>OX328281.1:17500-5017500 GCA_946814005.1 Chamaenerion angustifolium
CACCTGCCTCGCCCTGCGCCCTACGTCGTGCTCCTTCCTGCGCTCTACGACCTGCGGTGCCCTGCGTCGCCCTGCCTCACCCTACGCCGCTCTGTGCCACCATGCGCCCTGCGTCTCCCTGCTGCGCCCTGCGTCTCCCTGTTGCGCCCTGCGGCGCCCTGCTGCTCCCTGCTGCTCCCTGCGCCGCCATGCGCCATATGTCGCCTTGCGCCCTGCCTCCTGCACCTTCTGCGCTGCCCTCTGTCGCCCTACGCCCACCCTGCGCCGCCGTGCGCCGCCGTGCGCCCTGCCTCGCCGTGCGCCCTTCCCTTCCCTGCGCTCTCCCTGGACCTGCGCCGCCCTACGCCGCCCTCCGCCCTGCGCCACCCTGCGCCCTTCCTCGCCCTGCGCCCTTCCTCGCCATGCCTCACCCTGCGTCGCCTTGCCTCGCCCTGCTTCGCCCGTCGCCCTCCCCCTGCGCGGCCCTGCGCCCTACCTCGCCCTGCGCCCTGCGTCGCCCTGCGCCCTGCGTCGCCATGCGCCCTGCGTCGCCATGCGCCCTGCGTCGCCATGCGCCCTGCGTCGCCATGCGCCCTGCGTCGCCATGCGCCCTGCGCCCTGCGTCGCCATGCGCCCTGCGTCGCCATGCGCCCTGCGCCCTGCGTCGCCATGCGCCCTGCGTCGCCATGCGCCCTGCGTCGCCATGCGCCCTGCGTCGCCATGCGCCCTGCGTCGCCATGCGCCCTGCGTCGCCATGCGCCCTGCGTCGCCATGCGCCCTGCGTCGCCATGCGCCCTGCGTCGCCATGCGCCCTGCGTCGCCATGCGCCCTGCGTCGCCATGCGCCCTGCGTCGCCATGCGCCCTGCGTCGCCATGCGCCCTGCGTCGCCATGCGCCCTGCGTCGCCATGCGCCCTGCGTCGCCATGCGCCCTGCGTCGCCATGCGCCCTGCGTCGCCATGCGCCCTGCGTCGCCATGCGCCCTGCGTCGCCATGCGCCCTGCGTCGCCATGCGCCCTGCGTCGCCATGCGCCCTGCGTCGACATGCGCCCTGCGTCGCCATGCGCCCTGCGTCGCCCTGCGCCCTACTCTCTGCGTCGCCCCGTGCACTCCGTCGCCCTGTGCTCTAAGTCGCCCTACGTCCCGTGCACTCCGTCGCCCTGTGCTCTGAGTCGCCCTACGCCCCGTGCACTAGGCCTCCCTACACCGCCCTGCGTCGCCCTGCGCCCTGCGTCGCCCTGCGCCCTGCGTCGCCCTGCGCCCTGCGTCGCCCTGCGCCCTGCGTCGCCCTGCGCCCTGCGTCGCCCTGCGCCCTGCGTCGCCCTGCGCCCTGCGCCGCCCTGCGCCCTGCGCCGCCCTGCGCCCTGAGCCCTGCGCCCTGCGCCCTGCGCCGCCCTGCGTCGCCCTGCGCTCTGCGTCCACCTGCGCCCTGCGTCGCCCTGCGCCCTGCGTCGTCCTGCGCCCTGCGTCGCCCTGCGCCTTGCGTCACCCTGCGCATTGCGTCGCCCTACGCCCTGTGTCGCCCTGAGCCTTGTGCCGCGCCCTGCGTCGCCCTACGCCCTGCCTCGACCTGCCCTGCGCCCTGCCTCGCCATGCACCCTACCCCACCCTGCGACCTGCCCTGCGCCCTGCCCTCGCCATGCACCCTACCCCACCCTTGCACCCTACACCGCCCTGCGTCGCCCTGCGCCTTGCGTCGCCCTGCGCCTTGCGTCGCCCTGCGCCTTGCGTCGCCCTGCGCCCTGCGTCGCCCTGCGCCCTGCGTCGCCCTGCGCCCTGCGTCGCCCTGCGCCCTGCGTCGCCCTGCGCCCTGCGTCGCCCCGCGCCCTGCATCACCATGCGCCCTGCGTCGCCATGCGCCCTGCGTCGCTATGCGCCCTGCGTCGCCATGCGCCCTGCGTCGCCATGCGCCCTGCGTCGCCATGCGCCCTGCGTCGCCCTGTGCCCTACTCCCTGCGTCGCCCCGTGCACTCCGTCGCCCTACGTCCCGTGCATTCCGTCGCCCTGTGCTCTGAGTCGCCCTAGGCCCCGTGCATTAGGCCTCCCTACACCGCCCTGCGTCGCCCTGCGCCTTGCGTCGCCCTGCGCCTTGCGTCCCCCTGCGCCTTGCGTCCCCCTGCGCCCTGCGTCGCCCTGCGCCCTGCGTCGCCCTGCGCCCTGCGTCGCCCTGCGCCCTGCGTCGCCCTGCGCCCTGCGCCCTGCGTCGCCCTGCGCCCTGCGTCGCCCTGCGTCGCCCTGCGCCCTGCGTCGCTCTGCGCCCTGCGTCGCCCTGCGCCCTGCGTCGCCCTGCGCCCTGCGTCGCCCTGCGCCCTGCGTCGCCCTGCGCCCTGCGTCCTGCGCCCTGCGTCGCCCTGCGCCCTGCGTCGCTCTGCGCCCTGCGCCCTGCGTCGCCCTGCGCCCTGCGTCGCCCTGCGCCCTGCGTCGCCCTGCGCCCTGCGTCGCCCTGCGCCCTGCGTCGCCCTGCGCCCTGCGTCGCCCTGCGCCCTGCGCCCTGTGTCGCCCTGAGCCTTGCGCCGCCCCGCGCCCTGCGTCGCCCTACTCCCTGCGCCGCCCCGCGCCCTGCGTCGCCCTACGCCCTGCCTCGCCCTACGCCCTGCCTCGCCCTGCCCTGCGCCCTGCCTCGCCCTGCCCTGCACCCTACCTCGCCATGCACCCTACCCCACCCTGCGCCCTGCGCCTTGCGACGCCCTCCGTCCTGCGTCGCCCTACGCCATGTGTCGCCCTGAGCCTTGCGCCGCCCCGCGACCTGCGTCGCCCTACTCCCTGCGTCGCCCTACGCCCTGCCTCGCCCTGCCCTGCGCCCTGCCTCGCCCTGCCTCGCCCTGCCCTGCGCCCTGCGCTGCCCTGCGCCCTACCTCGCCCTGCACCCTACCCCACCCTGCGCCCTGCGTCGCTCTAACGCCCTGCGTCACCCTGCGTCCTACTCCCTGCGTCGCCTCGTGCACTACGTCGCCCTGTGCTCTGAGTCGCCCTGTGCACTGGGCCTCCCTGCACCGCCCTGCGTTGCCCTGCGCCCTACACCCAACACCGCCCCGCGTCGCCCCGCGCCCTGCGTCGCTATGCGCCCTGCGTCGCCATGCGCCCTGCGTCGCCATGCGCCCTGCGTCGCCATGCGCCCTGCGTCGCCATGCGCCCTGCGTCGCCCTGTGCCCTACTCCCTGCGTCGCCCCGTGCACTCCGTCGCCCTACGTCCCGTGCATTCCGTCGCCCTGTGCTCTGAGTCGCCCTAGGCCCCGTGCATTAGGCCTCCCTACACCGCCCTGCGTCGCCCTGCGCCTTGCGTCGCCCTGCGCCTTGCGTGCCCCTGCGCCTTGCGTCCCCCTGCGCCCTGCGTCGCCCTGCGCCCTGCGTCGCCCTGCGTCGCCCTGCGCCCTGCGTCGCCCTGCGCCCTGTGCCCTGCGCCCTGCGTCGCCCTGCGTCGCCCTGCGTCGCCCTGCGTCGCCCTGCGTCGCCCTGCGTCGCCCTGCGTCGCCCTGCGTCGCCCTGCGTCGCCCTGCGCCCTGCGTCGCTCTGCCCCCTGCGCCCTGAGTCGCCCTGCGTCCTGCGTCGCCCTGCGCCCTGCGTCGCCCTGCGCCCTGCGTCGCTCTACGCCCTGCGTCACCCTGCGTCCTACTCCCTGCGTCGCCTCGTGCACTACGTCGCCCTGTCCTCTGAGTCGCCCTGCGTCGCCCTGTGCACTGGGCCTCCCTGCACCGCCCTGCGCCCTGCGTTGCCCTGCGCCCTACACCCAACACCGCCCCGCGTTGCCCTGCGTCGCCCCGCGCCCTGCATCACCATGCGCCCTGCGTCGCCATGCGCCCTGCGTCGCTATGCGCCCTGCGTCGCCATGCGCCCTGCGTCGCCATGCGCCCTGCGTCGCCCTGCGCCCTACTCCCTGCGTCGCCCCGTGCACTCCGTCGCCCTACGTCCCGTGCATTCCGTCGCCCTGTGCTCTGAGTCGCCCTAGGCCCCGTGCATTAGGCCTCCCTACACCGCCCTGCGTCGCCCTGCGCCTTGCGTCGCCCTGCGCCTTGCGTCCCCCTGCGCCTTGCGTCCCCCTGCGCCCTGCGTCGCCCTGCGCCCTGCGTCGCCCTGCGCCCTGCGTCGCCCTGCGCCCTGCGTCGCCCCGCGCCCTGCATCACCATGCGCCCTGCGTCGCCATGCGCCCTGCGTCGCTATGCGCCCTGCGTTGCCATGCGCCCTGCGTCGCCATGCGCCCTGCGTCGCCATGCGCCCTGCGTTGCCCTGTGCCCTACTCCCTGCGTCGCCCCGTGCACTCCGTCGCCCTACGTCCCGTGCATTCCGTCGCCCTGTGCTCTGAGTCGCCCTAGGCCCCGTGCATTAGGCCTCCCTACACCGCCCTGCATCGCCCTGCGCCTTGCGTCCCCCTTTGCCTTGCGTCCCCCTGCGCCCTGCGTCGCCCTGCGCCCTGCGTCGCCCTGCGCCCTGCGCCCTGCGTCGCCCTGCGCCCTGCGTCGCCCTGCGCCCTGCGCCCTGCGTCGCCCTGCGCCCTGTGCCCTGCGCCCTGCGTCGCCCTGCGCCCTGCGCCCTGCGCCCTGCGTCGCCCTGCGCCCTGCGCCCTGCGTCGCCCTGCGCCCTGCGTCGCCCTGCGCCCTGCGTCGCCCTGCGCCCTGCGCCCTGTGTCGCCCTGAGCCTTGCGCCGCCCCGCGCCCTGCGTCGCCCTACTCCCTGCGCCGCCCCGCGCCCTGCGTCGCCCTACGCCCTGCCTCGCCCTACGCCCTGCCTCGCCCTGCCCTGCGCCCTGCCTCGCCCTGCCCTGCACCCTACCTCGCCATGCACCCTACCCCACCCTGCGCCCTGCGCCTTGCGACGCCCTCCGTCCTGCGTCGCCCTACGCCATGTGTCGCCCTGAGCCTTGCGCCGCCCCGCGACCTGCGTCGCCCTACTCCCTGCGTCGCCCTACGCCCTGCCTCGCCCTGCCCTGCGCCCTGCCTCGCCCTGCCCTGCGCCCTGCGCTGCCCTGCGCCCTACCTCGCCCTGCACCCTACCCCACCCTGCGCCCTGCGTCGCTCTACGCCCTGCGTCACCCTGCGTCCTACTCCCTGCGTCGCCTCGTGCACTACGTCGCCCTGTGCTCTGAGTTGCCCTGTGCACTGGGCCTCCCTGCACCGCCCTGCGTTGCCCTGCGCCCTACACCCAACACCGCCCCGCGTCGCCCCGCGCCCTGCGTCGCCATGCGCCGTTCGTCGCCATGCGCCGTTCGTCGCCATGCGCCCTGCGTCGCCATGCGCCCTTCGTCGCCATGCGCCCTGCGTCGCCATGCGCCCTGCGTCGCCATGCGCCCTGCGTCGCCATGCGCCCTGCGTCGCCATGCGCCCTGCGTCGCCATGCGCCCTGCGTCGCCATGCGCCCTGCGTCGCCATGCGCCCTGCGTCGCCATGCGCCCTGCGTCGCCCTGCGCCCTACTCCCTGCGTCGCCCCGTGCACTCCGTCGCCCTACATCCCGTGCATTCCGTCGCCCTGTGCTCTGAGTCGCCCTAGGCCCCGTGCACTAGGCCTCCCTACACCGCCCTGCGCTGCCTTGCGCCTTGCGTCGCCCTGCGCCTTGCGTCGCCCTGCGCCCTGCGTCGCCCTGCGCCCTGCGTCGCCCTGCGCCCTGCGTCGCCCTGCGCCCTGCGTCGCCCTGCGCCCTGCGTCGCCCTGCGCCCTGCGTCGCCCTGCGCCCTGCGTCGCCCTGCGCCCTGCGTCGCCCTGCGCCCTGCGTCGCCCTGCGCCCTGCGTCGCCCTGCGCCCTGCGTCGCCCTGCGCCCTGCGTCGCCCTGCGCCCTGCGTCGCCCTGCGCCCTGCGTCGCCCTACGCCCTGCGTCGCCCTGCGCCCTGCGTCGCCCTACGCCCTGCGTCGCCCTACGCCCTGCGTCGCCCTGTGCCCTGCGCCCTGCGTCGCCCTGCGTCGCCCTGCGTCGCCCTGCGCCCTGCGTCGCTCTGCCCCCTGCGCCCTGAGTCGCCCTGCGCCCTGCGTCGCTCTACGCCCTGCGTCACCCTGCGTCCTACTCCCTGCGTCGCCTCGTGCACTACGTCGCCCTGTCCTCTGAGTCGCCCTGCGTCGCCCTGTGCACTGGGCCTCCCTGCACCGCCCTGCGTTGCCCTGCGCCCTGCGTTGCCCTGCGCCCTACACCCAACACCGCCCCGCGTTGCCCTGCGTCGCCCCGCGCCCTGCATCACCATGCGCCCTGCGTCGCCATGCGCCCTGCGTCGCTATGCGCCCTGCGTCGCCATGCGCCCTGCGTCGCCATGCGCCCTGCGTCGCCCTGCGCCCTACTCCCTGCGTCGCCCCGTGCACTCCGTCGCCCTACGTCCCGTGCATTCCGTCGCCCTGTGCTCTGAGTCGCCCTAGGCCCCGTGCATTAGGCCTCCCTACACCGCCCTGCGTCGCCCTGCGCCTTGCGTCGCCCTGCGCCTTGCGTCCCCCTGCGCCTTGCGTCCCCCTGCGCCCTGCGCCCTGCGTCGCCCTGCGCCCTGCGTCGCCCTGCGCCCTGCGTCGCCCCGCGCCCTGCATCACCATGCGCGCTGCGTCGCCATGCGCCCTGCGTCGCTATGCGCCCTGCGTTGCCATGCGCCCTGCGTCGCCATGCGCCCTGCGTTGCCCTGTGCCCTACTCCCTGCGTCGCCCCGTGCACTCCGTCGCCCTACGTCCCGTGCATTCCGTCGCCCTGTGCTCTGAGTCGCCCTAGGCCCCGTGCATTAGGCCTCCCTACACCGCCCTGCATCGCCCTGCGCCTTGCGTCCCCCTTTGCCTTGCGTCCCCCTGCGCCCTGCGTCGCCCTGCGCCCTGCGTCGCCCTGCGCCCTGCGTCGCCCTGCGCCCTGCGCCCTGCGTCGCCCTGCGCCCTGTGCCCTGCGCCCTGCGTCGCCCTGCGCCCTGCGCCCTGCGCCCTGCGCCCTGCGTCGCCCTGCGCCCTGCGTCGCTCTGCGCCCTGCGCCCTGCGTCGCCCTGCGCCCTGCGTCGCCCTGCGCCCTGCGTAGCCCTGCGCCCTGCGTCGCCCTGCGCCCTGCGCCCTGTGTCGCCCTGAGCCTTGCGCCGCCCCGCGCCCTGCGTCGCCCTACTCCCTGCGCCGCCCCGCGCCCTGCGTCGCCCTACGCCCTGCCTCGCCCTACGCCCTGCCTCGCCCTGCCCTGCGCCCTGCCTCGCCCTGCCCTGCACCCTACCTCGCCATGCACCCTACCCCACCCTGCGCCCTGCGCCTTGCGACGCCCTCCGTCCTGCGTCGCCCTACGCCATGTGTCGCCCTGAGCCTTGCGCCGCCCCGCGACCTGCGTCGCCCTACTCCCTGCGTCGCCCTACGCCCTGCCTCGCCCTGCCCTGCGCCCTGCCTCGCCCTGCCTCGCCCTGCCCTGCGCCCTGCGCTGCCCTGCGCCCTACCTCGCCCTGCACCCTACCCCACCCTGCGCCCTGCGTCGCTCTACGCCCTGCGTCACCCTGCGTCCTACTCCCTGCGTCGCCTCGTGCACTACGTCGCCCTGTGCTCTGAGTCGCCCTGTGCACTGGGCCTCCCTGCACCGCCCTGCGTTGCCCTGCGCCCTACACCCAACACCGCCCCGCGTCGCCCCGCGCCCTGCGTCGCCATGCGCCCTGCGTCGCCATGCGCCCTGCGTCGCCATGCGCCCTGCGTCGCCATGCGCCCTGCGTCGCCATGCGCCCTGCGTCGCCCTGCGCCCAACTCCCTGCGTCGCCCCGTGCACTCCGTCGCCCTACATCCCGTGCATTCCGTCGCCCTGTGCTCTGAGTCGCCCTAGGCCCCGTGCACTAGGCCTCCCTACACCGCCCTGCGCTGCCTTGCGCCTTGCGTCGCCCTGCGCCTTGCGTCGCCCTGCGCCTTGCGTCGCCCTGCGCCCTGCGTCGCCCTGCGCCCTGCGTCGCCCTGCGTCGCCCTGCGCCCTGCGTCGCCCTGCGCCCTGCGTCGCCCTGCGCCCTGCGTCGCCCTGCGCCCTGCGTCGCCCTGCGCCCTGCGTCGCCCTGCGCCCTGCGTCGCCCTGCGCCCTGCGTCGCCCTGCGCCCTGCGTCGCCCTGCGCCCTGCGTCGCCCTGCGCCCTGCGTCACCCTGCGCCCTGCGTCGCCCTGCGCCCTGCGTCGCCCTGCGCCCTGCGTCGCCCTACGCCCTGCGTCGCCCTGCGCCCTGCGCTCTGCTTCGCCCCGTGCCCTCCGTCGCCCTGTGATCAAAGTCACCCAGCGCCGCCCTACGCCTGCCCCATCCTGCGCCTCCCTGCGTCGCCTGCGCCCTGTCCACTGGGTCGACCTGTGCACTGGGTCGATCTGCACTGCCCTGCGTTGTCCTACGCCCCGCGTCGCCCTACGCCCTACGTCTCAGGCTCTAGGCGCCGCCCTGCGCCCTACGACGCCCTGTGCCCTGCGATGCCCTACGCCCTGCCTCGACATGCGCCTTCCTACGCCTTGCGTCGCCTTACGCCCTGCGTCGCCCTGCGCCTTCCTGCGTCGCCCTACGCCTTCCTGCGTCCTGCGACGCCCTGCGACCTGCGTCGCCCTCCACCCTGCGTCGCCCTCCACCCTGCGTCGTCCTACGCCCTGCGTCGCCATGACCCTTGCGTCCTGCGCCGCCCTGCGTTGCCCTGCGTCCTGCGCCACCCTGCGCTTCCCTGCTCCTTGCGCCCTACGACGCCCTGCGACCTACAACTCCCTACACCCTGCGTCGCCCTACGCCCTGCGTCGCCCTACGCCCTGCGTCGCCC
Organism: Chamaenerion angustifolium; assembly: GCA_946814005.1. Lineage (NCBI taxonomy): Eukaryota > Viridiplantae > Streptophyta > Magnoliopsida > Myrtales > Onagraceae > Chamaenerion > Chamaenerion angustifolium. The sequence goes on from OX328281.1 coordinate 26,163, forward strand.
TACGCCCTGCGTCTCCATGCGCCCTGCGTCGTTTTGCGCCCTGCGTTACCCTGCGCTCTACTCCCTGCGTCGCCTCGTGCACTACGTCGCCCTGTGCTCTGAGTCGCCCTGCGCCCTGCGCCGCCCTGCACCCTGCGTTGCCCTCCGCCCTGCGTCGCCCTGTACCCTGCGTCGCCCTGTGCACTGGGCCTCCCTGCACCGCCCTGCGTTGCCCTGCGCCCTACACCCAACACCGCCCCGCGTTGCCCTGCGTCGCCCCGCGCCCTGCATCACCATGCGCCCTGCGTCGCCATGCGCCCTGCGTCGCCATGCGCCCTGCGTCGCCATGCGCCCTGCGTCGCCATGCGCCCTGCGTCGCCATGCGCCCTGCGTCGCCCTGCGCCCTACTCCCTGCGTCGCCCCGTGCACTCCGTCGCCCTACGTCCCGTGCATTCCGTCGCCCTGTGCTCTGAGTCGCCCTAGGCCCCGTGCATTAGGCCTCCCTACACCGCCCTGCGTCGCCCTGCGCCTTGCGTCGCCCTGCGCCTTGCGTCGCCCTGCGCCTTGCGTCGCCCTGCGCCTTGCGTCCCCCTGCGCCTTGCGTCCCCCTGCGCCCTGCGTTGCCCTGCGCCCTGCGCCCTGCGTCGCCCTGCGCCCACCCTGCGCCCTGCGCCTTGCGACGCCCTCCGTCCTGCGTCGCCCTACGCCATGTGTCGCCCTGAGCCTTGCGCCGCCCCGCGACCTGCGTCGCCCTACTCCCTGCGTCGCCCTACGCCCTGCCTCGCCCTGCCTCGCCCTACGCCCTACTCCGTGCATTCCGTCGCCCTGTGCTCTGAGTCGCCCTAGGCCCCGTGCATTAGGCCTCCCTACACCGCCCTGCGTCGCCCTGCGCCTTGCGTCGCCCTGCGCCTTGCGTCCCCCTGCGCCTTGCGTCCCCCTGCGCCCTGCGTCGCCCTGCGCCCTGCGCCATGCGTCGCCCTGCGCCCTGCGTCGCCCTGCGTTGCCCTGCGCCCTGCGCCCTGCGTCGCCCTGCGCCCTGCGTCGCCCTGCGCCCTGCGTCGCCCTGCGTCGCCCTGCGCCCTGCGTCGCCCTGCGTCGCTCTGCGCCCTGCGTCGCCCTGCGCCCTGCGTCGCCCTGCGCCCTGCGTCGCCCTGCGCCCTGCGTCGCCCTGCGCCCTGCGTCGCCCTGCGCCCTGTGTCGCCCTGAGCCTTGCGCCGCCCCGCGCCCTGCGTCGCCCTACTCCCTGCGCCGCCCCGCGCCCTGCGTCGCCCTACGCCCTGCCTCGCCCTACGCCCTGCGCCCTGCCTCGCCCTGCCCTGCACCTTACCTCGCCATGCACCCTACCCCACCCTGCGCCCTGCGCCTTGCGACGCCCTCCGTCCTGCGTCGCCCTACGCCATGTGTCGCCCTGAGCCTTGCGCCGCCCCGCGACCTGCGTCGCCCTACTCCCTGCGTCGCCCTACGCCCTGCCTCGCCCTGCCTCGCCCTGCCCTGCGCCCTGCCTCGCCCTGCCTCGCCCTGCCCTGCGCCCTGCGCTGCCCTGCGCCCTACCTCGCCCTGCACCCTACCCCACCCTGCGCCCTGCGTCGCTCTACGCCCTGCGTCACCCTGCGTCCTACTCCCTGCGTCGCCTCGTGCACTACGTCGCCCTGTGCTCTGAGTCGCCCTGTGCACTGGGCCTCCCTGCACCGCCCTGCGTTGCCCTGCGCCCTGCGTTGCCCTGCGCCCTACACCCAACACCGCCCCGCGTCGCCCCGCGCCCTGCGTCGCCATGCGCCCTGCGTTGCCATGCGCCCTGCGTCGCCATGCGCCCTGCGTCGCCCTGCGCCCTACTCCCTGCGTCGCCCCGTGCACTCCGTCGCCCTACATCCCGTGCATTCCGTCGCCCTGTGCTCTGAGTCGCCCTAGGCCCCGTGCACTAGGCCTCCCTACACCGCCCTGCGCTGCCTTGCGCCTTGCGTCGCCCTGCGCCTTGCGTCGCCCTGCGCCCTGCGTCGCCCTGCGCCCTGCGTCGCCCTGCGCCCTGCGTCGCCCTGCGCCCTGCGTCGCCCTGCGCCCTGCGTCGCCCTGCGCCCTGCGTCGCCCTGCGCCCTGCGTCGCCCTGCGCCCTGCGTCGCCCTGCGCCCTGCGTCGCCCTGCGCCCTGCGTCGCCCTGCGCCCTGCGTCGCCCTGCGCCCTGCGTCGCCCTGCGCCCTGCGTCGCCCTGCGCCCTGCGTCGCCCTGCGCCCTGCGTCGCCCTACGCCCTGCGTCGCCCTGCGCCCTGCGCTCTGCTTCGCCCCGTGCCCTCCGTCGCCCTGTGATCAAAGTCACCCAGCGCCGCCCTACGCCTGCCCCATCCTGCGCCTCCCTGCGTCGCCTGCGCCCTGTCCACTGGGTCGACCTGTGCACTGGGTCGATCTGCACTGCCCTGCGTTGTCCTACGCCCCGCGTCGCCCTACGCCCTACGTCTCAGGCTCTAGGCGCCGCCCTGCGCCCTACGACGCCCTGTGCCCTGCGATGCCCTACGCCCTGCCTCGACATGCGCCTTCCTACGCCTTGCGTCGCCTTACGCCCTGCGCCTTCCTGCGTCGCCCTACGCCTTCCTGCGTCCTGCGACGCCCTGCGACCTGCGTCGCCCTCCACCCTGCGTCGCCCTCCACCCTGCGTCGTCCTACGCCCTGCGTCGCCATGACCCTTGCGTCCTGCGCCGCCCTGCGTTGCCCTGCGTCCTGCGCCACCCTGCGCTTCCCTGCTCCTTGCGCCCTACGACGCCCTGCGACCTACAACTCCCTACACCCTGCGTCGCCCTACGCCCTGCGTCGCCCTACGCCCTGCGTCTCCATGCGCCCTGCGTCGTTTTGCGCCCTGCGTTACCCTGCGCTCTACTCCCTGCGTCGCCCCGTGCACTACGTCGCCCTGTGCTCTGAGTCGCCCTGCGCCGCCCTGCACCCTGCGTTGCCCTCCGCCCTGCGTCGCCCTGTACCCTGCGCCCTGCGTCGCCCTGTGCACTGGGCCTCCCTGCACCGCCCTGCGTTGCCCTGCGCCCTACACCCAACACTGCCCCGCGTTGCCCTGCGTCGCCCCGCGCCCTGCATCACCATGCGCCCTGCGTCGCCATGCGCCCTGCGTCGCTATGCGCCCTGCGTCGCCATGCGCCATGCGTCGCCATGCGCCCTGCGTCGCCATGCGCCCTGCGTCGCCATGCGCCCTGCGTCGCCCTGCGCCCTACTCCCTGCGTCGCCCCGTGCACTCCGTCGCCCTACGTCCCGTGCATTCCGTCGCCCTGTGCTCTGAGTCGCCCTAGGCCCCGTGCATTAGGCCTCCCTACACCGCCCTGCGTCGCCCTGCGCCTTGCGTCGCCCTGCGCCTTGCGTCCCCCTGCGCCTTGCGTCCCCCTGCGCCCTGCGCCCTGCGTCGCCCTGCGTTGCCCTGCGCCCTGCGCCCTGCGTCGCCCTGCGCCCTGCGTCGCTCTGCGCCCTGCGTCGCCCTGCGCCCTGCGTCGCCCTGCGCCCTGCGTCGCCCTGCGCCCTGTGTCGCCCTGAGCCTTGCGCCGCCCCGCGCCCTGCGTCGCCCTACTCCCTGCGCCGCCCCGCGCCCTGCGTCGCCCTACGCCCTGCCTCGCCCTACGCCCTGCCCTGCACCCTACCTCGCCATGCACCCTACCCCACCCTGCGCCCTGCGCCTTGCGACGCCCTCTGTCCTGCGTCGCCCTACGCCATGTGTCGCCCTGAGCCTTGCGCCGCCCCGCGACCTGCGTCGCCCTACTCCCTGCGTCGCCCTACTCCCTGCGTCGCCCTACGCCCTGCCTCGCCCTGCCCTGCGCCCTGCCTCGCCCTGCCTCGCCCTGCCCTGCGCCCTGCGCTGCCCTGCGCCCTACCTCGCCCTGCACCCTACCCCGCCCTGCACCCTACCCCACCCTGCGCCCTGCGTCACCCTGCGTCCTACTCCCTGCGTCGCCTCGTGCACTACGTCGCCCTGTGCTCTGAGTCGCCCTGTGCACTGGGCCTCCCTGCACCGCCCTGCGTTGCCCTGCGCCCTACACCCAACACCGCCCCGCGTCGCCCCGCGCCCTGCGTCGCCATGCGCCCTTCGTCGCCATGCGCCCTGCGTCGCCATGCGCCCTGCGTCGCCATGCGCCCTGCGTCGCCGTGCGCCCTGCGTCGCCATGCGCCCTGCGTCGCCATGCGCCCTGCGTCGCCATGCGCCCTGCGTCGCCATGCGCCCTGCGTCGCCATGCGCCCTGCGTCGCCCTGCGCCCTACTCCCTGCGTCGCCCCGTGCACTCCGTCGCCCTACATCCCGTGCATTCCGTCGCCCTGTTCTCTGAGTCGCCCTAGGCCCCGTGCACTAGGCCTCCCTACACCGCCCTGCGCTGCCTTGCGCCTTGCGTCGCCCTGCGCCTTGCGTCGCCCTGCGCCTTGCGTCGCCCTGCGCCTTGCGTCGCCCTGCGCCCTGCGTCGCCCTGCGCCCTGCGTCGCCCTGCGTCGCCCTGCGCCCTGCGTCGCCCTGCGCCCTGCGTCGCCCTGCGCCCTGCGTCGCCCTGCGCCCTGCGTCGCCCTGCGCCCTGCGTCGCCCTGCGCCCTGCCTCGCCCTGCCTCGCCCTACGCCCTACTCCGTGCATTCCGTCGCCCTGTGCTCTGAGTCGCCCTAGGCCCCGTGCATTAGGCCTCCCTACACCGCCCTGCGTCGCCCTGCGCCTTGCGTCGCCCTGCGCCTTGCGTCCCCCTGCGCCTTGCGTCCCCCTGCGCCCTGCGTCGCCCTGCGCCCTGCGTCGCCCTGCGCCATGCGTCGCCCTGCGTCGCCCTGCGCCCTGCGTCGCCCTGCGTTGCCCTGCGCCCTGCGCCCTGCGTCGCCCTGCGCCCTGCGTCGCCCTGCGCCCTGCGTCGCCCTGCGTCGCCCTGCGCCCTGCGTCGCCCTGCGTCGCTCTGCGCCCTGCGTCGCCCTGCGCCCTGCGTCGCCCTGCGCCCTGCGTCGCCCTGCGCCCTGCGTCGCCCTGCGCCCTGTGTCGCCCTGAGCCTTGCGCCGCCCCGCGCCCTGCGTCGCCCTACTCCCTGCGCCGCCCCGCGCCCTGCGTCGCCCTACGCCCTGCCTCGCCCTACGCCCTGCGCCCTGCCTCGCCCTGCCCTGCACCTTACCTCGCCATGCACCCTACCCCACCCTGCGCCCTGCGCCTTGCGACGCCCTCCGTCCTGCGTCGCCCTACGCCATGTGTCGCCCTGAGCCTTGCGCCGCCCCGCGACCTGCGTCGCCCTACTCCCTGCGTCGCCCTACGCCCTGCCTCGCCCTGCCCTGCGCCCTGCCTCGCCCTGCCTCGCCCTGCCCTGCGCCCTGCGCTGCCCTGCGCCCTACCTCGCCCTGCACCCTACCCCACCCTGCGCCCTGCGTCGCTCTACGCCCTGCGTCACCCTGCGTCCTACTCCCTGCGTCGCCTCGTGCACTACGTCGCCCTGTGCTCTGAGTCGCCCTGTGCACTGGGCCTCCCTGCACCGCCCTGCGTTGCCCTGCGCCCTGCGTTGCCCTGCGCCCTGCGTTGCCCTGCGCCCTACACCCAACACCGCCCCGCGTCGCCCCGCGCCCTGCGTCGCCATGCGCCCTGCGTTGCCATGCGCCCTGCGTCGCCATGCGCCCTGCGTCGCCCTGCGCCCTACTCCCTGCGTCGCCCCGTGCACTCCGTCGCCCTACATCCCGTGCATTCCGTCGCTCTGTGCTCTGAGTCGCCCTAGGCCCCGTGCACTAGGCCTCCCTACACCGCCCTGCGCTGCCTTGCGCCTTGCGTCGCCCTGCGCCCTGCGTCGCCCTGCGCCCTGCGTCGCCCTGCGCCCTGCGTCGCCCTGCGCCCTGCGTCGCCCTGCGCCCTGCGTCGCCCTGCGCCCTGCGTCGCCCTGCGCCCTGCGTCGCCCTGCGCCCTGCGTCGCCCTGCGCCCTGCGTCGCCCTGCGCCCTGCGTCGCCCTGCGCCCTGCGTCGCCCTGCGCCCTGCGTCGCCCTGCGCCCTGCGTCGCCCTGCGCCCTGCGTCGCCCTGCGCCCTGCGTCGCCCTGCGCCCTGCGTCGCCCTGTGATCAAAGTCACCCAGCGCCGCCCTACGCCTGCCCCATCCTGCGCCTCCCTGCGTCGCCTGCGCCCTGTCCACTGGGTCGACCTGTGCACTGGGTCGATCTGCACTGCCCTGCGTTGTCCTACGCCCCGCGTCGCCCTACGCCCTACGTCTCAGGCTCTAGGCGCCGCCCTGCGCCCTACGACGCCCTGTGCCCTGCGATGCCCTACGCCCTGCCTCGACATGCGCCTTCCTACGCCTTGCGTCGCCTTACGCCCTGCGTCGCCCTGCGCCTTCCTGCGTCGCCCTACGCCTTCCTGCGTCCTGCGACGCCCTGCGACCAGCGTCGCCCTCCACCCTGCGTCGCCCTCCACCCTGCGTCGTCCTACGCCCTGCGTCGCCATGACCCTTGCGTCCTGCGCCGCCCTGCGTTGCCCTGCGTCCTGCGCCACCCTGCGCTTCCCTGCTCCTTGCGCCCTACGACGCCCTGCGACCTACAACTCCCTACACCCTGCGTCGCCCTACGCCCTGCGTCGCCCTACGCCCTGCGTCTCCATGCGCCCTGCGTCGTTTTGCGCCCTGCGTTACCCTGCGCTCTACTCCCTGCGTCGCCCCGTGCACTACGTCGCCCTGTGCTCTGAGTCGCCCTGCGCCGCCCTGCACCCTGCGTTGCCCTCCGCCCTGCGTCGCCCTGTACCCTGCGCCCTGCGTCGCCCTGTGCACTGGGCCTCCCTGCACCGCCCTGCGTTGCCCTGCGCCCTACACCCAACACTGCCCCGCGTTGCCCTGCGTCGCCCCGCGCCCTGCATCACCATGCGCCCTGCGTCGCCATGCGCCCTGCGTCGCTATGCGCCCTGCGTCGCCATGCGCCATGCGTCGCCATGCGCCCTGCGTCGCCATGCGCCCTGCGTCGCCATGCGCCCTGCGTCGCCCTGCGCCCTACTCCCTGCGTCGCCCCGTGCACTCCGTCGCCCTACGTCCCGTGCATTCCGTCGCCCTGTGCTCTGAGTCGCCCTAGGCCCCGTGCATTAGGCCTCCCTACACCGCCCTGCGTCGCCCTGCGCCTTGCGTCGCCCTGCGCCTTGCGTCCCCCTGCGCCTTGCGTCCCCCTGCGCCCTGCGCCCTGCGTCGCCCTGCGTTGCCCTGCGCCCTGCGCCCTGCGTCGCCCTGCGCCCTGCGTCGCTCTGCGCCCTGCGTCGCCCTGCGCCCTGCGTCGCCCTGCGCCCTGCGTCGCCCTGCGCCCTGTGTCGCCCTGAGCCTTGCGCCGCCCCGCGCCCTGCGTCGCCCTACTCTCTGCGCCGCCCCGCGCCCTGCGTCGCCCTACGCCCTGCCTCGCCCTACGCCCTGCCCTGCACCCTACCTCGCCATGCACCCTACCCCACCCTGCGCCCTGCGCCTTGCGACGCCCTCTGTCCTGCGTCGCCCTACGCCATGTGTCGCCCTGAGCCTTGCGCCGCCCCGCGACCTGCGTCGCCCTACTCCCTGCGTCGCCCTACTCCCTGCGTCGCCCTACGCCCTGCCTCGCCCTGCCCTGCGCCCTGCCTCGCCCTGCCTCGCCCTGCCCTGCGCCCTGCGCTGCCCTGCGCCCTACCTCGCCCTGCACCCTACCCCGCCCTGCACCCTACCCCACCCTGCGCCCTGCGTCACCCTGCGTCCTACTCCCTGCGTCGCCTCGTGCACTACGTCGCCCTGTGCTCTGAGTCGCCCTGTGCACTGGGCCTCCCTGCACCGCCCTGCGTTGCCCTGCGCCCTACACCCAACACCGCCCCGCGTCGCCCCGCGCCCTGCGTCGCCATGCGCCCTTCGTCGCCATGCGCCCTGCGTCGCCATGCGCCCTGCGTCGCCATGCGCCCTGCGTCGCCGTGCGCCCTGCGTCGCCATGCGCCCTGCGTCGCCATGCGCCCTGCGTCGCCATGCGCCCTGCGTCGCCATGCGCCCTGCGTCGCCCTGCGCCCTACTCCCTGCGTCGCCCCGTGCACTCCGTCGCCCTACATCCCGTGCATTCCGTCGCCCTGTTCTCTGAGTCGCCCTAGGCCCCGTGCACTAGGCCTCCCTACACCGCCCTGCGCTGCCTTGCGCCTTGCGTCGCCCTGCGCCTTGCGTCGCCCTGCGCCTTGCGTCGCCCTGCGCCCTGCGTCGCCCTGCGCCCTGCGTCGCCCTGCGTCGCCCTGCGCCCTGCGTCGCCCTGCGCCCTGCGTCGCCCTGCGCCCTGCGTCGCCCTGCGCCCTGCGTCGCCCTGCGCCCTGCGTCGCCCTGCGCCCTGCGTCGCCCTGCGCCCTGCGTCGCCCTACGCCCTGCGTCGCCCTGCGCCCTGCGCTCTGCTTCGCCCCGTGCCCTCCGTCGCCCTGTGATCAAAGTCACCCAGCGCCGCCCTACGCCTGCCCCATCCTGCGCCTCCCTGCGTCGCCTGCGCCCTGTCCACTGGGTCGACCTGTGCACTGGGTCGATCTGCACTGCCCTGCGTTGTCCTACGCCCCGCGTCGCCCTACGCCCTACGTCTCAGGCTCTAGGCGCCGCCCTGCGCCCTACGACGCCCTGTGCCCTGCGATGCCCTACGCCCTGCCTCGACATGCGCCTTCCTACGCCTTGCGTCGCCTTACGCCCTGCGTCGCCCTGCGCCTTCCTGCGTCGCCCTACGCCTTCCTGCGTCCTGCGACGCCCTGCGACCTGCGTCGCCCTCCACCCTGCGTCGCCCTCCACCCTGCGTCGTCCTACGCCCTGCGTCGCCATGACCCTTGCGTCCTGCGCCGCCCTGCGTTGCCCTGCGTCCTGCGCCACCCTGCGCTTCCCTGCTCCTTGCGCCCTACGACGCCCTGCGACCTACAACTCCCTACACCCTGCGTCGCCCTACGCCCTGCGTCGCCCTACGCCCTGCGTCTCCATGCGCCCTGCGTCGTTTTGCGCCCTGCGTTACCCTGCGCTCTACTCCCTGCGTCGCCCCGTGCACTACGTCGCCCTGTGCTCTGAGTCGCCCTGCGCCCTGCGCCGCCCTGCACCCTGCGTTGCCCTCCGCCCTGCGTCGCCCTGTACCCTGCGTCGCCCTGTGCACTGGGCCTCCCTGCACCGCCCTGCGTTGCCCTGCGCCCTGCGTTGCCCTGCGCCCTACACCCAACACCGCCCCGCGTTGCCCTGCGTCGCCCCGCGCCCTGCATCACCATGCGCCCTGCGTCGCCATGCGCCCTGCGTCGCTATGCGCCCTGCGTCGCCATGCGCCCTGCGTCGCCATGCGCCCTGCGTCGCCATGCGCCCTGCGTCGCCCTGCGCCCTACTCCCTGCGTCGCCCCGTGCACTCCGTCGCCCTACGTCCCGTGCATTCCGTCGCCCTGTGCTCTGAGTCGCCCTAGGCCCCGTGCATTAGGCCTCCCTACACCGCCCTGCGTCGCCCTGCGCCTTGCGTCGCCCTGCGCCTTGCGTCCCCCTGCGCCTTGCGTCCCCCTGCGCCCTGCGTCGCCCTGCGCCCTGCGTCGCCCTGCGTCGCCCTGCGCCCTGCGTCGCCCTGCGTTGCCCTGCGCCCTGCGTCGCCCTGCGCCCTGCGTCGCCCTGCGCCCTGCGTCGCCCTGCGTCGCCCTGCGCCCTGCGTCGCCCTGCGTCGCTCTGCGCCCTGCGTCGCCCTGCGCCCTGCGTCGCCCTGCGCCCTGCGTCGCCCTGCGCCCTGTGTCGCCCTGAGCCTTGCGCCGCCCCGCGCCCTGCGTCGCCCTACGCCCTGCCTCGCCCTACGCCCTGCGCCCTGCCTCGCCCTGCCCTGCACCTTACCTCGCCATGCACCCTACCCCACCCTGCGCCCTGCGCCTTGCGACGCCCTCCGTCCTGCGTCGCCCTACGCCATGTGTCGCCCTGAGCCTTGCGCCGCCCCGCGACCTGCGTCGCCCTACTCCCTGCGTCGCCCTACGCCCTGCCTCGCCCTGCCCTGCGCCCTGCCTCGCCCTGCCTCGCCCTGCCCTGCGCTGCCCTGCGCCCTACCTCGCCCTGCACCCTACCCCACCCTGCGCCCTGCGTCGCTCTACGCCCTGCGTCACCCTGCGTCCTACTCCCTGCGTCGCCTCGTGCACTACGTCGCCCTGTGCTCTGAGTCGCCCTGTGCACTGGGCCTCCCTGCACCGCCCTGCATTGCCCTGCGCCCTGCGTTGCCCTGCGCCCTGCGTTGCCCTGCGCCCTACACCCAACACCGCCCCGCGTCGCCCCGCGCCCTGCGTCGCCATGCGCCCTGCGTTGCCATGCGCCCTGCGTCGCCATGCGCCCTGCGTCGCCCTGCGCCCTACTCCCTGCGTCGCCCCGTGCACTCCGTCGCCCTACATCCCGTGCATTCCGTCGCCCTGTGCTCTGAGTCGCCCTAGGCCCCGTGCACTAGGCCTCCCTACACCGCCCTGCGCTGCCTTGCGCCTTGCGTCGCCCTGCGCCCTGCGTCGCCCTGCGCCCTGCGTCGCCCTGCGCCCTGCGTCGCCCTGCGCCCTGCGTCGCCCTGCGCCCTGCGTCGCCCTGCGCCCTGCGCCCTGCGTCGCCCTACGCCCTGCGTCGCCCTGCGCCCTGCGCTCTGCTTCGCCCCGTGCCCTCCGTCGCCCTGTGATCAAAGTCACCCAGCGCCGCCCTACGCCTGCCCCATCCTGCGCCTCCCTGCGTCGCCTGCGCCCTGTCCACTGGGTCGACCTGTGCACTGGGTCGATCTGCACTGCCCTGCGTTGTCCTACGCCCCGCGTCGCCCTACGCCCTACGTCTCAGGCTCTAGGCGCCGCCCTGCGCCCTACGACGCCCTGTGCCCTGCGATGCCCTACGCCCTGCCTCGACATGCGCCTTCCTACGCCTTGCGTCGCCTTACGCCCTGCGTCGCCCTGCGCCTTCCTGCGTCGCCCTACGCCTTCCTGCGTCCTGCGACGCCCTGCGACCTGCGTCGCCCTCCACCCTGCGTCGCCCTCCCCCCTGCGTCGTCCTACGCCCTGCGTCGCCATGACCCTTGCGTCCTGCGCCGCCCTGCGTTGCCCTGCGTCCTGCGCCACCCTGCGCTTCCCTGCTCCTTGCGCCCTACGACGCCCTGCGACCTACAACTCCCTACACCCTGCGTCGCCCTACGCCCTGCGTCGCCCTACGCCCTGCGTCTCCATGCGCCCTGCGTCGTTTTGCGCCCTGCGTTACCCTGCGCTCTACTCCCTGCGTCGCCCCGTGCACTACGTCGCCCTGTGCTCTGAGTCGCCCTGCGCCCTGCGCCGCCCTGCACCCTGCGTTGCCCTCCGCCCTGCGTCGCCCTGTACCCTGCGTCGCCCTGTGCACTGGGCCTCCCTGCACCGCCCTGCGTTGCCCTGCGCCCTGCGTTGCCCTGCGCCCTACACCCAACACCGCCCCGCGTTGCCCTGCGTCGCCCCGCGCCCTGCATCACCATGCGCCCTGCGTCGCCATGCGCCCTGCGTCGCCATGCGCCCTGCGTCGCTATGCGCCCTGCGTCGCCATGCGCCCTGCGTCGCCATGCGCCCTGCGTCGCCATGCGCCCTGCGTCGCCCTGCGCCCTACTCCCTGCGTCGCCCCGTGCACTCCGTCGCCCTACGTCCCGTGCATTCCGTCGCCCTGTGCTCTGAGTCGCCCTAGGCCCCGTGCATTAGGCCTCCCTACACCGCCCTGCGTCGCCCTGCGCCTTGCGTCGCCCTGCGCCTTGCGTCCCCCTGCGCCTTGCGTCCCCCTGCGCCCTGCGTCGCCCTGCGCCCTGCGTCGCCCTGCGCCCTGCGTTGCCCTGCGCCCTGCGTCGCCCTGCGCCCTGCGTCGCCCTGCGCCCTGCGTCGCCCTGCGCCCTGCGTCGCTCTGCGCCCTGCGTCGCCCTGCGCCCTGCGTCGCCCTGCGCCCTGCGTCGCCCTGCGCCCTGTGTCGCCCTGAGCCTTGCGCCGCCCCGCGCCCTGCGTCGCCCTACTCCCTGCGCCGCCCCGCGCCCTGCGTCGCTCTGCGCCCTGCGCCCTGCGTCGCCCTGCGCCCTGCGTCGCCCTGCGTCGCCCTGCGCCCTGCGTCGCCCTGCGCCCTGCGTCGCCCTGCGCCCTGCGTCGCCCTGAGCCTTGCGCCGCCCCGCGCCCTGCGTCGCCTTACTCCCTGCGCCGCCCCGCGCCCTGCGTCGCCCTACGCCCTGCCTCGCCCTACGCCCTGCCTCGCCCTGCCCTGCACCCTGCCTCGCCCTGCCCTGCACCCTACCTCGCCATGCACCCTACCCCACCCTGTGCCTTGCGACGCCCTCCGTCCTGCGTCGCCCTACGCCATGTGTCGCCCTGAGCCTTGCGCCGCCCCGCGACCTGCGTCGCCCTACGCCCTGCCTCGCCCTGCCCTGCGCCCTGCCTCGCCCTGCCCTGCGCCCTGCGCTGCCCTGCGCCCTACCTCGCCCTGCACCCTACCCCACCCTGCGCCCTGCGTCGCTCTACGCCCTGCGTCACCCTGCGTCCTACTCCCTGCGTCGCCTCGTGCACTACGTCGCCCTGTGCTCTGAGTCGCCCTGTGCACTGGGCCTCCCTGCACCGCCCTGCGTCGCCCTGCGCCCTGCGTCGCCCTGCGCCCTGCGTCGCCCTGCGCCCTGCGTCGCCCTGCGCCCTGCGTCGCCCTGCGCCCTGCGTCGCCCTGCGCCCTGCGTCGCCCTGCGCCCTGCGTCGCCCTGCGCCCTGCGTCGCCCTGCGCCCTGCGTCGCCCTGCGCCCTGCGTCGCCCTACGCCCTGCGTCGCCCTGCGCTCTGCTTCGCCCCGTGCCCTCCGTCGCCCTGTGATCAAAGTCACCCAGCGCCGCCCTACGCCTGCCCCATCCTGCGTCGCCTGCGCCCTGTCCACTGGGTCGACCTGTGCACTGGGTCGATCTGCACTGCCCTGCGTTGTCCTACGCCCCGCGTCGCCCTACGCCCTACGTCTCAGGCTCTAGGCGCCGCCCTGCGCCCTACGACGCCCTGTGCCCTGCGATGCCCTACGCCCTGCCTCGACATGCGCCTTCCTACGCCTTGCGTCGCCTTACGCCCTACGCCCTGCGTCGCCCTGCGCCTTCCTGCGTCGCCCTACGCCTTCCTGCGTCCTGCGACGCCCTGCGACCTACGTCGCCCTCCACCCTGCGTCGCCCTCCACCCTGCGTCGTCCTACGCCCTGCGTTGCCCTGCGTCCTGCGCCACCCTGCGCTTCCCTGCTCCTTGCGCCCTACGACGCCCTGCGACCTACAACTCCCTACACCCTGCGTCGCCCTACGCCCTGCGTCGCCCTACGCCCTGCGTCTCCATGCGCCCTGCGTCGTTTTGCGCCCTGCGTTACCCTGCGCTCTACTCCCTGCTTCGCCCCGTGCACTACGTCGCCTTGTGCTCTGAGTCGCCCTGCGCCCTGCGCCGCCCTGCACCCTGCGTTGCCCTCCGCCCTGCGTCGCCCTGCCCTGCACTGCCCTGCCTCGCCCTGTACCCTGCGCTCTGCGTCGCCCTGTGCACTGGGCCTCCCTCCCTGCGCTCTGCGTTGCCCTGCGCCCTGCGTTGCCCTGCGCCCTGCGTTGCCCTGCGCCCTGCGTTGCCCTGCGCCCTACACCCAACACCGCCCCGCGTTGCCCTGCGTCGCCCCGCGCCCTGCATCACCATGCGCCCTGCGTCGCCATGCGCCCTGCGTCGCCATGCGCCCTGCGTCGCCATGCGCCCTGCGTCGCCCTGCGCCCTACTCCCTGCGTCGCCCCGTGCACTCCGTCGCCCTACGTCCCGTGCATTCCGTCGCCCTGTGCTCTGAGTCGCCCTAGGCCCCGTGCATTAGGCCTCCCTACACCGCCCTGCGTCGCCCTGCGCCTTGCGTCGCCCTGCGCCTTGCGTCCCCCTGCGCCTTGCGTCCCCCTGCGCCCTGCGTCGCCCTGCGCCGTGCGTCGCCCTGCGCCCTGCGTCGCCCCGCGCCCTGCATCACCATGCGCCCTGCGTCGCCATGCGCCCTGCGTCGCCATGCGCCCTACTCCCTGCGTCGCCCCGTGCACTCCGTCGCCCTACGTCCCGTGCATTCCGTCGCCCTGTGCTCTGAGTCGCCCTAGGCCCCGTGCATTAGGCCTCCCTACACCGCCCTGCGTCGCCCTGCGCCTTGCGTCGCCCTGCGCCTTGCGTCCCCCTGCGCCTTGCGTCCCCCTGCGCCCTGCGTCGCCCTGCGCCCTGCGTCGCCCTGCGTCGCCCTGCGCCCTGCGCCCTGCGTCGCCCTGCGCCCTGTGCCCTGCGCCCTGCGTCGCCCTGCGTCGCCCTGCGTCGCCCTGCGCCCTGCGTCGCTCTGCCCCCTGCGCCCTGAGTCGCCCTGCGCCCTGCGCCCTGCGTCGCCCTGCGTCGCCCTGCGCCCTGCGTCGCCCTGCGCACTGTGCCCTGCGTCGCCCTGCGCCCTGCGCCGCCCTGCGCCCTGCGTCGCTCTGCGCCTTGCGCCCTGCGTCGCCCTGCGCCCTGCGCCCTGCGTCGCCCTGCGCCCTGCGTCGCCCTGCGCCCTGCGTCGCCCTGAGTCTTGCGCCGCCCCGCGCCCTGCGTCGCCCTACTCCCTGCGCCGCCCCGCGCCCTGCGTCGCCCTACGCCCTGCCTCGCCCTACGCCCTGCCTCGCCCTGCCCTGCGCCCTGCCTCGCCCTGCCCTGCACCCTACCTCGCCATGCACCCTACCCCACCCTGCGCCCTGCGCCTTGCGACGCCCTCCGTCCTGCGTCGCCCTACGCCATGTGTCGCCCTGAGCCTTGCGCCGCCCCGCGACCTGCGTCGCCCTACTCCCTGCGTCGCCCTACGCCCTGCCTCGCCCTGCCCTGCGCCCTGCCTCGCTCTGTCCTGCGCCCTGCGCTGCCCTGCGCCCTACCTCGCCCTGCACCCTACCCCACCCTGCGCCCTGCGTCGCTCTACGCCCTGCGTCACCCTGCGTCCTACTCCCTGCGTCGCCTCGTGCACTACGTCGCCCTGTGCTCTGAGTCGCCTTGTGCACTGGGCCTCCCTGCACCGCCCTGCGTCGCCCTGCGCCCTGCGTCGCCCTGCGTCGCCCTGCGTCGCCCTGCGCCCTGCGTCGCCCTGCGCCCTGCGTCGCCCTGCGCCCTGCGTCGCCCTGCGCCCTGCGTCGCCCTGCGCCCTGCGTCGCCCTGCGCCCTGCGTCGCCCTGCGCCCTGCGTCGCCCTGCGCCCTGCGTCGCCCTACGCCCTGCGTCACCCTGCGCTCTGCTTCGCCCCGTGCCCTCCGTCGCCCTGTGATCAAAGTCACCCAGCGCCGCCCTACGCCTGCCCCATCCTGCGCCTCCCTGCGTCGCCTGCGCCCTGTCCACTGGGTCGACCTGTGCACTGGGTCGATCTGCACTGCCCTGCGTTGTCCTACGCCCCGCGTCGCCCTACGCCCTACGTCTCAGGCTCTAGGCGCCGCCCTGCGCCCTACGACGCCCTGTGCCCTGCGATGCCCTACGCCCTGCCTCGACATGCGCCTTCCTACGCCTTGCGTCGCCTTACGCCCTACGCCCTGCGCCTTCCTGCGTCGCCCTACGCCTTCCTGCGTCCTGCGACGCCCTGCGACCTGCGTCGCGCTCCACCCTGCGTCGCCCTCCACCCTGCGTCGTCCTACGCCCTGCGTCGCCATGACCCTTGCGTCCTGCGCCGCCCTGCGTTGCCCTGCGTCCTGCGCCACCCTGCGCTTCCCTGCTCCTTGCGCCCTACGACGCCCTGCGACCTACAACTCCCTACACCCTGCGTCGCCCTACGCCCTGCGTCGCCCTACGCCCTGCGTCTCCATGCGCCCTGCGTCGTTTTGTGCCCTGCGTTACCCTGCGCTCTACTCCCTGCGTCGCCCCGTGCACTACGTCGCCCTGTGCTCTGAGTCGCCCTGCACCCTGCGTTGCCCTCCGCCCTGCGTCGCCCTGCCCTGCACTGCCCTGCCTCGCCCTGTACCCTGCGCTCTGCGTCGCCATGCGCCCTGCGTCGCCATGCGCCCTGCGTCGCCATGCGCCCTGCTTTACCCTACGCTCTACTCCCTGCGTCGCCTTGTGCACTACGTCGCCCTGTGCTCTGAGTCTCCCTGCGCCCTGCGTTGCCTTGTGCCCCGTGCACTGGGCCTCCCTGCACCACCCTGCGCTGCCCTGCACCCTGCGTTGCCCTGCACCCTGCACCCTGTGTTGCCCTGCGCCCTATGCCCTACACCCAGCGCCGCCCTGCGTCGCCCTGCACCCTGTCTTGCCCTGCGCCCTGCATCGCCCTGCGCCCTCCCTCCTGCACCTCCTGCGCCGCCCTGCGTTCTGCGTCGCCTTGAGTCGCCCTGCTTTGCCCTTCGCCTGACACTGCCCTGCGCCTTCGTGCGTCTTCCTGCGTCACCTCGTGCCCTGCGCCCTTCACCTACTGCGCTGCCCTACGCCCTGCGTCGCCGTGCGCCCTGCGTCGCCCTGCCTCCTGCACTTCCTGTGCCGCCCTGCGCCCTGCACTGCCCTGCGCCCTGCGTCCTCCTGCGCCCTGCGTTGCCCTTCGCCCCGTGCCCTCCGTCGCCCTGTGATCAGAGTCACCCAACGCCGCCCTACGCCTGCCCCATCCTGCGCCCTGCGCCGCCCTGCGTCTTCCTGCGCCCTGCGTTGCCCTTCGCCCTGCGCTCTGTTTCGCCCCGTGCCCTCCGTCGCCCTGTGATCAAAGTCACCCAGCGCCGCCCTACGCCTGCCCCATCCTGCGCCTCCCTGCGTCGCCTACGCCCTGTCCACTGGGTCGCCCTGTGCACTGGGTCGACCTGCACTGCCCTGCGTTGCCCTACGCCCCGCGTCGCCCTACGCCCTACGTCTCAGGCTCTAGGCGCCGCCCTGCGCCCTACGACGCCCTGTGCCCTACGACGCCCTACGCCCTGCTTCGCCATGCACCTTCCTACGCCTTGCGTCGCCTTACGCCCTACGCCCTGCGTCGCCCTGCGCCTTTCTGCGTTGCCCTACGCCTTCCTGCGTCCTGCGACGCCCTGCGTCCTGCGACGCCCTGCGTCCTGCGACGCCCTGCGACCTGCGTCGCCATGACCCTTGCGTCCTGCCTCGCCCTGCCCCGCCCTGCGTTGCCCTGCGTCCTGCGCCACCCTGCGCTTCCCTGCACCTTGCGCCCTACGACGCTCTGCGACCTACGACTCCCTGTACCCTGCGTCGCCTTGCGCTCTATGCCCTGTGTCACCCTGCGTCTTGCGTCGCCCTACGCCCTGCGCCGCCCTGTACCCTGCCTCGCCCTGCGCCCTCACTCGCCCTGTGTCGCCTTGCGCCCTGCGTCGCCTTGCGCCCTGCCTCGCTTTGCGCTGCCCTGCGTCGCCCTGCCTCGCTTTGCGCTACCCTGCGCCTTCCGCCCTACGACGCCCTGCGCCCTGCGTCGCCTTGCGCCCTACGCCCTCTGTCACCCTGCGCCTTGCGTCGCCCTACGCCTTGCGCCGCCCTGCCCTTCCCTGCGCCCTTCCTCGCCCTGTGTCGCCCTTCGCCCAACGCGATGTGCCGCCCTACGCCCTGCGTCGCCCTGCACCCTGCGTTGCTCTGCGCCCTGCGTTGCCCTGCGCCCTGCGTTGCCCTGCACCCTGCCTCGCCGTGCGCCCTGCATCGCCCTGCGCCCTGCCTCCTGTGCCGCCCTGCGTCGCCTTGGGCCGCCATGCGCCCTGCACTGCCCTGCGCCGCCCTGTGCCCTGCGGCGCCCTAAGCCCTGCAGCGCCCCGTGCCCTGCGTCGCCCTGTGCTCTAAGTCGTCCTGCGCCGCCCTGCGCTGCCCTGCGCTCTGCATTGCCCTGCGCCGCCCTACGCCCTGCGCCTTCCTGCACCCTGTGCACTGGGTTGCCCTGCACTGCCTTGGCTCGCCCTGCGCTGCCCTTCGCCTTGCGCCCTACGCCTTCCTGCGCCCTACGACGCCCTGCGCCCTGCATCGCCTAGCGCCCTTTGCTCTTCGTCACCCTGCGATTTGCGTCGCCCGGGGCCCTGTGTCGTCTGGCGCAGCCCTGCGCCCTGCGCTTCCCTGCGTCGCCCTGCGCTTCCCTGCGCCCTCCCTCGCCCTGCGCCCTCCCTCGCCCTGCGTCCTCCCTCGCTAGGCGTCGCCATCCGCCCTGTGTCGCCCTGCGCCCTGCGTCGCCCTGCGTCGCCATGTGCTCTGCGTTGCCCTGCGCCCCGCGCCCTGCACTGCCCTGCGCCTTTCTGCGTCTTCCTGCGCCCTGCGTCGCCCTACGCCCTGCGCCGCCCTGCGCCCTACGCCCTGCACCCTGCGTTGCCCTGCGCCCTGTGCACTGGGTCGCCCTGCACTGCCCTGCCTCGCCCTCGAAGGTCGACCCGAGACCCTCAACCATAGACCCTCGACCCTCAACTGTCGATCCTCAACCCTCATCAATAAAGCCTCAACCCTCAACCTTCAACCCCTCAATCCTCCACCCTTGACCCTCACGCCTCAACCCTCGACCCTCAACCCACCACCCTCACCCCTCAACTGTAGACCCTAAATCCTAAACCCTACACCATCGTCCATCGAGCCGCGCCATTCAACCCTCGACCTTCAACCGCAAATCCTCGACCTTTAACCCTAAACCCTCAACCGTATACCCTAGATCCTCAACCCTAGACCGTAGACCCTAGACCATTGACCCTCAATCATCGACCCTCAACCCTCGGCCCTCAACCATCCCCTCCCGACCCTCGAGACTCAACCGTAGAAACTCGAGCCTCAATCCTAGACCCTCAACCATCGACCATCCACCCTCGACCCTCAACCCTCAATTCTCCACCCTCGAGCCTCAACCCTAGACCATCAACCATAACGCCTAAACCCTCAGTCGTCCACCCACCACCCTTGACCCTCGATCCTAAACCATTCACCCTTGACCCTTAACCCTCCACCCTCGACCGTCGACCATAAACCCTAGACCCTCAACCATAGACTGTCGACCATTGACCCTCGACCCCCAAACCTTGACCATATAGCCTCAGCCCTCAAACCTCAATCCTATACCCTTCACCCTTGACCCTAACCACTTGACCCTCAATCCTCCACCCACGACCTCGACCCTTGAGCCTCAACCATAGACCTTCAACCGTAGACCCTCGACCCATGACCCTCGACCATTGACCCTCCACCCTGTAACCTCCACCCTGTAACCTCCACCCTCGAGCCACAACCCTAGATCCTCAAACATAAAGCATTAACCCTAAACCTTAACCTTAGATCCTCGATTGTAGACCTTCCACCCTCCACCCACAACCCTCAACCATCCACCATCGAACCTAAACCCTCATCCATCGACCATCAACCTTAGACCCTTGACCATCGACCATCGACCCTTAACCCTCAACACACTCTACCCTCAACCCTACATCTTCAACCATAGAGCCTCAACGCTTAGCCTTCAACCCTCAACATTCAACCTTAGACCCAAGACCCTCGACCATAAACCATCATCCATCCGCCCTTGACCCTCAATTCTCGACCCTGCAGCCTTGATCCTCAATCGTATGCTCCCAACCCTAGACCTTCCACCATAGAGCCTCAACCGTCAGCCCTCAACCCTCGACCCTCAACAATCCACCCTCGATCCTCAACCTTTGACCTTTAACCATCCACCCTCGACCGTCGACCCTAAACCCTAGACCCTCAAGCATAGACCCTCGATCCTTGACCCTCTACCTTCGATCCTCGAGCTTGAACCATAAACCCTCAATCGTAGGCCCTCGACCATTGACCATAAACCATCGACCATGTACCATCCACCCTCAACCCTCGATTCTCAACCCTCCACCCTCTACCCTCGAGCCTCAACCCTCGAGCCTCAACCCTAGACCAGCAACCCTCAGCCCTTAATCCTCGACCTTCCACCCTTGACCCTCCACCCTTTCACCCTCGACCGTCGGCCCTCAACCCTAGACCCTCAAACCATAGACCCTCGATCCTCAGACCCCAACTATCAACCCTCCACCCTCGACCCTAAACCCTCCGTCATTTACCCTCGACGCTCGACCTTCAACAATCCACTCTCCACTCTCGACCCACCACCCTCCACCCTCGACATTCGACCCTCAAACCTCAACAGTAGACCCTCGACCATCCACCATCCACCCTCCACTCTCAACCGTAGACCCTTGACCATCGCCCATCGACCTTCAACCCTAGACCCTTGAACCTCACCCCTAGACCCTCAACCGTAGACCCTCAACCCTCAACTCTTGACCATCAATCATCGATCCTCAACCCTACACCCTCGACCCTTGACCCTCGAGCCTCAACCATAGACCTTCAACCGTAAACCCTCGACAATCAATCATCAACCCTTAACCCTCCACCCTCGATAATCGACCATCCACCCTTCAACCTCCACACTCCACCCTCAAACCTCTACCTTAGACCCTGAACCATAAAGCCTTAACCCTCAACCTTGACCCTTAACCCTCGACCCCCCACCCTCGACTGTCAACCCTCAACCCTATACCATCAACTTTAGACCCTTGACCCTCGGCCCTCGACCAGCATCCCTTAACCCTCAACACCCGACCCTTGACCCTCAACACGCGACCCTAGACCTTCCACCATAGAGCCTCATCGCTTAGCCCTAAACCTTAAACCTATGACGTTCAACCCTAGACCCCTGACCATAGACCCTCATCCCTCTGCCCTTGACCAGCAACCCTCGAGCCTCAACCCTTGACCAGCAACCCTCTGCCCTTAATCCTAGATCCTCGATCCTAGACCCTCCACCCTCGACCTTCCACCCATCACCCTCGACCATCGGCCCTCAACCCTAGACCCTTAACACTAGACCCTCAAACCATATACCCTCGATCCTCAGCCCCAACCATCAACCCTCCACCCTCGACCCTCAACCCTAAACCCTCCGTCATTTACCCTCGACGCTCAACCTTCAACAATCCACCCTCCACTCTCGACCCACCACCCTCCACCCTCGACATTCGACCCTCAACCGTCGACCCTCAACCGTAGACCCTCGACCATCCACCCTCCACTCTCAACCGTAGACCCTTGACCATCGTCCATCGACCTTCAACTCTAGACCCTCAACCGTAGACCCTCAACCCTGGACTCTTGACCATCAATCATCGATCCTCAACCCTCCACCCTCGACCCTTGACCCTCGAGCCTCAACCATAGACCTTCAACCGTAGACCCTCGACCCATTACCATCGATCCTCAAACCTCAACCCTCCACCCTCGACCATCGACCCTTCAACCTCCACCCTCGAACCTTTACCTTATACCCTGAACCATATAGCCTTAACCCTCAACCCCCCACCCTGACCGTCAACCCTCAACTCTAGACCCTTCACCCTCGACCCTCGACCAACGTCCCTTAACCATCAACCCTCAACACGAGACCCTCGACCATCAACCCTAGACCTTCCACCATAGAGCCTCATCGCTTAGCCCTCAAGCCTCAACCCTCGACGTTCAACCCTAGACCCTTGACCGTAGACCCTCATCCCTCCGCCCTTGACCAGCAACCCTCGAGCCTCAACACTAGACCAGCAACCCTAAACCCTTAATCTTAGACCATCGATCCTAGACCCTCCACCCTTCACTCTCGACCGTCGGCCCTCAACCCTAGACCCTTAACACTAGACCCTCAAACTATAGACCCTCAAACCATAGACCTTCGATCCTCAGACCCCAACCATCAACCCTCGACCCTCGACCCTCGACCCTAAACCCTAGACCCTAAACCCTCCATCATTTACCCTCGACCCTGGACGCTCGACCTTAAACAATCCACCCTCCACTCTCGACCCACGACCCTCGACATTCGACCCCCAATTCTCCACCCTCGACCCTTAACCCCAGATCCTCAACCATAGAACCTCAACCCTGAATCCTCAACCCTAGACCGTAGACCCTAGACCATTGACCCTCAACCATCGACCCTCAACCTCGAACCTTGACCCTCGACCCTCAACCCTCCCCTCTCGGCCCTCTAGACTAAACCGTAGAAACTCGAGCCTCAATCCTAGACCCTCAACCATCGACCCTCAACCCTCAACCCTCAATCCTCCACCTTCGAGCCTCAACCCTAGACCATAAACCATAACGCCTAAACCCTCAGTCGTCCACGATTGAGGCTAAATTGGAGCCCCAATCGTTTGAACCGAACTCAGCCAGGTTCGGTTGAAACTTATTGGGGCTCCAATTGAGCCCCAATTGGGGGTCCTATGGTCTGGGTCCGAGCCCAAACCAGGTCCCCAGGGTTTGGTGACATGGTCGCGGTTCAGACCCTGGCTAGGGGACCCCCGTGTGGCTCAAATCGAGTCAGGACTTGATTGAAACATTAGTGTAAGTTTGTAGGGTGTAATTGTAACGTTTAGAAAAATATTTGGTTAATTTTGCAAATATGAAAAATATTTAACGGAATTTTTTAACAGAAAAGTAACGGAATAGCAATTAGCATCATTTTTAAACGTCTTGAACCATTAACCATCACTAAAAAACAAGTTGCACCGAAAACCATTTTGTGCAAACATGATGGACCATTTTCAGACTTTTCCCTACAATTAATTCAACATTCAATACTCTCATCTGCATATTTACTCTCCCCAACCAACGAACTTTCGACTGACTTTATAATCGGAGGGTAAACATCGGGAACACCCTGAGTTTTCCTTCCATGCAAATCACCGGAGCAGCAAGAGGACCGCCTCAAGAAATACCAAAATGTGTCGTACCAGAAACCGTGATCCAACATGTGGACAACTTCCATGGCAGCGGAAAGGGCGGGCTATAAGAGACAAAGGATAGATATAT
Source organism: Chamaenerion angustifolium (assembly GCA_946814005.1). NCBI lineage: Eukaryota > Viridiplantae > Streptophyta > Magnoliopsida > Myrtales > Onagraceae > Chamaenerion > Chamaenerion angustifolium. The sequence goes on from OX328281.1 coordinate 48,822, forward strand.
GATGGATGGAATATGTAAAGGAGAGAGCGACGTGTCACGAGAGCTTCTGAACTTTACAAATAGAGATTAAAGTGGGCAAGAAAAGATGACTAATAGAATTAATTAGATGTATTTACCATAATGGACTCCTTTTCTATAATATTGAACAGTTTGGAAAAAGTAATAATACATATGTTTATCTGAACAACTACCACAATCCATGTATTGCACAAAATGATCCAAAATCCTCCCGTCCAGTCAGCAGCAGTGTCACTTCCATGTGTATCAAAGATTCTTTGAGATTGGCCAGGACCGTCAGTAGTTGGTGTAGATGCAACAATATTTTAAACAACACAACTCACCCTTGTTCGTTCACATTCAAATAACAAGAAAGATTCACCAAGTCCGGGTCATCTGCGTGCCTGTCCCATACACGTCTAAACTGCATTCTTTTGAATCTACGCAAAATAAGGTCATTTGGAAATTGCACATGCACAAATACAACTAACTCTATATTATTATAAAAGAAACAAAGATGCTTACTTCTTTAGCAACATCAATATCTGAAAAATATGCATCCTAATCTCCTCACGGGCCCTTCTCATTGCGGACTCCTTGTATACACTCACAAGCTCATCCACCAATCTAATCACATCAGGTAACAACACAAAAAAATAGGAAAAACACATAGTAAGAAGACATGACCAGTTACATACCTAATACATGTCCAGTTTACAGGCTAAGTTCTAGAAAACTTGCAGATAACAGTATTATTTCTTTTGGCCAATACAGATAACAGTAATTAGTTTATCATAAAATTCACTCCAAACTCGAGCACCCATACCTATTATTCAATAAAATGACGTCCCTCAACAGAATCCCCTTTGCTACATATAATAGTGAACTTTACATGTAATCCACTCCACACCAATATCAAACCAAATAATAACTTAAGCTTATAAGTATCAGTTGAACCTTCCACATTTATATTATGTTGATTACAACTCATGGAATCGACAAAATAGGGGCACATGTGGTACGCCTTAAAGGTGACGTACACTTGATCGGTAATAGACAAGAGAGAAGGTTGAGGTAGGAGAGGGAATTCTGTTAACAATATTCTCATTATACTTTCGTAACAGAAAGAAGAAGCAAATATATGTCATGGACAGTACTATTGGGTTGCCTAAGGACTATGACGCAACTAAGATTATTTGGGCTTACGGACCAAAAACGAAATATGAAAATGGCTCGTAACAATGCATCTTTCCCTACGGAACGACCTTGTCCTCAAGGTCGAAGTCCGGGTACTGTTGCTGAAATTCTTCCAGATACTCCCATGTCGCCCCTTCGTTTGACAGACCTTCCCATTTCACTTGAACCTTGGTTGCTGCACGATTACCTTTACGCACCATCTTCCTAGCTAGTATGGCCTCTGGTATTCTCTGAAAGGGACGCATAACGCCAGCTGGTAATGGAAGGGACTGCACAATATCACCATGAGCCAACTTCAACTGTGAAACATGCACCGTTGAATGGATCAGCGCTGTGCTCGGCAAGTCCAGCTTATAGGCCACCGAACCAATTTTTTTCCAATACTGTAAAGGGTCCATACCATTTCGGTTGTAGCTTGTATGCTCCAGTTTTCCTTATCGTGTGTTGACTATAAGGGTGAAGCTTCAAAAACACAAAGCCCCCTACCACGAAGCTCTGATTCGGTCTCTTCCCATCTGCAACTTGTTTCATTCTGTTTTGTGCCCGAGTTAAGTAGAATTTGAGCATCTTAACATTCTCCTCCCTATCCCTGAGCAGCAGGTCCACATTCGTATTAGTTGAATCTCCTGGAAAATATGGTACATGCAGTGGTGGCGTGAACCCGTATAAGGCCTCGAACGGTGTCATGTTTATAGCTAAATGGTATGATGTGTTATACCCCCATTCAGCAAGAGGTAACCAATTGTACCAGGTCATAGGTCTTTCCCCGGCGATACAACGAAGATAGGATTCTAGTCACTGATTGACCACTTCCGCCTGGCCGTCCGTCTGCGGGTGATATGAAGACGACAAACACTACGTTATTCCCAGTTGTTTCAGAAATTCACGCCACAAGGAGCTGATAAAAATAGGATCTCTGTCACTAACAATGCTGCTAGGAAGGCCATGAAGTTTGTAAATGTGATCCACAAACACTTGAACTATCTGTTTTCCTTTACAATTGTGTCCAGACACCCATTTTTTTGGGACACCAATAACAGAGCCCATTTGCACGTTGGGCCTCCATTTCTTTGCTAGTGGTGAAACGCGTGTTCCTTCCCCAATTCTATTGCTTATTCCCTCTGCTAACAGCACTTGATCTTGCAACATTTGATATACCAGAACTAATCGGCCCAACAGCAGCATTATTATACGTATGCAGCAATCCAACAGACTCAATAGCATTAGACCCAACAGAACCCGTACCATATCGGGTAGATGGAGTAGAAACAACCTTACAGTGCATTGGAGTATGCTTATAGGCTAGTACCGTTTCGTGGAGTCGAGCCATATAATAGGCTTCATGAAGTGATTGCGGCCTCTGCAGACGAACCATCCCCTGCAACTGGTATTCCAACCCCCCTATGAATTGGCTCATCACCGCACGTTCCGACCCTCGCTCAATGAGCTGAACTTTGTGGAGGAGAGTGTCGAACTTCCTTTGGTAGTCCGATAGTGCACCATCTTGATGTAAATTCCACATCTTCAACATAGGATCACCAAACAACTCATCCCCAAACTGTGCGTGGAGCACCTCTACATACTCTGACCACGTGAGGATCTTCCCCTGCAAACTTGAACCCACATGTACACCTGGTGCCATTGAAGGGTCTCTCCCTCCAAATGAATCGCAGCTATCTTCATCTTAGCATCCTCAGGTGTTCCATCAATTTCAAAATAGAGTTCACACTGATATACCCAACTTACTACATCCGCACCTGCGAAACGAGGAAAATCAATCTCACCCACTTTGTACGCATGACAAGTTTCCCTAAAATCAGCTCGGTAATCTGTTGTGTCGAACTATATAGGAACGGTGGACTGGCTGACGGTCGGTGTTGAACAGGACGCTCATATTCCTCCAGTACCTGACCCCAGTATCCCCGCATCCCTCGTCGGTTCAGGACTCTTTCCCCGAGACCTAAGCAGCATTTTGATCTCGTCAAAAGTTGCCCGGTTGTCACTGTTAGCAACCTTGATTTGCTCTGATAGGTTGGCTAGGGACCTGCTGTGTTTCTGCAACATCCGGTTGTGCTCCTGCAGTGCTGTTTGCTGCTCCAGCATGGTGTTATCCACTCTGGTGTCTCTTTGGGCGCGAGTTTCGTTGACGGCAGTCATCGACTTCGCTAGGAAGCTTCCCTACTAGGTAGGTCTTCTTCCGATTAGCAGCGGCAATGGTGGCTCTGATACCAAATGGTACGCCCTAAAGGTGACGTACACTTGATCGGTATCAAACAAGAGAGAAGGTTGAGGTAGGAAAGGGAATTGTGTTAACAATATTCTCATTATACCTTCGTAACAGACAGAAGAAGCAAATATATGACTTGGACAGTACTATTAGGTTGCCGAAGGACTATGACGCAACTAAGATTATTTGGGCTTACGAACCAAAACCGAAACATGAAAATGGCTCGTAACAACATGTTAAAATAACTTAGTCAACATTTTGTTCATTAGTTTATTTATTTAATTGTTGAGTCTGTCAAATCTGTTTCTCTGTTACTGCACTTTTAGGACTTAGTCGAGGATTGACAGCTATATAAGGAGCTCATCCAAGCTAGTCTGATGTATTCCATTCCTGCGTATTATTTTGCTTCAAGTTCTTCAATAAAACAAGCTTGCTGCAAATACTATGTCCCCTTTTACTTACAAAAGGTATCAGAGCTCTTCAGTTTTTAAGGGGCCGCAAAGGATTCTAAAACCGCATTCTCTCATCTTTCCCCACCCATCTCCAATGGCGACAATTGCCAACACTGATATGTTCGAATGGAAGCTTAACTGGATGCTTTGGACATGTGGGATGCTGTCGAAGAAGACTACGAAGTTGCAAATTTGTCCGCCAATCCAACGGTGGCTCAGATCAAAATACATAAGGAAAGCAAAGGTCAAAGCCACTTTATTTGTTGCAGTCTCCCCAACGATCTTTGCAAGAGTATTGGCTTTCAAATCAGCAAAACAAGTATGGGACTACCGCAAGACAGAGTATGCAGGCAATGAGAGAGTTCGTGGAATGCAAACCATGAACTTGATCCGAGAATTCGAGCTGCAAAAGATGAAAGAAACCGAGACAATTAAACAATACTCGGACAAACAGCTCACCATTGCAAACAATGCTCGACTACTAGGTACCACATTCCCTGACAACAGAATTGTCGAGAAGATATTGGTAAGTGTACCCGAGGAATATGAGGCGGCAATAACAACTCTTGAAAACATGAAAGATCTCACCAAAATCTCTCTGTAAGAGCTCATACAAGCCTTACAGGCTCCATTGCAAACAATGCTCGACTACTAGGTACCACATTCCCTGACAACAGAATTGTCGAGAAGATATTGGTAAGTGTACCCGAGGAATATGAGGCGGCAATAACAACTCTTGAAAACATGAAAGATCTCACCAAAATCTCTCTGTAAGAGCTCATACAAGCCTTACAGGCTCAAGAGCAAAGTAACAATGTTGAAGGAGCCCTTACGGCCAAGTATCATGAGGGCAAGAAGATCTACGAAAGGAACCCCCAAGCAGATGAACACTCAAGCTCAAACCTGCAGCAACGTAAAGGTAAGAAGAAAATTTTCCGCCATGTAGCACTGTGGAAGAAAGGGGGCATTCTCCAAACAAATGTTGAAAAAGACTGGAAGCCAAGTACAACAAATGTGGAAAAATTGGCCATGAAGCAATCATCTGCAAAACTAAGCAAGAAGAAGCGAAGGTTGCAGAAAATGAAGATGAGGAAGTCATAGTCGTTGCGCAATGCTACGCAGCGAAAAAGGAGTCTGAAGCCTGGCTAGTAGACAGCGGCTGCACAAACCATATCACCTTCGATTGCACATTGTTCAAGCAGCTGCATCTTTGTCCTGAAATCAAGGAAAAAATAGGAAATGGAAAGCACCTTGAGGTCAAAGGAAAAGGAGACGTAATGATCAGGACTAACCAAGGCACAAAACTGATAAGCAATGTGCTCTATGTACCTAGTATTGACCAGAACTTACTCAGTGTGGGGCAACTGCTCGAGAAAGGATTGAATGTCACATTCAAAAATCAACATTGATTGATTACCAACAAGCTTGGGGAGTATATGCTAAAGATTAGAAGAAACAAGAGGAGCTTCATGTTTAATCCCGCAGCGGAACACCATTCAAATGCCACGCAAGTGAGTTCAAGTGATTTGTGGCACAAGCGGTTGGAACACTGCAATCCGCAGCGAATGCTAGAGCTTTAGAGTAATGAGCTCTCAACTGGGTTACCACACCTCATCATCACGCCCACATATTGCTCATCTTGCAAATTTGGGAAATTGAACAGGCAACCCTTCCCTAAAGCAACTTGGAGAGCCACTAAGAAACTCCAACTAGTGCACCCAGACCTAGCTGGACCACAAAGAACTCTTTCTCTGCACGGTAGCCGGTACTTCCTCCTATTTATTGATGATTTCAATAGGATGTGTTGTATTTATTTTCTTAAGCAAAAGTTAGAGACCTTCCATATTTGCAAAGTTCAAATTTTTTGTTGAGAATCAAAGTTACTGTAAGATTCAAATGTTGCGAACCGACAATGAATCAGAATATACTTCAGCAGAGTTCAACACCTTGTGCGAGCAAGCTGGAATCGAGCATCAACTTACTGTCTCATACACTACTAAACAGAATAGGGTAAGTGAAAGGAGGAAAAGATCCATAATGGAAATGGCGAAGTGCATGATCCACGAGAAGGAGCCACCAAAGGAATTATGGGCTGAGGCATGTAACACCGTCGTGTTTCTGCAAAATTGGCTACCCACCAAGGCACTAAGAAACTCCACTTCATTCGAAATCTGATATGAGATTAGGGTCGACACTGGTGCGGTGAAAAACTCATAACCATGGTTATAACTGTTACTGTTGTATATGGTTAACCGTACCATTATAGTGCGGTACGATTATGGTGATGAATTTTCTACCCATAATGGTTATGGTTATGGTATTTGAGTTATACTCATAGTTATAACCATGGTTATTATATAAACATAATAATTATTTATCATTAATAAACTAATATATATTAAATAATGGAAGTTATTGTACATACATGTAATAAATAACCATGATGATAGTTTTATATATTTTTATTGTTGACAATATAAATTTATGTATTTTTTAAAATAAAATTTTCGGTCTTTTATTATATTACATGTGTGGAATAAATATGGGTATACGGGTAAAAACATGGTTAATAACCATGGTTATTTTAATGGTTATGGTATTGAAAATTGTACCCGTAATGGTTACGGTTATGGTATCTAGTTTAAAAATATGGTATGGTTATAGTATTTGTCATACTCGTACCATACCCGTACCATTGATAGACCTATATGAGATCAAACCATGTCTAAGTTTTCTAAGAGTATTTGAATGCATATGTTTTGCTTATGTGCCTCAAGCTAAGAGAGACAAGCTGGACAAGAAGCCCACACCAGGAATTCTAATGGGGTACAACACTGTTACAAAGGGATACAAAGTTTATCTTCCTAAATCAAAGAAGAAAATAGTTACCAGGGACGTTCATTTCAACGAAGAAGAGAAGTGGAACTGGAATAATTCTGCTTTCAACACTCTCACAAAGAAGACACAGAAGTGTTGCTACAACCTGACGATGTTGATGACTTGCCAGTACGAGGAACACGGTCCCTGAATGACATCTATCAAAGGTGCTACACAGCCCTAGGCGAACATGAAAATCCAGATAGAGCCCTTGCAGACCCACAATGGAGAAATGCAATGCAAGGGGAGATGGAGATGATAAAAAAAGAACAAGACATGGACCCTTGTCACAAGACCAGCAGACAAGCATGCCATGGAATAAAATGGGTGTACCGAACCAAACTCAATGTTGATTTATTAATCAACAAGCTCAAAGCAAAGTTAGTAGTCAAATGATACTCCCAAGTTTATGGAATTGACTATCTGCAAACATTTGCACCAGTTGCTCGACTGGACACAATTCGTATGTTGTTAGCCATCTTTGCCCAAAGGGAATGGAAAATTCACCAATTGGATGTCAAGTCAGCTTTTCTCATTGGTGACTTCCATGAATAAATCTTTGTGGAACAACCATATAATTCGAAGTTCAAGGAGAGGAGGACAAAGTCTACAAGTTAAGTAAAGCACTCTACAACTTAAAACAAGCCCCGAGAGCATGGTACAGCAAGATCGATGAGCATCTACTAGGCATTTGTTTCAAGAAGAGTAGCTTTGAAGCTACACTCTATGTTAGGAGGCAAAAGGAACAAATATTAATTATCTCACTCAATGTGGATGATTTGTTAGTTACCGGAAATAACAGTAGTTTGATCCTTGAATTCAAGCAAGAGATGCTTAAGATGTTGAGCACATTCGAAATGACCGATTTGGGACTCATGTCCTTCTTATTGGGCATGGAAGTGCAGCAACATAAGGAATGAATTTTTCTCAGCCAAAGCAAGTATGCCCAGGAAATCCTCAAAAAATTCTGAATGGACGAATGCAAACTCGTGTCTACGCCCATGAATCATAAGGAGAAGTTGTTGAAGGACGATGATGGTGCAGAAAAGACAAATGAGGAACACTACATAAGGGTGAAAAGGAATCACTTACCGTTCAATGAATGGGGAGTTTCTAATCCAGGTAAGCTTTATCATAGTTTCAGTCCTTTCAAGAACCTGTACATTAGAATAAAAAGTAAACATCTTTCCACCAACATGAGATGATGGAATGGATGATCCAAAAAGGATATGAGACTGGAAAAATGTTTATTGAAAGGCAACAAAATGATAATATTCCAAAATTAGTTTTCCAAAAAAAGAATCTTGCAACATGGAAAGTGAAATTCATATTGAGTGGGAAACTCACATCAAACTCTGTTACCTGCTATAATAATCTTGAAACGTTTTAAAATCAGTAATATGTGAGATTGTGAACTATCTTGATAGTTAAACCAACTGACCATTAGAAGAAATTCCTCGTACATGCAAAAAGATTGAACTGTGACATTACTAGACTGTTTCTGCTGAACAAGTTATTAGAATGGAAGACAAGATACAAGTGAAGCATAAAAACTATAAGTTGGGCAAAGCTAAAATGTGTACACTTGTGTTGCATGATTGTATCAGATAACAAATTGCTATCAATCAAAGCTCATGCAATTGTCAACAATGGGCAAATTTACTGCAGGAGAAATAATTTGAGGTCTAATTAATGCAAAAAGTGTAGCCCAAATGCACAATATTAATTAATAAAGAAACAGTAAACTTGTAGCAGCACACAAAATAGAAAATGAATTATCTCGTACCAGCTGAACAGTTTCATCATCAGCGGCATGTATCCACTTGAAGAAGAGTGGAAAAATATGTCTAAAATGTGCTAAAAGCACAAGACCAACACTGTTGAAAAGTGGCTCGATCAACTTAAGCCAAGATATTCGCCGCCCTTCATTCTTTGGTTGGCGCTCCAAGTGACTTAACATCTCGGTTAGTATTTTCTCAAACCTATGAAAGATGGAACACGAGAAACTGAATATCTATGGGGTTTAATCAACACTAAGATTATGATCCAGGGAAACACAGATTTACCACGGACTACGAGGATTGCTTCCGTGGGTAAGGGTTACAAGAAGCACCGACATCTCAACCACATAATACCAAATTATATCATCAGCAGCAATGTTTTGGCAGCAAGCATCTAGAATGACGTCTGCAAACATGCCTATATCAGCAGCATTAATGTTCTTGGCAAGATGCGTAAAGATAATCATGCCTTGCCCCTGGATGTAAATAAATAATGAAGCATCATTAGTTGATTAGTCAACAATTCATAGCATTAGTGTATTAGCTAACCAACTCCGCTTGATGTATATTTACCAGCTACCATCGAAACATATATATTATATACTACTCAAAAGAATGCAATAACCAAATTAGGGTACTAAAACGTACTAGATAGACATACCTTGACCTCCGGAGACCAGTGATCAAGTGCAGTCAGAGCACAAGGAATGATCAAATTGCACAATTTTCCTACATAAGGATGGCCAACCTGAAACAATGAAAAATTTGTGAGAAGAACCAGGGTGGAAAAGATTGTGAGAACCAGGACTAGTCCAAAATTATCAGAAACCATGACAGAATTAACAGTACGGATGCATCGAATTGAACCTGAGACACAATCCACCTAAACTGATAAGCAGCAACAGCTGCGAACACAACCGGAACCCTAGACGACGAAACAGAAAGCTCATGGGTATCATCTGTTTTATCAATTGAACTCTCTTTAATCCTGTCTTTCAAAATTGGCAAAACACTAGGCATCAGTTCAATCAGCAACCTTACGCCCTCGGATGGCATATCACGATTGTTCACGCCCAATTCTACCATGCTCTTTGCATTTCTCTCATCGAAACAGCCAATGTAAGCTTTGGAGATGTCTGTAAAAGCAGAACCTGCAACGACAGAGTGGTTGCCCGGGATCCACGACAGCAAATCATTCTCGGAGGACGGGACAGATAAGAGAGCGCAAGCTAGAGTGAAATCCCTGATGGAAGCATCAATCTGGTTTTCAGTGAGGTTGAGGTTCTGAAGCGCGACAGTAGGCAATAGAAGGGACTCGAGGATCGACTTCACCAAGACGGCAGTGCCTTCCGGGGGAGTGGAACTAGTATTGGAGATATACTCCAGAATCTTCTTCGCCAATCTATTGAAAGGAGCTTAGATTAGAATCCGCTATTCCAACAGCAGAGGTCTGAACGGTGTATTAGAGTGAACTTACAGAGGAAGTCGACCATGGAGTGCAGCTAGAGAGTCGGACATCTATATGACTGTGTACGAACGTTTATCGATTCTGTCGAATAGCAGACGGAAGTGTTGGCGTCTGAGCAACGGCGGTGTCACTGTCGGGGCTTGAGACTCCAAACGTTTTCTGCAGCTTCTAATTGGGTTTGGAGTCGTGTATACCGAATCGAACGACAAAGTGTTTGATATAGGAGCACAGAGGGCTTAGAAATGGAGGTCTGTCGCCAGGCCAGACATAGGGCTCACTCACAACTCTGTATGTCTTGACAAAAGCCGCAAGTCGTGTCTAACTCGGTGCGTGCCAAAGATGAAACCCTCTCGCTCTAATTGAAGCTGGTGTGGTTGCTTGTCCGCCTCCTCACCCCTATTTCCCGTTTGGAAACAATAATTGAACTGTCTCAGACAAAAAGTGATGTTAACGTAAAGAAGAGGGTCGATCAGAACAGAACTCAGGAGAGTTGCAGGCAGTGAGAATCGAGGAATTGACCGACCTACTAACCTTACCGCACAGACTGCAAGGGTCTGTAGAGGTGCCACCATACATCTTCATTCCTCAGAAGTCAGAACCAGAATAATATTCGACTACACTGGCTGTGTCAACAGAATCTAGGCTCCCACACTAACTGAAAGCAGCAAAGTATATATGCATCTGCCAGCATCGTGCAGTTGATGAACATAATCGTCCTTGTTCAAATTATTATCAATCTAATGATGATAAAATAATCTTCTGATTTATTCGTTATACTAAATCAGTTAAGCACCTCAAATTTATTTCTCTGTTTTTTTAAATTTTTTTACTTTCTAGAGCATGCAAGATCTTACATTATTCAGTCAAACTATAGCTTCAGTTGGAAAACTTTCTAGAGTATGCACAAACACTAAAACAAATTGAATTTAGATGAAGAAATACATCTTTAAGTTTACATATCTTATAATAATAATAATTGTACACAAACAAAAATACATTGATTATACCTATAGTATTATGATATATATATATAGACTGTATGGATTAGTTAGCTGGAAGGGGTAAAAGAAGCTACAGTTGTATCACTCAGTTGACGACCCTTAGTCTCAACGGGAAAATGCATTACACAAAGGGCAGAGCAAAATAAAACAATCTCAAACAAGAGAATGGCGGCGGTCTGATGGCAGCCATGGACTAGACCCACAGCAACCAGCGGGCACACCATTCCCCCGATTCTTCCAATTGAGCTTGCAATTCCAACCCCTGTTGCCCTCACTTGGGTCGGGTATATCTGCAATATGCACATTCATTTAATATATTTTTTTAAAAATACTAGTTAGCTTATCTATCTAAGAGTATTTGCAATTGATAGTAATTACCTCAGGAGCATATATGTAAATGATGGTGAAGGTGGTAGTAATGCATATGCGCGCTCCAAACAGGAGGGTAGTTGTTATACCAGGTGATTGATGGACTAGCAGTGGCAGCAGAAAGATGCAGCATAAGAAGAACATGGTCGACATTGATAGCTTCCGACCCAGTTTGTCGACTGTGGCAGCTGATATGAGGAGTCCAGGCAGCTCTGAGGCAGCAGATGTTAAATTATGTATGAACAACTTCATTCATGTATTTATGTATGTATATATTAGATAGATAGACCAGACTAGACTAGACTAGTCTAGATTTGCTGAAACTTGGGTTATATTTATTATAATATGAACAAGTATTGGAAAAAAAATTCTCACCAGCAAAACTAGCAATAAAAACATCCCTGTAATTGACCTCCTCGTGGGTAGACTTTTCTGGTGGAATTGCTTGGTTGTCGGAGGAGGAGCATTTGTTTCGCCCGTTGCTTAACTCAGTGGTCAGCAATACTAGACCATAATAGGAAAAAGCATTGCCCAGAAACACAATCCACAATAGCAAAGTTGATTTCAATAAATCGGGTGACAGGAGCATATGTAATGATGAAGAACACCCAGCAGCATCAGCAGCTTGTACGGCTCTGGAGTCCTCCTCCTCCAACATCATCCTATGTTCACTTTCATCATCATCCCTCCTTATTGTTGGTGAAAGAAGCAAATGTGTATCGTCTGATGGAAATGCCTTGCTCTTCCTCTGTAGCTGAACCTGGTTATCAGAAATAAGGGTACCAGGAGGCAGCTCACATCTATTCATTCTAGCTATTCTCTTTAGAACAGCATGAGCCTCTCCCATTCTACCTTTCATGCATAAATATCTGGGCGACTCAGGTGTCACTCTGTAAAACACCAGGAGAAGAGATGAAGGCAGAGATGATAATGCAAGCAGCCATCGCCAACCTAACCGTGGCATCACAAACTGCATTGAAACAATTAAGTTTCTTTAAAATTTTAGCTAGCTCTAATTAATATAAAATATATTTAGATTGGATTTGATGTGCATACCTCTCTATCATTGAATGTCCAATCATAAACAACAACAAAAAAATGCTTAATGCTATATGTATATAAGCTTTGCATACACTCACAGTAGTACATAAGACGTACCTACCCATGCAAGTGAAGCCTCAGAAATGGTTCCTACAGTCCAAAATGCTGAAAAGATAACCATCCAGGTACCTCTGTTGGGAGCAGGAACAAACTCTAGGAACCAGGATGACAGCACAGGACCTCCTCCCAAACCAACACCAACCAAACAACGCAGAGATACAAGTGAAATGTAGTTCGGGGCAAGTGCACTCATAAAACCAGCACCAGCTGTAACTGCTGCTGTTATCAGGAAACCTTTCCTACAATAACAGCTTCATCATATCATAGTCTCATGCAGGTGAAATTTTCTAGATGAAAGGAAAATACACGAAGAACAATCGATCTAAATAGAATTACAGATACACACCTGCGACCATGATTATCCGAAAGGATTCCCCAAGTGTATGCTCCAACAAGCATACCACCAAAGACTACACTGGTGATTAGGCTTTGATCCTGAGATGAAAGGCCCCATTGTGACTGAACTGCAGGTCCTATAAATGAAAGAAGCATCATTTCCATTGCTTCTGATATCCACCCAAGCCCAGCATAAACAAGCACCAGCACCTGAAATCTTCCGAAGCCCACTGCCACAAGAGCTTCATCCACTGTGTATGTAGCTAGGCGGCTTTCATCTTCCATAACCACCCTAAACAAGGTCTAGAAAAGGGGGTATAACAGCATGATTTAGTTTTCAGAGAATGACAAAAAGAAAATATTTAGAAGAAGATTTAAGCCTGAGCTCATTTAAGTGTATCACCTATGCCTTATCACAGGAAATTTAGGCCTTATTACTAGTGCTATTAATTATGATGAGAAATCCCAAAATGAAAAGAGAAAAAAGCACGCAACTGGTCAATGCAGCTAAGCATTCTTATTACTTTACAACAACAAAAAACCATAAGAGATAAAAAAAAATAATAATAAAGATTGATAGCAGTTAGATCGATGCATTCATTCTCGTACATAATTGGATTGGGGGTATCACCTGACAGAGGAAGAAAGAAGCTGCTTTGGAGGCGTGGCTAGATGAAGATGACCAATCTTATTCTAAAATTACGGGAAGGAACTACCTATTTCTTCTCCAGTCCGAACCAATTGGAAATGGAAATGGTTGACATTTGAAATGACAAGTCGGAAGGAAGGAAGGAAGGAAAGAGACGAAGAAGTGAAGACTTAAATTGCAGGAATGACCCTTATACTTTGACAAAGTAGATATCAGGGCTCGTTGTAATTTAACAACCTCTACTAACTACTAAGTACTAACGCCTTTGACTTTTTTTCTTCTTCTTAAAAAGTGTTTTATACTTTTAAGTCATCCGGATTAACTGATTAGCATGACTGCATGTTATTATTATATATAGTGTTAATTAATTAATTGGTTACATATCATTGTGCAGAATGGTTACACATGTTTCAAAATGTAATTAATTGATTTTGCTATGTGACTAATTGGTTACACATGTTTTTCACAATGTGATTAATTGATTATTCTGTTAATAAATCGTTAATTTTACCGTTAATTAATATTTTTAACATATTTTTGAATTATCAAATGACTATTATGCCCTTAAAGAGTATAGTGTTTGCAGATTTACTTAAGTTCAGTTTGTCAAGGGAAATAGTTCAGTATGTTTTTCGTAGTTTGTCCAAATTTCAGTAATTCAATTGTAATAACATATTAATGATGCTAATTTTACTAGGGCAACATCTTTGAGCATTTTGCCCAATTAGAAAACGGTCTGAATGGATGGCAGCCAGCAGCCCAAAGCCAAGGCTTAAAATATTGAACCTTAGAGGAATCTTTTCATTTGGGTGCTGAAGAACAATGACAACATCGTTGCTTGTCCAAACAAGTCTTTCGTCTTCCATCAGTAGTTCTGGGTCAACATCAGCTAGAGATAACACAAAGTTGCAAATGAAACTCAATTCTGTTTCAGCTCAACTTATCCAAATCTTTTATATAAAGAAGCAACATATAACAAACCAAACAAAGCTGACCACAATTAAGAAATGGTTTACTGTTACTTCATCATCCATGTCTAAAATATCATGAGAGTGAAACTACCATCAAATGATGAGTAAACTTACATTGGAATCACTATGGTCCCATATATTTGATGAAGATCTCTTTGTTTCTTTTTTATTTTCTCCTTCTTACCCTTGCTAATTTTAGATTCGTAAGTAGCCCAGAGTGGTTTATGCTTTAGTATGGAATCAGTTGAGTCCTCAGAGTCATTCATCCAGTTTTGAACAACACAGACAAAGACAAACAAACTATACAATTTCTTCTTTTATTTATGTAAACAAACTGAAATGCCATTAAGAAGAACTCAAAATCATTGCTATTCTAACCTGACGAAGGTAGAATTTGCCAAAAAGAGAGGGATCAACAACCTCAAGCAGACCTGCATCAAGTACATCAGCAAATCGCTCCATCTCCTGGAGAAAAGTATTACAGGTATACATTATATCGATACCAACATGAATCGCGATTTCTGGGTTCGTGATGAACCCAGAATCGTTGTCAATCTGAAATCGAAACTTCGAGACCAATCTATCGAAGTAGTTAGCAGCTAAAACAACAGTAAGAGTGCAGAGATCAAACCGCGCCTTTACGCTCAAAATCCAATCGACAACTTTTGTTCGTGCCTCTCGCAACCATCCATCGAAGACTCCGTCAACGCAACTCCAATCCGTTTCATTTTCCTTGAAAATCAAAGAATCTACCTCACTTTCTTCCTAGAACAGCTCGGGCTCTTCGAGCAAACGAGAGAAATGTGAGAACAGTATAAAAGGGTAATTAAGTAATCTTATGTATTTAAATAGTGACTTAACGTTGATTTTTAATGATGAACAGTAGAAAAATCAATTAGTCACATAGTAAAACTAATTAATCACATTTTGAAACATGTGTAACCATTTTGAACAATTAAGTAACCATTTGTAAAACACACCAATTAAGTAATTAACCATATATATATATGGCTCTAATGTACGGAGGTCCCACGTGAAGTTGATCAAGATAGACAGTCGGTCATAGGCGGAGGGAGGCGGAGCATTGGCACCAACAGTACAGAAGAGGGGAGCTGATTGGATTGGATTCCTCCTTTTCTTTGTAATTCTCTGATATCGCTCTGGCAAGGGCAACCTTTCCTTTCATCCATCAGACTCTTAACTTACTGTAGGAATCCCAGAAGAAAGAGATAGGGGAGATGATTCAGTGCCATCGCCTCTGATTGCTATAACCAGCCTCAAGAATTCCGGATACTACTGATTACGTACTTACCATGTCTCTTACAACCGCAACCCCAGCATATCTAAACCCATTCGGAGTAGTAAAAGCAATAAGATGCGCTCTCTCTGACTCATCCCCCACTCCTCAGCGTGGTTTTGTGAACAAGAAGGTTTCTTTATCTATCCATCAAACATGATTCAGTCCCTTTCTTATTTAACTAACTTCCTTATTTATCAATCCTTTCGTTTTTCCCAAACTGTCAGAGCAGCAAATCCACCGGTCGTAAGGATGGGAAGAATTCCGCTGTGGGGAAAAGGTTATCTTCTTGTTTAGACTGTGTTCGATTCAGCTCTTCCCGTCTTTTTTTTTTCTGTAATATTTGTTTTTTTTGTTAGCATCCCACTCACCAATGATGCTGCTTATAAATTTATCATCCTTGTCATGCATTCCTATGCAAGTGAAATTTAGTACACCACTCCACTTGCAGCATATATGAAGTGCTTAATCTATGCTCTCTCTTTTACAATATTTATTACCATTAATTACATATTTGCTACTTGAATTTAAGAGTTCGGACAATTTATTAATTGAATTTTTTAAAATAAAGTACTAGTTAACTTTGAATAAAGTGTAAGTAATTTGGTAATGCATCTGTAATGTTAGTAAATTGTAAATTTTTTCAAAGTTCAACTTGCAAAATCTAAATTTTCACAAAAATTCAGCTAGAAATTGCAAAGTTCTTAAAAGTTCATTCCACAAAAAATAGAGTAAATCAGGTGATACTGAACCTATATGGATGGTCAAAAAAAAGAAACCTATTTATTACTGAAACTCTTTCGCTGAAGTTGCTGTTTTCCCTTATGTGCCGCGTACAAGTTATTCTTTGTTACTTCTTGCTGCCAACATGACCACAGACATTGTAATTTGAGAGTGCAGGAAATCCCCTGTGAATCAACCCAATAAGCTACCTAAACGTAAGTATATGAATCATGCACCTTTACTAATTTTCTTAATTCAGATGTTTATTTTTGGTAAATATATTGTAGTTGAGGGCCTTGAGGCCATTGATTTTAATATTTTATCTTATAGATTAAAATATGAACAGTAGTTGGAACTGAGTTGCCAATAACAAACTTCATTTGAGTTTTATTTTAATATTTTATAGAATCTTCTTTTACTAAAAATGAACCTGGATGAAATGAAGCTGTCCATGTTTCTTGAACTTTCTTTCATGTCTTAAAAGTATTTTATTGAATTTCATTTTCCTTCTAAGCAGTGAAGCTTTCCTGCAGAGACGCCTGGTTTAAGCGCTCCTCCTGAAGGAAGCTACAGCAATATTTACGCTGATATTGAGTTTGAGGAGCGTCTAAAAGCAGTTAGAAGGTGTAATCTTATTTTCTATATTGCATATTACCCAGGATTTGCTTATGAGGCTCTTCCTTACAAGAAAATGCCACTTGTAGGTTTTCATGTCTTGCTATCTGAATCGAGCACATATAATTATAAATCACTTATCTTTTTTAATATTTAAGGACTAGCATTCCATTGGATAGACACTAAGAGAGTGCATTCATATACAAAAGATGGGGAAAACAAAAATGTGTCTCTGGTTATGTGTAAATATGTCTATGTCCTGTATAAAGAGGCGTTGTTTATGTACAGTTCCTCAGCCTTTAACTCTAGTATTCTCAGCTCTATTTTTTTCTAACATTTGAAGGCTCAGTAAGCTGCTAGATGTGCTCTCCTCCTTCTAGGACTGCATGTCAAGGCTTAATAGTCACTTTTTTCAGGTTAGCAGTTGAGCAGAAAAAAACAGATCAACTAAAAGAAACTGGCATAATTGACTACGATGCTCCGACTGAGACAAAGGAAAAAACCATTGGCCTTGGTGCAAAGGTAAAATATTTTCTGGTACACCTAATCTTTATTATTTTGCTACTATTAGCTGCACATTGTCATCTAACTGTGAGATTTAGTCATGAAATAGATAGGAGTAGGAGTAGCTGTTCTGGTCTTCGGCTTGGTATTTGCCCTTGGAGATTATCTTCCCTCTAGAAGGTATGAGGATTGAGATCATGGTGCTTCTAGCTTCCTATTCTATCATCTCAGTTTTGACCCTAAATCTTTTGGCTCATGCGTTAAAACTACTCAGAGAGCAATCTGCTTCCTTAAGTACATCTGCATACATAGAGTTGGATTTTTTCATATACATTCGTATTTCATTGGATTGTCATTGGTTGGGAATAATGTCAGTGATTAGACATATAAAGGCTAGTTTATTAGACTGAACAATGTAAGCTGTTTTTTTTCTCAGTTCAGTTTTCATTAATCATGTTGGCAGTTGACTCTACAATAACCTCAAAAAGTCCATACATTGAAAAGTCTGTCTTGTGTGCGTTATGCACATGAAGCTTGAGTTGGTATATGCAGAACTGCATGCGTTAATGCTGTATAGTGGGCATTATGTTCTCTCTTTTCTCTGCATAGTGTGGAGGAGATACTCATGTTGTTGTACTTTAATTTGCTAGTGATCGCGCTGTGGAAGATACTGTGGTGGCCAAAAGAGAGCTTTCAGATGAAGAAAAGGCTGTTCTTCAGGTGCTTCAGGAATTTTTCCGACATAGTTCCGTTCTTTTTGTGCTGTAGTCACCTCTATAATTCTATTTCAAATTGATATTACTATTACTGTATGAGAAGTTTGTAACAATATATATTATGAGATTTACTTATAATCATTGAAACTTAGAAATGTTATAAACAGTTTCCCTATTGCTGACATAATTGGAAGATCTGTTGCATTAGTAAGCAGGACTGAGCATTTTATTTTTCTTGATGTCCTTGTAGAGTAATTGAAACCTGTTACTAATATATTATATGTGCAGGGTAGGTTGAAAGAGTTTGAGGCAACCCTTAGCTCTTCTCCGGAGGATACCACTGCACTTGAAGTGAGTGACAATATCTTGGGCATATTTGAGTTTTTTAGTATTACAAATGGGTGATTATACACGTAATGTTTAGGCCAAAAATTAGTTTCCTCATTAAAGTTTTTTTGTTGTCATATCTCATTAAAGTTTATTTGCGATAATTTTGTTATGTCATGTTTGCTAAGCAGTCGAGTTTACCTATTCCGTCAGATTTTCCATCCAAACTTAACATAAAATATGTTGAAAATTATAAAAATAACATAATTCTTTTAATAATCTCAGAATTTAACCCTTTAGATTATTTTTTTTATTGTTACAATTAAGTGTTGATCGGAACTCGATTGATTCAATCGACGAGCTTGAGTATGGGTCTTGACCCATACCAGCTCACCCATGAGTAGTGACTAATGCCAGACATTTCTCTCTGCCACTTAATCATCTTAAATCATATCTGGGAAGGAACTGGCAACCAATTAAATAAAATGATAGAGAAGATGGAGAAAAACTGTTTAACATCTAATTTGCTGTTATCTGATAATGATGTCTTCTTGCAGGGAGCAGCAGTTACCCTTACTGAATTAGGAGAATATACCAAAGCTGCATCACGACTTGAAGAGTTAATTAAGGTTGTCCCTTCTACTCCAGTACATATCAAACAATTGTTTTGTGCAGTCATCATTTCTGCTCTTTGGACACATTTTACGTTCTACAGGAGAAACCAAATGATCCTGATGTATACCGTTTGCAAGGAGATGTAAAATACGAGCTTAATGATTATGAAGGAAGTATTTCTGCATACAGAAGATCTATAGATGTAAGTATCCTTAGGAATATGGATTACATGTAGAGAGAGAGAGAGAGAGGGAGAGATCAATACATCATCAATGTTAGAATACATTGAATAATAATGAGTAAAGACCTAAAATTATTATTTTAAGATGGAATAACATTTGAATATCACCAGCTCTTTAGGTATCCTTGCCTTTTTAACTGGTACTTCTTATGTCTCATTGACTTAAAAAACTATACAGGTGACTAAGGGTGTAAATTTTGAAGCTCTGCAAGGCCTCACAAATGCCCTATTTGCTGCCAAAAAGCCGGATGAGGTGATTGATCAGATTACATGCAGTTGGAACTGGAGATGGGTTTTGATTGTTTAAATACGCATGAAGGATATTAGAGTTGTCAATATACACTGTATACATGTTTCCTTCCTTGAATCTGCAATAGACAATCTCAGAGACTCGATACTATAGTGGGATTACCCTACCACACACATAAATGCACACCAAAATGAAATATAAAATCAGTTTTCACTAAATATCAACCACGGTAGTCACTTATATGATATATTATGTCACACCAACTAAAATACAGTTTTTCTTTTCTCATCTGGTAGGCTGTTCAAGTACTTTTGGTGTCAAGGGAAGCCCTGAAATCAAAAGCTTCTGATAATCCTAGTCAGATTAAAATTTCAGATTTGGAATCGCAGGATGTAGATCCTATTCAAGTAAGTTTTTCTTTCTGTTTTCATGCATTCATCATTTTAAGTACTCTTTTGATGTCCATTTGATCAGTGAATTTCAAGTTTGAAGAGACGTATCAATTTCTAAGGACTTTCAGAGGAGACTGTCTAATCATATTTTTATTTATAAGTCTCTTTCTGCAAATTTTAATAATTACTGTAAACCATCACTTTGAACTAAGCTACCATCTTTCTCACAAAAAAAGGGTAAACTATGTTCCGCTTAACAATTTTAATATCTTGTTTGTTATTTGCAGATTGATTTGCTTCTAGGGAAAGCCTAC
Source organism: Chamaenerion angustifolium (assembly GCA_946814005.1). NCBI lineage: Eukaryota > Viridiplantae > Streptophyta > Magnoliopsida > Myrtales > Onagraceae > Chamaenerion > Chamaenerion angustifolium. The sequence goes on from OX328281.1 coordinate 69,302, forward strand.
TCAAATTGGGGACATGTCAGTGATGCTGTATCTGTTTATGACAGACTCATAAAAAATTACCCTGACGATTTTCGGGGCTACTTGGCGAAGGTTTGTGTTGTGTGTGGATGAGTCATAGTTAACCAAATAATTTTGTCTCAGGTTTGTTAGAGTTAAGCATCGTGAGCCTGGTCAATATCTACTTTGGATCTAGAGGAATTGGTCATTGGAATGAATAATTCTCTCCTCTCAGCATCTCATTGTCTTGGTGCATGATTATTTTGTATGTGACTTGTTTGCGGACGTCTGTAATCTAATGCAGATGAAACTCTGGTGCAGGGAATTATATTGAAAGAAAATGGAAATGCTGGAGATGCCGAGAGGATGTTTATACAGGTGAGATATTTGAAGGAAACTTGTTGAAATTCATTTGTATATCACAATCCATTCACATTCAGCAGAGACAACCATGATTAGTGGCTTTTCTCATTTGCTGTGCAGGCACGATTTTTCGCGCCAGAGAAAGCCAAGGCACTTGTAGACCGTTATTCAAGGCGGTGAAAACTATTTTTTGCATGTGTGTTGTCTTTCATTCATGCCCATATCATCTGTGATATATATATTATTAAGTTAATTGTACCTGTGATTTTAAGTTAGCTTCTTCGTCAAGTAACATTTTTTATATAGTTGAGTTGCTGCCATCCGCTCTAGCTACCTTATTGAGCGACTTTGGTTTCTTTAACTCAAGAGCTCCTCATTCTCAATCTCAATGACCTGTTGCTAATAAAGAAAAAATGGAAAATCTAGCTAACTAGGCACACGTTTGAGGATGATGAATAGGTGTGAGCTGAGAATCATTGGAGGGATCAGCAAGGCAGCATCTTTCAGGTTGTCATAAGTAGTAGCCTAGCCCTAGTTTAGTTGGATTAGAATCATCATCATTATTCAACAAGAATACTACCTTCTGTTTGTCTTGGACAAGACAGCTTTAAGGATCTTCTCAAACACAGACACCTCACATGGAATCTTCAGCACTCCTTCCAGTTGAAAACATCTCGAATGCATGGTGTGCCTCAGGTATTCGCTTATTCGGTATAACAAACCTCTTGAGCTCCCTCCCTCCCTCCCTCCCTCCCCACATCATCAGTTGAGACATCCGTGAAGGAGAGGAGAGGGTTCTTTTTTGGCTGAACTGAACATTTATGAATCCATGAACCGGACTGTTCACCAGAAACTGTATTGTTCCGAAAAATTCGGTTGGTTATCACCAGTTGACCGGGTTCACTATAAAGATTGGTCTTTTAGAAGACTGGATAGGGACACCTCCGGCTTTACGATCAGGACCGGTCCGACTGTCGTTCTTTTCCGGTTCGGTTCTGATAACATACGGTACATTATCTTGACTTGAACACTTTGCAGCCCCCTTTCCGTTCCGTTCCGCTCCGCTGATGTGCTGCCGCTGTTGTTGCTGTTCCTCCAGCCCTCTCAAGAGGCCGGTTGCTAACACCAATCACAACTCAGGTGACTCTCTTTGACCTATGATCTATACTCTAAGGCAGGTTGCGTTGTATGCAGAATTAGGAAATGAACAAGAATCATTTTTTGGTCTTGAATTTCATTGGAGGAGTCCAGAGTATCGGTCTATGTTTGTGATGTATGTTCAATGATCTTTTGCTCCATAAGAAGCAACTAGTGTTTCCGTCTCTTCTCCTTCAATTGGGAGTTTTATCCATGCTTATATTGGATTGGGTTTGCTACCTGAATGCGCAAAAGTCTGTGCTGTGGAAAAAATAATACCATATTTGTTTGATCATCTTCCTCTATACTTTTAATGAGCTTAATTACTCTTCTGTTGCCCAGCTAATGATTTCAACTTTGCTAAATGTGAAGTCCACAAACAAATAATAGCTGCTGCTGCTGCTGCTTAGAGTATCCAATGGGGGAGCTCTGCCACTGCTTTGAGCCACAATGGCCAGCTGATGAACTGTTGATGAAATACCAATATATTTCAGACATCTTTATCGCTCTTGCCTACTTCTCTATTCCCCTAGAGCTGATCTACTTTGTCAAGAAATCTGCTGTCTTCCCCTACCGTTGGGTTCTGCTGCAATTCGGTGCTTTCATAGTTTTGTGTGGTGCGACACACCTGATCAACTTGTGGACCTTTAGTATGCACTCAAGAACTGTAGAATTAGTCATGACCGGTGCCAAAGTTCTAACTGCAGCCGTATCATGTATTACTGCTCTCATGCTTGTACATATTATCCCTGATTTGCTCAGTGTAAAGACTAGGGAGCTTTTTCTAAAGAATAAAGCTGCAGAACTCGATAGAGAAATGGGCCTAATTCGCACACAAGAGGAGACGGGTAGGCATGTTAGGATGCTAACCCATGAAATCAGAAGCACTCTTGATAGACATACCATACTAAAAACTACTCTGGTGGAACTGGGTAGAGCACTTGCATTAGAGGAATGTGCCCTATGGATGCCAACCCGCACAGGACTGGAGCTTCAACTCTCTTACACTCTTAGACAACAGAATCCCGTAGGCTACACTGTCCCCATTCATCTTCCAGTGATAAACCAAGCATTTAGTCGTAACCATGCTGTTAAGATATCACCTAATTCACCAGTAGCACGACTTCGCCCACTTACTGGCAAGTATGTGCCTGGGGAGGTTGTGGCAGTTCGTGTCCCTCTCTTGCATCTCTCCAACTTCCAGATTAATGATTGGCCCGAGCTTTCGACAAAACGTTACGCTTTGATGGTCTTGATGCTCCCCTCAGATAGTGCAAGGCAGTGGCATATCCATGAGTTGGAGCTTGTTGAAGTTGTAGCTGACCAGGTATTAATGCGACCCCTTCTTTTCTTCTTTGTACATAGAAATGTCTGTTGTTGGAACCTGTAACCTTTATCAGCAAAAGGATGTTGTATTTACCAAGCTAAGCGACATTCTCTCAGGTTGCAGTTGCTCTTTCACATGCGGCAATATTAGAAGAATCAATGAGGGCGAGGGATCTTTTGATGGAGCAAAATGTTGCACTTGAATTAGCAAGGAGAGAAGCTGAGACAGCAATACGAGCTCGCAACGACTTTTTGGCTGTCATGAACCATGAAATGAGGACCCCCATGCATGCAATTATTGCACTATCATCCTTGCTGCAGGAAACTAATCTGACACCGGAGCAACGCCTAATGGTTGAAACAATAATGAAAAGTAGCAATCTTTTGTCTACTCTGATAAATGATGTATTAGATCTTTCAATGCTTGAAGATGGAAGTCTTCAGCTCGAAGATGGAGTTTTTAATTTGCATAATCTATTTAAGGAGGTTTGGTTACCATCTTTTGAATTTGCCAGTTCTTCTATATTTTTGGGATAAGGTTTGTGCTTAATCCCTTGTATCTTTGTCATTTTTATTTTTTTTGCAATGCAGGTCCTTAATTTGATTAAACCCGTTGCATCTGTGAAGAATCTGTCTATAGCATTAAATATATCTCCAGATTTGCCGGAATATGCTGTTGGTGATGAAAATCGCCTTATGCAGATTATTCTAAATGTGGTCGGTAATGCTGTAAAGTTTTCAAAAGAGGGCAGCGTGTCAATTACTGCGTTTGTTGCTAAAGCTGAATATCTAAGAGATGCTAAGATTCCAGAGTTCTTTCCAGTGGCTAGTGATACCCAGTTTTATTTGCGAGTCCAGGTCTTGCTTCTTCTTTGTTTAGATAATATATATACCCATCAGATTTTCCATACAACAAGCACACTTGCATTTGAATTTTATGTACCCCTTGTCTCTTTTAGGTGAAAGATTATGGGTCTGGCATTAGCCCCCAAGAAATTCCCAAGCTGTTCACTAAATTTGCTCAAAATCAAGCATTGGCTACTAGAAACTCTGGAGGAAGCGGGCTAGGTCTTGCTATTTGTAAGAGGTATTATTATCCTTTTTTAGTAGCTTCTTTCTCATGTAGATGATATGACTTTAATATCTTCTTCCTCATGTAGATGACATGGCTTTACTGCTCTTTTATTATTTGATTGCTTAGCTGATAAATGTTACATGCATCTGATCTTGATCTTCCATTGGCTCATATGTTCGAGTTATTATTAAGGGAAGTGACTGATAGTGGTGCTGGATGGGTCAGGTTTGTAAATCTGATGGACGGGCATATTTGGATTGAGAGCGAAGGTCTGGGCAAAGGCTGTACTGCAACTTTCATTGTAAAACTTGGGATTCCTGAGCAATTAAACGAGTCCAGGTTTGCATTGATGTCAAAAATGCCAATAAATCACAGCCAAAGCTGCTACTTTCCGGGGCTCAAAGTTATCGTTATGGATGCCAATAGGTCAGCCAGTCGTGATTCTTTCTCTTCCCCTTAGGGAGGGTAGAATGGTGATTGAACATTAATTAGAATGAACATAACATATAAGCATTGTGTGTGCAGTGTAAGCAGGGCAGTGACGAAAGGACTGCTGTTGCATCTTGGGTGTGATGTGACAAGTGTAGGCTCGAGCAGCGAGTGTTTACAGGCCATGTCGTCTTCTCAGAAGCACAAGCTGGTTTTTGTGGATGTGTGCATGGCTGGTGCAGATGGTTACGAAGTTGCAGTTCAGGTACACCAAAGGTTCACAAAAAGGCCTCTTATTGTGGCTCTTACTGGAAATGCAGATAAGGGGACCAGAGAAAACTGTATGAGGTCTGGGATGGATGGAGTTATCCTTAAACCAGTTTCTCTTGATAAGATGAAATGCGTTGTGTCAGACCTTTTAGAGCACCGCATGGTATTCGATGGCATTTAAAGTCCCCATATATATATTCAAGTACATAGCCAAATGTGGAGATCATGTAGTGATGATATCAGCCACAACTCATGCAGATTTGCAGATGCTTCAACTCAATCATCCTATTCCTTGTATGTACAATCTATCTGCTTGTTTGTACATGATAAATGTTGGTCTCTCTTTTTATAGTCCTCTCCTACTCATTGTAATGGGAACCACAAAAAATTATTTATGTTTTTGTAATTATCTAATTACTTTAGTGTGTGAGATTAATTGTGGTTTCTTTCTGGTCCCACCCCCAATTCTGTCTTGACTTTATGATTTATCCGTATGTATGTACTAACTAATTAGTTCTGCTGCAAGTTTCTTGTATAAACAAGATTAATTTTGTACATTATGAATGAATGAATGCATTGCCCCCCTGATTTATAACAAATAAAAAAGATATGGCATGAATAAGTTTGGGGTAGGATATTTATTATTATTGCCTCTTTATGGAGATAGATAGTCATTCATCCCCTTTCTCTTGCCGAGGAATAACACCCCTTTTGAACATTTTTCAGAAATTGTGAATCTTCATACTAAAGCATTAGGACCCACTGCAGCAATTTGCAGATAGATAATTTCTCCATCTCCATAGAATAGAAGATTTTGAGCGGTCCCTCTTTCCTATTTTTTCTTGATGATGATGGATGGAGTTGTTCCTTTTTAAAAAAAGTAAGAAAGCAAACAAGTTTCCTTTCTTGATGATGATGATGTAGTTGTTCTTTTTTTAAACAAAAAAACAAACTTGTCTTTCGATGTTTCACAACAATAATAATCATTTTTTGTCTGCTGAAGAACCCTAATTATAGCCTAGAGCACACATACTGTTACTGGCTGCTGGTGAGGAAATTTACAATAATAACAAAGTTGTTTAACCAAAACCAAAACAAAGAGACCTCTTTCTTTTTTACTTTCGTGAAAATATATTATTCCCTCTCCTCTGCTTAGTTTCAGTTTCAATTCAGCCTCTGGGTGTTGAGCAGCATAATAGTAGAGTCCGTCATCGTCTAATGTCGCAAGAGTCTCCTTCAGAGGCACGTCTATTCTATAATTCTCGTCCTTATTCTCTCTCTATTCTGGCTGTTGTAGATTACTTCCCCGTTTTATTAATGGTAATTATCAAGCCGCGCTTTGCACCAGAGTGTGAGAGAGCTTGTGCTTTCCTAATCCTCTTACCACTAAAGCTTGCATTTTTTGCTTGCTTGCATCTATTCGTTTGTTCGTTCTCTCCTCTTCTCAGTTCTCATCTATCTGACTGACTTGCACATTTATCTGAAAGTTGTTTGTTTTCTAAAGCAAGCCCGTCCGTCCATTCATTAATATTATATGGCTATGGAATCACAGTCGCAGAAGAAGGGCTTCGGCACCGGGGACTTACGTAATGTCCACGGGGCGCTGATGCTTCCCAAGGAGATGATCGATCTTCATAAAGAGACTCCCTCTTTCGAGCTCCGCTTTAAAGCCCCCGAATTTAGACTTGTGGTTAAAGTGAGTAGTAGTTCCCTGCCTTCTTCTTTCTTTCATTCAGATTATATATAAATGTATGTATTGCCGCTGAATTGAATATTCCTTATACTGGCATTGGTTTTCTTCTTTCTGGTTCCTTCTTCTGATGAGTTATTTTCAGGAACAGATAATCTACAGACAAATTCTGTCTGATATATTTGCATTTCCTGGTAGTATCTTTGATAGAAGCTGGGATAAAGTTTAGGAGACTTTGCAAAACCTAGAAATAAGGAAGCGCACCATTAACCTGGGTTTTTCTGAAAAGTTCAGGCTCAAAACAAGTTATAGTTTGATTACCATTCATATAATAAATTAATAATTCCAAGAAAGAAAGAAATTTCAAAGTAATTGAGATTTCTTTCACACTCTGAATTTTAGAGATGAAAACTAGAAACTTCAATCAATTTATCTTGTGGAAAGGTTTCTTTATACACCCAGTCCGATGTAAAGACCATCTATGCTAATCCTGAAGGAACTATCCCAAACTGGCAGTCAAGGAATTCAAGATGATGTCTTAGGCCTAACGTTTATTAGCAGGTCTTTTAGATTCCAGATCATGCACTCTAGCTTCTGCTGACTTTCACTTGATTCACTGAGTGTTATTACTGCACCGACTACCATTTTTATTACCTTGCATGATTTGGCGGACTTGTCTAAAAGTATCGGGACAAAATTTATAGTCTATGCTTGTAGTAACCTGATGTATTTTTTTTTAATTCCCAAGTATAATAGTTATAGCTAAAGAAATCCTTTGGCATTCATTCTTCAGCACCCACACACACTTGACAGTGACTGTGGCTGCTCTTGTGGTATAATGTGAACAGGATTTCTTTAAGACGAGAGAAGTTGGGGAGTTTCTTAGTGGCGCTTTGGCAGGAGCTATGACCAAAGCTGTTCTTGCTCCTCTGGAGACAATCAGGTAGGCATACAAAAGTGTACATATTTGGTGAAATACATGCATTTTGGCATCACTTTAGATCTGACCACCTTACTACCTTTCCTAAATATTAAGAACGAGGATGGTAGTTGGCGTAGGGTCCAAAAGTATAGCTGGTAGTTTCTTGGAGATTATTGAGCATAAAGGAGTGCCTGGGCTTTGGGCTGGTAATGCAATCAATATGATCCGTATAATCCCTACTCAAGCAATTGAACTTGCGACGTTCGAGAATGTAAAGCGTGCAGTTTCATCAGTTCAGGAGAAACAGAAAGAATCTGGGGGCCATAAAGTTCAAATAGGTGATCTCAATTTTAACTTGTCTCTTTCTTGGATCTCTCCTGTTGCTGTTGCCGGTGCAGCTGCTGGAGTTGCTGGGACTCTTGCATGCCATCCCCTTGAAGTTTTGAAGGTATATTAATCATCCAGCCTTTCTTATGCTGCTTGCAATTTTATTTATGTCTAATCATGACAGGTGGGTCTGTGTGTGTCAATAATAGCTTCACTTGGTGTGTGATGCAATGTATTAATTATTTTAGCATACTATTCAATCCAAACCAAAGTTTGTTGGTCAAATTCTGAGTTTCTGATAGTCCATATCAGTTATTTAATAAATTCTGATTTGGTACATAGTTAGATCATGGTAACAAAAAACAAACAAACATGATTGGTCTATTATCATTGGGAGATAAATGATTAACAAACAAACAGATTTTGATGCTTTATTGCAGGGGTGAGTGGGTGTTGAATCATGTTGTACATTTCCTAAAACTGATGATTTTGTTGTTGTGTTATTGTTATTCCATGTAGGACCGGTTGACTGTAAGTCCCGAGATCTACCCGAATTTGACGGTAGCTGTTAGTAAGATGTTCAAGGACGGAGGAATAGGAGCATTCTATGCAGGCATTTCACCAACTCTAATTGGGATGCTTCCATATAGTACAAGTTACTATTTCATATATGAGACAGCAAAGAAATCATATTGTTCAGCTAAGCGAAAGAAGTCCCTAAACCGCCCTGAGATGCTTCTCATTGGAGCTCTAGCAGGTGAGAATGAGATATCCCCCACCTCCTAAATTCAACTACTACTACTACTCGTGGTGGTGGTGGTGGTAAACAAGTCTCAATTTTTATTTAGGTAGGGTATATTTGAGATTGAATTGAAGATGATGCATTGACTACTACCACTACACTACTATTTGTCTTGTCACTAGGTTTTACTGCAAGCACCATAAGCTTTCCATTGGAAGTGGCAAGGAAAAGGTTAATGGTGGGTGCAATACAAGGGAAGTGTCCACCCCACATGGCAGCAGCACTAGCGGAGGTAGTGAGGGATCAGGGTTGGCAGGGTCTATACAGAGGATGGGGTGCGAGTTGCCTCAAGGTTATGCCAGCATCAGGCATCACTTGGATGTTTTATGAAGCTTGGAAGGATATCTTGATTGCTGGCTGGAGGCCTTGTTAAATTTGTCCCTTTCTTTTCTTTTTGGAGAAATACTTTTTAAGGTGAGATGAGGTGAGGTATCTCCAACTCCACTGCGGCTGTCTGTCTGTCTGGCACTAATTCAATTTTGATTTTATTTTTTTTACCAGCAGAAACGTTTCGTTTGTTAATTGGTCTTATAATTTATATATGTTTTGGTTTTGGAGAGACATACTCTGCTCTGGCCTTTGGAATGGAGCTCAGTATGTATGGTGGTATAAAAGCATCATTGCTTAGTTACAGTCTACTGATTCTTAAGTCTGGTATTACCTTACTACCTTATCTGTATAGTTGTGTGATTTCTATATAATCAATACTAGAGTTGCAAAACTTGAGATTCTAAACAATAGAATGCCTTCTTTCTTAGCATAAGAAAAGATGCTTACATGGGCCATTCTCTAAAAAGATCATCCAAATTCAATAAGAAGGCAAGTCAGGGCTTTAATCTAGTTCTACACAGCAACAGGCTTATGGTTGGTTTGGTCATTCTTCTGCTTCTTCAACAAGGAAACAGAAGGGGCGAGGGATCCCTTTGCAATTTTCCATTCGTCAAATCCAACTTCTTCATTTTCTCTTCACACCACAACAGCTGTTCCTTTGTGATCCTCTCCATCCTTAGCACCCTTGATATGAGTTTGACATCGATCAGTGCAAACAGCACCTCAACATCTTCGGTCGTTTGGGGCCATGACTTCTTTTTCCACCCTTTCATCTTCTTCCTTATGTCCTTAAGTTTTGTAACTTTCTGCAGATTCAAATATCATCAAACGGCTACATCATCATCAACAACGCATGTGACTCATTCAAACTGTGCATATAACTAGCACAGTCGACTTGATGATACCACAAATACCAAGTTTGAGGATTGATTTTCTATTCCGACCAAGTGCTAACTCCAAGAGAGAGAGAGAGATAAGATACAGAATGAAAGAAGAAAACTAACCTTGTCGAGAGAAGACTGAACCTGTTGCAATGGTGTAGCAGTATTATGACTCTGATTTCCAAACATATGATGGATACCATCAGAAGAAGACTTTTTCTTGTCCATCTTCAGGAAAAGGTGGAAACTCAGGATTGAGTTCTCAATGATTTTGATGACATCGCTCGCAAGAACCAATACCATATCTGACTCTAATTCTCCCTCTGCCTCTGGAGCTGCTGCAGCAATTACAATTGGATGGACAAAAAAGAAAAATAATTATTACCTTCTCACTCATTATTCATGAATCATTCATTCACTTGTTTAATTACCTTGTATACTGGGAACTTGAAGTAAGTTAGGCAACACTTTCCTGGCTCGTGCATATTTTTCGGGTCTGAGACCCTGCTCAAATGGCTCATTCTCCATAAACCTCTGCAGTAAGACCTGAAACTGCTGAAATTGTTGAGCACATAGACTGTAGCATGACGTGTTTTCAGATTGGCATGAGAGCTGAGTGAACTGACAATGAAGCGCCTCCCATGTCAAACAAATTCGACCCAGGTAGGCTGTTTCCACATCCTGATAAAGGCGGTGGTCATTCTCTGTCTGCTGCAACCTTTTGGTTTCACTGTCATCATTAGGCTCTTCAATTCTCTTCAAGGAGAGGCAACGCAGAGGTGATGGTAGCTTCTTAGCTGCAGATCTTGGTGATGGAGTCAAAGGGGTATGTGACCCTATAAAAAATAGCGGAGTTTGAAGCAATTCAGTCAAGTCTCATATCCATTCATTCATTCCTGTATATCAACTTTCAGAACAACGAAATTTGGACTTGATGCCAATGAAACAGTTCTTTCAATCAAAAGGAAAGGTGAAGACATTTTCTTTATTTTTTTTATGAATTTAACAGAGGGAAGGGAGCACTCTCAATCACCTAAAGCATTGGCTTCTATTTGAAGTAGAGTGTGAAAGCACAAGTAAGAAATAATAAATCATATCCTGCAAATCTGCAAGCTTGACCCCAACCAATTAACAACTGATAAGACACCGAAGTTGAAAAATGGACATTCTTTTTCTCTAAGACAACAACAACCAATCAGTTCGCATCAATAGGCCAGTATGTATCTGGAACACCTTCTATTATGCATATCTACTAGTTGGAAATGATACTTTAGTTCACATAAATTGGAGGGGTTACCTACCAGCTTCAGTGAGTTGCTGAGCACTCATTCGATCAAAGAATAGCATTCGCTTGCAGTATGTATCATAGAAAACCTCAAAACCACCCCACCATTGTCGGCCCTCGGCCTCAATGTCTCTAACCCTCCACTGGCTGGAAGAGCTTGTGGCGTCTCCATCTTCTTCTTCATCTGCCTCTTCTTCAGGGCAAGAATCCTCCTCAGGAATCAGCACCATGAAACTATTCCTGCGGAGTTCCTTTAATCTTTTCTTTACTTCGTTCGTTATGAAATCGTCATCATCGTCATCATCAATAGCAGCAGCAGCAGCAGCATTAGTAACAGGATCACTTTCTCCATCCACCACCGTTTTAGTCAAACCGTGACCAACATTTTCAGAATTAGGAGATTCTTCCGGAGATCCATTCTTCTGCAAATCTTTTCCTGGGTTTCTAGATTTTCTGAACTTATTGCTTACTTTGAAAAAATCCATCTTGAGCACTCCTTCAGTTGGTAGCGCATTTACTAATGCAAGCAACAGCAGCTCTAATGATGATAACAATTAGTTGGAAAATCACCAAAATAAGCCATTGTTTAATTCCATTTATGAATAGTACCCTATTATCCTTGGCCAAAACAAAAAATACCCTACTAATACTGCATTTGAGAGAAGCAAGGCTCTACCTGTCTGTTCCTTTAACTGCTTAACTTTGGTTGAACATGGCGAAAACAGTAGATGCAGCAACAGCAGCAAGTAGTGTGAAACGATCCTCCTCCTCCTCGGTAATAAAGATCTAATGCACAATTAACTAGCAAGCTCGACCTTTTTTGAGCATCGGTGCAACAAACAGTGTAGTCGTACTGTCCTGGTAAGAAAACAACTATTGAGAGGGAGGCGTACGAAGCAGAGAAGATATAAACTCAGACAGACACTACACTTGGGGAGGAGAGGAGAAGAAAGACATGACTTTTCTCATTATTATTTAAAAAATAAATAAAAAATTGAATCCATACCTCCTTAACTTGGCTCAAAAGCTGATGAACCCCAGAATATTCAAATCCCACATTCAAATTCAAAGAGGCGTCGAGAACATGGTCAGTTCTCCAAAGGACAAGACCGACATTGTATTCTACTTCAATCTTCACTTCTTCAGTAACAATAATAATAACAATTCCAATAGAAATTGCATACAACACAGAAGAAGATGGTGGTAGGGACCGTAGGGTTTTCTTTTCTTGGGAACAGTGAGTGGGAAATAATTAAATAGTTGAGCAATGGGGAAATAATAATAAATGGTCTGACCCGCTTAGTAGCAGTAGGAGAGTTTTTTTTTTTTTTTCTCTTAAAAAAAATACGACTTGATAATTCGATTTGGTGAAGCATAACTACACTGGAGAAAAGGCGATTAGAAAAGAAAGTGTAAGTTGCTTGGATTGGACTAAGATCCAGGCAAGGTAAAGAAGAAGAGTAGTCAAGTAAACTGAATCAACGGCATAGCCCTATGGCTGTGCTATAAGAAAAACCAAAAGAAAGAGGACGAAGCATCGTGAGAGGAGTCTGTCTGTCTGAGTCAGATACTGGAGTGGACAGAGAATATTGTCAGCAAGTCCTTTGTTTCTGTTTTCCATCTCACTTACTTGTTTCTTGCTTTTGCATTTCATTAATTTATACTTGAATCAGCATCTACCCAGGCCTGGTCCACTTGAAGAAGGAAGGAAGGAGGGAAAGGCCTCCCTCATCCTCCTTCACTTCATTCAATGAGCTAGAATGTGTGGCAGGCCCAACTCTTCATTCCATATAAGACAAGCAAGATGATAAATTACGTACATTCAACCTGCAGTGCAGGGTTATAGAAGAAGACTCATTACCATATCCGTCTAAATCACCCTAATTCCCTCGCTAGATAAAAATATATATAGGAAGACAAGGTTATGGATCTGCTCATACAAGCAAAACAAAAAATGAAACAACAAACCCAGAATTTTTCCCCAAACACTACATCATTCATTCATTCATCTATATAGGAAACACTTGTTTTTGTTGTTTCATTCAAGTCACCAGAGCAGTGGATCATTAAATCAGTTCCAGTCCTTATTATAAATGAACTTTGCACCAAACAACTAATATGATGTATTGGAAATGTAATATTACATTCAAACCACATCAAGAGACTAGAACTACTAATTGTACAACACAGAAAGATGATGATTACCAGCAGCAGCAGCACGACGAATAGAACTGCTGCTGCAAATGATGAACCACCACAGCAAAGTCATGAGTTCACGTGGTATAAGTCAAGTGCTACCTGGTGGGTAGCTAGTATAAATGGCGAGGCACCTGTAACCAAAATTCTGTCTCTTCTTCTTCTTTACAATTTTTCATCTTCTTAGTTATCGTGTCACCATTTTATACATAAATGGGGGTTGATAGTTGATACTTGATGGTGAGTTTGTGAATGTCAAAGATCAAGGGATGGAGCTGCAGCTGGGGATGACCTGGGCCGACATAAAAGCCCGGATACTCTCCAGAGCTAGCCGAGCCGCAACTCCAGTTATGAGGATTGAGTTTGTAATGAAATAAACCCAAACTAGACGATGAACCGACAGATTATATATATATAATCCAAATCTACACAATCAGTAGAAACAAAAATATATTATAGTGAACCGACGACCAATCAGCTTAGCTAGACTATGAACTGGACACAGGAAGTGAGGAAGGAGGAAGAAAAAGGGTATTGTCGTCATTTCTTACCACGATCAAGTCACACTCGGAAGAACATAAACAGAGAAGAGGAGAGAGAAGGAGTGTTTTGTTTGTAAGCGAATAACAAAATTAATTATTATATCTATATTTAATTATTTATATTATTAAAAAGGTAAAGCAAACTAAAATGGATTATTATTATTATTTTCCAGAGGGTTGGTGGTTTTTGCCGGACGACAACCCACCAGTTGTTGCGGCTGTTTCAATCAAAACAGAGAAAGGGAAAGAAAGAAAGAGCAAGAGAAGAAGAAGCAACAACCGTTTAGCGATTGGGTGTGGAGATGGGATCTCAAGTGTCTTCTTACTAACAACACTTCCAATTTCCACTTCACCTACTGATTCCTTCCTTATTTTTCTCCATTGATTTTACAGTAACCCCATTCCATTCGCACACTCATCTCAGTCGTATAATCCTTCAGGTACATTCTTATGATTTCAGATCTCTATGGGTAGATTGATTTGTGCATAAATTTCATTCTTTCTTGCTGAAAAAATGGCATAAATTTCCCATCAAGCTGTGCGCTATTCAGACCAGAGAATGGCGGAGAGAATTTAGCTAAATAGATGGGACGTTATCCAAGTTAGATCTTCCTTATTTCATGTAAATCGGGTTCGAATGCTACTTTCCATGTTTCCCCGGATTTGCACAAGTCTATCTAGATGGAACAAAGACCCCATTTCTTGTAGATCTGCGTACAAGGAACATAAAATTCTTCATTCATGGTCTTGAGGTGAGGAACTCCTACAAATTCGCTTCGAGAGTTGACCTATATGCTTTCCTGCTTTCCTATTTCGGTGGAGTCCATATACACCAGATAGTTTGAAAGACACAGCTGCTGCTTTTTATTAGTTGTCTCTTCAGGACATTTCGGAAGGGAGGTGCTCATCCTTATGCACTTGGTTTTTTCTATTGTTGATGGACGCTTCAATAGTATTTTTTGCTTCAACGTCAGTTTTTTATACTTCTAATCTAGTCCAATAAGTAAGAAAGATAACATTTCCACTAGATGAATGAGTCATTGCAGCAAGTACATCCCGTTGTTAGGAGACCAATGTACATAACAATTCGATTTTATTTTCTGTTTCCATTTTCTTGTTGTTTGATAAATATAGTGTTGAGTGGTGCTTAGTTCTATTAGTTGTGTTTACTTTGTCAATACATGTCATGTTTTAGTTTTCAAATTAGCTTCTAACAGGAGGTTATTTTATTGTTTTCTTATTAGTGGTGTGATCCTACAATTTTCTGCGGATACCACTGAGCTCCTTCTCCTGGGCTCCTTCAAACACTTTGATGGGTTCCAGATTCCCATCTCATCAACTCGGCAATGGCCTATATGTCTCAGGTCGGCCTGAGCAGCCAAAAGAAAGGACTCCAACCATGAGCTCTGTTGCAATGCCCTATACTGGGGGTGATATCAAGAAATCTGGGGAACTTGGTAAAATGTTTGAAATACCGGATGGTTCAAAATCACGAAAATCAGGCCCTATCACTGGCGCCCCTACAAGGAGTGGGTCTTTTGGAGGAGTAGCTTCACATTCGGGGCCAATCATGCCTAATGCAACTGGTCGGACAGCTTATACCACATCAGGTCCTATGACTTCAAGTGGTTCTGCTTCGATGAAAAAGACCAATTCTGGACCGCTAAGTAAGCATGGAGAACCTATAAAAAAATCATCTGGTCCTCAATCTGGTGGTGTAACACGCCAAAATTCTGGCCCTATTCCAGTTCTTCCCACGACAGGTCTTATTACATCAGGGCCTATTTCCTCAGGGCCACTGAATGCATCTGGAGCCCCACGTAAGGTCTCGGGCCCACTGGAATCCATGGGGTCTATAAAATTTCCTGGAGGATCCATTGCAAACAATCAGGCTGTGACTACTCTTAGCCAAGAAGATGAATATTCCTTCACTCGTAATCTGCCAAAGCCAATATTGTGGTCAATTATTCTCATATTTGTGATGGGATTCATAGCTGGTGGGTTTATTTTGGGAGCAGTTCACAATGCCATTCTGCTCATAGTTGTTGTGATCCTCTTCGCCGTGGTGGCTGCATTATTCACGTGGAACACTTGTTGGGGTCGAAAAGCTATTACAGGCTACATTGCTCGATATCCCGACACTGACCTGAGAACTGCTAAAAATGGACAGTATGTTAAAGTCTCTGGGGTATGTGAAAGTTAAATGTATTACGTCTACAAAATTGTCTCTAGTTTAGTTGTGATGTAATTTGTTTAATCTATTGCAGGTGATCACATGTGGTAATGTGCCCCTTGAATCATCTTTCCATAAGGTACCTAGATGTGTCTATACATCGACAAGTCTTTATGAATATCGAGGATGGGATTCAAAAGCTGCGAATCCTACACATCGTCGATTTACATGGGGACTTAGATCTACTGAGGTAAATGCAGTCTAAAGTTCTTAGTTTAGCTTTCTTGCATATGTAGATATCAATTAAAAGTTTTTTTAATACAAAAACTATTATGCTATGCCGATAGGGACATGTTGTGGATTTCTATATATCTGACTTCCAGTCAGGACTGAGAGCATTGGTGAAGACGGGATATGGTGCTAGAGTTACACCTTATGTTGACGATTCCGTTGTTGTCGATGTCAATCCAACGAACAAAGATATGTCTCGTGAGTTTGTCCGATGGTTGGGTGAAAGGAATCTTTCAATTGATGACCGTATAATGCAGCTTAAAGAAGCGTAAGATGATTCATTCATTGAACTTTGTTAACTGCATGCACATATATAGAATAGAAGACTGAGTTTGGTAGATGTTCAGTCACAGTTAAAATGAATTGACTAAAAAGAAGTGTATTTTTATTTTGAAGGTACATCAAAGAAGGAAGTACAGTTAGTGTGATGGGCGTTGTTCAACGAAATGAGAATGTTCTGATGATAGTGCCACCCCCAGAGGCATTAACAACAGGCTGCCAGTGGGGTCAGTGCATCTTCCCTGTAAGCCTGGATGGTATTGTGTTGAGATGTGAAGATACCTCGAAGATTGATGTTATACCTGTGTAGTCAAGTGTAGTAGTCTTCACCAGAAGTTGTGTTTTATGGCAGAAGTATTTTCTTCTTCATGCAATACAATACAATGCCATGCAGTGCAATGCAATGGGTATCATATCATAAATGCAATGCCAGAAGTAAGCGGCGGTGGAAGTGATGTGTGTGATTTGTGTGGTGGTTAGTTTGTTTGTTTTTCAATCGGAATGGTGATGCTATCCTTTCCTCGTCAGTACGTTGTTTTCATATGATGATTATTATTGACCTGTGTATAGCTCTGAAGAGATTTTAAATTTGTGCTTAGGGTGGAAGGATAAGTAAGCTTTTGTAATGGATGACTGGGGTTTGATGTAGTTGGGTATGAGATTTGAACAGTTTTTGTTTTGTTATTATTATGTTGATGAATGATGATGTTAGAGTTATTGAGTAATTTGTGATTTTGTGCTTCACTTGGATGATATTGGCACATGAAGACCACACGGGAAACATACATTGGCCAAGTTCCTTCCCCTGTGTTGGCTATGCTCAATAAGAGTTCCAACTGATGACAGTTGCATTCTGCACTGCACCTGAACACAGGTGTCTTAAAAAGCACACCCCTTGTGCCTCCAGCAGCTCCACTCCCATATGCCATATGGTACCACACTACCTACAGAATGAGGTCTCTTCATCAACTTCTTTAAAGCGGTGAAGGAGAGAGGTACTTATGCAATAAATGCTTCCTATATATAAAATTAGGTTTGGTGGTGGGGGTGGGGGTTAATACTAAATAGACCTGTAATGATTGATAAAATCAATTTGAGCAAACACCAGAAAAGCAGCAACCCAATAGTCCTTACCTTCTACTGCTACTACAACCAACCCAACTGTAAGTAATGCTTGCAGTACTTTGAAATACATATAGATAGACAGGACAGACGAAAGTAAAAAGAAAAAAACTTCATCATAGGGTCCTCATCATCCATGCTTTGATGTGCATGGCATGCAATTCCCAACCACGTACCAATCTCCACCAACCTTAAGACTGGCGGTTGGTTGGGTTGAGTTCCTCATATGAATCGAGATCATCAACAATAACACGAATAAGCAAAGTGGTTCTTCTTCATTACGTAGGGTGAAAGATAATCAGATGCAGAAGCAGCAACAGTCTCCTCCTCTATAACTGCTGGTACCAGTATCTGTGTCTTTCCATTTGCAATTCTTCTACCAGCCACATTCGCATAGAACAGACCCGAGATGGCTGGTACAAATACATCACTCTCACTGCAAACATAAAAGTCAATTACCTTTTCAAACTCAGAACCATCCAAAAACTTTCCCTTTTTATCCACTGGCATTATGCTCTCCTGCAAATACAAAAAATACTTGTTATAAACTCCTCGCCTTCGTCAACATTCATTTGCTTCACAAGTTTACCTTTGTGTAAATTTTAGGGAATGACTCCTTGAGAGCATCAAGACTGCTGTCCCACCTCGACTGCGTCACATAAATTGTTGTGTCTTTGTTAAATCCAACCTTCTGCAGAAAGTCAGCAATGGCTTGTGCGTCAAAGCATTTCTTGGATCCACCTTGACAGTTCTTCTTCTCCAACATCTCCAATCTCAAGTCCACTGCCAAGAACTGTCCATTCGCCTTTCTACTCAATGTCCTCAGTCTCTCAACCATTGAGTCCACTACCTCACCAACCTCAGGCTGCAGATCCAAACTCCCAAACATCGCTAAACACACCACTGGGTCCAGTTCGCTTTTCTGGCTCTTCTTCTTCCTCATATTTACAGATGGAAAATAAGTGGCCAGCCTTATGTTGCTTTTGGACTTGAATACCGGCTCGATATTCTCTACTATATAATCTTCATTCACTCGGCTTGGGACCTTTACCACTTCAATGTCTCGTGGCGATACACCGGATGGCGGTTCTTGAGATACTGTGACAACTCCATCCAAGCTCCTCTTAAACTTATCAACATCATATATATCTCCAAAACTCCTGATCCAACAAAAATCAGAATTTTATTTGTTTTTATGCAAGTTAGTAATGGGATGACCAACTCTCAGCATAAAAATTAAATACCTCTCATCACCAGGAGTTGTTCCTCTGATGTCGGGGATCACTAGAGTTGCTCCCAGATATTTGGCTACGACAACAGCAGCTGAAATCTACAGTTTTGATAGTCGCAAATCAGGTATTGTTACTTATGGTAAGTAAATCTTGGAAGAGAGTGTTTGGGAATTGGTTAAGATACCTGAGAGACGTGGTATTCAGGGCCATTGACCAAAGAGAAAGTGACTGAACCCTTTGAGTCCCCTACATCTTCTGCTTACCATAATGATATAGAGATAAATAAGCGTGCCAATGATATGCAACCCAGAATCAAAAGAATGAATGTTGTTGTGTTAACTACTAATTGTGAGTAGTACCTGAATCAGGCTTTTCCCAGCATGGTTTGAGCTCTTGGACGGCCTCCTTCCAAGGACCTGTGGTACTACTCCTAGAAATCGAGACAAGGCCTTTTTCTGAAGCGCTACTGTCCTCATAACGGGATTCATCAGACAGTCCTGGAAACTTTTCCTTCAAGATAATATATAAGAATAAATCATTGTAAATTTATCTGCCAATCAAGAGAGTCAATGAAAAGTAGCAGTGACTAATGATATGATTAGACAAATTCCAGCATTCTGACTGAGGGTTCGGGAAATCCTATACCATTTAGCATAAGGAAGAAGGTAAATACATCTCAAATCCCTCAGCAATCAAATTCTATCTGCAAATCTCCATAGGACAGTGTTTAGCAGAAGCATCATCATATGCAGCAAATGGATTTCTAATCTCAGATAAAATTGCGAACTTTGCATCTGACACATGTATTTATGTATGTGTGAGTTATGCATACACATTTCCTTCAAATATAGTTTGAAGGGTCGATCTCAATTCTCAATTGTAAGATCTTTATTCAGCTAACAATAATTCACGCAGATATACTAAAGCTAGACCAAAGTCCATTGGATCCAACACTCCCATGATAAGACTGCAGAAAAGACACACTGTATATAGTAAAATGTACCACCATTTCTCGATAGAAGTAGATCCAAAGTGGTCAGAGATGACATACACAAGCAAGATGCTTCATTGACAATGATACACGCATATGGTAAGTGAGAAAGATTCAAACTTGAGAATAGGGGAAAGGAAAAGAGTCATGTAAACCACGCGAATCTGCACTTACATTGGGCGGATCAAAGTGCTCTCTCTTGATCATGTTACCGAGCATCACGAACATAGTGATGGTCAGAATTCCAGCCACCACTTGTCTAAAATCCACACCCATCTCTCTCTAGCTAGATAGCTCCCTCCCTCCTTCAATCAATCAAAGATCTTGGTTCTAATTCTCTTTTGCAGACTGGATCGATCGTTTGGCTGCGATGCCGCTCTCACCCCACTGCAGTGTTGTTTGACTCCTCCAAGTAAACAAGGGTTGAGTGGAGGAGGGGTAACTGATAGCAAATGACAAATGTGTGTTATTATAATGGAGAGAGGGCAGAGAGCGTTTACTAAGGAGTGGGACGAGCCGATCGAAGCGTCCTGACAAGAATCAGCTGCTCTGCTATCATCTGCTATTGTAATGAGAGAAAAAAAGGAGAGAAGTGATAATGAGATGGTGGAGACAACGGACCATGATTAAATTATATTAGATTTACATGGACATTTTGCTTTGTTTATCTTCTCGTTCCATTACTCTCACGATTTACTTGCAGATGGTTGGGTTGCGCCACCGACAGTCTCCGCTTGAAACTTGAAAGTGACGTGTTGCCTAAATTTCCTGCGACAATCTTTTTGTCTCCAAGTCCTCAACTTCTACGAATGTACAGAATCACCCTAATTATATATTTTGATGTGAATTTCATTGTGTTGATATATATATATATATATGTGGGTACTTTTGATTAGGTCAATGGGATATATTATATAACAAGTTGCCTTGTTTTAAAATTGATTGAGTTTAAGGTGTAGATGAATTAGCCAACAAGGCATTGATTTCGATTCTAAGTCTTTTCAAATGGAAATGGTTATTAAGTGACTGTCCAAAGTTGTATCATCTCCTGTCCTGTGCTGTGTGTGGAAAAAAAAGAAGGAAAGTTGTGTGTCTATCTGCCGTGATTTGTGAGTAAAGTGTGAATGAGATTGTGATTTAGGAGTGAGGTAAGCAGAGTAGACGAGTCTGTGACTGTGACCTTACAATCCGCCTTAATTTCATGAGGTTTGATTCGATTCGATTCTATAATAATAATAATAATAGTAATTAATGAAAGGAAACACAAAATGGAATTGACCAGGAGGAGGAGATGCGATCAACAAAGACCACACACACACACAACACAGCAGCACAGAAACAACCTTAATTTGTCTGTCTCCACAACAATCCACAGCTACAGACAGACAGACAGACAGACAGCAGAAAGGATAGTACTTTCATCTGCATTAGCAGCAGCCAGCCAGCATGGGATATGTTCCTTCCTTTCCTCCATCGAGAGACGAGTGGCTAGCTCCTCTGTCTCTGACTTGAAAGACGACCCTCGGCTTGGCTTGCTGTCCTAGTCCTAGCTGCTAATTAAGGAAGGAAGGTAACTCATTCCATGCAGGAACAAAACAATGGAGAAAACTAGGTGGAGCAGATGCCAAACATGAGGTCCATCTTCCTAATAACAAACCTCTTTATACACATCCTTGGTTATATCCCATTGTCAAAACACACAGCATCCCAATGAAACACAATCATCCTCAAATGTAGGGATATTGCTGCAATGATAACAAATCCATGGAGAAGAGCTGTGGTGTTCTCGCAGCCTTGAGGAATACCGTCATCAGTTGATGTGGGATGCATTTGTTGAGGTCAAACCAAACCAAAGAAGAAGATGAAATGAAATTAACTTGATTGTATATAGGAAGAAGAGGAATCCGGAGATCCATACATGGAATCAACATTTTCATTTCAAGGCTAAAAACAAGAGCCTAGTCTGCTTTGCCTGACACTGAGCAATTATTAAATCTCAAGTTTATTAGTACACACTAATAGATCCATCACAAGTCATAAATAATCCAAAAATTGAAATCAGCTGATCCATTCATATATTTGGGGCACATATTCATCCGACCCTGAAAATACAGTAGGCTACGTAAAATTATGAAGGATATCAGTATTGCCTTGGTAAGTTGGGAGAGAAATTGATTTACTTATGAGACAATCTTGTTGTTTGGGGAGGAGACAAGCGATGTTTAGACCATTCCTGAAGGGATGTGCGGTGCAGAATGTTCATCCGAATATAAGGCCTCTTCTCCCGAATCACTTCCTCAGCTCTTTTCCAGTCTTCTGCAACCCCAAGAGACACCAAAAGGGCACAGCACACAGCAACACTTCGTCCATGACCTGAAAACAGACACTTAAGAATAATGACAGAGCAACACCATAAATTCACTTTGTGTTTGGGTTGATGAGGGAGGAGGAATTTTCTTATTGCTTTCTTTACTCAATCAGCGTTTGGCTACTGCGAGTGCTAGCAGAAGCAATGAGTAAATAGATAAACAGGAAATGCACAAAGTATGAACTTCATATTTGCTGTGCCACTGCTAATTACATCAAGTCTTCTTTGCCTAACTGAAAAGCAATGCAAGATAGAGGTCCCAACTTCATATTTGAAGCACAAGACCCTGTACCCAAATTTTGATACTTGTCTTTCACAACATAAGCTAATCATTTACTGCATTCACCTTACTTTTCATCGACTACTTACTTGACAACACTAACCAGATAGTTCTAATCTCATCGAATATACATGTTAACAAGTTATTCATATGAAACAACGACATCTGTATTCTGTTTTAGTTAGAAACAGACACCAGTCAGAAGTTCTGTCTAAGGCAGGCAATGGAGCTTTGCAACGAACTATGAAGAAAGACATTGCTTGTAAAATTCTAGACCAGCAACCACCTTACTTGATACTTAACATATCATTCAATCAAGAGGTTAAAGTAAGGCTGCACTTCATCAACTCTTAAAAAGGACTACGAAGATGAATTCTTATGAAGGTTTATTGCAATTTGTAAAGAACTACTAAAGATAGATGGACAGTTCCATGAATCGGGAGAACTGAAAATGATTAAACAAGTAAAGCTCACTAGCATCATCAAAGAGCAACAATAAAGAAGAAAACAAATATGAATTAACTTCAACTGTTTAGATATGAAACTGCAGAATTAAAAAGAGCGTTTCTTTCTAATAGATTAGCAGCATTCTAACCTAAATTAGGAACTAGCAGGCAGACAATATTCATGTATCAGATACTGCAGAAGAGAAGGATGATACCAAATGCGCAGTGGATGAGTACAGGTTTGTTCTGTGACCTCTTTCGACAAGCCCACTTCACAGCAGACTCAATCTCTTGGGGGCTGGGAGACCGCGTATCCCATGTCGGGACGCAGAGGTATGAGTGCCTTAAGAATTCTGGCCTCCTCGGCAGCTCACAAGTGCAGTCAACGATGGCAGGATCACCTGGAGGCAATTCCTCGCGGCAAGAAGGCCAGCCTCCGACGTAGACACCTTCGTGGACCTCAGTGTACGGAGCCTCCCCACTGTACGTCCTCCTCAGCACATTGAAAGCCCTAACGAAATAGAGGTATGGACTGAAGACAAGGATCGACCACCATGGGAAAGTCCCATCTTGTCTCTTTCCAAGAAACAGAGGGAGATTGATGGATGGATGAGAAGCGATGGAGATGAGAAAAGACACCAGAGACGCGTACAAGAAGGATAAAGGTAGAAACGCCAATCTCAAGCTCCTGAGAAATACAAAACACAGCAACAGGAATGCTGCCTTCAATCCAATCAAGATTGAGATTCCCAGACCCATTCGATCAGCCACAACAGATAAGCTTCTCTGCTCCACTGACCAGTCAACCCAGTGATATAGAAAGAGATTTCTTCTTTTTGCGTACTCCCCACTTTAGTGAGAGGATAGGTGGAGCATAATTCAATCGAGAGAACATAGGATGATGTTCATTCCTGGTCTATCGAAGAAGAAGATGATTAGTCGTTGCTGCAAATTTCGATTCCAGATTAATTTATTGCGCCACAAATGTTTTTTGGGCCTCAGACTGTTGATTTCTGGAGGCCCGAGTATTCTCATTGATATCCAATTACTGCTTTATGTTCCTCTTCACAGCGAAGCAATGAGTTCTCACCTAATAAACTAGCTTACTGTGTTGAATTCTTCCGTCACCTTAATAAACTAGCTTATGATCTGACGATGCATGCAATAGCACCATATTCATCCTACTTCAGCATGAATTTTTGGTTAGAGAGTACGCCATGTTCATCAAGAAAGATGTCGCCTTCCGCCTTCCGTAGATGGAAAAACAGAGGGAAAGACAGATTGACTTAGAAATACTGAAATAGAGGCAAACTACTTTTGACTTTATAGTTGTGCACTAAATCTGTGCAATTTCGATCAATTGTCCGAGTACTGGATATGGAAAAGCTACCGAATTGCTCTGTTACCATTCATCATCGTCTGATACCAAAATCTCTCCGCTATAAAAAAAAATTCCATTAAGACTGAGTAGTGCACTGAGGTTGACTGGTATAAAGGGTGAGAGAGAAAGAAATCTCCTTCGAGGAAGCTTCGTCCACCCCTCCGTCAACTGAAATATCTAACCTTTGTGCTAGTTTCAGCTCAATACTATTACTATTGCAACCATTACTTATAATAGGATACCCCACCCTTCTGTGGGGTAAATAGTATCAACCCCCTCGATCTCCACCAAGCTCAAGATTAGTTAGAGATGATAAATTTTATCGGCTTTTTCTAAAGGTACTCTCTCTCTCTCTCTTGATTCAAATCTTATTAAGAGTGGATTAGATCGACTTCTGCTGGGTGTGGCTTGTACGGATCTATTGCTAATTTTCCTTTAGATAAAGGACCACCTGGGTTGGTTCAGTTCAGACTTCCAAAACTTTGAAGAAGACTATTTCCCATAAGAAAAAATTGTTACCGGAAGTTATTTCGTGAATGACCCTTTAAAAGAATCGGTAAGGAAATTTGAAGGAATCACTTTTGAGCTGGGTTCTGTAAGAAGAATCCGGCTTCTTAATGAATCTTCATTGATGGGATTACGATGTCTTCGATCTATTGAGGTTTCGAAAAATAATTTAGCGGATTGCTTTTTAGCATGTCAAGATGTTCTCCTCTTTCCTTGAAT
Organism: Chamaenerion angustifolium; assembly: GCA_946814005.1. Lineage (NCBI taxonomy): Eukaryota > Viridiplantae > Streptophyta > Magnoliopsida > Myrtales > Onagraceae > Chamaenerion > Chamaenerion angustifolium. The sequence goes on from OX328281.1 coordinate 94,163, forward strand.
CGGGGTGTATATGTTCTCGGGAATGTTTTAATCTAATGACTCAAATAATTTTATTATTGTGCTCTCACGAATGAACGAGTGGATTTGGGTGAGAAACAGAGATCTATGCATTCTCGTTGTATAAACATTGTTGATCTACATTTAATCCACTTGAGTCAAGACTTTAAAGAGCAAGTGTGCTCCTAGTGGAACCATGGAATTCAGTACTTGGATCTCAAGTTCCAATGAGTAAACAACTGTATGCTAGGAATTGGTGTAGTTCACTTCAACTGAATAGGATTGTAGAGTCTGTTAGTTAATGCAGACTTATGTCTTTGGATGGCCATCACCTTGATTCATCTTTTTCTTTTTTATAGTAACATGTTCTTACAGATGGGCCCCTTAGAAAAAATCGATGATCATGATTCCGATGAGGAGATTCCTTTCAGCTCATCGCCAGCTGCAAGGAAATCATCATTTGATTTTGAGGCAAGTCGTTTCGAGGCTCATACAGGTAATCTGAATGTGTGGATACACAAGAAGATGATGGTCAGACCTCTGAGGAGCATCTACATTGTGCTACTTACAGCAAAGATAAACGTTTTATTGCCTTTTGGCCCTGCAGCAATAATGTTGCATTATTTTACCGAAAAGCATGTAAGTGTAGTGTATTCAGCATTTCACTGCTTCATGGTCCACTTTAAGAAAGGAATGTAGTTCGATTTGCAAAGCAATACATTTAAGAACTTAGAGGCCATTACATGTTTACTATTCACGTATATGCTCATGCCTTCAACTGCCTACAGTCATGGATTTAAGTGAGTAATCTCTCTACTTTATATAATTTAGGGCTTAGTGTTCTTCTTCAGCATGCTAGGCATCACTCCTTTAGCAGAACGCTTGGGTTATGCAACTGAGTAAGAAACTAATCTCACTTTCAAATGTCAAGTATTTCTTGGTTGATCTTGATTTCTTCTAATATTGCTTGTCATTATGCTGCAGGCAACTTGCATTCTTCACAGGACCAACAGGTAACTTTATATGACTTAATAATTAGAATGTCTTCTAAGTCCTAAACCCAGTCCCATAGTTATTGTGTAGCTATTAAAACTTTACTAATGTTGCTGTACTTTTATCCGTTGAAACAGTGAGACCTGGCCTTGCCGATTGGTAAATTTTGAGCTTATGCAAGTGTTGTTTGTGCAGTTGGTGGCCTTTTAAATGCAACATTCGGTAATGCGACAGAAATGATTATATCGATGTATGCATTGAAGAATGGAATGATAAGGATTGTTCAACAATCTTTGCTGGGTTCTATCTTATCGAATATGCTCTTGGTTCTTGGATGTGCATTCTTCACAGGTGGGATAATCCACCATGAGAAGGTTCAGAAATTCAATAAGGTAATGGGACCATCGCTTCATTACTTAATGAAATATAGTTTTCAGTATAGATGATACTAATCCATTTTGCAACACAGTCAGCAGCTTTGGTAAACTCTGGGTTACTCTTGATGGCTGTAATGGGGTTAATGTTCCCAGCAGTTCTCCATTTCACACACTCAGAGGTGCATTTTGGGAAATCAGAGCTTGCTCTCTCGAGGTTCAGCAGCTGTATAATGCTTATAGCATATGCTAGCTATCTCTTCTTTCAACTAAAGACACAACCAGGTCTTACTAGTCAAGCTGATGAGGTTAGCTGGTTGGATCTAAACTTTTTGAACACTGACAAGGATAATATCATTATTGGAACCCCAACACTTTGATTCGTTTACATGGAGTTTCTGCTTATTTATGCAATTGCTTAAGAATTTGCATTTTTTTTCTCTAGGATGGAAGCAGTAGTGGAGAGACTGAAGATGAAGAGGCTCCTGAAATAACTCAGTGGGAAGCAATTGGATGGCTAGCGATCTTGACTGTATGGGTTTCTATACTGTCTGGATATCTTGTGGATGCTATAGAGGTACGTGTGCTTCACATATGCATGACACATTATTATTATTATTATTATTATGTAGTAATTGTATTATGCTGTTAGTGAAATTATTTATCTCAATGCAGATGGTAGGGTTTAGGAGGTATTAGCTCTTTCAGTGGTTTAAATCATATATTTGTTTGGGTTTTCAGGGAGCATCGGATTCTTTGCACATTCCTGTTGCCTTCATCAGTGTCATACTGCTGCCTATTGTAGGAAACGCAGCAGAGCATGCAGCTGCAATAATGTTTGCCATGAAGGATAAGCTTGTGAGTTTCAGATAGTAGCCATTTCCATAGCTTCTACTTAATTATACTGATACAATGCAAGTTTGTTAAATTGTTTAATTTGATTGGGGAAACTTCTTCTTCCAGGACATCACACTGGGAGTTGCTATTGGATCATCTACACAAATATCCATGTTCTTGGTAGGATTCAAATTTTCCCTTTTTGGCTCCTCTATTTGTCTAGAATTATTTTGTGTCAAAAGTTAAAACCCGAGATGTATTTTGGTTGTCCAATCTGAAAACTAGAAAGTAAGCACTTTGATAAAAAGAAAAGCAAGCACAGTTTTTTGCTGCTTTTCTTTTCTCCCTGGTTTGATAAACCCATAAAAAATACTAACTTCTCTTTTTATCTATGAAAACTGCAGATCCCATTCTGTGTCGTGGTTGGATGGTTAATGGGGAAACCAATGGACTTGAACTTTCAACTTTTCGAGACTGCAACCCTTTTCATTGCGGTGCTTGTGGTGGCATTCATGTTGCAGGTTGTCCATGAAGCTTTTTCTTCTTCTTTTATTGTTAATTGAAGGCAGTATGGGTCTTGGATTGTGACATTTGTTTTCTCTATCTTGCTTTCTCTTATGAAAAGATTGTAACTGATGTAATTCCCAATCTTCTACTCTGCAGGAAGGAACATCGAATTATTTCAAAGGCTTGATGCTCATTCTCTGCTATCTCATAGTAGCAGCAAGCTTTTTCGTTCATGTTGATCCATCAGACGGTAAAAAGTTCAAAATTTTGAAATCTTTCCAACATATTATCACAACTTACTTTTTGAATTCTTATTGCTTGAAAGGTATGACCTTTTCTTTTGCCACTGAACTTCTGTTGAATAATGCAGAGGGGAGTTAGTCAGCACGGTGAAACAAGACAGTCTTGAACAAAGTGGAAAATTCAGTTGTATTATCAGTCACTGACTCAGAATTGCAGTATTTTATTGGTCGTGCCATTGACAAGGGATGATCCATGTTCATGCTTTTTCAGCATCCACGAACTGGATTTTTTTGGGAGGTCATTGTACAAAACATCTCATCTTTATGGTCGAGCAAGAGACTTTATTATTTTAATGATATTCCTTTTATACTTCAAATTAATGCTTTTGTTGTGATATGATATATACACGATTCCCCTCTTGTTTTGAAGTAGTTGAGGTTACACTGTACTAGGAAACATGTCATTTTTCCAACGTGGAGATGATTCGGTTACTTTGTAAAGGAGGGGAAATGGAGTGTTAGCTATCGTGGCGGTGGAGATTTGGAGTCTACTTTGTCTCTCTTGAACTTTAAAAACTCTAAAAATATAATGAATATTAATGAGGATAAGATTTTCTTATGCTTTGAAGGGATGATGTGATTGTTTTATATATAATTCTATTTATAGACACTCTTTAAATTTATCTTAATGATCATAATTCAAAATAAAATAATAGATTCCTAAGAGAACCAATGAATCCAATTTATCTGTATAGATCTTCTCATCTATTATTACCATCTATTCCAAACATGATAGCTCTTCAGCATTTTCTCATATATTATTAGTCTATTCTTAACAGAATTCGATTCCCATCCCACCTATGTCAAACCATTTGGTTTCAGTTTATATCTGTTGTTGATTTGATGTCTACGAGGAGGAGGGTGAAATGAAAAGATGTCTTTAGTTTAGAATTCTAATATATTAAAACAAATCACACGTATAAAAAGAAAATAGAAAATTCCCGCCCACAAGAACTGCAGGTAGAAAGTATATATCTTCCGAAAGTAATAGTTGATATTTTTTGCTCATTGAAAATGAATAAATGTCATTTTTGGGGGAGGAAAAAAACAACTTTTGTACTCTGTAATAGTGGAATATTACTAGTGGCAAGTTAAATTATTGTTTTTGATATTTAGAGAATAGGGACGAAGAGAGATGGGCCATCTCATCTAACGGATAGTGTCGTATTTTCTGTATCTGAATTCCTTCATTATCCATCTCATCATCTCATGGGGACACTGCAAGAACTCTCACTTTACTCTCCAATCATACCCACAGATCATATCCACATTCCTTGGAAATCCGAATCTTTTTTATTCTTCCTTCTGTCTCTTCTCTTTAGCTCTCTTCCAAGCCATTTCTTGGTCCTTCCCTTTCCTTGGTGTGGTATTTGATTGAAGAGTAATCACCATGGCCGTGCCTATGGCATCTGCTAGTTTTGCCGTCAACCTTGCCAGCAGCAATGGTAAAGCATTTGAAGGTAGCAAACTCACTGAGATTCCCAAATCAAGCTCAGCCTTTGCTGCTGCCTTAAGCTCTTCCAAACGCTCTCGCTCTATTGATAAGACAAGGTATGCTTCTTTTACCACATGAGCTCTTGCCAATTCGGTTGAGTCTCCTGAATTGAAGCTTTTATCCCTCCTTTTGAGCTCATTTTTGCAAGCTATTTTTGTCTGTCCTTTTTCTTTTAGTTAGGTGGGCGTGAGGAAAAGTGGGTGTGGAAGTAAAACAATAATTTTGCAGATTGATTGAGCTTTTTTTTCTACTCCAGAAATGACGCTATTAATTTTTTATTGATGGAAAGAGAGAAAAATGTTAATTTAGCTTTATGCTAAAATTCTTCTGGTTATCATCCACTTCAACGATTATTAATTTCTCGTACTCGACATGAATAGGTCTATCTACCGTACATTTAATTAGTACTTCTCTTAAGCTATATACACTAGAGTCAATTGAGCTTCGATGTTTCTCCTATTAACTTAAGAATTGACTCATATACTGGTTAAAAGAACAAACTTTTCAATTGTCACTATTTGTATGGGGCCTGTCTAGCTGAAAAGCTTACTCTTTTGTGCCAAAAAACTGTTTCAATTCAAACTTAACAGACATTCGAGGAGTGGATCTAATAAGGGTTTGATGCTTGATGGGTAAGACAAGTGTTTAATCTGCTATTTTATTGTCTTTTTTTTTTCTTATTTAACACTCTGATGTTTTAACTTACAATCACTTGGGCATAGTGTGTAGTTGCTTTAATTATATCTGTTTTTGTTAGATTGACACATTCACGAACAGCTCTTGTTACACGACCATCTGCTACGGCTGTGGAGGTATTATTGACCACAACTGTATCGTCATATTCCATACTTAAAAGAGGAGTAGCTGTAAATTTCCGACCTGAAAATATTTCAGGATGGAAATAACAGTGAGACTGATACAATCCCGACACCTATCGTAATAATAGACCAAGACGCTGATCTGGATGCTACAGTTTTGGAGATTACCTTTGGCGATCGCCTTGGAGCTCTCCTCGACACTGTAAAACAAAAATTTATTTCTTACTGTATGATTTGATTATCTTTTTTGTCCCTCTTTCTTATAATAAACAATGATACGCAGATGAATGCACTGAAGAACCTAGGACTGAATGTTGTCAAAGCAGATGTTTTCTTGGATTCTTCAGGAAAGCACAACAGGTTTTTTATAACTAAAGCGTAAGTGTTGTTATGTGACCCTCCTCCATTTTGAGGCAGTTTTCATTTTGAGGGTTTTATTTGTTGGACTGAACTGGACACTTTTTATGTACAAGAACTTCATCTTGGAGGTTCTTTGTTTGTTGCATGCAGTGATACAGGTAGGAAAATTGAAGATGCAGAGCTGCTTGAAGCAATTCGTTTGACAGTGATAAGTAATCTACTTCAGTATCACCCGGTACTTCACTTCTGCTTACTCCTTGCACTTTGTAAATATGATTGAGAATATTTAAAGGAAACCAACCTAATAAAGCTATGTCTTTACGTGGTTTAATTGTTGGGTTAGGAATCCGGTGCCAAGTTAGCAATGGGTGTAGCCTTTGGAGCTGTACCACCACAAAAACAGGTAAGCAGCAGCAGCTAATTTGTTGTCTGCTTATTTGGGTTTTAGTAGTTTGATTGTTATTGGTGCCAAATGACTTAATTAATACCTATCAATATATGCATCATGCAATTCAGTAGTAGCCTATTGTTTTGTATTGTTTCACAGGTTGATGTGGATATAGCAACACGCATAAAGGTTAAAGATGATGGCCCTGACCGAAGGTAAATGCTTTCTTTCTTTTTTCCTTGCTATTGATTCAGAGATCAATGCAAAAATATCGTATCTTAATTCTTCTGTATGTGTGTGGTGCTTAACTAAAATGTTTATATATATATATATATGCAGCCTTCTGTATGTGGAGGCAGCTGATCACCCTGGATTACTGGTAGATCTGGTGAAGATAATTACTGACATCAATGTAACTGTTGATTCAGGAGAATTCGACACAGAGGTTGTTTTTGTTGGCTGACCTGCAAAACAACTAACAAACAAATCTTTCTAATCTAAAGGTTGTTTTGTTGTAGGGGTTGTTGGCTAAGGCCAAGTTTCATGTCAGCTACAGAGGCAAACCTCTTATCAAGCCTCTTCAACAGGTACATGCATTGTCATTCCCTCATTCTTGACTTGTATTTGCAAAGGCTAGACAGGCTAAAATCCATTCGAGTTTCATAATGTCAAACAGAGATTCAGTTCAACTATGAAAAAGTGGAAAGCAATTTTACCTTACTTTTCATGTGTCTGTGTATTAGGTCCTTGCAAACAGTCTTCGGTACTTCCTTAGGCGGCCAACGACAGAAGAGGCAAGTTTTTGAGCCAATTTTATGCTGTAACTCTGTTGGAGTTGATTGATTTCTACCCCCTCCCTTCCTTCTCCTAGCTATAGGAAAGAGTAGGTCTGTGGATATGAACTCATCATCAAGTAATAATAAAGATGCACCCATCATGTAGCATTAAGAAAAAGTTGATCTTCTTTTGGTTTTGATCATATACTTCAGTAGCAGTAGCTCTGTGTTAGAAATTGGGATCTTTCTCGCTCAATACATATATGATATGATCCGATTTGAATGAATCATTCATTTATACTGGTATCAGCTTTGTAAGAGTTTAGCCTTCTGAGAGTCTTCTTCCTAAATTCGACCTTATCCTCCTGATCTTAATTCTCGTTTTGCTAATTAGACTCTTGTGTTAGATGAAGTAAAACTGTAAACTGGAAGCTTGATGATGCATCTGGATGGGTTTGATTTGAGAATAAAAGATTGAATGAACTAATAAAAGAACGAAACTCATAATTATACTCTATATATGGATTAACTTTCAAGATCCATCTTTTGTGCATGTATTCTCTTATGGATACAAAAATTTCAACCTGCACACGGCATGCAGGAGTTGAGTACATGTCACCTATTAAACGTTATTCAAATTGACAGTACAAGTAACAAATTATATTGAAGTGAGAAGATAATAATAGTTTACATTATATGCCAATTAAGTGATTTTAATAGAAAGTTAAAGGGTTAAAATAAATTTAGTAAATAAGCTAAATAGAGAAGAGGTCTCTCACATTATTTATGTATATATATATTGTAATAACAATAACCAAAACATGGTCTAGAAACACTGACACGTACACTTTAAAACGTGATATTCATTGTAAACGATAACAATCAAGGCTGGGTTGGCAGTGAAATGATATATCGTCGATTTACATGGAATCTTTTGCTTCATTTTGAACGGCCTGAAAACTTTGACATTGTCTGCTGTTGATTCTTTTGAGTTGGTAGAAGAATAAATTTATGTACAGTAAAAATAAAGTGGAAGTTGATCTTCTTTCTTCAGTCATCCACCGAATAACATACAGTAGCTGCGGTCTGCAGTTTACTCTCCTCCAGTAAACGATATATATGATAGGTTTGTACGATGTATGTATGTATTTTATATATACGTGAAGGGATGAATGCAGATGGCCAAAAAAAAAAAGAATGGATGCATGCTGGAGTGGAGATGCTAAAATAAGCATTCTCTGTAGATAAAGCACTAAGGAAGGTGGTGATTCTCTAGTTCTATTGGTGGAAGAAAAGATGCCTTTTTGCTGATTGTGCGATGATAGAGAGAGAGAGAGAGTTCTGTTGTCATTTGATCTCTTGTAGTAGTAATCTTTCTAGTATTAGTAAGAGATTAGACAGAGGAGAACTTGGCATGTCTGTCCTGCCCTCTGCTTACTCGATGAGTCAATCAATAAAAGGAAAATGATCTGGTTTGTTAGGGGTGTTATCGTGATTTCACCATGCATAATGAAGAAAGGAAGGGGATTTGGATAAGACAAATCCACCTCATTTGACCAGGCCAGGTAGGGCATTCATTCTAAATGGATGGGTGGTGACATATACTTGTATCAGAAGTTCACCATACCATGTAAAAAAAAGGAGTAACATTATTTATGGAAATGAAAAAATTCTAACAATTAGCAGACCCATCAAACTTTGAAAAGGAAGTTAGGTTTGGACAAAGAGGAAGTAGCTTGCTAGGATCCAATTAACAGAAAGAGTACTTTTTCTATATATATAATAAAAAAAAGTTGCACATTTATATGCATGATGGTGTGTTGTGTATCTATCTAAATAAATAGTTCTTAGTGCAGTGAGCTTTGTATTACCTTTTTTTTTGGCCAAATCTTTGTATTACCTTTCATGCAGAAGTCCGCAAGTCGGTCTATTTTGTATTATTATTTAATTATTATTCTTCTCTTATGATTTCATATATAATAAGGTGATAATTATCCAAAGACAGAGAGAATCAAAGATTAATTAAATTATTTTTTGACAAAAATTAAGAGAGAAACGTAAAAGGTAATAACTCTCTCTTCTTTATGGAGCTTTATCTGTCGAAAAGTCAACATGCATGAATGAATATATATGGGTTTCATTTACTGTTAGTGGACTATAAAAGTAAGGTAGCGTTGGCCTCATTTCTGGTCATTCAGTATCTTTCTCTTCTTTACTTGTAGAGGAGAGAGGTCTGGCTGCTACGGAGTTGGTAAGGAGGAGGACAGCGATCATCACCATGCATCAAGGACGTTAATGGTGTCGGTGAAGATAAGAAGAAGAAGAAGATCGAGAACAGCAAAGGTGCAGCAACTTGGAGCCAAAGGAGGAGGAAGAAGAAGAAGATAACAAAATCTGCAGCTTATAATTATAAGAAGAAGCTCTCCAAATTAATGATGGCCGAGTGGTGGAAACGCCTCCTTGTCTTCCCCGTTAAAAGAATTTGGCTTTCTCTCTATTCTCGCCTCAAATCTCGCAAGAACAAGAGTACGTATATATATATATATATACTCTCTCTTATATGTATATATATATATATTGTGTTTGTTGAGTGCATTTGTCTTTAAGTTTTTTGTTTTTTTTCCATCATTTGTCTTTATGAAGGATGAACATTTCATTGTATGTACGTACAAAATACATGGATGAACAGTCCGTTCATCTGTGTATATTGCATGCTGCTGCAATTTAATATAACATGGGCCATGGAAGAAAATATTGAGCGAACAAGTAATTAGTCCGATCATATATAGTTTACAGGAAGATAGAATTTTAATATCTTAATTAGCTTTCTCTAATCATTCTTTCTTTTTCGTCTTCTTTATTTAATATGACAATGAAAAAAAAAAAAAAAAACTTTTTCGGAAGTGCGAATAGAATGAGATCCCACTACTAGCTAACTTAGTGTGTCTGTTCTCTGTTGTGGTGGTGCTGAAACCCATGGATGAGGGATTCTTTTGGTCACTTGTGCCGACACCATTTCTTAGTGCCACTTTTTCTCGCAATAAGAATATTTTAATCTGATGTTGGAAGGAACCTGTCCCAGATGGTTCACTTTTTTGTTTTTAATGGTAAAATTTTGGAAGTCAATTGATGGTGTAAAATTGTAATATCTTATGATAATTGGACAGTATATCATCATCATCATCAAATATTGTGTTTGTTTTCATTTTCAAATCAGGTGGTGGCATTCTGAAGCTCAGGGATGATGTTCAGACATGTGAGTACGAGGATGTGCAGGTTATGTGGGAGATGCTAAGAAGGTCCGAATCCGAGTTGATGAATTCCAACCACACCGATCACAAAAATCGATCTTTCTGGGGTGTTTTTGTTTGGTCCAAGTCTCACCACAATACTTCTTCATCACCCATATCTGAATCTGCAGACCAGCCTTGATTAGGAATCGTTTGGTTGCTCATAATATATACTCCATGACATCAACCCTTCCACACAGAAAGAAAGAAGACCACCAAATAACAGCACCCTCGGATTGTAAATCTGCTTTTGGTACGTTATGATCTATCCATTGGGTGGACAAGGTAATTTGGTACTATATTCTGCCAACAAGGGTGTTCTTGTACAGGTATTATATATATATATATAAAAGCAGCTGAATGGCAGGCATGTATGTGGGTATTTATCTGATTTACTTCATCGGTCAGCACAGTATCATAGATAGTAGTTGCAACATAGACAAGACAAGACGAGAATGCTGCAAATTAGAAAGTGTAAAGCGTCACTAAAAATTTAGTGGCTCTGTTTGTCGTACATCAGAAGAATCATACATGCCACAATTTGCACTTGATTAAAAAACATAAACTTGATAAGACAGACAATGGACGTAACCGAAAAGGACCAATCGGACTTTTCAAAACTAAGAGAGATAGGATATATTCAGCCAAATAACAAACGAAATATCAAGAACCTTGACATCATTTAAATAATAATCAACATCAAGCAACTAATTTTAAAAGTGTTAAAATTTGTCCTCCCAACAATAAAAATATTGAACATGAACAAGCACATTTGATTTTGACACCCTATTTTACCTCCTAAATGAGCTAAGAAACAAATCATCTGCAAAGAGGTTTCCTCTCTAACTGTGGCTTCTTGAGGAATAAATCAGGTCAAGGGTGAGACTCATCTCAACTGCAGAAAAATCTTACTACTACAATCCCCATCACTCTTTTATGTCAATTGGAGCGTATATTTATCACCAAGGTTAGCAGGGTCTGATAGAACAACCCAAGACGTATCATATTGTTTCAGAATGCTGAATTTTCTCCAACAACAGGGGCCAATTTTCTCCGAGCTGTTGTGGCCTCAGCTCCATTGCTGCCCGAAAATCCAACATAGTGATGGGCAACATCCCATTAACAAGCTTCTTTTGAAATAGGTGATCTTTAGTTGCCACCTTACTACTTCTTCTGCTTCTTACCCGTTTCAATTCAGTGCAGGAACGAATCAGTGACTTCAGGTGAGCATTCAATCCATGGTTGAGTAGGTTGGTGCACTCCACTGAAACACCTTCAAGTCCACAAACCTCGGCTGCTATTTTCCCCATGTGCTCCCTCAAAATATCAGTGTCTGGTAGCAATCCACCACCTTGACATGTCTCTGAACACCAAGCACGGCTCTTTTGACTTCCATGAGAAGAGCTTGAACATCTAGCAATCGCTGAGAGTGTAGATCCTGACAAGGACCTGTCTTTTGGTGAGGACTCTGTTCCGTTAACAGCATTTTGCAAGATAGAGCGAATGAGTTCATTATGGAGCGATACGTTCTCCTTCCCAAGAAGCTTCAGACAAAGCCTCTCGAATTCGACCTTGCTTAATCTCAAGCTCAACAACTTATTCAAGAAATGGAAGTACTGTTCTGACCTATCAGCCCCCACTTTCTTTACAATCTGAGCTTTTAGCTCCACAAGGTTTATTCTTCGATGCTTCATTATTTTGCCTCAATAGCTAATATACACTTCTATCCACCAGATTAACCAAAGCTACACAGTAAACAGACAAAAAAAAAGATGCAATTTTGGGGGGTTGAAACACATTGAGCTCAAATCTCACGACAGAGATCAAGGCTGCTCTTCAGAAGACTCTTCATTGAGCTCAAATCTCACTAAGGAAGTGAACGGAGCAGTTCATCAAAGTAACCGAATCCATACAACTTCATACGAGACCACGGAGAGCAAAAAAAGTAGATTATACTGTAAGAGCCGATCTGACCTTCAAACCGTAGAGCTTTTCCACTTCGTAAAGCATTGAGTTTCAGCTTTCTCCTCTTTCTTCGACTGCCACTTCTCCTAGTTTCTTGAAATTACGCAAACCCGATTCAAGAATCGACCAAAAAATTGGCACTTTGACTTACTGGACAGTTCTTCGTTCTTCGATTCGGGGTCTTTCTGAGTTCTGAATCGGACGTCATACGCACGAGCCCCCTCATCTCACTGGAATTCTAATATAATTTTACCCTTTATAATTTCTTAAGTATGAATTGCAAATTCCCAATTCCATGAGAATTTTCGATTTGGAAACTTGTAATTCCTGGTCGAAGAAGTGAAACACCACGCGCTTACGAGGAGCGTGGTATAACTTCAATATACATATAGTCATATACTACTGGCTTTCATGGTGTTTCCATTCCTTGACAACCAGTTGACTGGTAGATGCGACCGCCGTCCCGGCAGGGTATGGATCAAGTGAGGCGGAGGCGCGTGGAACATGTTTTTCCTTGCATAGAATTACAGTTTGGAAAAAAAATCTGCGGACGTACACAATTAACTGAATCCTCTTCCTCTTGTCATTATTTTCCCTTTAAGGAAATAAACAACGGAATTCTTGTCCTTCCTCATGAAAAACCGTTTATTTTACCCATACTTGGAAAAAACAACTCCTCCAAAGTACAACCTTAGATATTATAGTAAGGATATCATGTCATTTTATTCCCATAGTAAGGACTAACTTAGAATAAAAGTGACTGATAGTGTTAGTTTCATTAATGTCGGGCTAATTAAAAAGTAAAATCATCACCTGTTGAAGCTCAAACTGTCTGAGAGATTCGATCCTTGATTAAACAATTATGAATGATGTGAATAAACATAGATTCACTTGTTACATACCAAGACAACATGGGTAAGTGGAATAAGACCCGATGTTTTATCTCTAACCCTAGATGGATAAGTTTTCTTCTTATCTTTTGATCATCACGTTGTCGTGTCCATCAAGGATCTACTTTTATGTCGTCGTTGTCATCCTCATCATTTTCGATTTTCTACCAACCTCCCATGACGACCATAGACCACATTACTGCTGCCCCGATGGCAAGTCCAGAAGAGTCTGTCTTGGCGCTGCTAGAAGAGGAGGAAGTCTTTTCTGCAGGAGCTGGAGCAGGGGCATCACTCGGTGAGTCCGTGTAGTCATAGTCCTCATCAGGCTCTGGAGGAGAAGCAGCTTCTGGAGTTTCAGCATCGGAATCTGGTGAAGGGGCGATGGCCTTCTTAGGCGAAGGGGCCTTGCTTGGGGCAGTGGAGTTATTGCTGTCGTCATCACTAGTGCTCATATCCGGAGGAATGATCACATTGCTGACTTGCAAGACTGACAAGTTGTAAGGTTGCGAAGCGACGGAACCTACCAAGTTGGCGGTGACGCCAGCGTCCGGAACAGCTGACCTGAAAACAATGCCGTTTTCTGTCTTTGACACGTTTAAGAAGCCTTGCTTGCCATTAGCCTTCCCGGTTGTCTGGAAGAGCGTGGTGAGGATTCTCCACTTCCTCTTCATCTTGGAGAACTTTTCGTTGTCGTAGTAGTCCAGGACGACATGGACACTGAGCACGTTCCTCTGTTCGTTTAGGGACATCCCTGAGAGACCAGACATGGCGCCGTTATCTACTACGAGGACAGTGATTGTACGTCGTGAGTTGATGTTGCTAACGAGCTTGGTTTGGTTAAGGAGGTCGTTGAAAGTGCTGAAATCAGGGTATTCGTCCAAAACCTTGGTAATATTGAAGGCGCTGGAGATGGAAGAATAACAAGACAAAGAGATGAAGATGAAGATGGGGATTGCTACTGAAAGAGACATCGTCGTCGTGCTGTGTGTGGTTGATTGATGAATGTATAGGGTCAATGAATTATTGAATGTGGATGAGTGTGAAGAGAAGAGACTGATTCTGAGTTTATATACACAAGACGAGGAGGGAGGAAAGGAGTTATTTGATTGCGAAAATAAGGGAGAGATTGGAGGGAAATCATTTACCATTTCCTAGCTATACTAGGCACTAGCTAACGAACTACGAAAGACATAGTAGTAAATGTGAAAAATTACATTTTTTTATACACCGTACGTGAGTTCCGTGGGCCGGGGGAGGGATTGCTATAATACAATGAGTAGTCCAGACTTTAGCCCAAAAAAGAAACCGAAACAATTGCGATTCAAGAGAACTTAATCACGTGCAACATCTGCTGGGATGATGAGGAGTGCCCCTTGCTGGCTTGCTCCAGTCTGCCTCTTCCCCAAGAAACCAAAACAAAAATAAGCAAAAGTTTCTAGGGTTTTCTGAAGACCCAAATTCAATCCAATCTCTCATCCCTCTGTTTCTCTCAATCCTTCCCGAGATGAAGCTCACCGTGAAGACGCTCAAAGGGAGTCACTTTGAGATTAAGGTTCAACCCAATGATACTGTGAGTGCTCCGAATCAATGCATTTATTATGAATGCTCCTCCAACACAACTTTCGATCTCTAACAAAGATAAATAAAAAGAATTTTCACAACATTATTTGTAGCTCCAATCTCAGAGTGTAAAATTATTTTATTTGTAGTTTTAGATTTATATATGAGTATTTATATGAAACCACTTACTCAGCTGCTGAAAGAAAATAGTAATATGAAATTAAAAAAAAAATGGTTAATTTAACGTTTGCAAAATCCAAACTCACTCTGAATGGAGGATTCTACGTTGTTAAAGAATTGCTTTCAGTCTTTTGAAGGATATCAGAAGATAGTAATTCATAGTTGGAGATTGTGTTGCTGATGAAAAACCTTTTGTGTTGTCCAAGGTTATGGCTGTCAAGAAGAATATTGAAGATGTACAGGGGAAGGATAACTATCCATGTGGGCAGCAACTATTGATTCACAACGGAAAGGTTTTAAAAGATGAGACCACTTTGGCAGATAACAAAGTTTCTGAAGATGGTTTTCTTGTGGTCATGCTCAGCAAGGTTGATTCCTGTGCTTGCTCGATATTACAAAGTTCAAATGTATATATTTATAGTGGTCTTCATGACATCTCTACGTGTTTGGTTCTAAACTGTGCATCTGGAATTCATTATATGTTTCTTTGTTAATTGGCGTTGGTTTTGGTTTGGATTCTTATTATGAATTTTGCTCCACTGTCCTGGCTAATTTTGCATGTGTTGATTTTTCAATATCTGCAGAGCAAAACATCTGTCTCAGTTGGGACTTCATCATCTCAAGTATTCTCTTTCACCAAATATTTGTGGATTTAATTTTATTGCTCATTGCTTTTTATATAAACGCTAATGCTATAAACAGCCTACTTATACAGCCCCTGCTCCAGCTTCAGCCCCTGGTCCCATTTCTGCCCCAGCAGCAGCTTCTATCCATTCAACTCAAACTCCTGCCTCAGCACTAGCTCCTTCACCCCCAACCGTGGCAACAACTAAGTAGGCATCCGTTTCTATTTTTTTTATAATATAATTACTCAGCGATAGATTTTCTCAGCTCTCAAATTTGCTGTCTAAATCTAAAAAAGGAGTGTATATTTAGTACGTGATATATTTTCTGTTTGCCCCCTCGCTCTCTCGAACACATGTCTAGTTATTAAGAGACAGATTCTTTGGTTATCGAAATATTTTTTTATAGGTATTATAGCATAATTAATAAATTATAATAGGTCAATTTTAGTCTATTAGGGTCTGCTTGTCAGTTGATGCTTGCCTTGATGCATGAAGGAAAATTAAAAATTAGGTTCATCAAACATTAGATTGAATGCATTTTCTGATTCTGTGACACCTCCATTTCAGTACAACTGGGGATGTCTACAGTCAAGCTGCTTCAAATTTAGTTGCTGGAAGTATTCTCGAGGAAAGCATCCAACAGATCATGGATATAGGTGGTGGCATGTGGGACAGAGATACAGTTACAAGAGCACTTCGAGCTGCTTACAACAATCCAGAGCGAGCAATTGACTACTTGTATTCAGTACGTATAAAGGCTTGAGATTGCTTGTGCTTTTATGTGGGAATGAGGATTGACTTAGTAGAGCCGCACTCATTTAGTTAGCAATAAAAAGTCAAGATATCATTATGATTTGATCTTAATTTCTGGTACGTGGGTTGTTCCATATACAAGGGAATTCCAGAGGTTGCCGAGCTTCCTGTTCAAGTTCCTGCTAGTCAGCCAAACGGAGGTGGTGCGCCCCCAATTGCACCATCATCTGGAGTGCCTAATAGTGCTCCCTTGAATTTATTTCCTCAGGTTTGAAATCAATTTAATATGTTTGCTCTCTCAAGAAAGAACGAACTTGGTATCAGGCTTCTTGCGGTCTTTCAAGACACATGGCACTTTCGCAGGAGTCTCTTGCAGGCGCAGGTGGTGGTGGACTTGGATCTCTTGATTTCCTAAGAAACAATCAGCAGGTAAAGTTCCTGATTTTATTTATCAATGCTTTGTACACCTTACTGTTGGTTGCATTCGTTAGTTTTTTGCCTAAAGAACATTACAATGAATTTGTGTGCATCTATGTTTAAGTGTTTAATTATGTTGGTCTTCTAATTTAGATTCTGGAAAAGTACAATAAATGTATTGATCGTGTATAGGAATTATTCACAATGACAATTGCTTCTTTCTTCTTGTGTTAGTTTCAAGCATTGCGTGCTATGGTGCAATCAAACCCACAGATTCTACAGGTACGGACTGCTATCTTTATTTCTTTAATAAAAGAGTTGGAACATAATCATGTCGTGGTCCTTTGGACAGCCCATGCTCCAGGAGCTTGGAAAACAAAACCCTCAGCTACTAAGATTAATCCAGGAGCACCAAGCTGAGTTTCTTCAGTTGATAAATGAACCTCTTGAAGGGTCTGAAGGGTGAGTACATCCTATTGTTACCACATTTAGTTTTCCCACGAAGCACTTATATTAACGATAAGCTAGTAACTAAGAGTGATTTAAGATGAGCTGGTTCTCTTATAACATAGAATAGTGATCTGACGCACAATATTTGATAAACTGAGAAAATATGAATCCTATTTTTGACTTTGTGTTGGTTGTCATAAGCCAAGCTACCTCTGCCAGTCTTCTTTCTGTATAATAGTTGAAGAAAAGGACCATTGACACATAACTGATTCGTTGGTAGTTGGAGTACAAAATATGTTGTATCCGACCACAATGGTGCATAAATTGCTTCTGCATGTACTCTCCTATATTGCAGTGACATGTTTGATCAGGCAGAGCAAGATATGCCCCACGCAATTAATGTAACCCCAGCTGAACAGGAAGCCATTGAACGGGTACATCTTGATATTCTTTTGCTCCTTTCTCCATCATAAGTAACTAAAAATACATTTGCCCTACTTTTTTTTACAGCTGGAGGGGATGGGGTTCGACCGAGCTCTAGTTATTGAAGCATTTTTAGCATGTGACAGAAACGAGGAATTGGCAGCCAACTATCTGTTCGAGCATGCTGGGGATTTTGAAGATTGAGAGAACTAGCTAGCTGATCTGTGTTTGACAATCATTCATAGTTTTGCTTGCTTGCTTGCTTTCTGTAAGCTAATCCAATGCTATTCAAGTGGAGATGTTCTTATGTCCGAGATTGTTGGTGTGTGTGTGGAAAGTATTACTTATTCCCGATGCTTTTTATTACGGGAATGGTTTGAGATCCTTTTGATTCATTTTTTCTTTTTGTCTTGCCATACTCAATATGAAAAAGACCTCATCAAATTCGGTGTCCATGTTTCTATGACTTTATAATGTATTAAATGGAATTTGCACCATTTCTTGCTAATTTTGTATATATATATATATAATTGAAAAGTAGTTGTCTTTGGGCGCTGAATCAACAGACGGATCATGGCATCTTTGAACACTGTTTGTTCAAATTACATCGTTTACTTCAAATGCAAAATGGACAGCAGATGCTTGATACTTTTGTCCATGATCTCTTTCCTAAGGTTCCTCAATACAATAATAAGGTATGTTGTTGACCTGCCCACTGGGAAGGAATGAAGGTAGGAAGTATCTAAACTCCTCCACCCACGCTTACTAACTTGGATGAGTGATTTCATAGGCAACGAAGCAGTACGAGTTGGATTTCAGAGACCGTGGAAGAACATGACTTAGAATTAAAAAGTCTAAAGAATTTTCAGCTCAATCTTGTGGTATGTAAGGAAACAACATCAACAGTTTATGAACTTTCTTAGTTTAACAAGATAGAGATATGATCTTCTTTTTCTTCCTGCAATGCAGGAGAACGAAAAGCAGACGATATTGCAGCTTGGAAGGGTGGATCAATCAAAGATTGTAATGGAGTACATGTAAACTAACTAGTGATTGATTCAGATTGGGTCTCTCCTTTTCCATTCTGTGCTGCTTCTTTGGTGAATCGGAGAAGAAGTTAAACAACTTTAATTGTCTTTATGTTTTTGCTTGTTCTGCAGGTATCCATGAACAGGATATCAAGCATTCTGCATGTGTTTGGCCTTCATCGATTCAAAGCTCTGCTGCTCCATGTAAATTTCAAGCAGTATGATTGAGTTTTCACCTCTGGTAAACACAACATCGCTGAGCAGTGGCTTTTACATATC
The DNA here is from genome assembly GCA_946814005.1 of Chamaenerion angustifolium. Lineage (NCBI taxonomy): Eukaryota > Viridiplantae > Streptophyta > Magnoliopsida > Myrtales > Onagraceae > Chamaenerion > Chamaenerion angustifolium. The sequence continues at coordinate 112,871 of OX328281.1, forward strand.
AATCACTTATCATCATCTTTTCTTTTGCTGCTCCTTTACTCGATGAACCAAACACAGCACAAATATGTACTGAGGAAGGAAATTCATTATGTTCCTTTCATTCCATTTAGTTGAAGGAATTATTGCTGGCCTGGGTTTTCATTTTCCTTGGCAGAAAATATGAGTTTGCTAATTCTTCTGATAAACATATTAATTAAGAAACAAATTTACACACATATATACATAATTAATTAAACAAATATGTTGTTTCCATTTCACGGCAAGTACAAACGGAAGACCTTACTTAACTACTACTACTACTGCTGAAGGCAACTGCGCTTACCATAGGCAACTAAAAGGACTCCAATGGCTTTGAATTGACATTCTTTCTTTCTTAATAGTGAATTTTTCTTTTGTGACTGAACAAAAAAAATTAAACTTTTACACAGTATAAATTTGAAGTACCTTAATGCTACGGCAACCAACAGACAGACATTCAATCATCTTGCTCGTCTTCATCCACTGCTGCTGGATCATTTTCATCCAACATGTTCATCAACATGGATATTTGGTCTTGCAGCATTGCGTTGTCCCTCTCCACCTCAGCACGCTTGCTCTTCTCCTGAAGCAGCTGCATTTGGAGATGCTCCAAGCAACGTCCATCCTCCTCCAACTGCTCATTTAGCCCATCGATCTCACGATCCTAAATTCATCCAAGTATGTCTCATTAAATATGCAATCATTTTAACGGAATTCAATGTCTCAATTATGGCATATTATTGCAAGTACATCCAACATGCTATATTAAAAAGCAAATATTTACCTTTCTGTTAAGTTCCTGAACAGCAATTCTACGCATGCTCTCGACCACATCCACATTCACTAGTTTACGCTTCTTCCCAATCAACCAGCCCTTTGGATACACAGTGGAGTCGAAATCAGGTGGTGGGAACAGTGATTCATTGGATGCTCTGCGACCATTTATTGGCTCAAGTGGTTGAAACAGAGCCTTACGTTTCTCCGACAGCACAGAAACAGCGGCGGTGGTCTCCGCTGGTGTCTTTGCTTCTTTCATTGTAGTATCTTCTTCTGCTTCTTCCGTTTTTGTCGGTGTTTTATCAACTGCTTCTAAGTCATTAGGATTCCGCCCAATAGCTGTTGCAATTTGTAAAATTCATGAATCACTCCGTTTGTACTTTTTGAAAGAAAACTAAAAATGCACTGCTAGATTGTGCCTATATAAACAGATGAGGAGGATCAATGATTCAAGAGCAATAGCATGTCAACAATACATGGCTCAGGGTATAACACCGGTTTTATCTTTCAGACCAACTAAATTAAAGATGATTGATTGTTCTGTCCCAGTATATTGCAAGATGATTGCAATCAAGGAATTCCTGTTCTTCCTAATCTTGTTCCTATTCATTCCTACTGACTTCCTGTAGCAGCTGAGCTTCACACACTCCTTACTACAAACCAAAAAGAAGTTGTTTTTTTTTGTAATTAATCCCTACAATAAGGAAAGGAGCATATACATACTCTTTACAAAGCCCAGAATCCGAAAGGAGCATCAAATTAGCGAAAGAATCACAACCATAGGAGATACTCCCTAAGCTTAGTAACTAATACCTGATCTCTTTCTAGACTTCCAATAAATTCTTGTGCTATTGGCTGGAGAGAATCCCTTGAGCGGTGTCTCCTCCACTTCAACCCCCATGACCCCTTTCTTCATTTCCATGCCAGCCAGAGAAAGAAGAAAGGGGTTGAGTTTGTAACTTTGTTTATGTGGTTGCTTCCTCTTTAAGACTTTGTTTACCAAGAAGAAGAAAATAGAAAACAGATGTGAGATTGAGTAAGCAAGAGACGAAGAAGGCGATAATACTGTCGTGACGGGACCACCAACGTTAGCGTAGGACGGACAGCATTTGGCGCCGTTCGGTGGTAACAGCAGTTAGATCCTCCTCCTTAACGACGTCGTCCCTCTTCTCTCCACGTGACTTTCTTCGCCTGGCGTAAAATAGTATTTCTCGGGCGTGTAAATTGTCCCTTTTCCTTTCTATTGACAGAATATTATCTTTTCATATAATATAATAATAATAATAATAATTTTTATACATTTATTTTGTATAATATCTACGAAATTAATAACATTTCTTCATAGCCCAGCCCGGCCCTTTTATCATAATTTTTTCATATAATTGTTATAAACATATTTCATATCATCAAGAAATTAATATACATACACAGCTTAAAAGGCCAGCCCAAGAGAAATGGTCCGCCTGACCCTCTTAGCATCATCATCAACAATAAGATCATAATAATTAAAATGCTGAAAAGGCCTGAATCCCTCATTGTCTGTATGTATTTTGCAATCATATATATCTTCGTTAAAGAATTTATATATATATAACATTCAAATATTTCTGTTGATGTGAAATTATATGTCCCTTCGCAATAATATAATTAAGAAGAGTGCTGCTGCTGCTGCTGCTGCAGTAGTTACTATATAACAGAAGAATGGTAGTTGGACAACGGAGGGTGTATTGGTGGTGATTTTGCAGCCAGCAGCATATTATTGACATTACTACGACCATCGTTACTGCCTTCTCCAACGTCATGTTTTGAAATTACAATAACTTGATGCTTCGATGAAACTTGCTTAATCATGGTGGTGGTTCCATCATCTTGGTTCTTCAAAGTTACTGGGCCGTACGGACTGTATGGAGGTGGAGGTGACGACGTTGCTGGTCTGGAGTACTCGAGAATCAATGAAGAGTCGCTTTGATGTGATCGAGCTGCAAAATCAACCCAACAACTCAACAACAGCATATCATAGCATAGATGTATGTATGAGTTGATGCATGATATATGTAAAAGAGAAATGCATGCTATCTATCTAGCTAGCTAGCTGATCAGCTGTGAGCCTGTGAGTTAAGTAAGTACCTGATCCATCTGGGAGCAGTACTCTTGCTTCTGCTTCCTCAAGTCCAAGGAAAGCAACTGTCGGCAGCAATAATAATAGCAAGGAGAGATGAATTATTGCCATGGATATTGTTGAGACCTATCTAGCTATGTGTGAACTCCTCAGTTTTGGTTGATTGCATTTGGTTTAGGTGTATATAACTTATATATAGAAGTAGTTAGCTACAACCATTCATCTAAACTGTATATTATTATTATTATTATATAGCCCATGTGTATTGTATTGTATTGAATCTAATAAAAAAATCATATATGCCCAGAGTAGGTACTAGTTATATATATATATATAATATTCACAGAAACTGAAACAGCTATCTTGGATCTATAAAGCAATTAATTATGATGCTTAACATATATTAGCTAGGGTTATTAAACTGTGTGGTAATTAAAACACAGATTCAGACTACGGCCGGGAAGGAATGGAGCTGTTCTTGTTTGATTCAATTATTCATGTCGGAGAAATGTGAAACAAAATCTTTCCTTTATTCATTCAATAACACGTTATTCATGAGGAATAGCTTCTACATTTTTATGGGCATGCAAACAATTTTAGCTTCTACACGACAAGTTTCAATACGAACAATATAATTAATGTTGGTTACTTACACACAACACCAACACTGCAAATGCATGCTAGTCTTATGTCGACTGATCGATTCAGTGCAGTAAATTAAACAGACAAAGGCTACAGTTATGATGAAAGTGTTGCTTAACTAGTAGCTTTCAACCACCTCCTGGATAGAGAGTTTTGCAGGCCGATAGAGAAGGTACCACTACTAACAAACTGGATGTTTGAGGGTCCAGGTGGACTGTATGGAGGGGGAGGAGGAGACTTTGCTGGTCGCATAATAATATTGTAATTACTTTTAGAATCATCAATATTACCATCCTCGACTTCCCCTAACCACGGTGTTTGATGCTTTGGTGGTGCTGATCGTGGAGCCGGTGGTGGTGAACGGGAGGGTCTTTGATATCTGTTATTATAGCCACCACCATTGATGACATCAACAGAGGAGGAGGAGAGCTGTATCGACTTCAATGGTGTTGGACCAACTACTGATCTTAAAGAGGCACTTTCACGCAATCCAACTGCAATAGTTATAACCCCAAAACACAAAATTATAAACTAATTAAGTGAATTACCAAATTACAGTGCATCATGAAAAAAAAAAAAAAGTAAAAAAGTTATGCTGTTGCATGAGAATATTACCTGCATCTGTGAGTAGAGGTCTTGCTTCTGCGTTGTCAATAGAAGGGAGTAGCAGTACTAAGTGAAAAGAAATGATTAGCATGCTTGACACTGCAGAGATCATATTAGCCATTCTTGAGGATACCTAATGTTGGTTATAGTTTCTTCTTGTGTTTATAATATATATACAACTAGTATGTTTGTCTCTATACATATATGTATAGCTCATGGATATGTGTTTTTTGTATATGAATATGACAAGTGGATATAAGCCTAAAAGAAAACTACTTAGACCAGGTGGTGGATGTTGACGAGACCAAACTTGAGAAAATATACATATATAGGCTATAATCTAAACTATATATATATTGATACCGTTGTTTCCCTCTCTTTTTGTTATACATATATAGATATAATCCAAAAAGGAGCTCTAGCTGTTCTTGTTTGAATGATGGACACTATCATAAACCAAGCCTCATGAATAATCAATGACATGTTTTACTTTCTTTTGTCGATGTTCTTACAGTTTTTTCTGTCTGCTTTCAAGTTTCAACGGTGTTGATCTTTTCAACCGTATGTAATGATTCCGGTCAGGACTTTCATACTCTCACTTGAAGTTTTTATTCCTCTAGAGAAATAAGGACAGCATTGACTGGAATATATATATATATAGTCAGTCGCCTTTTAGTCTTAATTTTAATTAGTTAGGTAGTGTGTGAATACGAATCAGTCCTGGTAAAATCTCTACTATTAATATTATTAATTTTAAGATAATTTATCTTTCAAACATTAAAATAACTTGTAATGGGTGAATCGATTTTATAGTTTTATAATATCTCATCATTCATATTCATTTTCGATAAAATCAGTTTTATTTACACTTTTACTAGTCATATGTCATTGCATTATCATTGATTTTCTTCTTTATTTTGAAACTATTTTAATGGATGATACTCCTTTAAATTTTGACCAGTTTTTTAAATTTTAAGGATCTCCCCATTCAAAACTCTATTTTCAATGAACTCACTTTTATGCACATTCTTACACGGTATATATGATGTTATTACTTAATATCATTTCCTTTTTTCCAAACCCATAGCACATTTTGTTCGTGATTACCCCCTTTTGAGTTCCAATTGCTTTTATAACTTTTTAATATCTCCACACTTGGAACTTCATTTTCAAAAAAATCTATTTTATTTGTATTATTTCTCGACATTTATGATCTTACCATCAGTCATATCATTTTATTTAAGATCCCAAACACTATTTTTCATGACACTATTCCTTTTATATTCAACCAAATTAGTAGCACACTTCAAGAATGTTGGTCTACAACTGCACACTACATTTTTTGTCACTAAATACTATTGTTAGATAAAGTATTCCGTGTCGACATTTAGTATCGTAGTTATACAACTGATTTAGTGTCAAATAATTTGTCGTAGCTAAAACTCATGTTTTGTGTGGACTTTTTTCATTGTAGGATAGTTTAACTTGAAAAAAAAAATCAGTGTCAAGACAACATCGACATTAATACAGACAATCAGTATTAGACGAAAGTTTTACAGTAAAAACGTCTATTTAATTAGTGTCTAATGTAATTGTTGTAAATTATGTATAAACAACTTGGTTTCTATCCGTCACACGTAAATTTGAAAGTAAATTTGTCATCACTAATAGCTTAGAATTTAGAATAACTTGTAAGATTTTCTTAAGGTTAATTGAGGAGAAAAAATCATAGAAACAATTCTTACCATGTTTAATTCCTTAGTGTAGATTTTTAAAATCTTTACACTTGAACTTCATTATTGACAAAATCCGTTTTACCGCATTTTCTTCTCCACAAAATTTTTTATTTACTCAACAGATATGATCCCAAAGACCTATTTTGAGACTTCAAATACCTATTTTTTGTGATGGTATCTTTTTTAAATTCGAATAATTTTGTATAATTTTCAAAATAACCACACTTGAACTCTCTTATAGACAAAATTTGGTTTATCCACATTTGTACACGACATAGATTTAGTGAAGTCAAGATCATTTATTTTTTCATAACCCAAAACACATTTTTTTGAGTTTTGATCATTTTTTTTTTGTATATTTTTAAATAAATCAGATGTATTTACATTATTTCTCTGACATATATAATTATACTATCATAAATATCATTTCTTATTTTAAACCTCACAGAATTTTCCCACGAAATGCTCAAAATATAATAAATGAGTAGCGTTAATCATTCCCTTCATTCGTACCTAAAGCATATTTTTTTGTATGATGATACTTCTGATTGGAACTTTGTTTTTAGAGATACCTACCGGGTACCACTATCAACTCTTCATTCCACTCTCAAAACCCTATGACGTCCTTACCAAATTAATGAACTGTCTAGTTTGTGGAGAAAACCCTAGACCCTCCTCCTCCGTGCTTTGCTGGCGAGTAATGTGTATTATGATACTGGTATTTATCTGCATTATCTTGTTTAATTCTCATGAGCAAATTGAGAGTTAATGAACAAGAAAGTGAGATCGACAGTATCCATGGTATGATCTTTGCAGAACGAAATGATTTTTATTCAAATAATCATAACTCTCTCTCCAGAATCACATCAGTAATTATTACAACAACATAAATTAAGTCCAGCCAACCAACCTTATTTCTTCTAAAGATCGTGGTAAAACACCTCTTGGAAAACCTTCATTTGCATGGTCTGCAGAGTGATGGCAAGCGACAGGCTTCCATTATCACTGGATCGAACCAAATAAGCAAGACCCTCATAAGGAACAACAAGAGGTCCCACGAACATGGGTGGGCCCCACCCGAAATCTGTCTCTTCCGTCGGCAACCTCACCCAGCTCGTGATCCCTAGATTGGGAGTCTTGTACATCTCAGGGCGGCGAGACACCGCAGACTTATCGGGGGGCAACAGTTCCAGGTAGTCCACCGCAGACCTCAGGTAGTCGTCGTCCATCCTCTTAGTGGCCTCCTTGATCTTTCTAGCAGCATACCAGGTTGGTTCAGACACCAACTCACTTACCGTAGCTTTCGGTATGGACATGAATACCACGTTTCCGAAATAAAAATCAGGCAGCGGCGGCTGGAATCTCTGTCGTCCATTCGTCGCAATTAACAGCCTCGTCTCCTGGTCAGCTTGCTCGAGCCCAGTGGCTATGCATCTGCACCTCCATGCATGTGCCGACACAACCTCGTACGTGCTAAACCTGTCTTCGCACCCATCCTCCTTGAACTTGTTCCTGAGTTTGTTCAGCTGCTCCTGGGTGATGTTGAACGTGGCCGCAGTGGTGCTGATGGGTTCAGTTCCGGCTCCAGGATGCGTCGTCTTGGTAACTTCATACTCGATGTGGTGGAATTGAGGCCGAGGTGGGTCTCTGGCCCGTATCACGGTCCTGTCTAAGAAGGGTTTAATACTAACATCAAGGCCGCGGGCAATGCTGCACCATGTCCTGATGAAGTCAAGGGCTGCAAACCCATCCACTGCCCGGTGATGCGTCCCACAACCGATACAGACCCCTCCACATTTGAAGAACGTAATCTGCAACATTATAACCATATCATTTGTTAATGGAAGATTGACGTAGAGCTAGAAAGTACTGCTTTCACCATACGTAATATTCATTTGATCTCCTCTTTAGTTGAGCTCTATCATATTATAAATTTGCATTCTTTTTATTTCTTCTCATCTCTACGACTTAGCATACTTATTTTTGTGTAATGGGTGTTCTATCCATCTACTCTATCAACATAGTTATGGGTTGTAGAAGATATATTCAATATTTTAGATATAGATATTATATAATAGTAATATTTCAGATGTATATTATTTATTTTAGAAATATGCTAGGAGTAAATTTACAAGATTTTCAATTTTTTAGATAAAATCATAACTTTAATTTCACTCATTAACTTACTTGAAACATTATAAGCGGAAATGATGAAATGTTGGCAGAGTAATCAAAAGCCGGAATAAGCTTCTGAAGCTCGGAGGATGGAGAGAAATCTCCTAAATCATCAAACTTGGCCGTGGATTCAGCCACCACCAAGAGAGCCCCCTCACCATTGCAGTCAATCTCAAGGCGGCCATCTTTGTCATGCCTCAGGCGGCCGGCGATGGGGTAGAAAGGTACAAGGGCACGGCTAAGGGCCTCTCGAAGGATGGCAGGGTCGAAAAAATCTTGTTTGCAGGTGGTGGCTGAGCGTCGGTAGAAGTAGCCAACCAGAGTGTACCTGTTGGGAGTTACGAGGTCAATGTTTGAGATCCATACGGCGTTGGTCGGCGTCTTCTCCGCCGGAGGCACCAGCGTGGACTCTTTCACGGTGAGGATCATGTTCGTCGGCGTCGGGGAACTAAAGTTGGACAAGTATCCGAAGACAGAGAGAGACTTCAACTCAATAACTAAGTCCCAACTCTTGACCCACGATTATATCTAAATAGTTATATACTAATAATAAGAATAATCGTTGAAAGGAGTAAATAAATACAGACCACAAATCGTACCTAATTCGTATGGCTATCGACGTAGATGTAGAATTATTTGCCACGTCTGTCTGTCTGTCTGTCTGTCTGTCTGTCTGAGTCTGCCGTTCCAAGTTTCAAGCTCTTGTCGTTTAAGGCTATGATATTGCCACCGTCACTCTACGAGCACATCCATGACTCGTTTTGGCAGTATATACTAGAGAAAATCTTCATTTTTTTTCATCCCTATTACCACCACGAGAAGGATGAAGACGAAGACAACCTGGCATGCGAGGGAAAGAAGAAGATGTCCTAAAGGTTAAGGATTATTAACTTAGCTCAATGGACTGAATTAATGTTGAGCTAGGGTTAGAAGTGAGCTTGTGAAACCCTAGAGCATGGCTTATGGCTATGTCTAGCTAGTTCTCTTTTGTAGACCCATGCCATGTTGGACCATGAGTTCTTCACAAAATGAAAAACTCATGAGAGTCCATCCGCTAGATAGGTGGTAACATTTGAAGTGTGTAGCCTACATTTCATGACAGATCATATCATCACGTTGCACTACCACATAACATAATATATGGATGTTGCAATATCTATCTGACAATGACTAATTAAAGCGTATGTTGGTCAGTCCAACTGTGCCAGTCATAAAGATTAATTACAATCACAACCGTTCTTTCATTCTAGATAAGATCAAATCAATGAGCACTGCCACTGCCACTGCCCTGCACACAATTTGTGGCTCCCCATAACCTTATTACTAAACTCATTAATGAAACCCCAGAAGTGTGGGTACAAATACAATGACATTCCGGTGGAGTAATCCACGGACGGGATGAGCTGCCGGAGCTTGACCATTGACGCAAAATGCATGCACTTGCGATAGAGTATATGTAGGGTATTAGCCAAGGACAGACACGAGAAAATATGCAAGATTTTGTACAGTTATATGTTTGTATAATGTTAAATTCAGGAAACCCTAGCCGACAACTTGAAATGGAGAATCCCTCAGCCCCAACTTATAACCCCACCTATATGTAGAGTCCTAATAAGTAATAAACGCAAAAGGACAAAATAACAAAAACAAACAAGATAATTACACTTTACACTATAGAACAAATACACTTAGGTCCCTAATCTTTCATGTGAAGCTTGACCTTCAATACTCCCCTCAAGGTGATATCTTGAAAGATATCCTTCAAACCCAACCTATTCAACAAAAAATAATGTTGCTGTTTTTCAAGAGGTTTCGTGAAAACATCAGCTAACTGCTCATTGGTATTCACATAACCTATCTTAACAGTACCAATATTAATTTGTTCTCTAATAAAATGACGACAATCAATCTCAATGTGCTTTGTTCTCTCATGATACATAGGATTAGAAGCAATCTGCAAGGCGGCTTTGTTATCACAATACAAAACAGCAGGAGAATCACAAGGAATGCCAAGTTCCCTTATTAAACCCCTCAACCAAATAATTGCAGACACAGTAGTGCCCATACTTCTATATTCAGTCTCAGCAGCTGACCTGTAAATAGTTGTCTGCTTTTTTACTTTCCAAGAAATTAAAGAATTTTCCAATTTAACACAATAACCAGAAATTGACTTTCTGCTTTCCAAACAGCTAGCCCAATCTGAATCACAAAATGCAACTAAATCAGTATTTTTATCAGAAGAGAGTAAAATACCTAAACCAGGTTGATTCTTAATATACTTAATTATTCTATAAACTGAATCTAAATGCGATTGTTTTGGATTCTGCATATATTGACTTAAACATTGAACAGAAAAGGAAATGTCAGGTCTAGTTATAGTTAAATACAACAACTTACCTATCAATTTTCTATAAATAGTGGGATTAGAGACTAAGATATCATTTGAATTCAGACCAAAGTTCTCATCATATCCTTTACTAGTCATCTTGAGATTCTGTTCCATAGGAGTCTTTCAAGCTTTTCCACCAAGTAATCCAACTTCAGAAAGAAGCTCAAGTGCATATTTCCTTTGGCACAAAACAAGACCTTTATCAGATCTAGCTATTTCAATACCAAGAAAATATTTTAACTCACCTAAATCTTTCATTCTGAAGTTGTTTTATAAGGTAGACTTAAGTTCATATATTAAAGACTCACTATTACAAGTAATCACAAGATCATCAACATATATTAATAATGCAACTATCTTAGACCCACGTTTCTTGGTAAATAAAGAGTAATCATATAAGCTTTGTATGTAACCATTCCTCACCAAAGCTTCAGTAAGCTTAACATTCCATTGTCTGGATGCTTGCTTCAGTCCATATATGGACTTTTGCAAACAACAAACAAGGTGACTCTCCCCCTGTTTGCAAAATCCATGAGGTATTTCCATATATACCTCTTCATTCCATTGTCTGGATGCTTGCTTCAGTCCATATATGGACTTTTGCAAACAACAAACAAGGTGACTCTCCCCCTGTTTGCAAAATCCATGAGGTATTTCCATATATACCTCTTCATTTATATCACCCTGCAAAAAACATTAAATACATCCATCTGATAAAAGAGCCAATTTTGTTTGGCAGCAATGGCCAATAAAGTTCTAACAGTGATCAATTTTGCAATAGGAGAGAAAGTGTTTCTGACGGTAGCCTTTGGCAACCAACCTAGCTTTATATCGTTCAAGAGAGCCATCCGAATAATATTTTATTTTGTATACCCATTAAATTCGAATAATATTTTATTTTATCGCTATGATACTATGTTAAAATCAGGACACGGGTTTGAGAATTGAAGAAAGAAAATGGAACGGCGAAAACCCTAGCAGACAACTTGAAATGGAGAATCCCTCAGCCCCAACTTATAACCCCACTTATCTGCAGAGTCCTAATAAGTAATAAACGCAAAAGGACAGAATAACAAAAACAAACAAGATAATTACACTTTACACTATAGAACAAATACACTTAGGTCCCTAATCTTTCATGTGAAGCTTGACCTTCAATATATAAGTTGGGCATATCATATCCTACAATATAACAACATACATAAGGGGGTATACTACGATGATACATACGAAGGGTCTTTTCGAATATGAAGAGAGTAGACGAAACTGCCCACAAATTTGAGATTCTACATATGCACACCAGTGGCAAAATCCTAAATATGGTTCGGTCGAGGGAAAAAATGCTTTCATCACCAAAGGGCCCAAATAGATTATATAGGCTATTCAAGTTCAGCACAAATGAGTTGGGCTTCCCTGCTTTTAGATCTTTTAAGGACTGATTACGAAATGTATGATCCTTTATTTGGATGGTTTGGTTTTCAGTAATGGTATTTTAAGTTAGCAAAAAAATATAATTTGGGCTTCCATTTCTAATTAATTTAATTAGAAAAGCATTGCACAGACAGTGAATCCTTGAAAAAACAAAACCAAAAAGCATTGAGCACGATCGCCATTACCAGACGACGCAGAGAAAAGAAGCTCGCTGGCCTCTCCTTATACCTGTCCGTAAGTGAGTGAGTTTATATTGCCATTAGTCTGAGTAAGTGGGTTTCTTCTTCACTGTCTCCAGTCCGATCATTCTTATAAATGATTAGTGTTTGCAGTATACATGTTGTTTTGGTTTCATCGGTCAAAAAATGATTGCTTTTTAAGAGGATTCTTTCTTCTGGATCGTAGTTTCTTGAAATTTACCTACTAGAGTTTATATCACATGATAGGTGTATAAGTGCTGGCTTCAGAAGGTTTCTTGTATTTCCATATACTTTGAAGTTTTTGTTTATGGTTCTATCCCTTTCTAACAGTTGTGTCTGAAGTGATTGTACTTGTACCAGGTGGGTAGTAACTATCATTTCTAGTATGTCAGAATTTGTTGAGTTGAAGTGATTTTTTCATTTTCTGATAGTAGTGCTGAAGGGACTCAATCAAGATATTCATGGTGATAACTGTTTGAACTTTAGTTCCATGGTTTTTGGTTTATTACATGCCTTACAGTTGGAATATACAAAAATATGTCTGAATATTCATATTTTTCAGGATTATAGGGGATGAAGTTGGCTTTCCCCTTTGGAGCTTATAAAAGCTAAAGTCTAGTTACTGGTTATCGTTTTCTTATGCCAGCCACGATTGATTTTTTTTTTTTTCCTTGTCATATTTTTGCAGCTGGAAATGGGTATATACCTCAGTGCCCCGAAGACAGATAAGGTCTCGGAGGATGGTGAGAATAGTAGGCTTCGTTATGGGTGTTCCTCCATGCAAGGGTGGCGTGCAACCATGGAAGATGCTGTGAGTATTGTTTAGTTGATGCTTGAACTTGTTTACGTAATGTTACAATTCTCTTTACCAAGATTACTGGAGTTATATGATCTATAACTTTCTCATTGTTTTCTTACAATAATTGACTAAATGATTCTTCAAATGTTCTACTCTATTCGATTTAGAATCTGATTGATGTATGATATGCCTACAGCATGCAGCTTATCCAGATCTGGATGATTCTACTTCTTTCTTTGGTGTTTATGATGGTCATGGAGGTCAGATCTAGTTTTACATTGTTTTGTTTCCTCATCTTGTCTTAATCCGAATGATGCTTAGTCCTTACTAGTGGTGCTACCAAGGTCACTAGACATATCAAATATCTGGAAGCTGTTCTACTTTTTTACAAAGAAACTGAAATAATTTCTCCTGATTATCATCTCACCACTTGATTCTGTTAATTGTACTTCAATTAATAGTAGTTAAACTTCAAAGGCAAAATGCATGCAGTGATTATTTATTTAGGTAGAATAGACCATTCTCATTTAATGGATTCTAATGGACTGCTCATTGACGATAGGATAATTGTATATTATAAGTAGAAGCATCACCTTGTAATGTTATGATTTGCGTAGATCTTGTGTTTATAAGCTCAACAAAATGCAGGTTCTGTAGTTGCTAAATTCTGTGCTAAGTTTCTTCACCAGCAAGTGCTAAAGCATGAAGCATATGCAGCTGGAGAGTTGAGTACTGCCATACGAGAAGCCTTTCTTAGGTTTCTATTTACATTTTTCTTTCACAATAAATGCCATGTAGAATCTATGAGTAGAGCCTTGTTGATCTTTCATCTTCTTGAACCTTTTGTTTCCTCAAACTTTTATGCTTTTAACGAGCCAGTCCATCTTGATGCAGAATGGATGAGATGATGCGTGGACAAAGAGGGTGGAGAGAATTAGCCATATTAGGAGATAAAATAGACAAATTCTCCGGCATGATTGAAGGATTTATTTGGTCTCCTAGGAACGGTGAAAAATATGAACAAAACGGTGATTGGCATGCAGAAGAGGTAGTTACTTATCTAAACACTTTTTGTCTCCATCAAGTGCATGACTATGAATGATCTCATATCATCCAGCTCACTGCCTAGTATAACTTATACATCTTGCATGTCCATGCTAGAATTGATTGTTTTCATTTATTTATTTGTGAAATCTGTGGTAAATATTTCATTGTGGGCATTATGTGTCCTCTACATGACCTTTAGATTCTGAGCTATTCCTACAGGACTGACAGTCGAGAGTATGCAGCATTTACTTTCTCACCCTTTGTTGGACAGAACCATACTGGAAGTAATTTTATCAGTCCTACCTTTGAGTGTTTTCAAGGAGGCAGCGGGGATTAGAATTCCTCTGGTGGTAGGGTACTACAAATGAAAGGAGGTTGATCGTGGGTTCTCAATAAACTTCGAATTGATTCTTCCTGGGCCGATGCCAACAATCAAGAGATCCGTTCGAGGAACACGGGGATTGTATAATAAAAGTTAATTTGGAGACATTGCATTTCTCAAAAGAATAATTGATGTATTTTCATGACATTCAATAGGTTAGTTTCTGTTGTATTCCAATATCTTTCTAGTTCATCTGACATGGAGATTTTGCATGTTAAAAACCAGGGACCCCACTCTGATTTCCCAGGGCCTACTTCTGGATGCACCGCTTGTGTTGCAGTCATTAGGAACAGGCAATTAATTGTAGCGAATGCTGGTGATTCTCGTTGTGTGTTATCCAGGAAGGGTCAGGTAAGAAGGAAGTACAAAATTAAAATGATCAGAATGCGTTGCTAAATATGTAGTGGATATGAGACTAGTTAAATACCACAGTCTGGGATAGATGCCATGCCCATTAGCATCCATCTCTTCTCCTGTAAAATGCTCCGCAAAAGTAACATTGAAGACGGGTTTGTTACAAAAATGCAGGCATATAATTTGTCGAAAGATCACAAGCCTGGACTTGAAATCGAGAGAGAACGAATTCTGAATGCGGGAGGGTTCATTCAAGTTGGGCGAGTCAATGGAAGTTTAAACCTGTCGAGAGCTATAGGTCCAGTGAAAACAACTTGTGATGCCTAATTTAGTCATGACAGGACATTGATATATCATTTGATTTGCTGCAGGAGATGTGGAGTTCAAGCAGAACAAATCCTTGCCGGCTGAAGGGCAGATTGTGACAGCAAACCCAGATGTGAATATTGTATGTAACATCTTTGCTTATTCAATTCTGAGCACGAATCAAAATGTTTCATCTCTTTACCTTGATTAGGTTGATCTCTCGGACGATGATGAATTCCTTGCTGTAGCTTGCGATGGGATATGGTACTTCACATTTCTTCAATAATGGATGTTTCATATCATCATTTACTTTATGTTTGTTTGTTTTTGTCTTATAGGGATTGCATGTCAAGTCAGCAGCTAGTGGACTATGTTAGGGACCAATTGATTGCTGTATGTTATTGCTTCCTCCAAAATATTATACGTTGTACCTTATAGGACAGGACAGGACAGGATTTATTAACATTATGTCTACAGGAAACGAAACTGTCAGCAATCTGTGAAAGAGTGTTTGATCGATGCTTGGCCCCAAGAGCCAGTGGAGAAGGATGTGACAACATGACCATGATCTTGGTTCAGTTAAACAAACCTCAGACTTGTCACTCAAACCAACAGGAGGAACACAAACATCAACAAACTAGTTAAATGACTCAACATTGCTGATTGCATACTAAGGTACCCGACTTGTTTCCCACGCTTTGTAAAAAAACACACTAAAAATTCATGTCAACTTTGAACACATCTTTAAGGAGGAGGGAGGGAGAGGACAGTGATTGATTGTTGTTGTTATTGTTTTAATAGAGCATAGATCGATACGAAAATCTGCAGTGCATTGATGTCCTGACTCGACGCACCTCTTTATTTACTTGGTACTTTATATGTTCTTTCGATTCAATGGTGTAAATTGGAATCAGAGAACTTCATTTGTGAAGAGAGCTTCCATCCTACTTGCAGGAAGAGATCAGAGGTTTTCTTGTTGTTACTTTTGAAAACTTGATTTTTATTAAATAATAATGGGAGACAAGAAACGGTACCTACTACAACCGTGACAAAAGTTAAATTAGAGGTGGTGCAATAGAGAAGAAAAAAACGGATCCTTTTGATAGAAACAAACATTAAATAATGTCTTTAGAAAAATAAGGTTACACATAATAATAACATTAAAATTAATAGAGAATATTCCCTCAAAGAAACGCATAACATAAGGATACCAAGTTATATTGGTCGTCTAAACAAAAGGAAAGCGTGGTGTGGATAAGGCAAGAAGCCAAGAAGGGCCGGTCAAATCTCAAATGAATGCGGTCTCCCCTCTCCCTTCACGATAAATAATTTAATGTTTTATTTATTAAAATAAGAAACCATAACGAATCTACACGTCAGACACTTCGCAATTCTGGATAAACTCGCGAAAATATAAATCCAATCTTTAAATAGCCGACACCTCATCGAATCGTAATCCACCATTCAAGATCACACCGCAAACCCCAGTCTATAATTGAAGCATTGATCGATTTGATCCTTCTCAGTTTCCTGCCTTTAAAAGATCGTAACTTTCAGACGTAAAGAGCTAGATTTCTGGGTTTTTTCTTTAAAGATTCTGTCTTGTTCACCGTTTTGATTATCTGAAGGGAAGGCTAACGATGGCGAGTGCTTGTGCGCTGTTCGGTAAGACCGGATCTTCGTGGGTTAGGTTTGGAGGCAAGAAAATCTCTCAAAAGAATTGCAACAGGTCGGGAAAGGTGTCTTGTTCCTATTCTTCTTCAGTGATGGATCCGTACAAGACCTTAAGGATCCATCGTGGTGCTTCTGAAGTTGAGGTCAGGAAGGCCTTCAGGCAGCTCGCTTTGCAGGTTTGTTTTTCTGTTTTATTTGGAATCTTTACACTGTCGATAACATTAATCCTGTTACTGGGTCTATCCTCAACTTTTTAAACTGACAAATATTTCTTCTTTTCAGATTCTGTTTCTGGTAGATTGATCCGTTTCATGATTTTTTTCTCTTGTATTTTTGGGTGTTGCAGTATCATCCAGACGTATGCAAAGGCGACAATTGTGGGACGCAGTTTCACCTTATCAATGAAGCATATGATGTGAGCATTCTGTTTACTTTGCTAATTACTAAGTATTAGAACCAAAAATGAAGATACTTTCTCATGAATCTTAATTAGCCGACTGAGCTTAATACTTGGTATTTAGTTCCTTATCTATCTAACACAGTTATGGATAAAACACCTAAAAACGTTGAAGATCTTGATAATTTTTATTTTTTTTATGAGGATCGGTTTCTGGGAAATTCTCGATTTGTATCTAGTCTTTACTTGAACATTCATTATACTGAGTCCGTAACAATAAGCAACCATGAAAGATGCACTGCAGCATTTGACATGTTTTTGTTTCTGCTGCTGCTGCAGATTGTGATGAGCACTTTGAGAGAAGAAACAGAAGAGTCATTGCAGACCAATGAAGCATTCGATGATGATGTCGTAATCGATGAGCCGTTCCGAGGGATGAACGATCCTGACTGGGACTTGTGGGAAGAATGGATGGGTTGGGAAGGAGCTGGGATTCGAGACTACTCCTCTCACATAAACCCCTACATATGAATGTCCATACTACCTTGTACATAACATAAATGTGGCTCATCATTTTGTAATTTGTATATATTGTTCATAATCTTGCTGCTGAATGACAATCAATCTTATTTATATAAGAACCGTTCATATATAACAGTTGTCAAACTATACAAATGTTATATAAAACAACTAGGAAAATAGATGGATAAAGTTCCAACAGATGATAACTGGATATATTTATGTTGTATGATGATCAAATTGTAATAGCTAGATCCAACACGTGGAAGAGGTGAAGGAGAACAAAGAAATTAAGTGATTTTGAGAATTAAAATGATGAAAAACTTTTGTTTACCTCAATTGTATTTTCCTCCCATGTCCTACTAATTATGCACACATTAATGCCAAACCAAATCATACATCAATTTACCCCCAAAACAAAATTTTACCTTGTAACTATGATGATAATTATATCAAGATGTAGTAATGATAATAATGAACATATACCATAAAAAAAGTATGGTTGGGAGAATAGAAATCCAACCGCAGAGAATCACACACGTGCTCTTCCTACGTCGTCGGAAAGAACATGACATGAGCAGCAACAATTATTTCGTCTCATATCCGTCTGATCCTTACGCTCCCCTTTCGATCCCACGGGCCTGATTTGCTACTTTCGATAATTTATCCACGCAAAATTACCGTGCAAAGTTTTGGAACTCGTCTTGATTTCCCTCTCCCACAGTACCTACCGATTACTCTTTCTGAGCTCGATTCAAAATCTGGGTATCTTCTCAGCCTCTTCCTTAAAAATCAATTCTTGTTTCGTTTTGGATCCATTTCAATCCATCGACCAGAGGGTCTGTGGATTTTCGTCTAACCGACGATCGGCGCCCCGTTGCTTCTGGTCCGTCTACCTGGGGAATCCTTCGGTTTGCTCATTGAGGGGTATATACTGTTTCTTGAATACTGCATGGTTTTTTAATTTTTGCTGAAAAAAAGGTCCTTTTGTATCTGGATTGTATGATATTTGAGCTTCTCTTCTTGAATTTCCCTATTGGAGGTCGAATTTGAGAATCTAAAGATGGAATTTTGCTTGCTTCTAGTCCATTAAGAGTGACAGTTAATGATTGGGCAGGCTTCAATTGTAATTTTGTGCTTCATTTGAACCAAGTTCTATCTGGATGGAACAGTATAGTAGGCATGATCAAGCTGAACTGCTGCATTTGTTGCTGGATGAATCAAATAACGAACAATTGCAAGCTCCATTCGTTTTGTTTCAGTTTCATACTGATTTATATACAGAAATTTCCAAAAAATATGATTTTGCTTCTGTATATATGTTAATTGCCATCACGTTATTTCACCTTAGTTGCCCCTAATTATCTTCATCAGCAGCGTAGTTATGCTTCCATTTTCGTTTATCTCTGTAGTCAAATATTGATAGAAGTGGGCAATGGCTGATCTTAAGGAGCGGCTCCTCCCACCTAGACCTGCATCGGCAATGAACCTCAGAGAGTCTATTCGTGGTCGCCAACCTTTTCAAGGTGTCGATGTGCTAGGGTTGAAGAAACGGGGCCAAGGCCTTCGCTCTTGGATTCGAGTCGATGCATCAGGGAACTCTGAGGTGATAGAGGTTGACAAATTCACAATGATGCGCCGCTGTGATCTTCCTGCTCGAGATTTACGGTTGCTTGATCCCCTTTTTGTGTACCCTTCAACCATACTGGGCAGAGAAAAGGCAATAGTTGTAAATCTAGAGCAGATTCGGTGTATAATCACTGCTGATGAGGTCCTCCTATTGAATTCGCTCGATAGCTATGTGCTGCAGTACGTTGTGGAGCTTCAGCGGCGGTTGACCTCAGCAGCAGTTGAGGGAGATATATGGAAATCATCAGGGAATGTTGCTGATTTTAGCCGAAGGTGGGGAAATGACAATAGAAGCTTTGAGAATCTGTTTGGAAGTACATCCCCTGATTATCTACCGTTTGAGTTCCGGGCACTTGAAGTTGCTCTTGAATCTGCTTGCACGTTCCTTGATTCTCAGGTGAGTTATCATTGGATTCAGTTACTCCTTCTTTAGGTATAATTATTCTTCGCGGTATACAGATAAAAATGCAAAATCTTTACTTAATTGGGTGTGTTTGCTTAATTTTTCTTGTTGCAGTTTGATATCCTAACTGATGTATCTGTTGCAAACTAATAACTCCTGAAAAGAGGCCTTTGTTGGGTTCTTGATGAATCCCTTGAGCTATACATGATCCCGTAATTCTGTTTGTATTTAACTGTAATGATTTGGTTTACATTTTTTTTTTGTCCAAATTAAGGCAGCGGAGCTCGAAATTGAAGCATACCCTTTACTAGACGAACTCACATCAAAGATCAGCACATTGAATCTTGAGCGAGTCAGACGATTGAAAAGCAGGCTCGTTGCATTGACCAGAAGGGTACAGAAGGTACTTAATTACTTACATCTTCCAGTATAGTTTCAGTTGGAGGGTTTCGTGTGTTTTTTTCTTCCCTTTCAGAAATGTAATACTTTGCATATGCATTAGGTTAGAGATGAAGTAGAGCAGCTGATGGATGATGATGGTGACATGGCAGAAATGTATCTAACTGAAAAGAAAAAAAGGACGGATTCATCATCGTTTTACGGTGGTGGTGACCCGTCATTGTTATCAGGATTTCGATCAAATGATTTATCCGTTTCAGCACCCGTCTCTCCCGTTTCATCTCCTCCAGAAAGCCACAGACTCGAGAAGACCCTCAGTATTGCTCGTAGCCGCCATGAAAGTAGTGTTAGAAGCTCAGACACAGGTGCCGAAAGCATAGAGGAGCTCGAGATGTTGCTTGAGGCATATTTTGTTGTCATCGATAGCACACTTAATAAGCTCACATCGGTACGTATGAACAAACCCCAATCCATCAACATTTCTTCAAATTCAAAAATAAATCCAGTATAACTATTTTTGTATTCCTCTGACTGACTCTCAGTTGAAGGAGTATATTGATGACACAGAAGACTTCATCAACATTCAACTGGTATTACCCTTTTGTCCTCTTCTTTTCTGCTACCTTAAACATGCCTTACTATGTTGTCTGTCCTTTAACTTAAGATCTGATGTAATAATGGTTTTTTTTTACAGGACAATGTTCGAAACCAACTTATCCAATTCGAGCTGCTTCTAACAACAGCGACTTTTGTAGTCGCCATCTTTGGTGTGGTGGCCGGAATCTTTGGTATGAACTTTGCAATACCACTATTTGACGATGCAGGTGCCTTCAAGTGGGTCCTTATAATCAGCGGAGTGATCGGGTTGGTGATATTTTGCACTTTCGTTATGTTTTTCAAGTACAGACGACTAATGCCTCTGTAGAACATGAAATCAATTTCTTTCTTTGGTTCGGTCATAGCAGCTCCATCAATCTTTTGGTAAAGAAAAATGCAAGGATTGTGTAGCTTTTGTTGATGCTCAATAATAGAGTGATTCTTCTTTGATACAAAACCACCTCTTTTAAAGAAAGGTGGAGCTACAATGATGCCCATATCGTCGAGCCAAGCTCATAGTTTCTGGGCACGGTCGCTTGAAGGAACAAACCAAGCTCATATCTTCTTCTGGAAAGATGATTTTCTGCGCAAAGGCCCGATGAGCATGTGTTCGGGTTCGGCTTACTCCTCCACATCTTGAAATGTGAATGTGTACCTATGCATTTTGAAATCATCTCTATTTTAGTAAGTCTCCATGGGCGATGTTGAAAATTTAATGGAATAAGTTAACGAGAGTGTTATTTGCAATATTTGGAATTTTCATGGATCATTTTGCAACCATACAAAACATTAGGATCACAGTGTCATTGTCGTTAATTACTTTTAGCCCACGAAAATTTTAACCAATGGGCCACTATATCATCGTATTCATCCCAACCAATGGGCGATGACAGAGCAATTTGCCAATTTCCACTTCTTCCCTTGCCGTCAATGGCGATGCGAGCTCTTGCTAGAAGACTGCGGGCCGTCCGTATTGTCCAGGCAATCGCTCTCCGACCACCATCGCTCCGTACACTCAGCTACAAAGTCTACCCACACAAACCATTTCCTCCAACAGTTGGGGAACTCTTTCGCCAACCACCTTCTCTTCCAATCAAATACTTTTCCTCTGCATGCTCCTCCGACCGAGCTATCTCAGACGTGCGGCCGTTGCTGGAACTGCTGAAGGAGGCGGCTCATCTCCAATCCGAGTCGGAGGCGATCGATTGGATGGATAAATCCGACGTTCACCTGACTCAGGAGCTGATTTACTCTGTCATCTGGGCACTGAGAGAAGACTGGAAGCTGGCGTTCTTTGCCTTCAAATGGGGTGAGAAATTTTCCTGCTGCGATGAGAAAGTTTGCAACTTGATGGTGAATGTGTTGGGCAGCCATGGGAAGTTTAACACGGCTTTGTGTTTGATACGTGATCTTCATCGAGCTAAGATAGATATCAGACAATCTATGCTTACAATGATCGACAGGTCAAATTAAAATCCGCCTTGTTCGCGTTACACATTCCAGTAAAATGTCTGTTTTTCGTTGAAATGAAACATTGTTTGGTTGAAATCACTAATCTTGATACATGTATTGAGCTTAATCCAATCTACCAATATATCAGAAAATAGAGAATTTTGTTTTATCTATGTAATGTATGTTCTGGAGAGCATAAATTCAGAAAAATTGCACTTCTGCACATAAGGTGCTGATTTCACAAACATCGTTACAAATTCTCGTAGCAAATGCAGTTTTTTTAAGTATCTCATGCTTGGATAATTATACAGTTATGCAGCTGCAAATAACCCGTCGAAGGCGATATGGACGTTCGAGCTCATGGAGAAATTTAGAATCACGCCCGATATAGAAGCATTCCATACCCTGTTGACTGCTTTATGTAAACATGGAAACATTGAAGAAGCTCAAGAGTTTATGCTGATGAACAACAAGCTCTTCCCTTTAGAGGCTCGGAGCTTCAACATTATTCTCAGTGGATGGTGCAACATATCTGTGGATTTACTCGAAGCCAAGAGATTGTGGAGAACAATGTTAAGATACTGTGTCGAACCCGATGCAGAATCCCATGCCCAAATGATTTCTTGTTTTTCAAGAAATGGGAATCTTTTTGATTCGTTGAGGCTCTACGATAAGATGAAGAAAAAAGGGTGGACTGTTGAACTCAATGTTTACAATTCTTTGATCTACGTGTTGACTCTGGAGAACTGCCTTACAGAAGCCATGAAAATGTTGGAAGAACTTAAGGAGAAAGGTCTGAAACCCGATCACACCACTTACAACTCGATGATTTGCCCTCTTTGTGATGCAAAAAGATTTAATGAGGCGAGAACAGTTTTGTCCTTCATGATAGAAGATGACATATACCCTACCATTGAGACCTACCATTTTCTTCTTAAAGGTACGAGTTTTGAAGCAACAATGGAGATACTGTCCAGAATGAAGAAATCTGAGTTGGGGCCTAATGGAGATACATTTCTGTTAATCCTTGAAAGATATTTTAAATTGAAGCAAGTTGAAAATGCCTTGAAGATTTGGGTTGAGATGAGGCAGTATGAGGCAAAGCCACTCGATGAACACTACCGAGTAGTTGTGCATGGTCTTGTTGAGTATGGACATGTAATAAAAGCCAATGAAATATACAATGAGATGATATCAAAAGGATTTGTGGAGGATCCTAAGCTTAAGAAACTTTTGAAGAGACCCATCAAAGGGAGTAAGACTAGAAGGACATTCTCATCTAAGAAGACTTGAGGGGGATACTAGAACTTCCACTTTGTGCAACGGATGGCCAAATTCAACTTTCATATTGATTTTTCGTATGTAAGTGTAAATTTCTTTCCTTTTTGGGCTGATGTATTGTAATACATAAAGAGTTTTGCCTAATTAATACTCAATTTTGCAGTCTCCAAAGAGATAAGGAACAACTTTTAGTCGCTGATGGTGAAAGTTTCATCTACAAATGAATTCAGAAAGTGCATCTCTATCAAGAGCTGATCAGACTTTTGGAAAATCAGCAGCTTATCCAGATGAGGTTTTGGGGTACAGTCCTGATTTTGGTGCCGCGTTTCTTTTGGTATTGTCTCTTGGTTGGGCCATACAGCAAGGGGAATGAGAGGCAGCTTCCCTCCCTTATACTAACCGTTCTGAAGTTAGTTCATACCTGGTAAAGGATTGGTATACTGATAAATATGCATTATAGCTAACAGCTGTATTTTCGGTATATATTTCTGACTTGAGTACCTTCTCCCAACGACTTGACTACCGACTACCTTCAACTTTTCCTAACTTGAATAACTCTGCCAAATTCAAGAGAATCATATTTTATTGTGATGCCATAATTCAATGGTTTGAACTTTGCAGGTCGTGTATAAACCAATAAGACTATCATCTACACTGGGTATTCGTATGATATATGGTAGAAACTAACTGTAAATTTCAGAGTAAAATATGAAATAATGTTTGTTAAACAATTGTTAATTTTACGTAATTTTTTTTCCTCAGTTAGTAAAGAGAAATAAACTGGAGAATGTCAAAAGTCGAGCCGGGGGGGGGGGGGGGGGGGGGGGGGGGCTACACGTCACAGAAAAAACCACCCACTCTCCGGTCGCCAACTATTTTAGCCTAAAAATTTTAGGTCGGCCAATTTATTTAGAGATATTTGTATAGATTGTCTGCATAGTACTGTTCAACCATATCATCCTATGGCTATAATACAACAATGCATCCTCTCTCCTCTTACCACTCCTACTATATCTACTACTATTTCAGTACTTCTTCTTAAAGTCACTGAAAGAACCAGAAACCAAATTTTTTTGCTTCTGCAGATGTTTCTTGGCTCAATTTAGCAGATCTCTGTTTATTTCCTCGAAAAACACCGAAAATCCCAGATGGGTGATTCAGTAGAACACCAAAACGGGCATGTCAATTCCCCAAAGGATGTTCTATTCGGAAAGTACGAGATGGGTCGCCTTTTAGGACAGGGCACCTTTGCGAAGGTCTACTACGGCAAGAACACAACCACTCAAGAGAGCGTCGCCATTAAAGTGATACAGAAGGACCAGATCAAGGAGGAATGCCTGATGGAGCAGATAAAGAGGGAGATCTCCGTGATGCGCTTGGCGCGGCACCCCAACGTGGTGGAGCTCAAGGAGGTTATGGCCACTAAAGGTAAAATCTTTTTCGTCATGGAGTATGTCAGAGGTGGCGAACTGTTTGCTAAGGTAATTAAGGGTAAAGTGAAGGAAGATTTGGCTAGAAAGTACTTTCAGCAATTGCTTAGTGCCATTGATTTCTGTCATAGCCGTGGTGTGTCTCATAGAGACTTAAAGCCTGAGAATTTGCTCTTAGATGAGAATGAGGACCTCAAAGTTTCAGATTTTGGCCTCTCTGCTTTACCTGAGCAGCTCAGAAACGATGGGTTATTACACACACAGTGTGGGACACCCGCCTATGTCGCCCCCGAGGTGTTAAGGAAGAAAGGGTACGATGGAGCAAAGGCAGATATTTGGTCTTGTGGGGTTATTCTGTATGTTCTGCTTGCTGGTTATTTGCCATTTCAAGATGATAATGTCATGAACATGTACAGGAAGGTGTTTAAGGCCGAATACAAGTTCCCTGCTTGGATTTCGCCCGAAGCAAAGCGATTAATCTCCAAACTCCTAGTGGTTGACCCCGAGAAGCGAATCACCCTACCTTCAATTAGGCAGTCGCCATGGTTCCGCAAGAATTACACCAAACCAGTTGCTTTGTCAGTTGAAAACGAGTCCATGGAGGACGATGGATTCAAAGAAGAGGGAAGTGGAGAAAGGGAGCTCTTAAAATCAAACTCAAAGCCACGGTTCTATAACGCTTTCGAGTTTATCTCCTCCATGTCTTCGGGATTCGACTTGTCTAGCATGTTTGAGAGCCAAAGGAGGTCAGGTTCAATATTCACCTCTAAGTGCTCAGGCTCCAAAATTGTCGGAAAGCTCGAATCTCTAGCAAAAAAGATGAACTTTAAGGTGCTCAGTGTTAAAGACTACAAGGTGAAGCTTCAAGGGAGGTTGGAAGGGCGAAAGGGTAAATTGGCAGTGACAGCTGAGGTGTTCGAGGTGGCACCAGAGGTGGTGGTGGTGGAGCTCTCTAAGTCAGCAGGTGACACACTCGAGTACAAGAAGTTCTGTGAGGAGGAAGCAAGGACTGCCCTTAAGGACATCGTGTGGAGCTGGCAGGGCGAGACCAACTGTAAATCGTCTCCATTTTACAACACTTGAGCGGAAAAGATTGATATCTTACATAGGTCGGTTTGATTTTGTTCTATATACTTCATATGCTCTAGACATAAGTGTTTGTTAGATTTGTTGTGGTATGAATCTTGGTTGTTAGATTTGGTGTTGGGCCTTAGTTGAGTCTGTTGCTGTAAATACTTGCTAGTTGCTATGCAGCTTGTGGGTTTCTTACAACACTGTAGATAGAGATCTTGGAGTGGTTCTCCTTTTTTAGCTGATCCACTCCAATGCTAATAACGTTACTTACTGTAATATATGCTATGACGTTTTATA
Source organism: Chamaenerion angustifolium (assembly GCA_946814005.1). Taxonomy (NCBI): domain Eukaryota; kingdom Viridiplantae; phylum Streptophyta; class Magnoliopsida; order Myrtales; family Onagraceae; genus Chamaenerion; species Chamaenerion angustifolium. The sequence goes on from OX328281.1 coordinate 139,004, forward strand.
AAATACAAGAAGCCCACGGTTTTTCTTCTTTCATTAAGAAGTTTGTTCATGTACACTCACTGTTGAAGGAGTGGTTTGCAGCTTAATTCCTTAAACAAACAATGAAACTCGACCGTGGGTGTGTTTGGTTCGGGTTAATGATTCTGTAGATACAGTAGTTTTGTGCTTCTTCACTGTCAATATGAGGCAAAACAGTTTGCAGCAACAAAGATGGACACTGATAGATGTATGAACCCCAAGAGACAACTTAGTAATGAAAAATGTCCTTCAAACAAATAACACACCGTTATGGAAGCTTCATGGATAATTGAACCATACATATGAAAGTTGTTGAATTGACATCACTCATAACACATAAAAACCTTATTTTGATACATCAAATGATTTCTGATTCTTGCAATGCAAAAAAAACTACGATATTTATGATTCTTGGTGAGTCATTTTTATGATCTCATATTCCAAAACTCTCTGTGGACTTGTGGTGGTATCTCGAGTTCTCAACCACAGGTCTTTCATTCATAACACAGAAGGGGAAAAAAAAAATTACTTTAACATCAAATGTGAATTTTCCGATATTTTGATTCATGGATAAATCGTTAAGTTATCTGCTTAAACTGTCCGTAAAATTCTTTATGAGTTAGTTAGTTGTATATGAGATAAGAGAAGGATATTTGTTTCTTCCTTTCTCTCTTTCTCAGTAAAAAGAATTGTCATTTTCTATGGTAAAATTATCTGCGTATAAAAGACAACCGTATGTAGTTGAAGTTGAATCCTGTGTGACTGATTGTTAGGTGTCGATCAGAGAATTGAATTGAATGGTAGTTGTTATGTGATGGAGATGAATTTGCAGTATCCACTGAAGTTAGCGCGTCCATTAATTAATGTCCAAAAGAGGAAAGATGATTCACTTTCCTCGCTCCTTCCATTTCCATCTGGAGTAACAAACAGACTGTGGACAATTTTACCAAAACTAGACCAGACAGGCACAGACGACGCAAGTCAGTTCTTACATTTTTTGTCTGATCAAATCTAGTAGGACAACACTGTCCCAAGTTCACGTTTTGAGGGGAATAATGAGAAGAGGTGAAAAGGAGGAGGAGGACGAAGAAATGAAACACGGCAGGTGGCAGGATGAAAGTCGTTAAAACACATGTCGGTTTTGAGAATGGAAAACTATTTTTTTGACTATAGATACTGCCACGTACGTGTCCCTTTCTTCTTGATGATAGCAGTTTATTGATGCAACATTAGCCACACACACACAAAGATCAATACACACAGAAACCATATATAATTCAGGAGAATCAATATGAGTTCATCAGCATGCATGGTCCTCCTCCAGGCCAGTGCTGCAGCACAGATGAACAAACGTATCAACTCAATCCGAACTGAATGGAAGTAGATTTAAATTCGACTGCAAAAAATATATGGAAAACGAAACAAGACCAATATATATCATCTCACCAAACCAAACCAATCCATGTTTTGACAGGTGTTCTCCTCTGTGTATGATTGGAAAGCTTCCATCTTAATGAAGTGTGATTGCACTACTATTATGAAGTGTGGGTTTTAAGTGCGACGCCGACAGCAACTTGTCAGTGTTCTCGACAAGCTATGAAAATGCAGTATCAGCCACATATATAATAAACAGTACAAGCAAGCTTGCTAAATCTGTTTTAATGTTTGAGATGAGACAGAGAGAAAGAGATGGGTGAGCCCAGTGCTACGAAGTAGAGAGGCCTCTTAGACACCAAAGTTTGTGTTTTTTTGAAACTTAAAAAAAAACTAATCTTTTGGATACTTTTTATTATTTCTTAAAGCCCATTGAGGTGTTTGTGGATGGACTTTATCTTAAGTATAACGTAAGTTTGTTGATTGGTACTGTAAAATACTAAAATGTGATTTTATGATTATAAACTCTTTATATATCTCCTTCACTCCTTCACATTATCGTCTTCAGTCACACATAATTCATGGAATCTTCCCACATACATTTCTAACATATTTGTCGACCTTAGTCTATGATATCAGCTTTCAATACGAACCACCGGTTCTTCTTCAGGTTTAGAATTAGGAGGCGCAAGATGGCCTTTCTCCTGCAAGCTCTTGACTGTGTCGTACAGGCATTGCTTCACCGGCGTGAACTCAAGACCTAAATCCTTGAGCTTCTGGTTCGAGAATTTGTAAGGTTTTACTCTCGGCTTCACTTCATCGGAACACCTAAACATTAACAAACAATTCATTACAACACTACCCAACCATCATGGAAAGAACAGATTTTAATCCACATTACTCCATAACAGGACATTTTGCAACAAAAACAAACTGAAATGGAGTTGTGGACCACATATAACATTATTTTTATATATTTGGTGGAAGCATGGAAACGTCTGGTAGGTGAAGACCAACTACTACCTAAGCATTATTTCTGAAGTTAAATTATTAGAGGGTTAGGTGAGCATTCTTCTGCTCCACAAATATGAGTCTTCATTACATCTTCCTAAATATTTCCTATGTAAGTTGAAATTTCATTGATGTGTTGTCTTGTTTCATTTCATTGTCAAAATTGAAGTTGGTTGGCCCTTACCCACTACACAACTCCACTAAGAACCTTGCCATCTTTGCTTTCCTAACTTGTTTTGTAGATAAGAAAAAACTATTAGCTGACTTAGAGGGTCCTCTAGAAAAGAAAAGGGTTGTGGTGAAAATTCAAAACCAAAGAAATGGATGGTTAAGGAGATCAGTGACTTGGGAGGTAGAGCATTAGGTTGACTTCTTGAAATATGAACAATGACTTTTGGAGTACAGATAGATAGATATGAACGAACATTTGTATTTGTTTGAATCATTTTCTATAGTTTATGAAAATGACATTCCATTCAAGTTTAATGTACTATAACTAGACCCTTCATTTTATGGTTGAGACCCATCAAGGACGGGTTTTGATTTACCAAACAAGAACAAATTTGAGTTTTGAAAAGTAAACTTACTTAGTAGGAATGGGGTATTCAGGGAAGAACTTGGCCAAAATCTCGACCACATCACCACGGTGGAGCACACTCTCAGCACAAAGGTATCGGCCTGAAGCCGAGGGAGTCTCAAAGACAAGGATATGGGCAAGTGCCACATCGCGAACATGAACATAGGCTTGAACCGAGTTTGCATAAGTCTTGGCTGATCCAGTCAAGTACTTGAGGATGTGAACAATGCTAGCATTGATTGTGGATTGGAGCAATGGTCCAAGAACCAGAACTGGGTTCACCACTACAAGGTCCACCCCTTTCTCCTTAGCCACCTCCCAAGCGGCCTGCTCTGCCACTGCCTTCCCATAACAATACCAGTTCTATACAAATTTCACATGATTGAACATCCAGTGAGCGTGATAAAGTTGACTTGACGTATCAAAAACGAATATTTTACATGAAATGAAAAGGAGGATTCATGATACTGCGTATCAGATTACTGTTAGATGCTATATATGCAAACTGAGCTTGGACTTATTAGAGTTAAGACCAACATTTGAAAGACAACTCACCCTAGTGTTCTTGCAAAATTCAAGATCACTCCAACATGACTCATCAACCACAACATCAGGAGCCCTGTTGGGGTCCATGTACACAGCACCAATAGAAGAAGTGAACACCACACGGCGGACCTTAGCCTCTGCTGCTGCAGTAATCACATTCTGCGTACCTTTCGCAGCTGGCTCCACCATTTGCTCCTACGGGGAAATCAAAAATCAAATCTTTTTACCACAATACCAAAATTGACAACATATAAGATACCACTATACCCACCCTCACAATTATCACCCATCAACCTGATTTATATACATCTATGTATGTATGCATTCTTTTGCAATTTACTGATTCAGTTGGTAATCATTGATCATGTGTGTAACACTAACCATCTTTTCCATGAGCGCATCCTTGCTTTTGTAGTCTCTTAATATTGAAATTTCCTAATGCGAGACTAAAGGATTGACACTGATTCTTGTTTTGGTTAATGTACGTGTTGATTGTAATTTTTTTTGTTAAGTAAAATACTCTCTAGGTCAAAGGATGGGTACACGAAACCTCACACGCATACGCCATTCAATTCAAACATTAATAAAATGGGAAATACTTTATGTCAACGAAAACAAAGAATTACTTCCAGGATCAATTTTTCCTTTTAATGGAATTGCATTTGGGAATAATTTGAATATGGAATAGGCTCGAAATCATAGCATATTCATATAATCTCAACTTGAACTTTGAACTTACAGGATCATCAGTGACCGGAGAAGCAGTGTGGAAGACACCATCACAGCCACTAATGGCTTCTCTCAAGCTCTCAAAGTCAAGCAAGTCAGCCTTGTACAGACTCAACCTCTCGTCTGCTCCTTCCAAATCTCTCAGATGAGCATTCTTCGGATCCGCTGAAGCCATACATCCAATAAAGAGAACGCAACTTTGATTCAAAAGATTATATTTTTCTAAAAAAAGATGATGAAGCCTTTCGAATTCACGCACCTGGGTTTCTAACTGTTCCGCGGACGCTGTAGCCCCTCTCCAGAAGGAGCTTGACAATCCACGAGGCGATGAAACCGCCGGCGCCGGTTACGCATATGGTTTGGCCGGAATGAGCTGACGTGTCCACAGGCATTCTTGGATGTTTCCGGTGTTGTTTCCCTCTCTTTTATTCTTTTGAGTTGGTGAATAGAGAGAGAGGAAGGGAATGATTATGGGTAGTGGCAGAAATGATCCAAGTGGGTTATAACTTATAAGGTCGAAATCTCACCTACCACATAGATTAAAATAGCAATCACCAATTCAAATACAGAAATACTCCTTTAGTTGTTTTGCTAGAACGCCATAAAAGAAATTCCTTTTTTATGATTACAAGACCGGCCTTTTGTTAGGATCAAACACTCAATCTAATGAAGAACACACTAAGAATTGAAAAGAACACTTAGAATTTTTTAGAGAGAAAAGGAAGGGAAGCAAAATTAAATTTCTTGTGATAACACCCAAGTAGTCAAACTCTACACGGTTTAGAAGATATATTCATGACGGTTACTGTTACAAAATACGTATACATGGAGAAATACAGTACAGTACAGTATAGTTTATGGGTTGAACCGCGAGATGCGTACATTAATACATAATCGACCATTACATATCAATCAGACTACAATACCTAACACCTTTCACTGAAATGTAGATAAAATGTACTTTTTTTTAATCACATATCAAATGCATGTGTTTCAAAGAAACTATCACCAACAACAAGTAGTTGTGTTTCTATCAAAATTTTCGGGGGCATGCTTTCGTATGGTGTAGCGTAGCCCTTTCTTTCTGCTCAAAGAAGGGATGGTTTCTTGTATCTAAAAAAAACATAAGGATGATGATACCAAATTGATGAAGGCAACGAGCAACCAATGTAATTTCAACAGATGATGATGACGTTTTACAATGAATTTCTCTCACTTGTCAGACTGACTTTTGACTCGGTTTGCAGGTATTTCACCATTAAGACTCACTAGACATTTACATGGATAACCCTCACAGCTACCTACCATATTTTTTTTTTCGGCCATCACCTACCATATAGAAAGGCCCAAAAACATGAGCCTTTTCTAGCCATCAACACACCTCAAAACCCAATATTTTAATTGAATCCTCAAAACCCATAAACTTACTTTTACTAGCTTCAAGTGTTTAGAGCTTCGCTTTTCCTCTTACCTTGCTCTGTTTCTTCCCTTCTGGCCTAGCCCAATAGCAGAGAGAACGGAATTGTATGTGAAGTGTTCGAATTGCAATAAACTACACGCAAAGAGAAGAATTAAGGTTATGCGGAAAAAAATAAGCCATACATATGTACATCAATCAAAAGAGAATAGAATTTGTTCCACCTACATTTATAGTCTTACCTTTTTCTTTCGTAGCATTAATATTATTCATTCATAACCAAGTCCATTACAACCAGTGAACTGTGAGAACAACAAGAGACAGTATGAGATGTTCCTCTGCTGTCATTGTTTTCTTTAAAAAAACACCCTATTATCTTCTCCTGCAATTTCAGCCATTCAATGACATTAATATCACTGTTTTTGAGATTCCCCAAGTCAACTTTGTCTGACTCTCTCTTTCCTTCCTTAACTATATAAGGAATCACATGTCTATCTCTCTTAAGACATATATAAAAACAACCGATATTGTTTCATAGGTCACTGTCTTTCATGGAGACTGAAGGGGAGGTTCTATCTGCACCTGCAACACCTGCAACTCCAAGTACTCCCGGTGCACCATTGTTTGGTGCATTCAAATCTGAGAGAAATGGGAGTCTTCGAAGATCCTCCCTTCTGAAAAACTGTCATTTCTTCGGATTTGATCCATGGAGCGTTGAAGATGGCAACTTGGACCGAGTTTCTTGCTCGTTACCTTCTCCATCGATCTCTCTAGCAAGAAAGGTATGAAATTGACTTAATTGGAAACTCAAGATGCTAATTAGTGATGAACCCCCCCCCCCCCCCCCCCCCCCTTTTTGTTTTTTGAATTTGAAAAGGTTGCAGCTGAGTTCATAGGGACAATGATACTCATATTCGGAGGGGCAGCGACAGCTATTGTGAACCAGAAGAGTGGAGGATCCGAGACACTGATCGGGTTAGCAGCCTCCTCAGGACTTGCAGTGATGACTGTGATACTAGCAACAGGACACATCTCAGGAGCCCATCTCAATCCTGCTCTCACCATTGCTTTTGCTGCTCTCAGAAGATTCCCTTGGAAACATGTACACTATCTTATCCAAACATGAGTCCAATGTTGTCTTTTCATACTTTAACTGCACTATTCAGCAACCCCAACTCCTCAAAGCTTAAACTTTGTAGATGGAACCATTTTCTTGGTTGTTTTATGCATGGAAGTGGTAAAATTTGAAGAAAAATAATATCTTTTCGTCTCTATGGCTACTTAGGTACCGATTTATATAGGGGCACAAGTGATGGCCTCTATAATTGTAGCGTTTGGATTGAAAATGATATTTAATCCAATGATGGGTGGAGGAGTGACAGTTCCTTCAGGAGACAACTATGGCCAAGCCTTTGCTTTGGAGTTCATCATCTCCTTCAACCTCATGTTTGTTGTCACTGCTGTGGCCACGGACACTAGAGCTGTAAGTCTCTCTCTCTCCACTCTCCCTGGAGAAAAAAAAATCTGTCTTTAACTAAACCCTGACTGTGATCCATTGGGATTTTAAAATTATTATTTTTTATTTTTTTTAGAATAAAATAGTAAGGGATCCAGCTAAAACCGAGCTGTTCACTTGTCTCTGACCAAAGCTGAGGAACATGAACCGATTCTGATCTAAACCAACCTAACCACAACATCTCTTGTTTGTCTCTTTTGAGTCCACATACGATGTTACATCCACAAGGCAGTTTGTACCATGTGGTCCTGCACTTGTGGGTATCCAATCTAGGAAACCTAAAAAAGGATAAACAAAACCTAAGTACAAATCACAATCAAAGTAAAACACCTTTTTAAGATAAAAACACAATCTTGAGGTAGCAATCTATGGTTGGACTCGATGATGAACATTACAAGACTGCAGGTGGGAGAGTTAGCGGGAATTGCTGTTGGAGCTACTGTCATGCTCAATATACTAATTGCAGGGTATAGTAATTCACTAACTTCCTCTGAATGATCAAAAATGTAATACAGCCATTGCTGATTGGGATTTCTTGATTATGTTTTATCTTATAGACAAACTACAGGAGCTTCAATGAACCCTGTTCGGACCTTGGGTCCCGCTATTGCTTCGGGAAATTACAGAGGCATATGGATCTACTTCACTGCTCCTATCCTGGGCGCACTTCTTGGGGCTGGAGTTTATACTGCAGTGAAGTTGCCAGAAGAAGATGAAGACCACCATGAGAAACCATTAACAGTTCATAGCTTCAGAAGATGAAACATCACATTTCTATGTAAAATAATTGTGTCGGTTGTATTACTGATGCAAATACTGTATTACTGATGCAAATACTGTATTACTGATGCAAATACATATAAAGACATTATCTTTATCGTTCCTTGTTCAACAGTACCGACACTGAAGCAGGTAAGAAACAAATTCTAAATGAGACAAACTTGATTTAAGCCCAAAGAACAAGATATATAGCTGAAGCTGTAGAATTCGATATAAAAAGACAAAATTTAGCAACACAAAAATTAACATAGTTCATCTTAGAGATTGCATGAAGGCAATGTATCAGCCAGATGCATTTTCATTCTTCCAATTTGTTGTACTAGTTCATCTTATTGATTAACTCATTGATGTCATCCTCTCGATTCCCTGCTTCCCCTCCAACTTTGTACAACAGTTTGGTTGGCTGCAGGCCACCTTCTGGCTTGTTCAATGTAAAGGGCCACAAAAATGCGTTCACCTCCTTAAAGTGAGGACCCACATTAGCAATCTCATGAATAATATCCTCGATTGATAGAATACCATGTTTGTCCAATTCCTGCAGATGAGTTATCGATGAATGTTCAGAAGAACGAAAACAAAAGCCACAAAATGTATGTCTGGATGCAGCATAACAAAATTTAGGCAGGACAGGAGGTTTCGTGGATTGAGAACCTGTTCTATGATGTTGTTGTTTGTCAGAGGGACTTTCTCCCTTTGGATCTTTGCTGAACCCTTCTTGTAAATAAGATCTTTCACACTTTTGAGATTAGGATACCTTCATAGAACAGCACCGGTTATTTAAAAAAAAAAAAGTACAATAGCCAATCAACCAAATTAGTCACAAACATGGATTTCATTAGGAAACGATCAAACAGCCAAAAACATGGAGAGTTTTATAAGTTTAGAGAGAAAAGGTAGAAAGATGAGTTGCTTTACCCGTACGTAACATAGGGTTCCACCTTCTGCAGCATTTCCATAATAGCATCATTTGCTCTAACAAATATGCCAGTGAAGGCTTTTCTCAGTCTAAGGGTGTTCAAAATCTTCTTAGTTCTGGGATGCATCTCATTACTCCTGAAAAAAAACACAGGAAAACTTAAAAAAAGTAATAATTCAGGTCGATTGTCAATAGAATGCTCAAATCCAACCTACCCTTGGATGCAGACAACAAAGAGAAGCTTAGATTTCATTTTTTCCACGGACACTTTGCGTCTCTTTGACCGGTGCTTCATTTTGATAAGATCGAGTTCCTACAGAAAATGCATTTTTTTCAATAATAAGTATGCCTTTTGCAACCTAGCTCACCAAACAAAGATCCAGTAATGCAGAAGTTAAGGTTGACAGTGCTGCGGGGGGAAAACGGATTCTTTTTTCGTCACATAAAGTTCGATTAGATTCAGTATGCAGAATCAATACTGGAACTTTTGTATCAAGACATTAATATACACATAAATAAAAGCACCAGCAATATCAAGCTGGATTGAGAAACCAGAGAAAGGTAAACGCGTTAGGTAAGCACTTCTTTGAGCAAAACAGGAGACGTAGTATCAATTCACCTTGGCTCTGTACTCCCTGATGAAGTCGGTGGCCATCTTGATTTCACCAGACCGAGACTGTTTCCCTTTCTGCAGCAACCTCTGCTCCATCTGAGCTTTCCTCTTGAGCGCCCATTCCTCGCTGCTCTTTCTCTTCTTCAATATCGTCTCCGAAACGGACGGCAACTGCTTCCCCTCATCATCCAGCACCATGGTAACAATCCCCTACACTTCACAAGCAAAACCGTGCGATTACGAACTGAAATATGCGTGCTAAAATCATTCGCGTGGGAGGAAAGTGATGAAGGTTGAATCTTTTACCTGATTAGCAGTAAAAAATGGGATAAAGACAATTGAAAAGCAGAGAATCTGCAAGAGCTCTAGGGTTTCGGCGAGGGGTTTAAGTTTTATATCTTTGGTTGGCGGCCGAGGGAAAGCACAAACCTGCGTTGTATGTCGGGAAAGGCGTAGATTTTCAATTATTAATTCTGGTCCTCATAGTTTGATTTATATAAAATAATTGCGTAAAACTATTAGTCAAAGTAACTGCTCAACTGATCCAATGAATTGAGAAACAGGCAAATTCGATACATTTGCCGTTGAGGTGTTATCGTCTCGTCCATCTTCATTCATTAACTATTTTGCTAATTGAAATCGAAACTTCTGATTCTTCAACATTCAACATATCTTCGTTGAGCAGTGGTTTGGATTTTCGCGAGTTTTAATCTCAGCTGGATGTCCATGGAGTGATGGAGGTGCCAAGCTCATGGGACGCCTTGCGCAAGCAGGTTCTTGATCTTGATCCTTTTTTTAGCTTTTTCTATTGGTTCAAAAATTCGAGGCGAATGTTGCAATTAGGACTCTTTAGCTGACGGCCTTTGTTTATATTGTTGCGGGGGGATGATTCTTCAGCTGCTTGACATTGGATTCGTTCAGCAATTTTGAGCCAAATTTCATTCTTTTTGTATGTTGAATTTGTTTGCTCTTGGAATTGACTCAATTCTTGATTAACAGCAAGATGACATTTTGTCAGGACGAGGTTTTGATTTTTCTGTTAATGACAATAAGCTTAGTCATAGAACAAAGTTTTTTAAATTCTTCATAGAACTTAGTCATAGAACTTTGTAATCAATTCTTGATTAATTACAAAGTTTTTTAAATCAGAACTTCCTCTGTAGGAAAGGAAACTCGAAGCTCAATTGGATGAGAAGATGAATTCATTCCGTAAACTTGTTTCTGCAAAACCCGAGGCTTCAGAGAGCGATCTTGAATCAGTAATAGATCGATTAATTAAACAGCTTGAGCAAGTTAATGTGAAGATGCAAGACTGGGTTTCTTCAGGTGGATCCGAGATGGTTCCTCATACATTGACTCGGCATCAAGAGATCCTGCAAGATTTCACCCAGGTTGGCCCCAATGCATGCTCATTTCCCCTGCATCTGTCCGATAATGATCTTATGTTCTATATTTGATTCACTTTGATATCATGTGCATAACTTATTATGATTTTTGTCCATAAATTGCATAGTTCCTAATGGGATGATTCGTATGTATGAAATGTAGGAATTTTATCGACTCTGCTCCAGACTTAGAGCTAAAAGAGAACATCCTTCTCTCCTAGAGGATTTTAAGGAATACGATGGGAATAGATTAGATCTGGAAGATGGTGGTGTTTCTCCACAGCAAGTCCTCCTCAAGGAGCATGCATCCATTAGCAAAAATACAGGCCAGGTACACATTTATCTGTTCATCGAGGTTAGGGGGATCAATGCAATGCAAAACAATAATCCCAAACGGATGGGTGGATGGATTAACTTGGGATATATCTGCAGATGGATTCAGTGATTTCTCAAGCACAGTCAACACTCGAGACACTTGTATTGCAACGCTCGACTTTTGGGGACATTAACATAAAGAGTACCAACATTGCCAACCGTCTTCCCACGGTAGGATTTCATTCTGCTCAAATTGATGTGATCTGGATATGCGATATGATTAATTAAATTAGCATTTGAACCCAAAGATGGTCTTTCTTATGGATTTCCATCCATTTATGACTTGGTTAGGAAGACTGAAAAATGACCATTTTTCAGTTTATCATAGTCTCTTACATATAATCTATTGATTTGCAGGTAAATAACATTCTATCTGCAATAAAGAAGAGAAAGTCGATGGATACTATTATCCTCTCCTTCGTCGCCTCGGCATGCATGTTTCTCATCTTCGTTTATTGGTTAACAAAGTGAGCGTGCGTGCTGCTGCATATAATTCGGCAATCTTTGTGTTTGTATATTTTGAGGAACATCAACCACTTGTTCTTTACATTCGTTGTTCTTCCCTCTCCGTATAAATCAATCATACACCATTGCTTCTTCATATATCCATCCACTTTGTATACATAACATGAAGCGCCTATGTTTCACTCAATGATGAAGTAACTAAATCATTTGTTATCTCTATTCATGATCTATTATTGGTTTGAGTTTTTATTTACAATCTGAGGAAGGGTCGGGATCAGGTTGGCAGTGTGATTATTGTATGTTAATCTTTCTTTCCTTTTGAGAGTGACGGACAATAAATACTTCATTAGTTGGACATCAAAACAAACATATGAAAAGGATGTATGAAGCACAAGTTGCAAACATATGTGGACATTCACTTCCTCAAAAGACACTTTTATGTATAGTGTTTTTGCCCTCTATCTATCTTATCTACCATGTATAGTGGATGATGAATGATTAGTGTGTCTCTGTGTTGAGGATATACAATGATATTTTTCCCTTAATCCAACTCATCAGAGTAAACCAATAATGATTATATGTGGGTTGAATTTATCATCATGGATTGGAGAGTGACCCTTTTTCCATAATTAATTATTATCTATCTTGGAAGAACATTGACAGACAATGAGATCCACAAAAGATTATCGGGTCCAATTTCCATTAGACAAAGCTTCATCCATCCTTGTCGTCATCCCTCTTTCTATCTCAAACATTATACGATACAAACGTCTTACATCCAAACTCTTATGAATGTCACTTCATGACGTGCAATAGATATAACGTATGTATATATATATTGAATTTCTTGTATATGAGGGTGTTGTTCTGTAAAAAGAAAACATTGGTGCTTTGAGATCTGCTTAGGAGTTTACATATAGGTAGCTTATATATATAGTTAAGCCATCCTGCAAAAAATACGATTGTACGTACGTAGCTGTGTTTATCAAGTGTAGGTGTAGTAATCATAGAATGAAGGGTGGCGATCATGTCGAAGCTAATCACAAGATTCCTAGGAACAGGAAAGAGGACGATGATTGCCAAAACCAAACATGTTTATAGACATGTTTTTCAAAGTCTTTGTGGAAGCTTACCTAACAAATCTACAGTAATTCTCTTGTCTCTTTCTCCCTCTCTCTCTAAATGTATTGTCATATATGTATATATAAGAGAATTGAAACTATGCATGTAGGGTTTGTCTTAGATGTCATGATCATGATGCACTGAAAGGTAAGGGAAGGAGGGTGGGTGTTATGCAGTGGAGGTACGGACAAAGAAGATGTTGAATGAGTTTCTTACTTAACTATATAGCAGGCAGATAAGGACTTTTCTCTTCTATATATTCTTTTGAAGATCTCCATATCTTCTACTTTTTTTTTCCTTTCTCCTCCATTCATTCTTTACATAAACTCCAAATTTACACAGCTCATCATCAACGTCCGAAGCTTCATTCCATTTACTATTCTGAAGACTACATCTATCTGATCTATCCTCAACATCAGGATTCATCCAAGCCTACTTAGCTTGTTCCAGAGAGAAGAAAAAAAGACTTTGAGAGGTTATCTTAGGTTAGATTTTCAGCTGTATGCATTCAACCATCTTGAATTGTAAGTGAAACCCCCATCTCTCTCCCAAATCACGTGTTCTTGCTTTTCAAAATATATAGACAGAGAGAATCCTTAAGACCTTCTATTTATAGATCAAAAGACAACATTTTCATATGTTTTTCCTTTGCCATTAAAGATACTCCTGCTTCCTCTCTCTCTCTCTCTCTCTCTCTCTCTCTTCATCAACAACCCAGATGGAAAAAGCGAATGACCACTTACGAGAAGAGAGCACCCCTCTCTTCTTGGACTTGAGCCTCTCAAGAAAAGTAGACCACGTCGCTTCTGCTCCAAACCATCCCGAACTCAATCTCATTGACGGCTTCGAGACTGACTCAAACCCAAACACCGATCGAAACCCTCAGGGTTTGGAATCTGAGCATCGGATCTTCTCTTGCAACTACTGCCAAAGGAAGTTCTACAGCTCTCAAGCTCTCGGAGGTCACCAGAACGCGCATAAAAGGGAGCGAACACTAGCAAAGAGGGTCAACTCTCACTCAAACAGGTTCTCGAGCATGGCTTCGCTTCCTCTACATGGTGCTTTCCACCATAGATCTCTTGGTCTCCAAGCTCACTCCATGATCCACAAGCCGATATGGACTTCCAAGCAAGCTTTTGACCACCAACCTGCAATCGGGAGACTTATGCAGCAAGAAACCAATGCTCATAGCGTTGGGATCGGAGCTTTCCCTGTCATCAGGGCCCCACGATTTGATGCCTTTCCGAGATTTTCATCGACTGAGGAGAACCATGGAGGGGTGTTCAGGTGGGGTGGCATGAAGAGCAAAGCAGATGAAATGCAAACTAAGCTGGATTTATCCCTTAAACTCTAGAAACATTATTTATTTTATTTTTTCTGTTAATTTTTCTTCCTGGGAAAGTTCTGTAAATGTTCTTTGGGGGGCAATTTTTGTCTTCATACTAAGAAGTAATGAGTGTCTTTGATCTTTCCTTTTGGTAACTTTGAGTAGGAGAAAAGGAAGAGTTTGAATCTGGTAAAAAAAAAGTAGTAGACGACGTTCATCTATGGCTTTCCTTTCTGTACAAGAACACGATTTATATCTATAGTCCGTAATTAGTCGCTTTACGACAGGTAAATCGCGGTAAAACATAAATAGATTCTACAAAAGGAAATAGAAGCATGGTCCATCAAACACAATGAGTTAGGTGTTGCCATGTGCAAAAAACATAAATGTCCCTCCAACATCATTTTCGACATTAAATAACTTTGGATGGGCCTTCAAGCATTTGATCTCTTCTCTGATAGCTAGAATAATAATAATTCATTATTGCATAATAGGCCCCCAAATCCACTTGATTATGCCATCAAAATGATATCAGCTAATAGCCATGATGATGGCGCACTAGAGAGAGTGCTCTTAGCTTCAAGATTCATTTCACATTTTGGGTCTTCGGCTGTGGTTCCTCCTCTTGAGATTTATCTGCAGAGATTCCAGTTTCACTTAAGATTTCTTTACTGCTAGATTCCTCCTTTCTTGGAGGGTATGCAACAGAAGGTTTCGATCTTGACACAACAGCAATTTCCTTCACCGACTCTTCGAGTTTGTTCAATCGCACCTTCACCTCTTTGAGGTCTAACTGGGCATCAACTTCCCTTTGCTTTGCAGATTCCAGCTCTGCTTTAGCTTTTGCTTCTTCTTCTTGCTTCTTCTTCTCCAACTCCTGATGTACATTAATCAACAACAGTATCTCAAACATGTTGGCCAAAACCAGATAATTTACAGGACACAAATATACAGAATTTGATGGAATTGTCTGAAATGTGGGACTTACAGCATCCATCTTTCTCATATCGTAGCGAGCATACTGAGCTACCAAATACACAGCTGTTACATTAAACAGGTTTATTCAGAATCAAATTAGGAGCTTTAAGATAGCAATAAGAGTTAAATGTAATGAATAATATTCAACTACCCAATGAAGGCATGCATGCAAAGAAGAACTGTACCAGATGGAAGTCAAACCTGGATATGTAAAGAACAGAAATATATTAAGAAAGTACAGAAAGAAAGAACAAAAATGAACTGAAACAAAGAAATCGAAGAAAGGACAGAAATCAATTGTAATTGGATAATATAACGATTTATAAAAAGTACAAAAATCAGAAATTTTGCAGCATTTGTAAAGAGAGATGGAAGAGGATGATCTTAAGCATTGTACTGTAAAGCAGATAGCACATAGAAATACAGAACATTGGCAGCTAAGAAATACTATAGCAGGGAAAAAAAATATACCCGAATTTCTTTTTCTTGGGGGTTTCAGTGAAGAGGATTTGGGCAGCAGTTGAGAAATCAAGATTGTCGAGCTGCTGATATGTTTCATGGTAACGGTTCAGACTCTTTCCATCATCCTTGCTATTACTTTTCAAATTTCTAGGGTTACTTACAGCTGCTTTATCACCAATGTTGCTCTTGGAGACACAGTATGATCTAACCCATGCTACTGCATACCTCTGCTGAAGAAGACCCCAAGTGTTTCGGGTCCAAAATATTGTTTTCATCTTCTTCTCAGCATTTCATGCTGCATAACAAGAACTTTGTCATTTCGACTTCCAGAAATGACAAAATATCGAAAAGTGCCCCCAGAGATCAAACAATCAGCAATGGGGCAGTGAGCAAGTGTGCGGATTTGCTTGAAATCAATCCATTTCAGAAAAGAAAGCTTCTTCAAAGCTACCATTTCCGACTGCAATTACAGAGGAAAATGGCAAGGCGTATGCTCTACGAAACATCATCAGATGAAGAAAGAACGCAGAACACTAGCAAAGATCATGAGCAATAGTCCAGTTCACTTAACAGCAAACCGAAGAAGAAAACTAAAAAAAACTGGATGAACTATTATCGTCTGAATCAACAATTCGGAAGAATAAGAAATCACCACAAATAAAATACAAAATCTTCTTCGCTCCAATTATACTCATATCCAAAAAAAGTAGGCCTTTTCGTTTGGAATCAACACACTCAATTCAGTATCCTCAGACACACACACCACAAAACTGTTGAATTCAAAAGTGAAGGGGCGGATGACCATGAGACTAACCAAAAAATCCTCGAGCTAATCCATAAATTCGACCGGCGTCAACTATTAAGTGTATAGCGCCATTGTCCGGCATCGTCTCGTGCAGAACTGCTGCAGACTTCAAGCACTGCGCTTTGAAGAAGAAGGTAGGAACCAATTGATCATTTTATACGAAAAGGCCCTCAATTTCTGAAATGGCCCACTACCTTTATCCTCTACTTCCTTCTAGGCCCAATCCAATCCCATCTACACTTTCAAGTTTATATTTTTAATTTTCTCTATCTAAAGAGAAGAGCAGAAGTCATCAAATGAATTCTTCCTGGTTGCATGATTTTCGCGTGTAAATTGCATGTTTTGTTACTCTCTTCTCTTCACCAAGTGTTTCCCTTATTTCACTCTTTCCTCATCTACTATATAAACCCAATCAACACTTCCTGGGAATAATCACTTCAAATCCAAATAATTCACTTACTTCATAGTTTCAACATCAACTAATCCTATCTGCAGCAGCAGCACCTCCCTGATGATCACCACTAGCACCTAGAATTATACACACGAAAGGAAGATCGAAGTTAGTCAAGAGAAGAAATGGCGGCAAGCAGCAGCATTAGCTTGGAAGATGTCCGGAACGAGAACGTCGATCTCGTAAGTAATTTTTGGATTCATTGGATATTAATCTTCATCTCGTCAATACATATATATATATCATTCTTCGTTGTAATTACGCAGGAGAATATTCCGATTGATGAAGTGTTCAAGCAACTCAAATGCAGCAGAGAAGGGTTGACAACAGATGAAGCCCAGAACAGGCTCCAAAGCTTTGGTCTCAATAAGCTCGAGGAGAAGAAGGAGAATAAGTTTCTCAAGTTCTTAGGGTTCATGTGGAATCCACTCTCCTGGGTCATGGAGATAGCTGCTATCATGGCCATTGTTCTTGCCAATGGAGGGGTATTCTTTCTCTTTGAATTAATATAGGTTTAAGGTTAACGCCATATCATGTACATGACGATGCATATACTGCAGGGAGAACCACCAGACTGGCAAGACTTCGTTGGAATCATGGTGCTCTTGATCATCAACTCCACCATCAGTTTCATTGAAGAGAACAACGCAGGCAATGCAGCGGCGGCTCTAATGGCGGGCCTGGCTCCCAAAACCAAGGTTCTGAGAGACGGGAGGTGGTCGGAGCAAGAAGCCGCCATCTTGGTCCCTGGTGACGTCATCAGTGTCAAGCTCGGTGACATCATTCCTGCCGATGCTCGTCTCTTGGAAGGAGACCCCTTAAAGATTGACCAATCCGCGCTCACTGGAGAATCCCTTCCAGTGACCAAAAACCCAGGGGACGAGGTCTTCTCCGGCTCCACCTGCAAGCAAGGAGAGATCGAAGCGGTGGTGATCGCCACGGGGCTCCACACCTTCTTTGGCAAGGCGGCCCACCTCGTGGACAGCACGGAAAACATCGGACACTTCCAGAAGGTTCTGACGGCAATCGGAAACTTCTGCATCTGCTCTATTGCGCTAGGGATGGTCATCGAGATCATCGTCATGTACCCGATCCAGCGCCGGAAGTACAGGGATGGAATCAACAACCTCTTGGTTCTCCTCATCGGAGGAATCCCAATCGCCATGCCTACTGTCTTGTCAGTCACCATGGCGATCGGGTCCCACCGGTTGTCCCAGCAAGGTGCCATCACTAAGCGAATGACAGCCATTGAGGAAATGGCGGGAATGGATGTCCTTTGCAGCGACAAGACAGGAACGCTTACGCTTAACAAGCTCACGGTCGACAAGAACTTGATCGAGGTTTTCTCTAAGGACGTGGACAAGGACGGAGTGATCTTGCTTGGAGCTAGAGCTTCTAGGGTTGAGAACCAGGATGCCATTGATGCTTGCATTGTCGGAATGCTGGGTGACCCCAAGGAGGTAAAAATATATAGTTTACTTTTTATTGTCAAAAACATCTCGGGTTATTTGTCGGAGCTATCTGACATTGGTGTTCGTATAATCTCAGGCGAGAGCAGGCATCACCGAGGTCCATTTCTTGCCCTTTAACCCTGTTGATAAACGAACTGCCATGACGTACATCGACGCTAATGGTGATTGGCATAGAGTCAGCAAAGGAGCTCCCGAGCAAGTAAATATCTTTGATCCAGTTACTAGTTTCTTTCCCGACATCTTTGATAAGAAGGACACCATTTTTAAAAAAAAATGTCATTTTGTAGATTGTCGAACTCTGCAAGCTCCGAGAAGACGTAAAGAAGAAGGTTCATGACATTATCGACAAGTTCGCCGAACGCGGCCTTCGATCCTTGGCTGTTGCTAAGCAAGTAAGTGGTTGAAGTGTCAATTCATCTCCTAATAATCCAATTATAATCTACTGTAATTTGAAGCATAATTTCGCTGATCGTTTTAATGTATAGACCGTACCTGAAAAGACCAAAGAGAGCGCCGGAGCACCATGGCAGTTTGTGGGTCTCTTGCCCCTCTTCGACCCTCCAAGACACGACAGTGCTGAGACCATTCGAAGAGCTCTTGTTCTCGGAGTCAACGTGAAGATGATCACCGGAGATCAGCTGGCCATTGGTATCGAGACTGGTCGCAGGTTGGGAATGGGAACCAACATGTACCCTTCTTCTAGCCTCCTCGGCCAGCATAAGGACGAATCGATCGCCGCAATCCCTGTTGAGGAACTCATTGAGAAGGCTGATGGTTTCGCCGGAGTCTTCCCTGGTATCCATCCACATTACAAGTTGCTTGTGTTGTACGTAACTAACTTGCATACAGAAGCTAACGATCAATTGCCTGTGTCGTACGTAACTTGTAGAGCATAAGTACGAGATTGTTAAGAAGCTACAAGAGAGGAAACACATCTGCGGAATGACCGGTGATGGTGTGAACGACGCGCCTGCCCTAAAGAAGGCTGATATCGGGATAGCGGTGGCCGATGCAACGGATGCAGCCCGAAGTGCGTCCGATATTGTCCTGACGGAGCCAGGTCTGAGCGTGATTGTGAGTGCAGTCCTTACAAGCCGAGCCATCTTCCAGAGGATGAAGAACTACACCATCTACGCTGTTTCGATCACGATCCGAATCGTGATAGGGTTTTTATTGCTTGCCCTGGTGTGGAAGTTTGATTTCTCGCCGTTCATGGTTCTGATCATCGCCATTCTCAACGACGGCACCATCATGACCATTTCCAAGGACAGGGTCAAGCCATCACCCATGCCTGACTCTTGGAAGCTCAAAGAGATTTTCGCCACCGGGGTCGTCCTTGGAACCTACTTAGCCATCATGACAGTTGTCTTCTTTTGGGCCGCTTACAAAACCGACTTCTTCTCGGTAATGCCACACCTCGTCGAGATGTTAAATTAAGTTCTTGTTTATAAGGTGAAGGAAGTGTGATTGTTTATCCGATTTAACACTAAATTTTCATGTTTCTCAGACGAATTTTGGAGTGAGATCGATTAAAGGCAACAACGAAGAACTCACTGCGGCGGTCTATCTCCAAGTCAGTATTGTTAGTCAGGCACTCATCTTCGTCACCCGATCGAGAAGTTGGTCGTTCATTGAACGACCCGGTCTCTTGCTCGTTACCGCATTCTTCATAGCACAACTGATCGCGACTTTGCTCGCCGTTTACGCACACTGGGGTTTCGCAAAGATCCAAGGAATCGGATGGGGATGGGCTGGAGTCATTTGGCTATATAGCATCGTCTTCTACCTTCCCCTGGATCCCATCAAGTTCATCATTCGCTATGCTCTGGCAGGTCGAGCCTGGGACAACCTTCTCCAGAGTAAGGTATGAAAACAAAAATTAACATCCAGTTCCAACAGTTTGATGGGTCGATGTCCGACCGGCGTATGATTTAATTTGTTTTCTCTGTCCGTAGACTGCTTTCACGACAAAGAGGGACTACGGAAGAGGTGAGAGGGAGGCTCAATGGGCACGAGAACAACGCACACTACACGGTCTCCATACGGCACCCGACACCACCGGTCTCTTCAGTGAAACCAACAACTACAGGGAGTTGTCGGAAATCGCGGAACAAGCGAAGAAACGCGCCGAGGTTGCAAGACTGAGAGAGCTGCACACCCTGAAGGGTCACGTGGAGTCAGTGGTCAAGCTCAAGGGTCTAGACATCGACACCATCCAACAGCACTACACCGTTTAAGGCAAAGGCAACGACTACTACCCCTTATAACCATATCTCGGCTCTGCGGCTGAAATTTTCCGTGGGAAAATAGAGAAAAAATGGATGTTATTTATGATACCAAAATTGCAGGGAGAAAATGAGGGCTTATACTGCAGCAGCACTGCAGAGTTTTGGCTAGCAGTAAGCAATAATTGAGAATAAGCACCAGTTGGGTTGTCCGTCCGTACAAACAAAAATGTTGTGCTAGCTTCTTCTTGGTATCTATCTATCCCACACTGGTGTATTTGTTTGTCTTCAGTTGAATTATATATGATGATGTTGAAGATGCTTGATGAAAAAGTTACCACATTTACCTTACCTCATTGATTACTTGGCATCCACCTGCATCTTTTTTATCTTCTCAATGGCACGTATAACTATGCATAGCATTTATATCGTCTCTTTGAATTTCTTACTCAAACACTTGACCAACATGTTTCTGAATAAATGCATGACTAATTACGAATGAATAAATAACCTTCTCGCTCTATCACTCACTATTCCATGCACTATTCCATGCACACACTACACACACAGAGAGAGATCATGATGGCTCTCAAATCCACCCGACTGATGTTGCTTCTGATCTTAGCCATATATACGGACTCTAGTCACAGTTTAGAGGCAGACCAGAAGAGAGCTCACGGCGGTAGAGCTGGAAGGGGAAGCAGAGGTGGCCGAAGACCACCCAGTAACGAACCCAACTGTGATCCACTCTATGCTTTCTTGTTTGGAAGCTGTGGACAATGGCCTTTCGATACGTCACCCTCACCTGACAACCCTTTTAACCCCAGACAGAGACGGTCTACTCCTACAGTACCTCCCGTGCCACCGCCTCCGCTTGTCCCTTCACCTCCACCACCAGCGAACCCACCACCACCTGCTCCTGTGATCTCATCACCACCTCCTGCTCCTCTGGTCTCATCTCCACCACCACCAGTGAATCTCCCTCCACCCATACCGTTCATATTCCCGCCGCCTTTAGTCTCTTCACCACCGCCGTCTGTTGGGCTGACAGCTCCACGCCCATGGTGGTTGCCTCCTCCCAGTTCCGCCACCCTCCCTCCTCCACTACTCCCGCTGTTCTCTCCACCTCCCTTCGGATCCTTCCCTTTCCCAACCCCCCCGGTACTGCGACCGCCTGTGGAATCCACCCCTGTCCCACCGCTTGTACCTCTTTTCTCACCGCCGCTTCCTCCTGAAGAGACTGGCATGGACCAGACGCCGCCTCTGTTGCCTGATATCCCGCTGAACCCGTTTCCTTTCTGGTTGTCCCCGCCGGAAGCAGCTGACATGACACCATCTTTCCCGTTTCATCCATCGTCGTTTGGTGACCTCCCACCGCCATCGTCTGACTCCCCTCCACTGAGTTAGTTTGTTTTTATGATGATCTTGTTGAATGTGCCATAGGATGAATA
This sequence comes from Chamaenerion angustifolium, assembly GCA_946814005.1. Taxonomy (NCBI): domain Eukaryota; kingdom Viridiplantae; phylum Streptophyta; class Magnoliopsida; order Myrtales; family Onagraceae; genus Chamaenerion; species Chamaenerion angustifolium. The sequence goes on from OX328281.1 coordinate 161,019, forward strand.
ACTACGTGCTTACTATCGCAGAAGTTGTTAATCTTGGCATCATGCTATCTTAGATCGTAGAAGTTATTATTACACTGCCTTTTGTATGAAGTTGTAATCATAACAATTAAACACTAAGCAACAGTTTGGGTTCATTAAGCATCGAATATATGAATTCTAACTTACTGGATTGAATTGTGTTCTTGGAACCAGCTCCACGAATATTGCCCTTCATCAGATCATGTTTTTAGTCTATTGTCGGGATCTATATACAATCCTGTAAAATACAGAAGAGTGCTCTGTCTAATTTCATTTGATTCGATTGACCATAAATAACATAAACTGTACTTATACAGGCATTCTACCACGTTCCAATCAATTCATCGTAAATTTCAACTCCATCACCAAGTTGTAACCTTTGCCACTATCAAAACGTAAATCCATCTGCTGTGTGAGAGCTTCAATTTTTTGGCTTCTTCACTGATCCTAAGCTCGAGGATTCTGGCTTACGCTTAATTCCAAGAAAATGCTCAACCTAGAACAAAGAATGCAGAGGTAGTACATGAATCACCGTTAAATTGTGCATTATGATTTATTTTCTATCAGCAAGGATCACATTTTCCTTTTTTTTTTATTAGAATCAAATGAATAGATTCAATATGTAAGGCGAAGCTTAGGTTAATAATATATATACTGACCTTTCGATCGCCGAGCATGGGTGTCAAACTCCCAGTATCTTTCTCCACAGTGGCAAAACCACTTCTCGGGTCACTGTTTTGGCCTGGTTTCACGTGTCCACTGAGCACAAGGTAGGGTGTTTTCAACTGAGCTTGAGCTTCTCTCATCCTCTCTGCTGACAAAGATGGAGTGTCTGCATTCTTCATCTGCTTCAACTTCAAATCTTCATAGTATTGCTTCATCCTTTTCTCTTGCTTCATTTTCCCAGGACCTTTGCCATGGAATTTGTGGGATAGCAACCGAAATGCTTCTTTGGGTGTCAACTGAGACAATAGAATCAAATCAATCATCTCAGATTTGTCCAATTATATTAAAAACGATTCAGAAGCATAAATACAAGGGAACTTACAGTTCGGCCAAATTCATCTGTCCTTTCAATACGGACTTCTCTTCCTCCTTCTGCATCTGTAAGACCAACAAGTTTGCTCTTTTTCTTGTCCATGTTTCTACCACCCCACTCAACAGATTCTTTCAGAGCACCACGGTCTTGAAGCAGCTTGAGTGCACCTGATAGGCCTTTCCCTACAGCAGCTTCATGAATGGTCTCATCTGGAATGACATCCTCCTTATCAGCAGCAGCAGGAGCTTCATTATTTGTAGTTTCTTGATCTTCTGACAATCCACCGTCTTCATCCTTCTGTTCATCATCAGAGACTGGTGCTTCATCTTCATCCATAAAGACATCTTCCCTGTCGGGTCTACGGAATTCTGAAGAAGAAATTGAATGCATCAAGTTAATCAAACTAGACCCAGTAAACGAAAAATGACACCACCTTAACAGATAATGAATATTGTTTCTTGGAAAACAAGGATCTTGGCTAAGGCATGTAAAAAGATAGCACAGAAAATCCCCAAATAATGGATTCCAGTCATAATAAGTTCCAAGATAAGAGGATCATTATGATTTTACCTTCATCAAGCTGAAGACCCCCAACAAACTCCTCCATTTCTGTAATGATAATCTTGTCTTCCTGTTGTTCTCCCGATGTGCCATTGTCAGCAGCTTGGGTGCTTAAAACAGTGGCGGCAAGACGAGCAACTGCTTCAGGACCCGAAACTCGCTGCTCATTTTGCTTCTTAAGAGCTAACTTTCTTGCTCTTTCAAGTGACTTGTATAGATCTTCATCATCCACAATAGTGTTTTCCTCGTCGTCCTCTTTGACAGTATCCAGTTGCATTCGCAAAGATTTAGACGCCTCCTCTGCTTTGGCAAAAGCTGATTGATATGCATTCTTTTTTCTTTCAGCCTCGGATCTCTCTTCCTCTTCTCTAATAGCTTGTCTCTTTCTATCATTCCGAGACCCAAGATCCCCAACACCCAAACCAGCAGCAACTGCTTCTGCTTCTAGAGCATCTAAATTCAACTTTTCTTTCCTTCTCATTGATGATTTCTTCTTCTTAGGTTTTTTAAACTGTACCATTTCTTCTTGAGTATAATAATCAAGTGAGACCTTCGCAGTGGCAGTGAGATCTTCAGAACGATTATTGCTTGGAGCACCTTGTAGCCTTTTCCGAAGCTGCAATCAAAATTTAAAAGAAAACAAAAGTATTACTGCACTGCAGTACACTTTTTGACAAATGAAACTGAACAAACAAATCAAGAAACTAGTTTGGCCAAAAACAAAAAATCAAGGAATTAGTTACCTCTTCTAATTTCTTCTCAGCTTCAGCAGTTAGGCGTCCCCTTGCATCAAGAGTAACACCCTGAAAATACAATTAAGTCACGAATATGGATATTTAGAGTTAATCTCTAATAAAGGAGAATTTTAGCAGAAAATCAACCTCATCTACAGTAGGCTCATCATACTGAGGAAGCATTTTCTTCTCTGCATCAGGATCATCGTTGAACCTGCAAAAAAATTAACTAGTGATTAAGGAAGGTTATTAACCATATTCAACCAACAATACAAAGTTAAGTATATTTTTTAATAGTAATAACACAAAGTTATATTCACAAGATTCCTGCAGTCAATCACATGACACGTGTGGCAAAAAAAAATCACATGACACGCAATTGCTGACTTGGGTCTCGGTTAAAATCCAATAAGTACAGAAACACTACTTATCATTTCATTTGACTAGAGAAAAGATGGCTCATTACTTATCAGTATAGATCCCCGTTTTCTTTTTGGCAGCTTTGTAAGAATCATCTCTTCGTTTCTGCTCTCCAATTTCCACATTTTCCAGCATGTCAACCTCTGGACATCATAGTAAAAACTTCAGTATCACAGACGTGTTAACCCAGAAAAAACATATACATGAAAACTAATGAGATCCAAAGAAATTTCACCTTCATTGATGTCGCCATCCGCAAGTATATTCTGATCCTTTAGTGTCAAAATAACTGCGCCACCTTCAACTACCTTATCTAGGCCATGAAGTACTTTCACACCTGCTAGATGATCTGACAGTACGAGATAAGAACATGCAATTAGATTTGAGCAAACAAATTCACATACTGCAGCAACAGCTAAAGAAGCTAATTCAATCATAAAAGTGTCAGGAAACAAATATCTTTTTAATAGATGATTGTAACAAAACAAATAGGAAAAATAGCTCTTGAATCCAACAACATTGGAAGGAAAGGAAACTGACAATAGCCCATAAAATTTGAGGGATCGTACCAACTGTTGGTGGGGCAACCTCCTCATCTTCACTATCTTCTTGACCCATATTTTCCTGGAATTGTCCAAAGTAAAATCATTACCACTTCTACAGAATGATGATTAAGATTGCTCATGAATATATATATATAAACTCAAAACACTAAATACCTGCTCTTCAAACATTCTTAAGAGCTGAGCAGCTTTCTCTTTCTCAGCATTTTTTTTCTCCTCAATTTTACGACTTTTGCTCACCCAGTCCAACAATTCAGAAGCACCTTCAGTCTTCTTCTTTGTCCTCTCCTCTTTTGCCCTAGAAAAAACAGACCAACATCATCACTTGCATGATTAATAAAAAATAAAGTACAACTTCAAGAAAATACTCATGCTTCAGAAGGAAGAAACTATCCATCCGAATTCTTATCAAGACGTTTCACTTTAAATGAGCAATACTATGGAGGGAAAATCAGCTAATAATACACTACAACAGAAGACACCAAAGAGCTAAGGCAGTTTTAAATTTAATTCGAAAGATAAGTCTTGAGCAAAAAATGGCTATAAACTCAATGGTCCTAACTTCTAAAAACTGCTATACAAGTGTTTGGCCCGATTCAGAATTACAATCTTTTTTCTTAGTTAACTTTCTGATATGCTTTTTGGAAGAATTTTCTGAACTTAATAGTGACTTTATAGTTATTATTATCTGTTCTCACATCTCCATGAAGAACAAAAGGAGAGCACAATTCACAGTGTTTACTTACTTCAGAATTCGCTCCTGAAGCTCAGTGGTAGATACCCTTCTTTCTGAGGAAGCAGACTCGTATCTCTGATCATGCCCAGCAGCTCCATTGTCAGGTTTATCATCTACGTTTCTTTCATCATGCTCCTGCCGGTGATCCCCTTTCCTGCTAACTCTCTCCTTATCCCTCGAATCAGCCTCCTTTTCTGCATCTCTTCCTATGTCCTTTTCCCTGTACTTGTCTCTTTCCTTCTCCTTCCCTCTGTCCCTTTCTTTCTCCCTCTCCTTCTCCCTAATACTCCTCTCCTTCACTCTCTCCTTCTCAACCTCCCCTCTCTCTCGCTCCTTCCCACGGTCCTTCCGATCACGATCGCGATGCTTATCTCTCTCCTCCCTGTAGTCCTTCCTCTTTTCCCTTTCCCTGTCATCCCTCTCTTCCTTTCGTCGACCCCTGCTCGTAACCTTATCCTCTCTCACATCCCTATCCCTTTCCTTACTTCTGTAATCTTTCTCCTCCCTCCGACCACTGCTCTTCTTCCTGTCCTTGCTCCGTGTCTCCTTCGCTTCACCCTCCTCCAAATCACTGTCGTCTCCTCCGCCACGCTTATCCCTGGACGGCGAGTCGTCGGCATCCATATCATCAGCTCTCGAATCAAAACGCTCCAACTCCATGCCAATTCTTAAACCGTAAGTGTTCTTCCGCGGATCTGGAAAGGGATTGATTGAAAAGCTGCTATCAAGTATCAATCTCTTCGAGTTGGTGCCCTATTCGAAATTGAAATTGAAACGAAGAGTGGGAGGAGTCGGAAAATGATATACTGGGCCGTTTGTTGGGCTGATAGCCCATTTTTTCGCGGGAGCGGGAAAGATGAATTATGAATAACCCCTGAGTTATCCAATCGTGTAATATACAGTCCCAAACTTAAGTCAACATCCTTTCGTGGGGACAAGACAAACTATATAATATATATATTTATATTTAATTTATTGTTGAATTATTATCTATTTATATTTTATTTAGTTAAGGGTAACTATTATATTACTATAGAAAGCCAAACCCAACACTTTCGATGTCTGTACCGACAGAAATGTCATGATTACTTTTAAGAGATTAATTTTTGTTTTTGTTTTTCTGAATAAAATGCAGTGATGATACTTTTCCAAGAAATGACCTCACAAAATGACCTCACAACTATCCTTTTCTACCTTATATACACTTTTTGGTGGTGATTATATATATATATATATATATATATATATTAAAGGGTCAATTATCAAATAGGTACCTAACTTTACACGATTTGGTAAGTAGGTACCTAAATATTTTTTTGGCGCAAGTAGATATTAGCAAATAAATATCTAATGTTAATTTTTTGTTAAAAATAAACAGAAAATAGCGTGAGCAGTAAACAGGTACCTGGATTTACATGAATTAGCAAGTAGGTATTTGAACCGGTTCAAAAATCGATTCGACCGAGCCACTTTATTTTTTTAAAAAAGTAGAGTTTATATATCTAACACATGCATGCCTCAACTCCAGACGTCATCGGTGCATTAAGTAAGCACCATGAACTCATCGCTCAGGTCCATCACCATCCCACCCCATCGATCTTTGTTATCCCCGGTCGGTATAAGATCGCTCTCGACTTCGTTTGCGTGGTTGCCGCTTTCGTTCAGGTACTTCCTTAGTTCAGTCCTCTCGGGTCGGGTACCCATCACTCTAAACCTAGTTCGGAGATGGACATCGTCGACAAACCCGACTTAGAATCTAAGCCTTTGAAGAATGCACTTGTATGTAGAAAGATATTTTTTTGCAAATAATATTCCGACCGATAATTTATATTGAATATATCGATCGTCTTATCATGTATATAGGTTTAAAGACTGAACAACACAATCACGATATGTAGGTTTACATGTTAATCTGTATGATTCGTTCTCATTTCAATTCTATGATATAAATTTTACGTATCAACTAGTTCACTCGCACGATCCCATAAAACATACTTAGATGCACCGATAATGTATGAAGTTGAGTCATGTATGTGTTTGGTATATAAACCCTACCTTAAAAAAAAATGTTTTGACTGAACTGATTCTGAACCGGTCAGGTATCTACTTGCTAACTCGTGTAAGTTTAGGTACCTGTTTGTCAATCCATGTCAAGTTCAGGTACCTATTTACTCCTCACGTCATATTTTTCGTTTATTCTTAACGGAAAATTAACGTTAGGTACCTATTTACTCATTTCACACAATTAGGTAACCTATTTGCGACAAAAAAAATAAATTTAGGTGACTAAGCATGTAAAAGTAATTTCGATACTTATTAAGCCTATAAATTCCATTATTTGACAATGTTGGTAACATTTTTTCGTCGACATCTGTCGATGCTTTAGAAAGCGGCACATTAGAATAGAAAAAAGAGGAAAAAGTAAATATGTTTTTACTTTTTTTCTTAATTCCTTTTCTTTTCTTTTTGTTAGGAAAGTGAAACCACTTCTCAATCGAATCTCATGAGTTTTTATTTATTTTTTTACTTTCCTTTTTTCTGACTACTTGAACATATTATTGGAGCTCGGCACAAATAACCATGGCTCCAATAATAGGTAATACCAATGGACACTTGGTCCAACGGTATCACCTCTTGCTTAGAAGCAAGAGGTCATGAGATCGATTCTCGATGTAACCAAGATTAATTCTTGGATAGCCAAAAAAAAAAAAATAATAATAATAATAGGTAATAATGTATTGTCCAACTATAAACTCACACAATATTTGGATGGGGATTTTTCACACAGTTTAAAACTTTATAATAATAATAATATTTTTAAATATAAATAATTAAATTTACACTAAAAATCAAGGCAATACAAGTATATTATAATTATGATTAACAAAAGAAAAAATATGTTACATTTATCAATTTTAACACAACACATAGTCCGATAATACATAAAAATACCAATAATACATAAAAAGATCAATAGAAATATTGAAAATTAAAATATTTTAAAATAATGATAGTACATATGAACAAAATTGTTCACTTAAAATGAAAAAAATAGAATATATTTAAAAAAATAATACAACTAATAATATATATATATAAAGTGGTACGGTTTATCACTTATGAAAAAGTTTTTTATGATTTGATCGAACCGCTTTACATTTCTTCCAAAACGTCATACAATTTTCAAACCGGTTCACAAATGGTACGGTGTGTTTCGGCCTAAAGGATTTTCTTTGCCCAACCCTACTATTCAATAAATATTTTCACCAACCAACTAAACAATTTGTAAGCGAATTAGCTTAACTTTGACTTTTCTTTTTTTTTTTATTATTTAAGTTATTTTGAATAAATTTATTCTTATAAATTAATGAAGCATTTGTTAAGTGAATTTCGATGCTATCGTTGAATTGGTAATAGCGGTGCAATGACGTGACAAACATGTGTAAAACACCAATCTTCAGTTTTCAATAAATTCAATTACTGTAAAGGTGAAAATGAATAACGATTTAACACTTTTTATATTAATTAAAAAGTTTTAGATTCGAGTTTTAAAATTAAAAAAAATTCTTACCAACACTCTACCCTTTAAGATGGTAATTATTTTAAGTTAATTATGCAGTTAGAGCTTTCGTCGGGTCATTTATATGAAAAAGTCGATCGGACTAGTTGCATACTAATGGATACCTCCAACACTTATTAATACTCATCTAAATACAATTTATAATAATAAAAATATAAATGATTTTGACATTATGGTGCATAGACTAAAAGAATTTTTTTTATTTTTGTACGTTAATGCACACTTTACTTTTTCTACTGCATATTTATTAATATCATCAAATTAAATACTCTAGTTTTCCAATATTATTTATTGTATGCACAAACATTATATATAAAGTTTATTCAAAAACTAGGGTTGACAAATCATGCATACATGCGTGTTATCGTGCGTATCAATACGTTCATCGTGTGACAGTTACCAAACACGAGCACAACATGTTAGGATCTAATTGCAACAAGCGCACTTAATCGGATGAAGAATTGCACATAATTGAGAATGAATTTCAGAGAGGAAAGGGAGAGAAGAAGAACTGCTAATTTTCTCGTGGTAACACCCAATATGTTAATCTTCACACGGTTTGACTTTTGTATTAATGATGGTTACTGTTATAAAATACGTATACACGAAGAAATACAGTATAGTACAGTTTACTGGTGGAGGTTGAACCGCGAGACGCGTACATTAATATTAATAATACTCTAATACCTAACGCAACACACAATTTTTCGTGCATGTTCATGTTGTGTTATCGTGTTGTCTTAAGTTAGTCAGATATATCTTCACATGCGAGAGTTATTAGAAAATATTAAAATAACAAATTGCTCATAGTCAGAATTAACAATTCAAACATCTTATTTTACGAATCTTAAATATAGAATAGACAAACTTTAAAAATTAAATTTTCAAATAGACTTTTAAAACTATTAAATGAGGTTTATTTAGAAAAGTATTAAAAAAATAGAATTTCAAGTTCAACTTTACCGTGTTATCGTGTGTGTCGTGTTATGATATCTAAACACGAACACGACACGAAAGTATTTTTGTGTTATCGTACTATCGTTCTGTCATATGATTCTACGAATACGTTTTTTTCATGCGTATCATCGTGTTTCGTAGAAAATTGTCACCCATATCAAAAACTCATCTATTATATATTGCATATAAGCGAAAGAATAAAATTATAACTCAAAAATCACATTTTTATAAATAAATAGATATTTTACATAAGTTAGACGTATTGAGTTGGCAAAAAAAAACAAAAAAAACGTATCGTCATGTTAATGATAGGTCTAGTGGCAATAACCGTAATTATTTATTAACAGCAGGGGTGAAGTTTTTCTGTAATCCTAAAAACTTTGTCCTTTTCCTTGTCCTGGTGGATGTGAGGCTGAAATAATTCGCTGGTACTGCTGCGACAGCACATCTTCGTTGACCGTACCCTGATCCGGACGCGTGTCGAGTTTTCACTGGATGGGTGATGTATGTTTTTTTTTTTTGGACCAATGGGTGATGTATGATGGATAGATAGATCGCGGTTCATGCGAAGTAGCTGATACCTGACCTGTGAGGCCGAGCTGCGGAAAGGTGGAGATTCCGCCGATGAACTCAACAAGTAATACCGGCTAAGTGGGACCTACTACAGAGGCCTCTACGTATAGATAAGTGATTCAACTTATCACCCTATTACTTAGCCATGAGCTATAGACTATCAGATAAGTAAACTAGCTTATCTCTGCCTTTTCCTTCTATAAATTTCTCCTCGTCTTCAAGTTCAATGTCGTGCAGAAGTTTTCTCTAGTGAGAGAACTAGTCAGAGAAAGGCGAGAGAAGCAGCAACTCATCGTCTGAGCTCGCTCCAGTGGAATCATCGATCTCCTCTCGCAGTTAATTTTCGGAGGTGAGCAAATTTTTCAATTTCACCAAAATTACTTGGATTCGCAGCTAAAATAGTTCAATTTAAGGTCCGTTCGTTGAAACGATTTCCTTTTCGCAACTGGAAAGCCAATGATTTGGTTGGGTAATTTCCCTAGAGTGGAATCTTTCCCTCTTTTAAGGTTTTCTTTTTTGCCTTTCCTGGAAAAATCTAGGGTTGATCTCTGAGCTGCAATTTGTTTAAACAAATGATTTTAGATCTAGCATTGTGTTTGTAGGTTAAATCCAGCTGCGGTAGACGAGGACAGGTCTCAAGATGTCCTCTCTCAGCAGAGAGTTAGTGTTCTTGATATTGCAGTTTCTTGATGAGGAGAAATTCAGAGAGACTGTTCACAAGTGGGTTTTCATTTATTTCTCTTTAATTATCCTGATAAATTAAATTCCAGTTAATAATCTATATAACTGTTATTTCAAAATTGTTCTTTCTTTGATCGAGAACAGGCTGGAGCAGGAATCAGGTTTTTTCTTCAACATGAAGCATTTTGAGGATGAGGTGGCAAATGGTAACTGGGATGAAGTTGAGAGGTACCTCTCAGGCTTCACTAAGGTGGAAGATAACCGATATTCCATGAAAATATTTTTCGAGATAAGGAAGCAGAAGTATCTCGAAGCTTTGGATGTGTAAGCTTGTTGACTGTATCTATTAGACTGAAAGATCCGTAAACCGTATATTTTGTGCAGCTGATTGATCATTTTGGTGTCTTATAGGCATGATCGAGCCAAAGCCGTGGAAATACTAACAAAGGATCTCAAAGTGTTTAAGACCTTTAACGAAGATCTTTTCAAGGAAATTACTCACCTCCTGACATTGGAGAATTTTAGGTACTGAGTCTCTGAGACTAAGTCACTTGTTGCTGTCGTAATATCACATATAGGTCGGTGATTTGGTCATAATTATGACATTACCTTTTAGTGTCGTATACTTTTTCTGCATGGCTGTAAAAATAATTTGATCAATTCTAGTATGTTATCTTTCTAGTATCTTGATTTAATGATGTTAATTATAGAGGACTTGTTGTACCTACTAGAGGTTGTCAACGAATACATGAGGATTTGAAGTTCACGTCTGTAGGGTTATAAATGTTTATACATGTACTAAATATCTTCTTATTGAAAACCCAATTTTGATTTTGGAAGTAAAGTACCTTTGGTTATTTCTGGTAATTACACTGGTACTAAAGAACGGTCTTTCACTTTTTCAGAGAAAATGAGCAATTATCTAAGTATGGAGATACAAAAGCCGCCAGAGCTATTATGCTGGTTGAGCTTAAGAAGCTTATTGAAGCGAACCCTCTATTCCGGGATAAATTGCAGTTCCCTAACCTCAAGGGTGCAAGATTACGAACTCTCATTAACCAAAGGTACTTCCTACCTTCTTATATAATCTATATCTGACTTGGCATTTATTCATGCCTTTGCTAATACATTCCTGTGGACAAGAAACTGACATTCTGTTTACAGCTTGAATTGGCAGCACCAACTCTGCAAGAACCCAAAACAAAATCCGGATATAAAAACTTTGTTTGTAGATCATTCATGTGGTGGACAACCAAATGGTGCTCTTGGTCCATCTCCTATAAACAACCCCTTGCTTGGGTCTTTGCCAAAGGCTGGTGGTTTTCCTCCGTTGGGTGTACAAGGGGTAAGTTTTCAGCTTCTCAAGACTGCACGCAGCTTTTTTTTCTCTTTAATATAAATGTTTAATTTATATTTTACTTTGTAATGCTGAACTATCTGAATAAAATGCATTATCATGAATTTGGTTGGGTCTCCTTTATGGCATTAGAGCCTAGATTGGAATGTCAACTGCCTCATAGCTTTTATTGTGGCAAAACTGAATAATTAATGACCAAAGAATCTGTACTTGTCAAAATTATTTCAAATTTACGTGAGAGTTTATTTGCAGCTGCATGTACTTTACTTTAGCACCTCAATGCTCTGCTAATTCTGCATGATGCACATCTTTCAGCCTTTTCAACCAGCACCTGCAGCAGTCCAGGCACCTCTTGCATGGATGTCAAACCCCTCAACAATGAATCATCCAGCAGTTTCTGGAGGTGGAGGAGCTATTGGGCTTGGCGGTCCATCAATTTCATGTATGCTACTTTTTAGTGTAAAGGCATAGTTAGTTTCTTTTTACTACTGGCTTATTGACGAGGAATCATCTTATCTCTTTTGACTAGCTGCTCTAAAGCACCCAAGGACTCCTCCAACTAACCCCGTAGACTTCTCTCTTGTGGACCCTGACCATGTTTCTAAGAGGATGAGACCCATGGCCATTGATGAGGTGTTACATTTTATCACTCACCAAATGCTTTTTGCCAGACAGAAGTTTGTATATATCACTAAGTCCACTTTCTTTAGAAAGAAGTGTTTGCAAATGAAGGATGGATCTAATTCCTTTACAATGCTTATTTTGCCTTACTATATTATTGATATCTCTTGGTTGAGTGTAAGAGGTTTGGTTACTACGTGATACTTAAATTTTACTTTTTTGGGGGGTCAATATTTTGCAGGGAAATCTGCCAGTGAATGTGCTCCCAGTTACATTTCCTGGTCACGGTCATCCTCAGGCCTTCAATGCCCCTGATGATCTCCCTAAGAGCGTCGCTCGTACACTAAGTCAGGGTTCATCTCCTATGAGCATGGATTTTCATCCCATAAAGCAGACACTTCTCCTAGGTATATACTTGTTCCAATATCTCTATCGCTATCTTATTTATCATTTTAACTTGAACTGACCTGTAATGTTTGTTTCATTAGTGGGTACCAAAGTGGGAGATATTGCACTGTGGGAAGCGGGATCGAGGGAACGACTTGTTGTAAGGAACTTTAAAGTGTGGAATTTATCTGCATGTTCAAAAATTCTTCAGGTTCTAGTCCTCTTCCTTTCCTTCTTATTCATCATAGAGCAATACAGGTTTCTTACATTCACTTATTTTTGTTGTGTTTAGGCGGCCCTAGTTAAAGATCCAAGTGTTTCTGTGAACAGAATTATTTGGAGCCCTGATGGTTCATTATTTGGTAAGTCAGTGCACAGAGAGCATTTGAGTTGTCTTTTCATTCTGTATAGCTTTTGATTTAAAAAACCAAAGCATATCAGTGTTCTAAATAATACTTTCTACAATCTGAGCCATGTGTTATCCAGTGGCTCCACAAGGAAGAAACTTTAGTTAATGAAATTTCCATGCAATAATTTCAGGAGTTGCATACTCGATGCACATAGTACAATTATATTCGTACAATGGGGGAAGTGACATGAGGCAGCATGTGGAGGTACCTTGGATTTTACAGTATTTGGTCATAACCCATTTACGCCTTTTAGCTTAATACCTCGAAAAGTGACATCTCATGTTGTAATTGTAGATTGAAGCTCATTCTGGTGGAGTAAATGATCTCGCATTCTCCCATCCCAACAAGCAGCTTTGTGTAATAACATGTGGAGATGACAAGACCATCAAGGTTTTCAATCTTTTTACCACTTACCTGTCTTGTTGAAAAAATAACATTTTTTTAACGTTTGCTTTTGAAACGTAGGTATGGGATGCTGCAACTGGTGCAAACCAGTACAAGTTCGAAGGGCATGAGGCTCCTGTGTATTCAATCTGCCCTCACTATAAGGAAAACATTCAGGTATAGAAAGTTGTCTTAATTGGGTTGCTTTAAATAAAAAGTAAAATAACATCCTGTTCTTATGTGCACTTTGTGCTCTCTCTGCTTCAGTTCATCTTTTCGACGGCACTGGATGGTAAAATCAAAGCTTGGCTGTATGACAATGGAGGATCTCGAGTTGACTATGAGGCTCCTGGTCGGTGGTGCACAACCATGGCTTACAGTGCCGATGGGACTAGGTTTGTTTCATACCCATCCTTGAAGTTGGTTACTTTTCTTGTTTTTTTAGTGAAATGAAAAAAAGATAGAAGGAAACCCGTACTCATAAGCGATAAACCCTTATTTAGGGTGCAAATCTGATGTAAATCCTTTCCAAAACCCAAATCTTGCTACCGTGATCAATTTCTTGTTTACTTACACATATGGCATATTTACAACTTGCAGACTCTTTTCATGTGGGACAAGCAAAGAAGGCGAGTCCCATCTGGTGGAGTGGAACGAAACAGAAGGTGCTGTGAAGAGAACATATCAAGGGTTTAGAAAACGCTCGTCAGGCGTTGTTCAATTTGATACAACAAAAAACAGGTTCTTAGCTGCTGGTGATGAGTTTGCTGTTAAATTTTGGGACATGGACAATGCTCAGCTTTTGGCTAGCGTTGATGCAGAAGGAGGTCTTCTAGTAAGTCTCGCTATGAAAAAAATTGCCTTTAAATATAAAAGAGAAATTATGTCAACAATTTGCTAAAACTGATGTTATTCATCAACAGGTTAGCCCTCGGATTCGGTTCAACAAAGATGGAACTCTTTTGGCTGTTTCAGCCAATGAGAATGTCATAAAAATCCTGGCAAATTCTGATGGCTTTAGGTTGCTGCGTGCAAATGAGAATCAAAATATGCCGTTTGATGCACCAAGAACATCGGAATCTAAGGTTAGTAAGGAGATGAAGGTGCTTCATTTTCACATAACTCAAGTATTAATGAATAAATCTTCATTTTTGACATTAAAAAAATGAGTTTTTTGCCATATATATATATGTAGAAAATGCTTGTTTTCTAAGGAAAGTTGTTACTTTCTTCAGCCAATCATCAACCCGATTATTGCTGCTGCAACTGCTGCTGTTTCAGCTTCTAATGCTGTGCTTGAGAGAAGTCCTTCTGTGATGAACACTATTTCTGGCATGGTTCGTCTTTTTATTTTTTGCAAAATTCGCCAAATATCTGATGATATTTGTTGCTTAGTTGTTCTTACATTTATCAAAACCAATTTGTGTTATTATAGCAGAATGGAGATGCTCGGAGTATGGGAGACACAAAGCCGAGAATAGCGGAGGAAATTAATGACAAGTCAAAAGTTTGGAAGCTTACTGAAATCAGTGAACCATCTCAGTGTCGGTCTTTGAAGCTGCCCGAGAATATGAGAGTAACTAAGGTCTGTTTTTATTTTTTTAAAATCTCGAGTGTTATCCATTAGAATCTCATATTCTTTTTAGTTTTTTTCATTGTAATTAGCTTCTTCCTGATCTTTATAGATATCGAGGCTAATCTACACAAATTCGGGAAATGCAATTCTGGCCTTGGCATCAAATGCTCTTCATCTTCTCTGGAAATGGCAGCGGACAGACCGTAATTCCAATGGCAAGGTGACTCATTTTCCCAAGAAGTTTAGAGAATTGCTCTATAGTCTGATTTGATTTTGTTGTCCAAATAATCCCGTACCAAAGCGTACCTCGAATAGTAGTAATTAGTAAATAAAAATACTTGAACAAATCACCAACAGCATAATTTGTCATTCAAATCAAACCATCTAAAATATTTAATGTTATTTCTTCAGGCAACTGCTAATGTGACACCTCAGCTATGGCAACCCGCAAGTGGCATCTTAATGACCAACGACGTATCTGATGCCAACCAAGACGAGGTTGTGCCTTGCTTTGCTTTGTCCAAGAATGATTCCTATGTAATGTCGGCCTCTGGTGGAAAGATTTCGCTATTCAACATGATGACATTTAAGGTGCGAAACAAAGACATATTTTTTTCTGGCAAAAAAAATAAAACAATTTCTGGAGTTCATATTTTGTTGTTGATTTATTGCAGACAATGACAACATTCAGTTCCCCGCCACCATCAGCAACGTCTCTTGCGTTTCACCCTCAGGATAACAATATTATTGCGATTGGAATGGATGATTCCACGATTCAGATATATAATGTTCGTGTGGACGAGGTATATGGCTTCTTCTACAAACCACTTATGCTGGTCTAAATGTCGAAATACTGACGTGGAAGTTATGCCTTACAGGTTAAAAGCAAGCTTAAAGGGCATTCGAAGAGGATAACAGGTCTCGCATTTTCTAGTGTTCTCGATGTGCTAATCTCAACAGGAGCAGATGCTCAGGTAAGCATTAAAAGGACTAGCAGAAATAGTGATTGGTAATCTTGTCATCCAATTTTCTGTCCATTCCAACAGATATATGCTTGGAACTCAGATGGATGGGAAAGGAAGAGGAGCATCGGCTTGCCGATGCCACCTGGACGGCAACCGACTGCGAATTCAGATACTCGGGTGCAATTTCATCAGGACCAAGTCCACTTTCTGGTTGTGCATGAGACCCAACTCGCTATCTACGAGACCACAAAATTCGAATGCATGAAACAGGTACCAACAACAAAATCAAATAACATTTCCCGATTACTTGACATCATGATTATTTACGATTTTTCTTGTGTTTAGTGGGTCCCACCCGAGTCCGGTGCCTCCATAACACATGCGACCTTCTCATGCGACAGTCAGTTAGTGTTTGCAAGCTTTGCCGATGCGACAGTATGCATTTTCAGTGCATCTAGCCTAAGACCGCGGTGTCGTGTAAACCCATCTGCTTATCTTCCTGCTAATGTCAGGTATGTTCTATAATATACGAAAACTCAATGCTTATAGTAACATCATAATTGACTCTATAAGTGATCTCATGCCACATCCAACCTACGAATGCTTCTGTAAGAATGGTTTGAATTGTGATATGTTTGTTCAGCAGTTCTGGTGTGCACCCATTGGTGATTGCAGCACACCCGCAAGAGCCAAACCAATTTGCTGTAGGACTTTCAGATGGTAGGGTCCACGTCTTTGAGCCGCTTGAGTCAGAAGGTAAATGGGGTGTCCCTCAAATGCTAGAGAATGGGTCAGGGTCTAGTATGCCGCCTACTTCACCAGCAGGCCCCGAACCAGTCCAGCGATGATCAAACGGCTCGGTAGACTTATCTTTTTCAGTACCCTTTTTTAGTGAACATGGATGGAGCTTCGGCGTAAACTTTACGGTTCGTTTGTTTTCTGTTTTTGCTAGATTATGCGTTGGAGGCGAATCTAACACGATGATTAACTAGCGCTGAGTCGAAGAATGACGGTGTAAATGTAACATTGCCGACCGATTAGAACTTTCTTTTTAGTTGTTGTCGTAGCAAGTAGACTTAGATTTGTATCAAGAGAAATGACGTTCCTTGTATTGATTTAGAGGAAGATTTTATTTTATTTTTCTAAATTTTAATCATGGTATTAATTATGTACATCTATCAAAGGTTGTCTCTTTGTCTCCCCTTGTAGTAGTTGCTGAATGATGATCACCAACCACGGCTTCATCCTATGAAAGCTGTCGGATTTATATGATGTTTTTAACAACGTGGCAATTGATACAGAAAAACAGAATCAGCATGCTTGTTTGTTTGTTCAATGCATATATATACATGTATATACAGAGAATCCATGTCCAATGCATCACATAAACCATTACAGCACAACTACCACCTTCTTCAAGGAAAGCATCCATTTACAGTTTCTTCTTCCCCAACAGCACCAAACCATTGTATTGTAAAAGAGTCTGCTTTACGCTTCTTTAACCACACCCATAGTATATTTACAGTAGCAGTAGTTCCTTTAACCACATGAACTAATTTATATATACATCCAGGTGAAATACCGAATTGCTCACAAGTTCATCTAGCAGTTGGATATTCATTGCATAAGCAGATAAAGAGAGATTAGCGCTTCCCTATTCAGGTCGGAAGCTTACTAGGTTTGGAAGATTGGTTGATTGGAGCTTTCTGATATCTTCAGCAGTCACTTTGCACGACTCCAATGTCAGCTGCTTCAGATTCTTCAGCGACTTGAGATGTTGCAGTCCGACGCTTGTGATGCGTGAGTTTGATACATTCAACGATACCAAATCAGTTAATCCTGCATATATTGTAAGAAAATCATTGGCTTGTGTAATAGATGAGTTTCTGGTGACAGAAATTTCTGTTGCTAAAAATCACTTTGTTTTCTCCAGTTGTGAGATGACAAGTTTGCATACATAGGTAAAAGAACATACCAGAGATCATCTCCAATGTCTTGTCCGTCAAATTGCAGTTTTGAGATAAATTCAGAAGAGTCAGAGATGAGAGTTGTTTGATGTTCTTCACGCCAGCATCAGTAAGCCCTCCTCCACATATTTCCAAGGACTGTAGATTTTTCAAGTCTAAATCCATACACATGAATAAATAAAATTGGTTATTGGCCGTGGCGTGTATATATATATATAGCTATCTATCTATATGGGTGACTTACTCTTCAGATGGAAAGTTCCTGAATCCGTGATTCGAGCTCCAAAAAGATCCAGATGAGTCAAGCCAGTCAGGCCTATGCATAAGAATAATTATTAAGGGATGGATATCGATTTTCAACGAAAAAGGATCACAAGAAATAGACAGCTTTGTGGATTTGGAAAGTATGTAAAAGGAAGGCATGGGCATATTTCGGAAATTTACTGGTAAGTGCTGCGAGACCCGTGTCAGTGACATGACGAACATCCAAGTTGAGTGATTTAAGAGCTTTAAGTCCAGATAATTTTCTCAGACCTCCATCTGTTATGACCGTGAATGACAAATTTATGCTCTCCAGATTTGTCAACCCTGTGAGAATTTTGAAAAGTACGAGATTGATTGATGCCGGTCAAACTCGTAATAAATATCTGAAAATGATTAGTAAATGCCTTACCGGACAGATGATGGAGGCCATTGCTGCCTATTTCAGTATCGGACAACTCCAAGCATTTTAAACGCTTAAGACCTACCAAATTAGACATTCCTCCATCTCCAATCCTGCAAGAATCCAAGTTCAAGCTCTCCAAGTTTGTTAAACCTGCATTCAACGAATAACAGGAATGGTTAATCCAGCACTATATCATTTTATGCCACCTCTGTGTCTCAGGTAGTGAATGCTCTCCCCAGCTACATTACAATACCTCAGCAGGTAATATACATTTTACATCTAAGGTTAAGAGAAAAATGGATAGATCTACCAAGTTGTACTTACAGTATTAATCCAACTAGTGAAAAGTTGCAAAAGGAAAAAATGGCACAAGTTCAACTAGCAATTTTGATCGAACATCAAAGTCCATAACAAAAGCTTTAACTTAAATTTTGATCTTATTAGAACACTGAATACAAATATGAAGTGGAGAGTACCTTTAAGATGCATCAGACAAGCATCAGTTATATTATTAAAGCCCAAGTTCAACACTTTCAGTGTTCCAAAACCTGACATGAAAAGGGAAGAAGTTGTCATCGGTTTTAGTCGGTTAACAAAGATAATAAAGTCATCTGAGGAACTGAATATATGCAACTTACGTGCTAATTTCTCACTTCCCTCGTCAGTCAAATGGCATCGATTTAGGTTCAAATATAAGAGGGCCGAGAGAGCTGTAAAAGATACAGCGGGTCAAGTAGCAATTCACTAGTTCACCAACTTGCTTTATTTTGAAATATATATTAAAAATGTAAACCTGCGAGGGAATCCAAGCATGCTGCAGTGACAGGGCAACCTTCCAAATTCAGTAAAGAGAGCTTATGGAGATCTGCAGTCACACAAAGGGTATAACTTTTACCATCTCATAATATATAAGTAGGCAACCAATAGCCATATTTTTTAAAAGCTTAAGTATTATACAGTATATACTATTATAACGAAGAAGTACCTTTCAGATAAGCTATCCCAAAATCTGTAACCTTACTGCAGGAAATTTGCAGACTTTTCAAGTTTATAAGCCCTGCATAATGAAATGATTTTTACAGTTAAGAAAATGTGAAATGCTCGACTTTGGTGAGATTATAGGACCAGGCATCATGGTAACTGGTAAGATTATGGTCTCAAAATGTTACCTTAGGCTTTACTAATACACGACTAAGAATGAATTTAACTCCATCCCCGCAGGTAACGCCAAACCAACATATCTAATTGAAGTTGTGAGAATATTGAAGGACGTACCAGACAGAGGCTTCAGATCAGAGTCTGTTATTGAATTGCACCACTTAATATTAAGCGACTCTAACTTCGACAGACCTGTAAATTGAAGTAGAGGATTGGACCAAGAAAATTCACTGCCAATTCAAAAATGGTAAGAGCAAACCTTCAAGATAAGTGAGACCACCATGGATTTGTGGACACCTCTCCAAATCCAACTTCACTAAATTAATTAAGCCACTAAGAACCTTCAGTCCTTGTGTAGTAATAGCATTGTTTCTCCTGAAGCTCAAACTTGTTAACTTTGAGAGACCTGCAAAATCATACGGAATTCATGTACCTATATATATATAAGGACCAGATCCTAGTAATTTGGTAGCAGAGGCTAGTCCTACCACTTAAATGTTCAAGCCCATCATCAGATATCTGGTCACAATAATTAAAGTTCAAAGCTTGAATGTTTTTGCAATTTTTAAGTTGATACAGCCCAGCATCAGTGACTTCAGATCCAGAGATATCAACAGAGAGCAAAGATGATCCCTGTGAAGAGATAACATCCATCCAGTCATCATTAACATCAGGGTACTCCCCAAGGTTAAGATCCTGCCAAATCCAGCACATACAATTTAGAGAAAATCATTTTTTTCCCCAATAAATAACCATTTTTCCTTAAAAAAAGTAGGTACCTGGAGAGCACAATCTCGGAATGCTTCAAGAGAAACATCGGTTAACTTCTGGGAGCTCACAAATTTATTAAAGACCAGTTGACTTATATCCCTTGGCAGCATTGAGAAGTTTTTATAAAATTCGAAGTCCTGTAATGAAGTACAAATATGAAGATACTGTATAAGGTTTGTATACTAAGCAAGCATGAAAAATGGAAAATCAAGACTACCTTGTTTATCTTTTCGACACATAAATCCATAAGAGATGGGCACTTCCCGTCTGCGTGCTTAGTGTTGCCTGCAGGGCGAGAAAATGAAGTGGCCAACCATTTTGAACTTCCACTCTTTGAATATCGTCCAGAAACCGCTCTCTGTACAACCTCTTCATCTTCCTGTTGGTCTGTCTTTCTAGAACAAGCTCCCCCCATGATGGAACAAATGTTTTCGAGCACAATCTTATATAAAATCGCAGCACTCAGTCACCAGAGATCGATTGAGACATTATCCCCTGTAAACACATACAGTAGCATATTAGCATGATAAGCAATAGCCAACAAATCAGAAGCTGCGACTGAATAAACAAGCCAAAATTTAGAATGTAAGAAAAACAGATCAAGCAATTCTGATATCGATCAATTTATCAAAGTATTTTCATTGCAGGGAAGACAACGGCAATAGGTTATATGAAGATACTTTTTGAAAGTGATCATCAAAGCAAGTCTAAGAAATAACCTTCATGGAAAAAACAAGACAAAATCATTCAAATTCTCATCAACCTCTAGAATCTCAAGGAAAAATTACAAAATCGGGAAGCTGCCTTCTTCAGCTCACAATAGGTGAATAGTTTGGCTCAAGGCCCGACCACCCACGTCATAAAAAAATATGTTTAACAAAACCCAGAATATCAACGTCTTTCTTTCAACAGCTTTTGTACCAAACCCACTTTGCTCGCATCGCAAAGGTAATCAGAAAGAAAAAAAAAATACAACTTCGAAAAGAAGAAGGCTCGATTTCATAAAACGGAAACTGAACCATCAATTTAACAAGAATTCCAGCGAAGCAACGCAGAGTTTCATGATCAAGGGTTACCTCATCATGATCAAGACGATTCAGTATCAATCCATGGAGCAGAAAGTGGAAAGTAGAAAGGAAGAAGATCGCTAAGAGAGAGAACGAGCCGGTGAGCTTCTAGAGGGAGAGGAGAGAAATACTGAACTTCATTCAGCTTCGGGACTTGGAGCAACCTTCTTCCGCCACGTGTGCTGGAGATGGAGATTCGGACTTAGATTTTGTGAAAATATTTCGTCCATCTCCCTTCTATAATCAGTACTCCGAACCTACGATTCGGAGTACATAATTGAAGGATGTGTGGGTCCCGCCTTAGCTTTTGTCTTTTGCGCCGATTGAGCCTTTGCTTTATCCATTGGTTGAAGATGGGACCCGCGGGTTGCTTCGGGAGATAATGCACGAAACCTTTATTTAATTTAATTAATTTTGCTAATCTATTTGTTTTATTTCTTTAATCATTTATCCATTTGAAAATGACACGTCACAATCTCATCCACGTAATTGTAATTGTTTGGGACAAGTTGCTTGTTTATTAGTCACTAATTAAAGCTTCAAAACGGATTATGGGACCTGCCATTCTTGAGTCGTGTTAGAGACTTAAATTTGACCGTGCAATAGTATTAGTCAGTTTTTGAAATCCAAACCTGATCCGTTAGGAATAGTAAGACTTGAGTTAGATGATCCGTTCGACCTCCATGACCCGCGTGTCAGTCTGATCCGTTTGACCCACCAGTACATAAAAACTCAGAAATAAGCTGACCAATGAGTCTGAATTATATATATTTAATATAATATACAATTCGAGATGAGCGATGGGTTGACCCATGGGTCAAGACTACTGACCCAAACCTGATCCGTGTTTTCATGGATCTTCCATGGGTCGTGTCAAAATGACTCGTGGGTCAAAAAGTCTGACCCAAACACGACCCGTGGCGCGGGTCACCCACGTGTTGGGTCAATTTTTTACACCCCTAATCAAACATTCCAACTTTTGGGCTTAATTGAAACATAGGTAACTGTTTGGAGTTAGAAAGGGAAAAAGCATAGGGGTTATTCTGCAAATGTTGAATCTCAGAAATGACCGATGGATTTTGAGTAAAAGTAATCTCCATAATTGATACAAATTTGTTTCTTTGCAGAAATTCCAAAGCTAAGATCAATCGGTGTCTACAGACAGAGATTACAACAACTGCAGTTGTTCAAACATTGAAGAAACCACGAATCCTTCTGTTCTGCAACAAGAACCTTCAATGGAGCTTATTGTCCTGCTTCTTCCCACAATCAACCATCCATTCATTATTCCAGCAAAACAAGATCAATCTGGAAATTTCCCAGATCGGAAAACAGCAAACTTGTTCATCTTTGAGTAACAGTACTTCACTCCACTCTCCTGCAACAGCTCCTCGATCGATTTCTTATCTTTCTCTGGCTCGGAGCTCTCACATTCGATCTCATAGCTCGTGCCGAAATCATACAATGTCTCATCAACCTCCAATTTCAGACCTTTCCAATGATAAATACCTCTCACATTCCTAAACCCACCTAAACAGGCCAGTTCTGCAACTCCATAATCTTCACTCACCCGTTTCACCACAGTGGAACCTCCAAGCGATAGTATCTTTGACGGATCGGTAATGTAAGTCCGCCCGATGGAAGGGTCGATGTCTTCTTCAAGCTCCTCCACGCGGCTGATTCCGGATGAAATTACAGGTTTGGACTTGAGAGAGAGGACGCATTGGGAATCACCATTGTAGAATCGGAGGCGGAGGGCGGCGAGGTTCTGTGAAAGCTCGAAGCTTGGGCTGTCGAAGAAGACGTTTTCTTGAGCGAGAGTTTTGATATGGAAGGGGGCGAGGAGGTCGGAGAGCTTCCGATGGGCGGCGGAGTCGGGGAGTCGGAGCTTAATTTCGACTTCCATGGGGGTAGGGTTTGGGAATTCTGCCTGTGTGGAAAGACGACGGAGGGTAGGTGCTGCGATTCTACCGTAACTGCATCTTCTCCCCAACCAAAAAGGGGACAACGATATGGGAGATGAAGCAGCAGACGCCATGGTCGATTCCGTGGAGCTTCGATTATGAGATGTCGAAACAGAGAAGAAGAAGAAGATAAAAGTAAGATCCGAGTCTAGGGAGGTTCCACAATCCACACCAATGTTTAAACATGCTGCAATTTGCACTGTCACATTGCCCCTGAAAGATTAAAATTGTATCAAATTAATCCTTCAGTTTTCTTGTGTAGCTTCTACAAGTTCTTCGTCGTTCTTTCCTCGGAACCAACAGACTCGAAGGTTTGGCCAAGAATTTCCGACAGCCAATCGAGGTACTGAATATGGTTAAAAAAAGGTACTGTAGAGTTGACAAATGGACTTGGGTAGACCGTGCTGTTGGCTGTTTGGAGACCCAAATCAAGATTCTTATCTTGCAACACTAAAAAGAAGCAAAAAGAGTGTTTCTCCTTGCACCAAAATAAGTTTACAGTACATGTAATTAGGAATTTAAGTTCAACCTCAACTTCTACTACCATTCCCGACATCGTCACCATCATCATCATCATCATTCATAATGGAACCACCAAAAATCACAGTCTGCTGCTAAACTACAGAAGAATACTACACCCTCCTCCTGAGGGATTCTTGCAGTTCCAACCGACTTAGCTGAAGATCTTGAAGAGGATACCGCCATGGGTGGCAAAGAAGGGTGCAAAGACAAGGGACTCGACTGCCATGAGCTTGATGAGGATGTTGAGGGAAGGTCCAGAAGTGTCCTTGAGTGGGTCCCCGATCGTGTCTCCAATCACAGCTGCCTTGTGTGGCTCCGAACCCTTTGGCCCGAGCGTCCTTGCATGTTCGGAAGCTCCAGCCTGCAAAATAACGTATGTGGTAAATTATGTTTATTACTCATATCATGGATTACCCACATCATTTAAAAAATTAAGTACTTTTCTTTTCTTGAAAAAGGTAATTTTTGTATTTTACTCATAAAAGAGTAACTTTTTTTTTCACATTTTTCTCCAAAAAATGTCAGTCTTAATATCACATTTTGTTCTTACCTCAATATACTTCTTTGCATTGTCCCAAGCACCACCAGTGTTGGATGCAGATATTGCTATCTGTTAGACATACCGTTGATGAGATCAGTTAAAATCCCGAACCAATAAAGATCCATCCTTTTCATTTTCCGACCACCTTAGAAAAGACATTGCATGAAAAGATTATGTTTTCACCTGAACACCAGAAACAAGGGATCCAGCAAGAACACCAGAGAGGGTTTCTACACCGAAGAATGTCCCCACAATGAGAGGAGTCAGCATCACAAGGGCACCAGGTGGAATCATTTCCTTGATGGAAGCATCTGTGGAGATCTTGACACAGGTGGCGTAGTCAGGCTTGGCAAGGCCCTCCATGAGACCAGGAATGGTGTTGAACTGCCTCCTGACCTCCTCCACCATCTTGAGGGCTGCACTTCCCACACTCTTCATGGTCATGGCAGAGAACCAGTAAGGGAGCATAGCACCCACGATCAGACCGATGAAGACTTTAGGAGTCAGGACATCAACAGTTGAGATTGCTGCGCGACTCACAAAGGCGCCAAACAGCGCCAGAGACACCAGGGCGGCTGATCCAATGGCAAATCCCTTCAAATCAACAGACCAAGTACTAGATTTAGTTGGTTTTTCAGTAAGCAAAGAAAATAACTCTGTTTAATTGTGAGACTCGGTGAAAGAATGAATCCTGACTGTCTCATTCAATCACTTTTACCTACGAAGGGAACCTTTTTCCTGAAAATAATACTTTTTTTCTTCCTAAAAATAAATCTTTTTATCTTGAAAAGGAACACTTTTTTGCCCAGAAGGAGATTTTTTTTAATCTTACTTTGAGCAGACAGCTCTATTTATACCTTTCCGATGGCAGCAGTAGTGTTTCCAGCAGCATCAAGAGCATCAGTTCTCTCCCTAATGCGATGGCTCATACCCGCCATCTCAGCAATGCCTCCAGCATTGTCGCTGATGGGACCATAAGCATCTATGGCCAATCCAGTGGCAATGGTGCTCAGCATTCCAAGGGCAGCCATGGCAATTCCGTACATGGCAGCAAAGCTGAAACTGACAAAGATGCTAATGGCAATAGCAAAGATGGGGATGATCACAGACTTGTAGCCCAAGGCAAGGCCAAAGATGACATTGGTGGCAGCTCCAGTCCTGCATGAGTCTGCAACATCCTGGACAGGGCTGCAAGACACCAATTTTTACTATTAAAAAAAGGAAAATTATTTTATAAAAATTGCATGAAGGAGATACTATTGATTTATGTTACCTATATGCATTGCTTGTGTAGTACTCAGTAACGAACCCAATGATGAGTCCAGCCCAAAGACCAACACCAACACATAAGAACAATTGCCTGCAGAACAAAGACAACATTATCCAATTGTTTTCTAAACTATTTTCATGTTGAATTATTTATAGAATAAAAAAATCTTACCAGTTCTTGACCTCTTTTTGTACCCCAAAGTTGAAGATTGTGAAGGATGACGGCAGTGCAACCCAACTAACAAGTGCAATCCCAATAGTCATCAGAACAGTCGAGATGATGAGCTGCTTCTTCAACGCAGGCTCGATTTCCTTCACAACCTTGATTTCAAAGAAGTCTGTGGCGAATAAGGTTGTGATCAAGCAAACAAGGATGCCCACTGAACTGATCAGCAGGGGAAAACACATTGCAGTGAAATCATGCTCGATTCCAAATGAAGAGATGGAAGCAACTACAAGGGCTGCACAAGATGCTTCCGCATATGACCCAAAGAGATCAGACCCCATTCCAGCAATATCTCCGACATTGTCACCAACATTGTCAGCAATAACCTACATTAAAAAAGAAAAAGGAAATAGTTAAAATCTGCACAAGAGTTGGTCAATTTTAACAAAGATTATTCTTCAAGTCAGCTATGTTCAACAACTTACAGCAGGGTTTCTGGGATCATCTTCAGGTATGTTTCTTTCAACTTTCCCGACAAGATCAGCACCCACATCAGCAGCCTTGGTGTAAATCCCACCACCAACTCTTCCAAACAGAGCCATGGAAGACCCACCGAGACCATAACCAGTAATGGCCTCAAAGAGGCCTTCCCAGTCATCACCGTAGTAGATCTTGAACAGATTGATGGTAATGTAAAGCACCAAAAGGCCATTAGCAGCAAGGAGAAAGCCCATGACTGCACCAGACCTAAAAGCAACAATAAAAGCTTTACCAACTCCTTTCCTTGCTTCCAGAGTTGTTCTTGCATTAGCATAGGTAGCAATTTTCATGCCAAGGAAGCCAGAAATAACTGAAGTTACAGCACCGAGCAAGAATGATGCAGTGCTGAAAGCAGCAGTTGCCAACCGAGGCTTGCATGTCTTTGACGGATCATAGGTGCAAGGTTGGCTCTTGGTACTGAAGCTCTCAACGGAACCAAGAAATAGGAATATCAGGATTGCAAAAGCAATCATGAACACACCCACATATTGGTACATCGTGAAAAGAAAAGATGTCGCACCTGTTACATTACGAAAAAATAAACAGCCAATTTAATCCCTTTGAGTAATTCAGTATAAACAGCACTTAAAACCAAGGTAGCAAAGGATGTCATGTTGATAGCAGAATTAGTTAGTCTTAGTCAAAGTTCAAAATATTCATGCAGCAACATGATTTTACCATTTCCAAGCGGCCCAGTTATATGGCAAAGACTAGATTGGAAAATGATTCCAGTTTCACATTATTGCTGGTTGTTAGGAACACAGATTCATCATGTTTCCAATATAAGACTTTACCAAATTGCTAGAGGAAAAGGTAACTACAAATATAATTAACCAAAAGATACTTTTTAATTACATAATATTATATTTTGATATACAAGACTTTGCTTACAAATCAATCCACATTCCAAATATCTTTTACCACTCTCTCACATGGCTCAACACGTGCATTTGGACATTATGAACACAAGACGAAAGAGACATCCCATTAATAATAGCATGAGGATAAAAATGCATCAGGTAACAGCCTTCCCCAGAAGGACCACAATTTCGAAAGACACATCCACCAATATTTTTCAATATAAAAGCAACCTGACAAGTGACAAGGATGTCCTAAGAATTTTATATTATTTTTATGTTAGTACATCTATGTACTGCATTGCTATTTTAAAAAAGATACTCTTTTTTCTTGTCAATAAAAAAAGTATGACAATCAAAAGATCCAATGTGACCTTACAAACAAACCCTAGGAACTATCCAGGAAATCGACCAGTATATTTCCATAGCAGTCCCTCCAAAACATACTTCTATGATCTATCTAATGATGCTATTAAAAGCTGAAACTCTAATGAGTAACAGTTATTTTTGGCTGAACAATAACATATACTCTTGCAAACTAGATTACATTCAAAGCATCCACCGACAAGATATTAATTGCCACTCTTCGAGCTCAATACTGATGATTCACGACGAAAAGACCACAGACCAAGAAAGAACAATGCTAATTCTTTCAATACCCATTTTTATGCACATTAACAGTATTTAAGCTCCATATTTCGACTCACTTCCTTTCAAATATCAGGAAAATCTTGAGCTCTATTATTACTCTTCAAGATCTATATATGATTACTGAATGCTGTACAACCCATGAACCAATAAATTTTCCTTATCTCGTCCATAAACTTGAAGATGTTCATATCTCTTTGCATTATCCAACTAAATCTCAGTAAAGCAAGTACAAAGATATAGAAATATCGAACCTTCAGAGATGGCACTCTGTATCTCAGCGCACTTGGCGACAACAGCGTGTTCATTGACACCTTCTTCTTCTTCGATGAGGTAATCGTTGTAGCCGTTCTTGCTGTTGCTAGCAGTCGAGGAGTGTGTTTCCGGCGTAACCTTCACCTTGGCCACGAGGAACCACTGCACCAGGGAGAACAGGATCCCGATAACCGCGCAAACGGGGACCACTATCTCCGTTTCAAATTCAGAGAGCAACGCCATCGCCACTGAGACTTCCGGGGCCTGTACTGCCGGAGGTAAATCGACACAAAGGTTTACGTATGGATGGAAAAGAGTCTGAGTTTGAAGTAAGCAGGGGAAGATGAAGCACAGCGCGAGTGATTTATACGCAAAAGGAGGCGAAATATCCATATAATCTATTTGCAAACATACCCCTAATTTTTTTAAATCTTCAATTAACCTTAAACTTAAACAACTAATGAGATATATCCGTTAAAAACTAAAATTGTCAGGATATTACTCACATTCATGCAACTCAAAGAGTGTACTGTTGGTATTATTGAGATGACATATTTTTAAGAACTACCTGAAATTTGGACATTTTGCAATGAGCTACCCGAACTTTAAAAATTCAAAACGGGTTCCCTCAACTTGAACGACGATACAAATAGTTACCTCCGTCCAATTTACCGTCAACTGTTAACAGAATTTCGTCAGAAATTGGACAGAGGTAGCTATTTGCAATTTTGTCCAAGTTGAGGTAGCACGTTTTGAATTTTTAAAGTTTAGGTAATTCGTTGAAATATATCCAAAGTTCATATAGCTTATTGGTATTTAACCCTATTTTTAATTAGGGAAGTGGTGTGAAGGGTTCAAACTTCAAACGTAAACTACACTAAGCGTGTCATTGGTACACACTACTCGAGCAGTAGAAGGGTTTCGTTTCATCTTATTTTGAGGGTAAAAGAAGTGGAATCTAAAGTTAAAGGACCGATTTATAACAGAACATTATTGATAAGGAGTAACAGTGAAATTTCAAACTCATCAATTAAGGTCAATAACGTTCGATCAAGTATTACAACCGTTGGATCTCAGAAGAAATGAATTGGACGGCGAGAGATATGATATGGAAGGGGTGGGGTTGAAGTAAGTAGTACAAAAGTCGAAATGGGAGTGGAGAATACGAAGATATCCGGCGCGTATTCCTGACGCATCTCTGTTGGGAATTGGGATTGGATTTCCTTTCTTTGCACTCATTTTCCCTCAATGCCCCTCATGTACTACGATAATTACAATTTTGTTTTAGGGTAATCGAGGGGGCAATCATTTGGTGTGTGTACAGACACAAAGATTCATGCACCTTCAATGTAAATTCATACCGACACTCGTATAGGTAATTCACTCGTATGGGAAATTTTTCAAAAAGTGTTTGTTTTAGATTTTTTTTTGAAAAAGTATATATTTAAAAAATATATTTAACAAAATATGCATATATGAAGGTAGGGTATTAGCGATTTTCTTAAAATCGCTACCAGTAACGATTTTAAGAAAATATTGCAAGATGATAGCGTCTTTAATAAGTAGGTTTGATCAAGAGAAATGAGTCAATTTTGATTACTTTGAGAAGACACATCAGAGTGTAAATGAATTTTCAGTGGGTGGAGGAGCAGGATACAGAATTTTAACCTCATTCACAACCAAAAAGGAAGTATCAATCAAGGAAAATGGAAGGTTTGATCAAGAGAAATGAGTCAATTTTGATTACTTTGAGAAGACACATCAGAGTGTAAATGGATTTTCAGTGGGTGGAGGAGTAGGATACGGAATTGTAACCTCATTCACAACCAAAAAGGAAGTATCAATCAAGGAAAATGGAATTTGTTAGGTGGGGATCGAGTAATCTCATCGAGTTTCTCAAATCGGTTGGTATAGAGACGCATGATTAGATCTCTCAGTAAGATGTTGGAGCAATTATAGCGCGGTATATCAATGACAACAAACTGAATCACCCTACGAAGAAGAGTGTAGTTTGTGATGAAAGACTTCAATTTCTATTTAGGAGGAAAACCATAAGCAGACGTAAAATCAACGAGTTGTTGTCAGTATACTATGCAGAAAATCAAGAGTCTTCAGATGAGGAGTTTTGGAGTTCGGGTGAGGATGCTGCACCAGTTAAAGTCGTCCGCCCTCTTGCACCTAAAGCCCCCAAAGAGCTCTTTTGCAGTAGTAATTCCTGAAAATGTCAAACTAGCTAGTGTATTTGAAGAAAAGTCTCATTCAGAAACTTGTGAATAAACAACTTTGTTTCAATGTTTTACCTCACGGATATTGTTCAGAACAAGTTGGAAAATTTAGGACATGTAATATTTGCCTAGGAAAAAAGTATTTAACTTCTTATAAATTCCTTTCTTGTTTACTTGAGGAATTTGGTGAGACTAGCCTAGAGAATGAACAAGCATCAGTTCGCTTGAAAGACCTTGGTTGCTGTACCATGTTAGTATCTAAACTTCACATTTTTAGAGAACCAATTGAGGAATTTGGTGAGACTAGCCTAGAGAATGAACAAGCACCAGGTCGCTTGAAAGACCTTGGTTGCTGTACCATGTTAGTATCTAAACTTCACATTTTTAGAGAACCAGTTGAGGAATTTGGTGAGACTAGCCTAGAGAATGAACAAGCATCAGTTCGCTTGAAAGACCTTGGTTGTTGTACCATGTTAGTATCTAAACTTCACATTTTTAGAGAACCAGTTGAAATTGTAGCACTGACACTCTTTTGTCTGACATACTTTCTTTAATAATTTATGTTGCATGCTTGGACCTATGAATACTGAGATGAAGCAACTCAAAGTCCCTGTCCATCGAAAAACGCCACGTAGTGGTGAATAAGCGATTTTTTTTCAAAAAGTGTATATTTTAGAAAACAATTTGCAAAATCGCTACTACCAGTAGCGATTTTGTAAAATCGCTAATACCACCTGCGCAGATGCACATTTTGCTAAATATGTTTTTTAAATATATACTTTTTCAATTTTTTTTCTAAAATAAATACTTTTTGAAAAAAGTCCTCGTATGGGTAATTGTTATTATTAATTTGTGTCTTGTGATTAGTATAGAAGTGTTGTTTTAAAAGGTTATGTATTATAAAATATGTAACGTCTTATTTTTAATTAATTTGTAATAGTTAGTTTACATTATCATTAGAAAACTCACAATATTCATTTTAGGGAAAAATTTAAAAATGTGTTTTTCAACCTAAACCATTGTTTTTTGTCCAACATGTTTGAAAATGGTGATAATTGGTACATTCGTTACTTTTCTGTTAAAAAATTCTCTTAAATGTTTTTTATATTTACAAAATTAACCAAATATTATTCTAAAAATTACAGCTAAACCCTACAAACTTACACAAATGTTATAAATAAGTCCCGACTTGATTCGAGCCACACCAAGGCTCACCTAGCCACGATCCGAGCCCAGACCAGGTCCCCAGGGTTGGGTGACCTAGTCTGTGTTCGAACCTTGGCTAGGGACCCCCGACGTGGCTCGAATTGAGTCGTGATCTCTTTTGAGTTTGGGCCGATTCCGTTGATTTTCAATATCTTCTCACTCAGAACTCTTTTTTCTTTGAAATCCATTTTATTCGCATTCATTCTCAGCGTACATGACCTTAGTGACTTAGGACCATTTCTTATTTTTTAGCCAAAATCTCACATTTTTCGTGATGGTACCCCTTTGAGTTTCGACCGGTTTCGTAGATTTTAAGAATCTTATCACCCGTACCTTCGTTTTCGTCCAAATAAATTTTATTCTCATTCATACTCAACATATATGTTCGTAGTAACATTAATATCATTTTATTTAATTATTACCCCAAATCCCATTTTTCCGGGATGGTCCTTTGAGTTTCGACCGATTTTGTTAATTTTTCAATATCTCCTCAAGCGTTACTCTGTAATCGTCGAAATTAGTTTTATTAGCATTCGTTCTCAATGACCTTTGATTATTCACATTCATACTTGACATATATTCTTGTAGTAATGTAAATACAATTTCTTAAGTGTGACCCAAAATCAAATTTTTTCGGTGATACCTTTTGAGTTTGCACCGACCACGTAAAATTTCAATATCTCCATACTCTGAACACTATTCTCGTCAAAATCAGAGGTTTCCGCATTTATACTTGACTTATATTGTCGTATTAACGTTAATTTCATTTATTTAATATGGCCTCCTTATCACATTTTTTCTGTGATGGTACCGCTTCGAGTTTCGACCGTTTACGTAGATTTTCAATATTTCATAGCTCATACGTTGTTTTAGTCAAAATAAGTGTTAAGTGATGGTACCCCTTTGAGTTTCGACAGATTTCATAGATTATTCAATATATATCCCCTCACTCCTGAATTCGCTTTCACCAAAAAATGGTTTTATTTGCATTCGTTCTATATAAAATTTATTCATATTCATACCTGGAATATAATATAGCAGTAACATTAATACCATTTCTTTCTTCCGAACAAAAAAAGTCATGTGATCTTTTTTGAGTTTAGACCGATTCCGTTGATCTTCATACTCAGAACTCTTTTTCTTTGAAATCCATTTTATTCACATTCATTCTCGACGTATATGATCTTAGTGACTTAGGACCATTTCTTAATTTTTAGCCAAAATCTCACATTTTCCGTGATGGTACCCCTTTGATTAATTAGTTTTATTTGCATACAAACTCGATATATATCGGGGTATTAACGTTAACATAATATATATTTTTGGATCCCAAATCTACTATTTTCCATGATGGTACCCCTTTGATTTTCGACCGATTTTGTAGTTTTTTGAAGTTCTCCTCAATCGGAACTCTATTTTCGATGAAATAAATTGTGTTTACATTCGAATTTGATCAAGTATATTTGCTACACATTCCTACTCAAAATATAGGATCAAATAACGTGGTGATCAGTTGTATATCCCACGTTAAAGACATTTTTCTGAGATCTTACCTTCTTAGTTTCGTCCGATTTCGTAGTTCTGTAAATATCTCATCACCTACAACTTCATTTTCACTTAAATTAGTTTTATTCGCATAATAACTCAATATATATCGGGGTATTACCGTTAACATAATATATATTTTTGGATCCTAAATCGACTATTTTCCGTGATGGTACCCCTTTGAGTTTCGACCGATTTTGTAGTTTTTTGAATTTCTCCTCAATCAGAACTCTATATTTTATGAAATAAATTGTGTTTACATTCGAATTTGATCAAGTATATTTTCTACACATTCCTACTCATAATATAGGATCAAATAAGGTGGTGATCAGTTGTATATCCCACATTAAAAACCGTTTTCCGAAATCGTACCTTATTAGTTTCGTCATATTTCGTAGTTCTGTCAATATCTCATTACCCACAACTTTGTTTTCAGTGAAATTAGTTTTATTCGCATACTAACTCGATATATATCGGGGTATTAACATTAACATAATATATATTTTTGGATCCCAGATCGACTATTTTCCGTGATGGTAGCCCTTTGAGTTTCGAACGATTTTGTAGGTTTTTGAATTACTTCTCAATCGGAACTCTATTTTCGATGAAATAATATGTCTTTTCCTTCGAACATGATCAAGTATATTTTATACACATTCGTACTCAAAATATAGGATCAAATAACGTGGTGATCAGTTGTATATCCCACGTTAAAGACATTTTTCTCACATCGTACCTTAATAGTTTCGTCCAATTTCGTAGTTTTGTCAATATCTCATCACCCACAACTTCGTTTTCAGTGAGATTAGTTTTATTCGCATACTAAAACAATATATATCGGGGTGTTAACATTAACATAATATATATTTTTGGATCCCAAATCGACTATTTTCCGTGATGGTACCCCTTTGAGTTTCGACCGATTTTGTAGTTTTTTGAATTTCTCCCCAATTGGAACTCTATTTTCGATGAAATAAATTGTTATTTCCTTCGAACTTCATCAAGTATATTTTCTACACATTCCTACACAAAATATAGGATTACATAACGTGGTGGTCAGTTTTATATCCCACGTTAAAGACCTCTTTCGGAGATCGTATATTAGTTTCGTCCGATTTTGTAGTTCTGTCAATATCTCATCATCCACAACTTCATTTTCAGTGAAATTAGTTTTATTTTCATAGGAACTCGATATATATCGGGGTACCCCTTTGAGGTTCGAACGATTTTGTAGGTTTTTGAATTACTTCTCAATCAGAACTCTATTTTCGGTGAAATAATATGTCTTTTCCTTCGAACATGATCAAGTATATTTTCTACACATTCCTACTCAAAATATAGGATCAAATAACGTGGTGATCAGTTGTATATCCCACGTTAAAGACATTTTTCTGAGATCGTACCTTAATAGTTTCGTCCAATTTCGTAGTTCTATAAATATCTCATCACCTACAACTTCGTTTTCAGTTAAATTAGTTTTATTCGCATAATAACTCAATATATATCGGGGTGTTAACATTAACATAATATATATTTTTGGATCCCAAATCGACTATTTTCCGTGATGGTACCCCTTTGAGTTTCGACCGATTTTGTAGTTTTTTGAATTTCACCTCAATCGGAACTCTATTTTTGATGAAATAAATTGTGTTTACATTCGCATTGGATCAAGTATATTTTCTACACACTCCTACTCAAAATATTGGGTCAAATAACGTGGTGATCAGTTGTATATCCCACGTTAAAAACCTTTTTCCGAAATCGTACCTTATTAGTTTCGTCCTATTTCGTAGTTCTGTTAATATCTCATTACCCACAACTTTGTTTTCAGTGAAATTAGTTTTAATCGCATACTAACTCGATATTTATCGGGGTATTATCATTAACATAATATATATTTTTGGATCCTAGATCGACTATTTTCCGTGATGGTACCCCTTTGAGTTTCGAACGATTTTGTAGGTTTTTGAATTACTTCTCTATCGGAACTCTATTTTTTATGAAATAATGTCTTTTCCTTCGAACTTGATGAAGTATATTTTCTACAAATTCCTACTCAAAATATAGGATCAAATAACGTGGTGATCAGTTGTATATCCCACGTTAAAGACCTCTTTACGACATCGTTCCTTATTAGTTTCGTCTGATATCGTAGTTCTGTCAATATCTCATCATCCACAACTTCGTTTTCAGTAAAATTAGTTTTATTCGCATACTAACTCGATATATATCAGGGTATTAACGTTAACATAATATATATTTTTTGATCCAAAATCAACTATTTTCCGTGATGGTACCCCTTTGAGTTTCGATCGATTTTGTAGTTTTTTTAATTTCTACCCAATCGGAACTCTATTTTCGATGAATTAAATTGTGTTTTCCTTCAAACATGATCAAGTATATTTTCTACACATTCCTACTCAAAATATAGGATCAAATAACGTGGCGATCAGTTGTATATCCCACGTTAAAGACATTTTTCTGAGAACGTACCTTAATAGTTTCGTCCGATTTCATAGTTCGGTCAATATCTCATTACCCACAACTTTGTTTTCATTGAAATTAGTTTTATTCGCATACTAACACGATATATATCGGGGTATTAACATTAACATAATATATATTTTTGGATCCCAAATCGACTATTTTCCGTGATGGTACCCCTTTGAGTTTCGATCGATTTTGTAGGTTTTTGAATTTCTTCACAATCGGAATTCTATTTTCGATGAAATAATATGTCTTTTTCTTCGAACTTGATCAAATATATTTTCTACCCATTCCTACTCAAAATATAAGATCAAATAACGTGGCGATTAGTTGTATATCCTACGTTAAAGAAGTCTTTACGAGATCGTACCTTATTAGTTTTGTCTCATTTCGTAGTTCTGTCAATATGTCATCACCCACAACTTCTTTTTCAGTGAGATTAGTTTTATTTGCATACTAACTCGATATATATCGGGGTATTAACATTAACATAATATATATTTTTGGAACCCAAATCAATTATTTTCCGTGATGGTACCCCTTTCAATTTCGATCGATTTTGTAGTTTTTTGAATTTCACCCCAATCAGAACTCTATTTTCGATGAAATAAATTGTTATTTCCTTCGAACTTCATCAAGTGCATTTTATATACATTCCTAATTAAAATATAGGATCAAATAACATGGTGGTCAGTTGTGTATCCCACGTTAAAGACCTTTTTCTGAGATCGTACATTATTAGTTTCGTCCGATTTTGTAGTTCTGTCAATATCTCATTACCCACAACTTTGTTTTCAGTGAAATTAGTTTTATTCGCATACTAACTCGATATATATCGGGGTATTAACATTAACAACATATATATTTTTGTATCCCAGATCGACTATTTTCCGTGATGGTACCCCTTTGAGTTTCGACCGATTTTGTAGGTTTTTGAATTACTTCTCAATCGGAACTCTATTTTCGATGAAATAATATGTCTTTTCCTTCGAACATGATCAAGTATATTTTATACACATTCGTACTCAAAATATAGGATCAAATAACGTGGTGATCAGTTGTATAACCCACGTTAAAGACCTTTTTCTCACATCGTACCTTAATAGTTTCGTCCGATTTCGTAGTTCTGTCAATATCTCATCACCCACAACTTCGTTTTCAATGAGATTAGTTTTATTCGCATACTAACACGATATATATCGGGGTATTAACATTAACATAATATATATTTTTGGATCCAAAATCAACTATTTTCCGTGATGGTACCCCTTTGAGTTTCGATCGATTTTGTAGTTTCTTTAATTTCTCCCCAATCGGAACTCTATTTTCGATGAATTAAATTGTGTTTTCCTTCGAACTTGATCAAGTATATTTTCTACACATTCCTACTCAAAATATAGGATCACATAACGTGGTGATCAGTTGTATATCCCACGTTAAAGACCTTTTTCAGAAATCGTACCTTATTAATTTCATCATATGTCGTAGTTCTATCAATATCTCATTACCCACAAGTTTGTTTTCAGTGAAATTAGTTTTAATCGCATACTAACTCGATATATATCGGGGTATTAACATTAACATAATATATATTTTTGGATCCCAGATCGACTATTTTCCGTGATGGTACCCCTTTGAGTTTCGAATGATTTTTTAGTTTTTTGAATTTCTACTCAATCGGAACTCTATTTTTGATGAAATAATGTCTTTTCCTTCGAACTTGATGAAGGATATTTTCTACAAATTCTTACTCAAAATATAGGATCAAATAACGTGGTGATCAGTTGTATATCCCACGTTAAAGACCTCTTTACGAGATCGTACCTTATTATTTCGTCTGATTTTGTAGTTCTGTCAATATCTCATCACCCACAACTTCGTTTTAAGTGAGATTAGTTTTATTTGCATACTAACTCGATATATAGTGTAGATTTTTGAATTTCTCCCCAATCGGAACTCTATTTTCGATGAAATAAAATGTGTTTTCCTTCGAACTTCATCAAGTGTATTTTATACACATTCCTAATTAAAATATAGGATTAAATAACGTGGTGGTCAGTTATATATCCCACGTTAAAGACCTTTTTTTGAGATCGTACATTATTAGTTTCGTCCGATTTTGTAGTTTTGTCAATATCTCATCATCCACAAATTCGTACATTATTATTCGCATACTAACTCGATATATATCGGGGTATTAACGTTAACATAATATATATTTTTGGATCCAAAATCAACTATTTTCCGTGATGGTACCCTTTTGAGTTTCGATCGATTTTGTAGTTTTTTTAATTTCTACCCAATTGGAACTCTATATTCGATGAATAAATTGTGTATTCCTTCGAACTTGATGAAGTATATTTTCTACACATTCCTACTCAAAATATAGGATCAAATAACGTGGTGATCAGTTGTATATCCAACGTTAAAGACATTTTTCCGAGATCATACCTTATTTGTTTCGTCCGATTTCGTAGTTTTGTCAATATCTCATCATCCACAACTTCGTTTTCAGTAAAATTAGTTTTATTCGCATACTAACTCGATATATATCGGGGTATTAACGTTAACATAATATATATTTTTTGATCCAAAATCAACTATTTTCCGTGATGGTACCCCTTTGAGTTTCGATCGATTTTGTAGTTTTTTTAATTTCTCCCCAATCGAACCTCTATTTTCGATGAATTAAATTGTGTTTTTCCTTCGAACTTGATCAAGTATATTTTGTACACATTCCTACTCAAAATATAGGATCAAATAACGTGGTGATCAGTTGTATATCCCACGTTAAAGACCTCTTTACGAGATCGTACCTTAATAGTTTCGTCCAATTTCGTAGTTCTATCAAAATCAAATCACCCACAACTTCGTTTTCAGTGAGATTAGATTTATTCGCATACTAACACAATATATATCGGGGTGTTAACATTAACATAATATATATTTTTGGATCCCAAATCGACTATTTTCCGTGATGGTACCCCTTTGAGTTTAGACCGATTTTGTAGTTTTTCGAATTTCTCCTCAATCAGAACTCTATTTTTGATGAAATAAATTGTGTTTACATTCGCATTGGATCAAGTATATTTTCTACACACTCCTACTCAAAATATAGGGTCAAATAACGTGGTGATCAGTTGTATATCCCACGTTAAAGACCTCTTTAAGAGATCGTACCTTATTAGTTTCGTCCAATTTCGTAGTTCTGTCAATATCTCATCACCCACAACTTCGTTTTCAGTGAGATTAGTTTTATTCGCATACTAAAACAATATATATCGGGGTGTTAACATTAACATAATATATATTTTTGGATCCCAAATCGACTATTTTCCGTGATGGTACCCCTTTGAGTTTCGACCGATTTTGTAGTTTTTTGAATTTCACCTCAATAGGAACTCTACTTTTGATGAAATAAATTGTGTTTACATTCGCATTGGATCAAGTATATTTTCTACACACTCCTACTCAAAATATAGGGTCAAATAACGTGGTGATCAGTTGTATATCCCACGTTAAAGACCTTTCTCAGAAATCGTACCTTATTACTTTCATCCTATTTCGTAGTTCTATCAATATCTCATTACCCACAACTTCGTTTTCAGTGAGATTAGTTTTATTTGCATACTAACTCGATATATATCGGGGTATTAAAATTAACATAATATATATTTTACGAACCCAAATCAACTATTTTCCGTGATGGTACCCCTTTCAGTTTCGATCGATTTTGTAGTTTTTCGAATTTCTCTCCAATCGGAACTCTATTTTCGATGAAATAAATTGTGTTTTCCTTCGAATTTCATCAAGTGTATTTTATACACATTCCTAATTAAAATATAGGATTAAATAACGTGGTGGTCAGTTGTATATCCCACGTTAAAGACCTTTTTCTGAGATCGTACATTATTAGTTTCGTCCGATTTTGTAGTTTTGTCAATATCTCATTACCCACAACTTTGTTTTCAGTGACATTAGTTTTATTCGCATACTAACTCGATATATATCGGGGTATTAACATTAACAACATATATATTTTTGGATCCCAGATCGACTATTTTCCGTGATGGTACCCCTTTGAGTTTCGATCGATTTTGTAGTTTTTCGAATATCTCCTCAATCAGAACTCTATTTTTGATGAAATAAATTGTGTTTACATTCGCATTGGATCAAGTATATTTTCTACACACTCCTACTCAAAATATAGGGTCAAATAACGTGGTGATCAGTTGTATATCCCACGTTAAAGACCTCTTTAAGAGATCGTACCTTATTAGTTTCGTCCAATTTCATAGTTCTGTCAATATCTCATCACCCACAACTTCGTTTTCAGTGAGATTAGTTTTATTCGCATACTAAAACAATATATATCGGGGTGTTAACATTAACATAATATATATTTTTGGATCCCAAATCGACTATTTTCCGTGATGGTACCCCTTTGAGTTTCGACCGATTTTGTAGTTTTTTGAATTTCACCTCAATAGGAACTCTATTTTTGATGAAATAAATTGTGTTTGCATTCGCATTGGATCAAGTATATTTTCTACACACTCCTACTCAAAATATAGGGTCAAATAACGTGGTGATCAGTTGTATATCCCACGTTAAAGACCTTTCTCAGAAATCGTACCTTATTACTTTCATCCTATTTCGTAGTTCTATCAATATCTCATTACCCACAACTTCGTTTTCAGTGAGATTAGTTTTATTTGCATACTAACTCGATATATATCGGGGTATTAAAATTAACATAATATATATTTTACGAACCCAAATAAACTATTTTCCGTGATGGTACCCCTTTCAGTTTCGATCGATTTTGTAGTTTTTCGAATTTCTCTCCAATCGGAACTCTATTTTCGATGAAATAAATTGTGTTTTCCTTCGAATTTCATCAAGTGTATTTTATACACATTCCTAATTAAAATATAGGATTAAATAACGTGGTGGTCAGTTGTATATCCCACGTTAAAGACCTTTTTCTGAGATCGTACATTATTAGTTTCGTCCGATTTTGTAGTTTTGTCAATATCTCATTACCCACAACTTTGTTTTCAGTGACATTAGTTTTATTCGCATACTAACTCGATATATATCGGGGTATTAACATTAACAACATATATATTTTTGGATCCCAGATCGACTATTTTCCGTGATGGTACCCCTTTGAGTTTCGATCGATTTTGTAGTTTTTCGAATATCTCCTCAATCAGAACTCTATTTTTGATGAAATAAATTGTGTTTACATTCGCATTGGATCAAGTATATTTTCTACACACTCCTACTCAAAATATAGGGTCAAATAACGTGGTGATCAGTTGTATATCCCACGTTAAAGACCTTTCTCAGAAATCGTACCTTATTACTTTCATCCTATTTCGTAGTTCTATCAATATCTCATTACCCACAACTTCGTTTTCAGTGAGATTAGTTTTATTTGCATACTAACTCGATATATATCGGGGTATTAAAATTAACATAATATATATTTTACGAACCCAAATCAACTATTTTCCGTGATGGTACCCCTTTCAGTTTCGATCGATTTTGTAGTTTTTCGAATTTCTCTCCAATCGGAACTCTATTTTCGATGAAATAAATTGTGTTTTCCTTCGAATTTCATCAAGTGTATTTTATACACATTCCTAATTAAAATATAGGATTAAATAACGTGGTGGTCAGTTGTATATCCCACGTTAAAGACCTTTTTCTGAGATCGTACATTATTAGTTTCGTCCGATTTTGTAGTTTTGTCAATATCTCATTACCCACAACTTTGTTTTCAGTGACATTAGTTTTATTCGCATACTAACTCGATATATATCGGGGTATTAACATTAACAACATATATATTTTTGGATCCCAGATCGACTATTTTCCGTGATGGTACCCCTTTGAGTTTCGATCGATTTTGTAGTTTTTCGAATATCTCCTCAATCAGAACTCTATTTTTGATGAAATAAATTGTGTTTACATTCGCATTGGATCAAGTATATTTTCTACACACTCCTACTCAAAATATAGGGTCAAATAACGTGGTGATCAGTTGTATATCCCACGTTAAAGACCTCTTTAAGAGATCGTACCTTATTAGTTTCGTCCAATTTCATAGTTCTGTCAATATCTCATCACCCACAACTTCGTTTTCAGTGAGATTAGTTTTATTCGCATACTAAAACAATATATATCGGGGTGTTAACATTAACATAATATATATTTTTGGATCCCAAATCGACTATTTTCCGTGATGG
Organism: Chamaenerion angustifolium; assembly: GCA_946814005.1. NCBI lineage: Eukaryota > Viridiplantae > Streptophyta > Magnoliopsida > Myrtales > Onagraceae > Chamaenerion > Chamaenerion angustifolium. The sequence goes on from OX328281.1 coordinate 202,693, forward strand.
TACCCCTTTGAGTTTCGACCGATTTTGTAGTTTTTTGAATTTCACCTCAATAGGAACTCTATTTTTGATGAAATAAATTGTGTTTGCATTCGCATTGGATCAAGTATATTTTCTACACACTCCTACTCAAAATATAGGGTCAAATAACGTGGTGATCAGTTGTATATCCCACGTTAAAGACCTTTCTCAGAAATCGTACCTTATTACTTTCATCCTATTTCGTAGTTCTATCAATATCTCATTACCCACAACTTCGTTTTCAGTGAGATTAGTTTTATTTGCATACTAACTCGATATATATCGGGGTATTAAAATTAACATAATATATATTTTACGAACCCAAATAAACTATTTTCCGTGATGGTACCCCTTTCAGTTTCGATCGATTTTGTAGTTTTTCGAATTTCTCTCCAATCGGAACTCTATTTTCGATGAAATAAATTGTGTTTTCCTTCGAATTTCATCAAGTGTATTTTATATACATTCCTAATTAAAATATAGGATTAAATAACGTGGTGGTCAGTTGTATATCCCACGTTAAAGACCTTTTTCTGAGATCGTACATTATTAGTTTCGTCCGATTTTGTAGTTTTGTCAATATCTCATTACCCACAACTTTGTTTTCAGTGACATTAGTTTTATTCGCATACTAACTCGATATATATCGGGGTATTAACATTAACAACATATATATTTTTGGATCCCAGATCGACTATTTTCCGTGATGGTACTCCTTTGAGTTTCGATCGATTTTGTAGTTTTTCGAATATCTCCTCAATCAGAACTCTATTTTTGATGAAATAAATTGTGTTTACATTCGCATTGGATCAAGTATATTTTCTACACACTCCTACTCAAAATATAGGGTCAAATAACGTGGTGATCAATTGTATATCCCACGTTAAAGACCTTTCTCAGAAATCGTACCTTATTACTTTCATCCTATTTCGTAGTTCTATCAATATCTCATTACCCACAACTTCGTTTTCAGTGAGATTAGTTTTATTTGCATACTAACTCGATATATATCGGGGTATTAAAATTAACATAATATATATTTTACGAACCCAAATCAACTATTTTCCGTGATGGTACCCCTTTCAGTTTCGATCGATTTTGTAGTTTTTCGAATTTCTCTCCAATCGGAACTCTATTTTCGATGAAATAAATTGTGTTTTCCTTCGAATTTCATCAAGTGTATTTTATACACATTCCTAATTAAAATATAGGATTAAATAACGTGGTGGTCAGTTGTATATCCCACGTTAAAGACCTTTTTCTGAGATCGTACATTATTAGTTTCGTCCGATTTTGTAGTTTTGTCAATATCTCATTACCCACAACTTTGTTTTCAGTGACATTAGTTTTATTCGCATACTAACTCGATATATATCGGGGTATTAACATTAACAACATATATATTTTTGGATCCCAGATCGACTATTTTCCGTGATGGTACCCCTTTGAGTTTCGATCGATTTTGTAGTTTTTCGAATATCTCCTCAATCAGAACTCTATTTTTGATGAAATAAATTGTGTTTACATTCGCATTGGATCAAGTATATTTTCTACACACTCCTACTCAAAATATAGGGTCAAATAACGTGGTGATCAGTTGTATATCCCACGTTAAAGACCTCTTTAAGAGATCGTACCTTATTAGTTTCGTCCAATTTCATAGTTCTGTCAATATCTCATCACCCACAACTTCGTTTTCAGTGAGATTAGTTTTATTCGCATACTAAAACAATATATATCGGGGTGTTAACTTTAACATAATATATATTTTTGGATCCCAAATCGACTATTTTCCGTGATGGTACCCCTTTGAGTTTCGACCGATTTTGTAGTTTTTTGAATTTCACCTCAATAGGAACTCTATTTTTGATGAAATAAATTGTGTTTGCATTCGCATTGGATCAAGTATATTTTCTACACACTCCTACTCAAAATATAGGGTCAAATAACGTGGTGATCAGTTGTATATCCCACGTTAAAGACCTTTCTCAGAAATCGTACCTTATTACTTTCATCCTATTTCGTAGTTCTATCAATATCTCATTACCCACAACTTCGTTTTCAGTGAGATTAGTTTTATTTGCATACTAACTCGATATATATCGGGGTATTAAAATTAACATAATATATATTTTACGAACCCAAATAAACTATTTTCCGTGATGGTACCCCTTTCAGTTTCGATCGATTTTGTAGTTTTTCGAATTTCTCTCCAATCGGAACTCTATTTTCGATGAAATAAATTGTGTTTTCCTTCGAATTTCATCAAGTGTATTTTATACACATTCCTAATTAAAATATAGGATTAAATAACGTGGTGGTCAGTTGTATATCCCACGTTAAAGACCTTTTTCTGAGATCGTACATTATTAGTTTCGTCCGATTTTGTAGTTTTGTCAATATCTCATTACCCACAACTTTGTTTTCAGTGACATTAGTTTTATTCGCATACTAACTCGATATATATCGGGGTATTAACATTAACAACATATATATTTTTGGATCCCAGATCGACTATTTTCCGTGATGGTACCCCTTTGAGTTTCGATCGATTTTGTAGTTTTTCGAATATCTCCTCAATCAGAACTCTATTTTTGATGAAATAAATTGTGTTTACATTCGCATTGGATCAAGTATATTTTCTACACACTCCTACTCAAAATATAGGGTCAAATAACGTGGTGATCAGTTGTATATCCCACGTTAAAGACCTCTTTAAGAGATCGTACCTTATTAGTTTCGTCCAATTTCATAGTTCTGTCAATATCTCATCACCCACAACTTCGTTTTCAGTGAGATTAGTTTTATTCGCATACTAAAACAATATATATCGGGGTGTTAACATTAACATAATATATATTTTTGGATCCCAAATCGACTATTTTCCGTGATGGTACCCCTTTGAGTTTCGACCGATTTTGTAGTTTTTTGAATTTCACCTCAATAGGAACTCTATTTTTGATGAAATAAATTGTGTTTGCATTCGCATTGGATCAAGTATATTTTCTACACACTCCTACTCAAAATATAGGGTCAAATAACGTGGTGATCAGTTGTATATCCCACGTTAAAGACCTTTCTCAGAAATCGTACCTTATTACTTTCATCCTATTTCGTAGTTCTATCAATATCTCATTACCCACAACTTCGTTTTCAGTGAGATTAGTTTTATTTGCATACTAACTCGATATATATCGGGGTATTAAAATTAACATAATATATATTTTACGAACCCAAATAAACTATTTTCCGTGATGGTACCCCTTTCAGTTTCGATCGATTTTGTAGTTTTTCGAATTTCTCTCCAATCGGAACTCTATTTTCGATGAAATAAATTGTGTTTTCCTTCGAATTTCATCAAGTGTATTTTATACACATTCCTAATTAAAATATAGGATTAAATAACGTGGTGGTCAGTTGTATATCCCACGTTAAAGACCTTTTTCTGAGATCGTACATTATTAGTTTCGTCCGATTTTGTAGTTTTGTCAATATCTCATTACCCACAACTTTGTTTTCAGTGACATTAGTTTTATTCGCATACTAACTCGATATATATCGGGGTATTAACATTAACAACATATATATTTTTGGATCCCAGATCGACTATTTTCCGTGATGGTACCCCTTTGAGTTTCGATCGATTTTGTAGTTTTTCGAATATCTCCTCAATCAGAACTCTATTTTTGATGAAATAAATTGTGTTTACATTCGCATTGGATCAAGTATATTTTCTACACACTCCTACTCAAAATATAGGGTCAAATAACGTGGTGATCAGTTGTATATCCCACGTTAAAGACCTCTTTAAGAGATCGTACCTTATTACTTTCATCCTATTTCGTAGTTCTATCAATATCTTATTACCCACAACTTTGTTTTCAGTGAATTATTTTTATTCGCATACTAACTCGATATATATCGGGGTGTTAACATTAACATAATATATATTTTTGGATCCCAAATCGACTATTTTCCGTGATGGTACCCCTTTGAGTTTCGACCGATTTTGTAGTTTTTTGAATTTCACCTCAATAGGAACTCTATTTTTGATGAAATAAATTGTGTTTGCATTCGCATTGGATCAAGTATATTTTCTACACACTCCTACTCAAAATATAGGGTCAAATAACGTGGTGATCAGTTGTATATCCCACGTTAAAGACCTTTCTCAGAAATCGTACCTTATTACTTTCATCCTATTTCGTAGTTCTATCAATATCTCATTACCCACAACTTCGTTTTCAGTGAGATTAGTTTTATTTGCATACTAACTCGATATATATCGGGGTATTAAAATTAACATAATATATATTTTACGAACCCAAATAAACTATTTTCCGTGATGGTACCCCTTTCAGTTTCGATCGATTTTGTAGTTTTTCGAATTTCTCTCCAATCGGAACTCTATTTTCGATGAAATAAATTGTGTTTTCCTTCGAATTTCATCAAGTGTATTTTATACACATTCCTAATTAAAATATAGGATTAAATAACGTGGTGGTCAGTTGTATATCCCACGTTAAAGACCTTTTTCTGAGATCGTACATTATTAGTTTCGTCCGATTTTGTAGTTTTGTCAATATCTCATTACCCACAACTTTGTTTTCAGTGACATTAGTTTTATTCGCATACTAACTCGATATATATCGGGGTATTAACATTAACAACACATATATTTTTGGATCCCAGATCGACTATTTTCCGTGATGGTACCCCTTTGAGTTTCGACCGATTTTGTAGGTTTTTGAATTATTTCTCAATAGGAACTCTGTTTTCGATGAAATAAATTGTGTTTACATTCGGATTGGATCAAGTATATTTTCTACACACTCCTACTCAAAATATAGGGTCAAATAACGTGTTGATCAGTTGTATATCCCACGTTAAAGACCTTTCTCAGAAATCGTACCTTATTACTTTCATCCTATTTCGTAGTTCTATCAATATCTTATTACCCACAACTTTGTTTTCAGTGAATTATTTTTATTCGCATACTAACTCGATATATATCGGGGTATTAACATTAACATAATATATATATTTGGATCCCAGATCGACTATTTTCCGTGATGGTACCCCTTTGAGTTTCGAACGATTTTGTAGGTTTTTGAATTACTTCTCAATCGGAACTCTATTTTCGATGAAATAATATGTCTTTTCCTTCGAACATGATCAAGTATATTTTATACACATTCGTAGTCAAAATATAGGATCAAATAACGCGGTGATCAGTTGTATATCCCACGTTAAAGACCTCTTTACGAGATCGTACCTTATTAGTTTCGTCTGATTTCGTAGTTCTGTCAATATCTCATCACCCACAACTTCGTTTTCAGTGAGATTAGTTTTATTTGCATACTAACTCGATATATATCGGGGTATTAACATTAACATAATATATATTTTTGGAACCCAAATCAATTATTTTCCGTGATGGTACCCCTTTCAGTTTCGATCGATTTTGTAGTTTTTTGAATTTCTCCCCAATCGGAACTATATTTTCGATGAAATAAATTGTGTTTTCCTTCGAACTTTATCAAGTGTATTTTATACACATTACTAATTAAAATATAGGATTAAATAACATGGTAGTCAGTTGTATACCCACGTTATAGACCTTTTTCTGAGATCGTACATTATTAGTTTCGTCCGATTTTGTAGTTTTGTCAATATCTCATCATCCACAAATTCGTACATTATTATTCGCATACTAACTCGATATTTATCGGGGTATTAACGTTAACATAATATATATTTTTGGATCCAAAATCAACTATTTTCCGTGATGGTACCCTTTTGAGTTTCGATCGATTTTGTAGTTTTTTTAATTTCTACCCAATCGGAACTCTATTTTCGATGAATTAAATTGTGTATTCCTTCGAACTTGATGAAGTACATTTTCTACACATTCCTACTCAAAATATAGGATCAAATAACGTGGTGATCAGTTGTATATGCAACGATAAAGACATTTTTCCGAGATCGTACCTTATTTCTTTCGTCCGATTTCATAGTTTTGTCAATATCTCATCATCCACAACTTCGTTTTCAGTAAAATTAGTTTTATTCGCAAACTAACCCGATATATATCGGGGTATTAACGTTAACATAATATATATTTTTTGATCCAAAATCAACTATTTTCCGTGATGGTACCTCTTTGATTTTCTATCGATTTTGTAGTTTTTTTAATTTCTCCCCAATCGAAACTCTATTTTCAATGAATTACATTGTGTTTTCCTTCGAACTTGATCAAGTATATTTTCTACACATTCCTACACAAAATATAGGATTAAATAACGTGGTGGTAAGTTTTATATCCCACGTTAAAGACCTCTCTCTAAGATCGTATATTATTAGTTTCGTCCGATTTTGTAGTTTTGTCAATATCTCATCATCCACAACTTTGTTTTCAGTGAAATTAGTTTTATTCGCATACTAACTCGATATATATCGGGGTATTAACATTAACATAATATATATTTTTGGATCTCAGATCGACTAATTTCCGTGATGGTACTCCTTTGAAGTTCTCCTCAATCAGAACTCTATTTTCGATGAAATAAATTGTGTTTACATTCGAATTTGATCAAGTATATTTTCTACACATTCCTACTCAAAATATAGGATCAAATAAGGTGGTGATCAGTTGTATATCCCACATTAAAACCCTTTTTCTGAAATCGTACCTTATTAGTCTCGTCCTATTTCGTAGTTCTGTCAATATCTCATTACCCACAACTTTGTTTTCAGTGAAATTAGTTTTATTCGCATACTAACTCGATATATATCGAGGTATTAACATTAACATAATATATATTTTTGGATACCAGATCGACTATTTTCCGTGATGGTACCCCTTTGAGTTTCGAACGATTTTGTAGGTTTTTGAATTACTTCTCAATCGGAACTCTATTTTCGATGAAATAATATGTCTTTTCCTTCGAACATGATCAATTATATTTTATACACATTCCTAATCAAAACATAGGATCAAATAACGTGGTGATCAGTTGTATATCCCACGTTAAAGACCTCTTTACGAGATCGTACCTTATTAGTTTCGTCTGATTTCGTAGTTCTGTCAATATCTCATCACCCACAACTTCGTTTTCAGTGAGATTAGTTTTATTCGCATACTAACTCGATATATATCGGGGTATTAACATTAAAATAATATATATTTTTGGATCCCAGATCGACTATTTTCAGTGATGGTATCCCTTTGAGTTTCAAACGATTTTGTAGGTTTTTGAATAACTTCTCAATTGGACCTCTATTTTCTATGAATTAAATTGTGTTTTCCTTCGAACTTGATCAAGTATATTTTGTACACATTCCTACACAAAATATAGGATTAAATAACGTGGTGGTCAGTTTTATATCCCACGTTAAAGACCTCTTTCTAAGATCGTATATTATTAGTTTCGTCCGATTTAGTAGTTTTGTCAATATCTCATCATCCACAACTTCGTTTTCAGTGAAATTAGTTTTATTTGCATACTAACTCGATATATATCGGGGTATTACCATTAACATAATATATATTTTTTGATCCAAAATCAACTATTTTCCGTGATGGTACCCCTTTGAGTTTCGATTGATTTTGTAGTTTTTTTAATTTCTCCCCAATCGGAACTCTATTTTCGATGAATTAAATTGTGTTTTCCTTCGAACTTGATCAAGTATATTTTCTACACATTCCTACACAAAATATAGGATTAAATAACGTGGTGGTCAGTTTTATATCCCATGTTAAAGACCTCTTTCTAAGATCGTATATTATTAGTTTCGTCCGATTTAGTAGTTCTGTCAATATCTCATCATCCACAACTTCGTTTTCAGTGAAATTAGTTTTATTTGCATACTAACTCGATATATATCGGGGTATAAACGTTAATATAAAATATATTTTTGGATCCCAAATCCACTATTTTCCGTGATGGTACGTACCCCTTTGAGTTTCGACTGATTTTTTAGTTTTTTGAAGTTCTCCTCAATCAGAACTCTATTTTCGATGAAATAAATTGGGTTTACATTCGAATTTGATCAAGTATATTTTCTAAACATTCCTACTCAAAATATATTATCAAATAAGGTGTTGATCAGTTGTATATCCCACATTAAAAACCTTTTTCCGAAATCGTACCTAATTAGTTTCGTCATATTTCGTAGTTCTGTCAATATCTCATTACCCACAACTTTGTTTTCAGTGAAATTAGTTTTATTCGCATACTAACTCGATATATATCGGGGTATTAACATTAACATAATATATATTTTTGGATCCCAGATCGACTATTTTCCGTGATATACTCCTTTTAGTTTCGAACGATTTTGTAGGTTTTTGAATTACTTCTCAATCAGAACTCTATTTTCGATTTAATAATATGTATTTTACTTCGAACTTGATCAAGTATATTTCTACACATTCCTACACAAAATATAGGATTAAATAACGTGGTGGTCAGTTTTATATCCCACATTAAAGACCTCTTTATAACATCGTATATTATTAGTTTCGTCTGATTTCATAGTTTTGTCAATATCTCATCATCCACAACTTCTTTTTCAGTGAAATTAGTCTTATTCGCATACTAACTCGATATATATCGGGGTATTAACGTTAACATAATATATATTTTTGGATCCAAAATCAACTATTTTCTGTGATGGTACCCCTTTGAGTTTCGATCGATTTAGTATTTTTTTTAATTTCTCCCCAATTGGAACTCTATTTTCGATGAATTAAATTGTGTTTTCCTTCGAACTTGATCAAGTATATTTTCTACACATTCCTACACAAAATATAGGAATAAATAACGTGGTGGTCATTTTTATATCCCACGTTAAAGACCTCTTTCTAAGATCGTATATTATTAGTTTCGTCTGATTTCGTAGTTCTGTCAATATCTCATCACCCACAACTTCGTTTTCAGTGAGATTAGTTTTATTCGCATACTAACACGATATATATCGGGGTATTAACATTAACATAATATATATTTTTGGATCCCAAATCGACTATTTTCCGTGATGGTACCCCTTTGAGTTTCGACCAATTTTGTAGTTTTTTGGATTTCTCCTCAATCGGAACTCTATTTTTGATGAAATAAATTGTGTTTACATTCAAATTTGATCAAGTATATTTTCTACACATTCATACTCAAAATATATTATCAAATAAGGTGGTGATCAGTTGTATATCCCACATTAAAAACCTTTTTCCGAAATCGTACCTTATTAGTTTCGTCCTATTTCGTAGTTCTGTCAATATCTCATTACCCACAACTTTGTTTTCAGTGAAATTAGTTTTATTCGCATACTAACTCGATATATATCGAGGTGTTAACATTAACATAATATATATTTTTGGATACCAGATCGACTATTTTCCGTGATGGTACCCCTTTGAGTTTCGAACAATTTTGTAGGTTTTGGAATTACTTCTCAATCGGAACTCTATTTTCTATGTAATAATATGTCTTTTGCTTCGAATATGATAAAGTATATTTTATACACATTACTACTCAAAATATAGGATCAAATAACGTGGTGATCAGTTGTATATCCCACGTTAAAGACATTTTTATTAGATCGTACCTTAATAGTTTCGTCCGATTTCGTAGTTCTGTCAATATCTCATCACCCACAACTTCGTTTTCAGTGAGATTAGTGTTATTCGCATACTAACACGATATATATCGGGGTATTAACATTAACATAATATATATTTTTGGATCCCAAATCGACTATTTTCCGTGATGGTACCCCTTTGAGTTTCGACCAATTTTGTAGTTTTTTGGATTTCTCCTCAATCGGAACTCTATTTTTGATGAAATAAATTGTGTTTACATTCGAATTTGATTAAGTATATTTTCTAAACATTCCTACTCAAAATATAGGATCAAATAAGGTGGTGATCAGTTGTATATCCCACATTAAAAACCTTTTTCCGAAATCGTACCTTATTAGTTTCGTCCTATTTCGTAGTTCTGTCAATATCTCATTACCCACAACTTTGTTTTCAGTGAAATTAGTTTTATTCGCATACTAACTCGATATATATGGAGGTATTAACATTAACATAATATATATTTTTGGATACCAGATCGACTATTTTCCGTGATGGTACCCCTTTGAGTTTCGAACAATTTTGTAGGTTTTGGAATTACTTCTCAATCGGAACTCTATTTTCTATGTAATAATATGTCTTTTGCTTCGAACATGATAAAGTATATTTTATACACATTACTACTCAAAATATAGGATCAAATAACGTGGTGATCAGTTGTGTATCCCACGTTAAAGACATTTTTATTAGATCGTACCTTAATAGTTTCGTCCGATTTCGTAGTTCTGTCAATATCTCATCACCCACAACTTCGTTTTCAGTGAGATTAGTGTTATTCGCATACTAACACGATATATATCGGGGTATTAACATTAACATAATATATATTTTTGGATCTCAGATCGACTAATTTCCGTGATGGTACTCCTTTGAGTTTCGATCGATTTTGTAGTTTTTTGAATATCTCCCCAATCGGAACTCTATTTTCCATGAAATAAGGTGTGTTTTCCTTAGAACTTGATCAAGTATATTTTCTACACATTCTTACTCAAAATATAGGATCAAATAACGTGGTGATCAGTTGTATATCCAACGTTAAAGACATTTTTCCGAGATCGTACCTTATTTGTTTCGTCCGATTTCGTAGTTTTGTCAATATCTCATCATCCACAACTTCGTTTTCAGTGAAATTAGTTTTATTCGCATACTAACTCGATATATATCGGGGTATTAACGTTAACATAATATATATTTTTTGATCCAAAGTCAACTATTTTCCGTGATGGTACCCCTTTGAGTTTCGATCGATTTTGTAGTTTTTTTAATTTCTCCCCAATCGGAACTCTATTTTCGATGAATTAAATTGTGTTTTCCTTCGAACTTGATCAAGTATATTTTCTACACATTCCTACACAAAATATAGGATTAAATAACGTGGTGGTCAGTTTTATATCCCACGTTAAAGACCTCTTTCTAAGATCGTATATTATTAGTTTCGTCCGATTTAGTAGTTTTGTCAATATCTCATCATCCACAACTTCGTTTTCAGTGAAATTAGTTTTATTTGCATACTAACTCGATATATATCGGGGTATTACCGTTAACATAATATATATTTTTTGATCCAAAATCAACTATTTTCCGTGATGGTACCCCTTTGAGTTTCGATTGATTTTGTAGTTTTTTTAATTTCTCCCCAATCGGAACTCTATTTTCGATGAATTAAATTGTGTTTTCCTTCGAACTTGATCAAGTATATTTTCTACACATTCCTACACAAAATATAGGATTAAATAACGTGGTGGTCAGTTTTATATCCCACGTTAAAGACCTCTTTCTAAGATCGTATATTATTAGTTTCGTCCGATTTAGTAGTTCTGTCAATATCTCATCATCCACAACTTCGTTTTCAGTGAAATTAGTTTTATTTGCATACTAACTCGATATATATCGGGGTATAAACGTTAATATAAAATATATTTTTGGATCCCAAATCCACTATTTTCCGTGATGGTACGTACCCCTTTGAGTTTCGACTGATTTTTTAGTTTTTTGAAGTTCTCCTCAATCAGAACTCTATTTTCGATGAAATAAATTGGGTTTACAGTCGAATTTGATCAAGTATATTTTCTAAACATTCCTACTCAAAATATATTATCAAATAAGGTGTTGATCAGTTGTATATCCCACATTAAAAACCTTTTTCCGAAATCGTACCTAATTAGTTTCGTCATATTTCGTAGTTCTGTCAATATCTCATTACCCACAACTTTGTTTTCAGTGAAATTAGTTTTATTCGCATACTAACTCGATATATATCGGGGTATTAACATTAACATAATATATATTTTTGGATCCCAGATCGACTATTTTCCGTGATATACTCCTTTTAGTTTCGAACGATTTTGTAGGTTTTTGAATTACTTCTCAATCAGAACTCTATTTTCGATTTAATAATATGTCTTTTCCTTCGAACTTGATCAAGTATATTTCTACACATTCCTACACAAAATATAGGATTAAATAACGTGGTGGTCAGTTTTATATCCCACATTAAAGACCTCTTTATAACATCGTATATTATTAGTTTCGTCTGATTTCATAGTTTTGTCAATATCTCATCATCCACAACTTCTTTTTCAGTGAAATTAGTCTTATTCGCATACTAACTCGATATATATCGGGGTATTAACGTTAACATAATATATATTTTTGGATCCAAAATCAACTATTTTCTGTGATGGTACCCCTTTGAGTTTCGATCGATTTAGTATTTTTTTTAATTTCTCCCCAATTGGAACTCTATTTTCGATGAATTAAATTGTGTTTTCCTTCGAACTTGATCAAGTATATTTTCTACACATTCCTACACAAAATATAGGAATAAATAACGTGGTGGTCATTTTTATATCCCACGTTAAAGACCTCTTTCTAAGATCGTATATTATTAGTTTCGTCTGATTTCGTAGTTCTGTCAATATCTCATCACCCACAACTTCGTTTTCAGTGAGATTAGTTTTATTCGCATACTAACACGATATATATCGGGGTATTAACATTAACATAATATATATTTTTGGATCCCAAATCGACTATTTTCCGTGATGGTACCCCTTTGAGTTTCGACCAATTTTGTAGTTTTTTGGATTTCTCCTCAATCGGAACTCTATTTTTGATGAAATAAATTGTGTTTACATTCAAATTTGATCAAGTATATTTTCTACACATTCATACTCAAAATATATTATCAAATAAGGTGGTGATCAGTTGTATATCCCACATTAAAAACCTTTTTCCGAAATCGTACCTTATTAGTTTCGTCCTATTTCGTAGTTCTGTCAATATCTCATTACCCACAACTTTGTTTTCAGTGAAATTAGTTTTATTCGCATACTAACTCGATATATATCGAGGTGTTAACATTAACATAATATATATTTTTGGATACCAGATCGACTATTTTCCGTGATGGTACCCCTTTGAGTTTCGAACAATTTTGTAGGTTTTGGAATTACTTCTCAATCGGAACTCTATTTTCTATGTAATAATATGTCTTTTGCTTCGAATATGATAAAGTATATTTTATACACATTACTACTCAAAATATAGGATCAAATAACGTGGTGATCAGTTGTATATCCCACGTTAAAGACATTTTTATTAGATCGTACCTTAATAGTTTCGTCCGATTTCGTAGTTCTGTCAATATCTCATCACCCACAACTTCGTTTTCAGTGAGATTAGTGTTATTCGCATACTAACACGATATATATCGGGGTATTAACATTAACATAATATATATTTTTGGATCCCAAATCGACTATTTTCCGTGATGGTACCCCTTTGAGTTTCGACCAATTTTGTAGTTTTTTGGATTTCTCCTCAATCGGAACTCTATTTTTGATGAAATAAATTGTGTTTACATTCGAATTTGATTAAGTATATTTTCTAAACATTCCTACTCAAAATATAGGATCAAATAAGGTGGTGATCAGTTGTATATCCCACATTAAAAACCTTTTTCCGAAATCGTACCTTATTAGTTTCGTCCTATTTCGTAGTTCTGTCAATATCTCATTACCCACAACTTTGTTTTCAGTGAAATTAGTTTTATTCGCATACTAACTCGATATATATGGAGGTATTAACATTAACATAATATATATTTTTGGATACCAGATCGACTATTTTCCGTGATGGTACCCCTTTGAGTTTCGAACAATTTTGTAGGTTTTGGAATTACTTCTCAATCGGAACTCTATTTTCTATGTAATAATATGTCTTTTGCTTCGAACATGATAAAGTATATTTTATACACATTACTACTCAAAATATAGGATCAAATAACGTGGTGATCAGTTGTGTATCCCACGTTAAAGACATTTTTATTAGATCGTACCTTAATAGTTTCGTCCGATTTCGTAGTTCTGTCAATATCTCATCACCCACAACTTCGTTTTCAGTGAGATTAGTGTTATTCGCATACTAACACGATATATATCGGGGTATTAACATTAACATAATATATATTTTTGGATCTCAGATCGACTAATTTCCGTGATGGTACTCCTTTGAGTTTCGATCGATTTTGTAGTTTTTTGAATATCTCCCCAATCGGAACTCTATTTTCCATGAAATAAGGTGTGTTTTCCTTAGAACTTGATCAAGTATATTTTCTACACATTCTTACTCAAAATATAGGATCAAATAACGTGGTGATCAGTTGTATATCCAACGTTAAAGACATTTTTCCGAGATCGTACCTTATTTGTTTCGTCCGATTTCGTAGTTTTGTCAATATCTCATCATCCACAACTTCGTTTTCAGTGAAATTAGTTTTATTCGCATACTAACTCGATATATATCGGGGTATTAACGTTAACATAATATATATTTTTTGATCCAAAGTCAACTATTTTCCGTGATGGTACCCCTTTGAGTTTCGATCGATTTTGTAGTTTTTTTAATTTCTCCCCAATCGGAACTCTATTTTCGATGAATTAAATTGTGTTTTCCTTCGAACTTGATCAAGTATATTTTCTACACATTCCTACACAAAATATAGGATTAAATAACGTGGTGGTCAGTTTTATATCCCACGTTAAAGACCTCTTTCTAAGATCGTATATTATTAGTTTCGTCCGATTTAGTAGTTTTGTCAATATCTCATCATCCACAACTTCGTTTTCAGTGAAATTAGTTTTATTTGCATACTAACTCGATATATATCGGGGTATTACCGTTAACATAATATATATTTTTTGATCCAAAATCAACTATTTTCCGTGATGGTACCCCTTTGAGTTTCGATTGATTTTGTAGTTTTTTTAATTTCTCCCCAATCGGAACTCTATTTTCGATGAATTAAATTGTGTTTTCCTTCGAACTTGATCAAGTATATTTTCTACACATTCCTACACAAAATATAGGATTAAATAACGTGGTGGTCAGTTTTATATCCCACGTTAAAGACCTCTTTCTAAGATCGTATATTATTAGTTTCGTCCGATTTAGTAGTTCTGTCAATATCTCATCATCCACAACTTCGTTTTCAGTGAAATTAGTTTTATTTGCATACTAACTCGATATATATCGGGGTATAAACGTTAATATAAAATATATTTTTGGATCCCAAATCCACTATTTTCCGTGATGGTACGTACCCCTTTGAGTTTCGACTGATTTTTTAGTTTTTTGAAGTTCTCCTCAATCAGAACTCTATTTTCGATGAAATAAATTGGGTTTACAGTCGAATTTGATCAAGTATATTTTCTAAACATTCCTACTCAAAATATATTATCAAATAAGGTGTTGATCAGTTGTATATCCCACATTAAAAACCTTTTTCCGAAATCGTACCTAATTAGTTTCGTCATATTTCGTAGTTCTGTCAATATCTCATTACCCACAACTTTGTTTTCAGTGAAATTAGTTTTATTCGCATACTAACTCGATATATATCGGGGTATTAACATTAACATAATATATATTTTTGGATCCCAGATCGACTATTTTCCGTGATATACTCCTTTTAGTTTCGAACGATTTTGTAGGTTTTTGAATTACTTCTCAATCGGAACTCTATTTTCGATTTAATAATATGTATTTTACTTCGAACTTGATCAAGTATATTTCTACACATTCCTACACAAAATATAGGATTAAATAACGTGGTGGTCAGTTTTATATCCCACATTAAAGACCTCTTTCTAAGATCGTATATTATTAGTTTCGTCTGATTTCATAGTTTTGTCACTATCTCATCATCCACAACTTCGTTTTCAGTGAAATTAGTTTTATTTGCATACTAACTCGATATATATCGGGGTATTACCGTTAACATAATATATATTTTTTGATCCAAAATCAACTATTTTCCGTGATGGTACCCCTTTGAGTTTCGATTGATTTTGTAGTTTTTTTAATTTCTCCCCAATCGGAACTCTATTTTCGATGAATTAAATTGTGTTTTCCTTCGAACTTGATCAAGTATATTTTCTACACATTCCTACACAAAATATAGGATTAAATAACGTGGTGGTCAGTTTTATATCCCACGTTAAAGACCTCTTTCTAAGATCGTATATTATTAGTTTCGTCCGATTTAGTAGTTCTGTCAATATCTCATCATCCACAACTTCGTTTTCAGTGAAATTAGTTTTATTTGCATACTAACTCGATATATATCGGGGTATAAACGTTAATATAAAATATATTTTTGGATCCCAAATCCACTATTTTCCGTGATGGTACGTACCCCTTTGAGTTTCGACTGATTTTTTAGTTTTTTGAAGTTCTCCTCAATCAGAACTCTATTTTCGATGAAATAAATTGGGTTTACATTCGAATTTGATCAAGTATATTTTCTAAACATTCCTACTCAAAATATATTATCAAATAAGGTGTTGATCAGTTGTATATCCCACATTAAAAACCTTTTTCCGAAATCGTACCTAATTAGTTTCGTCATATTTCGTAGTTCTGTCAATATCTCATTACCCACAACTTTGTTTTCAGTGAAATTAGTTTTATTCGCATACTAACTCGATATATATCGGGGTATTAACATTAACATAATATATATTTTTGGATCCCAGATCGACTATTTTCCGTGATATACTCCTTTTAGTTTCGAACGATTTTGTAGGTTTTTGAATTACTTCTCAATCGGAACTCTATTTTCGATTTAATAATATGTATTTTACTTCGAACTTGATCAAGTATATTTCTACACATTCCTACACAAAATATAGGATTAAATAACGTGGTGGTCAGTTTTATATCCCACATTAAAGACCTCTTTATAACATCGTATATTATTAGTTTCGTCTGATTTCATAGTTTTGTCAATATCTCATCATCCACAACTTCTTTTTCAGTGAAATTAGTCTTATTCGCATACTAACTCGATATATATCGGGGTATTAACGTTAACATAATATATATTTTTGGATCCAAAATCAACTATTTTCTGTGATGGTACCCCTTTGAGTTTCGATCGATTTAGTATTTTTTTTAATTTCTCCCCAATTGGAACTCTATTTTCGATGAATTAAATTGTGTTTTCCTTCGAACTTGATCAAGTATATTTTCTACACATTCCTACACAAAATATAGGAATAAATAACGTGGTGGTCATTTTTATATCCCACGTTAAAGACCTCTTTCTAAGATCGTATATTATTAGTTTCGTCTGATTTCGTAGTTCTGTCAATATCTCATCACCCACAACTTCGTTTTCAGTGAGATTAGTTTTATTCGCATACTAATACGATATATATCGGGGTATTAACATTAACATAATATATATTTTTGGATCCCAGATCGACTATTTTCCGTGATGGTACCCCTTTGAGTTTCGACCAATTTTGTAGTTTTTTGGATTTCTCCTCAATCGGAACTCTATTTTTGATGAAATAAATTGTGTTTACATTCAAATTTGATCAAGTATATTTTCTACACATTCATACTCAAAATATATTATCAAATAAGGTGGTGATCAGTTGTATATCCCACATTAAAAACCTTTTTCCGAAATCGTACCTTATTAGTTTCGTCCTATTTCGTAGTTCTGTCAATATCTCATTACCCACAACTTTGTTTTCAGTGAAATTAGTTTTATTCGCATACTAACTCGATATATATCGAGGTGTTAACATTAACATAATATATATTTTTGGATACCAGATCGACTATTTTCCGTGATGGTACCCCTTTGAGTTTCGAACAATTTTGTAGGTTTTGGAATTACTTCTCAATCGGAACTCTATTTTCTATGTAATAATATGTCTTTTGCTTCGAATATGATAAAGTATATTTTATACACATTACTACTCAAAATATAGGATCAAATAACGTGGTGATCAGTTGTATATCCCACGTTAAAGACATTTTTATTAGATCGTACCTTAATAGTTTCGTCCGATTTCGTAGTTCTGTCAATATCTCATCACCCACAACTTCGTTTTCAGTGAGATTAGTGTTATTCGCATACTAACACGATATATATCGGGGTATTAACATTAACATAATATATATTTTTGGATCCCAAATCGACTATTTTCCGTGATGGTACCCCTTTGAGTTTCGACCAATTTTGTAGTTTTTTGGATTTCTCCTCAATCGGAACTCTATTTTTGATGAAATAAATTGTGTTTACATTCGAATTTGATTAAGTATATTTTCTAAACATTCCTACTCAAAATATAGGATCAAATAAGGTGGTGATCAGTTGTATATCCCACATTAAAAACCTTTTTCCGAAATCGTACCTTATTAGTTTCGTCCTATTTCGTAGTTCTGTCAATATCTCATTACCCACAACTTTGTTTTCAGTGAAATTAGTTTTATTCGCATACTAACTCGATATATATGGAGGTATTAACATTAACATAATATATATTTTTGGATACCAGATCGACTATTTTCCGTGATGGTACCCCTTTGAGTTTCGAACAATTTTGTAGGTTTTGGAATTACTTCTCAATCGGAACTCTATTTTCTATGTAATAATATGTCTTTTGCTTCGAACATGATAAAGTATATTTTATACACATTACTACTCAAAATATAGGATCAAATAACGTGGTGATCAGTTGTGTATCCCACGTTAAAGACATTTTTATTAGATCGTACCTTAATAGTTTCGTCCGATTTCGTAGTTCTGTCAATATCTCATCACCCACAACTTCGTTTTCAGTGAGATTAGTGTTATTCGCATACTAACACGATATATATCGGGGTATTAACATTAACATAATATATATTTTTGGATCTCAGATCGACTAATTTCCGTGATGGTACTCCTTTGAGTTTCGATCGATTTTGTAGTTTTTTGAATATCTCCCCAATCGGAACTCTATTTTCCATGAAATAAGGTGTGTTTTCCTTAGAACTTGATCAAGTATATTTTCTACACATTCTTACTCAAAATATAGGATCAAATAACGTGGTGATCAGTTGTATATCCAACGTTAAAGACATTTTTCCGAGATCGTACCTTATTTGTTTCGTCCGATTTCGTAGTTTTGTCAATATCTCATCATCCACAACTTCGTTTTCAGTGAAATTAGTTTTATTCGCATACTAACTCGATATATATCGGGGTATTAACGTTAACATAATATATATTTTTTGATCCAAAGTCAACTATTTTCCGTGATGGTACCCCTTTGAGTTTCGATCGATTTTGTAGTTTTTTGAATATCTCCCCAATCGGAACTCTATTTTCCATGAAATAAGGTGTGTTTTCCTTAGAACTTGATCAAGTATATTTTCTACACATTCTTACTCAAAATATAGGATCAAATAACGTGGTGATCAGTTGTATATCCCACGTTAAAGACATTTTTATTAGATCGTACCTTAATAGTTTCGTCCGATTTCGTAGTTCTGTCAATATCTCATCACCCACAACTTCGTTTTCAGTGAGATTAGTGTTATTCGCATACTAACACGATATATATCGGGGTATTAACATTAACATAATATATATTTTTGGATCCCAAATCGACTATTTTCCGTGATGGTACCCCTTTGAGTTTCGACCAATTTTGTAGTTTTTTGGATTTCTCCTCAATCGGAACTCTATTTTTGATGAAATAAATTGTGTTTACATTCGAATTTGATTAAGTATATTTTCTAAACATTCCTACTCAAAATATAGGATCAAATAAGGTGGTGATCAGTTGTATATCCCACATTAAAAACCTTTTTCCGAAATCGTACCTTATTAGTTTCGTCCTATTTCGTAGTTCTGTCAATATCTCATTACCCACAACTTTGTTTTCAGTGAAATTAGTTTTATTCGCATACTAACTCGATATATATCGAGGTATTAACATTAACATAATATATATTTTTGGATACCAGATCGACTATTTTCCGTGATGGTACCCCTTTGAGTTTCGAACCATTTTGTAGGTTTTGGAATTACTTCTCAATCGGAACTCTATTTTCTATGTAATAATATGTCTTTTGCTTCGAACATGATAAAGTATATTTTATACACATTACTACTCAAAATATAGGATCAAATAACGTGGTGATCAGTTGTATATCCCACGTTAAAGACATTTTTATTAGATCGTACCTTAATAGTTTCGTCCGATTTCGTAGTTATGTCAATATCTCATCACCCACAACTTCGTTTTCAGTGAGATTAGTGTTATTCGCATACTAACACGATATATATCGGGGTATTAACATTAACATAATATATATTTTTGGATCCCAAATTGACTATTTTCCGTGATGGTACCCCTTTGAGTTTCGACCAATTTTGTAGTTTTTTGGATTTCTCCTCAATCGGAACTCTATTTTTGATGAAATAAATTGTGTTTACATTCGAATTTGATTAAGTATATTTTCTAAACATTCCTACTCAAAATATAGGATCAAATAAGGTGGTGATCAGTTGTATATCCCACATTAAAAACCTTTTTCCGAAATCGTACCTTATTAGTTTCGTCCTATTTCGTAGTTCTGTCAATATCTCATTACCCACAACTTTGTTTTCAGTGAAATTAGTTTTATTCGCATACTAACTCGATATATATCGAGGTATTAACATTAACATAATATATATTTTTGGATACCAGATCGACTATTTTCCGTGATGGTACCCCTTTGAGTTTCGAACAATTTTGTAGGTTTTGGAATTACTTCTCAATCGGAACTCTATTTTCTATGTAATAATATGTCTTTTGCTTCGAACATGATAAAGTATATTTTATACACATTACTACTCTAAATATAGGATCAAATAACGTGGTGATCAGTTGTATATCCCACGTTAAAGACATTTTTATTAGATCGTACCTTAATAGTTTCGTCTGATTTCGTAGTTCTGTCAATATCTCATCACCCACAACTTCGTTTTCAGTGAGATTAGTGTTATTCGCATACTAACACGATATATATCGGGGTATTAACATTAACATAATATATATTTTTGGATCCCAAATTGACTATTTTCCGTGATGGTACCCCTTTGAGTTTCGACCAATTTTGTAGTTTTTTGGATTTCTCCTCAATCGGAACTCTATTTTTGATGAAATAAATTGTGTTTACATTCGAATTTGATTAAGTATATTTTCTAAACATTCCTACTCAAAATATAGGATCAAATAAGGTGGTGATCAGTTGTATATCCCACATTAAAAACCTTTTTCCGAAATCGTACCTTATTAGTTTCGTCCGATTACGTAGTTCTGTCAATATCTCATCACCCACAACTTCGTTTTCAGTGAGATTAGTGTTATTCGCATACTAACACGATATATATCGGGGTATTAACATTAACATAATATATATTTTTGGATCTCAGATCGACTAATTTCCGTGATGGTACTCCTTTGAGTTTCGATCGATTTTGTAGTTTTTTGAATATCTCCCCAATCGGAACTCTATTTTCCATGAAATAAGGTGTGTTTTCCTTAGAACTTGATCAAGTATATTTTCTACACATTCCTACTCAAAATATAGGATCAAATAACATGGTGATCAGTTGTATATCCAACGTTAAAGACATTTTTCCGAGATCGTACCTTATTTGTTTCGTCCGATTTCGTAGTTTTGTCAATATCTCATCATCCACAACTTCGTTTTCAGCGAAATTAGTTTTATTCGCATACTAACTTGATATATATCGGGGTATTAACGTTAACATAATATATATTTTTGGATCCAAAGTCAACTATTTTCCGTGATGGTACCCCTTTGAGTTTCGATCGATTTTGTAGTTTTTTTAATTTCTCCCCAATCGGAACTCTATTTTCGATGAATTAAATTGTGTTTTCCTTCGAACTTGATCAAGTATATTTTCTAAACATTCCTACACAAAATATAGGATTAAATAACGTGGTGGTCAGTTTTATATCCCACGTTAAAGACCTCTTTCTAAGATCATATATTATTAGTTTCGTCCGATTTAGTAGTTCTGTCAATATCTCATCATCCACAACTTCGTTTTCAGTGAAATTAGTTTTATTTGCATACTAACTCGATATATATCGGGGTATAAACGTTAATATAAAATATATTTTTGGATCCCAAATCCACTATTTTCCGTAATGGTACGTACCCCTTTGAGTTTCGACTGATTTTTTAGTTTTTTGAAGTTCTCCCCAATCAGAACTCTATTTTTGATGAAATAAATTGGGTTTACATTTGAATTTGATCAAGTATATTTTCTAAACATTCCTACTCAAAATATATTATCAAATAAGGTGTTGATCAGTTGTATATCCCACATTAAAACCCTTTTTCCGAAATCGTACCTGATTAGCTTCGTCATATTTCGTAGTTCTGGCAATATCTCATTACCCACAACTTTGTTTTCAGTGAAATTAGGTTTATTCGCATACTAACTCGATATATATCGGGGTATTAACATTAACATAATATATATTTTTGGATCCCAGATCGACTATTTTCCGTGATATACCCCTTTTAGTTTCGAACGATTTTGTAGGTTTTTGAATTACTTCTCAATCGGAACTCTATTTTCGATGTAATAATATGTCTTTTCCTTCGAACTTGATCAAGTATATTTCTACACATTCCTACACAAAATATAGGATTAAATAACGTGGTGGTCAGTTTTATATCCCACGTTAAAGACCTCTTTCTAAGATCGTATATTATTAGTTTCGTCTGATTTCATAGTTTTGTCACTATCTCATCATCCACAACTTCTTTTTCAGTGAAATTAGTCTTATTCGCATACTAACTCGATATATATCGGGGTATTAACGTTAACATAATATATATTTTTGGATCCAAAATCAACTATTTTCTGTGATGGTACCCCTTTGAGTTTCGATCGATTTAGTAGATTTTTTAATTTCTCCCCAATCGAAACTCTATTTTCGATGAATTAAATTGTGTATTCCTTCGAACTTGATCAAGTATATTTTCTACACATTCCTACACAAAATATAGGAATAAATAACGTGGTGCTCATTTTTATATCCCACGTTAAAGACCTCTTTCTAAGATCGTATATTATTAGTTTCGTCCGATTTTGTAGTTCTGTCAATATCTCATCATCCACAACTTCGTTTTCAGTGAAATTAGTTTTATTTGCATACTAACTCGATATATATCGGTGTATAAACGTTAATATAATATATATTTTTGGATCCCAAATCCACTATTTTCCGTGATGGTACCCCTTTGAGTTTCGACTGATTTTGTAGTTTTTTGAAGTTCTCCTCAATCAGAACTCTATTTTCGATGAAATAAATTGTGTTTACATTCGAATTTGATCAAGTATATTTTCTACACATTCCTACTCAAAATATAGGATCAAATAAGGTGGTGATCAGTTGTATATCCCACATTAAAACCCTTTTTCTGAAATCGTACCTTATTAGTCTCGTCCTATTTCGTAGTTCTGTCAATATCTCATTACCCACAACTTTGTTTTCAGTGAAATTAGTTTTATTCGCATACTAACTCGATATATATCGAGGTATTAACATTAACATAATATATATTTTTGGATACCAGATCGACTATTTTCCGTGATGCCCTTTGAGTTTCGAACAATTTTGTAGGTTTTGGAATTACTTCTCAATCGGAACTCTATTTTCTATGTAATAATATGTCTTTTGCTTCGAACATGATAAAGTATATTTTATACACATTACTACTCAAAATATAGGATCAAATAACGTGGTGATCAGTTGTATATCCCACGTTAAAGACATTTTTATTAGATCGTACCTTAATAGTTTCGTCTGATTTCGTAGTTCTGTCAATATCTCATCACCCACAACTTCGTTTTCAGTGAGATTAGTGTTATTCGCATACTAACACGATATATATCGGGGTATTAACATTAACATAATATATATTTTTGGATCCCAAATTGACTATTTTCCGTGATGGTACCCCTTTGAGTTTCGACCAATTTTGTAGTTTTTTGGATTTCTCCTCAATCGGAACTCTATTTTTGATGAAATAAATTGTGTTTACATTCGAATTTGATTAAGTATATTTTCTAAACATTCCTACTCAAAATATAGGATCAAATAAGGTGGTGATCAGTTGTATATCCCACATTAAAAACCTTTTTCCGAAATCGTACCTTATTAGTTTCGTCCTATTTCGTAGTTCTGTCAATATCTCATTACCCACAACTTTGTTTTCAGTGAAATTAGTTTTATTCGCATACTAACTCGATATATATCGAGGTATTAACATTAACATAATATATATTTTTGGATACCAGATCGACTATTTTCCGTGATGGTACCCCTTTGAGTTTCGAACAATTTTGTAGGTTTTGGAATTACTTCTCAATCGGAACTCTATTTTCTATGTAATAATATGTCTTTTGCTTCGAACATGATAAAGTATATTTTATACACATTACTACTCTAAATATAGGATCAAATAACGTGGTGATCAGTTGTATATCCCACGTTAAAGACATTTTTATTAGATCGTACCTTAATAGTTTCGTCTGATTTCGTAGTTCTGTCAATATCTCATCACCCACAACTTCGTTTTCAGTGAGATTAGTGTTATTCGCATACTAACACGATATATATCGGGGTATTAACATTAACATAATATATATTTTTGGATCCCAAATCGACTATTTTCCGTGATGGTACCCCTTTGAGTTTCGACCAATTTTGTAGTTTTTTGGATTTCTCCTCAATCGGAACTCTATTTTTGATGAAATAAATTGTGTTTACATTCGAATTTGATTAAGTATATTTTCTAAACATTCCTACTCAAAATATAGGATCAAATAAGGTGGTGATCAGTTGTATATCCCACATTAAAAACCTTTTTCCGAAATCGTACCTTATTAGTTTCGTCCGATTACGTAGTTCTGTCAATATCTCATCACCCACAACTTCGTTTTCAGTGAGATTAGTGTTATTCGCATACTAACACGATATATATCGGGGTATTAACATTAACATAATATATATTTTTGGATCTCAGATCGACTAATTTCCGTGATGGTACTCCTTTGAGTTTCGATCGATTTTGTAGTTTTTTGAATATCTCCCCAATCGGAACTCTATTTTCCATGAAATAAGGTGTGTTTTCCTTAGAACTTGATCAAGTATATTTTCTACACATTCCTACTCAAAATATAGGATCAAATAACGTGGTGATCAGTTGTATATCCAACGTTAAAGACATTTTTCCGAGATCGTACCTTATTTGTTTCGTCCGATTTCGTAGTTTTGTCAATATCTCATCATCCACAACTTCGTTTTCAGTGAAATTAGTTTTATTCGCATACTAACTCGATATATATCGGGGTATTAACGTTAACATAATATATATTTTTGGATCCAAAGTCAACTATTTTCCGTGATGGTACCCCTTTGAGTTTCGATCGATTTTGTAGTTTTTTTAATTTCTCCCCAATCGGAACTCTATTTTCGATGAATTAAATTGTGTTTTCCTTCGAACTTGATCAAGTATATTTTCTAAACATTCCTACACAAAATATAGGATTAAATAACGTGGTGGTCAGTTTTATATCCCACGTTAAAGACCTCTTTCTAAGATCGTATATTATTAGTTTCGTCCGATTTAGTAGTTCTGTCAATATCTCATCATCCACAACTTCGTTTTCAGTGAAATTAGTTTTATTTGCATACTAACTCGATATATATCGGGGTATAAACGTTAATATAAAATATATTTTTGGATCCCAAATCCACTATTTTCCGTAATGGTACGTACCCCTTTGAGTTTCGACTGATTTTTTAGTTTTTTGAAGTTCTCCCCAATCAGAACTCTATTTTTGATGAAATAAATTGGGTTTACATTTGAATTTGATCAAGTATATTTTCTAAACATTCCTACTCAAAATATATTATCAAATAAGGTGTTGATCAGTTGTATATCCCACATTAAAACCCTTTTTCCGAAATCGTACCTGATTAGCTTCGTCATATTTCGTAGTTCTGGCAATATCTCATTACCCACAACTTTGTTTTCAGTGAAATTAGGTTTATTCGCATACTAACTCGATATATATCGGGGTATTAACATTAACATAATATATATTTTTGGATCCCAGATCGACTATTTTCCGTGATATACCCCTTTTAGTTTCGAACGATTTTGTAGGTTTTTGAATTACTTCTCAATCGGAACTCTATTTTCGATGTAATAATATGTCTTTTCCTTCGAACTTGATCAAGTATATTTCTACACATTCCTACACAAAATATAGGATTAAATAACGTGGTGGTCAGTTTTATATCCCACGTTAAAGACCTCTTTCTAAGATCGTATATTATTAGTTTCGTCTGATTTCATAGTTTTGTCACTATCTCATCATCCACAACTTCTTTTTCAGTGAAATTAGTCTTATTCGCATACTAACTCGATATATATCGGGGTATTAACGTTAACATAATATATATTTTTGGATCCAAAATCAACTATTTTCTGTGATGGTACCCCTTTGAGTTTCGATCGATTTAGTAGATTTTTTAATTTCTCCCCAATCGAAACTCTATTTTCGATGAATTAAATTGTGTATTCCTTCGAACTTGATCAAGTATATTTTCTACACATTCCTACACAAAATATAGGAATAAATAACGTGGTGCTCATTTTTATATCCCACGTTAAAGACCTCTTTCTAAGATCGTATATTATTAGTTTCGTCCGATTTTGTAGTTCTGTCAATATCTCATCATCCACAACTTCGTTTTCAGTGAAATTAGTTTTATTTGCATACTAACTCGATATATATCGGTGTATAAACGTTAATATAATATATATTTTTGGATCCCAAATCCACTATTTTCCGTGATGGTACCCCTTTGAGTTTCGACTGATTTTGTAGTTTTTTGAAGTTCTCCTCAATCAGAACTCTATTTTCGATGAAATAAATTGTGTTTACATTCGAATTTGATCAAGTATATTTTCTACACATTCCTACTCAAAATATAGGATCAAATAAGGTGGTGATCAGTTGT
The DNA here is from genome assembly GCA_946814005.1 of Chamaenerion angustifolium. Lineage (NCBI taxonomy): Eukaryota > Viridiplantae > Streptophyta > Magnoliopsida > Myrtales > Onagraceae > Chamaenerion > Chamaenerion angustifolium. Next base: position 229,759 of record OX328281.1, read on the forward strand.
ATATCCCACATTAAAACCCTTTTTCTGAAATCGTACCTTATTAGTCTCGTCCTATTTCGTAGTTCTGTCAATATCTCATTACCCACAACTTTGTTTTCAGTGAAATTAGTTTTATTCGCATACTAACTCGATATATATCGAGGTATTAACATTAACATAATATATATTTTTGGATACCAGATCGACTATTTTCCGTGATGCCCTTTGAGTTTCGAACAATTTTGTAGGTTTTGGAATTACTTCTCAATCGGAACTCTATTTTCTATGTAATAATATGTCTTTTGCTTCGAACATGATAAAGTATATTTTATACACATTACTACTCAAAATATAGGATCAAATAACGTGGTGATCAGTTGTATATCCCACGTTAAAGACATTTTTATTAGATCGTACCTTAATAGTTTCGTCTGATTTCGTAGTTCTGTCAATATCTCATCACCCACAACTTCGTTTTCAGTGAGATTAGTGTTATTCGCATACTAACACGATATATATCGGGGTATTAACATTAACATAATATATATTTTTGGATCCCAAATTGACTATTTTCCGTGATGGTACCCCTTTGAGTTTCGACCAATTTTGTAGTTTTTTGGATTTCTCCTCAATCGGAACTCTATTTTTGATGAAATAAATTGTGTTTACATTCGAATTTGATTAAGTATATTTTCTAAACATTCCTACTCAAAATATAGGATCAAATAAGGTGGTGATCAGTTGTATATCCCACATTAAAAACCTTTTTCCGAAATCGTACCTTATTAGTTTCGTCCTATTTCGTAGTTCTGTCAATATCTCATTACCCACAACTTTGTTTTCAGTGAAATTAGTTTTATTCGCATACTAACTCGATATATATCGAGGTATTAACATTAACATAATATATATTTTTGGATACCAGATCGACTATTTTCCGTGATGGTACCCCTTTGAGTTTCGAACAATTTTGTAGGTTTTGGAATTACTTCTCAATCGGAACTCTATTTTCTATGTAATAATATGTCTTTTGCTTCGAACATGATAAAGTATATTTTATACACATTACTACTCTAAATATAGGATCAAATAACGTGGTGATCAGTTGTATATCCCACGTTAAAGACATTTTTATTAGATCGTACCTTAATAGTTTCGTCTGATTTCGTAGTTCTGTCAATATCTCATCACCCACAACTTCGTTTTCAGTGAGATTAGTGTTATTCGCATACTAACACGATATATATCGGGGTATTAACATTAACATAATATATATTTTTGGATCCCAAATCGACTATTTTCCGTGATGGTACCCCTTTGAGTTTCGACCAATTTTGTAGTTTTTTGGATTTCTCCTCAATCGGAACTCTATTTTTGATGAAATAAATTGTGTTTACATTCGAATTTGATTAAGTATATTTTCTAAACATTCCTACTCAAAATATAGGATCAAATAAGGTGGTGATCAGTTGTATATCCCACATTAAAAACCTTTTTCCGAAATCGTACCTTATTAGTTTCGTCCGATTACGTAGTTCTGTCAATATCTCATCACCCACAACTTCGTTTTCAGTGAGATTAGTGTTATTCGCATACTAACACGATATATATCGGGGTATTAACATTAACATAATATATATTTTTGGATCTCAGATCGACTAATTTCCGTGATGGTACTCCTTTGAGTTTCGATCGATTTTGTAGTTTTTTGAATATCTCCCCAATCGGAACTCTATTTTCCATGAAATAAGGTGTGTTTTCCTTAGAACTTGATCAAGTATATTTTCTACACATTCCTACTCAAAATATAGGATCAAATAACGTGGTGATCAGTTGTATATCCAACGTTAAAGACATTTTTCCGAGATCGTACCTTATTTGTTTCGTCCGATTTCGTAGTTTTGTCAATATCTCATCATCCACAACTTCGTTTTCAGTGAAATTAGTTTTATTCGCATACTAACTCGATATATATCGGGGTATTAACGTTAACATAATATATATTTTTGGATCCAAAGTCAACTATTTTCCGTGATGGTACCCCTTTGAGTTTCGATCGATTTTGTAGTTTTTTTAATTTCTCCCCAATCGGAACTCTATTTTCGATGAATTAAATTGTGTTTTCCTTCGAACTTGATCAAGTATATTTTCTAAACATTCCTACACAAAATATAGGATTAAATAACGTGGTGGTCAGTTTTATATCCCACGTTAAAGACCTCTTTCTAAGATCGTATATTATTAGTTTCGTCCGATTTAGTAGTTCTGTCAATATCTCATCATCCACAACTTCGTTTTCAGTGAAATTAGTTTTATTTGCATACTAACTCGATATATATCGGGGTATAAACGTTAATATAAAATATATTTTTGGATCCCAAATCCACTATTTTCCGTAATGGTACGTACCCCTTTGAGTTTCGACTGATTTTTTAGTTTTTTGAAGTTCTCCCCAATCAGAACTCTATTTTTGATGAAATAAATTGGGTTTACATTTGAATTTGATCAAGTATATTTTCTAAACATTCCTACTCAAAATATATTATCAAATAAGGTGTTGATCAGTTGTATATCCCACATTAAAACCCTTTTTCCGAAATCGTACCTGATTAGCTTCGTCATATTTCGTAGTTCTGGCAATATCTCATTACCCACAACTTTGTTTTCAGTGAAATTAGGTTTATTCGCATACTAACTCGATATATATCGGGGTATTAACATTAACATAATATATATTTTTGGATCCCAGATCGACTATTTTCCGTGATATACCCCTTTTAGTTTCGAACGATTTTGTAGGTTTTTGAATTACTTCTCAATCGGAACTCTATTTTCGATGTAATAATATGTCTTTTCCTTCGAACTTGATCAAGTATATTTCTACACATTCCTACACAAAATATAGGATTAAATAACGTGGTGGTCAGTTTTATATCCCACGTTAAAGACCTCTTTCTAAGATCGTATATTATTAGTTTCGTCTGATTTCATAGTTTTGTCACTATCTCATCATCCACAACTTCTTTTTCAGTGAAATTAGTCTTATTCGCATACTAACTCGATATATATCGGGGTATTAACGTTAACATAATATATATTTTTGGATCCAAAATCAACTATTTTCTGTGATGGTACCCCTTTGAGTTTCGATCGATTTAGTAGATTTTTTAATTTCTCCCCAATCGAAACTCTATTTTCGATGAATTAAATTGTGAATTCCTTCGAACTTGATCAAGTATATTTTCTACACATTCCTACACAAAATATAGGAATAAATAACGTGGTGCTCATTTTTATATCCCACGTTAAAGACCTCTTTCTAAGATCGTATATTATTAGTTTCGTCCGATTTTGTAGTTCTGTCAATATCTCATCATCCACAACTTCGTTTTCAGTGAAATTAGTTTTATTTGCATACTAACTCGATATATATCGGGGTATAAACGTTAATATAATATATATTTTTGGATCCCAAATCCACTATTTTCCGTGATGGTACCCCTTTGAGTTTCGACTGATTTTGTAGTTTTTTGAAGTTCTCCTCAATCAGAACTCTATTTTCGATGAAATAAATTGTGTTTACATTCGAATTTGATCAAGTATATTTTCTACACATTCTTACTCAAAATATAGGATCAAATAAGGTGGTGATCAGTTGTATATCCCACATTAAAACCCTTTTTCTGAAATCGTACCTTATTAGTCTCGTCCTATTTCGTAGTTCTGTCAATATCTCATTACCCACAACTTTGTTTTCAGTGAAATTAGTTTTATTCGCATACTAACTCGATATATATCGAGGTATTAACATTAACATAATATATATTTTTGGATACCAGATCGACTATTTTCCGTGATGCCCTTTGAGTTTCGAACAATTTTGTAGGTTTTGGAATTACTTCTCAATCGGAACTCTATTTTCTATGTAATAATATGTCTTTTGCTTCGAACATGATAAAGTATATTTTATACACATTACTACTCTAAATATAGGATCAAATAACGTGGTGATCAGTTGTATATCCCACGTTAAAGACATTTTTATTAGATCGTACCTTAATAGTTTCGTCTGATTTCGTAGTTCTGTCAATATCTCATCACCCACAACTTCGTTTTCAGTGAGATTAGTGTTATTCGCATACTAACACGATATATATCGGGGTATTAACATTAACATAATATATATTTTTGGATCCCAAATCGACTATTTTCCGTGATGGTACCCCTTTGAGTTTCGACCAATTTTGTAGTTTTTTGGATTTCTCCTCAATCGGAACTCTATTTTTGATGAAATAAATTGTGTTTACATTCGAATTTGATTAAGTATATTTTCTAAACATTCCTACTCAAAATATAGGATCAAATAAGGTGGTGATCAGTTGTATATCCCACATTAAAAACCTTTTTCCGAAATCGTACCTTATTAGTTTCGTCCTATTTCGTAGTTCTGTCAATATCTCATTACCCACAACTTTGTTTTCAGTGAAATTAGTTTTATTCGCATACTAACTCGATATATATCGAGGTATTAACATTAACATAATATATATTTTTGGATACCAGATCGACTATTTTCCGTGATGGTACCCCTTTGAGTTTCGAACAATTTTGTAGGTTTTGGAATTACTTCTCAATCGGAACTCTATTTTCTATGTAATAATATGTCTTTTGCTTCGAACATGATAAAGTATATTTTATACACATTACTACTCAAAATATAGGATCAAATAACGTGGTGATCAGTTGTATATCCCACGTTAAAGACATTTTTATTAGATCGTACCTTAATAGTTTCGTCTGATTTCGTAGTTCTGTCAATATCTCATCACCCACAACTTCGTTTTCAGTGAGATTAGTGTTATTCGCATACTAACACGATATATATCGGGGTATTAACATTAACATAATATATATTTTTGGATCCCAAATTGACTATTTTCCGTGATGGTACCCCTTTGAGTTTCGACCAATTTTGTAGTTTTTTGGATTTCTCCTCAATCGGAACTCTATTTTTGATGAAATAAATTGTGTTTACATTCGAATTTGATTAAGTATATTTTCTAAACATTCCTACTCAAAATATAGGATCAAATAAGGTGGTGATCAGTTGTATATCCCACATTAAAAACCTTTTTCCGAAATCGTACCTTATTAGTTTCGTCCTATTTCGTAGTTCTGTCAATATCTCATTACCCACAACTTTGTTTTCAGTGAAATTAGTTTTATTCGCATACTAACTCGATATATATCGAGGTATTAACATTAACATAATATATATTTTTGGATACCAGATCGACTATTTTCCGTGATGGTACCCCTTTGAGTTTCGAACAATTTTGTAGGTTTTGGAATTACTTCTCAATCGGAACTCTATTTTCTATGTAATAATATGTCTTTTGCTTCGAACATGATAAAGTATATTTTATACACATTACTACTCTAAATATAGGATCAAATAACGTGGTGATCAGTTGTATATCCCACGTTAAAGACATTTTTATTAGATCGTACCTTAATAGTTTCGTCTGATTTCGTAGTTCTGTCAATATCTCATCACCCACAACTTCGTTTTCAGTGAGATTAGTGTTATTCGCATACTAACACGATATATATCGGGGTATTAACATTAACATAATATATATTTTTGGATCCCAAATCGACTATTTTCCGTGATGGTACCCCTTTGAGTTTCGAACAATTTTGTAGTTTTTTGGATTTCTCCTCAATCGGAACTCTATTTTTGATGAAATAAATTGTGTTTACATTCGAATTTGATTAAGTATATTTTCTAAACATTCCTACTCAAAATATAGGATCAAATAAGGTGGTGATCAGTTGTATATCCCACATTAAAAACCTTTTTCCGAAATCGTACCTTATTAGTTTCGTCCGATTACGTAGTTCTGTCAATATCTCATCACCCACAACTTCGTTTTCAGTGAGATTAGTGTTATTCGCATACTAACACGATATATATCGGGGTATTAACATTAACATAATATATATTTTTGGATCTCAGATCGACTAATTTCCGTGATGGTACTCCTTTGAGTTTCGATCGATTTTGTAGTTTTTTGAATATCTCCCCAATCGGAACTCTATTTTCCATGAAATAAGGTGTGTTTTCCTTAGAACTTGATCAAGTATATTTTCTACACATTCCTACTCAAAATATAGGATCAAATAACGTGGTGATCAGTTGTATATCCAACGTTAAAGACATTTTTCCGAGATCGTACCTTATTTGTTTCGTCCGATTTCGTAGTTTTGTCAATATCTCATCATCCACAACTTCGTTTTCAGTGAAATTAGTTTTATTCGCATACTAACTCGATATATATCGGGGTATTAACGTTAACATAATATATATTTTTGGATCCAAAGTCAACTATTTTCCGTGATGGTACCCCTTTGAGTTTCGATCGATTTTGTAGTTTTTTTAATTTCTCCCCAATCGGAACTCTATTTTCGATGAATTAAATTGTGTTTTCCTTCGAACTTGATCAAGTATATTTTCTAAACATTCCTACACAAAATATAGGATTAAATAACGTGGTGGTCAGTTTTATATCCCACGTTAAAGACCTCTTTCTAAGATCGTATATTATTAGTTTCGTCCGATTTAGTAGTTCTGTCAATATCTCATCATCCACAACTTCGTTTTCAGTGAAATTAGTTTTATTTGCATACTAACTCGATATATATCGGGGTATAAACGTTAATATAAAATATATTTTTGGATCCCAAATCCACTATTTTCCGTAATGGTACGTACCCCTTTGAGTTTCGACTGATTTTTTAGTTTTTTGAAGTTCTCCCCAATCAGAACTCTATTTTTGATGAAATAAATTGGGTTTACATTTGAATTTGATCAAGTATATTTTCTAAACATTCCTACTCAAAATATATTATCAAATAAGGTGTTGATCAGTTGTATATCCCACATTAAAACCCTTTTTCCGAAATCGTACCTGATTAGCTTCGTCATATTTCGTAGTTCTGGCAATATCTCATTACCCACAACTTTGTTTTCAGTGAAATTAGGTTTATTCGCATACTAACTCGATATATATCGGGGTATTAACATTAACATAATATATATTTTTGAATCCCAGATCGACTATTTTCCGTGATATACCCCTTTTAGTTTCGAACGATTTTGTAGGTTTTTGAATTACTTCTCAATCGGAACTCTATTTTCGATGTAATAATATGTCTTTTCCTTCGAACTTGATCAAGTATATTTCTACACATTCCTACACAAAATATAGGATTAAATAACGTGGTGGTCAGTTTTATATCCCACGTTAAAGACCTCTTTCTAAGATCGTATATTATTAGTTTCGTCTGATTTCATAGTTTTGTCACTATCTCATCATCCACAACTTCTTTTTCAGTGAAATTAGTCTTATTCGCATACTAACTCGATATATATCGGGGTATTAACGTTAACATAATATATATTTTTGGATCCAAAATCAACTATTTTCTGTGATGGTACCCCTTTGAGTTTCGATCGATTTAGTAGATTTTTTAATTTCTCCCCAATCGAAACTCTATTTTCGATGAATTAAATTGTGTATTCCTTCGAACTTGATCAAGTATATTTTCTACACATTCCTACACAAAATATAGGAATAAATAACGTGGTGCTCATTTTTATATCCCACGTTAAAGACCTCTTTCTAAGATCGTATATTATTAGTTTCGTCCGATTTTGTAGTTCTGTCAATATCTCATCATCCACAACTTCGTTTTCAGTGAAATTAGTTTTATTTGCATACTAACTCGATATATATCGGGCTATAAACGTTAATATAATATATATTTTTGGATACCAAATCCACTATTTTCCGTGATGGTACCCCTTTGAGTTTCGACTGATTTTGTAGTTTTTTGAAGTTCTCCTCAATCAGAACTCTATTTTCGATGAAATAAATTGTGTTTACATTCGAATTTGATCAAGTATATTTTCTACACATTCTTACTCAAAATATAGGATCAAATAAGGTGGTGATCAGTTGTATATCCCACATTAAAACCCTTTTTCTGAAATCGTACCTTATTAGTCTCGTCCTATTTCGTAGTTCTGTCAATATCTCATTACCCACAACTTTGTTTTCAGTGAAATTAGTTTTATTCGCATACTAACTCGATATATATTGAGGTATTAACATTAACATAATATATATTTTTGGATACCAGATCGACTATTTTCCGTGATGCCCTTTGAGTTTCGAACAATTTTGTAGGTTTTGGAATTACTTCTCAATCGGAACTCTATTTTCTATGTAATAATATGTCTTTTGCTTCGAACATGATAAAGTATATTTTATACACATTACTACTCTAAATATAGGATCAAATAACGTGGTGATCAGTTGTATATCCCACGTTAAAGACATTTTTATTAGATCGTACCTTAATAGTTTCGTCTGATTTCGTAGTTCTGTCAATATCTCATCACCCACAACTTCGTTTTCAGTGAGATTAGTGTTATTCGCATACTAACACGATATATATCGGGGTATTAACATTAACATAATATATATTTTTGGATCCCAAATTGACTATTTTCCGTGATGGTACCCCTTTGAGTTTCGACCAATTTTGTAGTTTTTTGGATTTCTCCTCAATCGGAACTCTATTTTTGATGAAATAAATTGTGTTTACATTCGAATTTGATTAAGTATATTTTCTAAACATTCCTACTCAAAATATAGGATCAAATAAGGTGGTGATCAGTTGTATATCCCACATTAAAAACCTTTTTCCGAAATCGTACCTTATTAGTTTCGTCCTATTTCGTAGTTCTGTCAATATCTCATTACCCACAACTTTGTTTTCAGTGAAATTAGTTTTATTCGCATACTAACTCGATATATATGGAGGTATTAACATTAACATAATATATATTTTTGGATACCAGATCGACTATTTTCCGTGATGGTACCCCTTTGAGTTTCGAACAATTTTGTAGGTTTTGGAATTACTTCTCAATCGGAACTCTATTTTCTATGTAATAATATGTCTTTTGCTTCGAACATGATAAAGTATATTTTATACACATTACTACTCAAAATATAGGATCAAATAACGTGGTGATCAGTTGTATATCCCACGTTAAAGACATTTTTATTAGATCGTACCTTAATAGTTTCGTCCGATTTCGTAGTTCTGTCAATATCTCATCACCCACAACTTCGTTTTCAGTGAGATTAGTGTTATTCGCATACTAACACGATATATATCGGGGTATTAACATTAACATAATATATATTTTTGGATCCCAAATCGACTATTTTCCGTGATGGTACCCCTTTGAGTTTCGACCAATTTTGTAGTTTTTTGGATTTCTCCTCAATCGGAACTCTATTTTTGATGAAATAAATTGTGTTTACATTCGAATTTGATTAAGTATATTTTCTAAACATTCCTACTCAAAATATAGGATCAAATAAGGTGGTGATCAGTTGTATATCCCACATTAAAAACCTTTTTCCGAAATCGTACCTTATTAGTTTCGTCCTATTTCGTAGTTCTGTCAATATCTCATTACCCACAACTTTGTTTTCAGTGAAATTAGTTTTATTCGCATACTAACTCGATATATATCGAGGTATTAACATTAACTTAATATATATTTTTGGATACCAGATCGACTATTTTCCGTGATGGTACCCCTTTGAGTTTCGAACAATTTTGTAGGTTTTGGAATTACTTCTCAATCGGAACTCTATTTTCTATGTAATAATATGTCTTTTGCTTCGAACATGATAAAGTATATTTTATACACATTACTACTCAAAATATAGGATCAAATAACGTGGTGATCAGTTGTATATCCCACGTTAAAGACATTTTTATTAGATCGTACCTTAATAGTTTCGTCCGATTTCGTAGTTCTGTCAATATCTCATCACCCACAACTTCGTTTTCAGTGAGATTAGTGTTATTCGCATACTAACACGATATATATCGGGGTATTAACATTAACATAATATATATTTTTGGATCCCAAATCGACTATTTTCCGTGATGGTACCCCTTTGAGTTTCGACTAATTTTGTAGTTTTTTGGATTTCTCCTCAATCGGAACTCTATTTTTGATGAAATAAATTGTGTTTACATTCGAATTTGATTAAGTATATTTTCTAAACATTCCTACTCAAAATATAGGATCAAATAAGGTGGTGATCAGTTGTATATCCCACATTAAAAACCTTTTTCCGAAATCGTACCTTATTAGTTTCGTCCTATTTCGTAGTTCTGTCAATATCTCATTACCCACAACTTTGTTTTCAGTGAAATTAGTTTTATTCGCATACTAACTCGATATATATCGAGGTATTAACATTAACTTAATATATATTTTTGGATACCAGATCGACTATTTTCCGTGATGGTACCCCTTTGAGTTTCGAACAATTTTGTAGGTTTTGGAATTACTTCTCAATCGGAACTCTATTTTCTATGTAATAATATGTCTTTTGCTTCGAACATGATAAAGTATATTTTATACACATTACTACTCAAAATATAGGATCAAATAACGTGGTGATCAGTTGTATATCCCACGTTAAAGACATTTTTATTAGATCGTACCTTAATAGTTTCGTCCGATTTCGTAGTTCTGTCAATATCTCATCACCCACAACTTCGTTTTCAGTGAGATTAGTGTTATTCGCATACTAACACGATATATATCGGGGTATTAACATTAACATAATATATATTTTTGGATCTCAGATCGACTAATTTCCGTGATGGTACTCCTTTGAGTTTCGATCGATTTTGTAGTTTTTTGAATATCTCCCCAATCGGAACTCTATTTTCCATGAAATAAGGTGTGTTTTCCTTAGAACTTGATCAAGTATATTTTCTACACATTCCTACTCAAAATATAGGATCAAATAACGTGGTGATCAGTTGTATATCCAACGTTAAAGACATTTTTCCGAGATCGTACCTTATTTGTTTCGTCCGATTTCGTAGTTTTGTCAATATCTCATCATCCACAACTTCGTTTTCAGTGAAATTAGTTTTATTCGCATACTAACTCGATATATATCGGGGTATTAACGTTAACATAATATATATTTTTTGATCCAAAGTCAACTATTTTCCGTGATGGTACCCCTTTGAGTTTCGATCGATTTTGTAGTTTTTTTAATTTCTACCCAATCGGAACTCTATTTTCGATGAATTAAATTGTGTTTTCCTTCGAACTTGATTAAGTATATTTTCTACACATTCCTACACAAAATATAGGATTAAATAACGTGGTGGTCAGTTTTATATCCCACGTTAAAGACGTCTTTCTAAGATCGTATATTATTAGTTTCGTCCGATTTAGTAGTTCTGTCAATATCTCATCATCCACAACTTCGTTTTCAGTGAAATTAGTTTTATTTACATACTAACTCGATATATATCGGGGTATAAACGTTAATATAAAATATATTTTTGGATCCCAAATCCACTATTTTCCGTGATGGTACGTACCCCTTTGAGTTTCGACTGATTTTTTAGTTTTTTGAAGTTCTCCTCAATCAGAACTCTATTTTTGATGAAATAAATTGGGTTTACATTTGAATTTGATCAAGTATATTTTCTAAACATTCCTACTCAAAATATAGGATCAAATAAGGTGGTGATCAGTTGTATATCCCACATTAAAAACCTTTTTCCGAAATCGTACCTTATTAGTTTCGTCCTATTTCGTAGTTCTGTCAATATCTCATTACCCACAACTTTGTTTTCAGTGAAATTAGTTTTATTCGCATACTAACTCGATATATATCGAGGTATTAACATTAACTTAATATATATTTTTGGATACCAGATCGACTATTTTCCGTGATGGTACCCCTTTGAGTTTCGAACAATTTTGTAGGTTTTGGAATTACTTCTCAATCGGAACTCTATTTTCTATGTAATAATATGTCTTTTGCTTCGAACATGATAAAGTATATTTTATACACATTACTACTCAAAATATAGGATCAAATAACGTGGTGATCAGTTGTATATCCCACGTTAAAGACATTTTTATTAGATCGTACCTTAATAGTTTCGTCCGATTTCGTAGTTCTGTCAATATCTCATCACCCACAACTTCGTTTTCAGTGAGATTAGTGTTATTCGCATACTAACACGATATATATCGGGGTATTAACATTAACATAATATATATTTTTGGATCCCAAATCGACTATTTTCCGTGATGGTACCCCTTTGAGTTTCGACTAATTTTGTAGTTTTTTGGATTTCTCCTCAATCGGAACTCTATTTTTGATGAAATAAATTGTGTTTACATTCGAATTTGATTAAGTATATTTTCTAAACATTCCTACTCAAAATATAGGATCAAATAAGGTGGTGATCAGTTGTATATCCCACATTAAAAACCTTTTTCCGAAATCGTACCTTATTAGTTTCGTCCTATTTCGTAGTTCTGTCAATATCTCATTACCCACAACTTTGTTTTCAGTGAAATTAGTTTTATTCGCATACTAACTCGATATATATCGAGGTATTAACATTAACTTAATATATATTTTTGGATACCAGATCGACTATTTTCCGTGATGGTACCCCTTTGAGTTTCGAACAATTTTGTAGGTTTTGGAATTACTTCTCAATCGGAACTCTATTTTCTATGTAATAATATGTCTTTTGCTTCGAACATGATAAAGTATATTTTATACACATTACTACTCAAAATATAGGATCAAATAACGTGGTGATCAGTTGTATATCCCACGTTAAAGACATTTTTATTAGATCGTACCTTAATAGTTTCGTCCGATTTCGTAGTTCTGTCAATATCTCATCACCCACAACTTCGTTTTCAGTGAGATTAGTGTTATTCGCATACTAACACGATATATATCGGGGTATTAACATTAACATAATATGTATTTTTGGATCTCAGATCGACTAATTTCCGTGATGGTACTCCTTTGAGTTTCGATCGATTTTGTAGTTTTTTGAATATCTCCCCAATCGGAACTCTATTTTCCATGAAATAAGGTGTGTTTTCCTTAGAACTTGATCAAGTATATTTTCTACACATTCCTACTCAAAATATAGGATCAAATAACGTGGTGATCAGTTGTATATCCAACGTTAAAGACATTTTTCCGAGATCGTACCTTATTTGTTTCGTCCGATTTCGTAGTTTTGTCAATATCTCATCATCCACAACTTCGTTTTCAGTGAAATTAGTTTTATTCGCATACTAACTCGATATATATCGGGGTATTAACGTTAACATAATATATATTTTTTGATCCAAAGTCAACTATTTTCCGTGATGGTACCCCTTTGAGTTTCGATCGATTTTGTAGTTTTTTTAATTTCTACCCAATCGGAACTCTATTTTCGATGAATTAAATTGTGTTTTCCTTCGAACTTGATTAAGTATATTTTCTACACATTCCTACACAAAATATAGGATTAAATAACGTGGTGGTCAGTTTTATATCCCACGTTAAAGACGTCTTTCTAAGATCGTATATTATTAGTTTCGTCCGATTTAGTAGTTCTGTCAATATCTCATCATCCACAACTTCGTTTTCAGTGAAATTAGTTTTATTTACATACTAACTCGATATATATCGGGGTATAAACGTTAATATAAAATATATTTTTGGATCCCAAATCCACTATTTTCCGTGATGGTACGTACCCCTTTGAGTTTCGACTGATTTTTTAGTTTTTTGAAGTTCTCCTCAATCAGAACTCTATTTTTGATGAAATAAATTGGGTTTACATTTGAATTTGATCAAGTATATTTTCTAAACATTCCTACTCAAAATATATTATCAAATAAGGTGTTGATCAGTTGTATATCCCACATTAAAAACCTTTTTCCGAAATCGTACCTTATTAGCTTCGTCATATTTCGTAGTTCTGTTAATATCTCATTACCCACAACTTTGTTTTCAGTGAAATTAGGTTTATTCGCATACTAACTCGATATATATCGGGGTATTAACATTAACATAATATATATTTTTGGATCCCAGATCGACTATTTTCCGTGATATACACCTTTTAGTTTCGAACGATTTTGTAGGTTTTTGAATTACTTCTCAATCGGAACTCTATTTTCGATGTAATAATATGTCTTTTCCTTCGAACTTGATCAAGTATATTTCTACACATTCCTACACAAAATATAGGATTAAATAACGTGGTGGTCAGTTTTATATCCCACGTTAAAGACCTCTTTCTAAGATCGTATATTATTAGTTTCGTCTGATTTCATAGTTTTGTCACTATCTCATCATCCACAACTTCTTTTTCAGTGAAATTAGTCTTATTGGCATACTAACTCGATATATATCGGGGTATTACCGTTAACATAATATATATTTTTGGATCCAAAATCAACTATTTTCTGTGATGGTACCCCTTTGAGTTTCGATCGATTTAGTAGATTTTTTAATTTCTCCCCAATCGAAACTCTATTTTCGATGAATTAAATTGTGTATTCCTTCGAACTTGATCAAGTATATTTTCTACACATTCCTACACAAAATATAGGAATAAATAACGTGGTGCTCATTTTTATATCCCACGTTAAAGACCTCTTTCTAAGATCGTATATTATTAGTTTCGTCCGATTTTGTAGTTCTGTCAATATCTCATCATCCACAACTTCGTTTTCAGTGAAATTAGTTTTATTTGCATACTAACTCGATATATATCGGGGTATAAACGTTAATATAATATATATTTTTGGATCCCAAATCCACTATTTTCCGTGATGGTACCCCTTTGAGTTTCGACTGATTTTGTAGTTTTTTGAAGTTCTCCTCAATCAGAACTCTATTTTCGATGAAATAAATTGTGTTTACATTCGAATTTGATCAAGTATATTTTCTACACATTCCTACTCAAAATATAGGATCAAATAAGGTGGTGATCAGTTGTATATCCCACATTAAAACCCTTTTTCTGAAATCGTACCTTATTAGTCTCGTCCTATTTCGTAGTTCTGTCAATATCTCATTACCCACAACTTTGTTTTCAGTGAAATTAGTTTTATTCGCATACTAACTCGATATATATCGAGGTATTAACATTAACATAATATATATTTTTGGATACCAGATCGACTATTTTCCGTGATGGTACCCCTTTGAGTTTCGAACAATTTTGTAGGTTTTGGAATTACTTCTCAATCGGAACTCTATTTTCTATGTAATAATATGTCTTTTGCTTCGAACATGATAAAGTATATTTTATACACATTACTACTCTAAATATAGGATCAAATAACGTGGTGATCAGTTGTATATCCCACGTTAAAGACATTTTTATTAGATCGTACCTTAATAGTTTCGTCTGATTTCGTAGTTCTATCAATATCTCATCACCCACAACTTCGTTTTCAGTGAGATTAGTGTTATTCGCATACTAACACGATATATATCGGGGTATTAACATTAACATAATATATATTTTTGGATCCCAAATCGACTATTTTCCGTGATGGTACCCCTTTGAGTTTCGACCAATTTTGTAGTTTTTTGGATTTCTCCTCAATCGGAACTCTATTTTTGATGAAATAAATTGTGTTTACATTCGAATTTGATTAAGTATATTTTCTAAACATTCCTACTCAATATATAGGATCAAATAAGGTGGTGATCAGTTGTATATCCCACATTAAAAACCTTTTTCCGAAATCGTACCTTATTAGTTTCGTCCTATTTCGTAGTTCTGTCAATATCTCATTACCCACAACTTTGTTTTCAGTGAAATTAGTTTTATTCGCATACTAACTCGATATATATCGAGGTATTAACATTAACATAATATATATTTTTGGATACCAGATCGACTATTTTCCGTGATGGTACCCCTTTGAGTTTCGAACAATTTTGTAGGTTTTGGAATTACTTCTCAATCGGAACTCTATTTTCTATGTAATAATATGTCTTTTGCTTCGAACATGATAAAGTATATTTTATACACATTACTACTCAAAATATAGGATCAAATAACGTGGTGATCAGTTGTATATCCCACGTTAAAGACATTTTTATTAGATCGTACCTTAATAGTTTCGTCCGATTTCGTAGTTCTGTCAATATCTCATCACCCACAACTTCGTTTTCAGTGAGATTAGTGTTATTCGCATACTAACACGATATATATCGGGGTATTAACATTAACATAATATATATTTTTGGATCCCAAATCGACTATTTTCCGTGATGGTACCCCTTTGAGTTTCGACCAATTTTGTAGTTTTTTGGATTTCTCCTCAATCGGAACTCTATTTTTGATGAAATAAATTGTGTTTACATTCGAATTTGATTAAGTATATTTTCTAAACATTCCTACTCAAAATATAGGATCAAATAAGGTGGTGATCAGTTGTATATCCCACATTAAAAACCTTTTTCCGAAATCGTACCTTATTAGTTTCGTCCTATTTCGTAGTTCTGTCAATATCTCATTACCCACAACTTTGTTTTCAGTGAAATTAGTTTTATTCGCATACTAACTCGATATATATCGAGGTATTAACATTAACATAATATATATTTTTGGATACCAGATCGACTATTTTCCGTGATGGTACCCCTTTGAGTTTCGAACAATTTTGTAGGTTTTGGAATTACTTCTCAATCGGAACTCTATTTTCTATGTAATAATATGTCTTTTGCTTCGAACATGATAAAGTATATTTTATACACATTACTACTCAAAATATAGGATCAAATAACGTGGTGATCAGTTGTATATCCCACGTTAAAGACATTTTTATTAGATCGTACCTTAATAGTTTCGTCCGATTTCGTAGTTCTGTCAATATCTCATCACCCACAACTTCGTTTTCAGTGAGATTAGTGTTATTCGCATACTAACACGATATATATCGGGGTATTAACAGTAACATAATATATATTTTTGGATCCCAAATCGACTATTTTCCGTGATGGTACCCCTTTGAGTTTCGACCAATTTTGTAGTTTTTTGGATTTCTCCTCAATCGGAACTCTATTTTTGATGAAATAAATTGTGTTTACATTCGAATTTGATTAAGTATATTTTCTAAACATTCCTACTCAAAATATAGGATCAAATAAGGTGGTGATCAGTTGTATATCCCACATTAAAAACCTTTTTCCGAAATCGTACCTTATTAGTTTCGTCCTATTTCGTAGTTCTGTCAATATCTCATTACCCACAACTTTGTTTTCAGTGAAATTAGTTTTATTCGCATACTAACTCGATATATATCGAGGTATTAACATTAACATAATATATATTTTTGGATACCAGATCGACTATTTTCCGTGATGGTACCCCTTTGAGTTTCGAACAATTTTGTAGGTTTTGGAATTACTTCTCAATCGGAACTCTATTTTCTATGTAATAATATGTCTTTTGCTTAGAACATGATAAAGTATATTTTATACACATTACTACTCAAAATATAGGATCAAATAACGTGGTGATCAGTTGTATATCCCACGTTAAAGACATTTTTATTAGATCGTACCTTAATAGTTTCGTCCGATTTCGTAGTTCTGTCAATATCTCATCACCCACAACTTCGTTTTCAGTGAGATTAGTGTTATTCGCATACTAACACGATATATATCGGGGGTATTAACATTAACATAATATATATTTTTGGATCTCAGATCGACTAATTTCCGTGATGGTACTCCTTTGAGTTTCGATCGATTTTGTAGTTTTTTGAATATCTCCCCAATCGGAACTCTATTTTCCATGAAATAAGGTGTGTTTTCCTTAGAACTTGATCAAGTATATTTTCTACACATTCCTACTCAAAATATAGGATCAAATAACGTGGTGATCAGTTGTATATCCAACGTTAAAGACATTTTTCCGAGATCGTACCTTATTTGTTTCGTCCGATTTCGTAGTTTTGTCAATATCTCATCATCCACAACTTCGTTTTCAGTGAAATTAGTTTTATTCGCATACTAACTCGATATATATCGGGGTATTAACGTTAACATAATATATATTTTTTGATCCAAAGTCAACTATTTTCCGTGATGGTACCCCTTTGAGTTTCGATCGATTTTGTAGTTTTTTTAATTTCTACCCAATCGGAACTCTATTTTCGATGAATTAAATTGTGTTTTCCTTCGAACTTGATTAAGTATATTTTCTACACATTCCTACACAAAATATAGGATTAAATAACGTGGTGGTCAGTTTTATATCCCACGTTAAAGACCTCTTTCTAAGATCGTATATTATTAGTTTCGTCCGATTTCGTAGTTTTGTCAATATCTCATCATCCACAACTTCGTTTTCAGTGAAATTAGTTTTATTTGCATACTAACTCGATATATATCGGGGTATTACCGTTAACATAATATATATTTTTTGATCCAAAATCAACTATTTTCCGTGATGGTACCCCTTTGAGTTTCGATCGATTTTGTAGTTTTTTTAATTTCTCCCCAATCGGAACTCTATTTTCGATGAATTAAATTGTGTTTTCCTTCGAAATTGATCAAGTATATTTTCTACACATTCCTACACAAAATATAGGATTAAATAACGTGGTGGTCAGTTTTATATCCCACGTTAAAGACCTCTTTCTAAGATCGTATATTATTAGTTTCGTCCGATTTAGTAGTTCTGTCAATATCTCATCATCCACAACTTCGTTTTCAGTGAAATTAGTTTTATTTGCATACTAACTCGATATATATCGGGGTATAAACGTTAATATAAAATATATTTTTGGATCCCAAATCCACTATTTTCCGTGATGGTACGTACCCCTTTGAGTTTCGACTGATTTTTTAGTTTTTTGAAGTTCTCCTCAATCAGAACTCTATTTTTGATGAAATAAATTGGGTTTACATTTGAATTTGATCAAGTATATTTTCTAAACATTCCTACTCAAAATATATTATCAAATAAGGTGTTGATCAGTTGTATATCCCACATTAAAAACCTTTTTCCGAAATTGTACCTTATTAGCTTCGTCATATTTCGTAGTTCTGTCAATATCTCATTACCCACAACTTTGTTTTCAGTGAAATTAGGTTTATTCGCATACTAACTCGATATATATCGGGGTATTAACATTAACATAATATATATTTTTGGATCCCAGATCGACTATTTTCCGTGATATACCCCTTTTAGTTTCGAACGATTTTGTAGGTTTTTGAATTACTTCTCAATCGGAACTCTATTTTCGATGTAATAATATGTCTTTTCCTTCGAACTTGATCAAGTATATTTCTACACATTCCTACACAAAATATAGGATTAAATAACGTGGTGGTCAGTTTTATATCCCACGTTAAAGACCTCTTTCTAAGATCGTATATTATTAGTTTCGTCTGATTTCATAGTTTTGTCACTATCTCATCATCCACAACTTCTTTTTCAGTGAAATTAGTCTTATTGGCATACTAACTCGATATATATCGGGGTATTAACGTTAACATAATATATATTTTTGGATCCAAAATCAACTATTTTCTGTGATGGTACCCCTTTGAGTTTCGATCGATTTAGTAGATTTTTTAATTTCTCCCCAATCGAAACTCTATTTTCGATGAATTAAATTGTGTATTCCTTCGAACTTGATCAAGTATATTTTCTACACATTCCTACACAAAATATAGGAATAAATAACGTGGTGCTCATTTTTATATCCCACGTTAAAGACCTCTTTCTAAGATCGTATATTATTAGTTTCGTCCGATTTTGTAGTTCTGTCAATATCTCATCATCCACAACTTCGTTTTCAGTGAAATTAGTTTTATTTGCATACTAACTCGATATATATCGGGGTATAAACGTTAATATAATATATATTTTTGGATCCCAAATCAACTATTTTCCGTGATGGTACCCCTTTGAGTTTCGACTGATTTTGTAGTTTTTTGAAGTTCTCCTCAATCAGAACTCTATTTTCGATGAAATAAATTGTGTTTACATTCGAATTTGATCAAGTATATTTTCTACACATTCCTACTCAAAATATAGGATCAAATAAGGTGGTGATCAGTTGTATATCCCACATTAAAACCCTTTTTCTGAAATCGTACCTTATTAGTCTCGTCCTATTTCGTAGTTCTGTCAATATCTCATTACCCACAACTTTGTTTTCAGTGAAATTAGTTTTATTCGCATACTAACTCGATATATATCGAGGTATTAACATTAACATAATATATATTTTTGGATACCAGATCGACTATTTTCCGTGATGGTACCCCTTTGAGTTTCGAACAATTTTGTAGGTTTTGGAATTACTTCTCAATCGGAACTCTATTTTCTATGTAATAATATGTCTTTTGCTTAGAACATGATAAAGTATATTTTATACACATTACTACTCTAAATATAGGATCAAATAACGTGGTGATCAGTTGTATATCCCACGTTAAAGACATTTTTATTAGATCGTACCTTAATAGTTTCGTCAGATTTCGTAGTTCTGTCAATATCTCATCACCCACAACTTCGTTTTCAGTGAGATTAGTGTTATTCGCATACTAACACGATATATATCGGGGTATTAACATTAACATAATATATATTTTTGGATCCCAAATCGACTATTTTCCGTGATGGTACCCCTTTGAGTTTCGACCAATTTTGTAGTTTTTTGGATTTCTCCTCAATCGGAACTCTATTTTTGATGAAATAAATTGTGTTTACATTCGAATTTGATTAAGTATATTTTCTAAACATTCCTACTCAATATATAGGATCAAATAAGGTGGTGATCAGTTGTATATCCCACATTAAAAACCTTTTTCCGAAATCGTACCTTATTAGTTTCGTCCTATTTCGTAGTTCTGTCAATATCTCATTACCCACAACTTTGTTTTCAGTGAAATTAGTTTTATTCGCATACTAACTCGATATATATCGAGGTATTAACATTAACATAATATATATTTTTGGATACCAGATCGACTATTTTCCGTGATGGTACCCCTTTGAGTTTCGAACAATTTTGTAGGTTTTGGAATTACTTCTCAATCGGAACTCTATTTTCTATGTAATAATATGTCTTTTGCTTCGAACATGATAAAGTATATTTTATACACATTACTACTCAAAATATAGGATCAAATAACGTGGTGATCAGTTGTATATCCCACGTTAAAGACATTTTTATTAGATCGTACCTTAATAGTTTCGTCCGATTTCGTAGTTCTGTCAATATCTCATCACCCACAACTTCGTTTTCAGTGAGATTAGTGTTATTCGCATACTAACACGATATATATCGGGGTATTAACATTAACATAATATATATTTTTGGATCCCAAATCGACTATTTTCCGTGATGGTACCCCTTTGAGTTTCGACCAATTTTGTAGTTTTTTGGATTTCTCCTCAATCGGAACTCTATTTTTGATGAAATAAATTGTGTTTACATTCGAATTTGATTAAGTATATTTTCTAAACATTCCTACTCAATATATAGGATCAAATAAGGTGGTGATCAGTTGTATATCCCACATTAAAAACCTTTTTCCGAAATCGTACCTTATTAGTTTCGTCCTATTTCGTAGTTCTGTCAATATCTCATTACCCACAACTTTGTTTTCAGTGAAATTAGTTTTATTCGCATACTAACTCGATATATATCGAGGTATTAACATTAACATAATATATATTTTTGGATACCAGATCGACTATTTTCCGTGATGGTACCCCTTTGAGTTTCGAACAATTTTGTAGGTTTTGGAATTACTTCTCAATCGGAACTCTATTTTCTATGTAATAATATGTCTTTTGCTTCGAACATGATAAAGTATATTTTATACACATTACTACTCAAAATATAGGATCAAATAACGTGGTGATCAGTTGTATATCCCACGTTAAAGACATTTTTATTAGATAGTACCTTAATAGTTTCGTCCGATTTCGTAGTTCTGTCAATATCTCATCACCCACAACTTCGTTTTCAGTGAGATTAGTGTTATTCGCATACTAACACGATATATATCGGGGTATTAACATTAACATAATATATATTTTTGGATCCCAAATCGACTATTTTCCGTGATGGTACCCCTTTGAGTTTCGACCAATTTTGTAGTTTTTTGGATTTCTCCTCAATCGGAACTCTATTTTTGATGAAATAAATTGTGTTTACATTCGAATTTGATTAAGTATATTTTCTAAACATTCCTACTCAAAATATAGGATCAAATAAGGTGGTGATCAGTTGTATATCCCACATTAAAAACCTTTTTCCGAAATCGTACCTTATTAGTTTCGTCCTATTTCGTAGTTCTGTCAATATCTCATTACCCACAACTTTGTTTTCAGTGAAATTAGTTTTATTCGCATACTAACTCGATATATATCGAGGTATTAACATTAACATAATATATATTTTTGGATACCAGATCGACTATTTTCCGTGATGGTACCCCTTTGAGTTTCGAACAATTTTGTAGGTTTTGGAATTACTTCTCAATCGGAACTCTATTTTCTATGTAATAATATGTCTTTTGCTTCGAACATGATAAAGTATATTTTATACACATTACTACTCAAAATATAGGATCAAATAACGTGGTGATCAGTTGTATATCCCACGTTAAAGACATTTTTATTAGATAGTACCTTAATAGTTTCGTCCGATTTCGTAGTTCTGTCAATATCTCATCACCCACAACTTCGTTTTCAGTGAGATTAGTGTTATTCGCATACTAACACGATATATATCGGGGTATTAACATTAACATAATATATATTTTTGGATCCCAAATCGACTATTTTCCGTGATGGTACCCCTTTGAGTTTCGACCAATTTTGTAGTTTTTTGGATTTCTCCTCAATCGGAACTCTATTTTTGATGAAATAAATTGTGTTTACATTCGAATTTGATTAAGTATATTTTCTAAACATTCCTACTCAAAATATAGGATCAAATAAGGTGGTGATCAGTTGTATATCCCACATTAAAAACCTTTTTCCGAAATCGTACCTTATTAGTTTCGTCCTATTTCGTAGTTCTGTCAATATCTCATTACCCACAACTTTGTTTTCAGTGAAATTAGTTTTATTCGCATACTAACTCGATATATATCGAGGTATTAACATTAACATAATATATATTTTTGGATACCAGATCAACTATTTTCCGTGATGGTACCCCTTTGAGTTTCGAACAATTTTGTAGGTTTTGGAATTACTTCTCAATCGGAACTCTATTTTCTATGTAATAATATGTCTTTTGCTTCGAACATGATAAAGTATATTTTATACACATTACTACTCAAAATATAGGATCAAATAACGTGGTGATCAGTTGTATATCCCACGTTAAAGACATTTTTATTAGATCGTACCTTAATAGTTTCGTCCGATTTCGTAGTTCTGTCAATATCTCATCACCCACAACTTCGTTTTCAGTGAGATTAGTGTTATTCGCATACTAACACGATATATATCGGGGTATTAACATTAACATAATATATATTTTTGGATCCCAAATCGACTATTTTCCGTGATGGTACCCCTTTGAGTTTCGACCAATTTTGTAGTTTTTTGGATTTCTCCTCAATCGGAACTCTATTTTTGATGAAATAAATTGTGTTTACATTCGAATTTGATTAAGTATATTTTCTAAACATTCCTACTCAAAATATAGGATCAAATAAGGTGGTGATCAGTTGTATATCCCACATTAAAAACCTTTTTCCGAAATCGTACCTTATTAGTTTCGTCCTATTTCGTAGTTCTGTCAATATCTCATTACCCACAACTTTGTTTTCAGTGAAATTAGTTTTATTCGCATACTAACTCGATATATATCGAGGTATTAACATTAACATAATATATATTTTTGGATACCAGATCGACTATTTTCCGTGATGGTACCCCTTTGAGTTTCGAACAATTTTGTAGGTTTTGGAATTACTTCTCAATCGGAACTCTATTTTCTATGTAATAATATGTCTTTTGCTTCGAACATGATAAAGTATATTTTATACACATTACTACTCAAAATATAGGATCAAATAACGTGGTGATCAGTTGTATATCCCACGTTAAAGACATTTTTATTAGATCGTACCTTAATAGTTTCGTCCGATTTCGTAGTTCTGTCAATATCTCATCACCCACAACTTCGTTTTCAGTGAGATTAGTGTTATTCGCATACTAACACGATATATATCGGGGTATTAACATTAACATAATATATATTTTTGGATCCCAAATCGACTATTTTCCGTGATGGTACCCCTTTGAGTTTCGACCAATTTTGTAGTTTTTTGGATTTCTCCTCAATCGGAACTCTATTTTTGATGAAATAAATTGTGTTTACATTCGAATTTGATTAAGTATATTTTCTAAACATTCCTACTCAAAATATAGGATCAAATAAGGTGGTGATCAGTTGTATATCCCACATTAAAAACCTTTTTCCGAAATCGTACCTTATTAGTTTCGTCCTATTTCGTAGTTCTGTCAATATCTCATTACCCACAACTTTGTTTTCAGTGAAATTAGTTTTATTCGCATACTAACTCGATATATATCGAGGTATTAACATTAACATAATATATATTTTTGGATACCAGATCGACTATTTTCCGTGATGGTACCCCTTTGAGTTTCGAACAATTTTGTAGGTTTTGGAATTACTTCTCAATCGGAACTCTATTTTCTATGTAATAATATGTCTTTTGCTTCGAACATGATAAAGTATATTTTATACACATTACTACTCAAAATATAGGATCAAATAACGTGGTGATCAGTTGTATATCCCACGTTAAAGACATTTTTATTAGATCGTACCTTAATAGTTTCGTCCGATTTCGTAGTTCTGTCAATATCTCATCACCCACAACTTCGTTTTCAGTGAGATTAGTGTTATTCGCATACTAACACGATATATATCGGGGTATTAACATTAACATAATATATATTTTTGGATCCCAAATCGACTATTTTCCGTGATGGTACCCCTTTGAGTTTCGACCAATTTTGTAGTTTTTTGGATTTCTCCTCAATCGGAACTCTATTTTTGATGAAATAAATTGTGTTTACATTCGAATTTGATTAAGTATATTTTCTAAACATTCCTACTCAAAATATAGGATCAAATAAGGTGGTGATCAGTTGTATATCCCACATTAAAAACCTTTTTCCGAAATCGTACCTTATTAGTTTCGTCCTATTTCGTAGTTCTGTCAATATCTCATTACCCACAACTTTGTTTTCAGTGAAATTAGTTTTATTCGCATACTAACTCGATATATATCGAGGTATTAACATTAACATAATATATATTTTTGGATACCAGATCGACTATTTTCCGTGATGGTACCCCTTTGAGTTTCGAACAATTTTGTAGGTTTTGGAATTACTTCTCAATCGGAACTCTATTTTCTATGTAATAATATGTCTTTTGCTTCGAACATGATAAAGTATATTTTATACACATTACTACTCAAAATATAGGATCAAATAACGTGGTGATCAGTTGTATATCCCACGTTAAAGACATTTTTATTAGATCGTACCTTAATAGTTTCGTCCGATTTCGTAGTTCTGTCAATATCTCATCACCCACAACTTCGTTTTCAGTGAGATTAGTGTTATTCGCATACTAACACGATATATATCGGGGTATTAACATTAACATAATATATATTTTTGGATCCCAAATCGACTATTTTCCGTGATGGTACCCCTTTGAGTTTCGACCAATTTTGTAGTTTTTTGGATTTCTCCTCAATCGGAACTCTATTTTTGATGAAATAAATTGTGTTTACATTCGAATTTGATTAAGTATATTTTCTAAACATTCCTACTCAAAATATAGGATCAAATAAGGTGGTGATCAGTTGTATATCCCACATTAAAAACCTTTTTCCGAAATCGTACCTTATTAGTTTCGTCCGATTTTGTAGTTCTGTCAATATCTCATCATCCACAACTTCGTTTTCAGTGAAATTAGTTTTATTTGCATACTAACTCGATATATATCGGGGTATAAACGTTAATATAATATATATTTTTGGATACCAATTCCACTATTTTCCGTGATGGTACCCCTTTGAGTTTCGACTGATTTTGTAGTTTTTTGAAGTTCTCCTCAATCAGAACTCTATTTTCGATGAAATAAATTGTGTTTACATTCGAATTTGATCAAGTATATTTTCTACACATTCCTACTCAAAATATAGGATCAAATAAGGTGGTGATCAGTTGTATATCCCACATTAAAACCCTTTTTCTGAAATCGTACCTTATTAGTCTCGTCCTATTTCGTAGTTCTGTCAATATCTCATTACCCACAACTTTGTTTTCAGTGAAATTAGTTTTATTCGCATACTAACTCGATATATATCGAGGTATTAACATTAACATAATATATATTTTTGGATACCAGAACGACTATTTTCCGTAATGGTACCCCTTTGAGTTTCGAACAATTTTGTAGGTTTTGGAATTACTTCTCAATCGGAACTCTATTTTCTATGTAATAATATGTCTTTTGCTTCGAACATGATAAAGTATATTTTATACACATTACTACTCTAAATATAGGATCAAATAACGTGGTGATCAGTTGTATATCCCACGTTAAAGACATTTTTATTAGATCGTACCTTAATAGTTTCGTCTGATTTCGTAGTTCTGTCAATATCTCATCACCCACAACTTCGTTTTCAGTGAGATTAGTGTTATTCGCATACTAACACGATATATATCGGGGTATTAACAGTAACATAATATATATTTTTGGATCCCAAATCGACTATTTTCCGTGATGGTACCCCTTTGAGTTTCGACCAATTTTGTAGTTTTTTGGATTTCTCCTCAATCGGAACTCTATTTTTGATGAAATAAATTGTGTTTACATTCGAATTTGATTAAGTATATTTTCTAAACATTCCTACTCAAAATATAGGATCAAATAAGGTGGTGATCAGTTGTATATCCCACATTAAAAACCTTTTTCCGAAATCGTACCTTATTAGTTTCGTCCTATTTCGTAGTTCTGTCAATATCTCATTACCCACAACTTTGTTTTCAGTGAAATTAGTTTTATTCGCATACTAACTCGATATATATCGAGGTATTAACATTAACATAATATATATTTTTGGATACCAGATCGACTATTTTCCGTGATGGTACCCCTTTGAGTTTCGAACAATTTTGTAGGTTTTGGAATTACTTCTCAATCGGAACTCTATTTTCTATGTAATAATATGTCTTTTGCTTCGAACATGATAAAGTATATTTTATACACATTACTACTCAAAATATAGGATCAAATAACGTGGTGATCAGTTGTATATCCCACGTTAAAGACATTTTTATTAGATCGTACCTTAATAGTTTCGTCCGATTTCGTAGTTCTGTCAATATCTCATCACCCACAACTTCGTTTTCAGTGAGATTAGTGTTATTCGCATACTAACACGATATATATCGGGGTATTAACATTAACATAATATATATTTTTGGATCTCAGATCGACTAATTTCCGTGATGGTACTCCTTTGAGTTTCGATCGATTTTGTAGTTTTTTGAATATCTCCCCAATCGGAACTCTATTTTCCATGAAATAAGGTGTGTTTTCCTTAGAACTTGATCAAGTATATTTTCTACACATTCCTACACAAAATATAGGATTAAATAACGTGGTGGTCAGTTGTATATCCAACGTAAAAGACATTTTTCCGAGATCGTACCTTATTTGTTTCG
This sequence comes from Chamaenerion angustifolium, assembly GCA_946814005.1. Taxonomy (NCBI): domain Eukaryota; kingdom Viridiplantae; phylum Streptophyta; class Magnoliopsida; order Myrtales; family Onagraceae; genus Chamaenerion; species Chamaenerion angustifolium. The sequence continues at coordinate 257,473 of OX328281.1, forward strand.
TCCGATTTCGTAGTTTTGTCAATATCTCATCATCCACAACTTCGTTTTCAGTGAAATTAGTTTTATTCGCATACTAACTCGATATATATCGGGGTATTAACGTTAACATAATATATATTTTTTGATCCAAAGTCAACTATTTTCCGTGATGGTACCCCTTTGAGTTTCGATCGATTTTGTAGTTTTTTTAATTTCTACCCAATCGGAACTCTATTTTCGATGAATTAAATTGTGTTTTCCTTCGAACTTGATTAAGTATATTTTCTACACATTCCTACACAAAATATAGGATTAAATAACGTGGTGGTCAGTTTTATATCCCACGTTAAAGACCTCTTTCTAAGATCGTATATTATTAGTTTCGTCCGATTTCGTAGTTTTGTCAATATCTCATCATCCACAACTTCGTTTTCAGTGAAATTAGTTTTATTTGCATACTAACTCGATATATATCGGGGTATTACCGTTAACATAATATATATTTTTTGATCCAAAATCAACTATTTTCCGTGATGGTACCCCTTTGAGTTTCGATCGATTTTGTAGTTTTTTTAATTTCTCCCCAATCGGAACTCTATTTTCGATGAATTAAATTGTGTTTTCCTTCGAACTTGATCAAGTATATTTTCTACACATTCCTACACAAAATATAGGATTAAATAACGTGGTGGTCAGTTTTATATCCCACGTTAAAGACCTCTTTCTAAGATCGTATATTATTAGTTTCGTCCGATTTAGTAGTTCTGTCAATATCTCATCATCCACAACTTCGTTTTCAGTGAAATTAGTTTTATTTGCATACTAACTCGATATATATCGGGGTATAAACGTTAATATAAAATATATTTTTGGATCCCAAATCCACTATTTTCCGTGATGGTACGTACCCCTTTGAGTTTCGACTGATTTTTTAGTTTTTTGAAGTTCTCCTCAATCAGAACTCTATTTTTGATGAAATAAATTGGGTTTACATTTGAATTTGATCAAGTATATTTTCTAAACATTCCTACTCAAAATATATTATCAAATAAGGTGTTGATCAGTTGTATATCCCACATTAAAAACCTTTTTCCGAAATTGTACCTTATTAGCTTCGTCATATTTCGTAGTTCTGTCAATATCTCATTACCCACAACTTTGTTTTCAGTGAAATTAGGTTTATTCGCATACTAACTCGATATATATCGGGGTATTAACATTAACATAATATATATTTTTGGATCCCAGATCGACTATTTTCCGTGATATACCCCTTTTAGTTTCGAACGATTTTGTAGGTTTTTGAATTACTTCTCAATCGGAACTCTATTTTCGATGTAATAATATGTCTTTTCCTTCGAACTTGATCAAGTATATTTCTACACATTCCTACAGAAAATATAGGATTAAATAACGTGGTGGTCAGTTTTATATCCCACGTTAAAGACCTCTTTCTAAGATCGTATATTATTAGTTTCGTCTGATTTCATAGTTTTGTCACTATCTCATCATCCACAACTTCTTTTTCAGTGAAATTAGTCTTATTGGCATACTAACTCGATATATATCGGGGTATTAACGTTAACATAATATATATTTTTGGATCCAAAATCAACTATTTTCTGTGATGGTACCCCTTTGAGTTTCGATCGATTTAGTAGATTTTTTAATTTCTCCCCAATCGAAACTCTATTTTCGATGAATTAAATTGTGTATTCCTTCGAACTTGATCAAGTATATTTTCTACACATTCCTACACAAAATATAGGAATAAATAACGTGGTGCTCATTTTTATATCCCACGTTAAAGACCTCTTTCTAAGATCGTATATTATTAGTTTCGTCCGATTTTGTAGTTCTGTCAATATCTCATCATCCACAACTTCGTTTTCAGTGAAATTAGTTTTATTTGCATACTAACTCGATATATATCGGGGTATAAACGTTAATATAATATATATTTTTGGATACCAAATCCACTATTTTCCGTGATGGTACCCCTTTGAGTTTCGACTGATTTTGTAGTTTTTTGAAGTTCTCCTCAATCAGAACTCTATTTTCGATGAAATAAATTGTGTTTACATTCGAATTTGATCAAGTATATTTTCTACACATTCCTACTCAAAATATAGGATCAAATAAGGTGGTGATCAGTTGTATATCCCACATTAAAACCCTTTTTCTGAAATCGTACCTTATTAGTCTCGTCCTATTTCGTAGTTCTGTCAATATCTCATTACCCACAACTTTGTTTTCAGTGAAATTAGTTTTATTCGCATACTAACTCGATATATATCGAGGTATTAACATTAACATAATATATATTTTTGGATACCAGATCGACTATTTTCCGTGATGGTACCCCTTTGAGTTTCGAACAATTTTGTAGGTTTTGGAATTACTTCTCAATCGGAACTCTATTTTCTATGTAATAATATGTCTTTTGCTTCGAACATGATAAAGTATATTTTATACACATTACTACTCTAAATATAGGATCAAATAACGTGGTGATCAGTTGTATATCCCACGTTAAAGACATTTTTATTAGATCGTACCTTAATAGTTTCGTCTGATTTCGTAGTTCTGTCAATATCTCATCACCCACAACTTCGTTTTCAGTGAGATTAGTGTTATTCGCATACTAACACGATATATATCGGGGTATTAACATTAACATAATATATATTTTTGGATCCCAAATCGACTATTTTCCGTGATGGTACCCCTTTGAGTTTCGACCAATTTTGTAGTTTTTTGGATTTCTCCTCAATCGGAACTCTATTTTTGATGAAATAAATTGTGTTTACATTCGAATTTGATTAAGTATATTTTCTAAACATTCCTACTCAAAATATAGGATCAAATAAGGTGGTGATCAGTTGTATATCCCACATTAAAACCCTTTTTCCGAAATCGTACCTTATTAGTCTCGTCCTATTTCGTAGTTCTGTCAATATCTCATTACCCACAACTTTGTTTTCAGTGAAATTAGTTTTATTCGCATACTAACTCGATATATATCGAGGTATTAACATTAACATAATATATATTTTTGGATACCAGATCGACTATTTTCCGTGATGGTACCCCTTTGAGTTTCGAACAATTTTGTAGGTTTTGGAATTACTTCTCAATCGGAACTCTATTTTCTATGTAATAATATGTCTTTTGCTTCGAACATGATAAAGTATATTTTATACACATTACTACTCTAAATATAGGATCAAATAACGTGGTGATCAGTTGTATATCCCACGTTAAAGACATTTTTATTAGATCGTACCTTAATAGTTTCGTCTGATTTCGTAGTTCTGTCAATATCTCATCACCCACAACTTCGTTTTCAGTGAGATTAGTGTTATTCGCATACTAACACGATATATATCGGGGTATTAACATTAACATAATATATATTTTTGGATCCCAAATCGACTATTTTCCGTGATGGTACCCCTTTGAGTTTCGACCAATTTTGTAGTTTTTTGGATTTCTCCTCAATCGGAACTCTATTTTTGATGAAATAAATTGTGTTTACATTCGAATTTGATTAAGTATATTTTCTAAACATTCCTACTCAAAATATAGGATCAAATAAGGTGGTGATCAGTTGTATATCCCACATTAAAAACCTTTTTCCGAAATCGTACCTTATTAGTTTCGTCCTATTTCGTAGTTCTGTCAATATCTCATTACCCACAACTTTGTTTTCAGTGAAATTAGTTTTATTCGCATACTAACTCGATATATATCGAGGTATTAACATTAACATAATATATATTTTTGGATACCAGATCGACTATTTTCCGTGATGGTACCCCTTTGAGTTTCGACCAATTTTGTAGTTTTTTGGATTTCTCCTCAATCGGAACTCTATTTTTGATGAAATAAATTGTGTTTACATTCGAATTTGATTAAGTATATTTTCTAAACATTCCTACTCAAAATATAGGATCAAATAAGGTGGTGATCAGTTGTATATCCCACATTAAAAACCTTTTTCCGAAATCGTACCTTATTAGTTTCGTCCGATTTTGTAGTTCTGTCAATATCTCATCATCCACAACTTCGTTTTCAGTGAAATTAGTTTTATTTGCATACTAACTCGATATATATCGGGGTATAAACGTTAATATAATATATATTTTTGGATACCAATTCCACTATTTTCCGTGATGGTACCCCTTTGAGTTTCGACTGATTTTGTAGTTTTTTGAAGTTCTCCTCAATCAGAACTCTATTTTCGATGAAATAAATTGTGTTTACATTCGAATTTGATCAAGTATATTTTCTACACATTCCTACTCAAAATATAGGATCAAATAAGGTGGTGATCAGTTGTATATCCCACATTAAAACCCTTTTTCTGAAATCGTACCTTATTAGTCTCGTCCTATTTCGTAGTTCTGTCAATATCTCATTACCCACAACTTTGTTTTCAGTGAAATTAGTTTTATTCGCATACTAACTCGATATATATCGAGGTATTAACATTAACATAATATATATTTTTGGATACCAGAACGACTATTTTCCGTAATGGTACCCCTTTGAGTTTCGAACAATTTTGTAGGTTTTGGAATTACTTCTCAATCGGAACTCTATTTTCTATGTAATAATATGTCTTTTGCTTCGAACATGATAAAGTATATTTTATACACATTACTACTCTAAATATAGGATCAAATAACGTGGTGATCAGTTGTATATCCCACGTTAAAGACATTTTTATTAGATCGTACCTTAATAGTTTCGTCTGATTTCGTAGTTCTGTCAATATCTCATCACCCACAACTTCGTTTTCAGTGAGATTAGTGTTATTCGCATACTAACACGATATATATCGGGGTATTAACAGTAACATAATATATATTTTTGGATCCCAAATCGACTATTTTCCGTGATGGTACCCCTTTGAGTTTCGACCAATTTTGTAGTTTTTTGGATTTCTCCTCAATCGGAACTCTATTTTTGATGAAATAAATTGTGTTTACATTCGAATTTGATTAAGTATATTTTCTAAACATTCCTACTCAAAATATAGGATCAAATAAGGTGGTGATCAGTTGTATATCCCACATTAAAAACCTTTTTCCGAAATCGTACCTTATTAGTTTCGTCCGATTTTGTAGTTCTGTCAATATCTCATCATCCACAACTTCGTTTTCAGTGAAATTAGTTTTATTTGCATACTAACTCGATATATATCGGGGTATAAACGTTAATATAATATATATTTTTGGATACCAATTCCACTATTTTCCGTGATGGTACCCCTTTGAGTTTCGACTGATTTTGTAGTTTTTTGAAGTTCTCCTCAATCAGAACTCTATTTTCGATGAAATAAATTGTGTTTACATTCGAATTTGATCAAGTATATTTTCTACACATTCCTACTCAAAATATAGGATCAAATAAGGTGGTGATCAGTTGTATATCCCACATTAAAACCCTTTTTCTGAAATCGTACCTTATTAGTCTCGTCCTATTTCGTAGTTCTGTCAATATCTCATTACCCACAACTTTGTTTTCAGTGAAATTAGTTTTATTCGCATACTAACTCGATATATATCGAGGTATTAACATTAACATAATATATATTTTTGGATACCAGAACGACTATTTTCCGTAATGGTACCCCTTTGAGTTTCGAACAATTTTGTAGGTTTTGGAATTACTTCTCAATCGGAACTCTATTTTCTATGTAATAATATGTCTTTTGCTTCGAACATGATAAAGTATATTTTATACACATTACTACTCTAAATATAGGATCAAATAACGTGGTGATCAGTTGTATATCCCACGTTAAAGACATTTTTATTAGATCGTACCTTAATAGTTTCGTCTGATTTCGTAGTTCTGTCAATATCTCATCACCCACAACTTCGTTTTCAGTGAGATTAGTGTTATTCGCATACTAACACGATATATATCGGGGTATTAACAGTAACATAATATATATTTTTGGATCCCAAATCGACTATTTTCCGTGATGGTACCCCTTTGAGTTTCGACCAATTTTGTAGTTTTTTGGATTTCTCCTCAATCGGAACTCTATTTTTGATGAAATAAATTGTGTTTACATTCGAATTTGATTAAGTATATTTTCTAAACATTCCTACTCAAAATATAGGATCAAATAAGGTGGTGATCAGTTGTATATCCCACATTAAAAACCTTTTTCCGAAATCGTACCTTATTAGTTTCGTCCGATTTTGTAGTTCTGTCAATATCTCATCATCCACAACTTCGTTTTCAGTGAAATTAGTTTTATTTGCATACTAACTCGATATATATCGGGGTATAAACGTTAATATAATATATATTTTTGGATACCAATTCCACTATTTTCCGTGATGGTACCCCTTTGAGTTTCGACTGATTTTGTAGTTTTTTGAAGTTCTCCTCAATCAGAACTCTATTTTCGATGAAATAAATTGTGTTTACATTCGAATTTGATCAAGTATATTTTCTACACATTCCTACTCAAAATATAGGATCAAATAAGGTGGTGATCAGTTGTATATCCCACATTAAAACCCTTTTTCTGAAATCGTACCTTATTAGTCTCGTCCTATTTCGTAGTTCTGTCAATATCTCATTACCCACAACTTTGTTTTCAGTGAAATTAGTTTTATTCGCATACTAACTCGATATATATCGAGGTATTAACATTAACATAATATATATTTTTGGATACCAGAACGACTATTTTCCGTAATGGTACCCCTTTGAGTTTCGAACAATTTTGTAGGTTTTGGAATTACTTCTCAATCGGAACTCTATTTTCTATGTAATAATATGTCTTTTGCTTCGAACATGATAAAGTATATTTTATACACATTACTACTCTAAATATAGGATCAAATAACGTGGTGATCAGTTGTATATCCCACGTTAAAGACATTTTTATTAGATCGTACCTTAATAGTTTCGTCTGATTTCGTAGTTCTGTCAATATCTCATCACCCACAACTTCGTTTTCAGTGAGATTAGTGTTATTCGCATACTAACACGATATATATCGGGGTATTAACAGTAACATAATATATATTTTTGGATCCCAAATCGACTATTTTCCGTGATGGTACCCCTTTGAGTTTCGACCAATTTTGTAGTTTTTTGGATTTCTCCTCAATCGGAACTCTATTTTTGATGAAATAAATTGTGTTTACATTCGAATTTGATTAAGTATATTTTCTAAACATTCCTACTCAAAATATAGGATCAAATAAGGTGGTGATCAGTTGTATATCCCACATTAAAAACCTTTTTCCGAAATCGTACCTTATTAGTTTCGTCCGATTTTGTAGTTCTGTCAATATCTCATCATCCACAACTTCGTTTTCAGTGAAATTAGTTTTATTTGCATACTAACTCGATATATATCGGGGTATAAACGTTAATATAATATATATTTTTGGATACCAATTCCACTATTTTCCGTGATGGTACCCCTTTGAGTTTCGACTGATTTTGTAGTTTTTTGAAGTTCTCCTCAATCAGAACTCTATTTTCGATGAAATAAATTGTGTTTACATTCGAATTTGATCAAGTATATTTTCTACACATTCCTACTCAAAATATAGGATCAAATAAGGTGGTGATCAGTTGTATATCCCACATTAAAACCCTTTTTCTGAAATCGTACCTTATTAGTCTCGTCCTATTTCGTAGTTCTGTCAATATCTCATTACCCACAACTTTGTTTTCAGTGAAATTAGTTTTATTCGCATACTAACTCGATATATATCGAGGTATTAACATTAACATAATATATATTTTTGGATACCAGAACGACTATTTTCCGTAATGGTACCCCTTTGAGTTTCGAACAATTTTGTAGGTTTTGGAATTACTTCTCAATCGGAACTCTATTTTCTATGTAATAATATGTCTTTTGCTTCGAACATGATAAAGTATATTTTATACACATTACTACTCTAAATATAGGATCAAATAACGTGGTGATCAGTTGTATATCCCACGTTAAAGACATTTTTATTAGATCGTACCTTAATAGTTTCGTCTGATTTCGTAGTTCTGTCAATATCTCATCACCCACAACTTCGTTTTCAGTGAGATTAGTGTTATTCGCATACTAACACGATATATATCGGGGTATTAACAGTAACATAATATATATTTTTGGATCCCAAATCGACTATTTTCCGTGATGGTACCCCTTTGAGTTTCGACCAATTTTGTAGTTTTTTGGATTTCTCCTCAATCGGAACTCTATTTTTGATGAAATAAATTGTGTTTACATTCGAATTTGATTAAGTATATTTTCTAAACATTCCTACTCAAAATATAGGATCAAATAAGGTGGTGATCAGTTGTATATCCCACATTAAAAACCTTTTTCCGAAATCGTACCTTATTAGTTTCGTCCTATTTCGTAGTTCTGTCAATATCTCATTACCCACAACTTTGTTTTCAGTGAAATTAGTTTTATTCGCATACTAACTCGATATATATCGAGGTATTAACATTAACATAATATATATTTTTGGATACCAGATCGACTATTTTCCGTGATGGTACCCCTTTGAGTTTCGAACAATTTTGTAGTTTTTTGGATTTCTCCTCAATCGGAACTCTATTTTTGATGAAATAAATTGTGTTTACATTCGAATTTGATTAAGTATATTTTCTAAACATTCCTACTCAAAATATAGGATCAAATAAGGTGGTGATCAGTTGTATATCCCACATTAAAAACCTTTTTCCGAAATCGTACCTTATTAGTTTCGTCCGATTTTGTAGTTCTGTCAATATCTCATCATCCACAACTTCGTTTTCAGTGAAATTAGTTTTATTTGCATACTAACTCGATATATATCGGGGTATAAACGTTAATATAATATATATTTTTGGATACCAATTCCACTATTTTCCGTGATGGTACCCCTTTGAGTTTCGACTGATTTTGTAGTTTTTTGAAGTTCTCCTCAATCAGAACTCTATTTTCGATGAAATAAATTGTGTTTACATTCGAATTTGATCAAGTATATTTTCTACACATTCCTACTCAAAATATAGGATCAAATAAGGTGGTGATCAGTTGTATATCCCACATTAAAACCCTTTTTCTGAAATCGTACCTTATTAGTCTCGTCCTATTTCGTAGTTCTGTCAATATCTCATTACCCACAACTTTGTTTTCAGTGAAATTAGTTTTATTCGCATACTAACTCGATATATATCGAGGTATTAACATTAACATAATATATATTTTTGGATACCAGAACGACTATTTTCCGTAATGGTACCCCTTTGAGTTTCGAACAATTTTGTAGGTTTTGGAATTACTTCTCAATCGGAACTCTATTTTCTATGTAATAATATGTCTTTTGCTTCGAACATGATAAAGTATATTTTATACACATTACTACTCTAAATATAGGATCAAATAACGTGGTGATCAGTTGTATATCCCACGTTAAAGACATTTTTATTAGATCGTACCTTAATAGTTTCGTCTGATTTCGTAGTTCTGTCAATATCTCATCACCCACAACTTCGTTTTCAGTGAGATTAGTGTTATTCGCATACTAACACGATATATATCGGGGTATTAACAGTAACATAATATATATTTTTGGATCCCAAATCGACTATTTTCCGTGATGGTACCCCTTTGAGTTTCGACCAATTTTGTAGTTTTTTGGATTTCTCCTCAATCGGAACTCTATTTTTGATGAAATAAATTGTGTTTACATTCGAATTTGATTAAGTATATTTTCTAAACATTCCTACTCAAAATATAGGATCAAATAAGGTGGTGATCAGTTGTATATCCCACATTAAAAACCTTTTTCCGAAATCGTACCTTATTAGTTTCGTCCTATTTCGTAGTTCTGTCAATATCTCATTACCCACAACTTTGTTTTCAGTGAAATTAGTTTTATTCGCATACTAACTCGATATATATCGAGGTATTAACATTAACATAATATATATTTTTGGATACCAGATCGACTATTTTCCGTGATGGTACCCCTTTGAGTTTCGAACAATTTTGTAGGTTTTGGAATTACTTCTCAATCGGAACTCTATTTTCTATGTAATAATATGTCTTTTGCTTCGAACATGATAAAGTATATTTTATACACATTACTACTCAAAATATAGGATCAAATAACGTGGTGATCAGTTGTATATCCCACGTTAAAGACATTTTTATTAGATCGTACCTTAATAGTTTCGTCCGATTTCGTAGTTCTGTCAATATCTCATCACCCACAACTTCGTTTTCAGTGAGATTAGTGTTATTCGCATACTAACACGATATATATCGGGGTATTAACATTAACATAATATATATTTTTGGATCTCAGATCGACTAATTTCCGTGATGGTACTCCTTTGAGTTTCGATCGATTTTGTAGTTTTTTGAATATCTCCCCAATCGGAACTCTATTTTCCATGAAATAAGGTGTGTTTTCCTTAGAACTTGATCAAGTATATTTTCTACACATTCCTACTCAAAATATAGGATCAAATAACGTGGTGATCAGTTGTATATCCAACGTTAAAGACATTTTTCCGAGATCGTACCTTATTTGTTTCGTCCGATTTCGTAGTTTTGTCAATATCTCATCATCCACAACTTCGTTTTCAGTGAAATTAGTTTTATTCGCATACTAACTCGATATATATCGGGGTATTAACGTTAACATAATATATATTTTTTGATCCAAAGTCAACTATTTTCCGTGATGGTACCCCTTTGAGTTTCGATCGATTTTGTAGTTTTTTTAATTTCTACCCAATCGGAACTCTATTTTCGATGAATTAAATTGTGTTTTCCTTCGAACTTGATTAAGTATATTTTCTACACATTCCTACACAAAATATAGGATTAAATAACGTGGTGGTCAGTTTTATATCCCACGTTAAAGACCTCTTTCTAAGATCGTATATTATTAGTTTCGTCCGATTTCGTAGTTTTGTCAATATCTCATCATCCACAACTTCGTTTTCAGTGAAATTAGTTTTATTTGCATACTAACTCGATATATATCGGGGTATTACCGTTAACATAATATATATTTTTTGATCCAAAATCAACTATTTTCCGTGATGGTACCCCTTTGAGTTTCGATCGATTTTGTAGTTTTTTTAATTTCTCCCCAATCGGAACTCTATTTTCGATGAATTAAATTGTGTTTTCCTTCGAACTTGATCAAGTATATTTTCTACACATTCCTACACAAAATATAGGATTAAATAACGTGGTGGTCAGTTTTATATCCCACGTTAAAGACCTCTTTCTAAGATCGTATATTATTAGTTTCGTCCGATTTAGTAGTTCTGTCAATATCTCATCATCCACAACTTCGTTTTCAGTGAAATTAGTTTTATTTGCATACTAACTCGATATATATCGGGGTATAAACGTTAATATAAAATATATTTTTGGATCCCAAATCCACTATTTTCCGTGATGGTACGTACCCCTTTGAGTTTCGACTGATTTTTTAGTTTTTTGAAGTTCTCCTCAATCAGAACTCTATTTTTGATGAAATAAATTGGGTTTACATTTGAATTTGATCAAGTATATTTTCTAAACATTCCTACTCAAAATATATTATCAAATAAGGTGTTGATCAGTTGTATATCCCACATTAAAAACCTTTTTCCGAAATTGTACCTTATTAGCTTCGTCATATTTCGTAGTTCTGTCAATATCTCATTACCCACAACTTTGTTTTCAGTGAAATTAGGTTTATTCGCATACTAACTCGATATATATCGGGGTATTAACATTAACATAATATATATTTTTGGATCCCAGATCGACTATTTTCCGTGATATACCCCTTTTAGTTTCGAACGATTTTGTAGGTTTTTGAATTACTTCTCAATCGGAACTCTATTTTCGATGTAATAATATGTCTTTTCCTTCGAACTTGATCAAGTATATTTCTACACATTCCTACAGAAAATATAGGATTAAATAACGTGGTTGTCAGTTTTATATCCCACGTTAAAGACCTCTTTCTAAGATCGTATATTATTAGTTTCGTCTGATTTCATAGTTTTGTCACTATCTCATCATCCACAACTTCTTTTTCAGTGAAATTAGTCTTATTGGCATACTAACTCGATATATATCGGGGTATTAACGTTAACATAATATATATTTTTGGATCCAAAATCAACTATTTTCTGTGATGGTACCCCTTTGAGTTTCGATCGATTTAGTAGATTTTTTAATTTCTCCCCAATCGAAACTCTATTTTCGATGAATTAAATTGTGTATTCCTTCGAACTTGATCAAGTATATTTTCTACACATTCCTACACAAAATATAGGAATAAATAACGTGGTGCTCATTTTTATATCCCACGTTAAAGACCTCTTTCTAAGATCGTATATTATTAGTTTCGTCCGATTTTGTAGTTCTGTCAATATCTCATCATCCACAACTTCGTTTTCAGTGAAATTAGTTTTATTTGCATACTAACTCGATATATATCGGGGTATAAACGTTAATATAATATATATTTTTGGATACCAAATCCACTATTTTCCGTGATGGTACCCCTTTGAGTTTCGACTGATTTTGTAGTTTTTTGAAGTTCTCCTCAATCAGAACTCTATTTTCGATGAAATAAATTGTGTTTACATTCGAATTTGATCAAGTATATTTTCTACACATTCCTACTCAAAATATAGGATCAAATAAGGTGGTGATCAGTTGTATATCCCACATTAAAACCCTTTTTCTGAAATCGTACCTTATTAGTCTCGTCCTATTTCGTAGTTCTGTCAATATCTCATTACCCACAACTTTGTTTTCAGTGAAATTAGTTTTATTCGCATACTAACTCGATATATATCGAGGTATTAACATTAACATAATATATATTTTTGGATACCAGATCGACTATTTTCCGTGATGGTACCCCTTTGAGTTTCGAACAATTTTGTAGGTTTTGGAATTACTTCTCAATCGGAACTCTATTTTCTATGTAATAATATGTCTTTTGCTTCGAACATGATAAAGTATATTTTATACACATTACTACTCTAAATATAGGATCAAATAACGTGGTGATCAGTTGTATATCCCACGTTAAAGACATTTTTATTAGATCGTACCTTAATAGTTTCGTCTGATTTCGTAGTTCTGTCAATATCTCATCACCCACAACTTCGTTTTCAGTGAGATTAGTGTTATTCGCATACTAACACGATATATATCGGGGTATTAACATTAACATAATATATATTTTTGGATCCCAAATCGACTATTTTCCGTGATGGTACCCCTTTGAGTTTCGACCAATTTTGTAGTTTTTTGGATTTCTCCTCAATCGGAACTCTATTTTTGATGAAATAAATTGTGTTTACATTCGAATTTGATTAAGTATATTTTCTAAACATTCCTACTCAAAATATAGGATCAAATAAGGTGGTGATCAGTTGTATATCCCACATTAAAACCCTTTTTCCGAAATCGTACCTTATTAGTCTCGTCCTATTTCGTAGTTCTGTCAATATCTCATTACCCACAACTTTGTTTTCAGTGAAATTAGTTTTATTCGCATACTAACTCGATATATATCGAGGTATTAACATTAACATAATATATATTTTTGGATACCAGATCGACTATTTTCCGTGATGGTACCCCTTTGAGTTTCGAACAATTTTGTAGGTTTTGGAATTACTTCTCAATCGGAACTCTATTTTCTATGTAATAATATGTCTTTTGCTTCGAACATGATAAAGTATATTTTATACACATTACTACTCTAAATATAGGATCAAATAACGTGGTGATCAGTTGTATATCCCACGTTAAAGACATTTTTATTAGATCGTACCTTAATAGTTTCGTCCGATTTCGTAGTTCTGTCAATATCTCATCACCCACAACTTCGTTTTCAGTGAGATTAGTGTTATTCGCATACTAACACGATATATATCGGGGTATTAACATTAACATAATATATATTTTTGGATCCCAAATCGACTATTTTCCGTGATGGTACCCCTTTGAGTTTCGACCAATTTTGTAGTTTTTTGGATTTCTCCTCAATCGGAACTCTATTTTTGATGAAATAAATTGTGTTTACATTCGAATTTGATTAAGTATATTTTCTAAACATTCCTACTCAAAATATAGGATCAAATAAGGTGGTGATCAGTTGTATATCCCACATTAAAAACCTTTTTCCGAAATCGTACCTTATTAGTTTCGTCCTATTTCGTAGTTCTGTCAATATCTCATTACCCACAACTTTGTTTTCAGTGAAATTAGTTTTATTCGCATACTAACTCGATATATATCGAGGTATTAACATTAACATAATATATATTTTTGGATACCAGATCGACTATTTTCCGTGATGGTACCCCTTTGAGTTTCGAACAATTTTGTAGGTTTTGGAATTACTTCTCAATCGGAACTCTATTTTCTATGTAATAATATGTCTTTTGCTTCGAACATGATAAAGTATATTTTATACACATTACTACTCAAAATATAGGATCAAATAACGTGGTGATCAGTTGTATATCCCACGTTAAAGACATTTTTATTAGATCGTACCTTAATAGTTTCGTCCGATTTCGTAGTTCTGTCAATATCTCATCACCCACAACTTCGTTTTCAGTGAGATTAGTGTTATTCGCATACTAACACGATATATATCGGGGTATTAACATTAACATAATATATATTTTTGGATCCCAAATCGACTATTTTCCGTGATGGTACCCCTTTGAGTTTCGACCAATTTTGTAGTTTTTTGGATTTCTCCTCAATCGGAACTCTATTTTTGATGAAATAAATTGTGTTTACATTCGAATTTGATTAAGTATATTTTCTAAACATTCCTACTCAAAATATAGGATCAAATAAGGTGGTGATCAGTTGTATATCCCACATTAAAAACCTTTTTCCGAAATCGTACCTTATTAGTTTCGTCCTATTTCGTAGTTCTGTCAATATCTCATTACCCACAACTTTGTTTTCAGTGAAATTAGTTTTATTCGCATACTAACTCGATATATATCGAGGTATTAACATTAACATAATATATATTTTTGGATACCAGATCGACTATTTTCCGTGATGGTACCCCTTTGAGTTTCGAACAATTTTGTAGGTTTTGGAATTACTTCTCAATCGGAACTCTATTTTCTATGTAATAATATGTCTTTTGCTTCGAACATGATAAAGTATATTTTATACACATTACTACTCAAAATATAGGATCAAATAACGTGGTGATCAGTTGTATATCCCACGTTAAAGACATTTTTATTAGATCGTACCTTAATAGTTTCGTCCGATTTCGTAGTTCTGTCAATATCTCATCACCCACAACTTCGTTTTCAGTGAGATTAGTGTTATTCGCATACTAACACGATATATATCGGGGTATTAACATTAACATAATATATATTTTTGGATCCCAAATCGACTATTTTCCGTGATGGTACCCCTTTGAGTTTCGACCAATTTTGTAGTTTTTTGGATTTCTCCTCAATCGGAACTCTATTTTTGATGAAATAAATTGTGTTTACATTCGAATTTGATTAAGTATATTTTCTAAACATTCCTACTCAAAATATAGGATCAAATAAGGTGGTGATCAGTTGTATATCCCACATTAAAAACCTTTTTCCGAAATCGTACCTTATTAGTTTCGTCCTATTTCGTAGTTCTGTCAATATCTCATTACCCACAACTTTGTTTTCAGTGAAATTAGTTTTATTCGCATACTAACTCGATATATATCGAGGTATTAACATTAACATAATATATATTTTTGGATACCAGATCGACTATTTTCCGTGATGGTACCCCTTTGAGTTTCGAACAATTTTGTAGGTTTTGGAATTACTTCTCAATCGGAACTCTATTTTCTATGTAATAATATGTCTTTTGCTTCGAACATGATAAAGTATATTTTATACACATTACTACTCAAAATATAGGATCAAATAACGTGGTGATCAGTTGTATATCCCACGTTAAAGACATTTTTATTAGATCGTACCTTAATAGTTTCGTCCGATTTCGTAGTTCTGTCAATATCTCATCACCCACAACTTCGTTTTCAGTGAGATTAGTGTTATTCGCATACTAACACGATATATATCGGGGTATTAACATTAACATAATATATATTTTTGGATCCCAAATCGACTATTTTCCGTGATGGTACCCCTTTGAGTTTCGACCAATTTTGTAGTTTTTTGGATTTCTCCTCAATCGGAACTCTATTTTTGATGAAATAAATTGTGTTTACATTCGAATTTGATTAAGTATATTTTCTAAACATTCCTACTCAAAATATAGGATCAAATAAGGTGGTGATCAGTTGTATATCCCACATTAAAAACCTTTTTCCGAAATCGTACCTTATTAGTTTCGTCCTATTTCGTAGTTCTGTCAATATCTCATTACCCACAACTTTGTTTTCAGTGAAATTAGTTTTATTCGCATACTAACTCGATATATATCGAGGTATTAACATTAACATAATATATATTTTTGGATACCAGATCGACTATTTTCCGTGATGGTACCCCTTTGAGTTTCGAACAATTTTGTAGGTTTTGGAATTACTTCTCAATCGGAACTCTATTTTCTATGTAATAATATGTCTTTTGCTTCGAACATGATAAAGTATATTTTATACACATTACTACTCAAAATATAGGATCAAATAACGTGGTGATCAGTTGTATATCCCACGTTAAAGACATTTTTAATAGATCGTACCTTAATAGTTTCGTCCGATTTCGTAGTTCTGTCAATATCTCATCACCCACAACTTCGTTTTCAGTGAGATTAGTGTTATTCGCATACTAACACGATATATATCGGGGTATTAACATTAACATAATATATATTTTTGGATCCCAAATCGACTATTTTCCGTGATGGTACCCCTTTGAGTTTCGACCAATTTTGTAGTTTTTTGGATTTCTCCTCAATCGGAACTCTATTTTTGATGAAATAAATTGTGTTTACATTCGAATTTGATTAAGTATATTTTCTAAACATTCCTACTCAAAATATAGGATCAAATAAGGTGGTGATCAGTTGTATATCCCACATTAAAAACCTTTTTCCGAAATCGTACCTTATTAGTTTCGTCCTATTTCGTAGTTCTGTCAATATCTCATTACCCACAACTTTGTTTTCAGTGAAATTAGTTTTATTCGCATACTAACTCGATATATATCGAGGTATTAACATTAACATAATATATATTTTTGGATACCAGATCGACTATTTTCCGTGATGGTACCCCTTTGAGTTTCGAACAATTTTGTAGGTTTTGGAATTACTTCTCAATCGGAACTCTATTTTCTATGTAATAATATGTCTTTTGCTTCGAACATGATAAAGTATATTTTATACACATTACTACTCAAAATATAGGATCAAATAACGTGGTGATCAGTTGTATATCCCACGTTAAAGACATTTTTATTAGATCGTACCTTAATAGTTTCGTCCGATTTCGTAGTTCTGTCAATATCTCATCACCCACAACTTCGTTTTCAGTGAGATTAGTGTTATTCGCATACTAACACGATATATATCGGGGTATTAACATTAACATAATATATATTTTTGGATCCCAAATCGACTATTTTCCGTGATGGTACCCCTTTGAGTTTCGACCAATTTTGTAGTTTTTTGGATTTCTCCTCAATCGGAACTCTATTTTTGATGAAATAAATTGTGTTTACATTCGAATTTGATTAAGTATATTTTCTAAACATTCCTACTCAAAATATAGGATCAAATAAGGTGGTGATCAGTTGTATATCCCACATTAAAAACCTTTTTCCGAAATCGTACCTTATTAGTTTCGTCCTATTTCGTAGTTCTGTCAATATCTCATTACCCACAACTTTGTTTTCAGTGAAATTAGTTTTATTCGCATACTAACTCGATATATATCGAGGTATTAACATTAACATAATATATATTTTTGGATACCAGATCGACTATTTTCCGTGATGGTACCCCTTTGAGTTTCGAACAATTTTGTAGGTTTTGGAATTACTTCTCAATCGGAACTCTATTTTCTATGTAATAATATGTCTTTTGCTTCGAACATGATAAAGTATATTTTATACACATTACTACTCAAAATATAGGATCAAATAACGTGGTGATCAGTTGTATATCCCACGTTAAAGACATTTTTATTAGATCGTACCTTAATAGTTTCGTCCGATTTCGTAGTTCTGTCAATATCTCATCACCCACAACTTCGTTTTCAGTGAGATTAGTGTTATTCGCATACTAACACGATATATATCGGGGTATTAACATTAACATAATATATATTTTTGGATCCCAAATCGACTATTTTCCGTGATGGTACCCCTTTGAGTTTCGACCAATTTTGTAGTTTTTTGGATTTCTCCTCAATCGGAACTCTATTTTTGATGAAATAAATTGTGTTTACATTCGAATTTGATTAAGTATATTTTCTAAACATTCCTACTCAAAATATAGGATCAAATAAGGTGGTGATCAGTTGTATATCCCACATTAAAAACCTTTTTCCGAAATCGTACCTTATTAGTTTCGTCCTATTTCGTAGTTCTGTCAATATCTCATTACCCACAACTTTGTTTTCAGTGAAATTAGTTTTATTCGCATACTAACTCGATATATATCGAGGTATTAACATTAACATAATATATATTTTTGGATACCAGATCGACTATTTTCCGTGATGGTACCCCTTTGAGTTTCGAACAATTTTGTAGGTTTTGGAATTACTTCTCAATCGGAACTCTATTTTCTATGTAATAATATGTCTTTTGCTTCGAACATGATAAAGTATATTTTATACACATTACTACTCAAAATATAGGATCAAATAACGTGGTGATCAGTTGTATATCCCACGTTAAAGACATTTTTATTAGATCGTACCTTAATAGTTTCGTCCGATTTCGTAGTTCTGTCAATATCTCATCACCCACAACTTCGTTTTCAGTGAGATTAGTGTTATTCGCATACTAACACGATATATATCGGGGTATTAACATTAACATAATATATATTTTTGGATCCCAAATCGACTATTTTCCGTGATGGTACCCCTTTGAGTTTCGACCAATTTTGTAGTTTTTTGGATTTCTCCTCAATCGGAACTCTATTTTTGATGAAATAAATTGTGTTTACATTCGAATTTGATTAAGTATATTTTCTAAACATTCCTACTCAAAATATAGGATCAAATAAGGTGGTGATCAGTTGTATATCCCACATTAAAAACCTTTTTCCGAAATCGTACCTTATTAGTTTCGTCCTATTTCGTAGTTCTGTCAATATCTCATTACCCACAACTTTGTTTTCAGTGAAATTAGTTTTATTCGCATACTAACTCGATATATATCGAGGTATTAACATTAACATAATATATATTTTTGGATACCAGATCGACTATTTTCCGTGATGGTACCCCTTTGAGTTTCGAACAATTTTGTAGGTTTTGGAATTACTTCTCAATCGGAACTCTATTTTCTATGTAATAATATGTCTTTTGCTTCGAACATGATAAAGTATATTTTATACACATTACTACTCAAAATATAGGATCAAATAACGTGGTGATCAGTTGTATATCCCACGTTAAAGACATTTTTATTAGATCGTACCTTAATAGTTTCGTCCGATTTCGTAGTTCTGTCAATATCTCATCACCCACAACTTCGTTTTCAGTGAGATTAGTGTTATTCGCATACTAACACGATATATATCGGGGTATTAACATTAACATAATATATATTTTTGGATCCCAAATCGACTATTTTCCGTGATGGTACCCCTTTGAGTTTCGACCAATTTTGTAGTTTTTTGGATTTCTCCTCAATCGGAACTCTATTTTTGATGAAATAAATTGTGTTTACATTCGAATTTGATTAAGTATATTTTCTAAACATTCCTACTCAAAATATAGGATCAAATAAGGTGGTGATCAGTTGTATATCCCACATTAAAAACCTTTTTCCGAAATCGTACCTTATTAGTTTCGTCCGATTTTGTAGTTCTGTCAATATCTCATCATCCACAACTTCGTTTTCAGTGAAATTAGTTTTATTTGCATACTAACTCGATATATATCGGGGTATAAACGTTAATATAATATATATTTTTGGATACCAATTCCACTATTTTCCGTGATGGTACCCCTTTGAGTTTCGACTGATTTTGTAGTTTTTTGAAGTTCTCCTCAATCAGAACTCTATTTTCGATGAAATAAATTGTGTTTACATTCGAATTTGATCAAGTATATTTTCTACACATTCCTACTCAAAATATAGGATCAAATAAGGTGGTGATCAGTTGTATATCCCACATTAAAACCCTTTTTCTGAAATCGTACCTTATTAGTCTCGTCCTATTTCGTAGTTCTGTCAATATCTCATTACCCACAACTTTGTTTTCAGTGAAATTAGTTTTATTCGCATACTAACTCGATATATATCGAGGTATTAACATTAACATAATATATATTTTTGGATACCAGAACGACTATTTTCCGTGATGGTACCCCTTTGAGTTTCGAACAATTTTGTAGGTTTTGGAATTACTTCTCAATCGGAACTCTATTTTCTATGTAATAATATGTCTTTTGCTTCGAACATGATAAAGTATATTTTATACACATTACTACTCTAAATATAGGATCAAATAACGTGGTGATCAGTTGTATATCCCACGTTAAAGACATTTTTATTAGATCGTACCTTAATAGTTTCGTCTGATTTCGTAGTTCTGTCAATATCTCATCACCCACAACTTCGTTTTCAGTGAGATTAGTGTTATTCGCATACTAACACGATATATATCGGGGTATTAACATTAACATAATATATATTTTTGGATCCCAAATCGACTATTTTCCGTGATGGTACCCCTTTGAGTTTCGACCAATTTTGTAGTTTTTTGGATTTCTCCTCAATCGGAACTCTATTTTTGATGAAATAAATTGTGTTTACATTCGAATTTGATTAAGTATATTTTCTAAACATTCCTACTCAAAATATAGGATCAAATAAGGTGGTGATCAGTTGTATATCCCACATTAAAAACCTTTTTCCGAAATCGTACCTTATTAGTTTCGTCCTATTTCGTAGTTCTGTCAATATCTCATTACCCACAACTTTGTTTTCAGTGAAATTAGTTTTATTCGCATACTAACTCGATATATATCGAGGTATTAACATTAACATAATATATATTTTTGGATACCAGATCGACTATTTTCCGTGATGGTACCCCTTTGAGTTTCGAACAATTTTGTAGGTTTTGGAATTACTTCTCAATCGGAACTCTATTTTCTATGTAATAATATGTCTTTTGCTTCGAACATGATAAAGTATATTTTATACACATTACTACTCAAAATATAGGATCAAATAACGTGGTGATCAGTTGTATATCCCACGTTAAAGACATTTTTATTAGATCGTACCTTAATAGTTTCGTCCGATTTCGTAGTTCTGTCAATATCTCATCACCCACAACTTCGTTTTCAGTGAGATTAGTGTTATTCGCATACTAACACGATATATATCGGGGTATTAACATTAACATAATATATATTTTTGGATCTCAGATCGACTAATTTCCGTGATGGTACTCCTTTGAGTTTCGATCGATTTTGTAGTTTTTTGAATATCTCCCCAATCGGAACTCTATTTTCCATGAAATAAGGTGTGTTTTCCTTAGAACTTGATCAGGTATATTTTCTACACATTCCTACTCAAAATATAGGATCAAATAACGTGGTGATCAGTTGTATATCCAACGTTAAAGACATTTTTCCGAGATCGTACCTTATTTGTTTCGTCCGATTTCGTAGTTTTGTCAATATCTCATCATCCACAACTTCGTTTTCAGTGAAATTAGTTTTATTCGCATACTAACTCGATATATATCGGGGTATTAACGTTAACATAATATATATTTTTTGATCCAAAGTCAACTATTTTCCGTGATGGTACCCCTTTGAGTTTCGATCGATTTTGTAGTTTTTTTAATTTCTACCCAATCGGAACTCTATTTTCGATGAATTAAATTGTGTTTTCCTTCGAACTTGATTAAGTATATTTTCTACACATTACTACACAAAATATAGGATTAAATAACGTGGTGGTCAGTTGTATATCCCACGTTAAAGGCCTCTTTCTGAGACCGTACCTTATTAGTTTCGTCTGATTTTGTAGTTCTGTCAATATGTCATCACTCACAACTTCGTTTTCAGTTAAATTAGTTTTGTTCGCATACTAACTCGATATATATCGGGGTATTAACGTTAACATAATATATATTTTTTGATCCAAAGTCAACTATTTTCCGTGATGGTACCCCTTTGAGTTTCGATCGATTTAGTAGATTTTTTAATTTCTCCCCAATCGAAACTCTATTTTCGATGAATTAAATTGTGTATTCCTTCGAACTTGATCAAGTATATTTTCTACACATTCCTACACAAAATATAGGAATAAATAACGTGGTGCTCATTTTTATATCCCACGTTAAAGACCTCTTTCTAAGATCGTATATTATTAGTTTCGTCCGATTTTGTAGTTCTGTCAATATCTCATCATCCACAACTTCGTTTTCAGTGAAATTAGTTTTATTTGCATACTAACTCGATATATATCGGGGTATAAACGTTAATATAATATATATTTTTGGATACCAAATCCACTATTTTCCGTGATGGTACCCCTTTGAGTTTCGACTGATTTTGTAGTTTTTTGAAGTTCTCCTCAATCAGAACTCTATTTTCGATGAAATAAATTGTGTTTACATTCGAATTTGATCAAGTATATTTTCTACACATTCCTACTCAAAATATAGGATCAAATAAGGTGGTGATCAGTTGTATATCCCACATTAAAACCCTTTTTCTGAAATCGTACCTTATTAGTCTCGTCCTATTTCGTAGTTCTGTCAATATCTCATTACCCACAACTTTGTTTTCAGTGAAATTAGTTTTATTCGCATACTAACTCGATATATATCGAGGTATTAACATTAACATAATATATATTTTTGGATACCAGATCGACTATTTTCCGTGATGGTACCCCTTTGAGTTTCGAACAATTTTGTAGGTTTTGGAATTACTTCTCAATCGGAACTCTATTTTCTATGTAATAATATGTCTTTTGCTTCGAACATGATAAAGTATATTTTATACACATTACTACTCAAAATATAGGATCAAATAACGTGGTGATCAGTTGTATATCCCACGTTAAAGACATTTTTAATAGATCGTACCTTAATAGTTTCGTCCGATTTCGTAGTTCTGTCAATATCTCATCACCCACAACTTCGTTTTCAGTGAGATTAGTGTTATTCGCATACTAACACGATATATATCGGGGTATTAACATTAACATAATATATATTTTTGGATCCCAAATCGACTATTTTCCGTGATGGTACCCCTTTGAGTTTCGACCAATTTTGTAGTTTTTTGGATTTCTCCTCAATCGGAACTCTATTTTTGATGAAATAAATTGTGTTTACATTCGAATTTGATTAAGTATATTTTCTAAACATTCCTACTCAAAATATAGGATCAAATAAGGTGGTGATCAGTTGTATATCCCACATTAAAAACCTTTTTCCGAAATCGTACCTTATTAGTTTCGTCCTATTTCGTAGTTCTGTCAATATCTCATTACCCACAACTTTGTTTTCAGTGAAATTAGTTTTATTCGCATACTAACTCGATATATATCGAGGTATTAACATTAACATAATATATATTTTTGGATACCAGATCGACTATTTTCCGTGATGGTACCCCTTTGAGTTTCGAACAATTTTGTAGGTTTTGGAATTACTTCTCAATCGGAACTCTATTTTCTATGTAATAATATGTCTTTTGCTTCGAACATGATAAAGTATATTTTATACACATTACTACTCAAAATATAGGATCAAATAACGTGGTGATCAGTTGTATATCCCACGTTAAAGACATTTTTATTAGATCGTACCTTAATAGTTTCGTCCGATTTCGTAGTTCTGTCAATATCTCATCACCCACAACTTCGTTTTCAGTGAGATTAGTGTTATTCGCATACTAACACGATATATATCGGGGTATTAACATTAACATAATATATATTTTTGGATCCCAAATCGACTATTTTCCGTGATGGTACCCCTTTGAGTTTCGAACAATTTTGTAGTTTTTTGGATTTCTCCTCAATCGGAACTCTATTTTTGATGAAATAAATTGTGTTTACATTCGAATTTGATTAAGTATATTTTCTAAACATTCCTACTCAAAATATAGGATCAAATAAGGTGGTGATCAGTTGTATATCCCACATTAAAAACCTTTTTCCGAAATCGTACCTTATTAGTTTCGTCCTATTTCGTAGTTCTGTCAATATCTCATTACCCACAACTTTGTTTTCAGTGAAATTAGTTTTATTCGCATACTAACTCGATATATATCGAGGTATTAACATTAACATAATATATATTTTTGGATACCAGATCGACTATTTTCCGTGATGGTACCCCTTTAAGTTTCGAACAATTTTGTAGGTTTTGGAATTACTTCTCAATCGGAACTCTATTTTCTATGTAATAATATGTCTTTTGCTTCGAACATGATAAAGTATATTTTATACACATTACTACTCAAAATATAGGATCAAATAACGTGGTGATCAGTTGTATATCCCACGTTAAAGACATTTTTATTAGATCGTACCTTAATAGTTTCGTCCGATTTCGTAGTTCTGTCAATATCTCATCACCCACAACTTCGTTTTCAGTGAGATTAGTGTTATTCGCATACTAACACGATATATATCGGGGTATTAACATTAACATAATATATATTTTTGGATCCCAAATCGACTATTTTCCGTGATGGTACCCCTTTGAGTTTCGACCAATTTTGTAGTTTTTTGGATTTCTCCTCAATCGGAACTCTATTTTTGATGAAATAAATTGTGTTTACATTCGAATTTGATCAAGTATATTTTCTAAACATTCCTACTCAAAATATAGGATCAAATAAGGTGGTGATCAGTTGTATATCCCACATTAAAAACTTTTTTCCGAAATCGTACCTTATTAGTTTCTTCCTATTTCGTAGTTCTGTCAATATCTCATTACCCACAACTTTGTTTTCAGTGAAATTAGTTTTATTCGCATACTAACTCGATATATATCGGGGTATTAACATTAACATAATATATATTTTTGGATCTCAGATCGACTATTTTCCGTGATGGTACCCCTTTGAGTTTCGATCGATTTTGTAGTTTTTTGAATTTCTCCCCAATCGGAACTCTATTTTCCGTGAAATAAAGTGTGTTTTCCTTCGAACTTGATCAAGTATATATATTTTCTACACATTACTACACAAAATATAGGATTAAATAACGTGGTGGTCAGTTGTATATCCCACGTTAAAGACCTCTTTCTGAGACCGTACCTTATTAGTTTCGTCTGATTTTGTAGTTCTGTCAATATCTCATCACTCACAACTTCGTTTTCAGTTAAATTAGTTTTGTTCGCATACTAACTCGATATATATCGGGGTATTAACGTTAACATAATATATATTTTTTGATCCAAAGTCAACTATTTTCCGTGATGGTACCCCTTTGAGTTTCGATCGATTTAGTAGATTTTTTAATTTCTCCCCAATCGAAACTCTATTTTCGATGAATTAAATTGTGTATTCCTTCGAACTTGATCAAGTATATTTTCTACACATTCCTACACAAAATATAGGAATAAATAACGTGGTGCTCATTTTTATATCCCACGTTAAAGACCTCTTTCTAAGATCGTATATTATTAGTTTCGTCCGATTTTGTAGTTCTGTCAATATCTCATCATCCACAACTTCGTTTTCAGTGAAATTAGTTTTATTTGCATACTAACTCGATATATATCGGGGTATAAACGTTAATATAATATATATTTTTGGATACCAAATCCACTATTTTCCGTGATGGTACCCCTTTGAGTTTCGACTGATTTTGTAGTTTTTTGAAGTTCTCCTCAATCAGAACTCTATTTTCGATGAAATAAATTGTGTTTACATTCGAATTTGATCAAGTATATTTTCTACACATTCCTACTCAAAATATAGGATCAAATAAGGTGGTGATCAGTTGTATATCCCACATTAAAACCCTTTTTCTGAAATCGTACCTTATTAGTCTCGTCCTATTTCGTAGTTCTGTCAATATCTCATTACCCACAACTTTGTTTTCAGTGAAATTAGTTTTATTCGCATACTAACTCGATATATATCGAGGTATTAACATTAACATAATATATATTTTTGGATACCAGAACGACTATTTTCCGTGATGGTACCCCTTTGAGTTTCGAACAATTTTGTAGGTTTTGGAATTACTTCTCAATCGGAACTCTATTTTCTATGTAATAATATGTCTTTTGCTTCGAACATGATAAAGTATATTTTATACACATTACTACTCTAAATATAGGATCAAATAACGTGGTGATCAGTTGTATATCCCACGTTAAAGACATTTTTATTAGATCGTACCTTAATAGTTTCGTCTGATTTCGTAGTTCTGTCAATATCTCATCACCCACAACTTCGTTTTCAGTGAGATTAGTGTTATTCGCATACTAACACGATATATATCGGGGTATTAACATTAACATAATATATATTTTTGGATCCCAAATCGACTATTTTCCGTGATGGTACCCCTTTGAGTTTCGACCAATTTTGTAGTTTTTTGGATTTCTCCTCAATCGGAACTCTATTTTTGATGAAATAAATTGTGTTTACATTCGAATTTGATTAAGTATATTTTCTAAACATTCCTACTCAAAATATAGGATCAAATAAGGTGGTGATCAGTTGTATATCCCACATTAAAAACCTTTTTCCGAAATCGTACCTTATTAGTTTCGTCCTATTTCGTAGTTCTGTCAATATCTCATTACCCACAACTTTGTTTTCAGTGAAATTAGTTTTATTCGCATACTAACTCGATATATATCGAGGTATTAACATTAACATAATATATATTTTTGGATACCAGATCGACTATTTTCCGTGATGGTACCCCTTTGAGTTTCGAACAATTTTGTAGGTTTTGGAATTACTTCTCAATCGGAACTCTATTTTCTATGTAATAATATGTCTTTTGCTTCGAACATGATAAAGTATATTTTATACACATTACTACTCAAAATATAGGATCAAATAACGTGGTGATCAGTTGTATATCCCACGTTAAAGACATTTTTATTAGATCGTACCTTAATAGTTTCGTCCGATTTCGTAGTTCTGTCAATATCTCATCACCCACAACTTCGTTTTCAGTGAGATTAGTGTTATTCGCATACTAACACGATATATATCGGGGTATTAACATTAACATAATATATATTTTTGGATCCCAAATCGACTATTTTCCGTGATGGTACCCCTTTGAGTTTCGACCAATTTTGTAGTTTTTTGGATTTCTCCTCAATCGGAACTCTATTTTTGATGAAATAAATTGTGTTTACATTCGAATTTGATCAAGTATATTTTCTAAACATTCCTACTCAAAATATAGGATCAAATAAGGTGGTGATCAGTTGTATATCCCACATTAAAAACTTTTTTCCGAAATCGTACCTTATTAGTTTCTTCCTATTTCGTAGTTCTGTCAATATCTCATTACCCACAACTTTGTTTTCAGTGAAATTAGTTTTATTCGCATACTAACTCGATATATATCGGGGTATTAACATTAACATAATATATATTTTTGGATCTCAGATCGACTATTTTCCGTGATGGTACCCCTTTGAGTTTCGATCGATTTTGTAGTTTTTTGAATTTCTCCCCAATCGGAACTCTATTTTCCGTGAAATAAAGTGTGTTTTCCTTCGAACTTGATCAAGTATATATATTTTCTACACATTACTACACAAAATATAGGATTAAATAACGTGGTGGTCAGTTGTATATCCCACGTTAAAGACCTCTTTCTGAGACCGTACCTTATTAGTTTCGTCTGATTTTGTAGTTCTGTCAATATCTCATCACTCACAACTTCGTTTTCAGTTAAATTAGTTTTGTTCGCATACTAACTCGATATATATCGGGGTATTAACGTTAACATAATATATATTTTTTGATCCAAAGTCAACTATTTTCCGTGATGGTACCCCTTTGAGTTTCGATCGATTTAGTAGATTTTTTAATTTCTCCCCAATCGAAACTCTATTTTCGATGAATTAAATTGTGTATTCCTTCGAACTTGATCAAGTATATTTTCTACACATTCCTACACAAAATATAGGAATAAATAACGTGGTGCTCATTTTTATATCCCACGTTAAAGACCTCTTTCTAAGATCGTATAGTTTCGTCCGATTTTGTAGTTCTGTCAATATCTCATCATCCACAACTTCGTTTTCAGTGAAATTAGTTTTATTTGCATACTAACTCGATATATATCGGGGTATAAACGTTAATATAATATATATTTTTGGATACCAAATCCACTATTTTCCGTGATGGTACCCCTTTGAGTTTCGACTGATTTTGTAGTTTTTTGAAGTTCTCCTCAATCAGAACTCTATTTTCGATGAAATAAATTGTGTTTACATTCGAATTTGATCAAGTATATTTTCTACACATTCCTACTCAAAATATAGGATCAAATAAGGTGGTGATCAGTTGTATATCCCACATTAAAACCCTTTTTCTGAAATCGTACCTTATTAGTCTCGTCCTATTTCGTAGTTCTGTCAATATCTCATTACCCACAACTTTGTTTTCAGTGAAATTAGTTTTATTCGCATACTAACTCGATATATATCGAGGTATTAACATTAACATAATATATATTTTTGGATACCAGAACGACTATTTTCCGTGATGGTACCCCTTTGAGTTTCGAACAATTTTGTAGGTTTTGGAATTACTTCTCAATCGGAACTCTATTTTCTATGTAATAATATGTCTTTTGCTTCGAACATGATAAAGTATATTTTATACACATTACTACTCTAAATATAGGATCAAATAACGTGGTGATCAGTTGTATATCCCACGTTAAAGACATTTTTATTAGATCGTACCTTAATAGTTTCGTCTGATTTCGTAGTTCTGTCAATATCTCATCACCCACAACTTCGTTTTCAGTGAGATTAGTGTTATTCGCATACTAACACGATATATATCGGGGTATTAACATTAACATAATATATATTTTTGGATCCCAAATCGACTATTTTCCGTGATGGTACCCCTTTGAGTTTCGACCAATTTTGTAGTTTTTTGGATTTCTCCTCAATCGGAACTCTATTTTTGATGAAATAAATTGTGTTTACATTCGAATTTGATTAAGTATATTTTCTAAACATTCCTACTCAAAATATAGGATCAAATAAGGTGGTGATCAGTTGTATATCCCACATTAAAAACCTTTTTCCGAAATCGTACCTTATTAGTTTCGTCCTATTTCGTAGTTCTGTCAATATCTCATTACCCACAACTTTGTTTTCAGTGAAATTAGTTTTATTCGCATACTAACTCGATATATATCGAGGTATTAACATTAACATAATATATATTTTTGGATACCAGATCGACTATTTTCCGTGATGGTACCCCTTTGAGTTTCGAACAATTTTGTAGGTTTTGGAATTACTTCTCAATCGGAACTCTATTTTCTATGTAATAATATGTCTTTTGCTTCGAACATGATAAAGTATATTTTATACACATTACTACTCAAAATATAGGATCAAATAACGTGGTGATCAGTTGTATATCCCACGTTAAAGACATTTTTATTAGATCGTACCTTAATAGTTTCGTCCGATTTCGTAGTTCTGTCAATATCTCATCACCCACAACTTCGTTTTCAGTGAGATTAGTGTTATTCGCATACTAACACGATATATATCGGGGTATTAACATTAACATAATATATATTTTTGGATCCCAAATCGACTATTTTCCGTGATGGTACCCCTTTGAGTTTCGACCAATTTTGTAGTTTTTTGGATTTCTCCTCAATCGGAACTCTATTTTTGATGAAATAAATTGTGTTTACATTCGAATTTGATCAAGTATATTTTCTAAACATTCCTACTCAAAATATAGGATCAAATAAGGTGGTGATCAGTTGTATATCCCACATTAAAAACTTTTTTCCGAAATCGTACCTTATTAGTTTCGTCCTATTTCGTAGTTCTGTCAATATCTCATTACCCACAACTTTGTTTTCAGTGAAATTAGTTTTATTCGCATACTAACTCGATATATATCGGGGTATTAACATTAACATAATATATATTTTTGGATCTCAGATCGACTATTTTCCGTGATGGTACCCCTTTGAGTTTCGATCGATTTTGTAGTTTTTTGAATTTCTCCCCAATCGGAACTCTATTTTCCGTGAAATAAAGTGTGTTTTCCTTCGAACTTGATCAAGTATATATATTTTCTACACATTACTACACAAAATATAGGATTAAATAACGTGGTGGTCAGTTGTATATCCCACGTTAAAGACCTCTTTCTGAGACCGTACCTTATTAGTTTCGTCTGATTTTGTAGTTCTGTCAATATCTCATCACTCACAACTTCGTTTTCAGTTAAATTAGTTTTGTTCGCATACTAACTCGATATATATCGGGGTATTAACGTTAACAGAATATATATTTTTGGATCCCAAATCGACTAATTTCCGTGATGGTACCCCTTTGAGTTTCGATTGATTTTGTAGTTTTTTGAATTTCTTCTCAATCGGAACTCTATTTTCGATGAAATAAATTGTGTTTGCATTCGAACTTGATGAAGTATATGTTTTACCTATTCCTACTCAAAATATAGGATCAAATAACGTGGTGATCAGTTGTATAACCCACGTTAAAGACATATTTCCGAGATCGTACCTTATTAGTTTCGTCCGATTTCGTAGTTCTGTAAATATCTCATCACACACAACTTCGTTTTCAGTGAAATTAGTTTTATTACCATACTAACTCGAATTGATTTAATTCAGTGCGAGGAGCACTCCATTCTCTGAGTTCGATGCCTAAGGATTATTCCATTGTATAGAGCCAATCGATTTGCAGGCATGCCAGTGGAAATAACTTCCCGTCTGCAGCTTCTATCAATGGAGTTGTTGTTCTCCCTGAATCCTGCTGCTTCATTACTGCTTCTTGGTTCCTTCACATTATCTGCAAACTTCACTCTCTTGTTCTGCCGCCTTCTCTTTGTACCTGCAAAGTGACAGAAAAACAGAGGAACTTAGAAACAGCGTTAGATTTCCTTCAAAAGGACATCAATTTATCGTAAAATGTGTAAAAAAGAACATAAAATCCGTCGAAAGATTGGAAACTGGAGAGGGGTTTTGAGTTTTGTGATTGATAAAGAACAACATGATACCTGGTGAAGATAAACAAGAACGCAGAGGTTGCTTGAGGGAATCAGAATTGGGTTTTTGCCTCGAGAACGCGAGGAAGATGACTGTACTGGAGACCGCCATGGCTGTGGCTAAGACTAAGCTCTGCGATCCGATCATAGTAGTGCCGTCTATGCTCTGTTTTTATAGGGGTGCATGAATATTGAACGAGGAGGTGCATATATATTATTTCTTTCGTTACGTACAAACATTTATATATATATATATGAAAAGAAGTGGATCTACTTCTTTTGAATGGCCATGGCATCAATATGTGTGGATAGTATAGAAACAAGAAAGCGTGAGAATCTTGATTTCTCCTTTATCGTTTAGATGGCAATGGCTCTGTGGATGTGTTGGATTTGGTCTCCTCTCCTTTTCCATCGTTAATGGTACTGTGGATGTTTTAGGTTTGGTCTCTTCTCCTTTTCCATCGTTAATTTTTCACGGCAAAGCAACTAGACAAGGAAAACCACTCGGGTCTTTTCCACGTTTTTGTGCTTCTTGCACGGTGTTACTAAGAACAACATCAATTGTGGTTAACTCATTGTAGAGCAAGTGAAATCAATCGATCAAAATATTAAATACCCGACCAGTGACACGTGGGAACTGCCAACCAACCACGTGTTACCTCACTCTTTTACGTGAGGAATAGAAAGAGAGACGGACGCTTCTCCAAACCTCTTCCTATGTACGTACGTGGCAGTATTCTAAAGATCATAATGAGGTTGATGTAAATCATTAAAGGAGAGATCTCTGTCCCACTACAAATAATAATGCTCTAAATTATTTTAAGAAAAAAAACAAAACATGACGTAAAATTTACAAAATTACACGGACATTGACTATCGTTTAGCTTTCTGTCATCTATTTTTTACTACACTACACTATAAAGCGGAGTGTTTCCAAGTTGATCGCATAAAGTGAAAACCCAAAATTACCCCTCGGCCAATATATCTGCTATCCAATAAATACGCCTCTCCTCTTCTCCACCATTTCATCTTTCTAATGCCGTCTGAAATTTCTCTCTGCCTTCTATATTTCCTTCTTTTCTTCCTCAGAGTGACTCCTTCCTTCCTTCCGAATCTTCTCCATCGGCCACTCGGGGCATCAGTCACCTCGGGTTACACAATGAAACGAGATTCTTTAGATTTCGTATCTTAATTAATATTCTTTTTATTTCTATCATAATATTTACTCTTACTTCGAGTTACAATTCTACCAACACTTGGTCTTGAAGTTTAGGCTACAAAAATACATGATTAAATATTGATCTATAGACTACAATTTTGGTCCGGATGCTACTTGATCTTCAGTTGATGCTCTGACTAAGTTGGTTTGGATTGGTGGACTTTCCTTCCATAAACGAAAAAGGTAAGCAAAAGGCAAGTGGTGAATCGTAACACCAGGGACAAAGACAAGGGGACAATGGCAACGTGGCGGCATGACAGTGAACAGTATTCAACATTGAGTTTTTTTATGCCCTTTCTCCATCAATGCCCTTTCTCCTTAATAATATACTCTTAAATTAACCTTTAAGAAAAGAAGACTGAATTTGGTCTATGAGATCCGATCCTCAACTTAATAATCCAGTCAAAACATTAAATAATCCATCTTCATCCTTCAAAGTAAGCAAATCATAGATCGAAATTATCACAGACGAAGAAGAAACATCGAAAGGGAATGAAGAAATCTCTTTTCTTTGTGATATGTCTTCTCTTCTCTATGCTTCATCACAGTCAAGACCGATCACCCCTGATGAATTAGAGCCTCGAATTGATCACTCTTTCAAGGTTAATGTTGAAATAACACATAGTTCTTGTTGTACCTACTATTATTCCTTGTAGTGTTAGGCTACCTACTATTATTCCTTGTAGTGTTAGGCTACCTACTAGTTCTTGTTGTACCTACTATTATTCCTTGTAGTGTTAGGCTACCTACTAGTTCTTGTTGTACCTACTATTATTCTCCAATGTACTATAAGTAGTGACCATTGTCATCAATGAAATACAAGTTGAATGCATACAAAGCTTCAATACTACATTTCCGCTATATTTGTTAACATGGTATCAGAGCCGGATTGTTCGATCAGACTGATCGATTGAATCTTTCTCGGCATCATCATTTACCGGAGGTATCCGACATACCTGGATCATGGCAGAGTCTGAAGGGGACAGCACCCACACCACCGAGACTACCCCAACGGGCGGTGACCCGTTTGCAGCTCAGTGGGCGGCAATGTTCTCAAACCTGCCACAAACCAACACCGTTCATAAAACCGTCAGTTTATCCAATATTAGCTTAAACACTAAGCTAAATGAAGGTAACTACTCTCTATGGGCACGCTTAATACGAATGAAGATAGGCGGCCAAGGAAAACTTCACCATCTTTTGGGTGTTCCGGCACCACCCAAAATGACCGAACCAGCATACTTACAGTGGGAGCAAGACGACCTCGTAGTGTGCTCATGGATGCTCGACAACATGGAGCCCGTATTGGTCAACCAATATGCCGAGTTCCCCACGGCAAAGGATCTATGGAACGGACTAGCTGAAACGTACGGTAAAGCCCAAGACGGAGTCCAGCTATTTGATCTCATATGCCGAACCAGCAACACAAAACAAGGAACGGATTCGTTAGAATCCTTGTATACCAAAATGCAAGGATTATGGCGGGAAATTGAACAACGAGATCCTAATCCAATGGAAGACCCGAAATCAATCCAAACATGGAACACAAAACGGGCCGAATCGAAGTTGTATCAATTTCTAAACGCAGTAAGTAATGAATTCGATAACGAAAAACGTGATTTGCTTCGAATTGTACCGTTACCAGGAGTCGAAAAGGCGTATTCCACGATCCGATCGGAACGGGATAGGCGGGCCGTTATGGGATCGCAACAATCAGTCGAAGGTCACGGGATCGGAACGGGACTAGCAACACGGTCATCTCCAGGCATCAACACAGGAGGTTTCGTCCCGGGCCACAACCTCCGACCACAGCAGCTCGCCGGAAAGGGCAAGCCGAGCCGGATTGGAGGGGTCGAACGGAGGTTTCTCCGGTGCACTCACTGCGGTAAACAAAAACACGATAAATCGGAATGTTACCTTCTTGTAGGCTATCCCGAAGGATGGAGAGGACCGAGAGGAGGTGGCGCCGGCGCCGGAACCCTACCTGCCACGATGGCGAATGGCCGTGACAGGTGGGGACAGCCAAGTCAAGGTCTCGGCAATACCTACTTCGGCCAACCGAGCCAAGGCCACGTCGCGGTGGCGAGGGCTCCGACTGACGGGACCAACTGGAGCGGGTGGAATCATGGCGCAATGGAGGGGTCCGGCAGCCCCTTTACGTATGGTGCTTGGAACACAACGGACGAACAAAGGCGAGCCCTCGCCGGCGGCAGCCTCAGCCACGGCAGCCAAGGAGGCGAAGCTAGGGTTTGGGGGGAGCAAGTGACTGCGGCAGCTGCTCAGGAACCGCACGGAATGGTAGGGTTTGGGGGGGTAAACCGATTATTACCCCCCTTCTCTTCAAATGGTGGGCTGCCAAGTGAGCATGGAGCTGGGCCGTATGGAGCTGGGCCATTTGGGGAAGCTGGGCCAAGCCAAGGTAATGCACAGCTGGGCCGAAATAGTGGTCCGGGTTTGGGCCAAAAACAAAGCTCAAATTCAGGCCAAATGACTATACATGGGTTTTTTGGGTCTAATAATTCTGAGTATGATAAAAAAATTGCTCGGACATTTTTTGCTCAAAAGGATATTTCAGGAAAATGTGGAAAATGGCTACTCGATTGTGGAGCCACGGATAGCATGAGTTATGATATGAGTGACTTTGTGAATCATTCAGTACCAAGACGGGAAATGATACAGACGGCTAATGGAGAGTTGGTACCGGTTCATGGAGCGGGAACTGTTAATATTTCCTCAAATATTAAACTGGAGAATTGTCTTTATGTACCTAGCTTAGCATGCAAGTTACTCTCAATAAGCCATGTCACGAGGGAATTGAATTGTGTGGTACTAATATACCCTAATTTGTGTGTACTACAGGATATTCAGTCGGGGGAAATCATCGGACGTGGAATTGAACATCAAGGCCTGTATTATGTGGAGGAAGTGACTCAAAACGGAACTGCAATGCTTGCCCACGGAACAGTCACGAGGCAACAATGGTTGTGGCATAGGAGGTTGGGTCATCCGTCTGGAGGGTATCTTCATAAATTACTTCCTAGTTTATTTCCGTCAAATCAAGAAATTGTGTGTGAAA
This sequence comes from Chamaenerion angustifolium, assembly GCA_946814005.1. Lineage (NCBI taxonomy): Eukaryota > Viridiplantae > Streptophyta > Magnoliopsida > Myrtales > Onagraceae > Chamaenerion > Chamaenerion angustifolium. The sequence goes on from OX328281.1 coordinate 293,189, forward strand.
CCTGTATTCGTTCTAAAAGCCATAGAAACTCGTACCACATATCTGAATCTAGAGCCAAGTCCCTTTTTTCCCTTATACATTCTGATGTTTGGGGGCCAGCTCCAAATAGTAGTTCGTGTAATGGCTTTAGATATTTTGTGCTGTTTATTGATGATTATTCTCGTATGACCTCGGTATACTTTCTAAAAAACAAATCCGAAGTTATTACTAAGTTTGTAGAATTTCACAACTTAGTTAAAACCCAGTATAATACAAAAATTCAAGTTCTCCGTTCAGATAATGGTGGAGAGTTTGTTAATTCCGCTCTCCAACAATTTCTGAAGGATAATGGGATTATTCATCAAACCTCTTGTCCACATACACCCCAACAAAATGGAGTTGCAGAACGAAAAAATAGACATATTTTAGAAATGACTAGAGCTTTGATGCTAGAGTCAAATGTCCCAACCTCATTTTGGCCAGAAGCTGTTGCTACATCTGTCTATCTCATGAATCGTCTTCCTACAACTGTCATTCAATTTCAAACACCTATAGAGGTATTATCAAGTCATATGAGTGTCTCCACAGCCTTGACACTACAACCATATGTCTTTGGATGTTCTGTTTTTGTTCATATTCCTAAAACAGATCGTTCTAAATTTGATCCATGTTCTGTCAAATGTGTCTTTGTGGGATATGGGATTAATCAAAAAGGCTACCGGTGTTTTAATCCAAAAAATAATCGTATGTACACCACCATGGATTGTACATTCCTAGAAACCGAATTCTACTATATCACCCAATCTTCTGTTCAGGGGGAGATTTTTGATCATGCTCCATTAGATTGGTTGATACAGACTACTGTGACTACTCCAGTGTTTCCTCAGATAGTTCCAAAAGGGCAAGTTGGTGGAACCACCGAGACATTATCTCCCATCGTACAGGTCCCAGATGCTTCAACCCCGTCAACCCCGACGAATATTCCGGAGGTTAGTAACACTAATTGGGTTAATTATGGTTCTATTATTTCTCCAAATATTGGCTTGGAAGAAACACCTGTACATGAACGATATGTACTACCTGCTCGGAGAAATAGGGGAGTTCCTCCAGTCAGATATGAACCAGAATACAGTCCGAGAAAAAGCCGCTATCCAGTAGCAAACTTGGCAAGGGGGAGTCTGACACATACTGCTCAAGCATTTGCTACTGCAATATACACTCAATCCATACCAAAAAATGTTGAGTCAGCTTTACAAAGTAAGGAGTGGAGGCAGGCCATGCAAGTCGAGATGGAGGCTCTGGAGAAAAGTCAAACGTGGGAGAAGTGTGAACTGCCTCATGGAAAAAGAGTTGTTGGTTGCCGATGGGTATTTACTGTAAAACACAGAGCTGATGGATCCATAGAAAGATACAAAGCAAGATTGGTGGCCAAAGGATATACTCAAACCTATGGTATTGATTATTCTGAAACTTTTTCTCCTGTTGCTCGAATTGACACTATTCGAGTCCTGTTTTCTATAGCTGCAAACAAAAATTGGTCGCTACACCAGTTTGATGTCAAGAATGCCTTCCTACATGGGGACTTAGAAGAAGAAGTGTATATGGAGCCACCACCAGGTTTCAATACAGGGTTTCAACAAACAGATGTATGCAGATTAAAAAAGGCGCTCTATGGGCTCAAACAAGCACCAAGGGCATGGTTTGGGAGATTCACAGTAGCCATGAAGAAATATGGCTATCGACAAAGTAACTCTGATCATACCTTGTTCATAAAAAGAAGGGAAGGTCAGGTAACTTGTTTGATTGTATATGTAGATGATATGATCATTACAGGAGACGATAAAGAAGAGATTGTTCAGCTCAGGAAAAATCTATTCCAGGAGTTTGAGATGAAGGATTTGGGAGAACTCAAATACTTCTTGGGGATTGAGGTACTACGGTCTGAAACAGGTATTTTCATTTCACAAAGAAAATACATTTTAGATCTGCTAGTAGAGACTGGATTGATGGACTGTAAACCAGCTGAGACACCAATAATGCTGAATCATGGGTTGAGGATAGTAGAAGGAGCTGAATTAACAGATCAAGCTAGATATCAACATCTAGTTGGGAAATTGATCTATCTCTCACATACCAGACCAGATATTGCATATGCGGTGGGTGTGGTAAGTCAGTTCATGCATAAGCCGCAAGCAGATCACATGGAAACTGCTCTTAGAATCCTTCGATACTTAAAGGGTTCACCAGGGAGTGGAGTGCTTTTCCAGAAGAATGGACATCTCAGAATAGAGACATACACAGATGCGGATTGGGCAGGAAATCTGATTGATAGAAGATCAACTTCAGGTTACTTTGCCATGGTGGGAGGAAACTTGGTAACTTGGAAGAGTAAAAAACAGAAAGTGGTGGCACTATCAAGCGCTGAGGCAGAGTTTAGAGGAATTGCTCGAGGTCTCACAGAAGTACTATGGCTAAACAAGTTATTAACTGAGATTGGTTTTCCTATTCAGGAACCATGTAAGATAATGTGTGACAATCGTGCAGCTATAAGTATTTCTGAGAATCCAGTTCAACATGATCGTACCAAACATGTTGAAATTGATCGGCACTTTATAAAGGAGAAGTTAGAGAACAAGACTATTGTGATTCCATTTGTTCGTTCTGAAGATCAACTGGCAGATATACTCACCAAAGCTGTCAATGGAGCAAATTTCAGAAACGTGTTATGCAAGTTAAATATTGGAGATCCGACTATTTAACTTGAGGGGGAGTGTTGAAATAACACATAGTTCTTGTTGTACCTACTATTATTCCTTGTAGTGTTAGGCTACCTACTATTATTCCTTGTAGTGTTAGGCTACCTACTAGTTCTTGTTGTACCTACTATTATTCCTTGTAGTGTTAGGCTACCTACTAGTTCTTGTTGTACCTACTATTATTCTCCAATGTACTATAAGTAGTGACCATTGTCATCAATGAAATACAAGTTGAATGCATACAAAGCTTCAATACTACATTTCCGCTATATTTGTTAACAGTTAACACTTCTCAGGTATGATAATGGTCTTTACAGAAATGGATCTACTTGATCCAATGATGGTTAATTAGTTGAGTCTGATAAAAAGGGAAACTTTGTAATGTAATGCAGAATGATGCAGGGAGCTGTTCTTACACGATGTCCATAAAGACGAGTTGTTCTTCGGTTTCGTACACGAGAGACAAGATCAGTCTAGCTTTTGGCGATGCATACAGCAATGATCAGGTAACAACTACGATATAGCCAGGGGCAAATTAACATTTTAATAAAGTTATATTAAAAATGTAGAAGTAAACTTGAATTATCTTGCATTTTTGGGAGTATATATCCCGAAAAGCGTTGTTTCAGACAAGGTGAGTGATAGTGTTCTTGACAGATTTCTTATTTCCCCAATATCTCTTCATTTGGTGCTTTATTTATGACAAAATCATCCTTATTTTTTTCGAATTAAATTGATTTCATCTTGATAGATTAGAGGCAATTATAAAAAAAAATCATTAGTCTTCCGTTATGAAAATAAAATGCGATTTTTTTTTTAGTATCTCTACTGTATTAACCTATTTATATTGAGGATATTGGCCAAGACAAAGTTCATTTTTTTCTGGGGATAATCTAATATTAACCATTGCATAAGAATCTAATATAGGGAGAAGTGAATTGGAGTTGACTATATCTCGTTTGTTGATAAATATCTAGCGGTTTTACAATCCAAAAGAATGGTAAATTTGGAGAAACTCCAAAGTAATAATTTGTTTTACCGAACTTTCCTATCCACCTTCCGCCTAAATAGAGAGCCTTCACCGTCCACTTCTCTGTCCCTCTGATTTCTCTCCCTTTCTCCTCCAAAACTTCGGCGCTTCCTTTTCCTCCTTCACAATGGGGAAGGGGACGCCATTGCCACCGGACATAGAGAAGGGCTCGAAGCGGCCCCACTCTTCCCACCACCACCATCACACCCCACTGCCACCGCCTCGACAGCCGCCGCCTCAGCCATGGTTACCGTGGCTCATCCCCATTATCTTCTTCGTAGATGTTGGCCTATTCATCTACACCATGTATCGCAATGACTGCCCTTCAAGGGAGGGAGAGAGCTGCACCTTCTATCATGACCTGGGCAGGTTCTCTTTCGAGCCATTTGAGGCCAACCCTCTTCTCGGCCCTACCGTTAATACGTAAGAATTATTCAGGGACACACCTTGTATGTTAGTATGTACGATGATCGATTATTCACCATTTTGTTTGGAAATTTTCAGGCTCGAGCAACTTGGAGGTCTTGAAAAAGTGCTTGTGGTGGAGAACGGTGAATCATGGCGACTTGTTACGTGTATATGGCTTCATGCAGGACTGCTTCATCTGGGTGCTAATATGTTGAGCCTCTTAGTCGTAGGGATCGGTCTTGAGCAAGAATTTGGGTTTTGTAAGAACGATAGATAGCGAAGTAACATCAAAACCCTAAAAGATTTAGCTTCTAACTAACCCTTAAATCATATTTTTGCAGTTAAAATCGGAGTTTTGTACGTTGTGTCCGGGATTGGGGGAAGTTTGCTATCTGCTATTATGGATGACACCGAAACAAAGATATCTGTTGGAGCATCGGGCTCACTCTTTGGTCTATTGGGGGGAATGCTCTCCGAGCTTATCACAAATTGGACGATTTACGTAAACAAGGTAACAACTTCACGTTATCATTTCAACTTCATCAAGCAAGTTCATGGAAGATTTATCATGAAGATCTAACTTGTTGATTGTATGTCATTACTTGATAATGCATAGACTTATATTCTTATGGTAACTTCTATAGTTATATAACTAACTACATTGAAGTATTGAACCGATAAATTTGGCTTTATAGGTAAAGTTTTCATGGTACTTATCGTAGCATTATACTGAGACATTTAGTTTTTGACAATTTTGGGTTCGTTCAGTGCACAGCCCTTTCAACTCTCATCGTTGTTGTGGTCCTCAATCTAGCCATGGGGATAATTATACCTCATGTTGATAATTCTGCTCACGTCGGAGGGTTCATTGCTGGATTCCTCCTCGGTTTTATTCTCTTGATCCGCCCTCAATACGGATATGTAAGTCGAAGATACATCCCAGCAGGATACGATATGAAGCGTCGAAAGTCCAAATACCAGTGCTACCAATCTTGTTTATGGGTTCTGGCTCTTGTTCTACTTGTTGCTGGGTAAGATATTCAACTAGCCTATCTCAGTTTGTATCAATTCCCTCTATTTGTATTCTTTTTAGTCCTTCCTTCAAATGTTGCAGATTTGCTTCTGGATTGGGAGAACTGTTTGATGTTCGAAAGGTTGAGGATATATCTTTATAAGGTGGAAGTAAAACACTGAAAGTCATTGCTCTTACAAATGCAAGATCTTGATGAAGTAGAAGGTACTTGTTTTTCCTTTATGTAAATTTACTGAAGAAATTGTTAAAATATAATACAGATTTAAGCAGTTCATGTTTTTTCCATCTCTAGTTTCCTTGGGAGGACATTGTTTTCACGTTCGAAGGAGTTGAAACGCAAGAAACTAGATGGTCAATAGCTGTCCCAAATTCAAACGCGGTTCAACTGCCATTAATGTACAATGTTGTGTTGTATATATAGTACATGACATAACCTTTCAATATAGCTATACCTACACATATGCATACTATCTGGTTTCCTTTAGTTGCAGAGATTTTGATTATTTATACTGTACATATTACTTGTCCTTTGAGCTTAGAGAAGTTTCCAAAGTTCCTCGTCCTCCATAATTAAATTAAAAAATACTTAAAAGACGTTAGTTATGGTTGGATTATCTGATCAAAGGAGTGTTAACTTGAAAAGTCTCGTATCAAGAATTGAATCTCAATCATAGTCATATGTTTAAACAACCCATCCAGTCGCGAAGTCTACAAACAAAAGGTAGTCATATAATTACTACGTTCATCTTCCTGGCCTCATTATTAGAGAAAGACATATTCCTGTTGACAATACACCAGATCTATACCCAAAAGAATACAGAAAATCAGCACATTGCTGATTGAAAAACGAAGAACATCGAGCGTATATATCCTATATACACGACGATTAATATAGGTTTGAGTTGTAGATATATGCGGTTTCTGCTTCGGCATCATTACATAGAAAGAGTAGATGAATTGACGTAACCGAGCGCTAGCTTCTCCTCCATGAGGCTTACGTATTTGTAACACGGTTGAGGAATGACATGGCCGTTGTTAGTCCCGTAAGCTCTCCAACAAACCGATGTTATGTCTCCTCCCTGAGCTGAAACAAGTTGAATGTCTTCCAAGTAAAGTCCCGTGCATGGATGTTTGTCGCTGCAGTGGAATTTGATGGCTTCTTTGGTCATCGACGTCCCTCTGATTTGCATGTATTGTATGTTCTCCACTCGCACTGCCTGAGTCTGCACCATGAAGAAACAAACCCAGTCACGTGGATTTAGCAGTATACAGAAATGAGACTGCGTTTGTAAAAAGCTTAAGCAAATTCACGTTGGGTTATCCATGCAGGTAAAAAAAAGTCATGAATCTGAACAAAATAAAATAGGTTTGGATAAGATCTCGAACCTGATTTGCACAAGGCTGAGGAGTATCGCAATAATATTGGTCGATAATGATAGGGTTCGATACATTTTCCATCCACACGTTACGGAAGATGACATTCGTTACAGATCCCCGACCTCCCTAAGAAGATGAGATTTAATAGGAGAAGTGAAGATTATTATGTTATTTTCAAGAGAAAACTTAGCAAAGATTAGAGGTTCTACCTGCCATGTCTTAACCCTCAATCCATATTCCGTGTTGGACAAGAAAGCTCTTTCAACAAGTACATCGTTGACATCCCCGTCCGAGTTCCCCTCTCCCAAGCTCCCGACACTGAGACCGGATCTTCATTAACAATGTTTTTCGAGGATTTTAAGGTTCAAGAAATGAGGACAGTTAGTAGTAATTGTTACCTAATACCCTGTCCTGGTCCACAAATGATGTTCCTAATCTTGATCTGTGAAGAATTGGCGCCGATCGAGATGCAATCTCCTCCTGTTTGATTCAGTGATTTCACATATATGTAAAAAGATTTATTTTTCGGGTGAGACTAACAGAACGAACACGAACCTGTTCTAATGATTGTGTCTTGGATCCGAACAGCCCGAGTGCCAGTGATGTGGATTCCGTCGGTCTTAGGACTCCCCGCCGGTGCAATAATTCTCACATTGGAAATTTTGGCCCTCACACAATTTGTAATAGTGATGTGTTTTTTCTGACTATCCATGATCATCAAATTCTGTATCCTTAAGTTCTTGCATCTGTCGAACGTTAGTGCCTGACATAATTAAAAACCACGCAGAATTAAATCTCAATAGATAAGTTCGTATAATCTGCGTCAAAGACATTGTACTAAAGCAACACTAACCGAGGGAGCATAACGGCAAATTGGCTGCGAGAGCAGAGAAAATCAGAGTGTTAGATAGAACAAATAGAGCAGTAAAAACATTGTTTTAGTAACAAAGATGATTGTGTTGAGACACATACATATGATGAGTTTTTATTACAAGCTTTGGACCACCATTTATGTCCCATTCCATTGACTCGGCCTCTCCCTTCTATGTAAAGATGCTTGATGCCGTTGAAGTAGAGCCAATGATTCGGGTTCAAGCCGTTCCAAGCATTGGGGTCTTCCGGAGCAATTAGTCTTCCAGAAATCTACCAGAAATGATGATTAGGATCAAGTAACTACAAGGTTTTGGATTTCATCTTCTTAAGAGAAGGAAATACCAATAAAATGCAGGTACCTGTAGAGTGACCTTCGATCGGCAGGTCCCTGAAAAATTGAGAGGACGAACTAAAAATGTCTTTTTGGAGGGAACTATGATTCGAGTTGGCGCAGACGTGGCACAAGCTAGCTGCCACACACGAAGGAAGGCCTGAAACAAGAAGAATAAGGATCTTTAGAATGTTATGCCCGGGCTCCGCTTACCCTATCATGCACACTAAATATTACCCAGAAAAACGAATCATGAAGTAGTCTATTCAATCATGAAAAAGTTTCAATTTTATGAATCCCTATTAATGCAATGAAGCACTTACATTACCTCAAAAACTGAACTTCTACTATAAATTTATGAAACCCAGATCAGTCCATGCGTTTTACACATCATATAGCATCAAGTTTTGATATTTACCTCAGTATCATCACAAGTTCCATTTCCGATAGCGCCATGATCAACAAGATGGAATACAGTTTCTGGAACTAACACACTTGCATTTGTCTCTGCAGCTGGGGGGAGTTCTGGTGCAAAATCAAGATCCTCCGCAAGAACAATTCTTGGAAATGCAGAAAACGCAACATAGGCGCAAAGAACAGAGCAAAGACAAAATCTTTGGTTTGTCATCATGAAGAAGAGAGAGAAGGAGAGGGGCAAGGCAACCAAAGAAAATCTGGGATTTAGTTTTGGTACTAGGAGGAAGAAGTTTGGTGCATACTTATATTGGACCCAGATGGTCTATGTTCTTTAGCTCAGACGACACTCAATCAAGCTTGCTCCTTTTCTGGTCTTCTGATTCAAGATTTCGTGAAGCTTCGTGGAATGCAGCAACAAAGAAAATCTCCTCCTTGTTCTTCAGGAGGTAAGAGTGGAGCTTCCCCAAGTAACACGAGCACAGGACAGAATCTTCGACATGTTTTTTTGTCGTTTTTGGAATAGTATCTGGAAAATGGAGACATGTTTTATTGCTACAACGATGAAGTTTCCTTCGACTTCTATAATGTTGGAACATTATTCTTGCTATACTCGACTCTATCCACTGACTTGATTTTGGATGTTCTCATCGCCTCCTGCAATTGTCAAATCAAATCACCTATTTTGCTCACTAAGTCCAAACAAAGTTACATTTTTTACTTCCATTCTCAACCATTTCTTTATGCACAGAATGATAGTAAACAAGAGTCTACTTGTTTTTCTTTTGCCCAACACGCAAGAGTTTACTTCACCATGCTTATATATTCGGCTTAAATTGGTCTTTCTTGTAATTTTGTTTATCTATACAAGCACCTCAAGAAGTTCAATAAACATACTTTAATATTTGCAAAATATATTTTCAAAGATTCTATAAGTCTTCTAATCTTCTATTAGGGAAAAAAAATCTAGTAGAAAAAAAAATGATTTATACAGAATTAATTAGCAACTTGCTAATTAAACTTGGGTGATTTGTTATTTTAACTTTTTTATATAAATTGTTCACTGGACTTATCTAAAGTTGCAATACGCTAATACAGTCTAATTTACTAGTAAACGGGAATAGAAACCTATATGTAGTAGCTATTACGTAGCTAAATAATTGCAAATTTTCTCAAACTATACAATACATCATATTCAAGTTTTCGATAAGAAAAAACGTCCAAATTTTCGTCACTATTTACTAACAAAATAGGCAGAGTTAGCATAATGCAATTTTGTGTTCAATTAGCAATTTGTAAAAATAAAAAAGTTCAACCAATAATTTGCTTAAAACCTCCAAAGTTGAGGTAACAAGTTGTTAGTTAACACTTCGTAAAATAATCCATTGATGATGGGTTGTGTGTATATTTTTCATAAATACAGTCCACTGAGAAGTTCAAGACACAGAGTTGAAGTTGTTGGCTAAGTAAATATTGGCTAAGTAAGAAACTGAAGATTGAGAATTGGATTCTTCATATTCATTCATACGGATTCAGTAGTCCAAGAGGTAATATATATACATCATTACCATTACTTTATATCTAGTGGCTATAATGATGTTTACCACTATCTTACTATTGCTTAATCACTATTACCCTTTTGACAATATTGCACATTGACTTGACTTGCTTTATGTTCCACTATGCTGAATTATTCTGACACTCCTCCTCAAGCTGAGTGGTCGGATCTCCGATACTCAGCTTGCCCAATATTTCCTTGAAACTCTTCGAGTTCACTGCTTTGGTTAGTATATCCGCTAGCTGATTTTCTGAACGGACAAATGGAAGCTTGATGCTCCCTGCTTCGATATTTTCTTTTATGAAGTGTCTGTCCACTTCAATGTGCTTGGTCCGGTCGTGTTGAACTGGATTTTCTGAAATACTTATCGCGGCTTTGTTGTCACATCGTAGTTCACATGACTTAGTTGGTGGGAAACCAATTTCTGTCATTAACTTTCTTAACCATAACACTTCAGTTAATCCTCTCGCTATTCCACGGAACTCTGCTTCTGCGCTTGAGAGAGCCACTACTTTTTGTTTTTTGCTTCTCCATGTTACCAGATTGCCACCAATAAAGGTGAAATATCCTGATGTGGATCTCCGATCAACTGGGTTGCCTGCCCAGTCTGCATCTGTGTACCCTTGGATCTCCAGATGACCATTTCTTCGAAATAGAACTCCATGTCCTGGAGTACTCTTCAAATATCTAATTATCCTCATAACTGCTTCCATATGATCCTCTTGAGGTTGATGCATGAACTGACTTACTACTCCAACTGCGTAGGCAATGTCTGGTCTAGTGTGTGATAAATATATCAATTTACCCACTAGCTTCTGATATCGTTCTTTATCCGCTAGCTTCGCCCCCTCCGTTATGCGTAGACCGTGATTTACCACCATTGGAGTATCAGCCGGTTTGCATTCCAACATTCCGGTTTGTGTCAGAAAATCCAAAATATACTTCCTCTGAGCTATAAAGATCCCTTCTCTTGATCTTAGTACCTCAATCCCAAGAAAGTATTTTAATTTTCCGAGATCCTTCATCTCGAACTCCTTGAACAGGTTTTTCTTCAACCTGTCCATCTCTTCTGGATCATCCCCTGTGAGAATCATGTCATCGACATAAATAATCAAACAAGTTATTCGGTCTCCTATCTTCTTTAAGAATAAGGTGTGGTCTGAGTTGCTTTGCTTGTATCCATATGTCTTCATGGCTATAGTGAACCTTCCAAACCACGCCCTAGGGGATTGTTTCAAGCCATAGAGTGACTTTTTCAGTCGACATACCTTTCCTTCTTGACCTTCATTTATGTATCCTGGAGGGACTTCCATATACACTTCTTCTTCAAGATCTCCGTGAAGAAATGCGTTCTTCACATCAAACTGGTGGAGAGGCCAGTCTTTGTTTGCAGCTACAGACATCAATACTCTGATTGTATTTATTTTTGCTACAGGAGAGAATGTCTCAGAGTAATCAATACCATATGTCTGAGTATATCCCTTTGCAACCAGTCTTGCCTTATACCTATCGATGGAGCCATCCTGCTTGTATTTGATGGTATATACCCACCTGCAGCCTACCGGTCTTTTTCCAACTGGTAATCTGCACATCTCCCATGTCTTGTTTTTCTCCAGTGCCTCCATCTCGACATCCATAGCCAATTTCCAGCTCCTGGATTGTTGAGCCTCTTTAATTGTGTTTGGAATTTTGTCTGACAGTATAGACATGGCGAATGCTTTTGCTTCCTCACTTAGTCTCCCCCTTACTTCATTTGCCACCGGATATCTCGATTTGTTTGGCTCCCTATCTGGTGTGTATCTCTTTGGTGGTCGCCCTCGATTTTCTCTCGGGGGTAACTTGTATCCTTCCGTCCTTGGTTCCTCCTGTTCTTCAATATCAATATCCTCAACTATATTGATATTTTGAGGTTCGGACGGACTTACCAGACTCTTTTCGGATACCTCAACCGAGGGATTATGAGTTGTGACCCTTAGCTCGCTGGTTGCTACTGGCGTGTCAGATGATGGCTCATTGGTTTGGTCAGCCAGCTTAATTGAATCATCATACGAGGGACTATGGCTATTATATAAGATATTAGGACTACTTACCCAATCTAGTGGATCAACTATTTGATTCGCCCCCTGAACACTAGATTGGTGGTAGAAATACTCTGTCTCAAGGAAATCACAGTTCATAGTGATGAACGTGTGACGATTTTTAGGATCATAACACCGATACCCTTTTTGATTAACCCCATATCCTATGAACACACATTTGACGGCACACGGATCAAATTTAGTGCGATCAATTTTTGGGATATGTACAAAAACGGAGCATCCAAACACACGAGGAGACAGACTAAGATATGGGGGTACTTTGGTAATTTTGGAGAGAACATGTATCGGTGTTTGAAGCTGTAGGATCTTTGTAGGAAGACGATTTAGAAGGTACGTAGCTGTTGCAACAGCATCAGGCCAGAAAAATTTTGGTGCTTTGGACTCGATAAGGAGGGATCTTGTCATTTCGAGGATTATTCGATTTTTTCTTTCTGCCACACCATTCTGTTCCGGAGTGTGTGGACAGGAAGTTTGATGAATAATTCCTTGTTCTGAAAAGAAATTTTTCATTTGTTGATTGACAAATTCCCCTCCATTATCAGACCGAAGTACTTGAATATTTTTCTGAAACTGATTTTGGATCATTTTGAAGAAGTGAGTGAATTTGTCACATACTTCGGATTTGTGTTTTAAAAAATACACCCATGTCATACGAGTGCAATCATCTACAAATAACACAAAATATCTGAGACCATAACCTCCAGATATAGGCGCTGGACCCCACACATCAGAATGTACTAAAGAAAAAATAGACTCCATACGAGTATTATGTGGCTTAAACGTTTGTCTATGACTTTTTGCAAGAATACAAGTCTCACAAAAGAGATTAATACTTTTATTCAAAAACAACTGGGGAAACAAGAGTTTTAGATAACCCGAGGACGGATGACCCAATCTCCTATGCCATAGCCAAGCCTCTCGTTCTGAAGATCCATGAGCAAGCAACACCGAACCTGGTTGAGCCATTTCGTCCACGTAGTATAGACCCGCGCGTTCAGTGCCACGCCCAATAATCACCCCTGTTTGGATATCCTGCAATACACAGAAATCTGGATTCATCACCAAAGTACAATTCATCTCCTTAGTGACATGAGACACTGATAACAATTTATTCGAAAGTGTCGGAACTAGGAGACAATTTGATATCTTCAAAGTCGGTGAAATTTCTACGGTGCCCATTCCTGTAACTGGAGCCTTCCCTCCATCTGCTGTTTTAATATATTCAATCCGGGATCTCATAATATTAACCAGATCATTTGAATCATACGTCATCGTATCTGTTGCACCGCAATCAAAAATCCACTGACAATTTTTAAGTCCGTTTTTATGTTGGACTGAATAAGCCCGAGTCAAATGTTGAGGGGCTGATTTGCAATAATCAGGGGCTATTCTGTCAGTTTTTATAACATTCGGGCAAAAAACGCTAGGGTTAGAAGTAGAGGGACTTGGATGCAATTTCCAAGTCCCTATACATTCATTAGCAGCAGCCCCCGTTTCATTACACGGTTCCTCTCCAAACCAGGAGCTCCATGGCTGCGTCTCTTCCTCCCTTGCTCTGCTAGGGTTCGGTCCGTTGAGGCCTTCCTGGCGCCGCGCCTTGCTAGGTTTCCGGCTGGACCCTTCTCCATCGTGGCCAGGTAAGTTCCCTCGGTTCCAATTGTTGTTCCCTTGGTCCCGATTGAAATGGAAATCGCCCCCTTGGTCCCGATTGTTATTTGCTGCGTGATTGATGGTTGTTGCTGCGTGATTGATGGTTGTTGCTGCGTGATTAATGTTTGTTGCTGCTTGATTGATGTTTGCTCGGTCCCGATTGTTGCTTGCTTCGATTTTCCTTGGAAAGTTAGGTTTTTCGCCGACCCTTACTATTCCGGCGAAGGGAGGACTACCGCCGGATGCTGGTGGCCACGGTTGAGTCCAGCCTTGTCCTGCGTCGGCCATGCCTCCGACTGACCCGAGCTGATCGTTGCCGGTGCCGCCTCCGACGTTGGTGGCCGTGGAGTTGCTCGTTGCGACGGCGGCACGGTTCCGAGCCTTCATCTCGCGACTCTCGTCCCACCATTCCGGGTACCCGATCAACTGGAAACACCCTTCTTTGGTATGCCTATTCCCTCCGCAGTGTGTGCATTTTAGCTTGGATTTGTCGATTCGGGATGACGAACCACCGGGTTTTCCGGTTGTTTCCGACCGATTTTGTGGTGGTCGGAAATTTTTTGCTGCGTTAGCTGTCGGTTGTGTATTGCCCCTAGCATGTAACCCGTAGTCCGAACCCGATGATGGTCCGTCACCGGAGGCTGCCGCTCCCAGGATGTGGAGCCTGGCGGCTTCCTTTCGGATGGAAGCGTATGCTTCCTCGACTGAGGGTACTCGGTCCTGTCGAAGGACCTCTCGTTTAATCCCATCAAATTTGGGATCAATTCCTCCCAAGAATTGATAGACTTTAGACTCGGTCCAAAGCTGGTTGTATGCAGTGATGTCGTGGTTACACACCATTGGATTTGGTCTTCTGGCTTCGATCTCTCCCCATAGGGATTGCATCGTGAGCCAGAATTCTTCGAGTGTCATTGTCCCCTGAACCATTTTTGCAGCTTTGTTATGTAAATCGAAAACTTGTAATGCATCCTTACCACTTCCATAAGTAGTTTGTAATGCTTTCCATAAATCCCGGGCTGTAAGGTAGTGTGCGACATTATTGGCTAGTCGTGGATCGATATTCTGAATCATCCATGAAAAAACGACTAGGTCGTCTTGTTGCCACCTTTCATATCCCGGTTCGGTTTGGTTTGGAGGTTCCGGGTTTCCGGTGAGATGTCGCATACGCCCCCGACCTCCAATAGCTATCTGCATCAATCTGGCCCAAATATGATAATTCGGACCATTAAGCTTTGTACTCACCGTGATGTTTTCTGGTAAGTCTTTAGCCTGTTTTTGATTGAGACTAGAGCTGGTTTTTAGGAGGTTGGCTATTTTGGTTAGGTCCTCATCACTGAGACTTAAACCTGTTTGGGTTTGAGAATGGCTTTCGGTGTCGGACATGTTGGTTTAGTCGGTTCGGTTCTGGTAGATGATGAGCACCAGAAAACCCAAGAACACAGCCTAGAATGGACTGTGGTCCTGCTCTGATACCATGTTGGCTAAGTAAATATTGGCTAAGTAAGAAACTGAAGATTGAGAATTTGATTCTTCATATTCATTCATACGGATTCAGTAGTACAAGAGGTAATATATATACATCATTACCATTACTTTATATCTAGTGGCTATAATGATGTTTACCACTATCTTACTATTGCTTAATCACTATTACCCTTTTGACAATATTGCACATTGACTTGACTTGCTTTATGTTCCACTATGCTGAATTATTCTGACAGAAGTTCATATAAGAAAGAACAGCATTCTTTCAAACAAATCAATATAAGTAAGCTCCAAAGATCTGCATTTTCATTGCTCAAATCTGTAAAACATAGTCTACAACATCTCAATTTACATCAACTCGATCAAATCAAGAAAAATCCAGGCAAATGCTCGATAAACCTCACAACTATAGACATACATATTTCCTAATCGTTTCTACTTGTATCACTTCTAAATAAAGGATGAACCACCCGGGTCCGTTTTCTTGCTAATGAAGGCATCCTCAGTTTGTGTCAGGCAAGAAAGAGGATAGATGAGCCCAAAGGTCGAGCCATAAGCTTTCCAACAGAACGAACTCGTAACTCCTCCAGAAGCCGAAAGAAGCTCTACATCTTCCATATATAAACCCTCGCATGGAGCTCCGTCACTACATTTGAATATCATTGCATTCTCCGTCGCAGATGTCCCCTTGATGTGGGCGTATGTCACGTTTGTCACCTTTACAGACAATGTCTGCACAATGCGATGGTAACGAGTTAGAATTAGGGGTGTCAAAAATTGACCCAACACGTGGGTGACCCGCCCACATGTCGTGTTTGGATCAGACTTTTTAACCCACGTGTCATTTTGACATGACCCATGGATGACCCGTGAAAACACAGGTCAAGTTTGGGTCAGTAGTCTTGATCCATGGGTCAGCCCATGACCCGTCCCGAATTGTATATTATATTAAATACAGTTCTGCACAATGTGATGGTAACGAGTTAGAATAGGTTCCAAATAAAAGTATAATCTCTTACAAATGTTTATCTCCAACAGAACATGTTGGATATAAAAAATCTAGAACCCTACCTGATTCGGACAAGGCAAGAATGAATCGCAATAGTATTGGTTTATGATAATGGGGTTTGATACGTTTAGCATCTGCACGTTTTTGAAGGCAATGTTTGTGGCAATCCCGCCACCTCCCTGAAGGAAAAAACAAATACAAGAAAAAAACGATAGTTCATCTTAGTATAAACGTGTAAATTTTATCAGTAATATACCTCACTACTATAGGAAAATTCTTATGATATAGTAGAGCATCACCTGCCATGTTTTGATTCTGACTCCGTTTTGGGTGTTAGATAGAACAACCCCATCAACCCAAATGTCCCGAATCTCCGCCCATGATTTCCGCTTTCCCAAGCTTCCAATGCTAACCAACAGAAATCAACTTTCTCAAACAATGTTCATCGTACATTAAAAGATGATAGAGTTGCTTGGTTTGGTTCATACCTAATGCCGTGACCAGGCCCACAGACGATGTTTCTCACCCTGATCCGTGAAGAGTTGCTGACGATCGAAATGCAGTCATCTCCTAAAAAGATTGTTCATCGTAAACAGAGTTTGAATTGTTGCTCTTGATAATGGAAGAAAACTTGTCTTTAAGACACCAGACCTGTTTTGATTGTGCTGTCTAGAACATCAACAGCTTGTGAAGAACTGATGTGGATGCCATCGGTATTGGGGCTCACTTGAGGTGCTATCACTTTAAGATTCGATACTTTGACCCTTATGCATTTCGTGATTGCCAAATGCATTTTTTGGCTATCTACCAACTTCAAGTTCGATACCTTCAAATACTTGCATCTATGGAAAGTAATGGCCTGAACATGAACATCAAATTAAAAAAAAAAAAAAAAAAAATCAAACCCTTGAAGAACCGTGATCTGTATTAGAGTGACACTAACCGTTGGGGAAGGGCGACAAGGCTGCAAAAACAAAAACAAAAACAAAAACATAAGAAGCATTTAGATATTAGACAGGATTCTTGTATTAGTTATGCTTTTTTTGTTCAAATCTTGGACACATTAAAAAAAGCTTGGAATTCTGATTTGACAATTACATTTTTGGGGTTTGTCTTGCAGGATCGATCCCACCATTTACGTCCCATCCCATTGATTTCACCTCCACCGTCGACAGTAAGGTGTTTAACGCCATGGAAATAGAGCCATTTGTGAGGATTTAAGCCATTCCAAACTTCAGGATCTTCAGGAGCAAGGAGTCTTCCAGATATCTATCATAATGATCAATATTTCAACAATTAGTGTTAGAATGAAAACAAATTGATTTTGAACTAGAAACTGTTTTCTGATCCAGGTACCTGCAGAAAGACCTTGGATCGACAAGGGCCACCAAGGCTAATTGGATGGAGAAGGTAAGTTTTTTGGGAAGAGATTACGATACGAGCAGGCGTAGCAGAAGCACAAGCCACTGCCCAGGCAAACTTGAAAGCCTGAAAAGAATGCATAGTTGATTCATCTCAATAAAAAAGGCATCTTCGTCCTTAAAAGGATCAATTATCAGCACAAATGCAGCATTTTACAGCTACAGCTCAAAACCTGAATCGAAAGTTGAAACTCCATTCAATTTCCATTTAATGAATTCGAGCATTCAAGAAATCGATCTCAATGACTAAATTTTATGATAAAGTACCATCTTCATTTTCCACGGACCCAAAAGAGGATCAAGTTACATATCTCAGCTGCAATCTACTTTCATTTGCAAGTCTTTATGATCCAACAGCATTGTTGTCAAAGTTTCTACATTTTCATGTAATTTCTTGAAGAACAGCAGTTTATAGTTGTAGAGGTCATAAATGAGAGCCATGGCCTCAAAATCTTTTTGTAATGAAAACAATCAAATTTGAATTGTATGAATAAATAGATTCTCCCAGTTCAATCATTTCTTGAGGACCGGTAATTACTCATAAATTCTGTTAATATTCATACAAAGGTAAAAATAAACCAATGCCAGAAGAGAGGTCTCAGTTCTACCTCAGTATCATCATTAGTGCCATTCCCCACTGCACCATGATCATCAACACGAATAGTCCTCTCAGAAACACGTCTAACCGAACCAGGGAACTGCTGTATCAAACAGTCGAAATCCTCAGCAAGTATTGTTATAGAAAATAGTGCAGAAAACAGTATGAAAATGTAAAGGAGTGAGCAAAAGCAGCAGCTCTTGCTTGTCATTGTAAGCTAAGAGACTGAAAATAGGAGAGCATCGAGCTCTTTGAATTTTTTTCCGACAAAGGACCACCACGGCCCTGATTCATACTTATGTAATGAACTGAGATGAATTATTGTTTATTTCCTTCTCGGATGGATAGTTCGTGGAAGCATCAAGAAATGCGTATTGCTTGTTGTTCTTCAGGGAGGCGTTCGAACAGAGCTCGGTCTAAGTAGGGACCACGGAGCCAGTGTTATTTGTAGTTTCTGCGAACATGAAGTTTCCTGCATGCTATTCGACAAGATAAAGAGTACCATGTCACTATCTGGAGAGTAGAAAGTAATCGCACTTTACACTCTTTAACTTTGAACTCTACAGATCTTGCACCCTGAACTTTTTTTGGACAGTTTTACTGTATTTATTAACCGAAAATGTCCAAATATTAGACGTATGGCACTGCTTTTGTACAAAATTATATGTATTACCATTTCATAGATTCTCATCATTGTCTAGAGATAATACAAGGGTTGTTTTTAATGTTCATATTTACAAGGGATATGCTATGTATACACCAGAAAGAGTGAAAAAGAACCAATCTTTCTAGATAAGATATACACGAAGAATACATTATGCATAGCCGTGTAAGGTGTGGCTTCTGCATCATGAGGAAAGAACAGATGAACCACTAGCTTCAGTCTTCTGTCTGATGAAGACATCTTCGATCTGTGCAACACAGGGGCGAGGATAAACCAGACCAGAAGTAAAGCCATAAGCTTCCCAACAGAGAGACCTTGTCCACCCTCCTGACGATGAAACAAGCTCTACATCTTCCAAGTACAAGTCTGTGCATGGAGAGTCGTCACTGCAATCGAATATAATGGCATCTGTAGTTGCTGATGTCCCGAAGATGTGCGAGTATGTCACATTTGCTACTCTAACAGATTGTGTCTGTATCATGTAATGGTTGGTTCAAAATAGTGAATTAATGAAGAGACACTAACATATAAGCATAAAGCCACTAAAAGGAGTGGATGCCCTTAAGCTTTTGGAAACAATGCAGTTATATATATGTCCCTCTATATGTATTGGACGAGCATAGGATATACCTGATTTGGACAAGGCAAGAAGGAGTCGCAGTAATATTGGTCGATGATAATTGGGTTGGCTACATTGTCCATCCAGATGTTCTTGAAGATGATGTCCATGGCAGATCCACCACCTCCCTTAGAAGACAACAAACGAACATAAACTCAAATTTGTAGTGAAGTAAGACCATTGAGTGTATAATGGAATCAAAAGGTAAGCGAAAATTTGAAAAATACCTGCCATGTTTTGATTCTGACCCCATTATCTGTGTTTGACATAAGGGCACCATCCACAATAACGTTCTTGACACTCGACCACGAGTTATACTTCCCTAAGCTTCCGATACTGATACCATGACCGGGTCCACAAATGATATTCCTGACCTTGATCTGTGAGGAATTGCTCACGATCGATATGCAATCATCTCCTAAAAAGAAGAAACAAATCAGGACTTGGTATCACTGAGTAGGTTCCCAAGTTAGTATTATAGCATTTATTGATAAAAGACATGGACTGATAAAACAATTACCGCTTCTAATAATGCAATCTTCAACCACTACAGATCGAGAGGCGCTGATATGAATTCCGTCAGTGTTAGGGCTTGCTGGTGGTGCTACGACTTTAAGATTGGACACTATAACTTTCATGCAGTTTGTGAAAGCCAAGTGCATTTTTTGGCTATCGACCACCATAAGGTTCTGCAGCTTCAGATACTTGCATCTATGGAAAGTCATGGCCTGATAGAGAAAAATCCACCATTTTAAGACAATTGCGAAAGGGAAAATTTTGCAATCTGTGAAACTCGGAGTGCAACTCACTAAGAAAGTGAAACTTTCCTAAAATGGAAATATATTATAGTTTCACTCTGAATTTCACATTTCAGGCAAAAATGTAACATTAGATACAACTCAAAAAGTGAGAAGCAACACTAACCGTAGGAGCAGGATCGCATGGCTGCAATAAGACAAACGACATTCAGTGAAACGATCAATAAACAAAACAGGAGGAAAATAAGCATTTTTTCTGCTTACTAAAAGCTTCTACCAAGAAATGAACAGTATGATGATCGAAATAGGAAACTATGCATATGTTTTTCTGTGTCTGCATATACAAAAATATCATACATTGGATGAGTTCGTCTTGCAAGATTTAGACCACCATTTACGTCCCATTCCATTGATTCGGCCGCCCCCTTCTACGGTAAGGTGCTTTATGTCATGAAAGTAGAGCCACTTATGGGGATTTAAACCCTTCCAAGCTTCAGGATCATCAGGAGCTATAATCCTGCCAGATATCTTGGGGGGAAAAAAGACTTTTAACAATAAGAGCCTACTGTAAGTGTAATCAGTTCCCTGAACTAATAAAAGACTCTACTTTCTCACTAAACCCAATCCAAATGCAACTTTTATCGCTCACAATAATATATGTTCATTCTCCAAGTACCTGTAGAGTGACCTTCGATTGACATGGCCCTGAAAAGTCGAGCGGGTGGACAAGAAAAGTTTTTTCAGGTGGGATCACAATTCGACATGGCGCAAGCAAAGAACAAGCTACCTTCCAGACACGTTTAAAAGCCTGGAATCAAGATACGGTAAATGAAAACAACAAATTGTAGTCCTTTTAGTTCTTATGACACATTTCTACAGCAAATCCAATATTAGCTCTCTAAGCAGTAAAGTAGTTCATATCAATTGTCACAATAACATTGATATGGGTTCATTAAATTCTGTTTGCTCAAGTAATTAATTTTTCAAAGAATGGAACTTGATCCAATAAACCACATTATCATCACACACAAACTTTTATTTGTTGTCCAAATCATCAGATGGAAGTTCAATTTATTCTAATTGAGCTCCAACCTCTGCACCCACGAGAAATCCCTTAATATATTGAGTCAAGTTCAAATCTTTTCATGTTTTTGAATCAGGAAATAGGTATTATTAACTGAAAAACCTTCCAAAAAATAAACTAGCAAATAATATCTTCAGGCAGATAATTAATCAGGAATCAGTCCTTGATAATGCAGATGAGGAGCTCAATAACCAGAAAGAATCGAACTTTAACCTCAGTATCATCAGAGAAGCCATCTCCAAGAGCGCCATGATCACCGACATGAAGAAGAAGCTTCTCGGACACGCGTCGGTTGCCGAATGGCCTTGAATGCGGGAGCTGCAGCAGAGAGTCGAATCCCTCTGCAAGAACGACTCCATGAAGATCGAAGAACAGAACGGAAATGTAGATAGTGGAGTAAAAATTAGATCTTCGGCGTGTCATCGGGAAAGGGAGAGGAGGCGTCGAAGAATGGTGTAGATCTTGTCAGAGACTCGTATAAAATACAGATGTCATGCTCATGCAATATTTCATTATAAAAATGTTATCTGATAGACGACAATGACGGTTTCTTCTATGAAGATTGTAAATTCATCTTTACACTCCACTCCAGTAATTTACCAAAAAAAACTCTTTACACTCCAGACGATGAACAATTTGCTCCTTAAACTTATGGTCGAAACAAATGATAAGACTTTCCGTTGGTTGAAGTCAAAAGCGCCAGTAATAACTCACGGAAACAACAGACTTTCCGTTATGTCTTGCGTTGGTCGGTCGATGTCGGTCGGGAAACAAAAGCTTATACGTAAGCTCTGTTTTAAGTATAATTGTAAACGCAGTAAGGTTATATTTGAGATGGAATACTTGATTTATGAGCAATACTATATTATCATTTATCATTTTTAACTCATAATAATAATAAATTATGTGTCTATATATAATATATATTTGAGTATATAAAATTAAATAGACATATAAATGAGATATGTTTAATTATGTATGTGCAAAAATCCAAAAAGAAACCATAATTTCACATCACATGGATATAAGCACCCATCAATCCTCAACTTCATATTTATCTATGTGGATCTAACACAAAATTTACACAGAGACGTTTTATGATGCATTTTAGAAATCTATTTATTTTTTAAATGATTTAGACTTCAAAACTGCAAATGAATAGGATATATGAATCTACCGTTTCTATTCGTCAGAAATTACTGTAATATGTTGAATTCTTTCATATTTTAATATCCAAATCTTCTCTCATAAATAACTAGTTTGATGCTTTCATCAACATTCAACAACATATATAACACTAGCTTGATGCCTTCTTCCCTTGCTTAGCTAGCTCTAAGGTTCTTTTTACCAGCTGCCGACTTCTTGAACGCGCCGCAGAACCCACATGCAGACACCCTTGGAGACGGCGGATCCACCGCCTGCGCCACCTGTGCCATTCTGTATCCCTGGCCGCCACCGTTAGACTGGCTCCTTTCAAGGTTGATTGGCTTGACCTTGTTGGCGGCGGCTTCCTGGTCTTTCTCATTGAGTCTGTTCAGCTCCCTCGTCAATAGCTTGTCGTCCCAAACGAGACCCGAGGAGCCTTGTCTCCTGAACGACATGTCGGATCTCTGCAACCCTTCCATGTCTGTCTTTCTCTAAGTTTCTCTCTCCTCTGTAGATGCTTCTATGAGGAAGAAAAAGTTGTAATGGAGAGATTAGGTGAGAGCAGATAAGGGAAGATATTTGTTTGCTTATGAATGAGGATACAAAGATCAGGAAAATGTCTTAAATGGCAACTAACTCAAATTTGAACACATCCAACTGATATCATTTTCTATTGGCCATCATAACCACCATAATTACATATGATGAATTTATATATTACTATTATTGTGACTTTTCTAAGTTACAGTTATTACCTAAGATTATGCCCCATTGTGGCGAGACAAACACACCCTAATGGTTATGATACATTAATGTGTTGTTTTTGCAGGGGTTTGAGGTTGTCTTTGCCCGACAAGGCAACCATGGAACACGCCATAGTTTCTGCAATAGATGCTTCTGATGGAAACGACATGGAAGGAGCTTGAAACCTTCTCAGGATAGCCCTTCAGGTGCTCCTTGTAATAAGAGCAGTGAGTGTCGTCATCCTTGCCTCAGAAGACATGAGGATTTGCTGCCTAAGTGCATATATATAGATACGATGGCTGCATTGGCTAAATTGACAGTAAAGTTGGAATAACTTGGATAGGAGGTGGCTGCTGAAGCTGCAACAATAACTTGGAATCAAATTAAAGCTTATAATAAGGAGCCAGTGGTTGACTAGTGAACAAGGTCTTCTTCTTCTGAGGATTCTTAGGCTATAGCCACTAACTGTGATAGCTCGAACTAGATCATGACCTATTTTACCCGTTAAGTATAAGTAAAGATAAAGCTTTCATTATTAGTTATTACTATATAAAGAGGAAGACAAAGCAAACATTGAGGAGAGCTCACACATAAATATAGTAAAGAATGAAAGAAAACGATTGTAATTAATGGTTGGCCAAGGCAAAGTAGTGGTGCATGGCTTACATAATAGGTGCTTTTTTATTATAAAAACATTCAACTTTTTGAAGGAAGAATTTACAGTACTCCCGTGAGGAATCCAATGCTACTGTGTATCATTGTAAGCTTCATTAGGATGAAACTTTGCAATATGTAACTAGCTACTGTTTAGAAGAACCAAATACAATCCGAACGGTGTTTGTAATTTTGTATAAATTCTTAAAATTGAAGATTTTATACTGGTTTTTTCATGCAGATTTTCATCACTATTTGCATAGATATGTAGATCCATAAAGAGAGACAATACAAATCAAATTCATTGAGGAAAAACCAAGCACAGTACGAGGATAATGTCTGAAATAATCATAATGGATAGAGATGAAGAGAAACAATACCAGAAAAAAATTCATATAGCTCCTATAACAATGACAGTATTTTACTAATGGGGAACTGAAACCCTAACAGAAGCACCCACAAAGAAAAGGAAACAAAGCTAGGATCTCTTCTACTTTCATCATTCTCTCTAGCCCTTCAACTGCTGCAGTACCTGCAACAACATTCATATGCAAAATCCTTTCTATCATGCCACAAAGATAATATTGAACTTAATCAATCAATCAATATCATGATTTGTGGATCAATGTTCTTGAATATTGTCAAAATATGTATACACTATACACTCACCAGATAAACTAACAAAAAACTGTCATTAATTACTGAATGTAAAATGAAGGTTTTCATACCCAAAATTGAGAAGCTTGTGATAATCAGATATTGCATGGCCAACTAACATCAGTAGGGTCGAGTGGAGTACTCTCTTGGAGCGTTGCACCTGAAGCATTCCATTCTGTTTGCAAAGTTATGCTCATTGCATCCCAACCTTCGTTAAAACACAAAGTAGATACCCAGTTCATCAGGAAATTATAGAGACAGAAAGAATCCAAAAAGAATTGGTGTAGTTTTTAAAAAAATGTTAGTTAAAGCAATTTGTTCCAAACACGCATGTTCTTGTCTCTTTTGCTTTTGTTTTGTTTTGAGGTAAACTCACTTTCCCTTTTAAGTTTCCACGTTTTTTAAGAAAAATTCTATATATGTTTATACTTTATATTCTAAATTTTTGGTTTTGTAATTTTGTAACATTATGTCATTTGTCCTTTTCCCTTTCGAGCTAACAGAAGTAGTTCATATTTTTTTACACTCAACATTTGCATTATTAGTTTGTTTTACTAATTTTAGAATTAATTTCATCCGAATATGTTTTAAGAGTTACAGTTGAGCGTGTATAAATTTTTCAAGCGTAACAACAAAAATGGTAAATTTTGTAAAAACAAAGATCAAATAGTTTTTTTTAAGAGATAAAGTGATTATTTTTGTATTGAACAATTGTCTCACCTGATACAAATCCAATCACCAGACTTCCAGTTGGACCTGCCGCCACCTCCGACAACACTGCTAAGACTAGACCCCCTCGACCGCGGCATGTTACAGTCGAACCCTCCGGAGCCTGAGACATCTTCCTTGAAGGCGCCACACTTGAAGCAGGTCGAGCGGTTTGCGAAGTTATGGGTTCCACAGTTCCCGACAATGCAGTACCAGTCGCCTGGTCGGACGTCCGAGCCAGTGAAGCCGAACCCGGTCCCGTTGTTGGTGCTGCTGTTGGGAACCCCGAAGCTGCCAAAGTCCATGACGGTGGACTTGGAGTCGCCGCAGCGCTGACACGTCTCGCGTCTCTGGAAGTTGAGGTGGTGGCAGGACCTGCAGTTCCAGTCTCCTGGTCTGTTCATCTTTGTTTTCTGCAGAAATAGGACAAGACAAGACAAAATTTGAGAATAAACATGTTACAAGTACGTAGCATGGTTTTAAGAAACCCTAGCTTGTAATGCTCCTCAAAACCCTAATAATGGAAACTGCAGAAACTCGACTGGCAAACCTTGAGAAAAAAAATGCAAGAATCAGAGAAAACTTGGAGAGATGGAGAGTGGTGGTGGTTGAAGAGTTTTGGAGGAGGAAGTGAGGTTTATATACTTGCAAAGAACCCTAGAAAACAAAAAGTGAATCCCTGGAGGAGACATTATTAATTCTATAGTATGCTGCATCATCCACTTTGCTTTATAATTGTAATCATTAACGATGAAATGGAATAATAATAAAAATAAAAATAATTAGACAAATTGAATAAATAAGAGTTATAATAAAGAATTAAAATAAAGTTGCAAACGGAAATAGAAAATACTTAAAAATTAGTAACCAAAATATATGTGAATTGACTTTTTTATAATAAGCTAACTAAATTTTGATTTTTTAATTTTGATTATTTGTATATTTACATTTGAGAAAAACAAAACTATCTTTACTTATTTTTTTGTTAAATATGGATGGAAAAAATGACTTAGCATCGTGTGATTGCTCTAAATTGTTTAAAAACTATATTATTTTTAAAATAATACATAGAAAGGGGGGACTCTGAAAAATTGAGATGGTAAATATGTGTTTTTAACATTTTTTTATTAAAAATATGAAATAAAAGTGATTTTTATTCATTTCACATTTTGTATAAAAATATATTATATTAAAAATTCATATTTATCCTCTAAAGATTTCAAAATTTCTCCCATTTTTTTAATATAGTTTTTATATTTTGGACTAATCACATCACATTATTTTTATCCAACTTTAACATAAAAATAAATGTAGGTAGTGTTTTTTGTCCCAGTTCTAATAGTATAGGTAGCAAAATTTAAAAAATTAAAGTTCGGATAACTTTTATAATTAAGTAAAATTCATTTAGTTTTTTTTTGTTATTAATCCTATTTACAAACAATACCATTATGATCACTCTTGCTTTTTTGTGATTATTATTTGTTTCCAATTATAGTTTTTTTTAGAAAACAAAAAAGATAGATTAAGCAATTCAAAGACTACTAAGATTAGTTGGATTATTGGTAAGCATATTAAAATTTTAAAAAAGTTTGAATCTTATTAGAGACACCACCTTAAAAAAAAGTTTAACGCTCTTGGAATATTCGAAAGTGCATAAACAATTTAACGTTTAATTTAAAAAAGAAAAAATCTTGAAGTTCGATTATTAGGCACCTTATGTGTACAGGAAAATAAAAAAAAAAGGTTATGGAGATTGAAGCATTCATTTCATGACAGATGGATAGAGATAGAGTTTAAGTGGTTTTATTTCATAATGATGATAATGACTCCATCTTATGTATATTATTATGGATGTTGGGTCCATCCTATCATTTATTCAACTAAAAGAAATAACAACATCAAGAGACAATCCGACAATGAGGATCTAGCAAAGACAGCATTCTGTTGGCTTATGAATCAGTCAACAGCAAAACTAAGAACCCTAGAAAAAGGCCATAAACACTTTGAGTCTTTGACCATGCATGGGAGGATCACAATGGATATTCATACATTAAAACAGTAAACTTGCCTTTCTGTTACATCAAATGATATTATTTAAAAAAGTAAATAATTCAAGTAAGACATTCATTAATTAAAGAGAAAAAAATTCAGGCAAATATATATATGTAGATATGATAAAGATGAAATTAAAGAGAAGGGAATCAATCTAAGGGTCTCAAAATGGTTGAGTTTTATTTCAACTTTCAATAAAGAAGCATTTGGTTGCAGCAATGGAATTTTCTTCGAGGTTATTATTTTGACTACTTTTTTTTCCCTTCTTTTTCTCTGATATTCCATTGTTTTCTCTGTAGAAGGATCCCTGCCCTCCATTATTATTCTATTGGTCTTGGAAGACGTTAAAGCAGAAGAGTGGCGAACTGTAAAGAGAGATAATCAGTAGCAGCAAAGTGATGTGTTTACCTGTTATACAATCACTGTGTAGTGTGTACCTTCAACATTGGGAATCCCATCCATGCAATATTTGACCATATTTTCAGAAAATCACTTACTTACAGTATGAAACTTCGTAGTAACTGAGAATATTACAGGGGTTTGGGAGTATATCTAGAGATTTGAATCTTAGAACGTTACTCTTCTGCTTTTGTTTCCTTCTTTAATTTCGTCTTGTCTCTTTTGAGTGAGTGTCTATGCATGCAATCTTAACGTCAAAGCAAACCACAAGTGCCTTTTCTTCCTGTTGAAGGAAATGAGAGAATAGAAGATCTCTAAATATACGAAACACTTGCAATTGTTTTAAGATCAACAAATTCATACTGTAAATCATTTATGATTCTGATATTGCACTTCTGGTATATTCATAGTGCAACCAATTCAACTCGGTTCTGGATCACTACATTGTTTACCGTTCAAAATCAACATAGTTGAAACTTAGCTTCAATAGCTTTGGTTGATCACAGAGGAACGGAATAAACAGATACAAATATAACCGGAACAACTTCATATCTTGGACATTCTTAATGGTTCTATCTCCACCAAATTTGATACAACCACTTACAAAAAAATGAAGTTTTAGGTGGTTTTGCATTTGAAACTTCCTTGGCTAGTATCCTCTTTTAACTCGGCTGCTTGGGCTGCCAACTTTTCTCGCACTGCTAACCTCAGACGAGCCATGGACATTTCTATACCCCAATGATGATCCTGCCCCTCTGGAACCTGAAGGGGACTCTGACCTTCTAACGGTTTCCTTCTCAAGAATCTCTGCTTCCTCCATTAGTTTCGCAATCTTTTTTCAAGAAAACATAATCAAGAGCAACTTTTGACACGATCAAGAGGAATAACGAAAACTGTAAAAAATTCAATACCCGAATATCGTTCTCCTTCAATCGATCATGAAGAGCACATATGGCAGGGCTTAAACTGCAGAATATCCAACGTGTAATAAAGTTGAATGTGAAACTTCATAGAAAAATCAAGAAGACCTAACTTTGTCAGAGGCAAGACAGATATTACTCACCAGTATTCAATTAGTTTGCACATGGAGGCCTGGTAAGTTGAGGTATGGTGAATAAAAGTAAGTGGATGTGCTTTGCCACCCCTACAACAAATACGGAATAAACCCGTTATGCTAAGTACACAGTCTATCAAGTGAGCAACATTATATGTAACATTTAATGAAAAGGTATCATCTTTTACTATTCCAAGAAACTGTTTATTATCCAAGCAATCATATTTTGTGGATTTTTCTCTATCAATATATGGTCAGAAATCTCCAATCTTTTGATGCAGTAAGAACTAAATTTACATGTTCACCTCATGTTTTGCCCCATGGCATCAAAATATGCACCACGTTCCTCATCATATATCACGTTTTGCAAATCCGTGAATGAGGCTAAAGGTGAATCGAGCT
The DNA here is from genome assembly GCA_946814005.1 of Chamaenerion angustifolium. NCBI lineage: Eukaryota > Viridiplantae > Streptophyta > Magnoliopsida > Myrtales > Onagraceae > Chamaenerion > Chamaenerion angustifolium. Next base: position 322,151 of record OX328281.1, read on the forward strand.
TTAGAAGAGAAGAGCTTGGTACTACATATAAAGGCACTTCTTTCCTGACATACTCTGCACCACTATAAACAGCAAACAATTATCCAATGATATCTTTTGAATTTTGTTGGTTAAGCAAGCAATACATATTATTAAACAACGTGAAGTAGAATTTTCATGCTTATACCTCATCTCCAAGTTTGAGCGATGCATAGCTTCTTGCATTCCATCAGACATGTCCATGGAATCTACATCAGCAAAAGAAGGGCTTCCCACATTCTCGTTCCGTGCAATTATTTCTCTTCCTAAATAGTTTGAATCTGCATTTGCAAAGAAACCACCTAATTCTGAAGATCTTCCTCGACCCTGTCCCACAGAAGAAGAAAATATCTATTCATGCAGTTTCACATGCAAAACAATATATACAAAAATGAAAATGAACCCAGAATTGTCTTTAGCTTGTTTTTAGCAGAACTGGGCCACATTTACATAAAAATGGTGGTCAAGATTCAATTTAGGCAACCAATTCCTCAACTTTCTACTACCTTGATGGATTTAGAGTCTCCAGTATCTTGCTCGGGATTTTCGGCTCTTGTAGATCCAGATCTTGCTGATATATTCTCAGAGGAACTCAAAGATGATTCCAACTCAATGACCAGATTTTTATTACTAGGAGAAAAGGGTATAATAGGCCGTGCAACAGACATCTGCACCTGTTTTCCATCTAAAGATTGAAAGGCAATTACTTGTATTCTCCCAACCTGAAATTGACCTCCCACCAAGAATTCAAAAGCATATTGTAATTAGCATGATTAATGATGTTTTATTTAACAGAAAAGGATTACTGGAAAGACAATAAACCTTGTTAGCATCTTCACTGAAGCAAGAGAATATAAGGCCGATGAAACCCGAATCTAGAAGTTGATACATTGCTTGAGTCCTTACATCTGCAGAAAGGTAGGCATTATTTAACGAAAAGTTTGGTTTTCAAACAGTGGTATGCAAATAGAGAGATTAAAAGAAGTCACTACTACAAAATCCAGGAAAAAAAAACAACTTTTATAATCGAACCCAGGACTGAACTTGTATCCTTAGAATGTGATTTTTTTTTAAATAAAAAAACGGGAATTATTTACAACACTTACCAACATGGGAAGGAAGAACTGTAATATGAGGATGTGAATGGTACCACCCAATAACGCGTGTCGTTCGTCCAGTTGATATTGACATAATGTGATCTTTGGTTAATTCAACAATGCAAATGACTAATTAACACACATAGATGAACTTGAATGATCCTAAAAGTGTTAGTCTTTAAAGCGTAAAAGGATATCTCTGCCTGGGCAGATGCAGCAGCCAACTGTTCGGGATTTGTCTCAACTCGATCTTTTTGCCGATCAGACCGAGTTTGAGGGGATGCACCCCAAATTAATGCTGTTATACTTCCATCTTTTGAGCTCTGTAACGTAATAACATTGAAAATTAAATTAATTTCTGGAAGCAAAGCAATGGTGAGGGAGTTGTAAAAATAAAAACTTAAGAAGAAAACCATCAACTCCATTCTGTCAAATTGCAAAGATTCAAACGACTAGTGACCACTTTCAAAAATCTAGAGACACCAGCTAAGCGATCTTTAAAAAGGGTTTCAAACAGGAGAAACTACTCTAAGATTAACTAAAGCATATGTGTGTGTTTTGGCCAACAAAGTATATGTGGTTAGGGTATTCATTTTACACAATTTGTTATACTAGATTCAAATATCGTTAGCGTCTTACCTTACCTCATATCCAGTGGCACTAAGTTGTATGTGGCACAGAAGTTGTATGCAGCTATAAATAATTGATTCATAATAATAACAATACTCCCAATTCAGAACTAAGCTACTAATCCATCAATGTGCAGTATCAGTCCTCTAATCATACCGTCTTTAGGCTTAGGGTCGAATTGCGCATACAAATGTCTCCTATCCTATGCAAGACACTACTAGCAGCCAAAAAAATTTCGACTTTTCATATTGAGAGCTCATCTTCTTCAAATAATCAATCTTCAAGAAGTACAGTTTGCCCAGATGGACCAAATTGGAGCAATGAAGTGGCATATTGTAATTTCCCCAGAAAAAAAGTTTCCTTTAAGCTTACTCATCTCTTCTATTTTTTAGAACAGAGCAAAACTTCAATCCTTCAACAATTTTTCTCAATTCCACCTAGCCGATTCATCAAAAGAGGACGTACCCAGAAAAAAATAAAGCAAGAACAGTACGATAATAATTTGTAAAGAGAAACAACAGCTCAGTGGAGATAAAGCTATCAACCTGATCGGTATCTCCGAGCAGAAGGCCCATGATCTCCTCCGTCTCTGTCGATAATGCATGAGTGAGGCAAGTTAACCACACTTCCTCCGACATTTTAACGTTATGCAGAGCCATCCTCTCCCTATGTTTCTTCTCTTGAAAACGACGAGAGAGAGGGGAAGAGTGAAGACTTGGAGATGAACCTCGTTCGATCGTGAGCTGGAGAGAGCAGACCGAGTTTCTTCTCCGACGATTGGATGTAGCAGACTTCGTCGAGCTCTTATTCTATGTGGGGCGGCTCACCCTTGCTGTCATGCTCCCTAATGATCCAAGCCTAATGATCAGGAATAATTGCATATAACCCCCTACTGTTTCATTTTGTTTCACTCTACGACAATAGTATTAAAAGGACGAGAATGGGAGAGAGGAAGAAATTCATGGACTAGAACAGAATCGTTTCATTTTGTACCCACCGACAGCAGTGTCAGATACTTCCTCAGCTGCTTGGCACGTGGCTTTGACGTGTCAGGCATCAGGACACTTGTCCTTCAGCTGTGCCTCTCCGGAAGTTTATAAATGCATGCATGGAGAAACTAATCAAGCCACAACCACCACAGAGCTCAAGTCAAAGTCGTTTGATTATAACTGTAGGAATCGTTTGATTACGTTAACCAACCTCGCCGGAGACGATGGCTTCTCACGATCAGACTTTCAAGGCCGGTGAAGCCACCGGACGAACCGAGGTAAGACACTTTCCGGCGCCATGGATGTCATCGCTGTTGCTGTTGGACCTGATCTTAGTTTATGGTTTCCTTTTCAGGAGAAGACAGGTCGGGCCATGGACACAATGAAGGACAAGGCTGGAGCGGCGAAGGACAAAACCTACCAGGCTGCAGAGACCGCCAAAGACAAGACCAAGGAGTCTGCTGGAGCCACCAGGGACAAGACACAGGAGACGGGCAGTTACCTGTCGGATAAGGCCGTAGCAGCCAAGGATAAAGTGGGTCAGATGGCGCAGGGAGCTAAGGAAGCCGTGAAGAGCACCTTCGGCATGGCCGGTGATGAAGAGGATGAAGATATTCACCAAAGCGGCGTTGGAACCGGCACCAAAACTAGGACCGGAAACCGAACCGGTTCCACCTTTTAGGATGGAGTCTCCGGTGTCTCACTGTCTCCCATTCCTTACCTTGTCTGTTATAATGTTGTGTTGTTTATGTTGTATGTTTTTCCTTCAGTTTGCAAAGGAGGGCCTGTGTTTCTGTTTTGATTGAAAACAGGTCCTCGTGCTTCTGCACTTTGTGAAGATCAATAAAACATTGTTGGAATTTGGTGTATTTGGAGGGTTTTAATTAGGGGTGATAAAAAAGACTGGTTGGACCGAATTCCCAATCTGTCGACTTTATTAGGACCGAGATCGAGCGAGAGTGTTTTTTTCCAAGGTCGGGCTCGGGCTGAGTCTCGACTTTTTTCCCAAAAGCCTTATTATGACAGGTCCGACCGTAAAGAAAACCCTAAAAATTCATGGTGTAACCCTTGAAATACTAATAATTCATGACATTGAAGCATTGAACAACCTCGACCTTAAAGAAAATCCTAGAAATTCATAGTGTGAAATTCATTAATAATTCATAACATTGAAGGAAAGTGCGATGGAAATTGAAGGGACATTGAAGGGAAGTGCGATGGAAATTGAAGGGACATTGAAGGGAAGTGCGATGGAAAATGAGAAGCGAGTGAGTTCAAGACGAGAAGTGGGAAGTGCGATGGAAGATGAGAAGCGAGTGGGTTCAAGACGAGAAGCGAGTGGGTTCAAAATCCAAAATAATATCAAAATTTCAGTGATTTTTTTGGTCAATTTAGTTGACTTTTTGTTTTTACTAAAAGAAATTGGTCTAAACCGAGGCCAGCCCGAATCAAACAAGACCGACTCGGACAGACCATTTTTACCAAAGTTAGTATCGGTCCTCCAAATGTTAAGACCGAAATTTCGGTCTCGATCCTGCCTCCAAGACCGAACCAGCCCGCCCTAGTTTTAATCAACATAAAATCTTAATTAAGGCCATCATATCGTTTCCAAAACGGAGCTTGAGGACAATGCCTATCATTAAGTGAACAGATTGAGGACAAAACTGACTGTATAAATAATTCAAGGACCAATTCTTACACATGAATAACACAAGGACCAGATCTTAAGTTTTTATTACATCGTCAGCTGATGTTGAAGAACATAAATACCGGAGCATATACTCGTTGGAAGAACACGTCTCTGCAAGATCCTGGTGCAGTCTTGTAACCGCCTTCTGCCACGATTTCAATGCCGGAAGGAGTGTTCTTGAATTCTGTTGTATGGAGATTCCGTGAGCCTTGCAGATTTCCTACCACACACAAACCCAGCATCACAATCTTTCTTATACTAAAAAACAGTTAGTTTGGTGAAGGGAGGTGTCGAAGTTTCAGAAGTATCTACCTGACACCATTGAAGTAAGAACTCAAGATGTGGGCAACTTTCAAGAAGATCAGAAAAAGCCTCGATTAACCTCTGCATGTATCTGAAAGGGATGGATGAAGCAATGGAGGGTATATCCGAAGATGGAACCGCAAAAACACATTTTTTAATCAAAGAATCTTCGTTTAATCGGAGGCTAAGAACCATAGCGCTCTTCAGTTGACCTTCACTCAATGCTGCATTTACTGCCTGTTAAGCCCAGACAAAAATGAATCAAAACAAGTAAAAAAAATCTAACATTTACTGTTAATAGAATCATACTAAAGATGGATTATTATTACATTCATTAAATTACAATTTTTATCACTACATTTTGTAAGTTTCACTTTGAGATGTACCTCTGGTGTGACATCAATGTCGAGATCAGTGGGATCGAAGATAAAAGAATCATCTGTTGAGTAAATCAGAACTCCTTCAGTGGTTGCAGCAGCAAAGCTTCTTCCAGTGGGGGCGATTCTGAGACATTTTGTTCGAACAATTGGCCGCCCACGATTCGGCATGGACCCAGGCAAATCATATCCTAAACTGCCTCGAGATTGCTTCTCAACGCCTTCTTCCAAATCACTATTATCGTCATCGATCAAATCCATGGGGCCTGACTCTGTCATTTTCTTGGAGTTCAGAAAATCAAGAACTCCATCTAATGACAGATTTTGAGTTATCTGGAACCGACGAAGCAATACCTGCACAAGTAGATAACAATGGAATCAATGATCAATAGATATAATTATCTAATCCAATTAAAATTCCAAAGAGCATAACCTGATCAGCCACATCATATAAATAAATGTATTTGCTGCTGCCACCAGCAAGAATATAACTTCCATCAGCAGAAAAACATAAAGTTGTGAAACATTTTCCGGAGCTTGAGTTTGCTGCGGATCTACGATCGGTCATAAGACGCCCACCAGCAATGTCTCTGCGTCCTTCAATAGTGTACATCAAAACACCATCAATTGGATCCCAGAAATGGATCTGTCCATCAAGTGTGCTACTAGCTATTTGCTTTCCATCGGGGCGGTAGACTACTGTAAGAACATCATGTGAGTGCGGGAATGTTTCAACCGCTCCTTTTCCCTCAAAAACATCCCATAATCTGACAGATTTGTCCCATGAAGATGATGTTAAAATGGCCTGCAAAACAGTTGTATGGTTATAGAATGAAGTAATTGAATAATTTCACAAAGTCAGGGTGCTATAGGATTTCAACCGAGGAGCTATAGCATTATTTCCACTAATTCTTTTTATTTTCTAATCAAATGCTTAAACTAAAACAGATATTAGAAGTCAACAAGGCAAATTAATGTTTTAACAAGAAAAGGACAGATGAAACTTATCAGGACAACAGGCATAGCTAACGGAAGAAGGAACTTACATCAGTAGGAGAAAACATTAACCCATGAACAGGACCTTCATGGCCACTAAGAATGTCCAACAAACGGCCTGTCTTCATTGACCATACAAATATCTGTGTATAACATACAGGTGAGTAAGCACTAAGCAGTCATTCATATTATGATAGAACCAGACTAAAAAGAAAAGGTTAGTATCAGAATACCTCAAATGAATCGAGGGTTCCTGCACATATTACTTCACCACTCTGATCAGCAGCCAGAGAAACAAACTGTCTAGAAGATGGAGTAGTAAACGTTCGGAAATTGCGGTATCGGATTAAATCCCAGGCACGAACTGTCCCATCAAGAGATGCACTTAGGAGGCAATTGTTATTAGCCATAAAATGGAGGGCTGTCACAGCATTTGTGTGCTCGGAGAAAGTTACAAAGCAGAAGCCAGAAGACACGGTCCAAACCTATAAGAAACATACATGCAGAGTAAATCTTTTACAACAAACAATATGGTCATAATTACTACATTAATGCAGAGAAGCAAAAGGTAGATTTTATAATGAGAGCAGCTTAAAACACCGTCTTAACATGAATCAGAGGCGTCATATTACAACAACCAGGCTCCACGTTTCTTAAGGAAAATGAGCCAGTATTGACCCCAATGTTAATTATAAAATCAACTTATGGAGACTTCAAATAATTACTAACCTTCACTTTGTTATCATCTGCACCAGTAGCCAAGAGTTGTGAGTCGGGCGAAAATGCAACAGAATTTACATCAAAGTAATGCCCCTGTTGTTTCAAAATATAACTCTCAGACTTCCACTCCCACACAAGCAACTGCCCAAGCTTCGCAGACCCAAACGTCAACCAATTTCCAAGCTGATTGAAAACTGCAGTTGTAAGCTTCTCCTTTGAAAGAGACATCAAATGAATGCACACAAAGTCTGGCATTTGGTACAAACCAAATACTCCATTTCTAAACCCCACAGCCACAAGGTCAAGACCCTGGTGATAATCACAAGCTGCCACCCGAGCTGAAGCTTGCACAAATCCATCCTTTCTAAGCAATTCCCACTTCCCTTTCACATATTTCCCTTCATCAAAAATTTCATCTTTAGTATCAAATTCTTTCCTCTTCTTTGTGTTAGCTTCCACAATCATTCTTTCGCCCTTTTTTTCAGGAGTGCTAGGAGAAGGTGGTTCCGACATCTCCTCATCCTCACCATCATCATCACTGCTGAATCCCCAGCTGAAAATATAGGAATCTCGCGCAATAGTGTAAATCCTATTTATCCTATTGGTCTTCTTATCGACACCAAAGAAGCCGCCCACGAGCTGATCTCTGTGACCCAAGAAAAGAAATGGCTTAAAGTGAACTCCTTTCAACTTCTTCACATAAAACAGCCTAGCAGTCAAGTCCTTCGATCCAACCAGCAAGTACTTCGAATCAGGACTCCATTCAACCGAGGTAACATTGTCATTACAGTCAGGAAAAGTTCTAATCAGCTCGAATGGGAAAAACTCCTTCCTAAAAGCCGGAGACCGCCAAATCTGCACCAACTTACCGGTGCCTACCGCGATGTAATTCCCGTCGGGAGAGAATTTAAGAGCGTGAACGTTGTGCTTGAATTTGATGCGGTGGAGCACGGTTCTGCGCGGGAGGTTGATAAAGAGGCCGCGGTTGTTCTCATCTACGGCGAGGATGAAAACGCCGTCCGACGAGGCCGCTATTCGGCGGATGTTGGAGGATGCCTGGACGGGTAAGGTTACCGTCTGGGACTTGAGGAGGTCGGTGACGGTGATACGGTTTCCAACCGGAGATATTAGCTGCGTGTTCTTGACGATGACAGCGTTGCCGCCGCGGTAGGGAGCTCCGAGGAGGTTCTGGAACCTGAAGTTCATGGTTTGGTTGCCGGGAAAGAGGAGGGAAAATGCGTTGAAAGGTTTAAGAGTTTGCTAGGGTTTATGCAGAACCCAAACCTGATGGCAGTTCCGTAAAACTGAACTCTTTTAGGTCTTACACGAATTTGGCAAAGAAAGTGGATCTCCACAGCAAAACTCATAAGTAAAAGGACCTTTAAAAATATTCATATTTACAAGGACCTCCTAACGAAATAATTCGTAGGTTGTTGGGTACTAGATTGCATGGTCTTTCGCGCGTTAAATATCTTCAGTCGAAAGTCACTTACCCTCTCTCATACATCGCCATTTACTCTGCTATGCTTCGTCGCCAAATCCACGGTGGGGGATTCAAGAAGGGATTTAGATCATGGATCCGTTGATGTATGGAATTCCGGCGACGACCCCTCAACCACCGCCACCCTCACCACCTAAGCTGACGCTTCCTCCTCCCTTTATCCAGGTTCGATTCTGTGTCTTCTTGATGAACTGGGTTTCAAGAACTTGTTTCTTTTCTATTCTAGTTTCATCAACACTTGTTCAAGTGCGGAATTTACGTAATATATGTTCTTCACTGATTAATGCACTTTATCAGGGTAATTTTGTAAGAATTATAGTTGTGATGGAAGTGAAAATGTGGCATCACCTGAATCAAAAACTCCATGAATCCTCGTATATAAACTTGTTCAAGATATGATCAAGCAAGAACTTCTTATATCTCTGTGTTTGATCAATTTTATAAGTAAATCTGCTAACTTCGTACCATGTTTCTTGTCCTCCACGCAACCATGCAGGGAATATTGCCTAATCGACATGAAAATTTCCCAACCGATTATCTAAGGCACACGAACTTTGAGAATGCCAGGTTGGCTTCACCGAGGTTCAAAACCGAGAACAATATTATTTCCGATGGATTCGGTTCCAATAATGTCAGAGAAACCCTAGTCATATCACCTAATGATGTGTCTGTTCATGAAGGCATCAAAAGGAGAAGGTATTAATCGATTTTAAGGATTTGTTTCGGTTTAGTTCGTGTTAAATTTTTGATGTTGTGTTGATTCTTGTCTTCGGCAGATACTGTGAATGTTCCTCTGCGAATGCCTACTGTGATTCCTGTGGATGTGTAGAGTCTGTAGACTGCAAGAACAATCCCGAACACGAGAACAGTTTACCCAAGAGGCGAAAAGAGATAAAATGTCATAATCCTCTTGTAATCCACCCCCAAATTTCTGCAATTTCCTGTGTTCTCTACCAAAATTGTGGTCTCAGACACTAACCTAAGTTCATGTCAGCAAAATGGAACGAGCACGACTTTGGCAACGGTCTGTGATTGCAAGAGCTCAATGTGCCAAAACCAACATTTCCCTTACTTCAAGGTCAGTAGATACACAATATACATTGTTTATTTGTTCATGTTGTTCATTTTGATATCTGCATATTAAATCTGCAGTTTTTTGTTGTTTCTTGGTAGCTAAGGAATCATAATCATATTATCATTCATGCAATATGACTCATCTGATTATGTTTTACTGATTCAAGGAGAATGTCGGATGCTTGGATGGATATCGCTACGATGGTTGCCACAGTAATTTCAACACAGAACAAGGTCTGATAATTTTTTTTAAAAGAACTAAACTTAGAACATTGTACGTATGCTGTTATAAGAAATGTTGATGATTTGGTTTCAACATTCTTGCAGGAACTTCAAATGGCAATTTTGACAGTTGGGAGAAGCAGAAGTCTGCAATAGTTGCAGAGCTAATGGAGGACGAAACTGATTTTGCCGATGATGTAATGGTTGATCGATATTGCAAGACCTTGGAAGCGCTTCTAGTTCCAGAACACAATGGAGAATCTCAGCAGATTGATCAAGATGATATGAGCAATCCGTGCAAAGATACTCCGGAAGCACTTGCATTTGGAAGAACACGCAGAAAGTTGTTCCCGACAGATGCCGATGAAGCTAAACCCTAACCCTAGCTCATCGATCAGTAACACAGATGAAAAGTTTGCATTTTTACGTAAAAGTGAGTTTCGCTGAGGTTGGACATTTTTTAAAGTCAAAATTTTGATACCAATGAAGCTAAACCCTAGATCATGAATCAATGACACCCAGATGTAAAGCTTGTATCTTTTCCCTAAAATGAATTTCGCATAAGGCAGTTGTGTAATAAACTCGAGCTAAAGCCTAATTCAATGATCGATGCCACCCAGTTGAGATTTTGATATTGTAGTAGGGAATGAAACCACTCAAGATGAAATTTTTAGTCTAAAGAATACACCAGTACCAAAATATCACAAGCAAAACCTCTTTATTTCTACAGCATAATCAAGAAACATAACACTAGGTAATAATAATCATGACAGATATTTCAGCTATACCATATACCAACCCCATTAAATCTCTCACAACATACTCATTCTTCGTATTACTCTGATCCGGGTCTTATTTTTCTAGAGTTTCTTAGCCGTGAAGTAATCATAGCTTCAGTCAGAAGGATCTGCAAGTTCATGAGCGGGACCCATCGAGCCCGAGCCTCCCAGAAACCCAACTGCAGACCTCGTTCATCTCTCTAGGAACAGTGAAGTGGCCAAGCCTGCAAATGCAGTGAAAATGTTACGATTTGAAGAACTATAATTACAGACTCAAATACTTAGTAATTACGATTATTATTACCCATCAAATGATTTGAAAGTAAGGTAACGAAATCCAGAAGAACTCAAGCAGTGAGACGATTTTTCCCCGTAGACGTACGGGACCACTTCATCACCTGAAATAGGAGAATTGGACACACAAGGCAAGATATCCTTCCTTAAAACAGAGGTTTCTTTTTTAAGGAATTACAGTATCTTTAGATTTTTTATTTGTAAAAGGGAAAAGAATCAGATTCTTTCATGCTAATTCTGTAAAGATTGGAAGGAATTGAGAAAGTCTTACAATTTCCATGACAAAGCAAAATTGGGAGTGATGCAGCTCGCCTTGCAGCTTCATGTGACCCCTCTATCTTGTTCCTCAAGCTCCTGTGCAGCAGAGACAGATAAAAAATAGCTGAGAATCCCAATTTGTTGCAGCAAAAAAGTCACACACTAGGAATCAGGAACTGTTCATAAAGATGTTTCTTTTACTTTCTTTTCTTTTCATAAGTATTTCCAGATTCTTTACCGATCGGTTTTTGCAGAAGGGCTTGGAGGGAAGATTAGGGATGGAGGATCAAAACAAAGGATTTTTTTTTAGAAAAATTACCGTGAAGCAGGGAGCCAACCACTGAGACCGATCACAGCCCTGAGGTTGACAGTGTATGGATGACCATTTCCATATTTGCCCTGAGCAAAACAAATTGCAGAATAAAGAGCAGTTGCAGCTCCCATACTGAAGCCACCAATGCCAACTTTAACTGTCAAAGCAAAAGTAAGTCATTTATATCCAAAAACTACAGTCTTTTCCAACAAGATAAGATTTCAATGGAACATGTACCATCAATAAAATCGAAAAAGAAGAACAAGTTTAGTTTTGTAATTGATTCAGGATCTTTAATTACCATCAACGGGTTCAGTGGACAAAAGGTTTGCAATATGTGCAGCTGAAGCATCCAATCCCTCCAAGTCATCGGGGCCTTCTTCTGAGAGCTCTCCAACATCAAACCCTGTATCGATACAATTATCATGACATACACAAATGCAGCAATACCCACATTTCTAACAGTTTTTCTTAAAAATGAATGTGTTCTTTTTTGTGTGCCTTTGTTTGATGGATATGGAGAAGTGGGGGGTTGAAAATCTTACAAGCAGTGCAAGGAAATCCACCGAGTAATGCAACGGGGCGGGTTGGAGCAGTAGGACATATCCATTTAATCTGCATCATCAATTTTACCATAAAATTAAATAATCAAGTTGAAAAACATAATCGAAAATCATTAAATGCAAGAGGAGGTGAAGTGAATTGAAGATTGAGGTTTGTTCTTACATTTAGAAGAGGAAGGGATTCCAGGAGCTGAGATGCACTGTCAACAGAGTCAAACACAAAAGGTAACAGAACATATCAGCAACAATAGATATATCATGGAGGCAAGAACTGCAATCTAATTGAGTTACTAATAAAAATAATTTGCACGAGTTTGTTTCTTTTAAGATAAAGATTCCCTTTTGAGATAGACAAATTAATTGGTGGTCCCCATCAAGATGACATCTGCTGTTTCTAAAACTAAGCTTAGCTCCAAATGAGACAAAACAAAGAGAATCAAAGATTATGTTTTCTAATGCAGTTATGCTTTTTTGATTAAAAAGAGTGGATCAAGCTCACAGTGCATACAAGTTTTACTTTTTTTTATGAAGTTCACATCAAATGGACCACAAACACACAATACCAACCCAGACAAAATATCCAAGAAATTGTCATTCTTCACTCCCTTTCACCAATTTCTTGTCAAAATCTACCATTGTGGTACAGAACATGTACATTACAACAAAAAATCGGCGAGAGTAACATTTAGTAATGCAGCAATTCTCAAGGCAAATCGTTTTAATCACTTGAGGATTCGATTCAATTATTGCCCTACCCAAAAAAATGGGATGGCATGAGTACCTTGATCCATTGTCACCGAGGCCATGCAGCCAAACAATGGTGGCTTGATGTTGCCCTTTTGGCCTCACTACATGTGTTCTTCCAAACTCAAAGCTCCTTCTAGCAGTTCTGCTACCTGAAAATGGTTTAAAAAATCCAATTATAAAGAGTCCACAATGGTCCAAGAAAATCATGAAAATCGACAATTTTCGAACTAGAAGATAACCCAAATGGCAAGTTTATATTTTTAACATAGAAAACCATGATATGTAGAAACTAGAAGAAACCCAAATGCCAAGGTTGAATTTTGAGCATGGAAAAGGCCATGAAATGGTTTGGTTCAAGTAAATCATCAACAGTGTCTAGAGATTGGAGACTATAAGAAACCCAAATGGAATGAGTTTGCATTGATATTGGTTTTCTATTTTAACATGGAAAATCATGAAAAGTAGAGCTTGGAATGGAAGGAACACAAACCAGATCCACTAGTAGTGTGCTGCTGGTGGTAATAGCTCATCTTGGTGGTTGTGTTCTTCAGATAGTGAAGTAAACAAGATTCTTGAGGCAATCACTGAGTAAATGTTGAACTGCAATGAACAAATCAAGTGATAATGGTGTGTATTTATACCTAAATAGAGAAATGTAGAAGAAAATATGCAAGTAATTCAGTATATAGTATCTAACCACAGCTCAGCTGCAACTCCCTTTGCAATAAAATTAAAAAGGAACAAAAAGAAGGCATCCATGAGGAAAGGGAAAAAGCATGAGATCTTTAAAGCATCAAAGTCACCCACCATTTAAGCGAGCCAGCTGCAGTTTTCAAGAAAAGATTAGATTCTATGGAGAGAAAAAAATACAAAACCAACGATAACAACGATAACCCGAAGAATATTACTCAAAACAATAAATAAAGAATAAACCCATCTCTGAAAAAAGAATAAAAATCCTTCCTTTAATCATTAGTTTATGAATTTGCGGTGATTGATGGATACCCATTACAGAGAAGGCTCCGTATCAGATGAATGTAAATAGTAAATCCAGCTAGTAGAACATGAATCCAACATTAAAAAAAATGATGAAGAAACGAATGCATTTTTCTATTTTCGAGGAACGAAGACATTACCTGGAATATTGGCAGTGATGAAGAAAAATACGGCGAGCTGTTGTTGCTTTGGTTGGAATCGTTCTGTCATTCTTGCCACTGTTGTCTTTGTTCTTTGTAAGAGCAGACGTCGTTGCGAAATTTGCACTCTTTTTAAGACTAAAACATCCCGAAATTTGTGTCAAACTGATTAATGATTAATCGTCTAATTTCTAATCTAAATCATTCAATTTGGATTGAAAAAATGATATGCACTCACAAGCAGCAGCCAAAAGAAGAGCAAATGATCGCACGCCATAGCCAAAAATTAATAATTTAATAATTCTTTCTTAAGAAACAAACAAATAATCCATGTGAGTTCTGCATTGTCTTGTTCTACGTCATCAGTATGTCCTTCCACAAGGAAATGAAATCTGTGACTACGAGTATCCGAAGAAACCATAGGTGCTACCTTCATTGCAGATCTTTTCTCTTAAAAATTTAAGTTTTTCTTAAATGATAATTTAAGTCTTTATAAACTACAACAACAAATTATGTTAGACTTTATAAAATGATATATATATATATATATATATATATTCTTAATTAAATGGTTCATTTGCTCTATTAGTCAATGCAATACAAAAAATGGAATTGATCCTTACTGTTGGAGAAATAAAGTCAAAGGGCAACTTTTTTTTAGTCAACTCCACTTTGTGTTTCATTTTATGTTTATAAACATATGCTATGCTCTTTGCACCATCTCATTATTAATGGTTTTTCCTTCTACCTTAATTGTTGCTCTTTGTCTAATTGGGTAATAATGTCAAGACTAGCATTAACTTTGGCAAATCATTTAATAATATTATTGCTTAATTTGTAATTAAATTAGAATAAAAGTGGGTTATCACACAATCAATCCATTGAATTTAAGTATATATATATATATATTAAATACATTCCATTAATTTGAGTATACATTACTTTTTTTGAAATTATAAATCAATTACCAATATGGAAAATATCTTTAGAAAATGGAGTATGATTATTCCAACACCATTATCTACAGGGAAACAAACAATAGGTAGGAGAATGTCAACTTTGAAGAAGAAAACTAGGGTTTATATGACATAAAGAATGTGAACAAATTGCTTAAGTTAAAATTTTCAAAAAGGTTGAGTTAATGCATGGAAGAATCTTCAATCCTTGAGCATAATTTATCATACATGGATGGAACACAAAACACTAATAAATAAAATTGTTAAATATCAAGGAGTTACCTAAACTTTGAACAATTTGCAACGAGTTACTCAAACTTTTAAAATTCAAAACGGACTATCTCAACTTGAACGAAGGAGCAAATAGCTACATTCGTCCAATTTCTGACGAATTTCTGTCAACAGTTGACGGTAAATTGGACGGAAGTAGCTATTTGCACATTCGTACAAGTTGAGGTAACCCGTTTTGAATTTTAAAAGTTCGTGTAGCTCGTTGCAAAACGTCTAAAGTTCATGTAGTTAATGGGTATTTAACCCATAAATAAATGGTTATAATTATAACTTAGTGTCACAATATTATATAATACAATATAGAGATAAAGAAGGGAAAGATTCCATACTAAACATAATAAGATACTATCCATATTTAACACCAACGATCGAGTTTCAATACTTAAAATCAAAACCTACTTAGATTGAACACAAATCACATATTGAATATCTAGAGAAAAAAATTGAAATTTTTTTTATGCATTTTTTTAAATGTCTTTCATTATGTTCCTTAATTCCTTCTCTTATATGACCAAAAAAAAAAAAAATCCTTCCCCTTCTCCTTAACGAGTTTAATAAAAAAGAATATAGACGAGCTTATGTCCTTATGAACAAACTCAGTCGAGTTCTTTCTATATTATTGGACAACAATTCAAAATTTATAAAAAGTTGGGGGAAAAGTCAATCAAACTAAAAGTAAGCATATTCTAGTTAGGATATTATTTTATAAAATTAGTAAATTTAAGTATAACTAGATGTTTAAATATAATAAATAAATATTTTAAATATCTTCCAGTTATGTACAATAAATAGGCTTTGTGAATAAATGGGCTGAACCGGCCCATAAACTGATCGCTGTCACTTTTGGTCAATATTGGTCAATAATATTAACGTAATATTCAAATAATGAAAGGGCATCATCGTCATTGAATAAATTCTCATATATATATATATATATATATACTGGGAAAAAAATACAGAAAATAAATAAATTTCCCGAGTTTAGATCGCGAGTTGCTGTCTCACTTCCCCCGCCATTCATCGATATCGTCTTCTTCCCTCTCCTGCTCTTTCGCTGGAACCCTAGCTGAACGAATTCGAATTCCAATTGCGTGGTTGGTTGATTTTGATCGCTGCAAGAATGTCGGGTAAAGGAGCTAAAGGTCTTATAATGGGGAAATCCGCGGCCAACAATAAGGACAAGGACAAGAAGCGGCCTGTTTCTCGCTCCTCTCGCGCTGGTCTCCAGGTACTGGCCTCTTCCTCTCTTCGTCAAAATATGGAGTATAGATAGGTGGCGTTGCTTGTATAGATTACAGCTCCAACTGTGTTTTGAATGATGAGCATTGAGCAATATGCTCACTATCTAATTTCAGTCTGAATATCACATGTTTAGCTGATTTGGACATTAGATTTCGGTTGTGCGGCTTCAGGTAGGATGGCTTGAGGTCGTAACGGACGGTGATCAGAGTGCTTGAATTAGAATTTGCGAGGATGAAGTGTTGATCTTTTTTCATGTAGTGCTTAGTTAGTTAGTTATAATGCTAACATTCAGTTAACAGTGGGTTCAGAGGGGGATCATTTGAGTGTTAGGATAATCGCAGTTTCAGAAGAGGGGAAGAGTGAAATTGAGAGAGAATTGAGTTTATGTGGTAACACCCTTGGGGTAACCTCCACGCGGTTGGTTGTTTTATTGATGAAAATACACTGTTACAGAATACGTATACATGGAGAAATAGAGTACAATGCCTACGGGTTTGGGGCGCTGCCCCGATCCCCACCTTCGGGTGGGGGACACGAAGGTTGAACCGCGAAACATGTACATTAATACATAAACTAACATTACATATTAATCAAGCTCCACTACCTAACATTGAGGTCGTATTAGAGATACTAAAAAAAGGTAGTGTTGAATTTGATCATCGTGGATTCTATTAGTGCTTAGTAATAGTGCTCACTATCTAATTATAGTCCCAAAACCACCCGTTTGGTTGATTTGGAATGGTGGGCGATTTTGATTGTGCCTAAGCCCCTCTGTAGAGTAAGAAAGTCTTGTTCATTGTGGATTCTAGTGCTTAGTAGTAGTGGTTACTGTCTAAATTGGTTGATTTGGAATTGTCATTAGATTTCGATTGTGCTGCTTCAGAGGAGATCGCTCGAGGTCATAACGGATATAATAGTGCTTCAAATAGATTTTGTAAGGAAGTTTTGATCACTGTGGAACTCTACTAGTTCTTAGTAATTGTTCTCACTATCTAATTTCAGTCCAACCATAAGCTATTTGTTTAGTTGATTTGGTATGGTATGGTTGAGCATTAGTTTTCCACTATGCAGCTTCAAAGGCATTTGCTTGAGGTCATAGCAGATATAATAAAGAAAATCTGTACCTGATTTGAAGTACTTAGGAGCATGAAGTCGGTCCTTTTATCATCGACCGTGTATTTTCTGCATGCTCTTGAACTAAATTGCTATGAACCTAGAGAATAAATCTGAAGGGTGTCTAGATTATAATATGTTCCAAATGAAATTGACAAAGAAAGAAAATGAAGCTAATATTGTTGAGCAAAAAACATCTTTGTGTTGGTACAAATTTATAGTTTTGTTTGTGTGCAGTTTCCAGTGGGTCGAGTGCACCGACAACTTAAGACTCGAGTAGCAGCAAACGGAAGGGTGGGTGCCACAGCAGCTGTCTACACTGCTGCCATACTCGAATACTTAACTGCAGAAGTCCTCGAATTGGCAGGCAACGCAAGTAAAGATCTTAAAGTGAAGCGTATAACACCAAGGCATCTGCAGCTCGCCATTCGTGGAGACGAAGAGCTCGATACTCTGATTAAAGGAACCATTGCAGGAGGAGGAGTCATTCCTCACATCCACAAGTCCCTCATCAACAAATCCTCCAAAGAGTAGGCAAGCAACAGTGATTTGATAAATGATGTCTTTATTTCATATGCACTTGTTGTGTATGGTAAGCAAAGTCAGTTGTAGTGTGGTGGCTGGCCTTGGAGATAAGTCTGTTCTGTGCTTTATTATTATGTTCAGAGGATCACTTATTTTCACTAATGTAGCATTTTAGTTTATATCTGATGATTTTAGCTGTTAATTTGGGTAGATCGGGTCATGAACCAATATTAACAATTTGTTAATTATTATTTTATAGTTTGAAATATCTATGATTAGTCTTTTCCACTTCAAATGATGCACTGAAACCCTATGTATGTATTATCAAGATTAGCTTCCTACAACTTTACTGAGTAATACAAGTGGTTTTACCAAAATTTCCTTATATACATACCTTCCTATGTTCTTCATCATGTTGTTTGTTAGATCATATGTTGATCCGCAGCGGGCCCTTGAGCAAGCACATCTCCTTTTCTTGTTTCTGGACAACCAAAGATGTAGAAAAGAAAAACATAAGAGGGCAATAAAGTCACTAATAAACATAGAAGTAACAGTATTATGAATGAACCTCGAGTAACGCCTTCACTGCCATATCCTTCTTCTCTTGCTGCACCCACCAATCCATTGCCATTGTATATTCAATAGTATTATGTTGTGCGCAATGTCCGGTGGCTATCGCAATTCTCTTCAAATGAAGGAAACACAGTTGTTAAGATACTGTAAAGAAATGGACTAAAGAAAGAAATAAAGAGGTACCATATCTTCATGCATTCTTTTCTGTCTAATTTTGTAATGGCCCGGGAACTCGGTTGGTCTTCCGGGATCACTGAGAACTCCTCGACGGGCTACAACGGGTCTGTATGTAAATCATAGTCACAACATTTCAATGGGATAGTATATGATTCATACAATTAGTTGTGGAACCATTGATCTTATCAAAGGTTGACCTTGATCAGCTTGTCACCCGCATAACTTGGCAAAAAGTACTTCCGCAGATAGATTTGCCATTCTTGATTTATCAGAAAACTAGAAAATTCATCAGAAATTACTATAGCAAAGAATACCTTTGATCCGACAACATCAAGCACCCCTTGTTTAACTGATCTACAGCAGTTTTCGCTGCATCCTTGGAATTGAATATAACAAAAGCTTTACCTGTGAAGAAGAGCATAAACTGTCTTCTCTAAGCATATTATGAGTCTTAACTGACAGTGAAAGTCGAATCAGCAAGGTTTACCGTATAACCCGGGCGAAAAAGAATTTTGCGGAATCATCCTTGCCTTAACTTCTTCCTTCAATGCTGACAAGACTATTTCCTGAAAACAGCCAAGCAAATGTAAAAAAGGTGTGTGACACTTATGTTGCTGCAAAACAAATGACAGTGCATTCTACGATACTAAAATTTACGTTTTTTGTGCAGAAATTTACCTCCACTTCAGATGAAGTCCATGAAGGATCCAGATTCTCTAGTAAGACAAGAGTGTCCTGTTTTTGAGCTGTTTCCAACTTGTCTTTCCAAAACTTAACAGAAATAAATAACACAAACCGATTACCGATCAGCAGTACTGCAAACGCATCCATCAGTTTCACTCTTTGAAGAAAGTTGATTTTCTTATCTAAATGTAAATGACTGTCGTTAAATAAGGGTCTGAGCAATTAAGAATCATATGGTCCAACATTCTTTAACAACACTTATACAAACAATGCTAAATTTGTTTACAGACTGGTACTACAAGATAGTCTTTCCTAGTTCCAAAACAAAGTATTTCCAACAAGAAAATCTCCATTAGAGTTCTCAAAATTATTTTCTAGAAAGTGAACTTTTGATATTCATATACATAAATAATAATTTAGCGCCGGGGTGATGCAGATGAAAACTTACATTTTCTGGTGGTTTAAACCATTTTGTGTTATCCTGTGAAAGCAAAAGAAGATCTGTGACTTAGAATAGAGAGAAAGAACCTGTCCATAAGAGCTGTCTAACCATTTTCCATCCGGAAAAACAGCGATTCAAATATGCAGATGAAAACTTACAGCCTCTGGTGGTTTGAACCATTTTGTGTTGTCCTGCAGAAGCAACAGGAGAACTGTAACATAGAATAGAGACAAGTAAACACTGAACTCAAACATTTCTCACCGATTGTGCTGTCAGCATAGAAGGCCGTTGAGAGGACAGATACTGCTCAGAAAAACCTTGTTTCTTTGGAGGATATGCGATGCTTTTCTTTTCTTCATCCTTAACATTTTCCATTTTCATCGTCGTTGAACATTTCTGGGGACTGCTTTTCATTATTTCATCCTTGTTCATATCTATTTTTTTTGTCCTCTGGTTATAATTCTGGGGAATACTTTTTGTTTCTTCATCATTAACATCGTCCTGTTTCATCTTCTTGCAAGGTCGATCTTCTTTTGAAATTGGAGCAGTAAAACACTTGCCATATTCCCGTTTAGCATTTCTTTGGATATGGTTCTGCTTATGCGGGTTCTGACATTTCAGGGTATTGAAGAACCTCTCCACTGCACCAAAGCATTTAGTCAACTGTACTAAATCATGCAAAGACAAAGATGCTCGGTTACAAGTGCTTACCTCTGACCCCATCAATTTGATCAGGAAACTTTTCTGATATTTTGCACACCTCGACATTAAATGTCATTCGAAAGATGTAATCAGCTCTTCTTATCTCAGCATCAGAGGTTGAATTTCTGGGATCACCTGAAGCACAGACAACACTGCATTTTCTCATAACTGCTTCCTGAAACATATCAAATGTATAGCAAAGATCAGAAGACTCGACATATGCAGTTATGCTATGACCTAGAAGACCAGTTTCAGACCAAATCATACAATTCACGAACTTGATAGGGTAAGAACATAAATCAAACAAAATCAGACAATGACATAGACAATTACCATGAGGTTGATGTTTGAAACGCCTAGACCCTGTCCGGAAGCTAAAAACAGCTCATTCCACTTAGGCTTGTAATCTCCAAGATAGTTTCGAATCTCAGATGGTCGGAAAAACCAAACAACTTTTACTTTCTTCACATGGTCTGCTGTCTCAAAAATTTCCACAATCTTGCCTACATAACTTTCAGCTTCACCAGCACTGTAGAACAATACTGTATCGTAGAGACAGTAGTCCATACCTGAAATCAGAGCCAGATGGCAATAAAATGATCATATTGTCAATAAGAAGAAACTATGATCATTTTATTGCATTATATGAATAGACGATTTTACAATCCTTCAAAAGTTACTTGAAAGGAGAAACTCTCAAATTCTTAAAAACGAAGAGTAATCGAATATGGAGGACGAAAGGGAGCACATCTGAATGATAACGTCATCAGGAAAAGACTAATCGAACACAGGGCAAATCCACATAATCTCCAGTCATCTCTGAAAATGGTTCATGATTGTGGATGTAGTGTCCTATTACTGTTCGGCTGTGATTGCCATTTGTTGTTTGTCCATTGGTTTAGTTCTACCGATTAGAATTTAACAGTAAGTTCAGAGAGCCGTAAACGACGCACGAATCCTAGAATTCAGCAGACGATCTTTAATTTCCAGTTGGCGAAATGAGTTCATGCTAAAAGGTAAAAGAATGAAAACAAACTTCCGAAGTGAACAAGCATATATGTACTTACAGCTACTCATGAAGTGCGGCGGAGGATTGCCGGAGTTCGCCGGGAGAAATGCAGAATGTTAAAAATATATAATGGTTTTTGAAAAATGGAGTCGCAGAAAGCAACGAGCGATCGTCAATGCAGCGGCATAGGTGGCCTTCGATGAAAAGCATTGGCGGAGGAAGCTGAAGAGAAAGCGTCGCCGAGTGAAAGTGTTGAGAAGTGCAGTAATGGCAGACTCGAGGCTCGAGGAAGACGTGCAAATAGAGCAGCGTTTGAAGAAATGGTTTACAGTGCGCCGTCCGCACTAAAATGCGCGGTGGTTCTCGAAAATTGTATTGCGTACGGTGGTAAGACTGTAAATTAAATGTATGAGTGAGGGTATAATTGTAGTTCCACTTTACTTCATCCTTTGAAAACAGTATTATTACGGTTATGGAGGAGGATATGGATTGATCGGCATATATTATGCATGTTGATATCCACCGTGGCGGAGGCGGGCCCCACTCTCATGCACTTTCACCTAACGTAGACCTTCTATTCGTGTGTAATTTGTCGTGTTCTTTAAGATTATAATAATATTACGAATTTATTAATATACATACTTTTGTATGGTGGGTGATTATTATTAGTAATTAATATTTTTTATTTAATGTTGTATATATCATTAATATGATAGAGAATTATTATAAAAAATTTCAAAAGGGATAAAAATGGCAAGGCAAGTTGGTCGAAATTTGTGTTTGACGGATCTCCGTTATCACCATGGTCGGGTTCGGCTTGATCTCCGCTATCACCCTGGTTGGGATCAAAATTCCAGTTATTCCACCAAATGAAGGCTCGGTTGGATCTGATTTGAGATTGAATCCTAATTTTGAAGCTTAAAGATGATGAATCTGCAAAATTGCACTGTCCGGATCGTTGTCTGTTCGATTCATAGAGTGTTGATCTCATTTGATTAATTGTACTTTGCAATTACTTAGACACCAAAGCAATTTCAACAAATGAATTCAATCAGTCCATACATATTCAATCACTATCACTCCATACATATTCTACAATATTTTTGCAGTTTTCTTGCTCGTCTTGAACGGTGATCGGAAGAATCTGCTGCTGTTTCCAAGAGCACGATCCCCTTCATCGTCGCTAAAAACCACCGGCTTCTTCTTCCGAATGAAGTCGACTCCCTTCTTCAGTAGTATCGATGGAGAAGACGGGATTCGCCGTAAAGTCTTTGCACTCTCCGATCTCAACAAACTCTTTCCCTTTCCCCTCTTATCCTTATTGTCGGAAAACAACTTGGGTGGTTCAGCTTCAACTGTCTCGACAGTTTCATGTTTTCCGACCAAGGCGACATCAGATTTCTTCTCCTCTTCTTTGTTAGGATACTTGATGTCCATATTCTTGACGATCTCGTCGGAAGTTTCTAAAAGTTCGTCCGGGCAATCCTTGAGCAACATCTGCAGCCATTTTTCAACATTTTGTTTACCTCTTTCTTTCCTGCTATTTCCTTCTTCTTCAACCTGGTCTGGGACGAGACCTACAGGGAATCGAGGTTTAGGTTCATCATCCATTAAAGCTCCCAGTTTCCTGTTTGAAGGCAAATAGAGAACTGGTTCTCGGCTTCGTTGCTCATCAATTAGTAAATCGTCATCAATCCTCGTCCTCTTCCTCATTTGATCCCACTCGGGTCGGATCTCTCTCTCGATTTCTTCCTTTTGTTTGTGGATTTTGTGCAGATCTTTCTCCGAGGCGTCACAGATTGCTTTTTGTGCTTCGAGTCTCGCCATCAGAGCATTAGCCGCCGCCTGATTCAACCTCACCTGCTCCTTGTAAATTACAGTCCTGCAAAATTGGAGCAAAAGAATCAAAAATGTGTTTTTTATGCCTTGGGTCACAAAAAACACACTGAATTCACTTACTGGTGCATAGCATCTCGGATCATCTTTTCCAACATTATGCGATATGAAGACTGAGATTCAGCTAGCCTTCTGCATTTCTCCGCCCTTCTCCGTCGTTTTATTAGAGTAAGTTCCAAATCTTGGATCGCAAGTTTGTCATCTTCATTCTTCCGCTTCAGCTGACTCACTTCGTGATCGAGCTCTTGTAGCTCTGATTTCATCTTCATCGACTCTTCCTTGTGCTTCAAGGAATCCCTCGCCATGACAATAGCTTTGTAAGTGCTCGACCCCTGATTAGGGTCCGCATTCTCTTTTTTGGAAGCTAAGTAACCACATTTTAACCAACATCATCAAAAATTAAACTTCCCAAAAATCTATCAATATTGATTTCATTTTTAGAAGTGTAATTGGAAAGCCATATTAATCTTACCTTGCTGTTTATTGTAGTCCAATGATCGTAACACCGAGGCATTGTCCCGAGACTCTCGTTTAGAAACCACAATCGCAGCTGGCGCGAGCCCAGATTTCTCCATCGATTCGATAAAATGGTACGGAAATGAATGGGATTCGACTGCTTGTTGAGGATTGATTTCTTCGTTTTCGGCCTCGGGGAACAAGAATGAGAATGCCCTGTGTCTGAATATATGAAAAGTATGGTTTATAGTAGGAAAAAACGGATTTTGAAGTTAAAGATTGGGTTTTTTGTGAAAATTGCTGTACCTAAAGTCCGAATTCGAGGAAGCAAAGATTGATAAGAACTGATTTACTGAGATTCCCAATTGAAAGTCCCACCACGGAATGAGGAACTCTAGCTTGTTGTGCTTTCTGTTGCATGCTTGCCATTGCAGTATCCTCAGGTTGCTTGGAACTGTCAATCCTCCTCCTGTAATTGAGGGCAGTCAGATATGGAGAAAGAGATACAGAGATTAAGAACAGAGAGACACAGAGAGAGACGGAGATTTACTTGAGCAAGGAAACCAGTGATCAATATGCCAAGCAAGAGGAGAAGCTGAATCAGCATGATAATACAGAACATTTCCATATGGGTCTACTCTGATCACAGCAGGATCGAATCCAGCATTTCTACATTTGAAAGTCACGAATTCATCGTCAAAAAAGATTGTATTTTGCGAAATAATTCAGTACACTGAACTCGACAGGAACGGGGTTTCCTAAACATTGAAGATGAAGCTCAAGTTTATTATAAACATACCCCAAGTGATTGAGCTGCTTCCACAGAAGGCTGACAAAGATCTTCAGTTTAGCTGTTGGTTTCGCTTCCGGGTCGGTAATTGGAAACATCGACTGTAGTTCATCCGCATGAACAAGCTAAAAAAAAAGAACAAAAACATCAACAAAGATTCTCTCAATAGAACATATTTTGAATCTCCAACCATTACTCTAATCCCAACCCAGAACTTAATTCTCCTTTTTTCCTATCAATCTACTGTTTTTCCAGCTCATCTAATCGAATAAAAATTCATCAAGAAGCATACGAACCTCATTTTGCTGCAGAGAGTAGGGGGTGAAGGTGAACGGAGGGCCGACGGAGTACGGTCCGGCATTGCGGCTTCTGGCGAGCTTCGCGAAGGCTTTCGGGTAGCCAAGAGTCTCGTTCACCACCAAATCTTCTTCTGTGAAACCATAATCATTTGCTGCCATTGTTGTGCTTGGAGAGTGGAGCTGAAGCTTAGTTCTTGTTTTTGTGAGAGAGGAGAAGACAGGGGAAATAGTTGAAGCAGAGGTGGATTGCGGCAACGGTCGAATTGGTTTTAAAAATAATATTTTTCGAAAAGGGTGCAGTGCCACGGCGGCAAACGGTGGATTTGTGGGTAACGGCTACAACAGACGGCCGGACCCATCGGTGGCCAATTTATGGCGCTTTCAGTCAAAAGTGACACTAATGGCTTCAGTTCGGAGAGGGTTGTTCAGGGGGAAGGGGGTAGCGGTCTCGGGGAGATGCTGGATTGTATTCCGTGTCAGGTCTCGCCTGAGACAAACTCTCACCTTGCATGTCCGGCTTCAGCTGAGGAGGTCAGACAGGCAACATTTCAGATGGGGGGTCACGTGCTCCGGGTCCGGATGGCTTCTCGGGGACTTTCTTTCAAAAGAACTGGAGTGTCATCGGTCCAGACATCGTCACTTCCGTCAACATCTTCCTCACATCAGAGTGCGTTTGTGGCTGGCAGGAGAATTCAGGATAATATCTTTATTGCTCATGAGATGTTTCACAGCCTTAAGAACAGGCGCCGAGGTAATGGATCGGAGTGCGCCCTGAAGATTGACATGAAGAAAGCATACGACAGGGTGGAGTGGGACTTCCTTCTGGAGGTTCTTAGGAGGAGAGGCTTCTCGGAGACGTGGGTTCAGTGGATCAGAGCTTGCATATCTACGGTTACGTATAGGGTCAACGTCAACGGGAAACGCTCTAGGACTATCTCGCCTTCGCGGGGTCTGCGGCAGGGTGATCCTCTATCTCCCTACCTTTTCATCATTATGGCTGACGTTTTATCTAGATTGATGGAGGCTCAGGTGGATAGAGGACTTATCCAGGGGTTAAGGCCGAAACAAGGGTGTCCCACTATACACCACTTGTTCTTTGCCGACGACTCACTATTCTTCTTTAGAGGATCGACAGATAACGCCAGGAACCTTAAGTGGATCTTGAACACCTATTGTGATGCTTCGGGCCAGGCGATAAATCTCGACAAATCCAGTCTTTTTTGTAGCTCGGGGGCGGATGATGGTTTGGTGTCCGAGGTCTCGACAATCTTGGGTGTTCGAAGAGTGGCCAACCCGGGCAATTATCTTGGCCTGCCTACTGTTTGGGGTAGGTCTAAGCGTGATGCCATGTTGTTCATTAAAGAGAGAATTCAAGACCGAATCAAGGGGTGGAGTAACAAGCTTTTGAATAATGCCGGTAAAGAAGTCTTGATTAAAGCTGTGGTGACCTCTATTCCGACCTATGCAATGAGTATCTTCCAACTACCAAAGACTTGGTGTGCGGAGATTAATGCCATGATAGCCAAGTTTTGGTGGGGATCTAAGGAGGGCGAGAGGAAGATACATTGGAAAAGGTGGGATGTTATGACCGATTCGAAGTTGGAAGGGGGCTTCGGGTTTAGAGAGATTCAGAAATTCAATGCGTCTCTATTGGCCAACATGGCGGCTCGGGTTCTTAACGAACCACACGCTCTATGGGCACAGGTACTTAAAGGTATTTACTTTCCCCGGTCGAACTTTATGCAGGCTAAGAAGGGTGGTCGTGCTTCTTGGGGGTGGTCGAGCCTCTTAGCGGAGCGAGATATCATCAAGGATAATGGCGTCTGGACAATCGGGAACGGGCGCTCAGTCCGGCCTTTCATTGACCGTTGGGTGCCTTCAGCGTCTGACTTCCGCCTGCCTGCTGCTGACCGAGCTGCTAACGCGTCGGAGGAGCTGCGAGTGGCTGACTGGCTGGCACCAGACCTGCATGGATGGAATGAGCATGCTGTCCGGAGGGACGTGGCCGAGGACTCTGCACTGCATGTGCTCTCTGTCCAGATATCTCGACATGGGGGTCCTGACTCCATTGTTTGGCCATTCACGAGAGACGGTCGGGTTACTGTCAAGTCCGTTTACAACAGGCTGAAGGAGTGCGAGGCTAGGGTAGGGGGCAGGGTGGCGAACCTTGGACCGTGGCCTGACGTATGGAGAGCAAAGGTAGCTCAGAAGATCAAGGTATTTACATGGAAACTAATTTCGAATGTGTTGCCTGTTAGGGCTAATCTGGTGCGCCGAGGAGTCCCGGTCTCGGCCTCCTGCCCGGCCTGTGACGAAGACGAGACTGTGTCCCACATGGTGCTCGGCTGCCCTTGGACTCACAGGGTTTGGAGGGAGGCTCTGGATACGCACACGCAGGTGCAAAGGGAGTTGGTGCATCGAAGAATCTGGCCTAGCCAGGATCAGCGACAGCTTGGGCAAGCTACGGCGAGGCGATCGTCCACTGCCTCGAACAGAAACTGGGAGAAGATCATGGTTACTTGCTGGGCAATCTGGAAGGCTCGTTCTAAGCTCGTGTTCGAGGACAAACAGCCGAACGCGGGGGTGGTCATTCTGGAGGTTGCTTCGACCATGGAGGAGCTGGACATGGTGAGGTCCCAGGACCAGCGGGTGAAGGAGGCAAGTTTGGCGTGGAGGTCCGGCCGTAACAGATGGGAGAGACCGCCGCCGGGTACGATCAAAATTAACTGCGATGCGGCATGGTGTCCCACTACGAGGCTCGGGGGTATCGGCGTTATAGCGAGGGACCATTTGGGGACGATTGTAGGTGGGAGGCATGACACCATTTTGGGAGGCTCGGTCGAGGAGGCGGAGGCTGGGGCAATCCTTCACGGGGTGCAACTAGCCGTCGACCTCGGATGGACCAACATCATGATCGAGTCGGATGCGGAGGGTGTCATTAACCACATTTTAGGCACGGATGCGGTTTGGAGGATTCTTGCGGTTTCTAATCATATTCGTGAGCTTGCGTCTTCTATTAGTTTGGTATGTTGGAGGGCTATCCCGAGGATAGCAAACCAATGT
The DNA here is from genome assembly GCA_946814005.1 of Chamaenerion angustifolium. NCBI lineage: Eukaryota > Viridiplantae > Streptophyta > Magnoliopsida > Myrtales > Onagraceae > Chamaenerion > Chamaenerion angustifolium. The sequence goes on from OX328281.1 coordinate 350,076, forward strand.
GCCGACTATATTGCGGGTCTAGCTACCCGAAGGGTGTGTCCTTTGGATTGGGTCGTGAGACCCCCACCCGATCTTTGTACTTTGCTGAGTTTAGACATTTCGTTGTAACGGGTTGATTTTCGTTAATGAGAATTATATCGTGTTGATGGCCAAAAAAAAAAAACCGTTATATATATATATATATGGTGCAAAATATAGTAAATTATATGCTAAACAAAATTTTTATTTACGTATGTAAATGTATTAATTGACCAAAAAAAAAGTATGTAAATGTATTATATATAAATTTAAAAAAAAATGAAATTTCAAATATTTTTACTTAAATAATAGTGTTGGAGTTCAGCAAAAAAAATTCTTATTTTTTTTAATAAATATGTAATGATGGACTAAAATTTAGAACCTTTTATTGATTGAGGTTATAGGGTTTATTTGAATAAAGATATTACTTTGGGGCCCTTATTAAAATAATGATAATACAACCCAAATTAAAAGGTCCTTTATTGTTTTTAAAAAATCATCATCATACAAAATTTAAATTAATATAAAAGTGGACTTACTTTATGTGATAAAATAGACCAACATTTTCCCATAGGCTTGATATGGTCAAGGTTATTCAAGTCTGCTTCATTGCCATTTAGGCCCATTAGGAAAAGTAATTGGGCAAAATATGAAATTGGTTCTTCTAAGTCAAAATTGAGTTTCCTTAGTTTGTTTTCAAATTTTTTTTATCATTATGTTTAGTTATTAGTCGAGTTTACCATTTTTGTCTGATTTTTCATCTAAATTTAACATAATATATTTTTAAAATTATAAAAATAATATAATAAATATTACATTTAAACCTTTCAAAATTTTACAATACATTAGAATTGAGTCACAATTCAATCGAAACCCCATTAAAAGAGGTTATTATCTAAGTCTTGACTCATTCCAACTTGCCCACGAGGGAGGGGATGGTCTGAGTCAAGACCCAAACTCTAGCCCCCTCGATTTGGACTCTATTATAACATATATAAATATTTTAAATGGTTAAATTGTACATTTTAAAAAATATTCTATTATTTTTGCAAATTTCAAAACATATTTTATATATTAAGTTTGAACGGGAAAAAAATTAACTTGACTGATAACTATGCTTGAACGAACAATTGTTTAAAAAAAAATAAACACTAAGGAAAAAAAACAATTTTACCTCCATTATATGAAAAATGTCGTATTTTACCCTATATTATATATAGAGAGAAAAATAACACTAAAAATCTATTTAGAAAATAATAATTAAAAATATTGTATGTTTTTAGATAATTATTATAGAAAATATATTAGGAGGAAAAAAATTGTTTGATATAAAAAAGTAAGATATATTTATTTTATTCATTCCGCTCTTAATTTCTTTTAGCCTTGTTCATGAATCGGTTCGGGGTCGAACCGGTTCTGAACTGAACTGGTCTGGTTTGAAAAAAACCAATACATTTTTCTGTTTCTAAAAAAACTGGTATGGTTTAAGGAAAAAAGAACTGGTCTGGTTCGAACCGATTCAGAACCGGTTCGAACTGTTCTGGTCTGTTTTTTTTAATAACAATTTTGGTTCAAAAATAATCCGGTTCAAACCGAACCTAAACCGGCTAAAAATCCTGTCCAACACACTGAACCGTCTGAAAAAATACTGAACCAACTGAAAAATACTGAACCGGCTGAAAAAACACTGAACCGACTGAAAAATACACTGAACCGATTGAAAAACACACTGAACCGATTGAAAATATGTTCCACAACCGACTAAAATCCTGTCCAACATCAACATATGAGAGTCCAATATATCTTTAGGTTTGGTTTATTGAAGACATCTCTAGGTTTAGTTGATTTTGCTTCAAACCGGTTCTAAAATTATATAGGTTTAAAGTGGTTTGATTTAAATTTAAGTATAAACCAGTATAAAAAAACGAGTCGAGTCGAACCGATTCGAACTGGATTTTTGGTACTATTTTGAACTGTTCTATTTGAAGGCAAAAAATACTGGTCTGGTTTTGGAACTAGTTCGGTCGAACCGGTTCGAACCAAACCAGTTCCAGACCAGACCAGTTCGTCCGAACCGGTTTATTTGGCCAAGCCTAATTTCTTTTCAAAACTTTATTATTTGAGTTAAATACTAATGAGTTACATGAACTTTAGACGTTTTGCAATGAGCTACCCGAACTTTAACAATTTAAAACGGGCTACCTCAACTTGAACGAATGTGCAAATAACTATCTCCGTTCAATTTACCGTCAACCATTGACAGAATTTCGTCGGAAATTGGACGGGCACCTTCGTACAAGTTGAGGTAGTCCGTTTTGAATTTTTAAAGTTCAGGTAGGCCGTTGCAAAACGTCCAAAGTTCATGTAGCTTAATAATATTTAACCCTTATTATTTTTTTTCCCAAATAATTCAGACTTAATAATCGTCCATTACTCTACCTGTCTACCAAATACCAATACAGCCTACTTTTTAATTGTATTTAAAAGACACTGCGTTGTAGAATCATTAATTAGTCGGCATTGCATCATTAATATCATCGCATCTTCCGTACCTTCTTTTTCTTTTCGTTCTACACCAAAAGAAACTCAACACGGCTCTGCCTCTGTATTTGTGGCGTCATTAATATAACAATAAGTCAATTAACAATAATAATAAAAAATAAAGTGACATCACTGCTGACTTATAATGTTGCTTCCTCATCAAGGCATAAACGTGCTTTTATTAGCATAAAATAGGTGGAGTCGATTAATTATCATATAATTAAAAGTTATGCAATAATACATTTTTTATATATTATAAATGTGCCCTACATGATGCATAAGTAGGTTCAACCAATTTTAACATGTAGTTATACAAATAAATATGTCAAGTTAAAATGTGTCTTAATCTTGTCTTTACGCGTCATATAGAATATGTTATACGAATTAATATAATTATTTAGTAATATTTACTTATAAACTCATCGACTATACTAATATTACAACTGAAGTTTATTCGTGGTGTATCTCGTGTAATACGAGTCTTGTTTATATTGTCTCTCATGTTAATACCAAATTAAATGACACAACATGAATTATCGAGACTGAAAGCAAGTTTCACGGCTAAAAGTAGATTGAACCGTTAAATATATTTAAAAAATAAACAAAATAATTACTTCTTACGACTATATATCTATTGAGCCGCAAATAATTAACTAAATTATTTTTTTACAGCTCAATAATGTTCGAACTGTTCACTTGAGTCTTTAACTTCCGTCATTCCCGTAGTGAAAATAGTAGTTAATGTCAAATAAATAAATTTAAAAATTCCATTTAAACCACACTTAACTACTTAAGGAATGTAATAATAAACCACTAATATTTTTAATTATTTATGGAATAAGCAACAATGGCTCACATTGATGTTATAACTATTTTTTTTGTTCCCTTATGGGATTATTATATCTATAGGTAAAAATAAATATGATTATAAAGAATAATGAAATAGATTATTGACCTCAGTTAATAAAAAGATTATTACAACGTGGTTGAATAATGATGTCATGAAATCAATCAAATCAACGATGCAGACACAAAATCTATTATTATTGTTTTTGGTCAACCAAAATCTATGAATAGAAAATAATATTTTCTCTGATAAATCAATGATTGAATAAATTGGAAAAGTTGAATAAAATTCAGGTCAATAAAAGTAAGTGGGTAAATTGTCAAAATTAAAGTCAAACACGAAAATGATAAATAAAATCATAAAAAATGGAAAAGAAATTTCATTTGAAAATATATCGAATTTGTTAGTATTTTTATTTTATCAAGAGAATAATTTAATAAGGTTAAGATAACAAAGTTACTAATTAGATATTTATTTTATAAGTTTAATCCAGTTCATTTTATCTATACATATTAAATAAACCATTAATCAAATATGAAAATCATTTTCGTTATAAAATTATGCATATTTAAAGAAAGGTGAGTTTTACAATATTATATATATATTTTTTGGTCAACATTTACAATATTATAATTACAAAATATTTTAACCATGGAAAGTTATTTAAGTGCTTTTTTTGGTAAATTAGTTATTTAAGTGCTTAATGTATCAAGTTACGAACATATGGGTGTACGGATGTCGATGTCTCAAATCCCAATTCATTAAGGATTTAAATTTTATTAAAACAAAGCATTCAGTAAGAAAATATTCAAAATACAAAATAAAACATTTCAAATAATATAAATTGAAGTATACAAATAATTAAAAAAAAACGTTTGAATATTAATGTGAATAAATTAGATGTTTCGTTATAAATAAAATACTAAGTGATATTGAGATATCAAAACCATAAAAAATCGTGATTCAATATGCACATTTATTTTATTAAAAAAATAAGTAAATGTTTCATTATAAATGGAAGATGAATAAAGAAAAAGAGTGAAATTTTGAAGGATACCATTACAAATTTTTTTAATCTGAAGTTTTATTTCACAATTAATTAAATATTTAATATGCTTATACATGCCAAATATTTGTGTGAGTAAATCACATTTTATCATAAACAAAGCACCACTATAATAGAAAAATAAGGTGTAACACTCAGGGTAAGGCAACATTATTACCAAATAAATTGTAATCCAAATTCTCATTTTAAAACTTACAAATAATTAAAAAAAATTGTCACCCTTGTATAAAATAATTAGGTATCATTATAAATATTTTAAAAATAAAATCAAACGTACAAACATTATGACGATTGACAGTAAAATCCAAACAATGTACGTTAGTGCATGTGCTTCACGACTATAATCAGTACATAATGGAAAAAGGACAGAAGAGCTATTGAAATTAAAGTATCCAATCTAAATAATATTTTGTACAATTAATTAATGCCCTCGAAAATTATAAAATAAAACTTTATTTATCCATATTATAAATATTTTTTTTGATATATTTATTGACTATCCAAACGTGCAGCTCCAAGAAGACAAACCCATTTGCACCTCTCCACTCCTTATATATACAACCTTCCAACTCCATAACCAGAAACCAGAAACAAAACCCTAACCATCTCCCTTTACTTTCCTTCCATTTGTAGAAGAAACACCATTTCTGCACTCCCATTGCAGGGATTTCACCTTACTTAATGGAGGGCGGAGACATATACAAAGCAAGCGCGAGCTTGAGGTCTGCCGGAAACAGCTCCTCGTGGCGGCACAATAATGGACCTGCAGATGTTTTCTCGATGTCTTCCAGGGATGAGGACGACGAGGAGGCCCTGAAATGGGCGGCGCTGGAGAAGCTGCCGACGTTTGATAGGCTGAGAAAAGGGATCCTTGTGACGTCAAGTGGTGGGCTTAACGAGGTTGAGCTGTCAACCCTCGGATTCCATGAACGAAGGAGTCTGCTCGAGAAGCTCGTGAAGGTTGCTGAAGAAGACAATGAGAGGTTCCTCTTGAAGCTCAAGGATCGAATCGATAGGTAACTAATATTGAAATAAATCATCCATAATTAATCATTTGATAATCTTCAAGCACTTTTGATAAGTTATAACTTATGTTTGTGTGGACTCAAAATGGTCAACTTATAACCCAAGTTAGTGAAACCTTTATTAAAAAAGTTTAAAATATTTCAGCGTACATTGACTAGATACATTAGTTATATGTCACATCATTTTTTTTGGTCAAGTAGCTAACTGGTTGAACGATTTGCAACGGGCTATCCGAACTTTTAAAATTCAAAACGAGCTACCTCAACTTTGAAGAAGGTGCAAATAACTAACTCCGTCCAATTTCCGACGACTTTCCGACGATAATTGACGGAAAATTGGACGAAGGTATCTATTTGCATATTCTTCAAAGTTGAGGTAACCCGTTTTGAATTTTCAAAGTTCGGGTAGCTCGTTGCAAAATGTCTAAAGTTCAGGTAGCTACTTGGTATTTAATCCTTATTTTTTTAAGGGCTAATTATATATATAAAAAAAAAGAATTTTTAGGAAAAATCAAACAGCAAACCAATTTTTTTTTTCCAAACAACAAACCAAACTTTTGGAATTGAGTAATCAATAAACCTACTTCAAATTTTTATTATGTTTGAACGGATTTTTCAATATTGGATGAAATTATTTAGTCAGCATTAATTGAAATATTTTAAGGAAAGAGTTTTACGACTTAATAACTCCTTTAAACATTGAAAAATCTTTTCAAACATAACCGATATTTGATATAGTTTTGTTGATTGCTCAAGTCCAAAAGTTTATTTTGTTGTTTGTCAAAAAAAAGTTCGTTTTTTTTTTTGATAATTTTAATCATTTTTTTATGTACGTCATCACTAATTGATAATATATATATTTTTTTAATAATGTCTTAACAATTAAATCAGGGTTGGGATTGATCTTCCCACGATTGAAGTGCGATATGAACATTTGAACGTCGAAGTCGAGACTTACGTTGGAAGCAGGTCGTTGCCAACAGTCGTTAATTTCATCTTCAATATATTTGAGGTAATTAATACTATTTTTTAAAAGTGATTAAGCAACGTGTGAATTAATTATGCTAATTATAGTATATATATATATATATATATATATTATATATGTTAGTTAAAGTTAAACAACCCACTTAGTCAGATTTTAATGTTATTGAATTTGACATGTTATTAATGTCTAAATAAGATTAATTCTAAATGTGTTTAAGTTTACCGAAATGAGAAAATGAATAAAAATAACGTCACACGAAATACAATACATCTACACAAATCAATTTAAAATAATAATATTTAAAGAATGATACTTTTTACCCAAAAATTGTATTTAAATTATTGAACAGTACAAAATTTATTAATATTATATTTTAACAAACAAGTTCCAATATATTCGTGGATAAAATGTTTTGACTTTGAGACACAATAATTCAGTTTTGTATCTACTTTCTAACCGTCTCTTTGTCCCACACACAATAAAATATGTAGAGATTTCCAAAATTATGGTCTAAAATATCTGATTTTCGAAATGTATATATAATAATTTTTTAATTTTTTTTTTATTGAACTGAGTCAACCGGAGTCGATCCTGACCACAAGTTAAAATATTTTGAAGAATCGAATGCAAGAACGAAGTATTTTAAGGAATAAGAATTAGTGTAAATATTGTTTTTTTAAGAAATAAATATAAAACGAAAATTAAAGGAACAATTGTTCGGTCGGGTCGGGTCGATATTGTTACACCCAACCTACTACGTAGGACCGAGACCGATCGGACAAGTTTTTTTATTCAAGGTCGGGCTTGGTCTTGGTCTTTTTTCCTAAAAGCCCTACTAGGTCCGGACTGACCCGACCTTGAAGAAAATCATAGAAATTCATGGCGTAATCCTTGAAATACTAATAATTCATGACTTAAAGTATTCAACAACCCTTGGATCGGTTTCATAAGGGAAGTGCGGCGGAAGACGAGAAGCGATCGAGTTAAAAACCAAAACTTCGGTGATTTTTTTGGTCAATCCAGTTGATTTTTTGTTTTTACCAAAAATTTCGGTCTAAGACCGAGACCGGCTCTAGTCAAGCAAGACCGACTCGATCGGACTTTTTTGACCAAAGTCGATCTCGGTTCTCCATATGTCAAGACCGAAATTTCAGTCTCCGCCCATGATCAGCCCTACAGCCTACGGCCCTACGCTTACTCTTCCTGCAATGTCTGAACTCTCTATCTGATTTCACGTGAATGTGTTTGTTGCAGGGATTCTTGAATTACCTTCTCATACTTCGAAGTAAGAAGAAGAACATTTCAATCCTTAATGATGTCAGCGGAATAATCAAACCTGGCAGGTGATGATTTTTGAAGTAACACAGATTTCACGTTATTCTACTCCAATTTCTTCATGCAAATCCAATGATTTTAGCATTAACATCATCTGAATCTGCAGAATGACACTGCTTTTGGGTCCTCCAAGCTCGGGAAAGACCACACTCTTATTAGCCTTGGCTGGAAAGCTCGACTCCAAGTTGAAGGTACGTCTCCAAAAAAATGATGATTCAAGTTGAATATGTCTCTAAATTTTGGTGAATTTTCTGTTTTTTATAGACTTCAGGAAATGTGACATACAATGGACATGCCATGAACGAGTTCGTGCCGCAAAGAACCGCAGCTTACATCAGTCAATACGATCTTCACATCGGCGAGATGACCGTGAGAGAAACTCTTGCTTTCTCGGCTCGAAGTCAGGGTGTTGGATCCCGATACGGTACGTTTATTAGTTCGAAAAAAGCGTAAAATGCGGCATTGCTCCCCTAAAGTTTACGCCGATTTTAAAATTCTCCCTTAAAATTTAAAGTAACTCCTAATGTTTGGAAATGATGAAAAATCTTCATTTACCGATGACTGCTAGATGCTCTTTCAAGGAGGGATTTTTCATCATTTTCAAACAGTAGGGAGAACTTTAAACTTTAAGGGAGAATTTTAAAATCGGCGTAAATTTTAGGAGCCGGGCAATGTCGTGATATTTCATCAACTCTTTTTATAGAATTACAACTTAACTATTTCTCGTGTTGGTTCGGAAATTGCAGATATGTTAGAAGAGCTATCGAGACGAGAAAAAGCTGCTAGTATAAAACCCGACCCCGATATCGATGTTTACATGAAGGTAAATCAGTTCGCTTCAGTCGTAATGTTCGGTCGAAGTTTTGAGTGATCTGATCGCGATGATATATTATCCATTCGGTATTTTCTTAGGCTATGGTTGCGAAAGGTCAAAATGCGGATGTTGTGACGGATTACGTACTTAAGGTAACACATTAACATCATAGATGTTCAGTAATTTTTGTTGAATTTGAACTCATTTTTCGATCTCGGTTTCGACAGATATTAGGACTCGAAGTGTGTGCAGATACCATGGTTGGAAATGAGATGATACGGGGCATCTCCGGAGGACAACGAAAGCGTGTCACCACGGGTAAATTTCGCAAACATGAACACTCACGACAAGAAAATAGAGTTTAAGCGACGCAATAATGACTTTAGTCGTCGCTTAAAGTTACTGACTCTTTAGCAACACTCAATCATACTGCCGCATAAGATTGATGATCCAATAGACGACACTTTGTTGCGTCGCTAATTCCTATAAGTATCTGTTGAAAGCTTTATAATTTTCCGATTTGGCATTCTGTGTATATATGTATAGGTGAAATGCTTGTTGGACCGGCGAAGGCACTTTTCATGGACGAAATATCGACTGGATTGGATAGTTCGACAACTTACCAAATCGTGAATTCGCTTAGACAATACGTCCACATCATGAAGGGAACGTCAGTCATATCACTGTTGCAACCTGCACCTGAAACTTATGATCTCTTCGATGATATTATCTTGATCTCCGATGGTCGGATCGTGTACCAGGGTCCACGTGAACTCGTTCTAGATTTCTTCGAGTCGATGGGATTCAAATGCCCTGAGAGGAAAGGAGTCGCCGATTTCTTGCAGGAAGTAAGATAAAAATGGATCACTTCTTATAAGTCCTTGCTCGGAGGACAAGCAATTAATCTTGTCTTCTTTTTTGTACTAGGTAACATCGAGGAAGGACCAACAGCAGTACTGGTTCCGCAAAGACGAGCCTTACAGTTTCGTCACGGTTAAGGAGTTCTCCGAGGCTTATCAGTCATTTCATGTTGGGAGAAAACTCGGCGATGAGCTATCGACTCCGTTTGATCGGACAAAAAACCACCCTGCTGCATTAACTACCGACAAGTATGGCGTGCCGAAGAGAGAGCTCTTGAAAACAAATATTGAAAGGGAGTGGTTGCTCATGAAAAGGAACTCTTTTGTGTATATATTCAAGCTTACTCAAGTGAGTATCAACTACTTTTTTCTATTTATTTGCAGAATATCTTTGTAGAAACTGCAGAGTTCGCCAGTTAAGTTGTTGACTGATGATTTTTCAAGCTGGTTGCTCATAGTTTGATGTTTTTGTTGAATCTCAGCTGTCGATAATGGCTTCTGTGGCGATGACGCTCTTTTTGAGAACTGAGATGCATCGAGAGACCGTAACCGATGGAGGGATTTACACGGGTGCACTGTTCTTCACCGTGATCATGATCATGTTCAATGGAATGTCTGAGCTATCCATGACGATTGCGAAGCTTCCCGTGTTCTACAAGCAAAGGGATCTTCTATTCTATCCGGCTTGGTCTTATGCCCTTCCGTCATGGATCTTGAAGATCCCTATCTCCTTCATGGAAGTCGCGGTTTGGGTGTTTACGACATACTATGTGATGGGTTTTGATCCTAATGTTGGAAGGTATGAGCATTGTTTATACTATGACTTTTCCCAACAGAAACATTTCGTCGCTACATTTATTGAAAAAGTTCTTTTAGAATCCCATATATGTTAAAGACTTATTATTCCTTTTGTTGCAGATTGCTTAAGCAATACATACTGCTGGTTCTTGTTAATCAGATGGCTTCTGGGCTGTTTCGGTTGATTGCCGCGTTAGGTAGAGACATGATCATAGCCAACACCTTCGGTTCCTTTGCGCTGCTGATGCTTTTCGCATTGGGTGGAGTCGTTTTATCGCGAGGTAAGATTAAACACAACAACTTACTTCAACTGCTCAATAATAATACATCAAATTAATCTCTTTAATTTGATATAATCATAGATGACGTGAAGAAATGGTGGATATGGGCGTATTGGTGTTCGCCATTGATGTATAGCCAAAATGCGATCGTTGTGAACGAGTTCTTCGGGAAGAGTTGGAGCCATGTACTCTCTTTTCTCTATACTTCCATATTTTTTTAAACTACCAAATATCAAGTTCCGAAAATCAACCACGGTTGTACATTTTTCGTTCAAGGTTCATCGAAAAATGAGCAAAACTTAATAGTTACACTAGTTAAAACGTCGCTAAAATTTAGTTCGACTAACAGTTTGGTACCTTAAGTTTTTCTGATTAACAAATAGATGGACTGATTGAGTTAATGGTACATCATGTTAAACAGATTCCAAATGGTACAACAGAACCACTTGGAATTCAGGTTTTGAAGTCTCGTGGTTTCTTTCCGCACGAATATTGGTACTGGATTGGTTTGGGGGCGATGTTCGGTTTCATCATCCTCTTCAACTTCGGGTTCTCGGTTGCTTTGGCTTATCTCAACCGTGAGTGTTTTGTGTAAATCTGTTGAATTATACGACAAAAGGACGCTTTTTTCTAAGAAAATGACAATTTACAAACATTATTCTTTGTTGTTTGTAGCATTTGGAACGTCACGATCAGTTAAATCCGAGGATTCGGAAGAAACTACAACACTAACCGAATTGTCATCTCGAAGGTCCTCAAGATCGTCATCCACAAGACCGCGAACTGCGGTTGAGTCCAATAGTAAAAGAGGAATGGTGCTACCATTTCAGCCACACTCCATCACTTTTGATGAAATCACTTACTCAGTCGATATGCCTGCGGTAAATACAAGCACCAATCTATCAAGTTAAAACTTTATGTACACTACTAGTATTCTACCAACAAAGGCATTCCGTCGCTAAAAGTGAAGCCAGAGCTTTACGGTCGCACCTACATCTAGGAACTGATATTGTTTCTGAAATTCTTGCAGGAAATGAAGACGCAGGGAGTGAATGAAGACAAATTGGTTCTTCTAGATGGTGTCAGTGGTTGTTTTAGGCCCGGGGTTCTGACGGCACTGATGGGTGTAAGTGGCGCAGGAAAAACAACACTTATGGATGTGTTGGCGGGTCGAAAAACAGGAGGATACATCGAAGGTGATATAACAATTTCGGGTTACCCGAAGAAACAAGAATCTTTTGCTCGGATATCGGGTTACTGTGAGCAGAATGATATCCACTCCCCTCATGTTACTGTCTATGAATCCTTGGTCTACTCCGCTTGGCTCCGATTACCCCCTGATGTCGATGAAGAAACCCGAAAGGTTCATATCTATTACCCAAACTTTAATTTTTATGACTTTTACCAACAATAATATTTTGTCGGTAGAAATATGCAAAATTTAAACACTGCTCTACATATTTGTTTTTGTAGATGTTTATTGAGGAAGTCATGGAGCTTGTGGAACTGAACCCATTGAGGGAAGCATTGGTCGGCTTACCTGGAGTTAACGGTCTTTCAACCGAACAACGAAAAAGATTAACAATTGCTGTTGAGCTAGTGGCGAACCCATCGATTATTTTCATGGACGAGCCCACATCTGGACTCGATGCTCGAGCTGCTGCTATTGTTATGAGAACCGTAAGAAACACAGTGGACACTGGAAGAACAGTTGTTTGCACCATCCACCAACCTAGTATTGACATATTCGAAGCCTTTGACGAGGTAAATCACACAATTTCTTATGTTCATAGAGTTAACGAAAGACATTTCTTATGTTCTTATGATCATGACCATGTTTGCTATCATATGGAATTGTAGCTTTTCTTGATGAAGAGAGGAGGACAGGAGATATACGTCGGACCGTTAGGTCGCCACTCCTCTGAACTCATCAAATACTTTGAGGTAAGATTCAAGAATCAATTTTTCTCTCTACAGATTTGAAACATCGATCTTCAAATTGAGTATCTGATTGTACTTGTCATTTACCCCCAACAGGTAGTTGAAGGAGTTAGCAAAATAAAAGGTGGATACAACCCAGCAACATGGATGCTCGAAGTCACGGCATCATCGCAGGAGTTAGTATTGGGGGCCGACTTCACCGACATATACAAAAAATCAGATCTTTACAGGTAGGTCTTTTTTCAGTAATGGTCATAAAATACTATAGTAACGCACACTTTAACTGTCACTATAAGGTGTAGTTGCTGCCAATAACTATGAAGTTTGTAACAATGACCATGCACTGTTTTTCAGGAGAAACAAGGAATTGATTAAGGATCTAAGTAAACCAACACCTGGTTCGAAGGACCTCTATTTCCCAACTCAATATTCTCAGTCATTCCGTGTTCAATGCTTGGCTTGTTTGTGGAAGCAGAACTGGTCATACTGGAGAAACCCACCGTACACTGCCGTCCGACTCCTTTTTACAACGTTCATAGCTGTCATGTTCGGGACAATGTTCTGGGACCTCGGCTCGAAAGTGTAAGTAGTTACCATTATGTTCCTAACATATACTGTCTTGTTATTTCGACACCAATTTTTGACTGATATTTTTGCAGAAATCGGCAACAAGATCTTATCAACGCAATGGGATCCATGTACGCCGCTGTTCTCTTTCTCGGGGTGCAAAATGCATCGGCCGTGCAACCAGTTGTAGCCGTTGAGCGGACTGTCTTCTATCGTGAACGAGCAGCCGGAATGTACTCTGCATTCCCATACGCCTTTGGCCAGGTAAAATTTGAAGACCTTAGTTAACTACTCGTATCTGAAAATAAAAACTTTCTATCCAATTCAAGTAAAAGAATGTTAAAGCTAGTCCTCAACTTCTGACATTTCAGGTTGTGGTTGAGCTTCCGTACGTGCTCTTACAAACCATGATATATGGCGTGATAGTGTATGCTATGATTGGGTTCGACTGGAAGGTTGAGAAATTCTTCTGGAACGTCTTCTTTATGTACTTCACTCTACTATACTTTACCTTCTATGGCATGATGGCCGTGGCTGTGTCACCGAACCACCACATCGCTGCCATCATCTCCTCCGCATTCTACGGACTCTGGAACCTCTTCTCAGGATTTGTCGTCCCTCGAACGGTACACTATAAACAACTCCATATCTTCTTCTGAATCTATGGAAAATGAAGTCTATATATATATCTGATTTTATTTTAAAAAAATATAACAGAGGATACCAATATGGTGGAGGTGGTACTACTGGGCATGTCCGGTCTCATGGACCTTGTATGGTATGGTGGTCTCTCAGTTCGGCGACTTGCAGAACAAATTGGATGACACCGATCAGACAGTGGAACAGTATCTTCGAGACTACTTCGGATTTAGACACGACTTTGTTGGAGTCACTGCGGTTGTTGTTGTTGGATTCACCGTTCTCTTCGCTGCCATTTTTGGCTTCTCGATCAAGGCATTCAATTTTCAGAGGAGATAACCACTGTGTCTTCGTTATCGTGTTTACTGTTTAGAAAGAAATAATGGAGTTTGATTGATTTATTCTTTCCATATTTTATGCTATACCATCCCTGTGAAATTATCTTCAAGCTTGAATTTTGGCATCCTTAATGACTAAATCAAGGCTCAAACACCAGTTTACACTGAAATTTGAATGCTTAATCAAACTTTTTATAAGTCCAAACTTAATAAGTTAAAACTTTAGATATATATTTTTAAGGGTTAATAACCAAATAACAAACCGAACTTTGAGGAAAAACCAAACAGTAAACTGAACTTTTTTTGTTGACAAACAACAAACCAAACTTTAGAAATTTAACAAACAACAAACTTATCTCAAATTTTCATTATGTTTGAACGAATTTTTCAATGTTTGAATGAGTTATTAAGTCGTAATAATCTTTCCTTAAAATACTTCAACTAATGTTGACTTAATAACTAACTCAAACATTAAAAAAATTCATTCAAACATAATGAAAAATTGAGGTAGGTTTGTTAATTGATCAATTCCAAAATTTTGGTTGGTTGTTTGATAACAAAAAAAAAAAGTTTGGTTTGCAGTTTTTTTTTTAAAAAGTTTTTTTTTTGTTATTAACCCTATTTTTAAACATATCTCAACATATTTACGGTTTTACCGAAGTTATAAAGTTGAACTGAGAGTTGCATATTTTCGTTAAATTTTTCAAAAACGTGTCTGATAAAACCTGATCCAAAACATATTACTTTTCAATGCACGAACAATATTAAAGCGCAAAAGCCACCGTACGTCACCTACACGCAAAACTGGAGTTTTGTCCACGAGTACTCGCTTCAATTGGATTCGTGCCGTCGTCGATATTTTATTGCAGAAAAATTGACTGGAATCTAGAAAGAGACGATTCCTTTTTAAGAATATATTATAATATATGTATATATTATATACTGTTATATATCTTATTAATCCTAGTCAAGAAAAGACAGAATAGTTTAGTATTACACGTTGCAATACTAAGAAAATGGAAGTCATGGATAACGTATTCTCAACGGTAAACGGTCTCATTCGGACATCCTCTTCATGATCGCGGATGAAATTTACTAAAACTAATTGAAGACCGGCATTAAGATGTTCACGAGTAGACAAAGAAAACATGTGTGAAGAAACTTGATACCTTAAATATTGTAATTTCTTCGGTTTCAATTATGTTCTTAGGACATAGACTTTCAAAAGCAGCCCCTCTTTAAGCACGATCCACATAAAGTATTCAACGATAGAATATATATATATATATACTATGTAATATATAAATATATATATAATGTACGTATCTCCATTAGAGAGCCAACTTGATCTTTGTAGTGTTTCCGTCTTGTTATTCAAAATCAACTCATTCCCCAATACTTCGTTTCTCTCATCTCTCCCTTTCTGAAGAGATCACGAAGAAGTCATTTTTGGGATTTTGTTACCTTGCTCGGTTTTGGTTTTCGTGGGTGGATCTCGATGGAGGGCGACATATACATGGCGCGTGGTAGCTTACAAGATGCGAGCAGCGCATCATGGCACAGACACAGCACGTCCTTCGATGCATTCTCGAGGGGGTCTTGGGAGGCTGAGGATGACGAGGAGGCCCTGAAATGGGCAGCGCTCGAGAAGCTACCAACCTTCGACCGGCTGAGGAAAGGGATTCTCTCGGCCTCGACTGGAGGGCTGAACGAGGTCGATGTGTATAACCTTGGTATCGTCGAGAGGAGGAGTCTGCTCGAGCGGCTCGTGAAGGTTGCTGAAGAAGATAACGAGAAGTTCCTCTTGAAGCTCAGGGATCGAATCCAAAGGTAAATTGCATGTTTCGTCGCTAAAGGTCAATAGAGTGTTGCCAAAACGTAAGCTGCAGTAAGAAAAAAGTCTGATTCCATTCATGTTTAACATATTATCGTATTATGTACAGAGTTGGAATAGAACTTCCGACAATTGAAGTTAGATTCGACCATCTTAACGTCGAGGCAGAGTCCTATGGTGGAAGCAGAGCCCTCCCGACCGTCATCAACTTCACCTTCAGCATATTCGAGGTTATTAATTACGTTGATATACTCAGTGATTGAACGGGTAAATGAATCATCTGGGCACTTACTGAATGTGCTTGTTACAGGAAATCTTAACTTCGATTGGAGTACTAAGAAATAAAAAACAACATTTAACGATCCTCCGAGATGTCAGCGGAGTTATCAAACCTCGAAGGTGAAGATCCGGTTAATAATTTTATCACGGCCGAACTTATCAACACTTCTTTATCGTTTATCTAACGTGGTATATAATGCAGAATGACATTGCTTCTGGGTCCTCCTAGCTCGGGAAAGACCACGCTGTTATTGGCGTTGGCCGGGAAACTCGATTCCG
Source organism: Chamaenerion angustifolium (assembly GCA_946814005.1). Classification (NCBI taxonomy): domain Eukaryota; kingdom Viridiplantae; phylum Streptophyta; class Magnoliopsida; order Myrtales; family Onagraceae; genus Chamaenerion; species Chamaenerion angustifolium. Next base: position 366,526 of record OX328281.1, read on the forward strand.
CACTAAAGGTTAATAATTAATATCCATCAGTTGATCAAGTTTTTGCGACAGTTCATCAGTTCGTTACTATAACTAAGAGGTCTAAGAAACATTTTTTGTTTCTTGCAGACCACGGGAAAAGTGACCTATAATGGACACAGCATGAACGAGTTTGTGCCCCAAAGAACAGCTGCTTACATTAGTCAACACGATGTCCATATCGGGGAGTTGACCGTTCGGGAAACCCTGGCCTTCTCGGCTAGATGTCAGGGAGTTGGAACTCGATACGGTTCAATTCCTAACCAAAAACTCGCCTATATCTTCTGTAATACGTAGAAAAACGGTACGATGATTCTTGATTCTTCATAATGTTGCAGATATGTTAGCAGAATTGTCAAGAAGAGAAAAGGCAGCTAATATAAAACCAGACCAAGATATTGATATTTACATGAAGGTAAAATGCCCGATTAGGTCCTTGAATTCGGTGTTCCTCGACTATTAATCGGTTTATCGCTATTTTTGTAACAAGTAGTATCATAGCCATGTCATTCTATAACGATCTGATGAGTAAATTTATCACGTCAGGCAATGGTAGCGGAAGGTCAGGAGGCTAGCGCGGTCACTGATTATATTCTTAAGGTAATATCGGAGTTGGTTCGTCGCGTTTATCATTGGTATTTAGTACTTTTTGATGGTTCGACTCTCGAATTGATATTTGTTTCTTCAGATTTTAGGACTCGAATCCTGCGCAGACACCATGGTTGGGGACGAGATGCTACGAGGAATCTCTGGAGGACAAAGGAAACGCGTGACCACAGGTATGATGTTGTCACGATATATTTGGTATCACTGCCACTTTTTCTGCAACATATAAGAAATTATTGAATGTTGTATGTATCGCTCTTTCGCGTAATACTTTTCCGGGATACTACAGGTGAAATGCTAGTCGGACCAGCTAAGGCGCTATTTATGGACGAAATATCGACTGGATTAGACAGCTCGACGACATATCAGATCGTGAATGCGCTTAAACAATCGGTTCATATTCTCAATGGAACCGCATTGATATCCCTGCTTCAACCTGCCCCGGAAACCTATGATCTGTTCGACGATATTATCTTGATTTCTGATGCTCAGATCGTGTACCAGGGCCCACGCGAACGAGTCCTTGATTTCTTCGAGGAGATGGGGTTCAAATGCCCTGAGAGGAAAGGAGTCGCTGATTTCTTGCAAGAAGTAAGACGATATCTTAATTGAAACCCAATTAGTCTTTTTTTTGTTCTCGGATAAAGTTGCCTTTACCGACAGTTGTTTCTACTTTACTGAGGCAATTTATTTTTGTTGGTAAATGTGTAGTTCTACTAGTGTAGGACATTAGTTCATATGATATTTTTCCATTTTCTAACAGGTAACATCAAGGAAAGACCAAAACCAGTACTGGGCACGGAAAGAGGATCCGTATCGATTCATTACTGTTCCAGAGTTTGCCGAGGCTTTCAAGTTGTTCCATGTCGGAAAGAGCCTCGGAGATGAACTTTCAGTACCGTTCGACCGGCATAAAAACCACCCTGCCGCTCTGACAACAAAGAAGTACGGTGTGTCGCGAAAAGAGCTTCTGAGAGTGAACATGGCGAGAGAATGGTTGCTCATGAAGAGGAACTCGTTTGTGTATATCTTCAAAACGACCCAGATCGGGATCGTAGCTTTTATCACGATGACCGTGTTCCTGAAAACCACGATGCATCGAAACACTGTAACTGATGGAGGCATTTACACGGGGGCGATGTTCTTTGCGATCATCACGCTCATGATGACGGGAATGGCCGAGATTTCTATGACAATTTCAAAGCTCAATGTCTTCTACAAGCAAAGAGATCTTCGGTTTTACCCGGCTTGGTCTTACGCTCTTCCAAAATGGATCCTGAAGATCCCAATCACGGTCGTGGAAGTCGGTGTGTGGGTCGGTCTCACATACTATGTAATTGGCTTTGATCCTAATTTTGGAAGGTAAGAAACTTCTAAAAGAAAATTTGAGTACTCTCGATACGTAGCAACATCAATCCGAGCACGCCATTCGTCGCTGATGATACTGAACTAATGATTTCTATGAATTTCTTGTATGGCAGGTTTCTCAAGCAGTACCTTCTGCTGATGCTCATTAATCAGATGGCTTCGGGGTTGTTTCGGATGATTGCAGGGTTGGGTCGGAACATGATCGTGGCCAACACATTCGGAGCTTTCGCTCTTCTCACGGTTATTGCACTGAGTGGTGTCATTCTTTCGCGAGGTAAGACAAACAACTGACACCCGAGTCATGTTCTAACTAGTGGGCAAGACCATTGGTGACGAGATACCGTCACTAAAAACTCTCAAGGACAGACTAAACATATAGCAATAGCATCTTCCGTCACTGAAACTTCTTTTCCCAGTAGCATAACTAACCTAACAACCCATAGAACTTATTTCTAATTGATTCAACAAAATTAACAACAGAGAATATCAAGAAATGGTGGACATGGGCCTACTGGATATCACCGCTAATGTACGGCCAGAATGCGATTGTCAATAATGAGTTCTTTGGAAAGAGTTGGAGCCATGTAATGTTTCCTCGGACTATGCCGCCTTACTCGATTGCCCGTTTTCTTTTCCATAACCGATTAACTAACCGAGATTTTGTTGAGCAGATTCCTGAGGGTTCATCGGAGTCGCTCGGAGTTCAGGTCTTGAAGGCTCGTGGTTTCTTTGCTCACAAATATTGGTACTGGATCGGTGTTGCTGCGTTGTCCGGATTTGTCGTACTTTTCAACTTAGCGTTTTCAGCCGCATTAACATATCTTAACCGTAAGTATTAGTTATGTAGAACGATTTTCATGTTAGCCTTGTCGGGTTAGGGGAGATTTAACTCTGAGAACTTGCACAGCCTACGGAAGATCACAAACAGTTAAATCGGATGATTCAGAGGACAACGAAGTTTCATCTCGAGGGGACAGTTCCCGACGAAAAACACGATCAAATAGGAGGCCGAGGACCGCTATCGAGCCTGATTCCAAACGAGGAATGGTTCTACCATTTCAACCGCATTCCATAACGTTTGACGATATAACTTACTCAGTCGATATGCCTCTGGTAAGTACGATCCTTAAGTTATACTATTTGCGGAACGTTTGAGATATTCCAAACTAATTCCCACACCTGATACTGTACAGGAAATGAAGGGCCAAGGTGTAGTTGAAGATAAATTGATGCTTCTGAAGGGCGTGAGCGGTAGTTTCAGACCTGGGGTTCTGACGGCTCTGATGGGCGTCAGTGGCGCTGGAAAAACGACCCTTATGGATGTTTTAGCGGGGAGGAAGACCGGAGGATATATTGACGGGGCCATAACGATATCAGGGTACCCCAAGAAACAAGAGACTTTCGCCCGAATATCGGGTTACTGTGAACAGAATGACATACATTCCCCTCATGTTACCGTCTACGAGTCCTTATTGTACTCTGCGTGGCTCCGGTTGTCGAACGAAGTCGACAACAAAACTCGGGAGGTTCGTGTGATCCATTTTTTACTTAATTTTTTCATTCACTAGGTTTATGTAGTCTTGTCAATCTCTTTCACGATAGAATTACCATTGAGAAAGTGGGATACGAGTTGAGTTCTGGTGCCCCCAGAGAACGCAAATTCTGAAACATGAACATAATAACATGCAACATTTGCTTGGTTGCAGATGTTTGTTGAGGAAGTCATGGAGCTTGTGGAGCTAAAACCACTGAGATACGCTTTGGTTGGTCTGCCTGGTGTGAGTGGTCTCTCAACCGAGCAACGTAAGAGACTCACTATAGCCGTGGAGCTAGTGGCTAACCCATCGATCATCTTCATGGACGAGCCCACTTCAGGGCTTGATGCCCGAGCTGCTGCCATCGTGATGAGAGCCGTAAGGAACACTGTCGACACGGGAAGGACTGTCGTTTGCACGATCCACCAACCCAGTATCGACATTTTCGAATCTTTCGACGAGGTAGAACATTTTTCCTTTTCCATGTCCCGATTTTTCCGGCTCGTGTCCTGATCTCTTGTCCCGTATGGGCTGCAGCTTTTCTTGATGAAAAGGGGAGGACAAGAGATATACGTCGGTCCGTTGGGTCGCCACTCTTGTGATCTCATCAAATACTTCGAGGTAAGATTTCGAACTGAGATCAATTTCAAAACTTGATTTGTCATCTTCAACAACATTACCGACTTACGGTTCGTGTTACTGTGAATAGGAAATCAACGGTGTTAGCAAAATCAAGGACGGTTATAACCCGGCGACATGGATGCTCGAAGTTTCCTCCTCGTCGCAAGAACTCGCCTTGGGTGTCGACTTCACCGACATATACAGAGAGTCAGATCTTTACAGGTAACTTGAGAATAAATACTAGACAACTACACCAGAATTTGGTGCTGTACAGAGTTTTAGCGACACGCAATTCTGTAGGTAAAAGCTCAAAAATTCGTCACTGTTTTCAGGAGGAACAAGGCGTTGATTAAGGAACTAAGTTCACCCGTTCAGGGATCGAAGGATCTCTATTTCCCAATGCAGTATTCTCAATCATTTTTTGTACAATGCATGGCTTGCTTGTGGAAGCAGCACTGGTCGTATTGGAGAAACCCTCCATACACAGCAGTTCGGCTCCTTTTCACGACCATCATTGCCTTGATGTTCGGATCGTTGTTCTGGGATCTCGGCTCAAGAACGTAAGTCGAATCTTTGTCAAACACGCTCGTTTATAAATCGGAAACACGCTCATTTTAATCTTAAATAATTTTTAAAAAAAATTTACAGAGCAAAGCAACAAGACCTAATCAATGCAATGGGCTCCATGTATGCTGCGGTTATCTTCATCGGCGTGCAAAACTCGTCATCGATTCAACCAATTATATCCGTGGAACGAACTGTCTTTTACCGAGAACGTGCAGCAGGGATGTACTCGTCCTTGCCATATGCCTTGGCACAGGTAAAACTAAAGCATACGATCGATGTTGCTTTGTGGCCAAGTTTTATTACTTGACTTCATCTTCAAGTTACTAATGTTCTGGATTTTTGTACGCAGGTATTGATCGAGATCCCATATGTGTTTCTACAATCCGTGATATATTCATTGATAGTATATTCGATGATCGGTTTTGAGTGGACAGTGGTGAAATTCTTCTGGTACTTGTTCTTCATGTACTTCACTCTATTATACTTCACCTTCTACGGCATGATGGCCGTGGCCGTTTCACCGAACCACCAGGTTTCCGCCATCATCTCTGCTTCATTCTACGGGCTATGGAATCTATTCTCAGGATTTCTCATCCCTCGCACGGTATGCTTCATAAAACAAAACCAAGTACTTTCGTTGTTGCAAGATCCATATTTTGATTGTCGTAGTATTTATACTGACAACCTTTCACTTTTACCAACGACGTTTTCTACTTTTTCCAACGCGTTTACCGTTGCTAAATATAATTATACTAACTGCAATTTTATTTTATTTTTTTAAAGAGGATTCCCTTATGGTGGAGATGGTATTATTGGGCTTGTCCCGTTGCATGGACATTGTACGGGATGGTCGTGTCACAATACGGTGATTTACAGAATGTAATGGAGGACACCGGTGTAACTGTGGAGCAACATCTCCGAGACTACTTCGGTTTCAAACACGAATTTCTCGGTGTTATTGCAGCAGTTGTTGTTGCATTCCCTGTCCTGTTCGGCGCCATATTCGCCTTCTCTATTAAGGCGTTCAATTTCCAGAGGCGATAAATAATTAGTAACCGAGCTAGCAGACGAGTAGTAAGAGAAGTTGTTTGATTGTTTTAGCAAAGTGTATCAGTTAAGGGAATGTCAATGAACCTGCTATTGTATTTAGCTATTGATGTATATATATATATATTCTGCAGAATAATGTGTTCTGGAAGAAACTGAAGTGTTTCCTTTGTTAATTTTTTAGCTTCTGGTTCTTGAAAAAACTAAGTTTTGCATCAGAACTATGCACACCGGGCTCACAGACGACTGTCTTAGAAACATAATTTTGATTGAGTTAAGACCACTTTGAGGGGTTGAGTCACACATCATTTTCGAAGTGATAATAAAAGTATACAAGAACCGCCAATCCGTAATGTCATGTCTTCATAAAAAAAATAGATGGTCCCAAAGTCGATTTGCATAGTGTAATATCGATATGTTCTGGCATTAATTGGTTTATTCGTCTAAATAGAATCCATCATAATCAAACAGAATATATATATACACAATATAGTTACTATTTTTTTTATATGTATCAAGTGGTATATATATATTAATCTAGAGATGCTCTCCAACAAAGATAACAACATAAACGAGATAACATTGTACCATTATATATTAGTCAGTATTGGGCTACTTTACCTGCTCCTTAATCCTTATTCAATCATGCCGTAATAAAATATATGTAAGTTTTGGGTTATGTGAGGAAGACACGAATAAAGAGGCCCTCACTGCCTACACAAGTAACACAACCCTCGTTCATAGTGAATGTCTGATAAGTTAGAACTTCATCAAAAGAAAGAACATCAAAATCAAAATGGGTTCATCTTCTGATCTCAAACTCCCATTCATAGACTTCTCCGGTGTCGTAGAACCAGGAACAGATGCTTGGCCCGATGTGCGAGACAGCGTGAGGAAGGCACTGGAGGAGTTTGGGTGCTTTGAAGCCCGTTTCGACCGTGTCCCACTCGAGCAACGAGATGCGATGCTAGGGGCACTCAAGGAGCTGTTTGATCTGCCGCTGCAGACCAAACTACAGAATGTTTCTAAGAAGCCATTTCACGGGTATGTCGGGCAGTACCCACAAGTGCCGCTGTTTGAGAGCATGGGGATCGACAATGCTGATGAGCTTGAGAAGGTGGATGCTCTCGCTCGTACCCTCTGGCCTGAAGGTCATCCCGGTTTTAGGTATATGTTGTAATTGGATGAATATATTAGTAACGCTTTTAAATTTTAATCTGTTGTTTGTAAAGTTTTAGCTTTTGCGACGACCTGTTAATCGTCACTAAAACCTTTTTTTTCTCTGGTTCTTTATACTTCATTGACAGCATAACCCTACAATCTTACTCTGACAAACTGTCGGACCTAGACAAAATAGTCCGGAGAATGATATTGGAGAGTCTTGGTGTCGAAAAATACATAGAAGAGCATCTCAATTCAACCAATTATCTTCTCCGAGTTATGAAATATAAAGGCCCTGAGACCATTGATACGAAGCTAGGACTGAATGCTCATACAGACAAGAATATCATCACAATACTGTATCAGAATCAAGTTGAGGGCCTTCAAATCCAGGCAAAGGATGGAGAGTGGATTGATTTTAATCCATCACCTGAATCCTTCATCGTGATGATTGGAGATTCCCTCCTTGTACGTAACTTTCCCATGGTTATTGATCAAGTTTCGACAATGGTACGTTATTCAAGTTTCATAATTTGGTATTTTATTATGCAGGCGTGGGTTAACGGGAGGCTTCACTCGCCGAAGCACCGTGTCATGATGACTGGAAATGAAGCGCGGTACTCAGCTGGACTGTTCTCAATCCCAAAATCTGGGTGCATAATAAAAGCACCGGAAGAGTTGGTCGACAAAGAACACCCTCTTCTGTTTAAACCCTTCGATCATATCCAGTTTATGGGGTTTTATTATACGGAGGAAGGACAGAAAGTAGAGTCTGCACTTAAAGCTTACTGCGGTGTTTAAAATGAACTAGGCAACAAAACATCCTTATGTACTCGTTGTTGAAGACAAATATCTTCTATTCTGTATGTTTCCCGTGTAGAATGTAATGCTTGTCTTCCACATTTAAAAATAAACCATTTCAATTGAATTTGCTTGTATGAATGACTTCAGTAATAAAAAGATTGCCGTTACAAATCGACGCTACTTAAGAGACATTGTTAGAATCTTGACGCTACTTCATTGCCTTAACTGATGACAATCGACGTTTCCTGTCATTTTGATAAGGAATATATTGTTGTGATCAACGATAGATGTGAGAACCAATTAAGTTTGATAGTGGCTATCATGTTCGAGACGTGAAGAAAAATATACTACAAGTGACGAATGTTATCGATTCAAGTACATATGTTTTATTCGGTCCTAAATATATGATTTTTTTCTGAAATGTTCGAGATGATAAAAGCAGATGCCATTAACGTCAGTCCGTGAAAGTACAAAGTGGTGATCTCCATGGAAGGGTGACATATACATGCGAATGTGAGCATGATGAGACATTACTGATGGTTTAAGTGTTCAGATCTTTGGTTAAAAGAAAACCACATGTAGAGTGTTAGATATTTTACTGTAATTGAATTGACTAGTTGACCAATAGGATCATAGTATCTCATTAAACAAGTCAGGAGGGTGCGAAGTGCACGTTTGTTTAATTATATTATGATTCACTGTATCAGAGATTCATCAGTTGCTTAGGGACGAGCAATGAGGGTCAAAGGGGGCAGCGCCCCTGACAGGGTCCAAGCGGCGCAGAGCCCATGGCTAGGTCGTTTTGATAAAGTTACTATTCTAAAAATTCATTGTAAATTTGAATTTTTGGAATTAATGACTTAACATTTTAACCTCAAAATTCCCGATTTTTGGACACTTGCTTTGGAGCTAAGTTTAGGCCGAAATATTGCAATGACTTCGGCTCCAAGTCATCATCCCAAAGTGTCCCTTTACTTTGGAGCCAAAATTTCAAATGAATGGACATGTTTAGGCCGAATGTTTCCTATGGGTTCCAAAGGGTGTGTGTCTCTTCCAAAGGGTGTGGTGTCCCTTCTAAAGGGTGTGACAAACACTATAAATTGGTCATAGGGGAGGTCCGAAAATTTCATCTCAAAGACAAACATTACTTCTCAAGTTCTAGTTCAGAATTCGAATTTTATCCGATTGAAAGTTTGGATCCCACCAAATTGTTTCAATCTGAAAGTGTTGTCACGACTTGATCAATCCAAGAAACCCATCAAAAGTTAAGTTCTACGTAGAGGACGGTAAACGTAAGCAACGTAGGGTTCTAGAGTAGTGGTTCTGAGTTTTGGTTCAAAAGAAAATCACATGTACAGGACGTTAAACATATCGGCAACGTAGGGTCCAAAATTGGTCGTTCAGAGGTTCATTCCAAAGTGGAATAGAAATAAGGGGGATAGGCTGGTATTTTTGGAGTAGACAAAGTGGGTCTATGGTAGGTAACATTATTTTTTCTGTCGTCTATATATATATAGTCAAATTATTTAGGAGAAAGTATATTATTATTATGATTGCATATAGTTGTACAATAACTCGTGATAATCCATAATGACGAATATCTCTCCATTCTAGCTCCACATGGTTATATTTATGTTTTGCCAGTTCTCTCTAGAAAAATCAATATCTTTCTTCATGAACTATTCTCCCTTTGTCATCTTCTGATATCTCCACAGTTCTTATCATACTATGTTTATACACGTTAGATTGGGATCTTCCTTCATGTCCAGGAAACAGTTGTCGGTTTGTTTGTCTCTTACAAAAAGATTCGAGTATCATTTCCCTGAAGACAATGAACTAGACAAAAGACACCACACGTTACATATATTTACAAATCTTTTTATTGAATTTACTATTTCTGACTTCAGTTTTTTTTTTCATATTAATACAATCTGTTTGCTGTAGATTTTGGTCAAAAACTATTTGTATCAGTAGCATGAACACTTTTAATAACGCTTTAATGTGCAAAATTGATTACGCTCTTCTAGCATGAACACGTAGCTTAACTATTCAAAATGTGTATATTTCTGGATTAATTTTGGTGGAAAACTGTGCAATCAGATGAACACTTTTATCAGTTTGAAGTTAATGGAACTGAACGTCTGAACAGATCAAATTACTCCTTGGATGTGCAAAAATGATTCTCTCCCTTCTAGCATGACGACAACTACACAAAAGATACCACACATTACGTGTTTAAATCTTTCTCTACAAACCAGCTAACTTCTTCCATATCGACAATCTTCCAAGAAATGATTCCCATGAATCGCTTAGCCACTACTAAAACTTGACAGAAACACAGGGCTTAAACTCTACCCAACTTTTACACTATTTTCATTTATACCGAGTGATCCATTGATCGGGACACAAAGCCGAACAGACGACAAGGCCTTGTTGAAATGCTTTGCTTTGGTACCAAGATACTCTGACCAAGTCACTGATCTGTAGAGTGGAGGATGAGTTGGGTCGATTAACTTTGACAAAGGCGAGATTTTGACACTGCTTGGGGGTCCATATAAGTAAGCAACCGATAATCTCTCCCGAGCTCGGTTCACGATAGCTCGGTGGAGTACACTCGGGAACAATCCATTAGATAGAATGTGGAGAAGATCTCCTACGTTGATGATAAGGGCACCAGAGAGTGGAGGAACTGTGATCCATCCAATTCCTTCTCTCATGACCTGCAATCCACTAGTGTTGTTTTGGTACAGGATTGTGAAGAGGGTCGAATCTGTATGGGCAGCTAGACCCATCGCCCGATCTGGGTCCGGGCAGGCAGGGTAGGAATTTAGTTGTAGAACATTGAACGCCTCGGGAAATTCATTCGGTTTATTGCTTGCCCAATAGATATCCTCTTTTGCTATCCCCAATGACCCAAGCATTAGCCACATCAACTTCTCAGCAAACAGCTTCATCTCTTTGTTGTAGGCTTCGATTGTATCACTGTGGTCAAAGCAAAGTAGACAGAGATTAAAACACTTTTTGTTATTATGAACATGAAAAATAACCTTTTTTGGGTGTGTTTCTTGTGTTTTGACTATAATCTTTCATAAACACATTAAGGAAAGTGAAACTTCCTGTTTATTTTGACCAACATGAGGCTATATATACCACACGTGCATGAAATAAGTACCAGAACGTGGAGTGGTCGTGGGGCCAAAGCTGTCGAGCATGTTCTAAAGGAGATCCAACGATGGTGAACCCCTCCGACCACATAAACTTAGGGAAGAAGGACGAGATCCGAGCTACACCATATCCAGAGACTCCATCAGGTGATCTTGATGCCTTGAGCTTCTCTTGAAGTGGTAGAGAGAAAAGACTCCTTCCACTGCACTCAACATCATTAAGAAGTTGTTGTGGGATTCCATGGTTTACGACTTGGAACACACCCCATGTCTTGCATGCTTGACCAATGAGTTCTTGTGAATTCGGGTTGCTGAGATCAATAATTGGTACCGATTCTTGATAGAGAAGATCGCCGGAAAGTTTTTCTTCGGGTTGAGTCCATGCATATGACTCGGGAAGCTCTTTTACTGATTTGAAATCTAGCTGCTTATGGTTGAGCTCTACAGGGTGTGCTCTGAAAGCATCAGAGAGTCTTGAGGGCATGGTTCAAGGGATTTTAGAGGGTGAGAATGTTGGTTTGAAGTGAAATAGTTCAAAGTTGGGGTTGGGGTTAGACTTTTAGAAACATGGGAAGATGAAAGAGGCTTGTACTTGATACTAGATTACCTTAGAATCCAACAACTCATGAGATCTATTGTAGTGAATATGTATGTATTTATATAGGGATGGTGGAGGTGGTGACAATGTGATACATACGCCACATGGAATATTTGAGAGCCAAATCATATACTACAGTTTTGTCATGTATATGGAGACTACACTGTAGCTAGGTTCTAAGGATTTATTATGGGTAGGATACACCAAGTATATATTTGTCTGACGATTAAGGATACTAGTTAAAATAAGGAACATTTTGATTGGATAGGAAAGAGCCAAAAGTTGAAAGAACCATAGTGTCCTCTGCAATTGCAATTTCCAAAGCATAACGTAATAGAAGAACAAAAGGCATCCATAAAAAGGAAGGGCCTTTCTTTCTGCTGATTGTTAAGTAAGTCTGATGTTTGCACTGAGTCAAACAAAGCGTAACGAATGTTACAAGTTTCAGTATATTTTTTCTACAAACTTACATAAATAAGTGAATCCTGAAGACTAACACAGAAGTCTCTCTCTTTCCATGTGCCTTTTTCTTGTCCTGTGGTAGAGAAAAACATCCCCGTCAAAAGAAAAAAAACATCTAGGTACTATCAAAACACTATAGGACATCTCCCACTATCACTTGGACATTGTCTCCAAACTACCCTTCAACAACTAGGTTGATTTGATCTATTCATTAACCATTCAGAACTCATATTCCATTACGGTTATCAATCTATTAATTATGTCTCCTGCTTTAATCAATATGTTTGGCTTATCTTTAACATATTTGGAGCATTGCATGAGATAAAGGGAAGAAGCTTGTTTGGTAAATATAGGTTAAGATTTCTGATTTTTGTGTTGTCCTTTATGTTGCAACTTGCAAGTGGGCTCCAATAAAACCAACTCTTCAAAGGACACCATAGAAGGAATCTGTCCATTCCACCTAATGAATTGTGTCTCTGTTACATTTTTTGTTTCAGATATCCTTCCATTCTCCTTTCTTCTTCTTCTTCTTCTTCTCTCTCCCTCCATTCCAACATGGACCAAAAGGGCAAAAACATCAAAAACAAATCCTCAAGAAATCCTCTCTTGCTTTCTTCTCTCCTTCTGTGGTGGACACAAAATAAGGCCAAAGATAATGTTGTCTTCTTCATTGTCCTTCATTCTGCTCCATTGAATCCTCATGTGAATGTGATTGCCATGATCACCTATCATGAAAGACGACATTGGCTCGTGAGATTGCATGGTGGACTGCATGATAGCCCTCGTGTAGCTCACGTGTTGTGAACCGTCTGGTTGGGTCCCTTTAGATTTAATTTCAATGAACTTCTTGAGTCTCTTTTCAGAGAGGGGGCCCTTTTAAACAGGAAAAACACTAAAACAGTGACCTTAGAGTATCTTTTGGTGGAAATTGTAATGTGGTAGACATGGCATGGCAACTTTTGCTGTGGAGGCTTCAAAACTGCAGCTCTTTCAGGCGTTTACCTATATCATTCCATGATCTGATTGTCTTCCCTAAATGATTCCATGAATTGAAAATTTTGTAAAAAGAGAATAGTTCATCTTCGTTGGAATATGTACAATCAATCAACCCACTTACAAACTGTTCTAAAAGCTCGAATCTTACACTGAATGCATGATTTAATAATTATTAGCTGGTTTTAGACCATGGATGATACGGAAATCTCAGACAATTATAGATTCAATACTCATGCTGTTTTTACTGCCATTTATGATTGAAAAAGGTTTCCTTTTCAAGAATCACTGTAGGCCACGTTATACTGCAGAAAGTGGCCAAGTGAGAATTACAGAAACATCTATCTATAATTTGCACTTTGAACCCTAATTCATGGTATAACGAAACAAAGTTACATTCCTTTTTCCTGTTGGAAAACAGTAGAAATAACTATCTAGAACTTTCTTTTCCTTTTACATAAATATGAACTGAGACTAGAATTATGCACTCAAAACTAAGCTGTCAACTTCATCGACATCTCTTGGCCATATATCGGCCTACAATAGAGTGATATGTATAAGATTAAACTCTCTACATTTAGACCGTCATTTTCACTCGGGTTTGGTTTCATCATTAATATGACATCTGTACCATAAAATTTGCCTTGTTATTGGATCTCTAAAGTTCATGGAATCCTGCTGTCTTCGCTTGATATGGTTCGATGCTCTTGTCCCGAACGTACTGTTACGATATCCGCAGTAGCAACCTCTTTATCATGTTGATAATCATGTAAAACACTGAAGCAATTGTGACAACTATTTGTTTGTAAAGGAAGGAAACACTTTTCCTCCAATATCTCAATCGTTGAAATAAGATAATGTATTAATGAAAATTCAAGTCCTCTACGTTAGTTTAAAATCAAAGTGGTATATCATCATCTTCCATTTCTATATATGGATAAGATGTTGGCATTTAGCTACAACTTGGAGACGCCTGGAAAATTGCCACAAACCGCATATATATATATATATATATATATATATATATATATATATATATGCCTTTGTTGGTGCTAGGGTTTTGCTTACTTCTTGTTGATGTTCAGAAGACACTCCTCCATATGAAAGAAGGGTTTTCATGCCCTAAGTCTCTTCTTTCTTCTAGCATTATTAGAATGATAATAGAAGCTATATCTAAAGACTCATATAGCGATGCATTTTATATTCATATATATATATGTATATATATACTTAGCTTTAATTTTACATATGGGAGTATATATTTATGGATACATAAAGATTAGATCGACGTAACGGTCCAACAAGCTGGATTGTTTACTTTATCCTGAGGGATACTCTGACAATACAATACACTCCACAGTCCACACACCCTTCAACTTTCAAGAAGTGCAATTATTTTAATACCCACAAAGAAGACCACTCATTTGAATTATATGTCAAATCATGCACCACTAAATTATGTCCAACATGAAAAAAACTAATCCTTTTCGTTGTTCCTTGCTATTAAGACTAATATTGATGGGGGTTTCAACAATAGTGTACTAAGAGGGGCCAGCTCTGTTGGTAGAGGGACCCCTTTAATTGGCTTCATTAAAGGTCCATACATCAATTAATTAGGGTTTTCTCTATTGATATGGCTCATCTTTTCGCTCATCTTTTCAGGAAGGGTTAAATATCAAGTTGCTGCATAAACTTTAGACCTTTTGCAACGAGCTACCCGAATTTTAAAAATTCAAATCGTGCAACCTCAACTTTGAAGAAGATGCAAATAGCTACCTCCATCCAATTTTCCGTCAACTGTTAGACGGAAAGTCGTCGGAAATTCGTCAGAAATTAGACAGAGGTAGCTATTTGCACATTTTTCAAAGTTAAGGTACCTGGTTTTGAATTTTCAAAGTTCAGGTAGCTCATTGCAAAACGTCCAAAGTTCAGGTAGCTCCTTAATATTTAACCTTTTCGGAAATGATAGATTCACAAAGACTTTTGGATCAAAATATTAAGTTTAATTTATTTATTTTAGAATTGTATTTTTTATTGGAATTCGAGTTTATTTTGCTTCAAAAATTGCAATTCATTTACTAATTGGTTCAATTAGTTTCGAGTATATACTTTGTAGAGTTGGTGAGGTACTTCTTGAGTGTATGTTTAATCAAGTTTTTCCATGATTTAAAATACAAAATTACGTCAAGATAAAGATTAAAGAGCTATAGTTAGCCAATTACTTTTGTTATAATACTCCCAAAATAAAATAAACTTGTAGTGACATAATTAATACATTTTAATATACTATACATATGAAGACAAACCGCCCGATTAGTATGACCACTTCTATTTATTATATATTTTTCATTTATCCCCTCATACTATATAGTCAACATACTCTATTATAATATTGTGTTGTCATATAGCCACAACATGGAAGAAAATATTCTTAGTCATTGATTGCGAATCTCTTTCCCTTCCACCTCCACAAGATTTGGATCATTTGGATGATCATTCACCATGACAAAATAGACAAAATAGGGTCAAGTGCATAAATATATATATACATATAATATGTTTCTTTGTCGTTATTCAAAAATAATTCTCAATTATCCTAATGATTGCTTGAAATTTGGACTCATCTACTTAGCAACATTCATCTTCTTAAGGCTGGATTAATTTTTCTTTATGCTCAAAATTGGTTTTGGTAGTTTACACTCGTACTGAGCATACGGACAACGGATATTCTCCTCCATATGAAACGTATCGTCATTAGGGTGTTCAACTCGGTATAGCAACTCGACTGGTTTTTGATCGGCCTTAGTCGGAAGCTTGACATCAAACTCTCAAACGAGCAAGTTTCTGAAGGCCGTGTCACCCCTTAACTAATGACGTTTCGACATACTTTCTTACGCGAACAGGAAAATCAAATGAATTCAATATGTCGACACCCTCTAAGGATGGATGTCGTGTTCTGAGAGATGAAAATCTCTTAACCGTGACATAGATAGATAGATAGATAGATAGATAGATAGATAGATAGATAGATAGATAGATAGATATTAAGTAACATTTTAATTTATGTCTTCAAACCCTTTTGACAGTCAGCATATGATTAAATATAGGATTAATTACCAAAAAACAAACCGAAATTTGAGGAAAAATAAACCGCAAACCGAACTTTTTTTGTTTACAAACAACAAACCAAACTTTTGGAATTGAGCAATCAACAAACCTACCTCAAATTTTCATTATGTTTGAACGAATTATTTAATGTATGAGGGAGTTATTAAGCCAACATTAGTTGAAGTATTCTAAGAAAATGGTATTATGACTTAATAACTCCCTCAAAGATTAAAAAATCCGTTCAAACATAATGAAAATTTGAGGTAGGTTTGTTGTTTGCTAAATTCCAAAAGTTTGTTGTTTATCAAAAACAAAGTTCGGTTTGCTATTTGGGCTTTCCTCCAAGTTTGATTTGTTTTTTTTACAATTAACCCTTAAATATATATATCAAAGGTTATCTAGTGGAGTGGAGTAGAGATTTTAGTCTATTTTTCCTCTATAATTTGTCTCTTTTCATGAAGTTGGTAGTGGAGATGCGTAATGGGTAAAGAAAATATGATATTAATGAGGGTATAATAGAAAAATCACTTTAGCGGAATTAGCTCCCACAAGTCACAACGCATTCTTACTTTCATATTAACTAATCAAAATATAAAGAAATTCCATATAAAAATGGAAGAAATCGTTGCCAACATGACAAGAAACAAGTACAGAGGAGAAGACAAAGAAGAGCACTAAATAGCGACGAATCTTCTTCCGTCACTAGTTTCGACATTATTCTTATTTTGCCATTTACCGATGAGGACAAACTAACATTAACCAATGGAATCATTTATTAGTAAATAATGCACTTTTATTGTTTGGATTTGGATCTTGTGAAGAAAAAAAAACATTATTTTTACATCCCATTTTCCTCTCTTTTTTTGAAATTTCATTTTACCTATCAAATTAGCTTATATTATTAATTAGGTTCGTTACTTATTCAATGAATCAAACGTACAAATAAAAATTCTTTATGGAAACTTGAGGGTGCAAATGAAGCAAGAGAAAGACCATACAAAGGGCAAAATAAAGAAGAAATTTTATACACTAATTTTTCAATGCTTAAGTTTCTATCTACACAATAAAGTAACTATGTACGCCGCCCCCCCCCCCCCCCCCCCCAAACAAAAACTACACAAATAAACACCAAATACGATATTGTAAGAGTCAGTTGCAACTTTTCAACAGCTGAAGTCCATGTAAATGTACTGTACTTCATTACCGCTAGCAAGCAACTTCATTCTGGAGTGTTTTCGATAAGCTGGTAAAATAACAAAGTGTTTGGTTTTACAGTTTACCACAATTTACTCTCAGTTTCTACCACCCAGGAAGGAGCTCATGTTCATTTTTGGTCATTTTTTAGTCCAAACAAGTGAGTAAGTACCCTAGTTCTCTCAACTTCTCCCTGGATGGAGAAGTTGAGAGAACTTTGCTGAAAATTGCAAAAAACAGAAAACTGTATGACTTTACCAGCTTAACGAAAAAGGTTCAAAATGAAGTTTCCCGCTAGCAATACTGGTAATGAAGTACTATCGGCTTAACGAAAAAAGACCAAAATGAAGTTTCCAGCTAGCAATACAGGTAATGAAAGCACAGTATATTTGCATGGACTTCAACTGTTTTAGGGAAAGTTTTGCAGGAGCTACAACTCACCCGTAGAATATCGCTTCTGGTGCTTATTTGTGTAGTTGAGTCCTTTGGAGGGGTACCCAATTGCCTTCTTGTGACCCATACATACATGAAAAATCAACAACAAACAATCATGAGAAATACGGATAATCGTATATAGATCCTTGGTATGCAAGTACCATAACAACAAATAAGATATTTCTAAGCTGAACCAAACTCGGAGAACCATTTCTCGTGCTTTTCAATGTCGGCTTGAGAAACACTTCTCTGTACCTTCACCAGAGCTTCATCGAAATCACACATGGCGACTGGATCCTTAGAGATCTCGTCCTTGGACATGTTCTTGATCTCGTCCCGGGTTTTGCCTGCTATTTTGCGCCTCATTCCGTTCATGGAAGCATCACGGCAAACATTGGTCAGATCGTCTCCACTGTATCCGTCAGTCTTCCTGGCCACTTCATCAATATCTACATCTGTAGCAACCTACTAAAACATACACAAATTAGTCCACCCACACATTCAAATCAAGTCAAGAGATCCAAGAAATTACACGAAACCAAAATGGTAAACTTTTTTATTTCGTTTTTACTGTGGGTACACATATCTTTAGAACTTGTACCTCCACTGTCTTCAGATTAATCTTGATAAGTTCCTTACGACTCTCAAAGCTCGGAAGGGGGATGTAAATTCTCTTCTCCAGCCTCCGCCTTTCATAGTTATAACGATCAATTAAAATTTAACCAACAAAATTAATAGATAGATGGACAAATCAATGAAGCTTGTAAAAAAGGGGAAATAAACCTGAGAGCCTCGTCTATGTCCCATGGGAAGTTAGTGGCAGCTAGTACCATTACTATTTTACGGCTACCGTCTTCATTGGTGGAGCTAGCATTCACACCATCTATTTGAACAAGAAGTTCAGACTTCACTCTTCTAGAAGACTCATGCTCCCCAGAAGCACTGAAAGTGGTAAATGGAATCAGATAATACAAAATCATGAGTTTACTAATTGGATGGATTAAGAATTAAAAATAAATCTTACCCACGAGAATTGCAGAGTGAGTCGATCTCATCAATGAAAATTGTACTGGGAGCATAAGCTCTGGCAAGATCGAACAAGCACCGAACCATGCGTTCACTCTCTCCACGCCATTTAGAAGCTAATGTTGCTGATGAGACATTGAAAAATGTTGTACCACATTCAGTAGCAACAGCCTTTGCCAATAGGGTTTTCCCAGTTCCGGGAGGGCCAAACATAAGAACCCCCTTCCATGGTCTCCGTATTCCCTGTAAGTATGTGGTTCATATTTAAATCTATTGAGTTTAGACATATTTGTATAGGGTATGAAACATATAATGAGGAGATAACTAAACAATTGTTGACAATACCTGAAAATATTCAGGCATCCATAAAGGAAGGACAACAGCTTCCTCTAAAAGTCGCTTTGCTTCACTGAGCCCAGCAACATCATCCCATCTGACTCCAGGAGTTGTCTCCAGGACATCACGCTCTAGCATGTCTGCTAAGTCCTGATCAGGTCCCTCATACTGTCCCTTCTTTGACTTTCCATCTTCAGCATCACCATTCTGAAAAGTTGCAGGACAGTTTTGGTTAAAATAGAATACTTTGAACATAACTAAGTTCAGGCACCTGGTTTACCCACCAAAAAAAATCCATGTGAAAATAATTAGAGGCAGGATATTATAAACAAGGGGAATCTAAATTACTGAAATAATCTTTCTGTAAGATCTGCTATCATAATCACATTAAGCTGGAACAATAAATGAAGCACCATCTTTATATGGCGATTGAAGAATTGGAAATAGAAAGCCAGTATCTTCTTACAGGTAACAAGAGAGCACCAAAAGATATACCAAAGATGTGCAAGAAACTAGAGATGATTGCACTTTGCTAAAGAAATAACCTTACAAGATTTAAGGAATCAAAAACTAATACACAAAACAACAGGTGGGCGACTCTGATTTTACTAGAAAATTGCAGAGACTAAACAAAAGAAAAGAAGGGAAGAATGGCTTTTTTGGAGGCTTACCACTGAATCTAACTTGCCAGATTTTCCAGAACTAGCTCCTTTCTTTCCAACAGCAGATGACCGAACTCCTGTATTCCCCCTACTTGCACTAGACTTTGCACCACGCGTGGAGTTAGTTGTTCTTGTGGTGGAACCTCGAGCCCAAGCCCCATCCTGTTGAGACTTCCTCATGCCCACTTGACTAGATCTTGTGGGTCTTCTATTTCCAGTGTCCCTACTTGGTGGCCTCCACACATCAGGATCATCCATGGAAGTAGGATAGTCATCAAGTGGTTGGAATACAAAGTTGGATTTTGCATTGATTGGAGGTGAAGAGGGACGCCTCCCACCAGGAATTTCCTTAAATGATCTTCGCTCAGCATCTAGTTGCTTCACCACTTCTGTTTCTTCTGTCAAGGATTTCTTCACATTCATCCATTTTGTGCGAAGCAAAGGATCTTCAATTGTACCTAAGTGCCTGAAATTTAAGCTCAATCAGAATTTAACAGAAGAATTAGCAGTAAAAGACACATTTTATTGACAAACTGTTAGGTATGACAACCAAGAAAAGAACTTGCGGTTTCTAGTGTCTGCAAACGTGGTCTGTTTCATACATCCTTGAAGTAGAAATATGACACTCAGCTCTCTAAACAAATTAACTTTTTTTTCTTCGGGAAACAGATCCAAGTTTTCATGTAATTAGATCTTTACAAAGACACTCCATAGCTAATAGTGTATGCGTGAACCAAAAATCCAAATCTCTAGGCTATAATTTGAGTTACTATGCAATAGTGACGCTTTGTTCGTACTAACTTCACATTGTTCAGAGCATAGCTCCAACTTCTTGCTTTCCACTTTCCAGATCAAAATTCCTAGAGCTACGCCACAATGACGAAATTTGGGAGCTACCATTTCAAAAAATGGTCACCTAGTAAACAAGGGACCAACATGGAAACCAAATTCAATTGCATTAAAATCCACCAATTTAGCAGCATATATTGCTTCCTAAGAATCTTCCTCCCTAACTGATCGGAGAAACGTCGAAGAAAGGAAGAGACGCATACTTGTTGATTTGAGCAAGTGCGCCATCGAAGAAGATGACAGAGGTGTCATAGAGTCCTTCAAGCGCATACTCCCTTGCTAGCTTCAAGTGTTCATGCAATCCTCCAATCGCCGTCACCGCCATTTCCACAATCCGTTGCGATCTATCTACAGAGCTCCCACCACAGGCGACGTTTAAAGCCGACTAGCTGGAGAAAGAAGATGATGACTAAAATACGATTATACCCCCAAAGAGTCCATATATTAACGATCCTGGGTAAGGCTTTTGAGCCCCTTTATGGTAGATGGGCCTTGGAAACGCAGGTTTCCCAAAAATGATTCCTCGGCCCGCCGTTGGGAGACATTGATTTTCTGGGGCCGGGTGAAAAATCAACGGCTCAAATTTGAATAAGATTGATTGCCTTGCCTTACGTAGGGGTTGCTCAAATTACCCATTTGAACCTCAAACTTTTCGGATACAAATTTTAAAAATATGATAGGTTTTGGAAAATAAATTAAAGAACCTGTTTATTCGGTTCCAATTTTAGTTCGTTTATCTGAATACCCTAAACTAACTGGAATCGGTTTTCTCTCTCTCTATATATTTTTTAAAACAAAACACTAAAGAAAAAATAAGCAACGAGAGGCTATCAACCGGAGCAAGGATGTCATTGATGTAGTGATCCAACGCTCATCTGCTCCAGTACCTTATATTGACATTTTTTCATTTCTGCACTACTTTGATGGACAGTTTGTTGGATTGGTCGCCTGAGGCTAGCGACAGCAATTTGGAAGACCGGTCGTCGTAGTCGTCAAACCAAGAGGTAGATGCTGGGGAGGAGTCTTAGAGCAGAGTTGAGGAGGTGACACAGGGGATAATTGCGAAAAATTCAGCCGAATATGGTTATTGAAGAGAGGAGGAGAGCTATAATTGATTACGTCCGGAGGCTTCTTTGGGGATAGAACTGAACCGGAACCGAAATATTTTTGAAAAAAAAAAAGAGAAGCAAGTTCCTAATGGGGTACCCGAAACTGTTTGTACAAATTAAACATATTCCGATTCCAAAATTAAACGGATATATTCTAATTTTAAATTTAAATATCATGTTATAACATGTAGGTTCCGAAAATACCTAAATTTGTAGATTACCCGGAATCGTTATCCCTAGTTACTCCATTTTTCTGCGTGCGTTAATTGCAATTAAAAAAAGTATGGAACCAAAAGTGGAGTGGTTATTAGAATTTAGATATCTGCTTCTTTCTCTATTTACGCACGTGTGTTCCCTGGAATCGACCAAGTCACTGTCGCGTCCGAGGAATGGGTGTCGTACGTTGACACGGTGGACAATTGTTGACCAATAGTAAAAGCAAGTCAAGTCAGACATACGTCTTGAATCTTGATAGTTGATATTTCAAGACTTGATAATTTTGCAGTCAAACTTTCTATATTCATTCATTATTATATATATATACGTAAGTATGAACATAAATCGGTATGAAGTACACAAGTTTTACACCAACTCTTTTAACTTGTTCTTTAAGTTTGTATTATAATTAGATATTATATGAACTTTTTATAAGCTTAAAGTCATAAACTTATCAATATTATTCTTATTATTTTACGTGTCCATCAAACTATTTATTCCCGCATAAATCCATGCTTCCTTTCTCCACTGCTTTTTACACGTCGTTTCTCCTCCTTTTCCGCGCCGCCTCTCCCTCTCGATTTACCTTAAAATATTACACCCTAAACAACAAAACGTAACAATCTTTCGGACACTATATAAGAAACCAAAACATACGACATTGTTCCTCACCTACGATAAATGGAGCTAATCCCAAGACTTCCAAACGATCTGGCTCGACAGATCATAGCCCGGGTCACCTACGACAAGATCCCGACCGTGGGGTCCACATGCAAGGGATGGAAGGACGAGATCGAGGCACACGATTTCGTCTCACAAAGAAGGTTACAAGGGTCTACCCAGACATTACTTGTATTAGCCCAAGCCCGACCCAACCCGACCGGGGAGCTTTGTTCGCAGAAACATACCCTTCCTCCCGTTTACCATCTCTCGATCTTCGAGCCTAGTTCGGGCCGGTGGGATACCTTGCCTCCTATCCCGGGCTGCTCGAACGGGCTCCCGATATTCTGTCAGTTGGCCACTGTCGGTTCGAATCTCGTTGTCCTTGGAGGGATCGACCCAGTAGCCTGGAACGTTCTCAACACCGTTTACATCTACAGTTTCTTATCTGCCACGTGGAGGCGTGGACCCGACATGCCCGCCCCGCACCGGTCCTTCTTTGCATGCACGTCGGATGGGGACAACGTTGTTTATGTGTCGGGCGGGCATGATGAAGACAAGAACGCCTTGAGCTCCGCAATGGCTTTTGACGTGGCGGGAGACAGGTGGATCCCAATGCCTGACATGGCAAGGGAGCGTGATGAGTGCAAGGGGATGTTCCAGCGTGGCAAGTTCCACGTCATCGGAGGGTACCACAGTGACATGCAAGGTAAGTTCGAGAAGAGCAGCGAAGCTTTCAATCCATCTACTTGGCAGTGGGACCCGATCGAGGAGGACGTGTTGGTTGCCAGCATGTTTCCAGGGACATGTGTGTCCGGGAGCGATGACGATGGTTCCTTGTACATGTGTCGGGATGGAAAAGTGATCATCCGAAGAGGATCGACATGGGATGAGGTGGCGAAGCTGCCGATGGATGTGCCAATGGGAGTGTGCCATGTGGCGAGGTGGCGCGGGAACATGATGGTGATTGGGTCCGGGAGTTGTGGAAAGGCTCATGTGCTGGAGCTTGGAAGTTATAAATGGACAAATGTGGACATACCTAAGAAGTTTGGGGGGCAAGTAATGGGTGGATGTTGTTTGGAACTTTAAATTATTAGCTAAGATTCATAGAGAAATATAGGGCAAAACACATTCTTTTTTAAATTGGCATTATTTCATTTATTTGAATATGTTGTTAATAATTTTTTGATTGATATATATTGGATATGATATTGTATTAATGTGACATTCCTATTTTATTTTGACTCATATGGCCATATTAGGGCAAAAGTGAGTTAAATCACTATAAAGTTAGTTCATGTCCATTATCACATTGACATACAAGTTGGTAGAATTGTAGAAATGATTATTTGAATAACAATGCCATAACTAAATAACAGATTTTCTGAAATGATTACATTGTATTCATTTGTATTTTCGAATATGATAATACACCTATTTATACTGCTACTTGACCTTATTTGTCAAATCTAAATCCTACCTAATTGTTGACAAATAGTGTAAATTGTTGAATTATGATGTGTAGATTGTTGACAATAATTTGTCAACAATCCTGTTCATCTTTTGACATTCTAACACAAGTTGTCATTACCATGCTAAGGGAAAAATTGGACTGGAAACTTACAAACATTCTGACAGATACTCTAAACATGGAAGAAAGGATTCTGAGACTACACTGAAATTTTGTTCGGCGAAGCGCAAATAAATGCGCAAACTGGGTAGCAAGATTATCTAGACATGTGATGTGTCCATATAATTGGACAACAATACATCCACCTTTTTTTTTCATTATGTATGTTAGACAATATGAACAATTTATCGGACGATTAATAGAATGCTTTGATGGCAAAAAAAAAAAGTTGGGTGACTATGTTGTAATTACCTCAAAAGTATGATCTCTCCTCGACCAAATCGAACGGCAATGAGTTCACTATTATTCAGCCGACGGCTAATCAACGGCTCCAGAAACCCTAGCAAGGGCCCTCAGAGTTTATCCGCATCGAACGGCATCCACCGCAGGTGCATGGATCTTCTGTAAAGTCGTTGTCGTAGGGAATATACTCTTCTCAATCCCGCCAACAATGGCTAATTTATAGTAGGGCCTGTCTCGCACGTGCGACGATTTGTTTTATGAATTTCTAGCAGACTCTCTCCCTGTAAGTAAAGACTACCAACACTGGACTGGACTCCGTTTCTGACAGATCGCCATTAACTTGCTCTTGGTGACGATTCATTGATTCCTCTCATGCTTTGTTCGATCTAAGGTCAGTATTTATTTCTTCTTCATTTGATTTGACTTAGATAGATTTTCGAATTGAACTGTTTAGTGGAATCGTGCTGTTGATCGTCGAGAAGTGCTGCTGCTACCTCTAGATTTAGATTAGATTCTGTTGGGATTCTTAAATAGTTGATGCTATATGAAGAGCATTGAATTTGTGTTGCTCCCTCTATTTATCGAATCGTGGCGTTAAGCTGCTCAATGGATTCTTAGAACACTGAAATGACGTAGTTTTTCTGGTTGAATGTAGATGGTTATGCTATTTGTTCTCACTACTTAGTTTTGTGCTGTTACGACCTATGAATGATGATAAGTTGTTGGGTATGTAATGAAAATCGAATTTTGAACATCAGGTGAAGTAGTTTTGGTTTGTCTTAGTGATTTGTTGTTGTTCCCCTTGTAGCTCATTTTTCTGCATCTGAATTGTTTGAATTGGTCCACGGTTCCTGGATTTGAAGATTTGCTTATCGGAATGTTTGAAGTTCTTACTGGTGATTGGATAAGGCAGGTGATTTCCCTGAAGTGAACTCTTTCAAGTTGCAGTACCATTTCATACAGAGCATGATGGAAGGAGGGAATAAAGGAGGCAACTATAAGTCATCACTTTCAGGAAGATTGACACCTAGAAATTCTCCTACTTTACGAAGACCTCACTCTAGCAGAAGTAGAAGGGAAGTTAGATCTGGGGAAGGCTTTGTACAGTTGTTTCGGAGCAGCAGATTGGTGTACTGGTTGCTTCTCATCACTTTATGGGCTTACTTGGGATTCTACATGCAATCTAGTTGGGCACACGGTGATAATAATGATAAGTTTCTGGGATTTGGAAATAAACCAAGGAAGGGTGGTTCTGATTCTACTAATGGTGAAAGGAGGCATTTGATGGCCAATGAAAGTTCCTTGCTGGCTAAAAATGAGACCATTGTCTCGCCAGAGTTGGGAGTTAAAACATTGGATGTGTCTTTGGCTAAAAAAGGAATGAATGGTAATTCAAAACGAAGTTCTCCACCAAAGAAAAATAAGAAACCCAATCGCAAGGCTCGGGGTAAAAAACAGAAGAAGCCAAAAGTGAAAGTAGAGGCTGAAGACAATGAGATTGAGGAGGTGGAAGTGGATATTCCTAGAACAAATTCTTCTTATGGGTTGCTTGTTGGTCCATTTGGCTCGATCGAGGACACAATATTGGAGTGGAGTCCGATGAAACGGTCTGGAACATGTGACAGAAAGGGGGATTTTGCTCGACTTGTCTGGTCTAGGAGATTTGTGTTGATATTTCATGAGCTCTCCATGACTGGGGCTCCACTATCAATGATGGAGCTGGCTACTGAGCTTCTGAGCTGTGGGGCAACTGTTTCAGCTGTAGCTCTTAGCAAGAAGGGTGGATTACTTCCAGAGCTTAATAGGAGAAAAATCAAAGTGTTGGAGGACAAGGCTGACTTCAGCTTCAAGACTTCGATGAAAGCAGATCTTGTCATTGCAGGATCTGCAGTCTGTGCCTCCTGGATTGGTGAGTTATCGTAATAGTTCATCATTAGTCAGTGTAAAAGCATGAAATTTTAGGTAGCACAAACTAATTTGACTTGTTTCAGATCAATACATGGAGCATTTCCCACCAGGTGGGAGTCAAATAGTATGGTGGATCATGGAAAACCGAAGAGAGTATTTCGATCGGGCAAAACCTGTTCTAAACCGAGTCAAAATGCTGCTATTTCTCTCAGAATCACAGTCCAATGAGTGGTTAACTTGGTGCAAAGAAGAGAACATCAAGTTAAGATACTCACCTGCAATAATACCACTCTCGATCAATGATGAGCTTGCTTTTGTAGCCGGTATGCCTTGTTCACTAAATACTCCATCATCGACTCCTGAAAATATGATAGAGAAGAAGCTGTTATTGCGAAATGCTGTTAGAAAAGAAATGGGATTGACAGATAATGATATGCTTGTGATTTCTCTCAGTAGTATAAACCCCGGAAAAGGGCAGCTTTTACTGCTTGAATCTGCTCGTTTGGTGATAGAGAATGATTCTTTACAAGATGTTCTGAAACAGAAGGTTACATCTGACAATGGAAGGATCCATTTCAAGCTGCTTATTGGTTCTGTGGGATCTAAAAGCAATAAGGTGCCTTATGTCAAAGAACTTCTCAATGTCTTATCACAGAATCCGAAGTTGTCCCGATCAGTTCTGTGGACCCCGGCCTCTACCCGTGTAACATCGCTTTACTCAGCTGCAGATGTTTATGTTATGCATTCCCAGGTAAGTGCATTCACTTGTCTCCACTGCTACCTAATGGAAAGCATTTCTATAGGGAGTTGAATACCAAATTGCTACTTGAACTTTTCTTGCAATTTTTTCTAGTTGAACTAATGCCAAACTGCAACTTGCTAACTCTGTCCCATTTTGTTAACCTACACGGTAAATACATACGTGGCTTCTTGACTGGTCGATACATATGCGCCCCTTGAAAATTATCCATCCGAAACTTAGCAGAAAAATAGACAGAGCTAGCAAATTGTACTAATATGTGTTAAATTTAATTATCGGGGCCGAGCCACACACAAATAGCAACCACACTATACAACTCGGGTTCCATGAGTAAACAGGACACAACAAACCCACATCGGGCACCACAACGGGAAACAACCCAACACCGTCAAACGGAACCGGACTCTGATACCATGTTAAATTTAATTATCGGGTCCGAGCCATACACAAATAGCAACGACATTATACAACTCGGGTTCCATCCTAAAACCAATTGGTGATAGGAGTAGGTAGCCTTGTTGTATATATGGTACCCAAATTTGTTGTGTACCACCGGTGTGGTATATCCAAATCACATTGTCTTCACAGTGTCTTCAACAATATGTTAGTTTAGCTAGTGAGATGTTGTAAAAGAAGTTCAGTTAACAACTAACACATATGCCACTAGTTCAGTCAGAATTTGGTATTTAACCCTACTATGTATCATTTCTGTCTATCCTTCATAGTGATCATGTAGTGTTTGTTTCTGGCGAATCGAAGTTCTGATGTCAAATCTGCATCCTTTAATATGATTTACTGTCTCTACCTATGAATGAAAGTTGAAATTATCATGCAGGGGATTGGAGAGACATTTGGAAGGGTGACTATTGAAGCTATGGCATTCGGCCTCACAGTACGTGACCTACCCTCATGTATTTTAGAACGAGACCTTGCATTCTTATCTAATATAACTACACCAAATTGTGATCATATCGAACCGAACAGGTGTTAGGAACCGATGCAGGAGGCACGAAGGAGATTGTGGAGCACAACGAAACCGGCTTTCTCCACCCCGTGGGCCACCCCGGTACCAAAAAACTCGCCCAAAACATCGAGTATTTGCTGAAGAACCCTTCCGCGAGGGACCAAATGGGGTCTAAAGGAAGAAACAAGGCGGAGAAACTGTACTTGAAGAGACATATGTATACAAAGTTGGCTTTGGTTATGTCCAAGTGCATGAGGTGAGGGTGGAGAATTTCACTGTTTTATTGTATTAGAAAAATCACTTTTTTTCAGATGCATTTAGCCATTTACCGATAATTGATGAATGGTGCAGGTAAAGGTATAGCGACGCTTCCATAAATCACGTTTTTCAGATGCATTTACCAATAGTTCATGATGCTAGGTAAAGCTATAGCGACGCTTCCATACCGTCAGTCCATGTTAACGAACGCAGGAACATGTTTTTTAAGGTTGTCAAAAGCAATATGTATGGTCGAATGATGTTGTAGAATAGACTCTCGTAAATCTTCCGTTGGATGTTGACCAAATAGTTAATAGGGTTAAATATCAATGATCTACCTGAACTTTAGACGTTTTTCAACGAGTTATCCGAACTTTGAAAATTCAAACGGTCTACCTCAACTTTGAAAAAGGTGTAAATAGTTACCTCTGTCCAATATTCCGTCAACTGTTAACGGAAATTTGTCGTAAATTCGTTGGGAAATTGTCAGAAATTGGACGGACTAGCTATTTACACATTCTTCAAAGTTGAGGTAGCCCGTTTTGAATTTTCAAAGTTCGGGTAGCTCGTTGAAAAACGTCTAAAGTTCAGGTAAATCCTTGTTATTTACGCTAGTTAATATGAACAATGTTCCCAACAATTCGGACCATATTTGACCAGTTCAGCCAATCGAGTTCTATTATTAGAAAAACTCAAAACCATTTACAGGCAACCCTAATGCTCAGGTCCTTATAGAGAGAGAGAGAGACATGGTTGAGTCTTTTCTCCCCAAACGATAACATCATTAGCATTTCTCTCTCTGTGTCGGCTGATTCATTGTCAAGGCGAGGAGAAGGGAGAAAGGAAACCCATAGCCATGGAGAGGAGAGGGATGGACTCGCTTTCCATGGCGTGTTTCCTGATGATGATGTTTGTAGGAGGAGAGTGTGGAAGACTAAACGACTTCAGCAACTGTTATTCCGCCAGATACAGCATCTGCGCATTAACAAACGCTCATCTCTACTGCGCAGCAAAGACGCTCTCTGAATGCAGTTACCCACAAACTGCATCGTCAAGATTTGCAGGGTCGAAGGTGGCGGCGAAGGGCAGCGTCCTTAAGTTGCACTACTGCGAGCTCGGTTGTGCTCTATCCCGCTGCAGTAACATCAGCACCCAACACCTCCCAAGTACATAGCACCTTCCTTTCTCACTTACTCAGAAAATCATGGTGACGCTCATGACTGTGTTTTCTGTTCTTCGTTAATTTGGAACACAGAAGCAGACGAAGTGGCCAAGTGCGTCAATTCTTGCTCAGAGATCACCTGCAAATCCTTAAACTCGAATTCTAAAAGCGGTGGAAATGATCAGTTCTGCAAGCTCGGATGTGGAAAATCTGTTTATGGCATCAATAAACAAGGTAAGGTACCTCGGGGACCGGCCCGAATTTCCGACAAGACCGACCCGAATAGGATCGAACCCGACTAGGACTAAGACCGAGCGGATGAGGTTTTTTCTTCAAGGTCGGTCTCGGTCTCGAGTTTTTTCCCCAAAAGCCCGACTAGGGCCGTTTTTTTTCTTCAAGGACGGTCTCAGACTTTCCCCCAAAAGCCCGACTAGGACCGGACCGACCTTGAAGAAAATCCTATAAATTCACGGCATAACCTTTGAAACACTAGTAATTCATGACCTTAAAGCATTCAACAACCCTTGGATCGGTTCCATAAGGGAAGTGCGACGGAAGACGAGAAGCGAGCGGGTTCAATACCAAAACTTCGGTGATTTTTTTTTACTAATTCAGTTTTTTTTTTACCAAAAAATTTGGTCAAAGACCGAGACCGGCCCGAGTCAAGCAAGACCGACTCAGGCGGACTCTTTTGGCCAAAGTCAGTCTCAGTCTCGGTCCTCTAGATATCAAGACCGAAATTTCGGTCTCGGTCTCGCTCCAAGACCTGTCCGCCCATGATCAACCTTAATACCTCCTCTCTAAGAGACGAAGCTGGGGCAACTGCATGCCCTATCTTAATTTTTAAAAACCATGCTTTTTGTCCATATTCCTTGAGAGAGAATATGATTCTTACTAGACACTAATTTGAGATTTCTGGAGTTCATATGTTGAGATTTGTTCATGGTGGTGTTGTGCAGAAAAAACTGAGAAAGAAGATTCTGCCTGCGATTACTGTACCATGGCTTGCTCCTAGATCGGGATCGTTTGGAGTCTAGTATCATATGTAATCGATGTTCTTGTATTTAAAAAGCGCGCATTTATGTTATACAACTTCATCATACAGAAATTCGTGTTTTATCAGTTAATTCAACCAAATATCGAGTTTTGAAAACACAACTTCATAATCAGCGATTCAACATAACAATATTAGGCATCGGATATGTACCGCATTTATTAATACATCTTCGAATCATTCTTAAAGAATATTGAAATCAAGAGCAATTTCATCCCTCACATTGTAAAACTAAGAACTAAGAAGTCTTTATTGTGTACTATAAAAAACATATTCGGAAAACTGGAGCTGAATCGAGCTGGAAGCTTCATTTTTTTTTCTACATTCACAATGGAGAAAAAGGGATATTATCAATGAGGACCGAAATGGCCTCATCAAAGAAGCATATATAATGCTCCCGACCCGAAATTACCAAAACAATCTACAATACCAAGAAAAAAGAAATCTATAAAATGGTGCTAATATAAAGAAAGGGGAGGGTGGTGGGCTAATGAAGCTATATCAACTCCTTTTTTTGTACTACTATGTGATCCCAATCCAAAAATTCAATGCCACTACAATAAACACACCACTAGGATAAAACTCAGAAGTCTTCACGGCTAATAGTAATACTCCTCAGAAACCTGACAAACACCAAAGCAGAGTGCCAATCAGTCATCTATTGACTACATAGGACCCACATTGGCATATTTAAATACTACATTGGATACTGTATTATACCATAGTCATAGAATATCTGTTGATTATCGAGCAACTGTTCATTTCTGTTATGATTTCAATCGGTAAATATGAATTGACTTCAATGCAGAGAGAAAGAACTATTGTTATATATAAGTGGTCTTACCTTAAAAGAACTAACAAGCTGGAACTGGTTCACTTGAAAAGCAAACCTAGTGATGTTGAGTAAGAACTGCAAAAACGACCAACCCAGAAAAATATCAATATCTATATTGTCAAGAGTCACGAAATGGCAAATTAGTCATTTATTTAGGCATATGGTTGGGAAAACATAGCAAGAAATGAAAATAACGTGTCATGAGTAACCTATAAAGTCTACCATGCAAACCTAAGAGTAGACTAACAGAGCCCTCGAGCCGTTGAACTAATTGTTCAGTCATGTTATTAACAATCAGTTTGCTTAAATATGCTTTATCAATTTGCAGATGCGGGAAATGTAGAGCCACTAAATTGTGTAAAGCATGGATGACGCAGGCAGCATCTAGTGGAAATGGGAGTTCTAGAGAGGGCAACTACAGAATATATTTAATCACCAGAGACAAAATTTGGATTTTGACACTGGCCCAACCAATTGCTTTTTAGGCCGATGGGGTTCCTTCATGGTTCGTACCCCACTGTTCTTCCGACTCGTTACCATTAACGAGTACTGCCCCATCCGTAGAATCAGCATCTACCACCTCGGCCTCTTCCTGGTTCTCCTCTTCATTCTTCTCTTCTTCTCCATTCTCGTCAACATCCTATTCAATTAGGAAATTAAATAAACGTTATTTCCCCACTCTAATAATAAACGTTAAAAGGAATAAAGGTGATAGTAGTTATACCTCATAAATTTCACCATTTTCAAGAGGTGCGTCTTCTTCTTCCACTCGCACATCCTCCACTTGCATGTTTTTGAAAGCCTCAACAAGAGGTACTGCTAATCTGTCGGCGTAGTTAATGTAATCGCTTGCAGGAGGAAAGGCACCCCTAAAGAACACATAAAAGGATATCAACTATATCTTATTAGCTGAGTATAAAAGATTAACTACCTTGTCCGTGGAGCTGGGAAATTTATTTTACTTGCATTATTGAGCTGAATAGAAAATTTTAATTACCTTGTCTCAGCTACTCGAGACTCAACAGAGAGAGCCACCTGCCAATCATCGAACAGGTTCGGGTACTCTTCAGGATCGGCCAAAGAATCGGCTGCTTTGGGATTAACCTGCAATGATATTTAATGTAAATTGATAAAAACAAAAAACAACCTGAGAAGAGTAGAGAATAATGAATTGTGCATCGCTAAATATGTTGATTACAAAGTGAAGCTAGGAAATGGCAAGTTACCTTGTTAAGGTCCTTTCTCCAAATCGCAACAATTTCCGATACTTTACTTGGGAGATAAGATCTTGCCATCAAAGCTGCCTCAGGTATCCGGTTGCTTCAAGATAACAAGCTTCAATATTAGTATCCATATAATAAAAGAGGACTAATTAAATAAATAAGTAAAAAGTTACCTTTCCACCAGCAGCTGGAGACAGTCTTCTAATTTTCCCAGCATGAACAAACAAAGGAATGCAACGTTGTTCTTCCCTTGCTCTTTCGCAAGTGATGCAAGATTTGAGATTCCTTCAGCATCTCCCAGTGAAGAATAAAGCAGTAATAGACCGCTCAAGTCCATTGCATACTTCATACATCCCTCAGCCATTTGCAACTGCAAAGAATTTCAAATAAGAATTTTCCAGAGAAGAAAAGTAGATATATTTCATTTGATACATATTACTGGAATCTTCTAAAAAAATAAGGTATAGGGACCTTGCATGGTCATACTGATCGTAGCAAATGCAAACTAGTCTTTTGTATTCCAAATGTAAAATTCATTTTTCAGCTTTAAGATATATTTTTTTTCTAAATCAACATTTTCGACACAAAGCTTTGAAAACCAGATTTGAAACAATCAGGAAACATTTTCCACTTGACGAGCATTTTATTACACATTTTCAACCTACCCTGATTAATAGAGAGAGTTTTGTTGATGTACCTTTCCAGTAGACATAGCTAATTCACCCAACTGCTTCCACTTAGACTCGCTCTGTGCTTCAACTGCAATATCCTGCAGTCAAATGAAAACAAGATTCAGAAAATATAAACCTCATGCACACAGAAGAAGAGTGAAACGAAAACCTAGAAGCCTTTTTTTCCACTTCTCTTAGTGAGAAGCTTTCTGTTAAGACTCACCTTTGCAATCTCTAGTCTGCCAAGTTGTATAGCCAGTTCAAACTTATAGTCATGATCAGTAGCAACTTCGAGTGCATCCTCAATCATACCACGTGACTCCAAGAAGCGTGCCACACTAGCAACCAATACAAGTTTCTCAAATACATCTCCCATGTAATGCAGAAATCTTACACTATGTACAAAATCAGATACTGGGAATTGAAGGTACTATTGTGCTGGTAATATTACACTATAATATGCCCTACCTATTATAGTGCTCTTTGGGAATTGAAGGTAATATTGTGCTGGCCCTTTCAAAATCTCCGCGCATCACAAGTGTCTTGTACTCAATCAGACTGAGAAGTAATGTGTATCCCATAACACTGAACGGGGAAAACAAGAAATCAAGCTCAAAATCGATCTAAGATACCTAAAACCCTGTTAACTATGGAATTTCACAGACAAACACTCACTTGAATTCTTTATCAATTAGGTACACACGACTTTGATTTGCAAGGTATCCCAATAAGTACATGGGTCGGTCCAAATGGAACATTGTTGTAACCTGAAATAGTGATGACATCAATAATACCATCAGTAATGACATCCGTAACATTAACCCTCGCAAAACCATTTGAAGGCTTCTTTGATTAAATGCAACATTTAGGAAATATAACAGGGATCAATGCACTGTACCTCTCCGCCAACACAGTAATTAAGCCTCCAGGAAGAGTTATTGTAAATGAAACAATCACCAACCCAGATTCCTGTCCTCACACGTTCACTGACTTCATGGAGAAGTTCAAAAGCATCCTCAACTCCCTGCTCATCTACTGGTCTCCCGTTATCTAAATATGTAGAAACTACATCCCGCTACAATTGGCAAATTCTCAACTCATCACATGGATTTTAGAAAATCAAGATATAAAGTGAATGTTAATGTTAAACAGTTAAAGAAAACAGAGGTAAAAGGTCCATACACAGAGATAAGAGAGACTTTACATACATTGTACTTCAGGATGTAGAAAGATGTATCACTGGCAATCGTGACCAGATCACCGCTATCAGACCAGTACAGATTCTGATAAAGATAGATAAACCTTATGTTATAATACAATAGTACTTAAATTTAAAAGGGCGACCAAAGCCTATAGATGCTTTCATGCTTACTTTTACAGTAACATCGATTCTTCTAATTAACCTGCACTCTGCCCAATCATAGAAGCAGATGAAGTCATTTGAGCACATTGCTAGTAAATTTCCACCATAAATACGTTCAGCTGAAAAGGTTGGCCGCACACTTCGCTTCTCCTGAAAAAAACTTTACTACATTAAAGTTCATCCTAATATCTTCTTTTAGTATAACCAAACATATGTAACTTCCCTTTGCCTTTTCATAGAAAGATGAAAAATTGAGAGGTGACAAAAATAACCAGTTGTCAACATAAAATGTATTCACCACAAGGATAGCAACATTTAGAAACACAAACCTGAAAATTTCTACTGAATATTTTGATTTTTGAGGTGCTTTCTCTCACAGCGTATTCCCCATCAGTAGACCAAGCAAATTCCAATGCTGAACCAAATGATCGGTTCCTCCATGCTAGGGCAGTATAAATGATGTACTCACCATCTCCACAAACTACAACAAACCTACCATTCGGATTGTGCTTTAAGCTCTGAAAACAAAAAATTTAATATAAGGCAAAATCATTGCAAAAAATATATAATTGTTCCTATGCGTCAACTATCACAGAGATTGATTATCCCAATTGATTGACAACTCAAATATAACTAGAATCTCCTTCAACCACGACAAACG
Source organism: Chamaenerion angustifolium (assembly GCA_946814005.1). Lineage (NCBI taxonomy): Eukaryota > Viridiplantae > Streptophyta > Magnoliopsida > Myrtales > Onagraceae > Chamaenerion > Chamaenerion angustifolium. The sequence continues at coordinate 401,797 of OX328281.1, forward strand.
AAGACATTTACCCACTGAGAGAAGAGAACCTATTAAAGCCTGAAGGTGAGAATTTCATCAACACAACAAGAAGGCACAAGACGCGAGCAAGAAAGAACATACATTGGAGAGGACATAAATAAACATATAATACTGCAAGTAATTATTCTCAAGGAGCATTCAGCATATGGGAAGAAGTGAAACTATAGAGATCTAGTAGTGCCATGCCTACCTGCATGCTCATACAACAACATGCATGCCCACTGAGCACATGCTGCCCAGTGAGAACATGCATTTACATACGGATGTCGGATTCTACAAGTATACTGACTCACCTGAGGATAAAGATCACAGGTTCCCAACTCCTTGACAGCCAAAGGTAATCTTTCACCATCAGTAACCTGAAAGAAATGATCAGGAGCATAAACAACCTCCAAAAATCACGTGTAATGAATGAATGAAGAATAATGTCTATTTCAAACCTCGAAATCTGCTCCGACACTCTTAATATTCACAGTTTGGATTTCATTATGTTTAGCCCAAATGATCTTGCCACTGTTGTCCATACTTGCTACAGGTACTTCACGACCAATCTTTACCATAATGGTACCTTCATCATAACCAATCACAACCCTGTAAAGAGGATAAAGTTTATCAAGCTTCCATTTTCCCAGTGACAAGAAACATAAGACTCACATGGACGCTTCAAGAAGAGGTAGAACCAAAATTCACCAGTTAACTGTTTCACAGCTCTGCTTAATTTATTTATGCTTGCATGAAGCAGAACCCCCCAAAAATTAAACGCTACAAGGAAGTCAACAGCTGGTAAAATCCAACCACAAGAAACTATAAATGCTTTTCAATATCGTACCTTCGAGAGCTCTTCATATACCCAATTGCCCATACCCTCTCAAGACCATAATTCAATGTGTTCTCCAGCCTGCAAGATAGTATCTTTCACCCAGTCAGTGGATTTGACAAATTTGATCTGATTCATACAATGGTACAAAACCTTAGAAGTAAACTACCCTCTAGTAATGTTATCCCCTCAAAGAATTTTGAAAAACTGGCATTGGAAATTGCACATAAGTATGAAACACAGTATCCACTGAATGTGCAAATAGTAATAAATAAAGAAATAAAAAGTTAAGAGATATCTGTAGGAACCTGAACCAAAATGCAAGATTTTCCACATTGACTCACCTGTATGTGGTAGAATGCCAGATGCGAACTGTACCATCTTCAGAACCAGTAATTATTATAGGAAGATCAGGATGAAAACAGACAGCAGAAACATTGTGTGTGTGGCCTTCAAGTGTCTGGACACAACTTTTTGTTTGATAATCCCAGACCTGATTTCGAATGGCCGAATCAGAATAAGTACAAAGCATCAATTTGGTTCTGCATCAATTTGCAAGACTTACCTTAGCAGTGTGGTCATCAGAGCCGGTAATAAGGTACGGTTTATCACCACCCGTGAAGTAATCCACACAATTCACTCCTTTCTGATGAGCATCCAGAGTAAAATTTGGATCAGGGGATCCAAGATTCCATATCTAGTCAAGAACAGTATGGAATGATTAGGACAGCTGCAGTGAAGTATCAGATCTCGGCACAAATGATACCATGAAGAAAATTCCATGAGTACCTTTATTGTCCGATCAAGAGATGCACTAGCAAATGTATTGGTATCTTTTGGGTTAAATGTAACTTGCATCACATAATGAGAATGCCCCTCAAATATTTGAGTACAGACCCAGCCCTTCTCCCAGTCCCAAAGCTTGATCAGCATATCATCAGATGATGAAAGCACATAGGGAAGCATTGGATGAACAGCTACACATCTAATGTAGTCTGCATGTGCTTCAAATACTTTGACCTTGTCCATTGTGTTGTAATTGTAAACACGGATAAACATATCATCTGCTCCTGCCACAACCCACTGCTTTCGGGATATGAACTTTGCTGACCTTACTGCAATATAAGTTGGATATTAGTGACAGTCCAGCTCAGAGAAGAGAAAAATGCATAAAAAACTATTTTCCACATGAATGAATGAGCGCATAATACCTGGAAGCTCAGTCACTTCAAATGATTTCACCATGGTCTACAGTAACATAAAAGAAATTAGTTAAAAGTTCTTAAAGATCTCTTATAGATTGCACTATTGCAGTTCATATCTATCCATCCCTACATTTCCCTACCTGTGTCTGGTAGTTCCAAATACAAACTGTTCCAGAATACAAGCTCGCTAGGATCCTGCAAGAAGCAAATGCTTGCATCAGACACATGTTCAGTTCTTCAGAATCTTAGTGTTAGCATTTGGTTGTGAGTTACAGCATATTAGCGTTGCAAAAAAAGGATCTCATTAACATACTGATCACATGCCAAAGCTAGAATCGCAACAGTTGCATACCATGGTTCGGTTGGATGCAGATCTACAGACTTGACTCTTTCTGATCGTTGGGCAAGTTTTCTCTGTTACAACAAAGAATAATAACAAGCACATCGTCAACAAATCCATACAAACTTAAGATAGGAAGACCTGGAACTGACAAGATCTAAATCATCTTACCTTGATTTCAAGTCTGAGAGGCTGCAAAAAAATACCAAAACAAGAAGTAATCAGTTACCATATCAAATTCAACTGAATTAAACTTGGACACCGTCAATTATCTTATAACTATCCAATATACTGATGGAATAAACTACATTCCATTCTAAGACTGAATATCACTAATTCAAGCTCCAGCCAAATCTGTTGGTCCCCAACAATAATACGGACACGGATTCAACCCCCGCATTACCATCCAATTCGGTGTAAACCAAGACTAGCAGCATTTCGAGCATAACGAAGCATCCACAGCAAATCAAGGTCAAATTGAGCCAGATCTTAGATGTACTAGAACATAAAAAGCAATTAAGATTCGTAATCATGTAAGTAGAAGCAAGTACCATGGTGGATCGAGATCGGTGCTGATTCGGTGCTTCTGAGCCTCAGAGATCCAGCTACCACCGCGATCCGATGAACGCAGAAGAGAACTGAGGTCCCTCCGTTGACAGAAGACGAATTTGTTTACGATTTGAGGGACGCGATGGAGAGATGATGATGCTGGTCCTGTATCATGTGGAGGGAACTCCGAGCAAACGAGAGAGAGAGAGTTAAGGCTTCAGTTTTGTAGAGACGACGATATGCAGAATATAAAAATAAAATAATAACAAGATTCAGATTAACTGAATGAATAAGTATATCCTGAGATTTTGGTTGTTTTCAACTGAGTCCTCCTATTCAACTATTTCAGACAATTTCATCCTTCCTTTATAAAGCACCTTCATTAAAAGGATTAATGGTTCATAAAAAGGTTGAAAAAATGAGAAGATAACTTTTTTATATAAAAAAATAGCAGGAACCTAAACACCTTCATAAAAAGGATTAATGGTGTGTGGTCAATTATGTCCGATTTTTAAGAATTCATTTTCGAAATTGTGGGATTAGTATTTCAAGAATTGAAAACTTGGGTCCAAACTAATAGTAAAAACAACGCTAGATCGGTCTCGGTTTTAAACTCAAAACGGTAAAGGGTGCAACCTAATAATGATGTTTATCAAAGAAGAAACTTGGGTGAATCCATTGGATTAGTGGATGAAAATTACATGGATTTAAAGTTCAAGGATGAAATCGACAAAATTGAAACCATTGGGCTCATGTCTACTGCACTATTGGTCTTACGTTAAAAACGTGCCCACCAACCCACCTTATGAAACTTTTTGGCCCAAAAAAAAACAATCATCTTCATTTGTGAAAGGTCGTTGGAAATTTATACATCAGATAAACAAAACTTCCCTCGACTTCCAAAATGGTCAAATTTCAAGCCACCACTAAATAGCTACAACCTTACCACACTTCCCATATAACCAACTCAACCTAACATCGGGACCCTTTAGAGAGGCAAAGGTCTCCCTCAGGTCAGGCTCCTCGAATAGATCCAATGCCGCAAAATAAACCCCTTCTTCAACCCCTTCGATCTCATCATGCACCTTTATGCAACTCCCAATGGAGTATAACTTCTCACTAGACTTCAAATCCTCTGCTGCCTGCCTTGACTTTGAAGCTTTAAGAAGAGCGGTCATGGCTTCCGCCATCTTATCAAGCGTTTCTTGGTCCCTTAAGGCTTGCTCGGAAGAGGGTTGGGTCTCCAACGGCCGCTTCCTCTTCTTGTCAAGGTTTGCTTTAGGAACCTTCTCCCCAGGGTAAGGACTTGAAGGTATTGGAGCAGGTTCAGTTGGTTTTCCAAACTCCCCGTAGTGGCTCGATTGGGCATACTTGCCCTCGGTTGCCACATCATTGAATATCGTGCATAGTTGATCGTATATGGGACAGTCTTTTGTCGGTTTGTTACTCTCATTCCTTGGTTGAGCCTGAAAGCAAAAACGAGGATGAGAATATGTCACATTATTGTAATGTAGGACTAGGACTCAGTCCATTTCACGACCAGTATTCAATTCTGAGCTTGATGAATGGATGAGATTCTGCTAGATATAATTTTTTGTTGATGCATATTGCCCTAGCAGAGTCTCATCCATTCATCGAGTCGATACTGAATTTAGCGTGAAATAAACTAAAATCCATCTCAAGCCAAACAGAGCATCCAATTCTGATGAAATTCATAGAGCCCCACATCATAAATCCATATTTACAATTCCAATTGAACAAAAATCATCCATGCAGAACAGATTAGCAACCAAACATGTCAAAGCTGATTAAAACTGATGGGTTAGAGAGTACCCCGATATCTTCCCACGAATATAACCCGATGCAGCAAGAATCGTCAATGGATAAGTCACTTTCATCGACTGTGGACTTCAAATTACGGAACCGGGTCCTAAGAACATCGAGATGCTTGCTCAATTGATTGTTGTTGAAGTTAAGATCCGTTTGACGATTGAAGTCGTCACGAATATTATTCCATGTTTTCTTGTCAAAGTAATTGTTCGGTCTATTTCCGAGCTGAATTTGCTTGACAATCAAGTCGGCGAATATCTTATCGAGGGCTGGAGTCCACCTTGTTCTTGATCTTTCTTGCTTGGGTTGATGATGAGCTTCTCCATCCATCTACTTTATTATAATTGATACATAACAAACATCAACTAGGATAATGCAAGTGCAGTGTATAGCACAAAAACTTGCTCAAATTCCAGAATTAGAGAGTTTTTTTTCCGGCATCATAGCCTTCAAATTGAATGATTTAGCTTCATCCTACGAATCAATCAAGCTCTAAAGAACAAGAAAAAATTCTACAAGCTGAACGCTTCGAGATGGAGCTCAAGAACTCTTGCAAAATTTACCTTTCTTGCCGAATTAGTAGCATTAACCATAATCAACAGTAAAATGCAGAAAATCGGCAGCAGATGCATGGATTATGGTCAATTGAACAAGCTCAGCAGTAATCTATCATCAATCTACCGAATCGATTCATCAGATGGTACAATGAAGTCGATTAGGCAACCAATTTTCAGGTGGCGCAGAGAGAGAATTAATTACCTGAGTTTCGGATCTTGAACAAGGTTCCTAAGGGAAACAATTAGGGTTCTGATATAAAGACAGAACCACCAGAAAATGCGACGAAGATGACAGGAAGATCTGTCGCGATGTACTGTACTCTCTATCATCAGTAATTAATTATCACTAGGTGATGAAAAAAGGATTAGTTTGCAAATAGCCCTTGAACTGTCTGGTTTGCTGTTTTCACCCCTTGAAGTATTATAAATAGGGTTAACAACCAAATCAATCATTACTGAAGTTTGGCATTTTATAAATTACTATTCAAACTTTATTTTTCTAAAAACGCTACTTGAACTTTCGTAATCGGAACAAATTGCTACATTTATTAATTTTTATGCTGGATCTAGATGGAAAATAATGTGGCAGTATATAATTGGTCCATACTTTATAAAATTATATTATTTTTTAAAAATACAAAAAAAAAGAATAAAATAGAAAATCTTAAGATAAATCTGAATTTTTAATATAATGTTTATATTGAAAAATTTAATGAGTCATTATTTATTTATTTAATATTTTTAATAAAAATATTATATTAAAATACTGAAAATTTTCCTATCAATTTTCCAGTTTTATTTAGAATTGTTATGGTATTTTTAACAAATAATATATTTTTTAAATCGATGATTAATCATGTGATGCCATGTCATTTTTCGTCCAAATTAAGCAAAAATTTAACGGAACTAGTAATTTTCCCAAGTGTCAAAGTGCATATAACACTTTTAAAAGTAAAAAATAAAATTCAGATAGTAATTTATAAATGTTGAAAGTTGGAGTAGTGATTTTGGTTTTAACCTTACAACTATTTTATCCCAAAAATTTTAAAATAATAATAATATATTTTTATTTAATTATGACATATAATAACAATAGTTAATTATCAAAAAAAAAATTGAACTTTGAGAAAAAAATATACAACAATCCGAACTTTTATTTTACAAACAACAAACCAAAATTTGTGAATTTAGCAAACAATAAACCTACCTCAAATTTACATTATGTTTGAACGAATTTTTTTAATGTTTAAGTGAATTTTTAAATCAACATTAGTTAAAGTATTCTAAAGATAAATTAATAAATTCTAAAATAAATTATTTTTAAATTTATTTTTACAACAATTAAATTCTAAATTCTAAAATAAATTATTTATAAACTTATTTTAAAAAAATGAAAAATAAAAAACACTTGCAAAGGACTCTTGGGTCCAATTGACCGAACCCAACTTGGGTTCGACCAGGTCGCCTGGCCTGGGCGAACAGGGTTGAGTCTCATCAATTCGACTCAAGAGTCCTTGGCTAGTTTTTTTTTTGTTCTTTTTATGTTTTCGATTTTTTATTTAAAAGTAAATTTATAAACAATATTTTAGAATTTATATTTATATTTTAATTTTAGAATTTAGTTTTTTTTTTAAATTTTACTATGTTTTTTTTCCAAATATATATATATATATATATATATATTTATTTATTTATTTGTATACATATAAACAGTTTTATTTATAGTCATATATAAAGTTTTATTTTTTTTTCTTCATTTTTTTCCTATTTATTTTAATTTTCCTATTTGTTTATATTTATTTTTACTTTTCATCTGTCACGTCAATGCCACTTCACTATTCGTTAGTCAAACTTGACGGTCAATAGTAATTTGGACTAAAGAAGAACATTGTGAAACATAAAGTACCAAGAAACAACATACATGAGTCAAACATATGGTACCAATGGAACCATTAACCCACATTTTTATTGCCTTTTAAGGAAGATTACATAGTATTCAATACATATATATATATGGAAGTTCAACCCACGTTAAAGACCAATATCATGACTAATCATCACATACATATATGCAACAATAACACTCTTATTCAGCTGAGCTTGTGAAAAAGACCAGACCATTTCCATGGAGTTACGTTCCTGCCATCATTAGTGAGTAAAAATTAAGCAAAGAATGTTGCATTAAAGTAGCTTAATCTAGTCAAGTATACATACCTCTTCTTCTACCTCTGTCAAACTCTTCTTCTTCTCTGGTCTCGAAGTCGAGAAATTATCACAAACCAGTTCTGTCTCACTTTGATTTTATGGTGTCCAATCAGTGCGGTTACGATGAATGCACTTAGATAACCAACTACAACAGCCTTCCACTCTATATAAACTGGCATTTCTGAGTCTTCTTCATCATCTCCTGGTGGTGGTGGTGGTGGCTCAAGATTATTCCCACAATCCCTTGAGAGTGGATCACCACAGAGTCCTTCATTCCCTTCATATGAATCAGCACCAAATGTATTGAATTGATTCCCTCGGGGTATAGACCCGGACAGATTGTTGTCAGACACATTGAAGTTTGCAAGGAAAGTTAGTTGCACCAACTGCTGTGGGATACCTCCTGAAAGAGAGTTTGTAGATAGGTCTAGAGCTTGCAACTCTGTCAAACTTCCCAAGTATGGTGGAATTGTACCAACCAAATGGTTGTTGGAGAGGTTGAGCAACTGAAGTCCCCTTAAATCTGCAATAGAAGTCGGGATCGGTCCACTGAAATCGTTGCTCGAAAGATCAATTACTTGGAATAAAGTAAAGATCTTTGGATACTCCCACTTGTTGCCTTTGTTCATTAATGTCATGGTGTAGTAGTAGAACTGGGATGAATAATTGCGATATTGAAATGTGCCCAAGTATCCATGAGGAGTTCTTGTGGAATTCCAAAACTGGAACAATTTGGATGGCAAGTGACCCTCGAAGAAGTTGTGAGAGAGATCAAGGATTTGCAGTCGAGGGAACTCGAAACCTACTTCTACATCTTGGATAACTCCATGCAGTTTATTAGACCGTAATATGAGCACAGTTAATGCATCAAGCGAGCCTAGCCATGAAGGGAAGGAATCGCTCAACATGTTATTCCCCAAGTTCAGAAACTCCAACATTAAGCAACTCGACAAAGACCTCGGCAGTGGCCCAACCAGTTGATTGTTGCTTAGATCTATCATCTTCAACCCTTCACACCTTCCTTCCATCTCAGGGATCTTCCCAACGAAGCTGTTGCCATGCAGACTTAAAATTTCTAGATGGGAAGTCAAGTTGGCAATACATTGGGGAAGGACTCTGGTGAAGTTGTTATTAGACAAATCAAGAAATTTGGGTTGACTAAGATTGCATATCAGTGGGGCTATTTCTCCTGAGAGATGATTGTTAGAAACATCGTAGCTGAAGATGGATTCCCGAGGAAGTGGAATAGATCCGTGCAACTCGTTGAAACTAAGGTCTAGTGTGTCAAGGTATGGCCATTCGAAAAGGACAGTGTTTTGTGGGAAACCTGTTAAGAAATTATGTGAAAGATTCAAGAAGAAGAGATTTCCAAAACTCAGATTGAAAAACCATGTGGGTGCTACACCATGGAGTTCATTGTCTGATAGATCTAAATCCTCCAGTTTTTCAGGATTTTGTAGGATCAGTTTCGGAAATTCACGTAGTTTACATGAAGCTAATCCTAGACCACCTAGTTGGATAGAGTGGTTCGACATGGCACTGGAGCTGGTAATCACTGACAAGTTGTTGGATGATAGAATTAGAGCACGTAAAAGCTTAAGACCCCAAAACATGTCTAGTTGCACTGCCCCTTGAAGCTTATTGTCAGACAAATCAAGTAAAGTTAAGTTGGTGATCTTTGAAATCTGGGATGGAACCTCACCAGTTAACTGGTTGGAGTGTAAATCCAAGTCCTCAAGGTTGATAAGATCCCCAAAGGAAGATGGTATCTGACCAGTTAACTGATTTTGGGAAAGATCCAAGTAAACAAGTTGAGTCATATATCCGAAAGAAGATGGAAGTGGACCGTTGATTTTACTTGCAGGAAGACTCAGGAGAGTGAGCTTGGTCAAGTTAACAATGGAGGAAGGGATGAAGCCCCCTAATTTGGGACACCTCCCAATTAACTTAGTCAAAGATGCAAGATTTCCAAGTGAATTTGGTAACCCACCAGAAAGACCTACATCAAAGAGTAATAGGCTTTCAAGCAGGCTACCGGGTTGAAATTCTGGGAAATAGCCAGAGAGGTCTGGGTTGCTTGACACATCAAGAACTTGCAGCTTTGGTAAGTTGAAAATGGAAGATGGAAGTTCCCCAGTTAATCTGCAACCAGAAATGTCAAGAACCTTCAAAGAGGTCATATTTGTAACCATATGGAGAAGTGTGGAAGAGAGGTCTGGGTTGCCTGACACATCAAGAACTTGCAGCTTTGGTAAGTTGAAAATGGAAGATGAAAGTTCCCCAGCTAATCCACAATTCGAAATGTCAAGAACCTTCAAAGAGGTCAAATTTGTAACCACATGGGGAAGTGGGGAAGAGATGATTACACCAGATAGATGAAGTTCTTCCAATTTGGTTAAACTTCGAGTGAGACTTTCAAGATTAGGGACCTCTAAACGACCAGACCAAGATAGATCAAGAGAAGTCAGGTTTGTCAGACTTAAGAGTTGGGATGGGATAGGGCCTGCAAACCAACAGCCAGAAAGGTTTAAACTTGTGAGTCTTGAAAAGTTACCTATTGCAGGTGGTATCTGGGAGAAGTTGAAATCAATGGAAGCAAGATTCAATTTTTGGAGGTGAAGGAGTCGGAAGACACTGCTAGTTGAGTTGATGGATCCAGAAAGACAAGTGGCGCTGAGGTCAAGGCCAATGATGTGGCCATCTCGAATGTTACATTCAATGCCATCCCAAGTGCAGCAGTTGTCCTTTATCTTCCACTGCTCCAGCTTCCTATATTGGCGGCCATACGTATCTTCATATTCGTTATCCATGCAAACTTGCTTTATATGTAAACTGCTCCTGAATTCCAACAAGGCAGCAGCCTCATCCTCATGGCAGTGGGGCAGCTGGATTTCATGAGGTGAATGCTGAACAGTTGCAAATTCGAAACCAATAGCTACAAGTGGGTGTTGGAGACATAAAAGTGGCAGAAATATTAGAAAGTGAAATTTGGACATGATGATGATCAAGTAGAGGACTTGGTTGAGATGTCTATGTTTTGAGAAAGTGAAGCAAAGACTTGCTTGATTTATATAGACATCAATGAAAACACTTGACTTCGAGATAAGTTACATTTTTTTTATGTATTTTCTATCAAATTAGCTTTAACAAGTCATGCAAATACTACAAAAACTCTTGACTTGTATTTTCTATCAAATTAACTTTAACAAGTCATGCAAATACTACAAAAACTCTTGACTTGGATTGTGACTTCCATCTTTTAAAGGGGGTTTAATATAAATATCATTGATCTAGTTACATCATACACACAACTCCTTTTGTCTTGATTCCTGGAATTATTGAGCTAACCTCAGTCAGCAGAGAAACGACAGTCTTTCTAAATTCTTTTGGACCGAAAAAGTTTGGAGTAATATGCCCATTTTTCTCAATTTGGAAGTATTTCCTCAAAGTCTTCATCCGTGCTTGACAAGTCCAGAGTGTAGAAAGATTCCAAAGATACTAAATTATTATTTGCTGCCGTGCGTGACAAGTTAACATATGACAGATTCTATATGTAGTATGTGACACCCTCATTTAACAAGCATTCGAAAGAAAAAAAGTGATTTAAAATTAATATGAGTAAGAGATATACTACTTAAATCTAAACGAAATATTCATTTTATGGTCTAATTAAGTGAAAATAACGGACTTTGTCAAGTTATGTTGGATTAGTAACACAATTGTTCAAGTTTAGGGAGTTAGGTGAGCATAGACCTAATCTATGATGTAAACAGAATGGCAACTTGAATAAAAATCATCATAAGAATATTTCATTGTCAACAAATCCTAAAATATGTGTAAAACAATTTAAGCCAAATCCAGTCAGTAACTCCTTAACTCTCCCTAAGAAGCATGAATTGTTTCAATCTCTTGCAATCCATTCACTTTTTGTAGCTTGAAGCAGCTACTCCTCTATATCTCTTATCTAGAACCAACCAAATCCTTCCTCGGTTCTTCGTGTTCTTCAAACATCTGCAAGAGGATAAGTGTGTTCAAACCCAGGAACTGTGTCTCTACTACCACTATCAACACATTCACAGATCTTCATAGCCATCTCATATGAGAACCTTGCACTTAATTTTAGCCGCACTAGGAGATATTACTTAGAAAGGAATTGAATGAACCTAGTAAAAACATTCTTAGACATTAATCTTGTTTCCAGGACATAGTTAGGTACCAAATATAGCAACATCATATGCCCAAAAAATTCTTTAAAATTACTAAGAAACCTAAAAAAGTTAATGTTTGAAGCAGACACTTCTGCAAGGAATCGCCTTAAAATCCAGAAAGTCATAGTCACAAAATACAAGCAAAGCTGCCTACTTTACTTTATCTATTAGTAACATGTCTTTTCCAGCAATGTTTTACTATTTTTAGGAGAAAACAGTTTATGCTACAAGGGAAATCATATGTACTGGTAATTAGTTGCTCCAATTTCTGCATTTTAATGTAAAATTTTGCAATAGACACACTATTTATGAAAAATCGACAAGGTTATTATCACTATTATGCGATACTTGCACGATGATACCACATAATTGGAATTTCCTGAAGCTCTCGCCTGATGCACAAATATTCACCCAGTAAAGCCATTACTGCCAATCCAGTCCCATTCACAATCCACCATGTTATTGAGGAAGGCCAACCTCCATAAAGGATGCACAAGACGAGATGGATAATGAACAGGGTTGCTGAAAAATCGAGGCACTTTTTTGCCCTTTCGATCAAGTAAAGCATGTAGAAAGCTCTGCATAAGAAAAAGACACAATGCAACAGAAAATAATTATATATGATATTTTTTCTTTAGTTATACCTCAAAGAGTAAACTGAAGTACTTCGATCCTCTCAAATTGGTGCAGAATGGACTTAGTTTATTTCACCGTAAGAATTTAATAATGGATAGTTATCCATGGAAGAAGTTCTGGCATATCTCCTTTGTTTTTTGAGTACGTAGCTTATTCTTTGAAGTTTTGAATGAGGTGGCAGAATCTCATCCACAGAGCAAGCATAGAACTAGATCTTTTAGCTAAACGTAACAAAAACCTACATTACTAGAAGAGCAGAAAACCAAACTGGAGGTAAAATATATATTCACGATTTATCCTTAAGAATTACTGCAGATGAAACAAAAGAGATCGTGTTAAATGACAGAAATTGATAATGGTCCGAAGAAGAAAATAAACTGCCTTATACAATTCATTGATGAGAAATCTCAAGTCAATTAGAAGCATTGTACTGAAAACAAGAAGTCACATGGAAGACCTCAATAATTATATATCGGGAAGGGAAATTCTACAAAATGTGATGACTGCTAATACAGAAGTACTGAAGTAGTTAGAGACACTTCAATAACTGTGACCTCTGAATACCTAGTAAAATTGCATGCTAATAATCTGAACCATCAATAAAAACATAAGAAAATATGTAAGCATCAAAACAGAAAATAGACCACGAGACATAACGATATATATATATAACTATGTATATCATTTATACATTTTATAAAAGTAATAATTGCTTATTAATTTCATATAAATTATATATGTAACATAAATTTAGGTATATGCAAAATAATTAATCATATTGTTGATATAACTTTCTCATATATTTTTTTTATATAAAATATTATTGTTATATTCTACTAGAATCAACAATGGAATTAAAAAATAATTTATATAAGTGACATATTTATAACTAAAAAACATTTTTTTAAATAATTTATATTTATTTAAAAATATATAAATCTGTTGCATACCATGGTTCAGATGGATGCAGATCTACAGACTTGACTCTTTCTGATCGTTGGGCAAGTTTTCTCTGTTACAACAAAGAATAATAACAAGCACATCGTCAACAAATCCATGAAAGCTTAAGATAGGAAGACCTGGAACTGACAAGATCTAAATCATCTTACCTTGATTTCAAGTCTGAGAGGCTGCAAAAAAATACCAAAATAAGAAGTAATCAGTTACTATATCAAATTCAACTGAATTAAACTTGGACACCGTCAATTATCTTATAACTATCCAATATACTGATGGAATAAACTACATTCCATTCTAAGACTGAATATCACTAATTCAAGCTCCAGCCAAATCTGTTGGTCCCCAACAATAATACGGACACGGATTCAACCCCCGCATTACCATCCAATTCGGTGTAAACCAAGACTAGCAGCATTTCGAGCATAACGAAGCATCCACAGCAAATCAAGGTCAAATTGAGCCAGATCTTAGATGTACTAGAACATAAAAAGCAATTAAGATTCGTAATCATGTAAGTAGAAGCAAGTACCATGGTGGATCGAGATCGGTGCTGATTCGGTGCTTCTGAGCCTCAGAGATCCAGCTACCACCGCGATCCGATGAACGCAGAAGAGAACTGAGGTCCCTCCGTTGACAGAAGACGAATTTGTTTACGATTTGAGGGACGCGATGGAGAGATGATGATGCTGGTCCTGTATCATGTGGAGGGAACTCCGAGCAAACGAGCGAGAGAAAGAGTTAAGGCTTCAGTTTTGTAGAGACGACGATATGAAGAATATAAAAATAAAATAATAACAAGATCCAGATTAACTGAATGAATAAGTATATCCTGAGATTTTGGTTGTTTTCAACTCAGTCCTCCTATTCAACTATTTCAGACAATTTCATCCTTCCTTTATAAAGCACCTTCATTAAAAGGATTAATGGTTCATAAAAAGGTTGAAAAAATGAGAAGATAACTTTTTTATATAAAAAAATAGCAGGAACCTAAACACCTTCATAAAAAGGATTAATGGTATGTGGTCAATTATGTCCGATTTATAAGAATTCATTTTCGAAATTGTGGGATTAGTATTTCAGGAATTGAAAACTTGGGTCCAAACTAATAGTAAAAACAACGTTAGATCGGTCTCGGTTTTAAACTCAAAACGGTAAAAGGTGCAACCTAATAATGATGTTTATCAAAGAAGAAACTTGGGTGAATCCATTGGATTAGTGGATGAAAATTACATGGATTTAAAGTTCAAGGATGAAATCGACAAAATTGAAACCATTGGGCTCATGTCTACTGCACTATTGGTCTCACGTTAAAAACGAGCCCACAAACCCACCTTATGAAACTTTTTGGCCCAAAAAAAAACAATCATCTTCATTTGTGAAAGGTCGTTGAAATTTATACATCAGATGAACAAAACTTCCCTCGACTTCCAAAATGGTCAAATTTCAAGCCACCACTAAATAGCTACAACCTTACCACACTTCCCATATAACCAACTCAACCTAACCTCGGGACCCTTTAGAGAGACAAAGGTCTCCCTCAGGTCAGGCTCCTCGAATAGATCCAATGCCGCAAAATAAACCCCTTCTTCAACCCCTTCCATCTCATCAAGCACCTTTATGCAACTCCCAATGGAGTATAACTTCTCACTAGACTTCAAATCCTCTGCTGCTTGTCTTGACTTTGAAGCTTTAAGAAGAGCGGTCATGGCTTCCGCCATCTTATCAAGCGTTTCTTGGTCCCTTAAGGCTTGCTCGGAAGAGGGTTGGGTCTCCAACGGCCGCTTCCTCTTCTTGTCAAGGTTTGCTTTAGGAACCTTCTCCTCAGGGTAAGGACTTGAAGGTATTGGAGCAGGTTCAGTTGGTTTTCCAAACTCCTCGTAGTGGCTCGATTGGGCATACTTGCCCTCGGTTGCCACATCATTGAATATCGTGCATAGTTGATCGTATATGGGACAGTCTTTTGTCGGTTTGTTACTCTCATTCCTTGGTTGAGCCTGAAAGCAAAAACGAGGATGAGAATCTGTCACATTATTGTAATGTAGGACTAGGACTCAGTCCATTTCACGACCAGAATTCAATTCTGAGCTTGATGAATGGATGAGATTCTGCAAGATATAATTTTTTGTTGATGCATATTGCCCTAGCAGAGTCTCATCCATTCATCGAGTCGATAACTGAATTTAGAGTGAAATAAACTAAAATCCATCTCAAGCCAAACAGAGTATCCAATTCTGATGAAATTCATAGAGCCGCACATCATAAATCCATATTTACAATTCCAATTGAACAAAAACCATCAATGGACAACAGATTAGCAACCAAACATGTCAAAGCTGATTAAAACTGATGGGTTAGAGAGTACCCCGATATCTTCCCACGAATAAAACCCGATGCAGCAAGAATCGTCAATGGAGAACTCACTTTCATCGACTGTGGACTTCAAATTACGGAACCGGGTCCTAAGAATATCGAGATGCTTCCTCAATTGATTGTTGTTGAAGTTAAGATCCGTTTGATGATTGAAGTCGTCACGAATATTATTCCATGTTTTCTTGTCAAAGTAATTGTTCGGTCTATTTCCTAGCTGAATTTGCTTGACAATCAAGTCAGCGAATATCTTATCGAGGGCTGGAGTCCACCTTGTTCTTGATCTTTCTTGCTTGGGTTGATGATGAGCTTCTCCATCCATCTACTTTATTACAATTGATACATAACAAACATCAACTAGGATAATGCAAGTGCAGTGTATAGCACAAAAACTTGCTCAAATTCCAGAATTAGAGAGTTTTTTTTCCGGCATCATAGCCTTCAAATTGAATGATTTAGCTTCATCCTACGAATCAATCAAGCTCTGAAGAACAAGAAAAAATTCTACAAGCTGAACGCTTCGAGATGGAGCTCAAGAACTCTTGCAAAAATTTACCTTTCTTGCCGAATTAGTAGCATTAACAATAATCAACAGTAAAATGCATAAAATCGTCAGCAGATGCATGGATTATGGTCAATTGAACAAGCTCAGCAGTAATCTTATAACTATCCAATATACTGATGGAATAACCTACATTCTACTAAGACTGAATCTCAGTAATACAAGCTCCAGATAAATCTGCTGGTTCCCAACAATAATACGGACACGGATCCAACCCCCGCATTACCATCCAATTCAGTGTAAACCAAGACTAGCAGCATTTCGAGCATAACGAAGCATCCACGGCAAATCAAGGTCAAATTGAGCCAGATCTTAGATGTAATAGAACATAAAAAGAAATTAAGATTCGTAATCATGTAAGTAGAAGCAAGTACCATGGTGGATCGAGATCGGTGCTGATTCGGTGCTTATGAGCCTCAGAGATCCAGCTACCACCGCGATCCGATGAACGCAGAAGAGAACTGAGGTCCCTCCGTTGACAGAAGACGAATTTGCTTACGATTTGAGGGACGCGATGGAGAGATGATGATGCTGGTTCTGTATCATGTGGAGGGAACTCCGAGCAAACAAGCGAGAGTAAGAGTTAAGGCTTCAGTTTTGTAGAGACGACGATATGCAGAATATAAAAATAAAATAATAACAAGATCCAGATTAACAAACTGAATGAGTATATCCTGAGATTTTAGTTGTTTTCAACTAGTCCTCCTAATCAACTATTTAAGACAATTTCATCCTTCCTTTAAATGTATGTTAGCCCAATTAGACGTCACAAAAAGAATGTTTAATATGATGCTTTCACAATAAAATTCAAAAAATGAGAAGATAAGTTTTTTATATAAAAAAGTAGCAGGAACCTAAACACCTTCGTAAAAAGGATTAATGCTGCGTTTGTGTCAATTATGCCCGATTTTTAAGAATTAATTTTCGAAAATGTGGGATTAGTATTTCAGGAATTGAAAACTTGGGTCCAAACTAATAGTAAAAACAATGCTCGATCGGTCTCGGTTTTAAACTCGAAACGATAAAGGGTGCAACCTAATAATGATGTTTATTAAAGAAGAAACGGGGTGAATCCATTGGATTAGTGTAGGACTGACAATTTGTTTACCAAACATGATAATACGACACGGACACACACGAAAAACATTGTGCCCGTGGAAGCATATGACAGAACGATAACATGAAAGTATTTTCGTGTTGTTCGTATTTAGATATCAGAACACAACACGCACGATAATACAATAAAATTGAACTTTTTTTTGCCAACTATAAATTTGGACTTGAAAATCTATTTTTTAATAGTTTTATAAACAAGTTTCATGTAGTATTGTTTTTAAAATCTACTTAGATAATGGATGAAAATTACATGGACTTAAAGTTCAAGGACGAAATCGACAAAATTCAAACCATTGGGCTCATGTCTACTGCACTATTGGTCTCACGTTAGAAACGAGCCCACAAACCCACCTTATGAAACTTTTTGGCCCAAAACAATCATCTTCATTTGTGAAAGGTCGTTGGAAATTTATACATTAGATGAAAAAAATTTCCCTCGACTTCCAAAATGGCCAAATATCAAGCCACCACTAAATAGTTACAACCTTACCACACTTCCCATATAACCAACTCAACCTAACCTGATGTGATCATGGACGAAATGCGGCCCACACTTGAAGACAGGGGTGAGATAACCGTGCCAAGTGGACCAATGACACGATCAAGGGCTAGGAAGCTTGGACATACAATCACCACACTACTGGACCGCATAGGACCAACTATCATTCCGTCCGGAGACATGGAGCCTAAGAACCTCTTGGTTGCTCGAATGGACTAAGTCAAGAGGGGCTCGTTTGTACTCTTTTTCCCGACCTTTGGTTTTGTCCCATTGGGTTTTACAAAGGGGGGTTTTAATGAGGCAAACGGTCCACAAGACAACCAAACCCAATAAGAGGAGGAGAATAAAATTCGGCCCATAGGAGAGCTTTCCTTAGGCCCAAATTAGTTTAGGGTTTTACTTCTTTTAGGATAAGTAGCTAGGGTGGCCGAAATTAGAGGATAGACCTTTGTTTTACAAACTTGTGTGCTAGCCACATTGTTCTTCTTGTTCATTGAATGAGAAATTGATTGTTGGTGTGTCATATCCGGCAATTGAATCTTGGTGCGTCATATCCAAGGTTCAAGCTTTGGAATCTTCGAGTGCGTCATATCTTGGAGAATCCATTGTGGAGGTATCAAGGGCTTGTCGCTGCCTTTGTGTGATCCAATCGATCCATCATTCATCCATCATCTATCCTCGTATATTCTGGTCTCGGCAGAATCGTATCTAGGAGGACCGACCTTACCAAAATTGGTCTAGCAGACGGAATTCGACGAGCCCACCCATTCCAGAAAGAGGACTCAATTATCTGCGACTTTCGTATTCATCACTCGGATCAATTCGGAGCATAGCTTCGCGGAAAAGGGAACCCTTTACAGAGTCGGAATTCTGATAGCAATATTACGAGCCTTGGGAGAATCGTATCACCACCTACCCTCGAAAGTGCCGACTCCTGGAAGATCGTATCAAGTGGTATCAGAGCACACTTTCGAGACTTAATTTTGCTGATTTGTGTTGTGTGATAATCAGGTCCTTGCGCATTATAATGTCAAACCACGCAAGTAATGGAGAGGAGAGCACCAATCAAGCTCAAGGGGCAAGGAACGAACCCCCGGATTTGCGAATTCTTCGCAATGAGATTCGGCGAATGATGCAGCAAGAATTATGACCTATCATACAAGAGTCCATTAATCGAGCCATGCCGCCACCTATGGGGAATCTTCCAAGAAGAGCTCAACCTCAAGCAGACGATGAAGAGGTTCAATCGTCCAACTATTATAGTAGGGGCAGCCGCCACTCCAATCGGGACCAAAGGAGATCACGGCGGGAAAGAGGTCGGCTTGAAGATCAACTTGGTGGTCTCAAGTTAAAAATCCCACCTTTCCACGGGAAGAATGATCCGGATGCTTATTTGGAGTGGGAAAAGAAGATCGAACTTGTGTTCGATTGTCAAAATCTTTCGGAGCTTAGAAAGGTACAAGTAGCCGCAACTGAATTTTGTGATTATGCTATCAATTGGTGGGATCAAATCGTGACGAGTAGACGACGTAATCGTGATCCACCCGTAGATACTTGGGATGAACTGAAAAATCTTTTGAGGAAGAGGTTTGTTCCTAACCATTACCATAGGGAACTACATCAAAAGCTTAGACGATTGTCTCAAGGAAGTAAGAGTGTTGAGGATTACTTTCAAGAGATGGAGTCACTTATGCTCAAGGCCGATGTGATTGAGGATAACGAAGCTACCATGCCGCCGCATGAGATACACCTAGATCAACTTCGACTTCGACAACACGAAGGAACTAATGTGAGTGAACACACAAGTACCCTTACCCAAAATGAGTGTGAGAGTTTGAGGAAAGCCAAAGCCGAGAGATGTGAGTTTACACCCGTGAGTGAACCCGTGAGGCAGTCCAATTTTGTGGTGAGGCCTAGCGTTGTAAAGAGGGCTTTGTCCTCTAAACAACCCGTTATACTACTTATGTACAAAGAAACGTTGTTGATTATCACTAATCCCGTGCCGGATTTGCCGAGCAACATCGTTCCCCTTTTGCAGGATTTTGAAGATGTCTTGCCGGATGAAACTCCCCACGCATTACCGCCCCTTCGGGGTATCGAACACCAAATCGATTTTGTACCGGGAGCTTCACTACCTAACCGACCTGCATACCGAACTAATCCTATGGAGACCAAGGAGCTTCAACGACAAGTGAACGACTTGATGGACAAAGGATACATCCGCGAAAGCATGAGCCCATGCGCGGTACCGGTCCTACTCGTCCCTAAGAAGGATGGGACTTGGAGGATGTGCGTCGATTGCCGAGTCATCAACAATATCACTGTAAAGTATCACCATCCTATTCCTCGATTAGATGACATGTTAGATGAGCTGCATGGATCCACGATATTTTCTAAAATAGATCTTAAGAATGGTTATCATCAAATTAGGATGAAAGAAGGTGATGAATGGAAAACAGCTTTTAAAACTAAACATGGCTTATATGAGTGGTTAGTCATGCCCTTTGGATTAACTAATGCACCTAGCACTTTCATGAGATTGATGAATCATGTACTGCGTAACTACATTGGAATTTTTGTGGTTGTTTACTTCGATGACATTTTAGTCTATAGTCGAAGCTTAGAAGAGCATGTTGGGCACTTAAAATCTGTTTTGATGGTTCTTCGAAAGGAGAAGCTTTATGCTAACCTTAAGAAGTGCACTTTTTGTACGGATCACCTTGTGTTTTTGGGTTTTGTTATAAGTGCAGATGGTATTAAGGTGGACGAAGAGAAGGTTAAGGCCATCCGCGATTGGCCGACGCCAACTACCATAGGCGAAGTGCGGAGCTTTCATGGACTTGCGCGTTTCTATCGGAGATTCGTGAGGGATTTTAGTACCATAGCCGCACCTCTCACCGAAGTGATCAAGAAGAGTGTTGGGTTTAAGTGAGAGGACGCACAAGAAAAAGCATTCCAAGCTTTGAAGGACAAACTCACCAATGCACCCCTTTTATCTTTACCGAACTTTCTTAAAACCTTTTGAAATTGAGTGTGATGCTTCGGGTGTAGGTATTGGAGCTGTTTTGACACAAGAGAAGAGGCCCATAGCCTTCTTTAGTGAGAAGCTTGGAGGAGCTGCCCTAAACTACCCGACCTATGACAAGGAGTTGTATGCGCTAGTTCGAGCCTTGCAAACATGGCAACACTATCTATGGCCCAAGGAGTTCGTCATTCACACCGACCATGAATCCTTGAAGCATTTGAAGGGTCAACAAAAGCTCCACAAATGACATGCTAGGTGGATGGAGTTCATCGAAACCTTTCCTTATGTGATCAAGTATAAGCAAGTTAGGGAAGCCCATGGCGGAGGATTGATGGGACATTTTGGGATCACTAAGACCTTGAAGGTGATGCAAGAACACTTCTATTGGCCGCAAATGAAAAGGGATGTCGAGAGGATATGTGGGAGATGTGTCACTTGCAAACAAGCCAAAGCAAAGGTACAGTCCCAAGGTTTGTATATGCCCTTACCAATTCCTGAACAACCGTGGGTCGATATATCTATGGATTTTGTGCTTGGATTGCCTAGGACTAGGACTGGAAAGGATTCCATCTTTGTGATTGTGGATAGGTTTTCAAAAATGGCTCATTTCCTTGCATGCCATAAAACTGATGATGCGTCTCATATAGCTGATTTATTCTTCAAAGAAATTGTTCGCTTGCATGGAATGCCTAGGACCATTGTTAGTGATAGAGATGCTAAATTCTTGAGCTACTTTTGGAAAACACTGTGGTCTAAGCTAGGGACTAAACTGCTATTTTCAACTACTTGCCACCCTCAAACTGATGGACAAACCGAAGTAGTGAATAGGACCTTGTCTACTTTGCTACGCACCTTGATTAAGAAGAATTTGAAAACTTGGGAAGAATGCTTGCCACATGTTGAATTTGCGTATAACCGAGCTACACATTCCGCTACCAAGTTTTCACCGTTTGAAATCGTTTATGGATTTAACCCTTTGTCTCCTTTGGATCTAACCGCTTTACCTATGAGTGAAAGGACTAACTTAGATGGAAAGAAGAAAGCTGAAATTGTCAAACAGATCCATGAAAAGGCCAAGCGCAACATCGAGGAAAGGACGAAGTCGTATGCAAAGCAAGCCAACAAGGGCCGACGTAAGGTGACCTTTGAGGAAGGAGACCTTGTGTGGGTGCACTTGAGGAAGGATAGGTTTCCAGTCGAGAGGAAATCCAAGTTGATGCCTAGAGTGGATGGCCCATTCCGAGTCCTAAAGAAGATCAACGACAATGCTTATCAACTAGACCTCGAAGGGAAGTATAATGTTAGTTCAAGTTTTAACATTACTGATTTGCTTCCTTTTGTTGCAGATGATCCGGATTTGAGGACAAATCCTTTTGAAGAGGGAGGGGATGATGTGATCATGGACGAAATGCGGCCCACACTTGAAGACAGGGGTGAGATAACCGTGCCAAGTGGACCAATGACACGATCAAGGGCTAGGAAGCTTGGACATACAATCACCACACTACTGGACCGCATAGGACCAACTATCATTCCGTCCGGAGACATGGAGCCTAAGAACCTCTTGGTTGCTCGAATGGACTAAGTCAAGAGGGGCTCGTTTGTACTCTTTTTCCCGACCTTTGGTTTTGTCCCACTGGGTTTTACAAAGGGGGGTTTTAATGAGGCAAACGGTCCACAAGACAACCAAACCCAATAAGAGGAGGAGAATAAAATTCGGCCCATAGGAGAGCTTTCCTTAGGCCCAAATTAGTTTAGGGTTTTACTTCTTTTAGGATAAGTAGCTAGGGTGGCCGAAATTAGAGGATAGACCTTTGTTTTACAAACTTGTGTGCTAGCCACATTGTTCTTCTTGTTCATTGAATGAGAAATTGATTGTTGGTGTGTCATATCCGGCAATTGAATCTTGGTGCGTCATATCCAAGGTTCAAGCTTTGGAATCTTCGAGTGCGTCATATCTTGGAGAATCCATTGTGGAGGTATCAAGGGCTTGTCGCTGCCTTTGTGTGATCCAATCGATCCATCATTCATCCATCATCTATCCTCGTATATTCTGGTCTCGGCAGAATCGTATCTAGGAGGACCGACCTTACCAAAATTGGTCTAGCAGACGGAATACATATCGGAATTCGACGAGCCCACCCATTCCAGAAAGAGGACTCAATTATCTGCGACTTTCGTCACTCGGATCAATTCGGAGCATAGCTTCGCGGAAAAGGGAACCCTTTACAGAGTCGGAATTCTGATAGCAATATTACGAGCCTTGGGAGAATCGTATCACCACCTACCCTCGAAAGTGCCGACTCCTGGAAGATCGTATCAAGTGGTATCAGAGCACACTTTCGAGACTTAATTTTGCTGATTTGTGTTGTGTGATAATCAGGTCCTTGCGCATTATAATGTCAAACCACGCAAGTAATGGAGAGGAGAGCACCAATCAAGCTCAAGGGGCAAGGAACGAACCCCCGGATTTGCGAATTCTTCGCAATGAGATTCGGCGAATGATGCAGCAAGAATTATGACCTATCATACAAGAGTCCATTAATCGAGCCATGCCGCCACCTATGGGGAATCTTCCAAGAAGAGCTCAACCTCAAGCAGACGATGAAGAGGTTCAATCGTCCAACTATTATAGTAGGGGCAGCCGCCACTCCAATCGGGACCAAAGGAGACCACGGCGGGAAAGAGGTCGGCTTGAAGATCAACTTGGTGGTCTCAAGTTAAAAATCCCACCTTTCCACGGGAAGAATGATCCGGATGCTTATTTGGAGTGGGAAAAGAAGATCGAACTTGTGTTCGATTGTCAAAATCTTTCGGAGCTTAGAAAGGTACAAGTAGCCGCAACTGAATTTTGTGATTATGCTATCAATTGGTGGGATCAAATCGTGACGAGTAGACGACGTAATCGTGATCCACCCGTAGATACTTGGGATGAACTGAAAAATCTTTTGAGGAAGAGGTTTGTTCCTAACCATTACCATAGGGAACTACATCAAAAGCTTAGACGATTGTCTCAAGGAAGTAAGAGTGTTGAGGATTACTTTCAAGAGATGGAGTCACTTATGCTCAAGGCCGATGTGATTGAGGATAACGAAGCTACCATGCCGCCGCATGAGATACACCTAGATCAACTTCGACTTCGACAACACGAAGGAACTAATGTGAGTGAACACACAAGTACCCTTACCCAAAATGAGTGTGAGAGTTTGAGGAAAGCCAAAGCCGAGAGATGTGAGTTTACACCCGTGAGTGAACCCGTGAGGCAGTCCAATTTTGTGGTGAGGCCTAGCGTTGTAAAGAGGGCTTTGTCCTCTAAACAACCCGTTATACTACTTATGTACAAAGAAACGTTGTTGATTATCACTAATCCCGTGCCGGATTTGCCGAGCAACATCGTTCCCCTTTTGCAGGATTTTGAAGATGTCTTGCCGGATGAAACTCCCCACGCATTACCGCCCCTTCGGGGTATCGAACACCAAATCGATTTTGTACCGGGAGCTTCACTACCTAACCGACCTGCATACCGAACTAATCCTATGGAGACCAAGGAGCTTCAACGACAAGTGAACGACTTGATGGACAAAGGATACATCCGCGAAAGCATGAGCCCATGCGCGGTACCGGTCCTACTCGTCCCTAAGAAGGATGGGACTTGGAGGATGTGCGTCGATTGCCGAGTCATCAACAATATCACTGTAAAGTATCACCATCCTATTCCTCGATTAGATGACATGTTAGATGAGCTGCATGGATCCACGATATTTTCTAAAATAGATCTTAAGAATGGTTATCATCAAATTAGGATGAAAGAAGGTGATGAATGGAAAACAGCTTTTAAAACTAAACATGGCTTATATGAGTGGTTAGTCATGCCCTTTGGATTAACTAATGCACCTAGCACTTTCATGAGATTGATGAATCATGTACTGCATAACTACATTGGAATTTTTGTGGTTGTTTACTTCGATGACATTTTAGTCTATAGTCGAAGCTTAGAAGAGCATGTTGGGCACTTAAAATCTGTTTTGATGGTTCTTCGAAAGGAGAAGCTTTATGCTAACCTTAAGAAGTGCACTTTTTGTACGGATCACCTTGTGTTTTTGGGTTTTGTTATAAGTGCAGATGGTATTAAGGTGGACGAAGAGAAGGTTAAGGCCATCCGCGATTGGCCGACGCCAACTACCATAGGCGAAGTGCGGAGCTTTCATGGACTTGCGCGTTTCTATCGGAGATTCGTGAGGGATTTTAGTACCATAGCCGCACCTCTCACCGAAGTGATCAAGAAGAGTGTTGGGTTTAAGTGAGAGGACGCACAAGAAAAAGCATTCCAAGCTTTGAAGGACAAACTCACCAATGCACCCCTTTTATCTTTACCGAACTTTCTTAAAACCTTTGAAATTGAGTGTGATGCTTCGGGTGTAGGTATTGGAGCTGTTTTGACACAAGAGAAGAGGCCCATAGCCTTCTTTAGTGAGAAGCTTGGAGGAGCTGCCCTAAACTACCCGACCTATGACAAGGAGTTGTATGCGCTAGTTCGAGCCTTGCAAACATGGCAACACTATCTATGGCCCAAGGAGTTCGTCATTCACACCGACCATGAATCCTTGAAGCATTTGAAGGGTCAACAAAAGCTCCACAAATGACATGCTAGGTGGATGGAGTTCATCGAAACCTTTCCTTATGTGATCAAGTATAAGCAAGTTAGGGAAGCCCATGGCGGAGGATTGATGGGACATTTTGGGATCACTAAGACCTTGAAGGTGATGCAAGAACACTTCTATTGGCCGCAAATGAAAAGGGATGTCGAGAGGATATGTGGGAGATGTGTCACTTGCAAACAAGCCAAAGCAAAGGTACAGTCCCAAGGTTTGTATATGCCCTTACCAATTCCTGAACAACCGTGGGTCGATATATCTATGGATTTTGTGCTTGGATTGCCTAGGACTAGGACTGGAAAGGATTCCATCTTTGTGATTGTGGATAGGTTTTCAAAAATGGCTCATTTCCTTGCATGCCATAAAACTGATGATGCGTCTCATATAGCTGATTTATTCTTCAAAGAAATTGTTCGCTTGCATGGAATGCCTAGGACCATTGTTAGTGATAGAGATGCTAAATTCTTGAGCTACTTTTGGAAAACACTGTGGTCTAAGCTAGGGACTAAACTGCTATTTTCAACTACTTGCCACCCTCAAACTGATGGACAAACCGAAGTAGTGAATAGGACCTTGTCTACTTTGCTACGCACCTTGATTAAGAAGAATTTGAAAACTTGGGAAGAATGCTTGCCACATGTTGAATTTGCGTATAACCGAGCTACACATTCCGCTACCAAGTTTTCACCGTTTGAAATCGTTTATGGATTTAACCCTTTGTCTCCTTTGGATCTAACCGCTTTACCTATGAGTGAAAGGACTAACTTAGATGGAAAGAAGAAAGCTGAAATTGTCAAACAGATCCATGAAAAGGCCAAGCGCAACATCGAGGAAAGGACGAAGTCGTATGCAAAGCAAGCCAACAAGGGCCGACGTAAGGTGACCTTTGAGGAAGGAGACCTTGTGTGGGTGCACTTGAGGAAGGATAGGTTTCCAGTCGAGAGGAAATCCAAGTTGATGCCTAGAGTGGATGGCCCATTCCGAGTCCTAAAGAAGATCAACGACAATGCTTATCAACTAGACCTCGAAGGGAAGTATAATGTTAGTTCAAGTTTTAACATTACTGATTTGCTTCCTTTTGTTGCAGATGATCCGGATTTGAGGACAAATCCTTTTGAAGAGGGAGGGGATGATGTGATCATGGACGAAATGCGGCCCACACTTGAAGACAGGGGTGAGATAACCGTGCCAAGTGGACCAATGACACGATCAAGGGCTAGGAAGCTTGGACATACAATCACCACACTACTGGACCGCATAGGACCAACTATCATTCCGTCCGGAGACATGGAGCCTAAGAACCTCTTGGTTGCTCGAATGGACTAAGTCAAGAGGGGCTCGTTTGTACTCTTTTTCCCGACCTTTGGTTTTGTCCCACTGGGTTTTACAAAGGGGGGTTTTAATGAGGCAAACGGTCCACAAGACAACCAAACCCAATAAGAGGAGGAGAATAAAATTCGGCCCATAGGAGAGCTTTCCTTAGGCCCAAATTAGTTTAGGGTTTTACTTCTTTTAGGATAAGTAGCTAGGGTGGCCGAAATTAGAGGATAGACCTTTGTTTTACAAACTTGTGTGCTAGCCACATTGTTCTTCTTGTTCATTGAATGAGAAATTGATTGTTGGTGTGTCATATCCGGCAATTGAATCTTGGTGCGTCATATCCAAGGTTCAAGCTTTGGAATCTTCGAGTGCGTCATATCTTGGAGAATCCATTGTGGAGGTATCAAGGGCTTGTCGCTGCCTTTGTGTGATCCAATCGATCCATCATTCATCCATCATCTATCCTCGTATATTCTGGTCTCGGCAGAATCGTATCTAGGAGGACCGACCTTACCAAAATTGGTCTAGCAGACGGAATACATATCGGAATTCGACGAGCCCACCCATTCCAGAAAGAGGACTCAATTATCTGCGACTTTCGTCACTCGGATCAATTCGGAGCATAGCTTCGCGGAAAAGGGAACCCTTTACAGAGTCGGAATTCTGATAGCAATATTACGAGCCTTGGGAGAATCGTATCACCACCTACCCTCGAAAGTGCCGACTCCTGGAAGATCGTATCAAGTGGTATCAGAGCACACTTTCGAGACTTAATTTTGCTGATTTGTGTTGTGTGATAATCAGGTCCTTGCGCATTATAATGTCAAACCACGCAAGTAATGGAGAGGAGAGCACCAATCAAGCTCAAGGGGCAAGGAACGAACCCCCGGATTTGCGAATTCTTCGCAATGAGATTCGGCGAATGATGCAGCAAGAATTATGACCTATCATACAAGAGTCCATTAATCGAGCCATGCCGCCACCTATGGGGAATCTTCCAAGAAGAGCTCAACCTCAAGCAGACGATGAAGAGGTTCAATCGTCCAACTATTATAGTAGGGGCAGCCGCCACTCCAATCGGGACCAAAGGAGACCACGGCGGGAAAGAGGTCGGCTTGAAGATCAACTTGGTGGTCTCAAGTTAAAAATCCCACCTTTCCACGGGAAGAATGATCCGGATGCTTATTTGGAGTGGGAAAAGAAGATCGAACTTGTGTTCGATTGTCAAAATCTTTCGGAGCTTAGAAAGGTACAAGTAGCCGCAACTGAATTTTGTGATTATGCTATCAATTGGTGGGATCAAATCGTGACGAGTAGACGACGTAATCGTGATCCACCCGTAGATACTTGGGATGAACTGAAAAATCTTTTGAGGAAGAGGTTTGTTCCTAACCATTACCATAGGGAACTACATCAAAAGCTTAGACGATTGTCTCAAGGAAGTAAGAGTGTTGAGGATTACTTTCAAGAGATGGAGTCACTTATGCTCAAGGCCGATGTGATTGAGGATAACGAAGCTACCATGCCGCCGCATGAGATACACCTAGATCAACTTCGACTTCAACAACACGAAGGAACTAATGTGAGTGAACACACAAGTACCCTTACCCAAAATGAGTGTGAGAGTTTGAGGAAAGCCAAAGCCGAGAGATGTGAGTTTACACCCGTGAGTGAACCCGTGAGGCAGTCCAATTTTGTGGTGAGGCCTAGCGTTGTAAAGAGGGCTTTGTCCTCTAAACAACCCGTTATACTACTTATGTACAAAGAAACGTTGTTGATTATCACTAATCCCGTGCCGGATTTGCCGAGCAACATCGTTCCCCTTTTGCAGGATTTTGAAGATGTCTTGCCGGATGAAACTCCCCACGCATTACCGCCCCTTCGGGGTATCGAACACCAAATCGATTTTGTACCGGGAGCTTCACTACCTAACCGACCTGCATACCGAACTAATCCTATGGAGACCAAGGAGCTTCAACGACAAGTGAACGACTTGATGGACAAAGGATACATCCGCGAAAGCATGAGCCCATGCGCGGTACCGGTCCTACTCGTCCCTAAGAAGGATGGGACTTGGAGGATGTGCGTCGATTGCCGAGTCATCAACAATATCACTGTAAAGTATCACCATCCTATTCCTCGATTAGATGACATGTTAGATGAGCTGCATGGATCCACGATATTTTCTAAAATAGATCTTAAGAATGGTTATCATCAAATTAGGATGAAAGAAGGTGATGAATGGAAAACAGCTTTTAAAACTAAACATGGCTTATATGAGTGGTTAGTCATGCCCTTTGGATTAACTAATGCACCTAGCACTTTCATGAGATTGATGAATCATGTACTGCGTAACTACATTGGAATTTTTGTGGTTGTTTACTTCGATGACATTTTAGTCTATAGTCGAAGCTTAGAAGAGCATGTTGGGCACTTAAAATCTGTTTTGATGGTTCTTCGAAAGGAGAAGCTTTATGCTAACCTTAAGAAGTGCACTTTTTGTACGGATCACCTTGTGTTTTTGGGTTTTGTTATAAGTGCAGATGGTATTAAGGTGGACGAAGAGAAGGTTAAGGCCATCCGCGATTGGCCGACGCCAACTACCATAGGCGAAGTGCGGAGCTTTCATGGACTTGCGCGTTTCTATCGGAGATTCGTGAGGGATTTTAGTACCATAGCCGCACCTCTCACCGAAGTGATCAAGAAGAGTGTTGGGTTTAAGTGAGAGGACGCACAAGAAAAAGCATTCCAAGCTTTGAAGGACAAACTCACCAATGCACCCCTTTTATCTTTACCGAACTTTCTTAAAACCTTTGAAATTGAGTGTGATGCTTCGGGTGTAGGTATTGGAGCTGTTTTGACACAAGAGAAGAGGCCCATAGCCTTCTTTAGTGAGAAGCTTGGAGGAGCTGCCCTAAACTACCCGACCTATGACAAGGAGTTGTATGCGCTAGTTCGAGCCTTGCAAACATGGCAACACTATCTATGGCCCAAGGAGTTCGTCATTCACACCGACCATGAATCCTTGAAGCATTTGAAGGGTCAACAAAATCTCCACAAATGACATGCTAGGTGGATGGAGTTCATCGAAACCTTTCCTTATGTGATCAAGTATAAGCAAGTTAGGGAAGCCCATGGCGGAGGATTGATGGGACATTTTGGGATCACTAAGACCTTGAAGGTGATGCAAGAACACTTCTATTGGCCGCAAATGAAAAGGGATGTCGAGAGGATATGTGGGAGATGTGTCACTTGCAAACAAGCCAAAGCAAAGGTACAGTCCCAAGGTTTGTATATGCCCTTACCAATTCCTGAACAACCGTGGGTCGATATATCTATGGATTTTGTGCTTGGATTGCCTAGGACTAGGACTGGAAAGGATTCCATCTTTGTGATTGTGGATAGGTTTTCAAAAATGGCTCATTTCCTTGCATGCCATAAAACTGATGATGCGTCTCATATAGCTGATTTATTCTTCAAAGAAATTGTTCGCTTGCATGGAATGCCTAGGACCATTGTTAGTGATAGAGATGCTAAATTCTTGAGCTACTTTTGGAAAACACTGTGGTCTAAGCTAGGGACTAAACTGCTATTTTCAACTACTTGCCACCCTCAAACTGATGGACAAACCGAAGTAGTGAATAGGACCTTGTCTACTTTGCTACGCACCTTGATTAAGAAGAATTTGAAAACTTGGGAAGAATGCTTGCCACATGTTGAATTTGCGTATAACCGAGCTACACATTCCGCTACCAAGTTTTCACCGTTTGAAATCGTTTATGGATTTAACCCTTTGTCTCCTTTGGATCTAACCGCTTTACCTATGAGTGAAAGGACTAACTTAGATGGAAAGAAGAAAGCTGAAATTGTCAAACAGATCCATGAAAAGGCCAAGCGCAACATCGAGGAAAGGACGAAGTCGTATGCAAAGCAAGCCAACAAGGGCCGACGTAAGGTGACCTTTGAGGAAGGAGACC
Source organism: Chamaenerion angustifolium (assembly GCA_946814005.1). Taxonomy (NCBI): domain Eukaryota; kingdom Viridiplantae; phylum Streptophyta; class Magnoliopsida; order Myrtales; family Onagraceae; genus Chamaenerion; species Chamaenerion angustifolium. Next base: position 432,646 of record OX328281.1, read on the forward strand.
TTGTGTGGGTGCACTTGAGGAAGGATAGGTTTCCAGTCGAGAGGAAATCCAAGTTGATGCCTAGAGTGGATGGCCCATTCCGAGTCCTAAAGAAGATCAACGACAATGCTTATCAACTAGACCTCGAAGGGAAGTATAATGTTAGTTCAAGTTTTAACATTACTGATTTGCTTCCTTTTGTTGCAGATGATCCGGATTTGAGGACAAATCCTTTTGAAGAGGGAGGGGATGATGTGATCATGGACGAAATGCGGCCCACACTTGAAGACAGGGGTGAGATAACCGTGCCAAGTGGACCAATGACACGATCAAGGGCTAGGAAGCTTGGACATACAATCACCACACTACTGGACCGCATAGGACCAACTATCATTCCGTCCGGAGACATGGAGCCTAAGAACCTCTTGGTTGCTCGAATGGACTAAGTCAAGAGGGGCTCGTTTGTACTCTTTTTCCCGACCTTTGGTTTTGTCCCACTGGGTTTTACAAAGGGGGGTTTTAATGAGGCAAACGGTCCACAAGACAACCAAACCCAATAAGAGGAGGAGAATAAAATTCGGCCCATAGGAGAGCTTTCCTTAGGCCCAAATTAGTTTAGGGTTTTACTTCTTTTAGGATAAGTAGCTAGGGTGGCCGAAATTAGAGGATAGACCTTTGTTTTACAAACTTGTGTGCTAGCCACATTGTTCTTCTTGTTCATTGAATGAGAAATTGATTGTTGGTGTGTCATATCCGGCAATTGAATCTTGGTGCGTCATATCCAAGGTTCAAGCTTTGGAATCTTCGAGTGCGTCATATCTTGGAGAATCCATTGTGGAGGTATCAAGGGCTTGTCGCTGCCTTTGTGTGATCCAATCGATCCATCATTCATCCATCATCTATCCTCGTATATTCTGGTCTCGGCAGAATCGTATCTAGGAGGACCGACCTTACCAAAATTGGTCTAGCAGACGGAATACATATCGGAATTCGACGAGCCCACCCATTCCAGAAAGAGGACTCAATTATCTGCGACTTTCGTCACTCGGATCAATTCGGAGCATAGCTTCGCGGAAAAGGGAACCCTTTACAGAGTCGGAATTCTGATAGCAATATTACGAGCCTTGGGAGAATCGTATCACCACCTACCCTCGAAAGTGCCGACTCCTGGAAGATCGTATCAAGTGGTATCAGAGCACACTTTCGAGACTTAATTTTGCTGATTTGTGTTGTGTGATAATCAGGTCCTTGCGCATTATAATGTCAAACCACGCAAGTAATGGAGAGGAGAGCACCAATCAAGCTCAAGGGGCAAGGAACGAACCCCCGGATTTGCGAATTCTTCGCAATGAGATTCGGCGAATGATGCAGCAAGAATTATGACCTATCATACAAGAGTCCATTAATCGAGCCATGCCGCCACCTATGGGGAATCTTCCAAGAAGAGCTCAACCTCAAGCAGACGATGAAGAGGTTCAATCGTCCAACTATTATAGTAGGGGCAGCCGCCACTCCAATCGGGACCAAAGGAGACCACGGCGGGAAAGAGGTCGGCTTGAAGATCAACTTGGTGGTCTCAAGTTAAAAATCCCACCTTTCCACGGGAAGAATGATCCGGATGCTTATTTGGAGTGGGAAAAGAAGATCGAACTTGTGTTCGATTGTCAAAATCTTTCGGAGCTTAGAAAGGTACAAGTAGCCGCAACTGAATTTTGTGATTATGCTATCAATTGGTGGGATCAAATCGTGACGAGTAGACGACGTAATCGTGATCCACCCGTAGATACTTGGGATGAACTGAAAAATCTTTTGAGGAAGAGGTTTGTTCCTAACCATTACCATAGGGAACTACATCAAAAGCTTAGACGATTGTCTCAAGGAAGTAAGAGTGTTGAGGATTACTTTCAAGAGATGGAGTCACTTATGCTCAAGGCCGATGTGATTGAGGATAACGAAGCTACCATGCCGCCGCATGAGATACACCTAGATCAACTTCGACTTCGACAACACGAAGGAACTAATGTGAGTGAACACACAAGTACCCTTACCCAAAATGAGTGTGAGAGTTTGAGGAAAGCCAAAGCCGAGAGATGTGAGTTTACACCCGTGAGTGAACCCGTGAGGCAGTCCAATTTTGTGGTGAGGCCTAGCGTTGTAAAGAGGGCTTTGTCCTCTAAACAACCCGTTATACTACTTATGTACAAAGAAACGTTGTTGATTATCACTAATCCCGTGCCGGATTTGCCGAGCAACATCGTTCCCCTTTTGCAGGATTTTGAAGATGTCTTGCCGGATGAAACTCCCCACGCATTACCGCCCCTTCGGGGTATCGAACACCAAATCGATTTTGTACCGGGAGCTTCACTACCTAACCGACCTGCATACCGAACTAATCCTATGGAGACCAAGGAGCTTCAACGACAAGTGAACGACTTGATGGACAAAGGATACATCCGCGAAAGCATGAGCCCATGCGCGGTACCGGTCCTACTCGTCCCTAAGAAGGATGGGACTTGGAGGATGTGCGTCGATTGCCGAGTCATCAACAATATCACTGTAAAGTATCACCATCCTATTCCTCGATTAGATGACATGTTAGATGAGCTGCATGGATCCACGATATTTTCTAAAATAGATCTTAAGAATGGTTATCATCAAATTAGGATGAAAGAAGGTGATGAATGGAAAACAGCTTTTAAAACTAAACATGGCTTATATGAGTGGTTAGTCATGCCCTTTGGATTAACTAATGCACCTAGCACTTTCATGAGATTGATGAATCATGTACTGCGTAACTACATTGGAATTTTTGTGGTTGTTTACTTCGATGACATTTTAGTCTATAGTCGAAGCTTAGAAGAGCATGTTGGGCACTTAAAATCTGTTTTGATGGTTCTTCGAAAGGAGAAGCTTTATGCTAACCTTAAGAAGTGCACTTTTTGTACGGATCACCTTGTGTTTTTGGGTTTTGTTATAAGTGCAGATGGTATTAAGGTGGACGAAGAGAAGGTTAAGGCCATCCGCGATTGGCCGACGCCAACTACCATAGGCGAAGTGCGGAGCTTTCATGGACTTGCGCGTTTCTATCGGAGATTCGTGAGGGATTTTAGTACCATAGCCGCACCTCTCACCGAAGTGATCAAGAAGAGTGTTGGGTTTAAGTGAGAGGACGCACAAGAAAAAGCATTCCAAGCTTTGAAGGACAAACTCACCAATGCACCCCTTTTATCTTTACCGAACTTTCTTAAAACCTTTGAAATTGAGTGTGATGCTTCGGGTGTAGGTATTGGAGCTGTTTTGACACAAGAGAAGAGGCCCATAGCCTTCTTTAGTGAGAAGCTTGGAGGAGCTGCCCTAAACTACCCGACCTATGACAAGGAGTTGTATGCGCTAGTTCGAGCCTTGCAAACATGGCAACACTATCTATGGCCCAAGGAGTTCGTCATTCACACCGACCATGAATCCTTGAAGCATTTGAAGGGTCAACAAAAGCTCCACAAATGACATGCTAGGTGGATGGAGTTCATCGAAACCTTTCCTTATGTGATCAAGTATAAGCAAGTTAGGGAAGCCCATGGCGGAGGATTGATGGGACATTTTGGGATCACTAAGACCTTGAAGGTGATGCAAGAACACTTCTATTGGCCGCAAATGAAAAGGGATGTCGAGAGGATATGTGGGAGATGTGTCACTTGCAAACAAGCCAAAGCAAAGGTACAGTCCCAAGGTTTGTATATGCCCTTACCAATTCCTGAACAACCGTGGGTCGATATATCTATGGATTTTGTGCTTGGATTGCCTAGGACTAGGACTGGAAAGGATTCCATCTTTGTGATTGTGGATAGGTTTTCAAAAATGGCTCATTTCCTTGCATGCCATAAAACTGATGATGCGTCTCATATAGCTGATTTATTCTTCAAAGAAATTGTTCGCTTGCATGGAATGCCTAGGACCATTGTTAGTGATAGAGATGCTAAATTCTTGAGCTACTTTTGGAAAACACTGTGGTCTAAGCTAGGGACTAAACTGCTATTTTCAACTACTTGCCACCCTCAAACTGATGGACAAACCGAAGTAGTGAATAGGACCTTGTCTACTTTGCTACGCACCTTGATTAAGAAGAATTTGAAAACTTGGGAAGAATGCTTGCCACATGTTGAATTTGCGTATAACCGAGCTACACATTCCGCTACCAAGTTTTCACCGTTTGAAATCGTTTATGGATTTAACCCTTTGTCTCCTTTGGATCTAACCGCTTTACCTATGAGTGAAAGGACTAACTTAGATGGAAAGAAGAAAGCTGAAATTGTCAAACAGATCCATGAAAAGGCCAAGCGCAACATCGAGGAAAGGACGAAGTCGTATGCAAAGCAAGCCAACAAGGGCCGACGTAAGGTGACCTTTGAGGAAGGAGACCTTGTGTGGGTGCACTTGAGGAAGGATAGGTTTCCAGTCGAGAGGAAATCCAAGTTGATGCCTAGAGTGGATGGCCCATTCCGAGTCCTAAAGAAGATCAACGACAATGCTTATCAACTAGACCTCGAAGGGAAGTATAATGTTAGTTCAAGTTTTAACATTACTGATTTGCTTCCTTTTGTTGCAGATGATCCGGATTTGAGGACAAATCCTTTTGAAGAGGGAGGGGATGATGTGATCATGGACGAAATGCGGCCCACACTTGAAGACAGGGGTGAGATAACCGTGCCAAGTGGACCAATGACACGATCAAGGGCTAGGAAGCTTGGACATACAATCACCACACTACTGGACCGCATAGGACCAACTATCATTCCGTCCGGAGACATGGAGCCTAAGAACCTCTTGGTTGCTCGAATGGACTAAGTCAAGAGGGGCTCGTTTGTACTCTTTTTCCCGACCTTTGGTTTTGTCCCACTGGGTTTTACAAAGGGGGGTTTTAATGAGGCAAACGGTCCACAAGACAACCAAACCCAATAAGAGGAGGAGAATAAAATTCGGCCCATAGGAGAGCTTTCCTTAGGCCCAAATTAGTTTAGGGTTTTACTTCTTTTAGGATAAGTAGCTAGGGTGGCCGAAATTAGAGGATAGACCTTTGTTTTACAAACTTGTGTGCTAGCCACATTGTTCTTCTTGTTCATTGAATGAGAAATTGATTGTTGGTGTGTCATATCCGGCAATTGAATCTTGGTGCGTCATATCCAAGGTTCAAGCTTTGGAATCTTCGAGTGCGTCATATCTTGGAGAATCCATTGTGGAGGTATCAAGGGCTTGTCGCTGCCTTTGTGTGATCCAATCGATCCATCATTCATCCATCATCTATCCTCGTATATTCTGGTCTCGGCAGAATCGTATCTAGGAGGACCGACCTTACCAAAATTGGTCTAGCAGACGGAATACATATCGGAATTCGACGAGCCCACCCATTCCAGAAAGAGGACTCAATTATCTGCGACTTTCGTCACTCGGATCAATTCGGAGCATAGCTTCGCGGAAAAGGGAACCCTTTACAGAGTCGGAATTCTGATAGCAATATTACGAGCCTTGGGAGAATCGTATCACCACCTACCCTCGAAAGTGCCGACTCCTGGAAGATCGTATCAAGTGGTATCAGAGCACACTTTCGAGACTTAATTTTGCTGATTTGTGTTGTGTGATAATCAGGTCCTTGCGCATTATAATGTCAAACCACGCAAGTAATGGAGAGGAGAGCACCAATCAAGCTCAAGGGGCAAGGAACGAACCCCCGGATTTGCGAATTCTTCGCAATGAGATTCGGCGAATGATGCAGCAAGAATTATGACCTATCATACAAGAGTCCATTAATCGAGCCATGCCGCCACCTATGGGGAATCTTCCAAGAAGAGCTCAACCTCAAGCAGACGATGAAGAGGTTCAATCGTCCAACTATTATAGTAGGGGCAGCCGCCACTCCAATCGGGACCAAAGGAGACCACGGCGGGAAAGAGGTCGGCTTGAAGATCAACTTGGTGGTCTCAAGTTAAAAATCCCACCTTTCCACGGGAAGAATGATCCGGATGCTTATTTGGAGTGGGAAAAGAAGATCGAACTTGTGTTCGATTGTCAAAATCTTTCGGAGCTTAGAAAGGTACAAGTAGCCGCAACTGAATTTTGTGATTATGCTATCAATTGGTGGGATCAAATCGTGACGAGTAGACGACGTAATCGTGATCCACCCGTAGATACTTGGGATGAACTGAAAAATCTTTTGAGGAAGAGGTTTGTTCCTAACCATTACCATAGGGAACTACATCAAAAGCTTAGACGATTGTCTCAAGGAAGTAAGAGTGTTGAGGATTACTTTCAAGAGATGGAGTCACTTATGCTCAAGGCCGATGTGATTGAGGATAACGAAGCTACCATGCCGCCGCATGAGATACACCTAGATCAACTTCGACTTCGACAACACGAAGGAACTAATGTGAGTGAACACACAAGTACCCTTACCCAAAATGAGTGTGAGAGTTTGAGGAAAGCCAAAGCCGAGAGATGTGAGTTTACACCCGTGAGTGAACCCGTGAGGCAGTCCAATTTTGTGGTGAGGCCTAGCGTTGTAAAGAGGGCTTTGTCCTCTAAACAACCCGTTATACTACTTATGTACAAAGAAACGTTGTTGATTATCACTAATCCCGTGCCGGATTTGCCGAGCAACATCGTTCCCCTTTTGCAGGATTTTGAAGATGTCTTGCCGGATGAAACTCCCCACGCATTACCGCCCCTTCGGGGTATCGAACACCAAATCGATTTTGTACCGGGAGCTTCACTACCTAACCGACCTGCATACCGAACTAATCCTATGGAGACCAAGGAGCTTCAACGACAAGTGAACGACTTGATGGACAAAGGATACATCCGCGAAAGCATGAGCCCATGCGCGGTACCGGTCCTACTCGTCCCTAAGAAGGATGGGACTTGGAGGATGTGCGTCGATTGCCGAGTCATCAACAATATCACTGTAAAGTATCACCATCCTATTCCTCGATTAGATGACATGTTAGATGAGCTGCATGGATCCACGATATTTTCTAAAATAGATCTTAAGAATGGTTATCATCAAATTAGGATGAAAGAAGGTGATGAATGGAAAACAGCTTTTAAAACTAAACATGGCTTATATGAGTGGTTAGTCATGCCCTTTGGATTAACTAATGCACCTAGCACTTTCATGAGATTGATGAATCATGTACTGCGTAACTACATTGGAATTTTTGTGGTTGTTTACTTCGATGACATTTTAGTCTATAGTCGAAGCTTAGAAGAGCATGTTGGGCACTTAAAATGTTGAGCTATTTCCTAGCTGAATTTGCTTGACAATCAAGTCGGCGAATATCTTATCAAGGGCTGGAGTCCACCTTGTTCTTGATCTTTCTTGCTTGGGTTGATGATGAGCTTCTCCATCCATCTACTTTATTACAATTGATACATAACAAACATCAACTAGGATAATGCAAGTGTAGTGTATAGCACAAAAACTTGCTCAAATTCCAGAATTAGAGAGTTTTTTTTTTGGCATCATAGCCTTCAAATTGAATGATTTAGCTTCTTCCTAAGAATCAATCAAGCTCTGAAGAACAAGAAAAAAAATCTACAAGCTGAACGCTTCGAGATGGAGCTCAAGAACTCTTGCAAAATTTACCTTCTTGCCGAATTAATAGCATTAACCATAATCAACAGTAAAATGCAATAACTCTGCAGCATATGCATGGATTATGGTCAATTGAACAAGCTCAGCAGTAATCTATCATTAATCTACCGAATCGATTCATCAGATGGTACAATGAAGCCGATTAGGCAACCAATTTTCAGGTGGCGCAGAGAGAGAAGTAATTACCTGAGTTTCGGATGTTGAACAAGGTTCCTAAGGGAAGCAATTAGGGTTCCGATACAAAGACAGAACCACCAGAAAATGCGACGGAGATGACAGGAAATTCTGTCGCGCTGTACTGTGCTCTCTATCATATGTAATTAATGATCACTAGGTGATGAAAAAAGGATCAGTTTGCAAATAACCCTTGAACTGTCTGGTTTGCTGTTTTCACCCCTTGAAGTATTATAACTAGCCACTAGGGTTAACAACCAAATCATAACCAAATTTAAGGCATTTTATAAATTATTATTCAAACTTTATTTTTGTAAAAATGCTACTTGAACTTTCATAATCGGAACAAATTGCTACATTTATTAATTTTTCCGTGAGATCTAGATGGAAAATGATGTGACAGTACATACTAGGTCCATACTTTATAAAATTATATTATTTTTTTAAAAATACAAAAAAAAAAGAATAAAATAGAAAATCTTAGGATAAATCTGAATTTTTAATATAATGTTTATATTGAAAATATATAAAAAAATTTTAATGAGGCATTATTCATTTATTTAATATTTTTAATAAAAATATTATATTAAAATACTGAAAATTTTCCTATCAATTTTCCAGTTTTATTTAGAATTTGTATGGTATTTTTAAAAATAATGTTTATTTTAAATAAAGGATTAATCATGTGACGCCATGTCATTTTTCGTCCAAATTTAACAAAAAATTAACAGAAGTAGTAATTTGCATAAGTGTCAAAGTGCATATAACACTTTTAAAAAGAAAAAAGTAAAGTTCATATAGTAATTTATAAATGTTCAAAGTTGGAGTAGTGATTTTGTTATTAACCTTATAACTATTTTATCCCAGAAAAATATTAAATAATAATAATATATTTTTTATTTAATAAAGACATATAATAACAAGGGTTAATTATAAAAAAAAGCGAACTTTGAGAAAAAAAAAAAACAAGCCATAATTATTTTTTACAAACAACAAACCAAAATTTTAAAATTTAGCAAACAACAAACTTACCTCAAATTTTCATTATGTTTTAACGGATTTTTCAAATTTTAAGTGAATTTTTAAGTCAACATTAGTTGAAGTGTTCTAAAGATAAATTAATAAATTATTTTTAAATTTATTTTTTTAAAAAATAAATTCTAAATTCTAAAATAAATTATTTATAAACTTATGTTTTAAAAAAAATGAAAACAAAAATACTACCAAAGGACTCTTGGGTCCAATTGACTGGAACCCAGCCTAGGGTTCGACCAGGTCGCCTGGCCTGGGCGACCAGGGTTGGGTTCGGTCAATTGGACCCAAGAGTCATTGGCTAGTTTTTTTTTTGTTCTTTTTATGTTTTCAATTTTTTTATTTAAAAATAAATTTATTAACAATATTTTAGAATTTATATTTTAATTTTTGAATTTAGTTTTTTTTTTACTATGTTTTTTTTCCAAATTTATTTATATACATATAAACAATTTTATTTTTATTCATATATAAAGTTTTAATTTTTTTCTATTTTTTCCCAAAATTTTTCCTATTTATTTATATTTATTTTTACCTTCATTTGTCATGTCAATGCCACGTCACTATTCATTAGTCAAACTTGACAGTCAATATTAATTTGGACTAAAGAAGAACATAAAGTACAAAGAAACAACATAAGGTACTAACCGATAAACATATGGTACCAATGGAACCATTAACCCACACTTTTATTGTCTTTTAAGGAAGATTACATACTACTCAATACATATATATATATATATATATATGGAAGTTCAAACCACGTTAAATACCAATATCATGACTAATCATCACATACATATCTGCAGCAATAAACACTCTTATTCAGCCGAGCTTGTGAAAAAGACCAGACAATTTCCATGGAGTTACGTTCCTGCCATCATTAGTGAGTAAAAATTAAGCAAAGAATCTTGCATTAAAGCAGCTTAATCTAGTCAAGTATACATACCTCTTCTTCTACCTCTGTCAAACTCTTTTTCTTCTCTGGTCTCTAAGTCGAGAAATTATCACAAACCAGTTCTGTCTCACTTTGATTTTATGGTGTCCAATCAGTGCAGTTACGATGAATGCACTTAGATAACCGACTACAACAGCTTTCCACTCTATATAAACGGGCATTTCTGAGTCTTGTTCATCCTCTCCTGGTGGTGGTGGCTCAAGATTATTCCCACAATCCCTTGAGAGTGGATCACCACAGAGCCCTTCATTCCCTTCATATGAATCATCACCAAATGTATTGAATTGATTCCCTTGGGGTATAGACTCAGACAGATTGTTGTCAGACACATCGAAGTATGCAAGGAAAGTTAGTTTCACCAACTGTTGTGGGATACCTCCTGAAAGAGAGTTTTTAGACAGGTCTAGAGCTTGCAACTCTGTCAAACTTCCCAAGTATGGTGGAATTGTACCAACCAAATGGTTGTTGGAGAGGTTGAGCAACTGAAGTCCCCTTACATCTGCAACAGAAGTCGGGATCGGTCCACTGAAATTGTTGCTCGAAAGATCAATTACTTTGAATAAAGCAAAGATCTTTGGATACTCCAACTTGATGCCCTTGTTCATTAATGTCATGGTGTAGTAATAGAAGTAGGATTTGGATACTTCAAATTGATTCCTGTCATATAATTGAACTACTGAAGTTTCAATTATGCCCAAGTATTCAGAAGGATCTCTTGTGGAATTCCAAAACTGGAACAATTTGGATGGCAAGTGACCCTCGAAGAAGTTGTGAGAGAGATCAAGGATTTGCAGTAGAGGGAATTCGACACCTACTTCTACATCTTGGATAACTCCATGGAGTTTATTAGGCTGTAATATGAGCACAGTTAATGCATCAAGCGAACCTAGCCATGAAGGGAAGGAATCACTCAGCATGTTATTCCCCAAGTTCAGAAACTCCAAGTTGAAGCAACTCGACAAAGACCTCGGCAGTGGCCCAACCAGTTGATTGTTGCTTAGATCTATCATCTTCAACCCTTTACACCCTCCTTCCATCTCAGGGATCTTCCCAACGAAGTTGTTGCCATGCAGACTTAAAATTTCTAGATAGGAAGAAGCAAAGTTGGCAATACATTGGGGAAGGACTCCGGTGAAATTGTTATTGGACAAATCAAGATGAATGAGATAACTAGGAATGCATATCAGTGGGTCTATTTCTCCTGAGAGATGATTGTTAGAAACATCGTAGTTGGTGATGGATTCCCGAAGAAGTGGAATCGATCCGTGCAACTCGTTGAAACTAAGGTCTAGTAGTTTAAGGTGTGGCGATTCGAAAAGGATAGGGTTTTGTGGGAAACTCGTTAAGAAATTGTGTGAAAGATTCAAGAAGTAGAGATTTCCCAAACTCAGATTGAAAAACAAAGTGGGTATTACACCATGGAGTCCATTGTCTGATAGATCTAAAAAAATCAGATTTTCCTGATTTTGTAGGATCGGTTTCGGAAATTCACGTAGTTTACATGAACCTAATCCTAGCTTATGTAGTTGGATAGAGTGGTTCGACATGACACTGGATTTGATAATCACTGACAAGTTGTTGGATGATAGAATTAGAGTATTTAAGAGCTTAAGACCCAACAACATGTCTAGTTGTACTGTCCCTTGAAGCTTATTGCCAGACAAATCAAGTGATGTTAAGTTGGTGAGCTTTGAAATCTGGGATGGAATCTCACCAGTTAACTGGTTGGAGTGTAAATCCAAGTCCTCAAGGTTGATGAGATCCCCAAAGGAATATGGTATCTGACCAGTTAACTGATTTTTGGAAAGATCCAAGTGAGCAAGTTGAGTCATATATCCGAAAAAAGATGGAAGTGGACTGTTGATTTTATTTGCACTAAGACTCAGGGAAGTGAGCTTGGTCAGGTTAACAATGGAGGAAGGGATGAAGCCCCCTAATTCAGAAGAAGACACACTTAACTCAGTTAAAGATGCAAGATTTCCAATTGAATTTGGTAACCCACCAGAAATACTTACACCTTTGAGGAATAGACGTTCAAGCAGGCTACCGGGTTGGAATTCTGGGAAATAACCAGAGAGGTCTGGGTTGCATGACACATCAAGAACTTGCAGCTTTGGTAAGTTGACAATGGAATATGGAAGTTCCCCAGTTAATCCGCAACCAGAAATGCCAAGAACCTTCAAAGAGGTCATATTTGTAACCATATGGGGAAGTGGGGATGAGATGTTTACACCAGAGAGATGAAGTTCTTCCAATTTGGTTAAACTTCGAGTGAGACTTTCAAGATTAGGGACCTCTAAATCATGATTATGTGATAGATCAAGAGAAGTCAAGTTTGTCAGACTTAAGAGCTGGGATGGGATAGGGCCTGCAAACCCACAAAAAGAGAGGTTTAAACGTGTGAGTCTTGAAAAGTTACCTATTGCAGATGGTATCTGGGATTCGTTGAAACGAATGAAAGCAAGATTCAGTTTTTGGAGGTGAAGGAGTCGGAAGAGACTGCTAATTGAGTTGATCGATGCATAAAGACAAGTAGCGCTGAGGTCAAGGCCAATGATGTGGCCATCTCGAATGTCACATTCAATGCCATCCCAAGTGCAGCAGTTGCCCTTAATCTTCCCCTGCTCCAGCTTCCTACTATCATATCCGATGTGATCCAGGTAAGCGAGGCAATCTTGTTCTAGTATATCTAAACTGCTCCTGAATTCCAACAAGGCAGCAACCTCATCCTCATGGCAGTGGGGCAGCTGGATTTCATGAGGTGAATGTTGAACAACTGCATATTCGAAACCAATAGCTACAAGATGGTGTTGGAGATATAAAAGTGGCAGAAATATTATAAAGTGAAATTTGGACATGATGATGATCAAGTAGAGGACTTGGTTGAGATGTATGTGGTTTGAGAAAGTGAAGTCATCCGTTGCTTGATTTATATAGACATCAATGAAAACACCTGACTTCGAGATACGATAGTCATGCAAATACTACAAAAACTCTTGACTTGGATTGTGACGTCCATTACTTCGAGATAAGTTACTTTACATATTTTCTATCAAATAAGCTTTATCAATGACTTGGATTGTGACGTCCATTACTTCGAGATAATATACTTACATTTTTTTTATTTATTTTCTATCAAAATAGCTTTATCAAGTCTGAAATACACAAAAACTCCTCGCTTGTATTTTCTATCAAATTAGCTTTAACAAGTCATGCAAATACTACAAAAACTCTTTACTTGGATTGTGACGTCCATTACTTCGAGATAAGATACTTTACATTTTTTTATATGTATTTTCTATCAAATTAGCTTTAACAAGTCATGCAAATACTACAAAAACTATTGACTTGGATTGTGACGTCCATCTATCTTTGAGAGAGGGGATTTAATATAAAGACCATTGATCTAGTTTTACATCATACACACAACTCATTTTGTCTTGATTCCTGAAATTATTGAGCTAGCTTCAGTCAGCAGAGAAACGATTGTCTTTCAAGTTCTTTTGGACCGACAAAGTTTGGAGTAATATGCCCATTTTTCAAAAGAAGAGACACACCTCAATTAGGAAATCTTTTCTCAAAGTCTTCATCCGTGCTTGACAAGTCCAGTGTGTCTAGAAAGGTTACAAAGATACTAAAATTATTATTTGTTGTCGTGCTTGACAAGTTATCATATCACAAAATCCATATGCACAACAAGTTAGTACATATGTGACAAACTGATTTAATACACATAGAAAAGAAAAAAATGATTTAAAATTGATATAAGTAAGAGATGCACTACTCAAACCTAATCGAAATTATACATTTCATGGACCTAAATTAAGTGAGAATAAGACTCAGTCAAATTATGTTGAACTAGTAAGACAATTGTCAAGAATTAGGGCATTACATGGTGGGCATAGACGAACCGTGTGTCACCGGAAGAGACCAAACTCGAATAAAAATCATAATATATAAGAATATTTCATTGTCAACAAATCCTAGAGTCTGTGTAAAACAATTTATGCCAAATCCAGTCAGCAACTCCTTAACTCTCCCTAAGAAGTATGAATTGTCTCAATCTCTTGCAATCCATTCACTTTGTAAGTTGGAGCAGCTACTCCCCTATATCTCTTATCTGGAACCAACCAAATCCTTCCTCGGTTCTTCAAACATCTGCAAGAGAATAACTGTGTTCAAACCCAGGAACTGTGTCTCTACTACCACTATCAACACATTCACAGATCTTCATAGCCATCTCATATGAGATCCTTACACTTAATTTTAGCCGCACTAGGAGATATTAATTAGAAAGGAACTGAATGAACCTAGTAAAAACATTCTTAGCTAGACATTAATCTTGTTTCCAGGACATAGTTAGGTACCAAATATAGCAACATCATATGTCCAAAAAATCAAAGCTACCTACTTTACTTTATCTGTTAGTAGCAAGTTGTCTTTTCCAGCATTGTTCTACCATTTTTAGGAGAAAACATTTTATGCTACAAGGAAAAGACACAATTCAACAGAAAATTATGGTGCAGAATGAACCAAGTTAATTTCAGCGTAAAAATTTAATAATGGGTAGTAATCCATGGAAGAAGTTCTGGCATATCTCCTTTGTTTTTTTAGTACGTAGCTTATTCTTTGAAATTTTGAATGAGGTGGCAGAATCTCATCCACGTAGCAAGCTTAGAACTAGATCTTTGTGCTAAACTTAAAAAACAACCTACTCTACTAGAAGAGCAGAAAACCAAACTGGGGGTAAAATATATATTCACGATTTAACCTTAAGGATTACTGCAGATGAAACAAAAGAGATCGTGTTAAAAGAGAGAAATTGATAATGGTCCGAAGAAGAAAACAAACTGCCTTATACAATTCATTATTGAGAAATCTCAAGTCAATTAGAAGCAAGGTACTGAAAACAAGAAGACAACATGGAAGAGCTCAATAAGTATATATCGGGAAGGAAATTTTTACAAAATGTGATGACTGCTAATACATAAGTAGTTAGAGACACTTCAATAACTGTGACCTCTTAACACTGTATGTAACTGTATATATGAAGAGAGTGAAAGTTCAGAGGTCTGTACTCCTCCTGAAAACGATGATTCTTCCATTAATCTTCTGCTCCATCCTCTTCCTTATCGTGATAGTTGAGTACTTTCGAAAAAAGGCAGTGAAGTTTACCTTACCTCCTGGGCCGAAGAAGCTTCCGTTCATCGGAAATCTTAACCAGTTGGCCGGCTCTCACAGCTGCCACACCATCGTCTAAGCGAGCTAATGAATCAGTATGGCCCTGTTATGCATGTTCAAATGGGTGAGATCTCTGTTGTGGTGATCTCGGATCCAGAGTCCGCCAAAGAAGTACTCAAGAACCAAGATCTAAACTTCGCAGAGAAGGCATCGTTCGTAATTAACCCTATCTCTTACAACTGGTGATCACTAGCTACTATGTATACTAAGCAAGTACGTATTCTTCTGCATGTGTAGGTTTATACGAGAAAAGGAGACGCAAATCCTGATGGACCAAAAATGTGAAATTAGAGTGAACTTGAAAAAAAAAATCAAGAATTGTTTTGCTCCGTTATGTGTCGGTTGATAAATAATAAAGACTTCGCAGAGAAGGCACCGTTCGTGGTCTCCAAATGATGAGGTTTAAGAACTCCAGCCTCATTTTCGCACTGTGTGGGGAGTGGTGTCA
The DNA here is from genome assembly GCA_946814005.1 of Chamaenerion angustifolium. NCBI lineage: Eukaryota > Viridiplantae > Streptophyta > Magnoliopsida > Myrtales > Onagraceae > Chamaenerion > Chamaenerion angustifolium. The sequence goes on from OX328281.1 coordinate 448,120, forward strand.
GATGCGAAAGATTGCTGTTCTTGAGCTTCTAAGTGCTAGACGGGTGCGCTCTTACAGGTAAAATATGGCCTTGAATGGTTGATAATTTGTCACCCAACACCATAAACTAAACACGTATTCTTCTGCATGCATGTGTAAGTTTATTAGAGAAAAGGTGACAAACAACTGATTAAACAAATCACCTCAGCTTGTGGGTCTACAGTTAACCTTAGCGAAAAGATTTCTTTCTACATAACATACATCTGTATTTTGCAAATCTACCTTTGGGGAGGACTTCAACGTGAACCAATAGGAAGAATTGATTCAATTAGTAAGGGAGTCCATTGACCTTGCTGGAGCGTTTAATTTGGCAGAGATTTATCCATCCATAAAAGTCTTACGACATCTTCATGGTCTGAACAGAAAGATGAAACTACTGAGTGAGAAGATGAATAAGATGCTTGATGACATACTAACTGATCACAAAAGCAAAACGGATAGTTCATCGACGTTGCAGGATCTAATGGATGTGTTCTTGAGGATTCAGGAGTCGAATGAGATGGAAATATCAGTGACCACGGACAACATCAAAAGAGTCATTAACTTTGCATATAGATATTTACTTTAGGGTTCATTTCTCTTTTTAAAATGATGGATTACGTTTTTTTCTTCTTCTTTGATAGGACCTTTTTGGTGCCGGGACAGAAACATCAACGGTAACAGTAGAATGGGCAATGTCAGAGATACTGAAGCACCCTACCGTGATGAACACAACTTTACCGGAATGCTTTCTGGTGAAAAAGGAGCACAACGAGGACATTAGCAAGGACAACGTACAAGGCTCTTGGTAAGCTTAGGAGGGAAGTCGAGCGTGCCAAGAGAGATCTTAGCTCCCAGCACCAGGTCTGTGTTGAGAAGTTTGCAAAGGAGGACAAGAAGAAATAACTTAATGATATGATTCGGAGCTTGAACTACCGTATTCAACATGAGAGTGTTCCATTGACAGAGAAGAAGCAGATACTAGGGGAAATAAAACAGCTAAAGAGCACGAAAGGCAAAGTTTTTGACCTTGCTGCTAAGAGAGCGCAAATCCAGGAACAGCTACATAAAGATGGTGTCGAGGATAAGGTCAAAAGCATCAGTGTCAGCCTCGATGAAGTGAGGAAGGATCAGCAACCACTTTGGGAAAGAATTAACACTCTTCAACGTCCCTTGAAAGAACTAGAGGAAGAAATTGCCTCCTTAGAAGCTGATCTTGAAGAGGTGCTGGAGAAAAAAAGAAAAGTAAATGCAGACTTCGAAGAGTTGATGAAATTGCGCTGGAAAGGGAACCAAGACTACCATGATTCATGTGCAGTTTTATTCAAAACCAAAGAGCATGCTGCGACTATGGATGTTAGAGCCCTTCAGGAACTTTCTCACCTTACGGTGGAGGAATTCATGTCAAAGTGGATGTCTGACAAGAGCTTCAGGGACGACTACCAGAAGAGGCTGCTGCAATCTCTCGATGCTCGACAAATGAGTAAAGATGGACGAACGCGGAACCCATCTAGGAAAACCTTGGTGGCTGTGGAAGTAATATCAACTCCGAAGTCGACAGAGACATTGGCCAAAGTGAATGCAGAAAAGGAGACTCCTGCCACCATTAAGATTCGGAAAGAAGCAGCATCCAAGAAAGTTGATGCTGAGTCAAATGAGAAAGAAGACACTCGTTCAAGAAAACCAGCAAATGAAAGTCTAGGAAAAGGTGAGGGTGATGCAAACATGCCAGCACTGTGTTAGAGATAATAATCTCTGCACAAATTCAAGGAGGCCACCATCATGCAAGGAATGGAATGCAGCTAGCAAACACTGTCTCTACAAAAACGGAAATGTGTTGTTAGAGATAATACTCCCATGCGAGATGAACAGTAACTTGCGAGTGAACAGTAGCATGCGTGATGAACAGTAGCATGCAAAAACAGGATCCTGCCGACCAAAACATAAATGCAAGATAATATCTTTCTTTCCAGGAGTTGCTGTCGTTGCATGCTGTCGTCTAGGGTTAGATGTTTGCTTCTCGATGTCGTTTATGTCTAGAATGTATCTTTCTAGGAGTTGTAGAGATACATGCTGTCGTTTGTTTATTTTCCACTTCCTTTTCATATAAAAAAGGAAGTTTCTCTGTAAATTAAAGTTAAGAAAAGAATGTAGTGTAACCTTGAGTTGCATTTCTTCTGTATATGATCTTCATACCATTGTAAAAACTGATATGGTATCAGAGCGAAGGTTCTAACGTTCTCGATCCTCTCGTCTTCGTGGGCTTCATGGCGGAAGACAATAACAGTCTCAAATCCTTCACCAACAAGAGCATCTCCATCAAGCTCTCCGATGAGAACTACCTGCTGTGGTGTCAACAGGTGGAGCTCACAGCTCGTGGTCACGGTCTAGAAAGTCTTCTCGATGGTTCAGTTGTTGTACCTCCACATCTCACCGATGCAAATGGAGTCTGATCTACAAACCCGAAGTATCTCGCGTTTCAACGTCAGGATAGTGCTTTGGCCGGGTGGCTCCTCGCCTCGATATCTGACCCCATCCTCCCAAGCCTGGTGCACTGCCGAACCACCCAAGCCATATGGCAAAAGCTGCGCCAACTCTTCCTCTCCACCTCTACCACACGACTCATGTATCTGTATGGCCGTATGAAGGGTCACAAACGTCGTGACCAAACGATGAGAGACTACCTTGCGGAGATACAGTCGACCTGCGACAGCCTAGCCAGCTGCGGTCATCCTGTCGATGAGCTTCAGCAGGTCTCCACCATAGTCGGAGGCCTGGCCTCTGCTCCGGAATACGACAGCGTCGCTGCAGTGATCCACGCGAGCCTAAACAACTACGATCTTCAGGCGGTTTGCTCGGTTCTCCTTGATGCGGAAACGCGTCTCCGTGACACGGTATTCTCTCACCCTATATCTGTACATGTTGTTGCCTCCCAGTCTAGTATTCCACCTGCGCAGTCCTACACCACTATGCCCTTCAATATTATGCCTCATGTGTCCAACTCTGCACCTCCCTCCCCAATACCCACGTATAACACTTCACCCCCTGTGCCTCCTCCATTTGTTCATCATGTTAACAATCCCCACAGCTTTGGTCGAGGTCAGGGCCGTGGTCGTGGGAATGGATCTCGTCCTCAATGTCAACCCACGGATCTCGTCCTCAATGTCAACTCTGTGGTAAACAAGGGCATCTTGTTCATAGTTGCTATAAACGGTTTGATACTTCCTTTGTTGGTGTTACTGCTCCAACCCATCCGTCTCCTGGTGCTATGGCACCACCCAACCTCTACCAAAACACGTCTGCTCACCTGTCAGTTTTTACAGTGGTATGAAGATCATATACAGAAGAAATGCAACTCAAGGTTACACTACATTCTTTTCTTAACTTTAATTTACAGAGAAACTTCCTTTTTTATATGAGAAGGAAGTGGAAAATAAACAAACGACAGCATGTATCTCTACAACTCCTAGAAAGATACATTCTAGACATAAACGACATCGAGAAGCAAACATCTAACCCTAGACGACAACATGCAACGACAGCAACTCCTGGAAAGAAAGATATTATCTTGCATTTATGTTTTGGTCGGCAGGATCCTGTTTTTGCATGCTACTGTTCATCACGCATGCTACTGTTCATCTCGCATATACTGTTCACTCACAAGTTACTGTTCATCTCGCATCTACTATTCACTCGCAAGTTACTGTTCATCTCGCATCTACTATTCACTTCGAGCTTGGGAGTATTATCTCTAACAGCACATTTCCGTTTTTGTAGAGACAGTGTTTGCTAGCTGCATTCCATTCCTTGCATGATGGTGGCCACCTTGAATTTGTGCATAGATTATTATCTCTAACACACTGGAGGAAGCTGATGCAGATGCGAGAGAAAGCTGGTGTGCGGATCATCAGTGTAAAACAACAAGCTTAAGGAGGAGATTGATGGTGTATTAAGCTTGTTGATAGTACTGTTGAAGGTGACGGTACTATTGAAGGAGAAGATTGTTTTCGTTTGTATGTTTTGTTTGTGTGTTTTGTTTTGTCATTGTTTTTAGACAATTAGTTACGTAAGTAGGCGGTTGCAAAACTTAAGTGACAGTTATGTTTTGGTTTGGGTTTTATAATGGTAAAAATCAGAAAACGATGCTGCACGGTTAAGCATCAAAAAACCTGTCTCCTGCAGAAGGTTCTTACTGTCTTGATTGCTGTTGGTTGAATACTGGTGAGGTTGCTAATTGGAGTGATCCCTGTCTCCTACGTTTCTCTGTAACACGGTTGGTGCATCACAAGAAAAACTGCCTCTCCTTGCTGGTTTCTCCAAGGTTTTTCACGGCAACAATCAAAGTGTGTGTGTGATTGTGTGGTTGCTTTAGCAAGGGATTAAGGCAATTAATCCAATAAGAATGTGCCCATGAATAGTATTTGCCAATGCAAGTATGGAGATTCTGTTGGCTTATCTACTGTATCACTTTGATTGGAAGCTCCCCAACGGAAAGAAGCTTGAAGAACTGGACATGGAGGAGGGTTCGGGTGCGCATATTAAGAGGAAGAATAGTTTGCGTGTCATTGCTACCAAAATGCATTAAGTCTCATGAAATCTTCCTTGAGAGTATAATTTAGAATGCTATAGCTCTTTGTCTCTTAATCTCTGTCTAATGATCAAGTTAGTGATTCTGTATATCTCATAAGTTTTTGATTTCAGTTGATATCTCTACTATCTCCAACTTCTTCTATTTGAAATACTCTTGACTTGGATTGTGACGTTCATCTATCTTTGAGAGAGGGAATTTAATATAAAGACCATTGATCTAGTTTTACATCATACACACAACTCATTTTGTCTTGATTCCTGAAATTATTGAGCTAGACTCAGTCAACAGAGAAATGATAGTCTTTGTAAATTATTTTGGACTGATAAAGTTTGGAGTAATGTGCCCATTTTTCAAAACAAGAGACCCACCTCAATTTGGAAGTCTTTCGTCAAAGTCTTCATCCGTGCTTAACAAGTCCAGAGTGTATAAGAAAGGTTCCAAAGATACTAATTTATTATTTGCTGCCGTGTTTGACGAGTTAACATATGACAGTTGTTCAAGTTTAGGGAGTTACATGGTGAGCATAGACCCAATCTATGATGTAAAGAGAATGGAAACTTGTCGAACAACAAGAACCGTGTGGCAATGGAAGAGACCAAACTTGTATAAAAATCATCATAAGAATATTTCATTGTCAACAAATCTTAGAATCTGTGTAAAACAATTTAAGCCAAACCCAGTCAGTAACTCTTTAACTCTCCCTAAGAAGCATGAATTGTCTCAATCTCTTGCAATCCATTCACTTTGTAACTTGGAGCAGATACTCCCCTATATCTCTTATCTGGAACCAACCAAATCCTTCCTCGGTTCTTTCGTGTTCTTCAAACATCTGCAAGAGGATAAGTGTGTTCAAACACAGTGTTAAATTTTAATATCGGGGCCGAGCCACACCCAAATAGCAACCACATTATACAACTCGGGTTCCATCCTAAAACCAATTGGTTTTAGGATGGAACCCGAGTTGTATATTGTGGTTGTTATTTGGGTGTGGCTCGGCCCCGATATTAAAATTTAACACCCAGGAACTGTGTCTCTACTACCACTATCAACACATTCACAGATCTTCATTGCCATCTCATATGAGATCCTTACACTTAATTTTAGCCGCACTAGGAGATATTAATTAGAAAGGAAATGAATGAACCTAGTAAAAACATTCTTTAGCTAGACATTAATCTTGTTTCCAGGATATAGTTAGGTACCAAATATAGCAACATCATATGTCCAAAAAATCAAAGCTACCTACTTTACTTTATCTGTCAGTAGCAAGTTGTCTTTTCCAGCATTGTCTTACCATTTTTAGGAGAAAACAGTTTATGCTACAAGGAAAAGACACAATTCAACAGAAAATAATGGTGCAGAATGAACTTAGTTAATTTCAGCGTAAACATTTAATAATGGGTAGTAATCCATGGAAGAGGTTCTGGCATATCTCCTTTGTTTTTTGAGTACGTAGCTTATTCTTTGAAATTTTGAATGAGGTGGCAGAATCTCATCCACATAGCAAGCTTAGAACTAGATCTTTTAGCTAAACGTAAAAAACAACCTACTCTACTAGAAGAGCAGAAAACCAAACTGGGGGTAAAATATATATTCACGATTTAACCTTAAGGATTACTGCAGATGAAACAAAAGAAATCGTGTTAAAAGAGAGAAATTGATAATGGTCCGAAGAAGGAAAAAAACTGCCTTATACAATTCATTGATGAGAAGTCTCAAGTCAATTAGAAGCAAGGTACTGAAAACAAAAGGACAACATGGAAGACCTCAATAAGTATATATCGGGAAGGAAAATTCTAAAAAATGTGAAATTAGAGTGAACTTGAAAAAAAAATCAAGAATTTTTTTGCTCTGTTATTTGTCGGTTGATAAATAGTAAACAACGACCATCACCCCTAACTTCTAGGCTGGATTTCAGGGCGTGACAGAACTTCGCAGAGAAGGCACCGTTCGTGATCTCCAAATGATGAGTTTTAAGAACTCTAGCCTCATTTTCACACCCTATGGGGAGTATTGGCGTCAGATGCGAAAGATTGCTGTTCTTGAGCTTCTAAGTGCTAGACGGGTGCGCTCTTACAGGTAAAATATGGCCTTGAATGGTTGAGAATTTGTCACCCAACACCATAAACTAAACACGTATTCTTCTGCATGCATGTGTAAGTTTATTAGAGAAAAGGTGACAAACAACTGATTAAACAAATCACCTCAACTTGTGGGTCTACAGTTAACCTTAGCGAAAAGAATTCTTTTTACATAACATCTGTATTTTGCAAATCTACCTTTGGGGAGGACTTCAACGTGAACCAACAGGAAGAATTGATTCAATTAATAAGGGAGTCCATTGTCCTTGCTGGAGCGTTTCATTTGGCAGAGATTTATCCATCCATAAAAGTCTTTCGACATCTTCATGGTCGGAACAGAAAGATGAAACTACTGAGTGAGAAGATGAATAAGATGCTTGATGACATACTAAATGATCACAAAAGCAAAACGGATAGTTCATCGACGTTGCAGGATCTAATGGATGTGTTCTTGAGGATTCAGGAGTCGAATGAGATGGAAATATCAGTGACCACAGACAACATCAAAGGAGTCATTAACTTTGCATATAGATATTTACTTTAGGGTTCTTTTCTCTTTTTAAAATGATGGATTACGTTTTTTTCTTCTTCTTTGATAGGACCTTTTTGGTGCCGGGACAGAAACATCAACGGTAACAGTAGAATGGGCAATGTCAGAGATACTGAAGCACCCTACCGTGATGAACAGGGCACAGACTGAGGTGAGAGAGGCCTTGAATATGAAGGGCAATAAACACATCGAAGAATCAGATCTTGAAGGGTTGAAGTACTTGAAACTAGTGATTAAGGAGACTCTTAGGCTTCATCATCCACCTGGACCTTTTTTCCCTAGAGAAGCAAGAGAAGATTGCAAGGTCAATGGCTATGATATGCCTGCCAATACCAAAATCTTGGTTAACCTTTGGAACATAGGTAGGGATCCAAGGTATTGGCCGAACCCAGATAAGTTCGAGCCAGAAAGGTTTGTAGACTCTTCGGTTGATTTCAATGGTAGCCATTTCCATCTTCTTCCATTTGGGGCAGGAAAAAGGATGTGGCCATGAATGAATCCATGCAGTTGATTAGACTGTAATATGAGCACAGTTATCTTGAAACCATGAATGAATCCATGCAGTTATCTCTGTGAGGCAATAGACGGACACGTCCAGGGGTCAATACTCCCTGCTTCATGGGGAATCCTTGCTTGTCACAGACACCCATTATCTTGAAAACGTAACCTTTAAATTCCTCTCCAAGAGCATCTCTGTTGCCTTCCTGTGAGATCCTTTTTTCATAAAAAGCACGAAGCTTGAGGTCATCGTCAATCTCGAGCTTCTTTTGGCATCCCGTGGTCGGGTTCGCGATATTGAACTTCATTTTGGACAACTGCCGGCGGGTGAGACGGATGCACCTGTAGAGGTAGAGCAGGAGCTCGTGGAGGAGGCCAGAGAGCAAGTTGTCTTCCTTCTCCATGCGAAGCTCAGTTGGGAACTCGACATTAGTGAATTGGTAGGTAGGGTTAGTGTTGCTGCCGCTGACTAGGATCCGACCATCTGGAAGGACAATCGAGGTTGAGTGGTACATTCTAGGGATGGTGGTCGGTTGGAGCTGTCTGAACCTCTGGCCGTCTGGTTTATACGGGTTGAAGACGACAGGGGCGAAGTTCGGATCTTTAGCATATTGCCATGCAGACGTACCCCTCTAAGCTCCGTTCAATATGAGTATTTCTCCGGTCGGCAAAATGAGCATGTCACCCATTACTCGTCGAGTTGGCATCTGTTCCACTTGCCAAAACGCGATTGGCTCCATCACCTTGAGCCTGGCACAGTCCTGCAAGGCCGGCAAGTAAGTTTGGTTCTTCCCGGCTGCACGATAGGCTTTCGGCTTGGCACCTCCGCAGATGATAACCTCCGGTTTGTTAGTCAGGATGTTCAATCTGCCGTCCAGCTTTAAGGGAAGGAGTGCGGACATTCCGTAAGCCGGGTAGTTGCGGGAGCCGCCGTGCAGGCGAGGATACTCCCTTATAATCTTATTACCTCTTGCATTGAACAGAATCGATCGACTGTTGGCAAAGACGAAGAGGTTGTGAAAAAGACTAAACCACTCCATGGAGTTACGTTACTGCAGATGAAACAAAATAGATCGTGTTAAAAGACAGAAATTGATAATGGTCCGAAGAAGAAAACAAACTGCCTCACGTTAATTAGAAGCAAGGTACTGAAAACAAGAAGACAACATGGAAGACCTCAATAAGTATATATTGGGAAGGAAAATTCTACAAAATGTGATGACTGCTAATACAGAAGTAGTTAGAGACACTTCAATAACTGTGACCTCTGAACACTGTATGTAACTGTATATATGACGAGGGTGAAAGTTCAGAGGTCTGTACTCCTCCTGAAAACGATGATTCTTCCATTAATCTTCTGCTCCATCCTCTTCCTTATCGTGATAGTTGAATACTTTCGAAAAGACTGCTTACTACACAACCTCTGTTTTTTGCAAAACGGCCTTTGGGGAGGACGACTTTAACGTGAACCAACAGAAAGAACTGATAGAATTACTAAGGAGTCCATTGACCTTGCTGGAGGGTTTAATTTGGCAGAGATTTATCCATCCATAAAAGTGTTCCGACATATTCATGGTCCGAAGAGAAAGATGAATCTACTTCGGGGGGAAGATGAATGACATGTTTGACGACATCCTAAATAACCACAAAAACAAAAGGGATCGTAACAACAACACGAGTTGTTCCTCGACTTTGCAGGATTTAGTGGATGTGTTCTTGAGGATTCAATAGTCGAATGAGATGGGAATATCAGTGACCACAAACAACATCAAATGAGTCATTAGGGTACGTACGTAACGACGATGCAATATCAGTTTTTTTAATTTTTCAATTTTTTTAATATTTTTTTATTTTTACTTTTCAATCACCACGTCAGCGGCACGTCACTATTCTGTTAGTTAAACTTGACGGTCAACACTAATTTGGACTAAAAAACAGCATTCTAAAACTTAAAGTATCAAAAAACAACATAGGGGTACTAACGATAACATAAGTCAAACATATGGTACCAGTGGAACCATTAACCCACATTTTTATTATCTTTTAAGGAAGATTACATAGTATTCAATACATATATATCTGGAAGTTCAAACCACGTTAAATACATATATCATGACTAATCATCACATACATATCTGCAACAATAACACTTTTATTCAGCTGAGCTTGTGAAAAAGACCAGACCATTTCCATGGAGTTACGTTCCTGCCATCATGAGTGAGTAAAAATTAGGGAAACATTCTGTTAAGAATCTTGCATTAAAGCAACTTAATCTAGTCAAGTATACGTACCTCTTCTTCTACCTATGTCAAACTCTTCTTCTTCTCTGGTCTCTAAGTCGAGAAATTATCAAAAACCAGTTCTGTCTCACTTTGATTTTATGGTGTCCAATCAGTGCAGTTACGATGAATGCACTTAGAAAACCAACTACAACAGCCTTCCACTCTATATAAACTGGCATTTCTGAGTCTTGTTCATCCTCTCCTGGTGGTGGCTCAAGATTATTCCCACAATCCCTTGAGAGTGGATCACCACAGAGCCCTTCATTCCCTTCATATGAATCGGCACCAAATGTATTGAATTGATTCCCTTGGGGTATAGACCCGGACAGATTGTTGTCAGACACATTGAAGTATGCAAGGAAAGTTAGTTGCACCAACTGCTGTGGGATACCTCCTGAAAGAGAGTTTTTAGACAGGTCTAGAGCTTGCAACTCCGTCAAACTTCCCAAGTATGGTGGAATTGTACCAACCAAATGGTTGTTGGAGAGGTTGAGCAATATAAGTCCCCTTACATCTGCAACAGAAGTCGGAATCGGTCCACTGAAATCGTTGCTTGAAAGATCAATTACTTGGAATAAAGCAAAGATCTTCGGATACTCCAGCTTGCTGCCTTTGTTCATTAATGTCATGGTGTAGTAATAATAGAAGTAGGATGCCGAATTGAGAAATCCAGTTGTGCCCAAGTATCCATCAAGAGTTCTTGTGGAATTCCAAAACTGGAACAATTTGGATGGCAAGTGACCCTCGAAGAAGTTATGAGAGAGATCAAGGATTTGCAGTAGAGGGAACTCGAAACCTACTTCTACATCTTGGATAACTCCATGCAGTTGATTAGACTGTAATATGAGCACAGTTAATGAATCAAGCGAGCCTAACCATGAAGGGAAGGAATCACTTAGCATGTTATTCCCCAAGTTCAGAAACTCCAAGCTTAAGCAACTCGACAAAGACCTCGGCAGTGGCCCAGCCAATTGATTTTTGCTTAGATCTATCATATTCAACCTTTCACACCTTCCTTCCATCTCAGGGATCGTCCCAACGAAATTGTTGTCATGCAGACTCAAAATTTGTAGATTGGAAGTCAAGTTGGCAATACATTGGGGAATGACTCCGGTGAAGTTGTTATTGGACAAATCAAGATGAATGAGATTACTACGATTGCATATCAGTGAGGCTATTTCTCCTGAGAGATAATTGTTCGAAACATCGTAGATGATGATGGATTCCCGAGGAACTGGAATCGATCCGTGCAAGAAATTACGTGAAAGATTCAAGGATATGAGATGTCCCAAACTCAGATTGAAAAACCATGTGGGTATTGCACCATGGAGTTCATTGTCTGATAGATCTAAAGACAATATAGATTCCATATTTCGTAGGACCAGTTTCGAAAATTCACGTAGTTTACATGAACGTAATGATAGACCATTTAGTTGGATAGAGTGGTTCAACATGGCACTGGATTTGGTAATCACTGACAAGTTGTTGGATGATAGAGTTAGAGTATTTAAAAGCTTTAGACCCAAAAACATGTCTAGTTGCACTGTCCCTTGAAGATTATTTGTAGACAAATCAAGCCAAGTTAAGTTGGTGAGCTTTGAAATCTGGGATGGAATCTCACCAGTTAACTGGTTGGAGTATAAATACAAGTACTCAAGGTTGATGAGATCCCCAAAAGAAGATGGTATCTAACCAGTTAACTGATTGTAGGAAAGATCCAAGTAAGCAAGTTGAGTCAAATATCCTAAAGAAGATGGAAGTGGACCGTTGATGTTACATGCACGAAGAATCAGAGAAGTGGGCTTGGTCAAGTTACCAATGGAGGAAGGGATGAAGCCCCCCAAATTGGGAGAATACATACTTAACTCAGTCAAAGATGCAAGATTTCCAAGTGAATTTGGTAACCCACCAGAAATACTTACATCTTGGAGTAATAAGCGTTCGAGTAGGCTACCAGGTTGAAATTCTGGGAAATAACCAGAGAGGTCTGGGTTGTGTGACACATCAAGAACTTGCAGTTTTGGTAAGTTGAAAACGGTAGATGGAAGTTCCCCAGTTAAACTGCAATACGACATGTCAAGAACCTTCAAAGAGGTCATATTTGTAACCATACGGGGAAGTGGGGAAGAGATGTTTACACTAGAGAGATGAAGTTCTTCCAATTTGGTTAAACTTCGAGTGAGACTTTCAAGATTAGGGACTTCTAAATCATTCCCAGATAGACCAAGAGAAGTCAGGTTTGTCAGACTTAAGAGTTGGGATGGGATAGGGCCCGCAAACCCACACACAGAGAGGTTTAAACTTGTGAGTCTTGAAAAGTTACCTATTGTAGACGGTAACTGGGAGTTGTTGAAATAAATGTAAGCAAGATTCAGTTTTTGGAGGTGAAGGAGTCGGAAGACACTGCTAGTTGAGTTGATGGATCCATAAAGACAATAACCAGGGATGAGGTCAAGGCCAAAGATGTGGACATCTTGAATGTCACATTCAATGCCATCCCAAGTGCAGCAGTTGTCCTTTATCTTCCACTGCTTCAGCTTCTTATGTACATATTCGCGGACGTAATCCGGGCAATCTTGATTTATATCTAAACTACTCCTGAATTCCAATAAGGCAGCAGCCTCATCTTCATGGCAGTGGGGCAGCTGGATTTCATGAGGTGAATGTTGAACAGCTGCTGCAAATTCGAAACCAATAGCTACAAGATGTTGTTGAAGATATAAAAATGGCAGAAATATTAGAAAGTGAAATTTGGACATGATGATGATCAAGTAGAGGACTTGGTTGAGATGTCTATGGTTTGAGAAAGTGAAGCAAAGACTTGCTTGATTTATATAGACATCAATGAAAACACTTGACTTCGAGATAAAGACTTGATCTATTAAATTAGCTTTAACAAGTCATGCAAATACTACAAAAACTCTTGACTTGGATTATGACGTCCAGTAGAGATAAGATACTTTACATTTTGTTTATATGTATTTTCTATCAAATTAGCTTTAACAAATCATGCAAATACTAGAAAAACTCTTGACTTGGATTGTGACGTCCATCTTTGAGAGGGTACTTGATATAAAAACCATTGATCTAGTTACATCATACACAAAGGCCAAATAAAAAGTTACATCATACACAACTCCTTTGTCTTGATTCCTTGAATTATTGAGCTAGACTCAGTCAACAGAGAAATGATAGTCGTTCTAAAAACGAGGATGACAATCTGTCACATTAATGTAATGTAGGATTAGGAATCGGTCCATTTCACGACCAATATTCAATTCTGAGCTTGATGAATGGATGAGATTCTGCCAGATATCATTTTTTGTTGATGCATATTGCCCTAGTAGACTCTGATCCATTCATCAAGTCGATAACTGAATTTAGCGGGAAATAAACTAAAATCCATCTAAAATCAAACAAAGCATGAAATTCATAGAGCCACACATCATAAATCCATATTTACAATTCCAATTGAACAAAAATCATGCAATACAAACATATTAGCAACCAAACACGTGAAAGCTGATTAAAACTGATGGGTTAGAGAGTACCCCGATATCTTCCCACGAATAAAACCCGATGCAGCAAGAATCGTCAATGGAGAACTCACTTTCATCGACTGTGGACTTCAAATTACGGAACCGGGTCCTAAGAACATCGCGATGCTTCCTCAACTGATTGTTGTTGAAGTTGAGATCCGTTTGACGATTGAAGTCGTCACGAATATTATTCCATGTTTTCTTGTCAAAGTAATTGTTCGGTCTATTTCCGAGCTGAATTTGCTTGACAATCAAGTCGGTGAATCTCCTTTGTTTTTTGAGTACGTAAAAATTTAATAATGGGTAGTAATCCATGGAAGAGGTTCTGGCATATCTCCTTTGTTTTTTGAGTACGTAGCTTATTCTTTGAAATTTTGAATGAGTTGGCAGAATCTCATCCACAGAGCAAGCTTAGAACTAGATCTTTTAACTAAACGTAAAAAAGAACCTACTCTACTAGAAGAGCAGAAAACCAAACTGGAGGTAAAATATATATTCATGATTTAACCTTAAGGATTACTGCAGATGAAACAAAAGAGATCGTGTTAAAACACAGAAATTGATAATGGTCCGAACATGAAAATAAACTGCCTTATACAATTCATTGATGAGAAATCTCAAGTCAATTAGAAGCAAGGTACTGAAAACAAGAAGACAACATGGAAGACTTCAATAAGTATATATCGGGAAGGAAAATTTTACAAAATGTGATGACTGCTAATACAGAAGTAGTTAGAGACACTTCAATAAAACTGTGACCTCTGAAAACGATGTTTCTTCCATTAATCTTCTGGTCCATCCTCTTCCTTATCGTGATAGTTGAGTACTTTCGAAAAAAGGCAGTGAAGTTTACCTTACCTCCTGAGCCGAAGAAGCTTCCGTTCATCGGAAACCTTAACCAGTTGGCCGGCTCTCACAGCTGCCACACCATCGTCTAAGCGAGCTAATGAATCAGTATGGCCCTGTTATGCATGTTCAAATGGGTGAGCTCTCTGTTGTGGTGATCTCGGATCCAGAGTCCGCCAAAGAAGTACTCAAGAACCAAGATCCAAACTTAGCAGAGAAGGCACCGTTCGTAATTAACCCTATCTCTTACAACTGGTGATCACTAGCTACTATGTCTACTAAGCACGTACGTATTCTTCTGCATGTGTAGGTTTATACGAGAAAAGGAGACGCAAATCCTGATTGACCAAATAACTTCAACTTAGCGGAAAGACTACTTACGACACAGCCTCAGTGTTTTGCAAAACGGCCTTTGGGGAGGACTTTAACGTGAACCAACAGAAAGAACTGATTAAATATGGCCTTGAATGGTTGAGAATTTGTCACCCAACACCATAAACTAAACACGTATTCTTCTGCATGCATGTGTAAGTTTATTAGAGAAAAGGTGACAAACAACTGATTAAACAAATCACCTCAACTTGTGGGTCTACAGTTAACCTTAGCGAAAAGATTTCTTTCTACATAACATCTGTATTTTGCAAATCTACCTTTGGGGAGGACTTCAACGTGAACCAACAGGAAGAATTGATTCAATTAGTAAGGGAGTCCATTGACCTTGCTGGAGCGTTTCATTTGGCAGAGATTTATCCATCCATAAAAGTCTTTCGACATCTTCATGGTCGGAACAGAAAGATGAAACTACTGAGTGAGAAGATGAATAAGATGCTTGATGACATACTAACTGATCACAAAAGCAAAACGGATAGTTCATCGACGTTGCAGGATCTAATGGATGTGTTCTTGAGGATTCAGGAGTCGAATGAGATGGAAATATCAGTGACCACAGACAACATCAAAGGAGTCATTAACTTTGCATATAGAGATATTTACTTTAGGGTTCATTTCTCTTTTTAAAATGATGGATTACGTTTTTTTCTTCTTCTTTGATAGGACCTTTTTGGTGCCGGGACAGAAACATCAACGGTAACAGTAGAATGGGCAATGTCAGAGATACTGAAGCACCCTACCGTGATGAACAAGGCACAGACTGAGGTGAGAGAGGCCTTGAATATGAAGGGCAATAAACACGTCGAAGAATCAGATCTTGAAGGGCTTAAGTACTTGAAACTAGTGATTAAGGAGACTCTTAGGCTTCATCATCCACCTGGACCTTTTTTCCCTAGAGAAGCAAGAGAAGATTGCAAGGTCAATGGCTATGATCTGCCTGCCAATACCAAAATCTTGGTTAACCTTTGGAACATAGGTAGGGATCCAAGGTATTGGCCGAACCCAGATAAGTTCGAGCCAGAAAGGTTTTTAGACTCTTTGGTTCATTTCAATGGTAGCCATTTCCATCTTCTTCCATTTGGGGCAGGAAAGAGGATGTGCCCGTGAATGAATCCATGCAGTTGATTAGACTGTAATATGAGCACAGTTATCTTGAAACCATGAATGAATCCATGCAGTTATCTCTGTGAGGCAATAGACGGACACGTCCAGGGGTCAATACTCCCTGCTTCATGGGGAATCGTTGCTTGTCACAGACACCCATTATCTTGAAAACGTAACCTTTAAATTCCTCTCCAAGAGCATCTCCGTTGCCTTCCCGTGAGATCCTTTTTTCATAAAAAGCACGAAGCTTGAGGTCATCGTCAATCTCGAGCTTCTTTTGGCATCCCGTGGTCGGGTTCGCGATATTGAATTTCATTTTGGACAACTGCCGGCGGGTGAGACGGATGCACCTGTAGAGGTAGAGCAAGAGCTCGTGGAGGAGGCCAGAGAGCAAGTTGTCTTCCTTCTTCATGCGAAGCTCAGTTGGGAACTCGACATTAGTGAATTGGTAGGTAGGGTTAGTGTTGCTGCCGCTGACTAGGATCCGACCATCTGGAAGGACAATCGAGGTTGAGTGGTACATTCTAGGGATGGTGGTCGGTTGGAGCTGTCTGAACCTCTGGCCGTCTGGTTTATACGGGTTGAAGACGACAGGGGCGAAGTTCGGATCTTTAGCATATTGCCATGCAGACGTACCCCTCTAAGCTCCGTTCAATATGAGTATTTCTCCGGTCAGCAAAATGAGCATGTCACCCATTACTCGTCGAGTTGGCATCTGTTCCACTTGCCAAAACGCGATTGGCTCCATCACCTTGAGCCTGACTCAGTCCTGCAAGGCCGGCAAGTAAGTTTGGTTCTTCCCGGCTGCACGATAGGCCTTCGGCTTGGCACCTCCGCAGATGATAACCTCCGGTTTGCAAGTAAGGATGTTCAATCTGTCGTCCAGCTTTAAGGGAAGGAGTGCGGACATTCCGTAAGCCGGGTAGTTGCGGGAGCCGCCGTGCAGGCGGGGATACTCCCTTATAATCTTATTACCTCTTGCATTGAACAGAATCGATCGACTGTTGGCAAAGACGAAGAGGTTGTGAAAAAGACCAAACCACTCCATGGAGTTACGTTACTGCAGATGAAACAAAAGAGATCGTGTTAAAAGACAGAAATTGATAATGGTCCGAAGAATAAAACAAACTGCCTTATACAGTTCATTGATGAGAAGTCTCACGTTAATTAGAAGCAAGGTATACTGAAAACAAGAAGACAACATGGAAGACCTCAATAAGTATATATTGGGAAGGAAAATTCTACAAAATGTGATGACTGCTAATACAGAAGTAGTTAGAGACACTTCAATAACTGTGACCTCTGAACACTGTATGTAACTGTATATATGACGAGGGTGAAAGTTCAAGGTCTGTACTCCTCCTGAAAACGATGATTCTTCCATTAATCTTCTGCTCCATCCTCTTCCTTATCGTGATAGTTGAATACTTTCGAAACGACTGCTTACTACACAGCCTCTGTGTTTTGCAAAACGACCTTTGGGGAGGACTTTAACGTGAACCAACAGAAAGAACTGATAGAATTACTAAGGAGTCCATTGACCTAGTTGGAGGGTTTAATTTGGCAGAGATTTATCCTTCCATAAAAGTTTTCCGACATATTCATGGTCTGAAGAGAAAGATGAATCTACTTCGGGGGAAGATGAATGACATGTTTGACGACATCATAAATAACCACAAAAACAAAAGGGATTGTAACAACAACACGAGTTGTTCATCGACTTTGTAGGATTTAGTGGATGTGTTCTTGAGGATTCAATAGTCGAATGAGATGGGAATATCAGTGACCACAAACAACATCAAAGGAGTCATTAGGGTACGTACGTAACGACGATGCAATATCAATTTTTTTTTTTTCTTTTTCAATATTTTTAATATTTTTTTTATTTTTACTTTTCATTCACCACGTCAGCGGCACATCACTATTCCGTTAGTTAAACTTGACAGTCAACAGTAATTTGGACTAAAAAAATAATTCTAAAACATAAAGTATCAAGAAACAACATAGGGGTACTAATGATAACATTGGTCAAACATATGGTACCAGTGGAACCATTAACCCACATATTTATTATATTTTAAGGAAGATTACATAGTATTCAATACATATATATCTGGAAGTTCAAACCACGTTAAATACATATATCATGACTAATCATCACATACATATATGCAGCAATAACACTTTTATTCAGCTGAGCTTCGGAAAAAGACCAGACCATTTCCATGGAGTTACGTTCCTGCCATCATGAGTTAGTAAAAATTAGGGAAACATTCTGCTAAGAATCTTGCATTAAAGCAACTTAATCTAGTCAAGTATACGTACCTCTTCTTCTACCTCTGTCAAACTCTTCTTCTTCTCTGGTCTCGAAGTCGAGAAATTATCACAAACCAGTTCTGTCTCACTTTGATTTTATGGTGTCCAATCAGTGCAGTTATGATGAATGCACTTAGAAAACCGACTACAACAACCTTCCACTCTATATAAACTGACATTTCTAAGTTTTGTTCATCCTCTCCTGGTGGTGGTGGTGGCTCAAGATTATTCCCACAATCCCTTGAGAGTGGATCACCACAGAGCCTTTCATTCCCTTCATATGAATCGGCACCAAATGTATTGAATTTATTCCCTTGGGGTATAGACCCGGACAGATTGTTGTCAGATACATTGAAGTATGCAAGGAAAGTTAGTTGCACCAACTGCTGCCCGATAACTTCACACAAAATTTACCAGCCCTCACAAAAGTAAGTTATATGTTATCTTTATTTTTTTAAATGAATTGTTTATTTATATGTTTAACTTACTATCTATTTTTGTACAAATATGTTTGCAGTCAAAATTCATTTGTCCTGATGATACTAGAAGATACTTTGAAATATTTGTACTGAAATCCATTGCCAATAAGTGGAAGGATCACAAAAATTCACTAAAAGAAGTTTACTTTAAGCTGGGTGTTACCAAAGAATAAATCAAAGCAAAATAAGTTAATAGAGTGGAGAAATGGCAATGGGAAATCTTAGTAGATCATTGGTTTTCTGAAGCAGGGCAGATTAGAATGCTTCTTTTTCTTATAATTAATGTTATTTATTCTTACTTCCTTTTATTTAATTTTTATATAGTTTATGAGTAGGAATCATCAAAACATGGGAAACATGCTCGATCACAACAATCATCTCTTCACACAACCGGGTCAGAGAGTTTTGCTTGTGCAAAATATAGATTTGTATGAATGCTTTTAAATACATATTTATCTTATTTAACATAATTTCTAGCAGTGCTTTGCATTCTAGGAACAAGAGCGTAAAAAACCCGTGGGGAGTTTGGAATTTTATGAGTATGCGCATGTCCGTAAGAATAATGGTGCATTTGTTGATGAAGTGGCAGCCTTGGTAGTGGTAATACTTAATTTTTTCAAAGTTAACTTTTGTATACAAGTTTTATTTATAGAAGATGTATTAAACATCATTGTTAATTGTCTGTTGTAGGAACAAGGAAAATCCTTATTAGCATATCGCACTTCTCATAACCCAGATGAGGATCCACTTATAAGGGAAGAAAGTGTATATCGTGAGGTTGTAAGTGGAGAAAAACCTGGGCGAATCAAAGGATATGTGTTTGGCGTGACACCGACCATGGTACATAGGTCACAGAAAGCTAGCATATCTGAAGAAGAGATAGAAAGACGTGTACGAGCACGTCTACAGGTTGAAAGAGAGAGGGACAATAAATAAACTGATGATAAATTGAAGGAACTGTCCTTTTGACGACTCATTCTTATTGGTCTGTCCTTTTGACGGTTCATTCTTATTGAGTCGTCCTTTTGACGTCTCATTCCTAATTGATCCGTCATAAATAAGACGACATTTATTATAACAGCTCATTTTTAATTGAGCTGTCTTTAATTAACGGCTCAACAAATGAGTCGTTAATGAACATATTTTCAGCCGACAACAAAATACTCTCCCGTAGTGAATTCTGGCATATCTCCTTTGTTTTTTGAGTACGTAGCTTATTGGTTGAAGTTTTGAATGGTGGCAGAATCTCATCCACAGAGCAAGCTTAGAACTAGATATTTTAGCTAAACGTAAAAAATAACCTACTCTACTAGAAGAGCAGAGAACCAAACTGGAGTTAAAATATATATTCACGATTTAACCTTAAGGATTACTGCAAATAAAACAAAAGAGATCGTGTTAAAAGACAGAAATTGATAATGGTCCGAAGAAGAAAATAAACTACCTTATACAATTCATTGATGAGAAATCTCAAGTCAATTAGAAGCAAGGTACTGAAAACAAGAAGACAACATGGAAGACCTCAATAAGTATATATCGGGAAGGAAAATTCTACAAAATGTGAAATTAGAGTGAACTTGAAAGAAGAAAAAAAACAAGAAAAAGTGATTGAGGAAGAATGTACGATAAACAACACTTGTAAAAAATGGGAAAGAGAATCAATTTCTACGATTTGTAGCATTGCCTATTTAGGGAAACCTACAATTTGCCTTAAAATTATGGATGATGAGCTAACTGCTAATACAGAAGTAGTTAGAGACACTTTAAAAACTTCGAGTATTGAACAACTAGTAAAATTGCATGCTAGTAGTTGTAGACTCTTCAGTTGATTTCAACGGCAGCCATTTCCATCTTCTTCCATTTGGGTCAGGAAAGAGAATGTCCCCAGGAATAGTATTTGCAAATGAAAGTATGGAGGTTCTGTTAGCTTCTCTACTGTATCACTTTGATTGGAAGCTCCCCAACGGAAAGAAGCTTGAAGAACTGGACATGGAGGAGGGTCCTGGTGCACATATTAAGAGGAAGAATAGTTTGTGTCATTGCTACCAAAATGCATTAAGTCTCATGAAATTTTCCTTGAGAGTATAATATAGATTGCTATAGCTCTTTGTCTCTTCATCTCTGTTTAGTGATCAAGTGAGTCTTTATATATATCTCATAAGTTTTCGATTTCAGTTGATATCTCTATTTTCCCCAGCTTCTCCTATTTGAAATACTCTTAAACACACGTGTCCGAACTTGGGAGTGAATGTATTCGGTAGATTCTTAAACATACATCAACGCCCTCCATTTAACACATATTTGCAAACATCGATTTACATAAATTCTTCACTTGAAATGTGTCATGGGTGTGTTAGTCTGGAAATTTGACACTCATCTTTTAGTGGGCGTTCAGTATAGGGTTCTACTAGTTTACAATGAGTGTAGTGAACATTTGTTGTTTGTATGTGCAATGAGAGTGTGATCATTTTTAGGATTAATGGTTCCAATGGTACCTTATCTTTGATCCATGTTATGGGATGATACTTTAAGAATTGTTAGGTTAATGTATGATACTATATGACATATGTTTAAGAATGTTGTCCTGTACTCTTTACGTTACATTTTTATGTTAAATGGTCCATGTCAGCACCACGTCATTGTCACGTAGATATTTGATATAATATTTAATTTAAATAATAAAAGTATATCAATTTCAAATAAAAAAATCTAAACATTCTTTTTTCAAAAAATAAAAAATATTTGGAAATTAAAAAATTAAGTAGAATAAATGTTAATAAAAAAATTAATTTGTATTAAAAATTCAAAAAATTAAATTATAAATTCCAAAATATATTATTTATAAATCTATTTAAAAAAATGAAGAAACAAAACTAGCCAATGACTCTTGGGTCCAATTGACCGGACCCACCCTAGGGTCAAACTTGGGTTGGGTTGGACCCTGACCTGGGCAACTAAGGGCTGGACCCGATCAATTGGACCCAAGAATCCTTGGCTAGTTTTTTTTTTTCCTATTTTCAAATTTTTATTCAAAAATAAATTTATAAACAATAATTTTTATATTTGTGTATTTATATTTTAATTTTTTCAATTTAGTTTTATTTTTATTTTTTTAATTTTAATTTTACAACGTTTCCAAATATATATATATATATATATATATATAACATTTTTACTTTTATTAATATATAAAATTTAAAAATATATTTTTTAATTTGTTTTTTCTATTTTTTCCTACTTATTTTAATTTTCCTATTTTTTTTATTTTTATTTTTCATCCGTCAAGTCAGCGCCGCATCACTATTCCATTAGTTAAACTTGACGGTCAACAGTAATTTTGACTAAAAAATAACATTCTGAAACATAAAGTATCAAGAAACAACATAGGGGTACTAACGATTACATGAGTCAAACATATGGTCTCAATGGAACCATTATCCCACATATCTTTATTATCTTTTAAGGAAGATTAGATAATATTCAATACATATATATCTGGAAGTTAAAACCACGTTAAATACCAATATCATGACTAATCATCACATATATATCTGCAACAATAACACTTTTATTCACCTGAGCTTGTGAAAAAGACCAGACCATTTCCATGGAGTTACGTTCCTGCCATCATTAGTGAGTACAAATTATGCTAAGAATCTTGCATTAAAGCAGCTTAATCTAGTATACGTACCTCTTCTTCTACCTCTGTCGAAGTCTTCTTCTTTTCTGGTCTCTAAGTCGAGAAATTATCACAAACCAGTTCTGTCTCACTTTGATTTTATGGTGTCCAATCAATGCAGTTACGATGAATGTACTTAGATAACCGACTACAACAGCCTTCCAGTCTATATAAAATGGCATTTCTGAGTCTTGTTCATCCTCTCCTGGTGGTGGTGGTGGTGACTCAAGATTATTCCCACAATCCCTTGAGAGTGGATCACCACAGAGTCCTTCATTCCCTTCATATGAATCAGCACCAAATGTATTGAATTGATACCCTCGGGGTATAGACCCAGACAGATTGTTGTCAGACACATTGAAGTATGCAAGGAAAGTTAGTTGCACCAACTACTGTGGGATACCTCCTGAAAGAGAGTTTTTAGACAGGTCTAGAGCTTGCAACTCTGTTAAACTTCCCAAGTATGGTGGAATTGTACCAACCAAATGGTTGTTGGAGAGGTTGAGCAACTGAAGTCCCCTTACATCTGCAACAGAAGTCGGAATCGGTCCACTGAAATCGTTGCTTGAAAGATTAATTACTTTGAATAAAGCAAAGATCTTTGGATACTCCAACTTGATGCCTTTGTTCATTAATGTCATGGTGTAGTAATAGAAGTAGGATTTGGATACTTGAAATTGATTACTCTCATATAATTCATCTATGTCAGTTTCAATTGTGCCCAAGTATTCAGGATCTCTTGTGGAATTCCAAAACTGGAACAATTTGGATGGCAAGTGACCATCGAAGAAGTTGAGGGAACTCGAAACCTACTTCTACATCTTGGATAACTCCATGCAGTTTATTAGACCGTAATATGAGCACAGTTAATGTATCAAGCGAGCCTAGCCATGAAGGGAAGGAATCACTCAGCATGTTATTCCCCAAGTTCAGAAACTCCAACATTAAGCAACTCGACAAAGACCTCGGCAGTGGCCCAACCAGTTGATTGTTGCTTAGATCTATCATCTTCAACCGTTCACACCATTCAGCTTTCATCTCAGGGATCTTCCCAACGAAGTTGTTGCCATACAAACTTAAAATTTCTAGATTGGAAGTCAAGTTGGCAATACATTGGGGAATGACTCCGGTGAAGTTGTTATTGTACAAATCAAGATGAATGAGTCCCTGATTTCATATCAGTGGGGTTATTTCTCCTGAGAGATAATTGTTCGAAACATCGTAGCTGGTGATGGCTTGCGAAACATCAAGAAGTGGAATCGATCCGTGCAACTCGTTGAAACTAAGGTCTAGTGTTTGAAGGATTGGCCATTCAGGGTTTTGTGGGAAACTCATCAAGAAATTATGTGAAAGATTCAAGATATTGGGATTTACTAAACTCTGATTGAAAAACCATGTTGGTATTACACAATGGAGTTCATTGTCTGATAGATCTAAACAAACCAGAGATTCCTGATTTTGTAGGATCGATTTCGGAAATTCGCGTAGTTTACATGAACCTAATCCTAGTTTAGT
This sequence comes from Chamaenerion angustifolium, assembly GCA_946814005.1. NCBI lineage: Eukaryota > Viridiplantae > Streptophyta > Magnoliopsida > Myrtales > Onagraceae > Chamaenerion > Chamaenerion angustifolium. The sequence continues at coordinate 472,008 of OX328281.1, forward strand.
TAGGTGGATAGATTGGTTCGACATGGCACTGGATTTGGTAATCACTGACAAGTTGTTGGATGATAGAATTAGAGTATTTAAAAGCTTTAGACCCCAAAACATGTCTAGTTGCACTGTCCCTTGAAGATTATTGGTAGACAAATCAAGCCAAGCTAAGTTGGTGAGCTTTGAAATCTGGGATGGAACCTCACCAGTTAACTGGTTGGAGTGTAAATCCAAATGCTCAAGGTTGATGAGATCTCCAAAGGAAGATCCAATCAGACCAGTTAATTGATTCGAATTTAAGTCCAAGTACTTAAGGTTGATGAGATTCCTGAAGGAAGATGGTATCTGACCAGTTAACTGATTTTGGGCAAGATCCAAGTAAGCAAGTTGAGTCAGATATCTGAAAGAAGGAAGAAGTGGACCGTTGATTTTACATGCAAAAATAATCAGGGAAGTGAGCTTGGTCAGGTTAACAATAGAGGAAGGGATGTAGCTCCCAGATTTTGAAAAATACACACTTAACTCAGTCAAAGATGCAAGATTTCCAAGTGAATTTGGTAACCCACCAGAAATACTTACATCATAGAGGGATAGGCGTTTGAGCAGGCTACCGGGTTGAAATTCTGGGATATAAACAAAGAGACCTGGGTTGACTAACACATCAAGAACTTGCAGCTTTGGTAAGTTGAAAATGGAAGATGGAAGTTCCCCAGTTAATCCGCAACCTGAAATGTCAAGAACCTTCAAAGAGGTCAAATTTGAAACCACATGGGGAAGAGATGTTTACACCAGAGAGATGAAGTTCTTCCAATTTGGTTAAACTTCGAATGAGATTTTCAAGATTAGGGACCTCTAAAACAAAATTATCAGATAGATCAAGAGAAGTCAGGTTTGTCAGACTTAAGAGTTGGGATGGGATAGGGCCTGCAAACCAACAGTGAGCGAGGTTTAAACTTGTGAGTCTTGAAAAGTTACCTATTGCAGATGGTATCTGGGCGCCGTTGAAATAAATGAAAGCAAGATTCAGTTTTTGGAGGTGAAGGAGTCGGAAGACACTGCTAGTTGAGTCGATGGATCCAGAAATACGAGTGTTGAGGTCAAGCCCAATGATGTGGCCATCTCGAATGTCACATTCAATGCCATCCCAAGTGCAGCAGTTGCCCTTTATCTTCCACTGCTCCAGCTTGCAATTTTGATATATATCCAAACTGCTCCTGAATTCCAACAAGGCGGCAGCTTCATCCTCATGGTTGTGGGGCAGCTAAATTTCATGAGGTGAATGTTGAACAGCTGCAAATTCGAAACCAATAGCTACAAGATGGTGTTGAAGATATAAAAATGACAGAAATATTAGAAAGTGAAATTTGGACATGATGATGATCAAGTAGAGAACTTGGTTAAGATGTCTATGGTTTGAGAAAGTGAAGCAAAGACTTGCTTGATTTATATAGACATCAATGAAAACACTTAGACTTTGAGATAACATACTCTACATTTTTTATGTATTTTCTATCAAATTAGCTTTAACAAGTCATGCAAATACTACAAAAACTCTTGACTTGGATTGTGACATCCATTACTTCGAGATAAGATACTTTACATTTTTGTATGTATTTTTTATTAAATTAGCTTTAACAAGTCATGCAAATACTAAAAAACTCTTGATTTGGATTGTGACGTCCATCTTTGAGAGGGTGTTTAATATAAGGGTTACATCATACACACGACTCATTTTGTCTTGATTCCTGAAATTATTGAGCTAGACTCAGTCAACAGAGAAATGATAGTCTTTCTAAATTATTTTGGACTGACAAAGTTTGGAGTAATATGCTCATTTTTCAAAATAAGAGACCCACCTCAATTAAAAAGTATTTCCTCAAAGGCTTCATATGTGCTTAACAAGTCCAGAGTTTAACAAGTCCAGAGTGTAGAAAGGTTCCAAAGATACTAATTTATTATTTGATGTCGTGTTTGACAAGTTAACATATGAATTGTCTCAATCTCTTACAACCCATTCACTTACAAGTTGGAGCAGCTACTCCCCTATATCTCTTATCTGGAACCAACCAAATCCTTCCTCGGTTCTTCAAACATCTGCAAGAGGATAAGTGTGTTCAAACCCATGAACTGTGTCACGACTACCACTATCAACACATTCACAGATCTTCATAGCCATCTCATATGAGATCCTTACACTTAATTTTAGCCGCACTAGGAGATATTAATTAGAAAGGAATTGAATGAACCTAGTAAAAACATTCTTAGCTAGACATTAATCTTGTTTCCAGGACATAGTTAGGTACCAAATATAGCAACATCATATCCCCAATAAATCAAAGCTACCTACTTTACTGTTAGTAGCAAGTTGTCTTTTCCAGCTTTGTTTTACCATTTTTAGGAGAAAACAGTTTATGCTACAAGGGAAAGCATATGTACTGGTAATTAGTTGCTCCATTTTTTGCATTTTAATGTAACATTTTGCAATAGACAGACTATTTATGAAAAATCTACAAAGTTATTATCACTATTATACATTACTTACTTGCACGATGATACCGCGTAATTGGAATTTCCTGAAGTTCTCGCCTGATGCACAAATATTCACCCAGTAAAGCCATTACTGCCAATCCAGTCCCATTCACAATCCACCATGTTATTGAGGAAGGCCAACCTCCGTAAAGGATACACAAGACGAGATGGATAATGAACAGGGTTATTGAAAAATCAAGGCACTTTTTTGCCCTTTCGATCAAGTAAAGCATGTAGAAAGCTCTGCATAAGAAAAGGACACAATTCAACAGAAAATAATTGTATTTGATATTTTACTCTTTAGTTATACCTCAAAGAGTAAACTTAAGTACTTTGATCCTCTTAAATTGGTGCAGAATGGACATAATTTATTTCACCGTTAGAATTTAATAATGGGTAGTAATCCATGGAAGAAGTTCTGGCATATCTCCTTTGTTCTGGCATATTCTTTGAAGTTTTGAATGAGGTGGCAGAATCTCATCAACAGAGTAAGCTTAGAACTAGATCTTTTAGCTAAACGTAAAAAAGAACCTACTCTACTAGAAGAACAGAAAACCAAACTGGAGGTAAAATATATATTCACGATTTAACCTTAAGGATTACTGCAGATGAAACAAAAGAGATCGTGTTAAAAGAGAGAAATTGATAATGGTCCGAACATGAAAGTAAATTGCCCTATACATTTCATTGATGAGAAGTCTCACGTTAATTAGAAGCAAGGTATACTGAAAACAAGAAGACAACATGGAAGACCTCAATAAGTATATATTGGGAAGGAAAATTCTACAAAATGTGATGACTGCTAATACAGAAGTAGTTAGAGACACTTCAATAACTGTGACCTCTGAACACTGTATGTAACTGTATATATGACGAGGGTGAAAGTTCAAGGTCTGTACTCCTCCTGAAAATGATGATTCTTCCATTAATCTTCTGCTCCATCCTCTTCCTTATCGTGATAGTTGACTACTTTCGAAAAGACTGCTTACTACACAGCCTCTGTGTTTTGCAAAACGGCCTTTGGGGAGGACTTTAACGTGAACCAACAGAAAGAACTGATTGAATTACTAAGGGAGTCCATTGACCTTGCTGGAGCGTTTAATTTGGCAGAGATTTATCCATCCATAAAAGTTTTCCGACATATTCATGGTCCGAAGAGAAAGATGAATCTACTTCGAGGGAAGATGAATGACACGTTTGACACATCCTAAATGACCACAAACACAAAAGGGATCGTAACAACAACACGAGTTGTTCCTCGACTTTGCAGGATTTAGTGGATATGTTCTTGAGGATTCAATAGTCGAATGAGATGGGAATATCAGTGACCCCAAAAACATCAAAGGAGTTATTAGGGTACGTACGTAACGACGATGCAATATCAGCTTTTTTTTTTTAATTTTTCAATTTTTTAAATATTTTTTTATTTTTACTTTTCATTCACCACGTCAGCGGCACATCACTATTCCGTTAGTTAAACTTGACGGTCAACACTACTTTGGACTAAAAAACAACATTCTAAAACATAAAGTATCAAGAAACAACATAGGGGTACTAACGATAACATGGGTCAAACATATGGTACCAGTGGAACCATTAACCCACATTTTTATTAGCTTTTAGGGAAGATTACATAGTATTCAATACATATATATCTAGAAGTTCAAACCACGTTAAATACATATATCATGACTAATCATCACATACATATATGCAGCAATAACACTTTTATTCAGCTGAGCTTGTGAAAAAGACCAGGCCATTTCCATGGAGTTACGTTCCTGCCATCATGAGCGAGTAAAAATTAGGGAAACATTCCGCTAAGAATCTTGCATTAAAGCAACTTAATCTAGTCAAGTATACGTACCTCTTCTTCTACCTCTGTCCAACTCTTCTTCTTCTCTGGTCTCTAAGTCGAGAAATTATCACAAACCAGTTCTGTCTCACTTTGATTTTATGGTGTCCAATCAGTGCAGTTACGATGAATGCACTTAGAAAACCGACTACAACAGCCTTCCACTCTATATAAAATGGCATTTCTGAGTCTTGTTCATTCTCTCCTAGTGGTGGTGGCTCAAGATTATTCCCACAATCCCTTGAGAGTGGATCACCACAGAGCCCTTCATTCCCTTCATATGAATCGACACCAAATGTATTGAATTGATTCCCTTGGGGTATAGACCCGGACAGATTGTTGTCAGACACATTGAAGTATGCAAGGAAAGTTAGTTGCACCAACTGCTGTGGGATACCTCCTGAAAGAGAGTTTTTAGACAGGTCTAGAGCTTGCAACTCTGTCAAACTTCCCAAGTATGGTGGAATTGTACCAACCAAATGGTTGTTGGAGAGGTTGAGCAACTGAAGTCCCCTTACATCTGCAACAGAAGTCGGAATCAGTCCACTGAAATCGTTGCTTGAAAGATCAATTACTTGGAATAAAGCAAAGATCTTTGGATACTCCAACTTGCTGCCTTTGTTCATTAATGTCATGGTGTAGTAATAATAGAAGTAGTATGTCGAATTGAGAATTTCAGCTGTGCCCAAGTATCCATAAGGAGTTCTTGTGGAATTCAAAAACTGGAACAATTTAGATGGCAAGTGACCCTCGAAGAAGTTGTGAGAGAGATCAAGGATTTGCAGTAGAGGGAACTCGAAACCTACTTCTACATCTTGGATAACTCCATGCAGTTGATTAGACTGTAATATGAGCACAGTTAATGAATCAAGCGAGCCTAACCATGAAGGGAAGGAATCACTCAGCATGTTATTCCCCAAGTTCAGAAACTCCAAGCTTAAGCAACTCGACAAAGACCTCGGCAGTGGCCCAACCAATTGATTGTTGCTTAGATCTATCATACTCAACCTTTCACACCTTCCTTCCATCTCAGGGATCTTCCCAACGAAATTGTTGCCATGCAGACTCAAAATTTGTAGATTGGAAGTCAAGTTGGCAATACATTGGGGAATGACTCCGGTGAAGTTGTTATTGGACAAATCAAGAAAACACAGATTACTACGATTGCATATCAGTGGGGCTATTTCTCCTGAGAGATAATTGTTCGAAACATCGTAGGTGATGATGGATTCCTGAGGAACTGGAATTGATCCGTGCAACTCGTTGTAACTAAGGTCTAGTGTGTCAAGGTATGGCCATTCGAAAGGGACGGGGTTTTGTGGGAAACTAGTTAAGAAATTACGTGAAAGATTCAAGGATATGAGATGTCCCAAACTCAGATTGAAAAACCATGTGGGCATTACACCATGGAGTTCATTGTCTGATAGATCTAAAAACTCTATAGATTCTATATTTTGTAGGACCAGTTTCGGAAATTCACGTAGTTTACATGAACCTAATGCTAGAGCCTCTAGTTGGATAGAGTGGTTCAACATGGCACTAGATTTGGTAATCACTGACAAGTTGTTGGATGATAGAGTTAGAGCATATAAAAGCTTTAGACCCATAAACATGTCTAGTTGCACTGTCCCTTGAAGATTATTGGTAGACAAATCAAGCCAAGTTAAGTTGGTGAGCTTTGAAATATGGGATGGAATCTCACCAGTTAACTGGTTGTAGTATAAAAGCAAGTACTCAAGGTTGATGAGATCCCCAAAAGAAGATGGTATCTGACCAGTTAACTGATTGTAGGAAAGATCCAAGAAAGCAAGTTGAGTCAGATATCCTAAAGAAGATGGAAGTGGACCGTTGATGTTACTTGCACGAACATACAGCGAAGTGAGCTTGGTCAAGTTACCAATGGAGGAAGGGATGAAGCCTCCTAATTTGGGATAAGACACACTTAACACAGTCAAAGATGCAAGATTTCCAAGTGAATTTGGTAACCCACCAGAAATACTTACATCATGGAGTAATAGGCGTTCGAGCAGGCTGCCGGGTTGAAATTCTGGCAAATAACCAGAGAGGTCTCGGTTATGTGACACATCAAGAACTTGCAGCTTTGGTAAGTTGAAAATGGAAGATGGAAGTTCCCCAGTTAATCCGCAATTCTTAATCTTCAGAACCTTCAAAGAGGTCATATTTGTAACCATATGGGGAAGTGGGGAATAGATGTTTACACCAGAGAGATGAAGTTCTTCCAATTTGGTTAAACTTCGAGTGAGACTTTCAAGATTAGGGACCTCTAAATCAGTCTCAGATAGATCAAGAGAAGTCAGGTTTGTCAGACTTAAGAGTTGGGATGGGATAGGGCCCGCAAACCCACATTGAGAGAGGTTTAAACTTGTGAGTCTTGAAAAGTTACCTATTGCAGATGGTATCTGGGAGTGGTTGAAATCAATGGAAGCAATATTCAGTTTTTGGAGGTGAAGGAGTCGGAAGACACTGCTAGTTGAGTTGATGGATCCATAAACACAATAACCAGGGCTGAGGTCAAGGCCAATGATGTGGCCATCTTGAATGTCACATTCAATGCCATCCCAAGTGCAGCAGTTGTCCCATATATTCCACCGCCCCAACTTCCTACTTACATCTTTGAGGCCATAACGACCCATGCAATCTCGATCTATATCTATAGTGCTCCTGAATTCCAACAAGGCAGCAGCCTCATCCGTATGGCAGTAGGGTAAGTGGAGTTGACTAGCTGAAAATTCGAAAAAAAATGGCAGAATTATTAGAAAGTGAAATTTGGACATGATGATGATCAAGTAGAGGACTTGGTTGAGATGTCTATGGTTTGAGAAAGTGAAGCAAAGACTTGCTTGATTTATATAGACATCAATGAAAACACTTGACTTCAAGATAAAGACTTGATCTATTAAATTAGCTTTAACACTTGACTTCAAGATAAAGACTTGATCTATTAAATTAGCTTTAACAAGTCATGCAAATACAACAAAAACTCTTGACTTGGAGTGTGACGTTCATCTATCTTTGAGAGAGGGAATTTAATATAAAGACAATTCATCTAGTTTTACATCATACACACAACTCATTTTGTCTTGATTCCTGAAATTATTGAGCTAGACTCGGTCAACAGAGAAATGATAGTCTTTCTAAATTATTTTGGACTTGGCCCCCCAAAAAAATATATTTTGGACAGATAAAGTTTGGAGTAATATGCCCATTTTTCAAAAGAAGAGACCCACCTCAATTAAAAAGTGTTTCTTCATCCGTGCTTAACAAGTCCAGAGTGTATAACGGTTTCAAATATAATAAATTATTATTTGTTGCCGTGTTTGACGATTTAACATATGACAGTTGTTCAAGTTTAGGGAGTTACATGGTGAGCATAGACCCAATCTATGATGTAAAGAGAATGACAACTTGTCGAACAACAAGAACCGTGTGGCAATGGAAGAGACCAAACTTGTATAAAAATAAAAAATCATCATAAGAATATTTCATTGTCAACAAATCCTAGAATCTGTGTAAAACAATTTAAACCAAATCCAGTCAGTAACTCCGTAACTCTCCCTAAGAAGCATGAACTGTCTCAATCTCTTGCAATCCATTCACTTTGTAACTTGGAGCAGCTACTCCCCTATATCTCTTATCTGGAACCAACCAAATCCTTCCTCGGTTCTTCAAACATCTGCAAGAGGATAAGTGTGTTCAAACCCAGGAACTGTGTCAAAACTACCACTATCAACACATTCACAGATCTTCATAGCCATCTCATATGAGATCCTTACACTTAATTTTAGCCGCACTAGGAGATATTAATTAGAAAGGAATTGAATGAATCTAGTAAAAACATTCTTAGCTAGACATTAATCTTGTTTCCAGGACATAGTTAGGTACCAAATATAGCAACATCATATGCCCAAAAAATCAAAGCTACCTACTTTACTTTATCTCTTAATAAAAAGTTGTCTTTTCCAGCAATGTTTTACCATTTTTAGGAGAAAACAGTTTATGCTACAAGGGAAATCATATGTACTGGTAATTAGTTGCTCCAATTTCTGCATTTTAATGTAAAATTTTGCAATAGCCACACTATTTATGAAAAATCTACAAAGTTATTATCACAATTATACGTTACTTACTTGCACGATGATACAGCGTAATTGGAATTTCCTGAAGTTCTCGCCTTATGCACAAATATTCACCCAGTAAAGCCATTACTGCCAAATCGGTCCCATTCACAATCCACCATGCTATTGAGGAAGGCCAACCTCCATAAAGGATACACAAGACGAGATGGATAATGAACAGGGTTGCTGAAAAATCTAGGCACTTTTTTGCCCTTCCGATCAAGTAAAGCATGTAGAAAGCTCTGCATAAGAAAAGGACACAATTCAATAGAAAATACTCTAGCAAGCTTAGAACTAGATCTTTTAGCTAAACGTAAAAAAAGAACCTACTCTACTAGAAGAGCAGAAAACCAAACTGGAGGTAAAATATATATTCACGATTTAACCATAAGGATTACTGCAGATGAAACAAAAGAGATCGTGTTAAAAGAGAGAAATTGATAATGGTCCGAAGAAGAAAACAAACTGCCTTATACAGTTCATTGATGAGAAGTCTCAAGTTAATTAGAAGCAAGCTACTGAAAACAAGAAGACAACATAGAAGACCTCAATAAGTATAAATCGGGAAGGAAAATTCTACAAAATGTGAAATTAGAGTGAACTTGAAAGAAGAAAAAAAAAACAAGAAAAAGTGATTCAGTAAGAATGTACGATAATCAACACTTGTAAAAAATGGAAAAGAGAATCAATTTCCACGTTTTGTAGCATTGCCTATTTAGTGAAACCTACAATTTGCCTTAAAATCATGGATGATGAGCTAACTGCTAATACAGAAGTAGTTAGAAATAAAAATTGCATGGTAATAATCTGAACCATCAACAAAATTGCATAAGAAAATATGTAAGCATCAAAACAGAAAATAGACCACGAGACATAACTGAGATATGATCCATGACAATTCTATCGAAGAGTATGATAATGAAGGCACTAGGCTCATTCGAGAAACCCGTGTACCAACGAGGAGTGACAAAAACACTCCAAGAGTATGATAATGAAGGCACTGCAGGGTGACAATCTGGGCAACAATTAGCCACGGGTCCCATACCACTGCACCGTAAAACATCACTGCAAAGAATAGTATTTCCTGGGCTCAGTAGTCACCACCACCGTAAGCACCTCAATCGACAAAGCAGAATCGCCAAAAATTCAAATTTCTTAACAGCTACAGCAAACCTATACAATCTCAGCTGACAAAAATCACGCTAACCTAATACCCAAAACAAGAACAGAAGAGACGACAAATTACGCTTCTTTAAGTAAAGAATACAAGAAGAATAGGCAGAACCACGCCAGCAGAAATAAAATTGGCGGGACAGGAGACGATACTGCAGATCGGAAACGAGACAAACGAAGCAATTCAGATTGAATCTGAGTTATGTGGCGACAATTTCGGATTTTGGAAGGATAAATGGATCGAAGGCTCGATTTTGCTGGATTTGAGGAGGGAAAAAGAGTAGATCAAGCCTCGACATCAGGAATCAGAAGTAGATCTCTGGTTTCCTTTTGCCTTTCTGATGATACTGTTCTTGCCCACTCTCTAATTTCTCAATAAAATTCTGGAATTTACTGTTTCCTGATGAACAACAAGAAGCGTCCCTGTGGAACATTAACGAGAAGTCGTTGATATTCGGACCCGGCTAAAATACTGTACAAGTCTAGTTACGTGGCAATCGTGTCGTGCCGTGTTTAATCGTATCGTGTTATTAGTCGCGTCGTGTCTTAACATGTTTCGTGTCTAAACGGATAATTTCTAAACGTATCTCAAAACATCAGACGCAAACACGACACGATTAAGTAGCAGATCACACGGGGCACGATTAACTTTCTTGGAAATTAAAAATCGAAAAACATAACAGATAGACACGATATGAACCAACACGAATCAATTAAACACGACACGATTAAGAACAGCCTGATTGATACGGATTTACACGATTAAACACGAAAAACATTAATTTTATATATTTTTTTGAACGTGTCACGAATAGACACGACATGATTAGTTAACCGTGTCTTTATTCGTGTCACAGGTATACACGACACGATTAGTTAATCGTATTTATATAGATATCCGCAGATCTGATTTGTTTATACACGATTATTACTCGTGTCTAAACGTATAAAAGGTGTTTAGACACGGGATCCATTAAGGTCAAACTCATTTACGCTTTTAAGCAGATCGTGTCGTGTCATGGTAGAAATTGTCATCACTAAGTCTCCTCCTCTCGTATTTTAGTAGTGTCCTTGATTTGATTTTACGAAACAAACTAAAATTGCAACATTGACCCGTAACTTTAATTCTAGTTTAAATACACCCCAAATAAATAAATAAAATCATTAAATTTCACCAATTGTTTAATAATTGCCTTTTTTTCTATAAAAATCTTCAAATTTAACTCCAAAATTTTAATTTAGTTGTGAAAATAAAGGACCGTGTACTTTTACATAAATTATCGGTGTAAAATATACTCTATCAAAGTTTGGGGGTGCGATATCGTTATTTTCAATTTTGTCCAAAATTTAAAACAAAAAACAAAAAAAGGAAATGGGCCGAATCGGGCCCATATCGAGTTCGGCCTACGTAAAAAATCGTACGAAAATACAACGCACTCAGCGTAAAATAGCTGCCAACTCCTCTTCAAACTTCCAACACCTACTCTCCATCTGTATCCTATATTATCCCCGCAGTATATTCATCGATTTCTATATCTTCTTGCACGAGTTATCAAATGGGATTGCTTCAAAACCCTAATTAGGGTTTGTTCCTGGAAGGACAATCGAGGTTGAGTGGTACATTCTAGGGATGGTGGTCGGTTGGAGCTGTCTGAACCTCTGGCCGTCTGGTTTATACGGGTTGAAGACGACAGGGGCGAAGTTCTGATCTTTAGCATATTGCCATGCAGACGTACCCCTCTAAGCTCCGTTCAATATGAGTATTTCTCCGGTCGGCAAAATGAGCATGTCACCCATTACTCGTCGAGTTGGCATCTGTTCCACTTGCCAAAACGCGATTGGCTCCATCACCTTGAGCCTGGCACAGTCCTGCAAGGCCGGCAAGTAAGTTTGGTTCTTCCCGGCTGCACGATAGGCCTTCGGCTTGGCACCTCCGCAGATGATAACCTCCGGTTTGTTAGTCAGGATGTTCAATCTGTCGTCCAGCTTTAACGGAAGGAGTGCGGACATTCCGTAAGCCGGGTAGTTGCGGGAGCCGCCGTGCAGGCGGGGATACTCCCTTATAATCTTATTACCTCTTGCATTGAACAGAATCGATCGACTGTTGGCAAAGACGAAGAGGTTGTGAAAAAGACCAAACCACTCCATGGAGTTACGTTACTGCAGATGAAACAAAAGAGATCGTGTTAAAAGACAGAAATTGATAAAGGTCCGAAGAAGAAAACAAACTGCCTTATACAGTTCATTGATGAGAAGTCTCACGTTAATTAGAAGCAAGGTACTGAAAACAAGAAGCCAACATGGAAGACCTCAATAAGTATATATTGGGAAGGAAAATTATACAAAATGTGATGACTGCTAATACAGAAGTAGTTAGAGACACTTTAATAACTGTGACCTCTGAACACTGTATGTAACTGTATATATGACGAGAGTGAAAGTTCAGAGGTCTGTACTCCTCCTGAAAACGATGATTCTTCCATTAATCTTCTGCTCCATCCTCTTCCTTATCGTGATAGTTGAATACTTTCGAAAAGACTGCTTACTACACAGCCTCTGTGTTTTGCAAAACGGCCTTTGGGGAGGACTTTAACGTGAACCAACAGAAAGAACTGATAGAATTACTAAGGAGTCCATTGACCTTGCTGGAGGGTTTAATTTGGGAGAGATTTATCCATCCATAAAAGTGTTCCGACATATTCATGGTCCGAAGAGAAAGATGAATCTACTTCGGGGGAAGATGAATGACATGTTTGACGACATCCTAAATAACCACAAAAACAAAAGGGATCGTAACAACAACACGAGTTGTTCCTCGACTTTGCAGGATTTAGTGGATGTGTTCTTGAGGATTCAATAGTCGAATGAGATGGGAATATCAGTGACCACAAACAACATCAAAGGAGTCATTAGGGTACGTACGTAACGACAATGCAATATCAGTTTTTTTAATTTTTTTAATATTTTTTTATTTTTACTTTTCAATCACCACGTCAGCGGCACATCACTATTCCGTTAGTTAAACTTGACGGTCAACACTAATTTGGACTAAAAAACAGCATTCTAAAACATAAAGTATCAAGAAACAACATAGGGGTACTAACGATAATATAGGTCAACATATGGTACCAAGTGGAACCATTAACGCACATTTTTATTATATTTTAGGGAAGATTACATAGTATTCAATACATATATATCTGGAAGTTCAAACCACGTTAAATACATATATCATGACTAATCATCACATACATATCTGCAGCAATAACACTTTTATTCAGCTGACCTTGTGAAAAAGACCAGACCATTTCCATGGAGTTACGTTCCTGCCATCATGAGTGAGTAAAAATTAGGGAAATATTCTGCTAAGAATCTTGTATTAAAGCAACTTAATCTAGTCAAGTATACGTACCTCTGTCAAACTCTTCTTCTTCTCTGGTCTCTAAGTCGAGAAATTATCACAAACCAGTTCTGTCTCACTTTGATTTTATGGTGTCCAATCAGTGCAGTTACGATGAATGCACTTAGAAAACCAACTACAACAGCCTTCCACTCTATATAAACTGGCATTTCTGAGTCTTGTTCATCCTCTCCTAGTGGTGGTGGTGGTGGCTCAAGATTATTCCCACAATCCCTTGAGAGTGGATCACCACAGAGCCCTTCATTCCTTTCATATGAATCGGCACCAAATGTATTGAATTGATTCCCTTGGGGTATAGACCCAGACAGATTGTTGTCAGACACATTGAAGTATGCAAGGAAAGTTAGTTGCACCAACTGCTGTGGGATACCTCCTGAAAGAGAGTTTTTAGACAGGTCTAGAGCTTGCAACTCTGTCAAACTTCCCAAGTATGGTGGAATTGTACCAACCAAATGGTTGTTGGAGAGGTTGAGCAACTGAAGTCCCCTTACATCTGCAACAGAAGTCGGAATCGGTCCACTGAAATCGTTGCTTGAAAGATCAATTACTTGGAATAAAGCAAAGATCTTTGGATACTCCAACTTGCTGCCTTTGTTCATTAATGTCATGGTGTAGTAATAATAGAAGTAGTATGTCGAATTGAGAATTTCAGCTGTGCCCAAGTATCCATAAGGAGTTCTTGTGGAATTCAAAAACTGGAACAATTTAGATGGCAAGTGACCCTCGAAGAAGTTGTGAGAGAGATCAAGGATTTGCAGTAGAGGGAACTCGAAACCTACTTCTACATCTTGGATAACTCCATGCAGTTGATTAGACTGTAATATGAGCACAGTTAATGAATCAAGCGAGCCTAACCATGAAGGGAAGGAATCACTCAGCATGTTATTCCCCAAGTTCAGAAACTCCAAGCTTAAGCAACTCGACAAAGACCTCGGCAGTGGCCCAACCAATTGATTGTTGCTTAGATCTATCATACTCAACCTTTCACACCTTCCTTCCATCTCAGGGATCTTCCCAACGAAATTGTTGCCATGCAGACTCAAAATTTGTAGATTGGAAGTCAAGTTGGCAATACATTGGGGAATGACTCCGGTGAAGTTGTTATTGGACAAATCAAGAAAACACAGATTACTACGATTGCATATCAGTGGGGCTATTTCTCCTGAGAGATAATTGTTCGAAACATCGTAGGTGATGATGGATTCCTGAGGAACTGGAATTGATTTGTGCAACTCGTTGTAACTAAGGTCTAGTGTGTCAAGGTATGGCCATTCGAAAGGGACAGGGTTTTGTGGGAAACTAGTTAAGAAATTACGTGAAAGATTCAAGGATATGAGATGTCCCAAACTCAGATTGAAAAACCATGTGGGCATTACACCATGGAGTTCATTGTCTGATAGATCTAAAAACTCTATAGATTCTATATTTTGTAGGACCAGTTTCGGAAATTCACGTAGTTTACATGAACCTAATGCTAGAACCTCTAGTTGGATAGAGCGGTTCAACATGGCACTGGATTTGGTAATCACTGACAAGTTGTTGGATGATAGAGTTAGAGCATATAAAAGCTTTAGACCCATAAACATGTCTAGTTGCACTGTCCCTTGAAGATTATTTGTAGACAAATCAAGCCAAGTTAAGTTGGTGAGCTTTGAAATATGGGATGGAATCTCACCAGTTAATTGGTTGGAGTATAAAAGCAAGTACTCAAGGTTGATGAGATCCCCAAAAGAAGATGGTATCTGACCAGTTAACTGATTGTAGGAAAGATCCAAGAAAGCAAGTTGAGTCAGATATCCTAAAGAAGATGGAAGTGGACCGTTGATGTTACTTGCACGAACATACAGCGAAGTGAGCTTGGTCAAGTTACCAATGGAGGAAGGGATGAAGCCTCCTAATTTGGGATAAGACACACTTAACACAGTCAAAGATGCAAGATTTCCAAGTGAATTTGGTAACCCACCAGAAATACTTACATCATGGAGTAATAGGCGTTCGAGCAGGCTGCCGGGTTGAAATTCTGGCAAATAACCAGAGAGGTCTCGGTTATGTGACACATCAAGAACTTGCAGCTTTGGTAAGTTGAAAATGGAAGATGGAAGTTCCCCAGTTAATCCGCAATTCTTAATCTTCAGAACCTTCAAAGAGGTCATATTTGTAACCATATGGGGAAGTGGGGAATAGATGTTTACACCAGAGAGATGAAGTTCTTCCAATTTGGTTAAACTTCGAGTGAGACTTTCAAGATTAGGGACCTC
Source organism: Chamaenerion angustifolium (assembly GCA_946814005.1). Classification (NCBI taxonomy): domain Eukaryota; kingdom Viridiplantae; phylum Streptophyta; class Magnoliopsida; order Myrtales; family Onagraceae; genus Chamaenerion; species Chamaenerion angustifolium. Next base: position 487,365 of record OX328281.1, read on the forward strand.
TAAATCAGTCTCAGATAGATCAAGAGAAGTCAGGTTTGTCAGACTTAAGAGTTGGGATGGGATAGGGCCCGCAAACCCACATTGAGAGAGGTTTAAACTTGTGAGTCTTGAAAAGTTACCTATTGCAGATGGTATCTGGGAGTGGTTGAAATCAATGGAAGCAATATTCAGTTTTTGGAGGTGAAGGAGTCGGAAGACACTGCTAGTTGAGTTGATGGATCCATAAACACAATAACCAGGGCTGAGGTCAAGGCCAATGATGTGGCCATCTTGAATGTCACATTCAATGCCATCCCAAGTGCAGCAGTTGTCCCATATATTCCACCGCCCCAACTTCCTACTTACATCTTTGAGGCCATAACGACCCATGCAATCTCGATCTATATCTATAGTGCTCCTGAATTCCAACAAGGCAGCAGCCTCATCCGTATGGCAGTAGGGTAAGTGGAGTTGACTAGCTGAAAATTCGAAAAAAAATGGCAGAATTATTAGAAAGTGAAATTTGGACATGATGATGATCAAGTAGAGGACTTGGTTGAGATGTCTATGGTTTGAGAAAGTGAAGCAAAGACTTGCTTGATTTATATAGACATCAATGAAAACACTTGACTTCAAGATAAAGACTTGATCTATTAAATTAGCTTTAACACTTGACTTCAAGATAAAGACTTGATCTATTAAATTAGCTTTAACAAGTCATGCAAATACAACAAAAACTCTTGACTTGGAGTGTGACGTTCATCTATCTTTGAGAGAGGGAATTTAATATAAAGACAATTCATCTAGTTTTACATCATACACACAACTCATTTTGTCTTGATTCCTGAAATTATTGAGCTAGACTCGGTCAACAGAGAAATGATAGTCTTTCTAAATTATTTTGGACTTGGCCCCCCCAAAAAATATATTTTGGACAGATAAAGTTTGGAGTAATATGCCCATTTTTCAAAAGAAGAGACCCACCTCAATTAAAAAGTGTTTCTTCATCCGTGCTTAACAAGTCCAGAGTGTATAACGGTTTCAAATATAATAAATTATTATTTGTTGCCGTGTTTGACGATTTAACATATGACAGTTGTTCAAGTTTAGGGAGTTACATGGTGAGCATAGACCCAATCTATGATGTAAAGAGAATGACAACTTGTCGAACAACAAGAACCGTGTGGCAATGGAAGAGACCAAACTTGTATAAAAATAAAAAATCATCATAAGAATATTTCATTGTCAACAAATCCTAGAATCTGTGTAAAACAATTTAAACCAAATCCAGTCAGTAACTCCGTAACTCTCCCTAAGAAGCATGAACTGTCTCAATCTCTTGCAATCCATTCACTTTGTAACTTGGAGCAGCTACTCCCCTATATCTCTTATCTGGAACCAACCAAATCCTTCCTCGGTTCTTCAAACATCTGCAAGAGGATAAGTGTGTTCAAACCCAGGAACTGTGTCAAAACTACCACTATCAACACATTCACAGATCTTCATAGCCATCTCATATGAGATCCTTACACTTAATTTTAGCCGCACTAGGAGATATTAATTAGAAAGGAATTGAATGAATCTAGTAAAAACATTCTTAGCTAGACATTAATCTTGTTTCCAGGACATAGTTAGGTACCAAATATAGCAACATCATATGCCCAAAAAATCAAAGCTACCTACTTTACTTTATCTCTTAATAAAAAGTTGTCTTTTCCAGCAATGTTTTACCATTTTTAGGAGAAAACAGTTTATGCTACAAGGGAAATCATATGTACTGGTAATTAGTTGCTCCAATTTCTGCATTTTAATGTAAAATTTTGCAATAGCCACACTATTTATGAAAAATCTACAAAGTTATTATCACAATTATACGTTACTTACTTGCACGATGATACAGCGTAATTGGAATTTCCTGAAGTTCTCGCCTTATGCACAAATATTCACCCAGTAAAGCCATTACTGCCAAATCGGTCCCATTCACAATCCACCATGCTATTGAGGAAGGCCAACCTCCATAAAGGATACACAAGACAAGATGGATAATGAACAGGGTTGCTGAAAAATCTAGGCACTTTTTTGCCCTTCCGATCAAGTAAAGCATGTAGAAAGCTCTGCATAAGAAAAGGACACAATTCGACAGAAAATACTCTAGCAAGCTTAGAACTAGATTCTTTAGCTAAACGTAAAAAAAGAACCTACTCTACTAGAAGAGCAGAAAACCAAACTGGAGGTAAAATATATATTCACGATTTAACCATAAGGATTACTGCAGATGAAACAAAAGAGATCGTGTTAAAAGAGAGAAATTGATAATGGTCCGAAGAAGAAAACAAACTGCCTTATACAGTTCATTGATGAGAAGTCTCAAGTTAATTAGAAGCAAGCTACTGAAAACAAGAAGACAACATAGAAGACCTCAATAAGTATAAATCGGGAAGGAAAATTCTACAAAATGTGAAATTAGAGTGAACTTGAAAGAAGAAAAAAAAAACAAGAAAAAGTGATTCAGTAAGAATGTACGATAATCAACACTTGTAAAAAATGGAAAAGAGAATCAATTTCCACGTTTTGTAGCATTGCCTATTTAGTGAAACCTACAATTTGCCTTAAAATCATGGATGATGAGCTAACTGCTAATACAGAAGTAGTTAGAAATAAAAATTGCATGGTAATAATCTGAACCATCAACAAAATTGCATAAGAAAATATGTAAGCATCAAAACAGAAAATAGACCACGAGACATAACTGAGATATGATCCATGACAATTCTATCGAAGAGTATGATAATGAAGGCACTAGGCTCATTCGAGAAACCCGTGTACCAACGAGGAGTGACAAAAACACTCCAAGAGTATGATAATGAAGGCACTGCAGGGTGACAATCTGGGCAACAATTAGCCACGGGTCCCATACCACTGCACCGTAAAACATCACTGCAAAGAATAGTATTTCCTGGGCTCAGTAGTCACCACCACCGTAAGCACCTCAATCGACAAAGCAGAATCGCCAAAAATTCAAATTTCTTAACAGCTACAGCAAACCTATACAATCTCAGCTGACAAAAATCACGCTAACCTAATACCCAAAACAAGAACAGAAGAGACGACAAATTACGCTTCTTTAAGTAAAGAATACAAGAAGAATAGGCAGAACCACGCCAGCAGAAATAAAATTGGCGGGACAGGAGACGATACTGCAGATCGGAAACGAGACAAACGAAGCAATTCAGATTGAATCTGAGTTATGTGGCGACAATTTCGGATTTTGGAAGGATAAATGGATCGAAGGCTCGATTTTGCTGGATTTGAGGAGGGAAAAAGAGTAGATCAAGCCTCGACATCAGGAATCAGAAGTAGATCTCTGGTTTCCTTTTGCCTTTCTGATGATACTGTTCTTGCCCACTCTCTAATTTCTCAATAAAATTCTGGAATTTACTGTTTCCTGATGAACAACAAGAAGCGTCCCTGTGGAACATTAACGAGAAGTCGTTGATATTCGGACCCGGCTAAAATACTGTACAAGTCTAGTTACGTGGCAATCGTGTCGTGCCGTGTTTAATCGTATCGTGTTATTAGTCGCGTCGTGTCTTAACATGTTTCGTGTCTAAACGGATAATTTCTAAACGTATCTCAAAACATCAGACGCAAACACGACACGATTAAGTAGCAGATCACACGGGGCACGATTAACTTTCTTGGAAATTAAAAATCGAAAAACATAACAGATAGACACGATATGAACCAACACGAATCAATTAAACACGACACGATTAAGAACAGCCTGATTGATACGGATTTACACGATTAAACACGAAAAACATTAATTTTATATATTTTTTTGAACGTGTCACGAATAGACACGACATGATTAGTTAACCGTGTCTTTATTCGTGTCACAGGTATACACGACACGATTAGTTAATCGTATTTATATAGATATCCGCAGATCTGATTTGTTTATACACGATTATTACTCGTGTCTAAACGTATAAAAGGTGTTTAGACACGGGATCCATTAAGGTCAAACTCATTTACGCTTTTAAGCAGATCGTGTCGTGTCATGGTAGAAATTGTCATCACTAAGTCTCCTCCTCTCGTATTTTAGTAGTGTCCTTGATTTGATTTTACGAAACAAACTAAAATTGCAACATTGACCCGTAACTTTAATTCTAGTTTAAATACACCCCAAATAAATAAATAAAATCATTAAATTTCACCAATTGTTTAATAATTGCCTTTTTTTCTATAAAAATCTTCAAATTTAACTCCAAAATTTTAATTTAGTTGTGAAAATAAAGGACCGTGTACTTTTACATAAATTATCGGTGTAAAATATACTCTATCAAAGTTTGGGGGTGCGATATCGTTATTTTCAATTTTGTCCAAAATTTAAAACAAAAAACAAAAAAAGGAAATGGGCCGAATCGGGCCCATATCGAGTTCGGCCTACGTAAAAAATCGTACGAAAATACAACGCACTCAGCGTAAAATAGCTGCCAACTCCTCTTCAAACTTCCAACACCTACTCTCCATCTGTATCCTATATTATCCCCGCAGTATATTCATCGATTTCTATATCTTCTTGCACGAGTTATCAAATGGGATTGCTTCAAAACCCTAATTAGGGTTTGTTCCTGGAAGGACAATCGAGGTTGAGTGGTACATTCTAGGGATGGTGGTCGGTTGGAGCTGTCTGAACCTCTGGCCGTCTGGTTTATACGGGTTGAAGACGACAGGGGCGAAGTTCTGATCTTTAGCATATTGCCATGCAGACGTACCCCTCTAAGCTCCGTTCAATATGAGTATTTCTCCGGTCGGCAAAATGAGCATGTCACCCATTACTCGTCGAGTTGGCATCTGTTCCACTTGCCAAAACGCGATTGGCTCCATCACCTTGAGCCTGGCACAGTCCTGCAAGGCCGGCAAGTAAGTTTGGTTCTTCCCGGCTGCACGATAGGCCTTCGGCTTGGCACCTCCGCAGATGATAACCTCCGGTTTGTTAGTCAGGATGTTCAATCTGTCGTCCAGCTTTAACGGAAGGAGTGCGGACATTCCGTAAGCCGGGTAGTTGCGGGAGCCGCCGTGCAGGCGGGGATACTCCCTTATAATCTTATTACCTCTTGCATTGAACAGAATCGATCGACTGTTGGCAAAGACGAAGAGGTTGTGAAAAAGACCAAACCACTCCATGGAGTTACGTTACTGCAGATGAAACAAAAGAGATCGTGTTAAAAGACAGAAATTGATAAAGGTCCGAAGAAGAAAACAAACTGCCTTATACAGTTCATTGATGAGAAGTCTCACGTTAATTAGAAGCAAGGTACTGAAAACAAGAAGCCAACATGGAAGACCTCAATAAGTATATATTGGGAAGGAAAATTATACAAAATGTGATGACTGCTAATACAGAAGTAGTTAGAGACACTTTAATAACTGTGACCTCTGAACACTGTATGTAACTGTATATATGACGAGAGTGAAAGTTCAGAGGTCTGTACTCCTCCTGAAAACGATGATTCTTCCATTAATCTTCTGCTCCATCCTCTTCCTTATCGTGATAGTTGAATACTTTCGAAAAGACTGCTTACTACACAGCCTCTGTGTTTTGCAAAACGGCCTTTGGGGAGGACTTTAACGTGAACCAACAGAAAGAACTGATAGAATTACTAAGGAGTCCATTGACCTTGCTGGAGGGTTTAATTTGGGAGAGATTTATCCATCCATAAAAGTGTTCCGACATATTCATGGTCCGAAGAGAAAGATGAATCTACTTCGGGGGAAGATGAATGACATGTTTGACGACATCCTAAATAACCACAAAAACAAAAGGGATCGTAACAACAACACGAGTTGTTCCTCGACTTTGCAGGATTTAGTGGATGTGTTCTTGAGGATTCAATAGTCGAATGAGATGGGAATATCAGTGACCACAAACAACATCAAAGGAGTCATTAGGGTACGTACGTAACGACAATGCAATATCAGTTTTTTTAATTTTTTTAATATTTTTTTATTTTTACTTTTCAATCACCACGTCAGCGGCACATCACTATTCCGTTAGTTAAACTTGACGGTCAACACTAATTTGGACTAAAAAACAGCATTCTAAAACATAAAGTATCAAGAAACAACATAGGGGTACTAACGATAATATAGGTCAACATATGGTACCAAGTGGAACCATTAACGCACATTTTTATTATATTTTAGGGAAGATTACATAGTATTCAATACATATATATCTGGAAGTTCAAACCACGTTAAATACATATATCATGACTAATCATCACATACATATCTGCAGCAATAACACTTTTATTCAGCTGACCTTGTGAAAAAGACCAGACCATTTCCATGGAGTTACGTTCCTGCCATCATGAGTGAGTAAAAATTAGGGAAATATTCTGCTAAGAATCTTGTATTAAAGCAACTTAATCTAGTCAAGTATACGTACCTCTGTCAAACTCTTCTTCTTCTCTGGTCTCTAAGTCGAGAAATTATCACAAACCAGTTCTGTCTCACTTTGATTTTATGGTGTCCAATCAGTGCAGTTACGATGAATGCACTTAGAAAACCAACTACAACAGCCTTCCACTCTATATAAACTGGCATTTCTGAGTCTTGTTCATCCTCTCCTAGTGGTGGTGGTGGTGGCTCAAGATTATTCCCACAATCCCTTGAGAGTGGATCACCACAGAGCCCTTCATTCCTTTCATATGAATCGGCACCAAATGTATTGAATTGATTCCCTTGGGGTATAGACCCAGACAGATTGTTGTCAGACACATTGAAGTATGCAAGGAAAGTTAGTTGCACCAACTGCTGTGGGATACCTCCTGAAAGAGAGTTTTTAGACAGGTCTAGAGCTTGCAACTCTGTCAAACTTCCCAAGTATGGTGGAATTGTACCAACCAAATGGTTGTTGGAGAGGTTGAGCAACTGAAGTCCCCTTACATCTGCAACAGAAGTCGGAATCGGTCCACTGAAATCGTTGCTTGAAAGATCAATTACTTGGAATAAAGCAAAGATCTTTGGATACTCCAACTTGCTGCCTTTGTTCATTAATGTCATGGTGTAGTAATAATAGAAGTAGTATGTCGAATTGAGAATTTCAGCTGTGCCCAAGTATCCATAAGGAGTTCTTGTGGAATTCAAAAACTGGAACAATTTAGATGGCAAGTGACCCTCGAAGAAGTTGTGAGAGAGATCAAGGATTTGCAGTAGAGGGAACTCGAAACCTACTTCTACATCTTGGATAACTCCATGCAGTTGATTAGACTGTAATATGAGCACAGTTAATGAATCAAGCGAGCCTAACCATGAAGGGAAGGAATCACTCAGCATGTTATTCCCCAAGTTCAGAAACTCCAAGCTTAAGCAACTCGACAAAGACCTCGGCAGTGGCCCAACCAATTGATTGTTGCTTAGATCTATCATACTCAACCTTTCACACCTTCCTTCCATCTCAGGGATCTTCCCAACGAAATTGTTGCCATGCAGACTCAAAATTTGTAGATTGGAAGTCAAGTTGGCAATACATTGGGGAATGACTCCGGTGAAGTTGTTATTGGACAAATCAAGAAAACACAGATTACTACGATTGCATATCAGTGGGGCTATTTCTCCTGAGAGATAATTGTTCGAAACATCGTAGGTGATGATGGATTCCTGAGGAACTGGAATTGATTTGTGCAACTCGTTGTAACTAAGGTCTAGTGTGTCAAGGTATGGCCATTCGAAAGGGACAGGGTTTTGTGGGAAACTAGTTAAGAAATTACGTGAAAGATTCAAGGATATGAGATGTCCCAAACTCAGATTGAAAAACCATGTGGGCATTACACCATGGAGTTCATTGTCTGATAGATCTAAAAACTCTATAGATTCTATATTTTGTAGGACCAGTTTCGGAAATTCACGTAGTTTACATGAACCTAATGCTAGAACCTCTAGTTGGATAGAGCGGTTCAACATGGCACTGGATTTGGTAATCACTGACAAGTTGTTGGATGATAGAGTTAGAGCATATAAAAGCTTTAGACCCATAAACATGTCTAGTTGCACTGTCCCTTGAAGATTATTTGTAGACAAATCAAGCCAAGTTAAGTTGGTGAGCTTTGAAATATGGGATGGAATCTCACCAGTTAACTGGTTGGAGTATAAAAGCAAGTACTCAAGGTTGATGAGATCCCCAAAAGAAGATGGTATCTGACCAGTTAACTGATTGTAGGAAAGATCCAAGAAAGCAAGTTGAGTCAGATATCCTAAAGAAGATGGAAGTGGACCGTTGATGTTACTTGCACGAAGAATCATAGAAGTGAGCTTGGTCAAGTTACCAATGGAGGAAGGGATGAAGCCCCCTAAATTGGGAGAATACATACTTAACTCAGTCAAAGATGCAAGATTTCCAAGTGAATTTGGTAACCCACCAGAAATACTTACATCATAGAGTAATAGGCGTTCGAGCAGGCTACCGGGTTGAAATTCTGGGAAATAACCAGAGAGGTCTGGGTTGTGTGACACATCAAGAACTTGCAGTTTTGGTAAGTTGAAAACGGAAGATGGAAGTTCCCCAGTTAATCCGCAATTCTTAATCTTCAGAACCTTCAAAGAGGTCATATTTGTAACCATATGGGGAAGTGGGGAATAGATGTTTACACCAGAGAGATGAAGTTCTTCCAATTTGGTTAAACTTCGAGTGAGACTTTCAAGATTAGGGACCTCTAAATAATTCCCAGATAGATCAAGAGAAGTCAGGTTTGTCAGACTTAAGAGTTGGGATGGGATAGGGCCTGCAAACCTACAGCCAGGGAGGTTTAAACTTGTGAGTCTTGATAAGTTACCTACTGCAGATGGTATCGGGGAGTCACTGAAATCAATGAAAGCAAGATTCAGTTTTTGGAGGTGAAGGAGTCGGAAGACACTGCTAGTTGAGTTGATGGATCCATAAAGACAATAATCAAGGTTGAGGTCAAGGCCAATGATGTGACCATCTTGAATGTCACATTCAATGCCATCCCAAGTGCAGCAGTTGTCCTTTATCTTCCACTGCTCCAGCTTCTTACGTACATATTCGTGGTTGTAATCCGCGCAATCTTGACTTATATCTAAACTGCTCCTGAATTCCAATAAGGCAGCAGCTTCATCCTCATGGCAGTGGGGCAGCTGGATTTCATGAGGTGAATGTTGAACAGCTGCTGCAAATTCGAAACCAATAGCTACAAGATGGTGTTGGAGATATAAAAGTGGCAGAAATATTAGAAAGTGAAATTTGGACATGATGATGATCAAGTAGAGGACTTGGTTGAGATGTCTATGGTTTGAGAAAGTGAAGCAAAGACTTGCTTGATTTATGTAGACATCAATGAAAACACTTAGACATCAATGAAAACACTTAGACTTCTAGATAACATACTTTACATTTTTTATGTATTTTCTATCAAATTAGTTTAAACAAGTCATGCAACTACTACAAAAATTCTTGACTTGGATTGTGACATCTATTACTTCGAGATAAGGTACTTTACATTTTTGTATGTATTTTTTATTAAATTAGATTTAACAAGTCATGCAAATACTACCAAAACTCTTGAATTGGTCCATCTTTGAGAGGGTGTTTAATATAAGGGTTACATCATACACACACCTCATTTTGTCTTGATTCCTGAAATTATTGAGCTAGACTCAGTCAACAGAGAAATGATAGTCTTTCTAAATTATTTTGGACTGACAAAGTTTGGTGTAATATGCTCATTTTTCAAAAGAAGAGACCCACCTCAATTAAAAAGTATTTCCTCAAATGCTTCATCCGTGCTTAACAAGTCCAGAGTGTAGAAAGGTTCCAAAGATACTAATTTATTATTTGCTGCCGTGTTTGACGAGTTAACATATGAATTGTCTCAATCTCTTGCAACCCATTCACTTTGTAAGTTGGAGCAGCTACTCCCCTATATCTCTTATTTGGAACCAACCAAATCCTTCCTCGGTTCTTCGTGTTCTTCAAACATCTGCAAGAGGATAAGTGTGTTCAAACCCAGGAACTGTGTCACGACTACCACTATCAACACATTCACAGATCTTCATAGCCATCTCATATGAGATCCTTACACTTAATTTTAGCCGCACTAGGAGATATTAATTAGAAAGGAATTGAATGAACCTAGTAAAAACATTCTTAGCTAGACATTAATCTTGTTTCCAGGACATAGTTAGGTACCAAATATAGCAACATCATATGCCCAAAAAATCAAAGCTACCTACTTTACTTTATCTGTTAGTAGCAAGTTGTCTTTTCCAGCATTGTTTTACTATTTTAGGGAGAAAACAGTTTATGCTACAAGGGAAAGCATATGTACTGGTAAATAGTTGCTCCAATTTCTGCATTTTAATGTAAAATTTTGCAATAATATGTACTATTATGCGATACTTACTTGCACGATGATACCGCGTAATTGGAATTTCCTGAAGTTCTCGCCTGATGCACAAATATTCACCCAGTAAAGCCATTACTGCCAATCCAGTCCCATTCACAATCCACCATGTTATTGAGGAAGGCCAACCTCCATAAAGGATACACAAGACAAGATGGATAATGAACAGGGTTGCTGAAAAATCAAGGCACCTTTTTGCCCTTTCGATCAAGTAAAGCATGTAGAAAGCTCTGCATAAGAAAAGGACACAATTCAACAGAAAATACTCTAGCAAGCTTAGAACTAGATTCTTTAGCTAAACGTAAAAAAAGAACCTACTCTACTAGAAGAGCAGAAAACCAAACTGGAGGTAAAATATATATTCACGATTTAACCTTAAGGATTACTGCAGATGAAACAAAAGAGATCGTGTTAAAAGACAGAAATTGATAATGGTCCGAAGAAGAAAACAAACTGCCTTATACAGTTCATTGATGAGAAGTCTCAAGTTAATTAGAAGCAAGGTACTGAAAACAAGAAGACAACATGGAAGACCTTAATAAGTATAAATCGGGAAGGAAAATTCTACAAAATGTGAAATTAGAGTGAACTTGAAAGAAGAAAAAAAAAACAAGAAAAATTGATTGAGTAAGAATGTACGATAATCAACACTTGTAAAAAATGGAAAAGAGAATCAATTTCCACGTTTTGTAGCATTGCATATTTAGGGAAACCTACAATTTGCCTTAAAATCGTGGATGATAAGCTAACTGCTAATACAGAAGTAGTTAGAAATAAAAATTGCATGGTAATAATCTGAACCATCAACAAAATTGCATAAGAAAATATGTAAGCATCAAAACAGAAAATAGACCACGAGACATAACTGAGATATGATCCATGACAATTCTATCGAAGGCCAAAAATCAAACTGCATGAAAATCAGCAGTAGCAAACATAAATAATGAATATTACTCTTACCCTGCAATTGCACTGAGCAGAAACGAAGCAATGACACACCATCCAGTAACCGTGGCAATGCTAATGGTAGCGAAGTCAAAGAAATACACTAGGCTCATTCGAGAAACCCGTGTACCAACGAGGAGTGACAAAAACACTCCAAGAGTATGATAATGGAGGCACTGCAGGGTGACAATCTGGGCAACAATTAGCCACGGGTCCCATACCACTGCACCGTAAAACATCACTGCAAAGAATAGTATTTCCTGGGCTCAGTAGTCACTACCACCCTAAGCACCTCAATCGACAAAGCAGAATCGCCAAAAATTCAAATTTCTTAACAGCTACAGAAAACCTATACAATCTCAGCTGAAAAAAAACACGCTAACCTAATACCCAAAACAAGAACAGAAGAGACGACAAATTACGCTTCTTTAAGTAAATAATACAGGAAGAATAGGCAGAACCACGCCAGCAGAAAAAAAATTGGCGGGACAGGAGACGATACTGCAGATCGGAAACGAGACCCACGAAGCAATTCAGATTGAATCTGAGTTATGTGGCGACAATTTCGGATTTGGGAAGGATAAATGGATCGAAGGCTCGATTTTGCTGGATCTGAGGAGGGAAAAAGAGTAGATCAAGCCTCGACATCAGGAATCAGAAGTCGATCTTTGGTTACCTTTTGCCTTTCTGATGATACTGTTCTTACCCACTCTCTAATTTCTCAATGAAATTCTGGAATTTACTGTTTCCTGATGAACAACAAGAAGCGTCCCTGTGGAACATTAACGAGAAGTCCTTGATATTCGGACCCGGCTAAAATACTGTACAAGTCTAGTTACATGTCAATCATGTCGTGCCGTGTCTAATCGTATCGTGTTATCAATCGTGTCGTGTTTAAACGGATAATTTTTAAACGTGTCTCAAAACATCAGACACGAACACGACACGATTAAGTAGCAGATCACACGGGACACGATTAACTTTCTTGGAAATTAAAAATCGAAAAACATAACGGATAGACACGATACGAACCAACACGTATCAATTAAACACGACACGACAGGATTAAGAACAACCTGATTGATACGGATTTACACGAAACGACACGATTAACACGAAAAACATTAATTTTATATTTTTTTTTAACGTGTCACGATTAGACACGGCACGATTAGTTAACCGTGTCTTTATTCGTGTCACGGGTATACATGACACGATTAGTTAATCGTGTTTATATAGATATCCGCAGATCTGAGTTGTTTATACACGATTATTACTCGTGTCTAAACGTATAAAAGTTGTTTAGACACGGGATCCGTTAAGGTCAAACTCTTATATGTTTTTAAGCAGATCGTGTCGTGTTGTGTCAGAAATTGTCACTACTAAGTCTCCTCCTCTCGTATTTTAATAGTGTCCTTGATTTTGATTTTACGAAACAAACTAAAATTGTAACATTGACCCGTAACTTTAATTCTAGTTTAAATACACCCCAAATAAATTAATAAATAAAATCATTAAATTTCACCAACTGTTTAATAATTGCCTCTTTTTTCTATAAAATTCTTCAAATTGAACTCCAAAATTTTAATTTAGTTGTGAAAATAAAGGACCATGTACTTTTACATAAATTATCGGTGTAAACTATACTCTATCAAAGTTTGGGGGTGCGATTCGTTATTTTCAATTTTATCCAAAATTTTAAAAAATAATAATAATAATAAACAAGAAATGGGCCGAATCGGGCCCATATCGAGTTCGGCCTACGTAAAAAATCGTACGAAAATACAACGCACTCAGCGTAAAATAGCAGCCAACTTCTCTTCAAACTTCCAACACCTACTCTCCATCTGTATCCTATATTATCCCCGCAGTATATTCATCGATTTCTATATCTTCTTGCACGAGTTATCAAATGGGATTGCTTCAAAACCCTAATTAGGGTTTGTTCCTGGAAAATTCTATTCATTTGTCGTAAATCGAACTTTCGTGAGGTAATTACGTCTTCTTCTTGCTCGCATTTTTTGCTCCAGCTAAGAAATTGATACCCTCTTCAGTTAATTGCCGTCACGTTGTATGTTTATTTGGTCTTGATGTCTGTATTTATGAAATTATTGAAATTCTTGGTCTGCTACTGACTATGAACTCTCTCTTGGTCAGTTAATTGCGATGACTGTCGTCAGGCTGATGAGGGATTTGGGTAATCTGCCCACTTACTGTTTCCTATTATGCAATTAATTAGAAATTGCAGATCAGTGGATTTCGATGTAGAAAGTGTTCTTTCTGAACGGAAATCGACTACCTTTCTGGTGTTTCTTTGAAGATGCTACTTCAGCTGTCTTGCTGTGGTCTTACTTCTTGAAATTGGAATAGAACTATAGAAGTTGTTGTTTTAGCTGGGATTAAGGTCCAAAAAACACTTGATTTAAATGGATGATGTTGATGATTATGGTGTTAATATTAGGGTAGGTAATCACCAGCAGGGGTACAGTTCTTCGAATACTCAGAAATTCCCCATTCGAAATCCTCAGTTTTCCAGACCTCCTAATGACGATGAGGAGGAGGAGGAGGAGGAAGAAGTGTTAGAAGAAGAAAACTTAGAAAGGAATCAAAGCAACGGCGCCATTATAGTTGTAGGTAATGACATTGATGATGACGACGAGGACTTGGATGATTTCTCAGACGAAGATGAAGATACCGATGGAGGAAGCAATGGCGGTGCTGGTGATACAGAGCGGCAGGCGAAGAAGAAGAAGATGAAGAGTTTGGTCTCGAGCTATGAATTTGCGCCCCGGGTTCCTCCACCTTCGGAAGTGGCCCATCCGGACCCTAAATTTCCGATAGGTGGCCGAAACCCTCTAACCGACTGGACCGAGCATGAAACCTTTGTCTTGCTCGATGCTTGGGGGGAACGGTACCTTCAAAGGGGAAGGAAGAGCCTCCGGTCTGATGAATGGCAAGAAGTTGCAGAGAAAGTCTCAGAGGTCTCCAAGATCGAGAGATCGGACACCCAATGTAGGAATCGATTAGATACGCTCAAGAAGAAGTATAAAAAGGAGAAGATGAAGTCGGGTGGGGCCCCTACCAATTCGAACAAATGGGTTTACTTCAAAAAAATGGATGCTTTAATGGTATCTCCTCCACAGCAATCGGGTCTTTCTTGTGGGTTGGACTCCGGGGAGTATGTGTTTATGAACCCTAGGGTTTACTTGAACCGAGCTAATGGGATGGATGAGATGAGGGATAGTCCTGGAAATTCGGAGTTTTCAAACAATGATGAGGATGAATCAGATGGCTTGCCGCCCAAGAAAAGGAAGTCTAAGAGAGAATCCATTAACGGGTCTTCATTCAAGATTCTTGCAGATTCGATTCAGAAATTTAGTGACATTTATGAGAAGATTGAGGTTAGTAAGAGGCAGCAGATAGCGGAATTGGATAAGATGAGGATGGATTTTCATCGGGATTTGGATTTTCAGAGAAGGCAGATCATGGAGAGGGCGCAGACTGATATAGCCAAAATCAGACAAGGTGAAGAAGAGGAAGAACATGACCATTCCGGTGAGAATGCAAGTGGGTAACTTAGCAACTAAGCATTGGGTCTTGATTCTGTAATGCTAATGTATCTTGATGCAAGATTCTTGTCGGGTTGGTTATGCATTTGATGTTATAGCCAGCTGAGTTGTAACTGGAGGACAGGACCATTACCATGATGAACAACTATGAATGATATTTGCTGGTTTTAGCTATCTACCTCTTTTGTTCCTTGCTATGAATGGCTTACTTGACTATCAAGTTATTGTGACGGTTTGGTAGGCGACTAGGACCGGCAATAGTGCGGTGAAAAACCCATAATCATGGTTATAACCGTTACTGTTTAATACGGTTAACTGTACCATTATGGTGCAGTACGGTTATGGTGATGAATTTTCTATCCATAATGGTTATGGTTATGGTATTTGAGTTATAACAATGGTTATAACCATGGTTATTATATAAATATAATAATTATTTATTATTAATAAACTAATATATACTAAACAATGGAAGTTACTGTATATATAGGTAATAAATAACTATGATGTTGGTTTTATATATTTTTATTGTTGGCAATATAGATTTATGTATTTTTTAAAATAAAATTGACAGTCTGTTATTATATTACATGTGTGGAATAAATATGGGTATACGGTTAAAATCATGGTTAATAACCACGGTTATTCTAATGGTTATGGTATTTAAAATTATACATGTAATGGTTATGGTATGTGGTTTAAAAATATGGTATGATTATAGTATTTGTCATACCAGTACCATACCCTAACCATCGACAGCCTTATAGGCGACTTGGCAGACAGTGGTAATTGTTGATATTAGATGTTATTCAGTTGATGTGTCTGTTTCGACCACAAAAGTCTAATCATTATGTAACAGAAAGATGATTACGTTCCGAAATAATGAAAACATAATTTCTAGCGACAGATCTTTACTGTTGCAGTTAAAAATATCTGGTACATTTTCAATCGAACTCGAGTTATCGGGTTACATGACACTCGGTTTCATAATTCTGAAAGAATGTACATATATAACAGGAGATCAGTGATCTTGTTCAAGGCAAAGAAAAATGCATTACCATTATATACATTGTTGCAGAAAGTGAGATTTTGTTATGGGACTTGAAACTGTCACTGTATCATCCTAAGCAGCAAAAGGTTCTCCTTTTTTCCTTCTGCTCGTTGTTTATGGTAATCCCGCCTGGTTTTGATGGATTTGCTTTTACCAATCTCTTCGCTGTAATACAGAACCAAAGGTAACCATGAATTATATACTTCATCGAGCATTTGCATCGCTGAAAGTCTTTGTGAATTGCTTGTGTTTTCAGATCTTACCAATCTCGTAGAAAAGCTCGTTGATGTTTTGCGCTGTTTTTGCTGACGTTTCCATGAAGAACATGCTGTTTTCTTGAGCAAATTGCTCTCCATCCTAATCAAACACGAAAAGACAGAACAAATTATCATCAATTATCATATTAGAAGTGCATTATGGGAATGTAAATGAATGAGATTTCCAAATTGTACCTCATTTGGCACTTGCATCTTCTCTTCTAAATCACATTTGTTTGCCACCAACGCCATCACCATGTTTCTTGTTCCTGCAGCAGAGTAATGCAGAAGACAACATTGCAAAAATAGGATCATCAATGAACGATATTCTACTTTAGAGACTCTATTCTACTTTAGTTGATGCTTTTCTTATGTAGAACACACTGATTTCAGTATTCCTCATAAGTAAACCATAAAGATGGACCAAAATATCCATGTTACAAGCAGAAATCGCAAAGTAATCAACACAAAATTATTGCACTCCATATGATTGCTTTACCTTGTCTTTGAACTTCTTGGACCCATTTTTTGGCGCGATCAAATGTTTCCTGAAACATAATGATATCGTGCTCCGTGAACTGTAAAAGCACATGATTTTTGTTTTAAAACTCAGTCTGTGAATTTAGATTATACCGTGCTTGAGATGTCGTAAACAACAACTGCAGCAGCTGCACCACGGTAGTACATTGGAGCCAAACTATGGTACCGTTCTTGTCCCGCTGTGTCCCATATATCGAATTTCACAGTTGCTTCGTTTAATGACAGAATTTGGGTGAAGAAAGCCGCACCCACTGTTGGTTCCTAAAATAGACAAGTATTTGGTCTCCAAGAATAGCAATGGACAGCATCAAGAACAATAAGATTTCGGCTTGGTTATGAATTCACAAACCTGGTGATCAAAGAACTGACCCTTTACAAATCGAAGAACCAAGCTTGTTTTTCCGGTTCCCATGTCTCCGAGAACCACCTGCAGATGATGTCAAATCAAGCATCTTATGATTCCATTAATGACATAGAATCACTAAACTGCGAGAGAACCATTTCGTCGAACAGTAAAGGTGCACTATCAGCAGGTCAAACAATAATTCTGTAATACGGGCAACGTAGAACAAACATCAGCATGAAAATTCCTAGAAAGGAGACAATTTTACCAGTTTCGATTGAATAATCTTGTTTCCAGGCCTTGCCATCGTGATCAAACGAGGACCCGACAGAGTTTTCGGATAAGAACAGAATATGGAGCTCTGGAAAAGAAATCCTTGTAGCTCTGCGATTTTCGGAAAAGAACGATCAGCTAAAAGGAAGGAAGAAGAAGAGCGGAGGAAGAATCCTCCTCGGCAAAGCAAGGAATGGTAGTTGTTGTGCTTCAGTTGACTGTTCGTTGATCGACCGACTTCAATACACGTATCGATCAAAAACTTCAACTTCGTCTCAATCTTACAACAATACACCAACGGATTTTCCGGCGGGGATAGTAATGTCTTGTATTAGGTAGAATATAGCTTGAACAACTGTAAAATTAGACAAATAATTTGTTCTTATACAAATAAATAAATAATTTCAAGTTATTTTATTAAAAACTTAACAAGATAATATTAGCTATAAAACATAATAACCAAACTATTTTATTGTATGAGTTGTAGTTATATAATATTTTAGCTTTAAAAAACTTATAAATTTGATTCCTCCTTATCAATTCTATTACATTTTTCATCCAAATAAACAGTATGTTTTAAAATTATTATAAAAAAAAAACAGAATATTTACAAGAATATCATAAAATAACTTTTCAAAACTTTTTATATAAATTATAATTAAGTTTGATTCGATCTGAATTCGATTATGCGAATTAGGCCACAATCAAATTGGCTAGTTCTTGACCTAGACTATCCCACTCAATTAGGGCTAAATTAAATTTCAATTCAATTGAATCACAATCGAATTAAGACTAAATTGTAATACATTGTAAAATTTTGAAGGGTTAAATTGTGATATTCATACAAGTAATCTCTTATTTTGATAATTTTTAAAATATATTCTGTTAAGTTTGGTTGAAAATTTCGAAGTTAAAAACTCACACGACATTCATACAAGTATTTTTATAATTTTTAAAATATATTACGTCAATTTTGAATAAAAATTTCGATAAGAGTTAAACTTGTATTAAGCAAAGTAGGGTTGATCATGGGCAGGCTAAACCGGTTTTGAATGAGACCGAAATTTTGGTCTTGACATTTGGAGGACCGAGATCAAGACCAACTTTGGCAAAAAAAAACCGTCTGAGTCGGTCTTGCTTGACTCGGGCGGGCCGGTATCGATCTTGGACCACAATTTTTGGTAAAAAAAATCAATTGAATTTGCCCAAAAAAATACCGAAGTTTTGGTATTGAACTCGTTCGGTTCTCGTCTTCCAACACACTTCCTTTATGGAACTGATCCAATGGTTGTTGAATGTTTAAAGATCATGAATTACTAGTATTTTAAGGGTTACACCATGAATTTTTACGATTTTCTTCAAGACCGGTCCGATCCTAGTCGGGCTTTTGAAAAAAAGTATGAGACCAAACCCAATTTTGAAGAAAAAAACTTGTCCGCTCGATTTCGGTCCTAGTCGGACCAGTCTTGTAGGAAAATTCGGTTCGGTCCGTCTTTTTTTATAATCACTAAAACCATGAATAATAGTGCAAGCAAACACGTGGCCAACAAACAGAAGTGCAAGCAAGCAAACAAATCAATCCATTCTTTCTCTGTTCCGCCCCCACCAACCGCGTACGGCCATGACACCAGCCAAACTCCCGCAGCACTCACCGCCGGCGGCGGCCTTCAACTACTCTCCCATACCGCCCCAGCCCCAGGAACTCAACTACGTCGTCCTCCCCTTATACCGCCGGCCATCTGGTATACTCCGTCGCACACTATCCGCTGCATCGTTCCTCGTCCTCGCCGCCCTTCTTGCCTACGTCCTCTGGCCGTCTGATCCGTCCATCAAGATCGTACGGATGCGCCTGAACGAGATCCATTTCACAAAGGCTCCGCATTTACTCATCGACGCGTCGATGTCCCTCACCTTGAAAGTCCGCAACGCCGACATCTACTCCTTAGACTACCGGAGCCTCGACGTGGCGGTCGGCTACAGGGGGAAGGAGCTGGGGCACGTGCTGTCAGAGCGTGGCCACGTTAGGGCGCTTGGATCGTCCTACGTTGACGCTGAGCTGGAACTCTCCGGCGTTGACCTGCTGACCGACGTCGTGTACTTACTGGAGGACCTCACCAAGGGCTTGGTTCCGTTCGACACCGTTACGGATGTACGAGGAGAGCTTGGGCTGCTGTTCTTTGGGTTCCCATTGAAAGTAAATTTTCGATTTTTCGTACCAATTCTGCAGAAAATATATCCTTTGTTGAAAATTAGGAGCAATTGAATCAAAATTTAATAACCCATTAGGAAATTACAGGATTTACCCTTTTTGCACCATGAAAGATGATTTATTTTAATATATGCGAGGAAATATCTACAATCTCTTTCAAAAAAATTGTTCATATGGACTAAATATTCCACCTATAGACAGAACAGACAAAATGTCTACATTCTTTGATAATGGAGTTGTGGGAAGTGCATTTGTTTAGCTTGTGGAGCTGTGAACTGCTTAAACCTTCATCACAAACAAATCTGTGGCTGTGGACAGTATGCTGAAGCTGAACCAAAATTGTTATTTCTGGAAATACGCAAAGAAGGATCAAACTGACTACTGTTGAAGTTTTAATGTTACACCAGGATTCAACTACAAAATCAAGTTTATGGGATAGATAGTTAACTGGCCTGTCCTCTTATTTCACAGGAACAATCAAGAAAATATTTGTCTGCATTAAGAGAACCACACAAGTTCTTGTTTTTGATTCTGTTTCTGGGTTCTTGTCTTTTGATTCTGTTTCTTAATTCTTCTTTTACAGACAAAAGTAGCATGTGAGGTTTTGGTCGATACCAAGAATCAAACACTTGCTAGACAGCACTGTTTCCCTGTGGTTAGTAATACTTTTTTCATCATTTACCTTGTTCTATTCATATCCTTGTGACAGAATTTCCAGTTTGAAGATTGAAGTTCAAATTTTTCTTTGTCAGTGATGATCGAACAGCTCGATTCTTGGAGACCCATCTGTCTGTTTGAATCAAAGAAACCAGAATTGGAACCACACATCTATCTACGATGCTGCATTGATTTGATTGACAGTAGTAGTTCATATGAATATGTTAACCATCATGTAAATAGTGTAAACACCAAGAACAACATACTGAGGTTTTACAGAAATGTACAACGCTTCTCACGGATGACCAACAGTGTTCCCTACATGTTCTTCACTATTTGAAGTTATGCATATAAGATTCGAAAGAAAATATCGGATCGATTCGTGGGTCAGGCTTGGTTCGTCCACCTGTACTCTGAATGATGGTATCTGCACCTGAAAGAACCAGGATGGTTCGTAGGAGAGCACAAGCACCATTGGGTTGAGTCTTGTCCTCTGATTGTCACGTGATCTGGCTCAGAGCCTGTGGTTCGGGTCTGAGGACCCGGATCAAGGCGGTTAGCCCTCAGGGTTCTCCTAAGCTGCTGCCTTTGACAGTCTTCATAGGGAAAATTTGGGTTGCACATTTGTCTTCCTTCTTGAGGAAAGAGCAGTTGGACACTTAATTTATAGGATTGAAATAAACCGTTGTATCACTACTGAAAAAGAAAACATTTTTATTTTTAAAGTAATCGCATTTAAAAAACAACCAAACTGGAAATTTAAATTTTTTATTAATGAATTGATAATATTTTATTTTGTAATTTTAAATTCCCGAGAAAGATAAGATTGAAGTTTAATGTAGGACAGTTGTGGATTTGAATCTTTTGATTCTGAAGGAAGAAGGAGATGGAGATTTCTTGGCGTGTTGTAGAAAAGAGTGGATTGGCATCAAGGGTTTTGTTGTGGGCTACAAAGTTGTCATGGAGTGGATGGTGTCCAAGGAAGACACCTATCTCCTCTTGTCAAGGGATTCATAATAGATTTGATTCGGTAAGATCGAAAAATCGACAAAAAAACGATCTTAAATTGTTTCGAGTTTAAGATTGAGTTTGAACGAGCGTTTTGTTTTTGTCAGGTCGGTCTCGAGTTTTCAAGACAATTATTAATTGAATCGTTTTGATTTTATCAAACCTAATTGGAATTATGACTTCAATATCAAACAGCTACCTGAACTTTAGACGTTTTGCAACGAGTTATTCGAATTTTAAAAGTGCAAAACAAGCTATCTCAACTTAAAGGAAAGTGTAAATAGATACCTCCGTCCAATTTTTGACGAAATTCTGTCAACAATTGATAGTAAATTGGACGGAGGTATCTATTTGCACATTCGTCTAAGTTGATGTGATTTTTTTGAATTTTTAAAATTCGGGTAGCTCGTTGGAAAACGTCTAAAGTTCAGGTTGTTTCTTGGTATTTAACCTTAGAATATATACATTATTTTTAAATAAAAATTGTGAATTTGGTTCGAGATTGATTTGATAATTAGTTTTTAAATACATGTTAATTTTTTAAAAAATGATTAGTAGACTTTTTTTTTTGACCATTAGTAGACTTTGATACTTATTAATAGTATACATTTTTCTTTAATTATTAAAGTGAAATTAATTGTAATATATATATATAAATTTTGTTAAGTAATTGTATATCGACTCGTCAATCACTTTTAAAGTATGTATATTTCTATATGTATTGATGATTAAACCATTTCCGGTTCAGTAAACCGACCCTTTGGGCCTGATCTTATTAAGACCGACACAACATAAGCTCTCTATCGAACCGCCAAATTAAGGGCCAAAAAACAACCCGCCAAATTCGGCCCAAGAAGAACTGCGAAAGTCCAAGCCGACTTTAAAAGGGTCGGGTCGGTTGTTTCGGGTCTATTTTATGCTTTTAGCCAAATTCGTTAGATTGCTGAGGCTTTGTCAGGTCGATTAGGTTTTCCACTTTTCCTCTGCTGCTCCTCCTCGTCGTATCCGGTGAAGAATCTTCTCGAAATCGCTCTCTTCATTGCGACTTGGACCTGCGAGCACCGTCGCTCACTTCGGAATCGAAGTTACGGTCGTTTCTTTGCGTGGTTGGATCTTCCTTCGCCATGGCGACTGCGTCAGGTAGGTTCCACGATCCTTCATTCACGAGGTTTATTAGTATGCTGTGGAAGTGTGATTTCTGTACCGATTTATAAGCTTAGTGTTGCCTGATTGACGGGAATCACTTTGTAGAATGCGTTAGACACTTAAAACACATTAAGCAGGGATTTGATCCAAGTTATTTGCTGAGTTGTGTAGTAATTAGGTTCAGAAGCACCGTATCTATGTTTGATGTTATTGGTGATCTTGGTTAACACATAATTGGTACTGCTATGTGCATAGGGAAGGTTGTATGTGATGCTCATGAAGAAGATGATAGATCTGACTGGTGCTTTAGAATTACTGAACAGATAAAATTGTCTTTCAAAAGTCGTGACATCTTCATAGTTAGGGTTCATATCTTACTCTGTTTTTTATTTTATCTGCTAAGAAATTGTTATAGCAACATCCTATTTTGCCGCTGAAATTTTTTCTAGTGTGACATCATTTCGGAAACAAACGTTTCGTAAAATTTATATTATGTATATTTGGTGCAGCTGCTTTCAAATCCAGGGAGGATCATCGTAAGCAACTGGAATTAGAGGAAGCACGAAAAGCTGGACTTGCACCAGCTGAGGTTGATGAAGATGGGAAAGAAATTAACCCTCACATTCCTCAGTATATGTCCTCTGCACCCTGGTATCTTAATGCGGAGAGGCCGGTAAGTTTGTATATTCCTTTGTATTTCATCCTTTTGGCCTTTGCTCAAATTATCTGAACTCATCCTCATAACTCAATTATTTATTCATTTTTCTGTTCAGAGTTTAAAACATCAAAGGAAATGGAAATCTGATCCCAATTACACAAAATCGTGGTATGATCGTGGTGCAAAAATTTTCCAAGCTGACAAGTACAGAAAAGGGGCCTGTCAAAAGTAAGTGGAGTTGTTCTCTCTTAAAATTATTATTACTACTGCTTGATTTTTCATAATCATCAGTTCTGCTGAACCTAAATGATTAATGAAAAAACTGTATATAGTGGATTGAGAATTTATACTAACCATTAAGATTCTAATGATCGCATTTTCAAAGTTGAGGAATTTGTGTCTTTGTTGACCTATGCTAATTGAGAGAATTCTGACCTGTCAATGTAAACTTACAGCTGTGGTGCTATGACACATAATGCAAAAGCATGCATGGATAGGCCTAGACAGAAGGGAGCAAAATGGACAAATATGCACATTGCACCTGATGAGAAAATAGAAACTTTTGAACTCGATTATGATGGAAAACGAGACCGATGGAATGGATATGATGCAACTACCTATGCTCGTGTTATTGAGAGGTATGAAGCAAGAGATGAAGCAAGAAGTAAGTACCTGAAAGAACAACGGCTTAAAAAATTGGAGGAGAAAAATAGTAACCCGAATGGTGAAGGTGGTGATGTGTCTGATGAAGAAGATGAGGATGAGGATGATGATTTGAAGGTTGATGAGGCTAAAGTCGATGAAAGCAAGCAGATGGATTTTGCCAAGGTAGAAAAACGTGTTCGCACTACTGGTGGTGGAAGTACAGGAACCGTCAGGTACTTCAATGTTCTTCATGAATTTTGTGGATGCTGTTTTTATTTTTTGTTTGAATGTGGTTTTAACGGACACTTCTCTTCCTATAGAAATCTTCGTATTCGGGAGGACACTGCCAAGTATCTACTGAATCTTGATGTTAATTCTGCATATTATGATCCCAAAACTCGGTCCATGCGTGAGGATCCTCTTCCAGATGCTGACCCGAATGAGAAATTCTATTTGGTAAGATCCCATCACTAATTACTTTTTTTATCATCTAAAAAATAAAAGGCTTCTTCTTTTTGCATAAAGACTTCTACTGACATTGATTTATCAATTTTTCATAGGGCGATAATCAGTACCGAATGAGTGGGCAAGCAATGGAATTCAAGCAACTTAACTTACATGCTTGGGAGGCGTTTGACAAGGGACAAGACATCCATTTACAATCTGCTCCTACCCAAGCTGGGTTGCTATATAAGAATTTTAAGGTCATTAAAGAGAAGCTGGAGACAAAAACAAAAGACACAATCATGGAGAAATACGGGAATGCTGCTAGTGGAGAAGAAATGCCGATGGAACTTCTTTTGGGCCAAAGTGAGAGGCAAGTGGAATATGATCGTGCTGGAAGGCTCATAAGGGGCATGGTATGTGATGATGTCTATCTTTTCGTTTTCTATCAACTTAATTAAATGGACTGCACTATCTCACGTAGTTGCATGTATGCTATCTCTACTATGGAAGTTTTTACAAAAAATGTGAAAGAAAAGCATGTAGGAATGCTAAAATGCGATAGAGCAAGATCAAGTATAATTGAATTTCAAAGTGGAACTGACCAATGCCTCAAAACACACGACTTTTTATAAGCTCTATCATATTTTAGCATTGCCCTAAAAGAGAATAATATCATGACATGCCATGGTGGTCATATGGACCAAATAAGATAATCTGCTGATATTCTGCAAGTTGTGATATGCATGTTTACAATATTTTATGGTGTCTGATTATTATTTTTATTTCCCCTTAAATTTGTGAAGGAGAAAGCTCTTCCAAAAAGCAAATACGAAGAAGATATGTACATCAATAACCATACTAGTGTATGGGGTTCTTGGTGGAAGGATCACCAGTGGGGTTACAAGTGCTGTAAGCAGACGATGCGCAATAGCTACTGTACGGGTGCAGCTGGAATCGAGGCTGCTGAAGCAATAGCAGATCTGATGAAGGCTAACATAGCTCGTAAAGCAGCAAATGATGGTCAGTATTTATACAAAACTAATTTCTTACAAACATTAATATTCCTTGATCAAAATTGTCATGTTAGCGACCTTGTGACAAAATTCTATAATCTCTGATGCTGTAGAATCTCCTGCTCCTGTTGAAGAGAAAAAGCTAGCAACTTGGGGTACAGAGGTACCTGATGACTTGGTTCTCGATGAGAAATTGCTTGCCGAGTCTCTAAAGAAGGTACACCTCTACTTAAATTATCATGGTCATATCCGTCTTTTTTTAATATTTATTTTACAATTTTGGAATCTGAATCTATGTGATTTTGAATTCTCCAGGAGGAGGAGAGAAAGAGGGTTGAGAAAGATGATAGGAAGCGTAAATATAACGTCAAGTGGAACGATGAGGTCACTGCTGAGGATATGGAAGCATACCGAATGAAGAAAGTACACCATGATGATCCTATGAAGGATTTTCTGCATTGAAATTCATTCCAATGTACATAACAGTCTTCATCAAGACCAGAAGGTAATTTACTTACCAAGTATTGAATGTCTTTATATATATATATTATTGTGTCAAATTTACATTCTCTCTCTCTCGTTGAATGATTGTAAAATCTTCTTTTGTGATCTTCAGAATCCAACAGATGCTCCGAATCGAGCCTATGAGAAGAAGTAAATGGACGAAATTTCTCAAATCGATCCAGTTCATAGCTCTGATCGTCAGTGTGCTCTGTTCATCACGTGTATTGTAAATTAAAGCGACTATTTTCGCCTTAGTTGTTTATAGCATGGTGGTTGCGGTTGGTCGTTAATACTAGCAGGGAAAATACGACATTTTGAATATCATGTTTTCAAATAGGGTAGAAAGTTTTTTATTTCAAAATGTATTAAAGGTCCGATTACCAAAAAAGCGGGATGTTCTTGGTGAGATGGTATGTATCGCTGATTGTGTAGTTCCTACTTCTTAGCCTAAGTTAAGCTTTAAATGTAGATGGTTGGCTTTTTAATTTTTGGGCCAGCTGGTTGGTATTTTAAAGGAAAAAATACTCGTCAAAGGGAAAGAAAATCTGAGAATTGGAAACCACAGAGACTGCTTCATGAAACTCTCAAACCGAAATAAAACTTACCTCTCCCCTTCTATAATTTTATATGCGAATTAAAAAAGATGTAATAATATAACTTTGGAGGAAAAGAAAAAAACGATAGAGCGTAAAAAATAACATTGTTTATGTAAGAGAAATCATTGAAGCCTATAAAGTTGGTTGCACCCGCCCCATGAATAAACAGTCCAAAAAAAATGTTTTTTAATTGTTTTGGGCCATTTTGATGTCATTAGTTGTGCGCCGGGTGTAAACAAATACACAGTATCTTTCCTCCCAGATTCTTAAATTACATTCACTTTGGGGCTAAATGTGCCTACACCCGGCCCACAAAAACATGGCCCTGAAAAAAATATATTTGTTGTTTATGAGCCATTTTGAGGCCATTCGCTGTACATCCGGGTGCACACAAATACCTTCTACTTTCTCCGTAGCTTTATAAAGTTTTATTAAGTTTTCTGTCATATATGTCTACACCCGGCGCACAAACACACTGCCTTGAAATTTTGTTTTTTGTTGTTTTAGGGCCGTTTTGGGGGGCTTGTATGCACACCCGGTGCACCCAAATATTACGATTTATTATTACATTAATTAACTACTTTTTCGACACTTGATTTAATTTGCTCTTAAATGATTTAATAGTTCCATTAATGACTAATCCACATTTCTGTATGATTCTTCACGTCGACTCATTACAGAAAAATTACGAAGCTACGTAAAACAAAAATTTACAAAAAAGTTAAATTATACAAAGCTTGTGCCAGAACTTTTTTCAAAATCAATTGATATTTAATTTTTTAAAACTTTAAATATTATCACATACATAAAGATAATTAATAGTCTCGGATACAGTTAATTTAAGCTAGTAAAATCAGTAAAAAAATCAATGAATAAATCACGACTTCTGATAGCTATCATCCACCAGAACACAACCCCTTTCGACCCACCACACAAACCAATTTATTGAACAAAAAAAAAGTTTTCTTCAATTGTGTAGATATTGCATATCTATCTACGTATAAGAAAAGAAAATATATGTAACAAACATACAGACTTCAAGACATTATGCACTTTCAATGCCTTGACACCGATCTCATACTACTGTACATCTCGGCGCAATACCCCGAAAAATCGAGCATAGCCTTGAATAGTTCGGGCATCCGATTCTTAAAACTCGCTAGGGTTTTCTCCCTCACTTGAACACATTGCCTGCGATATGCATCTTCCTCCTCCTCGAGCTTCTTCCTCATCACCTCCACCGCCAGCTCCCTCTCTGCCAACGCCCTGTGATGGTGCTCCAATTCGGACCGATCTGGGTCCATCTCATCGGGAGGGGTCTGCTTCTCCATATATTTCTTGTGCCAATCTTCAAAGCTCCTGTAATTGGAGGCAAAACGCAAGGAAATGAATCCAATTTTAGGTCATAGTAGGTAATCACGCATCAACAAGCAGAAATAGCTAGGCTTTGGTTCAATCATTGGGTTGGGTTGATATGGGGATAAACCTGCACCCAACCCATGAACTTGATGGGTCATGCATGGATGATCAACCCTTGGCTATACAAAATTTGAAATACTTACCTGATTCACTTGATATATGTCTAAATTCATTGTTTAAGCCAATACAATATGAGATTGATATCAAATGGATGGGTCTGGGATGGGTCATGAGTCGATAGATTGGGCAAGAGACACGGGTCCAATTTCCATAACCTAACCCGTTTGTCTGAAGGGGCGAGAGGCGATGGCTCATGCTGCTTATGGGTACAAAAAATATCAACACATACCAAACATTTTCATGATTTAGGTACGGGTCATTCTGGGTTGGGTGGTCTAGAAATAACGAACACGGTCCAAGGGCGAAAGAATCACAACCCGTAACTAGTCCTTTCTACATTTTCACATGTTGGTTACATGTCATTTATGGGTTGAGTGGTTTACAAGTAGGCTAAAGGATTGAAGAGCACAAAGATCACAACCCGTACCTGACCTTTCCACGGGTTGGGTACGGGTAATTTCTGGTTAGGAGGTAGAGAAATAGACTACAAAAATACGATGGAACCTTACCTTGTCTTTCGGATTAATTCATTCTTTGTTTGTTCGCATCGGTGCCGTAATTTGATCTCATCTTCCTGCTGGTGGACGATGGTCTCGATCACGGCCTGGAAGTTGAAGATTGCGGTCCGGCCAATTTCATCGGGAAGGGAGTCGAGGGACTGCTGCCACAAGCGGATAAGGTTTTCAATTGGAGGGGTCTGAGGGCGGGCAGGGGAGGAGACTCGCTCCTTTAAGCTGCTCTCGATTGGGATTAGGTTTAGTTTTAGCCAAGAGTTCAGGGCTTTGATGTAGTCTTTTTGGAAGTCGACGAGGCGGCAGAATTGGACATGCCAGTCTTGGACTACGTTGAGGAGTTGGATGGTTCGGTCATGGTGGTGGTCGGTTGTTTCCTTCGGGGATTGAGAGTGGTCGATGTACTTCAGGTCTAACGCGGCGTTGTATTGGGCATCGTGATGGGACTGCATCACCTTCCACATCTTCGCCAGCCTGAACAAAAAAATGTTAATTATAATATTAAAAATAAAACGTTTAGGGGTTTAGATGAACCGATCTGAACATCAAAAGTACTAAGACTCTGTTCGGCTGAAATTAAGTGAGCTTGAACTCGAGCCAAACTTGGCCTAGACTTATTTTTTCAGGCCCGAGGTCAGTTAGGGAGACTATATACTTGTGTTTGAGACTGGACTTTGGCTTGAACTCTGAACCAGTTCGGCTATAATGAATCTATATAAGAAATACATACTATATGGCTCACAAACATCTCGAGACAACCATTAGTACGACCGATTCAGCTCACAGCTCGAACCTTACTCGGTTCGGAAATTTTCTAATAGAAATTGAATATTAACCGAATCAACACAGGTAGGGGTGTAAGTGAATAAAGCTGCTCACGAACTATTCAGGATCGATTCAGTTAATATTCGAATTTGATTCAAAAAATTTGAGCTGAGCCCGAACTTGTGTAATTTCGTCCAAATAGAGCTTGCACTTTGAATATCGGCTTGGCTCAATTCATTTCCACCCCTAGTCTTATCACTAAGCTCATCCGAAATGGAATCACACACGTATATTTCTACAAAGGAATGAACTTACCCATCAACTAGCTGAACTAGCTTTGGATATAGCTGTTCATCTCGCAGCCGATTTATTTCCATCACAGTTGAATCCATGGACTGCATATCGACAATGTATCTTGTATGCAGATGACTAACAGCTGCTTTAATTTTCTCAAGAGATTCTGAGTTGGGTTTTCGCTTCTTTTGCTTGTTAAGTGAAGCTACCTTCCGTTGATAGTCATATTTCAAGATCTCACCTGCCTATCAAGAAAATGGCCATCTATCATTAGCCAACCGGAGAGTAATAAATCTATTTCATAATGTTTACCATTCAAAAGAAAGAAAATGATAACATTTACAAGGTTCTATAGATTTAATTCATGATGCCTCAAACTGTGGATACAGTTTACAGACACATACCTTTACTTCATCATATAGCTTCTTCTCCCATGCAAGCAATTTATCCAAAACAGTGGCATGAGTTTCATTTTCCTCAGAATCAAAATCATCCTTCGGCACATCATTCTGTAATCCTCTAAAGGATCTGTTCCATGTAATGACTTGCATAACTCTTGCTGAGTGATCAATATGTCCTGCACAAATGTAGTATCGTAAAACCAATGTCAGAGGAAACTAGTATCTGAACTAGCAAACTTCTAAAATTTAACACGATTCCTACCCAATAAGTCATAATTATATGCAGAATATGAAAAAATATCTCAATAAACCACTTTTGCAGCTAAAAATTCACATTAACGCTAAAACCTTCATATTTAAACGGATGTCTTTATGGAATTGAGGGAGCAATGTGTCTATAATGGCAAGTATCTATAAGACTACAACTGAGCCAAGCACTAAAATTTTAACAGGGTAATTATTGAAATGCCACAATTCTCTACAAGGGCAAGCACAATCAATCCAAATTCACCGCTCTTGGCAGCTGAAAACCCACATTTATCACTAGCACTATCAAATTCAACACCTTCATTTCTAGTTATTGAATCCAATGGCAAGATGGACCATCTTTTACCTCGATTGTCAGCAAAATTTGAGTGATAATGCAACCTAGTAGCTTCAAGCATCCTTGACACTTCATGGGCACTTTCAGACGCTTTTAGAAAATGATCATCCAGCTCCACAAAAATCTGTGCCAAATTCACATTTTTAGAACCCCGCTTCCCTTCTGACACAGACGTTCCCACCTTCCCCTTTTTCATACTTTTTCCTGCACCATTCTCTACTACTGTAGCAAATGATGGCGGCATAGGTGGTTGTACCACCGTCTCTGCTGCCATTGGAGTGTGTTCCATACGATTCTGAATTATCCGTGGTTCAGAATACACTTTCCTCTCCTCCACCACTTCACTCAAGCTTGGCGCTGGTACATTCTCCACAGGAGAAAAGAAATAATCGTAAAATTCCTGCGGTTGAGCTCCATGTCTCTCCATGGAATGCACTGATCTAGGCGGTGAAGGTGGCTTCTGTGGCGGTGGTGGCTGCTGGACCCTACCTCTGCTACTCCGCTGCCTCAAACTACTACTAGGTTCACTCTCCAAATCCTCTTCCTCCTCCTCCTCCTCACCTTCCTCAATCATCGGCTCCACAGGCTTCACCTCCACCTTTGGGACCTTCATCTCCGGCGCACTGACAGTCCTCTGAAGCGGTGTAAAGTTCTCGGGATTCTCACGGAACTGCGGAGGTGGAGGAGGCAGGAGAGTCTCAAACGGGACCTGCGGCGCCGCGGTCGGAGCCGCCACCGAACCGACGCCATGAATGATCTGTTGAGGATCCCGTACCTCACCCTGAGCGTAATCGCTAAGGGCCGCGCCTGTGTTTTTCAGCGCGATGGCGTAGGCTGAGTGAGCTGCCGCAAAGGCGTTGCGCTGAGTGACGGCCTCCCGCATGAACTGCTTCCGGTCCCTGCATCGGATCACTGATTCCTCGTCCTCGATCTTCGATTGCGCGCACCCCATACCTCGAAATTCTCCTCTGCTACAGCATGCAGCAGGTCGATCGGATCCAAGCCTAGGGTTATTGCCGCGATCTTCTCTCAGCTGGGACCCGATTGACAGAGTGTAGAATTGACAGAGTGTAGAAGAAGAAAGGCGAAAGAAGAAGAAAGATGCAGACGAATGAAAATAATTGGAGTCAGTGAAACGACGTCGAAATGCCGCACAGTAAATAGCTTCATTTTGCTGCTTTTTTACGGAATTATACATTTTATATTAAAACTTTAAACTTCACGGTACCATTCAAATCAGACTAACTCAACTTGATTGAGGTTTAAATAGCTACTTCTGTCAATTTCTGATGAATCCCGACGAAATTCTGTCTGAAGGTTCAAATAGCCACATCCGTTCAATTTCTGACAAAATTCTGTCAACAGTTGACGGTAAATTGAACGAACGTAGTTATTTGCACCTTCGTCCAAGTTGAGATAGTCTTTTTTTTTTTAAGTTCGGATAGCTCGTTGCAAAACGTTCAAAGTTCAGGTAGCTCATTGTTCTTTAACTCATTCTTTGTTATTTAACCCATGTTCGAAATTTATTTCTCACTAAAAATTAGAATATGAATAAACAATAATTAAAAAAATTAAGAAGCACACACATAACTCTAGGCTTCCATGTTTCACTGACTACATAAATCCATAGAGAAAAAATGAAGAAGCATGTTCTCTTTTCTTTAGCTGAAAGCAATGTCGGATTCTCAATTAAAGCAAAGCTTCAAGTTGAAGATACCTTACCTCCAATGCTTCTCTATAGAAGTGCAGTAGCAGTCAATGAAAACATTGGTGCATGAATCATGGACAATAAGCAATGTTACCTAAAACCATCTTAATATTAGCTGACATTAAAGTTAATGTATTTGCACTGTGCATAGATTGAGAGCAAAGCAAATTAGCTGAACCCATCATTCAATTCGAGTCCTAAAAAAAATAAAAAATTTATAGTTAATATTTTATCTCATACTAACAAGTATGAGTGTAATTATTCTAAATGTGGAATAAGAATGACAAAAGTGTTCCCCTTTAATACACCCAGCTAGAAACCAAATAAAAAAGAAACCCTAAAATTATGCTTTAGGTCTCTTTTTAAAGCATCCTACTTTCCTATAGTAGTCTTTGTCCAGAATCATGTTCTGTAAGAAGATCTAGTAAAGATCAGATACAGCTGGAAAAAGGAAATTATATCACATGTTTATTAAGTTAAATTTAGTAAATACTAATACACAATAAATATATTGTCATATTTATAAATATGAGCATAACCCATAATTTTTCGTACATGTTCATTTTGTGTCATTATATTATGTTAAATTAGTCATTTATACGTATACATAGACGATTTGAAAGAAAATATCAACATAATGAACACTAATAAGTATTATGAATTAGCACTATATACAGAAGGGACCTGTCGGAGGTGCAGGGCTCAATAAGGAGCAAGGAAAAGACAGATACTTGAACCATTATGTATACCACATTAGCACTTATGCAGCAAACCCATCAAGGATTATAACTGGAGATTATTATTTGGAGATACTACATCCATGGAGCAAATCAAAATTTTAGATCATAATGAGTCAATTACTATGTCTCATACTCCAAACACAACCTAATTGATCAAACAATCACAGATTACAAACAAAGGTTATCTATAGGATCTACCTCCCGATCGCTGCATCTTTAGCATGATCAATAACTCTTGGCAGCTTCAATTAAGCTTTATGGGTAGAAAGGAGCCTTACTACTCTTGAGGTTCTTCTTGGTCCTCGCCTTCCTTTTCGGGTTCTTCCTGTTCTTGTTCCTCTTCCTCTTCTTCCTCCTCTAGAGGAGGATCTATAGGCAATGGTGGTGGCAGTGGTGTTTTCATTGGACTGAACTGTGGCGTTATTTCTGGTCTTCTTCCAGGCCTGGGCTTTTCCCATTCCTATATCATAAAACAGTATTTGCAATGAATATGAAAATGTTTGATTTTTGTTAATCTCAATATAAAAGATGTAACTTCTCCACAAAATCCATCATATTGCGCTTTTCTTCTTCAATAGTTTTAGCCTAATCATATCTCAACACAAACAGAGGGTATCCTCCTCAATCTTTTTGGCAATTCAAGGACAGAACTTAGCTAATGGGATTGAATTATAGAAATGATTGCTTTTGATTGAAAAGAACTGTTTCTGATTCAAGTACAGTTTCTTTCTATCCACAAAAATCAGGAATTTCCATGCTTGAATGATTCGTAGTTAGAATTTCTTGTAATCTGCTTCATGTATTGAATGAATCAGAGAATCACTCTTGCTAATGGATAACTACATAGTACTTTGAACATCAAAGTCAACTATTTCAAACCATCTTGAACTGTTGTATTTGCTCATTCTGAATTCTGCAACAGTTTTTTTTTGGCCAAAAGGATTCTGCAACAGTAGCTTGAACAAAGTAGACGAATCGAATAGAAAGATTTCTGGAATAACCAAACCGAACTAACAAAATCAAATTGGAACCTTATGGATTCTCTGTTTTCCAGAATCAAAGAGACGCTCACAAACTTCTTAATCTATAGAAACTGGAGAAAACAAAGATCACGCGACATAATTAGGGAATTAATCTATCTACTCAGGAATGAACACAAACTTGAATCAGTGAAAGAGGAGTACTTACGACGGGAAAATCGAGAGGAGAGCGGCGAACCATCTTTTCTTCTTCGGGAGCCATCCGCACAATCTGGCTCCGCCGCCTCAATCTGTCAACACCGGCCAGCAGAGGCGTCTGGAGAAACCTACAACACACCGGTGAGAACGAATTGCAGATAAGGCTCGGCCTCTGGATGGTGGAATTCGAGGCGCTCAAAGGAGTCATTAACGGACGCCCGAAAGACGACGGCATCGACAGCTGGAGAAGCGACGGAGATGCCATCGAGGCTAAGGAATCAACTAACGGCTACCTTAGCTTTAGTGGAAGGTCTGCGTCTCTCGGCTCTGCGCTAGAGGCTCGGCCGCCTCAATGACGGATGAGGCATGAGAAGGCAAGGTCGAAGTGGATTGGTAGTTGATGGGCCGAAGTCTAGAAGATTCAGTACACCAAACTAGTGAGTTGGGCTGACTTTAAATATGAACATTCTAAATAAAACTATAATTAATAATTTATGATATTAAAAATTATAATATAATTAGTGTCTCATACGTATACGGCTAGACCGTATAAAATTCATATTCTTAATCCGAACCTAATATGGTTCAACTTGTTTG
The DNA here is from genome assembly GCA_946814005.1 of Chamaenerion angustifolium. Classification (NCBI taxonomy): domain Eukaryota; kingdom Viridiplantae; phylum Streptophyta; class Magnoliopsida; order Myrtales; family Onagraceae; genus Chamaenerion; species Chamaenerion angustifolium. Next base: position 521,973 of record OX328281.1, read on the forward strand.
CACAAAATAATTTCTTGTCCAATTTTTGTTTATAGGTAATGGTTCAATATATTTGAAAATGATGGTAATTGGTACCCCGTTAATTTTCTGTTAAAAAATTAAGTTAGATATTTTTTATATTTGCAAAATTAATCAAATATTTTTCTAAATGTTATAATTAAACTCTACAAACTTACACTAATTTTTCAAACAAGTTCCGACTCAATTCGAGTCACATCGGGGGCCCCTAGTCAAGGTCCGAACCCAAACCATTGGACCCTGGCTAGGGGACATTTGGTGTGACTCAAATCGAGTTAGACTTGTTTGTCACATTAGTGTAAGTTTGTAGGGTTTAGTTGTAACATTTAGAAAAATATTTTGTTAATTTTATAAATAGAAAATATTTAACGGATTTTTTTAACAAAAAAGTAACAGAGATACTAATTACCATAATTTTCAAACACGTTGGACCAAAAACAATCGTTTGGATTTGAAAATCATTTTCGTCAAATATGTTACATTATTTTCAGACTTTTCTCTTATTTTTACGTACTAGACTCGACCCGAACCTGAGTCAGGTTCGAATTATTTTTGGTAGGGGTGATAAAAAAAGACTGTAGGACCGAATTCCCGACGAGACCGGTCCGAGACCGAGCAGTTTTTTTTCTTCAAGGTCGGTCTCGATCTCTTTTCCCGAAATCCCGTTTAGAACTGGTCCGGCCCGAAGTTACTATACAACCCCTACAAATCAATGATGTATGTTTGTTTAGAAAATGAACTTTGGGAGAAAATGAACTTTGTTTAGAATTTTGTGTGTTTGTTACTTGGTTGATTTGTTACTTTGATTCCAATCATGTTTGTATTTAGACAAATTTATTTTTTTTGGGTCATATTTGGTCCAGGACCGAGACCGTCCCGAGTCAAGAAAGATCGACTCAGCCGTGTTTTTTTGACCGAGGTTGGTATCGGTCCTCCAGAAGGCAAGACCGAATTTTCGGTTCGGTCTTGACTTCATGACCGGTCCGCCCATGATCCGTCCTAATTTTTGGGTCGGATAAAATTTTGACACTAATATGAACCAAATAATTCCAGAAGCCATGTGCGGAAGCTCGTCTCCTTTCCGTCACTCATTCAAAAATCAAAATTCAAGGACAACAAATAAGCTGAAGCTAAGCAAGTCTGCGTCTCTACTCTCTTTTCATTGGACTCATTGCTCCCGGTGAAAGCAACCTCATAATGCAGCTTTCGTTGAAGTAAAATCTCTTCCAGTGGCATCTGCACCACACTTCACCTTAATCTTTCCCTCTGGAGAATGCGATTCACCGACATCGGTGGATTTGAGCTTTCGGCGGCGGTTTGGAGTCTATCGGAAGTATTAGAGCAGGTTCGGAGGTAGAGAGAAGGAAAGAGTAGCTTATCGGAGTTGTGCAGATCGGTTTTGGTCGGGTGATAAGTACAATGGGAAGGCAAGGGCAAAGATCTGGAGCTCCGGCGGTGCATCACCAGCGGCAGCACTCGGACAATTTCCTGGAGAGCTCTTCCAATGGGAGATGGCTTCAGTCTGCTGGTCTCCAGTACCTGCAGTCCTCGAATGATTCCCTTCCTCCTCTTCAGGTGGTAGTCTGATGGAATTTGATCGATTCTACTCTGTTTTTCTGCTCATCTTAACAAATAGTGGAACATGTAGCTCAGATTTGCATCTAATAGATTTGAAGTTATTCTTACCGTGTTAGGTGAGGAAAATTCGGTTGCTATTATTGTATTTGGATCTGTACAGATCAGATTATGATTCTGGTTTTCACATGCTATTCACGGCAATGATGGCTCAGAACTTCAATTCTAGTTCGTTTGTCGTTTTTTTATGTTTGATTGGTAAAAGTTTCATGAATGGTGTCAGCAATTGGTTGACCACCTAAAGGCTAAAGGGGAATTAATTGCAATCTAAGAGATAATAGCTTTTATTAGCTGACATAAGATTCTTTATCACGACTTGGCAATTACATTACGGCTGTCTGAATGAAAAAATAAAGTCTGATAGGTTTTGAAATTTTATTGCTTATAAAATGAGGAATGTTTCTAATCTGTGCTGATGAATGATGATATCTTTGTTAAATATTGTGAAGCATGTTGATCTTTATGCATTTATTTTATTTTATGCCTTATGAGGTTCTCGATCTTAGTTATTCTTGTGTTCGCATTTAAGCAGGACTATAATTTCTACCCTGGTGGAGGAGGGCAGGGAACAAGAACGTTTCGGAGTATGCAGAGAGGCAACAATGCTGGTAATGAATTCTACATGGAGCCTTCAACACCTCCGACATATTCTAGGGCATCTAACCAAAGGAGGGACGGAGAGGACGACTCACCCACTGAGTTCAGTCCAGGCCTTCTGGATCTTCATTCTTTCGATACTGAGCTTATCCCTGAGGTGGGTTTCAGCATACGTAAAGAACAGGCAACATAATCTAGTTAGCTTTCGATACATTTTTTCCCCTTTTGTCCCTACTTCCTGAATTAAGAGTACACTTTCTGAACAGATGCCAACATCCAGCCTCTTTGACAACTCTATGAACCATCCTATTCGTGGCAGAAGCTTAGATGATGCAGAGCCATATATTGCAAACAGCAAGCAGCCTGGAAGAGTTCGTGGTCTACCAGATAATAACCTCACAAAAAGTATTGCTGTAGACAAAGATAGAGCTAATTCTGTTGCCAAGATTAAAGTAGTGGTACGCATGCACTTATTTTAAACTTGACTTTGTCATATAGAATGCATGTACGATGACATTAGCTAACTTATTGCTGTATATGTTTCAATTTTCTTTCTGCTTTGTTTGACTGTTTTTTTTTACCAGTAGTGATCCTTATCAAGTGCCATGCATGCTGTCAATCTTCTGATCTAGTGCTAATTTATCTTGAAATTGTTTTGATCCTTTTAGTAGGTATCTTATACAAAATATCATGAATCCTGCTTCTAATTTTTGTTTCTGCTTGTTTTGGTCTTAATAGGTGCGTAAGAGACCACTTAACAAAAAGGAACTTGCTAAGAATGAGGAAGATATCATTGACACACATGCTAATTCTCTTACTGTCTATGAGACAAAACTTAAGGTAGCCATCACTTACATATTTAACAGGGTTTAGGACCCTTTCTTCATGTAGCTCTGTAGTAAAAAAATTCTATATACTACTACATGCTCCAATGGTGTCTCTTCTTGTTCTGCAGGTTGATTTAACCGAATATGTAGAGAAGCATGAATTTGTTTTTGATGCAGTACTGAATGAGGAGGTTTCCAATGATGAAGTGAGATGATAAATTTTGAGTTATTCTGATCTTTAAATGTATCCATAGTTTCCCACTTCTCTTGAGCCTCTGTTTTTGTCTTTTAGGTTTACCGCGAGACTGTGGAGCCCATAGTCCCCATTATTTTTCAGCGAACTAAAGCAACTTGTTTTGCATATGGACAAACAGGTAAGATAATATCCTTGAAGTACATGTTTATAAGATAAATTACAAGACATGATAATTGTTCTTGTCCCATTGTTTAGATAAGATTTTCTCACTGCACAGAATCCTTCATGGATATATTAGGTTCAAGTTCAGTTCATGATAAAATTGAGTTTTCCTTCCTCTTCAGGTAGTGGTAAAACTTTCACTATGAAACCGTTACCCCTCAGAGCGTCAAGAGACATCTTGAGGTTGATGCTCCATACATACCAAAATCAAGGATTTCAACTGCATGTCAGCTTCTTCGAAATCTATGGTGGAAAGCTCTATGATCTTTTGAATGAAAGAAAGTAAGAAAACTGCATATTTCGTTCTGTTTCAACCGTAGGACTTTAGGCTTTGTACCGTATTAACACAAATAACTCCTTTATCATAGGAAACTTTGCATGAGAGAGGACGGAAAGCAGCAAGTTTGCATTGTGGGGCTGCAAGAGTATAGAGTATCAGATGTGGAGACCATTAAAGAGCTTATTGAAAGAGGAAGTGGCACGAGAAGTACTGGAACAACTGGTGCCAATGAGGAATCTTCTAGATCACATGCCATACTTCAGCTTGCTATCAAAAGGTCAGTTGATGGCAGTGAATCGAAGCCTCCCCGTGTTGTTGGCAAGCTCTCCTTCATCGATCTTGCTGGAAGTGAACGTGGAGCTGATACTACTGATAATGATAAGCAGACAAGGTAAGCGTATGGCTATCTTTACAAGTTCCAACAATTAATCTTCTTAATATCATGTTAGAAAGAGCTTTCCTACACTTATCCAATTGTAAAGTTCTTTAGGAGTCATCGAAAAATACAAAAAGGGGGCTTGGCTGTAATGAGTTCGACTATAATTATGTTTTGGTTTTCCAACTATTGGATTTTAAAATAAGATTACTTTTTACTTCTATAATTATTCACAGTGGATGCCATTTTCAAATCCAGTAGACCTCATTTTAGTCCTTCCCAAAAAGAAGCGGTCACCAAATACCAACAAAGTACATGTGGTACTCTGCAATGATAGTTATACTCTACAATGTTGCACTTCGGTTGAATTTAGTAACTCTTTTATACAATTTTAAATGAATCTTCACAGTAGATTCTCTCTTATCCGATAATATAAGAGTAATTTATTGTACTGTTGTGGGTTTGGCTGCAGAATGGAAGGTGCAGAAATCAATAAGAGCTTACTTGCACTGAAGGAATGCATCAGGGCTCTGGACAATGATCAAGGTCATATTCCATTCAGAGGCAGTAAATTAACCGAAGTTTTACGTGATTCCTTTATGGGAAATTCACGTACGGTGATGATATCGTGCATTTCTCCAAGTTCGGGTTCTTGTGAACATACTCTCAATACCTTGAGATATGCTGACAGGTGAAAGAATCTACACTCAAAACTACAATTCCTTTATTTGTTATTAATTATTATTTTGTTTAACTTGTCCCAATTTTAAAAAAGCTTCCTTTTGTTGCTTTTACCTTTACAGGGTAAAAAGTCTTTCAAAAGGAAACAATGCGAAGAAGGACATCCTCTCCTCGACCATAAACTTAAAGGAATCAATCACTATTCCCTTATCGTCGACTGTATCAAATTTATCCAATTTTGAGGAGGATTTGACAAATTCATGGCCCGAGGAGAATGGAGGAGATGATTATGATATGTCTGAAGAATTGTATGAGCAAGAGAAACCAGTGATGAAGAAGAACAATGGAAGGGTGGAGTCTTTCTTACCTCCGCAACCAGAGAAGTCAGTGAAGCCGAATCTTCAACCAAAATGGAAGGACCAACATAAAACTAATAATGTTAGCGGCATGCAGTTTGGTGATGATCTGGATGCACTTTTGCAGGTACTATGATACTCTAAATACCTCAAAATATAAATCGTTCTCTAGAAATACTAAAATCATGGGAAATAAATCCTTATATGTATAATTTTTTCAGGAAGAGGAAGATCTTGTCAATGCTCATAGGAAGCAAGTGGAGGATACTATGAACATTGTTCGAGAGGTACACAAATCAATCCTTTGTATCACAATAAAAAAGTTCATGTTAATTACGTTAAGAAATTGTCTAAAGTATTGAACTTAGTGGGATAAACAACCGTTTTCTGAAATGGTAAAAGATTCTACTTTCTCTGCTGCACTCTGCTGTACTTTCTTGCCAACTCTTTCAATTTTTATGGCTGCAGGAAATGGATTAAGAGTTTTTGAAATTGTAAAAGATTCAAATTTCTCTGTTCCACCCCACGTTTCATTGCTGTTAGTTTAAGGTCAAATTCTGAACAGTATGGAAGACTGAGAAAGCAGAAATTTACCTTTTCAGAAATAAAAGTGATTTGGTGAAGTACTGAACAGAGAAGGAACTATTTTCCCCCCACTGAGTTTATACAATTTACCGTTGCAGGAAATGGACTTACTAGTCGAAGCAGATCAACCTGGGAACCAACTCGACGACTATGTCACCAGATTGAACACCATCCTCGCTCAAAAAGCATCCGGAATCCGCCAGCTACAATCTCAATTGGTTCACTTCCAGAAGCGGTTAAAGGACCATAACGTATTGCTCTCTTCAGGCTACTAAATTCATGAGGTAAGAAAAAATCTGTAAAAGCATCAACTCTCTCCTAAATCGGTCCATATGGTTGGATCGGTTTCTCAGAGATTTTTCGTTTTACAATTCTGATAATCTCGAACTGAATTTCGGGAGTGGGGATTCTTCCTCTCTCCCCTTCTCCCTCATGGATTGAGAATGTGAGATCATATTTTTTCCACATCTCCTTGTACTATTTTCCTGTATATGTGGTGCTGCTACCAGAGAATGTCGTGTAAAGCTGATGATCTCACAGGACGTAATTTATTGTGTTCATTAAAATTGTTGCATTTTGATGAAATCATATTGCATTTTGATGAAATCATATTTTTAGTTATTTATTATATGAAAGTGATATTTAAGTACTAAATTTGGTAACTACTTGAACTTGAGTTCTTTCTCCGTTGCTTTAAAATTGAAAGTGAGTTGTGCGAATTAAGTTTGAATAACGTTGTTTTGGGAGAATTTTTTATGTTGTTCGTGTGGTGGGTTTATGATGTTCATACCTTCCTTTTTCATCAAAATAATTAGACAACCAAATATATGCAAATGTATTATTAATCATACAGTTCTATTTTGGACCTCATTGGCAAGATTGCTGTATTTATAAATTTTTATACATAAATTTCGGGACGTGTAACTTGCTCATTAAACAGATTAGTCGGTGGATAAAAGTGAAATATTACTATATCGAATTGGGGATGTAAATCTCTTTTATTTAAATAATTAAGTCGATGGTTAAAAGTGAAATATGTGGTGTGAAATTCACTTATTAGTCATTAACTAGTTTAAAAGTGAAATATTGATGTATCATAATATGTATTAATTAAGAATGATCATAATCTGTGTTAAAAAGATGTGTTAATGTTTTATTTTAAAAGATAACTTGATAATTATTATCTAATGACAAGAAGAGTCATTGAAAAAGTAGTTGATTAGTCATTAATTGGGCTAACAAATCATGGAAGAGCAAACCAAACCAAACAATTGCGGCGAAGAATAGCGGTAATTACGGCAACTAGGGATTCAGAGTGATTTTTGCGTGCACCGGGTGTCCAAACAAGTCCCTCAAAATGATTAAAAAACAATCAAAATCATCATTTCGAAGCTACGTGTTTGTGATCCGGGTGTACCCAATTCTGATACAAAACTGAAGAGAGTAGTGGAAATCATGAAGAGAAAATTGATACTCTAGGTACACCGGGTGTACAAGCATCCATAACAAAATGGCTCCAAAGTAATAAAAATCATTGTTTTGAGGCTACATTTTCGTGGGCCAGGTGCATCCATGTTTAATGCGGATCTATAAATACAATAGTGGAAACGATGAAGAGATTACTCCAATTTTGGATACACCGGGTGTACAAGCATCCATACTAAAATGGGTTCAAAACCACTAAAATAATTTTTTTCGGGGGGGTCTGTTCGTATACCCGGTCCATCCAAGTTTCTAACAACTTAAACAAAGCTACTTTGCAGTTTTTTTTTTTGCCTCACGCTAACTATTTTTTTTAAATGGTTATTCACTTATTCGTATATATGTTTCTGATTTAAAGACATTCTAAAAAATTATTATTTCCGAAATGTAAACGTAGTAGTCGGATTTTCTTCTTCTCTCCATAATGTGAATTTGAGTTGCATGGGAAAATAGTATTATTAATCGATAAAATGCTAGGACATCGAATAGTCGCGATTAAGATCGAACATCATCATCTTGTAAATGCCACTTTATAAATTTTAGGGTTACAATATATATACACTTTACGATTTAACATCACCAACATGGCAACCAAGTGAAAAACTTGGACTAAATTTAATGTTGTAGGACATCAAATAGGACCGATTGGGATGGAACAACATCATCTAATGAACTAATAAATAATTACTTACAACTTTTCTACAGGATAACTTTTTTTCTTTTTTTTTTTTAAAAAGAGAAGTATCAAACTATCAATCTATTATATACATATTTTGCAACCAATATATATTGATATGAAGTGGACATGGTAGATAGTACGAAACCACCCAAGGCGATTCCATGGAAGTCTCTGCCTCGGCCACAGGAGAAGAATGGGTAGAAGGAAAGAGGTTTAGGAAGCTTCTGGTAGTAAGTAGCCTGGGGAATAATGGAGGAAACGCTTGAAGGTAGTAAGGCTTCTACAAAGAAACAAAGTCTTGGTCATGTAAAAAAAAGGCTAGCAGAAGCATTTATATAACATGGTAACTTAGTGTGATGAATTAGAGGAGTGTACCTGTGCATGTAATCCACTTGTGACTGACTATATGCTAACTGCCATAACATGACCTTGTATAAATGCTGACATATAGCTTCTTCCAAATTTGTTGCAGATGACAATCCAATTGGCCCATATGATAGGATCCTGTAGAGCAAATTGAGATACAGTTTCAGGGATGTCAATTGGTCCACACAGATGGTTCGTCTATAAGATCAATGCAGGCGTGTTAATTGGTTTTGTATTAACACAGTATGCAAATTCTAAGCTTTTGACCAAGTCGGTGAAATACAGCAACTGGTTTTGACATTTTTACCCAGATATTCTACCTTATCACCATCTATTTATCCGTAAGATGCTAGCTCTACTTACAAAGCTTTCAATTGAATGTTCGATCAGGAAAACTTTCAATGCAAGAGTGATGTAATTGGTGTTACCACAATTTACAGTTTCTCAGCTTTTGATCAGTTCTACCTTACATATATATTGAGATTTGTTCATCACCAAGCCAATGTCATGCAGCAGCTGTTTTTTTAACTCTTTACACCAGAAATTTCTATCTCAGCCCCGTTTGCCTTGCCCATAGAATGCTAGCTAGTTTGCATAAGCGCATCTTAAGAAAAATCTGTCCCATTAAATAGTACTGTACATAAATAATATGACTTACTGTTATTGTCCTCTTTTGTGGAATTTGAAGAATTGATGTAAATGTCTATGGACTTCACCATACTTGTCAGTAGATGGAATGAAACTGTCCTTGATCCATTTCGGGAGCTTGTCAGTTGGGTGCTGGGAGCTTCTTTTTATGGAATTTGACGCATACCTCTTGTCTACCAATAAAATTGCTGCATAATCACCAATATGACGAATCGCTCTCCCTAAAATAGGTATAAAAAAATACGTACCACAAAACATTCAGTTATAGCTTAATTGAGACACCAAGGTGAATATGCAGAATTATAGAAACATGCACTTATGCAATTATGGTAAGATAGGTTGTTAGGATCCTGTCAGGATGCAGAGCAGTACTACGGCTCTTTCCTTACCTATAATTTCTATGATGAGACAAAATAAACAATGAGAAATTTTCAGTAATTCTATATGGTATAGAGCTCTGCTGCAAATCCAAAACGTTCTCTGAAACCATTCCTTTTGTCTAGCTGTGCGCACTGCGCAGTAGCTAGCATCAGAGATCTGCAATGACGTCCAATCGAGTGAATCCTTCTGGGATGGTCTTCAGCACACAGCCACCGACTGATGTCACAGGAAGAACAACCTCAACTACGACGAAACTTTCAGCCCTGGGATCAAACCACAAACGATCCACATAGTCCTCTCCTCTCTCTTGCACTACCACCGGCATGTCTATTCAACAATTGGACATCAAAAACGCTTTTCTCCATGGGCAACTCGATGAAGTGGTCTACATGAAACAACCCCCAACTTTGTTCATCATGACTTCCCGAAACATGTTTTTCGCCTTCGCAAGACTCTCTATGGATTAAAGTAAGCGCCCCGAGCTTGATTTCGCCGTTTCAGCTAGGGGTGTCAAAAATTGACCCAACCCGTGAATGACCCGTCCACGGATCATGTTTGAGTCCGAATTTTTGACCTATGGGTCATTTTGACACGACCCATGGATAACTCGTAAAAATACGGGTCGTGTTTGGGTTAGAAGGTTTGACCCATGGATCAACCTGTGACCCATGGAGTTAGCTGTAATGGTTGTCATGCAGATGACACTTTCAATGGTGAATCTGGACTAATCGGAAAATAAGCTTCCCTAGGAGGCAGAAGTGGTGGCATTGTGGACGAAGGAGAGATGGGTTTTGCCATTTTCTCCATTACTAGTCCGTCTTTATCTACCTTCTCTTCATCATCCTCTTGCTCAAAACTAGGGTTCATCACTACTGTAACACATCCGTGAATCTGCCATTCTTCCTCATATACAATACATCCACCCTGCCTTCTTCCACCACCACTCCCTTGATGTTCTTCCCCGGATGCTTGAACTCTCACTGCTCTTCCTCGCCCATCGAACCTGTATTTTCCTCAGCAGCACAATGGAGATGATGAAAAGGAATTCAGACGGGTCGAACGGGTCAGTTTGACCCATGCCTTTGTGGGTACTGTTTCTGACGGGTCAATCGGACCCGCGGATCGTGTCTGAGTTACAAAAATTGACCCGTACACATAGATGGGTCGTGTTTGGGTCCCACGACCCGTGGGTGTAACGACCCAGGGTCAACCCAACCCGCAAATTGACACTCCTAGTTTCAACACTACGCTTATCTCGCTTGGTCTCCAAGCAAGCAAGACTGACACATCTATGTTCATATATCGTGTTGCTTTAGTCACTATACTCTCTCTACTTTATGTTCACGATATTATTGTCTGCAGCAATCAAGCCAATGCCATTCCGCAGCTTGTTCATTGACTCAATAAGGAATTCGCGATGAAAAGGATCTCGGTACCTTACACATATTCATCGACATCAAAGGTCATTTTCAAACGTAAGACTTGTTTTTATTTCAATCTAAATATGTTGCCGAGCTATTACGTTGGATTGATCTTGACCATGCGAAGGCTATGGTGGGACCCGTAGCCACGACTCATCACCTCACGACGCATGAGAGTGAACTTCTAACAGAATCGACCTTTTATTGACAAATGGTCAGTGCTTTACAATATGTTACCATGACATGTTCTGATATCATTTGCCATCAACCTTGTCAACCAGTATATGCACAGACCTCGGGTTCCACATCTTCAAGCTGTGAAGAGGATCTATTCGTACCTTGCTGAGACCATTCATCATGGACTTCTCCTTCACCGTCAACCTTGTCGTACACTAATAGCCTATGCCGATACAGATTGAGTAGAATGTCATGACACACAATCAGTTGTAGATTGTGTGTCAATATCTTTTACTGTACTTTGATTGCAGTTTCTAAACTGACTGATCTATCAATTTATGTTGTCTTATCTCACTAACGTGTCGTCCAAGGGAATGATGAGCAAGTTGGTAGTCTTTATTTCCTGAGAAACTCAAGTGTGTCTCATGCATCTTTTGTTCATGCTTGCTCAAAGACTACTACTTCCAGGACATGCTTCACTAGATAAACTTAGGCAACTTTCTATTTTATTAATCGCAATGAGACTTGTGTTAAGGATTGACTCATATGTCCTTTAGTTAAACAAATAAGCCTTGAATTTTCTATCCGCTGAACCCATAATTTGGAACCTTTTGCTTTAATACATATGGATGTGTGAGGTCCTAATGTACTCCTACTTATGATGGTCATCCTTATTTCTTAAGGATTGTCGACGATCATACATGTTGTATAGTGATTCATTTGATGAGATTGAAGACTAATATGTCATAATTGGTTCGTAACTTTCTCAACCTAGTGAAGATGCAGTTTTTTGCAATTGTTTGCACCATTCGATCAGACAATGGCACCAAGTTTTTCAACAATCTCATAAGATTCTTGTTTTCAACCAAAGGAATATTCCATCAAAGTAGTTGTACTGTGACACCACAATGAAATGGAATCGTTGAACAGAAGCATCAACATTTGCTTGACATTGGACAGACTTTGAAGTTTCCGGGGTTGGTACTAGGAGTGATCAAAACAACTGAGTGGACCGAAATTTCGACAAGACCAACCCGAAACCGGCCCGACTTCTGTTAAATCCTAGTTTACACTTGTTTAGAACTGTTGAACATGATTATGAGCCCTAGCCCAAGGCAGTCCAACTTCAACTTTGATGAGGAAAACGGTTTGATTGCTTACGGTAATTCGGCATCCTCGCGCGTAAATAGTAATGGATCAGCTTACCCTGCACCTCCTAGTACTAGCCTATACTCCTTAGCGGTGGTGGCAAAGAAGAAGTTTGAGAATAATAAAAATCTTCACATGTTTATGTAGAGTTCCAATGCTTCCCTGGTTTCTGAAGGAAGTATTCATGTCTTCTGAGGTGGCGCCGACCTTGGTGGTGGAGTTTGAAGTGGTGGTGGCGCTGACCTTTGTTGTTCTCTTCAAAGTTAGATTATATTCGATACAAGACCGAGACTGGCCCGAGTCAAGCAAGACCGACTCAGACGTTTTTTTTTTGCCGAAGTCGGTGTCGGTCATCCAAGAGTCAAGATCGAAATTTCGGTCTCGGTCTTGCCCAGAAGACCGGCCCGCCCATGATCACCCCTACTAAGTACTGGGATCATTGTGTCTTAGTCGCTTGCTACTTAATTAATCATCTTCCATCTTGTGGTTTTTATGGAAAATCTCCTCTTGCGGTCCTTCTTGGTCGGGATCCATATGTTTAACACTTTCGGGTGCTAAGCTGCCTCTGTTTTGTGAAAGTTTGTTCTTCTCATCCCATAGCCAACTCACATTGTCCATCTATTGTGATAGTAATTAAGCGTCTTGTCCGATCACACGACGATTTGTCAACGGATATTGTGTTCGCTTTGATGCAACTATGTTATCATGGAAAACGAAGAAACAAACTACCGTTTCACATTCATCAACAATCGGCAGAGACCGAATATCAGGCATTGGTACAACAGTATCATAGTCTATTTGGGTTCGAGGACTTCTTTGCAACCTTGGTTTTCTACAGTTTTCCCCGTCAAGATTGCTCTGTGACAATAAATCGTCTATACAGATACCAAACCATCTCATGTTCCATGAGCGTACGGAACACATTGAGATAGTCTGTCACTCTATACGAGATTAGATCAAGGACCTCATTGTAGTACCAATCTACGTTGCTTCAACTGATCAACTAGCTGATTTGCTAACAATGACATTAGCGAGGCACCAACATAACTACCTTCTTCATCAATATGGAGTGCATGACCTCTTCACTCCTCGGTCAGATTTCGCTGAAAGCCTGAAGCCGTGAGAAAGGAAGGGAGTTCAATTGAGGAGGGTGTATAGAAAGATAGATACTTATATTTCTTATTTGGATAGTTAGAGGACTATTATAAAATTATGGTAAGATAAGTCGTTAGGCTCCTTTGTCAGGATGCAGATAGGGGCGACAATTTCTGACACGACACGATTAAACGACACGACACGACACGATCTGCTTTAAAGCGTATATGGGTTTGACCTTAACGGATCCCGTGTCTAAACAACTCTTATAAGTTTAGACACGATTAATAACCGTGTCTAAACACCTCAAATCTGCAAATATCTGTATAAACACGATTAACTATTCGTGTCTAATCGTGTCGTGTACTCATGTGACACGAATAGAGACATAGGGGTGTCATTTTCTGACACAACACGATTTCTAAGTGTGTCTAAATAACTCTTATACATTTAGACATGATTAATAATTGTGTCTAAACACATCTAACATGCAAATACACGGCAAACACATGTTTAGACACAATTAATTAATCGTGTCTAATTGTGTCGTGTACTAAGTGTGTCTAATCGTGTACACGATTACTTCTATGAATTAAGTTAGGCTTAAATTTATACTAATAAAGTAAGTGACCCATTAACCACACTCATGAGTTCTAATTAGAATTAATTATTAAAAAAATACTCAAATTTTAGTCTACTTGAAATTTTTTAATTTATTATTATTTATAATTTAAGGTTTAATATTCAATAAAATAACCAAAATTTGAGTATTACTTTTTTGTAATTAACCATTTTCCGAATAAGGTAATTTCTATAAATCCTTAACGAATCCTGTGTCTAAACAACTCTATATGTTTAGACACGATAAACGACTTATACGTTTAGGCACGAGATATGTTTAGACACGTTTAAAATTTATCCGTTGAGACACAAGACATGTTTAGACACAACACGATTAATGACACGACACGATTAGGCACGACACGATTGTCACCCCTAGATGCAGAGAAGTACCTATGCTGATATTTTCTATGATGAGACAAAATAAATAATGAGAAATTTTCAGTAATTCTACTGAATAATATATGCTACCTCATATAAGAAAAAGGCTCAAGAGAGATCCAACTAACTACTCAGTCTTAAACCAGTGATGCAATTAAATTACCATGATTACTAAGATCTCTTTTATATTGTTAGTCAAGGATAATGATATCACAATAAATTAAAAAATGATGAAAATAAGAAAAATAGCTAGAACTCACCGATTGATTGGTTCACTGCCTTCATGCACAAATTTTCATAATATGATTTTCCTTTCTGACCACAACTTCGTAGGATGCCTAACCCTGCTTGAATGTCTCCACCATAATTTTCGTCACTAGCTGAAATTCTGGAGTGCAAAGAATTTGATTCTCCTAGAGCATCAATATGTTTTACTCTTTCCATCAACTCAATGTCCGATGGGTTCGGGTATGGCAGTCCAACCATAACAATGCATCTGCCCATGCCATCACTGAAATTGATGCCCTCTGATACCTTTCCACCAACTACTGCTAAGAACACTGCACCATTTTGAACACCTGAATCCTTTAAAGTTCCATTCGATGAAGCAGCAATTGTTTCCTTGTATTCCTTGAGAACAGATTCCACATCAGAGCCTTTTCTAGGCTCTCTAAATACTCGTTTTTTCTTCTTGATCCTGTCAAGTATTCCTGAAATCTTCCACGCACTATAGACTTGATTCTCATAATCGAAAGAAGAGAAGAACACAACAATTCCTTCAGGAACTACAATGGCCAGATTACAAAGCAGTAAACCAAGTTCTTCTACCTGGAGTGACATGAAAGTAAACATTATTTTTATTAGAAGGATCATTCACATTAAAGTAAAACACCATGCACACTGATCAAATAGATACAAATAAAGTCCGAGCATAATATGAAACTAAGGGTCCTGCATATTTACCATGATTGAAGAACCTCTTGAACCATAGCTAAAGTCGAAGAACTGACCAGTAGGGCCACGAGATACTGCTATTGGTAAAATACTCTCTCGAGGGACAATGTGACTGCAAGAAAAGAAGCTCAACTGATCCAACGGTAACCAAGGAAAGAGGCGTTCTCTTGTTTCTTCTATAGGCTGCAGCGTGCCACCAGCTAGTATAACAGCATGAGCCTCCTCTGCTATCTAAAGAACATCTTATTAGTTACTTAGTAAAAATTATGAGCCTCCTCTGCTATCTAAAAAAGAACATCTTATTAGTTACTCAGTAAAAATTTGCCCCCACCACTCCACCCCACCCACCCACAAAAACAAAACAAAAAAATAGTGACACAAAGATTTGAAGCGTGTTAGTTCTAGCATACCTCAGAGAAAATCTTCTCCCCGGTTAACATGACATATTTAACAAATCCTGCTTGTTGCCCAGAGAGCGTTTGCTTTGTTTGTGAGATGATAATTCTTCCATCACCATTTTTGTAAGTGAGGGATACCAACATGGCTGTCAATGCACGGAAACTTGATAAAGTGCTGCCTTCTTCGCCACTGTTATTGAATGTCAAAACTGTTTGTTCTTTAACCAGTTTGCTCCCATAGCCACTTACCTGATAAGCATATATCCATCCAGTTCTTTATTAGTAAAAATAAGGAAACATGAGTTAAAGTATATACCATGAAACAAGAAAATACCTTGTGAATAATATTGCTCTCATTTATATAGTCCAGCACCTTCACAAAATTGATGTTATCTATGTTGAGCAAAAACAGAAAATCATTGATTGCCACGGAAGAATCCACAGGAGATTTTCCTATTGAGTGCCTCTCAAATTCATCTGATGGGTTCACACAGTCTTTGTTGTCTTTGTGCAGCATCTGAAGGAAAGCTCGAGCAACAACCAACAATGTCTGAATGTATCTTCGATTGCCATGCCCCAACAGGTTAAAGAATCTCTCCAAGTACTTCTCTAGATGGAAATGCACATCTTCCAGCTGCAAAAGACAATCTTAAAATTATGTGACATAGATAAAGGGAGCACACAAGTGACTTTATGTTAAGATTGCTACAGTTTTTCTATAACTTGCAAATTTGATATTGATATGATTAGAATCCAGTTACATATATTGAGGGTACTAGCGTCCGTAGACATTGATGCTAATTTAGATTAGGGATATTGGAGAGTTCAGATACTAGCATGATTACCTGGGATAAAGTAATCTTAGCATCATACATGCTGATGAGTGAATCAGCTAGATTGTGTGCTTCATCTATTATCACAACACTTTTCTTCAAATTCAACCCAAGGGAATCTCTAGAAGATTTTGAAATAAGAGATTGATAGGGAAGAACCACAAGATCTGCCATGGGAACCATGCTTCGGGAGCCATAATACGGACAAGTTCCTATTGATTGCCCGAGCTGCACAAGATCTTCAATATCCAAAGCTGCTTGTTGAGATAACAGATTTTTAAATTCCTTTTGAAGTTTTCGTTTCCTAAGCATTGGGCATCCAGAAGTTGCCTTTGAGCGACTTGGTCGTCCTCTGGTAGGACCGGTACATAAACTCTGAAAATGCAGACAACTCCAGTTAGCAGTTTCTAAGATGAGGCCAGCGGCTATTAGCATTTGAACATATTACACCTTGACACGAGGAACTTCATTTTTCTGGTTCTTTTGAAGCTCCAAACACCGTTCATTAATACGATTGGAGTTCCCAAGCCTTGAAACCTCTGCAAATAGGCCTTCATTGAATATTATGTCTTACAATAACATGATGAAAATGAAACACAAAAATTGCTACATACCGTCATTAATGCAAAAGTTTTTCCGAGAACCCAATGATACAATCTTCAACTCAGTGGCAAAGGTGGTCCTCCTTAGCTCTTTTACAAATTGAGAAAGCTGAGAATGAGTTCTGCTGCAGAAGTAAACCTTCAACCGCTCTTGGCTTTCTTTACCATCATCAGATTCATCTCCATCCTCATCACTCGATGAACTGACAGAAACCCCACCTACTTTCCTCTTCGACCTTCCCCCTCCAACTCCCTCTTCCTCTTCACTATGGTATTCCTCCAACAAAAACTCCTCATCAGCTAACTCATCCTCAGAGCTCTTGTTTTGCGAACGTTCACATATTCTAATTGTCGGAAGATCCTCCTGCCCAGAAACTCTAGAGATTGTTTTTTTGCAAATTTCCCCACCCTGTTTCCTCTCAGCTTTTCCTACAACCACTCCAATGTTCTTTTTCTTTGATTTCTTGTCATCCACTTGGTCATCTTTGTTTTGCACAAAATTCTTCAACCAATCAGGTTCATCATCTGAATTGGGCTCAGTCAGAGATGAACCACTTCTACCAGATTCAACATTCACAGCAGTGCATTTCTGTCTCTGATCGACTAGCCACTGCAATGAACTGCAGATGATGCTTAGGGTTTTACCAGTTCCTGTATGAAGAAGAACTTCCTCATATTCATGAAAGTAATAGACCATCAAGATACAAAAACTCTAAAAATTGGACCAAATAAAGCCATAGAGATGCCTATTAACTTCAGAATCCATTAGGTGTCACTTCCTTAATCCATCAGGTTAATACATAACTACTAAACGCATGAATTGCTGGAACACTAGAACAAATTGATACAGATGCAGCATTATCTCGATCAAGTTACACAGTGGAGATTGAATACATAGAAGGAGAGAGTACCAGTGGGACTCTCGAGCATGGAGATGCCGCCTTTGTCGAGGGAAGCATAGAGCGCGTTCATGAAATCGATCTGGATAGGGTAGGGCTTGAAGGGAAAGGCTGCGAACTTTCGATCGCCTACTGCTTCTCGATCATCCTCCATTAACTCGTCTTTCTGATTCTTCGCTTCCACAGCTGATTTCTGTCGTGCCACAGAGGGAAGGAGATGCAGAAATTCAAATTTCGCCGCAGCAGCTCCGAATTGGGACTCCCGCCATTTACATGGAAGAAACTGCGGAATGATTCCCTTTCTCAGGCCTAATATATGGGCCGATTATATGAGCCGAAAATCTACAAGTAAGTCCTCAACTCAACAGAAATTTCGGCCCGAATCGGCCCAGCCTATTAGAAAGCAACTACAAGCTTCGCCTTCATAGAAGAGCAGTATAAATTGTCTCCTCCCGCCGCTCGAGCATCCCAGCTAGGGTTTCTGCTGCATCGGCGCTACAATGGTGAACTCTCCGCCCCATCTTTCTCTGTCTCTGCAGTTCATGGATATAACAACCCTGATCTTTGCCTCTGCTTGAGCTAAATTCGATCTCGTTGATTGCTGTCATTTCAGGGTAAGGGAACAGGTAGTTTCGGTAAGAGAAGGAACAAGACCCACACACTCTGTGTGAGATGTGGCCGCCGTAGTTTCCACCTCCAGAAGAGCCGTTGCTCTGCCTGCGCCTTCCCGTCTGCTCGCAAGAGGACATGTAAGGATCTGCTATCAGTGCCTTCTCTGTTTCATACAGAATTCACCATTATTCCTAGTCCTTGACCTGAAATGCTTGTGGTAGCTTTTTCATTCCTCGATTTGAATAGTAGATACCAGAGTGCTAATAGAATGGCATATATCTATTGTCGAATTGTGATAAGTAAATCTGCTAAGCTTCAAGATCCTGTAATAGCCTAACAATGGTGAGTGGTGAATATAAAAAAAATGAGCTTTATTTAAAAAATCAGTTAACCATCAATGCTTCTGCTAGTTCATCGCTTCTCAATTTGGTTAGTAGATTTAGATACCTAAATTTTTAAATGGGCAATGGGATAAAGTATATTGCATTGTTGAAGTAAATCTGATATCTTTTCAGGTCCTGTAATAGTCGAACCCCAGCGGCTAAGTGAAAACTGAGCTTTATGGATATGTAATTTTAACTTTTAAACAATGGTCTTTCATATGGTAACTATATGAAAATTTCTTAGCTTAACCATAGATAATAAAGTAATTGGGGAGGTGGTTATGGGTCAGACTGTCCCTATATGCAAATCACAGTGAAATGATCATTAAACAACAACCAAAGTAAGTGTTAGTTTGTTCATGATATTACTAATAGTATATCATAATTTTACGTCCATGTCTCCAGCATATGTGGCGATTCACCCAATAATCAGCAATCCCTATACCTTTGTTCTAAGTTTATGATATGAATTGCTCATGCGAATAATTGAGATTTCTGAATTGAAGTGATTGAGAAAAGGCAAATGCTTAGCTGGTGAAACATAGTGCTTAACTGGTTTTCTCATTGTTTATAGATAACTGGAGTGTAAAGGCAATCCGAAGAAAGACAACCGGAACTGGAAGAATGAGGTATCTCCGCAATGTCCCTCGCAGGTTCAAGAGTGGTTTCAGAGAAGGTAACTTGATAATTACTCCTATGAGACATCTATTTACCGCTTCTAACAGATTGCATGTCATAAAACTTGGTTAATTTTGTTGATCTTTCTATTGGTTTTCAGGTACAGAGGCTGCACCAAGGAAGAAAGCTGCTGCTGCATCATCTTAAGTTGATTGCCCCTAAACCAATCAAGTGTTAGTTTGTTTTGCTTTTGATCTGGAGTTTTATTTGATGAATGCATGTCTCCTTTTGTCTTGGAATTTTGTACTAGATATGAATTTGAGGATTTAATTATATATGAATTTGCGATGTGAGCTATTTTATTTGGCTGATTAGTTTTGGTGGTTCTTATTTTTGCATGAAATCCATTGAATGAGTTGGGTGTTGCCATCTTTTGGAATCACAACAAAATTCAGAAAGAATGTATTTAGTTTAAATAACATGATTTATTATCTTATTTTATTTTGTAATACATGTATGTTATGTCGATAGGATAAATGACTGTAATATTCGTATATGTAATATTGTAATTTGCACCACTAAATTACACGAAAAATATATTAATACAAATAATCACTTAAACTAAACATATCAAATTAATGAAATTATCAATACACCTTAGCTATTTACCTAAAAATAAATATCCATCTATAATTTTCATAATAATATATAAGACGTCAGGGGCATTTTGGGAATTTTAAAAGACACGGGCAATTCCAACTACAATTCCTTCATCGTCAGTTTGCTACGCTCGATTGGCGCAAGTGAAGAACACCAAATCACAGCGCAGAAATTCTTCATCTTCCTCGGATTTCTCTCCGCAATCGGATCTCTAGTTCTCTGCTCAGGCTCTACGAATCTCCGATCAGCTACCAAAATCACCTGCCATGGCTTCTCGTCGGCGCATGCTGTTAAAGGTCATCATTCTGGGCGACAGCGGGTGATGCTTCCATTTCTCTTTTGATCTGATTCGTTGTTCGCTCTTCCTTACCATCTAGAAATTCTCCCCCGTATTCCGCGATCCCTGTGTTTTATTTGTATGTAAATTTCCATCGGTGTTCAGAATGCATATTTATTGCGACCGCTGCGCATTTTTAAGAGATTGTCCTGATTAGGATTTAGTTGGAGAATTAGGGAATTGGTATGAGCTAAGGTTGAGTTTTTCTTTTCTTCTTCCTCTATCTGGTAATCTTACTGCCGGTTGCTGATGTTTCAGGGTGGGGAAGACATCTCTGATGAACCAGTACGATTCTGAACCCAGATCTTTTAACTTTTGAAATGGAATGTTTATGCAGTCAGTAATTGAGCTAGATACTGTTGGTTTTAGATATGTGAATCGGAAGTTCAGCAATCAGTACAAAGCTACGATTGGAGCTGATTTCTTGACCAAGGAAGTCCAGGTTGATGATAGGCTGTTCACTTTACAGGTAATACAAGCTGATGAATTGTATCTCTTTTACCCTCTGTTTTTGCATTTACTAGATGGGTTTATGTTAATTTCGTTGTCTGGTTAAATTTTGTGCGGGGATAAAATGTGCACCAAATAAATTTATGAATATACTCCTGCTTGATCTCATATTGATCATACTTCGATTAAAGTCAAGTAGGATAAAAAGATTCAATTTACAATGATATCATAACCAAAAGAAATGAAGATCTTGTGAACCAAACAACACAATTGCGTTCTATTAATCTTTATCTTATTCACCAAATTGGAATATAATCAAAAGCTGATGAAAAGATGTGAAACCTAATATTTTTCATATGAAACTGTAAACTAGGTGATTGGTAGATTCAGAATTGATTCAGCTCCATTTGATCTTGATTGTAGTCGTAAATAATTTTTGTGTATGATAGTGGAGCATTTGACATTGCTATGCACCACGGTGTAATTATTTCATGCAGATATGGGACACTGCAGGGCAGGAAAGATTTCAGAGTCTTGGTGTAGCTTTTTACCGAGGCGCTGACTGCTGCGTTCTTGTATATGATGTGAATGTGATGAAATCTTTTGATAATCTTAACAACTGGAGAGAGGAGTTCTTGATTCAGGTGATCACCGATCAAGCCCTGTAGTGAAGTTTGTAGATTTCACTCGCTAATATTTCTTATGTTGATTTTCAGGCTAGTCCATCTGACCCTGAAAACTTCCCATTTGTCGTTTTGGGGAACAAGATAGATGTTGATGGCGGTAACAGTCGTGTGGTACTATATCCTTACCTTCCCTCCCATATAGTTTCTCTGTGATACAGAAAGTAAAAAATAAATAAAAGTAAAATGGTACCTAGTCAAATGTTGGCTCTTATTTCATAAGTTAATTTGTGTTTGGTTTCAGGTTTCTGAAAAGAAAGCTAAGGCTTGGTGTGCTTCCAAGGGCAACATTCCGTACTTTGAGACCTCAGCAAAGGAAGGGTTTAATGTGGAAGCAGCTTTCGAGTGTATAGCCAGAAATGCTTTGAAGAACGAACCTGAAGAGGAAATGTAAGTATTTTTCACACATTTCATTCACCATCTTCTTCGAGCTTAATGAAAATGACTTATCTGCCATAGATGAAATTTTTGCTTCAAACTCTATTATGGTGAAGAACTTACTTGCTGAGCTTGAATCTATCTTTTTACACAGCTATCTTCCTGAGACCATCGATGTAGTGGGTGGAGGAAGACAGCAAAGGTCTGCCAGTGGTTGCGAATGCTAGTGAGCGAGAGAGCTTCTCACAATGCTCGCTATCTCTACAATGGTATGATTACGGTGTTTGGATTCAATTTCTTTGTTTCCTTCTTAGGATTTGCTGTTGAAGATTTATTTTTGCAACTGTATTAAGGAGAGGCAAAAGTGATGAACTTGTTACTGATTTTTTTCTCTTATTTCAAATTCGAATTGGACTTCATGTATTATTTGTTGCTCATATAATTCATTCAAAGAGGACCCATGAATATCTGCCTTGTCATATTGGTTTAATTTGATGCATTTGGATGTTGAAGTGCTCAGCATTGTTCTGATCATGATTCATAGATGAATCCAATCTTGGTTTGGTTCAATGTGGTCAAGTAGATTTGTCAATTAGGTCTATCAATTCGTGTTGATATGGGTCAATATAGTAATTATTAACGAGCTTAACTAGACTGAGTTGAGATAGTAAGTAAGAATAATCTAATCTTAAATACCCAAGTTAGGAAAAGATTGTGAAAACATCCCATCCCACTTATGGAGGTGTGGTGTGGGTAGGGGTGTCAAAACGGGTCATGAGTCGTGTCAGCCTTGGGTCGTGTCAGGGTCGTCTGACCCAAACACAACCCAACCCCTGTATTCGAATGGGTTAGTTTTTGAAATTCAAACCTGACCCGGGAGTTGCTGGGTCAACTTGTGGGTCAGAATGACCCGTCAGGAATAATAAGGTTTGGGTCAGACTGACTCATTCGACCTCCATGACATGCGGGTCAATCTGACCCGTTCGACCCACCAGTACATAAAAACCCAGAAGCAGACTGACTCATGGGTCAAGATTACTGACGCATGAGTCAGACATGTATTTAATATAATATATAACAAAACTACTTACCCAAACTTGACCCGTGTTCACGGGTCGTCTATGAGTCGTGTTAAAATGAAGTCAAAAAGTCTGACTCAAACACCACCCACGGATTGAGTACTTTTTGACACCCCTAGGTGTGGGTGATGCTATCGTCGGAATCGTCCCCGGGCACTACCCACTTGTGGCTACTTATGCTATTTGAGGAAGGCGGCGGCAGAGACATGGTTGTGCTCCAAGAAGGTATCACGATGGATGTGTTGGGACGAAGGCGGAGAGCTGCCGCGCGTGGATGCTTTGCAGGGGTTGGACGTCCGGAGCAAAGGAGAGAAATGGTGGCGGTGGTGAGGTGTAAATTGAACAGGGTTGTATGAATATGCTCAATAGATGTCTTTTCTTATGATAATGATAAAACATTTGTGTATTGTCTATCAAATTGTTGTTATTATATATACATAGAAAAAAAATGTAAAAAAGATATCTTCTTAGATATTTATTCGCGATCACTTAAATTTTAACAAACAAAAGTTTATTTTTAGATATTTGCTCAAAATATAGAATACATTACACTACAATTAGACTCTTCCGCTTATCTTCTACCGCTCTCTATTCATAAGAGAACAAAGAAAATTCAAGTCTATCCATGGCCTCTCCAATATTATCCAGAGCCGTCTCCATTTCCTCATCCATCCTGGGCGTCATTTAATAATAAGACAGACAATCCCCGTCACAATCTTCCTTCATAGGATAATAAAGTTAAAAACTCATAAAGTGCAGAACGTAAAATCAATTAGCAAGCTTGGATTTTGTGCCCACCATTACTGTTCTTGATTTGTCATCCTTCCCATTTGGAAGAGAAACGCTAGGCTTTACCTCAGAGAGAGTCGTCTCTGACTGTGAAACCCTGTTTCATTAATACAGGTAAGGAATAGGCATCAGTTCTTGGGAATTGGCCAGGTGGGAGATTGAAGATAAGGTCAGGAGGGAAAGGTGGAAACGACACAGCTGTGTTTGGTCGGGAATTTGCTTAAGGATGTTGGAAGGGAAAGCTTTGATTGAAGATACGGATATGCCGATGAAGATGCAGATTCAGGCCATGACTGTTGCTTCTCAAGCTCTGGATCTATACGATGTTGTCGACTGCAAGCAAATTGCTGCTCACATCAAGAAGGTCCCCTCTCTCTCTCTCTCTCATTTCTGCAAAGATTGGAACCAAGAAACAATTTTTCTTGCATTTCCGTGTAGTTTAAGGTTTCTGCGAAGGTTGGAATCAAGAAACACCTTTTATTTTTTGAATTTTCAAGTGGTTTACGCCTTTAAGGTTTCTGCAAAGATTAAAATTAAAAAAAAAAAAGTAACTTTTTTTTCTTGAATTTTCGAGTAGTTTAAGGTTTCTGCAAAGGTTGGATTCAAGAAACACTTTTTTTTTTGAATTTTCGAGTAGTTTAAGGTTTCTGCAAAGATTGGAATCAAAAAAATACTTTTTTTTATTGAATTTTCGAGTAGTTTAAGGTTTGTGCTGACTGTTCTTATCTTCTATTGTCTTATTCTTCCTACTAGATTCTGTTTGGTCATTCATGGTGTTCTTATTTATCCCCCCAAACACAAAAGTCTGCATCTTTATCACGAAAATCGACATCTATTTGCTTAGTAGTTAGTTGATTCGAATTCTTTCATCACTGTTTTTGAGCATTTTTAGCAATTTGATGGCAGGAATTCGACAATCAGTACGGCAGTGGATGGCAGTGTGTCGTGGGTTCAAACTTCGGCTGCTTCTTCACTCACTCCAAAGGAACGTTCATCTACTTCACTGTGGAGACACTCAATTTCCTCATCTTCAAGGGAGCTTCATCTTAATGCATCTCTCTCTATGTACATAGTAATCAAGGGAATCTACTTCCATAGATCTTCTAAGCCATCGATTCGGTTTGTTGTTCAATATATTGTGGTACCTGCTTGCAGATTAGGGTTTGTCAATCAATCGCGATGCAGTAGTTCAAGCTCGGATTTTTAAAACCCTAATGCTTAAAAATTGGTTAATTACTATTTATTAGCTGAAATTGGATCATAACTTTTATAAAAAAATAAAAGGGTTAAATACCAAGTAGCTAACTGAACTTTGGACGTTTTGCACCGAGCTACCCGAACTTTGAAAAGTCAAAATGGGCTAACTCAACTTTGAAAAAGGGGCAAATAGATATCTCCGTTCAATTTCTAACGAATTTTCGACGACTTTCCAACGACTTTCCGAAGTTTAGGTAGCTATTTGGTATTTAACCCAAAATAAAATCATAACTTTTCAATAGAAAGAACTTTGAAAATTCAAAACGGATTACCTCAACTTTGAAGAATGTGCAAATAGCTACTTCCATCTAATTTTCTGTCAACTGTCGTCGGAAAGTCGTTGAAAATTTGTCAAAAATTCGTCAGAAATTAGACGGAGGTAGCTATTTGCACCTTCTTCAAAGTTGAGGTAGCCCGTTTTGAATTTTCAAAGTTTGGGTAGCTCGTTGCAAAACGTCCAAAGTTCAGGTAGCTACTTGGTATTTAACCCTAAAAAAAATGAAATCTTTTTTCACTTTCTTATTAAGTTTCACTGTAAACTGAATCAGATCACAGGAGTCAACAATGGTTTCTTCATAAAATGCGCCTCTAAGTTCGAAACAACAAGATCAGCCATTGCCTTGCTCGTTTCTTCAGTATCGCTCCCGGCATGAGGCAGAACCACCACATTGTCCATACCCAACAGCTGCACAGGCACATCAGGCTCATTCTCAAAAACATCAAGCCCGGCCCCACCTAGCCGCCCTTCAACCAATGCAGAAACGAGCTCGGGCTCATCAACGTGGGCCCCACGACCTATATTGATCAAAATGCCTCTTGGACCTAAGGCGTTGATCACGGTTCGGTTTATGATGTGGTGGGTCTTGTCTGTGAGGGAACAAGCGACGACGAGGATGTCTGATTCAGAAGCGAGGTCGACAATGTTGGAGTAGAACTTGTAAGGTGTGTTTGGTTTCTGTGTTCTTGAGTGGTAATGGATAGGGCAGTTGAATGCTTTGGCTCGATTAGCTATGGCGGATCCGATCCTGCCTAAACCGACTATTCCAACTGATTTCCCACTGAACTGAAATAAGAAAGAAAGGGAAGACAGTTAATTTCACAGAATCTGCAGAAAACCATGAAGATACAACATTTGCAGCAGCATGTTACTTATGGCTAGGGCTGATCATGGGCGGGCCGGTCCGATCTTTGACGGCAAGACCGAGACCGAAATTTCGGTCTTGCCTTCTGGAGGACCTCGGCCAAAAAAGCCCGCCGGACCAAAAAAAACATGTTAGTATGGCAGTGACACAATCAAGAATCGTGTTAGTATGTCTCAAAATTCTTGATTTTTAACACAACGAAGTAAATCTTTAATAAATTATTTCAACCCACAATCCATCACCGCAAATATCCAACGATTCATGAACTGCGAACCGAAAAAGGATGAAATTTAAGGGGTTTGAGTTTGACATCTATCTCCTATGCATTTTGTAAAAAGTCACATCTTTTTAAGAATTTGAGAGCATTTGATTGTTCATTGTAATTCAAGTAAATTTGTAATAAAACTGACAAAATCAGCAGGAACGAAATCCACAAACCTACTTGACCAATGCAAAATCAGCAACCATTATCAAACTGCAAGCTGGAAAGGGATGAATTTAGTTTTTCTATTTACATAAATCTTCTGTGTTTCGCAGAAAGGCGACTCATTTTAAGAATTGAAGTACATTAATGGTAATTCAAGTAAAAACTGCAATAAAATTGATAGATTCAGCAGGAAAAACAAAAATTGCACTGAATTCAGTCTCCAGATAAGGTAATGTAAGCAACTGAGCAATGGAATGCGGGCATAATTCTATCAACTGTTAAATTTAGACGAGAACGTGATCATCAACAATCTAAAAGCTCGACCATTTAGACAATGGATCAATGGAGCTAATGATGTACCAAAATCAAGAAATTCACAGACCTTTGAGGCCAATCCAAAATTGCCGCTTTTCCACTTCCCCTTCCTCACAAACGCATCGCCTTCGCCAATTCTCCTCAACACCGTCAGAATCAACGCAATCGCAGCATCGGCCACGTCCTCTGTCAGCACATCTGGAGTGTTCGTCACCCTAATTCCCTTCTCTTTGCATTTCTGTAAATCGATCTTATCCAATCCCACGCTGTAGCTCGCTACGATTTTGAGCCTTGGGAGAGCATCGATCAGCTCAGAATCAGCGCCGATTTTAGTGTCACCGACGATTGCTTGGATGGAATTGGAGTGGGAGTCGAAGAGGTTGGATCTTGAAGGGAATTGCCATAGCCTGAAGAGGTTGAATCGGGTTTGGAGTTGTTGCTCAAGGTATGGATACATTGGGCAGGTCATGAGGACTCCGAAGGCGCCCATTTCTTCACTGGTTACACTGTGAACCATAGTGTGCGTGCCACGAAATTTTTTTGAAAGAAGAGACAAATCAAGCAAGGTATTTTGCGTTGTCTTATTTATGTTTTTTTTTTTGCCAATTTAATATAAAAAAGAGTTAAATATCAAATAGCTACATAAACTTTGGATGTTTTGTAACGAGCTGCCCGAATTTTAAAAAATTAAAACAAGTTAACTCAACTTTGGCGAAGGTGCAACGAGCTATTTTCGTCCAAATTATCGTCAACTGTTGACATAAATTAGTTGAAAATTCGCCAGAAATTGAACGGACGTAGCTCGTTGCACCTTCGTCCAAAGTTGAGGTAGTCCGTTTTGACTTTTTAAAATTCAGGTAGTTCGTTGCAAAACGTTCAAAGTTCAAGTAGCTCATTGGTATTTAACCCTATAAAAAATGTAATATCATTAATACTATAATACACCCTTTAATACGTTTTTTATTTTATTGCCTAAAAATTGAGATTGTAGCAAGAACTAACTAATAGAAGAAACCTTCAAACAAAATTAACATCCAAATGCATCACATTATTGCCTAAAAATTGAGATTGTAGCAAGAACTAACTAATAGAAGAAACCTTCAAACAAAATTAACATCCAAATAAATCACATTTCTCAAACATGCCTACCGATTGTTAGAGAGACATTTGCACTAATGTTCGAATTTTTAGCTCTCCTTCAACTGTAGTACTTCAGAGAATCAACACTTTACACTAATGTAGCCCCACCAGCAGTATGCGGTTGAGAGGTTGACTCGTTAGGCCCAAGTCGTAATCATTTTCCCACTTTTTCCATGGGACCCCTTAGCCAAATCGGCCACCCCTGGTGGTAAAGGATGGTTTCTCAAAATGAGTTTTTTTTAGCAAGAGTGTGTATCTCAATTTCTCATCTCCAAAGCATAAAAATGGTGTAGAGGTAGTAAGAAAGAAGATACAAAACAAAATTTGCCAAAACATATTCTCTTGTAGGAATCGAACCCTAATGTTCAAACAGAAAAACCAGCACCAAAATCATATGTTTTAAGTGGTGTTCTTCCTTGCAAACCTCTGTAAAGCCATTGGCAGCTCCACTTTCTCGCTAATCCTTTGCTTCTTCCTTGCTTCTTTTTCAACGTCTTGATCCTCCAAGAAAGGCCTCTTGACCATTGCAATAGCCTCTTGTCTCTTCTTTGCCTTCCTGCTCGGTTTGCTCCTCCCCTTAGTTTTCTTCTTCACCTCAGCATTCTTCACAGCTGCAATAGCCACCTCCTTCTCCTCCTCCCTCTCCTTCTTTGTCTTCTTATCCTTCCTCTTTGTCGACCGAACCGTCCCAATCTTGGAAGGGTCAAGCATGATGGTCTCTGGCGGGAGCTTGTCATAAACAGACTTCACTTCCTTCTCTCTCTTCTGCTTAGATGTCTCAAAAGGATTTGCTACCCATGAATCAAAGTTTGGCTCTCCCGAACCAGGAATAAGAATAGAGCTCCAACCCATCGAGTGACCCATAGACAAAACATCCTCATACGGGCGGAACAGAACCTTGTTTATTTGGTAACCTTTCACCATGGAATGGCTCATGTATCTGCTATATCTCGTGGGGTCCGTAAAATTACCAAAAACTTTTACAGACGAACCATTGCCACAAGCAAGTAAACCCTTCTGACTGAAATCTAAGGTGCTTGCCAAGTCAGGCAAGGTCTGGACAACCTCGTACTTCCTCAAATCCCAAATTTTGATCTTCTTGTCCTTTCCGGATGTTGCCATTAGAAACCCATTCTGGTGGAAAGCAAGGTCTGAAATTGGCCCCTTGTGGCAGAGCATCTTTAGGATAGGAGTGGAGCTGGTAGGTTTCCACATTGATACTGTTCCATTGGAATGGCCCAATGAAATGACAGCATTGTATGGATTCACTTGCATTGCGGTTGAATGGCCCACTCCAGGTCGGTAATTAGCAACCATCTGACCAATGCTCACATCTTGATAATGCAACTGCCCAATCGTGTTTATTGATGCCAGCAGAAAATTGTTCTTTAAAAACTGTAGTCTAAGCACTGACCCGTGTTCCTGAAACCAACAAATAAATTATATGCTTCAAAGCAAGATATAGTAGCAATGAATCGACACGAATCTGATAAAATGAAAAAGAAAAGATGCACTCGATCTTCAGAATTCACCAATTCACAAAGGGTTCATGTGCACGCAATAGGGGTGATAAAAAAAGACTGTTTGACCGAATTCCCGACAAGACCGGCCCGAGACCGACTAGGACCGAGACCGAGCGGGCGTTTTTTTTCCTTCAATGTTGGGATCGTTCTCGGGCTTTTCCCTCGAAAGTCCGATTAGGACCGGACCAGACCGAATTTACTATGCAAACCCTAAAAATCAATGATGTATGTTTAGAACTATGGGAAAAAATGAACTTTGTTTAGAACTTTGTAGGTTTATTACTTGGTTGATTTGTTACTTTGATTCGTACTTTGTATGTTTGTTACTTTTATTCCAATGATGTTTGTATTTGGACAAATTCATTCTTTTTTTGCCAGATTCGATCCAGGACCGAGACCGGCCCGAATCAAGAAAGATCGACTCGGATAGACTTTTTTGGCCGAGGTCGGTCTCGGTCCTCCAGAAGGTAAGACCGAAATCTCGGTATCGGTCTTGCCTTCAGGACCGGATCGGTTCGCCCATGATCAGCCCTAACACGCAATGCTTTCACCAAATATATGGGATATTGCTTTGACTAAAACCCCTAAAAATATGGATATATGGATATGCTTTTCCTTTCAACACTATAGCTTCCTAACATGTAAGCTCTAAAGAAATGCCCTCCGGTCTCCACCTAAACAAAGATAAGTCATCGGGAGCAAACAACTATTGAAGACCGAACATAACAGGCTATCATTAACCTAACCAATGGAACAAGTTTGCACCGCTTGTTTGAAAATCAAACGAAGATAAGAATGAGATCAAAGGAAGACTAACCTTCAGACAGTGCAATTCCGCTCCGTCCCGGTTATAAATATAAGCATACCTGGATAAGTTGGTAGCCTGGTTATCTAGAGGCTGAAAAGGTTTATTGCATATGATTTTTAAGTAATAATGATATTATTGACATCCTTAGCTTCCAACATTAAAAAATAATAACAATAATGATAAAATAAGAATGAATAAAACCCTACTTCTTCTGAGCCGCTGCAAAATATGTTTCATTGTGCAAGAAGACAATATCTCGCACTGTTTCTCGAACCTGAAAGATTAATACCAACAAATCAAGCCAAAAATAGGGTGCAAACACATTTACAATACTACATTGGATACTTGGATTATAAGATGGAGATCAATTAGCAATAGGTCCTTTTTGTTTTCTCTAGCTCAAAACCAAGTTCCTTCAAACAAGTTCCTTCAAACCATACCTGAATTTCTTTAATAATGTTCAACTCTTTCATGTCAACAAGAGCAAGGTGGCCCTTGCGCCCTGCAACTGCCATGTATCGCCCACTAGAGGTGAAATCTAGTGTATATGGACCAAGATCTGCATCCAACAATTTTGTGTAACAGATTAATTTTTGACAAACCAAAGTGTACTATAGCTGTATAGCATTGCTAAAACGCTGTTAGCTTAGTAATTACACCAATTAACAAACTTGTTAACTAATAGCAATATCCAAGTACTGAAGAATGAAGAAACCTGGCAAGATGATATCATGTTGATTCTTGACACTCAATATGCCTACTTCACGAGTGATTGCTTCCTGCTTGATTCTCCATGACTTCTCTATACCTTCTGTCTCCAGGTAACCTCCCTCGCTAGGCATAAGCCACTAGCAAAATGATAGCAAAGCTTTTAGCAAAAGGAATAGCAAAGACATTACAGTTTCTACTCATTAGAAAGGTAATCCTAATAAAGTAGAGGTACTACATAGAAACGCAATCCAATTCCTAACTTGCTAAACCATCAATATTGCTGGTCAAATAATCAAAACTTATTCTACGCTCCCTATAAAAAAAACAATGGCTGTTAAATGTAGTACTAGTATGAGTAAATGTTAACCGATTGTTGCATGAATAAACTATGAAACAATTCACCTTCTCTGCCTTAGCAGCAGCTTTCGCAGATTGTCTATACACATCTTCTCTTGCAGAAAGTTGACTCTTCAACTTTTTATCTTGCACAACCTATCGAAAGGAGGACAACTTTTAGAAACAGGCTAAGCGTAATTGTTAACAGTAAGTTATCACATCAAGTCATGATTCTGAATACCTCTAAATCGGCACCTTCAACTCTTAGAAACTTCTTTACTTTTGCTTTCAACTCCTCAGACATCTCCTGCACAAGAAAGATAATAACATCATCTCCAAACACAAGCACTACGAAATTCAGAAGCAAACTGCAAATACGAAAATGAAAACTGAGTGCAAACGAGGCGGGCATAATGTTCAAAAACCACTTGTTACTAAGGACTAAAACTCTAATAACAAAAAAACAGACAGAAAATGAAAGAAGGTCAAGGGAGAAAAGAAGAACATGCTTGAATCGAACATCTAATAAAAATTGAAAACCTCTTCAACGGGAGGTGCAATCATATCTTTAGTGTCAATTTTTTTCTCTTCGCCCATGGTGTAGCTGTATATATCACTTCCAATCTGCAAAAACGTACAACCAATCAGTTACCACGCATAAAAGAGAAAAAAATGGAATTTTGATGCAAAAACATTGAGCTTACGATTGCTGCGTGTAAGCTTGGAATTTGCTACAACCCGAACTGTCACCACATTAAAGAAGATGACCAGATGGAGATGGTGAGCAGACGAGTCACGGAGGCGGTAGCGATGCTGATGAAGATGCAGAGATGTGCAGAGACGGAACCGAGGCGTAGAATGGAGATGCAGAGCGAGTCACGGAGGCGGCAACGGCAGAGGTAGTCTGAGCGGATGAGATACAGACGGACAGGCTGCGAGAATGGGGATGCAGAGCTGTGCGGATACGGAGCCGAGGCGGAGAATAGAGATATAGAGCCAGTTACGGTAGCGGCAGAGGCAGCGGAGGAGAGTCGGATGGGACAGAATGTGGAAGAAAGTTAGTCACAAGCAGTCATGCTTCAGAAGTTCAGAGTACAGCCGTTAGAAGTTCAGAGAGAAGAGAGAGATATTAGGGTTTTCTGAAAATACAACAAACGGGAGAACCGGTCGGTTCTCTACAAATCGTCCGGTTCTCTACAATCCTCCCGGTTCTAGTAACATTACTTATAAGGGTTATATACAATATTGCCCCTAAAGTTTTCGTCGATTTTAATTTTTAAATCTCACTTAAAGTTTAAAGTCTCCCAAATGTTTAAAAATAATAAAAAATTCCTCTTTAACATATGTTCATTCATGAGAGATTTTTGTCATTTCTAAACATTTGGGGACTTTAAACTTTAAGGGGAAATTTTTAAATCGACGTAAACGTTAGGGACATGAGTCTCAATTTATTTGAACGTCTCAACTGTGGGTAAGTACAAAAAATAATCCCCAAAATATATTCTATTTAAAAATTAAATATTGAAATATCACCCAAAAAAAAACTTGAGTATTGTGCTTCTTTAGTGCCAAGTTACAAGACTCTATTGAGTAGGTTTAGTTTGCTTTTTGTAGTTAACTTGAGGATAAAACTGACATTTCAAGCATTCAATTGGGACCATTCCTGCAGTGTTGGAGTTTTGACTCCAATGTTCTTCATGTCTGCAATGTTATCTGTTTCAAAGAGGATAAGGGTGGGAGTTAAATCAGTAAAAACTTAGAATAGGGAACCCGTAACCGGATTTGAAAATACCAAAATGCCCTTACCAAGATGTATCTTAGGGGTTGCAGCAGCAGTGGCATCAAGGAGTACTGTCACTGATGGATAATCCAAAGCTACTGCATCAAACACAGTCTGCCTGATGCAATTTGGAGTCTGCACACCTGAGAATCAAATTCTGTAACGTAAAGGTTCGATTTTTACTTAACAATGGTGACCAAAAACGAAGAAGATCTCCTCACCAACGATAACTAAGCTATTTATTGCAGCGCCTTGAAGAACCGAATGAAGGGGTGTTGAAAAGAATGCACTAAATCTTGTCTTCACCAACTTATAATCTCCTCCTCTAATGATGAGCCCATCAGCTAACTCTGCACCTACACTTCCCTTACTAGTAGGGCCGGGTTTCTCTCCTGAATACAGATGCCGTCGAAAGTGCTCCACATCTCTTCCTTGAGGGTCGTGTTCTCGAACCACCTAAACCGAAACACAGAGCTATGAAGAACATAGCTTTCTATCTTAGCAGCAGTTTATGAAACATATAGTAGCTGCAGGACTGATATATAGAGCCACACATCTTTTGAGGATCGTGGTCTTGAACTAGCCAAATGTTAGATTTCCACAATAAGTGATCGAGATCAAGACAAGCAAATGGGCATATAGCGGTGAGGAACACGGATTTCTCCAAGCTTTAGCAGAAATTCATGAACCAATTGACAAAATCAGTCATCTAACCGACTGTGAAAGCAGATAAGAATACTACCCAGTGAAACATGTAGCAATGTCTTTAATTTCGATCCTTTTTAAGGTTTTGAGCAGAAATGAATATCAATATTAGTCAGCCATGGCCATGGCCATATCTCACAAGCATCATAGTAAAGACAGCAAAGCTACAGATTATAGCTAAAAGCTACTGACCCATCCACCCACCCACCAAGATTAGGTTTTAATGAAAAACAGGAGCTTAGATTCAAATTGGTACCCAAGTTACGAGAATTCCGCGCTTCCTGGCAACTTCGACGGCTTCGATGACATTGGGGACTATGGATTTACCACCATCGACACGCATTTGACCATCCTCATCCACAAAATCTTTCTACACAGCAGATAAGAAACCATGAACAGTGCTTATAATAGAGTACATGGTCGACTATGGGGAGTAGAGAGAGAAGGACCTGCATGTCGATGACAAGCAGAGCTGTCTTCTTCCACTTAGCAGCCATGTAGTCGCAGGAGCTTGGAGAATTGTGGATCGCGGAAAGATGGAGAAGAGTGGCGAGGGGGATTCGCGCTGGCGGCACTCTTCACCGGCAAAACTAGATCACATATTAACAGTTTCCGTCCAAATTAACAGTAAAGTTTTTTGTTTTTTTTTGGTAAATGCTGAAACAAAATCATACAAACTAGTCTACTCTAGAGTTACAAGTTTAGTCTTAGTCACACCCATGGTATCCAGTCTAAGAATCGCTACAATACTCCTAGGTGGTTGATCCAACTCAACAAAGGTTGATTCTATATTGACCGCTTCCTTAGCCAACATGTCAGCTGCTCCGTTTCCTTCTCTGAACACGTGCCTTAGATTCACTCTCCTGAATCCCAGCATCAGTCTCCTGCAATCACAGATAATAGGGGTTAGCGGTCTGTCTTCCAAGTTCTCTTCTAGGATCATACCTATTGTCTCTTTAGCATCCGACTCTACATGGAGGTCCTGAATTCTCATCTTCCTTGCCAATATAAGCCCGTCCCTTATCCCCCATAACTCTGCGGCCAAGCTATTCGTTATGCCCAGTCTTCTTTGAGCCCCTTTCACCCAACCACCTAGGTGGTTTCTTAGGATCGCTGCGCATCCTGCAACAGTAAAGGTTAAATACGCCATTAAAGACGATTTTAAAATTTTACATTAAAGATTAAATTTTTCCCTAATGTTTAAAAATGATAAACAAATCTCTATGAAAGTATCTATTAGTCATCGGTAATGGGGAATTTTTCACAATTTCCAAACATTATAGAGAACTTTAAATTTTAAGAAAGAATTTTAAAATTGACGTAAAATTTAGGGAATAATGTCGTATTTTAACCTAACAATAAAATGAAGGGACTACGGAAGTCGCAATTAGACTTATTATTAATAGTTGAGATACTTAAAAGTTAAAAAACATAATTTGAGTTATTATTAATAGTTGAGATACAGTAAAAGGTTAAATACGATATTGCCCTAAAAGTTTACGCCAATTTTAAAATTTCCCATTAAAGTTTAAAATCTCTCATAATATTTGAAAATAATAAAAAAAATCTCTTGAAAGAGCATCTGTCAGTCATCGGTAATAGAAGATTTTTCATCATTTTCAAACATTAGAGGAGACTTTAAATTTTAAGGAATAATTTTGAAATCAACGTAAACTTTAGGGGACAATGTCGTATTTTAACCTAACCGTAAAATGAAGGGAATGTGAAAGTCGCAATTAGACTTATTATTAATAGTTGAGGTACTTAAAAGTAAAAACATAATTTGAGTTACTAATGTGACACAACCTTATAGTTAAGATACCAAAAAGAAAAAGGTATCGAGCTTTTTAACCGCAGTTAACCGCTTTGGGGGTCCAAAATGCCAAAATCCCATCAGCACAGCTTTACCGCTAAAAGAGAGCTCCTCCTCCTCAAGAGTCAAATCTGCTGCTGCTGAGCTCACTAACCTCTGAATCAGCTTCTGGGTCACCAGGATCAAGAATCGGAAGAAGGAAGAAACCCTACTGAGAGTTTCTCCACGGGAGCGTCTAATGAGTAGCAGTAGCAGCAGTAACAGTTCTGTGCCACGGGAGGATGCTTGGATTGATGCTTATAGGAGATTACAACCTCAATGGAAATCCCACACGCAATCTCATCAGGTTCTTCTTCGTAATTCTTCATTGGGTCCTTGTCTTTTGAAGCAATTGGAGTTCGTCTGGAACCCTAATTGCCTATGCTTAGATTGCCTTTCTATACTATTTATAGTTAGGATGTGGGTGGATGACGATTTTTTAGTGATATTGTAGAAATTGGACAATTAATGGTACTGGTTGGCAAGTTTGAGCTAAAACTGAGCTGATTATATATCTGCAGATGTTGATCCCAATTTCGATTTCGAGAGTCAATCAATTTGATGCTGGTAGATTGGATATTGAAATTTCTGCCATGTTAAAAGAACAGTTGGTGAAGGTCTTCTCTTTGATGAAGGTAGACACTGCATTTCTCTTAGGAAGCAATTGAAATTCTAATAAAGTACGAAATCTTTTTTGATTTTTGTAATTATCTCCTAATTTTGATTTTTATGTTTTGGGATTAGCCAGGAATGCTATTTCAATATGAACCAGAACTTGATGCATTTCTTGAATTCCTCATTTGGCGATTTTCTATTTGGGTTGATAAGCCTACTCCTGGAATCGGTTTGATGAATCTGAGGTATCGTGATGAACGTGCATCCGAAGATAGAAAGAAATGTAAGGCCTTTTCTATGACCCATCTCACCGAAAATGGTGAAATCAGAGATGATGATACTTCATATTTATACTCATTTACCAAAAATCTCAGCAATCAATGCAATGTTAGTTGCTTCTCTTGTCTATGCTTATCACGGTCTTGTCCAATTACATTTCCACTGCTTAACCGACAAGAACATACAACTCTGCCATTCTTAAGATCTTCCAATTTCCATACAAATGCTTTGTTATTGCTTTTTGGCTAAAGACCTTATTGCTTAGTTATGTTGTAAAAGAACTGGTCTCCCTTCTGTAAATTGCAGTAAGAATAGGGTTGGAAGGACCTGGACTTACTGTTGCTCAGAAGCTATGGTATTGCACCGCCACTGTTGCTGGCCAATACTTCTGGGCCCGCTTACAGTCGTTCTCGGCTTTTCGTAGATGGGGTGATTCTGAGCAGGTGAAGATGCTAGTTTTTTAAAAGGGTAAAATACGACATTGCCCCCTAAAGTTTACGCAGATTTTAAAATTCCCTCTTAAAGTTTAAAGTTCCCTTAATGATTGGATCAGATGAAAAATCCCCATCTGAAAGAGCATATGTCAGTCATTCGTGGTAATGGGGGATTTTTCATATGATCCAAACATTAGAGAGGACTTTAAACTTTAAGGGAGAATTTTAAAACCTGTGTAAACTTTAGGGAGTAATATCGTATTTTACACTTTCTAAAATAAAAAAATGTTTTAGCAAGAGAGAATTACTGGTGTTTATAAATTTGCAGAGATCAGTTGTTCGATGGCTTTGGATATTTGTGCGGCGAATCGAAGGGTTGTATAAAGCTGCTTCCTTTGGCAACCTGCTCGTATTTCTTTTAACCGGAAGGTATAGTTGGGTATTGAAATCTCTCTTATTACATTCGTATCAATCTATACTATGTAACTCAACCCTGATGGAGATAAGTCGGTGACAATATAGATCGGAAACCTTAGAGAAGAAATTGACTCAATATTTACCTTTGTATTTCCGTATAGCTCGGATAATTTGGTAAAACATTTGCCTAATCAAACTACAGGTATAGAAATCTCATTGAGAGAGCTCTAAAGGCAAGGTTGGTATATGGAAGCCCTCACATGAACCGAGCTGTAAGCTTCGAATACATGAATCGTCAACTGGTCTGGAACGAATTTTCGGTAATGCCCTTGTCTTTCATCTACAATTCAATTTCAAATAATCAAATTGCTAAAAGCTCCAAAAAGTTGAAAACTATTTGGCTTCACAGGAAATGCTTTTGTTACTCCTTCCTCTTCTCAATTCATCGTCTGTAAAAAACCTCCTTAGTCCATTTTCAAAGGACAAGAGCTCGGATGCAGCAGCAGATGAGTCGAATTGCCCGATTTGTCAAGCTGCTCCAAGCATTCCGTTTCTTGCTCTCCCTTGTCAACACAGGTAAGAAGAAAAAAATGCCATTTTTATGCCTCGCCAAGGTAGCATTTTGGAGAGACGTTCTTGAATAAGTAGTGAAGTTCTTCTACCATTTCAAGAAACTGCTGAAATCACGATTGAAAGTAACATTTTATACTATTTTAAAATCTGTTTGATGATCTTTCTCAATTATCCAGGTACTGCTACTACTGCCTTCGAACCCGATGCGCGGCAACTCCATCATTCCGCTGTTCTAGATGCAACCAACCCATTGGTGCCATGCAGCGATATATCGATTCGACTGCAAACCCGAGCTTCAAACAATGATCTTTCCCCCGAACCCGCGTCAAGAAATGCTTAGTTAAGTTGGTCGATGATCGGGTTTCCATAAAAGTAGTTTTTAAAAAGGGTTAAATACCAATGAGCTATATAAACTTTGGACGTTTTGCAATGAGCTATCCGAACTTTGAAAATTTAAAACGGACTACCTAAACTTTTGAAGAAGGTGCAAATAGTTACCTCCGTCCAATTTTTTGTCAACTGTTGATGGAAAATTGTTGGAAATTGGACGGATTTAGTTATTTGTACATTTTTCAAAAGTTGAGGTAGCCCGTTTTAAATTTTCAAATCTCAAGTATCTCATGGCAAAACGTTCAAAGTTCAGTTAGCTCATTTATATTTATCCCTTTTAAAAATAATGTTTCATTGTCAAATCTCATTGTTGTAGGAAACAACTATAGGTTTCTTTGTGCACCCATTCATATAATAAAGATTTATGATACAACATTTGAATGTGAATGCCATTTCATAGAAGTCATCTTCTCCTTACAATGTCTGAACTTTTGATATTTCAGATTTGGTCCTCATAATTCCACCAAATTCCTTTTCTACCTCTTTAGCTAATTCCACATCTCCGAATCTACTAAACCCTTTGATCAGGACCTTAACTATGTGATCATCAGGCGTACACGTGGAACCCCACCCGCTCTTCCTCATCATTGCGTACATCCTAGCCGTGGATTCCCTGCTCCCCCAATTAATCACTACCGTCAAAAGCTTCCCCAGTCCTTTCTTATCCCCGCAGTTGATTGCAGACCCGTCAGCCTCCAGATCCGCCACTAGGCGGTCGATGGCAGCGCCGTCTCCGGCCCTCCCGAGCGCGGCGGCGACGTCGGCGTAGAGGGAAAGGTCCGGCTTGGGATACTCTGACTTTACGGCGTGGAGAGCTTCGAGGGCGAGAGCACACTCATCTTGACGAAGCAGCTCTTTCAGGGCAGCCACGAGATCGGCCTTGATGAGGCGGGCAAAGGTCTTCTGCAGGGCGGCAGAGAGGACAGTCGGGTCCGGTGACCTCTTGGCTCGTTTTAGGGTTTGGACGGCCTGGATTGCCTCGATGCTTAGGGTCCGACCCTTGACGAGTGGCCCGCGGCCATCTCGAGGGCCGCAGCTTATCAAGAAACAGCGAGTGGTTGATACGGCGGCGGGTCTCTGGTAGAGGCGGGAAGACTTGAGGAACAAATTGCTGGTTGGGTTGAGCAGAGAACTCGCCATTAGAGCTGCGCTGAAAATGCAGTGGCAGGTGGGATGGTGAAGAGATATTGATAAGTCATAAATAAATCAGATAATAATATGTAAAAATTAATTTACCCGTTTTGGACACAATTTAAATTTATCACTTAATATTTATTTTTGGGTTAAATACTAAGAAGCTATATAAACTTTGGACGTTTCGCAATGAGCTACCCGACATTTAGAAATTCAAAACAGTTTACCTCAACTTGGACGAAATTGCAAATAGTTACCTCTGTTCAATATACTATTAACTGTTGACAGAAATTGGACGGAGGTAGGTATTTGCACATTTATCCACATTGAGGTAGCCTATTTTTAATTTTTAAAGTTAGGATAACTCGTTGCAAAATGTTCAAAATTTAAGTAGCTCCTTGATATTTAACCCTTTATTTTTATTTTCAAATAAAAGCGTATTGGACTTTTAGCGACAGTTGTTGGTCAACATATGGTAGACTACTTCTGCAGGGTCAGAAAAAATATTCTGCAGATTGTATTGCATTCATTAAACGACTATGAACAACGCAAAGATGCAATTTTTATAGTCCACTAGCTTGTCCAAGTTTTGACTTTCAGAAATTAAAAGTAATTTATACACAAAAAGTCTAGTTGACAGATTCAATCTTCATAAATCGACACTAAAATACAGACTTGATTGTGGAGAAGAACGTTCCCAGAAATGTCAACACCTCTTGCATTTTCCAATAGCCACTTGACAATCAATTCTGTGTATAAGAGAGTCCATGGTTGCTCCAAAATTGACTTACACTTTGTACCTGCAGAAGCTTACGGTTGAAGAAACCCGAAAAAGATGAAGATTGCAATGGCCTTTTCTGTGTATATAGCTCTTCTAAGTCTTGTTCGAGCACAAGATGATCTGGGTAACTTTCTCGCTCGATCATCGTGTTTTTGCTTTGTATTTCGTAAGTCGAGTTAGTTGTAATTCTCATCGTTATGCAGTTTAGAAATGTGGTCGATCACTGTCATCTATTTCATCACTATCTTGTGTTGTAGATTATATTTGGATACATTTGATACTGTTTAACATGTTTACTAAGGATTAGGGTGTCAAAAATTGACCCAGCCCGTGGACGACCCGTTGGACCATTGTTTGGGTAAAACTTTTTGAGTCATGGGTCATTTTGACACGACCTATGACTGACCCATGAAAACACGGGTCAGGTTTGGGTCAGAAATTTTGACTCATGAAAATTTTATATTATTAAATAATAATTACTAATTAGAGGTTTACACTTTAAATAATTACTAATTATTATTAAATAATTACCATGGTGGGTCGAACGGGTCAGTCTGACCATTGCCTTTGTCAGTATTGACGGGTCAGTCTGACCCGCAGGTTGACCCACCGACTTGCGGGTCAAATTTGGGTTACGATTCTTGACTCATACAAATACACGAGTCGTGTTTGGGTCAGACAATTTCTGACACGACCCGTGGCTGACACGACCCATGACACGAATTGATACCCCTACTACGGATATATCATTAGTGTTGACAAATATTTACGTACTAAGATAAAACGATACAAACAAATCATATTTATTAAAGTATATAACAGAAGGATAGCACACACACGATAATACAAAATAATTTTCGTATTCTGTTCATGTTTATGTATCACAAATACAATGCGATAACATGATAAAGTTTTGATGGTATGTTTAGAATTTGAATACTTTTTTGAACAAATCTTGTTAAACTACAACTAATTGTTTAATTTTTATAATTGTTCCATCCTGCCTTAAGAGGTTGTGAAATCTAATGATTGAAGTTCTTACTATAATTAGTTCATCGTTTTTCTTATATAAATTTCGAATGTGAAACGTATAACTTACTAAATAAACACGATATGAGCATGCACATAAAATTGTCTATGATTTGTCATTCATCATTGCATAACTTTCTAATTAATAACGGGGGGTTTTCCGTGAAATCTAAGGTTTCATAAACATCGATTGTGGAACATCGATCGGTTACGACGACGAGAACCTCGGTTTAACATACGTTGGAGATACGGGATTCGTGGAGTCGGGAGAGACAAGTTTCGTGCAAACAAGGTATTTGGAAGAACTGCAGAATCAAACCTACTTGATGACTCTAAGAGCTTTCCCAAATGGAAAAAGAAATTGTTATACACTTAAACCATCCCAAGGAAAGAACAACAAATACCTCATTAGGGCGTCGTTTATGTACGGAAACTACGATAACAAGTTTCAAGCCCCGTCGTTCGATCTCCATATCGATGTTAATTACTGGACTACCGTTGGAGATATTTCAAACTACACGTACGAAGAGATTATCTATACACCTTCGAGAGATTTTGTTCAAGTTTGTGTCGTCAATCGAGGATCGGGAAATCCTATCATTTCGGCACTCGAATTACGACTTCTTGACAATACCACGTACGATACTGGATCGGGAGCGTTACTACTCAACGAACGAGATAATGTTGGGTCGACACAAGGAGTGAGGTTCGAGTTTTATGTCTTTCCTTGTTCTTGTTAGTTTACATTTCTTGCATCGCAAGTAATATACTCCTCCCTTTTCATAGATACCCACAAGATGTTTATGACCGAATTTGGGAGAGTCGCGTTTTCAATACAACAATAGTAACAAATACGACAAGCGTGGACGGATTGAAAAACAGCAGCGACCTGTATAAAGTTCCGATCGAAGTTCTGACGACAGCGCAACAAGCGAGGAATAGCTCACGTCCCCTAACGATATTTTGGGAAACCAATTCCACTTACAAGTGGTTTGTATACCTTCACTTTGCCGAAATTCAGATGCTCCAACCGGGCCAGTTGAGGCAGTTCTCATTTTACGTCAATACGGATAGCCTGGTAACGACAATAACGTCTGAATACTTGAAACTTGTGACCGTCCCTTCACCGTCGTTCAGTGGAGACGTCGTGAATGTATCATTGAAAGCTACGTCTAATTCTACTCTACCACCGTATTTGAATGCTATTGAGTACTTTCGCTTCGTAGATCTGCCGAATTCTCCGACAGAATTAGTTGATGGTAAGAATTTCTAATAACTTATTTACTTACCTTGGCATGCAAGGCAACTCATTGTTATAGGAATGTGAGATCTCCTTTGAATTGAAAAACCCTAGTGAATGCCATCGTCGACATCAAGAACACATACAAGGTGGTGAAAGACTCGTGGCAGGGCGACCCATGTGTTCCAATAGAATTTACTTGGATCGGATTGGGTTGTAGCGACGACAACACACCCAGGATCACTTCCTTGTAAGTTCTTTCAAGAGTAAAATACGGTATTGCCCCTATAATTTGGTCTGCTTTTTAGTTTTCCCCTTAATGTTTAAATTTTAAAAATTTTGTCCTCATGTTTGGGAAAAGTAAAATTTTGACCCCTCCGTCAACTTTTCCATCTAAATTTAACAGAATTAGTTTCGAAAATTGCAAAAATAATATAAAACTTTCAAAAATATCGCAATTTAACTCCTTCAAACTTTTTCAAATGTTACAATTGAGTCTTAATTCGATCGATTTTACATACTTTCAATTATCTTGTAAGTGATTCTCTTGTCGATCGATAACTGAATGAACCACTATTTGATCGAACATGGATAGGAACTTGAGTTCAAGCGGGTTACACGGCAACATAGCGGACGCACTGGCAAATCTCACGGCGTTGGTCACATTGTAAGTGCAATTATGATTTTGGACCGACGATTAATACAAAAGTATAATCTGCAAAGTAAAAATCTTATTTGGTATCGATAATTTGCACTTTACGCAGGGATTTATCATCTAACGAACTAACTGGACAGCTGCCCGAGTTTTTAGCCGGACTACCGAATTTGAAACTCATGTAAGACCCATATCAGATTGCAGAACACCAAGAGAATGAAGGGGTTTCATTGCTTAAGAAGATAAGCTTATCAACTTCATTGTTTATATGCAGAAACTTAAGCAGAAACAACCTCACTGGTTCAATTCCTAAAGGCCTACAGACGAAGGTGGCGTCTGGAGAGCTGCAACTAAGGTTTGTTGTTGCCGTATATTTTCTTTGTACGGTAACAAGTGGTATCAGAGTCAGGTTACTATGCAATTGTTATGTTGTTAATAGAGTTGATCATGGGTGGGGCGGGCCGGTCCTGAAGGCAAGACCGAGACCGAAATTTCGGTCTTGCCTTCTGGAGGACCGAGACCTAAACCGACCTCGGCCAAAAAAAATCGTCTGAGTCGGTCTTTCTTGAATCGGGTCGGTCTCGGTCCTGGACCGAATCTGACCCAAAAAATAAAAAATTGAATTTGTCCAAATACAAATATCATTGAAATCAAAATAACAAACATACAAAATACAAATCAAAATAATAAATCAACCAAGTAAAAAACATACAAAGTTCATTTTCTCCCATATTTCTAAACATACATCATTGGTTTTTAGGGTTTGCATAGTAAATTCGGTCTGGGCCGGTCCTAATCAGGCTTTCGGAAAAAAAGTCCGAGACCGAGCCCGACCTTGAAGAAAAAAAACGTTCGCTCAGTCTCGGGCCGGTCTTGTCGGGAATTCGGTCAAACAATTTTTTTTTATCACCCCTAGTTATTAATATAACGGTCTCTCTTTTGATTATGAACAGCTTGGATGGAAACCCGAACATATTGAGCACGAACCCGCCTCCGCCTCCTTCTGTTCCTCCACCTCCCTCTTCAGGAGAAAACAAGAAATTCATAGAGAGTCCAGTTGTTGCTGCTTTTACTTCAGCAGTTGTGTTCCTCACAGTTCTTGCAGTATAGACATGAATGATCAAGAACATTGTAAAGCTCCAAACTTTTATTGAAATCTGAAAAGAAGCTTGTATTGATCCATGAATGATACATTGATACAAATGTATATGTTTATCGAAACCTCTCTTTTACAATA
The DNA here is from genome assembly GCA_946814005.1 of Chamaenerion angustifolium. Lineage (NCBI taxonomy): Eukaryota > Viridiplantae > Streptophyta > Magnoliopsida > Myrtales > Onagraceae > Chamaenerion > Chamaenerion angustifolium. The sequence goes on from OX328281.1 coordinate 566,601, forward strand.
CACACGAAAGATGGTCGAAAAGAATATGCAGCGCAGCAATTGAGATAGATTGCAGTTCACCTTATTTCCATCTCTTCTCTAACCAAAGAATTCCTCCCTACAAATCTTTTGATTGGTTGTCTATTTGCGATAATCAAGAGCAGTTATCAGCTCGGCATGGCTTTGTTCTCCAAGAACGATTTGAATAGAATGAACGCTTGTCGAGGACGATGGAGGGGCACCTCGTGTCCTGCTCCCGTTACTGTCACGAATGTCAATCCTTTATATACTTGGCTCCATCCCCCCACCTAAACCGGGAAAAAAATGTTAGGATCTAATCGCAACAAACCCACTTGAATCGGATGAAGAATTTGCACCCAAAATGAGAAGGAACACTCAGAGAGGAAAGGAAGAGAGGAAACTCTGTTTTTCGTGGTAACACCCAAATTAGGGTAACCTCCACGCAGTTTGTTAATTTGTATTGATGACAGTTACTGTTACAGAATACGTATACATGAAAAAATACAGTACAGTACAACCTATGAGTTCGGGGCGCTGCCCCGAACCCCGCATTCGGGTGGGGGCGACAACCTCACCGCGGAGGTTGAACCGCGAGACGTGTACATTAATACATAATTTAACATTACATATTAATCAGACTCCAATACCTAACAAAAAAAAGCATAACAAAATCAATAAAAGTGGCTCACCTTGCCATTATCATACCAAGGATACCAGTCAATGACAGTCGGAAGATTCAGAGCATCAATGGAGTATCGACTTGCAGTGACAGGAACCACAGCATCGGTGTCTCCACTGTAAATTAATGAACCATTCACAGTCATTTACTAGATCATAATTAATGGAAGTGTCTAAAAGATAGAAAAAACTTGTTACCTGAAAACCCATATTCTAATTCCAGCAGCAATGAGTTGTTTGTAAATCGGAAGCATAGATAGTGGCGAATCCGCCCAATAATTCCCAACGATATCACTGCAATTGAATATTTTTTTGTGTCAAATTTGCTAACCAAAAGATTTAAGCAGTAACTAACATAGTTTAAGAAGGCATGCCTGCAAGTCTGCCATTCGTACGGGATCCCAGTTACATTAGCATGAAGAGCCAACTGGACGTCCGGTCGGTTGAAATACAACTGAGAATACCTCTCTGTACAGGGGTCGTATGCTCTTGACATCCATGGCTAACATTACAAAAGACAATGAATTTAAATCAGACAGAAACAAGCTTTTCTGAGTCTAGTGTCCTCAGTGGGTCTCAGAAGTATAAATATATATTTATAACAAGACTATTTACACTTTATTACAAATATAATCAAGTATAATATGATGCTAATTAATAATTTTAAAATTCATTTTATGACATCTATTATTTTCATATATTTTTAAATAATTACTAACTATTAGAATATATATATATGTCTATATGTATATATATGCATTTTAGTTATATATAGTAATTATAAATTATTTTAAATTTTGTAATATATGTTGATTCTAATATAATATAAAAATGATATTTTATAAAAATAGTTCTAAGAAAAGTATGAAGAAATTATATTAAAATTATTATTATTTTTTCATACCCTAAATTTTATATCATAATTATAAATATCTACATAAAATTAACATGTGATTATTATTTTCATAAAATTGATATATAATATACATAATAATCATTAATTTCATCTTAAATTATATTGTAATAAAAAGATTTAATTTATACATAAGCTTTTCATAAAATATAAAATTTAGTAAATAAAATAAACTTAAGAAAAATCATAAATGCACATAGAAAATAAGAAGATATTAATGAAATTTTGTAACTTATTGAGAGAATTTGGAAGATTTTAAACTATGTTACATGACATGCCACATATGAGTGAAAATTATATGTTTGACATGGACAAATTAGAAGTTATGAAATTGACATTATGAATGAGAAAATGTCTTAAAAAGCTTACTTGTCACAATTCTACATAACTTAGCCAAATTAATATATAGATAGATAATGTCTCATAATTGTTTTTTTAAAAAATAACTTACATAATGGCCGCGGAGATTATGCTTCAGAGCATTGGTGCTGTTGCACGGCTTTGTAAAAATGCTGTATGGATCAATGTTTCCTTGCTCGGCCTCAGCAGTATTAAGAGCCTTCATGCACTCAATCGGTGGGTGCTGAGAGGAAACTGAATTACAAGACGATTGAAGAGACTTGTAAGTAGAATCCGAAATCAGGGCATGACTCCACCAATACTCGAAAGTACCCACAAAATCATTGTGGTCATCTGTAACAGCATTCCCGACCTAAAATGAAGCTCAAAATCAGATCTTTACATACATACATACGCTGATACCCAACAGTGATTTGTGTAGCAGCTTACCATGAAACCTTTGAAATTGATTGTCGGCCTTTTAATCCCCTTATTTTTTTCGGAAACAATCTTAGACAACTGAGGGACATAATGACCTGATACAAAGAGAAGAACAGACCAATCAAGATTCAGCCGAAACGAAAAGTTCAGATTTTGATGGAAGGTTGGATTTTCAGAAACCTGCATAACTTTCTCCTGCAATGTAGAATTCGCGGTGCTTGTATTGAGGAAACCTTTCAAACCAATTCACAAGGAACTCGTATGCATCTTCGGCTATATCATTCATTATTCATAAATGAAACCAATTTTTCAGCAGTAGAAATGAATCAAGAAATTAATTTGAGCATCTGAAATTGAAACTAACCAGTTCTTTGATCTCCCACGGTGTACAAATCTGATGATGTGTTTGAGTACGAGAAGCCGACACCAGCAGGAGATTCCAAAAACAGGATATTGGCCACTGCTCATAAAATCATGGAAATCAATAATCCATTGAGAAATTTCTACAAACATTTGATCTGCATAATAATGGATAAAGGGTCGCTCACAATTGTTCCAAGAATACGGATTGTGGTAGAGTGTCTTCCCATCGGATCGAATGCGAAATGGTCCGACTTCTTCAGCTGCTCCATAAGCAACAGAGGAGCAACCCGGGCCACCGTTGAGCCACAGAACCAGTGGCCGCGTATCTGGTCTCCTTACAGCCGGCGACTCAACTAACCAGTAAAACAGCGCCCTTCCTGCTTTCTGATTCACCGTGACATAGCCTGAGTATTGCGCAAAGCTTACACCTTTAGGCTGCCCAGGCAGCTCCTTGATTCTGTCGGCACTCTGATCTTGCTCAGAAGAGGAGCAGAATGCAGCTGAAAGAACAGCAAAGAGGAGGAAACGAGTTGCAGAGAAATGAGCCATGAATTAACGAATCAAGAGAAACCCAGTACGGAAAACAAAGAAGGATTTCTGGACACAGCACTGACAGAGACAGTGACAGGGTCAAAGATGTAAGCTTTGAACAGAAGTGAAATCTGTCTTACTCGCTGTAGAGAAAAATTTCGATTTTAGCGGGGAAAAGAGAGAATTGTGGGTGAAGGAATCGGATTGGTGATGAGGAAGATGTGCAGAATCATCAATGTCGAATGGTGTAGACGAAATCAATAAACCCAGATCCCAATTTGTGGAAAAACACGCAAATTCTAATGTTCATCACATGTCCAGCAGCAGCTACATTGAATGCTGCAAAAGGAAAAGTCAATTGCAGTGCAGAACCTTCTTGTGGAAAAATTATTGGGTAGAGGTTGATGCAGATTTTATATTGAATCCATTTGAAAATATTTATCTTTAATTTCTATTTTTATGTTTTCTTTATAGCATTTTTAAAAAAATATAGAACATTTAAATTTAATAATTTTTAAAAAAATTAGTTCATAAACTCAATAATTGTATGCAAAGTTTGATACCCTTGTAGTAATAATAATATTAATCCAAGGGAAAACAATTTATGTTCACGACACTTGACTGAAAAAATAATAAAAATGCGAATAATATATTAAGGAGTTAAATATCAATTAGCTACTTGAATTGTGAATGTTTTGCAACGAGCTACCCGAACTTTAAAAAAATCAAAACCGTCTACCTCAATTTTGGACGAAGGTGTAACAAACTACCTCCGTCCAATTTCTGAAGAATTTTCGACAAATTTTCAACGAATTTCTATCAACAGTTGACGCTAATTTGGACGGAGGTAGCTCGTTGCACCTTCGTCAAAGTTGAGCTAGCCCGTTTTAATTTTTTAAATTTCGAGTAGCTCGTTGCAAAACGTCCAAAGTTTAGGTAGCTCATTGTATGTATCCTTGTATTAAAATAGTTTATTTTCTAAGTAAGACTTAATTTCTAGCCATATGTTTTTTCTGCAATGGAGTACCTAAGTTGCTTGGGCCCCAATTAGAGAGCATGTGGAGGAAATTTTAATTGGATGGACAGGAGGTCGCACATGGGCTTTAGTTGTTGACTTCATAAAGTGAGTGTAGAAAATAATGAAAAATATTTATATATATATTTTTAAAAAAATAATAAAAATTTGATCCAATGCAGCAATATATTCTGAGGTTGAAGTTTACTTATGCGTGATGTTAACTCAAAATTAACGGAAGGATAAAATTGACTATAACAAGCAACCCACGTCGTGGTAAATAGCTAAAGAAATGGTCAAACTTCTTCAATACTCTCCTCATCCACACCACTTGGCAAGCACAAGAGGCAACCACCACAAACCATGCTTCAGTAATGGACAAAGCAACTACTGGTTGTTACTGTTAGGACCAGAACACAGCTCCTTCACTGAGTAGAAACACATAATCAAAAGTGTTTTTTCTGTCATCTACATCTCCTGCATAATTACTGTTTGTATATGTCATCACTTCTCCATTACCCTTCCTTCGATAAAAGACCCCTAAATCCACAATACCTTTCAAGTATCTTAACACCCTTTTTGCAGCTTGGAGATGCAACTCAGTTGGATTTTCCATGAATCTAGACACCACATACATTAAGTCTGGCATTGTTGCAGTTAGATGCATAAGGCTTCCAACCAATTGTTTGTACATGGTAGCATGTTAGATATTTTAGTGTAATTGGATTGACTAGTTTACCAATAGGATCATAGTATCTCATTAAATAAGTCAGGAGGGTGCGGAGTGCACGATTGTTTAATTATAGGGTTAAATACCAACTAACTACCTGAACTTTGGATGTTTTGCAACGAGTTACCCGAACTTTAAAAATTCAAAACGGGCGTCCTCAACTTTGAAAAATGTGCAAATAGCTATCTCCGTCCAATTTTTCGACAACTGTCGTCGGAAAGTCGTCGGGTTGTTGGAAATTTGTCGAAAATTGGACGGAGGTAACTATTTGCACCTTCTTCAAAGTTGAGATAGTCCGTTTTGAATTTTCAAAGTTCGGGTAACTCGTTGCAAAACGTCCAAAGTTCAAGTAGCTACTTGGTATTTAACCCTTAATTATTTTATGATTCACTGTATCTGAGATTCATCAGTTGTTTAGGGACGAGCAATGAAGGTCAAAGGGGACAACGCTCTCTTTGCAGGGGTCGGGGGCAGCGCCCCTGGATGGGGTCCAAGGGCAGAGCCCCAGATTTTTTTTATTTTTTATAAAGTTACTATTCTAAAAATTCATTGTAAGTTTGAATTTTTGAAATTAATGACTTAACATTTTAACCTCAAAATTCCCGGTTTTTGTACACTTGCTTTGGAGCCAAGTTTAGGCTGAAATGTTACAATGACTTCGGCTTCAAGTCATCATCCAAAGGTGTCCCTTTGATTTGAAGCCAAATTTTGAATTGAATGGGCTTGGTTTAGGCCGAAAGGTTCTATGGGTTCCCAAAAGTTGTGGCAAACACTATAAATTGGTCATAGGGGAGGCCCATAAATTTCATCTCAAATATTCACATTCCTTCTCAAGTTCTAGTTCAGAATTCTAATTTTATCATATTGAAAGTTTGGGAGCCACCAAATTGTTTCAATCTGAAAGTGTCGTCACGACTTCAGATCAATCCAAGAAACCCCATCAAAAGTTCTACATATCATTCACTAGGACTCCTTCATCCTTCATTAGTTTAACGTCGGGTACAATAGGATTCTTCACACTATTACTGTTCTTCATTCTAAACTTCTCTAAAACTTCTTTTGCATACTTTCTTTGACTAATATAAATGCCTTCAGGACTTTGCAAAACCTCCCCACCGAGAAAATATTTCATCTTTCCCAAATCAGTCATATCAAATGCAAGTTTCATGAAATTCTTCAAAGGGTTAATAACTAAAAAACAAACTGAACCTTGAGGAAAAATCAAACAGCAAACCGAATTTTTTTTGTTGTTAAACAACAAACCAAACTTTGGGAATTGAACAATCAACAAACCTATCTCAAATTTTCATTATGTTTGAGAGAGTTATTTAGTCAACATTAGTTGAAGTATTTTAATGAAAAATTATGACGACTTAATAACTCCCTCAAACATTGAAAAAATCGTTCAAACATAATGAAAATTTGAGTTAAGTTTGTTGTTTGCTAAATTTTTAAAGTTTGATTTGTTGTTTGTCAACAAAAAAAACTCAGATTGGTTTCTTCTCAAAGTTCGGTTTATTATTTGTTTATTAACCCTTTTTCAAAAGTAGTTTTTTTTTTTTGGCCAAGAAAAACGTACGCTAATTCATTGCAATGGAAATAACCGAGTCTGAGTACAAAATATTATCCGCAAAGATACATCTAAGAAATTGGGTTGGTGGTGAAGACACCCAATCCGAAGGACACAACCCAAGTAACACATTCTTCGCAACCCAATCCGCACACGAGTTGGCGGAACGGGGAGCCCACACCCAAGCAATTTCACTTATCGAAGATGAAAGTGAAATTGCGTTAGACAAAATGGTGTCGACTCGCCACGCGAAGTTCCTCTGGTGAACGTAATCAACAATGATGGAGGCGTCGGTCTCAATAATAATATGTGTCCATCTATGCTCCAAAGCCAACTTTACCGCCCGTAGACATGCCTCGGCCTCGCACTCCTCAACCGAACCCGAGGTGATAACCTCCGATTTCACCCCTACAACCACACCGAGGTGGTTCCTCGCGACGATACCTAGACCACCGGTTGAGGAAGACCCATTCCAAGCCGCGTCGCAATTAATCTTGATTGCATGAAGAGGAGGTCGTGTCCAAGCCGTGAATGTCGCTGCCGATCGTGTAATGGTATTCGGTTTGATCATATCCGATGCAATCGAATGCGCCTCGAGAAGAAGAGAGTCCACTCTCGGCTGAATGTTATCAAAGGCTAGCCGACATCTCGCTTTCCAGATTACCCAACATACGATCATAACCAATCTCCAGGAATCGGAGTGAGCTCGTAGCTGTCCCGGTGGTCCGTGGGTAGCTTCGGCCAGCCACCCCTCCACCGACGCAAGACCCGAGGTAATCGAAGATGGTGAGATGAAGCGAGACCATACCTGTTTCGTCCAAGGGCATCCAAAAAGGAGGTGTTCGCGCGTCTCTTCCGTCCTACAAGTTGTGCAAAGAGTGTCCAGTTGTACCCCTCGACGCGCTAAGGACCCCCGGGTTGGCAAGACGTTGTTTGCCAATTTCCACATAAACGCCTTAATCTTAGGCCAAGCATCCACCTTCTCATATGGTTACGGGTGTATATTTACCTCATATTGTTTAACAGGACAACAATTTGGTTATATTTATCTCAACTGCAGATCCACTCATCCCTAGTATTTAGACTATTCACTCATCCCTAGCAGCACACACTGAAAACTCTGATCATCCAACTTTTTTTCTCTTATTGTCTGACACATGAACATGGCCAATGCAATTAAAAATTCGAAAATAATCATCGTTGGGTTTGACATTGCTTCAAGCCTCTTCAGGAGTCAGGGTCAGGGTCATGCGTCCAGTGTCGACATGTGTAATAGTATGTCAGTTTTTGAAACTCAAATCTGATCCGCGGGTTGATGAGTCTATCGGTCAGGAATGATAAGTGTTGGGTCAGACTGACTCGTTCGACCTCCATGCCCATCGGGTCATGGGTTGACCCGTGGGTCAAGATTTCTGACTCAAACCTAACCCGTGTTTTCACGGGTCATCAATGGGTCGTGTCAAAATGACCCATGTGTCAAAAACCCTGACCCAAACACGACTCGTGGGAGAGTCACCCACGGATTGGGTCAGATTTTGACACCCCTAATCCAACCGGACCTTGAATAGCTTGTCGTGTTTCCATTCCTAAAAAACATGAAGATTGTGTGGGCATTGTCGTAGGTTCACATAAAGATCATATTGTTGGCATGTTACACTTTACTATTTAATTTCATTTTAACATGAACATGCCAATTCACATTATGGTGTAATAACGCAATTTAATAAGAAAAATGTGTGTCCAAACCCGACTTTAATTGATAATACCCGGATGAATGACTTTAATTGATAGTACCCGACCGACGGAGGACGTGTATAATTTGAGATGATCTCAAATTATTATTTTTCGGATGACTTAAATACGACATTGACCCCTAAAGTTTACGTCGATTTTAAATTTTTCTCTTAAAATTTAAAGACTCTTTTAATGTTTGGAAATGATGAAAAATTCTCTCTAAAAGAGCATGCATCTATCAAGGGAGGATTTTCCATAATTTTCAAACATTAGTGAGGACTTTCAGTTTTAAGAAGAAATTTTAAAATCGACGTAAATTTTAGAGTGCAATGTCGTATTTTACCATTTTTCGGATTTTCGATTTAGAAAAAAAAAATCTACAATATTCTTAAAAGAATGTTGGATTAGAATATTTAAAGAATTAATTATAAACTCTTTGCCTCTTTGGGCGGCTTTGGATCGCGTATTAATATGACCAATACTTTCACAATCCTTTAATTAATTTATTGATATTTAACAATATAAAAACATTTGAAAAATGCCATTAATCAAAAAACATCTTCCCATCTTAAAAGATATAATCATAGTTATCTAAATCAAATAATATTATGTGTTAAACTCTGTAATTTTTACAATCAATTCTATAATTTCTAAACTTAAATTTCTTAATCATTAATTATTATTATTATAATAAATACTGGAATATATAAATATTTTAATAATTTATCATTTTTACAAATTACACAACATTTATATTTTTGGCCAATAATTACACAACATTTAAAGAAGCGAAATCTTCGTGCCCAAACTAATATTCACCTGCCCAAATTAATAAAAATATATATACACATAATTATAATAAAATAATATTCATACCCCACGTTTCCGACATACTATTTAAGAAAGACGACCGCTACTCATTTTTCCACCACTCAACCTTCGACACAACCTCCAATAATGGCCGCCAAGTTGGAAACAGCCCTCTTTCTCGCCCTGTTGGCCGTGCCAGCCGCCTTGTTATCACAAGCATCTTTGGACCATCTACGGCATGAGATCCACCCTCTTCGGCCACGCACCGGCAGCTCCGGCCAGCACGTGCACGGTCTCACCTGCGCCAGTTGGCTGCTCGCGGTGGAGACCCGTAACATCTTCGACTGGAAAACGGTCCCAATGCAGTGCAAGAGCTACGTAGGCCACTACATGCTTGGTGAGCAGTATCGCATGGACTCAAGATTTGTGGTGGAAACCGCGATTGACTACGCGCAGAACTACTCGATCGTGGGCGACGGGAAGGACGTGTGGGTTTTCGATATCGACGAGACGTCGCTCTCGAACCTTCCTTACTACGCTACCATCGGTTTCGGGTAAAAAAAAAAAATCATTTCTTAACAGTGGATCCAAGTATTACAGTAACGATATGCATAGTAGGCCATCAAAAATTGACTCAATTCGTGGGTGATCCACCCACGAATCGTAATTGGATCAATTTTTTTGTACTCGTATGTGTCAGGTTTGTAGGCTTGGCCAAATAAACCGGTTCGGGCGAACTGGTCTGGTCTGGTCTGGAACTGGTTTGGTTCGAACCGGTTCGGCCGAACTAGTTCCAAAACCAGACCAGTGTTTTTTGCCTTCAAATAGAACAGTTCAAAATAGTACCAAAAATCCAGTTCGAACCGGTTCGACTCGACTCGTTTTTGATACTGGTTTATACTTAAATTTCAATCAAACCACTTTAAACCTATATAATTTTAGAACCGGTTTGAAGCAAAATTAACTAAACCGGTCTGAAATTAAACCAAACCTAGATATGTTTTCAATAAACCAAACCTAGAGATATATTGGACTCTCGTATGTTGATGTTGGACAAGATTTTAGTCGGTTGTGGAACAGATTTTCAATCGGTTCAATGTGTTTTTTAGTCGGTTCAATGTATTTTTCAGTCGGTTCAGTGTTTTTTCAGCCGGTTCAGTGTTTTTCAGTTGGTTCAGTATTTTTTAAGACGGTTCAGTGTGTTGGACAGAATTTTCATCCGGTTTAGGTTCGATTTGAACCGAAATATTTCCGAACCAAAATTGATATAAAAAAAAACAGACCAGAACAGTTCGAACCGGTTCTGAATCGGTTCGAACCAGACCAGTTCTTTTTTCCTTAAACCAGACCAGTTTTTTTAGAAACAGAAAAATGTACTGGTTTTTTTCAAACCAGACCAGTTCAGTTCAGAACCGGTTCGGGGTCGAACCGGTTCATGAACAAGCCTACAGGTTTGAGTCAGTCTTGACTCATGAGTCACTCTATGCCCCCTCTCGAATTGTAAATTATATTAAATATATATAGTCTTGATTCATGTGTCAGCTTGTTTCTGATTTTTTATGTGCTGGTGGGTCGAACGGGTCAGTCTGACCCAAGTCTTATTATTCCTGACGAGTCATTCTGACTCGCGGGTTGACGGGTCAATCCGCGGGTCAGTTTTGAGTTTCAAAAACTTATTCATAAGAGTACACGGGTCATGTTTGGGTCAGACGACCCCTGATACGACACATGGGTCGACCCATGATACACTTTAACACCCCTAGTAAATAGTTGTCAAACTGTATGATTTAAAATGGATAAATTGAAAATTATTACATTTTATAGGGTCAAATTTACACAGTTAAAAGTTAAGGGTGACCCCCTTCATCCCTTGGTGGCTCTGTACCTTCTTAATTATATTAAAATAATGACGGATTCAAATTTTTTGTAATGAGGTGGTTGTAGTGCATATCGTAAAAATATCTAACTTTATCGTAAATTTTATCAACTTTGCAGTGTCGAACCGTATAATGCAACATCTTTCGGCGAATGGGAGGCGAAAGGCGCTTGCCCTCCGTTACCAGAGACTTTACGATTGTACATGAAGCTATTAACCCTAGGGTTTCGAATCGTCTTCCTAACGGGTAAAACCGAGGATAGACGGAAGACCGCGGCATTGAACCTAATTAGGGCGGGTTATATAACCTGGGAGAAGCTCATACTCAAGTAAGTTTTAGGGGTTTTGTACTGCTTTTTATGGTCACTAGACATAGTATATTTTGTCACCATAGTGGCAATTATGTGAATATTATCAGCATGAAGGGTTTTACTTGCATGCATGGAAGTTTTTTTTATGATTGTGTGAATATAGTAAACATGAAGGATATTAATTACATGAGATTAATCACAAGTTTTATATCATTTTCACCCTTTAAACTTGATGAAATGTCAAATGCAGACCCGTTTCTAATACGGGAAAGACGTCGCTTGCATATAAATCGAACGAAAGGAGACAAATTGAATTGGATGGATACAGAATCATTGGAAACATTGGCGATCAATGGAGCGATCTGCTCGGGACACACACGGGTCTCCGAAGCTTCAAATTGCCGGATCCGATGTATTACATTAATTAGATGATTAATTGAAACCAAAATGTATGTTGGTTAATTTAGCATGGTGTAGTGCATTTAGTTTGTTATCACAAGTACTTGAATTTGCTCCTTTGGAGAGATTGTGGCTATTTGATTCATCAATAAAACTCTTTGTTACATGATAATAAGTCTCTAAATTGTCCCATTTAATTAGATTATGTTTCTTTTTTCTTATTCGGAATAGCAAATTGGGTCTTAATTTTTTAAAAGTTAAATCGAGGATCAGTTGCATTACAACAGTAGTATTAAATTTTTAAAAACATGTAAGGGTTAATAGTTGAAATGGTATCATATGTTTGGGTCATGTGATCGATGATATCTCTATGTTGTTTATTGACACCTTATGTTTTCAGAATGTTGTTCTTTAGTCCAAATTACTGTTGCCGTCAAATTTAACTAACAGAATGTTGATGTGATAGATAGAAAATAAAAATAATATAATTAGAAAATAAGAAAAAAAATAAAACTTTGTATATTAATAAAAATATCTATATATAAAAATAAATTTGGAAGAAAAACTTAGTAAAATTCAAAAAATAAAACTAAATTCAAAAAATTAAAATATACAAATTATTATTTTTAAATAAAAAGTTGAAAACAGAAAAAAAAACTAACCCAAGGTTCGACCCTAGGCTGGGTCAATTGGACCCCATGATACCGAATTGCTAAGGTTATCTTTTTTTCATTTTGTTTATTATTTAACTTAAATATTATATTATATGTCTACGTGGACCATTTAACAGAAAAATCTAACGGTTGACTATCAGAAGTACCATATGACAACATCTTCCAAACATAACGGTTCATTTGACCACACGAAAAAAAAAATATGATATCATCCAATCACATGACCCAAACATGTGGGACCATTGAAACTATTAACCCAATAGGTAATGCGACTACACTTAGGGGTTCGTGGAAAAAAAAAATATGGGTGAAAATGTTCAAATATTAAAGTTACGTGGCCATTTTAAATAAACTCTTTTTGGACTGATTGGCGCCATTATCGTCAGCTAAGAAGAGACAAGCGCCACGTGTCAGCTGATGCGCCTTACTCTCTTCCCTCCCTTGCCCAAAAGGAACGTAGATCTCACGGCTGAGAATGACTGCCTCGCTAGTATATAAAGTTCCTCATTTCAATCTCGAGACCAGAGGAAGGCATCGGAAGAACTCGAAGAGAGGTCAAGGATAGAGAGTGAGAGAAGAGGAAGAAATTCATCGGCGGAATTAATATGTCGTGGCAAACTTACGTTGATGAGCACTTGATGTGTGATATCGAGGGCCACCACCTCACCTCCGCCGCTATTATCGGCCAGGACGGCAGCGTCTGGGCTCAGAGCTCCAGCTTCCCCCAGGTTCGATCAATTTCCATTTTGTTGCTCTCGATCGACGTTATTATACTCCGATATCTATGGTGGTGGTCAATTATCTCTTTCGAATTGTGCTTATTTCGTGTTTTATCGGTCTCTGGTATATTTTGTGGTAAATGCTGATTATCATAGTAATCATGAATCAGAAAGATATTTTGTGATTATTAGAGGCGAAAGTGATCGCTAAGGCTTAAGATTCATGAACATGAACAATGTTACTGAATTGATTGGATTGGCTTCCGTGTCCTAAAAGATTATCTTCCTGACCTAATTCGAATTGCGAAATAGAATTACTTCGTTACTGATAGTGCAGGCCATTCAGTGCTGCTGCTTTGAGGATTTTGAGGACTCTAACTTGTGATAAACCCTAAATTGAATGCTAAAGCTGGATAATTGTTCGTAGTAGATTAAAATGTTGATTACAAGGCTTAGAGACGGTAAAGCAGAAACAGTTTTTTTTGTGTGATAATTGGAGTAAAAAATGATCATTAAGTTGCATAATCCATGCTCTGGATTCTGGAATTGGTCAATCATTTCTAATCTTTTACTGTTGCTGCTCTTTGTGCAGTTTAAACCCGCAGAAATTACTGCAATCATGAAAGATTTCGACGAACCAGGCTCACTTGCCCCGACTGGATTGCACCTCGCAGGTGCAAAGTACATGGTAATTCAGGGAGAACCAGGTGCCGTTATTCGTGGAAAAAAGGTTATTCCCTCTTTCTGTCATGCTGATACAAATGAATCATATTGCTTACTTCATAAAGATTGGTACTCATATGAGATTTCATCCTTCATAAAGCCAATATGGTAAACTTCTTACCATATTAGAATGCAGATTCTGCAGTAATGTTCATTTGAGCTGCTTAAGGTATCTTAGGTGCATATATTTTACTTGAAGGAGTCTGAACTTTGCATATTATGTGATTCTTGAATCTAGTTTCTGGGTATGTTTGCAGGGAGCTGGAGGCATTACAGTGAAGAAGACGACCCAAGCCCTAATCTTCGGCATCTACGACGAGCCACTGACGCCAGGACAGTGCAACATGGTTGTTGAGAGGTTGGGGGATTACCTTGTCGACCAGGGCCTATAAAGCCTTTACACTTCTCCACAATCTCAGCATCCCTTCCACAACAATGGGAGTGGAGTTTTGCTGCAAAATAACATAACAAATCACAATATCTGAAGATTTTTTAAATTTTTGTTCAGTTTTTAAATTGATTTGATGGTACTGAAGTTGATACTGCGATGAGGATGATGCACGGTTTTGATTTGTTATATGTATTATTTGATTTGTTATATGTATTCTTTGTTTCGATAAGAAGCATTCGACGTCAATATAGAAGTTTGTGAACATAACTATCACACCAGACAAGGTAGTGTCGACCCATGGGTCGTGTCGATCTTGGTTCGTGTTAGGGACTCTCTGACCCAAACCCGATCCGTGTAATATTACGAGTCAGTTTTTGAAACTCAAATCTGACCCGTCAAGAATAGTTAGGCTTGGGTCAGGCTGACCCGTTCGACCTCCATGACCCGCGGGTCAGTCTGACATGTTCGACCCACCAGTACATAAAAACCCAGAAATAAACTGGCCTATGAGTCAAGATTACTGGCATATGAGTCAGAAATATATATATTTAATATAATATACAATTCGGGACGGGGCATGGGTCAAGGCTATTGACCTAAACCTGACCCGTGGAAACATGGGTCATCCATGGGTGATGGGTCGTGTCAAAATGACAAGTGGATCAAAAAGTCTGATCCAAACTCGATCCGTGGGCGAGTCATCCACGGGTTGAGTCAATTTTTGACACCCTACGGACAACGCAAATTTGTTACCATATTTACTTTTATGACAAATATCATAACTGCACAATATTTTTTAACTAGATATCATACCATAACTATTATAGATATAATTTTTAATACTATAATCTTATTTAATTGCGGTTATTTCCCATAATTTTACTAATAATAAACATATTCGAAGCATTCATGTTTTATTACAGTACTCATAAATCAATTTTGTATGAGTATGAGACCGGCTTTAAAAAAAACGATTGGTCTTAGTCATAATTTTAGTCGAACAAATCATAACTTTCATTTTTTCGACTAGCAAACTTTTTAACTTAGCCCACATTAATAATTAAAAAATAAGTCTATTATTAAATTTTCATCTTTAAAATATTTACTATCTTCTTTGAAATTTTGACCCTAAATATTTACCAAATATATAAGGAATTCAATGCAATACTCAAAGTATCAGTTTAAGATTAAAGAGCCACCAAATCTCATAGATCCAATTTATTGTCCTTTCCTACCATGAATTAAATATTCCACTCTCATAAATTGAATTTTAAAATTATTTGAAATTATATTTTTGTGTATTATTAATAAATTTGTTGATAGCACGCAATGTCACTGTCGATTTATTAATAGTATTTAATTACATTTAATTGCATGTGGTTTAATTCGATTCCTCAATAACCAAGGGATTAAAAAAAATGACTAAAACTACTAATTTTTACACTAAAATAACAATTTTCGTAAATTTCCAATAAAATTATATTATATTTTTGACCACTTTCAGTTTTTTTTTTATAATTTAAATACGATAAATAATAATAATAATAATGAAAAAATGAAATTTATGGGCTGATGAGTATGCAAAATATGAAGCCCATGCAACTTGGTTGAAGTGCTTTAATGGCGTTCACGAGAGAGACGATGCTCCCTTCCATGGTTTTAGGGTTTATAAGCACCAAGATGGTTTCTCTGTGATGGTGGTGGAATCAACAGAGATTCTCTCTCTCCCTCTCTCTCTGCTGTGTTATTTCTCTCTCTACGTTGCTTCTTCTTCTTCTATCAAACTCCAAGGTCTGTAATTCTTTCATCGTAAAAAACTATACTTTAAGATCATTGGATAGTGTTGTTCTTTGAAATGTATAAAAATTTAGTGTTCTTATCGACTAAATTTATGTTTTTCAAAATAAAAAATGATGTTTTTGAGTGTGTCGTTGCAGAACTCGAAGTGACAGAGAAATGGGGAGAGCTTCGAGATGGTGGAGGGGCTTCCTCGGGATGAAAAAAGACAGAGAAACTGTCTCTGACGCGAGTTTGGATTCGAGCGGCAGCTTAAAAAGAGAGAAGAAACGATGGAGCTTCAGCAGCGTAAAGATGTCCAGAGACTTCGACTCTGCCGCGGCAAAAGCCCCGGCGAGGGTCTCAGCTTCGGACGCATTCTGGGGGTCGGACGCCGATGAAGAGAAGCAGAAAAGCAAGCAAGCCATGGCAATGCTGGCTGCCACGGCTGCCGCAGAGGCGGCGGTCGCGGCTGTGAAGCTGTCTGGCAAGAGGAGAGTTACCGGCGGCGGCAAGGAGGCCCGAGCCGCCGTGAAAATCCAAAGCGTGTTTCGCGGCTTTCTGGTAAATAAATCTAATCAACTCTATTAATTTTTATTTTTTTTTATGGATAATGAAAAGATTCTAACGTGTAACGTAATTTACAGTTTAGTTATTTTAAAAAATATGTAATCACTAACTACTCGTTATTTATATATTTATTTTTTAAAAAAATATATTTATTTTTTAATCCTTTTGTATTTTAAATATTTGCATTTTAATATAATAAATTTTATTTATTTTTTAGGCTCGAAAAGCATTAAGAGCTTTGAAAGGACTTGTGAAGATTCAAGCACTAGTTCGAGGTTACTTGGTTCGCAAGCAAGCTGCTACGGCTCTACACCGTATGCAAACCTTGATTCGAGCCCAAGAAACCATTCGTTTTGAGAGAGCTCGTCGCTCTCTAGATAAGGAGAACTCGAATTCGATTGAAAATCAAGTCCAGAAAGTTCTGGTATGAGTATGATTAATCTATTTTGGAGTTTCAATTATTTTTTAAAAAATTTATCGAATATTCGGAATTAATTATTTCGATTTTGCATGGTAGGAAAGTGATCATAGTAAGAGGATACCTTCATTGTTTAGTGATGAACTCGTGAAATGTCCGAAGATATTGAAGGCCGACAGGGGCAAATTCGGGTCGAGATCATACAAAAGTAACGTGCCATCAAGTGATGGCATACCGTCTTCCTCCCCTCGTTCGTGCCCTACCTTGCCTAAGGCGACCACTCCTAAGTCAAGGCTACGCACTGACTGGTGCTTCTCTAGTTATGATGAATTTCGATTCAGATTTGACGAAAATACCCTTGAATTTCAAAAAGAGCGACATCGGGCGGCAACTACACCGACATACAAGACTCTGAGAGTAGGTCACAGAGATGGAAGCTTCCATCCTTATTGCAATGTTCCGAGTTATATGGCTTGTACGAAGTCGTTTAAGGCGAAACAGAGTCATCAGAGCGCGTTGAAGCATACAAGTGAGTTCAGGTGTAAGAAAAGAGTTCCTCTAAGTGAGATTTTTGCCTCTAGGAATGCAATGAGTGGTGTTAGAATGGAGAAATCATGCTCCAACCTTGAAGATGCTTTTGAGTAGTTTTGGGTTTGGATTTATGCAATGTTGATGGTAGAGTTTTGGACCAATAATGTTCCTTTCCTATGTAGGATGTTGTCATTATATGTGTGGGATCATGTTTTTTCTATTAGCACAATGGTATATATATTTTATATTTTTAGATTTTAATGTAGTAAGTAGAATGAATTAAATTAAGGGTTGAATACCATTGAGCTACTGAACTTTGAACGTTTTGCAATGAGCTACCCGAACTTTAAAAATTCAAAATTTCGTCGAAAATTCGTTAGAAATTGAACAGAGGTAGCTATTTGCACATTCGTCCAAGTTGAGGTAGCCCATTTTGAATTTTTAAAGTTCGGGTAGCTCATTGCAAAACGTCCAAAGTCTAGGTAGCTCATTGGTATTTAACCTTTAAATTAACAATGTATTTGGTTAACTCTTATTCAATAACATTATAGTTAACCCACATCTAGAACGTTAAGCTAACAATAAATAACAAACAACCCGCCTCTGGTAACCTACAATGGGAAACAACAACTCAACACCGCCAATCGGAACCAAACGTTAATACCATGTTAAATTCTACAACAGTCGAGCAAACACCAATGGATAACATAAATAACAACCACTTATACAAGTTGAGTTCTATCCTAAAATCAGTTGATATTAGGAAGAATTAGTCAATTTGTATATATAACCCTAGTTATTACTGACCCAATCGATGTGGGATACTCATGGTGGTGAGATTTCAACATACTCATGTATATATTTTAACCCATACGATTAGTATTCGAATCAAACCTCAATTCCATATGAGCTCAGTTAAGTCCAACATAGGGATCTCAATTTTGGGTCCTCAAGAAACCAGCTCACCACTCTTTTACGAGCTAGTTTGAGTTCTGACCTAGATTAAGTACTCAAATCTCTCTATTAGTTTTTAATCGAATCATAATTAAAAAGTTTTTAAGAATTAATTGCTATAGTTTGAAAAAATATTTTGTTAATTTGCAATTTTAAAAATATTTATGAATAAAAAAAATTCTCATAACATTAAATATCGAAAGTTGAAATTAACATTATTAGGGTTCCTTAAAAATGCCAAACATTAAGGATAATTTACCAATTTCCTCTAACTAGCCAAATATATATGCATAGAGAGAGTTAAGTGCTCATTGTCTCCTAAAATTTATGCCAATTTTATAATTTTTATTTAAAGTTTAAAGTATCCTCTAATATTTAGAAATAATATCTTACCATTGGATAAGTTTCATAATTTTTAAACATTAAATATAATTTTAAAATTAAAGTAAATTTTAGGGTAATATCGCTATCTATCTCTATAAAAAGATTAGATACGGAGGAGTCAGAATTCCGTTCAACACCAGCATTAATAAAATGAACACCACGATGCCACGTGGAGCACGGAAGTCAAAAGTTAGTGGAAAGTGGTAACCGACCATTCATTCATAGTAGGCGGAGATTTTCCTTCTTCGTCAAGTTACGAATTAATTACATTTTTATTATTCAAATATAAATACTAACTTAATTAGCTTTAAAAGTCTCATAAATTACTTTAAAAATTGTCCGGAATAGTGGAAAAATTATAAAAGTAATAATTACATCTAAATCCTAATAACCAAAAGAAAAATGACTAAAATTCAAATTATTGTATATAAATTAATTTAATAGAATTATTCATTGACAAGAACAATACCTATCTACCATATCAAATTATTACTATATTTTATTTTTATATATTCAACTCCAATAATTGGCCATTGAATATTTTATTCATTAATTATATAAGATATAGATATATATGTGAGATATTATTTACATTAATTATTTTTGTTGCATTAATAAATAAGAAAAATGGAAACTATATATATATATATAATGGTTAATAAAGAGGAAACCTGAAAAAATCACCGACCCACCGCTATCTTCTCTCTCCCATTTTTGTTTTTTGAAAAAATATCTCCTTTTCTCTCTTTTCTAAAAAATCAGACTCTAGAGTCGGACTCGGGAACCTTCTCTCCCCTCTCTCCGACGGCGAGCTCACCTACTGATCTCTCCTCCCCGGCGTCAATTGCGGTGACGTTCCTCCATATCTCCACCGCTGATTGTCTCCGTATTGGGTTCTTCCCTGATCGCCGATTCTTTTAATTTTTGGGGAATTCTAGGGTTCCCATTCTTGATCTGCGTTCGCGCGTCAATTCAGATAGATGAGTCAACCTTTACTGTGAATCACAAATACCGGATTAGATTAGGGATTTTGCTTCGTTCTTTTCTGGATCGATTCGGCGGTTGTCGAATTGCGGTTATTGAGTCATTGGTTGGCACAGGAAAGGGGTCGCTTTTCGTTAGGGTTGGCAGTAAAAGCGGGTTGTGCTTATTTATTGTTTCCGGAGCTTCTTCCATGATGGTGATTGTGGAGGGATTGAGTGCGTCGCTTTCGAATGGGAAGCAGCTCGGCATCACCAAACCGATTTCTTTGGCGGGACCAACTGAAATCGATGTACAGAGAAGTTTAGAATTGGAGAAGGTTGGTTCTGATTGTTATTTGTAGCCCAATTTGTGAGCTTTTTTTGATCCTTGTATGTATTTTTCTTCATGATCATGATTAGAGGTCTGTGCATTGCACAGTTTTTGGTGAATGCAGGACTTTATGAGAGTAAAGAGGAGACTGAGAAGAGAGAGGTTGTTCTTCAACGAATCAGCATGGTAAATTTTCTGTTTATGATCTTGTCGATCTATTTACTTAGCGAGATGCAGTAGGCTTTACCTTAATATATATGCATGTAGCAGCTAATAGTGTAACATAACACGTGAGGCTGATAGTTGAAAGGTAGCACCTGAGAATTGTCCACGCATAAGCTTCATTGTTATTGTTGCTGGTCATAGGTTACTAGGTAGTGAGTGCTCACTGGCTATAAAGGTGGCAGTTGAGTAGTAATCTACTAGCATGTAAAGAAGTTACTGGTTTCATTACAATGCCTTCACATAGCGTTTCTTTCAATCATCTATTGGGGAAGGCTAAGATGCAATGAAGATTTATTGCTAAATATGATATTATGAAATGTGAATGTAATTGCATCGCGCATGAAACAATTATTTCACTGCTGCTGAAATATTTTGCTTGCAACTGATATGACACTACAGGCTGCTCATTGATGACTTGTTTTCTACATGTTCCAGATTGTAAAAGAATGGGTAAAGCATATTACCCGCCTGAGAGGATACTCAGATCAAATGGTGCAGGATGCTAATGCATTGATTTTCACTTTTGGCTCCTACAGATTGGGGGTACGATTCTCTTGTTCAGATGCTATATTAAATGCTGGATCATAATGAGTAGATCAACCTGTAACTCTCTCTTTCTGTGAGTGATTTATTCCCTTATGATTGAAAGAGACATCTTTTCATGCAGGTCCACGGACCTGGGGCTGACATTGACACATTATGTGTGGGACCGTCCTATGTAAATCGGGAGGTGTTATATCTACAGAAATCATTAAGTACGGAGTTACGTTGATGTGAGTGTTTCTCTAACTCATGCATGTCCTACCTGCAGGATTTCTTCTTTATCTTGCATGAGATGCTTGGACAAATGGAAGAAGTCAGTGAACTTATGCCAGTTCCTGATGCTCATGTTCCTGTAATGAGATTCAAGTTTGATGGGATATCTATTGACCTTCTTTATGCAGCCATTAACCAGCTTGTTGTACCAGAAGTAAGTAAACCTTCTTAAGCTTTTTAACCTAAAGTCATACTTATCCGTCATTTATGACAACTAGTAGTTGTCATCTTTCGGGAAGTTAGATTGTTGTATCATATATGTATCTCATGCAGGCGTGATCCTTTGGACATGGATCCAGTTTTTTTCAATTTTTTTGGGTTCCTTAGATTTTCATTTTCCTGTTTTTTGTGGTATTGAGATACAACTGTGCCAGAATATCTTATCTCTCTCCAGGAAAATGGTTATTTCCAGAAATTTTTTGTAGTTCATTCCAGCCCCCACTCCCACCCCCGATTTCATACATACATTTGAAGTCTTCAATTAGTTGATTGAAGATCCAATCAATCTAGTTTCTAGAAGGGGAATACTCAAAATTTAGTACAAATAGAATCCACCACCTTTCCTTTCATGTTAGTTCCCTTTTTTCAAGTCACTATCCTCTATTCATTCTCTCCCACGTGCCCCTATTTCCACAAATTCATTGCCTTATTATTTCCTCATTCGTTTTATTCGCTTGAATTCAATTTTTCCTGGTTTCTGTATCATATTACTCTGTCTAGCGAAATGCGTTATGTGGATATCCACACCACAATTTCTCAATATTAGTATGAAATACTTGCAGGATCTGGACATCTCCAATGACTCTGTGCTGCATAATGTTGACGAACCTACTGTTCGTAGTCTGAATGGCTGCAGGGTTGCAGATCAAATACTCAAACTTGTTCCCAACATTGAAGTGAGAATCTATTTCTGATGGCATTGTAATATATCATCTCCAAACTTCTTTTCTGATAATTTCTGACACTGATCTTTTGTGTGTTTGTAGCATTTCCGCATGACTCTTCGGTGCCTTAAATTTTGGGCAAAGAGACGCGGTGTTTATTCAAATGTAAGTGGATCATCATTCTATACTGCTCTTTTTTTCTTCTTTTCATTAAGTTACTGATGATTTTCTGTTGGAACATAATTCTGGTGTATATTTCCAATTATGAGTTGTTATGATTAATGGTTTCTTTCTCATTCTGTACACTAGGTGACTGGGTTTCTTGGCGGTGTCAATTGGGCACTTCTAGTGGCTCGTGTCTGCCAACTTTATCCTAATGCTGTTCCGAGTATGCTAGTTTCACGTTTTTTCCGGGTCTATACGCAATGGAGGTGGCCAAATCCTGTGATGTTGTGCCCGATCGAGGAAGGTGAACTTGGATTTTGTGTCTGGGACCCTCGTAAAAATCCCCGGGATCGAACTCATCACATGCCAATTATAACCCCTGCTTACCCCTGCATGAATTCTAGCTACAATGTCTCAACTAGTACTCTACGAGTAATGGTAGAGCAATTCCAATATGGTAACAAGCTGTCTGAGGTACGGAAATCGAATCTTGATTTAGTTTAACATCTATTTTTTTCTCTCCTGTTTTTCACATTCTTCTTTCACGTGTTTGCTATGGTCCAGGAAATCGAGCTGAGTAAGGCGCAGTGGAATGCTCTATTCGAGCCATATATGTTCTTCGAGAGCTATAAAAATTATTTGCAGGTTGATATGGTTGCTGCTGATATTGATGACTTGCGTTCGTGGAAGGGCTGGGTAGAATCAAAACTCAGGCAGTTGACTCTGATGGTAATGTAGATATATGACAATCATTTTGTTACTAAAAGGGAAGGAGGAAATTTATATATATATGTATGTAAATATTTTATGTAGATGATGGAACATTCTACAAAGAGTGAAAGTAAAAAGAGTCTCCTTTTTAGGATAGTTTTAACAATTTTATTTTTCACTGAATGACAGTTCAGGCAGAATGATTTACTCATTTGTTGTTTATTGCCTGTTAATTGTGTTACAGATCGAGCGTGATACATATGGGAAGTTGCAGTGCCATCCTTACCCTCATGAGTACATTGACACTTCAAAGCCATGTGCACACACTTCATTTTTTATGGGTCTGCAAAGGAAACAAGGAGAAAGGATTGAAGAAGGTCAGCAGTTCGACATACGAGGCACAGTCGATGAATTTAGGGGAAACATAAACATGTACATGTTCTGGAAGCCCGGAATGGAAATCTACGTTTCTCATGTCCGTAGAAGGCAAATTCCTTCTTATGTCTTTCCGGAAGGGCATAGACGGGTTCGATCAAGGCCGCCTAACCCACAACAAGGCGAAGCAACACGACCTGACAACAACAGCTCTGGTGAGAAAAATCTCAAAAGGAAGAAAGACCCTTTGGAAGTGACTAAGAATGATGCAAAACGGAAGACTCCAAGTCCACAAAGAAGAGATTCAGTGTCTCCTGAAATAATTACTGCTAAGCCTCCTGCATCAAATGAAATAGGTCATGTGGAGCCAAGAGCAATGGAAGTTGATGAACAGTTGAAGGCCAAACAAGATAATGCTTCAACTCCGAACAATGAGCTCGGTTCGCCCGAATCTATAGCAGATAGTAGTGAGAACAATGGAAGTCCTGATAGTGCTGAAAGGAACGGCCGTGGTGTGTCATTGATGGGTTATTCATGTGAGGTAGACTCTGGTCTATCTTTGGATAGACTGAAGCAAGAAATAGAGGTTTAGAATTCATTCTCTGCTCTTTAATCTGCATATTATTTTGCTTTTTTTCATATCGGGGTTTGAGATTAGAGTAAAGCTTAGTGAGAAAGTTGAATATTTGCTTATTTTTTCAAGAACCGTAGATTTGTTTTATTTTTTATTTGGAAAAACTCATTAATCCTAATTACTTATATTTACTGACTGGATTTCATTCTTATTCTTATTCCTTCCACGCCCTGCTTTCTTTTGTGAAGCCAAGCGTAGCTGCACGAGGAATGGCACTTATAGCACGGGGTGTGATTGAGCCAGATGTGCAAAAAACAGTAGTAGGTTCGGTTCTTACCTTACTCCATTTCTGTAAATAATATGTTTGTTATTTTTTTTCACTGTTTTCCGGTTTCTAGCTTGACAGCAGGCTGTGATTCGAACCGAACATTAAAGAACAAAACAAAAAGGTTAAGGAAGGTTGCTTGCAGCAAAAGATAGAGGAGATAGAAAGCCAAAGCTGTTGAAGGGGATGGTAAGTGTAATATCAAGTTGCTGGCTTTCTTTTTATTCTTTTTCAGGCACTTCCCTTCTCTTGGATTTTGCCTTGGTGGTCAAGAAACCAAAATCAGAACGAAAAAAAAAACAGAAAGATTTGATGGGAGAGAGACTTGAGATCCAAGCAAGCTCTATAGTTGGTTGGGGAAGAGAATGGATACTGGTTTCGATCTGCTCTGTACAGTTTTTTTTGTTTTTTTTTTATGGAATGGAAATGTGCTCTTTTAGAACAGTTTGGTGATATAATTGTAGAAGCATTAATCCTCTTCTTAGTGCTGAATTGATTTGTAATAAAAAGATCCTATTTAGACTCTATTTTGTTCTTCAGAAGCTGCAATCTTTGTTTCTACTAGACCAATTAATTTAGGTCGATGGGTCGAGTTCGGGTTGCATTACTGGACGATCGGACCGAGGAACAAACCTAGTGGATGTATGAATTCAACCAATTTAGAGTTTGAGGGCGAAATAATTAATTGGGTAGAGTTTGAGGATCAAATTAGAGTTTGTGGGCATTGTCATAACTAGTTTGGTAAAGTTCAAGGATCAAATTGAAGAAACTCGTAATCTAAGGATGAAAGAACCAACTTAGAATAGTTTCGGAAACAAATTTGAGAAATTGGAGTTGAGGGATGAAAATACTAAATTGGTAGTGTTGGAGGACTAATTTGAGACTTAAACGTAAAGGGAACTGGAAATACAAAACGATTTTTGGATGTACCGGGTTTACAGAAAAGTCCCCCAAAACGGCTCTAAAACGATTAAATTTAATTTTTTAGACTGTGTGTCTATGCGCCCGGTGTACCTAATTCTCACCTGAAACTGGAAAATATAATGAAAATCGTGAAGAGGAAAGACCATTAATGTGTACACCCGGTGCATAATCCACCACTTAAAAAAAGCGAAAAAACAACCAAAATAATTCTTTTAGGGGGGTTTGTTCGTTCACCAGGTGCAGGCATATTGTGAGCCTCACCAACCAAACTACTTGTACAAATCTCTCTTTATGCTAACGAATATTTTTCTGCAGAGGTTACAATTTCCAAAATAATAATTGAAAAACTGAGTGCTGCTGGAAATATTATATTACAAAGTACATAAATTTATTTAATTTAATATCCATATTTATTGTGCAAAATATTATAAATTGACACAGTTTGTATTTTTTTTTACTGAAGATCAGTTCTTTGACCTTTTTAATTTTACAAAAGATTTAGTGTTTATTAAAAAAAATAATCAGATGAACATAAAATAAAATTAATAAATATAATAATATATTAACCAGCAATTCATAACATCATCACTGTTATATAGACACTGTAAAAATGTCAAAGAGTTTTGTTCTTCTGCTTCTGCCACCATTCCAACCACAAAACTCTTATTGCCCTTCTTCACTTTCAATGGAAGCCTCCGATTCGACACGCAAAGCCGTCTTCTCATAGCTTCGGTGCAAAGAGATCTGCACTTTTCAGAACGAGCAGTCGCTTCACATTCGATAAGAACATCCTGTAAGATTCAATAATTGGATAATAAGAAGATCAAATCAAGGAAAAGTAGATATTTTATGGCAAACATTTCAATATGGTGTGAGTAAAGGTTAAAGTCGCCAATTTTACCTTAAGCATTGTTTCTAATTCAAGAATTTCACTATGAAACCTTTTAAATTACAGAAGCAACTTCAAATGTAGTAAAAGTTAGAAGTTTTTACGTTTAAAATGACAAATCCGGGTTAAAGTTACCATTTTTACAA
Source organism: Chamaenerion angustifolium (assembly GCA_946814005.1). Lineage (NCBI taxonomy): Eukaryota > Viridiplantae > Streptophyta > Magnoliopsida > Myrtales > Onagraceae > Chamaenerion > Chamaenerion angustifolium. Next base: position 592,778 of record OX328281.1, read on the forward strand.
TAAACAAGTTTACAACTTTAATATGAAATCTTACTAACTCAAATCTGGGGTCTAAATTACAGAAGCATGCTAGGAATGTAGTAAAAATCAAAATATTTCACGTTTAAAATGACAAATCCAGGTTAAAGTTGAGTTTTTTACCATAAGCATGGTTAGCACTTCACTATGAAACCTTACAAACTCAAGAACTGGGATCTAAACTACAGAAGCAGCTTCGAATGCAGTAAAAATCATAACTTTGAACGATGAATCTGAACTTAAGTCAAATTGATTCATGGTACAAGATGCTTACTGCCATGGCACATCTGCAACAAGAACTCTGTCTCCTTCCTTGTCCTCATACACAAGAGTATATTCCCCTGTCCCATCCAGCACATCCGAGATCGGCTTCTCTTCATTTCCTGTAATAATGATTCCACCACCAGAGGAATCTTTTCGTGCTGAAAGGCCAAAGAAAAACCACAAACTACAATCAGAGAATGTTTCTTCATGAGTATTGTTATTCTGTTGTTGTTCATTTTTTCATATGCTGAATTAGAGAGCGTTTTGATAAATCTTTTCACTGAGAAACAAAAAAAGTTCTCCTTTTTGTTTTTCGCCAGAATTTCAGGCCTTTGATTCATTATCACCTGCAAGAAGCCCTCTGAAGAGTTCATCGACTGCAGCACCCAGTTTCTCATAGTTATTGAACAGATTGAGATTGACTTTCCTTCCAATGGGGACACCCTCCATATTGATCTTCACAAATAAACCTCTCTCGTTACCCTCTATCGATTTTTCACCCAAAGGCGCAATTTTTACCGCCTCCTGAGGCTGAGGAACGGGTTTTGCCGAAGTGAGATTTTTCCGAAATGAACGAACTGGAGGCCAACCAACAACTGGTGCAGGAGCAGTTCTGCATTACAGTTCATGAATGAAACAGAGAGATCTTTAATTTCAAACTAACCTAACAATAACCTTAGCAATATTCACGGATCAACAATTCACTAACTAGCATGACTTTGAATAATTTAGGTACAAAAATACCTGTTCTGAGAGCTTTTTGTGATAACTTGATTTGCAGCACAGGGTACCATAAATTTTGTACCACCATTTTGTTCTTCACCAGGCGGACCAAGCCTGAGCTCAAGATTTTTCTCCTCTGAAGAGCTGCTGTGATTTCTTGATATTCTGTCAACTTTCCCACACCAATCTCTATGGCTCGGCATCAGTTCCAGCAACCTGGGACAAGTTTTCTCAATTTCAGAGATTTCTTCCATTTTTCTGCAGTTCAATCAAACAGTTGTCAGCTGGAAAAATGAAAAAAGATTGGATTTTTAGACTTTGTTCTTATAAAAGCTGAAAAAGGAACAGGCTTTTATCTACAAACAGCAGGAAGAAGAAAAAAAGAATTTTAAAAGTGGGTATCTGAGAAATGGAAGTAGTATACATTTTTTTCACTCCTGAGGAAGATAGAGACAGAAAACAAGAACAAAAGCAGAAAACATGGAAAAACCGAAACTTCTCAAAGGTCACTACCCACCTGAAGAACTTGACCCTCAAGAGAAGAAACCCTTAAAACCTAACAAGAAAAATAGACCAAACTTTAGAGGAACGACGAACTGAAGCAAAAAAGGGAGGTAGGAGGGGTTTTAAAGCTGAAGGAGGGTAGCACGCCTAGTGCCTCTTCAATGCTCTAAAATCATAAAAGGAAGGATTTTTAGAGGCGGCAATGAAAACCGAGCGATTCCTTCTATTTCCACAGAATGGAATGTAGAGAGCAGCAATGGAATTGCAGGTTTGGTTGTTTAGTTGAGGAAGCAAAGGTTTGCTGTTGCTGTGGAGGGCAGAGACTTTCCCTCCCTGAAAGACAATAAAGAAAGAAAGATTGTTTCTTTTCCTTGGTACATAAGTGTAGAGTCAGTCTACCACTAGAAGGCTACCACACGCCAACTTTTATTTGGAAAAATAAAAATATAATTTTTATATTATAGAGACACTATCATTTCACAAAAAAATAATTTATTTAAAAAATAAAACATTTAAAAAAATGCAGGATTAGGTAGATATTCACTGGTTATCTCGAGATAACCAGGGTGAACATCTACCCAATTCTGTATTTTTAACTGTTTTTTTTATGAAGAAAAAATAAAATAATTTTGGACAGCAAGAGAAATGTGAAATTCAAAAAGAAGAATAATTACAAGAAAGTTTCATTTCATTTTCATTAAGTTAAAGCAGTGGGAGTTTCACTTGTCAGACGTGTCATTTCTGTCCACCAAATAGTCAATGGTATTCACTTGTTACTTCTGGCCGGTTTCGTCCAAATTTGCAACAGTGAAGATAGTTCTGGCCTAACTATTCATATTTCTGAAACTACTGAGGGTCTATTCTAAATAGTTAAAGTCAGAATTCTCAAAAGTCGCCGCTACGTGTCAATACCTACTTCGTTGGATTTTAGGCCATAGAGTCCAAAACATAAGGAATTTAGGCGCCACCGTACAACGTTCGGTCCTCGAGAACATCCTCTACTTCGTGACTCGAAAAAACATCCACCTCGTATCCGATGAGATCTACTCAGGTTCGGTTTTTTCCTCGTCGGAGTTCGTCAGCATTGCCGAGATCTTCGAGGCGAGGAAATACAGCGATGCCGAACGGGTTTACATTGTGTATAGCCTGTCGAAGGATCTCGGGCTACCGGGCTTTCGAGTCGGGACCATATATTCGTACAAGGTTGTCACGACAGCGCGAAGGATGTCGAGTTTTACTTTAATTTCGTCACAAACGCAACATTTGTTGGCGTCTATGTTGTCTGATGAAGAGTTCACGGCCCGGTACATTGAGATGAACCGGGCTAGGCTTAGGAAATGGTACGATATGATCGTGGACGGGCTTAAGCGGGCTGGGATCGAGTGTCTAAGAGGGAATGCGAGTCTCTTCTGTTGGATGAATCTCGGCCCGATGTTGCGCACACCCGATTTAGAAGGCGAGCTCGAGCTTTGGAAAACTAGCGTGCATGATTTGAGGCTGAATATATCGTCGGGCTCGTCGTGCCACTGCTCAGAGCCCGGTTGGTTTAGGTTTTGTTTCGCGAATATGAGCGAGAAAACCCTAGAAATTGCGCTATTCGTGATTTTGTGGAAGGAAGGAATATGCGATCTTAAAAAAATATTAACACACAAATTTTTGCCTATGCTTTGTATACATATATCAAATAAATGGGAGTAAATAAATTCCATTTATTTGGTGTATACAGTTATCATGGCTTCGGGAAAAAATATATTTTTTTAAAGGTGGGTAATGTGATTTATTTGTTATTTTCTGAAAATTAAATTGTATTCTTTTTGTTATTATTATTCTTTCCAATTCATGTATTTATTTTATTATATCAAGTGTAATAACTAGGTGACCACGATTATTTGGTTCAATGTAATTGTATTATATTCGATTTTATCCAATAAAATAGTGATCTATTTTTTTATATAGTACTTATTTTTTTTACTAAAAAAAGTATCTATTTTTTTATGTACTTATTTTTTTTTACTATTTTTTACGTTAACCTTTGGGCTTTGACCATTATTTTTTATGAAAACTTCACCTACTAGATCGAACAAACTGATTTAAACCATTGATTTCGATTTCCATAATGGGCCAATATTTTGATTTTTTACTGAACTATCAGAAGGCCCAGTTACAACTTTGTAGGCCCATTAGCAAATAGAAATTAAACTAAAAATGAAGGGAGAAAAACGGAAACAAGTGATAACAGCTGCTCTGGTCCTCTCACACAGAGCGCAGTGAGAGAAACTAGACTTCTCCGTACCGATTGACGAAGTGAAGGCGAAATTCAATGTCAGAAACTCTGTTCTTCCTTTTAAATTTGTGTTAACTCTCTTGTTATTGCGTGTTTATCGAAGTTGAGGTTCAGTTGCTGTGTTGACTCTGTTTCTTAGGTCTCGCATTCTTGCTTGATCTAGTTCCAGTTAAGGATGTACTTAATTGATGAATTCGTGTTTTTTTATGGGGCTTGAGATGTTTCGGTTTTCTTGATGGAGATTCTGTTGTCGAACTTGACGTTGGAATTGAAATTTGAGAACTTAATTGAGCGGTGTAGGGTTTTCGACGATTGAGAAAGCCGAAACAATCGATGTATTTAGTATTAATTCGTTTGAGTTAGAAATGATAAGATTCAACTGGTTTCGTGATCATGTATCAATTTTGTGTTTCTATTTGATTTCGTAATGACGAGATTCAGATATTCTGTTTTACTAATGCCATATCGTCCAGAAAACGTGATTTTTGAACATGCATTTATGGTGATTGATTCTTTACTCACTTTTTGGGTTCTCTCTTATAGTGATAGCATGAAAATCACGGACCTGTGATTTGTTGCAATCTTGTGATTCTTATTTTACCAGAATATGGAAATTCGCAAGGATGAAAGCTAGTTCTATTTTTGGTTCAACATTTTCCAGCTTATAGAAGAAATGATTCATTTTCTAAGCGTGTGATTGCTATTATAGAAGAACTAGAGAATAGAGATTAGAAAAGTAAGAATCTCACAAATGATATTTATAGCTAGAGATTATTATCAAATATCAATGCTGTCATTGAATCTAAGCATGAGTTCTTGATCAATTCATGTTTTTGGTGTGGAAGTATTAAACATTGGATGATTATCAATGAGCTTCTATTTATCGTATCCACTGATATTCCATGTCCTCCATTCTTGAGTTATAGAGGTAATGGCATCGAAGCTACAACAGCTGACACTAAAGGCAGGTCAAGCATCACAGTTTGTTTCCAAGCACGGATCAACTTACTTTAAGCAGTTATTGGAACAAAACAAACAATATATTCAAAACCCACCAACTATTGAGAGATGCAATGAATTGTCAAAGGAATTATTTTACACTCGGCTCTCCAGGTACTACACTTTCCAGATATATGTTTATTTAGCAATTTTTTGTGTAGCTCTACATTTTCATGTACTTGTTGAATGAATTTTGTGTTTGACTATATGATGAGCCCGGTTAAATATGATATAATTAAGCAAATGAAGTATGTAGCCTCAAATGATTGCCTTGGTCATTAACAACACAACACATTTGATTTGATTTTTGGGAGAATGTTATCTTGCCCCAATATGTTTTCAGAAAACGTGTGCCTGTCACCCTTTTTTGAGAATTTTTTGTTCCAAACTCTCGATTTTTTTTCTTCTAAAAATAGCAACACAGTCTTCAAAAACTTATTTTTCTGTGCAGCATTCCTGGGCGCACCGAATCGTTCTGGAAAGAACACGACGCTGTGAAGAACTTGTGGAAGAACAGGCAAGAGCTGAAGGTTGAAGATGATGGAATTGCAGCTTTGTTCGGTCTTGAATGCTTTGCATGGTTCTGTGCGGGTGAAATTGTGGGAAGGGGATTCACGTTCACAGGTTATTACTTCTAAGCAATAAGCATTTCGAGGCTGTCCATCTGTGTTAACATAGTATTGGAGGTTCGATGCATAAATTTTCCTTCTGCATAATTATTTTGGGGGTAAATAGCCCTAATGCACCCATATGTTTTACTGTTATTGTTAAATGCACCAACATGTTTGAAAAATGTTGTTCCGGAAACCCTTAAGTTATAAAAAGTTGTTAAATGCACCAATCGTTAATTATCCGTCCACTTTTGTCGTTCAATATGTCAAAATGATAATTTTACCATCTTGTTCTTTTTCATATCATCGTCCACATTAAATTCAACTCCCAAATGCATATTTGAGTTCAATTCCACACAAAATTATATTTTGGGATTGAATTCAATCTCAAATCATCATTTTTTTGGGGTTCGAATTCAACCCCCAAAATGCCGATTTAGGTTGAACTTGAACGTCTTTAAATTCAACCCAATTCTGTATTATTTAGTTGGAATTCAAACTCAAATTTGCATTTTTGAGTTGAATTTTAAATCAAATATGTGTTTTGGAGGTGGATTAAGTGATGAAGATGAATAAGAGGGTAAACTAGTCATTTTGGAATATTTAACGACAAAAATGGATGAATAGTTAATTATTAGTGCATTTAACAACACGTTCAAACATATAGTAGTCAAAAACTACATGGTGGTGCAAATAACAGCACAATAAACAAGTAATGGGTCTCACCTTACTTACTCAACCGAATCTCTCCTTAGAGTTGTAATGGGTCTAATCTACATTTCTTTATAATGGGCTTTCATTTGAGCCCATATTGACCAACACTAAATCGTATAAGGCCCATTAACCTAAGCCATCTTCTTCCTGCCGTTTCATAAAACCATAACCCTAGCTACATTCTTCAGGTTTCGGTGAAGACGGAGACGGCAGCGTTTGTTACCCCTCCTCGTCGGAGCCAGTTCATCTAAACAAAAGCGGACTCAGTTCTCCTCCAATCGACCATGGGTAGATCTCCGGTTACTGTTCTATTTTCATCTAAACTCTGTTTCCGTTTACTTCAATCGGTTTTAATGTTGGATTTCGTGATTCAGGCAAAGTTCATGGATCTCTGGCTCGTGCTGGTAAGGTGAGAGGCCAAACCCCCAAGGTGGAGAAGCAGGACAAGATGAAGCAGCCCCGCGGCCGCGCTCACAAGAGGCTGCAGTACAACCGCCGTTTCGTCACCGCAGGTATTTCTTACTCAATTTCTTCTCATTTTTCTCTATATTTGCATTGATTATGAAAGGCGTTCGTCTGTTAACAACCTATAGCTAAGTTTGTTGAAATGGAATGAATCTGACACTATGTTTTAAAAGGCGCTTGAGGCGATGCACATACTCTTCACCATTGAGGTGCGGACCTTAACTACCTCCTTCAGAGAAGAGTTATCTACCCAACCTAAAGCCCTTAGGGTGGCGTGAGTCGGAACATTAACAATCCTTTGAAGAGGTGGGACCTTATATTATTTTTTCTCATACTATGAAGCTTTGTGGTGTCTGCAAAGAGGCGTTGCGTCATAGTATAAGCATAAACGATTAAGAGATGAAATCTTAAAATATAAATACAAATTTCTATATCATTCCTTGTTAGTGTGACATGTGAAATCTGTTCTTTTTATATGATAGTATATATGTCATTAGTGAACTGATTTTCATGTCTGCCGATGATGAAGTAAAACAAAGCAAAGTATATATGTCGTTGTGGCTCTTAAGTAAAGTACAATTTGCTTATACTGCAATTGTAATGCAGTGGGCATTCTTGTTCTTCATTCACATATGTACTTGCATTGGTATTGCATGAGTCATACAAAAAGTTGCTTTACTGATCCCATACTTTACTGAACCTTGCTTTACACCATGTGGAATATGACATGCTGCTATTTCTGTACTTTTTGATAGATTATATATCAGGTGTGCCTCATAATTGAGGCGATATTTGTCTTTAGCAATTTGGCGCGCCTCAAAACTTTTAAAAACATTGTTGGCACCTTTCCTGTAAGTATTAATTTTAATTAAATTTTGTTTCATGCTTGTTTAGGAGAGAGGTAAAGGTCATCTTGGTTAGATTTGTTAAAGACATTAACATTCAGTTTAGCTTGTTAGGTAAGAGATAACAACAGTTTAATATGCTCTAATGCGCATTTTTTTTCTCTAATACCCAGTTTATAAGAGTGCTGTTTAAGAGGAAAGACAAATTTTTGAACTCGCTGCCGCTAAGAGAGAGTGATATCTCAACGAAACCCTGTTTGGGAAGCCTTGAAGAACGCCTAAGGAAGGTAAATCTTATTTCGATGTGTAGTGTGTAGATTTAAAACCAACACCAATGGTTTTCCATATCGTTACTTAGCAAAATATTATTTGAATCTTGAGGTTATGTAAATTGTACATTAATGAGACTCACATTCCTGTGGCATGAGAACCTTAAGTGTGGATTTAATCTGAACCATTGTATTGTAATATACTTCATTGAAACTATTGTAAGTGTTATATATATCCCTCCCAATCTGTTTGTCCAATAATAACGAAATACCATTGGAATCGAAATACCAACGGATTATTCAAGATTATAATGTCTCTTTTTTATTTTTACTGAAGCAGAAGGTAGAAGAGAAGGTGATCCGCTTTTTGAATAGAAGCAAACTTATTGTTTTGAGGATGCTTCTTGATGGTGTAGGTTTTAATTTTATCTTCATTAACCAGAATATTGAACGATTTCAGCGCTCATTTTCTGTGTTTTGTTGCTTTTTCGTTCTATTTTTCAGGTGTTTGAATCTCCTTAATCCAAATGGTGGAACGCGAGGACGGCATACAGTTTTGACACTAGAAAATGGATGTCGTTTGGTGGCGACTGTTACTATATTTACAATTCGTGTTAGTGACGAAGAATCATCGTTAGTCTAGGAAAATGGATGTCGTTTGGTGGCGACTTGTAGTTGTTTTTATCTCCTGTTATTTACCTATCAGGCACTACGTTTCTATTTTAGTATTTTTTAGGACAACAGGCCCAGTTTGTAGTATTCTTTATCTGGGCCTGCTTCATTTTTTATTGCATGGTCAGGCCCAGTAAATCCCATTTTACTGCGCCCATAATGCCTTTGGGAGCGATGGCCTATGATAGTTCTTATAGGCCTTCAATTTGCTGACATTGTATCAGCTCAGGTTTTCGCTTAGTCGTCTTTAATTGGTCGGATTACTCTATAATTATACTCACTGTATACACATTTTAGTGGGCCTGCTTGCCATGAAAGATTTCAATCAGTCGGAATTTGTTGATTTTGAATCCGAAAAGGCGGCGTTAAATTCGTAATAGGCTACAAATTGACCGTTAATTTTGTAACTTTTACCACAGTCGAGTAGGATTCTTATTGGGCCCTATTATCCATTCGAATTGGGCTTGAAGGTACTCTTATCGTTCTTAATGGGCCTTTGGTGAAACTTTTTGTTCCGTCCATAAGGCCCATCATACAATCTCTATTGGGGCTTCTACTTTTTATTAGGCCCATCAGATAATCATTCTTGGGCCTTGCTAAACTTTACATTAGGCCCATACCATCCTTAATGGGCCTTGTTATTTTCCCGATATGGCTCATTAACTATTATTGGGCCTTGCTAGATTTTTGGCAAGGCCCATCATATAATCCTTCTTGGGCCTAGTTAAATTTTTGATTGGGCCCATCAGAAACTTCATATTGGGCTTGTTAAACTTTTTACAGGGCCCATTATCGAATACTTATTGGGCCTTGTTATTTTTCCGATCTGGCCCATTCACTATTATTGGGCCTTGCTAAATTTTTAGCTAGGCCCATCAGATAACCCTTATTGGGTCTTGTTAAATTTTTGATTGGGCCCATCACACTTCTTATTGGGCTTGTTAAACTTTTACTGGGCCCATTAGCGAATCCTTATTGGGCCTTGTTAAACTTTTTGGGCCCATCAGGCCAACCTTATTGGGCTTGGTTAAACTTTCAATTGGGTCCATTAATCCTTATTGGGCCTTGTTAAACTTCTTATTGGCCCATCAGACAATCCTTTTTGGGCCTTGTTAAACTTTCAAATGGGTTCATTAATCCTTATTGGGCCTGGTTAAACTTTTCACTGGTCTATCAGCTAATTCTTATTGGGCCTTGTTAAAATTTTTATTGGGACCATCAGACAATCATTATTGTGTTTTATTAAGCTTGATTAACCTTCTAATGGACCTAATTTTTCGTGAAAGCTTGAATTAAGCCATCATGACGATTAAACCTTCTAATGGGCATACTTTTTCGTGAAAAGCTTGGATTAAACCATCATGACGATTAAACCTTCTAATGGGCTATACGTTACGAACTCTTATGGTATCCCAATTTTAGAATTAATTGTGTGACCATGACCATAGATTGCCAACAATTCCTACTTGGCCTCCTACTGGTCAATTTTTACACCAATTCAGTTCTCACCCAGCCTATGTCAATGTAGTGCATTGCATTGTGCACGTTGGATCGTCAACTGGTGTTGAGGCCTATCACGCTAATAACGAATTCGCTTCCTATCACAAAGTTAACTAAGCAGGGAAACATTGGTAATCTCTTTAACGTGGGGAATAGACGGGGATGCTTTGGATGTAACCAGAGAGAAAAAATATTACATAATCAGCGGAAAGATGCACTTCCCTCAATAACTGTTCCTTCGCTTGACTGACCTTGATCTTCGAGGACTGCACAAACAACATCAAATTTGGTAAGTGCGTAAACATTAGTAAAAACAAGATGCACTTTTAAGGTTTAATAGGGATACCTCCTCATTAGACGCATCAAACATACCTTCTTGCAACAGAAAAGAAGGGTCCATAATTTCGTTAATTCATTACCTCCTCCACATTTTGGGTTGTTTCAGTGAATATATGTGTTACACCTTTCAGAGATGTATTCACAATTTTACACACCTCGTTTTATCATAAACAGGATGAGTTTCAGCTACCCCTTTGTAGTAAGAACGAGTGATTCTTGCCTAGTCTGACATAAAACGACACAACATAAAAATCAGTTTCAGAATCCTTCCTGTGGATAATAAACAACAGAAGATATAACAAGGTATCCTGGACACAATACAAAGACGTTTCGACTTAAAAGACTAACCAAAGTGATGCAAACTACTTAATGTTAAGGAAATGTTAATTTCATACCTAATATGCTATTTCTACAAAGTTAATCAAAACTTAACGTACAACTCAATAAAGCTTTATAATATACTACTGTCAATAACCTAATGAGAATTTTCTCATTTTGCACTCTTTTTCCTTCAGTTTCTAAATGCAAATAGTACTAATTAATCAGTGTACCCCCACAATATACCTCCCACTTCAACCATGCCACTCAACTTCAACCATGCCACTCAACAAGCAACAATTTTCGTAAATTAAATGTTCAAAACTTAATTGTTACTGCTAAATGTAACTTGAAATAAGAATGTGATAGCAATAATGCAATTGCCTTTAAGAAGAACAATCTCAATGATTGAAGCACAATAACTATTTATATTAATATAGAGATTTAACTTAGACAAAACTCATCATCACGAAAATCTCATTAACTTGTTAAAATTAATGACAGTCGACAACACTCAAACTCTATACTTTCCCACAACATAACTTTGCTATCGCTCTTTATATATTGTTTCTCTATGTATTGTATGTTGATATATTCATCCTAGACTATATATATATATATCCTATTCAAGTTGACAACTTTAATAAACATATGTCCAAGTCATTAACACTTGGCAACAACTTAATAATTCCTAGGTTTTATATATAAATTCAATATCTAGCAAAAATCTGAAAACAGTTTAACATGGTTACACAAAGCTTTAGTTGTACTAACATATTTTTTTGCGATAGTAAATAGTCTAATATGTTTGACAACGAGGGTTATTAGTATTTTTGTCAATTCTGCGTTATTTTTTTTCAAATTTATAAAATTATACTGAATATTTTTCCAAATGTTACAAATAAACACTACAAACTTACACTAATATTATAAACAAGTTCCGACTCGAAACACACCGGAGTCCGAACGTAGACCAAATCTCCCAAGGCCCAAACCAGGGGACCCAGATTGGATTCCAATTCAGCCTGGGGTCTCATGGGTTCAAACACATACTAGGTTGTCCAACCTTGAGGACCTGGTCTAGGCTCTAACCCAGATCAGAGGACCCTAATTGAGGTTTAATTGGAGTTTCAATCAGTCTGAACTAGGTTTGAATCCAGACCAGGGGACCCCAACTGGGTTGAGCCCCTATCAGTATGAACTAAACCTGGTCCAGAGCGAATGAGTCTCCAATTGAGCTTCTATCTAGATCTCCTGGCATGGGTCCAAACCAGGTCCCCAACTTTGGGAGAGCTGGTCTGAATTCATACCCAAATTAGGGGGTATGCGCCCGACCATGTCGCGACGCATCCCCTTCAGTGAGGCGTGCCTCTATTAATTCACTAACGATATCAAATTCATTTTTTATAGAGCCGGTTCAGTTTGTATTTTTGGATGAAAAAAAATTTATTAAGATAAAAATAGGGTTTTTAGTACTAGCTTCTTCGGAAGGCATCCGTTGATATTCATCCATGGTAGAACATAAACAACAGCTCTTCCAGAAAGTAAACAACAACTCCTCTTCATTCTCCAGGTCTGTTCATCTGATGCAAAATTATGCTTTTCTGTTCAATCCTTTTATTGATGCCGGTGCCTCGTACAAAACCTTGAACCTTGTGTTTTGGTCCCCCTCATGTTGTTTTAACTCCACCTCATGCTGCCGTTGTCAATCGGTATTCAGTAACTACTATAAGTTCATCCATTTATTATGTGAAGGAATGATTTCAAAAAAAATCTTAATAGAGGTACTTCCATGTGCCAGGGTAGTAGGTACTTTGCTAAATGTTTTTTTTTTAATATATAATTAAAATTTTTATTGCAGTATTATTAATGATGTTTGCAGTTGATGTTAGTATGCTCTATATTAGTATATATGTTATATAACATTTTAGTTAGTAGGTGTGCCTTATTCGATGAGGCGAACACCTTTTGTGCGCCTCAAATTTGAGACGATAAAGCGCCTCATTTTTTTTTTAAAACACTGAACTCCATAGACAATATCAGGTCGAGTAGTTGTTAGGTAACTCAAACCTTCAACTAGTCTCGTGAAGTTAGTTGCATCAATCAAATCACCCCTGCATTTTTTCTCAAATTTGAGTCTTTCGTAAATGATTTCATTCCATGTTTCATCCTAAATTAAATATTCAAAAGCTTAATTGTTAGTGCTAAACTTCATTTAGTAAAAATGGCATTTTCTTTACTAGTGATATAAGATTGACAATTGTGAATACATGAACTCCATTTGTACAATTAGTGGAAATGCCGCCCGATAGAAGGGAGGCTAATTAGACCCATCTGGAAATTCTTACGCCTTCCAGACCGGACAAAGGGATTATTCAAATGCTATGCAGGGTCTCCCCTAGTTTATTCCAACCCAAAGCAGACTGATCATGGCATTTCGTAATAAGAAACAGCAGCAGTAAAGCGTTTGAATTCTCGATACTATCTATTCATCCAATGTTAAATGGCTAATTGTCTTGCATACTGGCATATTCAATCGTAAAATCAATTAATCTTAACTAATCGGATACATCTTATAGCAGGAAATGTCTAAAATAACGTCTATTCTACACAATCGAGATTCACGGACAGAAAAAAACTGAGATGTGAAAAGCATGAGAAAGAGAGCGAGATTAGATTACCGAGTCCGAATCTAAAGCTTGATAGGGCGGACAACAATGGTGGTCGGGCGAGCACCGACTTCTCTACCCAATGGTGAAATCATGCGCTGATTGTGATCTCCTGTCATTGAATTGCAAAAGCATACAAGATTTCCCAACACCTACAAAGATCCGCCCCAAATCAGTGACTGAAAATTAAGGTCAGACCATCTGTATCGTTAGGGTTCAAACAACGGAGAAATTAAGAAGACCGGTGTCGCCGATTGTCGGCGGTGAACGCTTCCGTAATGTCTTACCTTCACCGTAAAACATTTTTCCGCCGGGAATCGGGTGCGGAGACGAGAGCGAGCGAGAGAGGGCTAGCAGACGCAGAGTTCCGAAAGAGACTATGAGACACTCAGGTTCCTTCGTCTCCTTTTGGTTTTGGGTGAGGAAATTGTTTGTTATTGCATACAAGTCATTTAATTTTAAAACTAAGTCATATTAATCCTACACTCGAAGGTATATGCAATTACTCCCTTAGGTCTCTAGTTTAAGCCAAATTTGTCCATCCTTTGACTATTTGGTCTCCTGAATGAATCTTCTCCTGCAGATGCAACTGTTCGTTCTAAGCTGATCTCAATAGCAGCTCTCCGCTCCTTCACCTCACTCTTCCTCCGCCGCCGAGCACTGAAGATCGTGATTGCGTTCCGAGATAGGTGATAAGTCTCCGTCCGATATCCAATTAATCTGGTACCACATTTCTCTATGCTCCAAGACGATGGAAGAACCTCATTCTGTGAGTAGTCCCAGAAGAATTCTGAGTTTCTCCAAGAACAAAAGAGCAAGCCTTTTATTTTCAGACTCAGAGCACCGATCATCTGACGTTGGAATTTTTGGAGAGCAGGGTCCGAAAACCTCGGAGGTGTATGGGTTCGTAGGATCCATAACCATTGTAGTCGCCACAGGTCTGATGCTATCCTTCTGCTGTTGTTGATTTAGGTCATCGTCTGTTGTTAATAACACAATTGGAGTATCAAGTTTTGAGGAAGAAATTTGAGCTTGTTACTATGTGAATATTTGCTTTGAATCGATATCTGGGTTGATAGCTTATGACATTGATTCTCTTCTCTTGATGCAGTTATGTTCCTGACCCTTGGCTACATGCAGTTGGGATCCATTACTATCCTAGCAGGTCAGTTGAAGTTAAAAGATGATCCATCCTTGATTCAAAATGTATAAGCCTACCATAATGATATACATTATACCTTTAGATTTTCACCTTTATCATTTCGAGTTTTATCGTTTCGTTTATTGTCTGTCGTGTCGTGGTATCGTGTCTTGTCGTGTCTCATTCGTGTCGTGTGACACGTTTAATAAACGTGTCATGTACGTGTCTGACATTTAGAGACACGTTTAAAACTTATCCGTTTAGACGCGACACGATTAAACACGACACAATTGTCACCCCTAATTTGATTGTATTTTTTATTTTTTTTTTGCATTTTTTGTTTATAAAATAGTTCAATCACATTTTTTAACATAAATAATTGTTTCTAACATACGTAATTTACCCATAGATAAGCATAAGTGATCTATTTAGAAATTTAAAACAAAAAACAAAAAACAAAAAACAAAAAACAAAAAACAAAAAAAAACACTAGTGTTTTAGAAGTGATGATATACGTGTTTCAGGAGCTGAGTCGATTAACTTTACTAAAACAGATTAAAATAACGAAAAAACAGCGAAGCTCTGTTCGATGGGCGATTTGGTTCAGTTCAGTGAAGTTTCTTTCGATTGGCGCTGACGCCGGAGATATCCGGTCGGATTTCTCTCGTTCACTACCCACAACCTAGCTGAACCGTATCTACTGGTAATCGGCGTCTTAGGTGAAGAGCTCACAGCAACGACTTCAGCATCATTTCCTGCGAACTGTGAGCTCCTTTTATGGTGAGCTTCTCATAAGAACCTGTATCTGTTAGAACGACTTGGGATTTATTGTGCAGAAGGATAGGGTCGAAAGTGTTGTCCCCCGAGGAGGAGAAAGGCAGAGCTGAACGTTGACTAGAGTCAGCGCTCTTCAGAGCTGTATTGTCGACCAGGTGTTCGATCATTGTCCTCAAAGAAGAAATTTTTTTTCTAAGCATTTCTCTATCTGGGCTCCGAACAACAACAAGCATCAGGCTGTCCCGATGATGGGGGTGGATCGAATGGAGGAGGACTTGGATCCTGAAAGGGAACAATGTCAGCAAAAACCATCTTACAAAGCCAAACTAACTGGGGTAATCCCCGGTGCATTCGAGAGGACGTTTTATGGTGGAGACTACCTGCTGAATGGCATTGAAGAAGAGGTGGATGAATTCCCGGACATCAATTGCGTGAAGATTTTTTTCACCAGGGAAGAAAAAATGGCAATGCGCAAGAATCATGCACTTGACATTATCATCAAATTATTCGGGAAATCAGTGGACTATCGTTTCCTGCTGAGGAAACTAACACAAATGTGGAAAACTTCGGATCCTTTTGACATGATGGATCTTGGTAACGGTTTCTTCAAAGTAACTTTCAAAAACAGAGTGGACCTAGATAGGGTTCTAAAGGAAGGACCGTGGTTTGTTAATGCAAGCTTCCTAACAATGAGGATGTGGGAACCTAAATTCCAACCGACTAAGGCATCGTTCACGGCGGCGGCAATCTGGATGCGTATCACTATGCTACCGTCAGAATATTATGAGTTGCAAGCTCTTCAAAAGATTGGAAACAGCTTGGGGACCCTACTGAAGATAGATATGGCCACAATCAATGGTGAAAGGGGGAAGTTCGCTAGGTTATGCATTCAAATGAATCTAATGAATCCATTGCCCCTGTTTCTTAAAATCGACAATCTCCATCTCGATTTGGAGTATGAAGGAATTACATCCCTATGTTTTGAGTGTGGAAGGATCGGCCACAAAATACAAATGTGTGGGGGGAGAAAGGATGAGGCGTATCTAAATAAACAGGGCCACGGCGAGGAGACCACGGCGCACGGCGAGGAGACCACGACGGAGAAAGTGATACCAAATGGCAAACCTGAGGTGAAGAAGGATCAGTCCAGCCTAGAGGAGGGAATGGATGATCAAGGGGAGGCAGCTTACCGTGGGTATGGACCGTGGATGCTGGTCCAAGCTCGGAGAAGGCCGCTGGGAAGGGGCACGAAACCGTCGGCCGCTAGGGACCACAACATCGAGACCAACGACAAGATCGGGGAACATAACGGGCAGAAAGGCATGGGACGAAAGGCTCTGGAGCAGGGGAACACGAGTGCGGGGGTCTTCATTGGGAGGGAAGCTGGGCAGAACGGGAAGAGTATGGCAGGGACAGGGCTGATTAAAATATCAGAGGAAGTGGGTCGAGCGGTGGAGGAGAAGCGGACTGGGCCGAGCAAGAGTCCAGCTAAGGAAGAGGCCGGCCCAATTCTTCATTTCAAGAAACAGGCCAAGGGAAGTGGGTCGGACCAAGGCCCGAGCAAGTTTCCTTATCTAAGCTCGATTGGGGATCGAAAACACAGAGGAGAAGGTATGCGGGATCAGGATGCCCATATGCGAAAGACAGGTAAGGAGAAGGAACAAGGAGGGGAGGACTCAGTTGGGACAGGGATGGAACTGATAATAAGGAAAAATCCTAATCAAGCTCGGTGGGAGCGTGTTGAGACGGCCACAGATCGAAATCAAGGAGAGGAAACCACAAGCCGTGTCAAGCAGCAAGTTGACAGATTTAACAGCACCCAGCTCGACAGAACCTTCAAGATGGTGGAGGAGACGGTAAGAGAAGAATCGAGCAGGAGACACTCGGATAGGAAAAGGAGTAGATCGCCTTTGAGGATCTCAGGTGGACCAAGCTGGGATGCGGTATCAGGTTCGATGCAGCCCGGGGGGGATCACTGACGGAGGGAGTATTCTCTACTACTAGTGTTTTGTTCATATCTGTTATTGTTTTTTATGATTAGTACAAATATGCTGAATTTAGGAGGAACTACCATAGTGGGGGATTCGAATTTGGATAGTAATTGCTGTAACGTTAAAATTATTGCTTGGAACTGTAGGGGATTAGGTAGTAAGCTTGCTATTAACACTGTTAAAGATTTGGTGGGCAGATTTAATCCGGATATGCTCATCCTGACTGAGACGATGATCAGTGGGGACAAGATACTTGCTCAAACAAAAAAGCTGAGATTCGACAGATTTGAAAGTGTGGATGCTAGAGGTCTAAGTGGTGGAATTCTAATCCTTTGGAATTCAATGACTTTGGACATTCAAGCCCTGGGGTCTACTGAGCAGGAGATCCATGTGTCGGTTAAGGTACACACCACTAATCTGACTTGGATGTTGTCGGCTATTTATGCGAGTGTTAATGCTGATGAAAAGCAACATCTTTGGAATAACTTGAAAGCGGTGTCAGACGCCATGAATATTGCTTGGGTAGTCTTAGGTGATTTCAATGACGTGGTTAGCCAGGATGAGAAGAAAGGGGGTAGGCCGATAGATTGGACCCGGGTAAATAGATTCAAGGACATGTTAGATTATTGTAGTCTGATAGATCTGGGGTTCTCGGGACCCCAGTTTACTTGGGCTAAAATGTGCAAAAACAATAGATTTGTCCAACAGCGTCTAGACAGAATTGTGGCGAATTCTGACTGGATTGTAAATTTCCCGAATGCTAAGGTTTCCCACCTCACTAGAGTCAAATCGGACCATTGCCCCCTTCTGCTTCAACTGAATAAGGAGGTCCTGGTTAGACCTGTCAGACCCTTTAGATGTGAGCCTATGTGGCTTGATCACCCGGACTTTAAAAATTTGGTGTCTAAAACTTGGGATAGGGCGGTCAACTGTCACCAGGAAGCTACTAGGATCTTCCCTGCTAGGGCCAGAGTTTGGAATAGGAGGGTGTTTGGTAATGTGTTTAAGAGAAAAACCCAAATTCTTGATCAACTTGATTTTACTCAAAAGAGGATCACTTTTAGCCCCAATGCCTTTGATATCACCAGAGAGAAAGCGTTGTGGGCGGAGTATGCAGCTATCCTCAATCATGAGGAGATGCTTTGGGCCGCTAAATCCAGATCAAAATGGATTGAGGACGGGGATAGGAATACTAAATTCTACCATGTCACCACTTTAGTGAAAAGAAATCGTTCAAAAATTAGAGCCATAAAGGACCCTTGGGAACAATGGGTCTATGACCCAAATCAGATTATGAGTATTTTTCAAAGTTTTTTCTCTAATCTGTTCACTTCGGGTAAGGGTGAAGTCCAGATTGACATGGATCTGGAATTCAACCCCCCGGTGACCCTATCTCCTGCTATGGCAAACTCCATGAACCGTGTGGTCTCTGAGAGTGAAGTGCTGGGTGCGCTTAAGACGATGGGGCCCTTAAAAGCCCCGGGCCCTGATGGGCTTCACCCCATATTTTACCAAAAAAATTGGGACATTGTGGGAAATTCGGTTTGTGGTCTTATCAAAAACATTTTTGCGGGTAGCCCGCTGCCTACGAACATGAATGATACTCTCCTATGCTTGATCCCGAAAATGGGAAATCCTGAGATGGTGAAGCATTTCAGACCGATTAGCCTCTGTAACACTTCTTACAAGCTGGTCTCTAAGGTCATTGTCAATAGGATCCGTCCTTATATGCATCACCTGATATCCCCTTTTCAGGCCAGCTTTATCCCTGGTAGACGTGCTTGTGACAATGTGGTGATCCTTAGGGAGGTCCTGAGATCTGTGGCTAATAAGAAGGGTAAATCAGGGCTCATGGTGCTTAAACTGGATTTGGAAAAAGCCTATGACAGATTGGAGTGGGATTTTATCCGTCAAACCTTGATGCATTTTCATTTCCCTAGGAAGATGATATCCATCATTATGAACTGCGTCTGCTCCACCTCCGTCTCCATTCTATTGAACGGGGGTAAACTGGAGTCTTTCTCTCCTTCCAGGGGACTTAGGCAGGGGGACCCCCTTTCCCCGTACCTCTTCATTTTGTGCATGGACTTTCTTAGCTTCCTCATCGAGGAGGATGTTAAGAGAGGTCAGTGGAAACCCCTGAAATTAGGCAGGCAGTCCCTCCAGTTATCGCATTTGCTATTTGCTGATGATCTGATTCTTATGGGTGAAGCCTCTCTCGCCAACTGTCAGTCAATGACAAGGATTTTACAGATTTTCTGTGAAACCTCCGGTCAAAAAATTAATTTTGAGAAATCGCAAGTGGTTTTCTCAAAAAACATGACCACGGAGTTGACTAACCAGTTGGCGGGGTCGTTAGGCCTGACTAAAGTGGACAGCCTGTCTAATTACCTGGGGTTCCCTATGAGTTTGTCGAGTAAGGAAGTGAAGTCTTTCACTTTCATCCTGGACAAAGTCCGGTCTAAGCTTGCGGGTTGGCGTTCAAAGCTTCTTTCTGTTACGGGTCGTGGGATCCTTATTAACTCGGTTATGACCTCGATTCCGGCTTATTATATGCAATGTACTAATCTCCCATCTTATACTTGCAATGAGTTGGATAAACTGAACAAGAACTTTCTTTGGGGCTCGTCGGAGGAGAGAAAGAAAATGCACCACCTGAGCTGGGAAGTGGTAACTCTACCAAAGGATAAAGGGGGGCTAGGAATGTCGCAGACCAGGGAAAGAAATAATGCCATGTTAGCTAACCTTGCCTGGAGAATGGAGAGGTCGGAGGCTCCATGGGCGAGTATCCTTAAAAATCGGTACTTCAGGTCAAACAGGAGAGAGATGAAGACTGGATCGGTCACTTGGAAAGCGCTGAGAAATGGGAGGAGCTGTCTGAAGGAAGGCCTAGGGTGGATTGTGGGAGATGGATCTAGCGTTAACGTCTGGTATGATAAATGGTTTGGTCCTAACTCTTTGCGTAGTATGGTGCAGGGTCCTCTGGGAGTCGGGGAGCAGGATCTTAAGCTGCAGGAGTTAATCTCAAACAATGGGGAGTGGGACGTTTCTCACCTGTCACTCCAGATCCCGAATTCCATTGTGGAGATGATAAGAGCGACTCCAAGGAGTATAGGCCAAGGGGGGCAAGATAGGAAGGTATGGTGGGGCTCTCCGACAGGTACCCCGTCTGTAGCCATGGTTCATAGGAGTATCAGCCAGAAAAGGCACAACCACATTGATCAGGATCGGAATAAGTGGAACTGGATTTGGGAAGGTAAAAACTTACCCAGAATCAAACATTTTTTGTGGTTGTGTAATCATGATCGTATACCTACTGCTTGCATGCTTAGGAAGAGAGGTATGGACATTGATCCTGTTTGTAAAATCTGTGGCCTATTTGAAGAGAACACCCTGCATGTCCTGCGAGATTGTCAATATGCTAGGCAGGTTTGGTTGGACATTGGTATCCCGGGTGACATAGATTTTCATGATAACCAGTTAGCGGGTTGGTTGAAAGCTAACAGTCGGGATGATAGGGAGCATCACGATGGGATGAATTGGGGTTTGATTTTTTCCTCTGCTGTGTGGTTTATCTGGAAAAACAGAAATTCGTTTATTTTCACTAACAAATTTCTGGATAGAGATATTGTGAGTCTAACTTTTTCGCAGGTAAGAGAAATCTCGTTTGCACTGGAGAAGTCACAACATTCACGGAGTAGGACGGAGCTCGAAGTCCGATGGACTGCACCAGAGTTTGGTTGGACCAAACTGAACACAGATGGATCGGCGATAGGAAATCCGGGACCAGCAGGATGCGCGGCAATCCTAAGAAACCACCTAGGTGGTTGGGTGAAAGGGGCTCAAAGAAGACTGGGCATCACGAATAGCTTGGTCGCAGAGTTATGGGGGATAAGGGACGGGCTCATGTTAGCAAAGAAGATGGGAATTCAAGACCTCCACGTGGAGTCGGATGCTAAAGAGGCGATAGGTATGATTCTGGAAGAGAACCTGGAAGACAGACCGCTAACCCCGATTATCTGTGATTGCAGGAGACTGATGTTGGGATTCAGGAGAGTGAAGCTAAGGCACGTGTTCAGAGAAGGAAACGGAACTGCAGACATGATGGCTAAGGAAGCGGTCAACTTGGAATCAACCTTTGTTGAGTTGGAACAACCACCGAGGAGTGTTGTAGAGATGCTTAGACGGGATTCAAGGGGTGTGGCTAAGATTAGACTTGTAACTCTTAAGTAGACTAGTTTGTATGTTTTTGTTTCACCATTTACCAAAAAAAAAAAAAAGGAGCTGAGTCGATTCCTTTCCTCTTTCTTTACTTGCAGAGGGAGGCCAAAATTCTTCGTGGTTCAGTGAAAGATCTTCGTGCATGAAGAACAGCTAAGTTATCAATCAACAACACGTCTCCTTTCTTCCATGGAATGGCGACACATTCCTCATCAAAGATCCTTTGACAGTCATGGACTTCTTCAGCAGGCAACGCTTGTCCATTCCCGAAACTGACTGCTTTTGTAGGATCGTTGCGTGAATCTTTCCAACCTGTAAATGCGGCCACCATGCTGTTGAACCAGATCTTCCGCTGCCTCGATTCATCGTATTTGATTGCTGCAATCGGACCCATTACTGACTTTACTCCATTTGATGTCCATTCTAGCTTCATTCCGAGTCCAGCAGCTCTGTCAATTGTTCAAGAAGAACGACGTATGAACTAGATTAGCTTGATCTTCATTTCAGCAGAATAATGATCAATATGTAAAACGAAAGTTGAGAAATTGATCATATCTTGATGTTCATATACAATTCAGCAGTAAAGTCATGAACTTTCAGCTATGAATCCCAATGTCCAGAACAATAGTCAAAGAAATTCAGCTACAAATCAACAGTTGACGGTAGTAGAAATTGCATAAGATAACCTTTTCTCTGCTACGTTCTTGTCATCTGTCAAGAAGGTTGATTTCCAACCGCGGCCGATCGGGGATGAGGGATCATCTCCTTCCCCCAATATCCGAGTGTAAATCAAGCCATGCTCTTCCAGTTCTTGGACAAAATCTGGGTACTTCTCTTTCATCCTCTCATACACGATGTGGCTGAGAACAATTGGAGTTTCTCCTTCACTTCCTGGTTCTACTTCGCAGAAAAAGAATATCTTGGTCGGAAATTCTGGAACCTGTCAAGTTTGAATCTTAGAAAATTGTCGGATTAATCTCAAGCGATAAGTAATAGGTGCAAGAATCGCGATCAAGAATCTGACCTGGGCCATTTCGTGGTGGAAATGGATTTCCTGGTCGGGAGGGGACTCATTGGCGGTGAAGACTCGACCGACGACGTTGGTTCTGGGGGCAGCGCCACCGATGTACGGAAGCTCATCGAACCCAAAAGCCTCCACGAAGTCGTTGAAATCCGATGCTGAATTGATCGGAAATCCCCGAAAGAGGACCGCGCCGCTCCGGTGTAGAAGGGATTTGAGGTGCGGAGTTTGTGCCTTGATGGATTGGGTTAGGCGATCGAGGCCCTCGATTCGAGGGTGGTTGGATTCGCCGGAGACAGCACTGTCGGTAAGGGGTTGGAGGAGAAGAATTTCTGCTGAGGGAGTTGGATTTCGGTGAAGGATTCTGCCATGATCGTCTGCAAAAAGAGGGAGAAACACGGTTCAAGAAAGTGAGTGAAGAAGATTAATGTAATGGCGGAGAAAAAACTCAGTTTTGTTTTGTCGCGTTCGATGTTCCACAAAACGGAACAGACAATGCACCCTCCCTGGATCTGCGTCTAGATTCAATAATAAATAATTGCTAAAAAAAAGTTAAAAACAGACAAACAATAATTACTGCTTCAAAGCATATACAGTTAAATCTATGAACATTTTAAGTTGCCATAAAGTTTGTTTTTTTCGGTCTTTCCTCAGTTACTGTTACGATCCTTAATAAGTATGGGCCGAGTTAGGAAGTCGGGTGGGTCGTAAGTGGGCTAGTCAATAATTGTGTAGGAGCTCACCTTCTGGAATCTGTCTTAGCCACGTACAAGTCTGGTTAGGATTGCTGAGGAAGGTATCGAATAACAGAATTAATTTCTTTCTCTTCCATTTCTGTCTTTTTCTTCACTCTTTTCCGTTCGCCTCATCACCTGCTAGTAACAGTGGTATCAGAGTCAGCCACCTTCCACTGTCGATTAAATGAGGATCTACCTAGTAGAGAAGCATTGATCGACGCTGCTAATTAGCATGGAGTAGGCAAAGGAATCACGTGCTCAAAAGGATGCAAGAATGGATGCTACCTTAGTGGAGCTAGCAGAGCAAATGGAAGCCACCAACGTTCGTAATCAGACGATGTTCGATGATATCCAAGCACTGATGACGGACATGTTGGCTCACTTGTCAACTCAGATTTCTGACTTAAAACGGAAATCGGGCATCCTTGATCCAGGGGGAGTTCACAGAGTTTCTGCTCAGGCATCGACCAACACGGTGTCACACTAGCCACAACCGTATCATCAACATGAGATCAGGGAGCCTCACCACTCCTATCGATTCGACCGAATTGACTAGCCCACTTACGACCCATCCGACTTCCTAACTCGGACCATACTTATTAAGGATCGTAACAGTTACGGTCTTATTTTACACTGTCTTTGTTCTTTGACTGTTCTTGAATATTATATAAGAACACAAGGACCAGAAAAGTTCATAAAACCAAATCAAATTGCCTGAATCGGACTGGTTTTTCCAGCACTGAGCTCCGATCCACTTCCAGAAGCTTTGACATGGAAAAATGTTGGTGGGGATGACAAATAAAATGACTCTTTTACCCTTTATGTAAGTGTAACGTCCTGCTTGTTATTTCTGTATTTTGGTCTTTTCACTTGTCTCTTTTGGTTGGGTTGAAAACTTGAATTATTGTTTATTTTTCATTATTCTCTTAATATATTTTTGCATTAAATAAAATCCCTTCCAAAAAGAGAAGAAAAATTCAAATAAACAACCCAAATCAAATTTTAATTTTTCAATATTTTCAATAAATAAATAAATCATTATTCATGAGCAATCACCAAATCTAATGCCAATGCTTATTCCTCCTATACATTCTTCCCCCACCATATATCTTTATCCTTTGAGAACCTCAAAAACAACTGAAAACAAAATCATATGTGAAAGTGAAACCAGACACTATTAAAAACAACACAATATTAAGGTTGAAATGTTCTTTCTCTGTGTAATGTTTCACCGGTAGTTTCTGTACGCAGGGCTATACATGCAGCTCTCAGCATACTTCACCAGATTGTCCGGCTGAGGAAGGCGAGTGGCGACTCCTACAGTACCAAAAGCACAAATTCGGATTACCATTGTGTTTCAAATATGACATCTAATCATATTTTGTCATGTTTTTCGTGAAAAAAAACAGTAAAAAACATGCAAGGGGGCATTTTTTGTGTAAAAGTTACCGAGTTCGTAAGCCTTGGCAGCCACGCTAGCTGCAATTTGAGCAGAAATCTTTCGAATGTTAGTGAATGGTGGATAAATGAGACCCTTGTCGTAGTTCTCTTGAGTCACCTGCGATGCGAGTGCTTCGGCTGTTCGAAGACACAACAAATTGTTATGAATACAGTTGATTTGGTGTATAACAAAAAAAAAATGATTTTTGACACAGTTAATTTGAGGGATTAAAGTCATTTAGGTACATTAGAAGTCACGTTTTTACAAATATGTACTTTAGAAAAAAATTGTTACTAATGGGTATCTCAAAAATCATAAATGTATCTACTTTAATACTTCAATAAATGTAACTCTACTTTATTTTACTGTTGCTTTAAGGTATCTCTAAATTGTTTTATTGTATCAATCAAATATATTTATTTTGTCTTTATTGAATAGTTATTTATTTATTTTTACTTTCAGGTACCCAAATAAAGTATATACATTTATGACTTTTGAGGTACTCGAAAGTAACATTTTTTTTATCTGAAGTACGTATTTGTAAAAACGTGATTTCTAAGATACCTAAATGACTTTTATCCCTTCGTTTGTGATGAGGGAGTAGGTTGATGAACTAAGGATGATGAAAACTTACCTGCAGCCAAGAGCATAGAGTCGTGAACACGGATTGCACCCGACATGATCAACCCGAGACCAAACCCAGGGAAGATGTATGCATTATTTGCCTAAATAAGAGAAGCATCAATCCACCAAACTACAAATGGAGAGTGAACCACTTGCTTTATAGCTAGAAGGAATGATTTAAACTCGAAAACACAGCTATCATTGTAGAATTCAAACCTGTCCAGGCACAAAAACTTTCCCATCAAGCTCGACTGGGCTAAACGGGCTCCCGCTAGCAAAGATCGCGCGACCCTGTACATTTGGTATTTGTGTTGATATTGTATTACTACAAATTGCAACTGTGATTTTCATTACCTGAGTCCATGTATAGGCTTCTTCTGCAGTGCATTCGGATTGTGAAGTCGGGTTCGAGAGAGAAAGAATAATCGGTCTCTGCATCGACTCAAAACAGACAATGAAACTCAGCTACATATCTGTTATAACAGACAGAAGTACAAGGAAATGCAATACAACCTCGTTCAATGCTGCCATAGCCTCAACTACTTCTTTCGTAAATGTTCTTCCTACTCCAGATGTACCGATCAATACGGTTGGCTTTATCGCCTGATGAACCCAACAACAGAACAAAATTTATCAAGAATATGTTATATATACATACATGTGTGTATATAATAATGGATTAATTATAAAAAAAAGCGACTTTGAGTAAAAATCTAACAGCAAACAATTTTTTTTAAAGAAACAGCAAACCAAACTTTTGGAATTGAGCAAATAACAAACTTACCTCAAATTTTCATTATGTTTGAACGGATTTTTCAATGTTTAAGGGAGTTATTAAGTTGTAATACTCTTTCCTTAGAATACTTCAACTAAAGCTGACTTAATAACTCCCTCAAACATTGAAAAATCCGTTCAAACATAATGAAAATTTGAGATAGGTTTGTTAATTGCTCAATGTTTGAGAGAGTTATTAAGTCGTAATACTCTTTACTTAGAATACTTCAACTAATGTTGACTAAATAACTCCCTCAAACATTGAAAAATCTGTTCAAACACAATGAAAATTTGAGATAGCTTTGTTGATTGCTCAATTCCAAAAGTTTGGTTTGTTGTTTGCCAACAAAAAAAGTTCGATTTGCTATTTGATTTTTCCTTAAAGTTCGGTTTGTTTTTTGGTAATTAACCCTATAATAATATAGAGAGACAAAGAGATTGTACATTCACAGCATCCACAAGTTGGGTAATTGGCTCGTGTTTGTGCGCCCATGGCTGCTTGAAATGTTGGAGAGACTCCATTCGAGAACTAGTGATCAATCCCTGATAAATTACTTCGTACGCTCAGACAATCCTCACCCGAGTCTATTTACGAACATCATGTATATAACTAAACATTTACCTTGGAGTCGACGAGCCATATGTTCTTTCGTGCCTCTTCCAATGGAATATCAGTCTGCAGATTAGTTGCACAATGAATGGATATATCAACATTTTTGTTCTTCAACCTCGTATGTTGTATATATTACCTTTCTGGAAATCTCAAGGGCTATGAGTTCAGCAATTCCGGTTCCAGCCTATAAAAACATGTTATTATGCAGTGTTTGAGTTTCGGGTTTGGACATGAACATATCAAATGAACTGAACAACCCGTGTTCGAGCAAATTGTGTACCTCTCCAGCTCCGAGGAACAAAAATCTATGATCGGCTAATGTACCCTCGACCATGTTTTGAGCAGCAACTAGACCCGCAAGAACAACGGATGCAGTTCCCTGAAGACAACCAACAACAAAATGCATTGAATTTAGGGTTAATAACCAAATAACAAACCGAACTTTGAGGAAAAACCAAACAGCAAACTGAACTTTTTTTGTTGACAAGCAACAAACCAAACTTTAGAAATTTAGCAAACAACAAACTTAGCTCAAATTTTCATTATGTTTGAACGAATTTTTCAATGTTTGAGTGAGTTATTAAGTCGTAAAAATCTTTCCTTAATATACTTCAACTAATGTTGACTTAATATCTCCCTCAAACATTGAAAAATTCATTCAAACATAATGAAAATTTGAGGTAGATTTGTTGATTGCTCAATTCCAAAAGTTTGATTTGCTATTTGGTTTTTCCTCAAAGTTCGGTTTATTTTTTTGTTATTAACCCTTGAATTTATGGATTTATAACATCTACACCGCCTTTTATCCAACAATGTAGACTACCTGAATGTCATCATTGAAGACAAGGTGTGTCGATCCGTACTTTGCAAGTAAATCAAATGCATTGTGGTTTGCAAAGTCCTCAAACTGAACCAGCACTTTTTCTCCATAAATCTGCTTCACTGCCATCATAAATTCATGCAGAAGCTCGGAATATTCCTGGTAAACAAGTAATCATATCAAATACTTCAGCATCATCAAATTTATAATTTGAAAAAAAAAAAGTTCAGAATTTGAAAATAGTTTAGAAACCTGTCCAGTGGCTCTCTTCTGTCTAAGCCCTATATAGAATTCATCTTTTAATAGCTTCTCATTGTTCGTTCCCACGTCGATGGTCACTGGTAAGCACTGAAAATGCAGAAAAAGGCGACATTTTTAGGATTGCCTTATTGAGGTAGACTAAAAATGAGATGAAGTATTCAATAACAAAAACAATGGAAACTGTAATCATACGGCAGAAGGACGAACTCCACCAAGAGCTGTGTAAAGAGAAAGCTTCCCGACCGGGATTCCCATACCCTAAGATCAATATAATCACAACAGTTAATCTTATCTTCTTAAAACATTGTCAAAAGTTGTTGTTTTTCCAAACTTAAAAAACATGTTTTGGGTTTTGAAAATGGGTTATTTTGAACATCAGGAAGCAGAACATACCTGACAACCGAGATCGCCGAGGCCTAAGATACGCTCTCCATCAGTCACCACAATTACTTGTATGCTTCTTTCTGGCCAATTCTTTAACACTTCAAGAATCTTCCCTCTGTAAAAGAGAAGGGATATATGAATCATCATGCAATAAAAATGTAAAATTTGGTAAATTTGAAAGCATAAGTTTTTACTTTTCATTTAAGCTGATGAAGAGACCCTGAGGTCGCCTGAAAATGCTACCGTATTTTTGGCATGCTTCACCAACTGTAGGAGTGTAGACAACTGGAAGAAGCTCCTCTACATTCTCAATGAGAAGCTTATAGAACAGCTTTTCATTCATCTCCTGTAAAGTTCATTAACCATGATCAAATCAAAATTCTTAAGAAAATGGATTTGAAATACGGACATTTAAATACGGGTTAATAATCAAAAAATAAACCGAACTTTGAGGAAAAACCAAACAGCAAACCAAACTTTTTTTGTTGACAAACAACAAACCAAACTTTTGGAATTGAGCAATCAACAAACCTACCTCAAATTTTTATTATGTTTGAACGGATTTTTCAATGTTTGAGGGAGTTATTAAGTCAACATTAGTTGAAGTATTCTAAGGAAAGAGTATTACGACTTAATAACTCACTCAAACATAATAAAATTTTGAGGTAGGTTTGTTGATTGCTCAATTCCAAAAGTTTGGTTTGTTGTTTGTCAACAAAAAAAGTTTGGTTTGCTGTTTGGTTTTTCCTCAAAGTTTGGTTTGTTTTTTGATAATTAACCCTTTAAATAACCCACTTGAAGATCCATCATGGCCATGTACTTCTGCAGAGGAACTTGATATTGGCGGATATTATGCATCATTTTCTTGACCTAAAAGTAACAAAATTTAAAATGTCACCAAAATGACAAATTTTTAAAATGTTAAGAACAAATAGATGAAGGCTAAAGAACCTGAAGATCCTGAGAAACAACGGTTGGGGGAAGGAGACCGCAGAGGTAGTGAGAGTCTCTTTCTTTTCCAGAGAAAGCAAGCCCTTTATTGTGGTGTGGATCTCTTAACAAAGTATAACCACTGATAAAAGAAACATGAATCAAACAAGAAACCATATTTACTCAGAAATAACATAAAATCAAACGTTTTCCTTAAGACTAAGCAATGGAACTGTCAAATTCAAGAGATCCTTTAATCAAATTTGTTACCTAGCAACGGATACAGTCCAAGGTGTCACGAGTTGATCCTCAGTGGCACTATCTTCTCCATACACGTCTTTGACGCCGCCAAACGCGACACATTCAGGGTCGTATTGGATTTGAGAAGATGATGAGTTCATATCTTGGTGGTATTTCTCTGTCAAAGCAGTGGTGGAGCTGTTGTTTGATTGCAAAGTGATGTTTCTTAGATAAACTGCAGGTGATCTCTTATGTATTTGAAATGAGGTATTGCATAGTCCACAGATTCCTAAATTGTTCTGTTCCCAAAATTGGAGATTAAATAAGAACAGGAATCACAAAATTCTTCAAAATGATGAATTGATGATTCAATTGGCAGCAACATTAGACCTTTAGAGCAATTTTTTTTACCTAATGCATCAATTACTTAACCAAGAGACAGGAAATAGAGTTCTTGATTAATTAATTGTTGAACTTATAAGCATGAAAGTGCTGCACAAAATAGGGAATCCAGCAGGAAACATAAGCTTTCCAATAAAAGGCAGACAAATAGATCTGATCAAAGCGATCCATCACATAAAATAGACCAAATTTCGATTTATGTGTGTTATCCTTTGAGATGATCCATCTTCTTTTGAAGAACCCAGCAGACCAAATTTCACGAATAAGAAACTGGATAGTCAGCTAAAATCTAATATTGTCAATCATTCCTAAACATTAACAAAATGCAGCATAAAAATCTCATTTTCCCCCTCAGTAGCAGAAACTTTAGATCTTTCTAGGATTCTGAGGACAAAAGGGGCTCTTTTTCATGGCAGACATGAACCGTAAAGGGAAGAGATTCATACCCAATACAGAACTGCAACAAACAAATCTAAAGAGACGCGGATTTGAAATGTGAATGTGAAGAATGGAAAAATGGAGGGGACGAAACAGATATACATTACCAGGACGCTGCTGCGATTCAAGGAGAGCATGGTGTGGGGCGAAAGAAAATGTCTGAGGAGAGAGACAGTTAAGAGAGACAGTTTCGGTGGATGTTTGAATTCAATGTCTCGAATGGTAGAGAGGATTAAGAATGAAGAGCTCCGCTCTGGTCTCCTTGCTTCTCTCCTCTCACTAGGATTCAGCCAAGTGCTACTGCTTCAGCTTTCGGTGCGCACTGCGCAGTGTGGCAACCATTATATATATATGTTGGTGTAACGATGATTTATAATGGAATAAGCTTTGAAAACCAATTATATCAACAATATTATTATTGTTTAAGATATTAAGAATACTTTAACTGCATAAATCCAAAATAAAAATTAAATTAAATCAAAGAATATAATAGAATTAGGGCTATAGATGGTTAGAGTATGATACGAATATGACAAATATCATAACATACCATATTTTTAAACCACATATCATAACTATTGCGTGTACAATTTTCAATATCATAATCATTAAAATAATTGTGGTTATTAATTATGGTTTTACCTGTATACCCATATTTATTCCATACATGTAATATAATAAAATATCGAAAATTTTATTTTAAAAAATACATAAATCTATATTGCTAACAATAAAAATATATAAAACTAACATTATGGTTATATATTACCTATATACAATAACTTTCATTATTTAGTATATATTAATTTATTAATAATAAATAATTATTATATTTATATAATAACCATGGTTATAACCATGGATATAACTCAAATATCATAACTATAACCATAACCATTATGATAGAAAATTCATCACTATAACCGTAGCACATCATAATGGTACGATTAACTATATTAAACATATATTAAACAGTAACGATTATAAATCGTATCACATCATTATGGATATTTAATTACCGGTCCTAAATAGAATAGGATTATTTCTTCATATATATATATTTTTTTATTAATTCCGTAACTATTAAATTTCCTTATTGAAAAAGGGGAACCGCGTCGCTTCGCTGCATCTCCCAAACCCTTTTGTTGTCGCTTCATTTGACACGTGTGCTTTCCAAAGAACGAGACATGACAGAATGCTCTTTTGCAGGAATCTGTCCCTGATCTGATGTTGACTAAACATGGTCTATTGTCTTCAGTGCACGTGTCAAAACATCATTTTTTTTTTATCACTATCAAAACATCATTCGTTATACTACAGAATGTGTTTAAATATAAAAATAATAATTTTTTTTAATACTAAACTCTGTATCTTTCATTATACATAATATTCTACCCAAATCAACTGTCAAAATGTTATGTGACATTCCGTTCCACATATTAGTGGATGCGGTTATATAATATGTATATACAAAAGGGTTAAATATCAATGAGTTACCTAAATTTTAGATGTTTTGTAACGAATTACCCGGACTTTTAAAATTCAAAACGAACTACCGAATGCGCAAATAGCTACCTCCGTCCAATTTACCGTCAACTGTTGACAGAAATTCGCCGAAAATTGGACGGAGGTAGCTATTTGCACATTCGTCCAAGTTGAGCTAGCCCGTTTTGAATTTTAAAAGTTCAGGTAACTTGTTGCAAAACGTCAAAAGTTCAGGTAGCTGCTCGGTATTTAACCCTATACAAAAAGATGAACACTTGCTCACAATCTATCTCATTTGGAAATTGAGGGTTTTAATGCAATAACCAAACATGAAGGCGAAGAAGACTGCGAACATAACCAAAACCATTGCGACTGGACCGATGAAATCTGGGTTGTACCCGAATTGGTCCTTTATGTAGTCTTTGATCATACGACCGGGTTCCCCTCCAGGCTCTGTGATTCTATCTGTAACATCTCCATATTGCGATACAACCAACCCGTACACGGTCCAAGCCACGGGGCAAATCCAATAGTACCATACCCACCATTTCGGAATTTTCTGTAATGGTTAGGATACTAGTGTTAGAAAAATACTTTAAATTATGTTAAGGTTAGGGTTTAGAAAGGACTTACGGGTCTCGGGATGAAGAAGCCGGAGAAGAGGTTGAAGAGTGAGTAAAACGCGGCAGCAAAAATGGCGGCGACTTGTTGGTTCGGGGTGATTGAGACGGTCATCATTCCATAGTAAGTGAAGTAGAGGAATGAGAAGAAGCTGATGAAGAAGAACCAAAAGAACTTCACGACGGTCCATTCGAACGATACCATTGCATATACGATCAACGTATAATACGTTGTCTGAAAAAACACGTACGGTAGTTCGCATATAACCTGCAAGGTTTTGGCGATTGATGTCAGTGTGACACTTAAAAGCCACGCCTTAACCAACTGTCTCAAAAGTCTGAACTTGTGAGACGTTAGAATTTGAACCTGCACGCTTTGATACCGTGTGAGACGTAAGACGTACGCCTTAACAAACTGTCTCAAAAATCCGAACTTATGAGTGAAAACGATCAGTATACTCTTAAGTCATTTTAAGAGTTGTAAATTACCTGCGCGAGTGCGTAAGGCAATGCGGAGTACATCCCGGCCGCTCTTTCACGATAGAAGACCGTCCTCTCGACTGCCACCACCGGTTGCACGGTCGAGCAGTTGTTGATCCCTATGAACAAAACTGCGGCATACATGGCCCCAATCACCATTGTCATATCTCCTGCGTTCTCTCTGAATCAAAATGATTGGATACGTTAGGTTTTTCCATGAGATCTTTATAGTAAGCATCTGATCTGTGTAAAGTTCATATATTTTTTATAAATTTTGACACGACAGGATAGCAATGAACGAATTAGAATTAAATCCACAAAGAAACCTTCGCGTTCCGACCCTCCAGAAGATCGAGCCAACCAAGAGAGCAGTGGCCAATGTGAAGAAGTTGCGGACGAGGTTATAGTCCGGACTCCTCCAATAAGTTATCCATTGCTTCCACAGACAAGACTTGAATTGTCCCCTTGACGACTGCGAATATTGTGTCGGGAAATAGAGGTCTTTCACCCCGGGAGGCGGCGTCCGGAGCTCGTTTATCAATGTCTTGTTTCTCCTACAATATACGAAACGAAATCGTTAGTGCAGTTACAGATAATCCTCAACTACCAGCGAACAATGCAGTTGCTTACTTGTACAGGGTCGAGGAATTGTAGTGTTCGGCGAAATCGATCCTGAGCCGTGCCTCGGCGGCGATCGAGCTCACTTCTAACATCCACGTTGCTGGGTTGTACTTGTCTTTGATCTTTGGAACCCCGGGAATCGCCTCAAAGTATTTGACGATCTTCTTCGAGTTCGTACCTAATGGCCCGGCGTAAATAACTTGCCCTCCTCTCTTCATCAATAGTAACTGCATCAAGTGGCCGTGATACATTATTTGATGCAGCAACATGATATATTAGATAGAGGATAAAATTAGGGTTGATCATGGACGGGTCAGGCCGGTCTTGGAGGCAGGACCGATACCGAAATTTCGGTCTTGACATTTGGAGGACCGCGCGAGACCAAATTCGAGACCGACTTTAGCAAA
This sequence comes from Chamaenerion angustifolium, assembly GCA_946814005.1. NCBI lineage: Eukaryota > Viridiplantae > Streptophyta > Magnoliopsida > Myrtales > Onagraceae > Chamaenerion > Chamaenerion angustifolium. The sequence continues at coordinate 626,400 of OX328281.1, forward strand.
AAAAAAACGTCTGAGTCGTTCTTGCTTGACTTGGGGCGGTCTCGGTCTTGGACCGAAAGTTTTGGTAAAAAACAACTCAATTGGCCAAAATAAACACCGAAATTTTGGTCTTGAACTCGCACTTCCTTTATGGAACTGATTCAAGGGTTGTTGAATGATTCAAGGTCATGAATTATTAGTGTTTCAAGGGTTACACCATGAATTTCTAGGGTTTTCTTCAAGGTCGGGCCGGTCCTAGTCGGGCTTTTGGGAAAAAAGTGAGAGACCGAGACCGACCTTGAAGAAAACCCTAGAAATTCATGGTGTAACCCTTGAAACACTAATATTTCATGATTTTGACATCATGAATTTTTAGGGTTTTCTTCAAGGTCGGGTCGGTCCAAGTCGGGCTTTTGGGGGAAAAGCCCGAGACTGAGCCCGACCTTGAAAAAAAAAACGTCCGCTCGGTCTCGGTTCTAATTGGGCCGATCTTGTCGGGAATTCTGTCCAACAACCTTTTTTTATCACCCGAGTTAAAATCGAAACCACTAGCCGAAAACTTAACATGAAATCGAGAATTACCTCATCAAATGCTTCGAAGATGTCAATACTCGGTTGATGGATTGTACAGACGACTGTACGTCCCGTATCGACTGTGTTCCTGACCGTCCTCATGACAATGGCGGCGGCTCGAGCATCGAGGCCTGAGGTTGGTTCATCCATGAATATGATTGAGGGGTTCGCAACGAGCTCCACTGCGATTGTTAACCTTTTCCTTTGTTCCGTTGATAGCCCCGTGACTCCGGGCAGCCCGACGATGGCGTCCTTTAGGTTATCCAATTCGACGAGTTCCATCACTTCATCCACAAAGATCTAACAAAACAAGTCTCGACATTAAATCAATGACTTCCTTAAACACGACATGCCGTGTTTTTATTATTTCTTACCATCTTTTCTTCTTTGCTGACTTCCTTTTGCAACCGAAGAAATGCGGAGTAAATCAATGATTCCTTCACGGTGACCTGCGGCGAGTGTATGTCGTTCTGTTCACAGTACCCGGAGATCCGAGCGAAAGTCTCTTGAACCTTGGGGAACCCCGAGATTCGGATATCGCCTTCTGTGTAACCACCCGTCTTTCTGCCGGCTAAAACGTCCATGAGGGTCGTCTTTCCGGCACCACTAACACCCATCAACGCAGTCAGAACTCCTGGTCGGAAAGAGCCGGTGACTTCGCGAAGAAGTTGAAGCCGCTCGTTCGCTACTCCTTGTTCTTTCATCTCCTATATATTCAAAAACCCCGCAGTTAACGTGATCGGTCTAGAAAATGAGAAATTTTTATACGTACCCATGATACAACGTTAAAGTTCACTACTTACAGGGGGCATGTCGACGTAATAATTTACATCATCGAACGACATCGCTAACGGAGTAAATGGCAGAACCATTCCTCTCTTTGGTTCGACTGCTCGTGCATCATCAAGAGTCGTCGAATAAGCATTTCTCAGTCCGTTGTTCGGGTTCGATTGACTGCTCATTCTTAGCATTTCAGTTGCTCCTAAAACATATCAACAAACCTTAACTAATCTAGGCTGTGAATAGACTAATAATAACATAGATGAAGCTCGAGACGAGTGGACTTACTCGTGTTGTTTCCGTCTCGGGCAGTTAATCCATCGCTGGAGGCGAAGTTTGTGACATGTTCGTCTGGATATCCATCTCTCTCAGCCTCCATATCCTTTGCTTTTTCTTCAGAAATTATTGCTTGAGGTTTCCCAAGGGCTGTAACATTGATCATGATAATAAGTTGGGATTGAACGATAAGAAAATTACGGTTTTCAGTTAGTGAAATCGATTGCGAATGCTTACGGTTTAGGTACATAAGTGCAAGGGTGAATATAACATTGAGGAGGATTACTATTCCGAACAGTGCTCCAGCTCCTTTCCAGTACCAGCTCTCGTCAGGAAAAACATCAAACACCTGCAGTACTTTCAAGCCAAGCTTTGTTTCTCCGTCACCAGACTGTAACACGAATCACGATACACAAAATTCAGCAATGTAGTTGGTTTTGATCACAAAATTGGGTGGTGTTTAAGGTCGTTACGACCGTGATTACCAATTGATTCATCCATCGAGGCGCGAACATCTCGTTCACGGCAAACGCGTTGAAGCCATACGAGAGAGGCGACACCCAGTATCCCCATTTCCACCACGTCGGGATCGAATCTGTAATGCGATAGTGTCGAAAATCGGTAACGAATTACGAATCCAGTTGAGGATTGGAGATGAAGAACTTACTTCTAGGGAGAATGAAACCTCCAAGCATGAAGACGAGGAGAAGCATGAGAGCACCACCGGTGGTGGCAATGGTCACGGAGCGACCAACGCCGGCGATCACTCGGAAGATTGCGGCCGCCATTTGTTGGATCAAAAATATTAATAGCATTTGCTTGAAGAACCTGTAAGATACACAGGATTGGTTTGTTAAATGTTCGAACCCGATTTCGCAAGTTTTAAACCAAGCCGAGCCAACTCGGCAAGCGAGTCGAACCCGATCGTATTAATGCTCGGCTCAAACTGAGCCCGAGCCTGGAAAAGCCAGACTCGGCTCGAGTTTGAGCTCGAGCTCGCATAATTTCAGTATGATGTGTTGAAAATATCACTGTGACAAATACAATACCACACCGGTGGTATAATACAAATTTGGGCAGCATATATACACACTAAGACTACCTCCTCCTATCACCAAATGGTTATAGGATGAAACCTGAGTTGTATAATGTGGTTGCTATTTGGGTGTGGCTCGGGCCCAATGTTTAAAATTTAACATGATGGTTAACTCGGGTTGGTGCGTCTAAACTAATATGTCGTGTTCAAGTCGGACCGTACGTACCTGCTTGCTTCGGGTGCGAATCCCATAGTGTAATACGAAATGACCATCCAAACAATCGTTTCCAAGATGGAAATCGGAACCCTAAGCACGAAGTTCGGGACCGTGAACGTCCACGGTGGGTGAAACATTAAATCGCGTTGCTTATAGAACACCGGAAGCCTTGCTATCGTCATCGACAGTTCCGCGAACCCATTAAACATGTTTATGATCATCGCAAAAAGCAACGCACCGATATAAAGAATACCGTCTTGCTCGGTTTGTGTATGCATTCGGCTCCTTATGAACACGGTCGATGCGATTACGGCCACGATGATTATCTGGACCGTCTTGAAAATGTACACGAACGCATTTTTCTTGATTAAGAGCCATTCCTTATCGAAGCACGCCTTCAGTAGCTCGAGCCTGGAGACCGAGTTTCTCGAGAAGACTAGAGCCGCTGGGTGGTTTCGGGTTCGGTGGAACGGGATCGAGAGCTCGTTGTCGAGCCTCATCCCGACATGAAACTGCTTGAACCGCTTGACAAATTCCGTAACAGACATGTACTTGTACGGTCTCGAACGATCTGACCAGTACTGCTCTTGGTCCTTTCTCGAGGTAACCTATATACCAATAAAGATCAGGTCATTACGGGGAGCAAAATACTTATTTGGATCCATAAACGACTTATTAACTAGGGTATTGGTAGAATGTTTAGCATTCTGGTAAATCGGATTCGATAATTACCTTAATTATAGGCTTGTTCATGACCAGTTCGACCATGAACCGGTTCCGAACTGAACTAAAACTGTTTAAAACAAAACGGTATTTTTTTGGTTCACAAAAGGAACTGGTTTATTTAACACGTAAAAAACTGAACTCCTTTTAATTACCTCTTGTAAAAAATCAGCAGTCCCCTTCCTCTCAGGACACACGAACCCACATCGTTCGAAAAACTCGAGCACGAGCTCGCGCGAGCCCTGGTACACGATTTGGCCTTCCGACAACAACAATATATCATCGAACAATTCAAATGTCTCGGGAGCCGGTTGTAGCAAGGACATCAGGATCGTCGCGTCTGATAAGTGCGCAACTTGTTGGAGACACTTAACTATCTGGTACGTCGTGGAGCTATCAAGTCCGGTCGATATCTCGTCCATGAATAACGTTTTTGTCGGCCCGACAATCATTTCGCCTACATTACATATACACAACACAAACAGTGTCATAAAAACATAACTTAATTACCTCGTAGATATGTTAGATTATGTTTTGTACGAACCTGTCGTGACTCTCTTCTTCTGTCCACCAGAAATCCCACGCTGCATTTCATCGCCGACAATAGTGTCTCGGCAAATATCAAGCCCTAATATCTATTTAGCAGCAATAATAACGTACTATAGTTAGAGATTGTGAAAACTTTAGGGTGCAAAGTGCACTTAGGTAAGAAACTTAAGGGTGCATGTACCAATGGACAATTTCATATATTTAGTTGTTTTTTCTTCAAAAGTTTTGACTTTGGCTCAATAACCAGAAGGTTGGTGGAACAAGATACATGAAATGTTTTTTTATAATAAAGGTTGGTGGAACAAGACATCCCCATGTTCCATCAAACAGTTCATCTTTTATAATAATGTTTATATTTTCTAATATTAAAAAATTAAAATAAAGAATAATATAGGGTTAAATACCAATGAACTACATGCACTTTGGACGTTTTGTAACGAGTTACTCGAACTTTAAAAATTCAAAACAGGCTACCTCAACTTGGACGAATGTACAAATAACTACATCCGTTCAACTTCCGTCAACAGTTGACGGCAAATTGGACGGAGGTAGCTATTTGCACATTCGTCCAAGTTGATGTAGCACGTTTTGAATTTTTAAAGGTCGGGTATCTCGTTGCAAAACGTTCAAAGTTCAGGTAGCTTATTAATATTTAAATCAATAATATATTTCGACTTACCTTCAAGGTGTAATCAGTGATAAGACTATCCTCCATGCCTTTTATTGCAGTTGCCTGAATAATATAATAAATAATAATACAGATAAATATTCGACTAATAAAGAAAATTCGCGTAAATACATAATATGAATAAATTATTTGATATAATGTAATGTATTTTATTACCTTCATGAACAAATCAACTTCTGGTTCTGGAAAAATTCCGGCATCCTTTTCTCTTAGTGCAAGCTCTTGAAGAAGTTCTACATGTATCATATAAAATTTTAAATGAGAGATGAACTTAATTTAAATTTTAAATTATTATTTTTTTACCATATCGAGTCCCGACGCCCTGGCATCGTGCTGAGAAATCGAATGTCTCCTTTATCGTCATTTCTCCGACATGAACGTCATTCTGACTAATGTATGCAGACGTCTTCTGCGGCACAAACTCGTTAAGTTTGTGCCCATTATAGGTCACTTCTCCTCTAACCTGCAAAAAAAATAGTTCATTTAGACTTTAATAGTTTGAATAATTTGTTAAACGGATTTTTTTTAGAATAAATTACTTCAAAACTTTATATAAAGTTGTAATTTGTTAATTCCGTTTAATTTATTATTGTCAGCTAGTATATTGCATTTTTTTCAAAATTGAGCTAGTAAAGTACATTTTTATTTTTTACAAAATTCACCTAGTAAATTGAAAAGTTCTTACAAATTTAACTAACAATTTGTGCAAAAAAATAAAGAACGAGATAATAACAAAATACAAGTTTCCATCATCATTTAACAGTCAGTTAGACTAAGTTACAAAATTACAAATTTATATAAAATTCACTAACATTTTTTTTAAAATAACTAACAAATTGTCCAGACATAAATTAAACTCAGCAATATAAAGGATTTGTGACTTTTTTTATTCAGGTTTATATGAAGTTAGTCAATTAATTTAATTAATTCTAAACTTGATTGAGATTATGTTATGTCAATTTTAATATTTTTTATATATAAAAAGGTTATTTAAATAGTAAATTGAACATAACTTTTAAAACATAATTAAAGTATTAAATTTATAAAAAAAAATTGTAACACTATTTCTCAATATATTCTAGTATTTGTAATTAACCCTAAATTATTCACCTTCAAGGTAGAGTCCAACTTCCCCGATAGGGCCAACAAGAGGCTAGTCTTCCCTGACGATGGTGGTCCTAGTAGAAGAGTCATTCTACAAAATCATAACATAAAAAACATAGTTATAAGGATGTCACGATCAACCCGACTCAAACCGACATTATGGTACGTTGTTGTATTGTTATGGTATTATTAATTACCTCGACGGTCTGACTATGCCAGAGACATCTTTGAGTATAGTGAGTTTCGTTTTCTTAGCCCATCGAATCCCGACCAAACCGAGAGTCGATTCTACGATGTTCTGTGCGGAGTTGGCGAGGGTTGGGAGAGCTCGGTTTCCGATGAAGCAGTCGGCTTCTATGGTCATATGCTCGAACCGAACTTCAACTGTTGGCAGTTGGATGCCTACCCTGCAATCAGAGATAAAGCCATAAAATTTCTTCAGTGATGACAAGTATTAGAGTAAGTACAAATAGTTAAACTAAAAAAATTAGTGAAGTCAAATGTACAATTTAAAAGAGTTAAATTGAAAATCATTGAATTTTTAATGTCAAATTTACGTATAGTTAAAAATTGAGGGATCAATTGACCTGTCTTATTCCCTGCATGCAATAATTGAATTAAAATGGGACAAAATAAACATTATTTTAGTAACATAATTAATCAAATCATAGCAACTAGTAGTGTCGTTGGAAACGCGTATTTCATGTATGACTCAATCAACATAATTTAAAATATGTGAGAAAGTGTATCATGGGAGATAATGCATGCATGTCAAACATCACTTTATATTACAAATATTATATATTTTTTTATATAGAAAATAAAGTTTGATGGAGAAAAAAAGAAGCAAATATAATTATTGTCTCAACTATAAAATTACGAGTTGTAAATAGCGAAAGATTTAAAAAAAAATCGAATATTTATTTGTAAAATGATTAAAGTTAAGGTATTACCTATTATTACATAAATAGTCAAAATAGTTGGTACTCCTTTGTTAAAGCTCTTTACTAAGTACTAACAACTCATTTATTAAGGGTTAATTATTAAAAAATTACGTAAACTTTGAAAAGTTTACTAAAAGTTATTATTATTTTTTATTTGTTACATGTATTTTAAGAAGAGTTTGGACAAAATCTTACCTACGTTCATTTAACCTAAAAAAATGAACGGAAATTGACATGTACGTTGCATATGAATAATTTTTCAGATCCAGATTACTGAAATATCCTTATACAAAAACTACAAATCTTCCCAAAAGTTTAATACACTCGTCCAATTTCTGTTGGATTTCCGACGAATTTCCCATGAAATTCTATCAACAGTTGACAGTAAATTGAACGGAGGTAGCTATTTGCACTTTCGTCAAAGATGAGTTATAGCCCGTTTTGATTTTTTAAAGTTCGGGTAGCTCGTTACAAAACGTCCAAATTTCAGGTAGCTAATTGGTATTTAAACCCCATATATAATATATATATATACATAATTTAGCTCCAAACTAATGTGTTTAATTATAGCCATTCCTGCATAAAACCCTAGCCAAAACAAAAATCAACTTTTAAAAAATATGTTTCAAACCAGAAGATTACGATAAACCTACTTGTCAATCCTGTTCCTGAACTTCCTCAATAACCTCTCATTGTCTTCCTCGGCAACCTTAAAGATCCTGTCGATGAACTGCTGTCTGTCGTTGACATCCAGCTTCCGAACATCCACCTCCTTATTTTGCCTCTCGTCCTCCACATACGACTGCAGAATACTCGTCCGCAGTCGATCGTACGTCGGAAGTTTCTCGATGGCCGCCCACTTCAAAGCCTCCTCGTCCTCATTGTATCGGATCGAGCGTTGGCTGGCAAACGCACCCTCCACCCCCCACCCGCCACCACGGCTCATGCTCCGGCTGAAGCCACGGCTCATGTTACGGCTCGTCTGCCGCCACGAACGGGTTCGATCGAACCCCTCCATATTTATAAAGACGAACCCGGCTGAACGGTATGTTGGTGTAAAGGGATGAAATGATAGAAGGTGGAAGTCTCATTGTTAGGCAAACTTCTTATATATTTATAGAGTAGGCTTAGGAACATGTCTTATGTATTTATTTAATATTTTTTACATAAAAAATTACGGATAAAATATAAATTAATAGTAATTTTTTATTTAATTTTTTTAATAATAGTGTTGGGATTTAGAAGGTGACAAGAATTCACCAACCCCTTGATTGACTCTGTCTTGAATTTCATTTAAAAAATAAAATAAAAATCAAACTATTCAACTATTGTTGGCCAAAAAAATATATTCATCTTTTAGTCCCTCATCTTTTTGTTTTTCGGATTGTGCTCCTTATAGTTTTTGCAAATTAATCAACTATTCTATAGTTCTATTTTAGGGTGATTATTTTAAGTTTTAAGGTTGTGTTTGTCTTCTATCCTTTAGGGGTTTGAACCGGTCCCAACAGATCGGTTTATTTACTATTTTGATTTGATACCAATATTTTTTACCCATTATTTTTTATATAAAAATATGTGACCAAAATTAACAACACATATATATATAGTCTAGTATTTGTAGGCTATTTGGAGTAGGCTACATGAAAACAAGTTGCCTAATAACTTAATTAGTCAACCTTAAGATATAAATGAAGATTAAGAAATGATTATACTCTATTAGTATTATTTAATGACCCTGATTTGTTTAAAGTTTCAAAATTATCGACGTATCGATAAAATAATGATGATTTAAATTATAAAAACTCTAAATTTGACGTTAAACTTCGAAATTGTCAATTTTACGTATCATTATCTAACTTAATTAATTAAACAACCTTCTTTACAATATGATATCGACCAACATGATGCGAATGGCTCGGGATCTAGTCGATGTGATACAACCACAAGCCCGACAACCGATCGGGTCGGAAATTAGGAAAATTATCGGGCGCTAAATGGAGCAAAAATTTACATTCATTGAAATAAATTTAGACTTCCATTTGATCAACCAACCCTAAGACATTTTAACAAACTCATTTAATGGGCTTAGTGCATAACCTTTAATGGAAGTGATTCTTGAACTTGTGCGTTCTGATACAATGTTAGACTTAAGATATACGTCTTATTTAGGAGTGAGCAAATTACTCATTTGGACCCGGAACCTATCCGGAACCGACAGTTCGAGTAGGTTCCGGGTAGACGTTTTAAAAATTGGGTAAGTTCCAGGAAAAAAATTTGAGAACCTATTTATTCGGTTCTAGTTCCGATTTCCCTATCTAGGTACTAGGGGTGAGCAAAGTACCCATTTGGACCCGGAACCGAACCGGAACCGGCACTTCGGGTAGGTTCCGGGTAGACGTTTTTAAAATCGGGTAGGTTCCGGGAAAAAAAAGTAAGAACCTCTTTTTTCGGTTCCGGTTCTCCTATATGGGTACCCTTAAGGAACCGGAACCGGTTCTCTCTCTCTATATATATTAAAATAAAATTGATTCTAACCTAACGCTGCCTCTCTGCCTCTCTTTGTTAGACTCTACCTAACGCTGCCTCTCTGCAACGGCGATCCGGTCGAAGACAGGCGCAATCGATCTGGCTACTGGACTCGGAGGAAAGATCGAAAAGGACGACGTTCTCTCCGCCGTTGATAGGTACAACACTCAATAGACCGGTGATGATCTGTATTTTGTGGTACACTGTAGTGAAGTTTTCTGGTTCCTTATTTTTTAACAGCGACTACAGAAGCGAAAGGATTATCTATTTACTTAATACTGGACTATATCACATTCTCTACGTTTATTCCCAATAATTTATGGAACAATCAATGCACAAAGTAGAGTGGTGTGCGTTACTGGAAGAGTTCACTTCTTGAACAAACTCAACAGTGAGTGTGACACTGACTGTAGTAATGGGTAGCTGTTGAATGGTAGTTGAGCTTTTTACTACCCCCTCTAAAATGTAATTGAGCTTTCTACAATATTTTCTTTCGTTAGTGAATGCACCAAGAGGAATAGGTCATGCATATGTATATATAAATGAAAATTCCATTAAATTAATAGCTCTATTTCGAAAAGTTAAAAACTGAAACAAGGTCATTGTCTTTCAAATTTCAACCCATCTGTATTGCATGCAAACTTTATATTATGTTGATATTTCAAAATTACATTTCTGTTAACTGGTCATTTAGTGTTATTACGATCTGTAATACTTATGGAAGAAATACTGTAATGTAATCATCATTGGCAATGCTTAGGGTATAATATATATGTGAATCTTATTTGTTTGTGAATTGTGACAGATAATGAATAACAACGATTCAATTAGTTGCAATGCTATTGAATCTGATTCTGCAACTGGACCGGGAACAAATACTGCCCCCGTACTTGCATCGATAACAAGTAGTGAACCGTCATCAAGTATGAAACATAAGCATGGGGCTAGCAAAAGAAGTCGATCTCAGGTATGGTTTCATTATAAAAAGGTTTATAATGCTGAGAAGAAGTTTGAGGAAAGCATATGCAATTACTGCCATGATGGGATCAAATATCATGTATCTAATGGTACATCAGCTATGTGGAAGCACTTGAAAAATTGTACCAAATATCCTGATAATGTTGATAAGACACAACAGCTTCTGTCATCGACTTTCCAACCAATGAAATCTGGTGATGTTTTTGCTGCTAACACACTTGGAACATGGAAATTTAATCAAGAATTGTGTAGACATATGCTTGCTAGGATGGTAATTGTGGATGAGCAACCTTTTTCAATTGTTGAGAAAGAAGGTTTTAAGGATTTAGTTTCAACACTACAACCTTTATACAAGCATGTATCACGGTTCACTGTGGCTAGAGATTGCATGAAACTGTATGCTAGTGAGAAGATTATTTTGAAGGGGCACTTAAATAAGATGAAATCAAGAATTGCGTTAACAACTGACATATGGACTTCCGTTCAAAATCAAAGTTACTTGTGTCTCACTGCGCATTTTATTGATGATGACTGGAAGTTGCATAAACGCATCCTGAACTTTGTTGTTATGCCTAGTCATAAGGGTAAAGATATTGGGAAGATGGTTGAGCAATGCATTCTTGGTTGGGGGATAAGAGATAATATATCCACACTTACAGTAGACAATGCATCATCTAATGATGTGGCTGTTGGGTATTTGGAAAGAACCGGAATTGGTTCTCTCTCTCTCTATTTTTTAAAAAATGGAGACAAAACCTAAAACTTTCTCTCGCCTTCATATTCATGACAAACAAACAAGGTATTCAATATTCATTTGTGCGCAAAGAAATTTTGTTCCGGGAAAAAACAAAGTTCCGAGTATTAATCTGTCCCCCAGTGTACAAACAATGTATTGAATATTTTAACCCTAAATCGAAACCGAACCGTAACCGTAACCGAAAAGAAACAGGTTCGTAACAGGGTACTCGGAACCGTTTGTACAAACAGGTTCCGGTTCCAAAATTAAACGGGTAGGTTCCGGTTCCAAAATTACATACCCTGTATAAAACTGGATAGGTTCCGGGAACCCCTAAATTTACAGGGTACCCGGAATCGCTCACCCCTTAGTCTTAATCAACTGTTTCAAAAGTTCAAACTTGTAAATGAAGACATTCAATATACTCTTAAGTCATTTTAACAGTTAAGTTGTTGATTGTCTAAGTCTATTTATTTTCGAGAAAAAGGTAAGATTTTTTCATTTCCCTACAAAATTTCTAGCTGATCTCCCAATATGCAAAAATGTGTTTGGCACCCTCACAAAGACACAAACCGTGTACAAAAAAAAAAACTTGATTTTTATATGAATTCGATGATTTACGGTTACAAATTTTCAAGTTTTAATAAAATATGTGAAATTTACGAACTTTAGGGGAATTTTTCATCATGTTCAAACATTTGGGGGACTTTAAACTGTAAGATAAATTTTTAAAATCGGCGTAAACTTTAGAGAAACAATGTAGTATTTTACCAAACTTATCAATTTTACTATCCGACGTCAGAATTCACTGTATACAGATAATTATTTCGAAATTTTTTATAACCTTTTTTCATACAAACCTATAAGCTATAACTAACTTAATATAATCCGACATCAACTTACATATTTGATTGGATTAGAATATTTTCGGATCGTGTTTCCAAGCATCGATCCCTAGGTTTGACTATCCACTCTAGGGTTATCAAAAAAGACTGGTTGGACCGAATTTTCGATAAGACCGGCCCAATTAGGACCGAGACCGAACGATCGATTTTTTTACTTCAAGGTCGGGCTCGGTCTCAGACTTTTTCCCCAAATGTCTGATTAGGACCGACCCGACCTTGAAGAAAATCGTAAAAATTCATGGTGTAACCCTTGAAACACTAGTAATTATCATGACATTGAAGTATTCAGCAACACTTGGATCGGTTCCATAAGGAAAATGCGACGGAAGACGAGAAGCGGGTTTAAAACCAAAATTTCGGTGATTTTTTTGTATCAATTCAAGTGATTTTTTTTACCAAAAAATTCGATCCAAGACCGAGACCGACCCGAGTCAAGACCAACTCGGATGAACCTTTTTTGCCAAAGTCGATCTCAGTCTCGATTCTCCAAATGTCAAGACCGAAATTTCGGTCTCGGTTCTGCGTCTAACAGCGGTCCGGCCCATGATCAGCCCTACTCCACTCCATTCCTTCCTAAAAGGCTGCGTTAATTAGAAAGGAATTCTCACTCTGTTCTAGAAACAAGGGAATGAAGTTACGTAACATAGCGGTCTTCTACATATACTTTGCCTCTGACTTTTCTTGAATATGTAAACCTTGACCTGTTCTTAGTACAGACAAAGTACAAGGAAGCCATATCCCACCATCATCACAACAAGCAAGGAAGCCTTCCCTTGTTCATCACCACCATCAACATGCCCAAATCTATCTGTTCATGGAGGAGACTGTTGCTGTTCATCCTGACAATGGCGGTTGGGTGTTGGTTGCTTTACCAGATCAAGCATTTGCAGCAGAAGCATAAGTTTTGGATCGTGGAGAAGAAGGATTCGTGCAGCGGTGATGTAGGGTTTGTGATGGTCAGGAAGCTTGGGAAGACGAAGAACGGGAAGGAATGGAGGTCGATGGATGAAGAAAAACAAGACAATCAAGAACATGGTATGTCGTCTTACGTAGGAAAAGATGTTGTGTTCAGTGATGAAAATGGATACCCACCTGAAGAAAGGTTACAGTTGGTGGATGATATTTCGTGAACACATAAATGAATAAATTCAAAATTCGATTCCGATTGAATGTTAGACTAAATTTTTTAGTTTGATTGCACTGAATTAAGATTACCAAATCTCTCTTATGCTTCAAGACCTTCATAAAATCACATTATACAACTTGGGTTTCGTCTTAAACCAATTGGTCGGTGTGATATTTCAATCATAGTGACTTCAACACTCTTCCGTACTGTGATAACTTGATTAAGACACGACACCGGCTTCAAACGGAACCTGACTCTGATATATACCATGATAAATTTATTATCGGGGTCGAGTCACCCCAAATAGCAACCACATTATACAACTTGAGTTCCTTCCTAAAACTAATTAGTGATAGGAGGAGGTAATTAGTCTTGTTGTATATATAATGCCTAACTTTTTTAGAAACCACCGATGTGGTATTTCAATCACAGTAACTTCAACAAACCCGTTTGTTTCCCATCTGATATTAAGTTAGTTTAAGTCTTTCATAGCAGTTAATGAGGGAGAGTAAAATGTGTATGAATGTAAAGGAGGAGTTAACCTGTTAACCGAGTTAACTGTTTATCGTAATTAAGTAGTTTTTGACTGTGATAACTTTTTATCGATCGGGAATTGATAAAATGTCAAACCATCTTATACAGGGACTCTGAATTGATGCACTCTAGCCTCGACTAAGGTTGAGCCCTTTGGTCTCGTTTGAGCCCAAACAGGGCTGCAGACCGGAGCCCTCTAAAATCGATCGGGTCACATGGGACTCGAACCCTCTAGGCCCGATCCTTGTCATTGAGGTGTGTAGATGGTTCTAGGGTTGTATAGACGTTGATGAAGCGGGTCAGTCCACATGCATGTGGGTTGAACATAAATGTAAACCCTCGAGAGACCACGGCCTAAAAGGGTGGGAGGATAAGTCACATACGAAGGCATGTGCATCGCCGACGGACATGCACCGCACGTGCGCGAGGAACACCATCACCGACGGAAATCAAGTATAGTACGTGCTCTTTTTCTTTAGTCAAAGCTTTGAAATTTGACCCATAAAAAATAATTAACATTTTATTTTATGAACTTAATTTACCCTTTGTTGGTAATAATTAGTGGATATTTATGGGTGGGTTTAGGGTTTTGTGATGGTCACAGCGTTGATTTAGTTTTTATTTTTATTTTATTTGTATCAATCTTTTAACATAACTAATAATATTATTTTAAAATAATAATAGATATAAATAAACGTTTCTCAATGAAGAAGGAAATAATAAATTTTCAAGACTGATCTATTAAATATTGATATTAAATCTAAATTCGACGAACCAAACCACTTAAAAATCAAGATAAATATGTACTAATATATGATATTTTAAGTTTTTAAATTTTAACAATCAACTAGATAATATTTAAATACTAAAAATTATTTTTAAAAATAAAATTAATGAGGAATAAGGGGAGATTAGATCTCAAATGTGCTAATGTAATTATTTTTCATAAGGATATTGAATAGTTACATGTAAACGAACATTGAATACTATTACATCTTCCGTCGTGCTCAAAATATAGAAATAAAATTAGACTTAGTAAATAGTTATATTTTTATTGAATATATAGAAACGAAATAGATTACAGTTCATTTATTTTTTTTAAATGTCTTAAATCACTTTATTTTATTAAATGTGTCTCGCGCTTTTTTTAAAAATAATTCTAGTAAAAAATAAGAATACCCCATTGTTTGTTCTATTTTCAATTCATCCCGACTATTTTTTTTTTAAACATAATAGTAAATTTAACTAAAAGAATATCATTTTTAGCAATAATAAATAAATAATATCATTTTTATTTCTGAAATGCTGCGCACCTAAAGTAAAATATATCACATGATAGCTGACACCGCCCCCAACTTTGTCACGTGCTGAGTGGACCCCGCATGTCGTCATAATATCAGTCGACTTAATTATTATTTCTTATTTTCAAAGAAAATTAAAAAATTTATTATTTCCATTTATATATATATTATAGGGTTAAATACCAAGTAGTTACCTGAACTTTGGACGTTTTAGAACGATCTATCCGAACTTTAAAAATTCAAAACGGGCTACCTCAACTTTGAAGAATGTGCAAATAGTTACATCCGTCAAATTTCTGACGAATTTCCAACGACTTTCCAACGACATTTGACGGAAAATTGGACGGTGGTAGTTATTTATACTTTCTTTAAAGTTGAGTTAGCTCATTTTGAATTTTAAAAGTTTGGGTAACTCCGTTGCAAAACGTATAAAGTTAAAGGCAGCTACTTTGTATTTAATTATATATTATATATATGTAAAGGAATTAATATTGTTTATATGAATAAAAAGTGAGCCGTAATTCTTGCCTCTCCTTTCGAACGGGAGTCAATAGTCATCACCTCAAAGTTACGCCCAACGTATACAACACATTAGGTGAACGAAAGTAAAACATCTCGACCCTCTATGCCACGTGGACGTGATCTAGCCGTTGGTTCTCGACAGGATTGAGCTGTAAGTCTCATGCTTAAACGTGGGCGACGAATATAATAACAGCAATGATTGGGGGGAGTCAGAAAGAAAAACTAAAGTACTTTTATTAATATTTAAATTAATAGGGGGCTATTTAAAGTATAAACAAATCTCGAGTCCCAAAATGAATTATTTGCGTATAGAAAAAATTATATGGGACATTACTTTTAAATTTGGAAAAATTATAAGTACTAAGTTATCTTGTTGCTCACTTATTTTATCTTATGTAAGTATTTTATTATTTATATTTTTTGACGTTTTAAATATTTACTTTGTGTAACTATTTGGTTCAAACTTATTTTATTTAGTCATTTATACTTGACCAAAACAATTAAATAATTACTAAAATAATAATTCTACTTTTCTTTGTTTTTCATATTTTCCTATGTTAATCACATGTTCATTTCCGCGTAGACCCCCAAATCGTCTTTTTCACTTGAGGTTGAACCCATAATCGATTTATGACTTCATATTTGAAATCAGAAATCGATTTCTAAGTTTAGATTCGAACCCAAAAACGATTTATAAGTTCAAATATGAAACTAAAGTCGATTTTGGATTTCGATTTTGAGTAGAAGTACCTATGCAATTTGCAATCTGCGAAGAATATGAAGTCATTGTAACCAAAAAGTTACATTGTTAAATATACGCAAGTAAATAACACAAATTTAAATCAAATAATTACATGATCAAATATAAATGACCAAATAAGTAATTGATCCAATTGCAAATGATAAAATTTACTAATATCTATTAGGTTATATTGCTTTTTATTTTTGAAAAATAATAAAAATTAGATAAATTTATTAAAGGATGGAAAAATTCATCATTTTATATAAATAATCAATTATAATACACATTTTTTTAACATTCATTAATAATTAATCAATTGTAGTAAGGGAGTAAACTTTTAAAATTCTAATCAATGTTGCCTAATTATAAGCCCAAATTATCTCTATAAATAACTTATTTTTTTAAAATCTATTTACCATATATTCTTACCAATGAAATTTGACGAATAGCTATTAATATTATATATTACATAAGATCCAATTTATTTTTTTCTGCGGATCAATTAAATTTTAAAATTAATTTTGTAATTGACTTAATGTTTAAAATCTATAAATTAATGTGACGTAATTATAACTACTTATATCTTGGAAATTATAGAGAGGGTTATTCAAAATATTTACATAAATGAAGTGAAATTAATTAAAAATTTGTCAAATAGAAATAAATAATAATATATGTAAAAGAAAATGGAGCATTAACTTGCTTATATATCAACTTTGCCCCTCCTATACTCCTCTTAACTGAGCCCTTCGTCTCTTTTCTCACGCTCTCTACTCCGAGCTGCCTTCTTCGTCTTCCTCGTTGCTTTCTCTCTCTGTATCTGTACGTTCAAGAAATTGACAAGACAATCTATCTTGTCTGAAATTCAGTCTCCTTTTCTATCTCTAGGGCTGGAAAGCAGGAACTTTGAGGGTTACAGTTTGATACAGAGATGGCAATGGAGGTGCCACAGTGCTTCGGATATTACGGCAATGGAGAATTCTCACCGGAGAAGAAGCTGGGTGAGCATTTCGCCGTTGACGATCTCTTTGACTTTTCCAACGAGGACGTAGTTATGACCGAAGGGTTTTTCGACAGTATTGGCGCGAACTCAGCGGATTCCTCGACTGTCACCGTCGTTGACAGCTGCAACTCTTCCGTTTCCGGTGGGGACAACCATCTTAACGGAAGCTTTGGCTCCGGCGACTCTGGATTCTCCAGCGAGCTCTGCGTTCCGGTAATTACTTTAAAATTTATAGACTTTCTGGATATTTAACGTGAAGTTTCTGTTTTTTGTTTCGTCGGAAAGTATTTATTTTGTTTTGCCGGAAAATTTCAGTGCGATGACTTGGCCGACCTGGAATGGCTATCGAACTTCGTGGAGGATTCCTTCTCCACCCAGCACAACCTTCAGCAGTCTGTCGACGCCGTTTGGACATCAAAGCCTCCGACACCAGAATCTTACTGCTCCGGCAGTAACATCCGACCAGAATCCGACATCAAACCCGCCGCCGGATACAACTCCATCTTCCCGTCGGAGACGCCGCTTCCGTCCAAGTCCCGTAGCAAGCGCTCACGTGCCGCTCCTTGCGACTGGACCACCCGTCTCGTCCACCTCTCCGCAAAGCCGACCAACACCGCACAGCCGACGAAGAATCGGGAGAGCGTGGCGGCCGATACGGTGAATGATCGGAGATGCCTCCACTGTGCTTCGGAGAAGACCCCGCAGTGGCGGACTGGCCCAATGGGCCCCAAGACACTGTGTAACGCCTGCGGCGTAAGGTACAAGTCCGGCCGCCTAGTTCCGGAGTACCGGCCGGCAGCAAGCCCGACTTTCGAATCCGCGAAGCATTCCAATTCTCACCGGAAAGTGGTCGAGCTGCGGAGGCAGCAACAGCAGTTCCTGAGTCAAACTTCAGTTTTCGATGGATCCAACGGCGGCGTAGATAACTACTTGATTAATCACTGCGGTGGGCCCATTTTTAGGCATATGATCTAGTAGGTCCCGTCTTTGAAATATAGGATTAAATAATAATAATAATAATAATTACTAATTAGTACTTGGTATATTAACAAAGTAACCCTATATGAAATTTTTGACCCAATTATACCTCATATAAAAAATAAATACAAAAATATTCTTGATTTTTAAAAATACGAATCTAATATCTATTCACGAATGAGATTCATAAGGGTAAGTTAAAGTAAAAGACATCAGTAAATGACATTCACGAGTGCCTTTTAGTTTAAAATATTAATTTAACTTAATTTTTGAATATTAATTTGACCTTTGAAATTTACAAATAACATTGATACAAAATTCTAATATGTTCATCGGATAGAAAAATACTTTCATTAATCGCAATTACCCTGACATAAGACAATAATATATTTATATTAGAT
This sequence comes from Chamaenerion angustifolium, assembly GCA_946814005.1. Lineage (NCBI taxonomy): Eukaryota > Viridiplantae > Streptophyta > Magnoliopsida > Myrtales > Onagraceae > Chamaenerion > Chamaenerion angustifolium. Next base: position 645,021 of record OX328281.1, read on the forward strand.
GTGGTCCAAAAACAATCTATAATATAGAGAGTAATTAAAATTAATTCACTATTTACATTACTAATAACATTTGTGTATTACAATATGTCTTTGGTCTGTTCTATGCAGGTCACCCGTATGAGTCTCTTAATGGGTGAATGTAGAGATGTATGTACGCATATAATAATGTCATTCACAAGTGGATAACAGCTTCATTTTCACCCGCAAATATTATTTATGGATAAGTATAGATTCATATATTTTTTTTAAACAGATGATATTTCCGATTTTTGTGTATTTATTTTTTTATCTGGCATATTTTGTTAAATCAATTCCCTATATCTCCTTGTTCTTTTTAACTGACTTTGGCTAAGCCCTTTATTAATTGCATGGATTTCAGCATCCATGATATTTAAATCATCATATCTACCTATGGCCAAAAAAAAAAAATCTACCTTTTTTTCTGCTCTACGTTACCTCTATTATCATAATTTCTGTTGAATTCAGCTTTATAACAAGTTTATTTTTATGAAATCAATGTGGGGAGCAAATCGAGAAAAGTGACAAAATCAATGAATATATTAAAAAATAACAAAGCAAAGTGTAATCATTTATTTAAATTTTAAAATATATTATAACATTTACTATAAAAGTTTAGAAATAATAGGTTAGAGAATTATAATGACTAATATTTTTTAAAATAAAAATTGAGATCAATGTGTATATATATGCCACTAGTGAATTGTTTTTGGTTAGATTTGATTTTTTTACCATCCTCAGTCTGAAATTTTGCATGAATAATTTAATATATAAAAATACTTCAATAATATATTATATTTCAGAGGTATTAGTAGTTTATAAACCCAATAAATAATGGATTTTATTAATTTAATTTTATAACTTCGTGTAAGTGAATTACCACTAATGTTAGTTTTTTGATACAATTATACTGTCTATTTAATATATATTAAATAATTAAATGGTTATCTTTTGTTTAATTTAGGGATCCTATTCTGATTTGGTCAATATTGATTAGAATTAAGTAGTGTACATGGGCATGATCTTTGAGTCAAACCCTAGGGGAGATCAACCTCAATTTCACCCTCAATTTCATATACTTTATGAAATTTTCGGATTTTAAACTACAAATTGAATAATAAAAAACGTACTCGATATTTATAGATATATACATGATAAAACGACTCGGAGGTGATGGACTCAATCGAGTAGTTAGCGTATGGCAATGTAGGGCATAAACGGCAATATATAGAGATGCAATCATCAATCAATATGGACGAATTTAAAAATTTATATGTGAAACTTAAAATTAGAGTAAAGATAAATAATTAAATAAAAAATTACAATTTTACAATTTTTATTCTTGTCCTATGCTGCCTAGGGGTGAGCAAAAAATACGGACTCGACCAAAATCCTGACAAAACTGGACCTAGGATCGAAATTGAGCAGGTGATTTTTTTTCTCTAAGATCGGTCTCGGTCTCGGTCTCGGTTCCCCCCTAAAAGTCCAATTAGGGCCGACCCAGACCGAGTTGTATTAAAATCTAACATTACTTGTTAAATATTCAGTGTATTTGGTTTGTGGAAGTGACTTTCACTTTGAATATTTGACTGTTTAATATTCGGTTTGTACTGATGTAGTAATGTTTCGATTTGTATTGATATTTGTACTTGAATCGATGATTGTAGTGATGTAGGGATTCAAACAATTTGTTTTACAGCAAATTCTAGACAATTGTTTTTAATAAAAATTTCGGTCCAAGACCGAGACCGGGCCGAGTCAAGCAAGACCGATTCAGACGAATTTTTTAGATCCAAATCGGTCTCGGTCTCAATCTCGGTCCTCAATAGGTGAGAACCAAAATTTCCGGGAACGGACTCGGTCTTACCAAAAAAACCGGCCCGGCCTAGCCCACCCAAGCTCACCCCTAATTGCTGCCTTCGTCCCTACCAACACGACATAGTATTTGTGGGTTGAAACATTAATGTGTGAATGAAATGGGAGTCATGTGTAAGTGCATGTGATGAAGGAGGAGGAGCCTACAAGACAACATATGCATGTGAGCTACGATTCATGCACTAACCGACATGCATGATGTCTTTTTATTTTTATTTTTTTTAAAGATGTTTTGCAAAGCATGTAAATAAACCAAAACATGATAAGACATTCATAGATAAATATGTATAATATATATCGGTATAAATTTTGCTTTGTAAAAAATAACATAGTTGCTTTTAATTAAGAATGTAAATGTGGACGAATAAATTGTCTCTTCATTATTTTTTGTTATATTATTATTGATTTTTTTTAATTAATTTGTTTGAATAATTTCCATAAATTCTAGAAATAAAAGTTTGCATATAAATTAATTTTGGAATTAGGTTTGGTGAAAAGGAATAAAATTTATTGCTTGGCATTGCAGCAAAGTTTGGTGCCAATTTGCCATCCTCCACCTTTTTAATTTTATATATTAATTAACTTGAGTTTATTAGCATTTGCATATTGTTTTCCAATTTCCATGGAAGAAAACTTAACTATTGTCTATATATTATGTAGAAATTATAGAGTTCTTTCAATTTTAAAAAATTATTATTATTTTTAAATTAGAAGATATACAATTGGAGAATAGGATACAATTGAAATGGGTAGAAATTAAATTTGGATAAGAGACATGCACACATTTAAATACATACATATATGCACAATGAATTAGCAAAAATAGATCTGATAGGTATTTATAAGTATTATTATACTAGAAAATTATAATAAATTATCTATTTTCAAATTGAAATGGATGCATGTGCAACATATAAGCTAATAACTAGTAGATATCAAAAGAGAGAAAAATATGAAAAAAGTAATTACATGGGGAAGAGAGTGATTAAGCATAAAGATTAGCTTAGTAATTAGAGAGGCACATGGCTATATAGCTATGGAAGTAGGTACTAATTAATTAATCAAGTACTAAACTCTATATCACTAATTGCTATTATTTTGCTCCTATGATTACATAAGATAGTATGACTACTTATGAGACAATTTATTTGTCTTAAATTTCATGTGGTATTATAGTGCGCAAACTAAAATTATGGGTATGCCGCAAATAAAAATACTTCCCTTAAAGGCCGCGTATGGACACTAAACCCCAATGTAAGCTAATGTTCATAAATATCAGTTTAAGGGAAAATGTTAATATATTTAAGAGCATACTCGTAAGTTTGAACTTATGAGACAGTTGATTAAAGTGTACGTCTTAAATTTCATATGGTATTAAAGCGCCCAAGTTCAATTATTCCTAGGGATGCTGCAAATAAAAATACTCTTAAAAATTGAGATCGACGCTAGTGTACATCTTACAGTTGAATGGTAAAAATATGAGGCATTAGTTTACCAAAATAAAATTAAAATATAGCTTTAATAGTATTCTTTTTTATTAAATCAAATAATGACTAAGTATCATTATTCAAAATTCTGCAGATTTAAAAATATTTCTAAAGCTTATGAGCTCATCATCTAACACTTAAATTCATTATTCATAACTCTTAGAAAATCTACATTATTAAATAATATAATATTAGTTTAATACATATATATATATTAATTTCCTTTTAATAATAGAATATATTACGTTAATACCCATAAATATATTTATCTACTCTAACATTTCCTTATTTAAGTATTGTAATTTAAAAGTTATAAATTTTATTATGATGCTCTAATTTAAATGATTTTTTTTATATGAAATGGACGTGAATAAATTTCTAATAACTCATATATTATTTTACGTGCATCACTGTAATAAATTAATCATAAATAAGATACAATTTTTTTTAGTATATGAATTAATTTTAAAAAAACATATTTCAAAGCAAAATGTAAATTAATAACTATTATAATATAAACATCCATTTAAATAAAATCTCATGCAACATAGTCATTATATAACTACTTATATATATATATTTGTTTAATAAAACAAACTCAAATTACTCTCTAACCTCTCCTCCCGTCATCTACCAAGGTTCATATATAGAGACTAGCCTAATTAATCTCTTGTTCTTGGGCTAAGAAGGCATCACTTAACCTAGAGACGATAAAGAAAAGCTTCACAAATTTGACTAAGTGCCAACCTAACTCATTGAACAATTAATTGATTAACAACCAATTGAAATCGAGCTACGTACAAGCAAATATCGCTTTATATGGTATTAGTGACAGATTACGTGACGTCTTATACAAGAACAATAGCCATGGGTTGAATGTTGTTAGATATTTTAGTGTAAATTGGATTGACTTATTGATCAATATGATCATAATATTTCTTTAAACAAGTCACGAGGGTGCGGAGTGCACACTTGTTTGAGTTTATTACGATTCATGGTATCCGAATCTCATCGTCCAGCCGCCTATGTTGACCATCGTCCAGTCGCCCGTGTTGACCACCGTCCAACCGCCCGTGTTGAGCATCGTCCGACCGGGCAGCCTATGTGCATTGTTCAATCCATTATCTTGTTAGTCAACGTCCACAGCTACAGTGCAACCTAATTGTCTTGTTAGGTTGAACCGCGAGACACATGGACATTAATATATAAAAAATATTACATATTAATCAGACTCCACAACCTATATACATACAACATTCAGGACACCTCTTACATAATATCTTGTACCATTACAAATTAAACAAAGAAGATGCACAACCTAGAGAAAGCCTTAATTCGAGTATAATCATTTACATTATTGCCGAAATCGAAAACACCATATAAAAACTGATCAATTCAGGTGTTGCATATGTATTATAGGGATTAAGGATGTCTCAAACACATAATCAAACTCTTTCACATTCCAAGAACCCGATGATATCCATCCCCACTCGTCGAAGAACTACCTTGCGACCGGACCTAAATTGAGCTCGACAGAGGTCATCTCAAAAGAACTGCTCTTTGTGTAGTTTCCCGCAGCACCTCTTGAATACTTGGTCTCAATCGTTAGACTTTCCTTTAGATCAGACAAGACCTGATTAGTGTCGGGTCGTTGAGACGCAACTGCTTGCACGCACAACATCGCGGTTTCTATTACTTTCCACACGGAATTTACGTCGAATTGGCCACAAAGCCTCGGATCAACGACACTTTGAAGATCTCCACTTTGAATTAGTGGACTCACCCACTGAACAATATGGGTGAAGCCTTTAGGGTTTCGTATAACCGCTGGGTGACCTGTTATAAGTTCGAGTAGAATGATCCCAAAACTGTAGATATCACTTTTCTTATTCAAGTTTCCAGTTGTTTGGAACCTGAAATGAAGAACAATATTCATCACAACATATAATGAAAAACAGAGGATGTGGATATAATGTTGTATATCGATCTTACATCGGGTCGAGGTAACCGGGAGTGCCAGCAGGACGAGTCGAGACATATGATTCGTGATCATTGGGTTTAAATATCCTCGATAGACCGAAATCAGCGATCTTTGCTTGCATTTTTTCATCGAGGAGGATATTCGAAGTCTTCAAATCTCTATGGATAATCGGCGGCCGGCAACCATTATGCAAATACTCCAACCCTGCATTGATAAATAACCGTTATGATTGACGGGTTTTCGACTAAATATCAATGTGGCAACTATCTTATCGATACGATTTTAGGACCTTGTGCCGCGTCTACTGCAATTTGTAGCCGTTGGATCCACCCCAAGACATTTACGCTATGCTCTACAAGAAGGAAAGTTTGTTAAGATGAGTTAAGAGTATACTGAATGACTTCACTCTCAAGTTCAGATTTTTTAGATAGTTGGTTAAATCGTAGTCTTAAATACGCAGGTTCAAATCCTGACGGCGTAAGTTGAAAATAATGATACTCCCATTAAAGGCTGAGCACTAAAGTTAGCCCATATAGTAAACTCGATGTTCATAAACATCAGTTTAATGGAGGATATTATCGCCCGAAGAATGAATACAAAATTGGTATACCTGATAAATGTTGCTGCAAGTTTCCTTGCGGCATTAACTCGTAAATCAACGCCATGTTTTCGAACTCCTCGCAGTACCCGAGTAACGCGACTAGATTTTTGTGATGAACAATCATTAAGAGCTGCGCCTGCAATTCAAACTCAATTCGTTAATGATTCAAATGTTGATGATATACTATTTGAACAACCTAGACTATCCAACTTGACTGACCTCTGCTTGGAATTCCTTGTAACCTTGCTTGGACTGCGGAGCTAGCGCCTTCACGGCGACTCGTGTACCATTGGTAAGAGTCCCAAGATATACATTTCCAAATCCACCTTCTCCTATGGTAACTTTGAAGTTCTCAGTGATGCTCGAAACCTCCGAAGATGTGTATGCTCGTGTTAACTTTCCGATGACATTGGTTCCTTCTCTAGATTCAACACTTTGGCTCGCTTTAGTCGTCTCGTATTCGGATTGACTAGTCTCGGTATTCCAAGTTGGCCAACCACCATTAGTTCGAGAAGCTGTAACATGTTGAAGCTTTGTTAGGCATTATTGCATTGGTCTCAACATAGTGACTTAGGTTTACCTTTTAGCAACGGTTATTTAGAAATCTGTCGCTAAAAGCTGAACTAACTCACCTCCTTGCTTTCCATTCTTTTTGTTTTTGTAGAACACGAATGCTATGATTAGTAACACCAAAACAACAACTGAAACAACGACTCCAATAACAATCGGAGCAACACTGCTCTTCTTCTTCTTTGACTCCTCTGTGCCTTGCCCTGAACTTGGATTACAGGAATCAGTCTGACATACGGGATTTCCATCTAAACTGTCAGAGTAAGAAGGTTATTTGCGTTAATAACACATGATCAACTCTAAGATAACAAAATAAAACAAATGTAGTGTTGTTGAACCTTCAAATGGGATACACAATCTTGTTGAACTTTCGAATGGGGTTGCTTGAATTATTCTGAAGTCGTGACGACACTTTCAGATTGAAACAATTTGGAGACACCCAAACTTTCAATAGGATAAAATCAGAATACTGAACTAGAACTTGAGAAGGATTGTGAATGTTTGAGATGAAATTTTCGGACTTCCCCTATGACCAATTTATAGTGTTTGCCGCACCATTTGGAAGAGACACCACATCCTTTGGAAGAGACACTATGCCATTTGGAAGAGACACTATGCCATTTGACCAACCCATGTACCATTTCGACCAAACCATGTCCCTTGGATCCAAAATTTGGCTCCAAAGCAAAGGGACACATTGTGATGGTGACTTGGAGCCGAAGTAATTGCAATGGTTCAGCCTAATACTTGGCTCTAAATTAAGTGTCCAAAAACCGAGAATTTGAGGTTAAAATGTTAAGTCATGTTCCAAAAATTCAAATTTACAATGAACTTTTAGAATAGTTGGACCCAGCCCAAGGGCGCTGCCTTCGGACCCAGTGAATCATAATATACTTAAACAAACGTGCACTCCATACCCTCCTGACTTGTTTAATCTGATACTATGATCCTATTGGTCAACTAGTCAATCCAATTTCACTAAAATATCTAACCTGTAGTAGTTAACTTACGTTATTTTCAGGGATCCATCTGACATTTTCTTCTTGAGAACGGCCGGGATCGGACCATGGAGGCTGTTTCCTGATAGATTTCTGCATAAGGAAATATTGCAGTTACTTAAAATAACAGGAATATATACGTTCTTTTAACCTTGTCAAGTATGGCATCATGCATCGAGACTTACAGCGTTTTCAAATTCGGCATCTGCGCTAAGAACTCGGGTAACTGTCCCGTCAGCTGATTGACTGATAAGTCTCTGTTCAAAGACAGAAAAGTTTACATAAAACTAACAAAATAATCTTTACTCTAACCCATAAAGGATTTTAGTGTCGGTTATGGAAAATTTTCCATTCTCAATACTCAAATCGGAGAGCTGTGACGATGTGTGAATATGCATATATAGCTTTCATTGACTTATATTCTAATGTATTATCTTTGAATTGACATGCACAAATACACAATGGAGATGACCAAGTAAAACGAATTATTTTATTAGTTTCTGTGATATTCGTTGCTTCCCACGCGTTCACCTGATTAAACTCGACAAATATATCTATACTCATTGACTTATTCTCCAATATATATTGTTTAATTACTCAAGAGTACAGTTGTACGTACAAGGACACCAACGCGGTGAGGTTGACCAATGAGGAGGCTATCTTCCCAGTCAATCCACTGGAGCTCAAGTTCCTGTCCATGAAAGAACATAGTGAGATAATTACAGACAAATTAAAGATGTTGTAGTACTATGAACCGATGATTTTCTCGAACATACAAAGATGTTATCCTTGGAGAGATATCGTTGCTGCAATTCAATCCACTCCAAATGAAGTCTTTCGGGGAACAGGGATCGCCTTGCCAACTGTCTCTAGTAATTCCGTAGACGGTCTTGATGCCATTGATGGCGTCGACTAGGGTTTTTCATCAATGATGAGAGCATATATTAACATACTGTTAACATGTTGCCAAATTTTCTCGCGTATGAAGTTACTATAGCAAAAAAAACATACCATCATCTAAGTCTGTTAAGGGATTTGGAAGATCAATGGCGTAAAAGATCTCTCGAGCGTTTAGGAATGGCGAGAGAGTTGCATCGCTCGTAGAACTAATGTTGTACGTGATCGTGCTTCCACTAGCAGGCGACGAAGTCGCCACGGTCACGGGCTTTAGGTACTCGGGTGTAACGGTCGCCAAGGTATTGCCTTGCACGTTGACTGTGAACTCCCTCACTTGTCCCAACTGCAACACCTGTAACTCAGCAAAGTGAAAGTATATGTACCATTTGATCGTCGCGTTCGTCTCCCACGTAGTGTAGAGATAATAAGATCTATTCGTCGTCTGGTAGGCAGTCATCAGAACTTCGGCCGGAACGTCGTAGTTATTTTTACTTTTGAAATCAACTACTGTCGAGTTAGTCATCGTGAGCAAAGTCGTTTTGGACGTACTTCCTAGCCAAATACGATCATAGACGTCGTGCGGGTACCTATATAATATATATACAGATAGACAGTATTATTTCGTATGATTGAATTTGGAATGGACCAACTTTATCATAACGAAACTGCACCTGTATGATGTCGCAGACCCGATGTTATCTCGGTTGGTGAGTACCAATGCGCCCGAGGCAATAGGGTAAGTGGAGTTGTCGAGGAGTCGCAATTCTAGCGCTGAAATGAAAGGATTTCCCATGCCTTGATTCACAAGACATACATGTATATAGTCTCGAGATGGAGTATATACAATCTCCGCGTATGTATAGCCTGACGGGCTCACAGTAGTCCAGAAATTGGTGTCGATATGCAAATCAAACGACCCAGCTTGAGACTTGCCATCGAAGTTTCCATAGTAAAACGATGCCCTAATCAGATACTTGTTGTTCTTGCCTTGATTGGGTCGGATGGTGTAGCAGTTCCTCGTTCCGTTTGGAAAAACTCGTAGATTCATCAGCTGTTGGTATGGAACTTGGGCAATGAACTTGGAAGATATCTGCATGTTCTGTCCGGAGTCGATGAATCCCATGTCTGGTAAATATTGTATGGTGAGGTTTTCGTCGGGGTAGCCATTTAAACCTCCACAGTCGATGCTTATGAACCCTAAACACGTTCATCGCCAACCGATCAGTACCAAATAGTTCTTGATTTCGGATTACGAGATAGGATAAGGTAACGTACCAGGGTTATCTTGTGCTTGTGAAAGAACTGCAAGGGCTAAACAAACGAAAGACACAAACCAAATATTCATCTTCTTCTTATTTTGTTTACCTCTATATGTTAAGTCTCTTTATGTATATAGATGAACTTCTAGTATACACTTTGCATGATACTTGACTTTTGGAGAAGGATTATTGGTAAGCACGATCATTAATATTCTGTCAAGATTAATTAGGTTATTAGTCTTCGTCAACTGTTGTGCTTAAACAATGATTTGATTGTAATCAAGAAAATGCATGAAACCACTCATAACTAGCTACCAAAGACTAATTCTTGCATAATTAAGAAAGGTCAACAGGACAGTTAAAAAATGTTTTGTACAACTCATTTGATACTAGCCCTTGCTTAGATGTCTGAGATATGGCTTTGCTAGTCCCCATTGACTGTGTCCCATCTCCTGTAATAACCAATACAGCATTGATTTCAAGTTTCTGAATGAATTTCAACGAGAACATACATTTAAAAACGGTCATTTTGTTGAATTTGCGGCTCATAGGGTTTAAGTTTGAACAAATTTGGAAGATTTAGCAATCGATATTGGAAACTAGTATTGCTTACAACACTAGTTGGATATTTACCTCGTACTTGTCTCCTTTTCTTTTAGGTAAAACAAGGCCAAAATAACTACCAATTAACTAGAAAATCGATGCAGCAACAGCACAAAAACTGGAGCTACAACATTCTTTTTTCTTGGAATTCCGGTTTGGTGAACTTTGTGTTTGCATATTTCTGTTTCGGTTGTTCATACTGGATTTCCCAACTAAACTGTTGAAAGACAGCATGCTAACTGTTAATGACTGATTCAAGATGATCAAACGTTGAATCTTTCAGCTGATGAAACTTCACTTAACCTCATTTGGAGTGTTCTTGAGGTCACTTTCTTCTTGAAAGGGAAGCGGCACTTGTGGTTTCAACTGAAATTTCTATTAACAAGACGTCAATACTTTATAACAGTAGAACAATAACAAAAGCTGGAATAGCTCAGTTGGTTAGAGCGTGTGGCTGTTAACCACAAGGTCGGAGGTTCAAGCCCTCCTTCTAGCGTTAACGGTTTTCCTCTATTGATTAAAGATTCCTTTTCTTTTGTATACGAGGGCAACAATGGAAGTTCACTTTGCTAAATGCGTTTCCTTCCATCTTTTCTTTTTCTTTATACATGTATATGAGGGTAAAAATGGAAGTTCACTATGATTAACCACAAGGTCGGAGGTTCAAGCCCTCTTTCTAGCGTTAACGTTTTCCTCTATTGATTAAAGATTTATACGAGGGCAACAATGGAAGTTCACTTTGCTAAATGCGTTTCCTTCCATCTTTTCTTTTTCTTTATACATGTATATGAGGGTAAAAATGGAAGTTCACTATGATTAACCACAAGGTCGGAGGTTCAAGCCCTCCTTCTAGCGTTGACGTTTTCCTCTATTGATTAAAGATTACTTTTCTTTTGTATACGAGGGCAACAATGGAAGTTCACTTTGCTAAATGCGTTTCCTTCCATCTTTTCTTTTTCTTTATACATGTATATGAGGGTAAAAATGGAAGTTCACTATGTTGATTCATCTAAAGAGGATTTCCACTGTTGATTACGAGATAACTGTCTCTTTCTACTTTCTTGATTAGTATAATCATGAAAGAAATAGCCAGCTATCTCAATACGAGTAAACTTAATTATATTATCGATAAATGATTAACGAACTAAGCACAACGTTGACAAAGATTAACAAAACATGTTGTGCATAAGAAAGGATAAATGTTCGTGCTAAACAACAACTCCTTGTCACACAGTCAGTTGACAGTTGGAGTTCAGAATAAATACATAGGAAACAAACCACAGAGAGAAACCAAACAAGGAAGAAGATCATGAAGGTCTTCTTCTTCGTGGCCTTCGCGTGTTTAGCTCTTGGATTTCTTGTTCAAGCCCAAGACAACCCTGGTATGTATTTGTACACAAATCTGCATCTCTTGCTTAGTATATTGGTAAACACGATAAGTCTTGATCATCATGTAGTCATGTCATTCTCTTTGTGGCTTTCTGTTTTTTAGGGTTCATAAGCATCGACTGCGGAGCATTAAATGGTTACACTGATGACAATCTCACGATTCCATACTTGTCGGACGAGGGATTCGTTGACTCCGGACAGAACATGCAGATATCGTCCAAGTTCAACAACGTCCAAGTGCCGAACCAGCAGCTGTTGAATTTACGAGTTTTCCCAAACGGAACGAGGAACTGCTATACACTCCGACCCGATCAAGGGGAAAACAACAAATATCTGATTAGGGCATCGTTTTACTATGGAAACTTCGATGGAAAATCTCAAGCAGGGTCCTTTGATTTGCATATCGACGCCAATTTTTGGACTACTGTGAGCCCTTCAAGCTATAAATACGTGGAGATTGTATATATTCCATCACGAGACTATATACAAGTATGCCTTGTGAATCGTGGGTTGGGAGCTCCTTTCATTTCAGCGTTAGAATTGCGACTGCTCGACAACTCCACCTACCCTACCGCCTCCGCAGCGTTAGTACTCTTTTCACGACAGAATTATGGATCCGCGATATCGTACAGGTGTGTTTACGTTACATGTTTCTTCCCTGCATTATTGGTTTATTTCTTGTTGATCCTTCGAATGGGGTATCTTGTTGAACTTTCGAATGGGGTTTCTTGAATTGTTCTGAAGTCGTGACGACACTTTTAGATTGAAATAATTTGGAGGCCACCCAAACTTTCAATCGGATAAAATCAGAATACTGAACTAGAACTTGAGAATGATTGTGAATGTTTGAGATGAAATTTTCGGACCTCCCCTATGACCAATTCATAGTGTTTACCACACCCTTTGGAAGAGACACTACACCCTTTGGCAACCCATATGACCTTTCAGCCAAACCATGTCCTTTGAATTCAAAATTTGGCTCCAAAAAACAAATGGACACCTTGGGATGATGACTTGGAGCCGAAGTTATTGCACCATTTCGGCCTAAACTGGGCTCCAAAACAATTGTCCAAAAACCGGGAATTTTGAGGTTAAAATGTTAAGTCATTAATTCCAAAAATTCAATCGACCCCAGCCAGGGGCTCTGCACCTTGGACCCCGCCAGGGGCTCACGCCCCTGAGACCCAGCCCAGGAGCGCTATCCCCGGACCCCTGCAAAGGGGGCAACCCATTGCTCATCTCTAAACAACTGATGAATCTCCGATACATTGAATCATAATATACTTAACACAATCGTGCAATCCACATCCTCCTGACTTGTTTAATGAGATACTATGATCCTATTGGTCAACTAGTCCATCCAATTACACTAAAATATTTAACATTTATGTTAAAAGAGAAAAAGTGAGAAACAACGTAAAAATCAACTTGAGCTTTGGATTAAATATTTACGAAATAATGCTGTCAATCTGTATAGGTACCCGTACGATGTTTATGATCGTATTTGGGAAGGATACACACTCAACACTGATACTTTCTTCCCGATGACGACGAACACAACTGTCAACTTCAAAAGAAACGATAATTACCAAGTCCCGTCGGAAGTCCTGAGCACTGCTATGCAGACGATTAATAGGTCGTTCTATATCTACCAAACATGGGAGTCCAACGCGACAGTTGAGTGGTATGTATACTTTCATTTTGCTGAACTTCAGGTGCTGCAGTCGGGCCAAGTTAGGGAATTCCAAGTGTACGTGCAAGGCAATGCCTTTGCGACCGTTACTCCCGAATATCTAAAACCCATTACAACGCCTACGCCATCCCCTCTGAGTGGAACCACGATCATTTACAACCTTTCTACTACAAGTGTTGCTACTCTTCCTCCATTCATCAATGCAATGGAGATTTTATATGCCATCGATCTCCCAAATCCCTTGACGTACTTGGGTGATGGTACTGTCTTCTATCTTGTTAACTATATATATGTCAAAAAAAATTCCTCCCCCGATAAGTAGTGCTTTCATAAAACGAGCTATTTTGCTAATGACCCTCGTCTTGTCCTTTACATAATGAAAAACCCTAGTTGACGGCATCAATGGGATCAAGAACACCTATGCTAGAGTCAGTTGGCAAGGCGATCCGTGCTCCCCACAGGATCTCAGATGGAGTGGACTGCTTTGTAGCTATGGTAGCTCTCCGAGGATAAATTCTTTGTAAGTTTTAAGGCCGTTAAAGTGAATGTTCCTATTACATCATTGTTTTCGGGTCATTAATATATATGAACACCATATTGACATGACAGGAACTTGAGCTCTACTGGATTAACCGGGAAGATAGCCGCCTCATTCATCAATCTCACCGCATTAGTGTCTTTGTAAGTATAATTCTACCTCTAGTTTCTTGATAATGAAGCTTATGTGATTTTTCTCGATGTTTACCAGTTTCTCAATGTTGTTATATAAGGGATTTATCATTCAATCAGCTAACCGGACAGCTGCCCGAGTTCTTAGCGCAAATGACGAACTTGAAAATGCTGTAAGCAATATATACACATATTCATGTTCTAGGGAAGAACTGCATATTAATTACTGAGATACCTTTTCCTTTCGCAGAAATCTATCAGGAAACAGCATCAATGGTCCGATTCCGACCGTTATTAAGAAGAAAATGTCAAATGGATTGCTGGAAATAATGTAAGTCAGTCTCCCGTATTGTGTTTATTTTGTTTTCTTGGACTCAGTTGGCTGCTCGATCACGTCACTGACTCACTAACTCAAACTACATTCTATATCGGACAGTTTAACTGAAAATCCGATCTGTCAGACAGAACCAGAATCTTGTACTATTCAAAGTCCAAAAAGCAACAGCAACGAGTCAAAGAAGAGTAGTATTATCCCGATTGTAATCGGAGTTATTGCAGGCATTGTTGTGTTGGTGTTAGTAATCGTTGTGGTCGTTATCTACAAAAAGAAAAACAATGGAAAGCAGCAATGTGAGTTCATGACATTCTATCTGTATATATGTAAGAAACTGTTGAGATTAAGACTGCCTAACTAATTGACCTTCAATGCGATACAGTTGCTCCAAAGGATAGTTCTGGTCCGCCTACCGAGACTAGTGGATTCAATAATGATTATGGCGTGACTAAGTCGATACAGAGTATCGGGTCATCCATGGGAGGAACTCAGGGAATTGGACAGATGACTCGTGCCTATACTTCTTCTGAAGTTTTGAGTATCACCGAAAACTTCAAAGTTACAATCGGAGAAGGTGGATTTGGAAATGTATACCTTGGGACACTTTCTGATGGAACGAGAGTTGCAGTGAAGGCGCTCTCTCCAGAGTCCAAGCAAGGTTATAAGGAGTTTCAAGCAGAGGTGAGTCGAGTCAACAGTTAGAAATTCAGTTGCTAAACATCAGTTTGTATCACATTATATTTTCACTATCGATATATAATAACACCATAATGTGATTGTCGTGTATAAAAACAACTGTGCTTTCAACTGCAGGCTCAACTCTTAATGATTGTTCATCACAAGACTCTAGTTTCCTTACTTGGGTATTGTGACGAGTTCGAAAATATGGCGCTGATTTACGAGTTAATGCCACAAGGGAACGTCCGGCAACATCTGTCAGGTACATCGGCTTTGTATCTATCATATACACCAAGTTCATCTTACAACTGTAACGAGTCGAGTGAAAGGAATGATAGAATCTATTAGCATGAGATAACACAATTTCAACTATCAGTGATACTTTCTTTTCTTTTTTTTTTTCAATTGCCAATCTTCCTTCTTGTAGTGCACAGTACGAACGTCTTGGGGTGGATCCAGCGGCTAAAAATAGCGGTAGACTCAGCACAAGGTCGTAAAATCTGGTCAATAAGACTGCTGCATTGATATTTTGATCTATAAACACTAACCCAAACCCTTACTATTTTTTCATTGAATCCATTATGCAGGGTTGGAGTATTTGCATAATGGTTGCAGGCCACCGATTATCCACAGAGATTTGAAGACCTCGAACATACTACTCGATGAAAAAATGCAAGCAAAGATAGCAGATTTCGGTCTATCGAGGGTATTTAAAAACGATTATGACGAATCTTATGTCTCAACTCGTCCTGCTGGAACTCCTGGTTACCTCGATCCAGAGTAAGAAAAACATACTATCCATATCCTCGATCAAATTATACTTGCAAACTATTTATATCTTCTCATACATTCTTTTTTTAGGTTTAATACGACTGGAAATTTGAACAAGAAGAGTGATATCTACAGTTTCGGGATAATTCTGTTGGAGTTGATCACGGGTCACCCAGCAGTCATAAGAACCCAAAAGATGAGTACCCACATTGTCCAGTGGGTGAGTCCACTAATCGAAAGAGGAGACCTTCAAAGTATAGTTGATGCGAGGTTTTATGGTCAGTACGATGCAAACTCTGTATGGAAAGTAATAGAAACCGCAATGATGTGCGTGCAACTAGTTTCGTCTCAAAGGCCCGACATTAATCAGATCTTGTCTGATCTAAAGGAAAGTCTACGAATTGAGAGCAATAATCAAAAAGGTGTTGAAAATAGTTACACGGATACTAGTTCCTACGATATGGCTTCTTTCGAGCTCAATGTAGGTCCAGCTGCAAGGTAGTTCTTCGACAAGGTGTGGATGAATCTTCAAGTTCTTGTCATGTTGAGTTTGATTTTTTGCTTACAAAAAGTGATTTTTTTTTTCGTTTGCTGTTTCAACTTTGATAATAACGTATGATCCTCAAATGGCTTCTGTTAGTTGCGACTTCGTATGAGATGACATTCGACACTTGAATCAAGATCATCTATAGAAGTATGTATTAATGCATTCAGTCCTCCGTATTAACACTAAAATATTTCTCCAATGTATCCAGGAACATTTTTTTGTCAATTCTAGAAGAAACAACATCTTTATTGATCTTGGACTTCATTATTCAGGAATCAAAATGTCTCTTTTTTGAATTTCCACCACACAATATGAAAAACAACACATTTCTTTGTTACAATGAAGTTAATGCTGTGAGATTTGATATGGAATTTGCAATTTTCCCAACCAAGTTGCTTGACTTTAGGTTCCTGTTCAAATAACATAAAAAATGAAATTAGAAATATATTTTGGAATTTTTAGTACATAGCTACAAAAATCTCTTACAAGGTTATGATTCTCGATGTGTCATAGCTGCAGTTGAGTCCATCCCAGATTCCCAGGAGAAGTTTCGTGGACTGCAAGGATCACCCTGCCATCTATCCTTTCTGATCACATTGTAGGTTGTCTTGATGTCGTTCATGGCTTTAACTGCATGTTAAGTCAATATAAATTGGCTTAATCATCAGTTTACTCAGAGAGTAAAAGAGTATGTTCCTTTTCTTAATCATTACGTTGGATTAATGTTCATACTGGGAGGATGTAAAAGCCTCAACGCTACCCAATTATTAGGGTAATGCTAATAAAATCAAGACCGCCTACAATTATAAGGAATATACTTTTATAATTGTTTCTTCGCAATTATTGATGGTTGATACCTTTAGACTTTTCATGCTTGAATTAAACAGTCCAATGATAAGCAGCAAGACTTGTGACCAAGTCCAAGTCAATCCACTATCAAACACGAAGTGATCGTGTTTACATATCAAATTTCGGAACCACATGACATTCTGAATGTGATGAAATAGGATGAATTAAGACGGTTGGGTCTATCTATAATAACTACATAGTTCAATCCAGTCCATGAGATATATATGACTAACCAGTTATATGACTACTCCATTATATAAATGTTGAACGTTGATCGAGTGCTTTAGTTCCAGAAAACCTATCTGGCATTTGGAACTACATCGACCTCCACGGAAGACATCTCGAAAGAACTGCTTCTCCAATTCGTGCCACCTCCATTCGAAGTAATCTCTGTACCCAAACATTCCTTCAAATCCGACAAAACACGGTTTATGTCGGGTCTCTGGTGTGACGATGCTGGGACACATGACATAGCAATCTCCACGGCCTTCCATGCAGAGCTGATCGTGAAACAACCATTCAACCTTGGATCGACGATGCTCTGTATATCTCCGTTCTCTATATGCGGAAGCACCCAAGCAACAACGTGCATGCTACCATGTTGGCTCCTTATTATTGCAGGGTGGCCCGTAATCAACTCGAACAGAATGATCCCAAAGCTGTATACATCACTCTTCTTCGTCAAATTACCAGATGCATGGAATCTGAAATTATGATTAGGAGCCGAGTTTAGATTATAACAAAAGGCATAAACAAATAAAGGGGAAGACTGAAAACGGTCCATCAGGTTTCCACAAAATGGTTTTCGGTGCAACTTGTTTTTTAGGGATGGTTAATGGTTCAATACGTTTGAAAATGATGGTAATTGGTACCTCCATTACTTTTCTGTTAAAAAATTCCGTTAAATATTTTTCATATTTTCAAAATTAACCAAATATTTTTATAAATATTACAATTACACCCTACAAACTTACCCCAGATGCATGGAATCTGAAATTATGATTAGGAGCCGAGTTTAGATTATAACAAAAGGCATAAAAAAATTAACAAGTTCTTAATCTTACTCTGGATCAAGATAGCCAGGCGTGCCTGCAGGACGAGTTGAAATATGGGAATCAATGTCACTTGCGAAAGCCTTTGAAAGTCCGAAATCAGCTATTTTAGCTTGCATGCTTTCGTTTATTAAGATGTTCGGGGTCTTGAGATCACGGTGTATGATCGGAGGCTTGCAACCGTTATGCAGATACTCCAGTCCTTGAGCAGCATCTATGGCAATATGTAGTCTCTGAATCCAACTCAATACATTTGAATATTGTTCTACACATAGAATGAACAATAATTAGTTGGTTTTAATAAAGTGGTTTCGATTATTTTCTTATCCAATGTTGGGACAGAGGATTACAATAGTACCTGAGAGATGCTGTCTTAAGTTTCCATGACTCATGAACTCGTAAATCAGAGCCATGCTTTCGACCTCATCACAATAGCCCACGAGCGAAACTAAGTTTCTATGATGCACGACCATTAGTAGTTGCGCCTGCATTTCAAACAATGGTTAAAATACAGCTCAGTAATCCGACTGATGTACTTCAAATCAAATGCTTCATTAATTTACCTCAGCTTTAAATTCCTTATATCCTTGAGAGGAAGGTTTTGTTGGCATTTTCACTGCGACTTTAGTACCATTGTATAAACTACCAAGATAAACCTTCCCATAACCTCCCTCGCCGATAACTGTTTTATAGTTGTTCGTGATTTTTGCAATCTCAGAGGACGTGAACGCCATTTGACTCCTGGCTACACCAACTTGTCCATCACTAAATCCGGTACTAGTACTAACCGGTGCATTATGACCTACAAAGGGAAATATTTCTGTTTCATAAGCACAAAATTTGATTATAGCATACTATAATGTATGTTTAGGATATTATAATACCTCCTTGTTTTCTTTTGTTTCTCCAAAGGACTACTGCAAGGACAGCTAAGACAATCAGAACAACAACTGAGACTGCGGCCACGACAGGAATAACAACGTTGTTTTTCTTTTTTACTGATGATGTTGCACAAGAGTCCGATTGACATATATCGGCGTCGAAACTATAAAAAGGTAACAAAGATTCAGAATGGATTATCGTATTATCTTCACCAATCATATGTACAATTATCTTACCTAGCTTTCAAAGTTCCAGAATTTAATTTTTTCTTGAGAGCTTCAGGTATCGGTCCAGAAAGATTATTACCAGTTAAGTTTCTGCATAATGAAGATCATTAAAACACATCCGATTTCGTCTTAAACTTAATGCACATTGAACGTGGTTCTGTAATTACTCACAAGATTTTGAGATTTGGCAGGTCTCCTAAAAAATCTGGAATCTCTCCAGTTAACTGATTGGAAGATAAATCCCTACAAAAAAGAAATTATTTCAGCATAGAGAAAAAAAAACACTTATCTTCATACGTTTCTTCATGCTTACAATGAAGTCAATGCTGTGAGATTTGATATGGAATTTGCAATTTTCCCAACCAAGTTGCTTGACTTCAGGTTCCTGTCCAAATAACATAAAAAAATGAAATTAGAAATATATTTTTGAATTTTTATTACGTAGCTACAAAAATCTCTTACAGCGATATGATTCTCATTGTGTCATAGCTGCAGTTCAGTCCATCCCAGGAGAAGTTTTGTGGACTGCAAGGATCACCCTGCCAACTATCCTTTCTCACATTGTAGGTTGCCTTGATGTCGTTCATGGCTTTAACTGCATGTTAAGTCAATATAGATTGGCTTAATCATCAGTTTACTCAGAGAGTAAAAGAGTATGCTCCTTGAGTATTACTCAGTTTCATCAGTTTACTTTAACATCAATTAAAGTAATTAATTTACCAGATATTGTCTTATCTTGATATTATAATATGTTGAAGTAGCTTGACTTGCGACCAAGTCCAAGTCAATCCACTAGCAAACACGAAATGATATAGTTCACATTTTAAATACGCGCAATTGAATAAATAATCCTAAATTTTAAGGTTGGTCCATGGTCGGTGGTCCCCTCTCAATTTTGAGAATTTGTGCGGTTATATTAATTAAATAAACTTGTGATTTGAAGATCGAAGTTACTTAAAACTATTCAAAATTGGTAAATTAAGAAAGTAATTAGAACATGGACTGAAAAATACTATGCTTACCATCATCTAAATCAGTCATTTTGTTTGGAAGATCGATGCCGTACATGATTTCCAGTGCATTGAGAATTGCGGGCAGATTAGATGCGTCAGTCGGTGTCAAAGTGACGTAAATTGTCGGCGCACTAGTGGCCGGAGGAGAAGCTACTGTCACAGGCTTTCCAAACTCAGGCCTCACAGTGGAAACAAGCTTGTCTTGCACATAAGCCCTGAACTCTCTTGTTTGATTTGGCTGCAGCACTTGGAACTCAGCAAAGTGAAAGAACATGTACCATTTTTGTGTAGGACTATATGGCTTCCAAGACAATATCAATGAATCCGTCGCATTCGTTGACCGAGCAGCAGTTGTCAGAACAGTTTCGGGAACCTTATATGCGTCATTATCTGTCGTGAAATCATCAACTGTTGTGTTGGTAGCAATGGTGTTCCAAATATCATAGTTTTGAGCTGACCAAAGGCGATCGTATACATCATCTGGATGCCTGTTCATTCAAAATTGTTCAGCTGTGTACTTCTAGCAACGGTTGTCTGTCGTTTGTCTCCATAATTGTGAGTAGAAGTCATACCTGATTGTCGTCCCCGTAGTTCCACCGATGTTATAATGCGAACCGGTCACGAGGGCTCCAGAATCAACTCGATACGTAGAGTTATCGAGAAGTCGTAGCTCTATAGACGAGATGAACGGATCTCCTGACCCAGTTTTTACGAGACACAGTTGAATATCATCCCTGGGAGGAACATAGATAATCTCTGTGTAGGCATCGGAGTTCACCGTGGTCCAGTAATTGACATCAATATACAAGTCAAACGACGGGACTAGATTCTTCCCGTCGTAGTTCCCGTACACGAAGAAAGTCCTGATCAAGTATGTGTTCTCTTTGCCTTGGTCTGGTGACAGCTTGTAGCAGTTTCTCGTTCCCTTTGGGAAGCTTCTCAAGTTGCTCAATTGCGGATATTCGCTGTATTCATCTGATGACACATTCCAGTTTTCTCCGGTACTTATGAATTCTGCATCGGTCTTATAAGAGATCTCGAGTCTTCTGTCGAAGTAGTCATCAGGTGCGCCGCAATCTATACTCAAGAATCCTGGTACGAAACACAAAGTAGAGATTGTGATCATCTAAATATCAGTCGAAAAGCAACCACTAAAGATCATTCTTTCTGTAATAGATAGACACAAAAATATAAAATTTGACTCAGTTTGTACTTTGTAGGGTTTTTTCTTTGCTAATTTGTAGACTGTTTCATACTATAAATTAAGGGTTAATTACCAAAAAACAAACTGAACTTTGATGAAAAACCAAACAGCAAACCGAACATTTATTTTTGACAAACAACAAACCAAACTTTTGGAATTAAAAAATCAATAAACCTACCTCAAATTTTCCTTATGTTTGAACAGATTTTTCAATGTTTGAGGAAGCTATTAAGTCAGCATTAGTTGAAGTATACTAAGGAAAGGGTATTACGACTTAATAACTCCCTCAAACATTGAAAAATTCGTTCAAACATTGTGAAAATTTGAGGTAGGTTTGTGGGTTGCTCAATTCCAAAAGTTTGGTTTGTTGTTTGTCAAAAAGCAAAGTTCAATTTGCTGTTTGGTTTTTCCTCAAAGTTCAGTTTGTTTTTTGATAATTAACCCATAAATTAATTATGTCATGAAAAAGATAAATTGTGATTATTATAAGGAACCCATGTATTATAATATAATCTGCATGTTCTTATTGTAGCTCCTTTGAGTGATTCCTCTTCTTTTATTTGCTAAATCTTTGAATTACTCCATTCTTCAAAACTCAAAATGAAGCACCATAGAAGCTGTTCTTAATATATCTTTATGTGAGGGAGGGATAGAGAGAGAACCTGAGTTCGTTTGTGCAATAGCAAAAGATGTGAAAGCCAAGACGACGAACAACACAAACATCTTCATCAGCTTCATCTTCATCACTTTCATCTTCATCTTCGTCATAGCTTGATGCAACGGATAAGGCTGATATATATGCAGTGTTGATCTGGTGTTCACCATTCACCAACAACCATTTAATTTATAAAGTTATCAATAAGGTGCCGTGATACCAAGTCGCCTGAAGGTCGACGCCTGTAATAATCAATTCGTCGCCTGTAATAATCAAGTCGTCGCATGAAAGTCATCGTGAAAGCCAATATGACGAACAACACAAACATCTTCATCAACTTCATCTTATCTTCATCTTCGTCATAGCTAGATGCAGAAGATAAGGCTGATTTATATGCAGTGTTGATCTTGTGGTCACCATTCACCAACAACCATTTAATCTATAAAGTTATCAATAAGGTACATTTGCATATATGCAGTGTTAATCGGTAGCCAGAGACCAGGCACATGGTCATGAGGAGGTAATTGGTTCCTTCCTTTTTATGTTAAATTTTAATCTTAATATATATATATATATACATTTAATTTAATCATTTAAAATTTTGTATTTACTTCTGAAATAAATATTTTCAGAAATTATCCATATTCCAATTTTTGCCTCCTATACTTCAATTTTACCTTAATTCCTACAAGTAGGAGTCAAGGTTATTGTTGAGATTTTAACCCGATTTGTTATTTCCCGTAATTTTTAAAAATGTTGAATATTATGAGATAATATCTTTAATAATTAAGAATATATAATTAAAAGAGAGATTTATTTGTATATGCAGGAGAATATATGCCATTGTGATTCATATATATTTACAAGAGCAGAACATGTAAGTGATGTGATGTAAATTTTTGAGAAAGAGTGAACCGACTTGAAAGAAGCCGTGAAATATTTGATGTGGTGTATTGTATCTTACAAGGAGAACATATAGTTAGCTTGAGCAAACCATCTATGAAGTCTCTAATTTTCTCTTGTAATCATTTTAGTTCGAAAGTGTTATATAACTTTTTATTTAGTGTGAGGTACAATTCGCATACGCTGCCGTTATATATACGTCTTGTAAATCAAAGGCAAAATATTCTTTTCCGAGCGACTTGTCCAACATTCCAGCAGAGCTGCCCCACAGAAACTGTCTCAGTTACATACGTCACGAAATTGCTTGGCCGACCGAGAAAGGTATATTTTCCTGCATTATAACAATTAGTTTTATTTATTTATTGTTTTTAACGTTCTACTTAATATGCAACACGTAGTATCTTTTATGTAAATTGTGTTCGAAGCTCAGTCAAAATACTCAAAAGTGATCGTGTGTCAAATCTATTGACTCTAGTTTTTAGCGTCGGTATTTTAATGTTGGGAAAGGCCTGTAATTACTTTACGTGTTTAGGCTGAGGAATGTCCATCTTTGCCTTTCTTTTCCATTTTATCAAAATGAATATAAACTAATTAAAAGGGAAACAGTCCATATATTGACTTCGTAATGCCCTCATTAATGGGATTCCACAATAATTGGCGTACGAAGCAAGAAACAGCAGTTACTATCGTGGACTTGGGGCCTCATCGAGATCCACAGGTGCCGTGTTGGGTGTTAGATATTTTAGTGTAATTGGATTGACTAGTTGACCAATATGATCATAGTATCTCATTAAACAAGTTAGGAGAGTGCGGAGTGCACGCTTGTGTTAAGTATATTATGATTCATTGTATCGGAGATTCATCAGTTGATTAGAGACGAAGCAATGGGGGTCAAAGGGGGCAACGCCCCTAGCGGGGTCTTGCTGGGGTCGAGCTGCCAGGTCAGCTGGGAATTTTTTTATTATTCATAAAGTCACTATTCTAAAAATTCATTGTAAATTTGAATTTTTGGAACTAATGACTTAACATTTTAACCTCAAAATTCCCGGTTTTTGGACACCTGCTTTAGAGCCAAGTATTAGGCCGAACCATTGCAATTACTTCGGCTCCAAGTCATCATCCTAAGGTGTCCCTTTGGTTTTGGAGCCAAATTTTGAATCCAAGAGTGTCCGAAATGGTACTTTGATTGGCCAAAGGGTGTAGTGTCTCTTCCAAAGGGCATAGTATCTCTTCCAAAGGGTGTGGTGTCTCTTCCAAAGGGTGTGGCAAACACTATAAATTAGTCATAGGGGAGATCCGAAAATTTCATCTCAAACATTCACAATCCTTCTCAAGTTCTAGTTTAGTATTCTGATTTTATCCGATTGAAAGTTTGGGTGCCTCCAAATTGTTTCAATCTGAAAGTGTCGTCACGAGTTTAGAATAATCCAAGCAACCATTCGAAATTTCAACAACATTGTGTGGGTTCGATAAGCCTTCTCTCATTGTATCCTGCAGCATCCAATTCTATTTCCCAACACTACTTTAGCTAAGCTAGCATGCAACTTACGTTGGGTCTCTGAGTTGTTGTTTATTCAATACAAGCAACAGCACAAACTCTACTACTTTCCATGCAGTGTTGATGCTGAAATCCCTGTTCAACTGTTTATCAACTACGCTTTGTATATCTTCATTAGTCTCAATCAAATAAGACACCCATAAAAGTATCCCAAATATCTTTGCGTGGGAGCCTTTGCTGAACAGAGGGTACCCAGAGACCACCTCAGAGAATGATAGTGAAGCTGTAAACATCAATTAGACTGAAACAGAAGTAGTCTTAACCCTAAACATCTATTTCATCGATTACCAACATTTCTTACATTCTTAATGTACTGACAATTATCCACAATATGCAGATTATATAGCATGTAGCCTTACCTATAAATCAGAAAACTTTCAATGTTTAACCGATATCGGTTTATCAATGATCCAGACTTGAGTTAGGTGAATCAAATTATCCAGCATTCATACTTGAAACAGTGAAAGGAAAGGTGTCCCGTTTACACTGTAAATGTTAAGAAGCAATTGATTAATAGGAAAGCTCTTGTATTTGACTAATACAAGACCGGATATTGCCTTTGCTGTTCAAACGCTTAGTCAATTTATGCAAAATCCCAAACACTCACACTTTGAGGCCAACATGAAGATAATCAGGTATGTGGAAAATGAACCTGGTCTTGGGATTTTCTTACCTAGCTCAAGTAGTACCAACATGATAGCGTTATGTGATGCTGATTGGGCTTCATGCATTAATAGTAGAAGATTAGTTAGTGGGTACTGTGTGAAAATCGGAGAATGTTTGGTGTCTTGGAAAGTTAAGAAGCAAAGCACTGTGTCTAGATCATCGGCTGAGGCTGAATATAGGAGCATGGTCGCAGTCGTTGCTGAGATAATTTGGGTAAAGAGATTGTTAGAAGAATTCAATATTCAACAGACAAAACCTGTGTTAATTTACAATGACAGCAAACCAGCCAAACAAATTGCATCGCATCCGGTTTTTCATGAGATAACAAAACACATCGACATAGACTGTCACTTCATCAGAGAAAAGATACAAGAAAGAATTGTTGAAACAAGATACATCACCACCAAGGAACAACAAGCAGATCTCCTTACAAAAGGATTAAGTAAACAACATCATCATTACTTGATTAGCAAGTTTGGATTGAAAAACTTGTATTCCACAGTTTGTGGGGGAGTGTTAAGAAGCAAACTGGGCCTACAAGCCCAACAACCAAAGACCAAACCGAGTGATCCATCGGATTCTAATCAGCAGGTATGATTGGCGTTTCTTCATTTGTCTGTTGTTGATATCTATCGTCTTCTTCATGCAGGAATGGTGCCCTACAATCGCGTACAGCATATGCTTGATCCCCAAGTCAGGCAGCCACTATATCTAAGAGGGGTTAACCGATGATGATGGCTATCGTTTTCTTTAGACTTCCTTGGTCTTAGATGAAAAGCCTGAGGTATATACCCTCGCCCATCCTCCCATCGACAGTATCTTGGGTTCGGTAAGCCTTCTACTCTGATTTTCATTAGTAAATGGAACATACTTGTATGTCATTGTTAAGGGGGTGTATAATCTCATTATACTTGTCAAGTGTTCACAGTAGCCTAGTAATTATCCCCGAGTGCAAGTCGAATACAGTAGTCTGATTCTTGCCA
Source organism: Chamaenerion angustifolium (assembly GCA_946814005.1). Classification (NCBI taxonomy): domain Eukaryota; kingdom Viridiplantae; phylum Streptophyta; class Magnoliopsida; order Myrtales; family Onagraceae; genus Chamaenerion; species Chamaenerion angustifolium. Next base: position 671,383 of record OX328281.1, read on the forward strand.
TCGTAATTGCCATAGAAGAACGAAGCTAGGATAAAAAATGTTTTATACATGCTTTTGCAGGTTTTAGTGTGTAACAATTCCTCGTACCAATTAGGAAACTTCTCGAGTTCTTTCCCTATCTTTGGATACCCTCCAAAGAGACATATATGTCTGCACATTCTCTCCCAAATCGACATATTCATCATCCCGCCGCATAGTTCAGTTGAAAAATACCATTGTAGCAGGCACTTGTTGCCCAGAAATCGATTTTTTATGAAACCTTTTTACGAGGAATCTTTGCAGGTAGTACACAACTTTGAGCAAATGAATAGGCAGAGGCATAGAACGAGGTGAATTGATTGTCAAGAATGATCAAGGAAGCAGTTCAAACTTGAGACCGTACATAAGAGGAATAAGTGCACAACAACTTGAGGAACAACAGTGATCATTTAATTACCACCCCTTGGCTCATTGAAAATGGAAGGAAAGGACGTAGACTAGAGTTTGGTTAGAAATTTGGACTGGTTCTGTTCCTTAGCTGTCCTACACTGTTTCAGATTTTCCAATAAAAGTAAAGAAGATAAAGTAGTGCAATAATGGTGTCAAATTTGTGGTGTTAGGCTGATAGCCTTAAAGCGTAAACAACAAAGAGGCAGACGGTAGGACAACAATGTACCTTAACTGATATGCCTTAAAAAGCGTAAACAATGTAAGTAACCTAACATCCTACATATGGAATATGGAGTTCGAACAAAAATAAAACATGATTTGCCCAAAGTGGAATATGGTTTTGCAGCAGCTGGTGATAAGCTATCATGCGGCAATTTCCTCCTGTATTATTTTGTGCTAAGAATATGTAATTGGACACTGTTACAGACGCTGAATATTCGTTATGTTATGAGAAAACTACAATTGTGTAAAAACAAACACATTATGTACGTTCAACAAACTCATGTGTCTTACTCTTAGTAGCTGCAAAAGGAAATTGTTGAAACTGAAAGCAAGCAATTGAAAACTTGAAGAAGAAAAGGAAAGGAAATTTCAATTGTATTCGATAATGAAAGTTACAGAGAAAGGAAAGCAATATATAGTACAATAAGTCAGAAAATATCAGCTCTGTAAACTGATAAAAGAAAACTAAAATATCTAAAAGAACCCTATACTTCTAAACAAATACAACTAAGTCCTAATCAAATATTCTGTTGAATAACAGAATATATCAACCAATATCAACTTTATTCTTTCCTTTTCTATTTATACAATGCATATCAGATTGTATATTCTCAACATCCCCCTTCAATCTGATAGGCATAAACAGATCAAACAATCCAAGCATTCCAGCTAAGTAGCAGTGTTGACTTTGTCCCAAAGCTTTTGTAAAGATATCCGCGACCTGCTCCTTTGTGCTGATATACTGCAAAGAAATTAAACCAGCCAACAACCTTTCCCTCACAAAATGACAATCAATTTCTATATGTTTCGTTCTTTCATGAAATATCGGATTTGATGAAATATGTAACGCAGCCTTATTATCACAGAAAACAGCAACAGGTTGTTGATGATCAATTTGCAGTTCATCAATTAATCCTTTTATCCAAATAATTTCAGAAACAGTCATTCCAATGCTCCTATATTCAGATTCCGTTGATGATCTAGAAACCGTATTTTGTTTTTTAACTTTCCAAGACACTAAAGAATCACCAAGTTTAATACAAAAACCGGTTATAGATTTTCTTGATTCTTGACAACTTCCCCAATCTGAGTCGCAATATGCTCTCAGTTGCAAATCAGATTTAGCAGGGAAATACAAGCCTAATCCCGGTTGATTCTTAACATATCTAATGATCCTCATAGCAGCATCCATGTGTGACTGTTTAGGTTTATGCATGTACTGACTAAGCTGCTGAACACTAAAAGAAATATCTGGTCTGGTTACAGTTAAATACAGCAGTTTACCAATAAGCCTTTTATAAGGAGTTGCATTGGTCAGTACCTTATCATGCTGATTTGTTCCCAGAAAATCATCAAATTCTGCTGAAGTGAGCCTTGAATTTGTCTCCATTGGTGTCTTGCTAGGCTTTGATCCAGATAATCCTGTCTCAGTTATAAGATCTAATGCATATTTGTGCTGATTCAACACAATTCCCTTATCTGTCCTAGCAATTTCAACACCTAAAAAATATCTCAAGTGGCCAAGATCTTTCATTTTGAAAGTTTGCTTCAAAAACACTTTAAGTTCCTTAATCATTTCAACAGAATTACCAGTGATTAAGAGGTCATCCACATACACAAGGAGAACAACAATTTCATGACCTTTTTTTTCGGGTAAACAAAGAATAATCGAACTTACTTTGGGAATAACCTCTCGATATCAATGCATTGGTCAATTTCAAATTCCATTGTCGTGAAGATTGTTTAAGACCATATAAGGATTTGTGTAATCTACATACCTTGTTTCCCCCTTGATTACCAAATCCTTCGGGTATATCCATATATACCTCTTCGTGTAGATCTCCTTGAAGGAATGCTGTGACAACATCAAGCTGATACAAAGGCCACGAGAAAACAGATGCCAATGCCAATACAATACGAACTGTGACCATTTTAACAACCGGACGGAAAGTTTCAATATAATCTATTCCATATTGCTGATTATAACCCTTTGCAACAAGCCTCGCTTTATATCTATCAATAGTGCCATCAGAATTGTATTTAATTTTAAAAACCCATCTACATCCAATTGGTTTTTTTATTTCCAGGCAATGTAACAACAGACCACGTCTTATTCTCTTCTAAGGATAAAATCTCATGTTTCATGGCAGAAATCCAATCTGGATTATGTGCGGCTTCAGAAAAAGACTGTGGTACAATATTTTTGGAAACGGTTGATGCAAAAACTCTATATTCATTCTTTAAATTTCTGTAGGTGAGGCAATTAGACATGGGATGGACTGTAGATGAATTACTTGAAACAATAAAATCCTCATGCCAAACAGGAGGTTTTATATGTCTAGTACTTCTTCTCAGTCCATCATGCTGATTTTCAGGTTCATGTAAATCAACATTGTCAGCATCTTCAGTATTAACAACAGGATTTTCAGTGTTACCTGTCTCTTGAACGGGAATCATTTGGGTGTCCGGATCCGGGATAATCTCAGGAAATAAAGTCAGAGAAGTTTTGTTTCGCAATGCAAATGGAAAAATATTTTCAAAGAAAATAACATCTCTACTTACGTACATGCCACTTGTGTGTAAGTCGAGCAATTTGTATCATTTTTGACTGGAACAATAGCCCATAAATACACTTTGAATAGACCTGGCAACAAACTTATTTTGAGGAGTCAGATTTTTCCCAAAACAGAGACACCCGAATGTTCTAATATGAGAAAAAGATGGAGGCTTTCCATACAATTTCTCATACGGAGAGACAAAAGATAACACAGAAGATGGAAGCAAGTTGATTATATAACAAGAAGTCAATATGCATTCACCCCAGTACATATCAGGTAAAGAACTTTGAATCTTTAAAGCCCTAGCAATTTCAAGAATGTGTCGGTGTTTTCTTTCCACCACACCGTTCTGTTGTGGTGTATATGGGCAAGTCCTTTGATGTAAAATTCCTTTGTTGGCACAAAAAGAAGTAAAATGCTGATTTACAAATTCTTTCCCGTTATCAGTTCGGATAGTACCAACAGAGGACTTAAATTGATTTTCAATTAGAAGAACAAAATCCTTTATAATCAGGAAAGCATCCGATTTAAATTCAACAAGATATGCCCAAGTGGATCTAGAAAAATCATCTACAATAGTAATGAAAAAACGTTTATTGTCATATGTTCTGCAATTAAAGGGTCCCAAAGAAGCTTTAGTCTATTAAAGTAAACTGAAATGGAGTCAAGACCTTGATTAGTGACGCAAATTTCTCGGTGCAGTTGGTATATCCTTGAACCGTTGACCTTGTTGAACCTCTCCTTGAGATCATTCCATACTAGGAGTGCACTTGTTGAGTAGATGATGCTGCTAAGGAGATCTCGAGAAACTGCGTTCATTATCCAAGCGAACACGAAGGCGTTGCAACGATCCCATAAATGGTGTAAAGACGGATCAAGATCGTCCTTCTTGCAAGACCCGTTGATAAACCCTAATTTGTTCTTCGCAAGAAGGGCTATAAGCATCCTTCTGCTCCAGATCGAATAATTTTCGGTGCCGGTGAGTTGGATAGAGACCAGTGATAGCCCAGTGGTGTCAGAAGGGTGAAGATACAGTGGGTGATCCGAATCGATGACTGATGATTCCTTCTTCTCCATTGTTGACATAAAATTGCAGACGAACCAAATGCAAGATGAAAGGGAAGGAATGAAATCTTGAAAAGGGAGAAACGAAACTTACAGATTTCTTGGCTCTGGTACCATGTTGAAACTGAAAGCAAGCAATTGAAAACTTGAAGAAGAAAAGGAAAGGAAATTTCAATTGTATTCGATAATGAAAGTTACAGAGAAAGGAAAGCAATATATAGTACAATAAGTCAGAAAATATCAGCTCTGTAAACTGATAAAAGAAAACTAAAATATCTAAAAGAACCCTATACTTCTAAACAAATACAACTAAGTCCTAATAAAAAATTCTGTTGAATAACAGAATATATCAACCAATATCAACTTTATTCTTTCCTTTTCTATTTATACAAGGCATATCAGATTGTATATTCTCAACAGAAATGAAACCTCCTCTTTTACTGACAGTTAAAATCAACTGTCTTCTATAGAGTTAATCGCACTGCTGCAAAAGTTCAAAAACATGTTGTTGTTCCCGAAGAAGAGCTTGGAGGTGACGAAGAGAATGTTGAAAACTCTCCACCAAATTCACCTAGAGTTGATCCATCATCTCCATCAAACAGTGGTTCAGGTTCTAGTTCATCCAATTCGAGTAGTACACCGAAAAGAACGAGAAGACTTTCAAATGTATATGGGACATGTAATGTGTGCATTGTTGAGCTGGAAAGCTTTGAAGAAGCTATACAAGAAGAAGGGTGGAAGAAAGCCATGGAAGAAGAGTTGCACATGATTCAGAAAAACAAGACATGGGAACTTGTAGGCAAACGAGTTGATAGAGAAGTTGTTGGGGTGAATTGGATTTACAAAGTGAAGACTAACCTTGATGGTTTAGTCTTGAAAAATAAAGCAAGACTTGTAGCTAAAGGGTACTCACAACAAGCTGGGGTCAACTACCATGAAACGTTTGCTCCAGTTCCGCGCAAGGATACTATTCGAGTCCTCATTGCACTTGCAACTCAAAAAGGTTGGTTGTTATACCAACTTGATGTGACGTCGGCTTTCTTGAATGACCTGAAGGATTTGTGAAAGAAGGAGAAGAAGAGAAAGTGTACAAGCTAAAGAAGGCAATGTACGGGTTGAAACAAGCACCAAGACAGTGGTATAGTCAGATCGACAAGTACCTCATTTATCATGAATTCAACAAAAGCAAAAGTGAGCCCACTCTCTATGTGAAGAAGCAAGGTACTTCCATTCTTGTTGTTGCTATATATGTTGATGATTTGATATTCACTGGAAATGATGATGAGTTGATTAGAGAGTTTAAGATTGATATGATGAGAAGATATGAGATGAGTGATATGGGGTTGCTACATCCTCTGCGGAATCTTGGCAATCGAAGAAACAAGAATCAATTGCTCAATCCTCTGCGGAAGCGGAATATATTTCAGCGGCTATGGCATGTTCTCAAGATGTGTGGTTGAGGAGAATTTTGAAAGATATTGGTGAGAAGCAAGACAATGTGACATTGATGTATTGTGATAGCAAATCAGTTATTGCAATGGCAAAGAATCCAGTGTATAGCAGTAGGACAAGACACATAGCAGTGAAGCACCACTTCATTCGTGAGAAGATCGAAGAGGGAGAGATCGAGATGGTGTATGTCAAGTCTGAAGATCAAGTTGCGGATATCTTCACTAAGGTGTTGTCAAAGGACATGTTCGAGAAGCTTCGTGGGCTACTAGAAGTTAAAGAGCAACACATTAATGGGGAGTCTTAAATTAATGTATTGTTGTTTGTTTTATATTATTATTATATGTGTTGTGTGTTAAGTGAAACGGTGAGTTTGAGAGAGAATAGTTAAATGAGAGAGATGAGAAGTTTAGGACAGCATGCTCTCGACAGAAAAACAGGGGAAGAAACAAGAAGGAGCTCCATGGTTTGTGAAATGAATGTGTGTTATTTGTACTTGTGTGTTGTTGTGGTTGTTCTTATGCTAGATTAGCCTCTCCCAAACCAACATGGATGAATCTTCAAGCTCTTGTCATGTTGAGTTTGATTTTCTGCTTACAAAGAGTGTTTTTTTTTTCGTTCGCTCTTTCAACTCTGATAATAATGTATGATCCTCAAATGGCTTCTGTTAGTTGCGACTTCGTATGAGATGACATTCTACATTTGAATCAAGATCATCTATTTTGTCTGCAAAACTTGGAATTTAACTTTGTTTTTCACCATAGAAGTATGTATTAATGCATTCAGTCCTCCGTATTTACACTAAATTATTTGTCCAATGTATCCAGGAACATTTTTTGTCAATTCTAGAAGAAACAACATCTTTGTTGTTCTTGGACTTCATTATCCAGGAACCAAAATGTCTCTTTTTTGAATTTCAACCACACAATATGAAAAACAACACATTTCTTGGTATTCACACTCGTCTAAATTGAAAACTCGTGTTCTATCCATCTCAAACGATGTTTTCTTAAAATAATTAGCTAGCAGATTTGATTGGTCACCTCCATTCGTGGACTTCTTTGATGATTCATTTGAATGGATATGCTCCCTTGGTTCCGACAATACACGATTTATGTTCGATCTTTGCATTGAAATCATTTGTACGTATTTTAGAGTAATTTCAATGCATAATACTGTAATGTGTGGTGTGCAAACACAGAAAGCAAGACAGATTTGTTCAATTTACAGAAATTTCATGATCAATCACAGAAGTATAAAATCTAGTATGGATAGCAATTAACTCCTCGTGATAAATAAACATTAAACAGATCAGCAAAAGCAACAAATGACACTGTATTCTCATAAGAATTTAATCACACATAATAGAACAGTTTCTGGAAGAAAAAAAAAAGTCAAACGTAACGTTGATCGAGCGCTTTAGTTCCAGAAAACCTATCTGGCATTTGGAACTACATCGACCTCCACGGAAGACATCTCGAAAGAACTGCTTCTCCAATTCGTGCCACCTCCATTGATCCCTTGGTTTTTCACCGAAGTAATCTCTGTACCCAAACATTCCTTCAAATCCGACAAAACACGGTTTATGTCGGGTCTCTGGTGTGACGATGCTGGGACACATGACATAGCAATCTCCACGGCCTTCCATGCAGAGCTGATCGTGAAACAACCATTCAACCTTGGATCGACGATGCTCTCTATATCTCCGTTCTCTATATGCGGAGTCACCCAAGCAACAACGTGCGTGCTACCTTGTTGGCTCCTTATTATTGCAGGGTGGCCCGTAATCAACTCGAACAGAATGATCCCAAAGCTGTATACATCACTCTTCTTCGTCAAATTCCCAGATGCATGGAATCTGAAATTATGATTAGGAGCCGAGTTTAGATTATAACAAAAGGCATAAAAAAATAAACAAGTTCTTACGCTTACTCTGGATCAAGATAGCCAGGCGTGCCTGCAGGACGAGTTGAAATATGGGAATCAATGTCACTTGCAAAAGCCTTCGAAAGTCCGAAATCAGCTATTTTAGCTTGCATGCTTTCGTTTATTAAGATGTTCGGGGTCTTGAGATCACGGTGTATGATCGGAGGCTTGCAACCGTTATGCAGATACTCCAGTCCTTGAGCAGCATCTATGGCAATCTGTAGTCTCTGAATCCAACTCAATACATTTGAATATTGTTCTACATACATACACATAGAATGAACAATAATTAGTTGGTTTTAATAAGGTGGTTTCGATTATTTTCTTATCCAATGTTGGGACAGAGGATTACAATAGTACCTGAGAGATGCTGTCTTAAGTTTCCATGACTCATGAACTCGTAAATCAGAGCCATGCTTTCGACCTCATCACAATAGCCCACGAGCGAAACTAAGTTTCTATGATGCACGACCATTAGTAGTTGCGCCTGCATTTCAAACAATGGTTAAAATACAGCTCAGTAATCCGACTGATGTACTTCGAATCAAATGCTTCATTAATTACCTCAGCTTTAAATTCCTTATATCCTTGAGAGGAAGGTTTTGTTGGCATTTTCACTGCAACTTTAGTACCATTGTTTAAACTACCAAGATAAACCTTCCCATAACCTCCCTCGCCGATAACTGTTTTATAGTTGTTCGTGATTTTTGCAATCTCAGAGGACGTGAACGCCATTTGATTCCTGGTTACTCCGACTTGTCCATCGCTAAATCCTGTACTAGTACTAACCGGTGCAGTATGACCTTCAAAGGGAAATATTTCTGTTTCATAAGCACAAAATTTGATTATAGCATACTATAGTGTATGTATAGGATATCATAATACCTCTTTGTTTTCTTTTGTTTCTCCAAAGGACTGCAAGGACAGCTAAGATAATCAGAACAACAACTGAGACTGATGCGGCCACGACAGGAATTACAACGTTGTTTTTCTTTTTTCCTGATGATGTTGCACAAGAGTCCGACTGACATAGATTGGGGTCGAAACTATAAAAAGGTAACAAAGATTCAGAATGGATTATCATATTATCTTCACCAATCATATGTACAATTATCTTACCTAGCTTTCAAAGTTCCAGAAATTAGTTTTTTCTTGAGAGCTTCAGGTATCGGTCCAGAAAGATTATTACCAGTTAAGTTTCTGCATCATGAAAATCGTTAAAACACATCCGATTTCGTCTTAAACTTAATGCATATTGAACGTGTTGCTGTAATTACTCACAAGATTTTGAGATTTGGCAGGTCTCCTAAAAAATCTGGAATCTCCCCAGTTAACTGATTGGAAGATAAATCCCTACAAAAAAAAACTTTATTTCAGCATAGAGAAGATAAAAAACACTTATCTTCATACGTTTCTTCATGCTTACAATGAAGTCAATGCTGTGAGATTTGATATGGAATTTGCAATTTTCCCAACCAAGTTGCTTGACTTCAGGTTCCTGTCCATAACATAAAAAAATGAAATTAGAAATATATTTTTGAATTTTTAGTACGTAGATACAAAAATCTCTTACAAGGATGTGATTCTCATTGTGTCATAGCTGCAGCTCAGTCCATCCCAGGAGAAGTTTTGTGGACTGCAAGGATCACCCTGCCAACTATCTTTTCTCACATTGTAGGTTGTCTTGATGTCGTTCATGGCTTTAACTGCATGTTAAGTCAATATAGATTGGCTTAATCATCAGTTTACTCAGAGAGTAAAAGAGTATGCTCCTTGAGTATTACTCAGTTTCATCAGTTTACTTTAACATCAATTAAAGTAATTAATTTACCAGATATTGTCTTATGTTGATATTATAATATGCTGAAGTGGCTAGACTTGCGACCAAGTCCAAGTCAATCCGGGCACTAGCAAACACGAAATGATTTAGTTGACATTTTAAAGACGCGCAATTGAATAAATAATCCTAAATATTAAGGTCCATGGTCGGTGGTCCCCTCTCAATTGGGAGAATTTGTGCGGTTATATTAATTAAATAAACTTGTGATTTGAAGATCGAAGATACTTAAAACTATTCAAAATTGGTAAATTAAGAAAGTAATTAGAACATGGACTGAAAAATACTATGCTTACCATCATCTAAATCAGTCATTTTGTTTGTAAGATCGATGCCGTACATAACCTCGAGTGCATTGAGAATTGCGGGTAGATTAGATGCGTCAGTCGGTGTCAAAGTGAAGTTGATTTTCGTCGCACTAGAGGCCGGAAAAGAAGCTACCGTCACCGGTCTTCCAAACTCAAGCCCCACAGTCGAAACAAGCTTGTCTTGCACATAAACCCCGAACTCTCTTGTTTGATTTGACTGCAGCACTTGGAACTCAGCAAAGTGAAAGAACATGTACCATTTTTGTGTAGGACTTCCTGGCGTCCAAGACAATATCAATGAATACGTCGCATTCAGAGACCGAGCAGCAGTTGTCAGAACAGTTTCGGGAACCTTATATGCGTCATTATATGTCGTGAAAGCATCGACTGTTGTGTTGGTAGCAATGGTGTTCCAACTATCATAGTTTTGAGCTGACCAAAGGCGATCGTATACATCATCTGGATGCCTGTTCATTCAAAAAACGTTCAGCTGTCTAGTTCTAGCAACGGTTGACTGTCTTTTGTCTCCATAATTGTGAGTAGAAGTCATACCTGATTGTCGTCCCCGTAGTTCCACCGATGTTATAACGCCAATTGGTCACGAAGGCTCCAGAATCAACTCGATACGTAGAGTTATCGAGAAGTCGTAGCTCTATAGACGAGATGAACGGAACTCCTGACCCAGTTTTTACCAGACACAGTTGAATATCATCCCTGGGAGGAACATAGATAATCTCTTCGTAGACATACGTGTCGGAGTTCACCGTAGCCCAGTAATTGACATCAATATACAAGTCAAACGACGGGACTTGATTCTTCCCGTCGTAGTTCCCGTACCAGAAGGAAGCTCTTATCAAATATGTGTTCTCTTTGCCTTTTTCTGGTGACAATTTGTAGCAGTTTCTCGTTCCGTTTGGGAAGCTTCTCAAGTTCTTCGATTGCAGTTGATTGTTGTTGTTGATTACTAGTGAAGACACCTGCATGTTTTCTCCGTTACTTATGAATTCTTCATCGGTCTGATAAGAGATCTCGAGGCTTGAGTCGACGTAGTCATTAGGTGCGCCGCAATCTATACTCAAGAATCCTGGTACGAAACACAAAGTAGAGATTATGATCATCTAAATATCAGTCGAAAAGCAACCACTAAAGATCATTTTTTCTGTAATAGATAGACACAAAAATATAAAATTTGACTCAGTTTGTAGGATTTTTATAATTATGTCATGAAAAAGATAACTGTGATTATTATAAGGAACCCATGTACTATAATATAATTGAATGCTGCATGTTCTTATTGTAACTCCTTTGAGTGATTCCTTTTTCTTTTATTTGCTAAATCTTTGAATTACTCCATTCAAAACTCAAAATGAAGCACCATAGAAGCTGTTCTTAATACATCTTTATGTGAGAGAGAACCTGGGTTCGTTTGTGCAGTAGCAGAAGACCCGAAAGCCAGCACGACGAACAGCACAAACATCTTCATCACTTTCATCTTCAAATTCATCTTCATCTTCTTCATAGCTAGATGCAGCAGATAAAGCTGATATAAATGCAGTGTTGATCTTGTGGTCACCATTCACCAACAACCATTTAATTAATAAAATTATCAATAAGATACATTTGCTTGCATGATAAACAAGTTGACATCACTTCCAGAAGCTGGCCAAATAAAATAATTTAAAAAATTGCATTCTGATTTCGTGCACCAAACACTGCTCACACGGCAAATCTTCTAGCGAAGCTAGCTGTATACCGGGCCATGCATTACTTCGGTCAACTTCGGTAGTCAGAGACCAAGCACATGGCCAATTGGCCATGAGTCAATTGGTTCCTTCCTTCCTTTTTTATTTAGTGTGAGGTACGTACAATTCGTATACGTAGCCGTTATACATATATCTTGTAAATAAAAGGCAAAATATTATTTTCCGACCGAATTGCCCAACATTTCAGCTGAGCAGCCCCACAGAAATTGTCTAAGTTACGACTTACGGATATCAAGAAATTGCTTAGACGACCGAGAAAGATATATTTTCCTGCATTATAACAATTATTTTTATTTATTTATTTATTTATTGTTTTTAACGTTCTACTTACGATGCAACACATAGTATGTTTAAGGTAAATTGTGTCTGAAGCTCAGTCAAAATACTCAAAAGTGATCATTTGTTATTGAGACTAGGTTTTAGCGTCGGTATTATAATGTTGGAAAACGTCTGTAATTACTTTACGCGTTTAGGCTGAGGAATGTCCATCTTTGCCTTTCTTATCCATTTTATCAAAATGAATATAAACTAATTAAAAGGGAAACAATCCATATATTGACTTCGTAATGCCCACATCAATGGGATTCCACATGAATTGGCGTACGAAGCAAGAAACAGCAGTTACTATCGTGGACTTGGGGTCTCATCGAGATCCGCAGGAGCCGTGTTGGGTGGGTTCGATAAGCCTTCTCTCATTGTTTCCTGTAGCATCCACTTCTATTTCCCAACACTCCTTTATCTAAGCTAGCATGCAACCTACGTTGGGTCTCTGAGTTGCTGTTTATTCAATACAAGCAACAGCACAAACTCTACTACTTTCCATGCAGTGTTGATGCTGAAATCCCTGTTCAACTGTTTATCAACTGCGCTTAGTATATCTTCATTAGTCTCAATCAAATAAGACACCCATAAAAGTATCCCGAATATCTTTGCGTGGGAGCCTTTGCTGAACGCTGAACAGTGGGTACCCAGAGACCACCTCAGAGAATTATGGTGAAGCTGTAAACATCAATTAGACTGAAACAGAAGTAGTCTTAACCCTAAATATCTATTTCATCGATTACCAACATTTTTTACATTCTTAATGTACTGACAATTGTTGGATCAATTGCCTTTATCACTTGGATTATCACTCTCACAATCACTCACTCACTTTGTATTGTTGCCGTGAAAAACCTTGAAGAAAACCAGCAAAGAGACAAGTTTTTGAAGCCTCAACCAACTGCTTCATTTTCTGATTTCTTTACTATAAAAACTCCAAACAAAACTTAACTGTCACTTAAGTTTGTAACTACCTACAAACACAACATATTGTCTAAAACTCAAGCAAAACAAAACAACTAAAGACATTAGTATACAACTAGCTTAAACATAACAACAATCTCCTCCTTAAGCTTGTTGTCCTACACTATCCGTGCACCAACTTTCTCTCGCATCTCTAAGAACTTTAATCTTGCTAGTGACTTCGTTAATATATCGGCACGTTGTTCTCCTGTGCAAACGTGCTGAACTTCAATCATTCCCGACTCCACACAATCTCTAATGTAATGAAACCGGGTGTCAATATGCTTACTCCTATCATGATAAACTGAATTTTTACTCAACGCAATTGCCGATTGGTTATCGATCTTTAGGAGAACTTTCTTCATTTCGTACCGCATCATATCCGCTAGAAGTCGAGCTAACCAAACCCCTTGGCAAGCCGCTGCACAAGCTGCCATGTACTCCGCTTCACACGATGACAAAGCAACAACTTTCTGTTTTTGTGAACTCCAACTTATAGGATTCGTCCCAAGGAAAAAGATAACACCCGTGGTGCTTTTTCGATCATCGGTATCGCCGGCTAGGTCACTATCGGAGTACCCAACCAGCTCCAAGCTTCCCTTCCTCTTCTCATAAACACAACCGAAATGCAATGTACCCTTTACATACCTTAATATGTGTTTCACTGCAGCCATGTGTTCGGTTGTAGGCCTCTCCATGTATCTACTTACCATGCCAACGGAGAATGCCAAATCTGCCCGAGTATGTAGCAAATACCTCAAGCTACCCACAATACTTCGGTACATAGTTGTATCTACGGGTGGACTCTTGCTTTCCTTGCTCAACTTCAACCGTGTCTCCATAGGAACTTGTGACGGATTACAATCCTTCAACCCGCACTTGTCTAAGATCTTTCTCGCATACGCCAATTGATTGAGTGTAATCCTTTGAGAATCTTGACAAACTTCAATCCCAAGGTAGTAACTTAATAACCCAAGGTCACTCATGCTAAACAACGTTTTCATTTGTGTCTTGAAAACGTTTATATCATGAATGCTCTCTCCCGTGATGATCAAGTCATCCACATAAACACCAACAAGTAAGTTACCTTTACCATATACACGACATGTTCTAATGAACATCTATCGAAGCCGAGTTTCCTCATTGATTCATCTAGCTTCGAATTCCAAGCTCGAGGTGCTTGTCGCAAACCGTACAAAGCTTTCACCAACCTTAACACCTTGTGCTCTTCTCCTTTCATCTCAAAACCCGGCGGTTGAATGACATACACTTCCTCTTCCAACACTCCATTTAGGAATGCCGACTTCACATCCATATGATGCACTTCCCATCCTCCATGTGCTGCAATGCCTATCAACAACCGAACCGTTTCTATCCGAGCAACCGGAGCAAACACTTCATCAAAGTCGATACCTTGTCTTTGATCCATATGATGCACTTCCCATCCTCCATGTTCTGCAATGCCTATCAACAACCGAACCGTTTCTATCCGAGCAACCGGAGCAAACACTTCATCAAAGTCGATACCTTGTCTTTGAACGTACCCCTTTGCAACCAACCTCGCCTTATGTCTTACCACCTTGCCTTGAGTATCCTTCTTCAACTTGAAGACCCACTTAAGCCCGATCGGTTTGTGAATCTCGGGTAGTGGAACAAGTCTCCAAGTTCCGTTGTCTTGAATGGAAGTAATCTCCTCTTCCATTGCTCTTCTCCACATTGGATCGGCCTTGGCTACTTCGAAGGATGAAGGCTCCTCCTCTCCTAGCAAACACAACCCCGAGTATTCCAACTCTATCGGGAAAGTGTCATCATAGAGTCTACTTAGATCACGTTTGCTTTGTGGTCCTTCCGAAGAGCTCTCTCCAGATGTCGAGTGTTGTGATGGTCCGGCTGCATCTTCTCCCACTCCTCCTTCAACACCTTCGGTTGGAGTGTGTGGTGAACTCAAATTCGGTGTTCTTGAGTTCGAGTTAACCACCGGAGTAGTCGGTTGATCATTCATTTCAGATTGCTCCTCCATTGGTTGTGGAAGACTAAATGTGAAGTAGTTTGTCGGATTAGTATTCCTTGCGGATCCCATACTTGTTTCAGCCCAATCCCATGTCTTCTCCTCTTCGAACACAACATCACGTGTCACCACAACTCGTCTCGACTTCGGATTAAACATCCCATAACCTTTTGTATTTGGCTCATACCCAATAAATACCATAGGACTACTTCGGTCGGCAAGCTTCGATAAATGTGGTGTCACATCCTTCACATGACCTACACATCCAAAAATACGAAAATGACGAACCGATGGCTTTTGATTATAGTATGCTTCATAAGGTGTCTTGTCTATGACACTCTTCGTCGGTGCTCAGTTTAGGAGATACACGGCCGTTGATACCGCTTCTCCCCAAAATTCACCCTGGACTCCCATACTCTTCATCAAGCTCCTTGCCGTACCAACTATCGTCTGATTTCGTCGTTCAACAACCCCGTTTTGCTGCGGTGGATAAGGTGTTGTGAGATAATGCCTAATTCCCCACAACTCACAATGCGTCTTGAACTCGTTTGAAGTGAATTCGCCCCCCCCCCCCCCCCCCCCCCCGATCTGTTCGGAACGCCTTCAACTTGCTACTACTCTCCATCTCGACCAAGGTTTTGATCTTCTTGAATGCCTCCAAAGCCTCATCCTTGCTTCGTATAAGTACAAGCCACATATACCTAGTATAGTCATCGACTATCAATAGGAAGTATCTCTTGCCTCCGTTCGTGGCGGGAGTGATCGGTCCACACAAGTCACCATGCCACAATTCGAGAGGTGAAGTTGCTCGAAATTGTGCCATTGTCGGGAAGGGTGTTCGGTGCTGTTTCCCTACCAAACAACCATCGCATATACGATCCTCATGTTCAATGATCGGCAAGCCACACACCATTTGTTTCCGGTTTAACAACTTCAATGCATGAAAATTCACATGCCCATACCTTGCATGCCATCTCCAACCTTCATCTTTACTTCTTGTTAGGAGACACTCGGGTGAAGTTTGTGCTATATTCAACACATATAACCGATTCCCCGACCTACCCACCTTCACTAGTAGTCGTTTCGATCGATCCACAATAGACATAACTCCACCTTCAATCTCAACCTTGCATCCGTTCTCATCTAACTGACCAAGGCTAATGATATTGCTCTTCAAGCTCGGTATATAGTACACATTAGTGAGCACACGATGCTCACCTGTGAGGCACTCAAGTAAAACCGAACCTCTCCCTTGAATATTCACAGCCGATCCATCCCCAAACTTGACGGATCCTTTAACGGTTGTATCAATTTCAGCAAAATGATTGATGCACCCCGTCATATGATTACTCACTCCGGTATCCAACCACGCTTTATCCCGGTTGTGAGTATCATTCGGTACTTGCTTATCATCATGTAGCAACACTCTATCTCCATTTTGTATTGCATGATTCAAGATACATAATTCAGCCATCAACAATGCCGGTTCCTCATCAACTTGTGCTTCAATCAAATTCACCATTTCTCTCCTTCGGTTTGGCTTAGAACATTCCTTGGCAAAATGACCATACTCATTATAATTGTAACACTTCACCTTGGACTTGTCGAATGTACGTGTCTTTTGGTCATCACCATTTCCTCGACCTCCACCATATCCACGACCACGACCACGTCCTCTACCATGAAAGCCTCCTCGTTTGTTACTACTCGAAGAACCTTCATGTGACTTGTTCTTCGAACACCTTGCCTCCCATTCGGCTTGGGTGAGGAGTAAGTGATCTCCACCACCCTTTGAATGCATTCGGCCTTTAAGGCCTTCTTCAAAGGTTCGAAGACGACCGATCGCCTCCGAAATCGACATGTTCTCAATATCCCCAAACTGCTCAATCGTGCCAATTATGTGAAGAAATCTGCCCGGGACTGCACTAAACAACTTCTCAACGACCTCACCGTCATCAAGCTTCGTGCCTAGAGAACGAATTTTGCCCACCGACGTAGTGAGCTTCATGGAGAACTCATTGATCGTCTCTGAATCCTCCATTCGTAACTTGTTCAATTGTCATTTCAATACTTGTACACGAGCCTTCTTGACACGATCCTCGCCAACCCGCATCTCCCTTAATGCGTCCCAAGCTTCCTTGGCTGTCTCCTTCTCCGCGATCGCCATCATCACGTCGTCCGGCACGGCTTGGGAAATGGCTACCATGGCGCCTTGATCCTTGTCTACGCTCGTGTCTCCTCCATCAATCACTGACCACACACCGAGTGATCGCAAGATGATCTTCATCTTGACAGCCCATATGCCGTAATTCGTTTCGTTGAGCATCGGGTATTGGATCGGAATGGAGGTTCGTGATTTCGTTGCTGCGTTTCTTCCTTCTTGATCGGCCATCTTTTTCCAACCTTGCTCTTATACCAATTGTTGGATCAATTGCCTTTATCACTTGGATTATCACTCTCACAATCACTCACTCACTTTGTATTGTTGCCGTGAAAAACCTTGAAGAAAACCAGCAAAGAGACAAGTTTTTGAAGCCTCAAACCAACTGCTTCATTTTCTGATTTCTTTACTATCAAAATTCCAAACAAAACTTAACTGTCACTTAAGTTTGTAACTACCTACAAACACAACATATTGTCTAAAACTCAAGCAAAACAAAACAACTAAAGACATTAGTATACAACTAGCTTAAACATAACAACAACAATTATCCACAATATACAGATTATATAGCATGTAACCTTACCTATAAATCAGAAAACTTCCAATGTTTAACCAACATCGGTTTATCAATGATCCAGACTTGAGTTAGGTGAATCAAGTTATCCAGCATTCAAACTTGAAACAGTGAAAGGAAAGGTGTCCCGTTTACACTGTAAATGGAACATACTTGTATGTCATTGTTCAGGGGGGGTGTATAATCTCATTATACTTGTCAGAAGTGTTCACAATAGCCTAGTAATTAACCCCGAGTGCAAGTCAAATACAGTAGTCTGATTCTTGCCATCGTAATTACCATAGAAGAACGAAGCTTGGATCAGAAATGTGTTATACTTTGCTTTTGCAGGTTTTAGTGTGTAACAATTCCTCGTACCAATTAGGAAACTTCTCGAGTTCTTTCCCTATCTTTGGATACCCTCCAAAGAGACATATATGTCTGCATATTCTCTCCCAAATCGACATATTCATCATCCCGTCGCATAGTTCAGTTGAAAAATACCATCGTACGTAACAGGCACTTGTTGCCCAGAAATTGATTTTTTATGAAACCTTTTTAAGAGGAATCTTTGCAGGTAGTACACAACTTTGAGCAAATGAATAGGCAGAGGCATAGAACGAGGTGAATTTAAATTCAAGAATGATCAAGGAAGCAGTTCAAACTTGAGACCGTACATAAGAGGAATAAGTGCCCAACAACTTGACGAACAGCAGTGATCATTTAATTACCACCCCTTGGCTCATTGAATATGGAAGGAAAGGACGTAGACTAGAATTTGGTTAGAAATTTGGACTGGTTCTGTTCCTTAGCTGTCCTGCACTGTTTCAGCTTTTCCAATCACAGTAAAGAAGATAAAGAAGTGCAATAATGGTGTCAAATTTGTGGTGTTAGGCTGATAGCTCCATCCACTACTCAAAGAGGAGAATTTAATCTCATCTTATGGGTTGGTCCCTTCTATAAGAGGCAGCCGGTAGGACAACAATAGACCTTAACTGGTATGCCTTAAAGTGTAAGTAACCTAACATCCACATATGGAATATGGAGTTCGAACAAAAAAAACATGATTGGCCCAAAGTGGAATGGTTTTGGAGCAGCTGGTTATAAGCTACCATGCGGCAATTTCTTCTTGTATCATTTTGTGCTAAGAATATGTAGAACACTTTATTGGACACTGTTACAGCCGCTGAATATTCGTTATGTTACGAGGAAACTACAAATGTGTAAAAACAAACACATTATGTACGTTCAACAAACTCATGTCTCTTACTCTTAGTAGCTGCAAAAGGCAATGAAACCTCCTCTTTTACCGACAGTAAAAATCAACTGTCTTCCATAGAGTTAATCGCACTGCTTTCGCTCCTCTTGTATCGACCGAAAGATCCGAGCGGCTGTCTCCGTTGCTAGTTTTGGGTTATGTGGGACAACCTTAATCACCTTTGTCCTTCTCTCAGTGCTCTGATATGCAGATTGGTTCGAGGCAGGTGGATTCGAGGTGGGTGATGTGGGGAAGAGAGGAAGCGGGGCCGTAGGCCCTCCTCTTCTGCTGCATGGCCTCTCGGAAGGGCAGCTTCCGGTGCTCCCTTCCATCTCCTTACCCTTTGCACCTGGGACTTTTCTAGGATCTACCCGACTGACCTGCTCCGACAGTTGACTTTCCCTACCGTACAACCATGACTCCGAGAACGGGTTCGGGACTGGAGAATTCATCATCGGCATACCGTAGGGTGGAAAGTAAGTGGGACCCATCAGAGAGGGAAAGTTCATCTTTATGGGTCCACAGCCTTCGTACACCGGCCCAACAAATCCCGTATTAGGTGGCCCCGGACCTGCGTATGGTTTGTAAATAAGGCCCTCGGATGGGGATACAATCGGGACTAACCATTGATTCCCGCTTGGCGGGAAACACCATACAGCTGACTTGGCTTCAGCTGTTTCTGGTGGATTTTCCGTCTGGTTTTGCGGAAGACTGTCAGGTTCTTTTGCTGTTTCAAAGTTGGATAGAGGAGGTGTTGTTGTCGTCTCTGCGTTACGGTTTGCAGCTTCCGGAAGCTGCTCGGGTCTCGGACTGTCATTGTCTTTAGACTCAGTTTCGGTTTTCTTGGACGGGATTGAAGCGGGTTTTTCTATCGGTTTCTTGAAGAAGAAATACTACTTTCTCCACTAAAATGGTGGGTCCAGATTTAAACTTGATGAGAGATGAGAATGGTGGAAACTGTCAAATGATTCGGCCGAAGAGAAGCAGATGGGCCCATATCTTCCCTGAAATTGAAGATTGGGCCGAGAGGTGTGGCTGGGCCCAGGCATATAGCCAGGCCCAAAATTGGAGGACCCATGAAAAAACTCCCAAGAATCGGGCCTATTCTGTCCATCACAAAGGTGGATTTAAAAATAAACATTGGATTTTTGACTGCGGTGCCACAGACACTATGACGTATGATGCACGTGATCTTAGGAATATTGTGAAGTCTCAGGTTGAATATATTAATACTGCAGATGGGGCAAAAGTTCAAGTGACGGGAATGGGAACATTATAAATTTCTCCGACCTTGAAGATATCAAATTGTTTACTCGTTCCAAATCTCTCGAATAAATTATTGTCGGTATCTCATGTCACTAAGGAAATGAATTGTACTATGGTGATGAATCCGAATTTTTGCATACTGCAGGATATCCAAACGGGAGTGATTATTGGGCGTGGCACTGAGCGCGCTGGTCTGTACTACGTTGATGAAGTGGCTCAACAAGGTTCAGTGTTACTTGCTCACGGATCGTCAGAAAGAGAGGCTTGGCTATGGCATAGGAGATTGGGTCATCCATCCTCGGGTTATCTAAAACTCTTATTTCCTAAGTTGTTTTTTAATAAGAGTGATAATCATTTTTGTGAGACTTGTATTCTTGCAAAAAGTCATAGGAAAACGTTTAAGCCAAATAGTACTCGTGTGAATTCCATGTTTTCCTTAGTTCATTCTGATGTGTGGGGTCCAGCACCTATATCTGGGGGTCAAGGTCTTAGGTATTTTGTGTTGTTTGTCGATGACTGCACTCGTATAACATGGGTGTATTTTTTAAAACAAAAATCTGAAGTGTTTGACAAATTCACTCACTTCTTCCAAATGATCCAAAATCAGTTTCAGAAAAACATTCAAATTCTTAGGTCTGATAATGGGGGGGAATTCGTCAATCAACATATGAAAAATTTCTTTTCAGAAAAAGGAATTATTCACCAAACCTCTTGTCCTCACACTCCAGAACAAAATGGTGTGGCCGAAAGAAAAATCGGATTCTCCTTGAATTGACAAGATCCTTACTCATTGAGTCCAAAGTACCAAAAACATTCTGGCCTGAAGCCATTGCCACAGCAACATATCTTCTTAATCGTCTCCCTACAAAAATCCTGAATTTTAAAACTCCGCTTGATATTCTTTCTGAAATTACCAAAGTACCCTCAACACTCAGTTTATCTCCTCGGGTCTTTGGGTGCTCTGTATTCGTACACATACCTAAAAATGATCGCACCAAATTTGATCCATGTGCAGTAAAGTGTGTATTTGTAGGATATGGAGTCCATCAGAAAGGGTATCGGTGTTATGATCCTAAAACTCGTCACGTGTTCACCACAATGAACTGTGATTTCCTTGAAACAGAGTATTTTTATCACCAGTCCAGTGTTCAAGGGGAGAGTCTTACAATAGATCCACTGGATTGGGTGTGTAGTCCAAATATCTCCTATGATAGACAAAGTCTCTCCTATGATGATCCAATAGAGCTGGTAAATCGAACTATCAGGCCAACTTCTGATACGCCAGTCACGACTAGCGAACTAAGGGTCACAACTGATACTCCACCATTTGAGGTATCCGAGGTAAGCCCGGTAAGCCCATCTGAACCCCAAGATGAAAATGTTTTGGCTGAAGAAACAGAAGAACAAGAGGAGGTAATGACTGGAGGGTACAAATTACCTCCAAGAGAGAATCGAGGGCGACCTCCTAAGAGATACACACCGGAGAGGGAGTCAAGCAGATCCAGGTATCCGGTGTGTAATGCAGTAAGGGGGAGACTAAGTAAGGAGGCGAAGTCATTCACAATGTCCATTCTCACAGAAGAAGTTCCAAGAACGATTAACGATGCTCAACAATCCAAGAAATGGCAACACGCTATGGATGTTGAAATGGAGGCTCTAGAGAAGAACAAGACATGGGAGATTTGCAGGCTACCGGTTGGAAAGAAACCAGTAGGGTGCAGGTGGGTGTATACTATCAAGTACAAGCAAGACGGGTCCATTGATAGATACAAAGCAAGATTGGTGGCAAAAGGATACACTCAGACATACGGAATTGACTACTCCGAGACATTCTCGCCTGTAGCCAAGATGAATACAATCAGAGTATTGTTGTCTATAGCTGCAATTAAAGACTGGCCTCTCCACCAGTTCGATGTGAAGAATGCATTTCTTCATGGAGATCTTGAAGAAGAAGTGTATATGGAGATTCCACCAGGATACAGAAATGAAATTCAAGAAGAAAAGGTGTGTCGACTAAAAAAGGCACTTTATGGTCTGAAACAATCTCCTAGAGCGTGGTTTGGGAGATTCACTATAGCCATGAAAAAATATGGGTATAAGCAGAGCAACTCGGACCATACCTTATTCTTGAAAAAAACAGGAGATCTAATAACATGTTTGATAATTTATGTTGATGACATGATTATCACAGGGAATGATATAAACGAAATGCACAGGCTCAAGAAGAATCTGTTTGAAGAATTCGAGATGAAGGATCTCGGGATGTTGAAATACTTTCTTGGAATCGAGGTACTAAGATCAAGAGAGGGGATCTTTATATCTCAAAGGAAGTATACTCTGGATTTTCTAACAGAGACGGGGATGTTGGAATGCAAACCAGCTGAAACTCCAACGGTGGTAAATCATGGCTTACAACTATCAGAAGGAGCGAGACTAGCAGACAAAGAACGATATCAAAAGCTGGTGGGCAAACTCATATATCTCTCACATACTCGACCAGACATAGCATATGCGGTTGGGGTGGTAAGTCAGTTTATGCATCAACCTCAAGTTGAGCATATGGAAGCAGTCATGAGAATTATGAGGTATCTGAAAGGCACCTCAGGACACGGAGTTTTGTTTAGAAGAAGTGGTCATCTGGAAATCCAAGGATATACAGATGCCGACTGGGCAGGCAACCCAGTTGATCGGAGATCCACGTCCGGATATTTTACCTTTATTGGTGATAATCTGGTGACCTGGAGAAGCAAGAAGCAAAAGGTTGTGGCTCTCTCAAGTGCAGAAGCAGAATTCCGTGGGATAGCTAGGGGATTAACGGAAGTACTGTGGCTAAGGAAGTTAATGACAGAGATTGGTTTTCCACCAACCAAGTCATGTGAGTTACTATGTGACAATAAAGCCGCAATAAGTATTTCTGAAAATCCAGTTCAACACGACCGGACTAAACACATTGAGGTGGACAGACACTTCATAAAAGAGAACCTTGAAGCTGGAAGTATCAAACTGCCATTTGTTCGTTCGGAACACCAATTGGCAGATATACTAACTAAAGCAGTAAACTCGAAGGTTTTCAGAGAAGTACTAGGCAAGCTGAGTATCGGAGATCCGACCACTCAACTTGAGGGGGAGTGTCAGCATGATTGAAGGATGACTGAGTCAAAGTCAGCAAAAGTAAAAGCAAAGAGCAAAAATCAAAAGTTGAATAGTAAGGTTGAAATTAGTAGTAAAGTGTAATGAGTATGTATGCCACTAGAATAGAAAGACAAAGTAGTATATGCATTCCTTCAAATCCGACAAAACACGGTTTATGTCGGGTCTCTGGTGTGACGATGCTGGGACACATGACATAGCAATCTCCACAGCCTTCCATGCAGAGCTGATCGTGAAACAACCATTCAACCTTGGATCAACGATGCTCTCTATATCTCCGTTCTCTATATGCGGAGTCACCCAAGCAACAACGTGCGTGCTACCATGTTGGCTCCTTATTATTGCAGGGTGGCCCGTAATCAACTCGAACAGAATGATCCCGAAGCTGTATACATCACTCTTCTTCGTCAAATTCCCAGATGCATGGAATCTGAAATTATGATTAGGAGCCGAGTTTAGATTATATCAAAAGGCATAAGAAAATAAACAAGTTCTTAAGCTTACTCTGGATCAAGATAGCCAGGCGTGCCTGCTGGACGAGTTGAAATATGGGAATCGATGTCACTTGCGAAAGCCTTTGAAAGTCCGAAATCAGCTATTTTAGCTTCCATGCTTTCGTTTATTAAGATGTTTTGGGTCTTGAGATCACGGTGGATGATCGGAGGCTTGCAACCGTTATGCAGATACTCCAGTCCTTGAGCAGCATCTATGGCAATCTGTAGTCTCTGAATCCAACTCAATACATTTGAATATTGTTCTACACATAGAATGAACAATAATTAGTTGGTTTTAATAAGGTGGTTTCTATTATAATAGTACCTGAGAGATGCTGTCTTAAGTTTCCATGACTCATGAACTCGTAAATCAGAGCCATGCTTTTGACCTCATCACAATAGCCCACGAGCGAAACTAAGTTTCTATGATGCACAACCATTAGTAGTTGCGCCTGCATTTCAAACAATGGTTAAAATACAGCTCAGTAATCCGACTGATGTACTTCAAATCAAATGCTTCATTAATTTACCTCAGCTTTAAATTCCTTATATCCTTGAGAGGAAGGTTTTGTTGGCATTTTCACTGCGACTTTAGTACCATTGTATAAACTACCAAGATAAACCTTCCCATAACCTCCCTCGCCGATAACTGTTTTATAGTTGTTCGTGATTTTTGCAATCTCAGAGGATGTGAATGTTGTTATGTTTAAGCTAGTTGTATACTAATGTCTTTAGTTGTTTTGTTTTGCTTGAGTTTTAGACAATATGTTGTGTTTGTAGGTAGTTACAAACTTAAGTGACAGTTAAGTTTTGTTTGGAGTTTTTTATAGTAAAGAAATCAGAAAATGAAGCAGTTGGTTGAGGCTTCAAAAACTTGTCTCTTTGCTGGTTTTCTTCAAGGTTTTCTTACGTAAACAATTGCAAGTGTATGTGTGATTGTGAGAGTTGATTATCCAAGTGATTAAGGCAATTGATCCAACAATTGGTATCAGAGCAAGGTTGGAAAGAAGATGGCCGATCAAGAAGGAAGAAACGCAGCAACGAAATCACGAACCTCCATTCCGATCCAATACCCGATGCTCAACGAAACGAATTACGGCATATGGGCTGTCAAGATGAAGATCATCTTGCGATCACTCGGTGTGTGGTCAGTGATTGATGGAGGAGACACGAGTGTAGACAAGGATCAAGGCGCCATGGTAGCCATTTATCAAGCCGTGCCGGACGACGTGATGATGGCGATCGCGGAGAAGGAGACGGCCAAGGAAGCTTGGGACGCATTAAGGGAGATGCGGGTTGGCGAAGATCGTGTCAAGAAGGCTCGTGTACAAGTGTTGAAACGACAATTGAACAAGTTACGAATGGAGGATTCGGAGACGATCAATGAGTTCTCCATGAAGCTTACTACGTTGGTGGGCGAAATTCGTTCTCTAGGCACGAAGCTTGATGACGGTGAGGTCGTTGAGAAGTTGTTTAGTGCAGTCCCGGACAGATTTCTTCACATAATTGGAACGATAGAGCAGTTTGGCGACATTGAGAACATGTCGATTTCGGAGGCGATCGGTCGTCTTCGAACCTTTGAAGAAGGCCTTAAAGGCCGAATGCATTCAAAGGGTGGTGGAGATCACTTACTCCTCACCCAAGCTGAATGGGAGGCAAGGTGTTCGAAGAACAAGGCGCATGAAGGTTCTTCGAGTAGTAACAAACGAGGAGGCTTTCATGGTAGAGGACGTGGTCGTGGTCGTGGATATGGTGGAGGTCGAGGAAATGGTGATGACCGAAAGACACGTACATTCGACAAGTCCAAGGTGAAGTGTTACAATTGTAATGAGTATGGTCATTTTGCCAAGGAATGTTCTAAGCCAAACCGAAGGAGAGAAAGGGTGAATTTGATTGAAGCACAAGTTGATGAGGAACCGGCATTGTTGATGGCTGAATTATGTATCTTGAATCATGCAATACAAAATGGAGATAGAGTGTTGCTACATGATGATAAGGAAGTACCGAATGATACTCACAACCGGGATAAAGCGTGGTATTTGGATACCGGAGCGAGTAATCATATGACGGGGTGCATCAATCATTTTGCTGAAATTGATACAACCGTTAAAGGATCCGTCAAGTTTGGGGATGGATCGGCTGTGAATATTCAAGGGAGAGGTTCGGTTTTACTTGAGTGCCTCACGGGTGAGCATCGTGTGCTCACTAATGTGTACTATATACCGAGCTTGAAGAGCAATATCATTAGCCTTGGTCAATTAGATGAGAACGGATGCAAGGTTGAGATTGAAGGTGGAGTTATGTCTATTGTGGATCGATCGAAACGACTACTAGTGAAGGTGGGTAGGTCGGGGAATCGGTTATATGTGTTGAATATAACACAAACTTCACCCGAGTGTCTCCTAACAAGAAGTAAAGATGAAGGTTGGAGATGGCATGCAAGGTATGGGCATGTGAATTTTCATGCATTGAAGTTGTTAAACCGGAAACAAATGGTGTGTGGCTTGCCGATCATTGAACATGAGGATCGTATATGCGATGGTTGTTTGGTAGGGAAACAGCACCGAACACCCTTCCCGACAATGGCACAATTTCGAGCAACTTCACCTCTCGAATTGTGGCATGGTGACTTGTGTGGGCCGATCACTCCCGCCACGAACGGAGGCAAGAGATACTTCCTATTGATAGTCGATGACTATACTAGGTATATGTGGCTTGTACTTATCCAAAGCAAGGATGAGGCTTTGGAGGCATTCAAGAAGATCAAAACCTTGGCCGAGATGGAGAGTAGTAGCAAGTTGAAGGCGTTCCGGACAGATCGGGGGGGCGAATTCACTTCAAACGAGTTCAAGACGCATTGTGAGTTGTGGGGAATTAGGCATTATCTCACAACGCCTTATTCACCGCAGCAAAACGGGGTTGTTGAACGACGAAATCAGACGATAGTTGGTATGGCAAGGAGCTTGATGAAGAGTATGGGAGTCCCGGGTGAATTTTGGGGAGAAGCGGTATCAACGGCCGTGTATCTCCTAAACCGAGCACCGACGAAGAGTGTCATAGACAAGACACCTTATGAAGCATACTATAATCAAAAGCCATCGGTTCGTCATTTTCGTGTTTTTGGATGTGTAGGTCATGTGAAGGATGTGACACCACATTTATCGAAGCTTGCCGACCGAAGTAGTCCTATGGTGTTTATTGGGTATGAGCCGAATACAAAAGGCTATAGGATGTTTAATCCGAAGTCGAGACGAGTTGTGGTGACACGTGATGTTGTGTTTGAAGAGGAGAAGAAGTGGGATTGGACCGAAACAAGTATGGGATCCGCAAGGAATACTAATCCGACAAACTACTTCACATTTAGTCTTCCACAACCGATGGAGGAGCAAGCTGAAATGAATGATCAACCGACTACTCCGGTGGTTAACTCGAACTCAAGAACACCGAATTTGAGTTCACCACACACTCCAACCGAAGGTGTTGAAGGAAGAGTGGGAGAAGATGCAGCCGGACCATCACAACACTCGACATCTGAAGAGAGCTCTTCGGAAGGACCACAAGGCAAACGTGATCTAAGTAGACTTTATGATGACACTTTCCCGATAGAGTTGGAATACTCGGGGTTGTGTTTGCTAGGAGAGGAGGAGCCTTCATCCTTCGAAGTAGCCAAGGCCGATCCAATGTGGAGAAGAGCAATGGAAGAGGAGATTACTTCCATTCAAGATAACGGAACTTGGAGACTTGTTCCACTACCCGAGAGTCACAAACCGATCGGGCTTAAGTGGGTATTCAAGTTGAAGAAGGATACTCAAGGCAAGGTGGTAAGACATAAGGCGAGGTTGGTCGCAAAGGGGTATGTTCAAAGACAAGGTATCGACTTTGATGAAGTGTTTGCTCCGGTTGCTCGGATAGAAACGGTTCGGTTGTTGATAGGCATTGCAGCACATGGAGGATGGGAAGTGCATCATATGGATGTGAAGTCGGCATTCCTAAATGGAGTGTTGGAAGAGGAAGTGTATGTCATTCAACCGCCGGGTTTTGAGATGAAAGGAGAAGAGCACAAGGTGTTAAGGTTGGTGAAAGCTTTGTACGGTTTGCGACAAGCACCTCGAGCTTGGAATTCGAAGCTAGATGAATCAATGAAGAAACTCGGCTTCGATAGATGTTCATTAGAACATGCCGTGTATATGAGAAGCCAAGGTAAAGCTAACCTACTTGTTGGTGTTTATGTGGATGACTTGATCATCACGGGAGAGAGCATTCATGATATAAACGTTTTCAAGACACAAATGAAAACGTTGTTTAGCATGAGTGACCTTGGGTTATTAAGTTACTACCTTGGGATTGAAGTTTGTCAAGATTCTCAAAGGATTACGCTCAATCAATCGGCGTATGCGAGAAAGATCTTAGACAAGTGCGGGTTGAAGGATTGTAATCCGTCACAAGTTCCTATGGAGACACGGTTGAAGTTGAGCAAGGAAAGCAAAAGTCCACCCGTAGATACAACTATGTACCGAAGTATTGTGGGTAGCTTGAGGTATTTGCTACATACTCGGGCAGATTTGGCATTCTCCGTTGGCATGGTAAGTAGATACATGGAGAGGCCTACAACCGAACACATGGCTGCAATGAAACACATATTAAGGTATGTAAAGGGTACATTGCATTTCGGTTGTGTTTATGAGAAGAGGAAGGGAAGCTTGGAGCTGGTTGGGTACTCCGATAGTGACCTAGCCGGCGATACCGATGATCGAAAAAGCACCACGGGTGTTATCTTTTTCCTTGGGCCGAATCCTATAAGTTGGAGTTCACAAAAACAGAAAGTTGTTGCTTTGTCATCGTGTGAAGCGGAGTACATGGCAGCTTGTGCAGCGGCTTGCCAAGGAGTTTGGTTAGCTCGACTTCTAGCGGATATGATGCGGTCCGAAATGAAGAAAGTGCTCCTAAAGGTCGATAACCAATCGGCAATTGCGTTGAGTAAAAATTCAGTTTATCATGATAGGAGCAAGCATATTGATACCCGGTTTCATTACATTAGAGATTGTGTGGAGTCGGGAATGATTGAAGTTCAGCACGTTTGCACAGGAGAACAACGTGCCGATATATTAACGAAGTCACTAGCAAGATTAAAGTTCTTGGAGATGCGAGAGAAAGCTGGTGCACGGATAGTGTAGGACAACAAGCTTAAGGAGGAGATTGTTGTTATGTTTAAGCTAGTTGTATACTAATGTCTTTAGTTGTTTTGTTTTGCTTGAGTTTTAGACAATATGTTGTGTTTGTAGGTAGTTACAAACTTAAGTGACAGTTAAGTTTTGTTTGGAGTTTTTTATAGTAAAGAAATCAGAAAATGAACCAGTTGGTTGAGGCTTCAAAAACTTGTCTCTTTGCTGGTTTTCTTCAAGGTTTTCTTACGTAAACAATTGCAAGTGTATGTGTGATTGTGAGAGTTGATTATCCAAGTGATTAAGGCAATTGATCCAACAGTGAACGTCATTTGACTCCTGGCTACACCGACTTGTCCATCGCTAAATCCTGTACTAGTACTAACCGGTGCAGTATGACCTTCAAAGGGAAATATTTCTGTTTCATAAGCACAAAATTTGATTATACCATACTATAGTGTATGTTTAGGATATTATAATACCTCCTTGTTTTCTTTTGTTTCTCCAAAGGACTGCAAGGACAACTAAGATAATCAGAACAACAACTGAGACTGATGCGGCCACGACAGGAATAACAACGTTGTTTTTCTTTTTTCCTGATGATGTTGCACAAGAGTCCGACTGACATAGATTGGGGTCGAAACTATAAAAAGGTAACATAGATTCAGAATGGATTATCGTATTATCTTCACCAATCATATGTACAATTATCTTACCTAGCTTTCAAAGTTCCAGAATTTAGTTTTTTCTTGAGAGCTTCAGGTATCGCTCCAGAAAGATTATTACCAGTTAAGTTTCTGCATAATGAAGATCGTTAAAACACATCCGATTTCGTCTTAAACTTAATGCATATTGAACGTGTTGCTGTAATTACTCACAAGATTTTGAGATTTGGCAGGTCTCCTAAAAAATCTGGAATCTCCCCAGTTAACTGATTGGAAGATAAATCCCTACAAAAATAAATTATTTCAGCATAGAGAAGAAAAAAAAACACTTATCTTCATACGTTTCTTCATGCTTACAATGAAGTCAATGCTGTGAGATTTGATATGGAATTTGCAATTTTCCCAACCAAGTTGCTTGACTTCAGGTTCCTGTCCAAATAACATAAAAAAATGAAATTAGAAATATATTTTTGATTTTTTAGTACGTAGCTAGAGAAATCTCTTACAAGGATGTGATTCTCATTGTGTCATAGCTGCAGTTCAGTCCATCCCAGGAGAAGTTTTGTGGACTGCAAGGATCACCCTGCCAACTATCCTTTCTCACATTGTAGGTTGTCTTGATGTCGTTCATGGCTTTAACTGCATGTTAAGTCAATATAGATTTGTTGGTATAAATCAGTTTTTACTGTATAAATTGCTGCACCTCCAACATGTGTTTTACTATAGAAAATGCTGCATATTTACTATAGAAAATACTGCACCAACCTTGTAAACTTTGTCAACAAAGTGCTACTATGTATTAGTATAAATAGGTGGTTATGTTTGTATGTTTTGTATGAGAGTTGTATGAGTTTTATAAGAGTTTATGAGAGTTTGTTCAACACATATAAGATTTGTATTTGTGTTATTCAACTCCATGTTGAATCTCATCTTCTTCAATTTCTCTTGATTGAAGACCAACAGTGGTATCAGAGCTCACTTCTTGAGGGATCTGTGAGGTTGAGTGATTGTCAATTTCTTGAGATCATCCACCCATAGCTTAACTTCTTGAGGGATTTGTGAGGTTGTGTGATTGTCGTTTTCTTGAGATCATCCACCCATAAACACTCTAAGCTCTCATCAAATGGAAGAATCCTTCTTAGGCGTTGCTCCACCAAAATTTGACGGCTCAAACTATCAAATTTGGGCTGTCAAAATGGAAGCTTACATGCAGGGCACTGATCTGTGGGAAGCTGTTGAAGAAGACTATGAAATTCCAGCTCTTCCACCCTACCCTACACTTGCTCAAATCAAGGTTCAAAGGGAGAAGAAGATGAGAAAGGCACGAGCCAAGTCATGCCTTTATTCGGCTATCTCACCTGCAATTTTCAGTCGAATCATGTCCATAAGGTCCGCCAATGAAATTTGGGATTTCCTCGAAAATGAATACAAAGGAGATGAGAGGATAAGGAGCATGAAATCTCTGAACTTGATAAGGGAATTCGAGAAGGAGCAGATGAAGGAATCTGAGACCATCCAAGAATACTCAGATCGATTGGTGGGACTCGCAAACCAGGTTAGAATACTTGGTAAGGAGATGAAGGATAGCAGAATTGTGGAGAAAATATTAGTCTCTCTTCTTGAGAGATTTGAAGCAACCATTGTCTCATTGGAGAACAGCAAGGATCTGTCAACTCTAAAATTGGCAGAGCTCCTTAGTGCTCTTCAAGCTCAAGAGCAAAGAAGATTAATGCGTGACGAAGGGGTAATTGAAGGTGCTTTGAAGGCCAAACTGCACTTAAACCAGAAAGCTACGGTGACAGTGAATCGAGTTCAGCAGAAAGGGATCCCAACGGAATAAATCTTCCTCCTTGTAAGCATTGTGGTAAGGAGAACCATTCTCACTACAAATGTTGGAAGAGGCCAGACATAAAATGCAGGAGGTGTCAGAAGATGGGGCATGTCGAAAAGATTTGCCCTGAAAAGTACGATCAACCGAAAAAGGAAGCTCAAGCTGCTGTCCATGAAGAAGAAGAGGAGCATCTGTTTGCGGCTTCTTGCTTCACAACTGGAGCATCAAGTGATGGCTGGTTGGTTGACAGTGGTTGCACTAGTCACATGACTGGTAATGTGAGACTTTTCAAACAACTTGACAGGTCAGTTCTTTCCAAAGTCAGAATTGGAAATGGTGAGTATATTGCAGTCAACGGTAAAGGAACCATAGCTATCGCAAGTTGTTCTGGAACAAAACTAATCATTGATGTTCTCTATGTGCCAAATATTGATCGAAATCTGCTTAGTGTTGGTCAATTAATAGAGAAAGGTTTTAAAGTGATTTTCGAAAACAAAGTATGTGTGATAAAGAATGCAACAGGCCAATAACTATTCACGGTCAAGATGAAGGGAAAGAGTTTTGCACTCAATCCATTGGAGGAGGAGCAATCTGCTTTCACAATCAAAGAGGCCCGGGCATTATCATCATCAGGGGCTGCTGCAAATCGAAGCCAAGATGATGGTGAAGGACCTACCCGAACTTGATGATCACATTCCAAGCTGTGAAGCACGTAAGTTTAGAAAGGAAAGCAGGAAAACATTTCCCAAAACAGCATGGAGAGCATCAAAGAAGCTGCAATTAATCCACACGAACATTGCATGTCCACAAAGAATGCCCTAT
Organism: Chamaenerion angustifolium; assembly: GCA_946814005.1. Lineage (NCBI taxonomy): Eukaryota > Viridiplantae > Streptophyta > Magnoliopsida > Myrtales > Onagraceae > Chamaenerion > Chamaenerion angustifolium. The sequence continues at coordinate 703,597 of OX328281.1, forward strand.
CTGAAAGATATAAAGAAGTTGAGAGTCCAGTTGGGGAGAGTTGCAGAGTCTGAAACCATGCAGAGTAAGCATGCAGAGTATGCACATCAGGATGTTCATACACTCCGTATGAAGCACTATGAAGTTCTTGAACCTGGAGGATATGAGGAGGCCAAGATTGATGAGAAATGGCTAGCTGCAATGAAGGAGGAGCTTGCCATCATTGAGAAGAATGAAAAAGGAAAGACAGTTGCAATCAAGAAGGTTTTTTCATGATAAACGATTTGGGTTTCTTAGAGAAAGATTGGGAGTTTGCAGCAAACCTGATTTAGGAAGAGTGTTGGTATAAATCAGTTTTTACTGTATAAATTGCTGCATCTCCAACATGTGTTTTACTATAGAAAATGCTGCATATTTACTATAGAAAATACTGCACCAACATTGTAAACTTTGTCAACAAAGTGCTACTATGTATTAGTATAAATAGGTGGTTATGTTTGTATGTTTTGTATGAGTTTTATAAGAGTTTATGAGAGTTTGTTCAACACATATAAGATTTGTATTTGTGTTATTCAACTCCATGTTGAATCTCATCTTCTTCAATTTCTCTTGATTGAAGACCAACAAGATTGGCTTAATCATCAGTTTACTCAAAGAGTAAAAGAGTATGCTCCTTGAGTATTACTCAGTTTCATCAGTTTACTTTAACACCAATTAAAGTAATTAATTTACCAGATATTGTCTTATCTTGATATTATAATATGCTGAAGTAGCTAGACTTACGACCAAGTCCAAGTCAATCCGGGCACTAGCAAACACGAAATGATTTAGTTGACATTTTAAAGACGCGCAATTGAATAAATAATCCTAAATTTTAAGGTTGGTCCATGGTCGGTGGTCCCCTCTCAATTGGGAGAATTTGTGCGGTTATAGTAATTAAATAAACTTGTGATTTGAAGATCGAAGATACTTAAAACTATTCAAAATTGGTAAATTAAGAAAGTAATTAGAACATGGACTGAAAATACTATGCTTACCATCATCTAAATCAGTCATTTTGTTTGTAAGATCGATGCCATACATAACCTCGAGTGCATTGAGAATTGCGGGTAGATTAGATGCGTCAGTCGGTGTCAAAGTGAAGCTAATTTTCGTCGCACTAGAGGCCGGAAAAGAAGCTACTGTCACCGGTCTTCCAAACTCAGGCCCCACAGTCGAAACAAGCTTGTCTTGCACATAAACCCCGAACTCTCTTGTTTGATTTGACTGCAGCACTTGGAACTCAGCAAAGTGAAAGAACATGTACCATTTTTGTGTAGGACTTCCTGGCGTCCAAGACAATATCAATGAATACGTCGCATTCAGTGATCAAGCAGCAGTTGTCAGAACAGTTTCGGGAACCTTATATGCGTCATTATATGTCGTGAAAGCATCGACTGTTGTGTTGGTAGCAATGGTGTCCCATTTATCATAGTTTTGAGCCGACCAAAGGCGATCGTATACATCAGCTGGATGCCTGTTCATTCAAAAAAAGTTCAGCTGTCTACTTCTAGCAACGGTCGACTGTCTTTTGTCTCCATAATTGTGAGTAGAAGTCATACCTGATTGTCGTCCCCGTAGTTCCACCGATGTTATAACGCCAATTGGTCACGAGGGCTCCAGAATCAACTCGATACGTAGAGTTATCGAGAAGTCGTAGCTCTATAGACGAGATGAACGGAACTCCTGACCCAGTTTTTACCAGACACAGTTGAATATCATCCCTGGGAGGAACATAGATTATCTCTTCGTAGACATACGTGTCGGAGTTCACCGTAGCCCAGTAATTGACATCAATATACAAGTCAAACGACGGGACTTGATTCTTCCCGTCGTAGTTCCCGTACCAGAAGGAAGCTCTTATCAAATATGTGTTCTCTTTGCCTTTTTCTGGTGACAATTTGTAGCAGTTTCTCGTTCCGTTTGGGAAGCTTCTCAAGTTCTTCGATTGCAGTTGATTGTTGTTGTTGATTACTAGTGAAGACACCTGCTTGTTTTCTCCGGTACTTATGAATTCTTCATCGGTCTTATAAGAGATCTCGAGGCTTGAGTCGACGTAGTCATTAGGTGCGCCGCAATCTATACTCAAGAATCCTGGTACGAAACACAAAGTAGTGATTATGATCATCTAAATATCAGTCGAAAAGCAACCACTAAAGATCATTTTTTCTGTAATAGATCGACACAAGAATATAAAATTTGACTCAGTTTGTAGGATTTTTATAATTATGTCATGAAAAAGATAACTGTGATTATTATAAGGAACCCATGTACTATAATATAAACAAGTTGCTTCACTTCCAGAAGCTGGCCAAATAAAATAATTTAAAAAAGGGTTAATAGTCTACCCCTAAAGTTTGAGCGAAATTTAGGATTACCCCTTAAAGTCTAAAATTTTAAATATTAGTCCTAAAGTTTGGACAATTTTAAAAATCGTCCCTTTCCGTCTTCTGTCCGTTAATTTGGAACGGAAAACGAACATGTGCTTGGCACGTGACTTCACGTACAAATTAAAGACAAAAATGCCCTCCTTCCTGAGCCCGGAAGTCTTTCTTCAAGCTGACATTGTTCTGCTGCCACTTCAGCACACTCAAAGGAATTTTTGAACAGCAACCTCATTCGTCCCGACCGACACAAACTCACCGCTACTTACAGCCGTTCCTTTCGCCATGTTCCATCCTCTCCCCCCTCACTCTCCATCTTGAACCAAGGAGTTGGTGTTGCGTTCAGGGTCAGGCCCTGGAATGTCCCCTCTGCTCTAGTGGGTAGGGTGAAGGCTAGGGCTTGCTACAATGATTGCCTGAATTTTAGCGAGGGCAAGATAGAGAGACGCTTTCGAAAGATGGACAGGAAGAGGAGAGGAGGGGTTTATATGTGAAGCTTCGACGAAGAACTTCCATGGCGCGTCCAGGATCCATCTATTCATGCTCTACTTTCCTACGATCATGTCGTATGATTCTTGCTAAAAAAAACAGGGAGAGAATGCTGCAGAGAGCTGCAAGTAATGCGTACACATGGTGGTGGGCGAGTCACACTCGGACCAAGCAGTCGAAATGGCTGGAACAGAGCCTCCTAGGTAAACCATGTTCTGTTTTTCTGCTCTAGTCCTCATAGAATAAATAAATGAATATTTTTTCTTCTTAATAATTTGAACATAGATTTATTTTGTTTAGATCTTGAATTGTGGGTGTGGTATGTTTTATGTTCTTGCTTTAACGTGCTCTGTTTTAGAACATATCTATATTTTATGTTTTATGGGTGTGCTCTGTTTTATATAGAAGGTGACTCCTTTGCCAAGAGAGACAAAATGTACTACAAAAAGAGACCTGAGCTCGTGTTATTCGTCGAGGAATCCTTCAAGGCCTTCCGAGCCCTTGCCGAGAGGTACGACCACCTCTCGAGGGATCTGCAGAGCGCAAATCGCAAGATCGCAACCGCATTCCCGGAGGAAGTCCCGTTTGACGTCGATGACGAAGACTTCGACGAACTCAACACCGCCACTCCAAAGTTGGACAAGAAAATGACCGAATAAGCTTCATGGAGTCACGGTACTCGAATCTGTTGTTGTCTCCGTGGGAAAGTCTCATGAAACGTACGCCGTTGTGGTTAGAGTGAAGGCGCCATCACCGCCTCCGGTTGGTTGGAGCAACCCTGCCCACCGCGCCCCCATCGATCTGGTGACGGTGCTTGATCTGAGCGGAAGCATGACTGGAGAAAAGCTGCAAGGAGGGAAGGTAGTCGGCTGAGCAGGGCAGCAGTCGGCTGAGCAAGAGCAGCAATCGGTGAAGAAGAAGGTAGAAGCGAAGAATTCTAAGGAGGGAAGGTAGAAGTACAGTTGTCTTGTCTTGTAAGGTCATTTTGGTCTTTAATATTTATGTGAAGTCACGTGCTAGGCACGTGACCGTTTTCCGTTCCAAATTAACGGACAGAGGACGGAAAATAGCGATTTTTGAAATCGTCCAAACTTTAGGACTAATATTTAAAATTTTAGACTTTAAGGGGCAATCCTAAATTTCGCCCAAACTTTAGGGGGCACTTTGACTATTAACCCTTTAAAAAATTGCATTCTGATTTCGTGCACCCAACACTGCTCACACGGCAAATCTTCTAGCGAAGCTAGCTGTATACCGGGCCATGCATTACTTCGGTCAACTTCGGTAGTCAGAGACCAAGCACATGGCCAATTGGCCATGAGTCAATTGGTTCCTTCCTTCCTTTTTTATTTAGTGTGAGGTACGTACAATTCGTATACGCAGCCGTTATACATATATCTTGTAAATAAAAGGCAAAATATTATTTTCCGACCGAATTGTCCATCTTTGCCTTTCTTATCCATTTTATCAAAATTAATATAAACTAATTAAAAGGGAAACAATCCATATATTGACTTCGTAATGCCCTCATCAATGGGATTCCACAAGAATTGGTGTACGAAGCAAGAAACAGCAGTTACTTGTTATACTTCACTCACCTCACCGGAAATCACACAAAACGATTTTAAAGTGGTTCGGCAAATTGCCTACGTCCACTGGAGCTTCTTTAATAGAATTTGGTACAAGATTTCCAAAACCTTACAAATTCTCTCAATCTCTCATGTATTTGTTCTTGCACCCACTCCTCTCCTTATTCCATATGCATATCAGAACTCTCCTTTTATAGGAGGAGTTCTCTTCATGTGCATCAAGAAAAACGTGGGCTGCTACTTTGCAAAAGGTGGTGGTCAAAGGTGGTGGCTGACAATGGAAACGTGGGCAGCTGTTCTCCTTGGACGTGGGCTGCTCCTTTCCTTGTCCTTCTTGGGTGGCTTTCAACAATCACCCCCTCCACCCAAGTGTGCGATACCAGACTGTTTGCAAATGTATTCATTCTTCAAATGAATTCACCTCTTGCTTTGACATGAGAGATTTCTGCTATCGAACATGCTCCAATGCACCTGCCGGTGCTCAGCAGTGTACAATACTGATCAAGTCCAAACAATGTTGGAACTTGATTCTTGTGACGACCTTCGTCAACATATCTGCTGGATTGTCTTTAGTGCCAATCTTCTGAAGTTTGATGTCACCTTCTTCTAATATTTCACGCACAAAGTGAAATCGGACATCTATATGTTTTGTTCGAGAGTGATAAACTTGATTCTTGGCCAAATGGATTGCACTCTGACTGTCACAGTACACGGTAACCTCTTGCTGCTCAAAGCCCAATTCTGTTACCAATCCCTGTAACCAGATAGCTTCTTTCACGGCTTCTGTTACAGCCATGTATTCAGCCTCAGTTGAAGATAGTGCAATTGTTGACTGCAAAGTTGATCGCCAACTAACTGGTCCTCCCGCCATAGTGAACACATAACCAGTTGTCGATCAACGTTTGTCAAGATCACCTGCATAGTCTGAGTCAACATATCCAGTTACTAGACTATCTACACTCTTATCGAACCTTAAACCAACATCTACGGTCCCTGCAATATACCGTAGAATCCACTTAGCCGCATGCCAATGGTCCTTTCCTGGATTATGCATATAACAACTAACTAAGCTAACAGCCTGGGAGATATCAGGTCGTGTACACACCATAGCATACATTAAGCTTCCAACAACACTTGCATATGGGACATTCCTCATGTAGTCCCGCTCGTCATCAGTTTTAGGAGACTGCAATGCACTGATCTTGAAATATGAGGCCATAGGAGTACTCACCGACTTCGTCTTCGAGTCGATATTGAAGCGTTGTAGTATTCTCTTCAGATACTGCTTCTGAGTAAGGTGAACTGTTCCTTTCACCCTATCTCTGCTGATCTCCATCCCCAGTATTCTTCGTGCTTCTCCTAAATCTTTCATTTCAAACTCATTACTTAACTGAGTTTTTAAACGATCTATCTCCCCCTTACTTTTACATGCAATCAACATATCATCTACATATAAAAGTAAATAAATGAAAGACCCATCTGCAAGTTTTCTGAAATATACACAATGATCGTATTGGCAACGAGTATATTTCAGACCCATCATAAAACGGTCAAACCGCTTATACCATTGCCGAGGTGACTACTTCAAGCCATAGAGAGACTTTTTCAGACTGCATACCCAATTTTCCTTGCTAGCTTCTTTAAATCCTTCTGGTTGAGACAGATAAATCTCCTCTTCCAGATCACCATGTAAGAAAGCCGTCTTTACATCAAGCTGTGCTAACTCAAGATCATACTGTGAAACCAAAGCTAGTAATATTCGAATGGATGAATGCTTAACAACAGGAGAGAATACCTCACTGTAGTCTATTCCCTCTGTTTGAGCGTAGCCCTTGGCTACCAACCTAGCTTTGTATTGTACTCCATTTTTAGCGTCTTGATCATCTTTCTGATTGAAGATCCACTTACAGCCAATTACCTTCTTTCCTTTTGGAAGCGGCACAAGATCCCAAGTCCGGTTCTGATGAAGAGACTGCATTTCTTCATTCATTGCCTTTGTCCATTAAACTTGTTCACTGGACTGTACAGCTTCTTTGTAAGTGGTTGGGATCTCACCCCCTTCAACTGGTAATGCATATGTCACATAGTCCGCATAACGTGTTGGTACACGTGTCTCTCGCCTCGGTCTGTTGGTTGCTATCGATTCGGGTTGATATGGAGGTACTGTGACTGATTCATCTTGTCCATGCTTTTCCAACTTCTGTGAAGTAATAAACTCCACCTTCTGCGAATCTTCTGATGTTTCACCATCAATGCTGCCTTCACCGGAATCTTTATGCTTATGTGACTTAAACATCTCAGATTCATTGAATGTAACATCTCTACTAATTATTACCTTTTTGGACTCTATACACCAGAGTCTATACCCTTTTACACCAGTACTAAAGCCTAAGAATTTTGCTTTCTTAGCTCTAGGATCAAGCTTACTTTCTTTAACATGATAGTAAGCAGGACATCCGAAAATGTGTAAAAAGTCATAATCAGTAGCATGTTTACCTCTCCACATTTCAATGGGAGTCTTCCCCTCATTGGCAGTTGAGGGTAGTCGGTTGATGATGTGGCAGGCATATGTCACAGCTTCAGCCCAAAATGTCTTGCTGAGTCCAGCAGTCAGCATCATACATCGCACTTTCTCTAATAAAGTACGATTCATTCGTTCTGCCACACCGTTCTGCTGCGGTGTGCCCCGTACTGTGAAGTGTCTGACAATTCCCTCTCTCCGACATAATTCCATGAAGGGGTCTGACGTGTACTCACCTCCATTATCAGATCTGAGCCGCTTGATCTTCCTGCCGGTCTAAGTCTCAACCATTTTCTTCCAATCAAGGAAGATTTTCAGCACTTCATCTTTATTCTGCATCGTATACACCCACACACGACGAGAATAATCATCAACAAAAGTTACAAACCAACGTTTACCTCCCAAAGATGCATTTTGGGTCGGCCCCCAAACATCAGAGTGCACATAGTCAAGAATTCCCTGTGTATTGTGTACTGCGGTTCCGAACTTGACCCGCCTCTGCTTCCCCAATACACAGTGCTCACAGAAAGATAATTTACCAGTTTTGGCACCCTTGAGTAAGCTTTGCTTCACCAGTGTTTGCAAAGCTTTTTCTCATGCGTGTCCCATACGCATATGCCAAAGACTGGTGGTGTCGACATCAGTCTTATCCAGCTTCTCACAGCTTGTGGAAGCTCTCCCATCGACAGTACTTCCCTGCAAGAAGTACAAGTTACCTCGCCTTAAACCCTTCATAGCCACCCGAACTCCTGTTAATACTTTGAGAGTTCCGTCTTCAATGGTGATTCTGAATCCCTTTGAATCCAGAGATCCCAGTGAGATGAGATTCTTCCGCAAGTCCGGAACATACCGAACTTCTGTTAGAGTCTTGATGCTACCATCGTGCAGCTTTAACCGAATGCTACCTATTCCTTGTGTCTTACAGGCACTGTCATTGCCCATAAGAACTGCTCCACCTGCGATCTTTGTGAAGTCAGTAAACCAGTCCCGATTGGGACACATATGATAGGTACATCCGGAATCCATAATCCATTCATCGGAATGACAAATGGATAATGAACTTATCAAGGAAAAATCGGAATCATCATCTTTGTCCATGACATTGGCTGTAGTAGGTTGATTCTGCGGTTGTCCTTTCCAGTTTGGACATTCCTTCTTCCAGTGTCCTTTTTTGTGACAAAAGGCACACTCGTCTTTGGCGAGTTTTCTACCGACTGATGGACCACGTGAAGTGGTATGGGTCTTCGATTTTGAATCATTCTTCTTTCTGGGATGCCTTGACTGTGGTCTCCCCCTTGCTGTTAAAGCTTCACTTGATGTATCTTGTTGTACCTGCTTATCCCTTTTCCGGTACTCATTACTAATTAAAGAACTAGATACATCGTCGAACTTAATACTTTCCTTCCCGTACAGTAGAATAGTAATTAAATGATCATACGTATCGGGCAAGGAATTTAACAAAAGTAAAGCCTTATCTTCATCATCTATTTCAACATCTAAGTTTAACAGATCAGCAAGAATTTGGTTGTAACTGTTCAGATGCTCGGACATTGAAATACCTTCACGAAATTGGAATCTGAAGAGCTTCTTCTTCAAGTGCAAACGACTCTCAATGCTCTTCTTCATGAACTTATCCTCCAACTTCTGCCAAAGTACCTTAGCATTTGTTTCTCTCATGACAAAATACTTTTCTTCTTTGGTAAGGCACAATCGGATTGTACTACACGCTTGAGTGTTGAACTTCTTCCAATCCCGATCAGTCACATCATCTGGCTTTTCTCCCAACGCAATATCCAATTCTTGTTGGATCAAGACGTCCATGACTTCACATTGCCACATGCCGAAGTTTCTTGTCCCATCGAACTTATCAACTTGAAACTTGGCATTTGAAACATTGGACTGTCGCCTGGAGCTATTGACATTATCAGAGCTCCCATCTCCTCCTGATCTTTCCATTCGAAATTTAGAAATTTTAGACTCAAAATTTCAAAATTCTAACCGTACGGATGACTCCGGAATGATCCAAATAGTTGGAAAGCACTATTTGATCGTTGAAATCGGACTCCGGATGACTTCGTTCAAGACCAGAATAGATCTTGAAAATGGACGGTTCAGATCTGCCGGGTGCGTGGAGGTGCGTGCGTGCGCGTGGAATCACTTGCCAAACCGGTCCGGGGCGCGTGGGGCTCGTGGGTGCGAGTGGGGGCGCGTGGGAGCGTGATTTTCAGTCGTCTTCAACCTCCGGTGCGCGTCGGGCGCGTGAAAAACCTCGGAAACTTGCAGGAGCAAGTGTGGGCTACTCCGACGTCCGATCTCGATTCCGTTTGCGGCAACGGATTCGTATTGACGATAGGAACACCCTGGTATTGTCGAAAATTGAAATTGAGCAACTTGAATTTTCGGACAACTTCGAACCGAAGCTCTGATACCACTTGTTATACTTCACTCACCTCACCGGAAATCACACAAAACGATTTTAAAGTGGTTCGGCAAATTGCCTACGTCCACTGGAGCTTCTTTAATAGAATTTGGTACAAGATTTCCAAAACCTTACAAATTCTCTCAATCTCTCATGTATTTGTTCTTGCACCCACTCCTCTCCTTATTCCATATGCATATCAGAACTCTCCTTTTATAGGAGGAGTTCTCTTCATGTGCATCAAGAAAAACGTGGGCTGCTACTTTGCAAAAGGTGGTGGTCAAAGGTGGTGGCTGACAATGGAAACGTGGGCAGCTGTTCTCCTTGGACGTGGGCTGCTCCTTTCCTTGTCCTTCTTGGGTGGCTTTCAACATTACTATCGTGGACTTCGTGCCTCATCGAGATCCGCAGGTGCCGTGTTGGGTGGGTTCGATAAGCCTTCTCTCATTGTTTCCTGCAGCATCCACTTCTATTTCCCAACACTCCTTTAGCTAAGCTAGCATGCAACCTACGTTGGGTCTCTGAGTTGCTGTTTATTCAATACAAGCAACAGTACAAACTCTACTACTTTCCATGCAGTGCTGATGCTGAAATCCCTGTTCAACTGTTTATCAACTACGCTTAGTATATCTTCATTAGTCTCAATCAAATAAGACACCCATAAAAGTATCCCGAATATCTTTGCGTGGGAGCCTTTGCTGAACAGTGGGTACCCAGAGACCACCTCAGAGAATGATAGTGAAGCTGTAAACATCAATTAGACTGAAACAGAAGTAGTCTTAACCCTAAATATCTATTTCATCGATTACCAACATTTTTTACATTCTTAATGTACTGACAATTATCCACAATATACAGATTATATAGCTTGTAGCCTTACCTATTGTTGGGTATTGATAGTGACGACCCAATATGGGAAAGGCCTCGAAGGCCCAATAAATTTGCAGGGGGTGCAACCCATACCATTTAAACAAGGCCAACCCACAGTAAGGTTACTCTGACCCTCATAAAGTGGTCCAGTATCGAATCCAAACTAAAGTGGACGCCAAAGTGCCACTTCAGGTCGCCATTGGCCAAGGCCAAAGCCTCCCACTGCTCGCCAAGGGAGTGCCCAGGGAGTGCTCGCCAACAATCAAGGTCGCAGCCACAGGAGTGCTCGCCTTGAAGAGAGCCTTGCCTCTCTCCTCTGGTCCCACCAACCGTTAATAAGGATATAGCCACGATATCCCGCATATCTCGGGCATATATTCACTAAAGATTAGATACGGTAACTGCAATATCTCGCCGTAACCGCAATATCTACCATCTAAATCTTCAACAACACAATATTCACGAAGATATACAGTTACCTTATACGGTTTGGTATCTCCTACTCTATAAATACCTTTGCTTTACATACATTCAATACGTTTTGAGCTATATACACACATATACTCATTTAAGCATCGGAGAGGGACCCAGAGGCACCCCCTCTGTTGCGATCCCCTTCTTGCAGGTTCATCGGAGCTCCGGCGAAAGCGCGCGATCACCATCTCCTTGGCATTCAATTCATTGCCAGATCAGCATTTAGGAAATCACGATCCAACATTTGGCGCCGTCTGTGGGAAAACGAGCAAAACAGTCATACATACTCGCTCTAACCGCAATCATCGGAAAGAAGCTAACGAACAATCCTCGGATAGCTCTAATTCCGCTGCCGCTTCGCACTCCACCAAGAACCTGCTAGCCAAGCAGTCTGTGATGCCGTCCCTCCGAGACCGGCACGTGAACACATTGGCAATTCGAGAACGACCCCTGTTCCAAACGTCGCAGAGATTCCAGATCGACAAACCATCCAAGTGGCTTGGGAAACCATTCAGGTAACCGCAGAGATGATATCCCTCTTGGAAACCATCATAGGACAGGCCCGCAGAAAAAACCCCTGCTCCTCATGAGGATCCTCGTCCTGCGGGGCCACCGGAATCAGAAACTGGAAATCCTGGCACCACAGCCCCTCAAGAAGATCAAGAGATGACTTTTGGACACCAATCCTTACCTCCGGCCTCCACTGAGACGCCGGCAGTCACTCGCTCTGTCAGTCCATCAAGTTCTGCACCGACTGGAGGACAGCAACCCCAATTCACTCTTGACCAAGTTGATGAGCTTATCACTAAGAGACTCAAAGAACAACGCGAAACTGTCATGACTCCCTTTAAGGAACGATCAACTCGTCTCTTCACCACTGACCTGGTCGTCGTCAAGACCCCAAAGGATGTCGTCGTCAGGGCCATCCCCGAGTATAGAGGTGGAGGCGCCCCCATTATACATGTTAATAAGCATGAAGCCTCTCTGTTGGGTAAGTCGACTGATCCGAATCACTTAGCCCTATTATTTCTGTCGACCCTTTTGGGTTCGGCGCCGTCTTGGTTCTTTGGTGTCTCTGCAGGATCAAGAAGGGTAAGAAGGGTCGAGAAAAGCCTAGATCGGAAAACCCAGGACCAAGACATCCAGAGGTCCCCGATTATTTCACGCCTTTAAACAGGCAGATCTCGGCGGTACTAGTCGAGATGGAAAGGTCTCTGGCAAGGCCACCGAGACCCCGCAAGAGTGGTCAGCCCATGGGGAATGACACCGAGAGCTATTGCAGATAGCACAAGCGCGACATCGAAAAGCTGATAAAGATAGGAATGTTGAAGGAATGAATTCACAAGGCTGGACAGTCAGAATAAACTTTCAGCTAAGTGGGAAGGACCATACAAGCAAGTGATTCCTTCATAAACATGTTCACTCGAAGCAAATCGAACAAAAAAAAGCCACAAAAGCCCTATCACCAAAGATAGGCCACAAAAAAGCCCTAGCAACAAAGCTAGGCCAAAAAGCCCTGTCGCCAAAGACAGGCCAAAAGCCCTAACAACAAAGTTAGGCCACAAAAGCCCTGATGTCAAAGTCAGGCCAAAAGCCCTAACAACAAAGTTAGGCCACAAAAGCCCTGACGCCAAAGTCAGGCCAAAAGCCCTATCACCAAAGATAGGCCACAAAAAAGCCCTAACAACAAAGTTAGGCCACAAAAGCCCTATCACCAAAGATAGGCCACAAAAAAGCCCTAGCAACAAAGCTAGGCCAAAAAGCCCTGTCGCCAAAGACAGGCCAAAAGCCCTAACAACAAAGTTAGGCCACAAAAGCCCTGATGTCAAAGTCAGGCCAAAAGCCCTAACAACAAAGTTAGGCCACAAAAGCCCTGACGCCAAAGTCAGGCCAAAAGCCCTATCACCAAAGATAGGCCACAAAAAAGCCCTAACAACAAAGTTAGGCCACAAAAGCCCTATCACCAAAGATAGGCCACAAAAGCCCTAGCAACAAAGCTAGGCCAAAAAGCCATGTCGCCAAAGACAGGCCAAAAGCCCTAGCAACAAAGCTAGGCCAAAAAGCCCTGTCGCCAAAGACAGGCCAAAAGCCCTAGCAACAAAACTAGGCCACAAAAGCCCTAACAATAAAGTTAGGCCTCAAAAGACCTGACGCCAAGAGTCAGGCAAAAACCTGATAACCGAATCAGGCACAAAAAGCCCTGACGCCAAAAGTCAGGCCAAAAGACCTAGCAATAAAGATAGGCAAAACAAAAAATCCCTGACGCCAAAGTCAGGCCAAAAGACCTAGCAATAAAGTTAGGCAAGATGAGAAGCAGACGCCAAAACCAAACAAAGGGATCTGCTAACAAAGAATTTTAGGCGATCACTATGGATGACAAAGCCTTAGGATGACCTCGAAGGTCTAAACTTCAAAGAAGGTAATATCTCTTTGAACTTAGAAGTTTATGCTTTTAAGTATCAGAAGTATTTTCCTTAGAAGGATCGACTTATGCTTGGTCTAAGACTTCAAGAGTCGAAGACATTACAAGTCAAAAGGAAGTCGAAGAGTAATTATGATTAAGACGTTGGATAAATAGCCAAGCATGTTCAAAGTCGAATAAAAGGCTTATGAATATAAAGGCATTCAATAAAAGAAGCCAAGTCTTAAATCAAATAAATAATTACAAGGAAAACAAAAAATTACAAAGAAAAACAGCTATCCAAAAGGCAAATATTGTCAATAAAAGAGATGGAGACTTCAGGCTTGGGGATCCTCGGGGGCAGAGGCACTGGCTCGCCTTCAGGGGCAGGGACGATTTGCTCGCCTTCGGGGGCAGGAAGGCTTGGTCCGCCTTCGGGAACAACCTCTTCAGCCATAGCTGGAATAACCCCTTCAGCAACAAGGGTAGACTGAGAGTTACGACTCCGGAGGAAGCTCCTCAAGGACCCAACTTCCTCAAGGGGAAAATTGGGATCGACCGCCCGGACATCATCCACCAGGACTTGGAGAAAATCGCCGACTTCATCATCTTCAGAGCGCAGTCTTCAAAATCCTAAAAGGCGAACGAATCCATAAAGGATGACAGTTTCCTTAAAGGCATAATCCTTGGGTAACAGTTTCCTTAAGAAACATGGCGAAAGGAACGGACGAGCCGATAAGAGGCCACGGTCCTTCCCCCGAAACCTAAAGGAGCGAAAAGAACCTCTAAAGGATAACGTTTCCTCCAAAGAAAGGTCCAAGACCCTTTGAATGAAAACAAAAAGGCGAGACAATTCTACAAAAGCTGAAGCGAAGTTGAAAACAAGTATGGTAAAACTTCCTAAAGCTTTCCAGCTTCCTAAAAAGGCGAGCGAATCTTGGGTAACAGTTCCCCAAAAAGGGAGAACGAATCCGAGGTAACAGCTTCTTAAAAGGCGAGCAAATCTTAGATAACAGTTTCCTACGACTAGGCGAACGAATCTAAGGACCAAAATCCTAAAAGGCGAACGAATCCATAAAGGATGACAGTTTCCTTAAAGGCATAATCCTTGGGTAACAGTTTCCTTAAGAAACATGGCGAAAGGAACGGACGAGCCGATAAGAGGCCACGGTCCTTCCCCCGAAACCTAAAGAAGCGAAAAGAACCTCTAAAAGGTAACGTTTCCTCCAAAGAAAGGTCCAAGACCCTTTGAATGAAAACAAAAAGGCGAGACTATTCTACAAAAGCTGAAGCGAAGTTGAAAACAAGTATGGTAAAACTTCCTAAAGCTTTAAAGCAAGATAGACATCGGAAGAACAACCAAGTATACTCGAAGTCAAACAAAAACCAAGGCTTACGAAACAAAAAGACCCGATACCAAAATTGGGCAAAAGACCTAACGCCAAAGTTAGGCAAAAAGACCTAACGCCAAAGTTAGGCAAACCAAAAGATCCGAAAGACCTGATGACTGAATCAGGTGAAAGACCTAGCACCAAAGTTAGGCGAAAGACCTGATGCCAAAGTCAGGCACAAGACCTGTTATCAAAATCAGGCGAAAAGACCTAAGGAAAAAGTTAGGCAAATAAGGCCTAAATATAAAAATCAGACATAAGTCCTAGCGCAAAAGGCGAGCAATCCGTCAAGGAGTCCGTTCTCTTATAAGTTGGGCAAAAATTGAGAAGTAACATCCAAAGCGAATGAATCCATATCAAAGGTAACAGTTCCTTTGCGAAACAAACACAAGAAAGTGGGCGAATGAACCTAGGGCGACCACTTACTAAAAGATGAATGAGCCTCGGGTAACAGTTCCCCGTGATTAGACGAACACTCCAAAGGTCTAAAACCTTAACAAAGCGAACACATCTACAAAAGATGATAGTTTCCTTAAAGGTATGATCTTCGAGTAACAGTTCCCTTAAAAAACTTTGGTGAAGGGAATGGATGGTCCAAGATCCTATATGGCGAGACTCTCCTACATAAGCTAAAGAGAAGTTGAAAACAAATATGGTAAAACTTCCTAAAGCGTTCGAACGAAAAGATATCGGAAGAACGACCAAACACATTCGAAGTCGAAAAAGAGTAAAGGCTTACGAAATTAAAGGCGTTCATTATAATAATATCCGAGTCTGAAATCAAAAGAATAATTACAACTATCCCAAAAACAAAGGGAAGTAAAAGTGATTATCGATAAAAAGAAGGATGAGCAAAAAGCAGGAGGATGAACAGGCTCCTTTGACCTGAAACTCTGCATCGACTCGGTCGCCTGAAGGCCTGAGACCTCAAGGTCTGGGTTCATCAGGGGATGCAGTCTCCTTCTCGGCCTCGGGGGCAGCCTCATCGCCAAGGAGCTTCCTTGGTGTAGCCGGTCTCAATGAAGTCCTGAAGAGACCTCACCTCCCATAGAGGAAACTTGGGATCAATCCCTTGAATCTCGTCGACCAAGATCTGGAGGTAGGAAGCAGCCTCGGCCTTTATCACCTCCAAGGCGCAGACAGAGAACTCCTCGGACTTCTTAAAGTCCACACTAAGGGGGGATGGGACAGCCTTATGATTTAAGTAAGGATGCTCCTGCTCAGCCATCGAGGCATCCCTCTGCACCCAGGACTCTTTCAATTGAGCCATGAGGTCACCATTCTCTGCCTCTAGCCAAACAGAGTACTGGTCGACATCCTTGATCCGAAACTCATAGACGCCTAGGCAGCTAACAACCTCGTCTTAGCCCGCTTGGAAAATAGACTGAAGAATTTAGGTCCTCAAGTGCGGTCAATGAATTTAGGTCCCAGACTGATGGGTTAGAAATTTATCCAATCAATAAAGACTGGCGTGGAATGATGAACCCCGACCTTGAGCGTCAGTTGTACGAACTGATGAATGCCCGCTAACCCAAGCATCGACTCTGAAGTTTCCGCCCCTGAGCGGATTGAACAGAAGTTTGGTTGCCTATGATGTCGGAAGAAGTCATCAATGATGTTCCGATCACTCCCCGACAGCTCTCCAAAGCTCGAAGGAGTATCCCGTTCTGGCTGAGAAAGCTTTTTTGAGGATAAAAAGAGAGAAATGAAAAATTGAAACAGAGGGCTGAAAGAAGATATGAACTCTGGAATGCAAATGAATTGAGTGCGTAAAAGACTAAATGCTAAAGTTCAGCCTTTTTAGCCAAAACGAAGGAAACCGAACGGGCATGTGAGAAACGGCTCAGATAATGATTACACCCTTTTGGGTAAAACCGAAGTAATGTCAGAATTCCAAGGGTTACATCGGGGAGACAAAAGGTTGGAACGACACGAAAAACCTGTGAGTCTGCCCACTGGTTACGGAAGACAAAGAGACAGACATGCCTCAAAAGTCCTCTCGACTTCCGCTAACTGTCCATTCATTAAAATGTTCGAAGTCTTACACAAAAAAGGTGATTGCCAAAAGCTATACCAGACCTCTCCTAACACCCTCGCAACGATAGTGTTCGCCCAAAGAGTGAAGAATGAGCATCCATAAACCCTGGAAACCCAAAGCGTTCGCCTAATGGGGTAAGGTATCACACATTTCGAAAAACTCTACGCAACCAAAATCGTTCGCCAAAGGATACAGAGCATCAAAAGGCACAAATAGCAGATAAGGAAAGCAAAAAATCCAGTCCAAAAGTCACTATCTTAAACCCTATCACAGAATCAAGCTCGACCAAAGAAACTTCACTCAAGCTTCGGGGGCAAATGTTGGGTATTGATAGTGACGACCCAATATGGGAAAGGCCTCGAAGGCCCAATAAATTTGCAGGGGGTGCAACCCATACCATTTAAACAAGGCCAACCCACAGTAAGGTTACTCTGACCCTCATAAAGTGGTCCAGTATCGAATCCAAACTAAAGTGGACGCCAAAGTGCCACTTCAGGTCGCCATTGGCCAAGGCCAAAGCCTCCCACTGCTCGCCAAGGGAGTGCCCAGGGAGTGCTCGCCAACAATCAAGGTCGCAGCCACAGGAGTGCTCGCCTTGAAGAGAGCCTTGCCTCTCTCCTCTGGTCCCACCAACCGTTAATAAGGATATAGCCACGATATCCCGCATATCTCGGGCATATATTCACTAAAGATTAGATACGGTAACTGCAATATCTCGCCGTAACCGCAATATCTACCATCTAAATCTTCAACAACACAATATTCACGAAGATATACAGTTACCTTATACGGTTTGGTATCTCCTACTCTATAAATACCTTTGCTTTACATACATTCAATACGTTTTGAGCTATATACACACATATACTCATTTAAGCATCGGAGAGGGACCCAGAGGCACCCCCTCTGTTGCGATCCCCTTCTTGCAGGTTCATCGGAGCTCCGGCGAAAGCGCGCGATCACCATTTCCTTGGCATTCAATTCATTGCCAGATCAGCATTTAGGAAATCACGATCCAACACCTATAAATCAGAAAACTTCCAATGTTTAACCAACATCGGTTTATCAATGATCCAGACTTGAGTTAGGTGAATCAAATTATCCAGCATTCAAACTTGAAACAGTGAAAGGAAAGGTGTCCCGTTTACACTGTAAATGGAACATACTTGTATGTCATTGTTCAGGGGGGGTGTATAATATCATTATACTTGTCAGAAGTGTTCACAGTAGCCTAGTAATTAACCCCGACTGCAAGTCGAATACAGTAGTCTGATTCTTGCCATCGTAATTGCCATAGAAGAACGAAGCTTGGATCAGAAATGTGTTATACTTTGCTTTTGCAGGTTTTAGTGTGTAACAATTCCTCGTACCAATTAGGAAACTTCTCGAGTTCTTTCCCTATCTTTGGATACCCTCCAAAGAGACATATATGTCTGCATATTCTCTCCCAAATCGACATATTCATCATCCCGTCGCATAGTTCAGTTGAAAAATACCATCGTACGTAACAAGCACTTGTTGCCCAGAAATCGATTTTTTATGAAACCTTTTTAAGAGGAATCTTTGCAGGTAGTACACAACTTTGAGCAAATGAATAGGCAGAGGCATAGAACGAGGTGAATTTAAATTCAAGAATGATCAAGGAAGCAGTTCAAACTTGAGACCGTACATAAGAGGAATAAGTGCCCAACAACTTGACGAACAGTAGTGATCATTTAATTACCACCCCTTGGCTCATTGAAAATGGAAGGAAAGGACGTAGACTAGAGTTTGGTTAGAAATTTGGACTGGTTCTGTTCATTTGTCCTACACTGTTTCAGCTTTTCCAATCACAGTAAAGAAGATAAAGAAGTGCAATAATGGTGTCAAATTTGTGGTGTTAGGCTGATAGCTCCATCCACTACTCAAAGAGGAGAATTTAATCTCATCTTATGGGTTGGTCCCTTCTATAAGAGGCAGCCGGTAGGACAACAATATACCTTAACTGATATGCCTTAAAGTGTAAGTAACCTAACATCCACATATGGAATATGGAGTTCGAACAAAAAAAAGCATGATTGGCCCAAAGTGGAATGGTTTTGCAGCAGCTGGTGATAAGCTACCATGCGGCTATTGGATCGAATTCACGATTTCTCTCGATTTCACTCTTGTGATCGGTGGAAAACCCTAGGGATGGCCGTTTCTTAGAGAGCAAATGAGAAACTCACGAAAATGATTTGTGGTGCTGCTACCCTAGCACCGGTTTTTCTTTCTTTTATTACTAAACCAACAATCATAAGTTTTTCTACCGAACCGAAAGAATCAAACAAATACTGAACCGAAAATAACACTTAACATAAAAATAACAATAAGCTTAATATAACATTCTCCTCCTAAGCTTGTTGTCCGACTTCGATCACTCTAGCTCTTTCTCGCATCTCCGCAAACCTCACCTTGGCTAGCGACTTAGTCAAGATATCGACACGTTGCTCCTCCGTGCGCACGTGCAGAATCTCGATCATCCCCGACTCCACACATTCTCGAATATAGTGGAACCGAGTGTCAATATGTTTGTTCCTATCATGGTAGACCGAACCGGTGACCTCTTCTTGGTTGACACATCATGGGAAATCTCAGCACAGTATGTCCTGTTGTGCATCATCAGGACTTCCAACTCCTTGACATTGTGGACAACGAACTTCTTGAATCCATTTGGGAGATAGTGTCAAGTCTTCTTGTCTGAACCGTAACCTATGTTGGGCATCAAAGTAACACCCTTGAACTTTCTCCTCACACGTGAGTCAATACCCTTTGGCCTCCTCCAGTTTGTCTTGACGCATATCTTGCGGTCCCACTGTGGTTTCTTGAACTGCTTCACACGCTTCTTGATGATCTTCTTCGTCAGCAGAGGAACAACCATTGCTTCTGATGTGAGATTCTCCTTGCTAAACCCTTGGCTGTGTGATGTGAAATTAGTGCTGAGGCGACTGTTCCACTTGGCGTAAGATCTGGGGACAGTGAATTTTGAGAATAATTCAGGTAAAGGACGGGGCGTCGACGACCACTCCACCTCTAGGAGCGCGTCCAACAGATCTTCCGCCGTTACATTTCCCCAACCCATCGCTGCAGCTGTGCGTATCCACGACTTTTGCTTGAGCTGGATACCAAACCGTAGAGCTTGATTGGCGCCAGAGATTTGCTTCTGCTCTCTCTCTTCACGGCAACTTTCTCCGATGGAAAAGTACAGAGTCTTAAGTTTCATCAACAATCCATCGCCATCATCTACCTCACCAATACAGTGCTCAGAAGAATCTGCGTACTCGAGAGAGCTAAGTGCAACTTCCCTGCTTTTCTCCACCTTTTCCTTCTTCCATTTATAAGCAGCTTCCATGATCCTCAAGTTTGTGGTATGAGCCTCCTCGGGGAAGAGGTAGTCTATATACTCCTCAAAATCTGTTGGACCATCTTCTGACACAATCGGTCTCTTCTTCTTCAGTTTCTTAGGCAGCTTCGACTGCACTAACCTCACGTCACCGCATTCACTTGAGCTACTCTCCATTTTTAGCCATTCTTCCAGTACCAGTGCTATTTCCTCCTTCAATTCAGGAGTTGATGTTCTCAAGTAGCTAACCGCTCTCTCAAACACACCTCTGGCACGTTGTATGCATTTCTTCTTTTTCTTCTCACGATACAACTTCAAATCATCTTCAGACATATCTGCACTGCCTGATTCATTCTCCATTGCAGAAGCTTCAAACTTTGCATAACTTATCCACACCTGTACATGTTTAGTGCGGTCAAGAAGCATGTCATATAGCTCTCGAGTTCTTTGGAATTCACCCTCTGATGTCTCAAAGTCTATGTATCTTTGCCAGTACTGCTTTTCCTCAGCAGGAGGCACATTGGCAATAGCTCGCTCGTAGACATCCCGAATCCTCTCTTTATTACCAACACTTTATTCCCAGCGTATATAATCAAACCAAGAATCATAGTTGACAGGATTCTTCTTAGCCTCATCCTCATATTGAAACCTCCTTTTACCAACTATAGCATCCTTTCCTTTTGCAAGAAGATAAACGGGTAGTGTCGGTGTGATGTTAAGCACATATAATCGGTTGCTTAACCGCCTCACCTTCACTAATAACCTCTTCGACCGATCAATCACCGATAACACACCATCTTCAATGTCAATCTTACACCCATTTTCATCCAATTGACCAAGACTAATGATATTACTTTTCAAGCTCGGTATGTAATATACATTAGTTATCACTCGGTGTTCTCCCGTAAGGCACTCGATCACAACCGAACCTCTACCACATATCTCAACCTTCGAGCCATCACCAAACTGAACCAATCCTCTAACATTCATGTCAATTTCAGCAAATTTATCAAGACAACCCGTCATATGATTACTAGCACCCGTATCAAGATACCAAGACTCACCCCGCTCATGTGAGGGTTTCGGCCGAACCCTATCCTCTTGAAGTAAGACTTGATCTCCACTTTGTAAGACTTGATCTACACTTTGTGTGACATGATTCAACACAACTTCTTCTATCATCAATAGTGCCGGTTCATCGTCTACTTGAGCTTCCACTAAGTTAGCCCGTTCCTCTCTCCGATTCGGCTTAGGGCACTCCTTAGCATAATGCCCGTACTCATTGCAATTATAACACTTCACTTTCGACTTGTCAAAACCTGCCCTTCGGTCTTCCCCGAACCCACCACGGCCTCGCCCTCGACCGCGGTCACGCCCGCCACGCCCACGGTCCCTTCCGTGTGCTTCGGCCCTTCGGTCACTACTACTTTGACCCTCGTTTTTCTTCGGCTTCCCATACCGATTCTCCCATTCGCTTCGGGTTAAGAGCAATTGATCTCCACTTCCGTTTGAAGAATCCCGACCTTTGAGGCCTTCTTCATATGTGCGAAGATGCCCTATCGCCTCCGATATCGACATATGCTCCATATCGCCGAATTGCTCGATCGTTCCGACTATTTGTAGGAATCGATCTGGAACCGCACCAAATAACCTCTCAACCACTTCGGCATCTTCAATTGTGGCACCCAAGGATCGGATTTCACCCACTAACGTCGTGAGCTTCATCGAGAACTCGTTAATCATCTCCGAGTCCTCCATCCTTAACTTGTTCAATTGCCTTTTTAGCACTTGAACTCGCGCTTTCTTCACGCGATCCTCTCCGATCCTCATCTCCTCAATTGTATCCCACGCCTCCTTTGCGTGTTCCTTACCCGCAATCACCATCATAACATCATCCGGCACGACTTGTGAAATTACCGCCATTGCTCCTCGTTCCCGTTCACCGACATCTCCATCTGTGATCGCCGACCATAACCCTAACGTTCGAAGAATAATCTTCATCTTCACTGCCCAAATACCATAATTTGACTCGGTGAGCATGGGGTATTGGATCAGTACCACCGAAGCTCTCATCGGTGGTAGGGGCGGCGCCGATCTCCTTGCTACGGCATCCCTCGCGGCATTTCCTCCATCACGATCGGCCATTCTCTTCTCCTTATCGTGATAAACAAAGCTTTGATGCCAATTGTTGGATCGAATTCACGATTTCTCTCGATTTCACTTTTGTGATCGGTGGAAAACCCTAGGGACGGCCGTTTCTTAGAGAGCAAATGAGAAACTCACGAAAATGATTTGTGGTGCTGCTACCCTAGCACCGGTTTTTTTCTTTCTTTTATTACTAAACCAACAATCATAAGTTTTTCTACCGAACCGAAAGAATCAAACAAATACTGAACCGAAAATAACACTTAACATAAAAATAACAATAAGCTTAATATAACAGCGGCAATTTCTTCTTGTATCATTTTGTGCTAAGAATATGTAGAACACTTTATTGGACACTGTTACAATCGCTGAATATTCGTTATGTTACGAGAAAACTACAATTGTGTAAAAACAAACACATTATGTACGTTCAACAAACTCATGTCTCTTACTCTTAGTAGCTGCAAAAGGCAATGAAACCTCCTCTTTTACCGACAGTAAAAATCAACGTCTTCCATAGAGTTAATCGCACTGCTTCCTCTCCTCTTGTATCGACCGAAAGATCCGAGCGGCTGTCTCCGTTGCTAGTTTTGGGTTATGTGGGACAACCTTAATCACCTTTGTCCTTCTCTCAGTGCTCTGAGATGCAGATTGGTTCGAGGCAGGTGGATTCGAGGTGGGTGATGTGGGGAAGAGAGGAAGCGGGGCCGTAGGCCCCCCTCTTCTGCTGCATGGCCTCTCGGAAGGGCAGCTTCCGGTGCTCCCTTCCATCTCCTTACCCTTTGCACCCGGGACTTTTCTAGGATCTACCTGACTGACCTGCTCCGACAGTTGACTTTCCCTACCGTACAACCATGACTCCGAGAACAGGTTCGGGACTGGAGAATTCATCATCGGTATACCGTAGAGTGGAAAGTAAGTGGAACCCATCAGAGAGGGAAAGTTCATCTTTATGGGTCCACAGCCTTCGTACACCGGCCCCACAAATCCCGTATTAGGTGGCCCCGGACCTGCGTATGGTTTGTAAATAAGGCCCCCAGATGGGGATACAATCGGGACTAACCATTGATTGCCGCTTGGTGGGAAACACCATACAGCTAACTTGGCTTCGGCTGTTTCTGGTGGATTTTCCGTCTGGTTTTGCGGAGGACTGTCAGGTTCTTTTGCTGTTTCAAAGTTGGATAGAGGAGGAGTTGTTGTTGTCTCTGCCTTACGGTTTGCAGCTTCCGGAAGCTGCTCGGGTCTCGGAGGACTGTCATTGTCTTTAGACTCAGTTGGGGTTTTCTTGGACGGGATTGAAACGGGTTTTGCTATCGGTTTCTTGAAGAAGAGTGTTTCTTGAAACAGTATCTGCGGGGACCTCGCGATTAAGTTCTGAACCTGCATTACATTATGCGACATGATCAAATTTGCAGCAAAATAATAATCGTAGTCAACCCGATGGAGCAAATATATATATGTGTAAGCGTGTGTACCTTTATGATTCTGTGGAGCTCAAAAACTTGCACATTAAAGTCTCTTTGCTGCCTGAAACAGCAACATTACGAACAATAAAAAACTGAAACATTTTCCAGAATGCAATTTGCTGCATTTCTCAAATGCAAAACTTTTGCAATAAACGTTTTTGAACATAGAGATTGCAACAAACATCAGAATGCAATTGGCTAATTTTTGCTCTATAAACTTTGAAACTAAATTTCGTAAGTGTTTCTCTTTTATGAGCAACGAAATGCAGCCAATGCAGTAACATAGTGAAGTAAATAATAAATTTACTTACTTGGCAATGGATTTTCTTGCTGCCCAGAACTGCTTTTGGCCTATGATTCCGACAACATCATCTGGTGACAGACACGAAGCAAATGAGGTGCTTTTCTGTCTCTTACTGCTCTTTTCATTTTTACTGGAATTTCTACCATCACCTTCTGCAGAACAATTCTTATGTTGTCTCTTCAGTTTCTCTGCAGCTTGCATGGTTTCATCTCCTTTCTCACTAATTTTCTCTCTGAAACGATACCTTGACTCCAAATCAATTGACTCAGTTGGACCGAATTCAGATCGGCTAGATAATCTCGATTGAGAGGGCAATGGAGATGTACGATCTTCACTCTCTACAGGCTTCCTCCTAAAAGGCTTCCGAAATCCAGAATTTTGGTGGTGAAAGGGATTACTTTTGACGGTTAACGAATTCGAGGGTTGGTTAACGAATTCGAGGGTTGATTATGTTGGGAAGTTTCTACTGCAGATCCGAATCCAAATCTACTAAAGAGATGACCTTGTTCTTCTCTGATAAGGAACTTGCCGGTGGATCGTGCAATGGAGTAAAAACATTATTACTTTGTTGTAGGATACCACCCTGAATTGTTCATTAAGATACAAGTAGTTCAAATGGTAGAAACAGGAAGTGATGCAAGATTATGAAATGCAGCAGAAATTAAAATTTACGGCATTCGAAGTTTAGTAAGACAATAAAAAAAGGGTTAAATACCAAATAGCTACCTGAGACGTTTTGCAACGAGCTACCCGAACTTTGAAAATTCAAAACGGGCTACCTCACCTTGAAGAAGGTGCAAATAGCTACCTCCGTCCAATTTTCCGTCAACTTTTGTCGGAAAATCGTCGAAACCAGCCTCAATAGTTCCTTTGGCGGCTCAACTGGCAGCTCTGGCGGCTCAACTGGCGGTGGTTGCGAGCACTTCGACGAGGCGTGGCTTCGTGGAGGCGAGGCGTGGCTCGAAGAGGCGTGGCTTCGTGGAGGTGTCATGGACGTCACAAACGTCGAGCAGGCACGGATTGCAGAGGAAGATTGTCTGCCGATGCAAGCATGTCCTAACAACAACAACAACCTAGGATCTCCCCGTAGCGGCGGAGGTCCTCCACAGCCACCGGCCCAACAGACCCCATTGTCGCACCAGCAGCTGCTAGGAGAGCAACAACTTGCCGAGGAACATGGTTTGCTGATGCAAGCAGGTCCTAACAACAACAAATTAGGATCTTCCCGTAGCGGCGGAGGTCCTCCATAGCCACCGGTCCTCCATAGCCACCGGTCCTCCATAGATGATTGCTCTAGGATGACGTGAGTTTATTTCCTTAAAAAATAAATCTGAAGTGATTTCCAAGTTTAATGCCTTCTATGAAATGATCCAAACACAGTTCAATAAACAGATAAAAATCATACGGTCTGATAATGGAGGTGAATTTGTTAATTCCTCCATGCAAAATTTATTTAGGGATCGAGGTATGATCCACCAAACATCGTGTCCACATAACAAAATGGGGTTGCATAACGAAAAAATAGGATTGTCCTTGAAATGACTTGTGCGATTATGATTGAGTCTCATGTCCCTACTAATTATTTCTGACCTGAAGCTGTAGCAACTTCCGTATACCTACTAAATCGTCTGCCTACTAAAGCAATCAGTCTTAGAACTCCACTACATGAACTCTCACAACATGTTAATGTTCCCTCAACATTAACTCTTCCACCACGTATTTTTGGGTGTTCTGTCTATGTTCATATACCCAAATTCGACCGTTCTAAACTTGATCCATGCGCAGTCAAATGTGTCTTAGTAGGCTACAGAATTCATCAAAAAGGCTATCGTTGTTATTATCCGTCTACACATCGGTTATATACCACGATGGATTGTGATTTTCTTGAGACAGAATTCTATTACTCCACCCAACATAATGCTCAGGGGGAGAATCAATCAAACCTATTAAGTTGGGTGTCAAGTCTAGAATGGCCTGAAACGGTCCCAAAAGAGTTAGTAGGCGGAACCACCAAGACATTTCAAAACATAGTACAATCTGACCAAGCAGGCACTGGTATCATACCCACCCCAACTAATACTCCTGAGGTAAGTACCCAAATTTCAGATAATGAGTGCACAAGTTATTCTGATAACAATGGTACATAATAACAACGGTGAGTTTTGTGTTTTAGAGTAAAGTGAGAGAATAGTTATAAGGAAGAGAATGAGAAGGTAAAGAAAACAGCATGTGTGTTGAACAAAGTGACAGAGAGCAATCGTGAAAGAAAGGGGAAGAGTGTGTTGCAGCTCCTTAAGCTCTACGAAGAAGAAGTTCATCATTTTGTAGAGAAATCTGTGCTGTTTGCTATTGTGGTTGTTCTTATGCTAGATTAGCCTCTCCCAAACCAACAAATTGGTATCAGAGCAAGGTGGAATAAGTAGATTGGGCGAGTTATGGTTCCGACGAAAAGTGGACGACCGAGCAAAATCGAAGCAATCAACGACGAAAATGAATCGTCTATGGATGGGTCAGGTGAACAAGGTGTATCTCAACTCTCAATTCTTATATTTAATGGTGAAAACTATGACTATTGGAGTTTAAATGCCAAGACTATATTTAGGTCTCAAGATTTGTGGGATATAGTTGAGTTTGGATTGAGGAGACTGTTTCTATATTTACATTGAGTGAGATTGAAAAAAAGGATTTGAAAGATACTCGAAAGAGAGATGCTAAAGCTCTAGCATTTATTCAACAAGCTATGACGGAGAAATTGTTTCCGAGAATCATGAGGTGTAATACGGCAAATGAAGCTTGGATTGTTTTGCAAGAAGAGTTTCAAGGGAGTCAAAAAGTCTGAGCCATCAAACTTCAAACCTTGCGAGCCGAGTTAGAAAATATGAAAATGAAGGACGGTGAAAGCTTGAAGGACCATTTCACGCGGGTTACTGAAGTTGGTAGTCAAATGAGTTTGTGTGGAGAAGAAGTAAAAGATAAAATGATTGTTGATAAAATTTTGATTAACTTAACCGAGAAGTATGATACGATTATTGAGGAAACGAAAGACTTGGCAACATTAACCGTCCGCGAGTTAATGGCATCCTTTCAATCACATGAGCAAAGGGTGTTAAGACACTCCGAAAAATCAATAGAGAAGTTTCGCGAGCTACTAGGAGTTCAAGAACAACACATTAAGGGGGAGTGTTAAGTTAATGTGGTGATTGTTGTTTGTTTTTCTAATATTATATGTTGTGTGTTTAGTGAAACGGTGAGTTTTGTGTTTTAGAGTAAAGTGAGAGAATAGTTATAAGGAAGAGAATGAGAAGGTAAAGAAAACAGCATGTGTGTAGAAAAAAAGTGACATAGAGCAATCGTGAAAGAAAGGGGTAGAGTGGTGTTGCAGCTCCTTAAGCTCTACGAAGAAGAAGTTCATCATTTTGAAGAGAAATCTGTGCTATTTGTTATTGTTTGCTATTGTGGTTGTTCTTATACTAGATTAGCCTCTCCCAAACCAACAAAAAGTGATTTTTGATAATAATGTATGATCATCAAATTGTTTATGCTAGTTACGACTTCGTATGAGATGACATTCGACATTTGAATCGATATCATCTATTTTGTCTGCATAACTTGGAATATAACTTTGTTTTTCACCATAGAAGTATGTCTTGATGCATTCAGTCCTCCATATTTACACTAAAATATTT
This sequence comes from Chamaenerion angustifolium, assembly GCA_946814005.1. Taxonomy (NCBI): domain Eukaryota; kingdom Viridiplantae; phylum Streptophyta; class Magnoliopsida; order Myrtales; family Onagraceae; genus Chamaenerion; species Chamaenerion angustifolium. The sequence continues at coordinate 731,153 of OX328281.1, forward strand.
CTCCAATGGATCCAGAAACATTTTTTGTCAATTATAGAAGAAACAACATCTTTGTTGTTCTTGGACTTCATTATGCAGGAACCAAAATGTCTTTTTTTGAATTTCCACCACACAATATGAAAAACAACACATTTATTTGTTACAATGAAGTTAATGCTGTGAGATTTGATATGGAATTTGCAATTCAGGAGCTACCTCGGGATCACGGAAGACATCTCGAAAGAACTGCTTCTCCCATTCGTGCCACCTCCATTGATCCCTTGTTTTTTCACTGAAGTAATCTCTGTACCCAAACACTCCTTCAAATCCGACAAAACACGGTTTATGTCGGGTCTCTGGTGTGACGATGTTGGGACACATGACATAGAAATCTTCACGGCCTTCCATGCAGAGCTGATCGTGAAACAACCATTCAACCTTGGATCGACGATGCTCTGTATATCTTCGTTCTCTATATGCGGAGTCACCCAAGCAACAATATGCATGTTATCATGTTGGCTCCTTATTATTGCAGGATGGCCCGTAATCAACTCGAACAGAATGATCCCAAAGCTGTATACATCACTCTTCTTCGTCAATTTTCCAGATGCATGGTATCTGAAATTATGATAAGGCGCCAAGTTTAGATTATAACAAAAGGCATAAAGAAATAAACAAGTTCTTAATCTTACTCTGGATCAAGATAGCCAGGTGTGCCTGCTATACGTGTTGAAATATGGGAATCGATGTCACTTGTGAAAGCCTTTGAAAGTCCGAAATCAGCTATTTTAGCTTGCATGCCTTCGTTTATTAAGATGTTCGGGGTCTTGAGATCACGGTGTACAATCGGAGGCTTGCAACCATTATGCAGATACTCTAGTCCTTGAGCGACATCTATCGCAATCTGTAATCTCTGACTCCAACTCAATACACTTGAATAGTGTTCTGCACACATACATATAGAATGAACAATAATTAGTTGGTTTTAATAAGGTGGTTTGTCTCAAGCTACTTAATGTAATGTCTCAAGCTCGAGAAACTGTACTCACTAGCCCAATCCAACCTCACTGAGGCTGTTGTCCTCACTTGGGCCAAGAAAAAGAAGAATTCATGTTGAACTTAAGTAGTACATCTCTGCTTATATAGATTCCAAATCACTTCTTTATATCCAATGTGGGGCGGAGTATCACATGACAAAGGATTACAATAGTACCTGAGAGATGCTGTCTTAGGGTTCCATAACTCATGAACTCGTAAATCAGAGCCATGCTTTCGACCTCGTCACAGTAGCCCACGAGTGAAACTAAGTTTCTATGATGCATGACCATTAGTAGTTGCGCCTGCATTTCAAACAATGGTTAAAATACAACTCAGTAATCTGACTAATGTACTTCGAATCAAATGTTTCATTAATTTACCTCAGATTTAAATTCCTTATATCCTTGAGAGGAAGGTTTTGTTGGCATTTTCACTGCGACTTTAGTACCATTGAATAAACTACCAAGATAAACCTTCCCATAACCTCCCTCGCCGATAACTGTTTTATAGTTGTTCGTGATTTTTGCAATCTCAGAGGACGTGAATGCCATTTGATTTTTGGCTAAGCCATCGGGAACCGGTGGAGTACCCTGTGGAATATGACCTACAAAGGTAAATATTTATGTTCATAAGCACAAAATTTGATTATAGCATAGTATAGTGTATGTGTTAAAAGTCCATCCAACAAATCTGGACTTAGACTTTACTTATCTACAACTCTGTACTTAGACTTTATCTACCTAACTTTGACTTAGACCTAGCATATACACATTGTATTGTATCTATAAGTATGTAGTAATAATTCAGTAACAATACATGAAAAAGGAAAGTTTTCATTTATGTGCTCCCTCGTTAGCTGCTCTGTTTATCATGGTATCAAAGTCGGACGTCTCAATCAATTAAAAGATCGACCTTTCTCGGCGTTCATCATCTACCTGATCGTGTTTTTTGGCTATGGCAAGCTCAACAGATGACAGTATCAATTCTGGAGAACTCGTTGCAACAGAAGCCTCGTTGGCGGCCCAATTGGCAGCTTTGATGTCAAACAAGCAGTCAGTTTCAGTATCAACGATCAATTTGAGTGTAAAACTCAATGAGCACAACTACTCCTTGTGGTCCCGATTAATTCGGATGAAAATAGGTGGACAGGAGAACCTGCACCACCTCACAGACGTGCCAGAACCATCGAGACCTGAAGATCCAGATTATTCCCAATGGGAACACAACGACATGATTGTATGTTCCTAGATGCTTGATAATATGGATTCGGATATGGTACATCAGTATGCAGAATTCTCAAATGCAAAAGAATTGTGGAAAGGGCTTTTCGCAACATACAGTAAGGGCACAGATGGTGTTCAATTGTTCGGTCTAATTTGTCGAGAAAATAGTATAAAACAGGGGTCAGATTCCCTCGAAATGTTATACAGTAAAATGCAGAAAACTTGGAGGGATATTGAGTTACGGGATCCTAATCCCATGAAACATCCTGAAGACATAGCGATTTGGAACACAAAGCGAGCAGAGGCTAAGCTATATCATTTTTTTCATGCAGTCAGCGACGAATTCGACCAAGAGAAGCGAGACTTACTTCGTGAGAGTCCATTACCTAAGGTCGAGTCAGCATACTTAACAATTAGGTCAGAAAGAGACTGATGGAAGGTCCATCGACCAACAATATACACAGCAAATCGGGACACCGAACTGACAACTGCCTCTCCTAAGACCGGAATTGGGTCCGGTCTCTCGGCCAAAGCATCATTTCCGGCCAAGAATTCCCGTTCAAACGAAGAATCCTCCATGAGACACACCGCCAAGCCACAATCAGCCTTCGGATGGGGAGTAAGGACATCATCTCGAAGCGGCGACGATTAGAGGTATGTTCGCTGCGATCATTGCAGGAAGTTCCGACACAGCCGAGCTGAGTGCTTCCAGCTAATCGGCTTCCCAGAGTGATGAAGGAGCCAACAGAAAGATGAGACTGGCACGACCAATATGGTCACAACCACGGTCGAAGAAGAAGGAGCCTCGGAGGAAGAGCTAGGGTTCGTTGGTGCAGCCACAGCAAGAAGAGCTAGGGTTCGTTGGTTTGCTGGTAGATCAAACTCGCTACCAACACTTGGTAGGGAAGCTGATTTACGTATCTCACACACGACCCGACATCGCATACTCAGTAGGTGTTCTGAGTAAGTTCATTCATAAGCCTCAGAAAGATCACATGGAAGAGACTCTAAGAGTTCTTCGATATCTAAAGGGGTGTCCAGGAAGTGGAGTCTTGATCAAGAAGAACGGTCGCCTAGATATAGAAGCATATATAGATGTTGACTGGGCAGACAACCCAGTAAACAGAAGGTCAACCTCAGGTTACTTTACCCTGGTTGGAGGGAATCTAGTGACCTAGAAAAGTAAAAAGCAGAAGGTAGTGTCTCTCTCAAGCACTGAAGCAGAATTTATGGGGATAACTCGGGGATTAATAGAACTATTGTGGCTACAAAAGCTATTAGACGAGATTGGCTTCCCAGTAGACGGAGAATGCAAGTTGATGTGTGATAATCGTGTAGCAATAGCATTTCTGAGAATCTAGTGCAACACGATCACACAAAGCATGTTGAAGTTGACTGACACTTCATCAAGGAAAAGCTGGAGAACAGAATCATCACTCTGCCATTTGTATGATATGAAGATCAACTAGCAGACATCCTTACCAAGGCTGTGAATGGAAGGTACTTCAAAGATGTTTTGTGCAAGTTGAAAATTGGTGATCCCACCACAATTCCACTTAAGGGGGAGTGCTAAAAGTCCAGCCAACAAATCTGGACTTAGACTTACTTACCTACAAATCTGGACTTAGACTTTATCTACCCGACTTTGACTTAGACCTAGCATAAACACATTATATTGTATATATAAGTATGTAGTAATAATTATGTAACAATAAATGAAATTAATAAGAAAGCTTTCCTGTATGTGCTCTCTCGTTAGCTACTTTGTTTATCAGTTTATCACTATGTTTAGGATACTAGATATCTTATCTGCGCTTTGTGCAATTAGTAGTATGTTTTATTTTTTAATATTTAATATAAGTTATTTTTTTATGGTAAATACTATAACATCTTTAAATTATTTTTAAATGAATATAGTGTAAAATAATTTGTAAAAATAAAATAATAAGTTTACTCTTATAAATTAAAAAGTTAATTTTTTCACTGAATATACACTATAATAAGTTTTCAAAGAATTCATTGTTGGAATTTGAATTGTTTAAAATAAAAATATTAAAACTTAAAAATACATGAAATAATTAATTATATAGATAAGTTATTATATATTATATTATGAAATATCAAAATTATATATTATATTAAGTGCATTTGTTCATAAAATTAGTTAATAATGAATGAGTCAATAATTAAAAGTAATATTAAAAATTAATAATAACATAATAATTAATACTTTGAAGTTAAATATTTTTATGACTTAATTTTGTGCATATGTTTACAAAAGATTATTAAAACCATTAGTAGTTTTATTTATTTATTTTAGTAACAATAATAATATCTTATATATTTATTATATAAATAGTATTTTAATAATTCGAAAATAGGTTGAGTTATAAATATATAAAAAATATTTTTCACAAAACTGGAAAAAATATATTAATGTTCATATAAAAATATTAGTATTTTTCTAGCAATAGTAACAATCTCCAATGTTTTAGTATACATATTATATTTTATCTATTTGTTAACTGTAAATTATGTTTAGTTTTATAAATATATAATACTTAATGTTTTGACATTGTTAAAATTTATTGTGATGTTATTGTAATGAAATAGGTGATGTTTATATGTGAGTTATGTCTTATTTTAATAAGAGTATTATATATGAAATAATCCTTAATTAATCTATAAAGTAAATTTTAATATGTACATACTTGATATTCATAAAATATAATATTATGTATTTTATTATTATATAAATTTCCCTTCATAAAATATATTTAATGAAAATCATAATTACTAATGTAAAATAAAGAGAAATTATATGAGTTTTTAACTTATCTTGAGAATGAATTAGAGACTTTGAAAATTTTTAAAGTGATTTACATGGCATGCCACCTAGGAATGAGAAATTTATGATTGACATGGACCAATTAGAATATGTTAATTTAATATTAGGAGTGAGAAAATACAACAAAAAGCTTAGTTGTCTAATGTGATTTAGCCAAATTAATAGATATAGATATAGATATAGATTATAATACCTCCTTGTTTCCAAAGGACAGCTAAGACAATCAGAACAACAACTAAGACTGATGCGGCCACGACAGGAATAACAACGTTTTTCTTTTTTCCTGATGATAATGTTGCACAAGAGTCCGACTGACATAGATTGGGGTCGAAACTATAAAAAGGTAACAAAGATTCAGAATGGATTATCGTATTATCTTCACCAATCATATGTACAATTATCTTACCTAGCTTTCAAAGTTCCAGCATTTAGTTTTTTCTTGAGAGCTTCAGGTATCGGTCCAGAAAGATTATTACCAGCTAAGTTTCTGCATAATGAAGATCGTTAAAACACACATCCGATTTCGTCTTAAACTTAATGCATATTGAACGTGTTGCTGTAATTACTCACAAGATTTTGAGATTTGGCAGGTCTCCTAAAAAATCTGGAATCTCCCCAGTTAACTGATTGGAAGATAAATCTCTACAAAAAGAAATTATTTCAGCATAGAGAAAAAAAAAAAAAAAATTATCTTCATATGTTTCTTCATGCTTACAATGCTGTGAGATTTGGCAGGTCTCCTAAAAAATCTGGAATCTCCCCAGTTAACTGATTGGAAGATAAATCCCTACAAAAAAGAACTTATTTCAGCATAGAGAAAAAAAAACACTTATCTTCATACGTTTCTTCATGCTTACAATGAAGTCAATGCTGTGAGATTTGATATGGAATTTGCAATTTTCCCAACCAAGTTGTTTGACTTCAGGTTCCTGTCCAAATAACATAAAAAAATGAAATTAGAAATATATTTTTGAATTTTTAGTACGTAGCTACAAAAATCTCTTACAAGGATGTGATTCTCATTGTGTCATATTGAACTTAATGCATTTTGAACGTGTTGCTGTAATTACTCACAAGATTTGGAGATTTGGCGGGTATCCTAAAAAATCTGGAATCTCCCCAATTAACTGATTGGATGATAAATCCCTACAAAAAAAAATTATTTCAGCATAGAGAAAAAAAAAATCAATTATCTTCATATGTTTCTTCATGCTTACAATGAAGTCAATGCTGTGAGATATGGCGTGTATCCTAAAAAATCTGGAATCTCCCCAGTTAACTGATTGGATGATAAATCCCTACAAAAATAAATTATTTCAGCATAGAGAAAAAAAAAATCAATTATCTTCATATGTTTCTTCATGCTTACAATGCTGTGAGATTTGGCAGGTATACTAAAAAATCTGGAATCTCCCCAGTTAATTGATTGGATGATAAATCCCTACAAAAATAAATTATTTCAGCATAGAGAAAAAAAAAATCAATTATCTTCATATGTTTCTTCATACTTACAATGAAGTGCATATTGAACGTGTTGCTGTAATTACTCACAAGATTTTGAGATTTGGCAGGTCTCCTAAAAAATCTGGAATCTCCCCAGTTAACTGATTGGAAGATAAATCCCTACAAAAAAAAAAAACTTTATTTCAGCATAGAAAAAAAAAACACTTATCTTCATACGTTTCTTCATGCTTACAATGAACTCAATGCTGTGAGATTTGATATGGAATTTGCAATTTTCCCAACCAAGTTGCTTGACTTCAGGTTCCTGTCCAAATAACATAAAAAAATGAAAATAGAAATATATTTTTGAATTTTTAGTACGTAGCTACAAAAATCTCTTACAAGGATGTGATTCTCATTGTGTCATAGCTGCATCTCAGTCCATCCCAGGAGAAGTTTTGTGGACTGCAAGGATCACCCTGCCAACTATCCTTTGTCACATTGTAGGTTGTCTTGATGTCGTTCATGGCTTTAACTGCATGTTAAGTCAATATAGATTGGCTTAATCATCAGTTTACTCAGAGAGTAAAAGAGTATGCTCCTTGAGTATTACTCAGTTTCATCAGTTTACTTTAACATCAATTAAAGTAATTAATTTACCAGATATTGTCTTATCTTGATTTTATAAAATGTTGAAGTAGCTAGACTTGCGACCAAGTCCAAGTCAATCCACTAGCAAACACGAAATGATTTAGTTCACATTTTAAATACGCGCAATTGAATAAATAATCCTAAATTTTAAGGTTGGTCCATGGTCGGTGGTCCCCTCTCAATTGGGAGAATTTGTGCGGTTATATAAATTAAACAAACTTGTGATTTGAAGATCGAAGATACTTAAAACTATTCAAAATTGGTAAATTAAGAAAGTAATTAGAACATAGACTGAAAAATACTATGCTTACCATCATCTAAATCAGTCATTTTGTTTGGAAGATCGATGCCGTACATGATTTCAAGTGCATTGAGAATTGCGGGTAGATTAGATGCGTTAGTCGGTGTCAAAGTGAAGTTGATTTCCGTCGCACTAGAGACCGGAAAAGAAGCTACTGTCACAGGTTTTCCAAACTCAGGCCCCACAGTCGAAACAAGCTTGTCTTGCACATAAACCTCGAACTGTCTTGTTTGATCTGGCTGCAGCTCTTGGAACTCAGCAAAGTGAAAGAGCATGTACCATTTTTTTTGTGTAGGACTTTCTGGCATATAAGACCATCTCAAAGGATCGCTCGCATTCAACGACTGAGCAGCAGTTGTCAGAACAGTTTCGGGTACCTTATATTCGTCATTATTTGTCGTGAAAGCATCGACTGTTGTGTTGGCAGCAATGGTGTCCCACATAAAGTTTTGAGGCTCCCAAAGGCGATCGTATACATCATCTGGATGCCTGTTCATTCAAAAAATGTTCAGCTATCTATTTCTAGCAACGGTTGTCTGTCTTTTGTCTCCATAATTGTGAATAGAAGTCATACCTGATTGTCGTCACCGATTCGCGATTGTAAATACCACCTGATTGCCTGTTCATTCAAAAAATGTTCAGCTATCTATTTCTAGCAACGGTTGTCTGTCGTTTGTCTCCATAATTGTGAGTAGAAGTCATACCCTATGTTAGAACGCGAATAGGTCACGAGGGCTCCAGAATCAACTCGATAGGTAGAGTTATCGAGAAGTCGTAGCTCTATAGACGAGATGAACGGAACTCTTGACTCAGTTTTTGCCAGACACAATTGAATATCATCCCTGGGAGGAACATAGATAATCTCTTCGTAGAGATACTTGTCGGAGTTCACCGTAGCCCAGTAATTGACATCAATATACAAGTCAAACGACGGGACTTGATTCTTCCCGTCGTAGTTCCCGTACCAGAAGAAAGCCCTGATCAAGTATGTGTTCTCTTTGCCTTGGTCTGGTGACAGCTTGTAGCAGTTTCTCGTTCCGTTTGGGAAGCTTCTCAAGTCGTTCAATTGCGGATATTCGCTGTATTCATCTGATGACACAATCCTGTTTTCTCCGGTACTTATGAATTCTGCATCGGTCTTATAAGAGATCTCGAGGGTATCGTCGTCGTAGTCATTAGGTGCGCCACAATCTATACTCAAGAATCCTGGTACGAAACACAAAGTAGAGATTGTGATCATCTAAATATCAGTCGAAAAGCAACCACTAAAGATCATTCTTTCTGTAATAGATAGACACAAAAATATAAAATTTGACTCAGTTTGTACTTTGTAGGGTTTTTTCTTTGCTAATTTGTAGACTGTTTCATACTATAAATTAAGGGTTAATTACCAAAAAACAAACTGAACTTTGATGAAAAACCAAACAGCAAACCGAACATTTATTTTGACAAACAACAAACCAAACTTTTGGAATTAAAAAATCAATAAACCTACCTCAAATTTTCCTTATGTTTGAACAGATTTTTCAATGTTTGGTTTGTTATTTGTCAAAAAGCAAAGTTCGATTTGCTGTTTGGTTTTTCCTCAAAGTTCAGTTTGTTTTTTGATAATTAACCCATAAATTAATTATGTCATGAAAAAGATAAACTGTGATTATTATAAGGAACCCATATATTATAATATAGTCTGCATGTTCTTATTGTAGCTCCTTTGAGTGATTCCTCTTCTTTTATTTGCTAAATCTTTGAATTACTCCATTCTTCAAAACTCAAAATGAAGCACCATAGAAGCTGTTCTTAATATATCTTTATGTGAGGGAGGGATAGAGAGAGAACCTGGGTTCGTTTGTGCAATAGCAGAAGACGCGAAAGCCAAGACGACGAACAACACAAACATCTTCATCAGCTTCATCTTCATCACTTTCATCTTCATCTTCATCTTCGTCATAGCTTCGTCATAGCTTGATGCAGCGGATAAGGCTGATATATATGCAGTGTTGATCTGGTGTTCACCATTCACCAACAACCATTTAATTTATAAAGTTATCAATAAGGTGCCGTGATACCAAGTCGCCTGAAGGTCGACGCCTGTAATAATCAAGTCGTCGCATGAAAGTCATCGTGAATGCCAATATGACGAACAACACAAACATCTTCATCAACTTCATCTTATCTTCATCTTCGTCATAGCTAGATGCAGAAGATAAGGCTGATTTATATGCAGTGTTGATCTTGTGGTCACCATTCACCAACAACCATTTAATCTATAAAGTTATCAATAAGGTACATTTGCATATATGCAGTGTTAATCGGTAGCCAGAGACCAGGCACATGGTCATGAGGAGGTAATTGGTTCCTTCCTTTTTATGTTAAATTTTAATCTTAATATATATATATACATTTAATTTAATCATTTAAAATTTTGTATTTACTTCTGAAATAAATATTTTTAGAAATTATCCATATTCCAATTTTTGCCTCCCATACTTTTTTACCTCAATTCCTACAAGTAGGAGTCAAGGTTATTGTTGAGATTTTAACCCGATTTGTTATTTCCCGTAATTTTTAAAAATGTTGAAAATTATGAGATAATATCTTTAATAATTAAGAATATATAATTAAAAGAGAGATTTATTTGTATATGCAGGAGAATATATGCCATTGTGATTCATGTATATTTACAAGAGCAGAACATGTAAGTGATGTGATGTAAATTTTTGAGAAAGAGTGAACCGACTTGAAAGAAGCCGTGAAATATTTGATGTGGTCTATTGCATCTTACAAGGAGAACATATAGTTAGCTTGAGCAAACCATCTATGAAGTCTCTAATTTTCTCTTGTAATCATTTTAGTTCGAAAGTGTTATATAACTTTTTATTTAGTGTGAGGTACAATTCGCATACGCTGCCGTTATATATACGTCTTGTAAATCAAAGGCAAAATATTCTTTTCCGAGCGACTTGTCCAACATTCCAGCAGAGCTGCCCCACAGAAACTGTCTCAGTTACATACGTCACGAAATTGCTTGGCCGACCGAGAAAGGTATATTTTCCTGCATTATAACAATTAGTTTTATTTATTTATTGCTTTTAACGTTCTACTTAATATGCAACACGTAGTATCTTTAATGTAAATTGTGTTCGAAGCTCAGTCAAAATACTCAAAAGTGATCGTGTGTCAAATCTATTGACTCTAGTTTTTAGCGTCGGTATTTTAATGTTGGGAAAGGTCTGTAATTACTTTACGCGTTTAGGCTGAGGAATGTCCATTTTTGCCTTTCTTTTCCATTTTATCAAAATGAATATAAACTAATTAAAAGGGAAACAGTCCATATATTGACTTCGTAATGCCCTCATTAATGGGATTCCACAAGAATTGGCATACGAAGCAAGAAACAGCAGTTACTATCGTGCACTTGGGGCCTCATCGAGATCCACAGGTGCCGTGTTGGGTGGGTTCGATAAGCCTTCTCTCTTTGTATCCTGCAGCATCCAATTCTATTTCCCAACACTCCTTTAGCTAAGCTAGCATGCAACTTACGTTGGGTCTCTGAGTTGCTGTTTATTCAATACAAGCAACAGCACAAACTCTACTACTTTCCATGCGGTGTTGATGCTGAAATCCCTGTTCAACTGTTTATCAACTACGCTTTGTATATCTTCATTAGTCTCAATCAAATAAGACACCCATAAAAGTATCCCGAATATCTTTGCGTGGGAGCCTTTGCTGAACAGAGGGTACCCAGAGACCACCTCAGAGAATGATAGTGAAGCTGTAAACATCAATTAGACTGAAACAGAAGTAGTCTTAACCCTAAATATCTATTTCATCGATTACCAACATTTCTTACATTCTTAATGTACTGACAATTATCCACAATATGCAGATTATATAGCATGTAGCCTTACCTATAAATCAGAAAACTTTCAATGTTTAACCGACATCGGTGTTGGATCGTGAAATCCTGAATGCTGATCTGGCAGTGAATTGAATGCCAGACAAGGTTGGGATGACGCTTCAGCTCCAACTCCGGTGAACCTGCAAGTAGGGGAGCGCAACAGAGGGGGTGCCTCTGGGTCCCTCTCCGATGCTTAAATGAGTATATGTGCGTATAAAACTCAAAACGTAAAGAACGTATGTAAAGCAAGGGTATTTATAGGGTGAGAGAGATAGAACTGTATATGGCAGCTGAATATCTTAGTGTATATTGTATTGCCGAAGATTCGGATCGTCAGTTACTGCGAGATATTGCAGTTACCAAATCTAATCCTTAGTGAATATGTGACCGAGATATGCGGGATATCGTGGCCACTTCCTTATTAACGGTTTGGTGGGACCAGAGGAGAGAGGCAAGGCTCTCTTCGGGGCGAGCACTCCCATGTCGAGCAGTGGAAGGTCGCGACCTGGTAGAGAATGGAGAGCAGTCCGAGAGCCTTTGGCGTCCCTATAGACTTTGGGCTCGATCCTGGATTACTCGATGGTGGGCCAAGTTTGGCTTGTACTTGGGCCGATCCGGTTCGGATGTCATGGGTTTACCCCCTCTATAGTTATTGGGCCTTCGAGGCCTTTTCTTACTGGGCTGTCACTATCGATACCCAACATTTGCCCCCGAAGCTTGATTGAAGTTCCTTCAGTCGAGCTTGATTTCCTGGTAGGGTTTTAGATAGTGATGTCTCTGGTAATGGTTCAGTGCCTTTGAGACACTTCAGGCTCATTTGGTGAGCAGTTTCTTCTCTGTTCAAAGCCGAAAGAATATCCTTCCTTTTATTCCCTTTTGGCGATCACTCGAGGTGACCTAGGCTTATGGAAGTCTATCTTTCTTAGTTAGGCGATCATTACCTACCTGAGGTATTTCTGCTAAAGCCTAATTAGTGCGTTGGCGACCACCTTGTCTCCTTAGTGGACTTTTAGCATTTAATAACTGCACAGTTGTCCAGAAATCGAACGGTCACTTGAGGCACGCCTGTCCTTTACTTTTCCGTACACCTAGGGTAGTCTGACAGCTGTCCATATCAGCCAACCGTCTGTCTCCCCAAGGTGTCTCTTGGAATTCTGACATTGCTTCGGTTTTTTCCAAAAAGGTGCCATCATTCCTCTGTGTCGCTTCGATTTGCTTGTGGCGGTTCCTCCCTTCTTGGTCTATATAAGAAACGTCAGTTTCTATATTTTGTTTTTTACGCTTATCCACTCCTTCAGATTTCCAGAACTTCGTTGCGAACCTTTCCTTTCTCTTTCAATCCTCTTCAGTTCTCCTTTTGACCATTTCCATGGCCCCCAGAAGTCAGAGAGTCAAACACATGGCCATCAAGGGTGCTAACAAAGCCAGCGCCCCTCAGAATGTCAGTGTTCCCTTGACCATTAGGGATGAAGCTGTGCCCTCCTCAGCGGGGAAACAGCCTGACGTGGGAAGGTCTGCGGCCACCCCAGTGGTGGTAGATGGTCCTGAGCTGAACACGCCTATTTTTTCCCCAAAAGGTAAACTTTCGCCCTTTTATTGCTCTGTTTTGGCAATATCCTCTGTTTTCCTTTGTTTTTATACTTGCTGTGCCATACTTGAACCATTCTGAGTAGATATCAAGCCTAACGAACTGAAGCCGGCTTACTTTAAGACCATGGTGGCGCTTGGTGGCTTCAGTGCGGAGGATGCTCCTAGGTATCCTGGCCTAGGTCTGCATTTTCCTCATGATGGAGAGGTTTACATTTATGCGGCCCAGATCGATGCTGGGTTGCGTTTTCCTCTCTGTGAGGATTTACAGACCTTGTGTCAGTTTTACGGGATTCACCCCACACAGCTCGTCCCGAATGCCCTCAGGATGTGGGTCGGTTTCAAGTTCCTATGCTTACGCCAGGAATGGGTGTATTCACTGGCCCTGTTCCGGTGCTTCTTCCGACTGGCAGCAGGGGCAAACCACCTTCACCACTTCCAATCCCGCTGGCCAAAGTTTTCAGAGTGGGGAGGCCCTCAAGGATGGGCTTGGAACGTCCATGTCCGCCTGATCGATGATTTCCGGGCCACTAACTCCAATTACAAGAAGTTTTACTTCTTGTATAAGGGGGGCGTACCCTGGAAATTGTTTGCTCCGGACAAGGATTTTCCTCCCTCCTTTGAAGAATTGTCCGGGAGTGATCGGAATGCCATCGACGATTTGTACCGGTTGCATCGGTCATCTCAGTTCAAGTCCATCCGCTCAGTGGCGGAGACTACCGAGAATGCCCTTGAGATGGCGGGCATTCATCAAGCCACGCCAATCTTTGATGATTGGGTAATTTTCTAACTCTTACCTTGTTTTATTACTTGTAGGGAAGGTTGTAAGCAAGAGCCAAAAACTGATAGGTCTCTTTGATGACCAGGGATCGGCGGGATTGTCCTCCGACCAGGCGCTGCTAAGCTCTCCCCTTCCTCCCTCTAGGCGTTCGTCCAAGAGGAAGCCCGAGGAAATGCTTCCTTCGGCCACTACTGCCCCTCGCCAATCAGGTATATTATTACCTTGCCTTTTGTGGATTTAATGTTTTGACATTCTGCGGTTTTTTGACTTCTGACTTATTGTCTTGTTGTTTTGCAGAGGAGTTCTTGGCGGACGTGGCCCGTGACCCTCCTCCTCCTCCTTCTAAGAAGGTCAGGAGTGAGGGGAACCCTGAGGTCGACCAACATCCTCCTCCTCCCCCTCCTAAGGGCTCTTCTGCCAGCAAAGGGAATGGTTTGGACATGGCGCCTCCTTCTCCCTCTCTTTAGGGCCCTTCCGCTGCTAAGGAGAAGGCCTTTTCTTTGGCGCCTCCCGCCTCTTCAGTGCCCACGACTCCTTCTAAAGAGTCTGGGGCCCCGAAGAAAGGGCCTGCTGCTTCTAGCTCCTCGAGGGCTCCCGCCGAGGAGTACTGCTCCATGGCGAGCTTGTTCCAGCCTTTTAAGGCTGGGGACTCTCGGAGGCCTTGGGTCCCTTGTGTGGACCTTGCCAAGAAGGGGTACCCCGCCCAGAAGAGCTTACGGGGTAGCCCAGATATGTGCATGCGGCTCCTTGATGGGATAATTCCCCCCAAGGACCGTTCGATCGTCCCTACGGAGCTTCCTCAGATCGAGGGGTTCTTACGGACCCACTTCGAACGAGTTGCCCTGGTATGATCTCACCTTCTTTCCATTATTTCTTCCTTGTCCTTCCTTTTTATTTTGATGACTTGACATTTTTCCTTGTGCTTTTGTTGTCAGCTCGTTCGGGAAGAGGTGATCCTTGGCCGCGTTTTCGGCGAGCTTGCCGACAAGCACTCTGATCTGCTTGTCGAGCTGGAGCAATACCGAAGCACAGGGGTCACCCCCGGGCAGTTGGAGGCCATCAAGAAGACCGCTGACATGGCGATCACCCTGGTGGACGGCGCCCGGGAGGAGTACTTCAGGAAGGAGCATCGCCTCCTTGCTGATGTCAATAAGAGGGAGGCTGATGCTGCAGCCTTCCTTCATGAAGCTGAGGCCCTTCATCAGTGCCTTGATGAAGGGGAGGCGGTCCGTACTCGCCTGGAGGCCGAGTTGAAGGAAGCTCGTGCCCAGGTGGTCGAGTCGGACGCTCTTAGGGTCGCCGCGGAGGCCCAGAGGGATGCTGCCGAAGCTAGGGGGTCACCCTAGAGGAGGAGAAGAACCGGCTGGCTAATCAGCTGAAGGCGGTTCCTTCACCCCAAGCCATAGTTGAGGAGTTCAAGGCCTCCGAGGACTTTGAAGACCAGGCCTTGAAGGTGACGAAGTCGACCATCGCCGAGTTTCTCCAAGAGCTGGTGGAGGAGGTCCAGGCGGTCGATCCCAACTTTCCTCTTGGGGAAGTTGCCTCTTTGAAGACCTTTCTGCGAAGTCGTCCTTCGCAGCCCTCTGTTGCTGGAGACTGCTCCTGAAGGCGAGCCCAGTACTTCTGCCCCCGAAGGCGAGCAGAGCACCCTTGCCCCCGAGAACCCCAAAGCTTGAAGTCCCCAACTCCTTGGCGACCGTATTTATCTTTTTTAGATAACTATTTTTTGTATTTTCTGTTTTTGGTTTGTAATTATTTATCGAAGACTTGGGTTTTTCATTGAATGCCTTTATATTCTTGAGCCTTTAATCGACTTCGAACATATTTACCTATCCAATATCTTCATCATAATTACTTTCCGCTTTTTCTTGCTTTGTAATGTCGTCGACCCTTAAAGTCTTAGACCAATCCTAAGTTAAACTTTCTAAGGATAATACTTTTGACACTTAAAAGCGTAAACTTCTAAGTTCAAAGAGATATTACCTTCTTTGAAGTTTAAACCTTTGAGGTGTTGGCATAATAACAGGGGACTTGTAATTTGTCAGGCTTTATCATCGATAGTGATCGCCTAAACTTTCTTTGGCCTGACTTTGGCGTCAGAGCTTTTATTTTGCCTAACATTTTGCTAGGTCTTTTGGCCTGACTTTGTCGCCAGGGCTTTGCCTGACTCTTGGCGTCAGGTCTTTTGAGGCCTAACTTTGTTGTTAGGGCTTTTGTGGCCTAGTTTTGTTACTAGGGCTTTTTTGGCCTAACTTTGTTGTTAGGGCTTTTGGCCTGACTTTGGCGACAGGGCTTTTTGGCCTAGCTTTGTTGCTAGGGCTTTTGGCCTAACTTTGTTGTTAGGGCTTTTGGCCTAGCTTTGTTGCTAGGGCTTTTTGGCCTAGCTTTGTTGCTAGGGCTTTTGGCCTGACTTTGGCGTCAGGGCTTTTGGCCTAGCTTTGTTGCTAGGGCTTTTGGCCTAACTTTGGCGTCAGGGCTTTTGGCCTAGCTTTGTTGCTAGGGCTTTTGGCCTAACTTTGTTGTTAGGGCTTTTGGCCTAGCTTTGTTGCTAGGGCTTTTGGCCTGACTTTGGCGTCAGGGCTTTTGGCCTAGCTTTGTTGCTAGGGCTTTTGAGGCCTGACTTTGGCATCAGGGCTTTTTGGCTTCAGCTTGCTTCGAGTGGACACACTTTATGAAGGAATGGCTTTCTTTTATTGACATAATCAATTTGATTACAAGCTATGCATAAAATCTTCTTAAATGCTCAGAATTAAATGGACGGGGTAACCTCTCGCCTTCGATGGTTTCCAAATAGTAGGATCCTGGTGCAGCGATCTCTACTACTTTGTATGGTCCTTCCCATTTGGCTGAAAGTTTGTTTTTACTGTCCAGCCTTGTGAATTCATTCCTTCTCATAACCATCTCCCCCACGAAAAATTGGCGAGCGCTAACTTTTCTGTTGAAATACCGAGCGGTCGCCAAGCGCATCTTTGCCTGTGTTTTTTCCGAGAACCATCTCTTTTCCTCTGCTAAGTCGAGGTCAGTTCTGCGCTCGATCTCATTTTCCTTCGCGTTAAAGTGTAGGACTCTGTGGGTAGGTACTGCTAATTCAACTGGTGCTACTGCTTCTGATCTGTACACTAGACTGAAAGGCGTTTCTCCTGTGGCCGCCTTAGGCGTTGTTCTGATTGCCCATAATACGTTTTCCAGTTCGTCTGCCCAATTCCCCTTGAATGCTCGAACCCTTTTCTTGAGTCCTGCTAAGACAACCTTGTTGGCTGCTTCAGCTTGCCCATTCGTTTGAGGGTGATGTACTGAACTGAAACGATGATCGATATGATACTCTTCACAGAGCCATTTCAACTCATTTCCAACGAATTGCGGACCGTTATCGCTGATGAGTATTTTGGGAATACCAAACCTGGAGAATTTGTTGACCTGCAGGAACTTGATAACTTGGAATTCTGTTGTCGAAGCTAGAGCTTTCGCCTCTACCCACTTAGTGAAGTAGTCGATTGCCACTATAATGTGAGTACGCTGACCAGTGCTAATGGGAAAAGGACCCAATATATCGATTCCCCATTGAGCGAAGGGCCAGGCACCTGCCATTGGGGATAATAATGTCGATGGTCGACCCGATCGTGGTGCAAACTGCTGGCAAATTTCACACTTCTGTGTTAATTCGGCTGCGTCTTTTCCCAAGGTCGGCCAGTAATATCCCAATCTGAATATTTTCCTGCTTAGCGATCGAGCGCCTTCATGACATGCTGCTGCCCCTTCATGAGCTTCTCGAAGAACTTTTTCTGTTTCGGGCAGAGCAACACATCTCAAGTAAGGCGTCGAATAACCTCTTCTGTAGAGTTCTCCATCGATGATTAGATAACTGGCTGCGAGTCTTCTAATCCTAGTGGATTCACCTTCGTCCTCTGGGAGGATGCCTTCTTTCAAATAATTCTGGAACGGGGTCATCCAGGTGACCTGTTCTTGAATGTTGAAGACCTCTGCTCTGTTTTCAAGGACTGAACATAGGGCTTTCTCCAGAAATTGTACATCCTGGACTGTCGCCCCTCCGAAGGCTAGTTTACTCAAAGAGTCTGCCATCTGGTTTTCTTGGCGAGGAATAAACTCAATCGCGAAATTTGGGATTTCCGCGACCAGCTTTTTGGCAATGCCGAGATATTTCTTCATCTTTTCTCCCTTTGCCTTGTATGCGCCATTAACCTGATTGACAATAAGCTCTGAGTCACTTTTTACCTTAAGCGCGGTTATACCCATTCCTTTTGCTAGTCTGAGTCCAGTGATAAGAGCCTCGTATTCTACTTCGTTATTGGTCGCCGGGAATGTCAAGGCGATCGCGTATTTCAGAGGCTCGCCCTCAGGAGGAATAAGAATTAAACCTGCCCCCGAGCCTGCTTTTGATGAAGACCCATCCGTATAGAGTTCCCATATTTGATTGTCGTCTGCTGACTGACTTGGCCTGTTCTCTGCTTCTGTTTGACCGTTACTCGTGCTTTCCCCTATGAAATCAGCTAGTGCTTGACCTTTGATGGCCGTTTTTGGCGCAAATTTGATCCTGAACTCGCTGAGCTCGATCGCCCACTTGACCATTCTTCCTGAAAAATCTGGCTTCATCAGGAAGTTTTTGAGAGGTTGATTGGTGAGGACCGTGATGTCATGCGCATGAAAGTAAGGTCTCAGCTTCCGAGCAGCAATAACTAAGGCATAGAGATACTTCTCAATCTGGACATATTTTATTTCTGCTGAGTTGAACATTTTGCTAATAAAATACACTGGACTCTGAACATTATTCTCTTCCCTTATTAAGACAGCACTGGCTGCTGTTGGATCGTGAAATCCTGAATGCTGATCTGGCAGTGAATTGAATGCCAGACAAGGTTGGGATGACGCTTCAGCTCCAACTCCGGTGAACCTGCAAGTAGGGGAGCGCAACAGAGGGGGTGCCTCTGGGTCCCTCTCCGATGCTTAAATGAGTATATGTGTGTATAAAAACTCAAAAACGTCAAGAACGTATGTAAAGCAAGGGTATTTATAGGGTAAGAGAGATAGAACCGTATAAAGGCAACTGAATATCTTAATGTATATTGAGTTGCTGAAGATTCGGATCGTGGGATATGGCAGTTACTGCGAGATATTGCAGTTACCAAATCTAATCTTTAGTGAATATGTGACCGAGATATGCGGGATATCTTGGCCACTCTGTTATTAACGGTTTAGTGGGACCAGAGGAGAGAGGCAAGGCTCTCTTCGGGGCGAGCACTCCCATGTCGAGCAGTGGAAGGTCGCGACTTGGTAGAGAATGGCGAGCAGTCTGAGAGCCTTTGGCGTCTCTATAGACTTTGGGCTCGATTCTGGATTACTCGATGGTGGGCCAAGTTTGGCTTGTACTTGGGCCGATCCGGTTCGGATGTCATGGGTTTACCCCCTCTATAGTTATTGGGCCTTCGAGGCCTTTTCTTACTGGGCCGTCACTATCGATACCCAACATTTGCCCCCGAAGCTTGATTGAAGTTCCTTCAGTCGAGCTTGATTTCCTGGTAGGGTTTTAGATAGTGACGTCTTTGGTAATGGTTCAGTGCCTTTGAGATACTTCGAGCTCATTTGGCGAGCAATTCCTTCTCTGTTCAAAGCCGAAAGAATATCCTTCCTTTTATTCCCTTTTGGCGATCACTCGAGGTGACTCAGGCTTATGGAAGTCTATCTTTCTTAGTTAGGCGATCATTATCTACCCGAGGTATTTCTGCTAAAGCTTTATTAGTGCGTTGGCGACCACCTTGTCTCCTTAGTGGAATTTTAGCATTTAATAACTGCACGGTTGTCCAGAAATCGAACGGTCACTTGAGGCACGCCTGACATTTACTTTTCCGTAAACCCAGGGTAGCTTGACAGCTGTCTGTACCAGCCAACCGTTGTCTCTTGGAATTCTGACATTGCTTCGGTTTTTTCCAAAAGGGTGCAATTATTCCTCTGCGTCGCTTCGATTTGCTCGTGGCGGTTACTCCCCTTTTGGTCTATATAGGAAACGTCAGTTTCTGTATTCTGTCTTTTACGCTTATCCGCTCTCTTGGATTTTCAGAGCTTCATTGCGATCCTTTCCATTTCTTTTCTCAACCTTCTTCAGCCTTCTTCCAACATTTCCATGGCTCCTCGCAATCAGAGAGTCAAGCACACGGCTCCCAAGGGTGCCAACAAAGCCAACATGCCCAGAAATGCTGATGTCCCTTTGACCATCAGGGATGAAGTCGTTCCCCCTTCAGTAGAGGAACAGACCGATTTGGACAGGACTGCAACCACTCCTGTGGTGGTGGACGGGCCCGAGCTGAACACGCCTATTTTTTTCCCCAAAAGGTAAACTTTCGCCCTTTTATTGCTCTGCTTTGGCAATTTCCTCTGCTGTTCTTTGCTTTTTATGTTTATCATTGCAATATTTGAATTTGTTCGAGTAGACGTCAAGCCTAATGATTTGAAGCCGGCTTATTTTAAGACCGTGGTGGCGCTCGGTGGCTTCAGCGTGGAGGATGCTCCTAGATATCCTGGCCTAGGTCTGCATTTTCCTCACGATGGAGAGGTTTACATTTATGCGGCTCAGATCGATGCTGGGTTGCGTTTTCCTCTCTGTGAGGATTTACAGACCTTGTGTCAGTTTTACGGGATTCACCCCACACAGCTTGTCCCGAATGCCCTCAGGATGTGGGTCGGTTTCAAGTTCCTATGCTTACGCCAGGAATGGGTATATTCACTGGCCCTGTTCCGGTGCTTCTTCCGCCTGGCAGCAGGGGCAAACCACCTTCACCACTTCCAATCCCGCTGGCCGAAGTTTTCAGAGTGGGGAGGCCTTCAGGGATGGGTTTGGAATGTCCATGTCCGCCTGGTCGACGATTTTCGGACCACCAACTCCAATTATAAGAAGTGTTACTTCTTTTATAAGGGGGGGTGCCCTGGAAATTGTTGATCCCGGACAAGGATTTCCCTCCTTCCTTCGAGGAGCTATCAGAGAGTGATCGAAACGCTATTGATGACCTATACCGGTCGCATCGGTCATCTCAGTTCAAGTCCATCCGCTCAGTGGCGGAGACTACCGAGAATGCCCTTGAGATGGCGGGTATTCATCAAGCCACGCCAATCTTTAATGATTGGGTAATTTTCTAACTCTTATCTTGCTTTATTACTTGTAGGGAAGGTTGTAAGCAAGAGCCAGAAACTGATAGGTCTCTTTGATGACCAGGGATTAGCGGGATTGTCCTCCGACCAGGCATTGCTGAACTCTCCTCCTCCCCCCTCTAGGCGTTCGTTCAAGAGGAAGTCTGAGGAGGTGCTTCCCTCGGCCACTGCTGACCCTCGCCAACCAGGTATGTTGCTTTGTTATTCGTAGATTTAATATCTTCATACTTTGCGGTTTTTTGTTTTTTGACATTTTGTCTTGTTGTTTTGCAGAGGAGTCCTCAACCGACATGGTCCAGGATCATGCTCCTCCTCCCTCCAAGAAGGTCAGGAGTGAGGGATGTCCGGAAGTCGACCAGCATCCTTCTCCTCCCCCTCCTGGGGGTCCTTCCGCTAATAAAGGGAAGGGTCTGGACGCGGTGCCCCCTTCTCCTTCTCCCCAGGGTCCTTCTGCCGCCAAGGGGAAGGTTTTGACCTTAGCTCCTCCTGTTCTTACTGTGCCCATGGCTCCTCCTAAGGAGTCTGGGACCAAGAAGAAGGGGCATGCTGCTTCCAGCTCATCGAGGGCTCCTGTGGATGAGCATTGCTCCCTTGCCGGCTTGTTTCAGCCGCTTGAATCAGCGAATTCTCGGGAAACTTGGGTCCCTTGTGGGGACCTTATGAAGAAGGGGTACCCTCCCCAGAAGAGCCTCCGGGGCAGCCCGGATATGTGTATGCGGCTTCTGGACGGGATAATTCCCCCCGCGGATCGCTCGATTGTTCCCACGGAACTTCATCAGATCGAGGGGTTCCTTCGGTCCCACTTCGAACGAGTGGCTTTGGTAAGATCTCATACTTTTAATTCGTAGAGTCCTCTCTTTGTCGTTCCCTTATTGTTTGTTGTCCTGACAGCTTTTATTCTATATTTGTTGCCAGTTCGTTCGGGAAGAGGTGATTCTTGGTCGTGTCTTCGGGGAGCTCACCGACAAGTATTCCCGTGTGCTCGCCGAGCTGGAGCAGTACCGAAGCACGGGGGTCACTCCTGAGCAATTGGGGACTATCAAGACGACTGCAGATGCAGCGATCGCCTTGGCAGATAATACCCGAGAGGAATACCTCAGGAAGGAGCAACGCCTCCTTACTGATGTCCAAAAGAGGGAGGCTGAAGCCGCTGCCGCTCTTCAGGACTTTGATGCTCTTCACCTGTGTTTAGATCATGGAGAGATCGTCCGAGTTCGCCTAGATGCTGAACTTAAGGAAGCTCAGGCGCAAGGGGCAGAATCGGAGGCTCGCAGGGTCGTTGCCGAGGCGCAAAGGGCCGCTGCTGACGCCCAGAGAGAAGCTGCGGTGGCTCAGATGGAAGCTGCGGAAGCCCGGGGGATTGCCTTGGAGGAGGAGAGGGATCGGTTAACTTCACAATTGAAAGCCGTCCCTTCGCCCCAGAGCGTAGTTGAGGCATTCAAAGCCTCTGAGGAGTTTGAGGACTGCGCTCTGAAGGAGATGAAGTCGGCAATCGCCGATTTTCTCCGAGTCCTGGTGGATGAGGTCCAGGCGGTCGATCCCAACTTTCCTCTTGGGGAAGTCGCCTCCTTGAAGACTGTTGGATCGTGATTTCCTAAATGCTGATCTGGCAATGAATTGAATGCCAAGGAGATGGTGATCGCGCGCTTTCGCCGGAGCTCCGATGAACCTGCAAGAAGGGGATCGCAACAGAGGGGGTGCCTCTGGGTCCCTCTCCGATGCTTAAATGAGTATATGTGTGTATATAGCTCAAAAACGTATTGAATGTATGTAAAGCAAAGGTATTTATAGAGTAGGAGATACCAAACCGTATAAGGTAACTGTATATCTTCGTGAATATTGTGTTGTTGAAGATTTAGATAGTAGATATTGCGGTTACGGCGAGATATTGCAGTTACCGTATCTAATCTTTAGTGAATATGTGCCCGAGATATGCGGGATATCGTGGCTATATCCTTGTTAACGGTTGGTGGGACCAGAGGAGAGAGGCAAGGCTCTCTTGATGGCGAGCACTCCTATGGCTGCGACCTTGATTGTTGGCGAGCACTTCCTGGGCACTCCCTTGGCGAGCACTCCCATGGCGAGCAGTGGGAGGCTTTGGCCTTGGCCAATGGCGACCTGAAGTGGCACTTTGGCGTCCACTTTAGTTTGGATTCGATACTGGACCACTTTATGAGGGCCAGAGTAACCTTACTGTGGGTTGGCCTTGTTTAAATGGTATGGGTTGCACCCCCCTGCAAATTTATTGGGCCTTCGAGGCCTTTCCCATATTGGGTCGTCACTATCAATACCCAACATTTGCCCCCGAAGCTTGAGTGAAGTTTCTTCGGTCGAGCTTGATTCTGTGATAGGGTTTAAGATAGTGACTTTTGGACTGGATTTTTTGCTTTCTTATATGCTATTTGTGCCTTTTGATGCTCTGTATCCTTTGGCGAACGATTTTGGTTGCGTAGAGTTTTTCGGAATGTGTGATACCTTACCCCATTAGGCGAACGCTTTAGGTTTCCAGGGTTTATGGATGCTCATTCTTCACTCTTTGGGCGAACACTATCGTTGCGAGGGTGTTAGGAGAGGTCTGGTATAGCTTTTGGCAATCACCTTTTTTGTGTAAGACTTCGAACATTTTAATAAATGGACAGTTAGCGGAAGTCGAGAGGACTTTTGAGGCATGTCTGTCTCTTTGTCTTCCGTAACCCGTGGGCAGACTCACAGGTTTTTCGTGTCGTTCCAACCTTTTGTCTCCCCGATGTAACCCTTGGAATTCTGACATTACTTCGGTTTTACCCAAAAGGGTGTAATCATTATCTGAGCCGTTTCTCACATGCCCATTCGGTTTCCTTCGTTTTGGCTAAAAAGGCTGAACTTTAGCATTTAGTCTTTTACGCACTCAATTCATTTGCATTCCAGAGTTCATATCTTCTTTCAGCCCTCTGTTTCAATTTTTCATTTCTCTCTTTTTATCCTCGAAAAAGCTTTCTCAGCCAGAACGGGATACTCCTTCGAGCTTTGGAGAGCTGTCGGGGAATGATCGGAACATCATTGATGACTTCTTCCGACATCATAGGCAACCAAACTTCTGTTCAATCCGCTCAGGGGCGGAAACTTCAGAGTCGATGCTTGGGTTAGCGGGCATTCATCAGTTCGTACAACTGACGCTCAAGGTCGGGGTTCATCATTCCACGCCAGTCTTTATTGATTGGATAAATTTCTGACCCCTCAGTCTGGGACCTAAATTCATTGACCGCACTTGAGGACCTAAATTCTTCAGTCTATTTTCCAAGCGGGCTAAGACGAGGTTGTTAGCTGCCTAGGCGTCTATGAGTTTCGGATCAAGGATGTCGACCAGTACTCTGTTTGGCTAGAGGCAGAGAATGGTGACCTCAGGGCTCAATTGAAAGAGTCCTGGGTGCAGAGGGATGCCTCGATGGCTGAGCAGGAGCATCCTTCCTTAAATCATAAGGTTGTCCCATCCCCCCTTAGCGTGGACTTTAAGAAGTCCAAGGAGTTCTCTGTCTGCGCCTTGGAGGTGATAAAGGCCGAGGCTGCTTCCTACCTCCAGATCTTGGTCGACGAGATTCAAGGGATTGATCCCAAGTTTCCTCTATGGGAGGTGAGGTCTCTTCAGGACTTCATTGAGAGCGGCTACACCAAGGAAGCTCCTTGGCGATGAGGCTGCCCCCGAGGCCGAGAAGGAGACTGCATCCCCTGATGAACCCAGACCTTGAGGTCTCAGGCCTTCAGGCGACCGAGTCGATGCAGAGTTTCAGGTCAAGGGAGCCTATTCATCCTCCTGCTTTTTGCTCATCCTTCTTTTTATCGATAATCACGTTTACTTCCCTTTGTTTTTGGGATAGTTGTAATTATTCTTTTGATTTCAGACTCGGATATTATTATAATGAACGCCTTTAATTTCGTAAGCCTTTACTCTTTTTCGACTTCGAATGTGTTTGGTCGTTCCTCCGATATCTTTTCGTTCGAACGCTTTAGGAAGTTTTACCATATTTGTTTTCAACTTCTCTTTAGCTTATGTAGGAGAGTCTCGCCATATAGGATCTTGGACCATCCATTCCCTTCACCAAAGTTTTTTAAGGGAACTGTTACTCGAAGATCATACCTTTAAGGAAACTATCATCTTTTGTAGATGTGTTCGCTTTGTTAAGGTTTTAGACCTTTGGAGTGTTCGTCTAATCCCGGGGAACTGTTACCCGAGGCTCATTCATCTTTTAGTAAGTGGTCGCCCTAGGTTCATTCGCCCACTTTCTTTGTGTTTGTTTCGCAAAGGAACTGTTACCCTTGATATGGATTCATTCGCTTTGGATGTTACTTCTCAATTTTTGCCCAACTTATAAGAGAACGGACTCCTTGACGGATTGCTCGCTTTTTGCGCTAGGACTTATGTCTGATTTTTATATTTAGGCCTTATTTGCCTAACTTTTTCCTTAGGTCTTTTCGCCTGATTTTGATAACAGGTCTTGTGCCTGACTTTGGCATCAGGTCTTTCGCCTAACTTTGGTGCTAGGTCTTTCACCTGATTCAGTCATCAGGTCTTTCAGATCTTTTGGTTTGCCTAACTTTGGCGTTAGGTCTTTTTGCCTAACTTTGGCGTTAGGTCTTTCGCCCAATTTTGGTATCGGGTCTTTTTGTTTCGTAAGCCTTGGTTTTTGTTTGACTTCGAGTATACTTGGTTGTTCTTCCGATGTCTATCTTGCTTTAAAGCTTTAGGAAGTTTTACCATACTTGTTTTCAACTTCGCTTCAGCTTTTGTAGAATAGTCTCGCCTTTTTGTTTTCATTCAAAGGGTCTTGGACCTTTCTTTGGAGGAAACGTTACCCTTTAGAGGTTCTTTTCGCTCCTTTAGGTTTCGGGGGAAGGACCGTGGCCTCTTATCGGCTCGTCCGTTCCTTTCGCCATGTTTCTTAAGGAAACTGTTACCCAAGGATTATGCCTTTAAGGAAACTGTCATCCTTTATGGATTCGTTCGCCTTTTAGGATTTTGGTCCTTAGATTCGTTCGCCTAGTCGTAGGAAACTGTTATCTAAGATTTGCTCGCCTTTTAAGAAGCTGTTACCTCGGATTCGTTCTCCCTTTTTGGGGAACTGTTACCCAAGATTCGCTTGCCTTTTTAGGAAGCTGGAAAGCTTTAGGAAGTTTTACCATACTTGTTTTCAACTTCGCTTCAGCTTTTGTAGAATAGTCTCGCCTTTTTGTTTTCATTCAAAGGGTCTTGGACCTTTCTTTGGAGGAAACGTTACCCTTTAGAGGTTCTTTTCGCTCCTTTAGGTTTCGGGGGAAGGACCGTGGCCTCTTATCGGCTCGTCCGTTCCTTTCGCCATGTTTCTTAAGGAAACTGTTACCCAAGGATTATGCCTTTAAGGAAACTGTCATCCTTTATGGATTCGTTCGCCTTTTAGGATTTTGAAGACTGCGCTCTGAAGATGATAAAGTCGGCGATCGCCGATTTTCTCCAAGTCCTGGTGGATGATGTCCGGGCGGTCGATCCCAATTTTCCCCTTGAGGAAGTTGGGTCCTTGAGGAGCTTCCTCCGGAGTCGTAACTCTCAGTCTACCCTTGTTGCTGAAGGGGTTATTCCAGCTATGGCTGAAGAGGTTGTTCCCGAAGGCGGACCAAGCCTTCCTGCCCCCGAAGGCGAGCAAATCGTCCCTGCCCCTGAAGGCGAGCCAGTGCCTCTGCCCCCGAGGATCCCCAAGCCTGAAGTCTCCATCTCTTTTATTAACAATATTTGCCTTTTGGATAGCTGTTTTTCTTTGTAATTTTTTGTATTCCTTTTATTTGATTTAAGACTTGGCTTCTTTTATTGAATGCCTTTATATTCATAAGCCTTTTATTCGACTTTGAACATGCTTGGCTATTTATCCAACGTCTTAATCATAATTACTCTTCGACTTCCTTTTGACTTGTAATGTCTTCGACTCTTGAAGTCTTAGACCAAGCATAAGTCGATCCTTCTAAGGAAAATACTTCTGATACTTAAAAGCATAAACTTCTAAGTTCAAAGAGATATTACCCTCTTTGAAGTTTAGACCTTCGAGGTCATCCTAAGGCTTTGTCATCCATAGTGATCGCCTAAAATTCTTTGTTAGCAGATCCCTTTGTTTAGTTTTGGCGTCTGCTTCTCATCTTGCCTAACTTTATTGCTAGGTCTTTTGGCCTGACTTTGGCGTCAGGGATTTTTTGTTTTGCCTAGCTTTATTGCTAGGTCTTTTGGCCTGACTTTGGCGTCAGGGCTTTTGTGGCCTAACTTTGTTGTTAGGGCTTTTGGCCTGTCTTTGGCGACAGGGCTTTTTGGCCTAGCTTTGTTGCTAGGGCTTTTGGCCTGTCTTTGGCGACAGGGCTTTTTGGCCTAGCTTTGTTGCTAGGGCTTTTGTGGCCTATCTTTGGTGATAGGGCTTTTGGGGCCTAACTTTGTTGTTAGGGCTTTTTTGTGGCCTATCTTTGGTGATAGGGCTTTTGGCCTGACTTTGGCGTCAGGGCTTTTGTGGCCTAACTTTGTTGTTAGGGCTTTTGGCCTGTCTTTGGCGACAGGGCTTTTTGGCCTAGCTTTGTTGCTAGGGCTTTTGTGGCCTATCTTTGGTGATAGGGCTTTTGGCCTGTCTTTGGTGACAGGGCTTTTGTGGCCTAACTTTGTTGTTAGGGCTTTTGGCCTGACTTTGGCGTCAGGGCTTTTGTGGCCTAACTTTGTTGTTAGGGCTTTTGGCCTGACTTTGGCGTCAGGGCTTTTGTGGCCTAACTTTGTTGTTAGGGCTTTTGTGGCCTATCTTTGGTGATAGGGCTTTTGTGGCCTAACTTTGTTGTTAGGGCTTTTTTGTGGCCTATCTTTGGTGATAGGGCTTTTGGCCTGACTTTGGCGTCAGGGCTTTTGTGGCCTAACTTTGTTGTTAGGGCTTTTGGCCTGTCTTTGGCGACAGGGCTTTTTGGCCTAGCTTTGTTGCTAGGGCTTTTGTGGCCTATCTTTGGTGATAGGGCTTTTGGCCTGACTTTGGCGTCAGGGCTTTTTTCTTCGATTTGCTTCGAGTGAACATGTTTATGAAGGAATCACTTGCTTGTATGGTCCTTCCCACTTAGCTGAAAGTTTATTCTGACTGTCCAGCCTTGTGAATTCATTCCTTCAACATTCCTATCTTCATCAGCTTTTCGATGTCGCGCTTGTGCTATCTGCAATAGCTCTCGGTGTCATTCCCCATGGGCTGACCACTCTTGCGGGGTCTCGGTGGCCTTTCCAGAGACCTTTCCATCTCGACTAGTACCGCCGAGATCTGCCTGTTTAAAGGCGTGAAATACTCGGGGACCTCTGGATGTCTTGGTCCTGGGTTTTCCGATCTAGGCTTTTCTCGACCCTTCTTACCCTTCTTGATCCTGCAGAGACACCAAAGAACCAAGACGGCGCCGAACCCAAAAGGGTCGACAGAAATAATAGGGCTAAGTGATTCGGATCAGTCGACTTACCCAACAGAGAGGCTTCATGCTTATTAACATGTATAATGGGGGCGCCTCCACCTCTATACTCGGGGATGGCCCTGACGACGACATCCTTTGGGGTCTTGACGCGTTGTTCTTTGAGTCTCTTAGTGATAAGCTCCTCAACTTGGTCAAGAGTGAATTGGGGTTGCTGTCCTCCAGTCGGTGCAGAACTTGATGGACTGACAGAGCGAGTGACCGCCGGCGTCTCAGTGGAGGCCGGAGGTAAGGATTGGTGTCCAAAAGTCATCTCTTGATCTTCTTGAGGGGCTGTGGTGCCAGGATTTCCAGTTTCTGATTCCGGTGGCCCCGCAGGACGAGGATCCTCATGAGGAGCAGGGGTTTTTCTGCGGGCCTGTCCTATGATGGTTTCCAAGAGGGATATCATCTCTGCGGTTACCTGAATGGTTTCCCAAGCCACTTGGATGGTTTGTCGATCTGGAATCTCTGCGACGTTTGGAACAGGGGTCGTTCTCGAATTGCCAATGTGTTCACGTGCCGGTCTCGGAGGGACGGCATCACAGACTGCTTGGCTAGCAGGTTCTTGGTGGAGTGCGAAGCGGCAGCGGAATTAGAGCTATCCGAGGATTGTTCGTTAGCTTCTTTCCGATGATTGCGGTTAGAGCGAGTATGTATGACTGTTTTGCTCGTTTTCCCACAGACGGCGCCAAATGTTGGATCGTGATTTCCTAAATGCTGATCTGGCAATGAATTGAATGCCAAGGAGATGGTGATCGCGCGCTTTCGCCGGAGCTCCGATGAACCTGCAAGAAGGGGATCGCAACAGAGGGGGTGCCTCTGGGTCCCTCTCCGATGCTTAAATGAGTATATGTGTGTATATAGCTCAAAAACGTATTGAATGTATGTAAAGCAAAGGTATTTATAGAGTAGGAGATACCAAACCGTATAAGGTAACTGTATATCTTCGTGAATATTGTGTTGTTGAAGATTTAGATAGTAGATATTGCGGTTACGGCGAGATATTGCAGTTACCGTATCTAATCTTTAGTGAATATGTGCCCGAGATATGCGGGATATCGTGGCTATATCCTTGTTAACGGTTGGTGGGACCAGAGGAGAGAGGCAAGGCTCTCTTGATGGCGAGCACTCCTATGGCTGCGACCTTGATTGTTGGCGAGCACTTCCTGGGCACTCCCTTGGCGAGCACTCCCATGGCGAGCAGTGGGAGGCTTTGGCCTTGGCCAATGGCGACCTGAAGTGGCACTTTGGCGTCCACTTTAGTTTGGATTCGATACTGGACCACTTTATGAGGGCCAGAGTAACCTTACTGTGGGTTGGCCTTGTTTAAATGGTATGGGTTGCACCCCCCTGCAAATTTATTGGGCCTTCGAGGCCTTTCCCATATTGGGTCGTCACTATCAATACCCAACAAAGACCTTCCTGCGGAGTCGTCCTTCGCAGCCCTCTGTTGCTGGAGAGGCTGCTCCTGAAGGCGAGCCCAGTACTTCTGCCCCTGAAGACGAGCAGAGCGCCCTTGCCCCCGAGAACCCCGAAGCTTGAAGTCCCCAACTCCTTGGCGACCATCTTTATCTTTTTTAGATAGCCATTTTTGTACTTTCTGTTTTTGGTTTGTAATTATTTATCGAAGACTTGGGTTTTTCTATTGAATGCCTTTATATTCTTGAGCCTTTAATCGACTTTGAACATATTCAGCTATCCAATATCTTACTCATAGTTACTTTCCACTTTTTCCTTGCTTGGTAATGTCGTCGACCCTTAAAGCCGTAGACCAATCATAAGTTAAACTTTCTAAGGATAATACTTTTGACACTTAAAAGCATAAACTTCTAAGTTCAAAGAGATATTACCTTCTTTGAAGTTTAAACCTTTGAGGTGTTGGCCTAATAACAGGGGATTTGGAGTTTGTCAGGCTTTATCATCAATAGTGATCGCCTAAACTTTCTTTGGCCTGACTTTGGCGTCAGGGCTTTTATTTTGCCTAACATTTTGCTAGGTCTTTTGGCCTGACTTTGGCGTCAGGGCTTTGTCTGATTTTTGGTGTCAGGTTTTTTGAGGCCTAACTTTGTTGTTAGGGCTTTTGTGGCCTAGTTTTGTTACTAGGGCTTTTTTGGCCTGACTTTGGCGTCAGGGCTTTTGGCCTAACTTTGTTGTTAGGGCTTTTGGCCTGTCTTTGGCGACAGGGCTTTTTGGCCTGACTTTGGCGTCAGGGCTTTTGGCCTAACTTTGTTGTTAGGGCTTTTGGCCTAGCTTTGTTGCTAGGGCTTTTGTGGCCTGACTTTTGCGTCAGGGCTTTTTGGCCTAGCTTTGTTGCTAGGGCTTTTGGCCTAACTTTGTTGTTAGGGCTTTTTGGCCTAGCTTTGTTGCTAGGGCTTTTGGCCTAACTTTGTTGCTAGGGCTTTTGGCCTAGCTTTGTTGCTAGGGCTTTTGGCCTAACTTTGTTGCTAGGGCTTTTGGCCTAGCTTTGTTGCTAGGGCTTTTGTGGCCTGACTTTGGCGTCAGGGCTTTTGGCCTAACTTTGTTGTTAGGGCTTTTGGCCTAGCTTTGTTGCTAGGGCTTTTGTGGCCTGACTTTGGCGTCAGGGCTTTTTTGGCTTCAGCTTGCTTCGAGTGGACGCGCTTTATGAAGGAATGGCTTTCTTTTATTGACATAGTCAGTTTGATTACAAACTATGCATAAAATCTTCTTAAATGCTCAGAATTAAATGGACGGGGTAACCTCTCGCCTTCGATGGTTTCCAAATAGTAGGATCCTGGTGCGGCGATCTCTACTACTTTGTATGGTCCTTCCCATTTGGCTGAAAGTTTGTTTTTACTGTCCAGCCTTGTGAATTCATTCCTTCTCATAACCATCTCCCCCACGAAAAATTGGCGAGCGCTAACTTTTCTGTTGAAATACCGAGCGGTCGCCAAGCGCATTTTTGCCTGTGTTTTTTCCGAGAGCCATCTCTTTTCCTCTGCCAAGTCGAGGTCAGTTCTGCGCTCGATCTCATTTGCCTCCGCGTTAAAGTGTAGGACTCTGTGGGTAGGCACTGCTAATTCAGCTGGTGCTACTGCTTCTGATCCGTACACTAAACTGAAAGGCGTTTCTCCTGTGGCCGCCTTAGGCGTTGTTCTGATTGCCCATAATACGTTTTCCAGTTCGTCTGCCCAGTTCCCTTTGAATGCTCGAACCCTTTTCTTGAGTCCTGCTAAGACAACCTTGTTGGCTGCTTCAGCTTGCCCATTCGTTTGAGGGTGATGTACTGAACTGAAGCGATGGTCGATATGATACTCTTCACAGAGCCATTTCAACTCCTTTCCAACGAATTGCGGACCATTATCGCTGATGAGTATTTTGGGAATACCAAACCTGGAGAATATGTTGACCTGCATGAACTTGATAACTTGGAATTCCGTTGTCGAAGCTAGAGCTTTCGCCTCTACCCACTTAGTGAAGTAGTCGATCGCCACTATAATGTGAGTACGCTGACCAGTGCTAATGGGAAAAGGACCCAATATATCGATTCCCCATTGAGCGAAGGGCCAGGCACCCGCCATTGGGGATAATAATGTCGATGGTCGACCCGATCGTGGTGCAAACTGCTGGCAAATTTCACACTTCTGTGTTAATTCGGCTGCGTCTTTTCCCAAGGTCGGCCAGTAATATCCCAGTCTGAATATTTTCCTGCTTAGTGAACGAGCACCTTCATGACATGCTGCTGCCCCTTCATGAGCTTCCTGAAGAACTTTTTCTGTTTCGGGTAGAGCAACACATCTCAAGTAAGGCGTCGAATAACCTCTTCTATAGAGTTCTCCATCGATGATTAGATAACTGGCTGCGAGTCTTCTAATCCTAGTGGATTCGCCTTCGTCCTCTGGGAGGATGCCTTCTTTCAAATAATTCTGGAACGGGGTCATCCAGGTGACCTGTTCTTGAATGTTGAAGACCTCCGCTCTGTTTTCAAGGACTGAACATAGGGCCTTTTCCAGAAATTGCACATCCTGGATTGTCGCCCCTCCGAAGGCTAGCTTACTCAAAGAATCTGCCATCTGGTTTTCTTGGCGAGGAATAAACTCAATCGCGAAATTTGGGATTTCCACGACTAGTTTTTTGGCGATGCCGAGATATTTCTTCATCTTTTCTCCCTTTGCCTCGTAGGCGCCATTAACCTGATTGACAATAAGTTCTGAATCACTTTTTACTTTAAGCGCTGTTATACCCATTCCTTTTGCCAGTCTGAGTCCAGTGATAAGAGCCTCATATTCTGCTTCGTTATTGGTCGTCGGGAATGTCAAGGCGATCGCGTATTTCAGAGGCTCGCCCTCAGGAGGAATAAGAATAAAACCTGCCCCCGAGCCTTCTTTTGATGAAGACCCATCCGTATAGAGTTCCCAGATTTGATTGTCGTTTGCTGACTGACTTGGCCTGTTTTCTGCCTCCGCTTGACCGTTACTCGTGCTTTCCACTATGAAATCAGCTAGTGCTTGACCTTTGATGGCCGTTTTTGGCGCAAATTTGATCCTGAACTCGCTGAGCTCGATCGCCCACTTGACCATTCTTCCTGAAGAATCTGGCTTCATCAGGAAGTTTTTGAGAGGTTGATTGGTGAGGACCGTGATGTCGTGCGCATGAAAGTAAGGTCTCAGCTTCCGAGCAGCAATAACTAAGGCATAGAGATACTTCTCAATCTGGACATATCTTATTTCTGCTGAGTTGAACATTTTGCTAATAAAATACACTGGACTCTGAACATTATTCTCCTCCCTTATTAAAACAGCACTGGCTGCCACATCGCTAATGCCTAAATAGAGGAAAAGCTGCTCGCCTGGAACGGGTTTTGCCAGAGCTGGGAGTGTTTGAATATGCCTTTTCAAGGACTGGAATGCTTCCTCGCAGTCTGGCGTCCATTCGAACTTACGGTTGGCCCTCAAGGTTTTGAAGAACGGGATGGACTTGTCGCTTGCTTTGGAGAGGAAGCGGTTAAGAGCAGCTAGTCGGCCGTTCAGGCATTGGACTTCCTTATGGCAGGTTGGTGACTTCATTTCTTCTATGGCCGTTAGCTTTTCCGGGTTTGCTTCAATGCCCCTTTCGCTGACCATAAAACCCAGGAACTTCCCGGACTTGACTCCAAAGGCGCACTTTGCTGGGTTCAGGCGAACGCTGTGTCTCCTCATGCATTCAAAAGCTTCACGGAGGTCGGTGGTATGAGGATTGCCTTTGATGGATTTAACGAGCATATCATCCACGTAGGCCTCCATGTTCCTTCCCAGCATGTCCTGGAACAGTCGGTTCACCATCCGCTGATAAGTTGCCCCGGCATTGATGAGACCAAAGGGCATCACCTTGTAGCATAGAATGTCGCCGTCAGCATAGAAAGCAGTGTGGGCCTCGTCGTCTGGATGCATTCTGATCTGGTTGTAGCCTGAATAGGCGTCCATGAAGCTCAGCATCTCATGACCCGAGGTAGCATCGACTAGCTGATCAATTCTTGGAAGGGGATATGAATCTTTGGGGTAAGCCTTGTTTAAGTCGCGGAAGTCGACGCACATCCTCCACTTGCCGTTGGATTTCCTGACCAAAACTGGGTTGGCTACCCAGCTCTGGAATCTTACCTCTCTGACGAAGTCAGCTTCAATCAACCTGCCGACTTCCTGCCTGATCGCCAAACGTTTATCAGTCCCGAACGATCTTCTCTTTTGGGCGATCGGCTTGATGGAGGGGTCTATCCTGAGCTCATGCGAGATAATATCTGTGCTGATTCCTGGCATGTCGCTCGGCTGCCAGGCAAAGAGCTCTTTGAATTACTTGAGGAGAGCGGTCATGGCCTCCTTCTGATCCTCTTTCAAGGTGGTCCCAATGCGCACCTTTTTGTCCGGACCATCGATCTCGACCTCCTCCAATTCCTCCATGGGTGCTGGTCGAGCCAAGTCCTCGCGGGGATCGTCCTCTGTCTCGATGGCGAGCGCCTCCCTTTGGTTCTTCCTGCGTAAACAGTTCACATAACATTGCCGCGAGGAAGGCTGATCTCCGAGCACTTCTCCAATCCCGTTCGGAGTAGGGAACTTCATCTTCTGGTGGACAGTGGAGGCCACAATCTTATTTGGGTTGATCGTGGTTCTCCCTATAATGGCGTTGTAGGATGTAGGTGAATCGACCACCAGGAAAGTGACCGACACCTTGATGCTTTTCCACCCCTCGCCAAAAATCACTGGCATGGTTATAGCCCCCAGTGGATAAGTTGTCCTTCCCGCAAATCCGATCAGCGGAAAGTCGACCCTCTTCAGGTCGCGTTTTGATTTGCCCATCTTTTCGAAGGCGTCCAGAAACAGGATTTCTGTCGAGCTGCCTCCGTCGACCAGAATCCTTGCAACATCACAGCCGTCAATATCTGCCGTAATGACCAGAGCATCGTTGTGGGGCGTGGTGACATGTGTCAAATCATCTTCAGAGAATGAGATGACAATGTTTTCTTCAGGTCGGGGTCGCTTCCCCAACTGAACTGCCGTAGAGATCTGAGTGGCGTAGACCTCTCTGGCGTTTGACCTCTCGCCGCCTGCGCCGAATCCTCCTGCAATCAGATTCACTCTCCTCTTGCTTCCAGAAGGCTCAGCTTGATCTGCAGGGGCTGGTGAACGATGTCTCCTGGGGGGCGTTCGACTTCGGTCTCGCCCTGCCACAAATTCCTTCAACATTCCCCCCTGAATCAGCCTCTCTATATCTCGTTTCAGAATTTTGCAATCGTCTGTCTTATGGCCCTTGCACTTGTGGTATCTGCAATAGCTCTCGACATCCTTGCCCATGGGTAACCCACCTCGGCGAGGCATCGGTGGCCTCGCCAAGGATCTCCTCTCCATCTCGACTAGTACCGCTGAGATCTGCCTATTTAAAGGCGTGAAGTACTCAGGGACCTCTGGATGGCGAGGCGCTGGAAGAGACTCGACTCGCGGCTTACTTTCTTTTCCCTTCTTCTCCTTCTTGACCTCCTTCTTACCATCGCGTCGGGGTTCAGGGGTTACCCTTAGCGAGGTCGTCAGGAGGTTAGCCTCGATGTTTGCGCGCTCAAGGTCTATGAAACCTTTCGCTCTGGATGCCAACTCCTCCAATGTCTCTATCTCCTTTACGTGATAGCTGTTTCGCATCTTTCTCGAGGCCTTGTTGGCCACATCCAGACCTCTGTAGAATGCTCGAATGATCTCCCCATCCGAGATTCGGCGATCTAATTCTGTGACGTTTTGATGAAAACGCCCGTAGAAGTTGGACAGCGACTCTCCAGGCTGCTGTTTGACCGAGTCAAGGGCGACCACGCTCTTCAGCAACTGGCGCTCGCCCATGTATCTCTCCAGGAACTTGCTTCTTAACTCTGCCCAAGTTCCGATTGATCCTGCAGGGAGGCCGAAGAACCAGGACGAAGCCGAACCCGAAAGAGTAGATGGAAATAGCAAAGCCAAATGATTGGGATCGTTTGACTTACCCAGAAGGGAGGCCTCATGCTTGTTGACATGTACGGTGGGATCTCCTCCACCGCTATACTCAGGTATGGCCCGAGCAACCACATCCTTCGGGATTTTGATAGCGACGAGCGCGTCGGTGAATGGATGAGAGGACTGCTCCTTGAAGGGAGCTATGACTGTCAACTGTCTTTCCTGGAGCCTTTTGTTGAGGAGGTCATCCATCTGATCCACAGTGCAGTACATGGGAGAGGCTCCGGGTGGAGGCGGACCGGAAGGATTGGCAGTATATGCGGCTGCTGGCTCCTTGGTGTGCGCTGGAGGTAGGGACTGCTGACCTGACATCATCTCCTGATCCTCCTGAGGCGCAGCAGGACTAGGATTGGCCGCTTCTGAAGGTGAAGGCCCTGTGGCAGCAGGGCGGTGATTTTCCTTAGGAGCAGAGGGATTGTTTTCCTGAGGAGCAGGGGCCTGGCGGCGCGCCTGTCCTAGGATGGCTTCCAGCAAGGAGACCATCTCGGGGGTTAAATTAATATCCTGCCCCGCAATGTGGACTGTCTGCGGTGCAGGGGCTTCGTTTTGATCAGCAGCTGGGGTCGGTCTTGAATCACCGACATGTTCTCGGGCTGTCCGCAGAGGAACAGCATTAACTCCTGCTCGGCTGGCTGGTTCCTGTTGAAGCGGTGAAGCGGCGGCGGAATCAGAGCTATCTGAGGATCGCTCCCTAGTCTGATTCCGACGGTTGCTTTGGGATCGAGTTCTCATGGCTGAATTGCTCGTTTCCCACAGACGGCGCCAAATGTTGGATCGTGAAATCCTGAATGCTGATCTGGCAGTGAATTGAATGCCAGACAAGGTTGGGATGACGCTTCAGCTCCAACTCCGGTGAACCTGCAAGTAGGGGAGCGCAACAGAGGGGGTGCCTCTGGGTCCCTCTCCGATGCTTAAATGAGTATATGTGTGTATAAAAACTCAAAAACGTCAAGAACGTATGTAAAGCAAGGGTATTTATAGGGTAAGAGAGATAGAACCGTATAAAGGCAACTGAATATCTTAATGTATATTGAGTTGCTGAAGATTCGGATCGTGGGATATGGCAGTTACTGCGAGATATTGCAGTTACCAAATCTAATCTTTAGTGAATATGTGACCGAGATATGCGGGATATCTTGGCCACTCTGTTATTAACGGTTTAGTGGGACCAGAGGAGAGAGGCAAGGCTCTCTTCGGGGCGAGCACTCCCATGTCGAGCAGTGGAAGGTCGCGACTTGGTAGAGAATGGCGAGCAGTCTGAGAGCCTTTGGCGTCTCTATAGACTTTGGGCTCGATTCTGGATTACTCGATGGTGGGCCAAGTTTGGCTTGTACTTGGGCCGATCCGGTTCGGATGTCATGGGTTTACCCCCTCTATAGTTATTGGGCCTTCGAGGCCTTTTCTTACTGGGCCGTCACTATCGATACCCAACAGCTGCCACATCGCTAATGCCTAAATAGAGGAAAAGCTGCTCGCCTGGAACGGTTTTTGCTAGAGCTGGGAGTGTTTGAATATGCCTTTTCAAGGACTGGAATGCTTCCTCGCAGTCTGGCGTCCACTCGAACTTGTGGGTGGCCCTCAAGGTTTTGAAGAACGGGAGGGACCTGTCGCTTGCTTTGGAGAGGAAGCGGTTAAGAGCAGCTAGTCGGGCGTTCAGGCACTGGACTTCCTTATGGCAGGTTGGCGACTTCATTTCTTCTATGGCCTTTAGCTTTTCCGGGTTTGCTTCAATTCCCCTTTCGCTGACCATAAAACCCAGGAACTTCCCGGACTTGACTCCGAAGGCGCACTTTGCTGGGTTCAGGCGAACGTTGTGTCTCCTCATGCATTCAAAAGCTTCACGGAGGTCGGTGGTATGAGGATTGCCTTTGATGGATTTGACGAGCATATCATCTACGTAGGCCTCCATGTTCCTTCCCTGCATGTCCTGGAACAGTCGGTTCACCATCCGCTGATAAGTTGCCCCGGCATTGATGAGACCAAAGGGCATCACCTTGTAGCATAGAATGTCGCCGTCAGCATAGAAAGCAGTGTGGGCCTCGTCATCTGGATGCATTTTGATCTGGTTGTAGCCTGAATAGGCGTCCATGAAGCTCAGCATCTCATGACCCGAGGTAGCATCGACCAGCTGATCAATTCTCGGAAGGGGATATGAATCTTTGGGGCAAGCCTTGTTTAAGTCACGGAAGTCGACGCACATCCTCCACTTGCCGTTAGATTTCCTGACCAAAACTGGGTTGGCAACCCAGCTCTGGAATCTTACTTCTCTGACGAAGTCAGCTTCAATCAACCTGCCGACTTCCTGCCTGATCGCCAAACGCTTATCAGTCCCGAATGATCTTTTCTTTTGGGCGATCGGCTTGATGGAGGGGTCTATCCTGAGCTCATGAGAGATAATATCTGTGTTGATTCCTGGCATGTCGCTCGGCTGCCAGGCGAAGAGCTCTTTGAATTCCTTGAGGAGGGCGGTCATGGTCTCCTTCTGATCCTCTTTCAAGGTGGTCCCAATGCGCACCTTTTTGTTTGGACCATCGATCTCGACCTCCTCCAACTCCTCCATAGGTGCTGGCCGAGCCAAGTCCTCGCGGGGATCGGCCTCTGTCTCGATGGCGAGCGCCTCCCTTTGGTTCTTCCTGCGTAAACAGTTCACATAGCATTGTCGCGAGGAAGGCTGATCTCCTAGCACTTCTCCAATCCCGTTCGGAGTAGGGAATTTCATCTTCTGGTGGACGGTGGAGGCCACAATCTTATTTGGGTTGATCGTGGTCCTCCCTATGATGGCGTTGTAGGATGTAGGTGAATCGACCACCAGGAAAGTGACCGACACCTTGATGCTTTTCCACCCCTCGCCAAAAATCACTGGCATGGTTATAGCCCCCAGTGGATAAGTTGTTCTTCCCGCAAACCCGATCAGCGGAAAGTCGACCCTCTTCAGGCCGCGTTTTGATTTGCCCATCTTTTCGAAGGCGTCCAGAAACAGGATGTCTGTCGAGCTGCCTCCGTCGACCAGAATCCTTGCAACATCACAGCCGTCAATATATGCCGTAATGACCAGAGCATCGTTGTGGGGCGTGGTGACATGTGCCAAATCATCTTCAGAGAATGAGATGACAATGTTTTCTTCAAGTCGGGGCCGCTTCCCCAACTGAACTGCCGTAGAGATCTGAGTGGCGTAGACCTCTCTGGCGCTTGACCTCTCGCCGCCTGCGCCGAATCCTCCCGCAATCAGATTCACTCTCCTCTTGCTTCCAGAAGGCTCAGCTTGATCTGCAGGGGCTGGTGAACGATGTCTCCTGGGGGCGTTCGACTTCGGTCTCGCCCTGCCACAAATTCCTTCAGCATTCCCCCCTAAATCAGCCTCTCTATATCTCGCTTCAGAATCTTGCAATCGTCTGTCTTATGGCCCTTGCACTTATGGTATCTGCAATAGCTCTCGACATCCTTGCCCATGGGTAGCCCACCTCGACGAGGCATCGGTGGCCTCGCCAAGGATCTCCCTCCATCTCGACTAGTACCGCTGAGATCTGCCTATTTAAAGGCGTAAAGTACTCAGGGACCTCTGGATGGCGAGGCGCTGGAAGAGACTCGACTCGGGGCTTACTTTCTTTTCCCTTCTTCTCCTTTTTTACCTCCTTTTTACCATCGTGTCGGGGTTCATGGGTTACCCTTAGCGAGGTCGTCAGGAGGTTAGCCTCGATGTTTGCGCGTTCAAGGTCTATGAAACCTTTTGCTCTGGATGCCAACTCCTCCAACGTCTCAATCTCCTTCACGTGATAGCTGTTTCGCAGCTTTCTCGAGGCCTTGTTGGCCACATCCAGACCTCTGTAGAATGCTCGAATGATCTCCCCATCCGAGATTCGGCGATCTAATTCTGTGACGTTTTGATGAAAACGCCCGTAGAAGTTGGACAGCGACTCTCCAGGCTGCTGTTTGACCGAGTCAAGGGCGACCACGCTCTTCAGCAACTGGCGCTCGCCCATATATCTCTCCAGGAACTTGCTTCTCAATTCTGCCCAAGTTTCGATTGATCCTGCAGGGAGGCCGAAGAACCAGGACGAAGCCGAACCCGAAAGAGTAGATGGAAATAGCAAAGCCAAATGATTGGGATCGTTTGACTTACCCATAAGGGAGGCCTCATGCTTGTTGACATGTACGGTGGGATCTCCTCCACCGCTATACTCAGGTATGGCCCGAGCAACCACATCCTTCGGGATTTTGATAGCGATGAGCGCGTCGGTGAAAGGATGAGAGGATTGCTCCTTGAAGGGAGCTATGACTGTCAACTGTCTTTCCTGGAGCCTTTTGTTGAGGAGGTCATCCATCTGATCCACAGTGCAGTACATGGGAGAGGCCCCGGGTGGAAGCGGACCGGAAGGATTGGCAGTATATGCGGCTGCTGGCTCCTTGCTGTGTGCTGGAGGTAGGGACTGCTGACCTGACGTCATCTCCTGATCCTCCTGAGGCGCAGCAGGACCAGGATTGGCTGCTTCTGAAGGTGAAGGCCCTGTGGCAGCAGGGCGGTGGTTTTCCTTAGGAGCAGAGGGATTGTTTTCCTGAGGAGCAGGGGCTTGGCGGCGCGCCTGTCCTAGGATGGCTTCCAGCAATGAGACCATCTCGGGGGTTAAATTAATATCCTGCCCCGCAATGTGGACTGTCTGCGGTGCAGGGGCTCCGTTTTGATCAGCAGCTGGGGTCGGTCTTGAATCACCGACATGTTCTCGGGCTGTCCGCAGAGGAACAGCATTAACTCCTGCTCGGCTGGCAGGTTCTTGTTGAAGCGGTGAAGCGGCGGCGGAATCAGAGCTATCTGAGGATCGCTCCCTAGTCTGATTCCGACGGTTGCTTTGGGATCGAGTTCTCATGGCTAAATTGCTCGTTCCCACAGACGGCGCCAAATGTTGGATCGTGAAATCCTGAATGCTGATCTGGCAGTGAATTGAATGCCAGACAAGGTTGGGATGACGCTTCAGCTCCAACTCCGGTGAACCTGCAAGTAGGGGAGCGCAACAGTGGGGGTGCCTCTGGGTCCCTCTCCGATGCTTAAATGAGTATATGTGTGTATAAAACTCAAAACGTAAAGAACGTATGTAAAGCAAGGGTATTTATAGGGTAAGAGAGATAGAACCGTATATGGCAGCTGAATATCTTAGTGTATATTGTATTGCCGAAGATTCGGATCGTCAGTTACTGCGAGATATTGCAGTTACCACATCTAATCCTTAGTGAATATGTGACCGAGATATGCGGGATATCGTGGCCACTTCCTTATTAACGGTTTGGTGGGACCAGAGGAGAGAGGCAAGGCTCTCTTCGGGGCGAGCACTCCCATGTCGAGCAGTGGAAGGTCGCGACCTGGTAGAGAATGGCGAGCAGTCCGAGAGCCTTTGGCGTCCCTATAGACTTTGGGCTCGATCCTGGATTACTCGATGGTGGGCCAAGTTTGGCTTGTACTTGGGCCGATCCGGTTCAGATGTCATGGGTTTACCCCCTCTATAGTTATTGGGCCTTCGAGGCCTTTTCTTACTGGGCTGTCACTATCGATACCCAACAATCGGTTTATCAATGATCTAGACTTGAGTTAGGTGAATCAAATTATCCAGCATTCTTACTTGAAACAGTGAATGGAAAGGTGTCCCGTTTACACTGTAAATGTTAAGAAGCAATTGATTAATAGGAAAGCTCTTGTATTTGATTAATACAAGACCAGATATTGCCTTTGTTGTTCAAACGCTCAGTCAATTTATTCAAAATCCCAAACACTCACACTTTGAGGCCGACATGAAGATAATCAGGTGTGTGAAAAACCTGGTCTTGGAATATTCTTACCTAGCTCAAGTAGTACCAACATGATAGCGTTCTGTGATGCTGATTGGGCTTCATGCATTAATAGTAGAAGATCAGTTAGTGGGTACTGTGTGAAAATCAGAGAATGTTTGGTGTCTTGGAAAGTTAAGAAGCAAAGCACTATGTCTAGATCATCGACCGAGGCTGAATATAGGAGCATGGTTGCAGTCGTTGCTGAGATAATTTGGGTAAAGAGATTGTTAGAAGAATTCAATATTCAACAGACAAAACCTGTGTTAATTTACAGTGACAGCAAATCAGCCATACAAATTGCATCGCATCCGATTTTTCATGAGAGAACAAAACACATCAACATAGACTGTCACTTCATCAGTGAAAAGATACAAGAAGGAATTGTTGAAACACGATACATCCCCACCAAGGAACAACAAGCAGATCTCCTTACAAAAGGATTGAGTAAACAACAGCATCATTACTTGATTAGCAAGTTTGGATTGAAAAACTTGTATTCCACAGTTTGTTGGGGAGTGTTAAGAAGCAAACTGGGCCTACAAGCCCAACAACCCAAGACCGAACCGAGTGATCCATCTGATTCTAATCAGCAGGTATGAGCGACGTTTCTTCATTTGTCTGTTGCTGATATCTGTCGTCTTCTTACTGCAGGAATGGTGCCCTAGAATCGCGTACAACATATGCTTGATCCCCAAGTCAGGCGGCCCCTATATCTAAGAGGGGTTAACCGGTGATGATGGCTATCGTTTTCTCTAGACTTCCTTGGTCTTAGATGAAAAGCATGAGGTCTATACCCTCCCCATCCTCCGATCGACAGTATCTTGGGTTCGGTAAGAATTCTACTTTGATTTTCATCAGTAAATGGAACATACTTGTATGTCATTGTTCACGGGGTGTATAATCTCATTATACTTGTCAGGTGTTCACAGTAGCCTAGTAATTAACCCCGAGTGCAAGTCGAATACAGTAGTCTGATTCTTGCCATCGTAATTGCCATAGAAGAACGAAGCTTGGATAAGAAATGTGTTATACTTGCTTTTGCAGGTTTTAGTGTGTAACAATTCCTTGTACCAATTAGGAAACTTCTTGAGTTCTTTCCCTATGTTTGGATACCCTCCAAAGAGACATATATGTCTACATATTCTCTCCCAAATCGACATATTCATCATCCCGTCGCATAGTTCAGTTGAAAAATACCATCGTAGCAGGCACTTGTTGCCCAGAAATCGATTTTTTATGAAACCTTTTTAAGAGGAATCTTTGCAGTTAGTACACAACTTTGAGCAAATGAATAGGCGGAGGCATAGAAAGAGGTGAATTTAAAGTCAAGAATGATCAAGGAAGCAGTTCAAACTTGAGACCGTACATAAGAGGAATAAGTGCCCAACAACTTGAGGAACAACAGTGATCATTTAATTACCACCCCTTGGCTGGATGTAGACTAGAGTTTGGTTAGAAATTTGGACTGGTTCTGTTCCTTAGCTGTCCTGCACTGTTTCAGCTTTTCCAATCACAGTAAAGAAGATAAAGTAGTGCAATAATGGTGGCAAATTTGTGGTGTTAGGCTGATAGCTCCATCCACTACTCAAAGAGGTGAATTTAATCTCATCTTATGGGTTGGTCCCTTCTATAAGAGGCAGCCGGTAGGACAACAATATACCTTAATTGATATGCCTTAAAGCGTAAACAATGTAAGTAACCTAACATCCTACATATGGAATATGGAGTTCGAACAAAAAAAAAAATGATTTGCCCAAAGTGGAATGGTTTTGCAGCAACTGGTGATAAGCTATCATGCGGCAATTTCTTCCTGTATCATTTTGTGCTAAGAATATGTAGAACACTTTATTGGACACTGTTACAGCCGCTGAATATTCGTTATGTTACGAGAAAACTACAATTGTGTAAAAACAAACACATTATGTACGTTCAACAAACTCATGTCTCTTACTCTTAGTAGCTGCAAAAGGAAATGAAACCTCCTCTTTTACTGACAGTAAAAATCAACTATCTTCCATAGACTTAATTGCACTGCTGCAAAAGTTCAAAAACATGTTGTTGTTCCCGAAGAAGAGCTTGGAGGTGACGAAGAGAATGTTGAAAACTCTCCACCAAATTCACCTAGAGTTGATCCATCATCACCATCAAACAGTGGTTCAGGTTCTAGTTCATCCAATTTGAGTAGTACACCGAAAAGAACGAGAAGACTTTCAGATGTATATGCGACATGTAATGTGTGCATTGTTGAGCCGGAAAGCTTTGAAAAAGCTATACAAGAAGAAGGGTGGAAGAAAGCCATGGAAGAAGAGTTGCACATGATTGAGAAAAACAAGACATGGGAACTTGTAGACAAGCCAGTTGATAGAGAAGTTGTTGGGGTGAAGTGGATTTATAAAGTGAAGCATAACCTTGATGGTTCAGTCTTGAAAAATAAAGTAAGACTTGTAGCTAAAGGGTACTCACAACAGGCTGGGATCGACTACCATGAAACGTTTTCTCCAGTTTCGCGCAAGGATACTATTCGAGTCCTCATTGCACTTGCATCTCAAAAAGGTTGGTTGTTATACCAACTTGATGTGAAGTCGGCTTTCTTGAATGGTGAATTGGAAGAAGAAATATATA
Organism: Chamaenerion angustifolium; assembly: GCA_946814005.1. NCBI lineage: Eukaryota > Viridiplantae > Streptophyta > Magnoliopsida > Myrtales > Onagraceae > Chamaenerion > Chamaenerion angustifolium. Next base: position 775,417 of record OX328281.1, read on the forward strand.
TTCATCAACCTGAAGGATTTGTGAAAGAAGGAGAAGAAGAGAAAGTGTACAAGCTAAAGAAGGCAATGTACGGGTTGAAACAAGCACCAAGACAGTGGTATAGTCAGATCGACAACTACCTCATTTATCATGAATTCAACAAAAGCAAAAGTGAGCCCACTCTCTATGTGAAGAAACAAGGTACTTCCATTCTTGTTGTTGCTATGTATGTTGATGATTTTGATATTCACTGGCAATGATGATGAGTTGATTAGAGTGTTTAAGATTGATATGATGAGAAGATATGAGATGAGTGATATGGGGTTGCTACATCCTCTGCGGAATCCTGACAATCGAAGAAACAAGAATCAATTGATCAATCCTCTGCGGAAGCGGAATATATTTAAGCGACTATGGCATGTTCTCAAGCTGTGTGGTTGAGGAGAATTTTGAAAGATATTGGTGAGAAGCAAGACAATGCGACATTGATGTTTTGTGATAGCAAATCAGTTATTGCAATGGCAAAGAATCCAGTGTTTAGCAGCAGGACAAGACACATAGCAGTGAAGCACCACTTCATTCGTGAGAAGATCGAGATGGTGTTTGTCAAGTCTGAAGATCAAGTTGCGAATATCTTCACTAAGGTGTTGTCAAAGGACATGTTCGAGAAGTTTCGCGGGCTACTAGAAGTTAAAGAGCAACACATTAAGGGGAAGTCTTAAATTAATGTATTTTTGTTTGTTTTATATTATTATTATATATGTTGTGTGTTAAGTGAAACGGTGAGTTTGGTGTATTAGAGAAAGAGAGAGAGAATAGTTAAATGAGAGAGATGAGAAGAGAAGTTTAGGACAGCATGTGTAGAAAATAACAGAGAGCTCTCGACAGAAAAACAGGGGAAGGAGTGCAGCTCCAAACGGAAGAAACAAGAAGGAGCTCCATGGTTTGTGAAATGAAAGTGTGTTATTTGTACTTGTGTGTTGTTGTGGTTGTTCTTATGCTAGATTAGCCTCTCCCAAACCAACATGGATGAATCTTCAAGTTCTTGTCATGTTGAGTTTGATTTTCTGCTTACAAAGAGTGTTTATTTTTTCGTTTGCTCTTTCAACTCTGATAATAATGTATGATCCTCAAATGGCTTCTGTTAGTTGCGACTTCGTATGAGATGACATTCTACATTTGAATCAAGACCATCTATTTTGTCTGCAAAACTTGGAATTTAACTTTGTTTTTCACCATAGAAGTATGTATTAATGCATTCAGTCCTCCGTATTTACACTAAATTATTTCTCCAATGTATCCAGGAACATTTTTTGTCAATTCTAGAAGAAACAACATCTTTGTTGTTCTTGGACTTCATTATCCAGGAACCAAAATGTCTCTTTTTTGAATTTCAACCACACAATATGAAAAACAACACATTTCTTGGTATTCACACTCGTCTAAATTGAAAACTCGTGTTCTATCCATCTCAAACGATGTTTTCTTAAAATAATTAGCTCGCAGATTTGATTGGGCACCTCCATTCGTGGACTTCTTTGATGATTCATTTGAATGGATATGCTCCCTTGGTTCCGACAATACACGATTATGTTCGATCTTTGCATTGAAATCATTTGTACGCATTTTAGAGTAATTTCAATGCATAATACTGTAATGTGTGGTGTGCAAACACAGAAAGCAAGACAGATTTGTTCAATTTACAGAAATTTCATGATCAATCACAGAAATATAAAATCTAGTATGGATAGCAATTAACTCCTCGTGGTAAATAAACATTATACAGATCAGCAAAAGCAACAAATGACACTGTATTCTCATAAGAATTTAATCACACATAATAGAACAGTTTCTGGAAGAAAAAAAAGTCAAACGTAACGTTGATCGAGCGCTTTAGTTCCAGAAAACCTATCTGGCATTTGGAACTACATCGACCTCCAGGGAAGACATCTCGAAAGAACTGCTTCTCCAATTCGTGCCACCTCCATTGACCCCTTGGTTTTTCACCGAAGTAATCTCTGTACCCAAACATTCCTTCAAATCCGACAAAACACGGTTTATGTCGGGTCTCTGGTGTGACGATGCTGGGACACATGACATAGCAATCTCCACGGCCTTCCATGCAGAGCTGATCGTGAAACAACCATTCAACCTTGGATCGACGATGCTCTCTATATCTCCGTTCTCTATATGCGGAGTCACCCAAGCAACAACGTGCGTGCTACCATGTTGGCTCCTTATTATTGCAGGGTGGCCCGTAATCAACTCGAACAGAATGATCCCAAAGCTGTATACATCACTCTTCTTCGTCAAATTCCCAGATGCATGGAATCTGAAATTATGATTAGGACCGAGTTTAGATTATATCAAAAGGCATAAAAAAATAAACAAGTTCTTAAGCTTACTCTGGATCAAGATAGCCAGGCGTGCCTGCAGGAAGAGTTGAAATATGGGAATCGATGTCACTTGCGAAAGCCTTTGAAAGTCCGAAATCAGCTATTTTAGCTTGCATGCTTTCGTTTATTAAGATGTTCGGGGTCTTGAGATCACGGTGTATGATCGGAGGCTTGCAACCGTTATGCAGATACTCCAGTCCTTGAGCAGCATCTATGGCAATCTGTAGTCTCTGAATCCAACTCAATACATTTGAATATTGTTCTACATACATACACATAGAATGAATAATAATTAGTTGGTTTTAATAAGGTGGTTTCGATTATTTTCTTATCCAATGTTGGGACAGAGGATTACAATAGTACCTGAGAGATGCTGTCTTAAGTTTCCATGACTCATGAACTCGTAAATCAGAGCCATGCTTTCGACCTCATCACAATAGCCCACGAGCGAAACTAAGTTTCTATGATGCACGACCATTAGTAGTTGCGCCTGCATTTCAAACAATGGTTAAAATACAGCTCAGTAATCCGACTGATGTACTTCAAATCAAATGCTTCATTAATTTACCTCAGCTTTAAATTGCTTATATCCTTGAGAGGAAGGTTTTGTTGGCATTTTCACTGCAACTTTAGTACCATTGTTTAAACTACCAAGATAAACCTTCCCATAACCTCCCTCGCCGATAACTGTTTTATAGTTGTTCGTGATTTTTGCAATCTCAGAGGACGTGAACGCCATTTGACTCCTGGTTACTCCGACTTGTCCATCGCTAAATCCTGTACTAGTACTAACCGGTGCAGTATGACCTTCAAAGGGAAATATTTCTGTTTCATAAGCACAAAATTTGATTATAGCATACTATAGTGTATGTATAAGATATCATAATACCTCTTTGTTTTCTTTTGTTTCTCCAAAGGACTGCAAGGACAGCTAAGATAATCAGAACAACAACTGAGACTGATGCGGCCACGACAGGAATTACAACGTTGTTTTTCTTTTTTCCTGATGATGTTGCACAAGAGTCCGACTGACATAGATTGGGGTCGAAACTATAAAAAGGTAACAAAGATTCAGAATGGATTATCGTATTATCTTCATCAATCATATGTACAATTATCTTACCTAGCTTTCAAAGTTCCAGAAATTAGTTTTTTCTTGAGAGCTTCAGGTATCGGTCCAGAAAGATTATTACCAGTTAAGTTTCTGCATCATGAAAATCGTTAAAACACATCCGATTTCGTCTTAAACTTAATGCATATTGAACGTGTTGCTGTAATTACTCACAAGATTTTGAGATTTGGCAGGTCTCCTAAAAAATCTGGAATCTCCCCAGTTAACTGATTGGAAGATAAATCCCTACAAAAAAAAAAATTATTTCAGCATAGAGAAGATAAAAAACACTTATCTTCATACGTTTCTTCATGCTTACAATGAAGTCAATGCTGTGAGATTTGATATGGAATTTGCAATTTTCCCAACCAAGTTGCTTGACTTCAGGTTCCTGTCCATAACATAAAAAAATGAAATTAGAAATATATTTTTGAATTTTTAGTACGTAGCTAGAAAAATCTCTTACAAGGATGTGATTCTCATTGTGTCATAGCTGCAGCTCAGTCCATCCCAGGAGAAGTTTTGTGGACTGCAAGGATCACCCTGCCAACTATCCTTTCTCACATTGTAGGTTGTCTTGATGTCGTTCATGGCTTTAACTGCATGTTAAGTCAATATAGATTGGCTTAATCATCAGTTTACTCAGAGAGTAAAAGAGTATGCTCCTTGAGTATTACTCAGTTTCATCAGTTTACTTTAACATCAATTAAAGTAATTAATTTACCAGATATTGTCTTATGTTGATATTATAATATGCTGAAGTGGCTAGACTTGCGACCAAGTCCAAGTCAATCCGGGCACTAGCAAACACGAAATGATTTAGTTGACATTTTAAAGACGCGCAATTGAATAAATAATCCTAAATATTAAGGTCCATGGTCGGTGGTCCCCTCTCAATTGGGAGAATTTGTGCGGTTATATTAATTAAATAAACTTGTGATTTGAAGATCGAAGATACTTAAAACTATTCAAAATTGGTAAATTAAGAAAGTAATTAGAACATGGACTGAAAAATACTATGCTTACCATCATCTAAATCAGTCATTTTGTTTGTAAGATCGATGCCGTACATAACCTCGAGTGCATTGAGAATTGCGGGTAGATTAGATGCGTCAGTCGGTGTCAAAGTGAAGTTGATTTTCGTCGCACTAGAGGCCGGAAAAGAAGCTACCGTCACCGGTCTTCCAAACTCAAGCCCCACAGTCGAAACAAGCTTGTCTTGCACATAAACCCCGAACTCTCTTGTTTGATTTGACTGCAGCACTTGGAACTCAGCAAAGTGAAAGAACATGTACCATTTTTGTGTAGGACTTCCTGGCGTCCAAGACAATATCAATGAATACGTCGCATTCAGTGACCGAGCAGCAGTTGTCAGAACAGTTTCGGGAACCTTATATGCGTCATTATATGTCGTGAAAGCATCGACTGTTGTGTTGGTAGCAATGGTGTCCCATTTATCATAGTTTTGAGCCGACCAAAGGCGATCGTATACATCAGCTGGATGCCTGTTCATTCAAAAAAAGTTCAGCTGTCTACTTCTAGCAACGGTTGACTGTCTTTTGTCTCCATAATTGTGAGTAGAAGTCATACCTGATTGTCGTCCCCGTAGTTCCACCGATGTTATAACGCCAATTGGTCACGAGGGCTCCAGAATCAACTCGATACGTAGAGTTATCGAGAAGTCGTAGCTCTATAGACGAGATGAACGGAACTCCTGACCCAGTTTTTACCAGACACAGTTGAATATCATCCCTGGGAGGAACATAGATAATCTCTTCGTAGACATACGTGTCGGAGTTCACCGTAGCCCAGTAATTGACATCAATATACAAGTCAAACGACGGGACTTGATTCTTCCCGTCGTAGTTCCCGTACCAGAAGGAAGCTCTTATCAAATATGTGTTCTCTTTGCCTTTTTCTGGTGACAATTTGTAGCAGTTTCTCGTTCCGTTTGGGAAGCTTCTCAAGTTCTTCGATTGCAGTTGATTGTTGTTGTTGATTACTAGTGAAGACACCTGCATGTTTTCTCCGGTACTTATGAATTCTTCATCGGTCTTATAAGAGATCTCGAGGCTCGAGTCGACGTAGTCATTAGGTGCGCCGCAATCTATACTCAAAAATCCTGGTACGAAACACAAAGTAGAGATTATGATCATCTAAGTATCAGTCTAAAAGCAACCACTAAAATATAAAATTTGACTCAATTTGTAGGGTTTATTCTTTGCTAATTTGTAGACTATTTCATACTACAAATTAATTATGTCATGAAAAAGATAACTGTGATTATTATAAGGAACCCATGTACTATAATATAATTGAATGCTGCATGTTCTTATTGTAATTCCTTTGAGTGATTCTTTTTCTTTTATTTGCTAAATCTTTGAATTACTCCATTCTTCAAAACTCAAAATGAAGCACCATAGAAGCTGTTCTTATTATATCTTTATGTGAGAGAGGGATAGAGAGAGAACCTGAGTTCGTTTGTGCAATAGCAGAAGACGCGAAAGCCAACACGACGAACAGCACAAACATCTTCATCACTTTCATCTTCATCTTCGTCATAGCTAGATACAGCACATAAGGCTGATATATAGGCAGTGTTGATCTGGTGGTCACCATTCACCAACAACCATTTAATTTATAAAGTTATCAATAAGGTACATTTGCTTGCATGATAAACAAGTGTTTTTTTTGGTCAAAAATGATAAACAAGTTGACTTCACTTCCTGAAGCTGACCAAATAAAATAATTTGCATACCGGGCCATGCATTACTTCGGTCACACGGCAAATCTTCTTGCGAAGCTAGCTGTATACCGGGCCATGCATTACTTCGGTCAACTTCGGTAGTCAGAGACCAAGCACATGGCCATGAGGCAATTGGTTCCTTCCTTTTTTATGTTAAATTTTAATCTTAATATATACATTTAATTTAATCATTTAAAATTTTGTATTTACTTCTGAAATAAATATTTTCAGAAATTATCCATATTCCAATTTTTGCCTCCTAGACTTAAATTTTAGCTTCATCCATACTAGTAGAGTAAAAGATTATTTGTTGAAATTTTAACAAGACTTGTTATTTCTGATAATATTACAAATGTCGAAAATTATGAGATAATATTTAGTTAAGATATTAAAAAATAAGATATATAATTAAAAGATAGTTTTATTTGTATATACAGGAGAATATATGCCATTGTGATTCATATATATTTACAAGAGCAGACATGTAAGTGATGTGATGTAAATTTTTGAGAAAAAGTGAAATATTTGATGTGGTCTATTGTATTTTACAAGGAGAACGTATGGTTAGCTTGAGCAAACCATCTATGAAGTCTCTATTTTTCTCTTGTAATCATTTTAGTTCGAAAGTGTTATATAACTTTTTATTTAGTGTGAGGTACAATTCGCATATGCTTCCGTTATATATACGTCTTGTAAATCAAAGGCAAAATATTATTTTCCGACCGAATTGTCCAACATTTCAGCTGAGCTGCCCTACAGAAACTGTCACAGTTACAGACGTCATGAAATTGCTTGGACGAGCGTGGAATTACATTACGCGTCTAGTTTTTATCAATGATCCAGACTTGAGTTAGGTGAATCGAATTATCCAGCTTTCATACTTGAAGCAGTGAAAGGAAAGGTATCCCGTTTACACTGTTAACCGAACATACTTCTATGGCATTGTTGTGTTGGTGTTAGTAATGGTAGCGGTCGTTATCTACAAAAAGAAAAACAATGGAAAGCAGCAATGTGAGTTCATGAAATTCTATCTGTATATATGTAAGAAACTGTTGAGATTAAGACTGCCTAACTAACTGACCTTCAATACGATACAGTTGCCCCAAAGGATAGTTCTGGTCCGCCTACCGAGACTAGTGGATTCAATAATGATTATGGCGTGACTAAGTCGATACAGAGTATCGGGTCATCCATGGGAGGAACTCAGGGAATTGGACAGATGACTCGTGCCTATACATCTTCTGAAGTTTTGAGTATCACCGAAAATTTCAAAGTTACAATCGGAGAAGGTGGATTTGGAAATGTATACCTTGGGACACTTTCTGATGGAACGAGAGTTGCAGTGAAGGCGCTCTCTCCAGAGTCCAAGCAAGGTTATAAGGAGTTTCAAGCAGAGGTGAGTCGAGTTCAACAGTTAGAAATTCAGTTGCTAAATATCACTTTGTATCACATTATATTTTCACTATCGAAATATATAACACCATAATGTTGATTGTCGTGTATAAAAACAACTGTGCTTTCAACTGCAGGCTCAGCTCTTAATGATTGTTCATCACAAGACTCTAGTTTCCTTACTTGGGTATTGTGACGAGTTCGAAAACATGGCGTTGATTTACGAGTTAATGCCACAAGGGAACGTCCGGCAACATCTATTAGGTACATCGACTTTGTAGCTATCATACACCAAGTTCATCTTACAACTGTAACGAGTCGAGTGAAAGCAAAGAATGAATGTATTAGCATGAGATAACACAATTTCAACTATCAGTGATACTTTTTATTTTTATTTTAATTGCCAATCTTATTTCTTGTAGTGCACAGTACGAACGTCTTGGGGTGGATCCAGCGGCTAAAAATAGCGGTAGACTCAGCACAAGGTCGTAAATTTGGTCAATAAGACTGCTGCATGAATATTTTGATCTATATCAAAGAATTCTTCGCATTCGGTGACCGAGCAGCAGTTGTCAGAACAGTTTCGGGAACCTTATATGCGTCATTATCTGTCGTGAAATCATCAACTGTTGTGTTGGTAGCAATGGTGTTCCAAATATCATAGTTTTGGGCTGACCAAAGGCGATCGTATACATCATCTGGATGCCTGTTCATTCAAAATTGTTCAGCTGTGTACTTCTAGCAACGGTTTTCTGTCTTTTGTCTCCATAATTGTGAGTAGAAGTCATACCTGATTATCGTCCCCGTAGTCCCACCGATGTTATAACGCCAATAGATCACGAGGGCTCCAGAATCAACTCGATACGTAGAGTTATCGAGAAGTCGTAGCTCTATAGACGGGATGAACGGATCTCCTGACCCAGTTTTTACGAGACACAGTTGAATATCATCCCTGGGAGGAACATAGATAATCTCTTTGTAGTTATACACATCATTGTCGGAGTTCACCGTAGCCCAGTAATTGACATCAATATACAAGTCAAACGACGGGACTCGTTTCTTCTCGTCGTAGTTCCCGTACACGAAGAAAGCCCTGATCAAGTATGTGCTCTCTTTGCCTTGGTCTGGTGACAGCTTGTAGCAGTTTCTCGTTCCGTTTGGGAAGCTTCTCAAGTTGTTCAATTGCAGAAATTCGTTGTATACATCTGATGACCTGCTTGTTTTCTCCGGTACTTATGAATTCTGCATCGGTCTTATAAGAGATCTCGAGGCTCGAGTCGTTGTAGTCATTAGGTGCGCCGCAATCTATACTCAAGAATCCTGGTACGAAACACAAAGTAGAGATTATGATCATCTAAATATCAGTCGAAAAGCAACCACTAAAGATTATCCTTTGTGTAATAGATAGACACAAAAATATAAAATTTGACTCAGTTTGTACTTTGTAGGGTTTTTTCCTTGCTAATTTATAGACTGTTTCATACTATAAATTAAGGGTTAATTACCAAAAAATAAACTGAACTTTGATGAAAAACCAAACAGCAAACCGAACTTTTATTTTTGACAAACAACAAACCAAACTTTTGGAATTAAAAAATCAATAAACCTACCTCAAATTTTCCTTATGTTTGAACAGATTTTTCAATGTTTGAGGAAGCTATTAAGTCAGCATTAGTTGAAGTATACTAAGGAAAGGGTATTACGACTTAATAACTCTCTCAAACATTGAAAAATTTGTTCAAACATTGTGAAAATTTGAGGTAGGTTTGTGGGTTGCTCAATTCCAAAAGTTTGGTTTGTTGTTTGTCAAAAAAAAAAGTTCAATTTGCTGTTTAGTTTTTCCTCAAAGTTCAGTTTGTTTTTTGATAATTAAACCATAAATTAATTATGTCATGAAAAAGATAAACTGTGATTATTATAAGGAACCCATATATTATAATATAATCTGCATGTTCTTATTGTAGCTCCTTTGAGTGATTCCTCTTCTTTTATTTGCTAAATCTTTGAATTACTCCATTCTTCAAAACTCAAAATGAAGCACCATAGAAGCTGTTCTTAATATATCTGTTAAATTAATGTGTTGTTGATTTATATTATTATTATATGTTTGTGTGTGTTAATGAAACGGTGAGTTTTGTGTGTTTTAGAGAAAGTGAGAGAATAGTTAAATGAGAGAATAATGAGAAGGGAAGGAGTGCTGTGCATTTGTAAAAAAGAACAGAGAATCATCGTGAGAGAGTGAAGAACAGAGTGCATGTTGCAGCTCTACCTCAAGGAAGAAGAAGCTCTATGGTTTGTGAATCAAAGTTTGTTGATTGTTCTTGTGTGTTCTTGTGGTTGATCTTATGGTAGATTAGCCTCTCCCAAACCAACAAATTGGTATCAGAGCTTGGTGGATTGAATAGATTGGGCGAGCTAGGGTTCCGACGAAAAGCGGACAATCGAGAAAAATCGAAGCAATCAACAACGAAAACGAATCGTTTATGGCTGGGTCAAGTGAACAAGGTGTATCTCATCTCTCAATTCCTATATTTAATGGTGAAAACTATGACTATTGGAGTTTAAAGGCCAAGACTATATTTAGGTCACAAGATTTGTGGGATATAGTTGAGGTTGGATTTGATGAGCCTGATTCTGTAGCTACATTGAGTGAGATTGAAAAAAAGGAGTTGAAAGATACTCGAAAGAGAGATGCTAAAGCTCTAGCGTTTATTCAACAAGCTATGACGGAGAAATTGTTTCCGAGAATCATGAGGTGTAATACGGCAAATGAAGCTTGGATTGTTTTGCAAGAAGAGTTTCAAGGGAGTCTAAAAGTCCGAACTATCAAACTTCAAACCTTGCGAGCCGAGTTAGAAAATATGAAAATGAAGGAAGGTGAAAGCTTGAAGGATTATTTCACGCGGGTTACCGAAGTTGCTAGTCAAATGAGTTTGAATGGAGAAGAAGTAAAAGATAAAAGACTTGTTGAGAAAATTTTGATTAGCTTGACCGAGAAGTATGATATGATTGTGTCGGTTGTTGAGGAAACGAAAGACTTGGCAACATTAACCGTCCGCGAGTTAATGGCATCCTTGCAATCACATGAGCAAAGGGTGTTAAGACACTCCGAAAAATCAATAGAGAGTGCCTTACAATCAAAACTCAACTTGGGCAATAAGTTGAGAGAGCAATCATTTCAAGAGCACCGCGGAGGTGAATCTTCGAGAGGTGGAAGATATAGCAGAGGAAGAGGCCAAAGAGGTCGAGGGAGAGGAAATTTTGATAGAAGTTATAATGCAGAAAATTCGGAAAAAACTTGTCATATTTGCAAACGGAGTGGACATTTTGAGAAAGATTGTTGGTTCAAGGGGAAGCCACGATGTTTTAATTGCAAGAAGTTTGGGCATGTTCAAAAAGATTGTAGGTTTAAGAATGAGCAAGCGAATGTCTCCGAAGAGAAGAGAAATGATCATGACTATGGAGTGTTTTATGCCGGTTGTCAAGTTGCGACCGAAAAGAAAGATGAAGTGTGGTTACTTGATAGTGGTTGTAGCAATCACATGACTAGTGATAAAAGCATCTTCACGAAGATAGAAGAGAATGTGAATGCAAAAGTGAAAATGGGAAATGGTGCGCTTGTACAAGTGGTCGTAAAAGGTACGGTTCCTATCCAAACAATGGAGGGATTGAAGTTCATTAATGATGTGTTGCTTGTTCCCGGCCTAGACCAAAATTTATTGAGTGTTGGTCAACTTGTGGAGAAAGGATATAGTGTATATTTTGAAAATGGTGGATGCACCATTTATGATAAGAAGAATGGAAATAACAAGTTGATGACCAAGATAAAGATGACGAGAAGTAGAAGTTTTCCATTGAGTTTTAATTATGGGGGAGATGTTGCTTTGAAGGCAAGTGTTAGTGACGAGTCATGGCTTTGGCACAAAAGGCTTGGACACTTGTATTTTAATGGGATGAAGTTATTGAGAGACAAGAATATGGTGTATGGATTGCCGAAAATTGAAGAGAAAAGTGGCGTATGTGAAGGGTGTGCCATGGGGAAGCACCACCGAGAAGCTTTTCCGAAAGGAGGAGCATGGAGGGCAAAACGACCACTAGAGCTCATTCATACCGATGTGTGTGGGCCAATGAGAACTCCATCTCAAGGAGGTAACCGATACTTTATATTGTTCATTGATGATTATACAAGAATGACATGGGTTTACTTCTTGAGACAAAAATCAGAAGTATTTAGCGTGTTTAGAAGATTCAAAACATTTGTTGAAAAGCAAAGTGGTCGCTACATAAAAGTGTTGAGAAGTGATCGAGGAAAAGAATACAACTCTCGAGAATTTGATAAGTTTTGTTCTGACGAAGGTATAGAAAGACAACTCACAGTTGGTTACTCTCCACAACAAAATGGAGTGTCTGAAAGAAAGAATCAAACAGTTGTGGAAATGGGCAAAACAATGCTCAAGGAGAAAGGGTTGCCTAATTCATTTTGGGCCGAAGCAATCTACACTGCAGTCTATTTGTTGAATAGATGTCCTACAAAGGCAGTTCAGAATAAGACCCCAATTGAGGCTTGGTGTAAAAAGAAGCCGTCAGTGAAACACTTGAGAATTTTTGGGTGTATTTGCTATGCTCAAATTCCGAAAGAGAAGAGGACAAAACTTGATGATACAAGTGAGAAATGTATCTTCATGGGTTATGATTCAACATCAAAGGGCTATCGGTTGTATAGCTTGCAGAGAGAGAAAATCATCATTAGTAGAGATGTGTTGTTTGATGAAGAAACTAGTTGGAATTGGAAAGACAAACAAGTTCAAAAACATGTTGTTGTCCCCGAAGAAGAGCTTGGAGGTGATGAAGAGAATGTTGAAAACTCTCCACCAAATTCACCTAGAGTTGATCCATCATCGCCATCGAGTAGTGGTTCAGGTTCTAATTCATCCAATTCGAGTAGTACACCGAAACGAATGAGAAGACTTTCAGATGTATATGCGACATGTAATGTGTGCATTGTTGAGCCGGAAAGCTTTGAAGAAGCTATACAAGAAGAAGGGTGGAAGAAAGCCATGGAATAAGAGTTGCACATGATTGAGAAAAACAAGACATGGGATCTTGTAGAAAAGCCAGTTGATAGAGAAGTTGTTGGGGTGAAGTGGATTTACAAAGTGAAGCATAACCTTGATGGTTCCGTCTTGAAAAATAAAGCAAGACTTGTAGCCAAAGGGTACTCACAACAGGCTGGGGTCGACTACCATGAAACGTTTGCTCCAGTTTCGCGCAAGGACACTATTCGAGTCCTCATTGCACTTGCAGCTCAAAAAGGTTGGTTGCTATACCAACTTGATGTGAAGTCGGCTTTCTTGAATGGTGATTTGGAAGAAGAAATATATGTTCATCAACCTGAAGGATTTGTGATAGAAGGAGAAGAAGAGAAAGTGTACAAGCTAAAGAAGGCATTGTATGGGTTGAAACAAGCACCACGGCAGTGGTATAGTCAGATTGACAACTACCTCATTTATCATGAATTCAACAAAAGCAAAAGTGAGCCCACTCTCTATGTGAAGAAACAAGGTACTTCCATTCTTGTTGTTGCTATATATGTTAATGATTTGATATTCACTGGCAATGATGATGAGTTGATTAGAGAGTTTAAGAATGATATGATGAGAAGATATGAGATGAGTGATATGGGTTTGCTACATCATTTTCTTGGTTTGGAGATTGATCAACAAGAAGATGGAGTGTTTGTTTGTCAAAAGAAGTATGCTGAGAATATGTTGAAGAGGTTTCATATGTTTGGTTGCAAAACAATGGCAACACCACTTGCTTCAAATGAGAAGTTGTGGAAAGAAGATGGAGGTAGAAAAGTGGATAACACATATTTTAGGAGTATTGTGGGTAGTTTGATGTATCTCACTGCCACGAGACCGGATATTATGTTTGCTTTGAGCATGTTGTCGAGGTTCATGCAAAGTCCGAGTCACTTTCATCTTGGAGCCGCCAAACGAGTTCTACGTTATGTTCGAGGGACATTAGCGTATGGTATCAAGTATTCCAAAGGAGATGAGTTGAAGTTAATTGGTTTTTGTGATAGTGATTGGGCCGGTTGTAGAGATGATATGAAGAGTACAACCAGATATGTATTTTCTCTTGGATCAGGTGTGTTTTCCTGGCAATCAAAGAAACAAGAATCAATTGCACAATCCTCTGCGGAAGCGGAATATATTTCAGCGGCTATGGCATGTTCTCAAGCCGTGTGGTTGAGGAGAATTTTGGAAGATATTGGTGAGAAGCAAGACAATGCGACATTGATGTTTTGTGATAGCAAATCAGCTATTGCAATGGCAAAGAATCCAGTGTATAGCAGCAGGACAAGACACATAGCAGTGAAGCACCACTTCATTCGTGAGAAGATCGAAGAAGGAGAGATCGAGATGGTGTATGTCAAGTCCGAAGATCAAGTTGCGGATATCCTCACTAAGGCGTTGTCAAAGGACATGTTCGAGAAGTTTCGCGAGCTACTAGAAGTTCAAGAACAACACATTAAGGGGGAGTGTTAAATTAATGTGTTGTTGATTTATATTATTATTATATGTTCGTGTGTGTTAATGAAACGGTGAGTTTTGTGTGTTTTAGAGAAAGTGAGAGAATAATTAAATGAGAGAATAATGAGAAGGGAAGGAGTGCTGTGCATTTGTAAAAAAGAATAGAGAGTCATCGTGAGAGAGTGAATAACAGAGTGCATGCTGCAGCTCTACCTCAAGGAAGAAGAAGCTCTATGGTTTGTGAATCAAAGTTTGTTGATTGTTCTTGTGTGTTCTTATGGTTGATCTTATGGTAGATTAGCCTCTCCCAAACCAACAATATCTTTATGTGAGGGAGGGATAGAGAGAGAACCTGGGTTCGTTTGTGCAATAGCAGAAGACGCGAAAGCCAAGACGACGAACAACACAAACATCCTCATCAGCTTCATCTTCATCACTTTCATCTTCATCTTCGTCATAGCTTGATGCAGCGGATAAGGCTGATATATATATGCAGTGTTGATCTGGTGTTCACCATTCACCAACAACCATTTAATTTATAAAGTTATCAATAAGGTGCCGTGATACCAAGTCGCCTGAAGGTCGACGCCTGTAATAATCAATTCGTCGCCTGTAATAATCAATTCGTCGCCTGTAATAATCAAGTCGTCGCATGAAAGTCATCGTGAAAGCCAATATGACGAACAACACAAACATCTTCATCAACTTCATCTTATCTTCATCTTCGTCATAGCTAGATGCAGAAGATAAGGCTGATTTATATGCAGTGTTGATCTTGTGGTCACCATTCACCAACAACCATTTAATCTATAAAGTTATCAATAAGGTACATTTGCATATATGCAGTGTTAATCGGTAGCCAGAGACCAGGCACATGGTCATGAGGAGGTAATTGGTTCCTTCCTTTTTATGTTAAATTTTAATCTTAATATATATATATACATTTAATTTAATCATTTTAAATTTTGTATTTACTTCTGAAATAAATATTTTTAGAAATTATCCATATTCCAATTTTTGCCTCCCATACTTCAATTTTACCTCAATTCCTACAAGTAGGAGTCAAGGTTATTGTTGAGATTTTAACCCGATTTTTTATTTCCCGTAATTTTTAAAAATGTTGAAAATTATGAGATAATATCTTTAATAATTAAGAATATATAATTAAAAGAGAGATTTATTTGTATATGCAGGAGAATATATGCCATTGTGATTCATGTATATTTACAAGAGCAGAACATGTAAGTGATGTGATGTAAATTTTTGAGAAAGAGTGAACCGACTTGAAAGAAGCCGTGAAATATTTGATGTGGTCTATTGCATCTTACAAGGAGAACATATAGTTAGCTTGAGCAAACCATCTATGAAGTCTCTAATTTTCTCTTGTAATCATTTTAGTTCGAAAGTGTTATATAACTTTTTATTTAGTGTGAGGTACAATTCGCATACGCTGCCGTTATATATACGTCTTGTAAATCAAAGGCAAAATATTCTTTTCCGAGCGACTTGTCCAACATTCCAGCAGAGCTGCCCCACAGAAACTGTCTCAGTTACATACGTCACGAAATTGCTTGGCCGACCGAGAAAGGTATATTTTCCTGCATTATAACAATTAGTTTTATTTATTTATTGTTTTTAACGTTCTACTTAATATGCAACACGTAGTATCTTTAATGTAAATTGTGTTCGAAGCTCAGTCAAAATACTCAAAAGTGATCGTGTGTCAAATCTATTGACTCTAGTCTTTAGCGTCGGTATTTTAATGTTGGGAAAGGCCTGTAATTACTTTACGCGTTTAGGCTGAGGAATGTCCATCTTTGCCTTTCTTTTCCATTTTATCAAAATGAATATAAACTAATTAAAAGGGAAACAGTCCATATATTGACTTCGTAATGCCCTCATTAATGGGATTCCACAAGAATTGGCATACGAAGCAAGAAACAGCAGTTACTATCGTGCACTTGGGGCCTCATCGAGATCCACAGGTGCCGTGTTGGGTCGGTTCGATAAGCCTTCTCTCATTGTATCCTGCAGCATCCAATTCTATTTCCCAACACTCCTTTAGCTAAGCTAGCATGCAACTTACGTTGGGTCTCTGAGTTGCTGTTTATTCAATACAAGCAACAGCACAAACTCTACTACTTTCCCAACAAAATGATTGAGTAAACAACATCATCATTACTTGATTAGCAAGTTAGGATTGAAAAACTTGCATTCCACAGTTTGTGGGGTGGGGTGGGGTGGGGGGGTGTTAAGAAGCAAACTGGGCCTACAAGCCCAACAGCCCAAGACCGAACCGAGTGATCCATCCGATTCTAATCAGTAGGTATGAGCGGCGTTTCTTCATTTGTCTGCTGCTGATATCTATCATCTTCTTCATGCAGGAATGGTGCCCTACAATCGCGTACGGCATATGCTTGATCCCCAAGTTAGGCGGCCACTATAACTAAGAGGGGTTAACCGATGATGATGGCTATCGTTTTCTCTAGACTTCCTTGGTCTTAGATGAAAACCCTGAGGTATATACCCTCGCCCATCCTCCCATCGACAGTTTCTTGGGTTCGCTAAGCCTTCTACTCTGATTTTCATTAGTAAATGGAACATACTTGTATGTCATTGTTAAGGGGGTGTATAATCTCATTATACTTGTCAAGTGTTCACAGTAGCCTAGTAATTAACCCCGAGTGCAAGTCAAATACAGTAAAGAAGATAAAGTAGTGCAATAATGGTGTCAAATTTGTGGTGTTAGGCTGATAGCTCCATCCACTACTCAAAGAGGTGAATTTAATCTCATCTTTGAGAGAGGAGGTCAGTTTTCCGTGAGATCGGCCTATCACTTCATACGGGAGGAGAACAAAGGTGTTGTCTCTAAAGCAGCAGATTCGGGTGATCCGCAGCTGCAGGGGCTATGGAAGGAGGTTTGGAAGGCAACCACCATACCCAAGATCAAGGTGTTTTCCTGGAAACTGGCAAAGGAAGCTATTGCAGTTTGAGATGTCTTGGGAAGGAGAGGTCTTCAGGTGGATCCTACATGCCCCCTATGTGACGAACGAGAGACATGCGAGCATCCCATGTTCGGTTGCAACTGGACAAAACATGTGTGGAGGGCCTTGCTGGGCTTGGCTGATGCTCAGGAGGGGTGCAACTCAATCCGTCAATGGCTAGCTGCTGCACAGGAGCAAGGATGGACTACCATCGAGACTGATTGCTGCAACTAGGTGGGCGACTACTCTCACTGCATGCTGGGAGATATGGAGGGCTAGGTGTGACTTCGTATTTCAGCAACGCCAACCAGACTCTCTTGCGGTGGTTCGTCGAGTCAGGATGATGCTGGAGGAGTGCATGTCTGCAAAGCGTGTAACTGTTCTCAGCATCAGCAGAGATGGGGAGACCCATCAGACAGGTCCACGGACTGTCCTTCTCCATCAACACTGGGTTAGGCCTCCTACAAGCGTGATCAAAATCAGCTGCGATGCAGCTTGGCTATGTGACTCGGGAAGGGGAGGTATGGCTGCTGTCGCTCGGGATTCAGAAGGGATCCTTGTAGGGGGAAGGCTCGGAACAGACTTGGCTGACGCTGTAGAGTACCTCGAGGCCAAGGCGATGCTTCTCGGGGTCCAACTTGCGATCGAAAACAAATGGAACTCCGTTGAAGTGGAATCCGACGCTAAGGGGGTTATAGACCAGCTGCGGGGGTCGCCAAGATCATGGCGTACCAAGACCAACACTCTCATTTCTAATATATTACACCTTGCTTGCTCGGTTAGGGAAATCTCTTGGAAGTATGTTCCGAGATCAGCAAACCAGTGTGCGGACTGGGCGGCGAAACAAGCTCTTACGGGGATGTGTCATCATGATTGGGTGTCTACACCACCATCCCCTTTGTTATTTCTTCTAAACTATGATGTATCAAACTCGGTTTGCCCCCTCGCGGTCTGTTCTTAATTAGTGAATTATCCTTTGGCCAAAAAAAAATCTCATCTTATGGGTTCGTCCCTTCTATAAGAGGCAGCCAGTAGGACAACAATATACCTTAACTGATATGCCTTAAAGCGTAATCAGTTATTGCAATGGCAAAGAATCCAGTGTATAGCAGCAGGACAAGACACATAGCAGTGAAGCACCACTTCATTCGTGAGAAGATCGAAGAAGGAGAGATCGAGATGGTGTATGTCAAGTCTGAAGATCAAGTTCCGGATAACTTCACTAAGGTGTTGTCAAATGACATGTTCGAGAAGCTTCGCGGGCTACTAGAAGTTAAAGAGTAACACATTAATGGGGAGTCTTAAATTAATGTATTGTTGTTTGTTTTATATTATTATTATATGTGTTGTGTGTTAAGTGAAACGGTGAGTTTGGTGTATTAGATAAAGAGAGAGAGAATAGTTAAATGAGAGAGATGAGAAGAGAAGTTTAGGACAGCATGCTCTCGACAGAAGAACAGGGGAAGAAACAAGAAGGAGCTCCATGGTTTGTGAAATGAAAGTGTGTTATTTGTACTTGTGTGTTGTTGTGGTTGTTCTTATGCTAGATTAGCCTCTCCCAAACCAACATGGATGAATCTTCAAGCTCTTGTCATGTTGAGTTTGATCTTCAAGCTCTTGTCATGAATCGTTCGCTCTTTCAACTCTGATAATAATGTATGATCCTCAAATGGCTTCTGTTAGTTGCGACTTCGTATGAGATGACATTCGACATTTGAATCAAGATCATCTATTTTGTCTGCAAAACTTGGAATTTAACTTTGTTTTTCACCATAGAAGTATGTACTAATGCATTCAGTCCTCCGTATTTACACTAAATTATTTCTCCAATGTATCCAGGAACATTTTTTGTCAATTCTAGAAGAAACAACATCTCTGTTGTTCTTGGACTTCATTATTCAGGAACCAAAATGTCTCTTTTTTGAATTTCCACCACACAATATGAAAAACAACACATTTCTTGGTATTCACACTCGTCTAAATTGAAAACTCGTGTTCTATCCATCTCAAACGATGTTTTCTTAAAATAATTAGCACGCAGATTTGATTCGTCACCTCCATTCGTGGACTTCTTTGATGATTCATTTAAATGGACATGCTCCCTCGGTTCCGACAATACACGATTTAGAGTAATTTCAATGCATAATATTGTTTAATTTACAGAAACTTCATGATCAATCACAGAAGTATAAAATCTAGTATGGATAGCAATTAACTCCTCGTGATAAATAAACATTATACAGATCAGCAAAAGCAACAAATGACACTGTATTCTCATAAGAATTTAATCACACGTAATAGAACAGTTTCTGGAAGAAAAAAAAGTCAAACGTAACGTTGATCGAGCGCTTTAGTTCCAGAAAACCTATCTGGCATTTGGAACTACATCGACCTCCATGGAAGACATCTCGAAAGAACTGCTTCTCCAATTCGTGCCACCTCCATTGATCCCTTGGTTTTTCACCGAAGTAATCTCTGTACCCAAACATTCCTTCAACTACTTCCATTACTTTTAGCTAATTAATCCACTACTTCCACTAATATGAAGACTTGATTTCAACTAACATTCCTTCTAAATCAGGTTGTTGCAAACTCCCAATATTTCGTAAGGAGAAAACACTACTTCCTATCTGGCATTTGGAACTACATCGACCTCCACGGAAGACATCTCGAAAGAACTGCTTCTCCAATTCGTGCCACCTCCATTGATCCCTTGGTTTTTCACCGAAGTAATCTCTGTACCCAAACATTCCTTCAACTACTTCCATTACTTTTAGCTAATTAATCCACTACTTCCACTAATATGAAGACTTGAAGATCCCTTGGTTTTTCTCCAATTTAGTTTTTTCTTGACAGCTTCAGGTATCGGTCCAGAAAGATTATTACCAGTTAAGTTTCTGCATAATGAAGATCGTTAAAACACATCCGATTTCGTCTTAAACTTAATGCATATTGAACGTGTTGCTGTAATTACTCACAAAATTTTGAGATTTGGCAGGTCTCCTAAAAAATCTGGAATCTCCCCAGTTAACTGATTGAAAGATAAATCCCTAAAAAAAAGAAATTATTTCAGCATAGAGGAAAAAAAAAACACTTATCTTCATACGTTTCTTCATGCTTACAATGAAGTCAATGCTGTGAGATTTGATATGGAATTTGCAATTTTCCCAACCAAGTTGCATGACTTTAGGCTCCTGTCCAAATAACATAAAAAATGAAATTAGAAATATACTTTTGAATTTTTAGTACGTAGCTAGAGAAATCTCTTACAGGGATACGATTCTCATTGTGTCATAGCTGCAGTTCAGTCGGATCACCCTGCCAACTATCCTTTCTCACATTGTAGGTTGTCTTGATGTCGTTCATGGCTTTAACTGCATGTTAAGTCAATATAGATTGGCTTAATCATCAGTTTACTCAGAGAGTAAAAGAGTATGCTCCTTGAGTATTACTCAGTTCCATCAGTTTACTTTAACAACAATTAAAAAGTAATTTGGTTTTATCAAAAATTAAAAAGTAATTAATTTACTAGATATTGTCTTATCTTGATATTATAATATGTTTAAGTAGCTAGACTTGTGACCAAGTCCCCTAGTCAATCCACTAGCAAACACGGAATGATTTAGTTGACATTTTAAATACGCGCAATTGAATAAATAATCCTAAATTTTAAGGTTGATCCATGGTCGGTGGTCCCCTCTCAATTGGGAGAATTTGTGCGGTTATATAAATTAAACAAGCTTGTGATTGGAAGATCGAAGATACCTAAAACTATTCAAAATTGGTAAATTAAGAAAGTAATTAGAACATGGACTGAAAAATACTATTCTTACCATCATCTAAATCAGTCATTTTGTTTGGAAGATCGATGCCGTACATAACCTCGAGTGAATTGAGAATTGCGGGTAGATTAGATGCGTCAGTCGGTGTCAAAGTGAAATTGATTTTCGTCGCACTAGAGGCCGGAAAAGAAGCTACTGTCACAGGTTTTCCAAACTCAGGCCCCACAGTCGAAACAAGCTTGTCTTGCACATAAACCCCGAACTCTCTTGTTTGATTTGGCTGCAGCACTTGGAACTCAGCAAAGTGAAAGAACATGTACCATTTTTGTGTAGGACTTTTTGGCGTCAAAGAGAATATCAAAGAATACATCGCATATCCTTGAGAGGAAGGTTTTGTTGGCATTTTCACTGCGACTTTAGTACCATTGTATAAACTACACCAAGATAAACCTTCCCATAACCTCCCTCGCCGATAACTGTTTTATAGTTGTTCGTGATTTTTGCAATCTCAGAGGATGTGAACGCCATTTGATTCCTGGCTACACCGACTTGTCCATCGCTATCGTGGAATTGGTGTACGAAGCAAGAAACAGGAGTTACTATCGTGGACTTGGGGCCTCATCGAGATCCACAGGTGCCGTGTTGGGTGGGTTCGATAAGCCTTCTCTCAATGTTTCCTGCAGCATCCACTTCTATTTCCCAACACTCCTTTAGCTAAGCTAGCATGCAACTTACGTTGGGTCTCTGAGTTGCTGTTTATTCAATACAAGCAACAGCACAACCTCTACTACTTTCCATGCAGTGTTGATGCTGAAATCCCTTTTCAACTGTTTATCAACTACGCTTTGTATATCTTCATTAGTCTCAATCAAATAAGACACCCATAAAAGTATCCTGAATATCTTTGCGTGGGAGCGACGTTTCTTCATTTGTCTGCTGCTGATATCTGTCGTCTTCTTCCTGCAAGAATGGTGCCCTAGAATCGCGTACGACATATCCTTGATCCCCAAGTCAGGCGGCCACTATATCTAAGAGGGGTTAACCGATGATGATGGCTATCGTTTTCTCTAGACTTCCTTGGTCTTAGATGAAAAGCATGAGGTCTATACCCTCGCCCATCCTCCGATCGACAGTATCTTGGGTTCGGTAAGCCTTCTACTCTGATTTTCATCAGTAAATGGAACATACTTGTATGTCATTGTTCAGGGGGGGTCTATAATCTCATTATACTTGTCAGAAGTGTTCACAGTAGCCTAGTAATTAACCCCGAGTGCAAGTCGAATACAGTAGTCTGATTCTTGCCATCGTAATTGCCATAGAAGAACGAAGCTTGGATCAGAAATGTGTTATACTTTGCTTTTGCAGGTTTTAGTGTGTAACAATTCCTCGTACCAATTAGGAAACTTCTCGAGTTCTTTCCCTATCTTTGGATACCCTCCAAAGAGACATATATGTCTGCATATTCTCTCCCAAATTGACATATTCATCATCCCGTCGCATAGTTCAGTTGAAAATACCATCGTACGTAGCAGGCACTTGTTGTCCAGAAATCGATTTTTTATGAAACCTTTTTAAGAGGAATCTTTGCAGGTAGTACACAACTTTGAGCAAATGAATAGGCAGAGGCATAGAACGAGGTGAATTTAAAGTCAAGAATGATCAAGGAAGCAGTTCAAACTTGAGACCGTACATAAGAGGAATAAGTGCCCAACAACTTGAGGAACAGCAGTGATCATTTAATTACCACCCCTTAGCTCATTGAAAATGGAAGGAAAGGACGTAGACTAGAGTTTGGTTAGAAATTTGGACTGGTTCTGTTCCTTATCTGTCCTACACTGTTTCAGCTTTTCCAATCACAGTAAAGAAGATAAAGTAGTTCAATAATGGTGTCAAATTTGTGGTGTTAGGCTGATAGCTCCATCCACTACTCGAAGAGGAGAATTTAATCTCATCTTATGGGTTGGTCCCTTCTATAAGAGGCAGCCGGTTGGACAACAATATACTTTAACTGATATGCCTTAAAGTGTAAGTAACCTAACATCCACATATGGAATATGGACTTCGAACAAAACAAAGCATGATTGGCCCAAAGTGGAATGGTTTTGCAGCAGCTGGTGACAAGCTACCATGCGGCAATTTCTTTATTGTGCTAAGAATATGTGGAACACTTTATTGGACACTGTTACAGCCGCTGAATATTCGTTATGTTACGAGGAAACTACAAATGTGTAAAAACAAACACATTATGTACGTTCAACAAACTCATGTCTCTTACTCTTAGTAGCTGCAAAAGGCAATGAAACCTCCTCTTTTACCGACAGTAAAAATCAACTGTCTTCCATAGAGTTAATCGCACTGCTTTCGCTCCTCTTGTATCGACCGAAAGATCCGAGCGGCTGTCTCCGTTGCTAGTTTTGGGTTATGTGGGACAACCTTAATCACCTTTGTCCTTCTCTCAGTGCTCTGATATGCAGATTGGTTCGAGGCAGGTGGATTCGAGGTGGGTGATGTGGGGAAGAGAGGAAGCGGGGCCGTAGGCCCTCCTCTTCTGCTGCATGGCCTCTCGGAAGGGCAGCTTCCGGTGCTCCCTTCCATCTCCTTACCCTTTGCACCTGGGACTTTTCTAGGATCTACCTGACTGACCTGCTCCGACAGTTGACTTTCCCTACCGTACAACCATGACTCCGAGAACGGGTTCGGGACTGGAGAATTCATCATCGGCATACCGTAGGGTGGAAAGTAAGTGGGACCCATCAGAGAGGGAAAGTTCATCTTTATGGGTCCACAGCCTTCGTACACCGGCCCAACAAATCCCGTATTAGGTGGCCCCGGACCTGCGTATGGTTTGTAAATAAGGCCCTCGGATGGGGATACAATCGGGACTAACCATTGATTCCCGCTTGGCGGGAAACACCATACAGCTGACTTGGCTTCAGCTGTTTCTGGTGGATTTTCCGTCTGGTTTTGCGGAAGACTGTCAGGTTCTTTTGCTGTTTCAAAGTTGGATAGAGGAGGTGTTGTTGTCGTCTCTGCGTTACGGTTTGCAGCTTCCGGAAGCTGCTCGGGTCTCGGACTGTCATTGTCTTTAGACTCAGTTTCGGTTTTCTTGGACGGGATTGAAGCGGGTTTTTCTATCGGTTTCTTGAAGAAGAGTGTTTCTTGAAACAGTATCTGCGGGGACCTCGCGATTAAGTTCTAATTAATCAACTACTTCCACTAATATGAAAACCTGATTTCAACTAACATCGACCTCCACGGAAATACATCGACCTCCACGGAAGTCATCTCGAAAGAACTGCTTCTCCAATTCGTGCCACCTCCATTGATCCCTTGGTTTTTCACCGAAGTAATCTCTGTACCCAAACATTCCTTCAAATCCGACAAAACACGGTTTATGTCGGGTCTCTGGTGTGACGATGTTGGGACACATGACATAGCAATCTCCACGGCCTTCCATGCAGAGCTGATCGTGAAACAACCATTCAACCTTGGATCGACGATGCTCTGTTTATATCCGTTCTCTATATGCGGAGTCACCCAAGCAACAATGTGCATGCTACCATGTTGGCTCCTTATTATTGCAGGGTGGCCTGTAATCAACTCGAACAGAATGATCCCGAAGCTGTATACATCACTCTTCTTCGTCAAATTCCCAGATGCATGGAATCTGAAATTATGATTAGGAGCCGAGTTTAGATTATCACAAAAGGCATAAAAAAATAAACAAGCTCTTAAACTTACTCTAGATCAAGATAGCCAGGTGTGCCTGCTGGACGAGTTGAAATATGGGAATCAATGTCACTTGCGAAAGCCTTTGAAAGTCCGAAATCAGCTATTTTAGCTTGCATGCTTTCGTTTATTAAGATGTTCGTGGTCTTGAGATCACGGTGTATGATCGAAGGCTTGCAACCGTTATGCAGATACTCCAGTCCTTGAGCAGCATCTATGGCAATCTGTAGTCTCTGAATCCAACTCAATACATTTGAATAGTGTTCTGCATACATACACATACAATGAACAATAATTAGTTGGTTTTAATAAGGTGGTTCGATTATTTTCTTATCCAATGTTGGGACATGTAACGCCCCAAGCTCGAACAACTGTCCCCACTAGCCCAATACAGCAGCACTGAGCCCGTTGTCCTCACTTGAGCCCAGAAAATGAGGAATTCTTGTTGAACTTGACTAGTACATCTCTAATTATATAAGTTCCAAATCACTTCTTTATATCCAATGTGAAACGGAGTATCACATGACAGAGGATTACAATAGTACCTGAGAGATGCTGTCTTAGGTTTCCATAACTCATGAACTCGTAAATCAGAGCCATGCTTTCGACCTCGTCACAATAGCCCACGAGTGAAACTAAGTTTCTATGATGCACGACCATTAGTAGTTGCGCCTGCATTTCAAACAATGGTTAAAATACAGCTCAGTAATCCGACT
Source organism: Chamaenerion angustifolium (assembly GCA_946814005.1). NCBI lineage: Eukaryota > Viridiplantae > Streptophyta > Magnoliopsida > Myrtales > Onagraceae > Chamaenerion > Chamaenerion angustifolium. The sequence goes on from OX328281.1 coordinate 800,788, forward strand.
GATGTACTTCAAATCAAATGCTTAATTAATTTACCTCAGCTTTAAATTCCTTATATCCTTGAGAGGAAGGTTTTGTTGGCATTTTCACTGCGACTTTAGTACCATTGTTTAAACTACCAAGATAAACCTTCCCATAACCTCCCTCGCCGATAACTGTTTTATAGTTGTTCGTGATTTTTGCAATCTCAGAGGACGTGAACGCCATTTGACTCCTGGCTACACTGACTTGTCCATCACTAAATCCGGCACTAGTACTAACCGGTGCATTATGACCTACAAAGGGAAATATTTCTGTTTCATAAGCACAAAATTTGATTATAGCATACTATAATGTATGTTTAGGATATTATAATACCTCCTTGTGTTTCTTTTGTTTCTCCAAAGGACTACTGCAAGGACAGCTAAGACAATCAGAACAACAACTGAGACTGCGGCCACGACGGGAATAACAACGTTGTTTTTCTTTTTTACTGATGATGTTGCACAAGAGTCCGACTGACATAAATCGGCGTCGAAACTATAAAAAGGTAACAAAGATTCAGAATGGATTATCGTATTATCTTCACCAATCATATGTACAATTATCTTACCTAGCTTTCAAAGTTCCAGAATTTAGTTTTTTCTTGAGAGCTTCAGGTATCGGTCCAGAAAGATTATTACCAGTTAAGTTTCTGCATAATGAAAATCATTAAAACACATCCGATTTCGTCTTAAACTTAATGCATATTGAACGTGGTTCTGTAATTACTCACAAGATTTTGAGATTTGGCAGGTCTCCTAAAAAATCTGGAATCTCCCCAGTTAACTGATTGGAAGATAAATCCCTACAAAAAAACTTTATTTCAGCATAGAGAAAAAAAAAATCAATTATCTTCATATGTTTCTTCATGCTTACAATGAAGTCAATGCTGTGAGATTTGATATGGAATTTGCAATTTTCCCAACCAAGTTGCTTGACGTCAGGTTCCTGTCCATAACATAAAAAAATGAAATTAGAAATATATTTTTGAATTTTTAGTACGTAGCTAGAGAAATCTCTTACAGGGATACGATTCTCATTGTGTCATAGCTGCAGTTCAGTCCATCCCAGGAGAAGTTTCGTGGACTGCAAGGATCACCCTGCCAACTATCCTTTCTCACATTGTAGGTTGTCTTGATGTCGTTCATGGCTTTAACTGCATGTTAAGTCAATATAGATTGGCTTAATCATCAGTTTACTCAGAGACTAAAAGAGTATGCTCCTTGAGTATTACTCAGTTTCATCAGTTTACTCAGAGAGTAAAAGAGTATGCTCCTTGAGTATTACTCAGTTTCATCAGTTTACTTTAACATCAATTAAAGTAATTAATTTACCAGATATTGTCTTATCTTGATATTATAATATGTTGAAGTTGCTTGACTTGCGACCAAGTCCAAGTCAATCCACTAGCAAACACGAAATGTTTTAGTTCACATTTTAAATACGCGCAATTGAATAAATAATCCTAAATTTTAAGGTTGGTCCATGGTCGGTGGTCCCCTCTTAATTTTGAGAATTTGTGCGGTTATATTAATTAAATAAACTTGTGATTTGAAGATCGAAGTTACTTAAAACTATTCAAAATTGGTAAATTAAGAAAGTAATTAGAACATGGACTGAAAAATACTATGCTTACCATCATCTAAATCAGTCATTTTGTTTGGAAGATCGATGCCGATCATCATTTCCAGTGCATTGAGAATTGCGGGCAGATTAGATGCGTCAGTCGGTGTAAAAGTGACGTAAATTGTCGTCGCACTAGAGGCCGGAGGAGAAGCTACTGTCACAGGCTTTCCAAACTCAGGCCTCACAGTCGAAACAAGCTTGTCTTGCACATAAACCCTGAACTCTCTTGTTTGATTTGGCTGTAGCACTTGGAACTCAGCAAAGTGAAAGAACATGTACCATTTTCTTGTAGGACTATCTGGCGTCAAAGGAAATATCAAAGAATTCTTCGCATTCGGTGACCGAGCAGCAGTTGTCAGAACAGTTTCGGGAACCTTATATGCGTCATTATCTGTCGTGAAATCATCAACTGTTGTGTTGGTAGCAATGGTGTTCCAAATATCATAGTTTTGAGCTGACCAAAGGCGATCGTATACATCATCTGGATGCCTGTTCATTCAAAATTGTTCAGCTGTGTACTTCTAGCAACGGTTGTCTGTCGTTTGTCTCCATAATTGTGAGTAGAAGTCATACCTGATTGTCGTCCCCGTAGTTCCACCGATGTTATAATGCGAACCGGTCACGAGGGCTCCAGAATCAACTCGATACGTAGAGTTATCGAGAAGTCGTAGCTCTATAGACGAGATGAACGGATCTCCTGACCCAGTTTTTACGAGACACAGTTGAATATCATCCCTGGGAGGAACATAGATAATCTCTGTGTAGGCATCGGAGTTCACCGTGGTCCAGTAATTGACATCAATATACAAGTCAAACGACGGGACTAGATTCTTCCCGTCGTAGTTCCCGTACACGAAGAAAGCCCTGATCAAGTATGTGTTCTCTTTGCCTTGGTCTGGTGACAGCTTGTAGCAGTTTCTCGTTCCGTTTGGGAAGCTTCTCAAGTTGCTCAATTGCGGATATTCGCTGTATTCATCTGATGACACATTCCAGTTTTCTCCGGTACTTATGAATTCTGCATCGGTCTTATAAGAGATCTCGAGTCTTCTGTCGAAGTAGTCATCAGGTGCGCCGCAATCTATACTCAAGAATCCTGGTACGAAACACAAAGTAGAGATTGTGATCATCTAAATATCAGTCGAAAAGCAACCACTAAAGATCATTCTTTCTGTAATAGATAGACACAAAAATATAAAATTTGACTTAGTTTGTACTTTGTAGGGTTTTTTCTTTGCTAATTTGTAGACTGTTTCATACTATAAATTAAGGGTTAATTACCAAAAAACAAACTGAACTTTGATGAAAAACCAAACAGCAAACCGAACATTTATTTTGACAAACAACAAACCAAACTTTTGGAATTAAAAAATCAATAAACCTACCTCAAATTTTCCTTATGTTTGAACAGATTTTTCAATGTTTGAGGAAGCTATTAAGTCAGCATTAGTTGAAGTATACTAAGGAAAGGGTATTACGACTTAATAACTCCCTCAAACATTGAAAAATTCGTTCAAACATTGTGAAAATTTGAGGTAGGTTTGTGGGTTGCTCAATTCCAAAAGTTTGGTTTGTTATTTGTCAAAAAGCAAAGTTCAATTTGCTGTTTGGTTTTTCCTCAAAGTTCAGTTTGTTTTTTGATAATTAACCCATAAATTAATTATGTCATGAAAAAGATAAATTGTGATTATTATAAGGAACCCATGTATTATAATATAATCTGCATGTTCTTATTGTAGCTCCTTTGAGTGATTCCTCTTCTTTTATTTGCTAAATCTTTGAATTACTCCATTCTTCAAAACTCAAAATGAAGCACCATAGAAGCTGTTCTTAATATATCTTTATGTGAGGGAGGGATAGAGAGAGAACCTGAGTTCGTTTGTGCAATAGCAAAAGATGCGAAATCCAAGACGACGAACAACACAAACATCTTCATCAGCTTCATCTTCATCACTTTCATCTTCATCTTCGTCATAGCTTGATGCAACGGATAAGGCTGATATATATGCAGTGTTGATCTGGTGTTCACCATTCACCAACAACCATTTAATTTATAAAGTTATCAATAAGGTGCCGTGATACCAAGTCGCCTGAAGGTCGACGCCTGTAATAATCAATTCGTCGCCTGTAATAATCAAGTCGTCGCATGAAAGTCATCGTGAAAGCCAATATAACGAACAACACAAACATCTTCATCAACTTCATCTTATCTTCATCTTCGTCATAGCTAGATGCAGAAGATAAGGCTGATTTATATGCAGTGTTGATCTTGTGGTCACCATTCACCAATAACCATTTAATCTATAAAGTTATCAATAAGGTACATTTGCATATATGCAGTGTTAATCGGTAGCCAGAGACCAGGCACATGGTCATGAGGAGGTAATTGGTTCCTTCCTTTTTATGTTAAATTTTAATCTTAATATATATATATATATACATTTAATTTAATCATTTAAAATTTTGTATTTACTTCTGAAATAAATATTTTCAGAAATTATCCATATTCCAATTTTTGCCTCCTATACTTCAATTTTACCTTAATTCCTACAAGTAGGAGTCAAGGTTATTGTTGAGATTTTAACCCGATTTGTTATTTCCCGTAATTTTTAAAAATGTTGAAAATTATGAGATAATATCTTTAATAATTAAGAATATATAATTAAAAGAGAGATTTATTTGTATATGCAGGAGAATATATGCCATTGTGATTCATATATATTTACAAGAGCAGAACATGTAAGTGATGTGATGTAAATTTTTGAGAAAGAGTGAACCGACTTGAAAGAAGCCGTGAAATATTTGATGTGGTGTATTGTATCTTACAAGGAGAACATATAGTTAGCTTGAGCAAACCATCTATGAAGTCTCTAATTTTCTCTTGTAATCATTTTAGTTCGAAAGTGTTATATAACTTTTTATTTAGTGTGAGGTACAATTCGCATACGCTGCCGTTATATATACGTCTTGTAAATCAAAGGCAAAATATTCTTTTCCGAGCGAATTGTCCAACATTCCAGCAGAGCTGCCCCACAGAAACTGTCTCAGTTACATACGTCACGAAATTGCTTGGACGACCGAGAAAGGTATATTTTCCTGCATTATAACAATTAGTTTTATTTATTTATTGTGTTTAACGTTCTACGTAATATGCAACACGTAGTATCTTTAATGTAAATTGTGTTCGAAGCTCAGTCAAAATACTCAAAAGTGATCGTGTGTCAAATCTATTGACTCTAGTTTTTAGCGTCGGTATTTTAATGTTGGGAAAGGCCTGTAATTACTTTACTCGTTTAGGCTGAGGAATGTCCATCTTTGCCTTTCTTTTCCATTTTATCAAAATGAATATAAACTAATTAAAAGGGAAACAGTCCATATATTGACTTCGTAATGCCCTCATTAATGGGATTCCACAAGAATTGGCATACGAAGCAAGAAACAGCAGTTACTATCGTGCACTTGGGGCCTCATCGAGATCCACAGGTGCCGTGTTGGGTCGGTTCGATAAGCCTTCTCTCATTGTATCCTGCAGCATCCAATTCTATTTCCCAACACTCCTTTAGCTAAGCTATCATGCAACTTACGTTGGGTCTCTGAGTTGCTGTTTATTCAATACAAGCAACAGCACAAACTCTACTACTTTCCATGCGGTGCTGATGCTGAAATCCCTGTTCAACTGTTTATCAACTACGCTTTGTATATCTTCATTAGTCTCAATCAAATAAGACACCCATAAAAGTATCCCGAATATCTTTGCGTGTGAGCCTTTGCTGAACAGAGGGTACCCAGAGACCACCTCAGAGAATGATAGTGAAGCTGTAAACATCAATTAGACTGAAACAGAAGTAGTCTTAACCCTAAATATCTATTTCATCGATTACCAACATTTCTTACATTCTTAATGTACTGACAATTATCCACAATATGCAGATTATATAGCATGTAGCCTTACCTATAAATCAGAAAACTTTCAATGTTTAACTGACATCGGTTTATCAATGATCCAGACTTGAGTTAGGTGAATCAAATTATGTAGCATTCATACTTGAAACAGTTAAAGGAAAGGTGTCCCGTTTACACTGTAAATGTTAAGAAGCAATTGATTATTAGGAAAGCTCTTGTATTTGACTAATACAAGACCGGATATTGCCTTTGCTGTTCAAACGCTCAGTCAATTTATGCAAAATTCCAAACACTCACACTTTGAGGCCGACATGAAGATAATCAGGTATGTGGAAAATGAACCTGGTCTTGGGATTTTCTTACCTAGCTCAAGTAGTACCAACATGATAGCGTTCTGTGATGCTGATTGGACTTCATGCATTAATAGTAGAAGAAAATCAGAGAATGTTTGGTGTCTTGGAAAGTTAAGAAGAAAAGCACTGTGTCTAGATCATCGGCCGAGGCTGAATATAGGAGCATGGTCGCAGTCGTTGCTGAGATAATTTGGGTAAATAGATTGTTAGAAGAATTCAATATTCAACAGACAAAACCTGTGTTAATTTACAATGACAGCAAATCAGCCAAACAAATTGCATCGCATCCGGTTTTTCATGAGAGAACAAAACACATCGACATAGACTGTCACTTCATCAGAGAAAAGATACAAGAAGGAATTGTTGAAACAAGATACATCACCACCAAGGAACAACAAGCAGATCTCCTTACAAAAGGATTGAGTAAACAACATCATCATTACTTGATTAGCAAGTTCTCGAGTTCTTTCCTTATGTTTGGATACCCTCCAAAGAGACATATATGTCTGCATATTCTCTCCCAAATCGACATATTCATCATCCCGTCGCATAGTTCAGTTGAAAAATACCATTGTAGCAGGCACTTGTTGCCCAAAAATCGATTTTTTATGAAACCTTTTTAAGAGGAATCTTTGCAGGTAGTACACAACTTTGAGCAAATGAATAGGCAGAGGCATAGAACGAGGTGAATTTAAAGTCAAGAATGATCAAGGAAGCAGTTCAAACTTGAGACCGAACTTAAGAGGAATAAGTGCCTAACAACTTGAGGAACAGCAGTGATCATTTAATTACCACCCCTTGGCTCATTGAAAATGGAAGAAAAGGACGTAGACTAGAGTTTGGTTAGAAATTTGGACTGGTTCTGTTCCTTAGTTGTCCTACACTGTTTCAGATTTTCCAATCACAGTAAAGAAGATAAAGTAGTGCAATAATGCTGTCAAATTTGTGGTGTTAGGCTGATAGCTCCATCCACTACTCAAAGAGGTGAATTTAATCACATCTTCGAGAGAGGAGGTCAGTTTTTCGTGAGATCGGCCTATCACTTCATACGGGAGGAGAACAGAGGTGCTGTCTCTAAAGCAGCAGATTCAGGTGATACGCAGCTGCAGGGGCTATGGAAGGAGGTTTGGAAGGCAACCACCATACCCAAGATCAAGGTGTTTGCCTGGAAACTGGCAAAGGAAGCTATTGCAGTTTGAGATGTATTGGGAAAGAGAGGTCTTCAGGTGGATCCTACATGCCCCCTATGTGACGAACGAGAGACATGCGAGCATCTCATGTTCGGTTGCAACTGGACAAAACAGGTGTGGAGGGCCTTGCTGGGCTTGGCTGATGCTCAGGAGGGGTGCAACTCAATCCGTCAATGGCTAGCTGCTGCACAAGAGCAAGGATGGACTACCATCGAGACTGATTGCTGCAACTAGGTGGGCGACTACTCTCACTGCATGCTGGGAGATATGGAGGGCTAGGTGTGACTTCGTATTTCAGCAACGCCAACCGGACTCTTTTGCGGTGGTTCGTCGAGTCAGGATGATGCTGGAGGAGTGCAGGTCTGCAAAGCGTGTAACTGTTCCCAGCATCAGCAGAGATGGGGAAACCCATCAAACAGGTCCACGGGCTGTCCTTCTCCATCAACACTGAGTTAGGCCTCCTACAAGCGTGATCAAAATCAGCTGCGATGCAGCTTGGCTATGTGACTCGGGAAGGGGAGGTATGTCTGCTGTCGCTCGGGATTCAGAAGGGATCCTTGTAGGGGGAAGGCTCGGAACAGACTTGGCTGACGCTGCAGAGTACCTCGGGGTCCAGCTTGCGATCGAAAACAAATGGAACTCCGTTGAAGTGGAATCCGATGCTAAGGGGGTTATAGACCAGCTGCGGGGGTCGCCAAGATCATGGCGTACCAACACTCTCATTTCTAATATATTACACCTTGCTTGCTCGGTTAGGGAAATCTCTTGGAAGTATGTTCCGAGATTAGCAAACCAGTGTGCGGACTGGGCGGCGAAACAAGCTCTTACGGGGATGTGTCATCATGATTGGGTGTCTACACCACCATCCCCTTTGTTATTTCTTCTAAACTATGATGTATCAAACTCGGTTTGCCCCCTCGCGGGCTGTTCTTAATTAGTGAATTATCCTTTGGCCAAAAAAAAAAAATCATCTTATGGGTTCGTCCCTTCTATAAGAGGCAGCCGGTAGGACAACAATATACCTTAACTGATATGCCTTAAAGCGTAATCAGTTATTGCAATGGCAAAGAATCCAGTGTATAGCAGCAGGACAAGACACATAGCAGTGAAGCACCACTTCATTCGTGAGAAGATCGAAGAAGGAGAGATCGAGATGGTGTATGTCAAGTCTGAAGATCAAGTTGCGGATAACTTCACTAAGGTGTTGTCAAAGGACATGTTCGAGAAGCTTCGCGGGCTACTAGAAGTTAAAGAGCAACACATTAATGGGGAGTCTTAAATTAATGTATTGTTGTTTGTTTTATATTATTATTATATGTGTTGTGTGTTAAGTGAAACGGTGAGTTTGGTGTATTAGATAAAGAGAGAGCATAGTTAAATGAGAGAGATGAGAAGAGAAGTTTAGGACAGCATGCTCTCGACAGAAAAACAGGGGAAGGAGTGCAGCTCCAAACGGAAGAAACAAGAAGGAGCTCCATGGTTTGTGAAATGAAAGTGTGTTATTTGTACTTGTGTGTTGTTGTGGTTGTTCTTATGCTACATTAGCCTCTCCCAAACCAACATGGATGAATCTTCAAGCTCTTGTCATGTTGAGTTTGATTTTCTGCTTACAAAAAGTGTTTTTTTTCTTCGTTTGCTCTTTCAAATTTGATAATAATGTATGATCCTCAAATGGCTTCTGTTAGTTGCGACTTCGTATGACATTCGACATTTGAATCAAGATCATCTATTTCGTCTGCAAAACTTGGAATTTAACTTTGTTTTTCACCATAGAAGTATGTACTAATGCATTCAGTCCTCCGTATTTACACTAAATTATTTCTCCAATGTATCCAGGAATATTTTTTGTCAATTCTAGAAGAAACAACATCTTTGTTGTTCTTTGACTTCATTATTCAGGAACCAAAATGTCTCTTTTTTGAATTTCCACCACACAATATGAAAAACAACACATTTCTTGGTATTCACACTCGTCTAAATTGAAACCTCGTGTTCTATCCATCTCAAACGATGTTTTCTTAAAATAATTAGCTCGCAGATTTGATTGGTCACCTCCATTCGTGGACTTCTTTGATGATTCATTTGAATGGATATGCTCCCTTGGTTCCGACAATACACGATTTATGTTCGATCTTTGCATTGAAATCATTTGTACGCATTTTAGAGTAATTTCAATGCATAATACTGTAATGTGTGGTGTGCAAACACAGAAAGCAAGACAGATTTGTTCAATTTACAGAAATTTCATGATCAATCACAGAAGTATAAAATCTAGTATGGATAGCAATTAACTCCTCGTGATAAATAAACATTAAACAGATCAGCAAAAGCAACAAATGACACTGTATTCTCATAAGAATTTAATCACACATAATAGAACAGTTTCTGGAAGAAAAAAAAGTCAAACGTAACGTTGATCGAGCTCTTTAGTTCCAGAAAACCTATCTGGCATTTGGAACTACATCGACCTCCACGGAAGACATCTCGAAAGAACTGCTTCTCCAATTCGTGCCACCTCCATTGATCCCTTGGTTTTTCACCGAAGTAATCTCTGTACCCAAACATTCCTTCAAATCCGACAAAACACGGTTTATGTCGGGTCTCTGGTGTGACGATGCTGGGACACATGACATAGCAATCTCCACGGCCTTCCATGCAGAGCTGATCGTGAAACAACCATTCAACCTTGGATCGACGATGCTCTCTATATCTCCGTTCTCTATATGCGGAGTCACCCAAGCAACAACGTGCGTGCTACCATGTTGGCTCCTTATTATTGCAGGGTGGCCCGTAATCAACTCGAACAGAATGATCCCAAAGCTGTATACATCACTCTTCTTCGTCAAATTCCCAATCTGAAATTATGATTAGGCGCCGAGTTTAGATTATAACAAAAGTCATAAACAAGTAAACAAGCTCTTAAGCTTACTCTGGATCAAGATAGCCAGGCGTGCCTGCAGGACGAGTTGAAATATGGGAATCGATGTCACTTGCGAAAGCCTTTGAAAGTCCGAAATCAGCTATTTTAGCTTGCATGCTTTCGTTTATTAAGATGTTCGGGGTCTTGAGATCACGGTGTGTTGGTTTTAGGATAATGGGTCGCCCATAAGTGGGAGCCCATTTACATAAGCCCAGTTGTGTATCTGGCCTTAAAACCTATCCCTCTATATATCAGTATATATAGGGGTGCTCAGGGTTTGGAAAACCTAATGAGGATGATGACAGTGATGCCCTAGCCGCCCTACAGTTTAGACAGAGGTCAGTAGCTGTGGTATTATAGGTCATTGCCCGTCAAACCGTGGCGTGTCCTCCCGTCCGACAGACCGTGATCCCAACCTCAGGCAGATCCGCTTCCGCTAAGGCAATCGTTCAGGGAGGTAACTTAATTATGTGTTATGTTGTACCTTAATCGATTGCATGTTTTGTACATCAATTTCCAACATTGGTATCAGAGCCATAGTAGGTTGGTTTCCGAATTGTCGAACCACGTTAAAACTCCAAGACGAATCTGACGCCGAGAAACCAAGGCCGACATCATGGTGGTCGCGGCCTTGGCATGGTGGCCGCAGCCTCGGTGGCCGCGGCCCTGGCGTGGTGGCCGCAGCCTCGGTGGCGGCGGCCCTGGCGTGGTGGCCGCAGCCTCGGTGGCGGCGGCCCTGGCGTGGTGGCCGCAGCACCACCTGCGAGGTGGTTAGGTGGTCGCGGCCTAGAGGCCGCGACCAAGGCCATGGAGCCGCGACCTATGTGGCCGCGGCTCTGGCCACGGCTCGGTGGTGGGTCGGCCGAACGTGGCCGACCCTGAGCAAAGGAGGGGCTGGCCACCGTGGCCAGCCCAAGGCCATGGAGCCGCAGCCTATGTGGCCGCGGCTCTGGCCTCCTGCCTGGCGATCGGGGGTCGGCCGAACGTGGCCGACCCCGAGCAAAGGGGCGGCTGGCCACCGTGGCCAGCCCCATGGCAGCTGATCAGCCTCTGTGGCCGATCAGCTGCCACAGCAGCCAGTGGCGGCTGCTAGGGTTTCAAAACCCTAGCAGCCAGCCACTGTTCTTCTTCTCAGTGGAGAAGAAGAACAGTACCGGTCCGGTTCTATGTGAACCGGATCGGTCTGGTTCGATGGGACTGGTTCTGTGTGAACCAGTCCGGTTTGGGCCGGTCCGGTCGATTTGTTCCGACCGGCCCGGTTCGGTCTATTTCGGTCGTTTTGATCCGCCCGGTTCGGTTCATTCCGAACGGACCGGTTCGGTTTAGACCAACTGATTAGGCCGGTTCAGATGGGTTTGTGCTGTCTAGACCGGTCTAAGCTAATTCGGAGGCCCCGGGCCACCTGAATTGGTCTGAAACAAATTTGGTGCCGATCCTGGATCCTCTGTGGGTCCTAGTGGTTTATTTTTGTCCGGTAAATGTGCCTGGACCCTTTCATAAATAATTTTTGGCTAATTTAATTAATTGTTAGACCAATTAAAATTGTTGGGAGAGCCTTATATTGTTTTATATTGCATGACTGGATAGGTAGAACGCTGTGTGGGTTCCTTGAGTTCCCTGGTTTACTTTGTGTTTTCTGCAGGGTAGGTAGTCTTGCCTTACTTTATCTGATTGGCTCTTGACTCCATGACTGGTAGAATTGACTAGGTTGTGATTGTTGAGATCCCAGCATAGTGTGTGAAATTGGTCTAACATGTTAATTACTTTTATTTATTGTGACTTTAGTCCCTGAATTTTTTTTTTTATTTGTTGAGACTTTGGTCTCCAAATTTTTATTCATGGTGATTTTGATCCCCAAACTTTTGGTTAGGGTGACTTTAGTCCTCAAAGTTTTGAAAATTACAAATTAGCCCCTAATTAATTTATTTTTGAAAGGTATCAATATATATGTGTGTGTATTGAACTGTGTGGTTTGTTACCTTACTTGCATAGGATAGATTACCTTGGTAGGGAGATCTAGTTCTGGCATAGTCTAGGTAGCAAACTTTTAGGATTGTCCTAAGTATCCTTTCGGAAGTTTGGATGAGTACGAACTACACCTAGGAAAATGTTCCTGAGTGTGAACCGGACGGTTAGTCTGCGAGGTTCTCCGAATTTCCTTGAATAATTCTAGGACAATTGTTTTGTGTAAGAGTCGAACACTTTGGTTTAGTGCGATATGTTCGACTCCGGTCCTTTGTGGACTGTTGGTATAGACTGTGTTTCGATTGATAGTAGTGACTTTAGGACATGCTTAGAGACGGGGAGTACTTCTCGGCATAGCTAGAGTTGTCCTCCGGGTTTAAGTATGTTCTCAAGTTTGTCCTATCGGTCTGAGACTTGTCTTTTACATGCAATAGAACATTGTTCCTTGTGTCTCCATGATCCTATTAGAATTTCCTTTAGTTGGAGAAATTAGTCTGCCATGTAGAACATCATCGCTTAGTTGGACAAAGGTCTTAGACTTAATGGTGAGCACTATAAAATTCGGAGAAAGCATATAAAAATGGTCCTAAGTAGAAATCCATTAACCCCATCAAGAAGATTATGAAAAGACCCGATTCTGGAATAACGAATCAGCAGAAGACTTTCCATTTGGGTGGGAGGTTAATGATGCTGAGACGTGCGCCATGATGCTGAGTACGGTGGATGAGTTTGAGCTTATCACACGGCTAAAGGGCTGTGGGATACTTTGCAGGCTAGAAATGGTTCTATACGACTGCTTAGTTGTGTTCACTCAACATTAAGTTTGATTCATACATGATGAATACTCAGCACTCCGCGAGATAGCATCTGAGGCATATGGTCAACATGATTGTGAAACTCAAGGAGAACGGTCTGTCAGTGACCGATGAGCAGCAAATCCAGGTCGTAATCCGCTCTTTGCCTAACTCCTAGAAACAGATGAAAATTTAAATAACTCATTCTAAGGCCCTCAATACCTTTGAACACGTTCGAAGGCACATTGAGTTGTAGAGGACAGACCCAAGGTCGCTGGACCTAAGGTTTAGGAGCGTGTGGCGCCATCCTCTAGACCTAAGAAAAGTCGCTGAAGGCGAAGGAGTAATGCACAACGCGGTGGCGCAAATGCATTGAAGGCAAAGTAGACAAAGACTGAGGTGAACCCAATGACTCCTCCGAAAACAACACCGCGAAATGTTCGTGTAAGGCCGAGAAGCCTAAATATAGGAAATGCTCCAACTGTGGCCAGTGGGTACACTTTGTGAAGGCATGTCCTGAATCGACCCGACCTAGATGTCTTGTTGGCTACTTAGTGAACTTTGTGTTTCTAGTACAGATATGTTGACTGAGTCATGTCCTTTGTGGATTTTGGATTCAGGATCGACAAATCACATAGTCAAGGATCGTAACGTTTTCGTAGAGTGCCAGAGTCCCGCGTGAAATTAGGTGGATATACATCGATAACAGCTTTCGTGTTGAAGTCGAAGGGATTAGAACTCGTGAGCTACGCTTGCGCGGCGGTAGAGTTTTAGTCTGATGTCATATCCTCTATGCTCCGCAGATTCGCCGATATGTTATTTCAGTCTTAGGATTAATGAAACTCGGTTTTATATTATCTTTTCATGAATCTTCCGTCCAATTGTTTTAGGTTCAACTTCGTTTGGCTTTAGTATTATTTCTGGTGGATTTATTGTTTCGGATTTGGATTCAGGCAACAATAATAATTTCATGTTTTTTCTTCTACTCGCGGATATGTTTGCGATATGAATAAAAGAAAAACTAGACTTGACTACAGAGGTTAACATAGAATGCAGCGGCTAGCCCATTGGGGTTTGCTGTCCTACATTCCACAAGTGGAGTCGTCTACTTGTGTAAGTAGTCTAGCAGAAAATTCCACCATAATGCCTTTTGGTTAGGCACCTAGAGCCGAATTTCCCTTGCAATTCATCCATTATGACGTCTGTGACCCTCTTAGTGCTAGGGTTCGGCACGGAGCGCATAATTTCATTACATTTACAGATGATTACACCCGTTAGATAGGAGGGTAAATGCCCTCCGCCCTGATTGTGGAAGAAGAGTACCTTTCAGCGGAATTTAACGGTTTATGTAATGAAAAATGGATCATTCATCAGTTGACGATCCCCTACACCCCTCAGCAAAATAGTTTTGCAGAGAGGCGCAATAGAACTCTCCTTAAAATGGTTTGGTCGATATGGCGCAGACTCAGTTGCTGATTTCCTTATGGGGAAACGCTTTGGAGACTGATGCCTATATCCTGAACCATGTGCCGACGAAGACGGTTAACTCCACTTCATATGAGTTTTGGACTGGAATAAGTTCTGGACCTTCACCATATGCGCCCATTGGGGTGTGCCGCTTACACCCATGATTTCTCAAATAAGTTTGGGAAAGATTGGACCTAGAGGAAAGAAGAGTATTTTTGGTTACTCTGATACCTCCAAAGGTTATGTGTTTATAGCCGAGCAGGACAGTGGGAGTGTTACCGAGATCGAATCACGAGACGTAACGTTTGTAGAGAACGAATTTCCTAATAAGGAAGAGATTGATTTGGATCGATCTTTATATGAGATTCAAGATCAAGTTGAGCAGACACCTGTTAATTCGAGTGGGAGAGTTGAAACCGCAGATGATGAATCAGTTCGTCGTCTGCCGAATTCATCGCCTGCTGAAGCGAATGAAACAGATTCCGCTCCTGATGATCTTGTTGACAGTGGGAGCATTAGGGATCTCATTCTCAGTGGGAGTGATCATGGTCATACCCTGGTAGTAGTGAGTTGTTAGGCCGTGGGCTAGAACTAAACACCCTAATATCTGACGATATGGTTATTGTGTCGTAAAACGTTAGAGAAACTCTCAATGGAACCTTCTAAGAAGAATGGATGAAAGTAATGGAAGATGAGATGAAAACTTTGGACTAGATGGAATCTATAAGGAATAACGGTGTTTGGGCACTGGTCGACCTTCGAGAGGACATAGAGAAATAGAGCTAAATGGGTTCTTAAGATTATGGCTATTGGAGTGAGTCTAGATTTGGAACTGCACTAGATAGATGTTAAGACCGTCTTCCTCAATGGTGAGTTAGAAGAAGAGATCTATATGGAGCAGTCTGAATGCTTTGTGCAGAAAGACCATGAGCACTTAGTGTGCAAACTTCACAAATTGATCTATGGTCTGAAACAGTTCGCTATGCAGTGGTACCACAGATTTCATGATTTGTTCGTGGAAAATGGATTTCTCTTGAAGGATGAGAATCATTGCGTGTACACCAAAAGGGTCTAGACCGAACTTTGTGTTTATGATTCTATATGTAGATGACATACTCATAGCTGTAAATAGCTTGGAGTTCCTCACACAGATAAAGGTCTGATTGTCTTCTCTGTTTGGGATGAAGGACATGGGTGAGGCGGCGCACATCCTTGGGATTTAGATCTCGAGAGATCGCCGTAGGAGGCAGTTGTGGCTTTCACAGGAAAGCTACATAAACAAAGTGTTGGAAATGTTCAACATGAGTAACTGCGAACCAATTGAAATTCCAGTTTACATTGATCAACCTCTCAAAATGGATATATGGACTAGATAAATAAATTATGTAGCTAAGTGCAGTCGGAAGCCTGATGTGCGCAATAGTGTGTACTCGGCCTGATATTTGTCATGCAGTCGGCATGGTATATAGGGACCAAGCTGAACCCGAATTGAAGAAATGGTAGGCAGTCAATAGGATCATGTGATATCTTAAGGGCATCGTCATGCTTTGTGCTAGAGACTTGCTAGAGATTCGAGAATCTTTGGATGACTGAGTATAACGATGTGGATTATGGTGGTGACTTTGATGAGAGAAAATCTACCGCGCATTGTGTTAATCGCCATTGAAGCCAAATTTGTGGGTCTTGTGTGGACCACTCAGTTGGTTGTATGGCTGAAGAGACTTCCGGATTGATTGCTGAGTCATTGGAGTCGCAATCTCCGTGATATAGAAACTCAAGTATCATAACAAGTTATAGCAAGTAGATATCAAGCGAAAACTATGTTAGAGACGTGGTTAGACACAAGGTGATTAGTTTGAAGTACTTGTCTGCGGATGAGATGGTTGTGGGCCGTCTCTCCGACCTTGAAGAGGTAGTCTTTAGTGAGGCATGTGTAGTCTCTAGGACTGTGTAGACTTAGTTGATGTACTTCATTGATTTTATTTCCCATACAATGTTCTTTAACTTGAATTATATTTGAGTATGCATGTTTTCATAGTTTGAATGTTTTGTGTGTTCTTACTGTGATTGTTTATTGACATATGTCAAGGTGGATTAGATCGCCCTCTCACACGGGTGATAGCTTCTATGCCTTTGTGGCTAGGTGAGGCTGGTGATAGTTTCTAGTTCTGGAAATCTGTTGGGATGACCGGAAAGGACTTTGTGTCCGGAACTATCTGATTTCGCACTACGACGGATTATGGTCTGTCAATCCACTCAGGGGTTGGATGGGAGTCTTTGTGACTTTTGGTTCGGGTACTTTGTGTGCCTGATGGACATCTGTACAACATATGGACATATGCTCCATGGGAGAGGAGATATGTTGTAGCGCGCATTCCATACCGCGGCGCACCCAAAATACGACCATGGGTATGACTCGAGATGTGATCTTAACTCGGAGTCGTGTGAGACCCAGAGCTCTTTGTGTAAGAGCCGCGTACGTACCCTCAGTACTCTGAACAGAGACTTGAGGTTCAGTTCAGTGTTTGCTATCTTAGTCCGTGCTCGATGGGCCTTCGACGTATTCCGCCCGGGTCCCGGTTCTAGAAAAGCGAGTTGAATTGTGCCGATGGTTTTGTGGGAAGAGGATGGTTATTATGGGATCTTCTCGATATTGTGTCCACTAGGTGGCCACCAACCGCGGCATCGGCTGCGGTTGTGGGCGCAATACATATATAGGTCTGAAAGATCCTTGTGCGGTCAGACTTGGAGAAAGATTACATGACCAAGGGTGCAGGGCACATTTCCACTACTGGTGTGGGATCCGCGGGTCGCTACGTATTCTTAACCGGTGCGTAGCACTTTGCTCGTTGTGTCTGTCGGTCGCACGGCTGCCTCTTCGTATGTGACTTTACTGTATAATGAGATTCGTTCTCTTGGTGTTGGCTTGATGAATGAGCGCCCCCCCCACTTTGTGCGAGTGGGAGATGTTGGTTTTAGGATAATGGGTCGCCCATAAGTGGGAGCCCATTTACATAAGCCCAGTTGTGTATCTGGCCTTAAAACCTATCCCTCTATATATCAGTATATATAGGGGTGCTCAGGGTTTGGAAAACCTAATGAGGATGATGACAGTGATGCCCTAGCCGCCCTACAGTTTAGACAGAGGTCAGTAGCTGTGGTATTATAGGTCATTGCCCGTCAAACCGTGGCGTGTCCTCCCGTCCGACAGACCGTGATCCCAACCTCAGGCAGATCCGCTTCCGCTAAGGCAATCGTTCAGGGAGGTAACTTAATTATGTGTTATGTTGTACCTTAATCGATTGCATGTTTTGTACATCAATTTCCAACACGGTGTATGATCGGAGGCTTGCAACCGTTATGCAGATACTCCAGTCCTTGAGCAGCATCTATGGCAATCTGTAGTCTCTGAATCCAACTCAATACATTTGAATATTGTTCTACACATAGAATGAACAATAATTAGTTGGTTTTAATAAGGTGGTTTCGATTATTTTCTTATCCAATGTTGGGACAGAGGATTACAATAGTACCTGAGAGATGCTGTCTTAAGTTTCCATGACTCATGAACTCGTAAATCAGAGCCATGCTTTCGACCTCATCACAATAGCCCACGAGCGAAACTAAGTTTCTATGATGCACGACCATTAGTAGTTGCGCCTGCATTTCAAACAATGGTTAAAATACAGCTCAGTAATCCGACTGATGTACTTCGAATCAAATGCTTCATTAATTACCTCAGCTTTAAATTCCTTATATCCTTGAGAGGAAGGTTTTGTTGGCATTTTCACTGCAACTTTAGTACCATTGTTTAAACTACCAAGATAAACCTTCCCATAACCTCCCTCGCCGATAACTGTTTTATAGTTGTTCGTGATTTTTGCAATCTCAGAGGACGTGAACGCCATTTGACTCCTGGTTACTCCGACTTGTCCATCGCTAAATCCTGTACTAGTACTAACCGGTGCAGTATGACCTTCAAAGGGAAATATTTCTGTTTCATAAGCACAAAATTTGATTATAGCATACTATAGTGTATGTATAGGATATCATAATACCTCTTTGTTTTCTTTTGTTTCTCCAAAGGACTGCTAGGACAGCTAAGATAATCAGAACAACAACTGAGACTGATGCGGCCACGACAGGAATTACAACGTTGTTTTTCTTTTTTCCTGATGATGTTGCACAAGAGTCCGACTGACATAGATTGGGGTCGAAACTATAAAAAGGTAACAAAGATTCAGAATGGATTATCATATTATCTTCACCAATCATATGTACAATTATCTTACCTAGCTTTCAAAGTTCCAGAAATTAGTTTTTTCTTGAGAGCTTCAGGTATCGGTCCAGAAAGATTATTACCAGTTAAGTTTCTGCATCATGAAAATCGTTAAAACACATCCGATTTCGTCTTAAACTTAATGCATATTGAACGTGTTGCTGTAATTACTCACAAGATTTTGAGATTTGGCAGGTCTCCTAAAAAATCTGGAATCTCCCCAGTTAACTGATTGGAAGATAAATCCCTACAAAAAAAACTTTATTTCAGCATAGAGAAGATAAAAAACACTTATCTTCATACGTTTCTTCATGCTTACAATGAAGTCAATGTTGTGATATTTGATATGGAATTTGCAATTTTCCCAACCAAGTTGCTTGACTTCAGGTTCCTGTCCATAACATAAAAAAATGAAATTAGAAATATATTTTTGAATTTTTAGTACGTAGCTACAAAAATCTCTTACAAGGATGTGATTCTCATTGTGTCATAGCTGCAGCTCAGTCCATCCCAGGAGAAGTTTTGTGGACTGCAAGGATCACCCTGCCAACTATCCTTTCTCACATTGTAGGTTGTCTTGATGTCGTTCATGGCTTTAACTGCATGTTAAGTCAATATAGATTGGCTTAATCATCAGTTTACTCAGAGAGTAAAAGAGTATGCTCCTTGAGTATTACTCAGTTTCATCAGTTTACTTTAACATCAATTAAAGTAATTAATTTACCAGATATTGTCTTATCTTGATATTATAATATGCTGAAGTGGCTAGACTTGCGACCAAGTCCAAGTCAATCCGGGCACTAGCAAACACGAAATGATTTAGTTGAAATTTTAAAGACGCGCAATTGAATAAATAATCCTAAATATTAAGGTCCATGGTCGGTGGTCCCCTCTCAATTGGGAGAATTTGTGCGGTTATATTAATTAAATAAACTTGTGATTTGAAGATCGAAGATACTTAAAACTATTCAAAATTGGTAAATTAAGAAAGTAATTAGAACATGGACTGAAAAATACTATGCTTACCATCATCTAAATCAGTCATTTTGTTTGTAAGATCGATGCCGTACATAACCTCGAGTGCATTGAGAATTGCGGGTAGATTAGATGCGTCAGTCGGTGTCAAAGTGAAGTTGATTTTCGTCGCACTAGAGGCCGGAAAAGAAGCTACCGTCACCGGTCTTCCAAACTCAAGCCCCACAGTCGAAACAAGCTTGTCTTGCACATAAACCCCGAACTCTCTTGTTTGATTTGACTGCAGCACTTGGAACTCAGCAAAGTGAAAGAACATGTACCATTTTTGTGTAGGACTTCCTGGCGTCCAAGACAATATCAATGAATACGTCGCATTCAGTGACCGAGCAGCAGTTGTCAGAACAGTTTCGGGAACCTTATATGCGTCATTATATGTCGTGAAAGCATCGACTGTTGTGTTGGTAGCAATGGTGTCCCATTTATCATAGTTTTGAGCCGACCAAAGGCGATCGTATACATCAGCTGGATGCCTGTTCATTCAAAAAAAGTTCATCTGTCTACTTCTAGCAACGGTTGACTGTCTTTTGTCTCCATAATTGTGAGTAGAAGTCATACCTGATTGTAGTCCCCGTAGTTCCACCGATGTTATAACGCCAATTGGTCACGAGGGCTCCAGAATCAACTCGATACGTAGAGTTATCGAGAAGTCGTAGCTCTATAGACGAGATGAACGGAACTCCTGACCCAGTTTTTACCAGACACAGTTGAATATCATCCCTGGGAGGAACATAGATAATCTCTTCGTAGACATACGTGTCGGAGTTCACCGTAGCCCAGTAATTGACATCAATATACAAGTCAAACGACGGGACTTGATTCTTCCCGTCGTAGTTCCCGTACCAGAAGGAAGCTCTTATCAAATATGTGTTCTCTTTGCCTTTTTCTGGTGACAATTTGTAGCAGTTTCTCGTTCCGTTTGGGAAGCTTCTCAAGTTCTTCGATTGCAGTTGATTGTTGTTGTTGATTACTAGTGAAGACACCTGCATGTTTTCTCCGGTACTTATGAATTCTTCATCGGTCTTATAAGAGATCTCGAGGCTCGAGTCGACGTAGTCATTAGGTGCGCCGCAATCTATACTCAAAAATCCTGGTACGAAACACAAAGTAGAGATTATGATCATCTAAGTATCAGTCTAAAAGGAACCACTAAAATATAAAATTTGACTCAATTTGTAGGGTTTATTCTTTGCTAATTTGTAGACTATTTCATACTACAAATTAATTATGTCATGAAAAAGATAACTGTGATTATTATAAGGAACCCATGTACTATAATATAATTGAATGCTGCATGTTCTTATTGTAACTCCTTTGAGTGATTCTTTTTCTTTTATTTGCTAAATCTTTGAATTACTCCATTCTTCAAAACTCAAAATGAAGCACCATAGAAGCTGTTCTTATTATATCTTTATGTGAGAGAGGGATAGAGAGAGAACCTGAGTTCGTTTGTGCAATAGCAGAAGACGCGAAAGCCAACACGACGAACAGCACAAACATCTTCATCACTTTCATCTTCATCTTCGTCATAGCTAGATACAGCACATAAGGCTGATATATATGCAGTGTTGATCTGGTGGTCACCATTCACCAACAACCATTTAATTTATAAAGTTATCAATAAGGTACATTTGCTTGCATGATAAACAAGTGTTTTTTTTGGTCAAAAATGATAAACAAGTTGACTTCACTTCCTGAAGCTGACCAAATAAAATAATTTGCATACCGGGCCATGCATTACTTCGGTCACACGGCAAATCTTCTTGCGAAGCTAGCTGTATACCGGGCCATGCATTACTTCGGTCAACTTCGGTAGTCAGAGACCAAGCACATGGCCATGAGGCAATTGGTTCCTTCCTTTTTTATGTTAAATTTTAATCTTAATATATACATTTAATTTAATCATTTAAAATTTTGTATTTACTTCTGAAATAAATATTTTCAGAAATTATCCATATTCCAATTTTTGCCTCCTAGACTTAAATTTTAGCTTCATCCATACTAGTAGAGTCAAAGATTATTTGTTGAAATTTTAACAAGACTTGTTATTTCTGATAATATTACAAATGTTGAAAATTATGAGATAATATTTAGTTAATATATTAAAAAAATAAGATATATAATTAAAAGATAGTTTTATTTGTATATACAGGAGAATATATGCCATTGTGATTCATATATATTTACAAGAGCAGACATGTAAGTGATGTGATGTAAATTTTTGAGAAAAAGTGAAATATTTTATGTGGTCTATTGTATTTTACAAGGAGAACGTATGGTTAGCTTGAGCAAACCATCTATGAAGTCTCTAATTTTCTCTTGTAATCATTTTAGTTCGAAAGTGTTATATAACTTTTTATTTACTGTGAGGTACAATTCGCATACGCTGCCGTTATATATACTTCTTGTAAATCAAAGGCAAAATATTATTTTCCGACCGAATTGTCCAACATTTCAGCTGAGCTGCCCTACAGAAACTGTCTCAGTTACAGACGTCATGAAATTGCTTGGACGACCGAGAAAGATATATTTTCCTGAATTATAACAATTAGTTTTATTTATTTATTGTTTTTAACGTTCCACTTACTATGCAACACGTAGTATCTTTAATGTAACTGTGTCCGAAGCTCAGTTAAAATACTCAAAAGTGATCATTTGTCAAGTCTATTGAGATTAGTTTTTAGCGTCGGTATTTTAATGTTGGGACAAGCGTGGAATTACATTACGCGTCTAGTTTTTATCAATGATCCAGACTTGAGTTAGGTGAATCGAATTATCCATCTTTCATACTTGAAGCAGTGAAAGGAAAGGTATCCCGTTTACACTGTTAACCGAACATACTTCTATGGCATTGTTGTGTTGGTGTTAGTAATGGTAGCGGTCGTTATCTACAAAAAGAAAACAATGGAAAGCAGCAATGTGAGTTCATGAAATTCTATCTGTATATATGTAAGAAACTGTTGAGATTAAGACTGCCTAACTAACTGACCTTCAATACGATACAGTTGCTCCAAAGGATAGTTCTGGTCCGCCTACCGAGACTAGTGCATTCAATAATGATTATGACGTGACTAAGCCGATACAGAATATCGGGTCATCCATGGGAGGAACTTAAGGAATTGGACAGATGCATGACTCGTGCCTATGTATCTTCTGAAGTTTTGAGTATCACCGAAAACTTCAAAGTTACAATCGGAGAAGGTGGATTTGGAAATGTATACCTTGGGACACTTTCTGATGGAACGAGAGTTGCAGTGTAGGCGCTCTCTCCAGAGTCCAAGCAAGGTTATAAGGAGTTTCAAGCAGAGGTGAGTCGAGTTCAACAGTTAGAAATTCAGTTGCTAAATATCAGTTTGTATCACATTATATTTTCACTATCGAAATATATAACACCATAATGTTGATTGTCGTGTATAAAAACAACTGTGCTTTCAACTGCAGGCTCAGCTCTTAATGATTGTTCATCACAAGACTCTAGTTTCCTTACTTGGGTATTGTGACGAGTTCGAAAACATGGCGCTGATTTACGAGTTAATGCCACAAGGGAACGTCCGGCAACATCTATTAGGTACATCGACTTTGTAGCTATCATACACCAAGTTCATCTTACAACTGTAACGAGTCGAGTGAAAGCAAAGAAAGAATCTATTAGCATGAGATAACACAATTTCAACTATCAGTGATACTTTTTATTTTTATTTTAATTGCCAATCTTATTTCTTGTAGTGCACAGTACGAACGTCTTGGGGTGGATCCAGCGGCTAAAAATAACGGTAGACTCAGCACAAGGTCGTAAATTTGGTCAATAAGACTGCTGCATTAATATTTTGATCTATAAACAGTAACCCAAACCCTTACTATTTTTTCATTGAATCCATTGGCTATCTATCCATTCAGGGTTGGAGTATTTGCATAATAGTTGCAGGCCACCGATTATCCACAGAGATTATTTGAACAAGAAGAGTGATATCTACAGTTTAGGGATAATTCTGTTGGAGTTGATCATGTTAGACAATAGAGACTTTCGGGTCAACACCACCACTCATCATAGTGGAGAAGTCACTCATCAGAGTGGAGAAGCCACTAAGCAGAGTGGAGAAGCCACTAAGCAGAGTGGGGAAGACACTCAGCAAAGTGGCCAAGCCACTGAAGATTGCCATCTTTTATGGTCTATAAGAAGCCAACAATGCTGAAGGAAGTAATAACCACAAGAAAGAAAGAAGAAAAGAAACGGTTGTTGGAGTGTTGAGTGTGGGAGAAAATAGTGTTGTATTTGTAAGCTAAAAATACGGAGTGAGTATTTTAGAGTGCGAGCGGTACATTGTGTGATACACTATTTGTCTATAGTGAAAGTGTGGGTGTGAGCCGTGGACGTAGCCATATTGGTGAACCACGCAAATCCTTGTGTCATGTGCATTTCTTTTGATCCATTGAATCCCAAGGTCCTGCAAGGCGGAAATTAGCAGCAGCTAATATCTCAACAATTGGTATCAGAGCCTTCGGTTGGCGAATTAAAGGCACATAAGACGTTCACAAAATTATTCTGCGAAATAATTTATGTATTCATCCTAACTGTTCGAGTGGGAGCAATGGCGTTAGAGAAAGATTCCAAAATTTCTCATTTTGATGGCACAAATTTTGGATTCTGGAAGATGCAAATAGAAGACAGCTTGTACCAGAAGGATCTTTATTTACCTTTGGGTGACAAACCAGAGGAAATGAAAGATTCAGAGTGGGAGCTACTGGATAGGAAAGCTCTCGGAACTATACGACTATCACTGTCAAAATTAGTGGCCTACAACATTAAGAAAAATGGGAGGTCACAATCTCAAAATCCCAATAATTCCAACAATCAGAATCAGAAGGTGATCGAATGTTGGAACTGCGGGAATATCGGGCATTACAAGAATCTGTGTAGATCCCCGAAGAAAGAGAAAGAAGGGAAGACAGAAGCAGACATCATAGCAGAAGAGGCAGGCGATGCTTTGATATGCTCTTTGGATAGCAAGTCGGAGTCATGGGTGCTAGACTCCGGAGCTTCTTTTCATGCGACCTCCAACAAAGAACTCTTATTGAGTTATTCGCCAGGTAACCTTAGTAAGGTATATCTTGGTGATGATCAACCTTGCGATGTGGTTGACAATGGTGATGTACAGATCAAGTTAAATGGATCTGTGTGGAAGTTAAGGGATGTGAGACACATTCCTAACTTGAGAAAGAATTTGATCTCGGTAGTACAACTCGCAACAGAAAGTTATGTCACAACCTTCAATGGCCATACTTGGAAGGTTTCTAAAGGTGCGATGACAGTCGCTCGTGGCCAGAAGAGTGGTACACTCTATACGACGACGAACACTGGTAGGTCAATTGCAGTTGCAGACGACAAAGATGATCCAAATTTATGGCACCAGAGTCTTGGTCACATGAGTGACAAGGGTCTCAAGATCATGCATTCCAAGGGAAGAATACCAGACCTACAGTCAGTTGACACTAACTTGTGTGAAAGTTGCATCTTTGGGAAGCAGAAGAGAGTTAGCTTCATAAAGAGTGGCAGATCAACAAAGCAAGAAAAGCTTGAGCTAGTTCACACGGATGTCTCGGGTCCAACCACTGTTTCATCCATTGGCGGGAAGTCATATTTCATGACTTTCATTGACGACCATTCCAGAAAGGTGTGGGTTTATTTGTTGAGACATAAATCTGAAGTATTTGAAATGTTCAAGATGTGGAAAGCCATGGTAGAAAATGAGACAGGTCTAAAGATCAAAACATTGAGATCCGACAACGGTGGCGAGTATGATGACATGGAGTTCATGAAGTTATGTTATGAGAATGGCATTAGACTAGCAAGTACTGTGCCAGGGACACCACAGCAGAATGGTGTAGCATAACGGATGAACCGAACATTGACTGATAGAGACATAAGCACGCGTATGCATGCAGGACTACCCAAGCAGTTATGGGCAGATGCAGTCAATACATCAACTTACTTGATCAACCGTGGACTATTAGTCCCACTAGAGTTCGGAATACCAGAAGAGGTATGGAGCGGAAAATAGGTAAAACCTTTTCATTTGAAAGTTTTTGGTTGTATATCATATGTGCATATTAGTGATCAGGCTAGGGGAAAGCTTGACTCCAAGTCACTAAAATGCACCTTCATCGGATATGGTGGAGATAAACTTGGGTACAAGTTCTGGGATGACCAGACCAAGAAGGTGATCAGAAGTCGAGACGTGATATTCAATGAAAAGGTGATGTACACAGACATAAATACACTACAACCTAGTAGTGCAGTACAGAGCGATCATATGTACGTTGATTCAGATGATATCCGGGACATAAGTATAGTGCAAAAAGCAATTGAGAGTCCCCAGTCAGAGGAACAGACATCGTAGAGCATCACACAACAGACTGATCAACCATAGTCTCCATCTTCATCTCCTGTATTAAGGAGATCTTCACGGCCTACTATACCAAATAGAAGGTACATGGATTATTTGTTGCTTACTGGTGCAGGAGAATCTGAATGCTATGATGAAGCATGTCAAGGAGAATTTTCTAGCAAGTGGGATCATGCAATGAATGAAGAGATGGAGTCCTTTATCTCTAACCAGACATGGGAGCTAGCTGAGTTACCCGTGGGAAAGAAGGCATTGCACAACAAATGGGTGTATCGATTCAAGGAAGAACATGATGGTTCCAAAAGGTACAAGGCGAGACTTGTAGCCAAGGGCTTTCAGCAGAAAGAAGGTATCAATTACACCGACATATTTTCACCAGTTGTAAAACTGACGACCATTCAGTCAGTTTTAAGTATTGTTGCAGCAGAAGACTAGCAACTTGAGCAATTAGATGTCAAAACTGCTTTCCTCCATGGTGATATTGAGGAGGAGATATACATGGAGCAGCCGGAGGGTTTCTCAGAAAATGGCAAGGAGACGCTCGTGTGTAAACTGCAGAAGAGCTTATATGGATTGAAACAGGCTCCAAGGCAGTGGCACAAAAAGTTTGATGAGTTTATGCAAACGAATTACTATTTCAGATGCAATGCTGACCGTTGTTGCTACTTCAAAAGGTTTGAGTCCAGCTATATTATTTTGCTACTTTATGTCGATGACATGTTAGTGGCAGGTTCAGATATGAGTGAAATCAAACAATTGAAGAAGCAATTGTTCAGTGAGTTCAAGATGAAGGACTTGGGTGCAGCAAAGCAGATTCTTGGGATGAGAATCAATAGAGACAAGTCAAATGGAACTTTGGAGTTATCTCAGTCGGAGTACATTGGGCGTGTTCTCAAAAGGTTCGGCATGTGTGATGCAAAAACAGTCAACACGCCATTGGCTAGTCATTTTCGACTATCCAAGCAGCAGTCACCCAAGATGGAAGATGAAAGGAACTTAATGGCTAAGGTTTCATATGCCTCAGCCATTGGAAGTCTCATGTATGCCATGGTTTGCACAAGACCAAATATTGCTCATGCAGTGGGAGCAGTGAGAAGGTTCATGACTAATCATGGAAAGCAACACTGGGAAGCAGTTAAGTGGATACTAAGGTATCTAAGAGGCACCACCGATAGATGCCTGTGTTTCAGAAGAAACGAGTTGAGACTACAAGGGTTTGTAGACTCAGATTTTGTTGGTGAGGTAGACAACAGGAGGAGTACTATCAGCTATGTATTCACAGTGGGGACTACTGCAGTCAGTTGGATTTCGCAGATACAGAAGATAGTAGCGTTATCAACCACAGAGGCGGAATATATAGCAGTCACTGAGGCAAGCAAAGAGATGATCTCGTTACAAGGATTGTTAGCAGAATTTGGTCTATGATAGACAAATAATGTTTTGCATAGTGACAGTCAGAGTGCAATACATCTGGCAAAGAATTTTGCATTTCATTCAAGGACTATGCATATTGGACTTCGTTATCACTTCGTCAGATCTCTACAAGAGGATGTAGTTTTAACACTTGAGAAGATCCAAGGCAGCAAGAACTCAAATGAAATGTTAACCAAGTGTGTCACCACGGAGAAACTGAAGTTGTGCTCAGATTCAGTGGGTCTTCAACAATAGAAAACAGGTAAGCCTCACACCCAGTTCACTCATGGATACAGGTGGAGTTAAAGTCTCCAAGTGGGAGATTGTTAGACAATGGAGACTTTCGGGCCACCACCACCATTCATCAGAGTGGAGAAGCCACTAAGCAGAGTGGGGAAGACACTCAGCAAAGTGGCCAAGCCACTGAAGATTTCCATCTTTTCTGGTCTATAAGAAGCCAACAATGATGAAGGAAGTAATAACCACAAGAAAGAGAGATGAAAATAAACAGTTGTTGGAGTGTTGAGCGTGGGAGAAAATAGTGTTGTATTTGTAAGCTAAAAATACGGAGTGAGTATTTTAGAGTGCGAGCGGTACATTGTGTGATACAACACTATTTGTCTATAGTGAAAGTGTGGGTGTGAGCCGTGGATATAGCCAAACTGGTGAACCACTTAAATCCTTGTGTCGTGTGCATTTATTTTGATCCATTGAATCCCAAGGACCCGCAAGGAGGAAATTAGCAGCATCTAATATCTCAACAGATAACGGGTCACCCAGCAGTCATAAGAACCCAAAACATGAGTACCCACATTGTCCAGTGGGTGAGTCCACTAATCGAAAGAGGAGACCTTCAAAGTATAGTTGATGCGAGGTTTTATGGTCAGTACGATGCAAACTCTGTATGGAAAGTACGATGCAAACTCTGTATGCGAGGTTTTATGGTCAGTACGTGCAACTAGTTTCGTCTCAAAGGCCCGACATTAATCAGATATTGTCTGATCTAAAGGAAAGTCTACGAATTGAGAGCAATAATCAAAAAGGTGTTGAGAACAGTTACACGGATACTAGTTCCTACGATATGGCTTCTTTCGAGCTCAATGTAGGTCCAGCTGCAAGGTAATTCTTCGACAAGGTGTGGATGAATCTTCGTCATGTTGAGTTTGATTTTCTGCTTATAGAAAGTGATTTTTTTTTTCGTTTGCTCTTTCAACTTTGATAATAATGTATGATCCTCAAATGGCTTCTGTTAGTTGCGACTTCGTATGAGATGACATTCGACATTTGAATCAAGATCATCTATTTTGTCTGCAGCACTTGGAATTTAACTTTGTTTTTCACCATAGAAGTATGTATTGATGCATTCAGTCCTCCGTATTTACACTAAAATTATTCTCCAATGTATCTAGGAACATTTTTTTGTCAAATCTAGAAGAAACAACATCTTTGTTGTTCTTGGACTTCATTATTCAGGAACCAAAATGTCTCTTTTTTGAATTTCCACCACACATTATGAAAAACAACACATTTCTTTGTATACACACTCGTCTAAATAAAAAACTCGTATTCTATCCATCTCAAACGATGTTTTCTTAAATTAATTAGCGCAGATTTGATTGGTCACCTCCATTCGTGGACTTCTTTGATGATTCATTTGAATGGATATTGTGATACCCTGTCCCACAAAGGATAGGAACAAGTGATTTGAAACTCATATAAACAGAGATGTACTACTCAAGTCCAACATGAATTCCTCATTTTGTGGGACCAATTGAGGACAACGGTCTCAATCAGGCTGGGTGGGCTAGTGAGGACAATCGCTCTCTTCTAGGGGCATTACAAATGGTATCAAAGCCGACCCGAGACCTTGATCGGGCTTGGAAGGTTAAAGGCCCGTGCCAATGGGAGAAAATGGATTTGCAAGACCGAATCACCTATCGAAGGCGCCGTGCCCTTTACGGGGGTAGATTGTGATACCCTATCCCACCCACATCGGATAGAAAGAAGTGAGGATAACGGGCTCAATCCCTTAATTTCAATGCATAATACTGTAATGTGTGGTGTGCAAACACAGTAAGCAAGACAGATTTGTTCAATTTACAGAAATGTCATGATCAATCACAGAAGTATAAAATCTAGTATGGATAGCAATTAACTCCTCGTGGTAAATAAACATTATACAGATCAGCAAAAGCAACAAATGACACTGTATCCACATAATAGAACAGTTTCTGGAAGAAAAAAAAAAGTCAAACGTAACGTTGATCGAGCGTTTTAGTTCCAGAAAACCTATCTGGCATTTGGAGCTACATCGATGTCCACAGAAGTCATCTCGAAAGAACTGCTTCTCCAATTCTTGCTACCTCCACTGATCCCTTGGGTTTTCACCGAAGCAGTTTGTATGCCCAAACATTCCTTCAAATCCGACAGAATATCGCTCGTGTCAGGTCTCTGGTGTGACGATGTTGGAACACATGACATAGCAATCTCAAGGGCCTTCCATGCAGAGCTGATCGTGAAACTACCCTTCAACCTTGGATCGACGATGCTCTGTATATCTCCGTTCTCTATATGCGGAGTCACCCAAGCAACAATGTGCATGCTACCATGTTGGCTTCTAATTATTGCAGGGTGGCCCGTAATCAACTCGAACAGAATGATCCCAAAGCTGTATACATCACTCTTCTTCGTCAAATTCCCAGATGCATGGAATCTGAAATTATGATTAGGAGCCGAGTTTAGATTATAACAAAAGGCATAAAAAAATAAACAAGTTCTTAAGCTTACTCTGGATCAAGATAGCCAGGCGTGCCTGCAGGACGAGTTGAAATATGGGAATCAATGTCACTTGCGAAAGCCTTTGAAAGTCCGAAATCAGCTATTTTAGCTTGCATGCTTTCGTTTATTAAGATGTTCGGGGTCTTGAGATCACGGTGTATGATCGGAGGCTTGCAACCGTTATGCAGATACTCCAGTCCTTGAGCAGCATCTATGGCAATCTGTAGTCTCTGAATCCAACTCAATACATTTAATAAGGTGGTTTCGATTATTTTCTTATCCAATGTTGGGACGGTGGATTATAATAGTACCTGAGAGATGCTGTCTTAAGTTTCCATGACTCATGAACTCGTAAATCAGAGCCATGCTTTCGACCTCATCACAATAGCCCACGAGCGAAACTAAGTTTCTATGATGCACGACCATTAGTAGTTGCGCCTGCATTTCAAACAATGGTTAAAATACAGCTCAGTAATCCGACTGATGTACTTCGAATCAAATGCTTCATTAATTACCTCAGCTTTAAATTCCTTATATCCTTGAGAGGAAGGTTTTGTTGGCATTTTCACTGCGACTTTAGTACCATTGTATAAACTACCAAGATAAACCTTCCCATAACCTCCCTCACCGATAACTGTTATCTGTTTCATAAGCACAAAATTTGATTATAGCATACTATAATGTATGTTTAGGATATTATAATACCTCCTTGTTTTCTTTTGTTTCTCCAAAGGACTACTGCAAGGACAGCTAAGACAATCAGAACAACAACTGAGACTGCGGCCACGACAGGAATAACAACGTTGTTTTTCTTTTTTACTGATGATGTTGCACAAGAGTCCGACTGACATATATCGGCGTCGAAACTATAAAAAGGTAACAAAGATTCAGAATGGATTATCGTATTATCTTCACCAATCATATGTACAATTATCTTACCTAGCTTTCAAAGTTCCAGAATTTAATTTTTTCTTGAGAGCTTCAGGTATCGGTCCAGAAAGATTATTACCAGTTAAGTTTCTGCATAATGAAAATCATTAAAACACATCCGATTTCGTCTTAAACTTAATGCATATTGAACGTAGTTCTGTAATTACTCACAAGATTTTGAGATTTGGCAGGTCTCCTAAAAAATCTGGAATCTCCCCAGTTAACTGATTGGAAGATAAATCCCTACAAAAATTAATTATTTCAGCATAGAGAAAAAAAAATCAATTATCTTCATATGTTTCTTCATGCTTACAATGAAGTCAATGCTTTGAGAATTGATATGGAATTTGCAATTTTCCCAACCAAGTTGCTTGACTTCAGGTTCCTGTCCAAATAACATAAAAAAATGAAATTAGAAATATATTTTTGAATTTTTAGTACGTAGCTACAAAAATCTCTTACAGCGATATGATTCTCATTGTGTCATAGCTGCAGTTCAGTCCATCCCAGGAGAAGTTTTGTGGACTGCAAGGATCACCCTGCCAACTATCCTTTCTCACATTGTAGGTTGCCTTGATGTCGTTCATGGCTTTAACTGCATGTTAAGTCAATATAGATTGGCTTAATCATCAGTTTACTCAGAGAGTAAAAGAGTATGCTCCTTGAGTATTACTCAGTTTCATCAGTTTACTTTAACATCAATTAAAGTAATTAATTTACCAGATATTGTCTTATCTTGATATTATAATATGTTGAAGTAGCTTGACTTGCGACCAAGTCCAAGTCAATCCACTAGCAAACACGAAATGATTTAGTTCACATTTTAAATACGCGCAATTGAATAAATAATCCTAAATTTTAAGGTTGGTCCATGGTCGGTGGTCCCCTCTTAATTTTGAGAATTTGTGCGGTTATATTAATTAAATAAACTTGTGATTTGAAGATCGAAGATACTTAAAACTATTCAAAATTGGTAAATTAAGAAAGTAATTAGAACATGGACTGAAAAATACTATGCTTACCATCATCTAAATCAGTCATTTTGTTTGGAAGATCGATGCCGGACATGATTTCCAGTGCATTGATAATTGCGGGTAGATTAGATGCGTCAGTCGGTGTCAAAGTGAAGTTGATATTCGTCGCACTAGAGGCCGGTAAAGGAGCTACTGTCACAGGTTTTCCAAACTCAGGCATCACAGTCGAAACAAGCTTGTCTTGCACATAAACACTGAACTCTCTTATTTGATTTGGCTGCAGCACTTGGAACTCAGCAAAGTGAAAGAACATGTACCATTTTTGTGTAGGACTATATGGCGTCCAAGACAATATCAATGAATCCGTCGCATTCGTTGACCGAGCAGCAGTTGTCAGAACAGTTTCGGGAACCTTATATGCGTCATTATCTGTCGTGAAATCATCAACTGTTGTGTTGGTAGCAATGGTGTTCCAAATATCATAGTTTTGGGCTGACCAAAGGCGATCGTATACATCATCTGGATGCCTGTTCATTCAAAATTGTTCAGCTGTGTACTTCTAGCAACGGTTTTCTGTCTTTTGTCTTCATAATTGTGAGTAGAAGTCATACCTGATTATCGTCCCCGTAGTCCCACCGATGTTATAACGCCAATAGATCACGAGGGCTCCAGAATCAACTCGATACGTAGAGTTATCGAGAAGTCGTAGCTCTATAGACGAGATGAACGGATCTCCTGACCCAGTTTTTACGAGACACAGTTGAATATCATCCCTGGGAGGAACATAGATAATCTCTGTGTAGGCATCGGAGTTCACCGTGGTCCAGTAATTGACATCAATATACAAGTCAAACGACGGGACTAGATTCTTCCCGTCGTAGTTCCCGTACACGAAGAAAGCCCTGATCAAGTATGTGTTCTCTTTGCCTTGGTCTGGTGACAGCTTGTAGCAGTTTCTCGTTCCGTTTGGGAAGCTTCTCAAGTTGTTCAATTGCGGATATTCGCTGTATTCATCTGATGACACATTCCAGTTTTCTCCGGTACTTATGAATTCTGCATCGGTCTTATAAGAGATCTCGAGTCTTCTGTCGAAGTAGTCATTAGGTGCGCCGCAATCTATACTCAAGAATCCTGGTACGAAACACAAAGTAGAGATTGTGATCATCTAAATATCAGTCGAAAAGCAACCACTAAAGATCATTCTTTCTGTAATAGATAGACACAAAAATATAAAATTTGACTCAGTTTGTCCTTTGTAGGGTTTTTTCTTTGCTAATTTGTAGACTGTTTCATACTATAAATTAAGGGTTAATTACCAAAAAACAAACTGAACTTTGATGAAAAACCAAACAGCAAACCGAACATTTATTTTTGACAAACAACAAACCAAACTTTTGGAATTAAAAAATCAATAAACCTACCTCAAATTTTCCTTATGTTTGAACAGATTTTTCAATGTTTGAGGAAGCTATTAAGTCAGCATTAGTTGAAGTATACTAAGGAAAGGGTATTACGACTTAATAACTCCCTCAAACATTGAAAAATTCGTTCAAACATTGTGAAAATTTGAGGTAGGTTTGTGGGTTGCTCAATTCCAAAAGTTTGGTTTGTTATTTGTCAAAAAGCAAAGTTCAATTTGCTGTTTGGTTTTTCCTCAAAGTTCAGTTTGTTTTTTGATAATTAACCCATAAATTAATTATGTCATGAAAAAGATAAATTGTGATTATTATAAGGAACCCATGTATTATAATATAATCTGCATGTTCTTATTGTAGCTCCTTTGAGTGATTCCTCTTCTTTTATTTGCTAAATCTTTGAATTACTCCATTCTTCAAAACTCAAAATGAAGCACCATAGAAGCTGTTCTTAATATATCTTTATGTGAGGGAGGGATAGAGAGAGAACCTGGGTTCGTTTGTGCAATAGCAGAAGACGCGAAAGCCAAGAAGATGAACAACACAAACATCTTCATCAGCTTCATCTTCATCACTTTCATCTTCATCTTCGTCATAGCTTGATGCAACGGATAAGGCTGATATATATGCAGTGTTGATCTGGTGTTCACCATTCACCAACAACCATTTAATTTATAAAGTTATCAATAAGGTTCCGTGATACCAAGTCGCCTGAAGGTCGACGCCTGTAATAATCAAGTCGTCGCATGAAAGTCATCGTGAAAGCCAACATGACGAACAACACAAACATCTTCATCAACTTCATCTTATCTTCATCTTCGTCATAGCTAGATGCAGAAGATAAGGCTGATTTATATGCAGTGTTGATCTTATGGTCACCATTCACCAACAACCATTTAATCTATAAAGTTATCAATAAGGTACATTTGCATATATGCAGTGTTAATCGGTAGCCAGAGACCAGGCACATGGTCATGAGGAGGTAATTGGTTCCTTCCTTTTTATGTTAAATTTTAATCTTAATATATATATATATACATTTAATTTAATCATTTAAAATTTTGTATTTACTTCTGAAATAAATATTTTCAGAAATTATCCATATTCCAATTTTTGCCTCCTATACTTCAATTTTACCTTAATTCCTACAAGTAGGAGTCAAGGTTATTGTTGAGATTTTAACCCGATTTGTTATTTCCCGTAATTTTTAAAAATATTGAAAATTATGAGATAATATCTTTAATAATTAAGAATATATAATTAAAAGAGAGATTTATTTGTATATGCAGGAGAATATATGCCATTGTGATTCGTATATATTTACAAGAGCAGAACATGTAAGTGATGTGATGTAAATTTTTGAGAAAGAGTGAACCGACTTGAAAGAAGCCTTGAAATATTTGATGTGGTCTATTGTATCTTACAAGGAGAACATATAGTTAGCTTGAGCAAACCATCTATGAAGTCTCTAATTTTCTCTTGTAATCATTTTAGTTCGAAAGTGTTATATAACTTTTTATTTAGTGTGAGGTACAATTCGCATACGCTGCCGTTATATATACGTCTTGTAAATCAAAGGCAAAATATTCTTTTCCGAGCGACTTGTCCAACATTCCAGCAGAGCTGCCCCACAGAAACTGTCTCAGTTACATACGTCACGAAATTGCTTGGCCGACCGAGAAAGGTATATTTTCCTGCATTATAACAATTAGTTTTATTTATTTATTGTTTTTAACGTTCTACTTAATATGCAACACGTAGTATCTTTTATGTAAATTGTGTTCGAAGCTCAGTCAAAATACTCAAAAGTGATCGTGTGTCAAATCTATTGACTCTAGTTTTTAGCGTCGGTATTTTAATGTTGGGAAAGGCCTGTAATTACTTTACGTGTTTAGGCTGAGGAATGTCCATCTTTGCCTTTCTTTTCCATTTTATCAAAATGAATATAAACTAATTAAAAGGGAAACAGTCCATATATTGACTTCGTAATGCCCTCATTAATGGGATTCCACAAGAATTGGCGTACGAAGCAAGAAACAGCAGTTACTATCGTGGACTTGGGGCCTCATCGAGATCCACAGGTGCCGTGTTGGGTGTTAAATATTTTAGTGTAATTGGATTGACTAGTTGACCAATATGATCATAGTATCTCATTAAACAAGTTAGGAGGGTGCGGAGTGCACGTTTGTGTTAAGTATATTATGATTCATTGTATCAGAGATTCATCAGTTGATTAGAGACGAAGCAATGGGGGTCAAAGGGGGCAATGCCCCTAGCGGGGTCTTGCTGGGGTCGAGCTGCCAGGTCAGTTGGGAATTTGTTTATTATTCATAAAGTCACTATTCTAAAAATTCATTGTAAATTTGAATTTTTGGAACTAATGACTTAACATTTTAACCTCAAAATTCCCGGTTTTTGGACACCTGCTTTAGAGCCAAGTATTAGGCCGAACCATTGCAATTACTTCGGCTCCAAGTCATCATCCTAAGGTGTCCCTTTGGTTTTGGAGCCAAATTTTGAATCCAAGAGTGTCCGAAATGGTACTTTGATTGGCCAAAGGGTGTAGTGTCTCTTCCAAAGGGTATAGTATCTCTTCCAAAGGGTGTGGTGTCTCTTCCAAAGGGTGTGGCAAACACTATAAATTAGTCATAGGGGAGATCCGAAAATTTCATCTCAAACATTCACAATCCTTCTCAAGTTCTAGTTTAGTATTCTGATTTTATCCGATTGAAAGTTTGGGTGCCTCCAAATTGTTTCAATCTGAAAGTGTCGTCACGAGTTTAGAATAATCCAAGCAACCATTCGAAATTTCAACAACATTGTGTGGGTTCGATAAGCCTTCTCTCATTGTATCCTGCAGCATCCAATTCTATTTCCCAACACTACTTTAGCTAAGCTAGCATGCAACTTACGTTGGGTCTCTGAGTTGTTGTTTATTCAATACAAGCAACAGCACAAACTCTACTACTTTCCATGCAGTGTTGATGCTGAAATCCCTGTTCAACTGTTTATCAACTACGCTTTGTATATCTTCATTAGTCTCAATCAAATAAGACACCCATAAAAGTATCCCAAATATCTTTGCGTGGGAGCCTTTGCTGAACAGAGGGTACCCAGAGACCACCTCAGAGAATGATAGTGAAGCTGTAAACATCAATTAGACTGAAACAGAAGTAGTCTTAACCCTAAACATCTATTTCATCGATTACCAACATTTCTTACATTCTTAATGTACTGACAATTATCCACAATATGCAGATTATATAGCATGTAGCCTTACCTATAAATCAGAAAACTTTCAATGTTTAACCGACATCGGTTTATCAATGATCCAGACTTGAGTTAGGTGAATCAAATTATCCAGCATTCATACTTGAAACAGTGAAAGGAAAGGTGTCCCGTTTACACTGTAAATGTTAAGAAGCAATTGATTAATAGGAAAGCTCTTGTATTTGACTAATACAAGACCGGATATTGCCTTTGTTGTTCAAACGCTTAGTCAATTTATGCAAAATCCCAAACACTCACACTTTGAGGCCAACATGAAGATAATCAGGTATGTGGAAAATGAACCTGGTCTTGGGATTTTCTTACCTAGCTCAAGTAGTACCAACATGATAGCGTTCTGTGATGCTGATTGGGCTTCATGCATTAATAGTAGAAGATTAGTTAGTGGGTACTGTGTGAAAATCGGAGAATGTTTGGTGTCTTGGAAAGTTAAGAAGCAAAGCACTGTGTCTAGATCATCGGCTGAGGCTGAATATAGGAGCATGGTCGCAGTCGTTGCTGAGATAATTTGGGTAAAGAGATTGTTAGAAGAATTCAATATTCAACAGACAAAACCTGTGTTAATTTACAATGACAGCAAATCAGCCAAACAAATTGCATCGCATCCGGTTTTTCATGAGAGAACAAAACACATCGACATAGACTGTCACTTCATCAGAGAAAAGATACAAGAAGGAATTGTTGAAACAAGATACATCACCACCAAGGAACAACAAGCAGATCTCTTTACAAAAGGATTAAGTAAACAACATCATCATTACTTGATTAGCAAGTTTGGATTGAAAAACTTGTATTCCACAGTTTGTGGGGGAGTGTTAAGAAGCAAACTGGGCCTACAAGCCCAACAACCAAAGACCAAACCGAGTGATCCATCGGATTCTAATCAGCAGGTATGATTGGCGTTTCTTCATTTGTCTGTTGTTGATATCTATCGTCTTCTTCATGCAGGAATGGTGCCCTACAATCGCGTACGGCATATGCTTGATCCCCAAGTCAGGCGGCCACTATATCTAAGAGGGGTTAATCGATGATGATGGCTATCGTTTTCTTTAGACTTCCTTGGTCTTAGATGAAAAGCCTGAGGTATATACCCTCGCCCATCCTCCCATCGACAATATCTTGGGTTCGGTAAGCCTTCTACTCTGATTTTCATTAGTAAATGGAACATACTTGTATGTCATTGTTAAGGGGGTGTATAATCTCATTATACTTGTCAAGTGTTCACAGTAGCCTAGTAATTATCCCCGAGTGCAAGTCGAATACAGTAGTCTGATTCTTGCCATCGTAATTGCCATAGAAGAACGAAGCTAGGATAAAAAATGTGTTATACATGCTTTTGCAGGTTTTAGTGTGTAACAATTCCTCGTACCAATTAGGAAACTTCTCGAGTTCTTTCCCTATCTTTGGATACCCTCCAAAGAGACATATATGTCTGCACATTCTCCCCCAAATCGACATATTCATCATCCCGCCGCATAGTTCAGTTGAAAAATACCATTGTAGCAGGCACTTGTTGCCCAGAAATCGATTTTTTATGAAACCTTTTTAAGAGGAATCTTTGCAGGTAGTACACAACTTTGAGCAAATGAATAGGCAGAGGCATAGAACGAGGTGAATTGATTGTCAAGAATGATCAAGGAAGCAGTTCAAACTTGAGACCGTACATAAGAGGAATAAGTGCACAACAACTTGAGGAACAACAGTGATCATTTAATTACCACCCCTTGGCTCATTGAAAATGGAAGGAAAGGACGTAGACTAGAGTTTGGTTAGAAATTTGGACTGGTTCTGTTCCTTAGCTGTCCTACACTGTTTCAGATTTTCCAATAAAAGTAAAGAAGATAAAGTAGTGCAATAATGGTGTCAAATTTGTGGTGTTAGGCTGATAGCCTTAAAGCGTAAACAACAAAGAGGCAGATGGTAGGACAACAATGTACCTTAACTGATATGCCTTAAAAAGCGTAAACAATGTAAGTAACCTAACATCCTACATATGGAATATGGAGTTCGAACAAAAATAAAACATGATTTGCCCAAAGTGGAATATGGTTTTGCAGCAGCTGGTGATAAGCTATTGTTGGGTATCGATAGTGACGGCCCAGTAAGAAAAGGCCTCGAAGGCCCAATAACTATAGAGGGGGTAAACCCATGACATCCGAACCGGATCGGCCCAAGTACAAGCCAAACTTGGCCCACCATCGAGTAATCCAGAATCGAGCCCAAAGTCTATAGAGACGCCAAAGGCTCTCAGACTGCTCGCCATTCTCTACCAAGTCGCGACCTTCCACTGCTCGACATGGGAGTGCTCGCCCCGAAGAGAGCCTTGCCTCTCTCCTCTGGTCCCACTAAACCGTTAATAACAGAGTGGCCAAGATATCCCGCATATTCCGGTCACATATTCACTAAAGATTAGATTTGGTAACTGCAATATCTCGCAGTAACTGCCATATCCCACGATCCGAATCTTCAGCAACTCAATATACATTAAGATATTCAGTTGCCTTTATACGGTTCTATCTCTCTTACCCTATAAATATCCTTGCTTTACATACGTACTTTACGTTTTGAGTTTTATACACACATATACTCATTTAAGCATCGGAGAGGGACCCAGAGGCACCCCCTCTGTTGCGCTCCCCTACTTGCAGGTTCACCGGAGTTGGAGCTGAAGCGTCATCCCAACCTTGTCTGGTATTCAATTCACTGCCAGATCAGCATTCAGGATTTCACGATCCAACATTTGGCGCCGTCTGTGGGAAACGAGCAATTAAGCCATGAGAACTCGATCCCAAAGCAACCGTCGGAATCAGACTAGGGAGCGATCCTCAGATAGCTCTGATTCCGCCGCCGCTTCACCACTTCAACAGGAACCTGCCAGCCGAGCAGGAGTTAATGCTGTTCCTCTGCGGACAGCCCGAGAACATGTCGGTGATTCAAGACCGACCCCAGCTGCTGATCAAAACGGAGCCCCTGCGCCGCAGACAGTCCACATTGCGGGGCAGAATATTAATTTAACCCCCGAGATGGTCTCCTTGCTGGAAGCCATCTTAGGACAGGCGCGCCGCCAGGCCCCTGCTCCTCAGGAAAACAATCCCTCTGCTCCTAAGGAAAATCACCGCCCTGCTGCCACAGGGCATTCACCTTCAGAAGCGGCCAATCCTAGTCCTGCTGCGCATCAGGAGGATCAGGAGATGACGTCAGGTCAGCAGTCCCTACCTCCAGCGCACACCAAGGAGCCAGCAGCCGCATATACTGCCAATCCTTCCGGTCCGCCTCCACCCGGAGCCTCTCCCATGTACTGCACTGTGGAGCAGATGGATGACCTCCTCAACAAAAGGCTCCAGGAAAGACAGTTGACAGTCATAGCTCCCTTCAAGGAGCAGTCCTCTCATCCATTCACCGACGCGCTCGTCGCTATCAAAATCCCGAAGGATGTGGTTGCTCGGGCCATACCTGAGTATAGCGGTGGAGGAGATCCCACCGTACATGTCAACAAGCATGAGGCCTCCCTTCTGGGTAAGTCAAACGATCCCAATCATTTGGCTTTGCTATTTCCATCTACTCTTTCGGGTTCGGCTTCGTCCTGGTTCTTCGGCCTCCCTGCAGGATCAATCGGAACTTGGGCAGAGTTAAGAAGCAAGTTCCTGGAGAGATACATGGGCGAGCGCCAGTTGCTGAAGAGCGTGGTCGCCCTTGACTCGGTCAAACAGCAGCCTGGAGAGTCGCTGTCCAACTTCTACGGGCGTTTTCATCAAAACGTCACAGAATTAGATCGCCGAATCTCGGATGGGGAGATCATTCGAGCATTCTACAGAGGTCTGGATGTGGCCAACAAGGCCTCGAGAAAGCTGCGAAACAGCTATCACGTAAAGGAGATAGAGACATTGGAGGAGTTGGCATCCAGAGCGAAAGGTTTCATAGACCTTGAGCGCGCAAACATCGAGGCTAACCTCCTGACGACCTCGCTAAGGGTAACCCCTGAACCCCGACGCGATGGTAAGAAGGAGGTCAAGAAGGAGAAAAAGGGAAAAGAAAGTAAGCCGCGAGTCGAGTCTCTTCCAGCGCCTCGCCATCCAGAGGTCCCTGAGTACTTCACGCCTTTAAATAGGCAGATCTCAGCGGTACTAGTCGAGATGGAGAGGAGATCCTTGGCGAGGCCACCGATGCCTCGCCGAGGTGGGTTACCCATGGGCAAGGATGTCGAGAGCTATTGCAGATACCACAAGTGCAAGGGCCATAAGACAGACGATTGCAAGATTCTGAAACGAGATATAGAGAGGCTGATTCAGGGGGGAATGTTGAAGGAATTTGTGGCAGGGCGAGACCGAAGTCGAACGCCCCCCAGGAGACATCGTTCACCAGCCCCTGCAGATCAAGCTGAGCCTTCTGGAAGCAAGAGGAGAGTGAATCTGATTGCAGGAGGATTCGGCGCAGGCGGCGAGAGGTCAAACTCCAGAGAGGTCTACGCCACTCAGATCTCTACGGCAGTTCAGTTGGGGAAGCGACCCCGACCTGAAGAAAACATTGTCATCTCATTCTCTGAAGATGATTTGACACATGTCACCACGCCCCACAACGATGCTCTGGTCATTACGGCAGATATTGACGGCTGTGATGTTGCAAGGATTCTGGTCGACGGAGGCAGCTCGACAGACATCCTGTTTCTGGACGCCTTCGAAAAGATGGGCAAATCAAAACGCGACCTGAAGAGGGTCGACTTTCCGCTGATCGGATTTGCGGGAAGGACAACTTATCCACTGGGGGCTATAACCATGCCAGTGATTTTTGGCGAGGGGTGGAAAAGCATCAAGGTGTCGGTCACTTTCCTGGTGGTCGATTCACCTACATCCTACAACGCCATTATAGGGAGAACCACGATCAACCCAAATAAGATTGTGGCCTCCACTGTCCACCAGAAGATGAAGTTCCCTACTCCGAACGGGATTGGAGAAGTGCTCGGAGATCAGCCTTCCTCGCGGCAATGTTATGTGAACTGTTTACGCAGGAAGAACCAAAGGGAGGCGCTCGCCATCGAGACAGAGGCCGATCCCCGCGAGGACTTGGCTCGACCAGCACCCATGGAGGAATTGGAGGAGGTCGAGATCGATGGTCCGGACAAAAAGGTGCGCATTGGGACCACCTTGAAAGAGGATCAGAAGGAGGCCATGACCGCTCTCCTCAAGGAATTCAAAGAGCTCTTTGCCTGGCAGCCGAGCGACATGCCAGGAATCAGCACAGATATTATCTCGCATGAGCTCAGGATAGACCCCTCCATCAAGCCGATCGCCCAAAAGAGAAGATCGTTCGGGACTGATAAACGTTTGGCGATCAGGCAGGAAGTCGGCAGGTTGATTGAAGCTGACTTCGTCAGAGAGGTAAGATTCCAGAGCTGGGTAGCCAACCCAGTTTTGGTCAGGAAATCTAATGGCAAGTGGAGGATGTGCGTCGACTTCCGCGACTTAAACAAGGCTTGCCCCAAAGATTCATATCCCCTTCCAAGAATTGATCAGCTAGTCGATGCTACCTCGGGTCATGAGATGCTGAGCTTCATGGACGCCTATTCAGGCTACAACCAGATCAGAATGCATCCAGACGACGAGGCCCACACTGCTTTCTATGCTGACGGGGACATTCTATGCTACAAGGTGATGCCCTTTGGTCTCATCAATGCCGGGGCAACTTATCAGCGGATGGTGAACCGACTGTTCCAGGACATGCTGGGAAGGAACATGGAGGCCTACGTGGATGATATGCTCGTTAAATCCATCAAAGGCAATCCTCATACCACCGACCTCCGTGAAGCTTTTGAATGCATGAGGAGACACAGCGTTCGCCTGAACCCAGCAAAGTGCGCCTTTGGAGTCAAGTCCGGGAAGTTCCTGGGTTTTATGGTCAGCGAAAGGGGCATTGAAGCAAACCCGGAAAAGCTAAAGGCCATAGAAGAAATGAAGTCACCAACCTGCCATAAGGAAGTCCAATGCCTGAACGGCCGACTAGCTGCTCTTAACCGCTTCCTCTCCAAAGCAAGCGACAAGTCCCTCCCGTTCTTCAAAACCTTGAGGGCCAACCGTAAGTTCGAATGGACGCCAGACTGCGAGGAAGCATTCCAGTCCTTGAAAAGGCATATTCAAACACTCCCAGCTCTGGCAAAACCCGTTCCAGGCGAGCAGCTTTTCCTCTATTTAGGCATTAGCGATGTGGCAGCCAGTGCTGTTTTAATAAGGGAGGAGAATAATGTTCAGAGTCCAGTGTATTTCATTAGCAAAATGTTCAACTCAGCAGAAATAAAATATGTCCAGATTGAGAAGTATCTCTATGCCTTAGTTATTGCTGCTCGGAAGCTGAGACCATACTTTCATGCGCACGACATCACGGTCCTCACCAATCAACCTCTCAAAAACTTCCTGATGAAGCCAGATTCTTCAGGAAGAATGGTCAAGTGGGCGATCGAGCTCAGCGAGTTCAGGATCAAATTTGCGCCAAAAACGGCCATCAAAGGTCAAGCACTAGCTGATTTCATAGTGGAAAGCACGAGTAACGGTCAAGCGGAGGCAGAAAACAGGCCAAGTCAGTCAGCAAACGACAATCAAATCTGGGAACTCTATACGGATGGGTCTTCATCAAAAGCAGGCTCGGGGGCAGGTTTAATTCTTATTCCTCCTGAGGGCGAGCCTCTGAAATACGCGATCGCCTTGACATTCCTGGCAACCAATAACGAAGCAGAATATGAGGCTCTTATCACTGGACTCAGACTGGCAAAAGGAATGGGTATAACAGCGCTTAAAGTAAAAAGTGATTCAGAACTTATTGTCAATCAGGTTAATGGCGCCTACGAGGCAAAGGGAGAAAAGATGAAGAAATATCTCGGCATCGCCAAAAAACTAGTTGTGGAAATCCCAAATTTCGCGATTGAGTTTATTCCTCGCCAAGAAAACCAGATGGCAGATTCTTTGAGTAAGCTAGCCTTCGGAGGGGCGACAATCCAGGATGTGCAATTTCTGGAAAAGGCCCTATGTTCAGTCCTTGAAAACAGAGCGGAGGTCTTCAACATTCAAGAACAGGTCACCTGGATGACCCCGTTCCAGAATTATTTGAAAGAAGGCATCCTCCCAGAGGACGAAGGCGAATCCACTAGGATTAGAAGACTCGCAGCCAGTTATCTAATCATCGATGGAGAACTCTATAGAAGAGGTTATTCGACGCCTTACTTGAGATGTGTTGCTCTACCCGAAACAGAAAAAGTTCTTCGAGAAGCTCATGAAGGGGCAGCGGCATGTCATGAAGGTGCTCGTTCACTAAGCAGGAAAATATTCAGACTGGGATATTACTGGCCGACCTTGGGAAAAGACGCAGCCGAATTAACACAGAAGTGTGAAATTTGCCAGCAGTTTGCACCACGATCGGGTCGACCATCGACATTATTATCCCCAATGGCGGGTGCCTGGCCCTTCGCTCAATGGGGAATCGATATATTGGGTCCTTTTCCCATTAGCACTGGTCAGCGTACTCACATTATAGTGGCGATCGACTACTTCACTAAGTGGGTAGAGGCGAAAGCTCTAGCTTCGACAACGGAATTCCAAGTTATCAAGTTCATGCAGGTCAACATATTCTCCAGGTTTGGTATTCCCAAAATACTCATCAGCGATAATGGTCCGCAATTCGTTGGAAAGGAATTGAAATGGCTCTGTGAAGAGTATCACATCGACCATCGCTTCAGTTCAGTACATCACCCTCAAACGAATGGGCAAGCTGAAGCAGCCAACAAGGTTGTCTTAGCAGGACTCAAGAAAAGGGTTCGAGCATTCAAAGGGAACTGGGCAGACGAACTGGAAAACGTATTATGGGCCAGCAGAACAACGCCTAAGGCGGCCACAGGAGAAACGCCTTTCAGTTTAGTGTACGGATCAGAAGCAGTAGCACCAACTGAATTAGCAGTGCCTACCCACAGAGTCCTACACTTTAACGCGGAGGCAAATGAGATCGAGCGCAGAACTGACCTCGACTTGGCAGAGGAAAAGAGATGGCTCTCGGAAAAAACACAGGCAAAAATGCGCTTGGCGACCGCTCGGTATTTCAACAGAAAAG
Source organism: Chamaenerion angustifolium (assembly GCA_946814005.1). Taxonomy (NCBI): domain Eukaryota; kingdom Viridiplantae; phylum Streptophyta; class Magnoliopsida; order Myrtales; family Onagraceae; genus Chamaenerion; species Chamaenerion angustifolium. Next base: position 845,623 of record OX328281.1, read on the forward strand.
TTAGCGCTCGCCAATTTTTCGTGGGGGAGATGGTTATGAGAAGGAATGAATTTACAAGGCTGGACAGTAAAAACAAACTTTCAGCCAAATGGGAAGGACCATACAAAGTAGTAGAGATCGCCGCACCAGGATCCTACTATTTGGAAACCACCGAAGGCGAGAGGTTACCTCGTCCATTTAATTCAGAGCATTTAAGAAGATTTTATGCATAGCTTGTAATCAAACGGATTATGTCAATAAAAGAAAGCCATTCCTTCACAAAGCGTGTCCACTCGAAGCAAGCTGAAGTCAAAAAGCCCTGACGCCAAAGTCAGGCCTCAAAAGCCCTAGCAACAAAGCTAGGCCAAAAGCCCTAGCACCAAAGCTAGGCCAAAAAGCCCTGACGCCAAAGTCAGGCCTCAAAAAGCCCTAGCAACAAAGCTAGGCCAAAAGCCCTAGCACCAAAGCTAGGCCAAAAGCCCTGACGCCAAAGTCAGGCCTCAAAAGCCCTAGCAACAAAGCTAGGCCAAAAAGCCCTAACAACAAAGTTAGGCCAAAAGCCCTAGCAACAAAGCTAGGCCAAAAAGCCCTGTCGCCAAAGACAGGCCAAAAGCCCTAACAACAAAGTTAGGCCAAAAGCCCTAGCAACAAAGCTAGGCCAAAAAGCCCTGACGCCAAAGTCAGGCCTCAAAAGCCCTAGCAACAAAGCTAGGCCAAAAAGCCCTAACAACAAAGTTAGGCCAAAAGCCCTAGCAACAAAGCTAGGCCAAAAAGCCCTGTCGCCAAAGACAGGCCAAAAGCCCTAGCAACAAAGCTAGGCCAAAAAGCCCTGTCGCCAAAGACAGGCCAAAAGCCCTAGCAACAAAGCTAGGCCAAAAAGCCCTGTCGCCAAAGACAGGCCAAAAGCCCTAACAACAAAGTTAGGCCAAAAAAGCCTTAGTAACAAAACTAGGCCACAAAAGCCCTAACAACAAAGTTAGGCCTCAAAAAACCTGACGCCAAGAGTCAGGCAAAGCCCTGACGCCAAAGTCAGGCCAAAAGACCTAGCAAAATGTTAGGCAAAATGAAAGCCCTGACGCCAAAGTCAGGCCAAAGAAAGTTTAGGCGATCACTATCGATGATAAAGCCTGACAAATTACAAATCCCTTGTTATTAGGCCAACACCTCAAAGGTTTAAACTTCAAAGAAGGTAATATCTCTTTGAACTTAGAAGTTTACGCTTTTAAGTGTCAAAAGTATTATCCTTAGAAAGTTTAACTTATGATGGGTCTACGGCTTTAAGGGTCGACGACATTACAAAGCAAGAAAGTAATTATGAGTAAGATATTGGATAGCTAAATATGTTCGAAGTCGATTAAAGGCTCAAGAATATAAAAGCATTCAATAGAAAAATCCAAGTCTTCGACAAATAATTACAAACCAAAAACAGAAAATACAAAAATGGCTATCTAAAAAAGATAAATACGGTCGCCAAGGAGTTGGGGACTTCAAGCGTCGGAGTTCTCGGGGGCAAGGGTGCTCTGCTCGCCTTCGGGGGCAGAAGTACTGGGCTCGCCTTCAGGAGCAGCCTCGCCAGCAACAGAGGGCGGCGAAGGACGACTCCGCAGGAAGGTCTTCAAAGAGGCGACTTCCCCAAGAGGAAAGTTGGGATCGACCGCCTGGACCTCATCCACCAGGACTTCGAGAAAATCGGCAATCGCCGACCTCATCTCCTTCAGAGCGCAGTCCTCAAACTCCTCAGAGGCTTTGAATGCCTCAACTACGCTCTGGGGCGAAGGGACGGCTTTCAATTGTGCAGTTAACCGATCCCTCTCCTCCTCCAAGGCAATCCCCCGGGCTTCCGCAGCTTCCGTCTGAGCCACCGCAGCTTCTCTCTGGGCGTCAGCAGCGTCCCTTTGCGCCTCGGCAGCGACCCTGCGAGCCTCCGATTCTGCCCCTTGCGCCTGAGCTTCCTTAAGTTCAGCATCTAGGCGAACTCGGACGATCTCTCCCTGATCTAAACACAGGTGAAGAGCGTCAAAGTCCTGAAGAGCGGCAGCGGCTTCAGCCTCCCTCTTCTGGACATCAGCAAGGAGGCGCTGCTCCTTCCTGAGGTATTCCTCTCGGGTATTATCTGCCAAGGCGATCGCTGCATCTGCAGTCGTCTTGATAGTCCCCAATTGCTCAGGAGTGACCCCCGTGCTTCGGTACTGCTCCAGCTCGGCGAGCACACTGGAATACTTGTCGGTGAGCTCCCCGAAGACACGACCAAGAATCACCTCTTCCCGAACGAACTGGCAACAAATATAGAATAAAAGCTGTCAGGACAACAGACAATAAGGGAACGACAAAGAGAGGACTCTACGAAATAAAAGTATGAGATCTTACCAAAGCCACTCGTTCGAAGTGGGACCGAAGGAACCCCTCGATCTGATGAAGTTCCGTGGGAACAATCGAGCGGTCCGCGGGGGGAATTATCCCGTCCAGAAGCCGCATACACATATCCGGGCTGCCCCGGAGGCTCTTCTGGGGAGGATACCCCTTCTTCATAAGGTCCCCACAGGGGACCCAAGTTTCCCGAGAATTCGCTGATTCAAGCGGCTGAAACAAGCCGGCAAGGGAGCAATGCTCATCCACAGGAGCCCTCGATGAGCTGGAAGCAGCATGCCCCTTCTTCTTGGTCCCAGACTCCTTAGGAGGAGCCATGGGCACAGTAAGAACAGGAGGAGCTAAGGTCAAAACCTTCCCCTTGGCGGCAGAAGGACCCTGGGGAGAAGGAGAAGGGGGCACCGCGTCCAGACCCTTCCCTTTATTAGCGGAAGGACCCCCAGGAGGGGGAGGAGAAGGATGTTGGTCGACTTCCGGACATCCCTCACTCCTGACCTTCTTGGAGGGAGGAGGAGCATGATCCCGGACCATGTCGGTTGAGGACTCCTCTGCAAAACAACAAGACAAAATGTCAAAAAACAAAAAACCGCAAAGTATGAAGATATTAAATCTACGAATAACAAAGCAACATACCTGGTTGGCGAGGGTCAGCAGTGGCCGAGGGAAGCACCTCCTCAGACTTCCTCTTGAACGAACGCCTAGAGGGGGGAGGAGGAGAGTTCAGCAATGCCTGGTCGAAGGACAACCCCGCTAATCCCTGGTCATCAAAGAGACCTATCAGTTTCTGGCTCTTGCTTACAACCTTCCCTACAAGTAATAAAGCAAGATAAGAGTTAGAAAATTACCCAATCATTAAAGATTGGCGTGGCTTGATGAATACCCGCCATCTCAAGGGCATTCTCGGTAGTCTCCGCCACTGAGCGGATGGACTTGAACTGAGAAGACCGATGCGACCGGTATAGGTCATCAATAGCGTTTCGATCACTCTCTGATAGCTCCTCGAAGGAAGGAGGGAAATCCTTGTCCGGGATCAACAATTTCCAGGGCACCCCCCCCTTATAAAAGAAGTAACACTTCTTATAATTGGAGTTGGTGGTCCGAAAATCGTCGACCAGGCGGACATGGACGTTCCAAACCCATCCCTGAAGGCCTCCCCACTCTGAAAACTTCGGCCAGCGGGATTGGAAGTGGTGAAGGTGGTTTGCCCCTGCTGCCAGGCGGAAGAAACACCGGAACAGGGCCAGTGAATATACCCATTCCTGGCGTAAGCATAGGAACTTGAAACCGACCCACATCCTGAGGGCATTCGGGACAAGCTGTGTGGGGTGAATCCCGTAAAACTGACACAAGGTCTGTAAATCCTCACAGAGAGGAAAACGCAACCCAGCATCGATCTGAGCCGCATAAATGTAAACCTCTCCATCGTGAGGAAAATGCAGACCTAGGCCAGGATATCTAGGAGCATCCTCCACGCTGAAGCCACCGAGCGCCACCACGGTCTTAAAATAAGCCGGCTTCAATTCATTAGGCTTGACGTCTACTCGAACAAATTCAAATATTGCAATGATAAACATAAAAAGCAAAGAACAGCAGAGGACATTGCCAAAGCAGAGCAATAAAAGGGCGAAAGTTTACCTTTTGGGGAAAAAATAGGCGTGTTCAGCTCGGGCCCGTCCACCACCACAGGAGTGGTTGCAGTCCTGCCCAAATCGGTCTGTTCCTCTACTGAAGGGGGAACGACTTCATCCCTGATGGTCAAAGGGACATCAGCATTTCTGGGCATGTTGGCTTTGTTGGCACCCTTGGGAGCCGTGTGCTTGACTCTCTGATTGCGAGGAGCCATGGAAATGTTGGAAGAAGGCTGAAGAAGGTTGAGAAAAGAAAAGGAAAGGATCGCAATGAAGCTCTGAAAATCCAAGAGAGCGGATAAGCGTAAAAGACAGAATACAGAAAATGACGTTTCCTATAGCGACCAAAAGGGGAGTAACCGCCACGAGCAAATCGAAGCGACGCAGAGGAATAATTGCACCCTTTTAAAAAAAAAAAAACCGAAGCAATGTCAGAATTCCAAGAGACAACGGTTGGCTGGTACAGACAGCTGTCAAGCTACCCTGGGTTTACGGAAAAGTAAATGTCAGGCGTGCCTCAAGTGACCGTTCGATTTCTGGACAACCGTGCAGTTATTAAATGCTAACAAGTCCACTAAGGAGACAAGAGGGTCGCCAACGCACTAATAAAGCTTTAGCAGGAATACCTCGGGTAGATAATGATCGCCTAACTAAGAAAGATAGACTTCCATAAGCCTGAGTCACCTCGAGTGATCGCCAAAAGGGGATAAAAGGAAGGATATTCTTTCGGCTTTGAACAGAGAAGGAATTGCTCGCCAAATGAGCTCGAAGTATCTCAAAGGCACTGAACCATTACCAAAGACGTCACTATCTAAAACCCTACCAGGAAATCAAGCTCGACTGAAGGAACTTCAATCAAGCTTCGGGGGCAAATGTTGGGTATCGATAGTGACGGCCCAGTAAGAAAAGGCCTCGAAGGCCCAATAACTATAGAGGGGGTAAACCCATGACATCCGAACCGGATCGGCCCAAGTACAAGCCAAACTTGGCCCACCATCGAGTAATCCAGAATCGAGCCCAAAGTCTATAGAGACGCCAAAGGCTCTCAGACTGCTCGCCATTCTCTACCAAGTCGCGACCTTCCACTGCTCGACATGGGAGTGCTCGCCCCGAAGAGAGCCTTGCCTCTCTCCTCTGGTCCCACTAAACCGTTAATAACAGAGTGGCCAAGATATCCCGCATATTCCGGTCACATATTCACTAAAGATTAGATTTGGTAACTGCAATATCTCGCAGTAACTGCCATATCCCACGATCCGAATCTTCAGCAACTCAATATACATTAAGATATTCAGTTGCCTTTATACGGTTCTATCTCTCTTACCCTATAAATATCCTTGCTTTACATACGTACTTTACGTTTTGAGTTTTATACACACATATACTCATTTAAGCATCGGAGAGGGACCCAGAGGCACCCCCTCTGTTGCGCTCCCCTACTTGCAGGTTCACCGGAGTTGGAGCTGAAGCGTCATCCCAACCTTGTCTGGTATTCAATTCACTGCCAGATCAGCATTCAGGATTTCACGATCCAACAGCTATCATGCGGCAATTTCCTCCTGTATCATTTTGTGCTAAGAATATGTAATTGGACACTGTTACAGACGCTGAATATTCGTTATGTTATGAGAAAACTACAATTGTGTAAAAACAAACACATTATGTACGTTCAACAAACTCATGTCTCTTACTCTTAGTAGCTGCAAAAGGAAATGAAACCTCCTCTTTTACTGACAGTTAAAATCAACTGTCTTCTATAGAGTTAATCGCACTGATGCAAAAGTTCAAAAACATGTTGTTGTTCCCGAAGAAGAGCTTGGAGGTGACGAAGAGAATGTTGAAAACTCTCCACCAAATTCACCTAGAGTTGATCCATCATCTCCATCAAACAGTGGTTCAGGTTCTAGTTCATCCAATTCGAGTAGTACACCGAAAAGAACGAGAAGACTTTCAGATGTATATGGGACATGTAATGTGTGCATTGTTGAGCTGGAAAGCTTTGAAGAAGCTATACAAGAAGAAGGGTGGAAGAAAGCCATGGAAGAAGAGTTGCACATGATTCAGAAAAACAAGACATGGGAACTTGTAGACAAACGAGTTGATAGAGAAGTTGTTGGGGTGAATTGGATTTACAAAGTGAAGACTAACCTTGATGGTTTAGTCTTGAAAAATAAAGCAAGACTTGTAGCTAAAGGGTACTCACAACAAGATGGGGTCGACTACCATGAAACGTTTGCTCCAGTTCCGCGCAAGGATACTATTCGAGTCCTCATTGCACTTGCAACTCAAAAAGGTTGGTTGTTATACCAACTTGATGTGAAGTCGGCTTTCTTGAATGACCTGAAGGATTTGTGAAAGAAGGAGAAGAAGAGAAAGTGTACAAGCTAAAGAAGGCAATGTACGGGTTGAAACAAGCACCAAGACAGTGGTATAGTCAAATCGACAAGTACCTCATTTATCATGAATTCAACAAAAGCAAAAGTGAGCCCACTCTCTATGTGAAGAAGCAAGGTACTTCCATTCTTGTTGTTTCTATATATGTTGATGATTTGATATTCACTGGCAATGATGATGAGTTGATTAGAGAGTTTAAGATTGATATGATGAGAAGATATGAGATGAGTGATATGGGGTTGCTACATCCTCTGCGGAATCTTGGCAATCGAAGAAACAAGAATCAATTGCTCAATCCTCTGCGGAAGCGGAATATATTTCAGCGGCTATGGCATGTTCTCAAGATGTGTGGTTGAGGAGAATTTTGAAAGATATTGGTGAGAAGCAAGACAATGTGACATTGATGTATTGTGATAGCAAATCAGTTATTGCAATGGCAAAGAATCCAGTGTATAGCAGTAGGACAAGACACATAGCAGTGAAGCACCACTTCATTCGTGATAAGATCGAAGAGGGAGAGATCGAGATGGTGTATGTCAAGTCTGAAGATCAAGTTGCGGATATCTTCACTAAGGTGTTGTCAAAGGACATGTTCGAGAAGCTTCGTGGGCTACTAGAAGTTAAAGAGCAACACATTAATGGGGAGTCTTAAATTAATGTATTGTTGTTTGTTTTATATTATTATTATATGTGTTGTGTGTTAAGTGAAACGGTGAGTTTGAGAGAGAATAGTTCAATGAGAGAGATGAGAAGTTTAGGACAGCATGCTCTCGACAGAAAAACAGGGGAAGAAACAAGAAGGAGCTCCATGGTTTGTGAAATGAAAGTGTGTTATTTGTACTTGTGTGTTGTTGTGGTTGTTCTTATGCTAGATTAGCCTCTCCCAAACCAACATGGATGAATCTTCAAGCTCTTGTCATGTTGAGTTTGATTTTCTGCTTACAAAGAGTGTTTTTTTTTTTCGTTCGCTCTTTCAACTCTGATAATAATGTATGATCCTCAAATGGCTTCTGTTAGTTGCGACTTCGTATGAGATGACATTCTACATTTGAATCAAGATCATCTATTTTGTCTGCAAAACTTGAAATTTAACTTTGTTTTTCACCATAGAAGTATGTATTAATGCATTCAGTCCTCCGTATTTACACTAAACTATTTCTCCAATGTATCCAGGAACATTTTTTGTCAATTCTAGAAGAAACAACATCTTTGTTGTTCTTGGACTTCATTATCCAGGAACCAAAATGTCTCTTTTTTGAATTTCAACCACACAATATGAAAAACAACACATTTCTTGGTATTCACACTCGTCTAAATTGAAAACTCGTGTTCTATCCATCTCAAACGATGTTTTCTTAAAATAATTAGCTAGCAGATTTGATTGGTCACCTCCATTCGTGGACTTCTTTGATGATTCATTTGAATGGATATGCTCCCTTGGTTCCGACAATACACGATTTATGTTCGATCTTTGCATTGAAATCATTTGTACGCATTTTAGAGTAATTTCAATGCATAATACTGTAATGTGTGGCGTGCAAACACAGAAAGCAAGACAGATTTGTTCAATTTACAGAAATTTCATGATCAATCACAGAAGTATAAAATCTAGTATGGATAGCAATTAACTCCTCGTGATAAATAAACATTAAACAGATCAGCAAAAGCAACAAATGACACTGTATTCTCATAAGAATTTAATCACACATAATAGAACAGTTTCTGGAAGAAAAAAAAGTCAAACGTAACGTTGATCGAGCGCTTTAGTTCCAGAAAACCTATCTGGCATTTGGAACTACATCGACCTCCACGGAAGACATCTCGAAAGAACTGCTTCTCCAATTCGTGCCACCTCCATTGATCCCTTGGTTTTTCACCGAAGTAATCTCTGTACCCAAACATTCCTTCAAATCCGACAAAACACGGTTTATGTCGGGTCTCTGGTGTGACGATGCTGGGACACATGACATAGCAATCTCCACGGCCTTCCATGCAGAGCTGATCGTGAAACAACCATTCAACCTTGGATCGACGATGCTCTCTATATCTCCGTTCTCTATATGCGGAGTCACCCAAGCAACAACGTGCGTGCTACCATGTTGGCTCCTTATTATTGCAGGGTGGCCCGTAATCAACTCGAACAGAATGATCCCAAAGCTGTATACATCACTCTTCTTCGTCAAATTCCCAGATGCATGGAATCTGAAATTATGATTAGGAGCCGAGTTTAGATTATAACAAAAGGCATAAAAAAATAAACAAGTTCTTACGCTTACTCTGGATCAAGATAGCCAGGCGTGCCTGCAGGACGAGTTGAAATATGGGAATCAATGTCACTTGCAAAAGCCTTCGAAAGTCCGAAATCAGCTATTTTAGCTTGCATGCTTTCGTTTATTAAGATGTTCGGGGTCTTGAGATCACGGTGTATGATCGGAGGCTTGCAACCGTTATGCAGATACTCCAGTCCTTGAGCAGCATCTATGGCAATCTGTAGTCTCTGAATCCAACTCAATACATTTGAATATTGTTCTACATACATACACATAGAATGAATAATAATTAGTTGGTTTTAATAAGGTGGTTTCGATTATTTTCTTATCCAATGTTGGGACAGAGGATTACAATAGTACCTGAGAGATGCTGTCTTAAGTTTCCATGACTCATGAACTCGTAAATCAGAGCCATTCTTTCGACCTCATCACAATAGCCCACGAGCGAAACTAAGTTTCTATGATGCACGACCATTAGTAGTTGCGCCTGCATTTCAAACAATGGTTAAAATACAGCTCAGTAATCCGACTGATGTACTTCAAATCAAATGCTTCATTAATTTACCTCAGCTTTAAATTCCTTATATCCTTGAGAGGAAGGTTTTGTTGGCATTTTCACTGCAACTTTAGTACCATTGTTTAAACTACCAAGATAAACCTTCCCATAACCTCCCTCGCCGATAACTGTTTTATAGTTGTTCGTGATTTTTGCAATCTCAGAGGACGTGAACGCCATTTGACTCCTGGTTACGCCGACTTGTCCATCGCTAAATCCTGTACTAGTACTAACCGGTGCAGTATGACCTTCAAAGGGAAATATTTCTGTTTCATAAGCACAAAATTTGATTATAGCATACTATAGTGTATGTATAGGATATCATAATACCTCTTTGTTTTCTTTTGTTTCTCCAAAGGACTGCAAGGACAGCTAAGATAATAATCAGAACAACAACTGAGACTGATGCGGCCACGACAGGAATTACAACGTTGTTTTTCTTTTTTCCTGATGATGTTGCACAAGAGTCCGACTGACATAGATTGGGGTCGAAACTATAAAAAGGTAACAAAGATTCAGAATGGATTATCATATTATCTTCACCAATCATATGTACAATTATCTTACCTAGCTTTCAAAGTTCCAGAATTTAGTTTTTTCTTGAGAGCTTCAGGTATCGGTCCAGAAAGATTATTACCAGTTAAGTTTCTGCATAATGAAGATCGTTAAAACACATCCAATTTTGTCTTAAACTTAATGCATATTGAACGTGTTGCTGTAATTACTCACAAGATTTTGAGATTTGGCAGGTCTCCTAAAAAATCTGGAATCTCCCCAGTTAACTGATTGGAAGATAAATCCCTACAAAAAAAAACTTTATTTCAGCATAGAGAAAAAAAAAACACTTATCTTCATACGTTTCTTCATGCTTACAATGAAGTCAATGCTGTGAGATTTGATATGGAATTTGCAATTTTCCCAACCAAGTTGCTTGACTTCAGGTTCCTGTCCATAACATAAAAAAATGAAATTAGAAATATATTTTTGAATTTTTAGTACGTAGATACAAAAATCTCTTACAAGGATGTGATTCTCATTGTGTCATAGCTGCAGCTCAGTCCATCCCAGGAGAAGTTTTGTGGACTGCAAGGATCACCCTGCCAACTATCCTTTCTCACATTGTAGGTTGTCTTGATGTCGTTCATGGCTTTAACTACATGTTAAGTCAATATAGATTGGCTTAATCATCAGTTTACTCAGAGAGTAAAAGAGTATGCTCCTTGAGTATTACTCAGTTTCATCAGTTTACTTTAACATCAATTAAAGTAATTAATTTACCAGATATTGTCTTATGTTGATATTATAATATGCTGAAGTGGCTAGACTTGCGACCAAGTCCAAGTCAATCCGGGCACTAGCAAACACGAAATGATTTAGTTGACATTTTAAAGACGCGCAATTGAATAAATAGTCCTAAATATTAAGGTCCATGGTCGGTGGTCCCCTCTCAATTGGGAGAATTTGTGCGGTTATATTAATTAAATAAACTTGTGATTTGAAGATCGAAGATACTTAAAACTATTCAAAATTGGTAAATTAAGAAAGTAATTAGAACATGGACTGAAAAATACTATGCTTACCATCATCTAAATCAGTCATTTTGTTTGTAAGATCGATGCCGTACATAACCTCGAGTGCATTGAGAATTGCGGGTAGATTAGATGCGTCAGTCGGTGTCAAAGTGAAGTTGATTTTCGTCGCACTAGAGGCCGGAAAAGAAGCTACCGTCACCGGTCTTCCAAACTCAAGCCCCACAGTCGAAACAAGCTTGTCTTGCACATAAACCCCGAACTCTCTTGTTTGATTTGACTGCAGCACTTGGAACTCAGCAAAGTGAAAGAACATGTACCATTTTTGTGTAGGACTTCCTGGCGTCCAAGACAATATCAATGAATACGTCGCATTCAGTGACCGAGCAGCAGTTGTCAGAACAGTTTCGGGAACCTTATATGCGTCATTATATGTCGTGAAAGCATCGACTGTTGTGTTGGTAGCAATGGTGTCCCATTTATCATAGTTTTGAGCCGACCAAAGGCGATCGTATACATCAGCTGGATGCCTGTTCATTCAAAAAAAGTTCAGCTGTCTACTTCTAGCAACGGTTGACTGTCTTTTGTCTCCATAATTGTGAGTAGAAGTCATACCTGATTGTCGTCCCCGTAGTTCCACCGATGTTATAACGCCAATTGGTCACGAGGGCTCCAGAATCAACTCGATACGTAGAGTTATCGAGAAGTCGTAGCTCTATAGACGAGATGAACGGAACTCCTGACCCAGTTGTTACCAGACACAGTTGAATATCATCCCTGGGAGGAACATAGATAATCTCTTCGTAGACATACGTGTCGGAGTTCACCGTAGCCCAGTAATTGACATCAATATACAAGTCAAACGACGGGACTTGATTCTTCCCGTCGTAGTTCCCGTACCAGAAGGAAGCTCTTATCAAATATGTGTTCTCTTTGCCTTTTTCTGGTGACAATTTGTAGCAGTTTCTCGTTCCGTTTGGGAAGCTTCTCAAGTTCTTCGATTGCAGTTGATTGTTGTTGTTGATTACTAGTGAAGACACCTGCATGTTTTCTCCGGTACTTATGAATTCTTCATCGGTCTTATAAGAGATCTCGAGGCTCGAGTCGACGTAGTCATTAGGTGCGCCGCAATCTATACTCAAAAATCCTGGTACGAAACACAAAGTAGAGATTATGATCATCTAAGTATCAGTCTAAAAGCAACCACTAAAATATAAAATTTGACTCAATTTGTAGGGTTTATTCTTTGCTAATTTGTAGACTATTTCATACTACAAATTAATTATGTCATGAAAAAGATAACTGTGATTATTATAAGGAACCCATGTACTATAATATAATTGAATGCTGCATGTTCTTATTGTAATTCCTTTGAGTGATTCTTTTTCTTTTATTTGCTAAATCTTTGAATTACTCCATTCTTCAAAACTCAAAATGAAGCACCATAGAAGCTGTTCTTATTATATCTTTATGTGAGAGAGGGATAGAGAGAGAACCTGAGTTCGTTTGTGCAATAGCAGAAGACGCGAAAGCCAACACGACGAACAGCACAAACATCTTCATCACTTTCATCTTCATCTTCGTCATAGCTAGATACAGCACATAAGGCTGATATATAGGCAGTGTTGATCTGGTGGTCACCATTCACCAACAACCATTTAATTTATAAAGTTATCAATAAGGTACATTTGCTTGCATGATAAACAAGTGTTTTTTTTGGTCAAAAATGATAAACAAGTTGACTTCACTTCCTGAAGCTGACCAAATAAAATAATTTGCATACCGGGCCATGCATTACTTCGGTCACACGGCAAATCTTCTTGCGAAGCTAGCTGTATACCGGGCCATGCATTACTTCGGTCAACTTCGGTAGTCAGAGACCAAGCACATGGCCATGAGGCAATTGGTTCCTTCCTTTTTTATGTTAAATTTTAATCTTAATATATACATTTAATTTAATCATTTAAAATTTTGTATTTACTTCTGAAATAAATATTTTCAGAAATTATCCATATTCCAATTTTTGCCTCCTAGACTTAAATTTTAGCTTCATCCATACTAGTAGAGTCAAAGATTATTTGTTGAAATTTTAACAAGACTTGTTATTTCTGATAATATTACAAATGTTGAAAATTATGAGATAATATTTAGTTAATATATTAAAAAAATAAGATATATAATTAAAAGATAGTTTTATTTGTATATACAGGAGAATATATGCCATTGTGATTCATATATATTTACAAGAGCAGACATGTAAGTGAGTGATGTAAATTTTTGAGAAAAAGTGAAATATTTTATGTGGTCTATTGTATTTTACAAGGAGAACGTATGGTTAGCTTGAGCAAACCATCTATGAAGTCTCTAATTTTCTCTTGTAATCATTTTAGTTCGAAAGTGTTATATAACTTTTTATTTACTGTGAGGTACAATTCGCATACGATGCCGTTATATATACTTCTTGTAAATCAAAGGCAAAATATTATTTTCCGACCGAATTGTCCAACATTTCAGCTGAGCTGCCCTACAGAAACTGTCTCAGTTACAGACGTCATGAAATTGCTTGGACGACCGAGAAAGATATATTTTCCTGCATTATAACAATTAGTTTTATTTATTTATTGTTTTTAACGTTCCACTTACTATGCAACACGTAGTATCTTTAATGTAACTGTGTCCGAAGCTCAGTTAAAATACTCAAAAGTGATCATTTGTCAAGTCTATTGAGATTAGATTTTAGCGTCGGTATTTTAATGTTGGGACAAGCGTGGAATTACATTACGCGTCTAGTTTTTATCAATGATCCAGACTTGAGTTAGGTGAATCGAATTATCCATCTTTCATACTTGAAGCAGTGAAAGGAAAGGTATCCCGTTTACACTGTTAACCGAACATACTTCTATGGCATTGTTTGTTAGGTATTGTAGTCTGATTGATATGTAATGGTCGGTTATGTATTAATGTACGCTTCTCGCTGTTCAATAGGCTATACTGTACTGTACTGTATTTCTCCTGTATACGTATTTTGTAACAGTAACCGTCATCAATAATATCATGATAAACCGTGTGGAGGTTGCTCACTTGAGTGTTATCACAAGAAATCTGTTTTGGCTTCCCTTCCTTTCCTCTCTAAAAATCCTAAGTGTTCTTCCTCAATCCTAGGTGTGTTCTTCATTATTGATTGTTGTTTGATCCTAACAATTGGTATCAGAGCTAAGGAGATTCAACACGATCATTGAAGATGGAGAGTTCGAAGTTTGGAATCGAGAAGTTTGATGGATCCGATTTCGGTTTCTGGAAGATGCAGATTGAAGATTGTCTCTACCAGAAAGATCTTCACGAACCCTTAATCGGGGTGAAGCCGGATTCCATGACAGAGGATCAGTGGAAGCTGAAAGATCGTCAGGCCCTAGGTATGATCCGATTGACTTTGTCGAAGAACGTGGCGTTCAACATCGTCAAGGAGCATACTACGTCCGGTCTGTTGAAGGCGCTGTCAAATATGTATGAAAAGCCATCGGCTATGAACAAGGTATATTTGATGCGTAGATTGTTCAATTTACAGATGTCTGAAAGTGGATCTGTTGCTGATCATATCAACGAGTTTAATATGATTGTGAGTCAATTGAGTTCTGTAGAGATTCACTTCGAAGATGAAATTAAAGCCTTGATTTTGATGTCATCTCTGCCCGAGTCTTGGGATACTATTGTTGCTGCAATTAGTAGTTCCCGTGGTTCTGAGAAACTGAAATTCGATGAAATCCGAGATGTTGTTCTCAGTGAAAGTATTCGCAAACGCGAAGTGGGAGATTCATCGGGTAGTGCTCTCAGTGTGGACAGAAGGGGGAGAAGCAATTCGAAGGGCCAAAATCAACATGGTCGATCAAAATCAAAGATTAGAGGAAAATCTCCGAATAAAGCCAACGTGGTTTGTTGGAATTGTGGAGAGAAAGGCCACTATCGGACAACCTGTAAGAAACCCAAGAAGAAGCAGAATCAGAATTCAGGAAATGATACTGATTCTGTAAATTCAGCAGAAGACATTGGGGATGCTCTAATCCTTAGTGTGGACAACCCGGTTGAATCCTGGATTCTGGTGCATCTTTTCATTCGTCTCCAAGCAAGGAGTTGTTTCAAAATTTCAAGTCTGGAAATTTTGGAAAGGTATATCTTGCTGACAACAAGATATTGGAGATTGAAGGAAAAGGGGATGTCTGCATAAAGACCCCATCGGGAAACCAGTGGACATTGGATGATGTCAGATATATTCCTGGACTCAAGAAGAATCTGATCTCTGTTGGTCAGTTGGATAGAACAGGCTACGTAGCAGAGTTTGGTAAAGGTTCGTGGAAAATTGTAAAGGGTGCTATGATTGTAGCTCGTGGCACGAAATCTGGAACCTTATACACCACTGAAGGGTGTATAAACATGGCTGCTATTGCTGAGGGTGCTTCTGGTTCATGTCTGTGGCATAACAGACTTGGACACATGAGTGTTAAGGGAATGAAGATGCTGGTTGGAAAAGGAGCTCTAGAGGGTCTGAAGTCTGTTGATATGGGTCTTTGTGAGAGCTGTGTTCTGGGCAAACAGAAACGAGTTAGCTTCACAAAGACTCCGAGAGAGTCGAAGAAAGTGCAGTTGGAAATGGTTCATACAGACGTATGGGGACCATCTCCAGTTTCATCACTTGGAGGATCCAGATTTTATGTCACCTTCATTGATGATTTCAGCAGGAAGGTATGGGTTTACTTCTTGAAGCATAAGTCAGATGTGTTTGCAACGTTCAAGAGGTGGAAAGCTGAAGTTGAGAATCAGACCGGATTAAAGATCAAATGTCTTAGGTTTGACAATGGAGGAGAGTATGACAAGTCAGAGTTTAAAGCATTATGTGCTGCTGAGGGAATAAGATTGATGAGGACAGTTCTCGGTAAGGCTAGGCAGAATGGAATTGCTGAAAGGATGAACAGAACATTGAATGAGCGTGCGAGAAGTATGAGGCTGCATTGTGGGCTGCCCAAGATGTTCTGGGCAGACGCAGTGAGCACAGGTGCATACTTGATCAACAGGGGACCATCAACTCCCTTGGGGTTCAAGATTCCAGAGGAGGTATGGACAGGAAAGGATCTCAAGTACTCACACTTGAGAACTTTCGGTTGCACGGCTTATGTTCATGTTGATCCAGAGAAAAGAGATAAACTTGATGCTAAGGCTATGAAGTGTTACTTCATAGGCTATGGTTCTGACTTGTTTGGTTACAGGTTTTGGGATGACAAGAACAGAAAGATCCTGAGACACTGTGATGTGACGTTTGATGAATCTGTCCTATACAAGGACAGAGAGCAGAAGGTTCCAGAGACTACGAAGCAAGTGGGAGTTGAGTTTGAGATGCAGAATATTACACCCATAGAAGATACTCAAACAACTCCAGAGACTGTGGATGAAGAACCCGTAGTGGAACAAATGACACCTGACCAGGTGTTGAGGAGATCATCCAGAACCATCAGAGCACCAGATAGGTATTCACCTTCATTACATTATTTGTTGCTGACTGATGAAGGGGAACCAGAATCTTTTGATGAGGCCCTACATGTGGAGGATTCAATCAAGTGGGAGCAAGCCATGGATGATGAGATGAGCTCACTTGAGAAGAATGACACGTGGTTGTTGATTGAATTGCCTGTAGGGAAGAGAGCCTTGTTGAATAGGTGGGTGTTCAGGATCAAGGCTGAACCAGATGGCAAAAGACGGTTCAAGGCTCGGTTAGTAGTTAAAGGGTATTCACAAAGGAAAGGTATTGATTATGCTGAAATATTTTCTCATGTTGTGAAATTAACTACTATCAGGATTCTATTGAGTATTGTTGCTTCTGAGAATTTGCATCTTGAGCAAATGGATGTAAAAACAGCATTTTTACATGGAGATCTTGATAAGGAGATCTATATGCATCAACCAGAAGGATTTGTTGTTCCAGGCGAGGAACACATGGTGTGCAAGCTCAACAGGAGCTTGTATGGGTTGAAGCAGGCACCGAGGCAATGGTACAAGAAGTTCGACTCCTTCATGATCAAGAGTGGCTTTTGTAGGAGTGAAAAGGATCAGTGCTGTTATTTCAAGAAATACACTGATTCATATGTATTTCTACTCTTGTATGTGGATGATATGTTGATTGCAGGATCCAGTATGAGAGAGATAAACAATGTGAAGGCAAGTTTGTCTTCTGTGTTTGAGATGAAAGACTTGGGTGCATCGAAGCAGATTCTTGGGATGAGAATATCTCGGGATAGATCTACTGGCACCTTAAGTCTATCCCAGGAGCAGTACATTCAGAAGGTAGTGACCCGATTCAGGATGACTGATGCTAAGCCCAGGACTACTCCTTTGGCAAATCATATAAAATTGTCAAAGGGGCAGTCACCCAAGACAGCTGAAGAACGTGACCAGATGGCACTGGTTCCATATGCTTCAGCAGTTGGGAGTTTGATGTATGTTATGGTCTGTACAAGACCTGACATAGCACACGCAGTGGGTGTGGTTAGCAGGTACATGGCAAATTCGGGTAAAGAGCATTGGGAAGCTGTGAAGTGGCTTCTAAGATATCTGAAAGGTACATCCAGTACTTCACTTTGTTTTTGCAAAGACCAAGTGATTCTGCAGGGTTTTGTGGATGCTGATCTTGGTGGAGATGTAGACTCTAGCAAGAGCACATCCGGATACATCTACACCATAGGTGGTACTGCAGTGAGTTGGATGTTCAGGCTTCAGAAATGTGTTGCTCTTTCATCTACTGAGGCTGAGTATGTGGCAATAGCTGAAGCTGGGAAGGAGATGATATGGTTGGCAGATTATCTGGAAGAGTTGGGCAAGAAGCAGAATGAGAAGATTCTGTATTCAGATAGCCAGAGTGCCATACAGTTGGTGAATAATCCAGTCTATCATTCTAAGACTAAGCACATTAGAAGACGGTATCATTTCACTCGCAGTGCAGTGGAAGAAGGCTACTTGTGTTTAGAGAAGATAGAGGGTGCAAAGAATCCAGCAGACATGTTGACCAAATGTGTTGATGTTGGGAAACTGGGGTTGTGCAAAACCTTGGTTGGTCTTCTGTAGTTATGTTACTATAGATGGTGCAGTGAAGGTATTAATGATGATGCTAAGAAAATATGTGTGTTGTTTTGGTGATGGAATCAGTCTCCAAGTGGGAGAATTGTTAGGTATTGTAGTCTGATTGATATGTAATGGTCAATTATGTATTAATGTACGCTTCTCGCTGTTCAACCTCAGCGGTGAGGTTGCCGGGGGGTGTGGGGGGCGGGAGCCCCCCACCCGAAGGCGGGGTTCGGGGCAGCTGTACTGTACTGTATTTCTCCTGTATACGTATTTTGTAACAGTAACCGTCATCAATAATATCATGATAAACCGTGTGGAGGTTGCTCACTTGAGTGTTACCACAAGAAATCTGTTTTGGCTTCCCTTCCTTTCCTCTCTAAAAATCCTAAGTGTTCTTCCTCAATCCTAGGTGTGTTCTTCATTATTGATTTTTGTTTGATCCTAACATTGTTGTGTTGGTGTTAGTAATGGTAGCGGTCGTTATCTACAAAATGAAAACAATGGAAAGCAGCAATGTGAGTTCATGAAATTCTATCTGTATATATGTAAGAAACTGTTGAGATTAAGACTGCCTAACTAACTGACCTTCAATACGATACAGTTGCTCCAAAGGATAGTTCTGGTCCGCCTACCGAGACTAGTGCATTCAATAATGATTATGACGTGACTAAGCCGATACAGAATATCGGGTCATCCATGGGAGGAACTTAAGGAATTGGACAGATGCATGACTCGTGCCTATGTATCTTCTGAAGTTTTGAGTATCACCGAAAACTTCAAAGTTACAATCGGAGAAGGTGGATTTGGAAATGTATACCTTGGGACACTTTCTGATGGAACGAGAGTTGCAGTGTAGGCGCTCTCTCCAGAGTCCAAGCAAGGTTATAAGGAGTTTCAAGCAGAGGTGAGTCGAGTTCAACAGTTAGAAATTCAGTTGCTAAATATCAGTTTGTATCACATTATATTTTCACTATCGAAATATATAACACCATAATGTTGATTGTCGTGTATAAAAACAACTGTGCTTTCAACTGCAGGCTCAGCTCTTAATGATTGTTCATCACAAGACTCTAGTTTCCTTACTTGGGTATTGTGACGAGTTCGAAAACATGGCGCTGATTTACGAGTTAATGCCACAAGGGAACGTCCGGCAACATCTATTAGGTACATCGACTTTGTAGCTATCATACACCAAGTTCATCTTACAACTGTAACGAGTCGAGTGAAAGCAAAGAAAGAATCTATTAGCATGAGATAACACAATTTCAACTATCAGTGATACTTTTTATTTTTATTTTAATTGCCAATCTTATTTCTTGTAGTGCACAGTACGAACGTCTTGGGGTGGATCCAGCGGCTAAAAATAACGGTAGACTCAGCACAAGGTCGTAAATTTGGTCAATAAGACTGCTGCATTAATATTTTGATCTATAAACAGTAACCCAAACCCTTACTATTTTTTCATTGAATCCATTGGCTATCTATCCATTCAGGGTTGGAGTATTTGCATAATAGTTGCAGGCCACCGATTATCCACAGAGATTATTTGAACAAGAAGAGTGATATCTACAGTTTAGGGATAATTCTGTTGGAGTTGATCATGTTAGACAATGGAGACTTTCGGGCCAACACCACCACTCATCATAGTGGAGAAGTCACTCATCAGAGTGGAGAAGCCACTAAGCAGAGTGGGGAAGACACTCAGCAAAGTGGCCAAGCCACTGAAGATTGCCATCTTTTATGGTCTATAAGAAGCCAACAATGCTGAAGGAAGTAATAACCACAAGAAAGAAAGAAGAAAAGAAACGGTTGTTGGAGTGTTGAGTGTGGGAGAAAATAGTGTTGTATTTGTAAGCTAAAAATACGGAGTGAGTATTTTAGAGTGCGAGCGGTACATTGTGTGATACACTATTTGTCTATAGTGAAAGTGTGGGTGTGAGCCGTGGACGTAGCCAAATTGGTGAACCACACAAATCCTTGTGTCATGTGCATTTCTTTTGATCCATTGAATCCCAAGGTCCTGCAAGGCGGAAATTAGCAGCAGCTAATATCTCAACAATTGGTATCAGAGCCTTCGGTTGGCGAATTAAAGGCACATAAGACGTTTACAAAATTATTCTGCGAAATAATTTATGTATTCATCCTAACTGTTCGAGTGGGAGCAATGGCGTTAGAGAAAGATTCCAAAATTTCTCATTTTGATGGCACAAATTTTGGATTATGGAAGATGCAAATAGAAGACAGCTTGTACCAGAAGGATCTTTATTTACCTTTGGGTGACAAACCAGAGGAAATGAAAGATTCAGAGTAGGAGCTACTGGATAGGAAAGCTCTCGGAACTATACGACTATCACTGTCAAAATTAGTGGCCTACAACATTAAGAATGAAAAGACAACCTCATCTCTCATGAAGGCCCTCTCCAGTCTGTACGAACAGCCTTCTGCAGCAAATAAAATTCATCTGATAAAGAAGTTGTTCACGATGACGATGTTAGAAGGAACATAGTTCAGAGAACATCTCAGCGAGTTCAAAGAAGTGACGGACCAGCTAGAAGCAGTGGACATGTCTTTCTTTGAAGAGATATGTGTCTGTCTAGTTCTTGGGCAGTTGCCTAATAGTTGGAAAGGCACAGTCACTACAATCACCGGATCTGCAGGAAAGAGAAAACTGAAGTTCGATGATGTGGTTAGCATCATTATGACTGAAGAAATTCAAAATCGATCAAGTGGTGTTTCTAGCTCAGGGCCAACTTTGAATGTAGAGAGCAGAGGCAGAGATTCAAACAAGAATGGAGGGCGCAATAAGTCCAAATCGAAAAATGGGAGGTCACAATCTCAAAATCCCAATAATTCCAACAATCAGAATCAGAACCAGAAGGTGATCGAATGTTGGAACTGCGGGAATATCGGGCATTACAAGAATCTGTGTAGATCCCCGAAGAAAGAGAAAGAAGGGAAGACAGAAGCAGACATCATAGCAGAAGAGGCAGGCGATGCTTTGATATGCTCTTTGGATAGCAAGTCAGAGTCATGGGTGCTAGACTCCGGAGCTTCTTTTCATGCGACCTCCAACAAAGAACTCTTATTGAGTTATTCGCCAGGTAACCTTAGTAAGGTATATCTTGGTGATGATCAACCTTGCGATGTGGTTGACAATGGTGATGTACAGATCAAGTTAAATGGATCTGTGTGGAAGTTAAGGGATGTGAGACACATTCCTAACTTGAGAAAGAATTTGATCTCGGTAGTACAACTCGCAACAGAAAGTTATGTCACAACCTTCAATGGCCATACTTGGAAGGTTTCTAAAGGTGCGATGACAGTCGCTCGTGGCCAGAAGAGTGGTACACTCTATACGACGACGAAGAATGGTAGGTCAATTGCAGTTGCAGACGACAAAGATGATCCAAATTTATGGCACCAGAGTCTTGGTCACATGAGTGACAAGGGTCTCAAGATCATGCATTCCAAGGGAAGAATACCAGACCTACAGTCAGTTGACACTAACTTGTGTGAAAGTTGCATCTTTGGGAAGCAGAAGAGAGTTAGCTTCATAAAGAGTGGCAGATCAACAAAGCAAGAAAAGCTTGAGCTAGTTCACACGGATGTCTCGGGTCCAACCACTGTTTCATCCATTGGCGGGAAGTCATATTTCATGACTTTCATTGACGACCATTCCAGAAAGGTGTGGGTTTATTTGTTGAGACATAAATCTGAAGTATTTGAAATGTTCAAGATGTGGAAAGCCATGGTAGAATATGAGACAGGTCTAAAGATCAAAACATTGAGATCCGACAACGGTGGCGAGTATGATGACATGGAGTTCATGAAGTTATGTTATGAGAATGGCATTAGACTAGCAAGTACTGTGTCAGGGACACCACAGCAGAATGGTGTAGCAGAACGGATGAACCGAACATTGACTGATAGAGACATAAGCACGCGTATGCATGCAGGACTACCCAAGCAGTTATGGGCAGATGCAGTCAATACATCAACTTACTTGATCAACCGTGGACCATTAGTCCCACTAGAGTTCGGAATACCAGAAGAGGTATGGAGCGGAAAATAGGTAAAACCTTTTCATTTGAAAGTTTTTGGTTGTATATCATATGTGCATATTAGTGATCAGGCTAGGGGAAAGCTTGACTCCAAGTCACTAAAATGCACCTTCATCGGATATGGTGGAGATAAACTTGGGTACAAGTTCTGGGATGACCAGACCAAGAAGGTGATCAGAAGTCGAGACGTGATATTCAATGAAAAGGTGATGTACACAGACATAAATACACTACAACCTAGTAGTGCAGTACAGAGCGATCATATGTACGTTGATCCAGATGATATCCGGGACATAAGTATAGTGCAAAAAGCAATTGAGAGTCCCCAGTCAGAGGAACAGACATCATAGAGCATCACACAACAGACTGATCAACCATAGTCTCCATCTTCATCTCCTGTATTAAAGAGATCTTCACGGCCTACTATACCAAATATAAGGTACATGAATTATTTGTTGATTACTGGTGCAGGAGAATCTGAATGCTATGATGAAGCATGTCAAGGAGAATTTTCTAGCAAATGGGATCATGCAATGAATGAAGAGATGGAGTCCTTTATCTCTAACCAGACATGGGAGCTAGCTGAGTTACCCGTGGGAAAGAAGGCATTGCACAACAAATGGGTGTATCGATTCAAGGAAGAACATGATGGTTCCAAAAGGTACAAGGCGAGACTTGTAGCCAAGGGCTTTCAGCAGAAAGAAGGTATCAATTACACCGACATAATTTCACCAGTTGTAAAACTGACGACCATTCAGTCAGTTTTAAGTATTGTTGCAGCAGAAGACTTGCAACTTGAGCAATTAGATGTCAAAACTGCTTTCCTCCATGGTGATATTGAGGAGGAGATATACATGGAGCAGCCGGAGGGTTTCTCAGAAAATGGCAAGGAGACGCTCGTGTGTAAACTGCAGAAGAGCTTATATGGATTGAAACAGGCTCCAAGGCAGTGGCACAAAAAGTTTGATGAGTTTATGCAAACGAATTACTATTTCAGATGCAATGCTGACCGTTGTTGCTACTTCAAAAGGTTTGAGTCCAGCTATATTATTTTGCTACTTTATGTCGATGACATGTTAGTGGCAGGTTCAGATATGAGTGAAATCAAACAATTGAAGAAGCAATTGTTCAGTGAGCTCAAGATGAAGGACTTGGGTGCAGCAAAGCAGATTCTTGGGATGAGAATCAATAGAGACAAGTCAAATGGAACTTTGGAGTTATCTCAGTCGGAGTACATTGGGCGTGTTCTCAAAAGGTTCGGCATGTGTGATGCAAAAACAGTCAACACGCCATTGGCTAGTCATTTTCGACTATCCAAGCAGCAGTCACCCAAGATGGAAGATGAAAGGAACTTAATGGCTAAGGTTTCATATGCCTCAGCCATTGGAAGTCTCATGTATGCCATGGTTTGCACAAGACCAAATATTGCTCATGCAGTGGGAGCAGTGAGAAGGTTCATGACTAATCATGGAAAGCAACACTGGGAAGCAGTTAAGTGGATACTAAGGTATCTAAGAGGCACCACCGATAGATGCCTGTGTTTCAGAAGAAACGAGTTGAGACTACAAGGGTTTGTAGACTCAGATTTTGTTGGTGAGGTAGACAACAAGAGGAGTACTATCAGCTATGTATTCACAGTGGGGACTACTGCAGTCAGTTGGATTTCGTAGATACAGAAGATAGTAGCGTTATCAACCACAGAGGCGGAATATATAGCAGTCACTGAGGCAAGCAAAGAGATGATCTCGTTACAAGGATTGTTAGCAGAATTGGGTCTAAGATAGACAAATAATGTTTTGCATAGTGACAGTCAGAGTGCAATACATCTGGCAAAGAATTTTGCATTTCATTCAAGGACTATGCATATTGGACTTCGTTATCACTTCGTCAGATCTCTACAAGAGGATGTAGTTTTAACACTTGAGAAGATCCAAGGCAGCAAGAACTCAAATGAAATGTTAACCAAGTGTGTCACCACGGAGAAACTGAAGTTGTACTCAGATTCAGTGGGTCTTCAACAATAGAAAACAGGTAAGCCTCACACCCAGTTCACTCATGGATACAGGTGGAGTTAAAGTCTCCAAGTGGGAGATTGTTAGACAATGGAGACTTTCGGGTCACCACCACCATTCATCAGAGTGGAGAAGCCACTAAGCAGAGTGGGGAAGACACTCAGCAAAGTGGCCAAGCCACTGAAGATTTCCATCTTTTCTGGTCTATAAGAAGCCAACAATGATGAAGGAAGTAATAACCACAAGAAAGAGAGATGAAAATAAACAGTTGTTGGAGTGTTGAGCGTGGGAGAAAATAGTGTTGTATTTGTAAGCTAAAAATACGGAGTGAGTATTTTAGAGTGCGAGCGGTACATTGTGTGATACAACACTATTTGTCTATAGTGAAAGTGTGGGTGTGAGCCGTGGACGTAGCCAAACTGGTGAACCACTTAAATCCTTGTGTCGTGTGCATTTATTTTGATCCATTGAATCCCAAGGACCCGCAAGGCGGAAATTAGCAGCATCTAATATCTCAACAGATAACGGGTCACCCAGCAGTCATAAGAACCCAAAACATGAGTACCCACATTGTCCAGTGGGTGAGTCCACTAATCGAAAGAGGAGACCTTCAAAGTATAGTTGATGCGAGGTTTTATGGTCAGTACGATGCAAACTCTGTATGGAAAGTAATAGAAACCGCAATGATGTACGTGCAACTAGTTTCGTCTCAAAGGCCCGACATTAATCAGATATTGTCTGATCTAAAGGAAAGTCTACGAATTGAGAGCAATAATCAAAAAGGTGTTGAGAACAGTTACACGGATACTAGTTCCTACGATATGGCTTCTTTCGAGCTCAATGTAGGTCCAGCTGCAAGGTAATTCTTCGACAAGGTGTGGATGAATCTTCGTCATGTTGAGTTTGATTTTCTGCTTACAGAAAGTGATTTTTTTTTTCGTTTGCTCTTTCAACTTTGATAATAATGTATGATCCTCAAATGGCTTCTGTTAGTTGCGACTTCGTATGAGATGACATTCGACATTTGAATCAAGATCATCTATTTTGTCTGCAGCACTTGGAATTTAACTTTGTTTTTCACCATAGAAGTATGTATTGATGCATTCAGTCCTCCGTATTTACACTAAAATTATTCTCCAATGTATCTAGGAACATTTTTTTTGTCAAATCTAGAAGAAACAACATCTTTGTTGTTCTTGGACTTCATTATTCAGGAACCAAAATGTCTCTTTTTTGAATTTCCACCACACATTATGAAAAACAACACATTTCTTTGTATACACACTCGTCTAAATAAAAAACTCGTATTCTATCCATCTCAAACGATGTTTTCTTAAATTAATTAGCGCATATTTGATTGGTCACATCCATTCGTGGACTTCTTTGATGATTCATTTGAATGGATATTGTGATACCCTGTCCCACAAAGAATAGGAACAAGTGATTTGAAACTCATATAAACAGAGATGTACTACTCAAGTCCAACATGAATTCCTCATTTTGTGGGACCAATTGAGGACAACGGTCTCAATCAGGCTGGGTGGGCTAGTGAGGACAATCGCTCTCTTCTAGGGGCATTACAAATGGTATCAAAGCCGACCCGAGACCTTGATCGGGCTTGGAAGGTTAAAGGCCCGTGCCAATGGGAGAAAATGGATTTGCAAGACCGAATCACCTATCGAGGGCGCCGCGCCCTTTACGGGGGTAGATTGTGATACCCTATCCCACCCACATCGGATAGAAAGAAGTGAGGATAACGGGCTCAATCCCTTAATTTCAATGCATAATACTGTAATGTGTGGTGTGCAAACACAGTAAGCAAGACAGATTTGTTCAATCTACAGAAATGTCATGATCAATCACAGAAGTATAAAATCTAGTATGGATAGCAATTAACTCCTCGTGGTAAATAAACATTATACAGATCAGCAAAAGCAACAAATGACACTGTATCCACATAATAGAACAGTTTCTGGAAGAAAAAAAAAAGTCAAACGTAACGTTGATCGAGCGTTTTAGTTCCAGAAAACCTATCTGGCATTTGGAGCTACATCGATGTCCACAGAAGTCATCTCGAAAGAACTGCTTCTCCAATTCTTGCTACCTCCACTGATCCCTTGAGTTTTCACCGAAGCAGTTTGTATGCCCAAACATTCCTTCAAATCCGACAGAATATCGCTCGTGTCAGGTCTCTGGTGTGACGATGTTGGAACACATGACATAGCAATCTCAAGGGCCTTCCATGCAGAGCTGATCGTGAAACTACCCTTCAACCTTGGATCGACGATGCTCTGTATATCTCCGTTCTCTATATGCGGAGTCACCCAAGCAACAATGTGCATGCTACCATGTTGGCTTCTAATTATTGCAGGGTGGCCCGTAATCAACTCGAACAGAATGATCCCAAAGCTGTATACATCACTTTTCTTCGTCAAGTTCCCAGATGCATGGAATCTGAAATTATGATTGGGGGCGCGGAGTTTAGATTATAACAAAAGGTATAAAAATAAATAAACAAGTTCTTAATCTTACTCTGGATCAAGATAGCCAGGCGTGCCTGCAGGACGAGTTGAAATATAGGAATCGATGTCACTTGCGAAAGCCTTTGAAAGTCCGAAATCAGCTAATTTAGCTTGCATGCTTTCGTTTATTAAGATGTTCGGGGTCTTGACATCACGGTGTATAATCGGAGGCTTGCAACCGTTATGCAGATATTCCAGACCTGAAGCAATATCTATCGCAATCTGTAGTCTCTGACTCCAACTCAATACATTTGAATAGTGTTCTGCATACATACACATAGAATGAACAATGGTTTTAATAAGGTGGTACGATATTATTTTCTTATCCAATGTTGGGACAGAGATTACAATAGTACCTGAGAGATGTTGTCTCAAGTTTCCATGATTCATGAACTCGTAAATCAGAGCCATGCTTTCGACCTCATCACAATAGCCCACGAGCGAAACTAAGTTTCTATGATGCACGACCATTAGTAGTTGTGCCTGCATTTCAAAAAGTATGGTTAAAATACAGCTCAGTAATCCGACTGATGTACTTCGAATCAAATGCTTCATTAATTACCTCATCTTTAAATTCCTTATATCCTTCAGAGGAAGGTTTTGTTGGCATTTTCACTGCGACTTTAGTACCATTGTATAAACTACCAAGATAAACTTTCCCATAACCTCCCTCGCCAATAACAGTGTTATAGTTGTTCGTGAATTTTGCAATCTCAGAGGACGTGAACGCCATTTGACTCCTGGCTACGCCGACTTGTCCATCGCTAAATCTGGAACTACTACTAACATGTGCAATATAACCTACAAAGGGACGTTTTCTTGTTTCATAAGCACAAAATGTAATTATTACATGTGTATATGTAGGAAATTATAATACCTCCTTGTTTTCTTCTGTTTCTCCAAAGGACAACTAAAACAATCAGAACAACAACAGAGACTGATGCGGCCACGACAGGAATAACAACGTTGTTTTTCTTTCTTCCTGATGATGTTGCACAAGATTCTGACGAACAAAGATCCGCGTCGAAACTATAAAAAGGTAACAGAGGTTCAGAATGGATTATCGTATTACCTTCGCCAATAATATGTACAATTATCTTACCTAGCTTTCAAAGTTCCAGCATTTAGTTTTTTCTTGAGAGCTTCAGGTATTGGTCCAGAAAGATTATTACCAGTTAAGTTTCTGCATAATGAATATCGTTAAAATACATCTGATTTCGTCTTAAACTTAATGCATATTGAACGTGTTGCTGTGTTTACTCACAAGATTTTGAGATTTGGCAGATCTCCTAAAAAATCTGGAATCTCCCCAGTTAACTGATTGGAAGATAAATCCCTAAAAAAACATATTTCAGCATAGAGAAAAAATCAATTATCTTCATATGTTTGTTCATGCTTACAATGAAGTCAATGCTGTGAGATTTGATATGGAATTTGCAATTTTCCCAACCAAGTTGCTTGAGTTTAGGTTCCTGTCCAAATAACATAAAAAATGAAATTAGAAATATATTTTTGAATTTTTAGTACGTAGCTAGAGAAATCTCTTACAGGGATACGATTCTCATTGTGTCATAGCTGCAGTTCAGTCCATCCCAGGAGAAGTTTTGTGGATTGCAAGGATCACCCTGCCAACTATCCTTTCTCACATTGTAGGTTGTCTTGATGTCGTTCATGGCTTTAACTGCATGTTAAGTCAATATAGATTGGCTTAATCATCAGTTTACTCAAAGAGTAAAAGAGTATGCTCCTTGAGTATTACTCAGTTTCATCAGTTTACTTTAACATCAATTAAAGTAATTAATTTACCAGCTATTGTCTTATCTTGATATTATAATATGTTGAAGTAGCTAGACTTGCGAGTTGCGACCAAGTCCAAGTCAATCCACTAGCAAACACGAAATGATTTAGTTCACATTTTAAATACGCGCAATTGAATAAATAATCCTAAATTTTAAGGTTGGTCCATGGTCGGTGGTCCCCTCTCAATTGGGAGAATTTGTGCGGTTATATTAATTAAATAAACTTGTGATTTTTTTTTTGCCCAAATAACAATGCTTCATATTAATTCGAAATAGCAACGGAGTCAGAGTACAAAATACAATCCGCAATAATACATCTAAGAAAAGGGGTTGGTGGTGAAGACACCCAATCCGGTGGACACAACCCCAAACACACATTCTTGGCAATCCAGTCCGCACAATCATTGGCGGACCTCGGGACGTGAACCCATGTGACTTCCCAAGCGAAGATGCTAGGGAAATAACATTAGACAAAATCGGTTCAATCCTCCAAGAAAAGCTCTTCCGAAGAAGATGGTTCACAACGACTAAAGCGTCGGTCTCAATCACAACCTTCGGCCACATATTGTCGACTAAACTTGTGATTTGAAGATCGAAGATACTTCAAACTATTCAAAATTGGTAAATTAAGAAAGTAATTAGAACATGGACTGAAAAATACTATGCTTACCATCATCTAAATCAGTCATTTTGTTTGGAAGATCGATGCCGTACATGATTTCCAGTGCATTGAGAATTGCGGGTAGATTAGATGCGTTAGTCGGTGTCAAAGTGAAGTTGATTTTCGTCGCACTAGAGGCCGGAAAAGAAGCTACTGTCACAGGTTTTCCAAACTCAGGCGTCACAGTCGAAACAAGCTTGTCTTGCACATAAACCCCGAACTCTCTTGTTTCATTTGACTGCAGCACTTGGAACTCAGCAAAGTGAAAGAACATGTACCATTTTTTTGTAGGACTTTCTGGCATCCAATACAATATCATATTAAATGACTGAGCAGCAGTTGTCAGAACGGTTTCGGGAACCTTATATGCGTCATTATATGTCGTGAAAGCATCGAATGTTGTGTTGGTAGCAATGGGGTACCAACTATTATAGTTTTGAGCCGACCAAAGGCGATCGTATACATCATCTGGATGCCTGTTCATTCAAACAATGCTCAGCTGTCTAGTTCTAGCTACGGTTGTCTGTCTTTTGTCTCCATAATTGTGAGTAGAAGTCATACCTGATTGTCGTCCCCGTAGTTCCACCGATGTTATAACGCCAATTGGTCACGAGGGCTCCAGAATCAACCGGATACGTAGAGTTATCGAGAAGTCGTAGCTCTATAGACGAGATGAATGGAACTCCTGACCCAGTTTTTACCAGACACAGTTGAATATCATCCCTGGGAGGAACATAGATAATCTCTTCGTAGAAATACGTGTTGGAGTTCACCGTAGCCCAGTAATTGACATCAATATACAAGTCAAACGACGGGACTTGATTCTTCCCGTCGTAGTTCCCGTACCAGAAGGAAGCCCTGATCAAATATGTGTTCTCTTTGCCTTGGTCTGGTGACAGCTTGTAGCAGTTTCTCGTTCCATTGGGGAAGCTTCTCAAGTTCTTGCCTTGTTGTAGGAAGTTTTGGTAAATAACTTCTGTCGATACTTGCATGTTCTCTCCGGTGCTTACAAAATCAGCATCTGTTTTGAAATATATATCGAGGAAGGAGTCGTGGTAGTCATTTGTCCCCCCACAATCGATGCTTATGAAACCTGTAATTACATTTGAGTAATGCAACATAAGTACAAATCGACTCTGGATTATTGTTTTGACTGAGAAGTTGCTAATTTATGAACAACAATGCTGAAATAGACCTGAATTTTGTTGTTGCCCTTCAACGATCCCACTGAGCAGTGCAAGAACAATAGAAACGTAGACCATATATATCTTCATCCTCTTTTCCTGAGGGAAGAATACCTAACTTTTTTGTTATTTTCCTGCCTCTGTTACATAGATTGAGGGGATTTTGTAAGCAAAGATAATATTTGGAAAGTTTCTAATGTCAATGGGACTTGCCTGCATGAACTATATATTACATGAGTGCTGACCTTTTGTGTTCTAAATTTATTTAATCTACCAAATGCTAACTGCATTTTCATGTATAGATAATGATTATTGAGAAAAGTTTTTAATTCTGCAATCCTGTACATAAACAAATAGCCACATAGGCAAAAAATAAAGAAAGTGTAGATTAAGTCGTCTTTGATCTTTCGCAGGTTCAAAGTGGCTTCATAATCATGGAAGAGATACTTTTAGGTGATAGTAATAACAGTAACAGTATTATACTAGAGAGAAACGATTTGTAAATATCGATTCAGCATTTGGGAAATCGAAAGGCAAGTCAAGAGATCGAGATGGGTAAGTACAGTAATACTGGTATAAGCAGTATGTGCAGGATTGAATATCACTGAAGACGACATTAATAGGCCATTTCCATGATCACTTCTACTTAATATTTGTAAAAATACATATGTACTCTTTAAAGTAGAAGGTAATAGTTCAATGTTCAAGAATTTCGAGTTTTCTATATAGGGAGCTTATGAAGTTAATGCTGTGAGATTTGATATGGAATTTGCAATTTTCCCAACCAAGTTGCTTGACTTTAGGTTCCTGTCCAAATAACATAAAAAATGAAATTAGAAATATATTTTTGAATTTTTAGTACGTAGCTACAAAAATGTCTTACAAGGATATGATTCTCAGTGTGTCATAGCTGCAGTTGAGTCCATCCCAAGAGAAGTTTCGTGGACTGCAAGGATCACCCTGCCAACTATCCTTTCTCACAGTGTATGTTGTCTTGATGTCGTTCATGGCTTTAACTGCATGTTAAGTCAATATAGATTGGCTTAATCATTACTTTACTCAGAGAGTAAAAGAGTATGCTCATTTTCTTAATCATTACGTTGGATTAATGTTCATACTGGGAGGATGTAAAAGCCTCAACGCTACCCAATTATTAGGGTAATGCTAAAAAAATCAAGACCGCCTACAATTATATGAAATATACTTTTATAATTGTTTCTTCGCAGTTATTGATGGTTGATACCCTTAGACTTTTCATGCTTGAATTAAACAGTCCAATGATAAGCAGCAAGACTTGTGACCAAGTCCAAGTCAATCCACTATCAAACACGAAGTGATCGAGTTGACATATCAAATTTCGGAACCACATGACATTCTGAATGTGATGAAATAGGATGAATTAAGATGGTTGGGTCTATCTATAATAACTACATATAGTTCAATCCAGTCCATGAGATATATATGACTAACCAGTTATTATATGACTACTCCATTATATGTGCTATTTGATATATTTGGTAGTCGCTAAAGAGGAAACATATAGTAGAAGAGCTTCCTGAAGACAGAGATTGTAATATAAAATTGATGCATGTTGGTTTTGAATATCAAAGTTGAATAAAATATTTCAACTTGGTTGTAGGTGTAATGAAATCTTTGTCAACTAAGAACATTCCCCAGCTGTATCTACAATTGGCAAAAGCTTCTTGTTATAAGGCAATTAAGCATGAATATATATATTGAGATGATCAGAAGATGTGATTAACAAATCATGAAGCAGTGCAATGCATAATGTTGGAATATAGAAACAACATATTAGGAAACAACATATTAGGAAATACCACAATAGGAAGTAATCTTTTGTGTTATGTACTTTCCTTTTCTAATTGTTTCCTATTCTCACAATCTGTACACTATGTGTAATAGTAATAGATGAATAACAATAAAAAGTTGACAAGCTTCAAACAAATCTCAATCCAACAATCCCAATCCAACATGGTATCAGAGCAAGATCCATAATCCGCTTCATCATCTACCACAAATCTACAAATCTAACAATGTCCGACAGCGAGAGTAAATCGCAGAACCCAATCGGTTCAGGCATCAGCCGAGATGACCTGACCGACCATATTGCAAGTATTCTCAGATCATGATTGAATCTGAACCAGCAACAACAACAGATCGGTGCAGCAGCGGGCGGCCACGAGGCCACCAACACTGGTAACCAGTTCCAAACACAGATCGGGAAAAAAAAATGTCAGAATATTGTTTATTTAAAAAAGAACGGCACTCCTTGAGCACTGAATGTTGTTCAAGTTGAGAATTGAAGATCCACTACTCAACTTGAGGGGGAGTGTCCAACAGTCAAGCAGAGCCGCCCTAGCTCCGATAGGGACAAACAGAAGCAGAGCCGCCCTAGCTCCGATAGGGACAAATAGAAGCAGAGCCGTCCTAGCTCCGATAGGGTCAAACAGAAGGAGAGCCGCCCTAGCTCCAATATGGTACAACAACAACAACAGAGTTGCCCTGAATCCAATAGGGTACAACAACAACAGAGTTGCCCTGACTCCGATAGGGTCCTAAACCAATCAGTCCAAAGAGTATTTTCAGGAAGAAGATATTCAACAAGTCAGTCAATGGAAGAATTTTCAACAATATCCTTGGCAAGTTAAACATTGGATATCCCACTGTTCAACTTGAGGGGGAGTGTTGGAATATAGAAACAACATATTAGGAAACAACATATTAGGAAATACCACAATAGGAAGTAATCTTTTGTGTTATGTACTTTCCTTTTCTAATTGTTTCCTATTCTCACAATCTGTACACTATATGTAATAGTCATGGATGAATAACAATAAAAAGTTGACAAGCTTCAAACAAATCTCAATCCAACAATCCCAATCCAACACATAATACTGTAATGCGCGGTGCGCAAAAGCAACAACTGGCACTGTATCCTCATCCAAATTTAGACTTAATCACGCATAAAATAGAATAGTCTGTGGAAGAATATAAATGTTGAACGTTGATCGAGTGCTTTAGTTCCAGAAAACCTATCTGGCATTTGGAACTACATCGACCTCCATGGAAGACATCTCGAAAGAACTGCTTCTCCAATTCGTGCCACCTCCATTGATCCTTTGGTTTTTCACCGAAGTAATCTCTGTACCCAAACATTCCTTCAAATCCGACAAAACACGGTTTATGTCGGGTCTCTGGTGTGACGATGTTGGGACACATGACATAGCAATCTCCACGGCCTTCCATGCAGAGCTGATCGTGAAACAACCATTCAACCTTGGATCGACGATGCTCTGTATATCTCCGTTCTCTATATGCGGAGTCACCCAAGCAACAACGTGCATGCTACCATGTTGGCTCCTTATTATTGCAGGGTGGCCTGTAATCAACTCGAAGAGAATGATCCCGAAGCTGTATACATCACTCTTCTTCGTCAAATTCCCAGATGCATGGAATCTGAAATTATGATTAGGAGACGAGTTTAGATTATCACAAAAGGCATAAAAAAATAAACAAGCTCTTAATCTTACTCTGGATCAAGATAGCCAGGCGTGCCTGCTGGACGAGTTGAAATATGGGAATCATTGTCACTTGCGAAAGCCTTTGAAAGTCCGAAATCAGCTATTTTAGTTTGCATGCTTTCGTTTATTAAGATGTTCGTGGTCTTGAGATCACGGTGTATGATCGAAGGCTTGCAACCGTTATGCAGATACTCCAGTCCTTGAGCAGCATCTATGGCAATCTGTAGTCTCTGAATCCAACTCAATACATTTGAATAGTGTTCTGCATACATACACATAGAATGAACAATAATTAGTTGGTTTTAATAAGGTGGTTCGATTATTTTCTTATCCAATGTTGGGACATGTAACGCTCCAAGCTCGAACAACTGTCCCCACTAGCCCAATACAACATGACTGAGCCCGTTGTCCTCACTTGAGCCCAGAAAATGAGGAATTCTTGTTGAACTTGACTAGTACATCTCTAATTATATAAGTTCCAAATCACTTTTTTATATCCAATGTGAAACGGAGTATCACATGACAGAGGATTACAATAGTACCTGAGAGATGCTGTCTTAGGTTTCCATAACTCATGAACTCGTAAATCAGAGCCATGCTTTCGACCTCGTCACAATAGCCCACGAGTGAAACTAAGTTTCTATGATGCACGACCATTAGTAGTTGCGCCTACATTTCAAACAATGGTTAAAATACAGCTCAGTAATCCGACTGATGTACTTCGAATCAAATATTTCATTAATTTACCTCAGCTTTAAATTCCTTATATCCTTGAGAGGAAGGTTTTGTTGGCATTTTCACTGCGACTTTAGTTCCATTATATAAACTACCAAGATAAACCTTCCCATAACCTCCCTCGCCGATAACTGTTTTATAGTTGTTCGTGATTTTTGCAATCTCAGAGGACGTGAACGCCATTTGACTCCTGGCTACACCGACTTGTCCATCACTAAATCCGGTACTAGTACTAACCGGTGCATTATGACCTACAAAGGGAAATATTTCTGTTTCATAAGCACAAAATTTGATTATAGCATACTATAGTGTATGTTTAGGATATTATAATACCTCCTTGTTTTCTTTTGTTTCTCCAAAGGACTACTGCAAGGACAGCTAAGACAATCAGAACAACAACTGAGACTGCGGCCACGACAGGAATAACAACGTTGTTTTTCTTTTTTCCTGATGATGTTGCACAAGAGTCCGACTGACATAGATTGGGGTCGAAACTATAAAAAGGTAACAAAGATTCAGACTGGATTATCGTATTATCTTCACCAATCATATGTACAATTATCTTACCTAGCTTTCAAAGTTCCAGAATTTAGTTTTTTCTTGAGAGCTTCAGGTATCGGTCCAGAAAGATTATTACCAGTTAAGTTTCTGCATAATGAAGATCGTTAAGACACATCCGATTTCGTCTTAAACTTAATGCATATTGAACGTGTTGCTGTAATTACTCACAAGATTTTGAGATTTGGCAGGTCTCCTAAAAAATCTGGAATCTCCCCAGTTAACTGATTGGAAGATAAATCCCTAAAAAAAAGAAATTATATCGGCATAGAGAAAAAAAAACAATTATCTTCATACGTTTCTTCATGCTTACAATGAAGTCAATGCTGTGAGATTTGATATGGAATTTGCAATTTTCCCAACCAAGTTGCTTGACTTCAGATTCCTGTCCAAATAACATAAAAAAATGAAATTAGAAATATATTTTTGAATTTTTAGTACGTAGCTACAAAAATCTCTTACAAGGATGTGATTCTCATTGTGTCATAGCTGCAGTTCAGTCCATCCCAGGAGAAATTTTGTGGACTGCAAGGATCACCCTGCCAACTATCCTTTCTCACATTGTAGGTTGCCTTGATGTCGTTCATGGCTTTAACTGCATGTTAAGTCAATATAGATTGGCTTAATCATCAGTTTACTCAGAGAGTAAAAGAGTATGCTCCTTGAGTATTACTCAGTTTCATCAGTTTACTTTAACATCAATTAAAGTAATTAATTTACCAGATATTGTCTTATCTTGATATTATAATATGTTTAAGTAGCTAGACTTGCGACCGAGTCCAAGTCAATTCACTAGCAAACACGAAATGATTTAGTTGACATTTCAAATACGCGCAATTGAATAAAATAATCCTAAGTTTTAAGGTTGGCCCATGGTCGGTGGTCCCCTCTCAATTGGGAGAATTTGTGCGGTTATATAAATTAAACAAACCTGTGACTTAAAGATCGAAGATACCTAAAACTGTTCAAAATTGGTAAATAAAGAAAGTAATTAGAACATGGACTGAAAAATACTATGCTTACCATCATCTATATCAGTCATTTTGTTTGTAAGATCGATGTCGTACATAATCTCGACTGCATTGAGAATTGCGGGTAGATTAGATGCGTCAGTCGGTGTCAAAGTGAAGTTGATTTTCGTCGCACTAGAGGCCGGAAAAGAAGCTACTGTCACAGGTTTTCCAAACTCAGGCGTCACAGTCGAAACAAGCTTGTCTTGCACATAAACCCCGAACTCTCTTGTTTCATTTGACTGCAGCACTTGGAACTCAGCAAAGTGAAAGAACATGTACCATTTTTGTGTAGGACTTCCTGGCGTCCAAGACAATATCAAATAATAGGTCGCATTCAACGACCGAGCAGCAGTTGTCAGAACAGTTTCGGGAACCTTATATTCGTCATTATATGTCGTGAAAGCATCGACTGTTGTGTTGGTAGCAATGGGGTACCAAGTATCATAGTTTTGAGCCTCCCAAAGGCGATCGTATACATCATCTGGATGCCTGTTCATTCAAAAAATGTTCAGCTATCTAGTTCTAGCAACGGTTGTCTGTCTTTTGTCTCCATAATTGTGAATAGAAGTCATACCTGATTGTCGTCCCCGTAGTTCCACCGATGTTATAACGCCACTTGGTCACGAGGGCTCCAGAATCAACTCGATACGTAGAGTTATCGAGAAGTCGTAGCTCTATAGACGAGATGAACGGATCTCCTGACCCAGTTTTTACGAGACACAGTTGAATATCATCCCTGGGAGGAACATAGATAATCTCTGTGTTGACATACTTGTCGGAGTTCACCTTGGTCCAGTAATTGACATCAATATACAAGTCAAACGACGGGACTTGATTGTTCCCGTCGTAGTTCCCGTAAAAGAAGGAAGCTCTTATCAAATATGTGTTCTCTTTGCCTTGTTCTGGTGACAATTTGTAGCAGTTTCTCGTTCCTGTTGGGAAGCTTCTCAAGTACCTCGATTGCTGTTCAAATTCCTTGTAGGATACTACTGAAGACACCTGCTTGTTTTCTCCGGTACTTATGAATTCTTCATCGGTCTTATAAGAGATCTCGAGGCTCGAGTCGACGTAGTCATTAGGTGCGCCGCAATCTATACTCAAGAATCCTGGTACGAAACACAAAGTAGAGATTATGATCATCTAAATACCAGTCGAAAATCAACCACTAAAGATCATTCTTTCTGTAATAGATCGATACAAAAATATAAAATTTGACTCAGTTTGTAGGATTTTATAATTATGTGTTAAATTAATGTTGTTGTTTTATATTATTATTATATGTTTGTGTGTGTTAATGAAACGGTGAGTTTTAAGTGTTTTAGACAAAGAGAGAATAGTTAAATGAGAGAAGAGAGTGAAGTAGAAAGTGTGCTGTGCATTTGTAAAAAAGAACAGAGAGTCATCGTGAGAGAGTGAAGAACAGAGTGCATGCTGCAGCTCTACCTCAAGGAAGAAGAAGCTCTATGGTTTGTGAATCAAAGTTTGTTGATTGTTCTTGTGTGTTCTTGTGGTTGATCTTATGCTAGATTAGCCTCTAACATTATGTCATGAAAAAGATAACTGTGATATTATAAGGAACCCATGTACTATAATATAATTGAATGCTGCATGTTCTTATTGTAACTCCTTTGAGTGATTCATTTTTCTTTTATTTGCTAAATCTTTGAATCACTCCATTCAAAACTCAAAATGAAGCACCATAGAAGCTGTTCTTAATACATCTTTATGTGAGAGAGAACCTGGGTTCGTTTGTGCAGTAGCAGAAGACCCGAAAGCCAGCACGACGAACAGCACAAACATCTTCATCACTTTCATCTTCAAATTCATCTTCATCTTCGTCATAGCTAGATGCAGCAGATAACGCTGATATAAATGCAGTGTTGATCTTGTGGTCACCACACCAACAACCATTTAATTCATAAAATTATCAATCTGGCCCATAGATGGTAGTTTTGGTCGATGAGCTTCGTTGAAACAGGTAATTCTAACATTCATTGATTGATATTTCAGCTCATTCACTTCATTACAGCATAACATGTATTCTTATACAACCTCTATCTACTTATCTAGAAGTTATATTCATCATTACACTAGAATACAGTTTGTCAATATTGCTGTTTACTTTTGACAATAATTCCTGATTTTATGGCTTTGATGATTTTATGGCTTTATTGACTTATTCTTCATCTTGCTTTTGTTGACTTGTTCCAACAACATCTTCATCACTTTCATCTTCAAATTCATCTTCATCTTCGTCATAGGTAGATGCAGCAGATAAGGCTGATATAAATGCAGTGTTGATCTTGTGGTCACCATTCACCAACAACCATTTAATTCATAAAATTATCAATCTGGCCCATAGATGGTAGTTTTGGCCGATGAGCTTCGTTGAAACAGGTAATTTTAACATTCATTGATTGATATTTCAGCTCATTCACTTCATTACAGCATAACAGGTATTCTTATACAACCTCTATCTACTTATCTAGAAACTATATTCATCATTACACTAGAATACACAATATTGATGTTTACTTTTGACAATAATTCCTGATTTTATGGCTTTATTGACTTATTCTTCATCTTGCTTTTGTTGACTTGTTCCAACAACATCTTCATCACTTTCATCTTCAAATTCATCTTCATCTTCTTCATAGCTAGGTGCAGCAGATAAGGCTGATATAAATGCAGTGTTGATCTTGTGGTCACCATTCACCAACATCCATTTAATTCATAAAATTATCAATAAGGTACATTTGCTTGCATGATAAACAAGTTGACTTCACTTATAGAAGCTGACCAAATAAAATAATTTGCATGCTCAAACTTACGAAATTACCCTTTTCAACTAAAGAACATTAGGGAAAAAATTGCATTCTGATTTCGTACACCCAATACTGCTCACACGGCAAATCTTCTTGCAAAGCTAGCTGTATACCGGGCCATGCATTACTTCGGTCAACTTCGGTAGTCAGAGACCAAGCACATGGCCATTTTTTTTTTTTGTGGCCAATTGGTCATGAGGCAATTGGTTCCTTCCTTCCTTTTTTATTTAGTGTGAGGTACAATTCGCATACGCAACCGTTATACATATATCTTGTAAATAAAAGGCAAAATATTCTTTTCCGACCGAATTGCCCAACATTTCACCTGAACAACCCCACAGAAATTGTCTCAGTTACGACTTACGGATGTCAAGAAACTGCTTAGACGACCGAGAAATATATATTTTCCTGCATTATAACAATTAGTTTTATTTATTTATTGTTTTTAACGTTCTACTTTGTGAAAGTTGAAGATATTTGCTGCTGAAGAAGAATGATGTTCAAATGATGAACAAGCCGTTGGATTATGTTATGTTTGAATATGTTTAATGTGTTGGTAAGGGGATTCGATCCTCTGCCTTATAGGTTGAATTCCTTGTGTTGTTATTAGTTTTGTGTTTAGGTTCTTGTAGTTTATTTTGTTAGCATATTAGTCCCCCACGATAGTTATAGTTAGTTAAAGTAGTTATAACTGATTGTAATCAGATTGTGACGTTTTCTGAGTATATAATACTCATTGTGGAGGATGAGGCAAGTTAAATAGAAAGCCTCAGATGAATCCACGAAGTGTGGTGTCAAATCTTTAACATGGTATCAGAGCCATTGGGAATCCATTAAGGATTCGTGTTGTTTGTTGAAGTTCTTCCATGTTCTTCATTTCTTTCCAATCTGTTGAAGATTGAAGCAGATTCTTCTGATTCAATCTTGTGTCCTTTTCTCAAATTGATTCAAACCTTTGTTTCTTCCAATTGCCCATCAGTTTCAAATCTGTTGAAGATGGATCCCGCTGCTACTGTCGCTGGTGTGAATCAAGAAACGAAGTTCAATATTGACCACAATCATCCCCTGTACCTGCATCCATCTGACACCCCGGGGTTGTCTCTCATCTCCATTCAACTCACATGACCAGAAACTTACGCAGTCTGGAGCAGAGCAATGTATGTTTCTTTGATGTGCAAGAATAAGATAGGCTTCATCAATGGAACGTGTGTAAAAGAAAACCTTGATCCGACACTGCATCAAATCTGGGACAGGTGCGATGCATTCGTTTTTGCATGGATTATGAATTCCGTATCTAGAGAAATGCTATGAAGCATGGTATATTCAACAAGTGCATATCTGGTGTGGAAGGATTTCAAGGAAAGGTTCTGTAAAGTCGATGGTTCTCGTGTTTACCAACTTCACCGAGAAATTTGTTTTACTCAGCAAAATCTTGACTCTATCTCTGCATATTATGGGAAACTAAGACTCCTATGGGACGAATTCGATGATGTTTGTGGATTACCAAATTGTGGATGCGATCTTTTCAAAGCGCATATCAGTCATGCCAACAATCTCAAACTGTTTCAATTCATGATGGGTCTCAATGACACATATGCCACTGTGAGGAGTAACCTGATCATGAGAAAGCCTTTACCTGATCTCAATGAGTAATATAATGCATTAACCCAAGAAGAAAGCCAACGAGGCATTGCAGGGTTGATGACAGTTGGTTTGTCTACCTCAGGAAGGTCTTACAGCTCTTATAGTTCCTGCAACTCTAC
This sequence comes from Chamaenerion angustifolium, assembly GCA_946814005.1. Lineage (NCBI taxonomy): Eukaryota > Viridiplantae > Streptophyta > Magnoliopsida > Myrtales > Onagraceae > Chamaenerion > Chamaenerion angustifolium. The sequence continues at coordinate 886,128 of OX328281.1, forward strand.
ATATAGTTTCCCTACCACAGTGAGAGGAACTCAGTCTTCTCCTTCAACATTATCATCAAGTGGTCAATCCAGTTCTTCATGGAATCAGTCCAAAGGTTCCCAAAACAAACAGAAAAGGAACTTGCAGCCTTGCACGTTCTGTCACGTGAAAGGGCATCATGAAGGCATTTGCTTCAAGAAACATGGATACCCACCTGATTACGTCCCAAAAAGGAATCAAAAAATCAAGTTCAAGCACATAACGCAGTGAAAGATGGAGGAGAGGCTGATAGTGAACAAACAGATTTACAATCACAAACATCTTCATCAACTATTACTCAAAAGTAGATAAATCAACTGCTGCAACTGATTCCAAGAACATCTGAGGTTCAGGCAAACATGGCAGGTATGATTTCTCTTATGTCTAATGTTAATCATAGTAATACTTGGATTCTTGACACAGGAGTTACAAATCACATGACATATAACAAAGATTGGTTGAGTAATTTGCGAAATTCTGAAAAATGTCAAGGTCCAATTGCCAAACTGAAATTTCTCTGTTGTTGCAAATTGTGGAAACTATGCTTTTACAAATAAAAATAGATTAGACAATTTTCTGCATGTTCCTAACTTTAAGTTCAATTTGTTATACGTTTCTAAATTGACAAAAGATTTGTCATGCTCTGTGATATTTTTTCCGAAATTTGTGGTTCTGCAGGACCTCTTAAGTGGGAAAATTATAGGGACTGGTAGGGAATCACGTGGGCTGTATTTGTTTGATCCTTTTATATGCAAGAATGAAACTTCTGAGAACAATTGCTTGAAACGTGAAAATTGTATGTCTAGTCTTTTGTGGCACAAACGTTTGGGTCATCCTTCTGACTGTGTTATGAGTTTTTTGCATGGAATGAAATTTGATACTGGATTAGATGATATTAAAACTTGTAAGACTTGTACTATGGCTAAGATGCATCGATTGCCATTTCCTAACAATGCATCTAGAGCCTCTGTTTTGTTTGAGCTTATACACGCAGATGTTTGGGGTCCCTACCAAGTTCCTTCACATGACGGGAAAAGGTACTTTCTTACCTTGATTGATGATTTTTCCAGAGCTACATGGGTATATCTAATGCAGCATAAAGGTGATGTGGTTATCGTTCTCAAAACGTTCTTTAAAATGATAGAAAATCGGTTCAAAACCAACATAAAAAGGTTTCGATCTGATAATGGCAAAGAATTCTTTAACAATCTTATGAAGGAATTCTTTCACAAAAAAGGCGTTATACATCAGAGCAACTGCCCCTACACACCTCGGCAAAACGGTTTGGTGGAAAGGAAGCACAAACACCTATTGGAGATTGCCAGAGCATTGAGAATTCAAGCCCATTTACCGAATGTTTTCTGGAGCCACTGCATTACCACCGCAGCATATTTGATAAATCTTCTTCCTTCGCCTATAATAAAAGGTAAGACTCCTTTCGAAATTTTATACGGACATCCTCCTAATCTTAAACATCTTCGTATCTTCGGATGTCTGTGTTTTTCTGGAGCCACTGCATTACCACCGCAGCATATTTGATAAATCTGCTTCCTTCGCCTATAATAAAAGGTAAGACTCCTTTCGAAATTTTATACGGACATCCTCCTAATCTTAAACATCTTCGTATCTTCTGATGTCTATGTTTTGCCAAGGATCTCACCAACAATGATAAAATGGCACCTAGAGGTATTCCAAGTGTGTGTTTCTAGGATATGATGTTAACCAGAAGGAGTATAATCTTTATAATCTGAAAATAAAACCTTTTTCGTATCAAGGGATGTTCTATTCTATGAAAAAGTTTTTCCATTCAAAGGATACAGTGTTGATGAGAACCCTATTTTTTTAGACAATGAAACACCTTATATTGATGACCCCATAATAGATGAAAGTGCAGAACCACAACTCGAAAATTTGCAGAATGATCAAGACATCATTGAGGAGATAACTGTTGTGCACAATGATGAACAGCATGCCACAAGAAGATCAACCAGAAGAATTGTTCCTCCCATATGGCACAGAGACTATGCAATGAAGAGCTCGAATACTCCTTATTCTATCACCAATTATATTGATTATTCAACTCTTTCAGATAAATACCAATGTTTTATTTCAAACATATCTAAAATGACTGAGCCTTATTCTTATGATCAAGCAGCTAAGGATCAAAGGTGGATAAATGCAATGCAAGAAGAAATTAAAGCATTGGAGGAGAATAAAATATGGAGTCTTGTATCCCTGCCCGAAAATAAACACACTATTGGATGCAAGTGGGTTTTTAAAATCAAATACAAATCAAATGGTTTAATTGAAAGATTTAAAGCTCGTTTGGTGGCCAAGGGATATAATCAAGAGGAAGGAATCGATTATACTGAAACTTTTAGTCCAGTGGTTAAAATGGTAACGGTGCGTATGATTCTTGCTCTTGCTTCAAAACAACAATGGCCTTTATTGCAAATGGATGTACACAATGCTTTATTGCAGGGGGATTTAAACGAAGAGGTGTATATGGACTTACCACAGGGATTTTGCAATCAGGGGGAGAAGCGTGTATGTAGATTGCACAAATCCTTATATGGTTTTGTAACACTCACAACTTTTTAGAGGACCAAACTTTGAAAGAGAATAAATTCGAAGGCTAATGGAAATTGATGGTAAAGTTTAAGGACAAAACATATTTTTGTACGGGATTGCATGTAGTGGACGTTGTTGAGATTTGAGTAACAGAAAAATCATCAAAGATCATGGAAGAGTAGATATTCTGTTTCTTGGCTGCAACTTAGGTTAGATTGCTATAATTTCGCAGACCTATCAATCCCTAGAGTGTTGGAAACAAAAGAAAAGAGTTTGGAGAGGGAAATCGGCGAGAATTTGAAGTCCGACCGTATCGCCGCGAAAACGGCCGAAGTGAAGCGTCCACAAGCCACCAACAAAGGGAATATCACGACCAAGGTAATACTTCATATTCATTCTCAATTCCTTTCCCCATGAATGCTTGATTTTAGAGAGAGAAAACTTCAAAAGTCATTAATGGTGAATTTCGGTATGGTAGAGTTTACTCTCGCTTTATTGCCATGGTTAGGTTCTAATGATCTTAAGTAACCTAACCCAATTGACAAAATTGAGTTTAATGGAGTCGTTCATGAGATATCGAACTTAGAAGATTCAGCCACGAACTACAGCCGCTGTTACAGCCTAAAAACTAGTATCCCCTAAGAATATGTAGAACGCTTTTATTGGACACTGTTACAGCCGCTGAATATTCGTTATGTTACGAGGAAACTACAATTGTGTAAAAATAAACACATTATGTACGTTCAACAAACTCATGTCTCTTACTCTTAGTAGCTGAAAAGGCAATGAAACCTCCTCTTTTACCGACAGTAAAAATCAACTGTCTTCCATAGAGTTAATCGCACTGCTTCCGCTCCTCTTGTATGGACCGAAAGATCCGAGCGGCTGTCTCCGTTGCTAGTTTTGGGTTATGTGGGACAACCTTAATCACCTTTGTCCTTCTCTCGGTGCTCTGAGATGCAGATTGGTTCGAGGCAGGTGGATTCGAGGTGGGTGATGTGGGGAAAAGAGGAAGCGGGGCCGTAGGCCCCCCTTTTCTGCTGCATGGCCTCTCGGAAGGGCAGCTTCCGGTGCTCCCTTCCATCTCCTTACCCTTTGCACCCGGGACTTTTCTAGGATCTACCTGACTGACCTGCTCCGACAGTTGACTTTCCCTACCATACAACCATGACTCCGAGAACGGGTTCGGGACTGGAGAATTCATCATCGGCATGCCGTAGGGTGGAAAGTAAGTGGGACCCATCAGAGAGGGGAAGTTCATCTTTATGGGTCCACAGCCTTCGTACACCGGCCCCACAAATCCCGTATTAGGTGGCCCCGGACCTGCGTATGGTTTGTAAATAAGGCCCTCGGATGGGGATACAATCGGGACTAACCATTGATTCCCGCTTGGCGGGTAACACCATACAGCTGACTTGGCTTCCGCTGTTTCTGGTGGATTTTCCGTCTGGTTTTGCGGAGGACAGTCAGGTTCTTTTGCTGTTTCAAAGTTGGATAGGGGAGGTGTTGTTGTTGTCTCTGCGTTACTGTTTGCAGCTTCCGGAAGCTGCTCGGGTCTCGGAGGACTGTCATTGTCTTTAGACTCAGTTGGGGTTTTCTTGGACGGGATTGAAGCGGGTTTTGCTATCGGTTTCTTGAAGAAGAGTGTTTCTTGAAACAGTATCTGCGGGGACCTCGCGATTAAGTTCTGAACCTGCATTACATTATGCGACATGATCAAATTTGCAGCAAAATAATAATCGTAGTCAACCCGATGGAGCAAATATATATATATGTATAAGTGTGTGTACCTTTATGATTCTGTGGAGCTCGAAAACTTGCACATTAAAGTCTCTTTGCTGCCTGAAACAGCAACATTACGAACAATCAAAAACTGAAACATTTCCAAGAATGCAATTTGCTGCATTTCTCAAATGCAAAACTTTTACAATAAACGTTTTTTAACATAGAGATTGCAACAAACATCCGAATGCAATTGGCTAATTTTTGCTCTATAAACTTTGAAACTAAATTTCGTAAGTGTTTCTCTTTTATGAGCAACGAAATGCAGCCAATGCAGTAACATAGTGAAGCAAATAATAAATTTACTTACTTGGCAATGGCTTTTCTTGCTGCCCAGAACTGCTTTTGGCCTATGATTCCGACAACATCATCTGGTGACAGACACGAAGCAAATGAGGCGCTTTTCTGCCTCTTACTGCTCTTTTCATTTTTACTGGAATTTCTACCATCACCTTCCGCAGAACAATCCTTATGTTGTCTCTTCAGTTTCTCTGCAGCTTGCATGGTTTCATCTCCTTTCTCACTGATTCTCTCTCTGAAACGATGCCTTGACTCCAAATCAATTGACTCAGTTGGACCGAACTCAGATCGGCTAGATAATCTCGATTGAGAGGGCAATGGAGATGTACGATCTTCACTCTCTACAGGCTTCCTCCTAAAAGGCTTCCGAAATCCAGAATTTTGGTGGTGAAAGGGATTACTTTTGACGGTTAACGAATTCGAGGGTTGATTATGTTGGGAAGTTTCTACTGCAGATCCGAATCCGAATCTACTAAAGAGATGACCTTGTCTCTTCTCTGACAAGGAACTTGCCGGTGGATCGTGCAATGGAGTAAAAACATTATTACTTTGTTGTAGGATACCACCCTGAATTGTTCATTAAGATACAAGTAGTTCAAATTGTAGAAACAGGAAGTGATGCAAGATTATGAAATGCAGCAGAAATTAAAATTTACGGCATTCGAAGTTTAGTAAGACAATAAAAAAAAAGGTTAAATACCAAATAGCTACCTGAACTTTGGACGTTTTGCAACGAACTATCCGAACTTTGAAAATTCAAAACGGACTACCTCAACTTTGAAGAAGGTGCAAATAGCTAGTCCGTCCAATTTTCCGTCAACTTTCGTCGAAAAATCGTCGAAAAGTTGTTGGAAAGTCGTCGGAAATTCGTTGGAAATTCATCGGAAATTGGATGGAGGTAACTATTTGCACCTTTTTCAAAGTTGAGATAGCCCGTTTTGAATTTTTTTCAGGTAGATCGTTGCAAAACATCTAAAGTTCAGGTAGCTACTTGGTATTTATCCCTAAAAAAAAATCAAAGGAAAATCTTACAATTATCAACAGTTTGCTGCAATGATAAAATTTTCTACTTTCTTGATAATTTTCGCACGAAATGATAAAATTGCCACTTGATTAAAATTAACCATGTTGATCAAAATTTCAGATCAAAGAACTGCAAGTCAAGATTAAGGAGATGAACAACACAAACCTATGGAGGGACATTCACAGGACTGTGTCTTCTAACACAAAGAAGGAACCTTTGATCATTGTTAATCATTTTATTTTTTTGCAGAAAAAGCAATTCTAGTGCTTTCTTCAAATACAAGACTGGGATTCTCGATCTACAGGGGAATTCAACACTTTTTGAAATCAACATTTCCTAGGAATCAAGGGTGAGCTTAGACAACATTTGAGAAATCATGTTCATGGGGCATTTCCATATCAAATTCAAGAATTGCAACGTAAGGCAAAAGAGCATGACTAACTCACATTGGCTTTGGAGGGTGGGAGAGGTAAGATTGAGGCCGATCCATAGCCCGATCTCTGGGAAGGAATGCTAAGTTGTTCATAGAGAGCCATCTTGTTCCTCGGAGGTGCTCTTGGTCCTCCTTTCTCTTTATCATTCACATGAAGCCTTGGAAACATTGGGTTCGTCATCTTCTGCTGTTTCTCATCTTTCCTCTCTCCCATCTTCCTCTCTCAGCGCAAAATTTATGAAAATTTTCACATAACAGCTAATTCAAGCCTCAACCACAATTGAAAACCAAATCTTTTTCACCAGTAGGCACAAAAAAATGATCTTCTCCACGAAGAAGCTTCCAATTTGCAAATTGATGAAAACTTTCACAGAGCAGCTGATTCAAACCTCACCCACAATGAAAAATCAAATCCCTTGGCAAAATTTTGATCTTCTCCACCAAGAAGCTTCGAATTTGCAAAATTCCCCTACAATCTCTTCAACTACTCACCCATTCAGCTCAAGAACACAGATGATACCAGACTCTGCAACCTTCCTGGCTTTAACTGGATAAAGCAGAGCAATTGAATTGCAGCAAGACACTTCTAGAAGCTCAGAATTCACTTCATCAGAAATATCAAACTCTTGACTGAAAAAGTAAAGGATAGAGTTCCACAGACAGATTCCAGTTCCTGAAGAATATCAAAAAGGTAGTTTTTTACAAAAGCGGTCTGAAACTGAGGGAAAAGTAGAGGTAGAGAAAGATATAGATTCAATCAAATGGCATAAAGCCGCCTTGCAGAATTTTCTTTTTTGATGTATGCTGCCTTTCAATTTAATACACAAGTAAATGGCAGAAAAAGATTAAAAAATGTTTTCATGTATAAAAGACGCTACAAGGATCCAGACAGGTCCAGATTATCTGGGCCCTTACTGGATAGAGCTGAGCTGAATTTCTTTTACATCTCATCCACTGCAATAGTTTCAAGCATCTACAGCACACACACAAAGAACTGTAAGATAAAAAATCGTAAAATAGAAAATCCAACATCACACAAGATTTTAAGAAGGGGACCGACCCAACTGGATTGAAGAGCAGGAAACTAAATAGCGAATCAGAGGAAATATTTAAAAATGGAGAGACCGGGTCTTTCTCGTGGAAGATCCTCTGCCACACGTTGGGTGACCAAAAAAGGCCCATCTCTGCTGCTACTGAAACCCCGTTGAAAAGAAAAAGGTGAGAAATTTGTAATTGCTGCAAGTGGACAACCGAGCATCTGGAGGAACGTTGTGCTTGAAAGAATGCTAACCGTGTCAATAAGATTTTTTTTTTTAAACTTACGAAGGTAAATCTGTTCGTACTGTGACTTCAACCGGGTCAAATTTAAGTAAAGATAATTGACTTTTGCACTTATACGTTTTTTGTAAAGTCCTTAAATAGTTCTCAACCATCATCAGGTAAAAAAATGCATATATGGCTTAAATGGAGCTGCGATTTAACTGATCTTAGTGAACAAAAGCATACAACTACTAAGTTTCTTGCCATGGTAGTTCTTTGAGCCCTTTGATTTCAGTAGACATCAAGATTTCAGTCCATACGCCTGAAAAATCACAAAAAATGTTCTCATCATTTAGACATTTACACTAATTTAACTAACCAATGTCCATTATAATTTGATATAGAACTCACTGTGCAGCAGTATATATATAGAACACTGTGTGTTTGCAAAAGGTTCTGTTGATGCAACTTGACATCATACAGAAATAGAAGAGGTTAATCAGCATGAGTCAATGTTTAATTTTTTTCATTTTTCAGTAGACTCTGCTACTTGTGAAGATCTTAGGCAAGCATTCATCCAAAGTGCATTGGATATCGCCTAGCCAAGGCCATGAAACCTTCTTGTACGTCAAGGTATTGAGCATTGAGAATATGTTCATATATATACATACCATCCATCCTTCATCCTATCGACATCATCCCCAACACCAGATGAAATGAGACGTGCTGAGGAGATGCCTTAGCCACTGATACTCCCTCGGATTCCACAGATTACCTTTTTCCAAATAAGACATGGCAAATCTGCAAAATATCCATTGTTAAGGTATCATCGAAAGTTTTGTATATAAGCTTTAACGGTTGAACTGCAAGTGGTAGATTAGAGAAGGAACTGCAGTTCCATTTCTCTGTGATTGCGTGTCCTTAATCCATTTTCTCAGCACTCTATGTTTATTAATTGTGATTTCATACTCAGAATTCAATAGCTATTTGAGCTAACATTTGCTTCATTGGAAGTATATTACACATATTGCTACTGTTGCATTACATTCTCTGTTATTATGGGCACTGCTGCGAGAATCCTGGACCTCCGAAGAAGATATGAACCCCGCGGACCGAGTCCCTCTGCTGCGATACGTCGTAGCAATTTGAGTTTGTCGCGTAAGATGTCAACTTTTCAGGCTCTTTCTGCGTATTCGAACCATCTACGTACATTAGATTGCTAATATATGCAGCTTTACCAAAAAGCTCGTTGGGAAAATGGCCGGATCCCATCTGGGTTGTGGTATGGTGGCCCTGAGTCTGAAGATTTGTAATCTCTCCACCCCAACTAATCATGTTGGCACTGTCTCGTAGTGAGTTAAAAAGTGAATTAGGCCAGTAACCCACATCGACAGTTTGTATACGAAGCCACCAGTTCCCAGTTGCCGGGTCCTGAAATATATATACAGTAGTTGGAATCATACACATTTCCTCGTCGTAACCTTTAGTGACGGTAAGCCCCTCATCATAAGGGGTATTAGTGACGGTTGTTCTGGGCAAGCACAAACACAGATTATGTGTTGTAATTCTAAGTGTGAGGAGAGAATGAAGAACTCAAAGATTTGATTAAAGAGAACATTGTATTTCTTTGAATGAATTGATATTTCAACTCAATCACAATTACATGTACTTATACTACTTTGTCTAGCTACATAATCATTACATTTGACTCTAATTTCAACCTTACTATTTCACTTGTGACAAACTTACTCTTACTTTTTTAAGGGTCAAACAGAATCAGAGTTGTCCCAGCTCCGATAGGGTCCAACAACAACAGAGATACCCTAGCTCCGATAGGGTCCTAAACCAATGAGTCCAAAGAGTATTTCCAGGAATGAGATATTCTCACAAAGTCAGAAGATATTTGACGCAGTAATGTGCAAGTTGAGCATTGAAGATCTCACTGCTCAACTTGAGGGGGAGTGTCAAAGAGAAGGAGGAGAGTAACGATGACATAGGCTTCTCCTTGTTCAAGTTGAGCATTGAAGAGACTTCACTGCTCAACTTGAGGGGGAGTGTCGAATAGAAGTCGGAGGAGAACTCGATCAAAGAGGAGAACTCAGTGAAGAGGAAGGAGCATGGTCGAAAAGAAACCGGATGAGAGCTCAGCCCAATGGCAGGACCAACAAAACAAAGATAGTCAACGGAAGACTTTTCAACAATATCCTTGGCAAGTTAAACATTGAAAATCTCACTGTTTAACTTGAGGGGGAGCGTGTTAACATGACTAACTCAACAAGTCAATGAGACAACATTATGAACATGGTATCAATGCAAGTTACCTTATGAATGGTGACCTCTACGTCATACTGCTTTCCATTATAACTGGAAATAGGATCTATTTCAGAACCTAGAGCAAATTGTTGGCTCACTTGCACAAACCCAGGGCACCTGAGATTGTAACAGCCCGTTGATACATAGTTATCAGCCTGTTATGCACCACAGATTCCAAATGAACATTACAAAAGACGTCACCATTATAGTTCGATTTAAATGATAAAATGAATAGTCTACTGAGGAACTCACAGTCCAATAAGTGAAAAATCGTGCACGAAGTGGATTTTCGTTAGCATAGACCTGAATTGCAAACAGGGTTATATTATGGTACATGTAAATGTTAAATATATCAACTGAAGAAGTTATCACATTAGATCAACCACGAACCTGCCACCCAGCTTCGACAGTGTTCAGATCTGCACCATCGCCTCCGACAATCCAGATTTGAGCTAAGCTAAATTCATTATTTTCTACGGGAGGGATCCAGACATTTAGTTTCGCGTGGGCTCCCTTGTAGCCGTTGGGCTTCCTTATCGATACTTGAGCATGCTGAAATCGGTACCAAATTTGAAAAATGTTATGTTATATATAACGGACCAACAGCATGGAAATTTTTTCAGTAGAAAAAATTGTTGTACGTACTTCGTGTCCTGGAGGAGAAGTAAATTCGAATGACTGGTTAAATCGTTTTATTTGGGGAAACGATCGAGCAGATTTAGTGACGGTTTTGTTTTTCGTTGTTCTGAGAATCGGTATTGTTCCCTCCGGGCAGTCGACAGTCTTTATAGGCAAAGCTAGTGTAGACTCTCCTTGCAAGATTTGGTGAGCTTCATTCTCCATTGGGTATGAGGTAGGTTTCATCTGCAAAATCAACAAACTTCATATACACAACACATACAGACACGACACGCATATGTATATATATAACATAGGGATAATTATCAAAAAACAAACCGAAAAATCAAACAGCAAACCGAACTTTTTTTTGTTGACAAACATCAAACCAAACTTTTGGAATTGAGCAAACAACAAACCTACCTCGAATTTTCATTATGTGTGAACGGGTTTTTCAATGTTTGAGAGAGTTATTAAGTCGTAATACACTTTCCTTAGAATACTTTAACTCTCTCAAACATTGAAAAATCTGTTCAAACATGATGAAAATTTGAGGTAAGTTTGTTGTTTGCTCAATTCCAAAAGTTTGGTTTGTTGTTTGTCAACAAAAAAAGATCGGTTTGTTGTTTGGTTTTTTCTCAAAGTTCAGTTTGTTTTTTGTTAATTAACCCTATAACATATGTGGGGGGGGAATATAACGAACTATATGTATGTGTGTATGTATATATATGCATATAACATTCAGTCAAAGCTAAAGATTGTTCAAAAAGCACGCAATTACCTGGATGATATGATCCTTGAGCAAAGGATGATCAAAAGCAGGTTGTTTATATATGTCAACGCAATCAAACACTTCATTATCCCGATAACGAGTCTGCAAAATATGCATGATAATGTAAATTTCAAAATGAATGAATTCTACAATCTAAAGTTTACAGCAAGGAAAACAGATTACCTCATCGATCTTCCCTTTTCGGTCTTCAAGCTTTGAGTTTTTGTCATGGATTTGAACTTTCCTTGAAGCGACTTCATCTGGTAGAACATAGATAAGGAACACTATAGTTACCAACAAGAACACCTTGTCTGCAAGTTTTCTTCTGCAAATCTGCATCGCCATTGGAGTCGTTCCGAGTGTCCTATGTACACAAACAGATTCTTTTCTTTGTGGGTTTACATCTAATTAGTGCCTACAGTATTTATACTTACATCAACGTGAATTTGGAAAGTTACTTTTAATATTGACCATAAAGCATACCTGTTTCCTTTGATGTTTGTGATTAATTGTTAAAACCAGTGTTTCTAAAAATTTAATCTATACATGTTTTGGTTTTAAACATTACTTGTTTCTAAACCAATTTTAAAAGTGATTTATTTTTTTATTTTTTGTTAATTCATTTAGCTAAACTACAAGTTGGTCGAGATCTATATATACTAGTGTTTGTACATAAATCTTTATGGTGTTGAAACCGGCTGGTTAGAAAATGGCACATCTGAGCTAATTAGTTATTAACTTTCCATAATATGAATATCAACATAATTAGTGTATATTAGTCAAAATAGGAAACGACATAATTAGATTTTATTTCGAAGGCCACTAATTAAATCATTGAATGAATTAATGAATTTGCTTATATGGATTCCAACCTTGCAAGCCCGATCACGGTCTCGAGTCGACTCTAATATCATTTGTAACGCCACAAGTCCGAGCAACTGTTCTCACTAGCCCAATCCAGACTGACTAAGCTCGTTGTCTTCACTTGAGTCCGGAAAATGAGGAATTCTTGTTAGACTTGAATAGTACATCTATACTTATATGATTTCCAAATCACCTCTTTCTATCCGATGTAGAACATGATATCACAATATCTTTATTAAAGTACACGGCGTCCTCATCACGGCTCAGTCCAAAATCTTTATCCCTATTAAGTGACTCGGTCTTGCAAGTCCTATACTTTAAAAATACACTCCAAAGTATCACATTAAAGTACTTCTTTGAATTGTGTTCATCCTTAAGAAGAGCTACGGAAATTAATTACAAACTCAAATAAATTTTCCAACCAATAATGTGCTTCATACTTCTACTTAAGTGATACATAATAGATATATACCTTCAAGTTGCATGACACCTTCTTCACACATACAATAACGTTCTTATGCAAATTAGCATAAATTTTACACATCTGTTTCACTGAAAGTAAATTACATTTCTTGTTATTATGGGCACTGCTGTGAGAACCCTGGACCTCCGAAGTAGATATGAACCCCGCGGGTCGAGTCCCTCTGCTGCAACACATCGTAGCAGTTCGAGTTTGTCGCGTAAGATGTCAAGTTTACAGGCTCTTTCTGCATATTCGAGCCATCTACGAACATTAGATTGCTAATATATGCAGCTTTACCAAACAGCTCGTTAGGAAAATGACCAGATCCCATCTGGGTTGTGGTATGGTGACCCTGGAGTTTATTATTTGTAATCTCTCCACCCCAACTAATCATGCTGGCACTGTCTCGTAGTGTGGTAAAAAGTGAATTAGGCCAGTAACCTAGATCCACATTTTGTATACGAAGCCACCAGTTCCCAGTTGACGGATCCTGAAATGTATTCAAGGTTAATCTATAAGTCATTTTCTGACGCTAAAAGCTGAAAAAACTCACTTAAACTATTAGTAACGGTTACTCATCTGTTGCTAGATTCTTAACAACAAAAAGTCTATGTGACACCTCAAAAGTCTCACCATAGTTTTATGTTCAACAAAAATTCTTTGTTTTCTAGACCTAAGTGAGGACAACGGAACGTCGATTCGGAATTGTGACAAGTGCCAACGAGAGAAAATAGTTGGTTAAGTGAATTATGTGCATCTGAACTTGCAAGTACATAGTCAACAAAATGAGCTCAACAAAAATTCCTACTTTTCTGAGTAGTACGTTTGCTCGGGCTTAGAACGTTATAGTTTGTAGAACTTTTGATAGGGTTTCTTGGATTGATCTGAAGTCGTGACGACATTTTCAGATTGAAACAATTTGGTGGCACCCAAACTTTCAATCGGATCAAATCAGAATTCTTAACTAGAACTTGAGAAGGAATGTGAATGTTTTAGATTAAATTTTCGGACCTTTCCTATGACTAATTTATAGTGTTTGTGACATCCTTTGGGAACCCATAGGACCTTTCGGCCTAAATCATGCCCATTCAATTCAAAATTTGGCTCCAAAGCAAAGGGACACATTGGGATGATGACTTGGAGTTGAAGTCATTGCAGCATTTCGGCCTAAACTTGGCTCCAAAGCAAGTGTCCAAAAACCGGGAAATTTGAAGTTAAAAAGTTAAGTCATTAACCCATGCAAAGGGGGCAAAGCCCCCTTTGACTCTCATTGCTCGTCCCTAAGCAACTGATGAATCTCCGATACAGTGAATCATAATATAATTAAACAAGCGTGCACTCCGCACCCTCCTGACTTATTTAATGAGATACTATGATCCTATTGGTCAACTAATCAATCCAGTTACACTAAAATATCTAACACAGTTTACCGTCAAATCCAAGGACATAAATGACGTATCTCTGAGCTACCAGAATCGAACCATAGAGACGAAACCATTCAAACTCAACGCGAGGAAAAAGATCAAAAGATTACCTTATGAATAGATATGTCTATGTCATATTGCTGTTCATTATAACTGGAAGTAGGCTCCAAGGCAGAACCTAGAGCAATTTGTTGGTTCACTTGCACGAACCCAGGGCAATCGACATCATAGCACCCCGTAGATCCATAGTTATCGGCCTGTCATATACATCAATCGGAACAAATATTAATCATCGAAGAAACCTTACAGAGAAACGTCACCAAATAGTTTGATTTGAATGATCAAATGAACAGTCTAGTAGAGGAACTCACTGTCCAAAAAGTGAAAATCCGTGCTCGATGTGGATTTTCGTTGGATGCAACCTGAAAAGTACATAGCTAGTGTTATGCGTTGGTACTTGTAAATGTTAAATATTAAGTCGAGATTGATCACTAACCTGCCACCCTGCTTCGATAGTATTCCTATCATCGCCATCGCCCCCAACAATCCAGATTTGAGCTAAGCTAAATTCACCATTTTCTACGGGAGGGATCCAGACATTAAGTTTTGCGTGGGCTCCTTTGTAGCCATGGGACTCGATTATTGATACTTGAGCATACTGAAATCAGTACAAAATTAGAACACTGTTATATTATATAACACTAACAGCAAGAAAATTTGTTCAGTAAACAAATTTGTAGTACGTACTTCGTGTCCTGCAGGAGAAGTAAATTGGAATAATGACTGGTTAAATTGTTCTAGTTTGGGAAACGATCGAGCAGATTTTGTGACGGTTTTCGGGGTTCGAAGAATCGGTACTGTTCCTTCCGGGCAGTCCACAGTTTTTATAGGCAAATGCAAGGTGGATTCTCCTTGCAATATTTGTGAAGCTTCATTCTCCATTGGATATGAGCTAGGTTTCATCTGCAAAAGCACCAAAATTCATACACACCCATACACCTTGAACGATGTGATTTTGACCGTTATAAGCAAGAGAAGTCCAACATAAATTATTGGGTTAAATACTAAAGAGTTACCTGAAATTTGGACATTTTGCAACGAGCTACCAAATTTTAAAAAATTAAAACGGGCTACCTCAACTTTGGACGAAGGTGCAACGAGCTACCTCTGTCCAATTTCTGACGAATTTCCGACTAATTTTTGTCAACAGTTGACGGTAATTTGGACGAAGGTATCTCGTTGCACCTTCGCCAAAGTTGAGGTAGCACGTTTTGATTTTTAAAATTTCGGGTAGCTCGTTGCAAAACGTTCAAAGCTCAGGTAGCTCCTTCGTATTTAACCCTAAATTCTTTTATAACGGGTTGAGTCAAGCAGGGTTAGGTTAGTGGTGACAGTCGGGTTTGTGGCGTTACATAAGGTATCGAAGCTGAATCAGAACCATGATCGGACTTGCAAGGTAGAATACACGTGTCGGCATGAAAAAACAATTGGTCAAACCACGAGGTATCTGAAAAATATAAGATTTG
Organism: Chamaenerion angustifolium; assembly: GCA_946814005.1. Taxonomy (NCBI): domain Eukaryota; kingdom Viridiplantae; phylum Streptophyta; class Magnoliopsida; order Myrtales; family Onagraceae; genus Chamaenerion; species Chamaenerion angustifolium. The sequence continues at coordinate 901,497 of OX328281.1, forward strand.
CAAGTTAAAGTCACTACGGGGTAAAGATTTTGGATTAGACCACAACGAGAATAACATACAAATGTGAGGATAACGGGTTCAGACAGACTGTGATAAGTTAGTGATGATGGTCGTTCGGGTTTGGGACGTTACAATTACACTATGCATATAACATTCAGTCAAAGCTTATTGTTCAAAAATCAAATTACCTGTATGATATGATCCTTGAGCAAAGGATGATCAAAGGCAGGTTGTTTATATATGTCAACACAATCAAATGCTTCATTATCCCGATAACGAATCTGCAAAATATGCATGAAAATGTATTATATAATGAATGAACTATGAAGTCTACAATCTAAAAGATACACAAGGAAAACAAACCTCTTCTGTCTGCCATTCTTCGTCATTGAACTTTGAGTTTTCATCACGGATTTGGACTTTCCTTGATACGACTTCATCGGGTAGTAGAACATACATAAGGAACACTATAGCTACCAACAAGAACACCTTGTCTGCAAGTTTTCTTCTGCAAATCTGCATCGCCATTGGAGTCGTTTTAAGTGCCCTTGGGACACAACAGATTCTTGTCTCTGTCGGTTTACATGTAACTAGTTCCTACGGTACTTATACTGCCATCAAGAGGTACTTGGTAAGTTACTTTTTCTTTTGGCCATGAAGGATTCTTTGTTGGATTTAACGTTTGTGAATGTCTGATAAAACCAGTATTCGGTTTCTCAAAACCAAAATATATACTGTTTCTGAAACAATTCCTAATGTTGTTTATTTTACATTTTGGTAAGTAACGTGGTTGATTCGTTGACCTAATTTATGAAAAAACATTGCTCAAAAAAGTTCAATATATGCTTCGATTTGTGATGATATTTGGAGATCCCGTTAGAACAAGGCAATACTATCTACACTAATTAATTATTAGCTTGCCATAGTAGGAATATATCAACATAATTAGTATATTGGTCAAAAGAAGGAAACAACATAATTAGTGTATATTTCACACAATTATAACTTGTCAATCAAGATATGTACATAATTTTGTTTAAGAAGTTGGTCTCAACTTTCTCATAAATCCAGGGTCGGTAATGGTACAGTGAAAATTCGAAAATTGTGATTATATACATTATTTTTTTTATATGGTTAAGCGTACCATTATGGTGTAGTACAGTTATGATAGTGAATTTTCTACCCGTAATTGTTATGGTTATGGTATTTTAGTAATACACGTGGTTATAATCATGGTTATTATATAAATATAATAATTATTTAATATTAGTATTTACTAATAAAAGATCTAGAATTTTCACTTTTCAAATTTCACAATTTTAGGATTCTATAACTCTAATTGAATTGTGTTAATGTTGAATAGTATTAACGTTAATTTTGGATGATTTTAATGTTGAATGATGTTAAGAGTTAATATTGAATGTTGTTAGTGTTGAATATTTTTATTATTTGTAACATAAATTTATGTATTTATTAAGATAACATTATTCGTGGTGTTGCATTACTTTCACATGAAGTATTGAGTATGGGTAAACAAGTAAAACCGTAGTTAATAACCACGGTTATGATATTGAAAATTATATTTGTAATGGTTATGGTTATAGTTATGGTATGCAGTTTAAAAATACGGCATGGTTATAATATTTGACATACTCATACCATACCTTAACCATTGATAACCCTACATAAATTCGAACTTGTAAGTGAAAATAAGCTAAGACCTATCTAAAATTTGAATTCATTAATAGAATGAAATTCTATTTGATTTATTAATTTGGCTAGAAAACAAAATAAAAATTTGTACTCAATTCTATTGTTCCGCTTAAATCATACGTTACGGTAGATTATGTGACATCCATCATTTTTTTATATATGTAGAGACTTTCAAATTGTTCTAAAGCATCACATTGAATCTTGAAAGATCTTTCGTTGTATCTTGTTACTTCTATATTTTCTCATAACCAATTTGTTTGTGTTTCTAATTTTTCTACAAGCTTGTTTTTTAACTATTACTAATTCTCAATTTTATTCAAAAAATTTAGTATTTTGTTTTATATATAAATTAATGAATTCGCATATTATTAAAAATAATATATAAAAAATATAAATATATTATACATATAAAGAAGTAAATATATACTTTTAATGAAATTAATTTCCAAGGATATTAAATAAAAAAATTCTTTATTCACTAAAAAATTTCATTAATAGATAATTAATGAGGTCATTTTTATATCTGCTTTGTCCATTACTAAAGTATATTCTTCTATTGTACATATTATTTATATATATATATATATATTAGGTTAGCTAGGTTCTATAAAATAATTATCAGTAATTTTTTATAATATTTTCTCTTTTATAAATTTTAATTTGTTCATGTTAAATATACACTTGTAATGTATTTGTAACATGTCATATATCTCAATTACATTTAAAAAAAATATTTAATCCTTGTATTTTAAATATTATTTCTATAACGGAAGCTTATGTGCAATTACTATTAAAAATAGTATATTTATTAATTTTCTCATTATTTTTAAATGCAAATTATTTTTATTTTGTATAATTTAGTAATATATTTTAATATATTAAAAAATTATATATTGTGCAGAGTGCACGTCGGGTTTTAATTAGAAAACAAAAACTGAAGAGAGGAATTTATTCGTCTAAATAGCTAACCGTCTAAGCGTAGAGGTGATCTCTACAACACTGTGTGCACCAGGCTGACGAGCAAACCCCCCTGAAAAAATAAATTTGATTGTTTTTGTCTCATTTTTATATGAAGGGCCATAACACCCGGTGTAGGTAAATATAGCCATCTTTCTTCACAGTTTCCATAATACTTTCAACTTTTTTACTAAAGTTGTTTACACCCGGCTCACGATCACCCAGTCTTAGAAAATTGATTTTCATTGATTTAGAGCCATTTTGGAGGGGTAGTGTGAATACCGGGTGTACACAAAAATGACTGTTTTATTATGGTTTTCATTATTACTTGTAAACCAACCCATTAAATCTTGAAAGATCTTCCCTTATATTGTTGTAAATAAAATATAAAAATGGTAAATATATTATACATATAAAAAGGTAGTGTATACTTTTAATGAAATTATTTATTTTTAAAGGGTATCAAATAACTTTTTTTATTTACTCATTTTTTTTATTCGAATATCTATTTTATTCACTTCAAATTTTCGTACAACTATTTTAGACAATTGATGAGGTTATTTTTATGTCTACCTTATCCATTACTACAGTAGATTTATTTTTTTTACATATATATATATATATATATATTAATTTGGTTAGGTTATATAAAATAATAATAAGTGATATTTTATATCATTTTCATTTTTCTTAAAAAAATAATTTTATAAATTTTAATTATTTCATGTCAACAACACACGCGTAATGCATTTGTGATGTGTCTTGGAACCCTATTATATTTTCAAAAAATATATTTAATCTTTATATTATTTGTATAATGAAAACTTATGTGCAAATACCATTAAAAATGGTATATTTGTTAATTTTCTCATTATTTTTAAATATAAAATATGTTTATTCAGCATAATTTAGTAATAAATTTTAAAAAATATATATTGTGCAAAGTTCAAATATAGATATAGATATATTAATATATTGGGTACTACAACAGTAACTACGGGTCAGAGTTTGAGGATGAAGTTAGAATATATTAAATTTTGGGGATGAAAGTAACAATTTATCATAGTTTGAGGGTCAAATCGGATAAAAATAGAATATGGGAAGGAAACTAACAATTGGTCAAAGTTCTAGATCCGTTTATAGAAAATAATAGTTGGGGGCTAAATCTCTACTGGATAGATTTTCAGGATTAATTGGAATATCACTAAAGTTTGGGTACTAAAGTAACTACGGGTAAGAGTTCAGGAATCAAGTTGGAGTATACTAGATTTTTGGGACAAAAGTAACCACTGGTCATAGTATGTGGGTCAATTAAGACAACATCAGAATTTGGGGAGGAAGCTAACAACTAGTCAAAGTGCTAGCTCAATTTGTAGAAAATCATAGTTTGGGGACTAAATTTTCTACTGAACAGATTTAGAGGAGTTATAATTTGGGTACGAAAGTAAACTACCGGTCAGAGTTTGAGGATCAAAGTAGATTATATCAGTGAAAAACTATGAAGAAATAAGCTCAATCTACATGCACCCGGTGTATACGCCCCTAGTGTAATAATGGCCCCAAAACAACAAAATTTATTCGTTTTGGGGGGTTTTCTCGTCAACCCGGAGTATACAACTTTCTATCTTTTCAAGTTACATAAATTATCTCCCTTATGTGTTTTCTGATACTACCGCCACGTCGTACGAATAAAAAATATATAAAAACTACTTCTCCCTTTCCTTCTCTTCCATTTTATTTCATACTTCTTAAGCTTTGAGCTATTTGAAACTTTGAATGCCATAACTGAAAATGGAGAAGTTGATTCAGCGGCTGGAAGCGGCCGTCGCCCGCCTTGAAGTTGTATCACCCGATGGTGGTCCGGTCGGCGGTGCATGTAGAGATCTGGACGTTGCATATAATCCCGTCATTCGAGCATTCGACGATCTCATATCCCAATACGTTGAAAAGGTATTTGCGGCGGCGGAGAAGATCGGAGCCTCGGAGGGCAATTGCTTGACATCAGCAGGATTATCCAAGACACTTTTGGGCCAGTAAAAAAATTATTTGACCCACTAAGAAAATCATTTGGGCCAGCAAAATAATTATTCGGCCCAGTGAGAAAACCATTTGGGCCAATAAAATAATCAGTAGGCCCAGTAAGAACCATTTGGGCCAGTAAAACAACCATTCGACCCAGTAAGAAACAAGGGCGTATTTAGGTGCACCCGGTGCACACTCACCTGTACAAAAGTTGCTCCAAAACGATGAAATTTATTCGTTTTGTGGGGCTTGTACGTAAACCCGGTGCATACAGATTCATCTCCAAACTTTTTACATATCATTTATTTATTTATATATAAATCTAGCGACGTTATATAAGTGATGTTTTATAATATTTTCTCATTCTTAAACATCAAATTTTATAGATTTTAATTATTTCATATTAAATATACACGCGTAATGCATTTGTGACATGTCATATAACTCAATTATATTTTAAAAATAAATATTTAATCTTTATATTTTTAATATTATTTGTATAATGAAAACTTATGTGCAATTACCATTAAAAATGGTATATTTGTTAATTTTCTCAATATTTTTAAATATAAAATATGTTTCTTCAGTATAATTTAGTAATAAATTTTAATATATTAAAAAATTATATATTGTGCAAAGTTCAAGTCGGATTTTAGTTAGAAATATGCTTATATAATTTTATTTTTTTAAAAGTTCGTTAACCTGAAGAGGAATTTATTCGTCTAAAGTAGCTAACGTACAGGTGATCTCCTCAAAACTCCGTGCACCAGGCTGACGAACAAACCCCCCTGAAAAAATAAATTTGATTGTTTTTGAGTCAATTTTATATGAAGGACCATAACACCCGGTGTAGGTAAATATAGCCGTCTTTCTTCACAGTTCAATAATTCTTTCAGCTTTTTTCGCTAAAACTGTGTACACCCGGCGCACGATCACCCAGTCTTAGAAAAATGATTTTCATTGATTTAGAGCCATTTTGGAGGGGTTGTGTGAAGACCCGGTGTACACAAAAATGACTGTTTTATTATGTTTTTCATTATTAATTCTTATCTAGCTGCAATTAACTTACAATAAAATAAGAGTAATTTGAATATAAACATACGCACAAAACCGTAATTATAAGAGTGCTTTAAATATAGATAAATGTATAAAACTCTAATTATAAGAATACTTTAAAGTACTAAATACCCAAAAACTACCTGAACTTTGGACGTTTTGCAACGAGCTACCTGAACTTTAAAAAATTAAAACGGGCTACCTCAACTTGTACGAAGATGCAAATAGCTATCTCCGTCCAATTGCTGACGAATTTTCGACGAAAATATATCAAACAGTTTACAGTAAATTGGACGGAGGTAGCTATTTGCACATTCGTACAAGTTGAGGTAGCCCATTTTGAATTTTCAAAATCCGGGTAACTCGTTGCAAAACGTCAAAAGTTCAGGTAGCTCTTTGGTATTTAACCCTATTTTAAATATATAAATATATGCATAATGTGTGATTATAAATATAATTATAATATTAAAAATTGTATCCTCAATTCCTTGCCCTACAAGTAATATCTATGAGAAACATCAGACTCTCTGTTTCAGACAATACAGGAAAGAAACATTTGCCTCCCACCAATCGCCTCTTCATGCTATCGTTTCACTCGAATCTCCTTCAGTTATTGACTTCATCAGACTCCATGAAACTCTGCATATGATCTTCAATCTCAAGTTCCGTGCTTCATATCTGAGGAGCAACAAGATTGGAGAAGTTTCCACGCCAAATGACATCAACCTTCACATTTGGTTTCAAATGTACGGTCGAAGCTCAATCTTTGAATCGGGATCAAACAAGCTCCAGAAGACAAACACATTCGATGTGAGGAGTGTGTGGAAACATGTCCACAGGTTGTACACCTCTCAATCTGTAACATCCTTCTAAGTTATGTTCCACCTGCAAAAAAAGAACATTAGCATGGATTAGGGGTGACAATCTTGTCGTGTCTTAACATGTCTCATGTCTAAACGGATAAGTCTTAAACGCGTCTAAACATGTCTCGTGTCTAAACGAATAAGTCATTAATTGTGTCTAAACGTATAAGAGTTGTTTAGACACAGAATCCGTTAAGGTCAAACTCATATACGCTTTAAAGCAGATTAGACACGGCTGGACACGATTAGACACGACACGATTAGACACGTTTAGACACGATTAATTAATCGTGTTTAAACGTATAAGAGTTGTTTAAACACGCTTAGTAATCGTGTCGTGTTATTATCGTGTAAAATGCATATCGTTACAGATCGTTTAATCGTGTCATGTCAGAAATTGTCACCCCTAGCATGGATCATCATCAAGCAGTTTCAAATATCTTTAGAGATCATTTTGATTTCAAGTAATGCGATGATGAGCATAGATATCATACCGATCCATGACAAAGATAATCAAGGTCACGAGCACAAGTGGAGGGGTTGCATGATACGTATACGATTTTAGAAGCTCGCAACTTCAGTAAAAATTTGATCAACTTCATGTGCATCCCTGGACGGTTCGGATCTGGAGAAAGCATCGTATTATGTTAAGATGGAATAGTACAAATCAAAACAAAACTTTACTTATCTGATTAAGTTTATGAGATTCGGTTTAAAGCGCGACTATCTACTTTATATATAAGATAAGGTGCAAGAATAACCTGAGATCACAATATCTGGTTTGGGGAAGTTGTTGCCAAATTTCCCATCGATTTTGTTTAGATCGCCTTGAATGAATGTCGTGTTGGAGATACCGTTCAATTTGGCATTTATATGAGCATCGGAGATGGCCTGGGGAACTATTTCATAGCCATAAACATGTTTAACTCTGAAACAAAGGCAGGCAAAGATGCTTTTGTGAGTGCAATTTTTTACTGTTTAGGTTACCTTCCTGTCACTTTTGTGAGAAAGTATTTTTTGGGTTAAATACCAAGAAGCTACCTGAACTTTGGACGATTTGCAACGAGCTACCCGGATTTTAAAAAATCAAAACGGGCTACCTCAACTTTGGCGAAGATGCAACGAGCTACCTCCGTCCAAATTACTGTCAACTGTTGACATAAATTAGTCGGAAATTCGTTAGAAATTAGACGGAGGTAGCTCGTTGCACCTTCGTCCAAAATTGAGGTAGCCCGTTTTGATTTTTTAAAGTTCGGGTAGCTCGTTGCAAAACGTCCAAAGTTCAGGTAGCTCCTTGGTATTTAACCCTATTTTTTTAGGGTTTTGAGTTACTCATCTAATTGCTCTTTTTCTCCTAAAAGGGTAAAAAAAAAAGTTACTTTCACATAACGTTTTCTTAACAGTGTAGAATTTCCTATACAAAAAATACCTTTTGGCAAGAGATAAACCGATGGTTCCCGTTCCACAGAAGAGGTCGAGGACAACCTCTGAGCCATCGCCTTTGAGACACGCATTTTCTTCAATAAGTTTGTAGAGAACCTCGGCCTGAACAGCATGAAATCTTTGCAGTTACTTTCCAACACTATTTATAAAGAAATATTCACTGAAATTGACATAGTTGAGTTGGTGTACAATCCCCTACAATATGTGAATTGCCTTTTCTACCCCTCATTGACAAAACTTTGGCTCAACCCACATCTCCATACTAAAATACTTGTCACATCAGCAATTGAATGTTATATAAGTTGATTCAGCTCGTATAAACACGTATAATTTCCTATTTATAAGTGAAAGTATGAAATTTATAAGGGTTAAATATCAAGTAGCTACCTGAACTTTGAACGTTTTGCAACGAGCTACACGAACTTTGAAAATTCAAAACGGGCTACCTCAACTTTGAAGAAAGTGCAAATAGCTACCTCCGTCCAATTTTCCGTCAACTTTCGTTGGAAATTCGTCAGAAATTGGACGGAGGTAGCTATTTGCACCTTCTTCAAAGTTGAGGTAGCCCGTTTTGAATTTTCAAAGTTCGGGTAGCTCATTGATAAACGTCCAAAGTTCAGCTAGCTACTTGGTATTTATCCCAATTCATAATATTATTTGCATACATTATGATTTGTGAACAATACCTGGTGAGTATTTGTCTGGAAAAATGAATTTGCCGAAATCTGAAAAGTAAGGCCCCTTAGCGTCTCTGTAATTGTTGATTTCCCATATAAAGTGTACTCTTCTTCACCAACCGAGGTGTTCCCGATAGAAGTATTCACATTGTTAACAATGCTTACCTATTTTAAATTCGAAGAATGTATAAAAGACCCAGAAAAGAAAAGCAAGAATTTAAGGAATTGAAAATTTGAACACATTGAGATAAAAGAGTTTAGTTTATGAACCACTTCGGGAAATGATGAAATCTTCTCAACCAATGGCTGCAGAAGCTCTGGTTTGTGAGATGAAGTGACGAAATTAACCATGAGCTCGGGCAGACCAGTAGTGACATCCCTAAAATGTTACACAAAGGTGTAAACTTTTTCACATTTTTTAAATGATAATTTTTTTTATCTCATTTAGTAGTAGAAGAGTAGAGTATATACCTTCCAGATCTAAGCATTAGATGCTTGAGAAATCCCCCATGAGAGTGAACATTATAAGGGGACAACCCTAATTGGGAATCCCTCCAACAATCCTGAATAGCTTCAAGAACCTAAACAACATTCAAGTTAAAGGAAACTTTTTTAAAAAAAAAATATTGAGATCCATTGAATAATTTCATCTCTAACAAGCAGTGAGAATGTGCTTAGAGTGATTGACTATAAAGGGAAAGCAAACTACTCAAAAGATTCAAAATTGACTCCAAATTCACAATGTGAATGAGTATTAGCATTAAATAAATGCTTAGCGAGTAGAAAATATATATGTTTTTCGTATAAATTTATTCAAGGGTTAATACCAAGTAGCTACTTCAACTTTGGACGTTTTGCAACGAGCTACCCGAATTTTGAAAATTCAAAACGGGCTACCTCAACTTTGAAGAAGGTGCAAATAGCTACCTCCGTCCAATTTTCCGTCAACTGTCGTTGGAAAGTCGTCAGAAATTGAACGGAGGTAGCTCTTTGCACATTCTTCAAAGTTGAGGTAGCTCGTTTTGAATTTTCAAAAATCTAGTAGCTCGTTTCAAAATGTCTAAAGTTTAGGTAGCTACTTGATATTTAACCCTTTATTCAATATACGTACTTGATTAGCTGGATCACTTTGCAGCAAGCATTTGTCAACATTCAAGACCTTATCAAAGAATCCCGGTGCATGAAGCCCGAGAGCATAGTTATCACTACCTTCTTGTCTCTCCCCTAACAGTTCCTTTGGCACCCATCTTTGATGACCAAATGAAAATTCCATCTGTGACAACATAAGATTAAAAAAAAAACAGATTTTCTAATGATTCATCTGCTTTCATAATTGTAACATGATCAGGTTTTGAGCACAATATAAGCTAAGATCTAATTTCCTTAACTGACCTTATTCCTGTATTTATATTGGAGATCACAGGAAATGATGGGTTTCATGATATTCTGAAACTCGGGTTCCTTATCAGAAAATTTCCCAACATGAACAATCAATTCACGAACTTGCTGTTCTTTTACTCGCAACTGTGCCTCGTACAGTAAGTTTTGAGTTTTACAGCCTCCACAATACTCCGCATACTCGCATGGGGCATCAACAATGTCCCGGGGTGGAGATATCGTCCTCACTTTAGAGACCTACACAACCAGAGATGAAGATGAACAGATAAAAAAAACAGAAATATATTCCGATTTATTGCATTTGAGTACATTGAGATAAAATAATTCAGCAATTTCCTGAACTTAAGTGTAACTGAATTGTAATCAAAACTCAAGCTCGAACCTTTGCTTAGATTCCACAAAGCACACTAGCCCAACTAATGAATTGGCGATTACAAACATGATTATAGTACAGAACTAAGACGATTAATAAAGAAAAGGACAGAATTTAAAACGCAGACACACTTCTAACCTCAGCATAACTTCCCTTCCTACGAGTGACTCTACCAATGAAGCGTTCACCTGGGAGGGCGCGGTCGCACATGACCACGAACCCAGTTTCGGCCACCTTGCATACTCCCTTTCCTTTGAATGCCAAGCTTTCACACACTAATTCAAGGGTCTGGTTCTTCTTCGGGAAGTACGACGGAGCTGGCCTTGTGGGTTCAACAGCTTGTGGCGGCAAAGGGTCTTCGGTGATAGAGTCGGGAAGAGACGCCACGGAAGACGCGGGACGGAGCTTTTGGACCCATGGACGTGGGAGGAGTATGTGTCGGAAGCTGTGGCTGGGGACCGTCGCCATTTTCATGAGGGTGGAAACTCTGAGGACTGGCTCGGCCGTCTCCTTTCACTTCAAAGTTTGTAAAAAAGGTTAGGTTAATTAATTAATTAATTGGTTACACATGTTTCAAAATGTAATTAATTGGTTTTGTTACGTGACTAATTGGTCACGCATGTGTTTTCCCAATGTGATTAATTGATCATTCCGTTAGTAAACCGTTAATTTTACCGTTAATTAGTATTTTTAACATATTTTTGAATTATCAAATGACTATTATGCCCAAAATACAAAGTGACTGTAAGAAAAAAAAAACAGAATCGCGATTCAAATCCAGAAGAAATGTGTTTCTGGGTTCATCATGAACCCAAAAATACAATTCTAGGTTCATCATGAACCCAGAATCTTGTTCGGAGAAGGAGACGTACCTGAAAGAGATTGCTACGGTAGAGAATCGTTGTCAATCGCTGTCAATCGTGGTCACATATGAGGAGAATGAACAATAAGAAGAAAGGTTGATGAAGAACAGCTCGGTGGATGAAAATGGTAATTGAGTCATTTTATGTATTTAAATAGTGACTTAACGGTGATTTTTGACGATGAACAGTAGAAAAACCAATTAGTTACATTAATCACATTTTGAAATATGTGTAACCATTCTGAATAATGGTCATACATGTGTAACCAATTAAGTAATTAATCCAAAATGTTATGTCAAAAGAACTGTTATCTTTCTGTTTATAAAATAGAATGCAGGGTTTTATTGAACCTATGTAAGAAGTATGGGATCATAAGTGAATTAAGTAATCTTGTTCTTGGAGTAACTGGGCTTCCATGTCGGCAGCTGAAGAAGTTGCAACAAAACCGGTGAGACAGCAAAGCCCAGAGGCCAGAACACAGACGAAGTCAGCGCCGAATCATCAAACGGAAAAATCAATAGAAGAGTAGAAGACGGAAGAACAGACCACCTAGAATTCTCCACTGACCAACTTCTCCGACCTTCAAGGAATTGTTAGCCGTCCGAGACTGGTCTACCAGCTACAGTCTACGTTCCGCGTTCATAAATTTTCAAACTTCTAACCCAACAAGATATTGGATAGCACGGATCCAAGAATCAGATCTGTTCTTCAATTTTCTCCAAATTCTTGTTTCGTTATTGTCAGAAATCCACCTGATTTGCTGTCAATTCTGTTTTCTCTATGTGCCATGTTACATGATCTGCCCCCCATTATTGCGCTCCAAACTGTTTGGAGGAAAGTCCATATTGTGATTAATTCTTCAGTTTCATGACGGAACCTTTATTGCTTTTGGTTATTTTCCTGCTCCTAGACCCATATTTGAAGCTTTGGCAACCTATGAACGTATTGACTTTAATTGTCGATTAGATCAGCTAGTACAAGTTCATAGAATTTCTATTTCTGGGTCTGATTCTTTCTCATTTCTGGACTTGCGGTTCATTAAAATTGAACTCTTTCTCATTTTTTGGAGATTTTTTCGATCGGGGTTCATTGCAATTGAGATAAAAGAGTTAGTGTCAATGGAGGAGGGTGGTAAAGATCAAATCTTCCAGAACAGAACCAGCCAATCTAGGGTTCTGCCATGGAGATTCCTCCATTGTTTGCTCTTCTTTCTAGTTGTGGGTCTAGGGTTTTCGATCATCAGCATGAACACTATGCGGTTTTTCAGTGTCCAAACCCAAACTGCCATTGTTGCCTCCGTGGCGCAGTCCAATACCAGATTTTTGGCACCACCAGACGAACCAAACAGTCTAGAAAGATGGGTCAGGCCTCCATCTAACCTGCTGCACTCCATGAATGACAATGAGCTTTTCTGGAGGGCGTCTCTTGTTCCTCGGATTCCAGACTATCCATTTAATAGAATTCCAAAGATTGCCTTTATGTTCTTGACAAAGGGTCCACTACCACTCAGTCCATTATGGGAGAGGTTCTTCAAGGGTCATAAAGGATTGTATTCGATCTATATGCATACCATGCCATCTTATGTTGCTGATTTTCCGTCCTCATCAGTCTTTTACAAGAGGCAGATTCCTAGTCAGGTACATATACTTGTTCTTTTAGAATAGATAATTATCAAAAAACAAACCGAACTTTAATAAAAAACTAAACAGCAAACCAAACTTTTGGAATTGGGCAAATAACAAACCTACCTCAAATTTTCATTAGGTTTGAATGGATTTTTCAATGTTTGAAGAGTTATTAAGTCGTGATACACTTTCCTTAGAATACTTTAACTAATGTTAACTTAATAACTCTCTCAAACATTGAAAAATTTGTTCAAACATGATGAAAATTTGAGGTAGGTTTGTTGTTTGTCAACAAAAAAAGATCGGTTTGCTGTTTGGTTTTCTTCAAAGTTCAGTTTGTTTTTTTGGTAATTAACCCTAATCATTATATAGAAATTGCACCCTTTGTGTCATCTTCAAGTCTAGATGGATTTATGCAGGACTTAGTTGATCAGTTCAATTGGTATCCATGGCTTCGCTTTTCTGCTGGTATCTTATCTTGTGATGCTTATTGCATACTGAAATTATGCCTAAACGAAACGGATTAAGTATGAAATAGTGTACCAAATCCTAACTCAAAGAAGTTTATTTTGGTAAAATTATAAACAAGGGTTAGATGTCAAATTGCTATCTTTGACACTTCTCTTTACCTTTTGCCATTTGCAGTTGGTTGAATGGGGAAGAATGAGTATGTGTGATGCTGAAAGGCGACTTTTGGCAAACGCGATGCTCGATATCTCGAACGAATGGTTCATCCTCCTCTCCGAAGCCTGCATTCCTCTCCAAAACCTCACCACTCTCTACCAATACCTATCAAATTCAAGACACAGCTTCATGGGTGCTTTTGACGAAAATGGGCCCTACGGGCGGGGCCGATACAACCGAAACATGGCTCCCGAGGTGAACCTCACCGAGTGGCGAAAAGGGTCCCAATGGTTCGAGGTCAATCGCAAACTAGCCCTCAAGATTCTCGAAGATTCAAAATACTACCCAAAGTTCAAGAAGTTCTGCACGCCCGCCTGTTATGTGGACGAGCACTACTTCCCGACCATGCTGACGATTGAATCCCCAAGCCTTCTCGCAAACAGAACAATGACGTGGGTGGATTGGTCGAGGGGTGGGGCCCACCCGGCGACATTCGGGAAAGATGACATCACGGTTGATTTTCTGAAGAAGATTCTTCAAGGTTCGACATGTACGTATAACGATCGCCCAACCTCACTGTGTTTTTTGTTTGCTCGGAAGTTCGCACCGAGCGCGTTGGAGCCTCTGTTAGGTTTAGCATCCACGGTTTTCGGGTTCTAGAACAGAATACATTGGTTATATACCAGATTGGCTATCGTTATACTTTTGCAGTAGAGACTGATTTTAGTACGAGGTTGTTGCGTGGAACAGAGACAAGATTATTGACAATCATCTCATGTATTAAAATGGGAAGGGTAAATTGCCCTATCAGATGTTTGGAGATGTTGTTCAATGTAGGGGTGATAAAAAAGGCTAGTTGGATCGAATTTTCGACAAGACTGGCCCAACTAGGACCAAGACCGAGCGGGCAAGTTTTTTTCTTCAAGGTCGGGCTCGGTCTTGGACTTTTTTTCCAAAAGTCTGACTAAGATTGGACTGGTCCGACCTTGAAGAAAAACCTAGAAATTCATGGTGTAGCATTTAACAACCCTTGAATCGTTTCCATAATGGAAGTGCGAAAAGACGAGAAGCGAGCGGTATCAAAACGAAAACTCCGGTGATTTTTTTTGTCAAACCATCTAATATATATTTTTCAAAAAATATCGGTTCAATACTAAGACCGGCCCGAGTCAAGCAAGACCGACTCAGACGGACTATTTTAGCCAAAATCGGTCTCGGTACTCCAAATGTGATCCCCAAATGTCAAGACCGAAATTTCAGTATCGGTTATGTCTCTAAGACCGGCCTGACCCGCCCATGATCAACCCTAGTTAAATGCACCTCACCTGTTGTTTTGTGTACCTGTATGTTTGGGATTGTTATTTGCATCACTTACACCTTAATTGTTTCTTTCGTCTATTATCTCGTCATAGTCACATGGTTCTGAAATTCAATTGATTTCTCATTATACCCTCTCTTCCATGTATTAAACTGTTCTTCTCCCCCAAATTTACTGAAACCTTCTTCTCCCCTACGACGATGACTCCCTCGTACTGTTCACAGAACCATGGTGATAGAGTCTCTAAAATGAGGAGGTATCTATGTGGTCAAACGAGACAATCACATGTCTTTTAACGAAAAACCGATACGAAATGATAACAGTGAGTGCATTTAACAACATTTTCAAACATCACCTAAACATCTGGTTCCAGTGGGGCAATTTACCCAAATGGGATTGATTTTTGGTTCTTTGCAGATTAAGAAGTTCAAAGAACAAACCGTGCTATAGTTCATCCTGCTGCCCTTCTTTCGATATACGACTATTCTGTTGTCGGAGAAGAAACCTCGAAGCCAATGACACATGGAGCGCTGCGCCATACGAAAGAACATCCTCGTTGATTTCGAAGTAGGATGAATGAACAGAAGCGAGCTTTCCCCGTTTCTCGTCCGCCATCCCGAGAAGGAAGAAGTGTCCTGGCATGGCCTCCTGATAGAACGCAAAGTCCTCTGAACCCATCAACGGTTGCATTCCTTTGACCTTGTCTGCGCCAAGGACATCTCCTGCGACATCGACAAAGTGTCGGTGTAGATTGTTGTTGTTTACTGTCGGAGGAAATAATGGTTTTTGATTTGTTAAGAAATCTACGGTCGCATTACACCGTTGTACCGCAGCTTGCTTTGTTATGACCTGCGAAGATGGAATAGTTGAACTGAATCACGATCATGATGGATAGTTCTGTATATAGAATTTGATTACCTCCTCGATTCGATTCATCAAATGGATTAAACCTTCACGCGACAAGGCTCGGAATGTGCCACCGATCGTGACCGAGTCGGGAATAACGTTGAACGCTCCACCACCTTGGAATTTAGTAACAGTAACCACCTGCATCCGTACGATGATATAGATCATTAGAACTTTAATAAAAGTGTTAAATACCAAGTAACTATCTGAACTTTGGACGTTTTGCAACAAGCTACCCGAACTTTGAAAATTCAAAACGGGCTACCTCAACTTTGAAGAAGGTGCAAATAGCTACCTCCGTCCAATTTTCAGTCAACTGTCTTCGGAAAGTCGTCAGAAATTGGACAGATGTAGCTATTTGCACCTTCTTTAAAGTTGAGGTAGCTCGTTTTGAATTTTCAAAGTTTTAGTAGCTCGTTGTAAAACGTCCAAAGTTCATGTAGCTACTTGGTATTTAACTCTTTAATAAATGGTACACAGAAATTTACTTATCTTAAAATCAACAGTTTCCTAAAAATGCGTCATTATAACAAACAAGTTAAGACGACGCTTATATAGCAACGCTTTATAAGCGTTGCTAAACCCTTATAGCGTCTAAACTCTAAAGATCACTAAATTTCAGATACACATTACTAAGTTTCAGACTTCAGTCAGTTTTTTTCACTATGCTTAAGAAATGAAGCAGAAGAGAGACCTGAGAGTCTAAAGGATCGGCTTCCCGAGAAACGAGATGCTGCAAGCTGATGATCACACTCGATGCAGCAACGATCGGGTCGATTAGGTCATTTGGATGAGCAGCATGTCCTCCCTTCCCAGTTATCGTAGCTTCGAAAAACCCACTTCCAGCCAAGAGAGGTCCAGGCCTCGTAGCTACTTCACCTAGAGGTATATGGTGAGCTACATGAAGGCCGAAGATTGCCTGCACGTTTTCAAGTGCTTTTTCATCTACGATCTTCTTTGCACCTCCTCCTCCTTCCTCGGCGGGTTGGAAAACTAGAACTACTGTGCCCTGAATGATCAACAGATGAGGGAATACATTGGATTACTAGCTAATTTTCTAAATCTATCACTGGGTTTAAGTTTGAGCGACTGTTCTAAGTAGCCCAGCTCGGTTTTACTGACTTTGTTGTCCTATTTTTTACTGACCTGTAATTCTTCTTTCTGATTTTGTAGGATCTTGGCAGCACCTAGAAGCATTGCAACATGAGCATCATGTCCACAAGCATGCATTTTTCCAGGCACCTTGCTCTTGTGTTCCCACTCCACAAGTTCCTACACACCAACCCCATTAACTCTTCATCAACCAAACCAATTTTGCAGTACCGAAAAACCCAAAAACCATGTCGAAAAGAACAAATTTTGATCAAGAAAAAGTAAGTTTTTTTGTGTGGGGCATGAATGAATTCAGATTATCGGAACAGAGAAAGAAATCCTGGTCTGTAAAAGAGGAACCTGCATAGGAAGAGCATCCATGTCGGCCCTTAGAGCAACGAAAGGGGGCTTATTAGTGCCAATGAAACCAACAACACCAGTGACAGCAAATGGGTGTTTGTACGAGATTCCCAGATTGTCTAATTCGGCTCGAATCAGCTTACTGGTCTCAAATTCCTCGTACGCCAGTTCCGGATTCTCGTGTATCTTCCTCCTGATTCCGACCATCCAATCGACAAGTTCAGTGCTTTTCGCAGAATCAAGAACATTACGCGCCTTTAGCAACTCATTTGACCCTGAAGCATGATAGTCCGACAAAATGAGCGCCAAGCAGATGGTGAAAATCGCAGAGACACATCTCAAAGAAGGCATCTGGAGATCAAAGGTTCGATTTTTAGTCAATTCTTGAAGATATCGGACAGTTAAATGGAAGGAATATTGAAAAATTGCTGTTTATGGTATAATATAAGCCAAAATCTAAATTCAGAGATCGATGGGAATCTGAAAATATTAAAAAAGTGACAAGAAAAATGATTAGATTTACCTCATTTATTATTAATATGGTGTATTTATAATTTTTCCTTTATTTTTTACAATATTATTCATGTAATTTTTAGTCGGATAATTACAATTAAAAATTAAAATCTTACTTAAAATGATATTTTTATTGAAATTCACTTTATAATTTTCTCTCGTATTGATTGTGCACCCAAAAAAGGTATAAAAAAAAGCGGTCAGGAAGATTTTTTATTTCTAAATTTCAGACTAAAACCTTTAATTAAAAGATAAATTTGATTGATTATTTCTTTCACGTGCCTTTTTGCAATTAACAACATGTTCTAAAGAATGTTGAACAATAGAAGGGCGGCTTTGCTTTTCCTGGTATTAATATAATATAACCTAATGTTTAATTTCTAATATAATTTTAATTACAGAACACTGCATATTTTGAGTATAATGCAAATAAAACAAAAGCTAGCTTTGCTTTTAGAATAAAAATTCTGTAAAAAAAAGAAAAGAAAAACAAGTGACATTGTATTAGGAGAGATTAAAAAAAATTGGCTGAACCGAATTTTTAACAAGACCGGCTCGAGATCGGTCTGACTAAGATCGAGCCCGACACCAAGCAGACATGTTTTTTTTTCCAAGGTCGGTCTCGGAGTTTTTTCCCTAAACCCCGAGTCCCCGACTAGGACCGGACCAGACCAACATTGAAGAAAATCATAGAAATTCATGGTGTAACCTTTGAAACACTAATAATTCATGACATTGAAGCATTCAACAACCCTTTGATCGGTTCCATAAGGGAAGTGCGACGAAAGACGAGAAGCGAGAGGGTTCAAGACCAAAACTTCGGTGATTTTTTTTTGTTCATCCAGTTTATACCAAAAATGTCGTCCAAGACCGAAACCGGTCCGAGCCAAGCAAGACCGACTCGGGCGGACTTTTTTTTACCAAAGTCGATCTCGGTCCTCCAGATATCAAGACAGAAATTTCAGTCTCAGTCTCGGCCCTACCTCTAAGACCGGACCGGCCCGTCTATAATTAGCCCTACATTGTATAACGAATCCGTTAATACGAATCAGTAAAATAGTGTTGTTGTGATGTTGTAAAAGTTGTGTACGCCGGCCATACAAACGAAGCCTTCCGAGAAAATAAATTTGATTGTTTTGGAGTCATTTTAACTTGATTGAGTGTACGCCAGGTGTATTCAAATACAACATTTTCTCTTCACAAATGTCATCGTCGGTTTTCTACATTGGATCAAACTTGGGTACACCAGGCTCACAAACCCGCAGCGTTAAACAAATGATTTCGACAGTTTTAGAGCGATTTTGAGGGGCTTACGTGAACACCCGACCTATACAAAGTAAATACTTTTTTTTTTAAATTGGGCTTAGGGCTTTAGCTTCTACAGCCTGTTATCATGAACTAGAATCAATTAGCCCAACGAGTATATATTATAAATTATATATTTTTTTAAATACTTCGACTTTTCCCAATTGTGCTTAAATAAATCTACTTGTTCTAATAATAAAATAGGATAAAATATGACCTTTTCCCTTTATTATTTGGATATAATTCGATTTGTTTCCTTACTGTTTTAACTATTTATCGGGATTTTCACTTCCGCCAAATTTTACATTCTTGAACAATTGTAAAAATAATAAAATACGTTTAAGAATGTCACAATTAAATCCTTCAAAAGTTTAATATATATGACCTAAACCCTAGTAGTTCGCAAAATTGTTAGTTTGTTACTCAATTGAGTCGATGGAATCAGAACTTAATTGTTACATATAAAAAAATAAATTTTTTTAAGGATTTACATTTTTAAAAGTGCTATAATTTTTAAAAAATATATTGTTAAGTTTTAATGAAAAATCTGGCAAAAATGAGAAATCTGATGATAGATGACCAAACATTAAAGAATGAAATTTTTAATTGTAACCTAAAAAGAAAAACTCGAATTGTGCCTAAACAATATAAAACAAAGTCATATTACCCAATAAAATGTTGTATTCACGATTTAAATTTTGGAAAAAAATAGTTACAATTTATTATAAAATACTTTATTGGATATTGATCGTAGAAATTAATTACAGCAAAATAGATCCGTTTAGAAAGTTTGATATGAACTAGCTTGGTTAACTCGAAGAACACGTTTTTTTTGGCCACCTACTTGAAGAACACGTTACTTGGCCCAAATTGCCAGATCACACAGAAAGGGAAAGAACAAACCAGTTAATTTCAAACAATAGGGCAATTAAATTACTTGCAGGGCACGTTGGATGATATAAAAACATATGTTCATACTTCATAGATACCATCTTGACCATATTTTAAAGCAAACCATGATCATCAAGAATCTAAAATTTTAATCTTTATAGGCAGCAGCAAAATAGACATTAAACAAAGTTCCAAAACACGAATTCAACTGAATATGACAGATTACTATTCATTGAAATGAAATTAAGGGGAGAAAAAAGATATGCAGCAATACCTCCTCTGTTGAACAAGATCAATCGGCTCACTTCCTAAGAGCCTGTCTGTTCCTCTTCTTGGCACCAGACTTGGACACCTTGAGACTTCGGTGCACAACAGATAACCTTGCTAGGGCAGCAGCCTTGAGGTCGGGCCTGTAGAAATTGTCTCCAACCTGAAGTAAGAAACCGAACCAGTTTTGTTAGAAGGAAAACCAAAATCATGAGCAAAAATGAATTGATAAACATAGATTTCTATCAAGTGATTCTGAAATCACTATACAAAACTGGATAAGAAATGAGAAGCTATTGGTGCAAAGAAGTTTGTAAAGAAGAATTTGTAAAAATTTCAGCTTCCATGTTATGAAAGTCAGAAGAGTATTCTTCCTCAGAAGCCAAGCGTTAACAAGAC
This sequence comes from Chamaenerion angustifolium, assembly GCA_946814005.1. Lineage (NCBI taxonomy): Eukaryota > Viridiplantae > Streptophyta > Magnoliopsida > Myrtales > Onagraceae > Chamaenerion > Chamaenerion angustifolium. The sequence continues at coordinate 922,162 of OX328281.1, forward strand.
TATTGCATCGAAAGAACAACACAAAGTGGTCCATTCTTATATGTTAAAGGCCTCATCATTGAAAAAGTTAAATCCACTACCCAAAAAATCAATCCACATCCCCAAAACACAAAACAAGAGTGATTAAATTGGTATTCTGTAAAAAATAGGGAAAAACATGCGCTTAGCAGCAGCACATAAAGAGCAATCACTGAAATTTCATAAGCCAAGCGTAACAGACATATCGCATTGAAGAATCCACACAAAGTGGCACTTCTTACATGTTAACAGCTCATCATCAATATAGTGACATGAAATAATAACCAAATATCAACTGTAATGATCAATAATAGATGGACAACACTGGAGAATTTACCTGGTTTGCAACAGCCTTGGCCATTCTTGAGAACTCCTTTTTCATCGTAGACTTGTTGAGCAATGCTGCAGGCTTGTTCTGCTTCTTGGTCTTGGTAGTGGCAAGCAGAACGGATTGCTCCTTAGTTGGCTGAATAGTGACAGTCTTGATGTTAGCCAGCCCTACAAAAGAATAACCATAACTAATTAAATACCAAGCCACACAGATTGAGAAAGATTTTTTTTTTTTTAAAAAGTAAAAGATGTACATGGAATTGATCAATCAAGATTCAAGCTAACGTTTTGGTTCTAAAAAAATATCTACCTACTAATATCTTCTCATGTCAACTCTTGCTGAACCTAGAAACGATCATACATAACATTCGATTGCATTTCAATCTCAAATAAGAGCTCGTCTGTCAGAGGATTAATAATCAATATAAGAACCATAGATTTGTTCTAAACCCTGCAGTCAAGGCTACAAACCTAAAAAAACACTCATTGCACAAACATATGATCTTCAATCCACATAATCTAGCTTCAGCTTCACATATGAAGAATCTCAAATATCACAATCGATACATATAACGTCCAAAAATCGAAACTGAAACAGCAAACGCTGACGAAGCAAGTAACCAATATTTTTATGAGCTCATCCAGTCTCCATCAATAAAACACTAACAAAACCGTACCAGAGTGCTTGTAGGAATTGAGGTTGTAGAGATTGCCAGGCTCTTTGCTGAACCGAACGCCGGCAGATCCATTGCCAAACTCCTTCACGAGAAAGGAGTTATTCCTCTTCACGATCTCCCAGATCAATTGGCCAGGTATTGTTGCCATCTCTGTTACACTTCTCTTTCACCTGAAAGCATCGAATAGATACATCAGATCAACTCTCCGACGAGGAGAGCCAGTCGACTGCTTTCAACTGCGCGGCACTTACCAGCGAGGGGTTTTGCTCTGGCAGGGGCAATGGAGACTTTGCGCGGTGAGCTAGTTATATGCAAACCCTAGCGCTAGGGTTATGGTTGAATGAAAACTAAATATTCTCCATTAGCCCCCCAAGCTTTGTTATATCTACTTCATGGAACTTTACAAACTTTTCAAGACGCAATCACCCCCACCCACAAACTTGAGTTTTTCTGTCCTACCTAAAATATCACGTTGCCCGATTTTTTAGACAGATTTTCAATTTATCCCCTAAAATTTAAATCATAAACTTTTCTTCCCTTATGTTTAATCAAATTACATATTTACCCCTCCGTTACCTTTTCAATCCAAATTTAACCGAATTAATTTTAAAAATTGCAAAAAAAAATAAAAATGAAAATGTCACAATTTAACATTTTTAAAATATTACAATTGAGTACCGATTCGATTGAGTCTCAATTGAGAGGCTCACCTCTGAATTATAACCATACCCCAAACCCTAGTGATCCGTAGTGATCTCCCAAACCTGACCCGTGTTTTTACGGACCATCCATGAGTCAAAAACTCTTACCCAAACACGACCCGTGGCGGGTTATCCATGAGTTGGGTCAGATTTTGATACCCCTAAGACCCTGCTTTGTTAACTAAACTAAAATCGAGTTTTTCTTTAATTCTAACGAGACGAGTCAAGATAGAACATACTAAATATTGCATCGAACTCGATGTTCGAGCTAGCGAGCAATTTGATGTTCGACTCGGCTCGACTAGACAACATCCGTAAGCTCGTGAGCACTTTGATGTTCAACTCGGCTCGGTTAGAGGACACCCCTTACGGGTCAGTTACTGCCACAGTGAAACCAATATTCATACCAAAATGCTGAATTCAGTTGATGATTGTAATCGTAACCACACAGATTGGTAGATGATTCAACTCTTCCTAAGATCAATGGAAAATCACAACACAGAGAACAAGAAAAACTCTCAAATTCAAGAGGACGGAGAAGATCCGAGACGGTACCCAACTCCAGGCATTAACCTAGCTCCTTCCTCATCATTGAACAGATCGTCCGTCGTCCTCAGCACCGCGTGCAAAACCACCACAGCGGTGGCTATCAGTAGCGCGAACAGTATGTTTTCCGTCGCGCTCGTCAGGAACAAAAACACGAGAGTAAACACTGACAGTGAGATCAGCACGATTCGGTCGTCAATCGTGCGGCCGAATACGGCAAGCGGCTCGTCCCTTAGGAAGTAGAAGAACACCCAAAGCAGCGTCATGACGGAGAACACGAGTAGCGAGATCGGGTGCCAGAGGAGGCTGAGGAAGAGGATAAAGAGGGCAACAATGGCGTAGTTCACGCGGAAGAAGCCGATGTTGGTCCGTAGCCTCCCGAAGGCGTCTGAGAAGCTCGACGGGAGCCTGATTGAATGGATATCGATCATCAGCTTCCAAGGTCGCCGCTCGGCGTAACTGGACACGATCCTCTCCCGCGCGCGGGCGACATACGAGAGCTGCGACGGCTCCGACGCCGTCGGGATGGTGCCGTACGTTGTCATTTCCGGCGAGGTTACGACTTTCCGGCGGAGAAGGCAGAGGAAGTGGATGAAATAAGGAAGTGGAAGGAATGACTAGACTGGTAGTTTGGAACTTCTCGCTGAAGATATCGTTGCCGTTTGGACTGTTTGGTGGTTATGATTATGCGTGACATTATTTGGACATTCTTTCTCCCAAAAATATTCGGTTGACGACATTTAGTCCTTCAATTCTTAATAGTTACAAATATCTCCTTAAACTTTAATTATTACATAATGATCCCTAAAATAATGTTTAACTATATATATATATATATTTTTTTTGGGTGGGGTGGGGGGTGGTTAAAATATAACGTTGTCCCTAATATTGACAACAATTCACAAATTCTCTTAATGTTAAGTTTTAAAAAGGGTTAAATACGACATTGCCCCCCAAAACTTACGCTGATTTTAAAAAATTTCATTAAAGTTTAAAGTCTCCATATTGTTGTTCTTTATTTTGTCATCCCCTAATGTTTAGAAATGATGAAAAATCCCCCACGAAAGATCATTTGACAAGAGGTGATTTTTCATCATTTCTAAAAATTAAGGAAGACTTTAAACTTTAGTTTAAAGGGAAAATTTTAAAATCGACGTAAACTTTAGAAAGCAATGTCGTATTTTACCATTTTAAAAATTACTTTGTCCAAAAAATAAAGATTTAAATTTTTTTATGTTTTGGCCAGAGTTTTTTAGAACAAAAAAACTTGGTAAGAGATTCATTTTCCATCTTCCGTTAATTTTTTCTTCCAAATTGAACAAAATATGTTTTAAAATTACAAGAATAACAAAATACTTTTAAAATTTTCACAATTAAATATTTTAAAACATTTTTATATGTTATGATTCGATCGAAATTCGATTCAGCCTCAACCGAAGGTGTTAAGGTCTAATCTCATACCAAACTAGTTCATCCAAGTAGGTTATAGATCCTACCAAAGTACTTAAATTAGTTGTTTTTATATCAATGAGTAGATACGATATTTTTAAATAATTTCTTTCCTTCTAAATTTGAATATTGAATTTTAATGACTTATCTTAATTATTCCTTTGACCGTCTCTCTGGATTGCATGAATGGAGAAGCTCCATGGAAATGTGTGATTAGGTTTGAAGGAACTTCAATTTCAAGTGAAGTCTTCCAATGTCTGCACTTCAATGGTTTCCCTTAAGGTTTCCAACTATATATATATATATATATATATAACCCAATATAACTATGTCTATGTAGCTAAGGTTTTGGTGAATCATTTCAATGGAGGCAAAACAAAGATTTCTTCATGGAACATTGGAAGCCACCATCTTCCATGCCACACCCTACAAACCTCCATTCCCATTCAATGTAAGTAGTTATAAACATTCATTATTATGTTATTTTTAAGGAAAAAATTGTGTTTAGGGAGTAACTTTTCATATCTGGGTCAACCCGTAAATTCGTATAATAAAATTATATTATATATACTTCACAAGTAACATAAGTTGCAATGTCACATTTAGGGGGACAAAAAAAACCGGTGAACCAAAAAATTGAAAAAAAATCTGTCCTAAATTTAAGATCAAGTCAAAATGGGCAAATTTTTAATCCCAAACTTGGGATAAGTTTCTTTTACCCAAAAGACTGAATAAACCGATCCAGATTGAGTATAGGTTGGAAACAACATTTATTGTATTTTTTTTAATTAATTTATTGCGAGTTTAGGGTTGTGTTTAAAATTTGAAAAAAAAATTGAATATTTGGTATGATATTTGTATTTTGTTTAATATTGGATACTTTATATAATATTTACATTGTGTTGTATTTAAAAGCTTTGGGTATATATATATATATATTTTGAGAAAAAGTAGGTTCAAGACCGAAACCGATCCGAGTCAAGAAAGACTGCATCATACGTTTTTTTTAGATAAACTCGGTCTCAGTCTCGGTTCTCCTGACATGAATCCTGAAATTCCGGGTTCATATTTTTTTTGGAGAAAAGCCCGTCCCGAACTCACCCCTAGGTCACATGGTTTGTGGGTCAACCATAAAATTTAAAACGGGCTTGAATGAATCTGATTCACCTAGACTAAGTCTCCACCCATGACTGATCAAACTGTGTGTGGACCAGAACCAGGTGGCTCTAGTTGGGTCTATACTGAGGCTCAGTCAAACCAACTATTTTCTTTTGCTACGATTGAAACAAAAGTAAAAGTTTTGAGGACCTTAGCTAAATATTTTTTGCAGTGCATATTAGCCAATGGGAAGCCTACTTACGTGACCATAAGACTAAACAACAAGAAGGTGGCTCGAACGACCCACGAAAGGGACCGTCTTTGGAACCAAACCTTCCACATTCTATGCGCCCACACCTCCGATTCAACCATCACATTCACCCTCGAAACAAAATGCTCGGTTCTCGGGATGATCCACTTCCGAGCCACTCAATTCCTCAACAAGTCGAGCCTAGTTCACGGGTTCTTCCCCTTAGAGCCCAAGGACAAGACATCGGATTCAAACCTTAGGTTGCAGCTCATTCTTTGGTTCAAGCCTGCAGGGACCGAACCGGGCTGGGAAAAGTTGATTGCGGGTGGGAGTCACTACAAGGGTTTGCAGAATTGTAGCTTTCCACAGAGATCGAACTGCCACGTGTCGCTCTATCAAGACGCTCACCATCTGTCTAGTTTCCGACCTCCAATCAACGGAGTCCAAAGCGACGAAAACCCTAATCCGAGAAGATTGTGGGAGGATGTGTTCAAGGCCATAGAGAATTCAAAGTACTTTGTATACATAGTTGGGTGGTCTCTAAACCCTAAACTAATCATGGTATGTAACCCTAAACTCCCACATTATAAGCAGTGTTATCAGAACCGGGCCGGACCGACGTAAGTTCAACCGGGAACCAGATCCCTATCCAGTTTGATTCAGAAAAAAAGAATGTTTTGCAAATGAAAATAGTTTGAACCGAGTTGAACCGAACAGTTTTCGATTCAATTTTTAGGCTATTTTTTCCAAACCAATCGGTTTTTTTTACTCCCTTTTTTTCAGACCGATCGGGTTTTTACTTGTGAACAGTGAATCGCATATTGAACCGAATCCGATCGGGTTCAACCATCTAAACCGGGAACCGACCTCCTCACCGGTTAAAGGGCCAATCCGGTTCTGATAACACTTATTATAGGGTTAATTTTTTTTAAAGAAAAAAAGTGATGTTTTATAGGTTCGAGACACGGATACCGATATCCCGCACGCTGTCGGAGTCACGCTCGGGGAATTACTGAAGAGGAAAGCTGAGGAAGGCGTGGCGGTGCGAATCATGTTGTGGGACGACGAAACCTCATTGCCTGTCATCAAGAACAAAGGAGTCATGGGAACCCACGATGAGGACGCGTCAGCTTATTTTCGACACACTAAGGTCGAGTGCAAGTTGTGCCCTAGATTGCACCACAAGTTCCCGACCGTCTTTGCTCACCACCAAAAGACCATAACCCTAGACACACCGTCACAATCCGGCTCAACCCATCGAGAGGTCACGAGCTTCATCGGAGGGCTTGACCTGTGCGACGGAAGATACGACACGGAGGAGCATTCCTTGTTCCGAACACTTGACTCGGAAATCCATTACCATGATTTTTACCAATCGAACATCGCGGGGGCAAACCCTAATAAAGGCGGCCCACGAGTCCCATGGCACGATACCCATGCATGTGTTCAAGGGGAAGCGGCATGGGATATATTGACCAACTTCGAGCAACGATGGGCCAAGCAATGCAACCCGAACATCCTCATCCCCGCTCGAACCATGTCCGGGCTCATTCAGGCTGGACCGCATCTTGACTGGAACTGGAACGTTCAAGTCTTTCGATCGATTGACCACATATCAGTGACTCAGAAGAACCTTTGAGTCGAACAAAACATCCACGAAGCTTACGTGGACTCGATCAGGCGAGCCGAGCGGTTCATCTACATTGAGAACCAATACTTCATCGGGGGCTGCCATCTATGGACCAAAGACTCCCACTCGGGGTGCAGTAACTTGATCCCGATCGAGATCGCACTCAAAGTGGTGACCAAGATCCGGGCTAAGGAGAGATTTGCGGTTTACATAGTGATCCCGATGTGGCCCGAGGGGGTCCCCGAGAGCGACTCGGTCCAAGATATTCTGCATTGGACAAGAGAAACCATGCAAATGATGTATGGATTGATCACGGAGGCAATTCGAGAAAGCGGTGAAAACGGGCACCCGAGGGATTACTTGAACTTCTTCTGTCTTGCTAACCGGGAAGTAAGGCGGGCCGATGAGGTGAAGCCGCCGTCTTCTCCGCGCCATTCAACGCAGTATTGGAATGCGCAGAAGCAAAGAAGGTTCATGGTGTACGTCCACTCCAAACTCATGATAGGTATGTCTGTTAAAAGAAAGGGACATAATTTAATAAAATCTTAAGTAAACGGGCGAAATGACTTCGATCAATACTAACCCGAGTTCCGTCTGTTCCAGTCGACGATGTGCATCTCCTCATCGGATCGGCAAACATCAACCAGAGATCGATGGACGGGCAGAGAGACACCGAGATCGCCATTGGCTGCCACCAGAAAGACAGTCACGGGGACATACAGACCTACCGCATGGCTCTATGGTACGAGCACACGAAGGAGGCTCGAGAACTCTTCCTCCAACCCGAGTCACCGAAATGTGTGAGTCGGGTCCGTGAAATCGGAGATGAAATGTGGAAGATTTACAGTGGAGAAGATGTGGTGGACATGGAAGGTGTGCACCTTGTGAGCTATCCAATAAATGTAAAGGAAGATGGGTGCATAGAGGATGTCGATGGTGGCACCTTCCCGGACACGAAAGCTCCAGTCAGAGGGCGACGATCTAGGGTTCTGCCCTCGATTATCACTACGTAGAAAAGATTGGAAAATTGCAAAAATCAATCAAATTGTTACTTTAAATTTTCAAAAATCAGTAAAATTGTAAATCAAAAATCCCATCAGGCAAAAGTTTACATATTTTCAATATACACTCACCTAAATATTTAGAACATCGAACAGCCCGCTGTCGGTTCGAATATCTTTTCACCTCGATGTCACCCTATTAACGGCAAAGGTAAAGAAAAACAGTAAGCGAAATCACAAACCGGTCAAAATATAAGACTTTAAATGGCTAAATTGAAGTACGGTGGGACAATTGTTCCCGAAATAGCTTCGTGACTGACCGACCAAGAAGTAAATTGTTGAGCATTGCTGTAATATTTGTGTTAGCTGACATGACAATCTTCATCTTAAAGAATCCCGACTAAAGTCGATGAATGATTCTACAACACTGACATCAACTACCATATTCATACCTTTAATATGTTCATGTTATGAAGATCAGCACCCGATATTTTCTGGCGGCTTGAGCACAATATGAAGTCATGTCTCCATATTATACACCTGACCAAATACAAAACAAAGCAAATTAGATTGAATCAGCAAAGTATTTGCAGAGCATATCAATCAATCTACATGGTTATGCAGAAAAAACAAACTCAACAGCAAACTAGACTGGCAATCAAAGCACTACATGACATGGATGCACATAAAGATGCATTTTTTAAAAATAAAATAAAATTGAATTAGTATATGCTAACTGCTAATGAACGTGTATTAATCTCGGCTATATTCTCGACTATATCATACATCTTCGAAGGTTCTCTAAACTCGTATGTTTCTATGAGCTTGGCAGCGTGTCTTCCATAGGGCATTGCATGTGTTTATACAGAGCCACCATCTTCCATAATCTGAAGGCCAAAAACTCCAGAGCAACCCATAAGAGTGACTAACGATCAACATACCCAGCATTTCTTCTCTGTAAATCCATAAATCCCATAAAGTACTAATATACGGATAGCTTGAGATAGAGGGCGCTATAATTTCACTGCCTCCGGATACTTTCTTTTCATTCTTGATACCATAATCACGTTGATGGAGACACAAAGTTGATCTAAGCAGTTCTGGAGTCGAACAGGAACCAAGCACAGACCACATTTAGCATTATGTGAGAATAATGGTTGTTTAAGCATTCTCCAGCTTCAACACCAATCTGAAGGTAATGTCACAGACTAAACTCTAAAGGGAGTAACATCCTCAATGCTAAACCCATTTTCCAAATATGTTAAGACCTACAAATTAAAGGTCTTAACATATTTTTTCACCCAGGGACGAAGCCAGGAATTTGGTTCAGTGGGGGCAAGAATTAGTCTAAGAGCAAACAGTTGAACATTTCACCACACGGAGACTAAATCTAGCAGAACATGTTAATTTTCTAATAAGTAATCTATAGAAAGTATGTTGGGCGGAATCAAACCAAAAATATGAACAATAATTTGCCCAAATGAGCAGCTACATATATAGGTGAACCTACGAACAGAGATAAAAGTACTTGCCTATCAGGTTCAGACAGGACGCCATACCTTGTGTTGTCTCTGCCGCGTGATACTTGTAGATTTACTTCCATGAAAGTGGCTTGGATTGTCGAACCAGATCAAAAACTTCAGAGTATAGACTAAGAATCTGTCCAGTGACTAAGTGTTGCATAATTGCATGATTCTATCTATAGTTCCTACTGTGTAGGAAACTCAAAATTCGTATACCTTCACCTCGACCTAACTATTGAAACATAAACTTAGCCAATATTGGATGTCAATGCATCAATGTTATCCCATAGTTAGCCCATTGGACGTGACTTCTTCAAGTGGAGCGCCAGTTGTTTGCCCTCCTCTTCAACTTCCCTCCAACTGAGGATTATTCCTAAATTCAATTTGGTTATCACGAACTAACTGAGTCACTTCAAACTGGAAAAGAAGTGGGAGTTCAAAGTAGCCACAATACAGTAATCTATTACTCAAATATACAAGGTCTATCCTTCCTCTCCTCTGTTACCAATTCTTCCTACATCAAAACCAAACATGTGAAGGAACTTCTCCTGTTGGTGGTAATCTGGTTGTCTGCAAATGAAACATAGAATACTGGAGATGCTCAGTCTTGTCAACCTCTTCTTGATGTTCTCCAAGAAAGTTCTGATACTCACATATCTGGACAAGCCCTTACGTGCACCAAGAAGAATTGAGTTCTCGAGAAAGGTAGAGGAAATCTTTTATCCACCCAACATATCACATAAAACCTAGGACAAACCTGATACTGATTGCTATCAATATTTGCTGCAAATGTTGAACCATTCAAGGCATTTGATGCAGATGAGTAGATATTGCCCAATCACTCCACAGTGAGAATTAATCCCAAGTCACTCACTGCCAAGGTAACCCCTATTGCCTACTAGATCTCTCATTTCCATTACTGTACAAATAACTAGATCTTCTGGTTCTTTGAATATGACAAGGCCCGTAACGCTCCAAACTTAGTTCCATAAAAATAAGAAATTCAAGAATATATATATATCAAGAATGATGTCAAAGGAACACACACATAAAGGTGTATGGCCAAGTCCAACCCTTAATGCCCTTGCCCTTTAAGACCATAAACTTTCACAAGTAAACAGAAATTGTGCATTATGAACCAAATAATCGGGAATCTAAGATAGCAAAGCTTAAGGGGGAACAAAAGAGTTACTTCAAGAGCCTAAAGAGTAGAGAGCTGCAAACATATAAATACTCATACAGGAGGATAACAGTAAGATGGCAATATCTCTGGAAATATAGCATGCAATGTTATATGCTACATGAAAGTTAAAGAGACTGACTGCATTCTGAAAGAAGACTTCAGGTGGAACCAGTCACATTTGATGATCCACCATTTCTCGCACGTTGATGGATAACAGTGGGTTCCTGCCTATTCACTAGGTCAAATAGCAGACCTTTAGCTCAACGCCGACCATAGCGGTTCTTCTCAAATCCTCCATGCAAAGAACTTGAGCCATATGAAGGACCATTGCTAGCTGGACCCTGTGAAACAGAACACAAATAATTAGAACTAAAATATAAGATCTTACCTAAAAGAGGGAACATGCACTAAACATATATATAACTACAAAGATAACGTACCAGATGAGCACCATAACCATCTCCATATGAAGCAGGGAAGCCGCTTCCCTTGTTGTTATAAGCCATTCCATACTGTCCACCTGCAGCACCAAGATCACATAAAGTATGCACAAAGCAAGAGCCTTTTAGTAACTTCTATTTATTTTATTTTTTTGGAAATGTATGAAATGGCCACAAGAGTAAGTTCCAAAGCGATTACCAGCGCCCCAAGCTCTGTCATCCCCAGCAGCCAGTTCTGCACGCAATTTTTCCACTTCTCTGGCCATGGAAACCAAATTTTTCTCCATTGACTGTCTCTGCTCCATCAACTCTATATTATCCTTCTTCTCATACTCAATAGCATTTCTGCAATCAAAAATTTTAAGATAGATAAGAAACTTGAGCAAACTCCAACTCATTTATGAAATCGAGTAGTGGAAATAGGAGAAGGTTAATCAATAAGTTACCTGGTACGCATAAGCTCCTTTTTCAGGCCATCAATCTCCGCTCTTAAAAGTATATTTTGCTGGTTCTCAGACTTCAATCTAGTAACTTCTTGTGTAAGAGTCTGAACTTGCACCAAGAGATCTTGCCTCAGTTTATTCAGCTTCTGCGCCTCACCACGAAGTTGAACAGTCTCCTTCTTTAGTGGTTCAGCGGCACGAAGATCAGCCTCAAGCTTTCTGGTCCTTTCAACAAGGTCCCTCAAGTGAATCTCCTGTTCAGCACGAATATCGCCAGTAATGAGATTCATGCGGTGAATTTCCTCCTTGGCAGCAGAGAGCTCTCGCTGCAGAGCAATCCGATCTTCAAGTAGTTGTCGGTTATCTGACAATATCCTTCGCATCTCAGCATGCTGCACCTCAAGCTCTTGCTCCAACAAAGCAGGAGGTGGAGGTGCTCGAGACAGAGGAGGCCCACGGGAATATGGACCCGCAGGAAGGTAACCCCGTCGGCTGTTAGCTATTTCACGGTGTATTCGATTCCTCCCCGACATTTCAACCTGCATAGTTTCAAAGACAAGGCAGTCTAGGATCACCTTCTTATAAATGAGTTCAATCTTTTACTAGAAAAAAAAAACTTCCACCCACCACCCCAGAAATATATATATATATATATATATATATATATATATATTGATACCATTTAATTCTTCTAAAAAATAAACAAACTAATCAAACTGTTCCTATCAAGGAAAATAGAAACCCTAATCCCGAGTAGACTTAAGCTGCAGTCCGATCTAATCAGCTAAACACGTAATCAAGCAAAACTCAGTTCAGCCTCCTACACTATAATAACTCAACAAAAAGTAGGGCCGTATGTAATCTGTTTCCCATCTATACGAACAGAGAAGTTGCTTATAGAACAGAACATGGCCAGAAAATTCAAACTCTGGGGCACACCAAACACGCAGAGAAGAAATCAAGGGGAGCAAAATCGACACGAGTACCTTCAGCTGATTTCGCGCCAAGTTTCTTTCTTCGTCCGATAGATTGGAGCCTTCTGTATTTTTCTATAATGAACGCTATATCTCTATGTTGTTAGTGAAATTGTGAATAGAGGAGGAACAAGAGGAAAATTCGTCGTCGTTTTGGACCAGGCTACAATGACACATTAGTATTACTCTTTAAAAAAAATTATGATTAAATACCAAGGAGCTCCCTGAACTTTGGATGTTTTGTAACGAACTACCCGAACTTTAAAAATTCAAAACGGGCTACCTCAACTTGGATGAAGATGCAAATAGTTATTTCTGTCCAATTTTTGTCGAATTTTCCATGAAATTCCGACAAAATTCTGTCAACAGTTGACGTTAAATTGGACGAAAATAACTAATTGCATATTCGTTCAAGTTAAGCTAGCCCGTTTTGAATTTCCAAAATTCAGGTAGCTCGTCGTCCAAAATTCAGGTAGTTTTTTGGTATTTATCCAAATATATATATATATATATTGAAGGGGCCATATTATATATCTTAAAAAACTTTTACTTGATCCAATTAAAATGAAAATAAAATTTTAAAATTTATATTCTCATCTGATTCGACACTAAAAAATTTCAGTACCATCTATAAAAATAATTAAAAAAATATATTTTGATCCTAAACTGCACTGACTGCTAGTTTTAAAAATATTAAGTAATATTTTAGACTTTAGAGAGTATGATACTATAGTATTATTGTAGCCTGGTCCCAGCTTTTAGGCAGGCGACTAGATGGAAAAAAATTCGAAAACTACATGCTGAAGGTTACACCCCAAGCACTTACGCTATTAGCAATTGAGTCCTGACATTCCAAACCTGCAACTAAAACATCTCGTACTAGTTTAATCAACATAGTTGTTCAGTCCCCCAAATTCATCCCGGCAATTAGAATTACCATCTTTTGGTGACCAAAATGAGTGTCTGAGCTTGTTAACTGTTGGGTATTAATCTACATACCTCCAGTTGAATCAACCGACCCGACCCAAAATTAAAGGTGCGCCATTGGAGTACTTCAAAGTCCACTCGGACCCAGGAGACTTAAAAGCCCCCGAACGGACATAGGCATCCACAAAAGGTGCGTCATAGAGACGCAGCTAACCAGGCTTCCCTTTACCTCCGGGGTCAACACAAAGCTCTAGGCCGGATAAGGGGTAGTGGAAAACAATAGTGTGGGACAAAGATCCAGAAAACTGGAACCCTATATTTAAGGCACCATACACAGTGTGCCCGGCGACACAGGACTCGAGGTATGACCAGGGTCAGACCTAAACTACAGTCAGGTTAGAGTTGAGGGTTATAAATACCCCCACCCATCCGCATATCATGTTAAGTGTAACATTACATACTTGAGTTACATACTTATTTTATAAACGAACCTTCGACTGACATAATCGTCAGAGGGGAAACAACGGGAACACCCGGGCCAGAAAGCACCGGAGAGGACCCGACCGGTAAACGTGATTCAACATTAACCAAATGTACATTTCATCTTTGTCAACGTCTCGTTTAATGTGTTCAAGAGTTTATGATACAAACACACCTGCAACTACTACAACTGTAACATAATCCTAACATGGACGCGGAAAATAGTTAACCTCGGGTTTTCGCTCTCCACTCAGTTCCATGACCTTCCGCCATATCCTCTTCCCCGATCCCGGAAACCTCCAAGACCTAATTGACATCAATAAACAGATGCATAATCAAAGGAAAGCAATTACAAAGGTGGATTGTGCAGCAAGCAACAATATCGGCTAGGTTAACCGACTTACTTGGAGGAGGAGGAGGTGCACCGCGCCCCATGGCAGCCAATTCAGAAGACACCTTTTGGCCTGCCTCCTGAAGAATGGATATCAGTTCCTTCGCAAATCTAGCATTGGCAGCTGTGAAGAAGGTATATGCTGTTCCTTTTGCACCAGCCCTTCCTGTTCGCCCAATTCTATGGACGTAGTCCTCCATCGACCCAGGGAACTCGTAATTGATCACATATTTTATGTCCTTGACGTCTGTTAAAATCACATTTTTATCAGTATATAAGATTATAAGGTCGGGTTAAACTAGGGGTGGGGAAACGGGTCATGGGTCGATCCATGGGTTGTGTCGGCCTTGGGTCGTGTCAGGAACCCCTGACCCAAACACGACCCGTTTAATAGTATGGGTCAATTTTTCAAACCCAAACCTGACCCGCGGGTTGGTGGGTCAACATGATCCGTCAGGAATGAAAGGGTTGGGTAAGACTGACCCGTTGGACCCCTATGGACCGCGGGCCAGACTGACCCGTTGGACCCGCGCATACCAAAAACTCAGAATGACACCTGTTATTTTAATATAAAATGTCACAGGTCGCGGGTTGACCCGTGGGTCAAACCTTCATACCCAAACCTAACCCGTGGTATCACGGGTCCTCTAAGGGTTGGGTCAAAATGACCCATGGGTCAAAAAGATAAAAACCCTGACCCAAACACGATCCGTGGGCGGGTCACCCACGGGTTGGGTCAGATTTTGCCACCCCTAGGTTAAACACCAAATTGCTAGTTGTAGTTGTACTTTGATTTGATACATTGGTGCATTCTGCTAACACCATCTTTTTTTCTGTTAAATCTAGGATGGAAAATCGACAATTGCACACACGTGCCGTCTGGTCAGGGCGGCATGTATACATTTTCCATCCAAGGTTAACAGAGAAAAGCACGGAGCTAACAAGTTGCACTTCGGTATCAGTTCACCTAGTGAAAAGTGGCGTAAAATAATTCAGCTAGTAACCAGCACGCCACAAGTTCAGCCAGCAATTTGGTTTTTAATCCTATAAGGTTTAAGGTGTATATAATGATAAAGATGTTTCAAATATATGCACCTAAGCCACGCGCAGCTACATCTGTTGCCATCATGATGGGACTCTTCCCTTCCTTGAACTCGGAGAGGACCCAATCCCTCTCTGCTTGACTTTTATCGCCATGGATTGAGAGTGCAGGCCATCCATCAGTTCGGAGCTGCCGAGTGATTTGATCACATCCTTTCTTCGTATCCACGAATATGAGTATTCGGCTTCCATCCATAATGTCTTCAAGCAAATTAACCAATCTATATATTTAGGACATAATCAGTAACCGTGGTTCAATTCAAAAGATCGCATTTTTATGCATCAGATCACAAAACAAGGCAAGGTTTACTGTACTTGTTGTATTTTTGACTCTCGGAAACAATGTCAACGATTTGGCGAATTGAATGGTTTGCCTTTAAATCTGCAGAACCTATTACAACCTGACAAAACAGTTGGTAACAGAATTAAGCCACTACAGCAGATCAGTCTCAGGAAAAAGATTAATTACTACTATAAGCAAGTACTGGAAACACAAGACAGCAGAAACTGCAAACCAAAACTACTATTACTTAAATATTTGAGTGGGGGAGAAGTAGATAATGGTGGCATGGCACATAATGCATTCCCCTTAAGTTTAAATATAAGGGTTGCTGTAATATGCCCTGAGGCAGTTTCTGCAATCCTAAATTATACAGTAGTATGGGTTCACACTTAAGGAATGTCACGTAATAAGTAACATGCATTGGAGATGCTCTAAACCACAGTATAATGCACAATTTGCTTCCTAGAGAGTTGGCAACAGACAAACGAAGTGTATGGTAAATCAATCCTAGGAACTCTACGCTCTTACCTTGTATGGGTTGTAAAGGAACTGCTTCGCTAATTGTTCAACTTCCTTTGGCCAAGTAGCACTCCAGTACAAAGTTTGACGATCTGGGCGTATCTGTGGAGTGTGGAGTCAGGAAAGTTGATTAAAACAAAAAAGACAAGTATCTCTCACGAATAAAAAGGGATGACATACTTGAGAAAGAATTTTCCGTATTTGAGGGTCAAATCCCATGTCGAGCATCCTATCTGCCTCATCCAATACAAGGTAAGTTACCCTTCGCAGATTAGTATGGTTAGATTCTAGCATATCTATAAGCCTCCCTGGAGTAGCAATTACTATTTCAACTCCTGCCGACACAAAGTAAAACATAAATTATTGATTGAAAGGAACTTTTGACAAGACACTAGAAGGGGGCGAAAAAACTTAAAACTTATTACCAAAGGATGCACAATTTATGAAAGTCCTGCCTCTTCGATCACCGTATATATATCTAGTCTAATCAGCACCTACCTTTCTGGAGATCACGTACTTGAGGTCCCTTTGGAACCCCACCATATATGCATGTATTCTTAATCCTCGATGATGCACCAAATTTAGTAGCTTCTTGCTGTATCTGAACAGCAAGCTCGCGTGTTGGAGCTAAAACTAACACAATCGGGCCATCTCCACGTGCTGAAAATATTTTTAAAAAAATGTGTCAGTTAAACAGTACACAAAGCTATAGGAGACACATAAATAGACTCTTTTTTTGTGGAAGATAAGGTTTTACCTAAGATTGGTTGTGCATTAACGTGAACAATTGCTGGCAAGAGGTAAGAGATTGTTTTCCCTGAGCCTGTTTCAGCAATGCCAATGAGGTCTCTACCTTTGAGAGCCATTGGCCATCCTTGTGCTTGAATGGGTGTGGGTTCCTTGAACCCAGCTTTCTCAATTTCTTGCATAACATACTCTACAATAAATATTAAGAGAAACTGAACGTAATATTATACTATAAAACAACCCACATTAGTTTTAATAATAAAAACAACCAACAGAGATGACTGCGCATAAGCACCAATCAGCTAAAGGAATTATATTCCATGCAAAAAGTTATTGATGTCTGCTACTTGGACTTAGATGGAAGCCTTTTGCATGAATAAAAAATCATTGAAACTTTAAGACTAACTCTCGAACAAATCAATGCTCATAAATATGAAGTAGCTATATAAATCTATGAAAGTTACTGTACACGGCAGGAAAGGAACCATTTAATAACCTAGGAATTTAATGTTACTAGCACAAGATATATACAGAAGAATCGACATACAAGCTCGGTAGATTTTGGGTGGGTATGCCTTCATTTCATTTTAACACTTACCACTACCAACAAACAGAGAATGCAATTTTGCTCCATCAAGTCATGGGATGGATTAAGAAAATATATAATTTTAAGAAGAAAGGCTATTGTGCAGCTAAGCTAAGGCAGCATAATTACCAGGAAATCCAACATCTTCAAAACTTTTGATGGGCTTTGGCACATCGCGACCTTCTACAGTGATCTCTCTTTGCAGACGGTACTCGTCAACTTCCTTCTCTGACATCGCTACCACTGATGGTGACTCGATGTAGAAGTCCTTTTTGAAAGGAGTCAACCCATCAAGATCTGTTCTCTTTGGTGACTTGACGCCATCAGTATCCCCTCTTCCTGCTGATGACCGAGATGGGGCACTATAACTTGACGCCCCACCAAATCCAGAGTCACTACAATAACATTTGCAATAAAAGATGTCAATGCAGGGGAGTGAACAATGCTATAGTATGGGTGCTCACTGTTGATCACTTCAGAAATGATATATATATTAACAAAAATATAAAAAGCAACTTAGTAATATGTCGCATGCTCATCTATGGACATTGACACAGAAATTGTCCATCTAGTCTCCGGTCATGTTCGTATCAACAAATTTGTGACAAACAAAAGAATTTCAATATTGAAAAAGTAATAAACTTACCGATAGTGATAAGATATACCATCTACCCTATGAAATGCAATATTGAAAAAGTAATAAACTTACCGATAGTGATAAGATATACCATCTACCCTATGAAATGCATTAGGCAAAAATATATCGCTACATTTTTTCCTGAAGATGAGTAGAAACTATGAAATGTAAATGAGTTCAGCTAGCAAGAATTAAGTGTTTCTAAACATAAATCATGATTCTCATTCTTCTAGCAGATTCTAACCGACTGTCCAGACAGTGTATTCAAGCAAACCCCATTTTTTTTCCTTTTCAGACCATAAGCCAACAACAATCACTTCCTGAATGCTCCGCAGACACGATCAAAGCTACTAATGCTACTGACCACTTCAAAGACGTCGAAGGAACTGCTAAACCAAGACTTATAAACTACAAAGAATCTTAATATGCATTCCTAAGCTAATTTCGGCTCAATTAAAGTACAGTGATTTCAATTGTGTTGCGAAAGACTTTCAGAGAATCGTAAACCAGAGCTCCAACCCTAAAACCTACAAATAACACTATTCAGCACGCAAGCTAGCCAAGAAGTCATCGAATATAACCCCGCTGCTCTACCAATCATGAATGCACAATTGAACACAATAATAAAATACTAAGGAAGCAGTTACCTTCTCCGGTCACGGTAGGAGGTAGGGTCTCCGGAGCGGTTGTCGGAGCGGCTCATTCTAGACAATACCGGGGGTAGTGAATGACAGCTCAGCTCGGGCTTGCCGGAGGACGGTGACTGTCAACTCGCAGAGGAACAAAGTGCGAACTGTAAACTTCTGAACTCGCAGGGAAATCTGAATACTGAAAACCCTCTCTGCTTTGATCTCTCAAAATCAGTATGCTCCTGGAGTACGTGCCTCATCCATATACTCTGTGTACCGTGTACCTGTATGGATGTCAAAACGGTCATGTCGCCATATGAACGGTTTTGGGTCGTGTCAGATCCTCTTACCTAAATTTGATTCGTGTAATAGTATGAGTCCGTTTTTTAAACACAAACCTGGTTGATGGGTCAACTCGTGTGTCAGAATGACCTGTTAGGAATTGTAAGGCTCGAGTCAGACTGATTTGTTTCACCTCATGACTCGCGGATCAGTCTGACTCGTTCGACCCAAAACTGACTCATAGTTCAAGACTACTGACTCATGGTTCAAGACTACTGACTCATGGGATAGAATTATATATATTTAATATAATATACAAATCGGGACGGGACATGGATTGACTCATGGGTCAATACTACTAATCCAAACTTAATTCGTATTTTCACGGGTCATTCATGGATCGTGTCAAAATGACTCATTGGTCAAAAAGTCTGACCCAAACACAACCCGTTGGTAGGTCATCCACGTGTTGGGTCAATTTTTGACACCGTACTTACCGTTTCCTACGTTACAACACCTATGCTCCTGGCGCTTCTATAAAGCTTATTTTTTGAGTGGCTTTTTTCCCGGGGCAGAATCGGTGATCCTAATGGGCCGAACTTTCAAGAAGGCTTAGTATTAATAGGCTTCGAGACAGTTATAAAGGGCACACAATAATTGTTAATGCGCCTAGGCCCAAACAATTCGCGGCCCATTATGGAAGTCTAGGTTGCCCTTGTGGCATGAGTCCACTGTTTATAAACTTATATACCAAATCTTCCTTGCAAATATTTTAAATTCATCACTCACATCGATGGCATATTTTTGTAGTGATACATGCATGCATGATACATTACACGTTATTATATTCATGCATGTATGTATCATGGGCCAAAAGTTTATTTAAGCATCCAGCAGAATTGACATGCATGATATTCACCCATTTGAGGTTGGATCAGCCGTTTTTATGTCCATGGTCATTCTCGATGATCCACACTCACACTGCGCAGACGGATAACGGGTGTTCCCCTATTCGGAACTTATCGTTGTTGGGGTGTTCAACTTGATATAGTATGTTGACTGTTTTTCAAACTATTTTAATCATCATACGAAAAACAGCATTAGCTCCCAAACCAATAAGGTCTTGAAGGACGTGTCACAACTTAACTAATAATGTTACAACCTCCAAGGATGGGCGTCACATTTAAAGATGAAAATTATCAATCTGGAACACATAAATGGCTCAATATTATCGGTTTATGGCATGATATGGCAAGTTATCATATCACATTATCCTTCCATATCGCCCAGACGTTATATAGAGTGTAACTCGAGATTCAACAACTACTGAATATGAACATACACGATATACAAATATAAATAAAATGGAGACTGGTGGGGTCCACTCAACCATACAAACATGTGTAAAGAAAAATTTAATTGGCATTTAGTAATGATCGTAGGGCCAATCAATTCTTGGAATTGCCATGTATGGTTCTTGTACGTCCACTTCTATAGTTTTGTTTGTGTGGACATACATGTAGTTACTATATATGGATGAGCTTCGGTCGGATCGAAAGTGGGACCCTTTTTATTTATGCATTAAATAATTTATATCTATATCTATATATTAATTTAATTAAAACCTCTATAATTAATATATATAAATTTTATCATGTTTAGTTGTCAAAATGAAACAATTTGATTGGTTGGTGGACTAATTTTGTAACCGTCGATGATGTGGATTAGTCATGTGTACCTCGAGAAATTCTAAAATTCTTCCAAAGTGTATAATTCATTCTCCTGATAAGTTATAATTTTTTTTCAATTTTCTTATTTATTTTATATCAAAATGTTACTATTTATTATCATACAAAATTATTTTGTTTTTTCAATATTATGTTTTAGCTAAATAAAATTTTACTAATTAAAAAATAGCATTTATTAAAAAAGTATTTCATTCTCATTAACATGTCAGTATAAAAATTATAAAATATGTATTAATATAATAAAAATAATTGGTATATGTTTTATAAATAAATAATTATAAATATTCATTTATATAACCAACTCATAAATTATTACTTTGTGTCACGATGTCTTGCTGACACGTCATCCTAATTAAAATGACAAAAGGAGACCCATCCTAAGCTGTCTATGGACAGGACAGAGGGACATATATAGATATGTTACATTTCGACCACGGCGCTACTACTACACGAGGCATTATTAGATACAATAATTTCGTAAAGAAACAATAATGGATGGACCATATTCTATAATCAAATCAGAATTTTATTTTTGTTAAATAAAAGAAAATAATTAAATTAAAAGATATAAGGGAT
This sequence comes from Chamaenerion angustifolium, assembly GCA_946814005.1. Lineage (NCBI taxonomy): Eukaryota > Viridiplantae > Streptophyta > Magnoliopsida > Myrtales > Onagraceae > Chamaenerion > Chamaenerion angustifolium. Next base: position 943,331 of record OX328281.1, read on the forward strand.
AATTTAATATATACTTTTTTGTATCAAAAAAAATATAATTTTTCACAATTTTAACAATCATTTCTCGTAATGTCATTTTTTATTTATATTTAACCGTAAAATAAATAAAGATATTTTGTTGGCCTTTATTTTGTTTTCTCTTTTCTAATATGTTAGATACAAATATCATAAAATATTTATTATGGACACGTGTCGTATTAGTACAATTTACCGAGTTAGTGTGGTCAATAAATTGTCAGTGATATGCAGTTGTGTAGACTGTAGACTGTAGAGGATCAACTACTGCAACCAACTACAAATTAATCGAACCAAACAAGGCGCAAACACCGGAAATCGCGGGACAAGAATAATTTGACCGACACTTAATTTTTTTTTTTTTTAATTACACAAACATCTAAGAAACTTAACTAAACTACATCCAAGGTGGGTCTACCAAAATGACAAAATTTTATTCCATAAGATGCATTTGCTAAAAAAATTGATATACAAACACATATCTGAATTTAAATCTTTTGAAATCCAGCAGAAGTTTTATGCAATCAAAAATTAGAGACATTATATGTCTATTATTTCTTGGTTATTGTAGAATTAAACCTAACACTTATTTAGCGTCAATTTCATATATGTCGCTGATTCCCATGTGTTTTTGCTAAGAAAAATGCATCTCATTTCCCGAAAGCTCCACCACCATACTATATTAGTGATCCCCAATTTCCTCTGGAAACCCTTCAACCATCCAGACCGACACTATGACTTGCAATATGTTTGTTAGGATTAAAATGTAATCAAATTTTTTTTATAAATAATTATTTGAAAAGTTATCACCGCATTGCACTAAAAAAAACTTCGTATTTTTGTCATTGCTCTAACAAATATCTACTATTTTAGAACAAAATAGTTGTGTTAAGATGGTTTAATAGTATACTGAATGTATTCATTCACAAGTTCAGAGTTACGAGACAGTTGGTTAAGACGTACATCTTAAACTTTACATGGTATCAAAGAGTGATTCAAGTCCAGGTAATTAACTAGTTTGCTTGAAAATCAAGAGATATAATTTATGATATTGGGATTAATTTACTTTACTTTAATTAGGGTTTGGTGGATGAACTAGTTATTTTGCATAGTGTATGGTCCAATAATTAAGTTGTGTCATTATCATACGTATTTACCAAACTAACCAAGTAGTTCAAACGTCACAACAATTAGCTCCTTTTGTTAACATTCATCAATAACAATCATTTATTTTTATTTTTCATAATTAATAATTTGACATTAGATACCTAACTATTAACTAGGATATAACAAGGGATCAATTTACAATAATTTTTCTAAAAAATATTTAAAAATAAGATGTAATTTTTGTATATTAATTTAAAACATTTTTTATACAAAATGTGAATTAATAACTATTAAAATAGAAATTATGATGTAACTAAAATATATATTAATAAGTAGTATAGTAGAACACTGCCCTATATAAAAATAGTTTTCTACTAATAATTATTTATGTATTTATTTTTTCTGTTTGTGTTATCTTTTTTTATTAATTATTAGTATTCATTAAAATAATGATTTTGTTTGAGTAGATGAATTTGGTCTTACAAAAAATATTAAAATACTTTTAATTTTGACAATAAAAATAAATTTTAAAATAATATTAACAGACTGAAATTATTGAAAAAAAATAAAGCAAAATTCATATTATCGGAAATGAGCGTAGACCAATAATGAACCCGGGGTGCACTCACGTGATAAGGAGCGGGTGTTGGTATCCCGGTAAAAGAGTATATAAACTGGTAAATTACATAATATTTAGTCTTATTACTAATAATTATAAAAAATTAAATTAATTTTTAAAGTTTTTTAGCCTAGTATTTGATGTTGTAACTGTATTAATTCTCAATAATATAATTGATAGTTTTAAATCTATCGCAATGCTTCTATATATATTTCTTTTAAATTTACTATAATATTATGTTATTTTAACATGTGTGTATTTATTAATATTATTTCAAGCAATACATAAAGTAATATCTATTAAAGAATTAGTAAACTAATAGCTATACATAGTGCTGACAATTTTTGACACGACAAAATCTGTTTTAAAATATATATGAATTTAACATTAACACATCACGTATCTAAACACTTTTGATATGCAGATATCTGTATAAACACGATTAATTAATTGTGTCTAATTGTGTCGTGTATATCTGTGACATGTTTAGACACACGATTAACTAATATATCTAATCGTGTTTAATCATGTCATGTATACACGTGACACGTTTAGACACATTTAACTATAATAATAATAATAAAATATTGAAATACACACTTACTTTTTAATATTGTACTTTGAAGATCTTACTTTGTGTTTTGAAAAATATGTGAAATAACTTGTGAAATTAGTGGATTTCGTGTATAATCGTGTCGTACAACTTCGTGTCTAATTGTGTCGGGTTTAATCGTGTCGTGTCATATGACCCAACATGTTTTCAGTTTTTTTTTATTCACGAAAGTTAATCGTTTCATGTGTAATTTACTAATTTATCGTATTGTGTAACTTACACCTCTAGTAGTGTAAGTGTTGATAGCATATTCTAAATTTAAATAGCGGAAAAAGAAAGTGAATATAAAAAAGCAAAATCTTTTATGGATGAAGCTCCATTTTATACTTGGATCATATGTATCATGTATATGAGTCTAGAGGAAGAAATGGTCCCCAAATGTATACCCTCCTTTCTCTTTCAAACTTGAAGAAGCCTCCATTGTTGCTGTGCTTATAACGCAAATCCAGCTTTCAAAGTAGAATAATCCTTCACTCCCTCAACTCACCACCATTTATTACCCAAACCTTTTCTTCTCCCTCCAACTAACAGTGTGCTCACTGCTCATTAACTCAGCCATTAACTTCTTTGTCTCAACTCTCAACGAAGAATAGAATAAAGTGTACCATAGGATAAGGGAGGGGGTGCATTGCTGCTTTTTATAGCTTTTGATTGGGGGGTTGTTTAATTCGTTGTGCAGTGTCATGCATCTTGCTGGAATGTGGAACCTGCTGGTGATTGTGTTGGGTATGTGGGTTTTCTATGCTGCAGCTTCTGTTTCTTATGATTCAAAGGCTATCACCATCAATGGCCGCAGAAGGGTTCTCATTTCTGGGTCCATTCACTATCCCAGAAGCACCCCTGAGGTAAATGTGCCCTCTAAAAGATAAATGTAGCTCGATTCCTTCTCCATTTTAACATTATTTACGTGGGTCTGCATGTTTAAAATATCAATATATGATTTTTGCTCTTTTTTTTTGGGGGGGGGGGGGGGTAAACAAGTGGTTAAGCCATTCACCCAGGCACTGGTTTATGGGGTTAGTGGGAGTTTGATAGGTTTGGAATCTTTGGATATACTTGAGGAAGGAAATTCCATCCTTTTATATAAAATAAAAAACCTATTTTTCGTGTTCTTCCTTCAACTGTGTTTCTGTCTCTTTCTGATTTTCAGTGTTCAGCTTTTAAAAAAACTCAACTTTGATGAATTTTTTTGTTAGGGTTAATTACTAATTGGTTATACATGTTTCACCATTGTGCATAATGGTTACACATGTTTCAAAATGTGATTAATTGGTATTGAAATGTGACTAATTGTTTTTTTTACTGTAGATACGTAATTACCCCTAGAATCATTTTCAAGAACACAACATTATCTTCAAGAACAAGAGTCGAAGAACCAGATTCTGGGCTCTTCAAGAACCCAGAAACCAGATTTTGGGCTCTTCAAGAAACCAGATTCTGGGCTATTCAAGAACCCAGAAACCAGATTCTGGGCTCTTCAAGAACCCAGAAACCAGATTCTGGGCTCTTCAAGAACCCAAAAACCAGATTCTGGGCTCTTCAAGAACCCAGAAACCAGATTCTGGGCTCTTCAAGAACCCAGAAACCAGATTCTGGGCTCTTCAAGAACCCAGAAACCAGATTATGGACTCTTCAAGAACCTAGAAACCAGATTATGCGTTCTTCGATTCTTATTCTTGAAGATGATGCTGTGTTCTTAAAGATGATTCTAGGGGCATAATAGTCATTTCACAATTCAATAATATATTTAAAAAATTAATTAACGGTAAAATTAACGGTTTAGTAACGGAATGATCAATTAATCACATTTGGAAAAACATGTGTAACCAATTAGTCACATAGCAAAACCAATTAATCACATTTTGAAACATGTGTAACCATTCTGCACAATGGTGAAACATGTGTAACCAATTAAGTAATTAACCCTTTTTTCTTATTTTCCCATCTGCGATAAATTTCTTATGCTCATTCTTTTTGTTGCTTTTCTGCAGATGTGGCCTGATCTTATTCAGAAGGCAAAAGAAGGTGGTTTGGATGTAATTCAGACTTATGTATTTTGGAATGGACATGAACCTTCACCTGGAAAAGTAACTAATTACCAAATATTCTTCATCAATCTTATGCTTCCTTTTAAACAATCTTATACTAATCTTGTTTTGATGCAGTACTATTTTGAGGGTAACTATGATTTGGTAAAATTTGTCAAGCTGGTGAAACAAGCAGGCCTCTATGTAAACCTCAGGATTGGCCCTTATGTCTGTGCAGAATGGAATTTTGGGTAATGACCTACAAAAAAATTGTCTTTTTTTGGTGTTTTCTTGTTCTAATTACATTTGCTGTGATAAAATTTCAGTGGGTTCCCAGTTTGGCTAAAGTATATTCATGGAGTTAGCTTCAGAACAGATAATGGACCATTTAAGGTTATATACCTTCAATGATCCAATTTGATTTCTATTATTGGACTCTATTTCCAGGTCCTAACATTTTTTTTAAAATTATTGATTTACCCGTTTCAAGTATCATATGCAAAAGTTCACAACTAAGATTGTCAACATGATGAAATCCGAAGGCTTGTTTGAATCTCAAGGCGGTCCCATAATTCTTTCACAGGTACTTGTTTCCTTTTTTTGACAATAGCATGTCATTAGTGTTGAAAATGAACATCTTTTTCTTTCACTGTCTTGTAGATTGAGAATGAATATGGGCCATTGGAGAATGAGCTTGGCTCTTCAGGCAAAGCTTACACCAACTGGGCAGCCAAAATGGCTGTTGGCCTTGGGACTGGTGTCCCGTGGATTATGTGCAAGCAAGACGATGCTCCCGACCCCATTGTAAGTTAGAATCCACTTGCTTTGGTGATCTAAGTCAGCAAAAATTTCAAGAATTGCAGAGTTTAGTAAGCATGGTATATACATTTTTGACACAAATTTGACATGGGAACGACATAGGATTTCTTGGATTGATCTGAAGTCGTGACTACACTTTCAGATTGAAACAATTTGGTGGCACCCAAACTTTCAATCGGATAAAATCAGAATCGGTCTGAACTAGAACTTGAGAAGGAATGTCAATGTTTGGGATGAATATTTCGGACCTCCCCTATGACCAATTTATAGTGTTTATTACACCCTTTGGAACCCATAGGAACCTTTCGGCCTAAACTTATGCCTATTCATTTCAAAATTTGGTTCCAAAGCAAATGTCCAAAAACCGGGAATTTTGAGTTAAAATGTTAAGTCATTAATTCCAAAAATTCAAATTTATAATGAATTTATCAGCTCGACCCTCGCCAGGGGCTCTGCCCCTTGGACCCAGCCCAGGCAGAGGAGGCGTTGCCCCCTTTTACCCCCATTGCTCGTCCCTAAGCAACTGATGAATTTCCGATACAGTGAATCATAATATACTTAAACAAGCGTGCACTCCGCACCCTACTGACTTGTTTAATGAAATACTATGATCATATTGGTCAACTAGTCAATCTAATTACACTAAAATATCTAACAATTTACATAGCCAAATGCTGGATGTTACATACCAATTCCGTTCAACTTATATCGCCCTCGCTTAATATCTTGTTGTTCGGGTTGTTGCTTGAAAGCATAGTGGTGGTTTCTGTCTCTTAATATTAACCTTAGGACTCTGCTTCTTAGCAATATCTACTTCATCTCTGATCTTTTGTGTTTTTTCAAAATCACATGCTTTCTGCTTTGCTTCCATAGCAGTAAAGTTGTCACCTTTCGGAATTTTGATATCCATGTCTCACTATTTTCTTGACAATTTTTTTCTGCTAAAAAAGATCAACACTTGCAACGGTTTCTACTGCGACTACTTCTCCCCGAACAAAGCTTACAAACCGAAGATGTGGACAGAAGCATGGACAGGATGGTGATTTTACATTGTTCAATTTCTTGAAAGTTTTATTTTTTATTTTTTCCTTCTAAGCATGAGTTTCCATTATGCATCATCTTTTGCTTCACTTTTCTTTTGAAGGTTTACGGAATTTGGGGGTCCTGTCCCTAACCGACCTGCAGAAGACTTGGCATTTTCAGTTGCAAGGTTCATACAGAAGGGAGGATCATTCATCAACTACTATATGGTAGTACAGTAATTTGTCAGTCTCAGTTAAGAAAATTAAAGGATCTAAACCATTTATTTGATTGGTATATTTGATGCTTTCAGTATCACGGCGGGACTAATTTCGGTAGAACTGCCGGAGGCCCTTTTATTGCGACTAGCTACGATTATGATGCCCCAATTGATGAATATGGTATAAAACTAATCCTTGAATATTTTTGCTCAACATAAATTCAGAAAGGAATCATTTTTTTGATAATTTTCAGGACTTTTGAGGCAACCTAAATGGGGACATCTCAAGGATCTGCATCGAGCGATAAAGCTATGTGAACCCGCTTTGGTTTCTGCAAATCCAACCGTAATGGCACTTGGAAACTACGAACAGGTCCGGCTTCAAATTCTTGCAAACTGCTTCAATTTTTTTTCAACAGTTTCTTACTTTGTGTTACTGTTTCCGTGCAGGCTCATGTGTTCAAGTCAAAAGAAGGTGCCTGTGCTGCATTTCTGGCAAACTATAACCCGAATTCTTTTGCCAAAGTTTCGTTTCAAAACAAGCATTACAATCTTCCTCCTTGGTCCATCAGTATTCTCCCTGATTGCAAGAACACAGTTTATAACACAGCTAGGGTAAGAAACCTCGTTACAAATTTTGTGTTTTACTCAAAACAACAAATTATTCTCAACTTTCTGTAAAATCTCATCTTTCTGTTGGGATATTAGCCGCTGCTAATTTCCACCTTGCAGACCTTGGTACTCGATGGATTAAGAGAAATGCACACGACACAAGAATTTACGTGGTTCACCAATTTGGCTACGTCCACGGCTCACACCCAAACTTTCACTATAGACAAATAGTGTTACAGATTGTGTATCACACCAAACACACAATGTATCGCTCACACTCTAAAATACTCGCTCCGTATTTTTGAGTCACAATATAACACTATTTTCTCTCACACTCAAAATACCAACAACCGATTCTTACTCTTCTCAATTCGTCTCTTGTGGTTCTCTTTCCTTCAGACATTGTTGACTTCTTATAGTTGTCAATGATGACAACCTTGAGTGGCTTGGCTGACCACTTTACTGAGTATCTTGCCCACTCTACTTAGTGCCTTGTCCATTCTGATCAGTGGCTTGCTGGCTTCTCCATTTGTTGAGTGGTTTACCCTCTCTGATGAGTGGTGGTGGTGGCCCGAAAGTCTTCATTCTCAACACTTTCCGCTCAAAATTTCGGTTTCCCTTCATTTCTATGCTTTGTTTGTGTTTGCTTGGTTCTCAAGTTAATGATATTGCTGCAAAAGAATGGCAGCTGATGAAATTTTTGTATAGGTGGGTGCACAGAGTGCGACGATGAAGATGACTCCGGTCCCTCTGCACAGAGGATTCTCATGGCAAGCATACAACGAGGAGACTACTGCTTTTGAGGACAGTTCATTTACTACAAAGGGGCTGCTCGAGCAGATCAATGCTACAAGAGACGCTTCCGACTACCTGTGGTACATGACAGAGTGAGTAAATCTGTAACTTCACACTTACTTTCTGTTTATATAAATTTAGGGTTAATAACCGAATAACAAACCGAACTTTGAGGAAAAATCAAACAGCAAACTGAAACTTTTTTTGTTGACAAACAACAAACCAAACTTTAAAATTTTAGCAAACAACAAACTTATCTCAAATTTTCATTATTTTCGACTGAATTTTTCAATGTTTGAGGGAGTTATTAAGTCGTAATAATCTTTCCTTAAAATACTTCAACTAATGTTGACTTAATAACTCCCTCAAACATTGAAAAATTCAGTCAAACATAATGAAAATTTGAGGTAGGTTTGTTGATTGCTCAATTCCAAAAAATTGGTCTGTTGTTTGTCAACAAAAAAAGTTCGGTTTGCTGTTTGTTTTTTCCTCAAAGTTCGGTTTGCTGTTTGGTTTTTAACCCTATAGATTTATGTATGACAATATTCTGTTTGTTCTTCTGCAAAGACAAAGGTTCCTAATTTTGCAAAGTGGGTTTCCTGCCTGCAGTGTTTATATCGACTCTAATGAAGGATTCTTAAGGAGCGGACATAACCCAGTTCTAACCGTTTTCTCGGCTGGTCATGCCCTGCATATTTTTGTTAACAATCAACACTCAGGTCAGTCTCATCTTCTTCTTTCTGGGTTTCCAATTTGGTGAACAGCTATGGATTTTTGCTGTTAAAAAAACATCTAAAAATGCATAAAAAACGATACTTTGCTTCATATAAGTCACATTATAAAGATGTAATGTCTGTCAGTTTTACTCTGCAAATGGAAACATCTATGCCATAGAAAAATAACCCTGGAAAACACACCTTTATAATGATGTATATAAAGTAAAGTATAATTTTTTATGCATAATCAGGCGAGTTTCTTGCTCAAAATGCCTATACAAAGTTAGATTACGTTTTTTTTTTTTCGTTTACAGGAAGTGCCTACGGAAGCTTAGACTTCCCGAAGCTTAGTTTCAACGAAGCTGTAATGCTTCAACCCGGAATCAACAAAATTTCGCTTCTAAGCATCGCAGTCGGGCTTCCGGTACTTAACTACTCTCTTTTTCTCAACTATACACCAAACACCAACATATCGATGATGAAGTCTGTGTTTTTTTGTCGTGTTTTCTCAGAATGTCGGACCACATTTTGAGAGATGGAATGCGGGTGTTCTTGGTCCCGTGACGCTAAGCGGTCTCAACGAAGGGAAGAGAGACTTATCGTGGCAAAAGTGGTCTTACAAGGTCCGATTTTTAAACCACAATTCAGTCTTTTTTCCTTAAATGTGAGCTGAGATGACTTGTTTTTCATTGCAGGTTGGTTTAAAAGGAGAAGCATTGAGTCTTCATTCTCTAAGCGGGAGCTCATCGGTCGAATGGGCAGTCGGGTCTCTGGTGGCAAGAAGGCAGCCATTGATGTGGTTCAAAGTAAGTACCATTTCAAGGCAATAGGACATCACATATATACATAATCTACATAACGTCTTTGATTTCAGACAGTCTTCAATGCTCCGGCCGGGAATTCGCCGTTAGCATTGGATATGAGAAGCATGAGTAAGGGTCAAGTTTGGATAAACGGGCAGAGCATCGGACGGTATTGGCCGGCATATAAGGCCGTCGGAAGTTGCAGACAGTGCAGTTACACAGGAACGTATAATGAGAAGAAATGCTTAAGCAATTGTGGAGAGGCTTCACAGAGATGGTAAGTAGGGTTGTCAAAACGGGTCATGGGTCGTGTCAGGTACCCTCTGACCCAAACCTGACCCGTGTAATAGTATGGGTCCGTTTTTGAAACTCAAACCTGACCCGTCAGCAAGAGTAAGGCTTGGGTCAGACTGACCCGTTCGACATTCATGACCCGTGGGTCAGTCTGACTCGTTCGACCCACCAGTACATAAAACTCAGAAACAAACTGACCCATGAGTCAAAATTATATATATTTAATATAATAAACAATTCAGGACGGGTCATGGGTCAAAACTACTGACCCAAACTTGACCCGTGTTTTCACGGGTCATCCATGGGCCGTGTCAAAATGACTCGTGATTCAAAACGTTTGACTCAAACACGACCCGTGGGCGGGTAACCCACAGGTTGGGTCAATTTTTGACAACCCTAATGGTAAGGAAGTATTTGGGCAAAAAAGAGTTATTATAGAAAGCTCGAGTCTTTTTAGAAATTCTATATGGAGATCACTCTTTTGTTAAGATAGCTTAAGATTATACTGAATGCTTTCACTTCCAAGTTCGGACTTTTGAGACAGTTAGTTAAGGCGTATGTTTAAGTCTCACAACTTTTACGACAAGATTCTAATATGCATTATTCTCGAAACTCTCAGGTACCATGTCCCGCGATCTTGGCTAAACCCGACCGGGAACTTACTCGTCGTATTCGAGGAGTCAGGCGGGGACCCGAACGGAATCACATTGGTTCGTCGAGACGTGGATTCCGTCTGTGTCGATATCAACGAGTGGCAACCGACCCTGATGAACTACGAAATGCAAGCCTCGGGAAAAGCCAACAAGCCCTTGAGGCCAAAGGCGCATTTATCGTGCTCGACAGGGCAGAAGATCTCCTCCATTAAATTTGCTAGCTTCGGAACTCCTGAAGGATCCTGCGGAAGCTACCGCCAGGGAGGATGCCACGCCTTCCACTCGTACGATGTTTTTCAAAAGGTACGAACCGGGATACTATGTTGTTGGAGATAATTATCAGCGAAAAGGCTACAATGCTTAAAACTTAGATGAAAAAATATGATCTTTACCCCTTTTTTGTCAAAAAGATTCCATTTTTCATGCAGTTTCATGTCTTGTAGCAATACTCAATTATCAGTACTAGGATTATCTGACAAAAAAGATGTGTTTTTTGGAGCAGACTTGTGTTGGGCAAAATTCATGCACGGTACCCGTGACACCGGAGATTTTCGGAGGAGACCCGTGCCCGAACATCATGAAGAAACTCGCCGTAGAAGTTGTCTGCAGATAATTTAATTCATCTCCTCATTGGCCGGGATCGGTTGGTTCGGCTTTTGCAAGGTGAAGTTGTACAAAAACACGACACACCCTTCTGCTAGAATCTGCAGATTATGTTATAGGCTTCTATAAGAACAATGCATGTTCATAGATTAATGTAAGTTCTACCATCGATTAAGGCGGTTTGATCCAAAGAAACACAGCGAGACTCGTTATTGATCCGTCTGCAGTTTTCGCTTTCGGGTTTCTTAGAAATAAAGTATGAGGAAGCCTCTTGTTTCCTGTAGAAGTTGTATGTAAATTTGCAGTTTGAATGTTTTGATTCTTGTAAGGATGTTCTTGAAATGAATATCAATGGATTTGAATGACATTTCAAATAATTTTCGTCCATTTTTAACGGTTTTGCACTTCTGCTGTCCATTTCTAAGATTCAGTAGAAGAACTGTAGCAAAATTTAAAAATTATTTTTTTTTAAAGCTATTAATATTTTAAGGGCCGACCCAAGATCGACTATGATTCCCGACCCGACCCGAGCATGGTAAACATCTTTTAGTCAATTGAATATAATTAGGGTTGTCAATGATTAGGGTATGGTACGGGTATGTCAAATACCATAACCATTACGGGTACAATTTTCATTGTCATAACCATATCCATAACTGTGGTTTTAACCGACCACATGTGCAATGTAATTGAACATTATAAATGTTATCTTAATAAATACATAAAGTTATGTCACAAACAATAAAAATATTCAACAGTAGCACCGTTCAAAATTAACACTAATGTCATTTAATATTTAAATCATTCAATTACAGTTCATCATGAAATTATAGAATCTAAAAGTGAAAATCATAATTATATTATCAGTATTTATTAATTTTTTTATATAATAACCATGGTTATAACCATGCGTATAACTAAAATACCATAATCATTACAGATAAAAAATTCATCATCATCATACCACACCATAATAATACGATTAACCATATTAAAAATTAAGAGTTAATAGTGGTTTTGAAGTTTTCACCGTACCTTTACGGCTAAATATAATTCATGGATCATATTTAGTTATGATTTTATCCTATAAAAGATCATATGACAATGACATAGTTTACTATAAGGGCCACATAAAGATATTTAAAGGTAGAGTGTAGGATGGAAGTAAAGTACTAGGTTCATTTATCTTTATTCTCTATAGTTTCAATAGGTGTCAATATGGTCCCTATAGTATAAGTTCTACTAAATTTCCTCCCAAAATCACTGCTGACACTCAAGATGTCTTATTCAAGAATGGGAACTCTTTTGATAAAGTGTAAAACTATAAGGACTATAAGTTCATCTTTTATCAATATTACAAACCTCAGCAGCTCTGTGGATTTTAGAAGCTTCAGTGGAATGCCACCATGGAAATGCAATCACAGTATACTTCCGTCGCTGTATCAATCTATCGGTTTTAGCTGCGCTCACAAACTACAGAAACCCATTAAAGCTCTATCACACTTTCTCCGAATGACGCGTTTCAATGGCGGCTACTTTATCTTCCAGTTATCGTTCTTGATTCTGTTATTTCTTGCTTAGAATCAGCACTATAGAGAGCAAAGGACTCAAAACCCATGTCCTCTATCCTCCTCTTTTGCTTCGTATTCACTTTATGTATCCTCTTAATCTCCTTCTCCGTATACAAGAAGCTCCGTGGCAAAGGCATCGCCGATCAAAATGACCCGCCGACACTGGACCTTCCCTTAGCGGGTCTCTGTAGCAACCCGGATTCGGAGTTGGTGGCGGATTCTGATCAGGGAGGCAAGAAGAAAAAGAAGAGACCGAAGAAGAAGAAGAAGGAGAAGAGATTGGAGACAGTTATCGAGGAAGAGTCGACCATCGAGAGTGAGAAAGACAAGAAAGGAACGAAGCCTGATTCGAATCGGGTCGAGACCGAGATGATTTGCCTCTACCCATTTACTTCCTCGGGCAGTGCAACGCAGAGGAAGATAAAGCAGCAGTATGATGAACTGATGAAGTGTCATGAGTCCAAGGGGCTAACTCTTGCTCAGGTTGGTTTCTCTTTCTTAATTTTAGCTTAGCTGAGATTGCTGGTGTTGATTTTTATGGATGTTTATTGACATTTATTGAACATGGCAAACTGGTCTCTTGTTTTTTCTCTTCTTTTTTTGCATTTGTCTTGATCAATATACAATTTATGTGGATATGCATTTGGTAATGGAGTTGGTTTATCTTTAACTTAGCAGAGATTGTTGGCATGGACAAACCTTGGACTGTCATTAGCATTTCTTGAATTTGGCAATCTGGGTTCTTTATTTTATTGCACTTGCCTTGATCCTATTGATGTTTTCATATACAGTTTCTGCGGGTATGAAGTGGTAATAGAATCGATTTAGCGTGTTTCTTGAATTTAGCAGTCATTGTTGGTGTGGAAAAAAGTTTGCATTTTTACTGGTATTGGATGAATTTGGCAATCTGGGTTGTTGTTTTTCATTTACTTGACATATTTCACAGACATTTCTTCTAAATTGCTATCATTCTGCAGGTTGCGCAGTTTGCAAATTGCTTGGTCGAGGCTAGAACCGAGCTGCAGCACAAGTAGTAGAATACTAGAACGGAATATTCTACTTAATACAATTCATATGAAAAACTATAGTAAATCATTCATGAATATGATTTTCAGGTCTGAGGTAATCCACCGCAAATTCTCCATCACAAAAGCGCTTCTTTTCAAGGCAGAGAGATCTTCATTTGATCGTCTCAGGCAGCAGGTGGGCATAATCAATCTGGGTTTTGGTGGTTAGTAGTGATTTGTAATTACCCAAAGATAAATCTACTGATGCATTGGTATGTGAGCAGATATATAAGCTAGAGTTTGAACAAAAGAGACTCGAAGAAGATGCTTTCGTTTATAATTGGCTTCAACAGCAACTCAAACTCTCACCCGCCTACAAAAAGGTACTTCTTTTTCACTTGTCCATTATCGGGTTAATCCCGTATGATTTGCAGATTGTGATTAGTTGGGAGTATCAGATCATCTTATGCTCGAAATTTTAGGATGAATTACCAAAAAAAATGAACTTTTTTCTTGACCAAAAGTAAACTGAACTTTCATCTCCATAACAAATTGCAAGCTACATTGATTCTTCTTGATGAAAAACGCAGTGTATGTTAATGGAGGCTCTGTTGATTTGTCCCTTCCGTGTCACGTTAAAAATTGCATCGTTTTAGCACATAAATCAGTGTAGTTTTCAATTTATTATAGGGGTGATCAAAAAAGACTATTGGACCGAATTCCCGACAAGCGGACAAGTTTTTTTCTTCAAGATCGGGCTCGTTTTTTTCCCCGAAAGCTCGATTAGGATCGGCTCGGACCAAATTTACTATGCAAACCCTAAAAAGCAATGATGTATGTTTGAAACTATGGGAGAAAATGAACTTTGTATGTCTGTTACTTGGTTGATTTGTACTTTGTATTTTTGGTTACTTTGATTCCAATGATGTTTGTATTTGGACAAATTCGTTTTTTTGGAGGTCAGATCCAGTCTAGGACCGAGACCGGTCCGAGTCAAGAAAGACAACTCTTGCGGGCTTTTTTGGTCGATGTCGGTCTCGGTCCTCCAGAAGGCAAGACCGAAATTTCGGTCTCGGTCTTGCCTTCAGGACCGGACCGCCCATGATTAGCCCTAATTTATTATACAGTTTGAAGTTCAGTTTGTGCTTATTGTCAAGTAAAAGACCGTTTTGTCTTTCGCAAAGTGCTCAAAGTTTGGTTTATCTTTTTTGTTTGTAACAATAATTTCTTGGAGTTTTAGTCATCAAAATGTAACAATGACATCTTTCTGATACATCTTGGGTTCTCTATCTAGATGCTTGAAATTGAAGTCGGTGCTTCCATGGAATTAAATGCAGCGAAAATGGAACCCTCGATAGCAGGAGATCAAGATGAAGATGCCGACCTCCCCGACATCTCATTCGAAGACTTCTTAGCTCAAGAAAAGAAAGATTCCTTTTGGTAAGACTCTTTGGTCTCCATAACTACTTACCAGGGCTTCTTGAAATCTAATGATCTACAAAACGCAGGCAAAATCTCCGGAGATCAAAAGCAGCATAATGATTTGATTGAAGCATCCGAATGCTCTATCATGAGAATTACCTGGAATGACGGAGTACGATGATATCCGGTCTCTCAGATAAATGACCATTTCAAGATGGATTTGGAAGTGGTGAGAAACTGAGAATTGGAGGCTTGGTATGTTTACATGGCGAGAATTAGATAGTGTTTGGGGGTAAGTCTGTTTTTTTTGGATTAGGAGCTTCTCATATCTTCTCAATACAATAAGGGGTTAAGTAACAAATTGCATACTCAATTTTGGGGCAATTGTATATTGTGTTTTTTTTCTTCTTTAAAAAAAAATAAAGGTTAAATATCAAGTAGTTTACCTGAATTTTGGACGTTTTGCAACGAGCTACCCGAACATTTAAAATTCAAAACGGACTACCTCAACTTTAAAGAATGTACAAATAGTTACCTCTGTCCAATTTTCCGTATCTGTCGTCGAAAAGTTGTCAAAAATTGGACAGAGGTTGCTATTTACACTTTCTTCAAAATTAAGATAGTCCGTTTTGAATTTTCAAAGTTCGGGTAACTCATTGCAAAACGTCCAAATTAAGTAGCTACTTAGTATTTAACCATAAAAATAGGCTAAATTTGATGGATTTTTCATAAAATTATCCTCAACTCTTAATTCTACCCAGTGTTTTTACTTGAGCGCTAAGTTACTCTGACAATAGCATCATTCTAAGCTTACTTGAGTGCTAAGTTACTCTAATAAGAGCATCCTTCTAAGTTTACTTGAATGCTAAGTTACTCTAACAACCGCTTCAACCCGTTCTAAACACACATTTCCCGGGCATTGCATTTCGGTCTGTCCATTCAATCAATCCTCAAGTGGGGCTGGAGAGGATGTGCGATTTGAACTTGTCCAACTCGGCCAAGACTTCTTCCTCGGGTCTGTAGATCAAGTCGATCATCCTCCATATCTGCAGAACCGATCAAATACACGATTTATAAGCTTTCTAATGAATCGACGTATCACGCTCACTGAATACGTAAAATATGGGTACCTGGAGGGTCCCGCCTCCACCGGTACTTTCACAGTCATCAGACACGCTAACTATCGTCCAAGGATCCGATGCATTCCAATGGAAATCGACAACCTTGTCCCTAAACAACATCGTATTTATAAGAAAAAAGAATCATCAACTGTCCCAAAAAACATGACTTGAGACAGAAAGCAGAGCTGTACCGGTGCCCAGCATGATGGAAGAACAAGCCAGGAGGAGCATTGGGCAGTTTTGAGCCAACAGACTCTTGCTTTTTACCAATCTAGGTAAAAAGTGAAAACATTATTGAAATGTAAAAAAAAAAAGATTCACAATACGACCATTTGCCTCACCTTCTCATAATCCCAAACGTTTAGAATGCCATCATCAGCCGAGCTTCCAAAGACGGATGCCTTGTCCGGGGACCACTGGAAAGCTTATCATACCCGGAATCAATATTGTATTATCAACTTATTTATAATAGGAAGATCTTGGAAGCTATAAAAAAAGTGGAAGGGTTTGTATTTGACCTGAACACAGAGGACTGCAGCAGTGTGAGCTTCGAATGTGTGCACAGGAGACCCGACTCCTCCATTAGTGAGGTTTCGGCGGTCAAACATGCGGATAGTGTTATCTGCAGACCTAAAATTGGAAATAGGTACCAAGATTTTGCTAAGATTTCACATTTATTGTACTAAATTTAATACCAGGAATTGGAAATATACCCTGTTAAGATCAGATTAACATCATGAGGATTCCAGTCAACACAATGAAGATCTGCATTATGAGCTTTCTCGACCTGACATAATTGTTAATTTACGGTTAGTTTCAATTTAAGAGGGAGAATTTTCGGGAATAAATTTCGAGCACTGCAAACTTGAAATAAGTTAGGTTAGATACCAACTTTTAGAATTAATACATTAGCATAATTTGCAAGATCCTTCCATTATTCTGTCAACTCACAGATGAAAAATCCACGAGTGGTGCACATGTGTCGTCCAGTCAAGGCGCCACATATACATTTTTCATACAAGGTTAGCAGAGAAATATAAGGAGCTAACAAATTGCACATCAGAATTAATTCAACTCGAAAAGTTGCAACAAAATAAAAAAAACAGCTAGGAAATTGGTATTCAACACGATTAAATTACCTTGACAGTTGGAGCAAGACCGGTTCTTGCATCCCATAGGATCAGACAAGAATCATCACCGACACTACAAAACTCCTGCACACTTTAGGATGATCCAAGATCCAGAGTTTCAGAAAAACATTTTTTTTTTTTTTTGTGTGTGTGTGTACAACAAAAGAAAAGGTGAGAGGTTAGGTACTTTGATGGGCAGAATGTAACGTCCTCAACGGTGTCATCATGACCCTGGAAAACACCCCGAGCTCCAACTTCAGGGCTCTCCATTGGTTTCTCATTGCTCCCACTACCCTTGGAAGAGGATTTTGCAGCTGCAGTGTCAGTGGCCAAAGAGGAGATATGATCCTGAATGCTCCACAGTACTACAAATCGATCCTTTCCTGCCAAAAGATCGTCAAACAAGTGATGCGTTAGAAATTAGAACCTTGACTAAAGGTCAAGATTTGAAACTGACTCTTTTTAAGGTCAACTTCATAGCCCGGGCCCTTTTAATGGTTCATTTGGCAATGATTTTACAACGGGTCTCACCTATACATTTCAGGTTATTATAAAATACAAAAAATGAAAGTAGCACAAGCATGGTGCTTAACAATCATACCAGAAAGACCCCAATAATGTCTAGACATTTATCTCAAGCAAATTTGTCTAATCCACTCCAATAGTGATAACCACAAAAAAAATCTAACTGATAAATTGAAGACAAGATATAGTTGGAGCTAGTTTAGTATTCCAACCTCCAGAGAGAACATAGGGTTCGGTTGGGCTCATGGCAAGAGCAAATTCAGCATTATCCTTGTGCCCAGTAAGTACCTGAAATACCCCAAGCAGTCATACTATGGATACTCAGTGAGAGAATATATCTACATCATAAGAACGTCCTTAGACTAACCAAATCTGGGCGAGAGCTTGAAGCGCCTAAAACAGCATGACGGTTGGGTTGAGCCTCAACATCCCAGATGAGAACCTACAGTAAGCATATTCAGAAAAATAAATATAATCGCTTAGGGAGCTACTATGCTGTAGAGACAAAATACAACTGCAACAAACACTAGACAGAACAATTGAAAAGTAAAAATTACATCCGGACTGTCAGTGTGGGTCGCCACTATCTTACTGTTCTGCGGTAACTCCCTAATTCTGTTCACCTGCAGCCAATGACAGAATACAGGTTTAATCTTGCAGGAGTTGGCAAAAGACATTGGTATAAGAAAATAAGAGCTCAAGATTTCAAAATATTTGCAATTTAAATGTGAGGGAGTAAGTGTTGGGAGTAAGTGTTGAGTATTGGAGTCTGATTAATATGTAATGTTAGATTATGTATTAATGTACGCGTCTCGCGGTTCAACCAAACCGCGAGACTGTACTGTACTGTAGTTCTTCATGTATAAATATTTTGTAACAGTGTATTTTTTCATCAATAATAGAACCAAACCGCGTGGATGTTACCCAATTGGGTGTTACCACGAAAAATCTGTCTTCCTCTACTATTCCTTTCCTCTCTAGAAAACTGAGTTTCTTCTCAATTTCTTCATCAAATTGAGTGTTTGTAGAGAATCGATCCTAACAGTAAGGGGATTGGAAATTGCAAAAACAATGATTACCTCTCCTGGATGTATGATGGTTTTGAACTTCTTGACAAAAGGAGAACGAGCTTCTTCGTTGAACTATCAGAGAGAAAATAACTTGTAAGACACCAACTTACCAATATGACTACTAATACAACAAATGCTAAGCTTTAATACCTGGCATATGTGCTCTGCTGCTGCAACCCTAGGCTTCACAACTTCAACATTTGCAATAACAAGTGTGTTGGGAACACTACCGTCCGTCTAAATAGGAAGGGAATGTATCAAATAGCAACACGCGAGTGAAGTGCATCTTCCGAAACAGATAGAAGGTATAAGCATTTCTAAATAATCCAAACTAGAAGTCTAGAACATGAGGAATTAGAACATCTCTCAAGCATGTTTTACCACAAGAACCAGACAGATAGATGGCCGTTATGCCATAGTTAACGACTCTGTTAGTCCATTACATGTTAACTTAGTCAGTATAAGCTAAACAGATGAATGGACACATTCGAATTTACTGAATGATAATCCTAGTCAGTAATCTTCTCCATTTCCATTTCCTTCCTCTCTACTCAGACATTGTAAGGATCACCAGCTATTTTCAAAACTACAGCACCAAATGATAAACTTGCCTGTTCAGAGAGGTAGAGCCGCTGGCGATTCTTGTACGTTGCCTGCTCGAGCTGAGGACCCCACCTGTTGACACAAACGCAAATTAGGTGACCACATCTGTCTAAGTTCTTGAACAAATACAGACTCCAACATTTCCAGCATTATATCTTGTTTAAAGGAACAAGTCAATTTCGTCTGCCTATTATTGAATAACCACACGCCAATAAAAGAAATCCCAGGCTCAGAAATTTCGCGAAAATGTAAACCCATATAACGCCGGAAAAAAATTAAAACCTCAAGCTCAGCCAGACTGCAATTTCAGCTATGTATACAGACAGAGCACAGAGGCTTAAACAGCAGTACGAGGAATTGGAAATGCATGTACAGAGAACTGTAGAAAAGAGTATGATGGAGAAGCGAGCACCGACCGGCAAGACAAGGATGGCCATACGAGGTTGTGGTTAGCGAGCCAGTCGTACAGAACAGGAACCAAAGACTTCCACTGAGAGTACCGCTCGTCCACCGATCTATCAGCTCCTCTAGCTCTCTCCTTCATCTTCTTGTCCGCCTCGGCCTCACCGCTTCTCTCCTCTCTAGAATTCTCTCTTAATTAGTTTTCCCGCCCCGAGGCTCGTTGTGTTACAGTGAAGAGAGACTGTGCCAGGAGAAAGGAGAAGACGAAGTTGAAGCTGAAGCTGACCGCGTTTGCAATTCTGACACCGGGTAGCGGGTAGACGTACGGGCAGAATTGATGAGTTTAGAGAAGGCTGCATCCGGCCCATTATATGCTAGATGGGTCTAGATTTCTCACGTTGGGCTGAACCTGCAATGATACGACCAAAATTAGTCCTCAAAGTCTTGAAAAAATTGATTACAGTCCCTTAATCTCTTTGCTTACACAATCTCATCCTCAAACTTTGTAGAAAAGGCATACAAAAATGACAAAAGTCTCTTTCAAATGTTATAATTGAGTCTATACTCAATTGAAATTCGATTAGAACTCAATCAATTGATGTTGCTAAGGGTGTCAATGGGTTGTGGTGCACTATAAATTCGTGGTACATCGTCGAAATTTGGACCACAGTATTGCAACTCTCAGATTATGATGCGGGTTTGGTAGAAGTAAGTGATTACTGTCATGGTGTGGGTCGATTAACTTGCATCATTATAGATTTGTGTAATTTTATTAAAATATAGGACTTATTTTACCTTAATAAAAATATTGTAGCTTAATTTGCAATATGTAAAATTAGTAAGGGCAAATATTTGTTCTTAAAATTAGTAAGGATAAATATTTGTTCTTAATCTGCAATATTGTAGCTTAATCTGCAATATTTGTCATTAAAATTAGTAAGGAAAAATATGTAAAAAACTATTATGACATTTTAGTATTTCAACAAAACTAGTTTGTATAAAGTAGTCGATGGTATGCAAATAGAATCTCTATTAATTCGTTATTTATTAATTAAATTTGTATGTAATTATATATTAATCCTAAAATTATAATTAATAAAAAAATAAATCTTATATTTAGTATAAAAATTGTCATGCAATTTAGGGTGCACTAGTTGATTAGTAGATAATAACTAACCTACGATACTGAGATGATATTGAGCTAACCTTACTCGCAGAGTCGCACTACTAACATCCATATATTCAAAATTAAGTTTAATTCGATTGATATTTAAATTTGAATTATAATATTGATGTTCAAAATCATTTCTCAATTAATTAATTAAATTTTAATCGAATCGGATCTAATAATAGTATTTATTTTTTAATTATAATAGTTTCAAAAGGCAGCATGTCAAATTTGAAATTTTATCATATTTATTATTTGGTATTAGTACTTTCTAGAAGAAGCCAACTCATTCGCATCATGCATTAAACAAAAACATGGACGGCTTGTGGGACAATAAAACTTGGGCTGGTCGGTGTATAAAGCCTGAAATGACACGAATTTTAATTGGAGACAACTTTCCTTTTTTAAAATATGGAAAAATATGATATTAATTTACGTCAATTTTAAAAATTTTCCTTAAATTTTAAAGTTATCGTAATGTTTGAAAATGATGAAAAATTGTCATTGTCAGATGCTCCTTTAAAGGGAAATTTTCATCATTTCTAAATATTACGAGGAACTTAAATTTTAAAAAGTAATTTTAAAATTGACGTAAATTTTAAGGGACAATATCTATTTAACCCTTTAAAATATATAAGAGATTAAAAAATAAGATTAATTCAGCTGAAGGGAATGTGAATCAGTCAAAAATTATTATATAAAATAAAAGAAGTTTGTTATATTGATAAAGTTCATAATCATAAGAGATTTAAGTAGTTTAAAAACACTTATTTATGTATATATATATATATAAAGAAACAAAGGTATTAGTTTACACATTAAATTTTAATATAAATAGCATTATTTTCAAATATATAAATACAAATAATAATATTAATAAAATAAATAACAAGATAAATTCTCAAATTAAAATTACTTTCAATAAGGTATCGAGGGTAATAATGTATTTTCCATACCTATTTCGGATTTCTATCGAGTAAGACTACGGAATTATGAAGTTTTGTGATGGAATGTGTAAGTCTACGCTACTCGAAATATCTAAGCCGAATTTCATCAATTTCACGAAAATAACAACTTTTTATGGTAACCGGCATTTGTAAGCCGAATCTCATAAGTTTTTTCGCGAAAATAATGGATAAACTTTATTTTTCTACCATTGATTTAGGCACTTAGCCGCCGTAGAAACAATAAAGACTGTATTTTTACTGCTTCTTTTCGTCCAGTCCACCGTCGTTTGACGCCATCGAAGCAGCAGCAGACCCGTAAAGCCAACTTTTAAAGCAGCTCAGGAACATTTCCCGTCAAGCCTTTGTCTCGATTCGATATTTCCTCTACCACCCTCTCCTCCGATTTGCTGCTCCTCGGCCTCATCTCTCCATCGTTGATTCGATCGAGCTCCACTCCAATGGGTACGTGCTGAAACCCCCTTCTATAATCCGATCTGTTTCCAGCTCGATGTTGTGTTCATGCACTTCTGTTTTGGTTGTTGGATTTGTTGCTCAGCTGAAGCAATCAATCACTGTTTGTTTTATTTTTCCTGTTTTAACTTCTGCTGGAGACATCTGCTGATGTGAACGATGTCTCACCTGCTTATAAGATTTGCTTGAGGTGAATCAGCAGTATATTACTTTGGATTTGTTAGATTTCACAGACGTTTAGGAATTCGGAAGTGTCAACTGAATCTGGTCGGAATTGAGTTTAGTTGGTCCGATCGGTTTCTGTTGAATCAAGAAATGCAGTGAAGTTAAAATGTTTGATCGGTTACATATGAGTAAAAATCAGTTTATCCTCATCTATTGTTAGATTCTGTTGGGGTTTAATAAAACATGCAAACTCCAATGAGGAGTGAATCGTCGTTCTAATGTGGATAAGAGATGTCGAGATAGTGTTTGAGTTACCAGTTGCTTCTTCGACATGGATCATCAGAATATCCGCTGAATGAACTGATTCACTATAAGCTTTCTTTGGATTAAATTTGTTGTGTTCCTTATTCAGCATTTCTTGTTAGAAAAACATACAACATTTGAGAAGATCAAACTTGCCATTTTCCATTTGGGTGTTTTTATATTAATTTTGATTTTGATGTTGTCAGATAAAAATGAAAGTTGTTCTACACAACTCATTGATGGAGATGGTACGTTCAATGTTAGCGGACTCGAGAATTTCATGAAGGAGGTCAAATTGGGGTCGTGTGGCCTTTCTTACGCTGTAGTCTCCATCATGGGTCCACAAAGTAGTGGTATGTATCACTGTATCATTTCAACGAGCTAATATTTTTATTATTAACTTGCATCTTCGTTTGTTCACTTGATTATTGATGGGTTCGTACTACTAATGATATATTATTTTCTCCTGTGATTGCTTCATCAGGGAAGAGTACTCTATTAAATCATCTCTTCCGCACAAACTTTAGAGAGATGGACGCTTACAGAGGAAGGTATGTCAATGTCTTCTTGGTCAATCTACTATCCGTGTGGAGTTAATGTTCAACAAAATTCTTTGTTTTTAGGTCTCAAACCACCAAAGGTATCTGGATGGCAAGAGCTGCAGGTATTGAACCATGTACTGTTGTAATGGACTTGGAGGGCTCTGATGGAAGAGAACGAGGAGAGGTGCATTTTTCTATCTACTGATTGGTGTATATATATATATATGCAAAATGGTCAAACTTCCAACTTTGTGAATTTCAAAATGGTTGTGTTCATATGATTTAGACGCTTTATGAACATTTACTTAGGTGTGTACTTATAGCTCGTTGTTTGTCTTTGCTACAGGACGATACAGCATTTGAAAAGCAGAGTGCACTTTTTGCCCTTGCTGTCTCAGATATAGTTCTGATAAATATGTAAGCCAACCTCAGCCTTTGTTCAATGCTGCTCAATGATTTTGCAATTTATAAGAATGAATGTTACCTGATTTTCTTCTAACCAACTTATAGGTGGTGCCATGATATCGGACGTGAACAAGCTGCAAATAAGCCCCTTCTAAAAACTGTGTTCCAGGTAACTGTTTTCCTTGTTGATAAGGTATCAAGAATTTTGAAGTATGAAGTGTGTATTGATCATTGGGTTTTTCAGGTTATGATGAGATTGTTTAGTCCCCGCAAAACAACGTTGTTGTTTGTAATTCGAGATAAATCTAGGGTATGCGCGCACATTGAAATTTCCTGGTATTGTCATTTAAGATATTTTCTACGCTGCATATGTGATTTCTGATTGGCTATTGTTTTTGGCCATTAGACTCCTATGGAAAATTTGGAACCAATACTGAGGGAAGATGTTCAAAAGGTATTAATTCGGAGACTTCCATATTAGCATACCTTGTTTAATGTTTGCCATGTTGTTGAACTATTAATTTCTATATTTCTATCTTTTTTTCCGCAGATATGGGACAGTATCGCAAAGCCACAAGCACACAAGGATACTCCTCTTAGTGAATTCTTTAATGTAATGCCTCTCGGTTATGTTATTGGATAATACCTTCTTGTTGTACAAGGCAAGCAACTGACTATTCATGCTAATTATCTGATTGAATATCAGGTTGAAGTTGTTGGGCTTTCAAGTTATGAAGAGAAGGAAGAGCAATTCAAAGAGCAGGTAGACACGATTTAAGAATGGATGATTTTTCCTTGCCAATATTAACTAAATTCTATTCGCTTTCATGTATTCTAATGTAAAGGTGGCAGACCTAAGGCAACGCTTTTTTCATTCAATTGCACCTGGCGGCCTTGCGGGAGATCGAAGGGGTGTTGTTCCAGCATCCGGGTTTTCCTTCAGTGCTCAACAAATATGGGAAGTTATTAAAGAGAATAAGGACCTTGATTTGCCAGCTCACAAGGTAAGATCGAATCTTTTTATCATGTTTTTGCTGTTGATTTCATGGTTAACTGCCTAAACTCTGCATTGGAATTTCTCAGTTATGTTATTATCTTGACATTTAGGTCATGGTGGCCACAGTACGATGTGAAGAAATTGCTCATGAACAGTATTCATCTTTCACTTCAAATGAGGTGAATTTCCCTCGATTTTATTTCAATATCTGGCTATGGTTGTGATTCTAAATCCTCAAATTAATCTGTTGCTAGGAATGGTGCCAAATTGAAGAGGCTGTACAATCTGAACTAGTTCCTGGATTTGGAAAGAAGATTAGTTCTATTCTTGATGGATGTTTTGATGGGTAATTGAACTCTTTACTTCTGATACCTAGCTCTATGGCTGCATCGATGATTCTTTAAAACATATAAACTAAATCTTGGGTTGCAGAAATTTATCTGAAATTATTTCCCCCATACTCTATGCTGATTTATGATTAAGAGTTATCCTTTATATCTACGACTCTTTTCTCGAGTATGCAGTTACGATGCAGAAGCTACATATTTTGAAGAAGGTGTTAGATCAGCAAAACGAAAGCAGCTTGAAGAAAAACTGCTTCTGGTAACTAAAAGGAACTTCTCATTTTAAACCTGCATTATCTAGATATTATTAACTTTACTTTTTAGAAAGAGATTTTTTTGCAATGGTATCTATCTTTTGCTCAGAGTTTTTTTTTCCCTATACCAGCTTGTACAACCATCTTTCCATTCCATCCTGGGCCATATACGATCTGGAACTCTAGAAAAATTCAAGGATGCTTTCGAGAAGTCCTTAAAGGGAGGAGAAGCGTTTTTTGGAGCTGCTCATTATTGCACTAAGTTATGTATGACCTATTTTGATGAGCAATGTGCAGGTAAATTTCAAGTCGATGATTCTCTAAGCCAGGTTTTTGTTTTTAAAGAAAATGAAATAACTAACCAAAATTAAACTTACAATATTTATCTTTTAACTGCCAATATGTTTTGAACAGACGCTGCTATTAAACAAGCAAAATGGGACACGAGTAAAGTGAGAGAAAAACTTCAGAGAGATATTGACACACATGTAGCTGAAGTCCGAGCAGCTAAGCTTTCTGAGATTACAAAAGCATACGAGGTATTACTACAAAAGAGATTGGCACTTGTGATATTTGGTTCCTTTGATATATATATTTTCTGACTGTAGAATATTGCTTGCAGAACAAGCTAACCGAGGCTTTAGCAGGACCTGTGGAATCTCTTTTGGATGAAGCTAATGATGAAACATGGCCTGCAATAAGAAAACTTCTGCACCGTGAAACTGAATCTGCAGTTTCTGGCTTCACTGATGCACTCTCTGGATTTAATATTGATGAACAAGAAAAAGAGAAAATGGTAAATAATTTACGAGATTATGGAAGAGGTGTAGTTGAAACAAAAGCCAAGGAGGAAGCAGGGCGGGTCCTGATGCGTATGAAAGATCGGTAAGGAAATATCTTCATGAATCTGAGTTAAATATTGCTTCCTCTTTCTTATGACCAGTTTTTACTAAAATTTGATTACTCTTGTACAGCTTTTCAAATCTCTTTAGCCGTGATCAAGACTCAATGCCAAGAGTTTGGACAGGGAAGGAAGATATCCGAGCAATCACCAAAACTGCTCGGTCTGCAGTATGTCCTATTCGTTCCCACTTTTTTTTTAAAAATCTTGCTTCACTTTTGTATTTTTTTGCTCAAAAACTGTCCCCCCGATCTTTTCAGTCCTTGAAGTTGTTATCTGTGGTCACTGCTGTACGCCTAGATGATGAGAAAGACAAAATTGAGAATTCATTAACTGTTGCGTTGTTGAATCCCAAGTATTCTTCTGGTATTACGGATCGGGGCATTACAACATTAGATCCACTAGCTTCCAGCACCTGGGAAGAGGTAAAAACATTTGTCAACCAAAACTTCCAAAATGTTGTTTGGTTATTGTTTTTATTTTTTGCATGAATCTTGTAATAGTTCTTATAAAAAAACAGTAACAAGTTTTTATACTGGTCGGTTCTCTCATTTGAGCAGCATAAGTTGCCAAAATCTATGTCTTGTTCTTAGGGCATATTAATGTATTCTATTGGGTGGGGTAAATTAAAATGTATTTTCACTGATTACTATCTTGTCTGGTTCAGGTCCATCCTTCAAAAACATTGATAACACCTGTCCAATGCAAAAATCTATGGAGGCAATTCAAGGCCGAAACAGAGTACAGTGTCACACAAGCTATGTCTGCTCAGGCATGAAATGAAACTGCTATTTCTTGTTATCTCTATTTGTTTGTTCTTTTTTATTTTTTAAAAAACTTTTTGTTCTGAAGGTCAATTGAGTGCTTTACTGAAATTGAATTGAGTGGGTTCTTAAATTTTCAGGAAGCTGCCAAGCGAGCCAACAACTGGTTACCACCACCATGGGCACTGGCGGCAATGTTTGTTCTTGGCTTCAATGAATTCATGATGCTTCTAAGGTTATTCCGTTTCGTTTAAATCTTTATATTTTCTAGGGGTGCATATTTTCTTACACGCATACGGCATATATCTATGTTCTTGTGCAGAAACCCTCTTTACATTGGTTTCGTTTTCGTGGGTTATCTGATCGTCAAAGCCATATGGGTACAACATATTTCAGGCGAATTCCGTAATGGCGTTGTAAGTCTCTGTTTTTAGTAATTGGGTGCTCTAACTGACTTCTATGTTCTTGCCATAAGAATTTGAACTGAAGCTTAAAATTGTGATCTTATTTTATGTTCTTGAAATACAATTTTTGGAACTGAAGCTAAAAATGTGATCTTTTTCGTGTTCTTGACATAAAGAATTGAATTAAATAAAAAAAAAAATGGATCCTTTTTGTTTTGGGTTAAATACCAAGAGCTACCTGAACTTTGGACGTTTTGCAACGAGCTACCCGAACTTTGAAAATTTAAAACGGGCTACCTCAACTTTGAAGAAAGTGCAAATAGCTACTTCCGTTCAATTTTCCGTCAACTGTTGACGGAAAGTTGTCGGAAAGTCGTCGGAAATTGGACGAAGGTAGCTATTTGCACCTTCTTCAAAGTTGAAGTAGCCTGTTTTGAATTTTCAAAGTATGGGTATCTCGTTGTAAAATGTTCAAAGTTCAAGTAGCTCCTTGGTATTTAACCCTTTTGTTTTTTATGTTCTTGACTACTGAAGCAGCAGTCTCTGTTCAATATGCAAAATCTTGTTTCCGAAAAATGTAAAATTGCATCATTCCCTTTTGGTTTCACTTCACGGATCACACAACTACTAATGAAGATTCCGAAATTGATGTTTGAATCTTTGCAGATTCCCGGGCTCTTGTCTTTATCCAACAAGTTCCTCCCGGCCATAATGGACCTCCTCAAGAAACTAGCAGAGGCAGGCGAGTCTCGTGCAACGAACACCAATGCCCACATCCCAAACCCTCCCCTCACTCCTTCATCCAACAGCTTCGGGAACAGCAGCGGTGCAAGTGGATTATCTTCGGTCGGTCCATCTCAAGAAGAGAACGGAACTGAATATTCATCAAGTCAATCAAAACAAGAATAGTTTTAGACACTTTGTTGCTTCCACATTCATAATGATTGAGTCAGACTCCACGGGAGAAGAATATCGGAGTTTGTAAGCTCTCGACAATGGCTTTTTGTTGCCGAGAATACGAAGGCGTGTGATTTTTTAGAGTCGGGTGGCCGAACAAGGGAGTGGGTGGTGGCTTTTGGAGGAGACAACACTATATATGATCAATTATATGTTCTTGTTTCTGTATGTTGTATGATTCTGTGTATGGATTGCAATTTGAGTCATCTTTGTGGTGGGTGGGTGATGGATGGATGGATGGATGGTGCTGTCCTTTTGGTCTGATGTTAAATTTTGTAAGGACTTGTTAGTGACATTAAATCAAAAGTTACCTACTATTTGTTCGTGGGGCCCATTTATCTTAATTGGGCTTTAAAAATAGGTGTCAAAATTTGATTTAACCCGTGGGTGATCCGCCCATGGGTCGTGTTTGAGGGTTTTACCATGAGTCATTTTGACACGATCTATGGATGTTTTGTGAAAACAAGTCAGATTTGGATCATAAGTTTTGACCCACTGTGACCTGTCTCATTTATATATTTCAGTCTGTTTTTTATTTTTATTCAAATTGTGGGTCGAATGGGTTAGACTGACCAGTCTGACCCGCGGGTCATGGAGGTCAAACGAGTCAGTTAACCCAACTCTTACCATTCCTAACGGGTCATTCTGATTCCGATGTCGAGTTTCAAAAATTGACTCATACTATTACATGTGTCGTGTTTGGGTCAGAGTCTCTGACACGACCCATGGATCGACCCATGATCCGTTTTGACACCTCTACTTAAATGTATATTTTCTCCGCAATTAGAATAAAAATTAATTAACTACAGCTAATATAATAATAACAGCGGTTAAATTATTCATTATTTAACCAAAGATTTCTTGAAAATGGAATAATATTTATTTCAGCACTTGTAATCGTACTCTTATTTTGTTTTTTTCTAAAGACAAAATTTAAGATTTTTTATTATTTTACTCTTTAAATTATTTTTTTATTACAAATACAGAAAAATATAATAAAAAACTGAAATACAAATTACTAATTCAGAGATATTATTTTTTAAAAAAAAAAATTAAACTCTTAGGGGTTTTCTTTTTCAAATTTTTCCCTTTTCTAAAAATCTGTATATATTATTTGTCTATTAAAAAAGCCTTTTTCTTTTCTGTTAAGTGTTAACCTTTCAATAAATTTATCTATTTTTTCTTACATTTCAGAATAGAAAACCAATATAACTTACAAGTAAATTAATAAAATTTATGTGAAATATTTTTAAAATAGTTATTGATTGTTTTTCTATATTTCTATATCAAAATTCTATTTTCTTTTAATTTAATTAGAGTAAAATCATCAATCCAGTAAAACATATTCATCGAAAATGTCACAAAAATTACAATTCAATCTGATCCTGGCCAGAACTTCATCGAAAATTCATGTTCATGCTCACTGGTGTTTCTTCCTTTAGATAAGCTCTTGAGCCTCTGCCAAAACTTCTTCCTCTTCACCATCCTCAACGGTCCCGATCTCGAAACCGACCAAACCTCCTCATCCTCAACCCTAGCCCGACCACCCGAACCCGAAAACCCGACATGAAGATCGTGATCAAGAGCATACCCAGATAGACATGGATCATCCTTAATGCGATTGTCTTCAAGATTCGGTTGTTTCGTCTCGTCAAATTGACTAGAGACTAGCTTTAGCGCCTGCACGACCTCGCCCATGAAGGGTCGGTGAGAGGCCTCGGGTTGAACACACATCGAAGCGATTGCCGCCACTTTGGCTAGGCTATCGAGCGATGTGCCATCGTTTGAATCGATCGATCGGTCTACAATAGTTTCCAAACTCTCCTTGCTCGTCAGGAGGGGACGAGCCCAAGCAACGAGATTCTCTTGCCCCGGCGGTTGGGACAAGTCTACAGGCTTCCGGCCGGTCAGAAGCTCGAGTAGAACAACTCCGTAACTGTAGACATCGCTCTTAACTAGAAGATGGCCCGTCATTGCGTACTCCGGGGCCAAGTACCTGTCAAAAATAGAAACGATTCACAAATCGTGCGTAAGTGTGTATTTATTCCGAAATGATAGAAGCATAGTTATCAGAATCGGATCGTCAATCGAACCCCGTCTGATCGTGAACTGGTGGGATGGATGGTTCGGTTCTCATAAAAGACAAATGCATATTGAATCTGATTCAGTAGGTGAAAACCGATAAGTTTTAACGAATCCACCGGGTTTTTGAAGAACCGGTTGATTCTGGTTTTTCGATTAATCTTTAATTTTTTTTACTGTCTTTCTCCTTTGTTCCTCATACTGACTTATCACTTAAGTGTAATCATAATTTTAGGTAATAAATAATGTGAACCGACCAATACGACTGATGAACCGACAGTCGAACCGTCTGAATCGAGAACCGACCCCCTCACCATAGGGGTGGCAATTCGTGTGTGCCGTGTCATTAATTGTGTCGTGTATATACGAATGTCGTGTGCAAAGACATAAATTTTAAACGTGTGTCGTGTTTAAACAGATAGAGTCAGAAACAGATCACACGTAAAACACATGTTAACACACGATCGTGTCGTGTCAGAAATTGTCACCCCTACCTCCCTGGTTCTATGACCGATCCAATTCTGATAACTATAGATAGAAGTTTTAACATATTACACAATATATTAATCCCGCCTTTGTTTCTTACTATCATGTCATCCGTATTGTCGTACTTTTGCTTCGTAACGATTCATTGTATTACCGTGTTGTGTTATAGATTATTGAGTTGATTCAATACATACCCGAAAGTCCCCATGACGTGGGTCGAGATTTGCTTATTGCCCTCATCATGTGCAGCTCTAGCGAGCCCAAAATCGGATAACTTGGGCGTGAAGTCATCTTCCAACAAGATGTTACTTGCCTTGAAGTCTCGATGAATAACGTGAGGGTTCGAGTCTTCGTGTAAATAAGCTAACCCTCGAGCCGCGCCGAGTGCTATCTTCATTCTAGCACTCCAGTCGAGCGGCCGAGTTTCCTTATCGGGACCTAACCAAACACAAAACCTAGAAGTCAAAATGACGAACCATGCGACTGTCTCCCGACCCCACTCCCTTTTATTTGTTTATTAGCGAACGATTGTATTTCCGAACTCCCGTGACATATCGTCACGACGTTTTATTTCATAAAATGAAACGAGTATTTGAAAAAAAAAAAAAAAAAAAAAGAGTCAGGGTTAGGGTTTATCGGAAATTACCGTGCAAATGGGAGTCTACGCTTCCGTTCGGGATGAGCTCATAAACCAAGCACCGAGCCCTCTCGTCGGTGCAAATCCCGGTGAGCTTGACCAAGTTTCGGTGGTGAAGGCGGCTCAGCATTTCAACCTCCGCTAAGAACTCCCGACTTCCGTGTTGGTCCTCTCTCTTTAGCACCTTCACCGCCACCTCTTCTCCGCCTTCCAGCGTCCCGCTATATACCACGCCGAAGCCTCCTTCACCGAGTATCCTCGACGCATCGAAATGGTTTGTTGCCTTCTCGATTTCAGTCAAGTTCAAGACCTTGGCGGCTCCCAAGTAAGCAGTTCCGGCCGATCGGAGAGATGCCGATTTCGAGCTCGCTAAGCTCTTGCCCAACAAAGTGTCCCCTACCAAGGCAAATGTCGAAAATCAATCACAAATAGAGGTGTTCGGGATCGAGTTCGAGCCTGAAAAGTAAGGTCTCGAGTCTCGACTCATACCTGAAGGTTTCGTAGGGGGATCCGAGTAAGGATCGTTAACTCGACGTCGATATTTCGTCAGCAAGAACCAAGCGATAGCCGAGCATACGAACAACGCCACGAGGGACGACAGTACAACAACCGTGATCATGTTTTTGCTAAGACCGTGTTGTTTCCTCTTTGGAACATCGACTCCGAACGGTTTTACTGACTCTCCGTTGCCACCCCCGGCCACGAAAGTTCGATTCTTGTCGCCGGAGACACTTGAAGCCACCGAAGGAGGCGAAGGTGGAAGACCTGGATAGTGAACGTATAGTAGTTTGTAATCTCCAAACAACGATCCCTTGATGAGAATCTCGTTGTTCCAGAATTTTTGGTAAATTTCTGAAGCTGCGGAGTGCGTAAACTTCGATCCTCGAGGAACGAGGTCGATGAGGATGGTGGTTTTCTCGATCTGTTGAAGATTAACAGAGTCCGCTCCCATGATTCGAACTTGGCTATGGTTGAGCGAAATGCTCGATGCGATCTCCTTTTCGAGTTCTGACACCAAAGGGAAGAAGGTATATAGCTCGACGCCGAGTTGGAGTTTGACTTGAATCGGAAACACGCAGCCGCAATGCGATCCAGAGGGAGCGTAGGTTAAGGGGTCGACGCAAGTTATCGATGCGCAACCGTTGGTGTGTGGTGGACGTGATGTTGTCTGTACTTGAGACGGTGGTTGCGCCGCCTTGTCGGCCACCGAGCTGGAAGGTGCAAGAGAAGGCCCTGACAACAAGAGAATCACTTAAAGTTTGAATTTTGTTGCGAAAACACGGAGAATAGAATACCAACTCAGTTTGCCTCTGAAAAAATTACCATAGCTCGAAGATATCGTCGGTGATGGAGCAGGTGCTAATGAATACCGGCCGCGACGATGACGAAATGGAGAAGCCAGACGATCTACATTTTCAATTATTTCAACCAATTTAGTAATTCGAACTGAAGAACTTCAAAAATTGAAACTTTAGTGATACCGAACCTCGAGAATGATGCGATCTTGGCGGATAAATGGGTGGGTTTGATGGGTGCCTGGCGATTCCGCTGCTGCGTTGGCGATGCTTATGGAGTACGATCGACGGTGCGGCCGCCATATGAGAACCCGAATCTATAACAACGATCGAATACGTTAAGGAATTGAAATTGTAATTGAGGAATTGAAAATGACAGATCATCTAATCACCTTCAGTTGGTGACCCATGAAATGGCTCTGCATTTCTGTTCCTACTTCTCTGCGGAGAAACTGCATAATCTGCCAAAATGTCAGATTTCAGGCTTTCAGCAACATTGATGAACTATGCATTTGCTCTGTTTCTGGAAACTCAAACATGCAGAATTGTTCATCACTGTGCCAAAAAAGGAATCTTTTTTTTTTTTGCAGAATGTTAAAAAAGACATTGAATTGAAGTAACGAGAGGAATGTGAAGCCACATTTGATCTCAATTTCGCCCTGAATCAGAGATTTGATGAAATTACAGTGAGATCAAATCTACATTGCAAGAACAGATTCAGATTACCTGCAGATCCATGAAGTCGCAGAGCATCTGCAGCTAGACCCAACTGCAGAATCACCAAAATCAAACCCAAACCCATTTCCCCAGTTAAAGATCTGAACTTTCCTCCCAAATCGCAGACCCAGAATTCAAGAATCCATACAAATTACAAGAATGCTGTCAAGGTTTCATGAAGAAGCAAAGAACTTGAAGGCAAGTGTTCTTTTCTTAAGGATGAGCTCTGGAATTCTGCAGAGCGGGGATGGAATAGTTTCTTTTGGCATGTGCAGAAACCAGTGAAGAGATCCTGATCCAACCAAAAGAGGAAGAGCAGTCCAACGCTTTGAAAAGAGGAACCAAGACAAGATCATTCAACAAAACAATAATTAAGATGGGTTGTCTTTCTGTAAACATGGAGAGAGAAAGAATAAAAAGGTATGATTTATGTTGAAAAATCTGCACAAGCTGGAATGTTTTATATTTGATTTGCTTGACTTGTTTCAATGGAGCAGTGTTCTATTGAAAATGTTTATACTAATTTAAAATTATATATATATATATATATATATATATTATTAAGTGGGTATTAAAATTCTTATAAAAAAATATAAAAAAATACAACTTAAGTTCAACAATATTTATCATTTTAGAAGTCTAAATAAAAATAACGACTTCAATCAAACTTAATTGATAATATAGTGAGAATAATTTACGGTTTTTCATTAACAATGGCAACTTGATGTCTAAGTTTTGTTCTAAAATTAGATATACCTTCTTTTCATCGTTTCTATTGTCTTGTCTTTTATATTCAATATAGTCTAACATTTGTCCTTATGGAAAATAAGATAATAGTGTTAGAAATAATTGATGTACCATTTTATTGATTAAAAATTACTTCAATTTGTGTTTTTTTAATTATTGTTATCATAGCAAAAAAAAAATGATTAAAATATAAATTTCAAAAGTTAATTTTAAAAATTTATGAGATGAAATTTGTTCAAACCATTATATACAAATAATTTTTTTTGGTTATCCAATAAATAATCTTGGGACATGCCGAGATCGATACCATTGGATTAAGTGTCCGTTGATTATATATAAACATTGAATCAATTATTTTACTCATGTGGAGTCAACACAACTTCTTCACTGATAATGAATATATAATTTTCAATATTCTGTATAAATTTATGTATAAAAATGAATTATAAATATGATTAAATACCTATTTTGATCTCAATTTTTTTAATTGAATAAAAAATAAATATTTTTAGGATTAATAATTTAATTGTTGCCTCAACTTTGAGAACTTTACAAATTGCTATCTAAACTTTGATTTTTCAAATTTTGCTACCTGTACTTTAAGGTAAATTGCTACTTCCGTTAAATATAAATGAAAATGACGTGACAACATCTAATTGATCCATATTTTTAAAAAATTAATGATTTTTTTCTTTAAAAAAAATAAAAAATCGAGTACACTTTATTGCTAATTTTCTAAATTCGACATTGGCTATCATAATTCTTAGGGTAGAACATGGTCGGGCCGGGCCGGTCTTGGAGGCATGATCGAGACCGAAATATCGGTCTTGACATCTGGAAGACCGAGACCGACTTTGGCCAAAAAAGTCCACCCAAGTTGATCTTGCTTGACTCGGACCGGTCTCGGTCTTGGACCAAATTTTTTGGAAAAACAAGTAAGTTGGATTTGGTAAAAAAAATCACCGAAATTTGGGTATTGAACGCGCTCGCTTCTCGTCTTCCGTTGCACTTTCCTTATGGAATCAATCCAAGGTTTGTTGGATGCTTCAAGGTTATGAATTATTAGTGTCTCAAAGGTTACACCATGAATTTCTAGGGTTTTCTTGAAGGCCAGACTGGTCCGGTCCTAGACAGGGCTTTTGGGAAGAAAAAAAGCCTGAAACCGATACTGAGTCCGACCTTCAAGAAAAAAAAACGTATGCTCGGTCTTGGTCATAATCGATCTCGGACCAGTCTTATCGAGTCACCCCTAATAATTCTTCCATAGGACCCCATTCAAGATTCCATGAAACTGTTAGGTACCCCAAAGAACTTAAAAGACAAAATAAATAATAGAAAAGCATACAATAGTATTGTGGTGTGCCCTAACAATGTGTTGGCCACATAAAAAGACATATACCTGTTTGGTTTTGTGTGTTTGTGTCTTATTTTATGTCCATGACATAAATTCTCCATTAGCTAGTCTCACTCACCACAGCTAGATATCATAGTCCAAGTCATTCATGGTGATCATGGATGCTTCACTAGGGTTTTCATAAGATGGGAAATGATGTTTTTAGCACTTTTTAAATTCATAATATTTTGTTTTTTAATCCCTAACGACAAGAGTTCGGGTTTGGGTACCCATTTAAACTGACTTGTCACTCTTAGATGAGTTTATCTAGGTCAAGATTAAGACCAGAGGCTAGGACTGTCAATTTTATACGACACACGACAATACAATACGATACGAATACGCATGAAAAAAATCATGTTCGTGAAATCATATGACAGAACGATAACACAAAATTATTTTCGTATCGTGTTCGAATTTAGGTAGCAAAACACGACACGTACGATAAAATTGAATTATTTTGTTGTCAACTATAAATTTTGATTTGAAAATCTTTTTTTATACTTTTCTAAACAAGTATTATTTGGTAGATTTTAAAAGTATACTTAGATATTTAATTCCTAAAGTTTGTCAATTATACATTAAAGACTCGTAAAATCTGATGTTTAAATTAATAATTTTTACAATGAATAATTCGTTATTTTGATATTTTCTTATAAATCCTGTATGTGAAGATATAATTGAATAACTTAAAGCAACGCGATAACACGCATGAAAAATTGTGTCTCATGTGCATGTTGAGCAACATGACACGATAAGTTTATCATGCGTATTCATGTTTGATAAATGTCACACGATAAACGTATTGATACGCTTGATAACACACACGATTTGCCACCCCTACCAGAGACCCCATATTTAGGTCTGAATCAAGTATCGCTCGAGTTTAGAGTTAATTGTAACATATTGGAGGTTTAATTGTGATATTTAAAGATAAATATTATATTATTTTTACATTTTTGGAATATATTTCGTTAAGTTTAAATGAGAAAAATAAAATATATAATGTTACAAAATTATTTGAATCGAAACTTAAAAATACAAAACATTAAGATACTTTCTTAAACTATGTATTCAAACATTGAGAGATAAAAAAGGATGATTAATTATATTATTTTCCTTTATATAAAAAAAATATGTTTTCAATTTTATATGTTAATAAATTATTACATTATAAATATAACTAGTGTGGGTCCAAAATGTTGTGATAAGTAGTTAGTGTTGTCTTTGATGATGTTCTTTTGAATCACTTAAATGAGTTAAATCTTTGGAGGAAACTTTTAGGGACAAAGGGTGACCGTGATTATATAAAGCTAATAAGCACACAATAAACTAAGGAAAAATTATCATTTTTGGTTTGACTATAATCATTAAGTTTTTTATGACAAAAAAAAAACACTATAATCATTAATCAATACATATATAACACAAATATTATTATCAAAATTGAATAATTTGTGGATTAATTTAGTGTGAAATATATTTTTATTAACTAATTTTTTAACTCAATATTTAAAACTTTTAATTGATGTGCAATCTTTACATTGAATAAAAGGTTTTGGATTTTTTAAAGAGATTGTTGATACATTCGACCTATACATCTGAACCGCTCTACATTTTTGTTGAAATATTGCATTACTTTGATTTAATTAAAATTTGGTTTGAGAAATACCTTTTGTTAAAAAATGTGTAATTGATATAAAATATTCAAAGTTTATAAACTTTAATGAGCAATCCTATAATACATAAAAAAAAATCCATTAAAAATTTAAAAATTAAAATGACTTTACAATATCGGGGACTAATTAGATAAACAATCGTGAACCAATTAAAATGACTTAATGCAAAAAATAATAATTTGTATTTAGACAACAATTTTTATTAATTAATAATACATCAAATTAGAAACGTTTTTTTTTTAATGAAATGGTTTACTGTTCTAAAACGGTTTATTGGGCCATTATAGTGTTCATTACAAATTTATGATTTGTAAATCATAATGTTCATCCCATTATAACTATGATGGTTGCATGTTCGGGCTATATTGGGCCATGTATGAATAACCCGATAATAACCATTAGGATGCAACGGGCCTTGGACCGTTTCTAATAATAATTAATAATATAAAAAATATATAAATTACTTTTTTATTTAGGATATTATTAAATAATACATTATTTTGGAAATGTCCATACTTCATAATGATATATAAATGTTAACTTCTATAAGTTGTAAAATTTTATTTTGTTTTTCTTATGAAATAATTTGAGTATTTTTAACAAATCATGTTAGATAAATGAGTTAAATATCAATATACTACATGAACTTTGGATGTTTTGCAACGAGCTACCCGAATTTTAAAAAATCAAAACGGGTTACCTCAACTTTGGACGAAAGTGCAACGAGCTACCTCCGTCCAATTTCTCACGAATTCCCAACGAATTTCCGACGAACATCCGACGAGTTTCTGTGAACAGTTGACTGTAATTTGGACGGAGGTAACTCGTTGCACCATCGCTAAAGTTGATGTAACCCGTTTTTGACTTTTTAAAGTTTGGGTAGGTCGTTGCAAAACGTCCAAAGTTTATGTAGCTCTTTGAAATTTAACCCTAAATAAATATCTAAAATAACAAAAGAAATTATGATACTTTACAAATATTATGTAAGAAGTGTTGATTTATTAATATTTTTTTAATAAATAAAATGAATAGAATTTCTGAGTAAAAAGTAAATTCTGTTAAATTTAGTCAGTGTACTTTTTTAATTCAAGATCATGTGAAAGTCAGCAGAACTGACACATCCAAACGTGCGAACTTCTCATTACACTTAGTGGCAGGTGCCCTCCCTCTCTTTCCACGTGTCCACTAAGCTAAAAATATATCATTTTTTTGCCAAAAACTATTAATAATTAGATAAAAAATAAATTCATGTAAATTTGGGAAAGTAATTAGGGGTCTCAGATAAATATTTAAAACATAGATACATTGAAGAAAAAAATGAAATATATTTTCTTACAAAAAAATAACATATTTTTAAAATATAATTATATTTTTAAAAGGAGAAAAGCTTAAGTGTTCTGGTTTTCCTAAAACATAAAATATTCGCTTCTTTCATTTCTCACTTCATTTTTTTAATAAAATTGTATTTTATGGTAGTTTTAAATTAATTTAAGAGTAAAAAGAGAATACTTAAACTGTAATCTTTAAAAAATAATAAAAGTAACTTCATCCTATATATATATTATAGAATTGAAAAAAGTGCAAATACTTAACTCCGTCCAATTTCTGATGAATTTTCGACGACTTTCTAACGAATTTTCGACGAATTTCCATCAACAGTTGACAGAAAATTGGATGGAGGTAGCTATTTGCACATTTTTCAAAGTTGAGGTAGCCCGTTTTGAATTTTCAAAGTTCGGATAGCTCGTTGCAAAACGTCCAAAGTTCAGGTAACTTCTTGGTATTTAACCCTATAATATATATATATATATATGTATTGGTTTATTCACTT
Source organism: Chamaenerion angustifolium (assembly GCA_946814005.1). Taxonomy (NCBI): domain Eukaryota; kingdom Viridiplantae; phylum Streptophyta; class Magnoliopsida; order Myrtales; family Onagraceae; genus Chamaenerion; species Chamaenerion angustifolium. The sequence goes on from OX328281.1 coordinate 982,587, forward strand.
CAAATTGAATGATGGAAATTAAATGCTAAGGGGACGACTAAAATATTACTTAGTCATAAAAAAATAATTTAGTTAATTATTCGCGATTCAATGGATGTTGAATAGTTCATTTTGCTATGTTTGACGACTCGTTTTAATTTTGAGTTGCAATTATTTTGAACTCTGATTTAATTTAACCAGAAAATAAAATATTTAAAATTATATTGTGTCTAAGTCTAAGTGGAGTTAGGCTTGCCAACCCAAATACAGGTCACATAGTGCTCAAGTCTGTAAAGGAGAACATCATATTGCATAGTATATTAGTATACTCTAAGAGTTGACCAATATATTAAATAGTCAAACGAGGTTTGCCAAAATCTATTAATTTCTGGTCTCTCTCCACCATTAATACATGGTATATAGAGAAACCTCGATTCCTTATTCATCTCCATTATGGGTTCAACAAGGATCTACATACACTAATTGGTAAGAGTTTTCATCTTCATTCCTTTTTCACAAAAAGAATTTATTTTTATAATCATTAATAAAAGGGTTTTTGTTATGGTAATTTTTATTTTATTTTAATGTTATATTAAGCAAAATTTAACAAGTTTATCTTATAATATTATTTGCACTTATATATTTTTTTGTGTGTTTTTAATAAGCTTGTATGTTTCATGGTGTGGTTAAATACATTTCCATAAGGAATAATACTTGAGTGAACGCAAAATAATATTAAATGTTGTTTTATTTTCTGACTTGCATAATAACTAACCTGAAAAAATAATTTCTTTTATTATAGAAGAAAGTCATAAGATTTTTTGTTATTATTTAACACAATATTTGTCTAGGTAATTTCGGACATAATATGATTAAGTGATTTGTAAAGATATTGATCATTTATGCGTATATAAATTTGAGCTCAATACATTCTATATCTAAGCACTTTCTTATGTTTTGATAGGATTAGTAAATGAGTTTAAATATTTTTTATATACAATTATATACATAAATATTTAAATATCTGTATGTATATGTGTATATATATATATATATTTATTTATTTTTGAATCACTCATAAATTTTAACTTATGATATTAAATTAAAAATTGTTTAAATTTCGTATTATGTCATTTTGTATTAATGTATAATACGACTTATATTATATATACATATATATATAATAATTAATTGTACATACATATCACATGTAAATTGTTTATCAACTCGAACTCATCTAATTTATTTTCGGACTTATGCAGTAATTAAATTTCCGTTTGTTGCTAATTTTCTATAAGATTATATTTATTTTTTATGTATTAAAAAAATAGAGACATAAAAATAAAATTAATTGGCGCGTCTAAAGTCTAAACGCGCTTTCTTCTGCTAAGATGAAGTTTATATTTTCAGATTCTAATTCATTCTTCTTCTTCTTCAGCTCTCTTTCTCTCTCTAGTCCACATCTTCCATCGTTATCTCCAACAATGGACACCAAAGTCGCTCCTTCTTCCAAAACCACCGCCAACGGCCACCCTCCAGCCTTTCCCGCCACCAAGGCCCAGCTCTACGGAGCCACTACCCGCAACTATCGCCCTCAGCCCACCCGCCGCCGCCACGGCAGAAGCTGTTGCTGCTCCTGCTGCTTATGGACTACCATCGCCATTCTCGTCATCCTTCTCCTTGCCGGCTTGGCCGGAGTCGTTTTCTACATCCTTTACAGCCCCCACCGCCCTGTTTTCACCGTCACCTCCCTCAACCTCGCATACCTAAACACCACCTCTTCTGCCGTCAACTCGAAGCTCAACCTCACTATCACCGCCCGAAACCCTAACAAGAAGCTCATCTACCTCTACACCCCTTCCTCCATCACCGTCCTCACTAACGGGGTCGACATTGGAGACGGCACCTTCCCGGCGTTCGTCCACCGAACCAGGAACACTACCGTCCTGAGATCCACCATCGCGAGCAAATCTCAGACGTTGGAGGGCGACGAGATGGATAAACTGAAGTCTGCGTTGAAGACCAAGAATGGCGTTCCGCTGACGGTGAGGCTCGACACCAAGGTGAGATTGAAAGTCGGCAGCGTGAAAACACCGAGAATTGGGATCAGAGTCACCTGCTATGGGATCAGAGTGACGGTGCCGGCGAAAGGGAAGCCGGCGGTGGCGTCGACGGGGAAGGCTAAGTGTAAGGTTGAAACGAGGATCAAGATCTGGAGATGGACGCTTTAGAAGAGATGGTGAAAATGGTGACACTTGAGAATTGAGTGTAGGAAAATTCATTTTCTTTCAAAAAAATAAATTAATATTTGTTTAATTTTTTTTTTCTTCACCATAGATACAACACCTTTTTCATTTTTTTTAAAATGTTATTTGTGTATTATTTTTTGGTTTTATGTTAATTTCTCTATTTATTTTCTGTAATTTTTTTGTGAAATTTGATACACTTTACATGGAGGGGGTTGGCTTGTTGCTTCATATTCAATGTCAAAAAGTTTTTTTCCTTTTTTTTTTTCAGAGAATTTTTTTTGAACAAATAAAAAAGAATGTGCTATTAGTGACGATCCTAGACCCATTTAATGTTCGAGATTTCAAGGGTATCGTAGTTTTTCCTATGAGCAACCAGCGTTTGGACTGACCTCGTCAACGTAGCCTCATCGACAGCCTAGAGCTAAGAGATCGGTCCTTCGGACACGAGTTGACCATTTCCCAAAGCACTTGAGGAATCAAACTCGTGACCCTGGAGTCAAACCACTTAAATCTTATTGAATTTAATTTAAGTTGTAATTGTAATGATGATATTTTAATAATTTGATCTTATTTATCTCCTATTTATTACAACAAATAATAATATATTTGGAAAAAATACGATATCAATCCATATATATATATACACACACTATAGAGTAATAGACTCACTGTACTATCTAACCATCTTCTTGTGCCTTATCTAATCTATAAATCAACAATGGGACATTATTTTAATTTTGACTCAAATAATTGAAGCATTTATATAAATATATATATATGAACAAAAAAGGTTGATTAATTATGATTAAATTAGATTAACAAAACGACAAAATAAAAGCAAATATATGTTTAATAGCTAGCTGTAACACAAACTTATGTACAAAGAGTGTGGGTCCGGTCCGATTGTTTGTCGGTTTATGTGATTGGAAATTGTGTAGTTAGTAGAAATATATATAGAGGCCAAAAAAAAAAGTAGAAATATATATATATATTGTGTTTTAAATTCTTATTTTAAAAACTTATTTTTTACAATTTAGCAAAATACAAATATAAAATAGTTGATACTTTAAATTTTCAATTGATTTTTTATGTAAATATAATTTTTGTAGGAAAAACGGTCTTCAGTGGTGTTCACCGTGTTCTTTAGACTGTATTGAATGGTGAGTCACTCTCGAACGTGCAAAGTAGGAAAGAGTCATCAACGTTAGTGTCGGTTGGCATTGAAATTTAAATTAAATTCGTGGTTGGTTTGATTTGGTATTGATTTTATTATTTTAATAATAATCATTTATTTATTATTGTTTTTATCATCAAAGAGTTCTGGAACAACCTTTCACGTTTTTCTCTAGTTGGTAGGGTAGGGTGTTCATTTATTCTAATTTCTAGTCTTATGATTTTTTCTAATTTTATTTTTAATTAATAATATATTATTGAGTACACTTATATATGGGGTTAAAACGGGTTATGATCAGTCAACCCATGAGTTAATGAGTCGTATCAGAGATCGTCTGACCCAAACACGACCCGTGTACTCTTATGAGACAATTTTTGAAACTTAACCTGACTCGCGGGTTGATGGGTAAGCCCGCAGGTTAGAATGTTCCATTAGGAATAGTAAGGTTTGGGTCAGACTGACCCGTTCGACCTTCATGACCCGTGGGTAAGGCTGACCTGTTCGTCCCACCAGTACATAAAAAAAACAGAAACAAACTGACCCATGAGTCTGAATTATATATATATATTTAATATAATATACAATTCGGGACGAGTCATGGGTTAACCCATGGGTCAAAACTACTGACCCAAACTTGACTCGTGTTTTCACGGGTCATCCATGAGTCGTGTCAAAATAACTCGTGGGTCAAAAAGTCCGACTCAAACACGACCCGTAGGAGGGTCACCCACGAGTTAGGTCAATTTTTGACACCCCTACTTATCCTTATTTATTTATCATTTCTGTTTTTTCCTACGTAAATTATATTTGATATATTACCAATTCCTGAATATATATATATTTTAGTAGTGAAACTAGAAATAGTTATTGGGCTATAGTATAGCGATTTACGATGGGCCGGAACGGTAAAAGGCCCTAAACGTAACCTAGACATACAATTGAGGTGTTTACCTACACCCGGCATATACACCCATGTAGAGAAATCGAGCTTGTTTTCAAAGCTTTAATCCATTTGGAGCCTCGAATTGGTACGCCGGGCGTATATAATATCATCACACTACTAATTTTACATTATTGGGCCGGTCAGCCCAATATCTAAAGCAATCAGGCCGAACGGGAAGGTCCAAATTCTTCTTCTTGTGGCTTAGGCCAGTACCCATTCTTCTTCTTTTTTTCAGGCGCCAAGGTCGACACACAGATGGCAGCATTTCAGTTGTATCTGTAATTCTGTATTGACTATTTGCCGCCGTCGAGCTCACTCTCTACTGGGAACCGATTCTTGATGCTGCATGGCTTCTCTCCTCGATTAAGATCATTCTCCCGAACCCAACTTCCCTCCAACGATGAGCTTCTTGATTTCTTTAACCATTTGCTACGCCAGAACACGAACTTTGTGCAACTCCCACGTATCCATGCACAGATCATCACCAACGGTTCCCAAAAATCCGCATTTTTGGCGTCTGGGTTGGTCTCCGCATACGGTAGATACGGTGTCCTTCATGATGCGCGGAAAGTGTTCGACGAAATGCCAGGCGAATGTAAATCGAACTTGCTTCTGTGGAACTCGGTTATGAGAGCATACGTCTCCAATGGGTACTATAAAGAAGCTGTGAGACTGTACTGTGAAATGAGGAGAGCTTCCGTTTGGGGTGACGGGTTCACGTACCCTCTCGTTGTCAAAGGTTTTGCAATGTCGGGGAGTTTGAATTGGGCTCGGAGTGTTCACTGCCTTGTTCTGAAAATGGGGTTTCAAGAGAATCTCCACGTGGTGAATGAATTATTGGCAATGTACGGAAGGCTTGGGCGAATGGATGTTGCACTTCAGCTGTTTGATAGAATGCCTGCAAGGAGCCACATTTCGTGGAATATGATGTTGTCGGGCTTTGCTCGTAATTTTGACTCTAATGGTGCACTGGAAATGTTTAAGCGTATGGAGTCTGAAGGACTGGAACCCAACGTCATTACATGGACATCACTGTTGTCTAGTCATGCTCGATCGCTTCTCCATGAAGAGACACTAGCATTGTTTAGCGAACTCAGAATGAGAAGGATTGGCTGCAGTAGTGAAGCATTAGCAACAGTCCTATCAGTTTGTGCCAATGGGGACAGACTCTGTTCTCACGGCCGACAAATTCACGGATTTGTTATCAAAGATGGTTTCAGAGATTATTTGATTGTGCAAAATGCACTAATCTCTGTATACGGGAAGCACGGGGACTTAAAAGGGGCTAAAAATATGTTCTTGGAAATGGAAACCAATAACTTAGAAAGTTGGAACAGTCTAATAACATCATATGTTAAATGTGGATTCTGTGATGAGGCCTTAGAGCTACTGTCTCGAATGGAGCGTTCTTCTCATAAGCCGAATGTGATAACTTGGAGTGCTCTAATTGGCGGATTTGCTTCTTCGGGGAGGGCAAAGGAGTCATTGGAACTTTTCCGGCAAATGGTATACACCAATGTTATGTCTAATGCAGTAACGGTCGCCAGTGTCTTAAAGGTTTGTGCTGAGTTGCCTGCTTTAGACTCGGGGCGGGAAATTCACGGCCATGTGGTTAGAGCCATGATCGATGATGATCTCTTGGTGGGTAACGGCTTAATCACTATGTATATGAAATGTGGAAGCTTGAGGCAAGGGGTTTCAATTTTTGAGAGACTGGAGAAAAAAGACTTAGTTTCATGGAACTCGATCATTAGTGGGCACGGGATGCACGGGAATGGTAAACAATCCTTAGAACTGTTCGATCGAATGGTCAGTGATGGATATCAACCTGATGAGGTGACATTTATATCGGTTCTCTCTGCGTGCAGCCATTCTGGGATTGTTGATAGGGGTCGTGAGCTTTACCAACAAATGATGTGTAAATTTGGAGTTAAGCCATCCATGGTGCATTATGCATGGTGGATCTCCTCGGTCGATTTGGTTATTTGCAGGAAGCCAGTGAGATTGTGGGTTCCATGCCGTTTGAACCTAATGAAGTTGTGTGGAGTGCTCTATTGAATGCTTCTAGAATGCATAGAGATACTTCTAATTTTGCAGAGAAAATCGCTGCTAGTGTTCTTTCTCTTGATAAGCTGAGCTTTGGTAGCTACATGTTGGTGTCCAATATCTATGTGGATAGAGGTAAGTGGAATGATTCTGCCAAAGTTCGGGTTTCCGCAAAAGATACGGGATTAAAGAAAGTTACTGGGCAGAGTTGGATTGAATTGAAGAAGAAGGTTTATGTATTTTCTGCAGCAAACAATGGGGAGGAGGAGACAGGATTGGAGGCAGTGTATTGGGTTCTTGCAGAATTGGCTTTTCAGATGGGGGAAGGGAAGGTTGATAAGATTTCTACAGGATGGATTGGTTAAAGCTCTTCATTCCAAAACTATTTTTTACAATACATTACATTTTAAATACACCGATATTACATTTCCTTGTGATCAGTCAGAGCATCTAACCAACTTTATATAGATTAATGGTTAAAATACGAGCTACCTGAATTTGAACGTTTTGGAACGAGCTACCTGAACTTTAAAAAATCAAAACGGACTACCTCAACTTTGTCGAAGGTGTAACGAGCTAACTCTGTCTAATTTATGACGAACTTCTGACGAATTTTCTATCAATATTTGTCAACAGTTGACGGTAATTTGGACAGAAGTATTTCGTTGCACCTTCGCCAAAGTTGAGCTAGCTAGTTTTGATTTTTTAAAGTTCGGGTAGCTCGTTGCAAAACGTTCAAAGTTCAGGTAGCTCTTTGGTATTTATCCCTAGATTAATACACACAACTACACACTTTCAAACTTACAACTCGATCCAGATGATGGTTTTTGGATTGGATTCAGCTATGTTGTCCGTGCATGGAAAATGAAGTCGACATGAATGGTGAGTTACTAAAGTTGATGCAGGCTTGATTTTGTCGGGCTGCACGTAAAATCGGGTTGATCGACTGAGTGTAGTATATGCTCCGGGTGTGGAGATTCGAGCTCAAGAACAACCTATGAAGAAAGAACAGCAACTTAAGAAACTCTCTGCATCATCGAATGTTATGTTTCATTGCAAAGAAACATAACAAGAACATACCACCACGTTTTCACCATGTCGAAGGACCGGAGCAGGAACATAGAGGTTACATTGTGGCCCAACCGACTGCAAAAGATACAGCAAAATGGAATGCATTGTTCAACAAATTAACCCTAATTGAAAATATCAATGGGTTAATTATCAAATAGGTAACCGAATTAGACATTTTGGCAAGTAGGTACCCAAACATTTTTTGTCGCAAATAAGTTGCCTAACTTTTGAAAATTAGCAAATAGGTTCCTCAAGTTAGTTTTATGTTGAGTTTTGACGGAAAACTGCACGTGAGGAGCAACCAGATACCTGAACTTACACAAATTAGCAAGTAGATACCTTAACCGATTCAGAACCGGTTCGGTCGAACCACTTTATTGAAAAACAAAAATAAAAAGTAGGGTTTATATACCAAACGCATGCATGACTTAGGGTTTAGGCAGGCATCTGTTTGGTATATAAATCTTACTTTTTTTTTGTTTTAAATAAAATGGTTCAATCGAATCGATTTAAAACCAGTTTTGAATCGATTATGAACCAGTTTTTGAACCGATTCAGATCTCTACTTGCTAATTCGTGTAAGTTCATGTACTTGTTTGTCAAACCATGTTAAGTTCAGGTACCTGGTTGCTCCTCACGTGCAGTAAAACTCAATGGAAAATTAATGTCAGGAACTATTTCTTAATTTCTAAAAGTTCGGCAACATATTTGCGGCAAAAAAACAATTGGGTACCTACTTGCCAAACCATGTCAAGTTCGGCTACCTATTTGATAATTAACCCAATATCAAATTAAGGAGCTAACCGGCCAGAATCTTCCAATGTTGAAATCGTTGATATATGCTATTCCTTTTCCCCAACCGTTGAATGAAATGAACGAATCTTTAACCGTGTCTGCTTTACCAATCAAGAAGCTGCCCGTATAAAATGAAGGCTCATTCGTTACGTTCTCTGCAGAAAAAGTTCCATATTTAAGATCTAAAAATAAAACAAGATTTTTGTTAAGACTTATTACCTCGAGTAGATAATTTTATGACTCCAGAGTATCGAGATTGGATCGTCAGTGAGATCTCGGGTCTCTCGTTTAGGTTATGGAGAGGAACAGGAATCATTTTCCATCCTTTCACAATTCTTTTATTTACATAAACAGAAGACAGAATTCCCTGCAATAATGGGAAAGACAGAAAGAAAAAAAGATTCAATAATGTCATGATCCATGCTAATATGTTATGCAGATGATGAGATCATAGAGGAAAGATGTCATTGCCTTGGCATCGAAGATGTATTGACCGTAATTTACCCGACCCATATTCTCAACCTATCAAAATTTAAAATGGGTCACAATTAATTATTTCATAAAACAAAAAAAAAAAGATTCTGAAAATTATCAACTAAAGTTAGAAAAAAGACCAGAATGTATAAGGTGATGCTAGATCGGCATTTCGTAGAAGGAAGACGAAGGCTTTGCCCTGACCATCTTTCCATCACCCCGGCATATAATGGCCTCTTTCCATGAGAAGGACATGATACAAACACTTGACCTCTATCACGCACCTGCAATGAAAAAATGAACCCTGCAGATTTATTTCTAACGAAGTAAATGTTACAAAGAGCTCTTACCTTTGGTATCGAAAGAGTGCTGCCATCATCTGCTGCAGTATACTTTGACACATATAACAAGAATCCAAAATTCTGAGCAAGAAAAAAGGTTTATTAGCAAAAGCTGCCTTTCAGTACGAATGTGAACAGAATCTTCAATCACCTGACCAACAGATTCCATTGACATGGGGTTATCAGATTCAACCACATTGAGAGAATCTAACTGATGAAGAAAATCGAATAGGAGTGCTGTTCTCTGCAACTGAATCCGTCCATAACCCGCCTTTTCGATGTTGTGAGGAACTGAAGGAAGAGGTCTTTTGCTGTAATGCTTTATAACCCTCCTGATTGCTGCACAAAAGAGTGAGCCTTTCAAGTAAGTAGGGAAAAAATCAAGATTCAAGAACTAAAGATTTTACTTGATTAATCAACTTCTAGAAAAAATAAATTATGCTATTTGTCATTAATTTATGTGCATCTTATAATGTTTACCGCTATACTTCTCATTGTCCACATCACCAGATTCTCTTATAGGTGCATCCTGATAAAATAACATAAATTTAGAATAAGTCCCTGTGCGTTAAGTAGATTACTGAAATTTTAAACCAAGAAGTACAAGCTCACATAATCGTATGAAGTCAGGTCGGGCTTATAATCGTACTCGGTAGAACCAACAATGTTTGCTCCATTATAGAAGCCAAAATTTGTTCCACCATGTGCCATCTACAATAAGGTTAAGAAGAGAAGGTGATACTGTAACAATTATTATGACTAATAAATGGGACAAAAACATTAGGATAAGAATGTTTGGTCTGTACATAAAGCACAGCGGAACCATTTCTTGACAAAATCTTTTCGAGTTCAGTAGCAGTAAATTCAGCATCGGTGGCTGCGTTCTTCTCTCCCCAGTGTGTAAGCCACCCAGTATAGAACTCTCTATAAGGACAATAAAAGCAAGATCAAATCATCAAAGTATGTTTTTTCGCCTATATGGAAAATGTTTTTTTAAAAAATAAATCGAACAAAATTTAAAGATGAAACTGAGATGAGAGAGCTACGTAGAAAGTGGTGGCGACTTTCCTGGGGCATTGAATTGTCTTTGCAACATGAATATAGGCCATGGCGCTTCACCAGTTGAAAAATCAACCGCTGCAACATAAGAGAGACACGATAGATAGTCAATTTCTTGAAACTGTGAAATGTAATTTCTTACTGTTTCCAATAATTTATTTAATGATACAAACGTATTTAAAAATGTAAACTTGGTGGAGCCTTGAAATGCAGGACTCACCTGAGAAGACATCAGCTCGGCCAACAGTCCCTTTGCTTAGAGTTTCCCTCGTACCTCCATCTGTTGTGTATCTGAATTTGTGATTATCTTTTAATAAGAACATGATCAAAATAAAAAATTAAGCCAAAATCACAATTAATTTTAGAGTTAATGGTAGTCAATATAAATACTTAAAGTGTGGAATGACTTACAAGATCACATTGCTCCCAAGATGCACCCGTGCCAATTTAACAAGTTGTTCAAGATAACTCTTGTCCCCTCCAAAAGAACCAAATTCATTTTCAATCTGTCAAAATCATTTCTAAATCTGAGATCATTCGGTGTGAGATTCTACTGCTTTGAAGCTTAAGAAACAAATCAGACAAACACATCAATTTTACTTGCCATTGCCAAATAAGAGTCAGATTAAGTACCTGAACCATTATAATTGGACCTCCATTCACATAGAGGTGAGCATCTACTATCGGCAGTAGAGTACTCCACCAATTTTCAACCTATGACAGTTCAAAAAAGACATCAGCAAGAAAATAGTATATATAAAGCCGTTCTTCAAATTATCTGGTCAAACAGAATGAAATTATTAAATTTGTCATCCAAAAGATGGTTAATCAGCCCAAACCTAATAGAAACCATTTGATAATACTGTTTTATTACAGACAATAACGTATAGTAAGACATACCAAACGGATGTATCTAGGGTCAGATGATCTTAATGTTAAAGCCGGCTCTATGGCGAGCAACCATGGGGGGAAACCACCTAGATCCCATTCTGCAAGAAGATAATCACATTTTACTTTATTATAAAAGGTATAACTCCACTAGAACTAAAAAGATGTTTCTAATGGGTTCAATAGAAGATTTTAAAATATTTACTATTGAATGTGTTCTATTGCCAATATGGAACAAGCATTGACCTCGACATTCAGAAGATGCACGTGATATAGAAGATAAATTAGGTGAGTACCTCCACAGATATAGGGGCCAATCCGGAGCATAACAAGGAGATCAAGTTTCTTGCATATCATCAAGAATGATTCTATATCTGCAATCCTCTCAAAAACCATCTTTCCAGGCTTCGGTTCATGCAAATTCCATGGAACATAAGTTTGAATTGTATTCAATCCCAAAGCTTTTGCTTTCAATAACCTATCTTCCCAATACTGCATTAACCAACGTATATACATACTATTAGCTTAACTTAAAATAGATTCAATCAAGCACCCTTTAGGTTCTGTCCAGATTAATACGGATAACATTTTACCTCTGGGAGAACGCGGAAGTAATGTATATCCCCGCCAATGATCTGAAAAGGCTGCCCATCTTTCCAGAACTTATCTTTTGATATCTCAAATCTGTGATCCTTTATCTAATGTCCTCCAACCAAATGAACCACAATTAGTGAGTTTCTTGATTCTGTAGCAGCCTCAATCATTAACACTAGAATAATTAACAAATGTAAAGGAGAGACATGATCCAAATAGCAGTAGCTATTGAATTTCAACGCTGAAGGGAACGAATTCATAAACCATAAAGCAATTCACTGAAATTAAGCCACACCAGATTTCAATTCACAATTCACGGATAATAAGATATGTCATTAATCTACTTCGACCCAATACCAATATACACTAAAACTCCAGCTAAGTTCAAGCACTCTTGACGAGATCATTCAAGTAACCAAAAACCAATTTCACAATCAGAGCAGACGGACAAGTGATTTCAAGCGGGTACCAGATAATTGACATAGTCCAATCAAACCGCGGACTTACATTCTTGGAATGTAAGTGGTTTGAAACGTCAGATAGTGAAGAGGAAGACAAAGAAGGCAGAGGAGCGAAGACGGGGACGAAGGCGCAGAGAGCAATGACGGAGATCAACGCGAAAAACGCGGTCCTTTTGAAGCTTCTTCTGCGGGCAGTCGTCGCCATCGTTGAGCTGATCCTGGTGCTCGACCCAGCTTCTTCTGCTCTATGGAGAGGAAGAGGGAGATGGTAGTTAACGCTCTTGTTGACAGTGGAAGTGGGAAGTTTCATTGGGTCGACAATGGTGGATTGGAGCGTAATTCTTCATCTTTCCGTTTTTCTCTACATTGTCATTTCAGGTCTCAATTAGTCAACTGTCAGCGAGGTTTGGGCTTTAAAATTGGGCTCTCCAAGCCCAATGTTAGATCAAAAATTGTCAAAATCCATATAATTAGGCTTTTTCAATTTGGGGGTTTTCAATTTGGGCTTCCAAATTTGGGCCATATTTAGTGAATAATTTTTCAACTTTTAATTTGCGTAAATTTATATCTAAAAATATATATTTATTTTTTAATTTAACTCTTTAAATTCTTATATTTACTCCTCAATTTTTTTATTCAATCGTTCACATTTACTCTAATTTTTGTTCCATTAAACTAAATTTTTAGCTTCGTTTTTCGTATTCTTTGGAGATGTCAACAGAAAAAACATTTATTAATGAAAAAATAATTATTTTAATCTGCAGTTGCAAATTCATTCACTAAAAATATATGAGTTATTATTGTAAATTCATAATATTGTTCTATAAGAACAATATTATGAGTCACAATAATAACTTAAGCCATAACATAATGGCTCTAGTTTTATTCAATTTATTATATATATATATAAGTTAAATACCAATGACCTACATAGGGCTGTCAATTTCACTCACGACACGATAACACGATACGAACACGCACGAAAAAGTTGTGTTCGTGTTTGCCTTTGATGGTACGATAACACGATAACACGAACACGATAACACGATTGTTTTTCCGTGTCGTGTTAGTGTTTAGGTCTCAAAACACGATAACACGATTGTTTGCCTTTGAGGTGACGTGTTTATGTTATTTAGGTTGTGTTATCGTGCGAACGTGAACCGTGTTAACGTGTTATTTTCGTGAAAACGTGAAATCGTGTTTATTGTGTTACCGTGTTATTTTCGTGTTACCGTGTTATTTTCATGAAAACGTGAAATCGTGTTATTGTGTTACCGTGTTATTTTCGTGTTATCGTGTTACCGTGTTATTTTCGTGTTACCGTGTTATTTTCGTGTTACCGTGTTATTTTCGTGTTACCGTGTTATTTTCGTGTTACCGTGTTATTTTCGTGTTACCGTGTTATTTTCGTGAAAACGTGAAATCGTGTTATCGTGTTACGACTTTCCACGAATATTTTCGTGTTATCGTGTTCGTGTCGTGTTGAGATAATAAATTTCGTGTCGTGTTCGTGTCGTGTGTCCGTGACACGATTACATTTTCGTGTGTTTCGTGTTGAACTTTCGTGCGTTTCGTGTCGTGTCCTAGTGCACGATAGCACGCACGCACGCACGAATTGACAGCCCTAGACCTACATGAACGTTTTGCAATAAGCTATCCGAATTTTAAATAATCAAAACGGACTAGGTTAACTTGGATGAAAGTGCAAATAGCTAACTCCGTCCAATTTCTGACGAAATTATGTCAACAGTTGACAGTAAATTGGATGTAGGTAGTTATTTGCACTTTCGTCTAAGTTGAGGTGGTCCATTTTGAATATTTAAAGTTCGATTAACTCGTTACAAAACATTTAAAGTTCAGTTAGTTATATATGTATATATATTTGCAGAACCGACCAGAATTCCCAATACTAATACAAACAAACAGCAAAAAGACAAATAAATAAACAAAAATAAACCAAGCCACATGCAATTCTGGCTCCACACTAACAAAAACAACCCTCCCCACACCACACACTCATCAGTCTCTTATCTTTTTTATTTTCGTCCCAATCAAGATATACATGTACACATAGGACGAAATCAGAATATATTTTTGAAGGGACAGAAATCAAAATTAAAATACTATTTTAATGAGATTAATATAAAACTTTAATAGATTAAATTAAAAATAATTATATTTATTCCCAGTTGGGATTCTTTTTTCATTAAAGCTAAGGGTATTGTACTGAAAAAACTAAAAAGGTTAGGGCAAACAATCAAAACAGAATTGGGAACAAAATAATAATTTACTACAATAATTATGTGTGCAAAAAATGGTGTATTTTAATTTTTTAAAATTAATTAATAAATATTTTGCATAACCCCCTCTAAAACTAAAAGCATGCAATGAGAGTATCCGTATAATGTCTTGTTACCAAATTTTACCCGACAAAAAGAATTGATAATTACATGACACTATCTACCAAGCCCAATCTTGTGCAGAAAACAAAAGAGAATCTCTGAAACAAAATTTAAAAACTTTGTATTTGGAAGAGATGATGGATCATTGGTGTGGTTGGTTTTAAGCCAAAGACAAAACATATATTGGTAACATGGAATACATAGTAATAATATATATATATATAGGTTAATTACCAAAAAAACAAACTGAATTTTGAGAAAAAATCAAAGAGCAAACTGAACTTTTTTTTTTATAAAAAACAAACCAAACTTTTGAAATTGATTAATCAACAAACTTACCTCAAATTTTTATTATGTTTGAACTGATTTTTCAGTGTTGGTCGGAGTTATTAAATAATATTAGTTGAAGTATTATAAGAAAATGATATTACGACTTAATAATTTTCTCAAATATTGAACAATCCGTTCAAACCGAACTGATATTTGAAATGGATTTGTTAATTGATCTATTCCAAAAATTTAGTTTATTATTTGTCAAAAATTAAAGTTTAGTTTCCTGTTTGTTTGTTGTTAATGTTTTTGTCTATATATATATACATTTAATTCTTAAGTGCCCTAATCAACAAAATAATTAATTTTATTTGTAAAGTCTATTTATAATTATTATTTACCGAACTGTAGTCCATGATTCATCATCATACACTTTCCACGTTTATTTTTTAATAAGAAAGCTCTTTTTGATATCTTCTTTACTCGATGATGGGCTAATCATATATCACTTTTGCTTTTCAATAATCGAACCCACGACATTATTGTTCTAAAAAATAATTATTTTTAATTAATATTATGTTAATATATTTCTAAAAACTAATATTTGGACATAAATTGAGTTTCTCCCTCCAATAGTAGAAATTGGTTTATAAATTGCAAAAATAACATAATATTTGTAAAAATATTAAATTTTATTTTATCAAAGCTTTTATATTTATTCTAATTGAGCTCAGATACTCTTGAACTAGTTAGTATGGATCAAAATTCACGCCCTAGACTAGGAATGGGGAAACAAATCGGTTAGGCTGAACCGAACCTTTTGTGAACCAATTCACAAATCAAATGTTTTTTTTTGCAAAAATATGGATCGAATCAAAAGAGGTACAAAAAACTGGTTCACAAATGGTGAACCGTACCACTTCTTGTACCAATTTTAATATAATATTATATTTAATTATTAAAATAACTTCTTTAAACCATTAGATTAAAATTGGGTAGGTTATTATAATGGATTATGGTTTATAGATTATGGTTTATAGATTATGGTTTATGTATTATTATAGTATTTTTAAATATATATAAAGTGATTTGGCTGAAACGGTTTTGAACCAATTTTTGAACCGGTTCATAACATGTACGGTAAATCATCCAAGATTTAGAGCGACCAAAAACTAGAGTGGTAAACTGTACCTCTTTAAAATATAGTAAATGTACGGTTCATGTCCACCCCTACCCTATACCCAGGAAATTCCAATCGAATCTTAATCAAATTTGAGGTAAACCGGACAGCAATTTGTATGGTTGGATTGAAACTTAATTCTGATCGAATCATAACCTAAACGAATCATAACCTAAACGTCTCAATCAAATTCCGATAGAATCATAACTTAATTATAACGTATAAAGATTTTTAAAATATTAAATTATAATATTTTTACAAAAATTATAATGTTATAAAAAATAAAAGTATCGTGATGCTAAGGGGGGACAAGTATTCTTTGTCTTGACTCATCACTGGCAGGATCAAGTCACGGAGGTTGTTCCCATTTCAGATACATTAGAAAAGACATTTGGTATAGACATCGCATCTGCATCGAAAAGATAATATACAACATGAATACAAATATACATAATATTTACATAAGGTAGAATTATTTACATTTATTATTTTATATATATACTTCAAGTATTAACTAAATATTATAAATATAGTATAGTATTTAAATATTACAATTGTTTTTATAGATACTTTTAATCTCTTTGGTTTGGGATTATCATAATTTTATTTTGTAAATTACAAATATTTCCTTCAAAGAGAAACTATTTACCCTAATGTATGTGATATAATCTAATATATATGTTTTTTTATGTGCATTTAGGTATATATAAGTATACGTATGCAAGGGAAAATTCTATATGTAGAACCCTAGTTTTCAAATTTTATAATAGTATTATAATTATTATTTTTTTAAATAATAAAATCTAAACCCTAAATCTTAAAATCTCATTATGCAATGCCTTCGGATTGGATCCCAATTTTTTACTATTTTTATTAATTTGGTAAAATATAATTCATGAAAAATGCTAGAAAACCCTAGCTAGGGAAGAATAAGAAATGCACTTTCCCATCCCTCACATGCAGAGAATCCAATGCTTTTTCCTTGCTATATACCCTTTATAAACTAATAATTTTCCTTTGGCAAAAAAAAAAACACTAATAATTTCCCACTCTTGATAAACTTTTCTACCTTCTTTATTTCTATTTAATTAGTTTTTTTTTTATAAAAATAAATTTCAATTCCGAATTGAGTGAATGGCGCTTTTCCGGGTTAATTACAATATTCAAATTAGAACTTAATTTAAAATTATTAACAATATTCGGTGATTTTTGCAATTTTTACAATATATTCTGTTAAGTTTATATGAAAAAATTGATAGAACGGAAAATTTTTATTCTCTGACCAATATTAAGTAACGAAATTTTAAAAAATTACCATTCAAAAAATTATCGTATCCAAACATTAAAAGGTAAAGTAGTATTTAAAAAATAATCTAATATTGAACAAGAAAAGGAATTGTATAATACGATTATGATTACAAATATGGGTAATTAGCGTGATCAATTTATATAAAACTATACAAATTTTAACAAATTAACTAATTATCAACACATAAATACTTACTATATCATTTATAAACATAAAAAAATGATACTATACAGAATATTTACATAGAATAAACATAATGTGTTAATGTAATAGGAACATCTAGATATGTTAGATAATAAAATTATCAAGTGAGTTTTTAAACTACTAGAAGTATGGCTTTTACCGGCGAGGATAAAAACTTTGTAGACAAAATGTTTTACAGAACCTAGAAAAGTTTGTCGCTAAAAGTTATGTAGCGGTCACATTTAATGATTTGCCGGTAAATCCTTACACTTACCGACGAAGATTATTAAGCTCGCCGGTAAAAGTATGTTTTTACTAGCGAGCTTAATAATGTAATGTCACTTAAAAAATTGGGTTTATATCATTACAAATGCTCTTTATTAGGGGTGTCAAAATGGGTTATGTGTCAGGGACCGTCTGACCCAAAAACGACATGTATACTCGTATAGATGATCAGTTTTTGAAACTCAAACCTGACCAGTCAGAAATAGTAAGGTCTGAGTCCGACTGACCCGTTCGACCCATAAGTACATAAAAAAACAAAAACAGAATGACCAATTGGTCAAAATTATATTTAATATAATATATTATTCAGAACGGGTCACAAGTTGACCCATGGGTCAAGACTACTGATTCTGACTCGTGTTTTTACGGGTCATTCATGTCTTGTGTCAAAATGACATATGGGTCAAAAAGTCTGACACAAACACGGCACGTGAGCAGGTCACCCACGGGGTTGTGTCAATTTTTGACACCCCTACTCAGCTATATATATGAACATAAACATGGATAAGGGCGTAAGGCATTCAAATTTTTCATCGTTTGATTATGTATATATACCGTCTTTGGAAACATACAAATTAAGAAAAAAAACATAGTTAAGTTCATCGTTTGTACTGATAATTTAAAATAAATTATCCAGTTAAAGAATCTTTCGACAGACTATTGAGAAAGACCAGACAGACTGCTAGCTGGAAACAGTCCAAAACACTACAGCACATAAACATATATATATATAGTATGTCTTGTTTATGTTTGATACATCCCATGTCAGCTTTTTCTCTGTAATATTTTTAATGACACGGAAAACCCGAAATAGATCATATATAGAGGTAGCAATGTCTGATACATTATTTTAAAAAAATGAAATTTAAAAAGAAAAACTAAAATAATGAGTTAGGTTATGTTTAAATTTATTTAATTTATATTGTACTAGCTAGGGTTTATTCTTTCTACTAAATAAAATAGAATTTCTTAGTATTATAGTATGCGTATATACAGAGAGGAACAAATTAAAATAAATTGGAGATATATAAGATAATATTGCATAATATATATATATATATAAGAGAGGAAATGGAAGGATGAATCTGATCAGATTCTCATTGTTCTTCCCTTTGGGAAGTATCTAGGGCAAAAGAAATTTAAATTTAACTAATAAAATATTTTAACAGTTTATATTAATAAATAAAAAACTAGATATACCTTCTTCATTTTCTTCGTTCTAACCTTGCCATGACTTCTGGTGCTCGTGGTGGCCGATGTCTCCAAGCGCAGCAATGTTGAAGATCTCGCTCTGCGAGAGCGGCCTTAGCCCTAAGAAGTCTCTGGTCAGTTCCTGATCACCAACTTTCGGCATGGAAGGTGGCAGCATGTTGGTAGTAGGCGGGGCAGAGGAAGCTGCAGAGAGGCTGAGGCTGAAGGTTGGCGGGGCGGGGCTGCTCTTCGCGGGGTCCGCGTAGACATGACCCATCTGAGCTGCTTTCTGCAGAAGGGCGGTGGCTGACATGTTCAGTGACGGGGTGGACGGGTAAGGCGGACCCATGCTAGGGTTTGAGTGTTCCGGCAAGGAAAGGGTGTCGTAATTGGGTTGCACTGAGAACGGGTTCTCCTGGTCCGATCCGACCCATGAGGGCATCATGAATCCGCCAAACGTCCCTTGGTCGTGTTCTTTCTTCAGGATCGGGGAGAACATGTGGGGCATCATGTTACTGCTGTCTTGATGCTGGTTCATGAACTGTGTGTGGATCTGGAAAGGGTTGTTGTTGATATTAGGGTTTATGGAGGAAGAAGATGACGAGTTTGCATGGAGAAGAAGAGGGTTGTTCATGATGGCAGTATTAGGGTTTGTGATGGATCGTGCACTTTCTTCAGCTAACGCATCGCAGAAGGCTCTGTGCGTGATAAAACTGTCTCGCCTGAAACATAAAAATTAGAAACAAAAACATTTATTAAGATTGTTTTTTTTTCTATAAAATAACTTGAAAACAAAAGTGAGTGTCAGAAAAGTTCATAGCATTTAGACAATGAGGATGAATTTGACTTTCTTATCTACGCTATAGACTTCCTTCCCTTTTGGCTATCTTTTTTTTCTTTCTCAGTGACCATATTTTTTTTCCGGTTTAATTATAATTATTAATTCTTATACTCCACTAATTAAGGTTATAATAAAAGACAAGTATATACTCCATTAATTAAGGTTATGTATATCCAGACATGTTCTTGTCTTTGTTTGTCTTCTGCCAAAGACAAAACTCCCAGAAAAGGATACAAACAAGTGTCCTTCCAAAGATACAATAACTCTTTGACCCCTGTGTGTTATTGTTGTTTATGATAAATAGATGAACAGCAGAAAACATAAGCAAAATTTGGATTGATTTTATTCAATGTGCAATTGGGAATTTATACAAGAGATACTGATTATTTTTAGCTAATTAATTCACTACATCCACTACTTCCACTATTTTTAGCTAATTAATTCAATAGTTCCACTACTTCAACTATTTTTAGCTAATTAATTCAGTAGTTCCACTACTTCAACTATTTTTATCTAATTAATTCATTATTTCCAGTACTTCAACTATTTTTAGCTAATTAATTCATTACTTCCACTAATATGGAAACATGATTTCAACTAACAGTTATCTTGCCTTTTGCATACCCATGTACTATAAGAGACCTTATAAGCTAGATAATTAAAAAAATGCACAAAGTCCTAATTTCTATTACCATTTATTCATAGAGAATTAATAATACTAAGTATATGTTTAGATGACAAAAACACTTGTATACCGACAAACCCATAATTTAAATTTAGAGTGTAAAATTAGAGTAATGACAAATACACTTTTTTTAGATGGCAAATATAAAATTTGAAAGAGTATATATATAAATATAAAGAGGGTGAGTGAGATAATTGAAATTACATAACACGAAAAGTGAAATCTCGTATAAATATATGCAATGGAAATACTAATGGGCGCAAAGATGAAGCCAGAAATTCATTTTACTCGAGACAACAAAAAAAAAAAAGTAATCAGTTAAACTAAAAAAATTAGGGGGTAAGTATAAGATTTTAAAAGATTAAATTGAAAAAAAAAAATAACATTTTGAAGTATAAAACTATACAACATTAAAATTGAGTTGGGTCAATTGAACCTGCAGTGCCTAATGTGGCTTAGTCCCTGATTATGGGGTATATTAATACAAGACATTTTATCCTCTATATGCATATTACCTAATTATTAATGTATATCCAACTAAATATGAAAACAAATTCCTATTTTTTTTTTTAAAAAAAATTATGATATATGAAATTAATTCTAGAAAATATTATATATCTGTAATAAAAGGTAGGAATTGATAATGTATGTATTTGCTTTTGCTTAACTATATCTGTCTATATTAAAATTTAATAAACATAATGTTTGTAATATAGCTAGTCAGATTTTTAATACAATTAAACCATATTTGAATCCGACACCCTCTTTCATTTGTGATGGTGGCATGTATATATATTAGTGCATTCCCGACAAAGGTCAAGGTTGTTCTAGTCTAATAATTAAGTAGAAAACATGTTTTTTTTGCTCTATTTCCATAATCTAATGTACTATAGGACTCACATTAAATGGACACGAAAGAATTTTGAAGTACAAACATATTTAAAATGTATATGTATTTTATTTGGTAATATATTTTTTGGTAATTTATCGTTTATATTCCCCATCTTCTATAAATGACAATATCTTTGACCTCGAAAATACTTTAATGGAACCAACCCCACGTACCCTTCATCTCACATGACAATAGCCAATTCGAACTCACATGTAATAAAAAAGTACAATAATTACGATCTAAAATTCAAAATATTATTCATAACCAAGTGAAAACAAATTAATAATGATATATATATATATGAGATAAATTCATTAGGATTTGAATATGACTCTGAATAAATTCGACAAAATTAATTTTATTTTCTAGAGTTTGTTCTCAAAACAATTTTTATCATTTTTTTATATAAATAATGGCAAAAAAATATCTTAGAAATTACGTAATAAATAGAAAATTATATTTAAAATTCGATTAATTAATTATCTTCGTTACCTTGAGAAGAGGGTTCCGCAATCGCATCGATACTCTCTTGTTCCGCAGATCTTCGAATGCGCCTTCCAATCCGACTGGACTGCGTATTTCTTCGAACACTTCTCGCACTTCCACTTCTTCTCGCCGTGCTTCCGACTGAAGTGCTTTTTAATTCCGGTGAGGTCGCCGAGAGCCCTCGACGGATCGTGGTGGACGCAGCTGGGTTCGGGGCAAACATACACTTTCTTCCTTACTTCCTTGCTTGTTCTTTGCTTGAGCTTCCATGGTAGGTTGTGGCCTCTCCTATGAAGCTGCAGGTTCTGGTCCCTTTGAAACCCTTTGTTGCAGATCTCGCACAAGAACCTGTTCGTCGCCATGAGAGTCTTCGGCGATAGGGTAATCACTTCTGCATCTGGGTCTGCATGGGAGTCATGGAAGAAGACGGTGTTAGGTTAAACTGACCCTAGACAACCATTCATAGTACGACACAAACTGAGGAACAGGAGACATCATTAGATCTGTGTCGTCTTGAGATCCAAGAGGAGAAAAACCAAACCTGGATTTCCGGGGAGGTTCCTCTTCTTCTTCAACGGCGGCTGGTCGTCGGGAGCCGCATCCGTCGGCGGGTGGTGGAGAAGGAACGGATCGTGGTGAGGATAAATATGGGAATTCGCAGGTCCTGAGGAGTTGCTGACGCTGACGTCGGTTCCAGAAGCTGAAGTCAAATTCGACATGGTGGTTGACTCGGATTTCTGCTGAAACATCAAGTGCTGCAGATCTTTCATCATCGTCTTCTTCTCCTCATCTTCATCTTCTTCACCATGCAAGAACTGTATCTATATATATATATTTGTATATAATAATAGTCTACAAATCCTTGTTCCTTGTCTGTATATACAGAGAGCCTCGGTGAAGCTAGGCAACTTTCTGCTCCATATATATGTATGTATAGGTGTATATCAAAGGAAAGAAGATACAAGAAAAGCCACACATATATGAACAAAGGAAATCATAAGAACCCAGTTGAGTTCATAGAAAGGCTTTTCACAGAGAGGTAGAGGGGAGAAAGAGAGCAGCATAAAGGCACACAAACCACAAACCCTACGGTTTAGAGAGAGAGAGAGAGACTGACGTTGGATCTTTGTGTCTTTACCCTTGTTCTCTTGCCGCTCCCATCCCTAGAAAAATCTTTTCTATTCCAACTTTATTATTATTATGTCAATTATTAATGAATCATATAGCTAGGAAAAATGAATAGGATCACTCTTCGTGAATAGGAAAATTCTGATTTTACAGTGAGTCTAGTCCAAAGTAATCTTCTTTTCCATATTTTTTTATAATGTAATAATTTATAATTACTTTTGTGTTGCGAATATACATGTTAAAACTAAGGTGTCAACTTTCTACCCAACCCATGAATGACCAGTTAACGGGTCGTGTTTGAGTCATAACTTTTTGACTCACGATTCATTTTGACATGATCCGTATGACTCGTCTAATAAATGAATTCTGTTTGATTCAGAATCTTTGACTCATAATTTATATTATATAAATAATATATACTCTCATTTTTTTTTAATGATGTGAGAAGTTGGGGGTTACGCGGGTCAAGCATGTCAGTTTGACTTATGCCTTTTGTGGGTAATGTTTTGTCACGGGTCAGCGGGTTACCCGGGTTGACCCATCGACTTGTGGGTCGTGTCTTAATTATAAGAATTGACCCATAAAAATAATTTGGTCGTGTTTGGATCAAAAGATTTCTGACACGACCCACTGACCTAGTTTAAAACTCTTCTTTTTTTTACCAATGATTTAAAACTCTCTTCAACATGATGTTTTTAGTGGATTTCGTTCACTCGTGTAGATCACAACTCGTTTTACAAGATGTTGTAACCAACTTTCGATAATGTTAAGTTATTTCTTAGGGTTTGATAAAGGGCTTTGTTCGACGACTTTTTTTATAACAAATTTCACCTTGCTCGCGATATTAATTTTTATTTATTTATTCAACTAATAATTTTTATTTTTTGGGATTTTAAAATGTCTCCACCTTTTTTTGCCTCCCTCTATGATCGTAAAGTAGGGAAAGGGAGCACAAAAGCAAACTCATGTACCAAAAGTTAGTATATACTCTAAATATTATATAGCTTTATATAAGCAAACTAATATTAGCGGTTAATTTCGGGTACCCTATAAATTTAATGATTCTCAAAACCTACAAAGTTTAATACATAGTATGTAATTTTGGAATCGAAACATACCCGTTTAATTTTGTAACCGAAATTTGTTTGTACAAACGGTTCTGGGTATCCTGTTAGAAATCTGTTTCTTTACGTCCCCAATTCGGTTCCGGTTTAGGGTTAAAATATTCAATACATTGTTTGTTCACTCGGGAATAGATTAATACCTGAAACCTTATTTTTTCCCGGAACGGAATTTTTTTGCGCACAAATGAATATTGAATACCTTGTTTGTCATGAATATGAAGGCGAGAGAAAGCTTTAGGGTTTGTCTCTATTTCTTTTTTAAAATATATATATATAGATAGATAGGAACCAGTTTCGGTTACTTTAGGGTACCCAGATAGGAGAACCGAAACCGAATAAATAGGTTATCAATTTGTTTTCCCGGAAACTAACCAAATTTTAAAACATCTACCCGGAACCTACACGAAATGTCGGTTCGTTGTCCAAATTGGTACTTTGCTCACCACTATTATTATATATAACATGAACATTTCATGTAACAGAGTAAGCATAATACTATGATGTTTAGATTAAAGAAACAACAATTAGTAAATGTTTGATGAGAAATTCCAATTATGAATTAATAATGTTACAGAATTAAACAAATGGAAAACCCTCATCAATCGATTGATTTAAATATGCTAAAAGTGAATTATTTCATTATTTGACATAATCTTAATTTTGGTAAAAAAATATATTAAAAATAAAATTAGTTTTGTATTAAAAAACGTTAAGGTGTAATAACCTTTTATATATCCAATGAATGACACAATGCATAGAACAAGTAAGGTCATATTATTAACGTTCAAAAAGTTTTTTGTTTTTTTTTGTGAATCTGCATTATACATTTTTTAATTCTTCATTATATATAATAATCGTTACATTTGCGGATATAAAATTTAGGGTTAAATACCAAGTAGCTACCTGAATTTTGGACATTTTGCTACGAGCTACCTGAACTTTGAAAATTCAAAACGGGCTACCTCAACTTTGAAGAAGGTGCAAATAGCTACCTCCGTCCAATTTCCGACGAATTTCCGACGAATTTCCGACGACTTTCCGACAATTTTCCGACGGATTTCCAACGACTTTCCGATGACTTTCCGACGACAATTGATGGAAAATTGGACGGAGGTAGCTATTTGCACATTTTTCAAAGTTGAGATAGCCCGTTTTGATTTTTCAAAGTTCGGGTAGCTTGTTGCAAAATGTTCAAAGTTCAGGTAGCTAGTTGATATTTAACCCTAAAATTTATCCAATGTAACATTTTTTTTAAATGTCTCTTTAAAAAGAAAGTGATAGAACGAGTTGATAGATGTGATTTTGGGTAATTTTTTCATCTTTAGGGGATTGAAGAAGACACTTCTTTTCCTAAGTCAAGACACTTATCTATTACAATGACATGATGGATACATTTTGAATAGTAAACCCTAGATTGAAGGGAAAAAACAATATTTTTTTTAATGTATGTATTATAATTCTTATTATTTTTCTCAACCACATCTATTTTCAGCTGCTTTCCTTATCCTTCATTTTGTTACAATATAGTATTATATTTTTTTATTATTATTATATACTATAATCATTATCATTGATATTGCTGATAAAAGTTTTAATATTATAATTATATTTATAAATTTAATTATTAATTATAATTTTACCTGTAAATTTATATTGAAAATGTTCATATTTTATTCTAGTCCATGTAAATCAAATATTGGTCCTTCTTTGTCCTAAAAAATTAACTCAAATATTAAACACTATGATTTCAACACAATCAAATTAATTTAATCAAGATTGAAATATCATAAATTTAAATTAATACGACATAAAGACCAAAAGCATCATCTATTAATATTATAGATCATATATATAAAGTTATAACTACATTATGAATCAAATACTATAATTGTAACTATAAATACTAAGGGTAAAAAAATATATCATCATAATTGCACCTTACTGTAATAGTGTGATTAACCCTTCTTTTAGACCTTAATAGTGTGATTAACCACATAAAGAATCTAGTATGAAAATCACAAATTTTCACCACACCATTGTCGACTATAGATATATCCTCATAAATTAAAATTTTCTAAAAATTATTGAGTAGGATTAGGGTTTATGATTTCTTGCTTATGATCATTTGAGCAATTTGTTTTGTAAATATAATTTTATTTCATTATCTTATGTGATTTAAGATTGATTTTAAATATTATTTTAATCAAATATTTAGTTCTTATGCTGTTTTTGTATTATTTTAAGAGAACTTAATAATAACTTTCTCATGATAAACGACGACAACGAGCATACAGATAGCGTTTACGGTCTACTAAGTACTATATATAATAAAACATGTGACCTAAATTTGTAATGGTTCTAACATAATGTTAGGTCATGAATAATTAGGGTATAATTAAATATTCTACACAATAATATTAATCCTTTTTAAGACATAGATTTCGATATAGTTAATTAATAATTGTGGATGAAATTAAAAACTCGAATATTCTTTTGTCATTTTCTTGTTTTATTCTTCAAATAATAATTTTGAAATGGGATCTGATCTCTCCCAACCCAAGTTTCGATATGCTCTTCACAGCTCATAGTGCTGCTCAATAAAATAATTTTCAATTATTTATTTCAATTAATAATTAAAATAAATAAATTAAATTTGAAAAAAGTTCCCTGTTCATTGCCCCTTTATGTGTGCAATGCCACATTCCTATTTATATGACAAAAATTAAATAAAGTGAGACCATTATAGATATATAGCTAGTCATTTCGCAATTCGTATTAAAATATGATCGAATTTTAAAAATATTGTTTAAAATTGAATTTTTTTAAAGGATTAAAATATATTTATGATAAATTATTAGTTGTTGGAAGCTATGATGTATGAACCCCAATTTAAAAATAATAATAATAATAAAGTAACAATTTATGAGAAATTGTTTATGTCCTTAATTTCTTAATAAGTTCGCTAATTAAATGAGAGAAGGGTTAAATACTACATTACTAGTTGAATTTTATATAAATATGTAATTTGCTATTTTTTTCAATAATCTGATAACTAAATTTGATTAAAATAAATACTTTCAAAATCTACTAATAAAAACACCAAATTTCTAAATTAATCTTAATTTTTATGTTAATTAAGGTAATTTTTTGTCAAATTTAATATAAAATTCAACAAAAGTAATCTTTTATATAATTCGGTCTAAAATAAAGTTTAATTAACTAATTATACACTTGTGTAAGTTCAAAATTTTAGAATTATCAAAAAAAAGTTCAAAATTTTATATCTAACCCTACGTATTAACATAAGTTCAATTAATTTGAAAATTATATTCGTGTTCATATAAAACAAAATATACAACCAAACGTCATTTTAAATTGTAAACATCATTTTGGGTAGGGAAGGTATGTCAGAGAAAACCTCAGAAACGTATCCAGATTGCAAAAACATGCAACAAATGAGATGAGTAATAATATATCTGCATACGTATTATAATGATTTTATTTTATTTATTTATTAAAATATAAGTTAAATACCAAGGAGCTACCTGAACTTTGGACGTTTTACAACGAGGTATCAGAACTTTAAAAAATCAAAATGGGATACCTCAACTTTGGCGAAAGTGCAACGAGCTACCTCCGTCAAAATTACCGTCAACTGTTGACAAAAATTCATCAGAAATTGGACGGAGGTAGCTCGTTGCACCTTCGCCAAAGTTGAGGTAGACTGTTTTGATTTTTTAAAGTTCGGGTAACTCGTTGCAAAATGTTCAAAGTTCAGGTAGCTTCTTGGTATTTAACCCTAAAATATATACATTATTATACATACATATATTATATATATATATATAGCCCACGTGCGACGGATTCCTCTTCTATGCTACATAAATTTGAATTTACAGAAGAAAAAAAATCCGAAGTAAATTAAGCAAAGAGACAAGTAAAAATGTTTAAAAAAATATATAATTATAATAAAAGTGAGAAATATCTAAATATGGGATGAAATTGAGAAGAAGAGTGTGGTTGCATAGTGTGCAGGGAAGTCCAATAATTATATTAATGAAAGTATTATTATTATTAATAACAATAAAGTGACAAAAAAAGGAAGAAGAGAAAATTAATTAAAATGGGCGTCTATGGTTGGATAAGGTTTGCTGAAAGGTCGGGCTGCTTCTAGCCATGGTACGTACTATCGTGCGTGCGCGTGCATGTCTTGTCCTAGACTAGCCTAGGGTAGAATCGGGTTGTATTGTAATTTGTATTGGCTAGCTAGATAAAGTGAAAATAAAACAATATACTATATACATATACATATGCATGCATGTAAATAAAATAATTTACTTCTAATCTCTAAATTCTAAGGGTTAATTATAAAAATAAAAAAAAATCATTGAAAAAAAATCAAACAGTAAATCGATTTTTTTTTTACAGACAACAAATCAAACTTTTGGAATTGAACAATCAACAAACCTACCTCAAATTTTTATTATGTTTGAATATTTTTCAATGTTTGAGGGAGTTATTTAGTAGTCATAATTTGTCCTTATAATAGTTTAACTAATGCTGACTTAATAACTCACTCAAACATTGAAAAATTCGTTCAAACATAATAAAAATTTGAGGTAGGTTTGTTGATTGCTAAATTCCAAAAGTTTGGTTTGTTGTTTGTCAAAAAACAAAGTTCAGTTTGATATTTGATTTTTTCTCAAAGTTCATTTTTTTTTTTATAATTAACCCAAATTCTAAACCCTATAATAAATTTATCCTATTGATAAAATACCTACTTAACACATACACACATTATTAACTCAAACTTTTCTTCACAAAAATTAAAGAGTATGGTACAAATTCAAGACACGAATCACTATAATCTATTAATTACAAACTTATTAATGTCCCTCGTTTTGAAAATTTACGACAAGTATGAGAATGTAGCTAGCTTAGCTCCTTGAGAAGATAAAGACAAAAATTTGATTAAATCTATGACTCGTGACAAAAAATTAAGCTCCTTCACTCACTCGACGTTTATGTTCCGTACGACAAGGAGTTTTCCTTTGTCGTCTCTATTGTAGAATGCGAAATTTCCAACCACCTTGTATCTTGTCTTTAGACATGAGTTTAATTATGTTTTAGGGTTGCAGTAAGGAAGGTGGAGGGTATAAATCTCGACAAGTTACTTAAATCGTGATCTCGTGTAATAAAATATATATGGTATAATAATTGTAAAAGTTTATAAGTTGAATGAGGGGTTAATTATAAAAAAATAAACTTTAAGAAAAAAGCAAACAACAAGTCGAACATTTTTTTTTACAAACAACAAATCAAACTTTTGGAATTGAGAAAACAACAAACCTAACTCAAATTTTCATTATGTTTGAACGATTTTTTCAATATTTGAGTGAGTTATTAAGTCGTAATACTCTTTTATTAGAATACTTCAACTAATGTTGACTTAATAACTCCCTCAAACATTGAAAAAATCGAGGTAGGTTTGTTATTTGCTCAATTCTCAAAGTACGGTTTGTTGTTTGGTTTTTCCTCAAAGTTCGGTTTATTTTTTTATATATAATTAACTCGTTGAATGAGTTATATACTTGGATCAATTTGTTGCATAAAAATCAAAATGAATACGTATTCATGGAACATATTTGAGACTTGTAAATTACTTTATAAATAATCATAAGTCGTAAATGATTTGAATATATTTTTTTATTAGTGGAGATCCAAATTCGATTGTGTACCCATTAACCCTAAAATTTTATTCAAAATATTACTCTAAATTCACATTATTTTCATGAGATTATACTATTACTGAGGAGGTAATAGAATGATATATAGGCACTAATTAAATTTCCGCTTTTACCGACGAAAAATTAATTTAGTCGGTAAATATTCATCGTCGAATCTTAATTTACCAATAAAATTTAATTTTTGTTGGTAAAAAACTATTTTAGCGACAATATCAAACTTTGTTGGCATAATGTATTTTTACCGACAAAATCCGTAAATTTCATAGGTAAAATCTCACGTGATCCTTGCCGACAAAAATTCCGTCGGCAAATACATTTTTTTTTTCCGATGAAATTTTTGTGACGTATTTCGTTGGTAAACTTTTGCCGATAAATATTTATATATTTACCAACGAAATTAATTTTTACCGACGAAGTTTGTACAGACGAAAAACATTTGTGGCCAAAAGTGATATTTCCAGCCGTGAGGATGTAGGCTTGGCCAAATAAACCGGTTCGGGCGAACTGGTCTGGTCTGGTCTGGAACTGGTTTGGTTCGAACCGGTTCGGCCGAACTAGTTCCAAAACCAGACCAGTGTTTTTTGCCTTCAAATAGAACAGTTCAAAATAGTACCAAAAATCCAGTTCGAACCGGTTCGACTCGACTCATTTTTTATACTGGTTTATACTTAAATTTCAATCAAACCACTTTAAACCTATATAATTTTAGAACCGGTTTGAAGCAAAATTAACTAAACCGGTCTGAAATTAAACCAAACCTAGATATGTTTTCAATAAACCAAACCTAGAGATATATTGGACTCTCGTATGTTGATGTTGGACAAGATTTTAGTCGGTTGTGGAACAGATTTTCAATCGGTTCAATGTGTTTTTCAGTCGGTTCAATGTGTTTTTCAGTCGGTTCAGTGTTTTTTCAGCTGGTTCAGTGTTTTTCAGTTGGTTCAGTATTTTTTAAGACGGTTCAGTGTGTTGGACAGAATTTTCATCTGGTTTAGGTTCGGTTTGAACCGGAATATTTCCGAACCAAAATTGATATTTAAAAAAACAGACCAGAACAGTTCGAACCGGTTCTGAATCGGTTCGAACCAGACCAGTTCTTTTTTCCTTAAACCAGACCAGTTTTTTTAGAAACAGAAAAATGTACTGGTTTTTTTCAAACCAGACCAGTTCAGTTCAGAACCGGTTCGGGGTCGAACCGGTTCATGAACAAGCCTATGAGGATGCTTCTTTCAGATTTTGTATTTATGTGAAGTGAGAGTTCACGAGAGAAGCAAAGGAGTGGGTTCCATGGCACTCTGTCTCTACGACCGGTACCACCACTGCCATTGCATCGACATTACATAGTTTGATAGAGAAATGTGTTGTTTATTAAAGAAGACTCAGATACCTTCTAAGAAGACTCACAAGAAATGTTTATCATGAGTTCATAAGTTATCGTTGGTCGCGCGTGAGGTGTAACGAATACATGATTGTTTCGACTTTTATGATAATACAAGAATAGTACTAGAATTAAACATTTAATTAAAATATTATTGATGTAAAACTAAACTTAATTTACATTAAATAATAAACTAAAAGTTAAAAACTCTAATTATTTTTAAGAAATTGCTAGAACAACCAGAAATTTCTTTAGTAATGTTTCTTGTTATTGATTGCTCGAGCAATTTCTTAAAAATAATTAGAGTTTTTAAATTTTATTTCATTATTTTATGCAAATTAAGTTTAATTTTACATCAATAATATTTTAATCAAATATTTAATTCTAGTATTATTCTTATATTATCATAGGAGTCGAAACAATCATGTTTTCGTTACTACACCTCACACGCGACCAACGACGACGTGCACACGCATAACGGATGTCGTAGTCTAGTATATTATAAATTTTCGTTATTTTCTATTGAGGGTGTAAGATAATCGACACACTGCTAAAATGTATCTATTTTCCTTCCACAAATTTCATGCAGACAAAAAAAGCAAATAGAGCGTCGTGGGGATGGTTAAGTATCCTTTCGAGTATGAATGTTATTAAGGAAGATGATGTTTGGTGCCTAGGAGATTGTCGACCCGTCCGACCTTTCACGGATAGATGGGTGACGTTTAGGCCAGATTTTCGTCTACAAGCAAATGTGACAAATGTTGATAACTAGGAGGAGGTAAGGGTGGCCATCTGAATTGATCAAGAACAACGCCTATGGGATGAAGATGTGGTTCAGCGGGTGAGAGAAAGTCTAGCCAGAAGAGGAGTCTGTACCTTATCGCTTTGCCCAGCTTGCGAAGAAGAGGAGTCCCCAGAGCATATGATTATGAGTTGTGGTTGGACTCACCAGGTCTGGAGGGGAACCTTGGGGCTGGACATAGCAGGCGTAGATCGACAGGAAATTGCAAACTTGATATTCAATGGAACCGCTTCTTCAACAACAAGTAGCCTGAACAGAGATAGTAGGTGGGAAGTCTACATGACTACATGTTGGAAATCAACCATAATTATGGAAATCAGCAATGCAATAAGGGAGATGAGTTCGGTTAACACCAACACAGGTAGAAGACAAGTAGATGTACATCAACAGAAGCTCCAAGAAGCCCATAAATGGACAAGAGCGGAGGTCGGGGTCATATAAATTAATTGTGATGCATCATGGTTTTTATCCACCCGACAAGGAGGAATGGACATTATAGAGAGAGACTACACGGGTAATGTTTGTGGAGGACGACATAACTCCATCATAGGATGATCAGTGGAGGAGATGGAGGCGAAGACCATTCTAGAAGGGCTAAGATTAGCAGCGGAGAACGGGTGGCGAAACATTGTGGTGGAATCAGACGCGGAAATAGTTATAAACCACCTAAAAGGCATGATCATCATATGGAGGATCGATGTGATATCATCACATGTGATATAGCCTTGGCGAGATCGATTAGTATGGTATCTTGGGTAGCTATTCCGAGAACCGCGAATAAGTGTGCGGATTGTGTAGCTAAATTAGCTAAATTAAGGGTGTGTCCTTCCAATTGAGTCTCTAGACCCCCACCCGACCTTTGCCGTTTTATTATGTTAGACTCATCTTTGTAACGACATTTGTTTCATTGTTTTGAAATAAACTATTTTTGTTGGAAAAAAAAAAAGAATCGCAATGAGACACACGATACATTGAGGCACATGATGCCCGAGAGGCTTAAAACAATATATTTTTTTTTGTCTAATTTTATATTAAAAAAAAAATTATTTAGTATTCTAAAGTTTTATATTTATTTTCTTAAATTTATTATTTACTTTTTCATTCATTAAAATATATCATGGCCTTAAACTTTGTATACACCTTGATTCTAATTTTTGTTACAATAAAAACAAGTTAGGTGACGAGAAGCTCGCACCCTAGTCCTTATTATAACGTAATAATTAGCTAAACGTTATTGTTCTCGAGGATAAAGTTTGTTGTTTACGTCATTGAAATTCCATGAATAACATATATTTAACTTTGGTTAATCCTCATAATTGTCATGATGTCAGCACATGCATTTGTTTCTAAAAAAATATGTGGAAACTTCATTCTGTCGAACTGTAGTATAATTTTTCTACAATCCGTAATGATAAACATTAATTTAAAATTTGAAGAATTATCATCAGAATTAAGCTTACGGACTGAATGGACATATAATAGTATTGTTATGTTAGTTGAACAATGGTGAAGAAGGAAGTGAAAGCATGGGGTTGGGATTGTCTTGCCAAGTCACGATCTCCCTACAAACTCGTGAACACGACCGTCTCGTACTTGACCTGACAATCCCACACGTGGCTGAAACTCATTGGGTATGTTTGGACGAAAGACATGCACATTGCACATTACCCAAGTGTTTGGTCACTCGTTAATTGCTAGCTATTATTCTTGACCAAAGTTTAACATAAACTCGTATAAATTGAAGGCATGTATCACAGAATCTCTATCCCTATTATATATAATAATAATTTAAATTTCACGTGTCATTATTACCGACTAGAAAGAGACCAATATTGAATATGTATATTTTAGCGCGTAACTAACCTTGTATATATCGAATCACTTCCTTCGGGTTGCCAATTCAACCCCCGTTGTCACTGTCACGATAGAATATTAGGTCGGGTCACGTCCGCATGCATAAATACTATACAAACTATTTACCTAAATAAATGAATTTTCTAATGTTGTGTCGGCTACTTAATAATACTTTTCTTATATATACATACGCATCTCCCAACTTGTTATCGGTAGGTGTGTGAAAACGGGTCATGGGTCGACTCATGGATCGTGTCGGTCTTGGTTCGTGTAAGGGATCCCGGATCCAAACACGCCTCATGTAATAGTATGATTCAATTTTTCAAACCCAAACCTGAAACCGTGGATTTTTGGGTCAACCCGCGGGTCAGAATGACCCGTAAAAAATGAAAGGATTGAGTCAGACTGACTCGTTGGACCCTTATGACCCGCAGATCAGTCTGACCCGTTCGACCCACGCATACCAAAAATATATGTTATTTTAATATAATATAAAAATGTCACGGGTTAACCCGTGGGTCAAACCTGACTTCATAGTGTATACACAAACCTGATCCGTAGTATCATAGGTCATCTACGGGTTGAGTCAAAAACTCTAACCCAAACACGATCTGCTTCATATATATATATATATATATATATATATATATAATTTTGATGTGAACTTTGTGGAATTCAAAGTTCACTTAAGTTATTTATAAGATAAATGTTGGATGATGTAATATATATATTTTTAATTAATTATTAGAGAATTCAATTATTCAATTTTTTATATTTTTATTTATTTTAGTAATACATAAATGATAAATTATTCAACACTTTGATAAAATTATTTTAATGCAATAGTAATTTTTCTCTCTATTTATGTAAGTAACTTATTACTTAAATGATCAATGTTATTACTCAAAAATAATATTATTTAAATCAATTTATATTATTAAAATAAACTCGATGATTTGTTGAATTTGTCATTTATGTATTATTGAATTTGAAAAACCTGTCACAAGATATATCATTGTGCGGAGATTGAGCTATATTATTGATACTAACTAATAGTAACAGTGATGTTCATAGTTAAATGAATAAATTATACAACTTTTTTTCGAAGTGGTTCTTACTTTCAATTATTTAATTTTTTTTTATAAAATGTTTTAAATATACATAATATAATAAAATGTTTAATTATCGTACTATTTTTCAAACGCATCCCATTACCTATGCCATCTACCGCATCCCACCTCCACTGCCATCGAATTTCACTAATTCTTTCTCAGTTCTTCGTATGGAGGTGACAATGGTTAGAGTATGATGGATATATGTCAAATACTATAATCATACAATATTTTTAAATTGCATATCATATCATAACTATAACCATTACGTGTACAATTTTCAATATCATAACCATGACTATTAAACACAGTTTTAACCGTATACCCATATTTATTACCACATGTGAAATGTAATAGAACATTGTAAATGTTATTTGAATAAATACATAAAGTTATGTCATAAGCAACAGAAATATTCAACATTAACACCATTCAAAATTAACACTAATACTATTTAACATTTACATCATTCAATTACAGTTCGTCCTGGAGTTATAGGTTCGTGAAATCTAAAAGTGAAAATCTTATTTATGTTATTAGTATTTATTAATATTAAACTATTATTATATTTATATAATAACCATGCTTATAACCATGTGTATGACTAAAATATCATAACCATAATCATTACAGGTAGAAAATTCATCCCTATAACCACATCATAATGATACACTTAACCATATAAAAAATAACGGTTATAACCATGGTTTTAAATTTTTCACCGCACCATTTAGTTCTCCACTAAAAGTTGTACAAAATAGAATCCTAAAATTAAATTAAAGATTGAAATATCAATTGATAAGACACGTTTTATCCATACAAATTGACCCCCTCTAAACGTAATGTAATTACTAGGCTGCACGATGGGTTGACTAAAAAAACGTCTGCTGTCAACCAATATGGGCCTAACACAGGCCCAACGGTCCATTTGATTGACAACATTGAGCGAGACGATTTTTTTTTTAAATGAGCCCGAAATTTCGGGATTCATGTTTGGATAACCGAAACCGATTTCATCTCAAAAATTCTTTCCGAGACGATCTTTATTGATTCGGTCTGGTCTTAATCTTGAATCAACTTTTTTCTAAAAAATATATTCAAAACTTTTAAATAAAAATAAAATGCAAATATTAGACCAAATATTCAATACAAAAAAGTTCAAATTTCAAACATAACCCTAAACACACAATAAACTAATTTAAAAAACAGAATAAATGTTAATTCCAACCTATACTTGGGTCAGACCGATCTATTCGATCTTTTGGGTAAAAAACCTGACCTCGAGCCCGATCCCAAGTTTGGAATAAAAAATCCGTCCGTTTTGAGTCAGTCTTAAATTCGAAACGAGCTATTTTGGACGGTCTCAAGACGTGTTTTTTTTCCCATTTTTTCTCTTTTTTATTCACCCATAATTTAATCCACCTAGTGTATTTCATTGTACACAATGACGTGTGGTAATATCATTGAAAATAAAAATAAAAAAACTATTAATTAAATGGTTGAATACCAAGTAGCTACGTGAACTTTGGACGTTTTGCAACGAGCTACCCGAACTTTGAAAGTTCAAAACGGGCTACCTCAACTTTGAAGAACGTGCAAATAGGTATCTCCGTCCAATTTCTGACGACTTTCCAACGACAGTTGACGGAAAATTGTACGGAGGTAACTATTTGTACCTTCTTCAAAGTTGAGGTAACCCGTTTTGAATTTTTAAAGTTCGTTGCAAAACGTCTAAACTAAATATAGTTAATTGGTATTTATCCCTTAATTAAATGGAAACGAATGTAAATAGTTTCGACAATTTCTAACCAAATATGATTAAATAATTTATTTTAATGTATATATGAATTTGATATTAACACTTTTCGTATTTAAATAATTTTTATACATTTAAATATAATTAAT
This sequence comes from Chamaenerion angustifolium, assembly GCA_946814005.1. Classification (NCBI taxonomy): domain Eukaryota; kingdom Viridiplantae; phylum Streptophyta; class Magnoliopsida; order Myrtales; family Onagraceae; genus Chamaenerion; species Chamaenerion angustifolium. Next base: position 1,019,435 of record OX328281.1, read on the forward strand.
AAGCATGTTAAAATACGTTTTTAATCTATAAATATATTTATTTAATATTTATACGACAGATTGTTATCTAATAATAATTATTATAATCAGTAGTTATTTTATATACATTCGCCCCGTTTGACTCGATCTATCTCTTTTCTCCTTCCTCTGTCTCTTCATGCTGCTTCCATTAATCATCAGCTTCTCCCTTTTCCTCTCCCCTCCACTCCATTCCATTGAATCTCTCTCTCTCTCCCCATTAAGGTTCTGAAGCCACAGACCAAACTCAACTTTTGCAAGAGAAGTCGCATCATTTCAGTCTTCTGCCATAATGACATCCAACCCACTGCCTCCTGGTCTAGTCTCCAATCTACAGGAGGTCCTCTCCAGCAGAAAAGGAGGCGGTGAAGAGCAACGGGAAGCTCCCGTCGCCGAATCTCAGCATACATCAACCTCCGACGACGACGATACCGCCGGGAAGCCCATTATCCTGGTCACCAATAGCGACGGGATTGAATCCACTGGCCTCACGTGCCTCGTCGAAGCTCTGGTCCGCGACGGGATTTACAGTGTCCATGTCTGTGCTCCTCAGTCGTGGGTTTTCCTTCCCTTATTCAATTTCATTCTGTTGCTCTCTGATCTAACTAGTTCCGTACACTTTCTGTATCCTGAATCTGTTGACCTCATGGTTTAGGGTGGTCGATTGAAGCTGACGACTTGCTGTAATTTCAGAAGCTTAGTTGCTTTTACATTTCAATCGATTTGGAGTTTCTTAGTTGAAATTAGTAGTGTTGATTTTGAGCTTGGGATGGGAGCTGCCACAAAATTTGGCTGATTTGGATTAATTATATGTGGTTAATTTCGATGTTGATCTAGGATTTGAGTTCAGGAAGTGATTTGTTGTTTAGGGTTAGGAGTGGAGAATTGCACTGCACCTAATATTTCACATTGATGACTAATAGTTCTTAATTAAGTGATGAGAAAAGAACATCTTCAAAATTTGTATGCTTTTTAGGTGTTGAGATTCATGAATTGATCTGTTTGTTCAATGTAATGCTTTTCTTTCCTCACGACATTCAAAGCTGTTATTGCATTTTTCAGGGATAAATCGCTGTCAGGTCACTGTGTCACTCTTGGAGAAACAGTGGCTGTGACTTCTGCTGCAATAGATGGTGCTACAGCGTATGAAGTATCAGGTACGAACAGATTATGCTCGGCTTCTGAATGATCATATATTAATGGTAGCAAGATTCATGATTGAGATAATTCACTTGCAGATGATGTAGAATTACAATCTTTAATCTATAGAATGTAATCCGTTTATATGACCGAAGCAAACACTCATCTTACTGAGCCATATCACTGCTCTGGTAGTTATTCTTTTGCACATTTGCTACTCAGGCACGCCCGTCGATTGTGTCTCGATAGCATTATCTGGCGCACTATTTTCTTGGTCAAAGCCTCTGCTGGTAACCAATTTGCTTTTAGTGTTTGGATCAAAATGTTGTTTTGTCAAGAACCGTTCGTGTTTAATTTCATTTTGTATCCCTTACAGGTTATTAGTGGAATTAATCGGGGTTCAAGTTGTGGTCATGACACGTAAGTTACATGCCATCATGCTTTCTTAAGAACCAGTTTCTTCAGAAAATAGTATTATGTTGTCTATGTCAGTTATCTAACTAGAGAATCCTCCAGGTTCTATTCGGGTGCTGTTGCTGGAGCAAGAGAAGCCTTACTATGCAGTGTACCATCTTTATCGATATCACTGAACTGGTGAAATATTGGATCTTTGTTGTTAATTGACTCGGACACTTTTCCGTACCAATTTAATTTTTGTGGTATGTGTTTACTTATTGCAGGAAGAAGGATGAGAGCCAAGAAAGTGATTTTAAGGAGGCAGTCAATATCTGCTTGCCACTAATAAATGCAATTATCAAAGATATCGAGAAAGGCGACTTTCCAAGAAATTGCTCCTTCAAAGTAGAAATCCCTACTTCACCTTCAGCCAACAAGGTCTGCTTTTCACTGAATACTAAATATAAGCATCGATTCTTTCAATTGATTGTTGTTATTTGAAGCAACAACTGAAATATATATATATACATAAACAAAACGACTATTCCAATCTGCATGGTGAACTTTACACGGATTTGCAATCTTGCTAGCTCAACTTTTGTTTGTGACAAATTGGTGGCTGAACTTTTATTGTCGTGTAAAAGTCTAGTTTTGTCTATTTTTGCATTAACCTTGAATGAAAACACTTCCAAAAAATTGTTACCCCCCTTGTTGGAGTTTTTTCAACGTAGGATCTGTCTTCTTGAAAAGCTTCTCATAACTAGCATTTAACCTTCAGCCAAAACAAAGTTTAATATTTAACCAAAATAAAATCTTTATTTTTCCCGGGCGATTGTTAGGGTCACAGCCTATCACTCATGATATAATCTTGTATGATTGATAGGGCTTCAAACTTACTAAACAAAGTACATGGAGATCAAATCCTAGCTGGCTAGCTGTGTCAGCGAATAGGCATCATTCAGCTGGATTTATGTCCAACCAACAGAGCATGGGTATTCAACTAGCGGCACTTAGTAGAGATGCTTCTGCTGCTGTGAGTCTCCTGCTGCAAAATCCTCATAGTATCTTATCGTTGTTGTATATTTCGTAATTTATTTTTACTTTACCAGGGTGCAGCTCGTCGTATTACTACACAAAGGAAAAATGTAGAGATTGAATCTATTGGAGCTTCTAACAAATCCGACACAAACCGGGTGAAGAAATTCTTTAGGCTCGAGGTAACTTTAACATTCCATTGCCGATAACCATATATGTTTAGAAAAGGTGCAGTCAGGCGATATAATTTAGAATTTCATGAGCTTTGGATGACTTGAGACACAAGTTTCTCCCTTTCAACAACCCTGAAATTACTTTTTGCTTATATTTGTTCTGTCTGCAGATAACACGTAAAGAGCAAGAAGATCTGGATGAAGATTTGGACATCAAAGCACTAGAAAATGGATTCGTAAGTCCTTTTCTTGCCTACTTTCTATCCCCCTGATCGATCCAATCATCCCGTCTATTTTCTAATCAAGGATTAGTTCAACAGGTTGCAGTAACACCGATATCCGTTTCTTCGGATGTACAATTGTCGGCTTGTGATTGGTTTTCTGCTTTTCTTCAAAAGGACCAATGAGCACGGACACACATGGTTTTGTATGCATCTTCTGGTTTGTTTTTTACCTCTTTAGTTGTCATATTGTTCAACTAAGTCAAGTGGTTCTGGTTATTGCTTCTTGTTGGGGGATGATATTGCATTCTTAATCTGTTGTCTGGAAGTTGTAAAGACATTGGGAGTGATATATTCCATTGAGATATGCTTTTCGTTGTAATGGAGGATGGGTTGGGTCGAAATGTTGCAGACTCTGATTCCTTCAAAGAGTTTCACCAACAATTTTGTTCTAAGCAATCTGGTTTGTGTGCTCTTGATTGGCTCTTTGTTATGAAATTTTTGTAATTGTGTGCTCTTGATTGGCTCTTTGTTATGAATTTTTTGTAATTGTGTGCTCTTGATTGGCTCTTTGTTATGAAATTTTGGTAATTTAGCGTCGTTCAATTTTGGGTAAAATACGACATTACCCAAAGTTTACCCCGATTTTAAAATTCTTTCTTAAAGTTTAAAGTCACCCCTAATGTTTAGACATGGTAAAAAATTCTCCCCTGATAATTTTTCATCATGTCCAAACATTATGGTTGACTTTAAACCAGTGTTATCAGAACCGGACCAGTGGTCCGACTGGAAATCGGATCACTGTCCGATTTGGTTCAGCTAAAAAATCGAAATGCATATGAACAGTGTTTGAATGGGGTTGCACCAATCGTTTTTTTTTTTTAAAACAGGACGATTTCCAGTTCTAGTTTTTTTTTGTGGTTCTTTTTGATTTAAACTGTTTTTTTCGGTTCGACTGAGCAACTTTTTCGGTTTATAAGTTATGTTTAAAGTTTAGACCTATTATGTTTGATTTTGAGACTATTGTGTTATGTATGTTCAAAGTTTGAGGTAATTATGTCGTGTTATATTGTGTTTGAGAGTAATGTGTATGTTTGAGACTATGTAGTTTGTGTGTGTTTGAGATTATCTAGTTTGAGGTAATTATCTGTGTGTTTGAGACAATTGTATTTTCAGTTTTTTTTTTGCTTGTGAACAATGAACTGCATGTCAAAACGGGAACCGACCCCCTCGTTGGTTCGAGGGCCGGTCTAGTTCTGATAACTCTGCTTTAAACTTTAAGGGAAAATTTTAAAATTAACGTAAACTTTATGAGGTAATGTCGTATTTTACCCTTCAATTTTTGGAAAGACCCTTGGGTGAATCTAGGTCTTCCAAAAGACTGGACCACAGGATTGAGGCTTGGTTCGAACTAATTATGCACAAAATAAGACCATGATCCGCAAAATAACGGTTGGGTCTTAATTTAGATCAACTCCTCATGAGTGAGGACCTAGTATGGGTCAAAACCAGACCCTAAACCGTTTGAGACTCGATCGAATTATGGCAAAACTAAACTTTAATTGAGGATGCTAGTGATTGAGTCGTGACCCAACCCAAACGTTCACCCATCATTGAGTCGGTTTGAGTCAAGATGAAAGTCTGATTCCAACCCCTTCGATTAAGTCTTAATCGAGTTCCGATCGAATCATAACTTTATTAAATACATAGAAAAGTCTAGATTTAATTAATACGTAATTTGTAATTTTAAATTTTATTTTATTAAATTTAGATAACTTTTTTTGACGGAAGTGAAAAAGTGAATATTTGCTCAAGTATTAAAAAGTGCAAGCTTTCCAAACAAACATTAATATAGATTTTAAAAATATATCAAACATTATGGTCAAAATGGATTTTTACCTCTATTATCATTATTAATTTTGTAATATAAAAAACATAATTATAAATAATATGATGATGCTTTGATCCTACCAAATAAAAATTCCGGCAAGCTGTGTAACCTTAGAAAGAATCGAAAATAAGGTGAAATTAATTTATAACTTCAATGTTCATTAAGCTAATATTCTATGTTTGTAAACAATAATAATTAAGTCTATTATTCCATTAGCTAATTAAAAAGTCTATTTCTACTTTTGCTTCTAATTATTATTATTTTATAATCAAAGTTTTCTACTAGTTTGTTTTAAAATAAATATTTTAAATTTGAGATTTTCATCTTAAAAATTTCATTTTGGTCTAAGTCAATTAAAACTCTAATAAAGTCGACGTCCTTGATATGGTTCGGACCCGAACATATAAAAAATAAAATACTACTATCCCAACCAATAAAATGATACGAATAATATTATTGACAAATATCTAATTACAATCAAAACATTTATCATAAAATAAATGAAGCTCAATTTAAATGCAAAACAAAATGCAAATATTATACCAAGTATCCAATATAAAATAAAATATAAATATCGTACCAAATATTCAATACAAAAAATTTAAATTTTAAACACAACCCTGAATTAATTAAAAAATACAATAAATGTTGATTTCAACCGGATCAAGTCAGTTTATTCGGTATTTTGGGTTAAAAAAAATTCAAGTCCGAGTTTAGGATTAAAAAAACTGTTTGTTTTGACTCGGTCTTAAATTTAGGATAGACTTTTCAGGATTTGTTTTTTCGGTCCTAAAAATATTAAGAAAATAATATAAATAGTAGAATTGTTATTTTAATAATATTGATTAAATAGAATCAACTAAATAATGTAATTTTAAATTAAAAAAGTAATCGATTATTTTATAAAAAAATAATCTAAATTTAATATTAGCTCAACATAAATAAATTTAATAATAATTTTTGTATATTCTTTCGTTTTTACTGAGGAAGAGAAGAAAGTCGGGATTTTATCTCTCTGCCAATACATTTCCAGTCTGACTAACCTTTCTCTCTACTGCCTCTTCCCCGATTCGATTTCCAGTGACTCGGTCAACTCCTTCAATGGGCGCCCTTCCGCCTCCAATTGCGTAGCAGCTAAGCTTCCTCCACCTTGGGGTTTACGATCTCTGAGATTCCGATTCGATGGAGCCGCGAATTGGAAATAAGTTCCGTCTCGGACGGAAGATCGGAAGTGGCTCGTTCGGGGAGATTTATCTTGGTACGATCTACTTCACTTCGAAGTTTTCTGCTTCTCTGCTCTTGCTTCAATTCGGTTCGGTTCTCTTCCCGTTACCAATTCAACAAATTCGTGATTCTGCTGCAGGTACAAATATCCAGAACAATGAGGAAGTTGCTATCAAGCTCGTAAGTCTACGTGTTTGCTGATTTTTTCTCCGTTTTGGTAGTTTTGGTGTTGTTCTTCTGAGATTTTGCTTCTCTGGAAGTGCTGGAAATGACCGAACATAATTAGGGTTTATGAGCTATCTGCTTTCTATTTTTGGCCTCCCCTTTTCGTGGCTCTGAAGCATATCAAGTGGTTTTACTTTACCTCATTTGTGAATTCTGGATTCTGACAGCTTTAAGTACTGAGTCAAACTAAGACATGTGGCAGACGCCGGCATTCCCAATGATGGATTGCGTTTTTCGATTGAATCATCATTCTGATTTTGATCCAGTCCTAAAATTTGTGCAGTGCTTGACCAGTCAAAGAATTTACCCAGAATGTTTTTTAGATTTGACAGTTTCTCCCATGAAGTTCTGCTCATTTGTCTTCAAATGCCCATAAATTAATCTGTTCTATTTTATTTTTAATCTAATATCTACAATTAGCCTGAACTTTTTGGTCCTTTTTTGATGAGTTTTAAGTTCTTGGAAAAACTCGGCTTTCTGTTCATATTCTTAGCATAGCTCTGTTTTATCTTGGCAGGAAAATGTCAAGACAAAGCATCCCCAACTATATTACGAATCAAAGCTCTATAAGATTCTTCAAGGAGGAAGTATGATTCTGATTTGTTTGCGTTATTGACTGGTTTAATTTCCTCCTCACAGACGATAATTTACGTTTTTTTTTTGTCCTCTGGCAGCTGGTATTCCGAATGTTAAGTGGTTTGGGATTGAAGGAGAATATAATGTGCTTGTGATAGATTTGCTGGGTCCTAGTCTCGAAGATTTGTTCAACTTCTGCAGTAGAAAGCTCTCCCTCAAGACTGTACTCATGCTTGCAGATCAAATGGTTTGACTTCTTAATTTGTTTTATTTTACCCAACTTAGATCCTTTGCTGTTGATCAACTAACTTGACTATCACCATCAGATTAATCGAGTTGAGTATGTTCACACTAAGTCATTTCTTCATCGAGATATAAAACCAGACAATTTCCTAATGGGTTTGGGGCGACGTGCAAACCAGGTTTGTGCTATATGTACATTCTTTATATTACTTGGTAATTCATGTTCCCCTGATGTTTTAAGGTGTCTTAACATCAGCCTATTCGTAGGTATACATAATCGATTTTGGGCTTGCAAAGAAGTATAGGGATACTTCAACTCATCAACACATTCCTTACAGGTCAGCTATCTTATTTGTTCTCCTGGTAAAAAGAGCTTGCTGTGCATCAAGAAATTGTTCTTTTTTGCCTCATGTAGGCAAATACTTCATAATGGTGCTAAGTTAATTAGTCATAGTTGATTTGCCGATTATGTGTTTCACCGAGTGATATGTAGAAATATCTCACCGTATAGCTTTACCTAGGTTGCACCTTCTAATGTTGAGCAAAGTTATAACTTATATCCAGACTTTATGTCTAAACAGATGGATAAAACGGATTAACTTACAATATATGTCAATCTGTATACTTTATCAGTGACAAAGAGGCGGGGGTGAGGGTGGGGGTGGGGTGGATGTCTTCTGTTTTTAGTTGATGTCATTTTGGCCTAATGGTTCCCTCCTGTGCAGAGAAAATAAGAACTTGACTGGAACTGCAAGGTATGCAAGCATGAATACTCACCTGGGAATCGGTATGTGATGCCATTTCACTTCCTTGTAATTTGTCTTTTATCAATAAAATATGAGTTTCTAAACACAAAAAAATCTCATGCCCATTTTTCATGTTCTTCAACTACGTAGAACAAAGTCGCAGGGATGATCTAGAATCACTTGGATATGTTCTGATGTACTTCTTAAGAGGAAGGTTAGGGGGAAAACTCTTTAACAATTTTACTTTCTCTTATTTTTCGATGTTTAATTAGTTACTCAAAATCCATCTATTTGGTAGCCTTCCATGGCAAGGACTGAAGGCTGGTACAAAGAAGCAAAAGTACGAAAAGATTAGTGAAAAAAAAGTTTCAACGTCTATTGAGGTAAAATTCTGTACTGATTAAAAAAGCTACAAGCATTTACTGAACTTGTCACTCTCCATGCTACATATTGTGATCTTTTATTATTTTTCAGGCCTTATGTCGGGGCTATCCATCAGAATTTGCTTCATTTTTTCATTATTGCCGATCATTAAGGTTTGATGATCGACCTGATTATGCCTATCTTAAGAGACTCTTCCGTGAACTTTTCATCCGTGAAGGTTTGAATCAATACAAGTTACTTTATCAATTTTATGAACCTCATTTAATTTTTTGGTCGGTAAATTGCATATTTACTTATGCAGGATTTCAATTTGACTATGTCTTTGATTGGACCATATTGAAATATCAGCAATCACAAATCACCTCTCCAGCTCGTCCTCTGGTAAATATTTATTTTTAATTTCTTTATTAGTGAGTGACCCTAAGAAAGGATTAATGTTTTTGGGATACACCTCTTGGGAGCAAAATTTTAAAAAGTTGAATAAAATTTACGCAGGGAGGTGGGTCTGGACCAAGTTTTGCCATGGCACCTGTAATGGCTAATGCTGATAGGCAATCAGGTAGTCTTTCAATGATATGACACTTCTAAGGTCTAGTTTTCCTAATCTGTAGGGTAAAATCATTTTTTATAGGTGGTGAAGATGGAAGGCTAAGTGGATGGTCTCCAGCGGATCAATCACATAGAAGGCATTCTGGACCAATTGTCACAGCAAGCAACATGCTAAAACAGAAAGGTCCGGCAGCTGCTGCATTCGCTTCCTCAGGTTCTAAAGATGCTATGGTAAGTTCCTTTTTTTCTTTGAAAATGCATATTTTTAAGGGATAATAATCATCCAATTGCATGCCAGACTTTGTACGAACTGCAGAACGAATTTAATTTTTTGGAAAATAGCAAACCAAACTTAACCCAATTTTGCCAACACCGTACCCCACTTTTTGCATCAAATTTAACGAAATTATTAAAAGAGACTGAACCCATTACTAAAATAACATAAAATTGAAAGAAAATAAGAAATCTCCATTCTTGAATCCACGTTATTTTCTTGGTTTTTATTCATATTTGTTTTTTTAAATAAACGTACTTCTGTCTTTTCCAACAGAATCCATCAAATGTAACGGAAAAAGTGAAGGAGTATGTTTTTGCAAATTTGCATAAGTTCAGTTTGTTATTTATAAAATTAAATAATTCAGTATTCTTATTTGCCATTGGTCTAAAGTTTGGTATGCAATTTGGCAATCCTTTTTTTTTTTTTTTTGAAAAAATGCATCGTGTTCCCTTAAATTGACATATTTGTTTGGTTGTTATACTCAGTTTTCTAGCCTTAATTCCCTGAGGCCAATCGGATCATCGAGGAGGGCTCCCCTACCAAACCCTCAAGAAGCAGTCAATTCCGGGGCCGACCCCGAATCCCTCCTCCACGAGAAAATAGACATGGGCCCCGGGACAAGCACCAAGTTCTTAGGTGGGCAAAGAAGCTCACCCATCATGTCCGGAGAGCTGAAGCGCCCTTCTTCAGGTAAGGTCACCTCCCAAATCAAGAACTTTGAATCTGCCCTTAAAGGAATGGATAGCTTGAACATAAACAATGCTAATAGCAACGGTGATGAGAGATTGCCACACTAAGTAGAACTCCCTTCACTGTAAATTCTCCATTCCCTACAAGAAAATAGCCGAGGAGATCGTAAAATTTATTGATTTGCACAATAATAGCTGCTGATCGATGATCTTCATGCTCCTCAGCTTCAAAAGTTGGAATTTCATGAATTTGTGATTTTATTCTCCTAAGTTGATGATTAGAGTTTGGTCGGATAAACTTTGTTTGAGCTTAAACTCTGTAGTTCAAATGGTATGTCGTGCTGTGGTGTATTATTTACGTCGCGTTGTATCGAGTTGAGTTGTTGTATTTTGATCAAAGAGAATTATTTGTTTGGAGATCTAGTTCTATATTTAACTATGGAGTTTGAATGTTGAAATAACATTCATAATTTGTCATCAAAAGTTTTTTTTTTTAATATATATAATGAAAATATAACTTCTTTATTTTCCACTTTTGAGTGTAAGTTTCTGTTTCTGCATGATTTGTTTTAAATATTTTTTAAAAAAATCATTTTTCTTTATTGTGTTTTGATCTTCCAATGAGAATCACTTTGATTTAGCAAAGTAGATAAGATTAAGTGTTGTGGCTTTGGTATTGGTTCAGTAATTGACGAAACAAACCCCAAAAGTTTATTGTTTTGTCAATTTCATCCACTTTCCAAGTCATTTCCACACCTTTCTTCTCTCTTTTTTATGGTTGTCTTGATTTCATAATTGCGTCCTTATCCTTCTCAAGATAGCGAGAAGTCGTGTAAACAATTCTGCTGAGGTATTAGGTGAAAATGACTTGATATGGACCGATTAAGTCGTCACTGTAATAATGTTGATTTTTTTTGCAGAAAATCGAGACTCAAAACGTTATATCGGGTTAAAAGTGAAATATTGCTATTCTGTAATCTTTTGAAGTACTTTTTAAAATGATTTTTGGGTAAAATAATTTGGTAATTCTTCTCTAATGACGATAAGAATCACTAAAAGATGTAAATTCGATGGACTAGCAAATCCTTAATACCTTATCAAGTGCGGGAAGTTTAAAAGTCCTAATTGGGAAATTGTATTAAAATATAAGATTTGGGAGCACCGGGTGTTCATTCAAGTCCTCCAAAATGGCCCTAAAACAATAAAAATAATTTTTCTGAGGCAGTGCGTTAATAAGCCAGGTGTAGGCAACCGTAGCCCTACAACGAAGACAATTAGGAAAAATGTGAAGAAAAAAGTTAATTTTTCAATGGGCCGGGTGTATACGTAAGTCCCCCAAAATGGTCCTAAAACTATTAAAAAGAATTTTCTCAGGCAGCGTATCAATGAGCCGGGTGTAACCAATTTTAGCCCAAAACCGAAAACAACAAAAGAAACTGTGAAGAAATAATCTGATATTTGGATGCACCGGGTGTACGAAGAAGTACCCCAAAATGTCCCTAAAACAGTCAAAATATTTTTTTCCAAGGCTGCGTGTTAATGAACCGGGTGTACCCACGTTTTCCTGAAACAGAGAACAGTAAATAAACATTTGAAGAGAAAAGGTCCTCTTTTGGGTGAACCCGGTGTATATTCATGCTATAGAAAAATCGCTCAAAAACCATCAAAATCTTTTTTTCGGGGGGGTTTGTTCGTCCACCCGGTGTATGTAACTTTTCGAAAATCACGAACAAAGCTACTTCACAGTATTTTATCACGGTAACGAATTTTCCTATATAATAACGTTCATCTTTAATTTCTGAAATTACATATTTATTTACTGTTTTGACTTTTGAAAGCCTAAACTTTTATTACTGAAAATTATTATTTTATATTTCCAACCACTAGTCCAAACTCTAATTGGACACTTTTTTTATAATTCTTATTTTTGTGATGACCAGAAATGTTTATTTCCCACAAATTTTCAGTTTGAGCAATATCCTAACATAATAGATAAAATGTTAATTGCAGTACGCCAATTTGCGTTGCTTAATTATGCATTCTTTTGCCATCGCAAACTTTATTACCCTGTAACCACTATAAAAGAAGCACCATTTTTTTAGCGAAAGCTACTGATTTATAAAGATGTGCTAAAAGATGTTCAAACAAAAAGATAGTAAAAATAAAGGCGTGCCAATACAAAACCCATTCCACTGCTCTTAGCAAACAGTTCCATCATAACCATAATAAATAAACCCTAAAGCACATCACCAAACCAACAAGGAGAAGAAGACGACTCAAAACTCCAACTCAATCATCTTCTTTACCAACATTCATAGTTAGAGCAGATCAGCAACATTTGCAGGCAGCTCCTCAATTACGACATTGTAAAACCTCTGAATATCAAACAGCATCCTCTCATCGTCCTTTGTCACAAAGTTGATGGCAACACCCTTACGACCGAACCTTCCACTTCGTCCAATTCTATGGAGGTAGTTCTCAGGCTGAGTTGGCAAGTCATAGTTGATGACAAGGGAGACCTGCTGGACATCGATTCCACGTGCCAAAAGGTCAGTGGTGATCAAAACCCTAGATGAGCCTGAGCGGAACTCGCGCATGATGATGTCTCGAGTGTTCTGGTCCATGTCTCCATGAGTGGCGGACACGGTGTGGTCCCTGCTCCTCATCTTGTCTGTGAGCCAATCGACCTTTCGCCTGGTGTTCACAAAGATGACACTCTGAGTAATGGCAAGGGTTTCGTAGAGGTCGCAGAGGGTGTCGAGTTTCCAGTCTTCATTGACGACATTGACATGGAATTGTTTGATACCTTCAAGGGTGAGCTCATCACGCTTGACGAGGATTCGGACGGGTTTGTTCATGAATTTGCGGGTGATTTCAAGAGCTTCAGGCGGCATGGTGGCGGAGAAGACACCCACTTGGATCTTCGGTGGTAGGAGCTGGAAAATGTCATAGATCTGGAAAAGAAATAAATAATAATAGTTGATATAAAGTTGAATAAATAAGATGGAAGAAAAACTCCAATATGAACTATCAATCGTGATGATGAATCAACAAATCTAACCAGCTAAAAATCTAAAAATGTACCCAGATGAAATATACAATCATAATGATTCAAGAGATTTGAACACATTTCACCAAAGCAAAAACTAAACATATTACAAGCAAAACACAATTTTTTGATACCTGCATGAAATCTATACAATCATGAAGATAGTAGACGATTTCATGAATTTACACCACGAAGACTGTAACCACTATAGACAGCAAAGATGACATTATAACCTTAAGGGTTGAAGAATCAAGCAAGAACTTATTCAATGTCTAATCCTTACATTTGCTGTGTGGAAAATATAGCGGGTTTCATGAATAAAACAAACTGCAGCATTATAAGTTGATAGTACCTGGTCCTTGAAACCTCTAGAAAGCATCTCATCAGCCTCATCCAAAACAAACATCTTGATATAATCAGGTCGGAGAGATTGCCTCCTCAGCATGTCAAAGACACGACCAGGAGTCCCCACAACAACGTGAACACCGCTCTGGAGAATCCTTTGATCCTCACGAACACTTGTTCCACCAACACATGCGTGAACCTTCACGCCCAAGTAATCACCCAAAGCCCTCATGACCTTCTCAATTTGCTGTGCAAGTTCCCTAGTAGGGGCCAGAACTAGGGCTTGGCACTGAACTACATTGTAGTCAAGCTGCTGCAGAATTCCAGAGCAGAAAGTTGCAGTTTTTCCAGTTCCAGACTGAGCCTGTTGAATCACATCGAGTCCCTTGCAGAATGGGACGATTCCTCTTTGCTGAATTGCAGAGGGCTTCTCAAAACCTTGAAAATAAAATTCAGAAAAGTTGTATTAGAGATTAGAATTCCCAGATCATTATATGATGAGATTCAATTAGGAAATGAATAAATTTTCACTCGGATTAATTTGAAATTGGGGAAAAATGTCTTCTGCACACTTTGTACATAAACCTTAAGCACTAGAGATTCAATTCTGGTGGCACAATTACTGACGCATGATTGCTTCTTTTTTTCTTTTCTTTCTCCCAAAGAGACCTTCTTGAATTATTAACATTTAAATAAAAAAAATACAGAAGATTCAATACACTAAATGTGACTTCAAATTTCACAATTTCATATAATTTATAAGTAAAAAATTCTGTAAGTAAACAAATTTGTGAAAGGAGGGTAGGACTTAGGAGTTTACCATAAGCATAGATTCCCCTGAGAAGGTTCTCTTGCAGCCCCATGGCATCAAAACTTTCATGAACCTCATCATAAGAGGTGAAAAACTCAGTTGACTCGGTGTCGCTGTAAAGACAAAAAACATTTGCTATGTTAAGCCAAAGTAGACCAGAGAGTTTTAACATTATTGTCTTAAGTGTAACAAACAAGGTATCAAAAGGTTTACAGTTCAGTCATTTTTGAGTCATAATGACGCGGATCAAATTGAGAGCCTTCGGGTGCCAAACCTGCCATGTCTGCATCAACAGAGACTTCAGTAATAAAATTGTGCTAAGCGAAATAATATTATCCCAGCAAATTCAATAATCAAAGTGTTGACTAAATTATTTATCAGAATATTAAGCTACAATTGCTAGAGGAATCATATGAAATGCCTGTATTGAAAAAACGAAGAATTGTATCAGCTTCTATGCTGATAAATTTTTCCAATCCAATTTTAAGAGACAATTTACATTGAAAGACTACATCATAAACCTCAGAGCACCATTCAACTAAACATTCGAATACGCACGTGTATGATAGATGTACTAATCAATACGATATCAAATATTAGACTATATATGTCAGCATCTGCAACTTCTTCAATCTAGATAGTGATAGACACACACCAAATAAATCTAGAGCTCTAAATCTTTTGCTATCAAATCATTGGTAGAAAATCAAAATAAACTGAAATTACAATGAAAGCATCAAACAATAGGATCTGATAACCTAGATTCAGAAATTCCAGCCGTAAGATCTGAAAAACAGTATACGATGAGAGAATCAACAAAAGACACGAATACAGACCCAGATCGGTACCAAAACTATCCGACCACGAAACAGAACTCAGAAATAGAAGAATCGCGAAGAGCGAGCGGAACCTGCAAACTGTGTCGCGATTGATGGAGAGGAGAAGAGGTCCTTGAGACAAAAATGGAGTCGAGAGAGAGAGAAGAGGGCGGATATTTAAGGGAGAGGAGAACAGTCTCCCCCAAACTCCTCGGATCTGCGGCGTCTAAGGATTGAACAGAACGGTGAGTGGAAGGCTTTGAAGCTATCTACACTTATTATATAGTGCTTCCCTCTTTCCCCTGCTTTTAGGTTTTCTGTAGGAGATAGAGATACGTGCACATTTGTTTTTCCCGTATTACCCTTGCGTCTTACAATGTTTTGCATATGTGCCCTTAGACTCGGAATTGTCTGGACCTAACATATACGATACATTTGGGCTTCATTAATGGGCCTCATTTTTTTTACCAACGGCCCTTATTTTTCTAAAATAACAAAAATACCTCATAACTTCAAACCTCGTGTTATTTTTATTTAATTTGCTATTAAATAATAATAAAATATACACGTTTTCATCACGTGTCAACTAATAAATTACAAAATTTATTTAGCAAATTGTAATTATTATTAGTAGTTTTAAATAAGTCTAAATAACAAATCAATGCAAGTCTCTATCATCATTCAGCATAAATTTACCAAACTAATAAATTACAACTAATAAAATCAGCAAATAATTTAATATAAAAAATCCAGATAACAAACTATTCAAACCCTCGGAGTGAAGAATTCAATAATAAACATAGCTGAAATTTCTGGGTCCATTTTTTAAAATTTGGTATGGAAAAACTACCTACTCGAACTTATTGGTGATTAACAAGTAGGTATCTAAATTTTTTTTATAGCAACTAAGTAGCCTAACTTATGAAAATTAGCAAATAGGTATCTACCGTTAATTTCCGTTAAGAATTGTTGGTTTTGGAATAAACAGAAAATATCACGTGAGGAGCAAACAAGTACCTGAACTTACACGAATGAGCAAGTAGGTACCAGAACCGATTGGGTTGAACCACTTTATTTTAAAAATAAATAAATTATATACCAAACACATGCATGACTCAACTCCAGACGTTCTCGGAGTGTTCCTTGATGCACCGAGAATATCTGAAGTTGAGTCATGCATGTGTTTGATCTATAAATCTTATTTTAAAAAAAAAAAAATTGTTCGACCTAACCGATTTTTGAATCGGTTCAGGTACCTACTTGCTCATTCGTGTAAGTTCAGATACCTGTTTATTCTTCACGTAATATTTTCCGTTTATTGTTAACGAAAATTAACGGTAGATACCTATTTGCTTATTTAAGAAAGTTCAGCAACATATTTGCTACAAAAAAAAGTTTAGGTACCTACTTGCTAATCACCCACAAGTTCGGGTACCAGTTTGGTAGTTTTCCCTATGCATAATAATGAACGTATTCTTCCAAATTGTTGATATTCCGATCGGATTTGTCTATATTCAACACTAACCTACCAGTACTGAACATGTGGTTGATGTAATGCAAAAGACTTCATAATTACCAATAGCAAGAAGTTAATTATGAATGACAATAGTATGAAATTCATCTAAATTACACCAATAGCCTATCAAACCGAACTAAACTAGCCCACATTGAAAGTTCAGAATCATTATCTGCAGAGGTAGCCAAGGAATCTCCCAATGATTTGGGCAGTCATCCTAAACTAGCAGAATGAGCAATAACATAATCAAGAATTCGACTTTACAATTGGTAATTAACATGCTTATTGGTAGGTAATGAAGGTATATATACAACTAACAATGGTGTAACTATCATACCAAAGAGTAAAATGAGTAGATAAATTCAGTATTTGGAGTTTCATGAGATTCTCATATGAAGTTTTCAATTTCGTGGCATCCAATGAAAGACACAACTAACTTCTCCAAATTGGACAGCACAAGTAGATGGAAATCATCTTATACATATTGCTCAGGTTCCTCAACAAATGTAGAAGCTTTTTCGGATAGTTTCGGGTATCCCATTAGCAATACATTATTCCTCAGGAACAGTTCAGCAAAATGAGCTAATTCAGTTACACTATCTGAAGAACAAAAGATATGAAGAGTAGATTTATCAACTTTATATATTGAAAATAATTATTAGAAAATCCCAACAAGACATGATGAACACTATAATGTAAAAGAACATGGAAAGAAGTGCTCTGAAACCTGGGATTTTCAGAACATTTGGCAAAGATTGATTCTTTAGATGTGTCTGCCAAGAAGAAGTGATGATTTTCAGCTTTACATGGGCACATAACGTTTGAAAGCCTGTTTACCGGCAGCCGCGGCGGCCGCAGCAACACCGCCGACAGCCCCTGCAACGGCGGCGGACCTCACCCCTCTTGCTGCCTTGAAAACCGCACCGGTCCCCAGACCTGCCAGGAAGCTTGTCGAGAGATCGTCTCGATCGGTAGCTGCCACGATCCCGCTCTCAATTCCTGCGTAGAGCAGCCCAATCACGCCCAATCGGTTGCCGTAGACGCGACCTTTATGTCCCGACGAGTTGAGAAGACGGTTGATTTTGAGCTTGAGCGTGTCGCCGGATTCGATTGCCTTGACGCCATCGTGGATTCCGGAGGCTGCGCCGGCGACGGAACCAGCGAGGTAGCCGCATCCGGTGTAGAAGGTGAGGTTCTCGCCCCAGGAGCGGCGCTGGTGGATGGACTCCTCAGAAAAGAGGAACTCCGGTGAAGTCGGAAGCTTGTAAAGCGTCTTGGCGGGTAGGTGGAGGTTCTGGTATGGGTTGTAGAGACGTTCCCGCTTGTCGGAGGATTCTCGATCGGGGTTTGAGCTACGGAATTCCATGGCTATGACCGTGGGAGTGGTTCTAGGGTTAGGGTTCGTAGAGGATATGAAGAAGGGGAGAGAGAATTGCAGGGGAGGTGTGGATTTCTAGTCGGACTCTAACGTGGGGAAGAGGAAAGGCAGCCGAGAGAGATTCCGATCCCGACAATCTGTTTACCAAATATTGCATCTTACTCCCTTATGTTTTCTCTATTTCAATGCTTCCCCTATGTTAAGCTTGAAAGTTCATTCCGCGAGTCTTAAACATGGCCCTAATTGGCTAATTCACCCCGGAGATTCGATGGTGCGGTGAAAAACTCGTAAATAATTGTACCATTGTGGTGCAGTACAGTTATGGTTATGATTATGCTATTTGAGTTATAAACATGATTATTATTTAAATATAATAATTATTTATTATTAATAAACTAATATATACTAAATAATTCGGTTTTTTATTATTATATTACATGTGTAGAATAAATATGTGTATACGGATAAAACTATGGTTAATAACAACGGTTATGATATTGAAAATTATACATGTAATGGTTATGATTATGATTATGATATGTGCTTTAAAAATATGGTATGATTATTATAGTTGTACCATACCCTAACCATCTCCTTAATTCACCGCAAAAAATATATAATTGTTAATTGCTATGTACACCCTATACTTCTTTTTTTGGTAAAATGTACACCCTATACTTGTCATGTCAATTTCAAGCTATAACTACTACCTAAAATAAGTGCACGTGTTCTTAAAAATGAATATTCCAAAAGTACCCTTGACACAAAACGACGGCGTAAGAGCGTTTACCTCCTCCAAATCCAATTTCCAATTCCACAGTGACTCAGGGTTCTTCAAAATTTTCTACTTTCCTTCAACTTTCAAGGAGGAGGGACAAGGAAGAGGAGAGACCCTCCACTGCCCCATTCATAATTGCTATCTTGATTGGTTCGGTGGCTAGGTTTGGTAGAACTGATCATTACGATATCTTCTCTTTCTCCTCACGCATGGCTGTTCCATCGCTTCTCCAATAGCAGTTTCCCTTTCTCTCCCTCTTCTTCTTCTCCAAAAATTTCCAGGTAGGCTTCTAGCTTCTGGTATCCCAATTTGAAAATATCTTGTTCCACATGATAAATTGCTGTCTGGGTTTTGATTTTCAACGAAAATTTCCTTGTATGCGTCAAGGAATTTTTGGGAATCGAGTTCTGGTGTTGTTTCTGCGTAAAAAATTGAATTTGTTCGTGCGTGTAGATACTTGATTAGCAGGCTACTATTGAGAGGAAGCCAGAAGGAGGATTAAGGGGCGCCATTTGATTGGTTATGGTTGTTTGCTATGCTTGACTAATGTTCAATTTTGCTTTAAGAAAAATTGACAGGTAGATTTCGCTTTATGATCGTGCTTTTATAGCAATTATTACAGATAGAAGCAAAATTATAATGATTTGATTTAAAAAGAGATGAACTTTTTAAAAAAAATTCTTAAAATTGCTTTTGGATCAACAGGCTCAAGATTTTCCTGCACAGTTCATCCTATTTTGAGTTCATTAATTTTTTTCCCACCGTTGTTGTTCGATATGTCTTAATTTCTTCAACAGGTTCTTTCAAGGTGAGGTGACCAGAATCCTGCAAGTCTGTCAACTTCGATAGCAACTATCTCCGAATATGGCCCCAAGTACTAATTCTAGCTATTGATTTTGCATCATAGTGTGTGCTTTTCTTGTAGAGCTCCTAAATATGACCAATTTACTCATGTTAATCGATCTTGATGATACCCAGTATTTGTATTTCCAATTTGAGGTATCTGCATTGTGGTTTAGTCGCGTTGAAGATTGATGCTTATCCCAAAATCTCTTCTTTTGACTGTTGTAGAGCAATCAACTGATGGTGGAGAGGATCTGAAGAAAGGAACGTATACTCTCATCAATGATTCAGAGGATCCTAAATTAGGGATTTACGATAAACCGCTTCCTTGCTTTGGCTGTGGAATTGGATGGTTTTCGTAAGTTTGATTCTTGATTCTCATTTCCTTCTTGACATCGTGTTGTCTCACCTAGATAGGAAATTTTCTGCAGTCTTCTTCTCGGTTTCGTGTTCCCTCTGATGTGGTACTTCGCAATGATCTTATACTTCTGCAACTATTATCAGAGAGATCCTAGAGAGCGAGCGGGCCTTGCTGCTTCTGCAATAGCTGTAAGTACGAAAAACAATATGTTTTAAGGAAGGGTGTCAAAATCTGACCCAACCCGTGAGTGACCCGCTCACGGGTCGTGTTTGGGTCAGGGTTTTTGACTCATGGGTCATTTTGACACGACCTATGGATGATCCGTGAAAACACGGATCAGAAGGTCAACCCGTGATCCGTCCCATTTATATATTTCAGTCTATTTTTAATTTTTATTGAAAATGGTGGATTGAATGGATCAGACTGACCCGAGGTCATAGAGGTCGAACGAGTCAGTTTGACTCAACTCTTACCATTTTCGACGGGGTCAGGTTTGAGTTTCAAAAACTGACTCATACTATTACATGGGTTGTGTTTGGGTCAGAGGGTCTCGACACGACTCAAGGTCAACACGACCCATGACTCGTTTTGACAACCCTAGTTTTATGTCTTCATTCCGAAAAACATTGTAGTATGTTCTAAAGATTATGATTGATTATACGTTGAGACTTCCTTTATTTGCAGGCAATGATATGCACAATTGCGCTCGTGATCGCACTTGCTGTAATTGTGTTGTGATGAAGGAAACACGGACCGATCATAGACACAAAAGTTTCATCGAGTCGAGGATTTCGGTTCACATGTACAGAGACCGTGTTTCTGGGTTTTTGTTGCCTGTGGGTGTTGGAAGTTGGAACCAGCATTCCCGACCAAGGTTTACTCTATGCTAGTAGGGATGTAAATGAACAGAGTTCACAAACTATTCGAGATCGATTTTGTTAATACTTGATAAATTATGAACCGATTCGAGCCAACCGTATGGCTCAAGCTGTTTGCGAGAGTTACTGACCCTTCTATACAAGGACGATGCAGAAGAATTATCCATTAGAGACAAATATTAGAGTAAGGGGAAATAGTTGAACTAAAAAAATTAAGTGAGCAAATATATGATTTAAAATGACTAAATTGAAAATTATTATATTTTTTACGATTAAATTTATACATAATTAAAAGTTGAGCGATTGCCCCAGTCCTGACATGGCTCTGCTTCTCTTCTATGGAGAGATGACAAAGTCTCTTATATGGCTCTGCTTCTCTTCTATGGAGAGACGACAAAGTTGCTGAGGAATGAGTGTTGCCCCTCAACTTTTGACTTTGTGTAAATTTGTTCCTAAAAAATTCAATAATTTTCAATTTAACCCTTCTAAATCATGCATCTATTTACCTTTACTATAATACGTGTCCTCACTAAACAAGTTTCCTAACTTCGTCCTTACTTCTATGCTTGCCAAAATTCAATATAATTTGCTGAGTTCGAATGCAAAATCAAGCTCGGCTAAGGGCGTAATGATCCCACAACTATCAAGTCAAGCTCGAGTCGGGCAAATAGGGCGAGCCCGATCATGCCAATGCTGAGCTCGAGCCATTCTCGAGCCTTACCGAACTTCTACATTATATATTACCAAAAACCGAGCATCCCGAGCTTGAGCCAAAATCCATTCTCAAACATATATAACCTTTCTGAGGCAAGCTGAGCTTGACTCGAACATACAAAATACTAAATTGAGCCGAGACGAGCCTGAAAATTACACGAACACAGCTTAAGCACTCCGAGCTAAACATACAAGCTTCGGCTCGACCAAGCTCAACTCGAGTTTGCATAATTTCAGTCGAACGGCTCGACTCAGGTTCGTTTGCCCTAAAGCTTATAGCATGGTGCCTTGCGCCATAAGCAACTGATCAATAACGTAAATCATGTCTCAAACAAAAACATCATCTTTTAATAGAAAAACACCAAAACAATCAGTCGATCGAACCCATAAAACAGCGGCACAGTCAAGAATTTCTCAAAACATCTCTTATTAAACAACCTAGTACATACCTAGGATGTCTTGCTCAAGTACTTCTTCAGCACATCCATCACCGACCCGAAATCCGCCTTCACCTGCACAGGTGGATTCGCGTACTTACAATCCATGCCCTCGATCTCCCTCGAATGGTAATCCACCTTCGACTGCGTGAACTTCAGCCCATGCGCTGTGCTCACCACCACCGTCCGATCGGTCGGGGAAATCACCCCACTATTTCTCAGCTTAATCAGAGCAGTTAAAGCCACGCCAGTGTGGGGACAGATGAACATCCCGGTTGAATCGGCCTGAGCCATGGCGTTCATCAGCTCCTCCTCTGTAGCTTCCTCCACAATCCCATTACAGTTCTGGAGCGCAAAAACTGCCCGATCAATCGAGACTGGGTCACCAATTTGGATGGCAGAGGCAAAGGTTGTGTTTGCCTTGACGGGTTTGAAGTCTTTCCAGCCTGACTTGTAGTATAGGTATAATGGGTTGGCATTGGCAGCTTGGGCACAGACGAGGCGGGGGATACGGTCTACAAGGCCGAGTTCTTTGCACATTTGGAAGCCTTTGTAGAAGGCGTAGATGTTGCCCAGGTTGCCGCCCGGGACGATCACCCAGTCAGGAACCTGGGAAGGAAAAGAAATATCATGAAATCAAATAGATTGAGTTACATAATCGACAATTCCTGAAAATGGAAAATGAAAAAAAGTTTTTTTTTTCATGCTATGTAGTATGTAGTACCTCCCAATCAAATTGTTGCAGAATCTCGATGGCGGCGGTTTTTTGCCCCTCGAGGCGGAGACTGTTTAGCGAATTGGCCAAGTAGATGGGTAGCTCAGCCGTAACTTCTCGGATTAACTGCATACAGCCGTCGAAATCAGTGTCGATGCTTAGAACGAAGGCGCCGTTGGCGATTGGCTGGACGAGCTGAGCTAGGGAGATGCGGTTCGAGGGGAGGAAGACGATGGAAGGGATTCCGGCGGAGGCACAGTAGGCGGAGAGGGCGGCGGAGGTGTCTCCGGTGGAGGCGCAGCCAACTCCGACGACAGGTTTCCCAATCTTGCGCAGACGGTTGACCTGAGAGACGAGGACCGTCATGCCCAGATCTTTGAAGCTTCCAGTGTGGGAGATGCCGCAGTGCTTGACCCACAGATCGGACATGCCGAGGAACTGCTTGCCGTACCGCTCAGCCCAGAAGAGGTTCGAGTTACCCTCGAAGGCGGAAATAATATCGTCGGGATCGATCTCGGGTAGGACCCACTCCTTCTTCGACCACACGCCGGAGCCGTACGGCCACGTTGTCTTCCCCACGCGCGAATCGAAGAGGGCGCGCCAGTATGCACCGTCGAAGTGCTTGAGCGCGTCCATGTCGTGGACCACGTCGAGGAGGCCGCCGGAGTTTGAGCGATAGACGATCTCATCGAGACTGTAGGACTCAGCGGAGGAAGCGTCGGCGTTGAAAGGGACGTACTTGGCAGAGAAGTGGGGGTGGCTGGTCGGAGCAGCGTGAAGGATTCGTGCCTCTTCACGAATGTTCTGGTCCGCCGGGCGGCGGTGCTTGATGGGTTGCGGCGGCGGCGCAGAAGAGACAGATTTGGTGTTGATAGAGGAAGCAGATTCGTTACCACCACCGGAGGAGGGGGAGGCAGATGCACGGATAACAGGAAGGTTCAGCCGTCTGGAGCATCTGTGAGGTCTGTTGGGATTGAGGGTAAAAGCTGATGATTGGAAGAGCGAAGAAGGGGCCGCCATCGTTGAGAGCTAAGAACTGTAACAGCGGTACTGAGATCTAATCATCTAAAAGGGTTTAGCTCCGATGTTTCGGGGACTGTTAAAATTTCCCTATAGTCTTTGTCGGGTTGTCTTTTCCCCTTAAGTTATAGGATGAGTTATTTTTTTCCTACTAAGTCTTACCCTCTTATAGGGAGAATATTGATATAAAAGTCTAAATTATTATATGATGTACTATTTTAAATAATACATATAGGTAATTATCGTGTCGTGTTAACGGGATTAAAGGCGAACACAATACAAAAAAATACTAACACAATTTTATCACAATACAATTTTATCAGGACACTTAAGGTTAATATGTCAAATAGTACCATATGTTTGAGTCATGTGAACGGATGGTACCATATGTTTTTGATGTGGTCAAATGGTGCGTTATGTTTGGAGGATGTTGTCATACGGTATTCTGTTAGTCAACCGTTAGATTTTTCTGTTAAATTGTCAATGTCAGCACCATATCAGCGCCACGTAGATATATAATATAATATTTAATTTAAAAAATAAAAATAAATAGAAAAAATAGGGGGAAATATGGAAAAATCATAAAAAAAATAGAAAAACGTTTTAAAAAATATTTTAAAACTTTATATATTAATAAAAAATATTTTTATAAATTTATTTTAAAAAACTCAGCCCTGGGTTCGACCTTGACTGGGTCATTTGGACCCAAGTCGGTCGAACACTAGTTTTTTTTCCAGTTTTCGTTTTTTTTTTAATTTATAAAAAATAATTTTTATTTATATATAAAGTTTTAAAATATTTTTCATCTACCACATCAGCATTCTGTTGTTAAACTTGACAACAACAGTAATTTGGACTAAATAACAACATTCTGAAAACATAAGGTACCAAGAAACAACATAGGGGTACCATCAGATCACATGACTCAAATATATGGTATCATTGGACCTATTAACCAAATATTTAATTAAGACTGTAAATTTTTGTAGCGTGTCTATGTCAAGTTGTTAAAAAAGTAATACTCAATTTCAACACACAAACTTAGTGTTTAAAAATATAAACACATTTTATAAGTATATTCTTGATAAATATAATAAAGGGTAAAACATGACTCAAACTCCTAATAAGTAATATCAATATCAAAATCGATTTTTTCCTTTGAACTCTGTTATAAAAAATTGTCTTCATTGTTTGTAATTCATCGAGTTTACCCCTTCTATTAAATTCTCCATAAAACAATTAACATAATAGATTCTTAAAAAGATTAAAAATAACATAATACTTATAAAATTAACCTACAAAATTTAACCTTTCAAAACTTTTTACATGTTATAATTAAGTCTCGATTCGATCAAGACTCGATTGCTTCTATTGAATTAGAGTTAAAGAAGCATCAATTTGAAAAGTAATAAAAAATTTAAGTAATCAATATGCTACTATTTAGGACATGTATTATTGATTAGTAATATATTCAATTTTGATTTTAATATATGTACCCTTTTTACTGTAAATTTGTAGGGGGTGAGAAAAATGCGGTTTGGTTCGGTCTGGTCCGGTCTTGAGACCGAAACTGAAAATTTCGGTCCATTAATTTTGGTATTTAGTCTGAACCCGAAATCGTTTGGACCGTTTATATGGTCTTGGTTTTTTCGGTTTTGGTTCGGTATAGACCATTTGGACCGTTAGACATAATATTTTATATATTTTTCTATTATGTATGTTTATCGCTATACAAGAACACAATATAAAAACTTAATTTTATTACTTCTTTATAAAATATGTAATGTATCAAAATAATATTTTATTTAATTGACATAATTTCGTTCTAAATTAAAATCAACCGATTAGACTGACTTTTTAAAAAACAAAATAAACTATAGTATCCAATATAATTTAATATCATAATATAGAATTATATAAATTACTACAACATGATAGTATCTAATATAATTTATTAATCTTATAATAATTTATTATCGATCTAAACATTTTTTATTCAAATTATATTATATTTTTTCTCGAGCGTTCTTTTATAATTAATTATATCGAAATAAGATATATATAATAAATTAACTAAAAAATAGTCAATGGTCCCCATGGTCTTATCGGTCTAGGACCAAAATAAGACCAAGACCGAAAAAGACCACAAGCCAAGACCATTGGTTTCGGTCCATAAATGGTTCGATCTTTTTGGTTTGGTCTCGGTCTCCGTGGTCTTGTCGCTCACCCCTATAAATTCGTATATATTTTGTTTGTAAAGTTTTACCCTAAACGAGTTACGATTCCCACAAATATTAAGAGTCGAATTTGATTGCATGCGTCAACTTGAAACTTTAATCCTTAACTTATCTGAAATTACTAGGAGTGATCAACAAAAGTTGGTTGGGGCAAATTACTGACAAGACTGGCCTGACTAGGACCGAGACCGAGCGGACAAGTTTTTTTCTTAAAGGTCAGGCTCAGTCTCGGTCTCAGGCTTTTTGGGAAAAAAGCCTGATTAGGACTAAAGTGACCTTGAAGTAAACTCTCTTAGAAATTCATGGTTTTACCCTTGAAACACTAATAATTATTGACTTTGAAACATTCAACAAACATTGAATCGGTTCCATAAGGGAAGTGCGACGGAAGACGAGAAGTGAGAGTTCAAAACCAAAATTTCAGTGTTTGTTTTGTCAATACAACTGTTTTTTTTACCAATAATTTTGGTCAAAGACTAAGACCGACTCAAGCGAGCTATTTTGGCCAAAGTCAGTCTCGATCTTGAGCTTCCAGATGTTAAGACCGAAATTTCGATTCTGCCTCCAAGACTGGCCTGCCCCGCTCATCATCAGCCCTAGAAATTACGAAACTAATCTGGTACATTCTCGCCCCTACTAAAAGAACTACCCAAATCCTATCATATAAACTTGTTCCGACTGAGTATTTTACTCAAGTTAATTCAAACAATTTAATTATGAATACAAAAATTTCAATTCAAATCTTGATAGGATTCACGAACACTGTTAATTCAAAACTTGTATTGAGAATTGTAAATGTACTTTGTATTTATGACCCATGGATCAAATTGTTGATGAGGTCTATACTTTGGACCAGCACGTTATTGGCCCATAAAGTTTGTTAGCTAACATTGCTACTAATTTAATAATTTCCTTTTACATTTTGTTCAATATAATAATTAAAGTATAATGTCGTAATTATCCTTGTTTTTAATTAATTAATGCTATTATATTTCTTGAGTCGTATTTATTGCTTCTCTAATCCGCAAGCATTTTTTTTAGGTATAAATAATAACGAGTTATACTTTAGATATTTTGCAAAGAGTTACCCGAATTTTAAAAATTTAAAACGGTTTACCTCAATTTTGGACAAAAATGCAACGAGCTAGCTCCGTCCAATTTCGGTCACAAGTTGACGATAATTTGAACGGAGGTAGCTCGTTACACCTTCGCTAAATTTGAGGTAGTCCGTTTTGATTTTTTAAAAGTTGGATAGCTCGTTGCAAAACAACCAAAATTTAGCTAGGTCATTCTTATTTAACCTTTTTTTTGTTATTTTTAAAAAACGTAATAAACATTTAAAGCACGGAACCTTCCCAACAAAAACAATATCGTACGGAACCTTCCATAACGGGGTAGGTAATTTCACAATGACAATAAAGCCCTTCTCTTAAGAAAAAAATAATATAAAATGGGTGCATTGTTATACTGTAGTATCAAATTTATGATAACTACAATGACAATAAAGCCCTCGCCTTAAGAAAAAAATAATATAAAATGGGTGCATTGTTATAATGTAGTATCAAATTTATGATAACTGTTTTCGTAATTTTGGATTGGAGGAAACGTATGAGAAAAAAAAAAAGTATAAGGTAATTTCTTCAATAAAATTTGAATAATTGGTACAAATATAAAGTGGTTATGCTAAATATCATAATCACACCATATATTATAATTATAATTATTATGGATTTTTATACCAAATTCCGACTTGAAATTAGGGTTGATCATGGGCGGTCCGATCCGGTCCTGAAGGCAAGACCGAGACCAAAATTTCGATCTTGCCTTCTGGAGGACCGAGGCCGACCTCAGCCAAAAAAGTCCGTCTGAGTCGGTCTTTCTTGACTCGGGCCGGTCTCGGTCCTGAACCGAATCTACACAAAAAAACAACAACTATGAGTTCACGGTATTATTTAGTAAAAAGCGAAGGAATAGTTCACCTCTCAAAGAAACACTATGAACTCTCTATATTCTTTAGTAAATTTATTAAGATGCACATTTTATAGAGATAGAAAACCTCCAAAATCCACATTATTTTCGGTGTGGTATTATGAAAATCTCAAATACACATACATTCGGTCTGGACCGGTCCTAAACGGGCTTTCGGGGAAAAAGCCCGAGCCCGAGACCGACCTTGAAGAAAAAAACCGCCCGTTCAATCTCGGTCCTAGTCGGACCGGTCTCGGGCCGATCTTGTCGGGAATTCGGTCCTACAGTCTTTTTTGATCACCCCTACTTGAAATTACGGAAGTAGTTTTGTAGATACAAAAAATGTCCCTTAATTCGTAGTGGCAAGATCGCAATTTGTTGTGAAAAGAAGGTCCAATATTGTAGTAGAGGAGTTAAAAATAATCTTAAAATTTTCCTTAATTATCTAATAATGACGTCGCTTGTTCCTCTCTCTCTCTCTCCTTCGCTTTGATTTTGTGCAGAGCTAGTGCGAGAACGCCTTTCGTGTGTCCTGTGGGAGTCCACAACTGTCCCCGCCTTCCTCCTCTCGCGACATACACGACCAAGAACACAACAACTTCGAAGGATTCCATTTACAGAGATTCAGACAGCTCCGAGGAATAGAGAGAGATTACGCAATTCAACTTCTGGAGAGAGAAAATTTGAAGTCGAAGCCGTACTGTTGACGGAAAGGAGAAGAAATTTTAAATTTTCAAAAAGACGGCGGATAAGGGTCACTGGTTGAAGCTCAAATTCATCTTCTTGGAGCTGAAGGAAGGGGCTTTGACTGCTCGAGGACTTCGAATTGAATTGCATTGATTTCGATTGGATTGGATTGATTCGTCTTCTGCAGCTCGAAGCGTGCTGTTTTGCATTTGATGAGCTGAATAATGGTAATTTAGGCTTCGTTCTTTCTATTTTTGAATATTTTGAGCATTTCATTCATCACGCTGTATATAAATAGGAACAAAAAGTGCCCACTTCTTCGATTTGGTCGAATAAGGATGTCTTTGTTAACGTAAGACTATTAGTTGCGTTGCTACTGGTCTGAATTTGGCAATGCAATCTAATGATGGAGTTGTGGCTTTACACATTGCTTTAGTCTTGGGGACACTGTAGTCTGTAGGATCGCTTGGTCGCAGAATTAATGAACTAACCTGCTTGTGAAATAGAATTATTGTTAATTAAAGCAACATATTGGGATCAGATGAGGTCTGGTTTTAGTTTATTTGAGCAAAGCATTTTTGGTTGGTTAATGCAGTGTCCTTATCGTATGTTTCGTGTTTTACAGGCCGAGTCAGTGCAGATAATTGTGGGTTCTCATGTTTGGGTTGAAGATCGAAACCTTGCTTGGATCGATGGCGAAGTTACTTCCATCAGTGGACATGAAGTTCATGTCATCACAAGCAATGGAAAGAGAGTAAGTTCTTTGCCTATAAATAAACTTTGCCATTGACCAGTTCTTGGTGCTTTATTAATGATATATAACATTCAATTCAAAAGAGAAAAAAGAAAGAATCTAAAGTGGAGCCATGGCCTTACTCAGGTTACTGCAAAGTTGTCCAAAGTGTACCCAAAAGAAACTGAAGCTTTGCCTGGAGGTGTTGATGACATGACAAAGCTTTCTTACTTGCATGAGCCTGAAGTGCTACAAAACTTGGCCACACGCTATCAACTCAATGAAATATACGTAAGTTAAAAATGTCTATTACATCTTTGCGATGGAGCTTAGAAATGGGTCTCACTTAAAGGCATTTTTCAGACATATACAGGAAACATATTGATTGCAGTCAATCCGTTCCAGAGACTGCCTCATTTATATGATACTCACATGATGGAGCAGTATAAAGGCTCTCCTTTAGGGGAACTAAGTCCTCATGTTTTTGCAGTTGGGGATGCGGCATACAGGTGAATAAGTTTTTTGTGACTTAATCAGTGAAAGTGTTGGTTAGAGTTTTTCATTGACATGCTATGGATTCCACAAATTCAGGGCCATGATTAATGAAGGAAAAAACAATTCGATATTGGTTAGTGGGGAAAGTGGTGCTGGTAAAACAGAGACAACAAAGATGCTTATGAGATATCTTGCACACTTGGGAGGACGATCTGGAGTAGAAGGAAGAACAGTGGAACAACAAGTTCTTGAGGTAGGATGGATTAATTTTCTTCTCATTTAGGACTTCTAAAACTCCCCGAATTTCAAACTTTAACAGTTGCCGTTGCATATGACTTGATATTGCAGTCCAATCCAGTTCTTGAAGCATTTGGAAATGCAAAAACTGTTAGGAATAACAATTCAAGGTGAGTGTTTTTTTCTAACTGCATCCATGCACTTGCATAATATCAGTTAATGTTTGTCCTGAACCCGTTATTACAGTATATTATTTTTAATGTAGTCGGTTTGGTAAATTTGTTGAAATACAATTCGACAAAAATGGGAGAATCTCTGGAGCTGCTATCAGAACCTATCTGCTTGAAAGGTCACGTGTATGCCAAATCTCTAACCCAGAAAGAAACTACCATTGTTTTTACCTTCTTTGTGCTGCTCCATCTGAGGTATTAAAACAGGGCATCTTATTCTGAATCGGTTGTAAAAAAGTGTATCAGTGTGAGGCAATTTAAGTTTTCACACTTCCTCTTGCAGGACATTGAGCGGTATAAGCTCGGAAGTCCTAAATCTTTCCATTACCTAAATCAATCAAGTTGCTATGAACTGGATGGTGTCAATGATGCTCAAGAGTACCTTGAGACGAGAAGGGCCATGGATATAGTTGGAATCAGTGAACAAGAACAAGTCAGATTTTCTGCTACTTGAAGCCTATTTTTTTCTTTTTGTTGGGGGTATACAACTATGTTCTAAATATATAGGGATGTAATTCTGTATCAGGAGGCGATCTTCAAGGTTGTGGCTGCAATTCTTCACATTGGAAACATTAATTTTGCCAAGGGGAAGGAAATTGATTCTTCCGTGATTAAGGATGAAAAGTCCAGATTTCACCTCAGTACAGCAGCCGAACTTCTTAGGTAGTGCTTATTCTAGTTTTTCACTTAATTTTTTTAACTGAAACTGTCTTACTGTTTATCCTTGTAATTGGTTAGGTGTGATGCCCAAAACTTGGAAGATGCCCTAATCAAGCGTGTAATGGTCACCCCAGAAGAAGTGATCACAAGAACCCTAGACCCCGTTAATGCACTTGGTAGTCGGGATGCCTTTGCCAAGACACTATATTCTCGCTTATTTGACTGGTACTATGATCTCAAACCTTCTGTAATCACTTGTTTTGCCTCTACTCTACATTTTAGTTGGCTCAAACGTGATATGCTTTACACAGGCTTGTGGAAAAGATTAATCGTTCGATAGGACAGGATCCAACTTCCAAGCATCTCATTGGTGTTCTTGATATCTATGGTTTTGAAAGCTTCAAATCAAATAGGTAAGTCAGGCTATGAGATTCTACTGTTATCCAAATCAAAATTCCTATGAGAGTGAATTTTGCTGAACTGTTGTCCAAAAAAGAAATGGATGAACAAGCTATGCATCAATTATCATTGGCAGTTGCATTTACTTTCCCCCCCTTTGATTGACAGTTTTGAGCAGTTTTGCATCAATTTTACGAATGAGAAACTGCAGCAACACTTCAATCAGGTTACTGTCTAGCCTTTTCTTTCTCAGTTCTATATTCTCCAATACATACTGACTTTTTATTTTTTACAGCATGTTTTCAAGATGGAGCAGGAAGAGTATAGTAGGGAACAGATAAATTGGAGCTACATTGAATTTGTTGACAATCAAGATGTATTGGATCTAATCGAAAAGGTAAGCTACTCAGTTTTATAGATTCCCATGCTCCTATTTCCTTGAATTTCTATGTCAATGTTGTAAATCCATATTTATCATTCTCTTGCTTTGAACTGATGTGCATTATTTTTACAATCCTCCTCAGAAACCCGGAGGCATTATATCACTTCTGGATGAAGCCTGGTACACCCCTGGACTTTCTATATATTTATATTTATTTTGTATGTTTCTGTAAGGGTTAATAACCAAACAGCAAACCAAACTTTTTTTTGTTGACAAACAACAAACCAAACTTTTGGAATTGAGCAATCAACAAACCTACCTCAAATTTTCATTATGTTTGAACGGATTTTTCAATGTTTGAGGGGTTATTAAGTCAACATTAGTTGAAGTATTCTAAGAAAATGGTATTACGACTTAATAACTCCCTCAAACATTGAAAAATTCGTTCAAATATAATAAAAATTTGAGGTAGGTTTGTTGATTTCTCAATTCCAAAGATTTGGTTTGTTGTTTGTCAATAGAAAAAGTTAGGTTTGCTGTTTGGTTTTTCCTCAAAGTTCGTTTTTTTTTATAATTAACCATTTCTGTAACTCTGTTTTTTTTTGCAGCATGTTTCCCAAGTCTACCCATGAAACATTTGC
This sequence comes from Chamaenerion angustifolium, assembly GCA_946814005.1. Classification (NCBI taxonomy): domain Eukaryota; kingdom Viridiplantae; phylum Streptophyta; class Magnoliopsida; order Myrtales; family Onagraceae; genus Chamaenerion; species Chamaenerion angustifolium. The sequence continues at coordinate 1,051,554 of OX328281.1, forward strand.
TCAAAAGCTGTACCAGACTTTTAAGAACCACAAGCGTTTCATCAAACCGAAGCTCTCTCGTACTGATTTCACTATTATGCATTATGCGGGAGAGGTCAGTACCGTTAGTAAGTATTATTGGATGAATTATTTTGAATTTTCTTCTTATATGATTGTGAGGTCCTTATGTTTGAAAGGTTACATACCAAGCCGATCTATTTCTAGACAAAAACAAGGATTATGTGGTCGCCGAACATCAAGAGTTGATGACTGCTTCAAAGTGTGAATTTGTAGCAGGGCTGTTTCCCCCACTTACTCAAGAATCATCAAAGTCGTCCAAATTCTCTTCCATTGGAGCACGGTTCAAGGTAATTTACGATAGAATCCTTTTAAATCTTCTTTATAAGTTTGCCCCTTATTTTTTTTATGTCCTACCCTCTGTTAAAACTATTTGAAATATCAAAATAGTCTTCAACATCTTATTTTTTCAAATTAACCAAAACACAAAATAGGGTTGTTTGGAGCTCGAGACTCAACTAGGGACTACGTGATCTGGGTTATTTAAGGGTCCACCAAGAACCTAACCTGGTCTGGGTTAATTTGATCCCCAATAGGTTAGGGCTCAATTGATCCCCACTTGAACCCTATCCTTTTAAAAAAATGAGGTCTGTTTTTTATATTAAGAAAATGGTTAATAACCAAAAAACAAACCGAACTTTGATGAAAAACCAAATAGCAAACCGAACTTGTTTTTTTGACAAACAACAAACCAAACTCTTAAAATTAAGCAATTAACAAACCTACCTCAAATTTTCATTATCTTTGAACGGATTTTTCAATGTTTGAGGGAGTTATTAAGTCAACATTAGTTGAAGTATTCTAAGGAAAGAGTATTACAACTGAATAACTCGTTCAAACATTGAAAAACCCGTTCAAACATAATGAAAATTTGAAGTAGGTTTGTTAATTGCCCAATTCCAAAAGTTTGGTTTGTTGTTTGTCAACAAAAAAAGTTTGGTTTGCTGTTTGGTTTTTCCTCAAAGTTCGGTTTGTTTTTTGATAATTAACCCTTAAGAAAAATAGTGGAAAACGTTAAGGTGCGGCAACCTTACTCCCCCTTTTACTAAAAATCTTCTTCACATGACAGATGCAACTTCAATCTCTCATGGAGACTTTGAGTGCAACAGAACCCCACTACATCCGATGTGTGAAGCCAAATAATGTTCTGAAACCTGCTATTTTCGAGAATTTCAATGTCATCCAACAATTGCGCTGTGGTGTGAGTATCTGCTTCCTTATGAATCTTTTTGTTCGATTTTCCTTAAAATTTTAAATTCTTCAACTTGCTCACTTGAACTTACAGGGTGTTCTTGAGGCAATTCGGATAAGCTGTGCTGGATACCCAACAAGACGTACTTTTTACGAGTTCCTCAATCGGTTTGCTGTCCTTGCTCCAGAAGTTCTAGAAGGAAAGTAAGTAGTGTACCACATAACTGATAGTTTAACATCTGATTTAGAGACGCTACGAAATTTACCAAATGAATTCTCTGATGGGTTCTTTTTCTTTGCAGCTTTAATGAGAAAGTTGCTTGCCAAATGATTCTCGATAAAAAGGGATTGAAAGGATACCAGGTATGTCTTCTTTGTGACTACTGCATGTCTTTTAAATATGCGTGTATATGTGCTATTGAGTACATATATATATAGAGATATTTACCAACAAAAGTTACCAAGAAACTTTGAGTGAAAAATTTAACTTTTTGTCACTCAAATCGTTATTTCTTCTTCCAGAAAAGATATTTATTTTTCACTTTCTCACTAAGTTTCACTACAAGTTTTACACTTCCTTGAAAAGCAAATTTTTAACGTTTTTTTAAGGTGTTTATATTATATGGGCAGATTGGGAGGACAAAGGTTTTTTTGAGAGCTGGACAGATGGCAGAGTTAGATGCTAGGAGGGCGGAGGTGCTCGCCAGTGCAGCCAAAAGGATTCAGTGGCGAATTCGAACTTACATAGCAAGGAAGCAGTTCGTTTCTTTACGGGAGGCTTCTATCAAGCTGCAATCTTTCTCTCGAGGTACTGCAAGTTTAATGTGAATATCTCTATGCTTTTTCTAGGGCAGTGTGTAATATTCCATATTATTTACAATAATGATTGAAAATATCATATGTAGGAAAAATGGGCCGGAAACTATTTGAGCAGCTGAGAGAACAAGCTGCAGCTTTGAAGATCCAGACGCATTTCCGTGCCTTTATTGCTATAAAATCATTTATGAAAAATAGATCATCTGCAATCATTTTGCAGACGGGTCTTCGTGCAATGGCTGCTAGGAATGAATTTTGGTTCAGAAAGCAAGTTAAAGCTGCCATAGTTATCCAAGTACAGTTAGATTTTGCTGATAAATCTCATTTTTTTTTCTAAAAAAAAACTTTAAAATAATATATATATTCAAATTTATTTAAATTTTGATATGATGTTCTTGTTCTTGGTACTATATAGTCTCATTGGCGCTGCCACCAAGCACGTTCTTATTACAAGAGGCTTCAGAAGGCAGCCATCGCTTCTCAATGTGGTTGGAGATGCAGAGTGGCACGAAGAGAGCTCAGGATGCTTAAAATGGTTAGAAAATGAATGCTTTTTTTTTGGGGGGGGGGATTTTTTTTTATGATTTCATTCCAAAATGTTTTATATAGGCTGCAAGGGAGACCGGTGCTTTGAAAGAAGCAAAGGATAAATTAGAAAAGCGTGTTGAGGAGCTTACATGGCGTCTGCAGTTAGAGAAGCGATTAAGGGTAAATTTTTTTAATTTAAACCACCCATAAAAAATTTGGGTTTATTATACTGTATTCTGCATTTTGTGCAGACTGATCTTGAGGAGGCAAAAGCTCAAGAAATTGCCAAGTTGAAAGATGCATTAAAATCTATGCAAATAGAGGTACAAGAAGCGAAATCAGTGATTATTAAAGAACGGGAGGCGGCTCGAAAGGCTATTGAAGAAGCACCCCCGGTCACTAAGGAAACTACTGTCATTGTTCAAGATACGCAGAAAATCGATTCATTAACAGCTGAGATCGATAAGTTAAAGGTAGGTCAGATTTTTTACAGTGTGATCTCTGGTACTGTTAAATACCAAGTAGCTACCTGAACTTTGGACGATTTGTAACGAGCTACCCGAACTTTGAAAATTCAAAACGGGCTATCTCAACTTTGATAAAGGTGCAAATAGCTACCTCCGTCCAATTTCCAACGACATTTGACGGAAATTGGACGGAGGTAGCTATTTGCACCTTCTTCAAAGTTGAGGTAACCCGTTTTGAATTTTCAAAGTTCGGGTAGCTCGTTACAAAACGTCCAAAGTTCAGGCATCTACTTGGTATTTAACCCATTATACTATGAATTTTTAAAAGTTTTGGTAATTGAGCTTCAATTTTGATTCTTCATCAGACTTTACTGCAATCAGAGTCTCGAAGAGCAGAAGTGGCCGAACAAACTTGCTCTGTTGTACAAACACAGAATGATCAATTAATCAAAAAGCTTGGTGATACAGAGAAGAAAGTTGAACACTTTAGAGATGTCGTGCAAAGGTTCGTAAAACACACATACACACACCACTTTCACTTCCTGTCTGCATTTGAATAAATTTTATTGGTTTGGTTTAGGCTTGAAGATAAGCTCTCAAACATGGAGTCGGAGAATCAGGTGCTACGTCAGCAAGCACTTCCCATGTCACCAACAAAAGCTCTAGCTGCAAAGCCAAAGACAGATATTATTCAGGTAAAAAAAATTGAAAAAAATTGCTGCTTCCATAGAATATTTACGATCTCTATTTGAACATTCCAGAGAACACCAGAGAAAGGACACGTTCTAAATGGAGAAATTATCAAATCTCCGGTAAAAATTTATTTTTTCCCAGAATGTTGTCTGTTTGATACTGAAATGAAGACAAACACTCACTTGAATATATTTTCTAATAAATATTCTAGGACACATTGTTCCCTCCAAGTCCTGCTCAACCACGGGAACCAGAATCCGGGGAAAAGCTACCAAGATCTCTTATTGAGGGCACGCCTCAGAGATTCCTAAATGAGAAGCAGCAGGTTCCTTTTTTTTGTACTAATAAAGTACTTATGTGTCTATTTGATTCAATAATCTTCATCACGGTAGATGTGGTTTTTTGTTTTGATTCAGGAGAATCATGATCTTTTGATAAAATGTATATCCGAAGATATTGGATTCTCTGGGGGTCAACCGATGGCAGCTTGTCTTATATTCAAGTGTCTGCTTCACTGGAGATCATTTGAGGTTGAGCGGACCACTATCTTTGATCGCATCATTCAAACAATCAGCGCTGCAATTGAAGTAGGATACAAATAAACCCTTCACTTCTTTCATTGATCGGGATTTTTCATGTTTATTATCTGATATGATATGCTCTGATGCATATGAAACTCTACTTTTAGGTTCAAGAAAACATCGATCTCTTGTCCTATTGGTTATCAAATTCTTGCACATTGTTATTATTATTACAACGAACACTGAAAGCAAGTGGAGCAGCAAACATGACTCCGCAGAGGCGAAGGGCCTCTGCTTCTCTCTTAGGCAGGGCATATCAAGTAAGTCTATGCACCAATTCATTGTGTATTTTTCATCTTTTCACTCCCCCTCACCCCTAATTAAAAATTACTCAATGGAATTTTCAGGGGCTTCGAGGGTCTCCACAAAGTGTGGGTTTTTCATTCTTGAATAGTCGGATGCTCGGTGGAGCAGATGCCTTGCGACAGGTCGAAGCCAAGTACCCAGCTTTGCTTTTCAAGCAGCAACTCACTGCTTTCTTGGAGAAGATATATGGAATGATCAGAGATAGTTTGAAGAAAGAGATTTCTCCATTGATAGCCTTATGTATCCAGGTAAAAACAATAATTACTACAATTTATTTTAGGGTGAAATACCAAGTAGCTACCTGAACTTTGGACGTTTTGCAACGAGCTACCCGAACTTTGAAAATTCAAAACGGACTACCTCAACTTTGAAGAAGGTGCAAATAGTTACCTCCGTCCAATTTCTGACGACTTTCCGACGACAGTTGACGGAAAATTGGACGGAGGTAGCTATTTGCACCTTCTTCAAAGTTGAGCTAGCCCGTTTTGAATTTTCAAAGTTCGGGTAGCTCGTTGCAAAACACCCAAAGTTTAGGTAGCTACTTGGTATTTAACCTTTTTTTTTAAAAAAATAATATTTTTTTAGCCTAATTTTAACTACAAAATTAACCCTTTTTTGTTTTGTAAACAATTTTCATCTTCAGGCGCCCAGAACGACCCGTGCAATGGTGAAAGGACGACCTCAAGCTAATGCTGTAACTCAGCAAGCCTTGAACTCTCACTGGAAAAGCATTGCCACAAGCTTGAATAACTGCTTGAAGACAATGAGAGCCAATTATGTAAGCAAGATTATCGGTTTCTTTCTATTTTTCGCATTTTCTAGTTTTAAACATTTCTGCTCAACATATTCTCTCAATAGGTACCTCCGTTCGTGGTTCGCAAGATCTTCACTCAAATTTTCTCCTTCATAAATGTCCAATTATTCAATAGGTAAGGTATACACACGTGCTACATTACAACAAACCCGTAAATTTAACTATTTTACGTATTGTGAAATTTTTGGTGGGCAGTCTCCTTTTGAGGCGGGAATGTTGCTCCTTCAGCAATGGGGAGTATGTCAAGGCTGGACTTGCGGAGTTGGAGCAATGGTGCCTTGATGCAACCGAAGAGGTAGTTTCTTGAGACACAAGACATCAACTGTTTTTTCTTAACCCGGTACCGAATTTTCACATAGTAACATATGAGGTACCGCAAAGCAGGGACGGGGCCACTTGGGGACCCCCTCAACTTTTGACTTTGTGTAAATTTCTCCCTGAAAAACGCAATATTTTTCAATCATACATTTACCCCCTTACTCTAATATTTGCCCCCATTGAATAAGTTTCCTGGCTTCGTTCCTACTGCAAAGACTCTTATCCATAGCTTGGATTGTTCTTAATCTCTGTGAATATTTTTTGGTTCAGTTTGTCGGTCCTGCTTTGGATGAATTGAAGCATATCAGACAAGCAGTTGGATTCTTGGTTCGTTCGGGTTCATTTACATTATCGTATCCTGTTTATGTATCATTATTATTACGTGTCTAGAGTTCTTTACGAACTCGATATCTCCATTCTTATGGGGTTTTTTCTGCTGATCAGGTCATTCACCAGAAACCGAAGAAGAGCTTGAATGAGATAACCAACGATCTGTGCCCGGTAAGTGACTTTTATTGAATCAATTTTACGAGAATCAGTAATTATCTATGTGAACGATGAACTTCGAAAACTCGCTTCATTCAGGTACTTAGCATTCAGCAATTGTATAGAATTAGCACGATGTATTGGGACGACAAATACGGTACCCACACCGTCTCCACCGAGGTAATTCTTCAATATTGTCATTTCACTCACATTTACACAAATCTCATCAGAGATCACAACCTTTATTACAATTATCAACACATGCGCATGAAGGCTCTTCAGGGTGCTCTCGTTCTATTTCTTTAGTTTTTTTTTAAAAAATAATATATATAGATATCTAGAACCGGTTTCGGTTAGTTTAGGGTACCCAGATAAGATAACCGAAACCGAATAAATAGCTTCTTGAATTTTTTTCTCGGAACCTACCCTATTTTTAAAACTACTACTCGAAACCTACCCAAAGTGTCGGTTCCGGGTCCAAGTGGGTAGTTTGCTAACCCCTATCTCCATCTCAGGGATAAAAGTTATTTAGCTACTTCAAAAGTTACGTTTTTACAAATAGGTACTTCAGAAAACAACTTAGAGATACCTGAAACTGAAAGTAATAGTAAAATAAAGTAGAGTTAACTTAATGAAACAAAATATTATATACTTGACGGGCACATGACCGAAATATTAACAAATATGTACCTATTCGTACCTAAAATTAACAAAAATATTCTAAGGTACCTATTTGTAAAAACGTGATTTATGAAGTACCTTAATGATTTTTATCCCTTATCTCCAACATGTTTGAATTGCGGTCGAATATTGCAGGTGATTGCTACGATGAGAACGATGATGACAGAGGACTCGAACAATGCAGTCAGCACCTCGTTCTTATTAGATGACGACTCGAGGTACCGACTTCTTCGAATCTCTACTATGTTTACTGCAGATCTGTGTCGTAATTTATGTATGGTCTATCAATTGTGCTGCAGCATACCATTCACGCTAGAAGATATCTCTAAATCAGTGCAGCAGATTGAAGTTCCAGAAATAGACCCTCCACCGTTAGTTCGTGAGAACTCGGGTTTTTCGTTCTTGTTACAACGATCGGAATGATGTAAAAACCGAAGCTCGATTATTAGTTAAGGCAACCGAATGTATATAACACTGGTATCGGCAATGGTGCGGTGAAAAATTAAAAACTATGGTTATAACCGTCATTTTTTTATATGGTTAACCGTATCATTATGTTGTGGTGCAGTTATAGTGATAAATTTTATATTCGTAATGATTATGGATATGGTTATGATATTTTAGCATACCCATGGTTTTAACCATGGTTATAATAATAACTTAATATTAATATATTAATAAATACTAATAATAAAAGTAGAATTCACTTTTAGATTTCACGAATACTTAATTTTAGAGTGGGATGTAATTGAATTATGTTAATGTTAAATGATAGTACTGTTAATTTTGAGTGGTGTTAATGTTAAATGATATTGTTTTTACCTGTAATGTTGAATGATATTTTTTTGGCATGAAATGTTGAATGATATTGGTGTTGAATATTTATATTGTTTGTGACATAACTTTATATATTTATTTAGATAACTTCATAATATTCTATTACACTTAGTGGTAATAAATATGGTTATACGATTAAAACCGTGGTTAATAACCACAATTATGGATATGGTTATGGTAATGTGAATTGTGAATTGTACTTGTAATAGTTATGATATGCAATTTAAAAATAGGGTTAAATGCCAAGGAGCTACCTGAACTTTAAAAAATCAAAACGGGTTACCTACAACGAGCTACCTCCATCCAAATTACCGTCAACTGTTGACAAAAATTCGTCGAAAGTTCGTCAGAAATTGGACGGAGGTACCTCGTTGCACTTTCGCCAAAGTTGAGATAGCCCGTTTTGATTTTTTAGAGTTCGGTTAACTCGTTGCAAAACGTTCAAAGTTCAGTTAGCTCCTCGGTATTTAACTCTTAAAAATATGGTATGGTTATGGTATTTGTCATACCCGTACCATTGTCAGCCCTAATTAAAAACGCAATTACAGTACAGTTTCTCAATCTGTTAAACACAGTTTTCTTAAGACAATTTCGACTAAAAAGCGAAATAAAATCACGACTTTCACTCTATTAATTTGCCTAAGCTCGAAACAATTCATTCCTATAGCACAGATTCCAATCCGAATCGCTGGATTCCATCAACCGATCTCCATCAATGCTCATAGACTCCATGGCTGCAAATTGAACACGGCCACAATGCATCATCTCTTTTTCATCTGCTGAAACTTGAGTTTTCAGTTCATCAGAGCTCTTCACAGGAGTACGATGAAAAAGTGGTTTTAAGTCGTCAGTGAAGTGTTCTTCATCCTCATCTGAGAAGCATCTGCAGAGATCATCATCATCCATCTCAATTATCCTACCAACCAATCCATCCCTCCATGATATCTGTACTGGGGATCGTGATTTGAAGGCCGAGACGGTTGAATCTGAAACCCAACACTCTTTACAGTCCAGAACTCTTTGAACTTGTGCCATGTCAATGGAGTTGCATGGTGTTTTCAGACAATCAAGACTGAAACTCAAATCAACATTATCTGTCCCCAAATCTAATAATGGATGTCTATCTGCTGCATAATCAGAGCTTGGAGTTTGAATGATATTTCCACTACTTAACAGAGGGCTGATCAAGGAGTGAACATTATCTCTTTCTGCCGATGAAAGAACCCTAGGTGTCGTCATTTCAATTGGTGATGAAGACTCGAATTTGACAAATCCTTGGAAATCAAGCTGACCTCTTGAAGGCCGGAGACCCGAATTCTTACTCATGCTGCTACTTGTATCCATACTACTATAAGTAGCACAAGATTCACTGCTTTTGTTGCTGAGATCAGAAGAGAAATAGAGGGAGGGTGAATCCTCGAATTCAGCTACCTCATTGCAAGGAGATGAAAACCAATGAACTGAAGCTTCCTGGGGCAGAAGAACTAGTGAAAAACCAGACATTTTATCGATCCCTATATCTGTATCTTCATCGACACTACTTAAGTCAAAAATCGAACCTTTGCCTCTCACACAGAGAACCCCTCTAGGTCGACACTTTCTCTTATCAGGAACTCCAGAAAGAACATGGCCGGCACCATAACAGGTCTGCTTCATTTCCATTACTGGAATTGCATTTGATCCACATTGAATCTCCGGTGATAGAGAAGGCAGCAGAGGCGGCGTCTTGATTTTACTATCACCTGATTTCTCCTCCAGAACCTCATTGACTCCGCTCTGCTGATCAAACCCTAATGCGGTGTTCATCTCAGCTGGAGTAGTAGAATTGGAAGCACTCTCGTTACCTAAATTGAACTTCTCTAGCTCATGAGACTGCAATTCGATCACCGATTCAGCTTGCTCTTTGCCCGAAAACGAAAAAGGCCGAATATTTTGGCATGCAATCGGCCTCTTCCTAAATCTAGGGTTTTTCCTCAGCTTGGGAGCTGGGGCCGATTTGGGGGTTTCTGGCACAGCTCCAGATCTGTGAGGTGGTTTGTTTCTACTAGAAGAAGAGGAGTTAGAGAGAAGGAACCTTAGACATCCCCGGGGAGCCTCAATGGAGGATGAAGAGGAAGCATCGCTTCTGTTACAGCTAGGGGCAGCGCCGTTGATATCTCGGAGTGGGTTCCGAGCATCCACTAGCTTCTTCCGCCGTCTTGGAACCTCCACCGGCGCTTCAGATGGTGGATCTGAAGGGTAGTTCCGGTGAATAGCTAACGAAGAAAAGCGATTCGACATCGGCGGCGAGGTGGTGATCGTGGAAGGAGTAAATGAAGCAGTGAAAGTGGAGAACAGTGAAGTCAAATGGAACAGATCTGTTGTCTGTTGTGTGCTTCAGTGGTGACATCATTTGAAAATATATCCGTTGGGGTTTGGTTTTCAAAGAATATTATATATTATTTATCTGGGAAAAATATTCAGCTCTTTTGATCCCCAACTTGTAATAATGATTCTCTATTACCTTAAACTTTCGGTATGTGGCGGTAACACTTCCCCAACACGTTCATATTTAAATACTTTCCTCACTTAATATTTGGGCTAAAATTGCTCTCTCAAATTTATCTAATATGTCTGATTTTTTTATCCCAATTTAACATAATATGTTTTGAAATTACAGAAGTAACGTAATACTTTTAAGAATGTCATAACTGAACTCTTCAAAATATTATTGTATCTTAAAATTGAGTTCAGATTTCATTGGAACTCGATTGAGTCTCAATCAAAAGTCTAGGATCTGGATCTTGACCCAAACCAACTCGTACATGGGTGATGGCTGGTTTCTGTCAGTACCTAACCCCTTGACCCATCAATCATGACTCAATTGTAACATATATAATTCTTTTGAAGTGTTAAATTGTGACATTCTTAAATGTATTATGTTATTTTTGTAATTTTTGTAATTTTCAAAACATATTATATTAAGTTTGGATAGAAAATTTGACAGAAGGGGTAAACTCAACTGATGAACAAACATGAAAAAAAAATGAAAATAAACTTAAGTGAAAAACTCAATTTTATCTCAAATATTAAAGAGTAAAGTCGTATTTCACCCCTTAAAAAGTAGAAAAGATTGGACTTAAAAGAAACTAGTCATATAACCTAACAAAATAGAAAATTGCCACTTTATCCCTAATATTTCAGTGTTTTTTTTAAACTCTCGTGTTAAAATTTCAACTTTAGATTTATTAATAATAATTGGACGAAAATTCAATTTCTCCATTTTTTTTTGTCATCCAAGAATAATATTGGGACATACCGATAATCGATTTTGGGACATCTTGCATCCAAGCAAGAATGATACTATTGGACCAAGTGTCTATTGGTATTTCCCCACTTGTTGAATACAAACAAAAGGATATTACAATTGATTTTTTAATACGCTATAATTGAATTTTGAATCAGTTGAGATTAAATCTCATATAAATTGAGATGTAAAGTTAACCTAACCAATTTAGCGGCTTTAAATTTAAATAATTAGAAAATTAATTACCCAAAACCTTTGTAATTTTATTTTTTTGGCCATCAAACCTTTGTAATTAAGAATAACCTTTTGTGCATCAATCTAAAGTAAAAGGTTGAGATTGAGATGTGTGCTTAAAGCCGTCACTAAGGAGAACAATAAGCTTTCTTTTTTTACACTAAGCAAAGAACAATCATCTCCCCTCTCATGGCTTCCATACAAAAAAGTACATGCCTTTTCTTTTTCCTCCAAGTTTCAAAGAAAGACAGGTTATTATTTTCTCTGTGTTTATAAAATTGGCCAAAAAAAAAGATGTGTTTATAAAGAGATACCTTAGTATCATATATATTTTCATATTCCGTTCAAAATTAATAAATAAAAAAATAAAATAATATTTTGAAAATCTCACATACTTAAAATACTTTTATTTTAATAAAATAAGATGTAAGTGATTGAGTACAATAGAAAGATGTATATCATTACGTAGTGTACTCTTATTCTCCACGTTGTATAATTATTATTAAGAGTTAAATACGACATTACCCCTAAAATTTATATTAATTATAAAATTCTCTTTTAAAGTTTAAAGTACTCTCTAATGTTTGGAAATGATGAAGAATCCCCCTGAAAGAGCATATGTATGAGGAATTTTTCATCATTTTCAAACATAAGAAGAACTTTAAATTTTAAAATTGACGTAGACTTTAATGGAACAATGTCGTATTTTATTATATTATTAAATTAAACTTGATTGGACGTCAACAAATAAAAGCTTACATGACGTTTTGAGTTTAGAAGATATTATTAATACTCTTCTTCTATAATAAATAAATAAGTAAACTTTATTATCAAATATTATCAACAATCAATTAAATTTTATTTTTTATTTTATTTTATTTTTCCCGAAGTGTTAGAATAGTGTGTTGTCCATAAAAAAAATATTCTCAAATCTCATACCATTTTAATTAATATATTTTTTTTGGCCAAATTTTAATTAATAAATAAAATGTAAAACTCTACTTTTTTTTTGGCCAATTGTAAAACTCTACTTCATTTATGAGTTTTTGACTAAAGTAATTAACCATCATTCCTTCTACAATCATGTATTCATGTTTATATATATATATATATAAAGATACATGAAGAGGTACGTGAGAAGGGGCATAAAAGTGGAAATGCTAGCTAGACTTAGTTGGAAAACCACTTCAAGGGAATTCCTTTTTATTGAAGACTTTATTATTCATAGTTTAATAATATACACATATCATCAAGAAGTGGTTTCCTGTTGTTTGTTCAGAAAAATCATTAGGTTTTCTTGTTCCTAAATATAAAATATAAATGTTACTATTTTATTTTTTAAAGTAATACTATATTATTTTAAAAATAGTTTTATTAAAATTAGAAAATTATATATATTTTTTAACATTTCTATATTTTTTAGAATTAAGGCAATAATACTAGTCTTTAAATGATAAAATTCACTAATTATAGTCTTTAAACTTCAATTAATGTTCCATTTATATTGAACCAAAAGCAAAGTAACACCTTATTCTTTCCTTCACCCTTTTGGTTGCTCATTTCCAACTTATATATGTTATTATAAGGAGAAGAATACATAGATGAGGAAAAGCTTGTATATTATAGAGTTATAAACAAGGGCTTTAGGTTACAAAGGAGTAAAGATGAGGAACTCTATGATAAATATGTTAAAATGGGGGATGTAATCATATATATATATATACAGGTACTCTACTATATATAGTCACGTACCCAATTGATCATGCATGAATCGAAACATTTGCATGGCATTAATCGGATAGTCTGCATGGTAAGTACGTACTAATGAATACACATTCAATCTAGGGGTGAACGGTTCCGGATACCCAGTAAATTTAGGAGTTTTCGAAATCTACCCAATATATAACAGAGTTTTCAGAATCTTAAAAATAATTGTATTTTTAAGATTTAAAATGGTTTTCTGTCTAACTATCCCATTATTTTTTTTAGATATTTGTAAGAGAGTATATATATTGAAACTTTTCACTCTTAAGTTCAAACTTATGAGAAAGTTGACTAAGAATTTCATATTACTTTCTCATATTAGTATCAGAGCGCGTATGTTCGAATACAGAAGACACCCTAAAGTGAAGAAAAAAGAATTCACATTACAATCACTGCGAGAAAAACATTACACAATGACGATCTTAAATCGTTACTTAAGGGCCAACATATTTAGTGACAACATATTTCTTGTTTCATTAAACTCTGTGTCTAAACGTTGGCAGATCGATAAAATGTTGTCATGAAGTCCATACAAGGTTGTAATTATTTTTGTATTAACAATCCCCATTAACAAATTTTTCCTCCTCTTTTTAGTAAGCTTGGAACATATAGAGGAAATTATATTTTGGAGGTAAATTTGGAACACAAAGGAAAGTGAATTTCAAAATTTATAACTTTGAGTTGCCCTTGGTCCCAACGGTTCATACTCTTTTTAACGGTTCATACCCTTTTGCTCTATCTTTGGTTACAAACAAAAAGAACAAAAAAAAAAGAGTAAAGATAAAGAGAACAAAGTATATATATTATTTATATATTATTGAAAAATCAAAATTTACAAAGGAAAGATATTGGATTCAATTATATATATATATATTAATAATTTATTTTAACTTTTTAAAATAAATTTAAGTGGTTATGAAAATTATCATTATCATTAACTAAAACATTCTATATACAATTCCATCAAAAAAACAACTTCATATTCTTATTTTCTATTAATCCGAATTCCGTGAAAAATTAATGTCATGATATGAGTGAACTCTAGATTTATATAAAACTTTTTATGGTAAATAGGATTATATAAATATAGATTTTTCAAATTAGTACATAACGTTTATTCTAAGAGATATATGGACTTATAACTTTACATAATATAAAGCAATCATAAAAAATGTTATAAGTAAAGTTTGGGAGATATTATTAATAGTAACTTAAAGATATATATATATATATATATTCTTTATAATCACCCATTCTTTTTAGTTCTCGATATATCATAATGGAATTATGTTAAAAGTTGAAAGTATATTTATTTGAGTTAAGAAGCTTTTTTAGATCAAGGGAAAGTGAGAGCACTCACAAAAGTGATGGAAACATCAATAATATCGTAATTTTATAAATATAAATAATTTTTTTAATATATTTTTCACTAACTCGTTAATTAAATATATAGTTTTTTTTCCCTTCAAATATGTGTATTTTCCTTAATATATATTGATTTGGAGGTCGTAATATAATATTTAGCTAAATTGTTCTTTGAGAATTGAGATTAGGAATATTTACCATAATAATCTTAATTCTTCAAGCTATAAATATGATTAGATAAAACAAATAAAAAAATATATATATTAAATTCTGAGATCCAAATTATAAGAACGGTAATTAATAATATATTAAAGTTTGTGAGGAGTGGGGGTAGGCGCCGCGGATTATAAGGTTTCTGTCGAATTAAAAAAAAAAAATCTATGGGTATTAATTAATATACAAATTATTCTGAAAAAAATACATTTAATGCATATATATATATATATTAGGTCATACTTTTCAATTCAATATTTTATATCATTTATTACATATACATATATTTTAGCGATATTTGAGTTTATTATTTTTCTTTTGCTAAAAATGATAAGTTGAACACTTTTTATTATTTTATAAAACTATCGAATAAGCCATAACAATATTATGTTGGCATATATATATTATTTAAAAAAAAAAATGTGAATGGTACGCCAAAGTCTTCATAACTTAATATACGCAACCCAATAAATAATAATTAATGGCCTTTAATGTATCGACCAAGTTTAATGCCTATTAAAAAGCCCCGTGGACAAATTTAAAACCTATAAATGTGTATTTAAA
Source organism: Chamaenerion angustifolium (assembly GCA_946814005.1). NCBI lineage: Eukaryota > Viridiplantae > Streptophyta > Magnoliopsida > Myrtales > Onagraceae > Chamaenerion > Chamaenerion angustifolium. The sequence continues at coordinate 1,066,755 of OX328281.1, forward strand.
ATTGGCATTAATGCTATTCATAAAATTTGAATACAAATTTATAATCATGCATCACATAATTGTTGTATGGTCCAAAAAAATAATAATCCAATAAATAGGAAAGTTAAGTATAAAACAATACTATTCCAACTTAGCTCATTTCACTGAAAATTATTTAAACTTTAGTTTTTTTTGTTGTTATTTTCACTTAAAAAATGTAGCATAATTTTACTTTCATTTATTTAACAGTTAAAATTAACACAAATTGGCATGTAAGTCGTATTTGATAATTTTTTCATGTATAAAAATCCGAAAATATGCATAAAAATTTAAAAATATTATTGGCAAGGGGTGAGGTGTAATATACTTTTGAGAAGATTTATAGCTTCTGGTCACAAATATTTCAATAATTTTAATTTGAAAAAAATCACCACGTCCAAGTTGCGAAATAAAGTCATTTTTCATTTATTTTTAATGTGAAATAATGATGGTAGAATTATGTTAAACCTCTGAAATTACAATAACAGATTTAGAAGAAAAACAAAAAAGTAACCAATTTTTTTTTTGTGTGGGTGTAAGGAATAATTATAAAAACAAACAAACTGAACGTTAAGGAAAAATCAAACAACAAACCGATTTTTTTTTACAAACAATAAACCAAACTTTTAGAATTGATCAACCAACATACCTACCTCAAATTTTCATTATGTTTGAACGAATTTTTCAGTATTTAATAGAATTATTAGGTCAACACTATTTGAAGTATTCTAAGAAAAATGTATTACGACTTAATAACTCCCTCAAACATTGAAAAAATATATTTAAAGATAATGAACATTTGAGGTAGGTTTGTTGATTGTTCAATCCCAAAAGTTTAGTTTGTTGTTTGTCAAAAAATAAAGTTCGGATTAACGTTTATTTTATTTTTTTTTATCAAAGTTCGCTTTTTTTAATAATTAACCGTGAAATTAATCTTACAAAATATAATAATAAGTAGTTAAAAATACAAAAAAAAAAATGAAAAAGATATTTCCACATGCTAACAAATTTACCCACAGTCCACGGGGACACACAGCCACTTGCAAAGTCCAGTCTTTTAATATCTGCATGCAGTTTTTGAGAGCACCCCCTCCCTCCCCTTCCTCCTAATCTAACATTGCTTTCTCTGTCTTCTGTGTCCAAATCTCGCAAACGGCCCTGCATTTACTCCGAGAGACAGAGTCTTCTTCCTCCTCCTCCTCCTCTCTCTCTCTCTCTCTCTCTCTACTTGCACGCTCGAATCTCTCTCGATAAAGGATAAACTGCCACTGAAAGACTGAGCTGATTCATTCTGACCATTCCATCACCAATCCACGAATTGAAGAATGGCTGTCCATTTGCGATTCTCTTCTCCACTCTTCACGATTCGCCTGAACCCGCTGCCCTACTTCCGCCATTAACGTCACCTCTCTCTTTCTCTCTGATTCTATCTCTGCATTTAGGATTAAAGCAGTTATTTTATCGCCGACCCACATTCAATTCTTCCGTCACGCCGATCCGGACACCTCTATGTCGCATTGTTGATTCACTCTCTTGAGTGGTTGATTGATCGATTCGTCGTGGTGTATATTTAGAACCAGAAAGATGTTGACTTGCATAGCGTGTTCGAAGCAGCAGCAGCAGCAGCCAGGGCAGCTCAAGAATGGATCTTTACACCCTCAGGAAGAAGACGCTGCTGCTGAGACCCCTAGAACGAAGCAAGCCATCAAAGCCCTCACTTCTCAGGTAATTATTCGTGTTATAACCCAGATTTCGGTTTTATTGGATATCCAGATTCTTGATTAACTGACTATGACCTAACTTATGACTATAGTGATGCATATGCTCTTAAAGAGCTTAATTGATTCGATTTGAGCAAACATTTCTGGCACTGATTGAAGATCTAAGAGCTGTAAGATGTAATTTTTTGTGTTTACCAGATCAAAGACATGGCTTTGAAGGCTTCAGGAGCGTACAAGAACTGCAAACCATGTTCAAAATCAAGCAATAACCAAAACAATGCAGATTCAGAAACAGCATCCGATTCGGCTCGATTCCACAATTCTTACAGAAGGGCAGGAAGCGCTCTTTCCACCCCGAAGATTTGGGGTAAGGAAATGGAGACGAGGCTGAAGGGGTTATCGAGCGGAGATACTACACCTGCATCAGTAAGCGGCCGAACTGAATCCGTTGTTTTCATGGAGGAAGATGAACCCAAAGAATGGGTTGCTCAGGTGGAGCCCGGCGTGCTTATCACTTTCGTTTCGTTGCCTGAGGGAGGAAACGAATTGAAGCGGATCCGTTTCAGGTAAACTCTTGGTTGAAACTTAGAAAATGAAGTTCTTGTTTTCTTGCTGAATTACAACATGGAACTTCAAACATATTGAGTATACTTACCGGATTGTGGAAACTAGATAATGCTATGAATGACTAGGCCTGTAGATGATATGTGTATGGTACGGGTATGACAAATACCATATTTTTAAACTACATACCATAACCATTACGGGTACAATTTTCAATACCATAACCATGAAAATAACCGTGGTTATTAAACATGGTTTTACCCGTATACCCATATTTATTTCACATATGTAATATAATAAAAGATCGAAAATTTGATTTAAAAAAAAATATAAATCTATATTGCCAATAATAAAAATATATAAAACTAATTATTTATTACTTGGATAATAAATAATTTTTATATTTATATAATAACCATGGTTATAACCATGTCAAATACAATAACCATTATGGGTAGAAAATTCACCACCATAACCGTACCAACCCATAATGGTACGGTTAACCATATTAAACAGTAACGGTTATAACCATGATTATGAGTTTTTCACCGCACCATTCCCGGCAATACGAATGACATGATCTTCTCCTTGGACTTGGTTTTGTCAGTCGAGAAATGTTCAACAAATGGCAAGCACAAAAATGGTGGACCGAAAACTACGACAAGGTGATGGAACTATACAATGTTCAACACTTCAATCGCCAGACGGTTCCTCTCTCAACACCGGGATCCGAACACGAGGCAAGTTTGTAGTGAATTTTAGTTACACCGTGATTAAAAAACTCATTTTTGGCTCCTTTTTCTGTTCAGATCTTAAAGGATGAATCGATCAAGTCTGGCCCTGCCACGCCTCCACTAGGCAAAGAACGCCTCCCTCACAACTACTCTTCCTCGGATTCACTTGTGCAGTCTCATCACCGCTATGACCCATCTGTTCTTGCTTCCACACCCAAACTCTCCACCACTAGTGCAGCAAAAACAGAGACTTCTTCCATTGATGGGTCTGTTTCTTCAAGAGATCACTCTGGAGAACTTTCAGTTAGCAATGCAAGCGATATGGAAACCGAATGGGTTGAACAGGACGAGCCTGGAGTTTACATCACTATCCGAGCATTGCCAGGTGGCATACGCGAACTTAGACGCGTCCGTTTCAGGTAGGTCTGATCATGGGTGGGCCGGTCTTAGAGGCAAGACCGAGACCGTGACCGAAATTTCGGTCTTGACATTTGGAGGACTGATACCAACTTTAGCAAAAAAAAACGCCCGAGTCGGTCTTGTTGGACTCGAGCCAGTCTCGGTCTTGGACCGATTTTTTTGGTAAAAAAAAAAATCAACAAGATTAGCTAAAAAAATAATTGAAGTTTTGGGATTGAACCCGCTCGCTTATCGTTTTCCGTCGCACTTCCCTTATGAAACCGATCCAAGGGTTATTGAATGCTTCAATGTCATGAATTACTAATATTTCAAGGGTTATGTCATTAATTTCTAGGATTTTTTTCAAGGTCGGGCCGGTCTGGTCCTAATCGGTTTTTTTGTGGAAAAATTTCAAGACCGAGACCGACCTTGAAGAAAAAAATCCGTTCGCTCGATCTTGGTCCTAATCGGGCCGATCTCAGGTCGGCCTTGTCAAGAATTCAGTCCATCAGTTTTTTTTGATCCCCTAGTTTCAGGTATCTGTGTAATGATTTTACTATTGTTTAGAATATCTGCCTAAGTTGAAACTCCAAGAATTAGCCTGTTGAGTTGCAGACTGGCAAAAATACCCGAAATTGCAGATTGGCTTGTTACTAAAAACATGTAGGATTAGTTACCAAATTGCATAAAAACACCATACTTTTAAAAATTCGATATGCAATTTGGTAGTTCACCCAATCTTGAATCAGCTTTCCTATTGCTCTATTGCCTCCATCTGTATTAAAAAAATCCAAACTTTGAATCTAATTCGTGTTCATTTGGTGCAGCCGAGAACAATTTGGAGAAACGCAGGCGAGATTATGGTGGGAGGGGAACCGAGCTAGGATACAAGAACAATACTTATGACGATCATATCCGTGCTGCTGAGACATTATTACTGCTTCGAAAATTTAGCAAACCAGTGATTAGGTTCTTGATACACTCTCTTCACACTAGATTTGAAGTGTTCCGAATCCATGAAATTGGTTAACTTAAGGTGCATGAATTTCTGGGTACTATGAAACTGTGTTTATGCTGAAATCAAGAGTGTCTTTGTTTTGTTGACAGAAGGGATAGAAATGTTGAAAACAGTTGGAGGGTTTAACTATTGAATTGAATCTCTACTTAGATTTGATATTCTATTGGATGTGTTTTAACAATGAAATTATTATGTTATAATTATAAATTAACTGGCATTATTCTTACTAATTCGTAAATTTCATTTAGTTCATAAAGAAAAAAGGACGATAGAATTATTTTCCATATTTTATTAGAAGAAAATCGGTGAATAAAGTCGTTAATACGAATAAAAGAAATTTTGTTAGGACAAATGATATTAAATTAAAATTTAATTATACATCTAATAAAAAAATTATTGTATAAAAATAATTAAACTACAATATAAATGTTGTTAACGGCTTCGACTTTCAATTTGGGTATGAGTTAATTTTATTTTTTTTAAGACAAACTTTAAGATTTCAACTTATGATTAGTGTGTAACTGTGTATATTGAAATTAAATATTATTTACACTGTTTGAATCTCAATTTAAATTTATATTTACTCTATACCTTGTAGGTGCATCATTTAAATTCTAATCTAATATCATTTTCTGTAATATTCGGCCTAAATTTGCTACAAGAAATTATATTTCATTTTACCAAATGTTAGATACCATAATGTAACATAAATTCAAGCTTAACTCTTAAGGAATAATAATAAAAATGCTTAAATATCAAGTAGCTATCTGAACTTTAGACGATTTGCAACGAGCTGCCTGAATTTTGACGTTTTGCAACGAGCTACACAAACTTTAAAATATTAAAACGGAATACCTCAACTTGGACGAAGGTGCAACGAGGTACCTCCGTCCAATTTCTGACGAACTTCCGATGAATTTCTGTCAACAGTTGACAGTAATTTGGACGGAAGTAGCTCGTTGCACCTTCGCCAAAGTTGAGATAGTCCGTTTTGATTTTTAAAATTCAGTTAGCTCGTTGTAGTTCTTGGTATTTAACCATAATAAGAATGAAATAAAACATATGACATAATAGTTTTTTTTTTTTTTTAAAGAATAAAAATATTAAAGATTTCGATGCCGGTCATTATCATTATTCATTTGTGCAATTGCTTCACCTGCGTGAGACGAAAGCACCGAACGGAGTAAAGTGGAGCTCGGAGGAAGACGCAGATTCATCTCCAACCACAATGAGTTTTCTCTTCGGATCCAGGAAAACTCCCGCAGGTTACTAGCTTCCCTCATCTCATGATCTTGCTTCTTCGGATCCGTGATTGTATATCTATTGGATATTAATTTTCTCTGATACGTCAATGCAGTTTTTGAAAAATACGTTTTCGTTGATTGTGTTGTGCGCCGTTGCACGGGATTTTCTCATATTGATAGGATAAATAATTTCAGAATTGATTCTGTTGGTATTTGTAGGTCTAGTTTTCGAATCTCAAGAATTTATGTCAATTCTTTAATCATTGTTGAGCAAAGCAGTAGAGTTAATGAGCTTTAAGGCATCTTTGTTTGTTAATGAAGTTGATGATTTCGTTAACATGATCGAACCTCCAAATCATGGTCATTTTTATGCTGCACACTGTGAATAGGTTGACCTTTGTAAGATTGATCTGAGTTAATCTTTGCAGCTTTAGTGAGTAGTGTATCGCGTTTGATCTGATCCAAGGAGATATAATGAGGAATTGAAAATAATCTGATGTTAAACAAAAGTCCCTAACTTGTTAGTATTGTTCTTAAATTTGATTGCTGTATTCACCTTAAGATCAGCTGGCATGTGTAGGGCTTCTGAATCCTATATGGTTCAGTAATGTGTAAGTTCAATGCCCATTTGGCAGATATAGTTTATGTTGTTTCCCTAAAATCTTCTATCATGAGGAATTTTCTTGGTGCAGAGCTTCTGCGGGAAAACAAGAGGATGATAGACAAATCCATACGGGAACTTGAAAGGGAAAGGCAGGGTTTGCAAGCACAAGAAAAGAAACTTATAGCGGAAATCAAGAAGAACGCCAAACAAGGACAGATGGTAGGTTGCAGATTGTGTTTATCATTCCAGTTCTTGTTAACTCTTTAGTGTTTTGATCTGCCCGTGCTAATTTTAAGTAGATACAGCATGATTTGAGGGTCCCAATGAAATGCAGCATCATTTTCTTGAAACCACTTTGGTTATGCTGTTATCATTAAACTGGTCTCTAGACTCTCTACCCACTGTTTTGGGTTCTAAGCTGTAAGAAAGAATCATTGCATCTTGACATTGTTACGAAACATGAATGTGTATGATCTGAAACTATGTGTTCCTTCAGGGGGCTGTGAGAGTCATGGCTAAGGACCTAATTAGAACACGACATCAGATTGAGAAATTCTACAAGCTCAAATCACAACTTCAAGGAGTCTCTCTGAGAATACAGGTATCTATACCTCTATATAAGTACGGGAACAGATCCGCTTTGCAGTAATTTTCTAATTAATACCGTGAATATCTCATATCTTGGCATGTTCTTTTTTTCTTTCTAGACTTTGAAATCAACTCAAGCAATGGGCGAGGCCATGAAAGGTGTGACAAAGGCAATGGGTCAGATGAACCGGCAACTCAACTTGCCTTCCTTGCAGAAGATCATGCAAGACTTTGAGAGGCAAAATGAGAGGATGGAATTGACGAGTGAGGTCATGGGAGACGCGATAGACGATGCCCTGGAAGGTGATGAAGAAGAGGAGGAAACCGAAGAGCTAGTGAGCCAAGTCCTCGATGAAATTGGAATCGACATGAATCAAGAGGTAGTTTCAACAGGCAATCCTATTTTCATCTCAAACCACCAGAAAACACACAAAAATACAATAAATTGGATTTTAATTTTTTGATTGCAGCTCGTGAATGCGCCATCAGGAGGTGTGTCTGCACCAGCGGCAAAGAACAAAGTTGCCCAACCTGAATCTGCATCCGCTTCCACGGGAACAGGAGACAGTGGTATTGATGATGATCTGCAGGCAAGGTTGGATAATTTAAGAAGAATGTGAATTTTATTCGAGGAAGCAAAGACAGGTAAAGTTGAGTAATCGAACATTTTACAATGTTGAAACTTGAAACCCGAGTTTCAACCAAATATATAGGTTGGAAATCTGTGGAGATTCTTGTATATATACTGCTGACGTCTCGTATAAGTGTTGCAATACATTCAGAGTTGAAGCTTTCTGATTAATACTTGAAGATTATAAGTCTCAAGTATTGAAGAGCATGCACGGTTAAGACCGACTTGGACCGGACTGAGACCATTGATCTGAAATTACAATCTCGGTTTTCAGCCATTGGATAATCTGAGCATTACTCAATCCATCCTGTAGAAATCTTATCAACCTTCCCTTCCCCCATCTGAAATGCCAATTCTGCAAGAACCCAATACACTGCCTCCAATCCTGACTCCTCCTCCCCATTGTTTGCTGCAGAAAATACATAAACCTTCTTCTTCAATTCAATCCAACTCTGTCCAGTAACTTTCTTTAATCCCGTATCTTTTGCGGAAACCCGAACTTTGGCAGAATCATTCCACTTACCTCTATCCACATAGATATTGGACACCAACATGTAGCTACCAAAGCTCACCTTATCAAGAGAAAGAACACTAGCAGCGATTTTCTCTGCAAAATTAGAAGTATCTCTATGCATTCTAGAAGCATTCAATAGAGCACTCCACACAACTTCATTAGGTTCAAACGGCATTGAACCCACAATCTCACTGGCTTCCTGCAAGGAACCAAATCGACCGAGGAGATCCACCATGCACGCATAATGCACCATGGATGGCTTAACTCCAAATTTACACATCATTTGTTGGTAAAGCTCACGACCCCTATCAACAATCCCAGAATGGCTACACGCAGAGAGAACCGATATAAATGTCACCTCGTCAGGTTGATATCCATCACTGACCATTTGATCGAACAATTCTAAGGATTGTTTACCATTCCCGTGCATCCCGTGCCCACTAATGATCGAGTTCCATGAAACTAAGTCTTTTTTCTCCAGTCTCTCAAAAATTGAAACCCCTTGCCTCAAGCTTCCACATTTCATATACATAGTGGTTAAGCCGTTACCCACCAAGAGATCATCATCCATCATGGCTCTAACCACATGGCCGTGAATTTCCCGCCCCGAGTCTAAAGCAGACAACTCAGCACAAACCTTTAAGACACTGGCGACCGTTACTGCATTAGACACAACATTGGTGTATACCATTTGTCGGAAAAGTTCCAATGACTCCTTTGCCCTCCCCGAAGAAGCAAATCCGCCAATTAGAGCACTCCAAGTTATCACATTCGGCTTATGAGAAGAACGCTCCATTTGAGACAGTAGCTCTAAGGCCTCATCACAGAATCCACGTTTAACATATGATGTTATTAGACTGTTCCAACTTTCTAAGTTATTGGTTTCCATTTCCAAGAACATAGTTTTAGCCCCTTTTAAGTCCCCGTGCTTCCCGTATACAGAGATTAGTGCATTTTGCACAATCAAATAATCTCTGAAACCATCTTTGATAACAAATCCGTGAATTTGTCGGCCGTGAGAACAGAGTCTGTCCCCATTGGCACAAACTGACAGGACTGTTGCTAATGCTTCACTACTGCAACCAATCCTTCTCATTCTGAGTTCGCTAAACAAGGCTAGTGTGTCTTCATGGAGAAGCGATCGAGCATGACTAGACAACAGTGATGTCCATGTTATGACGTTGGGTTCCAGTCCTTCAGACTCCATACGCTTAAACATTTCCAGTGCACCATTAGAGTCAAAATTACGAGCAAAGCCCGACAACATCATGTTCCACGAAATGTGGCTCCTTGCAGGCATTCTATCAAACAGCTGAAGTGCAACATCTATTCGCCCAAGCCTTCCGTACATTGCCAATAATTCATTCACCACGTGGAGATTCTCTTGAAACCCCATTTGCAGAACAAGGCAGTGAACACTCCGAGCCCAATTCAAACTCCCCGACATTGCAAAACCTTTGACAACGAGAGGGTACGTGAACCCGTCACCCCAAACGGAAGCTCTCCTCATTTCACAGTACAGTCTCACAGCTTCTTTATAGTACCCATTGGAGACGTATGCTCTCATAACAGAGTTCCACAGAAGCAAGTTCGATTTGCATTCGCCTGGCATTTCGTCGAACACTTTCCGCGCATCATAAAGGGCACCATATCTACCGTATGCGGAGACCAACCCAGACGCCAAAAATGCGGATTTTTGGGAACCGTTGGTGATGATCTGTGCATGGATACGCGGGAGTTGCACAAAGTTCGTGTTCTGGCGTAGCAAATGGTTAAAGAAATCAAGAAGCTCATCGTTGAAGGGAAGTTGGGTTCGGGAGATGGATCTTAATCGAGGAGAGAAGCCATGCAGCATCAAGAATCGGTACCCCGTAGAGAGTGAGCACGACGGCGGCAAATAGTCAATACCGATACAACTGAAACCAGCTGCAACTGTCTGTCGGGCTTGGCGCCTGAAAAAGAAGAAGAATGGGTACTAGCTAAAATCTGGTGTATACGTCCGGTGTGCGGGTCAAGGGCAATCTGTATGGAAACCTTTGGGCCTTACCTTTCGGCCCATATATAACACATCTGGTTTCAGCCCATTCAAATAATTAACGGATCGGCCCATACAAATAAATTTGTTTCCGACCCATTTATATATTTTTGGTTCCGGCCCAACATAGATACAAAGGCACTACACTAATTATTGGGCCTCGACCCAATATAACACCACACTTAGGACACTTTAGGTTTATGCAATTGAACTCGACCTAACCGAATTTGATTTGGCATTTTCAATCCGAATTTGGCGTAACAATTAAGTCGAGTGAATATGCGAGAATCACTTCCATCTGTATGGAAATTTGGGCTTTTCACTTCGGTCCATATTTTACAAATTAGGCTTCGGCCAATTTGAATAAATAAAAGGATCGGCCCATATAGAACGACCATACTAGTAACTGGGCCTCTACCCAATATCACGGCGTCTTAGCATTCCTTGTATTTTTGGAATGGGAGCATCTACCCATGTGCCCCTATGGAGGAAACGTCATTTCAAGTTTAAGTTATGTAGGAGAAGTGAAATTTGAAGTTGCGAATGCAAGATGTGCAGTCAATTGCTGCAAATCGAAATTGTGGGATGAATTAATGTTTGTAGTTGCTGCAAATCGAAGTTGTGTGCTGCATTAATGTTTGCGTGTCTTTAATTTTGATCAATGTACTCATGAAGTAGTTGTTTTTCAATTTGATGTTGAATATTGTCTTCAAATGGAAGCAAGAAGATGTACTGAAACTGATGTTATTCACAACCTGGGTTTCATTGAATGAGTTTCAATGATATTGTTCTTAATTAAAGTGTTCATGCAAAACAAAAATTTGATTAAATGGTTACATATGTATGCATATAATATGATTAAATGGTTATCAATGTTTTGGACCCTGCTCTCCAGAAATTCCAACGTCAGATGATCGGTGCTCTGAGTCTGAAAATAAAAGGCTTGCTCTTTTGTTCTTGGAGAAACTCAGAATTCTTCTGGAACTACTGACAGAATGAGGTTCTTCCATCGTCTTGGAGCATAGAGAAATGTGGTACCAGATTAATTGGATATCGGACGGAGACTTATCACCTATCTCGGGACCTTCAGTGCTCGGCGGCGGAGGAAGAGTGAGGTGAAGGAGCGGAGAGCTGCTATTGAGATCAGCTTAGAACGAACAGTTGCATCTGCAGGAGAAGATTCATTCAGGAGATCAAATAGTCAAAGGATGGACAAATTTGGCTAAAACTAGAGACCTAAGGGAGTAATTGCATATACCTTCGAGTGTAGGATTAAAATGACTTCGTTTTAAAATTAAATGACTTGTATGCAATAACAAACAATTTCCTCGCCCAAAACCAAAAGAAGACGAAGGAACCTGAGTGTCTCATAGTCTCGCTCGGAACTCTGCGTCTGCTAGCCCGCTCTCGCTCTCGTCTCCGCAACCGATTCCCGGCGTAAAAATGTTTTACGATGAAGGTAAGACATTACGGAAGCGTTCACCGCCGACAATCGGCGACACCGGTCTTCTTAATTTCTCCGTTGTTTGAACCCTAACGATACAGATGGTCTGACCTAAATTTTCAGTCACTGATTTGGGGCGGATCTTTGTAGGTGTTGGGATATCTTGTATGCTTTTGCAATTCAATGACAGGAGATCACAATCAGCGCATGATCTCACCATTGGGTAGAGAAGTCGGTGCTCGCCCGACCACCATTGTTGTCCGCCCTATCAAGCTTTAGATTCGGACTCGGTAATCTAATCTCGCTCTCTTTCTCATGCTTTTCACATCTCAGTTTTTTTCTGTCCGTGAATCTCGATTGTGTAGAATAGACGTTATTTTAGACATTTCCTGCTATAATATGTATCCGATTAGTTAAGATTAAATGGTTAATTGACTTTACGATTGAATATGCCAGTATGCAAGACAAATAGCCATTTAACATTGGATGAATAGATAGTATCGAGAATTAAAACGCTTTACTGCTGTTTCTTATTACGAAATGCCATGATCAGTCTGCTTTGGGTTGGAATAAACTAGGGGAGACCCTGCATAGCATTTGAATAAACCCTTTGTCCGGTCTGGAAGGCGTAAGAATTCCCAGATGGGTCTAATTAGCCTCCCTTCTATCGGGCGGCCTTTCCACTAATTGTACAAATGGAGTTCATGTATTCACAATTGTCAATCTTATATCACTAGTAAAGAAAATGCCATTTTTACTAAATGAAGTTTAGCACTAACAATTAAGCTTTTGAATATTTAATTTAGGATGAATCATGGAATGAAATCATTTACGAAAGACTCAAATTTGAGAAAAAATGCAGGGGTGATTTGATTGATGCAACTAACTTCAAGAGACTAGTTGAAGGTTTGAGTTACCTAACAACTACTCGACCTGATATTGTCTATGGAGTTCAGTGTTTAAAAAAAAAATGAGGCGCTTTATCGTCTCAAATTTGAGGCGCACAAAAGGTGTTCGCCTCATCGAATAAGGCACACCTACTAACTAAAATGTTATATAACATATATACTAATATAGAGCATACTAACATCTACTGCAAACATCATTAATAATACTGTAATAAAAATTTAATTATATATTTTAAAAAAATAAAACAGTTAGAAAAGTACCTACTACCCTGGCACATGGCAGTACCTCTATTAAGAATTTTTTTGAAATCATTCCTTCACATAATAAATGGATGAACTTATAGTAGTTACTGAATACCGATTGACAACGGCAGCATGAGGTGGAGTTAAAACAACATGAGGGGGACCAAAACACAAGGTTCAAGGTTTTGTACGAGGCACCGACATCAATAAAAGGATTGAACAGAAAAGCATAATTTTGCATCAGATGAACAGACCTGGAGAATGAAGAGGAGTTGTTGTTTACTTTCTGGAAGAGCTGTTGTTTACGTTCTACCATGGATGAATATCAACGGATGCCTTCCGAAGAAGCTAGTACTAAAAACCCTATTTTTATCTTAATAATTTTTTTTTCTTCCAAAAATACAAACTGAACCGGCTCTATAAAAAATGAATTTGATATCGTTAGTGAATCAATAGAGGCACGCCTCATTGAAGGGGATGCGTCGCGACATGGTCGGGCGCATACCCCCTAATTTGGGTATGAATTCAGACCAGCACTCCCAAAGTTGGGGACCTGGTTTGGACCCATGCCAGGAGATCTAGATAGGAGTTCAATTGGAGACCCATTCGCTCTGGACCAGGTTCAGTTCATACTGATAGGGGCTCAACCCAGTTGGGGTCCCCTGGTCTGGATTCAAACCTAGTTCAGACTGATTGAAACTCCAATTAAACCTCAATTAGGGTCCTCTGATCTGGGTTAGGGCCCAGACCAGGTCCTCAAGGTTGGACAACCTAGTATGTGTTTGAACCCATGAGACACCAGGCTGAATTGGAATCCAATCTGGGTCCCCTGGTTTGGGCCTTGGGAGATTTGGTCTACGTTCGGACTCCGGTGTGTTTCGAGTCGGAACTTGTTTATAATATTAGTGTAAGTTTGTAGGATTTAGTTGTAACATTTGGAAAAATATTCAGTATAATTTTATAAATTTGAAAACAAATAACGAAGAATTGACAAAAATACTAATAACCCTCGTTGTCAAACATATTAGACTATTTACTATCGCAAAAAAATATGTTAGTACAACTAAATTTTTGTGCAACCATGTTAAACTGTTTTTAGATTTTCGCTAGATATTGAATTTATATATAAAACCTAGGAATTATTAAGTTGTTGCCAAGTGTTAATGACTTGGACATATGTTTATTAAAGTTGTCAACTTGAATAGGATATATATATAGTCTAGGATGAATATATCAACATACAATACATAGAGAAACAATACATAAAGAGCGATAGCAAAGTTATGTTGTGGGAAAGTATAGAGTTTGAGTGTTGTCGACTGTCATTAATTTTAACAAGTTAATGAGATTTTCGTGATGATGAGTTTTGTCTAAGTTAAATCTCTATATTAATATAAATAGTTATTGTGCTTCAATCATCGAGATTGTTCTTCTTAAAGGCAATTGAATTATTGCTATCACATTCTTATTTCAAGTTACATTTAGCAGTAACAATTAAGTTTTGAACATTTAATTTACGAAAATTGTTGCTTGTTGAGTGGCATGGTTGAAGTGGGAGGTATATTGTGGGGGTACACTGATTAATTAGTACTATTTGCATTTAGAAACTGAAGGAAAAAGAGTGCAAAATGAGAAAATTCTCATTAGGTTATTGACAGTAGTATATTATAAAGCTTTATTGAGTTGTACGTTGAGTTTTGATTAACTTTGTAGAAATAGCATATTAGGTATGAAATTAACATTTCCTTACATTAAGTAGTTTGCATCACTTTGGTTAGTCTTTTAAGTCGAAACGTCTTAGTATTGTGTCCAGGATACCTTGTTATATCTTCTGTTGTTTATTATCCACAGGAAGGATTCTGAAACTGATTTTTATGTTGTGTCGTTTTATGTCAGACTAGGCAAGAATCACTCGTTCTTACTACAAAGGGGTAGCTGGAACTCATCCTGTTTATGATAAAACGAGGTGTGTCAAATTGTGAATACATCTCTGAAAGGTGGAACACATATATTCACTGAAACAACCTCTTATTAAAGTGTGGAACTCTTTAATACATCTCTAACATTAAGAACATGATAATGTTATAGCTTTTTCATCTCTATCGAATCTGTTAGTATCTTCCTTCTACTTCAATCTAACCCATTGTATAATGTATTGTTATAGCGAGACCAATACATCACTTTTTTAGAAGACATCTAATCATCTTGCACGCTGGTTAGACATGACAATCATACTGTTTGGGAGCCAAACAGTTTACTAAAGAGAGCAATCTTCTATTTCTGGAAGCATGTGCACCAACAACCCAAAATGTGGAGGAGGTAATGAATTAACGAAATTATGGACCTTTCTTTTCTGTTGCAAGAAGGTATGTTTGATGCGTCTAATGAGGAGGTATCCCTTTTAAACCTTTAAAGTGCATCTTGTTTTTACTAATGTTTTCGCACTTACCTTATATATATATGTATATAATGTTTTTAAACATCCAAATTTGATGCTGTTTGTGCAGTCCTCGAAGATCAAGGTCAGTCAAGCGAAGGAACAGTTATTGAGGGAAGTGCATCTTTCCGCTGATTATGTAATATTTTTCTCTGGTTACATCCAAAGCATCCCCGACGTTAAAGAGATTACCAATGTTTCCCTGCTTAGTTAACTTTGTGATTGGAGGCGAATTCGCTATTCGCGTGATAGGCCTCAACACCAGTTGACGATCCAACGTGCACAATGCAATGCACTACATTGACATAGGCTGGGTGAGAACTGAATTGGTGTAAAAATGGACCAGTAGGAGGCCAAGTAGGAATTGTTGGCGATCTATGGTCATGGTCACACAATTAATTCTAAAATTGGGATAGCATAAGAGTTCGTAAAGTATAGCCCATTAGAAGGTTTAATCGCCATGATGGTTTAATCCAAGCTTTTCACGAAAAAGTAGGCCCATTAGAAGGTTAATCAAGCTTAATAAAACACAATAATGATTGTCTGATGGTCCCAATAAAAAGTTTAACAAGGCTCAATAAGAATTAGCTGATAGGCCAGTAAAAAGTTTAACAAGGCCCAATAAGGATTAATGGACCCATTTGAAAGATTAAAAAGGCCCAGTAAGGATTGTCCAATAAAAAGTTTAACAAGGCCCAATAAGGATTCTCTAATGGGCCCTTTACAAAGTAACAAGGCCCAATAAGTATTCGATAATGGGCCCTGTAAAAAGTTTAACAAGCCCAATAAGAAGTGTGATGGCCCCAATCAAAAATTTAACAAGGCCCAATAAGGATTATCTGATGGGCCTTGCAAAAATTTAGCAAGGCCCAATAATAGTTAATGGGCCATATCGGGAAAATAACAAGGCCCAATAAGTATTCTATAATGGGCCCTGTAAAAAGTTTAACAAGCCCAATATAAAGTTTCTGATGGGCCCAATAAAAATTTAACTAGGCCCAATAAGGATTATATGATGGGCCTTGCCAAAAAATTAACAAGGCCCAATAATAGTTAATGGGCCATATCGGGAAAATAACGAGGCCCATTAAGGATGATATGGGCCTGATGTAAAGTTTAGCAAGGCCCAAGAATGATTATCTGCTGGGCCTAATAAAAAGTAGAAGGCCCAATAAAGACTATGATGGGCCTTATGGACAGAACAAAAAGTTTCACAAAAGGCCCATTGAGAACGATAAGAGAGTACCTTCAAGCCCAATTCAAATGGATAATCGGGCCCAATAAGATTCCTACTCGACTGTGGTATAAGTTACTAAATTAACGGTCAATCTGTAGCGTATTACGAAATTAACGCCGCCTTTTCAGATTCAAAATCAAAAAATTCCGACTGATTGAAATCTTTCATGGCAAGCAGGCCCACTAAGAATGTGTAAACAGTAAGTATAATTATAGAATAATCCGACCAATTAAAGACAACTAATCGAAAACCTGAGCTGACACTATCGTAGGCCATCGCTCCCAAGGGCATTATTGGCACAGTAAAATGGGGTTTACTGGGCCTAAGCATGCAATAAAAAACGAAGCAGGCCCAGATAAAGAATACTACAAACTGGGCCTGCTGTCCTAAAAAAAACTAAAATAGAAACGTAGTGCCTGGTAGGTAAATAACAGGAGATAAAAACAACTACAAGTCGCAACCAAACGATATCCATTTTCTAGTGTCAAAACTGTATGCCGTCCTCGCGTTCCACCATTTGGATTAAGGAGATTCAAACACCTGAAAAATAGAAAGAAAAAGCCGCAACATACAGAAAATGAGCACTGAAATCGTTCAATATTTTGGTTAATGAAGATAAAATTAAAACCTACACCATCAAGAAGCATCCTCAAAACAATAAGTTTGTTTCTATTCAAAAAGCGGATCACCTTCTCTGCTACCTTCTGCTTCAGTAAAAATAAAAAAGAGACATTATAATCTTGAATAATCCGTTATAACTATTGCAGAAAAACTGAAAAGGTCGATTCCAATGGTATTTCGTTATTATTGGACAAACAGATTGGGAGGGATATATATAACACTTACAATAGTTTCAATGAAGTATATTACAATACAATGGTTCAGATTAAATCCATACTTAAGGTTCTCATGCCACAGTAATGTGAGTCTCATTAATGTACAATTTACATAACCTCAAGATTCAAATAATATTTTGCTAAGTAACGATATGGAAAACCATTGGTGTTGGCTTTAAATCTACACACTACACATCGAAATAAGATTTACCTTCCTTAGGCGTTCTTCAAGACTTCCCAAACAGGGTTTCGTTGAGATATCACTCTCTCTTAGCGGCAGCGAGTTCAAAAATTTGTCTTTCCTCTTAAACAGCACTCTTATAAACTGGGTATTAGAGAAAAAAAATGCGCATGAGAGCATATTAAACTGTTGTTATCTCTTAACTAACAAGCTAAACTGAATGTTAATGTCTTTAACAAATCTAACCAAGATGACCTTTACCTCTCTCCTAAACAAGCATGAAACAAAATTTAATTAAAATTAATACATACAGGAAAGGTGCCAACAATGTTTTTAAAAGTTTTGAGGCGCGCCAAATTGCTAAAGACAAATATCGCCTCAATTCTGAGGCACACCTGATATATAATCTAACAAAAAGTATAGAAATAGCAGCATGTCATATTCCACATGGTGTAAAGCAAGGTTCAGTAAAGTATGGGATAAGTAAAGCAACTTTTTGTATGACTCATGCAATACCAATGCAAGTACATATGTGAATGAAGAACAAGAATGCCCACTGCATTACAATTGCAGTATAAGCAAATTGTACTTTACTTAAGAACCACAACGACATATATACTTTGCTTTGTTTTACTTCATCATCAGCAGACATGAAAATCAGTTCACTAATGACATATATACTATCATATAAAAAGAACAGATTTTACATGTCACACTAACAATGAATGATATATAAATTTGTATTTATATTTTAAGATTTCATAACTTAATCGTTTATGCTTATACTATGACGCAACGCCTCTTTGCAGATACCACAAAGCTTCATAGTAAGAGAAAAAATAATATAAGGCCCCACCTCTTCAAAGGATTGTTAATGTTCCGACTCACGCCACCCTAAGGGCTTTAGGTTGGGTAGATAACTCTTCTCTGAAGGAGGTAGTTAAGGTCCGCACCACAATGGTGAAGAGTATGTGCATCGCCTCAAGCGCCTTTTAAAACATAGTGTCAGATTCATTCCATTTCAACAAACTTAGCTATAGGTTGTTAACAGACGAACGCCTTTCATAATCAATGCAAATATAGAGAACAATGAGAAGAAATCGAGTAAGAATTACCTGCGGTGACGAAACGGCGGTTGTACTGCAGCCTCTTGTGAGCGCGGCCGCGGGGCTGCTTCATCTTGTCCTGCTTCGCCACCTTGGGGGTTTGGCCTCTCACCTTACCAGCACGAGCCAGAGATCCATGAACCTTACCTGAATCACGAAATCCAACATTAACACCGATTGAAGTAAACGAAAACAGAGTTTAGATGAAAATAGAACAGTAACCGGAGTTCTATCCATGGTCGATTGGAGGAGAACTGAGTCCGCTTTTGTTTAGATGAACTGGCTCCGACGAGGAGGGGTAACAAACGCTGCCGTATCCGTCTTCACCGAAACCTGAAGAATGTAGCTAGGGTTATGGTTTTATGAAACGGCAGGAAGAAGATGGCTTAGGTTAATGGGCCTTATACGATTGAGTAAGGTCTTGAGCCGACCACGGGCTTTGAACCGACTTAATTTGGGCGAAAATCGTCCAATACAGGTTAGTGTATAAACTAGCTGTGCAATACATCAAGTCATTTGATGATTTAGAGCAGTTAATAGGTTTGTAAAATCTAAGAAATGTTGATTGCTTGCACAAAATTTGAAATTTGTTATTATATATTGTGAGTTTTGACCGATTTATTAATTTTTCAATGTCTCACTCGAGACTCGATATGCTACAAATATCTCACAAATAAGGGTAAATAGGCTCAATGCACCCATATCTTTACTTGTTTACTTGTATTGTTATTTGCACCACCATGTAGTTTTTGACACCTACATGTTTGAACATGTTGTTAAATGCGCCAACAATTAACTATTCATCCATTTTTGTTGTTAAATATTTCAAAATGACTAGTTTACCCTCTTATTCATCTTCAACACTTAATCCACCTCCAAAACACATATTTGATTTAAAATTCAACTCAAAAATGCAAATTTGAGTTTGAATTCCAACGGAATAATACAGAATTTGGTTGAATTTATAGATGTTCAAGTTCAACCCAAATCGACATTTTGGGGTTGAATTCGAACCCCAAAAAAATGATTATTTGAGATTGAATTCAATCCCAAAATATAATTTTGTGTAGAATTGAAACTCAAATATGCATTTTGGAGTTGAATTTAATGTGGAAGATGATATGAAAAAGAACAAGATGGTAAAATTATCATTTTGACATATTTAACGACAAAAGTGGACGGATAATTAACGATTGGTGCATTTAACAACTTTTTCTAACTTAAGGGTTTCCGGAACAACATTTTAAAACATGTTGGTGCATTTAACAATAACAATAAAACACATGGGTGCATTAGGGCTATTTACCCCCAAAATAATTATGCAGAAGGAAAATTTATGCATCAAACCTCCAATACTATGTTGACACAGATAGACAGCCTCGAAATGCTTCTTGCTTAGAAGTAATAACCTGTGAACGTGAATCCCCTTCCCACAATTTCACCCGCACAGAACCATGCAAAGCATTCAAGACCGAACAAAGCTGCAATTCCAGCATCTTCAACCTTCAGCTCTTGCCTGTTCTTCCAAAAAATTTCACAGCGTCGTGTTCTTTCCAGAACGATTCGGTGCGCCCAGGAATGTTGCACAGAAAAATAAGTTTTTAAAAACTGTGTTGCTATTTTTAGAAGAAAAAAAATTGAGAGTTTGGAACAAAAAATTCTCAAAAAAGGGTGACAGGCAGACGTTTTCTGAAAACATATGGGGGCAAAATAACATTCTCCCAAAAATCAAATCAAATGTGTTGTGTTGTTAATGACCAAGGCAATCATTTGAGCTACATACTTCATTTGCTTAATTATATCATATTTAACAGGGCTCATCATATAGTCAAACACAAAATCCATTCAAGCAGTACATGAAAATGTAGAGCTACACAAAAAATTGCTAAATAAACATATATCTAGAAAGTGTAGTACCTGGAGAGCCGAGTGTAAAATAATTCCTTTGACAATTCATTGCATCTCTCAATAGTTGGTGGGTTTTGAATATATTGTTTGTTTTGTTCCAATGACTGCTTAAAGTAAGCTGATCCGTGCTTGGAAACAAACTGTGATGCTTGACCTGCCTTTAGTGTCAGTTGTTGTAGCTTCGATGTCGTTACCTCTATAACTCAAGAATGGAGGACATGGAATATCAGTGGATACGGTAAATAGAAGCTCATTGATAATCATTCAATGTTTAATACTTCCACACCGAAAACATGAATTGATCAAGAACTCATGCTTAGATTCAATGACAGCATTGATATTTGATAATAATCTCTGGCTATAAGTATCATTTGTGAGATTCTTACGTTTCTAATCTCTATTCTCTAGTTCTTCTATAATAGCAATTACACACTTAGAAAATGAATCATTTCGTCTATAGGCTGAAAAATGTTGAACCAAAAATAGAACTAGCTTTCATCCTTGCGAATTTCCATATTCTGGTAAAATAAGAATCACAAGATTGCAACAAATCATAGGTCCATGATTTTCATGCTATCACCATAAGAGAGAACCCAAAAAGTGAGTAAAGAATCATTCACCATAAATTAATGTTCAAAAATCACGTTTTCTGGACGATAAAGGCATTAGTAAAACAGAATATCTGAATCTCGTCATTACGAAATCAAATAGAAACACAAAACTGATACATGATCACGAAACCAATTGAATCTTATCATTTCTAACTGAAACAAATTGATACTAACTACATCGATTGTTTCAGCTTTCTCAATCGTCGAAAACCCTACGCCGCTCAATTAAGTGCTCAAATTTCAATTCCAACGTCAAGTTCGACAACAGAATCTCCATCAAGAAAACCGAAACATCTCAAGCCCCATAAAAAAACACGAATTCATCAATTAAGTACATCCTTAACTGGAACTAGATCAAGCAAGAATGCGATACCTAAGAAACAGAGTCAACACAACAACTGAACCTCAACTTCGATAAACACACAATAACAAGAGAGTTAACACAAATTCAAAAGGAAGAACAGAGTTTCTGACATTGAATTTCACCTTCACTTCGTCAATCGGTACAGAGAAGTCTAGTTTCTCTCACCGCGCTCTGTGTGAGAGGACCAGAGCAGCTGTTATCACTGATTTCCGTTTTTCTCCATTTCTTTTTAGTTTAATTTCTATTTGCTAATGGGCCTACAAAGTTGTAACTGGGTCTTCTGATAGTTCAGTAAAAAATCAAAATATCGGCCCATTATGGAAATCGAAATCAATGGTTTAAATCAGTTTGTTCGATCTAGTAGGTGAATTTTTCATAAAAAATAATGGTCAAAGCCCAAAGGTTAACGTAAAAAATAGTAAAAAAAAATAAGTACATAAAAAAATAGATACTTTTTTTAGTAAAAAAAATAAGTACTATATAAAAAAATAAATCGCTATTTTATTGGAATGAAATCGAATATAATACAATTGCATTGAACCAAACAATCGTGGTCACCTAGTTATTACACTTGATAATTGATATACTAAATACATGAATTGGAAAGAATAATAATAACAAAAGGAATACAATTTAATTTTCAGAAAATAACAAATAAATCACATTACCCACCTTTAAAAATTATTTTTTCCCCCGAAGACATGATAACTATATACACCAAATAAATGGAATTTATTTACTCCCATTTATTTGATATATGTATACAAAGCATATGCAAAAATTCGTGTGTTATTTTTTTTTTTAGCGCAATTTCTAGGGTTTTCTCGCTCGTATTCGCGAAACAAACCCTAAACCAACCCGACGATATATTCAGCCTCAAATCATGCACGATTGTTTTCCAAAGCTCGAGCTCGCCTTCTAAATCGGGTGTGCGCAACATCGGGACGAGATCCATCCAACAGAAGAGACATACATTCCCTCTTAGACACTCGATCCCAGCCCGCTTAAGCCTGTCCACGATCATATCGTACCGTTTCCTAAGCCTAGCCCGGTTCGCCTCAATGTGCCGGGCCGTGAACTCTTCATCAGACAACATAAACGCCAACAAATGATGTGTTTGTGACGAAATTAAAGTAAAACTCGACATCCTTCGCGTACTACTGTTTTGTAATAAGCAAAACTTGAGTACTACTGTTTTGTAATTAACAATTTTCTGAATAAGATAATTTCTATAAATCTTTAATGTTGAAATATTGAAATACCCACTTTTTAATATTTAACTTTGAAGACCTTAGTTTGTATATATGAATTTGTTTATATATCTGTTTTAAAGTGTATATGAATTTGACATTAATGAATACCGTATATAAATAACTCTATACGTACCGTACACGATTAACAACTTATACGTTTAGACACAAAACATATTTAGACACGTTTAAACACGAATCGAAGTAGACACGACAAGATTATCATACCAAGCATTTCTCTTCTTGTTTTATCCACACAAAACCAAACCAACAGTCGTTTATCGTCTGCTCTGTTTGTGTGGCTTCGCATGTCTTCCCGCTCCTCACTGAAGCGTCCTCACTTTCTTCTCTTAACTGTTGCTGCCGGCAGCGGTATTCATTTGCAGAAACCCAACTCCCTGATCAGATTCAGCTGCAAAATTTTCATATTGTTCCCTTCCCGGAGCGACAGAGTCGGAGAGTATTATTCGCGCTTTGAGATGTGGATGGTCTGAATGAGCACCCATCCATGCCTTTATTAGGTAAATACTTTCATGGGTTCTCCTCATTGTGCTATCTGTATCTAAACCCTGCCTCAAATTTGAAACTTTGCATGAATTTCAATCATGGATTCCTCTGAAATTTATTGATTTGCTACGCCATATTAGCTTGAATGTATGAATTCAATTTAATCCAGCTTCTAACTGGTTTGTATTTGCTGCATAATCTGAGTGCCCCTGAAATGGCAAAAGAAGGTATGCTAAATAAGAAGAACAATTATTCTTTTCTAATTATTTAAGATGAAAAATTATATCTTGAATGCTGCATTCTGAAAAGTTATTGTTCTTTCAAACAGAAATTGCTACTTCACAGCCAAACTTCCAGAACCACACTAAGGTGTTGTCTACTGCTTTCAACTTTGGGAGTGACTTGAGATTGAGGAAATCCTTGAATTTTCATAGAAATAGGCGGATCGAGACAGGGAGGGCTAGAATAGCAATTAAGGCAGTTGCCACCATTGAACACAAGACTTTAGCTTTGAACAAAGCTTTGGAGTCTTCGGATGAAGATCTGAGTGAAAGCGAAAGGCTGAGGCGGATGCGTATTTCTAAAGCGAATAAAGGGAATACACCATGGAACAAAGGCAGGAAACATAGTCCTGGTAATGATTCATCATCCACATTTGATAATGGATCACTTGTTTTAACGCTAGAGTGAGTTTACTTAATTTCCTTCATAAAATGTGCAGAAACTCTTCAACGGATCAAAGAAAGAACGAGGTTGGCTATGCAGAATCCTAAGGTGATGTCATGTAAGAATGATATTGTGTCATGTTTTTCCAGTTCATACTTGAATGGCTGAATTGGTTAGTTTTTCAATTGGAATATGGCTGTTTCATATGATAAATGGGCCCATACATTAACTTAGAACAAGTCTGAACTGATTAATCTGTTACCAGATGTATGCCTCGTTTGATAAAACATGATCATAACTGTTATTTCTTCATCAAATTGTGTAAAAATCACATCTTTCCTATTCATTTTCAACTGTTATGCAATTATTAGTTAAATTTTCATTGTTCATATAGGTCTAGCTCTCTGACCCCCACTTATGTTGTGCTTTATTTTAAACATTAGCTAGTGAAGATACAATCTGCTGATTTTCAATTAGTTGTCGCTTGTCTGACTAATGTTTTTTTTGTTTTAAAAAATGGTTAAATATCAAGTAGCTACCTGAACTTTGGACGTTTTGCAACTAGCTAACTGAACTTTCGACGTTTTGCAACGAACTACACGAATTTTGAAAATTCAAAACGGGCTACCTCAATTTAAAGAAGGTGCAAATATCTACCTCTGTCCAATTTTTGACGAATTTCCGACAACTTTCCAACGACCGACGACAGTTGACGGAAAATTGGACGGAGGTAGCTATTTGCACTTTCTTCAAAGTTGAGGTAGTCCGTTTTGAATTTTCAAAGTTCGGGTAGCTCGTTGCAAAACGTCCAAACTTCAGGTAGCTACTTGGTATTTAACCCTTTAAAAAAATCAAAATTGTGGCAGTTTCTATTGTGGGGATGATTTATATCGAGATTATGAACAGGGAATTGCTCTATTCATATAGTTAAAAACTAAATTACTATCTTTGCAGGTTAAAATGAAGTTGGTTAACTTTGGACATGCGCAAAGGTGCGTGTTCATTGCTCTTACATCGTTTATAACTACAGTTTGCTGCTTCTGCTAAATATTAACTGCCCAGTAAACGTAAAAGCGTGAACTTTCTACCATTTTTCACTAAAGCTGCATCCTTAACTTTTTACCAGTGAGGAAACAAAGGTAAAAATCGCAGTTGGAGTGCGGATCGGTTGGCAAAGACGCCGTGAAAGGCTGATGCTGCAAGAAAGTTGCTACTTTCAGTGGCAGAATTTGATTGCAGAAGCTTCAAGAAACGGCTCTATGGATGAAGAGGAGCTTCAATGGGATTCATATGATGTGCAGAATCAACAGCTTGAGCAAGACTGGCTGGGAAGTGTTGAGGAACGAAAGGCCACCCGGAAACAGAAAGGTAATAAACGAGCACCGAAGACTCCCGAGCAAAAGAGGAAAATTGCAGAAGCCATCGTCGCCAAATGGGCAGATCCTGTAAGTACAGTTCTTCAATTTCTTTAAATGTATCATGATATTCGTTGTTTAAAGGACTGGTTGGATTCTAAAGAATCAAGATCCAAGTTTTAGACCTTTTCGAACCCTTGTTTCGGTAATGTTCCTCGATAAATCATTGATTTTTTGATGGCACTGATAAAAATTTCGTTTTTCTGCAGACCTATCGGAGTAGGGTTGTTTCTGGAATGGCCAAGTTCCATGGAGTTCCAGTCGGAGGTGAAAGAAAGACACGCAAAAGACCCTCGACCAGTACAGAGACAAAACCACGTAGAAAAGCCCGGGATGCAGATCCTAAACCTAAGATCGACCCGATTCAGAAAATGAAATTGAAAAGAAGCAAAACTCCATTGTTTAAGGATCCTCTAGCTAGCTCGAAGCTGGAGATGATTAAGAACATCAGAGCCCAGAGAGCAGCTGCTGAAACTAATGGAACGAAGGCCATTGAACGAGCAAGGTTTGTCGGTTGTATAACAAACTTTGTCAATTCAAATTTGCAAACACTGTACTTCAATTTTCGCAATTTGGTAATTAATAAACCCTAAAATTATTGCATTATCGGTGTTCTACAGGTTATTGATTGCCGAAGCTGAGAAGGCAGCTCAAGCACTGGAGATTGCTGCTGCTAGCAGCTCCGTAGCTAGAGCTTCGTTAATGGAGACCAGGAAGATGATTACTGAAGCCATTCAATTTATTGAGTCGATAGGAGCCGAACCCGAATCATGTACCGATTCTTCAGCAGATTTCGCAAACCCGGAGGGAAAGTTCATCAATGGAGGTCCAATTCATGCTATTGGAGAGACCGACAAATTCAAAGTCGCCCCTTTTGATTTGGGGAGTCCGATGAAGGAAGGGCTTGCTGAAGAAAACCCTCGTTTAAATGGAACAAAAGCAGATGTGCTTGCTTTTGAAGATGACTTGGATTCCAAGGAAACTGGTATAACAAAGAAATGGATTCGAGGTCGGCTTGTGAAAGTAACAGAGGGTTAGGAATGAAATTCATCACCGAAGTTTTTGTCTTGAACCCGCTCGCTTCTCGTCTTCTGTCGCACTTCCCTTATGGAACTGATTCAAGGGTTGTTGAATGTTAAGGTTATGCCATGAATTTCTACGGTTTTCTTTAAGGTCGAGCCAGTTCGGTCCTAGTCGGGCTTTTAGGAGAAAAAAATCAAGACCAAAACCGAGCCTGACCTTAAAGAAAAAAAACTGTTCGCTCGGTCTCGGTCCTAATCGAGCTGGTCTTGTCGGGAATTCGATTCAACCAGTCTTTTTTATCACCCTTACTATTTTGAGTTGATATGATAATAATAGTTACATACACAAATCCGAAGACCGGGAAATTGATTGTCGGATTATACACGTTATTTGTCAATTCAGAGTAGCGAGCTCCACAATGTGACTATTAACAAAGCAGTAGTATAGTGCACCCAAAGCTACTCTTACTGGTATATGATACAGCCATGGTGATTTCAAAGAAACCTTTGAAGTAGATTAAACTGTCGAATCTTTAGTCGGAGGAGACGAGCCCATTTGAGAAGGAATCTGATCTGTTCATTTACGAGTCGAGATCATTGGATGGCTGTGATGTTCTCCGGTCATTTCCGACTGTTCTCTTGCTCATGTTGGCTCGTTGAACTAACCGAACCAAGGCTTGGACAACCTCAGACATGGGTGGTCGGAACTCCGGCTCAGCCTGTCCCAAACAACAAAAATGACCATTATTAACACATCTATAAGTGTTGGAATGGTATGAACACTTTTACTATGTTTAGCTTGGAGCATTTGACTGCAAATCAAGAGGTAATCAGTTCGAACCCAGTTGGGACCCTAGGTGAGCTTGCTATAACAAGTTGGGTCAAACGATTTTACGTTTTTTTTTTAGAAAAAGATTCTAGATAGTGTTGTCGCGATAACACAACACGAACACGCAAGAAAATAGTCGTGTTCGTAGAAGTATATGACAAACCGATACCACGATAGCACAAACACGATAACGCGAAAATATTTGTGTCGTATACGTGTTTAGTATCAGAACACGATATACATGATAAAGTTGGACATGAACGTATTTTTTTAAAATAATTTTCTAAATAAATTTTTTTAATAGCTTTAAAAGTCTATTTAAATATTTAATTTTTAGAGTTCGTCAACTCTACATTAAAGACTCCTGAAATTTCATGTTTGAAATGATACAATTCGTTATTTTGTTATTTTGTTACCAACGAACACTTGGTCCAGCGGTCCCGAGATAGATTCTCAGCATGTCCCAAGATTACTTGGATGACCAATTTTTTTTTTTTAAACAAACAAATCTCTTTTAATAACTTTAAAAGTCTATTTAAATATTTAATTTTTAGAGTTTGTCAACTCTACATTACAGACTCGTGAAATTTGATGTGTGAATTGTTAATTGTTATTATGAACAATTCGTGTCATGTTCGTGTTGAGGAACATGACACGCGTCTGCGCACGATTTGCCAAGACATCCTAAGAATTTTCCCAAAAACAAAGCAAGTTTCACAACATAAACAAATTACCTGAACGCAGAGCGCGATGACATCGGCAAACCGAGACAAGGACTTGACAGGGTAGAGCCCCTTCAGCCCAGGGTCGACCATCTTAGAAAGTGCATCGATGTCGTGGAGTTGGGGTGTTGCCCATCGAACCAAAGACTGTTCCTGTCTTTGCCTTGCGCTACAATAAATTGAAACCGAATAAGAAAAGGAACGTCTTTTCTTTCAACAACTCATGGGAATTAACCATATAGGTAGAACATACCTATCAAAGGGTTTACGTCCGGTAAGAAGCTCGAGCATAACAACTCCAACGCTATAGACATCGCTCTTCATAGAATATTGACCCGACATAGTAACCTCAGGAGCACTGTATCCCAGTCCCGCATTTTGGCTAAGCGCCTATATAACACAACATTTTGTCAAATTTCTCGTCGTGTCATTCGATACGTTACAACCAAAATCAATCACAAATATCGAAAAATGGTAACATTTTTCACAATCAAAATTTTCTTAAAAGATATGTTGAAGACACTGTGATGTGGGAATACCACAAAAGTGGTTTCTCCAAAAATTAGGCACCATATATACAACAAAGCTACCTACTCCTATCACCAATTGATTTTAGGATGAAACCCGAGTTGTATAATGTGATTGCTATTTGGGTATGACTCGGGCCCGATATTAAAATTTAACAAGATAACCTGCTCTGAGTTCGGAAGGTAACACGCCAATCCACAATCTGAAAGATGTGGATTCAATTCTGGATCCAATAAGATGTTTGCTGACTTGACATTCATATGAACAACTGAGGGGGAACAAACTTCATGCAGGTACCTGAACATTCCATTCTTCATCATCACACAAATATATAATAAAAAAAACATGATTTTGAAGATCAAAGAATCAAGAACTTACTCCAGAGCCCGGGCGGTTCCCAAAGCAATCTTTACCCGGGTATTCCAAGTCAATGGCTTGCTGAAATCATCAGACAAGTGCAAGAAATCATGCAACGATCCGTTCCTATGGAACTCATATACCAATAGGTGTTGCCCATGCTCTGCACAGTAACCCACTAACTCGGTCACGTTAGGGTTGTGCAGTTGGGAGATGTTGGAAACTATTTCTGGGAATTCATCGGATAATTCGTGGGGAATGGCAGTAGAATCCAATTTCTTCACTGCAACCACCTTTGATAGTGAAAAGAAAGAAGCAAGTCAAGATTAAAGTTGCTTTTGGCCAAATAAAAACAAGAATTTGAGGTACATCTGGCCAAATAAAAGATTAAGGTGCAATTAGCCCAAAATCGAAGTTTTTAAGGCACATTTAGCTTAAAACATTAAGGTTCGTTTGACCAAAAAACAGGAATTTAGCGTACATTCGGCCCAAAAAATGCCTTTAAGCCACATTTGGCCAAAAAAACAATAATTTAAGGTAGATTTGGTTAAGGGTTAATTATCAAAAAACAAACCGAACTTTGATGAAAAACCAAACAACAAACCAAACTTTGTTTGTTGACAAACAACAAACCAAACTTTTGGAATTGAGTAATCAACAAACGTACCTCAAATTTTCATTATGTATGAACGGATTTTTCAATGTTTGAGGGAGTTATTAATCGTAATACTCTTTACTTAGAATATTTCAACTAATGTTGACTTAATAAACTCCCCGAAACATTGAAAAATCCGTTCAAACATAATGAAAAAGTTTGTTTGCTGAATAGGAATACTTTTGTGCACTTTGAGCATTTTTTTATTGGTGGATCAAGAGAGCAATACCTTTCCATCATCAAATTGAGCCCGAAATACACGCCCGAAGGTTCCTTCACCAAGAAGGTTATCGACATTGAAGCTGCCAGTAGCAATTTGCAAGTCGGCGACTGAATATGATGCCACGTTTATTACCACGTTTTTCTTTTTCTTAACTACAATAGGCTTCACTGTAACCTCCTCTTCATCGAATGACTTGTGGCGTTCAATAGGTGGAGGCTTGAGCGCTATCGATGCAGATGTATCATATGTTTTTGTGTTGACTACAGGAGCTGTTTGCACTGACTTCAACTCTGCAATTTTTGCAAAATAATATCAGCACAAAGAAATGAAACCTCAACGGGTAGACACTACTTTAATATCCGACTAAGGAAATGCAAAAAAATAAAAATTGTACCTTGCATGCCATTGGAAGAAAGGGGAGCAAGAGGCTGGTTGTCAAATTTCTCTACATCTCGCGATATCTTTCTAGATCTTTTCTTCACAAGGAAGAACGCAATAACCGCCCCCACTACCAAGATGGAAATTACAATTCCAGCTACTGCTCCTCCACTTACTCCCGATTTTTTACCGCTACCACTTGAACTGTCCGAGGAACTATCACTTCCACTTTTGTGATTGCCGTTCGATTTAGTGGCTGGAGGTGTACCAGGTGGAGGCGGAGGTGCAGGACCCGAGCTAAATGAGTTACCACCTTTCCTGTAAAAAAAAAACACAATTTTGTTGAGGCATTATCACTTTAAAAAATTCATGTGGAAAGTGAGTAAGTTATGAAATGCTTACTGCAAATTAATGTTCTTCAGCTGATCTGGAACCCATCCAGTGAAATGGTTATTTGAGATATCCCTGGAATTAAAAGAACACAAAATTGTCAAATCTCGAGACAAGGATACGGCCTTGGATAAAGAACAGATTATCAAGTTACGATTTTTACTGTCACCTACAGAGTTTTAAGAGGGAGATTGGCAAGAGAATTGATGTCTCCGGTAAATTGATTGTTTTGCAAGTACCTGTATAAAGATGAATAGGTAAACAATGGTAAAGATCGGTTTTTTATTTTCTTTTCTTAGTGCAGTTTACCTTAAAAGTTAAAACTTACATTGTTGTCACGCTTGAGAGAGAGCTAAAACTCTGCGGAAGCTTACCCGCCAACACATTAAAAGAGAGATCCCTGAACAAAACAAGATTATGCTTAAAGCTTTTTGAAAAAAGTTTTAATTTTTAACTAGAAACTCGATGAAATAGTGGAGGAAAGCGTTATAGATATAGGTCTAAAGACGATAGATCTCACAGTGTAGTAAGTGAAGAGAGTTGTCCAAACATCACATCGTTCAGTTGGGTGGATTGGAGCTGATTATGCCCAAGGTTTCTACATCATTACCCGAAAAACGAATATTACACCACTCGGAAAGTGAAACATTTCACAATCGCAAGAATTTCATTGATAAAATAAACTTACAGATATTTAAGAGAAGTCAGATCATGAACAATATAAGGGATTTCTCCATTGAAGTTGTTATTGGCAAGATTTCTGCAAAAAAAGAAAACTAATATCAGCAAATGCCATCTAAATAAGTGAACAAGAACGAATCAAGATAAAGATAATGCGATATCCTACAGTTTTTGCACTTTTGGTGGGAGTGAATATGGAATCTGCCCATTGAGATTATTATTGCTCACATCTCTGGGGGGAAAAAGCTCGGTTAATGCATATTTATAGAACATAGAGCAAGAATCACATAAATCCACGTGCTTACAGTTCAGTCAACTCCGTTAAGCTTCCGAGTTCATAGCCGATATTACCAGAAAGTCCAAGACCCGGAAGCTTACTGCTTAAAGCAAGAATACGCATCAGACAATACCAAGAAACATTACCGTACTTTGTTTCTCGCTCTTTAGTAGGAGGTTGGAAAACTAAGAGAGAACTCAAAATTACATTTGTGTTACTCGGGATTTCGAGCAGGTGATGCCTTTCCAAGATTCGTCACACGGGTTGTCACCATTTGCAGTCCACCCAGTTAGCTGACCATTATAATTCATACTCTGGAACATACTCCTTATAGCAGAAGCTGTTCATTGAAACACAAGAAATTCATAGAAATAGCATGTATTGTTAGTTCAACCCGTCTATCACGATAATGTCACGAAAAAAGGAAAGAAAAAAAAAACACTTTTTGTTTCAATTTTGTTGATAAATGTTCGGTCTGAATGTCTGATAATCCCATGTTTCAATTCCTGTCAGATGCTAATAGATACATCACAATGCTAGCAGGTGTTACTTGAATTGTCTTTCCATCAAGAAAAGCAAAATTGAACTCGAAAATTTACTAACAATATTCGAGAAAACGAAGATTTCTTGCAGATTTTATTCCAATAACAAAGCCATCAGATCTCCATCAAGAATGGCTAAAAATAGCTGAGTCTTCCGCTTCAGTAAATGCTTTTTTTCCAGGTCTCTCTATCTCCATCATCGAGAAGTGAAATACCAGTCCAAGGTATCAGAAATACCAAATTCATCGGGACAAGACACCTAAACGACCAAAGATAGCGGCAGAAAGGAAAAAACAGCAAAGAAAATCTATTGGAGGGAGCAAGAACAGAAAACCCATATCCAGACGGATGTAAGCAGTGTTATCAAAGTCAGCCATAAATCTAAAGTGGAGCTGCAGTTTCTTATAAATCTGATCCAAATTGATACAACTTTCCTCATCTAAGCAGCAACGAATCTAAAAGCATCATCAAAGAGGCAGATTTGGGAAAGAAGCAGCTCATGCAAAGAACAGAGTCAAAATGCTGACCATCAGTTGGATCTGTGGCGCCATTAATGGAAGTGATAAGGCAGCTCAGAATGTTAAGACTCAGCAGCACCGCCGCCATCTCCGTCTTCGTCCTCGCCCCCTCCATCGTCATGCCCTCTCCTACCTCAGACTCTCTCTCTCTCTCTCTCTATCTACTTTCTCTCTCCTCAGAATCTGACACCAGTGAACAAAAAGGCTGAAATCAGCCCTTCTTTAATTTTATTTCGCAATTCCTTCAAAAATTTATGCTTTCTTCATAAGCCGTGCCAAGGAAAAGCTAGCTGGCACGAACTGCTAGAAGAATCCAAGACCACAGCTACTGAACCGTAAAAAGCTCCAATCTTTAATAATGGGTGCATTATTCATTTCACACAAGTAAATAAACTAAATATTCCACCTTTCTTTTCCGAATCAGTAGGGTTCTTGATTTTCAAAGGTAAACAAAATCAGAGAGGATTGGAGGAAAATGTAGCTTTTTAAGTTAGTGGGTCAACACTGTTTAGTTACTGTTGAAACCTAATGTTCTGTGATTATATTCTCTAATCATCATCATTAAAATAAACGAAAATGAAAAGTAGAGGTAGCTTTCACACGCTTAATAAGAACTGTTCTACATAGACTGATCACTGTTCTTTGTTATTTACTGTATCTGTAGCTTTCGTAGGGAAGCAGCACCGCCAGATTATATGGAAGATTTTAATAGGGAGTTTACAAGGATTAGCTCAATAATTGACAGTCTGTATTATATTATCATTATAAACATACATTTGTTTCATGAAAATAATAAAAATTACATTTTTCTTTGCATATTATAGCTGGATAAAAGCGTGTTGACCTTAAATTAGTTTGATATACTCTAGAGGCTATACGTTTACGTTTTGTGTGACGTCTACTGATGTTTAGGGTTTGTCATAAACCAGGTGCTCCCATATCTGACCAAAGAAGACAACCTAACCGGCCATGGCCAACCACGCGCCGCAACTTGCCAGAAACCAGAGAATTGTGTCTTCCTTCACAAATGGAGAAGAGAAGACGCAATCTTTGAAAAGAATACACTACACTGACCGAGTCTATCATCAGATCAGACTGAATCAAGCCCAACCTCCGACCAATTATGCTTCTTCAGTGGAACAGTAACATGACACAAAAGGAGCGATTTTGAGTAAAATAAGGTCTCTCTCCATCGAAGTCTACTCTTTCTCAGTTTCCCAAAACCGTACATGAAATAATGCAACGACAACCAACAGATCGGATTCTAAACACACTTCACCAATGTCATCAGTGACGGTGGCCAATGAGACAAGCTTCTTCCCTAGGGAACCATTTCACGGCTAAGTAATGGCCGTGGAACGTCTTCTCCGGTCAGCTTTCATACTATGCAGTCTCTTAATCACAAGCCTGCCGCACGGCAGTAGGGCAGACGCGACATCTTCGAAACCGGCGCTCCTCAGGCTAAAGCATTCCTTTGTGGGTTCAGACCGTTATCTCGATACGTGGAACCCAAGGTTCGAACCACGCAAGAAGAACAGAACGTGGGTCGGGCCAGAATGCTACAATGGTATTGTCACGGGGATTCGGCTTGAGAACATGGACCTGTCGGGCACGATCGATATCAACGTGTTGGTCGAGGTTCAGAGTGTCGAGACAGTTAGCTTCGTCGGCAATGCGTTCTCGGGTCCGATCCCCGAGTTCGACCGCATGGTTGCGTTGAGAGCTCTCTCCCTTTCAAAAGACAAATTTTTGGGTAGAATTCCAATGGTATTCTTTGAGAAAATGAAATTTATGAACAAGTTATATCGTTATCGAACAACAAATTTACGGGTCCTATCCCGGCATCGATCTCTAAGTTATCGCGTCTCGAGAACAATCGGTTCGGTGGTGAAGCGGATAAAGGCTGCAAATGCGATGGAGAAAGGCGAGTTCAACGAGTATATTAGGAAGCTCGCGAAGTTGCGCCACCCGAACGTTCTGTCGCCCGTCGCCTACCATTATCGAACCGTTGAGAAGTTGGTGGTCTATGAGTACATGCCCAAGGGAAGCTTACTCTATCTATTACATGGTACACAAGTAGTTCGTCTTTGAACATGTTCATAACATCCCGGTTTTTCAAATATCATAACCGTACTATAATCTGAATTCGATGTACTTTAACCGCAATATTGTTGTAAATTTTGTTGAAAAAAATGGACATTTTGTCAAAATTTTGTAAGTTTGGATTAGTTTTGTAATTAAGTCAAACTTGCACAAGAAAATCCTAAAAATGAGAATTTCTTCTATAGTTAATTTTTTTTCTCATCAGACTATTGTGTCGATATTTGTCAGAATCTTTTTTCGGTTATCATGTTCGACCTTTCTTTCACGTTGACTGTTATGTTCGGTCAGTTGGTCTGTTTGAGTTTGGACGTTGTTCAGTTCGGTCAGGAGAACTCTGTGTTACTTTCTATCTGACGACACTGTTGCATCTTGAGAGGTGATATTCCCCTAAACCCTCGAGTACAAACCTGCGGGGTGAGGAGATGGCGAAATTGTCTTAAGTAAATTTTGCACCAAACGGATATCATTTTGAAATTTTGTCAATTTCGATGATATACATGATTTGAATGATGATCCTGAATGTTAATTATATTGCATATTGATTCTTATACTTTTAGAATATTACAGTTTAGTCCAACCTCTATGTATAACAATTTTTTTGTCTAACATGTTAATTTGTAACGATTGCCTCTCTAGGTGATCGGGGACCGTCCCACGTAGGGGGCTCAATTTGCGGGTTGTGTCGACCCATGGATCGTGTCAGCCACGGGTCGTGTCAGGAATCGTTTGACCCAAACACGATCCATGTATTTGTATGGGTCAAGAATCGTAACTCAAACCTGACCTGCGGGGCGGTAGGTCAACCCGTCAGTAATATTAAGGAACCTGACCCGCGGGTTGATGGATCAACCGCAGGTCAGACTGACCCGTCATTAATAGTAAGACATGAGTCAGACTGACTCATTCGACCTCCTTGCCCTGCGGGTCAGACTGACCTGTTCGACCCACCACCAGTTAAAAAATCAGAAACATCTGACCCATGAGTCACGGATTAACCCATGGGTCATAGGTGTAAAGTAAAGTCTCTAATTATTATCTAATAATATATACTTTCCATGGGTCACGGATTGACCCATGGGTCGTGTCAAAATGACTCATGGGTCAAAAAGTCTGACCTAAACACGGGTCGTGTTTGGGTCACCCATGGATTGAGTCAATTTTTGACACCCCTAGTCCCACGCGAATCACGACTGGCCGACCCGTTTAAAGATCATCAAAGGCATTGCTAAAGGAATCGAATATTTGCACGACGAGCTTTCATCGACCGATTTCCCCCACGGGATCTCAAATCGAGCAACATTCTCCTAGGACCCGACAATGAGCCTATGCTCTCCGAATACGGCTTTAAGCTGATGATCACCACCGTTACCAGTCTCCAATCACTCTTCGAATTCAAGGCACCGGAGGCTGTCCAAGACGGTGTTATATCGTTGAAGTGTGATGTCTTCTGCCTCAGAATCTTGATTCTCAACGACGTGAAGCGGCGGATCAGGGCAGCTTGCGTCGCAAGCAACGTCTAGATCCGACTAGGGATTAAGGATGTCGTCCGAAGTATCCACAATGTACGATAAGTTGTCGATTCGCACAGATTCAGTCGTACAATTAGATTCGGTCGTCGTACAATCAGTTCCGATAGAATACAATACGAAACAAAAAATAAGTTTTGTTTTTTAGAAAATGGTTTAATTTTAAAATATTTTATAAAGTGTGAAATTTTTATAGTAAAAGTAAAAAAAAAAAAACGAAATGTTTGAATAAGATATTTATAATAATTGGAAAAAAAAAAAGGGAATGAAGCTTCCTAAGTGGAGGGTGGGAATGTATATATATATAATTGAAGTGTTCATATTTGACACGTACGTACATATATATATATTACTTAAGTAGGATTGACTTTCTATGAAGGAAGCTGACTCTAGAAAAATTCCACACCTCCGACACTTCTTAGAAACTTCTGTGGGTGTTTATAATATTTGTCCTGCAAGAGATATTATTCAGTTAATACATTATTTGAAGTGGCTATATAAGACTATAAGTATACTCTTACATAAAAAAAAACATTTATAAATGATATATCTTATCTTTTGTTTAAAATCTCATATTTAATAATATATATATAATTTTAATATTATGTTTTTAAATATATTTTCTTACATTTATTTACTATATTTTTTTTAATTTGAATATCATAGTAAAATAAAACGATTTTTTCTATAGTTTTCCATTTATGTAAAATAAATGTGAAGAGACTTTCGAAAATATATGGCTCATATATTTTTTTATATATTAAAATTATTGTAATAATTAAATTAAGAATAAAATTTATGTATTCTTTAAGTCTAGTAATTAAAAAAAAACAAAACAAAAACTCCAAGTCCAGATAAAAATTAATTAATAACATTATAATATATATTGTAAGTCTGAGCTCAATATTTACTGCCAAGGCTGAATTTATAATTTCCAATTTTTTTAAAAATATTAACTTTTTTTTTTATAACTTCAAACATAAATTCTAACATAAAAATAGTAATTCAAAAGTGGCATGTCCCTTTTGAAACCAAAGGAGGAGCTAACTTCATGCAGAACCCTAAAGGTTTCCTCCTTCATCATCTCTTTATCTTAAATTTCTCCATCTTTTTGCATTTTTCTTTTACAGAAAACTAAAAAAAATATTAAAAAAGTTCTTCCCTTTAAATTAAAACACTCACCACACCCAATATAAGATGAATCAAGTCGTGGAAATATTAGTTACCATCCTCTTACCTCCCCTTGGTACCTTTCTGCGTTTTAAATGCCAAGTAAAAATAATTTATTTACTGTTTTTTTTTAAAAATTACTGTTATTTTTTATTCATAATAATCTCAGTTTCTTGTTCTTCCTTCCGTGTTTTATCTTTGCAGATTGAGTTTTGGATAACGCTGGTGCTGACAACATTTGGATGGCTTCCTGGTCTAATTTATGCACTCTATGTTTTGCTGAAGTAACAACAATAGGTCAAATTTAATGAGAAAAAAACTATTTTTCTTTATATTACTAAAGGAATTTAGATAATTTTTTTTTTAAAAAATAGAGTATTGAATGTGAAAAAAAAAATTACAGAATAATGCAGGGAATAAGTAAATTCATTATATATATTGTAATATTGTATGCAGTATGGTCAATGATGAAGTCAAAGCTGAATTTAAAGTGGATCAATTATAGGTATAATTAATGATAATAATTAATTCAATAGAGTAAAATACAATATACTTATAAATTTAATAATTTTTATTTTAAAAAATTTAAATGTTTAGGAGGTAATTATATTACTTATTATATGTTTAGAATGCAAAATAATATTTAAGGGTAGTGGGGATATTGAATAGATTATATTTTTATTTTATTTTAATACTAGAAGGAAGTCAAAGTTATGGAGGATGAAGTTGCCAGAGGGATACTAAAATTAAACAATAATTATTTGACTAGACCACTTTTAGTAATTTATTGTGTGCCAATTTGGTTTGCTTATGGATCAAAGATATTATTATTTTTACTAATAATAATATATAATAAGAAAACTTGCACTTTTTAATTGAATTACAACTTACGTATGACCAAAAAAAAAAATTTACAACTTACACGTCTCAGCTCTACGTAGGAAAGAGATAGAAAGGTTAGAAATAAATAAATTAAATTCGTACAAATAGTTACATATATATATATATATAAGGAAAAACTACCAAACTGGTATATGAATTGATAATGATTAGCAAGTAGGTACTTAATTTTTTTTTTTTGTAATAAATAGGTTGCTGAATTTTCTTAAATAAGCAAATAGCTAGGTATCTACCGTTATTTTTCGTTAAAAATAAACGGAAAATATCACGTGAGGAGCAAACATGTACCTGAACTTACACGAATGAGCAAATAGGTACTTGAAATCTTGAATTGGTTCAAAATCAATTCGATTGAACAAGTTCTGAACCGATTCAGGTACCTACTTGCTCATTCATGTAAGTTCAGGTACCTACTTACTCCTCACGTACTGCTCACGTGATATTTTTAATTTATTCTTAATGAAAACTAACAATATGTACATATTTGCTAATTTTCATAAGTTCGACTACTTAGTTGTTACAAAAAAAAATTTAATTACCTACTTGCTAATACAAGTTCGGGTACCCTCGGTAGTTTTTCCAGATACTAAAGATATAAATGTGAAAAATAACTCAAACTATCATTAAATAATACTATTTGGATATAAAAATTATGGGAATAAAAAAATACTTTTTTGTCTTCCTTAGAAAAATATACGACGACTACGACAGGTTCTTCTTCTTCGATGTCCAAGGCAGCCAAAGGTCCAATTTGCCAACTGACTTTATGAGTGACGTCATTGTATGTATATGAGTCGTCTTTCTTAGTTCTTACTATAAATATGACGCCACCACGAAAAATATCTATTTTACTTTTACGTATGAATCTCTCTCTCGATCGAACCAGAAAAGACCGCCACAAACTGTGTTTCCAATACAAATCCTTCCATCAGCCAGTCAAATTCAACAACAATCGAAAGACCCATCTCCATAATCATCTTCTTTTAAGAGCTAACAATTGGAGTTTCTTGATTGATTTAAATTCTGGGTTTTTCGTTCTTGATCGTGCCTCGACGGAATTCACCATAAAGTTGCCTTTTTTCCCATCCGATGAAGATGGAATCTCCGAGTAACCGTAGTAGTCTGTCGCCGGAGGAAGCTCAAGAGGTGATACTGACGTGGGGCTTGACGGAATCTTTTGATGAAGGGAGAGAGGGGATGATTTTTCAAGGGGAGAGGGAGGAGATAAAGCGGT
The DNA here is from genome assembly GCA_946814005.1 of Chamaenerion angustifolium. Lineage (NCBI taxonomy): Eukaryota > Viridiplantae > Streptophyta > Magnoliopsida > Myrtales > Onagraceae > Chamaenerion > Chamaenerion angustifolium. The sequence goes on from OX328281.1 coordinate 1,105,993, forward strand.
ACTTGCTTGCCGTCGACGTGATCAGGCGAAGCTCCGACGATGACAGATGCCAGCGCAACTCCGTTATTCGGATAGCCATGGCTCGGCTCGAGGATGAGTTCCGGAATCTCCTGCTCACGCAAGCATCGGAATATGATTCACTTGAGTCAGTCACTTCTAGACTATCCATCTCCGGCGACGGACTGGGCCGTGACGCCGGAGAAGATGAAGGCTCTGTACACGTGGAGTTGCCGCTTGGTTTCGAAGACTATTCGGAATCAATATTGAGCCGCCGGTCGAGCAGTGGCTGTAGCCTCAGAGAGCTCGATCTTGTTTCTTGTGTAATCATAGATGACCTTCGGAGCATCGCCGAGAGGATGGCGGCTTGTGGGTTCTCCGCCGCGTGCGTGCGCGCTCACAGTGGCGTAAGGAGGTCCGCCGTGGAAACCACCCTCAGAAAGCTGGGGATAGAGAAGTTGACCATCGGAGACGTGCAGAAGATGGAAGGTCGCTCTCAGGAGAAGAGGATCAAGCGGTGGATTAGGGCAGCTAGGGTTTGCTTCAGGGTTGTTTTCCCGGCAGAGAAACGGCTCTCCGATCAGGTCTTCGCTGGAATCACCAACATGGACGAAACTTCCTTCTCTGACACCGTGAAGCCGTCAGCCCTCCAGCTGTTAACCTTTGCAGAGGCGATCGGCATCGTCAGCCACAAGTCGCCGGAGCGTCTCTTCAAGGTGGTAGACCTCCACGATTGCTTGTCCGACTTAATCCCCGACATCGAACTCAACTTCGAATGGAAGCCGGTGCAGATTATTCCGTCCAAGGCGGCGGAGATCTTGGTTAGGCTGGGAGAGTCCGTAAGAACGATCCTCTTCGAGTTTGAGACCTCGGTTCTTAACGAACCGTCGGTAATTCCGGTCCCCGGCGGCACCATCCATCCCTTAACCCGGTACGTGATGAACTACGTAAGCCTAATATCCGACTACAAAGAAGCCGTCGATGGGCTAATCGTGTTGAGACCCCTTATAGAGCCGGCGGACCCGACCCACCCAAGCCTAGACCTTTGGGATTTTGAGGGCAAGAGCCCGCTAGAACTCCACTTGATATGGATCATAGTAGTTCTAGCGCATAATCTAGAGACTAAGTCCAAGCACTATAGAGACCCTTCTCTAGGGCACCTCTTTATCATGAACAATATCCACTACATTGTCCAAAAGACGACCACCTCGCCGGAGCTAGCCCTCATGATCGGAGATGGCTACCTCCGCCGGCTCACTGCCAGGTACCGCCAGGCAGCGACTGGGTACCACCGGTCGACTTGGATTAGCGTGTTGTACTGCCTCCGGGACGAAGGGTTGCACTCGAGCGGGAGCTTTTCCTACTCGGGGGTTTTGAAAAAGGTTTTGAAAGAGCGGTTCAAGGCGTTCAACGCAATGTTCGATGATGTCCATCGGGTTCAGACCGTGTGGCACGTCGTGGACACTCAGCTAAAGGAAGAGCTCAGGATCCTGATATTGGAGCATCTGGTCCCTGCGTATCGATCGTATTTGGGCCGTTATCGAGGTCACATTGAGAGCGGGAGGCACTCCGGGACCTACATTAAGTACTCGGTGGAGGACTTGGAGGCTTTGGTGTCAGACCTCTTCGAGGGGGCCCCGGCGTCGAGCCACCATGCTCGGAGGAAATCGGGTTGATGAAGGGTTCATAGTTAGTTTGTTTGGAGATTTTCAAGCACGTATTCATTGATGTTAATAATAATGTATATATCTTTTTGTTAGACAAGTTCGGGTTTTTTTCTATCGGGGCACAACTCGATTCAACTAAGTATTGCTAGCAGAGTGCATTATCTAAGGAATCAATAGCATTACTGGCCAAAACAAAAGTAATCAGCAGCAGTAGTAGTAGCAGCAGAGTTACTGGAATGAAGAACACAGAATCCATTTTTACTGGGAAATGAATATTCTTTCTAACCTCAAATTTCAAATGTAATAAATATTGATACGGATTTGATACATTTATCGACTGTGCATGATTTTAAATACAATAGCATATAGCATACTAGATATCGATTCATGACGGATTTCAACACCTATCTCTTATACCACAAAGGAATCTGCAAAAAAAAAGACATACCGTGACGAACTTGATGAAGAAGATACGCAACTAATTGATGTCAGCTCCAGAATTTGCATTTTTCATGTGCTTTGGGACCATAACCAGATTCATCTAACCCGATCTACTCGGTCTTGTCTTCTTCCACATTACTGTCTTCGCCATCACTGCCACGTAGAAGTCGGGATTCTTCTTCATCATCATCGTCATCGTCAGCTTTGGATGGTTTCATGATGGTCAAGTTGGTGCCATCCTTGTCAAAATCTTCAGCAGCATCCTCAGAATAAGCATATCTGCCACGGATATACGACATTAGAGGTAGTTTAGAAAAAAGGGATTGGATTTTGACACTGAAAACATTGAAGATATGAGCATAGGGTCTAGAAGATTCAGAATTTTTTGGACAAGGAAAAAAGCATGGATGAGAGCTAAGCAATCCCTATGAGCCCTCCATCAATTGGGTAATGAAAACTCTCAATTGCCAAAGGATGGTTTAATTAATGAAACTGGGGGGGTGGGGGGGGGGGGGGGGGGGGGGGGGGGTGAATCTAGAAACACGAATCGATAATAGTACTTTTGGGTTGAAAAAACATATTTTTGCTAGAAATATTCAATTTAGGGTACAAAATTCAAATTTTTTACCTTGTTGAATTCTGGGATGGGGCCCAAAGGACACAAATTATGCATAGCAATGCAAAGGAGAGAGCTTGCCAAAATGCAGGGATGATCCATGCGCTCTGCCACCACTCGTTGTACACATCATTCGCTTTGAAATAAAGCTGCAGAGTAAAGAGTCATTGATAGTTATATAGATCGATGGGACATTGATTAGGAACGACCACAGCTTTATAACTTCGGGGAAATGAAGAATTTTATAGTTTCCACATTGTCTGAGAATAGTTTTAGCTAAAAGAGCGTAAGTCGGAAGAGTCATTTATCCTCATCCCAAAGTAAATTACCTCATAGCAGATCCAAACCACTGAAAAGATCACAGCAACTGCAAGAGCGTTTGTGAATTTTCTGTAAATGTCTAGTTTTACAGTCATCCGCTTAGCCTGTTACAGGACATGGAAAATGCAAATAAATTAAACAATTCAACCTCCAACGAAAGGCCGATTCAATTAAGAACCACAATAAGAATGTTATAGCCAAACCAACTGCAAATGAAGGCAATACAAGGAAAATTGTCTAAAATCATTGCTTAGCTCCATATTCTATGGAAACATTTCTGTAGTATATCACTCCTCTTTAGACGCTGTGTCACTGTGTGCACTAATGTCACCACAAACTTAATCATAAATAAAATCTGTGCCGAGTAACTTCAACTGATTGTAAGGTCAACAAAAAGGAAATAACTTGCATGGAATCAAAATGGTAATCCAGATCAAGTACCTGAAGCTTATTGAGAGTAGCATTGAGAGAAGTGAATATCCATAGAATGAAAAATGCATCCAAGAAAGCCACAGGAAGAACCAGAAATAGCCTAGCTTTTCCAGAAACATCATTGACTGTACCCACATTTTCTACCAACTCCAAAGCCTCAGATGCCAAGAAGAAGGTCAATCCAAGCATTATGACTTTTGATGTAAGTCCACCAAGAGTTGGTCTCACGACACCATAGCCCATTGCAACAATCAAGATGATAAGACGGGCAACTGTCCGTTTAATTGTGCCAAACGTAACTGACCAGAAGGTGAGCCAAGTAGATCGAATTCCACTTCCATTGAATGCAGCATAGTCGAAATACCACATTGCCATCTCTAATAACCCCAGAACAATAACAACTGAAATGCAGTTTTGCAGCTGAAGAATTTCCTTAAAATTTTTTGCATACTGAGAGAACCAAAATATTCCAAGAACCACGAAAGCAAGGGACATATAACCGTAGAAGTTCATCAGAGGAGCCATTCTTCCAGGTAGATAACCATTCGTATTTCTCCAAGTAGTCTTTCCAAGAACAATCACATCCCGAAGATTTGGGTCACAGTGCACGAAATATAAGTTGTACATTCCAGTTTTTGTTATGGGTATCGTTGTAGTGGGCAGTTTAGTAACTACTTTATTCGCATGGAATGAAGCAGTGACCACTTTGGGCCAATCAGGGTTCTTTGCTGATGGGCGGCGAATGATTTGCCCTTGAGTGCAAACACCAAGCTTCGCAAGATCAGCTGTGCAGCAGACTTCTCTTTGACCTCCATAGGCAGAACCACCGATTGTTTCTTTGTCTTCCACCTCAAATATCACAGCTTGGATCAACCCTGAGGTAAAGTTTGTATTGTCCTTGGGCCTCCGGAATGAAACTTTGTTAAATCTGATATTACAAAAAATCAAACATTTAAAATGTTAAGAATGAACATTGTGTTGTCATAGTTGGGCTAATGTGAAGGAACAAATGCATGATTGGGACATACACAACACAAACGGGATGATTCCATCAATCTGATGCCCCTAAGTCTGTAAGTCTATTGAAACTTCCAAGCTCATGTGACTTATTTTTAACGCTTGCATTTGCAGATCCATATTTCATTTTTATGCATGTGTTACCATCATTTGTCACAGCTTACTATCCTCTTAACTGATAGATTCGGAAAGGAAAATGAAGGGAGAGCCTATTCAAGATAGGCCAACTGTTCAGACATTTGCACCTTGCACTGAACGCAACTAAGCACGTCCCTTACTAAAATCATCATTCTACCTTGAACAGAGAAGACAAATAAAATCAAAATATAGGTTTTATTCTTTCAAAATGTCCATCGAACTTCATGTTAGGGTTCGTTGTAGTTTAGAAGGGGGGGGGGGGGGGGGGGTCAATTGCCCCCTTTGGCTTCGTCCATACGATGGCATCAACCAACTTAGCAGAAGATTCACAAAGAAATAGCTGCAACATCAAATGACACAAGGGCTCCAAGTCCTTCCGAAAACCTAGGGAGACAAAACAGATTAAGGCGGATAGTTTATAGCTGGATAAACAAAAGAACAGAAATCAAATGACCAAGAGCAATATCACTTTAGCAAGGATTTCATTTCACTCATTTGCTGCATACAAAAGGAGCAGCTTAAGAAAAATACTTAGAGAGAGCTAGTGATTATTGTTTTTTATATGGTAGGTATCCAACCATTTTGCCCGAGTATTCTTCAGTCTTATGAAGGTTTTCTTTGATTTGAATCAATAATACCACAAATATTATTCGCATAACAACAGCCAAGATTGAGCCATTACCCAGAAACCAAATCAAGCTCAAGTACCATCTGGATCAGAAGGAATAATCACAATCCATTTGCTAGTCAATCTACAGTCCATCAAAATATAGACAGTAAAACAATCAATGCAGGACCGCGTCAATGGAGAAGTGAGAACCAGAACTCCTTACGTTATATAAGAGCCGTCGCCATTGTCAGCGGTGGAGGAGGCAATTCCTTCGCTGCCTCCATGTACCACAAACGCATTTCCTCTACTGACAAACCTCTCTCCTGTGTAGAAATGAATTGAGGCATCAGCGAAGAAAACGAGCCAACAGAGGAGGAACAGCAGCGCCGACACGGATCTCAAGCCCGGAATCATCGGATCGTTTTTCGCCACTCAGCCACCGGGACACCGACAACGCTTCAGCTTCCAGTTAGAGAGAGAGAGAGAGAGGGATGGAGAGAGAATGGCGGATCTGCAATTTATTTGGTGTGCAGTAAAAGCAAGTAGATGAAGATTGAAGCCGAAGTCTCAACTGAAGAACGATTGAAGAGAGCTCAACGACCCAATTCATTTATTTTATTATGTCTTAAATATTAAGCAGCTAACCTCCGTTCAATTTAGCCGAACTTTGCAACAAGCTAGCCGAACTTTGAAAATTCAAAATGTGTTACCATAACTTTGAAAAAAGTGCAAATAGTTAACTCCGTCTAATTTCCGACGAATTTCCGTCAACATTTGATGAAAAATTGGACGAAGGTAGCTATTTGCATTTTCTTCAAAGTTGAGTTAGTCCGTTTTCAATTTTCAAAGTTTGAATAGCTCGTTGCAAAACGTTCAAAGTTAAAGTAGTTCACTGGTATTTAACATTTTTATTATCATATAGTTGGTCAAAAAAAAGATATATTATCATATAATATATATAATTATTATTATATATATATATATATAATATTATAATATTTATTTATTTATTTTTATTTAATAATGGAATATTATATGTTTGTCATAACTTTGGCCAAAAATAAAACAAAAATCTATTTATTATAAATTAAGCATTTTCTTCTTCAATTTAGAAATAAAAAATAGACTTATATGTAGTTTAGAAAATCATAAGAGGCCATGTATCCTAATATTTGATTAAGTCACCATTACTATATCAGATAAAATATATTTACTGAAAAATAAAAATAATTCGTATAAAGCGAAATTATTCACGTACATATAGTAATATTCACCTTCAATTACAAAGGAAACGAAACTTTAGGGGGGAAATGAAGAAAAGGTAAACAATGAGGACCAAAAATGTAGAGATCTCCTCTAGCTTTGGCTAGTACAGACTCTACAGAAATCCATATACTCTTCTGTTTTAGATCTTCCAATCTAAACAAGTGCTGCTCTGAACTGAATCAACAAACAACCGATGTAAAAAAAGAAAAACGGAGTCGCCGCCGCCATAAAAAACCGAACATCGATCGTCATGTCGTCTCAGTAAGCAGTATGATACCGTTATTCTTCTCCGAACCACTGTAAATTTTTTATAACAAATCATCTGCTGAATCTGCAATTTTTTTTAAAAAATGTGTAGCAGTTAGGATTAGGAAAGAACCCGGAAGTTGAGATCAGATGCGGAGATCAAAATCTTACCTTGTAATTACATTCGTGTGGAATAAACCCGAGTATAATCCAATCAAATCTCCAGAACGATATCTGCAGTTATTGAAATCAGAAGCATCAGGTTCCATCCTTATTGAACTCTATGACTAATAGCTTGTTTCCCAAGAAATGATATCGACCCAGTTGTCTCACTTCTCTCTGTTTTGTATCATTTCCATCCTTATTGGAGTTCATCACTAACGTAATTGTCAAAGGAGTTCTACCTCGTTACAAAGTAAGATACGAAAATAAAATTGAGAACTTACAATCTGAATCTGTCTTGACCCATTTAGATCCGTCACTAATCTTTTCCTTTCGTTCATCATTCTGATCTACTGTTGAATTTGTTCTATTCTCGATGTATTTCTTCATCGATGATGCCCGGGAAGCATTTTGGGGGTACATTTTCTTCCGGATGATTGTCCTCAACAGCTGCCAAAAAAGAAAGAAAAACATTTAAAATAGGTTCATGAACCATGTTTCTTGACAGACAAGACATTATGATGTTCCTTCATCCTTGTTCTTCCCACCTTCTCCATTTGTGATTCTGGAAGAGGGTCCCGGAGACTCAGTGCGGGAGTGAACCCGCTTGTACACACAAACATCTTCTTGAGAAGAAACGATATGGATTTCTTCCCAAACGATTTCTTGCTTTTATCGGCACAAATCTCCTTGCATTTATGGATTATGACGCTAATAGTCCGCTCAATTTCTTGATCCCGATCATCGGATTCACCACTGATTGGATCACTGATTCTTCGAACAACTTCTAAGCTTGAAGGGCAGTTGAGGAATCGGTCCAATGGAAGATCCAATTGTTCCCTCTTGGAAGATGGTTTACAAGTAAGTAGTTTTGTGAGCTCCTTCTGCAATTTTCCGACTTCTTCGGGGTTAAAATCGGAAAGATCCGGAGATAAAGTTAGATTTTCTTGTACATCTTGGGTTTCTTCTAAGTCGGTGTTTCCGAATGTCCCGATCGCAAGCAATCCGTGTGGCCAATCGTTGAATTCTTCTCTGGAATCTTGTTTAACATGATGAACTGTGTGGATGGCAAAACAAGTCATCAGAAATCTGCATAATTTACTGAAAATTGATGATAATTTATTTTTCCCAATCCAACAAAATTCATTTAAGATTTTAAGATCATCTTTTTATTACAAAAAATAAAGCATTAATATTGATTGGAAGTTGGATGAACACTTACATTTTGAGGCTGGGACAGTAGTCTGCTGCTGCTGTCCATTTCTTTGTTTACCACTGATCTTATTCTGAACCCAGCTGAAGAACTGCAATTCAAGAACATCAAAACATAAGCTTTCATCAGATACAAATTCCACTCTACAAAAAACTTAACCCAATGCAGACAAACATTCACCTTCATTGTGAGATAAATAGATAGAGAAACTAAGAAGGCTATCAGCTTTGCTGTTCCTAAGAAGCAGGAGCTTAAAAAGAATTAGCAAAGTGTAGAAATATGGTTGCAGATAAGGTGTTCGTCGGAATGCAAATGAAGAAAAATTAGATTTTAGAGGGTCGAGGATTGATGAATTTCATGGCAAGTCTCTAAAATTTTTTCAAAGGGTTCAAGTTCCCAGCTAAGATGAATCTGACCCACTTTAAGGTCCAAACTTTCTCACATACAGACTAGACTAAAGGACTAAAGCTGAAGCTACTGATCCATTATACAACTAATTATACCTAAAGCTGACTAGCAGGAAGACATTCTGAATCAATTCTATTGGATTTCGATCTCCGAGAAGAAGAATACATTGTTTAATAGTTCGTTCAAATTCTGTAGAGAGCTTCGAGAGAATACAACGGGAACTGTTTCTGGAACAAACCTTTCTGTAGGGCCGCGACTATGAGGCCGCATTTCAGCCATCGGATTTCGCCGTTGAAGATCCAAATGCTCTGTCCATCAATGGAGGTAAAGAAGGTGGATAGCCAATCTCCATACAGGTTTCGATCAGACGATGATGGCGTTGACACGACGAAGGGTCGAAGATTTTGTCTCAGTGACGACGGAGAGGAGGAGAAGACGGTGGTGTCTTGACACTTGTCAGTTCTTCTCATCCTAAAAAACAGATTACATGTTAGGAAGAAAAAAAAAAACATCAAAATAATACAAATTTTAAAAAAAAAAATACAAAACAGCAAATGAGCTTTTATTATTCAAATATTCATGAAACATATAATAAAAGAATAACATAAAGACATAACACATAGTAAATTTTATATCATGTTTGTGTTATAAGCAGTGTTATCATAATCGGGTCGGACTGTTTGTCTGACCGGGTCCAATTGGAAATTGGATCCCTGTCCGGTTTGGTTCATCTAAAAGATCGAATTGTATAGTAACAGAGTTTGAACCGATGTGAACCGACCGATTTTGCAAAACACGGTTGGTTTCTGGTTCCTTTTTTGTGATGATTTTTTTAAAACAAACCAATTGGATTTCATTTTTGTGGGGGGATGATTTTTGTGTGTTTGAAACTATGTATTTTGAGATAATTATGTATGTGTTTGCGACTATATAGTTTGTAACTTTGTATTTTCAGTTTTTCTATTATGAATAGTGAAACACACATTGAACTAGGTTCGGACGGATTGGACCAAACGAACCGGGAACCGACCCCCTTGTCGGTTCGTGAATCGGCCTGGTTCTGATAACACTAGTTATAAGTATCAAAACATGATACGCGTAATAACAAAATAAAGCTGATCGAACTAGTAAGTTTAGTTTTTGAATAATTTTTTAAATATTTTTTTAAAATTTCACATAACTCTTTAATTTTTAGAGTTTGTCAACTCTATATTAAAAAATCATAAAATTTAATGATGAATTCCTAATTTTATTATTATTTTAATATATTTTTGATAAATTTTATTGATGTATATATATCTAACTTAACACAATAAATTGTGATCGTTAATTAACAAATCTAACACAATAAAGATACTAATACACACAATTTACGACTTCTAAATATTATCATATACTTCTAAGGTCTAACAGAGGAATTAAATTCGTCTCAATTCAATAAAGAAAATCAAATATATTCCTTATACATATTAGGAATTCTGAATTAGTCTAATTAAATGATTTCTTTGCGTAATTAGACTTTAATTAAATAGTGTTTTACTTTGTTAGATGCTCTCTCGTACTTTTTGTATTATAAAATAAATTATTAATTAAGAAACACTTAAATTTGATCAAATGATTTTTGGACCACTTACATGACAAACGAACTCATTAGAAGATAAGCGTTATGTGGCTCTAATCTCTTCAATAATTATGTATTAAAATATAATTATGACCATAACCCAACACATTCAACATTCTTCGTTAAAAACAAGTGAATGACGCAATAAATAAATACATAAAAATATACGCTTAAAGTCAAATAGTATAGTCAACTGGACAGTTTTTCAACTGAATATATCTTAAAAAGTGCATCGAGACCAATGAGTTCCCTTTATTTCAGTATTTTTATTTTTTATATGTTGGTGTAACGGAGTATTCTAAATAGTAAATATCCGTAATCTCTTATGTGATAGGTTGATTATATATATATTAGGGGTGATCAAAAAATACTGGAGGACCGAATTCCCGACAAGACTGGCCCGACTAGGACCGAGACCGACTAGGATCGAGACCGAACGGGCGGTTTTTTTTCTTCAAGGTCGGTCTCGGTCTCGGGCTTTTTTCCCGAAAACCCGTTTAGGACCGGCCCGGACCGAATGTATGTGTATTTGAGATTTTCATAATACCACACCGAAAATAATGTGGATTTTGGAGGTTTTCTATCTCTATAAAAGGTGCATCTTGATAAATTTACTAAAGAATATAGAGAGTTCATAGTGTTTCTTTGAGAGGTGAACTATTCCTTCGCCTTTTACTAAAGAATACCGTGAATTCATAGTTTTTTTTTTTCCTTTTTGGGTGTAGATTCGGTCCCGGACCGAGACCGGCCCGAGTCAAGAAAGACCGACTCGGGCGGGCTTTTTTGGCCGAGGTCGGTTTCGGTCTCGGTCTCGGTCCTCCAGAAGGCAAGACCGAAATTTCGGTCTCGGTCTTGCCTTCAGGACCGGACCGGCCCGCCCATGATCAACCCTAATATATATAACTAGACTATAAATAAGACAAAACATTATATCTAACGTCACCCAATTTGTCACATATATTTGTAGGAGTGTTAATTCTAGATACGACTCGTGATTAATTCGCTCGTAGGTTGTGTTTGGTTTGGATATTTTAGACTTGCAAGTCATTTTAATACGAATCATCCAACCCGTACAAAATTTCAGTTTGGTTTCGGTCGTACATTTTAACTTATAAATATGTACAATTAAATATGTATTATATAAACCTTTGTAAGTCACACGAGTTGTATGGATCGATATATCACATGAGTTTGTGAGTCAGATGGATTGATGGGTCATGCAAGCAGCCACGGAGCCAACTTAGGATCAGGGGACAATTGTTCCCCTCAACTTTTGATTTTATGTAAATTTGATACTAAAAAATGTAATATATTTAATTTAGCACTTTTAAATCATATATTTACTATCCCACTGAGTTTTTTTAGTTCGACTATTTGTTCTTACTTTATAAGTTTTCTGGTTTTGTCGCAAGTCAAAGAATTGACTCAAATTATTCATAACATACAAACTAAAATGTGCACGGATTTATAGCTCTCGCGGATCGCATTTGAATTTTGATAACTGATATGTTAATAATTTTGGATCATATTTAAATTTATTATATTTTGACATAATACGACTCAAACAAGACATACAACTGACTCCGTCTACACAAATTGATATAGATGTTCTAGAAATCTCTTTCCATATAATATTCAAAAGCTTCCTGGAGATGCACGTAAGAGAATAGGCAAAGAGACCAATTTGGCAACCTAAAGATTAAATTATAAAATTAAATTGATGGAATAAATAGGGCTAATTATACAACTTGCACCCCCAAAAGGAACAAAGCAAAACATCAATCCAAGATTGTTGGACTCCTCCGGCACAAGGATGAATAAAACTTAACACAGATAGATACGTGGTGGGCAACCCGGGTTTAGCAGGTGGTGCAGGAGTTCCGAGAAATGAGTGGGGTCGTTGAGTCAAGGGGTTCCAAAGAAAAATTGGTATTACCAATGGCCTCGTCGCAGAACTTTGGGCTATCCGAGATGACCTAACCATGACTGCTAACATGGGCGTGCAAGCTCTCCATATGGAATCAGACGCCCAGGAAGCAATAAAACCTTATTATAGATAATAATAATATAGAAATACCACTAATGCATCTTATTTTGGATTGTAGGAAACTTACGTTGGACTTCAAGAAAATCAAAATCCGACGTATTTTTCGAGAAGCAAACGGGGTAACGGACATGTTGGCAAATGATGCGATCGCTTTAGAAGAGCACTTCCTTGTCCTTGGAAACTGTTGGTTTTAGGATAATGAGTCGCTCATAAGTGGGAGCCCATTTACATAAGCATAGTTGTGTATCTGTCCTTAAAACCTATTCATCTATATATCAGTATATATAGGGGTGCTCAGGGTTAGGAAAACCTGATGTCAATGCTAAATAGTTAGCCGCCCTACAGTTTAGACAGAGGTCAGTAGCTGTGGTATTATAGGTCATTGCCCGTCAAACCGTGGTGTGTCCTCCCGTCTGGCAGACCGTGATCTCAACCTCAGACAGATCCGCTTCCGCTTCGGTTAAGGAAATCGCTCAATGAGGTAACTTAATTATGTATTATGTTTTGCCATAATTGATTGCATGTTTCGTACATCAATTTCCAACCTAAACCCTTAGCATAAAGTGTACAAGAACATATGTACCTAGACTTGTCCAAGACTGTTTGGGTTAACTATATGTAATATTTATTCTATTTACAAAAAAAAAAAATACAACTTGCACCCCGAGGTTGTTATGTCACCTAAACCTTCCCCAAATATGGGGAAAGCATCGATGCATTTCACAAGGATTCTGCACGTGGGTGTTGGCACCTTAGAGATGGTAGGTGTCTAGGGTTTAGGAACATGAGATCTGTTAGGGTTTCCATTTATGGAATATTTATCAATTTTGTCAAAATGGTATGGACGTGGACTTATCCACACCAGGAAAGGGTGGGGACTCGTTGTTTGACTAGCTCTGTTTTCATTGGTCCACTTGGCAAATTTGCTTGATTGATTTCATGCATTGAGATCAAAGCATGCAATCAATTGCTCTATTCTTACTCGACAACCTGCGTCTTTACCAAAGTAAACTTTGTTACGACAAAATCAAACATAGACTCGCATCCCATGTGTATCTCAAATATCTGGTTTGTCTTAATTGGTCTAGATCTGGTTTAGATCTGGTTTGATTTGAACATGTTTTTTCGGTCTGGATTGTATCCGGTCTGGTTAGAAAATATGAGTTTTTGATATAATAGTTTAAAAATATATATTAAAAACTCTGATTTTTTTCCTATTAATTTTCAAGTTTTTTCTAGAAATGTTCTAATTTTTGTGGTGTTTAAAAAAAAAATCATTTACTTTTTCTAAATTGTTGATCAAACATGTGTTGTCATATTATTTTCCGTTCATATTTAACACGAAAAATTTAACAGAAACAACAATTTGCCCCAACTCCGAAAGTAAAGTTAACAAAATTTAAAAAACGAAGTTCAAACAATGTATAAAACATTCAAAATTAGGGTAGCGATTTGGTTATTAACTCTGGTTATCTTTTCAGACCAACCGTTTATGATGTCCCCTATATCAATATGTTCTTCATAGGTGTATATTTTGTCCAACAACAGGAGATCGATCATCGAAACATCAATCATCTTTAAAAAAAATGGCAATCCTAAATGATCACGTGCTTATATCGAGTTTATCGATCCCCGATCCTCATACTAAACCGTCTCTAAAAATCTCACAACTTGATCTCGACTTTGTACTTTGCGAATGTTGTGGACTAAAAGAAGAGTGCACACTAGCCTACATCGAGGTTATTCAGGACTGGTACAACGGGAAATGGATCTCTGGATTATGCACAGGAGTTATTAAAGACAAAATCGTTAAGAGACATCGATTATTAGTGATCATTAGCACCGAAGAGGCGATGATTATGCATATGAACTATTGTAAGAAGATTCAATCGTTTGAGTGTCAGACCCTCCCTCGAACTCTACGGTTCCACTAATCTCTGCACTGAAGCACATTCTCCGGTGTCGGAGTTTGTCGTCTAAATCATCTTACACGACGGAGATATAACTCCATATTCATAGGGTGATGTATTCTTGGTGGAGCTTAGTTGTAGATATGTGTTAACACATGGTATGAACTTATTTAGCGACGAATTGTTTTCGTTGGTAAAAGTAAATTTTTCGTTGATAAAAATATTTTTCATCACAAATGTAAAAGTTCGTCGGTAAAGGTAAAAGTCTCATCGATAAGAAACCTGTTATTACTTCAAATACCACAAATTAAAAGATTATTAATTAATCATATTTATTTATTAGATTGCGGAAAATAATTATTTGACATTATAATAATTAATATCTGTGCAATATGCATATTTATAATTATAAATTACATACCAGAAAAAATTAAATATTAGTCCATTATCAAGAGAGAGTAATATACTAATATATGTTATATGTACAACGTGTCTATGATAGGGACTAGGGAGATATATTGAGTTATATTTGAGATGAATGTTACTTCATATAATTAATTATATCCATTTTATGTTAAATTTGGAGAGTGATATATTTTCTACCTAATCACATACTCATACGTTAATTTAGGGAGCATAATTATTTATTTATACGTTCAAAATTAACGTATTGTTAACCCAGTTTACACATTTTCAACAATATTTTACAGTTATTTTTTTTACAATTACGTTTAATTTTCATAATTTACAACCCATAATTAAAAAATAATAATATCATACACCGAAAAAAAATATTTGACACGTCTCTTTTCACCGCCCAAAAAACGCATCAATATAAGGTGGAATTTAATTTAACAATGAATTCGAAATCATTTATAAAAAAAATAAACAAATATATATTATTTTATACATAATTAAATTAAATATATATTTAGGACGAAAAAAATCATAAAAAGATGCCCTTGTCCCCTCGAGTCAACTCTCTCCCATATAACACACTCTTCTTCTCCATTAGTTCCGTCTCTCTCCCCACTACTCTTTCCCATAATCTCTCCACTCTGTCCCCTCGCCATGCCTTCCGACCAAGAATCCCACCCCCACCGAGCCACCCCCCTCACGCGACGGACGTCCAAAACAAGGGTCTACCTCCGCCGGAGAAAGCTCCCAAGCGTCCGCCTTGGCAACGGGAGGCCCCGGCGGGGTGCTTTGGTCCTGAGGAGCCTATGGAGGAAGATGAGGCTGAAGTGGGTGAAGATTCAGTACCGTTGCCTTCTCAAAAAGCTGCAGCTTTACTACCGGAAAATGATAAAGGAGATCATCGAGGCCGGAGCCGCCATGGATACGTTTCAGCAGCACATGCTTCTCGAGGTGGGTTCCGCCGTGCCGGTGATGGGAGTCAACTTCACCAACACCTTCTCCGCCGTGGACAGATCTAGGGCTGTGATTTTCTGAATATTTTGAAATTTGAATGTTGTTCATTTTCTGATTAAGGATTTTAGTAAATCATGACTATTAGGTTTGAAGAATATGAAGAAATGATTGTATTTATATTTTAATAAAAAAAGTATGAAAAATAACTATTAATTATTTTGATTTAATATTATTTTAAGCATTAATTTGAAACTTTATGTTTGTGTTATAAATACCATCCATCAGTGGAAGAGCTTGATTTCCTAACTATTATTCATTTTGGTTTATTAATTTTTAATTAGCATATTTAGCTCATTTTAATAATAATTTCGTACAATTATACAATATAATTACTATTCTGTTATAATTTTGAAAAAATAAGAATATGCAAGAAATCTGGTGATGAAGAGAGGGTGTTATTGGTGTGGTTGAGTAGATCATGGAAATTGGAAATCAAAATCGTTAACGATAAATTAGTGAAATGAAATTACGAAAAAGGAAAATTATAAATAATTTTATAAAAATATAATATTTATAGATTATGTTATTTTAAATTTTCTATGCTAAATATATATATTGAGAAAAGGTTTATTAGTTGAGTTAATCCCGATTATTCTTATATTATATCCATTTTTTCTAAACACCACACTTTTATACGAAATCAACTTTTATAGTATGGTCCAATTTTAGCTACCATTAATTAATTTCACTATCATATTTGTTGATAAACTTCTCAAATCATCATTAATATATATATATATATATATATAAAGTTAGGGTAACCCTTATCAAGAGAAAGAGGTTCTCCTTCTTAATTTTTGACTTTATGTAAATTTGACTATAAAAAATATAATAATTTTTAATTTAACCCTTTTAAATTATACATTTACCCCACCGATTTTTTTAGTTAAACTATTTGATATTCCTCTAATACTTGCCACCACTAAGAAATTTCCTGACTTTGTCTCTGACTATTCGTAAACAATTGATCCGGATCAAAAAAGACTATATTCTTCCTCATTAAATATGTTTAAATGCAATTTCAATTGAATCGTGACTCAACTATAACATATAAAAAAGTTTATAATTTTTTTGCGTTTTTTTCCAATCATTTATAATGCCCCTATATAGGTTACTTTATTCATATGAGACATAACTTATAGTATAGTATGGTCCATGTTACGTAATTTAACTCCGACTTGAGTATCAAGTTAGGTCAAGGTAGAGGTAGCCAAACGAGACTTGTCGAGATAGCTATTCAATAAAATAAAAAATAGAGGTGTCTAAATCAAGCGAAAATTGATAGAATAATAGGATCTAAATAATAATTAAAATTAGGGGGGGGGGGGGGGGGGGGGAGTACATTAATTAGGGACCTATTGCATATAATTTTTTCAATGAACAATTATAAATGTGTAGTTGAACTTTATATTATTTGATAATTAGGTAATTGAACTTTTTTTTTTTTTGCAAGAAAATAGGTAGTTAAATTTTGTTAAACAAACAAATACAAACATTCATTTAATTTATGTTAATAATAAATAAAATATAATGGTTACAAATCCTTTGTCTACCTCGTAACTTAGTCATCTTTAATTAAAAAAAAAATGGTTAAATTTGTTATCAGATGATAAGTACGTGAATGATTATGTTTTTTTAACATAGAGTTAAATTGAGGTTTGTATTGTTTATTCAAAAAAGTTTAGCTACTTATTTACTTAAAACAAATTTGATATCTATTTTTCAAACCATATAAACTTGGGTTA
Source organism: Chamaenerion angustifolium (assembly GCA_946814005.1). Taxonomy (NCBI): domain Eukaryota; kingdom Viridiplantae; phylum Streptophyta; class Magnoliopsida; order Myrtales; family Onagraceae; genus Chamaenerion; species Chamaenerion angustifolium. Next base: position 1,123,281 of record OX328281.1, read on the forward strand.
AATACCAAGTAACTACCTGAACTTTAGACGTTTTGCAACGAGCTACCCTAACTTTTAAAATTCAAAACAGACTACCTCAACTTTGAAGAAAGTGCAAATAGCTACCTCCGTTCAATTTCTGACGACTTTCCAACGACGGTTGGCAGAAAATAGAACAGAGGTATCTATTTGCACATTCTTCAAAGTTGAGGTAGCTCGTTTTTAATTTTCAAAGTTAGGGTAGCTCGTTGCAAAACGTCTAAAGGTCAGGTATGTATTTGATATTTAACACTATAAACGTTCTATTCGTTTAATAATTAACCATTTTTTAATGCAAAAACATTTTTACAATTTTGAATTAGTGTAAGCGTAAATATTAAAGAATTTTTCAAAGTCACGTTTTTCACTAAAATTTTAACTCGTTTCACTTGTTATCCAATCAATCTTAAGTATGTTTTTTTTTTATATTAAAGTGTATAAATGTCAACCGTAATTTGTTGACCAAGGATTAATAAAATAAAATAAAAAATATAATCGGTTAATCAATGTGAGAAAATAGGAAAGCTATTATATTAAATTGTTAATCCGTCGTAATGTGTTGGTCGTTGGACAGTTGGTCTGGACCCAAACTGCCCCTATAAGTAGGTAATCAAGTTTGGTTTCATATTCGAATGAACACCAATCGAATTAAGATTTAATTCTAACATTTGAAAAAATATTAAAATTATTAAATTGTAATAATTTTTTTTAAGTTTCTATTATTTTTATAATTTTCAAAATATATTATGTTAAATTTGGATAGAAAATTTTACAAAATGAACAAATTTGCACTTTGACTAAACACGATAAAAATAAAATTTACGATTTTAAATTTTAATACAAATATTAAGGAACAATATCGTATTTTACCGTTTAAATATTATTTCAAACTTTTAGCTGACGTAATTTCAAAGAACTTTATTTAAATTTCCACACTACTGTTTAAAGTTAATTTCTTATTTAATTAATTTGAGTAATACAATACAGTATTATTCTAACAATTAGGTATTTTAGAGGAACACCTTGATGAAAATTATTGAGGCATGTGCTTATGATATCACTTAAAATGGACATTTTAATTTGTTCTATTGTAATTGTTTGTTAGCTGAGCCGACAGATGCTTAGGAGGAGAGTATTGGATAATAAAATAATGAGCATCTTTTTTCACATGTCGACAATAAAATAATATATAATATATAGTGGTTGGACAACTGAAACTCCGTGTATATTTGTTGTGGTGACTATAAGAATAACATATATTACTGATATCACGTAGTATTGCAGTTACATTATAAATTTTTGTGGAATATGTGCTCGAAATATGCGAAATAATATTGCTGAATATTTAGAATCGGTTGTGAGATCAGAGACGAGAGATTGTGCTCTCTAGGCGAGCGCTCTCAGGGTGATCACCTGGAAGACGTTGACTGAGGTTTGACGACCATTGGAGGCTTTGGCGACCACTTCAATTGCAGGTTTGATGCTGGACCGCTTTGTGTGTTCCAGTTTCTTTGAGTGTGGGACGACCGAGTCTTAAAATATTTGAGTATGAACGTCTCTATAATTATATTGGGTCGAGAAGGCCTTATGAGCTTTGTGCTATATTTGAATGTTACTATCGATACTCAACACATAGTTTATTTATAGCAAAAAGATTATTAATTCAATAACAAAATAGGAGTGTCAACACTGTGTCGTATAAAAAATGAGTCATATTAAGATATGTTTAATCATAACACGATTTATGGGTCACAAGTCAATCTGTAAGACTCGTAAACTCGTGTCCATTTCGATTTTTATGGTTAAATTTTTGTGGGTCAAACTCATTAACTCGTAAATTCATGTGTATATAGGTGTATACGACTCATGTGACCTATATGATTCATATAACTTATGTGACTCCTAAACTTTTATAAAATGTAATATATTATATATTTGTTATACGAGTCTATGAGTAAATTCACATGTTGAGAGTCACGACTCAACCTTGATCCATTTTTTGTGCAGATTGAACAGATTATGTCAAAATAACTCATAGATATAAAAAATATTCAATCCAAACATAACTCATGAGCGGATCATCCACGAGTTAGGTAAAAAAATTAACAACCCTAAAAAATAGATGCATTAAATGATTATTTTAATATATTTACTAAAACTACAAATTTATTTGTAAAAGGTTTGAATTTTCATTTTTCTTGATGGATATAAAGAATTATATTGAATACTCATTATAAATTTATGTAGTGTATTCCGTTAAAAATGATTAAAATTATTTTAAATCCATCCTTAGTGATACCTACTTATATATAGCCCACTTAATATTGTTGCTTTGACGGCCCATTATAATTTATACGGTCCATTTTTTTTAAGAATATTATCAAATCAATAATTATATATATCATCAAAGAATGTTGAGGTAACGCCGTAACGGCGACGAGGCCAACATGTCTCGTGTGAAAAAAAAACGCATGAAATTAAATATTAGGTTTAATTTTTATATAATACTCACATATATATATATATATATATGTATGGATGACAATTTCTGACACGACACGATTAAACGATTTGCAATTTACACATTTAGACACGACACGATTAGTAATTGTGCCTAAACAACTCTTATATGTTTAGACACGATTAATAATTGTGTCTAAACACATCTAACATGCAAATACACGACAAGCACACGTTTAAACACGATTATTTAATCGTGTCGTGTCTAAACGTGTCTAATCGTGTCGTGTAAGATAATTTCTATAAATCCTCAATGTTGAAATATTGAAATATCCACTTATTTTTTAATATTGAACTTTGAAAACCTTACTTTGTTTATATGAATTTGTGTATATATCTACTTTAAAGTGTTTATGAGTTTGACCTAAACAGATTATGTGTCTAAACAACTTATACGTTTAGACACGTTTAATATTTATCCGTTTAGACACGAGATATGTTTAGACACGATACAATTAATGACACGAAACGATTCTCACCCCTATATATATAGGGGTGACAATCGTGTCGTGGGCCGTGTCAGGAAACATCTGACTTAAACATGCCCAGTGTATTTTCGTAACTCAAACTTGATCCGTCCGTAATAATATTAGACATGGGTTAGACTAGCTCATTCGACCTCATTGACCCACAGGTCAGACTGACCAGTTCGACCCACCATCAGTTAAAAAACATAAACGAAATAGCATTTTGAGCATTTCGGAGGATCCAACCCCCACGTTACCATCCAATTCGGTGTAAACCAAGACTAACATCATTTCGAGCATAACGAAGCATATCCATGGCAAATCAAGATCCAATTGAGACAAATCTTAGATGTATTAGAACATAAAAAGCAAGTAAGATTCGTAATCATGTAAGTAGAAACAAGTAGCATGGTGGATCGAGATCAATGCTTATTCAGTGCTTATGAGCCTCGGAGATCCGATGAACGCAGAAGAGAATTGAGGTCCCTCCGTTGACAAAAGACAAATTTGCTTACGATTTGAGGGACACAATGGAGAGATGATGATATGTTTGAGAATAAACAGCAAGCTCCGATTGCTAGGAGAACGATTGCGTGTTTGAGTGTAAGAAACAACTAGGGTAATAAATGTGATTTGAGTGATTGCGGGTTGAGAGATCCTGTAATTATTTGTTAATAATATATAACAATACAATAGATCACATGTTGACCCATGAGTCAATACCACTTACTCAAATCTAACCCGTGTTTTCAATGTGGATCGTGTCAATATGACTCATGAATCATTTTGTCTTACTCAAACACGACCACCCGTTGACGGCGGATCACTTCCTTGTTAAATTTTAACACCCCTACTCATATATATATATATATGTTAATTGAAAAGATCGAAGATATTTAATTTATAGTCACCGGTCGTGGTTGGGTGTTAGGTTGACTTTTATTATCAGGTGACTGGAAAGTCCTCTTGGACTCTCGGTCAAGGTTTATATTTGTGTGCAGTTGAAGTAACAATATAAATGCACATACTAAATAATAATACTAAATAATATTAATTCACCCATATAAGTTAACAACTGAAGCTGTCATTATCATATAATGTCTATTTTATTTCTTTGACAATTCAGCTAAATTAACTACACCGACACGGTTATGACTTTTCAATTAATATTTAATTATATATATATATATATAATAAAATTGTAGAAAATATGTACTAATTAATAATATTACTTACATTCGCATCTATAATTAATATAAGTTCGGAAATTTTGAAACTAATTATATACTTATATTTAATTTTATATACTAATTATCTATTAATCTATTTATGCAGTCTATTTTTGTTGAATAATTTTATAATGGAATTAGTATGATATTACTATATTTTAACTCCGTTTAATTTATCCTTAAATGATAACATAAAAAAGTAGTATGTATATATTTTGTATCAACTGAGTTCACAATATTTTTTAGGGCAGCAGAGTTTCTATTCTCTAACGATAGTGAAAATGTCAACCGTTTTTTTAACACTGAGTATTTTTAAAATTGTCATACATAAGGGAGAATGATTTGGATCGGTATTCAATACTTAACTTATTAGAATGACTAATGACCGATTTTTGAACTGGTTCAGGTACCTACTTGCTCATTCGTGTAAGTTTAGGTACTTGTTTGCTATTTACGCGATATTTTTCGTTTATTATTAACGGTAGACTATTTGCTAATTTTCATAAGTTCGTCTACTTAATTACTACAAAAAAAGTTTAGGTACCTATTTGCTATTTACCCACAAGTTCGGGTACCAGTTTGGTAATTTTCCAAAGTTGCTATAAATGGAATATTGTGTAGGGCAAAGAATAGAATAGCGAAGGCAGCACGAAGCCTACGTAAAAGAAAATATGGTGCATGGCTACCTAACTAATGGGCGGCAATTCTCAACTTAGAAGAGTATAATTACTTCACGCAAATTAAATAGTTCCAACTTTTTAAATTTAATAATATTGGATATATTATAAACCATTATTTTGTTTTTTAGTTTTTTATATTTATGTATAAAATTATAATCACATGCTAGGAATCACAATAAAAACAAAAATATTTGAATTAATTTAATTAAATCAAACCTCAGTTAGACTATTAAAACATTAAAAATTAACAAATTCTTAACATTAAGCAATTAATTAGAATTAACGTTTTAAAAGTTATTAAACAAAATATATTCAAATAAGTTAATTTTTTTAATAAGTTAATTTGTAATAAATGCAGTAATGAGCATAACGACCTTAAACACACTGATTTAGTGATTTAATAAGAGTTGTAATATGAATACCTTATCTTAGTAGAGGTAAGAGTTAAGTAAAGTTAAACAATTAAAATATGTTTTCTAGTGTTAATGATATTTCACATACTAAATTTGAATAGAAAATTTAATGAACTTTTAAATATAGAAGGCAATATATTAAAATTATATTATAGTATTATGTAAAGTACATCATTCAATTATCAAAAACTATGTTATGCAATCATTAAATGATCATATTGATTTGTTTTAGATAATGTAAACCCTTAAATAATAAATTTAGGAAAGTTATTAATAAAAACTAATAGGGTTAATTATTTAATTTTTAATTGAATTTTAAATGTTTGGATAATTTCCTATTTTAAAAAAAACTAATTTACTAACTGATTTTACATGAAATTATAATTATTTATTACATTCGTTTAATTTATTGTTAAATAGTAAAAAATAAATAATACATAGATATGTATCTATAGTACTTTTTTTTCTTCAAATTCAGTTAACAATTTTTTTTTTTTTAAATTTCATCAAGTAGTTGCAAATTTTATAAACTTGCATTTTTCACGAAAACACATAATAAAAAATAAAATGTAAATTATTATTACCATTTAATAGTAAATTAAACAGAGTTATTAAATTATAATTTTAAGTAAAATTCGTTAACCATTTGTGTAATAATAAAGTTTAATTAACAAATTGTATAGATTAAGATTAAAAAAATATATTAGAAAATGGCGAATTAATGGAATTTGAAAATACGTTTGGTTTGGACGGTGTGAAGAAGAAAAAAAAAACGTGGAATTTTTTTCATTTGAAAACTCTCTCCCTTTCTCCTCTCTATTTAAAACCAGATTCCTCTGTTTCCAACTAAGTATCCATTTTCCATTTCCTCTCTTCTCCTCCCCTCCTCTGATCTCTAGAGACAAGGCAGACGCAAAAGGGCCTGCACAAGCTTGGTCTCTCTCGATCATGGCGCTCGTTAAAGAAATCATGGGTTGCTCTGCAATGGAGAGGATGGTAATTATTGCCCCTTTTGCATCTTCTTCTTACTCGTCGTTGCTCGGCAGCTCCTCCGTTTTCTTACCTCTGAAGAAGCGGAGGTCTCCGGCGACGGTAAGGAGGGTGGTGAGGTGCGCCATCAGTGAGGATCTGCTGCGGCCGTCGGTGCTGCAGCCGTCGGGGAAGGTGAAGCTGAGGGCGGTGGTGACGGTGCGGCGGAAGAACAAGGAGGATCTGAAGGACACTCTCGTGAAACACTTGGACGCTTTCACGGAGAAGATCGGAAGAAATGTTGTGCTGCAGCTCGTCAGCACTGAGATCGATCCCAGTATGTTTTCCGTTTTCCAGTTTTCCGTTTTGGGCAAAGAAGAAGCAGAATTTCACCGTCTAATTTTTACCGTACTCCACGAGAATGTTCTCGAAAATTCCCATTTGTTAGAAAACAACGTTGAAATTTCTAACTGTCGTTGAAAACTCTGATCAGGAACCCAAAGGCCGAAGAAGAGCCGTGAAGCAGTTCTCAAGGACTGGTCAAAGAAGGCCAGCGTGAAGGCGGAGAAAGTCCACTACACGGCGGATTTCACGGTGGATTCTGACTTCGGCATCCCCGGAGCAATCACGATGATCAACAAGCATCAGAAGGAGTTCTTCCTCGAGACCATGATCGTCGAGGGCTTCCCTCACGGAACGGTTCACTTCCCGTGCAACTCGTGGGTCCAACCCCGAAAAGACCACCCCGGAAAGAGGATCTTCTTCTCGAACCAGGTACCTGACCATGGTCTGATTAGGGTTTGTGGAATTGAAGTTTTTTTTTTTTCTTTCAAAACTATGTAGGAAAAGTAAAAAATAAAATTCAATCGTATTTTAAAAATTTAACTCAATTTACTAATTGATTAAAAAAATGTTTGTTATTTATTTTAAATCTCATAAAAATGAGACTAATGAGGCTAAACTAATATATATTTTTAAATTATCTTCCTTGTGGTGCATCACATTCATATATTTATGAATTGTTTTGCTCAAAATTAAATTTATGACTATGACAAGTTGACTATGACAAGTTGACGTTCCACTTGGTATTTATTATGGGTTAAAAACTGAAGTTTGACGTTTTGCAATTAGCTACCCGAACTTTAAAAATTTAAAACGGGCTACCTTAACTTGGACGAATGTACCAGCTACCCGAACTTTAAAAATTTAAAACGGGCTACCTTAACTTGGACGAATGTGTAAATAGTTACCTCCGTTCAATTTCTGACGAAATTCTGTTAACCGTTGACGGTAAATTGGACGGAGGTAGCTATTTGCACATTGTCCAAGTTGAGTACCCGTTTTGAATTTTTAAAGTTCGGGTAGCTCGTTTCAAATTGTCAAAAGTTCAGGTAGTTTTTTAGTATTGACTTATACTATTTTTGCAATTTCGTTTTAATGTTAAAAAATAAGATTTAAAATTTATTTATTTTATAAAATCACAACCCCTTATATTAGTTTAATATTTTTTAAATAAGTGAAACGTTTGATCCAGATAAGATTCCCTTCCCATATGCATCCATTTGATTATTATATTTTTGTATAAATATTCGTTTTTGCACTTTAATTAATGGAAAAAATGGAGTTAAATTAGGGAATTAATTAATGGAAATTATTTTAATGGACAGCCTTATTTACCATCTGAAACGCCAGCTGCATTAAAATCCATGAGGGATGAAGAGCTAAGGAATCTACGAGGTGATGGCAAAGGTGTTCGAAAATTGTCGGACAGGGTTTACGACTATGACATATATAATGATTTGGGCAATCCCGACAAGGGTATCGACTATGTCCGGCCGATTCTCGGTGGCCGGAACATTCCCTTCCCGAGACGGTGTCGTACGGGTCGTGTCCCGACCAACACGGGTACGTGAAAATCGTTATAAATTTACGATCAATCCGCATAATTGAGGCTACGCAAATGCTACTTTGTACGGGTATTGGGTATTGATTAAAGTTGTTTCTTGTTTGGAATGACAGATATGTTAGCCGAAAGTCGTGTTGAGAAGCCGTTGCCGATGTACGTGCCGAGGGACGAGCAGTTCGAGGAGACGAAACGAGACACGTTCCTAACCGGTAGGCTCAAGGCGGTGCTTCACAACCTTATACCGCAGCTGAAGGCGAGCATCTCCGCCAAGAACCTCGATTTCAAGGTCTTTTCGGACATCGACAACCTCTATACCCAAGGGCTTCTCCTCAAAGTCGGGCTGCGGGACGAGCTCTTGAAGAAGCTTCCACTACCGAAGTTGGTCCAGACTTCGAACCAAGGCCTCCTCAAATTTAACACCCCGATGATCATAGCAAGTGAGGATCGATCATCCTTATCTTAAAGAGTTAATAACCAAAAAACAAACCGAACTTTGAGAAAAAAATAAAACAGCAAACCGAACTTTTTTTGTTGACAAATAACAAATCATACTTTGGGAATTGAGCAATCAACAAACCTATCTCAAATTTTCATTATGTTTGAATGAATTTTTTAATGTTTGAGAGAGTTATTAAGTGAGCATTAGTTGAAGTATTTTAAGGAAAGATTATTACGACTTAATAACTCTCTCAAACATTGAAAAATTCGTTCAAACATAATGAAAATTTGAGCTAAGTTTGTTGTTTGCTAAATTTCTAAAGTTTGGTTTGTTGTTTGTCAACAAAAAAAGTACAGTTTGTTGTTTGGTTTTTTCTCAAAGTTCTGTTTGTCATTTCGTTATTAGAAATGTCTTTTAATTTGTTGATTTATTATTGACAACTGATGATCTAATTCAGAGGACAAATTTGCTTGGGTGAGAGACGATGAGTTCGCGAGACAAGTGGTGGCGGGGGTTAACCCGGTGACGATCGAGAGGATGACGGTTTTCCCGCCCGAAAGTAAGCTTGACCCAAAAATATACGATAACTTGAAGTCGGTTCTTGCGGAGGAGCACATTTTGGGCTATCTCCACGGCATGTCGGTTCAACAGGCGATCGAAGAGAACAAGCTCTTTATGGTGGATTACCACGACATCTACCTCCCGTTCCTCGACAAGATCAACGCGCTCGATGGTCGGAAAACCTATGCTACCCGTACCATCTATTTCGCAACGCCTAAGGGACCGCTTAAGCCAATTGCGATCGAGCTAACATCGTCAGTGCACGGTCCTGCTTCTCGGTCGAAGCGGGTGGTTACTCCTCCCCATTGCGCGACTACGAACTGGATTTGGAAGCTCGCTAAGGCTCATGTGAGCTCGAACGATGCCGGAGTTCACCAACTCGTGAATCATTGGTTGCGGACCCATGCAGTGATGGAGCCATTCATACTAGCCGCGCACCGTCAAATGAGCGCCATGCACCCGATATACAAGCTCTTGGATCCGCACATGCGGTACACCCTCGAGATCAATGGCATAGCTCGCCAGACCCTTATTAGCGCAGACGGTGTGATCGAGTCTTGCTTCACCCCAGGCCGATACTGTATGGAGATGAGTGCAGTCGCGTACAAGACCTGGCGGTTCGACCAAGAGAGCCTTCCGGAAGACCTCATCCGGAGGGGGATGGCCGTGGAAGACCCGACACAACCCTGCGGACTCAGACTCGTACTCGAAGACTACCCATACGCAGCAGATGGGCTCCTCATATGGTTTGCGATCGAGAAGTGGGTTCGGACCTACGTGAACTACTACTACCCAAACCCTAGCGTCGTTTGTAACGACGTGGAGTTGCAAACGTGGTATTCAGAGTCAATCAATGTTGGTCATGCCGATGTTCGGAATGCCGAGTGGTGGCCAACCCTAGCCACCCCCGAGGACCTCACCTCCATCCTCACCAAGCTCATATGGCTCGCATCGGCCCAACACGCGGCACTCAACTTCGGGCAATACCCTTACGGAGGCTACGTCCCTAACCGTCCGCCTCTCATGAGGCGTCTAATCCCCGAGGAAGGCGACCCCGAGTATGAAAACTTCGTTGCCGATCCCCAAAGGTACTTCCTCTTGGCTTTGCCAAGTCTACTTCAAGCCACAAAGTTCATGGCTGTGGTCGATATGCTCTCGACTCACTCGCCGGACGAGGAATACCTCGGCGAGAGACAACAACAGAATGTATGGACCGGGGATACCGAGATCGTAGAGGCATTTCACGAGTTTTCTGCGGAGATGAGACGGATCGAGATGGAGATCGACAGGCGAAACAATGACCAAAAACTCAAGAACCGATGCGGGGCCGGAGTCTTACCATACGAGCTTCTAGTGCCTAGCTCGGAATCGGGTGTGACATGTAGGGGCATCCCGAATAGTGTTTCGATCTAACTCCGACGAATAAAACGAACCGATCTCCATCGAAAATTTTCGAGGCAATTAATTCGTGGTAAATGTTATTGAGAATGATAAGTAGTTAGTAGTGCAAATTGTATATCTAGTAGATCGAGTCGTGGAGAGTATATAATATTTTGTAGTTTGAAAATTTTGAAGACTTAGAAATATTTTGATACATTTTATGTATTTATTTATGGGTTAAATACCAAGTAGCTACTTGAACTTTGGATGTTTTGTAACGAGCTACCCGAACTTTGAAAATTCAAAACAGATTATCTCAACTTTGAAAAAGGTGCAAATAACTATCTCCGTCTAATTTTTCGTCAACTGTCGTTGGAAATTCGTCAGAAATTGGACGAAGGTAGTTATTTGCACCTTCTTCAAAGTTGAAATAGCCCGTTTTGAATTTTTAAAGTTCGGGTAGTTCGTTGCGAAACGTTTAAAGTTCATGTACCTACTTGATATTTAACTATTTATTTATTATAAAATATATGAACTTGTTGGAATTAATTTAAAAATCTATAATATCTGAGCAACATATGAATCGGTTCAGATCTGTGTAACCATATCTATTTCTACACTTAAATTGCAATCTAAATAAATATTTTAGAAAATTTATAAAAATATAATTATATATTTTATGAAGTATCAGTATAAAATATTTTGAACGATTTTTCTATCTATAAAATCTTTAGGAGAAATTAGCAATTTATATAGATATTTTTTTAATAAAATGGATGGATTTTTCTTTTATTCGTTACTTTTGAAATTTGTTTGTTAAAAAAAATATATATATATATATCTGCTAAGATTTATGAGAAGTAAAACTATATAAATAAATTAAATAAAGCCCGAGACCAAGAATCTCATCCAACCCTAGAGCTCTGCTTCCTTCCTGCTCCTGCAAGTACAAACCCCTCTCAAAATCCCTACTGTAACCGCCATTCCTCCCGATTGTAATCTCATCTTCCTCAATCCACGAAGCACGCTGCTGAATCATTGCTCAAGCAGTACTGGTTTCTGATCCACTAACTTCAAACTTTGATCATCTCGAACGATTATTGATACCGATTTGATATTAAGGTTCCCTTCCTATCGGAGCTGAGTATTGCAGGCAATCGGAAGTAATATTATTGTGGGTTTTGATCCCGACAGCCATGGATATGCTTGAGGAAGCTATCCTCATTACTTTCAATGAATCGGGTGGTATAGATTCTGGACTAAAAGCTCAGGCAGTCGCTTACTGTCAACAAATTAAAGAAACCCCGACAATTTGTAGAATCTGCATCGAGAAGTTGTGTTTCTGCAAGCTTCTTCAAGTTCAGTTCTGGTGTTTACAGACCTTACACGAAGTCATTCGGGTGAAGTACTCTTTGATGGGATTGGAAGAGAAGAATTTCTTCCGAAAATCACTGCTTTCAATTGCATGTTTCGAGGATAAGAATGTGGCGGTCTTAGAAGCTCCTGCATTCATCAAGAACAAGCTAGCACAGGTGTTTGTCACTTTGATCTATTTTGAGTATCCTATGACTTGGTCTTCAGTGTTTGTTGATTTCTTGCCAAATCTGAGCAAAGGGGTGTCTGTAATCGATATGTTCTGCCGTGTCTTGAATGCCTTGGATGATGAGTTGATTAGCTTAGATTATCCTCGATCACCTGACGAAGTGACTGTAGCTGCTCGGGTTAAGGATGCAATGAGGCAGCAATGTGTTGGTCAGATTGTTAGAGCATGGTACGACATTGTATCTCTGTATAGGAACTCGAATCCCGAACTTTGCTCTGCTGTCTTAGATACAATGAGAAGGTACATTTCATGGATTGACATCGGATTGATCGCTAATGATGTTTTTATTCCCCTGCTGTTTGAATTGGTCTTGCACGATCGATTGTCGGACCAATTACGATGTGCAGCTGCTGGTTGTCTCTTGGCTGTTATTTCTAAGCGTATGGAACCAAGCTCGAAATTGTCTCTCTTAGAAAGTCTGCAAATAGGCCGTGTGTTCGGATTGATCGCGCAGGACAGTGATTCTGACCTTGTCTCAGGTATTGCCTCACTGCTGACCGGATATGCAACTGAGGTCTTAGAATGTTCCAAAAGGTTGACTTCTGAGGACACCAAGCAAGCTACAGCTAAGCTCTTTGATGAAGTGTTGCCCTCGGTCTTCTATGCAGCACAGAACTGCGAGCTCGATTCCTCATTGAACATGGTGCAGCTGTTTTCGACCTACGTGGCCACAATGAAGACCCATATGCCACTAAAGGAGAAACAGCTCCTCCACTTGAGTCATATCTTGGAAGTACTCCGGACCCAAGTCCGTTATGATCCATCCTATCGGGACAACCTTGATGTCAAGGACAAGGTTGGTAGCGAAGAAGAGGATAGAATGGCTGAATACAGAAAAGATTTATTTGTGTTGCTTCGCAGTATAGGACGGGCTGCGCCACATGTCACTCTGCTATTCATTAGAAACTCGTTGTCTAGCGCGGTTGGATCATCCTCGGAAGAGGTGGAAGCTGCTCTTTCCCTGTTCCATGCTCTTGGGGAGGCACAGAATGATGAGTTGATAAAAGCAGGAAGTGCACTTTTGAATGAGCTAGTGCCGATGCTGTTATCGACTAAGTTCCCCTGCCACTCCAATAGATTGGTTGCTTTGATTTATCTGGATACGATAACGAGGTACTTGAAGTTCATTCAGGACAATACCCAGTACATTCCCTTGGTCCTGGGGGCTTTTCTTGATGAAAGAGGGATACATCATCCAAACCCTAATGTTAGTCGGAGGGCGAGTTATCTCTTTATGAGGGTTGTGAAGCTGTTGAAATCAAACCTCGTGCCATTTATTGAGAGGATTCTGCAGGTCAGTGAATTTTCTCCTTGAATGTGCTAAAACTTGAGTTGTTACTGCACAGTAGTCTTCTTTTACATGATAGATGGTTGATAGTCTGGCGAAGATTTGGTCTGTTAAAATATGTTAGTAAATAAACCCTGGATTAGATATAGCTAATGTCTTACTCTGGTTTGAATGGAAAAATAGAACAAGGACAGTAGCTGATGTCTGACTCTGGTTTCTGCTTGATGGTTTATTTAATTCTAGCTTTTCACATTCTTAGTTTTTTTTTTCTTTAATTTTACAATTATGGGCCTCTTTAAAATTTTAAAATTTATGGAAGGGTCAAAGTTATCTCTTTCAAACGTAAAACAACTTGAATTTCCCAGGTATTATGAATTGAATAAGAAAGAGGAATACAGGAAGAATACACTAGCACAGCTAATGATAAAATTTAACTACTCAATTGTTTCTTATCTTTGCTTAGTAATGAGTCAATCTCTTTGTTATCCAATAACTGTGCTATCTTGTGGCTGCAGGGTCTGCAGGATACAGTTGCCCGATTTACAAGCGCTAATTATACCTCAAAAGAGCATTCAGGATCTGAGGATGGTAGTCATATATTTGAAGTACGTATTGGTCTTGTATTTTTATTTAATAATAATAATAAGATTTCATTTTGTTGGAAGAATTAAATGTATAGAGTCAAGCCGATTTACTGAGTTCTGATGAGTTAAAATTTCTATGCAACAGGCAATTGGTATATTGATCGGGATGGAAGATGTACCTCTGGAAAAACAAGTGGATTATCTGTCTTCACTTTTGACTCCTCTGTGTCAACAGGTTTGTGGTGATAGTGCATATTTTTTTGTAAAGGAAGTGCATAGTTGATTGTGGTGAACATACATCTTATTTTCTTATTGTGTTCCTATCCAGGTTACATCCTTGCTCGTGAATCCGGATGCATTGAACACAGAAGAGTCTCCCGCAAAGCTTGAAGTAATTCAACAGATAATTATGGCCATCAATGCACTTAGCAAGGTACTTCTTTTTCAAGCTTTTCTGTTATGGACTAACATAAGCTAGAGGTGTGTGCTCTCTTTTGCTTTGTCTATAAGAAGCTACAATATTTCTTTGCTGGGTCATGACAAATCAATTTATGCTTGATTGTGGAATATTTTTCTACTCATAATTTATAATATTCATTTGGTTTTGAAATTCAGGGATTTAGTGAGCGCCTGGTAACTGCAAGTCGCCCTGCAATAGGTCATATGTTCAAAGAGGTTAGTCTTCACTATGTCTATTCTGAGAATATTTATTAGACCTAATCTATTATTGGTCATGCCCTCCCTTTCCTACTCAAATGTAGACAAATTTTGTTAGTGATTTGAAATAATGTCATGGATTGTCTTTGAGCTGTGTTTTTCTGGATTGAAAAATGTCATCCACCTATAAGTATCTTCGTTTACATTGTAGACATTGGATGTTCTCCTTCAGATACTTGTAGTGTACCCAAAGGTCGAGCCATTGAGGAATAAGGTAAGCAATAAAATCTCTCTGGTGCTTTACTAATGATATATTAACCTTTAACAAAAAAACTCTCTCTGTACAGTTCTTTCTAACTAAAGTATGTATTCTATATATAGGTATTGTCATTCATACACCGAATGGTTGACACACTCGGGGCATCAGTTTTCCCATTTCTCCCCAAGGCATTGGAGCAGTTGCTGGTAGAAAGTGAGGTATAGAGAACATCATCAAATATGAAATGCTTGGAATCAATTTTCATCTATACATCGATTTGTGTGTGTGAATATGTCTGATCATAGATTTGTTTCTATTGCACTGCAGCCTGAGGAAATGATCCGTTTCATAGTGCTACTTAATCAACTCATATGCAAGTTCAACACCTCAGTCCAAGACATTGTAGAGGAGGTCTTTCCGGTCATTGTTGGGAGGATTCTCAGTATCATTCCAACTGATGCCATTATTTCGGGACCAAGCACGAATACTGAGGTAGGATTTTTCGGTGTTTTTATATAAATATAGGTACTTCTGTCCATTTTTAACAAAATAAATCAAATTTTGATGGAAAAAGTAACGGAGTATGGTGCTTGCAAATTTGTGCAAGTTTATTTTCTTATTTGTCAAAAAAATAGTTCAATATGTTTTTTGCAATTCGGCCAGAGATTGGCATGCAATTTTTGTTACTGGCCCTTAAAGAGTTGAAGTTTTATAGCTGTTTACTTGTTCATATCTTGCCAAAACGTTCCATTATTGGTATAAATTTGTTTAGGAGTGTTTGATGTAAATAAATATATATTTTTTTTTCAAATTTTGCAGGAATTTCGAGAAATACAAGAACTGCAAAAGTCGCTATATACGTTTCTTCATGTGATAACCATGCACGGTCTATCCTTGGTCTTTCTTTCCGTCAAAAGTCGAGGATATCTGGAAAAGTTGATGCAGTTGCTACTGTATACTTCTTGTAACCACCGCGACATCACTATAAGAAAGGCATGCTTAAATTCATCCCTATCCTCTTTAAAGAAAAATGGCAATTTTAATTTTCAGAAACCTGAAATTAGTTAGTTTTTTTATATCATTTTTTTATTCTCATGTAGGCATGTGTACAAATATTCACAAGATTGATCAAAGATTGGTGTGCTGGGCCTCATGATGAAAAGGTATAATTTTTATTTCCTACTGGACTTACATAAATTTTTTGGCTGTTGATTTATTATTGATATAAATTTGGATATCAGGTACCGGGTTTCAAAAAATTTGTGATCGAGGCATTTGCAACGAACTGTTGCTTGTATAGCGTGCTTGACAAGTCATTTGAGTTCCGTGATGCAAACACTGTAAGACATTTTCTTTCCCTGTGATATTTTCTGATAATTGCATTTAATTATCGGTCAATTAATTTTGTCCGATCGACATTGTTGGACAGCTTGTTTTGTTTGGTGAGATTGTATTGTCTCAGAAGGTTATGTTTGAGAAATTTGGGAATGATTTCCTTGTCAACTTCGTCCCCAAAGCTTTTCCAGCAGGTCACTGCCCTCAAGAACTTATCCAACAATATTGCCAAAATTTGCAGGTACTTTCTACTTCTGTTCTTCAGTGAAGTATTTTGTTTAAAATTATGTTTTTGGGCTAATTACCAAATTGCTTACTGAACTTTGGACGATTGGCAAAAAACATATTGAACCGATGTAAAGCCAGTTTTGCAAACACCATACTCTTGTCATTTAAAATTCAAGTTTGATAGATTTTCTTAAAAAAAAATAAAAAATTAGGGTTAAATACCAAGGAACTACATGAACTTTGGACGTTTTTCAACGAGCTACCCGAACTTTGAAAATTCAAAACGGGTCACCTCAACTTTGAAAAAGGTGCAAATAGCTACCTCCGCTCAATTTTCCGTCAACTGTTGATGGAAATTCGTTGGAAATTGGAGCTAGATTTGCACATTTTTCAAAGTTGAGCTAGCCCGTTTTGAATTTTCAAAGTTCGGGTAGCTCGTTGAAAAACACCCAAAGTTCAGGTAGCTCCTTGCTCTTTAACCCAAAATTTTAACATAAAATGTGACTTAGTTTGCTTTTTGCAATCACGGTACGTTCAGTATGCTTTCTGCACAATGCTAACCACCCACCCTTGTGTAAAACCATGTACTGTGATGTCTTGTGAAACAGGGTAATGACATTAAGACATTGAAATCTTTCTACCGAACCCTAATCGAAACCCTAAGGAATCAACAAAATGGGAGTGTTGTCTTCAGATAGCACAAGAACACCTGCCAGATTTCATACAAAGCGGAATGCTTTCTTCTCTTGGCTTCATGGAAATCCCCCTTGAATGCACTTCCAAGCAAATGTGAGTTCTGTTGTGTTGTCTCCTCCCATCACATACACAAAGAACCGATTCTGCAGCTCCAATGAATAAGTGGCAGGGTGATGATCTTGATCCATACCGATACCAGGTATCTGTAAATATCTGTTTTGCGGTTGAAGAGGTACATATAATTCTTGTTTGGAACATGAACAGAAGCATCATCAGGAGTTTTTAAGAGGGTGGTGACTTTTTTTTAATATATTTTTTTAAAAAATATGTTCATCATGGAGTATTATAGGTTGTTCTATGCTCAATAAACCAAAGCTTTATTGGTTTCACTCTTGTTCATCTCTCTATTATATATATATATATATATATAATATGAATATACATAAAAAAACACTATTTTTGGATTGTATGACAGGTAAATAGTACAAGATAATTATCATGTGTATATTAGAATAGAATAAAATAACATATAAATTTAATCTTTCATTTCATTTTATTTAAAATGAAGTGAATTTTGTTGGTTAATCTATCGCCCCAGAGATTCATACTACTTATTAGTTCATATGGCACATTAATTCATGCACTCGTGTAATTCATACTTTGGTGACTTGGTTTCGGTTCGGACCCTGGTTAGGGGACCCCTGGTGTGGCTCGATTAGACAATTGTTTGAAACATTAGTGTAATTTTGTAGGGTTGAATTGTAACATTTAAAACAATATTTGGTTAATTATGCAAATATAAAAATTATTTAATAGAATTTTCAACAGAAAAGTAACATATCTACTAATTATCATCATTTTTAAACATGTTGAATAAAAAATAATTTTTTGATTGGAAAATTATTTTCGTCAAATATAGTAAAAATTTCAGACTTTTCTATTTTTTAAACATAATATATATTTAATTATATAAGTCTAACCCTTAAATTAAGAATTACGATTTATTTTTTTGTGTAAATTGTATGAATTATATTAAAATAATCACAAATTCAAAATGTCTAATATAAATACGATCGTGAGTCGATATCCTTATCCACAGAGATATGTCCAAAATTTTCACCATAATCAAGAGCTATCATATTTATAATAAATTATTATTAATTAGATTACTCCCCAATAACTGTCAATTAAGTAGGTTAAATATTTATATATATATATATATATATATATTTATTTATATATATACACATTAAATATATTTAAGGAAGTGTGGAGAGTTGGGTATTAGCTTCTGCTGCTGACTCAGCGCTTCCAATGAGAGGCTCGAGCCACTCGGCCTCCATGAGTAATCCACGTGGCAGCAGTTGCTTCTGGTTGTCTGCCACGTGTTGTTCACAGCCTTCACGAAATTGACATAAAAAAACAGCACACCATCGGTGTCCTTATCATCCTTGTAGAATCGTCACGAATACAAAAGAGATTTCACCGTTCTTTAAAAGACCGTTTTACCCCTATAATTTTGACCGACCGTTTGACTTTGCTCACAAACATGTGTATCAATGTTTGATACTAAACACGAACCCGTACGATAAATTTATCGTATTATGTTTCTTAACACGAATACGACACACAATTTTTAGTGTGAGTTCATATTAAGTTTCTTAAGTTACTCAAATTTTCACATGTGAGATTTATAGGAAAATATTAAAATAATAAATTAAAAAATAGTTATTATTTTACAGTAAATAATAATCTGTTAACTTTGAAAAATATGTAAAATTTTCAATATAACTGATGATTAAAAAAATTAAACATAATGAATATTATAAAATTACGTAGATAATAATGAACTATATAATTAATTTAAAAGACTTTAAAAAAAAAAAATCAATTGAACCTAGAATAATAAGTTTTGATTTCCACTTATACAGATTAATACAAATATCCAAAATGTACTGTACTGATACTTTTTAGTAGCAATAAGAAAAAGAAAAAAAAATCTCTGGGTAGAAATGTCATTTCGCAATCAAATCTCTCGTGGCTGCAAAGCAATCGAAAATTAGAAATAAACGACTCTGAGAAGAAAAAGAATTCCCGGGAATTTTTCACATGAGAAGATCTCTCTCCTGCCAGTTTCCGATTTCAATTTCTTGACGTGTTGGTCTCAGTTTCCAATCTAGGGTTCGTAAGTCTGCAACTGCTGTCGTTTTCTTTTACAATTTGGGTTGAGCTCCCTTTGAATCTGTCCATATATCTGCAGGCTCTTCGCAGATTCTCAGCGAACCTCTTGCTTGGTTTCATCAGAAAAGTCCAACTGTTCGAGAAATTTGGATCTTGCCGGGGAATCCAGCTCGATTTGTACAGTTTTTTGGGAGTTCGCCGGGAAATCAGCGAGGGCAGCGAAGAATTGGGTTTTGAGGTGCTGACTTTTTATTTATTTCTGCTGTAATTAGTGTATGATTGCCATTTGGTGGTCGGAAAACTCAGATTCTGCAATTACGCTGGGGAGCTTGTTTGATCTGCGAGAAAATCAACTAGGTTCGTTGAAAATTTGGGGAATTACGACCTGAAACACTAGATTCAGATTTGTTTCATGTTCATGGCTCCTACAATTGCTCTGTATGCTAGCCCACCCAGCAGTGTCTGTTCTTCAACTTATCAGATCAACGCCCATGCGTCTTGTGATTTTGATTTGAACGCAAAATCCTTGGCGTCGACCGCTCCGTCAACATCTCACAAGCCAATTGTCGGTGGGCTGTCTTGTCTATTTTCTTCTCCATCTAGTGTGAAGAACTCATCAGCTACTAGCTTCGGAGAGGAGTTGGGTTCTTTCAGGCACGATAAAGGTGAAGAACTGAAGGAATTGAGCAGTTCATTCGGCTACTCGCAGAGTAAATTTGCTGGATCGTTCAAGAGGGACCATCACCACAGCCCGGTGTCCGTTTTACAGGGGCCTGTCTCTTGCAGTGCCAATGTGTCTTCTAGGAGTCCTCCTATGAGGATACTGCAGAGCTCCACTGGGTTGTTTAATGGGTTTGTTAGGAGTGCTTTAAGTTCTTCCTGTATTGATTATGAACTAGCCAGAATTGAGATCGATGGTGGAGTCGCAGCAGTTGATGCGGAGGAATTGACTTTTAGTTTCGAAGGTACATTAGAAGATCATAATCCAGAGCCTTATGCAGATGAGTTGTTAGTGAATGCCCAGATGAGACATGAAATCTTCTATGATGAATTTGTCATTAAAGCTTTTCATGAGGCCGAAAAGGCTCACAGAGGGCAGGTATATTTTTCCATTCTTTCTTTCAGCTTATATGAAGTTGCCTTTTCATGATTTTCTTGCTCGTTTGACACTTGAGGGTAGGTCTGTCAATGGTTAGGTTATGGTCATGACAAATACCATAAATATACCATATTTTTAAAACACATATCATAACCATAACCATTATGGATATAATTTTCATATCATAACCATTAAAATAACCGTTGTTATTAACCATGGTTTTACCAGTATACCCATATTCATTCCACACAATTAATATAATAAAAGATCGAAAATTTTATTTAAAAAAATACATCAATCTATATTACCATAGTTGGATTTTGGCGCCTTCAGTCTTCAACAATTTCAAATTTTCAATTATATAATTTATATTTAGTATATTATATAAATTAGTTTATTAATAATAAATCAATATTATATTTATATAATAACCATGGTTATAACAATGTATATAACTCAAATACCATAACCATTATGGGTAGAAAATTCATCACCATAACCGCATCGCACCATAATGGTACGGTTAACCATATTAAACAGTAACGGTTATAACCATGATTATAGGTTTTTCAACGCACCATTGCCGACCCTACTTGAGGGTGCAATTTTGAAACAAAAGGGATAATTTTAGCACAGTGCAGAAATAGAAACAAATTTTAGTTTATCAGTAAAGTTTGTAACTTGTAAGTAACTCTTTGTTGTTTTGTTGCGGTTTGGTCTGAAAAGAAGTTTTCTTGTTCTTTCTTCAATGTAGAGGCGAGTAAGTGGAGATCCATATTTGAGGCACTGCGTTGAAACAGCTGCCTCACTGGCGCGAATTGGCGTCAATTCAACAATGGTGGCAGCAGGGCTATTGCACGATACACTTGATGATTCCTCTATGAGTTTTGCTCACCTACAGAGGACTTTCGGAACTGATGTTGCCAACTTAGTTAAGGGGGTAAGCAAGCCTCTCACCATTACTATCAACTTAATGAACTCGACTTATATTTGTTTTGCTCTGCTTATGATAAGATTGCTACTTCTGCAAGTAGTTATTTGAATGGTATTTATTTTTCTCAACAATCATCAGTAAAATAGAAGAGGGTTAGCTGATGGTTACAATCTACACCAAAAATGCTCTTCATTGTGTCTGTGAAGTTGCTATAGCAGTTGCTTTAGCTACCAAGTAGTTTGATTATCTGATATTTTTCTGAAAGATTCAGTTTTTTTGGTCTTGCCAGGTATCAAAGCTCAGCGAATTGAGTCAACTAGCACGGGAAAACAACACAGCAAGCAAAACCACAGAGGCGGATGGTATGCACACCATGTTCCTAGGAATGGCCGATGTGAGGGCAGTGATTATTAAACTGGCAGATCGTCTACACAATATGGAGACTCTTGATGCACTGCCCTTTGCAAAACAACAAAGGTTTTCAAAGGAAACCCTGGCGATCTTTGTGCCATTAGCCAACCGACTCGGTATCACAAATTGGAAAGAGCAGCTGGAGAATTTATGCTTTAAGCATCTCGACCCCCAAAACTACGGCGAGATATCATCGAAGCTCCTACATTCCTACGATGAAGCCATGATGACTTCTGCGAAGAAAAAATTGGAGCAAGCACTTGAAGATAAGGGCATTTCTTACTGTTTATCTGGAAGACACAAAAGCTTGTACAGCATCCACCGCAAAATGCTCAAGTATGACCGCTTTCAACTCTGTTTATTTCTGCAAAAGCTATATTGTTTCACTTTCTCCTTGCTAATTTCTTTCCACAGGGAAACTTTTACAAATTGCGGGAAAAATAATTGTGGGCATGTTTTTTCTTATTTTCAGTGACAAAAATTGGATGGATAATCAACACTCTCTTAAGATGACTGAAATGTTCAAAGATTATATTTTTTTGCTCAAAGTTTCATACTTTGAAGCATTCTTGATCCCCCAAAATGGACCTTTTCAGATAAAATAAAAAATAAAATTGGGCGGTTAGTTATCAGTTTCTCAGAATAGCTGACATGGTTAAAAGATCCATTGTTTTACTTTATAAAGCTTTATGTTTTGTAGCCTTCTTGGTCCACCCGGATCATTTTGCTTTCTGTCTAGCAGTCTGCCTGTGGCTGTGAAGTGATGTTTCTCTCATGGGAATCTCATCGATTTTGCAGAAAGAAGCTAACTGTGGATGAAATCCACGACATTCATGGTCTTCGTTTAATTGTTGATAACGAAGAAGACTGTTACAAAGCATTGAGAGTCGTCAATAAGTTGTGGTCCGAAGTTCCCGGAAAGTTCAAGGACTATATAGAACATCCCAAGTGTAATGGGTATGTTGTTATTTCGAAACACATATATACATATTTATATATTTTGTCTGAATTCTGGTAATTTTCAGGTATCGATCCCTCCATGCAGTGGTAGTGGGAGAAGGGACTGCGCCACTTGAAGTTCAAATTCGAACTACAGAAATGCATTTGCAGGCTGAGTTTGGATTGGCTGCCCACTGGAGGTACAAAGAAGGTGACTCCACACATTCCTTGTTCGTTCTTCAGATGGTCGAGTGGGCTCGGTGGGTCGTCTCTTGGCAGTGCGAGGCAATGAGCAAAGAGACGCCATCCCTTAGCTTGGGCAGTCATCTGAAAAAATCCTGCACTTTCCCAAATCATTCCGAAGACTGTCCCTTCTCGTATAAGCCGCGTCTCGAGCGTGGTGGCCCCATCTTCGTTATCGTGATCGAGAACAACAAGGTTGGGTCTAAATCAAGTTACGGTTCAGTTTTTAAATTGAAAAAAAGGCCCAAGCATGAGGGGACCAAGTGACATTTTAACCTTGATTTATCTTTTGTTGTCTTAAATTTGCTATATTATTTAGGGTAAAATACGACATTGCCCCCTAATGTTTGGACATGATGAAAAATCCTCCATTAGTGAATGACTGACATATGCCCTTTCAGGGAAGATTTTTCATCATATCCATACATTAGGGGGACTTCAAACTATAAGGGGAATTTTAAAATCGACATAAATTTTAGGGGGCAATGTCGTATTTTACCCTATTATTTAACTTAGGGGTGGCAAAACCTGACCTAACCCGTTGGTGACCCGCCCACGGGTCGTGTTTGTGTCAGGGTTTTTGACCCAACCCGTAAATGACCACACGTGATACCACGAGTCAGGTTTGGGTAAGAAGGTTTGACTCACGGGTCAACCGGTGACATTTTTATATTATATTAAAATAACTGATTTTTTTTATGCATGGGTCGAACGGGTCAGACTGACCCACGGGTCATAGGGTCCAATGGGTCAGTTTGATCCAACCCTGTCATTTCTGACGAGTCAGGTTTGAGTTTGAAAAATTGACACATACTATTACACGGGTCAGGTTTGGGTCAGGGGGTCCCTACACGACCCATGGATCGATCCAAGACCCGTTTTCCCACCCCGAATTTAACTCGCCTATTATTTAATTCGTTTTTGTTGTTGTAGATGTCTGTTCAGGAACTGCCTGCAAATTCGACAATGAAAGACCTGATGGACCGATTAGGGCTTGGTAGCTCAAGATGGGGTTCGCCGTACGGCTTATATTCAAAGGAGGAGGTAAGGCCGAGGTTGAACCGTGAGCCCGTGGCCCACATTAGGTGCAGATTGGAGATGGGGGACGTTGTGGAACTGACTCCTGCTCTGCCAAAGGAGTGGCTGACGGAGTACCGAGAGAGGATCCAACGCATGTACAACCGCGACTTAACGGTGGGTATCTCATCTCCGGTCACCGGTGGTGGCTGTAGGAACTGACCTGTGTGTTGTCTCCGGCATGGTTATCATATATATATATATATATATTCATGGGTGTCGGGTAAATGGGTATGTTCTTGTTGTGTGGTGTACATAAATGTAACAACTTGATTTAGTAGATCTGCTTGTACAGACAAAAACAGCCCCTCGTGTTCTAATGATTTGTATCAGTTCTTTGGGCATTGGTAAATGGTAACTATATCTATTTATTACTAATGGTTGCAGTAAATTATGAGATATCATCTTATACTTACCACACCAAAACTTACCATTTACTGTTAGTAAAATACGATTGTTAATTGGTTCACATCGAATCTCATCTATCAATCACCATTGACGACTCCACTTTGTATTTTTTTTTTAGAATTATAACTCAAAATAAAAATAAATACTGAAATATTATTAATTTTGAAAAAATACCAAAGTATATCTATCTGCGAATGTAATTCGCGGGTGAGTATAAAAAACAGCGAATGTCATTTGCTAGTGAAAATTCCCACACCCTTCGCAAAAACAGAGCAACAGTTACATATGATATGCGTATGACTCTGTGACTGCCACCCGCGAATGGTATTTATTCGCAGGTGAGTTACATTCACGAATGTTATTCGCGGATGACATTCGCATGCATACTTTTTCAATATACCTGGTAGATATATTTTAGTATTTTTTTAAAATTCAAAGATATTTTAATATTTATTTTTATTTTGAGTTATATTTTGGAAAAAAAATCGTATGTGGTGGAACCAAGTTTTGGTACACACCTATCATATATATATACGCATGGATCCCATCCAGACACATGCACGAGGAACAGACAATGATCAAGACAAACCCCATCATTAAAAATTTATAAAAACAACCGAATATTTCGTGTTTTGTTTTATAATCTTCGAATAGACATATGTCTCTTTCCATGCTTTGTTTTCTTCTACCTGTCTCTCTATCTGCATGGATCCAATAATATAGTTTGTACGTATAGTGAATCTTGAGATCTGCAGTTTCTCAGACCATTTCCATGGCGGCCTCCATCCTCTGGCACCTCAGCTTCTCATTCAGAGCTCTGATCTCATCTCTGTTAACCATCCACAAGAAGCCGATTCTGGTCACCTTCATCGACACTCTCCTGTCGTTCTACTTCTTCTGGGTCTGCGGTCTCAGCCCCTGTACGGTGGATCTGGACCAGGAAACCACCGTCAGCTTCTGGGCACCACGTCATCGGCGGATAGGGAAGCCTGTCTTGGTCGCGATTCATGGCTACGGCGGCAACTCGCGGTGGCAGTTCGCTGCCCAGGCGGCGGGACTCGCGCGTAGCTTCAATCTCTTTGTGCCAGGTAATCTCATCAGCAATATGTGATCCGATTCATGATTGCATTAACCAATTACGTGGCGTGATTTAATTGGTAACTATGAAGCAAATTAGTGGTGAAAGTTAGAGGTTTGACCGAGACGACTTCGTTGACTCAGTTTGATGTGGCAGGTTTCTCATTTATATATCGATTTTATGCTTAAATCTTAACAAATTATGTGTTATTAGGTTTTTCAAAATTAAAAAGTGGACATGACAGATGTAAAGATAATATATTAGGTACCTAAATATTTATCTTTATTAAGTTGATAAAATTAGTAATATTATGATATCCGTAAATGAATTGAGTAATGTAATAACAGAACCTAATAAATATAGGTGATCAAATATATAACTATATAATCTTATTTTAAATAAGATTAATTATAAAAAACGAACTTTGAGAAAAAATTAAACAGCAAACAAAACTTTATTTTCTGACAAATAACAAATTAAACTTTTTGTGCAATCAATATAAACCTATCTCAAATCTCGTTTATATTTAAAATAATTTTTCAATTTTTGAGAAAATTATACAATTTTCTTAGCATACTTTAATTAACTTAATAATTTCATCCAATACTGAAAAATTCGTTCAAACAATTGAGATAGGTTTGTTAATTGCTCAATTCCAAAAGATCGGTTTGTTGTTTGGTTTTTTTCTCAAAGTTCAGTTTATTTTTTTGGTAATTAACCCTTTTAAATAAAATAATTTAAAAGTTGATTTTTTTATCTTCTTTTGTTCGAATAATATATACACTGCCTGGATTAACTCTCAGTTATGTTCCATAGTAAATATTGCACGACAAAATTGTAACAATTTAAAGAGCAGATCTCCTCTTCTTCGGAGGATCATATACTTCGTGTTCGGATCGAACCGACACGTTTCAAGCCAAATGCATCGTCGAAAGCCTCAAGAAACTCGGGGTCGACCGATTCTCGATATACTCGATCAGCTACGGCGGTTACGTTGGCTACCGCATGGCCGAAATCTACCCGAATGAGGTCGATAAGGTAGTGATCGTGAGCAGTGGAGTCGGGTGCACTGAGGAACAGAAAACCGAGCAATTGCAAAGGGTCGGGAGGAACGCGATGGAGCTTCTCTTGCCGGAGAATCCGCACGATATGAGGGCTTTGGTGGATCTATCCATATACAAGTACAACCATTTCAAATGGGCACCCGACTTCTTTTTCGGTCAATTTGTCGATGTAAGTTCTTCGATTACTTGCCGGGCAAGAAACTTCGTTCTTGGCCCGAAATCTAATGGTTTTGTGTTACAGGTGATGTGCAATCAGTATAGGAAGGAGAAGGCAGAGCTTGTACAACATTTGTTGTCACCCAAAGCAAACAACTACTTCCATGTCTTGTCTCAAGTAAGATTACACGATCTCCATCCCGAACCCTAACAAATCTCGTAACTTCGATAAGTGAATATGCAATTTTTGAGTTTGGTTAGGAAATTTTACTCATTTGGGGCGATCAAGATAGAGTCTTCCCATTGAGCTTCGGCGAACATCTGCAAAAGTAAGCTCGACTCCATTCAGATGTAGTTGTATATTCTCGTCGTTTTTGTTCGGGATCAGGATTAAGGACGAAGCCATGATTTAAACCCGAAAAGCTTTCTATTGTCCATATGGATCGTCGTGTTATATGTAGAGGTGTCAATTTTGGACACGACCCATGGGTGACCCGCTTATGGGTCGTGTTTGGGTCGAAGATTTTGAATTCTTGGGTCATTTTGACACGATCTATTCAACCCGTATGAAAAATGGAGTTGGGGTTGGGTCGTACCTATCGACCCGTGGGTCAATCTGTAAACTTGTATAGTAAATATATATTATAATAAATTATATAAAAGTTCATGGATCATACGGGGCATGTGGGTTATATGAGTTGCATGAGTCACTTTTTTTTTGTTCAAATGCATGAGTCACTTGAGTTGCATTAATTACGTGGGTTGCATGAATCAGTGGGTCATATGGGTCGCCGGGTCACGTGGGTCGACCCACAAATTTCATATTGTAGAAATTAAAATGACATGGATCCATGGGTCATACGGGTTGACCCGTGGACCCACGAGTCGTGTTTGATTCTTGAAAATTGACCTATCCTGGATCACGAATCTTGTTTGGGTTAAACACATTTTTACACGATCCACAGTTGACCCGTCGACACGAATTGACACATCTAGTTACATGTTATCCCACTTTCACTAAAACTACTATTTTGATCATTGGCAGACAAATCGGCTCGAATGCGAAGCTAGAGATCGTCAAGGACATGGGTCACGCTGCAAACATCGATGCACCTGAGTATGTAAATCATCTGATCAAGTCGTTTGTTATCGATAAATGAACTTCGTAAGGTTGCTTAACTTGCAAGTCAAGTAATGTTCAAGCCAAACTCGATACAAGATAAACATGTGACTTAATGGTGCATTGCAGCCATGTGGGTCGACCCACATGCCCATTTTTTTTGGTCAAATGCATGAGTCACTTGAGTTGCATGGATTACATGAGTTGCATGAATCAGTGAGTCATATGTGTTTAATTGACTGCAGTTTTGCCACAGCTTCCTTCATGTCCATTCTTTCTCTAGGGACTTCCTTGGAGCACAAGATACCAATTTTGAATACCTTGATCAAGTTCTCTTCCATCTTACCCCCATACAAAACCGATTCTTCGAGGAGTTTCGGGTCCGTGACTTCGGTTATGCCATCGGGAATCGCCTTCTCGACAAAGCTATGGAGGCTTAAGTCTTCCATGAACATTTCGTCGGTCGGTCTCTTGCCGGTAAAGAGTTCCAACATTAGAATACCGAACCCGTATACATCTCCCATCGTAGAAACTTCACCCGCAAGTCCGTACTCTGAAAAAACAAGCATCAAATGGCCTTTTAAGAAACATTTTTCGTAATTTTGGGTTAATAACATAAAAATTAAACCAATTTCAGTTATTTCTAATTCTTATTTATTATTCACCTGGTGCAACATAACCTATGGTGCCCTTGAATGCATTGGTGCTCAAGCTAGAATGGATCTCGGTGTTGTTATCGTACAACAACTTCGCGAGCCCGAAATCTCCGACCTGCGCCACCATTGCTTCATCAAGAAGAACATTGCTCGGCTTGACATCGCAGTGAACAATGGGTTCATCAACATGGTGGTGAAGATAGTCCAACGCATGACCCACATCAACCGCGATACTCAACCTCTGCACGAAACTCAACTTTCGAACCTCGCCATCTCGGTCGTCATTGTGCAGCCATTTCTCGAGACTCCCATTCGGCATATACTCGAACACGAGTGCCTTGAACTCGTTACCCAAATGGTCGATGCTCGAGCAAGAAGTGATAACTTTGACGAGATTTCGATGCCGTATTCCTCGTAAAACATCACATTCGGCTACAAAGCTCTTTACTGCTCCCTTTTGGTGAAGATCGATGACCTTGATTGCGACATTTAGTTCCTCGTATCGAGCCAGACAACCTTTGTAGACCGATCCGTAGCTTCCTGACCCAATCAAGTTAGTAGAAGAGAACCCGTTTGTTGCTGCAGAAATCTCGGTGTATGTTATCTTCAATAACTTGGTCTCCAAGGAAGCTTCCGATTTGGCCGATTTTCTAACTCTACGGTTTCTCAGTATGATCAAGAGAAATATGGAGACCAAGGAAGCTAAAATGCAGATTATGATGATTATGATTCGGAAGTAGAGATGTCTCCATAATTTCGATGAACGCCTCGCCGATCCACAATGCTTTAAATGCAATTCCTCGATCCCTCCACATAGTCGATCGTTGCCAACAACCGAGAACGCGCTAAGATTTGTGAAGATTCCTCGTTCCGGAATCGGACCGTCTAGGTCGTTGAAGGACAAGTTCAAGAATCTCGTAAACGGTAGTGAGCTAAGGAAGTCGGGAATTGCCCCCGTGAAGTTGTTTCGCGAAAGATCAAGTTTTTCAATTCCCTTGATGTATTTCAATGAGGAAGGAATGAGTCCCTGCAAGGAGTTCCCATTTAAGAACAACACTTCGAGGTTGTTACAATTTTCGATCGAGCTCGGGATCTCACCCGAAAGATCGTTCTCGGACAAATCCAACAACCGCAGATTCCTCAAACTACGTATTTCATCGGGTATTGGACCGTCGAGGTGGTTGTCCGATAGATCCAACCAATCCGATAGTGATTCGAGACTGATGACTTCCTTCGCGATGGTCCCGGAAAGATTGTTGCCAGATAGCCTGAGTCTCTGAAGCGACGAACAACCTCCGAGGCTCGACGGAATCCTTCCTTCTAGTGAATTTCTTTCTAAACTGAGCTCGACTAGCGAAGAAAGATTCCCTAAAGATTCTGGAATCTCCCCGGAGAATCTATTCCCGAAGATCGACAACACCTGGAGATTCCTCAGATACCCGACGGAGCTCGGGATGGTTCCTTCGAACAAGTTCTCTTCCATTCCTAATAACAACAACTTCTCAAGCTTGTTAATATTGTCCGGGATCTTGCCCGATATCGTGTTCGCACCCATTAGCAAGAAGTTGATGTTGCTCGAGAGGTTCGATATCGAATCGGACAGGACTCCGGTGAAGGTATTGTTGTTGAATCCAAGAACCTCTAGGGAAGAACAATTTACTAAAGAGTGCAAAAACTCAAGATCATTGCCTTTACCACCTCCAAGACCATTCATGCCAATATTCAACCGTTGGAGTTTCTTCAAGTTGCCAAACCCGGTTGGAACTGGACCGGTGAAACCGTTTCGTTCCAAATACACAAGTTCAAGCTTAGTAGCGTTAGTTATTGAAGTTGGGATCGAACCGGTGAACCTATTACCACCCAACATTAGAACCCGAACATTTGGGAGAGTAAACCCGATGTCGGTCGGGATTTCGCCGACTAGTTGGTTTAGGCTCACACCAAAGTAGTCCATTGATGAGAGATTGAACAACTGAGGAGGAATCGAACCGGTTAAGAACTGGTTTGCAGAGATTTGGAACATGTTGAGGTTCCTGAGGTTGTTGAGTTCATGGGGTACGTCCCCACTTAAGCTGTTCTCTGATAAAGATAGTTGCATTAGAGATGTCAGGTTCGAGACTGGTTTTGGGATCGGACCGGTTAGGCGGTTCACTGCGAGTCCCAATTCAATAAGCTTTGAGAGCTTCCCAATTTCTGCTGGTATTGTACCTTCAAGATTGTTGGCTACCAAATCTAGTATCCTAAGTTCCGAACAGTTGCCGAGCCCGGTTGGAATCGCACCCTGATTATATAAAAATGAATATTTGTAAACAAGCATTTCACAATAAACTTTATCATCACAATTTGATCATGTTATCTCGTATTATCATACACTGTTTCCTAATTTTTGATCAGATTTTGAGTTCTCCCCTAAAGTTTAAATTATAAAATTTCTTTTATTCATTTTTGGTCAAAGTGCAAGTTTCTCTTCTTCATCAACTTTTTCATCCAAATTTAATTGAATTAGTTTTGAAAGTTGTCAAAATAATAGAAAACTTTAAAAAATGTCACAGTTTAACCATTTTAAATTTTTTTCAAATGTTACAATTGAGTATCGATTCAATTGGTACTCGATTGAGTTTCAATCGAATAGGGGTCGAACCACCCTCCAATTCAATGGGGGTTCAATCAAGTCCCGATCAAATTGAGACTCAAATGTCATATTTGAAAAAGTTTGAAACGGTTAAATTGTGATATTTTTAAAAGTTTTATGTTATTTTTGCAATTTTTAGAACCAATTCTATTAAATTTAGATGGAATGGAAAAGTTGCTAGAGACGAAAAAATTGAACTTTGGCCAATCATGAGTAAACGAAATTTTACAATTTAAATTGAGAAAAACCAAAAATCTTATCAAACATTATAATATCGTATTTTACATTTTATACTATGTATAAATATATTTTTCATAGATATTCAGTATCTTATTATCGTATCCGTACCTGTAATAGATTCAGTGTGAGCCCTAAGGATTGCAGACGATGAAGTCGACCTATTTCGCTCGGTATTTCACCATGGAAGAAGTTACTGCGCAGGTTAATTTGTCTAAGGAAAGACATGTTTCCTATGTAAGGTGATATTGTCCCTGTCTGAACAAAATCAATCACCCAAATGACCAACCAACATGCATATTTTTACATTTTTACTGCTGCAACACTGTACGGATCCATATTACTTACCAAGTTCTTGGCATGGAGGTCTAAAGCAACGACCCTGCCATGTCTGCTGCTGCAGAAAACACCATTCCACTGACAGAAAGGAGATGAATCGTTCCATCCACTCAGCGCTCCAAATGGATCCCGAGTTACGTGGTTTTTGAGACTCAGTAGAGCTTGTTTGTCTGAGTCGGGTCCGAGTTTGGCGGAGTAGGTGGTGGAGAACCACTGTGTGAAACTGAAACCCAGAAGGCAGAAAAGAAGAAGGAGTTTATGAATAGTGAACTCCATCCTGCGCAAGGTAAAGCTCTTCACTGTATTTGTGCAGAACAGAGAACTTCACTTCACCACCGTTGTTGGATGGGATTATAATGAAGTGGGAAAAGGCCAGAAAGTCTTGGAGAAGGCCACTGTCCTTCAATGGGTTGGTACTTGGTAGAATAATGGATTCTTTTTATTTTTCCACGGGGTTATAATTATTGCATTTACTATATTTTTTTTCCTAAAAAATAAATGAATTAGTAGTTGCAACTCTTCAGTTACAAATTACGCACAAATAACGCGCATGATGCATCTGAACAACCAATTAAGCTCCAACCACTAGACCACCACTGTCGGTGGTCATTTACTGTATACTTAATCGTGTATACTTAATCGCACTTAGGGCTGACAATGGTGCGGTGAAAAACTCATAACCACGGTTATAACCGTTACTGTTTAATATGGTTAACCGTACCATTATGGTGCGGTGCGGTTATGGTGATGAATTCTCTACCCATAATGGTTATGGTTATGGTATTTGAGTTATACCCATGGTTATAACCATGGTTATTTTATAAATATAATTATTATTTATTATTAATAAAATAATATATATATATTATACTAAATATAAATTACATCATAAAAGTGAAATCAATTGATGATATTGAGGAAGATGATGATTGATAGAAACAAATACGAAAGTGTGAAATGGTTAGGGATGTTGAATCATTACTCGTTATGTGTGTTTGTTGAATTTTAATGTTAACTCAGTGGTGTGAATGTTAATGTTGAATCATATAAATGTTGAATGATGTTAGTATTAATGTTGAATAATGTTAGTGCTATATATTTTTATTGTTGGTAATATAGATAGATGTATTTTTTAAAATTAAATTTTCGGTCTTTTATTATATTACATGTGGAATAAATATGGTTATACGGTTAAAACCATGGTTAATAACCATGGTTATTTTGATGGTTATGGTATTGAAAAGTGTACTCATAATTATTATGGTTATGGTTATGGTATGTGGTTTAAAAATATGGTATGGTTATGGTATTTGACATACCATGACCATACCTAACCATTGCCAGCCCTAATCGCACTGAAATGAGTTTTTAAAGGTACAAATAGTAATTATGAATAATTGTTACTTTTGGGATTTAAATTAAAAAACTAATAATAAACAAAAAAATAAACATTAAACCGCTACGTGAATGAATTTGGAATTCAGGATTTAGACCACAAATATCTACCTCTTTATTTCTTAAAAAAAATTCCTACACCTAATTAATATATTTTTAGCTAATTTAAATGTAATTTATCAGATAAATAGTAAGAAAGTATAAAATAAGTTCTAGTAAGCATAATAATTTGTAGGGTTAAATATCAAAGAGTTACCTGAAATTTAGACGTTTTGCAACGAGCTATCCGGATTTTAAAAATTCAAAACGGGTTATCTCAACTTGGACGAAAGTCAAAATAGCTATTTCCGTTCAATTTTTGACGAATTTTCGACGAATTTCTGTCAACAGTTGACGGTAAATTGGACGGAGGTAGCTATTTACATTTTCGTCGAAGTTGAGATAGCCTGTATATTGAAACCACTTATTGAATTTTCAGTGCATATAATTTTAGTTCATGTAAAATTTCGTGAATTAACCTGTGCAATACGTGTATCCGCATTTTGTATTATATATAATATTATATTCTATATAAAATTTTGTATTTTTCTGTTAATTTTTATTTTATTTGTCAAACTTTTATAAGAAGCCAAAGCGACAAATATAATTCTGCTAATAGAATTTTATCACGGGACGGGATTGCGTCGGGTGGCTTCCCACCATTTCCCATAGTCACATGTTAGAAGTCGGTTAGCTTTTTAATGTGCCAAAAAATGCAATTTAGAGACATGCATCCTATTCTTTGACCGTGGAAGCGAATTGCACCCCCAAACTTTCATTTTCCACCACAATCAAACAGTAAACCGCACATTGAACCGGGTTGGACCGGATGATCCGAGAACCAAACCCTTTGCTGGTTCGAAAGTCGGTCCGGTTCTGATATCACTGATTAGTAGTTATCGTTCTGTTCTAATTTTTAAGTTTCTAATCCTAAATTTGATGTTATTTTACTTTGTACACAAACTGTCGCAGTTCATTTATCAGTTTTTTCTCGCCGTTTTCTTTTCTCGAATGACACAAACAATCTTAGTTTTCCTACATAAATGATATGATTTGTGATTTTTTTTTGTGTGATTGTATGATCATTTTGTATGATTGTTGTAACTTCGTATTTGTTTTGGGGACAAATCAATTTTAAATCGGTTAGTATAAACAAGTTTTAGATAATTTATTTTGAAACATTTTCATAATATGGTACCCGAAACCGTTGGTATAAACAAGTTATAGGTA
Organism: Chamaenerion angustifolium; assembly: GCA_946814005.1. NCBI lineage: Eukaryota > Viridiplantae > Streptophyta > Magnoliopsida > Myrtales > Onagraceae > Chamaenerion > Chamaenerion angustifolium. The sequence continues at coordinate 1,157,751 of OX328281.1, forward strand.
GGTTCCGGTTAGGGCCGACAATGGTGCGGTGAAAAACTCATAACCATGGTTATAACCGTTACTGTTTAATATGGTTAACCGTACCATTATGGTGCAGTGCAGTTCATGTGATGAATTTTCTACCCATAATGATTATGGTTATGGTATTTGAGTTATACTCATGGTTATAACCATGGTTATTATATAAATATAATAATTATTTATTATTAATAAACTAATTTATATAATATACTAAATATAAATTATATAATTGAAAATTGAAAATTGTTGAATATTGAAGGCGCCAAAGTCCAACGATGGTAATATAGATTGATGTCTTTTTTTAAATAAAATTTTCGATCTTTTATTATATTACATGTGTGGAATGAATATGGGTATACGAGTAAAACCATGGTTAATAACCACAGTTATTTTAATGGTTATGGTATTGAAAATTATACCCATAATGGTTATGGTATGTAATTTAAAAATATGGTATGGTTATGGTATTTGTCATACCTTGACCATACCCTAACCATCGACAACCTTAGTTCCAGTTCTCAAATTCAATACCTTGTTTGCAACAAGGTAGGTTCTGAAACCCCCTAATATTACAAGGTATCCAAAACCGCTCACCCCTAGTTTTAGACCCGAAATTATGAAACTAATCTTGTATAACCATCAAAGTTGGATCGTTAAGAGGCAAATAGATTTCATCTTTTATGTGAAGGAAATAGATTATCAAGATATTTCTTTCTAGAGGACATACATGCCTATTGACACACCTTAAACAAAAAAACATTGACCCACCCACCCTCCAGCCCAGCCCTCCGCCCCAGCCCAACCCTCTATCCCAGCCCCAGCCCTCGACCTCCATGGCAGCATTGCTTCATCTTCCTTCTCCACAATCAGCCAGACAAACTATGCAATCCCCAATAGCTTTCGACCCTTACATCATTCTCGTGCCTTTAGCTAAAAGCTTACGACTTACACTTCGACCCTTACTTTTTCTTCGTCGGAGATGGGATGTCGGAGTCGGAGCCTGATACAAGGAAGCTTAGACCCGAAGAGGAAGAGGAGGACTAAGAACAAAGCAAGCGGGTAGAGGCTCGTGTCGCAGAAGTTAGACATCTTGGAGAAGCTCTGTTCTTCGGGAAATTTGTTGATGTTAGTTCTTCGATTACTTGTCGCGCAAGAAACTTCTTTCTTGGTCCGAAATCTAATGGTTTTGTGTTACAGGTGATGTGCAATCAGTATAGGAAGGAGAAGGCAGAGCTTGTATAACATTTGTTGTCACCCAAAGCAAACAACTACTTCCATGTCTTATCTCAAGTAAGATTACACGATCTCCATCCCGAACCCTAGTAAATCTCGTAACTTCGATAAGTGAATATGCAATTTTCGAGTTTGGTTAGGAAATTTGACTCATTTGGGGAGATCAAGATAGAGTCTTCCCATTGAGCTTCGGCGAACATCTGCAAAAGTAAGCTCGACTCCATTCACAAGTAGTTGTATATTCTCGTTGTTTTTGTTCGGGATCGGGATTAAGGACGAAGCCATGATTTAAACCCAAAAAGCTTTCTATTGTCCTGACCGTCGTGTTACATGTAGGGGTGTCAATTTTGGACACGATGCATGGGTGACCTACTTATGGGTCGTGTTTGGGTCGAAGATTTTAGACTCGTGGGTCATTTTGACACGATCTATCCAACTCGTATGAAAAATGAGGTTGGGGTTGAGTCGTACCTATCAACCCGTGAGTCAAATCGTGAACCCGTATAACTAAATATATATATATTATAATAAATTATATAAAAGTTCATGGATCGTACGGGGCGTGTGGGTTCTATGGGTCGCATGGGTCCCTTTTTTTTGTTCAAATGCATGAGTCACTTGAGTTGCATGAATCAGTGAGTCATATGGGTCGATGGGTCACGTGGGTCAATCCACAAATTTCATATTGTAGAAATTAAAATAACATGGATCCATGGGTCATACGGGTTGACCCGTGGACCCACGAGTCGTGTTTGAATTTTGAAAATTGACCTATCCTGGATCACAGATCTTGTTTGGGTTAAAACACATTTTGACACGACCCACGGTTGACCCGTCGACACGAATTGACACATCTAGTTACATGTTATACCACTTTCACTAAAACTATTATTTTGATCATTGACAGACAAATCGGCTCGAATGTGAAGCTAGGGATCGGCAAGGACATGGGTCACGCTGCAAACATCGATGCACCCGAGTATGTAAATCATCTGATCAAGTCATTTGTTATCGGAAAATGAGCTTCGTAAGGTTGCTTAACTTGCAAGTCAAGTAATGTTCAAGCCTAACTTGATACAAGATAAACATGGTGCATTGCAGTCATGTAGGTCGACCCACATGTCCTTTTTTTTGTCAAATGCATGAGTCACTTGAGTTGCATGGATTGCATGAATCAGTGAGTCATATGTGTTTAATTGAATGCAGTTTTGCCACGGCTTCCTTCATGTCCATTCTTTCTCTAGGGACTTCCTTGGAGCACAAGATACCAATTTTGAATACCTTGATCAAGTTCTCTTCCATCTTACCCCCATACAAAACCGATTCTTCGAGGAGTTTCGGGTCTGTGACTTCGGTTATGCCATCGGGGATCGCCTTCTCGACAAAGCTATGGAGGCTTAAGTCTTCCATGAACATTTCGTCGGTCGGTCTCTTGCCGGTAAAGAGTTCCAACATTAGAATACCGAACCCGTATACATCTCCCATCGTAGAAACTTCACCCGCAAGTCCGTACTCTGAAAAAACAAGCATCAAATGGATTTTTAAGAAACAATTTTCGTAATTATAGGTTAATAAAATAAATATTAAAAAAAAATAAACCAATTTCAGTTATTTCTAATTCTTAGTTATTATTCACCTGGTGCAACATAACCTATGGTGCCCTTGAATGCATTGGTGCTCAAGCTAGAATGGATCTCGGTGTTGTTATCGTACAACAACTTCGCGAGCCCGAAATCTCCAACCCGCGCCACCATTGCTTCATCAAGAAGAACATTGCTCGGCTTGACATCGCAGTGAACAATGGGTTCATCAACATGGTGGTGAAGATAATCCAAGGCATGACCCACATCAACCGCGATACTCAACCTCTGCACGAAACTCAACTTCTGAACCTCGCCATCTCGGTTGTCATTGTGCAGCCACTTCTCGAGACTCCCATTCGACATATACTCGAACACGAGCGCCTTGAATTCGTTACCCACATGGTCGATGCTCGAGCAAGAAGTGATAACTTTGACGAGATTTCGATGTCGTATTCCTCGTAAAACATCACATTCGGCTACAAAGCTCTTTACTGCTCCCTTTTGGTGAAGATCGATGACCTTGATTGCGACATTTAGTTCCTCGTATCGAGACAGACAACCTTTGTAGACTGATCCGTAGCTTCCCGACCCAATCAAGTTAGTAGGAGAGAACCCGTTTGTTGCTGCAGAAAGCTCGGTGTATGTTATCTTCAATAACTTGGCCTCCAAGGAAGCTTCTTGTTTGGCCGATTTTCGCACTCTTCGGTTTCTCAGTATGATCAAGAGGAATATGGAGACCAAGTAAGCTAAAATGCAGATTATGATGAATATGATTCGGAAGTAGAGATGTCTCCATAATTTCGATGAACGCCTCGCCGATCCACAATGCTTTAAATGCAATTCCTCGATCCCTCCACATAGCCGATCGTTGCCAACAATCGAGAACGCGCTAAGATTCGTGAAGATTCCTCGTTCCGGAATCGGACCATCTAGGTCGTTGAAGGACAAGTTCAAGAATCTCATAAACGGTAGTGAGCTAAGGAAATCGGGAATTGCCCCCGTGAAGTTGTTTTGCGAAAGATCAAGTTCTTGAATTCCCTTGATGTACTTCAATGAAGAAGGAATGAGTCCCTCCAAGGAGTTCCCACTTAAGAACAACACTTCGAGGCTGTTACAGTTTTCGATCGAGCTCGGAATCTCACCCGAAAGATCGTTCTCCGACAAATCCAACAACCGCAGATTCCTCAAACTACGTATTTCATCGGGTATTGGACCGTCGAGGTGGTTGTCTGATAGATCCAGCCAATCCGATAGTGATTCGAGACTGATGACTTCCTTCGCGATGGTCCCGGAAAGATTGTTGCCATGTAGCCCGAGTCTCTGAAGCGACGAACAACCTCCGAGGCTCGACGGAATCCTTCCTTCTAGTGAATTTCTATCTAAACCGAGCTCGACTAGCGAAGAAAGATTCCCTAAAGATTCTGGAATCTCCCCGGAGAATCTATTCCCGAAAATCGACAACACCTGGAGATTCCTCAGATACCCGACGGAGCTCGGGATGGTTCCTTCAAACAAGTTCTCTTCCATTCCTAATATCAACAACTTCTCAAGCTTGTTAATATCGCCCGGGATCTTGCCCGATATCTCGTTCGCACCCATTAGCAAGAAGTTGATGTTGCTCGAGAGGTTCGATATCGAATCGGGCAGGACTCCGGTGAAGGTATTGTTGTTGAATGCAAGAACCTCTAGGGAAGAACAATTTACTAAAGAGTGCAAAAACTCAAGATCATTGACTCTACCACCTCCAAGACCATTCATGCCAATATTCAACCTTAGGAGTTTCTTCAAGTTGCCAAACCCGGTTGGAACCGGACCGGTGAAACCGTTTCGTTCCAAAAGCACACGTTCAAGCTTAGAAGCGTTAGTTATTGAAGTTGGGATCGAACCGGTGAACCTATTACCACCCAACATTAGAACCCGAACATTCGGGAGAGTAAACCCGATGTCGGTCGGGATTTCGCCGACTAGTTGGTTTTGGCTCACACCAAAGTAGTCCATTGATGAGAGGTTGAACAACTGAGGAGGAATCGAACCGGTTAAGAACTGGTTTGCAGAGATTTGGAACATGTTGAGGTTTCTGAGGTTGTTGAGTTCATGGGGTATGTCCCCACTTAAGCTGTTCTCTGATAAAGATAGTTGCATTAGAGATGTCAGGTTTGAGACCGGTTTTGGGATCGAACCGGTTAGGCGGTTCACTGCGAGTCCCAATCCAATAAGCTTTGAGAGCTTCCCAATTTCTGATGGTATTGTACCTTCGAGATTGTTGGCTACCAAATCTAGTATCCTAAGTTCCGAACAGTTGCCGAGCCCGGTTGGAATCGCACCCTGATTATATAAAAATGAATATTGGTAAACAAGCATTTCACAATAAACTTTATCATCACAATTTGATCATGTTATCTCGTATTATCATACACTGTTTCCTAATTTTTTATCAGATTTTGAGTTCTCCCCTAAAGTTTAAATCATAAAATTTATTTCATTCATATTTGGTCAAAGGGCAAGTTTCTCTTCTTCATCAACTTTTTCATCCAAATTTAACTGAATTAGTTTTGAAAGTTGTCAAAATAATAGAAAACTTTTTAAAATATCACAGTTTAACCATTTTAAATTTTTTCAAATGTTATAATTGAGTATCGATTCAATTGGGGCTCGATTGAGTCTCAATCGAATAGGGGTCGAACCACCCTCCAATTCAATGGGGGTTCAATCAAGTCCCGATCAAATCGAGACTCAAATGTAATATTTGAAAATTGAAACGGTTAAACTGTGATATTTTTGAAAGTTTTATGTTATTTTTGCAATTTTTAGAACCAATTCTATTAAATTTAGATGGAATGGAAAAGTTGTCAGAGACGAAAAAATTGAACTGGCCAAACATGAGAAAACTAAATTTTACAATTTAAATTGAGAAAAACCAAAAATCTTATCAAACATTATAATATCGTATTTTACATTTTATACTATATATAAACATTTTCTTTTCATAGATATTCAGTATCGTATTATGGTATCCGTACCTGTAATAGATTCAGTGTGAGCCCTAAGGATTGTAGACGATGAAGTCGACCTATTTCGCTCGGTATTTCACCATGGAAGAAGTTACTGCGCAGGTTAATTTGTCTAAGGAAAGACATGTTTCCTATGTAAGGTGATATTGTCCCTGTCTGAACAAAATCAATCACCCAAATGACCAACCAACATGCATATTTTTACATTTTTACTGCTGCAACACTGTACGGAACCATTACTTACCAAGTTCTTGGCTTGGAGGTCTAAAGCAACGACCCTGCCATGTCTGCTGCTGCAGAAGACACCATTCCACTGACAGAAAGGAGATGAATCGTTCCATCCACTCAGCGCTCCAAATGGATCCCGAGTTACGTGGTTTTTGAGACTCAGTAGAGCTAGTTTGTCTGAGTCAGGTCCGAGTTTGGCGGAGTAGGTGGTGGAGAACCACTGTGTGAAACTGAAACCCAGAAGGCAGAAAAGAAGAAGGAGTTGATGAATAGTGAACTCCATCCTGCGCAAGGTAAAGCTCTTCACTGTATTTGTGCAGAACAGAGAACTTCACTTCACCACCGTTGATGGATGGGATAATAATGACGTGGGAAAAGGCCAGAAAGTCTTGGAGGGGGCCACTGTCCCAAAACCAACAGTCTAGGATAGCCGACGTCGGCCTATTAGGGCAAAGTCACAATCATTTTTCTATACTAGGGATTCGAACTCGGAATTTCGGATTCACACCAACTTGAAATTAAGCGGCTCTTAATTATTAGACCACTCGGTAATCATTTACCGTATACTTAAATTAATTAATCGCACTGAAATGTGTTTTTAAAGGTATATAAATATTTTTAACTTTTTAGGATTTGAATAAAAAAATAATAATAAACAAAAAAGTAAACGTTTACACCGTATTATAATGATTGAATTTGGAATTTAGGATTTAGACCACAAATATCTACCTCTTTTTTTTCTAAAAAAAAAAGTTTTTTCCTACACCTAATTAATATATTTTTAGCTGATTTAAGTTTAATTTATTAGATAATTAGTAAGAAAGTAAACAATAAGTTCTAGTAAGCATAATAATGTGTAGGATTAAATCTGAACTTTAGACGTTTTGCAACGAGCTACACGAATTTTAAAAATTCAAAACGGGCTACTTCAACTTGGACGAAAATTCAAATAGCTATTTTCGTTCAATTTCTGACGAATTTCTGTCAAAGGTTGATGGCAAATTGAACGAAAATAGTTATTTATACATTTTTAGTCTAAGTTGAGATAACACGGTTATTGAAACCACTTATTGAATTTTCAGTGCATATAATTTTAGTTGATGTAAATCTAATTACTTAATTAGTAAAAAGAAACTAATTTTAGGGTTGTCTTGACAAGTGAACCGTCAATACGTATCAAAATTTTCTAGATTTAAATAATATTTATGGGTTCGTGAATTAACCTGTGCAATACGTGTATCCGCATTTTGTATTATATATAATATTATATTCTATATAAAATTTTGTATTTTTCTGACAATTTTTATTTTATTTGCCAAACTTTTATAAGAAGCCAAAGCGACAAATATAATTCTGCTAATAGAATTTTATCACGGGACGGGATTGCGTCGGGTGGCTTCCCACCATTTCCCATAGTCACATGTTAGAAGTCGGTCAGCTTTTGAATGTGCCAAAAAATGCAATTTAGAAACATGCATCCTATTCTTTGACAGTGGAAGGAATTGCACCCCAAACTTTCATTTTCCTCCACAATCTCTCCAAAGGTGTGTCAATAGGCATGTATGTCCTCTAGAAAGAAATATCTTGATAATCTATTTCCCTTCTCAAAAAGATGAAATCTACTTGCCTCTTAACGATCCAACTTTGATGGTTATACAAGATTAGTTTCATAATTTCGGGTCTAAAAATAGGGGTGAGCGGTTTTGGTACCTTGTAATATTAGGGGGTTTCGGAACCTACCTTGTTGTAAACATGGTATTGAATTTGAGAATCGGAACATACTCGTAATTTGTTTATACCAACGGTTTCGGGTACCCTATTATGAACCTGTTTCAAAATAAATTATCTAAAAATTGTGTTATACTAACCAGTTTAAAATCGATTTGTCCCCAAAACAAATACGAAGTTGCAACAATCATACAAAATGATCATACAATCACACACACAAAAAAAAATCACAAATCATATCATTTATGTAGGAAAATTAAGATTGTTTGTGTCGTTCGAGAAAAGAAAACTGCGAGAAAAAACTGAGAAAATGAACTGCGACAGTTTGTGTGCTATGTAAAACAACAAATTGAGGATTAGAAACTTAGAAATTAGAATAGAATGATAACTACTAATTCTTTTTTCTTGATATTATTATTATTATTATATATATATATATATAATTGATTCTGGGTAGATTTAGGGTACCCTGTTACCTAGACCGAGACCTAAAATACAAGTTCTTAAAAAAAATCCTAGATCCTACCCTATTATTAAAATTACTACTCGGAACTTACCCTAAATGTCGATTTCAGGTAGGTTCCGGTTCTAAATGGGTAATTTGTTCACCCCTATCTAAAACAGCAATGTTAATTAAGGTTTTAAGATTCGGATTTTACTCACCCCTAATAATCAAGTTGGGTTGCATTTGTGGGTATTGAATATAATGCTGAATATTTCTAACACGACACGATATGTATTTATACGTATATGGATTTGACATTAATATATCTCGTGTCTAAACTTTTTTTATATGTTCAGACACGATTATTAACTATGTCTAAATATATCTGATCAACAAATATATGTATCTAATATTTGAAAATGTTCTTATACCTGTTTTTGAATCACTTGTGAATATTCAAACTTGATTGTGAAATTAAATTATGAATTTTATGGATTTCGTATTATGACGTTTTGTTTCATGTGATAACTTGTGTCAGACGGGTCACGGTCGAAAAGGGTGACCCGTACGATTTGGCAGGTCGGGTTCGGGTTGATCCGAATGTCCACGTCTATTTATCTTGCTACACCCTCCTTCCTCTTGTGGGCTTCAATATGGGCGTAAGGCCCAATATAATGTGGGCCTGCCAATAACCTTGAAAAGAATACATGAACATGAAATTGTGAAATTGAAGACGTGAGTTGCATGGTGTTTGTCTATCCTATTTTTTTTTAAAGGATAATAGGATATTTTGAAATATAAAATATTACCAATAGCAAATTTTAACTAGAAAATAATATTAATAAATATATATTACTAAATATAAATTTAAATATTGTTATGCCGACAAGTTCAAGGAACCTAGGGTTCCTATGTGATTACCAAGTTAGAGCTGGCCGAAGACAGGGACAGCTTATGTGGTAGTTGGGATGTCGGGTGAAATGATTTTACGACCATTAATCTGTCGTATCGTATACTTGTAATGGAGTTTGACTTTCAAACTATTTCAAGTGTAGAGTTCCTAAGAAATTGAGAAACAATAAGATATTTAAAAACAACGGTCATGGTTTTATGGTCCGACCAGCCGGTTAGTCGAATGAAAGGCAGAATTTGAACTATAATCATACCATATTTTTAAATTGCATACTATAACTATAATCATTACGATTATAATTTTTAATATCATAACCATGGTTATTAACCACGGTTTTAACTGTATCCCATATTTATTACCACCATGTAAAATGTAATAGAAAATTATAATGTTATCTTAATAAATACATAAAGTTATGTCATATCACAAGTAACAAAAATATCCAACATTAATATCATTCAACATTAAAATCATTCAAAATTAACATTAATATCGTTTAATATTTACATCATTTAATTACAGTTCGCTTTATAATTATAGATTCGTAAAATCTAAAAGTGAAAATCTTATTTATGTTATTAGTATTTATTAATGATAGATTATTGCTATATTTTATATAATAATCATGGTTATAACTATGAGTATGACTAAAATACCATAATCATAACTATAACTATTACGGGTTGAAAACTCATCACCATAACTGCACCGCACCATAATGGTACAGGTAGTCATATAAAAAAATAACAGTTATAATCATGATTATGATTTTTTCAACGCACTATTGTCGGTACTAGTTCCAACCGAAATAACATATTACAAGTTGGAAAATTCATTTTAGCAATTTTATAATAAATCAAAATTTATGACATTTTCCATATTTTTTGGTTCAATAATTGAATACATTATCACCAAAGTCAGCCGTCGTAACTACACACATACATAACAATATATTATAATTTATAAATGTAAACATGTCACTTAAAAAAGTATTATCTCTAAACTTAAAAAATTGTAATTTTTTTAAAAAACAAAGACAAAAACAAAGCTCCACATGGAAGGAAGATGCCAAGTAAACCAATGGAGTCAGTCTGCCGTCTCTGACAATTCAACTTCAACCCTTCTCTGTTATTTACTTGGATCTTCTTCCTCCAATAGTAGTAGGCTTGTTTTACAAAGATGTTCGATACTGAACCGGTTCAGAATTGAATTAGTTTTAATAAAATTAGTATTTTTTTTTCACTAAAAGAATTGGTCTGCCTTAGGGGAAAAGTTGGTTTGGTTTGAACTGATTCAGAATCGGTTGAACTGGTCTGGTTTTTTTAATAATAATTTTGGTTAGTAAATAGTCTGGTTCAAACTTAAACTGAACCGATTAAAAATCATGTCCAACACACTGATTTATTGAAGACATCTCTAAGTTTGATTTAATTTCAGACCGATTTGGTTTATTTTGCTTCAAACAGTTTCTAAAATTATATAGGTTTAAAGTGGTTTGATTTAAATTTAAGTATAAAGCAGTATAAAAAATGAGTTAATTTGAACTGAATTGAACCTAATATTTTTAACTAGTCTAATTAAATCCTAAAAAATTGATATCATTTTAAAACTAGTTCGGCTGAACCGGTTCAAACCAGAACCATACCAGTTGAGCCAAACTAGTTTAAATGAAGAAGACTAATCTTCTTCCTCCAATAGCCGTTCCTTTGTAGATCTCAAATTCTCAACCACCATAAACCTCCATACACAATACGTTAATAACCAGAACAAAGAAGAGACGCACTTTCACGCTACTTTAAGGGAAAGTTTCCGGTGAGCTCGATCCACCGTACGAACCAATCATCGATCAAATCCGTGTTCGGTCGATATTTGTCGGGTTATTTTGTTCGTGTTGAGAAAATAAACGTGTAATGTTGAGTTTAATAATACTCAAATTGAATTATTAGGACATTATTATAAAGCATGTACAAGATGTTACTGCATTTGTCAAATACAATTATATATCTAATGTTACCGTACACTTAAGTTATTTCTTCCAAATAAATTATTTATATTAAATTTAGGTTTTATCGACTCTTTTTTAAAAAAAAAATCAAGAATTTTAGTTGTATTATTATTATGATTTATGGGGTTATGTTTATTTTATATAGAGGGTAAATATCATGGGTGCACTCACATGTTTATGGTTATTATTTGTACTAATATTTTTTTAAATATGGTTTAGTGCACTTGTATTTGTTGAAAGTTGTTATTTATATTATTATTACTATTATGTCCATTTATTGCTTTAAATATCATTATTTTCTATTAAAATATTAATCTTGATATGTTCATAAATATCATGAATATCTTTAAATATCTTGAATAAATATGTGTAGTTTGTGATTTTCTTTAAAAGGTATTTTACTTTATATAAAATAATATTTCCTTTTAATATCCTAATAAAATTTTACGATATTTGTTGAAATTATTAAAAGTATTTTTCATTCGTGGCTACCGAAAAAATGGACTGAGCGAGCTGCATTTTTTAAAGTTGAACTAATCAACTAAGAATTTAATATTTATTATAAAAAAAAATGAACTAACAAATTATACACTTTAAAATAATATTTTCGCAGGTTATTTTCGAACATAAGGAACTAATATTATCCTACATATATGAAGCTAAAGATTACTAACTTCCTAAAATGTTTAATCTTATCCATCTATTTCTCAATATATCTTAGATTAATTAAGGGGCCATTGTGACCTGCCCGATGTTAGGTGTTCATATTTCCATGTGTTGTTGTCGTCCATATTTTCATCGATTCAAATGTCGTCTTCTTTAAAAACACGACATAAAACAAAGAAACTGCAGACCAACAATTAGATTATGTGTAAACCCGGCAAGTGATTGAGAGCGATAACTCTCAAATGGTTTGACTCTGGGATCACAAGTTTGAATTTCCCTGAAAAATAGGTAAATGATTATGATTTAAGTCTAACGGGTCGGTCTTTCAATCCTAAACTGTTGGTGGGGCTACGTTGATGGGGTTAGTGCACGTGCTGATTTCCTAGTGGAAGCTTGAGTACCGTGGGTAAGCATGAACCAGTTTGGTTTGTAAAAAATTAGTATTTTTTTGTGTTTCTAAAAAACTGGTATGGTTTGAACTGGTCTGGTCTGATTTTTTCAATAACAATTTTGGTTATAAAATAATATGGTTCAAACCGAAACTGAACTGACTGAAAATCATGTTCAACACACTGAACCAACTGAAAAATACACTGAAACAACTGAAAAAACACTGAACCAATAGAAAAATACATTGAACCGACTGAAAAACACATTGAACCACTGAAAATTTGTTCCACAACCAGCTGAAATCCTGTCCAATATCAACATACGAGAGTCCAATACATCTTTAGGTTTGGTTTATTGAAGACATCTCTATGTTTGGTTTAATTTCAGACCGGTTTGGTTTATTTTGCTTCAAACCGGTTCTAGAATTATATAGGTTTAAAGTGGTTTGATTTAAATTTAAGTAAAAACCAGTATAAAAAAACGAGTCGATTCAAACTGAATTAAAACTACTATTTTGAACTAGTCTACTTAAAGCCTAAAAAACTGGTCTGCTTTTAAAACTAGTTCGGCTGGATCTGTTCAAACCAGACCAAAACCAAACGAGTTCGGCGGAGCCGATTTAAATGAACAAGTCTGTGGGACGAAAATCTGAATATTAAGTAGCGAGGAGAGCTTATCATCGTTACACATTCCTTTTAGGTTGCAAAACAATTAGATTATGCTGTCGACCGTCCCATTCTCAATATTACTCGCCCACATTCTTTAGTTATCTTTTTTGACTTGTCTTTATCTGTAGAACCTCCATTACAAAGACCCATCTCCTTCTTCCTTAGATAACAACTCACATCCATCACTAAGATGACGTTCGAAGGGACGAACCCTAATCCGATCACCGACTGGACTGGGGACTCCGTCGCATTCTTCCCGACCTTCTTCGACGAGCCGTACAACTTGGATGATATCGACATTAATAGCTATCAATGGCTCGAGCTCGATGCAGAGATTATCAATACGGCCGCCACAACAACCGCCTCAACAACCACCACGGCGGCAAGCGACGCACCCATGCACACTACACAGCTCACAAACCCTAGTAGTCCAATTTTGTCGGAATCGTCCAAGAAACGAAAAGCCTCCGACGATGGTTCCGACCTGAACCCTAAGGAGAAGGACGGGAAGGCTGGGGCTCGCCGTGTCAATAAGAAGGGTTTGAACAAATCGGCTGGGAACAGTGACAGGGAAGGAAGGTGGGCTGAGCAGTTGCTAAACCCTTGCGCAACTGCCATAACTACAGGGAACATGTCTCGAGTCCAACACCTTATGTATGTCCTCCATGAGCTTGCTTCCCCTACCGGAGACCCGAACCACCGCCTCGCTTTTCACGGACTCAGGGCCATCGCGCACCACCTATCCTCCCCTTCCACATCGATGGCCACCTTTGCTTCGTCGGAACCGCGTTTCTTTCGGAAATCATTGCTCAAGTTCAATGAGATTAGCCCGTGGTTTGCCTTCCCAAACAACGTCACCAACTCTTCGATCCTTCAAATTCTTGAACCTGAAAACCCGAAAACCTTACATATTCTCGATATCGGGGTGTCTCACGGAGCCCAGTGGCCTACTCTTCTCGACGGATTATCAAGGAGATCCGGCGGACCTCCGCCGCTCGTTCGGCTCACGATCGTCGCCCCTACAGAGAACGAGGTTTCAGCACCGTTCCACGTTGGCCCACCGAGCTACGATTTTTCTCCACAGTTGCTAGAGTTTGCAAAGTCGATAAACATCAACCTACGGATCGATCGGATCGACGATCTCCCCCTCTTAGAGATAAACTCACAATCGATCAACGCGTCGTCTGAAGAAATCCTAATCGTCTCGACCCAGTTCCGACTCCACCACCTGAACCACGGTGCGCCCGACGAGAGGACCTTGTTCCTTAACGCGTTGCTAGGGTTGGAGCCGAAAGGAGTGGTGTTGACCGAAAACAACGAAAATTGCAGTTGCACCAACTGTGTCGACTTCGGCACTGGATTCTCCAGCCGTGTGGAGTACCTGTGGAGGTTCTTAGACTCGACAAGCTCGGCCTTCAGAGGTGGAGACACCAATGAGCGGAGACTAATGGAAGGGGAGGCAGCCAAGTTCCTCACGGACCGAGCCGCCATGAACGAAGGTAAAGCAAGGTGGTTCAAGAGAATGATGGAGGCCGGGTTCGTTGGAGAAGCATTCTGCGAGGACGCGGTGGATGGAGCTCGGGCTTTGCTGAGGAAGCATGATAATAATTGGGAGATGAAGATGGAGGAGAAAGTAGATGGGTGCTTGAGCTTGTGGTGGAAAGGGCAGCCGGTTTCCTTCTCTTCTCTTTGGAGAGTAGATGATCAATGTTGAGTACCTGCAAATGTAATAGGATTCGATTCCCTAAATTATGTTGATTCAGTAATCTGATTTCGTAGATCGTCTTGATTTCGATTCTCAATCAAACGATTCGGATAAACTAACGAAAACTTCGGATTCTCAATCGACGAAGTGCCTTGGGGCCAAAGTAAGCTCGGTTAGATATTCACTCTGCCATTCAATTTCTACCTTGTTACTTGGCTTAGAAGTTATTGTTATTCAAAAGTAAAAGAGTAGGACTAATCTTTAAACAACTGAAACTTAAAGAATGAAATTACAAATAATAGAAATTAAGTATGACCATCGGATGAAATTTGAAAGTAAAACACATTAAAAATTATAGGGTAAACAATTTCAACAGTCACTTATATTGACAGTATGTGATTAAATAGTCACTTATGTTTTTTTGTAGCTAAACAATCACATATGCTTTAGAAATGTGTTTTTTTTTGTTAAACTTGACATATTTAGTCACATATGTTTAACAAATGTAATCAAATGGTCACAAAAAAGATGAGTTTACCCTTCCCGATCAAATTGTTCTTCATGTTCTTCATCAATTCAAACCCGAAATCTAATTTCGAACTCAAATTTGTGTAAATTTAAGTTCAATTTAACCCAAAACTACATTTCTCGGTTTGATTCGTACTCAAAACACAGAACTGAGTTTGAATTGAATCAAACATTTGCAGTTACGGGTTCGATTTGAACCCAGTTCTGCAGTTTTGATTCAACATGGTTGTTGTGGTTGTTGCTTGACAGAAGAAGAATGGGACCCACATGAGACTTGTTTTCCTTTTCCAAATCTAGAAGTTTGGCAAATCTCTTCTTGTTAATCAGACAGGATTATGCAGTATTGTCAATAATCGACACGTGCTTTATCTCCGTTACTCAGTAGTTAGCAAATGAATTTCTTTAGCTCTGTATCCACTACTGTAATTCCTGGATAGGAAATTTTCCGTTGTAGGATTTCGTTGCTACTATTTCGTCAGCCAATTAAAGAACTACTGACGAAACTTTGACTGACGAAACACTCGTTGGTAAAACTTTTCCTTTTACCGATTTGTTATTTTTGAATGAACATTTCACTTTTGTTGACTCTTGACTTGAGTATTTAACTGACGTCATTTTAATGTCGGTAAATACAATTCAACGACAAAATTAACTTTATCTACAAACTGTTTCGGGAGACAACCAATGGGCCGAACAAAGATCACAAAATTGGTCCGTGCGCAATTCACAAAATGAAGATTCTATTTGCAGACCACCGACTACTTTATACAGATCACTTTTGTTAAAAAACTAAAATGGCTTAATAACTTTTTACATATTTGTTCTTACTAATTTTAAGGAAATTAATTATCAAATCGACCTCATATTTTCGTAGTTACTAAATTGACCCCATATTATCAAAATGGTGAAAAATTATGATTTTAGCAAGTTTTGAATCATGTACCTCTTACATACTAACTAAAAGTTTTACCACTATACTTGAGAGTGTATCAATATTTGAACCAGCTGCACACTATGATACCACGTGAGATTTAAGACGTACGCTTTAACCAACTGTCTCAAAATTTCGAATTTGTGAGTGAAAGTGACTGGTATACTCTTAAGTGATCATAACACCCAGGGTTTACTTAAATTTACATATATACTATACGTAATATAATTTCGATTAAAATTACGCGACCTTAGACTGATTTTCGCATCATCGATGTTCCAGGTCTCGTTCGACTTACTAGAAGAATACTTGGAGAAGAACTCGGAAGCATCAACGTGGAGCGACGGAGTCCCGGGGTTTAGAGAGAACGCATTGTTTCAAGACTACCATGGTCTATACATCTTTAGAAAGGTCCGCGCTCAAGAAATTTAAATTTTGTTAGTTGATGATTAGGTTAAGAAGAAGATCTAGTACTTTAGTATACTAACATCGCCACCGGCGAATAACAGCGTTGACAAGACTTTTACCAACGAAAAACGCTTTTTACCGACTATTAAGCTTCGCCGGTAAAAACATTACTTCTAGTAGTGGTATTTTCGAGTTATGTGGTTCGACTATATGGCCGAACACGGTTATCTATCTCCTCACTTGTATATTATGTTTTCATCATATTAGGTTAAGAAGAAAAAACCCATTAACTCTTCGAAGTTTTTTCAGGCAATGGCGAGTTTCATGGAGCAAATAAGGGGAGGTAGAGCGAAATTCCACCCTGAAAGAGTTGTTATAACTGCGGGTGCCACTGCCGCGAATGAACTCTTGACCTTCATCTTAGCTAACCCGGGCGATGCATTGCTCGTTCCGACTCCTTACTATCCAGGGTAAGAACTTCAGAAAAGAAAAAATGTCCAAACCCTAATTTACGTTAGGAAAAACCCTAATTAGGGTTTCATTATTTTTTCAGATTTGGCAGAGACCTAAGGTTGAGAACTGGAGTTAACATCGTACCAATCCTCTGCAACAGCTCCAACAATTTTCAGATAACACCTGAAGCCCTAGAAGCTGCGTTTGAGAATGCACAATCCATGAAAATTAGGGTTCGAGGAGTTCTCATCACCAACCCCTCAAACCCTTTAGGCGTCACCGTACAACGTTCGGTCCTCGAGAACATCCTCGACTTCGTGACTCGGGAAAACATCCACCTCGTATCCGATGAGATCTACTCAGGTTCAGTTTTTTCCTCGTCGGAGTTCGTCAGCATTGCCGAGATCTTCGAGGCGAGGAAATACAGCAATGCCGAAGGGGTTCACATTGTGTATAGCCTGTCGAAGGATCTCGGGCTACCGGGCTTTCGAGTCGGGACCATATATTCGTACAAGGTTGTCACGACAGCGCGAAGGATGTCGAGTTTTACTTTAATTTCGTCACAAACGCAACATTTGTTGGCGTTTATGTTATCTGATGAAGAGTTCACGACCCAGTACATTGAGGCGAACCAGGCTAGGCTTAGGAAACGGTATGATATGAACGTGGACGGGCTTAAGCAGGGATCGAGAGTCTAAGAGGGAATGTGTGTCTCTTCTGTTGGATGAATCTCAGCCCGATGTTGCGCACACCAGACTTAGAAGGCGAGCTCGAGCTTTGGAAAAACTATCGTGCATGATTTGAGGCTGAATATATCGCCGGGCTCGTCGTGCCACTGCTCGGAGCCCGGTTGGTTTAGGGTTTGGTTCGCGAATATGAGCGAGAAAACCCTAGAAATTGCGCTCAAGAGGATTCGTGATTTTGTGGAAGGAATGAATATGCGATCTTAAAAAAAATTAACACACAAATTTTTGCCTATGCTTTGCATACATATATCAAATAAATGGGAGTAAATAAATTCCATTTATTTGGTGTATACAGTTATCATGGCTTCGGGAAAAAAAATATTTTTTAAAGGTGGTAATGTGATTTATTTGTTATTTTCTGAAAATTAAATTGTATTCTTTTTGTTATTATTATTCTTTCCAATTCATGTATTTATTATATCAAGTGTAATAACTAGGTGACCACGATTGTTTGGTTCAATGTAATTGTATTATATTTGATTTCATCCAATAAAGTAGTGATCTATTTTTTTATATAGTACTTCTTTTTTTTACTAAAAAAAATATCTATTTTTTTATGTACTTATTTTTTTTATTATTTTTTATGTTGACCTTTGGGCTTTGACCATTATTTTTTATGAAAAAATCACCTACTAGATCGAACAAACTTTTTTTTTGGCCAATATCGAACAAACTGATTTAAACCATTGATTTCGATTTCCATAATGGGCCGATATTTTGATTTTTTTACTGAACTATCAGAAGGCCTAGTTACAACTTTGTAGGCCCATTAGCAAATAGAAATTAAACTAATAAAGAAGGGAGAAAAACGGAAACCAGTGATAACAGCTGCTCTGCTCCTCTCACACAGAGCGCGGTGAGAGAAACTAGACTTCTCCGTCCCGATTGACGAAGTGAAGGTGAAATTCAATGTCAGAAACTCTGTTCTTCCTTTTGAATTTGTGTTAACTCTCTTGTTATTGCGTGTTTATCGAAGTTGAAGTTCAGTTGCTGTGTTGACTCTGTTTCTTAGGTCTCGCATTCTTGCTTGATCTAGTTCCAGTTAAGGATGTACTTAATTGATGAATTCGTGTTTTTTTATGGGGCTTGAGATGTTTCGGTTTTCTTGATGGAGATTCTGTTGTCGAACTTGACGTTGGAATTGAAATTTGAGCACTTAATTGAGCGGCGTAGGGTTTTCGACGATTGAGAAAGCTGAAACAATCGATGTATTTAGTATCAATTCGTTTGAGTTAGAAATGATAAGATTCAATTGGTTTCGTTATCATGTATCAGTTTTGTGTTTCTATTTGATTTCGTAATGACGAGATTCAGATATTCTGTTTTACTAATGCCTTTATCGTCCAGAAAACATGCTTTTTGAACATTAATTTATGGTGATTGATTCTTTACTCACTTTTTGGGTTCTCTCTTATAGTGATAGCATGAAAATCATGGACCTATGATTTGTTGCAATCTTGTGATTCTTATTTTACCATAATAAGGAAATTCGCAAGGATGAAAGCTAGTTCTATTTTTGGTTCAACATTTTTCAGCTTTAGACGAAATGATTCATTTTCTAAGCGTGTGATTGCTATTATAGAAGAACTAGAGAATAGAGATTAGAAACGTAAGAATCTCACAAATGATACTTATAGCCAGAGATTATTATCAAATATCAATGCTGTCATTGAATCTAAGCATGAGTTCTTGATCAATTCATGTTTTCGGTGTGGAAGTATTAAACATTGAATGATTATCAATGAGCTTCTATTTACCGTATCCACTGATATTCCATGTCCTCCATTCTTGAGTTATAGAGCTAATGGCATCGAAGCTACAGCAACTGACACTAAAGGCAGGTTAAGCATCACAGTTTGTTTCCAAGCACGGATCAACTTACTTTAAGCAGTTATTGGAACAAAACAAACAATATATTCAAAACCCACCAACTATTGAGAGATGCAATGAATTGTCAAAGGAATTATTTTACACTCGGCTCTCCAGGTACTACACTTTCCAGATATATGTTTATTTAGCAATTTTTGTGTGTAGCTCTACATTTTCATGTACTGGTGAATGGATTTTGTGTTTGACTATATGATGAGCCCTGTTAAATATGATATAATTAAGCAAATGTAGTATGTAGCTCAAATTATTGCCTTGGTCATTAACAACACAACACATTTGATTTGATTTTTGGGAGAATGTTATTTTGCCCCCATATGTTTTCAGAAAACGTCTGCTTGTCACCCTTTTTTGAGAATTTTTTGTTCCAAACTCTTAATTTTTTTTCTTCTAAAAATAGAAACACAGTCTTCAAAAACTTACTTTTCTGTGCAGCATTCATGGGCGCACCGAATCGTTCTCGAAAGAACTCGACGCTGTGAAGAACTTGTGGAAGAACAAGCAAGAGCTGAAGGTTTAAGATGCTGGAATTGCAGCTTTGTTCTGTCTTGAATGCTTTGCATGGGAAGGGGATTCACGTTCACAGGTTATTACTTCTAAGCAAGAAGCATTTCGAGGCTGTCCATCTGTGTCAACATAGTATTGGAGGTTTGATGCATAAATTTTCCTTCTGCATAATTATTTTGGGGTAAATAGCCCTAATGCACCCATATGTTTTACTGTTATTGTTAAATGCACCAACATGTTTGAAAATGTTGTTCCAGAAACTCTGAAGTTATAAAAAGTTGTTAAATGCACCAATCGTTAATTATCCGTCCACTTTTGTCGTTAAATATGTCAAAATGATAATTTTACCATCTTGTTCTTTTTCATATCATCTTCCACATTAAATTCAACTCCAAAATGCATATTTGAGTTTCAATTCTACACAAAATTATATTTTAGGATTGAATTCAATCTCAAATAATCATTTTGTTTGGGCTCGAATTCAACCTCAAAATGCCGATTTGAGTTGAACTTGAACGTCTTTAAATTCAACCCAATTTTGTATTATTCAGTTGGAATTCAAACTCAAATTTGCATTTTCGAGTTGAATTTTAAATCAAATATGTGTTTTGGAGGTGGATTAAGTGTTGAAGATGAATAAGAGGGTAAACTAGTCATTTTGAAATATTTAACGGCAAAAATGGATGAATAGTTAATTGTTAGTGCATTTAACAACACGTTCAAACATATAGATGTCAAAAACTACATGGTGATGCAAATAACAACACAAGTAAACAAGTAAAGATATGGGTGCATTGAGCCTATTTACCCTTATTTGTGAAATGTTTGTAGCATATCGAGTCTCGAGTGAGACATTGAAAAATTAATAAATCGGTCAAAACTCACAATATATAATAACAAATTTCAAATTTTGTGCAAGCAATCAACATTTCTTAGATTTTACAAACCTATTAACTGCTCTAAATCATCAAATGATTTGATGTTTTGCACAGCTAGTTTATACACTAACCTGTATTGGACGATTTTCGCCCAAACTAAGTCGGTTCAAAGCCCGTGGTCGGCTCAAGACCTTACTCAACCGAATCTCTCCTTAGAGTCGTAATGGGTCTAATCTACATTTCTTTATAATGGGCTTTCATTTGAGCCCATATTGACCAACACTAAATCGTATAAGGCCCATTAACCTAAGCCATCTTCTTCCTGCCGTTTCGTAAAACCATAACCCTAGCTACATTCTTCAGGTTTCGGTGAAGACGGAGACGGCAGCGTTTGTTACCCCTCCTCGTCGGAGCCAGTTCATCTAAACAAAAGCGGACTCAGTTCTCCTCCAATCGACCATGGGTAGAACTCCGGTTACTGTTCTATTTTCATCTAAACTCTGTTTTCGTTTACTTCAATCGGTTTTAATGTTGGATTTCGTGATTCAGGTAAGGTTCATGGATCTCTGGCTCGTGCTGGTAAGGTGAGAGGCCAAACCCCCAAGGTGGCGAAGCAGGACAAGATGAAGCAGCCCCGCGGCCGCGCTCACAAGAGGCTGCCGTACAACCGCCGTTTCGTCACCGCAGGTAATTCTTACTCGATTTCTTCTCATTTTTCTCTATATTTGCATTGATTATGAAAGGCGTTCGTCTGTTAACAACCTATAGCTAAGTTTGTTGAAATGGAATGAATCTGACACTATGTTTTAAAAGGCGCTTGAGGCGATGCACATACTCTTCACCATTGAGGTGCGGACCTTAACTACCTCCTTCAGAGAAGAGTTATCTACCCAACCTAAAGCCCTTAGGGTGGCGTGAGTCGGAACATTAACAATCCTTTGAAGAGGTGGGGCCTTATATTATTTTTTCTTATACTATGAAGCTTTGTGGTATCTGCAAAGAGGCGTTGCGTCATAGTATAAGCATAAACGATTAAGTTATGACATCTTAAAATATAAATACAAATTTCTATATCATTCATTGTTAGTGTGACATGTAAAATCTGTTCTTTTTATGTGATAGTATATATGTCATTAGTGAACTGATTTTCATGTCTGCTGATGATGAAGTAAAACAAAGCAAAGTATATATGTCGTTGTGGTTCTTAAGTAAAGTACAATTTGCTTATACTGCAATTGTAATGCAGTGGGCATTCTTGTTCTTCATTCACATATGTACTTGCATTGGTATTGCATGAGTCATACAAAAAGTTGCTTTACTGATCTTTGCTTTACACCATGTGGAATATGACATGCTGCTATTTCTATACTTTTTGTTAGATTATATATCAGGTGTGCCTCAGAATTGAGGCGATATTTGTCTTTAGCAATTTGCCGCGCCTCAAAACTTTTAAAAACATTGTTGGCACCTTTCCTGTAAGTATTAATTTTAATTAAATTTTGTTTCATGCTTGTTTAGGAGAGAGGTAAAGGTCATCTTGGTTAGATTTGTTAAAGACATTAACATTCAGTTTAGCTTGTTAGTTAAGAGATAGCAACAGTTTAATATGCTCTAATGCGCATTTTTTTTTTCTAATACCCAGTTTATAAGAGTGCTGTTTAAGAGGAAAGACAAATTTTTGAACTCGCTGCCGCTAAGAGAGAGTGATATCTCAACGAAACCCTGTTTGGGAAGTCTTGAAGAATGCCTAAGGAAGGTAAATCTTATTTCGATGTGTAGTGTGTAGATTTAAAACCAACACCAATGGTTTTCCATATCGTTACTTAGCAAAATATTATTTGAATCTTGAGGTTATGTAAATTGTACATTAATGAGACTCACATTACTGTGGCATGAGAACCTTAAGTATGGATTTAATCTGAACCATTGTATTGTAATATACTTCATTGAAACTATTGTAAGTGTTATATATATCCCTCCCAATCTGTTTGTCCAATAATAACGAAATACCATTGGAATTGACCTTTTCAGTTTTTCTGCAATAGTTATAACGGATTATTCAAGATTATAATGTCTCTTTTTTATTTTTACTGAAGCAGAAGGTAGAAGAGAAGGTGATCCGCTTTTTGAATAGAAGCAAACTTATTGTTTTGAGGATGCTTCTTGATGGTGTAGGTTTTAATTTTATCTTCATTAACCAAAATATTGAACGATTTCAGTGCTCATTTTCTGTGTGTTACAGCTTTTTCTTTCTATTTTTCAGGTGTTTGAATCTCCTTAATCCAAATGGTGGAACGCGAGGACGGCATACAGTTTTGACACTAGAAAATGGATGTCGTTTGGTGGCGACTGTTACTATATTTACAATTCGTGTTAGTGACGAAGAATCGTCGTTAGTCTAGGAAAACGGATGTCGTTTGGTGGCGACTTGTAGTTGTTTTTATCTCCTGCTATTTACCTACCAGGAACTACGTTTCTATTTTAGTTATTTTTAGGACAACAGGCCCAGTTTGTAGTATTCGTTATCTGGGCCTGCTTCATTTTTTATTGCATGCTTAGGCCTGGTTGCCATGAAAGATTTCAATCAGTCGGAATTTGTTGATTTTGAATTCGATAAGGCGGCGTTAATTTCGTAATAGGCTACAAATTGACCGATAATTTAGTAACTTTTACCACAGTCGAGTAGGATTCTTATTGGGCCCGATTATCCATTCGAATTGGGCTTGAAGGTATTCTCTTATCGTTCTTAATGGGCCTTTTATGAAACTTTTTTGTTCTGTCCATAAGGCCCATCAGTCTTTATTGAGCCTTCTACTTTTTATTAGGCCCAGCAGATAATCATCCTTGGGCCTTGCTAAACTTTACATCAGCCTAATTGGCCTTGTTATTTTTTCGATACGGCCCATTAACTTTTATTGGGCCTTGCTAAGCTTTGGAAAGGCCCATCATATAATCCTTCTTGGGCCTAATTAATTTTTTGATTGGGCCCATCAGAAACTTCATATTGGGCTTGTTAACTTTTTACAGGGCCCATTATCGAATACTTATTGGGCCTTGTTAATTTTCAGATGTGGCCCATTAACTATTATTGGGCCTTGCTAAATTTTTACCAAGGCCCATCAGATAATCCTTATGGGCCTTGTTAAATTTTATCAAGGATTATCTGATGGGCCTTCTTAAATTTTTGTTTGGGCCCATCACACTTCTTATTGGGCTTGTTAAACTTGTTACAGGCACATGATCGAATACTTATTGTGCCCTTTTAAAGTCTTTACAGGGCCCATTAGTGAGTGCTTATTGGGCCTTGTTAAACTTTTTATTGGGCCCATCAGACAATCCTTATTGGGCCATGTTAAACTTTCAAATTGGTCCATCAATTCTTATTGGGCCTTGTTAAACTTTTTACTGGCCTATCAGCCTATTCTTATTGGGCCTCGTTAAACTTTTTATTGGGAACATCAGACAATCATTATTGTGTTTTATTAAGATTGATTAACCTTCTAATGAGCCTACTTTTTCGTGAAAAGCTTGGATTAAACCATCATGACGATTAAACCTTCTAATGGGCTATACTTTACGAACTCTTATGCTATCCCAATTTTAGAATTAATTGTGTGACCATGACCATAGATCGCCAACAATTCCTACTTGGCCTCCTACTGGTCCATTTTTACACCAATCCAGTTCTCACCCAGCCTATGTCAATGTAGTGCATTGCATTGTGCACGTTGGATCGTCAACTGGTGTTGAGGCCTATCACGCGAATAACGAATTCGCCTCCAATCACAAAGTTAACTAAGCAGGGAAACATTGGTAATCTCTTTAACGTGGGAAATAGACGGGGATGCTTTGGATGTAACCAGAGATAAAAATATTACATAATCAGCGGAAAGATGCACTTCCCTCAATAACTGTTCCTTCGCTTGACTGACCTTGATCTTCGAGTACTGCACAAACAGCATCAAATTTGGATGTTTAAAAACATTATATATATATATATATATATAAGGTAAGTGCGTAAACATTAGTAAAAACAAGATGCACTTTTAAGGTTTAAAAGGGATACCTCCTCATTAGACGCATCAAACATACCTTCTTGCAACAGAAAAGAAAGGTCCATAATTTCGTTAATTCATTACCTCCTCCACATTTTGGGTTGTTGGTGCACATGCTTCCAGAAATAGAAGATTGCTCTCTTTAGTAAACTGTTTGGCTTCTTCTTTGTTCCCAAACAGTATGATTGTCATGTCTAACCAGCGTGCAAGATGATTAGATGTCTTCTAAAAAAGTGATGTATTGGTCTCGCTATAACAATACATTATACAATGGGTTAGATTGAAGTAGAAGGAAGATACTAACAGATTCGATAGAGATGAAAAAGCTATAACATTATCATGTTCTTAATGTTAGAGATGTATTAAAGAGTTCCACACTTTAATAAGAGGTTGTTTCAGTGAATATATGTGTTCCACCTTTCAGAGATGTATTCACAATTTGACACACCTCGTTTTATCATAAACAGGATGAGTTCCAGCTACCCCTTTGTAGTAAGAACGAGTGATTCTTGCCTAGTCTGACATAAAACGACACAACATAGAAATCAGTTTCAGAATCCTTCCTGTGGATAATAAACAACAGAAGATATAACAAGGTATCCTGGACACAATACTAAGACGTTTCGACTTAAAAGACTAACCAAAGTGATGCAAACTACTAAATGTAAGGAAATGTTAATTTCATACCTAATATGCTATTTCTACAAAGTTAATCAAAACCCAACGTACAACTCAATAAAGCTTTATAATATACTATTGTCAATAACCTAATGAGATAATTTTCTCATTTTGCACTCTTTTTCCTTCAGTTTCTAAATGCAAATAGTACTAATTAATCAGTGTACCCCCACAATATACCTCCCACTTCAACCATGCCACTCAACAAGCAACAATTTTCGTAAATTAAATGTTCAAAACTTAATTGTTACTGCTAAATGTAACTTGAAATAAGAATGTGATAGCAATAATTCAATTGCCTTTAAGAAGAACAATCTCGATGATTGAAGCACAATAACTATTTATATTAATATAGAGATTTAACTTAGACAAAACTCATCATCATGAAAATCTCATTAACTTGTTAAAATTAATGACAGTCGACAACACTCAAATTCTATACTTTCCCACAACATAACTTTGCTATCGCTCTTTATATATTGTTTCTCTATGTATTGTATGTTGATATATTCATCCTAGACTATATATATATATCCTATTCAAGTTGACAACTTTAATAAACATATGTCCAAGTCATTAACACTTGGCAACAACTTAATAATTCCTAGGTTTTATATATAAATTCAATATCTAGCGAAAATCTGAAAACAGTTTAACATGGTTACACAAAACTTTAGTTGTACTAACATATTTTTTGCGATAGTAAATAGTCTAATATGTTTGACAACGAGGGTTATTAGTATTTCTGTCAATTCTTCGTTATTTTTTTTCAAATTTATAAAATTATACTGAATATTTTTCCAAATGTTACAACTAAACCCTACAAACTTACACTAATATTATAAACAAGTTCCGACTCGAAACACACCGGAGTCCGAACGTAGACCAAATCTCCCCAAGGCCCAAACCAGGGAACTCCATAGACAATATCAGGTCGAGTAGTTGTTAGGTAACTCAAACCTTCAACTAGTCTCTTGAAGTTAGTTGCATCAATCAAATCACCCCTGCATTTTTTTTTTCAAATTTGAGTTTTTCGTAAATGATTTCATTCCATGATTCATCCTAAATTAAATATTCAAAAGCTTAATTGTTAGTGCTAAACTTCATTTAGTAAAAATGGCATTTTCTTTACTAGTGATATAAGATTGACAATTGTGAATACATGAACTCCATTTGTACAATTAGTGGAAATGTCGCCCGATAGAAGGGAGGCTAATTAGACCCATCTGGGAATTCTTACGCCTTCCAGACTGGGCAAAGGGCTTATTCAAATGCTATGCAGGGTCTCCCCTAGTTTATTCCAACCCAAAGCAGACTGATCATGGCATTTCGTAATAAGAAACAGCAGCAGTAAAGCGTTTGAATTCTCGATACTATCTATTCATCCAATGTTAAATGGCTAATTGTCTTGCATACTGGCATATTCAATCGTAAAATCAATTAATCTTAACTAATCGGATACATCTTATAGCAGGAAATGTCTAAAATAACGTCTATTCTACACAATCGAGATTCACGGACAGAAAAAAAACTGAGATGTGAAAAGCATGAGAAAGAGAGCGAGATTAGATTACCGAGTCCGAATCTAAAGCTTGATAGGGCGGACAACAATGGTGGCCGGGCGAGCACCGACTTCTCTACCCAATGGTGAGATCATGCGCTGATTGTGATCTCCTGTCATTGAATTGCAAAAGCATACAAGATTTCCCAACACCTACAAAAATCCGCCCCAAATCAGTGACTGAAAATTTAGGTCAGACCATCTGTATCGTTAGGGTTCAAACAACGGAGAAATTAAGAAGACCGGTGTCGCCGATTGTCGGCGGTGAACGCTTCCGTAATGTCTTACCTTCATCGTAAAACATTTTTCCGCCGGGAATCGGGTGCGGAGACGAGAGCGAGCGAGCGAGCGAGATAGGGCTAGCAGACGCAGAGTTCCGAGAGAGACTATGAGACACTCAGGTTCCTTCGTCTCCTTTTGGTTTTGGGCGAGGATATTGTTTGTTATTGCATACAAGTCATTTAATTTTAAACCTAAGTCATTTTAATCCTACACTCAAAGGTATATGCAATTACTCCCTTAGGTCTCTAGTTTTAGCCAAATTTGTCCATCCTTTGACTATTTGGTCTCCTGAATGAATCTTCTCCTGCAGATGCAACTGTTCGTAAGCTGATCTCAATAGCAGCTCTCCGATCCTTCACCTCACTCTTCCTCCGCCGCCGAGCACTGAAGGTCCCGAGATAGGTGATAAGTCTCCGTCCGATATCCAATTAATCTGGTACCACATTTCTCTATGCTCCAAGACGATGGAAGAACCTCATTCTGTGAGTAGTCCCAGAAGAATTCTGAGTTTCTCCAAGAACAAAAGAGCAAGCCTTTTATTTTCAGACTCAGAGCACCGATCATCTGACGTTGGAATTTCTGGAGAGCAGGGTCCGAAAACCTCGGAGGTGTATGGGTTCGTAGGATCCATAACCACTGTAGTCGCCACAGGTCTGATGCTATCCTTGTGCTGTTCTTGATTTAGGTCATCAGCTGTTGTTAATAACACAATTGGAGTATCAAGTTTTGAGGAAGAAATTTGAGCTTGTTACTATGTGAATATTTGCTTTGAATCGATATCTGGGTTGATAGCTTATGACATTGATACTCTTCTCTTGATGCAGTTATCTCCCTGACCCTTGGCTACATGCAGTTGGGATCCATTACTATCCTAGCAGGTCAGTTGAAGTTAAAAGATGATCCATCCTTGATTCAAAATGTATAAGCCTACCATGATGATATACATTATACCTTTAGATTTTCACCTCAAATGTGTGTTTAGTTGGACAAAATTTCACACAAACTGGTAAGTAATGCTCGAGTTTGGACTTTCTATCATACTTCAAACTTGATAAACTCTGTTATTGCCATATTGATTTATGCATTGCACTCTTTTCTTATGATTCATACACCTAATCGACTTGATTTGGCAAAAGGGAACTGTCTTGTTTCTGAATCTGATTTTTTTATATGCAAATGCTACCATACCATTGCTTCATCCAAATCTTAATATCGGTCTTTTGCACATTTAAGCAGAGAAATTTGCCTTGGACTGATTTGCAGGTATTGGGCATTGGCAATGCCAGCTTATGTAATGGTGACAATGGTGTTGGCTCTGTTATTCTACATTGGATTCAACTTCATGGCAACTCCTCCTCCAACTTCATCCAATACATTGTTTGGTAAAATCTTATTCTTATGGCATATATATTTACAGTTGAAGTGTCTGTCTAGTGATTTGCTTCTGCAGTAAAGTTACATTTTTGGTTGGTTATTGTTGCTGCAGATGAATTCAGTAGAGAACCCTCAATTCCTGATCATTTGGCTGCTCAACACGAGTTGCCAATTGAACCGATCTCTGATATCGGCATTGATGAAATCAATAGTCGGATGTTTACTTAACTTGAAATCCATATAGATTTGATCATCTTTAAAAGATTTATATCAATGAAGTTAGTATGGTTGACAATTTTTAATATAACACGATCAAACGATAAGATCTGTATATGTACGAGTCTGATCTTAACACATCTAGTTTCTAAACTGACTGATTTACAAATATGTACATAAACACGATTAAATATATATATATTTAATATTTTGATTTGTTTTTAAATTAATTGTGAATTATAAAATTTGATTGTGAAATTATATTATGAATTGTGTAAAGTTAGTATCGTGTTATTTTATGATATTTTGTATCGTGTTACACAAGAGTCTAAATATGATGAGTTTATGTAATTCAAAAATCTTAATTTACTCGATTTTCTACTAATTCTTTACCCTTTCTACATTACAATTTTAAATGTAATAATAACAACAACAAAAAAGTGAGATAATAATTATTACAAAGGAAAAAAAAATCATGATACTTGACCACTTTTAATTTGAACCTTGCGAATGTAGCATTTTTCAATTTAAAAATTTGTAATTACAAAAATTCATATAATATATGAGAAAACCGTCCCAAGTAATTTATTTGGAAATTAGGTGCATACCCCACGTAGTGCTCAGGACAAAAATATTACAAATAAAATTTTGATAATCTGCAAAAAAAAAAAAAAAATTATTACGTTATAAGAAAATAACTATAATTAAAATTAAAATTAGGGTTAATTACTTAATTGGTTACACATGTTTCACCATTGTGCAGAATGGTTACACATGTTTCAAAATGTGATTAATTGGTTTTGTCATGTGAATAATTGGTTACACATGTTTCTTAGAATGTGACTAAATGGTTAATATGTTAAAAACCGTCAATTTTTCCGTCAAATTCGCATGTGAGTAACACGTGATCCCTGTTTAAACAATTTATGACGGCATGAAAAGACCATTATGCCCTTCCTTCTCCATGAGCCTCCCCCTGTTTTCCATTTCTGTCAGAAGAGTCTTTATTTCAGAAGACTGTATAGTTTAAGGTATTTTCAGTGAGGCTTTCCACTTCTCCTCTCCCCAAGTGCTCCATCTTCGTGGTGTGTTGGGGTTCCGGATTGGAAATTTGATTCGCTTGGTGGAAGCTCGGGATGCGTCGGTGGAGGAATCAACGGTGACGGAGCAAAATGGCGGAAGGAAGCGCAAGACGGAATCCTCATAGATGGTCTCCAGTAACAGCGCTACTGATTTGGTTCGTTTAACTGTTGATGATTCTGTTGATTCTGTTTAGCTGCTGAGGTGAATGAAATTGCTTAAGAAACTCAGTTTAGGTAGATTTGAAATAAATTCGGGCACTGATTGGGTAATTCAAATTGCTTTTTAACTATTTGCTGAAACTATTTGACTTTCAGTACGCAGCTTACTGGGAGAACCCCAATGGTGTACTTGAATAATATTGTAAAGGGTAGCGTTGCAAGTATTGCAGCCAAGCTTGAGATCATGTAGCCATGTTGCAGTGTCAAGGACAAGTGAAGAATGATACATTTCTTGTCTACTTGTATCTTTTAAGTTTTAATCACTTTTTCATCATTCTTGGTATTTAAGAAGAAAGTCACAGAATGCATTGCTTTGCCATCTAGACTTGAATCACTAATGTGTGGGGATTTTTGTTAGGATTTTGAACAACGAAGGACAAGACCTAAGAAACGAACATATATATCAAGAGTGTTGCATAGACACTGTGAATAGACAGTCACATCATATTCAGTCTTAGCACCATATTGATTGTTCTATATAAATCCCTCCTAAATATGTAGCTTCATTTGCAAATATGTGATTTTCTCAGCAAAAGCAAAATCCCTCCTTTTCCTTCGGATATAATGAAGAATACAAAATGGATGATTAACCGAATTATCTATAAAAGTATAAATTGTAATTATCTTGCAGGATAGGTAACATTGCAGGATAGGTAACAATATGATTTCTGATGCAGAGAAGAAGGGTCATATAACACCTGGCAAGGTAATAAATTATAGCTAGCTGCTATTCATATTCATATGCACTATTGTTTGATAATCACATCTTATATTGTCTAACATTTGTCCAAGTGATTCAATTATAAGCAACAGAGACAAGGGTATTTTCGTAACTTCATATGGGGTTGACTGAATTAACGGTGAAGTAAAAAAACCAATTAGTCACATTTCAAAACTAATTAATCACATTTTGAAACATGTATAACCATTCTGAACAATGGTAAAACATGTATAACCAAATTAACCCTACAAATTTAGGGTGTAATTGCATCCAAAGTTCATATTATTTCAGTAACTCGGCCGAGTCGACTCAATAGTATGTAAATCAGCTTTGTCCTCTCTATCCATCTCTCTGATCAGCGCTAGGATTGGGTGGGTGGTTTCGCTGCCGAGTGCCGAGTTTCAGTTTTGCACGCCTCCAGCTCTCATCTCTGCCATGAAAATCATCTGAAGGAGACAACTTTTCCGATACCCACTTGATCAAGTTCTTTAGCAATGGCTCACGCTGTCTTCCACACAGCCCAAATTATGCCTATCAACACCAAGACCCGAATTCCCATACTACCCGGGTCCTTACCGTCTCTTCCGTCGATAGGGAAGCTTCACCGTCGGAGCTTTCTAGTGGTAAGGTCTTCTGCCTCTCCGGCTGCTCCAGCGCCGATGGTGGATGAAGGCGGCGGTGGCGGCGGAGACGAGTCGGTTCGGCTCTTGGAGAGGTGCTTTCAGGCTCCCTGCAGTTCGTCAGGTTCCAGCGGGCCAGTTATGAAGGGGAAGTTTGGGTCAGTTGGTGCCGTCACTTTGGAAAAGGGTAAGCTCGATCTGTCTTCGAAGCAGCAGACCAAGTCCAGCCCTGAGGTTTGTGATTCAGTTTCTAATGCCTCGATTTCTCAAAATTTTAAGTGATTTTACACTTCTTCAATTGTTGTGTCTTGGGATTGAACTGTAAGCCGGAACAAATGGCAATAGTTCTAGGTCCATTGCAAATGAGTAGGATAACTGTTGGAATGTATTGCGTAGATACCACAACTCCTTTGATTGCTCGAATTTGGGATCAAAAGTATTGCATAGATATCATGTTAGAAGCTTCTTCTTCTTCTTTTTATCATTAGCTTAACTGAAGATCAATTAGTCCAATGGATTTCGAGCAATTTAGTTAAATTTTCACTGGACAGGATTTGTGGATGGGGTTGAACGGTTATTGAGGTAAGTTACTAATGTCAACTTTGTTTATAGCTTGCAACTGGTGGAGGTGGTGGAGATATTGGAAAGAGTATTAGTTTTGGTGGCGGTGATGGAGGTGATGATGATGGTGATGACGATGATTACTTTGATGACTTTGATGATGGCGATGAAGGAGAGGAGGGCGGTCTATTCAGGCGAAGGATGTTTCTTGAAGAGGTATGAATGAATTTACAAATAAAAAATTTGAATGGTAAATGTGCCTAATAATAGTTTCTGGCATTCTCATACTGATTGATACTCGATTCCTTCCAGCTCTTTGATCGCAAGTTTGTTGATGCCATTTTGAATGAATGGCAAAAAACAATGCTGGATTTGCCTGCTGGATTTAGACAAGCTTGCGAAATGGTCTGAATTTCTCCTCTCTCTTTCTCGGTTTTTTAGTACTTTTTCTCAAGGAAATTATAGATATTTTGTTTCAGGGATTGGTTAGCTCTGCACAAATGGTGAAATTCCTTGCAATCAATGCTAGACCAACTACGGAGAGGCTCATTTCTAGATCACTTCCTGAATCCATGTCCAGATCTTTCATTGGCAGGTAAATTTGAAAGAGTAAAGTTAATTTCATAGTGGAATCAGAATGGTTACTGATTTCCTTCACTAGATTTCTGATTCTCTTTCTTAATAAAATGCATTTTCAGAATGATTGCAGATCCCGCATTCTTATACCGGCTTCTTTTGGAGCAAGTTGCAACCATTGGATTTGCTGCATCCTGGGAATTTAAGAACCGTGGAGAACGGTACTTGATTTATATATAGTTCATTTAATCTATTAATATTTAATATCATTTTCTGCTCTTTTTAAGCATTTTTTTCTTCTTGCAGGATAAAGAAAGAGTGGGATCTTGCACTTGTGAATGTGCTCACTGCATCTGCATGCAATGCTGTAGTTGTTTGGTCCCTTGCTCCTTGTCGTTCTTATGGCAACACCTTCCGCTTTGACCTCCAAAACACTTTGCAGAAACTTCCGAACAACGTATTTGAAAAGAGTTACCCATTTAGAGAGTTCGATCTACAAAAGAGGATCCAAACTTTCTGTTATAAAGCAGCTGAATTGTGCATGGTTGGATTAACTGCTGGAGCGATCCAGGGTTCTTTGTCCAATTTTCTTGCCAGTAAAAAGACCGACAGGTTCGTGTTCTTTAAAAGAAATGAAATTTCTACAAACTATGAAACTTTATAAGGAACTTTGTCCAAAAAAAACTTACCTTTTTAGGAGAAAACTACTTGGCAAATAAGATGCTACTTTTTTCACAAGGTATGAAACTGGGTATGATTTTTTTTACTGTTTCTGGAGAAAGAGAAACTATACGAATTGGTCAAGTGTTTCCTGAAATAGCAAACAACTCTAGTATCAAACAAGAGTTTCTTGATAAGTTTCACATGTTTTAGGCTATTAGCATTGCTCTAAGGTTATAAAGAAAATGTGATTTTTCTTATGATGAACACTGAAATTTTACAGAGTTTCTGTGTCAAATCCGACTGCAAGCACGAGTGCACTTGCCAATGGCGCCTTCCTTGGGATATATGCAAACCTAAGTTACCAGCTTTTGTGTGGATCTGATCGTTTGATGACCAACCATTTCGATGTCATTGGAGTGGCACTGTTTCTGGGTACAGCTTTGAGGTACATAGCTACATTTTACATTCATTTAATTTTAGTGGGGCTAAAAGTCATAGCTCGATTACAGTCTCAATAAGACAACTCATTTTTCACTACTTAAACTACGTAAAAAGCTTGTTTTTAACTGCTTAGTTACACAAAGGTAGTCGGTTTGCCTCTTTGCCTGCCTATGTACATAGTAAACACATTTTTGACTGCCTATCTATATATAAAAAAGTCATTTTTGACTGCTTAGTTATGTAAAAACTCATTTTTAACTGTTTAGATTCACAGTTTTTGACTACTTAGTATGCTTATGTTATTTGCAGAGTAATGAATGTCAATATGGGGGAGAAGCTGAGACACGCGTGGCTCGGAATGGAGCCAGATCCATTGATTCAGTCTGATAAGCTCCTAAAGGCTTACACTAGACAAACTGAACCGAGGACTGACTCCTCCTCAAAATGGTTCATATCGAAGAACCCTATCGTGTCTGGTCTGCTTGGTTTCACCCAAAGAAATGGTGACACTACTGAAGGTGAAGCTCCTTCCCCAAAGGCAAAGAGGAAGAGGATTGTTCGAAAGAAGGTACCATCAAGTTCGTTGTAGTTTCTTTCTCTGCCTCTCGAAACCCAATTTTGCTGCCTGATGAACACGGTAGTGGAGTCGTTGCTTGTATGACAAGGAATGTTTCAGTAGATTTGAGCTTTTGTTACTTGGAATGGAAGAAAAGCCACTTGGTTATTCATCAAATGTCTCTTTGGATAGGATTGTTTTAGATGTAGTTCTTTTAAACATCTGGGACTGATTTGTTGAGCCTTGTGAGTTCAATTGTTGATTCAATTCTTGTCTTTGATAATAAAGCTATAATTTTTAACACATTGGTTCTTTATTTTTCCGAGTTCAATAACCCAAAACTGGACACGTAAATCCTTACATGGTGATAGTAACTAGGGGTGTCAAAATCTTACCCAACCCGTGAGTGACCTGTCCACGGGTCGTGTTTGGGTCAGAATTTTTGACCCATTAGTCATTTTGACACGACACATGGATGACACGTGAAAACACGGATCAGGTTTGAGTCAGAAGTCTTGACCCATGGGTCAATTCGTGACCCATCCCATTTATGTATTTAAGTCTGTTTTTGGTAGGGGTGGGCATAAATTCGTGACCCATCCCATTTATGTATTCGTGACCCATCCCATTTAATTCGTGATCGATTCGGGTGAACCGAATCATACCTTTTGTGAACCGAACTAATTCACAAACCACATTTTTTTGCAAAAAAATGAAGCGGTTTAGAAAATGTACAAAAATACGGTTTGCAAATAGTAACCGTATCACTTTTTGTACCGATTTTAATATAATATTATATTTAATTATTAAAATGTTTACTATAAACTATTAGACCAAAGTTGGTTCGGTGATGATTTACAATATACATTAGTATAATGGATTATGTATTATCGATTATAGATTATGGATTATGGTTTATAAATTAGGATTATGGTTTATGTATTATAGTTTTTTTTTAAAATATATATTAAGTGGCTCGGCCGAACCGATTCATAATAGGTACGGTAAATCGCCCAAAATCTGGAGCGATAAACCGCACCTCTTTAAAATGTGGTAAATGTACGGTTCATGAATCGATTCGGTTCCGAACCGGTTCATGCCCACCCCTAAGTTTTTTTTATTTATTGAAATGGTGGGTCGAACGGGTCAGACTGACCCGCGGGTCCTGGAGGTCGAACGGGTCAGTCTGACCCAACACTTACCATTCATGACCGGTCATTCTGACCCTCGAGTCATGTTTGAGTTTCAAAAACTTACTATACTATTACACGGGTCGTGTTGGGGTTAAAGGGTACCTGACACGACACAAGGTCGACACAATACATGACCCGTTTTGACACCACTAATAGTAACCATCATGAAAACACCATATATACAAGTGATTGCGGACTTATCCAATTTGAGTTAGACATCAACCACGTTTGAACCAACCCCACTGATTTTATATATGTATATCGTAAATTTCTTAATGAAGCATTTATAGGTCATTCCACATGCCCTCACAACGAAGAACGTATATAGCGGTTCTAGTTATTACAGCACATGTCTCAATAAGGTATGAAACACGACTTTGAGGTTGTCGCATTCATGGCAAAGCACTTGTGAAAGTCATGTCAATGCGTCAAAATCACGACTGCTAGTCTTTATAAACAGGCCAGAATCGATTTATAGTTCATAATTACCGGCTCACGATGGGTGGCGGTCAACTAACCTCCACGCTCCAATACTGGCTCGTTGACCACCCGACGATCAGAAACTTTGCATGGACACCAGGACAGACCTTCGGCTCGAGTCCCGTCTTCCTGTTCACCACCGTACTCACCTACCTCACCGTCACGTTATTTCTCCCCCACGCGCCGCCGTCTCTCTCCCGTGTCAGACCATGCATCCTCCGACCACTTGCAGCTCTCCAAAACCTAACCCTAACCTTGCTGTCGCTTACCATGGTGGTCGGAACTGTCCTTTCTGTTCTCTCACAAGCCCCCGATGCCACCTGGATCTTCTGCATCCCTCCTGGGACCCACCCTAAGGGCCCCACATTCTTCTGGGGCTACGTGTTCTACCTCTCCAAGTTTGTCGAGTTTATCGACACGTTCCTTATTATCGTTAGTGGTTCCATGCACCGACTCACGTTCCTCCACGTGTACCACCACTCTGCTGTCTCCGTCATGTGTTATCTGTGGCTGCAGACGTCGCAGTCGCTCTTCCCGATCGGCATAGTTACCAACTCGTCGGTCCACGTCATAATGTATTCTTACTATTTCCTCAGTGGGTTAGGGTTTAGGCCGTGGTGGAAGAAGATGGTGACGAACGTTCAGATTCTGCAGTTCGTGACTGGGATTGGGGTTGCGTTTCCTCTTTTTTATTACCAGTGGACGAGGATGTCGGGCTGCTCCGGCACATGGTCATTCGTCTTCAATGGTGTGTTCAACGTCTCCTTGTTGTGTCTGTTCGTCGATTTTCATATCAAGAGCTACGCGAAGAAGAAGAAGAAGGAGATGGTGAAGTGAAAGTAAATAAATATTTTTAGAGTCTTCATGAAAATCAACCTTCTAAATATATATATATATATATATATATGTGTGTGTGTATGTAGGTCTATTCATTGCTATGTTTGACTTAATGCTACATTGTAGGTCTCGATTGTTTATAAATTTTAGTGAAATGAAATAAAGGTGTTTTATTCTATAAAAATAATAATTATCTTATCTAAACTTAAGAGTGATAATAATTTATTTTTTTTTATAAATTATTAGCTTAATTTAGATGTTTAAAATTTATATTATACATGACATCCGTTTATACACGACACACACGAATTGCGACAGCTAATTCTTGCTAGGTCTAAACAATAAAGTGTATTATTCATTGCTATGTTTAATTTGTTTTGGCCATCAATTGCTATGTTTGATTTGTATGCTACATTGTAGGTCTCGATTTGTTTATAAGTTTTAGTGATATGAAATAAAGGCGTTTTATTGTTTAAAAATAATAATTATATTAGCCTAAACTAAGAGTGAGAATATTTATTAGTTTATATTTTTTACAAATTATTAGTTGAATTTAGGCTTGTCCAAATGAACCGATTTTGACGAACTGGTCTGGTCTGGAACTAGTTTAGTTCAAACCGATTCAACTGAACTAGTTTCAAAACCGGTTTGATTGAGAGTGCTGACTCTGGATCATGAGATTGAATCTCCCAAAGTGCAAGAAGAAACTCTGACCTGGGGAAAGGATTACAACTTGAGTCTAACGGTCCGACCTCTCAATCACATGCTGCTGGTGGGACTACGTAGACGGGGTCAGTGCAAAGTGTCGGTTGTTGGGAAGTTCAAAGACCGAGATACAAAAAGTCCGAACATTACGTAGTGGGATGAGCCTATGGTCGTCACTGTTTCTCGGCATGTCCCAAGAATTGGATGACAAAAAACAAAAACTGAAACATTCGACCTATACCGTATCGAATGATCTATCTAATGTTTAAAAACGAAACTGATCAATGAGTTTTTATTGATGGTTGTGTGCGAGCTTTTCAACTTAATTACCAATTAGACTAATTATGTCCCGATTTTACTAATCTTAATTAGAATATATATGTATTGTATTTAATTAATATATTTAATCACATAAATTCAATTATTAGGAAAGAATCAACCTTATCTAGTCCGAACTTATTCCGAATGAACAGGCCGGTTTGAACATTTTATATATATAGTAAACTCGGTATCGGTTTAAATATTAAACATGAAATGTTGGGTTTGAGATTTTTTGTAGGCCCAACAGCATCGGCCCAATATCAGCATCGGCCCAAGATCAGCTTCAGGTCCTTTTTACATATTTAGTAAACCACTGTGATCCGGTTTGATAATCGAACCGATATTTTCCGGTCAATTACCGGTACAATTCTGCTCATCTCAGCTATACAGCCGCAGCCGTTTCCTCGTTCAAAACTCTTCGCGGCCTGCTACCCAAATCGACAGACACAGCATCGCCGCCGTGTTTGCCGTCGTTTGCCGCCGCCCTTCGAATGTCAGCCACTCCGCGCCGAGTGCCAGCCACCAAGGTACCTCGCTTCTATCCCTCCAAAGCATTTTCCTCTCTTCCAATCCCGCGTCCTCTGGACCCTCCTCTGAATCCCCCAGCACAGTCCCCTCTCTACAAAATACTGATTTCTCAATTTAAGGCGTCTTCTTCGCATTGTTCATTGTGCGATTCAAGCTCCTGCGGTAAATCTTTTAGCTCCAATTATTATTCGCAGAATTCTCTAAATGCCAGTAATTTGCACTGCATTAATTCTCATGAGCTACGAATGATAGAGGTTAAGCTTGTGAGGATCATAAAGACACATCAAGGACACGTCTTGGATGGATTTATGCTCACATTCTGCCCTAATCTCCTTGTAAAAGTAATGAAATTATTGGACAGCAGGGACGCTGCATTTGCATTCTTCAAATTAGCCTTCTTGGACTACTCTGATGACGTCGTCTATTCATGTTGCTTGGCTGCACATCTCTTAGCAGCTCAGAACTTGCGGTTACTAGCTCAGGATATAATTTCGTGGGTCATTTTCAGAATTGGAGTTTGCAGGAGTCAGGAAGTGGTTAATTTTATGTGGGATCATCACCACGAATATGAATCAGATTTTTCGGTTCTTGATTCGCTTATGAGATCGTTCTTGAATGTGGGTTTAGGTTATGAAGCCATGAGAGTTTTGATTAAGATGAGGGAGGTGGGACTCAAACCCGGTAAGTCGGCCGTAGATATTCTCTTCAAATGGTTACTAAAAGTTGGTGATTACATATCTGTGTCAAGGCTTCTTAAAGATATGATTTTGAAAGGCCCACACCCTTCGAACTTCTTGTTCAATACCTTAATTCATGGATTTTGCAGAAAAGGGTTGGTTCATGTTGGAGAGAGCTTGCTACATGTGATGTGGAGGTATGGGTGTTGGCCTGATGTTTATGCATACAATATGTTGATTAAGGCGTACTGCATGGACGGGGATGCTACTAAAGCAGATGAGTGGATGGCAATGATGATTGACATGGGGATTGAACCGAATCATGTCACCTATAATACAGTTATTTCTGCTTTATGTAGAAAAGGGAATATTGCAGAAGCTAGAAGTCTTTACCAAAAAAGTGGCCTTTCTCCTAGTGTTTTCATCTATAACTCTCTCATGGATGGTTGTGTCAAGGGAAGGGACATAGTTCAGGCCAAAATTGTTTACCATGAAATGTGGAAGGAGGGTGTTCGCCCCGATTGTGTAACATTCAATATCTTACTTTCTGGACATTACAAATATGGAAGGGTCGAAGATGGGGATCAATTATTAGAAGAATTAGAAAAATTAACCCGGTCCGAAATTGAAGAATGTTCCTTCCACGATAGTTATGTAGCAGGGTTGTGTT
Organism: Chamaenerion angustifolium; assembly: GCA_946814005.1. Taxonomy (NCBI): domain Eukaryota; kingdom Viridiplantae; phylum Streptophyta; class Magnoliopsida; order Myrtales; family Onagraceae; genus Chamaenerion; species Chamaenerion angustifolium. The sequence goes on from OX328281.1 coordinate 1,197,701, forward strand.
GGAAAAGTCCAGACAAGGCTGCTGAGCATCTGAAATCGATTCTCGAGAAGGGAATTTCTATAAGCTTGTTCTCATTTAATTCGATTATTGCTGCTTATAGTAGGACCCACGAGGAAAATAAAGCAATTGAAGTGTACAAGCTTATGGTTGATTTTGGGTTTTCTCCTTCATCATCTACTTGTAGTTATTTGCTCATGGGTCTGTCCAGAAAGGGGAGGCTAGCCGAAGCAAGGAACCTGTTGAATGAAATGATAGAAAAATGTTATCCGATCAATAAATCCGCTTTTACCATAGTTTTGGATGGATATTTCAAGATAGGAGATTTAAGAGAAGCTAAAGATTTATGGTGTGAGATGAATTATCGGGGTTTGTCTCCCGATGTTGTTGCTTACTCTGCTTACATAGATGGGCTCTGTAAGGCAGGGCTGCTGGATGCAGCAAGTGCCATGTTCAAGGAAATGTCTGCAAAGGTAAAGCCAAATAATTATGTTTATAGCTCTCTTATATGTGGATTCTGCACCGATGGTAGGCTAGATAGAGCATTGGAGCTGCAAAGAGAGATGAGACAGAATTGGAATCTTCTTCCCGATATATTCACGTTCAATGCCATTATTAACGGATATTGCAAATTAGGTAGTCTAGAATCTGCAATGAAGGTGTTTAGGGAGATGAAGCAATTCGGGGTGACCCCAGATGTAGTAACTTACAACACCTTGATACACGCCCACTGCAGAGAAGTTGGGATCGCCTCTGCAGAATCTTGGTTAAAGAGAAACCAAGGGTGGGACCCGGATATTACAACGTATAATATAAGAATACATGGTTTTTGCTCTAGCATGAACATGAATACAGCAGTGAAATTGCTTGACGAGCTTGTTTCATTAGGATTTGTCCCGAACACAGTTACATACAACTCGATGGTGAGCGGCATGTGCAAGGATGTACTTGATAATGCCATGGTTTTAACCGGCAAGCTGATTAAGATGGCTTTTGTACCGAATGTGATCACAGTAAATACATTGTTATCTAGGTACTGCAAGCAAGGGATGCCAAAGAAAACCCTTATGTGGGTGCATAGTCTAAGTGAGATTTCATTTGATTTTGATGACATTTCCTATGAGATCATGATTCGAGCTCGGAATGATAATGAAGGATATGGTCAGGAATTATGCAGAGCAACTTCTAAGAATTGTGCCGCCTTGGATTTCTTGATGAATGTTACATACTATTATTTGTGTAGGAGTAAACTTCAATCTAATAGGACGTATCACCCCCTTGTACTTGACGGGCCATGAAACGGGAGGCTAATACCATGGTTTCAAATATTTAGTGCTGAGATATCGTGGTCATGCTTTGATATTATGTGGCACATAGGCAAAATGCCATGATCTGGGATCGGGTTAAGGTTGGCCAAGTGCTAAAAATGGTGTTTGGAATACTGGATATGAATGACCCAAGGTTGCCACATGATAAGCAAGTCCTGAGATTTAGAAAGTTTTGAAGGTGAGAGCTATGTATCTGAGGGTATGTGATTTTACTGCTTAAAGCTAATATATATATGTATATTATTTAATAACTTCATGGATCAACAACCATCCTGTTTAACGGTTGTAATCAGTGATTATTTTTCTTTGCAGATTCATCATGATATCGACTATTTTTGCATAAGAAGTTCAGTCTTGAAGATGAGATGATGGTAAGTTACTGACTCCATTTAATATAGCAGGTGACTCCCGTATTAGTGAATCTGCAGTTAGTGGTGCTGCTCCCGTATTATTAATGTTTTGGTTTAATTCTTCTCTATGCTCTGTGATTGCTACCATACCATATTGTTGATTTATATATATCCAGATGAATCTGTTTGCTGAATTAGGAAAGTTCGTGATGGAATCTTGCTTTCATTTTTGAAGCTGCAAGTTACTTCTATTAAGTGGTAGCAATGTTGTAAACTGAACCTCCTATCTATGCTATATTTTTGTACTTACATTTTGACTATGAATAGATGAAGGATTCTTTGGCTAAAAGTAAAATAAAATTTGTAGCAATTGAACTGTATATCAAATGAATAATGATCATTGCCCATAATGCAGAAATTTATAATCTAGGTGACGACTCAAGCTGAATGATTGATTCTTATGATTTAATTTTGACTACTCTTTCCAATGTCTTCATGTTCATTCTTGCAGATCTTAATGCAATGCTTCTTCATTGATAGCTTATTAAACACGGAGTCTATTCAGGTTTCGTTTTTTTTTTGTAGGTTCTTCAGGTGGTTGGTGAGCTTAAGAAGACATCTGCAGAATAAGGTACTTCATCTGCACTGTTACTGCTAAACCTTCTAGGCTTCCAAGTGAGCATTTTTAGGGTATGGTATTAAAAAAAGGGTAAATTGCCCCACTGCACCCGGATGTTTGGGTAATGTTAAATGCACCCACTTGTTTTAAAGTGTTGTTTTGTGCACTGTGATGTTTGAAGATGTTAAATGCACCCCACCTGTTGTTTTGTGCACCCGTATGTTTGGAATTGTTGTTATTTGCGTCACATCCACCTTCACCGATACTTTCGTCTGTTATCTCGTCACGTGATAGTCACATGGTTTTGAAATTCAATTGATTTGAACTATGGTGATGAAGTCTGTGAAACGAGGAGCTGTCTCTGTGGTCACACGAAACAATCACGTGCCTTTTAACGGAAAATCGAGACGGAAAGATAACAATGAGTGCATTTAACATCTTAAAACATCACAGTGCACAAAACAACACTTGAAAACAAATGAGTGCATTTAACAACAATTTCAAACATACGGGTGAACAAAACAACATGTGGGGGTGGAGTACATATAGCAACATCCCCAAACATCCGGGAGCATTGAGACAATTTTTCCTTAATTTTTTTTTTTTTTTTGGCAATTCAGGGTTTGTAGTATATTTTATTTCCCTTGTGTAAAAAAGGGGTAGAGAAGAAAATGATGAAATTATGCCACTTCTACACTCTTAATTTTGTGTCCTAACCACTAATTAAGCAAGCTGAAGGCCCCCCATTGACAGGATAATCATTCTTAATTAATCATTTTGTCTGGACTTGTTTTTATGGGGGCACTTGAGTGTCATGATAAACCTCAACCAAATCCCTAAATTATGGAACATATTGGTTTAGAAGCCTCCTAGTGTGTTCCTCAAACCCTAGGAGATAGATAGTGTTATATCTCTGTTTCTTTTCATGTCTCCATTGTCATCCATTTCATAAATCCTAGATGAGCAAAAAGTGTTTTTTTCAGAGTTTTTTTTGTTACAGTCTGTAAAAATTTCCGATTCCTTTTCGGAAGTTTCACTGCATTGGGGTCTTCCAATTCATCGTCCTCTACTAACATATGGAAATGTCATTCTCAATGGCTATATTAATTGTTCACCAACCCTACACTTTCCCTAACCACAAAACTAACAATCTTGGCCTTATTCTTCAGTTTAGGGTAACTAATAACTATCACTTGGTGGGTCTACCTGACTTTGAGAGCATTTTACACTTCTATAACAGCCAGTTTGCAAATCATTTCTGTGTTTTTTTGTTTCTCAGATGGAAAAGATGAACATTTTATGGAGAAATGGGGAATCTCTTGATTTTGTGGGATATAACTCAATACCAAAAGCAAAGGTAGTGAATTTTCTTAATTTTTGGGATCTGCCATTGCCATATGCAGCTTGTTCCAACATGAACAATATAGTTTAAAAAAATAAAAATTAAGGTTGATGGTAAAGTCAGGTTCATCATTGATGTTCGAGTGTATAAAGTCCTAAAATTTAGGGATCATATCATGAAATGTTGCAAGTATGCTGTTTATTTATTTACATCTATATCTTTTTAGATCCTCACTTTTGACTTTTTATATTAATTTATAAATATTTGTTTATAACTTTGGACAATAGATGCATTGATATATGTCTTCAATTAATTGCGCGTGATAATAAAATATTGTGTTCATGCTAAATTGCTAATGAATGTGGCTTTTGGTAAATGATGATTTTGGCATTCTCAAAACCATTTAACGTGCCAATGCATCATTATATCTAGCAATTCCCTTGGTAAACCTACTCCATAATTACTAGAACACACTTTATAATTCAAAAATATAATTGAATTATTGGACTACCTTAGTCATTTGAGATTGAAAGAAGCTCATATTACTAATTTTTCCACTTGAAAAATGTGTTTTTTTTTTAAATAATTAAAAAAAAATAAGAAAGGATAATATTTTAGAATTTATATAGTCACCAGGGTTTAATCAACATTGTTGAACTTCCCCATCTACAAGGGTCAATCGAAAGATTCCCTTTTGTTATTATGAACAGTTCAATTTATAAAAGCCTAAATCTCTTTAAATTATAGTAATTTGGTCTCAATTTGGCCATCCACTCCTTCCTAATATCCTGTATTGTCAATAATTTCAGATCTTTCAAAGCTTACGACAAGACCTGTGGAGCGTCGTGGACTCTTCTTCTTCCTTTCTCACCTTTTTCTGTGAACTGAAGATTCAAGAATCTTTGAATCCGGCATACCCATCTCTTGTTCATGCTGATTCTTGGATTTTCTTGAGTGGAGAATCGTAAAGATTTAATTTTCAGCTGTCGGGGTTGAATCTTGCTGCTTGTTCAAGAATCCAGGTAATGGGGGGCGACTCGCCGGCTATGGGCGGTGCGCGACCGTTGAACGACTCTGCGCCGGTGGAGTTGACGGCCAAGATCTTGATGACCGCAGCCATTGTGCTCTTCATCGTGGTCATCTTCGTTCTCTTCCTCCACTTATACGCCAAATGGGTTTGGACTCGCGTCGAGGATCAAACACCTGTAACCGCCCCACAGACCACCGAACGCCGCCATACCCGCCGCCGTCGCCGTCCTCTCATCCTCGACCCGGTTCTCAAGGGTCTAGACCCCGCCATCCTCGCCGCCGTTCCAGTTATCGTCTTCCGGCCCGAGAAGTTCCCTGGTGGGCTGGAGTGCGCCGTCTGCCTGTCGGAGCTTCTTGTCGGCGAGAAAACAAGGTTCCTCCCGAAATGCAGCCATGGCTTCCACGTGGACTGCATCGATACGTGGTTCCAGTCCCACTCCACCTGCCCTATTTGCAGAAACCCTGTCGACGGTGACTCGGCAAACTCGGTCCCCACCGGAGAAACTATTCCGACGGACGAAGAGAGCAGCAATGAGGTGGAAGAACAGAGCCTTAATGTCGGTAATCAATCCTCGGAATCTCCATATTTTCCGACCAATGTACTGTTCTGGGGGAATGAGACCCAAGTCAGCTCCAGGAATGCTGCTTCTTTAGAAGAAACCCCTTCTTCTTCGTCTTCCTCACCTGTTGCAGCAGCAGTAGCAGATTCAGTAATGATTGATATTCTGCGGCCAATCGAAGGCTCGAGCTCAGCCATTCCTGGTAGATTTCAAGAGGAAGAACTGAAATCCCAGGTGACAACAAGATTGAGGTCATTGAAGAGGCTACTGAGTAGAGATAGAAGGGTAAACCCTTGTGGCCCTAGCTCTAGTGATGTTGAGCAAGTTTGAAACGGAATACAAACGGAAAGAGACCGTTTCCAACGGAAATTACCAATTGTTGAGTTCTGTAGTTAGTTTCTGCAGAACCACCATAGAAGAGCTGTAAATGGCTCACACTCTCTTGCTTCTGTTGTGCAAAAATGTCAAAACTTGGTTCTTGATGGCAGATTATGGATGAAGTTCAAGTTAGAGAATGAAATCAAAAAATTACATTTACTCTGCTCTTTCAGTGTCAATTTCATCATTCTTTCAAGTGCTCTGTTTTAGAAGGTCAGGTCTTCCATTTTATTCTGCAAAAGTTGTCATTTTTATGTTTATGGACATCAGTTTATACTTTTGCAGATAACGTTATTGCCCGAAAAATCAATCTTTTGACAAATTATGCATCAAAACAACCACAGGCTTTGCAGTTTGCATACTCTAATAAACAGTAAAAACAGAGCATTCTGTTTGAACCAAAAGAATGGAAAAGGTTGATTATTTAAAGAACTACATTGCCAAATTGAGATGGGTTTGGCTTTTGGTCGTTTTTAAAAAACCAAACTGGCCTAAGTTACAAGGTAGATAGGACCGAAAGTCTTGGAACTACGAGAGCAGCGGTTGGAATCACCAAGTGTCACATACGATGTTTCCAAATCATCCTCTGCTCTTGTCGCCTTGAAGAGACGACCGGAGAGTGGCCCTGAAGTCTGCTGCCTCATCACTGGCTCGAAATTCTTGCTTCCATGAATCGGACCTGAAGTATATCCTCTTCTCTGAATTAAACCCTTTGCAGGCTGCTCCGTTTTGACCTTTGCTTTCTTCTCCGATTTCCACCACAAAAGAATTGAACTTTTCCATGATTTCTTGCTTTTCTTGTTGTTCTTATCCTCATTGCATGGTCTCAGTTCTTCAGAACAGGAGCTAGATTCTATCCTGTGCTTCCTTGCTTCGTTCAAACACTAATCTCAGACACAAACAGAGTAAATGTCTTGCAGTCGAAGATGAGATTCAATGTTTGATGGTAGTAGTAGACAAACACATACCTCGAAGAAATCAAACTCAGGATCAAACTCGAATGCACCATAATCGCTCGATTCGTACTTCGGGAACACCGGTGATGACTTCCTCATTGCTGCCTTGAGAAACTAGACAGAAAACAAGAACAAGAAAGCACAAAGCTTCAGTTGCAGAGTAATGGTGGAGACTCTTCCATTTAGGGTTTATCAATCTGCATCATGTTCTTGAAGAGGAAAGTTGCTCGTGCAGCTTCTTTATTGTACATGAAAGGACGATGATTCATAAACAATGCAATGATTCCATAAACTTTTCACCTAGAGTCAATTTTCGCGATATCTACCACACAACGGATCACACACCTCTCCACCTAACCAATATTTTACAGATTGGGTAATTTCCACCATTGCTTGCAGATTAAGTAATTAAATTCAAAGCTTGAAACTTGGTATGAAGTTTAGAGAGGGTTTATTTACCTCTACTGTGGCTTCAGCTCCTCTGTGTTGTGGGCCAATGGATGAACTGAGGAACAAGAAAGATCCACAGTCGTTTCAGGGTGTGATTCTGGGAAAAACGACAGTGAAGGGAGAAGGTATCTGTTTCTGTTTTCTATTTCAGGAAATATTAAAAGCTGTAATTTCCTGCTAATTTATGAAGAATGGGGTTTAGTGGGGATATATAATTAATGCGGATTTGAAGGGAATTTTTATATTTATAGTAATAATTTATTCTGGTCAAGAATTTGTATAAAATAATATATTTTATTACTTAGGATTTAATAAAATATATAATCAAGATAAAGGAAATTGATATCAATTAGTGGCGCATGTTGCGGAGCTTTTACCCTTTTGGAGGGAAAATATATTTTATCTCATTATTTCCTCTAAATAAATAAATAAATAAACATCAATGTCAAAAAATTAAAAAATTGTCCTCTCTTACTTTTAGTATCTAAAAAAATAATTCTTAATTGTGTTTTATTTATTTTTTATTAAAAAAAAAACACCTAAAAGTAATGGAGGAACTCATGTGATAAAAAAGACGGGTTGAACCGAATACTCGCTTCTCGTCTTCCATCGTATTTCTGATCCAAGTGTTGTTGAATGTTTTAAGGTCATGAATTATTAGTGTTTCAAGAGTTATACCATGAATTTCTAGGGTTTTCTTCAAGGTCGGGCTCAGTCTCGGACTCAGATTTCCCCCCCAAAAGTCCGACTAGGATCGGCCCGGCCCGACCTTGAAGAAAACCCTAGAAATTTATGGTGTAACCCTTGAAATACTAATAATTCATGACGTTGAAGCATTCAACAACCCTTGGATCAGAAGTGCGATGGAATATGATAAGCGAGCAGGTTCAAGACCAAAGCTTCAGTGTTTTTTTTGCCAATTTAGTTGAACCAAAAAATTCGGTCCAAGATCGAGACCGGCCCAAATCAAGCAAGACCGACTCGAACGGACTTTTTTTGCCAAAGTCAGGTCTCGGTCCTCCAAAAGTCAATATCGAAATTTCGGTCTCGGTCCTGCCTACAAGACCGGCCTAGTCCGCCCATGATCAGCCCTAGGAGGAAGTAGTAGTTGGCATGGGAAGCTTCATCATGAAAATGCAACTTCATCATGCAGATGAACAGAGAAAGAAGATAACACGCTGATTGACTGATATATCTTAATTTACAAGCTCTTAAAACACTCCTTATGTAATGCTCCTTTTGCTTACATTTCAACAGCACAAACCCGAGTCAACCCAATATCACGCACACAAAGAGAAACAAATACGATAACACGAACCACCATTGTAAGATTATATTGCTGTTAGAGATTTACAGAAGATGCAGAATTGATCCTAAAAAACACAGTCTTTTTAAGTCCTTCCTCAACTAGTGATGGAGAGAAGTCAGAGTTGAAGCAGAGGAAGCGTCATGACGAGTCCAAAGACCGAGATGAGTAGCAGCATCACCCATGTGGGTATTGCTTGCTTCTTGCTCTTCATCTTCGCCACCACCTTATCTGTGTTTGCTTCTTTTGGATCTACCTCTTCATCGTTATTAGGGTTTGGGCCCGAATTGTTACCTTTGCTTCGCTCTGATATGGCTTGTTCGGAGATGGTCTGTTCAGATAACTGTTGTTCATTGTACTTCTCGAGATATTCAGGGAAGAATTTTCTGAATGTTGTGCTGTCAAAAGAACAAAGGGAAACGTTTATGATGATGAACGCAAATTTTTGGCCATAGACTCTCAAATGAACACAAAATATGAAATTTACGAAGTATTAAGAACGTACTTCTTGCAGTTGAAAGCAAGAGAAGATTTTGCTAGACGTTGCTTCTCTTCCACGGTTGTGTTTACGCTGCCTGTTGTGGGGCTAGTATCCATCTGCAAGATTTAAGAATAAAAATGGGATATATAAATCAATGGAACAATGATTTCTCACACTGAAAACTAGGGTTGATCATGGGCGGGCCGGTCCTGAAGGCAAGACCGAGACCAAAATTTCAGTCTTGCCTTCTGGAGGACCGAGACCGACCTCGGCCAAAAAAGCCCGCCCGAGTCGGTCTTTCTTGACTCGGGCTGGTCTCGGTCCTGGACTGAATCTGCCCCCCAAAAAAAAAACTATGAGCTCACAGTATTCTTTAGTAAAAGGCGAAAGAATAGTTCGCTATGAGCTCACCGCATGTCTGCGTGGTTTGTAAATTTATCAAGATGCAGCTTTTATAAAGATAGAAAACCTCATAAATTCACATTCAATTCGATGTGGTATTATGAAAATCCCAAATTTACATTCCTTCGGTCCGGGCTGGTCCTAAACGGGCTTTCGGGAAGAAAAAACCCGAGACCACCTTGAAGAGAAAAAAAACGCTCGCTCGGTCTCGGTCCTAATCGGGCCGGTCTTGTCGGAAATTCGGTCCAACAGTATTTTTTTATCACCCCTACTGAAAACCGACTAGAAACAATATGTAGATGGATTGATGTATATAAAACTATGCATAGATTTAAATACATTTTTTAAAAAAATAAATCACATTTTTATGACGATAAAAGAAATTAATAGATATAATGAACTCACCATAAACGAAAGAAGCCCGGTCAGTATGCTGCGTTCATAAAAAAAGAGCATGAGATTAGCATCCTCTTTCTTAGGGTCGATTCAAGCTATGTAGCAAAATTTCAGTACCAACACATCTGAAAGCATTCCTAATATATAAAGTATAAACATGAGAGGGAGATTTTTTTTTTCTTTTTTTGGTACCTTGATACAGACCACATCGGGTTCCAACTTTCGGGATGAACTGAAACCGGGACAAGATTAATGGTTTAGATGGCAGTTATAAGATAGAATTACCATTTTACATACAAGAGTTTACTTACAATCGCTCATTGATAAACATATCTTCTTTTGTGTCATAAAACGTCCATTTGGAGTGGTCATGCTGCAACAATGATATCATCAATTCAGCTTGAAAGGGTAGGGAGAGGGATAAAGCACGAAAATGATTATCCGAGAGGAAATTACGTGATTCCAGGAGGTTTATATGGATATTCAGGAGGGAACTTAATCTTGCCATAATAGTATCCACCTGCATCAAATTTTTCAAGTGATTGAACAATTTGCTTGTAACATAACATAGAAAATGTAATACCAAAATCAGTAGTTGAAAAAAAAGGGTACCTGCAAATGGTGTTCCGGCACTGCCCTCCAAAACATAATCTAGAAAGACGATCGGGTAAATGAGAGTAAAATAGATATATTTAGAAAATAGGGTTTCAGTAAAAGGTTCCTTTCGGTGGTAAAAATGCAATATATATTAATATTAGGGTTAAATACCAAGGAGCTACCTGAACTTTGGATGTTTTGCAATGAGCTACCCAAACTTTGAAAATTCAAAACGGGCTATCTCAACTTTGAAAAATGTGCAAATAGCTACCTCCGTCCAAATTTCCGTCAATTGTTGACGGAAAATCGTTGGAAATCCGTCAGAAATTGGATGGAGGTATAGGCTATTTGCACCCTTTTCAAAGTTGAGGTAGCCTGTTTTGATTTTCAAAGTTCGGGTAGCTCGTTGCATAACGTCCAAAGTTCAGGTAGCTCCTTGGTATTTAACCCTTAATATTATCGAATAAAAACTCCTGTGTGACATGCAATACATTGTGAAAGTCTTTCTCTTCTAGATAAGAGCCAGGAAGGATTGTGACTCTAATGAGGTTGCAGTTTGCTCTATGTCACGAAATAGTAAACAATCAAACAGTTAGAAGATGAACTTACGCCACTCAAGAATGTCACTAGGGGAAGGACGGGCCACGACATTAGAAACAGGCTCCTGCATATCAAAAGTATGAGGAAACAAATGAAATGATTATTCAACAACCTAATAAAGAATGAGGCAATGAGCTACGGTTATCTTAATGGTTTCAGTATGACCACGATGAATTTATCTCATGTTGGGAAGATAAACATACTTTACACAGTGCTCGGTATTCCTTTTGTAGACGTTTCACACATGCCTTCTCTGCCATATTGCAACTCTTAAAACCTGCCAAGTGATAAATTTTAGGTCATCTTTACTATTTCTACATAAATTAGCATAAAATGGACTCAAGTTGAACACAAAGAGGAAAATGATCAATGAGAACATCAACAGAATTACTAGACAGCTCAATAGAATGAGAAGAACAGGATAGACTAAATTCAATGATTAGGAAATGAGAGAGTGTTTGTTCAGATATATTTTACAAATCTAGGAAATTTGTAAAATATATCTGAACAAACATATAGTTGCATCCTCATAAGTTAGCCTGTACATCTAGCGAATGCTAAACCTCAGCTGATTTGCTATGCAGTTAGTCCACCCATTAAAGCTTCTAAAAGTGCATAGTTATTCACAAATTTCTATTTGGAAAAATGATGCATGCACCAATGGCAATTTCATTGTTCATTTACTATCCAGGGAATGATATGAATATACTAGGGTTAATTACTTAATTAGTTACACATGTTTCACCATTGTGCAGAATGGTTACACATGTTTCACCATTGTGCAGAATGGTTACACATGTTTCAAAATGTGATTAATTGGTTTTGAAATGTGACTAATTGGTTTTTTTACTGTTCACCGTTAGAAATCACAGTTAAGTCACTATTTAGATACGTAAAATGACGTAATTACCCCTAGAATCATCTTCAAGAACACAACATCATCTTCAAGAACAAAAATCGAATAACCCAGAAATCAGATTTCTGGGTTCTTGAAGAACCCAGAGTCTGGATTCTGGGTTCTTCGATTCTTGTTCTTGAAGATGATGCTGTGTTCTTGAAGATGGGCATAATAGTCATTTCACAATTCAATAATATGTTTAAAAAATTAATTAACGGTAAAATTAACGGTTTAGTAACGGAATGATCAATTAATCACATTTGGAAAAACATGTGTAACCAATTAGTCACATAGCAAAACCAATTAATCACATTTTGAAACATGTGTAAGCATTCTGCATAATGGTGAAACATGTGTAGCCAATTAAGTAATTAACCCAATATACTATAACCATGCATAAATGGGAAATTGGGAAATCCAGAGAATGCACAGTACTAAGTATCTACTAAGTTGAATATTGAACTGCAGAGACAAATTTCAAAAGATATGATAGTGAACACGAATTGTTCCAATAATCATTCGAGAAACCAGCTCAAGTACAATCCCGAATCATAAACCAAAAGCAAGATTATTTTGTCAAACAATTGATCTGTCCTTCTAAATCAACAAGCCGCAGCCCTATATGAGCTTATATAACCCATCAGAATCGATGAATCGTATCCACCGAAATCAAATCGTCTCAATTGCATACAGAACGATGAGCTAGATATTCATACCCAGCTAATCAAGTCAGACCCAGAATCAAGATCGACGCAGAATCAACAATAAATGCAAACAATATACACATCCAAGACCTAGTATACATCGAAGAGCATGACCCAGATCGACCCTCTATCAGGAATAGCTACAGATTCAAAATCAACGAAAAAGGGAGACAATTGAGAGGAGACGGTACCTGGAATCACTAAAAAAACGAGTGGAGTCAAGAGATGATTGAATTTTCAGAGGAAATGAATATTAATAGAGGATGGCGATTGAAGAAGAAGGGTCTCTGTTTCCGACGGGCTTCGATGCCCCCACTGCTCCAAAGTGTTCGACCGAACCCACACCCTTTTCCACTTTTGAGTTTGACAGAGAGAATGACCGACAAGATGTGTCGACTATCGGGCCGACATAATCGCACTAATACCCCTGATGCTTCACAAATTTACAACCAATACCCTTACTAGTTTCTCGACCAAAATTTCGTCCAAAATCATTAATTACACGTCTAAGGGTAAATGTCGTATGGTCAATTTATGTAATAATTAGGTAAGTAAATTTGGTTCAAATCTCAGTAAAAAATTATTGTAGTAAAAAATTTATTGAAAGCCCTCAAAAAAATTACAGACAACACCACTGTGGAAACAGTGCTGAAGAACATGGCAACTATGGTCATGGGTGGGTCTGGCCGGTCTTGGAGGTAGGACAGAGACGGAGACCGAAATTTCGGTCTTGACATATGAAGGACCAAGACCGAGATTGACTTTGGCAAAAATAAAACCGTCCGAGTCTGTCTTACTTGACTTGGGTCAGTCTCGGTATTGGACCGGAAATTTTGATAAAAAACTATTGGATTGACAAAAAATATCACCGAAGTTTTGGTCTTGAACCCGCTCGCTTCTAGTCTTTCGTCGCACTTCCCTTATGGAACCAATCCAATGATTGTTGAATGTTTCAAGGTCATGAATTAGTAATGTTTCAAGGGTTACGCCATGAATTTATAGGGTTTTCTTCAAGGTCGGGACAGGCTGGTCCTAGTCGGGCTTTTGAAAAAAAGTTTGAGACCGAGCCCGACCTTGAAGAAAAAAACCGTTCACTCGGTATCAATCCTAGTCGGACCGGTCTTATCGAGATTTCGGCCCAACCAGTTTTTTTAATCTCACCACGTTAGTTGCTTGCTTCACTGTCTTCTGTCGTTGCCCTATAAAAAAGCAAACTTTTGTCACTTATTTGAAGATTTGATTCTCCGAAGCTCCAATCTCAATGATTTATTATTACTGCAATGGGCATTTGATTCCATATTCTATAATCAATAAATCACGTGACAGTGCAAAAATCCAGATTTTGGTTTGAATAATCACATTTTACCTGTCCAACCAAAAGTCTCACTCTCATAAGCAAAAAAGAAAAAACTAGATTTTGTAGCCGTAAATACGCTAGAAAGACACCTTTTTACATCTCGAGCTTATTTCAGCAGCTACTGCAAGGAGTGAAGTAAAAACCCCTAATGGCCCAAAAAAAAAAAAAAAAAGTAAAACCCTAATTGCTTGGCAATTGCCTTTCCACTTTCCAGATCAGATAAAGATGTAATTTTGGCCACAACCCAGTAATTAATTCTGACAAAGACATACCTTAGGAGTTATAAACGGAGCAGATTCATTTGTTTCCAGATCCTTGTTGGATCCAATGTTCTTCAGTCCACATACAGTTCAGACTCTGCATTTTCAATACCATTATTAAAAGAAGCGCCAGGTAATTTTCCAAGAACAGTGGTAATCTAATCTAATCTAATAACCACATCTCCAATCACATGACCAAACCCCTCTTTAAGCCAACTTTTTTTTAAAAAAAAGTAACCAGAAAAACAGAGGCCACTCAAGTCAGAGTTGCAAATTGATTAGTCAAAGAAGAGCACATGATCCACTGTCATCAGATCTTGATTTTTATCAATTAGAAAAAGTTAAAGGTAAATCAGCGATTGAAGAAGAAACCAGAAATATTGGTATAAATATGAAGCCAAGATCCAAAGAAACCTAATCAATAACCATTTCAAAAACTCCAACTCAGCAACAATTCTTGAAGATTTAGAGGGAATATATATACCTTGGTATGAGCAGATGAGGTCATTCTCTAGGGTTTTAGCTGCTATTACTGCATTTCTTCTCATCCTCCCCTCTTGGCCTCACAAACTTAGGGCAGAGGCTCGAGTTCTAGCACAGAGAGAAGCTGCTGCAGATTTACCAAGCAAAGAAACCGATCCAGCTATTCAGAACATGAACACAAACAACGAGATTCCCTTCAAGAAAATGAAGTCAAGTTTCAGAAGGATACCTAGAAGCGGGGCCAACCCGATTCAGAACAAGTAGTCTTCTTGCACTAGCAGCTGCATATTTCTATGTCTCAACCGTTAAGAGATCTCAAGACCATTCATATTCCCGGTTGCACCATTCATGAGGCAACTGAGAGGGATCAAGATAAGACATCCACAAGGAAGTCCACAATTCTCACTCTTTTTTGGCATTAGTTAGAGTAATCTAGACAGTAATGTAGATTTCAGCTCAAGACACATGTACTGAAGAGTATTCTTTCCCTTCAGTCTCTGCAATAGCATTACGCCATTACCACATATTACAGATCGTTCCTCCAAGTCCACTCCATTGCTCTCAAATAGATTATCTATTTCTGTGAAGTATTTTGCCATTTCTGGATCCACTTGTTTTCTGCATGGATATTCCAAGTCAGGGACGCAATTCTTGGCGCACAATATAATAACTCAGCATAAAATAAAGTAGAAACTTTATAAAATATATAATAATTTACCTGACAATAGATGAATGTGACATCGATTCATGTTGATGTTTGAAAGATCTTTGAGATTTGCCACCATGCCTTCTCTTCCCCGGCTTATACGGTTTTCCCTGGCTTCTCTGGTTTTCCATAGCGAATTCTAAGGCCATGCAACATACCAAAAGACCTTCCTACGTATAGTGGTTGCTGAAAGTAAATTATTTGAGTAAATTAGAACAGCTGAGGAATCTAAACCCAAATACACATGCACCAGAAAAGTATATGTTAGATATTTTAGTGTAATTGGATTGACTAGTTGACCAATAGTATCTCATTAAACAAGTCAAGAGGGTGCAGAGTGCACGCTTGTTTAATTATATTATAATTCACTGTATCGGAGATTCATCGGTTGCTTAGGAACGAGCAGTAGGGGTCAAAGGTGGCAACACCCCTTTGATAAAGTTACTATTCTAAAAATTCATTGTAAATTTGAAATTTTGGAATTAACGACTTAACATTTTAACCTCAAAATTTTCGGTTTTTGGACACTTGCTTTGGAGCCAAGTTTAGGCCGAAATGTTGCAATGACTTCGGCTCCAAGTCATCATCTCAAGGTGTCCCTTTGATTTGGAGCTAAATTTTGAATTGAATGGACATGTTTTAGGCCGAAAGGTCCTATGGGTTCCCAAAGGAGGGTGTGGTGTCTCTTCTAAAAGTGTGGTGTCTCTTCCAAAGTGTGTGTCAAACACTATAAATTGGTCATAAGGGAGGTCCGAAAATTTCATTAAAAAACATTCACATTCCTTCTCAAGTTCTAGTTCAGAATTCTGATTTTATCCGATTGAAAGTTTGTGTGCCACCAAATTGTTTCAATCTGAAAGCGCGTCACGACTTCAGATCAATCCAAAAAACCCCCATCAAAACGGTATATTCCAAATTAATCACCGACTCTGTAAAATCAAACATACGCATACAAATTCGATAACTAAAACAATTAACAGTATCATCACTATGAAAATGAAAGATAATAAGCACTGAAATATGCAAACAATTAGCATTTATATTTGTTGAAGTCACTGTGTTTGGACATGAAAACCAGAGTTTGGGTCGGACCTGGACGTGAGAGGGGATTCCCAACCCGTCTAAATAAAAATGTGTCGGTGCCTTTAAAAAATAAAAAAATAATAATAATAATAATCTGAGTATCAAAGTGCGGGGAGTGTTGAAGTCACTGTGTCACTGTGCTGTGGGGGAAATACTGGGGGAAATACCACTCTGGTGATTCCTCAACAAATAAGCACCATATATACAATAAGGCTACCTCCTTCTATCACCAATTGGTTTTAGGATGGAACCCGAGTTGTATAATGTGGTTGCTATTTGGGTGTGGCTCGGCCCCGATATTAAAATTTAACAATATTTACAAGTAACCGAGCTAAAATCATCCATGCAATACCCACAGCTTACTCTAAAAGCTCCTTATTTTTCAATATGAACCCTAGCAACCCACCTAGGCAGCAAAGAGACCCGTACACTTCTAGGTTCAAAACGTAATGAACTTACACGGCAAACCACTCCAACAACAACCCACCTCAGCTCTAAATATAAGACTACAGAAAATAATATTTTAGCTATAGGCGTTTGATTAGGAAAATGATTCATCGAACTGAGAGCTGTGAACTTCACATGCTTGTTTAAGAGTGCGAATCAAAAACTCAAATAAAAATTGACAATAATACAGAGAGAGTGATCTCTCATTCAATGAGAAATACAGCATACTCCGACGTGATTTCATTCAGAACCAGGTTATCTTCGTTACTACTAACTATCAAAGCTACTGACCTTTAGAAGAAGACTGAGGCCGTGTAGGAGGAGGAGCAGGAGGAAGGACGAGGAGGAGTACAATAAGCAATTAGGACTGATCTGGGCGGGTCGGACCGGTCTTGGAGCTAGGAATGAGACCGAGATCGAAATTTCGGTCTTGACATTTGGAGGTCCGATACCGACTTTGGCCAAAAAAACTCGTCCGAGTCGGTCTTGCTTGACTCGGGCCGATCTCGATCTTGGACCGAATTTTTTGTTAAAAAAAAAAATTCCAACTGAATTGGCCAAAACAATTCCCGAAATTTTGGTTTTGAACTCGCTCGCTTCTCGTCTTTCATCACACTTCCCTTATGGAACCGATCAAAGGGTTAAATGCTTCAAGGTCATGAATTATTTGTGTTTAAAGGGCTACACCATGAATTTCTAAGGGTTTTTTCAAGGTCGGTCCGGTTCTAGTCAGGCTTTGGGGGGAAAAGCCCGAGTTTGAGCCCGACCTCGAAGGAAAAAAACTGTATGTTCGGTCTCGGTCGGGACGGTCTCGGTCCTAGTGGGACTCGGACGGTTGAATGTGGAACAGTCGGAGCTGCCGTATTGGGCTTTGACAAAAATTTAAGACCGGCCTAATTTACTCAATCCCTTTAAGCCCAACCCAAAATAATATGGGGCTGCAATTGAAGTACAGTTCTGATCCCGTAATTAGGCTTTTCCAAAATTCAAGAGCCGGCCCAATTTACGCAATCCCTTTACGCCCAACCCAAAATAATATTGGGTTGCAATTGTAGTACAGTTCTGATCCAATTTAATATTGGTCTGCAATTGTAGTACAGTTTTATATATATTCCAAAAATGTACTATTTTAACTTTCCATAAAAAGTATAAATTTTACCGTACATGAAACAGATAATTGTTTTTTTATACTAATTTTAGTACTACTAAGTCATTGAGAGCTTAGTTGTAGGAAAGTACCCAATGTGTTTGGACAAATAGATATCCATCTGAAACAAGACAATATAGACGGTCCAATGCATTAGAAAAATGAAATGAAATGGTCAAACACTCATACTATGACTATCTCATGTAAAATAATAATTTAATACAATTAATTATGTCCACTATCTGGTTTATATAATTATCTAATAAATACGTATTATTACTTATTAGTGAGTAAAAAAAATGGAGGGACCGTCCACCCACTCATCTTCACATGCATTATGGCAAATGGCAAAGCCTTCTTCGTTAAGGATCAAAGTAAATTTTGGCCAAAAAAAAAGAGGATCAAAG
This sequence comes from Chamaenerion angustifolium, assembly GCA_946814005.1. Lineage (NCBI taxonomy): Eukaryota > Viridiplantae > Streptophyta > Magnoliopsida > Myrtales > Onagraceae > Chamaenerion > Chamaenerion angustifolium. Next base: position 1,215,984 of record OX328281.1, read on the forward strand.
TAAATAATAAAGTCGTTCGAGCTTCCATTCCCGACACGACATTTGGACTTATAAAGATTAATATTAATTAATGGGTAAATTACCTTACTGCATATGTTTGAGAGATGTTAAATACACCTACTCGTTTTAAATTATTTTTTTGTGCATCGTGATGTTTGAAAATTTTGATAAATACACACACATGTTATTTTCTACACCCGTATGTTTGAAATTGTTATTATTTGTATCACATTCACCTTCACCGTTACTTTTAGTTATTATTTTGTCACGTGATAGTCACATAATTTTGAAATTCAATTGATTTAAATCATGGTTATGAAATCTGTAAAACGATGAGGTGTCTTATAGTCACACGAGACAATCACATACATTTTAACTGAAAGATAACAATGAATGTATTTAATAACATTTTCAAACAACACAGTTCACAAAACAACATTTTAAAATAAGTGAGTTCATTTAACATAAATTACAACCTAGCATAACACAAAATAACAAGTTTATACATTTAAAAACATTTTCAATCCTCCCGTCCACAATTTACCCTTGATTAATGAATGGAATATTAATGACAACGAGGATGATCCTGTTTTTACTACACAAGGAATCATCGTAGAAAAACATTCTCGTATCTGACGTGGCACTCATTATAAAACATCTCTTTCCTTCCAACTTTACCTTCCACTGCAACCAATCCACTCATTTTTTTCTTCCATAATCCATGGACTCCCTCAAGTCTTTCAAGCAATACGGCAAGGTGGACGAGCTGGAGCAGCAAGACTTCCGTCGGAAAACCCGACGCCGATTCCTCCTCCTTGGCCTCTCAAGCCTCACACTCATCCTCGTCATCGCAGGCGCCGTCGCAGGAACACTTATCCACAGGAGTAACTCCAAGGGACATGGACCCGCCGCGTCCGTCCCACCACCGGAGCTCACTCCCTCCACGTCACTCCGCGCAATCTGCAGCGTCACACAGTATCCCGATTCCTGCTTCTCCAGCATCTCCACTTACGATACCGACAACACCACCGATCCGAAACAGCTTTTCAAGCTCTCCCTCCTGGCGGCGGCGAGTGAGGTTAAGAGATTCGCTGGTTATGTGAACCAGACGGCGGAGAGAGGACGTTCCGATGCTCGGTTAACGGCGGTCATGGAGGTCTGCTCCGTTGTGGTGGATGATGCGGAGAGTCGATTCAACGACTCTGTTTCCGTCATCGATGGGAAGAGTCGGTTGTCGGAGAGTACGATTGAGGACGTCCGGACATGGCTCAGCGCTGCCGTAACTGATCTAGAAACCTGCTTGGATTCTCTCCGGGAGATGAACTCCTCGGAAATTGACAGCTTTACGACGGAGATGGAGAACTCGACGGAATTTGCAAGCAACAGCCTTGCCATCGTCACCAAGATCCTCACTCTGATCTCCATCCCCAACGTTCCAATCATCCACCGGAAGCTTCTTGGTGGATCTGAGTCGGATTTCCCCAGCTGGGTGGGTTCGTCTGAGCGGCGGATACTGGAGGAGGAGAGGCCGACGCCGAACGTGACGGTGGCGGCTGACGGGACCGGAGACTGCCTCACGATCGGCGAGGCGGTGGAGAAGGTGCCGGAGAAGAGCGAAGCGAGGTTTGTGGTGTATGTGAAGGAAGGGACGTACAACGAGACGGTGGTGGTGGAGAAGAGCAAGTGGAATTTGATGATGTATGGCGATGGGAAGGAGAAGACCATCGTCACCGGAAAACTGAACTTCGTCGACGGAACTCCGACGTTCAAGACGGCCACGTTCGGTGAGCGTTAGTTGACTTAGTAATATTTCTCATATTATATATTTATAAATACATATTAGATATTTATAAATACATATTAGATATTTATAATTTATTTATATTATAATAATAAATTTATTTATTTTTTATATACTAAAATAAAGTTGGTGAATTTTTTAGGTTGTGAAATATAAGTAATTAAATAACCATATTAAATACATATTTAATATGGTTATTAAATAAATTTAGTTTTAAATATCAAGTAGCTACTTGTACTTTGAACGTTTTGTAACGAGCTACCCGAACTTTGAAAGTTCAAAACGGACTAGCTCAAGTTTGAAGAATGTGCAAATATCTACCTCCATCCAATTTTCAACGACTTTCCAACGACTTTTCAACGACCGTTGACGGAAAATCGGACGGAGATAGCTATTTGCACATTATTCAAAGTTGAGGTAGCCCGTTTTGAATTTTCAAAGTTCGGGTAGCTCGTTGCAAAACGTCCAAAGTTCAGGTAACTACTTGGTATTTAACTCATAAATTTATTAAGCAAAACATACATTCGTTTAGCTACGTATAAAAAATATAGGTGATTTACCTTTTTTTTTATTATAATTTTGTAAGTTTTAATTGATTATGATGGCAGCTGTGGTGGGTAAAGGCTTCATTGCAAAAGACATCGGGTTTAAGAACACGGCAGGAGCGGAAAAGCACCAGGCGGTCGCGCTCCGGTCAGGATCCGACATGTCTGTGTTTTACCGGTGCTCTTTCGATGCCTACCAAGACACTCTTTATGCGCACTCCAACCGCCAGTTCTATAGAGAATGCGACATTACTGGCACCGTTGACTTCATCTTCGGGAACTCTGCAGTCGTCTTCCAAAACTGCAACATAATGCCTCGACAACCCCTCGATAATCAATACAACACAATCACCGCGCAGGGAAAGAAGGACCCGAACCAAAACACAGGCATCTCGATCCAAAAGTGCACGATATCAGCCACTGACGGTCTCATCGCTGTAACTTATCTTGGTCGGCCATGGAAGGAGTATTCGACCACTGTGATCATGCAATCAAGTATTGGATCGTTCCTTGACCCTCAAGGGTGGATAGAGTGGGTCAGTGGCGTGGAACCGCCAAGTACCATCTTTTATGGGGAGTATCAAAACAATGGGGGTGGATCGAGCACGTCTCAGAGAGTCACGTGGACGGGGTACAAGTCGGGTTTATCATCAACTCAGGCCGCGAAATTCACGGTGGGTACGTTCATTCAGGGGACTCAATGGTTACAACAAGCTAGTGTAACATTTGATTCATCTTTGTGAAGTGCCTTATGGTAGGGATTGTGGTTATATTGAAATTGTAATGCCACATATATATAGCTTAAGTGTAAAGAAAGAATACTCTTACTTATAATTAAAATGTAATACATTTAAAAAATTGTCAAAAGCCTTCGTCCATTCGATTGACTTATAAAACAGTTGGTTAAAACACGTATATTAAATTAACAGTGGTATACTAGAGTTTATATGTTCAAATCTTCGAGTACAAGTTTCGAATTACGACTTATAAAAATATTATTATATTCATAATTTAATGGAATTGCTAAAAAAAATAGTCATTAGTAGTGAGTATATATGTGTGAAGGGTGATATTTTACTCAATATGATTAAAATTATTAAGTATACAAAATAATATACAATTCATGATAAGAACGTGAAAATTGTACGAAGCAATTAGGTGTATCATTCTTATAGGCATCGATGAAATTAATGAATAATAAATATTTGAAAACGATAGATAAAGATATAATATTTACACAAGTTTATATATATATATATATATATATATATATTAAGTATTAATTCAAAAGAATAAGATTTTATAACAAATAAAAAAATGGAAATACTTAAAAAGTACCATCATGAAAAACAAATGTAATCTGAAGTATACTTTTAAATAAATTAAATATTTAACACGCTTATATATATGATACGACCTACAAATATATATAAACAAAAAAGAATATAAAAATAAATTAGATTTCGATTATCAAACCGAAAAAAAATGAATACCTTGGAGAGCAAGAAATCATCTATACTATCATGAATCTAATTACGGATCATTTCGTATATTGGTCTCATTTTCGTGTAGGTTGGATTGAGATTTACTCGGATTGAGAGTCGGAGGTGACCATTGGTCGGGAACCATGAGAAAGTAGGTCGACATTGCTTTTCGGAACCGTTTTTTGTACTGCTTGGGCGAGATTATGGTCGGGGATGCATTCTTCGGTCCCCCTAGCAAACCCGACGCCTTCACCCATGTTTCAAGGTGCTTGTCCCAAGTGTATTGTCTCATGAAATCAATGATACCTAGTACTAGTTCATGCTTCTCTCCATCGACTCCGACTAGTAACGAGTAATCCATGACATCCACCGACTGCAAAAGACGGTCGGTAAAAATGCTATGAATAACAGATCGTGTGTGTAATCGTGCATGTACGTGAAATGCTATCATAAGAAACCACATTAATGGATCTCATTGTGATATTATGTTACTACCATGGAATGTTTGATCTTTCTCTACGGTAAAATATAGACTTGCTTATGAACCGGTTCGACCCCCAAATCGGTTCTAAACTGAACTAGAAATGTTTAAAGCAGTATTTTTTTTGGCTCACTAAAAGAATTGGTCTATTTAACATATTAAAAAATTGGTCTGGTTAGAACCGGTTTGAACTGGTTTGGTCTGTTTAAAAAAAAAATCAAGACTTAGTTCCGGTTCAATCAAAAATAGTTATGATCAGTCAAAAATAGATTTGCTTCGGTCTAAAAAAGAACCAAAGCAATAAATAGATATCCTTGAACATTGAACTATGCATAATATACAAAAAAATACTCATCTTTACTATTTAATCAATTAAATTAGACTGGTTGGTTTTGGCCGGTTCAAAAATTGTATCGGTTTGATTTGAATTTTTAGTATAAACTAGTACAAAAAACGAGTCGATTCGAATTGAATTAAATCTATTGTTTTGAACTGACTTACTTTAATCTTAAAAAATTGGTTTTATTTTGGAACTAGTTCGGTCAAACCGGTTCAAACCAAACCAAACCGGTTCACTTCAGTCTAACTGTTTTTTTTAACAACCATGATAAAAAATCACTTTCCCTCTTAAGTTTGATTTGTTTTTTAAAAAAAAACTTATTTCAGTATTTGTTTTCCGTATTTGCCCACTTTTTCATCTAAATTTACGAAACTAGTTATTCAAACGCGATTCAAACACTTGTAAAAAGTTGCTAGATGTTCAATTGTAACACTTGCGGAAATATTTTGATTCATTTTTTTAATCCAAAATATTTTTTCAAATGCTATAATTGAACACTCCAGAACTTTATAGGCGTGATTTTACTAAATTTTAAAGATTGAGAGAAAATAAATTACCGCGAGAAATGACGTGTCGTTCCAAACCGCTCTTTCGAGCAGTCGTTTTGCCTTATTTTCGACGAATATCGGAGATGTAGGCATCGCTTCAATCAAGTTTTGATCGAGTAGAACTTTGTTGGTTCCACTAGAGTCAGGGTTGTATCGTGACCTAGAAGACCCCTTCAAGTCGTACAGTCGAATCACGTTCCTTTTATATAGAAGATTCTCCATCACCAACACATCCATCTTTGATTCTTTGCCTCCTTTGACGTGCTTCGATATAACCTTGACACATAAAAAGAACCCTCGTTAACTTAATGAGACGTATATTGCACCCCAACAACTTTATAATGTTCCAAATAAGTCCAAACAAGATTAATTACTACCTGGTAGATCCCAAAGATCTTCGCGAGGCACGTCGGACTGCCACTATCGATTGATTCCGACAAGTACTTGAAATAAGCCGGAGCGAACTTGAAGAACGATTCGAGCTCCGTCTTCGTGACTTGCTTGATGATAAACCGATCGTCTAACGTTTTTGCGAAGAACACGTTGCTTTTCCCGCCTTGCGCTCCCCATTTCTTACACCGCGACAAACACCTTATATAATCCATTTCGAGAGGGCAACAAATCCTCCTCAACGCCTCGAATCTCTTGGCGAAGTAACATGTGACGGAATATCTAGCTTTTCCGTGGGGGCCGTCGTCGGAGAAGGTAACTTTCGGGTGACAATCTTTCGTATGAGGAAGGGGGTCCAAGCCGGAGAAGCTACGAGCTAAAGAGCCCTCAGATTCAGACCCTGTGTTGTCCAACGAATGCATGGACTGGGTGAGATGCGTGGAATCTGAGAAAAATGATGCAAAAGATTCTGTATCTTTGAGCTTTTCCGTGTCCGATATTTGCAGATTATACTCATACGAAGCCAATGCGTACGATATGATGCTCGTGGGTTCGTCGTCGTAGACCGGGATCACGGTGTCGTTAACCCCGACCGGAAGAAGCAGTCGAGCTCCACTTTGAAGATCTGATTCTCGAAACGAGGTGACGTAAACCGGTTTGTACTCGTTCAACATGTTATCAAGCTTCTGGGCACTCGAAAGCACGTTCTTGTTCACCGATCGGTAAAAGCTCAAGAACGACAACTTAAACCAACTCACTGAATCCTCAGGATGGTGAGGAGGCGCTTTCGGCGATGACAAGGATGAAACAGAATGCGAAGGTTTGAGACTGGAGCCGTGATGTTGTTCGTCCACAGTTGCTTGCTTATCAAGAAACTCATTCGAATGTTCTTGGCCACTTTCCTTTTCGGGTCCAGCTTTAGGGTTAGGGTTTTGTTCACCTATCCAGGCAGCATCTAGGGTTTCCGACAAATTCCCCAAAATCGGGATTTGACCATCAGAGAGTGCCCTACGCATGTTCGACCCCGACTCCAACGGATCGCGATGTTCATAACTACCGGCACTTGCAGAGAGTTTACTTTGTGAATCTTCTGCCTTGGCGTCCATGGCAGACTGCTTAGTCTGGATTGTTTTCAGATTCAAACTCTGGCCGAATTCTCCATCGACCGGGTCTGATGAAAGACGGGTAAGCGTTACTTCTGCCTTTGGAAGGTCATCCGGTGCGACAACAACAACCACCTCGTTACAAGGTTTCTCCGTTTCTTGCTCCGCAAGTTTCGTTGAATTACTTGCAGTAGTATGGCTTTGATTGGCGGCATTGACAAGGCGATGATCCCACATGATCGACTGGAACAGAAGCTGTCTTCGCAGCCGATTAATCTCAAGAATATCGATTCCGTGGTGGCCTTTCCTCACTTCTTTATTCATTGTCTTTTGAACTGTTTCCTGAAAGTATAATCAACAAATCAATGAAAGGTGCAAACTTTTTCACACACAAAGGGAAGCAAAAGAGATAGATATGTACATCAAATTCGATCTTCTCCTTCTGCAACATTCCCTCAAGATACGCAATTTCCCCCGACGATTCTCGAGGATTCGCGCCGTGTTTTTTCTTCGAAATTTGACTAAGAGCGTTAAGTACTTCGGAAAATAGAAGTTCAGCTCGCTTAATCACCTGTTACGTATACTAAACTCAGGCAACTATGGATCAAATGAAGTATCTATCATCATGTAGCGTACCTCATCTGCATCTTTCTGGATCCAGTTCTGGTTCTCGTAGCGGATATCGAGTGTTGCAGGTGGAAGAAAGACAGATAGAACATCGATCGAGGCGTAACGAAAGCAAGCAACCATGTTGCTGAAGCTGCACATACAAATTTAGATGTTCAAATGAGAGACAAGATACAACCTATGGCCCCTATATTGTAAATTTCCGAATCCAACATGATTATTTTGCATCATTCTATCACTTATTTCCCAAAAACATAAATCTTTTCAATGAGAAAGAGAGCCCTACCCGTAAAAACGCAGACAATCTCTGTGAAGAGAGTGACCACAGCTCGCCACCCGACTCGCCGCTGCATGATTTGAAAAGCTGAGTTCCAAAAATTTCCCGAAAGACAGTCCCCAAGCTGCATCCGACATAACTACCCTTCTTGTCGCTGGGGGGAAGCCGTTAGCCCTAGGGCATTGCAGACACCTATGCCACATCCAAATTTTTCCTTCTGCTTCACCGGGTAAAAAGAACTCATCCAGCTTCCGAACCGAGATCGTAAGTGTTCCTTGACGATGAGTGTAGCAATGAACATGCGCCTCCGATGGCTTATTGCAGGAGTGGCATTGATAGTTCTACAACAAGGGTTAGCATAAGTAAGAACAATATTATCATCCCAGGTTAATTAAATAACGAATTGCAAACTATATTTTTCTAGAAAATCCGCAACACCATTTTTCATAGATTTCCCCATTATGTTTGAGTGGTTTTGTTGACAGTTTATATATATATATATATATATATAAATTCAGTTTATTTATAAAATGTACAATACCTGATCAAATAGATGATCTCTTAAGAATCGACCGAGAGGTTTGTCGAAGCTACCATAGTATTTGATTCGGAAAAGATGAGATCTTTCGCAAACCGTCCCTTTCCAGACACACCGCGACGATAAAGAGACCAAGATACTCTGATGTTCCGACGAGAACTCCTCCTTCAAATCCCCCGTCTCGTCGACGGTGTTCTTATTCTCGCATTGCAATGTCGTTGCACACTCCACACTACCAACCTGCTGCGTCACAGTCACATCATCGTCGCCCTCATGACCCTTCGACGGAGGTGCAAAACCGTTAATAATCGAATGATACGATCCACTATTATCCGCAGAGACATAGGACGTGTCCTCGTACGATGTCTCCCTGCTCTCGAATGGGTGCGCCCCGTCGTGCCATGAATCCAAAGCTGCTTGGTAAGTAGAAGAGGATATTGTAGTCGAATGCGATTCGGTTGGGCCGTTGGAAAAATTGGGTGGTAAGATATCGTTCGGGATAGGGACACTGTTCGACCTTAGAGGCTCTCTAGGTTCGGTATCGCGTGCCTTTTCGGTGATAGGCATGCCGAAGCCGGGGACCATCGAGATGGACCGCTCGATCGACTTATCCGGAAGTGCGACATTGATTGGAGATCTGAGAGGTAGTTCAGGGAGGGAAGCTCTTTCATCAGCTAGAAAAGAGGTTTCCAAACCCAAATGATATGCTGCAAAAAGTCCATATTGAGCTACGTGCTTTAGTTTCTTCAGTTCATCTCCGTTAGCACCTCGAAGTAAAATCTGTGGAAACCGGTAAAAATAATCAGTTAATTACCGAAGTAAATTGAAAAATTTATACTTAGTTATTTTACTTCCATGAATAAGTAATTAAAGTTAATGACAATTAAGGTATAGTAAGCTCCAAGGTTTAACTTACAGTGAAAGCTTGTGGCCTTGGACATCCTTCGAAGAACATTAGGGTTTTCATCAATTTTTTCCCTCCTTGCCCTGCAGAACCATGATCTTCTTGAAACCGTTCCACGTGGAATTTGTCACAGAACCCGACTTTCTCCGATGAAATATGATCGACTGATGGGACTTTTTCGGCGCCGGTGCAACGTGCGATGCGATCCAATAATGGCCTTTTGATATTGAGAACAAGTGAAATGTCTTTTTGGAGCAGATAGTCTTGTGCGTACCGGGAAACCGAGTTCTCTACCAAGAGCACGTCGGGTTGGTGCGCGTCGATCTTCGCCACAGCCATTTTCAGATGCTCCATTTCCTAAAATGAGTGTGTATTATTCCAAATTATGCGGTTAGGGTTTAGGAGAAATGCATGGAATCTGTATTGCCATGCAAGAATAAAAGGGTTAATATCAAATTTGCTAACACTTAAGTTATAGGATCAATCTGTTATTTGCTCGACGAATTGCAATTTAATAGTTTGATATTTAAAACTGTAAAAAATGTCAAATAAGGGATAGGGGTTGTAACCTGCTGTAGTAAAGTATCAAAACTTGACAAGAGATTAGCCACCCGTTGATACTCGAGTGCGCCTCCAAGAATTAATATTCGAGGTTTTTCAATTCTTGATGTCATTCGACGATGAGCAACATTTTTCTTACAAACAACTCCTTTCACAAGCATGCTACAGGTAAAAATTCATATTTTGAGTAGAAAATAATAACTCAATCTTGATAGTAAAAGTAAATAAAAGAGGTTAAATATTAAATTACTAGCCAAAGTTGTAGTTTATGAGATGGTTGCTAATTAAACTTTTTTAAGAGGTAGGATTTACCTTTGGCAGCGACGTCCCGAAGCTAAGCATTTGATTTTGACATACCCACCGGGATCCATCCCTCCGCCCCGGCTCGTATCGGGTTTTAGGAGCGACGCAGCTTCCCAAGACAAGGACGAGATTATATCCAACCAACTCTCATCACTGCCTTCCTCATTCATGGGAAGGTTCTCAACCTGCAAGAGCTGAGCTATCAATGCCCTAAAATGTCCATACACCACATTCTTCATCAGATTCTGCTGCTCCTCACTCGTGCAATCACGGTTTCGATACTCCCCACTGCCGAAGCTGCTCGAAGTACGTAACGAACCCCATTCCCCTTCGTCCTCATCAGCTTCGTCCGTAAACATGACTTCCTTCTCATCGTCTTCGTCTTCTGGTTCGGGTGGGAGCCAAATAAGCCCGTTGTTCTCGAAATCGACTGACTCAACGTTGATATTATCTGCCGCGTATATCGACGAAGACGCTTCACCTTCGTCCCCCGTGTGGCGGTCATCTTCCTTTTTATCCTCAACTTTGTACTGGTTATCGAAATGCACCTCGCTTGATGACGCGACGTTCTTCGGCATGTCGAAGTCCCAGTTATTGTAGTTACTACCTTTCTGGTAGCTCTTGGTCTCAGTATCGGATTGATAATCGATATCGTCGTCATCATCCTCATCACTCCTGCAGCTAAACCCAGGTACAAGTCACAGATTACCAACATAATCTCTCAATATTACATGTTAGTGATATTTTTTTTTCCGAAAGTAAAGGAATGGGCTAGTAGTGGCGACACTAGGCTCATCCCGCTACGTAATGTCCGAGATTTCAGGGGTATCGTAGTTTTCCCTCTAAACAACCAGCGCTTGCACTGACCTTGAACCCCACCGACAGCCTATAGTTGAGAGGCCGGCCCTGTTGGAAATTTCGAATGGATGGTGGTTGTTGTATGCTTGGATTATTCTGAAGTCGTGATGACACTTTCAGATTGAAACTATTTGGAGGCACCCAAACTTTCAATCGGATAAAATCAGAATACTGAACTAGAACTTGAGAAGGATTGTGAATGTTTGAGATGAATTTTTGGATCTCACCTATGCCCAATTTATAGTGTTTGGCACACCCTTTGGAGGAGACACTTTGCCCCTTGTAAGAGACACAACCTCCCTTGATTCAATTTATGCAACATTTCGGCCACTATGTGACCTTTGGTTTCAAATTTTGGCTCCAAAATTAAAGGGACACCTTAGGAAGATTCTAGAAATGGTTCGGCCTAGCCATGGTTCGGCCCTTAGCCATGGTTCGGCCCCTAGCCAATGGTTCGGGCCCTAGCACTTGGCTCTAAAGCAAGTGTCCAAATCCCGGGAATTTTGAGGTTAAGAAGTTAAGTCATTAATTCAAAAAATTCAAATTTACAATGACTTTAGCTCGCCCCCAGCCAGGGGCGCTGCCCCTGGACCCCGACAAAGGGCCCCCTTTGACCCCCATTACCTCACCTCTAATCAAATGATGAATCTCCGATACAACGAATCATAATATACTTAAACAAACGTGCACTCCGCACCGTCCTAACTTGTTTAATGAGATACTATGATCCCATTCGTCAACTAGTCAATCCAATTACACTAAAATATATAACAGGCCCTTCGGACACCAGCTGACCATTTCCCAAGAACACTTGGAGGGAATCGAACTCGTGACCCTGGAGTCAAACCACCTGGGAGTCAGCGCTCTCAACCATTATACCACAACTGCCGGTGGTACATGATAGTGATAGCGAGCACAAATCTGACACAATGATTTATCAATATTATCATGTTCATGCTATTATTTTGTCATAAGTATACATAAACACGATTTTTCAGTGTATGTATATGTTAAAAGTTCTAACTCTAAAAAAATAATTTAAAGCATATACCTGAATTGTTCTTGAGATGGGGTAAGTACTCTACCCAGGGTTATATTATTATTGCTTGTTCCTGATATGAAGATCAATCCTTGACTATCTGCACTTTCCTCCATAACTCCAGTCATCTTGGAATTCAAGTCGGAACTCTTCGAGATCGAGCCGGGAGGCGGTGGAGCACTTGTGCTACTATTCGGGATTGAAAAACTAGTCCCTGCGGATGGTGATGTGGTGCTAAACTCGATATCGTCCCTAATTTCGCCATCGTAATTACTCTGCTGCTTCTCCCATTGCTTGAAGCAATAGTTACAAACCCTAACCCTCTCTTCACACGTCTGCGGAACGGGAACCGTGCTTCGTGTGCACTTTGCGCAGAAGACTCGACCGCAGTGGCGGCAGTGATGCTTCCGAATAATGATCGAGAATTGCGAATCGCACTCGTAGCAAACCCTACAGCTCTCGTCGGGCATCCAAAAGTTCCTCGACACGTTATCGGGATCGGACCGCCATGTAAACCACGACCTAACCAACCCAAACAACTCGGAGAAGGTGTTCGGAGCTTCCATCGACGGAAAACCCTCCCACCCCACTCATCATGCCACATTCATCGGCCGCACACTGCCATGCATAATCGATCACACAAAAGAATATCAATTCTGGAAAATATTTTTGTTAATTTGATTTCTAACGCCGGAATTGGGAATCAATCTCGATTATCAAACGCGGCGATGAACGCATCATTAAAAAAAAAATCAAATCAATTTTTACCTTGCAATCAGATGGAAGCCAGCGGATTGGCGCGGAGAATATGATCATACGATAAATCGCAATAAATATTAGCAAACACAGGGCTCACATTCAGATGAACTCCGGCTTAGGATCAATCCACCACAGACGAAGAGTTCGCACTTCTTGGAACAGAAAGAGGATCCTGCGATGCAGAGACAAATTGGAGTCAATTTCGTTAATTAAGCTTAAAAAGAAGAAGAAGAATTTACATAAGTAAATAAATGAAAATTTCTTTTTGGACAAAGCAAATAAATTTAATTAATATAATAAAAATTTATATATTAATAAATTTTTTCATTTTGTAATGCTAATTTTTCCCAAATAAATGATAGATATGGTTTTAATTTCTCCATTTTTTTAAGGGAAAACTACTAAACTCGTACCCGAACTTGCGGATGATTAGGAAGTAGGTATCTAAACATTTTTTTGTAGCAACTAAGTAGCCAAACTTATGAAAATTAGCAAATAGGTACATACCGTTAATTTCCGTTAAGAACAAACGGAAAATATCACGTGAGGAGCAAATAAGTACATGAACTTACACGAATGAGCAAGTAGGTACCTGAACCGGTTCAGTCGAACCACTTTAATTTTTTTTTAAAATAGGGTTTATATACCAAACACATGCATGACTAAACTCAAGACATTCTCAGAGTGTTTTTTGATGCACCGAGAACGCGTGGAGTTGAGTCATGCATGTGTTTGGTATATAAACCCTAATTTTTTATATATAAAAAATAAAGTGGTTTGACTGAACCGGTTTTGGACCATTTTTTGAACAGATTCAGGTACCTATTTGCTCATTCGTGTAAGTTCAGGTACCTGTTTGCTCCTCACGTGATATCTTTTGTTTATTTTTAACAGAAATTAACGATATGTACCTATTTACTTATTTAAGAAAGTTCATCAACCTATTTGCTACAAATATATATATATAAATACATACTTGCTAATCACTAACAAGTTCGGACACATTTGGTAGTTATCCTTTTTTTTTTTTATCATCTATGGAGAATGGGCAGATTGGGTATGAGACTTTTTCAGCTCAGAGTACCACGTCTAAGCCCAAATCGTCCGTCTCGTTTTTACTTCAAAATATTAACGTTTTTATTTAATTATTTATTTAGTTAAATAAAATACAATTCTTTGCAAATAAAAATTTATTTTAATAGAATCGTAATTTAATTATTTATATTTTTTAAAATAATTAAATTACAACTAACCCAATAACTTTTTTTAAAACAAAAACAAAAAATGCAGGTAAACATTTTTTTGTTAAAAACACTCTAAAGTCTAAACTGAATCTTTCTTTTAAGAATCGAATCGAATTCATTGTTGGAATCCATAAATGTGGCGTAGAACAGCTTCCTTCATACTCGACAACAGGAACGACGCAGTCCTGAAGTCCGATCTCCATTCCGGGTTATCCCCTCCCCAAACCCCACACTCTTCCATGGCCGACACCCTCCTGAACCCTAACCCTAACATCTCCGGCTACTATCAGACCCGCGCTGAGCACCACGGCGTCGTAACCAGCGATTGGCTGGCTCAGGCGCAGGCCGCTATCGGGCCAGACGCTGTTCAAAATGAACCTAGGTTGTCTTCGGCCGCGGATTCAAGCTCCGTCAAGCCGTTTAGCGTGATCGATGAGTTCAATAACTGGAGGAAGCAGCCAGATTTGGCGGAGGCTGTGGCTGCCATACGGGCTCTGGCAGCGGTGATAAGGTCCAGTGAGGCTACCACCATGATGGAGCTCGAAATTGAGCTCAAAAAAGCATCCGACAGTCTCAAGGTGGGTACTTCAGTTATGCAGCTCAGTTCTTGAAAATTTCTGCAGCTGAACTCGTAGAGCTCTGTTATTTAAGGTTGAAGTGGTACATTAATGTTGAATTGGTTTTGCTGATCATGATCAAAGCATACGTTAATCGGCAACACTAGAGGAAAGAGACTCTTTTGAGGTCATTCGGAACTCCAGTCTGCCACAGTCATCTGTTAGAATGCTTATGAAGTGCCTTATTCTAATTTGCTGCAGTTAGTAATCTATGCTATGCTACACTATGCAGAAATTTAGCCTATCTGCTAGTGATCTGTTAATTGTCTCGCAAGGGAATTTATCATTTAGCTCCAAAATCCAAATTTGTGTATATTTTTAAGGTTCTTAGAAGGTAAAGGACCTAAAAACTAGGTTATGATCTATAATAAGTTGCTTTCGCCTGTGTATCCTCGGTGTTTTCTTTCTCCTAGTTTGAGATAATTCATGATCTTCTTTGTGTTTACAGTCATGGGACACGACCTCTATATCCTTGACAGCAGGCTGCGATTTGTTCATGCGGTATGTAACAAGAACCTCAGCCCTGGAATACGAGGATTTCAATTCAGCTAGGTCACGACTTATTGAACGTGCCGAAAAGTTTGGAGAAATATCTCATAAGGTACATATAACATATGAGTTAAATAACTAGGAGCTACCTGAACTTTGGACGTTTTGCAACGAGCTACCTGAACTTTGAAAATTCAAAACAGGCTACCTCAACTTTGAAAAAGGTGCAAATAGCTACCTCCGTTCAATTTTCCGTCAACTGTTGACGGAAATTGGACGGAGGTAGCTATTTGCACATTTTTCAAAGTTGAGGTAGCCCGTTTTGAATTTTCAAAGTTCGGGTAGCTCGTTGCAAAACGTCCAAAGTTCAGGTAGCTCCTTGCTATTTAACCCTATAACATATATGATAAACCTATTGTGTACGGTGAGTGTTGCCATTAACAAACAAATATACTTAGTTTGCTTATATTTTTATTCTAGGCTCGCAAGATCATTGCAATGCTTAGCCAGGATTTCATATTTGATGGATGTACTATTTTAGTCCACGGCTTTTCTAGGGTTGTTTTTGAAGTACTGAAGGCTGCAGCACTAAACAAGAAGCTTTTCAGAGTCTTTTGCACCGGTACTTACTTTCATGACTCTAAATCTTCTGTTATCTGGTATCTTCCATTAAATGAGGAAACCCTTTTGCCATCTTTTAGTGTTTCTATATACTTCTAGAATAAATTTATATCGATTAACCCTTGAAAGACAAAGAAAGGTTGAGTCCTTAGAACTGCTATGATCACTTTCAAAAACATCGAATCTTCTGCTTTCAGAGGGTAGACCTGACAGGACAGGGCTCCGATTGTCCAATGAATTGGCCAAACTTGACGTCCCTGTGAAGCTTCTGATAGATTCAGCTGTAGCTTACACCATGGATGAGGTCGATATGGTGTTTGTTGGTGCTGATGGAGTAGTTGAAAGTGGCGGCATCATCAACATGATAGGGACATACCAGATCGCCCTGGTAGCACACATCATGAACAAACCCGTATATGTGGCTGCTGAAAGCTACAAGGTTAGACAAAGACATCCTTAATCTTTGTCCCTTGAACTTAATTATCGAAAAATGTATATCCTATACCTTTAAAAAAGGTTGGTTACACATGTTTCAAAATGTGATTAATTGGTTTTGCTATGTGACTAATTGATTACACATGTTTTTCCCAATGTGATTAATTGGTTATTTCGTTAGTAAACCGTTAATTTTACCGTTAATTAATTTTTTTAAACATATTATTGAAATGACTATTATGCCCTTAGTGAAGAACCCAGAATCACAATTTTTGAGTTCTGTTCGAACCCAGAAATTCGATTTTGGTGGATGAAGAACAGCTTAACTGATGAAGAACAACTTGATTGATGAAAAGAGTAATTATGTCATTTTACGTATCTAAATAATGACTTAACTGTGATTTCTAACGTTGAACAGTAAAAAACCCAATTAGTCACATATCAAAACCAATTAATCACATTTTGAAACATGTGTAACCATTCTGCACAATGGTGAAACATGTGTAACCAATTAAGTAATTAACCCTTTAATTTATTATTATTTTTAAATGTTGTTCAGTTTGCGCGGCTTTATCCATTGGATCAGAAAGACATGGCACCTGCCCTACGAGCGATAGACTTTGGTGTGCCGGTTCCATCAAAAGTGGAGGTTGAGACATCGGCTAGAGATTATACTCCACCTCAGTACCTGACCCTCCTATTCACTGATCTTGGAGTTCTTACACCATCAGTAGTAAGTGATGAGCTTATTCAACTCTACTTGTAGTTGTTGACTCTTCTTGAAGCAGTGCCATTTTTGTTCTTCAAAGTTATCTTCTTATTGTAGTTCATGGCATACTGAGCTGTAGCCTGTACTTGAGTATACAATGTTGGATTATGTAGGGAGAAGAGACTGAAATAATTACCAAATGGACCCCAATTTTTCACCAGCTTTGCACTAGATCTGTCAAAATTGGTCAAGACCCTGGGTGACTCGTCGGGTTCTTAGACATGAGTCAATCACGGGTCGACTTGTTAAACCCATCAAAAGATAAATTAAGTACGGGTTTAGAAATACGACCCGTGGATTGACTTATGAGTTATGATCCATCATCTTTATTGAGTGCAAATTTGAAGTTAGATTGGTATACTAAAATTAGGGGTGGCAATCGTGTCGTGTCTTAACATGTTTCGTGTCTAAACGGATAATTTTTAAACGTGTCTCAAAACATCAGACACGAATACGACAGGATTAAGTAGCAGATCACACGGGACACGATTAACTTTCTTGGAAATAAAAAATTGAAAAACATAACGGATAGACACGATATGACATGATTAACACGATACGACACAATTAAGAACGACCTGATTGATACGGATTTACACGATTAAACACGAAACGACACATTACACGACACGATTAACACAAAAAATATTAATTTTATATATTTTTCTGAACGTGTCACGATTAGACACGATTAGTTAACCGTGTCTTTATTCGTGTCACAGGTATACACGACACGATTAGTTAATCGTGTTTTATCGTATTTATACAGATATCTGCATATCTGAGTTGTTTATACACGATTATTAATCGTGTCTAAACGTATAAGAGTTGTTTAGACACGGGATCCGTTAAGGTCAAACTCATATACGCTTTAAAGCAAATCGTGTCGTGTCGTTTAATCGTATCGTGTCAGACATGGTCACCCCTAACTAAAATGCAACTCTTTAGTTTTAAAGGTGGATTTTTGTTGATAAATTTGCATTTTTTATAAATATTTTGCATAGGGTCTATAGAATAAAATAAGGACTAATCATACCTTTGATCCGCATTTAAAATAATTTTTACTCATCGTGATCAATTCGAGATGTAAGGGATAGAAGTGTTGAATCGTTATACCATATTAATATGATTGGTTTTAATCTACAAAGTAAGTTAATTATATCTAAGATATATATTGGTCTTTTCAATTAATATTAAATAAAGATTAGTAGTATATATCAATATATAATAAGCATTTTTATTTTAAAAATAAATATATTTGTTAATATATATATATATAAATCGACAATGAATTGAGCATTTTCGATCTATTAAATTTATAAATTAAGTTCGAATCGAGCTTCCAATATCCTAATTTATCTTCGATTTTTTTTTGGTAAATCAGAAACTATAACAAAACAAAAATAAATAACTAATTGTATTTAACTATTGTAGTAGTGAATTTTCCTTGACTATCAAACATCATGAGCATCAAAATGTAAATTCATCCAGATTAACTGCTTATTTAGCCAAAGCATCCGCCATCTCATTTGTTTTTCGGAACATGTGCCTGATTTTGAATTTGTTAAATTCAAAATAAGCTTCCTGTAATCCAAAATGAGATGCATTAGTGGTCTATCTACATCTGAATCCTCAATTATCAAGAATTGATTAATGTGCGTCTGCTTCGACGTGCAAATCTTACCCACCTAAATTCGCTGTCATAGTTAAGTTATATCTTATAGTCCCGAATTCCATCATAATACTATTGGTAATTCGATTGAACCCATGTCCCATCGAATCAAACCATATTATCATGTCTATTTAGTATTTCATTATTATATAACGTGAAGCTTATTAACATACTTTTACAGCTGTTGGAATCCTCATTTTTCAATAATATGTCACGTGTTATATTCATATTTCGCATCTTTTTTAAATGCTTATAATATTCTCTTCTCAACATATATTTATATATATAATAACATATCTGTCCCGACGGACCCCCGCTATCTGTTTACCGTGTGAAGTGAAAAAACTGTCGGAAATCACGTTAAAAACGTGCATTTCGGCACGTGACGCTAAACACTCCAAATTTAACCGCAGGTAAAAAGTAAATTGGGAAAACTACCAAACTAGTACCCAAACTTATGGGTGATTAGGAAATAGGTACATAAATTATTTTTTGATAGCAAATAGGTTGCTAAAATTTCTTAAATAAGCAAATAGGTACCTACCGTTAATTTTTATT
The DNA here is from genome assembly GCA_946814005.1 of Chamaenerion angustifolium. Taxonomy (NCBI): domain Eukaryota; kingdom Viridiplantae; phylum Streptophyta; class Magnoliopsida; order Myrtales; family Onagraceae; genus Chamaenerion; species Chamaenerion angustifolium. The sequence goes on from OX328281.1 coordinate 1,234,947, forward strand.
AAGAATAAACAGAAAAATATCACGTGAAGAGCAAATAGGTACATGAACTTACATGAATGAGCAAATAGGTACCTAAACCGGTTCAAAAATCGATTCAGAATCTGTTCAGTCGAACCACTTTATTATTTTTTAAACAAAGTAGGATTTATATACCAAACGCATGCATGACTCAACTTCAGACGTTCTCGGTGCATCAAGAAACACTCCGAGTACGTTTGGAGTTGCGTCATGCATGTGTTTGGTATATAAACCCAACGTTTTTTGAAAAAAATAAAGTGGTTCGACCGAACCGGTTTTGAACTGATTCAGGTACCTACTTGCTCATTCGTGTAAGTTCAGGTACCTGTTTGCTCATCACATGATATTTTCCGTTTATTTTTAACGAAAATTAACGGTAGGTACATATTTGCTAATTTTCATAAGTTCGGCTACCTAGTTTTTACCAAAAAAAAAATTAATTACCTACTTGCCAATCACCCAAAAGTTCGGGTATCATTTGGTAATTTTCCCAAAGTAAAAACACAGCTCCAATAATATTATGTGAACTCCATCGTCTTTAAAGTCTCCCTGTGTCATCTCCATCTCCTCGCCATATCTCTATCTCTACAACATGGAGACCCATCAGCTCAAGCTTAGCACTGTTCCACCTTCAATGGCAGTCGGACTTAGGATTCTGATACAGAAAACGACGACAAGACATAACGGCCCGGTCTTCGTCACCACAACTAATAAACTGCCGTCCCTTCACCTTCATTCCTCCCCGAAGTTGCCGTCTTTGCCGGCGCCGGTAAGTTTCAGTGGTTTTCTTCGCTCGTGTCATCTTTGCCGCAAGAAGTTGCTTCCCGACAGAGATATTTACATGTACAGGTACTTGAGCTTTTCGGATTCTCATAATTCATAAAATGAATTTAAGTCTGGAGTTCAAAATAGGGATCATCGTGGTTGCAGAGGGGATCTAGGGTTTTGCAGCATACGATGCAGAGAGAGGCAGATGGTGGTGGACGATATGAAGAAGCTAGAAGAGTCCAGAAAGAAGATGGCGGCTTCTCCGAGGCATTGCGGCATCTCTGACGGCGAACCGAGGGAAATCAGACTCCTCCGGGAGGAACTCCGGCAACGGCGTAGACTTCAAGTCCTTACCCAGAAAACACGACTTATAGGGTAGTAGAACAAAATAAGCTTCTTTTAGTATATAAAATTGCTACAACAATTTCTTTATCCTGATGGAACTTCACTGGAAAGAAGTTGATGAGTTTGAGAATGAAACTGCACACAAGCATAGTTTGAGGACAAATCAACAATATGTTATGAGTTGGATGACCAAATTGGAGTGATTTTTTGTTTTTCCTGTTTGAAATACAGGCCCATTAGTAAACCCATAAAATACAACCTTAGAAATTTTAATCTTACCCAACAAGGTAAGGTGGTTTCGGATAGGGTTGTCAATTTTGACACGACCCGTAGGTGACCCGTCTATGGATCGTGTTTGAGTTCGAAATTTTGACTCACGGGTCATTTTGACATGACTCATCCAAAAAATGGATTGTATTTGAGTCATAACCTTCGACCCATGGGTCAATCCATCACCCTGTTAAATAATTTATAATATACATTTGATCAACATGTCAACTCATCGACCTGTTGAATAATTTATAATATATTATTAAAGATTATATATAAATAAAATAAAAATATTATAACCCTAAACATAGAAGGTCGTGTGGGTCGCACGGGTCGCGCAGATCGTGGGTTGACCCATAAATTTGTAATGTAATTTTTTGATCGCGCGGGTTGACTCGTCGACCCGTGGGTAATATTTGGGTCATGAGAATTGACATTTGAAAACTGATGGGTCATGTTTGAGTTTAACAAATCTTGACACGACTCGCGATTGACCCTATCAGTAGAATTGACACCCCTACTTTCGGATACTCAAAAATATGCAAAATTACCTTATCCTATTTTAAAACTTAAAATTTCATTAAATATATATTAAAAAAATGAGTGAACGAAAGTCTCTCCTTATTGGTTTAATATCAATAATAAATATTTTATATATATTATCTATCAATCTCAAACGAATTATTTAATTTAAAGTATGATATTTTGTCAACTTTCTCACGTATACGCGACTTCCATATCAAATTCGTTGACTTCGAGATTATGTTAGGGAACTAATTATTGTATTTATCTTCTAATTATCCTCTATTCTCCTCATTGTGTATTATATATATATATATATATATATATATATATATATATATATAGGCTATTAGTTATAACCACCCAAAGATTTGCACTACAACCTATCGACACCTCCAGTCCAAATACAATTATTTTGGCATTTTAAATATTTCTAATTGAATAAAAACCCTAATATGAAATTTACAACCTTTGTCATTACTTTCATAAGAATTTTTGTGGCCAATCATTATTTTCTTAAGATCACAAGTTGTAAATTTAATAAATACACCATTTAAATCATATTTTTATTTTAAAATCAATAAAAAATTATTTTTTTTTATAAAATTTGATCATTACTTTAACCTATTTTTTATAAAATATATTCCAAATAAATTTGATCATCCCTTTAACCTATTTGTTTTATATATACTTATATATATATATGCAGTGTTATCATAACCAGATCGACTCTCGAACCGGTGAGGGGGTCGGTTCCTGTTAGTCTGATCCAACCCGATCAGGCTCGGTTCAATGTGTGGTTCACTGTTTATAAGTTTAAAAAATATCCCCTCCAACAGTCCAACCTCTCCTCTCCCCACCCTCCCCTCCCGAGTCCTCACCCTCTCCCTCCTCAGTCTTGTTCTTCTTCTCTTCTTGTTCTTCTTTTCTCAACTCTTCTATTATTCCTGAATCGATTGGTCGGTTTGTTGTGTTTAAAAAAAACTCCCTCCAAAAAAGTGAACTGGGACCCGGTTTGTTTTAAAAAAATCAATTGTTTCACACTGATTCAAACAATGTTGCTTTGCAAAACAGTCTTCTAGCTGAACCAACTCGGTCAATAGTTCGATTTCTGGTCGGATCATCGGTCCGGTTCGGTTTTGATAAGACTATATATATGTATAATTATATATATAGATTGAGGGACCACCTTTCTCTCAATTGCATAACATATGGCCAAACCATAGCATCTTGGGGGCAAAGGATGCTTTTTTCTCATTAAATTTAGGTGTAACTTTTTTATTTTAAATTTAAATAGTTTTAAAATAAAAAATAAAATTGTTAATATTACGTTTTCTTCTAAGGTTTTACCTATGACGTGGCACTTATGAATTAAATTAATTCATAAGTGCCACGTCATCTAACTTAAGGGCATCTAATCATATTTTTTTATTTACGTAACCTATTTAATAGAAGATAGATCTAGTTTAGACAGAGACAGCAGAAAAATGTCAGCCATTGAAATGGCGAAAATGAAAAGTCATCATCTCTCTTCACCTCTCACTTTCGTCTTCTTCTTCTTCCTCCTCCTCCTCCATGCAGTAGCCTGTCACAGCTCCAACTCCGACCATCCATGGACGGAGCCACCACGGAAAGTGGCCTCAAGAGGCGGTGGTGCCGCCCTATTCATATTCGGCGACTCGTACTTGGATGTCGGAAACAACAACTACATCAACACCTCAACTCTCGACCAGGCCAACTTCTGGCCGTACGGACAGACCTTCTTCCACCACCCAACTGGACGCTTCTCCGATGGCCGACTCGTCCCTGATTTCATAGGTAAAAAGGAAAAACAAAAAACATTTTTGTTTTATAAATCTCTTATTTAGGTATGCGTACATATACAAAATATAAATATATATATATATATTCTTTAAAAGTCCTATATTAATCTACATGTTATATATATAATAATATATGAAAAGAAACGTTGTTCTTAATAAACTATATTGGGAATAATCAATATATATATATAAATATGGAAAAAGTGGAAAAATTCAACAAATATATATGAAATTTAGCAATTATATTTTTAATAGGGTTAATTACTAATTTGCTAGTTAAAATTTGCAGGTATAGATAATTTGTTAGTTGAAAGTTTTTCGTAATAAATAAATTGCTAACTCAACTTATATAAAGTTGCAATTTATTAGCTCCGTCTAATTTGTTATTATTTGTTGACAGAGACAAACACGTGTTCATCACGTGTCAAATAGCTAAACACGTGTTCATCATATGTCAGCTAGCAAATTGCATATTTTTTCAAAGTTCAACTATCAAATTGTTTATACTCCCAAAGTTAAGCTAGCAAATTGTATTTTTTTCTTCAAAATTTTAACTAGCAAGTTGCACAAAAAACAAAGTTTGACTTGATATAAAATGCAAGTTTCCATCATAATTAACATTAAATTAGAAATAATTAATAAATTACAACTTTATATAAAGGTAGTTAGCAGTTAAAAATTTAGTACTTTAACCCTTTCTAATATTAATATGTAAATATTTTTTTTGGTTTAATTTATACAATATACTTTTATTATATTTATGTTCGTGAATAATTTAAGTGAAATTTTATAAAAAATATTATAGATACGTCATTTGTTACGTAAATTTCGATTCGTAATATTTGACTAGGGTTTATCTTTGTTGGTGTTCCTCAACTTAGCCGAGCATGCGAAAGTTCCGACGATGCCACCATTTCTACAACTCAAAGCCAATCGGAACATCAGCGGTACCATCAATCATATTCGTCGGTCCGGAGTCAACTTCGCATCGGGTGGAGCCGGGGCTCTTGTCGAAACGTTTCAGGGCTCGGTAAGTTTCGGTCCAATTTAGGGGTGACAATTTCTGACACGACACGATTACTAAGCGTGTCTAAACAACTCTTATACGTTTAGACACGATTAATAATCGTGCCTAAACACATCTAACATGCAAATACACGACAAACACACGCTAATCGTGTCTAAAAAAATACTCAAATTTTAGTATACTTATAACTTTTAAATTTATTATTATTTATAATTTCATATTCAATATTCAATAAAATAACCAAAATTTGAGTACTACTTTTTTGTAATTAACCATTTTCCGAATAAGGTAATTTCTATTAATCCTCAATGTTGAAATATTGAAATACCCACCTACTTTTTAATATTGAACTTTGAAGATCTTACTTTGTATATATGAATTTATGTATATATCTGCTTTAAAACATATATACGTTTAAACTTGACGGATACCGTGTCTAAACAACTCTATACGCTTAGACATGATTAACGACTTATACGTTTAGACACGAGACATATTTATAATTTATCCGTGTAAACACGACACGATTAAACATGATATGACATGATTGCTACCCTAGTCCAATTTGAGTGTACCTAAGTAAAAGTTTAAGAAGTTAGGTCTGAAAAAAAATCCGACCATGATTATGACTTATGTTACATTTTAAAATAATTAATATTACAGTTTAAAATAATTATAAATAATGTGATTATGACTTAATCGTTTTTTTAATAAAAAAAGTACTTTTTTGTTTTTTCACCCACAAAATGTACATTTTACTTTTCACATGCTGATTATAAATGGGTCCAGCAGAAAAGTTAAAAATTGTAGTGAACGGGGCAGAAACAAACATGGTATATTGTCATGCAATACAAAAATGTAATAATTTTTTATAATAAATTGATTACAGTAATATATATATATATATATATATATTAAAATTAATCAATCTTGAATATTTATAGAAAGTTATTTACATTTACTTTTACAGTAAATCAAAATACTGTAGATATTTTTTATTTTATTAAGATGTCAATATTTAAATTTATAAATTATAATATATATATGAACATTGAATAATGTAGCTTTTTTATGTACTTTAATATTGTTAATTGTACTTTTAATGGAATAATAAAACTTTGAATTTATAAATTTATTTTAAATTATAAAATTGTTTGTTTTTGTATGTATACTTAATGAACCAATATGACATGAACCCTGCATTATTAATTAATTATTATTGGAATGTCCCCACAATGTTGTGAGATCTCTACATCATTAGGGGTAAGACAAAAAGTGTCGATATTTTGTAGGGGAGAACATACAAAAGCAACATGCGTTAGGGGCCACAAATAAATTTTGGACAAAAACAAAAACTAATATTGCGGTAAAAATTAGAATAATGATAAATAATTAAATAAAAAATATAGGCAAATATAACATTTTAAATGGTTAAATTAAAAATAATTATATTTTTAAAGTTGAAAATTACACAACTTTAAAAGTTGAGTCGAACAATTACCTCCTCTTATCCTTAAGTGTCTCCATCAGTTGACCGGAGTGCATGTATTTCATAGATATGCATAATGTACTGACGACCGTAACCCTAAACTCTAACCCTAACCCTAAACCCTAACTCTAATCCTAACCCTAAACCCTAACTCTAACCCTAACCCTAAACCTAACAGAGTTCATGATATATTTTTATTTACAAATAAGTTTAGGATTATACTAAAAATATCGGGATGAAAGCTTCTTATTACTATGTGTCATTTATGTTTATCTCATATTACGTTTTGATACACCGTTTTTGTTTTCAATGATCAAATGAAGTATCAGAATGTTATTAATTAATCATTTCCTTAATTTACCATTTAATATTGATGTGGGTTGTGGATTAAAAACACATTATTTTAGATCTTCATAATGTTATATTCATGTTCTTCAAATTTATTTATTTTTTTGTGAGATTATATCGAACCCAAAAACTTATTCGGGATTCAAATCAAACTTTCCCTTCTTGTTTTTTTTAATAAAAAAATAATAATATGAATATGGTCTTATTGAAGAAGAATAACCTCTATGATTAATATTTTTCATATGCCACGTCACTTTTTTGTCAAATTTTATTAGGTGATTGATCTAAAGACGCAACTCCGATATTTTAATGAAATGGAGATGAGATTAAGGATGGAGTTAGGGAAGATCAAAGCACAAGTGACACTATGGAAGGCAGTATACTTAGTGTGTATTGGGAGCAATGATTATATGAGTCCTTTCTTGACCAATTCATCCATTCTCAAATCATACACTCAACACAAATATGTGGAGATGGTCATGGGAAACTTGACTATACTCATCAAGGTAAGGAAGTAATTAGATAATAAATCTATTTTTTTTTAAAAATAATTACAATTTTGTCAAGAATCAGACCCAAGCCCTCTCGATTGTGGTTCAATCGAGCTCTGATCGAATTGAAACTCAATTATAACATTTGAAACGCTTTAAGATGGTTAAATTGTGACATTTTTGAAAATTTTAGGTTATTTTGGCAATTTTCAAAAATTATTCTATTAAATTTGGATAGAAAAGTTGACGGTTGGGACAAAGTTTCACTTTGATCAAATATGAAATAAATAAATTTTACAGTTTAAACTTTCAAGAAAAATCTGAAAAATTTAACCAAACATTAAAGTGTAATTTCATATTTTACCATTTTTTAAATACCAAATAGCTACCCGAACATTATTTTTCCTATTATTATTTTTTTTTATTTTTCTGTTTTTTTTAGTATTTTAAAAAATTAATATAGTTTTTAAAATTATGGATCAATCATGTGATGCCACGATATTTTTCGTCCATATTTAACAGAAAATTTAACGAAAATAGCTATTTGCCCCATTTATCAAAGTTCAAGTAGCTATTTGTAAAACGTCAAAAATTCGAGACCATTAAACTTAGAAGTTAAGTATAGTGTCCACTGTCCACGTATTCTTATATATATATATGGAATAATATTTTAAATTAAATATTTTTCTTTAATTTTTATCTGGACCCACTATTAGAGGTTCTGTTAGGTAAGGTATAGAAGAACCAAATTTTTATATTTATTTCGTTATTATTGCGGCTTCAAAATTTGGTAGATAAGCACAAACTGTCGGGAACACCAGTTAGAAAATAAATGAATAAATAAATAGGATAACCAATGAGATGGTGGCACGTTTATGATGTGAAAACCTATTAGTCTATTGAATATGTACCTTTTTATTATAATAATTAAGAAAACTTGATGCTTTTAGTAAGTTAAGAAATGATTATGTTTCTATATTTAACATACAAAATATTATAAATATATATATATATATCATTGTCCAAATGAATAGCTAACTATAATTATTTACAAAATTATTATATAATGTAATACTAATGTTGTGCATAAATCGATTTGAGACCAAACTTGTTTCAAACCGTACAATACTTAAGTGATAAATAAATTTGAATCATTTTATATAATATTATACTATTTTTAAATTGGTTTATAATTAGTTTGAACTGCTCAATACTATTTGTAAAAAACATAAAAAAATGTGTGAAACAATTTGAAATACTTAATTATTATTCAGAAAAATAAATTTTAATAATAAAATCTCGAATATTATTGCATATTCCATCACACTTAATTTACAATAAATAATATCAGTGTTAGTAATATTTCTTTTAATATGCATATATAAATGGTTTATTGTTTTTTGGGGCACATGGGGACCTGGTCAGAGTCCTAAAACATGGGATCTCGGTTGGGGCTCAATTGGAGTCCTAATCGGTTTAGACCGAACTCAATCAGGTTTGGTTCAAACGATTGTGACTCCAATTGAGACCCAATCGGGGGTCCTATAGTCTAGTCCAAATCCAGACCAAGTCAAACAACCATGGGGACCTAATTTGCGTTTGGACCCTGGCTAGGGAACCCCCGATGTGTCTCGAATCGAGTCGGAACTTGTTTGAAACATTAGTGTAAGTTTGTAGGGTTTAATTGCAATATTTAGAAAAATATTTGGTTAATTTTGCAAATATGAAAAATATTTAACGAAATTTTTTAACAGAAAAGTAATGAAGGTACCAATTACCATCATTTTCAAACATGTTGAACTAAAAACAATCGAGTTGAAAAACCATTTTCGTCAAACATGTTGTACCATTTTCAGACTTTTCCCTATTCTCTTTAAATAACGATTTACTTCTAAACTGGTTCAAAACGGTATCGAACCGATTTTTTATACCCAACCCTACTAAAACCAAAACCAGTCATAATTTTCCAATAGGTTATTGCTTTGTTTTGCAGGATATCTATAGTAAGGGTGGAAGGAAGTTCGGATTCATCAACCTTCCACCTTTGGGGTGCCTCCCTGGCCTAAGGATGATGACATTGAGCAACCATGGCAGTTGTTTAGCCGAAGCATCGGCTCTTGCAAAGTTGCATAACCGAGCATTGTCGAGGCTTTTGGTCAAGTTGGAGGATCAACTCAAAGGGTTCAAATACTCTCTGTATGACTTCAACCACTTTGTAACACAAAGAATCAACCAACCTTCCCATTATGGTAAGTTTAAAAACCAGACCAAACCAAACCACTTGAAAAAAACACTGCCTGCCTTAACAGACAAACCTTGTTTTTGTTGGTAACAAGGTTTCAAAGAGGGAAAGGAAGCATGCTGTGGAACAGGGAAGTATAGAGGAGTGTACAGCTGTGGAGGGAAGAGGATAGTGAAGGAGTATGAAGTATGTGAGAAACCCAACAGTCACTTGTTCTGGGACTCTTTTCACCTCACAGACAGAGCTTACAACCAATTAGCAGACGACATGTGGAATCCAAAAACACGCAATGACAGATATACACTCAGGGATCTCTTGATTCATCAAAGCTAAGAACATAGTGTTTGTAGTGTAATCTATTATTCCTTTTGTATGATTTACATTGGCAAAATTGATTAAGAAAATCAAGTTAGAAAATTAACACTTTTAGGTACAATATACTGACCATTGATGATTGAAGTTGAACATAAGCTGTTGATACAATGCATGTATCGTGTTCCCGATCTAATCACTTAATACTAAAACCCTAATGATCAAGTAGTATATCACACTATGTCCCAAATGGAAACAAAAAGGCATGGAAATTGGAATACGAGGGTATGAGCAAATGATTTAGCAGAAAATACTCATCTGTGTTAAAACTTCATTCTTTTAGCGGGTCCTTGATCGATTATGGGATCAACAGAAGGGACGGCTTCTCCTGCTTGCGGGGTCTCACCTTCCTTCTCCTTCTCGGTTTCTGTGGTTGGAGGGGTGTAGCCCTCAGGGAATGGTGGTGGTGGTGGAGCTGGTTGGAGCTACATGTGGAAGAACAACCATAAATCAAGGACCTCAAAAAACAATTGTCTATTATCAACAACCCAGATGCAACATCAGATACTAATTACCTTGCGCTGCAAGGAAGCTAGAATGTGATCTATCCGCTTCACTTCCTTGAAGTCAATTATCTCCTTTGAGGGCTTGGTTTCTGAGGCTGAACTCTCATCTTCGGCTTCAACTACATGAACCAGCAACAACAAAGTATATCTTTTTATTCAGAAAATAAGACCAATTATATCAGAAGGCTACTCAAATGCAAAAGTAACACGGATATCAGAAGGCTATATAAGAAGATATTAGCCTGTTCTTTGTATATCTTTTGCTTGAAAATTAATTTTGTAAATGAAATAGAAGTCGATCAGTAGTCAGTACGATTGCAACACATGCAGAGCTTGACAGACATTGATGCCAAGTTCCATATAGATTTATCCCTCATCAAACACTTGCCACCAAAAGCTATTTATATATACAAAAGAAAAAAAAAAATACAAATGAGACTTGAAGTACCATGGCCAATCTTTTCCAACTTTGAAGCAGCTGTTCCAAAAGCCTTTGATATGTAATAAAGAGCTCTCCCCTGCGCACAGATCCAAACAACCATCAACAGGATTGATACTTTCTGTTTTTGTTGCTTAAATACATTATTGCATCCATCCGGGAAGTGCAAACTGCAACTTATGAAACTATTTGCACAGTAAACCACCCAAAGGACCATCCGTAAGCTGCAGATGCATAGTAAAAAGTGCAGCTACCCTAATGGTTTGGGATACAATAATGCATTTAGCTCTTTCTTTTTGTTCCTTCTAGTAAGGAAATACATTTCAGAACAACACTTGCATTCAGATGAAACATTTCAAATGATACCCAAATCTGTGGAAGAAAGAAGAAACCCAAATCTCATAGTACATCAAAAGTGAATGATTGGCACGAGCCACATCAACTTAGGCTTGCTCTGTAACTGTAACATTTTAAATATGAAACATAACAAGTAAAGTACACGGAAAGGTGGAAAGGACTTACAACTCGAGCAGCAAAGACATTGCAAAGCTGTGGGGCTTGGTAGATTGACCCATCCAAAAAATAATAAGTCAGCATATGTGTTGTTTTGTCAGGAGAATCCCTCTTTTGCTTGCGGATAACAAAATAGTTAGGTTCCATTACTTCACTTAGCACATACTCAACACCCGTCATCATCCTGTAGAAAGTAAATCATATTGAACCACATGAATCACTTCATCTTACTCTAGGAAAGATCAGATTCTACTTCAGTACGCCAGATGATTTATATTCAAATACGATACAGGAATTACTTAGTAGCTACCAAATTGTTCATAGCTCCAAATGCACACAACCTTACTTTAAAAGAATCACATAGCTATCCATCTCCTCCCGAACTACCCGGGGCTGCATTTCTTTATATAATGTAGATCAAACAATATATAGCTAATAATTCGAAACCATGCTAAAGGATTACCTAGCTACAATCTTTGACGAAATGGCAGCTCAATTTTTCTGAAAGTAATTAAAAAATAGTAGTTAAGCTCAATTTTCACTTCTCCAAACGACTGCCATTTTTATATTTTTTCTCCATCCACTAAATTATTCTCCTACACTGAAGATAAAGCAGACATCTTTATGATGCTAGAAAAGAGACAATATTTGAATGAGCTTGAACCTCAAACAATTCAATCCAATTGAATCAACGCAAAACTAACCATGGATCAGAAAAACTAATATGCCGAAACAACTTACGAGAGTTGAGACATATCCAAGGGATGGATGGAGCGCATCCTGAGCTGCTCATTACTGCAAGTGTAGTCATAGAAAGGAGAGAGGGCAAAGTAGTCGAATACTAGGTTTCGGTCGAGAGGGTATGTGTTGAGCCACAATTGGTCCCTGAAGCATATTCCGGTCATGTCAGTGGCTGGCGGCGGTGGCGGCTCCATGGCTCCCGCCTGCATCGCCATTGGAGGCTGAAGCGAGCTACGGCGACTCAATCGACCGCTGGAGACAGAGACATGATTCTGTTCGGGGGTAAACTGTAAAGCGGCCGAAAGCCGTAGGGGCCACTGTTCAATTGGACCAGACCGTCTTCGCCAAACCCGGTGTGTTTCTTAACCGACTACCTAATATAATAATAATAATAATATTAAGTACCTAATGATTGTCAAATTACAAAGTCGTCTCCGAAATTTCGAAGGACAGTAATCGGTAGACCAAATCATTTATTGTGATCGAACAAATATTCAGAAGACAATTTTATATTTAAAAAAAAGAATAATTTAATTAAAATAAAATAAATGGAGATATTCTTAATTATACCCAAGCGCAACTTCCGGGTTCCAATGTGCTTCGGCATATTCTACACGTTCAACAAATCAAATGTTGAAAAGTATTGCTGTTGCTAATATGCCCCTTGAAAATGTCAAACTGTAACATTACGTACACAATTAAGAAACTCTCTCAAAAGGGCACCATCGTAATTAGGGCTGATCATGGGCGGGCCGAGCCGGTTTTGGAGGTAGGACCGAGACAGAAATTTCAGTCTTGACATATGGAAGACCGGGACTGAGATCGAGACCAACTTTGACCAAAAAAGCCCGCTCGAGTCGGTCTTGCTTGACTCGGGCCGATCTCGGTCTTGAATCGAATTTTTTGGTAAAAAAAACAGTTGGATTGACAAAAAAATCAGCAAAATTTTGGTCTTGAACTCGTTCGCTTCTCGTCTTCCGTCGCACTTCCCTTATGGAACCGATCCAAGGGTTGTTGAATGTTTCAAGATCATGAATTACTAGTATTTCAAGGGTTACGCCATGAATTTCTAGAGTTTTCTTCAAGGTCGGGCTTGTCCGGTCCTATTCGGGCTTTTGAAAAAAAAAGACTGAGATCTACCTTGAAGAAAAAAAACTGTCTGCTTGATCTTGATACTAGTAGGGCCGATCTCGAGCCGATCTTGTCGAAAATTCAGTCCAACCAACCTTTTTTTATCACCCCTAATCGTAGTTATCTATTTAGTTTTAGCTAGGATGTTAGCTTATTGCAAATGTCAATTCATACGACCATAAGATCTGATTACTAAGTTACATTTTGATTTAGGACTGAATATGCAAAGGAAATAAGTTAAAGATTATTTATTGATGAAAGTAGGAGTTCAGGGGTATATAGAAAATTGTAAAAATACAATGATAAATAGCAAATACAAATTAGCTTCTCTCCCCCAAGGAAGGAGAAGAAAGAATTAGTCGACCACCGTGGCCTTGGGTGGCTTAAGTAGCCTTCCCTCCTCTCTCCAGTAATTTCTTCAACCTCCAACTATCCTCCATCTCCGCCTTATTTGCCACCGTCTCCGTCACCTTGTCTCGTTCCCTCCGGCGAAGCTGTGTGGCTAATGCGATCTCATTGATTCCTCAGTATCGAGATTTCGTCTCTTCTAGCATTTCGATTCTAGCTAGTTACGCTCATGTTTGGATATGATTCTGTGTGTGCAACCATGTATGTAGATAATCTGAGGTTGCAGTGAACTTCTTTGCGTATTCTTGGTCAAGTCAACGATCTGCAGAATCTAAATTACTCATGGCGGGAGAGGAGAAGGAAAGCGGAAGCAAGATTGCTGCCACAGCTGCAGATTCGAGCTTTTACTATCTGCAGAAATTCCAGCTATTTGAGACTCTATCCGTACGTTCTTTATAGTTATACTGCGATTGTTTCGATATTGAATCTATTACTGGTATAAACATTCATGGATGTTATCAAATTTCTAATTTCAATTATATCCACGTCTGGAGGGGGCGCTTTGCCTGACTGCAATATATTCATTCTCTGCGTATCTGCTTTAACTTTTGACTCTATGTATTGTATTGTTAATATTGAATATGCTTTTGTGCAAATGTTCAGTAGAATTTTTTGAAAATGTCTCAATCACTTTATTTCTCTGCCAGAATTTCTATATATTGGGAAAAGACAACCATAAGGCTTTTTGGAGAGTGTTAAAGATAAGTAGGGTGGAACCGACGGAATTGAATATTGTTGAAGATGCTGGAGTGTACACAGAACATGAATGTGGAGACTTGCTGAATAGGTTACAAGAAGGAAATAGATCCACAGGAGGCCTAAAGTTTGTGACTGCTTGCTATGGAATTGTCGGTATGTGATCATGAAGGATTTGAGGTGTTCCATATATGTTAATCCTGTGTGGTCTTTGAAGTTTGCCTTTTCCTTTTTTATAGGATTCATCAAGTTCTTGGGACCACATTACATGCTGCTTATAACAAAGCGAAGGAAGATCGGCGCTATTGATGGCCATAGAATATATGGCATTGCCAGCATTCGAGTTCTTCCTGTTCAAAATTCTACTTTGCTATCGAATATGCATATTTCTAAGGATGAAAAAAGGTCTTTTGTCCATTTCGAATGTAAATGTACAAAGTTTACTACTATTGAGTGGCCAATGAGACTATGCTTTCTTTTCTCGCATTCTTTTATATTCTTATCAACTAATTCTTCTATTGGTATGGTGTTCTGCCTTTGGTTTGTTTTGGGTGATAATGACTTTGAAACTTATGTTGTTCCTATGAAGTTATAGTCCATTTATTTTTGTTCCAGTCTCTTGGCTGGTTAGCCATTTAGTAGTAGTACGATCCATTTGATTCTTCCAATGTACAGGTTCCCCGCTGTTGTGATTTTAATAAGGCATCAAGGTATCATTGAGATTGTTGAGGAAATTCTTTAGTTTCTTATCTTATTTACTGAGCTATTTGAATAGATGCTCTTCAATATGAAGTCTTTTCTCTCTCTATATATATATCACTCTTCTATATATACTAACATATATATATTTTTTTTTTTGATTAGATACAAGAAGCTTCTATCCACCGTGGATCTCAGAAAGGACTTCTTCTTCAGCTACTCGTACAATATTATGTGTAGTCTTCAAAAGAATTTGGCTACTCGTAAGAGCTCAAGAGTTCCCTATGAGTCGATGTTTGTCTGGAATGAGTACTTAACACGTGAGATCCGGAGTACTCTCAGGAGTAATTTGTGGACAGTTGCATTAGTGCATGGATTTTTTGAGCAGGTAGTTTAAGTTTATTTACCAATGGTACTTGGTAATGCTATTTGTCAAGTGAATTTAAATATATGGTGCTAAGTATAGTTTTCATGACTCACAGGTGAAACTTTCGGTATCTGGTAAGGATTTCAAGTTAACCCTTATAGCTAGACGCTCTCGTCATTTTGCTGGGACCAGGTACTTTTTTATTAGATAATTTTTTAAGATACAAGATAGTAGTAGAGACATAGTCTGTAATATCTATTTTATTTGTTAGTGGATAAGAATTTTCTAGCAAAAAAAGAAAAGAAAAAAAGATACTAGTAGAGAAGCAATGAAAATGTAAGGTTGTTTGCTGTCTTCTGGGATTGCATTTTCATCCTAGTCATTAAGCAACTTCTTTACCAAATTCTTCTAGTTTTTTTATTTTATTTAATTTTTATAATCGTCAACTGGTTTAATTGAATCATTCTGACTTTATCATGTCGTCTTATGCACTTATCTTGTTCATTGTTCAGATTCCTGAAGAGGGGTGTAAATGAGAAGGGTAGGGTTGCTAATGATGTGGAGACCGAACAAATCATATCAGAAGATAATCCCGAAGGACATCCAATGCAAATAAGCTCTTCTGTTCAAGTCCGTGGTTCAATCCCACTTTTCTGGTCTCAAGAAACTTCCAGATTAAATCTTAGGCCCGACATCATATGTAAGAAACTCCGATACTTTTAGTTACACTAACTGGGTAGGTTGAACTTCTATAATGCTGACTACACCTTTTTTACAGTATCTAGGAATGATCAAACTTATGAAGCTACACGACTTCATTTCGAGAACCTTAGTAAGAGATACGGGAATCCAATAATTATACTTAATTTAATAAAGGTAAGGATAACCTCTGTGCCTTATTTTGCTTTGCTTATCTTACTTTTGAGAAAGTTGTGATGAGGTTCATTTGTAATGTCTTGCAGATGTTTGAACCAAAGCCTCGGGAAACTATTCTACGTGCAGAATTTGCTAACGCCATCCGATTTATAAACAAGAGACGAACCCGGGAGACCCGTCTCAGGTTTCTTCATTGGGATCTTAACAAGTGTTCCAAAAAGTAATTATATATATTTTGCTTGTTGTTCTGTAAAAGTGTTTTCAGGATTGCATGCATATTGATCTGGTTTTGGTTTGTAATATTTACAGCAAAGGTAGCACTGCTCTAGAGCTTCTGGTTAAAGTCTCTGTTTACGCCTCAGAGTTAACTGGCATCTTCTACCGCCGAGTAGGGGATTCGTCAAAGCAAGACATGCCCTCAACTTCATACCCAAGGTAAGTTCAAGTCTAAATTTTTTAGTACTTGTATTGTTACAACTGTATTTTCTAAGTTACTCTAAGGTTTAATTATCAAATTGCCCACCGAACTTTGGAATAATTGAAAAAAAAATATATACTGAACTATTTTTTGTTGTTGTTGAAAACTAGCAAACCAAACTTTAGCTAATTCTGCAAACAGCATACTTCGTTATTTTTTTCGTAAAATGTGATGGTTTGTGTGTAAAAATACAGAAATGCTCTTATTTAAAAATTAATAAAACATCTTCAATTCAACATTCTTTAACTCATGTTAGTTTCATTCTTTTTATAATATGTGTATTTTAGTTTGTAAAATCAATGGTATTTTTTGTCCTTTTTAACAAAATAATCCAAATTTAATCGAAAAATTGATTGTGTATGGTATTTGCAGATTTTCTTAAACTTAATTTGTTATTTATTCAGAAAAATAGTTCAATGTGCTTTTTTGCAATTCGTCCAAAATTCGGCATGCAATTTGGTTATTATCCCTTTCTCTGATGCATAGTATCGTTCCCGAGTTTACTGAAGTTCTGTGATTACTACTGAAAGTGGCCTAGGTAGAAATATTGAAAATGCCCCTGACGACATGTGAATAATAAAATGCAGGACATTGGATAATGTTGAGAGTGGTAGACACGAGATCTCCAATCTAAACAAGGATGCTGATGCTAATAATGCTGCGATCCTCAAGCCTGCAACACTTCAGAATGGGGTTCTGAGGACCAATTGCATTGATTGTTTGGACCGTACAAACGTAGCTCAGTACGCATATGGCTTAGTCTCCCTGGGGAAGCAGCTTCATGCGTTGGGGTTTATAGTATCTCCTAATATTAATTTAGACAATCCTCTAGCTGAGGACTTGATGGTTCTCTACGAAAGCATGGGCGACACACTTGCAATGCAGTACGGTGGTTCTGCAGCCCATAACAAGGTATCCATATAGTATTTTAATGCGTTTTTGTGTAGTATTTTTCTGATAGCAGATTATTGAGAATTATTTGGCCAATTGAACCCGACTAGATTTTTTGTGAGAGAAGAGGGCAGTGGAAACCGGCAACTCAATCTCAGGAACTTTTTAGAACCATACAGCGGTATTACAGCAACGCGTATGTGGATGGCGTGAAGCAAGACGCAATTAATATGTGAGATTTTGTAAGAAATATGATTTCCTACAGTTAGACATGTTAATATGAAGTCAATGCTAACAATTTTATTTTATTTTTCCATTTAAAGATTCTTGGGTCACTTTCAACCCCGACAAGGGAAAACGGCACTTTGGCAGCTTGATTCTGATCAACATCACATTGATGGAAAGCAAGGTCCATCTGATGACAATCAAACTGCTCGGTAAATATGAAGACCCATTTTTAACGCTGCTAAGTTTTCATAAAAGGGTAAAATTGAAACATATATTAAAAATTGAGCTAAATTTAAGTATGTAAAACTAATAAGGGTATTTATGTTCTTTTCAAGAACTAGTATGTTATTTAACTTGAGTTCAGTATGCTATTTGGTAATCAACCCTTACTAATGTCATAGGTCATTCATAAGACGATCGTTGTCAGACGGTAATATTCTTTGCGAAAGTGATCTGGATGGAGAAGTTGGAGATTGCCCAAATCATCAAGTATCGGATAGTGCCAATGGTGGCAACGAACACCTCTCGGGTTCATTACCCGATATTTGTATGGGTGAAAGCGATATATCATATTGCAGGTCACTAACTACCTTTCGTAAAGATTATGCATACTTAGTTCATGAATTTGGTAGATTTCTTGGTTTGCAAGTTTCAAATTAGACAATCGATTTTATTGTTTCGTTGCAGATGTTCGACGACAAAGGGTTTGAACAACCTTGCCCACGATGTTCCACGAGAAAGCACTCACCTTTGCTTTAATGGACATGTTGATTCTTGTAATTGCTCAAACTTTCTCGATGTGGATTGGCTCTCTTCATCCGAGAACTCTGGTGACGAAGATATATTCCAAAGGTAACCTTAAAATCTGATCATCTATCTAGACAGGAGATATATGATAAGGGAACTTTAGACCAAATTGCAAGCATGTTTTTCGCAATTAACCTATTACGATAATCATACTCAAATTAGGATTACCTTCAGGTCATCATCTACTGCTCGACTATCGCAAAAGACGCCTTCTCTTGTAGAGACGACTACGAAAACCGTAGCAGAGTATCCCAGAACCTTCGTACAATGGGTAGATGATGAAGGAATGTTCCGTTGGTGATTTCTTCGAATTTTGACAGGCATACAGTAAATGTGACATAACCGTAGAATCAGATCCAATCCCTATCCGAAGGATCGGGTTTCATCAGGAGAATATTTCTTCAATAAGTTGATAGAACGACGTCCATCCAATGTGTAAAGGTATGTGCTTCATTATGTACATCCATGGTTGCTTGCATTGTGTAGATATATTGTAAAAATGAACTTCCTCAAACCCTTTGCATTTGTATATAACACAAATTGAGTACATTGAGTTGGTTGGGAAGCTGTCTAATTTACTAATCTTAAACGAAAAATGACATTGCATAATCCAAAATCATTCTCTATGATGAAAAAACAACATCAAAATTGTGTGGAACACTCACTTGGAGGACTTCTTCTTGTTCTTCTTATCAGTAGTCTTCTGTTTTTTAAATTTCTTCAATTTCGGTGCATCATCATCCTTCATCAACTGCTCAAACTCTTCAAGGCTCGCAAAAGGCGACGCCTTGGATTTTCGTTTCTTTGGTTTCTTCAAGCTATCATCGTCATCATCATCATCAAAATCTCCAATTGCCACATTCACACCATCATCAATCTCCTCCACATCATCCAAAGGACCATCCATGTCCACATCACTTGCATCATCGACCAACTCATCATCATCAAGTCCGACTCTATCCAAGTCATCATAATTGTACTCACCTTCCTCTTTATCATCCGATAGATCGGCTTCGTCCATAATATTTGATATCTCCTCATTATCGCTCTCATCTCCTCCATCTACCTCGAACAGCTCCTCTGCATCTTCATCATCTCTTCCCTTCTTTTTCTTCTTCTGCTTCTTTGTAGTGTTCATCTTGTTCAAGTAGAACTTGTGGAACACAACGTCCTCGGGAGGCACATCGGTTTCAGCTAGCGACAGAAGCTCCGGGCCGATCAAATGGTTGTTCATTTCAAGCTGCAACACAATATATATAGGTTTTAAGTATGAAACAAATTTTGAGGGGGGAAGAATGATTTTTTTTTAATATAGATTTATTAAATCTGAAAATGTAACCTTTCCAAACTTCAAGAACCCATGATTGTTTACCTTTTTAGCAGGTTCGATTTGAGAACCACCGTGCCACGTAGCTTGCTTCGGTTTCTTTTCCATCAACTTCTCCAAAAACGCAGTAAGGGTGAGATCGTTGAGTGGGTTTCCATTGTAGACAATGTTGGTTCCTGACAGAAGAGTCCTAGCCATGGTAGCAACGGATGGGTGTACATGTGAAGCAAGAACAGTAAGCTCCCACCAACAAACTCGGTGCGCATTGCTGCTCCATCAGTACCAAAATAAAGAAACCATCAATGAATCATAGAACTAGGGGTAATAAAAAAAAAACTAGTTGGACCGAATTCCCGACAAGACCGGCCCGACTAGAACCGAATTCAAGGTCGGACTCGGTCTCGGACTTCCCCAAAAGCCCGACTAGAACCGAACCGGCCCGACCTTGAAGAAAATCGTAGAAATTCATGGTGTAACCTTTGAAACACTAATAATTCATGACCTTGAAGTATTCAACAACACTTGGATCAGTTCCATAAGGAAAATGCGACGGAAGACAATGAGCGAGCAGATTCAAGACCAAAATTTCGGTGATATTTTTTACCAAAAATTTCGATCCAAGACCGAGACCGGCCCGAGTCAACCAAGACCGACTCGGACGGGCTTTTTTGGCCAAAGTCGGTCTCGATCTCAGTCCTCCAAATGTCAAGACCGAAATTTCGGTCTCGGTCCTACCTCCAAGACCGGCCCGCCCATGATCCCTACATAGAACGGAAGAAGCAAACAATGATGGAGCACATTTTTGTACAGGCTATATATATACCTGTACAAGGGTTCTCTGTGTCTAGGATCGTATCCACCAGGGAGCAACGCTCGAGTAGAGCCCCGTTTAGGTTGCTTCAGGGAGTCATTGGTGTCTTCACCATTGTCAGAGACATCCCGAATAAATAACTCATCATCTTCATTTGGGACATCATCCTCATTATCTGAATTAGAGACTGGAGCCTCATCATCCTCATCTTCTGAAGAACCGTCTTCCTTATTGTCATCACCATTGTTACCCTTCTTTTGTTTATTTGTCTCAGTCTCGAATTCAGTATCACCTTCTTCCTTGATATCTTCAAAATGTTCGACCTCGTCATCAACTGCCTCGCTCTGCTGCACCATGTTCCTGCATGACCACAGTGTCTCGGTTCAATAAATTACCAAAGGGTTAAATACCAAATAACTACCCGAACTTTGGACGATTTACAAATAGCTACCTGAACTTTGAATTTTCAATAATGACTACCTAAACTTTGGACGAAGGTGCAAATAGCTACCTCAACTTTGACACATGGGACAAATCGCTACCTCCGTTATATATGGACGAAAAATAACATGACAACACATGATTGGTCCATAATTTTAAAAACTAGATTATTTTTTTTAAAATACTAAAAAAATAAGAAAATTTCTATAAAAAACTGGAAAATTAATAGGAAAAATAAGAGTTTGTAATAGAATTTTTGTATTGAAAAATATTTTAAAAAAAATAATAATTTATTTTTATTTCATAATTTTAATAAAAATATATATATATTTAAAACTCTTATTTTTTCTATTAATTTTTCAGTTTTTTAAAGAATTTTTCTGATTTTTTTAGTTTTTTAGAATTTTCTCATTTTCTATCCATATTTAACGGAAAATTTAACGGAGGTAGCTATTTGCCCCATATGTCAAAGTTTAGGTAGCCATTTTTGAAAATTCAAAGTTCGGGTAGCTATTTGTAAAACATCCAAAGTTCGGGTAGCTATTTGGTATTTAACCCATTACCAAATATAAGAAATGGGTAAAATAGTGAAAGACGGGTCTCGCTTACCATAAAGGCGGCCTCGCTTTAAGTAGCTCAGAGAGGAGAAAGAGATAGCCACAAGCATAATTTGGTGGCAGCTGCAAAGCCACCTGTTGAAGATACAAGAACAGAGTTACTATAATATCTGTGCCTTGTCCAACAAGCAAGTCACTAATAATAGCAATTGTTTACGAACCTGCAACAGGCGCTTTGAGAAGGCAGCTACACGGTTTAAGTTTACGTCATTTTTCATTGCCCTCAGAAGAAGTCCAATAAACATTTCCGCCTGAATTGTCAAAAATATTACAAAATTAACACCAATGGAGGTCCATTTCTTTTCTCTCTTGAGAAACATTAAAGAAAAACTCATGGGACTTGCCTTGGAAGAATGCATGGCAGCCGGGAGTAGAAGCTTGGAGTACAAGGCACGGTAGAATCGGTCACTAACAATCTGATTTTTGGAAGAAATTTTATCGAGAAGCATTAAAGCTTGAATTCCCACATTAAAATTCTTCGAGTGCACCTGCATCGATAAATTGAAATTATATTTACTTTCAAATAGCATAAAAGTTCACGAGTCTTTTGTTTTTCAAAATTAACCAATTTTTTTTTAAAGGTTAGCTTTTGAACTTACCATCTTGAAGAGCAACGGTGTTTGAACCTCAACAATGTCATCAGCCTCGCTGCTTGAGACAAATGGGAATGCTCTATTTACACCCTGGAGAAGACATTTGAAAAAAAATTAATAACTTGAGACCCGAGGAATATTTTGAATATATAGAGCTGGGTACTTACGGTCAAAAGGGCAGATAAAATCCGTGAATCCAATTCTATATGAGATTCCAATTCATTTGTTTGCTCTTCAGCAGTGGGAACCTTTTTACCGTGTTTTTTACTGCTCCAATCTTTTGTTTTTTTATTTGCACCTGCCTCGGTAATCAGGACCTGAAATTTTACAGTCAAATCAGTTATTTTACGGGTAATAAATAAAAGTCCTTGAATAAATCTTAGAAATGATCAAGTAAAGGAGATATGAATCAGAATTTACCTTGAACAATGCGAAATAGACATCTATCAAACGTTTTGCCACCTTTGGTCCATCTCCTTTATGACCAAGACGAATTTGACTGAGGAAATTAACCTGAATATATCACAAAGACTACTTTTAGTACAAGTAATTAGGATTCATCTATGACACACTTGAAAGGGTATTCACAAATCTTGATTTTTTGGGGAGTCTAAGACTAACCTAACTCAATAAAGTTAGGGCTTTAATGTGATCAAGAAGAAAAAACAGACATACTTCACATATATTAAGAAGAAGAGAAAAACCCGTAAAAAATACATACAGCATGGTACTTTGCTCTTATTCCCAAATGCGGTCGAAAAAGAAAAGAATCCACCTCATCAATCACAACGGCCTGGGAAAAAAAACATGTTTCACTTCATGTCAAAATAAGCAGGGACTAAACATAAACTATAATACAGAAGCTACTTGGAATAGAAAATAATACCTTCATGTTTGGATGCTCCGATAAAAGGTTAGACAAGTGAAAGTCAGCATTGGATGCACCCTTGTTTTGAGGATCCCCAAGCTGCAGTTGTCAGAAGTATAGAGAGTAAATATAATTATAGGGACTGATATTAACTTAATATAAAGCATAAAGAGCTGCAGATGATCTACGAACTTACTTTGTTAACCAATGCAGATAGTAATCTCCGCTCCTGCTCTGATTTGCTTTTAAGTAATTGATATATAGTCTGGAAGAGAAAAATTATATATTATGAGAATATTACAGCAATGGAGGCAGCGGTGGATATGGGAACCCACGTAAGTGGGGTCCTATTACGATTTTTTATACAGTCTTAAAAAAATTGGTATCAAATTAGATTGAAATAATTTATTTTTTAACTATATATATACAATAGTTTAAAATAAAATGATACAATAATTCATTTTTTTCGTATAAGTATTAGTAATTTATATTAGTTAAACTATATACAATAATTATTTATAAGTTAAACAAATACATTATCATTTTCATGACTGCCTAACGTGTTATAAAGAGTCTGATTTGCAACCAAAAAAACAATCATTAAATCATATACATTATTTAGTATATAACTTAAATTCTAAATAAAAAAATTGCTATTCGATTTTCTGATTTATGCATACTTTAAACTAAAACTAAAAAATATTATTATTGCTCTTAGACAAAACATAAAAAGTTTTTTTAAATTAAACATCAAACGAAATTGAAATTGAAATACTAATTATATTCAAAAATCAAATAAAACATTTTTTAAAGTTGAAAATTCTAAATGAGACAAAAAGAAGAAAGATTACTTCACTTTAAATTCACTAGGAATTGAACATTAGATCACACTTAAAATGTAAATGCTTAAGGAGCTGATCTTGAACTGTCAACTGGTGTCCATACCAAAATTTAACCGGGGTCCTAATAAATACTACGTAAAATATACCTATACTTTAGAAAAATATATATAAATCAAGTGGGGTCCTAGGACCCCACTCTCTTCAAGCTGGATCCGCCACTGAATGGAGGGTGCCAAAATGCAAGTGAAACAATCTAATTGGAGCACAGAGATAAGTAAGAAGTTCCAACAATGGACAGTATCTCATATATATCGGTCCAAAATGCTTGATCTTTGTTGGGAAAATGGGGCAATTTTCAAGAAAGTTCTATACAAACTTAAATACGAGCTCTGGATAAGAGACCAACCTTCAAGGACTTGTCTTTTAGAACTGGTAACATGTCCCTTGATGCTTCCTCAAGGGAAAAAATAAACCTCTCATATCTGAAAATTGCAGAACAGCGTTTCAGAATCGAGATGACATTCCCTAGCCAAATAGCGTATGATGGATAAATAAAAGAGCATTAACTAAATGGAGAAGGTGCACACACCTCTGTTTTAAGCACTCCTCCCAATACCAGAAGAGTAAAAGAGAGTAGCCATCCTTGTTTTCAGGAAGATGATTCAATGGCCTTTGCATGAGTGTCTTCAGCTTCCGATCAGGTATTAAACTATCGACAGGAAATAAGTAGTTATTAGTATATTGAATCAGGTCTCAATCACAGGTTTGAGAAGGAAAACAAAAACTTCACAACCAAAAAGAATCATCTAACAGATAAATTTGTATTCTTTGCATGAAGAAAGAGAGAAAACCTTGAAACAAACAGCTCCTTCAGTACTTCAAAGCCAGTTAAGGCATGGCGCTTTCCAACTTTCGATGCCACAAGTCCTACAAAAAGATTAAAAAAAACAAATTTTAGGTTACATGGTGTTCCAATCTCTATATTTCTGGATATGTTTATACACCATTAAGCTCAAATTCAAATATACATTATTCTAATCAGAGCATGAAACTTATACCAGTTAAGATTGTCTAAACATGAACATACATCATAGCAGTTCATATCTCTTTGCTTAATTGCAAAATTCACAAAACTAACGGAATAACAAAATTCAAACATACCCACAAGGCCATCAAGCGCCCGAACGTTAGCAATCGGATTATCGCCAACCATAACTGAGAAAGCTGACACCTTATCAGCTGCTGTTCCTGACCTTTGTGTGGCAACAAGCATCTTAATATCTCCACTCTGCCCTCTCGATGCCTCATAATCCTGAGCATACTGCCACATCAATTGCTCTCCAACCTCCCTCTTCTTCTCAACCAAGGCTTTCCACTCCTCGACATTCTTTATCTCCAGCTTCTTTCCCTCTCCAATCACCTTTTCTTCCAACTGCTGCGCATCCTCGTACCAAATACCCAAAGTACTCGCCTTCACCAGCGGCAACCTCGGCAAATTTTTGAACTTGGCAGCACCTCTCGCGCTGTTTCCGGAATTATTGTCGTCAATCGACAGCACTGGAGGCTTCGGCTTTGGCTTTCGCTTATCATCAGCCGCGAAACTCTCTTTCTTTACTTCTGCAGTGACATCAACCCTAGTGGTGACGGTCCTCTGCTTGTTCGAAGGCTTCTGAGGCTTCTTGAGCGGACCTTTCTTGCGAAAGTCTGAATCATCGAAACCTGAAGAAGGGACAGAGGAGGCAAAACCGAGAGAGGAAGCGAGGGAGGCAACCTCAGTCTGTAGAAGTTCAAAGTCTTCGGGGATGGTGGTGGTTTTGTCCTTCTTGCTAGATCTCTTGGGTTTGGAGGGCTGCGCCACCATTTTTGCACAACTAAGCTGCCGTCGAGGGTTTAACGCGCAGGGTTTTATGTCTGGAAAGAGAAGGTGAGCTCAAGAAGACGAAGGGGGTGGGGAATCCGGGTCGTTTTTATCCAATCGAACCGGTCTATATTGTCCGGTCCGTTCCATTCCGGTCTGATTGAAAGAGCCATCCTTTCCAACAGAAGAAGAGAAGACACGAAAGTGAGTGAATCTGAAGTTGCCGTCTCCGCCGTCGAAGGAGAGCTGCGTCTTCACTTCCGACCGGTACTCTCTCTCACTCTTTCTCTGGATAGACTGCGACTGTTGATCAACTGGGTCATTTCTGTGGAAAGGACTCGCTTTTACTTCAGGCATCGTTTGGATGTCAATTTTTCCAGAAGCTGAACTTAAAAATGCCGTTCTTTGGACGTGGTTACCATGGATTTTTGGAAATTTTGAATATAGTGTAGTGATGATAGTCATTAATCACGAGTTGAGGTAAATATGGTGGTCTCTTGGTGTATATTTGGCAGCAAAATGACAACTTTTATGTAGTAGATCATTGATTTGCTATTTCAGTTCTTATATCACGAAGTCATATTTCTAATTTCCCAATTGCTAGTTTTTACTTTAGGCATTGTTGGCATGTCAAATTTTCCAGAGGATAAACTAAAAGGCCATTTTTGTGGAAGTGATTACATGGGTTTTGGTAAATGGTAATGATGAATTAAGGCAATTAATGTGGTCTCTTGGTATGTGCTTCTCAGCAAAATCACGACTTTTCTGCAGAATTTCATTCACTTACTATATAAGTTTCGTATCATGTTTCTAACATACCACATTTTCCATTCAGGATTTCTGAGGTTACACAGCAAATTGATATGTCCAGATTTAGAGCCCTCGTAAATGCAACCAAGAAAGGTACTAGCTTTGTACTTGAAATCAAAGAAACTAAAGTTTAAGAATTTGAAGGTTTTTGCATATTCAGAAGCTTTTTGGTGCTTAGGGTTTTGCAACTGAAAATGGACTTCTCTCATATAAATGGTATATGTATTACCTTCTTGAATATCATGTTTTGATACTAAAATCCATATCGCAACTGAATCTCTTCTTCATCCATGGGAGAGACAATATACAATGGTTTATTATTGTGATTCTGTGGTTGCTTGATTTTCAGCTCTTACATGGAGTGCTGAAGACCTGGTACCTCCCACTGAGAAATACATCTTTAATTTCAACTCAAAGGAAGAGCTTAAAAGATGGCATTTGTATTCTGATTCAGAATACGGAGGTAAAAATTAACTTACTTTGTCCTGTAAACACCCGGTTTGTGTTTATCTCTTACATTTAAGACAATGTCTTCAGGCTTGTCTTCGGCTTCTCTGGAGATTGCAGATGTTGGAGATGGATTAAAAGGTGCCACTTTTCTTTTCAGTAACTCAATACAAAATTATTGGATACAACGGTTGTCTCCTGATAAAGCTTTTTTGTATCAACCATCAACTGAACATAATGATTAGTTTTCTTTGGTTGATACCCGATTTCTTTGGGTTTTGCATCATTTATCTCAAAGGCACGATCGCCATTTACTTTATTTCCATGATTATAGAAGTGATTAGCTTTTCGAACATTATACACATTGTGTTTCCTTTCAATTTATTATTCTCAACACTTTTTATAGTTATTTCCTATGCTATTTACATTTATTTGTGCTGCTCTCTGTTTTATTTTGGGTAGGTGTGTTTTCTGGTAATCTCTCCCTAGATGTTGCTGAAGATTCAGACTGGAATATCAGAAGGGGTGGCTTTTGCGGAATGCGATCCAAAAAGGTCTATCATTGCCTTGAAAATTATTAAAAGTATATAGGGTTAAATACCAAGTAGCTATCTGAACTTTGGACGTTTTGCAACTAGTTATCCGAACTTTGAAAATTCAAAACGGGCTACCTCAACTTTGAAGAAGGTGCAAAATTGCAAATAGCTACCTCCGTCCAATTTTCCGTCAATTGTCGTTGGAAAGTCGTCGGAAATTCGTTGGAAATTCGTCAGAAATTGGACGCAGGTAGTTATTTGCACATTTTTCAAAGTTGAGGTAGCCCGTTGTGAATTTTCAAAGTTCGGGTAGCTCGTTGCAAAACATCCAAAGTTCAGGTAGCTCATTGGTATTTAACCCAAATATATATATATATAATCTTGGCTCTGCCTTTTCCTCTGAATCGTCCAAGAGAACTATGTAGATGCATTTGTCGATCATTATGCTCTTTTACTTTGCAGTTTGATGGCTTCATTGATTTGGAACCATACGATACCATAGCTCTAAAGTTTCGAGGAGACGGAAGATGCTACATTTCCACTGTACTTCTCCATGGCTCAGTTCCTATCCTTTGTGGGTTTTCAAATTAGTTCTTACTTGCTTCTAATTCTCTTTGCAGATCTACACAGAGAACTGGGTAAATTCACCTGGACAGCTAGAGGATAATTCATGGCAGTCTTTTGTTTTCGGTCCAAAAGATAATTGGTACATCGCAAAGGCAAGTCCCTTCTTTTATTACTCAATACATATTGACAATCCTGGTTGAAGATTATCAGCCTCAATGTATATTTTTTTCTTTTACAAATGACACATTTTGAAATCTATGCAATCTTAGATTGTGTGGCCTTGCATCTAGGGGTGACAATCGTGTCGTGTCTAATCGCGTCGTGTCTAAACGGATAAGTCTTAAACGTGTCTCAAAACTTCAAACACAAACATAAACGTTGTTTAGACACGGGATCTGTTAAGGTCAAACTTATATACGCTTTAAAGCAGATATATATATACAAATCCATATATACACAAATCCATATATATAAAGTAAGGTTTTCAAAGTTCAATATTAAAAAGTAAGTGGGTATTTTAATATTTTGTTATCATTATTATACTTAAATGTGTCTAAACGTGTCGCATATATACACGACACGATTAGTTAATCGTGTTTATACAGATATTTGCAGATATGATGTGTTTACGTATAAGAATTGTTTAAATACTGGATTCATTAAGGTCAAACTCATATACGCTTTAAAGCAAATCGTGTCGTGTCGTTTAATCGTGCCGTGTTAGAAATTGTCAGCCCTACTTGCATCCGGGTGAACAAACACCCCCCCTAACCCGTGAATGTAAATGTCTTGATACTGCAGATTCCATTGAACCGGTACTTGCCAACATGGAGAGGGAACGTAATAGACTCGGAGTTGGAAATGAACCCGTCTCGTGTTCTTGGTATGTCACTGTCAGTCAATGCAGAAGGTGGGTTTGCTGGCGCCAAATCAGGTCCCGGTGATTTCAGGGTCGAGATTGACTGGATCAAAGCTCTGAGGACTGGACAATAGAGTCATCTTTTCACTGCAGTAATAAAAAGTTTCGTTTAAAATCAGACACTTTTTACAAGTCTCTTGCACTGTAATTTGTAGTTTCCTTGCCATCTATACTGTAAAGGTAAAAACTTTGTTGTTGATTTTTGGATAATGAAGTGTGTAAACACTAACAGTAGGTATTAATTCTGCAGTGGAAATGAGTCAAATGACTGCAAGTTACTGCAAAGTTTTTTTGTTTTTTTTTTTAAATTGCTGCAAAGTTTATGTAAATCAGAGGTAAATATAAAAATTTAAAAGATTAAATTGAAAATTAAGTCCATTTTTAAATAAGCAAGAATGAAACTAAAATTTAAGTTCAAGAGGTATAAGAATTCAAGTAGTGATAAAGAAATAAAATTATTATAGTGTAAACATAAAACTTTCAATGGCTAAATTAAAAACTATAGAGTTAAAATTGCAAAATGCAAAAATGGAGGAATGACAACTACCCTTCATTTCCAAAGGGCAAGTTTCTTTTTTAATATTTTGGTCCTTAATGTTTAGTTATATGTGAATTTCTCCCTTCCAACAACTTTTTTATCTTAACTTAATAGAATATATTTTGAAAATTATTAAATAACAAAATACTTTTAATAATGTTACAATTCGATTAAGACTGAATTGAACTCTATATCGATTAGGTCTTAATCGAATCATGAACATATCGGGACTCAATTATAACATATAGTAAAAATTTAAAAGGTTTAATTGTAATATTTTAAAAAATATTTCTAATTTTAAAAATATATTTTTATTAAACTTGAATTATACATAAACAACAAAGTCGTATTTATATATATATATATATAACGTGAAGATAAGTCCCGATGCAACTACAGTCCAATCAACACATTGCTTTTCCTAGCTTCTCATCAACATTCATGCATATATGTCCATTAGACAATAATATATATGTATATATATTATGAAATTTTTGTATATCAATCGACAATCATGTCGTGTGAAATAGGAAGAATATTACGTGTATATATATATATACTGTATTATTCACTCATTCTCCAAAGGTGAAATTATTTCGGAAACCTTCATGCCTGGTTTTATGTATGTATTAGGGGTGATAAAAAAGACTGGTTATACCGAATTCCCGACAAGACTAGAATCGAGACCGAGCGGATGATTTTTTTTCTTCAAAGTCGGTCTCGGTCTCGAGTTTTTCCCCCCAAAGCCTGACTAGGACCGGAACGGCCCGACCTTGAAAAAAAACTAGAAATTCATGGTGTAACCCTTGAAACACTAATAATTCATGACATTGAAGCATTCAACAACCCTTGGATTGGTTCCATAAGGGAAGTGCGATGGAAGACAAGAAGCGAGCGAGTTCAAGACCAAAACTTCGGTGATGTTTTTAGTCAATTCAGTTGTTGTTATTTTTTTGCCAACAAATTTGATCTAAGACCGAGACCGGTCTGAGTCAAGCAAAACCGACTCTTTTTTTTTTTGTTTATACCAAAATCGGTATCAGCTCTCCAAATGTAAAAACCGAAATTTCGATCTCAATCTCGGTTCTGCCTCCAATATCAGACCGGCCCGCCCATGATCAACCTATTATGTATGCACAATGCATGAACTGCCACGTGACAAACATATTAATTTTATATTGTAATTATTTAAAAATATCCAAAAATTCAACTTATAAATGTAGCTCGTATTTAACCCTATAATCTATTTCATTATTAAAAAAATAGAGAATATTTTACAAAAAAATTCTATCCCATCATTAAGGATTCAGACATACCAAATCAATTTGTGATATCTAAATCTTTAACAATTTCCGAGGTCTAGGTTTCATTGCAACGTCCGGCATCCATTCATCAGCCAAAACTAATTATTATAATTAATAACAAAATTAGAGCTGAATGATAATTTTTCTTTTTAAAGTTTAAATTTGAGAATTTCGAGTTAAATATTTTGAAATTTGAAGCTGAGATCAAAATCGATTTTATTAAAAAAACATGTGTGTAGCGGTTTTGTTTAATTCAGAATAAGTTTGGTCTAAGTTATTTTTATTATTATTAGATCAATAATCTAAAATATACACAAATTTAATGAAATAAAAAAAATAAAACAAATCATACAATAATAAATTAATATGTTCATGATAAATTGGTTAATTAAACAATCGAGTTATCTATAATTAAAGACATCAACTAAATATAATTTATATATATCATAATTAGAGTTAGTAAAATTAAGACATATTTGGTCCAATTAAGAATTGATTTTTTTTTGTTGACCAAGTTTAAAAATTGACTTAAAAAGCTATAATTTAAAAAAACGATCTCTATGACTCAATCTTAAATTCGAACATTTTAGGATAAATTATAACCGATTTATTTATTTATTTTTATATATGAAGTTTTTTTTTTCTCTGCCCTAAAGATTATGGTAAAAGTAAATTAGACAAAAAAAGAATTAAATACAAAGAAGCCCAAAAAAGGAAACACAGCGAACCTTCTGGAGACACAGCCCACCAAAATATCTACCTTCTCACGCTATCTCAGCCGTCCATCTCCTTCCTACCTTTCTTCCCTGATCTTATCCCTCTTTATTAAACAAACCCTGCAAGTTGCTGACCATTTTACACAGCTCAATTACTCCTCCACCACGCATATAAAAATGGCTGCTTTCTAGACAATTCTTCAGCCATAGCGTGATCTGCTAGGATTCTGTTTCTGCATCACCTTCGATTCCTTTGTTTGTTTAGCCAAAATCTAGCTGCTGTTTCTGGGTTCTGGTCGGATCATCGTCTCTGTTTCGAGGGACAGTGAAAGTTACAGTCTTGCTCAACAATGGCGGGTGGGGAAGAGAAGGGCAGAGATTATTATCAAGTTCTTGGGCTGAGCAAGGAATGCTCGGCTTCGGAGCTTCGAGACGCTTACAAGAAGCTAGCAATGGTTAGAAAAAAACACTGTAAATTTCGCAGAAAATGTTTATGGGTTTCTTGATTTTGAAGAACGGAGTGGAAATTAAACTCAATATTCTTCTCTGTCTCTGTTCTTGATGCTCTGTTTCTGCAGCAGTTGCAAGACTGTGTTTTTTCGGGGACTCCATTTATATATATTAAAAAAAACATATGATAAGAAAAAACTGTATTTATTTCGTTAATCTAGAAATTTACACTATTGTAATTAATTATTATATGATGAAAATGAACCAAAAAAAGTTTTTTTTTTAATGTTTGTGGTATATTACAGAGGTGGCATCCTGATCGTTGTTCATCATCTGGAAACTCCAAGACTGTGGAGGAATCAAAGAAGAAATTCCAGACCATTCAACAAGCCTATTCTGGTAATCCACTGTTTTATTTTATTTAAAATGTTTATATTTTTATGCAATTTTCTTGATGCTTACCATATAAAATTACATTTTTTATATTGTTTTTTAATGCAATTTTTCATGTTTTTTTTTTGATAGATAGGGTAAATTAAAATAACAAATTAGGTGACAACATAATAATTAATTAAATTTTATTTTCTTCGAGTAAACAAAACTCACAAAAGTGAGAGCATCCTTTTGGATAGCGTTTTCAGTTTTATGAATGACGTAGATTTGACTCTGATTAATCCTCATAACTGTCATAATGTCAGCAACCTCATTTGTTTCTTAATAGATATGTCGAAACTTCACTATATCGATATGAAGCATGAGTTTCTTACTATCCATAATTATGTATATTAGTTTTCCTACTATCCACAATTATGTATATTAGTTTAAGATTTAAAGAATTTTCCAAGTTAGATATTGTTTTTTTTATAGTGCTAGCTTACCATTAATTTTGTAATTAGTGGTTATTTATTTATAATAATTTCCCAAAAGTATATTATGTTTTGTGGTTTAAATAAGTTGGTAGGAAATTACTAATTTTTTGTGGTCGGTAATTTTTGCTTTAAATAGAAATAAACCCTTCCACTAGCAAAACTCATGTTTTTTCCATTTATGTAACGCAGTTCTATCGGACACGAATAAGAGATTCATGTACGACGTTGGAATCTACGACAGTGATGATGACGACAGCGTAAGATTTCTATCGCGTACAGTTTGTAGTTACCCATTCCGTGCACCCGTGACCTCATTATGATCAGATGATGAAATCTGATTGGCTAGAACTGTCCAACGTGGCAACGTCCTTATTGTCTTGGACATTGGAGGGGTCTGTCGTATGAGGTTGCGACACGTGTGTGGTGGTCGTTATTCCCGTACAGTCACCTTTCGGTACGTCGTATCATATAGCCGCGGCGATAGATTTTCACAAGGGAGAAAATTAACTGTAGGTTATGGCCCCATAAGTATGCATAATAATAAAAAAGTAAATATTATGAAGTCAGTAAAATATTAAATCAAATAAAATATTTTTGGTCATTTAGGGTTTATAATTACATTACAATGTGTGATTTCTCTATTATGATTATCTAGTCTTGTAAATAAATCGTGTTTAGACGTGCGATATAACTTTGTGATCGATCGATATTGTAGGATATGGGCGATTTTCTAAACGAGATGGTCGTGATGATGAATCAGAACGTAAGTATATATACATGATTAGCACGACTCGATACAGGCATTTATTTTACTAATAAAAACTATTAGGTGTTCTTATAAAGATGGCATGAATATATATATGTATATACAGGATAATGGAGATGAAACCCTAGAGCAACTTCAAGACCTATTCGATGAAATGTTTCAAGATGACGTGGATGTTTTTCCATCCACGTCATCTTCTTCTCCGATGGTGTCTCCTTACATGTCGTATCGATCGGGTCCAAACATGTCTCGTAACAACAATGGGAGCTCTTCTGGATTCAATGGAGGCCATTTCCCAAGCTTCTGTTTAGGGGTATGCATAGCTATTATAAGTTTTTTTTTTCCACTAAAAATGAATGGGCTATTAGTGGTGATAATATTAGTGGTGATAAGCTCCACTAAAAAGGAATGACCTATGTTTTAACGGAACCACTGTCAGTGTGGTCTAGTGGTTGAGAACGCCGACTTATAAGTGGTTTGACTCCGGGGTCACGAGTTTGAATCCCCTGAAAAAAGAGAGTAAGAATTACGATTTAGACCTAATGTGTCGATTTCTCAAACCTAGGTTGCTGGTGAAATTACGTTAACGGAGTCAGTGCATGTGCTGGTTTCCTAGTGGAAGCTTGAGCTGAGACAAAAGTATGAACATTATGTAGCTATTATAAACTAACTTAATAAAATATAACTATAAACCCTATACCGTCGTGCTAATCGGAAACTAATGCAGGCAGGCGATGGAGTCGGGTCGAGGTCTAAGGAAGTGAAAGGCGGGAGAAGGAGTGGCTCGCAACGCCACCGCCGATGAAGAAACCCTAATTCGACATTTATTCGAGCCTAGTTATTAGGTTCGTGGGAAGACCAATGGATAGCTCTTAGGAGATAATTTGAGAAATTTGTCATTTTATTTCAAGAGATATTTTTCGTCCATTTTATTTTAATTTTATATAATTTCAAGAGAATGAAATTAGAACTTTATCAAAATATCAATTGGGCAAGTTGCAAGAAAGTCCCATGACTTTGGCCTTTATGTAAAAGGGACCCATTATTTAAATTTTATTATCTTCACTAAGGTCTAAGAATCTTAATTAAACCTTTTTTCGTCTACTTGCCAGTTGCCAACTTGGTGAAACTCTAGAAGCTATTGCAACTTGCTTGACTTTTTCATCAGCTTTAGATTGAAAAAAATAATTAAAAAATGGAAAAAATAGACAAATACAACTTCGTTAATTATTTTTATTATGCTTGATAAATTCAAAAAATTAAGGAACAAAAAAACATAAGTTCCTCATGAAACAAAAAAAAAAAGTGTCTTTATTAATTATTTTATTTTTTATTTATACGGATTCGAGTTTTTCTTCTATATTTGCATAACTAATAAATATTTTTTTAATGGGTTTTTAGTATAAAAAAGTGTTTGTGACAGCACATGTGAAAATTTAAAAAAATGTGTGATAATAGCTAAATTAATATAATATTATAAATTGAAGTTTGAATATTTTTATTCTTTTTTTAGTTGTCCTACAGGGTCTAAATTAATATTTAGAATAATTTTTACTTGTATACTAGTTATTCAGTAAAAGGTAAAATATTAATCATAAATATTTTTTCATTCTCAAAACTCGAAATATTTAATTATGAATCATTGAAATCAAGTTTCGGCTTTGAGTTTTCCAAATGGGATTTTAAATTTTCAATTGTTCTAATTTTAATGCCCACTTGCAAAGGATTTGACAAGTTTGGTCTACCAAACTAAAGTGCTTAGTAATATTTTGCAAGTTGAAATATAACTAATTTCGTAAATCAAATAATCAAAATCATTATTTTAAATAAATTGCCCGTCTAGCTCAGTTGGTAGAGCGCAAGGCTCTTAACCTTGTGGTCGTGGGTTCGAGCCCCACGGTGGGCGTTTTTTCCAAATGTTATTGCATTTTCATAATTGATGCTCAATCTACTCATTTAAAGTTTTAACTAAGGTTTAAACTTCTTGTAGACTGTAATTATAGTTATAATTATTATATATAGTTAAAAAATATTATATAATTATAATATTTGTCATATTCGATTGACAAGTTCAATGTTTTAATGAGTTAGACATGATGTTGATAGAAATTCATAATGAAATATTGATGTTATATAATGCTTGTTGTTTAACTTCAGGACGGCAAGAGATTCCTCAGTTTATCAACATACTAACTGCCGTTTAATGCCATAGACGGCATATTTTTCCGATCTTTCATATTCTTACTCGATATATATAAACGTATAAAGATAATACGTAAATTAATCCGAACACAACTTTTCTAACCAAGTAGAAAAAATAGATATGAGAAAGGAAGAAGGAGGTGTAATTCCTACTATAGACTTGCAAGAGTCTCCATTTCCATATGCAAAGCTTAGAGAAGCTTGTGAGGAGTGGGGATGCTTTAGGGTTTTGAACCACCATGTCCCGACCTCATTGATGTCGGAGATGAAGACGGTGTCGAGGTCTCTGCTCGATCTTCCGGTCGAGATCAAGAACCGCAACACGTACCCACATCCTACAAGAGGGTATATTGGGTTGAGTACCGTGAACTCCATGTACGAGTCGCTCGGCCTTCACCCGAGCCACGATGGAACCAAGACTTTCTGTGATCAGCTCAGTGCATCTTCTTGCCAAAGGTCAGTGTAAACATTCTAACTATAATTCCAAAACCTTGTGTTTGAAGTTATTGTGATTGAAGTACCACACAGGTGGTTTCTCAAAAATTAGGCAGCATATATACAATAATGCTACATCCTCCTATCACCAATTGTAGGATGAAACTCAATTTGTATAATGTGGTTGCTATTTGAGTGTGGCTCGACCCCCATAATAAATTTAACATGGTATCAGAGTCCGGTTCTGTTTGACGGTGTTGGGTTGTTTCCCGTTATGTGTACCTAATGTGTGTTTGTTGTGTCCCGTTTACTCCGCGTACCAGAGTTCGAATCAGGCCTGGATATAGGAGGGGATTTGTTGAGTCCTAATTCGCCTGGATTAAATGTGTCGGTGTCGTGGCTTAATCTAGTTATCAAAGTACAGGCGAGTGTAATCCGATGTGTGTTTGTTGTGCCCCATTTACTCCGTGTACCAGAGTTCGGATCAGGCCTAGACATAGAAGGGGATTTGTTGATTCTTAATCTGTCTGGATTAAATGTGTCGGTGTCGTGGCTTAATCGAGTTATCACAGTACGGGAGAGTATAACTCGATGTGTGTTTGTTGTGCCCCGTTTACTCTGCGTACCATAGTTCAGATCAGGCCTGGACATAGGAGGGGATTTGTTGAGTCCTAATCCGTATGGATTAAATGTGTCGGTGTCGTAGCTTAATCCAGTTATCACAGTACGAGAGTGTTGAAGTCACTCTGATTGAAATATCACACCGTTGTTTCTAAAAAATTAGAACCATATATATAACAAAACTATCTCCTCCTATCAGCCATTGAACCTGAACGGACCCATTGATCCTGAACGGAGTGCTAGATCCTTTTACGATGATAGCTGATTTCTCTCCCTTATCAAAGTATTTTCCCGTCTCAATCATTTTGTTTTGTGTAGAGAGACGATCGAGAAGTATGCTCGATCAACCGTCGATCTAGTCGACGACATATCCGACAAGATCGCCAAGTGCTTGGGATTGTCAGGGAAGGATCTGTTCAAGGACTGGACATGGAGCATTCGGCTGAATAAATATACTTTCACTTCCCAAAAAGAAGGATCTTACGGATTGGACTCCCACACGGACTATAATTTCCTGACCTTGCTTCAAGACGACGAGGTTGTCGGAGGTCTAGAGATAGCCGACAACTCCGGTTCTTTCGTTACAGTTGAACCCTCTCCTGGCAACTTCGTCGTCAACCTTGGGGACATGGCTGTGGCATGGAGTAACGGAAGGTTTTCCACGGTGAAGCATAGAGTGCAGAGGAAATATGAGTCTCTGGTTCGTGTCTCGATTGGGGTGTTCATGATGCCGCCATGGAACTCAACTGTGGAAGCACCTGCAGAATTGGTGGATCTGCAGAACCCGCGAGTGTATGCTCCTGTTGATTATGAAGAATACAAGACGCTTTGTTTGACCAAGAAAATGCACAATGGGGAAGCTCTGTCGTTGTTAAGGATGTTCGATTAGTCGTACGTATGACATCGTAAGTTGTTTGGAGAAGGGATGACATATGTCGGTGTTTTAACAACGGAAATTTACGTTGGTTAAGGGTTGTGCTTGCGTCGGTAAAACCCATTGAGATGGGAAGGCAGCATAAAAAATGGTTTTAGCGACGAAAATTAATGTCAGTAAATGTGTGTTTCCTCAAAGATTTCTCAGCTTGTTAAATCAAATAAATATCATTTCATATTACATTATAATAACTCCGTATTCGTCATCTCATCAGTCCGGACTTAGTTGACGATACAACCCGAACCACGATCGGGCTCGTCAGGCTCAACCTCTTATTTCTCCACGACAGAAACCCGAATCCATATCCCTTCACCGGGGCAGCAACCGTAAAGTACACAGTAAAACTCTTCTTTTCGCCGTACTTTTCAAACACTAACCTATTTGGCACGACAGTAACATTAATCCCCTTAGGAGATGAGACTGCAGCAGTGTAGATACTTCGAAAGGACCCTACATTGGACACGGTTCGGGTCACTGAGACCGAGTTCATCAGGTTAGGGACAGAAATGGAAGGGTAGTTCAGTCCTGATGCAGATGTAAGCTGCTTACTGCAGGTGGTGTTATCTCCTGTGATGCGGTGGAGAGACTTCTCGTCATAGTCGATGGAGCAAAGGAATGATTTGTAGTCCTGCGGGCTCGCCTCGTAGATAAGACCGGGGTTGAGGACCCGTTTTGGGTTTACGAAGCCTGACCCGTAATCAAATGGACTGGCTCGTCTTCCGTCTGGATCAGCTGTGATTGGCTTGTGCTTCTTGTCCAGTGCAGTTGCTGCAATTTGCAGTACATCAAATAGTAAAATACAGTTATCTTTGCAGAAAATAACTACGGTTAAATACCAAGTAGCTACTGAACTTTGAACGTTTTGCAACGAGCTACCCGAACTTTAAAAATTCAAAACGGATTACCTCAACTTTGAAGAAGGTGCAAATAGCTACCTCCGTCCAATTTCTGACGACTTTTCCACGACTTTCCGACGACAGTTGACGTAAAATTGGACGGAGGTATCTATTTGCACCTTCTTCAAAGTTGAGGTAGCCCGTTTTGAATTTTCAAAGTTCGGGTAGCTCGTTGCAAAACGTTCAAAGTTCAGGTAGCTACTTGGTAACATAATCACGACAATTTTCTCAAAGACAAGGTACGAGAATCTATGTACCGGTTGTCATGATTGCGGATTTGATGGCGGATGGAGACCAATTTGGATAAACTGATTTGATCAATGTAGCGATGCCCGTAATGTGGGGACATGCCATAGATGTTCCTGAGAGAATGTTGAACTGCAATTTTGCAGCTGCAGGAGACCACGCAGCGAGAATGTTCAACCCGGGAGCTGCAATATCGGGCTAAAGATGCAATTCAAGCATTATCAGAATCATAAGAAGAAAAAGATATAAAGAAAAATCCTTCAAAAATCGCACCTTGAGAATCTCGGGTGTTAAGCTATTGGGACCTTTTGAAGAAAACGCAGCAATCCGAGGAGCTGGGTTCAAACCAAGTACTGTTTTTGCATGGAGAATCCTTGTTTTTGGATTACTGTCCATAATAAGAAGCATAAACTCACAAAATCAAACTGCCAAATTTTATGAACTATTTTTTTCATCAAACAACGATTTTCAGTATGGTTTTCACAATTCGTCTAAAATTCTGTATTATACAAAGAGGCAAGAGCAACAAACAAACCGTGAATGTCTTATATAAGACAAGATTTTGGTTCCTGTGTTTGTCCCAACAATGGCTGACGGAATCGCAAAGGGGATCGCCACGTCCTTATCTGCATCGTCAATTAGGATCATTCCGACCCCACCTGCGTCTTTCACCACATTACTCTTTTCGAGCTTTGATTCGGTCGAACTTCCCGAATGGCGACAGATGAGGACCTTGCCATAAGCCTTGGTTCGATTCAAGGAGCTCTCTAAGCAGTAGCTGAATGAAGAACAAGGAGTTGAAAAGTTACTTCACTTTTTTCCATCGGAAGATTTGACTTTCGAAATGAATGTTTAAAGTACCTTCATCACCTTGATTGATACGGCGTGAAGTATCCTGCATTTGCGGAGGAAGCAGATATAATGCTCGTGGTCGAATTCAGTTCGAAGATCGAAAGACTCGCCCCCTGAAAAATGCAGATTCTTAAGTAAGTACTCGTTAGTAGGGATGATCATGGGCGGACCAGTCCTGAAGGCAAAACCGAGACCGAAATTTTGGTCTTGCCTTCTGGAGGACTGAGATCAAGACCGACATCGGCAAAAAAAGTCCGCCCGAGTCAGTATTTCTTGATTCGGACCGATCTCGGTCCTGGACCGAATCTTGTAAAAAAAAATGAATTTGTCCAAATACAAACATCATTGGAATCAAAATAACAAACATACAAAGTTCTAAACAAAGTTCATTTTCTCCCATAGTTCCAGACATGCATCATTGAATTTTAGGATTTGCATAGTAAATTCAGACCAGACCGATCCTAATCGGGCTTTCGGAGGAAAAGTCCGAGCCCGAGACCGACCTTGAATAAAAAAATCACCCGCTCGGTCTCGGTCCTGGTCGGGTCGGTCTTGTCGAGAATTCGGTGCTAACAGTTTTTTTATCACCCCTACTCAACAGTGTCCTAAAATGAAAATGATTCCATTTTCATTCAAAATTTCATACTTACTGAGAAATTAGCACCATTTTCGAGCCAGATATCAGAAGTGAACTCTCTATCAGTCGAACTAGCAGCAACTGTGAGCATCCACGGAGCAAGATTTGTGGCTGAACTGGAACTTCCCTCGTTTCCAACTGAAGAAATCACCAAGATCCCATGATTGGCAGCGTGAAACGACCCAATGGAAATTGCGTCACTGAAGTAATCTCCCTGAGGAGCATCGGGGCCTATGGACACAGACAGAAGGTCGACTCCATCTCTAATGGCATCATCAAAAGCAGCTAACAGATCAACATCATAGCAACCCGAGTCCCAACAGGTCTTGTAGACAGCGATTCTGGCCATTGGGGCCCCTCCTCTGGCTCCTCCAGAGGCAAGGCCCTTGTAGTTCATGTTTGAGACGAAGCGTCCTGCAGCTGTTGATGCTGTGTGGCTTCCATGGCCGTTGCTATCTCTTGGAGACCGAAATGTGACCTTAACGATTGTTTCTTCTTCTTCTTCTGCTTCATAGCCACTCATATAGTACCTTGCTCCAATCAATTTCCTATAGAGCAATATAATGTTCATTGAGGCTAAAATCAATTATGTAAAACTTGTTTGCTCAAAGCACGGAATTACCTATTGCAGAATGAAGTATTGAATGCTTCTCCTGACTGACATTGGCCCCGCCATCTTGGTGGCACCGGAGGCATGCCTATATCGCTAAAACTGGGGGATTCAGGCCAAATTCCTGATGAAATAATGGGTACATTGAACTTTTGTCAGATTATGATAAATGAATGTTCTTGCATAATGATGATGAATATTGAATAAGAACCAACCATAAAATGATTGATCATGTCAAGGAGATTTAAGCGGTTCACACTTTTGAACACTTCCTATCGTAGTTATGAGGAAACGCCAGAAGCATTTATATAAGTGCATTTATTGTCCAACGTAAATGAATCAAATGCGGCTGGGATAATGAAACCAACTACTAAAATTGAAAGAAGGCTTCAATTGAGGGACAGGTGCAATTAATGAACACACTACCTAAAGTAGAGGAGTGAGCCGTATTGGTTGAACAGATTGAGCAGCTCTATAATTACTTTGGAGAATTACAAAGAGACTTCTAATTCACCTGTATCG
This sequence comes from Chamaenerion angustifolium, assembly GCA_946814005.1. NCBI lineage: Eukaryota > Viridiplantae > Streptophyta > Magnoliopsida > Myrtales > Onagraceae > Chamaenerion > Chamaenerion angustifolium. Next base: position 1,276,676 of record OX328281.1, read on the forward strand.
ATGAAACCAACGATCACGTTCACTTGGTTCTTCGTGGAATACCCTGGAATTTCCATGGTTTCTTCTCCACCCAGACCCATGAAATCCCATGAATGTGTTGTGTGTATCTTTCTTTTGGTATTGCGAAATACAGAAACCACTCCTGGTATCTCTGTCCATTTCCATTAGAAAAAAACTAAACTTTAATTCCCAGTTTTTTCGTTGTAGAAGTAATTACATAGTATAGAAATTGACTCACTTGCAATATCAGAGGCTTGTTCCTCTGTTAATTTGGCTGCAAAACCTCGAAATCCATGGTTGTAGCTGTATAAATGTGATGCCTGAGCTTCAACCATACTGTTAAAAGCAACATTTATCAACACAGAACACATCTAATTCAAAAATCAAATTCATCTGTTACGCAAAAACGAAGTGTGGGATCATGAATTCTCTTCATTCTTAGCTTACAGAAACCACTCAAAGCAAGAAAAACTAATTCCTTAATCGACTTCAGTGATTCTCTCAATTACTGACTGACCTGCCTCTGAGGACGGACGCAAGCATTTGGTGATCTTGCTGCAGCGTCGCCTCTCCTGCATCTTCCTTTCTTCTCCCCATGTAAACAACATAAACCTGCATAGCCAATGCATCACGGAAACCGCTCATCAGCAGCCAACTTCAAATATAACTGGTTAAGAAAGTAATCAACCTTAGAAGAAAAGGAAGCGCCAATTTCTGCAAGAAGGAACAATAAGAAGAGAGTGCAGCCTAGAGAAGCCATTGTTGGTTGATGGAGGAATTCTCCTGCTGAGTTTATGCGACGAAGAGGAAGGGCGGCACGGAATCAGAGGAAGAGGAGAAAGATCAGATTTTTATTTTATAGAAAGGAAGAGAATACAATAATGGTGGTTGAATGTGAAGAGAGAGGAGAGGGAAGAATGTTCACAGGATTACTGTGGGGAGTGGACTGTCAGTGACTCAGTGGCTTTCTTTTGCTTTGCTTTGCTTCCAATTCCAATTCCAAATCTATTATTATATTTAATTTATATTTACAAGGATAAATTAGATGGAAATTTTGATGTGTTTATATATAATAAATAGATAAATTTTAAAAAATGAGTATTCTATTTTTTTAAATAAAATACACCTTTAGCAACGTTAACCGTCGCTATAGATACATATAAAAAATGTAAAATTTCCACGACTGACCACTCACGAGGTATCTACCCAAGAAAAGCAAACATCCACGACTGTAAGTTCACCGACGACCGTTAGAATTGCATCATTTTTTTACTGTACATCTTATCTTTAACCAACTGACATTTTTATTTATTTTGATAATTATTTTTTTATATTTATTTTGATAATTATTATAATAATAAATAAAGGTGTCACACTAAAGTGTGTATTTGTTTATTGTGGTGGGTTCTCCTTACGAGACGTTTGCCTCCGTCACGCCCGATTGTAAATGGATTTCTTATTATATTAACGGAAATAGTTAAGTTGTAACTTGTAAGTTAAACGTTTGAACTTTGAAGTTATTTGATCAAAAAAAAAAAACTTTGAAGTTTAATTTAGGGTAAAAATATGGGTATATTTATACGTTTATCTTATATGATTATTTTGTATAATTACTATTTATATCTATAATTTAGTGCACAAGTATATTTATCGAATAATATTATTTACTTGTCATTACTGTTTTATTCATCTTTTCAGTTGTATTATTGGATCACCTCAATTGGAATTTACTCTTTTGTCCCTCCTAGCTGCTTCGTTGACCTGCACATAAGAAAAGTTTGGAGAATTTTCGTTATTTTTCCTTCGATGATAAAATTAGTGGAGGTTCGTTTGGGCAATCTTAGTCTATAAGGTTGGTTGAATGATATTTATAACAAATGTGTACCTGAACCATGGTACGGTCAGATCCTAACATGGTAATCTTAGTTGTGACGGTGGCGAGCGAGCCACAGTTATTAGGAGTAATGATTGTCTGTAGGACGACTACTCCGGTGTAGACTATCATTTTAGTTAGTTTAATCATAGGGCGGTTAAAAATGACCGAGCTAAACCATAGGAGTGTAGGCGTTTAGATTAGGGTATTCAGTAGGTGTTATGACATGCACTTAATCTTAGTAATTTTTCCTTCTGGCGCATCCTTTTGAAGCGACGCCCTTATCGGGGTTGTATATGAGTGACACCATAAATATCATATGAACGATGTCATAATACCATTGGACCTATAAGTCCAGCTCTGAATGATCTTGAACCAAATGCGGAAATGACCAGGCACAAAACTCATAACTCATCATATATATTATTACTTTCTATCAAAAATATGATTTTACCCTCATGTTTATATTTGTCTTATCTTCAATATAATATTACGAATTAAATCAAAAAATACAAATTTGAGTATGTATTGAATCCAAAAACGTGTGTAGGTTCCTAATATTTCGTGAATTGAGAAACAAGGCCTAACAATCATCGTCCATCAATGGTATTGTTTCACCAATAAAGGCATTGGACCATGCAAAGGTGACAAATGTTTTATCCATTGTCTCATGTACTTCAAATGGACATATATACATATATGTTACACGTGTAGGAACATGTTATAAGGGAAAGCAAACACATATTTTTGCCAAGTAAGTACAACATTAACATATATACAGAAATATTTTGTTATTGTGTTTTGTTTGTGGACATGACATAATAAGTTAATCGTGCTTGTATTTATCGTGTGTTTAATAAAAGTAATTATATGATAAATTTATTAACATGGATGATAATATTTACGATTTACCACCCTAATATGGCTACATAGACTTTACTTTGAAACATGGAGGACCTTAGTGTGAAATCAACAAAATATGGAGGGCAAACATATATATATTTGGAATTTCCTTTCATTAAACCATTGACCTTAACAATCAAAGACATAATTATTGTCATCATTAAAAATATATTAATCATCAAATATATTATCCCCTTGTTAATTAATCAATGTGGGTGCCCTATCAACCCCACTAAACCTTAGTTAAACATTGCATAGATAGAGTTGGGTGAAAGTAGTAATTAGATCAAGGTCTTTTTAGTGTGTGTGTATATATATAAGATTGTTTTCATAATTTCAGATAGAAAGTGTTAAAGTTAAAACTCTTCACAATGATTAAATTAATTTGAGCTAACCATATAAAGGTTAGATTAAGTGTCAATGAATATTGTCCAAAATAATTTTGTAATTAGAAGGATAGTGCTGAATTTAGGGTTTAATGTTATTGTCTTTTCTTATAATTAAAGACATTTTCCTGATTTTATGTCCTCTTCTTCTGCAAGACTCTTTTCTTTTTCATGTCTTTCTCTTCTGCAACTTGGCCACTTGGGGACATAAAATATTTGTACTTAGATAGTCATATCAAGAATATGGCTACACATATTCAAATAGAAAAGAGTAATATGAAGAATTTCCAAAAATAAAAAAATTATTTTACTATATTTTGTAATATATGCATTTTCAAAATTCTTAATTTGGAGAAAAATATAATTATGGTTGATTAAGTGAAATAATAATTTTACATGTCACTTATTATATTTGAGAGATCTAAAAGTAATTCTAATCTTCTTTTTTGGGGTTAAATTTCTAATTTATTGTCATGGGACATGGTAGGTCACTTTGAGTCTCTAAAATGTACTTAAAAATAATATCCTAAATCATTGTTAATAACATAATTCTTATTTAAATATAATGATTGCATAATATTTGAATTAATAATAGGATAATATATAAAATAATTGAATTTTCCAAGAGGGGCACTTAGACTATTTGCAAAAGAAGAAACTCAATGCAGCACTCTTTCTGGTGATTGTAATTATTTACCTCTTTATACTTGGGTGGTGAAAATGATGGTGTAATAAAATGATTGCTCGTTATTATATAAGAATAGTTTGGTATATTTAAAGCAGTATAATGAATCAAGCAATCAATTCATCAATTCATGTGAAGTGTTTATTTGATTCTGAAATGGACTGCCATTTAATTATGACTCCTTTTGAAGGATTCTCCAAGCAATATGAAGCTTAGAAGGCATTTATTTTCCCAGTTTTCAAGATAATATTGCTTAATAATGAGGTAACCAAATTTGGAAAAATAATTTAAAATCATTCCTTCTTATGTTTATTTGAAAATGTATGATGATTGAATTGCTACAAACTAAAATGTGTTAGAACTTTCTATGGGTTTTCCTGGATTGATATGAAGTCGTGACGACACTTTCAGATTGAAACAGTTTGGTGACACTCAAACTTTCAATCGGATAAAATCATAATCTTTCTAAACTAGAACTTTGAGAAGGCATGTGAATGTTTGTGATGAAATTTTCGGACATCCCCTGTGACCAATTTATAGTGTTTGCCATAACATTTGAAAGAGACACCACAACCTTTGGAACCCATAGGACTCCTATGGGTTCCAAAGGTTGTGGTGTCCTATCATAGGAGTCCTATGGGTTCCTATGATAGGACCTTTCGGCCTAAACCCATGCCTATTCAATTCAAAATTTGGTTCCAAAGCAAAGGGACCCCTTGAGAAGATACTTGGTGCCGAAGTCATTGCACCATTTCGGTCTAAACTTGGCTCCAAAGCAAGTGTCCAAAAACCGAGAATTTTGAGGTTAAAATGTTAAGTCCTTAATTCAAAAAATTCAAATTTACACTGAATTTTTAGAATAGTAACTTTATCAAAAATAAAAAATTTCAGACTCTGCCCCTTTGACCCTTGCAAAGGGGCGTTGCCCCCCTTTGACCCCATTGCTCGTCCCTAAGCAACTGATGAATTTCCGATACAGTGAATCATAATATACTTAAACAAGCGTGCACTCCGCACTCTCCTGACTTGCTTAATGAAATACTATGATCATATTGGTCAACTAGTCAATCCAATTACACTAAAATATCTAACAAAATACTCATCAAGATATCAATCCTATATGTCCACTTTTCTGAGGAAGAGGATACCTACCATGTCCTTAGCTGAATCGGACGAGTCTCAATTGCAGACAGCTGAAGAAGCCTCAGGGGCATCCTATGCTTGAGCTAATATGGGCTAAATCCCAACCCGCAGGCCCAGTTGAAATATCTGAGAAATCAAACGTATCAGCAATACCAAATGTGTGGCTGATCATCACCCTCTCTTCTCTCACTAGCTATGTCCCTTTTCCCTCCTATTCTCATGGCTTCCCAGAACCTATGAATTTTGCTACTGTGTCAGGTACGCTTGTTCACTGCTACCCTTCTGTATTTACCTAACATTCTCTATTAGTCTACTGCTGCAGTTCTTGTTGTGGGTATACATTGAGTTCTTGATTTTCATGAATATTCTGAGAATTTTTATGTGGGTTTTTCTAGTCTGAGGTTCCACTCTTTTTTTTCTTGGAAAGGTAGTCTTTTTGATTCTAGAATCAATAAAGTTCTTATCTTTTGCAGTCAGTTCATCTCATTTCAATATTTTTTTAGCTGTAACATGAATTTTGTAATCAAAAGGTCCCAAAAATAGTAAATTTCATGAGGTTGAGAGAGTAAAATTAGAATTCATTTCCAGTAAATTTGGTTGAGAACTTTAATTGTAGATATGCTTCCACTATTGTGATTTGTTGAACTTGCCATTATTGTTAATATAGGGAGGTTCTGTGTAGCATAGCCTTGTTCTTTCAATGCAACATTTTGGAAATTAAGATACTTGAAAATGAAGATTGTATATACAGCTGATTCGAGAAGAAATATAACCTTAGAATTTAGAGCGAAAATGGAATATTTACATTTTAAGTTTTTTTTTTGTTGGTAAAACAGAAACTACACCAAACCAAAACTAATTGTTTTTAACTATTCTAGTAATGAATTTTCCTTCACTATAAAACATTATAAGGAACTTCAAAATGTCCAGGTAAGATTCGTTAGAGTATGAAAGTTCTCATCCAAATTAAAAGCTTCCTTAGCCAAATGTCACGGGGTTGGAGAAAGTCTCACGCTCTCACCTTCTCTTAGTTGCCATATCCGCATGGAATTCTCTAGAACATCCCATGTATAGCCGTGCTAGGTGTCACCGTTTTACTGGTCCGTGACACAAAGCACCCGCCACCCCATTTGCTTCCCGGAACACATGCCTGCTTTTGAATTTGTTAAAATCCAAAATACGTTTCCTGCAATCCAACATGAGAGACATTAGTGGTCTATCTGCATCTGGGTTCTCAATTATCAAGTTTATTGCTTCATGTGCGTCTACTTCGACGTGGAGAAGATCCTGCACTCCCAAATTCGCTGTCATAGTTAAATCGTCTCTTATAGCCCACAGTTCCGCCACGAGACTATTGGTGATTCCAATACGCCTTTGGAAGCATTTTATCCAACCTCTTCATTATTTTAAGTTAAAGAGTGAATAAGTGAGATAGTAACTATTTTCCAAAAATGGAAAATGTTCATTAGTTTCCTAAAAAGGTTTAAAAAATTGGCAGTTAGTAGCATTGTTTTATCAAAAGTAGATGAAAAACAAGCTAATTTCAATTGATGAAGATTTTTCTGGGTGATACAGAATATTGCTATTCTTCATTCTATAATAACTAGCTCAAATTTTCCTTCTCTAGTGTTAGTCAACTGATATATCAAAAGGGAATTTGAAAACAGTTACAAGGAGAAGAAACTATCATGTCCACAGCCACAGTTTTTACCTGCACTTTGCCAAAGCAGAGCCAGTTGTGCACAAAACCGTTCCTTGGCGTAGGAAGGAATCTTTTGGATCAAAATGCAGCTCAAAAACTGAATCTTCGAAAGAGATTATTTGGTGTTTTTGCTGTAACAAAAGGATCTGCAGAATCGAGCAAGTCTGAAGAGTCTCTTCCATCATGGGCTAAACCCGACACAGACGAACCGCCTCCTTGGGCTCGTGGTGAAGGCAAGGAGAATCTGTCCCAACAGGGTTTTGAGGTTCCGTTCTTCGTGTACTTGCTCGCCTCTGCAATCACTGCAATTGCAGCAGTAAGTTTCATTTTTATTATCATCATCATATGCTACATTGCAAGTTGGATCAAGAAACTGATTTTGGTATAATGGTATGGTATTTGATTTGCAGATTGGATCAATATTCGAGTATGTCAATGAAAAACCCATTTTTGGAGTGATTAACTCAGACAGTGTCTTCTATGCTCCAATTCTGGGCTTCTTTGCTTTTACAGGCATCCCTACCTCAGTAAGATTTCAAGTTAATTCTTGCAAGCAAACCTTTATTTGTTACCATGAAAGTAGAACCTATGATCTGAAACCATGCGAAGTAGCCATTTACGATACTATTTAAGTTTAAACAATGGAATGTGCATGACCGATATACATTTGAGCAGGATTTAGCAGAATCTTTACATATCCACTTGTTTATGCAGGCGTTTTTGTGGTTTAAATCCGTGCAGAGTGCGAACAAAGAAGCCGAGGAACAAGATAGGAGGGACGGCTATAAGTAGTGTCAAAATTGATCTCAAGTTTGCCCATTTTCTTTAATAAACTTCTTGTTACTTATGCGGCGTGTTACAAATTCGTAATACTGTAAATCTGAAGGCGATTCTTACATAAAATATGTTACTTTCTTCTACCATTCTATATTCTTATATTTCTCAATGGCATATACTTATCCCTTTGGAGGTTGGTAAGATGGGTTATTTCAAGTAGGGGTGGCAATTATGCCGTTTCTAATCGTGTCGTGTCATTAATCGTGTCGTGTCTAAACATGTCTCATGTCTAAACGGATAAATCTTAAACGTGTAACACGAAAATAACACGGTAACACGATTTCATGTTTTCACGAAAATAACACGGTAACACGAAAACACGATTTCACGAAAATAACACGGTTCACGTTCACACGATAACACAGCCTAAATAACATAAACACGTCCCCTCAAAGGCAAACAATCGTGTTATCGTGTTTTGAGACCTAAACACTAACACGACACAAAAAAACAATCGTGTTATCGTACCATCAAAGGCAAACACGAACATGATTTTTTTCGTGCGTGTTCGTATCGTGTTATCGTGCCGTGAGAGAAATTGCCAGCCCTAATTACAACTGCCCATCATCTTGATTTTTAATTTTTTATGCCATGCAAATTAAAGGCTGCATTTTTTATCACTTGGGTTACGTGAAGTGATAGGGATCATAGAATTGACCAGAAAATGGAACGACGTGGAACCTCGGAACTATGGCTGAGATTTGAGAAAGAAGAAAAATCTTCAATTTTCATAATAAAGAAATTATTTTGGAAACGTGACAAGACAGACAGTATGGGGAGGTGGTTATCATCAATGCTCCGCTCTGCTGACTTCTCCTCTATTAAAGAAGCTGTAGAAGTCTCTGTATTTCTTCACGTTGTCCACATCTCTGATCAGTCTCTCTACTGTAAGTTCTTGTTGAGAGAAGCTGAGAAAGAAAGTGATTATGGAGCTGAAGAATCATTTTTGTGAAGAATCTGCTGATTGTTGTTTTAGCAGCATCAATAAGGAGGAAGAGCTAAAACCTCCATTATCAGTTCTTCAAAGACTTGATCGTCTTGATCAACTGGTATTGTGCTCATCAAACTGTCTATTGTTTTGTTTTTTTGAGTTGATGATCATGATATAGTTTTTGCTTAAACAGCTACAAATTGTGGAAGAGAAGCACTGCTTATCATCAATATTTTCTTCTGGAGATCTCGTAAAAGTTGAAGATCAAGAACAATGCAAGACGATTTCTTCTGCATTGGAGGAAGTTTACCACAAAGGGACGCTAATGGATCGAGTTGCAATGCTCGAAGATCGAGTTCTACAGGTTTTTCTTCGTCACATAATAAGTTTAAATAAATGTATCATACTTTAATTTCTATTTCTTCTATATCAGTTGAGCCTCGAGGTCGATTCTGGACACACTTCGAAATCAAGTTCTTGGGGTGCTGCAACTACTGGGAAGATACAGCCTGAAGCAAAGTTGGAGAAGGGAGCAACAGAGGAGAATCAAACTCAGTTAGAGAAATTGCAGGGCAGTGTTGCTGATCTGAAGGAAATCGATGAACACAAGAGTTCATCGATCGGAAAACAAAGATGGTTTGGATGTTTTCGTGGTGGGAGATGATTCTGCTATGTTACTGCATGAACAGAGAATCCAGCGCCAAAATTCTGAAAAAGGAGACAACTTTATTACTTATTGAATTGTAGAATAATGTATAAACTATAAACACGTACTTGTTGAGTTGTTTCAGGATGCCCAACTGTTATCTCTTTGCCTTGTTATCTCTTTTGATCACTACATTCTATTTTGGAAAAAGATGACATCTTTTCTATATTAATTTCAAATTTTCAATAAAAATGATTGATTAATGTACATATAATCATGTTAACGATCTTAGGGTATAAACTGAATTTGATTCATTTTTGAACCCAGAAGAAAAGAAACCAAACTGCACTAAACATTATCTGATGATGGTAAGATGTGACGTCAAGATATTCATTCGGTCATTTTTTTTATAAACAGAAATTGATGATAAAGTTTTTTATTTACGGTGAAGTAAGAAAATATAAAACTTTGCACTGATTTTGAGGAATCAAGCTAAGACATCAATTTCCCAAATGGCAATACTCTATTGCTGTCTCATCTGATCTGATATAGCAGAAAGTTAGACACCTGTCTCAGCCTAAGAGAATCTGGAGGAACAGCCAGCCACCCAGAGTTCGCATCATCGCATCATGGCGGATCAGACTGCGTTAGTAAAGTGTAGCAGCACGCAATCGGAGTTTCCACCCATTTCGCTCCGACAGCTCTTTATCACGTTATTGGTTCAAATTTCGGATTTTTAAGCTCTTTCGATTGTACTTTGTAGTGCTCTGGTGGCGGAGGAGGAGGAAACCCAACAAAGCCTTTCAGATCTGCGAGAAGAGACAACTGTGGTGTGTTAGATATTTGACTGTGTTAGATATTTGAGTATAATTGAATTGACTAGTTGACCAATATGATCATAATATTTCATTAAACAATTCAGGAACTTCATCAGTTGCTTAGGGACTTCATCCGTTGTTTCATTCTGTATCAGAATTTCATCAGTTGCTTAGGGACGAGTAATGGTGTAATGACTTTGACGCCAAGTTATCTTCCAAGATGTCCCTTTGCTTTGGCGTCAAGATTCCGCCAAGTCTCTTCAAAGGGGTGTGGGGTCTCTTCCAAAGGGTGTGGAGTATTTTCCAAAGGGTGTGACAAACACTATAAATTTGTCATGCTTAAGATTCGAAATCATCATTACAAAAACACACATTCCTTCTCAAGTTCTAGTTCAGACTGATTCTGATTTTATCCGATTGAAAGTTTGGGTGAACCACCAAATTGTTTCAATTTGAAATTGTCGTCAAGAGTTCAGATCAATCCAAGAAATCCTCTCGAAATTCAACAAGCTGTGAGAGTTCGGCAAGACCGATTTGCCGTATTTCAACATATTCCACACGTTGGTCGCATTAGGGATTTGGTTGGGTTCCATCCACTTCAACGTCGTACTGCTCCTTTTCTCTATTCTATTCCTCTCTCCCTACAAAGCCCTCCTGTCAGTATAGTCTTCCTCTCTCTGCTCTTTCTTGATCAGTAGCCAACAATCATATGCATTGTTCCTTACTTCCCTCGAACTGCGTTTTATCAGGGTGTTGGGGTTGCTCGTCATTTTCATGGTGATTCCTATTGATGATAGGAGCAAGACAGGAAGAAAATTATTTGGGTAATTGGTTCTTGATGGTTTGTTTAGGTATAAATTGGCAAATGAAAATCTTGCAATTAGTGTTGAATGTAATTCTGAGTTGGTGGATTTGATTCTGCAGATACATTTGCAGACATGCCTGCAGGTATTTTCCAGTTTCTCTTCATGTGGAAGACATTGACGCCTTTGGATGTTCAACAAAGTGAATTACCCAATCTACCCCCATCAGTGACGGAACTATCCAAGTTTCTTTCATGGTGGACTATATCGAGTTAGAATGCGAATAAAACTAATTTCACAGAAAACGAAGTTGTGAGTGATGAGATATTGATAAAACTACGAAATCGGACGAAACAGATAAATGATACCTAGGAAAAACATATTTAACGTCTTATATACAAGTGATAACAGGAACCATTTGATCTTATATTTTGAGTGATAATGTTTAGAATATATAGTTGATCGAGTACGGAAGAAAACAAAATTTATTTCATCGAAAATGAAGTTCTGAATGAGGAGTAATTCAAAAAACTACAAAATCGGTCTAAACTCAAAGGTGTACCATCACGAAAAATAGATGATTTCGGTCCCAAATATATGTATTATATTAACATTACTGCCTCAATATATATCGAATTAGAATGCGAATAAAACTAATTTCACTGAAAACGGATTTGTGAGTGATGTGATATTGAAAAATCTACGAAATCGGACGAAACAGTTAGGTGATATCTAGGAAAAACGTATTTAACGTCTTATATACAAGTGATAATAGAACCCATTTGATCTTATATTTTGAATGATAATGTTTAGAATATATATTTGATCGAGTACGGATGAAAACAAAATTTATTTTATCAAAAATGGAGTTCTGAATATGGTGTAATTAAAAAAACTATAAAATCGGTCTAAACTCAAAGGGGTACCATCATTGAAAATAGCTGATTTCGGTCCCAAAAATATGTATTATATTAACATTACTACCTCAATATATATCGAGTTATAATGCGAATAAAACTAATTTCACGGCAAACGGAGTTGTGAGTGATGAGATATTGACAAAACTACGAAATCGGACGAAACTCAAACGGGTACCATCACGGAAAATAGTTGATTTCAGTCCCAAAAATATGTATTATATTAACATTACTACCTCAATATATATCGAGTTAGAATGCGAATAAAACTAATTTCACGGAAAACCGAGTTGAGTGATGAGATATTTACAAAACTACGAAATCGGATGAAACACTTAGGTGATTCCTAGGAAAAACGTATTTACCGTCTTATATACAAGTGATAAAAAGAACCATTTGATCTTATATTTTGAGTGATAATGTTTAGAATATATATTTGATCTAGTGTGGAAGAAAACAAAATTTATTTCATCGAAAATTGAGTTCCGAATGAGGAGTAATTCAAAAAACTACAAAATTGGTCGAAACTCAAAGGGGTACCATCACGGAAAATAGTTGATTTCGTTCCCCAAATTAAGTATTATATTAACATTACTACCTCAATATATATCGAGTTAGAATGAGAATAAAACTAATTTAACTGAAAACGGAGTTGTGAGTGATGAAATATTGACAAAATTACGAAATCGGACGAAACACTTAGGTGATACCTAGGAAAAACGTATTTAACGTCTTATATACAAGTGATAACAGGAACCATTTGATATTATATTTTGAGTGATAATGTTTAGAATATATATTTGATCGAGTACGGAAGAAAATAAAATTTATTTCATCGAAAATGGAGTTCTGAATGAGCAGTAATTCAAAAAACTACAAAATCGGTCGAAACTCAAAGGGGTACCATCACAGAAAATAGCTGATTTCAGTCCCAAAAATATGTATTATATTAACATTACTACCTCAATATATATCGAGTTAGAATGCGATTAAAACTAATTTCACTGAAAACGGAGTTGTGAGTGATCAAATATTGACAAAATTACGAAATCGGACGAAACACTTAGGTGATACCTAGGAAAAACGTATTTAACGTCTTATATACAAGTGATAACACGAACCATTTGATATTATATTTTTAGTGATAATGTTTAGAATATATATTTGATCTAGTCCGGAAGAAAACAAAACTTATTTCATTGAAAATGCAGTTCCGAATGAGGAGTAATGCAAAAAACTAGAAAATTGGACGAAACTCAAAGGGTAACTATCACGGAAAATAGTTGATTTCGGTCCCAAAAATATGTATTATATTAACATTACTAACTCAATATGTATCGAGGTATAATGCGAATAAAATCTAATTTCACTGAAAATGCAGTTGTGAGTGATGAGATATTGACCAAACTACGAAATTGGACGAAACAATAAGGTGCCACCTAGGAAAAACGTATTTAACGTCTTATATACAAGTGATAACAGGAACCATTTGATATTATATTTTGAGTGATAATTTTATAATATATATATGATCGAGTATGGAAAAAAATAATTTATTTCATCGAAAATTTAGTTCCGAATAAGGAGTAATTCAAAAAACTACAAAATCGGTCGAAACTCAAAGGTGTACCATTACGGAAAATAGTTGATTTTGGTCCCAAAATTATGTATTATATTAACATTACTGCCTCAATATATATCGAGTTAGAATGCGAATAAAACTAATTTCACTGAAAACGGAGTTGTGAGTGATGAGATATTGAAAAAACTACGAAATCGGACGAAACAGTTAGGTGATACCTAGGAAAAACGTATTTAACGTCTTATATACAAGTGATAACAGGAACCATTTGATCTTATATTTTGAATGATAATGTTTAGAATATATATTTGATCGAGTACGGATGAAAACAAAACTTATTTCATCGAAAACGGAGTTCTGAATAAGGAGTAATTCAAAAAACTACAAAATCGGTCGAAACTCAAAGGGGTACCGTCACGGAAAATAGATGTTTTCACTCCCAAAAATATGTATTATATTAACATTACTACCTCAATATATATCGACTTAGAATGCGAATAAAACTAATTTAACTTCAAACGGAGTTGTAAGTGAGGAGATATTGACAAAACTACGAAATCGGACGAAAATCAAAGTGGTACCATCACGAAAAATAGTTGATTTCGGTCCCAAAAATATGTATTATATTAACATTACTACCTCAATATATATCAAGTTAGAATGAGAATAAAACTAATTTAATTAAAAACGGAGTTGTGAGTGATGAAATATTGACAAAATTACGAAATCGACTCTTAAGTGATACCTAGGAAAAACGTATTTAACGTCTTATATACAAGTGATAACAGGAACCATTTGATATTATATTTTGAGTGATAATTTTATAATATATATATGATCGAGTACGGAAAAAAATAATTTATTTCATCGAAAATTTAGTTCCGAATAAGGAGTAATTCAAAAAACTACAAAATCGGTCGAAACTCAAAGGGGTACCATCGCGGAAAATAGTTGATTTCGGTCCCAAAATATGTATTATATTAACATTACTACTTCAATATATATCGAGTTAGAATGCAAATAAAACAAATTTCACTACAAACGGAGTTGTGAGTGATGAGATATTGACAAAACTACGAAATCGGACGAAACTCAAAGGAGTACCATCACAGAAAATAGTTGATTTCGGTCCCAAAAATATGTATTATATTAACATTACTACCTCAATATATATCGAGTTAGAATGCGAATAAAACTTATTTCACTGAAAACAGAGTTGTGAGTGATGAGATATTGACAAAATTACGAAATCGACTCTTAAGTGATACCTAGGAAAAACGTATTTAGCGTCTTATATACAAGTGATAACAGGAACCATTTGATATTATATTTTGAGTGATAATTTTATAATATATATATGATCGAGTACGGAAAAAAATAATTTATTTCATCGAAAATTTAGTTCCGAATAAGGAGTAATTCAAAAAACTACAAAATCGGTCGAAACTCAAAGGGGTACCATCGCGGAAAATAGTTGATTTCGGTCCCAAAAATATGTATTATATTAACATTACTACTTCAATATATATCGAGTTAGAATGCAAATAAAACAAATTTCACTACAAACGGAGTTGTGAGTGATGAGATATTGACAAAACTACGAAATCGGACGAAACTCAAAGGAGTACCATCACAGAAAATAGTTGATTTCGGTCCCAAAAATATGTATTATATTAACATTACTACCTCAATATATATCGAGTTAGAATGCGAATAAAACTTATTTCACTGAAAACAGAGTTGTGAGTGATGAAATATTGACAAAACTACGAAATCGGACGAAACGGTTAGATGATACCTAGGAAAAACGTATTTAACGTCTTATATACAAGTGATAACAGGATCCGTTTGATCTTATAATTTGAGTGATAATGTTTAGAATATATACTTGATCGAGTACGAAAGAGAACAAATTTATTTAATCGAAAATGGAGTTCTGAATGAGGAGTAATTCAAAAAACTACTAAATCAGTCGAAACTCAAAGGGGTACCATCACAGAAAATAGTTGATTTTGGTACAAACTATATGTATTATATTAACATTACTACCTCAATATATATCGAGTTAGAATGCGAATAAAATTAATTTCCCTGAAAACGGAGTTGTGAGTGATTAGATATTGACAAAACTACGAAATCAGACGAAACAATTAAGTGATACATAGGAAAAACGTATTTAACATCTTATATACAAGTGATAACATGAACCATTTGATATTATATTTTTAGTGATAATGTTTAGATTATATAGTTGATCGAGTACGGCAAAAAACAAAATTTATTTCATCGAAAATGGAGTTCTGAATAAGGAGTAATTAAAAAAACTACAAAATCGGTCGAAACTCAAAGGGGTACATCACGGAAAATAGTTGATTTCGGTCCCGAAAATATGCATTATATTATCATTACTACCTCAATATATATCGAGTTAGAATGTGAATAAAACTAATTTCACTGAAAACGGAGTTGTGAGTGATGAAATATTGACATAACTACGAAATCGGACGAAGCAGTTACGTGATACGTAGGAAAAACGTAGTTCACGTCTTATATACAAGTGATAACAGGAACCATTTGATCTTATATTTTGATTGAGAATGATTAGAATATATATTTGATCTAATCTGGAAGAAAACAAAATTTATTTCATCGAAAATGGAGTTCTCAGTGAGGAGTAATTCAAAAAACTACAAAATCGGTCGAAACTCAAAGGGGTACCTCACGGAAAATAGCTGATTTCGGTCCCAAAATTATGTATTATATTAGCATTACTATCTGAATATATATAGAGTTAGAATGCGAAGAAAACTAATTTCCCTAAAAACGGAGTTGTGAGTGATGAGATATTGACAAAACTACGAAATCAGACGAAACAGTTAGGTGATACCTAGGAAAAACGTATTTAACGTATTATATACAAGTGATAACAGGAGCCATTTGATCTTATATTTTGAGTGATAATGTTTAGAATATATATTTGATCGAGTACGGAAGAAAACAAAATTTATTTCATCGAAAATGGAGTTCCGAATAAGGAGTAATTCAAAAAACTACAAAATCGGTCGAAACTCAAAGAGGTACCATCACGGAAAATAGTTGATTTCAGTCCCAAAAATATGTATTATATTAACATTACTATCTCAATGTATATCGAGTTAGAATGTGAAAAAAACTAATTTCACTGCAAACGGAGTTGTGAGTGATGAAATATTGACATAACTACGAAATCAGACGAAACAGTTACGTGATACCTAGGAAACAGTATTTAACGTCGTATATAAAAGTGATAACAGGAACCATTTGATCTTATATTTGGAGTGATAATGTTTAACTATATATATTTGATCAAGTACGGAAGAAAACAAAATTTATTTCATCGAAAATGGAGTTCTGAATGTAGAGTAATTCAAAAAACTACAAAATTGGTCGAAACTCAAGGGGTACCATCACGGAAAATAGTTGATTTCGGTCCCAAAAATATGTATTATATTAACATTACTACCTCAATATATATCGAGTTAGAATGCGAATTAAACTAATTTAACTTCAAACGGAGTTGTGAGTGAGGAGATATTGACAAAACTACGAAATCGGACGAAACAATTAGGTGATTCCTAGGAAAAATGTATCTAACGTCTTATATACAAGTGATAACAGGAACCATTTGATCTTATATTTTGAGTGATAATGTTTAACTATATATATTTGATCAAGTACGGAAGAAAACAAAATTTATTTCATCGAAAATGGAGTTCTGAATGTAGAGTAATTCAAAAAACTACAAAATTGGTCGAAACTCAAGGGGTACCATCACGGAAAATAGTTGATTTCGGTCCCAAAAATATGTATTATATTAACATTACTACCTCAATATATATCGAGATAGAATGCGAATACAACTAATTTCACTGAAAACGGCGTTGTGAGTGATGAGATATTGACAAAACTACGAAATCAGACGAAATAGTTAGGTGATACCTAGGAAAAACGTATTTAACGTCTTATATACAAGTGATAACAGGAACCATTTGATCTTATATTTGGAGGGATAATATTTAGAATATATATTTGATTGAGTACGGAACTAAACAAAATTTATTTCATCGAAAATGGAGTTCTGAATGAAGAGTAATTCAAAAAACTAAAAAATCGGTCGAAACTCAAAGGGGTACCATCACGGAAAATAGTTGATTTCGGTCCCAAAATTATGTATTATATTAGCATTACTACCTCAATATATATCGAGTTAGAATGCGAATAAAACTAATTTCACTAAAAACGGAGTTGTGAGTGATGAGATATTGAAAAAACTACGAAATCGGACGAAACAATTAAGTGATACCTAGGAAAAATGTATTTAACGTCTTATATACAAGTGATAACGGGAACCATTTGATCTTATATTTTGAGTGATAATGTTTAGAATATATATTTGATCGAGTACGAAAGAATACAAAATTTATTTCATCGCAAATGGACTTCTTAATGAAGAGTAATTCAAAAAATTACAAAATTGGTCGAAACTCAAAGGGGTACCATCACGGAAAATAGTTGATTTCGGTCCCAAAATTATGTATTATATAAACATTACTATGACAATATATATCGAGTTAGAATGCGAATAAAACTAATTTCACTGAAAACGGAGTTTGTGAGTGATGAAATATTGACATAACTACGAAATCGGACGAACCAATTACGTGATACCTACGAAAAACGTATTTAACGTCCTATATACAAGTGATAAGAGGAACCATTTGATCTTATATTTGGAGTTATAATGTTTAGAATATATATTTTATCTAGTCTGGAAGAAAACAAAACTTATTTCATTGAAAATGCAGTTCCGAATGAGAAGTAATGCAAAAAACTAGAAAATTGGACGAAACTCAAAGGGTAACTATCACGGAAAATAGTTGATTTCGGTCCCAAAATTATGTATTATATTAACATTACTATGACAATATATATCGAGTTAGAATGCGAATAAAACTAATTTCACTGAAAACTCAGTTGTAAGTGATGAGCTATTGATAAAACTACGAAATCGGACGAAACGGTTAGATGATACCTAGGAAAAACGTATTTAACGTCTTATATACAAGTGATAACAGGATCCGTTTGATCTTATAATTTGAGTGATAATGTTTAGAATATATACTTGATCGAGTACGAAAGAGAACAAATTTATTTAATCGAAAATGGAGTTCTGAATGAGGAGTAATTCAAAAAACTACTAAATCAGTCGAAACTCAAAGGGGTACCATCACAGAAAATAGTTGATTTTGGTACAAACTATATGTATTATATTAACATTACTACCTCAATATATATCGAGTTAGAATGCGAATAAAATTAATTTCCCTGAAAACGGAGTTGTGAGTGATTAGATATTGACAAAACTACGAAATCAGACGAAACAATTAAGTGATACATAGGAAAAACGTATTTAACATCTTATATACAAGTGATAACATGAACCATTTGATATTATATTTTTAGTGATAATGTTTAGAATATATAGTTGATCGAGTACGGCAAAAAACAAAATTTATTTCATCGAAAATGGAGTTCTGAATAAGGAGTAATTAAAAAAACTACAAAATCGGTCGAAACTCAAAGGGGTACATCACGGAAAATAGTTGATTTCGGTCCCGAAAATATGCATTATATTATCATTACTACCTCAATATATATCGAGTTAGAATGTGAATAAAACTAATTTCACTGAAAACGGAGTTGTGAGTGATGAAATATTGACATAACTACGAAATCGGACGAAGCAGTTACGTGATACGTAGGAAAAACGTAGTTCACGTCTTATATACAAGTGATAACAGGAACCATTTGATCTTATATTTTGATTGAGAATGATTAGAATATATATTTGATCTAATCTGGAAGAAAACAAAATTTATTTCATCGAAAATGGAGTTCTCAGTGAGGAGTAATTCAAAAAACTACAAAATCGGTCGAAACTCAAAGGGGTACCTCACGGAAAATAGCTGATTTCGGTCCCAAAATTATGTATTATATTAGCATTACTATCTGAATATATATAGAGTTAGAATGCGAAGAAAACTAATTTCCCTAAAAACGGAGTTGTGAGTGATGAGATATTGACAAAACTACGAAATCAGACGAAACAGTTAGGTGATACCTAGGAAAAACGTATTTAACGTATTATATACAAGTGATAACAGGAGCCATTTGATCTTATATTTTGAGTGATAATGTTTAGAATATATATTTGATCGAGTACGGAAGAAAACAAAATTTATTTCATCGAAAATGGAGTTCCGAATAAGGAGTAATTCAAAAAACTACAAAATCGGTCGAAACTCAAAGAGGTACCATCACGGAAAATAGTTGATTTCAGTCCCAAAAATATGTATTATATTAACATTACTATCTCAATGTATATCGAGTTAGAATGTGAAAAAAACTAATTTCACTGCAAACGGAGTTGTGAGTGATGGAATATTGACATAACTACGAAATCAGACGAAACAGTTACGTGATACCTAGGAAACAGTATTTAACGTCGTATATAAAAGTGATAACAGGAACCATTTGATCTTATATTTGGAGTGATAATGTTTAGAATATATATTTGATCGAGTACGGAAGAAAACAAAATTTATGTCATCGAAAACGGAGTTCTGAATAAGGAGTAATTCAAAAAACTACAAAATCGGTCGAAACTCAAAGGGGTACCGTCACGGAAAATAGTTGTTTTCACTCCCAAAAATATGTATTATATTAACATTACTACCTCAATATATATTGACTTAGAATGCGAATTAAACTAATTTAACTTCAAACGGAGTTGTGAGTGAGGAGATATTGACAAAACTACGAAATCGGACGAAACAATTAGGTGATTCCTAGGAAAAATGTATCTAACGTCTTATATACAAGTGATAACAGGAACCATTTGATCTTATATTTTGAGTGATAATGTTTAACTATATATATTTGATCAAGTACGGAAGAAAACAAAATTTATTTCATCGAAAATGGAGTTCTGAATGTAGAGTAATTCAAAAAACTACAAAATTGGTCGAAACTCAAGGGGTACCATCACGGAAAATAGTTGATTTCGGTCCCAAAAATATGTATTATATTAACATTACTACCTCAATATATATCGAGATAGAATGCGAATACAACTAATTTCACTGAAAACGGCGTTGTGAGTGATGAGATATTGACAAAACTACGAAATCAGACGAAATAGTTAGGTGATACCTAGGAAAAACGTATTTAACGTCTTATATACAAGTGATAACAGGAACCATTTGATCTTATATTTGGAGGGATAATATTTAGAATATATATTTGATTGAGTACGGAACTAAACAAAATTTATTTCATCGAAAATGGAGTTCTGAATGAAGAGTAATTCAAAAAACTAAAAAATCGGTCGAAACTCAAAGGGGTACCATCACGGAAAATAGTTGATTTCGGTCCCAAAATTATGTATTATATTAGCATTACTACCTCAATATATATCGAGTTAGAATGCGAATAAAACTAATTTCACTAAAAACGGAGTTGTGAGTGATGAGATATTGAAAAAACTACGAAATCGGACGAAACAATTAAGTGATACCTAGGAAAAATGTATTTAACGTCTTATATACAAGTGATAACGGGAACCATTTGATCTTATATTTTGAGTGATAATGTTTAGAATATATATTTGATCGAGTACGAAAGAAAACAAAATTTATTTCATCGCAAATGGACTTCTTAATGAAGAGTAATTCAAAAAATTACAAAATTGGTCGAAACTCAAAGGGGTACCATCACGGAAAATAGTTGATTTCGGTCCCAAAATTATGTATTATATAAACATTACTATGACAATATATATCGAGTTAGAATGCGAATAAAACTAATTTCACTGAAAACGGAGTTTGTGAGTGATGAAATATTGACATAACTACGAAATCGGACGAACCAATTACGTGATACCTACGAAAAACGTATTTAACGTCCTATATACAAGTGATAAGAGGAACCATTTGATCTTATATTTGGAGTTATAATGTTTAGAATATATATTTTATCTAGTCTGGAAGAAAACAAAACTTATTTCATTGAAAATGCAGTTCCGAATGAGAAGTAATGCAAAAAACTAGAAAATTGGACGAAACTCAAAGGGTAACTATCACGGAAAATAGTTGATTTCGGTCCCAAAATTATGTATTATATTAACATTACTATGACAATATATATCGAGTTAGAATGCGAATAAAACTAATTTCACTGAAAACTCAGTTGTAAGTGATGAGCTATTGATAAAACTACGAAATCGGACGAAACGGTTAGATGATACCTAGGAAAAACGTATTTAACGTCTTATATACAAGTGATAACAGGATCCGTTTGATCTTATAATTTGAGTGATAATGTTTAGAATATATACTTGATCGAGTACGAAAGAGAACAAATTTATTTAATCGAAAATGGAGTTCTGAATGAGGAGTAATTCAAAAAACTACTAAATCAGTCGAAACTCAAAGGGGTACCATCACAGAAAATAGTTGATTTTGGTACAAACTATATGTATTATATTAACATTACTACCTCAATATATATCGAGTTAGAATGCGAATAAAATTAATTTCCCTGAAAACGGAGTTGTGAGTGATTAGATATTGACAAAACTACGAAATCAGACGAAACAATTAAGTGATACATAGGAAAAACGTATTTAACATCTTATATACAAGTGATAACATGAACCATTTGATATTATATTTTTAGTGATAATGTTTAGAATATATAGTTGATCGAGTACGGCAAAAAACAAAATTTATTTCATCGAAAATGGAGTTCTGAATAAGGAGTAATTAAAAAAACTACAAAATCGGTCGAAACTCAAAGGGGTACATCACGGAAAATAGTTGATTTCGGTCCCGAAAATATGCATTATATTATCATTACTACCTCAATATATATCGAGTTAGAATGTGAATAAAACTAATTTCACTGAAAACGGAGTTGTGAGTGATGAAATATTGACATAACTACGAAATCGGACGAAGCAGTTACGTGATACGTAGGAAAAACGTAGTTCACGTCTTATATACAAGTGATAACAGGAACCATTTGATCTTATATTTTGATTGAGAATGATTAGAATATATATTTGATCTAATCTGGAAGAAAACAAAATTTATTTCATCGAAAATGGAGTTCTCAGTGAGGAGTAATTCAAAAAACTACAAAATCGGTCGAAACTCAAAGGGGTACCTCACGGAAAATAGCTGATTTCGGTCCCAAAATTATGTATTATATTAGCATTACTATCTGAATATATATAGAGTTAGAATGCGAAGAAAACTAATTTCCCTAAAAACGGAGTTGTGAGTGATGAGATATTGACAAAACTACGAAATCAGACGAAACAGTTAGGTGATACCTAGGAAAAACGTATTTAACGTATTATATACAAGTGATAACAGGAGCCATTTGATCTTATATTTTGAGTGATAATGTTTAGAATATATATTTGATCGAGTACGGAAGAAAACAAAATTTATTTCATCGAAAATGGAGTTCCGAATAAGGAGTAATTCAAAAAACTACAAAATCGGTCGAAACTCAAAGAGGTACCATCACGGAAAATAGTTGATTTCAGTCCCAAAAATATGTATTATATTAACATTACTATCTCAATGTATATCGAGTTAGAATGTGAAAAAAACTAATTTCACTGCAAACGGAGTTGTGAGTGATGAAATATTGACATAACTACGAAATCAGACGAAACAGTTACGTGATACCTAGGAAACAGTATTTAACGTCGTATATAAAAGTGATAACAGGAACCATTTGATCTTATATTTGGAGTGATAATGTTTAACTATATATATTTGATCAAGTACGGAAGAAAACAAAATTTATTTCATCGAAAATGGAGTTCTGAATGTAGAGTAATTCAAAAAACTACAAAATTGGTCGAAACTCAAGGGGTACCATCACGGAAAATAGTTGATTTCGGTCCCAAAAATATGTATTATATTAACATTACTACCTCAATATATATCGAGTTAGAATGCGAATTAAACTAATTTAACTTCAAACGGAGTTGTGAGTGAGGAGATATTGACAAAACTACGAAATCGGACGAAACAATTAGGTGATTCCTAGGAAAAATGTATCTAACGTCTTATATACAAGTGATAACAGGAACCATTTGATCTTATATTTTGAGTGATAATGTTTAACTATATATATTTGATCAAGTACGGAAGAAAACAAAATTTATTTCATCGAAAATGGAGTTCTGAATGTAGAGTAATTCAAAAAACTACAAAATTGGTCGAAACTCAAGGGGTACCATCACGGAAAATAGTTGATTTCGGTCCCAAAAATATGTATTATATTAACATTACTACCTCAATATATATCGAGATAGAATGCGAATACAACTAATTTCACTGAAAACGGCGTTGTGAGTGATGAGATATTGACAAAACTACGAAATCAGACGAAATAGTTAGGTGATACCTAGGAAAAACGTATTTAACGTCTTATATACAAGTGATAACAGGAACCATTTGATCTTATATTTGGAGGGATAATATTTAGAATATATATTTGATTGAGTACGGAACTAAACAAAATTTATTTCATCGAAAATGGAGTTCTGAATGAAGAGTAATTCAAAAAACTAAAAAATCGGTCGAAACTCAAAGGGGTACCATCACGGAAAATAGTTGATTTCGGTCCCAAAATTATGTATTATATTAGCATTACTACCTCAATATATATCGAGTTAGAATGCGAATAAAACTAATTTCACTAAAAACGGAGTTGTGAGTGATGAGATATTGAAAAAACTACGAAATCGGACGAAACAATTAAGTGATACCTAGGAAAAATGTATTTAACGTCTTATATACAAGTGATAACGGGAACCATTTGATCTTATATTTTGAGTGATAATGTTTAGAATATATATTTGATCGAGTACGAAAGAAAACAAAATTTATTTCATCGCAAATGGACTTCTTAATGAAGAGTAATTCAAAAAATTACAAAATTGGTCGAAACTCAAAGGGGTACCATCACGGAAAATAGTTGATTTCGGTCCCAAAATTATGTATTATATAAACATTACTATGACAATATATATCGAGTTAGAATGCGAATAAAACTAATTTCACTGAAAACGGAGTTTGTGAGTGATGAAATATTGACATAACTACGAAATCGGACGAACCAATTACGTGATACCTACGAAAAACGTATTTAACGTCCTATATACAAGTGATAAGAGGAACCATTTGATCTTATATTTGGAGTTATAATGTTAAGAATATATATTTTATCTAGTCTGGAAGAAAACAAAACTTATTTCATTGAAAATGCAGTTCCGAATGAGAAGTAATGCAAAAAACTAGAAAATTGGACGAAACTCAAAGGGTAACTATCACGGAAAATAGTTGATTTCGGTCCCAAAATTATGTATTATATTAACATTACTATGACAATATATATCGAGTTAGAATGCGAATAAAACTAATTTCACTGAAAACTCAGTTGTAAGTGATGAGCTATTGATAAAACTACGAAATCGGACGAAACGGTTAGATGATACCTAGGAAAAACGTATTTAACGTCTTATATACAAGTGATAACATGATCCGTTTGATCTTATAATTTGAGTGATAATGTTTAGAATATATACTTGATCGAGTACGAAAGAGAACAAATTTATTTAATCGAAAATGGAGTTCTGAATGAGGAGTAATTCAAAAAACTACTAAATCAGTCGAAACTCAAAGGGGTACCATCACAGAAAATAGTTGATTTTGGTACAAACTATATGTATTATATTAACATTACTACCTCAATATATATCGAGTTAGAATGCGAATAAAATTAATTTCCCTGAAAACGGAGTTGTGAGTGATTAGATATTGACAAAACTACGAAATCAGACGAAACAATTAAGTGATACATAGGAAAAACGTATTTAACATCTTATATACAAGTGATAACATGAACCATTTGATATTATATTTTTAGTGATAATGTTTAGAATATATAGTTGATCGAGTACGGCAAAAAACAAAATTTATTTCATCGAAAATGGAGTTCTGAATAAGGAGTAATTAAAAAAACTACAAAATCGGTCGAAACTCAAAGGGGTACATCACGGAAAATAGTTGATTTCGGTCCCGAAAATATGCATTATATTATCATTACTACCTCAATATATATCGAGTTAGAATGTGAATAAAACTAATTTCACTGAAAACGGAGTTGTGAGTGATGAAATATTGACATAACTACGAAATCGGACGAAGCAGTTACGTGATACGTAGGAAAAACGTAGTTCACGTCTTATATACAAGTGATAACAGGAACCATTTGATCTTATATTTTGATTGAGAATGATTAGAATATATATTTGATCTAATCTGGAAGAAAACAAAATTTATTTCATCGAAAATGGAGTTCTCAGTGAGGAGTAATTCAAAAAACTACAAAATCGGTCGAAACTCAAAGGGGTACCTCACGGAAAATAGCTGATTTCGGTCCCAAAATTATGTATTATATTAGCATTACTATCTGAATATATATAGAGTTAGAATGCGAAGAAAACTAATTTCCCTAAAAACGGAGTTGTGAGTGATGAGATATTGACAAAACTACGAAATCAGACGAAACAGTTAGGTGATACCTAGGAAAAACGTATTTAACGTATTATATACAAGTGATAACAGGAGCCATTTGATCTTATATTTTGAGTGATAATGTTTAGAATATATATTTGATCGAGTACGGAAGAAAACAAAATTTATTTCATCGAAAATGGAGTTCCGAATAAGGAGTAATTCAAAAAACTACAAAATCGGTCGAAACTCAAAGAGGTACCATCACGGAAAATAGTTGATTTCAGTCCCAAAAATATGTATTATATTAACATTACTATCTCAATGTATATCGAGTTAGAATGTGAAAAAAACTAATTTCACTGCAAACGGAGTTGTGAGTGATGAAATATTGACATAACTACGAAATCAGACGAAACAGTTACGTGATACCTAGGAAACAGTATTTAACGTCGTATATAAAAGTGATAACAGGAACCATTTGATCTTATATTTGGAGTGATAATGTTTAACTATATATATTTGATCAAGTACGGAAGAAAACAAAATTTATTTCATCGAAAATGGAGTTCTGAATGTAGAGTAATTCAAAAAACTACAAAATTGGTCGAAACTCAAGGGGTACCATCACGGAAAATAGTTGATTTCGGTCCCAAAAATATGTATTATATTAACATTACTACCTCAATATATATCGAGTTAGAATGCGAATTAAACTAATTTAACTTCAAACGGAGTTGTGAGTGAGGAGATATTGACAAAACTACGAAATCGGACGAAACAATTAGGTGATTCCTAGGAAAAATGTATCTAACGTCTTATATACAAGTGATAACAGGAACCATTTGATCTTATATTTTGAGTGATAATGTTTAACTATATATATTTGATCAAGTACGGAAGAAAACAAAATTTATTTCATCGAAAATGGAGTTCTGAATGTAGAGTAATTCAAAAAACTACAAAATTGGTCGAAACTCAAGGGGTACCATCACGGAAAATAGTTGATTTCGGTCCCAAAAATATGTATTATATTAACATTACTACCTCAATATATATCGAGATAGAATGCGAATTAAACTAATTTAACTTCAAACGGAGTTGTGAGTGAGGAGATATTGACAAAACTACGAAATCGGACGAAACAATTAGGTGATTCCTAGGAAAAATGTATCTAACGTCTTATATACAAGTGATAACAGGAACCATTTGATCTTATATTTTGAGTGATAATGTTTAACTATATATATTTGATCAAGTACGGAAGAAAACAAAATTTATTTCATCGAAAATGGAGTTCTGAATGTAGAGTAATTCAAAAAACTACAAAATTGGTCGAAACTCAAGGGGTACCATCACGGAAAATAGTTGATTTCGGTCCCAAAATTATGTATTATATAAACATTACTATGACAATATATATCGAGTTAGAATGCGAATAAAACTAATTTCACTGAAAACGGAGTTTGTGAGTGATGAAATATTGACATAACTACGAAATCGGACGAACCAATTACGTGATACCTACGAAAAACGTATTTAACGTCCTATATACAAGTGATAAGAGGAACCATTTGATCTTATATTTGGAGTTATAATGTTAAGAATATATATTTTATCTAGTCTGGAAGAAAACAAAACTTATTTCATTGAAAATGCAGTTCCGAATGAGAAGTAATGCAAAAAACTAGAAAATTGGACGAAACTCAAAGGGTAACTATCACGGAAAATAGTTGATTTCGGTCCCAAAATTATGTATTATATTAACATTACTATGACAATATATATCGAGTTAGAATGCGAATAAAACTAATTTCACTGAAAACTCAGTTGTAAGTGATGAGCTATTGATAAAACTACGAAATCGGACGAAACGGTTAGATGATACCTAGGAAAAACGTATTTAACGTCTTATATACAAGTGATAACAGGATCCGTTTGATCTTATAATTTGAGTGATAATGTTTAGAATATATACTTGATCGAGTACGAAAGAGAACAAATTTATTTAATCGAAAATGGAGTTCTGAATGAGGAGTAATTCAAAAAACTACTAAATCAGTCGAAACTCAAAGGGGTACCATCACAGAAAATAGTTGATTTTGGTACAAACTATATGTATTATATTAACATTACTACCTCAATATATATCGAGTTAGAATGCGAATAAAATTAATTTCCCTGAAAACGGAGTTGTGAGTGATTAGATATTGACAAAACTACGAAATCAGACGAAACAATTAAGTGATACATAGGAAAAACGTATTTAACATCTTATATACAAGTGATAACATGAACCATTTGATATTATATTTTTAGTGATAATGTTTAGAATATATAGTTGATCGAGTACGGCAAAAAACAAAATTTATTTCATCGAAAATGGAGTTCTGAATAAGGAGTAATTAAAAAAACTACAAAATCGGTCGAAACTCAAAGGGGTACATCACGGAAAATAGTTGATTTCGGTCCCGAAAATATGCATTATATTATCATTACTACCTCAATATATATCGAGTTAGAATGTGAATAAAACTAACTTCACTGAAAACGGAGTTGTGAGTGATGAAATATTGACATAACTACGAAATCGGACGAAGCAGTTACGTGATACGTAGGAAAAACGTAGTTCACGTCTTATATACAAGTGATAACAGGAACCATTTGATCTTATATTTTGATTGAGAATGATTAGAATATATATTTGATCGAGTACGGGAAAAAACAAAATTTATTTCATTGAAAATTAAGTTTCGAATAAGGAGTAATTCAAAAAACTACAAAATCGGTTGAAACTCAAAGGAGTACCATCATGAAAAATAGTTGATTTCGGTCCCAAAAATATGAATTATATTAACATTACTACCTCAATATATATCGAGTTAAAATGCGAATAAAACTAATTTCACTGAAAACGGATTTGTGAGTGATGAGATATTGACAAAACTACGAAATCAGACCAAACAATTAAGTGATACCTAGGAAAAACGTATTTAACGTCTTATATACAAGTGAAAACAGGAACCATTTGATCTTATATTTTGAGTGATAATGTTTAGAATATATAGTTGATCGAGTACGGAAGAAAACAAAATATATTTAATCGAAAATGGAGTTCTGAATAATGAGTAATTCAAAAAACTACAAAATCGGTCGAAACTCAAAGGGATACCATCACGGAAAATAGTTGATTTCACTCCCAAAAATATGTATTATATTAACATCATTACCTCAATATATATCAACTTAGAATGCGAATAAAACTAATTTCACTGCAAACGGAGTTGTGAGTGAGGAGATATTGACAAAACTACGAAATCACACGAAACAGTTAGGTGATTCCTAGGAAAAATGTATTTAACTTCTTATATATAAGTGATAACAGTAACCATTTGATCTTATACATTGAGTTATAATGTTTTAATATATAATTGATCGAGTACGGCAGAAAACAAAATTTATTTCATAGAAAATGGAGTTCTGAATAAGGAGTAATTCAAAAATCTACAAAATCGGTCGAACTCAAAGGGGTACCATCACGGAAAATAGTTGATTTCAGTCCCGAAAATATGTATTATATTAACATTACTACCTCAATATATATCGAGTTAGAATGTGAATGAAACTAATTTCATTGAAAACAGATTTGTGAGTGATGAAATATTGACATAACTACGAAATCGGACGAAACAGTTACGTGATACGTAGGAAAAACGTAGTTAACGTCTTATATACAAGTGATAACAGGAACCATTTGATCTTATATTTTGAGTGATAATGTTTAGAATATATATTTGATCTAGTACGGGAAAATAAAATAAAATTTATTTCATCGAAAATTGAGTTCCGAATAAGGAGTAATTCAAAAAACTACAAAATCGGTTGAAACTCAAAGGGGTACCATCATGAAAAATAGTTGATTTCGGTCCCAAAAATATGTATTATATTAAAATTATTACTTCAATATATATCGAGTTAGAATGCGAATAAAACAAATTTCACTGAAAACGGAGTTGTGAGTGATGATATATTGACAAAACTACAAAATTAGACGAAATAATTAAGTGATACCTAGGAAAAACGTATTTAACGTCGTATATACAAGTGATAACAGGAACCATTTGATCTTATATTTTGAGTGATAATGTTTAGAATATATAGTTGATCGAGTACGGCATAAAACAAAATTTATTTCATCGAAAATGGAGTTCTGAATAAGGAGTAATTCAAAAAACTACAAAATTGGTCGAAACTCAAAGGGGTACCATCACGGAAAATAGTTGATTTCGGTCCCGAAAATATGTATTATATTAACATTACTACCTTAATATATATCGAGTTAGAATGCGAATAAAACTAATTTCACTGAAAACGGTGTTTGTTAGTGATGAAATATTGACATAACTACGAAATCAGACGAAACAGTTACGTGATCCCTAGGAAAAACGTATTTAACGTCTTATATACAAGTGATAACAGCAACCATTTAATCTTATATTTGGAGTGATAATGTTTAGAATTTATATTTGATCGAGTACGGAAGAAAACAAAATTTATTTAATCAAAAATGGAGTTCCGAATAAGGAGTAATTCAAAAAACTACAAAATCGGTCGACACTCAAAGAGATACCATCACGGAAAATAGTTGATTTCACTTCCAAAAATATGTATTATATTAACATTATTACCTCAATATATATCAACTTAGAATGCGAATAGAACTAATTTCACTAAAATCGGAGTTGTGAGTGATGAGATATTGACAAAACTACGAAATCGGACGAAAATAGATGATTTCGGTCCCAAAAATATGTATTATATTAACATTACTACCTCAATATATATCGAGTTAGAATGCGAATAGAACTAATTTCACTGAAAACGGAGTTGTGAGTGATAAGATATTGACAAAACTACGAAATCAGACGAAACAGTTAGGTGATACCTAGGAAAAACGTATTTAACGTCTTATATACAAGTGATAAGAGGAACCATATCAACTTATAATTTTAGTGATAATGTTTAGAATATAAATTTAATCTAGTCTGGAAGAAAACAAAATATATTTCATCGAAAATGGAGTTCTTAATGAGGAGTAATTCAAAAAACTACAAAATCGGTCGAAACTCAAATGGGTACAATCACGGAACAGTTAGATGATACCTATAACGAAACAGTTAGGTGATACCTAGAAAAAACGTATTTAACGTCTTATATACAAGTGAGAACAGTTACCATTTGATCTTATATTTGGAGTGATAATGTTTAGAATATATATTTGATCGAGTACAGAAGAAAACAAATTTATTTTATCGAAAATGGAGTTCCGAATATGGAATAATTCAAAAACTACAAAATCGGTCGAAACTCAAAGGGGTACCATCACGGAAAATAGCTGATTTCAATCCAAAAAATATGAATTGTATTAACATTACTACCTCAATATATATCGAGTTAGAATGCGAATAAAACGAATTTCACTAAAATCGGAGTTGTGAGTGATGAGATATTGACAAAACTACGAAATCGGACGAAACAGTTTTTTTTTTGGCCAATAACGAAACAGTTAGATGATACCTAGAAAAAAATGTATTTAACGTCTTATATACAAGTGATAACAGGAACCATTTGATCTTATAATTGGAGTGATAATGTTTAGAATATATATTTGATCGAGTACGGATGAAAACAAAATTTATTTCATCAAAAATGGAGTTCCGAATAAGGAGTAATTCAAAAAATTACAAAACCGGTCGAAACTCAAAGAGGTACTATCACGGAAAATAGTTGATTTCAGTCCCAAAAATATGTATTATATTAACTTTACTACCTCAATAAATGTCGACATAGAATGAGAATAAAACTAATTTCACTGCAAACGGAGTTGTGAGTGATGAGATATTGACAAAACTACGAAATCAGACGAAAATCAAAGGGGTACCATCACGGAAAATAGTTGATTTCGGTCCAAAAAATATGTATTATATTAACATTACTACCTCAATATATATTGAGTTAGAATACGAATAAAACAAATTTCACTGAAACGGAGTTGTGAGTGATGAGATATTGACATAACTACGAAATCGGACGAAACAGTTAAGTGATACCTAGGAAAAACGTATTTAACGTCTTATATACAAGTGATAACCAGAACCATGTTATCTTATATTTTGATTGATAATGTTTAGAATATATATTTGATCGAGTACGGAATAAAACAAAACTTATTTCACCGAAAATGGAGTTCTGAATGAGGAGTAATTCAAAAAACTACAAAATCGGTCGAAACTCAAAGGGGTACCATCACGGAAAATAGCTGATATCGGTCCCAAAAATATGTATTATATTAACATTACTACCTCAATATATATCGAGTTAGAATGCGAATAAAACTAATTTAACTGAAAACGGGGTTGTGAGTGATGAGATATTGACAAAACTACAAAATCGGACGAAACAGTTAGGTGATTCCTAGGAAAAACGTATTTAACGTCTTATATACAAGTGAAACCAAGAACCATTTCAACTTATAATTTAAGTGATAATGTTTAGAATGTATATTTGATTAGTTTGGAAGAAAACAAAATTTATTTCATCGAAAATGGAGTTCTGAATGACGAGTAATTCAAAAAACTACAAAATCGATCGAAACTCATAGGGGTACCATCACGGAAAATAGCTGATTTCGGTCCCAAAAACATGTATTATATTAGCATTACTACCTCAATATATATCGAGTTAGAATGCGAATAAAACTAATTTCACTGAAAACGGAGTTGTGAGTGATGAGATATTGACAAAACTACGAAATCGTACAAAACAATTAAGTGATACCTAGGAAAAACGTATTTAACGTCTTATATACAAGTGATAACGGGAACCATTTGATCTTATATTTTGAGCGATAATGTTTAGAATATATATTTGATCGACTACGGAAGAAAACAAAATTTATTTCATCGCAAATGGACTTCTTAATGAAGAGTAATTCAAAAAACTACAAAATCGGTCGAAACTCAAAGGGGTACCATCACGGAAAATAGTTGATTTCGGTCCCAATATTATGTATTATATTAACATTACTACGACAATATTTATCGAGTTAGAATGCGAATAAAACTAATTTCAATGAAAACGGAGTTGTAAGTGATGAGCTATTGATAAAACTACGAAATCGGACGAAACAGTTAGATGATACCTAGGAAAAACGTATTTAACGTCTTATATACAACTGATAACAAGACCCATTTCAACTTATAATTTTAGTCATAATGTTTAGAATATATATTTGATCTAGTGTTGAAGAAAATAAAATTTATTTCATCGAAAATGGAGTTCTCAATGAGGAGTAATTCAAAAAACTACAAAATCGGTCGAAACTCAAAGGGGTACCATCACGGAAAATAGCTGATTTCGGTCCCAAAATTATGTATTATATTAGCATTACTATCTAAATATATATCGAGTTAGAATGCGAATAAAACTAAATTCACTGAAAACGGGGTTGTGATTGATGAGATATTGACAAAACTACGAAATCGGACGAAACAGTTAGATGATATCTAGAAAAAACGTATTTAACGTCTTATATACAAGTGATAACAGTAACCATTTGATCTTATATTTTGAGTGATAATGTTTAGAATATATATTTGATCGAGTACATAAGAAAAAAAATTTATTTCATCGGAAATGGAGTTCCGAATATGGAATAAGTCAAAAAACCACAAAATCGGTCGAAACTCAAAGGGGTACCATCACGGAAAATAGTTGATTTCGCTCCAAAAAATATGTATTATATTAACATTACTACCTCAATATATATCGATTTAGAATGCGAATAAAACGAATTTCACTAAAAACGGAGTTGTGAGTGATGAGATATTGATAAAACTACGAAATCGGACGAAACAGTTAAGTGATACCTTGGAAAAACGTATTTAACGTCTTATATACAAGTGATAACCAGAACCATGTTATCTTATATTTTGAGTGATAATGTTTAGAATATATATTTGATCGAGTACGGAATAAAACAAAATTTATTTCATCGAAAATGGAGTTCTGAATGTGGAGTAATTCAAAAAACTGCAAAATCGGTCGAAACTCAAAGGGGTACCACCACGGAAAATAGCTGATTTCGGTCCCAAAATTATGTATTATATTAGCATTACTATCTAAATATATATCGAGTTAGAATGCGAATAGAACTAATTTCACTGAAAACGGAGTTGTGAGTGATGAGATATTGACAAAACTACGAAATCGGACGAAACAGTTAGGTGATACCTAGGAAAAACGTATTTAACGTCTTAAATACAAGTGATAACAAGAACCATTTCAACTTATAATTTTAGTCATAATGTTTAGAATATATATTTGATCTAGTCTGGAAGAAAACAAAATTTATTTCATCGAAAATGGAGTTCTCAATGAGGAGTAATTCAAAAAACTACAAAATCGGTCGAAACTCAAAGGGGTACCATCACGGAAAATAGCTGATTTCGGTCCTAAAATTATGTATTATATTAGCATTACTATCTAAATATATATCGAGTTAGAATGCGAATAAAACTAATTTCACTGAAAACGGAGTTGTGAGTGATGAGATATTGACAAAACTACGAAATCGTACAAAACAATTAAGTGATACCTAGGAAAAACGTATTTAACGTCTTATATACAAGTGATAACGGGAACCATTTGATCTTATATTTTGAGCGATAATGTTTAGAATATATATTTGATCGACTACGGAAGAAAACAAAATTTATTTCATCGCAAATGGACTTCTTAATGAAGAGTAATTCAAAAAACTACAAAATCGGTCGAAACTCAAAGGGGTACCATCACGGAAAATATTTGATTTCGGTCCCAATATTATGTATTATATTAACATTACTACGACAATATTTATCGAGTTAGAATGCGAATAAAACTAATTTCAATGAAAACGGAGTTGTAAGTGATGAGCTATTGATAAAACTACGAAATCGGACGAAACAGTTAGATGATACCTAGGAAAAACGTATTTAACGTCTTATATACAACTGATAACAAGAACCATTTCAACTTATAATTTTAGTCATAATGTTTAGAATATATATTTGATCTAGTCTGGAAGAAAATAAAATTTATTTCATCGAAAATGGAGTTCTCAATGAGGAGTAATTCAAAAAACTACAAAATCGGTCGAAACTCAAAGGGGTACCATCACGGAAAATAGCTGATTTCGGTCCCAAAATTATGTATTATATTAGCATTACTATCTAAATATATATCGAGTTAGAATGCGAATAAAACTAAATTCACTGAAAACGGGGTTGTGATTGATGAGATATTGACAAAACTACGAAATCGGACGAAACAGTTAGATGATATCTAGAAAAAACGTATTTAACGTCTTATATACAAGTGATAACAGTAACCATTTGATCTTATATTTTGAGTGATAATGTTTAGAATATATATTTGATCGAGTACATAAGAAAAAAAATTTATTTCATCGGAAATGGAGTTCCGAATATGGAATAAGTCAAAAAACCACAAAATCGGTCGAAACTCAAAGGGGTACCATCACGGAAAATAGTTGATTTCGCTCCAAAAAATATGTATTATATTAACATTACTACCTCAATATATATCGATTTAGAATGCGAATAAAACGAATTTCACTAAAAACGGAGTTGTGAGTGATGAGATATTGATAAAACTACGAAATCGGACGAAACAGTTAAGTGATACCTAGGAAAAACGTATTTAACGTCTTATATACAAGTGATAACCACAACCATGTTATCTTATATTTTGAGTGATAATGTTTAGAATATATATTTGATCGAGTACGGAATAAAACAAAATTTATTTCATCGAAAATGGAGTTCTGAATGAGGAGTAATTCAAAAAACTGCAAAACCGGTCGAAACTCAAAGGGGTACGTACCATCACGGAAAATAGCTGATTTCGGTCCCAAAATTATGTATTATATTAGCATTACTATCTAAATATATATCGAGTTAGAATGCGAATAGAACTAATTTCACTGAAAACGGAGTTGTGAGTGATGAGATATTGACAAAACTACGAAATCGGACGAAACAGTTAGGTGATACCTAGGAAAAACGTATTTAACGTCTTATATACAAGTGATAACAAGAACCATTTCAATTTATAATTTTAGTCATAATGTTTAGAATATATATTTGATCTAGTCTGGAAGAAAACAAAATTTATTTCATCGAAAATGGAGTTCTCAATGAGGAGTAATTCAAAAAACTACAAAATCGGTCGAAACTCAAAGGGGTACCATCACGGAAAATAGTTGATTTCGGTCCCAAAATTATGTATTATATTAGCATTACTATCTAAATATATATCGAGTTAGAATGCGAATAAAACTAAATTCACTGAAAACGGAGTTGTGAGTGATGAGATATTGACAAAACTACGAAATCGTACAAAACAATTAAGTGATACCTAGGAAAAACGTATTTAACGTCTTATATACAAGTGATAACGGGAACCATTTGATCTTATATTTTGAGCGATAATGTTTAGAATATATATTTGATCGACTACGGTAGAAAACAAAATTTATTTCATCGGAAATGGAGTTCCGAATATGGAATAAGTCAAAAAACCACAAAATCGGTCGAAACTCAAAGGGGTACCATCACGGAAAATAGTTGATTTCGGTCCAAAAAATATGTATTATATTAACATTACTACCTCAATACATATCGATTTAGAATGCGAATAAAACGAATTTCACTAAAAACGGAGTTGTGAGTGATGAGATATTGATAAAACTACGAAATCGGACGAAACAGTTAAGTGATACCTAGGAAAAACGTATTTAACGTCGTATATAAAAGTGATAACAGGAACCATTTGATCTTATATTTGGAGTGATAATGTTTAACTATATATATTTGATCGAGTACGGAATAAAACAAAATTTATTTCATCGAAAATGGAGTTCTGAATGAGGAGTAATTCAAAAAACTGCAAAATCGGTCGAAACTCAAAGGGGTACCATCACGGAAAATAGCTGATTTCGGTCCCAAAATTATGTATTATATTAGCATTACTATCTAAATATATATCGAGTTAGAATGCGAATATAACTAATTTCACTGAAAACGGAGTTGTGAGTGATGAGATATTGACAAAACTACGAAATCGGACGAAACAGTTAGGTGATACCTAGGAAAAACGTATTTAACGTCTTATATACAAGTGATAACCAGAACCATATTATCTTATATTTTGAGTGATAATGTTTAGAATATATATTTGATCGAGTACGGAATAAAACAAAATTTATTTCATCGAAAATGGAGTTCTCAATGAGGAGTAATTCAAAAAACTACAAAATCGGTCGAAACTCAAAGGGGTACCATCACGGAAAATAGCTGATTTCGGTCCTAAAATTATGTATTATATTAGCATTACTATCTAAATATATATCGAGTTAGAATGCGAATAAAACTAATTTCACTGAAAACGGAGTTGTGAGTGATGAGATATTGACAAAACTACGAAATCGTACAAAACAATTAAGTGATACCTAGGAAAAACGTATTTAACGTCTTATATACAAGTGATAACGGGAACCATTTGATCTTATATTTTGAGCGATAATGTTTAGAATATATATTTGATCGACTACGGAAGAAAACAAAATTTATTTCATCGCAAATGGACTTCTTAATGAAGAGTAATTCAAAAAACTACAAAATCGGTCGAAACTCAAAGGGGTACCATCACGGAAAATATTTGATTTCGGTCCCAATATTATGTATTATATTAACATTACTACGACAATATTTATCGAGTTAGAATGCGAATAAAACTAATTTCAATGAAAACGGAGTTGTAAGTGATGAGCTATTGATAAAACTACGAAATCGGACGAAACAGTTAGATGATACCTAGGAAAAACGTATTTAACGTCTTATATACAACTGATAACAAGAACCATTTCAACTTATAATTTTAGTCATAATGTTTAGAATATATATTTGATCTAGTCTGGAAGAAAATAAAATTTATTTCATCGAAAATGGAGTTCTCAATGAGGAGTAATTCAAAAAACTACAAAATCGGTCGAAACTCAAAGGGGTACCATCACGGAAAATAGCTGATTTCGGTCCCAAAATTATGTATTATATTAGCATTACTATCTAAATATATATCGAGTTAGAATGCGAATAAAACTAAATTCACTGAAAACGGGGTTGTGATTGATGAGATATTGACAAAACTACGAAATCGGACGAAACAGTTAGATGATATCTAGAAAAAACGTATTTAACGTCTTATATACAAGTGATAACAGTAACCATTTGATCTTATATTTTGAGTGATAATGTTTAGAATATATATTTGATCGAGTACATAAGAAAAAAAATTTATTTCATCGGAAATGGAGTTCCGAATATGGAATAAGTCAAAAAACCACAAAATCGGTCGAAACTCAAAGGGGTACCATCACGGAAAATAGTTGATTTCGCTCCAAAAAATATGTATTATATTAACATTACTACCTCAATATATATCGATTTAGAATGCGAATAAAACGAATTTCACTAAAAACGGAGTTGTGAGTGATGAGATATTGATAAAACTACGAAATCGGACGAAACAGTTAAGTGATACCTAGGAAAAACGTATTTAACGTCTTATATACAAGTGATAACCACAACCATGTTATCTTATATTTTGAGTGATAATGTTTAGAATATATATTTGATCGAGTACGGAATAAAACAAAATTTATTTCATCGAAAATGGAGTTCTGAATGAGGAGTAATTCAAAAAACTGCAAAACCGGTCGAAACTCAAAGGGGTACGTACCATCACGGAAAATAGCTGATTTCGGTCCCAAAATTATGTATTATATTAGCATTACTATCTAAATATATATCGAGTTAGAATGCGAATAGAACTAATTTCACTGAAAACGGAGTTGTGAGTGATGAGATATTGACAAAACTACGAAATCGGACGAAACAGTTAGGTGATACCTAGGAAAAACGTATTTAACGTCTTATATACAAGTGATAACAAGAACCATTTCAATTTATAATTTTAGTCATAATGTTTAGAATATATATTTGATCTAGTCTGGAAGAAAACAAAATTTATTTCATCGAAAATGGAGTTCTCAATGAGGAGTAATTCAAAAAACTACAAAATCGGTCGAAACTCAAAGGGGTACCATCACGGAAAATAGCTGATTTCGGTCCCAAAATTATGTATTATATTAGCATTACTATCTAAATATATATCGAGTTAGAATGCGAATAAAACTAAATTCACTGAAAACGGAGTTGTGAGTGATGAGATATTGACAAAACTACGAAATCGTACAAAACAATTAAGTGATACCTAGGAAAAACGTATTTAACGTCTTATATACAAGTGATAACGGGAACCATTTGATCTTATATTTTGAGCGATAATGTTTAGAATATATATTTGATCGACTACGGTAGAAAACAAAATTTATTTCATCGGAAATGGAGTTCCGAATATGGAATAAGTCAAAAAACCACAAAATCGGTCGAAACTCAAAGGGGTACCATCACGGAAAATAGTTGATTTCGGTCCAAAAAATATGTATTATATTAACATTACTACCTCAATACATATCGATTTAGAATGCGAATAAAACGAATTTCACTAAAAACGGAGTTGTGAGTGATGAGATATTGATAAAACTACGAAATCGGACGAAACAGTTAAGTGATACCTAGGAAAAACGTATTTAACGTCTTATATACAAGTGATAACCAGAACTATGTTATCTTATATTTTGAGTGATAATGTTTAGAATATATATTTGATCGAGTACGGAATAAAACAAAATTTATTTCATCGAAAATGGAGTTCTGAATGAGGAGTAATTCAAAAAACTGCAAAATCGGTCGAAACTCAAAGGGGTACCATCACGGAAAATAGCTGATTTCGGTCCCAAAATTATGTATTATATTAGCATTACTATCTAAATATATATCGAGTTAGAATGCGAATATAACTAATTTCACTGAAAACGGAGTTGTGAGTGATGAGATATTGACAAAACTACGAAATCGGACGAAACAGTTAGGTGATACCTAGGAAAAACGTATTTAACGTCTTATATACAAGTGATAACCAGAACCATATTATCTTATATTTTGAGTGAT
This sequence comes from Chamaenerion angustifolium, assembly GCA_946814005.1. Taxonomy (NCBI): domain Eukaryota; kingdom Viridiplantae; phylum Streptophyta; class Magnoliopsida; order Myrtales; family Onagraceae; genus Chamaenerion; species Chamaenerion angustifolium. Next base: position 1,316,735 of record OX328281.1, read on the forward strand.
AATGTTTAGAATATATATTTGATCGAGTACGGAATAAAACAAAATTTATTTCATCGAAAATGGAGTTCTCAATGAGGAGTAATTCAAAAAACTACAAAATCGGTCGAAACTCAAAGGGGTACCATCACGGAAAATAGCTGATTTCGGTCCTAAAATTATGTATTATATTAGCATTACTATCTAAATATATATCGAGTTAGAATGCGAATAAAACTAATTTCACTGAAAACGGAGTTGTGAGTGATGAGATATTGACAAAACTACGAAATCGTACAAAACAATTAAGTGATACCTAGGAAAAACGTATTTAACGTCTTATATACAAGTGATAACGGGAACCATTTGATCTTATATTTTGAGCGATAATGTTTAGAATATATATTTGATCGACTACGGAAGAAAACAAAATTTATTTCATCGCAAATGGACTTCTTAATGAAGAGTAATTCAAAAAACTACAAAATCGGTCGAAACTCAAAGGGGTACCATCACGGAAAATAGTTGATTTCGGTCCCAATATTATGTATTATATTAACATTACTACGACAATATTTATCGAGTTAGAATGCGAATAAAACTAATTTCAATGAAAACGGAGTTGTAAGTGATGAGCTATTGATAAAACTACGAAATCGGACGAAACAGTTAGATGATACCTAGGAAAAACGTATTTAACGTCTTATATACAACTGATAACAAGAACCATTTCAACTTATAATTTTAGTCATAATGTTTAGAATATATATTTGATCTAGTCTGGAAGAAAATAAAATTTATTTCATCGAAAATGGAGTTCTCAATGAGGAGTAATTCAAAAAACTACAAAATCGGTCGAAACTCAAAGGGGTACCATCACGGAAAATAGCTGATTTCGGTCCCAAAATTATGTATTATATTAGCATTACTATCTAAATATATATCGAGTTAGAATGCGAATAAAACTAAATTCACTGAAAACGGGGTTGTGATTGATGAGATATTGACAAAACTACGAAATCGGACGAAACAGTTAGATGATATCTAGAAAAAACGTATTTAACGTCTTATATACAAGTGATAACAGTAACCATTTGATCTTATATTTTGAGTGATAATGTTTAGAATATATATTTGATCGAGTACATAAGAAAAAAAATTTATTTCATCGGAAATGGAGTTCCGAATATGGAATAAGTCAAAAAACCACAAAATCGGTCGAAACTCAAAGGGGTACCATCACGGAAAATAGTTGATTTCGCTCCAAAAAATATGTATTATATTAACATTACTACCTCAATATATATCGATTTAGAATGCGAATAAAACGAATTTCACTAAAAACAGAGTTGTGAGTGATGAGATATTGATAAAACTACGAAATCGGACGAAACAGTTAAGTGATACCTAGGAAAAACGTATTTAACGTCTTATATACAAGTGATAACCAGAACCATGTTATCTTATATTTTGAGTGATAATGTTTAGAATATATATTTGATCGAGTACGGAATAAAACAAAATTTATTTCATCGAAAATGGAGTTCTGAATGTGGAGTAATTCAAAAAACTGCAAAATCGGTCGAAACTCAAAGGGGTACCACCACGGAAAATAGCTGATTTCGGTCCCAAAATTATGTATTATATTAGCATTACTATCTAAATATATATCGAGTTAGAATGCGAATAGAACTAATTTCACTGAAAACGGAGTTGTGAGTGATGAGATATTGACAAAACTACGAAATCGGACGAAACAGTTAGGTGATACCTAGGAAAAACGTATTTAACGTCTTAAATACAAGTGATAACAAGAACCATTTCAACTTATAATTTTAGTCATAATGTTTAGAATATATATTTGATCTAGTCTGGAAGAAAACAAAATTTATTTCATCGAAAATGGAGTTCTCAATGAGGAGTAATTCAAAAAACTACAAAATCGGTCGAAACTCAAAGGGGTACCATCACGGAAAATAGCTGATTTCGGTCCTAAAATTATGTATTATATTAGCATTACTATCTAAATATATATCGAGTTAGAATGCGAATAAAACTAATTTCACTGAAAACGGAGTTGTGAGTGATGAGATATTGACAAAACTACGAAATCATACAAAACAATTAAGTGATACCTAGGAAAAACGTATTTAACGTCTTATATACAAGTGATAACGGGAACCATTTGATCTTATATTTTGAGCGATAATGTTTAGAATATATATTTGATCGACTACGGAAGAAAACAAAATTTATTTCATCGCAAATGGACTTCTTAATGAAGAGTAATTCAAAAAACTACAAAATCGGTCGAAACTCAAAGGGGTACCATCACGGAAAATAGTTGATTTCGGTCCCAATATTATGTATTATATTAACATTACTATGACAATATTTATCGAGTTAGAATGCGAATAAAACTAATTTCAATGAAAACGGAGTTGTAAGTGATGAGCTATTGATAAAACTACGAAATCGGACGAAACAGTTAGATGATACCTAGGAAAAACGTATTTAACGTCTTATATACAACTGATAACAAGAACCATTTCAACTTATAATTTTAGTCATAATGTTTAGAATATATATTTGATCTAGTCTGGAAGAAAATAAAATTTATTTCATCGAAAATGGAGTTCTCAATGAGGAGTAATTCAAAAAACTACAAAATCGGTCGAAACTCAAAGGGGTACCATCACGGAAAATAGCTGATTTCGGTCCCAAAATTATGTATTATATTAGCATTACTATCTAAATATATATCGAGTTAGAATGCGAATAAAACTAAATTCACTGAAAACGGGGTTGTGATTGATGAGATATTGACAAAACTACGAAATCGGACGAAACAGTTAGATGATATCTAGAAAAAACGTATTTAACGTCTTATATACAAGTGATAACAGTAACCATTTGATCTTATATTTTGAGTGATAATGTTTAGAATATATATTTGATCGAGTACATAAGAAAAAAAATTTATTTCATCGGAAATGGAGTTCCGAATATGGAATAAGTCAAAAAACCACAAAATCGGTCGAAACTCAAAGGGGTACCATCACGGAAAATAGTTGATTTCGCTCCAAAAAATATGTATTATATTAACATTACTACCTCAATATATATCGATTTAGAATGCGAATAAAACGAATTTCACTAAAAACGGAGTTGTGAGTGATGAGATATTGATAAAACTACGAAATCGGACGAAACAGTTAAGTGATACCTAGGAAAAACGTATTTAACGTCTTATATACAAGTGATAACCAGAACCATGTTATCTTATATTTTGAGTGATAATGTTTAGAATATATATTTGATCGAGTACGGAATAAAACAAAATTTATTTCATCGAAAATGGAGTTCTGAATGTGGAGTAATTCAAAAAACTGCAAAATCGGTCGAAACTCAAAGGGGTACCACCACGGAAAATAGCTGATTTCGGTCCCAAAATTATGTATTATATTAGCATTACTATCTAAATATATATCGAGTTAGAATGCGAATAGAACTAATTTCACTGAAAACGGAGTTGTGAGTGATGAGATATTGACAAAACTACGAAATCGGACGAAACAGTTAGGTGATACCTAGGAAAAACGTATTTAACGTCTTATATACAAGTGATAACAAGAACCATTTCAATTTATAATTTTAGTCATAATGTTTAGAATATATATTTGATCTAGTCTGGAAGAAAACAAAATTTATTTCATCGAAAATGGAGTTCTCAATGAGGAGTAATTCAAAAAACTACAAAATCGGTCGAAACTCAAAGGGGTACCATCACGGAAAATAGTTGATTTCGGTCCCAAAATTATGTATTATATTAGCATTACTATCTAAATATATATCGAGTTAGAATGCGAATAAAACTAAATTCACTGAAAACGGAGTTGTGAGTGATGAGATATTGACAAAACTATGAAATCGTACAAAACAATTAAGTGATACCTAGGAAAAACGTATTTAACGTCTTATATACAAGTGATAACGGGAACCATTTGATCTTATATTTTGAGCGATAATGTTTAGAATATATATTTGATCGACTACGGTAGAAAACAAAATTTATTTCATCGGAAATGGAGTTCCGAATATGGAATAAGTCAAAAAACCACAAAATCGGTCGAAACTCAAAGGGGTACCATTACGGAAAATAGTTGATTTCGGTCCAAAAAATATGTATTATATTAACATTACTACCTCAATATATATCGATTTAGAATGCGAATAAAACGAATTTCACTAAAACCGGAGTTGTGAGTGATGAGATATTGATAAAACTACGAAATCGGACGAAACAGTTAAGTGATACCTAGGAAAAACGTATTTAACGTCTTATATACAAGTGATAACCAGAACCATGTTATCTTATATTTTGAGTGATAATGTTTAGAATATATATTTGATCGAGTACGGAATAAAACAAAATTTATTTCATCGAAAATGGAGTTCTGAATGTGGAGTAATTCAAAAAACTGCAAAATCGGTCGAAACTCAAAGGGGTACCACCACGGAAAATAGCTGATTTCGGTCCCAAAATTATGTATTATATTAGCATTACTATCAAAATATATATCGAGTTAGAATGCGAATAGAACTAATTTCACTGAAAACGGAGTTGTGAGTGATGAGATATTGACAAAACTACGAAATCGGACGAAACAGTTAGGTGATACCTAGGAAAAACGTATTTAACGTCTTAAATACAAGTGATAACAAGAACCATTTCAACTTATAATTTTAGTCATAATGTTTAGAATATATATTTGATCTAGTCTGGAAGAAAACAAAATTTATTTCATCGAAAATGGAGTTCTCAATGAGGAGTAATTCAAAAAACTACAAAATCGGTCGAAACTCAAAGGGGTACCATCACGGAAAATAGCTGATTTCGGTCCTAAAATTATGTATTATATTAGCATTACTATCTAAATATATATCGAGTTAGAATGCGAATAAAACTAATTTCACTGAAAACGGAGTTGTGAGTGATGAGATATTGACAAAACTACGAAATCGTACAAAACAATTAAGTGATACCTAGGAAAAACGTATTTAACGTCTTATATACAAGTGATAACGGGAACCATTTGATCTTATATTTTGAGCGATAATGTTTAGAATATATATTTGATCGACTACGGAAGAAAACAAAATTTATTTCATCGCAAATGGACTTCTTAATGAAGAGTAATTCAAAAAACTACAAAATCGGTCGAAACTCAAAGGGGTACCATCACGGAAAATAGTTGATTTCGGTCCCAATATTATGTATTATATTAACATTACTACGACAATATTTATCGAGTTAGAATGCGAATAAAACTAATTTCAATGAAAACGGAGTTGTAAGTGATGAGCTATTGATAAAACTACGAAATCGGACGAAACAGTTAGATGATACCTAGGAAAAACGTATTTAACGTCTTATATACAACTGATAACAAGAACCATTTCAACTTATAATTTTAGTCATAATGTTTAGAATATATATTTGATCTAGTCTGGAAGAAAATAAAATTTATTTCATCGAAAATGGAGTTCTCAATGAGGAGTAATTCAAAAAACTACAAAATCGGTCGAAACTCAAAGGGGTACCATCACGGAAAATAGCTGATTTCGGTCCCAAAATTATGTATTATATTAGCATTACTATCTAAATATATATCGAGTTAGAATGCGAATAAAACTAAATTCACTGAAAACGGGGTTGTGATTGATGAGATATTGACAAAACTACGAAATCGGACGAAACAGTTAGATGATATCTAGAAAAAACGTATTTAACGTCTTATATACAAGTGATAACAGTAACCATTTGATCTTATATTTTGAGTGATAATGTTTAGAATATATATTTGATCGAGTACATAAGAAAAAAAATTTATTTCATCGGAAATGGAGTTCCGAATATGGAATAAGTCAAAAAACCACAAAATCGGTCGAAACTCAAAGGGGTACCATCACGGAAAATAGTTGATTTCGCTCCAAAAAATATGTATTATATTAACATTACTACCTCAATATATATCGATTTAGAATGCGAATAAAACGAATTTCACTAAAAACGGAGTTGTGAGTGATGAGATATTGATAAAACTACGAAATCGGACGAAACAGTTAAGTGATACCTAGGAAAAACGTATTTAACGTCTTATATACAAGTGATAACCAGAACCATGTTATCTTATATTTTGAGTGATAATGTTTAGAATATATATTTGATCGAGTACGGAATAAAACAAAATTTATTTCATCGAAAATGGAGTTCTGAATGTGGAGTAATTCAAAAAACTGCAAAATCGGTCGAAACTCAAAGGGGTACCATCACGGAAAATAGCTGATTTCGGTCCCAAAATTATGTATTATATTAGCATTACTATCTAAATATATATCGAGTTAGAATGCGAATAGAACTAATTTCACTGAAAACGGAGTTGTGAGTGATGAGATATTGACAAAACTACGAAATCGGACGAAACAGTTAGGTGATACCTAGGAAAAACGTATTTAACGTCTTATATACAAGTGATAACCAGAACCATATTATCTTATATTTTGAGTCATAATGTTTAGAATATATATTTGATCGAGTACGGAATAAAACAAAATTTATTTCATCGAAAATGGAGTTCTCAATGAGGAGTAATTCAAAAAACTACAAAATCGGTCGAAACTCAAAGGGGTACCATCACGGAAAATAGCTGATTTCGGTCCTAAAATTATGTATTATATTAGCATTACTATCTAAATATATATCGAGTTAGAATGCGAATAAAACTAATTTCACTGAAAACGGAGTTGTGAGTGATGAGATATTGACAAAACTACGAAATCGTACAAAACAATTAAGTGATACCTAGGAAAAACGTATTTAACGTCTTATATACAAGTGATAACGGGAACCATTTGATCTTATATTTTGAGCGATAATGTTTAGAATATATATTTGATCGACTACGGAAGAAAACAAAATTTATTTCATCGCAAATGGACTTCTTAATGAAGAGTAATTCAAAAAACTACAAAATCGGTCGAAACTCAAAGGGGTACCATCACGGAAAATAGTTGATTTCGGTCCCAATATTATGTATTATATTAACATTACTACGACAATATTTATCGAGTTAGAATGCGAATAAAACTAATTTCAATGAAAACGGAGTTGTAAGTGATGAGCTATTGATAAAACTACGAAATCGGACGAAACAGTTAGATGATACCTAGGAAAAACGTATTTAACGTCTTATATACAACTGATAACAAGAACCATTTCAACTTATAATTTTAGTCATAATGTTTAGAATATATATTTGATCTAGTCTGGAAGAAAATAAAATTTATTTCATCGAAAATGGAGTTCTCAATGAGGAGTAATTCAAAAAACTACAAAATCGGTCGAAACTCAAAGGGGTACCATCACGGAAAATAGCTGATTTCGGTCCCAAAATTATGTATTATATTAGCATTACTATCTAAATATATATCGAGTTAGAATGCGAATAAAACTAAATTCACTGAAAACGGGGTTGTGATTGATGAGATATTGACAAAACTACGAAATCGGACGAAACAGTTAGATGATATCTAGAAAAAACGTATTTAACGTCTTATATACAAGTGATAACAGTAACCATTTGATCTTATATTTTGAGTGATAATGTTTAGAATATATATTTGATCGAGTACATAAGAAAAAAAATTTATTTCATCGGAAATGGAGTTCCGAATATGGAATAAGTCAAAAAATCACAAAATCGGTCGAAACTCAAAGGGGTACCATCACGGAAAATAGTTGATTTCGCTCCAAAAAATATGTATTATATTAACATTACTACCTCAATATATATCGATTTAGAATGCGAATAAAACGAATTTCACTAAAAACGGAGTTGTGAGTGATGAGATATTGATAAAACTACGAAATCGGACGAAACAGTTAAGTGATACCTAGGAAAAACGTATTTAACGTCTTATATACAAGTGATAACCAGAACCATGTTATCTTATATTTTGAGTGATAATGTTTAGAATATATATTTGATCGAGTACGGAATAAAACAAAATTTATTTCATCGAAAATGGAGTTCTGAATGTGGAGTAATTCAAAAAACTGCAAAATCGGTCGAAACTCAAAGGGGTACCACCACGGAAAATAGCTGATTTCGGTCCCAAAATTATGTATTATATTAGCATTACTATCTAAATATATATCGAGTTAGAATGCGAATAGAACTAATTTCACTGAAAACGGAGTTGTGAGTGATGAGATATTGACAAAACTACGAAATCGGACGAAACAGTTAGGTGATACCTAGGAAAAACGTATTTAACGTCTTATATACAAGTGATAACAAGAACCATTTCAACTTATAATTTTAGTCATAATGTTTAGAATATATATTTGATCTAGTCTGGAAGAAAACAAAATTTATTTCATCGAAAATGGAGTTCTCAATGAGGAGTAATTCAAAAAACTACAAAATCGGTCGAAACTCAAAGGGGTACCATCACGGAAAATAGCTGATTTCGGTCCTAAAATTATGTATTATATTAGCATTACTATCTAAATATATATCGAGTTAGAATGCGAATAAAACTAATTTCACTGAAAACGGAGTTGTGAGTGATGAGATATTGACAAAACTACGAAATCGTACAAAACAATTAAGTGATACCTAGGAAAAACGTATTTAACGTCTTATATACAAGTGATAACGGGAACCATTTGATCTTATATTTTGAGCGATAATGTTTAGAATATATATTTGATCGACTACGGAAGAAAACAAAATTTATTTCATCGCAAATGGACTTCTTAATGAAGAGTAATTCAAAAAACTACAAAATCGGTCGAAACTCAAAGGGGTACCATCACGGAAAATAGTTGATTTCGGTCCCAATATTATGTATTATATTAACATTACTACGACAATATTTATCGAGTTAGAATGCGAATAAAACTAATTTCAATGAAAACGGAGTTGTAAGTGATGAGCTATTGATAAAACTACGAAATCGGACGAAACAGTTAGATGATACCTAGGAAAAACGTATTTAACGTCTTATATACAACTGATAACAAGAACCATTTCAACTTATAATTTTAGTCATAATGTTTAGAATATATATTTGATCTAGTCTGGAAGAAAATAAAATTTATTTCATCGAAAATGGAGTTCTCAATGAGGAGTAATTCAAAAAACTACAAAATCGGTCGAAACTCAAAGGGGTACCATCACGGAAAATAGCTGATTTCGGTCCCAAAATTATGTATTATATTAGCATTACTATCTAAATATATATCGAGTTAGAATGCGAATAAAACTAAATTCACTGAAAACGGGGTTGTGATTGATGAGATATTGACAAAACTACGAAATCGGACGAAACAGTTAGATGATATCTAGAAAAAACGTATTTAACGTCTTATATACAAGTGATAACAGTAACCATTTGATCTTATATTTTGAGTGATAATGTTTAGAATATATATTTGATCGAGTACATAAGAAAAAAAATTTATTTCATCGGAAATGGAGTTCCGAATATGGAATAAGTCAAAAAATCACAAAATCGGTCGAAACTCAAAGGGGTACCATCACGGAAAATAGTTGATTTCGCTCCAAAAAATATGTATTATATTAACATTACTACCTCAATATATATCGATTTAGAATGCGAATAAAACGAATTTCACTAAAAACGGAGTTGTGAGTGATGAGATATTGATAAAACTACGAAATCGGACGAAACAGTTAAGTGATACCTAGGAAAAACGTATTTAACGTCTTATATACAAGTGATAACCAGAACCATGTTATCTTATATTTTGAGTGATAATGTTTAGAATATATATTTGATCGAGTACGGAATAAAACAAAATTTATTTCATCGAAAATGGAGTTCTGAATGTGGAGTAATTCAAAAAACTGCAAAATCGGTCGAAACTCAAAGGGGTACCACCACGGAAAATAGCTGATTTCGGTCCCAAAATTATGTATTATATTAGCATTACTATCTAAATATATATCGAGTTAGAATGCGAATAGAACTAATTTCACTGAAAACGGAGTTGTGAGTGATGAGATATTGACAAAACTACGAAATCGGACGAAACAGTTAGGTGATACCTAGGAAAAACGTATTTAACGTCTTATATACAAGTGATAACAAGAACCATTTCAACTTATAATTTTAGTCATAATGTTTAGAATATATATTTGATCTAGTCTGGAAGAAAACAAAATTTATTTCATCGAAAATGGAGTTCTCAATGAGGAGTAATTCAAAAAACTACAAAATCGGTCGAAACTCAAAGGGGTACCATCACGGAAAATAGCTGATTTCGGTCCTAAAATTATGTATTATATTAGCATTACTATCTAAATATATATCGAGTTAGAATGCGAATAAAACTAATTTCACTGAAAACGGAGTTGTGAGTGATGAGATATTGACAAAACTACGAAATCGTACAAAACAATTAAGTGATACCTAGGAAAAACGTATTTAACGTCTTATATACAAGTGATAACGGGAACCATTTGATCTTATATTTTGAGCGATAATGTTTAGAATATATATTTGATCGACTACGGAAGAAAACAAAATTTATTTCATCGCAAATGGACTTCTTAATGAAGAGTAATTCAAAAAACTACAAAATCGGTCGAAACTCAAAGGGGTACCATCACGGAAAATAGTTGATTTCGGTCCCAATATTATGTATTATATTAACATTACTACGACAATATTTATCGAGTTAGAATGCGAATAAAACTAATTTCAATGAAAACGGAGTTGTAAGTGATGAGCTATTGATAAAACTACGAAATCGGACGAAACAGTTAGATGATACCTAGGAAAAACGTATTTAACGTCTTATATACAACTGATAACAAGAACCATTTCAACTTATAATTTTAGTCATAATGTTTAGAATATATATTTGATCTAGTCTGGAAGAAAATAAAATTTATTTCATCGAAAATGGAGTTCTCAATGAGGAGTAATTCAAAAAACTACAAAATCGGTCGAAACTCAAAGGGGTACCATCACGGAAAATAGCTGATTTCGGTCCCAAAATTATGTATTATATTAGCATTACTATCTAAATATATATCGAGTTAGAATGCGAATAAAACTAAATTCACTGAAAACGGGGTTGTGATTGATGAGATATTGACAAAACTACGAAATCGGACGAAACAGTTAGATGATATCTAGAAAAAACGTATTTAACGTCTTATATACAAGTGATAACAGTAACCATTTGATCTTATATTTTGAGTGATAATGTTTAGAATATATATTTGATCGAGTACATAAGAAAAAAAATTTATTTCATCGGAAATGGAGTTCCGAATATGGAATAAGTCAAAAAATCACAAAATCGGTCGAAACTCAAAGGGGTACCATCACGGAAAATAGTTGATTTCGCTCCAAAAAATATGTATTATATTAACATTACTACCTCAATATATATCGATTTAGAATGCGAATAAAACGAATTTCACTAAAAACGGAGTTGTGAGTGATGAGATATTGATAAAACTACGAAATCGGACGAAACAGTTAAGTGATACCTAGGAAAAACGTATTTAACGTCTTATATACAAGTGATAACCAGAACCATGTTATCTTATATTTTGAGTGATAATGTTTAGAATATATATTTGATCGAGTACGGAATAAAACAAAATTTATTTCATCGAAAATGGAGTTCTGAATGTGGAGTAATTCAAAAAACTGCAAAATCGGTCGAAACTCAAAGGGGTACCACCACGGAAAATAGCTGATTTCGGTCCCAAAATTATGTATTATATTAGCATTACTATCTAAATATATATCGAGTTAGAATGCGAATAGAACTAATTTCACTGAAAACGGAGTTGTGAGTGATGAGATATTGACAAAACTACGAAATCGGACGAAACAGTTAGGTGATACCTAGGAAAAACGTATTTAACGTCTTATATACAAGTGATAACAAGAACCATTTCAACTTATAATTTTAGTCATAATGTTTAGAATATATATTTGATCTAGTCTGGAAGAAAACAAAATTTATTTCATCGAAAATGGAGTTCTCAATGAGGAGTAATTCAAAAAACTACAAAATCGGTCGAAACTCAAAGGGGTACCATCACGGAAAATAGCTGATTTCGGTCCTAAAATTATGTATTATATTAGCATTACTATCTAAATATATATCGAGTTAGAATGCGAATAAAACTAATTTCACTGAAAACGGAGTTGTGAGTGATGAGATATTGACAAAACTACGAAATCGTACAAAACAATTAAGTGATACCTAGGAAAAACGTATTTAACGTCTTATATACAAGTGATAACGGGAACCATTTGATCTTATATTTTGAGCGATAATGTTTAGAATATATATTTGATCGACTACGGAAGAAAACAAAATTTATTTCATCGCAAATGGACTTCTTAATGAAGAGTAATTCAAAAAACTACAAAATCGGTCGAAACTCAAAGGGGTACCATCACGGAAAATAGTTGATTTCGGTCCCAATATTATGTATTATATTAACATTACTACGACAATATTTATCGAGTTAGAATGCGAATAAAACTAATTTCAATGAAAACGGAGTTGTAAGTGATGAGCTATTGATAAAACTACGAAATCGGACGAAACAGTTAGATGATACCTAGGAAAAACGTATTTAACGTCTTATATACAACTGATAACAAGAACCATTTCAACTTATAATTTTAGTCATAATGTTTAGAATATATATTTGATCTAGTCTGGAAGAAAATAAAATTTATTTCATCGAAAATGGAGTTCTCAATGAGGAGTAATTCAAAAAACTACAAAATCGGTCGAAACTCAAAGGGGTACCATCACGGAAAATAGCTGATTTCGGTCCCAAAATTATGTATTATATTAGCATTACTATCTAAATATATATCGAGTTAGAATGCGAATAAAACTAAATTCACTGAAAACGGGGTTGTGATTGATGAGATATTGACAAAACTACGAAATCGGACGAAACAGTTAGATGATATCTAGAAAAAACGTATTTAACGTCTTATATACAAGTGATAACAGTAACCATTTGATCTTATATTTTGAGTGATAATGTTTAGAATATATATTTGATCGAGTACATAAGAAAAAAAATTTATTTCATCGGAAATGGAGTTCCGAATATGGAATAAGTCAAAAAATCACAAAATCGGTCGAAACTCAAAGGGGTACCATCACGGAAAATAGTTGATTTCGCTCCAAAAAATATGTATTATATTAACATTACTACCTCAATATATATCGATTTAGAATGCGAATAAAACGAATTTCACTAAAAACGGAGTTGTGAGTGATGAGATATTGATAAAACTACGAAATCGGACGAAACAGTTAAGTGATACCTAGGAAAAACGTATTTAACGTCTTATATACAAGTGATAACCAGAACCATGTTATCTTATATTTTGAGTGATAATGTTTAGAATATATATTTGATCGAGTACGGAATAAAACAAAATTTATTTCATCGAAAATGGAGTTCTGAATGTGGAGTAATTCAAAAAACTGCAAAATCGGTCGAAACTCAAAGGGGTACCACCACGGAAAATAGCTGATTTCGGTCCCAAAATTATGTATTATATTAGCATTACTATCTAAATATATATCGAGTTAGAATGCGAATAGAACTAATTTCACTGAAAACGGAGTTGTGAGTGATGAGATATTGACAAAACTACGAAATCGGACGAAACAGTTAGGTGATACCTAGGAAAAACGTATTTAACGTCTTATATACAAGTGATAACAAGAACCATTTCAACTTATAATTTTAGTCATAATGTTTAGAATATATATTTGATCTAGTCTGGAAGAAAACAAAATTTATTTCATCGAAAATGGAGTTCTCAATGAGGAGTAATTCAAAAAACTACAAAATCGGTCGAAACTCAAAGGGGTACCATCACGGAAAATAGCTGATTTCGGTCCTAAAATTATGTATTATATTAGCATTACTATCTAAATATATATCGAGTTAGAATGCGAATAAAACTAATTTCACTGAAAACGGAGTTGTGAGTGATGAGATATTGACAAAACTACGAAATCGTACAAAACAATTAAGTGATACCTAGGAAAAACGTATTTAACGTCTTATATACAAGTGATAACGGGAACCATTTGATCTTATATTTTGAGCGATAATGTTTAGAATATATATTTGATCGACTACGGAAGAAAACAAAATTTATTTCATCGCAAATGGACTTCTTAATGAAGAGTAATTCAAAAAACTACAAAATCGGTCGAAACTCAAAGGGGTACCATCACGGAAAATAGTTGATTTCGGTCCCAATATTATGTATTATATTAACATTACTACGACAATATTTATCGAGTTAGAATGCGAATAAAACTAATTTCAATGAAAACGGAGTTGTAAGTGATGAGCTATTGATAAAACTACGAAATCGGACGAAACAGTTAGATGATACCTAGGAAAAACGTATTTAACGTCTTATATACAACTGATAACAAGAACCATTTCAACTTATAATTTTAGTCATAATGTTTAGAATATATATTTGATCTAGTCTGGAAGAAAATAAAATTTATTTCATCGAAAATGGAGTTCTCAATGAGGAGTAATTCAAAAAACTACAAAATCGGTCGAAACTCAAAGGGGTACCATCACGGAAAATAGCTGATTTCGGTCCCAAAATTATGTATTATATTAGCATTACTATCTAAATATATATCGAGTTAGAATGCGAATAAAACTAAATTCACTGAAAACGGGGTTGTGATTGATGAGATATTGACAAAACTACGAAATCGGACGAAACAGTTAGATGATATCTAGAAAAAACGTATTTAACGTCTTATATACAAGTGATAACAGTAACCATTTGATCTTATATTTTGAGTGATAATGTTTAGAATATATATTTGATCGAGTACATAAGAAAAAAAATTTATTTCATCGGAAATGGAGTTCCGAATATGGAATAAGTCAAAAAATCACAAAATCGGTCGAAACTCAAAGGGGTACCATCACGGAAAATAGTTGATTTCGCTCCAAAAAATATGTATTATATTAACATTACTACCTCAATATATATCGATTTAGAATGCGAATAAAACGAATTTCACTAAAAACGGAGTTGTGAGTGATGAGATATTGATAAAACTACGAAATCGGACGAAACAGTTAAGTGATACCTAGGAAAAACGTATTTAACGTCTTATATACAAGTGATAACCAGAACCATGTTATCTTATATTTTGAGTGATAATGTTTAGAATATATATTTGATCGAGTACGGAATAAAACAAAATTTATTTCATCGAAAATGGAGTTCTGAATGTGGAGTAATTCAAAAAACTGCAAAATCGGTCGAAACTCAAAGGGGTACCACCACGGAAAATAGCTGATTTCGGTCCCAAAATTATGTATTATATTAGCATTACTATCTAAATATATATCGAGTTAGAATGCGAATAGAACTAATTTCACTGAAAACGGAGTTGTGAGTGATGAGATATTGACAAAACTACGAAATCGGACGAAACAGTTAGGTGATACCTAGGAAAAACGTATTTAACGTCTTATATACAAGTGATAACAAGAACCATTTCAACTTATAATTTTAGTCATAATGTTTAGAATATATATTTGATCTAGTCTGGAAGAAAACAAAATTTATTTCATCGAAAATGGAGTTCTCAATGAGGAGTAATTCAAAAAACTACAAAATCGGTCGAAACTCAAAGGGGTACCATCACGGAAAATAGCTGATTTCGGTCCTAAAATTATGTATTATATTAGCATTACTATCTAAATATATATCGAGTTAGAATGCGAATAAAACTAATTTCACTGAAAACGGAGTTGTGAGTGATGAGATATTGACAAAACTACGAAATCGTACAAAACAATTAAGTGATACCTAGGAAAAACGTATTTAACGTCTTATATACAAGTGATAACGGGAACCATTTGATCTTATATTTTGAGCGATAATGTTTAGAATATATATTTGATCGACTACGGAAGAAAACAAAATTTATTTCATCGCAAATGGACTTCTTAATGAAGAGTAATTCAAAAAACTACAAAATCGGTCGAAACTCAAAGGGGTACCATCACGGAAAATAGTTGATTTCGGTCCCAATATTATGTATTATATTAACATTACTACGACAATATTTATCGAGTTAGAATGCGAATAAAACTAATTTCAATGAAAACGGAGTTGTAAGTGATGAGCTATTGATAAAACTACGAAATCGGACGAAACAGTTAGATGATACCTAGGAAAAACGTATTTAACGTCTTATATACAACTGATAACAAGAACCATTTCAACTTATAATTTTAGTCATAATGTTTAGAATATATATTTGATCTAGTCTGGAAGAAAATAAAATTTATTTCATCGAAAATGGAGTTCTCAATGAGGAGTAATTCAAAAAACTACAAAATCGGTCGAAACTCAAAGGGGTACCATCACGGAAAATAGCTGATTTCGGTCCCAAAATTATGTATTATATTAGCATTACTATCTAAATATATATCGAGTTAGAATGCGAATAAAACTAAATTCACTGAAAACGGGGTTGTGATTGATGAGATATTGACAAAACTACGAAATCGGACGAAACAGTTAGATGATATCTAGAAAAAACGTATTTAACGTCTTATATACAAGTGATAACAGTAACCATTTGATCTTATATTTTGAGTGATAATGTTTAGAATATATATTTGATCGAGTACATAAGAAAAAAAATTTATTTCATCGGAAATGGAGTTCCGAATATGGAATAAGTCAAAAAACCACAAAATCGGTCGAAACTCAAAGGGGTACCATCACGGAAAATAGTTGATTTCGCTCCAAAAAATATGTATTATATTAACATTACTACCTCAATATATATCGATTTAGAATGCGAATAAAACGAATTTCACTAAAAACGGAGTTGTGAGTGATGAGATATTGATAAAACTACGAAATCGGACGAAACAGTTAAGTGATACCTAGGAAAAACGTATTTAACGTCTTATATACAAGTGATAACCAGAACCATGTTATCTTATATTTTGAGTGATAATGTTTAGAATATATATTTGATCGAGTACGGAATAAAACAAAATTTATTTCATCGAAAATGGAGTTCTGAATGTGGAGTAATTCAAAAAACTGCAAAATCGGTCGAAACTCAAAGGGGTACCATCACGGAAAATAGCTGATTTCGGTCCCAAAATTATGTATTATATTAGCATTACTATCTAAATATATATCGAGTTAGAATGCGAATAGAACTAATTTCACTGAAAACGGAGTTGTGAGTGATGAGATATTGACAAAACTACGAAATCGGACGAAACAGTTAGGTGATACCTAGGAAAAACGTATTTAACGTCTTATATACAAGTGATAACAAGAACCATTTCAACTTATAATTTTAGTCATAATGTTTAGAATATATATTTGATCTAGTCTGGAAGAAAACAAAATTTATTTCATCGAAAATGGAGTTCTCAATGAGGAGTAATTCAAAAAACTACAAAATCGGTCGAAACTCAAAGGGGTACCATCACGGAAAATAGCTGATTTCGGTCCTAAAATTATGTATTATATTAGCATTACTATCTAAATATATATCGAGTTAGAATGCGAATAAAACTAATTTCACTGAAAACGGAGTTGTGAGTGATGAGATATTGACAAAACTACGAAATCGTACAAAACAATTAAGTGATACCTAGGAAAAACGTATTTAACGTCTTATATACAAGTGATAACGGGAACCATTTGATCTTATATTTTGAGCGATAATGTTTAGAATATATATTTGATCGACTACGGAAGAAAACAAAATTTATTTCATCGCAAATGGACTTCTTAATGAAGAGTAATTCAAAAAACTACAAAATCGATCGAAACTCAAAGGGGTACCATCAC
The DNA here is from genome assembly GCA_946814005.1 of Chamaenerion angustifolium. Lineage (NCBI taxonomy): Eukaryota > Viridiplantae > Streptophyta > Magnoliopsida > Myrtales > Onagraceae > Chamaenerion > Chamaenerion angustifolium. The sequence continues at coordinate 1,334,690 of OX328281.1, forward strand.
GGAAAATAGTTGATTTCGGTCCCAATATTATGTATTATATTAACATTACTACGACAATATTTATCGAGTTAGAATGCGAATAAAACTAATTTCAATGAAAACGGAGTTGTAAGTGATGAGCTATTGATAAAACTACGAAATCGGACGAAACAGTTAGATGATACCTAGGAAAAACGTATTTAACGTCTTATATACAACTGATAACAAGAACCATTTCAACTTATAATTTTAGTCATAATGTTTAGAATATATATTTGATCTAGTCTGGAAGAAAATAAAATTTATTTCATCGAAAATGGAGTTCTCAATGAGGAGTAATTCAAAAAACTACAAAATCGGTCGAAACTCAAAGGGGTACCATCACGGAAAATAGCTGATTTCGGTCCCAAAATTATGTATTATATTAGCATTACTATCTAAATATATATCGAGTTAGAATGCGAATAAAACTAAATTCACTGAAAACGGGGTTGTGATTGATGAGATATTGACAAAACTACGAAATCGGACGAAACAGTTAGATGATATCTAGAAAAAACGTATTTAACGTCTTATATACAAGTGATAACAGTAACCATTTGATCTTATATTTTGAGTGATAATGTTTAGAATATATATTTGATCGAGTACATAAGAAAAAAAATTTATTTCATCGGAAATGGAGTTCCGAATATGGAATAAGTCAAAAAACCACAAAATCGGTCGAAACTCAAAGGGGTACCATCACGGAAAATAGTTGATTTCGCTCCAAAAAATATGTATTATATTAACATTACTACCTCAATATATATCGATTTAGAATGCGAATAAAACGAATTTCACTAAAAACGGAGTTGTGAGTGATGAGATATTGATAAAACTACGAAATCGGACGAAACAGTTAAGTGATACCTAGGAAAAACGTATTTAACGTCTTATATACAAGTGATAACGGGAACCATTTGATCTTATATTTTGAGCGATAATGTTTAGAATATATATTTGATCGACTACGGAAGAAAACAAAATTTATTTCATCGCAAATGGACTTCTTAATGAAGAGTAATTCAAAAAACTACAAAATCGATCGAAACTCAAAGGGGTACCATCACGGAAAATAGTTGATTTCGGTCCCAATATTATGTATTATATTAACATTACTACGACAATATTTATCGAGTTAGAATGCGAATAAAACTAATTTCAATGAAAACGGAGTTGTAAGTGATGAGCTATTGATAAAACTACGAAATCGGACGAAACAGTTAGATGATACCTAGGAAAAACGTATTTAACGTCTTATATACAACTGATAACAAGAACCATTTCAACTTATAATTTTAGTCATAATGTTTAGAATATATATTTGATCTAGTCTGGAAGAAAACAAAATTTATTTCATCGAAAATGGAGTTCTCAATGAGGAGTAATTCAAAAAACTACAAAATCGGTCGAAACTCAAAGGGGTACCATCACGGAAAATAGCTGATTTCGGTCCTAAAATTATGTATTATATTAGCATTACTATCTAAATATATATCGAGTTAGAATGCGAATAAAACTAATTTCACTGAAAACGGAGTTGTGAGTGATGAGATATTGACAAAACTACGAAATCGTACAAAACAATTAAGTGATACCTAGGAAAAACGTATTTAACGTCTTATATACAAGTGATAACGGGAACCATTTGATCTTATATTTTGAGCGATAATGTTTAGAATATATATTTGATCGACTACGGAAGAAAACAAAATTTATTTCATCGCAAATGGACTTCTTAATGAAGAGTAATTCAAAAAACTACAAAATCGATCGAAACTCAAAGGGGTACCATCACGGAAAATAGTTGATTTCGGTCCCAATATTATGTATTATATTAACATTACTACGACAATATTTATCGAGTTAGAATGCGAATAAAACTAATTTCAATGAAAACGGAGTTGTAAGTGATGAGCTATTGATAAAACTACGAAATCGGACGAAACAGTTAGATGATACCTAGGAAAAACGTATTTAACGTCTTATATACAACTGATAACAAGAACCATTTCAACTTATAATTTTAGTCATAATGTTTAGAATATATATTTGATCTAGTCTGGAAGAAAATAAAATTTATTTCATCGAAAATGGAGTTCTCAATGAGGAGTAATTCAAAAAACTACAAAATCGGTCGAAACTCAAAGGGGTACCATCACGGAAAATAGCTGATTTCGGTCCCAAAATTATGTATTATATTAGCATTACTATCTAAATATATATCGAGTTAGAATGCGAATAAAACTAAATTCACTGAAAACGGGGTTGTGATTGATGAGATATTGACAAAACTACGAAATCGGACGAAACAGTTAGATGATATCTAGAAAAAACGTATTTAACGTCTTATATACAAGTGATAACAGTAACCATTTGATCTTATATTTTGAGTGATAATGTTTAGAATATATATTTGATCGAGTACATAAGAAAAAAAAATTATTTCATCGGAAATGGAGTTCCGAATATGGAATAAGTCAAAAAACCACAAAATCGGTCGAAACTCAAAGGGGTACCATCACGGAAAATAGTTGATTTCGCTCCAAAAAATATGTATTATATTAACATTACTACCTCAATATATATCGATTTAGAATGCGAATAAAACGAATTTCACTAAAAACGGAGTTGTGAGTGATGAGATATTGATAAAACTACGAAATCGGACGAAACAGTTAAGTGATACCTAGGAAAAACGTATTTAACGTCTTATATACAAGTGATAACCAGAACCATGTTATCTTATATTTTGAGTGATAATGTTTAGAATATATATTTGATCGAGTACGGAATAAAACAAAATTTATTTCATCGAAAATGGAGTTCTGAATGTGGAGTAATTCAAAAAACTGCAAAATCGGTCGAAACTCAAAGGGGTACCACCACGGAAAATAGCTGATTTCGGTCCCAAAATTATGTATTATATTAGCATTACTATCTAAATATATATCGAGTTAGAATGCGAATAGAACTAATTTCACTGAAAACGGAGTTGTGAGTGATGAGATATTGACAAAACTACGAAATCGGACGAAACAGTTAGGTGATACCTAGGAAAAACGTATTTAACGTCTTATATACAAGTGATAACAAGAACCATTTCAACTTATAATTTTAGTCATAATGTTTAGAATATATATTTGATCTAGTCTGGAAGAAAACAAAATTTATTTCATCGAAAATGGAGTTCTCAATGAGGAGTAATTCAAAAAACTACAAAATCGGTCGAAACTCAAAGGGGTACCATCACGGAAAATAGCTGATTTCGGTCCTAAAATTATGTATTATATTAGCATTACTATCTAAATATATATCGAGTTAGAATGCGAATAAAACTAATTTCACTGAAAACGGAGTTGTGAGTGATGAGATATTGACAAAACTACGAAATCGTACAAAACAATTAAGTGATACCTAGGAAAAACGTATTTAACGTCTTATATACAAGTGATAACGGGAACCATTTGATCTTATATTTTGAGCGATAATGTTTAGAATATATATTTGATCGACTACGGAAGAAAACAAAATTTATTTCATCGCAAATGGACTTCTTAATGAAGAGTAATTCAAAAAACTACAAAATCGATCGAAACTCAAAGGGGTACCATCACGGAAAATAGTTGATTTCGGTCCCAATATTATGTATTATATTAACATTACTACGACAATATTTATCGAGTTAGAATGCGAATAAAACTAATTTCAATGAAAACGGAGTTGTAAGTGATGAGCTATTGATAAAACTACGAAATCGGACGAAACAGTTAGATGATACCTAGGAAAAACGTATTTAACGTCTTATATACAACTGATAACAAGAACCATTTCAACTTATAATTTTAGTCATAATGTTTAGAATATATATTTGATCTAGTCTGGAAGAAAATAAAATTTATTTCATCGAAAATGGAGTTCTCAATGAGGAGTAATTCAAAAAACTACAAAATCGGTCGAAACTCAAAGGGGTACCATCACGGAAAATAGCTGATTTCGGTCCCAAAATTATGTATTATATTAGCATTACTATCTAAATATATATCGAGTTAGAATGCGAATAAAACTAAATTCACTGAAAACGGGGTTGTGATTGATGAGATATTGACAAAACTACGAAATCGGACGAAACAGTTAGATGATATCTAGAAAAAACGTATTTAACGTCTTATATACAAGTGATAACAGTAACCATTTGATCTTATATTTTGAGTGATAATGTTTAGAATATATATTTGATCGAGTACATAAGAAAAAATTTTTATTTCATCGGAAATGGAGTTCCGAATATGGAATAAGTCAAAAAACCACAAAATCGGTCGAAACTCAAAGGGGTACCATCACGGAAAATAGTTGATTTCGCTCCAAAAAATATGTATTATATTAACATTACTACCTCAATATATATCGATTTAGAATGCGAATAAAACGAATTTCACTAAAAACGGAGTTGTGAGTGATGAGATATTGATAAAACTACGAAATCGGACGAAACAGTTAAGTGATACCTAGGAAAAACGTATTTAACGTCTTATATACAAGTGATAACCAGAACCATGTTATCTTATATTTTGAGTGATAATGTTTAGAATATATATTTGATCGAGTACGGAATAAAACAAAATTTATTTCATCGAAAATGGAGTTCTGAATGTGGAGTAATTCAAAAAACTGCAAAATCGGTCGAAACTCAAAGGGGTACCATCACGGAAAATAGCTGATTTCGGTCCCAAAATTATGTATTATATTAGCATTACTATCTAAATATATATCGAGTTAGAATGCGAATAGAACTAATTTCACTGAAAACGGAGTTGTGAGTGATGAGATATTGACAAAACTACGAAATCGGACGAAACAGTTAGGTGATACCTAGGAAAAACGTATTTAACGTCTTATATACAAGTGATAACAAGAACCATTTCAACTTATAATTTTAGTCATAATGTTTAGAATATATATTTGATCTAGTCTGGAAGAAAACAAAATTTATTTCATCGAAAATGGAGTTCTCAATGAGGAGTAATTCAAAAAACTACAAAATCGGTCGAAACTCAAAGGGGTACCATCACGGAAAATAGCTGATTTCGGTCCTAAAATTATGTATTATATTAGCATTACTATCTAAATATATATCGAGTTAGAATGCGAATAAAACTAATTTCACTGAAAACGGAGTTGTGAGTGATGAGATATTGACAAAACTACGAAATCGTACAAAACAATTAAGTGATACCTAGGAAAAACGTATTTAACGTCTTATATACAAGTGATAACGGGAACCATTTGATCTTATATTTTGAGCGATAATGTTTAGAATATATATTTGATCGACTACGGAAGAAAACAAAATTTATTTCATCGCAAATGGACTTCTTAATGAAGAGTAATTCAAAAAACTACAAAATCGGTCGAAACTCAAAGGGGTACCATCACGGAAAATATTTGATTTCGGTCCCAATATTATGTATTATATTAACATTACTACGACAATATTTATCGAGTTAGAATGCGAATAAAACTAATTTCAATGAAAACGGAGTTGTAAGTGATGAGCTATTGATAAAACTACGAAATCGGACGAAACAGTTAGATGATACCTAGGAAAAACGTATTTAACGTCTTATATACAACTGATAACAAGAACCATTTCAACTTATAATTTTAGTCATAATGTTTAGAATATATATTTGATCTAGTCTGGAAGAAAATAAAATTTATTTCATCGAAAATGGAGTTCTCAATGAGGAGTAATTCAAAAAACTACAAAATCGGTCGAAACTCAAAGGGGTACCATCACGGAAAATAGCTGATTTCGGTCCCAAAATTATGTATTATATTAGCATTACTATCTAAATATATATCGAGTTAGAATGCGAATAAAACTAAATTCACTGAAAACGGGGTTGTGATTGATGAGATATTGACAAAACTACGAAATCGGACGAAACAGTTAGATGATATCTAGAAAAAACGTATTTAACGTCTTATATACAAGTGATAACAGTAACCATTTGATCTTATATTTTGAGTGATAATGTTTAGAATATATATTTGATCGAGTACATAAGAAAAAAAAATTATTTCATCGGAAATGGAGTTCCGAATATGGAATAAGTCAAAAAACCACAAAATCGGTCTAAACTCAAAGGGGTACCATCACGGAAAATAGCTGATTTCGGTCCAAAAAATATGTATTATATTAACATTACTACCTCAATATATATCGATTTAGAATGCGAATAAAACGAATTTCACTAAAAACGGAGTTGTGAGTGATGAGATATTGATAAAACTACGAAATCGGACGAAACAGTTAAGTGATACCTAGGAAAAATGTATTTAACGTCTTATATACAAGTGATAACTAGAACCATTTGATCTTATATTTTGAGTGATAATGTTTAGAATATATATTTGATCGAGTACGGAAGAAAACAAAATTTATTTCATCGAAAATGGAGTTCTGAATGAGGAGTAATTCAAAAAACTACAAAATCGGTCGAAACTCAAAGGGGTACCATCACAGACATTCCACATACACAACTACTTTTCCTCTCCCTTTTATCACCGGACTCCCGCTGACTTTACCATCGGATGGGAAACAACGGGAACACCTTAGGATTTTCTTCCATGCAGTTCTGTGGAGCCCCAGCGAAAGCTTGACAATGACGAACTTAGGGCGAAGTGGCAACTCAAGATCCAACGGTGTAGCTAGTTTGTCGGGTTTATAATTTGCGGAGTAACCATTCATTCGAAATGTAATGATTGACGTAAGTCTATGTTATATCCTGAAATAATTTAAAATCTTTATAATCAAAAGAAAAACTACTTAAATTTAATAAATATTCCTCTTTTTCAGAGCATGGTGTCGATTGAGCGTTTGTGGAATCAGTAGACCGTCACATAAATTTCCGATTATTTGTACAATATTAATGAGCAAAGACCCAGAATGTTCGATTCCATTTGATAGTGATAGTTGATCTCGTAGCTCTTGTTTTTCTGCAAAGCACCCACACAATTTCCAGATTCTGCAGATAATATGAATAAAAGGACAAACTTTCCTTCTCCATTAAATTTTATGAATGTGGGTTTCTTCCTTTACCACATTTTTTTTTGCAAAAATCCAATCTTTAATATTTGGCTATCAAAATTTCGTCTATGATATATATATATTGCTAGAGTCTAATAGATTCAGCTGCATGCCACAAGTTTCTTCCCCCATTTTGTTTGAAGTTCGGGATCATACTTCAAATTTTCGGTATGATTATTTCCTATTTAAATGATAAATTTGCAGTTCTCGATGAAAAATGAAACCTTTTGAATCTTAAAAACTGGGTTTTTATTAATCAAATGATGTTTTTTGACAATTTTTGTAGTGATAACTTTATCTAACAGATTACTGACGTATGTATTTCTGACGATCTTCATCTTCAAGAACAGAAATGGAAGCAGGAAGCCTCATCAATGGACAATTCATGCGTGGCCTGGGGGGATTCCTCAGAAAAAGCATGTTCAACGTGATATCGGTGGGTCCCATCCCGGCCCACGTGGCTTTCATCATGGACGGCAACCGGCGTTTCGCGAAGAAGCACAACCTGGCCGAAGGGGAAGGCCATAAGGCTGGTTTTTCCTCCCTCCTGGCTGTCCTCAACTACTGCTATGAACTGGGGATCAAATACGTCACCGTATACGCCTTCAGCATCGACAACTTCCGGCGAAAGCCCGAGATCGTCAAGTACCTGATGAGCCTGATGCTGGAGAAGATCGAGGAGATGATGAATCAAGAAAGCATCGTGAATCAGTACGGAATCCGGTTGCTTTTCGTCGGGGACTTGAGTCTGTTGGCCGATAACGTCAGGGAGGCGGCGGAGAAGGCCATGAAGGCCACCGCGAAGAACAGACGCGGGTTCCTGCTAGTCTGCGTTGCCTATACATCGACCGACGAAATGGCCCACGCCATTGAAGAATCATGCAAGGACAAATTCGTTGAGTTTCAGAACGGAGTGATCGAAGCGGCGGAGACTAAAAGAGATGGAGTTGTGAAGCTGGGTGATGTGGAGAAGAAGATGTATATGGCGGTGGCTCCTGATCCCGATATTCTGATCCGGAGCTCTGGCGAGCTCCGGTTGAGTAACTTCCTGACGTGGCAAACTGAATTCGCGCCGCTCTACTCTCCGGCGGCTCTTTGGCCGGAGTTGGGTCTGTGGCATATTGTTTGGGGAGTTCTGATATATCAGAGGAGCTATGCGTACTTGGAGAAGTCAAAGAAGCATTCTTGAATCGCAGCCCCTCGTGTGTTTAGATATAACATAATAGATTATAGGAGAATAATACGATCATAGGAGGTTTAATTACTTCAACTGTTACTTATGTTGTCAACTATGACTGAACGATTCAAATTTGAGCTCAATTGTTATGTTGGCAGATGTGACTGAACGGTTATCTCCGTTAAACTTGTGTATGTACTGTACACGTGATCTTGTTCAAACTTAAATTTCCTAATATACTCTTCTTCTTCTTCATTTACATACAACCAAAGGAAGAAAGAGTTGCATAAATTTAAATTGGAATTTGAATTAGAGTTTCAGTAGAAGCATTTTGACCCCTTCTTTTGAATTTGAATTTGAATCGAGAGCAATCTAGGGATCGAAGAACGAACATACCCAAATTCAAGAACGGAATTTCATACTTAATGTGAAAATTTACAGCAAGAATTCGCTTGATTCTGCAATAGATTGATGGAGATATTGAATGTGGGATCCAGAAGCGGTCTGCCTCCTCTGTGTCAGGCCCTGGTGGATCTGGGTGGAACAAGAGAGATCGCCACGAAGAAGCCGTGGTTGGTGCTGAGGGACCTGGGTTTTTCTGCAGAAGAAGCCGCAGCATCCCCGCCTGATTTTGGTCGAAAAATCGCAGAAGAAGAAGCTTCGTCTTGCTGAAGAAGCCACAACATCAAGACGAAGCTTTAGAGGTTGAAGATCAAGTCGTAGCATCCCCGCCTGATTTTGGTCGAAAAATCGCGATGGTTTCGGTCCCCTTGATCGAAGAACAGAGGTTGAAGATGAAAGATTTGATTTTCGGCTAAAAAAGGGTAAAATGGTCCATCACTACATTTATCAAATGCTTTCATGAGCAATAAACACGGATGTTAAGTACCAATAAAATTCCCTAAACGGATTAACTTGAATACCCACATCATATAAAAGAACACAATTTGTGTCTGGTTTGTCTTAACTCGGGTTTTAAGCGCATGAGTCTTGACCCGTTGGGTTGTTTTCCATGAGCTTATAACTGCGTTTGTCACTTGACTTGGAAAAATATTACTTGTCTCTCAAGCAATGACATTCCCATTTTACAAATGCAAATCAGTGTTGTACAATCTATTATAACCAAGATTTTACACTCCAAAACCGAACCCTCTAATCCGAAAACCAAGTTTATACTACAAACTAGGATCGATTTTGGTTCTTTTTTAAAAAATATATATATATATGGTCTGCTACCTTCTAAACTGAATTACAAAAAATCATGCAAGTGTAGCTAATACGATTTTTATGCCAAGATTAAGTTTTTACTTAGGAATCATAACTGAATCGAACCATGCAAGGTCATGATACCAGCCACATAAACAAGGTCGACCATAGCGTTAATGCGATAGAAGCCAACGCATACGTCCATAGCATAAGGACAGAGCATTCACTTTCTCCTGCTCCGAACAACTGAGTCATTGTCCCTGTCCGATCACACATTAAAAGGTTAGATCTTGTGGGAAGGTGAGGTGTTGGACATTCGTTACCGACGAAATTAAGGTTCGTCGCTAAATGTCCGTCACCAAAAGCATTCTTACTTCTGTCAGTAAAAGTTAATTTTTAACCTTACCTATGTTCATCGCAGGAGGAAGTGAATATTGCAGTAGCAAAATGAAAAGATAGAGCGGATCAGCGTGGACCAAGCCTAAATGTAAAGCGCCTTTCACGATCCCGATCCCCATAATCGGCAGCAAGATATAACGTACTACAACAACTCCGATAATCAGTGATGGTTGAATCCCTGATCCCTTTAACCCTGATAAAACCATAATTCATCATTGTAAAGAATAAGTGGTCATTTTAATGTAACACATTATGTAGGGTAAATTTACTACCTTTAAGAAGGTTACCCCCCATTATCAAGGTAACTGCAGGGATGGCTGCATCGCTGTGTAGAAAAATCGAAAACGAGAACAACATTAATCATACTACGCAACGAGACTTGGAAGGCAAGTAAAAGTGACTTGTTAGGATGGATTTACAACAACACCTTAATCGGATGAAGAAGAAGAAGAAGAATTCTAGAGATATTAGGGAGAAGTAGAGAAACTCTGTTTTTCCATGGTAACATCAAAAATTAGGGTAACCTCCACGCGGTTTGGTTAATATGCATTGATGACAGGTTACTGTTACAAAATACATATACATGGAGAAATACATTACAGTACAGTACAGTCTACGGGTACATTAATACTAGGGGTGGTAATTTCTGGCACGACACGATCTGCTTTAAAGTGTATATGGGTTTGACCTTAACGGATCTCATGTCTAAACAACTCTTATACGTTTAGACACGATTAATAATCGTGTCTAAACAACTCATATATGCGAATATCTGTATAAACACGATTAACTAATCGTGTCTAACCGTGTCGTGTATACCCGTGACACAAATAAAGACACGATTAACTAATCGTGTCTAATCGTGACACATTCAGAAAAATTTATAAAATTAATGTTTTTCGTGTTAATTGTGTCGTGTAACGTGTCGTTTCGTGTTTAATCGTGTAAATCTGTATCAATCAAGACGTTCTTAATCGTGTCGTGTTGTGTTGATCGTGTTGGTTCGTATCGTGTCGTACTGTGTCGTGTCTATCCGTTATGTTTTTTGTTTTTTAAATTCCAAGAAAGTTCATCGTGTCCCATGTCGTGTCACGTGTGATCTGCTACTTAATCGTGTCGTGTTCGTGTCTGATGTTTTAAGACACGTTTAGAAATTATCCATTTAGACACAAAACATGTTAAGACACGACATAATTAATAACACAATACGATTAGACACGACACGACACGATTGCCACCCCTAATTAATACATAAACTAACATTACATATTAATCAGGCTACACTACCTAACATAACTTGCTGTCCAAGAAAATCAAGTAAATCTTACTAGAATATGGAGAAGAGATTACCCTATTAAAGAAGCAGTGCCTTCGATGACACGAAGAGGAGCAGTGACACCGATCATTAGATTTTGAATGAATGGTACGACGCCAATTATAAACCCGACAAACTGCATTTATCAGTTCAACTTCTATCACTCATCATCTTTTCATGAACTACTTTATCTACAAAAACATTCATAGCTGTATCGAGGATACGAAAAAGAATAGGTTACCGCTCCGATTGTGGATGGTGCTAACAAAGATTTAAGGTTGATCTTTGTTGCTAAGGTTGCAGGGTATTGCAGCAATTTGTTCCATACCGTCACCGGCATTGCCAAGGGAAGCATCGGCTTGAATGATTCATCGATCAACGCGGGGTCTTCTGAAGGAAGAAGTGGTTGATAATAATCTTTCATGGCAGATTTCAGATCATTACTCGATTCCTGCTTTGCTTCCATGGAGGAAACACGTACGATGTTGTAAACATAGGACCACAAATAGATCGCGCCAGTCTGAATAGAATTAAGGGTAATTAGAAATATGTTAGCCAAACTTTTTACAAGTTTTGACAATTTGCTAGTTTTTCATTGTAACTGTGGACCGTACTGCCATGGATAACGAAGCATAAGCCATTCCATTAGATTGGCACGAGTCGGGATCTCCAAACGGACTTCCTTTCTCCTTGCAGACCGCGGGGATGATGATCAAAAGCATGTTGCCAAGATTTCCTATCCAAATCCAGTAGGAAGAGCAAGTTGCTTGGGTTACAAGAAACCATACTGAGCTTTAATGAACTTATAAGGGTAGTATGCATGAAGTTCATCTGATATATACCCGCAGCACAACACCCCAAAACGAGGCCTTTTAGATGCTTAGGAGGCCGTGTGATTTGTATTAGAATCCATCCCAAAGCTGAGCCGATGATGAATGTGATTAGGATATTAACAGGCATGAACCACCTAATTTTTGTAAAAATAAAAAAGTGAAAAGATATTAAAGATCTGGGGGTTGTTATTTTGTTAAAAAAATCTCAAATTTATTTGATTTATGCTGTTTGATATTGTTCTAAAAGCTCGAGCTTCATCAGTTTGCTTGGAGATTAGATTGACTCACAGGAGAACAATGCTGTCAGATGTAATTGTTTTTGCCAAATTGCTGGCAATAAGTGCTGGGTTGAAAACAAAGAACACAACCTGTTCATCGTCATAAAACCAAACATACTCCAATTCTGTAACTCAATCCCTAAAAATAACATCTTTCTAATCACCCCGACACAGTTTTAAAACGAATTAACTCACTTTATTAAGCTGCTTTCTCGTGATCTCACCCATGATATCGACACGATCGATCGCAAGATACACACCGAGTGCAGTTATCAGCAGCACTTTCAAGATTGGCATGGAAGCAACCAAGAACAGATCCAGAAACCCCATCTCCAATAATCTTTGAATTTGTTTCAAGAACTGCAGCTCAGTAACTGACAATATATAAATGTACCCTTTTGAATGTAAAGCAAGTATGTGAGAAACTTTTCACAAAAAGGTATCAAATTTATGCAAAAATAAAATCCAGGGTTTGTTGTTGGATATAATATCTTATCTCATTACACTATTACAGCAAGATTCACGGTCTAAAACTGACACAGATGTGTGATCTCCAGCTTTTCTCTATGGCGGCCGGCTATGATCCTTTTATATATATATATATATGTATATTATATTGCAGATCTACTAACAGACCACGCAACTTGCTTGCATAGAATACTACTAAATGTTAAAGAATCGATGGCTGCCAATGGATCATGAAGAAGATGGTACTAATGAGCAAGAAACAAATCACCAGAAAAATCTAAAACGGGTCAAAGAATGTGAAATTGACCACGTCATATATTTTTTTTTTTTTTAAATGCATTGTTTGATAGTCTGTTACTGATCGATGATTCTTTATTGCTATTTAAATTAGATATTTTCATTATTTTAAAGATTAACTATGATTTACAAAATATTTACAAATTCATTCTTTAATATCTTCTCTAACTGTAAATAAAATAATTTTACACTGTAATTTTCTAGACTGAATCATTTCATTTATGGTGATTTGATTATGTGTGGTTCAGAATTCAGATCTTTGTGGAGAAGAGAACTTGTAAAATATCTAAATAGATAATATCAAGTTATGGATAGTTTATAAAAAAAATATCTTCTTCGTATTTAAATAGATAAATATTAAATCATAAATAATCTATAAAGTTTTGTTTTTGGTAAATAAATAATCCATAAAGTTATTCAAGGAAATGACCTTACCTGCCTTAATGGAATTTGGAAAAAAAAAATTCATTATTGTTTTATTTGATGCAATGTGAAGTTTAATATTTATACTAAAACATTTTTCTCTGGTTCTATTTTCATGAACTATTATAAAAAAATAAATAAAAACTCACTTGTTCTTGAAGCCATGACATTATCATATCACAAATTCATACCAATGTATTACAATCAAACTCGAGTTATAATATAAAGTTAATTACTTATTTACTAGCTGAATTTTGAAAGTTTGGATAAATTGATAGTTGAAATTCTATTTAACAAATTACTAACTTTACAAAAAAAAAATACACATTGCTACTTTATTCTTTGTTACTAAATGGTGACGGAGATATGTCAACTATTAAATTGAAATTTTTGTCAAAGTTCAGATAGCAAAGTGCAAGTTACAAAATTCACTTAGCATATTGTAAATTTATGAAAAGTTACAATTTAACCTAGATTAGATATAGGTAACAAAGTGCAACTTTATGTAAAGTTATCTAACAATTTATTCGAAAAAAGTTCAATTAACAAATTATCCCAACCCTCAAAGTTTAGGGACCAATACTCCTTCTTTTGAAATCAATCAAAATATTGGCTTACAAAAATATAGTTTAAATAGAAGATAAACCATGCTAACTCTTGCTAAGGCAAATTATGCCAAGAATCAATAGAAGGTCTTGGTTCTAGTCGATACGTAGCCGACATGCCCGACCCGACTTGACCCCTTGCATGATCACGATACCAACCACATAAAGAAGGTCGACCAGATAGTCAATGCGATCGAGGCCAATGCATATGTCCACAACATAAAGACCGAGCATTCACTCTCTCCCTCTCCGAATAACTGAACTATTGTCCCTGTTCGGTCCACAAAACACATAAACCGTTAAATTCTGCAAAAAAATGATCCAATCGAGTCAGAACACAATTTACGCTTACCGATATTCATTGCTGGAGGAAGCGAATACTGCAGAAGCAGAATAAATAGATAGAGCGGGTCTGCGTGGACCAAGCCTAGATGTAGGGCGCCTTTGACAATTGCGATCCCGATAAGTGGAAGAAAGATATAACGAACCATAACGACACCGATAATCAGCGACTTTTGAACTCCCGGACCCTTCAATCCTGATGACATCAAATGGTTTGAATCGTTAGGGATCGACTAAAATACAGTGGAGTATATGCGTTTAGGTAAGTTTTTACCTCTTAGAAGGTTGCCCCCCATTATCAGTGTAATAGCAGGGATAGCTGCATCACTGTGGAACCCATTAAACTCACTGAATCAAATGACTTGAGTGACAAGGAATAGAAACTTGCTACCCAAGAAAGGCTGAGAAATCTTTACCCTAGTAAATAAGCAGTGTCTTCAATAACACGAAGAGGAGCAGTGGCGCCGATCATTAGATTTCTGATAAACGGTACGACCCCAACTACGAACCCTGCAAACTGCAATGCATCATCAAATCATACCCTTTCATAAGCAATCGACGATAACCAAATTGAACTCAAATCAACTGATAAAGTCGTTATTACTGCTCCGATTGTTGATGGTGTTAACAAAGACCCGAGGTTCATCTTTGTTGCAATGGTTGTGGGGTATTGCTTCAGTTTCTTCCATAGCGTCGACACCTGAGGCTACATTGCGGTAACAATCAAATAAAAATGTGAAAAAATAAGTGAAAATGGATTATGAGCATTAGTACTTCTCTTGGAGATAGAAGTGGTTCATAGCACTGTTGAACGATTTTGTGATTTTCCATGTCAGATTTCATGTCGTTACTCGATCCCGAATCCAATTCAGAGACCTCGCTGCAGGAGACTCGTATGATGTTGTACACATAAGACCATAGGTAGATCGCTCCAATCTGAATAATAATCAAGACAGACATAGTAACTAGTATAAGGAAAAACTGTAGAATATTGAGAGAATTTATGGATTAATCTGAAGTCGTGATGACACTTTCAGATTGAAACTATTTGGTGGTTCATCCAAAATTTCAATCGGATAAAATCTTAATCTGAATAAGAACTGAGTATGTGTTTGTTTGTTGTGTGTCTTCGAACCTGAACTTATGACCAATTTTATAGAGTGTCTCGCCCCTTTTGGACGAAACTTGGCGTCAAAGATGTTGCGCCTCTTCAGATCAAACTTGGTGCAAAAGACACTTTCACCACTTCAAATCAAATATTGGCACCGAACTTACTTGCACCACTTCAGATCAAATCTTGGCGCCAAAGAAATTAAGTGTCCAAAACCGGTATTTTTGGATTAGAAATAAGTGATTAATTCCAAAAAATTAAATTTATAATGAATTTTTAAAATAGTAACTTTATCAGACCTCAATCAGGGGCGCTGCCCTTGGAGCCCCCATTGCTTAGGGGTTTCGCCCCTAATAACCGATGAAGTTATGATGTCATGAATCATAATAAACTCAAACAAGTGTGCACTCCCCACCCTCCTGACTTATTTGATAAAATATTATGATCATATTGATCAACTAGTCAATCCAATTACACTAAAATATCTAACAAAAACAAAGCATATAGTTTGTATACCAAATTGTTATTTGTACTAAGTAAATTTTGAGATAACTTGCAACGAAAGATACGTGTAAATCGACAGTAACTAACAATCGTACCGCCATGGACAATGTAGCGTAAGCCATTCCGAAAGATTGGCACGCATCAGGGTCTCCAAAAGGAGACGCTTTTTCTTTACAGACCGCAGGGATGATTATAATTGGCAAGTTTCCGAGATTCCCTGATCAAACCCAGCAAGAACAAGAAGTTGCTTGCAGTGCAAGAAATCGGAAATGAAAGTGAATACTTGGTGAATAAAAGGGATTTACCTGCAGCACAGCATCCCAAAATGAGGCCTTTTAGATGCTTAGGGGCTCCTGTGATTTTCACAAGTATCCATCCCAAAGCTGAGCCAACGATGAAGGTGATGAGGATATTGATGGGCATGAACCACCTGAGAATAAATCAAAACTTTTTACATGGTTTTTTTACAAGAAAATGCAGGTTTTTTACATGAAGCTCTAACATTCACTAGAAAATGCAGTTTTTTTACTCACAGGAGAAGAATGTTTTCCTTGGTAATTGTTCTTGCCAAGTTGCTGGCAACAAGTGCAGGGTTGAAAACAAAGAACACAACCTGTTCATCATCGTAAAACCAATTCTGTAAGTAAGAACAAGAACTTGAGGATGTTTTGTTCCAAGAAACATTAGAAGCTCACTAGATTAAGTTGCTTTCTTGTAGACTCCCCCATGATATCGACTCGATCGAGAGCAAGGTAGAGGCCGAGTGCAGTCACCAGCAGGACTTTCAAGACCGGCATTGAAGCTACCAAGAACAGTTCCAGAAATCCACCCATCTTTACAAACCGAATCGAGATTCAAGAACTTGCAGCTCCTACACAAACAAAACACATTCATATGGCATGAAATGATAACAAATGATTGGTACAGTTAAAGCAAATCAATGTCTGAGAAGTATAGTTTGCACCTTGGGTATTGATTGCAGTGAGAGCAAAATACAGTGCACAAAGCCAATCCCACTTGAAATTTAGCAATAATAAGGATTAATTACTAAAAAATAAAACCGAACTTTAAGCTGTCATGAGAAAAATGAGACTTTTCCTTTGACAATAAACAGAAGAATGAACTTCTTAAGTAGAAAAGTGGAAACCCTAATTATGTTAATTGTTCATAAAATGCATCACGCGATTGTCATGTGTGATATTTCGATCATATTTTAATGAAGAAATCAACTTAGTTTGAAGAGAAAGTTCAATATATCTTTTTTTGCTAAAAAAAAAATATGTTTTTTTTGACCAAATGTTCCATTTAGCAATTATAAGGTTTAATTACTATAAAAACAAAACCCAACTTTGACCAAATGTTCAATTTTTTATATAATAATAACTAAAACCAATAATTGATAAATATTATCTGCTCAATGGAAGTGAAACAAAGAAGCAAATTGATTGCACTGAGAAACGAACCGCCAGTAATATTCCAGAAGCTGAATCGAAAGCAATCAGCAGCCACAAATAAGAGTCGTGTTGTATCATTCCATCTCTCTTTGTCTTCTTTTCATGTGCAAGTATCTGCACTGCCTTGCCTTGCCTCAGAACTGCTTACATCATTGTCCTTTCAATTGGACGTAACCGCAGCATTCTTACGCATGAAACTCGTGCTGTTTTTGAACCAGAAACCACGAAAAAACAGATACGAGGAAACAAAATTCAAACTTTGCTTCGTTTTTCTGGCGTGTCGTTTGTGTGCCGTGGATTGCGGGTTTATTATGGGTTCTTTGAGAAGAAAGAACACACAAAAAAAAACAAGTTTCAATGGTGGGTGAGTTCTGGCAGATGATCCACGACATAAATGATGTAGCGACGACAATAAATGTTGGATAGCGTCGCAATGTCTAGTTTGTAAACATGCAATGTCTCCTATGTTAACGGGTTAGTGCTTGCGGTTGGTCAAATATGGATAACCCGAAGACAACCCGTGAAAATGCCTAAGTTTGGGTCAGGAAGATAGAGGACCCCGGTTTGTCTATGGGTCAAACCATCTGACCGGTTAAAAAAAATATAAATTTAAGACGCACGCATTAGTCAGTTAAATGTATTCAGTATAAATATTTTAATAACCTCGTTTAAAGTGATGTATACTCTCTTTTCGGTGTACTATTCAGTCTTAACATAACCTATGTTACATATATGTTGGTTTTAGGATAATGGGTCGCCCATAAGTGGGAGCCCATTTATATAAGCCCAGTTGTGTATCTGGTCTTAAAACATATCCCTCTATATATCAGTATATATAGGGGGCTCAAGGTTTGGAAAACCTGATGTCAGATGTCGATGCTAAATAGTTAGTCGTCCTACAGTTTAGACAGAGGTCAATAGTTGTGGTATTATAGGTCATTGCCCGTCAAACCGTGGCGTGTCCTCCCGTCCGACAGACCGTGATCCCAACCTCAGGCAGATCCGCTTCCGCTAAGGCAATCGTTCAGGGAGGTAACTTAATTATATGTTATGTTGTACCTTAATCGATTGCATGTTTTGTACATCAATTTCCAACATTGGTATCAGAGTCATAGTAGGTTGGTTTCCAAATTGTCAGATTCAAGGAGGAAAATCCCCACGGCGTCATCGTGACCGCGACGGGATCGAAATCGGGAAAAGCAGCCCCATCGAGGCCAAAATAGGGGTGACCGCGGCCTTCGTGGCTGCGGCCGCGTTCGGTTCAGGCGACCAGGTCGGCCGCAGCCTTCGTGGCTGCGGCTCGGCCTCTACTGGCCGCAGCCGCTGGGCTGCGGCACGGTCTCTAATGGCCGCAGCCTTTGTGGCTGCAGCCAGTCGCCGGAGACCAGCGGGAAGGGTCAGCCAGTAGTGGCCGACCCACCCCTGTGGCCAGCCCTCGCGGCTGGCCACACCTTGTTGGCGGGTGATTGCTGCTAGGGTTGCTGCAAAACCCTAGCAGCAATCGAAAGAGATGAAGACCTCTGGACCGGTCTGAGTGGACAGTCCATACCGGTCTGGTCTGAAAGGTTGGACCAGACCGGTTGGTAAAAGTTACATGGTTCAGTCTGGACCGGTTGTAGAGGCTGACCGAACCAGTTCGGTTCAGCTGGCAACTGTTGACCGGTTCGGCCCGATTCAAACCGGTTCAGATGGTTTTGTGCTGTCTGGATCGGTCTGAACTAATTCGGAGGCCTCGGGCCGCCTGAATTGGTTCGAAACAAATTTGGTGCCGATCATGGATCCTCTGTGGGTCCTAGTGGTTTATTTTAGTCTGGTAAATATGCCAGGACCCTTTCATGAATAATTTTTGGGCTAATTTAATTAATTGTTGGATCAATTTAAATTGCTCGGAGAGCCTTATATTGCTTTATGTTGCATGACTGGATAGGTAGAACGATGTGTGGGTTCCTTGAGTTCCCTGGTTTACTTTGTGTTTTCTGCAGGATAGATAGTTTTGCCTTACTTTATTTGATTGACTCTTGACTCCATGACTGGTAGAATTGATTAGGTTGTAATTGTTGAGATCACAGCATAGTGTGTGAAATTGGTCTAACATGTTAATTACTTTTATTTATTGTGACTTTAGTCCCTGGATTTTTATTTGTTGAGACTTTGGTCTACAATTTTTTATTCATGGTGATTTTGATCCCCAAACTTTTGGTTAGGGTGACTATAGTCCTCAAAGTTTTGAAAATTACAAATTAGCCCCAAATTAATTTATTTTTGAAAGGTATCAATATATATGTGTGTGTATTGACATGTATGGTTTGTTTCTTTGCTTGCATGTATTAGATTACCTAGATAGGTAGATCTAGTTTTCGCTTAGCATAGATAGCAAGCCTTTAGGATTGTCCTTAGTAACCTTTCAGAAATTTGGATGAGTACGAACTACACATAGGAAAACGTTCCTGAGTGTGAACCGGTCGGTTAGTCTACGAGATTCTCTGAATTTCCTTGAATAATTCTAGGACAATTGTTTTGTGTAAGAGTCGAACACTTTGGTTTAGTGCGATATGTTCGACTCCGGTCCTTTGTGGACTGTTGGTATAGACTGTGTTTCGATTGATAGTAGTGACTTTAGGACATGCTTAGAGACGGGGAGTGCTTCTCGGCATAGCTAGAGTTTTCCTCCGGGTTTAAGTATGTTCTCAAGTTTGTCCTATCGGTCTGAGACTTGTCTTTTACATGCAATAGAACATTGTTCCTTGTGTCTCCATGATCCTATTAGAATTTCCTTTAGTTAGAGAAATTAGTCTGCCATGTAGAACATCATCGCTTAGTTGGACAAAGGTCTTAGACTTAATGGTGAGCACTATAAAATCCGGAGAAAGCATATAAAAATGGTCCTAAGTAGAAATCCATTAACCCCATCAGGAAGATTATGAAAAGACCCGATTCTGGAATAACGAATCAGCAGAAGACTTTCCATTTGGGTGGGAGGTTAATGATGTTGAGGTGTGCGCCATGATGCTGAGTACGGTGGATGAGTTTGAGCTTAACACACGGCTAAAGGGTTGTGGGATACTTTGCAGGCTATAAATGGTTCTATACGACTGCTTAGTTGTGTTCACTCAACATTAAGTTTGATTCATACCTGATGAATCCTCAGCACTCCGCGAGATAGTATCTGAGGCATATGGCCAACATGGTTGTGAAACTCAAGGAGAACGATCAGTCAGTGACCGATGAGCAGCAAATCCGGTCGTAATTCGCTCTTTGCCTAACTCCTAGAAACATATGAAAATCTAAGTAACTCATTCTAAGGCCCTCAATACTTTTGAACACGTTTGAAGGCACATTGAGTTGAAGAGGAGAAACCCAAGGTCGCTGGACCTAAGGTTGAGGTGCGGGTGGCGTCATCCTCTAGACCTAAGAAGAGTCGCTGAAGGCGAAGGAGTAATGCACAACGCGGTGGCGCAAATGCATTGAATGCAAAGTAGACAAAGACTGAGGTGAACCCAAGGACTCCTCCGAAAACAACACCGCGAAAATGTTCGCGTAAGGCCGAGAAGCCTAAATACAGGAAATGCTCCAACTGTGGTCAGTGGGTACACTATGTGAAGGCATGTCCTAAATAGATCCGACCTAGATGTCTTGTTAGCTACTTAGTGAATTTTGTATTCATAGTACAGATATGTTGACTGAGTCATGTCCTTTGTGGATTTTGGATTCAGGATCGACAAATCACATAGCCAAGGATCGTAACGTTTTCGTAGAATGCCAGAGTCCTGCGTGAAATTAGGTGGATTTACACCGATAACAACTTTCGTGTTGAAGTCGAAGGGATTAGAACTCGTGAGCTGCGCTTGCGCGGCGGTAGAGTTTTAGTCTGATGTCATATCCTCTATGCTCCGCAGATTTGCCGATATGTTATTTCAGTCTTAGGATTAATGAAACTCGGTTTTACATTATCTTTTCATGAATCTTCTGTCCAATTGTTTTAGGTTCAACTTCGTTTGGCTTTAGTATTATTTCTGGTGGATTTATTGTTTCGGATTTGGATTCAGGCAACAATAATAATTTCATGTTTTTTCTTCTACTCGCGGATATGTTTGCGATGTGAATGAAAGACCAACTAGACTTGACTACAGAGGTCAACATATAATGCAGCGGCTAGCCCATTGGGGTTTGTTGTCCTACATTCCACAAGTGGAGTTGTCTACTTGTGTAAGTTGTCTAGCAGAAAATTCCACCAGAATGCCTTTTGGTTAGGCACCTAGAGCCGAATTTCCCTTGCAATTCATCCATTCTGATGTCTGTGACCCTCTTAGTGCTAGGGTTTGGCACGGAGCGCAAATTTTCATTACATTTACAGATGATTACACCTGTTAGATAGGAGGGTAAAGGCCATCCACCCTGATTGTGGAAGAATAGTACCTTTCAGCGGAATTTAACGGTTTATGTAATGAAAAGGGATCATTCATCAGTTGGCGATCTCCTACACCCATCAGCAAAATAGTTTTGCAGAGAGGCGCAACAAAACGCTCCTTAAAATGGTTCGGTCGATATGGCGCATACTCAATTGCTGATTTCCTTATGGGGAAACACTTTGGAGACTGCTGCCTACATCCTAAACCATGTGCCGACGAAGACGTTTAACTCCACTTCATATGAGTTTTGGTCTGGAATAAGTTCTGGACCTTCACCATATGCGCCCATAGGGGTGTGCCACTTACACCCATGATTTCTCAAATAAGTTTGAGAAAGATTGGACCTAGAGGAAAGAAGAGTATTTTTGGTTACTCTGATACCTCCAGAGGTTATGTGTTTATAGCCGAGCAGGACAGTGGGAGTGTTACCGAGATCGAATCACAAGACGTAACGTTTCTAGAGAACGAATTTCCTAAGAAGGGGGAGATTGATTTGGATCGATCTCTATATGAGATTCAAGATCAAGTTGAGCAGACACCTGTTAATTCGAGTGGGAGAGTTGAAACCGCAGATGATGAATCAGTTCGTCGTCTGCCGGATTCATCGCCTGCTGAAGCGAATGAAACAGATTCAGCTCCTGATAATCTTGTTGACAGTGGGAGCATTAGGGATCTCATTCTCAGTGGGAGTGATCATGGTCATACCCTGGTAGTAGTGAGTTGTTAGGCCGTGGGCTAGAACTAAACACCCTAATATCTGAGGATATGGTTATTGTGCCGTAAAACGTTAGAGAAACTCTCAATGGAACCTTCTAAGAAGAATGGATGAAAGTAATGGAAGATGAGATAAATACTTTGGACTAGATGGAATCTATAAGGAAGAACGGTGTTTGGACACTGGTCAACCTTTGAGAGTACAACAAGCAATAGAGCTAAATGGGATCTTAAGATTATGGCTATTGGAGTGAGTCTAGATTTGGAACTGCACTAGATAGATGTTAAGACCGTCTTCCTCAATGGTGAGTTATAAGAAAAGATCTATATGGAGCGGTCTGAATGCTTTGTGCAGAAAGACCATGAGTACTTAGTGTGCAAACTTCACAAATTGATCTATGGTCTGAAACAGTTCGCTATGCAGTGATACCGCAGAGTTCATGATTTGTTCGTGGAAAATGGATTTCTCTTGAAGGATGAGAATCATTGCGTGTACACCAAAAGGGTCTAGACCGAACTTTGTGTTTATGATTCTATATGTAGATGACATACTCATAGCTGTAAATAGCTTGGAGTTCCTCACACAGATAAATGTATGATTGTCTTCTCTGTTTGGGATGAAGGACATGGGTGAGGAGGCGCACATCCTTGGGATTTAGATCTCGAGAGATCGCCGTAGGAGGCAGTTGTGGCTTTCAGAGGAAATCTACATAGACAAAGTGTTGGAAATGTTCAACATGAGTAATTGCGAACCAATTGAAACTCCAGTTTACATTGATCAACCTCTCAAAATGGATATATGGACCAGATAGATAATTTTGTAGCTAAGTGCAGTCGGAAGCCTGATGTGCGCAATAGTGTGTACTCAGCCTGATATTTGTCATGCAGTCGGCATGGTATATAGGTACCAAGCTGAACCCGAATTGAAGAAATGGTAAGCAGTAAATAGGATCATGTGATATCTTAATGGCATCGTCATGCTTTGTGCTAGAGACTTGCTAGAGATTCGAGAATCTCTGGATGACTGGGTATAACGATGCGGACTATGGTGGTGACTTTGATGAGAGAAAATCCATCGCGCATTGTGTTAATCGCCATTGAAGCCAAATTTGTGGGTCTTGTGTGGACCACTCAGTTGGTTGTATGGCTGAAGAGACTTCTGGATTGATTGCTGAGTCATTGGAGTCGCAATCTCCGTGATATAGAAACTCAAGTATCATAACAAGTTATAGCAAGTAGATATCAAGCGAAAACTATGTTAGAGACGTGGTTAGACACAAGGTGATGAGTTTGAAGTACTTGTCTACGGATGAGATAATTGTGAACCGTCTCTCCGACCTTGAAGAGGTAGTCTTTAGTGAGGCATGCGTAGTCTCTAGGACTGTGTAGACTTAGTTGATGTACTTCATTGCTTTTATTTCTCATACAATGTTCTTTAACTTGAATTATATTTGAGTATGCATGTTTTCACAGTTTGAGTGTTTTGTGTGTTCTTATTGTGATTGTTTATTGACATATGTCAAAGTGGATTAGATTGCCCTCTCACACGGGTGATAGCTTCTATGCCTTTATGGCTAGGTGAGGCTGGTGATAGTTTCTAGTTCTGGAAGTCTGTTGGGATGACCGGAAAGGACTTTGTGTCCGGAACTATCTGATTTCGCACTACGACGGATTATGGTCTGTCAATCCACTCAGGGGTTGGATGGGAGTCTTTGTGACTTTTGGTTCGGGTACTTTGTGTGCCTGATGGACATCTGTACAGCATATGGACATATGCTCCATGGGAGAGGAGATATGTTATAGTGCGCGTTCCATACCGCGGCGCACCCAAAATACGACCATGGGTATGACTCGAGATGTGATCTTAACTCGGAGTCGTGTGAGACCCAGAGCTCTTTGTGTAAGAGCCGCGTACGTACCCTCATTACTCTGAACAGAGACTTGAGGTTCAGTTCAGTGTTTGCTATCTTAGTCCGTGCTCGATGGACCTTCGACGTATTCCGCCCAGGTCCCGGTTCTAGAAAAGCGAGTTGAATTGTGCCGATGGTTTTGTGGGAAGAGGATGGTCATTATGGGATCTTCTCGATATTGTGTACACTAGGTGGCCACCAACCGCGGCATCGGCTGCGGTTGTGGGCGCAATACATATATAGGTCTGAAAGATCCTTGTGCGGTCAGACCTGGAGAAAGATTACATGACCAAGGGTGCAGGGCACATTTCCACTGCTGGTGTGGGATCCGCGGGTCGCTACGTATTCTTAACCGGTGCGTAGCACTTTGCTCGTTGTGTCTGCCGGTCGCACGGCTGCCTCCTCGTATGTGACTTTACTGTATAATGAGATTTGTTCTCTTGGTGCTGGCTTAATGAATGAGTGCCCCCCCCCCCCACTTTGTGCGAGTGGGAGATGTTGGTTTTAGGATAATGGGTCGCCCATTTACATAAGCTCAGTTGTGTATCTGGCCTTAAAACCTATCCCTCTATATATCAGTATATATAGGGGTGCTCAGAGTTTGGAAAACCTGATGTCAGATGTCAATGCTAAATAGTTAGCCGTCCTACAGTTTAGACATAGGTCAATAGCTGTGGTATTATAGGTCATTGCCCATCAAACTGTGGCGTGTCTTCCCGTCCGACAGACCGTGATCCCAACCTCAGGCAGATCCGCTTCCGCTAAGGCAATCGTTCAGGGAGGTAACTTAATTATGTGTTATGTTGTACCTTAATCGATTGCATGTTTTGTACATCAATTTCCAACAATATCTTTACCATGTTTCTTAAATCGATGTTTATAAATTTTCAACGTGACCATTTTGTGGGTTTCATGCCCCCTTCGATATACTCTTAACATATAGTAACACTTTTACTCAATTAGTTTACGTTGAACTCTTCAATCGATCGAGTCCATTTTATAAATGGGCACTCGATACCATGTTAAATTTAAGACGAGTGGATAATACATTAATCAACTCTCTCGTAAGTTCGAAATTGTAACTGAATAAATTTGATCTACTTTTAAATTATTTTAATAAAAAATATTTATATCAATTTAGAGTTGGACTAGTGAGAAACACTTATTTAAATATTATCGGAACCACCCTTCATCCGACAAATCAGTTGCAGACACTAGGGGTGACAATCATGCTGTGTCGTGTCGTCTAATCGTGTCGTGTCTAAACGGATAAGTCTTAAACGTGTCTCAAAACTTCAAACACAAATACGACACGATTATTAATCATGTCTAATCGTATAAGAGTTGTTTAGACACGGGATCCGTTAAGGTCAAACTCATATACACTTTAAAGCAGATATATACACAAATTCATATATACACAAATCCATATATACAAAGTAAGGTCTTCAAGATTCAATATTAAAAAGTAAGTGGGTATTTCAATATTTCAATATGTTACATGTATGCACGACACGATTAGTTAATCGTGTTTAATGTGTTTAATCGTGTTTATACATATATTTGCAGATCTGAGGTGTTTAGACACGAGATTCGTTAAGGTCAAACTCATATACAATTTAAATAAATTGTGTCATGTCAGAAATTGTCAGTACTATCATACACTATTCGAGGTAGTTGTCGACAGAAGAGTATGATTGGGCATCCGTACCGTATCTTAGTATTTGATACGTTATAGAATACGCGACATTTTAGACAACGTGACCTAAATGATACTTGGGCATACCCAAAGTCAAAATCCATCTGTGCCTCTATAAGCTCAATAACCCAATAAGATAAAAACAAGCCCAAATATATATACTTTGGGCCAAATGTAGGCCCAAATAAAGAATTATTTTAACATTCTCGATGCGAAATTGCAAAACAAAATTAAAAAAAATAAAATTTTTATCAATACAAGAATGGTCTTTCAAAATGTCGTAAACGTAGTCATCATCACATGAAAAGCACGTGACACCACGCTGATGATGACCAACAATATACATCAAGCCAATAAGAGAGGAGACTCTACATCAACAATTGTGAAGCAAATCGAGTTTGAATAACCAACAAAGCAAATGTGCGAAGTAAACCTAAGCTTGAAAAACCCGGGTTTTCGTCAATTAGGACGCAGAAACCATCGATGCAAGGTCCAATTCTTCGTCGGAATCAATCACATCCTCAAAGTCGTAGTATGGATTAGCCTGCAAGAAACCCGAGCTTTACTTGTACGATGATCGCATATATACAGGGACTAAACCAAACTAACTAAATTTTCGATACCTTTGGTCTCGGAGTTATAGCTGTGAAGCTACGAAACACGGGATTTTCAAAATCCGGAGGCTCCAACACAATGTAAGCGCCTTTGTTGTTGTGTCTTTCTTGTGTTGCCTGAGAAATAATTAGGGTTGTCAATGGTTAGGGTATGGTACGGGTATAATAAATATCATAACCATACCATATTTTTAAACCACATATCATAGCCATAACCATTACGGATACAATTTTCAATAACATAACCATTAAAATAATTGTAGGTATTAACCATGGTTTTACCCGTATACCCATATTTATTCCACACATGTAATATAATAAAAGACCGAAAAATTTATTTTAAAAAATACATAAATTTATATTGCCAATAATAAAAATATATAAAACTAACATACCATGGGTATAACTCAGATACCATAACCATAATCATTATGAGTATAAAATTCATCACCATAACCGTACCAGTATCACACCATAATGGTACGGTTAACCATATTAAACAATAACGGTTATAACCATGGTTATGGATTTTTCACTGCACCATTATCGGCCCTAGAAATAATAAACTAAATCAGAACAAAACTATACAATGAGGGAAGAAGATCGGTTTCTTGTTCTACAAGTCAAGAAGACCGATCAGTTAACCATACCTGAAATTGAGGGTAATCTGGAGCACTGAATATAGTGATTAGCTTTCCCGAGTTGACGACATGATCTATAGTGTATCCTTCGTTCATCCCTGCAAGGTCATCACGCTTTTCCCTTGCATCAGGCCCTTCATGCGATCTAATAATCAACTGTAGAAAACAGAAATTATGAGCATCAATCCAATTCCAGGTTTGTTAGAGGGTAATTATCAATCCAGATTTGAAGCACCTTTAATTGATTTTGCTTCAAGAACTCCTCTGTGCAATCGGGACCCCATAAAAGACCGATCCCCCTCTCTGTGTTAGGGGAGAGACCTGGAGCCATCGATGGGTCTGACCACAACACATCACCCGGAATCAAATTCGATCCTTCCCAGGGCGGGTCAAGAACCGATCTCCTTGCTTTTGACAACTCTTCTAAAGAACCAAGAGACAAAGAGCTAGGATTGGTGTTTGGATCTAAACATAAGCGGCGTGTCTTTTTGCCCTCTCGCTTCGATCTTTTGGATGGCAAAACCGGATTGGCTCGGAAAATTCCTCCATGTGCAGTGTAAACTTGCCCTCCTATTATGGAAGCTAAGGGAAGCCCCTCAAAGCATCCTAAACATTTACGGTAGACGTGAGTTCCTCGATCGCCATATTTTGCAAGTACTTCTTTTTCAAAGCCATAAACTGAAGTGCAGTACTTCGATTCGTGGTTTCCACGGAGGAGGTAAACTCTGGTCGGCATAAGAATCTGAAGAGGAAAACCATTTACAATGAAATGGCACTTAAGTGTCTTAACTACTCAATGTGCAGCATAATAACATATATATACAATATGGGAAACCCAACAACAGAACTACAAATCAATCTTTGAATGTAGTGAGTAAAAAGGCTCTGCATTGTCAGTAAGAACACCAAATCAAATCCAAATAAGGAAGTTATCTAGATCTAGCATGCTTTCCATCACAATTCAGGCATGAATTAGAGCTGCAGATCATGTTTAGTAAGGATTGAGGAATCGTATTCTAACCTTCCAAGCCAATAACAACAAAAAGGTTTCCAATCCCCATGCGCCTCTATCTACATAGTCCCCATTGAAGACAAAGAACCTATCATCTGCAGGAAACCCAGCATCTTTCAGAAGAAACAGTACATCATGGAGCTGCCCATGAACATCACCGACAATAACAACCTTGCATCCCTCCCCGAAGCAGTCATCGATCCTCACACAATTCGGCTCTTTGTGCAAGATCTTGGAGGCGATCAGAATCAGCCTGTCACATACCGGCACCGGAAACAGCGTCGGTAACTGGGAAGGAGGCCTTCTCGATGCCCAGTCAAACGTGGACATCAAATCATGGACCCACTCCACGGTGAGTCTATCGCCTTCGGGCCATGAAACTGGAGATGGGTTCGTTTGGGTAGCTGAGGTTGAAGGATTTGGAGGGGACGACATCTTGATTTGATGAATAATTACAGCTTAACCCAGCAGCATGTAGCTAAGTTGATGCAAGATCGCTACACAAGCTCAGAAATTGAGAAGTAGATTCGAACATAGATAGTGTACAAGACATTTTCTGCAGCTGATGAGTTGTACTTCTGCAATTTCTGAAATCTATCTGCTCTGCCCAGAGACGGCGCTCGCTCTTGATTGAGTGATTCTTCCGGTCCAGTTTGAGATCTATGGGCTTTTGCTTATCGCAATATACCCCTAGCTTTTCTCTGCATTATACTTAAGTCCTTATACTCTAGTCGGTTCGATAAATTTCAACTTTAGATCGAGCCGAGTCACCATAGCAAATGATTCAACCCGATCATACTGTTGCTCGGCTCGAGCTGCTCACGAGCCATACCGAGCTCACATAAAAAAACGGTCAATCGTAATAATAAGGATGAGCAAGTAGATCATGAAAACTGCGACTGAATTATGACCAGACTATTTATAAACCAAAATCAATTGTCAAGAAGCAAA
Organism: Chamaenerion angustifolium; assembly: GCA_946814005.1. Lineage (NCBI taxonomy): Eukaryota > Viridiplantae > Streptophyta > Magnoliopsida > Myrtales > Onagraceae > Chamaenerion > Chamaenerion angustifolium. Next base: position 1,364,166 of record OX328281.1, read on the forward strand.
GCGATGGATGCCAAGTGGGGGTGATCATGGGCGGGACGGGACGGTCTTTTGGGCAAGACCGATACCGAAAATTCGGTCTTGACTTCTGGAAGACCGAGACCAAATTCAGTCAAAAAAAACTACCCGAGTCGGTCTTGCTTGACTCGGGCCGGTCTCGGTATTTGACCGAAATTTTGAATAAAAAAAACATAGTTGCGTCTTCTTCACTACGTCTCTCATAGCTTCAACTTCTTCGACAAGTGCATGAAGAGAGAGCACAGAAAACGGTAGACCTACTGCCAATTCCTCCACCTCCATCATCCATTCATGGAACCGGAGACGGCGTCATACAATTCGGGTTAGTCCGGTCCTAGTCGGACTTTGGGGGGAAATACCGAGACTGAGGTCGGCCTTGAAGAAACAAAAAACACTCACCCCATCTCAGTTCAGTCAGTCTCGATCATAGTCGGGCCGGTGTTAGACCGATCTTGTCGGGAATTTGATTCAGTCAGTCTCTTTTTTATCACCCCTAATGTTAAGGCCGCGAAGAACTATGGACATAGGAGTCTGACGTTTTTGGGCTTATTTCCAAGCCGAAATTATTGGGCTTATTTTCAACTAGGCCCATTAGATAATCTCTAGTATGACACGGCCCATCAAATAATCTAAATTATATTGCAAAATCAACCCTTTTTTTATTTATTTCGTATAATTTTCATTTTAAAAAAATCAACAGTTATACTATGAAAACGGGGTAAGGTAAACCATATATTATGTTAAATTTTGCAGTATGATATTTTTACAAAATATACATAAATATCATATAAATTCTAATAATAATTGTTTTTTATCGGAATTCTAATAATAATAGGGCAATCAATAAATTATAACATTAAACGGTTGGAAGGTTTAATAAATAATTAATACGATAATTTGAATTTTATTTTTTAAAAAAAAGGTCATTTTAATATTAATCTTTTTATACTGAATTACGAAAAATAATTTTTTATTTTAAAAAAAATACAACTTAATTAATTGTGAGTTATTTGATTTGTCCATATAAGTGGAAGACGGCCTGGACTTCCATAGACAGCGTGTGGACAGATCAAAACCTACCACCACTCATTTTCTCGACCTTCGTAAAGTTTGAATTATACAAAATATTAAAAAGTCTACCAAGTGTTAATAGTATATATATAATATTGCTAGGGTTTGACTTAATTATGCTGCTTTTTGAAAAGCTTTACTAAATATATTTATTAAGAAGTGAATAAATTAAATAATAATAAATTAAGAAGTGAATAGATATATTGAATTTGAGTAGAGGAAGAAAAAAAAGTAGGCACATTTGTCCAACCAAACGAGTCCGAACCAAAACCTAAAGCGTTTTGTCGGATTCATCTATAAAATTATAGTAAGAAATAATACATGTTTTTTTAAGGTGATAATTTGTGTGGATGATAATTGTGAGTTGAATTGAAATATGTTTAATTTAAATGTAATTTTTATATATTAATTTCACTTCCATTTTTAAATTTACATAACATAGAATTTGGTGTGTCATGTGTACAAATTTATGCACTAATGTCCATTTTATGAATATCATTTAATTTTTCAAATAAACTAGCATGGCTTTAAGTCAATTGTCAAGTATATGTTGGTCCCACAAATTAAAAGTCATAGGGGTTTAGTGATAATGTTTTTTTTTTCAAATAAGAAGGATGATACTGGTCGTAGCGAGTGTCGCCCCACCCGTTATGTAGTGTTCGGATTTTTAACTCTCCTTCTCTTGTAGTAATTCAGAGAACCAGCGTTTTGCACTTACCCGTCAACGTAGCACCACCAGCAACCTGCGGTTGAGAGGTCGATCCGTTAGACTTAAGTCGTAATTATTTTCCCACTTTTTCCGTGGGGGTATTCGAACTCATAACCCCGGAATCAAAACACGTGAAAGTCAGCGTTCTTAACCACTAGACCACCGCTGTCAATAGTTTAGTGATAATGTGATAGTCACTAATGTGATGAGTCAATAAATTTAATAGAATAGAATTTTTTTTTTTGTATTAATTGAACGAGTTGTATCAAAATAATTTAGAAGTATATATAATCTTAACCGAAACATAATTGTCGAACGAATTATTTTCAAATCACCTATATTTCGTGTTGAAAATTGATATTCTATTTTTTTTTACCAAGTATATATATGAGAAAAACAATGTAATAATATTTATATATATTATTACATTATATATGTATATAATTAATTAACGTGATTAGAGCTTTTTCTCCTCTTTTTATGGAGTAAAGTCAATTCATAATTTGATTTTCTTTGTGCGGACCATGTTCCACATCCCCATGCATACTCTTGTTTTCTTTGATCCGCAGTCACTAATTGAACAACACATTTCAAATTATGATTACCAAAATCCATAAAGCATACAATTTTAATTAGAAAAATAGTTGTTATTAGATATATATTATCCAAACTAATTTAATGAAAATAATATTTCTCTTAATTATAAAATTTGAAAACAAACATACAAAATAATAAGTTATTACAATAATTTTTATTTAAATAAATATTTAATTTGCACAAGTGCTCAATTCGTTAATTTTGAAAACTAATTTTATGTACCAATTATATATCAAAGTATTACAATTAATTATAATTTCTGATATTATTTTTCAGTTATATAATTATTATTTTCTATGTTTAGATGATTTAGTAGATTTACTCGAATCTACATAGTTAAGATTTAGGAATACTTCTTTTTTTTGGCCATATTTAGGAATATTTAGATAAAATAAAATATTTATTTATTTATTTATATTTATATATATTGTTCTGATCGTCTGGCTTCTTTGTCTCCTCTCATCAATCTAAGTAATTGTAAACTATATTTTTTTTTTATATAACAATAATATGTATCTATAAGACTATATGGAATTATGGATCTATCTATATTAAATAATAATATATATATATCCTATATTTAATCTAATCCTATGTTTAGAGTGTGTTTAGACAATCCGACCGTCTTTTTACTTAAAAAATACACAAAAAGACAACATCAGATACATTCTTACATGATGTATGTACTGAGATGTTATCCATTCTTTTCCAAAAAAATGTTATCATCAATTTAAATAATAGAAAGAAAAAAACTATAGTTTATAAAATATGAATATTGTACAGCAATTCTGGTAAAAAAAATGTTCAAATGCGACTTTATCTATTAATATTTATATTTGGGGTATAATTTGAGAACTTTTTTAATGTTTGTGTTTTAAAAATTTTGTTTTTTAATATTTAGTTAGATGTTCAGTTTTCTTATTACTTAAAATTTTCCATCTAAACTTAATGCAATATATTCAGAAATAAAATAATATTTTTTACAAATGGCGCAATTAAACATTTCATATTTTTTCTATATGTTACAATTGAGTTCCGATTCGATTGACATCGATTGAGTCTCAATGAAAAATGAATTAAATTAAACCGAACCTCAAATCGATTATTGAGACCCAATCAAACTGGGTTAGTTTAACCCCAATTGAGGGGCTTAGGGTTTAGGTATTGAGACAAACTAGCTTTCAAGCATGGACAAGTTAGTCTCAGTCGAGACCCAAACCCTAATCTATTCGGTTGGGACTCAGTTGAGTTTTAGTTGAATTGAGTTTCGATTGTAAAATGATTTTTTAAAAGAGTGTAATCTTGACATTCTTAAAAGTATTATATTACTTTTACAATTTTCAAATTTCGTTCTATCAAATTTTGATAAAAAAAATTGTCCGGAATGAAAAAAATTAAATCTCTAATATAACATTAAAGGAGATTCTAAAATTGTGTTTAAACGAAAACATTATTATTTATCCTATAAAAACAATTAAATAAATAAAACAACCCTTTATTTATTGTATTAAGCTCATTTTGTTGTGCTATTTAGATTTTAGTGCTAAAACATTCACTCAATTATTAATAACCATACATAAATGGGACAAAAATCTTGGTTAGTCCAACCGTTGTAAACTACCAACTCTACAGTGTGTCTTCCAATTTGAGACACTCTTTTCAATCTTAAACCTAATAATTCTCAGTGGTTAAGGGGCTACACTAACGACTATATCTTTAGAAAATTTATTTATTTTACCATAAAGTTAATGGATAAAATGATACCTAAAATTTTGCTTTAATTTAATATAATAAAACTATATATATATTTTTTACGCATAAGTCAACAATACTAAAATGTATTTTTATGTGCATTAAATGTGACTTTTTTTAAGAGTAAAATATGATATTATTCTTTAATGTTTGATTAAATTTCAAGTTTTTATCCTAAAATTTAAATTGTCAAATTTTATTATCTTATTTTTGACTAAAGTGCAAGTTTACTCCATCTGTCAATTATTTCATCAAAATTTAACAAAATAAGTTATGAAATTACAAAAATAACAGAAAACTTTTAAAAGTGTGCACAATTAACAATTTCAATTTCCCCCCAAATATTACGATTGAATCCTCATTGGATTTGGGTTCAATCGAGCCTCAATCAAATTAGTACTCAATTGTAACATTTAAATAAATTTAGGATGGTTAAATTGTGACATTTTTTAAAGTTTTCATTTACTTATGCAATTTTAAGAACATATTCTATTAAATTTGAATGAAAAAATTTACAGATGGGGCAAACTTGCACTTTGATCAAATATGAGAGAATTTATTTTTTTACAATTTAAACTTTAGAAAAAAAAGTTTAGATCAGACATTAGCGGGTAATATCATATTTTACCACATATTTTATTTCTAAAATGAATATAGTTTACAGTGATTGATTTGTTATAGATACATCTCCTGATTGCGAGACCCGAATTAAGACATTCCACAAAAATTTAGGTCTGTTTTATTTAAGATAAGCACTTCATTTGATATTAATTAAGAACGACATTTTTTTTTGGTAAATAATTAAGAACGACATAATCTCACAATTTCTTCCCTCTGTCCCTTTCCTGGCCCCACTCTTGCCGTATAAAGTATTCTATTTCATGTTTTTAATACTGATTGATTAGCTGCAATCTCTTTCTTAATAATGAAACTTAATTTTATTTGGAATTTACACAAATGGCCCTCTGTTTCTCATGCTTATCAATAAGGTCCTTGCAATCTGTAGGTTCTCTCAGTTTTGTACTAGAGAATAGGACATTGCACCTGATCACGATCTCAAATCGCGATACTATTTATTTTCACTATTCTAACTAACAAGAAACAAATTGCGTTCAACTTTTAGTGTATAATATATATAATAATAAAATATTATTTATTTATTTACATAATCAGAATTTGTCATTATTAAATGGGTTAAATACCGAGTAGTTACCTGAACTTTGGACGTTTTGCAATGAGCTACCTGAACTTTAGAATTTCAAAACGGACTACCTCAACTTAGACGAAGGTGCAAATAGCTATCTCCGTCCAATTTCTGACGAAATTCTATCAACCGTTGATGGTAAATTGTACGGATGTAGCTATTTGCACATTCGTTCAAGTTTATGTAGTCCGTTTTGATTTTTCAAAGTTTGGGTAGCTCGTTGCAAAACGTTCAAAGTTCAGTTAGCTTAGTGTTATTTAACCATTATTAAATGATTTGGAATATTATATACTTTTTAATTAGATAATTGGTAAGTACTAGGTAGATGTCCTTATTATCGATAGTTGGAATTCATTTCTAACCTATGCTTTTAACTTATTCAATAATTAAAACAATACATAACAATTGCAGCAATAACTATCAAAGTCATAATATTAATTATTATTGACCAAAAAAAAATAAAAATTTATTTATATAATTTATATATATAATAATAATCTTTATAAAACAAAAAATAAAAGCCACCAATATCTCCTCTTTCCACACCTCTACCGTCCACTAAATCATTGCCTAAACTTTTTGAAAAGTATAATTATTCAGCAGTAATTACTTATTTATAAGCCCCCAACGAAGACCCTCTGACCATCGTTTCTCCATTGCCTTCTCATTTCCTTCCAAATGAGCTCTAACGTAAGCTATAACAGAGTAACCATGAAGTCTTCATCCCTGTCATCATCGTCGTCTTCCTCATCAAGCAGGAACAGCAGCAGAGGTGTCAGACTAAACCCTAGAAGGTTCACGGTTCAGAGACTATTACATGCACGAGCGGATTGTCTTTTCACCAACTTTCGTCGATCCCTGAGGCGGGTTTTCTTGTGGCTCAAGACTCGGTTGAGCCGCGGAACCCGAGCCCGATGTCGGAAGCGAATCGAGAGAAGCAGCAGTGGAAGAAGCACTTTCAGCAGCAGCAGCAGAAGGAGCTTCTTAGGGCAAGATGAATATCCGTACGGCCATGGAGGTTTCGGTTATGAGTATCGTTGCAGAACGTTTGCTCGTTCGAACTCGTTCTACGCGGAAGCCATTGCAGACTGCTTGGACTTCATCAAACGCTCGTCGGTCTCGTCTGTTGAGCAGAACAGTCCGTCGTCTTCTCCGAAGCAAGGTTCCTAGGGTTTGACCAAGGAAGCAGCGTAATGTGGATGTAGGGGGAACATTTTGGAAGTTGTAAGGGTGTTTTTGTGTCAAAGAGAAAGATTGAAGGACTATTCTTAGCTACATATATTGTAATCAATTTTAATTATATATAAATGGAGTATAATCTCTTAATTTTTAATATATGGGTTAAATACCAAGTAGATACCTGAACTTTGAACGTTTTGCAACGAACTATCCGAACTTTGAAAATTCAAAACGGACTACCTCAACTTTGAAGAAGGGGCAAATAGCTATGTCTGTCCAATTTTCCGACGGCTTTTCAACAACAACGTCCAAAGTTCAGATAGCTACTTAGTATTTAACCCTTAATACATTTATAATTTTGCATTATGGAGATTTTTTTTTTGAGGTGACAATCTTTTGGAAGGTGACCTAGTTGAGAGGGTAATCTTAGAATATTCTATAAGTCTATGTCGTTAGCTATTATTCTACAAAGTCCAAAACTACTGCTATTTGACTATTTGAGCTCAAAACACTAAAAGGTGTATCAAATTAGCCCCACCCCTAGAAATGACTGAGTCAATCTACTCAATCGATTTAGTCTAAATTCGATTTCGAAAAGAAAAGTCTCGAGCTCTGTAATTTATTGAGACAAATTCGAGTTTGATAATACTTGAATTACTTATAATGTAATTTTTTTTTTACTCATCAAATTCATCCTTATAGTTTGTTCTTCCTATATATATATTTTTACAATTTAATCTCTTTAAAATTTGCTATTTTATTTGATTAATTTAACTTATCTCAATAAAGGTTACTAATGTATCTTAATTTTCATTATTAAACCATCACAATATAGTATAAATGGTTCAACAATTGGTCCTTTAATTAGAGATTTTAAATTCGAACTTTGAGGATAAAAATATATTCAAATCCATTCAAATGTAGCCTCCTAGAACATCCCACATAATTTATTTTTTTAAAAACTCTTTATTATTATATTACATTATTAATTAATTAAAACATAAGTGAATAAAAATTTACGAGAAAACCCATAAAATTGTTAAAACTTTAAGTTTAACATGTTTGGTCGATATGACTCATAAATATTTTAACTTTAACAACCTGAACTCAATTATAGAAGCGAGCCAAGTTCGAGTTTGAATTTGACATTGACTTTCAAATTTTTAAGTCAAATCGAGATTCGAGAAGGCTCATGCTGATCTCGTTTACCTCCTTAGTCATCATCACCCATGTTTTTATGCCGATAATCGATCTCGGACCTCTTTCATTAAAGCAAGGGCGATATCATTGGACCAAGTGTACGTTGTGCATGACCCATGATTTGGATGTGAAGAAAACTATGCTCGTAACTGAGACACCTAAAGGACAGATTGGGCCATTTTGGGGGTTGAAATCCAATAGACATTTAATTGGGCCTGATATCGATGGGAAACGGCCAGTTGATTCATGAATTGGGCCTACATGTGGCCCACGTTTGACACATCACGGAAAAGATTTCCTTCGAGGTTTCTAGTTATGATCGAGTCGGATGTACAAAATTGTAAAATACCTTAGAATTTAATATAATGATTAAATGACCTAAAATATTAAATTTTAAATACTATGTTATTAAATTTACAAACACTTTTTTTTTTAAATAAGACATGCTATAAGAAACATAACCCAAAACTACTAAAAATGTATTTATGAAATATTTGTAAAAACAATTGTAGAACATAAAATTGAAATTAAATTGAGGTTATTTTAGAATCGTAATAAAATATTAGGGTGTTTATAGTAGTTTTTGAAAGTATTTTCTGTTGTATTGAACGAAAATTTTAACTGAAATTTCAGCTACTATTTGCTCTAGAAAAAAGTCAGCTGATAAATTACATAAATAACTTAAACTCAGTTAGCAATTTGTTATTTAACCATTTTTATTATTATAAAGAAAATAAAAAATAATAGGCAGACTCAAAAGTAGTTGGTCTATGAAGTAAAATGAATAAATTTTGAATTTCATTAGAGATGTGATTGAAATAATCATGTCATATAAAATAGAATAGGCTAAATGGTAGAATATATTTAAGGGTTAAATACCAAGGATCTGAACTATAAAAAATCAAAACGGGATACCTCAACTTGGATGAAGGTGCAAATAGCTACCTCCGTCCAATTTCTGACGAAATTCTGTCAACAGTTGACGGTAAATTGGAAGGAGTTAGTTATTTGTACATTCGTCCAAGTTGATGTATCCCATTTTGAAATTTTAAATTTCGGGTAGCTCGTTACAAAACGTCTAAAGTTCAAATAGCTCATTAATATTTAACCCTATATTTAATGTATAATGATACAAAATCTACTTCCCCAAGTATATATAGTTATGTAGTGGAAAGCATGATACATTTATTGACCTCCAAGAAAGGAAAAAAAAAGGGATAGAAATACCTTGCTTGTACCAATCTATTAAAGTTATACTTTTAGTCAAAATATTTTTTTTCCAAAGTTTAGGGACTAAAAGTGTGAATCTACATAATGCCGGGGTTTAACATCGTGGACGCATCGGGACAGTTTTCGCGCGTAAAAGGAGAACGAAACGCGTGGGCCTGGTCGTCGAAACGGGATGCATTTCTGCCCTAAGCTCACAGCCCTATTCAGAAAAGCCCGCCACTTCATCGGAATCGCGACAACAGCAACCGCTGCTGCCTCCATCTCAAAGCCCGGATCCGCCGCATCCTATTCTTCCTCCTCCACCATGGATGACCTCAAGACTGTTAAGACGCGTCTCTGCATCATCGGCAGTGGTCCTGCTGCTCATACCGCCGCTATCTACGCTGCGCGGGCTGAGCTGAAGCCCATCCTCTTCGAGGGATGGATGGCCAACGACATCGCCCCTGGAGGCCAGCTCACCACAACGTCCGACGTTGAGAACTTCCCTGGCTTCCCCGAGGGCGTCTTGGGCCTCGACCTCACAGACAAGTTCCGCGCGCAGTCCGTTCGATTTGGGACGGAAATTTTCACGGAGACGGTCACGAAAGTCGATTTCTCCACCAATCCGTTCAAAATCTTCGCTGACGGAAAAGTTGTGCTTGCGGACGCGGTTGTCGTCGCGACCGGCGCAGTCGCTAAGAGGCTGACCTTCCCTGGCTCGGGCGAAGGGGCTAACGGGTTCTGGAACAGAGGCATATCAGCGTGCGCTGTCTGCGATGGAGCTGCTCCGATCTTCCGCAACAAGCCACTGGCTGTGATTGGAGGCGGTGATTCGGCTATGGAGGAAGCGAATTTCCTGACCAAGTACGGCTCAAAAGTGTACATCATTCATAGAAGAGACACTTTTAGGGCTTCGAAGATTATGCAGAGTCGGGCAATGGATAACCCCAAAATTGAGGTCTTGTGGAACTCTACGGTGGTGGAAGCATATGGGGAAGGTGATAAAGGTAGCTTGGGAGGATTGAAGGTGAAGAATGTGGTAAATGGAGAGGCTTCCGACTTGAAGGTCTCAGGTTTGTTCTTTGCAATTGGGCATGAACCTGCAACTAGGTTTCTGGAAGGACAGTTGGAGCTTGATGAAGATGGGTATGTGGTGACGAAGCCGGGTACAACAAAAACTAGCGTTCGGGGAGTTTTTGCTGCTGGAGACGTTCAGGATAAGAAGTATAGGCAGGCAATTACTGCTGCTGGCACTGGTGAGTTATATACTGACCTGGTGTATCCTTTGTGCTCGTGATACATATAGTAGTAGCCTTTTCTTTAGCTTGGATTAGGATTTTGTGCTATAAATTTGATTGATTTACGACACATAATCTGAGTTATGATGAACAGCATGGATTCTTACATAGTTACATGCTTGTTCTGTGTTTTAATTTATACTGCATTATGTGATATCTGCTTCAGTTTCCTTGTCGTAGAAGTAATGGTATAGGTGTTCAAATACTCGTCATGATGTACTTGGCACATTTCTTTGCAGAAAGTAATCTATGATTAACCCCAATTGTGTCCTAGTACATTTGATATTTGAATAAATGAAGATTAGTTAAGTCTAATTAGGATACAAATTCCACCTACCTTACTCTTAGTTAATCAAATTAATATTAATTTTGATAAGGAATCAAAGTGATGAAGAGAGGTGGACTTTAGTATGTTCATGTGTAGAATTTTTTAGATGAAGGAGAGAGTTTAAGTCTTCAACTCATGAAAAGAAGACAGGGTCTCTCACATCAGCATGGTGATTATGTTTATTGATTTTATGTAGAGGCTGATTCTTCAATAATAGCGAAGAATTTAGTACCACTTGACTATCTCATTATCTCATGTTTGGTGTATTGAAATGTTCTGGGTCCCTGGGACATGGAATTGGCTAGAAGTCAAGTTGATTGAAATTGTATTCTGATTCAATTCAATTCTCATGCCATACCAAAGTACCAAATATCACCTTAGAAGTGCCAGAATCAGAAATGGGTCAAAGCCGAAAGTAAAAACCTAAGAAAATACTAACCAAATGATTATATATCTGGTCTTCAATACTTTTTAGGTTTAAGTTTCTAAAGAAGAAACATAAAGACAACATCCTTTCAGATGAGCTTTATTACATATAGATGGCAATTAGAGGTTGCTTCTCTTTTGTGGTGCGAGCGTTAACTTCGACATTTGAAACTGAGAGGCCATTGCCATTAGCGATTTCCTTTTTAGCAATAAATATAGCAAAGCCATATCCTTTTAGTTTCTGGAAATTGAGTATATATATCTAACATAGTTCGATTCAATCAAGCACAGTAATGTTAAATCCGTAGATTGAGTTGATGAGTGTAATGTTTGTTTTCTTCCCCCTGTTGTCTTGTTAGGATGCATGGCTGCTTTAGACGCAGAGCATTACCTACAGGAGATTGGATCTCAGCAAGGCAAGAGCGAGACCCCTAAACATTGAAGCATCCATTTTCACAACTTCAGATTGTGCGATGAAGACTAAGTGAGGTTTGTGGGTTTGAATCCTCTCCATCCTTTTATTCATGGCATTAAGTAAGAAGAGTATACTTATATTTCATTGTTATGGATTGATAGTGATTGCTCATGGATAACTAGTATTAATTGATCAAGTGGTGGGAAGTTTGAATTTCAAACTAGTATGTTTATAATTTAAATAACCGCCCAATAGTAGTAGATCAGAGTTTGGCCCAACAATTTTAAATTATAGTTAGGCCCAGCTGTAAAATTAGAGTTAAGCCCATCATTGTAGATTAGAATTGGGCCCATTAGTGTTGCGTTTAGTTTGGCCCAACCCAACTGTTGTGGATTAGAGATTGGCCCAACCCTCGGTCCAACTGTTTTTTTTAATTAATGTGGATAATGTTTGACCCAAATGTTGTGAATTAGAGTTCGGCCGAACTGTTATGGTTTAATGTTGGGCCCTGTTTTGTAAATTTAAGTCTGGCCCAACTGTGTCAAAAACAATTCGGCCGAATTATTATAGATTAGAGTTTAGCCGAATTAGCATAGATTAGAGTTCGGACCACCATTTGTAGATTAACATTCGGCCCCAAAATTGTAGATTATAGGTTGGCCCATTATTGTTGATTAGAGTTCAGCCCAATATATGTAGATTATAGATAGGCCCAGTTATTAGGCTCATTATTGTAGTTTAGAGTTAGGCCCATTATTGTTTATTAGAGTTCGGCCCAACTCTTTTGTATTAATGTTCATCCCCTGTTTTGTACTAGAGTTCGGCCCAATTGTTGTGGATTACGTACCGGCCCAAAATTGACAGAATAAAGTCCTTATTATAGATAACAGGTCGGCCCACAATTTGTAAAGAGTTTGGCCAAACAGTTGTAGGCCCAACAGTTTAGATCAGAGTTCGGCCCAACATTTGTAATTTATAGTTGGGTCCAGAAGTAAGATTAAATTTGGGCCCATTATCGTAGATTAGCATTGGGCCCATTATTGTAGACTAGAATTTGGCCCATTATTGTAGACTAGAATTTGGCCCATTATTGTACTGAGTTGGGGCCAGTTATTGGGCCCATCATGTGTAAATTATCGGACGGCCCAGTTATTGGGCCTATTATGAATGATTAGAGCTAGGCCCATTATTGTTGATTTGAGTTCGGCCCAACTATTGTGGATTAATGCTTGACCCAAATGTTGTGAATTAGGGAGTTGGGCCTAATTGTTGTGGACAAAATATAGTCAGGCCCAATATTCTAGAGTAGATTTCGGTCAAACAGTTATAGATCAGATGTCGGCCCAACATTTGTAGATTGTAGCTCGGCCCAATTGTTGTGTATTCGAGTTTGGCCCAACAAGTATAAATTATATTTCGGCAGTGAGTTTTAACTTTTACGTTTTCGGGCCCAGTTATGTACGAATTTATTTGTCTTTTCTGCTTCTCTTCTGCAAGTCTATATTAATAGAATGTATAACCAAACCTATAATAACACAGATGGGGTTCACGATACAACCAACAAAATCGAACTTGTAGAACCAACAAACAAATAATACACACTGCAAAATATGGAGAACAACATTACTCCCGACCGATCGCCACTCTAACCCGAGCATTCTCGATGTAGTCGAACAGCATGACTCCCAACCAACCGATCACCACTCTTCGAAATAAGATATGAGTCTCATTCATTCTAAATTTCTAATAACGTGATTCGCCACACCATCGGTAATCTCCATAAGAAGCTTGTAATAAGTTTTGCGTTAACCAAATGGAGAAGGGACGGGGACCGGGCCTGCAAGTGCGTCGGACCGCTTAATACTCCCCATACCACAAATGATGCACCCTGGCGTGGACAGAGCTGAGAATTTCGACCCACAAAGATCGCAAACATCATACCCGATTGTCGATAAACGACTAAGCGTGGCAGTGCAGAATTGAGAGGGGTCCTCGAGAGGGTCGATTGATTTGTTGGAGAGGCCTCGCTGGACGCACATGTCGATCAAGGATCGGAGCTCGTCTTGCTTACCTGGAGGGGCCTTGGAGAGGAGGAGCTCAAGCATCTGCTTGGCGTAGGCAAAGTTCTGGACGTCCATGTTTCGCTTGATGGCAGTCCGTATGCAGTTTATGCGGTGTTTGGCGAGGAGGGGGAGGGAGCCTAGGTGTCGGGAGAGACGCGCCATCTCGTCTTTCGCGCTGAGCGCATTAGCACCTTGCACTTTCTGGAGACGCCCGATTTCCTGCAAAAGGAAAGATTTGGCAGTGTGGGTCCCATGTGAATCTTTAACTTGTGATTCGTCAGCATTTGTTAACTGCATACTTAATTTTGGGCCGATTACAAAGAGTATAGTATGTCTTTTTTCTTGATAAAAAAACAAACTGAACTTGCACCAAAACAACCTACTCCAACCCCTCTCCAATGTTTTTTCCCGTAAAATTTAACAATTTTTGTCGAAAAAGATATGAGCACCCCTTATCTCTGAATTCCCGAAAAAATAAGAAAGATTAGAAAACTAATATTTCTAAAATGTAAAACAAGAAAAATAATTAGCGATACCTGTTAATAAAAATTCTTTCTATTTGAAATATATTCTTCTATTTTCTTTTGGGGTCTGAGCGACAGAATTATGATCCCGTCCCAACAAAAGAGGAGGCAATAAGAGAGCGCACAAGCCAAGGGTTTCGCCAACAATGCAAGGGCATTTCTATCTATTTCGAGAAAATTCGTCAAGTTTAATAGGTAATGTTGTAGTTTATGTTTTGTGAACAACAGTAAAAAAAAATAATTTTGGCAAAAAATTTGACTATCCAGTATGAAGTATGGTATAATTAACCATTGCATTTAACTATGAAAGGGTTGGTCCTATTTCTGGGATATTGGATATTGACTCATCTATATCATGCTAAGTGACGAGGATTAAGTACCTGTAGAAGAGCAACGGCGGCCTTGTACTGGGCAGATATAGTGGCCTGGGCTTTAATATCGGCACCACGAGACTGATCTTTGGCTAATGCCAAGAAGGCTTCATCGAAACAAGACAATGCATCAGAAAGTTGGTTCTGCTCCAGGTGAGCCAGACCTGTCTTGAAACAGAATGCTGCAGGAGCACCACGAGGAACCTGTAACAAAGGCAAACAAAATAAAATCAAAGATCTCATTCATGATCCTCAATTTTGGTCATTTCTGATTTGATTCGAAAAATTGTAAATCACAACTAAAACTAGTGGTCTATAACAAGGTTAAACATGTTACACATACGACAAGACACAAGTAAACCAATTCTGCAATCAGGTCAAGATATGTACATGCAGTTCATGATGGATTTAAACACAATCATTAATCGTGCATAAATGATTCAAACTTGTTTAAGCATAAAACACATAACGTATACACACAACAGCATGCAGTCTACTGAGTCATTATCGGGCAATGCCAGATTTTGCCATCCCTAAAATATCGGGAAATATTTGTCTGCTCTTGCTATTTGTACCAGGGCCACCAAAAGCCGACGGTGTTCCACCTTTTGTTTTTATTTCTAATATAAGCCCTAAGAGGATGAGTGAGACCCTAAGGGAATGAGTGACACATGACGGGAGACAATTGTTTTCGCTATATCACCATTCACCACCATGCATGAATCATGATGCATATTATAAGGATCCAGTAACATTAAATGAAACAATCAACTAACATATGTATAGAAACATAGATAGTGAATATTCACCTGTCCAGGACGCACAGCTGACGGAGGTGAAGCAGGCCGTGGCTTTGCAGACTCAGGTGGAACACCAAGCACGCTAAGATCAAGTGGTTGTGTCGAAATTGGAACAACCTGAGCAGGAGCTTGCATTGTTTGAACAGTTTGAGGTGCTGATTGTGGTGGGACACCACCATCGGCAAGTCCAATGGGTTCGAATGGGACTGCAGTTGGAGCTGCTTGTGGTGGAACACCACCATCAGGAAATCCAATATTCGGTGTGAGCCCGCTAACTTGGTTATTTGTCACTTTCCCATTTTCACCGCCTTGAGCTACTTGCTCCATTCTAGAAAGGTAAGTCCCTGCTGGAGGCAAAGCTGCAGCCACTTGAAGAGATGGGATCGTGTTCTGGAAGAAATCTTCTGGAATGGGTGCTGCTGTGACCCCCATTGTTCCTTGTTGTGCTCCAGGTGCAGGTTGGGTAAATGCATCAGTACCAAAGAGATTTCCAGGAACAGAATTGGGTGCAAAAATTGCAGGAGATGGGAATGCGCCCGCACCGGGTGCAGATGCTCCACCCATGGCAGCACCAACAGGTCCCTGCACAGGGTCCAATGACTTTGTTCGACTCAAGGGTGGGATTCCAAGTTTGAATTGCTGAGTAGCTTCCTTGATCTTGTTAACATCCACGGTTGTGGAGGAAATCGGTTTGTCCCTTATTCTTATCTGCAGTTTCTTAGTCTTGGAGACTCCTTCTTCATCACTGCTGCTACCATCATCAGCAGCACCATACATAGTCCTTTTGAATTCTTCTTCGGCTTTAGCCTGTTCATCGGCAGCAGAAGTGGTAGATTTCATGAGTGCTTCCAGACCCATTAAAGGCTGGGGCTTTGAAGTAATCGGGAGCCCATTAGATGTATTCAATGCAGACACAGAGGGTTGGCTTCCACTAGGTAAAGCAGCATCACCAATTGTGGGTTTAAGAACTTTCACTAAAGTATCTTCCCTTACAGCTACCACATTGCCTCTTCCTTTAATGGCACCTAAATAAACACCGATATGGTCCGAGATAATAGAAGGAATCGCTCCATCATCGGTTCTCATGTAAGGCATTACCTCAGCAGCTAACTCCCACTGGGGTATGGCCTTCAAATTGGTCGGAGTCTTAATTTCCCAATTGCCACCTCCCCATTCTGGGCCTTTAGGGACCATACTCTCCGCAGCAAAATTAGCAAAAATGCCCTGTGTCCATCCAGTGGATCGAACTCTAAGGATTCGTTCACAGTAGCGTCTGAGTTCTGAATCACCATTCTCTTCTTCCAATTTTTGTGCAAGGCGACGCAT
Source organism: Chamaenerion angustifolium (assembly GCA_946814005.1). Classification (NCBI taxonomy): domain Eukaryota; kingdom Viridiplantae; phylum Streptophyta; class Magnoliopsida; order Myrtales; family Onagraceae; genus Chamaenerion; species Chamaenerion angustifolium. The sequence continues at coordinate 1,380,653 of OX328281.1, forward strand.
CGCACTAGGGTTTAGGTGGCAAATGAAGAGATCGAGCATGCTTTCGTAGTCTGCGATGACTTCAAATGTTTCTTTCGCACTGTCAAATTGACCATACCTGCATGTAGACTCCTCATCAGTTGTGCGATTAAGAAAAATTCAACAAAGTGTGAAATTTAGAGTGAAACAGAAAGTGATAAAGTTCCTTCATCAGGGAAAAAGGTGATAGTGAGAGATTCAATGCTACAAAAGGTGAAACTTAGGATACTTTTGACTACTCCAGTCAATCCCTAACCTGAAAAGGGAACTTCTCACTCCAAGCTTCACACTTTATTAATTTTTACTTCCTGAAATAATACGATAATCCTAGCTTGTCTCACTAAGTTTCGCAATAAATTTCAAACTTTGTAGCATTGCTTGTGATTTACAGTTCATATCAAACGATTAGTGAATCTGAAAATTGCAGCTACTGCCGCTAAAATATGTTTCATACTTGATGCAGGCATATCCCAATTGCCGAAATCGGTGGAATAAATGAGAAGTTGGAGGGCATTTGGGGTAATCTCTAGAACGCAGAAACTCGTCCTTCAAGACGGACAGAGCAGTGGAGAACCGGAGGGATTTAATGGCGTAGATACCCCTCAAGACCTATATTCATGTCATAAACAAAGTAAAATCATATAAGTATGAGTTAGGCAAGAAGATAGTATAACTAATTACGTCATCAGTAACCACACCTGTGTGAATTGTGGACTTGACTGTGACAAGGATACAGCAAGATCTCCACATATAGGAGGGCCTCTGGAAAGGATATCAAGGGACCTTGGTGTGATTCTTAAACTATCAAATCTACATATTTAACATACAACATTGGAATCAGCTTCACCTCAAATATAATAAATCATGGATGTGATGATACAGTAGCGATGATAGAATTAAACAAAAAAGTTACCTTGATGTAATTTGGTATAGGATTTCTGAAAGATCAAGCTTCTGTTCAAAGTATTGTTGCATTGTTCCAAATCCTATAAGAAGAGGCTCAAGAAGCCCAACTAGACAACTCCTAATTTCAAATCCCTTCTTCTGCTTCGGATTTATTTCTGTTGGGGTTGCTAGCACCAACCGGTCATTCAATGCTCCAACCAGGACTGGAAAGAAAACTAACCTCGTTAACAAGGAGATGGAATTGATTATTGTTGTAAAATAAAATAAAAACAGAAGCTAGAAAGAGTAATTGACCTGCATAAGGTATGCTGATTGAAAGAATGGTCCTCACTTTACCATCCCAACCAAGTACACTAATGGCAGTGGCAGTGGAAAAGAGAAGTGCTGGTCCAACCCACAGTAAGGATCTAAAGTGCAGTGAGGTTAAGGGATTTAAACACATTTAAAGAACTCGTTACACAAGAAATTGCAGTTAGATATAATTAATATACTGAAGAAAATCTTTATGCAGAAATTTCATATCAGGATATTGAAGGAAGTCCTTTGTCAAACTTAGCAGCACTTGATGCTATTACGTCTAGATCTGCTGATACCATAAGCACTCTATGGGTAGTTAAGATTCCTGCAACATACCCTCTGAGAGTTCCCTGCCACTGGATCTACAAAATATCAGCAAAAAGAAGGAAATCAGTGGAAAGCCACAATAGGATTTATCAGATATAATTGAGTAAGTATAAAAATAGCAATATATATATTTGATTACCTGAAGAACAATCTCATTGACTTTCAACTTAATTGACTTATTGCCTTCTGCTTTTGTCGATATATAATGACCATTACTTGTTGAACGAGAACCTTGAACAAGCTTTGCCAACCCAATTTGGTCTCCATGAGAAGCAAACATCAAAGTTGATTCTACCATCATAGATAGATACAATCAGTTCATTTTTCTTTTTTGAAAGATACTGTCAGCTCTTAAAATGTGTTAAAAAAAATATAATACAAATTCACATACCTATAGGGGTTGAAAAAATTCTGTCAACTTCTGCATCAAACAAAAACTGCAAGGGACCTTTAATGGAGTTAGCATTTGCTTCAGTGGGTTGGACCTGATCTTCCATTACGCTATTCTTCTCAATAGCCATAGCATTTTTCTCAAGAATCCCCATTTTCTTATCACCAGCTTCTAGCAAGGTGGTCCCCGGAAGAATGTATAATGAAAGTCCAGTTCTGTCCTCATCAAGGGTTGCAAACTGGTTCTCATTAGGACCAATAAGTGCAGCATCACGGCCTGCCAAATTAGCAAGTGATTAATTTTCTATGATTAGAAACAGATGGATATTTTTCAGAGAAAAAAAAGTGAATAACAATCACGATACCTTTGATTGTGGTTCCCTTACTGTTAGCAGCATGAGGACTCGTATTCTCCCAGTATAGGATAACCTCATCAGTACCAGTGTTGAACTTATAAACAACAAGAAAAAGATGCTGCTTTTGGCTGTATAGGATGTTCTTTGGATAGAAGTCTACATTTCCAGGGATCTAAAATCAAATGAAAGAATAATTACCACATTTGCAATGCCGATGAAATAATTAAATCTATTCCAAAATTACCGTTGTATAAAGTCTCTTGTAGACTGAGTCAGCTCCAGCACAAAGATTATAAGCCATAAGGTTCACGCCATCAACATAAAAAGCACGGACTGGATAGTGAAGGACACGACTCTCCTTATTAAAGAAGTTTAGCTCCAGGTGGAACGGCTGTAATTAAGACAGTCAAGGTGAATACTCAAATAAATCAACCAACAAGAAGTTTAAGAAGAGTTACGATAGTTATTCCATTTGATCAACTAACAAATTTTAGTACAACATACTTGGCAAACAGGAATATCTTTAAGATGATGCCTAGCATCCACAACAGTTATAAGTGGCAATCGAGAAATGGGAGCACTTTTTGCATGACCCTCCATAAAGTGCTGCACAACCAATGCAAAAGGAAGTTAACATAATAAAGTATAGATTGGAGGAAGCAATAGAGAATAGAGAAGCTATTACAATGCAACCGTGGTCTTACAAGATTTTATCAGAAAGTGGAACATATATTTTATGGTTAATATTAGAAAGTCAACTTTTCAGAGTTTTCAGTTCCAATTCTCTGAAAAATGATCAAGCTGATGTCCCCAATAAAGTTCCACTTTTCGTATTGAAATCTTATATTATTATGGCTAGTGGAAATTGTGTATCTCTCTAGTAAATCAATATTCAAATAATAATAATAGAAAATTCATCTGCACTAGCATTTTTATTTGCCTAATAGTCCTAAATCTCTATTGAATGTAAAAGACAGTGAATTTAAGCTTAGTACACACCATATAAAGTTTTAGTACTGCTCAGCAAATGTCTGAGCCTGTATAGGTATTAGGCAAATATATGTGGTCATTTTAAGTTATGCTGCTCAATAGCCATTTGACTAATCAGTGATTCATTATCGTGACAAGATATTGACTGAAAAAACAGAAAAACGAAAAGATGAATCTTATGCAAGAGTACAGAGTCAGATACGACATACACTGTAGAGGAATGCTTTCCTTGCGATGTCTGAAATTGTAAGGTGATTTTGGCTGAAAAATAGATAGAAGATATAAGCGACAGAAGTACCGGAACATTTATGAAGGTACATTGTTATATGTAGAATTGTAAGAGAACAGAAAAAATGACCAAATAAAATAGTTATAGATTCCTAATGTACCCTTTCAAATGCTGCTCTTGCAATTGGGATTGAAGTTGATGATCTGCTAAAATGCCAGAAGATCCAAGTGATGAAAGCTTCTCCTTTAAGACAGATGCTGCAAACACCATATTTACAATTTGAACCCCGTTTAAAAGATAAAATTACTGTGAATAAAATGGATAGGAGACACATATTCCTATCTTACAATCATTATAGAAACTTCTGAGTCGCGTGTTACACAATCAGTCACCTAATTTTCTACCAAATTAATATTGCTACTGGATTATTGGTCAATACATTTGCCTCCCTCTTTTATCAGACCACCCTTTCTTCAGTACTCTGTCATTTTTAATGGAACTGTTGTCAAAGTAGTCCTTAAATTTCAAAACTGTTCCAAAATTATCCAAAGGGTGGTTAGCCATGTCTGGCTCTGCCGGAACCACATCAATACCTAGACATGGCTGATGGGATGGACCAAGCCATGATCTGAATCCTAGGGGAGGACAACCATACTCATAGTGGTGGGGCCCATCCACAGGGGTCAAACTGTGAATCGAGCCACCCACAGCTAAATTTGGAAATCTTTCAAAATTAGAGGACCAATTTGACCTCATATAACCAAGATTTACTTAAAAATGAAGAGAAATTAGAAAGATGGAGGTGCACTTGTAAAGGTAGTGAGCATCAGTGACCAACAATGCAGAAACTCAAGTTCGGTCCAGCACTAAATCGAGATAAAAGTTGTGAGACTGTTCATGTATTAACTCTAGCGATTAAACATCACAACAGAACAAAGGAATAATGGGAAAGGGACAAGGCTCTTAATAGTTTGGAGACTTCAATGATATCACACTTAACAAAGATGTTGGTAGATAAGACAAGAAAGCAACAGTAAGTATATCAGAAAGAATGTTAAGCCTAATTAACCATAAGAAGAAATGCTATGACTAAGCACCATCATGCAATCAACTTGGATGCTAATTTCCCAGGGTGATGGCTCGTAGTATAGGAAGAAATGTATAGCATTCATATCATGCAGATTAGCAAACAGTAGAGTTAAATGCAATCAGCAGGTGATGCTATCCCTAATATACTCAAGAATTGCAATGTATTCAGATAATTCAAAGATATGCAAAAATTATTGTTGTCACCTGAAGATCCCCTTGCACTTTGCAGAACTGCAAAAAGTTGCTTTCTTCCTTCCCTTGTATATGCAGCCCTATTTTTATGGTTAGTATCAGGACCACCCATATTCTGTCACAGGAGAATATCATTTATTGCACAAATGAGTTAGAATACGTCAGTTTTTTTAGAAAAAATACAATACATCAGATGCAAACAGTAAAGGCAATTAGCACTCAACTGCAAAGAGTAGAGCAGCCAAATTCAATTTTGGATGCACTTCCACACCTTTAATCTGTGGTAATGGATAAACTGTTTCTCCACCTTGCTGTGAGAGGATCCGAGGGATATCGATTGATTCCATTGCTGAAGACCAATATAAAAGCTCAAATTAATGAAGTTCTGATGGAACTGATATTATTAAATACAAGTACAAACAAGACTAAAAATAATTTTTTAACGGAACAACTATCACACTGAAATGAACTTAAGGTTATACAACTCATCTAGTTCCCACTTCCTCACAGGAAAGAGGAAATCTATATGTTCGAGGGTTTGAAATAAGTTTCGCAGGTTTATACTTTATACAACTTGCAAACCAAGTTACTTGTCCTTAATCCTTGTGCAGACTATTTTATGAGGAACACTATGTACAAATGCTTTATAACTTACACCATCTTTATTTGAAAGCAGAATAATATCACCCATTAGAGGCACCAGGATTAATGAAGAGTGACAGATAGAAGTAAGGCCGTAGAAAGATAAAGCTTATTACCATCCTAAAATGTTTTTTCTTTCTTTCTAGAAGAAGAGTTAATTACCAGCAGGCTCAAAAAAGTTAGCTGGCATGGGAGGTTTGTTCGGATTGTATGTCAATCTTGTTTTCCAGACTTGAAGGTTGCCATCCTTGGTGAGTGTGAAAAGCAGACGATGCATTGGAAGCCAAGCAGTTGATATGATGGGTTGTGAACCCACCTGGGTGCTACAAGCAGAGTAACAAAAAATATCTGTCAGGTAAAAAATAAAACACATTGCACACTAGAAGATCAAAAGCAAAAACAGTCAAACAACCCAGCATAAAGACTAATCAACCATTTAAAGGGTTTTACTAAGAGTAAATGCTGTGATACCTATCATACCAAGTGTTGAGCCTTGATCAACCCTCTAACTTCCTACAAGACAATTCTGAAATAGACCTCTGAACATGTAAACCTAATAATATTAAAATATTATATATATATATATATATATATATATATAATAAGTTTATGAGGCCAATTTTCACGCAATATATACCGTAAAATTTGGTATATGAAAAGGCAGATGATATAGCCATCTAGCCATGTTATTTTTGCTCAGACCAACTTCTACAGGATATAAGCCTATGATAAACAAGTACTATTTGCAGCCCAGAAAAGCTTATATTTGCCCACAACGATTAAAAGGTTTCCTCATAATTTTCAGAAAGTGAAATAGAGATAAAGACAAATGACAACGCAGAACTTACATTCCTATCATATTAGGCCTCTCCGTTGACACATCCCATGCCAATAGAGTGCCCCGTCTGTCACCAACAAAAACCCATTCCAACGTTGGATGAAAACCAAAGGCACCGGCACCAAATAGCTTAATAGTATTATCAACTGCAACCAAAATCATAGCAAAACGGACCCGTCTAATACATGAGGATATGATGCATTTATACAATAACAAAAATTAGATGTCATTCTTAGCTTACTTACGCTGTAATGTATAGAGCACAGCATATGTATGGATGTTATAAGCTCGGATTAGGCCATCTGCATATGCGACATACTACAAAAGGATATTCAACTTAGAACTATTAGAAAAATTGAATGATCAAACAACTAAAACCAAAAAAATCATCAAATATAGCATCCAGTTAGTAGAAAAATCTCACTTATTTTTTTAAAAAAAATTGTTATCTCTAAAAGGATTATCTACATAATGAATCCTACGAAATATTGCCCAAGGTGGGATTCCACTAAACTATTTCTTTTCATCAAATAAAAAGCTACTTCCTCAAGCATCAATATACATTGAATAATATACCACTACCCTTCTAACAACTCTGTTTTGACATTATTATCTCGACCCAAATCTTAATTCCGATGTGTAGTCAACCAATTTTGATACTTCAGGCTGCACTCCTGCTTGGGTAATAATTTAGTATGTATAAACTAAAAAAGTAATGAACCCTTAGAATTACGTAAGTCCAAGAAAGAGCAAGGCTAGAGAGTAGAATACCAACACAGGGAGACGAGGATGACAGGCAAGATTCACAACAGGTTTTTTCAAGTCTGTCTTTATCTTTGTCGGTGCCCTGCCTCCTTCAACCGTTCCAACAACTTCAGTCATGCCCCAAGAGAAACTTTAAAGTCAGATTCATCAGTGATGTTAACAAGAAAGTCATGCTTTACATATACAACAAAGAGAATAGTTCTTCTTAAGATGGCTCGACCACCTATCATATATGAACTCATTCTCATTCTGTTAAGCGGATAGCAACATGTGCAGAACTTTCAAGATTGATCCTGAAAAATATGAAAGCCAAGCTGACAAATATTTACTGGCTCCAATCAGCATCCTCATGAGAAGCATCAAATTTTGCCTTCACCCATTAGCAAAACTAATGCAAAATATCATAGGAATGGCGGTGAAAGTTCTAGCCTTTGGAATTCTATAATGAAAGCTTAAGCTCAGTCCGTCTGATCAAGAATGAGCACAAGTGATACTACTAAGCAAAAATTTTCTGAGAGGCTATAGTGAGTTAGGTGTGTGAGCCTGTAAAAGCAATTTTTCATCTTTGAAATCCTATAAATTATTAGAGCATAAGATTCTCAGTGTGCGTACTGAAGACAGCAACCAGGGACATATGACATACAAGAGTTAAATTTCAAAAATGCCAACTTGCTAACTAGGGAATGATTTCAGAATTACAAAAGAAGAGAGATAAGCATGAGATAACCTGTCACACTCATCCTCTTGTGAAAACCAAAAAAAGCAACAGGTTGCATAGGTGTCAAGGCGAGATGAACTTCAGTGGCTGATGAAATTTGCTCCATTCTCTTTTCAGGTGAATGCAACACACATGTTTGCTCAGAATCAAAGTCACATGATCGAATTGTACAATCCTAAGATAAACATAAGCATAAAAAAATTGCCATTAAGGAATCAAACACAGAAACATCCAGATCCAAAATAAGTACGTTCATAAAAAGAACTGTCAAACTCCTTTGTTTAGAAACCCACACGGTGACTTAAGATAATTAAAATTACTGGCGTCCACACAAAACCTCGCAGAAATAAGCAATTCTGAAAGCTACTTCTTAAATCGTCTGGACTCTGGATTAGTCACTAATAGCAATGATCATAATTTTAAAAAGAAGACCACAAGAACATCAGCATTACGCATATATAAGAACAACATATACCAGGTAACTGTTAATTAACTTTAGATTCTGGGAGCAAACTTTTAAATGACTCAAAGTGACCAGAGTTCTTAACTTTGCAGGAAAAAATGGCAGTATTCCAATAAATTCGACCTCTCAAGCCTAATGGTCAGAACAAGAAAGAGAGGATCCAAGCAGAAGAATATAGATAACAAGCTACAGACAAGAAGCTAACCTCAAGAATGGCAATCACAGCATGTCCACTTGTAAGGCTATATGACATTCGAACAACAGGAGAGCCTATGTTGATTGAAGAGATCTTGCTTCCTGTCAGTGCATCAAATTCTGTACATACAAAATAAATATCAAGGACATATTAGACATCAAGAGATAATTCCACAACAATTGTCAAAACATGAATTCCATCAAACGATAAAAAGAAAAATATTTCAATTATTAGGAAGGTCATTCTGCCAGCTTTAATTAGATTATCTATAGGTAGGTAAATATACTCCAAATTAAGCGAGAAAAGACATCCAACAAATAGCAGTGAACATATATAATCGTGGAACTGTTTCTCAAGTCTAATGGTTAAAAATCATATCCATTTTCTAAGATAGATAATTCAGAGTAGATATAATAATATCTAAAGGAAAGGAATCTCTGGTTTGAATAATATAGTTGCAGATCCATCAACTATTATCAGCCAGTTAACTTTACTGATCTACATTTTATTTGTGATTCAATCCAATGTAACTAAAACAAGTGCAGGTCCACTGATCTCTAGAGGGATAGTAACGTCTAGCATGAATGATATTATGGAAGATCCATTGGAAGCAGTCTAGTCATAGAAGTGATCCCTCCATCATATGTACTTTTAGTTGCAACCTCTATTTCACCAGAGTATTAACTTCACTGTTCTTGATTCCATGTGTTACAACGTAAAGAACTAACCAAACGAGGCATTTCCAGGAATTCCCAATCACAAAATGCTAAAACAATAGTAAATTGACTAGTCCAATGACATCTGGCTACGGAAGCTAGTTCAGTTCCATCTTACAAACGTGCTACACTTCAACCCTGAATCTCGCATACCAACTTACATGAGAGGAAAACAGAGCATTACCGATAAGATACGACCCAATAGCAACGGCAACAATTGCCTGATGCGGATGAAATGCAGCAGCATGAGGCTGCAAAGGTTTAAGCCCTCTTCCAACATGCCGAAGATCCAAATGCTGCACCGTTGCCCAGTCCATACTTTCTATTTTACTATCTACAGGAGCTGTAACTGACGTGTAAGATCTTCCAACTGCACGTACGTATTAAGAGATCGCGTTGATCAGATAAAGCTTTAAGCATTAGACCTCGGATTCAGATTGAAACAACGAGATCCGTACAGCTACCTGAGGCGGAGAATACAAGGACCACAGAAATCACTGCCGGTCCGAAGAACAAAAAATCGTGCGGGATCACAAGAGAAATCCTGAAAGCACCACAAGATCGACCCCAACGAAATCCGGCGTTTCTCGACCCCAACGAATTGCAATTAAGTAGAATCACGAAGCAGACTGACAGAAGAGTCTTCTTCTTCGGTCTCCGAAGAGTCTTCTTCTTCGGTCTCCGGTAGAAGGTAGCCTAGTATGGGTGTTTCGCCGGTGAGATGACGATCGTTCTCTTATCGGAGGAGCTGAGATGTGGCCCAGTCTGGTCTGTCAACTATGGACCTGATAAATTGAATTGAATTCCTGACCAAGGCCCCAAAGAATGCGTCGTCGTCCTTTGATTTTTCATCCTCTAACTAAATATAACTCCATTTTAGTACTCATACTTTATGGATTCTTATTTTTAGTCCTCATTTCACATTTCTAATTCTGTTGAATATAGAACGAGATCTGTTGGATTAATTGAGTGAGTTAAAAAAAGTTCCATACCTGTATGGAAGAGTGAATTTTTAAATTAAATAAATAGTTTTTTTGTTACAAAATTATTTTATAGAAAACTCATCACAATTATATATATAATTAACGTTATTTATTTTTATCTTAGTAATAAATAATTTAAACTATATTTAAATCTCTCTATATTTTTTTTATATACGTACTTATTTAAACTATACATATAACTTCTACTTATGTACACTTAAATAAAAAAAAAGAATCATATTTTTAAAAAAATATATATATATACACAAAAACTCAAATATGTGACTTTTTACATTAAAAAAATGCATATATTGACCAATTATGCTGTTAAACATAATTACTTTAAATTTTATCATTTTAAATTCTATTAGTATATTATTATCATTAAATATTCTTAATTATATAATTTTAGATATAAAAAATATTTATTTTAACATGTTAATAATAAAATAAATTACTATAATATAATTTTAAATAATTATTATGTTCATAATAAATTACAAATACACATATATATTATCATATACACTGAGCTAAACATCACCATTGAAGTACTTCCTAAAGCATTCTTCTCCCCGACAATGCACGAACATCACCTTGTGGACTTCAATCAAGAGTTTCGGAAAACGGATCGAAAAGTAATTATCGAATCCTTCGGGCACTGATCCGAGAAGTTCCTATTAAATGGAAAAATAACTCGATAAATAATATGAATATGCATGATAAGATAAATTTAGGGTTAAATACCGAAGATCTACTTGAATTTTGAACGTTTTGTAACAAGCTATCCGAACTTTAAAAATTCAAAACGGGCCACCTCAACTTGGACGCAGGTGCAAATAGCTACCTCCGTCCAATTTTTGACGAATTTTTGACGAATTTCTGTTGAATTTCCGACGATTCTGTCAACAGTCGACGGTAAATTGGACGGAAGTAGCTATTTGCACCTTCGTCCAAGTTCGAGTAGTCCGTTTTGAATTTTTAAAGTTCGGGTAGCTCGTTACAAAACGTCCAAAGTTCAGGTAGCTCTTTGGTATTTAACCCATAAATTTATTATACGCACGATAGTATGAATGACCGTACGATTTGTCACTCCTAAAGGAACTAATACCTGAATCTCTTTAGGCAGTTCCATGTAATGATTCAACTTGTTTCGCATGACTCTTAGAAGATCTCGTACATTGTCGAACTTGTATTTGTATCGCCTATACTGTTCGATGTTCGAGAGAAATGCAGAATCCATCTTTTCATCCCATCTCGCGCCAAGAGCCACCGGAGCGATGGCCTCCAGGGCTTGTAAGAGACCCGAGTTTGTTTCCCTAATTTCGAGTTCAACCCTATCACTGGTATCCCGAAGAAACGACAGTCGCATCTCTGAACTCCAAAACAACGGATGGTGCAAAACCTCCGCTGCCTTGGGCCTAAAATAACATAAACACGCGTTAATTATCAATTTGTTAGTTGAACTTAACTAACAAGTTTCTAATCAACAACTTCTGAGATCATCGGACAAGGTAGAATCTCGAACCTTAATTCGGGATCAGGGTTAAGTAATCGAGAGAAAAGACCGTCGGCTTCTGGAATGAATTCCACTAAGAAAAGGTCCATTTTGTTCTTCACAATATTTACATCGCGTTCGTATCGATCGCCGAAAGGATGTCTTCCTCCGGTGATGCAGAAGAAGAGTACACAACCTAAACTAAATACATCTACTGCACGGGTTTGGCGCCCGTGAAGAAGTTGCTCAGGTGCTTGCCAACCCGAGCTGCCACAACCTAACATTTTCATCATACGGTATTACCAACACAAAAATACGACATGAAAAGTTTGTATTTGTGTATACATATGACAGAACGATAACACGAATACGATAACATACAGTATTACCAAAATACTTGAGACCAGGGCTGATAACTTCTTACACAACACAAAAATACGACATGAAAAGTTTGTATTTGTATATACATATGACAGAACGATAGCACGAATACGATAACATACAGTATTACCAAAATGCTTGAGACCAGGGCTGATAACTTCTTACGCAACACAAAAATACGACATGAAAAGTTTGTATTTGTGCATATATATGACATAACGATAGTATGAATACGATAACATACGGTATTACCAAAATGCTTAAGAGACTTCTCTAAATGGAGAAACAAAGCATTTACCTGTGGCATGATAACCCAATGAAGACATATCCCCGTGAAGTCGTCTACTGATTCCCATATCAGAAAGTTTAGCAAGTAAAGATCGTTCCTTAATTATCAATACATTCTGAGGCTTTAAATCCCTATGAATTATCCCCAGTTCATGCAAGTGAACCAATCCCGACACTATATCCCTGCATTACAATGACAAAGTTTCGGTGTTCTAAAAAGGGTCATTACCAGAAAACAAACCGAACTTGAATGTTCAGAAGCAAAAAACAAACTATTTTTTCTCAACCACATAACAAAAGATAAACTACATTGATATTTCTGTTAACACGGGATGAAAATCGCACATGTAACATCTCTGTAATGTCATCTAACAAAAGTTAAACCGATTTATTCCTCAGCATCACATTAAAATGAATCATGTGACTGTCATGTGTGCAATTTTTGTTTGTAATTGTAGAAAGTTTAGTATACTTTTTGTCAAAATTTAGCTCATTTTTTCGTAACCAAAATCTCAACAAAATGTTCATATGCCACAAAACTCGGGTTTACCTCATTAACTTTAACAATAAAGGAGATGGATGACCATTTGCCTTCCACAAGTTGAGATCTTGGAAAGTCTGTCGAACAGAATCTACCCGCACTTGATATTCCATCACGGTTTTCGAAGATGGGTCCTCGTGTGCTGTTGCATAATTCGTGCAATCTGAATATATCTGAATCATATCATCAAGGCTACAACTGCATTTCTCAAGAGAAACATAAACAAAGTCCTGATCATACTCCACCCCGTACCATCGAACGATGTTTGGGTGTCTATCAGAGGCAATGAGATTCTGAATCTCCTTGAAAGCTACATCGTGATGGGCTTGGACGAGTCGTTTCACAGCAACCGGGCGCCCTTCATAAATACCCTCAAGAACAATGGTGCCATTACTCCCTTTAGCAATTTCTTTAGTCGATACAAACAACTTCCCGATCCTTCGACCATCAAGACTACCCTCAACAGTTTTGTTAAGCTTCTTCCATGGATCATCTTCACTACTACCAGAAAACACATCTTCATTTTCAGAAGATGTGTTCTTTCCCTTTCCAGACTTGCGTACTCTCTTCTTCTTTGATGGTGCCTCCCGATTTCCTCTATTGGACTTGGAGTAGATTAAGTAGCCAACACTAGCAGCCATAGATAGCAGAAGCAAGAATACTATCACCAAATCACGCTTATTTACCACTACAGAATGACCAATCTCTGGAGGAGTAAGTGAAAGAGCTGCAGCAGCAACAGCATCACCACCGGGCAGTAACTTTGGATAATCAAACCCTCTCTGAGTCTCTTCCAAAAAGATTTCATTTTTGGGTTTGTAAGGTTGGATATTTCTCGACCCAGGTGCAGGAAGCTGCTTGATTTCATGAAATTGGGAACCGGAGAAGAAATTGTTCATATCACGGTTATTGAAGCGATACACAACTGCTCTTGATTGACAAGACAGTGGCATTTTGAAAGGACTCCCCGATTCTTCAGCGCTGAGGGAACTCAACGGTGCACCACCGAAAGAATTATCATCTTCCAGACAAATCAAAGCTGCCCCAATTTCAGAAACAGTCACGTTCCATAAAACTTTGTCCGAGTTTGAAGAAAATGACTGCAACAAATAATCTATTCTTGTAATCTTCAGACAGAGTTGGGAACTGTCAGATCCTGATTCTACCAAAACAGTCTCCTCCATATTAACCGGAGAGGTAGATAGAGATTCAGGCTGGCCATAAGTGTGTAAAAGTCTTCCGGTCAGAGCATCAACCTCAAACACCGTACTTTTGCGAGACCCAAGAGTAACCGATCCATCTTCTGATATAAGTGGCGTGCTCTTAATAAATTCGTCAATGTTGACAGTTAATTTCTGCAACAGAACAATGGAAGTCAATTGAATTATCCTACAAAAAATATATGAACTTCTATGATCTTCACCATACCGTTCGGAAATGTTCAATATGGAATTACTCAAACCCCTCCAAGAGAACATTCATAATCTTTGGCATACCATAATCGTAAAAATACTAACATTCAATGAACCTCTTGACAAAAAATGAACCGTCTATAATCTTCAGCATGCCAATTACATGGATTACTAAAAAAAGAAAGAATTTTTACGATCTTCACCATACCATTTTACCAAAATGTTCATTATGTGCGTACAGGTCCCAATCATCGCCAATATCTATGAAGAAGCCACTGTTAGCACCTGAAGAATTCTCCTTCTCCATATCTTGTCTGACTGGAGCCTGATATGAGGAGTAGATCGGAGGTCCTGAAGCAAAAGACCAGATCACTCTCTTTGAAACACTGTCCACTAGATGTATTTTCCCATCAAGAGCGGCAACTAATACAGTATCTGGATTGCTGTTCCATCATAAACACATGGTATCAAATTCACATGCAACTGAACTTACCAGCTTGGGAAATTTAGCCAGGCCATTTTAACAAGTAGGTGAACGCGAGTGTATACATTTCCAATGATATGGTATCAAATTCACATGCAATTATCAAAATTCAAATGCAATTAGCAATTTCTACACTATACCAGCATCTTCTTCATCAGGGAAGACAAAAAAAATAAAACTTTAAGAATTGCAGAGCTGGAAAAGGGACATTTTCACTTACGGCGTCACAGATTTGAGGGATCTGACAGGCAACCTAGTCAAAGCTGGGTCAGCAGTTGATAGCTTCGACACCTCAGATTTCTCTGTGCTGGATAAAATTGAACATAATCCGACGATCCAGAGGAAGACCGACAGCAGAACCAGAATCCATTTTGTCCGCATATTCAGCTGCTGTCATGGACGGATCAGAAGCTGAGCGCGATGAAGATCTTAAAGTAATAACTTTGGGTTCAACTCAGATATAGGGTTTGTCGAGACTTGAGAGTTAAGGGAACTGGGGAAATCCGGCCAGAGCAGCAATCGGCAATTGAGGAAGATTCGAAGCTTCTGCTGCTGCTACAATTTTGGAATCACCTGAAGGTCGGGTCGCACGAATCGAGGAGATGGTTCTGTGCTAAGACAATCCAAGAATCTATGAAGTTTGTGGGAAGTTTGTCTCAACCAACATTGTTACAGAAACCTTAAAAAGGTTGATTTTTTTTCTTTGATTTTGACATTTGCTTTATAGCATGATTGAACACAAAAGTTTAAACTGATTCTACGAAATCAACAATTCTAGGTTGTCACATTGGTGTTTGGTATATTCCAAAGTCCAAAACAGTAGCGAGATAAATCCTCAGGCTCATGCCGTCTTCTATTCTGGCTGCCAAGTAATGATCTATTAATTCTCGTATCAATGGAAAACAAAAACTTTTTGTCGGGTTTGTTATAATTAAGAATATTAAGACAATTTTTTCTTGTGATAGGCAATTATGTACGTGCTTTGCTTCCGAATGGGGTCGATGGTTAGTGTGCCTTGGCTCAAGTCACAAATATCCCTCATGCCCATAGAGACGATTTTGAAGCACCCTTTGGATCCCCTAAAGGTGAGACCCGACCAATTTCTCCTCTTACCAAACACTAGACCGAACTTTGAGTGTTTCGCAAAAAACAATTTTTTCTTGACAAAAAAGCAAAATGGACACTTCGAGCATAAAAAAATGCAAACTTTTATGTTAAAGCATGACAAAAACTTCATATGTAACATGATGTCGTAGGGGCAAATCAACATAGCTTCCGTTAACGAATTGTTTTAACAGAAATATCAATGTAGTTTGCACTTTGCTATGCAGTTGACACTTGTTAAGAATAAAAGTTCGTTTTTTTTTTGCAAAACATTCAAAGTTCGGTTTGGTGCTTGGTAATATATGCTTCGTGAACCTTATGATGTTCTTATTTGCTATCATATCATGTTAGAAATTATCAGCCCCTTATATTTACATGTCTCAACGGTGACTTGATGATCTCGATTCATTTTTTTTGTTCTCTCTATTTCTTATAATATCAGGTTTGTCTTCCATCTGTGGTGGAAGAATTTCTTCGACAAGCGAGAGACGCCCATCTATTCACAGTCTCCGACACATTCATCTTCAATGATGTCCTCGAATCAGACCTATCTAGAGCATACGGTGGAATCAGAAGGCTAGACATGTTCTTCCCCTTCGATCCGTGCTTGTTAAGAAAGAGCGACAGGTTCGTACTAGGGGTGTCAAAATCTGACCCAACCCGTGGGTGACTCGCACACGGGTCAGGTTTGGGTCAGAGTTTTTGACCCATGGGTCATTTTGACATGACCCATGGATGACCCGTGAAAACACGAGTCAGGCTTGGGTCAGAAGCCTTGACCCACGGGTCAACCCATGACCCGTCCCATTTATATATTTCAGTTTGTTTTTTGTTTTTATTGAAATTTTGTGTCGAACGGGTCAGACTGATCCGCGGGTCATGGAGGTCGAACGAATCAATATGACCCAACTCTTACCATTCTTGACCCGCGAGTTGACTCACCCACGGGTCAGGTTTGAGTTTCAAAAACTGACTCATACTATTACACTGGTCGTGTTTGGGTCAGATGGTCTCTGACATGACCCAAGGCCGACACGACGCATGACCCGTTTTGGTATTGATGATTTGGTATTGATACCTATTCCATTGTTGTATCTTGAAGATTTATTCGCTCGAACTATATATATTGGTCGATGGTGATAGCAAGTACAAAAGAAGATGAGGAAGAAGGAGATGAAGACGGTGATGATGTGGCAAGACATGGCGATGACATGGCAATGAGTTATGAAAACCGAGAACTCGCCCCCGATGATTTTGATTTGGCATTGAATAAAATGTCGATTACGCCCAAGAACCAGAACTTTGGAGCTGCCATGCGGATGCCGTCGAAGCTTAGGCCATCGATGAGTCCACCACAGTACTTGTAGTGTGTTTCTTGCGGCGTAAGTTTTGATATAATCTTCTCTCAGTTGCTTGTTATGTAAGTTAAATATAGATTATTATATTGGCAATGCAGAATCTTCGGATATATTTAGGTTCTATATAAGTTATTAATTTATATTTTTATAACGATTTTTTTTTTTAAGAAAATGTTTTATTCTCGATTAATTTGCTATAATAACGTGTATATATATATATAATATATTATTATAAAAATTTAAACATCTATATTACAAAATTGCTAATATCTAATTCAATATAAGAAGAAGAAAACAGTTTATAAATCAGAGAAATTTAAAAAAATAATGACTTTTGGTTATGAATTTAAAATTTTATAATATCATAGTAAATAAATATATTTATAAATACTATTTAATAAGGTTGAATTTTCTAATTCATTTAATAAATTAAAATATCAATTATGTCACATATCATTATTCTGATTCAATAAAATAGTATTATATTCCTTTATATTTTTTTATCTTATAAAAAAATAAACCAATGAAATGACAATGTTACATTACTACAATGTCCTAACAATATGTTAGATTGTTAGGGTAATAAGTAAAATTAAAAGTTATTATTATACACCAAATATAAGGAAAAATATACAAGGGACATAAGTAGAATATTTTACCACAATATACCCCAATTAATAAGCAAATATCAAAATGTCTTTGGTTTTCCAACAAATACAAATCTATACCTACTCGCGACTCCCATTTGCGGGATTTTTTTTACCGACAGTTTCACCCGCAATTCCCATTCGCGGGTGGAATTGCACCGTTAGTTCCATCTGCAAATGGTAGTCGCGGGGTGGAACTGATGAAGGTTTTAGGGTTTCATTTTATTCATCAGTTCCACCCGCGACTCCCATTCGTGGGTAGAACTGATGGTATAAAAAAATTGACCCGCGAATAAGAGTCGCAGTTATGTATAGATTTGTATTTGTTGGCAAACCGATAACATTTTGATATTTATTATTAATTGAGGTATATTTTGGTGAAAAATTCACATAAGTGCCATCTATTGAATGGTTTGTAGATAATGTTGGTAAGTAGAAAACAATCCAGTAGTCTTTCAGAGAGACAACTTGATCCTTGAACTTAATTAATCTTGGAAAAACAGTAAATAATTCAATTCATTATTTAAAAAGTGCCCTAAAAATGCAATATATGCACTTCTATTTGATTCAATTGCTTTTGAATTTGCTTTTTCTATTTCTTCCAAAGTAGTTTATTACGTCTCAAATATGGTAGATTTGGACTGAGACATCAAGTTAGGGGGTCAGTTCTCATACCCAAACACTAAGAGCCCTTCGTTGCAAATCCAAAACCGATTAATAACCCTCCAAACAAAACACAAAGACAACAAAAACAGACATGGCAAGGAATTAAAACCATTTCCTTCCCAACAATGGAAACTTCCAAAGCTTCCCTCTTCCAACCACAGAAGCTTCCAAAATCCAAAATTTTCAATAAAAACATCATCAACAGATGTCCTTTCTCTTGTTTCTTCCATCAATCAGGCGTGAATTTCTTGATTCATAGTGTGGCATCCGACGACAACCCGAAACACATCTGCCCGATCCCGAGTCTCGAATCATACCATGTTTCGTTCTTCGTCGATTTTGATCCTTTTATCGGTGTTGTGTATTGAGATAGTGATCGGTGTTAAGCACGACACGGGAGGCGGGATTATCGGGGGGAAGCTCAATGTGCATTTGGTTCCTCATTCGCACGACGATGTCGGGTGGTTAAAGACGATCGATCAATACTATGTCGGATCGAACGACTCCATTCAGGTACATTTGCCGCCCCTACCCACATCGAAACCTTGTCTTGTTCGTCAAGACATATGATTTGTTGTTTCGGTTTTGTTATTTATAGGCGGCTTGCGTGGAGAACACGCTCGATTCGGTTTTCAATGCACTGGTTCGGGATCGAAACAGAAAATTTGTGTTTGCTGAGATGGTAATTTGTCTTTGTCATGCTTTTCTTGATGCCGAAGAAATCGCTTGAGCTTTTCGCGAATGTCGTTTGAGTTTCTGACCACGTAAACTTCGTTTCATTTAGCGTTATCGCTATAACAATTGATATCAGAGTCAGATTATTATGTTATAATGGATCTTTGAGATTTTGATAACTAGGTCTAGAACATCACGAAACCACTGTAACAATCGATATCAGAGTCAGATGATAATGTTCGCTATTTTCCTCTAACATTTGAGGTGAATGATAGGCTTTCTTCCAAAGATGGTGGGTGACACAAAGTCCGGAAATACAAGAACAAGTTAAGAAACTCGTCGATGCCGGTAGCCTAGAATTCGTGTACGCAGTTATTAAAGCAACTAAACCACGTCGTGATCGGATCCGATAAAAATATGATTTTTGATGTTTTTTTGGGTTTGCAGTAACGGTGGTTGGTGTATGCACGACGAAGCGGCCGCTCACTATATCGACATGATCGATCAGACAACTCTCGGACATCGTTTGATAAAGGATAATTTCAACATAACCCCTCGTGCCGGGTGGCAAATCGACCCATTTGGACATTCTGCAGTACAAGCTTACTTGCTTGGAGCCGAAGTAACAAATTTATCAATTGATGATTAATTCCTTAATAATTTACGATGCAGTGATTGATCGAAATCCTTTGTTCGCATCCAGCTCGGGTTTGATTCCTTACATTTTGGAAGAATCGACTATCAGGATCGAGAGAAGCGGAAAGGCGATAAATCTCTTGAAGTTATATGGCGCGGTTCGAAGACATTCGGCTCCTCTTCGCAGGTTTTGAATCCTTAACCTAAGTTTTGTTCTTATCACTTACTTAAAATCTTTGCTTGCCACCCAAGTTTTCTTGTCTTTGTAAATCAGATATTCACGAACGCCTTCCCGATTGACTACTACGCGCCGAAGGGTTTCTATTTCGAAATAAACGATGAAAATTACGTGCCTATTCAGGTTATATTATACCCGGACGAACTAATTAATGTAACCCCATATGATTAGTTAAGCATTGTTCTAATAAAGCCGAATTAACTTGCAGGACAATCCATCTCTATTCGATTACAATGTCCAACAACGAGTTAACGATTTCATCGTTGCTGCACTCACACAGGTACATCCTTAATTTTTGTCTCGATTTTTGCTTTTAAGGTTAAATACCAAGGAGCTACCTGAACTTTAGACGTTTTGCAACGAGCTACCCGAACTTTAACAATTAAAAACGGGCTACCTCAACTTGGACGAAGGTGCAAATAGCTACCTCCGTCCAATTTACCGTCAACTGTTGACAAAATTTCGTCGGAAATTGGACGGAGGTAGCTATTTGCACCCTCGTCGAAGTTGAGGTAGCCCGTTTTGAATTTTTAAAGTTTGGGTAGCTCGTTGCAAAACGTACAAAGTTCAGGCAGCTCATTTGTATTTAACCCTTGTTTTTATTATTAATCGGTCGGGCCGGATCGTGCTTTGTTTAGGCGAACGTAACCCGAACGAACCACATCATGTGGACAATGGGTGGCGATTTTGCATACCAATATGCTGAGACTTGGTTCAAGCAAATGGACAAGTTCATTCACTATCTCAAGAAGGTTAATTAGTTAAAATTATTATGGATTTTCTCACGTTAATTACGGTTTAAACAACGTTAATTACAGTAAGTACATATGGTTGTGTTTGTTTAGGATGGTCGGGTGAATGCATTGTACTCGACACCGTCCTTATACGTCGATGCAAAAAATGCGGAAAACCAAACATGGCCTTTGAAGACCGATGATTATTTTCCGTAAGTTCAATTTCATTGAGTTCAAAAAAATTTCATTAAGTTCAAAAAAAAAAAAAATCATTTAATATAAGTCTAATACGTTTTTTTTTTCATTATTATTAATCGTGTCTTGGTTAAACAGATATGCGGATAATCCGCACACTTAC
This sequence comes from Chamaenerion angustifolium, assembly GCA_946814005.1. NCBI lineage: Eukaryota > Viridiplantae > Streptophyta > Magnoliopsida > Myrtales > Onagraceae > Chamaenerion > Chamaenerion angustifolium. The sequence continues at coordinate 1,401,788 of OX328281.1, forward strand.
TGGACCGGCTTCTTCACTAGTCGCCCCGGTCTAAAACGATACGTTCGAGCATTGAGCGGATATTACATGGTATAAATTTTTGATTCAATACCCGAACATTACACATAATTATATTTAAGGTAAAATACGACATTGCACCCTACAGTTTGGTTCGTTTTTAAGTTTCCTCCTTAATGTTTAAGTTTTAATTTTTTTGTTCTCATATTTGGGAAAAGTGAAAGTTTGCCCCCTCCGTCAACTTTTTCATCCAAATTTAACAGAATTAGTTTCGAAAATTGCAAAAATAAATAGAAAACTTTCAAAAATATCACAATATAACTCTTTCAACCGTTTTCAAATGTTACAATTGAATCCTGATTCGATTAGGCAGCGCGGCAACTCGAGTTCTTTAATGGAAGAAAATCGAAGATGGGGCCAACGACTCTCGAGCTCGGAGATGCTCTCGGCATTGCTCAACATCACGACAGTATCACAGGAACCGCGAAACAGCACGTCACCGATGATTACACAAAACGTCTCGCGATCGGAGCTACAACGGTCAGTAAAAATTTAGGGTTTCTTGTTATGCAAGTCTTCTTGTTCTTAGTTTTTTTTACGGTTCTATATGCAGGCGGAGGCTGTGGTAAATAATGCTTTGGCTTGCCTTGTAAGTAAAGGATCAGGAGGAGATGGGTGCCAAGCAGTAACTTCGATATTTAGCCAAGTAAGAAAACTTACGAGTGAAGCATTCAGTATAATCTTAATCGTATTTTAATACCCTCGTTTAAACTAATCTTTTCAAATATTGATTTACACCCGACTTTTCACTCGAATATGAGCTTCTATAGGGTCACCTCGACATTTAGTGTGTTTTTTTCACTTTTAACAGTGTCTCCAGAATTTGAATGTGCGATGTCGTGTTCTAATACCCCTGTTAGTTACACGTAAATCTTAACCAACTTTCTAAGTCTGAATTTATGAGTAAAAACATTCAGTATACATATGAAGCCAAATATTTAGCTCAGTGGGGGCAAGAACTAATGTAAGTGCAAACAGTTGAATATTTTTTTTAGGGGAGACAAATATAAGAATTTAAAGAGTTAAAATGAAAATAAATACATTTTTTTGACTAAATTTACACAAAAACAAAAGTTAAGAAGGGCAATTACGCACGGAGCCATAGAGGGGTGAAGGCGCCCCCTTAACTTTCGGCTCTGTGTAAATTTAGTCCAAAAAAAATATATTTATTATAATTTTAAAATTTTAAATTCTTATATTTGCCCCCCTCTCAATATTTTTTCTTTCAACTATTTGCCCTTAGACTAATTATTGTCCCCACTGATTTAAATTTCTGGCTTTGGCGCTAGTGTCAGTTATGTTATTTGTAACGTAACATTGACCTATTTGTAACATTTTTGATCTGCTATATGTTCTAACCTCTACTATTCTTCGAACAGTGCCCACTTCTGAACATAAGTTTCTGTCCCTCAACCGAAGCAAACATCGCAGAAGAACAAAATTTGGTAACATTTTTGTCGGATTTTTCATTGCCTTGATCGAATATTTGTTTCCTTTTTCTTGTAATACGAGGTTGATCTTCTTTTTGTTAGGTCATAGTAGCGTACAATCCAGTTGGATGGAGTCGAGTCGATTTCGTGAGAGTACCGGTAAGTTCATTGCCTTATCGCGTTTTTAGGAACCAAACCGAGTTTAAAATTCGCAATGTTTGTCAGGTCGAGGATGCGAATCTTGTCGTCCAAGATTCATCGAGAAAAACTATCGATGCACAATTCATTGAAATCGACAATGTCACGATAAACTTAAGGAACAAGTATACAAAAGCCTACGGAATTACGTCCCCGATTCGAGTGCCGAAGTATTGGCTTGTGTTCCAAGTAACCGTACCCCCACTCGGTTGGAACACCTACTTCGTTTCTAAACATAACTCTAAAGGAGGTTCGATTAACCATTCATTAAACTCGCGAAAAAGCACTCATCATCATCATATTCATCGTCATCATCATCATGTGGGGAAAAGCGTGAATTCGGCATCGAGATCGGGCCAAAACGATACAATAGAGATCGGACCGGGACATATCAAAATGGTGTTTTCGTCAAGTTCGGGACGACTACTTCGGATGTATAACAAAGTAACTGGGGTCGATTTATCGATAGACCAAAGTATTTTGTATTACAACTCGAGTACCGGAGACTCCGAATCCTCAGGTATATATATATTAGTCGTGTTATCATATGTTTTACGTGTTTTTAGGTAAATTAAACTAGGTTTTCTATACTGTTGAAAATATGTTATTTTGTGTTCATGTAGGCTTCTGGTGCGTATATTTTCCGACCCGAGGATAATACTCCGAACGTTGTCGCAAAATCGGTAAGCAAAGTTTCGTCGTAACTAATTATAAAGGTTATTTATCGAATTACATACCAAACTTTAGACTTTTTTTTTTTTACAAATTACCAATTGGTAGGGCTGATCATGGGCGGGCCAGGCCGGTCTTGGAGGCAGGACCGAGACCGAAATTTCGGTCTTGACATCTGGAGGACCGAGACCGATTTTGGCCAAAAAAGCCCGACCGAGTCAGTCTTGCTTGACTCGGACCGGTCTCGGTCTTGGACTGAAATTTTTGGTCTTGACCGAAATTTTTGATCTCGTTCGCTTCTCGTCTTCCGTCGCACTTCCCTTATGGAACCGATCCAAGAGTTGTTTAATGCTTCAAGGTCATGAATTATTAGTGTTTCAAGGGTTACACTATGAATTTCTAGGGTTTTTTTCCAGGTTGGGCCGGTCCGGTCTTAGTCGGGCTTTTGGGGGAAAACCCGAGACTGAGACCGAGTCCGACCTTGAAGGAAAAAAAACGTCCGCTCGGTCTCGGTCCTAGTCGGGCCGGTCTTGTCGTGAATTCGATTCAACTAGTCTTTTTGTATCATCCCTACTTTGTAGGTAATAAACCCTAATTATGAAGCATGCTATATTTTCTGCTTCGACAGGTACCTTTACAAGTTGTTCGTGGATCATTAGTAGATGAAGTTCATCAGCAGTTCAGTTCATGGATATACCAGGTTTGGAACATTCTTTAGAATCTAAGATTCCTTAACTGAAAAACATTTTAGATTCCTTAACGTCGTCTTGTCGAATCACCAACATATATACGATCTTGTTTAGATCACGAGGTTGTACAAAGACAAAGAACACGCCGAAGTCGAATATACGGTAACTACGATCTCGAAGATTATACCATCTTATTGTTAGAATCGAAGGTCTACGTACGATTCGTTAATAATTTCATGGTGTTATTGAGTTAGATCGGTCCGATTCCGGTGTCTGACGGTGTCGGAAAGGAGGTCGTAACTCGATTGACATCAAATATGGCGACAAACAAGACTTTCTACACCGACTCCAACGGAAGAGATTTCCTCAAAAGAGTAAGAAACCTCACATTATTGTCTAGCCCTATCTACACCTTTCATATAAGGGAAAACTACCAAATGGGTACTCGAACTTGTAGGTGATTAGCAAGTAGATACCTAAATTTGTTTTGTAGCAACTAAGTAGCCGAACTTATGAAAATTAGCAAATAGGTACCTACCGTGAATTTTCGTTAAGAATAAACGGAAAATATCACGTGAGGAGCAAACAGGTACCTGAACTTACACGAATCAGAAGTAAGTAACTGAACCGGTTCAAAAATCAGTTCAGAACCGGTTTGGTTGAACCATTTTGTTTTATTTGTTTAAAAGTAGACTTTATATACCAAACACATGCATAGATCAACTCCAGACATTCTCGGAGTGTTTCTTGATGTACCGAGAACGTCTGAAGTTGAGACATGCATGCGTTTGGTATATAAACATTACTTTAAAAAAATTGGTTTGACCGAACCAGTTTTGAACCGGTTCAGGTATATACTTGCTCATTCGTGTAAGTTTAGATACTTATTAGCTTCTCACATGATATTTTTCGTTTATTCTTAACAAAAATTAACCGTATGTACCTATTTGCTTATTTAAGAAATTCAGCAACCTATCTGCTACAAAAAAAGTTTAAGTACCTACTTGTTAATCACCCACAAGTTCGGGTACCAGTTTGGTAATTTTCCCTTCGTATAAAAGAAAGATGGGCTATAGCGACAGACGAAAATTTGTTGGTAAAAACTTAACTTTCGTCGGCAAAGGTTTTACTTACTAACATTTTACAATGTTTATGAATGAACCATGCATTGACGATATTTGCATTAAATTCTAGCTAGTATATGATAATGAACCGGTTCAAATTCTTGTTCATTATGTAGATTCGGGATTATCGCGAGGATTGGCCTCTCGTCGTGAACGAACCCGTTGCAGGAAACTACTACCCTGTAAGTTATTTTCTCATAATTTCATGATGATAAACATTAGTTAAGTATCGACCGATCATATGTTCCAATTCTTAATTTCTTGACAATAGATTAATCTTGGCATTTACGCGATGGACGATAAAGTCGAACTCTCGATCTTGGTCGATCGAGCGGTTGGAGGAGGCAGCATTACAGATGGAGAACTCGAGCTAATGCTTCACAGGTTCCAACACTTTTCTCCGGTCGAATCTAATCGATCCCTTCTTGCTGTCGGAAAATAATTCATACACGAAAAAAAAAACCAGGAGACTTCTCGCCGATGACGGGAAAGGAGTGGAAGAAGCTTTGGACGAGACCGTCTGTTTCGGCAGCAATTCCTCATGTGAAGGACTAACTGTATGTTACTGAATTAGTATACCTTGGCTTCCAAGCAACCTTTGATTTTCTGGAAATTAATTGATAAATTTTGTTGGTAAATATAAGGTACGAGGAAACTACTACATAAGTATAGACCAAATCGGGAAGGGAGCTCAGCGGCGACGGCAGACCGGGCAAGAAGTGTACTCGCCCGTTGTTTTGGCTTTCGCGCATGAGGTATTCAACATTCTTTCAATAAATGAACCCTAAAAACCCAGAATATGAACATTAACCCTAACTAAGGGTGGCAATCGTGTCGTATCGTGTTTAATCGTGTCGTGTCATTAATCGTGTTGTGTCTAAACGGATAAGTTTTAAACGTGTCTCTAAATGTCAGTCACGTACACGACACGTTTATTAAACGTGTCACATGACACACAACACGGTAACACGACACGACACGACACAACATGACACGATAACACAACATGGCAGACACAAAACGACATGATAAAACACGACACGATAAGACACGTTTACTGGGTTACTGAAAATTATACACGATTAGACACGACACGATTAGACACGATTAATTAATTGTGTTTAAACGTGTGTTTGTCGTGTTTTAGCAGGTTAGATGTGTTTAGACACGATTATTAATTGTGTCTAAACGTATAAGAGTTGTTTAGACACGCTTAGTAATCGTGTCGTGTTATTATCGTGTAAATTGCAGGTCGTTACAAGTCGTTTAATCATGTCGTGTCAGAAATTGTCACCCCTAACCCTAACCCTAAAAACTCATAATATGAAACCCTAATCCTAAAAACTCAGCATATGAAACCCTAACCCTAATTTTACACATTATTTCACGGGTAAATCTTACAGGAGTTGGAGACCTGGACAGCGTCTCGCATCACAGAATCGTCTCTTATTGATCCGAGTTATAGTTTACCTCTTAATGTGGCGTTAATCACTCTCGAGGTAATTATATTCAGTGTTAAACATATTAGGGTTTTAGTTGATACCCTTAGTATTAGGGTTTCTCAAATTTTTTGTTTTTGCAGGAATTAGATGATGGAACCGTGCTTCTTCGCCTAGCACACTTATTCGAGGTATGTAGAAAATTAGAAATTAGATACCGAATCGATTAGGGTTTCGATCGAATCATTCACATTTTCATTGTTCGTGCAGGCCGGTGAAGATCCAAACCTTTCCAAACTAACTAAAGTGGAACTGAAGAGGATGTTTACCCGAAAACCGGTACTAATTAAGTTTTGAATCTTAGAATTGTAATGTTCTACAATTTCTTGTTGTTATGTTACATTAATATTTGATTGCAAATTTGAATATCAGATTAAGGAAGTGAAGGAGATGAGCTTATCTGCGAACCAATTGAGGTCGGAGATGAAGAAGATGAGTTGGAAAGTCGAGGGAGATCACACCGCGGAATCGACTCCTCCGGTTAGAGGTGGCTCGATTGATACTTCGACTCTGATCGTCGAGCTCGGTCCCATGGAGATTCGAACATTTTTGTTGAAATTTTAAGGCGAATGCAGTTTGTAAAAATTTTAAAAAATAATAATAATAATAGTACTTCATAATATATCTTATGAAGAGAATAAAAAAGTTTGAGCATTTCGAGTGAAAAATACAATTATTCCATTAAAATTGTGCTCAATATCGCCTTCAATGGGAGTTTTATTTATTTATTTGTGGCATCCCCGTTTTAATCAACTATCTCATAAATTTGAACTTATGAATGAAAGTATTTGGTATAGTTTTAAGTATTTTAAATTTAAATTTACTATCTCATAAATTTCTATCCTGTTAGTATTGAAATTGTAATTTATTCATAATCTATTAATGCTAACAAGTTTTGGATATACAATTAGACCATATTGATTTGTTTTTTTTTAAACGAATATAATTTTTTTATTAAAATATTTCAGATTATGTATCTCATAATAATAAAAATGAACATATAAGTATATAATGATTAAAAATAAAATTAATAATGAAAAACATTAAAAACAAATCAAGTAATCAATAAAATACTACCCTATTAAAATAACCGGAATTGATATAACTTATTCCTAAATAAATTTTTTTCTCCTGAACTTTATTCAAATATCTTATTTCAACCCTACCCAGTAAATTAAACTAGTTTAGAATATTTTCCGAATCCAAATGAGTATTTGAATAATCCATAAATTTAGTATTATTTTTTATTTACTCTATTTACGCAAAAGTAACCAACCAAATATACAGGGAAAACTATCAAACAAGTACATGAACTTGACACTGATTAGCAAATAGGTATATAAATTTACACTAATTAGCAAGTAGATATCTGAACCAATTCAGAACTGATTCGATCGAACCACTTTTTTTTAAAGTAGGGTTTATATATCAAACACATGCATGACTCAACTCTAGACGTTCTTAGTGCATCAAGAAAGCATCAAAGTAGATACACAACAAAGTTGATGATGCTAAGGATTGCTAGGAATCAATAGAATAGGTTGAGGTTGTTCTTGTTGAGGTCCAACCCGTGTAGCCACCCGTTTTTGCATAGTGTGATTTTCTCTGTTATCGAGTTTATCAAGTTGATGATGACTAAACTAAGGAAGTACTCGAACGAAAGCGATAACCACATAAACAAATTCGAGAGCAATCTTATCCCGACTGGGGTCTCCCTATAGAAGAACTCGAGCAAGCCGATTAAAGAGAGCATATCGGTGATCCCGAATATGCCGTATTGAAAAAATAGTCAAAAGAGGTTTAGCATGTGTTTGGTATATAAACTTTATTTTTAAAAAAAAAAAAATAATGTGGTTCGACCGAACCGGTTCATGTATCTACTTGCTAATTCGTGTAAGTTCAGGTATCTGTTTACTTCTCACGTGATATTTTCCGTTTAGTCTTAATGCAAATTAACAATAGGTATTTATTTGCTTATTTTAATAAGTTCGGCTAATTCATTGCTAAATAAAAAAATCAAATACCTACTTATTGATCAGTGTCAAAGTTTGGGTACCAATTTAGTAGTTTTCCCTATTATATATTTCCGTATTGGTTCCCCCATTAAGCCCAATTACTAAGTGGTCGTCAACGTTTGAAACGCACCCGACCCGCAAAACCCGACAAATAAAATAGAGGGTTCCAACGGCTAGTAATTTTGCCAACGGTGTAATTCCAACGGTCGACATTCGAAACCCTTTCTTCTCTTCTTCATCATCTTCTCACCTTTAAACTCTTCACATCTCGCTCCCCCCTCTCTCTCTCTCTACGATTCACTCTTTCTCTCTCTTCCACACTCCACTGACATAGTTTGGCGGATCGTCGTTCATATTCCACTGCACCAGAAATCAAGAACAGCGCTCTCGGAATTAAAAGATGATGCAAGATATGTGGAACGCGCCGCCTGGTTTCCGGCCAACAAAGTCTGCTCCTTCGTCGCCAGCAAAGCCTCTGGGAGTATCGAGAACCCGGTCTGAGTCTTTCCACATCACCCACAAGGTTCCTGTCGGAGACAGTCCTTATGTCAGAGCCAAGAATGTTCAGGTAATCAAATCTTGATGGGTTTTATTCACCTTTATGAATGAATTTGGTTGGATTTGATTATATACTTTTTTTTTCTAAGATTCTAAGAAAAATGGAAATTTCATTTATGGGTTTTGTTCATCATTTTGTTTGATTAATGAATATGGTTGAATTTGATGCACAGTTGGTGGAGAAAGATCCGGAGAAGGCGATTCCGCTGTTCTGGGCAGCCATTAACGCCGGCGACAGAGTCGACAGTGCTTTAAAAGACATGGCCATTGTCATGAAACAGCAGAACAGAGCCGAGGAAGCCATTGAAGCGATTAAATCGCTGAGGCGACGCTGCTCCGATCAAGCCCAAGAGTCTCTCGATAACATCTTGCTGGATCTTTACAAGGTAGTGATGCTCTGCAACTAATGTCGCTCATCCACAATCGTGAAAAAATCGAAAATTTATGATTTTGTGGATCATTTTTGCAGAGATGTGGAAGATTAGATGATCAGATCGCTCTGTTGAGACACAAGCTGTTCTTGATTCAACAAGGTCTGGCCTTTAATGGGAAACGAACTAAAACGGCACGATCTCAAGGGAAGAAGTTTCAGGTCTCTGTCGAGCAGGAAGCAACCCGTTTACTGGTAACTTACTACCCAATTTCCCTTTTGCTATGTTAAAATTGGTTCACAAGTAACTGAATTTGGATGTTCTTTTAGGGGAACTTGGGTTGGGCACTGATGCAGCAGAATAACTACATCGAAGCCGAGGAAGCCTACCGAAGGGCGCTCTTGATCCACGCCGACAACAACAAAATGTGCAACCTCGGAATATGTCTCATGAAACAGGGCAGAATCTTGGAGGCCAAGGAAACCCTGAGACGGGTCCGTCCCGCTATTTCAGACGGTCCCCGTGGCGTGGATTCTCATCTCAAGGCCTACGAGAGAGCCCAGCAGATGCTCAAGGACCTCGAGTCGGAGATGATGAACAAGGGAAGTGGGGATCGGCTCGAGCAGAGAAGACTCTTTGATACCTTCTTCGGGTCCTCTTCTCGCTGGCAGCCCGAACCTTGCAATAACAGCAGCAGCAGTAGTTACCCGGTTAAAGATGATTTTGCAGATGAGAATGTTATTAAAACAAACACCAAATCGGGCCTATTGAACCCGAACATGCACCTTGGTTTGAACTCTCTCAGTATTGATGCACCACCATACTATTCAGCCAAGTTGGTAAAGGAGCCCAATGAGCCCAATGAGAGCCTTAAGAGGACTAGGTCACTGAATGCAGCTAGGTTACTTGTGGAGCAAGAAAACCCGGACAACAAGTTAAGGAGGGTATCTCTGTCTCCGAAAGAGGACACATCGCAATTGCTGCCCGACGATGACGATTTTGAGGAGGCGATTCTCGCTGCTGTTCTAGGCCCGAACCGAAAAAACTCAAACACAATTGGTGTCAACCCGTGGATTTTGCCGAAGAAGATCGACAAAAGGCTGAGGGTGTTTGAGGATATTACACTCTCGATCAGCCCGAAAGCCTGACCGGGATCCGTTCGCCTAATTTTTAACTGATTTTGTTTGAAAAAATCGCAAATAATCTAATTGGTTTTATAGGTGAGGGAGATGAACTTGTTCTCCTTCAGTAGTTTTCATAAAATCATCCCCTTTTCCATTCTTTTATTGTAATAACCTGAACGTATCATCATCAAATAAAAATCCCATAATGTTTCTGAGTTCTTGATTCGGGTTTCGGGCAATTCGGGCTAGCCTAGATCAATCATCATATTTATGTTTATAACTATAAACTTGAAATGTTTTTTTTACAGAAATCCCTTTTGGGTTTGTTTCTTCTTAAAACAAATGTATTTTTTTCACTCTTTTCAGTTATTTTATTGTAATAACCTGAATGTATATGACATTGACATCAAATAAAAATCCCATAATGTTTCTGAGTTCTTGATTCGGGTTTCGGGCAATTCGTGCCTTTAGATTCGTGCCTTTCGTGATAAAGCAAGCCTTCAAGAACCAATTTTGTTTACCAAATCGTTTACCCTTTTCTCCATATTTGAAGAACGTGAAGGGAGTGTTCGATCAAGCCATAAAAGTAGTGCTCCAACCACCAAAGCTGAAGAAAAAGAATGGTAACAAGCATGGCTGCTCAATATTGTAACTGAATGAGTGTTTAGCTGTAAAATTGAAGAAGTTATACTCTCTTATCTTTCTATCATCGCCTCGAGCTGACACGGATGGATTGTGTGCTCTCGTTTATGATCCGGTATGATTTGTTTTTACGCCTTTTAACCGATTTTTCAGGTAATATTTCGAATGTAATTAGTTAGTGTTAGGAAGATTTCGGTTTTGTCTAGGGGTGAGCTCGGGCGGGACGGGACGGCCTTTTTGGTAAGACCGAGTTCGAGCCTGAAATTTCAGTCATCACTTTTGGAGGGCCGAAACCGATTTCGGACAAAAAAAAAGCCCGTTCGAGTCGGTATTGCTTGATTCGGGCCGGTCTCGATCTTGGACCGAAATTTTTAAGAAAACAACAAACGCATAAATCAAGTGAGGAGAAACATTCTGTAGGAAGTGAGGAGGCATTGTTGTCGGGCCTTGTTTATCATTGTTGAGGAAGTGGGCTATGTATTTTTGTTCAAGTGGACTCTACTTTAATTCAAGTGGGCTTGGGCTATGTTTTTTTCTTTAGCCCATTCTATAGAATAGACGGTCCATTCCATTCAGAATTTTGGTGAAAAAATCCGAGTCCGAGACCGAGACTAACCTTCGGGAAAAAACAAATCCACATGTTCGGGCTCTGTCCTATTCAGGCCGGTCTCAGACCGGTCTTGTCGGAATTTCAGTTCAGACAGTCTTTTTTGTTCACCCATACTTTTGTCAATTGGTTTGGTTCCTTCTATTTTCCATGTTCTAACTTGTATTTGTTGATACCATAATGTTCCTTTTGAAATCGAGTAATTCTATAGTGGAATTGGGCCTTTATGGACATGGTTTAGCTTCATCTGAGGACTGTTTTCAAGGGCAAAGGAGAATAGAATTAGCCCAAGGAGTTTATTTATAGTAATATATTATTGTTTTTTTGGAACTTTATAGTAATATATTACAAGTCGTGCTCGAGTCAAATAAACTTTTTATGTTACTAATGTAGGGTAATAATTAAATTACTATTCCAACTTTAGATATTTTCTAAATTACTACTCAATTTTTTTAAAAGTACTACTTAAACTTTAACACTTTGAGTAAATTGTTATCTCGGTTAAGTTTTCTGTTAAATATGAACATAAAATGATGTGACAATATATGATTTTTAGAAAACTATATTATTTTTTAAAAATACTAGAAAAAGTTGAAAAATTAACAGGAAAAATATGATTTTTTAAATATAATATTTTTTTATTGAAAATATGAAATAAAAAAGATTTATATTTTTTAATTTTGTTTCATATTTTCAATAAAAAATATTATATTTTTATTTATTTATTTTTTCTATTAATTTTCCAGATTTTTTTTATAGTTTTTTTATATATATAAATATATATATATATGTGTGTGTATAGTTATAGTAATATATCTATTTTAATATGCATATTTATATGCTTTATTAGAAAATTTAAGTAAGCACCATATCATTATTCTAAAGTACAAAATTAAATATTTTTATAAAATAAAAAAGTAGCTTTCTCGTTAGAAAATCTTATTTCTCAAAAACAAAAGAATGGCACTACATAACGAATTCATAATATAAATCCGTAAATTGGCGTGGTAGTAGTGTGAAAGTTGTATGCACCGGCTTTACGAGAAGAGACCCCTCAAAAAATGATTTTGATTGTTTTCGAGTCATTTTGATACAGTTGCATGTACTCCCGGCGCATTTAAAAATAGTACATTCTCTTCACGAATTCCGTTATTTATTTCGGTGTTTTATTAAACGTAGGTACACCGGGCTTACAAACTCGCTTCTTTCAAACAAGTGATTTTGATTGTTTTGGCCATTTTTGAGGGGCTTGTATGGACACCCGGTGCATCCAAAAGTACATATTCCTTATTACTTCATTGACGCAATGACGCCACACTTGATTTGTTTTGCTCTTGATTAGTTACTGTGAGTTTAAAAACTAATTTTATTATTAAATAGAATATCTAAATAAATTCAGAATTATATACATTTAAAATATTTATTCATAAAATATGTTAGTTTTTTTAATTAAAAAAAATATTTAACTAAGGAATGATTCAATTATAGAATTATATATACAATGCTAAAAATATGCATATTTATTAATAAATTAATTAATAATTAACATGCAATGATAGTACAAATTGTATAAACTATTATTCAAAATATTCTTACTTAATAATTTTTAAATTGTTTTTTCTTAAATTTAGTGCTATTAAATATTTATCACAAATATTAAATAAAAATAAATATTATTAGTTGAAAGTATTTTTATTATTTATGTTGAGTATATGAATATACCCAAAAAAAAATATGTTCCATTAAAAAAAGTACCTATAAATTACTAATTTTGACTAACATAAAAAAAAGTATATTCTAAACATTTTGTAATAAAGTGCATAAATACATTTTGTACTTTATTTACAAAATGTTTAGAATTTTTCTTTATGTAAGTCAAAATTCGTAATTTATAGATAATTTTTTTAATGAAATATATTGGTTGTATATTCATATTTCCGTCCTCCAATTTTAAATATTTATAATAGGAATTTCATATTTAGACTGTTCAGAATATTTATTAGGAAAAATATATCTCAAGCCTCCATTTTTACTTTAAAATAAAAACTTCAATTAGTTTTAGAGTTCCATCTTCCCCACTTAAAATTATATGGACTATATTATACTTTTCCATAAGTTAGGGGAGGGAATTAAACACCCATAAAATATACATGAGTTATTCATTAGGCGGTTATACATTGAGGTGGTGCCACTCAAAAGTCAAAATCAATCGACCTTTCATCAGTCAAACAGATGAACAACGTGATTTGAAAAGTCCATTCGACCGGAAAACGATGACGTGGCATATTTAAATAGGATGAGTCAGCAATTTTATGGTTAGAAAGTATAGCTTGACCATTAATACGTGGCGGTCTCACTAGAAAGTGCAAATATTGATTGTATTGCACAAATTTATTATATATATATATATATATATAATTTATTAAGAAAATAATATTTAAATAATGTGCAAAGATTATCTATGTTATAATATTTTGTTAAGAATAATATTTTTATTAGGTTCCATTAATTCGTCATGGGTAAATGAATAGTTTTTAACATTTTTTCAACCTTATAAGTAGATTACGTACGATTACACAACTAACTTTCTGAACAAATAAAAATAACATAAATTTCATAATTCAACAATTCACTTTTTTCAAAATATACAAAATAATCTAATTAAAAAATAATAACTATATGACCAAGCATAAATATAATTCTAGGTCTAATCTAAATATAATTAGATATGCATAACTAATCATATTCAATCGTATTGATGCATTTATTTATATACCAAAGTTATTTAGATATTATTATTAATTGTGTCTGAATCGATAAAAATTATTTAGATACGAAATGTGTTAAATATGAGTGTAAATTATGTAATCATATTGTGCCATAAATAATCGACCCTAATTTTGATATACATCTCGTGTCTAAACCTTAGTATCCATCATATGATTTTATATGTGCATTATATCCACTAATTAAAAGTGCATATTCTAAGATTAATTTATTTAAAGAGTTATAGGTCATGCAAATTCCAAAAAAAAGAAGAGAGAGTCAAGAAATGCCATTTATGACTTTGCATTATGTGGCAATAGTCGTGTGATAGTAATATATTAGAGTGAGTGACTTTCCATATAAAGTGGGTGGGGAGATGCGGTGGCATTTATTACATTCATAATATATGGAAAATTATTATGTATTAGTTAAACTTGCATTTTGCCCTATGAAAATTTGATTTATTTAAAAAAAAAACTCGAAATCTAGTAAAAAATGATTAAAACACGAATACGTAAAAAAAAATATTTGTCGTATTCATGTTAAAAAATATAATATAATAAATTTATTATACATATTTATATTTCGTAAGTCTAGCATAATAAACATAATTAATGATATACATGATAACATATATGTACACACACGGTCACCCTACCGAATGCAAATATTGCATGCATATAGCTCTGTTGGATCTCGAAGTCACCACTTCGTTCTTCGAAATCTCGTGATGGGCGCTCCACATACCTACAAGAAGGAAATCTCGGGGTGTTCCCGTTGTTTCCCCTCTGATGCCTAAGTTAGTCGGAGTTTGGGGTATTGTAGAGCGTATATGTAAGGTAAATTGTCTATTGTCACATTAATTTTTGAGTGGAGGTGGGTGAGGGTATTTATAGCTCTCACCCCTAACCTGATTGGAGTCACTTCTCAGTTCTCACCATGGTTGTCCTAGGTGACGCTCGGTTAACTGAGTGGGGTTGTCTTGAACGTCGTGTTACCTGGTGTCCCGTGTATAGTGACATTGTGTCATGTGCCTATGTTTCCACGCCTGGCGTGCTAGTGCCTCATTCCCTACTGTCGGACCTCGAGTCTTGTATTTGTCAAAAAAGAATGTATGAGAGAATTTTTCTATGTGACGTGCCTTTACGGCATTGGCGCGCCTTTAACGGCGCGCCCCTAACAGATGGACTTGATTCTTGGGTCTACCATCGAGCTCCAATAACCAACCTTGTTTGATCCTATGTTAAACACGTATTTAAAACATTTATAGGGTCTATAAGTATAAATAAACCCTAAACACTAACACAGTATATATATATTCATCTCCACCATTTATCTACATACGAATTAATCACGTTTCCACGTATGTCTTCGAACATTAACAAAGCACACAACAGAAAATCTACGGTCCATCTGCCAACGGCTTTTGAAGTTAGAGAAGAAGACTATATATATATATATATATATATATATATTGCACGAGAATAGGCATAGACAGCATCACTACAGCTAGAAACTTTCCATGGCGACCTACGTCGAGCCTCTTCCCCATTCTCTGTCAACCCCTACTAGAATATGTCTTCTAACAATTCTTGTCGTCGCCGTGTTCCACGGTGGCACCACCACAGCTGCCGCCTCGACTCCACCTGTTCCGGCATTCATAGTATTCGGAGACTCCATAGTCGATCCAGGCAACAACAATGGCTTAAACACGGTTGTGAAGGCGGATTTCCCGCCTTACGGGAGAGACTTCGTGGGTCGGGTATCGACGGGAAGGTTCAGCAATGGAAGAATCGCCTCCGATTTTCTCGGTATCTATATCGATCGGGACTCGATCAAACTCTTGTTTTGAAGTTATTATTATTACTAGTTGAACTTGTACTCGATGTTTAATTTTTACGACTTTAGCGTATTTATTATCTAAATATATATCTTACTAGCTCCATCTAATTTTGTAGTCACTATAAATTTATAATCAACTTATGTCTCGCGATTTGAACAGCCGAAGCGTTTGGGGTTAAAAAGTACGTACCCGCGTACTTGGATCCGAACCTGAAGGATGACGATCTTCTAACCGGAGTTAGCTTCGCGTCAGGCGCTAGCGGATACGATCCGATGACTCCGAAAATAGCAGTAAATACTCGACTTCTAAGTTGATTACGGTTTTCCTACGTAGTCGATTCTAATAACAATCATATTATACAGTCAGTGCTATCAATGTCGGATCAACTTGATCTATTTAACGAGTACGTGAAGAAGCTCGCTACGAAATTCGGAGACAAGACTGCGACAAATGTTGTATCGGAAAGTGTTTACATTGTTTGCACCGGAAGTGACGATATTGCAAACACTTATTTCTCTACACCGTTCAGAAAGTACGACTATGACATCCCTTCCTACACTGATCTCTTAGTCAATTCCGCTTCCGCTTTCTATAAGGTATAATTAGGGTTATGCTGAGTCCATCGAAATTTAACATAAAATTTGTGACTCGATCACCCAACCCGATTGACAAACCTACTTTCGTAGGAACTATATGGGCTCGGGGCTCGGAGAATTGGAATAGTAAGTGTTCCGTCGATCGGGTGTGTTCCATCACAACGAACACTGGACGGAGGGCCGGGAAGAAACTGCTCTGAACCCGCAAATGAAGCCGCTCGTCTCGTCAATTCAAAGCTCTCTTCTGAATTGAACTCTCTTAACCAAAAGCTCCCTGGCGCTAAGTTCGTCTTCCTCAATATTTACCCTACGCTCCTCTCCATTATACAAAACCCTACTCGATACGGTAATTATTCCTACATCGATCGCTGAAACCCTAATTCGCAACATATTTTCTAAAAATGTATGATTTTTTTTTCTTTTCAGGATTCGCGATAGGTAACCGAGGATGTTGCGGTACCGGGAATATAGAAGTTAGCATCCTCTGCACCCGATTATCGGATTCGAAAACGTGCACCAACGTTACGAAGTTCGTGTTTTGGGACAGTTACCATCCTACTGAGAGGACATATCAAATTCTAGTGAAATATGTTATGAGAAAATATAGCAGCAAATTCTTCTGAAAGCTGTGTGTTTATGTAACGTTTCAATTTTCTAATTTAGTTTGATTTATTGTTAAATTGTGATAAAAACTTACATTTTATTTATTATGTTACTCTAATAAATAAATTTCAATATATGAATTCTGCGAAAATTTACAATTTATTAGCTTATAGTGACATGCATGTGCATGTATCACCATTTAACTTCAAATTAAACAAAATTAACAAATTGTAACATTTTATAAAACTAGCTAACAATTTATTTAAAAAAATCATCTAATAAATTGTCTAAACTATCAAAAAAATCCAGCTATCCAATAAATAAATAACTCAAACAAATCTCTTAGTTATTTGTATATGTTGAATTTGGGCCTTCAATGTTATTTTTATAGCTTTTGCTTTCCTATTATCAAAGGAAAGGAAAATAAAATTAGCCCAACGCGAACCAAATTGGCCTATTCAAGTAGAGAAAATGGTTGGACCGAATATCCGATAAGGCCGACCCGAATCCGGTCCGATTAGGACTGAAATCGAACGGGTGTTTTTTCCTTCAAGAGTCTAACTAGGACTGGACCGACCTTGAAGAAAATCTTAAAAATTCATGGCGTAATCCTTGAAACACTAATAATTCATGATCTTTAAGCATTCAATAACTCTTGGATCGGTTCCATAAGGGAAGTGCGACGGAATACAAGAAGCAAGCGGGTTCAAAATCAAAACATCGGTAATTTTTTTGGCTAATCCAGCTGAATTTTTTTAAACAAACAACAAACCAAACTTTTGGAATTGAGCAATCAACAAAATTATCTCAAATTTTCACTATGTTTGAACAGATTTTTCAATGTTTGAGAGAGTTATTAAGTCAACATTAGTTAAAATATTCTAAGAAAATAGTATTACGACTTAATAACTCCCTAAAATATTCAAAAATTCATTCAAACATAATGAAAATTTGAGTTAGATTTGTTGTTTGTAAAAAAAAAAATCGGTTTACTGTTTGGTTTTTCATCAAAGTTCGGTGTTTTTTTTATATAATTAACCAATATATAGTAGGACAGCCCTCGATATCGGTCAACTTTGAGTTAAGAGTATGGTTGGTAGGTGCAAGTTTAATACTACTTCCAATTACCAATAGGAGTTTTCAAATAGAGACAACTGGTCAAGTGTGACTCTCTGGTTTAGGTGCAACAGCTTCTTCATCAATGGCGAAACCCTAACCACCATTAATTCTAACACACGCAAAAACCCTGAAGCAACAATCCATTCCATGCACGCTTCTAATTCAAACCCTAAAACTCTCTCTCTCTCTCTCTCTCTGTAGATTAAGGTTAGCTAAGCTATATCAGTTTAGCTTATAAGTGTGTGATCTATCTATATCATCATTCAAATCCCTCACCAAAACCCTAGATGGTTCTCCACAGGTGGGTCGTCTAATTCATCTGCAGCTTTATCCTACCAGGACAGCCCCCACTGTCTCGGAACAAACAACTGGAGCCCTCCTCGTCCTGTGTTTCTTTCTCCAAGCTTAAGGAGTGCAGCAGCTCCTTGAGCTCTCCTTCCAGTTCAAGCAGCTCGGCCGTCGAGGAGGGAACAATGTCTGCATTATGCTGCGTTTGTTTGTCGAGGCTGAGGGAAGGTATCCATGTTCTTCCATGCAGACATGAATTTCATAAGACATGCATTGAGAGGTGGTTCATCGGACGGATTAGGACATGTCCGATATGTCGGCTACGGATGGAGGATGAAGTGGCGGCTGAGGGGTCCTGCGGCGTTGGGGAAGATGACGGTCTGACGGAGGAGATGATTATATGGTTCTCCTCTTTTCATGCAGCAGGGTTCTGAATAAGAAGGTTTCTCATTTATATGTCAGCTTCATCGATTTCGAGTTTCAGAATTTACAGTAATCTGTTTTGTAGATTAAGTTTCTGAAAGAATGTGTTTGAGAATACTTCTTTTGCAAAAAAAATTGAAAGGAAAAGTAAATGTTCCGTTGCCGGGAATCGAACCCGGGTCTCCTGGGTGAAAGCCAGATATCCTAACCGCTGGACGACAACGGATTTGATATTTTAATGATAACAAAGTTCGATATATTTACACAAACATACCATATATGCTTGAGGGTTTGGTGTATGCATATTTTAAGTAATGTTAAATTGTCAATAGGTAAATAATAGTTTATTTTTGATGTTTAACAATGAGATAAAAAAATAAATGGATAGTGTACTTGATTATGGCTTAACCGAATCTTAATCAAATCAGGACTCAATTGTGCTATATACTAAATTTTTGAAAAATTTAATTGTGATATTCTTAAAATCATTATGTTATTTTTGTAATTTTGAAAACATATTCAATTAAGTTTGAATGAGACTGATGATCAAACATAAATGAACGAAATAATTTTGAATGAGACTGATGATCAAACATAAAGGAACTAAGTCCTGAAAAATTTACACTGAAGTGGTCACTGTATTCCATGAGATGGACTTCAACCCGACTCACTTCAGTCTCTTAACTGATGAAATAATAATCTACACATGACTCCTCTCTTGAGTCCATACCATTGTGTTACGTACACTAAACTCCTTTTTTTTTTTGCCTAAACCCTAAAACTTAAACCCTAAACTCCTCAATTAGATTCATATCATGAGACTCAACTCGACCACATCATCATTCTCAACTAGATTTTGTTTTTTAAACTTTAAATGTGCCCCTAAAAAATAAAATTAGACACTCTAATGCCAAAAAAATAAATAAACACAATTTAATTAACTTTATTACAAATACTTTGAATATACCTCTAAACAATTTAACACTTTGCTTAATTATACTGAGCCCATTAGATTAATTAATAGATAATGAACATATAAATATTAAAGATTCACTTGATTTTGCCATTATTAAGACAATAAATATATCCTGTCCTTTTGAGACATTATTCCATGCAATTAGACAAGACATAGAATCTCAATTCAATGGTCGTCCTTAATGGAGTGTAACGAAACACCACACTGTAAAGACATATGGGCATCGTGTTCTCTTCTGATGGGCAACATGAATAAGACTTCAAATCAAACGTTATTCTGTTACATATATGCAGAGGCAGAGTTAGAAATTTAAGTAAGTGGAGGTAATAATTAGTCTAAGGATAAATAATTGAATAAAAAAAATTAGAGGAAGCAAATGTAAGAATTTGAAGGATTAAAATGAAAATAAATATATTTTTTAGGACTAAATTTATATAAAATTAAAAGTTGAGGGGCACTCTCGTCTCTATTTAGTGTCTGCGTACCTGTATATGACACAATATTAGGATGTTATTATGTTAACGTGTACAGTCTTGGAGTTTTTGACCAACATATACCTGGAAAAAATACAAAAATATTCTCAGTTTTGAAAAAAAAAATACAAGTATATCCAACCGTGAATGACATTCGTAATAAAAGAAAAAAATCATTTGTGAATATCCTACATGCGAATGCGATTCACGGGTGAAATGTGATTCACGGATTCACCTGCGAAATCACCAGTACGACTTGTATATTCACCCGCGAATCTCATTTGCGGTGATAAAAAATTAAACTTCTACCCGCGAATGAGATTCGTCAGTACGAATTATATGTTCACCCGTGAATCTCATTCGTAGTGGTAAAAAAGTAAATTTCTATCCGCGAATGAGAGTATACTTTCGTATTTTTATAAAAAATGAGGATATTTTTATATTTTTTTCGAAGTATATTTTCGTATTTTTTTTAAAAATCTACAATGGTGCGGACTCGTGGTGCACTGATCATAAATTGTTCCACAATTTGCGGACTCTTGATGTGTTCATAACTTCATATACCTATTTTTCTAAATATATATTTTTGCAAATATATTTACTTTAAAAAAACAACTTTATTTTCTTTTTCATTTCCCATTTTTTTCCTATCAATTCTTTGGTTTTGAGTTATTAATATATTTTTTTTAAAATATTATGTTTCTATTATATTCTATCACATACAGAGAGTCCCCTCTCCACACTTGTCTTTTCAATGGATTCGAATCCCTTTGAGAGGAATCCTTTCAGAAAAGGCAATTAAAGCAGTTGTGCACCACAACCACAAAAACTGCACATGAATCCGTACAGTTTCCACATTGAGCTAGCTAGCTAGCTCAAGTACAAATCAATGAATATTACAAGTAATAGTTATCTATCGTAATAATAATAATAATAATAATAATAATAATAATACGGTAAATCATTTAAAAGTAATTTATACAATGGTTACTTAATTTTGTGGGTAACTAAGGGGTAAATTACATTTAAGAAATGTAACTTTTTAGTTATCATATTCAATCACTTGACAAATGTGTTTAAATGATTACTAAATGACGATTTTACTCTTATATTTTATCTTGTTCTTCATGTACATGTTCAAAATATGATTTTGAACTCAATTTTGCACAAATATGGGTTCAAACTGAACGCACAAGTGCAAATATAGGTTCAAAATGAACCCAGAGAATCTCAGTTCAGATTTGAGTTAAGTTTGAACCCACATCTGTAAATTTTTCCAAACTAAGAAATTTAATATTTACATTGTCATCTTAAAAATATTTGGTTGCGTATGTGTGTGAAGTCGTGTATCTGAATAGACTTATCGTATTATGTTCACTAAATACAAATGTATACGATAAACTTATCATGACATGTTCTTAAAACACTACGAAGAATTTAAGTAACTAATGAAAAATAAGGTAATTTTACTATGACCTCGTAAACTTCTTTCTCCCGTTTTTTCTCGGTTAGCTTCCTTATTTTTAAAATAAACAGATACAACTTGGGAAAGAGAAATAAAACTAAATTAAAGAAAAGATTTTGGTTTCCAAACTAGGAAATTTAATATTTACATTTTGGTATATCAAATCTTAATATTAATATCTAACGTAAGTTAATGATTTAAACCAATAAAAAAAAAATATTATCAAACATAAGTGACTAAATAACACAAGTTTGAATCGATTTATCACATCCTGAAACGTATATAACCAAAAACTTAAGACATGAAAGTAACATAGGAAAAACTAAGTAATTAAAAAGATAGTTAACTTAATATAATAATATATGAAGTTTATAGTTTTTATTATAAATAATTTATTATTTCAATATTAATTTTTTTAAATGTCATAAGTTAATGTATAACCGACAACTTTTTTTTTTTTGATAATTGTATAACCGACAACTTAATACAACATTATAGATACATGCTTGAAAAATTGTCATTTTGTAAATATTACAGCATTTTCATATCTAATAAATATTTTTTTTTGACCAAATATTTAATAAATATAACAAGATAAACCTTATTAATATGTACGAATACAAATATATTAAATGATTATAGAGGAACATTAATTAGAGGAAAATACAATAATTAGTAGTTATCACACTTAATTAATCCGCTTTTTTCTACTTTAATTAATGAAAGTACAAAGCAGAGGCCAGAAGGGGATCATGTCTGATTATCTTCAACCCCTTGCCCTTCTGTTGTTCTTTCTAAACCCTAACGAGATACCATAAATACCCCTCTACCATCTATCTCTCTAGATAATTATGAAAGCATCTCCACGAAGGGCAAAACGGTAAACTTGAAGAGGACCCGATGCTCAGAACGGCGCCGTCGAGGATCGACGGAGCTTGTGCTTCCGGGGGCGTTGAGCAGCCACTGCAACATGGTACTATAGAAGCCAGAAGTAAATAAATTGAAAAATACAATATATATATAGAGAGAGAGTTAATTATTAAAAAAAAATATAAACTATAAAAAACAACCAGCAAACCGAACTATTTTTCTTTTTTAAAAAAACAAGCAAACAACAAATTTATCTCAAATTTTCATTACGTTTGAATGTATTTTTCAATGTTTAAGAGAGTTATTAAGTTAACATTAGTTGAAGTATTCCAAGAAAATTGTATTACGACTTAATAACTCTGTAAAATATTGAAAATTCGTTCAAACATAATAAAATTTTAGGTTTATTATTTGGTCAATTTCAAGTTTGGTTGGCTGTTTGTTAAAAAAGAAGTTCGGTTAGCTCTTTAATTTTTCCTCTTTAATTTTTTTTCAAAGTTCAGTTTGTTTTTTTTGTAATTAAAATTATATATATATATATATATGTAATAGTATAGTATACTTTTACCTGTTCTTGCTGCTTCCTCAACCTAGCATTTTCTTCTACCAAATGCTCAAGCTCAAGCTCGAGATCATTTGTGTAAGCCTGCAATAATATATATATGCAGACCATGTAAGTTTAATTAACTTAGTTTATCGTATGCGTTAATCTTGTGTATATATTATGATACGTTTTGATAAATTTATAAAACTCAGAGACAGAAAAGTTTGGGACCCAAAGCTCCAAGGGAAGGAGAGATATGCGGAACCTGCTTTCTAGCTCTTGACCGGGCAGCAGACTCACGGTTTTTTATCATCCGCTTGTGGCGGCGGTCCCCGCCACCGGAGAACATCTCCTCGGAGGCCCGCTGGTTCGATCCGAAGCAGGGAAAACCGACAGGGCTTGCATTGAAGCCGGGGTTCGACACATTACCACGGTCACGCTGGCCCTGCTGCATCGGAAACTCGAGGCCGGCGGTGAGGCTCAGGTCGGTCAACGAGGTGACGGAGGAGACTGAAACCGGCGCCGATGGGAAGGTATTGATCCTTTGCATCCCGTTGTTGAAGGGCGGACCGAGGAAGTCCTGGAAGATGACGGTGGAAGGCGTCGACCGCGCAAGGTGGTGGCTGGGGTCTTCAGAGAGGGAGGAGGCGTTGATGATCTCGTCCCACACTGCCTCTTCCATGGAGGAAGAAGAGAGGTTGAAGATGAAGAAACTACGCTGTGATGCGTAGTTAGGGTTTCGATGGTGACAAAGTTAGAGGGTACGGTGTTTCCTCGAAGAGAAAACAGAACAGGAGACAACGTTAGACAAGGCTCCTATATATATATATATAAACTCTACCGAAAATTTATATTAGAGAGTGCATTTGATGGTAAAATAATTAATTGGATTTGTCAAAAGATATATTTCTGAAACTGTAATAGTAAAATTATGGTTTCTACTTTTTACTGTTCTTCATCAGTGAAACACTCCCCTCGGTATCACTGTGCTATTAAACGAGTATGACAAAAAAAATGAGATCCGAAAATTTGACCAATTTAAATTGGAACGTATAATATGAAATAAAAACTTAATATAATTTTAAGATTAATAATACTCTATATTTGACTGATATTACTGATTTTTTTTTTTGTTAACGAATGATATTCAATGTTTAAAAATATTATCATTTAGTTTATGTTACATTTTTTTGTTAAATAGTCATATGACTTGCATGTGCTATCAAATCAGCATCGCCGTCATTCTTACGTAAATATATTATATTCAATTTTAATATAATTTATATAATAAAAATTTCAAACAGAAATTCTAATAAAAACTGAAATAATTTATATAAAAAAAATTAATAATTAACTACAAATTAAAATTTAGAAGAACACATGTAAAAAACACATGAATTTATAAAATTTATTTAAAAAAAACATACGAGTAAAATATAAGTAACTACTGAAACTATTAATTTCATATATAATTTAAACTTTATTTTTTGGGTAGAATTAAACTTTTCCCTTACTATATATGAAATTGGGATTCCCTTCCCTCCTATTATCTCGCACCCTATAAATGAAATGCGCCACTGTACACACTTTTTTTTAAAACCTCTTATTTATTTTTTTAGCAAACTAATATTAGCTTACTAAAACTCTTTTAAAACTCTTTTACTAAAGTCAGTAAATACACCCGGATGTTTGCAGCCGTTTGTAATTGCACCCATATAGTTTGTTATTACACCCTTATGTTTACGTTTGTTTGTCATTGAGCCTTTCCGTCTAGTCTTAACGTTTTCTGTTAAAATGTTGGTCACGTGCTTGTCATGTGCCTTGGTATTTCTGTTTAACCCGAAACTACCCTTAGCTATCTGTTGAATAAGTCTTGTTGTTGGACTGTTATTCTTGACCGAAATTAGAGAGTGTTCTGGGCGTCTTCTTTGCGTCTGAAGGATAGTGTTGTTGCTGCGTTTCTCCAATGAAGATGGGCCAAGGTAAGTACTGTGACTCTTCTTCCATTTCTTCTTCCCATTGCGCATCTCATATGGACAACGACGAACCACTGTGCTATTGCGGTCTCCAAACTCGTGCAAGAACAGCTTGGACCACGAAAAATTTCGGTCGGCTGTTCTTTTCATGTCCGAGATACCAGGTAATGCTGTCAATTCGTTGAGTTAATTTCGAAGATATAGTCGATTACTGTCTTTTGAACCAATTTGATTTTTTGGAAACCCTAATTTCGGTTTACCACTATCCAGCCATTGAAAAGGGGTTGTGATTTCTTTGCTTGGAAAGACCCACCGATGTGTGTGTATGGAAGGAGAGCCATGGCCAAATTTGTGTCAAGGGAATCCGAACTCAACAATCAAATTGCTGTTATGCGTAGCAGAAATCAGCAACAGCTGTGTGTTTTAGTGTTCTTAGTTTGCATTGTTGCTGGACTTATGTTGAAGATGTAGTTGTGTTTAAAACTTTTGTTGGATAGTGTGTACGTTATGTACGTTGTCATTCAGTTGTACTTTATGTGTGTTTAATGAAGACATTCTGGACCCACAAGTTGTGTACGTCGTTATAAAACCAACAAAACAACCCACCATACTATACAAAACCAACAGCACAACCCACCTTCGAATTTGGTCGGAGAAACGAGAGGCCGACACAATGCTGGTCGAACTGGTCGAACCCACCGGCGTTGCAACGGAGAAGACAGCGACAGGTCAGTATCGGTCGCAGGGGAGACGAGAAGGGGTCGCTAGCTCGGTCGCAGGTGAGGTTTTGGAGAGGTCGTCGCGGTCGCTAGCTCGGTCGCAGGGCAAGGAATGGTTTTTAGGTTTTGGAGGGAGATGAAAAGAAACCGTCTGACAGAAGAACAAGGATCGGTCGAGGGTGGGTGATGAATGAGTGAGGGGCAACGTAGTCTTTTTACATTTATTTTTTTCAAAATAAACGTTGCACATGCTAATCACGTGAGAGTTAACGGGTAGAATTAACGATTGGTCCAATTACCAACAAATTGAAACATACGGGTGTCATAACATACGACAAAAAACATAAGGGTCCAGTTACAAAAAAAAAAAAACATCCGGGTGTATTTACTGACTTTTCCCAAAAAATAAATGTAAATCTAATATCTATAGAAGGAAACCTTGGATCTGAAACTTCAGTTAAAGAAGTAAAGTTTTCCTTTTTTTCTCTCTATATGTTTTCGTGACTCAATCCTAACCATTTTAAGAAGCACAACCCATTTTGCAACTGCAGACATTCCAAATTGATATAACATATATATATATATATATATATATATATGGTTAAAAATCAAGTAGTTGCCTAAATTTGAAAGTTTTGCAACGAGTTATCCGAACTTTGAAAATTCAAAACGGATTACCTCAATTTTGAAGAATGTTCAAATAGCTACCTCCGTCCAATTTCCGACGACAGTTAACGAAAAATTGGACGGAGATAACTATTTGCACATTTTTCAAAGTTGAGATAGCCAGTTTTGAATTTTCAAAATTTGGGTAGCTCGTTGCAAAACGTCCAAAGTTCAGGTAACTACTTGATATTTAACATATATATATATATATATATATATATATTCTTACGTACATGGTGTAAATAGTAGGCTGAAAATTAATTGCCGACGATACTCCGACCAAATTCATCAAAAATTAACTTTGACAAGACCCATCAAAAGGTATTGACACCCCATTAACACTGGCATCAATTCATGTTTGGGTTTTGATGGAGACATCTCAAATTTTCAACATTTCAATTGGTCACCAGACTACAATACTTTGTGCAGAGATACACTTAATGGACCACTAGTCCCTACCTTCTCCAAAGAGCAAGGGCAGTCACTTTACAAACTTTGTCCAAATCGAAAAACTCAACTTTGATCCGTAAAACACCAGCAAAATACAACCACAACAATCATTAAAATTAAACAGAAAGGGCAGTTTGGTTTGAATGTAACAGTGTTGGTAGTACCATTGAATCCACCGACAACATTACAATACGAAATCAGTCCAGCAATGTCAAATATAACGATACGAACTATGAAAATGGAAACTTACTAGGATCCATGTCAAGGAGGGAAGCTCTTCCTTTGATACTGCCCCATCGCAATTCAAGTTTTCCACACAACAACCGACCAAAATCACACCTTGCGGGTAAGATCAGAACTTTACCACTCTCATCGATGTGCAGTGAGTCCCGTTTTTACGTCTCCTTGTTTTCCAGGTAAATTAAAGCTCAAAAAGTTGCTGAAGTCATCACGAACCGAAGCCATTCAAGTAAGATTTGCACCCGAACAACTGAATTTCCACTAACATTTCAACCAAGTATGGACAGATCTAAAAATCCATAGTTATAGATTCCCTAGAGTTGTACAGATAAATGTGGGGTTGTTTTGATATATAAAGAGGGAAAGAGGAGTTAAAAATCTTAGAAGCATTTGTGCTTAGGGGATTGTTTCTAGAAACGAGGAAAAGAGGGGTTAAATTCTCAAAAAAACATAGAACTGCCATTGACTGTGTTTGATCAAAATAATGATGTGTCTGGTAATAGGAGAAGGGACTTTGAGCAGACGAGCTATAGCTTATAGAGGGAGGAAAGCAAAATTATTGTAGAAATATTTAAACTAAATTATGACAGATTGTAAACTTAAAACTAAGGAGGGAGGGATTTTGTTCATGAGGGGACCCACTAAAATTTTTAGACAGACAAAGATTTGAAATAATTCCCACCATTACCTGAGATGTGCAAAACAAGGACCACAATTATCATGGAGTGTCGTGAAGGAAGGAAAATTGGAGCTTGGATCTGTCCACTCATCTTGACTGAATATAGTGAAGTCTCAAAGATTCGGGTACGATAAATTTACGGTTCGTTATAACTTCAGCAGACTTCAACTGTAATTTACCTTCTTTTTTTTTTCATTCCCCTCATTCTTCTTTGCCTTGCGATATTTTCTCCAACCCTTTTCTCTTCTCATCTTTTTTCTCTTCCCGCCTTCGTAAAAAGTAAATAACTAGTGCGCTCCTTGAGCTGAAGTAATCCAAGATTTCCTTTTTAGCAACTCGATTTTGTCTTCTTTATTTCTTTTCTAAATCTGGCTCTGCTTGCTCCCTATTGATATTGAAAATCTGATAATGACCTACTCAAAAATCTTTTCGACACAAACATTTACGTTTTGATCCCTTACCAGTATCATGGCTTGCCACCTCACGCAAGATACTGTATGGACGTGGGTTGCAAATTATGGGACTTGAGTAGTTGGATTGCTGGAAAATTGATAAGTAGGTGGCATTATCCATCTCCTCCAGTCATTACGCTTCCTCACTTTTTCACCCTGAAAGAAAAGAGCTAAAGACAATGGAGAGTTTGCTACGACATGCTATAATACTGCTATACATACGTAAAGCAAAACGGAATCATAAGGAACTGAATAGCACCTGCACTTCAACAGTCGCTGATGTTTGTATTGCATCCAATATAATCTTCACATTGTCTGTCAAATTCAAAATCTGTGCCAAGAAAGCAGAGGAATATATAAAGTTTCTCAATGTTGAAGTGATCGGGGGTAATCTCCAAGAACTGAACAAGAAAAATGCAGGTGTGCGAAATTGTGTCGTATCGCCTGAAAATGCATTATAAGAACCCAAGACAACCTATCCAAATGTATGAACAATGCAGCAATCGTGGATCATAAAAGTGAGCTAAGAATGCTGAGGCTTGAATCTAACATTATTGATTTGTAAATGTTAAGAACAAATTTGAACTAAACATGTTGATCACACTTCTGTTTAGAAATAAAATGTTCTCGATCTAGAAAAGAACTAAATTCAAATGAAAACTCAAAAGGGAGTGAACAACACGCAAACGAAATATATACAACAGATGAGCTATCACACATTAGCTAAATGAAGATGAGCAATACTTTACAAGAATTATAAGACAACTTGCAAGCAGTTATGACTTATGAGTCTATGACTATTGATGGTAGAGTGATTGCAATAATAATAATAATAAGTTACAATACATAAGTTCACGAACATCATATCACAATTATAAATAGATTATCATGTTTTCTGCGACTAATAATGATAACAGATCAACAAACTTGAAAACATTCAACAGTGGTATTCAGCATAGACATAAGACTTGAACTAATTTCTAGTATCGTGGAATGGAACGAGACTGGGGATGCAATCTCTGCTGCGTGGCTAGTGGCTAATTTGTGGTATGGTAGCAGCGCTACAGTGATGGAGACAATGGAGATAGAAATCATAACTCACATAATGATATTCAAGATTGCATGCTAGGTTGGCTTATTGAGCTTATTGAAAAGGAAGAGGATACGAAGGATTAGCTTATATTTAAAATTGCACCAGATGAAAATCATAGAGTCCCACCTAGAAGACTGATTCTAGATGATTGAATGCATTAAAGAAAAGTTAATAACCCAAATTGAGAAGAATAGAAAAGAACACTCAGGCTATAATAACTCACCTTTTTGAAGCCTGCAATTAAGCTAATGGAAACCCATCCTTGATCATCCATGTTCTGCCGCAAGTATGTGTCTTTGATCAAATTTTCTTCACTGTAAGATGATGTTGAAGTTAGTGCTAACGACCATGAAAGGCCAAATGTGTCAACCATGCAAAAATCAGAAGTCGTTAAAGAAAGAAAGTACCTGAAATAATAATCTATCTGATTTGATATCTTGATAAGCAACTGGGGATCAGTAAATGGGAAATAAACCGCATGAGGTGATAATGGCAAAGGCACAGCACGTAAGTCTGAGGGTGGAGCTTGGAGATAATATAGCGGAGATCCCAGTTCTAATTAAATTCACAAGAATTAGGCCAACCATATATATTTAATAGATGTAAAAAAAAAAAAAATATCATCATGTGACTTACCGGGGTAACCCATGGGGTTGCCATAAGGCCACATTTGTGAAGGAGAGAATGGTGCATAAGGAATAGGAGGAGGTGGAGGCCTTACAGGCCCTGGAATGTGCTGCTGCAGATGGGCTTCTCTAGCAGTACCAAAGTTCCTATGAGGATTCCATTCTTGATTGCCACGCTCTTGATCATGCCTATTCCCAAAATTTTGGTGATTAAAACCTTCACCGCGTGTGCCGCCATTGCGGTTTCTGAAAGAATTACTACGTGGCCTTGGATGTTCACCGCTAGTCTGAGTTTGTGAAGTAAGATTGCTCCTTTGATTATGGTACCTAGAAGAAACTCTACTTGTTTGCATGTCAGTTGATTGATCTGGTAGAGATGGCAGCAGAGTAACTCCACCACCAGAACCTGTTGCGCTGTTTCTCTTATTAATTGACCTTTGGCGGGTAGGTACTATCGAGTTTGGGTTCGTATTAGTGATCTTATGGTCACCAGCTTGCCTCTGAGAAGTTGTCACAGACCCCTAAAGCACAACATATTTTCGGTGAGGGAGAAGTAGAAAACAGTAGATATGTCAATGGGGATAAATCACTCCCTGTCTCAGTACAACTAACTCAAAGCAAAGACCAAACCAATCAAATAATAGTACTTGCTCATTCAATAAAAAAACATAAAAGATAAAACTCACATCATGCTCACAATTCCCAAGAAATATATAACATCTCACCAACAACAAACGAGTTACCTAAGTTGGAAGGACTGAAGGAGCATGATGTTTGAATCCAAGCAAACTATGATAGGTTTTAAACTTTTCCACGAAATGCCCTCTCTTTTCCTTACAGGAAAAATCAACAGATATAGACCATTTATGTTGTTATTTGAGGACTCCCTACTTGAACTGAGGACAGGAGGAATCAAACAACTTTTTTCCCGAAAGGTCTCAATACTATGTTCTACAATGTACAGTAAGCCTACTTAATTGTGGATGTTGATCTCTCCTTATCCAATAACCAGCTCTTCATATCTCATAAGAATGAAATAACACAAGTAGTTGAATATCAATCTTTCTCATGTTCAACCTATTACTAGCTGACATTTAGGAAGTTTTTTTTACTCTTAAATTACAAAAAGTTATATCTAATGTGAGTGTCAGGTTACACTAATAATCTTAATACCTAAATGTCAATCTACCCAGATATGATCACAATAAACTGTCACTTTTCAAATAGATCGTTGCATATGTAGCCTTATGAATGGAAATCTAGAAAACATCTCAAGTTAATACAAAGGGATTCTACTGTGACAGCTCAAACAACAAGGACCAAGTTAGCTCAGGTACACCTCATAACCAATTTCACCAACTTAACTTTTCCAACATGAGGCAACAACGAATCACCACTGAGCTGATTCTGGAACTAGCCGTGTATAGAAAGAACAGACAGCCCTTGTTGATTTATCCACAATCATTGGTCAGAAGAGGGAATAAATTTAACCCAGATTCATCAGCGGTTTTTAAGGTTCGCCTTTAAAAGTAGCAATCTTCTACAAGGCCAAACTTCCATGGAAAATGAAACATTTGATTGAATCGCATTCAGCATAACTAAAAACTATATCAGCAATCAATAACAGAGACGTCATACCTCAGAGATTGTAATTGATGAGACCCCATCGACCAAACTTTTGGCAGACTCGGAGGACGATCTGGACAGAGACCTAGTGGAGTCAGACAAAGCCGGCCAGGACTGAGCTTCGATAGAAGCTCCTGCCTCCACAGCACGCGGTAGTCCATCCGACGATACATTACTGGACGGCCTCTTCTCGGCATTGCCGTTAGAGCTAACCTCCTGCTCCCCAATCGGGATCGAGTGGATTGAGGCTTCCAATTTGAGGTCCGTCGGAGGGTGAGGAGCAGCGACGATCAAGTCAGATTCGGCGGCGCCGCGGACGATTTTGGTCCACGGAGTGGCGACCGGGGCCTGGGGCCTAGTGGCGGGTGCCTTGGAGGTATCGACCGAGTTGGCAGCCATTGAAGAGGGGAATGATCGATCGATCGAGGAGGAGGAGAGTGAAAGAGAGGGGTTTTGTCAGATCAGAATTGGAAAGAGATGAGAAGAGGAGGAAGATGGAGTCTGATTCCTTCCCTATTTGTGTAGTGATCGGTGGCTGAGGCAAGTGCTGCGTTTTTACGGTGAAATTTACACTTATTTTATATATAAATCAACAAAAAAAATATTAATTATTAATAGTAAAAAATATATTTCAAATTGCTTACTACATCTTTTTTCAAAGATATTATTTTTTACGGCAAAAAGAGTATAATAATTTTGATATTCCCTAAGTTTCTTTTTGTTATTTATTTAGCATAATGTTATGCCATATACTTTAGAAATTATTTTTCTTAAATAACACAACTAAGGATAATTTAATAATTTTAATTTGAGCAAATAGAATTACACAACTTAATATTTGTATTTTTTATCCTTAGTATATATAATCTCTCTTATTATTATTATTTTTTGTCAATTCTCTTAAATTTATTTAATTCACTAATTTGATCTTGTCTCTTCCTTGGGAGTTTTTCTTTGGCCAAACTTCCTTGGGAGTTGGATTATTTATAACTTTATGTATTTTATAAATTAAACTTATTTATAGGAATTTTGATAATATTTTTTAATTTAATTACCGATTTAGGAAAATATATGTATTGCTGAGGTTATAACTTCCCTCGGAAGGCATGGGCCTTTATTGACTAGTAGTATGCATAAAGTTGAACTCGAGACTACTAAATTTCATGCTTTATGATTTTTAATTATTTATATTCAAAAATCACTTTTTCTCTAATTTAATTTATTTATTTTTACAACAAATTCATCTAAAAAAGATTTGTCATTGATATTATTTATTCTCCAATATTTACGGAATTAAAATTTAAAATTTTAAAAATGTTCTAAACGTTTTTTTGCTCTCATAAAACGTTTTTTTAAGATGGTTATATTTTTTTTTTCATTTATTATCGGATTTCTACCTATACTGGATCTTCTATCATTTCGGATGAATAAAATCTTCAAGATAATCCTTGAACTTCTTCATTTGTTCAAATCAACCCCACCCTATATTCTTACACAAGGTGATCCCAAACTTTTGAACTTGATAACTTTAAAATGTGATTACCAATTTAGTTGTGCGGGTCCAATATATATTGGGAGATATGAAGAAGACCTTAAAAAATTTAGAGTAAATATGTATTATATCCAATTAAAAATCTAAACTTTCCTTATCGGCAGTTAGAGGTGAGCTAAAAATACTGGTTGTACCGAAATTTCGACAAAACCGGTCTGAGATCGACCCGACTAAGATTGAGACCGACTAGGACCGAGACTGAGTGAATGATTTTTTTCCTCTAAGGTCGGGCTCGATCTCGGTCTCAGGCTTTTGCTCGAAAAAACCCAATTAGGACCGACCCAGATTGAGTTGTATTAAAAGTTAACATTACTTGTTAAATATTCACTATTTTTTGTTTTGGGAAGTGACTTTCACTTTGAATATTTGACTGTTTAATATTTGGTTTGTACTAATGTAGTGATGTTTGAACTTGAATCGATGACTGTAGTGATGTAGTGATTCATACAATTTTTTTTTACAACAAATTTTAGACAAATTGTTTTTTTAATGAAAATTTCGGTTCAAGACCGAGACCGGCCAGAGTCAAGCAAGACCGACTCGGGCGGTCTTTTTAGACCCAATTCGGTCTCGGTCCTCCACAGTTGAGGACCGAAATTTCGGGCTCGGGATCGGTCTTGCCAAAAAGACCGGTCCGGCCCGCCCAAGCTCACCCCTATCGACCGTTGTTACGTGCATGCCAGACACGACGATATATAACATAAATATTTAAACTTTATAATTACCGACAAAATGAAAATTGTTTTTCGACATCTAAAAACCGACCGTGAAATTTTTCACGGTCGTATATACATTACGCATAAATGACCCCCAATACGCGAAGTTATTAGCATACACTCTATGCGATAATCAATCGACATTACAACAAGACAACAAACGAAAAAACAATCACGAACAACGTGCAAAGACTCGATAGGTTGACGTGGCTCGAACCCGATTTAAAAGGTGGCACCGGTGTTTGCAGAGTAGGAGCGTTAGCATTGGGAGCAGGGTTGTTCGATCGTGGAACGACTGCAACCGCGGGTGGAACCGCGGTGGAGTTCTTGTCATGTAGGTCTACTACGGTAGAGTTGTCTAAGCTGTAGCCTGGTCGGACAATAACGATAAAAGACATTATCAAATGTTGTTGTGGGTCGTGTTACGAAAAATATCATCAATTAGGGTTTGTGTTCTTACAATCAGATGGTTTCCAACCCAGTATTAGCTTCTCCCGGTCGAAAATTACGCGGTATCCCGTCATGAAATTTTCTGAGTTCAAGAAGATCGATGAGACCCGAGTCGTGCTATATGGCGCACTAATAATAGTCGTTACTTTTATTTTCAATTTTAACCTTACAATTATTTTAAAAAATAATAATAATAATGCATGAGTATATATATGTTATTAGACAACGTAACTGCATGCATGCAGAAACATAATAATATAACATACTTACGTCCAATGATGTGAATGCTGTCGCTCTTGATCATACCCAAGCACCAAACGATGGTGCCGTCCTGCAACGATTATATCATATGTAATGTAAAACGTCAAGCATATATAAAAACATATATTTGTTTATCATATACAATATATTTAGGGTAAATAGTCTCCCAATTTTTTACTGTTGTTGTTAAATGCACTAACATGTTTGAAAATATTATTATGTGCACTCTTCAATTGTTTTAAATATACTAATTGTTAACTATCCCTCCATTTTTGTCCTTAAATATGTCAAAATGACAATTTTACTTTCTTGTTTTTCTTCGTATCATCTTCAACCCTAAATTCAACTTCAAAATACAAATTTAGGTTTGAATTCAATCCCAAAATGTTTTGGGATTGAATTCAAACTTAAATCTGCATTTTTTAGGTTCAAATTCAACCCAAAAATGCATATTTGAGTTCGAATTTAACATAAATCTGCATTATTGGTTGGATTAAAACCTAAATCTGTATTTTTTTTAGTAGAATTTGAACTCAAATATGTGTTTTGGATGTGGAAAGTGTTGAAGATGAACGAGAGGATAAAATTATCATTTTGACATATTTAACGACAAAAATGGATGGATAGTTAACTGTTGATACATTTAACAACATGTTCAAACGTTTAAATGCAAATAATTATATGGGTAGTGCAAACAGGGACGAAGGCAGAAAAATTATTGAGTGGAGGCAAATATTAGAGTAAAGACAAATAGTTGAACTAAAAAAATTCAGTGGGGGTAAATATATGATTCAAATGGGCTAAATTGAAAATTATTGCATTTTTTAATGTCAAATTTACACATAATTAAAAGTTGAGGGGGAACAATTGCCCCCTAGGCCTCATGTAGCTCAGTCCATTAGTGCAAATAACAACATGAGTAAACATATAAGTGAATTGAGACTATTTACCCAGATAGATAGATAAGAATTACGTACCTCGAGTTGAAATACTTCAACGGGCGAAGTCACGTCGAGTCCATCTCCGCCTTTCATCGTAAGATTTAACATGGGAATCTTAATGCTTGTCTGAGTCGGGCTGCACGCTCATAGAACATAGTTGCACGATCGGGACCGATACACGTGAAAATCGACAAATAATATTTTACATTACTATCAACACGTACCTGACTTTGTAGCAATATTCGAAGGGGATGTTGGAGTTTGTTTTGTATCGCGGCTCATCGGCTAAGGTATTGTACTGGATATATAACAAGGCAAAGTGACATTTTTTGAAACGTTTTTTTCTTCTTTCTAAAACCCTAATTTAGTGCATGCATGGCCACCAAACGTATAGCTACCAAATGTATAATTAAACCTCTTACCGTGGTCCCTATGTACGTATAAACGGGGTCGTTTAAGAACGAGAACGATGTACCGGTATCGAATATTGCATCGAACGTAAGAGCCTTCGCATTTCCTCCGACCGTCACTTGCGTTACCGTAACATTATAAGTCGGGCTGATTTAGAAAAATATGAGTTATAGATCGAGTGTGACATGAAACATAGTACGTCGTACGGTCGTGGTGCTTACAATGATGGATCGATATTGATCGGGGTTTGTAGTTGGTCGGAGGTACCGTTGTCTCCGAAGCTGATTCGACCAATGCCATCTGCACCGAAGCACATCGAGAACGAATCCGCCGATAACCCTTTGTTGGCTAATATGCTAGGAACCGATACTTTGTCGAGCCCGAGCCCGAAGAGCCCGTTCGGTGCACCGCTTTTGAGAAAGCCACCCGTTAGAACCCTAGCACATCTGTAACAAACAAACTCTATGTATAAAACTATTCTAGATAGTATCAGAGTACACTCACTCGCGTATATTTACTTAATAATAATTTTAGGGTTAAATACCAAGAAGTTACCTGAACAGTGGACGTTTTGTAATGAGCTACCCGAATTTTAAAAATTCAAAACAGGCTACCTCAACTTGGACGAAAGTTCAAATAGCTACCTCCGTCCAATTTTCGACGAAATTCTGTCATCAGTTGACGGTAAATTGGACGGAGGTAGCTATTTGCAACTTCGTCCAAATTGAGGTAGCCCGTTTTGAATTTTTAAAGTTCGGGTAGCTCGTTGTAAATCGTCTAAAGTTCAGGTAACTCTTTGTTATTTAACCCATAATTTTATTATCTAACGTAGTTACCCGAGTGTAATGAGAGCATCGACGGGATTTGATTGTTGGTCATCGGTTATCAAGTGAAGAACATCCTCGACTAATGTCCCTGTCGAGGAGGTATTGTTGGAAAGGTATCTCATCCGAAAAGGGCATGTGCTATTAGCCAAAGGGCATCCTAGGAACTGTTGTTCACACATGTTGCTGGAGCAAGGCACGTTAGAACTTGTCGTGGAGATGTTAGGGCTGTAGATGTTCAGCGGGATTGTCTGCCATATAAACACAACGGTATGACATTGAGATAAGGATGGATAGTTTATTTAAGATATTTTAAGAGTATATTGAATATGTATTCACTCATAGGTTCGGATTTATGAGACATTTGATTAAAGTGTACACGTTTTAAATGTTAAAGTACGCAAGTTCTCTAAAAATACTTCAAGATTGAGGCAGTCAAACGCTAATTAAGCTTATGAGATTTTTACGAATAAATAGTTCTAGATATCTTAAAAGTATACTAAATGTTTTCACTTATAAGTTCATATTTACGAGACATTTAGTTAAAGTGTACACGTTTTAAATGTTAAAGTACGCAATTTCTCTAAAAATACTTCTTTTAAAAGTAGAGGTAGCGAGATATTAAACTTATGAGATTTTTACGAGTAAAGAGATTTAAATATCTTAAGAGTATAGTGAATGTTTTCACTCATAAATTCGTTCGAACATATGTATACTCATGACACAATTGATTAATCATCTTAAATGGTCAATTAGCCACATTCAAAAACATTAATAATCATTAAACAATGTAATAAATAACCTTAAATAAATATAAGTGTCTAAATAAATAACTATTAAGTATTAAAATATATATAGTAACTTATATATATATTATGATTATATAATGTGAGATAAGTAATAAAATGGACCTTTCCAGAAGAAGTGTTCAAGCTCTTCACACAAGTAGTGCACTCACATGGCAACCAGAACAGGTCGCTGCCTGTGTCCAACGCGACCAGGTACCAGGAACTTGGGGTACCGACTGTCACATTTACATAGTGTAAACTGAAATACAAACCATAATTACCATGCATGTAAGATTAGCTAGTGAAACATTTATAGTAGCTTAATTTATTAATAAATTGCTAATTAACATTATATTATATAATTGTAAGGGTTAATTATAAAAAAAAAATTGAGAAAATATTAAATAGCAAACCAAACTTTTTGTATTGACATACATCAAACTAAACTTTTAGAATTGAAGAATCAACAAACTTATCTCAAATTTTCATTATGTTTGAACAGATTTTTCAATATTTGAGAGAGTTATTAAGTCGTAATACCATTTCCTTAGAATATTTCAACTAATACTGATTTAATAACTTCCCAAAACATTGAAAAATCAGTTCAAACATAATGAAAATTTGAGTTAGGTTTGTTGATTATTCAATTCCAAAAATTTAGTTTGTTGTTTGTAAAAAAAAACAAGTTCGATTTGCTGTTTGATTTTTCTATCAAAGTTCCATTTTTTTTTTATTAACCCTAATTGTAATATATATTATAGTTCCGTTTAATTTGTAAATGAGGGAAGCATAGAACGACGACGTACAATGCCAACGATTGGAGAAGGACAGTGACGTTGCCATTGAAGAAGGTCAGCGGTGGAAGACTGTTATCTGATGTCCCGAGTCGACGTCCGTGCCGGAGGCGATCACGGTGGGCCATGGCGGTGTAGTACTTGACACTTCCCTTCTCTGGAACCTCACCGACGTCGCCAAATAAGGTATTGATCGGATCGGAGAACCGGTGGTGGATGTCGTAGCCGAATATGCCGGTAGCTGAACACACCCGACCGGAACCCAGAACCGCCGCAAAACATGACAGGAACAGCAGCGAAGACCTTAGTGAAGACATCGGAGAAATGATGTCGTTTCGAAGAGAGAGATCTATCTGCGGCAGACTGTCTCTTTCTCTCTAAAGTTTGGGGAAGAAGAAGAGAGACCAAGCTGTATATTATGGGTGGTGGGCAATTAGGAAGGTTGACATTTCCATGGAAGTCGAGTCCACGTCTGTTTTTATATTCCTACTTATACTTGCCTCATATAAAAATAAAAAAAATTATATATATAAAGAGAGAAACCAGTAGGCTTGTTCATGAACCGCTTCTGAACTGGTATGATTTTAAAAAAACCAGTACATTTTTCTGGTTTTAAAAAAACTGGTCTGATTTAAGGAAAAAACACTAGTCTGGTTCGAACCGATTCAGAACCGATTCAGAACCGGTTCGAACTGTTCTAGTCTGTTTTTTTAATAACAATTTTGGTTCGGAAATAATCCGGTTCAAACCGAACCTAAACCGTCTGAAAATCCTGTCCAACACACTGAACCGTCTGAAAAAATACCGAATCAACTGAAAAACACTGAACCGGCTTAAAAAACACTGAACCGACTGAAAAATACACTGAACCAACTGAAAAATACACTGAACCAACTGAAAAATACACTGAACCGACTGAAAAACACACTGAACCGATTGAAAATCTGTTCCACAACCGACTAAAATCTTGTCCAACTTCAACATACGAGAGTCCAATATATCTCTAGGTTTGGTTTATTGAAGACATCTCTAGGTTTGGTTTAATTTCAGACCGATTTAGTTAATTTTGCTTCA
The DNA here is from genome assembly GCA_946814005.1 of Chamaenerion angustifolium. Taxonomy (NCBI): domain Eukaryota; kingdom Viridiplantae; phylum Streptophyta; class Magnoliopsida; order Myrtales; family Onagraceae; genus Chamaenerion; species Chamaenerion angustifolium. Next base: position 1,441,078 of record OX328281.1, read on the forward strand.
AACCGGTTCTAAAATTATATAGGTTTAAAGTTGTTTGATTTAAATTTAAGTATGAACCAGTATCAAAAAACGAGTCGAGTCGAACTGATTCGAACTGTATTTTTGGTACTCTTTTGAACTGTTCTATTTGAAGGCTAAAAACACTGGTCTGATTTTGGAACTAGTTCGGCCGAACCGGTTCGAACCAAACCAGTTCCAGAACAGACCAGTTCGTCTGAACCGGTTCATTTAGACAAGCCTAGAAACCAGTGTTATCAGAACCGGACCAGCGTCCGACCGGAAATCGGTCCATTTTCCAGTTTGGTTCAATTAAAAGATCAAAATGCATATGAACAATATTTGGACCGGTCGTTTTTTGAAAAATCGACCGGTTGTTTTAAAACCGATCGGTTTCGCTTTTAGTTTTTTGGGGTAGTTCTCTTCGGTTTAAACTGACTTCTTCGGTTCGACCAAGCAATTTCTCCGGTTTAGAAGTTATGTTTAAAGTTTAGACCTATTGTGTTTGATTTTGAGACTATTGTGTTATATATCTTCAAAGTTTGAGGTAATTATATTGTATTTGAGAGTAATGGGTATGTTTGAGACTATGTAGTTTGTGTGTGTTTGAGACTATGTAGTTTGTAATTGTATTTTCAGTTTTTTTTTGCTTGTGAATAGTAATTCGCACGTCGAACCAAATTGGACTGACTAAACCGGGAACCGACCCTCTCGCTGGTTCGAGTGTCGGTCTAATTCTAATAACACTGAGAGAAACTATATAAAGTGTAATCTTGAAAAACAATAGATTTTTTTTGGGTCTTCCAAGAACTAATCATGGGTCATCCAAGAAATGGCGATACTATTGGACTAAGTGTCCGTTGGTTAAAAAATAATAGATAGATAGTATGTTATTGTACGTGTTAATACATTTATTGTATCATATTTATGAATATAATTCGTAAATTTTTGTTCGTATTTATATTATATTATCGTATTGTATTGTATTAATTTAGTTATATAAATATGCTTTATTTGATAAAAAAAAAATATAAATATGCAAATATAAGAATAACTAGTTAGAACCATGTTTTGATGTGATAAGTTCTTATTCTAAAGTTGACCAATATTTAAAACAAGTAAAATATTAGCTTTAAAAGTTATTAAATAAAATTTATTCAAAAAAAGTATTTAAAAGAATCTTTTCATAATATAATATATATTTTTTAATGAAAGTCTGCACATCCAAGTGTGATAAAGTATAATACAAATATTAGAATGATTATTAGGTAGTTGAAAACATTCAAAATTCTAAGTCTTAGTAAATGTATATTATAAAATCATCCAACTATTTAATATTATACCATAAAAATTGGTTACATATGATATAATAATAATAATAATAATGACTTTGAAAACTTCAGAGGTGTTTGTTAGTTGTTCAATATATTTTTTTCTCCATATTACGCGTTTATGCGAGTTGCTTAAACCTGAAGTCGTATCTAATTTATATAATCTTTTTATGTTTTCTTAAATTCATTTATTCAAGGTTAAGCATTTCATTAATAAATTTTGAGAATTTAGACAGCTTATTAGTTAAACTTTTTTTTTTTAATGTTTATAAAAAATAAATTATTAATTAACTGTATATTAACTTGCAAAATTTGATATATCTATCTAATTTATTGTTAAACAATGATAAGGACTTGCATTTTATTTATTATTCTATTATATTTTTTGTGCAAACTACTAATTGAAACTTTTAAAAAATCTATATTTAAAAAAAATAAAATCAAGTTAGTAAATCTGGCTCTCGATAAATATTTCCTAAAATGGACTATAATTTATTTTCATTTTACTTTTGGGTGCAAAATGAGCAAGAAGTTCATTTATAAGTAAGGCGAAGTTAATCCTTCAACTTTTAGAATTCTTGCAATTTTACCTTATTTTCCTCTCATCCATTAATATTAATCATTTTAACTACACTACTTCACCTCTATTTAACAGAGCTTCAATAGAACACACACTTCATATGACTAAAAACTACAGCAGTAAAATCGATACGAGGAATAAGTATTTAAAGCAACAGAACCGATCCGTCACTGATATCGAAACCGAACTATGAACACCACTTCTGTTTTCATCAAGACCTGTAGCAACATCAGTAGATCTCCCAAGTGTTGTCTTATTGTTGTTTTCTGAGGTTGGAAACGAGTCCATACCATCCATCTCATAACCTGCAAAACCGTCGCAATAAGTCATCCAGACGTCGCTACAAGTCATTACAACATTTTTGTGTGGATTGTGAAATCGAGATTTTACAGTTGAATTTCTTCCACCCAAGAACAAGTTTTTCTCTGTCGAACACAATCCGATACCCGGTCATGAAGTTTTCTGAATCAAAAACCAAAACACAATGAAACAAAAATCGAAAAGCATTAATTTCAGGGTTAATCCAAAATACAAACCGAACTTGGTTTTTTGACAAACAACAAACTAAACTTTTGGAATTAAGCAATTAACAAACCTACCTCAAATTTTCATTATCTTTGACCGGATTTTTAAATATTTGAGAGAGTTATTAGGTTAGCATTAGTTGAAGTATTTTAAGGAAATAGTATTACAACTTAATAACTCCCCCATATATTGAAAAATCTGTTCAAACATAATAAAAATTTGAGGTAAGTTTGTTGATTGCACAATTCCAAATGTTTGGTTTGTTATTTGCCAACAAAAAGAATTCGGTTTGCTGTTTGTTTTTTCCTCAAAGTTTGATTTGTTTTTTGATAATTAACCCTTAATTTCGAGAGCAAATGATTTCGTTAAGGTAATGCTTACGTCCGATAATGTTGATTCCCGCACTCTTGACGATCGCCAAACAGTATACAAACTCAATCTACAAATATCGAGAAATTTGCATACTCAAATTAATATTGTAATACTATATCTCCGACGATGAATGTGATTATAAATTACGAACCTGAGTGGAGATTATGGCTAGAGGATCATGAACTGCATATTGCTTTCCGCCTTTCATCACCAAACTAAAGCTAGGAACAGAGCTCGAATTTGCATCCGAGCTGTTCATATTCATATTTGAACATAAACGAATTCAGATATCGAGATGGGAACCGGAAAACTAGAAGAAAAATAAAAGGGTTAAATACCAATGAGCTACCTGAACTTTGGACGTTTTGCAACGAGCTACCCGAACTTTGAAAATTCAAAACGGGCTACCTCAACTTTGAAAAAGGTGCAGATAGCTACCTCCGTCCAATTTCTGACGAATTTCCGACGACAGTTGACGGAAAATTGGACGGAGGTAGCTATTTGCATCTTTTTCAAAGTTGAAGTAGCCCGTTTTGAATTTTCAAAGTTCGGGTAGCTCGTTGCAAAACATCCAAAGTTCAGGTAGCTCATTGGTATTTAACTCAAAATAAAATCTTGAACTTTACCTCATAGCATAGCAATACTCAAACGGAATCCTCGAATCCGGAGGGTTCCGGACATCTCTTACTTGTGAATGGAACTGCAGAGAGACATAAGGGAATTGCTAAAAGTTCTTGAATCATATTGGCAGATAAAACTACAAGGGTAAATTGGTGATTCTTACACTTTCAACTACCCTCGTGTAAACTGGCCCCGAGAGGTACGTAAAAGAAGTTCCCGAATCGAACAAAGCGGTAACATCAGCATCGACTATGGTGGCCCCTACCCGAATCTGAGCAATGCTTATGTTGTAACTTGGACTGCAAGAAATCTATAAATTTTATGATTTTTTCTATAAAAAAAGGTATTAGAAAGAAAAAATGTAAGTTTACTTTGATGGGTTCGGGTTGAAAGGTGTCTCGTCCTGATCGGAACTTCCTTTATCCCCGAAATTGATTCTCCCTACACCGTCAGATCCAAAACACATCGAGAAAGAATCGGCAATATAACCCTCTTCTGCCAGAATGCTTGGGACCGAAGTTTTCTCCATCCCAAGCCCGAATAGCCCATTTGGGGCTGCGATATTCAGAAACGACCCCGTCTGAACCTGCCCACAACTGAAGAACCGGTTCATTATGGATTAAAACCATACAGAGATTCCTCGGATGAACAAAGATTCCTTACCCAAACGCGATGTAGGCTTCAGTAGGTTCCTGTTGAGCACCTTCGTTCATCAAATGGAGGATGTCCTCAACTAAGATACCAGAAGATGAAGTTTCATCGGATACGTAGGAGACAGAGTAGGGGCAGCTGCTTGGTGTGTCTTGGCAGTTATCGGACATTGTGCATATGTTGTCATTGCAACCGACTCTTCTGCTCGTAGATGATTTTTCAGGGTTGTACATACTCAGTTCAAATTCCTGCAATGATAAACGATTACCGTTAATTAAAGGGTTAATAACCAAATAACAAACCAAACTTTGAGGAAAAACCAAACAGCAAACTGAACTTTTTTTGTTGACAAACAACAAACCAAACTTTAGAAATTTAGCAAACAACATAACTTACCTCAAATTTTTATTATGTTTGAACAAATTTTTCAATGTTTGAGGGAGTTATTAAGTCGTAATAATCTTTCCTTAAAATATTTCAACTAATGTTGACTTAATAACTCCCTCAAACATTGAAAAATTCATTCAAACATAATGAAAATTTGAGGTAGGTTTGTTCATTGCTCAATTCCAAAAGTTTGGTTTGTTGTTTGTCAACCAAAAAAGTTCGGTTTGCTGTTTGTTTTTTCCTCAAAGTTCGGTTTGTTTTTTGGTTATTAACCCTTAATTAAAAGAGGAAACTTGTTCATCAAGAACCCACGAAAAAGTCTTGGAAATAGTTCAACTGAGGTTAATTATAGAAAAAATGACGAAATTCACTTGTCGGGAATTGTAAGGGAACGCTAAAGCTTGAATTTGGTACGAAATTCCTTACCTAATCTTGAACTTGGCCATATCACCAATGTAAAACACAGGACACAAGAACATAGTTCAACTGAGGATTTATTGCAGAAGAATTCTAAGGGAAGGCTAAAGATTGAATTTTGACAGTTGATTCCACATTATGAATTAAAAAAGACTAAAGGGTTTCAGCATTGATCTTTACTTTATCAATGAAATCCGAAAGAGGAGAAGAACATACAGAAGCATAAGAGGTGCCTTCAGTAGCGGCACATTTGCTGCATTCACAGGGAACCCAAAACAGATCACTTCCCGTGTCTAGCGCGACAAGAAACTTCATCCCGGGTGTACCGAGTTTCACGGTCGTGTAATGTAGACTGTATGAAGTTCATAAGCCATATTCAGAATCATGCTTCTAAATTCTCCACAAGATGTTCATTTTCAGATCAAAATTAAACCCACGGTGGAATTTTCACTTTAAAAATCTACAGCAAGATTCTTCATCAAGAAACCCAATTTACAGCATTTCGGAAAACCCCAATTCGAAGAAGCAAAGAGGACAACGAACTTAATCAAAATAAACTTACAATCCGAGGGAATTCATTCTGAAGGTCAGATTTCCTTCTGAGAATGCCACCAGAGGTTCAGCCTCATAAAGTCTCCGGCCGTGAAGAAACCGATCGTGCCGAGCAAGCTCCACATAGTACTCGTAACTCCCTTTGGCAGGCCAATTAACGTCTGGAGACATTTTTCCGGAGAGATAGTTCCGATTCTTGAAGGCGTCAGTGAAGCGGTGGTGCATCTCGAGGCTGAAGATGCGGCGGCCATGGCAGTTCTTGAATCCAGTGAGCAAGAGACACGATATTAGGAGGGAGACGAATCCGCTGAAGTAAGATCGCATTGTTGGTGAAGAATCGATATGGGTTTTGAGTTTGATGAAGATATTTGAAGGAAGTTTGGGTCTTGATCGTGGAGTGAACAGCGAAGTCTGGTTCTTGAACTGTAGAGCTTCGGTGGAGGAAGAAGTTCAAAAAGGCGGGTTATTTATATTTCCCTTTTCCTCTCCAAATACAAATATTACAACTAGATCCTTGTACTTTAATCTTTGAAATTAAGGTTCTGATATTTCTATCTTTTGCAGATCATAGATTGTTCTTCTGATATGCTTGCAAAATGATACTTTTGGTAGCCTTTACACTTGCATTAAAATAGGATGGGGTGTTCTTCAATTTTAGAAAGTTATAGAAATTGATAAATAAGCAGAAGCCATTATAGATAACATAATCACCATAAATTTTAACTTCTCAATTTTGATGATTAGATCCTCTAACTCTTAGGGGAAGCAATAATGTAACCAGGACTTTTGGAAGTCCACTGAATGTTTCGGATTCAACCCAATTCTCCATAATATAAGAATTAAATTTAAAAAAAATTATTCGTAAGTTCGGACTTATAAAATAGGGTTAAATACGACATTGACACCTAAAGTTTACGCTATTTTTAAAATTTCTCCTTAAAGTTTAAAGTCTTCCCTAATGTTTAGAAATGATGAAAAATCCCCCTGAAAGAGCATCTGACAAGGGGGATTTTTTTATCATTTCCAAACATTAGGGAGAACTTTAAACTTTAAAGGTGAATTTTAAAATCAGTGTAAACTTTAGGAGACAATGTCGTATTTTACCCTATAAAATATTAATAACGCAGTTAAAAAAAAACTCTGATTAAAAATATCGAGATAGACCATTCATTAATTACTAATGTATCTGCAGCAACCACAAATTCTCATAACAGAAGTAGTTGAAACATCCCCACCAAATGTCCTCCCCACATACACATTTTAAGTACCTTGTCTAACCAAACTTAGTAAGCTTCAAAAACATGTTTCTTTTCTCGGTCCCGAAGTATGTCTTTGTTGAATCTAAGTATCCAAACTTTACTTATACTATTAAGTGGAAGTACTGTAACAGGAGATTTGTACATACATTAATGACCTCTAGCTCGATCTAGTCAGTGATCAGCAAAGCAAACCCTAATTTACAACATCAGTGAAGAAAAAGTTACCCTTTTGTCATGTCACAGGTCCCTTCGGCATAGAGGGCAAGAGCCGTGGCGAATGAGCCATTCGTCGATGCAAGGAATGTGGAACAAGTGATTGCAATGAGGCAAGCTCCGAACCGTCTCTCCGAGCTGAAAGTCCTGAAACAATAATGCAGAAGAAAGGTGAAACAATACGGATTATGTGTGTTTTACTGTTTGTTCGGAATTCGGTTAGCAGTTACCTGGAGACAGACTAAACAAGAGATGTTGTCCCCAGTTGGATCGACGACATTGTTGGCAGTGATGGTCACTTTCGGTATCTTTTCGAGTAGATTCCCGGGCAACCCTTTTGACCCACCAATATCGAAGATGTTCTCAACAAGATCAAATCGTTGCTCAACTGCACTCATCTGATGAATCGTGTAATCAAGTAAGTAGGGGGTGACAAATCGTGCGTACGTGCGTGTTATCGTGCGTATCAATACGTTTATCGTGTGTCACTTACCAAACACGAATACGCACGATAAGTTTCTCGTGTCATGTTCCTCAGCACGAACCCAACACGCAGTTTTGCGTGTGTATTCATGTCGTTTTATCTTGTTGTGTTCAGTTAGTCAATTACATATTCACATGTGAAATTTACAAGAAAGTATCAAAATAACGAATTGTTCTTAGTCGGAATCAACAATTCAAACAGAAAATTTTACGAGTTTTTAAACTAAAATTGACAAAGGTTAATTATCCAGAAACAAATCGAACTTTGAGAAAAAAACAAACAGCAAATCGAACTATTTTTGTTAGCAAACAATAAACCAAACTTTTGGAATTGAGCAATCAACAAACCTAACTCAAATTTTTATTATGTTTGAACGGGTTTTTCAATGTATGGGTGAGTTATTAAGTTGTAATACTATTTCCTTAGAATACTATGTTTCAACTATTGTTGACTTAATAACTCCCTCAAACATTGAAAAATCTGGGCAAAGATAATGAAAATTTGAGGTAGGTTTGTTGATTACTTAATTCCAAAAGTTTGGTTTGTTATTTATCAAAAAAACAAGTTCGGTTTGCTATTTGTTTTTTTCCTCAAAATTCGGTTTGTTTTTTAGTTATTAACCCAATTGACAAACGCTAAAAAATAAATATCTTAATAGACTTTTAAAAACTATTAAACGAGACTTGTTTAGAAAAGAATTAAAATAAATAGACTTTCTAGTTGACAAAAAATAAAAATTCAATTTTATCGTTTTATCGTGTTCTGATATCTAAACATGAACACGATACGAAAATACTTTTGTGTTATCATGTTTGTGCTATTGTTTTGTCTTATGTTTTCATGAACACGACTTTTTTCGTACGTGTTCGTGTTGTGTGATGCGTAAAAAATTGTCAGCCCTACAAATAAGTTAATCGTATTTATTCTCGTTTCACTTTGATTACTAATTTTTGCATCAAAATTTACCTGACTTTGAACCGCACTCAGCATTGCGGGACTTAGCCGTTCACGAACAAGTCGTCCACTTAAGAGGCTCGCAATGACATCAATCTAAGGGGAAACATGATAAACTCTTAAAATTAACATGCAAGATTAAACTCTACTATGAACCTATTAGCCAATAACTTACCAAGTAGAGAAGACATCGAATCCCCGATTCATCCGATCGCCACAGAAGGAGGGAATACTCGAATACTTCGATGGAGAAAACAGCCCCCGATATGGCCCCAACGGCTGCACCTCGGACGAACCCACTTTCTGTCTCTGAACCTATCAGGGCTCCAGTCATGGCACCTAACAAGGTCCCAACTACAAAGATAGTGTACCAAATGCTTCAATTTCAACCTCAAATTGATCAAAAATCCTCACATTCTCAAACCCTTCTACATCTATAGGACTCAATGGCCAATAGCTATCGAGTTTTGATAGATTCAGCTTCGAATTTCTGCTAGTGCAATAGGAATCTTCTAAAATCTATCAAGGCAATGTATATTTCATCTCGAATTACACATCAAAATCAAAAATTTTGCAGCTCCCATTTCACAATTAGAAGCAATCTTTTTACAAATTCAGATGCCAAAATGAGGGAATTGCAGACAAGGCAGATAAAAAAATGTCACAGAAATTAAAAATAGATGCAAAATTAGGTCAAGAAAAGAAATCGGACCAACCATACCTATGGCGAAGCAGAAGGTGAAAATCGCAGAGAAGATGTTGCGAACCACCGCGAAGACAACCACCCGACACATTTCCTTAACCCTCACGGTGAAATTGCCTCCGCCGAAGCTCACAGGGACGGTAAACCGACGTGGGTATAGGTACACCTCCATGTCTGTCTTCCAAAGTTCGGATTTTTAGCAGAGGATTATATACGAAAAAGATGAAACAGAGAGGAAAGAGATATTTTGGAATGCTTGGAGATGAAGAGAAAGGGAGTAGAGGACGGCATGAATGACCAACCTACTCGCATTTAAACCCATTTCTTGAATTTACCATTTTCTATTTCTCCCACTCTCTTTCTAGAGAACAAAGTCGGAGGTTTTGATTTTCACTGCCGAAGACGAGACGGGCTCTAACGAACAACTAGCTCTGTTTCTGTGGTGTAGGATTTATGAAAATAAAATACGAAATTATTCATTGATTTAAACAAAAACTACATCGAGTGTCATTGTGTCTATTCGATTTTGCATGAATTTTCTATCCTTGCTCTTTATAGTATGATGTCGTGTATCTTGTCACAAGATTCTTGTGTCTTATGAAAAATGAGAAAATGGTGTTAAAAAGGAAGATGGCACATAAGGTTTTATATCCGATTCAAGTTTTGGTCAGAAGTCTTGACACACGGGTCAACGCATGACCCATCTCATTTATATATTTCAGTCTGTTTTTTATTTTTATTGACATGTTGGGTCGAATTAGTCAAACTGACCCGCGGGTCATGAAGGTCGAACGAGTCAGTCTGACCCAACCCTTACCATCCATGACGATCATTCTGACACACCAACCCGTGGGTCAGGTTTGAGTTTCAAAAACTGACTCATACTATTACACGGGTCGTGTTTAGGTTATAGAGTCTCTGACACGACCCTAGGTCATCACGTCTCATGACCCGTTTTAACACCTCTGACTCATCTTCACTATTTTTTACTCTCTCCTCTTCCATCTCTCTCTGTCCTTCACTTTCTCTCTCCACGATCTATCCAACGACAATGTGTAAAAATGATTAATTGCAGATGTTGTTCCTTCGATCTCTACTTAGAATACACTGTCGTGTTAAATATGTTTTCCTGTTTGTGTTTTTCAGCTACAGACAGTCAACGAGTGAGACTCATGGAGAAACCCCATGGCGGCGAGTTTAGCCGCTACTACTCCGTGCCGGCCCTGGAAGGAAGACCGTCGAATCAGTAACTATCTATAGACCATCACCCTGAAATATAATTGAACTATATATGCATGTTAAATTACGTATATGATTATGTTGTTAGATAGTGACAGTGTGTACTCGTTGGTTTCTAAGAAATTATTCAGCCACATGTCCGGTTTATGTGCTTTTAAGGCGTCGACTTTTATGCGGATCCTCAAAAAGTCGACGTCTTCTTGATCTCCTGTAACCTAAAAGAAATAAAAATTTGAGTGTTACCTTTTGTTTCTCCTACAATGACTAAGTCAATAAGAGTTTGTTTAAGAGAAATGTATGTAAGGATCTGTACAAAGATTGGTGGGTCTATATTTATAGCAGTTTGTTTAGTACTGTCTATCTCGTTAAATTCTAATTGTAGTCAGTCCCTTTTTGCTGATTGAGAACTTAATCATGGTTAGGGGTCAAAATATCTTATGAAGTGTATTCACAATGTGTATTCTACACGTTTGGTGCCCCTAATGCCCATAAATGTTTTATGTCACTCATGTCACTTGTGTCAGTCCTGCCCATCTTATCAAGCGACACCTTATTAAGGACCGAGGCGCCGCAGGTGGCTCAGCCATGTCGACGCATGGTGGTCAATCAAGGCGGCACCTTAGGTTCCCTCAATACTAATTTAGGGTTTTATATTGAACTTTCTAATAGTTCAAGGAGCAATTTAAGGTAAATTAGTAGCAATTTGTGACCATCATTTCCACTTGAGGAATTGAACCCTTGTGTAACCCATTTTTATTGTTGATACTAACATAATTAGTGTCTTCCACGCTTGTTCTATAATGGAGCACACCCACAAACATTGTCTATCTGTCCCATAATTCCTTGCCCTTTTTGAAAGACAACATCATTACTAACCGACACAAAATCAGAAAATTTATTCAGAGGAACAAGTATTAGAGTAAAAACAAATAGTTGAATTAAAAAAATAAGTGAGACAAATGTATAATTTAAAATGACTTACATTTAAAATGACTAAATTTAAAATTATTACATGCAATTTTTATTCGACGACCAGGTTGAATAAGACCAAGTACTAAACTCCGGCCTGCATGTGAATTTTTTTTTGTAATTGGTGGAACAAAAATGTCAACGAGTGAGACTCTTTCAGTTGCTTGAAAAAGTCTCCTTCTTTATCCTTTTACTTTTAGTAACCACTCTATATAAACCCTAGCCATGGCTAGAGCTTAGTTCACTTCAACAGAGCTTGAATTATAATATTAATGGAGAAAACCTTCAAGATCTTGAGGTGCCTACCTAAAGCTGCATCCTCTGCAGTCTCCTTCAAAAGCCCACCCATTAGCCCCGTCGCGGGTAAAGGCTACCTCGGCGGGTCAATTATCCCGAAAGATGCACGGCGGCGGCTCAAGAATCAGAGCTTCGATGCCAGAGAACCCGCTTCCCCGATCGTCTCATGCGTGGGTCAAGTGAAGGGTAGGAGTAAGAAACCCGCGGGGCGAAAGCTTCCACCACCGAAACCCGCCCCCAAGGTGAAGAAGGGAGGTGGTTCCAACTTGATCATGAAGCTAGTATTCAAGAAGAGGGGTAGGAAGAGTGATGAGGACATAGATGGAACAAAGCCTCCTTCTTCGGGGATTTTGAGCCAGTTTTCCGGGGGGAGGGGCATTTTAGCAAATTTTGACTGGCGGGTTGATGGTCACGGGGCGGCGGCGGCGGTGGCTGTTCTGGACGGTGGTTCGGAAGAGATTGTATTGAAGCCGAGGAATGAAATTAATTTGTGGAAAAGAAGAACAGCGGTCCGTCCACCTCCACTAAAAGTAAAACTATGATATTATGGGAATTGGGATTTAGTAAATAAGTTTTTTTAATCTATAAAATATATAGTGTAATATTAAATAAGTATATATAAGTTAAATGTTTAGATATTCAATGAAGAGTTAAATACTATACCAAATTGTCCGTAAAATTTATGCTGATTTTAAAATTATCCCTTAAACTTTAAAGTTCCTCTAATGTTTGAAAATTGTAAAAAATTTACTCATGAAAGAGCATCTGTTAAAGGAGAATTTGTTATCATTTCCAAACACATAGACTTTAAACTTTAAGTGAAAATTTTAAAATCGGTGTAAATGTCGTATTTTACTCTTCAATAAAATGTCGAACATATGATTATTGTAAGATGATAGTTGATACCCAAGTGTTGATAAATTATAAACCTTTTGATAAATTTGATCCATAATATAGAAGAGCTAAAAGGATAGATTTGAAAAATATTACAAACTACAGGACCAAATGTTAAGATACTTTAAGAAACACCTTTGTTCCATAGAGCTCGTTTCGCTACATTTTGATTCCGAAGCCCTAGTCTCTGCTTTCTTGTTCTTGGTTCTACACCTTCTTGGCCTTGAATCTCGCTAGTTGAAGATGGTAATCTCTCTCTCTCTCTCTGCGTCTTTTTTTTCTCTCTCTCTCTCTCAGTCTCTCTGATATGTAGAGTGAATAATCAGATTGTCTCGATTTTGGTGCAGGCTGATCCTCCTCGCAAAAGGTACATTTTTTTCATCTAGAACTGTTCTTAGGGTTGGTGAATCTCCTCTGGATGCGATTTTTTTAGCTGATATCGAGGATTCTATACCTTTGCTTTGTGAATGTGGGATTTGGGAACTATTCACTGAAGAATCTTGGTTATGTTCATGTCGTTTAAATTGGTTGATGCTGCTTATTCCTAGTTTCTTCTTCCAGTTTGAGCTTCTGTGGGTAATTAAACTGCAGGACTATTTTTGAAATTCTTGAATATGAATTGTTAGGATAGGATAGTTTCATTTGTGATTACATTTGTGGAGCTGTTCCATGTTCGAGTTCTCTGCATTATGTATCTATATTTGATTGACATGGTCTCCTTAAAAAGTTAAAACCCACAAAGTTTGTAATGACGGAAGGAACTATCTTCTTCCTTCCCTGTGATCACCTCTAGAAATATGAACTTTTTCAGCTATTCAAGATCTCCATCTCCCTTGGTGAGAGCACAATCAAAATCTAGGTCTAGGTCCCCTTCTTATTCCAGGCCAAGGCCCAGATCTCATTCGAGAAGCCGTGGCAGGTTCGTTAGCTTCGGGGTTCTTCTTCATTACTACCTTCGATTCTATGCCTACATATGTAATTCGTTTGCATCTCTCAATTTGATATTTGAATTTTGATTGGTTTTTGCAATGGGTGTGATTTTCCCAGAGCAAGGTCCAGAAGTCATGGCAGGTGTGCATTATTGAGTTTGAATAATTACATCTCCATCATTCTTCACAATTTTTTGTATTGATGATCAGCTAGTATACTGAAAAATCTATCTTGTAGAGATGAGGATGCAAATCCCGGGAGCACACTGTACATTACTGGGTTATCGACAAGGGTTACCGAGAGGGACCTTGAAGATCACTTCTCTAAGGAAGGAAAGGTGATTATATATAGGGTTAATTATCAAAAAACAAACCGAACTTTAAGGAAAAACCAAACAGCAAACCGAACTTCTTTTGTTGACAAACAACAAACCAAATTTTGGAATTGACCAAACAACAAACCTGCCTCAAATTTTCATTATGTTTGAACGTATTTTTCAATGTTTGAGAGAGTTATTAAGTTGTAATACCACTTCCTTAGAATACTTTAACTAATGTTGACTTAATAACTCTCTCAAACATTGAAAAATCTGTTCAAACATGATGAAAGTTTGAGGTAGGCTTGTTGTTTGTTCAATTCCAAAAGTTTAGTTTGTTGTTTGTCAACAAAAAAAGTTTGGTTTGCTGTTTGGTTTTTCCTCAAAGTTCAGTTTGTTTTTTGGTAATTAACCCTTATATATATTCTACTTTGAATGCTTAACATGCAAAAAAAAAAATTAAATTATGTATTTGTAGGTTGCTTCATGTTTTCTTGTGATGGAGCCTCGAACACGCATCTCACGTGGATTTGCATTTATGACTATGGATTCCCTGGAAGGCGCTAACCGTGCTGTGAAATATCTGAACCAATCAGTCCTTGAAGGACGATATATTACTGTTGAGAAGGTAAAAGAAATATTTTCCAACCTTTTCTGTTGGCTATGTTCTTGACTTGGAGGTTTTCTTGAAGAACAACAATAGCAATAGCAATAGCAAAGATGAGATGTCAGTACATAAGTGAAATCACAGCTTGATCTCATCAACTAAACCAATAGCAATCAGGGACAACATTACCAACCAACAACAATCTCGTAACTGTTGGGGAAAAAAAACTGTTTCTTTTCTTGGTCTTTATCCAAATCTGCTATCTTTCTTGGTTTTTTTTATCCAAAAAACTGTTTCTTTTCTTGTTTCTTTCATCTTTATCAGTCGCTTTTACGTGCTTCAAAGTGAATGTATGTACTATGTAGCTTCGATTGAGAACCGGATGTAAAATGCCATAGATTTATTAAGGTGTTATTGTGTTTCAGTCAAGGAGGAAGCGACCCAGAACTCCAACACCTGGGCACTATCTTGGTCTAAAGAGTTCAGGAGAGACTGGTGAGTGAGGGCTCTTGAATTTTGCTTTCCAATATGTTCTTGATTTGGTTTTCATGATGAAAGACATTTATTTTAGGTAATCGTGGTGGTGGAAGAACTCATGGCAGCCGAAATGGTTACGGGTACAGGAGGTCTCCTCCTCCAGGGCGATCCCCACTGCCATACTACAGAGGCGGTGGTGGTGGAGGCCGTGATTACTCTCCACCACCTCCTCCCCCTCGGAGGTCCCCTTATGGTGGTGGCTATGGAGGCGGCAGATCTTCAAGGAGAGAGCGGTCGAGATCGCCAATCTATTCCTATTCCCCACGCGGTTTTAGGTGATGTTTTGGGTTATTCTGGGTGGGAAGGGTATAAAGTGTCTCAGATATGTTAGTTTTCTTGACAGACAAGATATGTATTTCGGTATAGGCTTTATGGTCTTACCTATTTTATGACTAAACTTGGCTGCTATGCTATACATTTTGTGTATTTTATTTAGGGTTAAATACCACGGAGCTACCTGAACTTTAAACGTGAGTTACCCGGACTTTCAAAATTCAAAACGGGATATTTCAACTTGGACGAAGGTGTAAATAACTATCTCCATCCAGTTTACAGTCAACTGTTGATAGAACTTCGTTGGAAATTCGTCAGAAATTGGATAGAGGTAGTTATTTGCACCTTCGTCCAAGTTGAGGTAGTCCGTTTTGAATTTTTAAAGTTCGGATAACTCGTTGCAAAACGTCCAAAGTTCATGTAGCTCTTTGGTATTTAATCATTTTATTTAATATTGAGAATTGACGTTTTCTTTAATATTTTTAACAAAAAAATAATTTCAGAAATATCTTCTAACCTATTGAAAAATCATACATTGGTTTATCAAATTAGAATTTAATAAAAAACTCTTATGCAGAACCGGTCGGAACATATTTCTGGTCGGAACTGCAGCACGATAAGAGATTTTCATAAGCAGTCGGGCAATTGCAAATTCAGCAGCTCAATTGACTGCGACCATGCCGATCCTCATCGGCACATCGACGGCGACGGCTTTTCCATTCTTGTCTCGCACCACCACCGCTTCCAGCCTCCCAAACCCTCCTTCATTCTCCATTGTTTCTGTCTTTCTTCAATTGAAGAGTGATCGTGGTCGGGGAGTGGCGGTTAGGTGCCAGTCTCCTCCGGGGCCAACTGAAGAAGGTGGAGAATCGGAATCTGAGACACCGTCAATGATGATAACTTCGGCTTCATCCTCGTCATGGAATTCTTCGACGTACAGATGGTGTGCAGGGATCGGTGGGTTAGGGTTGATTGAGACTTCATACTTGAGCTACCTCAAGCTCTCCAATTCCGTAGCTTTCTGCCCCATCAGCGGCGGGAGATGTGGCGATGTTCTAAACAGTGACTACGCTTCCATTTTCGGTAATTTCTTCCATCCTTCCGTTAACCGACCGTTTAAGAATCATCTCTATTATATACGTTTGCTTATCAAGAATTTCAATTCCATCTCTTTATAATATCGTAGGTATACCTCTCCCACTATTCGGAATGCTTGCATATGGAACAGTTGCAGTATTTGGTGGGTTGCAATTGACTGAACAGAAATTGCCTTTTTTATCAAATGGGGTTGGCCGTTTCGTTTTGCTTGGGCTTACAACATCCATGGCAGCTGCTAGTGCATACTTGCTGTACATTCTGAGCACACAATTCTCAGGAGTACTTTCATGCTCTTACTGTCTATTCTCTGCTTGTCTATCCTTCAGTTTGTTTTTCATCATCTTGAAGGTGCGGTTGCTTCGACTTTTTTAAAATCTTATTTAGTTGCTAAGCTTAACTAATCAGTCGAGAAGATGATCCTTTTTCGGGTTTTGGTTAGGATTTTGGCTTTGAAGAGATGCAAAAAGTTGTTGGGGTACAACTATCTGTAGCAATCCTAGTATTCCTTACACTATCAACTGCTTATAGCTCCTTTCAATCTATCCCTCCAAGGTAATTGAAACGTTATAGCCTTTGATAATTAATTATCATTTCCGGTCAAGTCTTAAGTTTCTGTTGTGGATTATCATTTATGTTTATAATTCATATCAATAGATTCATGCTCAATGTTGGAATTTATTGGAGTTTTAGATCTAGATAGCTTCATTCTTGAATTCATTTGATCAATGTCTTGCCCTTACTATATAGATTGGACCGACCGACCCCTTTATACATCGCTTTGGCAAGTTACGCAACTTAACTTATATGAGATATGTGTCAACTGCTTTATAGAAAGACAATGCTTTGATACCATAGATTTATGGGTTCATAATGATTTTGAATATTTCATAGCCAACATTTATTATGTGGTTGATGAGATTTTGTCATAGGGTTAAATACCAAGTATCTATCTGAACTTTGGACGTTTTGCAACGAGCTACCCGAACTTTGAAAATTCAAAACGGGCTATCTCAACTTTGAAAAAGGTGCAAATAGCTACCTCCGTCCAATTTTCCGTCAACTGTGGACGGAAATTCGTTGGAAAGTCGTCGGAAATTGGACGGAGGTAGCTATTTGCACCTTCTTCAAAGTTGAGATGTTTTGAATTTTCAAAATTCGGATAGCTCGTTGCAAAACGTCCAAAGTTCAGGTAGCTCATTGGTATTTAACCCTTTGCCATATTACTCGAAACTTGAATTTGAAAAATAAATAAATGAAAAAGTAGCAATATCCCTTGTTCGAGTTTCAATTATACACATATATATATTTGTTTACCTCTTCTCTTCCCTTCCTTAGCAGCGCTGCTGACATGGAGATGCCGTTCTTCACCACCCAGATAACAACAAAATCAAGCCCTTTTGCAGTCTCCCTCGCACGACATCTCCGATCCATCGGTGCTAAAGTGTACGGTGCATTTTGGTGCTCCCATTGTTTGGAACAGAAACAGGTACCAACTTTTAGACTTCAGAACCCGACCTCATCGTACTTCTGTTCTGTTTTAAAAACAAGGGTTAAATAGCAACTAGTTACCTGAACTTTGGACGTTTTGCAACGAGCTACCCGAACTTTGAAAATTCAAAACGAGCTACCTCAACTTTGAGGAAGGTGCAAATAGCTACCTCCGTCCAATTTCTGACGAATTTCCAACGGAAAATTGGACGGAGTTAGCTATTTGCACCTTCTTCAAAGTTGAGGTAGCCTGTTTTGAATTTTCAAAGTTCGGGTAGCTCGTTTCAAAACATCCAAAGTTCAGGTAGCTACTTGGTTTTTAACCCTAAAAACAATCATCCTGATAACGGGATTTTTTACCCCTACATAGATGTTTGGGGAGGAAGCAGCCAAGCTGTTGAACTATGTTGAGTGCTTTCCTAATGGATACAAGAAAGGGATTAAGATTGAAAAGGCGTGTGCAGATGTCGGGATTGAAGGGTTCCCAACATGGATCGTCAATGGCAAGGTGTGGTGTGGATCATTTAACCTAAACTTCTAATGTCTTCTATCTTGCCCCTTTGTTTGGTTATACCGATTGTTTTTTGTGCTTTTTCTGCAGGTACTGAGTGGAGAGTTAGAACTGCAAGACCTAGCAGAGGTATCTGGGTTTGAATCTACTGAGCCAAGCTAAGAGTCTGTGGTAAAGATATGCTTCCATGTTGTGAACTTATTGTGGCCATCTCTTCATGAGTTTCAGAAGCTGTATATTCATTCTTCGATCCCGACATAAACATGATGTTTCTTATTAATGTCGAAACACACGAACTCTCTTCTTAAGGATGGAGGTCTAACTGCCCCCCATAAGTTTTGATACTTTGTGTAATTTTCTGGATAAACCACTTTAGCAGTTACTTATCTTGATCACTTATGTTTTATTTTGTAGCAGTCACTTATGTTTTTTTTTTGTAACATTCACTTATGTTGATCACTTATGGATTTTTGTGTGTAATATTTACGTTTTAGAAATATAACTTTTTAGTTAAACTCTTATTATATTCAATATAAATGTGATTAAATGATTATATCGATCTAAATTGATCATATCTTTTCCTTTTATTTTATCTGGTTTCTGCAAATCTGAATTTAAATTGAATCAGAACAGCTCTAAATCTAAATTTGAAATCAAATTCAGTTTGAAATTAAATTTTAGATTCATATCAAAAAGATGAATATTAAACAAGATCAAAATAGATATTTAAAACATAATTTAGCCCAACTAACTTAAATCGTTCTAAATACTAGGGTGTCAAAATCTGACCTAACCCGTGACCCGCACACGACCAATACTAGGGGTGTCAAAATCAAAATACAAAAATCTGACTTAACCTGCCCACGGTCATGTTAGAGTCAGAATTTTTGTAACGTGAGTCATTTTGACACCGACCTGGATAACTGAGTCAAGTTTGGGGTCCAATTTATATATTTCGAATCAGACCCAACCAAGTTAGGTTTAAATTTCAAAAATATCGAAAAAAATGACGCGTACTATAAAGGTCCATGACCCACCCCATTTAGATACCGCTTCTAAATACTATTAAATACTGATTTTTTTTATTATAATTACTGAAAACAAAATATTACGACAATTGCTAGAATAGAAAAACTTATAATTGGGATTATAGGACTTTACCCCGAAGGGAGTCCTTCCAGAAATTCTCAACGGCCCGAGCGAACCCAGGCCGAAGAGGGGGTTTGGAAATAGTTTTCAACCAGCAATAGACGCGCCTCGGTTATTACCTCATTAGCTGCGTCATTGCCCCAAGCGCAAAGATACTTTACAACCAGATCGTCCTTCCAACTTTATACTAAACCTCTCCTCTCTCTTCCTTATTCACTTCCGGTGTGGTACAACAAAATTACCAACACCACCTCACACCCTCTCCGTCACGTGACACCCACTCGCCTATTCAGTCTCTCGAGTCGGTCAAAGGATCAGCTTTGAAATTATGGATGGAAGATTCGATGGAATATTCTTCCCTCTTATCTGATGTAAATCCTTTTGTCCCTGCGTCAATCAATGCTTCCACTTTTCCTCTCCACTTTCCGCATCCATGTCAGCCGTGATGTTGCCGGAGGAGCAGGACCGACTCATCGAGACCCTCGAAATCTTCAAGATCAAAGGCCGCGATAAGCGAGGACGCAAGATCCTTCGCGTCGCCGGAAAACTATTCCCCGGTAAATATAAATCGCAAACCTATTCCAGATTCGTCTTCTTTTGATTATCGTCTGCTTACGATTCGATCACCGGTCACAGCTCGATCGGTGACTGAGGAAGCGGTGAAGAAGTACTTGGAGGAGAGGATCTTCCCGCGTCTGAGCAAGAAGCCGTTCTGCGTTGTCTACTTCCACAGCGGCGTACAGAGGAGCGACAACTTCCCCGGGCTCGCCGCCTTGAGGTCGATCTACGACGCCGTCCCCGACTACGTGAGGGACAATCTCGAAGCAGTCTACTTCCTCCACCCTGTACTGCAGTCCCGGCTATTCCTCGCGACCGTAGGCCGCGTACTCTTCACCGGCGGGTAAATTGAATTTTCTGTGTAACTTAAGTTTGAAAATTCAAAACGGTTTATATCAATTTAAAAAAATGAGCAATTTCCGACGACAATTGACGGAAAATTTGACGGAGGTATCTATTTGCAATTTTTTTAAAGTTGAGGTAGTCTGTTTTGAATTTTCAAAGTTCGGTTACCTCTAACCAGGTTAGGTAGCTAGTTGGTATTTAAGAATCAGTTTAGTTATGGGACTAAATTGGATTAGAATGAGAAGTATGGGGTATAAACTATGATTTGTTCGATTATGTGATTGCGTGCCGTAGGCTCTACGGGAAGGTGAAGTACGCAAGCAGACTGGACCAGCTGTGGGACCATGTGAGGAGGAATGAGGTTGAGATCCCGGAGTACGTGTACGATCATGATGAAGAGCTGGAGGTGGAACACCGTCCGATGATGGACTATGGATTAGAGAGTGAATACCCGAGGGTGTACAGTGAACTCGAGGCAGGGGATTCTGCCCGTTCCGTCTACTCTATGCGCTGTATTTCGTAGATGTATCTGGGCCGTTGATGAATTGGGTCGTTCTGGGGTTTTGTGGAATGTTTTCTCGTGTGTGAATATAGTCTAAAAAAAAGATTTGGATGATTGATTAATCAAATTTGAAAATTAATATTGTACTGTAAAACTACCTGTAAAAAATTGTCAATTTATTTGAAGTATATATATGATTGATTAATTCTAATAATGATACATAATGAAATCAATTTTGAAGTTTAAAATTAATTTGTTGATCCAAATTTTTAATATTTTAGCAAGTGATACAATTAAAAATTTTGAATTTATATTTTTAATACCTATAAATGTTTTTATTTACTTTTGAATATTATATAATTAATAATTCTTAATTTTTTCTATAGTATTTTAATTTACAAACTATTTTAAATTTATATACGTTCTCATAAAAAGAAAAATAAGACACATGTGTTATTTTATGATATTAATTTAATAAAATTTTAGTCTATAAGAATAAATTAATAGTTTAATATAATATAATTTTTTATTTAAATAAAGTTTGCACAAAGTGTAAGTCAATTAGTATCTGCTATATAGATTTATGCATTCTTTAGCTGAAAATAATTAATATTAGGCTCAATAATCTTAAACTTGGAACACTTAGCAATTAGCATGCTCAGATAAATTAAATATTAATCCCAATAATCCTCAACTTAAATATGTAATATATTATAAACAGTACACAATTAATTAACTGATCAATTGATAATAAATAGACATTCGTGTATAAAGCATGGCATGTAGTATAATTAAAGAATAGGGATTAAATTGGATAAATAAGTAAGTTTGAGGACCGAATAAAGTTTACTAACATGGGCCTTTCGCTTCTTTACATGGGCCTTCACCTTCTTTACATGGGCCTTTTTTTTGTTGCGAAGGCCCACATAATTTCTCCCAAAGCAATCTAACTGTACACTGAAGTCATCGTCTTCAAAATCAAACCCCAAAACCCTAGACCTATCAGAAGTCTCTTCTTCTTGCTCCTCGTCCTCTAACTCTGCTTCCGGCTCTCCTCGTCATCTAACTTTGCTATTTTCTCGACCTACTATCTCTGACAGGAATTTGAGGTAATTCATTGCTGAAAGCGAGCTGCTTTACGTTCTAGAGTCATTGATTGGTCTCTTTACTTGGAACTTGTCATTTTTAATTAATTTCGCCTTGATTTGATTCAGATACTCAACACGAAATGGATAAGAGCATGTTAGGAGATCTGGACAATCTTCCGGAGGCAGACAAGATCCGAATGTCTACAATGATCGACCAGCTCCAGATCCGCGACAGGTTCTGATTTTTCGCACTTTGATCATTGTTGATTGCATTTCTGAATCTCAATTGAGCTGAAACTGTTGAGAATCTTTCTTCTGTCGGTTCGCTGCTGTTGATTGATTCATTCTGCTTCATGGTAATGTCTGCAGAAAGGGATGAATTTTAAGATCTTTCTGTGATTCTGCAACTTTGAAGTTCGAAGCTAGAAGAATTGTTCTCCTTTAAAACCAATGCATAACTAAATTGCTGCATTTGGACGTTTTGGGAACAACACTTCTCAGTTTCCTGTAAAAAGCCAATCCTGTTTCGATTTATCTTCCATGATCCCTGCTTCTGATTTCATCACTGAACATTGCAAGTCTTGAAAATATTCGATTCTAGTTTAACATTTGAGATTATTAGTATGGCTCATTTTTGAAAATCTACATGTCATTTTAGGCCAATCCCACATTCAAGAACGTATGATTTTGTATATCAAGTGTGTGTGGTATTATAGACCCCTTATGAATTTCGGTTTGACGTTGGATCTCCAGCTTGCGGATGTACAATTCTCTGGTGGAGAGATGTTTCAGCGACTGTGTTGATTCATTCAAGCACAAGAAGTTGCAGAAGCAGGAGGAAACCTGTGTGCAGAGATGCGCGGAGAAATTCCTAAAGCACTCCATGCGGGTCGGGATGAGGTTTGCTGAGCTCAACCAAGGAGCAGCCACACAAGATTAACCAAGTATGTCTGGTTTTAGCATTTATTCAACGTTTTGATAATGTTTATGAAAATAACCTGAGAGATTGAATCTCATGGTTGGGATTCTTCTGTGCTTTTGTAAACCGCAGAGAAACAATCGTTCTTCTGATAAATCAGGTTTTGATAGCATGGATGCATTACATATTGAAATACGGTTAGTTTCTCCATCAATCAAAGGGTTAAATGGTAACTTACTAGTTGAACTCAGCTCAACCAAATTGCTTAAATTAAGGGCTAATTCTGCTCGGTTTGGGACAAGCAGAAAGTATAATTATAGCCGATAGTTGTTGATACGATCCATATTAGGGCTGAACATGGGTGGTTCAGGCCGGTCTTGGAGGCAGGACCGAGACCGAAATTTTGATATTGACATATGGAGGATCGAGACCGACTTTGGCCACAAAAAAACGCCCAAGTCAGTCTTGCTTGAGTTGGCCAAAAAAAAAGTCTTGCTTGACTCGGTCTCAGTCTTGGACCGGATTTTTTGGTAAAAAAAATTACCAAAGTTTTAATTTTGAACCCGCTTGCTACTCTTCTTCTTTCGCACTTCCCTTATAGAACCGATTCAAGTGTTATTGAATGCTTCAATGTCATGAATTACTAGTGTTTTAAGGATTATGTCATGAATTTCTAGGGTTTTCTTCAAGGTCGGACCGGTCCTAGTTGGGCTTTTGGGGGAAAAAACTTGAAACCGAGACCGAGTCAGACAGTCTTTTTTTATCAACCCTAATCCATATATCTATCTAATTTACAAAATTTATCATCAACCAAGCAGTGAATTTTACGATACTAAAACGATCCAATGATCGTAATAACCATGCATCATCCCGCTTATACATACAGAAACGAATCGAGTAAAGATACCTACTGCTGCCATAACACGCCCATTCCGCACTCTAAGGAGTCGTCTTTCATCAAGATGAAAATGCGAATCTTGAGAAGAGGGAGGAACCAGCGGATTCGGCTACAACGCTGCTTTGTGCGATTTCAGTGGAGGCGTTGTATGCTTGTTGGCATTTCTGTATCTGCATTTTTTCCATAATTTTTTTTGCAGTTATTTTGATTTCTGCAAACATAACGATCGAGATAGTTTGAAAATCGAAGAATTTCAGGGAGAAATAAGAAGTTTTTTACCTCCTCGGGACTGAACTGCAGAAGCATTCCAACCACGGGCAGCAAGGCTTCAACCTCGCCTGTTTTTCAGCGATTAGGTCGTGATTAAGCAATGGATAATGATTATACAAATCATTCACGTAAAATCATGAAATGAAATACAAATGTTTACCTGTTTCGAGAAGCTTTAGGATAACATTTTTTAGATACGTCATATCGACACCTTCTCTTTTCTTTGACCTTTCCATGCTGCGCAGTTCAGTCTTCAGCATCGCGACCTGCAATCATATACATATATTGATACATTTTTCATGACAAATATTTATTTTAAAAAACAATTAATTATAATGAAGCAATTTGCGCACCTGTTGTGTATGGAGACGATTTTCGTGTTCAAGCTCTTCAATCTCCTCCTGAAAGAAAAAAAAACAAAAACTTTTTATATCATTATCCAGATTGAAAGAGCTAATCTTAATGTGCAAAAGCCAAGGCATACTTGAAGTGCCAAAATATGGCGCTGTGATTGAGCAAGTTCTTCCTCTCTTTGAGCCTGTTGCCTCGCCAAAATCTGTACATTGACAACACCAAGGAGTTGAAATCATCGAAGAAATTTTACCCAATTTAATTCCAACACATAAGTACTTTATTAATCCATGTTTTCTTCTTCTTAAATTTCCTTTAACTGTTAATGGGTACTAAATTGATCCATGAGGAAGTTCCAACACAGTTTATAGATACCAGAATTTGACGATCTGCTGCAGAGGTACTTGAAATTGGGGACTCCTGTTTTTGCGAGGCTGATGAAAGATATAGAAATATAAATTATCACCAATTTATTTATTTTGTGAAAGTAAAATGTTCAAATGTAAACACATACCTTTGCAGGCATCATCAAATTGATCGTCCTGGATTGTATTCAGACAAGTTAGTGAAGAAACATAGAGAAATAATATCCCCGGAGGTGAAGGGAAATTTTTCAAAGGAACATACTTGTGGTCTTGATTCAAGAGATCGATGGAGATGTTTGTTTTCATCATAAAGTCTAGAGATTTCATTATCCTTCTCTTCAATCATTCTATCGGCCAGATCTCGAAGTGAATCATGTTCGTCCTAAAAATAAAATTTCCATTAATTATAAAACGATTATGAGTCCAAAAATGGGATCAAGGCAGAATAAGAATCACCTTTAATCTCTTGTAACGCAGTTTTAGGTCAACTAGTTCGTTTTTCAGATCCTGTCCAGACGCTGCTTCTGCTTCAGCCTTCAGAGATTCACATCGAACTGTACATGTAAATTGTTGAAGTAAAAAGTTAGTAGGACACATGATAAAGGTGTCATGATATGAGCTTCAAAAAATGGATATCTACTTCGCCATGTTTCTTCCAGGTTTTGTAGATCTAATTCCCATGATTCTTTCTCTTTCTGGTGGGAGACAATAGCAGAGTCAAGCTTCATCTCCATTGTTTTCATTTGCTGCTTGACATTGAAGAGAGCTGCATCTCTGCAATTAATGGAACTTCCATGTTAACATTCTAAAAACAAAGTCTATATGCATGAAAGCAAAATGAACTACATAGTTTTTTTTAAAGAAAGAAAAAAAGTTGTTTCATGTAAACTCATCCGTATCTACCCAAATCATTTATATTAATCACAATCTGAATTCACTACGGGAATATAACAAAAAATAATGCTTCAAATAGTTCTGTGTACAAGTTTCTTCACTAAGGACCTTCAGCTCATTCAGTAGGCCATTTAAAAACTTAATTTCATTTGCAGATCCATTCATAAAACTCATAAAATGAATCTTATATAAATGTATTATGATACCTTTCTGCAAGTGCCTTCTCATGGTTAGATAGAGCAACCTGTAGATCTTGAAGGGCTTCATCTCTTTCTGCAGATGCCAGTAATGCTTCTTTTTCAACCTCCTACACGACGAAATGAACTAGAGTTGAAAAAACACAGTAGGGCAAGGACTCTCAGTCTCTGAAGCCCTTGCCATGCCTATTACAGGCAACAGTACAAATTATGTGCCTTAGAATTGAGAGAGAAAAGGTAATGGAAAGAACATGTACCTTTAGAGCTTCCTCAAGCATTTTAACTTGTTCAGAGTCCTTAGCTGCAGCTAGCTCTGCGTCCTTTTTCTGGAGAAGTGCATGAGCACGACTTTTGTAGGAAGAAAATTCACTTTGCAGACGATTGATCTGCAAGCAATATAAGAAACATTAAGCTTAGATACATACACACACGCGCATATATATATAAAATTGCCATTAACCCTAAAGTCCTACACCCTTGACCCTAAGAAATGAATAAAGACTTTCTACCCAAGCTACAACCTATACCAGTAGCATTAAACCCAACAAAAAAAAGGGTTCTAGTCGAACAGAAGAAATAGAGTCGAGCCGAAAGCACATTCATTTCTATTTTCTATAGAATAGAAAGTGGCGGGTGTTAGAACCCACAGTTGATCATGTCTGTCAAGTAGCGTGTTGTTTTTTACCACATCGTTTCAGACGAAGTTTTACCATAACATTCCTCTTGTTTGAAACTGGTATGTAATTCTATTCAATAGCCCATCTTTGTTTAGTAGTCTTTCAGTAGCATGTTTCGATCATCTTCCCCATTTCTTAGAAAAAGTGAGCCACCGGTTTAGATACCAATTGAAACAGTGTCTTTTCAACTTTTAAATTCATTTTCTAATTAAACTATGAAGAAAAAAAAACATCATATCGGATGGAGACACTAGAACTTCAAAGCTTTGTGCGACGGAAAATATTACTTCCCCATCAATGAGTCTCTTCAATTAATATTTTTTCCCAATCAAATCACTCTCTTGAAACCCACTACTATACGATTCGACACTTAAAGTAAAGAACAATGAGGAGGAACCTGGTACCTCTTCCTTTGCATTTGCTAGTTCTGCATCTTTATCATTTAGCATCTGAGCTTGTGAAGATACTTCCATTTCCAATTGACCTGCAGAGGCTCACAGTTACGTAGACGATATACTAACGAGCACCTTGGAACATGATTTATAGAAAATTCACTGAAAAATTATACTTCTTAGTTTAGCCACTTCTACTTCAGCTCGGATGTAACTACTCTCAGCCATCTCAAGTTTTACTTTAACTGCCTGATGAGCAGCTTCCCAGATTTCCTTCTCTTTCTCCTGAAAATTATATGCTTAAGTTAACCAACAAGAAGAACTACATTAAACTACAAAAAGTGAAAAAAGAGAGTAAAGAATAAAGATAACAACATTAGGATAATTCACCCAATAGATGCAGCCATGCCTTCAATATCTCTTGTTTGCAATTATCTTACAAGTAGATCAGGTTTATTACACAGATAAAAAATTGAAGACCGAAACAAAACTATATGCAGTAATAATAAATGGCTCATACATGCTCACGTTTTAAGTGGGAAACCTCTCCTTTAACAGATTCCGCAACAGCTCTTAGCCTTGCCGCTTCACCAGTAGAGGCCGCATCAATTTCTGCAATCTTTGATTCTTTCTCTGCTACTAGTGCCTGTTAAAATAAACCCAATAGACGATCAATTCGTCTTCAAGGTTCTCTAGCAAGTCCGCAAAGAATGCCGATAGATGCTCAAAACAGAAGCGACATATGCATAAACTATTGGCTATCCACTTACCTCATCACGAGATAAGAGACATACTTCAAGAGAGAATAGTGGAGAAATTTGAAGAGATCGAATTGATTATTAGTGTATTTCCTTAAAATGCCAGAGCATGAACAAATTAGACCCAGAATGGATGCAAATTCACAGGAGGGGATGTGGTGCACATCAACAGAAAGATGGTTAGAAATAGAATGCGAACACACGACGGGTAACACTAACATTTCCAGCTGCAGCCTCTCTCAGCATTTTAATATATATTGTGTAATTAAAGTAAACTAAATTTAATTTAATACAAGGAAAACGATTCACCTGCAGGGAAGATATGACAGCAGCTGCTTTGATCCTCTCAGATATTGCATCAGCAAGCTGGGATTCTAAATTTTCTACATTCTGTTAAAGAAATATTCGTGCAAGAGAAGAATGAGAACCAGAGAAGAGTCCACAAAGTTTCAACAACTATGTTAGTATATCAATGCAAATTTTACCTTCTGATTTCTAGAAGCAAGCTCGGCTAAAGCAGATTGCTGCTTTTCCTCCGCAAGTTTTAGCAACCCCTGTAGGTCTTCCAGTATCTACATTTGGCAACCAATTACAGATAGTTATCTCTATATGCCAACATAGATCAACCAGTAAGCTATACTAATGATTTATTAGTAGACTGATTCGTTGACTTTGGTACGGAGAAACGGAGAGTCTAAATAGTGTTGCCAATAGGTCTTTTTTTACCTGAGTGCCTTTCAAAACCCTTGACTCCTTTAATAAGAGCATATCTAAACAACTATTTACAAGTATAGCAGATGCACATTTCACTGATACGACTATATACAATCGCAAAATTTTGTTCAAGAAACAGACTGAGCTAAATACTTGGCAACACTCTTCCAAACCTAACTTATCTTTGAATTCCATATAGAATTCATTGAGCAAGGCATCTATGATTTGAATACAATAATAGAACAAAGCACATACAATAATTATGAAGCAGATTAGAGGTATAACACAACACCAAGAGAAGACGAATCCAAGAGATTTATATAATACAGTCTACACAATGCGATGCTTAATACCTGTTCTTTATCCAGAAGTGACTGCTGCAATGTCTCAAGGGCGAGCTCCTTAGGTTGTATAGAACGGCGCAGTTCGTCATTATCATCTCGAAGTCTGCATAACAATGTACTTTTATTCAATCCCGATGATATTGAAGTATGACTGAGCTTAGAATCATATCGTATGAAAATCCATTATATAAAGTCGATCATTAAATACTTCCAAGAAACTTCAACAATTACTTTCATTTCCACAAAGGATTTGGTAGGAAAGATATAACAGCAAAGGATAACAAAGATATTTGAGGTGTAAAAGAATATAAGTCCAGCTTCAGCTATTAATTGATTTATAAGTACAGGGATGGATTTCTTAAAAAAGCTGTGGCACAGTGCTAGTGAAAAGACTGATGCTCTTAGGTTAACCCCTACTCAGAAGTCAGAAATACTGGAAAATACCTTCTCTTATCAAAAGAACTTTTAGAAAATATTCATGTAATGACTAAGCATAGAAAAGAAGAGCTAAAACATTTTACTTGTTGCAAGTACTTCGTAACTGCTGTCTTTCGGCATCCATTGCTTTTAATGCTTCATTTGCTTGTTGTCGTGTCCGTTCTACCTCTTGCTGCAAAGCTAATTGTTGTGATGATGCTTGCTCTGCTTTCTCACTTAATTCACGGAAACGAGCCTCAAGTTCATCCTTTTCCTGAGATTGATAAATTTGAAAGAAATCTCAGGTCAATAATAAATGATAGATATTAGTGAAAATACCCTGATGGTTTTCCATGACATTCCTGGGTGGATTTTGTTTCGTTATAAATATTTTTAAGAGGAAACATATTATAATATGGGAATAGATAGATAATGCAACTTCGGTATAAAGAAACTGGGAATGGAATTCATCAAAACAACTTACCTTTTGAACCTCTTGAATACGTTGTTTGGCTCTTTTATGAAGTTTGCTAAACTTGGAGTCAAGTTCTGTGTACTTCTTGTCACGTTCTTTTATTTCCTGATCCATCTTCTGTTGGGCTACATGAACAAAACTAGACTGTTTAATGTGCACACAAGAAAATCTAGAATTCCATGCAATCGCAGCAACAAGAATTAAGGCATTGCTGCTTCTGTTATCAACATCTTGCAACAAAAACAATCCAGAAACCTACATATGAGATTTATATGCCAAAACTATACCAAAGAAACATTTCAGCTGAAGAAAGCGGATTTCAAGCTTAGTTACCCTATATGAGATTTTCTTATACTAAAGAGGGCTCAATGTGTTGATACAACACTGAGGGTGCAATCGCCATATCAAGTAGTTATTATTACAATGCAGAGACGAAGTCTGACCTTCGGAAAGTTTGGATGAGAGCTCTTGAGACTGAGCATCAGCCTCCATGTAGACTGCTCGGAGATGTTTCAGCGCTTCCTCTGCTGCATACCGCGTTTGTTTTTCTTCCAAGAGCTCCGTATCCATAGAATTCAATTTCGCTTGAAGCTGTTTGACACTATCCTCGTCAGCCCTATCTTCTCTTGCTTGTTCAATAGAAGCAATACGTTCATTCTTCACCTCCTCTAACTGAGATTTCAGGAACTCGTTCTCAAGCTTGAGCTCAGTAACCATTCGGACGAATTCATCATATGTATCTCTAGGGGTGATATTGCTTTCACAAGATCCGTTCTCCCTAGCAGCAATTCCATTACTTCCAGATTCACTTTCAGCTTTCTGTTTATCGATCTCCAAAGCCTTTTCAGAACAACTTCCTTGAATTACAGCAGTTTCTTCACTCTCAGACGACATTTTCATTGTTTTGAATCAAACATCGACCGTCACCAACACGACTCAATTAACTCACCCACATTGTGCTCTCAACTAACTCAACCAAAATTCAGTACTCAAATTTAAAAAATATCTGTAAGCTTAAATTTCAGCAGCAAGATACCATTGACCTCAACATGATGCAGAAAATCAACGCCAGTAAAACCTACGAACTAATTTTTACATTTAATCCGAAGCTCGATTGGCCTCTGCCGATATAAGCGTGATCTGGTCACCGCAAATGAAGCAATCAACCGATAAAAGACCTTATTCCACGTTCATATAATCAATGGAACCAAATCAGCGGACAATCGAAGAACACAGACTCGAGCTGGTGAAGGATTTGGATCTGGATCGAATCTAGTTCTCTTTCAACTTGGATCCTGAGGAGTCACGTCTGTTAATTTTGCTGCAGTTTTTGCGGATTAATTTTGGGAAAATTGCAATGGTCCACCCCAAACTATACTTTACTGAACTTTGCATCTAATTTTTTTAAAGCAACGTGCACACTAAGTATCTGAAATAAATTTATTTAAAAAATGTTAAATATTAAGAAGTTACATGAACTTTAGACGTTTTGCAACGAGCTATCCGAACTTTAAAAAATAAAAACGGGTTACCTCAACTTTGGCGAAAGTACAATGAGCTACCTCCGTCCAAATTACCGTCACCTGTTGG
Source organism: Chamaenerion angustifolium (assembly GCA_946814005.1). NCBI lineage: Eukaryota > Viridiplantae > Streptophyta > Magnoliopsida > Myrtales > Onagraceae > Chamaenerion > Chamaenerion angustifolium. The sequence goes on from OX328281.1 coordinate 1,472,186, forward strand.
CAGAAATTCGTCGGAAATTGGACGGTTCGTCCAAAGTTGAGGTATACTATTTTAAATTTGTAAAGTTTGGGTAGTTCGTTGCAAAACGTCAAAAGTTCAGGCAGCTCATTAATATTTAACACTTTAAAAAATATAATAAAAAATCTTAAAATACATTTTATACAAAAAATATAAAATATATATTTTATTAAAAACATTTCAGTACTTCACATATGTTATTACAAACTATGCTCTTTGATTCCAAACATAAACTATATAATCAGTTATGAAGATGAAACATATTTGACAACAGATTTAGCGGATTGATCGTAGAACTGCTTTTGTAAAAACCGAAGATACGGATTCCCAACAACCGATAGGAAATGCGCCGGTTTTGAGAACGACACTACTTCGTACCACACTTGATTTTTCTCATCCAACTCGACAGAAAACCGTTCTTCCCCTGCCTGCATTGTTAATCATTCATTGCAAAATCACGATGAAATTAAATTAAATCAGTTAGTAGAAGGTGTTAGTTAGTTACTAGGGGTGACCGGTTAAGATTAGTATGTAAATTAAAACAATGGTTATATAGCAAGTAGCTACCTAAACTTTGGACGTTTTGCAATAAGTTACCCGAACTTTGAAAATTCCAAAACGAGCTATCTCAACTTTGAAGAATGTGCAAATAGCTACCTCCGTCCAATTTCTGACGACTTTCCAACGATTTTCGGACGACTTTCTAACTGAAAATTGGACGAAGGTAGCTATTTGCACTTTCTTCAAAGTTGAGGTAACCCGTTTTGAATTTTCAAAGTTCAGGTAGCTCGTTGCAAAACGTCCAAAGTTCAGGTAGCTATTTGGTATTTAACCCTTAAAACAATTAAGAATCCTACCCATAACATCCTATCTAAACATTACCTTATAAGTCGTTTTTTCAAATAAGTTTATGTAATGCTCCTTGCCTTAACGACTGTCTCATTAGCCCAACCCAGTCTGACTGAGTCTGTTGTCCTCACTTGAGTCGAGAAAATAAGGAATTCATGTTTTCTGCTTGTATGAGTTTCAAATCACTTCTTCATATTTGATGTGGGACATGGTATCATAATCTATCCTCGATAAGTGATTCGGTATTACAAGTCCTATACTTTCCAGATACCCTTTCAGGATTTGACCAACTACTTGTAAGCCCGATCACGGTTTCGGGTCGGCTCTGATACTATTTATAACACCCCTAGCCTGAGCGGTTGTCCTCAATAGTCCAACCCAGTCTGACTGAGCATGTTGTTCTCACTTGAGCTCAGAAAATGAGAACTTCTTGTTGGCTTGAGTAGTAAATATCTACTTATATGAGTTTTAAATCACTTCTTTTTATTCGATATCATAGTTTGGAATTTAAATGTGTTGTTGTCAAAGTTTTGTAATGACTCACCAAAAGATGTCCTTTGACTGCACCGCCGCTAAATTGAAAAGTCGCAATCCCCTTCTTAGAGTTTCGAACATCAGTCACGTTGAGTGTCTCGAGAGGCAAGACAAACCATGGAACCAGTATCTTTGCACAAATGCAGAATTTCTGTCCTGTTCGGATCGGAGTGTTGGAATTGACAAATAACCAGTCCAGTCCTAAGTGTCTGCAAGACAAAGTCCAGTCCTAAGTGTCTGCAAGACAAGATAAGAATATAAATACAAAAGAGACATCTGAATTTGAACGTTTTGCAACGAGCTACCCGAAATTTAAAAATTTAAAACGGTCTATCTCAACTTGGACGAAGGTCCAAATAGCTATCTCTGTCCAATTTCTGACGAATTTCCGACGAAATTCTGTCAACAGTTAACGGTAAATTGGACGGAGGTAGCTATTTGCACCTTCGTCCAAGTTGAGGTAGTTTGTTTTGAATTTTTAAAGTTCGGGTAGCTCGTTACAAAACGTTCAAAGTTCAGGTAACTCCTTGGTATTCAACCCTACAAAAAAATACGGTAGTTTCGAAAACAATAATAGAAAGAAAACCTAACATTACAAAAATTTCGAAAGATAAGTGGTCGATAACGATCTAGGGGTAACTTTTTTTTATCTTTCCCTATACATAAAAATGAATCATCCTACAACAATGCAACAAGATCTAGTTACGGTTGATTGTCCCGACCGCCAGTTCTGGAGAGCGACTTTGCCCTTTTCGAAGGTTTCGCTACCGGACCCGAGTAAAACTCGAGCATGATTGATGTGAAAACCGTCTTTTGAGAGCTCCATGTCTTCTTTTAAGGCCGACGACGGTTTCGTGGTTGCTCCTCGATATTTGGTATCGTAGTTGAATGATCCCGACCTAACGATACGTAACGATATGCATTAGTATTGTATGATGCAATGGAAAATTGGATATTTAGAATAAGCTTCTCTACTTGGTTATGCAGGCCTGCTGTTCTTGAGGAGACGGTCGTGTCCAGAAGAAGAACACCATTTCCACCAACCAGATGGATTATGAAGAAGCTCAGTTGAAGATGAGGAATTGCAGATAATGAATGAGATGAGTTGCCGACAGTACCACAACCTAGGAAGACAAGACAAGGTAAGGTAAGGAAAAATGGTGTTTTTGTCTTTTTGGGTTTGTGGTCGAGGTTTTTTTTTGGCCAAAATTTGTGGTCGAGGTTGGATAGCTAGCTTGGCTAACACAAATTTAACATTAATTAATATTAAAATCCTATTTAACTTGGTGTTTTCAATGAAATTAAAATATAATTTTTGTATAAAAAGTGTTAAATTTAATTATCGGGATTCGGATCCAAAAAACTCAAATAGCAACCATATTATACAACTCGGGTTCCATTATAAAACCAACGACACATTTAATACAGACGGGTTGAGCTTGAGACTCAACAAATCTCATCTCATGTCTAGGCCCGACTCGAAATCTGGTACGAGTAAACGGGACACAACAAACCCACATCAGACACCCACAACGGGAAATAACACAACACCGTCAAACGAAACCGGACTCTGATACCATATTAAATTTAATTATTGGGGTCGAGCCAAACCCCAAATAGCAACCACATTATACAACTCGGGTTCCATCCTAAAACCAATTAGTAATAGGAGGAGATAGCTTTGTTGTATATATGGTGCTCAAATTTATTGTATACCACCAGAGTGGTATATCCAAATCACAGGGTCTTCAACAAAAACATTATTTTTATAATTAATTTAATATTTTAGGTAATTATTGGGGTCGAGCCACACCCCAAATAGCAACCATATTATACAACTCGGGTTCCATCCTAAAATCAATTAGTAATAGAAGGAGATAACCTTGTTGTATATATGGTCCTCAAATTTGTTGTATACCACGAGAGTGGTATATCCAAATCACATGGTCTCAACAAAAACATTACTTTTACAATTAATTTAATATTTTAGGTAATTCAAACTTAAAATTATTTTAAAAACCACATCTCAATGTATTAATTTTTACTACTAAAATAAAAAAGAAATTTTATTTTGTAATACATCATGCATCCAAATATTGTAAGTTGTAACAACAATTAAGGTGTAGATTCTGCTGAATCAGAACCTAATAATTGATTGGGTAACTAACTGGGTAAGAAAAGAAAGAAAGAACAATCTTCTTCCGTCTTCTTCTTCACGTCTTCTTCTTTAACCTAGCAGAGACCCGAATCATCGAATCAATCTGTCCCATCCCATGTCTTCCTTCATCGCTCAAGTTAATGTCGATTAGTATCTGTACTGAAATCAAATCCAGTGTCCCTGTTATTATTTTGTCAAAGAATCATTAACAATGGTTGTTCTTGTTCTGTTCTTGTAACGTCATCTTCAACAGAGATGCCGCCGGTTCACATTTCGCAGTAAAACCAAACTTGGACGAGCAGTACTTCCGGTGAACTCCGGTGACTTTCCCGGTGGCCGCCTTCTGGTGCAACCCGACAATCAATCTCGAGCACTCCTCGAGCTGTTCCTGCGAGTAGCGGCTGTGCCATTGACACGTCTTGCTCCACTGTCGAAAACCGTAGAGCGTGCACTGCGCCGTGAAGATGGCAGCCGCCGCGAGTAGCGACGGCGGGTATCTGAGCATGACGTACTCCACAAGGTTCAGCTCCATCAAGAAGAACGCCAACGTCTCGAGCTGTTCAACGACAGAAGCTGACGGTCATCATCGGATCTTAAAAAATTCAAACTTTTTAGCGACGGCGTTTCCGACGGACTCACCTTTTTGTCGCTCTCCGCCGCCTTCAAGAACCGTTTCATGAAAACGTACGGCGTAGGCACCGACATGTTGAATTGCAGACAGTTGAGCATCAAACTCTCCTGCAAAGAACACCATCATTCGCCATTGTTCAAATTTAGGAACAATGTCAATCTTGATTATATATACCATTTGAAGAACATCGTCTCTGGTGTAGGCTCTGTCGGAGATAAGAATCAGATCGCCGACGATAGGGACGGAGACTTCCTCGTACTTGCAAGCTAAAAGCATGGCGACCAATCCGACCAACTGCAGTTTTTTCCTGACAACAGATTGTTGAGCCAAAAACCTGTCTATGATGTTAACGGTGAGGAACAGTGTCTCCGGCCTCAGATCGAACTTGTCATGAACCTGAAAATTTAATTAAAATTAAAGTCATTATTAAAAATGAAAAATACACCCAGAATTCAAAAAAATCATATATTTATGGGTTAATTACTTAATTGGTTACACATGTTTCACCATTGTGCAGAATGGTTACACATGTGTTCAAAATGTGATTAATTGATTTTGCTATGTGACTAATTGGTTACAAATGTTTTTCCCAATGTGATTAATTGGTTATTCTGTTAGTAAATCGTTAATTTTAACGTTAATTATTTTTTAAAACATATTATTAAATTGTGAAATGACTATTATGCCCTTAGTTGTATTGAAGAACACATAATCGTCTTGAAGAACCCGAATCGAATCAAATTCGATTCGATGTTCTTGAAAAACTCAGAAATTGCGTGGAGAACCCAGAAACATTCGATACAGCATTTATGGGTTCTTCAATTCAATTCGTTGATGAAGAACAGCTTGGTTAATGAAGAACACAACTTGATTGATGAAAATGACAATTACGTCATTTTACGTATCTAAATAGTGACTTAACTGTTATTTCTAAATGTGAACAGTAAAAAAACCAATTAGTCATATATCAAAATTAATTAATCATATTTTGAAACATGTGTAACCATTATGCAAAATGGTGAAACATGTGTAACCAATTAAGTAATTATCCCTATATTTATATACCTCGATGAGCCAATCGATGAGAATCGCCCTCATTTTCTCATTGATGTCGAATTGTTTCGACATGTAATCTGGAGAAACGCAGCTTGAGTTCTTCAAAAAAAAGGAGTAAAAATCAGCAAAATTTGTATTATTTTCCAGCAACAATTTAGATAGAATTTGATATACCTCTGTGTTCCGATAGTAAGCATGGATGTCTTCAATATAATCAACAACGGCAAGCGGGTTCTTCGTATCGCGGCCGTCGATATCGATTACTGGTTCTTCCTCCACCAGTATATCCTCCATTTCAATTTCTTCCTGAGAAATTTCTATAATCAGTGACATTATCTGGGAACAAATGAAGGATAAAAAGAGGATGGGGGTAGGAAACTATACATACCATATGATCGTCTTCCAAACTGATTTCGTGAAGCTCTTCTTGATCAAGAAGATCGAACGACATCGGTTCTGGGTGGTTTTGTTCTTCCGGGCGGTGTTCCTCGGCATCTACGAATATACAGTCTCCGAACAGGTTCCGGTCCGACACCGATGTAGTCTTGGCCTTCTTGGGTTCTTCGAGGCGCGGTTGCTGCGAGCTTGAGAAATGAGCTGCGAATTTCCTGAAAAGCGGGGATAAAAATTTGAACTTTATGAGCTTGAAATTCAAATGTTGGAATCTTTGGCAATCTAATGTACTAAATTGAATATACCCAGATCTAAATTTCAAAATTTGAACCAAAATTGACATGTTTTCTGGCAATAAACAAGAAAATGGTAGTCTATCGGAGACTAATAATAATATATGTTTGCATTGACATGAAGTAAGAGCTAGCTGTTCTTGACTAAGATCTTGATCAGCTAGCTGTTCTTGACTAAGATCTTGATCTTCGGCGACCTAATCTAATACCCAGATCCAAAATTCAAAATTTCGAACTAATTTACATGCTTTTTGGCAGGAAACACGACAAAATCATGATCTTGTCGAAGATTAGTGTTCCTAAAACATAAAGTAAGAGCTATTCTTGAATTAGGTCGCTAACCTTGTAACTGGTCTCTGCACTTGAACATCCTCCGCCCTTTTCTCCCCACGAACCGCCTCTTTTCTGCATTTCAGAAATCACCACGTTAGACAAAACCAACAATGTCGAAGATGTAAAGAAAAAAAAAACATCCATTTTTCTAGAGATAGAAACTACTTACTCTGGTAAACCCCTCTTGTGGACTGTAACACATGGATAAGTGGGAGCAGCAGCTAAGCTCTGATTGATATCACTGAGAGCCCGCCGTATCGGCCGAATCTCCTGGCCGAATTTCCGACCCATCTCCAAGAACCCGCCTTCGGTTCCAATCCAAAAAAGAAAAATGAAACAACTGTCATGTCGGATTCTGCAGAAATTTGAAGTTCTTGATTAAGGAACAGAAAAGATTGTACCTTGATTAGGGTTAGATGTCTTGTTCTCATCGTTACAAGAAGTATTATTGTTCTTGTTGTTGATAGGCATCTTGATTGATCTAGTAGCTGTCGACATTTAATGTCCTACAATTACTGCTGCTCGAAACCGCCACCACAACCGCCGCCGTCACTGGCCTTCAATGGGAAGAACGAATAAGAAGAAGAATCCCTGAAATCGATAGAGAGCGTCTGAGGTCCTTTTTGACGTTTCAAACGCAACGGTCGGTGGAATACGACCGTTGGATCTCGTGGAGGAGAGAGATTGGTCGACTTCTTTCTTCGTTTGTCGTAACAACGGTCAGTTCCTGTGCTGGCGGTGCATGCGGCGTACCGCAACCAATGATTTTCAAATTATTGAGAGATTGATTATTACTTAATTTTGAATTGATCCCTATACTTTGGCTTACCATTTCAATACACATAACTTTATATATACATATTTGTAGGGGTGAAGGCAAAAACCGGATGGTCAAAAAATACGGTGAAAATCGAACCGGGCCGAACAAAAAAAAACACGAAAGTGTATGGTTCGGTTTAGGGTCGTTTTGTTTAAAATGGTTTTTTAGACTGTTCGGTCTACAAATTAAAAGACTGTGGAGTCTGATCCGACTGTTTATACGTATATAATTTTATATATTATATTAATTAGTATTAATTAATATAATTAATCAATGAATACAAACAAATAATAATTTTGTTATTTAATAGTTATTTTCGTTGTTTAATCGGTTTAGTATAAAGTTATGTAAACATTGTTAAATTCAGTTATTTTGTTGTTTAACTTGATTTTGAATACCTATTTTGGTTTTGAATGTGTATTTTTTTTGTTTTTTCGGTTTAAAAAAAACGAAATGACGATTTATTTTTTCTTATACGGATTTTTATTGTTTTTTTTAAAAGAAAAACTGACCCGAAAATACAAATACACGATCAAAATAGTAAAAAAAAAATTGATCAATCCGGTTTCACCCCTAATTTGCATTTTCCATAACTCAATTAAAGTGATGATTGGAGAATTGATATAAAATAATGTAAATTAATTTAATTATTTCAATTTTAATAATTGTGATTGTTCCTATTTTCTAAATGTTGCACTCCAAAGCTATTGTACCATTTAAAAGTGGTTATAATAATGTACATATTTGTTTACTCTTTCTTTGGAGTAAGTATTGTTGGTTTATAGTTTAATGAAAACGTCAATTCTACTCTACTTATGGGAAAGAAAAAAAAATGGGAAAAATCAAGGACGCCATTGTCTGCAACGAAAAACAATGTGGAGTTATCTGCAAGTAAATATGCAAAGATTTGGGAGCCTCTGCAAAAAAATTCAAATTAAGTAGCACCGTCCATCGGGATGTTTCTTAACAGAGCGATTGAGATTTCCTTTTTCCTTTATATTTATTATTGTGTTAAATACCACTTACCTACCTGAACTACTCGAGCTTTAAAAAATTAAAACGCACTATCTCAACTTTAGACGAAGGTGCAACGAGTTACCTCCATCCAATTTCTGACGAATTTCTGTCAATAGTTGACGGTAATTTGGACGGAGGTAGCTCGTTGCACTTTCGCCAAAGTTGAGGTAGCCCGTTTTAATTTTTTAAAGTTCGAGTAGCTCGTTGCAAAACGTCCAAAGTTCAGGTAGTATCATTTATTATTATTATTATTATTATTATTATTATTATTATTATTATTACATGTTAAAATACATTTAAAAAAATATATTGTTCAAAATTGAAACCTTGTTTTTGGATAATAAAATCAGATTATAACCTTATATTATTTTCTGATTTATCACGCTTTGTTACAAATTTACTGCAAAAGTAGTTTAACATTTTGTATCTAAAATTGGATCTACTCAGTACTCAGTAATGTTGTACTGAAAAATCGAAAATTGTACTTATAATTATTATTTTTATATAATTAATTATACTATTATATAATTAATTATACTATTATATAATTAATCATACTATTATGGTAGTGCTGGTTTCTAATTCATAGCTGTGAGTTGTGACTATAATACATAATTATTTATTAATATATATATATATATATACACTAATAAATAATGAAAGAAGTAGTAATTTTTTTGGAGTGATTAAAAACTCTTGTTTTAATTATATTAAAATTACAGTGTTTTAATTTTACATCTTAATTACATTGAAATTAAAGTATTTTAATAATTGATTTTTTATTTTATTTATAGGAATTTAAATATAATATAATCATTTTGAATATAAGTATACTATTAAAACTGTATTTTAGACTTTTAGTATATAGTTATAGTTATAATATATATATATTAAAAATATAACATTTGTTACCGTAAAAAATGTTGAAAGAGTATAAAAATTCACTGCAGAATTTTACAAGACCTCCTTCTCAAACTTCAACACTGCCATGAAAGCTTATTGACTCAAAAGTTAAAGAGTAAAAATTCATTGCGGAATTTTGTTAAATTTATAATTCATGTAGTCCTTGAACTTCATCGTCTTGAACATTGGTGGATTTTCCTCGGCCACCATCTCCGGCAGCGGCCCCACCGCTAGCTCCGCCGGAGGCCTTACAAACACAGGCCACGACATCCTTGTCTTCTCCTTAGACACAGTCGCCCTGTGTAACATGCTCTTATACTTGCCGTTACTTAGAATCTGCATAGTTATAGTATAGTGTCACTTACAAGGAAAAATAAGACATTGCCACATATTTTCAGTTTTTTCCTAAAATTTAAATCGTAAAATTTCATTTTTTATGTTTGATCAAAGTGCAAGTTTGCCACATGTTTCAAATTTTTTCATCCAAATTTAACATAATTAGTTTTAAAAATATAAAAAAACTTTCAAAAATGTCACAATTTAACCCTTTCCAATTTTTCAAATGTTACAATTGAATCCCGATTCGATTGGGGCTCAGGGTCTCGAGTATGGTTCTTGACCCAGAAGCCAGACCTGGTCATCCATCCACGGGGGGTAGTCTGGGTCAAGAAGACCTGAGCCCTCTCGATTAGAAAAGATTGTAACATTTGGAAAAGATTGATATATTTAAATTGTGACATTTTTGAAATGTTTTCATATATTTGCAATTCTCAAAACTTATTATGATGAATTTGAATGAAAAAGTTGACGGATGAGACAAACTTAAACTTTCTCCAAACATGAGAAAAACTGAAAATCTTACCAAATATTAAGAATAAATGTTGTATTTTACCGTATCAGTTAAAATAGAATAAGGGTAAACCTTCACTTAGCTTCTCTATTTTATGGTTTAATTCTTTCATTTAATTTGACAATAAAGAACATACACACCTCAACTTGATCGGCGATATTGACGATTAACGCGTTAGAGATGCACTTGACATCGAACCAACGACCGTCCTTCATGACCTGAAGACCGGGAACCTCGTTCGACAAAAGGATGGTAATGCCGGGAAGATCGGTGTGAGCCGGCACACCGAGCGCAAGATCGGGCCGCGGACATGGCGGGTAGAAGTTAATCTTGAGGTTGTACTCCATATCTTCACCGCCCAGAGCCGCCTTCAGGGCATTCTCCTCAAACCCTAGCCCGACGGACAAGGCTAGTAGGAGCTTGTCCGCAACTTGTCGGATGTAGGTCGTGTATGTCTCGGTGACCTCCCTACGGTTTTTTAGTTGTACGTTATATGGATGACAGGAAGTTCATTAATGTAGTTGATTGATGTTTAGCGACGAAAATCAACATTTACTGACGAAACAAAAATTATTGGCGATTTTTATTTTTTATACCGACGAAAATATTCCGTCGGTAAAACTAGAAATTCCGGTAATGTTGAGCTATAGATAGATACCGGTAAGAAGGCGGATTCTGAGGCCAGTAGCGGTAGTTAACGGCGGAGGGAGGCCAGATCAAGTGGAATAGATGCTCGAGCCAGAACTTCTTCCCATCCGGATCTTCCTTGAAGGGGCTGCCATAGCCGTCCATCCCTGGAGCTCCCGGCGGCTTCGCGCACCTCTTCTTCTCTTCCAGCGGCAGCTCAAAGAAGTCCTTCCCTGCGTTCTGCAACCTCTTTATCAGATCCACCGGAATTCCGTGGTTGATCACCTGGAACATCCCCCATTCCCGTCCGGCTGACGCAACCGCCTCCACCAGCTTCGCCATCTCAGTCTCGCCGAGGTCAACGATTGGGATATCGGGGACGTCAGGGCCTAGGTAGGTCGTGACTCCAGGCCGCTCCACCTCTGATCGGATGAACTCCGGAGGGATGGTTTCTGTAGACGTTGTCGCCATAGCCTGGATATTCTCTACTCCCATTGCATCCTCAGATGAGTTATACAGGAAGGAGAGCACTTGAATGAAGTTGTTCGTTAGAGCTACCCAAGCACGTGAAGAAGGGTATAAATCTGAAAAATAATAATTTTACTTGATTAAGAGTAGATTTGGCATTGTAAATAATTTTACAGTTGGGTTAATTTTTAAAGTCACTTTCTAGAGAGAAAAAACTCATTATATTTTGGAAAGAATGATATGCAAGTTTATTCAAAACTTTTTTTTCCGATTAAGTTAGGTGTGATAAAAAAAGATTGGCTTAAGCGAATTCCCGACAAGATCGGTCTGAAGCCGGCCCGACTGGATCCGAGACCGAGCAGACGGTTTTTCTTTAAGGTCGGACTCAGTCTTGTACTCATTTTTTATTCTCAAAAGCTCGACTAGAACCGGACCGATCTAACCTTGAAGAAAACCTTAGAAATTCATGGTGTAACCCTTAAAACACTAGTAACTCATGACATTGAAACATTCAACAATCTTTGGATCGATTCCATAAGGGAAGTGCAACGGAAGACGAGAAGCGATCAAGTTCAAGACCAAAACTGGGGTTTTTTGTCAATCCAACTGGGATTTTTACCAAAAATTTCGGTCCAAGACCGACTTGGGCAGACTTTTTTTTTTTATACCAAAATCGATCTCGGACTCGGTCCTGCAAATGTCAAAACTGAAATTTCGGTATCGGTCTTACCTCCAAGACCGGCTCGGTCCGCCCATGATGAGCCTACAATTAAGTTTCACACAGTTTTTCTGATCTATTCTCCGCTCAGACTAGGTCTATTTTTGGGCATCTAGTTTGTGTGGGGAACCAAATAAAAAATTTCATAATGGGATTCAATTGAATTTCGAACGATTCATAATTTGATTATAGTATTAATGTAAATTATTAGAGTTTAATTAACTAATTAATTTTGTAAATTATTAGAGTTTAATTAACTAATTAATTTTGTAAATTATTTAATTGAAATTTAGTTAGATGTACAAATAACATAGCTTTCAAATGTCATTTAAAACATTTATGATAAAAAAAAAATCATTTTATTATTGTTGTGCAAAATGCTGAATCGTTGTAATTAATCCTTATTATAATCCAATATTACTGGGGAATTTTGTTAAGCTTGCAATACACGTAGTCCTTGAATTTTTTAGTCTTATATTTGGGGGGATTATCATTGTCCACCATCTCCGGCAGCGGCCCGACCACAAACACCGGCGGAGGCTTCACGAACACCGCCCACGACATCCTCCTCCTCTCCTTATCCGCTATTGCCCTGTGTAGCCTGCTTATGTACTTCCCATTGCTAAGAATCTGCATTAGTGTTCCTCTCATTAAATTGTGTTAATAAAAAAGCTTATCTTAATGCATTATATGTATAATAATTTTATTGTGTCATATTTTTAAACACAAGTATGATATTTTTTGTTTTTCATATGTATTCATGTTATGTTATAATATTATTAATTATATTAAATTAGTTAGTTATATATTTACATGATAAATTTGGAAGCAAATATACACAAAATTGATCTCATGGTAAATTTATTAACTCATATATTATGCTTCACAAATTCATAATATGAAGTTGACAAATTTTGAAAATCAAACTAAATGATGAAATTTTTAAAGCTATTAAACAATAATGTATAATATGGATCAACCATATCTCTCGTCGATTTACGTTCATATTTAATGTAAAAATAAATAAAAGTAACATTTTGCCAAGTAATAAACTCTGAAAAATTAAAGTTCAAGGTAGGTTTATATAAAATAATCAAAATTTGGGTAATTTTTCTTATTATTAACCACTAAAATAGATTTACCAACACAAATTATTGTATTGTCATGCATGTTATTTTAGAATACGTAAACACAAACACGATATGAAAATTATTTTATGTTATTATGTTCATACTGTCCTTGTTTCATATGCATACACAAATACATGTTCGGTAAGAACTAACCGAGTTTTGAGTTAAAATCGGTAAGTGCAAAACTTTTAAGGATTTACACGTTAAATTAAAGAATTTAAATCAATCATTTCATGAAAATTTTATAAAATTATGAATAATTATAAAAGCACAAAATTATCTCAATTAAAAGATGTCAATTGGTTCTAGAAAAATAATTTCAAAAGAAAAAATAGTCGTTTTCTAAATGAAAATTATAAACTAAAGATGAGGGTAACGATTTGTTGAACAACGTACGATTGAAGAATGATAACTGAGGAGTGACTAAGGTGACAAATATGATAATAATAAATAAAGAGAATCAATATAAATAAATGGTCTATATAAAACAATTTGTAATTTATCAATTTAGTATAAAGAGTAAATATGTAATATACTATTGAGACATTTTAATATTTTAATAAAATTGATCTGTAAAAAGTAATTATTGGTATCTAAATAGAATTTTGGGTTAAATAATAAGTCACCTGAACTTTGAATGTTTTGCAATAAACTATCCGAATTTTAAAAAATCAAAACGTGCTACCTCAACTTTGACAAAGGTGCAACGAACTACCTCCATTCAATTTCCGACGAATTTCTGTCAAAGTTGACGGTAATTTGAACAGAGGTAGCTCGTTGCACATTTGTCAAAATTGAGGTAGTCCGTTTTGATTTTTAAAGTTCAGATAGCTCATTGCAAAACGTTCAAAGTTGAGGTAGCTAATTGGTATTTAAATCTACAAATTGTTAATACATTAATATATAAATGAGAACTTTTACCTCCATCTGGTCGCCGATATTTACGACTAACGCGTTAGGAATGTACTTAGTATTGAACCAGCAGGCATCTTTCATGGCCTGAAGACCGGGGACCTCATTCGGCACAAGGATAGTGATTCCGCCAAAATCGGTGTGGGCGGGTACCCCGAGAGCCAGCTCGGGGCGCGGGCATGGCGGGTAGAAGCCAATCTTGAGGTTGAACTGCATATCTTCACCTCCCAGGGCCACCTTGAGGGCGTTCTCTTCAATCCCTAGCCCGAGGGACAAGGCCAGGAGGAGTTTGTCCACAACCTGCCGGATGTACGTCGTATATGCCTCAGTCACCTCCCTAAGGTTTATCAGTTGTAAGTTATGGATGAATGGTGATAGAAAGTCGACTATAAAGATGATTGAAGTTAAGTAAGTAGTTGTTCTAGCATTGATCTGTAGATAGATTTATACCGGTAGGAAGGCGGATTCTGAGGCCAGTAGCGGTAATTAACGGCGGAGGGAGGCCAGATCCAGTGGTAGAGATTCTCGATCCAGAATTTCTTCCCATCCGGACCGTCGTTGAAAGGGTTGCCATAGCCTTCTATCCCCGGAGCTCCCGGCGGCTTCGCGTACCTTCTCTTCTCTTCCAGCGGCAGCTCAAAGAACTCCTTCCCTGCGTGCTGCGCACGCTTTATCAGATCCACCGGAATCCCGTGGTTGACCACCTGAAACATCCCCAATTCCCGTCCGGCTGCCGCAACCGCCTCCACCAGCTTTGCCATCTCAGTCTCGCCAAGGTCAACGATCGGGATATCGAGGACGTCAAGGCCTAGGTAGTTCGTGATTCCGGTCTGCTCTGCCTCTGATCGGATGAACTCCGTAGGGATGGTCTCTGTAGGCGGTGACGCCATGGCCTGGATACTCTCTCTACAGTCTACTCCCATAGATGCCTCAGATGAATTATATAGGAAGGTGATCACTTAATTTGTTCGTTACAGGCTTAGAGCTACCAACCACGTGAAAAACAGTGGATACTAGAGCTACCCACGCACGTGAAGAAGGGTATACATCTGAAAAATAATAATCTTACTTAATTTTTTAAAGTCATTTTCTAGAATATATATATATATATTCATTATATTTTGCTAACTTTGTGTTAAATTAAATATGGTACTTATTATTTGTAGAGTAATATGATACGAATTAGAGTTTTTTTTTTTCGAAATATATCTCAAAATAAAAATAAATACAGAAATATCTTCGATTGTAAAAAAAAAAAATCAAACTATATTAACATGTGAATACAACAAATCAGCCATAGGGTGAAGTTTAAATGCTCATCACCCGCAAATATGACTCACGGATGGGGTTTAAATGTGCAGTACGACTTATATGCTCACCCGCGAATGAGATTCGCGGGTACTAAAAAAGTGATTTGTGAGTAAGTATACTTTTGTATTTTTTAAAAATTGATAATATTTTTATATTTATTTTTTCCGGGTATATTTGGGTAAATTTTTATATATTTAGTTATAACCATAACCATTTATATATATAGAGAGAGATATACTTATTATGTAAATAAGTTTATATATGTATGTCAAATTTGATTTAATCTTCACCGTTGAAATTAAGTTAATTAATTTCTATTAAAAAGTTCAAAATTTAAGACAAAAACACTATGATAAAACGTGATACTTCAAATATGTATTTGAATATATAAGTAAAATCATAGTTAATAAACTTGATTAATAATCATACTTATAAATATGTTTATGAAAATTAAAATTGAGCAAGTATATTTAAAATACAAATATACTTATAATAATATTCTTTTTTATAGGCGAAAACTGATAAATTTCTCAATGAATCTTGAAGAATCACAAATATCACTCAAGGAAGCTAAACCCTAGCAGAGCTCAACCTGAAACAAGGAGGCGCTTGAATAAGAGCTGTTACGTTTCAGCTATGTTAATTAACACAGGAAATAATTATGAAAGGAACCATATACTTATCTTTATGAGCAGATTGGTCCCCGATACAATATTTGCAGATAAATCCCTCAATTAACCTTGATCATCAGATTGAACCTCAACACTCCCCCTCAATCTGATGTCCCCATATATATCCTTCATTCCCAGTTTCCTTAGGAGGTAATAATGCTGCCGTCCTCCTAAGGCTTTGGTGAACAAATCTGCTATTTGTTCTGAAGACTTAACAAACTGGGTTTTCACCAAACCTGCAGTAATCTTCTCCCTAATAAAGTGACAGTCTATCTCTATATGTTTTGTGCGTTCATGAAACATAGGGTTAGCTGAAATTTGTAAAGCAGCCTTATTATCACATGACAACACAACAGGTTTGGACCTAACAATACCTAATTCTTCTAATAGACCTGATAACCATACAATTTCAGAAACAGTGACTCCCATGCATCTGTATTCTGCTTCGGCTGATGACCTAGAAACCGTGCTCTGTTTTTTTACTTTCCAAGAAACAAGAGAGTTACCAATTTTAATACAAAAACCCGAAACAGATTTTCTGGTTTCAACACAGCCAGCCCAATCAGAATCACAAAAAGCATGCAAATCAGTACAACTATCAGCAGGCAAGAAAACACCTAACCCTGGCTGATTTTTCACATATTTAATAACTCTCAACACAGCATCAAGATGTGACTGCTTAGGAGCTTGCATAAATTGACTTAATTTCTGAACAGCAAAAGAAATATCAGGTCTAGTAACAGTTAAGTATAACAACTTACCGATCAGCTTCCTGTATAAGTGAGCATCAGCAAGAGTAGTATCTGTTTTGTTTAACTCAAATAACGTATCATATGCTGCACTTGTTAGACTCTGGTTTACCTCCATTGGAGTCTTACCAGGTTTCACACCCAACAAACCAACCTCATCAAGCAATTCTAAAGCATACTTACGCTGATTCATAACAATACCTTCTTTGGATCTAGCAATCTCAATTCCAAGAAAATAACGCAACTCACCCAAATCTTTCATCTTAAATCTACCTTCCAAAACAGCTTTCAATTCGGCAATCAACACAGCACTATTTCCAGTAATCAACAAGTCATCAACATAGACAAGTAATACGACAATATCATCACCATTTCTTTTTGTAAACATCGAATAATCATATTTGCTTTGCACATATCCATTCTTAATAAGAGCATCAGACAGTTTCACATTCCACTGCCTAGAAGCTTGCTTAAGTCCATATAAGGATTTCAGCAATCGACATACCTTTTTATCCTCCCCCTGATTGCTGAAACCAGGAGGAATTTCCATAAAAACTTCTTCATTTAAATCACCCTGAAGAAAAGCGTTATGCACATCCATTTGAAATAAATGCCAATTTTTAATAGAGGCAAGGGCTAACACAGACCGAACAGTCACCATTTTAGCAACTGGTGAAAAAGTATCAAAATAATCAACACCTTCTTGTTGGCTATAACCTTTCGCTACTAGCCTAGCTTTATATCTTTCTATTGAACCATCAGATTTATACTTAACACGATATACCCATCTACAACCAACAACATTTTTATCACTAGGCAAAGAAACAACAGCCCAAGTACCATTACTTTCTAAAGCATTTATTTCCTCTTTCATTGCCTTAACCCAATTTTCATCTTTTGCAGCTTGCTCATAACTAACCGGTTCAGCAACTTTAGAAATTGAACTAATAAAACATTTATAAGAATCTGAGATACCTTCATATGAGACACATCCACTAATCGGATGAGCAGTTGAAGAGTTCTTACCAGAATTTGCCGAAACTATATAGTCTCTTTGCCATAAGGGAGCCCTGCTCAACCGAGATGACCTCCTCGGCTCAGCCTTTTCAGTTGCATCATCACCCGGTACATCCACGGTTGGCAGATCTTCAACCTCATTCTCATTTTCAGACGGTCTATTTTGTTCGTATACAATCTGCAAAGGATCATCATCTAATACTCCCACAGAACCATCAGTAAACAATGGAGAATCAACTCTTCCAGCAATCTTAAACGGAAATACATCTTCTTTAAAGTTCACATCCCGACTTATGAAGAAGGTTTTAGTTTCCAAATTAAGCAATTTATAACCCTTTTGGGTTGAACTATATCCCATAAAAGCAGCAGGTATAGACCTAGATGCAAACTTATCAAATGAATTCAAAACCTTCGCATAGCACAAACATCCGAAAACTCTTAAATGTTTCAAAGAATAAACTTTTCCAAATAACATCTCATAAGGACTTTTACCATCCAAAACAGAACTAGGCATCAAATTTATCAAATAGCAAGCAGTTAACACACATTCACCCCAAAACTCAATAGGAACACCAGATTCAAATCTCAAGGCTCTAGCAACTTCTAGTAAATGCCTATGCTTCCTTTCTACAACCCCATTCTGTTGAGGCGTATAAGGACAAGAACTTTGATGAATTATGCCACTACTTAAAAACAAATTGGAACAATTCTCATTAAAAAATTCACCACCATTGTCAGATCTGATTTTCTTAACTGAACTTGAAAACTGATTTTTAACTAAAGTTATAAAATGTCGAAGTACACAAATCACATCAGATTTCAGAGATATCAAATAAACCCAAGTATTCCTAGAAAAGTCATCTACAATGGTTAAAAAATATCGTTTATTATCACAAGTGCTTACATTATATGGGCCCCACACATCCAAATGCAACAGTTCAAAACAACAAACAGAAGAACTAGTACTCAAAGGAAAAGGAGATCGATGCTGCTTAGCCATAGGACATACACCACAATCAGAAACTTCTTTATTCACAGACTCATAAAATTTTAAAACAGACAATTTATTCAGCATTTGTAAAGAAACATGACCCAAACGTCTATGCCAGAGCAGTGCTTGATGATTGGGAATTGTAGAGGTTTGGAGGGCCAAACTAGACCTCAGAGGCGACTTAAAAAGGTATAACCCTGAAGCCTCTCTACCAATCCCCGTCACCTTGCCACTGCAAAGGTCCTGCATAACAGCAAATTTTGGATAAAAAGTAACAGAACAGTTTAGGTCTTTGGTAAACTTGGCCACAGAAAGCAAATTGTATTTAAATTCAGGTAAAAATAACACTCCAGTCAACCTTTTATCATCATTCACAACAAAATCACCAACATTTTTAACCACAGAAAAAGAACCATTCGGTAATTGCACCTTAGAACTGCAATCTTTCAAATTTTCTAACCAATCTTTCCTAGAACTCATGTGATTCGTAGCACCAGTATCAAGAATCCATACATCATTATTTAAAGCATTAGCATTTAAACAGAAATTACCTGACATGTTGCAAGCTCGGATCAAATTACCTGTAGTATCCGAAGGATGAAGAAACAACGGATCTGAGCCCGCGTATCCCAACGAAGATGCCATTTACGAAGAACAGCAGCGGAAATCGAACAATCGAAGCAAAACCGGACAGAATCGGAACAGTCGAAGCAAGTCAGAGCTTCATTTCTCTGATACCATGATAAATTTCTCAATGAATCTTGAAGAATCACAAATATCACTCAAGGAAGCTAAACCCTAGCAGAGCTCAACCTGAAACAAGGAGGCGCTTGAATAAGAGCTGTTACGTTTCAGCTATGTTAATTAACACAGGAAATAATTATGAAAGGAACCATATACTTATCTTTATGAGCAGATTGGTCCCCGATACAATATTTGCAAATAAATCCCTCAATTAACCTTGATCATCAGATTGAACCTCAACAAAAACTACTGAGGGATCTTGTTGAGCTTGCAGTACATGTAGTCCTTGAACTTCTTCGTCTTGAACTTTGCAGGATTTTCATCACTCACCATCTCCGGGAGCGGCCCCACCGTGAGCTCCGCCGGAGGCTCCAAGAACACCGGCCACGATATCCTTAACTTTTCCTTGTCTACCGTCGTTCTATGCAACACGCTTTTATATCTTCCGTTACTAAGAATCTAAATAAATCGAGAAAAACAATAAGCATATTAGATATCACACCATCTAAAAATGATGAAGTTTATCATCATGGTACACATAAGTCTTGGGATGGGCTAAATGATTTTTTATAATAAAAAACGAGAATTAAAGATAAAAATATGGTAAAATTACTTCAAGAGTTAATTATGTTACTTATGTTGACACATGTGATTGAACAGTTGAAACTTGTGTTTGAACAATTACTTATGTTTCAAAATATGACTGATTAAGAGTAGATTTGGCATTGTATTAAAAAAATAAAATTCAAAGACATTTCACAGTCGGATTAATTTTTGAAACTCAATTTCTAGAAGAAAAAAATCATTATATTTTGCTATTACATTCCCTAAAACATGATATAAATTGATATTAATAAACTAAAAAACTGAACTGTGTTTTGCAGCATATAAAAATTCATTTAATTTATTGAATTTAAAGTCATTAGTTTTTTTATTATATTTAAAAGTACAAAGTAAATTTAATTATGTTTTTTAAAATAATAATTAGAAAATAAAGAAAAATTATAAATATAAATTGTATGGATCATTATAGTATTTTAAAATGAATAGTTTAGAAACAAATTATTATGCGATTTTTATTTATCTATATTATATTAAATCAGTACACTAATCATCCTTTAAGTAACATAATGAAAAAACTATTAGAAATAGTTGGATTGTAATAAATTAATAAATTTTTTACACTAAATCAATGAAATTAACTCCCTCCAGACAAAAAAAAACATTAAATTAACAGTATTCATGTAAAAAAAAAAGTATATTACCGAAATTAGATGCAAATATTAAAATAAAACTTAAAATATAAGTGATTATTATTATAATTTATGAATTGCTTATATAGAAATTATATACCCTAGTTCCTATTGTGAGACTTAAGACGTACGCCTTAACCAACTGTCTCATAAGTCCGAACTTGTGAGTGAAGGGGACCGGTATACTCTTAAGTCATCTTAACATTCTCACTTAAACTGATGTTTATGAACATCGGTTTACCCATGACTTTGTGCACGACCTCGACCTTTAATGGGAGTGTATCAATATTTTCAACGTCGCCAAGATTTGAACTTGCGCGCTCTGATACCATGTGAGAACTTAAGACGTACGGCTTAACCAACTGTCTCAAAAGTCCGAACTTGTGAGTGAAGGCGACCGGTATACTCTTAAGTCATCTTAACACCTATAAACTCACTTCGGATAGATTTCAAATTTAAATAAATAATTTGCTCGCCTATACTTATTTTAATTTTTATTAATTAAACAAAACCCATTTATTTTTACAAACAAACCCATTTATTTTTACAAACACTCTTTTTTTTTTAATTAACGTTAATTATAAATTTGTAAGGCAGTATAACACTACTGGGGAATAATCTTGTTAAGCCTGCAGTAGACGTAGTCCTTGAACGTCCTAGTCTTATACTTGGGAGCATTATCGTCGTCCACCATCTCCGGCAGCGGACCCACCACAAGCTCCGGTGGGGGCTTCACGAAAACCGCCCACGACATCCTCGTTTTCTCCCTGTTCACTATTGCCCTATGTAATATGCTCTTGTACTTCCCATTGCTAAGAATCTGCATAGATTGGTGTAACCTCTCATATCTTACGTACATTTCTTAAACATTAATATTACTATGTACTAGAAAGTTTCTTTGCGCGAAAATTATTTTTTAAGAGAATATATATATATAGTTTACTTATTATTTATTAGATTTTTAAATTTATAAAAATATTTTTAATTAAGAATAAAATTAACTTAATAAGATACAATAAAAAATTAAGTATATTTATAAATATTATTAACCCTATTAGTATTTGTGTATATTATAAATTATTTTATCTATTTCAATATTATAATTATGTTAAAGAAAATCAAGATTAAGTATATTTATTCATAAAACTAAATTAAAAAAAATACATGAATGACTATTAAAGAGCAATAGTAACAATTATTAATTATTAATTTTAAGTTATTTTTTGTGGCTTTGTCATTTCTATTTGTGTAATATGTTAATGAAAAATTTAAAATCAATAGTAATTTTTTACTAATTATAATAATAGTAAAAATATCTACAAACAACATTTTATTTATTTTCTATTTATAAAATATGTTAAGTCTATAAATATAAAATATTTTTCATATTTTTTTTAATATATTAATGTCCATATAATACTTTTAACTTAACTATTATTGTTTTATTTGCAATTTGATAAAAATATTATTTAATAATTTAAATTTATATTTCATTAGTCCATATAATTTATAATTGTAAATTTTTATATGTTCATATTTGGTATCCATCAAATATAATATTATGTATTTTATAAAACTCACTTTATACAATATATTTAAGATAAAATAAGAAATATACATGTAAAATAAAGAAAAAATATTAAAGTTTTGTAACATATTTTGAGAGTGAATGAGAAAGTTTGGAGAATTTTAAAGTGATATACATGACATGACGCTTAGTAGTGAGAATTGTATGTTTGACATGAACTAATTATTTTGTCATTATGAGTGAGAAAATGCATCAAAAAAGTTATTTGCCACAATTGCATACATTGTAACCAAATTAATATATATATATATAAATAGATGGTAAATTTATCATGATATTCTTTAAAACACGAACATGATACATAATTTTTTATACAATATGAAAATTATATTGTATTATTTTATTTGTACTATTATTATGTTATATAGAGAGAGAGAGATACAAATATGATTTTTTATTTTTTTTACAAATTTGTATCATATTATCCTATTATATTAAAACCTTGCATACCCACCTAAAAAAAGGAAAATGAGAACTTTTACCTCCATTTGGTCGCCGATATTTACTATTAACGCGTTCGGAATGTACTTAGCATTGAACCAGCAGTCGTCTTTCATGATCTGAAGACCGGGGACGACGTCGTTCGTCAGGAGGATGGTTATGCCGCCAAAATCGGTGTGGGCGGCTACCCCGAGAGCCAGGTCGGGGCGCGGGCATGGCGGGAAGAAGCCAATCTTGAGGTTGGACTGCATATCTTCACCTCCCAGGGCCACCTTGAGTGCGTTCTCTTCAAGCCCTAGCCCGAGGGACAAGGCCAGGAGGAGCTTGTTCGTAACCTGTCCGATGAACGTCGTATATGCCTCGGTGACGTCCCTAAGAGTTTAGGGTTTGATGTAAGAAGGCCGATCGACTGACTATAAGGTCCTTTTAGCGACGAATTTTTTCCGTCTGTAAAAATAGGAATTACAGTAGTGTTGAGCTATAGAAGGATACCGGTAAGAAGGTGGATTCTGAGGCCAGTAGCGGTAGTTAACGGCGGAGGGAGGCCAGATCCAGTGGAAGAGATCCTCTATCCAGAACTTCTTCCCGTTCAGATCTTCCTTGAAGGGGCTGCCATAGCCTTCTATCCCCGGAGCTCCTGGCGGCTTCGTGTACCTTTTCTTCTCCTCCAGAGGCAGCTCAAAGAACTCCTTCCCTGCATTCTGCAACCGCTTTATCAGATCCACCGGAATCCCGTGGTTAACCACCTGGAACATCCCCCATTCCCGTCCAGCTGCCGCAACCGCCTCCACCATCTTCGCCATCTCAGGCTCGCCGAGGTCAACGATCGGGATATCGGCGTAGGTGGTGACGCCGGGCTGCTCCGCCTCTGATCGGATGAACTCCGTAGGGATGGTTTCAGTAGACGGTGACGCCATGGCCTGGATACTCTCTACTCCCCTTGCTGACTCAGATGAGTTGCGTTATATAGGAAAGGGAGGATTTACAGGTGAGCACTTTAATTGAGTTCGTTAGAGCCACCAACCACGTGAAAGTCTGGTATATCTAAAATTCAAAAGAATAGTATACATTCGAAATCTATTTAAAACCGCAATATTATAGAATATGGTTCATGTAGATATTGAAACAGAAACTATATAAATATTAATATATCATAAATAATTATGTATTAATTATTCATAATAAGTATGTATTATGAATATAAAATTCAGAAACCTAAACAACTTTGTCCTGAGATGTTATAATGTTATCGCAGGGTTGTTGTTGAGTATTGATAGTGACAGCTCAATAAGGAAAATGACTCAGAGACCCAATAACCATGGAGGGGTGAAACTCAGGTTATTCGAACCGGACCGTTCCTAAAGATATAACCACGATATCCCGCATATCTCGGACACATATTCTCTAAAGATTACATATGGTAACTGCAATATTACGTCATAACCGTAATATCTGCTATCCTAATCTTCACCAACACAATATTCATTAAGATATGTTGTTGCCTTTTACGGTTTGGTCTCTTTACTCTATAAATACATTTGTTTTACATATATTCAGTTATGTTTTGAGTTCATATACACACATATAATCATTTAAGCATCGGAGAGATCCCAGAAACACCCCCTCTGTTGTGATGCCCTTCCTGCAGGTTCACCGGAGCTAAGGCGAAAGCAATCTTCATCCTTCCATTGGCATTCAATTCACTGTCAAGTCAGCATTCAGGAAATCAAGATCCATCCGTTGTATAAGGAACACAAATGAGCGTTGCATGTGAACACGTAAGGTTATTATCTAGGTGACTAGGTGTGTCAAATTTATATAAAATTAGTTAAAGTAACGGATAAAATGAGTTGTAATTTCTAACTTCGAAATGACTAATGTAAATTGTAAATTCAATTTTGGATAGATCCGAAGTTAAGAAAAATGTATATAATCCAAAAGGGTGTGTCAAGTTTAAAATTTTTGAACAATCAAATTGAGAATTTTACCGATGCATTATTTTACAAAGAGAATATAATAATATTATGGTCGGTAAAAATGCAAAAATCGTAATTTTTGCACCATATTATCTCTCTCTCTATTACACACACATATATATATATATATATATATATATATATATATATATATACTTATTATGTAAATAAATTTATATATGTATGTCAAACTTGATTTAATCTACTCTGTTGAAATTAAGTTAATTGTTTACAATCAAAAAGTTTAAATTTAGGGTAAATTACTTAATTGGTTACACATGTTTCACTATTGTGCAGAATAGTTACACATGTTTCAAAATGTGATTAATTGGTTACACATGTTTTTCCTAATGTGATTAATTGATTATTCCGTTAGTAAACCGTTCATTTTAACGTTAATTATTTTTTTAACATATTATTGAATTGTGAAATGAATATTATGCCCTTATTTGTATTGAAGAACACAGAATCGTCTTGAAGAACCAGAATCGAATCAAATTCGATTCGATGTTCTTGAAGAACCAGAATCGAATCAAATTCGATTCGATGTTCTTGAAGAACCCAAAAATTGTGATTCTAGGTTCATCACGAACCTAGAATCGCGTTTCTGGGTTCATCACGAACCTAGAATCGCGTTTCTGGGTTCGTACCTGAAAGAGATCGGTGAAGAATGAAGACGTACCTGGCCACAGAGGAGATGAAGAATGAAGACGAGGAGAAGAATGAAGAATAGCTCAAGAACATCTCATGGGTGTATGAAAGGGTAATTAAGTCATTTTATGTATCTAAATAGTGACTTAACTGTGATTTTTGACGATGAACAGTAAAAAAAAACAATTAGTCACATTCCAAAATCAATTAATCACATTTTGAAACATGTGTAACCATTCTGCACAATTGTGAAACATGTGTAACCAATTAAGTAATTATCCTTAAAATTTATTTAGAAACACTATAGTAAAATGTGATCCTTCAATTATGGGTATATGAACCGTGGTTAAACAACTGTTATGAATACACTTGTAATATTAAAAATTGAGCGGTTATATTTAAAATACAAATATACTTATAATAATATTATTTTTTATAGGCGAAAGCTACTGAGGGATCTTGTTGAGCTTGCAGTACATGTAGTCCTTGAACTTCTTCGTCTTGAACTTTGCAGGATTTTCATCACTCACCATCTCCGGGAGCGGCCCCACCGTGAGCTCCGCCGGAGGCTCCAAGAACACCGGCCACGATATCCTTAACTTTTCCTTGTCAACCGTCGTTCTATGCAACACGCTTTTATACCTTCCGTTACTAAGAATCTAAATAAATTGAGAAAATAATAAGCATATTAGATATCACACCATCTAAAAAATTAAGCTTATCATCATGGTACACATAAGTCGGGTTAGATGATTTTTTTATATTAAAAAACGAGAATTAAAGATAAAAACAGACTAAATTACCTCAATAGTCACTAATGTTAGCATATGTGACTGAACAGTTAAAACTTGTGTTGAACAGTTATTTATATTTCAAAATGTGACTAAATAATTACAAAAAAAAGGCGAAAAAATGACTAAAACAACCTTTCACTTATCTTCTTCATCTTCATCTTCATGTTCATCTCAATCTCTTCTTCATTGACTTAAACCCGAAATTTAATTTCGAACTCAAATTTGCACAAATCTGAGTTTGAATCAAACACATAAACACAAACCCAAATTTGCATTTCTGAGTTCGATTCGAACCCAAATTTGCATTTATGGATTCGATTCGAACCCAAATTTGCATTTATGGGTTCGATTCGAACCCAAATTTGCATTTATGGGTTCGATTCGAACCCAAATTTGCATTTCTGGGTTCGATTCGAACCCAAATTTGTATTTCTGGGTTCGAAATCAGATTTCGTACATGAACATGAAGAACAAGATAATTGGGGAGGGTAAAATTGTCATTTTAGTGACTATTTAATCACATTTGTCAAATATATGTACTGAATATTATAAGTTTAATAAAAAAAAGTCACATTTATGAAACGTACGTGACCGTTTAGCTATACAAAAAAAATATAAGTAATAATTTAATCACATAGTGTCAACACAAGTGATTGTTGAAATGGTTTAGT
The DNA here is from genome assembly GCA_946814005.1 of Chamaenerion angustifolium. Lineage (NCBI taxonomy): Eukaryota > Viridiplantae > Streptophyta > Magnoliopsida > Myrtales > Onagraceae > Chamaenerion > Chamaenerion angustifolium. Next base: position 1,498,753 of record OX328281.1, read on the forward strand.
AAAAATATGAAAATACTAAGCTTGAGGGCTCAGATCGATTAGTAGGGTGGTCGCCGTTGAGGGTGAGAGTAGGTTAAGGGTGTTCATCGGTAAAAAAGGAGTGGTAGTTGCAAGTCGAGAGTAGGTTAAGGGTGTTCATTGAAAACAAAAGTGGTAGTTGCAAGTCGATAGTAGGTTAAGGATGTTCATCGAACATTGGTATTACCTAACTCACATATTTGTGTTCAAACCGAACTAAATTTTACGTATGGTATCAGAGTCAAACTCAATAACCACCTCAATTTGGTCGCCAATGTGAATGACCAACGCGTTCGGTATGTACTTAGCATTGATCCAACGGTCATCCTTCATGACCTGAAGACCCGGGACCTCGTTTGGCACGAGGATGGTGATGGCAGAGAGATCGGTGTGCGGAGGCACCCCGAGAGTGAGCTCGGGACAAGGACATGGTGGGTAGAAGTTGATCTTAAGGTTGTATTGGAGATCCTCGCCTCCCAAGCCCTCCTTGAGGGCATGCTCTTCTAACCCTAGACCTAAGGACAAGGCGCTTAAGAGCTTGTCCGCCACGTGTCGCATGTACGTCGCATATTCCTCGTTGACTTCCCTGCAGATTCTCAATCATATGTTAGAAAAAAAAATTACGCTACCTCTGACATAATACGACATCAAGAATTAGCATTTAAAATTATTATTTTTTGACTTTTCAGTATTTAAACAAATTTATTATAAAATTTAACAAGTTGAGGGCATTTGAATTTATTATAAAATTTAAGACAAAATAAGTTGAGGGCATTTGAATTTTTTCATAATATTTAGTTTTGCAAAATTTTATGATAAATTTTAATTTTTTATCCATACATAATAAAATATATTTTGAAAATTATAAAAATAACATAATATTTTTTAAAAAAATTAAATTAAATATTTCAAAATATTACTTAAATATTGAAAATGTACACAAAGTCACAAACGTTAGAGTTTAAAGTCGCATTTTATTTAAAAAGTAATAATAATTTTGAAGATCAATTATTATACATCTACAACCGCGGCGCGCAGTGACGTTATTATGTGTAGAGATTGTCCAAAAAAAAAAATTATGTGTAGAGAGAGATTGACCGGTAATAAGGCGGGTTTTCCGGCCAATATCGATAGTTAATAGCCGTTGGCGGCCAAATCTTGTGGAAGAGATGATCGACCCAAGACTTCTTCCCGTCGAGATCTTTCTGAAGGCGGCTGCCATATCCGTCGATCCCTGGAGTCCCCGGCTCCTTGGCGTACCTCTCTTTCTCCTGTAATGGCAACTCGTAGAACTCCTTTCCCGCGCTCTGCAGCCGCTTTATCAAATCCTCAGGAATTCTGTGATTCACCACCTGGAAGAACCCCCATTCGCGGCTAGCCGACGCCACGGCCTCCACTAAATCAGGCTGGCCCAGGTCCACCACTGGGATGTCAGGGATAGGACCTTGGAAGGTGGTGATGGCGGGTTGCTCAGACTCCGACCGGATGAACTCTGGAGGGATGGTGTCGGCTGAGACAGATTCTGCCACGGCCTGAACTCTCTCCATCTCCGACGACCAGGCCGAGCTTTTTTTGTTTTGTTTTTTCAGGTCGGGAGATGGGGGTGAATTATTCTATGACAAATGTCGGGGAGAAAGAAACAAAACGTGGGTTTTATATGTACTATGAAGTAACGGAGAAGAAGAAGTTACGAGAAAACAGGGTTGAAGGTCAACCATAAATGAGAGGAGACCGTTTCCTACAAGAATAAATATGATAGATTAATTGCTCAAGTTTTTACTTCTTTTTTTTCCTACGGTTATCTTTAAGATTTTAAAAAGGGTAAATAGTCTCGCCTAAAATGTTGGATTGTATTGTACTGGATATTGATATATGGTTGTATTGAATGATTGAATTGAATTGAGAATTCTATATTATCAATTTGTGTTTTCTTTACATATGAGGTGACTATTTATACTGCTAATTTTAACGGTCATATTTGTCTAATAACTATATTTCTAACAACTATACTTTCATTTTCTAACACTCTTCCTCAAGTTGAAGAGTGAGATCTCCAATGTTTAACTTGACAAAGATATTGTTGAAACTTCTTCAGGTGACTAACTTGTGAGAATATCTCCTTCTTGAAAATACTCTTTGGACTAATTGGTTTGGGACCCTATTGGAGTCAGGGCAGCTCTGTTGTTGTTGTTGTTGTTGTTGTTGTTGTTGTTGTACCCTATCGGAGTTAGGGCGACTCTGCTTTTGTTTGACCCTATCGGAGCTAGGGCGACTCTGATTTTGTTTGAAACTTATCAGAGCTAGGGCGACTCTGATATTATTTCTTTTTACTTTACCTTTTTTCCGTTTACTTTTCAATGATTCTTCAATCTGCAACCGCTCCTTGGTTCACCATCCTTCGACGCTTCTTCTCCTTGCTCCTTGCCGTAGCAGCTCCTCCGTTTGGTCCGCCGTTCCCGATTCGTCTGTTTGTCAGTTCGTTCCTCCATTCAGTCTGACAGCTCTTCATCCCTTTTCAATTCGGGATGAGGATCCGTCGACTGTTCTCACAGGAGGAGTGGTGGCAGTGATGTTACCCACGACTGCTGTGCTGAAGGCTGCTCCGCCGAAGGCATGCCCTTTGTCCGTTTTTCTATGGCCTCTTCAGCCGGTGTTGGTGGCCTCTTTGTTGCCTACGACTGTGGCTGCCCTTCCTTTGTCTTTTGCGGTTCAACTTCCCATCTTGTGGTCGTCGTTCCACCACTCGGAAAAACGATTAGGTTGAATCAATTTTCAACATCAACTCCTCTGGTATGTTGGTTGAATTTCAATTGGTGTTATTTCGACTTTGGTTGATCTGGGCTGATTTTGGAAATTGTCGAATAGACTTTGCTTGGGGTTTTTGGGTTTATTTGGTCGAGAGGTATGGTCAAGCTGTGTTTTCTTTACATGTAAATTGTTTAATAGACTTTGTGTGTTTTTTGGGGTTATTTGGCCGAAAGGTATGATCTGTGTTTTATTTGCTTGGGATTTTTGGGTTTATTTAATTGAAAATTGTATATTTTCAATATGTGTTTTCTTTACATGTGAGGTGCTTATTTATACTGTTAATTCTAACAAGCATATTTGTCTAACGACTCTATTTCTAACAACTATATTTTTAACAGCTATATTTTTAACAGCTATATTTTTAACAACTATATTTTTATTTTCTAGCATGAATGGTTGACTGTTATGGTTAAATGCATCAACATGTGTTGAAACTGTTGTTATGTACACTCTTAAATTATAAAAAATTGTTAAATGCACAAACCGTTAATTATCCATCCACTTTTGTTGTTAAAATGTCAAAACGACAATTTTACTCTCTTGTTCTTTTTCATATCATCTTTAACACTAACTTCAACTCTAAAATGCATATTTGAGTTCGAATTCTACCTCCAAACTGCATTTTGAATTTGAATTCAAACCTAAATTTGCATTTTTCGGGTTCGAATTCAAACCAAAAATGCAGTTTTAGATTGAATTTGAATCCCAAAATGCACATTTGAGTTCGAATTCAACCCAAATCTGCATTATTGAGTTGAATTCAAACATAAATTTGCATTTTTAAGTTCAATTTGAACTCAAATCTGTGTTTTGGAGGCGAATTAAGTGTTGAAGTTGAACAATATGGTAAAATCGTTATTTTAATATATTTAATAATAAAAATGGATAGATAATTAACTTCTGGTGCATTTAATAACATGTTCAAACGTATATATACAAAGCTTGATACAAATAACAATATAAGTAAACATAATACAATATTTGAGCTATTTATCCTTTAAAAAAAAAATATAAAAAATAATCAACATTTATTAAGAGAGTTTACTGACTTATATGATAAAAAAGTAAACTTTAGGAACCAACATGAAGTTGAGATAAAAAAGGAGGGACGAAAGCATAAATGAGGCTTTTATTTTCAGTATGCCTATGAAGATATTGTACTATAGGCATGTTCATACGATATACGATACTTACAGTATATATCAAGGTTCAAGGACTAATCATTTCTTCTTCGCCTGAACCCTAATTTCTCTCCACCTAACACAGTTAAGCAAACTCTGCTCTCCTACCATTCCAACTCCGTGATCTTGTCTTGTCTTCCATTTCCGTTGAGTCTCTGCACCAACTGTGCTTCCAGCAGTTTTCTAGGGGTTCGGTTTCACTGTAATTGACGAGAAGGAGAAAGGATGCAGCAGTCGCCGTCCATGATTCCCGTCATGCCTTCGTATCCGTCGAACAGCATCACCACCGAGCAGATTCAGAAGGTATTATTGATTGTTCTTTCTGTTCTACTTTGATTTCCTTGCTACTTCAGTTAATTTATTATTATTATTACTATTTATTTTTCAAAAGAACGAAAATGTACTTGAATGCTGAGTATCCGGCCCTTGGTGTTCTGATACTGATGAATTTGATACTGAAGTGAAATGCATGTCAAATAGATTAACCTTTTCAAGCTATTTATTGGGTCTTTGCTTGATCGATCTGGACATGTATTGGAACAGCGCTGATAGAGATGGAATCAAATTTGTACGATTTATTGTACAATTGGAGCTATTACTCGAAACTCTTTCTGTTTTATGGTTCTTGTTTTGTTCTAAGCAATAAGATGTACTTTGAACTCTTTTTCTGTGCGTAATTTATGTTGTCCCCGATGAAGCTTAATTCTGGGAACTCTTGAATTAATGAAGATGTTGGTCGGGTCTAATTTATTGATATACCTTTTATCCTTCCAGCAACGGGGTCTTTCCTCTTAAATGATGGATCTGTTGTTGAACTGGTATGATCTAAGATGTGCAAAATGTCTCTGAAGTTGCTATATTAGGAACAAAATTTCCTGGATTTGGGGGACGATTGTGTCAATCTTATGATAGAATAACTTGTTCATTTGATGATCAGTTTGTCTGTCACAAAAATGTCTCGATTATCCTGAAATTGTGCTTTCTTTTGAATGATTCAGTACCTTGATGAAAACAAAAGGTTGATTCTTGCAATAATGGACAATCAAAATCTCGGGAAATTGGCAGAATGTGCTCAGTGAGTCTCTCTTTCTCTGTTTGTGCTATAATTGTTGATGAAACTGGCTTACTTGGGCAGTTATAATTTTGTTTGGTCAATAGTTATAGGTTTGTTCACGAGCAAATTGTGATGGAATTATATTCCTTTCTTGAGTCAATTTATGGGACTAGTGAACTTTTTTACAATTGTGCATGGTACATTTTAATCAATTAGAGCATGTACTAGGATTTAGTAAATCTCCTAGCTTTACCTTGCATTAAAGCGAAAGAACTGTGAATATCTGGTGAAAAAATTACATATACTTAAATTCATTGTACTGAGTCATACAAATACTAGATTCATCGTACTTATCTTTACCAATTACCCCCTTCTATTATATTTTCCTTCTCGTAATTGTGATTGTTTTCAGGAGATACTTCCTAAGTATCTCTCTCCAGTCTCTCTTCACATAAATTTCTTAGTTCTATGGGATTAGTTCTATAAAAATATCATGAAATATTCAGTTTAACTATGTCTAGGTAGGGGGATGTCTAAGAGATCATTAGTTCTGCACAAATTTCATAACCATTTAATGTTGACAGATGTTATCTTGCTCGATCTCTGCATTATCGAATTCTTTCTGGTATGCAACTTTGATATTGTCAGGTACCAAGCTTTGCTGCAGAAGAATTTAATGTACTTAGCTGCCATTGCTGATGCTCAACCGCAGACTCCAACCATGCCTCCACAGGTCTGAACCGAATTTCTTGTGCTGTTTTAACATCAATTCCGATACATCATTACTTAAAAAATAACAGATGGCAGCACACCCACAAATGCAACAAGGCGGATACTTCACACAACATCCTCAGGCAGCAGCAGCAGCTGCCATGGCTCAGCAGCAATCTGGGCTTTTCTCTCAGAAGGTGCCAATGCAATTCAACAGCCCCCATCAGTTTCACCAACAAGACCCTCAGATGCATCACCACCACCAAATGAGCGGTCTAAGGCCAAACAATGGCCTCAAGCAAGATGGCTCTGGTGACAGCAACGATCACCGTGGTCATGGAAGCTCTGCAGCCGGTGAGGGTGAGCACTAGACCAATTGAATGATAATCGTGATTAATGGTAGGTTCTTAGACGTAATTATTGCAGTTTAAGTGGGATTGAACTTTGGCTTTAAACTGAAGTTTTGTAGCGTAGTTCTGCGATTAGGTGAACTGACTGTTATCTGTAATTCTGTGAGGATTTGATGAATGGATGCAAAACTTTGGTAGCTAGCTCCTTGTTTTTAGGGTAAATGGTGTGGCCACATCGCACACCTGGATATTTGCAACATGTGTTTTGGGTTTTTAATCATGTTTTTGTATGGTCATTGCACCGCCCGGGCTAATTATGTCTATTTGGCTATTAAATGTCATGTGTTTGTTACAAAATGTGTAGTCAAGTAGGTTGATACATCTGACTTATTTAACAGTTGAAACTTGTATTGAACAATTATTTATGTTTTAAAGTGAGTTTGATCAATTATAAATATTTTTTACGGAAAAAAAGTATTAATTTTTTTTCTTCATATTCTTCATCATCAATCTCTTTTTGCTCGATTTAAATTTGAACTTTGATTTCAATTTCAAATCTATGAATAGAGCTCAAACCTAAATTTGTAGATCTGATTTTGAACTGAAATAAGAATCATGAATTTAAATTTAATTCGAAACTAGTTATGTATACTTGTGTTCGAACTTAACTAAAATTTGTGTTTGAAATCATATTTCGGACATGAATATAAACATAAAAAACAAAATAGAAGAAGGTAAAACTAAAAATTGTAATTCATCCCCTCTACCCTTAGAGTACATTTCGGGGTCCAATAATTTTCTGAATAAAACATATTATGTACAGTTATTGAACAGTACTCAGCAGTTGCACGTGTCTTAAAACAAAAGGTAGTTGCATGCTAGTTGCATGTAGGGATAAGAAAAAAGACTGACTGAACTGAAATCTCGATAAAACCGGTATGAGGTCGGTTCGACTAAAATCGAGATCAAGCGAATGAGTTTTTTTCCTCTAAGATTAGATTCGGTATCGGTTTTTTTTCTCGAAAAGTCCAATTAGAACTGGTCCAGATCGAGTTGTATTAAAATTTAATAGTACTTACGTTAAATATTTAGTGCTTTTGACTTTGGGAAGTGACTTTTTCTTTGAATATTTGACTGGTTAATATTCAGTTTGTACTGATGTGGTAATGTTTGGATTTGTACTGATGTTTGAACTTGTATCGATGATTGTAGTGATTCATACAATTTTTTTTTACAGCAAATTCCAAACAATTTTATTATTTTTAATGAAAATTTCAGTCTAAGATCAAGACCAGCCCTAGTCAAGCAAGACCGACTTGGACGGGCTGTTTAGACCCAAGTCGGTCTTGGTCTCGATCCTCCATAGGTGAGGACCGAATTTTCGGGTTCGGGCTTGCCAAAAAGACTGTCCCGACTCGCCCAAACTCACCCTTAGTTGCACGTGCCTTAAAACACTATAAAGCGTCTAGGTTACATTTTGTTTTGCCAAATCTAGGTGACATAGTATACTATATTATAATTAGGGGTGTCAAAAAGGGTTATGAGTCGTGTCAACCTTGGGTCGTATCAGAGACCGTCTGATCTAACCTTTGTACTCGTATGAGTCAGTTTTTGAAACTCAAACCTGACTCGTGGGTTGGTGGGTCAACCTGCGGGTCAGAATGATCCGTCAAGAATAATAAGGTTTGAATCAGACTGACCCATTCGACCTTCATGACCCGTGGGTCAGTCTGACCCACCAGTACATAAAAAATCAAAAACTGACCCATGAGTCAGATTTATATGTATTTAATATAATATATAATTCAGGACGGGTCACGAGTTGACCCATGAGTCAAAACTATTAACCCACACATGACCCGTGTTTTCACGGGTCATTCATGAGTCGTGTCAAAATGACATGTGTGTCAAAAAGTCTGACCCAAACACGACCTGTGAATGAGTAACCCACGTGTTGCGTCAATTTTTGACACCCTTAATTATAATAGTACATAGTCCTAATATTAATACTAATATTATATTGTTGGAAAAATAATAAATATTAAAAAAAAAAACAATTTTTTAAAATTTGAACATTAAACTTATTTAAAAAAAATGTATACTCAGATAGAGAGCTTGGTTGATCTTAAGCTAAATCGAATCCAAACTATAGTATAAGGTTGGAACAAACCCGGTAACTTCATCTTCTTCCCCCCTTTCCCCGTTCAGATTGATCAAAATAGAATTCAGAGATCGAATCGTCGATTCTGCTTTTTTATGCAGAGCTCGAAGCTCCACTGCAACTGCAGCACATCCATCTCTTCACTATTCTCCTATTTTCTTTTCCCTTTTCAGCCTTATATAATATATATCCAATTCTATCGGCCTCTATCTCCACCTCTACGACCCCTTGGTTCGTTTCACTTAACAGCTCGAAACAGCTCACAGTTATCCAGGGCAACTCCTTTTCCTTGCTTTTCGTCCCAATCGGGACCCCTTTCGGCCTAATCTGCCGCCCTCTCTCTTACTCACCTTCGTTTTTTCGGTTCTTGATTCGATCTCACCTTAAAGCTGGTATTTAAAGCATCCATTTGCTGCTTTTCTCTTCGTTTGAGATTAAAGTTCGTTTTCTATGCAATTTGCTCATCTGGGTTCAGGCAAATTTCTCCCTATTCCAATTTAGATCTTGATTTTTGATATTTATATATATATATATTATATGTTTGTATAGCTCGAGTTTTCATGGATTGATATGGTTCTGATTTTTACATTATTGAGTTGATGTGGATGATATTCCTTGCTTGTAGGTTAGGGGAACCAAGCACAGTGATGAAGTTTTCATTCCTCACTCTAATGCCTGGAGAAGTTTAGCTGTTCAATTCAGTGAATGTTGTCGACTTTCGCTCTTTCCCGGTAAGAACAAACTTCAAATTGTTGTCTGCCGCTTTTCGGAATAATTGCATCTATCATATATTATGAGGCACAAATTCTAATTCTAATTTCGATATGTTCTGCTCTGTTAATTAAGCTTGAACCACTGGAAATTACATTTACTTGTTTTGATCCAACTGAGTGCAGGATTCAAATGCATAGATGAGTGACATAATAGTACATACAGTAATTTTTTAGATATGGAAATTTATACATCATTTTCTGTTCATCTTCTTCGTGGTTTGGTAGTTGTTATCTTCAATGTGAACAAAATAAATGAGCTTGTTCTTCCTTTCATGATCCAGAAAGAGCCAGAAGATGGCTGCCGAGCTTGTCAATTCGGCAACAAGCAGCAAATTGGCAGAGATGGACTGGACGAAGAACATAGAGATCTGTGAATTAGCTGCCAATGATCAGAAGTACATTATATTTAATGCTTTTGTCAATTTTCTTTTTCCTAAATACGGTTTGATTATCAATAATCTGCAAAACATGCTCATACTGCGTCTCCATATTTACATAGTAAATGCTTTTATGAAAATTGCAGGGCAGGGAAGGAAGTAATCAAAGCAATCAAGAAAAGGCTAGGGAGTTCAAACTCTAATACCCAACTGTATGCAGTAATGGTACGTAGAATCGTTCACTACTTAAGCTACTGAATCTAGTATGGTAGTCTATTCACAATTTGTTATAAAAAAAGGGTTAATAATAAAAAAACAAACCGAACTTTGAGGAAAAACCAAATAGCAAACCAAACTTTTTTTGTTGACAAACAACAAACCAAAATTTTGGAATTGAGCAATCAACAAACCTACCTTAAATTTTTATTATGTTTGAACGGATTTTTCAATGTTTGAGGGAGTTATTAAGTCAACATTAGTTGAAGCATTCCAAGGAAAGAATATTACGACTTAATAACTCCCTCAAACATTGAAAAATCCGTTCAAACAAAATGAAAATTTGAGGTACGTTTGTTGTTTGTCAACAAAAAAAGTTTGGTTTGCTGTTTGGTTTTTCATCAAAGTTCGGTTTGTTTTTTGATAATTAACCCTAAAAAAAACTAAGTTGATTGTCAAAAAATACTGGAAATACATAGCTGCCATATGCTATTGATAATAATAATAATTAAAAAAAAACATTTGCAGCTGCTGGAATTACTGATGAACAACATTGGTGAACGAATCCACAAACTAGTTACTGACTCGGGAGTCCTCCCGATTCTTGTCAAGATCGTGAAGAAAAAGGTCTACTCTTAAATTAAACTCCATACAATTTATGAAAGTTGTTCTTATCACAGAACTATGTATTTAGTCATTATTTATTTTGTTTCAGACTGATTTTCCTGTTCGGGAGAGGATTTTTCTTCTTCTAGATGCCACACAGACATCCCTCGGCGGTTCTTCGGGAAAATTTCCTCAGTATTACACTGCATACTATGATTTAGTTGTAAGTGCAAAATCTGGCATTACTAATAAAAACACACTGCTTCCCAATAAAAGAAATGTTTTTTTTTTCTTCCCAATTATAGTGCAGTATACAGCTTAGAGAGTTCCCTTTTTTGTATCTAACTTTTTTTTTTTTTTATGTTTTATGTTGAAAACCTCAGAGAGCAGGAGTTAAGTTCCCTCAAAGGGCTCAATCCGTGTCATCGGATCATCCCACCACTCAGACATTCAATGATAGGCCGTTGGATGGTCGTGCCCCCCCGACAAGCAATAATGGGCCGTTCGATCCTGCTCGGCAGCCAAACGGTAGAACTCATTCAAATGGAGAGATACCTTCTTCTAGAGACAAGCCCGCTCCAGATCCCGTGGCTCAACCCGCTCCAGAATCAAGGTCTGGATTTAATTCTGAGATTGATCTTTTGAATGGATAAAATTCTGCCACATCACTGAGAAATAAAATAAATCCTACACGAAAAAAATTATATTTATTTCATACTGTTGTGTGTTCATTGCAAAGTTTCCATTTTTACTATTACTAGTTTTTGATTGCCCTAAATCATCGGGTCACAGTATTATTCAGAAGGCGAGTAATGCACTAGAGGTCCTTAAAGACGTTCTTGCTGCTGCTGCTCAAAATCCCGCAGTAAGATTGACTCATAAGCTGATTGAGTCCAGATTCTTTAGGAAGATAGTATAGACTATAGACACTGATTTCTCATGTGTGTTTTTTTAGGCTGCAAATGATGAATTCACCCTCGATCTTGTCGAACAATGCTGTTTCCAGAAACAACGGGTGATGCATCTAATCATGACTTCGAGGTAATCCTCAAAAACAACACCTTTGTTGGTCACTTCTGTGATAGAAGTCCTTATCGATTTGGAGTTTCTTGATTAAGCAACCGGTTCTTCTGCTAGCGACGGATTCACGATTTCAAATTTCGTTATATTTCTTTTAGGAATGAGAAGCTGGTTTCACAAGCAATAGAATTGAACGAAAATCTCCAGAGTGTACTCGATAGACATGAAGCCATTCTCTCAGGTCGGAGCAATAACAAAGAACCCGATGAGGAAGAGGAGGAAGAACAACTTTTCCGAAGGTCTTTTCTTTTTTTAAGTTAGTCCAGATGGTAGTAAATTGGATCAGTCTTCAAATTCTTGATCAATATCTTGGTCACTGACACTGATCGGTCTTGACAGGATAAAGAAAGGCAAAGCATGTATGACTCCAGAAAACGAACAGCCCGAGAGAGAATTGTATGAGCCGTGCATTGTAGGAGACCGACTGAACCGTCCAATCATAAGGCCGCTGAGTCTGGACCCACGGCCTGAACCGAACCAGCCGCAGCATCCAGCTGTCGTGATTCCACCACCACCTGCAAAACATGCCGAGAGACAGAAGTTCTTTAAGGAGAACAAGCTGGAGGCGCCTTGTTCGGATGTTTCAGGCCACATGAGGGGTCTGTCTTTACACAGCCGCAACACTAGCAGCTCTCATGGTGAAAGTCTTGGTTCGATTGAGTGACAAGAGGCCGAACATTTCTCTCTTTGGGTTCTTACTCCTATGTATGTATTTAGCTACGGATTGTAGTGCAGATTTAGCGACGGTTTAAAAAATTTATGGGGAGTATAGAAAAAGGTGTTGGTGTGTCGATGAGAATCACGTTGTTGTTTTGGTCAGAATTTTATCAGCGACGATTTATCAGCGTCGCTAGAACATTCGGAGTTAATCCTGCCTCGCCTTCCACACTTCCTCAACTGTCCTAACGCTTCCTTTCCCCTTCCCTAAATTTTTCAACTCATTGTTTTAATCATCTCATAGTATCCGCCATTGCTCACTCCTCCAAGCTCTGCTCCACTCCGAAGCAACCATTTCCGGAAGATCAATCATTTTGGTAGTCGAAGATCACTTCAGTCCACTGAGAGGTTGAGGGAGAGTTGTGCAGTTATAGTCGCAGGGATCGATGAATTTCCAAGTAATGAACACTGCTCCATCTTTGTCTTCCTCCACCGTGCTCCCCGGTTCCGCCGCGTGCAAACTGAGCCTTAGTTTCTCGCTGTAAATCTTTTCTCTCGAATTTGGTTGAGCTGAACTGACGATGGTTCACTGTATCATACAAATTGACGCGTCTTTTCCCATAGCAGGTCGCCGCAGCATTGCAGCTCCCAATCGAGATCCAAGCTACATATCAACCGGCCTCCTCAAATTGTGGAAAGAGAATGATATATTCCTATGCCAAATTTCTACTGGTATGTCCCCGTTAATCGTACAAGTTTCTGTCCTTTCAATTCCCCTGTGATTTGCAGAATTCACTATGACCCATGAAGTTAAAATGCTATTGCTAGTTAAGTTTAAACATGAAAGAAACCAATTTAGTTGGGTTGGGAAATGATCCATAAAAGAGATCCATGGTTGTAGGTAGATAATAAGGAATTTAAGTAGAAGAAAAATATAAAACGTGACACCAGATTGGCCCTTGGGGCTTAGAGAGAGGGATATACCAATAATGGAACAAATCAAAACACTGGAGACTACCCTAAGTTATAAACAAGAACACATATGATCAAGTCAAATTTATAGCCAATTTTCTGTTACGCACCAAGTTATCACTATCTGGCATTGTTCCATTATTTAGTATGAACTTGAAAGAAATCTGACTCTGGATATCTTCAACTGATTTGAAACTCCCCACTGGCACGGATCTCATTGACTTGTTTATCATACTCATCTTCCTCATCTTCTTCTACCTCTGCATCTAGGTCTCCACTGCCCAACTCATCTTCATCCACTTCCCAGCCAAATCCCTTCACTTTCTTTGGCAGTGGTGGTGGATTTCTGGCCTCTGCCACGATCTTCATGATGTCTTCCACACTCTGCGGTGAAAAACTCTGACTCCCACCCTGATACAATGCGGCTTGTGCTGTTTCGGACAGCTCCCGAGGCAAGTTCTTCAGAAACCATGGGTGTTTCTTAATCTCCTTGATAGTAATCCTCTGCATTTAAGTTGTTCATGAAAGCATTTATATCAAATTTAATAGTGGGATTCACAAGTAATTTGGGTCCATATAACACACTTTTATGATTTTTTTTAAAAAAAAAACTTTCTAATCAATATTTTCACTATTCTCAAATCAATTATGCATTCCAACAGTCCATCTGTGTTACAAGATCACCAACCCTTTACATGAAAATTTCCCGAATTTGAAAGAACTTACCCGAGCTGGGTTTGCAACGAATATGCGTGACAGTAGGTGCCTGCAGTCTTGTGATATATACACATAATCAGGAATTCTGTACTGAACAGACATTATTTTCTGCAGAAAGAAGGGACAGTGAGATTGCAGTAATGGTCGGATTGGCAAGAAAGACAGGTTAGTTATTGTTTTAATTCAGTTACCTGAATTGTCTTCCTGAAGTTCTTTGGGTCTTTTTGGTCTTCAAAAGGGTAGCCTCCCACCAACATTACATACAAGGTTACTCCACAGGACCACACATCTGCTAGCTGCAGTATAAACATTATTTAAGTACTTTTTCAATGTGAAGTGGTGGGCCCGAATTCGAGCATAGTTCATTTCATGGTTAGGATTTTTTTCTTCCAAGAAATAAAGGAATGGGCTATAGTGGCGATCCTATGTCCATCCCGCTACATTATGTCTGGAGTTGCCCTGTTCATTTGAACACAAATCACGTGCATGATACATTTGAACAACCAGCGCATACACTGACCCCGTCAACGTAGCCACACCAACAGCCTAGTATAATCGAGAGGTTGGCCCATTAGGCACAGGTCGTAATCCTTTCCCTAAGCCAGCGTTTTGAGCCGAGCACTTTGGGGGATTCGAACTCTGGACCTCGGAGCCAAACCAACTTGGGAGTAAGCGCTCTTCAATCACTAGACCACAACTGCGGGTGGTATGGTCACTATTTAAATGAATGGAATTTTAACATATCATCAATATTTTTAGTGCAAGCTATTGCCTGTTTTGATTTAGGTGGCAGAATCTCATCTATTTATCAAGTCCAGAATTAAATTCTGACCACGATTAGACTTGGACTATCTAAAGCCAAATGAAGAGGATACTACAAAATCATACATGTTTTTCTTTTTTTAAAATAAGGTCTGCCTTTAGTCTACAAAAACATGCTCCAAACAAAGTTTACCTTGCCATCATATTCTCTTCGAGAAAGAACTTCAGGTCCAATATATGCTGGAGTCCCGACCGTAGATTTGGGTATGGAGTGCAACAAAGACGACTAGACATAGATTTGCAGAAAAATAATCAGTTTTTTTTTTTTTTTCCTTCATCATGTCTACATATAATAAGTGGTAAGACTTCAACAACCTTAGAGTAACCGAAGTCGCAGATTTTGAGGCGTGGTGCTGGGCTTCCATCGAGCAAGGTATTCTCTAGCTTCAGATCTCTATGGCATATTTGCTGCATTTCATTCTCAAAATGTTTAATATAAGATAGATTTACTACAGAGGATTGTTGTATCTATTGATGTTCTTACCATGTTGTGACAGTAATTGACACCAGAGATTAGCTGCTGGAAGAAATATCTTGCCTGCACATCCATATTTAAATTAGGGTTGATCAAAAAAGACTGTAGGACCGAATTCCCGACAAGACCGGCCCGAGTCCTGCCCGACTAGGACCGAGACCGAGCGGGTTTTTTTCTTCAAGGTCGGTTTCGGTCTCGGGCTTTTTTCTCGAAAGCCCGTTTAGGGCTGGCCCGAACCGAAGAAAGGTGGATTTGAGATTTTCATAATATCACACCGAAAGGAATGTGAATTTTGGGATTTTCTATCTCTATAAAAGCTACATCCTGATAAATTTACTAAATAATACCATGAATTCATAATTTTTTTTAGAGGAGAACTATTATTTCGCCTTTTACTATAGAATACTGTGAGCTCAATAGTTATTTTTTTGTGCAGATTCGGTCCAGGACCGAGACCGGCCCAAATCAAGAAAGACCGACTCGGGCGGACTTTTTTGGCCGAGATCGGTCTCGGTCCTCCAGAAGGCAAGACCGAAATTTTGATCTCGGTCTTGCCTTCAGGACCGGACCGCCCATGATCAGCCCTAATTTAAACGGCAAACATGGTGAATCAAGAACATATTTACTTGAATAAATGTAGGACAATTTTATTTATTTCTTAAAAAAATAAAAACTTTAAAAAGAAGGAAGAACCTCATCTTCGCTGAACCGACCCGCAATGCAGATCCGATCAAAGAGCTCCCCTCCAGCTGCATACTCCATCACTATTGCCAAATGGGTCGGGGTCAAAACCACCTGCAGAATCCACTCAAGCAAGTCATAGTCCTACAAAGTGAAGCACAGAATGCAGGTATGCGATTTCCACTCTCTTTTTTGTGCTCGAGATATGGAATTTTTCACTTGCCTCCTTGAACCGTATTATGTTGGGGTGTCGAAGGGATCTGTGGTTGATGATCTCTCTAGCTACGTTCTCATCAATCTGCAGTTGCAGTTGAAATTACCTCCAACAAACAAGCGTATACCAGAAAGAAAAGAAATAGGAATCATTTGTTTAAGACTAAGTTTGCTACCCTGAGTCCACGTTGGATGTACTTCATGGCAACAAGGTCCCGAGTCTCCTTGTTGCGCATGAGCCTGGCCACCCCGAAGTTTCCAGCTCCAAGATCCTTCACTACCTCGTATTTATCCATTTGCTGCTCTGCTCCTCTGTTAGGTCTTGCTCTCCAGCTTAACAGGCCAATGGATGGAGTCCGATGCTGTTGGATTTATACATAGAAAGATAGTTAATAATATAGGATTGGAGTAGTGTCGTCGAGTGATAAAAAAAAAAGAGTAGTGTCGTCTGCACGTGGAGGTTGATGCCGTGATGGGTTGGGTTCAATGAGAACCCCATCTTCTTTCCTTATTTAAAGGGTTGAGCAAACTGCCAATTTGGACCCGAAACCTATCCGAAATCGACACTTTGGATAGGTTTCGGTTCTATTATTTGAGTATCATAAACTAACTGAAACCGGAACTGGTTCTATATATCTATATATGTATTATTAAAAAAAACTAAAGAAATAGAATAAGAGCACTGTGAATAGTCTCCATGCGTAGTTATTGATAATTGTAATAAATGTTGTGATTTCCGATGAGATTTATGTAAATGTGAATGAAATGACTGTATTGAAGAATGTATCATTCTTAATAACAGGAACTGAACTGGAATCGAACCTAAACTGAACCAGAACTGGATTAAAAAAAAAAGTTTTTAATAGGGTATCCGAAACCGTTTATACAAACAGGTTCTGAGTAGGTTCTGGTTCCAAAATTAAACGTGTAGGTTCCTGTTCCAAATTTAAATACTCTGTTACATACTGGGTATGTTCCGGGAACCCCTAAATTTACAGGGTACCCGAAACTGCACACCCCTATTTAATAGTGGATGAGTGAACCGGTTACCGGTTGGTGGAAAAATCGGTTCTTAGGAATCACTCTACCTTAAAAGAAATAGATTCGAATCTAGCTCAACCTCAATAGCTAGTATAAATCACTGGAAAGGAAGCCAGAGATAGACAGATTTCAATGAGAACCATCTTTCTTTGCTTATTGTTGTATGAGTAAAACCGGTTCTCAGTTGGGTTACATAATCGAGTCTAAGGTTGGGTTACATAAAGCAGGACATGACTGACAAAAGTGGCAGGAGTAACATGAAACATTTATGGGCATTAGAGGAAGCAAACGTGAAGAATACACTTTGGTGAAGTATATTCAGTACACTTCATAAGATATTTTCTACCCTCTAACCATGGTTAAACCCTTAGTCAGTATAAGATGGTTGACCACGGTTAAAAACCTAACTTAATGAACAGTAGCACGTGATTTACTATAAATACCGATCCATCAACAACCCTTGTACAAGGTAAGAGATTTTTTTTGGATATATATGCATATTATTCAAATACAACCCCGTATTGTCTTAGTCATCGAAGGGGGAACACAAAGACATAGATGATCAAAAAGTCGTCGACTTTCCAGAGAATCCACATAAAAGTCGATCCCTCGGAAGCACAAGAGCTTGTCACGTAGTGAAAGGATTTCATAGGAACCAACAATAGTCGAGACCGGTTTGATGTTAGAATGGTCTGTAGACCGGGTGTGGGATCTTCCCTAACGGCGTTGAGAAAGGAAAGAGAACGAGGGATTTCATTTTTTTTTTCCCATGATTTTTGAGAAACCAAGTCGGTCCCCTTTTAATTACTTGTCTTGGTGGAAGCACAAACAGTTAATACCGTTGCTTTATACATATTGGAAATTGTCATTTTCCTCATTGAATTATTCGCCTTTTTTTAAAAAAAATATCCTGATTGATCTCTTAAAAAAATAAAATTGGCTGCTTTTCCTATAACTTTAAATTTGCAAAATGACTTCTAAACTTTTCCTTGCATTTCAATTGAGTCTCAAACTAAATTGGTATTTGTTGGAAATTGACATATTAACAACATCATGCAATCGACTAAATACACATATTTAGGTTACCTCCTTAGAACGATTGCACTTTGCGGAAGCGGAAGCGGATCTGTCTGAGGTTGGGATCACGGTCTGCCGGACGGGAGGACACGCCACGGTTTGACGGGCTATGACCTATAACACCACAACTACTAACCTCTGTCTATACTGTAGGGTGGCTATCTATCAGTCAACTTCCTTAGGGTTTTTACAAACTCTGAGCACCCCTATATATATACTGATATAGAGGGATAGGTTTTAAGGCCATATACATAACTGAGCTTATGTGAATGAGCTCCCACTTAGGGCATCCCATTATCCTAAAACCAACAGTATTGATTGAAGGACGTTTTACTTTACACGATACGGTTCAACCGGTTGGTTGAATTGAGTCCCCACCCAACCATTTAATGGTTGGGCGGGGACTCAACCTCTAAGGGGTAAGATTATTGTCATGAATATATTTTCATTTTTAGACCCGAAACATTTGATTAATGGATAAAGCGTTGAACCGTTACATTATATTACAATAATTATTTTAAGAGTGGAGCAAGTAAACTTAGCTCTAAACTTATAGAAATATTAAAAATTTAATCTTAAAAAAACTAAAATTTAATATAAATATTAAAAATTATCAGTTTTATCGTGATAATTTATCTTCATTAAATAGAAATATATTTCGTTAGATAACATAAAAATATGTATTGGATAGAGGGCGAAGGTAATATAGTATTGCTACTCGTGGGTTTATGTTATCACATGGGACAGGGATGCACATGCATGCACGTACGCGTGGGCGGCAATTTCAAGTTTGTAATAGACAGTGGCTATCGTGATTTGTAATGATTATATATATATATATAACATCGAAGTAATATTTGTCGGGAAAAAAGACATGTATAATTTATAAGTATAACCAATTGTTTTTTAATTAAATCTGAAAGGACGAGTATTTTTTTTTTTGTATATTTTTTTAAATATACTAAAACAATTCTTTTTGAATTGATGTTTGCAAACGATAACGTTTTGCAATTAGTTCGGTCACTTTGACCTTTAATGATGAAGTTTTTAATTTGGCAGTAGATACGTAACTTATAGAATTCAATACATTTATATACTTACTGAAATACTCACTTTATTAGTTATTATTTCTTATTAGGGTGTCAAAACGGGTCATGGGTCGATCAATGGGTCGTGTCAGAAACTCTCTGACCCAAACTTAACTCATGTAATAGTATGTATTAGTTTTTGAAACTCAAACTTGACTTGCGAGTTGGTGGGTCAACCCGCTGGTCAGAATGACCCGTTAGGAATACGTAAGAGTTGAGTCAGATTGACTTGTTCGATGTCCATGACTTGCATGTCAGTCTGACCCGTTCGATCCACCATTTTAATAAAAAACATAAAAATACTAAAATATATAAATAAGACGGGTTACGGGTTGACCCATGAGTCAAAATTGTTTACCCAAACTTGACCCGTATTTTCATGGGACATTCATGAGTCGTGTAAAAATGATCCATGAGTTAAAAACTCTGACTAAAACACGATCTGTAAATGGGTCACCCACTGTTTGTTTGAGTTGAAGGTTAGATTTTGACACCCCTACTTCTGATGATAAAGTACAAATCCGATCCGAGTTTGCTTTGATACGTTTCGTATATATAATTTATAATTGGATTGGTCCACATTTGGGTTCGGGATCGCTGTAAAGTCTACATATATGTTCATATATATATATATATACTATATTCATCCTTCTGTCCAAACAGGGAAGATAAGTTTTGCAGAGGGAGGTGGTGTCTAGGGCTGTTATGGTTAGGGTATGTTAGATTTGTACGATAAATACTATAATCATACCATATTTTTAAATTATATATCATAATTATTACAGTACAATTTTCAATACCATAACCATTCAAATAATCATTGTTGATTTTACCAGTATACTCATATTTATTTCACATATGTAATATAATAAAAAGCTGAAAATTTTATTTAAAAAAATACATAAATCTATATTATCAACAATAAAAATATATAAAACTAACATAATGATTATTTTATTACTTTGTATGTATAGTAATTTGCATTATTTAGTATATATTAGTTTATTAATAATAAATAATTATTATATTTATATAATAACCATGGTTATAATTCAAATACCATAACCATTATGGATAGAAAATTCATCACCATAACTGTATCACACCATAATGGTACGGGTAACCATATTAAACAGTAACAGTTATAACCATGGTTATGAATTTTTCAACGCATAATTGTCCGCCCTATGTGGGTAACGCAATCTTGATACTTTAGGGGTCTAACTTATCAAATATAATAATCCAGGGCGCAACTACCGAGCTGCAGTAATGAAGCCTTGTGCCTGTGTATTAGGCCCAAAAAGGCTTTCCAAAAAACCCGATAAGTATTGGGCTTCAAGCAGCATAGGCCCAATAGGTTATGTATTAATGGACTTCAGCTGAAGGCCCAAATACTACATGTCAGTTATTATTAATAATTGTTAATATGATGATGGATAAGAAAAGAGAGAATGCGTCTCTCACAAGCAATGAGCATTAGGCTTGGACATCTTTTTTCTCATGCTTAATAGGAAAGGGTCCACACATAACATTATATGGTCACGCCGATATTACATTATTATTATTATTTTAGTTTCGTGGCATTAGCATAAGTGATATCAGAACCGGATCAGACTGGTGGTTCGATCGAGAATCGGACCTCTGTCCAGTTTGGTTCACCTGAAAGACCGAAATGCATATAAACAGTGTTTGAACCAGGTTGGATTGGTCAGTTTTCAGTTCTATTTTTTGGGGGTGATTTACATTTTTTGGGTGATTATCTTCGGTTTAAACCGACTTTTTCGGTTTGACCGAGCAACTTCTTTGGTTTAGAAGTTATGTTTAAAGTTTAGACCTATTGTGTTTGATTTTGAGACTATTGTGTTATGTATGTTCAAAGTTTGACGTAATTATATTGTGTTACTGTTATATTGAGTTTGAGACTATGTAGTTTGTGTGTGTTTGAGACTGTGTAGTTTGTGTGTGTTTGAGACTATGTAGTTTGTAATTGTATTTTCAGTTTATTTTTGCTTGTGAATAATGAACTGCATGTCGATCTGATTAGGTTGGACCGATCGATTCGGGAACCGGCTCCCTCGCCGGTTTGAGGGTCGGTCCGGTTCTAATAACATTGATTAGTATAGCTAATTAAAGTTCAAACACATGATTTAAAAAAAATTTGAAGGAGCTTAGCTCTCTTTACTCGATACCGAGGAGGCGAGGAGGCCATTCATTCAATTTCAAAGTTACAATCTTTAGTGATCTTTAAAAATGTTTTAAGGGGAGGGTATTATAGTAATTACATAAGTTATTGCTTTCAGTCCCCTTCTTCCTAAGCCAACGAAAAAGGAAGTTAATGGATTGGCAGACAATATATGAAGAGTGATGAACACGCGCGACATGGAAAGCAACAAACTTGGTCAAATTGGGACCAACTGCCACTGCCGGAGAGAGAAAGAGAGGCAAATGTGGCTTGTGGCCTGTGCTGTGGCCTTCCTGGAGCTATAGCTTCTTCTTCCTCCTCTTCCTCTTCTTCTTCTTCTGTCATTGTCGCTGTCGACAATTTTTGGCTGTATCTCTTCCAATTACTGAATCCTTACAAATTCCCTATTTCAAAAAGAGGGTCTTTTTTCAGTCCTCCAACCAAAGAACATGAACCGCCTCCCAATCAGCCTTCAATGATTCAACCCAATCTCAGTTCTTGCTTCTCCAAGCATTTCAAGATTCTGGGTCTCTATTAATTTCGCAGTTTGCCCAGATTCTTGCTTCAAAATTCTTCCTTTCAGCTTCTGCAATGTCCCAATGGAGTTAGGTAAGCTATTTACGGCAGCACATTATTAGATTAAGAAACATGTCTCTCAAAGGTTGTCATATCTTGACATCTTCTGCTGTGCTTCAATTAAATATGTGTGTCGGTGCATCCTGCATCCAAAAAATATGTATTTTATGATAATAATAACAACCATGTTGTTCTTATTCAGTTGACAGTTTCATTCTCGACACATTTGGCAGATTCCAGAAAGATTCCGGGGAAATTCATACTGGGTTTAGCTACATTGTCCTAAAGTAGTGAACTTTCTCTAAAATTAATTAACCCTGCCTTCCTAGGAATACAAATATGCCAAGTTTTGAGTTTATATTGCCTGAATTGATGCATTAGCATGCTCATTTTGCTGAAAAGGGACATTTTTCTTGTTGGTGGGAACCATGTCAAGAATTTGTTCTTAAGTTCTTGATGTCAAAATGTCCCAATTCTCAGTAAAAGCATGTTTAATCTCAAATGTGCTTCTGCCATGTTGAACTTATGTTGCTTGGTTGGAGTTAGGTTTCAGTTCATGCCAAAAGCTGCTGACTTTGGACTCTACTTTTGAAATTCGTAGGTTTGTGATGTGAGATTCCTCCACTGAATCTATGGAGTCACCTTTTTCAAGAAGCTTGGATGGAAGTTTCAGAAAGTCCAATTCTGGTGAGTCAGTCAGCATACAGAGATGAAGTTTTGGAGTACCAGTTTTTCTCACCTAAGAAAATTCAGTTCTTGCACTTAAAATTGCTGTTTATTGATACATTGCTTGAATCTTTACCATCAATGAGGTTATTTCGAGGCGTAAAAATACAAACTTTTTTACTGGGAATTTGAGACATCAAAAAATTAAACATATATGTAGGTGCAGGAGCATAAATACTAGGTTATTTCAACTTAGAACATTCAATTCTTGGACTCTGATTTGCTATCTTTGATACTAATTGAATTTCAACTTAAAACTTTTTTTCTTGTAACACAGATTTCTCCGCATCTGGAATCTCAAATTCAAGCAAACGCTTTGCTCCATCAAGAAAAGCGTTCAAGGGTCTCAAAGACTACACAAAGCACGTCACTGATCTCGAATTATTCAGTCAAAATCTCGAGGATTGGGTTCTTGAGAATTCAAAATCATTTACACATCCAGAAACTCAAGAACACTCTTTTCCTCCACCATTTGAACTCGATGAACTGATGAAGCTTGATTTAGCTCTAGAAGGTGTTTTGCTCCAACAACTATGCCGAATGCCACGATCTTCATACCCACTTGACGGATTAACAGGTGATGAGTTCCTTGCATTAGAAGATTTCTTATTTGCTGTTGCAAATGGTCTGTGGCGCACCTTTTGGCACCGGAGTGGGGCCCTACCTTTCCTCGTATCTTGTCCCCGGCGCTCTGGATCCAAGTTCTACACTGTAGACAAAGCAATATCGAGAGGGAAGATCGGGGATCTCTCTGGTTTGGCATTGATATCCAGAACTGAGAACGAAGTAAGTGTTCGATGGAACCGTGTTATGGCATTCTTGTTATATAAACCCGATATAATGTGTGGAGACAACGATCTAAGGTTGTCTGTCGATTCCATCTGCGAAGCCCTGTTCCGTGGTTTCAAGATTCTTGTCTCGAGGGCAATGGACAAGTTTGATGGTGTGGAGTATGATTCAGTCTTCATTCTTGTTCTTGATTCGAACTATGGTGGAGTGGTGAAGCTCGGGGGCGACATCAGCAACATAGAACTCACCCCGTCAGATCCATACCGAGCTTCGGCTGACTGGATCAAGAAACATGCCAAGGTTTGTGTCTCACCTGTGGATCAGATTTGGAACAAGCTTGGGAATGTAAATTGGGGAGATCTTGGGACACTACAGTTGATTATGGCAACTTTTTACTCGATCGTGCAATGGCACGGGCCACCAAGGAAGTCGATTGCCTCGTTGGCATCGGGGCATGGCCTTCGGCTTCAGAAACGGAGGATGGAATGCTGCCTTATGGAGAGTGAGAAGGCACTTGTTCCTTTCAAACCGCCACGTCATCAAGATGCCGAAATCATTGAGCTTGAGGATGATGACGAGATTTTGTGTTCGGGCAGGGATTTGCGGCATTTGAGGTTCGATCCTGGTGAGGTATTGCTTCTAGAGGATCAACAGCAGCAGGGGCCAAAGAGTTTCCAGGTAAAGGACGAAACTAGTATCGAAAACTGATCTGAAACACAATATTGAACTGTCGAAAACGTCGACCTTGACGTATCGAAAGTTTATTGATTGGTGACAATTCGTGTCGACGGGTCAATCGTGGGTCGTGTCAAAATACACGATCCGTGATTCATGATGGGTCAATTTTCAAGACTCAAAAACGACCCGCGTGTCTCATTTTAATTTGTATGTAAATTTGCGGGTCATCCTGTCGACCCATATGACCCACTGATTCATGCAATGACCCACTGATTCATGCAATGGCCCAAGTGGCCTATATGACCCGCACGACTCGTGCGACCCATGAACTTATATATAATTTATTATAATATATATTTAATTATACAGATCCACGGGTTGATCTACAGGTCTATAGGTACAACCTAAACCCAACCCCATTTTTCATACAAGCCGAGTGGGTTATGTCAAAATGACCTGCGGAATCAAAATTTTCGACCCAAATACGATCCATGAGCGGATCACCCATGAATCACCCATGAATCGTGTCCAAAATTGACATCCCTTTTATTCTACGTCGAGTCGAATCTTTTATATCGATCTTTCTTATAAATTTAAGTAAGTTGGTCAAGTTGATATTGATATTCTTGTATTTCAGGTACATGAGTCTCTTGTTGGTGCCACCGGGAAGCACTGTCTTTACAGTGCGGTTTCCCTCGAATACCCGTCTGAATTGCTAACCCTATACGTCGGAGCTCACCCGTCTAGACTCGAACAATCATGGGAAGACATGAGTCTTTGGTACCAAGTCCAGAGGCAGACCAAGGTGCTTAACACCTTAAGGCAGCAAGCAGTATCCAACCGATACTTACCCGAGATCGTCGCCTCAGGACGTATCCAACATTCGGGTCATTGTTCTAAAGAGAGTCCTGGAGGGAGATGCGATCACCCGTGGTGCGGGACACCCGTTCTAGTGACCCACCCAATAGGTGAGTCGCTATCGCTCGTGATTGCACGGGACGGGCCATTTCCTGTTGACGAGGCCATTCGGGTTTGCAGAGACGTGCTAGCCGCTCTAAGGAGTGCGTCCATAGCCAATGTCCAACATGGCGATATTTGTCCGGAAAATATCATGAGGGTTGTAGACACCAAAGGTATACTACTTTTCCATAGTACAAGTAGGGGTGTCAATTTGTGTCAACAGGTTAATCGTGGGTCGTGTCAAAATATGCTAAATCCAAACACGATTCATAATGCATGATGGATCAATTTTCAAGACCCAAACACGACCCGCGGGTTCACGAGTCAACCCGGATGAGCCGTGGACCCCGTGTTATTTTAATTTGTACAGTATGAAATTCGCGGGTCAACTCAGACTCACGTGACCTGTCGACCCATATGACTCACTGATTCATGCAGCCCACGTGATTCACATACATATAATTTATTATAATAAATATTTAATTATACGTATCCACGGTTGACCTACGGGTCGCTAGGTACACCCAAACCCGGCATTTTTCATATGGATTGAATGGGTCGTGTCCAAAATTGACACCCATTGTACAAGGGTTGATTTACTCAATTTGAAAGTTCAAGGGTGAGATTGCCATTTCCCCCTTTTCAAAGTCAAATCAATTGGTATCTGATATTTCAAAATTTTAGGTCGAAATGGCTTGAGGAGCAAATTTCTTCACGTTCTCACTTCTTGGGGCCGTGCAGTCCTAGACGATCGCGACAGCCCTGCCGTAAACTTACAGTTCTCATCGGCTCACGCACTTCAGCACGGAAAGCTCTGTCCTTCGTCTGATGCCGAGAGCCTCGTCTACCTTCTCCTCTTCCTTTGTGGAGGAGAACTGCCACAGCCCGACTCCATCGAATCCGCCTTGCATTGGAGGGAGACGAGTTGGTCCACACGATCAATACAGTCTAAGCTCGGTGAGGTCTCGGCTCTGCTCAAGGCGTTTGTGGACTATGTCGATAGCCTCTGTGGAACCCCCTACCCGGTCGACTACGATATATGGATGAAACGATTGGATGCTGCGGTTGATGGTAAGGGAAAGTCGATTATGTGAATAAGATTATTCATTAGAGTCTGTTCTGTAATTTGGTGAGTTTCAACTCCAAAATCTTCTACTTAAATGGAAAATTTTGTGTTCTTGATCAAAAAAAAAAATGTGTTTTTTTGTTAGATTTAGATATCTTGATTTGGTGTGTGGAAGAACAAGAAAGAATCAAATTTTTAAGCAAATACTGTTTTTTTCTATAAATTAAATATTAAATTACTAGCTGAGTTTGACATGAGTGTATATTTTATTTTAGTTTTTATAGTAAATTGCTAATTAAATATTTTTGATTGTGCAAGCTCTGTGTTCATTTTGGGTAATTTCAAATGGAAAATACTTTCTAAAATTGCTAAATCAAACTAAAGTTTTATTATAATGATCAAACTCGCCATAAATTTTACATAAAATTAAGCAAATTCTTAAATTCACAAATGAAAATATTAAAATAGTATGTCATAAAAAATATAATCCAAAATTATGGCGGGAAATTTGTGACATGAATTCAAAAAAAAAAAATTGTATTTTAATTATTTTTCATGTGTGACTAATATATAATTTGACAAAACTATTTTTTTATACATTAGGAAAAGTATAGTTATTAATTATTATTTTTAAAATAAGCAAAATTTAGCTAACATCTGGTATTTAGCCCATTTTATAAATAAGATGTCGGTGTGTCTGACTTGTAACTTTGCCTGACAACCAATTTTTTTTTGTTGTTGACAAACAACAAATCAAATTTTTGGAATTGAACAAACAACAAACCTACCTCAAATTTTCATCATGTTTGAACAGATTTTTCAATGTTTGAGAGAGTTATTAAATCAACAGTAGTTAAAGTATTCTAAGGAAAGTGTATTACGACTTAATAACTTTCTCAAACATTGAAAAATCCGTTCAAACATAATGAAAATTTGAGGTAGGTTTGTTGTTTGCTCAATTTTAAAAGTTTGGTTTGTTGTTTGTCAACAAAAAAATTTCGATTTACAGTTTGGTTTTTCCTCAAAATTCAGTTGTTGTTTTTTGGTAATTAACCCTTTTAGGTAGTGGGTCCCCATGGTTGGTTAGGTACATCATGAAAATACAAACATCAGCTGACATCATTCCATCCTACCATGTTTGGGAAATAACACGACATTTGCAACTTCTCCATTAACTGTAGCTGACATGGATGATAATCTAATAGCTTGAATGAGTAAAACCCAGTTCTCTGATCATGAAGGTGATTGATTACATTCATCTGCAGATCGGGACATCGAAAAATACTCTTTTTTTTTCAAGATTTACTTGATGTTTCGTGTCAAGGTGTGTAGAATCTAAAAACCATGATCTGACAATACAGATTTACAACTACAGATTTGGTTGTTTTGAGAAGTTAGACTGTAACACAGACAAACAGCAGCTCTTGCTGTCTGGTTTTCTGCAATATTCTGAGTCAATCGGGTTCACGGGGTTGCAATGAGGCTGCTGATGTGGAAGTCCGATAGACAACTCGAGGCTGAGATCCGGGAAGGGTTCCTCCGTAGTCAGTCCACTGCTGCAGTTGGATTCTTCTCCAGAATGATCACATCCTATGACAAACTTCTTCATGTTCTTGATGTGTTTGGTTTCTTGGGGCACAAGCAAGGTCCAAGAATCTTGTTGTTTGTTGTTGTTGATGGTGGTGGTGGTTGAATTGAGGGGACAGTGTGTCTGAGGATCGATCCCCCGGCTGTAAAGCTTCCTTTTGATGTGCGTGTTCCAGTAGTTCTTGATCTCGTTATCTGTTCTTCCCGGGAGTCGAGCAGCAATGAGCGACCACCTAAGGAAAAAATGATCAATTCAAGAAACCCTAACTGAATTGTAGACAATAAGTTCAAGAACAACTTACTTGTTGCCCAAGAGACTATGTAGGTTGATGATGAGCTCGTCTTCCTCCTCGGTGAAATTCCCGCGCTTCAAATCCGGTCTCAAGTAATTAATCCACCTCAATCTGCAACTCTTTCCACATCGAAGCAAACCTGCATAACACAACCAACCATTATACACATTGAATCTGTGTTTCTCGTGCGGAACATCGATATTGATGGAACCTAGGCGTCGCCTCGGATACCACCGGGCGGCGTCTGGAGTTTTTGAAGGGCGTTGCCTCTACATCACTATAGAATCCACTGACCCCTGACGACATGGAGCATTTAATGCAAAACTTAAATTGTACCCAGTACTCTTCATTGATATTTTAGACCCTCTGACCTAAGAGTAACCATGGTTAGATTCTCAATCAGCAGGGCAGACCAACTGAGGTACAACCTTAACCAGATGAACATTGTATCGATTTTTGACTATAAATATTGTCCACCTACCTTTGTACCACTAATCAATTCTCTGACTTACACACATTTACTTTCAACCAATCTCTTACTGACTTAGTTATCGAAGGGGAAACAAAGGGCAACACTTGGACGTTTCTTATTGCATGTCATTGAAGGACAAGACCAGACGACAACGTAATACCACGTGAGCAGAATCATCGACTAGAAGAAGTAAAAATCCAACAGAAATAAGTCCTTACCGGCAGCTTTCGGGAGAGATCTCCATGAACAAGGACTGTGTCTCATGATATATTGTACGAGCTTATCGTCTTCCTCTTTCGTCCACGCACCTTTATTCGTATGCTCCTTCTCACAACACGGTGATCGAACCATGATTCCGATCGTTAGTTTGAGATCGGAGATGAATGTTGTTTGTTGGTATAAAGTTGTTAATGAGTTGAAGGGAGGTTGTTAAGGTGTGAGGATATAAGAGAAGGAAGGAGGAGGTGAGTTAGCCTGCACTTGACTCGGAGCTTTGTGTTGTAAATTAATGGTGAGTTTTGACCGAGTTGGTGACACGGAGACGAGTGGTTGCAATTCCAAGTTAGTGAGTGATTTGGTAGGTTGCTCAACTCTCGCTCTTTATTGTTTCCAATTAGTTTCCAAACGATCCGGAAGACAAGGGTATTTATATGTCTTTAAATAAATTAAACTATAATAATTTTAATCGTAAAATTATAGTTTCACGGGAAAAAAAATCTAAAATTTGATTTAGAAGTACTAGAATAATATATTTTCTATATGATTATACGGATATAACCAGGAACGAAGCCAATTTTTTTTTTCAGTGGAGGCAATTATTAGAGTAATGACAAATAGTTGAATTAATAAAAAACAGTGGGGACAAATGTATAATTTAAAATGGTTAAATTGAAAATTATTACATTTTTATGGTCAAATTTACACAAAATCAAAACTTGAGGGGGCCTCCTCGTTCCTTAATACCTCTGTGTCTAGATATAACCAGTTATGATATTAAAAATTATACATACTATAATTATAGTTATTAGGGGTGAAATCGGACCGGTCATACCAATGTTTTACTATTTCGGTCAGGTACTTATCTTTTCGGACTGGAATTTATTTTAAAAAAAGTACGACCAAAATAGCGTATAAGGAAAAATAATCCGTCCATTCAGATTTTCGGTTTAAACCGAAAAAAACAAAAAATATACATTCAAAACCAAAATAAAGTATTCAAAATCAAATTAAATAACAAAATAACTCAATTTAACAATGTTTACATAATTGTTTACCGATTAAACAACTAAAATAACAAAATTATTATTTGTTTGTATTCATTAATTAACTATATTAATAAATAATAATTAATATAATATATAAAATTATATACATCGGACCGAACTCCACAGTCTTTTAGATTCGTAGATCGAACGGTCTAAAAAATAGTTATAATTTAAAAAATCAAACCCTAAACCAACCCGTACATTTTCGGATCGATCCGATTTTCACCGAATTTTCAAACGACCCGATTTTTGCTTTCATCCCTAATAGTTATGACTATAATTTATAATTTAAAAATATAATACACGTATAACATTTTTATTATACAATCCGACAATCGTTCCAACGAGCATTTACGGACGGATCGTGTTAATATAATACAATTATAGTAGGGCCGGACTTCAGCCCAGTCTAAAATAGATGGACCTCTAAGGCCTAATATGGATATATATTTATTACATGGAAAATATTGACACAAATATAATAAAATAAAGTACAAATTTCCATAAGAAAACCATAACTTTCAAATCGCCCCCTAAAGTTTAAAAAAAATTAAAATTAAATTAATTTCCCATCTCATAATTTATTTTATTGTGTTAATTATTTGAAAAAAAAATATGACGAGATGTAAATTTTATAGGTGGAAAATGAAAAATAGAGGTAGGAAATGGACGAATATTGGACAATGTATGCGAGTAACGGGACTAATTATGAAAACTCTAAAAGTTTAGGGGAAAAACTATATGCCCAGGAGTTAAAGTGTAAAGGAAAAGGCGAAAAAGTTCGAGATCAGAAACAGGAAGGAACGTCGCCCGACTTCCGAGTCAGCAGAAATATAGATCAGTTAAAACTGAGGAAAGGTGTCGTCCTCTTCCTTCGGACATCTCGATTCCGATTGATCTAGGGTTTCTGATCTGCTCAATTCCTCTCAGGTACCCTCTGCGCTCCAATGTATGTTTATGCATATGGAGCGATAACATGCCTATGATTTCAGCTACACCTTCTGCTTATGTGTGTGATATAGTGGCGGTGATTTTAGGTTTGTGTTTTTTTTCTCATTAACCTAGGTTTCTGATTTGCTCTAATTTCGATTGGGCGAGTCTGTGGCGTGAACTGTGCATTAGCTGAGCGGGATTGTTGCTTCCAAGAGTCGGTGATTTTGCTCGAATGTTATGTTCTGCTGTCTAATAGTTGCTCGTAATGGTTGGAAGTAGCCATATATGTAAATACTAGAATTGAAATCGAGTTTTGAATTTTTTTTTTGTCTTTCCATTTGATTGTTGCTAGGAGCTGAGATGACTAGGTTTCTTGTGGGGGGCAAAGTTGTGGAGGGAGTTGATTTACTGAAGAAGAAGCACTGGGCGTGGCGTTTGTATTCGTGGCCCTTTGCCATTATTTATGCAGCTTGGGCAATTGCTGTTGTTCCTAGCATTGACTTTGGAGATGCTTCTATAGTATTTGGAGGGCTTGTAGCGTTCCATATATTGGTCTGGCTTTTCACAGCTTGGTCCGTGGATTTCAACTGCTTTGTCAATTATAGTAAGGTATATTTTCAACCATAGCGTTCTCTTCCCTCTTTTGATTTTTCTAAATGCTTTACTATAAGATGTCTGGACAATCTGGTTGATCTTCGTTCAAGCATTTGATTATAACCCAATTGCACGTCCGTGGAAAATTGATTGTATGCAGGTTAATGATATTCACCTTGCTGATGCCTGCAAAATTATTCCTGCAAAATTTTCTGGCTCTAAGGAAATCGTGCCTCTTCATTTTCGAAAATTAGTAAGTATCATATCATTTCTGTTCAGTGTTGTTAACTGTAGAAGGTCTAGAGCCACCATTTTTTATAATGCATTGCTCTACAAAGATGATTTTATCGATGCTTGCCTTGTAACTCGTCTGTAGGTATCTGTTTGGTTAGATCTTTTGTTGCTTTTCTACTTTGTTAATTATGTCTATTATCTAGTATAGACTCTTGTCTAGATATTTTCTTTCTTTCTGAATGACTTCTAGTTGTCTCACTCTCCTTTGGACTAAATTTATGATCTTAATTCCACAGGCAGCAGGTTCTTCATCATCCTCGGATGTGGAAGAAATATATTTTGATTTTAGAAAACAGCGGTTCATATATTCTGCTGAAAAGAATACGTTTGGCAAACTTCCTTATCCCACGAAGGAAAATTTCGGTCATTATATTAAGAGCACCGGCCATGGAACTGAACTCAAAGTTAATGCAGCCACTGAAAAATGGGGGCGGAATGTGTGAGTTACCTCTACAGATCTCCATCTCTATCTATTTTGCTGTTTTGTCTTGAATGCATTGGTCTGATTTTTTCTTTCATCTTTATGATATTGTTCTTAGCAACAATATGTCATTCCATTATTGGCAGTTTACAGAAAAGATCTTATTTGGAATGTTCAACAAGTAATTTGATGATACAGTAATGTGCATTGGTTTCATGTTCTTCTTGCTGCTATTTTGACTTGCAATATTGATGAGCATAGTGTTAAGTATTTTTTGAATTTTATTTCCAATTTTTCGTCATGAACTTGGTTAGATTTACTTTTAGGAAAGAGAAAAATCGAGTTTCTCTGCAGAGCAATCTGTCCTGAAGCTCCAGCTATTTCTACATCAGATTCACCAAATATAGAGTTCCTCAACCTAGATATAAGCTGCATGAGTTAATAACGTTTTTTATTCTTCCAGATTTGACTATCCACAACCTACATTTCAGAAGTTGATGAAAGAGAACTGCATGGAGCCATTTTTCGTTTTCCAGGTTAGATTGTCTGGTCTCTTTAACTTTCTATTCTCGCTTCAGTATTCTTAATGGATCAATTGGTATCTGCTCTGAATGAATATGAAGTGCCCGTGGATGTGCTTTGACGAAAGTCTCATTGTTATACTTGCTGGTATTATTATTTGCTCGTGATAACAGGTTTTCTGTGTGGGTCTGTGGTGTTTGGATGAGTACTGGTACTATAGTTTGTTCACTCTCTTCATGCTGTTCATGTTTGAGTCTACAATGGCAAAAAGTCGCTTGAAGACTTTGACTGAGTTAAGGCGGGTTAGAATTGATAGCCAGACAGTCATGGTGTATCGATGCGGGAAGTAAGTTATACAAATATATGAATAAATTACTGTTTAGCCATTTTTTGGAAGCTAATCTTTGAATATACAGATGGGTGAAACTCTCTGGTACAGAGCTCTTGCCAGGTGATGTTGTCTCTATTGGACGTTCTATGGACCAGAATGGTGAAGAAAGATCCGTTCCAGCCGATATGCTTATACTATCTGGTAGTGCTATAGTTAATGAAGCCATTCTCACCGGCGAGTCTACACCTCAATGGAAGGTTAATAATTTTGTTCCTAACCAACAGTTATCTACATATCTGTTTTCATAGACCTCAATTATACGATATGAGTGTTCTTTTATTCTGTAACTGAGTTGATTATTTCGTCTATATATTCCATCACATTTGGATATTGTAGTCATCTCACATTGATTTCGCCGGTATGGTCTTTTTCAGTTTCATAGATACATATAATGTGATTTTCATTGAGCAGGTGTCTGTCACGGCAAGGGGAACTGATGAGAAGCTGTCTGTGAAGAGAGATAAAGCACATGTCTTATTTGGTGGGACAAAGATACTGCAGCATACTTCGGATAAGGTTGATTGTTGTAAAAAAATAAGTTGTTCAGATCTGCTTGCAGATAATAAATGCTTATACCGTACCGTCTTTCATTTCTTTTATGGTGCCAGAGTTTTCCTTTGAGGACTCCTGATGGCGGCTGCTTGGCTGTTGTTCTGAGGACTGGTTTTGAAACTAGTCAGGGAAAGTTGATGAGAACTATCCTCTTCTCTACAGAAAGGGTATTTTTTTCTAATTCTTTTTTAATGTCGAGTAATTGTTTATTTGCTATTGAATATTTTCTCGTTGTTACAAATTTAATGTATTTATGGTTGATGTGTAGGTTACTGCTAACAGCTGGGAAAGTGGTCTATTCATATTATTTTTGGTTGTGTTTGCAGTGATAGCAGCTGGTTATGTACTTAAAAAGGTGATAAACATACTAGTTAGTTCACATATTAAGTATGCTAAATGTTAACCTTACTGTTTTCTGAAACATCTTCTCAAATCTTCAATCAGGGGCTGGAGGATCCAACAAGAAGCAAGTACAAGCTTCTTTTAAGCTGCTCACTTATTATAACTTCTGTAATTCCTCCTGAGTTGCCAATGGAGCTATCGATTGCTGTTAATACATCTTTGATTGCATTAGCACGACGTGGCATATATTGCACTGAACCTTTTCGGATTCCTTTTGCTGGGAAGGTAACTTGGATCTATTAACGTTTCATTATTGCGTGTCGGTGGCATTCATCGTAGTGGCATCCTTTTAATTTTCAAAAGAACCCGCCAAAAGATATGCCAGTTGTAATTCATTTTGAAAGTGTCATTTAATTACATCAATTACTTTTTTATTTTCTTACTGAGCTAATAAGTTGTGTGAATTTATCCTCCAGAGGGTAATTAAAATGATATTTGGATGAGCCAAAACCTTAAATTGTCTTTCGTCAAATATTTGATTCCCACTAATGATATACTTATTTTGCTTTCAGGTTGATATTTGCTGTTTTGACAAAACTGGGACACTTACATCTGATGACATGGTACATGCATTCAAACTTAGTTCATTTCATGGAATGATGTTTCCCATTTCTCTTTTCATCTTCTTATGTTACTATTTCAGGAATTCAGAGGAGTCTGTGGACTACCTGGTAATACAGATCTGGAATCTGATATGTCTAAAGTACCAGCTCGGGCACTTGAAATTTTGGCCTCCTGCCATGCTTTGGTTTTCGTCGATAACAAGCTGGTACGCTAAAGTAATTTATGATAAATCCATTCCGTTATCTATATCTAAGCTGGAAATTTGATGTGCTTAATCTAGTTCTTTGTTTGGTACACTTTTTGTTTGTCCTGTTTTGCTTACTATTGTCGTGTTCAAGAAAGGTTGGTGATCCTCTCGAGAAGGCTGCTCTGAAAGGGATCGATTGGAGTTACAAAGCTGATGAGAAAGCCATGCCAAAGAAGTAGGCCTCATTATTTCTTTTATATATATATATATATATATATATATATATATATTCACTGTTCTTTCAGGGGGTTTCCCTGTTCTATTTCAATGAGGTTAAATGGTTAATACAATAGGTTGTCTACCTAATCAACTTTTGCCATTTGCTTTGGGTATTTATTGAAGGTAGCATTGTTTCTTAATTTTTTAGTTATGGCGAAGTTTTTTATTCTTCTGTCTCCCTAAAACACACTCCTTTGCTCTTTAAACAATGTATTTTACTTGTGCGTTGCTGAAATTATTCGGTTTTCAGCTCTAGTGTATTCCATATTTACTTTACAGGACCTGACCATTTGTCATAACAAATGCAGGGGAGGTGGTAATCCTGTTCAGATTGTTCAGAGACACCATTTTGCTTCCCACTTAAAGCGAATGTCTGTTGTTGTTCGTGTACAAGAGGAGTTTTTTGCTTTTGTCAAGGTTCATTTTTTTTTTTTTAAATCGGTTTATCTTCCATGTTAAAGTTGGTGAATTAACTTTATTAGTTGTGTTGCTGGTCTCTTATCATATAGGGTGCACCTGAAACAATCCAAGATAGACTTGCCGACTTACCGTCGTCTTATGTGGATACTTATAAGAAGTATACACGCCAGGGTTCTCGTGTGCTTGCCCTTGCCTTCAAGTCTCTTCCTGATATGACAGTAAGTTGTTTCTCTTTATGCTTAGTTTCTTAAACATTCATTTTGAAAATTTTCAGTAGTGTAGTTTAATATTGATCTTCTGTAGTACTTTTGTTGGTGTCGAACAATCTTGATGAGAATCCATTGTTTACTTAGGTCTTAAAGTATTTTCCAATGCATAATAGTTCATTAACTACTGGTCTCTAGACAAACACTCATTAACTCTACTTTTTATTTTTATTTTAATAATGCCTAGTGTCTTCTTAATCATGTGAAGGTTAGTGAAGCTCGAAGCTTGGACAGGGATGTTGTGGAGAGTGGCCTTACTTTTGCTGGTTTTGCTGTGAGTAACCGTTAGTTACATTCCTGTAGTGAATCATACATTATGTCTATATTGCTTCCTTTAAAAGGTATTTTTCAATCGTTCTTTTACTGACCTTGTTCATCCAATACAACATAGGTATTTAACTGTCCTATCCGAGCAGACTCAGCTTCAGTTTTGCTTGAACTGAAAAGATCATCACATGACTTGGTTAGAAGTGCTCTTCTTTTGATATTGATCACTGTTTGTTAAAGGATAATTATGATTATGAGCAACTGTTTCAACTTCAGGCAATGATTACGGGTGACCAAGCACTGACTGCATGCCACGTGGCTAGCCAAGTTCATATCATCTCAAAAGCTGCATTGATTCTGACTCCAATAACGGATGGTGGGGTTTATGAATGGGTTTCACCCGATGAGGCAGAGAGGCTACCGTACAGGTGTCATATCCTATGATAGTTTGATAGCTTCTCCAGAAGTCATGGAATATTTACAATGCTAGTTGAATAAGTTTAATATAATTCTATAGAAGCCATTTTTCTAAGATCAAGTGTAGTGTCAACCCTAATCCTATTTAACAAGGATTTTAATGTAAATTATAGATTTGTCTTTATTCTTACACTCTGACCAAAGACAAATTGCTTACAGTGATAAAGATGTTGAAATTTTATCGGAAACCTACGATCTATGCATAGGAGGTGACAGCATCGAGATGTTGCAACGCACAAATGGAGTTCTACTAGTCATTCCGTTTATCAAGGTGCCATTATTATTATTCCCTATTCCTTTCTTCCGCCACTCAAAACATTAGTTTGCACATGAGTATGAATTTGACCTTTTCCTCCCTATGCTCTTCAGGTATTTGCAAGAGTTGCTCCCCAACAGAAAGAACTCATTTTGACTACATTTAAATCAGTCGGTAGGATGACACTGATGTGCGGTGATGGAACCAATGATGTCGGAGCTCTGAAGCAGGTTCATGGTTACAATCTAATTTCTGATTAGTGTTTCATGATTTCACAATCCTCTAAAGTTAATATATTTTCTGATTCTGCAGGCTCATGTGGGAGTTGCTCTTTTAAACGCGGTACCTCCAACATCACCTAATGATCCATCCAAAGACGAAGCTTCAAAGAAATTGAAGAAACCCAAGCCCTCAATTGTGAACGGAGAAGGTTCAAGACCCAAA
Source organism: Chamaenerion angustifolium (assembly GCA_946814005.1). NCBI lineage: Eukaryota > Viridiplantae > Streptophyta > Magnoliopsida > Myrtales > Onagraceae > Chamaenerion > Chamaenerion angustifolium. The sequence continues at coordinate 1,535,694 of OX328281.1, forward strand.
GCAGTGTCAAGATTATCAGAATCTTCACCTGCAAATCGACATTTAAATGCTGCAGAGTTGCAGAGGCAGAAATTGAAGAAGATGATGGATGAGATGAACGAGGAAGGTGATAGCCGTGCAGCTCCTGTGGTCAAGCTTGGAGATGCTTCCATGGCTTCACCGTTTACTGCGAAGCACGCATCGGTAGCCCCAACCACCGATATAATCCGCCAGGGACGAAGCACCCTTGTCACCACTCTACAGATGTTCAAGATTCTCGGGTTGAATTGCCTCGCGACTGCTTATGTGCTCAGTGTGATGTATTTGGATGGAGTTAAGCTTGGAGATATCCAGGTAAGATACTAATTATTGAGCAAAAATGTTTAATTACCAAATGTCATACCGAACTTGGGACGATTTGCAAAAGAGACACTGCACCATTTTTCTTGACAAATAGCAAAGCAAAAAATTTGACAAAACACACTTTTCTCCGTGAAAATTGACGAAGTTGTTAAAAAAGACATAAGTACCCTAACTTAAAAATAGGGTAATGTCACTTTGGCCCCCATAAGTTTTGACCTTTTAAGGATTCCTTTTTTATGTTTAAAACATAAAGGGGAGATTCCTTGGAAACTCTCAAAGCATTAGGGGCCGAGGCATATTTTGCCCTTTCTAAATATAAGGTATTCGTGTTCTTTTTTAACATGCATCAAATTTAACACAAAATGTTTTTGCAGGTGTACAATAAGCTCAGTTACTTATTTTTGAAAAAGAGAGTTTAGTATTTTTTTTGTAATTCATCCAGAATCCGGTTTAAAGTCCATAATCATCTAGAGTAAAAAATATGTAACTTGCATACTGGAATTTTAAAAATTCTGTCATTATTTGCAGGCGACAATCAGCGGAGTCTTCACAGCCGCCTTCTTCCTCTTCATCTCCCACGCAAGGCCACTCCCCACCCTCTCAGCCACCCGACCCCACCCCAACATTTTCTGCTGCTACGTCCTCCTCTCCCTCCTCGGGCAGTTTGCCCTCCACATCCTCTTCCTCATCTCCTCCGTCAAGGCTGCTGAGCGATACATGCCCGAGGAATGCATCGAGCCTGACTCTGAGTTCCACCCGAACCTAGTCAACACCGTCTCCTACATGGTCAACATGATGATCCAGGTGGCCACTTTTGCAGTCAACTACATGGGACACCCCTTCAACCAGAGCATCCCTGAAAACAAGCCCTTCTTATATGCACTTTTAGCCTCGGTTTGTTTCTTCACTGCGATTACTTCCGATCTATTCAGGGGCCTCAACGATTGGCTGAAGCTCGTGCCACTGCCTTCGGGTCTGAGAAATCGTCTTCTTCTGTGGGCCTTTCTCATGTTCGTGGCTTGCTATTCATGGGAGAGACTGCTGAGGTGGATTTTTCCAGGGAAAGTCCCTGCTTGGAGGAAAAAGCAAAGGCAGGTTGCTGCTAGCTTAGACCGAAAGAAGAATCTGTAAAAGGTATGATTCGACAAACTCGAAAATTTTGGTCCATACATAATCGTTGATTTAGAGAGCGCAACCGCAACCGAGATTGTCCGTTTTGCAGTCTATAACTTGTTCCAAATGTATTTTATGGCAAATTGAGGTTAGTATTGCTAAGTTAAAGTTCAAATGTTCTATAGATCAGCCATGATCACTAACTTTGCTGCAGTATACTATATAGAGGATGTTTATTGAATCTTTTGGTTATTCAAAATAGAGCGAAGTTTCCAGAAATATCAAGAAATGCAATGCAATATTCATTAGAGTATTTTTTGCATTATTTGAATTAAAACGTAAAATGAAAGGTGACTTCTCATTTTTAATTCTATTTTTTCTCCTGAAAAAATAATTAGTTTGCCCTCTAACTTAAATTATGTCGCTGTAATTTTATTTTTATATCTTGATTCTTGAGGAAGGAAGGAGCAATTCAAATTACAAAACTTAGGTATTTGCATATATATACATATATGCTACTACTGAGCAACAAAGACTAGAGTGTTCATTATAGTAGCTGGGACTCCATCGATTGATTGATCTAAAGCTTACTACTAGTTGGGGCAGCAGCAATGTGCTTAGTGTGGCGGCCCTGGGCAATTGTCTTCCCTGAATTCCACGGTTTCAGTAGCCATGGTCTTACTGATGCGCATAGCCTTTGCTTCGATCTCGATCTCCTCCTGAAAATGGACAATAATCATGTAGACAGTTCATGAATCATGAACATCCTTCAGATCTCAGTTCTCTCCGATTCGGGGAACACAAAATTCCGAGCGTTTTCATCATGAAAATCGATTTGACTAGACTAAAGATTAGAAGTGTTTGTCAACTGAGCTGAAAAGGAGTTGTGGAGTGGAGGTGGAGATTGTGGTTCGTACATCTAGATGAGCTTATCTCCATCGAAACTCCAGTAGCTTGATAGCCAAAAGTGTACACGACAGTGGATCCGAGAACATCCACCGGCATTGCAGTGACACCGCCGTGCAATCGATTATCCGCGCTATGCACCAAAATGGAAATGAACAACAATTGAGGAGCAAAAGCATCTTCAACTAAGTACAAGAATCGATAAAGATTAGAAGCTGCTAGTGAAACTGAGTAGTAGTTTTACTAGTAATCGAGTCGGGACCTTCATCAAACAGATGACGCGACTAGGTTCGACGAGATGGAGACGAAGATCGTGAACTATGAATCACTCGAAGAATCTGTACGACAAGGCATCCTCGTCGAAATTCAACGTCGAGGACTCTGCATCGGCGGATCCTCGTCCTCCACTTCCAGGAATGTCTTCAATGAGTTCAATTCCTCGTCCTCCACCTTCTTTAGTCTCGCGCTGACAATCTGAAGAACGTTTCTAGAGTCGATGCTTGAGAGTGGACGATTCCGCTTCCATCTAGAGAACTCAAAGCCACTGCTCACCGGAGTTTCACCCATGCGGTAGGTGAAAAGCAGAGTATCAGATAGGTATTTACACAGTAAAATAATAAATAAAATATTTTTTTCAACACAATTTAACGACAAATTACACAAAATTAATAAATATAATTTTTATAAATTAACTAATAATTTGTTCAGAGTTTAAAGTCCAGTTAATAAATAAATACTTAACTAATGAATTATTATATTTATTTATTTATTTTACTAATAATTAATTATGATTCGAATAGCTAAACTGCCAAGGAAGCAAGTACTGATAAAAGAGAAGACTTGACCAGGATGAATAGACGTTTTGTCTTCACCAGGAGTCCAAACAAGCGCCTCAAAATGGTCTTAAAACAGTAAAAATGATTTTTATTAGGCTACGTATCCGTGAGCCGGATGTACCCACGTTTACTTCAAAATTAGAAACAGTCTATATAAATTGTGAAGAAGAGCGGGCTTTTTGGGTGGACCGGGCGTACATCCAATCCCATCAAAATGACACCCAAAAGAGAGTGCCTTCTCTTGTATCCGGCGTACACAGCATTTAGTCAAAACTAAAGGGAAAGTCGTGGACGCTGTAAGAGAAGATACTCTATTTTGGGTGCACCGGGTGTATGTTGCGTAGTGTCAAAATGACTCCAAAACACTTAAAATCATTTTTTTCAGGGGGAGTTTGTTGTAAACCTGGTGCACGCATATTCCTGGGCATGACCTTAACACGAACGATAATTAACACGTGTTGATAATTAATTTTTTTTGGTCGAGTGTGCTTAGTTTGTATAACATATATACAACAAATAAATATAGTTATCTACTAGTTAGAGATATAATTAGTTAGCTATTAATTAATTAGTTATATCATTTAAATGTGGAATTAGTTATCTATATCCCATTCTAGTTCATTCTCTAAGTGTAAATATAGCTATTCTATTCAAATCAAATACAAGAGAAACATAGTTCATTCTAGTTCATTATATTATTATCACGTTTGATTCTTTTTATTTTGGCCAAAATGTTTGATTGATTGAGAATATGTAAATTTAACCGCCTGTAATGAAATTAAATAAGGCTCGGTTACTTATAAATTTCGAAAATATATAAATTTATCTCTAACTAATTTATAATTAAATAGTGATAAAAATATGTGGACATTAAATCTCGGTTAGTAAATTTTATTTGATTTTTACAATTTAGTTAGTAAATTATTTAAAAAATTCAGTTAACAATTTACACAATAAAATAATAAATAAAATAATTTTTTTTGACACAATTTAACAATAAATTATACAAAATTAATAAATATAATTTTATAAAGTTAATTAACAATTTATTAAAAAAAATCAATTAACAAATTATTCAGAGTTCAAAATCTAGTTAATAAATAAATACGTAACTAATTAATTATTATATATGGCCAAAAAATAATAAAAAATTATTATATATATATTTTGGGCCAATAATTAATTATGATTCGAATAGCCATACTGCCAAGAACTGATTAAAGAGAAGAATTGACCAAGGGTAAATAGACGTTTTGGCTGCACCAGGAGTCCATACAAGCGCCTCAAAATGGTTTTAAAACAGTAAAAATGAGTATTATTAAGGCTACGTATCCGTGAGCCGGATGCACCCACTTTTGCTCCTAAACTAGAAACAGTCTAATAAATTGTGAAGAAGTGAGGGTTTGTTTGGGTGAACCGGGTGTACAATCAATCCCATTAAAATGACACGTAAACGACCAAAAACATTTTTTTCGAGAGTGTGTGCTCTTGTCTCCGGCGTACACAGCACTTGGTAAAAATGAAAGGGAAAGTGTGGACACTGTAAGGAAGGACCCTCTGTTTTGGGTGCACCGGGTGTATGAGGCCTAGTATCAAAATATCTCCAAAACACAAAAAATCATTTTTTCAGGGGGAGTATTTCGTCAACCTGGTGCACGCATCTTCCTGGGCTCACCCTAACACGAACGATTTTTTTTATCTTCATTTCGAGAAGCAGTCTGTGAGAAAGAAGAAAAGAATTACTTCAATTTCTTCAACAATACGTTATTCTGCATACAACCATACGTAGATACAGTAACACATGATCGATCAATAACATCCCCGTAATCAACTCACTTCGATAAAACAATTCAAATAACTGTTAAAATTGTAAGAGTGGACTAATTTAAGATATATGAACTTGATTAAGGAAAATTTTGTATATATTGAACTTATTTTGTTACAATAACAAACTACACTATTTATAGGAGAAACATTAAGTGGATATTGAGTGAAGTAATTTGTGGAGTGATTTGTGAATGGTTGGTGGAGTGGGATTAGTGGTGAAATGATTGGTGGGGTAATTTAGGGAACTTGTTTACTCTTTCTAACACTCCCCCAAGTTAAATAGTGAGATTTATAATGTTTAACTTGTCAAGGATATTGTTGAAAAACATTCCACTGACTGCATTTGGTTTATCGGTCTGCCATTGGGCTGCTCTAATTTGTTGGTGTAGTCGTGCTGTGTCGAATGAACTCTTCTGGTTCCTCTTTGATCGAGCTCTCCTACAACTGTGTCGAATGAACTCTTGTGGTTCCTCTTCGATCGAGCTCTCCTCCAGCTGTGTCGAATGAACTCTTGTGGACAGAGCTCTTCTCCGTCTGTGTCGAATGAACTCTTGTGGTTCCTATTTGACCGAGCTCGTTCCTCTTCGACCGAGCTCCCCTCCAGCTGTGTCGAATGAACTCTTGTTGTTTCTCTTCGACCGAACTCTCCTCTGGTTGTGTCGAATGAACGTTTCTGGTTCCTCTTCGACCGAGCTCTCCTCCGGCTGTGTCGAATGAACGCTTCTGATTCCTCTTCGACCGAGCTTGTTCCTCTTCGACTGAGCTCTCCTCCACCTGTGTCGAATGAACTCTTGTGGTTTCTTTTCGACCGAGCTCTACTCCGGTCGTGTCAAATGAACTCTTGTGATTTCTCTTCGACCAAGCTTTTTCCTCTTCGACATGTTCTTCCCATTCGATCATGCATTAACTCGGTTAGTAATTATCTATCGCATATGTGAAAATTAAACGTGCCCCCTTTCTCCTCGGTCCACATATTGTCATATTCAAAATGTAGAACTAGTGCCAAAAGTGAATCACGGAAGAAAGGAGGCACTGAGCTTAAGGTAGGCAAATATGACGCCGAACAATAACAATACAGGGAATGCGACAGCAGTTGCTATCCAGTTGCAAATATACAGTATCCTATTTTACAATCTACTAATCTTAGCAGCAGGAGGGTACATTGTATGGCGCCCTTGAGCAATAAGCTTTCCAGTGTTCGTCTTCCGCAGCTCGACACTAACAACAGCGATAGACTTCCCGACCCGCAATGCAGTAGCCTCGATCTCTATTTCTTCCTACATAGACAGCAATAATTTCAGCTCACTTTGCTCATGACACAAAAAAACTTTACATACAAAAGAGAATCAACTCTAACAATCTGCATACGAAATTAGGCACCGTACTTGAAGGAGTTTGCAGAGATTCTATGGATTAACATGAACTGATTTTGCTTGGTTTAAACTTGATATGATCCTGATGCATTTATATTCAAAAGCTAGTTCATGATTATGAGCGGAAGTTGAAGCAATTCACAGAGATAAAGCATGCAGACATGATCAAAGCTAGAAGAACCGGGATGCATTTATATTTAAAAGTTAGTTCAAGATTATGAGCCGGATTTTTTTGAGGGAATTTGCAGAGATAAAGCGTGCAGACATGATCAAATCTAGAAGAGCTTGGATTACGTACCTACGATTTCTCTGCAAAACTAACAAGATTGTAGCTTTAACTTCGGATATCCAACAACATCACGCCGAGTTGATCATCACAGGATCACAACTACTACTTTCCCAGATCTAACTTCAAGAACCCATATGAAAGAAAATTAATTTTACAAAGAAATTTCAACTTATCCATCCATATGAAACAATTTGATCTTCACTAAGCACTATAATCTCTACTATGCAAATTTTTATCGACAAAATGTCTTTATGAGACAGTAGGAAAATTCATGAATCGACTAACACATTAACCATAGCCCCCTAAAAGACTTCAAGGAGGGGATGAATATTACTTCCTAAACTCTATGGTTTCATTTCACCTGTTGATTCCACTAGCAGACTATTTCACCTCTTGCATTTGCCCTCAGGTCATCAGTTTCTGCTAGCTCATCCGGAACAGATCAAAATCGAGACAACAATAAATCATACTGAATAAATTGAAACAGATTGCATTGATTCAAATTCAGGGATAGGAAAGAAGGGAATTAGGGTTCATAGTTCATACATCAAGATACGCTGCCTCGAAGCACGAGAGGTTTATCTCCAGAGATACACCGCTTGCCGGAGCTCCGACAGTGTAGACAACCGTCGCTCCCACCATGTCCACTAGCGTCGCTATGGCTCCTACATGTAAGCGATTACCTCCATCCTGCATCGAGATTCATGGATAAACCAATCAAGATTCAGTTCAGATCAGAGAGGTAAAATCAGCTCAATCATAAAATTACCACCAATTGACGAGGTACTCTCATGGAACAGACGAGGCGACCGGGTTCGGCGAGACGGGGTCGGACAACTTGAATAATGAACAAAGGAAAGAACGAAAGGGAATTTGAATCCACGGCGCAAGCTTCGGATTCGTCCTTCTGCAGCAATGCCTTGACGGAGGTGATCATCGGAAGTTCATCATCCTTCTCCGTCATTTTCGATTTAGTTTTCAAGTTACCATATCCACGAGCTTCTTCTTCAACTAGTTCGAGCGGAGGAACGTTGCGTCGCAGTCAATTACAGTTCGTACCAAATCTCCATAATTGTGGGACAGGTGGCAGTGACCACTAGTGAGAAGCTGATCCAAAGAGTAGTCACAATTTACGTAGCATGAAAAAAGAGGCGACATTCTGATCCGACAGTATTCGGATTTTTTGAGTTTTAAAAATAAAAAAAATATTCATCGCTAGCATTTATACTGTTTAGGAATTGATCCAACCCGTGGTGAACCGCTCAGAGATCGTGTTTGGATCAGACTTTTTAATCCACGGTTCATTTTGACACGACTCATGGATAACCCGTGAAAACACAGGTCAGGTTTAAGTCAATAGTCTTGACCCATGAGTCAACTCGTGACACGTCCCGAATTATATGTTATATTAAATGTATATAATTATGACCCATGGGTCAATAGTTTTGACACATGAGTCAATCTATTTCTGATTTTTTATGTACCCGTGAGTCGAACGGGTCAAACTGACCCGCGGATCATGGAGGTCGAACGGGTCAGTCTGACTCAAGCCTTACTTTTCCTTACGGGTCATTCTGAACCACAGGTTGACCCATCAACCCGCAAGTCAGATTTGAGTTTCATAAACTGACTCATACGAGTACACGAGTCATGTTTGGATCAGACAGTCTCTGACACGACCTATAACCCGTTTTGACACCTACTCCATTCGAACACCCCATGCATATTAATTATGTTGTATACAAACAAAAATTTGATTTATTTATTAATAACGAGACACTTGGGTATCTCGTCCATCACTAAATGTTAAATCTCGTAGGTAAGGTCGAGTTATTGGTTGAGCTAAAAGGCTATCAAATCAGGGCTAAGATCACCTTCCATTCAAATTGAGGGACTAGGGTGCAAAATCATGAGCCTAAAGTCTACGAAAGATTGCAAGTAGTCATTCCGAGTGTGGCAAATTCTGTTCTGAAAAGCTCATCTACCAAAGATTAACTAATATAATGTCATAACGACCATACAAAACCGAACCAAATTAGCCCGACAGAAGCAATATCAGTCCCAAACGCAATAACATGAGATAACAATAGGGATTAATCACCCAAATCAATAGACATAGTGAACTCAATTCAGCATAGTGGTTGATCTATCATAATCAATGTGATAAACCGACCGGATACATGCTACATCTCAAATGTGTTAGGATAGAATAGGATAGATTGACCACCCAAAGTGCAAATAAGTTCACAAGATTCGCAGGCACATAAGGCTGCTGCTCTATGATTAGTAGAGAGAGAGAGAGCAATGCAATCTCTAAGCATCTCAAGTTCAATATTAGCTGCTACTAGATCTGTGGCAAATATAAAAAGTCATGATGAAGCTTTTCATTTTGTATTTATTTTTATTTAATTCTTCAATTACTTACTAACCACTCACATCTGGATTCTCACTTGGGGGAAGGATCTGAGTACTTGGCCATGAGCTTAGTGAGTGCATCATTATACTCCCTCTCCAGTTCAACTTCCTCCTCCCCGTGCCTCTTCTTCATTGCAGCCATTTTCTCATCCTGTTCTTTGATCAGCTTCTCCCTCTCTTCCTCGAATTGCTCTCTTTCCTGGTCCTGCAGCTTAATGACCTCCTCTGACCTACACCAACAACCAAAGGATATTCAAGTTTTGCATATCTAATCCATGTATATTTCCCTTTCATTTCCAATGGCAGATATCAAATTTCAATGGGTAAGAATACGATTCTTAATTGAAACTTGAGCATGTAATCAATAATTCACAATCATTCATCAGTATCAGACCTTTCTCCAGTGCTTGAAAGAAAGAAAGATAACAGTACCTGAGTATGCTTTCTTCAGCACTGGTCTCCATATGTTGTCTCTTCTCCTGCTGCTGCTTCTCAAAGTCCTCTTCTTTGGCATCACGATCCTCCATTATCATCTGTATTTGATCCTTGAAGAACTGTGATTGATATTCCAGCTGGTATACAAACAAAAAAAGGGGACAAAGTTAAAACCGTGGAAGAAGATGAATTCACGAGAAGCAACAGATGTGGGGAACTATTTCCAGTGTAACGACAAATGACACCCATGTCATATACTGTTATTGGGAATTACACATTGATTAGGAAGTACGCTAGGCAAAGACATTGTTTTGTTTTTAATCATAAAAATTTATTTATTTTAAAACAAATATATGAATTGCTTGATAAATTATGTCATGAATAAATATTTTCAGAAGAATAATTTGATGAACTTCCAGTTATTGTCCAGCCACAAGAGGCGAGTTTAAAAATACCTCTTCCTTGTTCTGTTCATGATGAGTTTTGCTTCTCTGCCTCACAATGATGTTCTCCTCCATGGTTTTCTTAAGTTTCTGTGTAAGTTGGCCAAACGATTCTTCGAGGGCTTTTGAATGCATCTGCTCCTTGGCAGCCTTGTTCTTATACCACAGAAGTCGTTGGTTATCTTCACTCATTTGCTTGATCTGGCTCACCACCATCTCTTGGTATGATCTCAGTTCAAACCTCTGCTTAGCTTTACCTGATACCATGCAGCAAGGGCAAGACAAAGTTCACTGAGACAATACAAAAATTAGAGAATCTATAATCAAATAAGACATAAAATCGAACAGAGACAGACCATGCGAATGTTGGTTAAAATTGTCAAGATCCTCTTTCACTGCCATGTAACCATAAAGTTGACGCTGCCCCCCACCACTGTAATGGAATAATGTACGCCGGCGGTCCCAAGCATCCCTATCCCTTCCTTCTTCTAGAAGATGCTTGTGGAGACGCTCAGCCTCTAAGTAACCTTTCGCTGAGTTCTCGAAAATCAGAAGGCTCATGCCACGGTGACCCTTTGGTCCATAAGCATGGCGTGCTTTGGCAGCTTCATATGACATAAAGTACTCCAATAGCTCTTGGTTGCCCATGCCAATCCACTGTCAATGCAGCATCCATATATATCCGGCCAAGCATTATTAAAAAAAAATCAAGAGAAAACAGAAAAACTACGCAACAGTAAAGCATGACCTTATAAAGAGTAAAAATCTTTACCTTGTCATTCTCATCTTGCTCTAGCTGTGTGTTCATGATAATGACCATTGGAGGCCAAACTATTTCATAGTCTTTCTCCTCAGACACTAGACCTTTCCATTTACCAAACATTCCACCAGAAGGAATGACCGATGTCCCCCTCAATGACAACTCCTCACTCAACACTTCAGCAAATTTCCTGTGAAGTTTAACCCTAGTTGCTCCTATTGTCTTTGCATGTGTAATCAATGGTTGCATGCCCATAAACCAGTCAATAGCACCAGGGCCACCATGACAAGCAGGGCAGTGCCACTGCCTCTGAGGTTCATTAATCTGATCAAGACTCAAGCTATCCAACAACTCAAAGAAGGTCCTAAACCATTTGTTCCTCTTTCTTGTGCTATGACTCTTCTTACTTGCACCAGAATCAAACTCATCATCACTAAAGAGCTCATCCTCCGAATCATCAAACTCGTCATCATCATCGTCATCATCCTCTTCCTCGCTGTGCACACCGTTAATGTCTTGATCACTCGTTTGCTCGGCCTCCGTAGAATCTTGATTTCCGTTATTACCAGCTCTTCTTTGCCAATTCCAACCATGCTCAAGAGGTGCTCTAGCTACAGGGGCTGGTGCATTGTGATACTGGTTCTGCTCAAACCCTTTATTATATGCTTGAGGTCTTGGGTTTCCCCTACCCACTGACCTCCTAGAATCAGTAGGTTGTGCGGATCTGTTACTACCATAACCCCTTCCCCCATATGCATTTCCAGAACCTCTTCCACCCGACCCACTATAAGTCCCAGTAATACCAGTCTTCTGCACAACCTCAGGCTGCCCCTGTTCCCATGCCCTAAAGTTAGAATTTTGAGGAGCAGATGGCTTTGAAGCAGACACACTTTTGTTTTTGGACTTCTTACCAATTACTTCCCATCCACCACCATCATCTTGCTCAGAACCCAGATTCATTTCTGACACACCAACACTTAATTGGTTTGCTTTGTCAGATACAGTTTTTCCCTTGGAAGCTAAGTCCCCATTCCCTCTTCTGTTACTCATCTTGAAACAGAGATCCTACAAGAGTATGTACTATTTTCAGAACACAAGTAAGCCCTAACAACGAAAAGAACAAAAGAGAAAATAGATTTGCATAACAAAAGAGAACAAGGGGGTTGAGCATGAAATTGATAGAAAGATCCAAGGAAAGCTACCAGATTACATGACAGAAGTGAGGAAGAATGAACAGAAATGAATCAAGAAGCCAAACCTAACGAAGATTATGCACCACAAAATGGTCTGCCATCAAATTATTCACCTAAGATTTTAAAACAGCAGACAAGCACATACTACCGAAAAAGCCATAACTAATTCCCATCAAGAGCAACAAATCCATCCATGAACAGACCAAAACCGTCAATGTATTCACTATTCGAGTCAAACATCAACAGAGGAAACACATACTATTACAATACAAGCAAATGCCATTAGCGTGCCGCAATCAACTATCACAATATTGCGCCAAGATATACCAAAATTCCAAAATAACATCATCCAAACCCTACATTTCAACTGTGATAAACGAAATGAAGGAAAAAGACAAGTAGAAAATAGGCGAAGGTGAAGCGACGTATATGGCAAAACAGACAGTACGATCAGTGAAGAAACTCAAGCAGAAACAGTTTGTAAGTGGTTACGAAGCTTACCGGTCAGCAGCGACCCGACGATTGGAGGAGACGCACCGGCGAGCGCAAATGCAGCAGAGTACTAGAGTGGGGGGTACTGTGGAAATTTTAATTTGGTAAGAAATGAAGAGCTTCATGTTAATATACTATTTATATCGGACTTGAAAATATTATTCATTTCAGATAATTATTTTTGTACGATTTCAAAAGCGAACTAAATTTACGATCTTAATTCGATTGTATTTCCAAAAGCGAATTGAATTCAAATCTAATTGCAAATATTATGTTCATATCATTTATCAATCCGCAGTATAAGGATAATATTGTTCGTATTGCCATACCTAAATTATTGACGATCCATATTATAAAGGCACATTTGATAACAAAATAATAAATCTGATACTTAAATAAGGAAATGTGTTAATACTAATAGGGATGGATCATAAATGAAATGATTCATTATTTATATACATTGAGAGATAATAATAATATAGAGAGTGGGGAATAATTGTATTGATGTGAAATGGGAAATGGATATAAAAGTTATAACAATAGGAAACTATTTTCCCAAATTTAAAAATAATTTTATAAAGACTATTTGGCTGAAAAGCTATAAAGAGAAGAAGAACATAAATTTAATAATTTGTATATTGTTAAAAAATATATATTTAAGGATTTTTTCTATTAATAATTGTTAAGACTTATATTATTAATAACAACAATTACCTAAATTATATATATATAAAAAAAGATGGTATTAGGTTTGACGATGGTTAGAGTATGACAAATATCATAATCATACCATATTTTTAAATTGCATATCATAACCATAATCATTACGGATACAATTTTCAATACCATAATCATATCCATAACCGTGATTATTAACACGTTTTTAACTATATAACCATATTTATTACTACATGTGAAGTGTAATAGAATATCATGAATGTTATCTAATTCAATTACATTTCACCATGAAATTATGGATTTGTAAAATCTAAAAGTGAAAATACTACTTCTATTAGTATTTACTAATATATTAATATTAAGTTATTATTATATTTATATAATAACCATGAGTATGATTAAAATACCATAACCATTTCTAGTAGAAAATTAATCACTACAACCGCATTATGATGCATTACATCATAATGGTACGGTTAACCATATAAAAAAATAACGAATATAACCATGTTTTTTGAGTTTTCACCACACCATTGTCGGCCCTAGATGGTATAATAAACTTATTACATCTCCTTTTGAAATTACAATCACCATCCATTTGTCTGTCGTAAAGAGTAGAAGAATTCAACTCAAGTCCAAGATAGAACTGTGTACACCAAATCAACATAAAAAACATTCTATCAGCTTTTACAACTACTAACCCAACCCTCCATCGTGCCACAAACATGAACAATGACAAATGAATCTACAATGTCAACAGTCCCCAACCTACTTCAACAAAATTGTTTCAATAGATGAAAGAGCGGTCGATCTGAAACAGACAGTTTTCTTGTGTGTGATTTTGGGTGTAAAAGCAAGGAGGGCAGAGACACCTGGAGTTAAATCCCACATCTTATACGGTGCTTAGCACCTCATCTGCAACCCTCTTCAAGGACTCTGAAGCCTTGACAAGATCATCTTCTGTATGGCCCGCAGAGACATGTAATCTCAGCCCAACGGGCAAACGACACTTATCGAGTGTTGAACGTTTTGAACTCACAACTAGCAATGATTCTTTCTTCAATGCCTACATATATTGCCAACAATGCATCAACAAGAGGACTTGGTCTATTTCATAGCCACTTTAGACACATCAATGGACGAAATTCTGCCAACCATCAATTTGTTTCAAAAGTTTAGAGTGAAGGGGTAGAATCAACGATCAACTCTACTAAATTCATTTGAAGTCAAATAGAGAGGAATTAAACCTAAAACATTTGGATCCTCTCCATTTGACTACAAATGAGACAATGGTTGAGATTCTGCCAAGCTCATTCTATTCTAACTTTAAAAAATCGATGATGCAGAATTTCATCTATTACTGTGCGGCTAACAAGAACTGTTTGTAGTAATTACTTACCCGGTTGGCAATTTCTTCAAGGAGGGACAGATCAACTTTTGCAGACCCAGTCGACTTTTTCAGTCTTAGAAAAACAACAGGTGATTCTGGACTGCTTACTAACGCTAGCCCTGGTATCTCAGACAGTCCTAAGGATAACAAATAGATAGGAACTTCAGTGACTTGAAACTAAGATTGGATTTCTTGGACAGCAAGATATAGACAACGAACATACCTCTCCACAGTAGGGATACGTTATTTTTCAGCTTTGTTATGAGTTGAGGGTTTTCCTCGAGAATATCAATAGCAGTGATTGCAGCAGTAGCAAGATACGGAGGCAAAGAAGCAGAGAAGACATACCCTGAGCTGCTCAGTCGCTATTCATACACATATAAAACAAACCCAAGAGTCGATTGTTCATGTTCATAGCTGGTAAGGAGTAACGACTATAGAAATAAGGGAATAGTTAATAACTGATATGCTAGATCACCTGGTGATCAATAACTCGGGCACTCCCTGTGCAGAATCCTCCTTCCGTGGCTAATGCATGTCCCATAGCAGCTGTTATGATATCGATCTTATCCACCTGCAGAGAAGATCCTACCACGATGAGAAATTGCATTATTGAAACACTGATGAGGGGGCTTGAGCAATGGAACATACTGGAACACCATAGTGCTCGGTGAGACCTCTTCCAGTACTGCCAAGGACACCAACTGAGTTGCTCTCATCGACCAAGATACGAAAAAGATATTTCTCCTTCAATTTTATTATCTCATCCAATGGCGCTATTTGTCCAGAATTCTGAAAAGACAGACACCATAAGCAAGAATTTTACTATTTAATGCTTGGTTTTAAAAGAGTCTAAACAGAGAAAGCAAGCAAGGCACAAATTCCAGAATCCAGAACCGAGGTGGAAAATTTTCAAGATAATTGAGATTATGTAAAGTAAATTTACTGGCAGTAATTCAGATGAAGAGCTAGTGCAAATAAGTTTTTTTATGCAACCAATGCTTGCACATCAGTTACAATTTGCAACATGGATTGTTTAGCATCTATTACATCTTTCTCTGTTTTCCATCCTAGATCAGCAAACAAGTATAGATTGATATAATATTTTGCCTTAGCGCTTATTGCCATGCAAGAACAGTAAAGATTAAACCATCAATCTATTTCTTGACCACCATTCAGTTCCTACATCCTGGTAATAAGTATCTGCCAGTAAATCCAAGAACATGTCACATTACTTACAAAGTAGCTATTTTTAAAAAGAATGCACCAACCATAGATCCATCAGAATTTGAGAAGATCGTTACATAAATACCTGGTATATAGCTTCAACAACTATGTAGCGCCTTAATTTCTTTGCCCTCTTATTATCAGCTGTAACCTTTTCCAACACACCTCGTAATGATTCCATGTCATTGTGCTTGAAATATACTATTGTACTTCTAGATAGTTGCAATCCATTCTGTATCCCCCAGTGAACTCCTTCATCCCTGTAAGTTTAAACAAGCCGAATGAATAAGCACAAATCCTTGGTTGTTAGAAATCAGTGCAAGAACTTTGTAATTCACAGGCATAGTCTATCATTAGTCCTTCAGTTTTAAGAAATTAAACAAATGGAAAGTACTTTCTAGCATCAGGTCTATCCAACTGTATTACACTTGGATTTTCAAAGTGCAGACCGAGGCAATTATTAGAGGAAACAACACAGGTTCCACCTCTTAGGATGTGCCTGAAGAGCATTATTTAAAGTACTTTTGTCGAGACTATACATAGCTTCACCGTGACCACCTAAAAATATTTGTGCTCAAAAGCTGAACGACCTGATCGGCGAATGATACGTAAAGGGAACAATTCATGAAAGGGGACTAGGCTACATAGATTTAAATAAACCAATATGACCACAATTATAGAAATATAACAAACAGAAAAAGGAAAACTGATATTATCATCATTGCTCAAATCAGTTTCAAAATGGTTAACTTGTATCAGCTGGAAGGATATGAAAGTGAATCAGAAAAGATTAGATGTTCATAAGTAATTAGTAAAAATAGAGCATCATATGACTGTAGTCCAGTTGAGAGACGCTTACACAACAATTACATCACCCTTCTTACAAAAGGCAGGAATTGCACTGAACATGGTAGACAGTCCATAAGAGTAAAGAATTGAATCAGGTGTCCCTAGAAAATTGGCTATTTTGGCCTCACAATCAAGATGAACATCTGTAAAAGAGAAAAAACAAAATAATGAATTTCAGGAGGTGGACAGAATAAAAGAACAACTGTAGTACTAATTCATTTTTTAATTTGGTTCTCAATTCTCACCAATAGTCCCATAGAACCCCCGAGGGCCACAAGAACCAACACCATACTTCTCCAAGGCAGATGTACATGACTCCTGAAGAGCATAGTGATGTAAGTGCCCATATGAGCACAAATATTTAGATAATAAATTGGTTATAAGGGAAGTTGGTCCTACAAGTAACTTCTCGTGGCCAATCAACCCAAGATAATTAGCAGAAGCAAAGTTGATAACATCTTTTCCATTGACTATTGCATGAGGACCTGCAGCACTGAACAATATAAAAAACTGTTAATGAAATGCTAGATGCATCCAGTGAGAGATCAACGGCAGTAATCTGACTTGGAAATCAAGAGCATGCCACTTTATTAGGCGATAGCAATAAACGAATGAAGATAGACAATCAAATAAGATATCCATAATGAGGTAACAAAGAAAATAAATGAACTAAATAGTTTCATTACTGCTTAAGAAAGAGTGGACAAAACAGATCCCTTCCTCTAAATCCTAAACGCCAGATTTCAGCAATGTACCAACAATTTGAATAAGATGTAACTTCCACCTTTCTAGAACAGGTGGTTCATACTTCATCTCTTCGTCCAGTTGAGGGATCAGGGCATCTGGAACCCATTCATCGCATAGATCATCTATTTCCTACAGGCAAGTATGGGTTTTTGAGCATCTCTAAAAATTGAAACAGAACAAATAATGTAAGTAAAGGATCGTGCTGTTCAAAAGCTTCAATGGGCTAGAAAAGAAGATTCATCTTGAGCATAACAAAATACCAATGTATGTATCGAGAAGTTACAAGTAGCTTATGGTATCGATGATTGCTTAATAGACTAGCTTGTTTCCGAAAATATGCACGACATGAATCTTTCCATTGCTATAATAATTATCTAAAAATGCTTAAAGTGGTAAATCGTGCACCACCAAGAAAATGAAGTGGCTAATAGATCAGGCTCCTCAAAAATTATATCAACAATACAGAAGCAATCCTCATTGAAAGACTAAGAGAATAAGACAAAGGCTAAATCCTTGCTAACCTTCTCCGTCAGCGGTCGCTTAGGAGGCTTGTAACTCTTCTGGGAAAGCAGAAACAAGATAACAACCGCAAGCAGCACCTCGACGAACAGATGCCCTACGCAAGACGTACATCAAAACCGTGAACTTCAAGACGAAGATCACAGAGCAAGAGAACTCCCGCGATTTGGTAGTACGTACCTCCAATGTGAACACCAAACACCACAGCTCGAGCAGAAGGAGCATCTAGCGCCTTGGTTATCCAATCTAGAGTATCGTTCACAATGTTCAGCACGGCGGATGCCATCTCGAGGAAGCGTTGAAGGATTCAGAATTCTGAAGCGTTGATCTGGTTCAGTTCATCCGCGATTCCTTCACCGAATTGAATTCTATGGAGGAAAAAGCGTCGCAGATTCAGGGAGAGAACGGAGAGGAGAAGAAGAATCCGTCGCCGACGAGATGGCCATGCTGACCAGATAATAATAATATAAACATCTAGCTTTCGTTGGACGGAAGCGCGTAAGTTGAATTTCCAATTATACCCCCATTGAGTGTACTGGATGTTGTTATACCGTTTAGTCCATAAACTATTAAATTTCTACAAGTAAGGCAATAAATAATCCATTTAATTCAAAATGCAGCAATGGAATAATAAATTATTAAATTCAAACTCAAATTTTGAAAATGTATTGGGAAAGAGAGAATTGAGACACTTAATTATTTTTTTTAAAAGTCATTACAAAATGTTAGATATAATATCACACTTGTTTATTTTTAAAAAAAAATCATTATAACAAATTTCTACTAATTATATGAAATTAATAATGCAAAAATAGTCAGTTTGAAAGTTTTAATACTCATGTCATACAAAAAAGAAAAAAAAAATGATATCACTTAATCATAAATGATTTTGATCCAGTTATTTATATGACAAAATGGGCAGAATATACTACTACAAATTAATATTTTAAAATAATATCTTGTATTAATTATTTTCAAATAGTAATCTATTTTTCAAATGTATTTAAAAAACCTCATATTTTTTCCCATATTACTTATATTTTTTAAAAAAATATATTTTATTCTAACATTTAGAATGAAAATGCAAAAATAAAGTTGGGGTTGGGGTTAATTTTCTCAAAAGCAATCTCTGAGTACCAAACACGGTACCTTCCTAAATACAGGTGCCTAACAATAATTATCAACTATTTTTGCAATAAAATATTCCCGCTTGCGGATATAAGGAGGGGTAAATTCGTAAGCTCACAGGTTGCCACCCTTGAATTTCCTGCGGCTGAGGTCTGCAGCCAGCTGCGCGGCAGAAGAAGCTTCCCGCTCCTCTCGTCTTCTTCTTTTCCATTCTCTTTCTTCGATTGATTCCTCTTCTACCCTTTCTCTCCGCCTCTGTAATTCTTCTCCAGCGGCTTTCGGATCCTGTCAATCGTAGAAGAATCAAGCAGATTTATGGATATGAGAAGCAATGCGATCTCCATCTTCGAGATTATTGTTGAAGCAATTTCAATTTTATTTAATAGGTTCAATAGTATTTGGTTATGTGATCGGAGGACTCTACGATGTTTCTTTATACTTTATGTTTTCATAATGTTGTTATTTAGTCCAAGTTACTGTTACCGTCAAGTTTAACTAACAGAATGCTAACGTGGCGGTTGAAAAATAGAAAAAATTAGAAAAAAATAATCAAAATTTTTTTTTATACATTAATAAAAAATATTTTTCATAAATTTATTTTTTTTTAAAAATCGAAAACTGAAAAAAAAAAAAAAAAAGGGTTCGACCCTTGAGGTCCAATTGACCCAGTCAAGGGTCGAACCCTAGGCTGGGTTGGACCCCCACCAGGTCGAACCCTGGGCTGGGTTGGACCCCCACCAGGTCGAACCCTGGGCTGGGTTGGACCCCACAAGGTCGCCTGACTTGGGCGACCAGGGCTGGGTCGAACCCAGCCTTGGGTTCGACCCTGGCTGGGTCAATTTGACACCAAGGGTCGAACCCTGCCTGGGTTCGACCCAGCTCTGGTCGCCCAGGTCAGGCGACCTGGTGGGGGTCCAACCCAGCCCAGGGTTCGACCCTTGGTTGGGTCAATTGGACCTAAGGGTTGAACCCTAGCTTTTTTTTTTCTTTCGTTTTTTATTTTTATTTTTAAGAAAATTTATAAAAAAAATAATTTTTATTAATATATAAAGTTTAAAATATTTTTGTAAATTTGTTTATAATTTTTTAATATATATATTTATATAACATGTGCGGAATTTATTTAAGGGAAAAGTATGAAAAAGATGTAACATGTTTGCCCAAAATGGTAATCGATGAACTTTGTTTTGGGCCGCGGGTATTTGATGTAAAACGTTTACTTCTGTAGGTTTTTGAAGAAACGTTAGGTTTTCTGTTAGTTTATCCGTTACAAGTTATCACGTGCCTGTCACGTGACAGAAATTTTAAACGTTGCAATAACCAAAATCAAAAATACCCAAACTACCCTCTATGTATTCCCTCCTAATTCCGTGCGAACCGAACCGTTTCCCTCCTCAGACCGAACCGTTCCCTCTCTCCAAAAACATATCCCCTGTCAAACGTAGCACGCCAGTTCAGTTTCCAAAACGAAGAACTCCCATCCCATCAAGAACCGAAGAAGAACGAAATTCCCAAACCCTAAAATCGGAGCTGTTGCGTGAAGACTTGTAATCGGAGCTGCTGCTGCATTTTTTACGCTCGCCTGAAGACAGTAAGGGAAGGCGTTGCTGCGTGAGGTGCTGCAATCGGCTGTCCTTGAAGAATCGGCTGTCCTTGAAGAATCGGCGCGACTGCTCTGTTTGGCCTCATCCCGTCTCGAATCGAAGCTACTCTTCAAAGGTAACTACCCCATGTTCAGTTTCAAGTCTATAAAAGCCGAAAGTCACCCTCCAATTTTTGTCCTGCATGAAAATTTCTAACATTGGCAAAGTTGACGAACCGAAGGAAAACGATTAAACGATTGATGTTGAAAGGTTAATTAGTTACGTTAGCATTGTTTATAAATCTGATATGTTTAATTAGGTCGCTGTTTAGGTGTGTGTTGTTTGTGAAATTACCGAATGTTGTTGTGTTTGGTTCCCTTTGAGTAATGACTGAATGTTTATGTGTGTATGTTTATGTGTGTTTGCAGAATGTCTACTTCAAATGAGGGCAAGTGGTTTCTTCAAATCCACTACGATGGTAACTGGGTTGACGGTGTTTACAAGGGCAAGGTATGCTTGACGGACTTGATGGACCATTGTTTTTGGTACTGCAATGTGGCCGCTCTACTTGAGTATTACGGTTTGAAGAGTGATGGTGTGATAACGTACGTGCCACCGAATGGAGATCCGAAAAAGGACATTGAAGTGTTATGTAGCGATGACGATATTGCACTAATCAAGGAGAAACAACAAGGTGTGCGGGAGGTCAATTTGTATGTGCTTCCACCATTTGATGAGGAAGCATGTCTTCAAGATCCGTGGTTGGAAGAACTCCGCAACAACACATTGTTGAAGCAAATTGCAAACCGAAGAAGGATGGCATCCGAACGAATAGCTGAACTGAGGAAGCAACGTTTGAGCGAGAAAGCGAAAGGGAAGGCCCCCATGGTCGAGAGTAGTGCTTCGGATCAGATGTCTTCCGACTCCGAGGCCATATCCGACCCAAATTGGAAAGCCAAAAAGGGTGAAGAGGAGGATGACACCGATGATGATGAGGGTGATGAAACGTCACCAAACCGAGCGCAAACACATGGGGAGCGACCAAGAAGACGTAAACCCGCAGAAGGTCATATACCCGACGTAGTTGGTGCGATGGAAGGTGAGTGGGGCGATACCGCGGCAGGTATTGGGTTTAACATAGATGTAGACATGTTAAATCTGGAGCATGAGTGTCCGAGCGACACCTTGAGGACTCCCCCGTTGTCAGACATGGAAGACGACGTGACAAGCGGACATAGGACAAGAGTTATTGATGAAGAGGTGAATGCGGAGTTGGGTCAACCCACCAAAAAATACGAGCTGAAACTTGGTATGAAGTTCGTAGATGCGAAGGCCTTTAGGGATTACATGATTGGACATAGCATCCAAGAGGGGTATGAGATGGAGTCGAAGGGATCAAATGGTCCCAAACGAGTAGAATTCCGGTGCAAACAGGCCAACTGTGGCTTCAAGTGTTGTGCGGTCCGTGTTCCACAACAAGTGACTTTTCAGTTACGCAAGTTGGTGGACGAGCATTCATGCGGTCGAGCCTTCCACACCAAGAAGATTGGTGGTAAGTGGATATGCGAGAACTTCATGGAGTTGATTAAGAACGAACCGAAGGTACGAAGTGCGACCATAGCAGATGAAATTCAAAAAAGATTCAACTTCGATGTGAAGCGATGGAATATCTGTGAAGGTATAAGATTAGCGAGAGAGAAGTTACGTGGCGATAGATTATGGCAGTTTGAACGCCTAAGAGACTACGCCGGGACAGTGTTGATGCATAACCCAGGAAGCTCGGTATACATACAGGTTGATCCGGTGCCGAACCCTTTGAGACCTAGATTTGAACGTATGTACGTCTGTTTGAAGGGATGTATGGACGGGTTCAGAGCTGGTTGTCGACCCTTCATTGGGTTGGATGGGTGTCACTTGAAAGGCCTGGATGGGGGGCAACTGCTAAGTGCCGTTTCTCGGGATGCTGACAATAGAGTCTTCCCTCTATGTTATGCGTGGGTCGAAGCTGAAACGAGAGAGTCGTGGACGTGGTTCCTGGACATCTTCAAGACAGACCTTGGTGATGGTGGTCCTTGGATCGTCATGTCAGATCGGCAAAAGGTATTTTATGTATTACGTCGTAATAATTCAAAAATATGATATGTTTTGTTTGACATTCTTCAACAGTTGCTGTAATATGTTTGAAATTCTAAACTTTTGATGAAACATGTTTGCTAGGGTTTAATAACTGCAGTAGAGGAGATCCTACCTGCATCAGAGCATCGTTTCTGTGCGCGACACATTCATCAGAACATGTTGGCTGCCAAACACAACGACGCTGGAGTGAAGTCACGTTTTTGGGCTGCGGCTTGTTCGTACAATTTGCATAGGCACAGGGCCCACATGGAGTACCTAAAACAGCACTATCCGGGTGCATGGGAGTACTTGGACAAGATAGACACAAAGACATGGTGCAGGTACGAGTTCCATCCAGATTCAAAAACAGATTTAGTCGTCAATAATGTCGCAGAGAGTTGGAATGCGAAGATTAAGGATGCTCGGGATAAGCCTCCAATAACCCTTATGGAAACCTTGCGAAGGATCGTCATGAATAGTTTCACTACGAGGAGGGAAGAGGCTAGCAAGCACGAAGGATTGCTGTTTAGCAATGTTCTCGAAAAGATCAAGAAAAAGAAGGATGCTTCAAGAGGGATGGGTGTACTCTACGCGGGTCAGGGTGAGTACGAAGTGCTCGTGGGTACACAACACCAGTACACCGTAGATATCAACACCAGACTATGCAGCTGTCTTGAATGGAGTCTGACCGGGATCCCTTGTGCTCATGCTACGGCATGCTTGCTGAAATCTAGACTGGACGTGCAGGATTTTGTGGACACGGTGTACCACAAGGCGACTATGCAACGAATCTATGGTCCAGTCATACATCCAATTCCGGGGGTTGACGATTGGATTAGGCAGGAATCGTTACCCATTGATCCTCCATTGGTGCGTAAACAAGGAGGCAGGCCCAAGAAGAAACGGACGAGAGCTCCAACTGAGACGGTAAACAAAACTGCCGACGAGAAGAAAAACTCGGGTTTGTAAATCTAACTGCCCACTTATCACATTGACAGGTTAGGAAATCTAACTTTTGTACGGTCGTAGGCTGAAAATGCTCCGGAAAAGGTGGTAAACCTGGAATCGCCTGAACGTGTCCGAGTAAGTTCAAGTGCACCACAACTTTCTGATTGCCGAGCTCTCGTGCCTGTTGATATGCCGTTGCAGACCATCACACCGAAGAAGAAGACCATTCCGAAGAAGTCGACAATGCCGCCGAGGAGTTCCCCTCGTTTCAAGTCGAGCAAGTACACAAAGTATCCGACTCAATGAAGACATTAATGTCGAGCAAGTACACAAATCACGGAATATTCCGTGATTTCAAGACCATTTTGGATGCCATTTTGGACTGACGCATACAGTTGGTTATGCTGTCAATTTGAGGCGTTAACTTTAGTTTTGTGAACATTAGTAGGTTTCATAACTTTCATTGGATGTTTAGGATGAACTTGGTATTGTGTAGGTTGGTTTTGTTGACTAGTATTGGTTGGCTGGATTGTGTATGTTATATGCATACTGGAAGTACTTGGTTCTGTTGAAGTTGTCTGGAATGTGTATGTGTTGTGGGACAGGTATTTAATTGCAGGTGTGTTTCTTTTGGATTTAGTCGACCAATTTTTGTCCTGTCACTCCAAACATAGTACATCTATTCTCAACAAGTGGCCAAACTTGTTTCTTCAAATACCAACAATTACAAAACATAGGTCATCTGGTGTTTAGACAACATAAACATAGTTACTTTAAAACACCTCGACCCACAAACATTAGTCTCTAAAATACAACTAACACAACACGTTCACCCAATGACCAGTTTTAGGCTGACACCAAACAGCAGTACCGCCAGAACACCAACAGCAGTAATCAACATCTTCTCCCTCCTTCGTACAAGAACCACTTCGCTTTCAATCTTCACATGCATATCCCGAAATTTGTTCACGGCCCTCCTTCCATATATGCACATTTGCGGATCACACCACTCAAAGTAGCTACAACCGTGGTTCTTCAACAGAAATACACCAAATTAGGGCTTCGAAAATGACTGATTTTCAAGATGACGGATTCAAAATTAAGCTTCAAAATAAAACGAATCGGCAAACAAACCTTGTAATTGGGACACCCATAGAACATGCGACTGAAATTCTTCCATGTCGATGCGGGTTTAGCATGTGTCGTGAAACCACAGTAGCAATGCCAACTCGGGTACTCTACGGCCGACTTCGAGTTCGAGCTTGGTGTACTGCTGCCTGAGTACTGCGGTCCCATTCTTCCTCGGCGACCAGCTTGGAGATACAACAATGAATGGCCGACGAAATCGGGAAGAAACGCTGCTACAGACGCCACCTTGGAGGGGATTGTTGGAGAAGAAACAAATGGGTTCAACGAAGGAGAAGCTGTTAGAATAGGTGAAGTCCACAGGGGCATTTCGGTCTTTCCAAACAGACGGAAACTCACGTGCCGTGACTGGAGGAAACTAACGGCCTTTTTTGACGGACACAAACATAAATTGACGGAATTCATCAAAAACCTACACCAACAAACATATTTCATCAAAAACAAACATTGGGCCGCATTCACCACTTTGGGCAAACATGTTACATCTTTTTCATACTTTTCCCTTTATTTAAACGATCTTTCTTGGTCCGGAGTTGTTCAACATGTGCTTAAAGCCCCAAACTATCGTCAACAGTCGGACGCCGGAACACAGAGAGAAGTCACGTAACGGCTCTGCTTCGTTCGAGACCGAAGAAACTGTCTTCTGTTAGTTTACTCGAGGATTTAGGGAGGAGGAGATCGTACACGTTCTTGAAGATTCCATAGGTGTGATTTCGGACCTTCTTCAATCTTCTTCTGCAGAGTTTTTTTCCCTTCCATGGGCAGAGCCGCAGAGCTTGAAGAAGCATTATTGAAGTCGTTTCATGGACAACTTTCTGCAACTGCAGTGGTATTTTTAGCTCTGTCGCTGTGCAATGAGAGGACCCGCTAGGGTTATTCTTCAAAGAGGAATCTTTTCTTTTTCTTTGCTGCTTGTACTCAGGTGGCTGCTCATTTTTCCGTATTCTGTAGGTAAGCACTTACCATTACCTCGAGATCTCCGGCACTTAACTTACTCCATCGAATTGATTTGCTGTCCTTGTGGTCTTCCTGATGAGTAATTAGGGTATGGGAAGGCTCTATCTTGATTGTGAAAATATAAATTATTTGTAGTTCACCATCAGAGTTGTTTAACTTCTGCTGTTAAACAATGGTCGCAGACTCCTTTTATGTGTGGATTAGAGTAACATAATGAGGAGCAAACAATTGCTACAGACGATTTGTCATAGATTAGGAAAGTTGACAAATTCAGCTCATGATCATGATTGAAATATCATTTTTGCTTGGAACTTGGAAGAACTTGCAGATAACCTGTTTGATGATTTGTGGATGCCGTGTTAATTGCTATAATTATCTCTCCATTTCTCTCTTGTGTATTTGCAGTAACAGGATCTTCTACCAATGATATATGCTTCCATGAAGATGGAAGGATTCCATATTTTCTTGTATCGAAGTCAGTTCGTGATGTTTGTCCAAGGTTTCCTGAAATGATCTCAAATTTTGTCGATACAAAAGCAAGTTCTGCTACTCAAGTCGACTACAAAGGTTCCAATGAACGATTTGAGCTTGACAAATCGACTCTTGAAGAAAGAAAAGTAAAGGATTTACTGAAGAAGGATAAAATCCATGATCGGCCCCCAAAATTCGATGAGTTTAAACACAAAGCACTTACTCCTGGAGAGAAGTCTACATCTGAACAAGCAGGAAACATTATGCATAGACTTGAACCAACTGGAGATGAATACAATTATGCATCTGCCTCAAAGGGTGCTAAAATCTTGGCATCTAACAAAGAAGCCAAAGGCACATCCAACATTCTGGGCAAGAACATGGACAAGTACCTTATGAATCCATGTTCTGCCGAGGAAAAGTTTGTCATTATCGAGCTCTCTGAAGAAACCCTAGTCCGCATGGTTGAAATAGCAAACTTCGAGCACCATTCGTCGAATCTGAAGGAATTCGAGGTACTGGGCAGTCTGGTTTATCCAACTGAGAACTGGGCCAAGCTCGGACGGATCACTTCCAGGAATGTGAAACAGTCTCAAAGGTTTAATTTTGACAAGCCAAAATGGTCGAGGTATTTGAAGCTGGTGTTTTTGAGCCATTATGGCTCAGAGTTTTACTGCACACTGAATAGGGTAAAAGTTTATGGGACTGATGCTGTTGAGCAGATGTTAGAGGATATGGTTTTTAAACAAGATAGCAAATTAGTAGAGTCTGCAGATAGGGGTGGCAATGGGGCTCATGATGATATTGCAGTGGAAGGTCATTCTGGACTAATTTTTGAAGACACAAAAGCAAGACATGATAAAGAAGAAGATCAAAGTGGATCACTTCAGTCAAAAGGACGAGTCTTTGGAGACAGTGTCTTAAAAATATTGATGCAAAAAGTTCAGTCTCTTGACCTTAATTTATCGATTCTAGAACGGTATATAGAAGAGCTAAACAACAGGTATGTGAATACTTTCAAAGAAATAGATGAAGAAATGGTTGAAAAGACTGCTCTTTTGGAGAAGACGAGGCTCGAACTGGCGAGTCTTCTTGATAATCAGGAGAAACTTGTACGTAACTATATCACAACTAAAGTTTGTGCCAATTTGGTTTGTAATTTTGTTGGGTTTGCAGGTGAAAGATGTTTCAGATTTGGTTTTGTGGAAAGCATTCATTTCATTGCAAATCAATGCTTTGAAGAGAGACAATGCAGTTCTCAGGTAGCAAACACTTGCTCTTGCTGCAATCTCGACCATGGTTTACGCTTTTGATTGTATTTTGAGCCGATTATGGTTCCATGGATCATTACAAAGCTGACCTCTAGTTTGGAATCAATGTATAAAGTTGAAAACTCCATTTTAAGCTGTTTAGAACATTCATGTCGGTCAAATTTGTGTTTTTTATGCAGATCGGAAGTGGCGAGGATTGTGGAATCTCAGGCGAACTCCAAGAACAAGAACCTTATTGTGCTACTTTTCACCTTCATCTTCGGTTTATTATCGACGATTAAGTTAACCACGGGTTTTAGTGTAAATATTCTCACTGGTGAACAGAAACATGAGGAGTTCTGCAAGTCCAAGATTCCTTTGATGATGTTCCTGTTGAACTGTGCCACTGTTGGATTCATTCTTTTGCTGTAGTAGAGTGGATTTTCTCCAACTTGTTATAATAGATTGATATCAAATACAATGTAAGAAAATCAATTATTCGATTTCCTTGTTATGTAAATTAAGATTGATTATTTGTTCAATAGAAATTTGATACCACAGTTACTATTCTAAAAATAGAAATCATCATCAATTCATTTTGATTATAGATGAACTAAATTGAATCTCAATTATTTTGTCATGGTTACACCATCTCATCTCAGATGACCCAACATTTTAGAGATTCCGAGCTTTTTCAAGAAATTTCCTAACAAAACTATTTAAAGCTTTTTCCTTCAAAATATGTTTCTATTTTTTTTTTTCAAATATTTCAAATTGTATAGGGAAAGAAATGACACCATTCAGTTACTTGGACAACTATATTTGATTTAATCATTTAAAGGAAGGCAATCAATACTTCTCACTTTTGTTGGGATGTTGGCATCATTCCTAAAGGATTTTGCTGGTTCAAACCCTCGCATTATGTGATTGATGTTCTCAACATTTAAATGACAGATTCTGCAAATGGGACTCAAATTGCATATTCTGTTATTCAAAAACTTGCAAATGGTAAGTCTATTTTTGAGACTGAACTAAATGAAGTACTGAATTTTTGGGATAGTCAGAATTTTCCACACTCGATCCCACTTGTCATGATCTTGGGAATTCAACTTGTGGTCCGCCAAAGTTGAATAGGCAAAGGCATTAGTATACTGACCCGAGGGAGAAAATTTCCAAACTTCTCTATATGTGAATTCATTGATTAAGTCCCCGGATATTTGGAAGAAGATTCAAGAGGTTGTTTGGAACTAGTTGGTATACAATTTTCCCCAGATAAATCTGCTCCCATCTTCTCCATCTCATTAAGAGGTCCCATGCCTTCTTCAATTTGCCTTTTTTACATACCACATTTAAATGTTAGTCAGTATATTACATGTGAATGTATCAAAGCTGAAACCTTTCTTTACCATCAAAGAGCAAAGACCAAACCCATAATTAGACAGCCCAAGCTTACCAAATTCCCAGGCCATAGTATTATAAGTCACTAAATCAACGTTTTTAGGATTCTCCGCAGTCCGTAACTAAATCCAGTGTCAAACTGAGGTTGCCCACTTGGCATAAAGAATGAACAGATACGTTAAGAGTATAATGGTGTTGGGTGAAATTCCACAGTGGCCATCTGTGTGTACAGCACTCCTATCTGAGAAACCAAACCAGCAGCAATGATGCTGTACAAGAGCTGGTTCCAGCCAAACAGGGAGGGAGGAGACCGTAATTTCTCACTGTGTAGAATGCATCCATGGTGTTGGATATCCGATCACAAAGAATGTGCCATAAAGATGAGATTTTGAAGGAGGAAGCAAGGGTGGCTTCAGTCATATTGGTAATCAAGGAGATTGGAACTGTAGAGGAACATGAGAAGCAACCAACCATGTCTGGAATTTGGTAAAAAATGAGGGAGCAAAGCTTGGAGGGGTCTTGCTCACTCCAGTTCTACTCAGTTATTTGAATCATGAAAGAATCACTTCAAGGCCGAGTAAGACAAAGTAGAAAATACTCTGAAAATGAGAGAAGAAGGGGTTGAAAACTTCTGTTGGCAGATGAGCAGCAATCCAACACAGAAAGAAAATAAATATTTTGGTAGTACATTTTACTTATTTGACCAAGAATAAGTAAAAATTTAAGCTTTGAATTCACTAATTTGTACTTTATAGTAACTAATTTGTAATAGAAAATAATATTTGGAAGAAAGAGAAGAAGAAGGCGGAGATAGAAATGAAGTCCGCATCAATATTTTAACTTTGACCAGTTCGGCGGCAGAGTCCAAACTCAGCCGGTGGGTGGTTTGACTCTGAAGGCAGCAGCAGACACTAGCCGTCTCCATCTGTTGCTCTCGGTCTCTCACCAACGTTCCTTCCTCCCTCGTTTCTCTTTCTTCTTTTTAATATTATAATCAATAATCAATAATGCAATCCCTCTGCAGCTCCATACCCAGCCCTGAAATAACATTTCCCCTTATTCCATCACCATCCTCATCGCCATCACCGACACGTTTCTTGTCAGGTGGTGATTGCAGTTTGGAGTGGTCTTCAACTCGCTCTTTATTCCCTACCTTCTTCCTTACACTTCGTGGCGAACTTTGAAACACTTATCGCAGATTCTAAATATCCAGATATTCTTCTTGGGTTGGCTTCATTTCATCTTTGGCTGAAGAAAAGTTTCCGTTTTTGGTTAGTTCTTTGAGAAAATTCTTGTGAGAAAGTTTCCAATTTTAGACAGTACATGTAATAATTTGTCTGTTTAAGTTGTTCTTACTATATCTTCTTCTCACTTGGCCCTGTATGGCCTTTCTGTTTTGTTGGTATCTAAGTCCATAGAGGGTTCTCCAGCTACTTTTCTATAAATATATACTCTGTTCTTGCAATACTTAGTCTGGCTTTCATTAGTTCTGCTACCTGTTTGATTTTACGCGCAATTGTCCGAAGTTGTGATCAGTGTTATGTTCTCCTGCTAAACCAGTTTTGTATTTCCCTGTGCTTTCATACAGATAGAGTCGAAAAAAACTGACCTGTGTTTGATCAATTTTCTACGAAAGGAAAAGATCACTAGAGAATTGAACATTTCCTGATCTATACAATGGGTGGGATTTGTTCAAGTGGTAGGAACGTAGTTAAGGAGAATCCATATTCGAGTAGAAATGCAAACTTTGAGCCTTACAAGTCTGTCTCTGGGAGACAACCTCATATGCAGCAGACCATTGGTAAGCAAACCCAAGTGAAGGAAGTTATTGAGCCGAAACTATCGCGGGACCCTTCTGTAGGATCTCGCCAAACACCAAATAATGGAAGCAATGCAGCAGCTGATGATTTCTATGATGGGATTCCGAGGTATCAAATGCAGAAATCTAGATCGAGTAGGTCCATTGCAAAGGTATCATCTTTTTGCTGCAAAATTGTAATTCACAGTTTGGTATCATGAAATTGTGTTTAATGGTAGGTTGATTATGTTGGGTTTAACTCTATTTTGAACAATAATTCCGAGAACATCATGAAAGTCCAAATTTTAAAACCAAATTCTGCTATAAGTGTTTATGATCTCGTATCTACTTTAAGGTTTTCAATCTACTAAGTGTGGACTATTAACCTGAAAAATTGGAAAGGAACTGTTGTTTGTCTTATTCGTGTTTCACTTAAGTTTCATACTTTGTAAAATTTCCCAAACTCTTATCAGGAGAACAAGACATTGCAACTAGGACCGGCAATGGTGCGGTGAAAAACCCATAACCATGGTTATAACCGTTACTGTTTAATATAGTTAACTGTACCATTATGGTGCGGTGCGGTTATGGTGATGAATTTTCTACCCATAATGGTTATGGTATTTGAGTTATACCCATGGTTATTATATAAATATAATATTTATTTATTATTAATAAACAAATTTATATAATATACTAAATATAAATTATATAATTGAAAATTTGAAATTGTTGAAGATTGAATGCGCCAAAGTCCAACGATGGTAATATAGATTGATGTATTTTTTAAAATAAAATTTTCGATCTTTTATTATATTACATGTGGAATGAATATGGGTATACGGGTAAAATCATGGTTTATAACCACGGTTATTTTAATGGTTATGGTATTGAAAATTATACCCATAATGGTTATGGTATGTGGTTTAAAAATATGGTATGGTTATGGTATTTGTCATACCCTGACCATACCCTAACCATCGACAGGCCTTGCAACCGTAACATCCTAATATGTTTTGTTTCTTTATGTAAAAGTTCCATCTTGAATCTAAATGGGTTGCCTTTTGAAGGTTTCTGAGGTCAGCTCCAGATTGGGCAGAGGAGCAAAGGAAGTGTTTGATACATTGGGAAGCAGTGTGTCGAACTTAAACCCCGGCAGTGGATTTGCTTCTGGAGTGGCAACGAAAGGAAGTGAACTTGAGATATTATCTTTTGAAGTTGCTAACACTGTTGTTAAGGGCTCCAATCTAATGCAATCTCTCTCAAATAAGAGCATAAGACATTTGAAGGAGGTGGTGCTTCCTTCTGAAGGCATGCAGCGCTTGATATCCAAGGACTTGGATGAACTCCTAATAACAGTTGCAGCAGATAAGAGGTAGGCATAACTAAAAGTATGTAAATAAACCATAGCGTATGAAACCAAGAATGGAACTTTACAAAAAGAAAAACTTCCAAATTTACATTTTTTGTTAAAAAAATGTGAACTTTGATACTGTTTTTGATGCTGATTGGATAAACTTTGATACATAGGATTCCTTTTGGTGCAGTCTATGAATATTGAAACAACTAACCAGTCTATATATCATGTTTGTAGGGAAGAGTTAAAGATTTTCTCAGGAGAGGTAGTTCGGTTTGGGAATCGTTGTAAAGATCCTCAATGGCACAACTTAGATCGCTACTTTGAGAAGTAAACATATTTTCACCTCATCTGATCTTTTCTTATCTGTAAATATTTTACCTTTTTTGTTTTACTTTGCTATTCGTGTTCAGGATTGGCAGGGAATTAACTCCTCATAAGCAACTGAAAGAAGAGGCTGAAATTGTGATGCAGCAGTTGATGACTATGGTTCAGTATACAGCTGTGAGTTTCATCTTTTACTAAGATCCGATTCGATGTCTTTGTAAATATAATGCTTCAAAACCCACAATGCAGAAGTTTATATATTTTGATTTTTAGGAATTATATCATGAAATGCATTCATTGGACAAAATTGAGCAAGACTATCAGCATAAGCGTCTAGAGGATGAGATGTCAACCGCACATAGAGGTGATTTCACATTTCCGACTCCCATGTTCATATGGTGGTTCGAATTGATGGTTAATGATTTGGGTTTCATAAGAAAGTGAAAAAAATAATGCATTTTTCATGAAAAAATTAATCAGGTAATTGAACTTGTAAAATATGCTACTTTTTTCTCAAAGTTTCACATGTTAGCACATTGCTCTTTTTATTTTGTTATGGGGATTATGAGGTTAATTACATTGTTTGCACTTTGCTATGCATTGTTCAATTTCTTTTGGGTTAAACACCAAGTAGCTACTTGAACTTTGGACGTTTTGCAACGAGCTACCCGAACTTTAAAATTTCAAAACGGGCTACCTCAACTTTGAAGAAGGTGCAAATAGCTACCTCTGTCCAATTTTCCGTCAATTGTCGTCGGAAATTCGTCAGAAATTGGACGGAGGTAGTTATTTGCACTTTCTTCAAAGTTGAGGTAGCCCGTTTTGAATTTTTAAAGTTCGGGTAGCTTGTTGCAAAACGTCCAAAGTTCAGGTAGCTACTTGGTATTTAATCCATTTCTTTTTCAAGAAAAAAGTTGGCTTTGTTTTTTGTCAAATGCTCAAAGTTCGTTTTTTTTGTTCCTTTTTGGTAATTAGCTCGGGTGTTATGTAGTGTCTGACTCTAAGATATATCTTGTCTTATCGAATAAAGGCGATGGCCTTTCCATTTTGAAATCGGACCTCAAAAGCCAAAAGAAGCAAGTAAAGAACTTGAAGAAAAAATCCTTATGGTCTAGAAGCTTGGAGGAGGTGATGGAGAAACTCGTAGACATTAATCATTTCCTACTGCTGGAAATTCACGCTACTTTTGGAGTTGCTGGTACGTATTTACACCAAACTTAATGAAATAAGGGAAATATTTGATGCCCATGTCGTTTGGTAGAGATTATAGTGGATAGTTGTGGTTGGCTAGGACCATTGGTCCATACGATAATCAAAGCCGTGCAGCCCAACACTTCCAATATATCATCTCTTTTAACTACCCATGATTTTTCGATAAAAAATAGGGTTAAATACCAAGGAGCCAGGACTTTGGACGTTTTGCAACGAGCTACTCGAACTTTGAAAATTCAAAACGGTCTACCTCAACTTTGAAGAAGGTGCAAATAGCTACCTCCGTCCAATTTCCAGCGACTTTCCTTCAACAGTTGACAGAAAATTGGACGGAGGTAGTTATTTGCACCTTCTTCAAAGTTGAGGTAATCCATTTTGAATTTTCAAAGTTCGGGTAGCTCGTTGCAAAACGTTCAAAGTTCAGGTAGCTACTTGGTATTTAACCCTAAAAAATCATTTTTTGGGGGGCAAAAGTTGAAGTTCTTATGGTAATTTCCTTGGTTGGTCTGCAGATGCTCATGCATCGTCAAAAATATCAAACCCAAGCAACCCGAAACTGGGCCCTGCTGGTCTTTCTTTGCATTATGCAAACGTAGTTATCCAAATAGACACTCTTGTAAGTGCACACTTTATTTTCTTGATTTTTTCCCACCTCTTTACTCTGATTTAGTTTTAAAATCGGGACTTGCACATTTCTTAGGTTGCTCGATCGAGTTCTCTGCCTCAAAGTATGAAGGATACTCTGTACCAAAACTTGCCACCCAATGTAAAGTCTACCTTGCGCACCAAGTTACAATCTTTCATCATCAAAGAAGAGGTACCCGTTATCATTCTAAGAACTTCTGTTTCCTTAAGTTTTTTTTTTTTTAAAATGTCTAATTTTTTGTTGTGATGTGCAGCTCTCTGTTGAAGAAATCAAAGCCGAGATGGAAAAGACTTTGCAGTGGCTCGTCCCGATGGCCACAAACACAGCAAAGTACGAAATTTTACTGTCACGCATTTCTTATTCATTCTTCTAATCTAATTTACTTTGTTATATTTGTTTGGAACAGAGCACATCATGGGTTTGGATGGGTTGGTGAATGGGCAAATACTGGGTTAGTTAAAAAAACATTTTTTTATCATTTTTCATCATCCTTT
The DNA here is from genome assembly GCA_946814005.1 of Chamaenerion angustifolium. Lineage (NCBI taxonomy): Eukaryota > Viridiplantae > Streptophyta > Magnoliopsida > Myrtales > Onagraceae > Chamaenerion > Chamaenerion angustifolium. The sequence continues at coordinate 1,570,358 of OX328281.1, forward strand.
TAACCTTTAAAAATAGGGTTAATTACTTAATTGGTTACACATGTTTCACCATTGTGCAGAATGGTTACACATGTTTCAAAATGTGATTAATTGGTTTTGCTATGTGACTAATTGGTTACACATGTTTTTCCCAATGTGATTAATTGGTTATTCCGTTAGTAAACCGTTAATTTTAACGTTAATTAATTTTTTTAACATATTATTGAATTGTGAAATGACTATTATGCCCTTAGTTGTATTGAAGAACACAGAATCGTTTTGAAGAACCAGAATCAAATCAAATTCGATTCGATGTTCTTGAGAACCCAGAAACAGCATTTATAGGTTCTTCGATTCTTGTTCTTGAAGATGATGATGTGTTCTTGAAGATGATTCTAGGGTAATTACGTCATTTTACGTATCTAAATAGTGACTTAACTGTGATTTCTAACGGTGAACAGTAAAAAAACCAAATAGTCACATTTCAAAACCAATTAATCACATTTTGAAACATTTGTAATCATTCTGCACAATGGTGAAACATGTGTAACCAATTAAGTAATTAACCCTTAAAAATATTTAAAAATTTATAATCTTGTTTATTTATGTAGGTCTGATTCAAATAGGAAGCCAATGCCTCTTGATGTGGTCCGCATCGAGACATTCCACCATGCAGATAAGGATAAAGCCGAGTTTTACATCCTCGAACAACTTCTTTGGCTTCATCATTTGGTTAGCAAATTCAAGGCCTCTGCAGATAATGGAAAATCACCTGTTCACCCTTCAAAGAATTCCCCTCAACCGGCATTGACAGTTGAAGACCAAGGGATATTACAGGAATTACTGAAGAAAAAACGCCCCCCGGGAATTAGTAAGAGCCACGACTTTGACCACATGAAGATCAGGCTTAGAAGGGATGATCGGTTGAGCAAGAGCAGTAATTACTCTCCCATGAAGGAGAATCAAGAGATTTTTACAGTTGTTAAACGGGTTCCTTCTGCAGCTACCACCATTGATTTCAGTTTCAGTAAAGAGAAAGCTTTGAATATGATGGATGGAGTGGATAATGTTCTGTGACAGAAGTACGAGGTTTCCATGGCAGCAGTGTGCATAGTTTTGTGAGGTTTTTGTAACAGAACGTAGATTGAGTATATGCAGTGAAATTGGATGTAAAGTTTTCAGGGGATGTTTGGATTGTCGGAATGTAATACTGAGAAGAATAAAGGTTGTAGTAAATGTTTTGATTCGAGCATGACAGTGGTAAGTAATCTCCAGTGGGGTGAGTAACTGGTATTTGTTGATGTAAAATGGATGGTAATGTTATATTATTCTCAATTTTTTATTTTGGGTAAATTTAGACCTGAAAAATAGAATTATTTTTGAACATTAACTTGTCGAACCAACCAAACAAGCCTCATTGGAGAGGGTTTCACCTTTTCATAGTGTCAGAATTCAGGTTAATAACCAAAAAACAAACCGATCTATGAGGAAAAATCAAACAGTAAACCAAACTTTTTTTTGTTGACAAACAACAAACCAAACTTTTGGAATTGAGCAATCAACAAACTTACCTCAAATTTTCATTAACGTTTGAATGAATTTTTCAAGGGTTAATAACCAAATAACAAACCGAACTTTGAGGAAAAACCAAACAGCAAACTGAACTTTTTTTATTGACAAACAACAAACCAAACTTTATAAATTTAGCAAACAACAAACTTACCTCAAATTTTCATTATGTTTGAACGAATTTTTGAATGTTTGAGGAAGTTATTAAGTCGTAATAATCTTTCCTTAAAATACTTCAACTAGTGTTGACTTAATAACTCCCTAGGCTTGTTCAAATGAACCGGTTCGGATGAACTGGTGTGGTCTGGTCTGGAACTGGTTTGGTTCGAACCGGTTCGGCCGAACTAGTTCCAAAACTAAATAAGTGTTTTTAGCTTTTAAATAGAACAGTTCAAAATAGTTCCAAAAATTCAGTTCGAAACGGTTCAACTCGACTCGTTTTTTGATACTGGTTTATACTTAAATTTAAATCAAACCACTTTAAACCTATATAATTTTAGAACCGATTTGAAGCTAAATCAACTAAACCGGTCTGAAATTAAACCAAAGCTAGAGATGACTTCAATAAACCAAACCTAGAGATATATTGGACTCTCGTATGTTGATGTTGGACAGGATTTTAGTTGGTTGTGGAATAGATTTTCAATCGGTTCAGTGCATTTTTCAGTCGGTTCAGTATATTTTTCAGTCGGTTCAGTGTTTTTTCAGCCGGTTCAGTGTTTTCCAGTTGGTTCAGTATTTTTTCAGACGGTTCAGTGTGTTGGACAGGATTTTCAGCCGGTTTAGGTTTGGTTGGAACCAGATTATTTCCGAACCAAAATTGTTATTTTAAAAAACAGAGCAGAACAGTTCGAACCGGTTCTGAATCGGTTCGAACCAGACCAGTTCTTTTTTTTCTTAAACCAGACCAGTTTTTTTAGAAACAGAAAAATGTATTAGTTTTTTTCAAACCAGACCAGTTCAGAACCGGTTCGACCCCGAACCGGTTCATGAACAAGCCTATAACTCCCTCAAACATTGAAAAATTAATTCAAACGTAATGAAAATTTGAGGTAGGTTTGTTGATTGCTCAATTCCAAAAGTTTGGTTTGTTGTTTGTCAACAAAAAAAATTCGGTTTGCTGTTTATTTTTTCCTCAAAGTTCGGTTTTTTTTTTGGTTATTAACCCATTTTTCAATGTTTGAGGGAGTTATTAAGTCAACATTAGTTGAAATATTTTAAGGAAATATTATTACGACTTAATAATTCCCTCAAACATTCAAAAATTCGTTCAAACATAGTGAAAATTTGAGGTAAGTTTGTTGTTTGCTAAATTTCTAAAGTTTGGTTTGTTGTTTGTCAACAAAAAAAGTTCAGTTTGCTGTTTGGTTTTTCCTAAAAGTTCGGTTTGTTATTTGGTTATTAACCCGTAAGAATTCACTTAAATCATGTCATTCTTATCTCTCTTTTTGTAATTATTCTGTAAACGTGTTGTCGATTAGAAGTGGTGAAAGGAATTCGAATTGCGCAGGCTTTGCATTGCAGCATCAGGTTCTATGATTGTTGATGGAATTGGAAAAGAGATGAATCAGAAACCACATTAGTGACCACTTTGCTGCATTATGTAATCTTTCTGTATCAACAAATGGCAAAGCTAAGCAACCTTTGTACTTTCTTATCTGATCCACTCACCATCCCACTTGCAATAATAAATATACTGTTTTTTCATATAAAAATCAAAGATTTTTTAAAATTATAATGGTAGTAAGCTTTGAAATTTACTTAAAGTTTAAGTTTTTAAAATGATGTAAAGTTTATGGATATTGTTTAGAAATGGGTTAATTACCAAAAAACAAACTGAACTTTGAGGAAAAATCAAACAGTAAACCGAACTTTTTTTGTTGACAAACAACAAACCAAACTTTTGGAAGTGAACAAACAACAAACCTAGCTCAAACTTTCATCATGTTTGAACAAATTTTTCAATGTTTGAGAGACTTATTAAGTCAACATTAGTTAAAGTATTCTAAGGAAAAGGTATTACGACTTAATAACTCTCTCAAACATTGAAAAATACGTTCAAACATAATGAAAATGTGAGATAGGTTTGTTGTTTGCTCAATTCCAAAAGTTCGGTTTGCTGTTTGGTTTTTCCTTAAAGTTCGGTTTGTTTGTTTTATAATTAAAGTTGCACTTTTCCATGCAAGTTTCTTCCTCCACTTACTTGTCTGGCTGATTCCCAGCTGAAGATCTCTCTCAGATGGTTGTAGTACCATTACCAACTGTTAAATTCAATATTATCTGCAAATATGCAGCTTTTTTTATGCCATTCTTCTAAAAAACAAAACTTTTTTGGTATGAACTGTTCGAATAAACATAAATAATAAAAGATTCGAACCCGAAGATATGGTTAAATGGTAAAACTGTCGCCTGATGTGGTTATTTTTGCTGCAGTTCTCAAGAATCTGCGTTTGTATGAGGAAGAATCTGCGTCAAAATTTCATTTTTATTATTTTTACGGAGATCCAATCAGATATAGAGTTTATAAACCAACCATATAGGTTACAAATATATATATATGAGTTAATTACTTAATTGGATACACATGTTTAACCAGTGTGCAGAATGGTTACACATGTTTCAAAATGTGATTAATTGGTTACACATGTTTTTCCCAATGTGATTAATTGATTATTCCGTTAGTAAACCGTTAATTAGTTTTTTTAACATATTATTGAATTGTGAAATGACTATTATGCCCTTAGTGGTATTGAAGAACACAAAATCGTATTGAAGAACCAGAATCGAATTTGATTCGATTCGATGTTCTTGAAGAACCCAGAATTATTCAATTCGTTGATGAAGAACACAACTTGGTGATGAAGAACACAACTTGGCTGATGAAAAGAGTATATACGTCATTTTATGTATCTAAATAGAGACTTAACTGTGATTTCTAACGGTGAACAGTAAAAAAACTAATTAGTCACATATCAAAACCAATTAATCACATTTTGAAACATATGTAACCATTCTGCACAATGGTGAAACATGTATAACCAATTAAGTAATTAACCCTATATATAGATATAGATATAGATATAGATATACTCTTGCATGCATGAAATTATCAATCACTGATTGTTCAGTTCATCTCTTTTTCTGATTTTCGTTCTTCTGTGCCTTGTCAAGCAGACAGCAAATGTCCATTTCGCATCGTCACCATCCACCAGTGGAAAGAAAGCTAAAGCTTTTCTCTTCCTTTAAAGCTTCTCTTTATCTTTCAAGCTCAGCATCTGTAATAATCAAGAAGGAAGAAGATTAATCTTTTGATTGCAATAATCAATTCAAGAAAAGCAGACCCATTAACCAGTGGGATTCTCATTCTCAAACCCACCATCAAAGAATTCATCCATCATTATTCGTGTTCCATTCTCAGAATGCTTTGTGGGTCCCCATCACTACAACCCCTTAATGTCAATCCCACACATGAAACTCATGATCATGAACGTGTGATTATAATATCCAACTTAACCTCTCCCTCCGTCCACTACTGCCTTTTCTTGATACATGTTTGGTTGCATAATAAGCCTTGGCCATGGGGGAATCAGGCAAGCTTTGCTTTCTTTTTTCTCCTGCTTAGTAACCGAACCCTCTGTTGTCTTCTTGCTTGGTCCTTTCTTTTAATAGATATGGAGAAGTACTTGTTTGTTCATTAATTATACACAAAACCCATAAAGCTGATATGTGTCGGAACGTTACTTTCTGATTCTCACCTACGTTTCTTGAACAAAAGTTGCTTCTTTGTTCAGTTGCTGCTGTGGATGATTGTTCTTGCTGTTCCATTAGATATCCATGGAAAAGTAATTTTTTTTTTGGAAAATCTCCTAAGGAAGTTGACTGCCCACAAACTATTTGTGGAAATTCCTACCTGAGAATTTACTGTACTACACTCTCAGCCTTGTCTTGTGAATTTCGTCCTAGCCACTGTAATCCATGAATGTAGAATTTACTGCGTTTTCATAGAGAAAAGCGTGTCTTGATTCATGAACTTGACGCTTTTACAATCTTTCCATCATGGTTTTCTAAAAGTTTGAAAATTTTCAAATGAGAGGGTCTTCTATCACTATTCATCATCTTCAAGTAATTTTGCAATATTTCATCACGATTTCCGTTTATGAATAGGTGGAAAAGCCCAGATTAAAGGCAGTTACACACTCGGCTCTCGAACGATGCATCAGATTGTGGTCACTCTTTACCTTATTGCTCTAGTTTTCTCAAGAATAAGTTACTGTTCCAACGAACCCGATCTGCAAGGTAAGGTGTTCATGGTGACCTATTACTTGGAGCACAAGATTTCTTGATTTTTTGTGAATCTTATTGTTTCTGGATGCATGGTAAATTTCAGGTGAGGCTTTGATTAAAATTCTAAAGGCTCTTAACGATTCCAATCACCGGATCACGGATTGGGACGATCACTTTGTAAGCCCGTGCTATAGTTGGTCTCATGTCACCTGCAGAGACCAGAATGTCATATCCTTGTGGGTGCAATATTTACTCCATTATTATTCTCATTTGATTGTCAAATCTAAATTATTTCATAACGATTCGGAATGTCCAGGACGCTGGATTCAAATGAACTTTCCGGATATCTTTCTCCAGCAATCACGGAACTCGAATTCTTGGTTAGCTTGTAAGAAAATCATCGGTCACAACTAGTTATCAATTTTCTTCAGGGTTAAATATTATACGTTTTGCAACGAGCTGCCCGAACTTTACAAATTCAAAACGGGCTACCTCAACTTGGACGAATGTGCAAATAGCTAACTCCGTCTAATTTCTGACCAATTTCCGACCAGTTGACAGTAAATTGGACGTAGGTAACTATTTGCACATTCGTCCAAGTTGAGGTAGCCCGTTTTGAATTTTTAAAGTTCGGGTAGCTCGTTGCAAAACGTCCAAAGTTCATGTAGCTCCTTGGTATTTAACCCATTTTCTTCATGTTCTTGGTGAAATGTTGACAAAAATGTGTTTTTTATATGTAGGGAATTGCAGAACAACAATCTTTCTGGAGCACTTCCTGATTTCCTTGGAAATATGCCGAATTTGCAGATGCTGAATCTTGCAAACAACAACTTTGACGGCTCGATTCCAACTACGTGGGGCCGACTTTCGAACCTCAAGCATTTGTACTGAACCATTTCTTCTTTCAAAAGCATTTGTTTCCTGTTATTTGGGTGTAACTTGTACACCAAATAACTGGAAATTTCAGTTTTTTTGCTAAATTTTTTGATGTTTTTTTACCATGGATGCAGGAAACTGAGCGGGAACCGTTTATCGGGATCGATTCCTTCTACATTCGAGAACATATCCAGATTGATGGAACTGTAAGAAAGTGAAGAAACTCAGTTCAGATCTTGAATTCACGATCCTTGAAAAACTTACTTTTTTTCATATGGTTATTTCAATTTGTAGTGACCTTTCATCCAATGATTTGTCGGGAAAAATACCGCCGCGCCTCTTCTCCATTCCGACATTTAAGTAAGTGAAAATCAAACCCGCGTTATGAGCGTATAAATTTACATAATTAGTTTACAGATGATACTTAACACTGCTTTGATCTTTGTAGTTTCACAGGAACTCATCTTTTGTGTAATCGATCGAGCTTGAACGAGCCATGCGTTTCGATGTCACCTTCTCCAGGTTTTCTCCTCAATCAAGCTTAATCGGCTAGAAGTAACTTGAACAACAAGTAACCCTGATTTATACCATTAACAGTTCCGACGAAGAAATTCAAAGTTGGAGTTGCAACTTCCACAAGTTGCGCTGCATTTATTCTCCTTGGAGTCGGGGCTCTCTTTGCTTACCGATACAACCAATTTCGCAAAGACAAACTCGATGTTTTTGTCGATGTTGCCGGTGAGTTTTCTCTCTTTGTTGCGAAATTAGATGCTGTTAATTTCCATCTTGCAGGACTTTGGCTCAAGAGAAATACACACGAGACAAGGATTTACGTGGTTCACCAATTTGACTACATCCACGGCTCATACCAACTTCACTAGAGACAAATAGTGTATCACTCAAACATACATTATGTATCGCTCGCATTCTAAAATACCCACTCCATATTTTTGGCTCACATACACAACACTATTTTTCTCCCACAGACTCCACTCCAACAAACGTTTCTTATTCTTCTCTCTTTCTTGTGTTTCTTGTTTTTTTCTTCGACATTGTTGACTTCTTATAGACCAAAAAGAATGACAATTTTAAGTGGTTTGACCACTTTGTTGAGTGTCTTGCCCAATTTGGTCAGTGGGTTGTCCACTTCAGTGAGTGGCTTGCCCACTTCAGTTAAGTGGTAGTGATGACCCGAAAGTAATACTCTTAACCGCAACATGATTGGTGAATCATTCGTTCGAGCTTAAAGCTTTACAATAACTTCTGAAGATCTAACGCTCGGCTTCAACAGGTGAGGACGACTGTAAAATCTCCTTTGCCCAGATAAAAAAGTTCACTTTGCGCGAAATTCATGTGGCGACGGATCATTTTGGCGAAGGCAATGTAATCGGACAAGGCGGCTTCGGAAAAGTGTATCGAGGCGTGCTCTCTGACAACACGAAGGTTGCCGTGAAACGGCTCACCGATTATCACAGCCCCGGCGGGGAGGCGGCGTTTCAGCGGGAAGTCGAGCTAATAAGCGTCGCCGTTCATAGGAATCTTCTTCGGCTAATCGGTTATTGCACCACTTCGTCGGAGAGGATTCTCGTTTACCCGTATATGAAGAATTTGAGCGTCGCGTACCATCTGAGAGGTATTTTCTAAACAGTGGATTCAGTGTAAGCTGGAAATGATGCAAATATTGCAAGAAACTTTTTTTTTTGAATACTACATACCAGAAACATAACTGAATAACTGATATATTATTTCTATGGGTTAATAACCAAATTACTAGACACTTTACAAATCACTATCCGAATTTTAATTTTTCAAAAAGTGCTACCTAAACTTTGACATGGGTTAAATTGTTACATCCGTTAAACATGGACGGAAAATGACGTGACATAATGATTAATTCATAATTTTAAAAACTATATTATTTTTTAAAAATACTAAAAAAATGGAAGATTAATAGGGAAAATAAGAGTTTTAAATATAATATTTTTTTAAAAAAATATTAAATAAAAATAAATGATTAGTTTTTTTTATTTTGTTTCATATTTTTCAATACAAAAATTATATTAAAAATTCTTATTTTTCTATTCATTTTTCATTTTTTTAATAATTTCATATTTTTTTTGTTATTTTTAAAAAATTATTTAATTTTTTAAATTATGGACTAATCATGTGCTGTCACGTCATTTTTCGTCTATATTTAACGGAAAACTTAACAGAGGTAGCAATTTGCTTCAAGTCTGAAAGTACAGGTAGTAAAATTTTAAAAAGCATAAGTTTGGGTAGTGATTTGTAAAGTGTCCAAAGTTGGGGTAGCAATTTGGTTATTAACCCTTATTAAACCTCTCAAAGGTTTGGTCGTTTTTGACGACTATTTGACCGACTTGGTTCGATTCATTGTAGATTTGAAACGCGGAGAGAAAGGATTAGATTGGCCAACAAGGAAACGAGTAGCCTTCGGCGCAGCCCATGGTTTGGAGTATCTTCACGAACACTGCAGCCCGAAGATCATACACCGTGATCTCAAAGCGGCTAACATCCTTCTAGACAATGACTTTGAACCGGTCCTTGGCGACTTCGGGCTAGCCAAGCTCGTTGACCCGAAAATGACTCATGTTACCACCCAAGTACGAGGCACCATGGGACACATTGCCCCCGAGTATTTGTCCACCGGAAAATCGTCCGAGAAAACTGATATTTTCGGTTACGGAATAACGTTGCTCGAACTTGTGACAGGTCAACGCGCAATTGACTTTTCTCGGCTCGAGGAGGAAGAGGATGTTCTATTGCTCGATCATGTAAGAATCTCAATATATCGAGTTATCTTTCACATAACATGATACATGTAAGGATGAAATCAGTAAATACTCGTGGAACAATTGTCTCCTTTAACTTTTGAAAATGATGCATTTTAACTCTGTAACATATAAGATTTTGACAATTGCCCCTCAACTTTAAAAATTATGCATTTTTATCCTTACAAATATAAGAGTTGTAAATTTTGCCCTTTGATTCTTACAAAGTATGATTTTTAGATACTACTTTACTATGCACCTTAAATTATCACTATTTCCACAGATTAAGAAGCTCTTGAAAGAGAACCGGCTTGACGACATAGTCGACCGAAACCTAAAACATTACGACCCTAAAGAAGTCGAGATTGTTATTCAAGTTGCCTTGCTATGCACGCAAAGTTCCCCCGAACACCGACCCGTGATGACAGAAGTCGTGGAGATGCTCCAAGGAGTCGGTCTCCAGACGCGATGGGCAAAGTGGGAGGAGACTGAGGAGGAGAAGACCAAGCAATTCCTAGCCCACCATTTTCCGTGGACCGAAGAGACGACACACCTCGAAGCCATACAACTGTCGAAAGCGCGATAGAAGGTTAACCAGTTTTGCTATGATCCGTCCTCCAAGTTAATTGTTTCTTGGAACTCAAGAAATCTGAATAGCTAGTGTAATATAGTAGTAGTTGTATGTAAGAAGTTTGTCTTTACTAGTTGGTATGTATTGGTGATGGTTGGATTACCTATTAAAATGTAACATGAAAACTAATCTAATTTTGTAAATGTATTCGAGATTTCGAGGTTGATAATTTCTTATATAAAACGATACAAATATATATGAAGAAAATGTGTTTGCATACACATATGATAGAAAATAATATGATGTAATAGTATAATAGAGATGTAATTGCTAATGAAAAAAGTGTAAATTACGTCAACCGTCACTTATGTTGACACTATGTGAATGTGACTAAATAATCACTTACGTTTTTTTGTGTAGCTAAACGGTGACGTATGTTTTAAAAATGTGACTTCTTTATTTAATTTTTCGTATTCAATCACATATGTTTGACAAATGTGATTAAATGGTTACTAAACTGAAGATTTTACACTTCCATTTTATATTGTTTTTCATGTTCATGTCTGAAATCGATTTTTAAACTCATATTTGTGCAAATCTGGGTTCGAATGCAACTCAGAAATGCAGATCTAGGTTCGAATCAAACCCAAAACGCAGATCTGTGTTCGAATCAAACTCAAACACAAATCTGAGTTCAAAATCAGATTTCAGGTTTGAATCGAAAAGGGAAATATTAAACATGAAGATGAAGAAGATAAGTGAAAGAGTATCTTAGTTATTTTTTGCATAATTTTTTTTGTAATCGTTCAATCATATTTTGAAATATAAGTAACTATTCAACACAAGTTTCAACTAGTTAGTCACGTGCGTCAACATAAGTTAATTGTTGAGGTACTAAAATATATGTATGTCTCCAACATACAATTTTAAGAGTATGAGGACTGAAAAAATAATTCGCTTGTGCTGGATCGCTTTTCTTCGATCGGGCCTGAAGCCTTCAAACAGAAATCAAAATGGCTCGAAGCATATCGCGGTCCCCGTCGCACCGGAGAAGGCATTCTCCGTCGCCCGTCAGACACCGCATCAGCCGCCGTAGCCGGAGGGACCGTAGCCAGTCTCCTCATTCCAGGTATTCTTCGAATGTTCCCGCCTCATACTGTGTTCTGGAGCTTATGACTTGTTGCTGTCAGTTGCCTACTCTAAGCTTTGTCTCGATCACAAATATGGAGAATCGAGGTAATTGTTACTGTATGTTTATCATAGTGTAGTAGTTAGCTCAGTTTCTGGGTTGCATCTCTTTTGTTTGTATGTCATCAAGAAGTATTTGCAGTTTCAGCTCCTGTCCTTTCTGATGCTATGTAGTTTGTAGCTACATATACTTTTGGGAATGGGTCATGCTTGGTGCCATTTATATAAATCTTCATAGAGAATACTAATGGGTAGGTCTTTCCCATTCGATTGCATCTCCATTTCTTTCTGTTGTAACTAGATTGGCAAAGTTTTGCTTTTCTATTGGTCGTGTTGAAGCAAATGGCTATGAACTGCCTTATCGTTTGATTATTGAATACAAGTGAGCGAGTTAATGAAATCCCTCATTGTTTAATCTGAGTCCTGAGAACAAGCAGTCATGTGAAATAATAGCTGAAACTCATTGAATGGTTTAGGATGATTTGCTCTGATACACGAGGAAAGAGGAAAATTGGGGATAACTTGAACATTTGCAGCTTGAAAGTTGCAACTTTAAGTTGTTTGGAAGGTTAATGGATCTATGGTGGAGTATTAATTAATTGAAACTGGCTCTCCACTCAGTTATGAGATTAGTAATCAGGAGAAGAATGCCTGTGAATCTGTGATTTGTTAGAGGTTACTAATCGACTTATAGTTTGTTAATAGAGGTCAAAATATTATCTTTTCTTAATATGTAACCCTTAAGGCTTAATCCACCTAGCTTCCCTGGTGCAAGCCTAATCAATTACTTAGATAAAAGAGTTAGTTGATGGAGATAGATCACGACGCTGTGATAAACTTGCATCGGATCACAAGTAAAAGAACTACTTAAACTGTTGAAGTAAAGGAGAAGTTAATTGCTTCGTAGTGATTCTGATATAATAGTCCTCAAGTTTTAGTCATAATGTCTCTCTATCCCGTTACTACTAATTAACTTTCTAGTACTTAATTTACAGTTTTTCCATGGCCCCTTAGGCTTATGGTTCAAACTCCTCAGATGTTGCGGGTAGTGAATTGAAATGTGATGCATTCCAACTTTCTGGGTTTGAGGTTATAAGATTTATGGTAATTGAAAAAAAAACAACTTTTTTATGCAGGAGAAGAAGCCGCTCTACTACTCCACGTCGCCGAAGAAGCCGTTCTCCATCACATAGGCGCCACAGAAGTAGGACTCGGTCTCCAACACCTAGACGCCAGAAAAGACAAGGAAGTCCTAGCAGCTCACTGTCTCCTGCACTAATAGCCAATAGTCCAGCTCGTGCATCAATTGAACGTAAATTAGCTGTTGAAAAGCTCAAGAAAGAGGAAGAAGAAAAGAAAAGGTCTTTGCTGATTCCATTACTTCTTGCAGAGAATCTTATTTGCTTGAATGTTCTCTTCCTGGCGGTTCCTGCTGTGTCATGTGGTTAAGAAGCTTGAAAGTGGTTTACTTTGGCCTTGTTTCTTCACATAACTCTAATCTAGAGATGAGAGTCAGTAGACAATCAGCAGGCCCATTTTTTCCCACTATAGACAGTCTGCAATTGGGCATTAGGATTCTCATTGTCGTTTTTCCTTCATGTTTAGCATTGGAACGCAGCTTATTTTCACACTTCTCTTTTGGTCTGTCCATAAATAAATAAATAAAAGTTAATTGTGCTATTTGCAGGCATTAGTAATCATAGTATAATTACCTCATCGTACATTAGTAAGCATGTCCACTTGTTTGGCTTTCTTGATTTTTTTCTCAGACTCCAGCATGAAGCAGAACTGAAACTTCTGGAGGAAGAGACTGCAAAGAGATTGGAGGAAGCAATCCGAAAAAATGTAGAGGAGAAATTGAACTCGGAGGAAGTCAAGTTAGAAATTGCTAGAAGAATCGAAGAAGGCCACAAGAAATTGTTTGCTGATGTGGCAGCTCAGCTCGAAAAAGAAAAGGAAGCTGCTCTAACAGAAGCTAGACAAAAAGAGGTACCGGTTTCAATATTTGCAGCCATTGATCTCTTATCAGTCAATCTCTGATCCTCATTTAGCTAGAACTATAGAGCAAAACATTAGTGTTTTTGCCCTGCTATGCTTATGCCAATGTGGGATTGCCCCTGTTTTTCTATTTTGCTAAATATACTCCCTAAAAGGTAATTTTTTGCATGGATAATATTTGCAGCAACAAGCGAGGAAAGAGAGAGAAGAGCTTGACAAAATGCTGGAAGAGAACAGAAGGAGAGTGGAAGAGGCGCAGAGAAGAGAAGCTCTTGAGCAAGCACGTAAAGAAGAGGAGAGGCACAGAGAGTTGGAGCTCATTCAGAGGCAGAAGGAAGAGGCTACATGGCGAAAGAAGTTGGAAGAGGAGGAGTTGAGCTTATCAGCAAAAAACAAATCTCGCCCCAAAACGCCCTTCACCCTTTGAATGAAAAGGTTTTATCTGGTAGAATGCATTACATTCTTGTGAAATTTCACTCATTGCTGCAGTATTACTGAAAGATGCTATTACCCCATGATTGCAGTTCATTCTTCAGTTGGATGCCAATCGTTGTTCTTACCCCACCCAGTATGGAGTAAGTTTTTGTGATCTTTCCCCCCAAATGCCCTTCACCCTTTGAATGTAGGTCAGTAAAAAGAGCTGATCAGGTAAGATAGTACAAAATGTCTTGAAGCAGTCGATGGTTTACTTTATGAAAGTGGAATCTATTGATGTCTTTTTTCAAATGAAGGGTTTGTTTAGGTCCAAAGAAAGTGGTGAGGGGGTCGGTCGAATCTGATATGTCTGGCTGGTAAGGGAGTTTCTTCTTCCCGACCAAACATTGATCAAATTCCTCATTTTATGGTTCTTGTTTTTATTTGAAAGGGAAGGAACAAGGAAGGAATAAGAAAAAAAGCATTTGGTGTTGCTCTTGATGGAGTATAGATATGCTTGCTTTATGTTGTTTCTTACTTACCATTCTTAACCCAAAGTACAACCTACAGGTATAAAGCTTCCCCACGCTTCAGTGGGTGGTGGACCGACCTACGTATATTTAATAGAATTATAAGTTTATTTATGAAAAAAAAAATACATTTATGGAATCTCATTATTGTTTTTTAAAAAATATCAGTCAGTTTAAAAAGGTTGATCCATTGTTTAACTACAATTATCAAATACTATAACCGTAATCATAACCATAATGGATAAAAATTAGGGGTGTTAAAATCTGCAAATAATGTATGATGGATGACTCGGCCACGGGTTGTGTTCGGGTCAGGGTTTTTGATCCATGTGTCATTTTGACACGACTCATGGATGACGCGTGAAAACACGGGTCAGGTTTGGGTCAGAAGTCTTGACCCACAGGTCAAGCTATGATTCGTTTCATTTATATATTATATTAAATCATTACATGTGTCGAGCATCAAGAAACTGAAGGTAACCCTAGGAAGTTGAAGTTGCTCACTTGATGGGTCATGGTGGGTCGAACGGGTCAGACTTACCCGCGAGTCATGGAGGTCGAACGGATCAGTCTGATCCAATCCTTACTATTTCTGAAGGGTCATTCTGACCCACGAGTTGACGGTCAACCCGCAAGTTAGGTTTGAGTTTCAAAAACTGTCTCATACTATTACACGGATTGTGTTTGAGTCAGAGAATCCCTAACAAGTTGAAGTTGCTCACTTGATGGGTCATGGTGGGTCGAAAGGGTCAGACTTACCCGCGGGTCATGGAAGTCGAACAGGTCAGTCTGATCCAATCCTTACTATTTCTGAATGGTCATTCTGACCCACGGGTTGACGGTCAACCCGCAGGTTAGGTTTGAGTTTCAAAAACTGTCTCATACTATTACACGGGTCGTGTTTGAGTCAGAGAGTCCCTAACACGATCCAAGACCGACACGACCCATGATCGACCCACAACCCGGTTTTATACCTCTAATAAAAATGTTATTGTCTTAATCAAATTTTACTATAATATTACGGTTAATCATATTTAAAAAATGGTATGAAATTTAAGATTTTTATTTTTTTATTTTTTCAGCATATTATTATTGACTCAACTCAGCTGATATTAGACAATTCGAAAAAGTGTCCTCTCAACTCGATCGAGATAAGTCATATTTACAGGGGTAGTCGGTGGCTCCAACATGAAGATAGTTCGTATATGGGTTGACTCTTGGGCAACGTCCTAAATAGGATATTAATTTTAGATTTGAATTTTGACCCGTGGGTGATTTCTCTTAGGGGGGAATTTGGCTTGAACATTTTTTATATGTAGGTTACTTTTACATACCCCCAATAAAATGTATAATATATTATTTTAAATGGTAAAATACGACATTGCCCCTAAAGATTTACGCTGATTTTAAAATTTCCCCTTAAATTTTAAAGTCTCCCCTAATGTTTGAAAATAATGAAAAATCTTTATTTACCGGTGACTGACAAATGTTATTTAAGGGGATTTTTCATCATTTCCAAACATTAGAGAGAACTTTAAAGTTTAAAGGAAAATTTTAAAATCGGTGTAAATCTTAGGGGACAATATCATATTTAACCATTTTAAATAAAAGTTCAAAATTTGCATAGATTGCACGAGTTTATAGGTTTCATGGATTAATAGGCCACATGAGTCTGGGTTTTATTAGTCGTATGATCGCGCGGGTCAACATGTTGACCCATAAAATATCGAAAATGACCCAGATTTACAAATCATATAAATTAGCATACAGACTCACTTATAGCACTTGAGTCTTAAATATTATTATTATATTAATATTTAAATTGAATATATTTTGATACAACTCGTAGTCTCACATCAACTTTAAGTAATGGATAAAATAAGTTTGAGATTTTTAAGGGTGAACTAAGTTTAAATTTGATCTTAAAATGCGTTTTAATCTTAATATTCTCAGTTTAAAATTGTGAAAATATTTATTTTATATAAAAAAAAAAACTATTACTTTTATGGGAGTGGGGTAATGCTCGTTGCCTAATCGTAAAGGACGTTTGAAACATCACATCCTTTCTCAATTATTGTCACTTCCATTAGTTGTGCCTTTAATAAACTCATACAATAGACTACTCGTCTTTAACTCATGTGAAATTTTAAATACATGTTAGGGTTACGAATTTAGAGTTTATTAGTGATATAGCGGAATTAGCCAGTACGATATACATCTTTTTAAAACTAGATAAGTACGACATGGATTCACAACGAAGAAGACGAAGGGGGTAACCGAAGAGTTTGAGGAAGAATGGAGAAAACCCTAGAATACACTGAGCATTTGATGGAGTCCTTTCATATTTTCGATTAAAGGAATATGGTCTCCCATCAATCCTAGCAACTACAATAAATGCAATCATCGGGAAGGAAAATAGCAACCCGATCCAGAATAATACGAAAATAACAAATAAACCCTCTAAAGAACAAAAGAATAAAAGCAGACACAACTTACATGATGGTTTGGTTTGATCCTCACAAAAAAACTTCTCTGTTGTCGACGAATGAGGTGGAGGTCATCACCTACTTCACGACTTAGAAGTCGTATACTCGATCTGTTTACCTTCCCCATGTATACTCCCTTTTGACGATGAAGTGGAAATACATATTGCGTTATAAATAGCGGAAGAAGACCACATGAAGTGCAAACCAAACTGAATAGAGTATTATCTCATCGGAAAGAGACTTATCTGATACTGATAAAGCAAACTGACTTATTAGAGTTACAATCGAGAATTGCTGACAAATACATATTATTGTCTTAATCGATTAAGTCACTCAAAGAACACCTACAAAGTGTCTCCACAAGTCATAACTCAGGTATATATATCTACCCTTCAATACTAAACTAGCTTAAGTTTTGGAGAGGAATAGTTCTCCATTTTACATAGTATTGGAGCAATTCTGATGAGTTTTGTAGCGAATTTCGGAATGTATTCCAATATAATGTAATTTATTTATAACTAGAAAATTATTGAATCAACCCAAATAAGATCACAAACCCTACATTGATTCCATGTTGATGTGGTAGAGGAGAGTGCGCCACTACCGACCAATGAAACCAAACCACACCCAAAGTCCCAAACTATCCCTCCAAATGGTCCCATGCGGTTGCGGTCCCATATATAAATATATAAGGGTTAATAACCAAATTGCTACCCTAGTTTTAGGCACTTTATAAATTACTACCTGAACTTTATAAATTTTTCAAAAACGGTCTACTTAAACTTTGACACTTAGGGCAAATTGCTATCTAGGTTAACTTTTCCGTTAAATATGAACGAAAAATGATGTGATAGCATATAATTGGTCTTTGATTTAAAAAACTAAATAATTTTTTTAAAATACTAAAAAAATCTGATTTTTTATTAAAAAGGTCTAGAAAATTAAAAGGAAAAATATGAGTTTTTAATATAATACTTTTATTAAAAATATGAAATAAAAAATAATTAGTTTTTTTAAAAAAAAAAATTTGTTTCATATTTTCAATAAAAATATTATACTAAAAACTCTTATTTTCTCTATTAATTTTCTAGATTTTTTTTATAATTTTTTTTTTGTAATTTTAAAAAATTATTTAGTTTTTTGAATCAGTGACTAATTATACGTTGTCACGTCATTTTCCGTTCATATTTAATGAAACAGTTAACTGAGATAACAATTTACCCCAACTCCGAAACTATAGGTAACAAAATTTGAAAAAATAAAGTTTAAATAGTAATTTATAAAGTGCTCACAATTGGTCTAACGATTTGTTTATTAACTATATATATATATATATATATATATATATATTTGATCTTATTCTCCTTATATGCAATCTATGAAATCTTGTTTGACAATGACACCAACCCATATAGATTCAAAATATATAGTAGAATTTTTTATTTTTAAAAATGCAATTTTAAAAATAGTGTCTCTTGTAATATGTTGACATTATTTATTATGATAATGATTTTAATGTGAGTTGAAATGTTTCATGATTATCACTACAAGTCATATCATTCCTAAATAAAAACAATATCTATACAAAATTTATGTTACTTTGAGACATTATCTACTTAAACCTTTTATATTATGATATTGTAAAGTAATATGTCAAGATTGATTAAAGTATTAAAGCAAGAAAAAAAAGGTAAAAAAGACATTCACTTTGGCTACATTTACACCTCATACCTACACAATTAACATTCACAAACCATCTATGCCTTTTCATATACACACTCATGGAGAGTGAGTTATATATATTTATATATCCACATTTCACAAATATATAATATGTATGGAGTTGCATATCAATGTATACAAAAAGCTAAAATTGATACAAGCAAGCTATAAACCTCAAAGATTTAGTATGAAATGATATATTAAATAAAAGATAAAGTGCGACTTTCCTTTTTATTTGTAGGCTAAATTAGAGTCTTTCTTTCAAAGATTATTTTTGAATAATTTATTAATTTATATTTGGGCTATCAGTTGAGTTTATCTTTAGCCAGATTTTCCATCCAAATTTAACAATGTATAGTTTGAAAATTTCAAAAATAACATAATACTTTTAAATATATCACAATTAAACAAACCCTTCAAAATTTTATTATATGTTACAATTGAGTCATAATTCGATCAGTAATTGATTGAACTACGATCAAGGGGTAGGGTTTAGGTCTTCATCCAGACCAGCTTGCTCATGGGTAGGGGCTGGTATGGGTCAAGCTCAGGTCAACCCCTTCAATTATAGATCGATCGAGACCAATCAAAATAGAGTTCGATTTAGCCCCTATTAAAGGAGTTAGGGGTTAGGTCTTCACCGAGACCAAACCCCACCTATAGACGAGATGGTTTAAGTCAAGATCCAAACTGTAGCCCCTCGATCGGGACTTAATTGTAACATATAATAACATTTTGAAAGGTTAAATTATGACATTCTTAAAGGTATTCTATTATTTTTACAATTTTCAAAATATATTCTATTAAGTTTAGATTGAAATTTTGATTAAAATGAGTAAACTCGACTAATGACCAAACATGAATAAATGAAGTTTTCGAAAACAAACTTTAGGAGAAAAAACAATTTTAGCTCAAATATTAGGAATAACGTCGTATTTTACCATTGGAAATGGAGACCAAGGTTTGATAATACTGATTTTTTTTAAAAAAAAATCATATTTAATTATGGACAAATGAAATGTTGAATTTGAAACATTCAAATTAGGGTTAGTTATCAAAAAGCAAACAGAACTTTGATAAAAATATAAAGAATAAATCAAACTTCTTTTTTTGACAAACAACAAACTAAACTTAACAAATTTAGCAATGAACAAATCCACCTAAAATTGTCATTATGTTTTGGCGAATTTTTCTAATTTGGACAGAGTGATTTGTCTAATTATAAGTGCAACAACAACATTATAGATGTAATTAGATGAAATCTGACAAATCTATCCGCCCAAATTAGAAAAATCCGTTTTGTTGATTGTTCATTTTACTAAGTTTGATTTGTTATTTGTAAAAAAAAAAAAAGTTTGGTTTATTCTTTATATTTTCATTAAAATTCGTGTTTTTTTTTTAATAATTAATCCTTCAAATAATTACCAACTTAATTAAATTAGTTTATTTGAGAATTTTGTTTTATTTTAAGATAATACTTTTAGAATATTGTATTATATGAGAAAATATTAATTAAAAATGAATAATTAATGAGAAAAGTTAATGTGTGTTTTAGTGGTTGCCAAAGGACAACCGTAACCGTACTGTGAAGATGACAAAGAAATCACATCTGACCTATCTTTTTGTTCTGACCAAGATTTTTAATTTGTTAGCTAGTTTTTAATATTTATGATACCTTTTATTATTTTTGTGTTATTAAAAATGGAAACAAAACTTTAATTCATTAAAATAATTATTAAAAAAACGTCACAAAAGAAATCATAATAATTAATTAAACTAGGACCTTGAATAGACAACAAAACATTACAAAATTAATAACCGCTATAATTATCATGTAAATGATAATTAATTACAACTTGCTTCATCTTACCCCATATATTATATATATATATTAACGTAACGTTGTATAAAATATATTATTTTCTTTTTTCATGCCACATATTTATTATATAATAATAACGTCGAATATATATATATATATGCCAAGTAATTCATTATTACATATGATTATAAATCATGAAAAAGGAACGGGTCGGTGGGGAGTCTTGATACGTCTCTAATCCTCACCAAGAGTTGCCCGTCGAAATGAAGGGACCATTTAATCTTGTTAGTTATCATGGAGGGACCGCAAACGAAATATATATAGATTCTTTATATATATATATATATATGTATATAGATTCTTTATATATATATATACATAATAAATAATTCAGGGAAAAAAATATGGTGCTTTTTTATTGACTCATATGACACTATCACAACTTCTTTAGTTTATTTTTCAGTAAATTTAGAATAAAAAAATGAGAATAGATTAATATGATATGATGTAATTTTATAGAATTAATAACGGGTTAGCTAAAAACAATTAGTTGAACTTTAACTGTTAAATGTACCCAAATTTTAACTTTTTAACTTTTGTTA
This sequence comes from Chamaenerion angustifolium, assembly GCA_946814005.1. NCBI lineage: Eukaryota > Viridiplantae > Streptophyta > Magnoliopsida > Myrtales > Onagraceae > Chamaenerion > Chamaenerion angustifolium. The sequence continues at coordinate 1,591,188 of OX328281.1, forward strand.
TTTTTACTTTAAGAGTTAGAGTAAATAGTTATTTCGATTTATTTTAAATTTAAAAGGAAAATGACGTGCTATTAAGTGATGGGTTCAAATTATATATTAAAAAAACTGTATTATCTTTAAAATATATAAAAAAAAATACATGCAACTGATGAAAAAATCTAGAAAATTGAAAGGTTAAATTTGAGTTTTACTACATATTTTTATTAAAAACATGAAATGAATAAAACAAATCATTTTTTGATTAGAATATTATATTAAAAACTCATATTTACTCTCTCAATTTCTCCTATTTTTATGAATTTGTTAAAAATAATATAGTGTTTACAATCTATACCAATTAATTACGTGATACCGTATAATTTTTCATTCAAATTTAACGAAAAAACAAATTGAGGTAGTTTTAACTCTTAAAATACAAATACTAAAAACTAACATGGGGTAACTTTTTATAAAGTGAGCAAGGTTAAGGGTACCTTTTTTTATTATTAACATCATAATTTATCCAATAAATTGGTAAGCTTTATTAATTATGATTATATATAAAAAAAAAAATAGAAAGAAAATGATTCCGTACATGAAATGCAATACGAAAAAGAAGAATCTCCTACTCATATATATACAAATACATACATATACACATGTATATATATATATATATATCGTCCTCCCCTCCCTCCCTCCCTTCAGCTTCAGTCCAAGTGCTCTTCATTCTCTCCCACTAGCCCAACCCCTCTAATTCTACGCCTGCAATCTGCATCTGGATCGTCAACATGAACACGAAGGTGAAGAAGGGTTTCTTGTCTGTTCAAGTAGGGTTTGAAGAAGAAGAAGAAGGCGTGCAAAGATTTGTGATCCCTATTTCATATCTCTACCATCCTCTATTCAAGAACCTATTGGATAAGGCTCATGAGACCTTCGGCTACCATGTTAAGGGACCACTTAGACTCCCGTGCTCGGTCGATGACTTCCTCCATCTACGGTGGAGGATCGAGAGGGAGTCGTCGCCGTCGGGTTCCAGACATAAACATCAACAAAGACAACTTCAGCAACCTCATCTATCAGCTTCATTGTCATTTCATTGTTAGAATATATATATATATATATATGTATGTAACATGCTGAAGGAGGGTTTCAAATACATATACATACATATATATATAGTGAATCTTGGTTAGGGTTTTCTTGATGATTTCTATATGTTTATTTATGGAATTAATAGGGTTTGTTGAGATATAAATGTTATATATATTACAGGGTGTAATGTGTGGCGCAGAGCAAAAAGGAAGATGCTTACAGATACCACTCCACCATTTCTTCTTGTTAACAGTAATGAAAAGGGAAACTGGGAAAGCATTCAACTTTTGAATTAATTGGGGAAAGGAATATGATTGATTACAGTAACTGCAATATATATATATATATATATACACATATTGGAGGGTATAAATTAGGGTTATCTATGGGTGGCGGAATTACATAATCAGATATAATTTTCAATACCATAACCATTCAAATAACTGTACTTATTAACCATAGTTTTACTCGTATACTCATAGTCATTCCACACATGTAATATAATAAAAGATTGGAAATGTTATTTTTAAAAATACATAAATCTATATTACCAACAATAAAAATATATAACACTAACATCATTCAACATTCATATAATGATTCAACATTAACATTTACAACACTGACTTAACATTAAAATTCAACAAATACCCCTAACGAGTAACGATTCAACACCCCTAACCATTTCATACGATTCCACACTTGTCGTACAATAATCATGGTTATAATCATGAGTATAACTCAAATACCATAACCATTATGAGTAGAAAATTCATCACCATAACCGCACCGCATCATAATGGTACGATTAACCATATTAAACAGTAACGGTTATAACCATGGTTATGGGGTTTTCACCCCGCACCATTGTCGCCCCTAGTATAAATTGCTAAATGAAGTAATTAGAGATTAATTTCAGGTTTGTAGTTAACAGGTTCGAGTTATGAAAATGGAAAAAAAAAATTATGATTACCACTTTATTCCTTATGAGTTTGATCTAATGCGAAAAAACGATATTATTCTAAATGTGGAGAAAATATATTAAGAGTGTTATCTTTCGAAGTTCTAATGAGGTGCCCTAGAACACCTCACGAGAAACCCTAAAAAAACATAAGTAATACGACGTTGTAATACGTTGTTTTTGTTTAAATTACTATTAAATGAATGATTAAGGTATTTTTGGCATTTTAATCATAATCAAGCTAGACCGCACCCTGTTAATTCAAGAATAGTGTCTACTTTGTTGTAATGATGAAAGTGTCTAAGCATTTTTAAGAAAGTATTTATATAATAAGGCAAAGTAATTATTCTTTATAATTAATAAGTGAACACTTAAATTTTAATAATTTCCAAATATGATTTTTTTTTTGGTCACTATTCCAAATATGATGAAAAAAAAACATTTTCACAACATTCCATTTTCATTCTCAAATCATGTCACTTTAAATAAATTTTTTTATGATAGACAACAAATATATACATATAGAGCGTGTCAAAGTCTAATATAATATAAGGTTAGTTATTTGAACTGTTATTTATATTGGCAAATTTGACTGAACAGTTGAAATTTGAGCACAATCGTTACTCATGTTTCAAAATGTGACTGAACAAACTACTCATCTCCTTCTTTATTTACATCCACCTTCAAAATTCGCAGCAGTTGGAGATTTGAAGGCGCGGAAAAAGTGTTTGGAAGAAGAACGAATAACCCACGCAACTACGGAAGAAAGAACAGCTTGGAACAACCTCACACAGCTTGGAGCATGAAGATTGAGGACGAGCCTGCTCATTTTGAGGTAATTTCATAGTAGCTAATCCTAATTGATAACCCTAATTCGTTTTGTGATGCATTCTACCTATTTGTCATACATTCTACCTATTTGTTGTTGCAGAATCTCGTATGACAGGATTGCACTGATGCAATTTCAACAAATAGAGAAATATTTGAAAAAATAATTTGATGTTGCGAAAATTCGATCTCTTGAAAGTCTACCCAATCAGAATTTAGTTATTGTGTTGCCCATTATTTTTGTTCTAAATTCAATTTAGAAGAAGTAGGTCGTAGATACATATTATGTCATTTGTCTTTTCTCATGCACTTCCTCTCTACAATCTTTTCATTATGTCATCTTTCTTGATGGTAAAGTCCCAAAGGTCTCCATACTTCTCATTGAAATCCCATATATCCATTGTATTGTAATCTGCTATAAGTTTGTCTCTTGACCCTCTTTCCATGTTGTAGATCTCCGGCTCGAAGTTGTGCGGTTGGTCGGGTTTGTCCATCTCGATGATGCAGAACACGACCGTGAACAACGCAGCCGCGATATATAGGTACTCTCCCTAGTCATGATGTTATGAATCAAAACATGATTAGATATAATTAAGGAAGGCTTGGTTGAGATATAGAATTAGAATATACTTATGAATGTAGTAGAGAGATTATAGGTATACCGGGACTTTAAGATACATTGACAAAGCAACAGCAGGAAGGAAAGACCAGGAGATCAAACCTGTAGGAAAACAGTATATTTTAAAATATATAATTATATATATTAGATTAGAACAAATAATAAATTCAATAGGTACAACAATTAATATATTTTTTTTCTTCATAAAAATACCAGACTAGAAAAACATATAAGTAAATCATATTTTTATAGGGATAAAAGTCATTTACGTACCTCAAAAGTCATGTTTTCACAAACAGGTACATCAGAAAAAAAAATTGTTACTTTCGGGTACTTCAGAAATCATAAATGTATCTAATTTAATTTTTCGGTCACGTGCCCATGTGCCGGTCACATATGTATTTTGTTCAATTAAGGTAATTTTACTTAACATTTTCCTCGAATTAATATTTTTTTTCTTCATAAAAATACCCAACTAGAAAAACATATAAGGAAATCATATGTTTATAGGGATAAAAGTCATTTAGATATCTCAGAAATTACGTTTTTACAAACAGATACCTTAAAAAAAATTGTTACTTTCGGGTACTTTAGAAATCATAAATGTATCTAATTTAATATTTTGGTCATATGTCCATGTGTCCGTCACGTATGTAATATTTTGTTTCATTAAGGTAATTTTATTGTTGTTTTCATGTTCTCTAATTTGTTTTATTGTATCAATCAAATATATTTACTTTGTCTTTATGAAATTGTTATTTTTTTTTGTTACTTTCCAATTAAAGTAGATACATTTACGACTTTTGAAGTAACCAAATGTAACAAAAAAATTCTAAGATACCAATTTATAAAAACATGACTTCTGAGTTACCTAAATGACTTTTATCCCTATGTTTATATTACACTTTTTCGGTATAACCAGAAAACCTGAAAAATATACACTCAAAACTAAATCGAACATTTCAAAGCAAAATTAAAAAACAAAACAACGTGATTAAGTAAATATTAAACCACTAAATGAATATTAATGATATTAAGTAAGTACTAATTAATATATATATATATATATATATTATGGTCGGTTCCTCTCCTCCCAATCTCTATAGTCTTTAAAAGTCAATGATCGAACTGGACACCGAAAATCCTAAGTCGAAAATTTACTTGTCAATTATTGAACTATAAATTATGTCAATTTTTTATTGTTTTTTGGTGATTAGTCAATTTTTCCTTTCACCCCTTATAAAAATAATGCAGTTAAAATTGATCGTTTGGACTTTTAAAATTAATAACAGATTTTCTTACATTTAAAACTCTATTATTTCGTCATGCTGCAATATAATTGAATTTTGAAATTTAAAACTTAATACAAAATAAATAATATATATCCTTTTTATTATTATTTTAATACTTTTAAAATGATTTATTATTTAATTATGTGTACCCTGAAAGCCTGTAGGAGCTTCGATCATGGCAACTTCATCGGCTAATGCTCCCCAGAAGGTTCCTACACAATAGAATTAATCAAATTATTTCGATTTAGTCTTCATAAGAACAACAAATATTCATAATCCAGAAGAAAAATATATGTATATTCACCTTTGTCATCTCCCTCAAAGTAAGTATGGTGTCCATCGTATTTCCCATACAGAAAATCTTCCTAAAATACAATAAAAAACCAAAAAATGCTAAATTTATAAAGAAAATTAAAATAATTTGACACTATTTTTATTTTAAATTTTACCTCCAAAAAAAATTTGAATTTTCGACAAAAAATAATAATAATTTATTAACTCTTAGAGTGAGATAATTCAATATAAACATATAGGTTACATACCAAAGAGCTACATGAACTTTGCACGTTTTGTAACGAGTTACCCGAACTTTAAAAATTCAAAACGGGTTTCCTCAACTTGTACGAAGGTGCAAATAGCTACCTCCGTCCAATTTCTGACGAATTTCCGACGAATTTCTGTCAATAGTTGGCGGTAAATTGGACGGAGGTAACTATTTGCACCTTCGGCCAAACTGAGTTAGTCTATTTTGAATTTTTAAACTCCGGATAGCTCGTTACAAAACGTTCAAAGTTCAGGTAGATCCTCGGTAGTTAACACAAACATATATACATAATGTCACCTTCATCCATTTAAATTTTCTACTCAACACGTAAATATATAAATTATTCAACTTCATATAAATTTTAGACGAATTACTAATCAATTATTTTAAATTAATCATTCTAAAATATCGAGCTTATAGATAAATACGTAGTTTATTATCATAACTGCACTGCGCGAGAGTGTATGTAGAGATAATAGCCTTACTGGGCTGACACTGTTGGTCTCCCACCGGTCAACGGGATCTTCATTGAGGTCGGGCTCGATCTCCGACAAACCTGCTCTCAATCGTGTGGAGCTGGTACTTCTGCCAGAGACGATGAACGAGACGACGCCGTTTGAGGTTCGAGCACTGCTGTTGTGAATCTTCCACGTCGTAGGTGAGCAGAGTTTGGGCACTGGATTTGCAGAGAGAACGTAGACCGCCATTTTCGTCTTCCAGTTTGAGTTATCTTCTTCGTCACAGCTCTACCTCATGCACATGGATTACGTTCGGGGCCCACAGACTCTCAAGTTCCTTGTCTGTGGTAAATGAGTCACTATTCTTTTTCAAAGTTTTCGAAATTGCCATCTTGATCAAAATAGTGTGCTGGACTTGAAGCTTATGGTTGTGGCCCAAACTAAGGCCCACATAACAGTAGTTTTTTTTCTCAAAATGATGGGCCTGGCCCATTACGGCCCATTCATATTCAGGCTCCACCCACTGGCCTGATGCGAAGTGGATTTTGAAAACAAAATTCCAACCTGAGATATGGGCCATATTATCGTTATGGATACGATAAGATAAAGGATATTTCCATAGGGATGAGCAGTTCCGGGTACCTGTAAATTTAGGGATTTCCGGAACCTACCTACTATGTAATAGAGTATTTAAATTTGGGACCGGAGTCTACCCGTTTAATTTTGGAACCGGAACCTACCCGTTTAATTTTTGAACCTGAACCTACCCTAAACCTGTTTGTACAAACGATTCTCGGTACCTTGTTAGGAACCCTTTTTTTCCAAAAGAAAAAAAATGGTTCAATTTCGGTTAAGTTCTAGTTCGGTTTTCGTTTGATTCATTTTATTGAAGATGATAAATTCTTCAATACTGTCATTTTATTCACATTTATACAAATCTCATCATAGATCACAACATTTATTACAATCATCAATACATGCGCATGAAAGCTCTTTAGGGTGCTCTAGTTCTATTTTTTTAGATTTGTTTTTTTCAATAATATATATATATATATATATATATAATCTATTCCGGTTAGTTTAGGTTATCCAATAATCGGAACAAAATAAATCGATTTTTGGATGATTTTTTCATGAAAGCTCTTTAGGGTGCTCTAGTTCTATTTTTTTAGATTTATTTTTTTCAATAATATATATATATATATATATATATATATAATCTATTCCGGTTAGTTTAGGTTATCCAATAACCGGAACAAAATAAATCGATTTTTGGATGATTTTTTTCCGGAATATAACCCGTATCGGTTCCGAGTAGATTTCATGTCCAGATGGGTAGAACTCCTACTTTTCCCCCGGTCGGAGCAGAAACTCCACGCGCTGCCATTGGCCCATTTCCTCCCCTCCCATCATTAACTTATAATTGCTATGTTATCCCCGTGGATCAACCCAACTGAGTCAGACAATCAGCAGGTCCACGTCAGCAACCCACTGAAAGATACAATATATATATATGGGTAAAACTTAAAACTACTGGATATACTTTTAAATATGTTTTAATAATAACCATTTTTCAACTTTTAAAAAAACACTAATTTAGGTTCAAAATTTAAGTTATCTTTTTAGTTTAACCCCTTAAACTAATATATGAATCTAACACTATTTGTGTCTCTATAAAATAATCAATATTTCACAATTACTGGATTATCTTCATAATTTTTGTTAAATAGTGACACGTGTTCGTCAGAGCTATCAAACAATAAATCTTCTCAAATTTGAGCTAACAAAGTGTATAATAATTTGACTAAAAAAATTCAACTAGTAAATTATAAATTTATCAAAAGTTAAATAATAATGTGCATAAAAAATACACTAAAATAATAAAGAAAATATAAAATTTTGTCATATTTAATGGTAAACTGGACAAAATTAGTAAATAAATAAGTAAGTCAGGTACTAATTCGTTTTAAAAAAAGACAATTAACAAAATATTCAAAAATTCAGACAGAAAAACGATATTTGTCTTTTAAAAACAAAACTATTTAAGTCTGCCCCGACTAGCCGTAGGACCCGCGCATCAGTGAGGTGCATTCAATTCGATCACATGTCAGCGTATGACGAGCGCAAAATCTGAGCCGTCGATTACTTTTGACTTTGATAATCATGCCACGTCAACCTTTTTAATATTTTAACTTTTAAAATAAATGGTTCAGCGCGTCTGACAAGTCTGTCTCTATAGCCTCCTCGTTAGTCGGGCAACTTTTCCTCGGTCACCGATCCTACGTTTCCGCTGACACCGACATGTCCGGTTCTAAGACCTGAGTGTTACGACCGTTGGATCTCATGCATGGACGGTCCAGATCTTTACCTGCCTTAAACGCCGTCTTTGCGATGACGTGTTTCACGGACGACACTGTTCCGAACAATCTGCCATGCCTCAAAATGTCCATGTAATGTATTGTCGATATATTTATTGGGTGTGTCAATCCGTGAATAACCTGTTGTGAGTGACGTGAACACGGTCACGTATCTTGTTTGAGTCATAAATGTTTTATTGACTCGTATGATCCGTTTAATAAACGGGTTGTATTTGAGTCAGAATCTTTAATTCATGAGTTAACCTGCTGACCATTAAATAATTTATATTATATAAAAAATATATCTAAAAGCTATAATCTCATTCTTTGTTTTTTTTATGTGAGGAATTAGGGATTACGCGGGTCAAACGGGTCAGTTTCACCCATGCATTTTGTGAGAAATGTTTTGTCGCGGGTTGACCCATCGACACATGAGTCGTATCTGGATTGCAAGAATTGGCTCATACAAATAGATGAATCGTGTTTGGGTCAAATGATTTCTGACACGACCCACAATTGACCCACTGACCCGAATTGACACCCCTAATTTAGCATCTATATGATATTGCTTGTCATTAAATTTGACCATACAATGTTTTTCTAGCCAGGGTAAATTTGGTAAGTACTTCACACGTATAGAATACACATATATTACATGAGAAATTAAATAATCTAATTACTTATTATTTGTAAATTTATATTTATAAAAAAGATGATTATAACATATCTTAAATTTGAATCTTCGAAGTATGTCGTTTAAAGTGGAAAGAAATTTCACTAATGGTCGAGATGACCGGGTTGAAGGTCATCTTATAGATTCAAGTAGGGACGAAGTCATGAATTTAAGTCAGTGGGGCAATAATTAGTAATAATTAATATAAGGGCAAATAGTTAAAATAAAAAAATTACAGAGGGGGCAAATGTAAGAATTTTTAGGACTAAATTGACACAAATTCAAAAGTTCAGGGGGGAATTGACACAAATCCAAAAATTGAGAGGGACAATTGCCCCCCCACCCCCACCCTTACGTGGCTCTGTCCCTGGATTCAAGTAAATAGTCTGATGCAAACTTTAATTTGTAAAAGTAAATTTAACACGGATGTGTTCTAAAAATAAAACTCTTATTAATATTGAAACGACCGAGCTAAAAATTATGATATGAACATAGATGTAATTTGAAATTATAATTATATATGTCACACAATTGTTGCACGTACTAAACCATAATTACAAAGATAATATTTTGCTTCCATTGTAGAAATTTACTAAAAGCACCCTTAGTTTAATAAGAAGATAAATGGCAACCCTAAATTTTCGATATTATATAACCCTCAATTATATGTGGAGAAACATTTTATACCTATTTAAATGTTGTAATATTATAATTAAAAACGGTATAATAAAGTAAAAATACGTATAAAATGCATGTTGATTAAGTTAAAGGTTTTGAATTTTTTTAATAAGATTATAATTTAAAATTAAATATATCAAATATTTACATTTTAACACGTTATTACATATTTATATATGCTAATTGTCTATGACTCTATGTATCTCTAATTGACCGGTCCAAGGTAGATGATTTGCAGACTAGACCCAACCTAGGGTTTAATATTCACAGTCACATCGAACCAACATTCATCCTCGAAAACTTGAGAGATTATTATTATTATTTGTGTTTAATATTATAATAATGGAATGTTATGAAAACCATAAATATAGTTAGAGAAATTTAATACTAGAAACATCAAAACAAATGCATGCATCAGGGTGGACCAAACATGACACACATTAACTACTGCCATTAGAATGTCTGGTGAAGAAATTTAAGACAATATTAATATATTAATATAAAAAAAAAAAAAAAATCAATGCACTAGATGTGTCGATCTAGTAATTTGGAAATACTTAAAGGAAATTATACAAAATTGTAAAAGTCACACTTTAAACATTTAATAGGTTTTTCTAGGAAGATATAAAATACTGAAAGGATTGGAAAAAAAAATTGTTGAATTATAAAGATGAAGCAGAAAATGCTTTGGTGGGATCACCACATAACAAATTCAATAAAACTCGTATTTTATAGTAAAAATGGTTAAATACAGCATTGTTTCTAATATTTGGCAAAATTTTGAGTTTTTCTTATAAAATTTAAATCGTAAATTTTATTTTTTCATGTTTGGTCAAAGTTTAAATTTATTCACTCCGTCAATATTTTCGTCCAAATTTAACATAATCCATTTCAAAAATTACAAAAATAACACAATTTAAGCCTTATATTTTTTTAAAAAAATATTATAATTCAGTCTTAATTCGATCAATGCTCAATTGAACCTGAATTAAGGATGCTTAAGTTTGGATCTCGACACATACTTGACCCATCATGAGTGGACGAGCATGTCTATGTTAACATCACATCTTGGAGTCCTCGTCTTCGGCGGTGCTCCTTGAGGCTCGGGCAATTTTGGAAGGTGTTAAGCTCGCCTTAGTGAATAGGTGGGAGTCGGTTTTGATAGAGTCGGATTCGGATGTTGTAATTAACCATGTTTTAGGTATACACCATTTTTGGCTAATCGAGACTATTATTGAGAATAATGTGCGGATTGGGTAGCTAAGAATGCTTGTACGGGGTTGAGTCGAGATGACTGGTTTTCCCAACCACCACCCCCGCTAATGGAGTTAGTTCAGAATGATATTGTAATGAGTAGGGGCCCTTCTCACCCCCAATTTTCAGTTTAATATTCGGAAATTAAAGTTAGCCAAAAAAAAAATCCTCGATTGTGGATCGATGTCGGTCAACATTCGTATAAATTTCAACATATGTTAATTATTTGAGCATATGTTTTATTATTTTTTATTATCGAATTTAGGGTATCAAGAAAGTGTAGTAAAAGGTCAGAATTGAGAGGACTACTGACCGTGCACGTACTGAGGGACAATACAAAGTGCAAAGGCTAAAAATAATAAGGTAATGATGAAAAAGAATCGCATTTAAGGAGATGTGTTGTCTCTCTCAATGTCAAGTGTCTTAATTTTGACATATTTATTTACTATTATATATATATATATTATGTTATAAAAATTAAAAACACAACCAAAATCTTGGTCTTGTTCTATGTGTTTGACTAGGAAATGATAGGTTATGAGATATAATTAGAGTATTAGATTATTGGTTAATGTTAATCTTGTTTTGGATTAAAAATTAATGATAAATAGCTCTTTTGATCTCATTTGTTGAAGAAAAAGAAATTATATTTTTTTTATTGGTTTATAGTCCATTTGATGTGACGGTATGTAAGTAAAAACTTATTTATCGACTATTGAAATATTTTTTAAGGGTTAAATACTAAGGAGCTTTGGACGTTTTGCAACGAGCTACCCGAACTTTGAAAATTCAAAACGGGTTACCTCAATTTTGAAGAATGTGCAAATAGCTAACTCCGTCCAATTTCTGACGAATTTCCGTCAACAGTTGACGGAAAATTGGACGGAGGTAACTATTTGCACATTTTTCAAAGTTGAGATAGCCCGTTTTGAATTTCAAAAGTTCGGGTAGCTCGTTGCAAAACGTCCAAGGTTCAGGTAGCTCCTTGGTATTTAACCTTTTTTTTTTTTTAGTATGGTTTTAAATGATTTTTTTTTTTTAATGTGTATGTTTTAGTTTAAACCAAAAATATGAGATATGAACAAACATTATTTTTCATTGTCGGTCTTTTAATCATATATTTTTTAAGAAAAAATGGACAAAAATAGGTATACAACCGAATTAATAAAAATTCAGTCCGATAATTGCGATGTAATGTTTGATTCTATTTTTGATTGAATGGTCAGAAGTTCGGTGGTTGACCGGCAGAAGGTAATATTTGTGTGGGTTTTGTTAGGGCAAGTAGAAAGCTACATAGAATGATGAACATCACCCACCATTCACCATCAACACTTTGGAAATGAAAGACAAATCATTTACCTTCTTTTTTTGTTTAATTTTATATGAAAAAACTAGCAAACTGGTTTCCCGAACTTGTGAGTGATTAGTAAGTAGGTACCTAATTTTTTTTGTAGCAACTAAGTAGCTGAACTTATGAAAATTAGCAAATAGGTACCTACCGTTAATTTATGTTAAGAATAAACGGAAAATATCACGTGAGGAGCAAACAGGTACCTGAACTTATACGAATGAGCAAGTATGTACCTGAACCGGTTCAGCCGAACCCCTTTATTTTTTTATTTTTTTTTAAAGTAGAATTTATATACCAAACGCATGCATAACTCAACTCCAGACGTTCTCAGAGTGTTTCTTGATGCACCGAGAACGTCTGGAGTTGAGTTATGCATGTGTTTGGTATATCAACTTTATTTTTTTATTTTTAAATAAAGTCTTTCAACCAAACCGATCTGAACCGGATTTTGAACCGGTAAGTTCAGGTACCTACTTGCTCATCCGTGTAAGTTTAGGTACATGTTTGCTCCTCACGTGATCATTTCTGATTATTCTTAGCGGAAATTAACGGTAAATACCTATTTGCTTATTTAAGAAAGTTCAACAACTTATCTTCTACAAAAAAAAGTTTAGGTACCTACTTGCTAATCACCTACAAATTCGGGTATCAGTTTGGTAGTTTTCCCATTTTATATTTCAATTTATAAATACAAACTGAATTCTCACTAAAAAAAACTTAACATTAACAAATCACAACTAGATATTGAAATACATCATTAACAAAGGTTTGAATTCGGGATTTCTCTTAATTTTATAAAATGTTACTTATAACTTTGCTTGTAAATAAATATAATTACTATTTTTATCTTTTTATGCAAATGGTAAATGAAAGATGCTTTCTGTGGTATCACATTTAATACACCACCGATACAGCAAGAACTAACACCTCTGCATTTCGCTATGGTTTGTAATAATTTAACTATCTAATCTTACTAATGCAAATTCTCTATATAAAGAAGCACAACCCTTTGAGTTCTGTATATTCACAACACTCTTTCTCTCCCTTCCTCCATCTCTCTCTCTCTCTCTGAGTGAAGCAAGCTAGGGTTTTTGAGGGGAATGTTGGCTGGCTCGAGGCTTCCATGGAAAACCAAACTTCCTGAGCTATGCAAGGTTTCGGACCAGGCTTCATTCCCCTCAAATCTCCAAATTCTGCAGATTTTCAACGTTGAAGATGATGAAGATTAAAGGGTTTGCTGTGAGAGGGATGGTTGTCTGGCTCGAGGCCATCGAGGGTCCAAAATCAAGTTATTGATCGATAACGAACCCTAAATGGCTCTCGGACCAGGCTTCGTTCCTCCCACACGACATCTCTTTCCCGGTTCGAACCATTGGAGAGACCAAATTCTCCGACAACCTCAGGGAAGTTAATTACTAAGTTGTGCCCATCATCTTCTTCTTCTTTTTGTAGGGTTAGGGTTTCGAATATATGGTGATTAGCAGTAATTAATAATGATAGTTAATTAGGGTTTATATATGGTTACGTGTGTTTCTCTTGACATTCATCAGTGTCATCGTGTTGTTTCCATCAATCTGACTTAATATAGCAAGTACGAGTTCTGTAAACCCTAGATCTATAGCTCTATGACGAAGTGAAATTCCTCTTTTGCTAGCTATGGGATGGCTGTTGCTTAGGTCATTTCTCTGTAACAAGTCTCTAGGGTTTCGAGAAAAACTTCAAATCAACTTCTTCTTTTTAAAACTATTTTTTAAAAAAATAAAAATATTCACCTTCAGAAAACCCTGTTTTCTATAACGGGTAAAACGAAATCTCCTATAAAGTGAGATCATTCATCATTTCTATGCATGTGAAAGATATAAATCAATCATTTATGCTTCATTGCTCTAGCTCTCTCTCTATATATGTAATTTCTGTTGGTCTCCAACGATCTATCAAATAACCGATAGACTTGAAGAAGAAGCTCGTCAGGGTCGGGTCCCGGTTCGAGTCGGTTCGTGGTCATGGTCCTAACGGTGGTCGTGCTCGGCTCTAGGAGAAAATAACAAAATATGATGTATCTATGTTATATTAGTGTGTAGTTTGTGAATCGTATGGTATATATATATATATACGATTGCATCATGTAACTTAATTTTTTTTTTTTACCTCTTTTGGGTTTATTTGAAAATATACCATATGTAATTTTACTCTTTTTTTTGTACAAAAAAAACATATTTATGTTCTTAGTAAGTAAAAAAAAAAAAGGTAAATAAATTATTCTAATGAATTATTGCATGGATTGATGAAGGTGTAATAAGTAGCAAATATATACAAACTTGCAGTCAAATATTAATAGGTGTATTCGTATTATTAAGAATATGCCCTTAGTTGAAGTAGAAAAAACTTCACACTGATGTTAAAAAAAACTCATTATTTACCATTAATGAAAAGAAAAGCTTAGACACTCATGTTGATTTTTTTTATTTTAAAAACACATTATGTGAAGTTTAAACGAAAAGTTAATGGGGGAAAGCTGGAATTCTAACTAAATATTAAGGATTAAAATTTTCAAAAACAAACACGTATGAGCTGATATAGTGGATGATATTACACATACAAACATACTCAATTCGATAGAATTTGAGTTGTGTATAAACACTAGGAATAACTCGTATTTTACCTTTATTTATATAATAGTATAATATTTATAAGTAAGACTATTAATATTGGTAAAGTAACTCGTAAATAATATATATATATATATATTTAGTAAAGTTTGCATATTTGTAAAAAAATCTTTATCAACATTTTAAAAATAGCATTTTCCATCTTATCTAAAGTTTCTTAATTTTGAAGCAATTGTTTAATACGATCAAAGGACCATACTAATTAAGACTAATGCTCAAGAATGTGAAAAAGGGTGGTGGAAATTAGTGTTGAATCGTTAAAAAATATTGAAATTTAGGGGCAACAGAGAAAGTCAGATGACAACATTGGAAAATGTTTATTTTTATTATTTTTCATTGTCTTTTTTGTTTGTAAATAAAAAAAACATTTAAATTTAATAACTTTGTTTTAATTGGTTCTGAGAAGCCAACATCAAACAGCAAATTGAGCAGTGAAGGGAGTAAATGACGACTATATATCTGACTTGCCTTGGGAAATGAGACACAGCCCTTCACATCTTGTCTCTTCTTCTTCATTCTATAGAGACATATATATATATATATAGTTTTATATAGTTTATTTATGATATAATAATTCTGACTACAATATATATATATATATTATTAGACACAAACAGGAAAGTCTTTCCACCAATGCCATTTTATTTGCTTCTATTTTCATGTCTATGATCTTATCATATCTATCTATCCATCATTTCAAAATAGCAATATATCCATAATACACACACACACACACATATATATATATATAATATCATAGTGCTCAAAATAGATTGAGTTTAAGGTATTGCCAATTGCCAATTAAGCATCTAGTCACGGTTGATTTAGACATATTTAATTAATAATGCATAAGTATTTTTAATAGATCTTGAGGGATTAATTTGACCTACAAAAAAAAAAAAATTATTTATTAGGGAAACTGTGTAAGAACTTGTCGGTGATTAGTAGGTAGGTACCTATTTTTTGGTACTAACTAAATAACTGAACTTATGAAAATTAGCAAATAATTATATACCGTTAATTTTTGTTAAGAAATTTGAAGTGGTTCGACCGAACCGGTTATGAATCGGTTCAGGTACCTACTTGCTCATTCGTGTAAGTTCTGGTACATGTTTACTCCTCACATGTTTAATAGGAATTAACGGTAGGTACTCATTTGCTTATTTAAGTAACTTCAGCAACCTATTTGCTACAAAAAAAAGTTTAGGTACCTACTAGTTAATCACCCACAAGTTCGGGTACCAATTTTGTAGTTTACCCTATTTATTATTAAGTATATCTCAGTTATACAATGTTCCAGGATATTTAAATGCCACCACTAATAAATTAATTTACGTTTGCAAATGTGTTTGTTTCTGATTTTATTAGGGTTTAATAACAAATGGAATAGACAAACACGCATTGAATATTTGAATTAAAATCGAGTTTTTCTCCATTAATGTTTGAAAATGAAAAGTTTAGTTATTAATATTTGACTAAATATTTAGTTTTTCTCTCGATTGAGCCTTAATCAAATAGGGATTGATTAAAGCCTAACCGAGGAAGCTAGAGTCTGGGTCTTGACCCAAACAAACCATCAACCCATGAGCGAGTAAGTTTGGGTCAAAATCCAACTCTAGTCTCTTTTAAACATTAAAAAGAAACTCAATTTTTGCCCAAGTATCAGTGGGCCAATTGATATTTAATCCTCGCATTATTTTTCAAGATAATATTTTAAAATGAAATATTTTTCAAAATGTTATATTAAAAAGTAATTATTACAAAATTAAAACTATATGCAGTTTGTGAGATTTTCCAAAATAATAATGTTATACAAACACATTATAATAAGGATGTTGCCACCTCGGCGCTTACTACATACGCACTCTTTTAGCCTGTAATTGTGGAGGTATTTAGGGGAAGATAACTAAAAAAAATGAAATTGTTATATCTTTCTCCATATTAACAGAGTATTTATTTTGCGGAACAAAGAAAAATCAAAATTTGCGGAATAAAGAATTATAATTTTAGGAAGTTCCGGAATAGTCATTCTCACATTTTTTGAACGAAATCACTATTTTGAAACTTCCTAAAATAAGAAATGGGATTAAAATGACAAATTTATCCTCAATCATTTTAATTAATTACAAAATTACTTAAATATATTATAATAATTAATCCTTTTGTTTTATTTATTCTAATGTTTTTAATATATTATACTTTTAGTAATTTTTTTCTGATATATTATGTTTTATCTATTCTTTTAATAATTTAAATTAATGTATTCTAAATTTTCTATTATATTATAATATAATATATTCTAAAATTTCTAATAAACTATATTTTTAATTTAATTAATTTTTTTAGTAATTTAATTTATTTTAAAGTATCTAATAAAATTATATTAATTAATATTTTTTTTATAATTTAATTCGCCTCAACTTTTACAATACTCCAATTTTAGATCCAAGATTTTTTTTGTTTTAATCTCTATATTTATTCATTTAAAAATATTTATTTTAAATTTATGCTCTTTCAATTAATAAGCCCTAAAAGGGAAATTGATTATCTTGTCATGTTGAATCAAGTCCACTACCACTAAAACTGCCCTAAGCAAACAATAGCGTTGAAGTAAACAAATCTATCTACATTTAGCCCTCCATTCATTCACACTTTCTTATAAATACCTCAACAACATTGTTACACTTACCATAGAAAAACATAGACAAGACATGATGAAGAGGAGCTCTTGCCTTGTTCCTATGTTTTTACTACTTTTGTTCTTCCATATCGGTAATTTCATCGATCCATTATCATATCGATCGATCATAAATACTATTACTAGAGTAAGGGTTCGGTTTTACCCAATCATTTTATGTTCATGTCAATGTAACGGAACACGGTCGATGCAGGATCAGAAGTGACGGGGCAAGCAAATAAAGAAGGTAAAATGTGTGTTAGGGTTTTTTACGCGCCAAGTGGATGTTTGATCGACGTCTGCAAAGAGACATGTTTTAAGATGTTTCAGGGTAATGGCTTATGTAATGGAAATAACTGCTTGTGCTTCTTCATGTGCGGTGCATAGCATCGATCGAATCGATATAAATGTTTGGTGTATAGATTATATTTCAATTTCTCATATGCTTAATGTAAAGAAAGAGGTGGAATGCAAGTTATATTGTACAAGGTATTATCTATATATAAGAATAAAGTTCGGGGCTAAACTTTACTATTCATCAAACTTTAATTTAGTTCTCAAATTTCTGTCTTTTTTATAAAAATAATAAAAAATACAACTTTACAATGGAATTTTCATTTTATTCAACTTAGTCCTCAAGATATCCTTAAATTTACCATCTATCTCTCACTATTTTATAATTCAACTCTAATTTTAATTTGATAAAGGGAAACTACCAAACTGGTTCCCGAACATATGGGTGATTAGCAAGTAGGTACCTATTTTTGTAGCGACTAAGTAGTCAAACTTATGAAAATTAGCAAATAGGTATCTACCGTTAATTTCCGTCAAGAATAAACGAAAAATATCACGTGAGGAGCAAATAAGTACATGAACTTACACGAATGAGCAAGTAGGTACCTGAACTGGTTCTCAAACCGGTTCACAAACGGTTTGATCGAACCATTTTATTTTATTTAAAAAAAATAGGTTTTATATACCAAACACATGCATGACTCAACTCCAGACGTTCTCATAGTGATTCTTGATGCACCAAGAACGCTTAGAGTTGAGTCATGCATGTGTTTAGTATATAAACCCTACTTTTCTATAATAATAAAAAAATAAAGTGGTTCGACCGAATTAGTTCAGGTACTTACTTGCTCATTCGTGTAAGTTCAGATATCTGTTTGCTCCTCACGTGCTCCTCACATGACATTTTCCGTTTATTCTTAACAGAAATTAACGGTAGATACCTATTTGCTTATTTAAGAAAATTCAGCAATCTATTTACTACAAAAAAAAGGTTTAGGTAGCTACTTGCTAATCACTCACAAGTTCGGGTACCAGTTTGGTAATTTTCTCTTTGTTAAATTTAGTCCTTATACTTTCAGTACAAAACTTAAACTCCTTTGATATATTCATATTATTACAGATCGATCACACAAATGAGTAGAATTAGAATCACATAGAAACCCTAGAACAACGTAGACACTCCATTTTCGACATCTTGATGATACCAACTACATCAAAAATACTGCGATCGAATTCTCGATCAAGCGATGGCAATCAAGTCCTCCATCGACGAAGGCTGCAGGGCGCGTAACTTGATGTTGAACATTCGGTTCTCCGACATTCCGTTCCACGAAACTGATCGGAGCTCCTTCGAGTTTCCGACGTGGGCCCCGCATTTCCGGCAGAGAAGCCTTGTTCTTCTCTTGAACAAACCCCAGGAGCGCTTGGAGGTGAAATAGGGTTTGTATTTGAGTTCTTCGAGTTGAGAGAATCGGCTCTCGTCGATCGTAAAGAAGGATATGATTCCTTTCTTGATGGATTTCTCGTAGTCGGGGCCAATGTGCGGCGGGTGGCGGTTGCAGGAGTTTAGGTTCAGGTGGTAGCCGCATAAACCGCAGCTGCAAAACAGCGTCGGAGGAGGAAATAGGTGAGAGAGAGAGAGGGAGAGAGAGAGAGATGAGAGAAAGAGACCTGTAGTGGACGAAACGGAGAGACGGTGACAGATGAAGGTAAGGGTTTGAGTAAACGCAATGAAGTTCTTCATTCATTGCATCTCTCTCGTCGAACATTTTTTCCGACCAGACAGACCGAGAGATGGTTGGAGTTGTGGTTTGAAGTTTGAACGGTAAAAGAGTAAGAGACAGACAAACAGCCGCGCCTTGTGCCAACGGTCACAAGGAGATATGCATTCGGTATGCGCGGCACGTGCAGAGAATGATTAAGATTCTTTTTAATACAATAGTGAATGTACACAATCACGAAAAAAGTTATACTTATCGACCAAAAAAAAATAAAATTATACTTTAGAATTTTATTTTCAAAATGATTAAATATTAAATACACTTATATATGGAATGTTAATTTGAACGAAATCAGTTTTTTTTAGAATCATCTTATTAGTTACTTATGTTGGTATTTTGACCATACGTGAGTAAATGACTACTTATGTTGGTGGTGTAGTTAAACGATCATGTATGTTAAAAAATAGAAATTTTTGATTAAACGTGTTATATTCCGTCACATAAGTTTGAAAAATCACAAATGTGATCAAATGTCACAAAATTACGATTTTACCCTCCCCTTTTATCTTGTATTCTTTATGTTCTTCATGATTTTTCATATTATTCATGTCAGAAATCTGATTTCGAATTCAAATTTAGGTTAGAATAGAACACAGAAACGCAGGTTTGGATTCGATTCGAACTCAGATTTGCGCAAATCTAAAATCGAAATCAGATTTCGGATTTCACCGGGGAAGAAGAGATTGAAGATGAACATGAAGAAAAGTTAAATGGTATTTTAGTCATTTTTCGTATAATATTTTTAATCGTTCAATCACATTTTGAAATATAAGCACAAGTTTCAACTTTTCAGTCACATATACCAATATAAATAACCGTTAGGTAATTTACTCTTTTTTTAATGAAAAATTGAGCGAAATTATTATACATTCATTGTTATTCTAAATATATGATACTGCTAATAATAGTACATAAATGAATAATTGCGTATTAATTATTCTGCACCAGAATAATAAGCAAACCTAATAAAATTCATATTGAAATTTTATTTCTAATTAATCCTATACATCTATATTCAACACTTGTTTCTTGTTGTTCTACTCTTCTTCTTCGTCTTCGTCTTCCTGTTTCGCCCTGCTTCTGTCCGGCGCTTCAACTGCCACCAATGCAGCCTCTTCTTTCTATTTTTCTTCCTTTGTTTCGATGCCGGTGGCTGCTGCTTCGGCTTATTCTGCTTCAACATCTCCACGACCGAACCAAACTCTCGTCTTTTCCCCTTTTTGACCACTTCATCATCATCTGACCCCTTCCCTCCTTGCCGCCGGAGCATCTCCTTCACATGCCTCCACAACGAAGTTCCGCCACCGTGATCGTGGTGGTGGTGGTGGTCGTGGTGGTGGAACACCAGTCCTAGCTTGTTCTTTATTCTTCTAAACGCACCAATTTTATCACCTTTCATCCGGCCCCGCCTCCTACCAGGCCCCGCCCTTGCGATCAGAGTTCTAATAGGCTTGATCGGCGGCTTTTCTATCGAATACGAAGACAAGCTGCTCGCCGAGGTGCTTATGCTTGTTGCGGCGGAGTCGGTAGTTGCGGCTGAAGAACTTTCTGGAGAGCTGAAAGTGTCGCCACTACTTTCATCCCGACTCGTCCAACTGCTGTACGAAAAGCCCGAATCGAACCTTCTTGAATCTTCCGATTCTGTCCGGCGTGGTCGGATCCTGTTGCTACTGTTATTTGCGCTAGAAGCAACCGACCGAATCTCATGAACAAACACCTGCTTAGGTTGCACCAGTTTTCTAACATTTTCTGGAACCTTCATCAAATGAACAACCTCCATAAATTTAGAATCTTTTCCAGAATCTCTTCGATTCTGGGTTTCGGATTCTCCTCCCACATGATTAATCGAGGCTTGCCGCTTGAGACTCCGCTGCTGGCAGTATCTGCATTGTCTCTTCTGCCGTACGGCCGGCGGCGGTTGGTTTGGTTGAGCAATCGTTATAAGCTGTGTAAATTCACTCACATTATTGGAAAGATAGGTAACTTGGATCGGAAGTAATCTAGATTTTCGATCGAGACGAACCTCGGAGTAAGTTCGAAGCGTAGTTTCCCATTTGTGATCGAGCAGATCCTTCAACAGCGTCAACGCTCTCTCATCCAACTGAAACCAAATCGAATTCTCCAGAGAAATCAAATTAACACTTGGAAATCAACACGAATTCAAATGTGATAATCTGATGAAGATAGAACACGAAATGATTGGACGAAAAGGCTTACATATGGTGCGCTCGATTCAGGGATTCCGGTGCCGTCTCTGATTCGTCGGTGCAGCGCGTATAACTTCCACAAGGCTTGCAGCTCGGCCTGAACTTCCTCAATTTCCATTGTCGTCTGGATATAACTTCAAATTCGATACTGATGATGAGAACTACGACGAGTGATTTGAAGTACTGATGTCTGTCACTCTGTTTCTAGGTTTAGGGTTTAGCTATGGAGAAGAAAGGTAAAAGAACATCGACGGTTGGGAATTGCGGTTGGAGAGAGACAGATTCGACCGGAAAAAGACATCAGACATGTCGTTTCAATGTTTGGGAAATTACCGGCTTGGACCACAGTCTTTACATTTGTATGTAGTTTGACCTCAATTCTCTTAGCTCAATTTGAAAGTCCTGGATCCATCACCACTTTTCTAACTTTGAGGATGTAATTGCTATTAATAACAAGCCGAGGACTAAACTGCATTTCCATGTAACAGTTGAGAACGAGCAACATAACATAATGGGTTAATACCCAAACTTTTACACTTTACAAAAAATTACTACTTAAATTTTTTATTTATTTTTAAATGCTACCTAAACTTTGATATTTGAAATAAATTGCTACCTTAGTTAAGTTTTCCATTAAATATGAATTGAAAATGACGTAATAACATATAATTGATCCATAATTTAAAAAACTATATTATTTTTAAAAATACTTAAGAAAAACTTAAAAAAAAAAGTAAAAAATTAATAGGAAAAATATAAAAAAAAAATTATTAAACATGAAATAAAGTATAATTATTTTAAATATATATATATATATATTTGGTATTTTTTAAAAATAAATTAATTTTCTAAATTATAAATCAATCATGTACTATCACGTCTTTTTACGTTCATATTTAACGAAAAACTTAACTGAGGTAGTAATTTATCCCAACTCCGAAAGTACAGGCAAGAAAATTTGAAAAAAATAATTTAAGTAGCTATGTGTAAAGTGTCCAAAGTTTTTTTTTTATCGAAAAAGCAATGATCTAGTAGTGGTGATCATAGGTCCATCCCGCTACATAATGTCCGGGGTTTCCTGTCCGGACCTCGATGGAGTTTTTATCACTTGAACAACCAGCGCAAACACTGACCCCGTCAACGTAGCCCCATCGACAGCCTAGAATTGAGAGGCCGGCCCTTCGGACACAAGATAATAATAACTGCTAGACCATCGACAACGCTCTCAATCACTAGACCACAGCTGCATGTGGTTATTAACTCTATCATAATAACATAGCAAAGAGCAACAAAAGCAACTCGGTGGCCTTAAGATTGGTCTTACATAGCACAGTTTGTTTGATCATCGGATTTTTTCAAAACCCGGCTCCGATCAACTACCTTACCACGGTAGAACATGTCTAAGACCAACCATTTGTGTTGTATGATTTATTTTCAATACGCCATTATCGAACAAGAGACGGGAACGTGGAAAGAGTTTAAAGATTTGTGCGCTTCAAGTAAGCCACAACCCCGATGCTTGTGAGAGCCACTGCACCGGCAACAACACTCATAGACAAGTAACTGTGGTCCTTCTTCTTCGTCTCCATAGTAGTCGTGAGCCCAGAAGGTGAGCCTGATCGCAGTTGATGACCGTGCACTGAGTCGGAGAAGTCGAGGTGTAGCTTCAAGACCTGACAAAGATCTCAAAAGGATAGAACAACTTTGTTTGGTATGCCAAAGAATGGATCAATTTCAAGATTTAAACCAGGAAAAGAAAGAATTTTTATTGTTGATTTGATTCTGACAGACCTTTGTTCCTGCAGATCTAGCTTGGCTTACAGCAGCAAGAAGATCGGTGTCAATTGCAAGTAGAACTTTATCGCCTTCCTCATCCTCGTACTGCCAAAAGATCGAAAAATTATAATAAGGTAAATTGTATTGTTCATTGTAGTTTATAATTTTCCAAATAACATGATAGAAAAAAGTCAGTTCGAACCCACCAATAGCTGGGGTCGATCTTCGTTCTCTAATCCAATTCTTTGTACCACAGCAGATACAAGTTCTTCAATGTTCTCCGTGCCTAGAAAGATTTGAGAGCAAGAAACAAACAATTTTAACATGGAGTAGCAAAAACTGCATACAACCGAGTCGGGTTTGGCTAAAAAAGATAGAGTGTACATAAAGTTGAGTTTTTGAGCGACTGGATTTGGAAAAAAAAATATGAACTTTAAAATTTTATGTTGAATTCTGGTGGGTTTATATCCAAATTCGCCCATTGTCACAAAAAAAATGGGTTATATACCAAGTTGTTACCTGAACTTTGGACGTTTTGCAACGAGCTATCCGAACTTTGAAAATTCAAAACGGACTACCTCAACTTTGAAGAAGGTGCAAATAGCTACCTCCATTCAATTTTCCGTCGGAAAGTCATTAGAAATTGGACGGAGGTAGCTATTTGCACATTTTTCAAAGTTGAGATAGCCCGTTTTGAATTTTTAAAGTTTAGGTAGCTCGTTGCAAAACGTCCAAAGTTCAGGTACCTATTTGATATTTAACCCAAAAAAAACGAGCAGCAAAAAACAATCAACTTTTACATGGAGTAGCCAAGACATGCATATTACCAAATCGGGTTTGGCTAAAAAAATAAGGTAGTGTACATAAAGTTGCGTTTTGAGACACTGGATTTGAAAATATATGATTTTTCAACATTTCATGTTGAATTTTGGTGAGTTTCAATCCAAATTTGCCCCATGATTCAAAAAAGTCGGGCTGAACAAAACAATCGATTTCAACATGGAGTAGCAAGAACTGCATATTACCAAATTTGGCTAAAATAAGGTAGCATATACACAAAGTTATGGTTTTGAGACACTGGATTTGAAAAAATATAACCCTTTTAAAATTTGAAATTTGGTGGGTTCCTATCCAAATTTGCTCAATAGCTAAGAAACTCAACTTTTTATAAGACACTCTAACATGTCATGATCCAAGAACCAAGATTATGTACCGCAATTTACTCTGTGGACACGGCCTTTAAGGTCCTCGAATTTGAAGGCAAATGTTGTCCCGAGACCGAGAGGAGGATATGATGATCTTCCACCTTCAGGGAACTCTGAAGGCATGACTGTGGATAGTTCACTGAAAGATTTCCACAATTAATTTCAATACGCGATGGAAATAGAAATAGAAATAGAAATAGAAAGCAAAGCAACATAATATACTAAATAGAGGAATACCTGTGAGTATCATAATCATCGACTGGGTCAAGAGCAAGAGCGGAATCCCAAAACTTTTGCATCATCGTGTTGGCCATATCATTTACAGTTCCTGAGCTGTTCTCAACCTTAAGAAATAAGATGAAAGGTATTAATATGAAGATAAACCCAGTCGATGCTTAAAAAATATTCTTAGAATTTTATCCCATACAAAAGATTAAATATCAATGAAAGATAGTGGAGTTTTTATTATTTTTTAGGATGGAAATGGACTAATTATTCAAATATAATGATGTCTATACAAGACTAGATCTATGTAGCAACTTCTTATCTTAAATACTACCCATGCTAATTCAATATGCAAACTTGTATCGAAAAAGTTACCATGGATATTGCTGCATGAGTTATCTGCAGAACATCTACACATGCAGCTATACATCCATCTGCAGGGAGAAAAAAAAAGGATAATTCTTTGCTTTTTGTGAATCCAGTCATTGCGTTTAGGGAAAAGTCTGAAAATAGTTCATCATGTTTGCACAAAATGGTTTTCGGTGCAACTTGTTTTTTAGTGATGGTTAATGGTTCAATACGTTTGAAAATGATGGTCATTGGTAACTCCGTTACTTTTCTGTTAAAAAATTCTGTTAAATATTTTTCATATTTGCAAAATTAACAAAATATTTTTCTAAATGTTACAATTACACCCTACAAACTTACACTAATGTTTTAAACAAGTCCCGACTCGATTCGAGCCACATCGGGGGTCCCCTAGCCAGGGTCCGAACCCCGACCAGGTCACCCAACCCTGGGGACCTGGTCTGGGCTCGGACCTAGACCATAGGACGCCCGATTGGGGCTCAATTGGAGCCCCAATCATTTGAACCGAACCCAGCCTTGAGCCACAATCGGGGGTCCTATGGTCTTGGTCCGAACCCAGACCAGATCGCCCAACCATGGGTACATGGTCTGGGTTCGAACCCTGGTTAGGGGACATCCTGTGTGGCTCGAATCGAGTCGGAACTTGTTTGAAACATTAGTGTAAATTTATAGGGTTTAATTGTAACATTTAGAAAAATAGTGGTTAATTTTGTAAATATAAAAATATTTAACGAAATTTTTTAACAGAAAAGTAACGGAGGTACCAATTACTATCATTTTCAAACATGTTGGACCAAAAACAATCGTATGGGTTGGAAAACCATTTTCGTCAAACATGTTGTACCATTTTCAGACTTTTCCCTTACGTTTATTAGAGTTAAAGACTATTTTCACAGTTACATTTACCTTTGTTAATAACGGGAAGGTGCAAGAACTTCCCATCGTGCATTAAATGCAATGCATCAAGAATTGTTGTCTCCACTGTAGCACATTCTGGGTTTGCGGTCATTACCTGGAGAATTCAATGAACAAAATCCAGATTCTCAACAGTTGCCAAAAAAGAAGAAGAGGAAACTATTGTTGCCAATGAGATACTTGGACTGACCTTTTCAACTAGTGTTAATTCAGGGGAAAGATTTTGAGCCACCACTCGCATAAGAATGTCTTTCGATCTGATCCGACAGACAAAGCATTGTCATTGTAATTCTTTATCAGTAAAATTTCATTCCAAAAGTAGAAACTTTTCCACAGCAGTAGCGCCATAAAATTCAGGACAAGATTTAAAAGCCAAATTTTAAGTTAGGAATTGTACGTTAGTATTCCTTGGACCTTGCTGCCGGTTAAGACAATTACTGAATTCACCCGCAGCTCCCGCATCCTTTTAGCAGCAACATAAACTGGATCAGAGGGTGATACAATGGCAACCCTAAGAACATAATAAGGTGATCAGTGTTGGAACATATTGCACTCAAAATTAATTAAGGAAAAATGGCAAAGAGGCAGTGTATTTTACTTTGTACTCTCAGTTATGATAGTTGACAGGGAAGGCTTAAACATTCGCTCCCTTAGAGTTTCGATAAACGCATAAGGAGCTGCAATTATCGATAGACAAGGAAATTAGTTTCAGAGAAAAGCAATGGAGTTAGGTAAAAGATAAAAGAAGCAATGCTTGTTCTGTTAAAACAATAACACTATTGAAAATACGGAGAGAAAAAAAACAATTTATACGTTTTTTCCTACTTGTCAAGGCTAGGGGCGGCAATGGTGCGGTGAAAAACCCATAACCATGGTTATAACCGTTATTGTTTAATATGGTTACCCGTACCATTATGGTGCGGTACGGTTATGGTGATGAATTTTCTACCCATAATGGTTATGGTATTTGAGTAATACCCATGGTTATTATATAAATATAAAAATTATTTATTATTAATAAACTAATATATACTACATAATGGAAAATACTGTACATACAGGTAATAAATAACCATGATGTTAGTTTTATATATTTTTATTGTTAGCAATATATATTTATGTATTTTTTAAAATAAAATTTTCGGTATTTTATTATATTACATATGTGGAATAAATATGGGTATACGGGTAAAACCATTGTTAATAACCACGGTTATTTTCATGGTTATGGTATTGAAAATTGTACCCATAATGGTTATGGTATGTGGTTTAAAAATATGGTATGGTTATGGTATTTGTCATACCCGTACCATACCCTAACCATCGACAGCCCTAGTCACAGCCCTAGTCAAGGCAAGACTCTGTAGAAATATATATGGAGCAAGTAGAGTTAGTATTGAACAATAAAAAAAAAAAATCAACTAACCGGAAAAATTGCTTCCCCATTGGCGCTCAACTCCTTCAACAGCAGCAGCAATTGCACTTCCTTGTTCAGCAGCCTTTTCCATTCTAGAAATTGCATCGTATAAGCATTTTGTGATATCCAATATAGCTATAACTTCACCCTTTTCCACAACAGGAAGATGTCTAAATTTACCTGTTGCAGGAAAACAAAGTTTATAAAATAAAAATTGAGAGAGTAAAAACTAAAAGGCATATAAGCCATTTATAACTTAGTAAAAGGGAAGAAACCCAGAAAATGCCATCACATAATCGATAGACAAAGATAATGAACTCAGTAATCATGATTATGCAGGTTAAATAGTAGTTGAATTACGTTGCTGAACAAATCTGAAACTCTTGATACTAAAAGTAACCATTTGGTTACCCGAATTAGGTCAATGACACGGTATCAGAAAATTAGCACAATAAATGGGTATCAGAAAATTCAAATTTTTTCATTGAGATCATTAAAATTCTAGCACGAACTCATTACTGGACACAACTGATATCATCATCACCATTACCATAAGCAGAAATTCCTAACATTGAGATTGGTGTATAAAAGCCACAAAATAATTACATGTTCTAGCATGCTTTACACTTTACAGTTCTGAAGAGCTTTAATACATACCCTGGACCATCTTTTGAAGCGCTTCAATGGCTAAAGTATCCGAAGTAACGAATATAGGATTCCGTGTCATGATCTTGGAAACTACAGTCTGCTCTGGACGTAACCCTTCAGCAATAACACGAGCACTGATATCCTGACAGAAACATTCACACAAATTAAAATGTTTCTAATCATCATAACATTAACAAGAAAAGGCTCAAAGACAATAAAAATCCATACTTTATCAGTAACGATTCCTGAAAGCAAGGCATTTGCATCTGTTAGCAAAACAGCATTAACACGGCGAGCAGCCATGCGACGGCATGCATCTGAGACAGTTGTTCCTTCAGGAATTGTAAGTGCTTTTGATAACCTCAGTTTCTTCACTGTCCTTTCACCTCTATTTTAGTCAAAGGTGAACAAAGTTAAATTCTATATAAATTGCATATACAAATTTTTGCTTGTTGATAAATTCTATATTTTGGTATGCCTATGAGAATCACGGAATAATACCCAAAATTTTCAGCTGCTTAAGAGACACAGACCCAACTACCAAGGTAGAGTTTTCTTTTTCTTTTTTAAAGGGTAAGGTTTATAATGCCATTAATGAGGCATCAAGAATCCAAGATCAAGAAGGGAAACAAAAGTTGTACAGAGTTTCATGTAAAACATTTAAAAAAAATATTGATCACATGTAAATCCCATCTATATCCCCACCACCACCAGGCCACCATACCAGAAAGACAGAAACGTTCAGTGACACCAAATACTTCTAACTAACTTTAAGGGCCTTGAGGGCCAGCAGCTACCTCAGTATCCATTATTGAATCATCACTATCTGGTAAATACTAACTAAATTCCAGCCTCTGACGTATATGCAACCTTTTATAACTATTTAGTATTTCACTTTCTGCTGATGATACTATCTTGCTACTCTGAATAAAGTTTCATCAATCAGAACAAGATACAAATATGTTTCATTTCGTATTTATTCATCAAGAAAGTCATGACCCACATTACTTATCAGATAAAATCCGAAAGTCATGCACAAAATGACGCTGCACAAAATTGCAAAGACACTAGAGAATCTTTTGAATTCTAAAGAGGCAGTCAAAACCCCAAACTTTCTAGATACAATTTGATGAATAAATTTAGCAAGACTCACGATTGAGCAGGCGGAGAAGGAGGTTTAGGAGGGATGTTCCCGTTCGACAAAGCTCCGTTGCTGTTCTCCGACTGGAATGACTTTCTGGGGGCAGACGGGTTTCTCTTCTGCTGGAAACTGGTCCGCCTTGGCCCAGACGGAACTCCGACCTGGCCGCTCATCGTGAAAGCGAATCTAGCTAGGGTTCTACAGCTCGACGATGAAGATACCAATCAAAACAGAGAACTGACGCAATCTGACACCGATAGATGGTTGGAGATCGGGATACAGAGGGAGAGGAAGGGTATCGATTCGGCCCTGAGTTGGGGCTTTATCAACCCTTCTTCTTCACCTTCTCCTTTACCGGGTGGGAAATGACTATGAGAGTTCAAACTTCAAACAAATGAATGAATGACAGTTCAATTAAAGACAAAAATTGCCCTTTATCCTTCTTTCTTCAATTTTCAATTTTTTCGAATCAAAATTTATTTCTCCATAACTAAATTAGTAGGCCATTCCTCGTAGCTGAGTTGATAATGCACTTTCTGGTTCGCCATCTCCGTTGCATAGCATAAAAATGCTAAATTGCAGCAAAATAACTCTATTCACAATATATTATATTTCTTATTTGTTTTCATGATGAGAAGATAAAAATTGTTTTTTTGTGTGTGTGGTGTGTAGATTCTGCAGTTGTTGGTTTATGTGGCATACCACATCTCCTCACAAAAGAACAAAATCTACAAAATATGATTTTTATTTTATTCTCTATTTAATTATGCTACCTTTGCATTTTTCTGTGAAGGTGTTTTTTCACTCCTTATTTTAGCAATAATTAACTAATGACTTATAATTATTGGGTATATATGAAAAATAATTATATTTGAGTTGCATTCTCTTGATTAAATTAGTTTGATACAATTATAAATAACGTTAACACAGTTGAGTTTTGACTCGGTACAATACAGGAAGCCACCAAAAGCAGTGAGTTGTGCCCAAAAATAGCACAATCCGTTACCGTATAATGTGAGTTGTTCATTGTGTGTATACCTATTTTTCCTTTAAAAATTACATATTTTTTTAATTATACTTACAAAAATTCTGATCATTTAATGAAATTGTTTAGACAGCAGCCATAACACTATAGCAATAATAAAATAAAATGAATGAACTGTAAAACAAATGGGAAGTGTCCACCCAAAAGCAGTCAATAAGGGAAGAAACATTCCTTCTTGGCTCAAAAGCAAAAATGGTGACTTTGTCTTGCTTATATTGTGTTCTTTTACTTCTTTGAACAAAAAAGTAAAATGAAAATTATGAAAAATGGTCCCTGAAAACATCATCTTTTTACAAGTCAAAAAGAGTAAAAAGATGAATAGTAATTAGATACTAAGAGATTCCAACAAAAAAAAATAGATATTAATGATATGATCTTTTAGAGGAATGCGTAAATAATTCGACTTACGGATTCCGTAAAAAGTTATTTTTTTTGCGAAATTGAAAAAATTTGGCTTACGGATTCCGAGCGAGATAAACTTAGACATTCCGTGTGAAAACCTCAGAATTCCTAAGCCTACAAAGAATCCATAATAGGAGCGATAAAGACCATTCTACCCTTACAAACTTTTTAAAAGTGTCAAACTACCCCCAGTTTCTTCAAAACACTCTATTGGACCGAACTCCTCTCTTCAAAACCTCCATTTATCTTCTTCAATTCTCTAGAAGTCCCACGTACGATCCTTCTCCTTCTCCTTCTCCGAATCAATTATGGGTTCAGAACCACCATTAAGATCTATTGGTTCCAAATTTATTTTCATCTATAGTTGTATACTTTTAAGTTTTAAGGTCTCAAATTCATTTTTTTCATGCAGTATATGTCATAAATATTCGGCTTGGACCTTGAAAAAAACTATTTTTTTGAATTATTATATACTAAACAGTTGATGGATTACACAAGTAAGAACAACTAAAACATTGCTTAACAGAAGTTAGTGTCTTTATTTAGGATTTTTTTTGTTTATTTCTATAACAATTTCATCATCGATTTCCTTTCTTTTTTACCCTGCAAATTATGCAACACCAATGAAGCAAACCCAGGAATAAAAACAGTAACTTTCTATTTCTTGATCTGTAAAAATCCACAGAATTTACTTCCAAAACTATGGAAGACACAAACTTTACAAAAAACAATAACCACCCATGATTGAATAACTACCAAAACATCTATCAAAGGACCTGTCTTCTTCTTCATGCAAGGCAAAAAACATCATCCGTCATTAAAACAATGTACTGCAGAATTCTCAACGGCGCGTTCCTGAAGTCCAACGGCGGCAGTCGAAGCTCCCTGACTCTACACTCCTCCGTATCACACTGACGCCGGACTTTCACACGGTTTGAATCAACCTTCCTGAAGAAATGCACTGCATTGCATTTTCCGATATGGGTCCGATCCGGTTCGGATTCCGTGTCCTTTCGGGTTTTGAACAGCGTCCACCCTTTCCCGGCTAACGTCCTACAGAACCCGTCCATAGATTCGATCCTAAACCCATTGATTCTTGAAACCAGCGAAACGGAGCAGCAGTTCCAGTTTCTTGAGCCGTCGGTTTCGCCGCCGATTTGGGCTGATCTGGCGAAGACGAGCTTGAACAGACCCCTGGAGACGGCGGCGAAGGAGCGTAGATTGGAGATCGAGGCGGAGGAGAGAGACGGGAAGGGGAGGGGGACGGCGTCGCTGGGGAGCAGCATCGAGGAGGAGGAGGACAGAAAGGAAGACGATGGCGACGTCAACGAGGACAGTGATGACGGCGCCGGTGTGTATATGAAGATGATGTGTGAGAGCGACGGCGTGGGGTGCAAATCCATGCCTATGTCTCTGGCAATGGTGGCCAATCTGTAAGTGTCGGAAACGAGCTCCCTCGTCGGAAGAAATAGCAAGAACGGCGTTCGTCCGCCGCCGTCGGCATTGTCCTCGTCCTCGGTTTCTTGGGAGTTGAGAAGAGGGTTGATGGATTCTTTGAGAACCAGAGATCGGACAAGCTTCAAAGGAAGCATCTTTACTGCAAAACAAGAAGAAGAACAGGAAAGAGAACGAGTGTTGGGGGATATCTTTTTGACTGGCATGTTGGTCGGTTGCTTGAACGGAGGGATGATTCGACGGCGGAGGAATTACGACCGTCGATTTTTTTTCCACACCTAATCCTATATGTATTTGTATTTTGTGTACATTCACAAAATGCATTAAATGCATGTGTATAGATAGCGATTCATTATTCGAGGAAAAAATTAAATACGGCATCCAAGCTATAACACTCAATTAAACATAGATTAGATTAGATGGACCGACACGATATGGGGCGATTCTAATAAACCATCTTGGAGGTTGGGTGAAAAGGATCTCAAAGAAAACTGAGAATTACATATAGTTTGGTTCAGATATTAAAATCTTTTGGTAAAAAATTATGGGCATATAAGACATACATGTGGAATCGGATGACAAAAATGTGATATGTATGATAGTGGAAGATAACTTTGAAGATAGAAGGTCTTATGCCAATTATTTCATATTATACGAAGTTGATATTGTAATTTAACAAAGTGAAGTTAAGACATGTGTTTCAGAAAGCAAATAGAGCAGCTAACATCCTTGCTTGCGGACAATTTTGAAGAAAATTTTGTTGAACTAGTTCATGCTCCAATGGTTATTTTACCTGCGCTTAGATTGGACGCTATTGGCTTTGTCAATATCAGACGTGTAGTTTTATAGATTCGTTGTTTTTGTAATAAAAAACTATTTTTACCTGAAAAACATAGATTATATATATTTTTAAATAAAAATAGAGTTTTATTTAAAATATTCAAAAGTTGGAGGACCAAAGTCTTCCATTTATAACACCTATATATGTATTACTCATGTTGAGGGGAAACTTTGGTCCTCCATTTTTAATAAAAAAAATTAACTTTTTTGTTTTTGAAAATTATATCATGAATTACTAATTTTGTTTAAAAATACCATATTTAGTTTAAAATACTAACTCATTATTCATTAAATATTTTGAATTTGTTACTCCTCACAACCTAATAGTTGGTGATCTTTTTAAGGTAGATCGAATTATCTTTCTTTATTAATAAAATGTGGAAGAAGTATAATACTCGTAGTTATATCAAATCTATCCAAATTTTAAATTTTAAATACGAACACGATACAAAAATTATAACTTTTGTAATTTAATTTCTCATTCAATATTTAAAATTCACAATTGATTAAAAACAAGGGTTAAATAGCAAGGAGCTACCTGAATTTTGGACGTTTTTCACCGAGCTACACGAACTTTGAAAAATCAAAACGAGCTACCTCAACTTTGGATGAAGGTGCAACGAGCTACCTCCGTCCAATTTCCGACAACTGTTGACAGAAATTCGTCGGAAATCCGTCAGAAGTTCGTCGGAAATTGGACGGAGGTAACTCGTTGCACCTTTGTCAAAGTTGAGCTAGCCCGTTTTGATTTTTCAAAGTTCGTGTAGCTCGTTGCAAAATATCCAAAGTTCAGGCAGCTCTTTGATATTTAACCCTAAAAACAAGTACAAACATAAATTCAACTATTATATACATATATTTAATTGTATTTATGTATATAATTGCATATCATGACTGTTTATACATATTTACTAATCATGTCTAAACTTATAAAAATTATTTAGACACGAAAATGTGTTAAAGCGAAACTCATATATGTATAAATGTAGATCGTGTTATGTTATCAATTATTGTCCGTAAATGAAAGTAGTAGAGGGATTCGAATTTGTGTAACCTTATATGAATTTATTAACTTCATTCCATATTTAATTCAGACTCTTATAATGTCACGTTGCTTGATAAGACCATCATTTGGTGGGTGGGTCACTATATATACTATAAGAGCATGCTTGGTTCAAATGGAATGCTCACACATGATTTGGCATATGGATAGATATGAAATGTTTGTATTGATAACACCTAATTATATAAAATATAATAAAAGATATGAAATTTTTGCTACACAAGTTTTTTTTTTCATAATTTATATGGTTAAATACAATATTGTACTCTAAAGTTTACGCCGATTTTAAAATTTCACTTAAAGTTTAAAGTCCACTAATATTTAAAAATGATGAAAAATCCCCATGAATAGCATATGTTAAGAGAGATTTTTCATCATTTTCACACATTAGAGGAGACTTTAAATTTTAAGAGAAAAAATTTAAATCAAGGGGGCAATATCATATTTTACCCTAATTTATATATAATAAACATATAGATTAATATTAAAAAATTCACATTAATGGAATTGTTCTCGTAAATATATAGGGTTAGAATTGAAGTTTTTCAAATTTAAGAATAGCAATTAGATCCTGTGCAGTGAAAAATTCTAAGGTAAATGGTGGGGTTAATTTTTCTTAATAAATTGTATGTTAAAATATATTTAAGAATATTAACAATCTCACTCATGTTCAGATTTACAAAAAAAAAAAGTTAAAACATATGTCTTAAACTAATATTTTATTAAAACATAACTTTTATTCTCTTAATATTATTAACTAAAATTATATTAAAAATGCAAGTTTTTATATTTTTTTCAACTAGTCTATTCAATCAATTACAATTTTATAAACAAATATAGGGTTTAGCTTAGTTTCATTTTTTTTTTAAAAACATATCATTTTGTAAATTAAAACTTTTTTTTTAATCTTTAAATTTTTCAAAAATAAAATATATTTTTTACTTTATTTTTAAGTTTTGATTAATTAACTAACAACCCAAAAGTACACCAAGT
Source organism: Chamaenerion angustifolium (assembly GCA_946814005.1). NCBI lineage: Eukaryota > Viridiplantae > Streptophyta > Magnoliopsida > Myrtales > Onagraceae > Chamaenerion > Chamaenerion angustifolium. The sequence continues at coordinate 1,626,399 of OX328281.1, forward strand.
CACCAATAATTGAGCAATCAACTTTTCAGAAAGTTCCCCCACCTCCTTTTCACCTTCTGTTTTTTATTTTTGGTCAATTCACCTTCTGGTGACTGTCAGTTTTTTCTTCTTCATATTATCATTTATCATGCATTATTAAAAATAATAAAAAAAATAATTATTTGTATATGAGTGTATCTATCTATTTAGGGCTGACAATCGTGTCGTGTCATAATCGTGTCGTGTCTAAACGGATAAATTTTAAACGTGTCTAAACATGTCTCGTGTCTAAACGTATAAGTCGTTTAATCGTATCTAAACGTATAGAGTTGTTTAGACACGTGATCTGTTAATGTCAAACTCATATACGCTTTAAAACATATATATACACAAATACATATATACACAAATTAAAATGTACAAAGTAATGTCTTCATAGTTCAATATTAAAAAGTAAGTGAGTATTTTAATATTTTATTATTATTATTATACTTAAATGTGTCTAAACGTGTCATATGTATACACAACACGATTAGACACGAATAGTTAATCGTGTTTATACAGATATCCGCAGATCTGAGTTGTTTAGACACGTATAAATAATCGTGTCTAAACGTATAAGAGTTGTTTAGACACGGGATCCATTAAGGTCAAACTCATATACACTTTAAAGCAGATCGTGTCGTGTCGTTTAATCGTGTGTGTCAGAAATTGCCAACCCTATATCTATTTACTAAATGGCGATGGAAGACCCATCCACACTCCAAGCAAGCAGACAATGGCTTCTTCTAAAAAGTACAAACATCATAACTAGCTAAAGCCTTCAAGCTTTCTGGTACAAGATAATGAACAGCTTCTCCTTCACTCACATTCAACCCCATTATAGAAGGTCTTTCTCTCCTTCAAACGATTGTCTCCACTTCCATTGTTATTCAAGTGACATACATATATATATATAAATATATACATATATAATCTGCAGTACAGTAATCTGGATAAGATAAGCAAACAAAGAACAGCCACTGAATCCTTGGATTTTCTGTCTTGTGCAGAATCTTTGGATACAGCCATACCCATAGAAACAAGGGCCGTCCGCTCCCATTCTCTTTGTTCGGCGCCTGTCCTTCTCTTCGCCTGTAAGTTCATATATATATATATAATATTATGTAGAAGACGGTGTATTTTGCAGTTGCAGAGGAATCTATGGAAGGTTCAAAATTGATTCTTGATTGTTGGGTTGTGTCTGGATTCAAACTCTGAGTTGTTTTTGGAATTACTGCAACTTCAATTAGTGTTCTTCAACCAACCTTAATGGGAAAGAGAATTAATTAAAAAATTGATATTTTTCATTATTTTAGCTTGTTAAAAAAGTCATCATAATATTAAGTTTCATTAATAAATTATAAAATTTTCAGTTTAATAACAGTTTTAATTTTTTCAGATTTATTATAGTACATATCTTATTAATATGTCATCTCCCAAATATTAAGTATTCCAGAAAATTTATCGTTTTTAAGTGATTTTTTAACATTCATATTTTACAAAAAATTGTAAAATTAAGAAGATAATATTCTTTCAAGATCCTATAAAATCTCCATCAAGATAGCCAAATTTTGGAATCATTGTGCCATACGGTATTCTTAACTTTATTATACATATATATATTGTATATTAAATAATATAAGTAGATTTTTTTTTGATCAAATAATAATAGAAGTAGATTTTTTTTTTTGATCAAATAATAATATAATTAGTAGATGATTTCAATACTCAACATATATCTATATAACATAACAACCCTAAGCATAAAGCAATGCTCTATTAACCAAGCTTTGTTTCTTTTCCTTAGAACCTGTTCTGCTTCAGCCATGGCGGCGGCTGAGGAAACAGCTCAATCTTTCGATACGCAGAAAGCTTCGCTTCTCGTTAACGATCTGAGAAACACCTTCAAGTCTGGAAAGACGAAGAGCTACGAATGGAGGATCAGTCAGATAAAGAGAATTCTGAAGATGGTGGAAGAAAGGGAGAAGGAGATCATTGGAGCCATTCAGATCGACCTCGCGAAGCCTGAGCTCGAGGCGTTCATCTCCGAGGTTTGAATCTTGTCGTCTGCAACTGGTACGATGAAGGGTTTTGTTGATGTTTGTGTTTTCTGCAGATTTCGTTGACCAAAGGCGCGTGTAAGAAGGTGCTTAAGGAGTTGAAAAGTTGGATGGCGCCGGAAAAGGTGCGGTTTTGAATCGGTTGTATTATGCAGTGATAAAATAAAAGGCTTAAATACTACGTAACTTATGAACTTGAACGTTTTGTAACGAGTTCATCGAACTTTGAAAATTCAAAACGAGCTACCTCCAACTTTGAAGAAGATCAAATAGCTATCTCCATCCGCAACGGTTGTCGGAAAGTCCTCATAAATTTGACGGAGGTAGCTATTTTCACATTCTTCAAAGTTGAGGTAGCCCGCTTTGAATTTTCAAAGTTCGAATAGATCGTTGCAAAACGTCCAAAGTTTATGTCGCTACTTGGTATTTAAAATATTTATAATAAAATTGACTATATTTTGTTGGTATTTATTGTTTATACTTTTAAGATTATACCTTTTTAAAAAAAATAAAATTAGATTTATGAGAAAATTGGTTAAGACGTAAATATCTATAGTTACCCAACTTAAATTAGTGTATCTTCCATACTTGCAGGTTAAAACCACGATGACGACTTATCCATCATCTGCCGAAATCGTGTCCGAACCGCTCGGGGTCGTGTTGGTTATATCGGCATGGAACTATCCTTTCTGTATGTAAAATTTTCATCTTTAACGTTTGAAACTATATAGATCGATCATAAGTTGTATGTTTTTTTTCTCCTTTCATTTTTAGTATTATCGATTGAACCGGTCATCGGAGCGATCGCGGCAGGCAATGCAGTAGTTTTAAAGCCATCGGAAGTCGCTCCGTCCTCATCTACGATGCTCGCGAAACTACTAGGCGAATACTTGGACACCGATGCGATACGAGTTGTCGAGGGAGCCGTGCCCGAAACAACAGCCTTGTTAGATCAAAAATGGGACAAGATTTTCTACACAGGTTAGTTATTATGAACAACGTTAATGATGTTTTTTTGGTTTCACTAGCTACTTCGGATGAGTTCTAACGATTTTTCGGGGGTGTTCGGGTTTAGGTAGCGGAAGAATCGGTCGGATTGTCATGGCGGCTGCCGTGAAGCACCTGACGCCGGTAACTTTAGAGCTCGGAGGGAAATGCCCGGCCATTGTCGATTCCACTGTAAATCTACAGGCAAGACATTGTTGCTTAGGGTTTGATTTTAAGTATAAAATAGTACCAAAAAACAAGTCGGTTCGAACTGATTTAGAATTGAATTAAATTCGTTTTTAAATCAGTTTATTTTAGTCTTAAAAAATAGGTTTAGTTTTGAAATTAGTTCGTTTGAATCGATTTGAACTAGTTCAGAACCAGACCAGATGTGATTCTGTTCGGCTGAATCGTTGTTTTTTTGAACAATTATGCATTGTATTCAAATTTACCGTTAACCTATATGTTGAAGGTTGCTGTAAGAAGAATAATCGCGGGAAAATGGGGTTGCAACAACGGCCAAGCATGCATCGGAATCGACTACCTCATAACCACAAAATCGTTTGCCCCGATTTTGGTAAGTTGGGATCGATGAAAAAAACAATGTCCGATCAACACTCGTTACTTATCGGTGAATTCATTTTGATCAGGTCGATGCTCTGAAGCGTGGGATTGACGAATGCTTCGGCGAGAACCCCATTGAATCGAAGGACATTTCGGGGATAGTGAGCTCGTACCACTTCAACCGCCTCGTGAACCTCCTCGACGAAGATCGAGTACCGGATAGGATCGTAATTGGAGGCCAAAGAGACAATAAACTAAGGTGAAAAACCAAATCTAACATTTACTAATTACCAATTAGGGATAAAAGTCGTTTATGTACCTTAAAAGTCATGTTTTAATAAATAGGCACCTCAGACAAAATTTGATACTTTCAGGTACCTCAAAAAATATTAATGTATCTACTTTAATTGGGTAAAAAACAATTCAATAAAAACAAAGTAAATATCTTTGATTGCTACAATAAAACAACTTAGAGATATCTGAAAACGACAGTAAAATAAAGTAGAGTTACCTTAATATATGTGACGGATGCATAATCGAAATATTTAAAAAATATACATTTATGATCTTTGAGGTATTTGAAAGTAACAATTTTTTTTTCTAAGGTATCTATTTATAAAAACGTAATTTTTCAGGTACCTAAATGACTTTTATATGTACGAATTATGTAAAATTTACATAAGTTGCGGTAATTTTGTTGTTTTATAGGAAGATCGCTCCGACCGTTCTGTTTGATGTTCCGGATGATACGCAGATCATGCAAGAGGAGATATTCGGACCATTATTACCGATCGTTACGGTAAAAACGAAGCTACAAATTTAACTACAAGTGTGGTAAAAATTTAAGTATGAGTATACATATAAAATATAAAAATTTACAAGTGCTAATATAATTTTTTAAATGGTTGAATCGAAAATAAATATAAATTTTAGGATTAAAATTTTGTTCACTAAAGTGAATATGAAATCATTATAGTCTGAAGTGGATTTACCTTATTCAGATAGAGTTCGAATTTATTTGATTATTTTGTATATTAGGATGCTTAGGTTTGGTTTTTATTTTTAGCTAGTGAATTTAATTTTTATACATTTAGTTATTTGAATATAATACGGTAAGATACGACTATGCCCTCTAATGCTTAGGCTACAATCGAGTTTTCCTCTTATAGATTGTTTTTTAAAATTTTTGTTTTTTCATGTTTGATTATCAGTTGAGTTTACCCCTTTCCGTTAAATTTTTCATCCAAACTTAACAAACTATGTTTTGAAAATTGAAAAAATAACAAAATATTTATATGAATGTCCCAATTTAACTCTTCAAAACTTAATATATATTACAATTGAGTCACGATCGAATCATGACTCAATTGAGCCCTATTCGAAAGAGCTAAAATCCAGGTATTGACCCAGACCTTAGCTCCTTCGATTGGGGCTATACCAAACTCTAATTCGATCAGAGTTCAATCAAGTTCCAATCGAATCAGAACTTAATTATAACATGTAGAAAAGTTTTGAAGCGTTAAACTGTGACATTCTTACAACTATTATGTTATTTTCAAAACATATTGTGTTAAGTTTGGATGAAAAATATGAGTGAATAGGTAAACTCGATTGATAACCAAACCTAAAGTAACGAAATTTTTAAAAACAAACTTTAAGGAGAAAACTCGATTTTATTCTTATATATTATATGATATAGTCGTATTTTACTCAATATAACATAACAATATTCAAAATATTAATTTTCTTCTTCAAATTTTCATGGTATCAAGCTTTTTTTCCTCACTTCTTTTGGATAGGTTGATGATATTGAAGATGGTTTCGACATCATAAATTCGAAATCGAAACCTCTAGCGGCTTACCTATTCACCAACAACGAAAATTTGAAGAAATCGTTCGTCCAAGACGTATCATCAGGAGGAATGCTTATCAACGACGCCGTCCTACACGTACTATTTTCGTAAAATCATCATAGTTACATTGCTTATACTATTGTCTCCTGCTAAGATTACTTAAGAGTATACTGAATGTCTTCACTCACAAGTTCGGACTTATGAGACAGTTGGTTAAGGCGTACATCTTAAGTCTCACATCTCCAATCCTTAAAAATGTTTTTCTAATACGTGATTTGTTTGGTTTAGCTGACGGTTCCGGGTTTGCCCTTTGGTGGAGTCGGGGAGAGCGGAATGGGAGCATACCATGGAAAGTTCTCATTCGATACCTTCAGCCACAAGAAATCCGTCATGTACCGAAGCTTTAACGGCGACTCGACGTTAAGGTATCCACCGTTTACCGCGAAGAAACAGAGGTTACTAAAGGCACTGGTGAATGGCAAAATAATAGAAATCATTCTTATACTCTTGGGATGGTCCAAGTAATCAGTTAAGGTTTTCTTGGTCAACAAGAAAGTGTTATGTTTTCTAATGGTATTTTCAGCACCCAATGCTCATTTTCAATGGAAATTAGGGTTGACAAATCGTATGTTCATGTTGATATTGTTCATAACGATAAGAAAAACCTTATTTTTTTTAAACGATTCACATCATATATTTGCAAACTTTACTTTTTAAAATGTTATAACACTATTATGTTGTGCCTATGTTATCAGTATACTGAATATTTTTATTTAAAAGTTCAAATTTATGAGACAGTTAGTTAAGGTTGACGCACACACATTTTAAATACCACACACATACTATCCTGTAAGTAAATCTGGGTTATCAAATATTATGTGAAAATTAAGACGTACATTTTAGTCAACTGTCTCTAACACAACCAAACACGAACTATAGTAATTATAATCTCCATGTAAATAATACTTCATCTTTTTTATCTTCACTCTAGAAGTATATATATTAGTTCGGGTAAATGGTCAAAGTGCCCCCTAAAGTTTGGCCAAAATTTAAGAATCCCCCTTAAAGTTTAAAATGCCACTTAATATTTGAAAATGATGAAAAATCTCCCCTTATCAGATACTCTTTTAGGGAGAATTTTTCATCATTTCTTAACATTAGGGGGGATTTTAAACTTTAAGGAGGATTCTTAAATTTCAGCCAAACTTTAGAGGGCACTTTGACCATTAACCCTATTAGTTCATATACTTGAAAAACTAAAAGGGAAACAAAGAACTACATTTAGGGGTAACATAGTTTCTTGACTTGCAAGAAAGACCAAACCTAATTATAAGCCATAGCTCTAACTTAAGTTGTAGATTAGGTGACTATCGGTCAACGTTGTATCCCGGTCCCACCGTGTTGGGCTGTAGCCATGTCCCTCTTCTTTCCCCACTCGTGAATCCTCAGGTGCAACTCAGCAGCCGCGATCAAGAAATGTACGGCTTGTATTGGAGTCAAGATGTTGACTATGCTCTTGAGTGTGCCTATTCGTAGTTCATCTGCCCTCTTGAGTATGTCGGAAAGTCCTTCTTCTTTACTAACTAGGGTTTCTTCGACTTGTTGTTCGATCCCTTCTCGTACGTTGTCGGCGGCAGAATCTCCATTGTCGTGGAGCATCTCAGTCACCACGTGGGAGAGCTCCACCATGGAAGTGTCTGCAATGGTCTCCTGGTGCTTTGCCATCTTCTCCGTGATGTCTTTCTCCTCTCGTATTGTCTTCTTCTGCAACTCATCCACCTGTGATTGGTTTCAAGTTCCAACATTGGAGAGACATACACAACTGTAAATTATAAATACAAACGACAAGAATTTACAGCGTCATGTTTAGCTGGAAAATTGAATTAAATTTTATATAAAATTTAGTAAATAAAATAAATTTTTAAAAAATTATAAATACACATAAAATATAAAAAAAAATTAATACATTTTGTAATTTATTAGAAAATGAACGTGGAACTCTAGAAGATTTTAAACTAAATTAAATGATAAGAGAATGACCAAAGTTATGAAATTGTCATTAAAATGAGGGTTAAATACCAATGAGTTACCTGAACTTTAGATGTTTTCCTATTAGCTACCCGAATTTTAAAAATTCAAAATGGACTACTTCAACTTTGAAGAAGATGCAAATAGCTAACTCCGTCCAAATTTCTGTCAACTGTTCTATTGATGGAAAGTCGTTGAAAATTCTAGGTAACTATTTGCACATTTTTCAAAGTGGAGACCGTTTTGAATTTTCAAAGTTCGGGTAGTTCATTACATTCATTGTTTGGTATTTAACAGTTATACATCATATGTCCTGACATCATGTCAAGTTAATGGACATCATATCACCTGAGACAACTGCGCGGACGACAGATCGGCGAGGTCGCCGGTGTACAAACCCTGAACGAGAGCTGCCAGCTGTGACTCCACCTGCAACCCCGATTTTGAGTAGAGCAAGTGAAACGCCATGCTTGGCCGCCACCCTCCGATCCAAACAAACGCATCCTCAAGTGAACTCCTCCATGTCGGAGAGAGCATCGGAAGAACGTCAAGCTCAGCGCAGTGTGCCTTGTACCGGTAATACTCATCGTAATGGCGGAGTACACGGCTAACGAGAGGCTGCAAGATGGTGCCGGAATGGTTTTTTGAGGCGGATACGAGCTCCTGGAGGTTGCTGCTCTGGTCCACGATCCATGACTCGAAGAACTTGTGGAAGGTTTCTCTGATCGGAGTTGGGTTTCTTGCGGCGGCAGTAGCCATGGAGGGGAGAGTAGTGGGAGGCATGAACATGGCCTATATGTTGGAGATGGGGAAGAAGGCTAGCTGAGACTTGAGAGTTGCCCTATAAATAGCTGTAAGTTGCAGAGGAGACAAGTGGATGAAGTCAAGATACTGTGGACTTGATGAAGTAGTTTGGGGTTTTGGTTTTACTTTTGCCATTTGGAAAAAAATATAGTCCAACATTTTTTATTTCCTTATTTAGAAATAAAAATATTTTAATAAATTAAATGTAAAAATTAATAACTAAAACTGGTTTAAGAAAATATGCATATTACTATTTCTAAATTGATTTTTATAGTTGGTTTGAAATGCTTCATATTTTGTCTATTTTACCATTTCTTTGTGAATAATTCGACAGAACCAATTCATAATATCACATCATATGTTAAAAAAAAACACAAAACACTTTAAAAGTCTCAAAGTATTTAAAAGTAAAAAAGAAAAATCTCAAATAACTATTTATAAAAATATAAAATTTTAAATTCCTGAGTGAATAGTAAGACAAATTTACTCACAAAAAGACATAATACTTTACTTAATATAAAATTCAATCATGTATTTTTCTTTTCTTTTTTACTTTGTGGCTAAGTAACAAGTTCAGCAGCTACACTCCTCCATGTCCATAGGTTCATAAAAGTTAAAACTATGGTGGCCACATGGACAACTAGTTCAGATCATAAATATGGGTGCAGAAAAAAGTTTGCTATAAAAAATGTAAATTGCACTGAATTTCTGCAGAAATTCAGAAACCAATTGCAGTTTTCTTTTACCTCTTTAGCTTGGTTATCTGTCTTCTATAGGACCTCCTCATAGAACCAATAAGATTCAATCAATGATCATGGTCTAGATAATCTGCCAATAATAATATATTGAGTTCCACAGCTCACAATTATTTCATTACAGTAGCATTAAACATTCTAGTCAGGCTCGATCTCATCGAACAACAAACAACTACGATCGGGTTACTTATAATCCCGTCTTTCTCAGTGTATTATTGCCGAGATCCCTTGAAACCAACTGCAGAAGCATTAGCAGCTCCAACAAATCACTTGAGGTGAAAGGAAGATGCTGTAGATACTTACTGTGATTATGCAGTAGATTCACTAAGGATTGTAGTCCGAATATTTCTCATATTCGGTGCCAGAATCAAGGTTTGCACCGTGGTAGCATCTGTACAGATGAAGCATCTCAACAATTTTTTTCTTCTGGAAATTCAACGTTTGCCTTAGTGCCATCTGCATAAACAATAGTAATACCCTATCACGATGATCTTTTAACGACAAGGATCTAATTCTGGAGATGATGAATGGTTGAGATTTCAGGCACGTCATCATTTTTTTCTTCTAGGATATTGACAACTATTTGAAGTTTGGAATGAGGATGGCAGAATCCATTAATCAAGTCCAGGATTATATCATTTGAATCAAAATGAAAAGAATCCATTCTTAGCAGCATGGCGAAGAAGCTAGTAATTCTCTCATGTTCAAACAGCACGACTATTCTCTTTCTGTAAATGAAATACTTAATTAATTACCCATAAACAAACCAAACTTTGAGCATTTGACAAAAAAATGCAACCTTTTATTCTATAAAAAGCACACTGAACTTTCAATTGCATATCAGAATGCAAACTATGTTGATTTTTTGTTAGAACATGATGGAATTCATATACATAGCATCTATGTTGATTTGTTCCTCTTGAATCAAGTTAATGCGTCACATGACTGTCATGTGTGCGATTTCAGTCAGTGAGAAATCAACAGAGTTTGCCCTTTGCTATGCAGTTGAAAGTTCTGTGTTTTTTTTGTCAAGATTTTTTTTTTTTTGTTGCAAACACTCAAAATTCGTTGTTTTTTTGGTAATTAACCCTTACAAAAGAAAGTACTTTTGTAGTTCTGTCTTCAATAAAAGGAAAATTACCTTAAAACCGTCTTGATTTCTGCTGAGGATATCCGGGCATCCCCATTCCTTGATCTTTTCTTCTCGACTGTTTAACATAAAAATAATGGCAACTATCAATTGTTTAGAAAAAAAGGTTAAATTGGTGGAAAAGAAGAAGAATATTTGAAAATCAAACCTGTGGTTGCTGTTGAACGCCTCTTTGCATAGGGAGTCCAGCAGCATTCATTCCACCCATTGCAGCTTGAGAGGCGAGATTATAAGGCCCCATTCCAGGGGCTTGCATCCTCGGAATACCAACCATACCCATTGGCCGAGGAAGAGATCTGTTACCCATTCCCATGTTGCCCGAAACAACATTTCCCGGTGCCTACCAAAACAAGCAAAATCCTCATCAAACTTTCTCTCATCTAGTGTTTACAATTAAAATGGAAAATAGTAATTCATATGTCAGCAATAGTAACTGTAATAAAATAAACTTGCTACCTAGCTTTACATACCGCTTGTGGAGGTTGAAGACTAGTTGTTCCTTCAATATCTGTAGTTGTATCTACTGGACGAGTTGGATAATTCACTCTAGATCCTGATGTCGGTGAGAGTGCACTGCAAAATATTTTTATTTTTTCATGAATTTGAGGAAAAGATTGTGTTTTCCACAGTTACTGATAATAAAACGAAAATAATTTATTTAACAGAATAAGGAGCTTTCTTTCTGCACCTACTATGATGGGATAAAAAGATGCAAAGCCAAAATATTCTTTTCTTTTGGTTGACATTTTCATAAGGCCGAAAACATTTATCATCAAACAATAGACGAGATACAGTTTGTCAACAATATTGTGACAAGGAAAGAGACCGTACTTGCGTCCTGGCAATGGTTCATTACGGAAGTACCTGACAAGCAAAACATACTGGGCATTAGAAATTTAAGGATTCTATATAACCACTTATTTGCTTTCTAAAGCGCATTTCATAAAAGATTTTTACTTAACTATAATAAAAAAAAGAATGTCTATCATATTTTATTCAAAACATTCAAAAAAGTTGAATCCCAGATGAATATATATAAATGCATCCCAATCTCAATATTTAGAGGAGGGGTGGGGTGGGTGGGTGGTGGTAGGCTTTCATGACTGCTTTCCTGAGTCATGAGTAATCAAATGCAACTGTTGATGTTACTAGTGAAGCAAACAACTCTCTTAATTAAGCAAACAAAATGTAGCAACATAGAACGAGTTAGAAATTTTACTCATGGTCCAACGCTTGTGCTGCTGATATACGTTTTTGAGGATCATATCTGCAAACAAAAGTTTCAAGTCATTATACTGTGCAGAGTCATTATGCTTGTGCTATGATTTCGTTAGCATATACGAGGAAAACAAATTCAATTGCATGAATTGAGGCAACATTTACAAATCCAGTAACTTATGATTAATTTAATTAACGCTTATATCAAAGGTCTTCTTCATTCATGAGAAAGACAAAAAATAGCAGGACAACTTAACAATGAAGGACATGAACCTCGTCAGGCCATCTCAATCATTAGAAGGATAACACTTACTCGAGCATCTTAGATAGAAGATCGAATGCAGGACTTTTTGCAGGAAGAGGCACCACATTTCCAAGTGCATTATTGTCACTGTCAAGAATGTATAGAAAAGAAAGGTCACAGATGATAGAAGTATAGGAGAACTATCATGTGTTTACATAGTATGTACATCTCTATATGTCTTATGTAATAAAAGAAAAATACTCACTATTTGTGCCTTTGAATGTGTTGTAGATCCTGCTGCCAATGGGGAAGATGTGCTAGTGTTGGCCACTTGTCTATTGTAGGATGACCTAGGGAACAATTAACACGAAGAACTTAAGTCTTTCAAAATAAACAGAAACCATTACGAACAAAGGAAAAACGAAGAAAATTACCCAAGACTTTGAAGATCTTATCAAGCTGATCATGCTACAAGAAACAAAAACATATATATCATCAGATGATGAATAAGATGTAAAAGTGGAGGGGACCCCCACCCACCCCACATGCATGCACACACACAAAAAAAGGGTGGCTTTTCATATATTCTAAGAAAAGTCAGGTCTTAGCTATTAACAAAATTAAGAGAAAGGGGAATCAATCTCAAAACAGAATCAAGCAACTAATAAAGCATCACGTGATAAATCTAGTACGTAAGAACAATTTTCTAAAATTATTTATTAGTTGGTTCTTAGAGTTCTCTACATAGGTAATGATCTTAAATTTTCATATTTTCTCTCTTTCTCTCTAACTTATAACTTCTTCTTAAGCACTTTCATCTAAAGTCTAAGTAAAGTATCCTGAAAACCCCAAACAGCCATACTTGGAAAGGATTTTGGGTAGCTTTTACTTCTTGACCCTGAAATAGTGGCTTCAGTGTTACAAGCTCAGCGAAAATGCATCCAACCGCCCACATATCTATATACAATATTAAGGAAGAATAATATTTTTTTCTTTTCATAACGGAGAATTAAATATATCATTGAATACAAATACTTTTACATGCAGTTATTGAGCAGGCTTTCCGTATCAAATATAAGACGACTGAAAATGGAAGGATGTGTTCTATATCTGGAAAAGCATTTTTAAAACAATTCAATAAACTGATTTCCTAAAAATGCCATTTATCTAGAAAACAATATATATGCCAGTTAAGGATACCAACAGCACTTGTGTAGTGCTTTGCGCCAAGGAGCAATTCTGGTGCACGATACCAAATAGTTACCACGACCTGAAAATAATCACAACCATGCCAAATAAGATAGATTAACAAATAAAAAAATTAACCAACAGCTTCTTTAGCAACCAAGGAAATGAGAAATACAAATAAAAGAAAATAGAATTTAAGATATGAAAGAAAACACCTTACCCCATTTTCATATAATGGCTTCAAAGGTGCTTGATATATTCTTGCAAGTCCAAAATCGGCAATTTTTACGATACCTTGCTCCTCTCCGTCACCCATGACCTATATTTTAAGAGAGACAACGTCAATATAAAGCCTCATGTAGGCAAGGATATAACAGACGCCAAGAGGTTCTGAGTAATCAGAGCATCACAGCGTTTACAGAACCAAATCCTACCAGGATGTTTGATGGCTTCAGGTCTCGATGTATGATCCAGTTGCTGCAACAAAGAAACATGCAAGATTGTAGAAAGAAAAAAGATTCCACAACGGTTATTGCAAACATCAGTTACCTGTGAAGATAGTTTAGTCCGTTAAGTAACTGCCAGAGTAATGATTTAACTGTATAGGGATCGATGGTTTGCCCACCAGATTTGTCTCTGTGATGCCTGATTATTTCCTAGAATCATTGCATTCAGAAACACATTAGCAAGTTAAACTTTAAACATGTCCTTCTGATTGCTCCACCTCCATCAGCAATTAGTATTTCTTAAATCTCACACCTGACTTGAATGAACATCTCACTACAGACGATAAATGAGACATCCAAATTCACTAGCTCTGTGAGCAAATTTCAAGCAATCACTTGGGCTTACGATTAAATTTCTACCTCTAACTTACAAATATCAGAAGATTAAGTGATTATTACTCACATAGAGATCATGATCCGCGTAATCAAAAGCCAGATACAGGGACATATCTGCATGGTTAATGTGCACGTTCACAAGCTTTACGACATTTTCGTGTGTAATTTCACGAAGGAGCTGCAAATTTCAATAGAGACGTTGCTTATGATCAAATAACTAGAACACTGGAAAAGTAAGCAATGACAGCATAAGCACAACGGATGACAATAACCATATTGGAGAAATAAAGAAAAGCTTCAAATAATATATGCCTTTTCACTAGGGAATACTGAATAGGTGTAAAAAATGTGATAACTACACCAAAATTGCAGCTTTACATAACATTTGGTTGCATACACATGATAATAATCAATTCAATCCAAAGAATTTTATTCTGGATAAGAAATGAAGTGAGTACTAACAAAGATACAAAGCCCTAGATTCAGCATCAAAGGAGAACTTATGATCAAAATATCTTTAAAGTTTAAACCAATGAAGTAATTCTGAACACCACACTAAAGAAACAGAAGACATCTATCAAAATGCATTAACTTAGATTGAGAGCCAACTCACACAACCACAATTGCATGCCCGTGGTGGTCAATGGATGGGCTAGAAAATAGAAGGGGGGCAGGAACAAAGAAGAAGAAAATAACCATGATTTCACGGATAGCGGTTGGTGAGACGCCATCTCCGTCCTTGGACTGCTTGAATTTCTTGATGGCAATGAATTTTCCGCGGCTGCTGGGAGGAGTCTTGATTCTGGCGAGGAAGACGAGTCCGTAGGTTCCCTCTCCAATCTTTCCAATCAGATCGTACTGCTGCAGCCACTCCGGCCGGTTGGAGCCCTTTCGGTTGGTGCCGTCCCCCATGACAGCGATCGATAGAGCTCCTCAGCTTAGTAGAAGAACGAAGATGAAGAAAGTGGGGAACTTTCCAATAGCTTAAGAGGTTAAACAAAGTAATATAGAAGTTATTAAGGGGCAATTTCGCCAAGTAACTACTTTTCAGATTGCAATTCAATACCATAGGTTAATTACCAATTTTCTAAGGGCCTAATAGTAATAATTTGTCCGTTATGGCCAAAAACAATTGTCCTCTATTTTTTTTTTTTAAAATAAATTATTAGTTAATTAAAGAGAAATTTCATTGTGTTAATTCTGTGTAATTTATTATTAAACTTAAAATTTGTATTTTATTTAATATTTTGCTAAGTTTTTATTGTAAATTATTATCTATTTTTTTGAAAAATTTACAATTTGTTAGCTGAATTTTTTCGAAAATATCCATTTTAATAGTTAAACTTTAAAAAAATTACAATTACAATTTATATATATATATATTACCTAAATGTACATCTCTCCATCATTATTTAACAACATAGTAAAAGAGCAGGATTATAATATTTTTTAAAAGTCAACTAAAAATTTGTTAAAAATAAATCATCTAACAAATTGTTCTAAGTATTCAAAATTTAGTTGATATATTATAAATTTATAATTCACATTTCTATATAAGCATCTGTCACAATTTATTGCTGTTCTTATTTTATTGTCTTGTTTTTACAAAAAAATAAATTAAAAATCACTAAATAATTTTAACAAAGTTAAACTTGAAAAATATATATTTTCTAAGTTGTATATTTTAGCCTTAATATAGTACAAGGACCTAAATGCAACTAACAAATTCCGAGGCTGGTGTTCGAATTGTCTGTCTCTGACGGAATTGACGCCACGTCCCCCGCACAATCCATCGTCCACTCGCACTCCATAGCTGTCTGCCATAGCAGAGCACTCTTCCTTTCCACTTCTGCTCTGCTTGCTGCTGCCGTCAATGGCAGAACTCGTCCTTTCTGCCTCAGCTGCATTTTTTCCTTTCAACAGTACGTGTTCTTTCTTCAGTCGCAAATTCGTATTAATCGTCAGCAAATCACTCGATGTGATGTACGTAGTCATTCTTCTTACGCTTCTATTGTGATGATGAAGGGATTCCGGGTGGTGGGAAGCAATGGGTCAAGCTAATTCCAGGTTCTTCGAGAAAGTCATGGACGAATCTTTCATCTTCAAAGAATTCTCAGGTTAAGGGGTTCCGATGCGTTGCTTCTGGCGCTACGGGGTCTGTCGAAAGGATTGCAGAGATATCGGAAGGTGAAAAGGCACCGAGTGCGTATTCATGGCCTGATAAAAAGGTGACTAGTTTTCGTTCATCTCCATTGTTGACGGTTCTTCCATTGTTAGCTCGCTTCTTAGAAGGTCAACGGTGATATTTAAGTAGCGGCGTAGGGTAGATGAGACTAAAGTTTTGATCTTGTTAACTGGGTTTCAAGTTAATGGTCCAATGATGCTTGGAACTTAGAAAGAAAAGAGGATTTTTTGTTAGAAATCAAGAGGATCAGGATGTGCACATTTTGGTTAGAAAAATATGCTTATAAGACATCATTCATTTGCAGAAGCCGAGGGTTCTCATTCTAGGCGGTGGTTTTGGAGGATTATATACAGCTCTGAGACTAGAATCACTTGAATGGCCCGATGGCAAGAAACCTCAGGTAGACGCCTCTCTCTTCTCTGTTGAACTTCCTTGTTTTTCCAATTTCTTGATTGGATACAAAAAGCTTGCATCATTTCTGTATCGTATGCTTGTATTGTTAGGTATTGGAGGCTGATTAATACGTAATGTTAGTTTATATATTAATGTACCCGTAGGCTGTACTGTACTATATTTCTCCATGTATACGTATTCTGTAACAATAACCTATCATTAATACATATAACCAAACCGCGTGGAGGTTACCCTAATTTGGGTGTTACCACGGAAAAACAGAGTCTCTCTCTACCTCTTCCTAATCTCTCTAGATTTCTTGTTCTTCATCAGATTAGAGGTGTTGTTGTGAATCGATCCTAACATGTATTGCTTTACAATTCTGAAAAGATTGATATGTTCTCACTTCCTTACGTTCAAACTATTGCAAGAGATGAACTGAGCTTAGATGAATTACAGGTGCTTCTTGTCGACCAATCCGAACGTTTTGTTTTCAAGCCAATGCTATACGAGCTTCTATCTGGAGGTAGTGACACGTTTTTGAGGACTTTATATTCTCTATACTCTTAATATTGTTGTATTAACTAAAACACAACAAAAAGGAGTATACAGTCAATAAAGAACTAGATATGATTCAAATTTAATCATAATGAAGATGAACTATACTTTGCTGTTGATACAGAAGTCGAGCCTTGGGAAATAGCTCCTCGTTTTGCTGATCTCTTGGCAACTAGTGATATTCTGTTCTTTCAAGATAGAGTGAAGCTTCTAAATCCCACGGATCATTTGGGAATGAACGGATCATTAAAATCTAGCTCAGGAGGAACTGTGCAGCTTGAAAGAGGGCTTGTTATTGAATATGACTGGTATGGTTCGCAACACTTTACAATTACTTACATTGTTCTTAAAACATCTCCTAGAAAATCAACAGTTTTTTCTGAAAATATAAAAGAATTGCTAGTTTGACAGGTGCATGCTTTGGTGTATTCATTACCAAATACCTAAAAAAATGAACTTTCTGCTGAATTAGAAATTTGGTTGCTTGCATTTGTCGGTTTCATTAGTAATCTAAACATGGTAACTGCAAGTTCTAGATTTAACTTTCTAATTTCACTTACTTTGTAATGGGTGGCAGACAGGTTGGTTCTTGCTCTGGGTGCCCAAGCCAAGCTCGACCTTGTACCTGGTGCTGCAGAATTTGCTCTTGCATTCTCCACATTTGAGGATGCATGTGTATGCCTTTTCATTAAAAACAACAACTTTGATGCATTCTCATTTTTTTTTAATCTCTATTTGCACTTTATTCACAAATCCATGAACCTTTGCAGAAGGTTGAGAGTAGATTAAAATCTCTGGAGAGGAGAAATTTTGGCAAAAATTCTCTAATCAGTGTGGCGGTTGTCGGCTGTGGTTACTCTGGAGTTGAACTGGCTGCCACGATAGCAGAGAGATTACGGGAGAAGGGAATTGTTCGGGCAATTAATGTGGAGACCACAATTTGTCCATCTGCCCCTCCTGGAAACAGGGAAGCTGCTTTCAAAGTAAGATGATTTTTACTTTTACTGAAGGGTTAAAACCAAACCAAAAAAACTGAACTTTGAGAGTTTGACAAAAAAATATTAAACTTTCAATTGCATAGTAAAGTGCACTTTGCTATGTAATTGAACCTTCAGTTTGTTTTTTTATTCAAGAAAAAAAATTCGGACTGTTTCTTGATAATTAACTCTTTACTTAATCTTTATGCCTTGTTTGGACAGCAGTAAATGGAGAGATCGGTATCTTGTTTTTTCTTTTCTAAGATCATTTCTTTGACAGGTTCTTTCGTCGAGGAAAGTTGAGCTGCTCTTGGGCTACTTCGTCCGCTGCGTAAGGAGATCAGATGACTCCTCAGAAAATCTTGATAATAATGCAGGAAAATATATATTGGAGCTTCAACCTGCTCAGAAGGGTCTAAAAAGCCAAATCGTGGAGGCAGATCTGGTGTTGTGGACCGTTGGATCTAAGCCTCCACTTCCCGAGCTAGCACCAGGTGATTCACCAAACGAGCTTCCTCTCACAGCTCGGGGTCAAGCTGAAACTGATGAAACTTTACGGGTAAAGGGGCATCCTCGTATTTTTGCTTTAGGGGATTCCTCTGCTTTAAGGGATTCAAATGGAAGGCTTCTCCCAGCTACTGCTCAGGTATTATTTAACGATCATATTGAAGTAATCATAAATAGTGTGTATGTAGTAACATGCATTGAAGTTAACTTAGGCTGGGGATTGATAGCTTTGGTCGTGAATCTCAATTAAATACCAAGGAGCTACCTGAACTTTGGACGTTTTGAAACGAGCTACCCGAACTTTAAAAAATCAAAACAGGCTACTTCAACTTTGGCGAAGGTGCAACGAGCTACCTCCGTCCAAATTACCGTCAACTGTTGACAGAAATTGGACGGATTTCCAACGAATTTTCGATGAACTTCTGACGAATTTTCAACTAATTTCTGTCAACAGTTGATGGTAATTTAGACGGAGGTAACTCGTTGCATCTTCGTTCAAAGTTGAGGTAGTCCGTTTTTATTTTTTAAAGTTCGGTAGCTCGTTGCAAAACGTCCAAAATTCAGGTACCTCCTTGGTATTTAACCTTTTTTTTTGGTTGAATTTGAACATTTTGCAATCTCTGTTCCTCGTACTAGGTTGCTTTTCAACAAGCAGATTTTGCCGGATGGAATCTTTGGGCCGCCATCAATGGCCGACCTCTTCTTCCTTTCAGGTCTTAAATTCTCTTCCTTTGCTCTAAGGAATTCGGTAAGATAGTGGATATAGTGAAAATGCTTTTATGAACAATTTGTTATTATTGCTTCATGACAGGTTTCAGAATTTGGGTGAGATGATGGTATTGGGAAGAAACGACGCTGCAATTACACCTAGTTTCATCGAGGGGCTCACCCTGGATGGTCCGGTCGGTCATGCAGGTTAGGTTTTTCTATTTTTACTTGGGTGGTAAGTTAAGTGTCTTCCAAGCAATTAAAATAAGTTTGTTTCGATACTTGTAAACTGGTTATTGTGTACTGTTGCTTGTGCAGCAAGGAAAATCGCGTATCTTATGAGGCTACCAACCGATGAGCATCGGGTCAAAGTCGGGATCAGTTGGCTCGCCAAGTCTGCCATTGATACAGTTGCTTCCCTTCAAAGCACCATAGCTAAAGCTGTTTCAAACTAATACTTCACATTATACATACATTCATACAATTGCAACAAGAACAGGAGGTTTTGTTGAAAATATCACATTGTGACAAATACAAAAATACCACACCGGTGGTATACACTAGGGCTGATCATGGGCGGTCCGGTCCGGTCCTGAAGGCAAGACCGAGACCGAAATTTCGGTCTTGCCTTCTGGAGGACCGAGACCGAGACCGACCTCGGCTAAAAAAGCCCGTCCGAGTCGGTCTTTCTTGACTCGGGCCGGTCTCGGTCCTAGACCGAATCTACACAAAAAAAACACACAAAATAAGTATGAGTTCACGGTATTTTTTAGTAAAAGGCGAAGGAATAGTTTACCTCTCAAAGAAACACTATGAACTCTCTATATTATTTAGTAAATTTATCAAGATGCACCATTTATAGAGATAGAAAATCTCCAAAATCCACATTATTTTCGGTGTGGTATTATGAAAATCTCAAATATACATACATTCGGTCCGGGCCGGTCCTAAACGGGCTTTCGGGAAAAAAGCCCGAGACCGAGACCGACCTTGAAGAAAAAAACCCGCCCATTCGGTCTCGGACCTAGTCGGGCCGTTCTTGTCGGGAATTCGGTCCTACAGTCTTTTTTGATCACCCCTAGTATACACAAAAAACATGCACCATATATATAACAAGGCTACCTCTTACTATCACCAATTGATTTTAGGATGGAATCCGAGTTGTATATTGTGGTTGATATTTGGGTATGACTCGGCCCCGATATTAAAATTTAACATGGTATCAGAGCCCGGTTCTGTTTGAAGGTGTTGGATTGTTTTCCATTATGGGTACCCGATGCGGGTTTGTTGTGTCCCTTTTGCTCCACGTACCAGAGTTCGGGTCGGGCCTGGACGTGAGAGATGATTTGTTGTATCCCAACCCGTCTAGATTAAATGTGTCGGCGTCGTGCCTTTAAAAATACGAGTCGTCACAGTGCGATTGAGTGTTGAAAACATCACACTGTGACAAATACAAAAATACCAGGTTGTAGGGGTGAGCAAATCACCCATTTGGACCCGGAACCTACACTTCGGGTAGGTTCCGGGTAGACGTTTTAAAAATCGGGTAGGTTCCGGAAAAAAAATTTGAGAATCTATTTATTCGGTTCCGGTTCTTCTATATGGGTACCCTAAAGGAACCGGAATCGGTTATATATATATATATATATTTTTTTTTTTAAAAAAACCCTACTATCTAAGACTCAGTCTCCATCTCGCCGCCCGCATTTCTTCTCTTGGTCTTTCTGTCTGAATTCCTTCGTTTTCGATTCCCCGCTCGGTACCATTTTAATGGCGCCGAGTTTCAAAGACCTCCAGCTTACCCGAGTCCTTGGCGATGGTCAGAGGATCATAGCCGGAGGTGACGCCGGCGACTTGGAGGATGTTCGGCTTCTCGATTCATACGAGGATAATATGGAGAAACTGGAGGAGGGGATGAAGAGAATTCAGGTCAGAGTCACTGGGATGACGTGTGCTGCCTGCTCCAACTCGGTTGAAGGAGCTCTAAGAAGCATCAATGGCGTTGTTACGGCCTCCGTAGCTCTGCTGCAGAACAAGGCCGATGTTGTCTTCGATTCCAATTACGTTAAGGTAACTTTGGAAGTTCCTTCGCCACTTCAAATTCATATGTGTGATCGCCTTGGAGCTTGGGCAACATTCTTATGTCTCTGAACTATCCATGAGCTGTCAGTCTTAGACACCGTGTCTTGCTGATTAATTATCCATTGCCCGATTTTTCTGCTCCAAAGGTTGGACATTTAGATGGAGGTTGCTGAAAATCTTGTGATTCTAACCAAACGGCGCAACTGCTAATAAGAATATGTGCCTTCCTCTGGTCGCTGTATTGCTTCAATAATAAGTTATTGTCAGGTAAATAATCGTTTTTTGGTGATTGAAATTTGCAGCTTATTTTACAATGGTCAACAGGTATCCTCGTGCTCATCTGCTGCTCTCTTGAGAAGAAGAAGTTCTCTGCAGATGTTGCCACTAAATTAGGAAGCAGCTTCACTTTGGTGCCTTTCCTAACTGTAGTGGTGAGTTTTCTTTCTGCATTTGCTATTGAATTAGAGAAGTAAAATTGATTCTTATTGACACGAATTCAATTCATTTCAGCTTATGTGCACCATCCTAGGAGGAAGGAGGAGGTGCTTGGTGCACTCCACCCCGAACATTTGTGTTTGGAATTTTGTGTTTTGTTATATTATTATGAGTCAATTTAGTAATTTAGAACTGTGGTTTGAACTTTAATTTGGAATTGTTTGTGTTTTGGAGTTGAAATGAATTGTGTAACTGGATTCGAACCGGAACCGAACCAAATTTAAAATTTATATTGTGGTTGCTATTTGGGTATGACTCGGCTCCGATATTAAAATTTAACAAGTTTCTTAGAGACGAAGTTATTGTAAATCTCATCAAAGAATATGATATGGATGGATTTGGCATTGACGGTTACACAAACCCTTTCTTTTACAATCACATTCTTCTCCAAACATTCAGATGAAGATTATTAGACAAACACGTTTATTTTGCATACAATGTAATGTAAGCTCAGCTCGGCTTCTAATATCGAAAAAGAGCATCAGTTCACCGCGATCGCCCCCTTTGGCATGCGATGGCAGGTCTCCGGCATCCACCCCATCCTGTCTTTCTCGTTGTCGTAGATCACTAACCTGTCTTGCATCGATATATCTAGAAAAAAAGGATCGAATCAACGATTTATCTGATACGTAAGTAGGGGTGACAATTTCTGACACGACACGATTAAACGATCTGCAATTTATACGTTTAGACACGACACGATTACTAAGCGTGTCTAAACAACTCTTATACGTTTAAACACGATTAATAATCGTGTCTAAACATATCTAACATGCAAATACACGACAAACACATGTTTACACACGATTAATTAATCGTGTCGTGTAAGGTAATTTCTATAAATCCTCAATGTTGAAATATTGAAATACCCACTTACATTTTAATATTGAACTTTGAAGACATTACTTTATATATATGAATTTGACCTTAACGGATCCCGTGTCTAAACAACTCCTATACGATTAGACACGTTTAAGATTTATCCATTTAGACACGAGATATGTTTAGACATGACACGATTAGACACGATTGCCACCCCTATACGTACGCAGGCATGGCAATGTCGGAAAAGTACGATGTTGTTACCTCCAATGACATTGTAATGTTCAAACCCTGCTTCGGTTCCATTCAGAATTCCCAAACAAGCATTTCCCATCGGCTACAAAGACAAACCATTCATTCATTGATCAGTAACTTGATTTGATGAACAGTTAGTCAGTAAATGAAGGTGATTTTATACTTACTGATATGATTAAGTATGACTCCGGGAGGATATCGAACTTGACACGAGATCGATCAATGGTTCGGAAATGCATATATATCGGCTTGAAGAACCTCGCTGCCTCCCGCACGTTCCTGAATGGCCTCTTTCCTTTCCAGCAGAGAGGGAGTGTAACGTCGTCGAATGCTTCGTACAAGGGTTTTCCAAGCATCGAGTTCTTCATCTGGAATCAATGTACGACACCCATTCGAATTAACCGAAGAACATGATTATGAACACTGACTATTATTGAGGTGATTGTTTAATTTTACCAGATATGATAGAGCTTGAAAGACTGGAGCGCTGAAATAAGTGTAAGAGCTGCCGCTGTCGAAGTATACAGGTAGGTTTTTGAATCCCGTCGATCGGCCACCGTAAGTGAGCTCGGCCGGTCCAGGGGAGTAATGATCTCTGCAATGGAAGGTGTAGCAAATGAATACAAATCCAAAAAGAAAAAGCTTTTGGTAGGGATGAAGCGTTACGAGTCTCGTGGCATATGAGCCCAGACTAAGCTCTGAGTGTCGTAAAGTTCGTCGCCGATGAAGAGATACCCTCCGCCCCTCGAGCTAAAGCAGTGCCCGATCACGTTTCGGATCAACCCCTGACTGTGGAGTTGGGTCAGTAAGCTGGTGCGTCCTCTCCCTAGACCAAGAACTCCATCTAAGATAGGTTGGGTTCGACCAGATGTCTGATTGTATCCGCATCTGCAAGAAGAAACCGAAAAGCTGTCGGTTTTACACTTTGAAGGACGAATCTGATTAGTTCTTAACTAACCCAAGGGATAGGCGGGGACTGAGTGGAATCCCGGTCGATAATTGGAGGGAGAAGACGTCGTTAAGAAGCATGCCGGTGGAAGAACCGCCGTCGGCATAGTCAACCTCGTAATCACATCGCTTGGGATTTTCACACATGTGCTGACCAGGTCCATGCAACGATGAACACATCGGATCCCAACACGCCACGCGATCATCATTGGGCCTATAAAGTGGGTGCGGTGTCTGCAGTTCAAAACAATAGCATTCCAGTCAATATCCGTTGATCAATCGATCTAAGTAGTAGATTTTTTTGGCAGTTTCAATCATACATGGCTGCATTTCTGACAAGGGGCATCGCATTGAAGCCATGTGAGGTCGCTGCCGGTGTCGGGATTGAGAGAGTACGGTCTCGGAGGCTGCCCGATGAGGACTGTTACACTGTAAGCTCTGCCCAGACAAAAGTATATGTTGAAAATATCACTTTTGATAAATAACAATACTACACCGCACCGGTCGTATAATACAAAGTTGGACACCATATATACAACAAGTCTACCTCCTCCTATTACCAATTGGTTTTAGGATGGAACCCGAGTTGTATAATGTGGTTATTATTTGGGTGTGACTCGGTCCCGATATTAAAATTTAAGATGGTATCCAGTTCTATTTGACGGTGTTGGGTTGTTTCCCGTTGTGGGTACCCGATATGGGTTTGCTATGTCCCGTTTACTCCACGTACCAGAGTTCGGGTCGGTCATGTGCGTGAGAGGGGATTTGTTGAGTCCCAACTCGTTTGGGGTTTGTTGTGTCCCGTTTACTCCACGTACCAGAGTTCGGGTCGGACATGTGCGTGAGATGAGATTTGTTGAGTCCCAACCCGTTTGAATTAAAATGTGTCGGTGTCGTGCCTTTAAACAAAAAAATACGAGTTGTCACAGTGCGGGGGAGTGTTGAAAATATCACTGTGACAAATAACAATACCACACGGTCCACACCGGTGGTATAGTACAAATTTGGGCACCATATATACAATAAGGTTACCTCCTCCTATCCCGTCGAAAGATCACATTTTGACGTTATTCAAGATTTGTAATGAAGTTTTGAGCTTACCCAGAAGGATAAACGTCGCCATTCAGTTGAAACACGAGTGACGATCTGGCCCGATTCGTCAGGTTCGAACCAGTCACCATCTTCAAAGTATCTGAAGCAAATGCAGAAAACGTCCCAAGAACAAAAACCGCCAGAACTGCAAAACCCAGTTGCCCTCTCGCCATTGTCTCTCTAGAAAGCACCTGAAGTTTGAATCTTTGTCTGTTTTTTCTCGATTGAAATAGACTAAGGAGACAATGTCAGATGTCTTGTTTGAGTCGTGTGTTTTTGGAAAGTCCGAGGAGGGCTTTATATATTAGCATTAACTCATGAAGAAAATAGCTTTGTCATTAAGGTATGCATTTCTTGGCTTAGCTTGAGACACAAGGAACTCATTGGTATTGCTTGTGGAAGGATTGCAAAGGTTTGAGTGATTTTCACTGCCCTTCTTTTTCTTCTGCTAGACGTTGTTTGCTATAGCTAGGACTTGATCCTCTCTAGCTATAACTCATGGTAAAAAATGAAATTATTTCAAGCATAGTCAGTTACTATTATTACTTCACATTTTACCCGACGTGTAAATTAATATACGTATTATATAAGAATTACTTAACGAAAAATTTAATTTGTAGGTTAGCGATTACATTTTACTGATTAGTTTTTAGGTTTAAATACAAAGGAGCTACATGAACTTTGGACGTTTTGCAACGAGCTACCCGAACTTAAAAAATTCAAAACGGGTTAACTCTACTTGGACGAAGGTGCAAATAGTTACCTCCGTCCAATTTACCGTCAACTGTTGACAGAATTTCATCGGAAATTCGATAGAAATTGGACTGAGGTAGCTATTTGCACCTTCGTCCAAGTTGTGATAGCCCGTTTTGAATGTTTAAAGTTCGGGCAGCTCGTTGCAAAACGTTCAAAGTTCAGGTAGCTCATTGGTATTTAACCATATTTTATATATAAAAAATATATTTGTATTTTACATATTTATCATCATATATCCTCCGTTCTTCATCTTTAGGGTAACTATTTGCACTTTCGTCCAAGTTGTGGTAATCCGTTTTGAATTTTTAAAGTTCGGATGGCTCGTTGCAAAACATCCAAATTTCAGATAGCTCCTTGATATTTAACCGTATTTTTTATATAAAAAAACATAATTATATTTTACATATTTATCATCATCTATCCTCCGTTCTTCATCTTTAGGGTTTTCCCCTCCCTCTTTCCCTCACCGTGCTCCTTCGTTCATCAATGTAAATTATAGTCAATGTGTCTTTTTTCTTTCATTAAAACTGATTAGTGTGTATGATTCATTATGATGTAGTATGTACTTATTAATTAATGTGAACTAATGATTATGTGTGTATTAATTAATGGTGTATTGGCCAAAAAATAATGTTGTACTTATTGATGGAGTATTACAATATAATTCGTATTTAAACAGTGAATTCACTCATTAGGGAGGAAAATACCTTGCACACATCTAAGTTTTCTTAAATACCTTAGTATTGCCATTTTCGTTCATTCAGTTTTCGACACAGATAATTTTAAGGGTTAATTACCAAAAAAAAAAACGAACTTTGAGAAAAGAGTAAACAACAAACCAAACTTTTTTTACAAACAACGAACAAAACTTTTGGAATTGAACAATCAACTAAGTTACTTCAAATTTTCATTATGTTTTCAATGTTTGAGGAGTTATTAAGTCCGCATTAGTTGAAGTTTCTAAGAAAAATGTATTACGACTTAATAACAACCTCAAACATAATAAAAATTTAAGGTAGGTTTGTTGTTGCTCAAAAAGTTTGATTTGTTGTTTGTCAAAAAAAAAGTTCAGTTTGTTGTTTGATTTTTCCTCAAAGTTTGATTTGTTTTTTGATAATTAATTAACCCTAATTTTAAGATTAAAGTCTTTTTCAAGGTGATATCTTTAGTGAAATTCAAACCCCATTTATTACTGAAAATTACAATTCGCCTTAGCAGTTATTTTTAGTTCTTCTATGTATGAATATTTTGCAAATGATTACTTATTTTACAAACAAGTTTCGAAACTTGGCCGAGATGATGATCATGGAAAGATAATGATGATTGTGAAACTAAAGCTTCGTTGAGGGGTTGACTTGGAGGATTGTTAAGTTTTCGATGAGAAATTTCTATGGATTGGTGGAAGTTTCTGTCTAATTACTTCAGTACTGAAAGTTTAATCTTTACCGACGAAAGTAAAAGGTGAACATTCCGTCATCAGAATTAAATTTCGTTGGTAAAATTATATTTTTGTCGGTAAAGATATCTTCGGTAAGAACTGCCTTTCCTTGCCCAATTTAACAATGCGTTCATGCCCAATTAACAGATTTGACTAAATATTTGCTAAATGGGTGTGGTTTACTTGTGCAACAACGAGCCTAAACCAATGAGACAAACAAAAGGGTAACTATTTATACAATTTGAGTTACATCGTAAAACTAAGTGTCACCGACATTTTTAATCCTAGACGGGTGGCCCATATTCTGATACGTAGAGTAATCAAAAAACAACAAATCCACATCGGGTTATCTACAACGGAAAACAACCCAGCACTGTAAATCAGAATCGGCTTTTGATACTATGTTAAATTTTACATGGACCGAATCAAATAGAATGGACAAACAAATGGTAACCATCTACAATTTAGGTTCTATTCTAAAATCAATTGGTGATAAAATGAGTCATATTCGAGGTCTTCCCATATAGTGTGAGTTAAAACAGAAGAACAGAGATTTATTCATAAAATTTCAACAAAGAATACAAATATTGATGAACTTGGCATTAAGGGTTCGACAAAAACCCTTTTACAATTTTATTATTCTCCAGACATTCGAATGAAGATTATTTTAAGAAAAAAAGTTTTGTCCTTTGAAGACACAATATGCACAAGTATATATATGTATTCTCTGGGGAATATGCTGTTCCTATTGATTATCAGTTAACCGCGATCGCCCCCTTCGGCATGCGATGGCAGGTCTCCGGCATCCACCCCATCCTGTCTTTCTCGTTGTCGTAAATCACTAACCTATCCTGCATTGATATATCTAGAAAAACATACGAAAAATGGAACGTTAGATCGCAGTTCTTATAACTTATTTGATGTCGGAAAAGTATACGATGCTGTTACCTCCGATGACATTGTAATGCTCAAAACCAGCTTCGGTTCCGTCGAGAATTCCCAAGCAAACATTTCCGAGGGGCTAACAAATATACACGTGCCATTGATTCATTAAGATTCAAGGTTAAGTTTAGAGTATAATGAGTATAGGGTTAATTACCAAAAAAAAAATAACTTCACTTTGAGAAAAAACCAAAAAGCAAACCGAATTTTTTTTGTTGACAAACAATAAACCAAACTTTTGGAATTGAGCAAACAACAAACCTACCTCAAATTTTCATCATGTTTGAACATATTTTTCAATGTTTGAGAGAGTTATTAAGTCAACATTAGTTAAAGTATTCTAAGGAAAGTGTATTACAGACTTAATAACTCTTTCAAACATTGAAAAATCCGTTCAAACATAATGAAAATTTGAGGTAGGTTTGTTGTTTGCTCAATTCCAAAAGTTTGGTTTGTTGTTTATCAACAAAAAAAAATTTGATTGCTGTTTGACTTTTCCTTAAAATTCGGTTTGTTTTTTTGATAATTATCCCATAAGTATATATATATATATACTTACAGATATGATCAAGTACGACTCCGGGAGGATGTCGTACTTAACCCGGGAATCATCGTGTGTCCAGAAATGCATATTGATGGGCTTGAAGAACCTCTTC
This sequence comes from Chamaenerion angustifolium, assembly GCA_946814005.1. Taxonomy (NCBI): domain Eukaryota; kingdom Viridiplantae; phylum Streptophyta; class Magnoliopsida; order Myrtales; family Onagraceae; genus Chamaenerion; species Chamaenerion angustifolium. Next base: position 1,654,927 of record OX328281.1, read on the forward strand.
GCCTCACGGACATACCTGAAAGGTCTCTTCCCTTTCCAACATAACGGGAGCGTGTCATCGTCGAATGCTTCGTACAAGGGTTTTCCGAGCATCGAGTTCTTCATCTGGAATCGAAGAACATGATGAACACTATGAATGTTAAAGTCAATGTTTAATTTACTATTGCGCGTACCAAGTACGACAGAGCTTGGAACACCGGAGCGCTGAAGTATGTGTAGGAGCTACCGCTGTCGAAATATACAGGTAGGCTTCTGAATCCGGTGGTTCGATCTCCGTAAGTGAGCTCAGCGGGTCCGGGGGAGTAATGGTTTCTGCAGTGGAATGTGTATTGAATGAGTACAAGATGGATCAAGAAAAATGAGGTTCGATAGGGTATGTGGGCGTTACGAGTCTCGTGGCATCTTAGCCCACACTAGGCTTGCAGTATCATAAACGTGATCGCCGATGAAGAGATATCCTCCGCCCCTCGAGCTAAAGCAGTGCCCGATCACGTTGCGGACCAAGCCCTGGGTGTGGAGTTGGGTCAGGAGGCTGGTGCGGCCCCTCCCGAGGCCGAGCACACCGTCTAAGATAGGTTGGGTCCGACCAGATGTCTGATTGTATCCACATCTGCAACAAGTAACCCGAAAAATTGTTGGACATAGACCATCAAAATGTTTGGTTTGGTGCTCTTAACTGTTAAATTTATTTATCGGGGCCGAGCCACACCCAAATATTAACCACATTATACAACTCGGGTTCCATCCTAAAATCAATTGGTAATAGGAGGAGGTAACCTTGTTGTATATATGGTGCCCAAATTTGTTGTATACCACCGGTGTGGTATATCAAAATCACACTGTCTTCAACACTCTTCCGCACTGTGATAACTCGATGAAGGCACAACACCAACACATTTTAATCCAGACGGATTAAGACTCAACAAATCCCCTCTTACGTTCAGGCCCAACCCGAACTCTGGTACGTGGAGTAAACGAAACACAACAAACCCACATCGGGCACCCACAACAGGAAACAACCTAACACCGTCAAACGGAACCGGGCTATGATACCATGTTAAATTTAATTATCGGGGCCGAGCCACACCCAAATAGCGCCCACATTATATACATCTCAGGTTCCATCCTAAAATAAATTGGTAATAGGAGGAGGTAACCTTGTTGTATATATGGTGCCCAAATTTGTTATATACCACCAGTGTGGTATATTCAAATCACAGTGTCTTCAACATTAACCAACATTCATATGGTCGGTCATCATGTCTACAAAACGTTTCAGTCATGCATAACCCGACCAAGTGTCCTCACTATCCCAACCAAGCCTAACTGGGCCTATTATCTTACTTGGACCCAAAAAATAAAGATTTTTTTGTTGGATAAGTATTACCTCTCTCTATTTATATGAGTTTCAAATCAATTTTTTCTATCCGATCAGGGTAACAACAATTCGGTAACTAACCCGAGAGAGAGTCGAGGACTGAGTGGAATTCCTGTCGATAGTTGAAGAGAGAAGACATCGTTAAGAAGCATGCCGCTCGAAGACCCGCCATCCGCATAACCAACGTTGTAATCACATCGCTTGGGATTTTCGCACACGTGTTCGTCGCCAGGTCCGTGCAGCGATGCACACATCGGGTCCCAACAAACGACATGATCGTCATTAGGCGTATAAAGCGGGTGCGGGGTCTAATTCAAAACGATATATCACAGTTAATACTTACTTAGCTGCCAAGTAATCTAAAAGCATAAGCTGTAATAATACTTAATGAACTATTGTTTGGCATTTTCAATCATACATGAGTGCATTTCTGGCAAGGAGCGTCGCATTGGAGCCACGTTAGATCGCTGCCTGTGTCGGGATTTAGAGAGTACGGCCTCGGCGGCTGCCCGATGAGGACTGTTACACTGTAAGCCCTGCCCAAAGCAAGCATATATAGATGTTCATGCTGCAAGTTGATATCCAATGGAAAGATCTATCCTTTTGAAGTTATTCAAGATTGGGATGAAGTTTTAAGCTTACCCAGAAGGATAGACATCACCATTTAGTTGAAAAACCAGTGACGATCTAACCCGATTCGTCAGGTTCGAATCGGTCTTCGTCTTCAAATTATCTGAAGCAAATGCAGATAACGTCCCAAGAACAAGAACCGCTAGAACTGCAAAACCCAGTTGCCCTCTCGCCATTGTCTCTCTAGAGGGCAACTAAAGGTCGAATTTTTTTATTTGTCGGGTTTTCTTGATTGTAATTGGTGCAGGCTGTAACAAAAGGACACAACGTCAGATGTCGTTTTGTTTGAGTCGTGCGTTTTTGTCATGTCCGAGGAAGGCCTTATATATTAGCATTCGCCCATGAAAAAAATAACTTTTCCTTTAAGGTATGCATGTGTTGCTGTCTGATCTTAGCTTGAGAAACAAGTAACTACTGTTCTCTGATACATTAGGACATGAGAATTTTCTGGCTTAATCGCGGTAATTCGATTTATCACATCTAGAGGTACGAAAACGGGTCATGAGTCGTGTCGGTTTTGGATTGTGTCAGGGACGCCCTGACCCAAGCACGACCCGTGTAATAGTATGAGTCAATTTTTCAAAGTCAAATCTGACCCGCAGGTTGGTGGGTCAACCTGCGGGTCAAAATGACCCGTCAAGAATGAAAGGGTTGGGTCAGGCTGATTCATTGGATCCCTATGACCCGCGGGTCAGTCTGACATGTTCGACCCGTGCATACAAAAAAAAAATGTTATTTTAATATAATATAAAAATGTCACGATCACGGGTTGATTCGTGGGTCAAACCTTTGTACTCAAACCTGACCCGTGGTATCACGGGTTATCTACAAGTTGAGTCAAAAACTCCGACCCAAGCACGACCTGTGAGCAGGTCACCCACGGGTTGGGTCAGATTTTGTCACCCCTAAATTCACATCATTACTACAAATAGTGTACAATGACGATTCAAAATCGTTACTAAAAAACCATTTGTCGTTACCAACTTTTACGGAATATAAAATTGTTTTCTCAATAGATCTCATAACTAAAGGTGACGAAAGACTAGAAGAAGCATTCTCCCGTTCAACTTTTGACTTTGTGTAAATTTAGTCCTAAAAATGTATTTATTTTAAACTTATCTCTTTAAATTTGTCCCATTCGAATATTTTTTTATTCAACTGTTTACTCTAACTCTAATTTTTGCCCCCACTTAATATACCAAAGCCTATGGTCACCTTTTGTTCTACTGGGACAACAATTTTGAACCGCTATTTTGAACCTTTTGTCACTAGAGTTTAGTAACAATAAATAGGTCTTCAATGACAATTTTGAACCGCTATTGTAAACTGTTTTTCTTGTAGTGCATAAAGCGAGAAGAGACAATTAATGCTCCAATTCTTTGTAGATTTTGTATTTTTATCATAAAAATATAAACTTTTAACTTTTAACTTTTACTTTTTGAATATTCGTATGATTAATTATGGCATAAAAGTATCATCCTTTTTGAATAATGTGTAATATACTGAGTCCTTGAATTAATGGAGAGCACGCACCTAAGCTTTGCTTCATGGAATGCATTACGCTACGTGACCCCAATGATCTCCATGCATATTGAATAATCCAATCGTTCATTGAACCATGTGAATGTGTTTTTGGACACTTTTGTTTATTGAATCATGTGAAGGTTCTAGGAAACAACCTTTGTTCTCTGTCGTTTCGAGTTCATCACCTTATTGAAATCCAAGATTTTGAATCACATACTTCATTTACTATCATGTAAAAGCAAAACTGTTAAATTTTAATATCGGGGCTGAGGCACACTCAAATAGCAACCACAATATACAACTCGTATTCCATCCTAAAACCAATTGAGGATAGGAGGAGAAAGACTTATTGCATATATGGTGCCCAAATTATTTGAATATCACTAATGTGGTATTTCTATTTCTGTCACGTTGAGCTTACTTCAACACTCTCTGACACATTTTAATCCAAACGAGTTGGGACTCAACAAATCCCCAATATTTGGGTGTGACTCGACCCTGATATTAAAATTTAACAAAAACCAACTAAACATTACACTAAAATATGTCTTTTTTTTATACGATCGATAATTTGAATTTTCCGTCTCGAGTGGGGATACCCGACGTGACGTAAAATTACGTCCTTTTTTGCATAAATAAGATCGATAACTCGAGTTTCCAGATTCACGGGAAGCGGGCAATCCGATCGGAGTTCACCTGTTGCATACCATATTCTTGCACAAGCAATGCCAATGAAATCCTTGTCTCTCAAGTTAACCACGGACACGACACATACCTTAATGAGAAAGCTATTTGCTTTCATGGGTTGATGCTGATATATAAGGCCACCTTCGAAGTTGCCAAAAACACAAACAAAAAGACATCTGACTACGTTAGCCATCTATGTTACAGTCCCCTGCAATTACAACCAACAAGACAAAACACCAAAAGATTGGATTTTTTCTTGCCTTCTAGATAAAGAATGGAAAGAGGGCAACTGGGTTTTGTAGCTTTAGTGTTTCTTGTTCTTGGGTTGTTATCGACAGTTGCATCAGATTCGACGGCAAAAAACTCGAAGCTAACGAACCCGGTTAGATCGGCGCTTGTGTTTCAACTCAATGGCAATGTCTATCCAACGGGGTAAGATCAAATTTTGAATTTTCTTCTTCAAAATTCACATTGTTCGACTCGATATCGACAACTTGCATGAACATGTATACTTGATCCGGGCAGGTCTTACAATGTAACGGTCCTCATCGGGCAGCCTCCGAAGCCATACTTTCTAGATCCCGACACGGGCAGCGACCTTACCTGGCTCCAATGTGATGCACCTTGTCAACAGTGCACTCAGGTAGCATAACTCAAACTTTAAGATCAACAGTTGGTTAAGTCGTAATTCCTATTTACAGTAATGTTATTGTTTGAATTGTAGACACCTCACCCGCATTATAAGCCAAACGATGACCTAGTGGTGTGTCGTGACCCGATGTGTGCATCTTTGCATGGTGAGGGTGAACACATGTGCGATAGCCCGAAGCAATGTGATTACGAGGTCGATTATGCTGATGGTGGTTCTTCCCTCGGTGTGCTTGTTAACGATATCTTCTCCCTCCAATTATCGACAGGCATTCCACTTAGTCCTCGACTCGTTCTCGGGTCAGTAACTAAATTCAACAAAAATTTCTCATTTTTAAGTGAGAACAACATGCTTAGAAAGTTGAATTGAATTAGTGAAAACGGATATTTGAATTTGAAAATCTCAACTCGTTTGACTTGTTGATCCAACCGACTTTTGGTGGGACGAGTCGAACTTAATAAACGTAAATCATCACCTGCTTTAGGGTTAAAAGTCATTTAGGTGCATCGGAATTCACGATTTTACAAATAGACACTTTAGAAAATTTTGTTATTTTCGGGTACCTCAAAAATAATAAATGTATCTATTTTAATTGAGAGCTTGAAAGTAACAAAAAAAAAACAAATCAATAAAAACAAAGTAAATATATTTGATTACCATAAAATTACAATACATGAAAGTAACAGTAAAATAAAGTAGAATTAGCTTAATGAAACAAAATACTACATATGTCACAAACACATGACTGAAATATTAGAATAAATACATTTATGATTTATGTGTTACCTGAAAGTAACAAAATTTTTATAAGGTAACTATTTGTGAAAATGCGAATTTGGAGGTACCTAAATTACTTTTATCCTTATCTAAAATCAATCAATTGTTGCAGATGTGGGTACGATCAGGTTCCGGGTCGGAGCCAACCTCAGTTAGATGGAGTGCTCGGTCTCGGGAGGGGACGCACCAGCCTCCTGACCCAACTCCAGACCCAAGGCTTGGTCCGCAACGTGATCGGACACTGTTTTAGCTCGAGGGGCGGAGGGTATCTCTTCATCGGCGACGACCTTTACGACAGTCAGAGCTTAGATTGGGTTCCGATGCCACGAGACTCGTAAGTCGTAACACCCGATCCCGATCCAATATTATCGAATCCAACCCCTTGTTTTGATATTGTATTCATTTTTTTCATCATATACTTCAATTGCAGTAACCATTATTCCCCCGGTCCGGCCGAGCTCAGCTACGGAGATCGGGAAACTGGATTCAGAAACCTACCTGTATACTTCGACAGTGGAAGCTCATACACTTACTTTAGTGCTCCGGTCTATCAAGCTCTAACGTATTTGGTAATTATCATTGAAAAATGAACACTTGAACCTCCATATGTTCTTCGAGTAATGGGAGTTTGCATTGATTACCAGATGAAGAACTCGATGCTCGGAAAGCCCTTGTTCGAGGCATTCGACGACGTTACGCTCCCACTCTGTTGGAAAGGAAAGAGACCCTTCAAGAACATCCGTGAGGCGAAGAGGTTCTTCGAGCCAATATACATGCATTTCTGGACACGGGATCGGTCGCGGATCAAGTACGACATCCTCCCGGAGTCGTACTTAATCATGTCGGTAAGTATAACTACAACTACCTTCATTAACTAACTGTTTCCCAGAATCCTGATGAATAAAGGGCGTGTCTTTGTAGCCCCTCGGAAACGTTTGCTTGGGAATCCTGAACGGAACCGAAGCAGGGTTGCAGAATTACAATGTCATCGGAGGTAACATAGCTAATGTTTCGGTTGTTTCTATATCTGACAAATCGTCGATCTAATGTTCTTTGTTTTTGTCTGGTTTTAAGATATATCGATGCAGGACAAATTGGTAATTTACGACAACGAGAAGGATTTGATCGGGTGGATGCCGGAAACCTGCCACCGTATGCCGCAGGGGACTATTGCGATGAACTGATGATAAAGAACATATTCCCAGATAAACAGCCTTAGTACTGCAGATAATACACTGGATCATAACCTGACTGTGGCAACTTTATGAATATTGTAATCTTTGAACAGATTCATGAATAATGGAATAAATTGCTTGAATCTCGACTATACTTTGTATTTAAAGATCGAACCTTTGCTCTAAAATAATATTGATGAATTCAGCAAAGAACACAGATTCATGTCTGGTTCTACAACTTTAACCAATTATGATTCGTTTAAGGTTCAACAAAAAGTCAACAGAAAACACAATGCATAAATGTTGGCTCCAGAAATATAATACAGTATTTGCATTTGCGGCCATTCTCCATTTCTCTTAAATGACGAAATAATATCCATATATACTCATTTAAACCCAGTTCAATATATATGAAGACATTAAACATATGAAAAAATTGGTTTACAGATTAATAGAAACAATATTCTCTAGACTCTAGTGATAGACCATCTACCTCTTGTTCTTTCTACTCCACTGACCATCTAACCCCCCCGAAGAACAAACTCAACTGAAGGTTCTAAGCGGCACGGACCGGGCAATCCATTCTGCAGCACTTCACGACCACAACCATGCTTTCTAATCAATCAACCACATCGACCCGACCCGATCAATCAAGTATTGTGTTGGAAAACAACCAACGTTGAGATTTTTCTGCATATTAACAAGAAATGGCTAAGTAGTCTGTTCTGTTTTCATCTCTGTCTGGTCACTAGGTTACTGAGGAAACTGAAGCATGTCCTGCAATGCTGAGAACTGGTCCATCTGGAACTGAAACTGCTCAATGCTAAAAGGATCATTCAACAATCCATCGAATTGGAAATCGAAGTCCTTGTCGAGCTCAAGCTCGTCCCATGTAGGCTCGCTTTGAACTTGTGAGTCTGGTGAAACAGCGTGGTCGGAGCTGCTGAATTCTTGCTGCAACTTCGAGAATGAGTCAGTAATGTCGCTGAAGGCATGATCCTCGGTCTTCATCGGTGCCCAAACGTCGGGTTTTAGCTGCACTTGTTGGTTGAAATCGAAACCGGAGATTAACACTACATCTGTCTTCTTGTCATCGGACATGTTTATGTTCTTCACCTGGTTTAACACATGTTTCTCCATGATTCCCTTCTTGTTGTAGATTCTGCACAAAACCCAGTCGTCCAACTGAAAAAGATCCAAACTACATCTCAGAGAACATCCATTTCCTCGGTTATGATGCAACTTGATTTAAAATTATAAAAAAGGAGGATACTGATTTTAAATTCGAGAATATACCCTAGAAGTCTTCTTGTTTCTAGCAGAGCGGTCCACATTAGCAAGACGATATTCGTGCATGATCCAATTGGTCTTGACTCCACCCGGAGCCTTCCCCGCGTAGAACACAAGCGCCTTCTTGATGCCAAGAGCGGGGTGGCCGATGGGCTTATCGGCACCTGTGGCTTTCCAGTACCCAGTCCCAGCCGCCCGATTCGGCCTTGACCCGTTCGGATACTTCCTATCCCTCGGAGAGAAGAAGTACCACTCCTTTTCTCCGTACAGAGCTAATTCTGCATCAATTACGGCACCAAAATCAGAAAAAAAAAATCGACCAGATTCCCTCAATCAGACGAAACAGACTGTATCGCTACGAAATTGCATACCGGGAAGCTGCCACGGGTCGAACTTGTAAAGATCAACCTCAGTGATGATTGGAGCAGAGAGCGACTTGGACGCGCATTTTTGGACCAGGTAGTGATTCACCAGCTCCTCGTCCGTCGGATGAAACCTGAACCCGGCAGGCAAGTTCAACACGATTTCAGATCTCTTCATTCACGAACCGAAATCGCCGTCACTGTTAATCGATCGTCCTCTTTCTCTCTCTAGTTCTTGTTCCACTGGTTTCTCCCTCGTTTGTCGGAATCGATTTACTTGAATGTAGAATTGTGAAGAAGGTGGGCGGCACCGGCTTATATACAGATGGACTGAATTACTGCGAGTGATGAACACGCGAAGGACTAGAGTGGTTTTAGAAACGTCAGCGCTTGCGTCACTCACGTGGCTATGTCCTCACCCAAGAGTCAGACTCCATGTCCCTTGGAGTCCCTTGACTACGTTTTTTTATCACTTCAGACCCCACAAGAATTATTGATACACGGTCAACCAAATATGGAATTTTTTCAAAAAAGTATACTTTAGTTTTTTTATTTAGAAAAGTATGTATAGAAAAAAAATATTTGAAAAAACAGATATACGCGCACCCCGCGTCTTTTGACAATACGCGCACCCCCAGGACGCGCCAATTGCATAGGCGCATGTTGGGGGTGCGCCTATGCAATTGGCAGCGTTGGGGGTGTCTCTTTTTTTTTTTTTTTTAAAATTGTTCTATAATGACGACTCGATGTTTAATTAAAAATAAAATTATGTATCTATTAAAAAAATTATAGTAAGTAGATATTTTAATTGCGATTCAAATGATGCAAAAAATATTAAATTTGGATTTACGGATTGCTTGTACGGCATGCCGTAAGTTGAGATATGAAAATTTGACTTAAAAAATTATAACTCGGACCATGTAAGTCCAAACTCAACACGGTTAACGTCATTTAGGTCGTAAATCAATTATCTACGTAGGATAATTTTTTTGATTAAAAATACAGTGATTTTGTAATCCCACATCGTTTACACCCAAATTTGACCGAAATAAGTAAATACATTAGGTGAGAAATTTAATTATATACTTACTCAAAAAAAATCAAAAAAATTACGGTGCGTAGATAATTTAATTACGAATTAAATGACGCTAACTATGTGTTAATTTTTGACTTTTAGACCGACTGTATAATACGGTACGTAAAAAACTCTACATACGATACAAAAACTTCAAAACACTATTTTGAATAGCTACATTCGTCCAATTTTCCGTCAATTGTCGTCGGAAAGTCGTCGGAAATCCGTCGAAAATTGGACAGAGATAGCTATTTGCACATTCTTCAAAGTTTAGGTAGCCCGTTTTGAATTTTCAAAGTTCGGGTAGCTCGTACCAAAACGTCCAAAGTTCAGGTAGCTACTTGGTATTTAACCATAAATAATACGGTTAATTGACAATATATATTAGCTAAATATTAAGGATTTGCACAAGTTACTTACTAAATAAAGTGTGATACGATATTTTTTACTAATTTATTCTTGTACGGAAACGAAAACTTGGATATGTCCATCAACTACCATTAGAATTCAACAAATTAGAAAGTTCTTCAAAATTTAACAAGCAAAATTTATTTTTAAAAAAAAGTTTATCAAAATTTTGCACAAAAGAGGCATGAATTCATATCCAACAAGACAAACAAACAAATGAGCAAACAAACAAATGAGCAAAATTCAAGATGAGCATGTGTCATATGAAATCACCTTGATGGATGGCTAAGGGGTTCCAAAGAAAGTTGAGAACTTCAAATAGTTTGGTGGCAGAACCATGGGGAATTAAAGATAACTTAGGTTTGACCAAAAGCGTGGGGATCAACGACATTCACGTGAAATCGGATGTCAAAGAGGCAATAGGTATGATAGTAGAAGAAGTGGGCAATGGACAATGATACATTTAATTCATCTAATTTCCGATTGTAGGAAATTGTGGTTGAAGTTTAAAATATTCCAAATCAGACACATTTATCGGCAAACAAACAATGTAGCATACCATCTTGCCAAGACAGCGGTCAGACTTGAATAATATTTTGTGATCTTAAATGATCCTCCGTCAGGAGTGTTATCAATTATTAAATCAGACATATTTGGCTTGGCCAAAACAATACTTGTATATCCTAACTAAGTATGTTTTTTGTTTTGTAATATTATTATCTTTTCTACAAAAAAAACAATAAATTATACAAAATTACTAAAATATTCCAACTTTGTATAAATTCATTACAATTTGTCTAGAAAAAACGCAACACGTTATAAAAAATGTCAAAGTCCAACTAACAAGCTGTTGCTTAATCACTTCGTCCATTAATCAGAGATTTCAGATTGGAGTCCTAATAATGAAAAAAAAAAAATCGACCCATTATGAGCTAAGAGTGGAGACTATGCCGCCCTTCTAATAGAGTTTCTCTTAAACCAGTAATTACTGCAAGACGTGTTGTAAGGAAATTTCGGATTGACCTCATTTTTCTCATTCCATAATAAAATCAATAAAATATGGAAGATAATAAGGTATTCATATTACAATTTTATAATTAATTTTTTTTTTTCTCCATATCAATAATTATGACTTTAATTAGTTTTCTGTAGTAATGATTTCTTACTGATGAAGATAATACCTATAAACCGACTTAATTGAACTATAAAAGGACCCTTTTTTAAAAAAGAAATAGAAAAAAAGGAAACTTTTTTAAGTCGGCAAGAAGGTATCCAAGCATGCGTGCATGCATGCATGGAACTAAAAACGGTCCCTTTCAATATCTATTGTCTACACTTAGAAATTTACACCTTGCAATTCAAATGCAGTAAGATCCAATACTAACTATTCATTTGTAATAAATCATGTGAGATTAGTTTAGTGATTATAATTTGATTGATCTTTTAAGTATGGATCACAAATTGTGCATACATGCATGTTATGATATATAAATACGATACGAAAATTACCTTATATTCTAAAGTTCTTAGAGCCTTAATATTTTTTTTTGTTCGAACTCATAATTTCATTCATACTTCCAAATTGTTTCCAGTTGGACAAATACAATCACTACTTAATAGTAAAAACAACGGGAGTGGGGTTGTAACACCCAATTTTGTAATCGCACTCCCAATCTTGATTGTTTGACAATTCAATTAGCGCATTCATTTGAGGTACGTCTAATGGTTGACCATTGTGTTTCTTAAAATGTAGTCGCACATTCTCTTATCCTGTTGCAAACTACCTCGTGGCGCCAATTCTTTATTCTTCCTGAGATTTGGTTCATGAGCTTTTCCGAGTCTTATTCCATGATGATCTTTCTCCATCCTTTTTCCTTTGCAAGCGCCACCTCTATTAGTAGTGCCTCAGCTTCAAGTTCATCAATGTTCCATCCCCGCGTAACTCGGTTGGCTCCTCCAATGATGTTCCCATGCATATCTCATGCAATTATTCCTAAACCACTATTTTTCGTGTTCCAACACCATGATGCGTCACAGTTTATTTTGACTCATTCCCGACCCGGTTTCACTCATGAGCTCGCTTAGGTCGTGCTGCACCTAGGTGTCCCAGTCGGTTTTGCCTGCATAACAACATCATGTTCGGTTCTGCACCTGTCCACCATCTCCTTGGGTTCCGGTTTCTGCAATTCAAATACAGCTCTGCACCGAGCTTGCCATACTTGCCAGCATGCCATCAAACAGACTGCCCATCTCGCCTCCCTCAGCTCCTTCGTTCCACGGCTGCTTAATATGACTACATATAATTCTAGTTTTTTTCTTAATAAAAGAAACACAAAAGTTAGCATGCTTAGTTTTTTTTGTTTTTTTAAAGCTACTTTTTAAATTATAATAATCTTATTATTATTATAATGGAGCACAGATACTCTACTTTTGACATTTCTTGATTGTTGCTAACTCCTATTAATTGGCGAATCAGATTTGGATCTAAATGTGTATGTACGTACAAGTTTACTTTAATGACGTATTAAATTATGTTCCACGTACGACATGTTCATATGTTGTGACGTGGTGCATGACGTATCTCAACAACATTTCGGTCGTGAATGGATAAGGATATTATTTGAAGCTGCTCGGGGTTTCATATACTGTCGGAAAATAATAATAAATTTTAAAAATAAAAATAAATAATAATTTACTCGTATCTTCAACAATATTTTATTTAAACCGTGATAGGTTAACTTCTGGGATATATATAAACATTTTGTTAACTATTTTTTATTTATAAATATTTTAATAATTGAGTATAAATAGTTTTTTATTTAAAATAATTTTTTAGATCTCACATACAAACAATACATATGCACTTTTTCATTTAGAATTAGTTCTTAAATTTATTTTAATTTACTTAACAAATTATTAAAATAATATATTGACTGAATTACTATTTAATTCAATATTAAATGAGTAGACAGATTCAAGAATCATTTTTAATCTGTATTCAATCAATTATCACAAATTCAAGGAAATTGGACTTTGAAAATAAATAAAACAATTGGTAGCGAATAATAATAATTATTGAAGTATCAACTTGCTGCGGCAAATCTCCATTAGTTTAGACTTAGTGACACATCAATATCGCATGACTCCAATAAAACAAAGACAAATCTTTTGTTAAATAAAAAGTAAACAAATAAGCATGCGTGTCTATCGTGGTCGTTATAGGTTTAATGTATATTAGTTTTCCCGATGAATAATAAATTCAAACTTGATGGTCAAGAATGACACATAATAATTATTTATCGTATTGTTAGGATATTGTCCACATCCAACGTACCAACTGCAGAAAACGATGACGTGACGGACAAAGTGTGGGTGACGGTGACGTAAGAATTAAATGCAGAGACAGATTTAATGATTTATTCGATTTTTTTTAGTGTTAAATACCAATTAACTACCTTAAATTTGTACGTTTTGCACTGAGTTATCCGAACTTTAAAAATTCAAAACGGACTAACTCAACTTGGACGAAGTTTTAGCTATCTGCGTCCAATTTTTGACGAATTTTTGACGAAATTATGTTAACAGTTGACGGTAAATTGGACGGATATAGCTATTTGTACATTCGTCTAAGTCGAGGTAGTCCGTTTTGAATTTTTAAAGTTCGTGTAGCTCGTTGCAAAACGTCCAAAGTTCATGTAGTTCATTGATATTTAACCTTATTTTTAAAGAGTCAAATACATGTTATTATTTTTTATTTTTTTATGGTTATTGATTTTTTTTGTCAAACTTTATATTCAAACTCAAAAAAATATATATTTTGTGACTATAGAATGTGCATACTCAATATCGGTCCTCAAGGTGATACTCCTTTTGGTGTTCGTAACGTAAATGATGTGTCTCATAATCAGAATGATCGTCACTAAGTCTCTTTTCAAATAAATTAATTAATAACATTACTCGCACCGATATCGACTTTCACTCTATGCCACATTAAAGTGCTTTTAAAATGACAGTTGATTCCACGCACTTCGCATCTTCTCCTCTCACTCGTATGTCGTGGGTCATTCTTTCATTTGAGTCATGAATAATTATCACAACACTTTCTATTTTTTATTGCGAGCACAAAATAACATCATAGTTTAACTTGACGGTCCCCAATGGTGAACATGTCTAAATGTAAAATTCAGATTTCAAATGTGACCAGACGATTCAGGGGTTCAGTAACAAAATTAGAGGGAAATAAAGTTGGAGGACTAAATTTAGAGGTAAATGTTCAAATTATCGAAATTGAAAATAAAAAGGGAAAATAAAAAAAAGGGTGGGAGAAACCTCAGTTCTTGGAACGTTCCTCTGAGTTTCTAGAATCAACAGTACTTATACAGCGACAACGAGGAAGAGGTTTAATTGCTGCGACGGTTGACTTAGTGGGTCCCACTCCACCTGAAAAACGAATTTGCGTTGACCTAAATGGAGCCGACTGAGAATCTGGTCATTATATTAATGGGCCTAATTACACACAGGCCCAGTAACTTATATATGGACAAAATTTTATATGGGCCATTTATTTCTCACATAATATTAATGTAAATAAATCTGAATATTTTAAATATTTTTTTGTAAAAAATCTCATCTTTAAATTTTTTAAACCCTAAATTTATAAAATCCCCACTGACCTATCAATTTGTTAAGTTCAAATTTACCATATTATATTCACAAGTATGATGTGATTTTGAGTATTTTTTCTATTTTTGTGAAATATCCCGGGCCCATCTAGAAGGGACATAATTAAGATGTCTGCTCTACACTTAAAATACTCATTACTCGCGTAAATCCTTAATGGGTATAGATGTTGGTCATGCAGATTTCCCCCCCTTAAGATTCGATTTTGAGTTTCAGCATTAGTAACCAACAAATTGACGAATAGTACACCGTGTTCGTGTTTGTCAACATGATACAATAACTTTATCGTATATGTTTATTTTTTTGTAAGTTTAACACGATTGCACGTACATACGATTTGTCACCTTTAACATTTAGTAACCAACTTAAGACCTAGTGTGTATTTAAGGGATAAAAGTCATTTAGCTACTTCAGAAGTCGCGTTTTTTCAAATAAGTATATTAGAAAAAATTTGTTACTGTCGGGTATCTCAGAAAGCATAAATGTATCTACTTTATATTTTGGTCATGTGTCCGTCACGTATGTAGTATTTTGTTCTATTAAGGTAACTCTACTTTATTTTATTGTTGCTTTCAGGTATGTTGAATTGTTTTACTGTAGCAATCAAATATATTTACTGTCTTTATTAAATTGTTATTTATTTTTTTGTTACTTTCAGGTACCCAATTAAATTAGATACATTTATGACTTTTGAGGTACTAGAAAGTAACAATTTTTTTTAGGTATATATTTGAAAATAGTATGATTTTTGAGGTACTAGAAAGTAACAATTTTTTTTAGGTATCTATTTGAAAATAATATGACTTTTGAGGTACGAGTTCAACTCTGAACCGGTTTATGTCTGGTCCTAGTCCTACTTACGTATGTTTAAGTCTTTCTTTTTTTGTTTGTTGTGTGTTTTAATTACATTTATTTGTCATAATGTTTCTTGTTCATACATATACAAAAACCAAGCTCATAAAAACAGTACAGAAGAGAGGGAGAGAGAGAGAGAAAAGCAAGGACGATGAAGCGTGAGTCGCGGTGGTGTTTGTGTCTGCTCGTGGCGGTGGTGGTGGCGGCATCAATGGCCACTGTGACGGAAGAGGCGAACGTGACATATGATGGACGATCGCTCATCATAGGAGGGCAGAGGAAAATGTTGTTTTCTGGTTCCATTCACTACACTCGCAGCACTCCTCAGGTTAATACACATATATCACTACTGCCCTTCCCTTGTTCTTCATTTTGCATTGTATTTTCTAATAAATTACCATAAGATTTCAAAAATTTTAAACTTCCGCATTAACTGTATCTTCACCTAACATCTCAGTTCATGCCGAATCACAGTATGAACCATTTTTTCGGTTTCATTTTGTGTTTCTATATATATAAAGTTGGGTTAATTACCAAAAAAACAAAACTTTGAGAAAAAACTCAAACAGTAAGCTAAACTTTTTTTTTTGACAATTAACAAACCAATCTTTTGGAAATGACCAAACAGCAAAACCTATCTCAAATTTTCATTATGTTTGAACGGATTTTTCAATGTTTTGGGGTGTTATTAAGTCGTAATACAATTTTCTTAGAATACTTTAACTAATGTTGACTTAATAACTCCCTCAAACATTGAAAAATCCGTTCAAACATAATGAAAATTTGAGGTAGGTTTGTTGTTTGTTCAATTACAAAAAATTAGTTTACTGTTTCGTTTTTTCTCAAAGTTTTTTTATAATTAAACCTATAAAATTATCACAGCTCATCCTTTTTAATGCACGATTTTTTGTGTAACTAGCGTCAAACTCGTCAATACAAGTTGATATATTACTCAAATCGAACCAGATAAAATAGTCTTGAATTTGCATTAAGAATGTAGCATGAGGTAATCATTAGTCGGAGATAAGTAAATTTCCGAATATTAATAGATTCATTTTTTTAAAAATGAAGAAAAAATACAAAGAAGGTTGATTTTCTTTGTATCAAGGCCAGCATGGCAGCAAATTCATGTCTGGCCGAGGAGGTGATTTGGTTGTGATAGCCGTCGCCAATTGTGTTCTTTTTTTGGTTGGAAAACTGAAGGTTTGTCTTGTCGTGCTTGGAAGCTAAGAAAAAAACACACATAAGAAACGGGGCCCACTTGTGCCTCAATGTAACTAACCATGCAAATGTTATAGATAATGTCAAAATGGTTCGATGACACTAATTAAGGGTAAGCATATTACCTATTTGAAATTGGAACACCGACACTTAGGACTTAGGGTAGGTTCCGAGTAACAGATTTAATAATAGAGTAGGGTCCGAAAAAAATAAAAAATAAGAACCTGTATTTTAAGTTTCAGTTTCGATCCAGATAATAGAGTACCCTGAATCAACATAGAATCGATTATATATAACAAAAAAGCTTGTAGTTGTCGTTCTATTATAATTTTTAAGTTTCTAACCCTAAATTTATTGTTGTTTTACATAGTACAAACAATCACAGTCAATTTCTCAGTTTTCTTTTGCAGTTCTCTTCCACAATGCATACAATCTTGATTCTTCTACGTGTATGATTTTGTGAAAAAAAATGTGATTATTGGATAATTGTATTATCATTTTGTATGAGTGTTATTTTGGGGGGAAATCTGTTTCAAACCGGTTAGTATAAACAAATTTTAGATAATTTATTTTGAAACATGTTTCAAATAGGGTACGTACCCAGAATTGTTGATATGTAAAACATGTTATGGATATGTTCCGATCTCAAATGCAATAAGTTAGGTTCAAGTTTCAAAATTCATTACCCTATTTGCAATAGGGTATGTTCTGTGAACCCCTAAAATAACAGGGTATCTGGAACAACTCACCCCAACAGTAAGCTAGAACTAGGATGATCTTCAATTTTAAAATCTATATATATATATAATATAATAGTATAAAAAAGTGAAGTATTTTTAGTTAATTATGATTAATTAAATTATTATTCATTGTAAAAAAATGGACAAACAAATGAAACGAATTTTAAGATGCAATAGATAAATATTATGCTTGGAGAAATTTTAATTACATCTTCGAATTCAATACGAAATATTTCGAGTTAATTATAATTTTTTTTAAAGCATATATTTAGTACATTTTAAAGTTATAAACCCGACCTTGAGTTTGTCCTAAGCTAGTATTAATTCTTGCAGATGTGGTCGAATCTAATCCAACAAGCCAAGGAAGGAGGTCTCGACGTGATACAAACTTACGTGTTCTGGAATCTCCATGAACCTCAACCTGGTCAGGTTCGTGAAATCGATCATTGTCGTCAAGGACATCAAAAACTATAACATCTTGTAGGGCTAACAATTTCTGAGACGATACGATTAAACGACACGACACGATCTGCTTTAAAGCGTATATGAGTTTAACCTTAACGGATCCCGTGTCTAAACAATTCTTATACGTATAGACACGATTAATACTCATGTCTAAACACCTCAGATCTGCAGATATCTGTATACACACGATTAGACACAACACGATTGTCACCCTATCATCTTGTTTTGTTTTAACAGTATGATTTCAATGGAAGACTTGACTTAGTTGGATTTCTAAAGCAAGTCCAGGCTCAAGGACTGTATGCTACCCTCAGAATTGGGCCTTTCATTGAAGCTGAATGGTCGTATGGGTATGTTTTTCCGACATTAATGGAAGTTGGTCGTCATCTGTGGAT
This sequence comes from Chamaenerion angustifolium, assembly GCA_946814005.1. Lineage (NCBI taxonomy): Eukaryota > Viridiplantae > Streptophyta > Magnoliopsida > Myrtales > Onagraceae > Chamaenerion > Chamaenerion angustifolium. Next base: position 1,673,237 of record OX328281.1, read on the forward strand.
TGTTTAGTATCCATAATGTTGATTGTAGTTGATGATAATGGCAGGGGATTTCCTTTCTGGCTACGCGACATCCCGGACATCGTGTTCCGAACCAACAACGAACCTTTCAAGGTAGATAGTGATGAGATAACACGAGACGAAATCGTACATAAACATCGTTTTCATAAAAATATAGGATAATATAATAGTGTGAACATAATAGAATAAGTTAATTTTCGTATCGTATTTAGGTATCACGATAACGTTTTGCGGTGGTAAATTTGATTTTTTAATATATTTTTTTGAAAGAATCTTATTTAAAACCTCTAACCAATTCTTTAATGTTTAGGGTTTATTTATTATATATTAAGAATTCATGAATGTGATATCTATTTCATAGTTCTTAGTATATGAGCAGTTTATTATTTTCATACAAATTTGTACGTGGACTTACCTGTGATAACTTAACACATGATATACTCGCTCATGTAAAGTTATATATATATATATATATATATGTCATGTTCGTATTTGAGAATATGACACGATAAACTTACAGTGCATGTTCGTATTTTATAACTCTAACATGATAAACTTATTGATACGTATTGATAACATATTCAACTAGGGCAAAAGTATATATCATCGATCAATTTATACAAAGTACAAGAATTTAACCTTTGTTCTTTTGGTATGATGCTCTAGTTTTATATGCAAAACTTCACAACAAAAATTGTGGACATGATGAAATCAGAGAGCTTGTATGCTTCTCAAGGAGGACCCATAATTTTGTCTCAGGTGAACAACTTGTTCTACTGTGTTTTTTTCTTCTTATTTCTGTCGGAAATCTTAGTATTCCGACCTTTGATTCACTTGCAGATAGAGAATGAATACGAAAACCTCGAAGCGAATTTCGAAGAACAAGGGCGAATGTATGCTCGGTGGGCGGCGAATATGGCGGTCGGACTCGATACAGGAGTTCCTTGGGTCATGTGTAAGCAGAAGGATGCTCCGGACCCTGTGGTAACTAGACTAGCCCTAGCCCTAACTCGGCATTCGATATTTTAATTAGTCGTTAATATCAATTTGTTAACTGAACTTGGGTTAAAACTCTAAACCGTAAATACCAAGGAGCTACCTGAACTTGAGACGTTTTGCAACGAGCTACCCGAACTTTAAAAAATCAAAACGGGTTACCTCAACTTTGGACGAAGGTGTAATGAGATACCTCCGTCCAATTTCTGATGAATTTCTGGCAACAGTTGACGGTAATTTGGACGGAGGTAGCTCGTTGCACCTTTGCCAAAGTTGAGGTAAACCGTTTTGATTTTTTTAAAGTTCGGGTAACTTGTTGCAAAACGTCCAAAGTTCATGTAGCTCCTTGGTATTTAACCCACTTACCTTTTATATATGTTGGGCAAAAGGCTGAAAATGGTCCCTAAGATTGGGCGACCTGGTCTGGGTTCGGGACCTAGTATGGTTTCGGACCCTGGCTAAGGGACACCCCAGTGTGACTTGAATCAAGTCGGAACTTATTTATAATATTAGTGTAAATTTGTAGGGTTTAGTTATAATATTTAGAAATATTCGATTAATTTTGCAAATATGAAAAATATTTTAAAGAAAAATTTAATAGAGAGGTAACATAAGTACCAATTATCTATCATTTTCAAACATTTTGAAGCATTATCCATAAAATAAAATATTAGTGCAACTAAAGTTTTGTGCAGGCATATTAGACCATTTTCAGACTTTTTCCATTACGTTATGAACTGAGCGCGTCGGCTATTATGCAGATTAATACATGTAATGGCAAGAAGTGTGGTGAAACATTCACAGGACCAAACTCACCAGACAAGCCAGCATTGTGGACAGAGAATTGGACATCCTTGTACGTTGGTCGGTCTCGAACCGGAGTTTAACCTCGATCGAGTCATTTACGTGTCGAAATGTAGTTTTTATCCAACAATTTATGTTTGGTTTCGCTAGTTTGATCTCCATTTGATGCAGTTATCAGGTGTATGGCGAAGAACCAAACATGAGAACAGCAGAAGATATTGCTTTTCAGACACTTCTCTTCATTGCCAAGCTGAATGGAAGTTACATAAACTACTACATGGTACATTCTTAACTATATAGTAGTAACTCAAAAATTCATAACTACGACATGTGAATTATTCGGTGCGTTATCGATCTAGTACCACGGAGGAACAAATTTCGGAAGAACAAGCGCGTCGTATGTCACGACAAATTATTACGATCAAGCCCCTCTAGATGAATACGGTACGTCGTTGATTACCCTACTCGAATAATTCACTGTCCACCCGAATACCTAACCGTAGGGCTGACAATTTCTGACACGATTAAACGAGACGACACGATCTGCTTTAAAGTGTATATGAGTTTGACGTTAACGGATCTCGTGTCTAAACAACTCTTATATGTTTATACACGATTAATAATCGTGTCTAAACACCTCAGATCTGCAGCTATTTGTATAAACACGATTAACTAACCGTGTTTAATCGTGTCGTGTATACATGTGACAAGTTTAGACACATTCAAATATAATAATAATAATAATAAAATATTAAAATACCCACTTACTTTTTAATATTCAACATTGAAGATTTTACTTTGTATATATGAATTTGTGTATATATCTCCTTTAAAGTGTATATGAGTTTGACTTTAACGTATCCCGTGTCTGAACAACTCTTTATACGATTATACACAATTAATAATCGTGTCGTGTTTGTGTTTGAAGTTTTGAGACACGTTTAACACTTATCCATTTAGACACGAGACATGTTTAGACACGAGACATGTTTAGACACGAGACATGTTTAGACACAACGCGATTAATGACACGACACGATTAGACACGACATGATTGTCACCCCTACCTAACCGGGATGATAAATCTAGGCCTCCAGAGGCAGCCGACGTGGGGACATCTGCAACAGTTACATGCTGCCGTAAAATCATGCTCGACACCATTTCTAAACGGAGCGAAGACGAATATTTCTCTAGGTCAACTTCAGCAGGTGACACGAGATCATCAATTTCGTTCGATGTGTCATTTTTATTCGCAAGATCATATAATTAGTTTGCCACGCCTAAACAGTTATCTAATTTGCGTAGGCGTATGTTTTCGAAGAACAATCAGGAGACTGCGTCGCGTTTCTTATTAACTATAGCACGATGGTCAATGCAACAGTGGAATTTCGTAACGTGACATTCGAATTGCCTTCGGAGTCTATCAGTATCCTTCAAAACTGCCAGGAGCCTATTTTCAATACCGCGAAAGTGAGCCATTTGTACATTTACCTTACGGATTGTCAAATTTTCGACATGTTTTTTTTTCGAGTTTTTGCGACAGTCGATTTATGATGTTTTGTGTGTGTGTGAAGGTAAATGTATCGGGAAACACGAGAACCGTCTCGATTCACAAAATATTCAATTCAACTGAATTGTGGCAGGAATTCGAAGAGGAGATACCGAGTTTCATAGATTCTTCGATAAGATCGGGAGTTTTGGTAGATCAAATGAATATGACCAAAGACGTATCAGATTACTTGTGGTACACGTTAAGGTGCGTTCTATTGGAGATATACTTTGAAATCACAATCACGATGGAGTAATCCAACATTGTAATGATATATAAGTGTGTATTGGTACCAGTTTTCAGGCTAATTCATCTTGCAATGGACCAATGCTCCACGTCGAGTCTAGTGCACATATCGTGTATGCTTTCGCTAACGATGCATATCTCGGATCTGCGCACGGGAATCATAATGTCAAAGGATTCGATATGGATACCCCGATTTCCTTGGATGACAATCAAATGAACAACATTTCAATCCTTAGCGTTCTGGTCGGGTTACCGGTACGTAGGTTATAAGCAACACGAAAGTGAAGAAACGATGAACTTCGAAGTTTCTCCTATGTAGATTCACCGTTAGGTCTTGATGTTTTCTTGCAGGACGCCGGAGCTTTCCTGGAGAGCCGAGTTGCGGGGTTGTCGGATGTCGAAATTCGGTGTAATCAAGGAGATTCATATGACTTCGGTAACTATTCATGGGGTTATCAGGTGATTTTTATTAACTAAAAAACCAAAAATTGATAACGGAATAAACGTCGATCAACTAACGAGATATATAGATCTCAGTTGAGGTTTAATTAGAGTCGACAATTTCTGACACGACACGATTAAACGATTTATGATCTACATTTATGCGCATATAAGTTTTATCTTAACACATCTCGTGTCTAAACAACTTTTATACGTTTAGACATGATTGATAAACATGTATAAACACTTCTGATCTGCAAATATACTCAAAAACACGATCAAATACATGTATCTAATATTTGGATTTGTTTAGGTACTTGTTTTTATATCACTTACGATTAGTGACATGACACACACGAATTACCATCTCTATCCCTAGGTTTAACCAACCTTTAGGTGCCCGTGTCATAAAATCTCGACATGATATCATCAAATTTTTCCAAGCTTCACCATATTTACATAGAAGATTATGATCGTAGACTAATTTTAGGGCTTTGACTATGTTTTATCCAAGGTTGGACTCATTGGAGAGACCCTGCAAATATACCAAGGACAAAATTTGGACAAGGTTGCCTGGACCGACATCGGAGATCGGTCGGAAAACCAGACACTTACTTGGTACAAGGTGAATATAAGCTAGCTAGCTTCTTTAGTAACATTGAGGTAGCTAATATATATATATATACATATGTTACTTGCACGTCAAGAAACTATAGTGTTAGAACATTATATGATCATCGAAACCCTAGCAATGACGGACTGCAGGGACGAAGCCATGTGAGGCCTAGGGGCAATTGCTCCCCTCAACTTTTAGTTATGTGTAAATTTGACTCTAAAAAATATAATAATTTTCAATTTAGCCATTTTGAATCATATATTTGCCCCTACTAAATGTTTTTAATTAGTTCAATTATTTATTCTTACTCTAATATTTGCCTCCACTCGATAATTTTTTGGAATTGTCCCTGACGGACTGTGCATGTGTGTTATGAACAGACCGTTTTTGACTCACCCCGCGATAACCGACCCGTAGCATTGAACTTGACTACAATGGGAAAAGGAGAAGTTTGGATTAATGGACAGAGTATCGGTCGATACTGGGTCTCATTTCGCACACCCGAAGGAAACCCGTCACAAGCATTGTAAGTAAACAAACATTAGATAATACAATTGAACTAAGCAATCTTATAATGATGTAATCTACAACTTTTCTTAGGTATCACGTTCCCCTATCGTTTTTAAACCCGTCGGGAAACCTACTAGTTCTGTTCGAAGAAATCGACGGAAACCCCCTCGGGATCGCGTTAGTCACCGTATCGACAACCGTTGATTCAAGTAACAACTTCACCCACTTTGACCTTCCTACGTGATTTATGGTGGTATTAAGCACTTATACTCACAATCTAGAAATCTGAAAATTAGCAACGAAACATTCATTGGTAACGCATAAAGTAGCGTCGCTAAAGGATTTACTGTTGAAATTTTATTTTTTATGTGAAGTGTACAATATTACGTGCAGTGGGAATATGATAACCTAAATAAAGCCCTACCATACCACTAACAAACCCTATGAAGAACCCACCTTCAATGGCTGCAACTCTTCTCATGATGGTGGCAGATTCTCAATTTTCAATTGTCACTATCATAACCTAATTATTATTAAAAAAATGGTAATACTCTTAAATATATTTTAAATTTGTATTAACATTTATATACTTAGATACCGCTGTTAATTAATGTGAGACACATATCTCAGGCAATTTTTCTACAAGTACAAACCTGAAATTAAAGTTTTCAATATATTGTTATTGCATATTTTAATATCGATTATAACCTCGATTATAAGAGAAAAAATTGTCTAACCCGATGGATTAACGAGTAAATCTGTGTGACTCGCAACAATAAAAATGAACATCAAAAGTTCTTATATTATATATAATCAATTACTCAAACATCTAAAATGATATTTTAATGACTTAGATTATTGATCATTAACAAAATATCTCAAATTATTATCTAAATAGGTGAAGTTAAAAATTTTCTACCTCGGTTAACAGATTTTTACAGGTCTATCTTAGATAAGAAGTGTATAGGCGAAACCCTTTTTTATTAAGGTGGGATTTCTGGTAAATTCATAATTCATTATCTTTTATAAATATAACTTACATTATCAATTGGTTCAACCAAACTTAATATTCTTAAGCAAGGTTAATTACCTTGGATGTACTCTTTATATAATCTATTGCCACTTATTAAACCTATTTAAATTTGTTTGAGTGGTTTAATTAGTTGACTTAGAGACCCATAAATATAACATTGATTGATCAAGCTTAACCGTCCATTCTCAAGACACATGTCAAATTGTTCTTAATTAATCTACACTTGACACATGGTGAAGTGAACATCATTACATGTAATTATATAATATATGATTAAATTAATTAAAACCTATTACTTAGTCAAATTAAATTCCAACCATCCATTTTTATGTGAATATAGTGATATATGTTTAAAACTATATATCGATGTTTCTATCTTAAAATTTCATATAAACCTTATATATTTGATTAAATATTATTAAGGGTGGTTTTTGTTTATATTTTCAATTAGGTGATTCTGATAAGACGACATAAATTTTTATTATACAAATAAAAAAAAATCTTTTAGCAAGTAAATAGTCATATAAACATAAATAGCCCTGCTTTGATGGTTTATTTATTAAATAAACTAGCGAATTTTCCCTTATCATTAATTTTTCATCTAGACTTAACCGAATATATTTTAAATTTTCAAAAAAATATTAGAATATTTTCAAAAATATCACAATAAATTTTTTTTTCTATATGTTACAATTGAGCGTTCATTCTATTGAACATCAACTGAAGAAGTGAAGGTGTGGATCTTGACTCAAATGAGCTCAGCCATGAGGGGTTTGTCTAGGTCTATCGGAACTCAATTGTAATGTAGAAAATTTTCGAAGAGTTTTATTGTAAATATTTTAAAAAATATATATTATTTTGAAATTTTCAAAACATATTATGTTAAGTTTGGATGAGAAAATTGATGAAAGTGGAAAATTGAACATCTAACCTAATATTAAGGATTGAACCTCATTTTTAAACGTTAGAAGAGAAAGTCAATTTTGTCTCAAATATTAAGAACAAAGTGGTATTTTACTCGATATATATAATATCACTACCATATTATTATCATATATATAATAGCAATACCATATTATTATAATATATATAATATCAGTAGCATATATTATATATTGTCGTGTCCATCATTCAATGAATTCCCGAGTCTTCGGGAATCACACACTTTAGGATTAAATACGCCTCCATTCAACTCAATACTATAGCACCAAAAAATGGATATGCTGATTTTTAATTAAATATTAATTAAGCATTTTATAATAATTAAATCTTTAAACCCTAAGTCACGAATTGTAACATGTTAGAAAGGTCGTATAGCTAGTTAGTATCACAAGCAAATAAGCCCCCAAAGATGATCAATAAAACATATATAAATCACGTTCATAATGTTAAATTTAATATCAGGGTCGAGCCACACTCAAATAGCAACTTGGGTTCCATCCGCTATTTCAATTTGTCAGAGTGAGATTTTTTTTCAACACTCCCACACTGTGACAACTCCTATTTTTAAAGGCACGACATCGACACGTTTTAATTCAGACGGGTTGGGACTCAACAAATCACCTCTCACGTCCAGACCCGACCCGAACTCTGGTACGTGGAGTAAACGAGACACAACAAACCTACATCGGACACCTACAACGGGAAACAACCCAACACCGTTAAACGGAACCGAGCTCTGATACCATGTTAAATTTAATATCGGGGCTGAGACACACCCAAATAGCAACCACATTATACAACTCAAATTTCATCCTAAAACCAATTAGTGATAAGAGGAGGTGACCTTATTTTATATTTGTTGCTCAAATTCTTTGAAATCCACCGGTGTGTTATTTCAATTCGTAGAGCGACCTTTTTTTTCAACACATAATGTATATAGTCACTAAGTAATTATAATTACTTATATATTAATTATTATCCGATCAAAAAAATATATATTAATTATTATTAGTGTCTGAAATGTTACACTATATGGACCCCCGAAAACTGCAGTATATTATACTATTTATGGAATTGTTTGACCAACCAATGTAACGCACTCAAATAAACGTAGGGAGGAGAAGAGAGCATACAATTCTTCAACTTTTTGGCGAATATACAACTAATTAGTAAATTAAAGAGCTAGAAGAACACCATTCAAACAAACTTAAAGTGTGTTTAATTGGACATAATTAAAATATTTAACCATAAATAATACAAAATTAGTAGATATAATACGCAGGTTTTATAGAGATAGAAAACCTCCAAAATCCACATTCTTTTCAGTGTGGTATTATGAAAATCTCAAATCCACATTCATTCGGTCTGGACCGGTCCTAAACAGGCTTTCGGGGAAAAAGCCCGAGACCAACCTTGAAGAAAAAAACCATCCACTCGGTCTCGGTCCTAGTCAGACCGATCTCGGGCCTAGTCGGACCGGTCTCGGACCGGTCTTGTCGGGAATTCAGTTCTACAGTCTTTTTTTATCACCCTACACATGGAGGAAGCCAGAATTTGAGGAGTAAGAAATAAAATAAACACAAATAAAGAAGAAAAAAAATCAGGAGGATAAATATAAAACTTAAAGATGTTAAATAATATATATTTTTGGGTAAAAATGTTAATTTTTGACCAAATACGTAACCCACTTATGGGTTCTGTTTGGGTTGAACAGTTTTTACTCCTGGTTCATTTTAACATGAAAATGAGTTGTGACACATAGGTCAACCCATGAACCTGTACAATAAATATACAATAATTATATTTTATGAAAATTCAGGGGTCATATGAGTTCATTGGTCACATGAGTTCATGGATCAAATTGATTTATGAGTTGTGCGGGTCACCAGATTGATTCACAAAATTCAAGCCACAAAAATTAAAGTGGGCACGAATTCACAATTCATGCGGGTTGACATGTGGACCCGCGAGTCGTGTTTAGGTCTTGAAAATTAACTCGTCAATAATCATGAATCATGTTTTAGTTAAGCCTATTTTGACAGGTAGACACGAATTGAGATCCATACTTAAAAAATGCAATATAGAAAATTTCACACTTGCAAATCTATAATAATATATTAATGGCAACAATACTTTAGGTGCCTTTTTTGCTATATATAAGGTTGATGAAGACACCATTGGAAGAGTGCAGTCATTGGCTCAGCCACCCATCTCTCTTTTTAGTCCACCAATAAGCCCTCTATCTGTAAATATTTCCTGGAATTCTTTCCTCATTTGAAGGAGAATTCAAAGGGCATTTCTCCTACTATTAAAACAAAATGAAGGTTAGGATTCAAGTTTTTAGTTTTATTAATATTTGCCTTTTTGTGGGTTCTTCACTAACTCTTAGTTTCTGGCTCATTTGGTCACTTAGAAAGAGCTTGGAAATTCATTTGGGTGTCTTCCTTGTGGTAGTTTTTTGATTGATTATGTCTTATAACAACATATATAGTTAGAAAAATTAAATTATGCGTCGTGTTTATGTTTAAGTTAGGTGAAATTTATGTTGCTAGTTCAACTCAAAACATGAAAATGAAATATTTTTCAAATTAGGGCTTGGTTGAGATGGCTGGACTATTCAAATATTTATTATATTTATTACAATTTATCATTCATTAATAGTGAGATATATAGTGTCAATAATTAAGGTTTGAAAAGACAATAAGCTAGACTTAAAGTATTGCCTTTGAAACCCTAAATATGTATATATATATAGTGGAGAATCTATCATCTAAAGTTAATATTGATGTTATAATCTTACACTTTTTTGGTGTTTCATATTCTTTTTCAACATTGAATAATGCAGATGGGTGACAACTCTGCCGCCACGAACCACCTCCACCACCACCACCACCACCAGGTGTTTGACATGTCCGCCGAAATGCTTCCCCCAAACGCACCCAAGTGCTTCGACTCCTTCGATGACGATGGCCGACTAAAGAGAACCGGTATTTCTAATTATAGTAGTTTTACAATGAAAGCGTGGCGGTTGATGCCATTTCTGTCACAAAAACTAGTTCTACCTTTAAATGACATGGTGGTTAACTAGCCTGATGTTTGATCATAGGAACTATCTGGACAGCAAGTGCACATATCATAACTGCGGTGATCGGGTCGGGGGTGTTGTCTCTTGCTTGGGCTATCGCGCAGCTGGGATGGATCGCGGGTCCTATCGCGATGCTCATGTTCTCCTTCGTCAGCTACTACGCCGCTTGTCTACTCTCGGAGTGCTACCGCAGTGGCGATCCCGACTCCGGGAAGAGGAACTACACGTACATGGACGCCGTTCGATCGATTCTCGGTAAATAGTTTATACCAACGGAAACTCTCTCAACCTGGATCAGTGCTTATTACACTGATTCTTATGTTGTATTATGTGTTTAAACTGAGTCATGAAACTTCAAGGATGATAGTGGTGGTCTAGTGGTTAAGAGCGCTGACTCCGGGGCCACAAGTTCGAATCTACCCAAGTGTAAGAAGAAACACTGGTTTGGGGAAAGAATTACGACTTGGGCACGGGCCAGACTCTCAATCCTAAGTTGTTGGTGGGGCTACGTTGACTGGGTTAGTGCAAAGCGCTGGTTGTTGGGAAGTCCGAAGACTGAGACATGAAAAAAACCTGAATATTACGTAACGGGATGGGTCTAGGGTCGACACTACTAACCCATTACTTTTTGTTGACCAAAAATAACTTCAAGTATTGCATAATAGAGGATGGTTAAAAAACTAACCAAAAATACCATTTTTAAATTACTTCATTTCTTTAAATTTGGACTTTTTAAGGAAACTTTTTTAATACTTATAATTTTTTAAAGTTTTTCCCATTTTTTTCTTCAATTTTGCAATGTTAACCCCTTTGCAGGTTCTAAAAAATAACATAAACAAGGTCCTAAAAACCTTTTTTTAATACAATTATTCATCTCTTTATGTGTCTACTTTGCAGGTGGAGCAAGGTTTAAGGTTTGTGGTTTTATCCAGTACCTGAATCTTTTCGGCATTGCCATTGGTTACACCATTGCAGCATCTATCAGCATGATGTGAGATTCATCGAAACCGTGAAATCTAGGGTTTTTTCAATCCCTTCTTCATCTGCAAAACCATTCTTCTCATGATATTGTACTTGTTTTGTACGTAACAGGGCGATCAAAAGATCCAACTGTTTCCACGAGAGCGGAGGCCAGAACCCATGCCACATGTCGAGCAACCCGTACATGATCATGTTCGGAATCACGGAGATTTTGTTGTCCCAGATTCCCGACTTCGATCAGATATGGTGGCTCTCCATTGTGGCTGCTGTCATGTCCTTCACCTACTCTTCCATTGGCCTAGGCCTGGGAATCGCCAAAGTTGCAGGTTCTTCTTCTCCTTCGTATTCTGAGATAGAATCTGTACTAGGGTTGTAACGGAAACCCTAAAAGTTCCCCGCCATGATTTTGAACAGAAACTGGAACTTTCATGGGGAGTCTCACCGGAATCAGCATCGGAACAGTAACGGAGACCGAGAAGATATGGAGGAGCTTCCAAGCTCTTGGAGACATAGCATTTGCTTACTCTTTCTCTGTCATTCTCATCGAGATTCAGGTACCACTTCGAACTGTTTGCAAAAAATAACCATTTTTGTTCAGGTGAAGGCCACAAAATAAATCTTTTCCAACCATCGTTATTAAAAATGTGATTTTTTTTACGTTTTACTGAGCTATTGTTTGCTGATTTTGCAGGATACGATAAGATCTCCACCAGCAGAATCCAAGACAATGAAGAAGGCCACCTTCATTAGCACAGGGGTAACCACCACATTCTACATGCTCTGCGGTTGCATGGGCTATGCCGCCTTTGGCGACATGGCCCCAGGCAACCTACTCACAGGTTTCGGCTTCTACAACCCTTACTGGCTCCTCGACATCGCCAATGCTGCTATCGTGATCCACCTTATCGGGGCATACCAGGTCTTCTGCCAACCCCTCTTTGCGTTTGTCGAGAAATGCGCTGCCGGACGGTGGTCTGACAGCGACTTCATCGCCAAGGAATTCAAAATCCCAATCCCAGGACTCGGTTTTTACAACCTCAATCTCTTCAGAACAGTCTGGAGATCGGCTTTTGTGGTCACAACCACAGTGATATCGATGCTGATGCCATTTTTCAACGACGTCGTGGGAATTCTGGGCGCCCTAGGGTTCTGGCCACTCACAGTGTACTTCCCTATAGAGATGTACATCGTGCAGAAGAAGATACCCAGGTGGAGCACCAGATGGATATGCCTGCAGATGCTCAGTGGAGCTTGCCTGGTGATCTCTCTCATGGCGGCTGCTGGCTCAATTGCTGGGGTTGCAAGTGACCTCAAGGTTTACCACCCCTTCAAGACGACCTATTAGTTAGGTCTTTCATTGTGTAATCCCTAATAGATTTACCTCGAAGAATTAATGCATGGGCAAATGACAGAAAAAAAACTAAAAAAACTTCAGTTCTTGTCCAATGGAAAGTATCCTAAAATAGGGTGTTTGTGGTGTTCTAGTTTGTTTATGTTGTTTTTTCCTGTGCTCGTAAAAGATCACAGTTTTCTGTACTTGTTTGTGTTAATAAATGTTGTGCCATGTTAATTTTGTAGGGTTAATTATTTACTTAGTTATTGTTAGTTTTTAATTACTTTTTATTTTATTTTACTTTGTTAATGGTTACTTACGATCCAGAATATGAACGACCTGTCGTTCCATCAATTAGTCGTCCATTTTTCTATCTCTTCTACGTTGTCCAACTTAAAAAAAAAAGGCAGGTGCTTTAATTTTAAAAAGATGACATTTTCGATACTTCAACTCATATATAATTATACGCAAGATATGTTAGTATCGATTTTGCAACACACACAGAAACTGATGAAGAACAAAAATTGAGAAAGATTTTGGAAAAGCTAGAGAGAAAACGTGTGAGACAGTTTTACCACTCATTTGGAGTAACATCCACGGCGGTTTCAGTATCTATATTGATGATTGTTCCAATTTTTATATGGAATACATGGATGGAGAAATATATATAGTACAAAATTATGACTAAGTGCAAAATTCCAAGTGCAACATGTTAGCTTACACAACACGTTTTCCAGCTTGCATCGTTCAGCCACCAGTGTCGACCATCGTCCAGTCGCCCGTGTTGACCACTGTCCAGACGAGCAACCCATGTACACCGTCCAGAGCTACCGTGCAGCCGCGAGATGCATGAACATTAATATATAAAAGAACATTACATATTAATCAGACTCCACAACCTAACAAACACACATGTTGAACTAACACAACAAAGGTGACTTAAACTTGTAATTTGAACTAAAAAACAATGTTTTTAAACATAAGTAGCTAAATATTACAAGTTTGAAGCAAAAATAAAATAAATTTTATCAACATAAAATAAATTTTATCAACATAAATAAGCACAATTCTAACTTGGTCTCTGTGTGTAGTAGTGAAACCCTAACAAAGTTGGTCCACACCACCAGTGTGTTGAAACTTGAAACCAAGCTTGGGTGGGGGCTACGATATCTAGTGGCTATCTATACTATTCCTGTACTTAAAACAGCACCAAGGAAACAGAATCTTTTTTCCAACCAACAACAGCACATATATACTAGGCTAGGAGGAAAATGCAGCAACAGAACTTCATATCCTATAAAGCTATTACAGGCCATGATTGATCAATAGAAGTGCCCTACCAAAAAGGTAAAACCCGATTCGAGGTGACAATTCTGAGAGCGGGTATGAGTGGATCGTGCATTTGGATGGTACAAAAGAAAAGAGAGCAGCATCAAAATGTTCATAGTTCAGCAGCACCACCCAAAGTGCTGTCAGCTGAGGCTTGATGAGTGATAGGACAAAGATTGAGCAGATTCTGTTACTGTCTTAAGAAACTGCAGATTCAAAGGAATAAAAATGGAAATTGAACAACATAATATATACAGAAGAAAGATGATGTTTAGGGTCAAAAAAGCAGAAGGCATATTGTTGATTGGTTTTTAATTTCAGATCTTCTTTGATTTCATTAGTTTTTTATATGAGTGTTATAGAATTTTATACTATATGACAACATACAAAAAATTGTGTTTATAATTAATTTGATTTTGACTATGAACACACGCACAAATATTTTTCGTATTGTTATTCACATTTATGAGTATAATATCGTGCATGTTCATTGATAAATGTAACACGATACATTTATTAATCAGTAGAATAACAAGAACCCTACAATTTGTCTCAAACTGCATATCCTTAAGACACTTCAAAGTTGAAACCAATACACAACATGTGAGGTTATGTATGAATAAAAAATCAATCTATATATCACAGCCGAACCTGGCAATATTAATACGAGAAAATATTGAACACTTCTAAGTAAGAAGGTATTCACTCAACCTCACTTGTATACTATTTTTCTACACAAACTCAAGCCATTCTGCAACACAAACCCTCATTCCCCCAAACCCCATGTTGAAACTTCATTAAGTCTATGCTCTGGGAAGACTTTCATATTATCTGGAGAAAGTAAAGCCATTACATTACCTCCTGCAATTGATGTCTTCAATGACTGGAAGAATGACAATGGAACGTGAAGGCGTGGTTGAACATGTATAACTTGAATAATCAGAATAGCTCTTCTGAGTTGAACTTGTTCCAAGCTTCCTGTAGTAGATTTATCAAACTTCCCGTCATTAAAGGAATTAGCTTGTTGAGACTCAAACAGGATATCCAGCAGTACTTGGCTTGCATAATGATCTTATTAAATTCTGATTCGCACTTAATGGAAGTGATGAATGCACTCATTTCAATAGAAATAGCCAAGTGGGTATTGGTTGCAAGATTTCAGATATGAAATCAGTTACGTACCTTAAGGAGATCAAAGACCTTCTCAGCAATGTATTTTTGCTGGAGATTAGCACCTTTCTGCTGCACCTTATCAGGATGGATGCACAAAGTTGCTTTTCTGTATGCCTTTTTAACAGCTGCACCGGTTATTAAATCAGTTAAAGAAACTGGCTGCCACCCACATTCGGGCCAGAGAACCTGATCATCACCCACAAAAGAAAAAAAAAGAGGATCAGCAATTTATAAGTATAGCATAAGTTGAGAAGTAAAAGAAGGGTTTGCACTGAATGAGCAAAATTGTATTGTGCAATTACATATTGCAAGGTTGAAAGTAAAGCACGGAGATTCCTTTCTTTCCCTGCAGACCAGCGCTTGATCTCAACATCCAATGATTCACCAATTCTCTGAAGGAGAGATAACATCGATATTAGGATAAAATTCTAAGTGAAAGTAATTTTCCCACATTCAGCAGGGTGAAGAGAAACGCAGGATTCAACCAAAACCAGTAGTTTTCAGACCTTGCTATTCATCAACTAACTTTACTTAGACTCCATCAATTGCAGCAAAAAGCTGAGTCGGAGATAGTCACGAATCATCTACACTTAGCTAAACTAATGCAGCAAGGGCTTTCATACAAATCTGTTGAAGAGCTTAATAGCCAACTGACTAGTTCCAGAAGGAAAGACCATGTGCCCATTAGAGGACACTAAACACGCAAACATAAATCAGGAGGTTGCCGATTCTTACGTGACGCTCATCTTGTTCTCTCTGAGCTTGAAGATCCCGCTGATTCTTCTCTGCTAGTGCTTTTGACTGGATAAGAGATACAAAAAGTAGAAAACAGAAACACCAATATTATATCAAAGTGATCATGGAAACCAAAAATATATGGGGGAAAGAACAAATAAAAGGCATACTGCTCTTTCTTGAGTCCTCTGGTGACGTTCCAATCTAGATCTACGCCTTTCTTCCGTCTCTCCTTTAACTTCTTGGAAATCTCCCATTGTAGTAGGAGCAACTTTAACCCAAAATACCAAAATTCAACAAAAACTAAATGCAAAGGAGATAAAAATAAAACTAAGGTACATTGACAATCAGAGAATCAACCAAACCAGCACCTCCAAAAATTGATGAAAAATCGTCAACAAAACTTGCACTGGGGGATGCTTTTCTCACACTTGAAGTAGCTGCATCTGATGTCCTTGAAACCTCGGGACCTTTCTTGCTTGGAAATTGTGGATCAAAAGATTCCTGAATTGGAAAATCTTTAATCAGTAAAATAAAGATTGCATGCAGTAACTTGAGTCTTAAGGGAAAGATTCTCACAGTCGCGTTGGTTTTCGGCCTAGGTACACTGAAAAAAGATTCAAGATCATTATCGTTCTTTTGCTGATTGGCCCTAGCAGCTGCAGAAGCTCTGTCTCGAGCCACTGCAGCAGCCCTTCTTCGTGCTTCTGCCGCAGCTCTTTCCACAGCAGCACGTTCAGCTCTTCTCCTTGCTTCAGCAGATTTTTCTCGTGCTTCTTTCTCCCTTGCTTCAGCTGCTTCTTTTTCTGCTCGCTCTGCTTTCATCTTTGCTTCAGCAGCCCTCTCCCGTGCTTCCCTTTCCCTTGCTTCTGCTTCTGCTCTTTCAGCCTTATCTCTGGCCTCAGCAGCTGCTCTCTCACGGGCTTCAGCTTGTGCTCGATGCACTGCAACCCTTGCTGCACGTTCTCGGGCTTCAGCATTTGCTTTACCAACAGCAGCTCTTTCAGCTTTTGC
This sequence comes from Chamaenerion angustifolium, assembly GCA_946814005.1. NCBI lineage: Eukaryota > Viridiplantae > Streptophyta > Magnoliopsida > Myrtales > Onagraceae > Chamaenerion > Chamaenerion angustifolium. Next base: position 1,690,042 of record OX328281.1, read on the forward strand.
TAGAGCCTCAGCAGCGGCTCTTTCTCGAGCTTCTCTAGTAGCCCTTTCAACAGCCTGTCTGGCCCTTTCTCTCTCTTCTCTTTCTCTATCCCTCTCCTTCTCAAGTCTCCTCTGTTCTCTTTCCCTCGCTTCCCTTTCTCTCTCCTCCCTTTCCCTCTCTTCCCTTTCTCTCTCTTTCTCTCTCCAAATACGTTCCTTCTCTTCCTCTTCTCTTTGTTTCTGTAGCCGCTCTTGTTTTTCCCTAAGAGATCTCTCTTCAGCATCTAACCAACTCTCATCACTCTCCTGCTGCACATATTCTCTACTTCTAGCAGCCCTAGTGCTATCACTCTCTCTTACCACTTTGCCATGCCTAAATTTAGCTTCAGCTCTATCCATGGCCTCCTTCATAGCTGCTTCGGATGCTGCTGCATCAGAGTTGGGACCCAATGCTTCACTTGAAAAGCCATTAGCATAGGCATCCAGATTATACTCAGTACTCCTTCCCATAACAAATGTCTCAAGCTCTTCTAATGTAGCAGATCTATCCTCATGGGCAGATTTTGGAACCTCAAAGTCATGGACACTGCCAACCTTTGAAGCACGTGTTGGTAGTGGGGGAGGGGGTCTAGCAGGTGGTGGAGCATTAGTTGGACGAGTAAAAAGAGGAATCTCAGAAACTGAAAGCCACGCCTCATCCGAAGATTCAACACTTTCTTCTTGGACTGGAATATTGGCTTCAGTGCTATAGGCCTCATAAGGAGCTGAAGGGCTATGATCATCAGGTTCATAAAAACTATTTGAGGCTATAGGAATATGCATATCAAAAAAGGACTGATGTGATTCAAGATCATTATCAACAGAAGGCTTATTTGAGTGGCTTCCGGGATCTCTTGGTGAAATTTGATCATCTTGTTCTTCCCAGTTGATATTTCCACGATCTGTCTGCATAGAGCTTCTATCTTTCCTGCTGCTACTTGTATCTGACGATGAGGCTGACACAGGTTTTGAAAAAACATCAAACGGGTCCAAGTCATCGTATACCCCACTCGACACAGAAGGTTCATCAGCTTTTGCACCCACATCAGATTTGCCAGGATTATTGAAATTGTCCAAGGGATCAGAAGGAACTGCAAAAGATGGGTTCACATGAGGAGATACAGATGCTAAATCTGCAAAAGGATCTTCCATAGTTTTTCTTGAGGTGGCAATTGGATCTGATGACCAAGTAGGCTTAGGAGTCAATCTGCCAAAAGTTAACATTCAAGTTAATGCTTATATTTCCTATATTTTATCCATAAGCAAAATGTAAGAGGAAAACAGTCTACTTGTGATTAACATTGAATTGAATCAAGTAAAAAGACTGGAATGGTAAGCTACCAAGAAGTGCTTTAAAAACTACGTATAGTAACTAAACAAAGACAGATTTAAGAAGCATTAATTTTCAATCATCTCGATGACTGACAATATATCATGAATGACAGATTAATCAATTCTCTACAGCATCACTCACTTCCTTTGAATATGCTTTAATTGTATAACAGTGTTTTGCATCTAAAGTGAAGTTTATACAATGAAGCAACTGTCAACTGTGTCACTCCAATTTTACCAGTTCATCCACTCGATCAGTTCAGTTTCGTACTTAGTACTAACTAAATATGAATTCAAATGACAACAAAAGATCATGTTTTTGTTTTGGATATCTTTCAGAGTAATAACTACAATAAGTACTGACGGTGACTTTCTTCTAATCAAGCTAGTTTAGCATTAGGAAAACCGAAAACTAGGACCTGCATTTATGCAATCAGAACAAGATAAGAATTTACGACCACAACCATCAACATGAATCTCTTACTTCCAGTAAAATACAAGTCAAAGATAATAGAAGATAACGGATCACCCGTTCAATCCAATGCGACGCTGCAGAGAACTCCAGTAGGCAAGTTCTCTCGACGTGAAGAGACTAAAAACTAACAGCTCACGCAAGGATGATGATACCTTTCACTAGAAGGACTGGATCCTCCAAACCCAGATATCAGATCATCAAACTCATCCTTGGAGGAATCTTTGCTCTTTAGTACATTATTTGCTTCCCCAAACCCACCTAACAGATCATCAAACGCGCTGCTTCCTCCATCATGTCCACTCGACGCCGATGGTACAGAAACCGATTCAAAAAAATCATCATACTTGTTCCCCGAAGATGAAGAAGAAAAGCTCTTGATCCCAGGGACACCCTCGAAGATATCATCATCGTACACGGGCTTGTCGTACACCGGCGGCTTCGAGACCGGACCGAACACAGAGTCGAAAACAACCGCTTCATCCTTACGCTTCGGCGGAGACCCAAACAGGTCGTCGAAATCGCCACCGTTCTGCGACTTTTGAACTCTACCGGAGCTGAACATCGAATCGGGTCCAAGATCGAAGTTGAAAGATTGCGAGGTGGTGTTCGAGGGCGGTCTGGATGTCGACATTGGAGCCGATTTGCCCTGTAGCTTGTACCCGTAATCGGAGGTCAAGAGGCCTTCGAAGTCGTCCATTGCGGATGGCCGAAGGAGGAATTCAGGATCACGGAAGTCGGGTGGCTTGATCGATCGAGGAGAAAAGGTCGTTCGACGTCGAAATGGGATTTGACCAGGGAAAGGGTGGAAGCAGAGGAGGGAAGAAGAACTATTCGTGCTCCGTCTTCTCTTCGTCAGGTCGCTCAGGTGTATCCGCGGGGAAGGCACGGAGATGAAAATTGAAAAAGTTTCCGTCTCTTTTCTAAAATTTGGGGGAAAATACACTGTTGGTCCCCAATCTTGGTTTTTTATTTAGTTGACCCCTTTACTTAGATAAATTTCCTAATTAAGATATTATTGCCCTAAGATCAACTTTGATGGTTAAATTAGTATGGTGTATATTGTAAATAATATTGATAAACCATGGGAAATAAAGAAGTAGATATACTTGTAAAACTTTAATGTTTCTCTTAATATTAAGTTGTTTGTCTTATGAATATATTTTCTATATCTTATCCTATATATGGATATTGGATAAATTTTCAATTTTTATGGGGTATCGTAACTATGGGTGTCAAAACGGATCATGGGTCGTGTCAGGACACTATGACCCAAACAGGACACATGTAATAGTATGAGCCAGTTTTTGAAACTCAAACCTGACCCGCAGGTTGATAGGTCAACCCGCAGATCAGAATGACCCGTCGGAAATGGTAAGGGTTGGGTCAGACTGACCCGTTCAACCTCCATGACTCGCGGATCAGTCTGACTCGTTCGACCCGCGTAGAGAAGATCAAGTGAGCAACTTCAATTGCTAGGGTTACATTCAGCTTCTTGATGTTTAACACATGTATATGATTTTATATAATATATAAATGGGGCGGGTCACTGGTTGACCCGTGAGTCAAGGCTTTTGACTCAAACCTGATCCGTGTTTTCACGGGTCATCCATGGATCGTGTCAAAATAACCCATGAGTCAAAAATCCAGACCCAAACACGACCCGTGGGCGGGTAACCCACGGTTGTTGGGTCAGATTTTGACACCCCTAATCGTAACTCATTTTACCAGTTGATCTAACATCTCAAGAATCGAATAAACCATATAAAACTCGATTTATGTAATAAAAAAGGAATATGAAGAAGGAGAAGGAGAAGTGAAGATGTCAATACAATAATCTTTGTACAAACTCAACATATTGTTAGTTGTGGACAAGAATGTGTAAAGAACTACAACCATTTTTAGTGATAGAAGATATTGTTGCTTATAAGTGAAAAACATCCTAGACTTCTGCTAACAACATCAAATCCTCCCATTTGGACTATCGATGTTTCGAACGGGTCCCTTGAACCATCTCCGAGCATCGACCACCCACCAAATCATGATCAAACCCAACCCAACCCCCAATGCCACGGGTGCGTAGTTAAACGTGTCCCACGTGATCGGGTACAAAGTCGGGAGGAGGAAGACTGAGCACGTATAGCAAATCCACAGGAACGCAACCAAACAAATAGGCTTACTAGCCCTGCCTAGGTAGAACGGACCGGGGTTGAAGTTGGTCTCTACCATGACCATCCTAGCAAAGATAGGTACCGCGTAGCCTCCGACCCAGCCAATCGTGCATATGGAGGTTATGGCTGTGAAGACCACGTTGACTTTCAAAATCGGGAGGCCGAGGAGGATGCAGATGGCCGCGCATAGCCACACCGCATTGGACGGGACTTTGTGCTTTGGGTGAATCTTTCTCCATATGGATGAGAAGGGAATGCCTTTATCTCTTGATAAAGCATACACCTAGAGAAAACCAAGGTGCAATGTAGTCATTAGATATAAAGTTTAGGTATCAATTCATAATTTCTCAAACAAAAAAAAATAATTGAAAAATATTCAGACCTACATTCATCGTAAACTCTCTTTCAAAGTCGTAAAAAACACTATCTTATCGAACATAAGTTTAACTAGCAATTTGATATAAAATTATACTATTTTTAATGTAAAATGGGTTGGAGCCCATTGAGCTCGAAGGACCCGCTAGCCTAAACTAGATCGCCTGGGTCAAGGGCGAGCCCCTGATTTTGGTTCGATCGAACCTAGACGTAGGGGTGGGCATGAACTTATTCGGTTCTGAATCAGTTCAAGAACCGTACTTTACTTAAAATGTAGCAAAGTACAGTTCGACTCATTCGTCCGAACCATTCTACTTTTTTTGTAATTTATCATACCACTTCCGAACCAGTTTGGTCGTACATTTTCTTTAAATAAAAAAATTAATATAAAATATTTCATATTTATAAATTTTAACACAGTTCGATAATACATAAAAAGATCAATAGAAATATTGAAAATTAAAATATCTTAAAATAGGGAAAACACATATGAACAAAATGGTTCACTTAATATGACAAAAAAAAGAATATCTTAAAAAAACTTAATACAAATAATAATATAGAAAAAAAAGTGGTTCATAAAATTGTATGGTTTACAATTTATGAATCAGTTTTTTATGACTCTACCGAACCGTTTCACATTTTTTCCAAAATACTGTATCATTTCCGAACAGGCTCAAAAGAGTTACAATACGGTTCGGTCGAAACTTTTTTTATGCCCAAACCTACCTAGACGACACAAGAGAGATGAGATGACATTTTACATACCACTCTTGCAGCACTAGTAGTGATCGAGAGCCCGCCGAAGAAGAACGAACCCCAAATGATGAACAACAAAATGATCGCACCCGTTCCGCTGCCGTACCTTCCGTGGAATGCATCGTAAAGGATTTGTGCCGGAACGAACGATCCACGGGTCTCGTTCGTCGGATCATAAAGATAGTTGAAGTCCTAATATTGTTAATGTGCGAATGTTACTATCATATTCATGTTCGAGGACAGTTGATCAAATCAAATGGTTTAGGATGTACGGTACCTGAATACTGAAAGTGAGGGCTAAGATGTACGCCCACCCGAACACCGAAATGATCCCGATACTCGTGAGAATCGCGATCGGGCCATTCTTATCGGCGCCTTTGGTTTCTTCGGTTAAATGTGCGGCTGCATCGTACCCATACAACGAATACTGACTAACAAGAAAAGCCAGAATCACAGCATAGGGTTTACTCGAAATCCCGGTCGTGCTAGACGCTGTCTCGAAGTGCGTGAACACAAACGAAGCGGATTGTGTTGTTAGCGCCACTAACGGAAGCATGATCACTATAATGATCCCTCCGATAACCTAAGCATATGAATAATGTACGAACGTAACACGACTTGAAAACACAGTCGATATTTAACGTAACATTCGAGGAGGGCTATATGTTAACCTACCTGCCACCAGATCGAGATTATGTCGATAAAGGCAATTACTTCGAGTGCGAAAGTATTGAGAAATGCCCATATAATAGTGAGTCCCATGTACATGCACAAGAACAACCACTTGGGAGCAAAGTAACCTCCACCTTTGTTTGTTCCCGTGCATAGTAGAATTATGCTCTGAAGTGTTTGAGAACCTGCATATGCCTTTGAAAGTTGTGGGTCTAAAAAGTTAATTATCGGAATTTTATTTTAGAGTAAATTGTTATATAGGCTTGTTCATTTAAACCGGTTTGCCAAAGCTGATCTGGTTTGAACCGTTTCGGCATAACTAATTTCAAAACTAAATCATTTTTTTAAGTTTCAAGTAGACCAATTCAAAATATTAGTTTCAATTCAGCTCGAATCGACTTGTTTTTCTATACTGGTTTATACTTAAATTTAAATCAAACCACTTTAAACCTATATAATTTTAGAACCGGTTTGAAGCAAAATAAACCAAACCAGTATGAAATTAACAAAACCTAGAGATGACTTCAATAAACGAAACCTATAGATGTATTGGACTCTTGTATGTTGATGTTGGACAATATTTCAGTTGGTTGTGGAATATATTTTCAGTCGGTTCAGTGTGTTGGACATGGTTTTCAGTCGGTTCAGTGTGTTGGACATGGTTTTCAGTCGGTTCAGTGTGTTGGACATGGTTTTCAGTCGGTTCAGTGTGTTGGACATGGTTTTCAGTCGGTTCAGTGTGTTGGACATGGTTTTCAGTCGGTTCAGTGTGTTGGACATGGTTTTCAGTCGGTTCAGTGTGTTGGACATGGTTTTCAGTCGGTTCAGTGTGTTGGACATGGTTTTCAGTCGGTTCAATTTCAGTTTAAATCGGATAATTTGTTAATCAAAATTGTTATTTAAAAACAAACCATACCAGTTCGAATCGGTTCAAACCAGGCCAAATTTTTATAAACAACAAAAAGTACTAGGTTTTTATAAAACAGATCAGTTCAATTATGAACCGATTCGGAATCGAACCAGTTCAGTTATGAACCGATTCAGAATCAAACCAGTTCATGAACAAGCATATTGTTATATGATTTTATAAAAAGTTATACTTTACTAGTTTCGTATAATTTATGATTAAATAATGACGTAAATTTACACTAAATGTATTATTTTATTTTTTACATTTTACTAATTGAATTTTGAGAAAAGAATTATTTTGCTAGTTTTTTTTTGGCCAATTATTTTGCTAGTTAAAAAATGACGATTATATATATATATAATATATATGCATTACTATTTAATAATAAATTATATTATATACATATATAATCAATTAATAATTTATTAAATATGTAATTTAATCAACCGGACTTCTTTTTTTTTCATAAGGTATGATTGAATTATTGTACCTGAGTCCCAATCCCCGCAATGAGCCCTATGGTCTCGAGCCAAGCACAACACCATGAAGCGAACGGACCCCATCGTGGACCAGCTAGATGTGCAGCCCAGAAATACAATGAGCCAGTCGTCTAGTAAAAGAACATGATAGCATCTTAATGGTTGGCAATTACTAAGTATTCGTATATCACTAGAAAGATCTATATTTAACAAATTTAAAAAAATGAAAATTATTTATAAAAAAATATGACTACATTAAAATATACTATTGATTTCTTCAATTGATTTTACTAGGTATCATTATTTGAGTTAATAGGTAGAATTATACTTATAGAGGGAGGGGTAAAATACGATTTTATCCATGATAATTGGATTAAATTAAAAACAAAAAGAGTTTTTTTTACACAAATTTCATTTTTTATATTTAGTTATTAGTTGAGTTTATTTTGTATGTTAAATTTTATATCTAAAATTAATAAAATATATATATATATTTTTTAAAATTAACACTTATAAAAATATCACAGTTTAACACTTAAAAACCTGTTTATATGTAAAATTAAATTTTGTTTCGATCCAAATTTAATTGAGACACGATCAAATAAGTTAGGATCTGAGTCTTGACTCAAACTTTATCATCCATGGGTGGAGACGCTTATGGATCTAATTTAAAAAAATAATTAAAGTGTGATATTCTTGTAAGTATTTTGTAATTTTAAAAATATATTTTATTAAGTTTGAATGAAAAATCTGACAAAATAGGTCAAGTAAACTCGACCGATATCTTGGCCAAAAAAAAACTCGACCGATAACTAAATATTTTTTTTTGCCATAAATAACTAAATATGAAAGAGCAAAATTTTTTAAAAGAAATTTAAGTAAGAAACTTAATTTTAACTTAAACATTGACATAATCGTATTTTATCTTGCTTCTAGACAAGGCGTGTAGTTAATAATTAATATACATCAACCGTGGATTTTGTCAATTACCAAAAAAAAGACGTGGATTTGTCAACTGTCATTTGTAAACGGCGTTAAGCCAAAAACTGTAGGAACAAAAAACTGACTTGACTGAGGAAGTTTGAGGACTAAAATCAATTCAAATTAAAGTTCTGTACAAAACACATGATTAGAAAAAATTCTAGGGCTAACCGGAAAAGACGAGCAAATCTCGGCCATGGCGATTCCAACGAACCAAGTGAAGAACGTGACCACCACCCATCCCCACACCAGGCTCGCCGGACCGGCGTACATGAGGCTTTGTCCGTACAGAGGAGTGATCCCCGTGAACAGTGTCATCGTCGAGAAGGAGATCGCCAGCGTCTTGAACAGCGTCTGCAATAAGTAGGGTTGAAACACTTCAGCGTATAATCATACTATATATAAGAATTTTATATGACGGAGGAGGAGAAAGAGACCATCTCACGGCGGAGCTCTTGCTTGTAACCCAACTCATTAAGACGCTTCTCGCCGGAATCCATCGCCGGAGCATGCGTCCCATCATTAGTGCCGCCGATACCCATGTGGTGAATATTCTACCTTGCGGTCAAATGATAGTTTCTCTTCTTCCTATGATACTGAGTTCATTTATATATATATATAATATTATATAGAGAATGATATGGCACGATGAAGAAGAAGATGACAGAGGAGCATTTTGCATGTCATTTGACAAATGTGTAGTGTGAATTCTTGTTATTGGCTACCTCCATAACAACCCACAATGAGACGTTGAAAATTCGTTGTTTTTTCTTTAAATATATATATATTCTCGATTCAGATTTCGGCTTTACTTTAAAATAATTATCATCTAATTAATTACATGACGTAATGTTTGCTAATTTTAGAGTGTTACGTCAACTCCATTTTGAATAAATTAGAAAATAATAAATCTTATATATATATATTGTTGATTCGGATCGCAATTGATGTGATGATATTTTAAGAACATCTATTTTTTTATTCACCAATTAGAATAGTTAGATTAACAAATACAAAGAAAATGAGACCCATATTTTTCATGAGTTAAATTAACAAATTCTAATTATTAGATTCGATATATGATATAATTTTTATTTATTTATATGATATAAAAATCATATAAATCCAGTGCTGAGATAAAGATAGCCTGCAGCCAAAATGATATTTTCCCATTGTGAATGGTTTAAACTTTAAATGACATGCAAGTCAACGCCTTTGATTGTTTCAATTCAACGAAAGAGCCAACTTTATATATATATATATTATGGCAAAAAAAAACAAAAAACTATATATATATATATATATATATATTAATCATCATTGAAAATATCAACCATAGCTAATTAAAATAAATGAAGAGTTGACCAGAAATCAATCTACGACATGTTCTTGGCTCAAGGAAACATTTTTTCGCGTTAATATATTTACAGTAATAAATGATAATTATTAATATGTATTTACATAATACTTATCGCGTCTAAGTAATTTCTAGAAACTGAAAATAAACATACACTTGATAATAATAAGAACGAAACTCTGTTAGGACGACGACATAGGTAAGTGTTTCTTTAATATTTTTTTTATAGAGTGTCATTTTAAAGATCTTAAAGAGTTTAAGGACTTAAAAAAAATAGGGGAGAACTTAAGAACTGTAAGGACAAAAAAGAATCTTTCTAGAACTTTGGGGAGAAGTTTGATGATCTTATAAATTCTGGGGGCAACTTGCTCCGTCGGAGCTATGTAGCTCCGTTTCCTACAAACGGTTCACGGTAGGGCTGATTATGAGCGGTCCGGTCCGGTCCTGAAGGCAAGACCGAGACCGAATTTTCGGTCTTGCCTTCTGGAGGACCGAGACCGATCTCGGCTAAAAAAATCCGTCCGAGTCGGTCTTTCTTGACTTAGACCGGTCTCGGTCCTGGACCGAATCTGCACAAAAAAAAACAAAAAACTATGAATTCACGTTATTCTTTAGTAAAAGGCAAAAAAATAGTTCACCTCTCAAAAAAACACTATGAACTCACTATATTTTTTAGTAAATTTATCATGATACAACTTTTATAGAGATAGAAAACTTCCAAAATCCAATCCACATCCATGATACACCTTTCGGTGTGGTATTATGAAAATCCCAAATCCACATTCATTCGGTTGGGCCGGTCCTAAACAGGCTTTCAGGGAAAAAAAAGCCCGAGACTGAGACCGACCTTGAAGAAAAAAACCGTCCCCTCGGTCTCGGTCTCGGACCGGTCTTGTCGGCAATTCGGTCCTACAGTATTTTTTGATCACCCTAGTTCACGGGTTCATTGAATACAAAATATATATATATATATAATTATTTTTTAATTACCAACAACAACAAAAAATTATTTTAAAAAATTGGTCTTCCTCTTGGATTCATTTCATCTCAAACCCAAATTTAATTCAATTGCTAAGCGGGAAACGTCACTTCTCTCTCCGGTTTCTCTTTCTGTTACCAGAATATACTGCAGAGAGCTCTTCACAGTTCAGTAATGGCGAGCCGCAAGAAGCCGCAGAGCCTTAACGATAGCCACTACCGTCTCCTCCAAGATATCACCACTCTTGGCCCTCCTAAACCCTACTCTTACCCCGCCTTCAATTCCGTGTCCAGTCCTCCCTCCTTCAGTCTAGGTATTCTTCTGCTGCAATCGTGATCGCATATTTGATCTCTCTCGCTTTTTCTAGGTTTGATGAATCGATTCTAGGTCTGTTTTTGCAGATGCCGCTGAAGAGGATTCAGCGCCTAACGTGAAGTTGGGGAGAAATGATGCTGACGATTCTATTCGTCGATTCTCTATGATTTCAGATACTGATTCTCCAGCTGGTACTTGCTCACGTTTCCTCATCAATTACCAATCTATTCTTTTCTTTCTGTTCATGTTTGGTGTTTGATTAAGGATCGTATAATAGCATCCCCGCAAAACGTGAGTAACGTATGCCATCAATAGCATTGATTGAGATTTATGAGTCTCGGATTACTTGATAAGCTTTAGGAAGTATTGATATTTCTATTTATTTTAAACAATCAACCAAACAATTTCATATTCTCATTTCTTATTTTTTATTCTAATTTTCTATTCTTATGGTCAGCCAAACATGCTGTTAGAATCTGATGCGGTGCTGGTGGCTATCATTTGCTTTGTTTACAGGAGAAAACTCAGAAAACCCCAAAGTAGAAGCTAAGAATTTGCCCAGGGTAATTTTTTCTTCAGATGATGAGACTGATGAGCATAACCAAGCCCCTCCAGAGTCTGATAGATCTGCCACTTCAAAGAAAGAGACGCGCCTGAAGGTTAAAATGGAAGGCAGGCGTCGTCTATGCAAAATCTCATTGAGTGATGATGAGAAAACAGATGATCAGAAGTTGTCTGAATTTACTGATTTTGACTCCCCAGTAGTGCTGCGAAATCATAGTGGGGGTAATAGGAACGAGGACAGGAATGACATTAGGGACATCCTCAATGATCTAAGCTCCAGGCTTGATCTTTTATCAATCGAGAAAAAACGAGTACCTAGAGATTTTGGTGCTAGTGATTTCAAGCAAGTAAAGACTGGGAGGATTAAGGATGAGAATGTAGTTGCTGCACGGGAATATGAAACTGCTGGTTCATCATTTTCATCTATCAATGAACTGTCTGATGAGAATGGTAGTCAGATAAGCATAAACAAAAACAAAGGAGGTGAGCTACGGAGAGGTGAATCCAAGAAAGTTGGGACAAAAGCGAGACCTTTGGTTTCTAGTTTCCTAAATGAAGAGGAAGAACATGGTGCTGACTGTGTATTTTTAAGTGGTAAAGTTTTAGTACCGAAGTTAGGGAAGAGTAGAAGTAAAGACAAGGAGGTTGATGATTCTATTGATATATCAGATGGCTCTGCAAATGCCGCAGAAGAGAATGGCTCTTTTGTTTTGGCAGGTCCAAGATTCACATATACATTAGCAAGAAACATATCAACCATGTTATATCCCCATCAGCTTGAGGGGTTGAAGTGGCTCTGGTTTCTGCATTGTAAAGGCAGTGGTGGGATATTAGGGGATGACATGGGTTTGGGGAAAACTATGCAGGTATGAAACAGGACTGATCAATAATGATTAATGCCTTTTTCATGAGCTTCATAAACAACACGTTTATTTGCTTTATTTGACAGATATGTGGTTTCTTAGCGGGATTGTTCCATTCACGTCTGATAAAAAGAGCTCTAATTGTAGCCCCCAAGACTCTTCTTTCCCATTGGATCAAGGAATTAGCAGTCGTGGGGCTCTCTGGGATGACAAAAGAGTGAGGCCTTTCTACAGCAAATTTTAGTTTGAATGTTTTGGTTACTCAAATAGTCCATTTTATGAGCTATTCCTTATCTCGCTCGTTGGTAATAAATTTTATTTCATCAAATGCAGATATTTTGGTACTTGTCCAAAGGCTCGACAATATGAGCTGCAATATGTACTTCAGGTCCGTATTCTATTCACTAAGATTCCAATAAAGAACCCTTGAGTTGTATGATAATCTATTATAATATGAACAGAAATTATAGTACTTATAGTAGTACAGTCGGTAAGTAACCAGGCTTTGCTTTTATATTTTTCTTCTTTTCGATTTTTGATGCAGGATAAAGGAATTCTCTTAACCACATATGACATTGTCAGGAATAATGCAAAATCTTTGCAAGGGGATTTTTATTTTAAGGGAGATGAAGACGAGGACAGCACAACGTGGGACTATATGATTCTTGATGAGGTAATTATACGTCTGTTGCTTTTCACACTGCTAAATACACAAAATTCAGCAGTACTACTTGATCCCTAGTGTTTTGGTTTCACCTGCCAATTCCTCACTTAACATTTCTTTTCCCCTTCAAGAAATCACATAATTATTGTAGAATTTAACATTTCACCGCACTAGATTTTCCAAGTACTTGGTGCCTTCCGTTCCCACCACTGGTAGTAGCTAGTAAGTTTCTGGTGTTATGGCTTTATTCAAAGAAGTAAAAAGCTGATTTCTCCTCTTGTCCGTCATTTCAGGGGCATCTCATAAAGAACCCTAGCACACAGAGGGCAAAAAGCTTGCTAGAGATTCCAAGTGCTCGTCGCATTGTTATCAGTGGTACACCCATACAGAACAATCTCAGGGTAATAATGTGTCTTTTCTCATCTTCCACTGACAGTTTTATAATCTCTTATCTGTTGTGTTGATTTTACTTAATTTTTAATGATTTGTTTAGGAACTGTGGGCTTTGTTCAGTTTTTGCTGCCCTGACCTGCTTGGTGACAGAAAAGAGTGAGTTTCTTATCCAATTTTTTTTCTTTTAGTTGAGTATATATGGCTACTAACTAATTAATGGGGAACCTTAGGTTCAAGGCGAAATATGAGGATCTCATTCTTCGAGGAAATGATAAAAAAGCTTCTGATAGAGAAAAGCGGATTGGTTCCACCGTTGCAAAGGTATTAATCTGAGAATGTGCCAGGTGAACTTGTGAATACTTGGAATTTAAACATCCCAGAAAGTATGCCAAGACTACAACTTAGTGTGCTTTCTCTGGGGTTTCTTGTTTCAATTGGTTAGCATATAATTCTGCTCTTTTTACAGAAAATTGTAGATTATTTAGTCATATACCAAGATATTTTTGTTAATTTCTAAAGTGGTTTACTTCTACAGGATCTAAGAGAACGTATTCAACCATATTTTTTGCGCCGCTTAAAGAGTGAGGTATTTCGTCAAGATGATGATGATGCAGTTGCCAAACTCTCCAAGAAAAATGAGCTTATTGTGTGGTTGAGATTAACTAGTTGTCAGGTGTCAATTACTATTCTTAACTTCATAATTGCATTTGAGTGTCTTTAAGAACGGCATAACACTGACTACACACACATTTCTCTTTAATGTAGCGACGGCTTTATGAAGCCTATCTAAACAGTGAGATTGTTCTATCCGCATTTGATAACTCTCCATTGGCAGCCCTTACGGTATTTGACCTTCTCCAAGTCTATTACTAGAACTACACAATGTCTGTTGTTGAGTTTTCTTAGTTTTGGGAATATTTTATTGCTTAACACTTAAATGAAGATTTTAAACCGTCATATTGCTGATGCAGATTCTGAAGAAAATTTGTGATCACCCCCGTATATTAACAAAACGAGCTGCTGAGGATGTTCTTGAAGTGATAGATTCAGTTGATAACCCAGAGGATGCGAAAATGGCGGAGAAACTTGCGATGTACATAGCAGCTGATGCTGGTGAAGATGCTTTCAAGGAGACTCATGATAGCATCTCATGCAAATTAACTTTCATAATGTCCTTATTGGTAAGTGTATCTCTGTACCTATTAGGTTGTTTTATAGGTCAGAATCTTTTCTAATAGTTTGGTGCATACAATAGGAAAACTTGATTCCAGAGGGGCACAAAGTACTCATATTTTCTCAGACTCGGAAGATGCTCAATCTTGTTCAGGTTAGTTTCTGAACTAGATCAGTGGATAGATTCTTGAATTAGATCATTACTGCAAGTCTAAGAAAAATTGCTAATTCATGTGGGTTTGGTTCCATCTAGGAATCATTGGCCTCCAGTGGTTACAACTACTTACGGATTGATGGAACTACAAAGGCTAGTGACAGAGTAAAAGTTGTTAATGTAAGTCCAATCTAAAAGTTAAGTGATCTCTTTGTGTGTGTCTGTATATGCTTGAAAAGGCTAATTATCGATCATTTTCTGTTTCTGTCAGGATTTTCAAGACGGGTCTGGAGCTCCTATATTTCTCTTGACCTCCCAAGTTGGTGGCCTAGGTCTTACTCTCACAGAAGCAGACCGTGTTATAGTGGTTGATCCAGCATGGAATCCAAGGTTCGTATCAACTTTTTGGCATGTAGTTTGCTGTATCAACTTTTTACTTTCTTGTTACAATGGCACTTTGTATATTCTGTCTAAGCAATCTTATGACTTGAAAAAGTGACTTACGTTACTTGACAGTTCTTGAAATTTTTTTTTTCTCTTTAATTTGCAGCACGGATAGTCAGAGTGTTGATCGTGCATACCGGATTGGGCAAAAGAAAGATGTGATCGTGTACAGGCTGATGACCTGCGGAACGGTTGAAGAGAAGATTTACAGAAAGCAGGTACTTACATTGCTATCTTTGGTTTTCATAGTCAAATAAAAGAAAAGCTTTCAACATTAACTTATTTGCCTTTTGATCGCTTTAGGTGTTCAAAGGTGGTCTGTTCAAGACTGCAACTGAGCATAAAGAGCAAATGCGCTACTTCAGCCAACAGGTATATATAGGTAATAGGTGTATGTATAGGTGTATATGTGCAAACTTTAAATCTTTATTAATCCTTTGTCACTTCTGTAGGACTTGAGGGACCTTTTCCGTCTTCCCAAAGAAGGGTTTGACGTTTCTCCAACTCAGCAGCAGCTGCACGAGGAGCACGATAAGCAACATCAAATGTATGGACTAAGTACCTTATTAGTTGCATGCTATCAACAATTATAGAATTAATTAAAGCTCCTTTAATTAATTTTTTTATTTATTATCCCTATTCACTTATTTTTCAATGTAAAATGACCATTAGAAATTGATTGTCTTCCTCTAGAATATATTTTGCAATAAAATAGATTAATTGATCAATGTGGTTCCTTTTTTCCTTACTTTCTAATCTTTACGCAGGGATGAATCTTTAAAATCACACATCGAGTTTCTTCAAACTCTGGGCATAGCTGGTGTCAGCCACCATAGCTTGCTCTACTCCAAGACAGCACCTGTGCAAGTTACAGAGGAGGATGTAGAGTTAGTAAGGTACGAAAAATGAATCTTTTTTCAAATTCGAACATACTTCAAATTCTAAACTCATTTTCATGAAAATTCAGGTCAAGTGCAACACCCTATGCAGCAACCTCGTCGTGGTCGGGCCCTACTTCCGAGCGAGATGTTGATGGGTGATTTTTGAGTGCATTGTCCAATGAATAATCAACCAATCACCATCTGTCACTGACAAATAAATTTTTCAAGTTTCTAAATTAGATCTTGGTTAATGGACAGGGCTGCGTATGCTTTTAAGCCAAAGGATGTCAATCTTACCAAGAAGAACCATTCTCCCAACAGTAGCAGTAAATTGACTGAAAGTGACATCAAAGAACGAATAACACGATTATCCCAGATGTTGAGAAACAAGGTACAAACTGTGTCCTTGTGTCTTTACATTTTACATCCATCCAATAGACACTTTGACCAACGAGACATTCATTTGTTGGAATTATTCTGCAGGTTATGATCGATAAGCTACCAGATAAGGGGGAGAAGATACAGAAGCAGATACTTGACTTGAATCTGGAGCTTGATATTCTCAGGAAGCCCAGTAAAGCAGAACGAGAAGTGATTGATTTGGATGAAATAACTGGTGATTTTGACAGACGGTTGAACTTCTAGTTCAACTCAAAGCAGCAAGGGATCCACTTGAAGGATCAACATTTTGTGCTATGCATTGAAACTGAGTAAGGATCTTGCATCTTGAGTTCGGGTTTCAATGGATATACTTGCTGCTAGTTGACTTGAGAAGTAACTTTGATCATTAAAGTTTCATAAATTAACGTCTAGGAATGTTATAAAGCCGTAAGTGCTCAATACTAATTACTGGTGGATAAGAAATTACAGTGGTGAAAACACTTCACTGTCACTGTATGCAGAAAGGAAAACATTTGGGGTTAAAATTGTTTAGAAAATAAAGTATAGGGTCCAAAATCTTCAGCCGATGCAGAGTCCACGTCCCAAATCCTACTCCGCCGTGGACATTATCTTCCAACTTCACGGCGTATCATTCTCACCTCATCTCCTCTACCAGACGTCTTCCTCCGCCTCCGACATAACTCCAGAGTCGCCTTCTCTCTCTTCAACTACGCCAAGTCCCTCCCGGACTCACCTCTGACGTTAACGCCTCATACGATCTCTCGCAAGGGTTGGTTAAACAGTTCCACTTGGCGTGGCTCCAACTCCGACTCTGACCACTTTCTTCTTCCTCGCCCGCCGCCCGACCGCCTCCGGCCTCACGCTGTGTTACAAGCCAAATAGTATGGGGTTTAAATTAGTATTATGGTCAAGAAGTTACGATCTTTATCTTAATAGGTTAGAAATGTGGTAGGCAGATGAATCTTAAATGTGTGTCAAACCCTTGAGTTTTACCAACATAAATGTACTTGCGTCGCTATAGGGTGCTCTCTCCGGTGCGACTCGAAGGCCCAAATTGTGTAATTTGGGCCTTTGAGGTTTTGAAGCATAGGCCCAACTGTAATATCACGGGAAGCCCATTATGTTTCTATTATTTATTTATTATGAGAGATTCCCTACAGTCCTATCCTAGCTCGTATATAATTAGTTAACTGATTTAAATTTTTTCACACACAAAAATTACTTTTTTCTTCATAGTAATTTATCACAAATTATATAAAATGCTTTTTTTAATATATTTTTAGAAAACAAAATACAGGAAATATTTAAGAATCTCATCATAAATGCCAATTGCACCCATGTTCACGTCCAATTTAATTAGTTTCCACGACCCCACTCTGAATTATGGATGATTAAGTGCAGTGACGGATACAAATATTTTTAAATGCGGTTTATTATTATAAAATTTATAAATAAAAAACAGTGTTCTTAAAAAAATGAAGATAATTATTTATCATACTTATATATAATAATACATCTAATTGAAATTATTGAATGTAGTTAAAGTTCGCTTTTTTAAAGTGTCATTACAGCCATCAGAGTGTTTGTTTGTTCTGATCCACGTGGAAAAAACAGTAGAGATGTTGTTGTTAACTGTGATTGCATGCATGCACAAGCAAGAAACACATACATCACCTGCCCACGTGAATTTCTCTATTATTGATTCATTCATTCAACAAAACCCTATTTAATTATTAGGGTTTAAGACGTATACTTTAGGGTTCAAGGATACAGCACAATCATATTTATATTTATCTTATGAAATAAAATTCTATTTAATTAAGAAAAATAATAACATACGTTAAAACTAATATGTGATACCTTGTCCCATCCCACATCAGATAGAAATAAGTGATTTGAAACTCATATAAGCAGAAATGTACTACTCAAGTTCAACATGAATTCCTCTTTTTCTGGGCTCAAGTGATGACAACATATTCAGTTAGGTTGAGTTGAGCTAGTGAGAACAGTCGCTTGGGCTTGAGGCGTTACAAATGGTATCAAAACCGATTTGGGACTGTGATCGGGCTTGCAAGATTGAAGACCCGTGTCAACGGGAGAAAATAGTTGGCCAAACCTAGAATAGTTAGCCAAAGATTCTGGACTGGGCCGCGACGAGGACGTCGCACGCTTTAAGGTGGGTAGATTGTGATACCCCGTCCCACATGGTTGGGCTAGTGAGGGAAGTCGCTCGGGTTTGCGCATTACATAATAATTCTACCATTTTTATTTCACATGATACAACTTTAAACGCGTTCAGGAAGAGTGGATTTCTTACGAAAATAAATTTATTGATTATCTACCAATTAACTCGGGGATATATAGCTCAGTTAGTAGCAATTGAGTCATTGCGATTACATGGATGGTAAAGAAGGTAAGGTGAGCAGTTTTTAAGATCTAGTATGGATCGTATATGGACCGTAGTTGTAACAGTAAATGTTTCCCAAATCAATCAAAACAGATTTCTTAATTAAGAACCATTATTAATTGATTGGTTCTGTACATGTTTGATTTCATGATCATCATGTGTATAGTGTTGAACTGTGTGGGGGACGACAAGCAGTTGAAGTAATGGAGACAAACACCAACGTAGCATCAAAACATTAATGTCTGGTTTGTTACAAAAGAGACATTATTGATAGGTGACGACACAACTCATCACCACTTCCATTATTTGTGTAGGAGATCCGAGCTCACCTCAGACCCCATCAATAGGTCCACAAGAACCGAAAGGGAACGGACAACGTCACAGCTCGTCGAGCAGGGACGAAGCCATAAATTTCATTCAGTGGGGGCAAGTATTATAGTAAGGGCACATAGTTGAATTTTAAAAAAAAAATAGTGGGATCAAATGTATAATTTAAAATGATTAAATTGAAAATTATTACATTTTTTAGGATAAAAGTTACACAAACTTAAAAGTTAAGGGAGACAATTGCCCCTAATTATTTAATAGCTCCGTCCTTGTCGTCGAGGTCACGACTAACAACATCAACAATAGTTTGGTTGGCTAGTGATGTAAGAATAACAACCATATATGCATTGAGTTGCCAAACGATAACTTAATTTAACGTCTCTTAACTCAATGATAACTTATTTTAACGTCTCTTTTCAGAAGATAGTACTATATATTTGTTGATCTCAAAACCCTAGTGTGCATACACATCAAATTCAGTTCTGATTGTCGGTGTTGAATTCCTGTAATGTCGTTATGCTCCAGATTGTCTAGATGAGATTTGACTAAGTGGGATGTTAAGATTGTTTAAGAGTATACTGAATGTCTTCACTCACAAGTTTGAACTTATGAGACAGTTGATTAATACGTGTGTCTTAAAGTCTCGCGATAGGTTCTTTTAATTCATTCTAAATACTTCAAATTTGTAGTTGAATACATAAATTTAACATTTATAATTACAATAAACAATCATCTTATAAATTTGAGAAACAAAGGCAAAACGGTACAAATATAACAAAGAGAAGAATAGGCAAACAAACAAACAAAAAACTAGGTAGGGTAAAACCAAAAGTTCAGCAACAGACAACAGCAGCAACATCACGACAGCAATCTTGAGCAAAATTACAGCAGCAGCAGCAGCAGATGATGATTCTGATTTCTGAGGATGGAGGGGTCGGACTGGGGTTGCAGGTCTTATTTTTAATGGATGGCACGCACCAATGTTTATTGTTCTTGGATTTATCAAGGAAAAGACAATCAACAATATACTACAATTCGTGCGCAACAGATCTTGTCGGGAATGGAACAAAAAGATCTTTAAAAAAAACATAGGTAGACTCTGAGTGAATATAAGCGGTTCAGTTTTTTTTTAAAAAATTGATCGTTTTTTTAAAAACTTTTTTAGGGTTTCTAGACAGAGATCGAGTTCAATAGAAACTAGGTGCAGGTCCATGGGTCATGCATGTTGATTTGTGGGTCCGTGGGTCGTGTTTGAATTTTGTAAATTAATTTCTCAATAATTACAGACCACATTTAAGTTAAACATATTTTGACACAAGAGACATGACTCATGGTTGTCCCATCTGTTAGGATCGATTCTCTACTAATACTCAATCGAATGAAGAATTTACTTAGGATTTTAGAAGGAACACATAGTTCTTCTAGAGAGGAAAAGGAAGAAGAGAAACTCAGATTTTTATGTGGTAACACCCAAGTGGGTAACTTCCACACGGTTTTATCAAGATATTATTAATGACGGTTACTGTTACAAAATACGTATACATAGAGAAATACAGTACAGTATAGTGCAACCTCACCGCGGAGGTTGAACCGCGAGACACGTACATTAATACATAATCTACCATTACATATTAATCAGACTATAATACCTAACACCATCGACGTGAATTAAGACCCCAAACTTCAATAGAACATATTCGTTCGATCAGATTCAATCATGATTTTGGTAGACAATTCAAAGCAGTTTTGAATCGTTTTTTTTTTTTTAATTTAGGGTTACAATCTTTTTTTCTTCGCCTATTAGTCCAAATGCAACCAGTCACACTGCAACTGAGACACGCGACTCATACTCCTATAAGGCATAGGAATGAAGAATTTTCCGTAATGGACGAAAACCTAACGTAACAATGACATGTGGACTTAGAAAATTCACGTGTGGACAACTTAAAAACTTTATATATATATATATATATACCAAAAATACTTTGAACTTTTTATAATGTGTGTTTAAAATGATGTAAGATGTATCCAATGACTTTAATGAGGGTGAAAGGGATTGGATATCACATGCATACTTCATTTGCCTTCTTCGACATCAAACAAATGAAGATCTTGGAATTTGGAAACCCTAGGACTTTGTCTCCTCTCTTCTATTGACTTGTCTTTTCTCCAACACACCACGATTTTTTTAATTACTTTAATTTTGATTAATTAACGATTAATCCGGAATGGAATTTGTTCCCATTAGTTTCTCATCATTTACATTATAATAATTTTAAAAAAATATTCACTTAAGTATTCGTTGTCATCATGTAGAAAATGACACGTCAGTACGGACACGTGGAGTATTCGATGCTAGTAAGATAATATATAGAATGGCGAGTGATTGGATTCGATGTTTTAATAATTACACATCATTGGTTAATGATGATTTGTATAAAATGAAAAAAAAATCATTAAAAAATAATAATCAGACACCAATTTATCAAAACATGAAAGTTCATACACTGAAAGATTTATTTTCATAACCATGAAAAGATCATACACTTTTGCATAGGGAAGAGATTATTTTTAAAAAAATATTACATTTTAAAATAAATACTTTTAAAAAATATTAATTAATAAAATAACAATCTAAATATATAATAAGAGAATCCACAAGCAAGTGGCCCAAGCTGCTGGTGGGAGTCACACATTTTAAAACAACTAGAGAGAGTAATTATATAGTTAAGAAGATGTATATGTGTATATTTTTTTACAAGTAAATTCAAATTATTTATTTATAGACATTTCAATCCTGTTCTTATTGTAGTTTACACTAACACCCCTAAAGATTAACAATTTTTTTACTAATATTATTTAGTAGAGAGCAATTGCACTTTAAATTAGTTTTGTAAATATATATGCACGTCTACTCTAAAAATATAGTTTTATTTTTGGAGATTGATTTTCTAGAAAATAATTAATTTTATTTATATATTAAGTTCATAAATTAAAATTAATAAATCTGAGAAAATATTATGATAATTTTTCTTTACTATAACTAAATAAATAGAGCGTAAAAAATGCATGTTGTAATAGAGTTTAGGGTTTAGCTTAAATACTGATGTGTTATTAAACAAATAAGTGTTTAATTTAAATATATTTTGTGTCTAACACAAGTTTTATATATTTAAGTATAATAATTTAATTAACTGTTGGAATTTGACATATGAACAACATCATGCAATCAACTAATTAAATACACATATTTAGGTTACCTCTTTAGAGCGATTGCACTTTGCGGAAGCGGATCTGCCTGAGGTTGAGATCACGATCTGCCGGACTGGACGACACGCCATAGTTTGACGGATTATGACCTATAATACCACAACTACTTACATCTGTCTAAACTGTAGATTGACTATCTATTCTTAAGAACATCAAATTTCTCCTAACTCTGAACATCATATATATACTAATATATAGAGGAATATGTTTTAAAACCAGATACACAACTGGATTTATGTGAATGAACTCCCACTTATGGGCGACCCGTTATCCTAAAACCAACATTAACTACGTCTAAACAACTCAAAGTTTATTTATGTATTTGTATCAAGTCATATGATCTATGTAGTATTAGTATCGGATCGTATCACATGATTTGAAACACTTATATAACTTATCCATTCAAATGTGACACATATATGAAAATCCATAACATGCATTATTGCATCTTGCAATATCATTCCAATCGTATGGTACATATTTTAAGGTGCTATTTGTTTTTATTATAGACATGGATAATATATATATATATATATATATATACATTGTATGTGCCTATATATTATGTTCATGACATTTTCCATGATGTAAATTAACTAGGCGGCCAATTTGGCCTTTGTCTCCTCAAGATCTTCTGTCTTTTATCGATCATTTGAAAAATTAAAAATAATTTTCTTCTCTTACATTATATATACATACACACGATATTGTAAATATAGCTAATTCTAATAATATATAATATAAATACGTATTAAGTGTGGTGCCTATAAATACGATTTGTCACCACCCTGAACTTCACACAAAACACACTATATACTATAGCTAGCTACAAAGCAGAAGCTCCAAAGATGTCTCTAATGGCGGGTTCAGCTCAGCTAGTCTTCGACTCGGCTCAAATCCAGAAACACAGACGGTTGCCGACCGAGTTCCTGTGGCCAAACAAGGACCTTCCTCACCATGTCCACGTGGACGACCTCAATGAACCAGTCATCGACCTCGGCGGCTTCGTCCGTGGAGATGCAGCCGCGGTGGCTCAAGCCACAGAGCTGATCAAGATGGCTTGCCTGAGTCACGGCTTCTTCCAGGTGACCAACCATGGAGTCGACCTTGAACTCATCCAAGCCGCATATGACGCCATTGACGCTATATTCAAGCTTCCATTGAAGAAGAAGCTCAGCGTGATGCGTAAACCGGGTCGGGTTTCGGGATATTCGGGTGCCCATACGGATCGGTTCTCGTCAAACCTGCCCTGGAAGGAGACTTTCTCGTTTGAGTTCGGCGGGGCGGTGGAGGAGGACCCGACCCGATCGGATGTGGTTAACTACTTCGAGTCTGTGCTGGGTGAAGAGTTCGAACGTTGCGGGTAAGTATATCATGCTAACATGCAATTTTAAAAAACAAACATTTTTTTAAAATAATTTATTTAGAGCTCAATCGGTCAAGTATCGAGGTTATGCGGGTAATTCTCAAAGATATCGACACGTGTCAAGCACAAGCTTGGGTGGGGGGCAGTTTGAAAGATTGTAAGAGTTGGGGAATCATACAATATCTATGGTGATTGGTGGGTCTCTTTGCAATGGTTTGAATTATAAAAAGGAGTATTACTTTAGACAAATAAGTGTTATTAGTTAACTTAATTAATGTGAAAAAAAAATGGTTCACATTATTTAATTTGGACTAATTTTGGAATTAGATACAAACCCGTACGATTTAATTTAAATTTTCATTTTTTTTAACCACATTAATTGTTTATTTGCTTATAAACCCACACTAAAGTAAGTTTTTAATGTCATTTGGATTGTTTTTAACCTATTTTCCAAACTCTCTCTATAATAATAATAATAATAATAATAATAATAATAATAATAATAATAAGATGAGATGTTGAATGTGGAACCTTACGTTTCATTGGAAGTATATGAGTGGGGAACAAATGCTCCAATCCATCATAAATTTTTTAAAAAGGTCAAACAGTTCCCTATTAAATGCAATTAGTGTCACTTTTTACCCTACATAAAAACAACTTAGTTTCTTAATACAAACTGTTAATTAATTTTACTAGCTGAAGGAGGTTAAATAATATGCTAGCTAGCTGATTTATTTGAACAAATTGTTACGCTATCTCTGTCTAATTTACTGTTAAAGTATATTGAAAATTGCATTTATTATCATACTATTTTTATTTTATTTTTTAACAAATTACAATTTTTTTTGAGATTTTTGCATTTTGTTTAACATAAGCTAATAAATTGTAATTTTATGTAAAATTAGCTAACAATTTGTTAAAAGAAAACTTAACCTAGCAAATTATTTAAACTTTTAATATATATATACATTCAACCTGTCATATTTTTTTTTTATTTTTTTTTAACAATTCACTTTCTGTATATATTTTTAAAAAAATATTATTTTGATGTGATCCCAATTTTTTTTTATAGATGGATTTACCAAAAATACTGTGAAGCCATGACTGAAGTTTCTCTGGTTGTAATGGAGGTGTTGGCCGTCAGCTTAGGAGTCGAAAGGATGCATTACAGAGACTTCTTCAAGGATGCCAACTCCATTATGAGATGCAATCTTTATCCACCTTGCAGAAACGCCACGTTGACAATGGGAACGGGCCCACACTGCGACCCGACGTCGTTGACCATACTCCACCAGGACCAAGTCGGAGGACTTCAGGTATTCGCCGGAGACAGGTGGCGGGCTGTCAGGCCCTGCCAAAACGCACTGGTCGTCAACATTGGGGATACATTCATGGTACAAACAAAGGAAATCTATCATTTTCTTCCTCTATATGACTATACATATCACTGAAAAGAAAAAACATAATTATGATCATTAATTAAGTTAAACAATAATATATATATTAAAAAGAATATTTTTGAAAAAACTATAGTTAATATATAATTCACACCATTAAATAGTATATATTACATACCAATGAGCTACCTGAATTTTGGACGTTTTGCAACGAGCTACCCGAATTTTTAAAATTCAAAACGGGCTACCTCAACTTTGAATGTGCAAATAGATACCTACGTCCAATTTCTAACGAATTTCCGTCAACACTTACGGAAAATTGGACGGAGGTAGCTATTTGTATCTTTTTCAAAGTTGAGCTACCTCGTTGCAAAACGTCCAAAGTTCATGTAGCTCCTTGGTATTTAACCCTTATTTTAATGCTTATACATTGATCTCTTTTTATTTTACTATAATATTATATATTTTTGTTATTATTTTTCCTACAATATTTTAGTATACGTACAACTTTTTTAATGTTAAAATAAATATAAAAAATCTCCTAGTAACATTTCAATGTTAAATAATTTTAATTTACTTTAATAATGGTTTTTCTAAAAAAAATAATTTAAAAGCTAATAAAGTTGGGCTTACTATTGAAATTCCCACTTTTTCCGACAAAACATTAGTTTCGTCGGTAAAAAAATATTTCACCAACATTATCAAATTTTGTCGGCAAAATATATTTTTACCGACAAAATCATGAAATTTCGTCAGTAAAATCTCACGAATTATGTATCCACAAAACCCTAATTTATACTGAATTAGAGTTTTGTGGATACAAAATCTTCCTTAATTATCACAATTATTTAGGGTTTGTGTTTGGATAATGTCAGTACACATGATCCTGTCTCAATAAGACAAGGGAGGGACAACTTTTGCACAATCTATTTATAGACACGGCCATGGGTTCCTGCCTTCTACAAACATGTCCCACAACATTCTTTTTTTGTATAGTTTTATTGCTAACCCTATCCATTTTTTTATTAAAACATTTCATGAATTTACAATGTTTGTAACATGATTGATTAGGCATTATCGAACGGACAGTATAAGAGTTGTTTACACAGAGCAGTGGTGAACCGAGAAAGCGAAAGGAGGTCACTGGTGTTCTTTGTATGCCCGCGAAAGGACAAAGTGGTGAAGCCTCCACACGAGTTGGTATTAAGGGACGGGCGAAGGAAGTACCCCGACTTTGCATGGTCGGACCTGTTGGAGTTCACTCAATCTCATTATCGTGCCGATATAGGAACCCTCCAAAGCTTCTTCAAGTGGCTTCAAGTTCCTTCCAAGTAACTAAGTAATTGATGTGTGATAGCTTATATCCAGATACGTACTAGCCTGTGTTTGTATTTAGTGTTGACTGCTTTCTTTCTTCCTTTTCCTTTGCTCTAGCTAATTTTTCTACATCCATTATATTTTGCTTAATTAAGTCACATAATAACACGTGTCAACTAATTTAGAACGAAGTTTTGAAAATTCTGGACACATAAATTATAATTAAATCAAATAATAATACGTGACACACACAATAATATATTATTGTTGAGTTTTATAAATTCACTAAGAAAATCTATGTGATTAAATAATATTATATATATATATGAAAATATTATCATATTTATAAATAAATAAATAAATATATATATATATTGTAGTTTACTTTTATTTATTATAATACTTTAATTTTGAGTATTAAGGGTCTTATGGTCTGGCTCCGAGTCCAGACCAGACCCCTAGGGTTAAGTGACTTGGTTTGGGTTCAGACCTTGGCTAGGGGACCCCCAATGTGACTCGAATTGAGTCGGAACTTGTTTGAAACATTAGTATAAGTTTGTAGGGTTTAATTGTAATATTTAGAAAAATATTTGGTTAATTTTACAAATGTGAAAAATATTTAACAGATTTTTTTAACAGAAAAGTAACGTAAGTAACAATTACCATTATTTTCAAACGTATTGAACCATTAACCATCACAATAAAACAAATTGTGCGAAAAACTATTTTGTGCAAACATATTGGACCATTTTTATACTTTTCACTTTTAGAATTGTCTAACAGTATCTACACATTCAATCTCATATGAATAGAAGATGTACAATAGACCTTCTAAATGACTATTACTAAGTAGATTACTTAATCAGACCAAATTAAATAAATAGGTATAAGGTATTTGTAATATATCACATAATACTAAATTGTTACTCAAGACACATAATTGGGACTTCATTGAATATATTTAAATCAAGTGGACTTCAATTCTGTTGGGGGCTTTAAGTGGATCTATTAGTAAATTCTTCCTTGCATGGAGATTGACGATCAAAGATTTTTAGAAAACGCAAGTTTTCTGCCTTCGTATCTTCGGTTTCATCATCTCAAATGGCCAGCACCCATGAATGCCTGCTTCTCCACCATCCTTCCTGCGTGAACTGTGTATAAACGACAGACACAAATTAAGAACATCTTGAACCTTAACGAAACAAAAGTTAGTGTTTTTTCTCCAACAAATTAATCTTACGTTGTTCCAATTCCGTACCTGAAGCTTAAGCTGCGGATAATACTGCTGCTTCTGCTCCAGCAGTTCTTGGAACTCTGCAGATCAATCCTACTACCTACGTCGAGTGATGACATCCTCCTAGGTGAAATCTTGCGCTGATTCGTGGGTTTTGTCGATGTTTTCTTCCATGACAGTAAAGCTGGAAACAGTTTGATGAGGAAAACCCCACTTTCCATGCTGCTGCATCTTGAAATTTCACAAACCCTAGGATTACTAATATTACTTGATTTCTTTCTCCTCTTATTCATCTGTTCCTTGGGATCGGAATCCTTCTCTTTGGTGGAAGATTCCTCTGCTTTTTGAGCATCTTCCTACACATTCAATAGAGATATGAAGGTTGAATGTCAATGGAAATAGGGTTTTTACTATTTAGTGTTCACGAATCACGACGTTGGAAAAAAAAAGGTTAATTATTAAATAGGTACCCCAACTTTACATGATTTGGCAACTAGGTATTTAAATTTTTTTTTGCTGCAAATAGGTTGTCAAATTTGTGAAATTAGCAAATAGGTACCTACCATTAATTTACCGTTAAGAATAAACAGAAAATATCACGTGAGTAGAAACATGTACCTAAACTTAACATGGTTTGGCAAATAGGTACCTGAACTTACACTAATTAGCAAGTAGATACCTGAACCGGTTCAAAAATCGGTTCGGTCGAACCATGTTTTTTTATTTAAAAAAGGTAGGGTTTATATACCAAACACATGCATGACTCAACTCCAAACGTTTTCGGTGCATCTAAGTAGGGTTTATGAGGATTGAACTAAGGAAATACCCGAATGAAATTGACAACAACGTAAACGAATCGAGAGCGGTCTTTTCCCGACCGGGGATAATAGGGACCGATGGGGTCGGGATGGTGATGGACCCGATCGATGAGCTCATGATGCTCCCTTAATGCACCGAGAACGTCTGGAGTTGAGTCATGCATGTTTTTGGTATATAAACTCTACCTTT
Organism: Chamaenerion angustifolium; assembly: GCA_946814005.1. Lineage (NCBI taxonomy): Eukaryota > Viridiplantae > Streptophyta > Magnoliopsida > Myrtales > Onagraceae > Chamaenerion > Chamaenerion angustifolium. Next base: position 1,718,726 of record OX328281.1, read on the forward strand.
TAAAAAAAAAATATTGTTCGACCGAACTGATTTTTGAACCGGTTCAGGTAACTACTTGCTAATTCGTATAAGTTCAGGTACTTTTTTGTCAAGTCCAGGTACAGTTTGCTCGTCACGTTATTTTGCGTTTATTCTTAACGGTAGATACCTATTTGCTAATTTCACAAAGTTTGTCAACCTATTTGCGGCCTAAAAAAATTTAGATACATACCAAACCATGTAAAGAATTAACCCTACAAAAAATCATTTTTTTGCTATAGAGTTTGAACGTTCCGCTACCGAGAAAGAAAAACAGGACATCCAAGAATCCGTACTTACATCCAACTTCTTCTGTCCCTCAACGACTATGTCTTTCAATGAAAGCTCCAAGCTCGACTCCGGCAGGTCTCGGATCATCTCCATGAGCTCACTCCTGCCATGCTCGATGGCTCGGGTCCTCGCCCAAGTCGACCGGAAGGGACTACTGCAGTTTTTTCTGTGAGGAAGAAGTGGTGACGACATAGTATAAGTGTCATCACCTCCGTAAACACCCAACAGACTCCGAGGTGGTCTGGGTGAGTCCAATCGACCGTTTTTCAGATTGTTGTGGAATGTGTCTCCGGTCCAGAAATGAAACTCCCTCTCTTCCCCAGCACTCTGATGAAGAAGATTCATGGCTGAAATAGAGAAGGTGGAAGAAGGTTGAGTGCATTGATTTCAGGGCAGACCCACATCAATAAATATACGTAGATGGAGATGGGTCTCCATGGAAATATTGACTGAGGAGTTTCAAAGTCCTTTGCCGTCTCCTAAGGGATGGTGTGGTGGCCGCAAATCTCTTCATTCCACAATGGAAAAGATAAGGAAAATGGAAGTTTAGGAGTGACCGGAGACCACGGTGGCATGGAGTCAATTTAATAATAAACGTTTCTTTTACGAATTTCGGAATAAAAAATACGGAATATGAGATAGGAATAAGAAATAAGAAAGAGCAGATAAGAAGATGAAATTGTTTCATAAATTAAATTGAATGGAATAAGAAATTATGTTGTTTATTTGGTGAAATTCTATATAGAATGAGAATGTAATATGATAAAATGACATATTTATTTAATTAATTTTAAAGGACAATACCTTGAATTTTTTTATTAAATTTTGTAATTAATGTAAATTATAATCTAAATTCATTTTTTTTACACAATTCGTTGAGATCATATTTATCCGTAAAATCATTAATTATACTATATGTAATATAACACCGTCCGAAAATTATAAAATTGTACAACGAAATAATTTGCTCAAATTAAAGACATATATTTAATAGGATTTTTTTGTCTCTAATAACAATGAACACCTACAAATTAGAAACAAAATCCTCACCGCAAAATTGAGCTTCAGTCGACCCAGCAATTCAGCGTCTTAGGCCTAAGATGCAACATCGACAGCTGCATGAAGATAAACAAAACAAAATGAAGAACATATATTGCACCAAAAATTCGAAAGAAATTCACACAACATATATTGCACTTGAAAACTTACAACTTCCCAAAACATACAAGAATTCAAAAATTGAAGGAAATTCAACACAAAACAACACAAATTCAGCAAATTCAGTCAGAATCGAACCATCACGATATTCAGCAAATTCAGCAAAACATCACAAATCGAACCCAGAATTTCTGGGTTCGTGATGAACCCATATCGAATTCTGGACGATTTTGGGTTCGTCACGAGGATTGGAAGAGGAAGAATCGAAGTATACATGATGTATCCGAGGAGGGGAAGAATCGAAGGAGAGAATCGAAGAATCTGAGAGAGCTTCATGAAGACGAGGAGACGGAGCAGGGAGAACTTCGGTCCAAATGAAGGAGCAAGGGAGGGTAGTGCCGCCCTTAAAAAAAGTTTATGAGGGCATTTCAGTCATTTCGCTTCCTATTCTGAGTTCCTAGCGCATCTAGCTTAGGAATTCCGAGGTTTTGGGACAGAATGTGTAAGTCTACTCCGCTCAGAATTCGTAAGTCCGCGAAAAGAATAATTTCTTATGAAATTCGTAAGTCGAATTTCATAAATTTTTCGTAAAAAAAAAAAGGTGATTAAAGTTTATTATTATTATTATTATTGGTTTCTAGAAGATGGAAAAAAAGGAAGAATGATCCAATCAGCTGCAATTTTCATGCCTGACATTCTGTCTGGTCAATTTTTTAGACCAATTGAGCAAGAAGTACTGATGTAGTCTTTTTGTCATTAGTTGTCTCTTTGTGTCACATCTGTCGTCCACCCATTTTGACCGAGTCACTTAAGTGGTGCAATCCAACATGGACCAAGCCAGACAAGGTTAGCCATGGTCTAGCATGTTGATTTAGCCAAGGTTAACGATGCACCTAGATTTGTAATTTGCAAAATCCAATTTTTTCTATATATTTTTAAAGGTAAAACACCTCAATAATCATGTATGTTTGTCTTATATAAGTAAATAATCATTTATATTTTTTATTTTGTTAAACAGTCATTTACATTTCAGAATTTGACTTTTTGGTTAAACATTGTGTTATTTAGTCAGTTATGTTTGACAAGTGTGGTAAATGGTTATTAAACTAATGAGTTTACCATTCTATTATATTCTTCATATTTGTATTCATGTTCTTTATTATCTTTAAGTTATTCCTTAATTCGAACACAAAATTTGTTTTTAATCACAAATTTGCACAAACAAATAATTACATATTCATTTACGTAAATTTATGAGATTTCTACGTTTAGTAACTAGAAATCTCGTATTTTTGGATTCGTTATTCGATTTGGGGCAATCGATTTGGGGTCAATCAATTTTCGGCGTTTAGTTTTGGTTATTGAGGATCAAATTTAAAGAAAGATAATAAAGATTTAGAACACATAATGAAAAATGATATTTTAGTTATTTTTTCTCATAAAAATTATTTATAACTATTCAATTATATTGTGAAATGTAAGGTTTTCTACTAAAATTTTACATAAGAAACTCTCGGGTAATTAATCCTATTTTAATTTAAAAATGTCTCATTTGAAAAGTGGAAATCTATCAAAACCTCTCTACCTTTAACTAAAAAATAAGACATTGGAATTTCATCTTTCTCCTAGCTACGGTGGAGGTGGAAGTGGAACGGCTGAAATAATGAATTGTAGGGCGGGGCTGCGGCCGTTATTGAGGCGTCTGGAGATTCATAAGACCACTGAATGAAGCTCTCTTGCTCTAATATGATCAAATGGCGAGACAAGCACGGCTCAAGAATCTCGTCGGCGGCACACCGTGGACGGATTCATCTCCATTCGCGATGCTCCTGGACGCGTGCGGTCAAGCCAAGTCACAACGCGAGACTCGCCGTGTCCACGCTCAAATAATCAAGTCGCCATTTTCATCGGAACTCTTCATTCATAACAGGCTCGTCGATGTTTACGGGAAATGTGGGTGCCTCAGTGACGCCCGGAAAGTGTTCGACAAAATGCCCCACCGGAACACTTTCACCTGGAATGCGATTCTGAGTACACTGACTAAGTTTGGCTGCCTTGGAGAGGCAGAGGAGATCTTCAGATCGATGCCTGATCGCGACCAGTGCTCGTGGAACTCTATGCTTTCAGGATTCACACAGCATGAGAGGTTCGATGAAGCCATGGTTTGCTTTGTCGATATGCATAGAGAGAATTACGTCCTGGATACTTATTCATTTGGGAGCGCTCTCAGTTCATGTGCTGGATTGTTTGATATGTCTATAGGTGAGCAAATCCACGCTCTGGTGTTGAAGTCTCCTTGTTCATTAGACGTTTTCATCGGCTCTGCTCTCATCGACATGTATTCAAAGCGCAGGAAAGTGGGTTTTGCCCAGAGAGTGTTCGATGAAATGTTGACACGAAACTTGGTTTCTTGGAACAGCTTGATTACATGCTACGAGCAAAATGGTCCACCGATTCAAGCTTTGGAGATTTTCAGAACCATGATGGAGTACGGATTCGACCCAGATGAGATCACCCTAGCAAGTGTCCTAAGTGCCTGTGCGACTCTATCTGCAATCAAAGAAGGATCACAAATTCACACCAGAGTCATCAAATGCGACAAATTCAGAAACGACATTGTCACTGGAAATGCATTGGTTGATATGTACTCGAAATGCAGCTGCTTATATTCAGCAAGACAGGTTTTTGACATGATGCCATTGAAGAACTCCGTGTCTGAGACCTCCATGGTCAGCGGCTATGCAAAGGCAGGAAGCTTAAAAGCCGCCCGAGTGATGTTCACAGGGATGATTGAGAGAGATATAGTGTCATGGAATGCTCTTATCGCAGGCTGCACCCAGAATGACGACAATGAAGAAGCTCTTAATCTGTTCCGCCTCTTGAAGCGTGAATCAGTCGGTCCCACACATTACACATTCGGTAACCTCCTTAATGCCTGTGCTAACCTCGCCGATCTGCAACTCGGGCAGCAATCCCATGCCCATGTTCTGAAACACGGGTTTCGGTTCCAGACAGGCGATGAATCTAGCATCTTTGTTGGAAACTCTCTCATAGACATGTACATGAAATGTGGGTCCGTTGAAGATGGTTCCAAAGTGTTTAGAAACATGTTGGATCGAGACAAAGTCTCGTGGAACGTTTTGATTGTTGGTTTTGCACAGAACGGTTTTGCACAGGAAGCTCTGGGAATCTTCAACTCGATGCTAGAACATGGTGAGAATCCTGACCACGTGACAATGATCGGTGTTCTGTCTGCATGCAGCCATGCAGGTTTAGTTGAACAGGGTTGGTTCCATTTCGAATCAATCACCAAGAAATTCAATCTCGTTCCAGTGAAGGATCACTACACATGTATGGTTGATTTGTTGGGTCGAACAGGCCGTCTCGATGAAGCGAAAGACTTAATTGAGAACATGCCTATGGAGTCTGACGCTGTTGTCTGGGGATCACTTCTTGCTGCCTGTAAAGTCCACAGGAACATTGTACTCGGTAAGTACGTTGCAGAGAAGTTATTTGAAATCAATCCTTGTGATTCTGGATCGTACGTTCTGCTATCGAACATGTATGCTGAACGAGGAAGATGGAGCGATGTTGTTCGTGTGAGGAAGCTGATGAGGCAGCAAGGAGTTGTGAAGCAACCTGGGTGCAGCTGGATCGAAATTCATGGACAAGTTCATGTTTTTATTGTGAAGGACAAGAAGCATCCGATGAAGGTAGAGATCTACTCTGTCTTGAAGTATCTGGTTGAACAGATGAAGCGAATCGGGTATACCCCGAATTTGATTGATCAAGAGGCCTTGGAGGAGCTTAGCGATTCGGAGTCGGTATCATATGAGATGGTCGAGCAATGTTTGTAATTGATTAGCAACAATTTTGATTAATTAATGGGCAAATGGTGATTTTCCCCTAATATTTGGAAAGTAATAACTATTCCTCTTGCCCTTTCTAAAAAACGCTGTCTTTTAACAACTCCAACGCGCCGGAGCTCCGGCGAACCTTGAAACGTCCCACACCTGAAAGTCAACCCATTTTTTCCGACTCTCGTATTTCTTACCAACCAGAAATTCCATCACCAACCCCACCACCTCTTAGCTCTTAGGGGTGAGCAAAAAATACTGGTTGAACCGAGACCGATCCGAGACCGGATCGACTAAAACCGAGACCGACTAGGACCGAGATCGAGCGGGCGGTTTTTTTCCTCTAAAGTCGGGATTGAGCTCGGGTTCGATATTTTTCCCGAAATTCCCGATTAGGACTGGACCGGCCCGAGTTGCCTAAAAATCTAATACATAATACTATATATACTATACAAGTATAGTAGTATATAGCAACTCACAAAGTCTCCATGTGTGTTTGGATTGTATGTTCTATAATTATAATGTGTGTTTGGATTGTATGTTTGATACTTGATTTATTGTGTTTGTATATTCTAAATTTGGTGAAAATTCGGACAATTTTTTATTTTTTTTAATTTGGATTGAAAATTTCGGTAATGGACCGAGACCGGCCCGAGTCAAGCAAGACCGACTCGGGCGGACTTTTTATACCGAAGTCGGTCTCGGTTCTCCAAAGGTGAAAACCGAAATTTCGGGCTCGGGCTCGATCTTGCCTAAAAAACCGGTCCGGCCCGCCCAAGCTCACCCCTACCACCTCTTCCCACATATAACTACCCTCTCTCTGACCCCTCCATGGTCGCCATCTCCTCTTCTCTGCGATCATTCTCGCAATTGTTCCGATTTAGGTCACGATTGCGATTGTTCTGATTGTTACAATTTAGGTCACAAAAATTTATCTTCACGAATTCGCAATTGTTTCTATTAGTTGAGTTGAGGAGTTGAGTTCTATCACAAATCACGATTAGTTGAGGTTAGTTGTGAACTTGTGATTAGTTCTGATTAACTATCACGATTAGTTCGGACAATTTTATTTTTTTACTAAGAATTGTAGATAATTATTTTTTTTACTGCAAACTTTGATCCAAGACCGCCTTTTTAGACCGAAATCAATATAGGTCTCAATCTTCCATAGGTGAAGACCAAAAATCCGGGCTCGATCTTGCTAAAAAAATAAGACAAACTCACCCCTAATGAATGGGCAATTTGTGATTTTCGGAAAGTAATAACTATTCTTAAAAACGCTCTAATTGAGCTCCGGCGAACCTTGAAACGTCCCACACCTGAAAGTCAACCCATTTCTTACCGACTAGAAATTCCATTACCAACCCCACCACCACCTCTTCCCACATATAACTACCCTCTCTCTAACCCCTCCATGGCCGCCGTCTCCTCTTCTCTGCGCTCATTCTCGCCCACACAGCACCAGCTCCGCCGTCATCTCCTTGCAGCTCCGATCCATATCTCCTCTCCGATCGGGCTCAAAGCAGCCTTCCCGATTCGTACCCTTTCTAAGGTACACCGCTGCAGAGCGATAGAGTCGTCAATCGACAGAATGGCGACTGAGAAGAGTAAACCCAAGGTGGAGGTGTTCGATTCGGAGGACTCTCTCGCCGTTTCTCTGGCCAAGCACATAGCCGAGCTATCGTCAAAGTTTATCAGTGAGAGGGGAGCCTTTACCGTCGTCGTTTCCGGCGGTTCTCTCATCAAATCGCTCCGGTGAGCTTATCCGCGTTTTTGCTCTTTCTTGCTCTTTGAATTTTCATTACCTATTGAAATTTGCATGTACAATCACGGATTAGATGAGAATGAAGTAGTCAATTAATTTGTCCTGTAATGCATTAAGTGTGACAAACGACAGCTTGAGTGAAATCATTCAATTATCGGATGATCGAACAGCTCTTGACAGATCGAATCTCTAAACCAATTGCTCCGAGGAAGCTGAATTAGATTTACAATACCTTTTGTGTAGTAAACAAAGATCACTCAATTTCGATGACTTCCAAATTATGTTTAATTTCATCATTAGTGTTATTGAGAAGGGAAATTTGATGTTCATGAGTGTTTCTTGATTCAGGAAACTGTTGAATCAACCGTATGTTGACTCAGTCGATTGGTCGAAATGGCATGTTTTCTGGGTGGATGAGAGAGTCGTGCCCAAAGATCACGACGATAGCAACTACAAACTCGCCTATGATGCCTTCCTCTCCAAGGTAACCCTAACCCTAACTCAACAAGCTTGCTTTCAAGTTTGGTCATCGGTCATTTCATTGTCAATGGTGAATTTAGTGTTGTTTGGTTAGTGTCTAGTTGGTCACAAGTTCTTGCCACTGTAGTGATAAGATAGGTTTAAAAACCAAATTACTTGATGAACTTGTAGTCGATGTTGTGTTAACTATGAGTTCAGTTAGCAATTTGGTATTTAACTTGATAATATGTGCAACCGGATTGAAGTAAAGTGATGAATGTGAGTCGAAACGAACAAACAACCATTTGATTCTTTAAGAAATAAGTGATTTAGAACTCATAAATAGAAATGTATTACTCAAATTCAACATGAATTCCTCTTTTTCTGTGCCCAAGTGAGGACAACATACCCAATCAGGCTGGGTTAGGCTAGTGATGACAGTTGCTCGGGCTTGGAGCATTACAAATTCGATAATGATTGATTCGTAAATTTATCAACTTCTTGTTCATTGGTAGGTCCCGATACTCCCAGGCCACGTCTACGCCATCAACGATGCGCTCACCGCAGAGGGAGCAGCCGATGACTACGAGACATGTCTCAAAAACTTAGTCAAGACTAAGATTCTCAACTTATCGGAGCCATCCGGGTTCCCAAAGTTCGACCTGATGGCGATCGGAATGGGACCTGATGGGCACGTGGCATCTCTCTTCCCAGGGCACCCGCTCCTACACGAGAACGAAAAGTGGGTCGCTTTCATCAAAGACTCCCCTAAACCGCCTCCCGAGAGGATCACCTTCACTTTCCCAGTGATCAACTCTTCTGCCAATATCGCCCTCGTGGTGGCCGGAGCCGGTAAAGCTGGGATTGTGGGGACTGCACTGGGGAGCGGTCAGAGCGATCACAAATTTCCGGTTCAGTTAGTTTCGCCTGAAGGTGAGCTCACGTGGTTTTTGGACTGCGATGCTGCCTCGAAGCTTTAGGGAATGTTGGTTTTGTTGAGTTTTGTGTTCCTCTTGAGAATTTGGTCCCAAAATAAAGCAGTGCTAGTAGCTATAGAGGCTTTAATACCATATTGTGATACCGATTGTCTTAAATTCTTAACGTGTTATATGAAGGTTTGGTTAATGGTTTTACTTTTATCATCTAATAGATTCATCCCTATTTTTTTGTTAAATGTTAAAATTTAGAGTATACACAATGGATCATTATCATTGGAACAACAAAAATTCATTCATATATGTATGTATGTATCTGTTTTGCTTTTTCATTCTGCAATAAATAGCAGCAAACGGGTATAGTAAATAAATAACATTATAATAACAACAATATGATGGCGCCGGAGATCGAACCTCAGTGGTAAATCAGGCCGACGGAAACTTAACGAATCCGTGCATCTTCAGTCAAAGGCAATGCAGATTCATTCTTCAATGATGAATCACCTGTTTTTCTTCATTTTCACAAACCAGATTTCCATCTAGTTTCGGTAACTTGGTTACGTATTATCCGATTGAATCAAGATCGCTCACGCATTTTTGCTCTTGCGAAGAAGACTCCCGCCAAGAGACCTATCAATTTTGACATGGTTTAGCTCAATTATAATTTGCTTCGATTTGGAGGCGGCTTTAGATAATCAGCACATTCATATATTTTGTGCAGTAAAACAAAAGTATTTACCAAAAAAGATGCTTGTGGAGTTCTCCAAGCTAGTCGGGACATGGAATAGGACGATGCCAGCAACGGACAAAGGTATCTTGTTCAGAGAACCGACGAGGCTGCAGATTTTTATGTCAGTAAAAAGTTGAATATTTTCATCAAGTAACAGAATAATATACATACCTATAAGTTGTGGCCCCAGTTTGGTGAAGAAACCACATAGAAGTGAAGCTAATTGCGAGGCCCAGAAAGCCACTAAATGTCATGACCAACCAGAAACTCGGTAATCTTAACAGTGGCCTGTCAAGTAGATGAAACCGAAGCAATGATCAGAAGATGAGGCAGTGAAAAGCTAATTCAGAGAGTGCACACAAAAAAAAGGATAAATACGTACGTGGTCATGAGATAATCCACCTCATTGAAAACAAAAATCAGAATGAGGCCGAGAGGCACGGAAAGTGTATTGTTCAGCAAGACCATTGAGAATTCATTCAAGTTTCCGGATTTTGTAACTTGCTTGGCTGTATCCATCACCCTACGTAGTGTCAACTGCACCACAAAAATTAGTTCAAAGGTGAATTTTGACATTTAAGTTAATTATGTATCCTCAGATTATTCACTATAGGCTACTCACAGAATATGACGCTGTCAAGAAACAATTAGCAAGCTGCCATGCATACCCAATGGCGTGAAAAGATATATCTGTGATTCCTCCAGAAATTGCTGAAATGATCTGCAAGAGATGTGTAATTAAATGTTAAGGTTTATTTAATATATTGTGATAATGCTTATGATGCTTCATCATGCAGGCTAGCTTTGACATAGCAAAGAGTTACCAATGCAAAAGAGGTACTGAGCCTGAGGTATGTCAAGGCATAACTGTTAGAAAGAACTAGAACATGCAAACCCTTAATAATCAATAGAGCAGCATGACTCGATTGAAATAAAGATAGAACAATTAACCCAGGAAGTTAATTTGAAAATGGCACAGAGTGATAAGAGGTCCTAACGTTATCTGTGTTTTTTAATCCACTTCCTGTAGAAAAAGTACATCCAATAAAACAAGCTTGAGATGAAACAACCAACAAAATGTACCCAGTTTAGAGTTTATGTAGTTTTTATTGAGTATAATACAAGATTTCTTCACAAATACTAATTACATAAATACTGATTCCTACTTGACGGCTTGACCCATGAGAATAAAAGTACACAGTAATAGAATATGGACTGGCTTACCATCAAAAATAGAGCAGCCCAAACACTACTGTTGTGGTGCTTACTAAATAGGTACATTTCACCAACTGCAGTAATTACATTTGTGACATTCTTCAGGACTGTGACCATGGCAACATTGATGTACTTCAAACTGCCAGGAAAAAGGATAGTTAAGCAAACTTCTAAAAGGGCAATACTCAGGATCTAGTTTAGATCACAAATGTAAATTTACTAATAAAGAAATCAATCATTCATTAATGATTCAACATTTTTCTCTAAAACTGCATCATGATTTTCAACTACTATCCTATTTGGGAAGAAAGAAAAAACGACATCTTTAATTTTTGTTGCTTTATAACTGTTTCTGCTCCTTAAAACAATACCAACTCTAAAGGCCGTTGCCCCCCTTACAATCAATTAAAGAGCCATCAAGTCTGGCCTTCCATCATTTTTTTGGAAGGAGAAGAAAATAAACCAGTCTATAATGCGGACTCGCGTCAGTAACAGATCAGTAATTGGACTAGGTAATATCGTAACTTATTATCTGGAATGTATCTATGTAAGTAAAGGGACCTAACGTAGTTAAGTGGCAAAAGGCAAAACTGGTTCAACCCATTAAATATTTCCCTAAAATATTTTTTCATACTTTTGAATTAATTTGTCTGTCAAAAGGAGCGAAATGGTAACAAATTAACTATGCTGTTGCTATTGATCTCTTTACAAGTAAAAACCATCTGAAAGAAAATGGCAAGGAAATATAACTAGATATGAAAAGAGAATACTACATACCTAAACATACTTGTAATGAGCATCCCAACAAAAATCATGTTCACAGGCAACCATACTTTGATCAACTTCATCGTCAGTGGTTCCGTTGAAACCACGCCAAGAAAACTTAACGTAGACACAATAATAACTGAAATGAGATTCTGCATTAAGAGACACTTTTAGTCAATACGATGAAGATTCGAAGACAATTAAAGGCAACCGATTTTAGCTACTGCAGTTTACAAATGGCAGTACCTGGTATAGCATCAATGATATCCCAGCATTAAAATCATAACCGGAGAGCACAAGTTTGTTGACAAGGATCATGCTGCAGGAAGCAAGGCAATACGCAAGCCCTGATATTAAGGCTTGATTTGGTAATCTTGCTACCTTGTTTACTTTTGTAGGTTTATCTCTGTCTTTGGATAATCTACCATCTTCAAGATCATTCTCACCATTATCAAAAGATTTCATCATTGACGATTACCTACCTATTCAGAGTGAGCAACAACAAATAGTTTCAGCTTAAGCTATAACTTCTGTTGACTCTCAATCATTTCAATCATCAACTGGAAGAAACTGGAAATTGACAAAGCAAGACACACTAAACTGAACCAGACAGACAATCTACGCATAGAGAGACGATTGATACCTCTACTAATCCGCGGCAGCAGCAGCCTTTGAATGAAGACGGAGTAGGGGAAGCAAAAACACGAGAACCAATAGATGCAACTGCCGCAACTCTTAATAAATCAAATTGTTGCTGCAGTTAAATTAAATGACGATGATCAGTCGCCTTCCGAGGTTTGACCACAACACAAAGGCCATTAACGTATAGGAAAAGCGAGGATTTAAATCTTAAATTGAAGAAACTGGACGCCAAAATCAGCATTTCCGTGGTACGATTTAACGTTTAATCAAAACTTAAATTGAAGAAAATCTTCCTTCAAGAACAACACCGTTAGTTGAGCTTAAAATTACTACAGATGGAAGGTTTAGCTTCTATCACTCACCGGCGATGAACCGCGGCTAGACGGATACAATCGGAGACTGAAACTGAGGGTAGGAGTAAGCAGCTGCTGCTGCTTCGCAGTAACGATGATGGAATTGGCAAAGATTCGTTGGCGGAGAAAAATTTCTCTGCTGCTGATTGATTTTTGCAACTGGGCTACGGCCGCTACGCAATGCAATAGAAGATATAGATCGAGAGCGGTTTGACCAATAAGTCAACTAACAGACCGAATTGTTGCCAACTTTTCATTTTCGCAACATCTCAGTTATCATGGCATTTATATGCTAAGTTAGGCATAGGAATAAAAAAACAGAAATGATTGGAATATTATTTAAGCTTGAACATAAAGTATGTTTATGAAATTATTTGTATTGTGATTGTCACTACATTCACTTTTTTGTTGAACATTTTGCTTCAAGTTCTATGTATCTTTTCTAAGAATAAAAAATTATTTGATTTATTTATTTGTGCTTATTAACACATGTATTACTTCAGTATCTCCTTATATATTTTTTAAAATTAACATAATTACATATATAGAGAGAGAACTACAAGTCAGTTGCGTAAGTTGCAAGAAACTGCAATACATCAACTGCTTCCTTAATAATACATCGACAGCAATAAATCCAAAGAATTACAATGTACTCTTGCAAAGAGATCTCATCTCATGTAGACAAATCATCCATACCCATCTTCTGTATCTCTGTCAATATCAGTTGCACCAGACAGTGGATGTTTCAGATCATCATCTCTATGATTCAAGGAGAAAAGAATTACCTGTAGCAGACTGTTAAAGACACTTAACAACTTGTTTCAACCTATTTATGGCGTCCAGCCTGTTCCAACTTTTTCAAACTGTTTATTGTATCTTTTAAGGTAGTGGTGGATAAGGGTAGATTTTTTGAAAGGATTACATTGCATTCAATTGTGTACTAATTAAAGGACTCTATGTGCAGTTTAATACATAAACAGAGATACAATAAACAGGTTGGAACAGGTTGGACGCCATTAACAGGTTGGAACAGGTTGTTGAATGTCTTTAACACTCCTCCTCAAGTTGGAGCATATATGTCTATCATGCCTAACTTGTTACATATAGTATTAATTGGAGCTTAAGAGCTAGAGAGGGTGGTAGTTCCGGAGAACTGGAGGTGACGGGATCAGGAGCAATTAACGGACGACGGGATCAGGAGCAACTAATGGGATCAGACGATGAGATCAGGAGGAGGCGACAGGCAAGCGACGGACAGTACAGAGACGAGCAGCACAGACATGACGGGGCTCGGTTGCTACATCCCGTACCCACGGGATAACATCACGGAGGAGCAACCTTCACGGTGGTGCGATGGCGGCGGCTTGAAGAGCAGAGTCAATGACACAGACTGTTGAAATATGTACGAAACATGCAATCGATTAGGGCACAACATAACACATATATAGGTTACCTCATTGAACGATTGCTTTAGAGGAAGCGGAAGCGGATCTGCCTGAGGTTGGGATCACGGTCTGCCGGACGGGAGGACACACCACGATTTGACGGGCAATGACCTATAATACCACAGCTACTGACCTCTGTCTAAACTGTAGGGTGAATATCTATCATCACGTTTTTCCTAACCCTGAGCACCCCTATATATACTGATATATAGAGGGATAGGTTTTAAGGTCAGACACACAACTAAACTTATGTGAATGAGCTCCCACTTATGGGCGAACCATTATCCTAAAATCAACATCTCCTACACGCACAAAGTGGGGGGCGCTCATTCATCATGTCAGCACCAAGAGAACGAATCTCATTATACAGTAAAGTCACATACGAGGAGGCAGTCGTGCGGCCGACAGGCACAACGAGCAAAGTGCTACGCACCATTTAAGAATACGTAGCTACCCGCGGATCCCACACCAGCAGTGGAAATGTGTCATGCACCCTTGGTCATGTAATCTTTCTCCAGGTCTAACCACACAATGATCTTTCAGACCTATATATGTATTGCGCCCACAACCGCAGCTGATGTCGCGGTTGGTGGCCACCTTGTGGACACAATATCGAGAAGATCCCATAATGATCATCATTTTCCCACAAAACCATCAACACAATTCAACTCGTTTTTCTAGAACCAGGACCCAGGCGGAATACGTCGAAGACCCATCGAGCACGGACTAAGATAGCAAATATTGAACTGAATCTCAAGTCTTTGTTCAGAGTAATGAGGGTACGTACGCGACTCTTACGCAAAGAGCTCTGGGTCTCACACGACTCCGAGTTAAGATCACATCTCGGGTCATACCCATGGTCGTTTTCGGTAGGGGTGAGCAAATTACCCATTTGAACCCGGAACCTACCCGGAACCGACACTTCGGGTAGGTTCCGGGTAGACATTTTAAAAATCGGGTAGGTTCCGGGAAAAAAAATTAAGAACCTATTTATTCGGTTCCGGTTCCGGTTCTCCTATGCGGGTACCCTTAAGGAACCGAAACCGGTTCTATATATATATATATTTAAAAAAAAAAAAAAAAAGAAGAAGAAGAAACCCTATTATCTATTCGGTTCTAATACTAACCAGCCGCACAGCCTCTCCAACCCTAGTATCTATTCGTGTCCAAAATTCATATTCGACGCAGCCTCCTAGCTTCTCTTCATCTGGCAGACTCCTGGCTTCTCTCGACGCAGCCTCTCGAGTCTCGACGCCGACGGCGCAAACTCTCGACGGCGCAACTTCTTCTCTCAGAGGTAATCGGTCGAAACAGGTATGTTGGTTGGATTGGGGATTCAATTCACTGATTTATTGTTTCTTTCTCTCTTTTTGGTGTTGTAGGGCAAAGCCTCGACTCTGCAGAAATGGTGTATCAGGTACTCAATTGCTTGACTTTAGGGAGAATGAGCAGGAGGAAGAAGTTTTTGAGCAGGTTTGTTTCTTACCTTGTTCCGTGTACATTAATTTTTATGGAATATTACCTCCATATTCTAGCTTGTCTTGGAAGGGTTTAAAGTTAGTTTTTATCTGGTTGAGCAGGTTTATTCATTGAGTTGTGTTATATAGCTGAGTTTCTAATCTCGACTTTAGGTGGGTGAGATCCTGGGCACTCTGGTTAAGACTTTCAAGGCAGCATTCTTGCCTTTCTTTTGTGAGCTGTCTTCATATCTGACCCCGATGTGGGTAAGTTATTTCACCACCTATAAACTTGTTTATGCTATTTACACCTACATTTGTAAATTTTTTATTTATGGCTCAAACCTTTTTAGTGTGGAGTCTGCTCTATCCCTATATATTTCCTATCAAACTTCGCTGATTGATTCTTGTTCATAACTTGGAATAACAGATGTTTTAGTTTCAAGAGAATGACTTAAACTAGGAGTTTAATTACATTCTTTATACTTCATTGTTTTCAAATGAAAGGGCAAAGATAAGACAACTGAGGAGAGAAGGGTTGCTATATGCATTTTTGATGATGTTGCAGAGCAATGTCATGAGGCAGCTCTTATGTAAGTCAGAGCTTCTTAGAATGTTCATGGAGCAGTAAATTGTTTAGATTTTTAGGGATGGTTCTTGTTATTGTGTTATGTACAGGTACTACGACACCTATCTTCCCCTTCTTCTCGAGGCTTGCACCGAATGAAATGCAGAAGTTCGGCAGGTAAGTCTCCATGCAGATTTTTTTTTTCCAACAGATTTTGACTGTGGACTATACCAGTTACCACCCTAAAAAATCTATCAAATTCATCTGAAAATTGAAAATTGAAAATTGTGTGTTTTGGTCTATGACAGGTTGTTCCAGCATGGTTAAATTGCTTGCCCATAAAAGGTGACTTGGTGGAGGCTAAAGTTGTTCACGAAATGCTTTGCTCCAAGGTGGAGAGGTAAAAGCTCGTATCATCCTTTCACGTTGAAACTTTTTTGTTAGATAACAACCATCACGATCAACCAAACTGATCTTATGTTTCACTATTAAGCCAACTAAGAAGTCATTCGTTCAGCTTGCCAGTGCCACTACCAAGACCAAGAAGCAGAACAAGTCTGCAGCTTTGCTCAACAAGTCTGCCACTCCCCAGTGTTGTCCATCTGTTATTGATCTATTATTTCATGTCACTATATTGATGATGACATGTTAACATGTAAGAAGTGCCACTTTGCGTGGTTTCTTCAATGCGATATATTTGTTACGCTTGGCTTCTGAAATTTCAATGATAACCGGAACCGAACCGAAATCAAACCGGAACCGAACCAGTATCAAACCGGAACCGACTAGTATCAAACCGGAACCGAACCAGTATCAAACCGGAACCGAATCAGTATCAAACCGGAACCGAACCGAGGATGCAAAGCAACCGGTTCCTAACAGGGTACCCGGAACCGTTTGTACAAACAGGTTCCGGGTAGGTTCCGGTTCCAAAAGTAAACGGGTAGGTTCCGGTTCCAAAATTTAATACCCTATATTAAATTGGGTAGGTTCCGGGAACCCCTAAATTTACAGGGTACCCGGAACCGCTCACCCCTAGTTTTCGGTGCGTCGCGGTATGGAACGTGCGCTACAGCATATCTCCTCTCCTATGGAGCATATGTCCAAATGATGTACAGATGTCCATCAGGCACACAAATTATCCGAACTAAAAGTCACAAAGACTCCCATCCGACCCCTGAGTGGATTGACAGACCAGAATTCGTCGTAGTGTGAAATCAGATAGTACCGGACACAAAGCCCTTTCCGGTCATCCCAACAGACTTCCAGAACTAGAAACCATCACCAGCCTCACCTAGCCACAAAGGCATAGAAGCTATCACCCGTGTGAGAGGGTGATCTAATCCACTTTGACATATTTCAATAATCAATCACAGTAAGAACACACAAAACACTCAAACTGTAATACATGCATACTCAAATATAATTCAAGTTAAAGAACATTGTATGGGAAATAAAATTAATTAAGTACATCAACTAAGTCTACACAGTCCTAGAGACTACACATGCCTCACTAAAGACTCTCTCTTCAAGGTTGGAGAGACGGTCCACGACTATCTCATCCGTAGACAAGTACTTCAAACTCATCATCTTATGTCTAACCACGTCTCTAACATAGTTTCGCTTGATATCTACTAGCTATGACTTGTTATGATACTTGAGTTTCTATACCA
Source organism: Chamaenerion angustifolium (assembly GCA_946814005.1). Taxonomy (NCBI): domain Eukaryota; kingdom Viridiplantae; phylum Streptophyta; class Magnoliopsida; order Myrtales; family Onagraceae; genus Chamaenerion; species Chamaenerion angustifolium. The sequence continues at coordinate 1,736,057 of OX328281.1, forward strand.
CGGAGATTGCGACTACAATGACTCAGCAATCAATCCGGAAGTCTCTTCAGCCATACAACCTACTGAATGATCCACACAAGACCCGCATATTTGGCATCAATGGCGATCAACATAATGCACGACTGATTCTTTCTCATCCACGATATGGCGCCATCGGAGAGCAGAGTATAAAATCTGAGGTGGGTTTTCTCTAATCAAAGTCACCACAATAGTCTGCATGGTTATACCCAGTCATCTAAGGATTTTCGATCTCTAGCAAGTCTCTAGTAGAGAGCATGACGATACCCTTAAGATATCACATGATCCTATTTATTGCTTGTCATTTCTTCAATCCGGGTTCAGCTTGGTACTGACATACCATGCTGAATGCATGACAAATATCAGGCCGCGTACATGCTATTTTGCGCATCAGGCTTCCGACTACACTTAGCTAAGGGATTTATTTATCTGGTCCATTTCTTTTGTAGTCTTTGAACATATATCCATTTTGAGAGGTTGACCAACATAAACTGGAGTTTCAATTGGTTCGTAGTTATTCATGTTGAACATTTCCAACACTTTGTTTATATAGCTTTCCTGTGAAAGCCACAACTGCATCCTACGACGATCTCTTGAGATCTGAATCCCAAGGATGTGCGCCGCCTCACATATGTCATTCATCCCAAACAAAGAAGACAATCATGCTTTTACCTGTGTGAGGAACTCCAAACTATTTACGGCTATGAGTATGTCATCTACATATAGAATCATAAACACAAAGTTCGGTCCAGACCCTTTTGGTGTACCCGCAATGATTCTCATCCATCAAGAGAAATCCATTTTCCACGACCAAATCATGAACTCTGCGGTACCACTTCCTAGAGAACTGTTTCAGACTATATATCAATTTGTGAAGTTTGCACACTAAGTGCTCATGGTCTTTCTGCACAAAGCATTCAGAACGCTCCATATAGATCTCTTCTTCTAACTCACCATTGAAGAAAACGGACTTAACGTTTATCTAGTGCAGTACCAAGTCAAGACTCACTCCAATAGCCATAATCAATCGAGTTTTGATGCTCAACTTTTCATCAGCCTTGAGCTTCATCTTAAGAATCCATTTAGCTCTATTGCTTTGTGTCCTCTAGAAGGTCGACCAGTATCCAAACACTGTTCTTCCATTACTTTCATCCATTTTTCTTAGAAGGGGGTCCATTGAGAGTTTCTCTAATGTTTTACGGCACAATAACCATATCGTTAGATATTAGGGTGTTTAGTTCTCCATCACCTTCAAATGCATATCGTCGGGAGGAAAACTTATGTTCTAGCCCACGTCATAACAACTCACTACTACCAGGGTATGACCATGATCAATCTCATTGAGAATGAGATCTATAATGCTCCCACTGTCAACAAGATCATCAGGAGCAGAATCTGTTCCATTCGCTCCAGCAGACGGTGAATCTGGCGGACGATGAACTGATTCATCATATACGGTTTCAACTCTCCCACTCGAATTAACAGATGTCTGCTCAACTTTATCTTGAATCTCATATAGAGATCGATCCAAATTAATCTCTCCCTTATTAGGAAATTCGTTCTCTACAAACGTTACGTCTCGTGATTCAATCTCGATAACACTCTCATTGTCCTACTCGACTATAAACACATACCCCTTGGATGTATTAGAGTAATCAAAAATACTCTTCTTTCCTCTAGGTCCAATCTTTCCCAAACTTGTTTGAGAAATCATGGGTGTAAGCGGCACACCCCTATGGGCGCATGTGGTGAAGGTCCAGAATTTATTCCAGTCCAAAACTCCTATGGAGTGAAGTTAACCGTCTTCGTCGGCACATGGTTCAGGATGTAGACAACAGTCTTCAAAGCATTTCCCCATAAGTAAATCAGCAATGGAGTCTGCACCATATCGACCGAATCATTTTAAGGAGCGTTCTATTGTGCCTCTCTGCAAAACCATTTTGCTGAGGGGTGAACGGGATCGTCAACTGATGAATGATTCCTTTTTCATTACATAAATCGTTAAATTCCGCTGAAATGTACTTTTCTTCCACAATCAGGGTGGGGAGCATTTACCCTTCTGTTTAACAGGTGTAATCATCTGTAAGTGTAATGAAATTTCGCGCACTGTGCCGAACCCTAGCACTAAGAGGGTCGTAGGCGTCGGAATGGACTAATTGCAAATGTAAATTCGGCTCTAAGTGCTTAACCAAAAATGTGTTATGGTGGAATTTTCTGCTAGACAACTTACGTAAGTAGACTACTCCACTTGTGGAATGTTGGACATCAAACCTCATTGGGCTAACCGTTGCATTCTATGTTGACCTTTATAGTCAAATCTAGCTTGTCTTTCATTCTCATCGTAAACATATTCGTGAGTAGAAGAAAAACATGAAATTATTATGGGTTAATTACCTCAACTGTTACTTATGTTTGACCCATGTGATTAAAAGGTTACTCATCTTTTTTTGTGTAGCTGAAACATTACTTAAATTTGAACATGTGACTGAAAGGTTACTCTGTGAAGTTTCCGTCAAATCTTAACGTCTAAATGTCACGTGCACAGCACATGACCCAATTAAAACGATTTGAAGTCAATTGAAAGGACAATAATGCCCTCCTGTCACCTTTGCAACGTTTCCCCCTCGTTTTATAATCATCCCCACACTCCAACTTCCCATCAACTCCCATTTCACTCACACCGAAACTTGCAGACCTCCTCCTTGTCGATTTTGAGCACAGACGGAACCCTCCTCGGCCACATTGCGCTTCAGAACTGCAAGTAAGTTCGTGTTTTTGCTTCGATTGAACTTCGGTTTGTGTGGTTTTTCGCATTCTTGCTGTTTTTGGACTTGAGTTTGTGTTCTTCTACCCTGTTACACTTCGTTAATCCTCGATTCGGTTGAATATTAGGGTTTTGAAGTTGGTTTGCAGTACGAAATAATGAAGTTGCTGCATAATAAGTTCGTATTTGGGTGTGTTTGTGCGATTTGGTGCAAATTGCTGTTGAAAATAATGAAATTGCTGAGCAATAATGAAATTGCTGAGCAATAATGAAATTGCTGAGCAATAATGAAATTGTTGTTGAAAATAATGAAAGTTTTAGAAATTGTTGCAATATGGAGGAAGGATCTAAGCAAGGTAACTTGTGTTTTCAGGTCTTATGTTTCTCTGAGCATCTCAAAGGCCTTAATGGATACATTAAATGTTTGTGTTCAGGTTAATCCCAAAGCTGCTGATCCAGAAGAGTATCCTAACCTATTTGATGATTGGCAAGTGGCTCTTTCTGTTGAGTCAAGAGAAGCTCAGACAAGGTAGTAGTGAAACTTGTTTCTTTTAGGTCCTATTGCCTTTAACGAATCTAGTAGCTATTTTTACATATGAATGATTGAATGGTTGTTATCTCCCTTGTATATGTGATGTATTAGGGGTGTCTATCCTCCTGCAAAGAACTTTGCTGTATGTATTTTACCGTGTTCTGGATCAGGTTTCTGCAGAGTAAGCAACGAAGTGAGAAGGGAGGAGGACCTTCAGTTAAATATAAATTTTATACATGTTGTTCCTAGATGGTGTGTGGATTGAATTTGGAGGCAATTGGATCCAATTTGGCACATACACCTAGGCAATTGGATCCAATTTGGCAATTGGATAGTGAGGAGGCAATTGGATCCAATTTGGCACACATTGAGCAAGAAGACCAAACAGCTTGTTTCAGATTTGAAGACTTTGAGGAAGTTGCTAATCTTAATGAAAATAGCAAGAGCTATAGCAAAAGTAAGCGAAAACTAAATGGAGAAGAGCAACTTCAGGGTAATGAAGATGACAATGGATTTGTTTTAGTTGATTGTAAAGAATTTTAGTTGCTTGTAAATAATTTATTTTATAGGATGGATTATATTTTCAGATGTACTCTGAATTCTGGATTTTGATGGATTATTATGGATTCTGTGTTTTTTTTAGGGTATTCTGGATTTTAGTAACGGTTGGGTAACAAATGTCCAAACTTAAGTGACATTTTAATCATAGTTCACAAACGTAAGTCACCTTTTAATCACAGTTCACAAACTTAAGTCACCTTTTAATCACAGTTCAGAAAAGATAACACTTCATTTAACAACATGTCCACAAACATAAGTCACCACATTCGCAAAATACACATTGTTCTTCATCCTTCAGTTACAGACAAAGGTACAACTAACTTTTACTAATTCTTCACAATTGAACTTAGAACAAAAACAACAACAACAACAATTACCAGGACTGCAACTAACTTCTGATTGGGTCGACTTTCAAGAGCTCGGGTTTTCGCAACATCCAATTGTTCTTTCAAATGTTTCTCTCTTTGTTGAAATTGCATTACTGCAATCCGACCATAAGGGCACATAGCTGGATCTTCCCAGTCAAAAAAATCACATCTGGGGTTATGTACATACTACAAAAGAAGAAACAACAAACAATTACCTCATATTTGACGATTTAAGGTTCGAAATAAGGCTTTACGGTTCAAATTACTGCAGCAAAACGAATTAGGGTTGCTAATTAGGGTTACCCACTGTCAAATTACCTCAAAATTGGGGTTTCTGTCTTCGGTTCTTCAGTTCTTCTCAATTGGGTTCTTCCTTGTTCTAACTTCTCTTCGCGCTCAAACTTATCTCCCGCTCTTCCTTGTTCTTCGATTTTAAGAATCAGTTGTTGTTAAGTAAACAAGCTGTTTATGGTAGTTTAGGAACTTCAAATTACAAGCACATGTGACTACTTAACGGGAAGAAATAATGGCAGTTAGGTGATAGTAACGGTTCAGTCACATGTGTCAACTTAAGTAACGGTTGAGCTCAAGTTTGAACGGTTCAGTCACATTGTCAAACATAAGTAACGGTTCAGGTAATTAACCCAATTATTATTGTTGCATGAATCCAAATCCGAAATAATAAATCCACCAGAAATAATACTAAAGTCAAATGAAGTTGAATCTAAAAACAATTGGACGGAAGATTCATGAAAAGATAATCTAAAACTGAGTTTCATTAATTTTAAGACTGAAATAACATATCGACGAATCTGCGGAGCATAGAGGATATGACATCAGACTAAGACTCGACCACCGCGCAAGCGCAGCTCACAAGCTCTAATCCCTTCAACTTCAACACGAAAGTTTTCGTCAATGTACATCCACCTAATTTCGTGTGGGACTCTATGACACTCTACGAAAACGTCATGGTCTCTGGCTATGTGATTTGTCGAACCTGAATCCAAAATCCACAAAGAACATAACTCAGTCAACATATCTGTAATAGAAATATAAAGTTCACTAAGTGACCAACAAGACATTCAAGTCGGATCAATTTCGGGCATGCCTTCACAAAGTGTACCCACTGGCCACAGTTGAAGCATTTCCTGTATTTAGGCTTCTCGACCTTACGCCAACATTTTCGCAGTGTTGTTTTCGGAGGAGTCCTTGGGTTCACCTTTGTCTTTGTCTACTTTGTCTTCAATGAATTTGCGCCATCGCGATGTGCATTACTTCTTCGCCTTCAACGACTTTTCTTAGGTCTAGAGGATGGCGCCACACACACTTCAACCTTAGGTCCAGCGACCTTGGGTTTGTCCTCTTCAACTCAATGTGCCTTCGAACGTGTTCAAAGGTAGTGAGGGTCTTAGAATGGGTTATTTAGATTTTCATCTGTTTCCAGGAGTTAGGCAAAGAATGGATTACAACCTGGATTTGCTACTCATCGGTCACTGACTGACCGTTCTCCTTGAGTTTTACGATCATGTTAGTCATATGCCTCAGATGCTATCTCGCAGAGTGCTGAAGATTCATCATGTATGAATTAAACTTAAAGTTGAGTAAGCACAGCTAAGCAGTCGCATAGAACCATTTTTAGCCTGCAAAGTATCCCACAGCCCTTTAGCCGTGTGTTAAGCTCAAACTCATAAAGGATGTTGTCATCCACCGTACTCAGCATCATAGCGCACGTCTCATCATCATTAACCTCCCATTCGAATGGAAAGCCTTATGATGATTTGTTATTCCAGAGTTGTGTCTTTTCATAATCTTCTTGATGAGGTTAATGGACTTCTACTCAATTATGACCATCTTTATACGCTTTCTCCGTATTTTATAGTTCTCACCGTTAAGTTTAAGACCTTTGTCCAACTAAGCGATGATGTTCTTCATGGCGGCCTAATTTCTCTAAGTAAAGAAAATTATAATAGGATCATGGAGACACAAGGAACAATGTTCTATTGCATGTAAAAGACAAGTCTCAGACCGATAGGACACACTTCGGGGGACAACCCTAGCTATGTCGAGAAGCACTCCCCATCTCTAAGCATGATGTAAAGTCATTACTATCAATCGAAACACAGTCTATACCAACAGTATTTAATAGACCGGAGTCGAACAGATCGCACTAAACCAAAGTTTTCGACTCTTACAAAGCAATCGCCCTAACATAATTCAATGAAATCATAGAACCTCGCAGATTAACCGACCAGTTCACACTCAGGAACATTTTCCTAGGTGTAGTTCGTACTCATCCAAACTTCTCAAAGGCTACTAAGGACAATCCTAAATGTTTGCTATTTATGCTAAGCGAAAACTATATATACCTATCTAGGTAATCTAATACATGAAAGCAAAGAAACAAACCATACATGTCAATACACACATATATATATTGATACCTTTCAAAAATAAATAAATTTAGGGCTAATTTGTAATTTTCAAAATTTTGAGAACTAAAGTCACCCTAACCAAAAGTTTGGGGATCAAAATCACCATGAATAAAAATTTGGAGACCAAAGTCTCAACAAATAAAAATTCATGGACTAAAGTCTCAACAAACAAAAATAATTAACATGTTAGACCAATTTTCAAACAATATGTCAGGATCTCAACAATCACAACCTAGTCAATTGTACCAGTCATGCAGTAAAGAGTCAAGCATATAAAGTAAAGCAAGATTATCTACCCTGCAGAAAACACAAAGTAACTCAGGAATCTCAAGGAACCCACACAGTGTTCTATCTATTCAGTCATGCAATATAAAATAATATAAGGCTCTCTCAGCAATTTAAATTGATCTAACAATTAATTAAATTAGCCCAAAAATTATTTATGAAAGGGTTCATGCACATTTATCCGAAATAATAAACCACTAGGACCCATAGAGGATCCAGGATCGGCACCAAATTCGTTTCGGACCAATTCGAACGGCCCAAAGCCTTTGAATTAGCTCATACCGGTTTGAACACCATTCAGCCATCCAAACCAGACTGAACAGGTCAACCTTGGTCAACCGAATCGAACCGATCAGCCTCTGCCAACCGGTCTGGAATGAACCGGTTAGCCTCTGCTAACTTATCCGAACAAAACTGATCTTGTCCAACTTTTCATACCAGACTGGTCTGGACCGAATCGGCCCAGTCGACTCAAACTGACCGGACTGAACCGAATCGGAATAGTTCACAAAAAGAAACCATTCTGATTCGAATTAGGCAGGTCTGGTTCACAAAGAACCGGACTGGTACTGTTCACCTTCCCCAACGGGAAGATGAACCTGCTGCTAGGGTTGAAAACCCTAGCAGCAGCAGCAGCCAGCCCAAGGGAGGTGGCCAGCCACTATGGCTAGCCACGAGTGGGGGTCGACCACCACAGGCCGACATCGCCTCTTCCTCCTCAAGTCGGGAACCACCGCACATGAGGCCAAAGTCGCGACCACGAAGGCTGCGGTTTCCAGGCCTGCCACAGGCACGAAGGCTGCGGCCTCCAGCGACAGCCGCAACCACAAAGGTTGCGACCTCCAGGGCCTGCCGAAGGCTGCGACCACTAGGTCGAGGCCACGAGCACCATGGCGGCGGCCACCTCGCCGCGGCCACCATGGCTGCGGCCTTGGTTTCGACATCAAGTTCGTCGGGGTGGGAATTTTAATGGGGTTCGACAATTCAGAAACCAACCTACTATGGCTCTGATACCAATGTTGAAATATGTACGAAACATGCAATCGATTATGGCACAATATAACACATATATAAGTTACCTCATTGAACGATTGCCTTAGCGGAAACAGAAGCGGATCTGCTTGAGGTTGGGATCACAGTCTTCCGGACGGAGGACACGTCACTGTTTGACGGGCAATAACTTATAATACCACAGCTACTGACCTATGTCTAAACTGTAGGGTGACTATCTATCATCAGGTTTTTCCTAACTCTGAGCACCCCTATATATACTGATAGACACACAACTGAGCTTATGTAAATGGGATCCCACTTATGGACGCTCATTATTCTAAAACCAACAGGTTGTTGAATGTGAATGGGACGCCATAAATAGGTTGGAACATGTTGTTGAATGTCTTTAACACTCCTCCTCAAGTTGGAGCATATATGTCTATCATGCCCAACTTGTTACATATAGTATTGATTGGAGCTTAAGAGCTAGAGAGGGTGGTAGTTCCGGAGAACTGGAGGTGACAGGATCAGGAGCAACTAACGGACGATGGGATCAGGAGCAACTGACGGGATCGGACGATGAGATCAGGAGGAGGCGACGAGCAAGCGGCGGACAGTACAGAGGCGAGCAGCACAGACGTGACGGGGCTCGGTTGCTACATCCCGTACCCATGGGATAACATCGCGAAGGACCAACCTTCACGATAGTGCGGTGGCAATGGCCAATGGCACAGACAGAGGTGGTTGGCTGGACGGTAACCCTAATGAATGAAGAGGCCAATTGAGCTAAGGTCGGCAGCGAACAGAGACCGAGGTGGGGGCGAGCTGAAGAGGCTGAGGCGAGGGACGTGAAGCTGCAGCTAGGCACGAACACGACAGTAGGGAGACAGAAGCAACGGTTAGCAGCAACCAAGAAGAAGGAGCAGACAAGCAGTGGACTCTGATACCCTGTAAACTTTCTCACAGCTAAAATAATTAACCGCTAACCTAGTTAAGACATGATAAGACATATTCAGGGATGAAGTACGATGAAAACTTGGTATGTGGCAGGCCCACGACAACACAATAGTTTCCACCGATGTCTCAATATAGTGATATACTACACACTTGGTTCCAGTACCACTATAGCTATCAACTCCACATATTCAACTTCTGCTTCTGCGGCGGTTCTTCGCTCCATCTCCATTAGCATATGGCAGCTCATCACGTTCACGATTTATAGGCGATCTGCCATAGCTTCCACGACGAGGTGATGGCTACGACGACGAGGAGATGGACTGTGACGTGGCGGGGCTAGAGAAACCACGGGGATTATAACTTCTTCGGCCATAACTAGAGCTTCGACGGTATCTGGGACTACGGCTACGACGTCTACCACCTCCACCAGCACGTGAACGACATTCACGAGCAAAGTGACCAGGCTCACCACATTCATAACACTTCAAATCAGAACCACGAGGACTATAACTCCATGGAGATGGACTGTGACGTCGCGGGGGTGAGGAGCGACCACGGGGACTATAACTTCTCCGGCCATAACTAGGGCTTCGGCAGTATCTGGGACTACGGCTACGACGTCTACCACCTCCACCAACACGTGAACGGCATTCACGAGCAAAGTGACCAGGCTCACCACATTCATAACACTTCAAATCAGAACCACGGGGACTATAACTCCGTGGAGATGGACTGTGACGTCGCGGGGGTGGGGAGCGACCACGGGGACTATAACTTCTCCGACCATAACTAGGGCTTCGGCGGTACCTGGGACTACGGCTACGACGTCTACCACCTCCACCAACACGTGAACAGCATTCACGAGCAAAGTGACCAGGCTCACCACATTCATAACACTTCAAATCAGAACCTCCCGAGCGACCACGACCACCTCCACGTCCTCCGCCACCACCACCCTTAGAGTTATTATATAGCTCAACTCTCCAACCATTCTTACCATCCAAGTCACGGATTGCATCCTGTGCATCCCTATGGTCATCAAAATCAACAAAAGCATAGCCTGGTGGTCTTCGAGCAGCCCATACACTCCTAATCACTCCAAAAATACGAAACTCATCTTCAAGATCCCTTTCAGACACTCGGGAATCCAAGTTACCAACATAGACACGAGCCATCCCTGTAAACAAGTCGATGAAGATGAAGAACGTGATAATTTATACAACAATTAAATTGTATACGGTAACACAGACAATTGCAATTTGAACATGACATTTCAATTTAAAGTGAAATTGTTTTGTTTTCTATCTCAATCTACTCTTCTTGACACGGCTTCGACTGGCGTTAAGTTCCACCAATGAGGGAAGAGGCTGAGGCACTGGAACGTTCATCGTTCTGTACCACTTTCTCATGTTTTCATGGAAGCTCTTTGACAACCCGATTGGAGCATAAGGACTTCGCTTACAAGGTTTATTATCCTCAACAGACAAATCTCGAACAGTTTCTATAACCATTTCATCGATCGCTGTCTCCTGGGACAACCCTTTACCTTGCACATTGTCTGGAACATCTTGAAAAGTCTCCTCTTTTAGTGAAGTAGATTTTACTTCTTGGGTAGATTGAAGATCTTCGTCAATATTGGCCACCCTGGCTCTACCAAATAGTGTCAGATTCGGTCTCTTTCTCGGAGGAGATAAATTTACAAATTCTTTCCAACTAACAGAGATTTCTCTAGGTTGGGATTGGACTTCTCCTGTTATGTAAGTATGTGTCTGTGTAGCCACTATTAAATGTGTCTGTGTACCCACTACTGGGGTTAAACTAAAACGCACGGCTTCAGAAGATTCACTGATATCACTATTTTCAAGGCTGATATCTAAAAGCTTCCACAGAGGATCAGAGGGAGGAATCTTACTTGCCAAACAATTTTTCTTAACATAATCCAACTCCATGGCCCAGCAATTCGGTGTAGTTGACACTACCCACTTGGGTGCAAGCAGTTGCAGGGCCCATTCCAGTTCTTCCCTCGACGAGTGAATTGAATAACAAACGTGCCAAATCCCGAACTGATCTTGAACTGCTTCGTAAAATTTCTGTCTCAGTTTGAAATCTGCTTGGGAGTACTCTTCCTCACATGCGTACCATTGAGTGGAAGGGCGGATGATGAGAGGTTCGGGGAGGGAATTTACTTGAGCCTCTTCAATCTTGGCTTTTGCTCTCTCGGTTAATTTGGGGAAGCCGTCGAATAAATGGAAGCGAGAGGATGAATCACTGGATAGAATGTCTGGGAATGTGAGGGTTATGGCTTTGTAAAATCCTGGGTGCAAATTTTTGTCGACGTATATTTTTGATCCGAACGTCCTTGAAACTTCTGCAAGGATATCTTCCTGACCAAGAAGGTCACTGGTCAGATACACGATCTGGGCCTCTGGGTGCTTCCATATACAATTGATGACCTGCAGCATGAAGATACAGTTATTTAAAATGCAAAAGGGAATCTAATTTGTGTATCTAAATTCACATACTCTATTCATCTTAATATCTCTGAGGCTACCTATTCAGATGGCGATGAAAAGCCAAAAAAGAATGATAGTGGCACCTTCATGCTAGTTATGGTGAAGAGGACGAAGTTGAACATGCGTTCTTAATGAAGACACCTCAACTTTGCAGCTCTAGATTAACTGTCTAATCAACGATGCCTTAACATATGCATTGTTCTACGGTTGCTTATTGGCAGTAAAGGTAAAAAAATAATGGTCCTGGACATGCCATAATAGATTAAGTAAACGATGAATCGCCTAACAAGCATATCACATCGAATATTTGAATTGCAGAACCAGTAGGCAATAACAAACACATGTTCATACCGGAAAAAACACCTGATATATGGAATTCATAATGGTCAACATGAAATCATGAACGTAGCAACAGAAAGAACATAGTACCACAAGCACCCTAGATCATACAAACAAGTTTTAAGTAGTGTCTTCAGATGATGTTGGTTGAGGGACTAATAAGGTTCTAGATAACATAAATTACGAGTGAGTGACTGAAAGTATTTACTTGTCTTATCGCTGACTGCTTGCTTGGCAACCTCTGAGAGTATTTTCCAAATGTACAGTCTAAGAAGACAAAATCGAGACGACAACTAGGCTTCCTCCCTTTTCTGCCAATATACTTTTCTGGTAAGTTCTTCAGACACTCAGGGGTGAGTCTGCAATCTCCAGTGTGTAAAACGTGTCCAAACTCACCCTCAAACAAGAACATTACAGCTCCTGAAAAATCATAATCTCAATCAATAGAATTACACTTATCAGTGTTTCAAAAATTGGAAAAATCGATCTATTTCCTAATCTCCATCATGAGTTGTATACTCTATCTATAAACTCCAATTTCAAATTTGCAGAATATAAGCGAACAATAGAAGATAACGTGAGCTAGTTAGTACCTACCAGGGCAGTGATTCGCATCATAAGCAGTGACAGTGAAAGGTCCATCAAGATCGGTAATAACCATCGACTGCCCCACCTCAATCTCTATGAAACATGAACAATCCAGCTGCCAAAGAAAAGGAACAATTCAATAAACCAAATTCCAAATACATCTCCCATAATCAACTCTCATGCTTTGAACATCTCAAACAACCACAAAACTCGTAAAGAAAAAAAATGTTTAGAAGATTTCTTCGACCTGGGGGAAGTGTTGAAGGACGAGAGATTTGGTCATGCGAGTGGAGTATATTGGATAGGATGCGCTAGCGATCCCAACGGAATGATCTCTGTGCGCATGAGTGAGGAAATGGTGCCTTTTTCTCTGAGAAGACGGAGTCCATGTATCCACTGAGAACGGCAGACCTTTGGGCAATTCAATCGGCATCTTCAATAGACACTGGCCGTCCACCAGAACCTTCAGAAATATGCATGTAGCGATCGACAGGTAAAACCCTAATTGAATTCGCCCGACGATCTTCCCTTCCCCAAAGCTTGCAGTTGAAGATAAAGAGGGACGGTTTGGGGGGGAAGACAAAATTTAACTGCTGAAGACCGAATATTTATTTACATGATCGGGTGAAACAGTCTACGTGAAAATTTCGGGAGTTGGACAGATGGCGATTAACTATTGGTGGGTGAGAAGGGTTTCAGGATTGAGCTTTGGTCTTTTCATGTTTTAAAAATAATTGACCAACATTTCAAATTTTGCGAAAATGCTGAGGCGAAAAACTCAAAATTATTGTTATAACTTTTATTTTTTTATATGGTTAACCGTATCATTATGGTGCAGTGCGGTTATGGTGATGAATTTTCTACCTGTAATGGTTATGGTATTTTAGTCATTTCATGCTTATACCGGTGATTATTATATAAATATAATAATAATTTAATATTAATAACATAAGTAAGATTTTTACTTTTAAATTTCATGAATCTATAATTTCAAGGCAAACTGTAATTGAATGATATAAATATTAAATGTTATCAGCGTTAATTTTAAATGATGCTAATGTTAAATATTTTTATTGTTTGTGACATAACTTTATGTATTTATTAATATAACATTTATAATGTTCTATTACATTTCACATTGGGGTGAGTATACGATTAAAATCATGGTTATGGTAATAAAAATTGTACTTGTAATAGATATGATATGCAATTTAAAAATATGGTATAGTAAGATATTTAATATATCCATACCATACCCTATTGACCGACCTACTTTCGATCCGACTACAACAATCGAAACACCCATCTTGTAAAATCGAGCAAAACGATTCCTTTAACTGTAAAAAATATATTTTTTACACATGGTATACTATAATATTTTCACCTTTTTACCTTGATTTACCATATCAACAGAGTTTCTAGCTACAACATCGTCTTCCTTCATACCCACCCAACCCAAAGCAAAGAACCTCTCATCAATTGGCTCCACAAACCCCACCTCCTTAGATAATTCTCATCCTCGGCGGCGGTTCCTGAAAACCGTCAGGACTGAATGTTGTTGCGTTTGGTCTGAGAGAGTAGATGGCAAAGTCATTATTCAAGACACTGCTGCTGCTCTGTCCTGTCGGGGAGAAATTTGGGTGCGTAGGGGAAAGGTAACAGCTCCTGTAAGCAGACCCGTGCTGCCGGAGAGGGCTCGAACATGGAGAAACAGGCAAAGACGTTATCATCCTCGTGTTGTCCCTGTCGAAACAATAAACTTACAGTTCATAAATTTGTGCTACAATGAAGAAACCAAGCAATAAAAGCTAAATCTCAGTAGATTGTAGTAGCAAGCTCGGAAATTACAATATTTCATCGCGTATTTAAAACTGATTAGTTAGTTACCTTGGGCTTGTTGAAGTTTTAGAGGTTCTACGAACGGGCCTTGCCACGTACTCCATCTCAACTACTGTGCTCGGGCGATACGAGTGCAGATCAAGAGCAGCCTGATCAAATTCAAACGGTAATTGGTAAGTAATGCCAAGTCATCTCATACTGTAAAACCAGTTAGGGATGATAAAAAAAGACTGTCTGGACCAAATTCCGGCCCGAGACCGACCCAAAATCGAGCGGGCAGTTTTTTTCTTCAATATTGGTTTCGGGCTTTTTCCCCAAAAGCCCAACTAGAACCGGAACTGCCCGACTTTAAAGAAAACTCTAGAAATTCATGGCGTAAACCTTGAAACACTAGTAATTCATGACCTTGAAGCATTTAACAACCCTTTGATCGGTTCCATAAAGGAAGTGCGACAGATGACGAGCTAGTTCAAGATCAAAACTTCGTTGATTTTTTTTTGCCAATCCAGCTGATTTTTTTTTTGAATAAAAATTTTGGTCCAAGACCGACTCGGGCGGGTTTGTTTGGCCAAAGTCGGTCTCGGTCCTCCAGATGTCAAGACCGAAATCTCGGTCTCGGTCCTGCCTCCAAGACTGGCCCGCCCCGCCCATGATCAGCCCTAAAATCAGCTATAAGTAACTTTAGAAATACTTACTGGTGGAGTTCGTGTTCCATCATATTTAGGACCGAATGCATCAGGTGTCGATGTTCCATCAAACTTGGGAAGGAAGGAATCGGGTGTGCGGGTCCCATCAAACTTGGTCGGGAAGGAATCAGGCGTTCGGCTCCCATCAAACTTAGAAGGAAATGCATCCCTTGAAACATTGGTACTAGATGGACTAGTAGAAGCTTGGTCCCGAAGAAAACGGTGGTCTAGAAGGTCTGATGCCGAAGGTCGGGCTCCCGGGTCCCGCTGCAAGCACAGCCTTATGAAGTCCCTTGCATCGCTGGAGAGATGGTCGGGAATTTCAGGCACGTCTTTGCTGTTCCCGATTTTGAAAATGGCAGCCACCTGTTGAACCCAAATCCAAAATCAAGGAAGAGAGTTGGGGTTATTGAAAAATTCAAACCTGATGGCAAAGTTAGTGAAGGGCAATTGTACGGACCCCTTCGTATTGGCTCCATGGCGGCTTTGACGTAGCCATTTCAAGAATTGTGCACCCGAGGCTCCAGATATCAACCGATAGACTGCACCCAGTTCCGTTCATCACAAGCTGATGACAAAAATACCAGAAAAGTGAGTAAAAAGCTAATTGGCAGACACGAAGGCGCATAAAAAAGATGAAAGAACATGATAAAATAATGATTTGTCCAAAAATATGCCATATACCTCGGGTGCCATCCAGTAGGGACTTCCCTTGAAAGACAACATCGAAGAAACAGAGGTCATCTGATACATAACAAATCGATATCAACGTCACATTAGTACAACCCAACTGCAATAGACCGACTATATCTATCTATGCTATTTATATTCATAAAGCATACGGTCAGGGACGAAGTCAGGGCAAGGGAGCAAGAACGAAGGTGTGGATAAACAATACAAAAATGACGGGCAAATATAGAACTTCAAGGACTAAATCGGAACACTAAATGTAGAGAAAAATGGCATCTTCCTTTCACATCAATACTTATAATGTGTTTGGATAATACCCATTTCCACCTAAGTGGTTCTAAATTGAATCTTCTTCTTCCTTTTAAAAATTATGTTTTAGGGTTCTACTAGGATCAAGAGCAAAACACAAGATGAAGGCAATCCCAATTTAGTTAGATTTCTAAGTTGAAAATTCTATTAAATATTTATGGAATATTATTCATAGATAGTATCATACATACTAATAAGAATTCATACTAATCAAAATGGATAATAATATTCCATCATAACTCTCATATCCTCCATAGTTATAGGGCAGGGCAGTAAGACTCCTCATTTTATTGGTTAATCATCCTGATATGAAATGAAATATTCAAATGATTACTAAGAACTCAGTGAAATGCATTAAGACAACATACATGCTTAGCCATGCCAAAGTCGGACAATTTGACTTCACCGTTTGGATGAACTAGTATGTTTGCACCTTTTATGTCCCTGTCATTCCATGAAATGTCTATAACAATCAAAATATTTTTACCACAATGAAATTAGTAAGAAATAAAAAAGACATCTTTAATAAAGTTGATACCTGTGTACAACATTTCTCCCATGAAGGTAGGCGAGGCCAGAAGTTATCTGCCTTGTGTAGTTTCGAATCACAGGTTCCTCAAATTTTCCGTAATCTTGGAGTAATTTATGGATAGAGCCACCAGAGACGTATTCAAGATAAACTGACAGTGCTTCTTCTCCCTATTAATATCAAATAACACAATGTCTTCAATATATCCATAACCGAAAACATTTGAATGAAATATTGGCATTATGGTTCAAGATATACCATTTCACTTCCATAGTAACGAACTATATTCCTATGTGAAAGGTGACTGAGCAAATTTATTTCCTGCAAAAATAAGAAAAGAAAACTGCATAAGAAACCAATTTCTATTTGCAAAATCAGAAAATTTTCATAAGAAGATGACAAATGCTCACTTGGTTAAGTTGCCTCAGACACTCTCTCAAGGTACGATCATCAGAAGCAACCTTAACTTCCTTTATAGCACACATTCTCCCTTCACTGTTAAATTCAAAATAATTTTTATATAAAAAAATAATGATGATAATACTAATTGATTCATAATATCACTGTACTACCTAAATCCAAGGTAAACATGTCCAAAAGTTCCTCTCCCTAGAAGCCTTCCCCTCTTAGCCTTTGAGAAAGAACCTGTAGAGCTCTCAGCAGTTCTTGATGACGGGTTTGTTGGAGAACTTGGTGGAAGAGGAAGACGATAACATTGGCTACTCGATGGAGACTCTAATCTCGGGTGAAGAGGTGATGTGGGGCTGGTGGGACCCTTCGAACTCAGACCAGGGCTTCTTGGCAGCTCAGTAAAATTTGAATCACTGAGTCCCCTATCATTTAAATGTTGAAGACATATCAGCAATTGGCTAACTAAGAGATGTGAATTTTAAAATGTCTACTAACATTGGCAATAACCAATCTAGTGACTAATCAAATCTATAAGGGTTGATGTGATTTCAATCTCAAACCCGAAAATCTGTACTTAACACTAACCTAAACCCATCATTTGAGCAATATACTGAAGAACAACAACAACCAGTCAAGGAAAGGAGCTTAGATTCATCGATTCTCTAAAAAAATTATCTTCCAACATCTCCAGTTTTTTAGAAACTTAATCACCCTTCAATCCTCAAATTCCTCTCTGAATTGAAACTAATTTCTATGTTGATCCCTAAAATAGGCCAAACACCAATTGGAAATTCATATACTATGATGAGCTTAGCAACGCGGATATACAGTGAGATCTTAAGGCGAAATGAAGAAACCCCGCACGATCTATCAACGAATCTCAAACTCCAACTATAATTGACTGAAATTAGCCACCTGTGCGGCCCGAATTGACCGTAGCCATTGACGGGTGGGTGATCCTCCGATGACCCAGAAGAGCTCACGCTCGACACAGATACCGATCCGTTCTCTACTCCGAATGCCGTTGGAAGGGGCAGAGGAACGTCCCTCTTCTCCGCGCAGTCACTGGAGAATCCTCCAGACGATCCGCCGCCCAAATCCCTGCTGTTCCATGGCGATTTATTGAGGAAGCCACCGTCGAAGCTCTTGTGGGGTTTAGGCTCCTTGAAATTTCCGACGGGGGATTTGGGGAAACTGTGGTGGTGGTGGATGGTTTTGGGGGAGGGAGTAGATTCCTCTCTGCTCTTGCCCGACTTCTTTGGCCACCAAGCAGGCATGGTTTTCAAGAGAGAGAGAGGGTCGAAGTCAAAGTGAGAAAAAAATTGGAAATGGAGATCACAGTCACAGAGGCGATTTATACGAAGAAGATTCAAGGAAGACGATGAACTGAAGTTTGAAAATGGATGGAAATGGCTTCTTCCCTTCCAAAGAGAGACAAAGACAGAGGAAGCGGCCAAAAAGGCTACAGTGATGAACAGCTAAGACGACTTGTGTGGGGGACGGCAAGAAGGTAGTTGGATAAAGGGACACTGTCTGACGTGGCACTTCCTACCTAGATGTATATGTGAGTTATTTAATTTTAACATCCAAAAAATAAGGATTAAATTTAAGTATTTACATGGATTTTTGACTTTTTGTAACGAACTAACCGAACTTTAAAAATTTAAAACAGGTCACCTCAATTTAGACGAATGTGCAAATAACTACCTCTGTTCAATTTCCGACGAATTTCTGTTGAATTTCCGACAAAATTATGTCAACAGTTGACGATAAATTGGACGAAAGTAATTATTTGCACGTTCGTCCAAGTTGAGATAACTCGTTTTTTATTTTACACGTTTGGGTAGCTCGTTGCAACGTCCAAAGTTTAGGTAACTCATTGGTATTTAACCCAAATAATAATATTTACTTAGTGAAAAACTATTAGTATTGTTATTTAACTAATTAATTTTTAAATACAATTTTATAACGATTGAAATTAAAAGAGAAATTTGGAAATAAGATGAAAATAAGTAACTTTTTCTAGTTTAAAAAAAAAATAAGTTCACATTCAGAATAGCATGGGGAAAAAATAATTAAATTCTTCTATTTTAGTATGCAACAAGTAAGATTAGATATACAAAATGTTAATAATATTTAGTTGTAATACAAAATATGCATATACAAGTGTAATCTTAATATCATAACTCTTATTTGGATTAGTGACCTGATAATCTAATTTACTAATTACTGCATTCAAAATTATATCATTTAAAGTTATTATTAAATATAATATTTTTCTTAGTATTTTCATTTTGAGGGACATCTGTCCCAAATGATCCAAGTAGATCATAGAGGAGGGCTAGAACTCCATTCTCATCCATTATAGTTTAATTTCAATACATTTAATGCAATCTTACCCATTGAATGGGGTATTGTTCCTAGAAAATAGTTTTTAGTGCCAAAGATATTTACATTAAATTAATTAAATACAAATTAAAAAAATGTTTTTTTTCATCTTTTTCTTTTTAGTTTTAGAAATAAAATAAAAGATGGAACACTTGAATATGTTTTAATTAGTTTTATATAAACATTAAACTTATACAATAACCAATCATCTATATATATATATCAGTGTTATCATAATCGTTCTAGATCGGCGGTCCAATCGAAAACCGGATCATATCCAGTTTGGTTCAATTAAAATATCGAATTGCACATCAACAACGTTTGAATTAGTATGAACAGGTTGATTTTGTAAAAATCGGTCGGTTTTCAACTTGTTTTTTGACAGTATGATTTTTTTAACATACCAATCGGGTTTTTCAGTTTAAACTGATTGGTTTTCAGTTATTAGGTTTTCGATTGATTAGACCAATCACCAATCATTTAAATAAACAACTGGTTTAAAACTTAGGTTACGTTTGTGTGTGTTAGATTGTGTTTGAGAGTAATGTGTATATTTGAGACTATATAATTTGTGTGCATTTTGATACTATATAGTTTGAGGTAATTATGTAAGTGTTTGAGACTATATAGATTGTAGTTTGTAACTTTGTATTTCCAGTTTTTTTTTTACGTAAGAGCAGTGAACCGGATCCGTCTGGGTTGATCTGACCGAACCAGGAACCGTCCCTCTCGCCGGTCTGATTATGATAAAACTGCTCTATATATCAATCTGAATTATATACATTTAATATTTTATATTATTTGTATTGATATTTATTGGTATACAAAAGTAGTAGTATTACCCATAGTTATCAGAACCGATCCGGACCGGCGGTCCGAGCGGAAACCAGATTCCTGTCCGGTTTGATTTAGTTAAAAGATCATTTTACAAATGAACAGTGTTTGAACCGGACGGTTTTTAAAAAAACGTTTGGTTTCCGATTCACTTTTAAGTTGAATTTTTGTGGGTTTTCGGTTTTTTCGATCATTTTTTGGGGGGGTTCGGTTTTTGGTTCTGCACAAACCAATCGGCTTAACCCAATTGGTTAAACCGGTTCACTACTATTGTGTATTGTGTTTGAGAATTGAGAGTAATGTGTGTTTGATATTGAAACTATGTAGTTTGTGTGTGTGTGAGACTATGTAGTTTGAGATAATTATGTTTGTGTTTGAGACTATGTATGTATTTTCAGTTTTTTTCCCTTGTGAACATTGAATCGCACACTAAACCGGGTTGAACCGATCCTCTTGTCGGTTCGATGGCCGGTCCGGTCTGATAACTATGATATTACCCAACTATTACAATTGGAATCATCTAAAGAAGATTAGGATGGCATTTTCGTAATATTATGCATATGTATATATATAATATATACGTATCGGTTTACAAGATTACAACAACAGAAAAGACAAGGAGTGGACCTAAGCGCGTGACTTTCCACTTGTCACACCATGTATTTGGCGATTAATATTTAATTTATTATTATTATAAAATGATGTGGACATCATTATCAATTATCATTATTAAATAACAATATTAAGTGGAGATGTTTTTTTCAACTATATATATATATGTGGTTAGATATTTTGTTATTATTATAAATCAGTATAAATTACTGTATATATATATATAGTAATATATATATTATATTATGTATAAAGGACGTGTATAACGTAGTTGAGGTTGAGGATGTCCATTCTTTTTTTCCGACGTCACTAAATACGTCAGTAATTACATCGGCCCACGTATGACTACCGAAAATTTGCACTCATACACCCAAACTTTGCCTTTAAGAGCAACTTGCACCAGCATCTTTGTTGTAGAACAATGTGCCCCTAAGATTTGACAGTAACGAATGCAATCAACCCAAGCCACTAACTCATTGCTCTAAAATATAGTTTAGGGTCCAAGTTGCTCCAACGGTTATAGTTCTGGTCCCTTAGTGCAATTTATAAAAAATATAATAAAGAATTACATGTTATGAGGTGTTTGATTTGAGTATTAACCATGTATTAGTATTAATTAATACAATGTTTGATTAGAAATAATTATATGTATTAACTAATACATATGTATTAGCTAATACACAATTATAGTGTTACTTGAGTATTAACTAATTCATAATCTAACCATGGTATTATTTAATACATAGTAAAAATTTACTTAACTACCCTAAGTCTATTAATCCTAACTAAGAATAGTTTATCATGTTAGTTTTTAGTTTTTATCAAACTTTGTGAATTTTAATATAAAATATTTTAAAATTATTATTTACTCAGATTATATAATAATAACTAATTAAAAAAATTAATATATTAAATGAAAATAAAATGATGTAATACTATTTATAAATTTTCATTATTAATTATTCTATATATATTTTATTTTTAAAAAAATAAATCACTAAGTCAAACATAATAACATTTTTTGAGTACCATTCGAATTCAGAAACAATATATGAATTTATTTCGATAATGATATATGAAATATAATTAGTATTTCAAAAGAATAGTTAAAAGGTTAAAAAAACATTTACTCAATAATATTTTAATATTTGCTCGTCTATTTGATATTTTTTAAAATAAATATATAACACTAAATACAAATATATCATTTACTCTCTTTTTTGACTGTGTTATGTGCATGTGTCATGAGGAAAAAAAACTTAGAAGTGTTTATTTAACTGTTTTGTTATTATATTTTGCTAACTGTGGTTTCAAATGTCATGTTGTTCTCAAAATCGATTTGTAAAATCATGTTGTCTGTAAAATCATGTAGTTCCACATGTTTATAAAATCAATGCAATGATCTATTTTTTCTCTTCAATCAAAAATCAATCACACGACGTCGCTTTAGAACATGAAAATTTTGAAGCTTATGCATGAGAGTAACATTTTAATGATGAAATTGCAAAGAGTAGAAGAAAAGAATCGAAGTGGATTGAACCACTCATTACTCAAAGGGGAAATTATATATTTTTTTAAAAACAAATCGTAATTTTTTTCCAATTTTTATGAATATATTTTATTTTTTAAAAAAAATTCATGTGTACAATTTATGTACATTGCAAACTAAATTTAAGGGTGTTTAAGTTTTTTTGTCACTTTACGTATAATTTTATATCGAATCAAACACTATCTTAGGTTATACATGTATAAGTATATCTTAATACATATCACATTCAAACATAGTATTACCTAATACGTGTATTACCTAATACGTGTATTACCTAATACGTGTATTACTTAATACGTGTATTACCTAATACGTGTATTAACTAATACGTGTATTAACTAATATGTGTATTAGCTAATACATCCAATCAAACGCCCTCTTAGTTTATTTACTTTAACACTCTTGATTTAAATTTATAAAAATAATCTTATAAAATGTATTAACAAAATCCATATTTTATTCAAAAAAATATATATTCTTAGACAACAAAATTGGTATACTTATTTTTTTATATAAGAGAAATTCGAAATTTTTTAAAAAGTAGGTACTGTGCTAAAAGAATTTGAAAAAGTAACTATAATGAAAAAATATTTAGCAAAATGTATATAATCGCTACTGGGGTAGCATTTTTTAACTCTTGCGCTAGTTCGAGTATTTAGAAAATACGAATATTTGGAAAATGATTCCCACGCCTTACAGGCTTACAGCATGAAATCGAATTTATTTTAATAAATGTAATAATTGCTTTGCTTCCAAACCTCTAGCTTCGGATAACCTTCTGTGCGTACGGATGCCGTTTGTCTTCTTCTGACATCACCGTGTCCGTACTGAACGGTGGAGCCAATGGTCAAAACATGAAGTCTTTTTAAAAAGAAAAGGTAAAATAATCGTTATTTCGGTTAATTTTTTTTAATATATATATTTTAGTCGAGTTTGTATTTTTTATAAATTATAAAACTAATAAAATATTTATAAAAATATTATAGTTAAACCTTTAAAACTTTATTATAAATAAATATTGAGTTATGATTTAATGATTAATTTGAGTTCCAATCAATAAATTTATGTGTTGTATCTTACTCAAATTAGCATTTTTCTACATGCGGAGTCTATCGAATTTTGACTGAATCGAAACTTAATTATAACATATGGATAATTATCAAACATATATTTGAACTTGACATGTTTTGAGAGGTAGGTACCTAAACTTTTTTTGCCTCAAATAGGTTGTCTAACTTTCTTAAATAAGCAAATAAGTGCATTCCGTTAAAAATAAATGGAAAATATCACGTGATGAGCAAACAGGTACATGAACTTACACGAATTAGCAAGTATATATCTGAACCGATTCAAAATGGTTCGGTCGAATCCTTTTATTTAAAAAAGTAGTAATACATAAATTGTCTAGTGTCGATCCATAATACACAATCACCCATCTATAATACAATCAACTGGAAAAAAATCCAATACATAATACATAAACCTATGATCATTAATACATAAACTTCAAAAAAATCAATACATAATACCTAGGTATAGAGTTAAGTGGGTTTGAAGAGAGAAAGAGTAATGACGGTCATCATCCCGCCTGCTCACGTCGCTAACACTGATAGTGAAGACGATCCACATAAAGATTAGAAGAGAAGTTGGTGAAAGGTGACGTGACGACTTATGTATATATATTCCACATTTGTAATTTACATGTAATTAATGAGATAATTATCAAACAGGTACATGAACTTGACAAGGTTTGGCAGGTAGGGACGAAGCCGATTGTCGATCCCTAGGTATTATGTATTGGACTTTTTTGAAGTTTATGTATTAAAGATCATAAGTTTATGTATTATGTATTGAGTTTTTTTCCAGTTGATTGTATTATGGATGGGTGATTGACTGGTTGTATTATGGATCGACACTCGATAATTTATGTATAAATTTATTTATTTTTAATAAATTGGTTCGACTTAACCGATTCGGATCCGATTCAGATATCTACTTGTTAATTCGTGTAAGTTCAGATACTTGTTTGCTCATCACATGATATTTTCTATTTATTATTAACGAGAGATACCTATTTACTTATTTAAGAAAGTTATGCAACCTATTTGCGACAAAAAAATTAAGATACCTATTTGTCAAACCATGTCAAGTTTAGATACTTGTTTGATAATTAACCCTATAACATATATAAAAAAAATGAGTACAGCATATCAAACACATTCATGGTTAATTATTATGTAAACTTGTGTATTATTTTCATAGAAGAATGAAATAAATGAATGAAATCGAATAATAGAGGAAATTAAATATTGAATTGCAGTGTTTGAAAAAATGCAACCACATTTTTTTTTTCAATCGTTTAATTCTCATTTTCTTAAGTAGAGAAAATATAAGTTTCTAAAATATTTGTTAAATAAATCTCCACATATGATTAAGTTCATTCTCATGATGCTGACATAATATATATATATATATATAACTTTTATTTTAAATGACAGATAAGTATCGACGGTTAGGTTGTCCCCACTCCGCAATGAAAAATAATAAAGTTTAATAGTTATACATTAGAAAATATTAATATAGCTAATGATATATTTTTTTTTTTTTGGCCAACTGCTAATGATATTTTAAATGGTAACAATACGCATATATTAGTTGGTTAAATCATCATTACACCCTACTAAATTAAATTCATTGATATCGGCACAAATCAGTGGAATATATTATATAGAAAGAGAACTGTTACACTTACATAGATATGGTCTGCAATACTAGAGTGTTAATAACCAAATTATTCTTACTTCGATTTTAGACACTTTATAAATTAATATTTAAACTTTATTTTTTTTTAAAATTGTTACCTAAACTTTAGTATTTTGAGTCAATTGCTAACTCAGTTAAGTTTTCCGTTAAATATAGACGGAAAATGACGTGACATTACATGATTGATTCATAATTTTAAAAACTAAATATATATTTTAAAATATAAAAAAAAACTGTAAAATTAAAATGGAAAATATGAGTTTTTGATATAATATTTTATTAAAAATATGAAATAAAAATAATAATAAATAATTAGTTTTTTGTTTCATATTTTCAATAAAAATATTATATTAAAAACTCTTATTTTCTCTATAAATTTTCTAGTTTTAAAAAATCATTTAATTTTCTAAATTATGGACTAATCATGTGTTGTCACATCATTTTCCGTTCATATTTAACGGAAAAATTGACATTAACTCCGAAAGTATAGGTAGCAAAATTTTAAAAAATAAAGTATAGGTAGCAATTTATAAATTGGTCAAAGTTGGGGTAGCAATTTGGTCATTAACTCAATATTATAATAAAAGTAATTACAATATTAATAGATAGATTAGAACAAGTTTTTCTAGTGTATATTTTTACATAAATTACTTTGCCCTTTTCAATAATTCGAGCCCTAAATCATTGACTTAGATTTATGAACTACTTTTGGTTCTATAAGATAATTTAGTGTCATTGTATATCAAATTACTAAAGAACAAGACAATAGACATGTGGCGTGACAATATTATAATAAAAAATTATATAAATTAATAATAACGATGCCAAGTTGTCTTGTATATAATGTAATAATAATACGTATTATATAATGTTAAAAGGACGATCATTACAAGTAAACAAACTATGAAATATATATTGACGTGGGAAATCAGTTATACAAAATTGACATATATATCTTTTTTGGGTCATGTATATACCAAGTCGAGACAAATAAAGTAAATTATGCGTTTATTAAGATTAATTATAAATTTCCGGAAACAGTGGCAAAAACGATTACAGTAGAAACTTCAGGGATATTTGTATACATTACAAAAAATTCAGGAGGTAATTTCATATCATGAACAACTTCGTGCCTCATTTTCTGAAAAAGTAAATATAGTCCTTAAATTAATTATTCTAAGATGATGAAAATTGGGCAATTACGGTTTATCATTAGAAAGTTGCATGCCTAATAATCATAGGAAGACATAATCACGACTTTTAATTTACTATCATTTGGAGATCATTAAAATAATAGTTATCCTTAATGCAATCATTAGTGCCATTGGCCCAATCGTATATCAAATCTTAATATACTAATACAATTTAATTTCCACTTTCTTTACCAATTTTTAATGGATTCTTACCTAAAAGTATATTAAATTTAAACATTATGCAAATTCACACGTCAAAGATTATGTTAAGTTGATTGGACTTATCGATAAAAAAAAAAAGTTGTAATATTTATGCATAAATATGATTAAATCTCACTAAAATCGTTATTTCGATAAAATTTTAATATTTATATTTTCGATCCGAAATTATAAAAGTAATCTCGTATACTAAAAATTGATATATATATTTTCTTTCAAATTAACAAAAAAAATGGTAATTGATGAAAAAGGTTGGGCCTTCAACGTTGGTATGTTTCAACACAAAGTAACACCTTATCTTAGAATTAATGGGTTGGTTTTAGGATATCGTGTTAGATCATTGGATCATTATTTCGACCCGACAAAGAGATTTGGCAGTTTTTATTTTTGTTATTAACCCGAACTCGATATTGACCCGTTGGGTTTACCGTTAAACGCATCTCTTTTGTTATTGTATATTCTTTAACAAGTTATTAATTATTATCTAATATCCGATTTGAATTTTTATTTTTTATAGATTATAGAGGAGCACACGATTAGGGGTGTCAAAAATTGACCTAACCCGTGGGTGACCCGTCCACGGGTCATGTTTGGGTTAGACTTTTTGACAGACATTTTGACACGATTCATGAATGACCGGTGAAAGCACGAGTCAGGTATGAGTCAGAAGTCTTGACACATGGAAAATATGTATTATTAAATAATAATTAGAGACTTTACTTTAACACATGTGACCCATGAGTTAACTTGTTACCCATGAGTCAGATGTTTCTGGTTTTTTAACTAGTGGTGGGTCGAACATGTCAGTCTGTCCCGCGGGTCAAGGAGGTCGAATGGATCAGACTCATGTCTTACTATTACTGACAGATCAACCTGACCCGCGGGTTGACTTACCGACTCGCGAGTTAGGTTTGAGTTACGATTTTTGACCCATATAAATACATGAGTAAATCGTGTTTGAGACGTTTACATCATAATTTAACACTAATTATTTTAAAATTACTAATGAGACGTGACGTACGTAAAATGTAAATTTGTCTCTATCATAATAATGATACTAATAATAATAATAAACTAACAATTTTCACGTGCCACGTATTTCTCACGTGCATGACACCCCAATAATTCGCCTTCGCCATGTCTTCCACCCAAAGGTCGGCTGGTCCGTATCTTCAGTCACGAACGACCCGCTAGATGTAGCACACGTGTACCTAACCAAATCAGCACCGTTCAGATATCTTTGCAGAATTCGTCTCTCGTGTCCTCTTCTGATTGGCTCCGCCGTCCCAAACACAAACCCAAACACGTCAAAAACTACTGAAAAAACATTATTATTATTTATTTCCCACGTAAAAACATCACCACCGCCGTAGCCTCCAATCCAGTGTAACAACGCCAACCACGTAACCGACTCCTGCCACGTGTCTCGATATCAGTAGGAGATCCGCCTAACATGCCACGTGCCGTTTGTCAGCTATCCTCGTACGCTATTTAAAAGGCTTTCCTCACCCATGGTAGATGATCCATTTTTCTCATGCACTTTCTCTCTCTAGCCCTTTCTCTCTCTCTCTAGAACCCATGGAGCAGAAATTAGTGTTGCGGATCGACCGTAAATCGTCGATCGAGACCGAGCCGAGGACTCTCAGCTTCCGTCAGATCGAATGCGCTAGGGTAAGTTAACGATACTTTCGTCAAGGGGACGTTTGGGTCGGGATTATTCGGGTTGGTTTGAAATGAAGAATCATGAATAACTTATTTTGGAGTTTCGACTCTCGATTCTGATTAGAATTTCGTGATCCAAACAGACCCTAGCTAAGTGTAAGTGCTCTCAATGAGATTGCGTACTGATGTGGTAAGTGTTAATGATGGCAGGAGGCGGCGTTGTTCGTAATGAAAACCAGAAGTATAGAAGAAGCCATGAACATTTTCACAGAGGTAATGAAAATTGAAAATCTTAGGGTTAAGTAACAATTTTTACGTAAATTTCTGTTATTTTTACTTTTCTGTAGTAATTTATTTGATGATCTTGTTCTTCCTGTCTGCACTGCAGGGTCTGGAACCAGTCATTCGAGTTGGAAGCCGACTGGATGTGAGCTCGTCGGAGGATCCGTATTGTGAGATTAAGAGAGAAGTTCTTCTCCCTGCAGAATTCCGGGACATTGTAACGGCTCCGTTTTGAGCGATCTGGCTAGCTAGGGTTTCATAGGGCTCTCTCTCTCACACACTCTTGTAGATATATGGTTCTCCCTGTATATATTTTTTTGGGTGGTTTAGTATTTATATGATCAATTAAATAAAAATAAGGGTTAAATACAAATTATCGATCTCAATTTTAGAAACAAGTTACCCGAACTTTAAAAATTCAAAACGGCGGACTACCTTAACTTGAACTAAGGTGTAAATAGTTACTGTACAATTTACCGTCGACTGTTGACAGAATTTCGTCGAAAATTCGTAAAAAATTGGACGTAGGTAGCTATTTGCACCTTCGTCCAAGTTAAGGTAGTCAGTTTTGAATTTTTAAAGTTCGGGTAGCTCAAAGCAAAACGTTTAAAGTTTATGTATCCTTAGTATTTAACCCTAAAAATAATGGACAACTTAATAGGTTAATAAAAAAAGAAAGTGAATTGATCTCAACTAAAGGGTTTTGGAGATTATTTTTCTATATTTTATGTTAGAAATTATATTATCTAAAAATTACAAATTATACGATATTTAATTAGTATGGATTTGTATGAAAAAATGTGATCTAATCATAATTATATATTTTTTTTCTAAATATATCGAAACAACACATTTAATTTTATATTCTATATATATTATTAATCTTATAAATATATTGACTATTTTTTTCTGTTATTTACAAAATTTGCAATATCTTATAGATCACAGATATACATACTTGGTAAGAATTCACAGAGGACACTGTATTTCACCTCTGATACTAACCTATAAAACAATATTATAATAACATTATCTTCAAGAATACAGGAATTTTTTCAAAAACCATACATTTTTTTTTTTAGAAAAGTAAGTAGAAAAAAAATATTTCGAAAAATAGGTATACGTGCACCCCCGAAAAATAGGTGTTTTGAACAGTAAACTGCACTGTTCAAAATACTATTTGGAAGTTTTTGTATCGTATGTAAAGTTTTGTACATATCGTATTATACAGTCAGTCTAAAAGTAAAAAATTAACGCATAGTTAGCGTCATTGAATTCGTAATTAAATTATCTACGCACAGTAATTTTTTTTATTTTTTTTAGAGTAAGTACATAATTAAATATAGCACCTAATGCATTTAATTATTTCGGTCAAATTATAAAACGAACGATGTTATGTTACAAAATCACTGTATTTTCAATCATAAAAATTACCCTAGATAGATAATTGAATTACGACATAAATGACGTTAACCGTGTTGAGTTTGGACTTTCATGGTATGAGTTATAATCTTTGAAGTAAAATTTTCATATCTCAACTTACGGCAAGCCGTACAGTCAATCCGTAAATCCAAATTTAATATTTTTTGCATCATTTGAATCGCAATTAAAATATCTACTTACTATAATTTTTTAATTTTTTTAATAGATACGTAATTTTATTTTTAATTAAACATCGAGTCGTCATTATGGAACAATTTAAAAAAAAAAAAAAACAGCATCAAGTCTTAGTCCATATGAATACGCGCATCCGCGTATTGCCAACACGCTGCTACCCGGGGATGCGCATATTGCTAACACGCGCTACCCGGGAGTGCGCGTATACCTATTTTTCGAAATATTTTTTTTCTATACTTACTTTAAAAAAAAAAATATATATATAGTTTTTGAAAAAATTCATGTAGGTCGATTAAAACTCGGTCCCACTCTAAGAATTGTAAGTCGGTCTACCCGAATAATCTCCTTCTCTCTCTCATTGAATAGTAAACTTCGAAACGTCAAATTCTCATGTCGTATCTATCGATAGAGAAATTTTGAATAGTAAACTTCGAAACGTCAAATTCTCATGTCGTATCTATCGATAGAGAAATTTCCTTCGCCTCTTTCTAATTTTTACACGTGGACGACAAGTTTTTTTTTCCCCAGTATAATAATAACATTATGACATAAATAGAGGAGAAAACAATTTTCATTTTTTCCATCTACGTGTTGTACTTGTGTACATAAATACATAATAATAAATGCATGATACTCTAGTGCTTCAAAATACAATTTACAGGATTTGATACATGCATGATACAGTTTATATAAAAATAAAATAAACTATTGATAATGCATGATATTTATATAAAATAAATAAATTAACTCAACAGGTATAACAGTTATTTATATCGGCAATGACTCATTTATATTTTTGTGTATAATTAAATGACAATGTACATTTAAAAAATGTAATTTTATGATTAAACTTATCATATTCAGTCACATATATTTGACAAATGTGATTAAATAGTCACTAAAATGACAATTTTGCCCATTCATTTTATCTTATTTTTCATATTCATGTCCAAAATCTCATTTCGGGTTTGAATCAACGAATAAGAGACCGAAGATGAAGATAATAAGTAAAATATTATTTTAATCATTTTTTTGCAATTTTTTTTTTTAAAATCGTTGACTTACATTTTAAAACATAACTAAATATTAAATAGAATAAGTCAACATATTTACCCCTAAAAAAAACTAACCAAATTTCGAGGAAACCAGCATGTTCTTCACTGTCAAGCAAAGAGCCAACCCAACCCAACCCAACCCAACCCAACCCAACCCAACCCAACTCAACAAGACATCTTTGATAGCTCAAAAAATGATCTTTCACTGAAAAAACCCAATCTTTCATATATATACACAAGTCATATCAATCCTAGTCTCAAACATAATCAATGTAGAAACAATAAACACAACACAGTCGATAACTTTCCTTATTGGACAACAATGGCGGCTATTGAGTTGTTTCGCCTGTTTCGAACTGCATTCATTCTGCAGAACAGTTCTCTTAAGATGAATGAGTTCTTTCTACTTCTACCTCTTATGCTTCATTGCTCTTTCAATGCCTTCTGTGCTGATCTTCTCTCTGCGTCTCTTATTAGGTACAGAAGCTACACTGCCTAGAATAGGAGCTGAAGAGGATGGCGCAGATCCTGAGATGTCGGATGCTGCAGTTTCCTGCTTTTGATAATATGGCATGAAGGGAAGATCAGTATGCAAAGCTAAAGCGGTATAACAAAGTTAATGACAAACCCATGAATATACATATATATTGATGTTCAGTAGGGTGTAAAGGGGCGTAGGCTTGTTCATGAACCGGTTCGGGGTCGAACCGATTCAGAACTGAACTGGTATGGTTTGTAAAAAACCATTTATGTTTCTAAAAAAATTGGTATGGTTTATAGAAAAAAGAATTGGTCTGATTCAAACCGATTCAAAACCGGTTCAAAGTGTTTTGGTCTGTTTTTTTAAATAACAATTTCGGTTCGAAAATAATCCGGTTCAAACCGACTGAAAATCCTGTCCAACACACTGAACCGACTGAAAATACTGACCAACTGAAAAATACACTGAGCCGACTGAAAAAAATACTAAACCGACTGAAAAATACACTGAACCGACTGAAAAAACACTAAACCGATTGAAAATCTGTTCCACAACCAACTGAAATCCTGTCCAACATCAACATACGAGAGTCCAATACATCTTTAAGCTTGGTTTATTGAAGACATCTCTAGGTTTGGTTTAATTTCAGACCGGTTTAGTTGATTTTGCTTCAAACCAGTTCTAAAATTATATAGGTTTAAAGTAGTTTAATTTAAATTTAAATATAAACCAGTATCAAAAAACGAATCGATTCAAACTGGATTTTTGGTACTATTTTGAACTGGTCTATTTGAAGCCTAAAAAACTGGTTTGGTTTTGGAACTAGTTCAGCCGAACCGGTTCGAACCAAACCAGAACCAATTCATCCAAACCGGTTAAATTGAACAAGCCTAACGGGGCGGGGCGCCCAGCAAACCAACAGTGCCCAAAGCATAAATTGCCCCGTGGAACGGTTTTGGTAAGAGGAGGTGGATACTGTTGCGGGTCGGGCCATGATAAAGGGGGTGTGGTGTACCATCAACACGAACCCGCATCTATCTACTATCTAAATTTTGCATATATAGAGAGAGATCTGACCTGAAAGGGTCTAAATGCATCGGATTCTACAGAGATCTGGTCAGAAAAATGCTCGGGGAAATACAGTAGATTATCGAGATCAGACAACTCCATATACATTCCGTCCATCAATTCAAACCCGTTGGTAGTGTAACAAAGCTCCTGTTGAAGATCCTCTAGATCATCGTATATTCCATTTTCTTGAACCATAATAGCATTGCCTTGTTCCTGAAGGTAGATTAGATCAATGGAGAAAATAAATGTTCAATTGCTTGTGAAAAGAGAAACTTTAGTCAAAATATCGAATCAAAACAACGAATGGAAGGCGGGTTCGAACTTCAAACCTCATTTACCGAATTTTCGATTGGGGAGTTGAGGAATTCATCCAAATAGAAACCAGACATCAGAGGATCATCAGGACACAATTCTTGATGCTCATTGGACAACTGCTGCAAACTGCTAGACGGACATGCTTGAGAAAGAGATTCAATAGTTGTGCTTTGAGGCATGTTATTTTCATCTATGGTATTTGGGTTTAGGTTCTTGGGTTCGGTATTAATGGGGAAAGCAGCATCGACTTCCTCGTCCCAGTCTTCCTCTCTAAATGGAGCTCCGTATTGAGCACCATTCCGAGGTCCAAGGCCATCCTTCTGAAAAATCTTACACAGCACATATGCATCCTGCAAATATTTGATATCAAATCAAGAACTCAATTGGGTTTAAGGTTTAAAGTCCAGCAAAGCAATTCAAATTGGATCAAAGAAAAGAGAACTGACAAATTGGTTCAAGAACTCAATTGGGTTTAGGGTTTAAAGTCCAAAAAATCAATTCAAATTGGATCAAAGATCATTTTTTGTGTGCTAAAATTGGATTAAATAATTAAAAATCAACATTTTATGATAAAAAATAAGTCATGAACGTTTACCTGCTGGATTCCTCTTTCAGCCAAACTCGGATCAGTGAGTCGGTACTCGTGCATGACCCAGTTCGTTCTTTCTGCTTTTGGATCTTTTCGGATATGAAAAATCAAAGTTCGGATCTTTCCTGTCGATTCACCATTGTAAAGGACAAGTCTGTCATTTCCAGAAGTCTTCCAGAATCCGTGTGGTGTTGAACGCTTTGCGCGATCCCCTTTCTTCTCTAGTGGCCAAAAGAAGAACCATTCTCGATCCCCACTCTTCAGAAAAGATTTAGCTGATAAAAAAAACACAATTATTTTTCCTGAACAAGCATAATCATAAAGTTCTTCAAATGGGGAAATCAAGTATATACCAGGAAGTTCCTCAGGATCATATGCACAGATATTTATTTCAGAGATGGCTTCAAGTTCCAATATTTTGCCTAAAATCTTCCTCTTGAGCCAATACATGACCAATTCCACATCAGTCGGATGGAATCGGAACCCAGGAGGAAGCATACTACTTGCCATCTATAATCGTGCCTTTGGCCTTATATATCTTCTTATTCGATGGTATGAATGAGCTTTACAGAATAAAAACAACAACTAACTAGTAGGAGCTAGCTTGAGAGGTAGTGTCAGGTCCAGTGGCGGAACAATATCTTCCTTGAAGCACACTGCCCCCAGATCATGAGAGCCAAAACCCACCACTGAAAAGGTATGTTGCCGAGGCTCAAAGACATTTGTTGCACAAAGATTTCCTGTTTTTCGGGCAAGAAACAGTCAATTTCTACCGTCCCAAATTCATGTTCCAAATTTTCAAATGAATGAATCCTCTTACGATTATATTCTATGTTTAGCTTCAGATTCATCCAAATTGCTCAATTGACAACCCAAAATTATGACATAATCGGCTAAAAATGACGGATATATCTGTTATCGAATCAAACTAAGGTACGATCAAGAACAGATTGAGACCTAACAGCAGATAAAGCATAATCGAAGCACAGAGAAACCGGGTATTCCCAAAAAATAAGGTCAGAGGACAATAAACAAGAAAGAAACATTAACAACCCTAAATTTCTTGTCGCAGCCGAGCAGCGATCGAAGCAATACAATCAGACGGTCGACTAAAACCCTAATAGCATTCTAAACGAGATTCAAAGCTGCGAGCTCGAGAAAGTGTAATTAGAGAACCAAGAAATAGCACACCCGACAGTTATTGCAGGTAAAATTATTCTAAAAAATAACACACAAGATCGATTTTTGAGGATTCTTTGTCTATAATTGCCCGAGAAAAGTTAAACTTACCAAAAGAAGATTAAAGCAGATTCAAGAGAATATTGGGTCAACATGAATCTTGCCAATTACGTAGAAAGAACCAGTTTTGTACCAGAAAATTGACACACAATCGCAGACAGAGAGAGTTTGTACCTCGGTGATGCGATGATTTATGGAACAAGAACCAGAGCGAGAACTGATAATTGGGAAGGGTTTAAATCCTGTGGACTTGTCTGTTCCTTCCCCCAATCTGAGACAGCTTCTTCAAGAAGCAAAGTTCAGAGTAGACTGTCCGATCCTCTAACTTTATGCTATACATAAATTGATCCTATAACATTTTTAATATCCCTCAATTTATTTGATTTATAAATATCTAAAATATGATTCTTATGTTTCGAAAGGAAAATCCAAAAAAAAAAAAAGATCTCTAAAATAAAATTTCCTTTTATCGAATTTCAAACTCTTACTCGTGTAGATAAAAATGTTTTTTTTTTTTAAATCTTTAAGCAGTAAAATGCGATAATATTTCTACATTTGATACTGAATTGGTTTTAGATTTGCCCGGACTCCATGTATCTTATGATGTAAGACATTACCAACAACTTCCATTGGACTTGCAAAGCCAACTACTAGGTTGCTTCTTATAATGTTTCTAGGATTATTACACTCTTCATGATTAAGTTAAGGGCTAAATATGAACACAAATAAACTTGAGGTCTAAATAGACCTAGTGTTTGACTGTCTTCACTTTTCCATGTTTTATTCTACTTCTCTCTGGGCTCTGATTGGTCCAGTTACTTCACCATGAGCTCATGTTCTACTAAAAGTCTAAAACTTTGTTATCCCTAAAGTATGAACTAATTGCAGGACATTCCTTTTATATATATATATACTTTTACATGTCATTGTATTTCCATTTTTGGTCTACTTCCGGTAAAATATCACATTACCCCTTATATTTAAGATAAATGACATCGATGTACTTAGATTTTTTGCTCATGTTGTTATTGCACCCCTTATATATATTTGAGAATATTATTATTTACATGAAAATTTAACTCGTTAACTAATTCCGTTAAATTGACACGTGTTAGGTTAAAAAAAAATATTTTACCATTTAAAACATAATAGAAGAAGAGTGATGCTCAATAAATTAAATTTTGGGTCCAAATCGAACTCATAATTTGTGATTCTGGACTCGAAAAAAAATGCAGTGTTAGATTTAAACATTGTAGGTTCAAAACGAACT
Source organism: Chamaenerion angustifolium (assembly GCA_946814005.1). Taxonomy (NCBI): domain Eukaryota; kingdom Viridiplantae; phylum Streptophyta; class Magnoliopsida; order Myrtales; family Onagraceae; genus Chamaenerion; species Chamaenerion angustifolium. Next base: position 1,772,010 of record OX328281.1, read on the forward strand.
CAAAAATGTTATGGATTCGTATCGAATCATAAATATCATTTTTTGGGTCAATAATGATTTAATATTTCAAAAAAGTGTAAATGAGATGAAAAATAATAAAAGGATAAAATTATTAATTTTAAAAATAATATTTTTTAACAAACAAATGAGTAGACCTAAATATTAATTACATCCAGCAAATATACAGATACACTAAAAATGTTAGGTGATCAAAATATTTACCCAAGGTTCTTTTAGGAATTCTACTCTTTATAATTTTGTAATCCATTTTTTTTTATTTTAGAAATTTGATATCTCATTTTAATTAGGGGTGGCAAAACCTAACTCAACCCGTGGTGACCCGCCCACAGGTCGTGTTTGATTCAGAGTTTTTGACCCAACCCGTAGATGACTCGTGATACCACATATCAGGTTTGGGTATGAAGGTTGGGTCAACACGGGTCATTTTTATATTATATTAAAATAACAATTTTTTTTGTATGCATGAGTCGAACGAGTTAGATTGATCCGCGGGTCATAGGTGGGGTCCAATGGGTCAGTCTGACCCAACCCTTTAATTTTTTATCCGCGGGTTGACCCACCAACCCGCGAGTTATGTTTGAGTTTGAAAAATTGACTCATATTGTTACACGGATCAGGTTTGGGTAAGGGGTCTCTGACACGACCAAGGCCGACACGAACCATCACCCGTTGTTCCAGCCCTAATTTTAATGTTGGTATCACATACACCTGGTGCACAGACAAATGCTCCTAAACCCGCAGAAAAACTCTCCCCTGTCTCGGGGATAAACGAAGTCGGCCATCGTGTTCTTCCTCAGACGAGTGACTGAGGTCTGTACAGTACAGAGCTTCTATTTCTACTTTCATGGTGTAGGTCTGAGAAATGGCTTCCCACACCTTAAAGCCCCTCAATCTCCCTCGAATTCCAGAACCCATTATTCATTCTAGAACCTTAATTTCCCAGTTCTGTCTCCCGTCCTCTCTATCCGCTCCTCGTCCCAGAAAGCGTGTTGTCACACCTAATTCACGGTCCAGACCGAACCTTATATTCTCCAGGTGTAGAAGGAAGCAATTCATTTCTGCTTGCATTGGTCCGGCGGCAGGCCCCAGCTCCGGCAATGCCCCAGCTGACACGGACGCCGGTGAAGACCTCGCGTCAGTTCATTTGTTCGAGGTTTTATTCTGTTTCTCAATTAAGATTACTTTTTTTTCATTGCTTCGGAAATTTTGGTAAATTCGGATTTTTTGAAAAAAATGTCAGGAGCAAAAGGATGCTGAAAAACAACGAATTGATAAGCTCGAGAGCTCCGGAAATGCCCTGGTTGCCATGAACGCTGCTGAAGAACCCGAGTCAGCTCAATTATTCGAGGTTTTAGTCTGTTTACTTTTACTGCCTTCTTCATTGCTTCTCAGTTTTTGGTAAAAAAATCGAATTTTTGAAAACAAATGGCAGAAACTGAAGGATGCTGAGAAACAACGGATTGATGAGCTTGAGGATCTTGATCGAAAAGCCAATATTCAATTAGAAAGACAGCTTGTGATGGCTTCATATTGGAGTAGGTCTTTGCTAACCATGCGAGGGAAGTTAAGAGGAACGGAGTGGGATCCCGAAAACTCTCATCGGATTGACTTCAGTGAATTTCTTAAGCTTCTGGATTCAAACAATGTGCAGTATATGGAGTACTCGGATTATGGCCAGACGGTATCAGGTGCTAGTCATGGCCTCATATTCTTATGCTTGTTAATTTCGATCAGAGATAAATGATATTAATAGGCATTAGTCTGTTCCTTTAGCTGAAGAATTTTTGTTTTAACAGTGATCTTACCATACTACAAAGATGGAAATAAGGCAGAGAAACAGCCGAATTCTAAGAAAGATATAATTTTTAGGCGGCATTTGGTTGATCGGATGCCAATTGATAGCTGGACCGAGGTTTGGAAAAAGCTGCATAGTCAAGTAGTGAATGTCGATGTGGTTAATGTTGATACAACCCGTGCTGAAGTTTACTCCACAGTAGCAATTACGGTTATATGGTCCATGCGATTTGCTTTGGCTATTGGTTTGTATGCTTGGATTGATAGTGTGATGAGACCAATATATACAAAGTATATACCTACTGATTTGGGAGTTCCCGACAAGAAGCAACCAAAGGTATTAAGCAAGACTAAAGAAGCACTAGGATCGATAGGCAAGAGTCGGTATGTTAATCTCTTTTATTTCCAATCTAGATTACACGGATAGCGTTATGACAATTTCAGTTATCAGTGTCTTAGGATGGCTTGTTTTGATGCCACCTGTGCAGGGCAAAGTTTATCTCGGCTGAAGAGAAAACTGGTGTTACCTTTGATGACTTTGCTGGTCAGGAATATATCAAGAGAGAATTACAAGAGGTTGTTAGGATACTGAAAAATGATGAAGAATTTCAAAACAGAGGCATCTATTGCCCGAAAGGCGTGCTTCTTCACGGGCCTCCCGGAACAGGTAAGACACTGTTGGCTAAAGCTATTGCTGGTGAAGCAGGGCTTCCGTTCTTTGCTGTCAATGGTACCGACTTTGTAGAGGTAAGACTTCATATGCTTTTATAACATTCGTTAACCTGAAAAGTTGAATCGGATTTACTATCTTGGGAAGTATCGGGATGCCTAATTGGTGTATTAATGTTTCAGATGTTTGTAGGGGTAGCGGCATCTCGTGTTAAAGACCTTTTTAACAATGCCAGATCTTATGCACCTTCAATTATTTTCGTTGATGAGATAGATGCTATTGGCGGCAAGCGTGGTGGACCTGATATTGGAGGGGTAAGATAGTATATTCACTTTCTGCATGGTAGGATTAGGGCTGATCATGGGCGGGCCGGATCGGTCCTGAAGGCAAGACCGATACCGAAATTTCGGTCTTGCTTTCTGGAGGACCGAGACCGACCTCAGCCAAAAAAGCCCGTCCGAGTCGGTTTTTCTTGACTTGGGCCGGTCTCGGTCCTGGACCGAATCTGCAACCCAAAAAAAAACTATTGAGCTCATGGTATTCTTTAGTAAAAGGCGAAAGAATAGTTCACCTCTAAAAAAAACTATGAACTCATGGTATTCTTTAGTAAATTTATCAGGACTTAGCTTTTATAGAGATAGAAAACCTCCAAAATCCACATTCCTTTCGGTGTGTATTATGAAAATCTCAAATTCACCTTTGTTCGGTCCGGGCCGGTCCTAAACGGACTTTCGGGAAATAAGCCCGAGACCGACCTTGAAGAAAAAAAAACTGTCCGCTCGGTCTCGGTCCTAGTCGGGCCGGTCTTGTCGGGAATTCGGTCCTACAGTCTTTTTTTATCACCCCTAGGTAGGATGCTTCAGCAGTAATGCTATTCCCGTCTTCGAGTATACCAAGTGAGCCAACACGCGCTACACTCGTACATATTTACGTTAAGAACAATATTTAAATAATTATAAATACTGTATAATCTATACATTGAAGTTAACTTATCCTAGTGGTTCATTTTTTGCCCGTGAGTTTATCATGTCTTTGCCCGTGGACAAAGTTAATTGAGGACTCGGGGCAATTCCCCCTCACTTTTCAGCATTGTGCAATTTTAGACCTAAAAGAAAGATTTATTTCTGATTTAGCCATTCAAAGCATTATATTTCCCCCCCGTTTTTGTTTTGATTTTCTGCGCTTACTCTAATTATTGTCTCCCCACGAACACTGATGTAAATTCCTGGTTTCTCCCCATGCTTGTTTATTCGACTTCTCAACGTGTTTCTTCTATCTATATAGGGTGGTGCGGAAAGGGAGCAAGGCCTGCTTCAGATACTGACTGAAATGGATGGCTTTAAAGTTTCAACAGCGCAGGTACTCCAAACCCGTCTTGAATAGACACAAATTTAGTCGGTTTAAGCATAATATTTTTTTTTCAATTCCTGTTCAGGTATTAGTAATTGGTGCTACAAATAGATTGGATATCCTTGATCCTGCATTGTTGAGAAAGGGACGGTTTGACAAGATCATTCGAGTTGGTTTGCCCTCCAAGGATGGTCGACTGTCCATCTTGCAGGTACGTTGCTTGGCATTAATATTATTATTATTTGCCTCTTTGTTAACCTAGCTTTAAAATTTGCATTAAAAAATAAAAATTTAAGGGGTCTTGCTTTTTTGAAGGTATGTTGCTTGTCATGATTTTTTTTGGTCGTTATTCGAAGAAAAAAAAACACTTTTTTTTAAAGGGTTCTGACTTTTTTTGGTCATTATTAATGAGATATCCTAACTTTAAAATTTGGATTTTTTTAAAGTGGAATTGCATCGTATGGACAGGGTGCTTAGATATTGCTTGGATTTTTTTTACAGGTGCATGCTAGAAACAAGATGTTTAGTTCAGAAGAGGAGAAAGAAGTGTTACTGCAGGAAATTGCAGAACTTACAGATGATTTCACTGGAGCAGAGCTGCAAAACGTACTGTAAGTGTTGCAGTTTCTGTTATTTCATCCCGATTACAAGTTTTTTATGATTGTTATTCCTGGATTTCAGAAACGAGGCTGGAATTTTGGCTGCAAGGAAGGATTTAGATTTCATTGGCCGGGATGAACTCCTCGAAGCTTTGAAGAGAGTATGTGATTGCAATTATCTTAACTTTTACAAGACAGCCAGCACATTCTATGCACTTACATAGTGTATATTTTTGCCTGGTTTGACCACAAAGATCGAATTTTTCTGTCGTTTTTTTTGTTTGTAGCAACAAGGCACCTTCGAAACAGGGCAAGAGGATAGTACAGAAATACCCGAGGATCTGAAAGTGAGGTTGGCATATAGGGAGGCTGCTGTTGCTGTTCTTTCTTGCTACCTTCCAGATCCCTACCGTCCCATCACTGGTGTTCGTGCCAATTCTCTATCCATCCATTGATATTTTAAAGGATCTTTCATTTTTTCTTTCTAAAATCAGTATGTTATTTCTTATGTCACAGACAGATATCAATTCCATCCGTAGCCAGCCAAATTTGCGATACAAAAAGAGGTCAGGGAAGGTGTATGCGAGGAAATCTGATTATGTGGACTCAGTGGTCAAAGCTTGCGCCCGTAAGTTACTTAGATAACACCTAAATGTAGTGCATGACTAGGCCTGTCAATGTTTAGGGTATGGTACGGGTATGACAAATACCATAACCATACCATATTTTTAAATCGCATACCATAACCATTACGGGTACAATTTTCAATAACATAACCATTAAAATAGTTGTGGTTATTAACCATGGTTTTACCTGTATACCCATATTTATTCCACACATATAATATAATAAAAGACTCGAAAATTTTATTTAAAAAAAATACATAAATCTATATTGTCAACAATAAAAATATATAAAACTAACATCATAGTTATTTATTATCTGTATGTATAGTAACTTCCATTATTTAATATATATTAGTTTATTAATAATAAATAATTATTATATTTATATAATAACCATATAACTCAAATACCATAACCATAACCATTATGGGTAGAAAATTCATCACCATAACCGTACCGCACCATAATGGTACGGTTAACCATATTAAACAGTAACGGTTATAACTATGGTTATGGGTTTTTCACCGCACCATTGCCGGCCCTATGCATGACGTATAATTTGCTAATTGAATTACATTTTTAGTCTATATAATCAAAATAAAATCCGCTCATTGTAGAAGTTGTAAATCTTTTTGCCTAAATTGAGGAACTTGGTGGATGTATTGTATTTAAATTTACTGAGAATGCTACTTTGCAGCAAGAGCAATTGAGGAAGAAATGTTTGGAATCGATAATTTGTGTTGGATATCTGCAAAATCAACAATAAAAGCTTCAAAATTAGCTGAAAATTTGATCCTTCGAACGGGGATGACTGCATTTGGAAAGGCATATTACCGGCGCCGTAGTGATCTTGTTCCAAATGTAAGTCTTTACCAAATCTCATCCTAATGAAACCGGTTTAGTGCACTGCAATGCTTAATTCATTAATGTTCTTTCAACAGCTTGCCTCCAAGCTTGAAGCTCTTCGAGAGGAATACATGCGATTTGCAACCGAAACATGCACATCGGTTTTGAGAGAATACCAATATGCTGTGGAGACTATTACAGGTTTGAAATCCAAGGGCTTAGAACCCATGAATCTCTCACAAATGGCTTCAATTATAACTATTTCAAAGACCAATTCTACTTTTGTTTCTCCTCAAGATCGTTCTTTTAAGGGTAAAGTATAAAATTGCACCACTCTGGTTACACAATGTATAAACTCCACCATGTTTAAAAAAATGTGGTAACTGAACCTCTGGTTCACTCTTGTCCAAGAGTGTCGTTAAATACTTTTCAAATTTATAAAACTATCTGAATACTTTTTCAAATGTTGCAATTAAGACTCCAAGAACTTTAACAATCGTTGGGTTGAGTTACCATTTTTTGCAAATATAATGGTATAATTTCATACTTTTCCCCTTTTCTTAATCTCCATATTGGATTCTTACAAACAATGTTAAAATTTGACCCCCAAACTTTGTTTTAGCTGATGAGAAGTTTCTCCCTGAGACTAGTTGGAAATTATTGAATTTACAAACCAGGACGGTGCTTCTAAATTTGCAGATATATTACTGGAAAAGGGTGAAATCAGTGCTGAGGAAATTTGGGAAGCATATAATACCTCTCCTAGAATACCACAGGTAACTAACTCAAAAGGAAAATCGATTCTTTTACGTGTCTTATTGGCTCTCTCTATATATTTAGCCGAGTTATATGCATATTTTGCAGCCACCTGTGACTGCACTTGATGAATATGGTGCACTTATTTATGCTGGAAGATGGGGAATTCATGGAGTTACACTACCCGGAAGGGTAACTTTCTCCCCAGGAAACGCTGGATTTGCAACTTTTGGCGCACCTCGGCCCATGGATGTATGAACATGAACTCTCCTTTCTTTAAAAGAAATGCAGAAGTTTTATTTTTTACTTATTTTCCCTCTCTATATTATCAAACTGCAGACCAAAACCATCAGTGATGAGACATGGAAGCTGATTGATGGTATTTGGGATAAAGGAGTTGAGCAAATTCGAAGCGAAACTGCACTGGAGGCTGAAGAAGACCAGGAGAAGCCACAGTTTCTTATGGCCAGCCATTTTCTATGAACATTCCTCCTTCTGGTTCGTCTCTTTTCTGTCCTCTTTCTTATCCTTAGCTAATAATGTGATTCCAAAGATGCCATTTTTCACAAGTTTGAAGCTTTTTGCCATTGCAGGTTCCAGTTTCTCAGAGTCTAACCATTTTTGGAGAGGAACCCAATAGACAGAATCTCTGCCAAGATGAATGGTGGTCCAGACAGAATCTCTGTTAGATGAGAAGGTGATTGTATACTAATGGCTGAGAAACACTACACCACTCCACAATAAATGAAAATGTTTACTTAGCTGAGGGAAAATATTAATTAATTGATTTTTTTTTCTGTATTTTTTTCTTCTTATTGTAATCCATTATATTTTCCAACTATTCATACATACAGTTGGATCTACTGGTTTACTTGTAGAAGTAGAAATGCCTAATGTGGAAATAGCATGGTCAATGGGTAGCATTGGTCAATGGGTTGGATTGGTCATTATGCATTGACCAAATCCACCCATATATGTATTGACTAATGCTGCCCATTGTTATTTGGCAAATTTAAAATTAAGATGAAACCAATTAAAGATTTTGAATCTCTGTATGATACTAACAACATTGACCCATTCAAACAAATTATGTTTTAAAAAAGGGTTAATAATCAAAACTTGAGGAAAAATTAAACAGCAAACCAATCTTTTTTTGTTGACAAACAACAAACCAAACTTTTGGAATTGAGCAATCAACAAACCTATCTCAAATTTTCATTATGTTTGAACAAAATTTTCAATATTTGAGGGAGTTATTAAGTCAACATTAGTTGAAGTATTATAAGTAAAGAGTATTACGACTTAATAACTCCCTCAAACATTGAAAAATCCGTTCAAACATAATGAAAATTTGAGGTAGGTTCGTTGATTGCTCAATTTCAAAAGTTTGGCTTGTTGTTTGTGAACAAAAAAAAATTGGTTTGCTGTTTAATTTTTCCTCAAAGTTCGGTTTGTTTTTTGATAATTAACCCTTTACAAAAATCAGTTTCTTTTATGTTTCAAAATAACACGTTTGGAAAACTAAATAACACACACACACACTATATATATATATATATATATATATATAAAAATAGGCCTACCACTAGATCATTATATTGATATCATGAAAATAACATTTAACCTCGTCTGTTCGCTTATAATTTTAATTTATTTATATATTGAATAATATTTTTAAGGTATTCTGAATATAATTTTTTAACTATAATTTAAGTAATTAAATAAATTACATAATATCAATAGTCTAGTAGTAAAACAGAGTGTTATTATATCACAATCACGAGTTCGCTTCTCGATTGAAATAACATTTACAAAATAAATAAAATAAAAGATTTGAAAATTGATAGAATAAATATAATTTAAGTATGTAAATAATACTAATTATAAAACATATTATGTAAATTTTGATAAGTCCCGTTCGCTGTTCCTGCCGTTGAGATTCTCCCGAGTAGGCGGCCGAATGTATATGTATATATATATAATAAACAATTACTGCAACAACTAAACACAAGATATTAATAATGGAAAATTATAAAACTGATAATTGAATATGTGTATGATTAGCTGTAGTTAAACTTTTTTTGTAATAAATATGTTGATGACTTTCTTAAATAAGCAAATAGGTACCTACCGTTAATTATCGTTAAGAATAAACAGAAAATATCACGTGAGGAGCAAATAAGTACCTGAACTTACACGAATGTGCAAGTAGGTACCTGAATCGGTTCGGTCGAATCACTTTATTTGTTTAAAATAAAAAAATAGGGTTTATATACCAAATACATGCATGACTCAACTCCAGACGTTCTCATTGCATCTAGAAACACCCCGAGAATATATAGAGTTGAGTCATGCATGTGTTTAGTATATATATTTTTTTAATTAAATAAAGTGGTTTGACCGAACCGGTTTTTGAATCGATTCAGGTACCTACTTGCTCATTCCTGTAAGTTCAGGTACTTGTTTGCTTCTTACGTGATATTTTTTGTTTATTTTTAATGAAAATTAATGGTAGGTACCTATTTAATGATTTTCATAAATCCGACTACTTAGTCCTACCTAAGTTTAGATGCTTAATTGCTAATAACCTAAAGTTAGGTGCTGGTAGTTTTCACTATTAATTAACAACAAGTTCGACACGCCTCTCTGGCCTCGGCACACAGATATATCTTCCTTCTGTGGTTATATATATATACATATACGTAGATGTTTAAACGCAGAAAATCATAAACACGACATCTTCCTTTTTCTCATATCTTCATTGATCTTGCCATGGAAGTAGCTCAACACAAACTGAGAGAGGCCACTGAATCTCCGACACCGACAGCCAGAAGCATTCCGGTGAAGGCAATGGAAGGAGAGAGGTCGTTTGGTGGTCTTCCGATGGGGGTTTCTGCAGAGGAGAAGCTGACGTGGCTGCACACTCAGATCATCGGAGGGGAAGCTGAGTTTGGGTCACCTTTTGGCCGGAGGCGGGTCACCTACGCCGATCATACTGCGTCAGGCAGGTGCCTTCGGTACATCGAAGAATTCATCGTCAGTAATGTTCTTCCTTCTTACGGTGAGTTGATCAACTTATGATAATGTCTGTTGTTGATTTCTAAACACCATTATATATTAATATTAATAAATGAAAAAAAATGTAGATTACAAGCATATCCAAGAGTCAGATCTATGCTACAAAAATCATGTTTGATTTGACAAGAACTACTTTGGTAATATTAATAGAATACTTACACTTTTAAAGTAAGTTTATTTGGATATAATTTATATTATAATAATTATTAATTCCACATTTATTTAAAGTCAACGTTTCCATACAGGGAACACCCACACGACCGACAACTACACCGGCCACCGAACCACCAAGATGGTCCAAGAAGCAACCAACTACGTCAAGCAATGCCTTGGTGGTGGGCCCGAGACCGCCCTCTTCTTCTGCGGGTCAGGTGCGACCGGAGCCATCAAGCGTCTCCAAGAGGTCATCGGAATCGCCATTCCCTCAACCCTACGAGACAGAGTCCTAAGATGTCTGACCGATGAGGAAAGGTGGGTGGTCTTCGTGGGGCCCTTCGAGCACCACTCGAACCTCCTCTCATGGCGGCAGAGTTTAGCAGAGGTGGTGGAGATCGGAACTGACAGAGAAGGGCTTCTGGACATGGAAGCTTTGAGGGAGAAGCTCCGGTCATTTGGAGGGATGAAACGGCCGATGTTGGGGTCTTTCTCTGCTTGCAGTAACGTCACCGGGATTCGATCCGATACCAGAGCAATCTCGGATCTCCTTCACCGATTCGGCGCCTTCGCGTGCTTTGATTTCGCCGCAAGGTAAAGTTTAGGGTAAAATATCACTTTGTACCTAAAGTCTGGCTCAATTTGACGATTCCATAATCCACCTTAAGTTTTTTGGGGACTAATTTGCCCCTTAGGTTTGAGAGTTTATAAGAAAGCATAACTTATGCTTAGTTTTTCAAATATTGCCCCCTTTTGTCATCTCATTTCACCCAAAATTAATGAGATTAACATATTGGAATTAAATTGCAATACTGAAAGGATTTTAGAGTTTGAATTGTGATACCTGAAAAATATATGCATAATTGTCACCGAAAACGCGCTAAAATGACATTTTTATCTGTCATGTCGCGTAAAATGGCGGCAGTTCATTTCCAAAGTGACACTTGGAGCTTCACGCTCAATTTTGTGCCTTTTTTAAAACACGTTTTTTTTTTTTGACCAATTTTAAAACACGGTTGGGTTATGGGTGGGTTATGGCACAAAGAAACAATGAGGACTCTTTTTTACTTTTTTCTTTTTAAATATATATACAGTGGGCCTTATGTGGAGATAGATATGAGATCAGGAGAACTAGACGGCTACGATGCGATCTTTCTAAGCCCGCACAAGTTCTTAGGTGGACCGGGCTCACCAGGTGTGCTGCTGACGAGTAAGGCCCTCTATCAGCTCAAGTCTTCTCCACCCTCTACCTGTGGAGGCGGAACTGTCAACTACGTCAATGGCTTCAACGACAAGGTAACTCCTAAAAAAATTGCAATTATTATTCGTTTCAAAATTATATATATATATATGTAAATGATATCTCTTTTGTAGGACACATTATATATAAAAGACATAGAAGAGAGGGAAAATGGCGGGACACCCCCAATAATCCAAACCACTAGAGCAGCCCTTGCTTTCTGGGTCAAGGACTATGTGGGTTATGACACAATCCAAAACATAGAACAACGCTACATTAGAGAAGCCCTAAAGAGACTACTTCCGAACCGAAACATTGAAATCCTCGGCAACAAGGTTGTCGAGAGGCTACCAATCATGTCTTTCCTCGTCTACACAACTACAAACTCAACCGGCATCAATGATGGAGAAGGAGATAAGTTTGAGGAGAAGGAGAGAGACCTTTCTATGTGGAGAGAAATCGGGAATCGGAGAGGGAAGCCTCTCCATGGTCCGTTCGTGGCGGCTCTGTTGAATGATCTGTTCGGGATTCAGGCTAGAGGCGGTTGCGCTTGTGCAGGACCGTATGGACATTCTCTTCTCGGTGTTACCGAGGTTCAGTCGCTTGCAATTCGATCAGCCATTCAAAAGGTAAGATAAGAGTAACAACAGAACTTTGTAATTAAAATAGTCAAGTTAGACGTGATTTCCTTAAAGTAGTTAAGCAAGTTACGGTTATAAATTCAGAATGCAATCTGTAATTCTGCATGCATTAGCACTGCAGCTCTATTTTGATGGATTAACTTTCCTAAGTTGTTCAAATATTTGTCACTTCACTAAATTGCATTTTTTAAGGCTAAACTTACAATATGCTGAAAGTTGAGGAACAATTGTCTCTCTCTTCTAATCCTCCATTATTAAAATCCGCATTTTTTTCTTCTCTATGAGCTAAAATGATCCTATATTTCAGGGTTTCTTAGGGATGAAGCCTGGCTGGACACGAGTGAGCTTCCCCTACTATATGTCCTACGAGGAGTTTGAGTTTATTCTAGCTGCCCTAGAATTCATTGCATCCTACGGACAACGATTCCTTACACTCTATCACTTCAACCTAAAGAAAGGAAATTGGATATTCAAGAAGAAAGCACTGACAGAGCTTATGGGGAACAAGAAATGTAATTTCATGAACACAACCAACGACAACAATAAAAATATTGTGTGTGATTACAAGGCTTACCTGGAATGTGCACGCCACGTGGCAAGCCTACTCCCCAAGTTTCCGACACCACATCAGCTCCGAGAAGAGATAGATCCAGATCTGCTGAGCTTCTATATATAGAAATATAATATACGAGATTATTATAGGATGTAATGATCCATAATCTAACACTCTTTATTATTATAGGATGTATTGTAATGATTGTTATAATTTTTTTATTTTTCGGATCAGATTAGCTAGGGTTAGAATCTTAAGGACTGGATTGTAAATTGAGCAAACTATTTCTGACAGCAATAAAATAGACCGCACATTTCAGTTCTTTTTTCTCCTTTCATTCGCCTAGGGTTTCTTTGCTGGTGTCCGTTCATCTTCTCTGTCTCTTCTCGAATCTTCACACAAACCACCTAATAAGAGAATTGCTGTGGACTCAACTTGTTAAGTATAAAAAGCAATGATATGAGAAGATATTCTAAAATAAAATAATCTAATTTTGATCTAATAAAGGTAGGCACAAAGTAAGATAAAATAATCGGACTCTGTGAAAATATGCTTTGATCTCTCCTTCAATCTTCCGGACTAGAGTTCTTGATCTCGTTACAAAATGTCGTAAATTGATTGCTATGTGGCAATAAAGAAATCACAGTAAGTGGAAAAATGTTTCTTTATATGCTCCATATTGATCAAAGATCATACCAATTTAGTTTACTATGGAGACAGCAATGACTGTAGATGCATCATTGAAATCGAGTTACCTCCAATGGGACGGTTCAAAAATGCAGATGAAGACCTTTGTTCTGTTTCTGTTGATGTTTATGTCGATCTATGTTGTCAAAGTGTTCAGTGCAGTTCTACAAGCAGTCAGGATTGACATTTCAAGCTTCAATGAATCTCCAACCTGGAAATTTACAGCCTCTGCCAATATATACAAAGCAGTAACATTTAGAAGTTAAAATGCAAGTGTGCTGCTTTACTTGGCTTCGAAGATAATGAATATGAGAATCAAATAATTACCAACCACTTGATAGCAGGAATTAGACTCAATCTGTCATATAGAAGTTTTGCAAATAAAGTACGAAGCTATGAAGATTGGCATTCATTTTCTATTATCTACCAGAGCACCAATATCCAAAAACTAAGTATAGCTGCAAATGCAGATGCAGAGGAAGGAATTGTAAGAGGAACTTACAAGTCAAAGAGCTTTTCTGGCACCCACCACTGCCCAGTATTGAATATGAGAACATCAGAATCAATCCATTGACTGCTCATATCATCCAATGTGTCCAACTTAAGTGCCGATTTGAAGTGATTTTCTGCAGCAGTAGGCAGCAGACATAATACACCAAGAAAACCAAGCGAAAGAACTCAATGGTGAAGTTAAAGGAGCTGAAATCTAACACCTAGGAGCCTTATCTGCTTTGTAATCTTACTCTCCCGTTCACTTCATATACGTTTGTCCTGTCCTAGATCCCTGTCACCATTGTGTTCTACTAATTAGATCTTTGACAAAAACGTCTCTTCTTTTCTGAGGCCATTCCAGAACTACACTTGTTCCGACATTTCACTGCAGATATTCAGGATCCTTCCTTCCATTTCCGCAATTGAATCCTCTTTCAGCGTAAGGACATCTAGAGGCCTTGTCCAAGGGGTAATCCTTGTCTTGCACCCAATTCCCATAGAAAACATTGCAAGTACCTATTGCAGATTTTCTTTTCGAGTAATTATCCATATGGAAAGGATTCTTTAGAGCAGGAAGAGAAAAGTAACAAACATATAGCAGATGTGACAACAAGTGCAAGCACCAACAATGAACGAATGCCAAATCCTTGGAAATAACCAGATTGTGTGCAGCTAGATCTCCCAATTTCTACGGAAGACCTTCGAGTGAACAATGTATTTCTACTGGAAGCAGGTGAGGGGCTTCTATTGAGATTTTGCATCACATCAGAAATTCATGGCAGATAAAGCGAGGAGAACTTGACCAAAGAAGATGCATCCTTCGATTTCAAAATTCTAGCGAGACACAAATGAAGCGCAGTCCAGAGAGCTCACATATTGTTATGAACTTCAGATCAATCCAATGTAAGTCAAATCCTAAATCTACCGAACAAGACATTGAATCCTCAATCGAATAGCATCAATCTAAGAACTCAAAAACCGTGCATTGCCAAAAGATGCTCCCAAAACGACTGCAACTTCGCAAAGAATTGCCGAAAAGGACCAGAGAACTCTAAGTCTGCGCAGAATAATTTTTGAAACGCAGAAATTACACAGACCAGAGTATGGAGTGTAACTTACGAAGATACGACGCCACGGGTCCGTCAGAGAAGCTCAAGGCTTTATCTGGAACTGGAAGGTCTCCATGAAATGAAGAAGGAGAGATCGCAGATGAAGAGATGCAGTGCCACCCTGAAGAAGATGGCTGGAGCGGAGGAAGCCGAATCAGCTAATTAATTAGTTCAGCTTGTCTTAATATCTTAGACAACTACCCATGGACTGCAATTCTGCCAATGCAAAGTATATTTTACATTTCGGTCCCTTTAATCTTATTCTCAGTAAATGAACCCTCTTACTTTACTCAAACACATTCTATGGGTATAGTCCTAATCGAACAATTTAGTTGAGAACCACTTTAACTTATGTTTGGAATCCATAAGATGGAAGGCGACATTGCTTTTATTAATTTGAATTGAATGGTGATGTAAAGTCCGTTTATTTTCTCGTTCATCAGCACCGCACCTGATACATAAGTGACATTTATCGTAATTAACAACTCCGTCATCTCATTATTAACAAAATCGTCCATATCACCAGACTCATAATCGTCCATATCACTAGGCTCACTCATATTTAGTCAATCAACTAATATATTATGAATCATCCTTTAATATCACCTTAATTTACCGGAATGATTTGTATAATACGTTACGACATTAAGCATTTGATCATATCGAGATATTAATTGTTTGATAAGGATTGCAAATATATGAGCATAGATATTGCACAAAGCAGCTGTAATTAGAATTCTAGCTAACCCTTCAGATTTTCTGATCATAATGCGCATTTAATATGAATACATCATCACTATTTAACAATGATATTTCTTATATAGTAAACCATTGAAATATGTCACATTGATTCATCATTTTGTCATTTAACCATATATTTTAGATTCGAACTATGGGAATGGAAGTTATAATCCTTTTATTATAGTAAATATAACTGTTACTACGTAGTACGTACTTTTATTATAAGTGTGTTAAATTTGTAATATCGGAACCGAACCACACTCAAATAGCAACCACATTATACAACTTGAGTTCCATCTTAAAACAAATTGGTGATAGGAAGAGGTAACATTGTTGTATATATGGTGTATATGTTAGTGAATCACATCGATGTGGGACTTCATGGTGATACTTCAACATTCCCCCACACCATGAAAGCTCTAAGTTACGACATCAACACTTTTAATCCAGACAAGTTGAGACTCAACAAATCTCCTCTCACCTCCAAGTTTGACTCAGACTCTGGTACGAGGAGTAAACGGTATACAATAAACTCATATCAAGTACCCATAACGGGAAATAACTCAATACCGTCAAATGAAACTGAGTTATGATACCATGTTGATAATTGTAGAGAGAATCACTCACATAAGATCAGATGTAATCCAGGATCACCAGAATTGCACTGACCTACTTAGAGAACAGCTAACAGCAACTAATCTAACAAACTATCTTCCAAATATTAAACCGCTAAGTCCCTGACTTACTAGTTTATTTAATAAGACCCCTATACTTCCTAATGTATTGATGAAAAACACACATTTTCAACAATAAGAAATTAACTCAAGTTACGAGCATAATCTCCTCTTCTCCGACCCCGTAATGTATTTTCACATTTTCTCAAACCCTAATGGATCGTCGATATAAATGGGACAAATAAATAATAATGTCTAGTGTATATATATTTAAGCTAACCTTTTGGATTTGTTCCTTTCTTTAAAAATTAAAAATAATAAATTTTAATTTTTTTATTTAATTCTAAACACATAAAATCTAACCTATACTTACACAGGCTGTAAGACACAGATAGTAAGAAATGAATAAATACAAACAATATTATCATATATATAACATAAATAATTTATTATCATATTACTGCATATATTTTAGAGCAAGAGAACAATAATAGTCAATGATCTAGTTCCTACGTCACAGTGTATTATTCCCGGAAGGGAGTCGGGCAAAACAAACTTTCAGGCCAAATTTCAACACCCATAATATTATTATATATTATAAAATTTATGTGTATATCTTAAAAAATGGACATAATAATAAACATATACGTACGTATGGTCGTAAAGAAACTTATTTTGTAACCGTTGTGCTGATTCCAAGAGCCATACTATATATATAGTCAACAATATACGAACAAACAATTGAATCTGGACACTTCAATGCATAAATATAGCTTTTACAAACCCTAAAACAAACCCTAGAAAAATATCATATATGCATTAATCTCGAAATAATCATTATTCACCTTAATTAAGTAGCACCCAGACCCAGACCCTAACCCTGTTCTTATTCACTTATCACCTCGTTGCCGCTAAAGCAGAAGGGGTTGGTCTGAGCCCCGAACCTCGGCTCGAGCTCGTTCCCAACCGTGGTTAGGGCTTGATGAGGGTTTTCTTGACTGTTACTCGACTGTAGAAGACGGATTTGTCTCTTCAAGAACTTGACGTACCTTACAGCTTCTTCCAACATCGATGCCGTGTCTAATTTCGTGCCACCTGGCACCAACCTTTGTAGGATTCGGATCTTCTCGCTGATTCTCTCTCGCCTGTGTCGAGCCGCCACGCTTTGAGGGTCTTCGCTGATGCGTACATTCTTCCTCTTGGGTTTACGGATGGTGGCTGGGTCGATGTCGACGGGCTGCATCGAGGCTATCTTATACATCATCTCCTTCATGGCTCCGAGCTCTTCCTCGGGCTCTTCATCAGAGACCGGGATTAGGGTTTGTGGTGGGGGTGAGAAGTGGTTGAGATGAGCTTCGTAGAAGCTGGTTGAGGTCAAGAATGGAAGAGAATTCGGATTGCTGTTGTTGAATGAGAGGTTATGGTGAGGGTTGAGAATTGGATTTGGGTGTTCCATAGAGGAGAAGTGATGATGATGATGATGAAGAAGGTTGTCCCAAGAATGGTCTGTGAACTTATTATTATTGATGGGGTTGAAATCCATTAGAGAAGCTTTGTTGAAGAAAGGTTTTCAAAGAGAGAGCTCTATAAAGAGTCTTCAATGGAGAGAGAGAGAGAGAGAGAGAGAGAGAGAGAGAGAGAGAGAGAGAGAGAGAGAGAGAGAGAGAGAGAGAGAGAGAGAGAGAGAGAGAGAGAGAGAGAGAGAGAGATGAGCTTCCTTCTATGACTTCATATATTTCCACAAAAGCTCATAAAATGAAGGATCTGGTGGGTGGTGCAAGAAAACCCTCATGAAGCTTTTCCACAGCTTTTTTTAAGGGTTTCATTTTATGAAAAATTTAGGCAGATTCAGAATTATAGAAAACTTATTCACTATTATAAAAGTTAAAATTAAATAAATAATAAATACTCAACTTTTTATATATAAAAAGGTACTGCACCCCTCAAATTTTGAGCCAAAATTGAGTTTTCCCTAATTTTTAAAAATGAAAATTTTATTTTTTCGGTCAAATTTAACATAATATATTTTGAAAATTATAAAATTAACATAAAACTTTTTAAAATGTCAAAGCAAAACACTTTAAAACTTTTCGAGTTCCAGTTCGATCGAGACTCGATTGAGCCCCATTCGAAGGGGTTAGGGTTTGGGATTTGACCAGACCAACTCGTCCATGGGTGGGGTATGGTCAAGATCCTAGCCCCTTTGATTGGGGCTTAATCGACACCCGATCGAATTGAGACTGAATTGGTTAGTATAAAAAAGTTTTGAGAGGATTTGCTGTGATATGCATTTTTAAAAATTTTCTATTATTTTATGCAATTTTCAAAACATAATTTGTTAAGTTTCAACGAAAAATCTGACCGAAGGGGTATAGATGATGAAATATGATGTATCAAATTTTTCATCTATATACATTAAGACGAAAACTCAATTTTAACTCAAATATTAGGGGTATAGTCGTATTTACCCCTATATTAAAAAAATCAGAATTTATATTTACATCTTAGTGTAGTATAATATACATAAATTATATTTACATTTTCTCCCACATTTTGCACTCTATGTAGGTTAAAGTGAGATAATGTTTTTAAGTGAAGACCAGGAGTTGCACTTCTCATCGTGATGAACAAAGTTCAAAATTTTAATAAAAATATCGTACTGAAAAATATATTAATATTAATATTTTGGATCTAAAACTAAGAAATTAACTACAATCAAGTTCATACGTAATATTATTAACTTTAAGGATAAAACATTACGTACATCACTATTTAATGTAACGACTTTTTCTGCACTATAGTTGTTTTCTTGGTTGGCTTATGATATTGATATTTCCGTGATAAACATAATTACACACACACATATATATATATATATATATATATATGCATTTCTCTAACCATATGTAGGTATTATACTGTCTCCATGTTCTTTCCTTCAATCAAACTTAGGGTTAGGGTTTACTATTAACGAGTATGATATTGAACTTGACTTAAAGGGTTAATTACTAAAACAAAAGGTGAACTTTGAGGAAAAATCAAACAGCAAACCAAACTTCTTTTTTTTTACAAACAACAGACAAAACTTTTGAAATTAAGCAATCAACAAATTTACTTCAAATTTTCATTATGTTTTAGTGGATTTTTCAACGTTTAAGTGAGTTATTAAGACATTATTAGTTGAAGTGTTCTAAGGAAAGAGTATTAAGACTCAATAACTCACTCAAACATTAAAAAATTCGTTCAAACATAATGAAAATTTGAGGTAAGTTTGTTGATTGCTCAATTCCAAAAGTTTGGTTTGTTGTTTGTAAAAAAAACGGTTTGCTTTTTGGTTTTTCCTCAAAGTTTATTTTTTTATAATTAACCCTGACTGAAATTATCGAGACTCTATATATGTATATATATATATATGAGTCTTTGTTTGATTAAATCTTATTCTTTTTGATATATTGAAATCTCCATCATGAGCTTCTGATATGTATCAAACAGTTAAGGTGTTAGGCTATGTGATATGTGCCCCTTCTTAGGTCACCTCTTTTGTTTATAAGTGCCCTCAAGGTTTGGACTTTAGAGAGATTATACCCATTGAATTATTGAACATATATGCGCATGCCCCAAATGTAATCATGGTTTCTTTAGGGTTTTCTCCGCAGGTGAAGTTTCCAACAACATTGTCATGATGGTTCGAAAATAAATTTGGAATTAGTATAGATTTAGGTATAATGTTAGTTTATAAGGTGACAATTGTTCATTATTTTTATTGGTATATACCTCGTTTTACTACTAACATTAATGATGCCATTATCCCGGTTTTCACATATATTCTTTATGTGACAATGTTGATACATAGATGTAATATGTCCCGACCTCTTACTAGTGGCTTTTAATCGGGTTTATGTCGTGTTATATATATTATACTGACTGCATTATTTTGTGTGTATTTTTCTAATGAAACCCTAAATACAACACTTTATGATCATTAATTTAGTGTAAGTATATTTTGAGTTAGACATTTAAAATCTTCTATTTATGTCTCTATTTTTTATTTTATTAGTTTGTCATTACTCTAATACTTAACCCTCCTAAGTTAAATTCATAACTTCTCCCTACTCTATTTACAAAAAATTCATGACTATATATAGTTAAGAAATTACACCAATTATTTCTAGTTATAAAAAATAAAAATGACTCAGTAATGATCCAATGGATATTAATTGATTCTGTGGTATCTTCAACATAATATTATGACACACAAAATGAGTAGTCATAGTAGCTTACAAATGGTAATTAATATTTAAGTTATACTGAAAATTTAAAATATAAAAAAATTATATAATACTGAAAATTACATAATATAAAATAAATGAGGGAGAATAGTTGTTTTATTAATTTTTCCAAGCAAAATAAATAACTTAACAATGAAAAATAATCAGAGTTATCTCACTACATAATGTTCAAATTTTCGATCGTCACAACCATTATTAAGTTCTTAAAAAATTCCGAAATTATGAAAGCAATCTTACACATAGAAACACACACACACATATATACATACATACATATATATATATATTATCTGAACCTCTTACCCTCCATCGCGACTATTTGTGTTTGTATATATATGAGTTAAATAACAAGAAACTACCTGAACTTTAGACGTTTTGCAATGAGTTAGCAGAACTTTAAAAAATCAAAACGGGATACCTCAACTTTGACGAAGATGCAACAAGCTACCTCCGTCCAAATTACGGTCAACTGTTGACATAAATTCTTAGGAAATTCGTCGGAAGTTCGTCAGAAATTGGACTGAAGTAGCTCGTTGCACATTCATCAAAGTTGAAGTTGTCCGTTTTGATTTTTTAAAGTTCGAGTAGCTCATTACAAATCGTCCAAAGATCATATATATTTAACGTTATATATATCCTCCCCCTCCGCTCTATATTTTCTAAAATATTGTCAACTGAAGCTAGTTTGTGTTCTGATCACGAGGAGGATTGATTCAGACCTGACAAAGACAATGAAGTCGATCGAGCGGGGCAAAGAGAAAAGTGAAAAGGTTGCCATGGAATTCATCTCTCTCTCTCTCTCTCCAGTATTAGCTTGTCAGCCATGGAAGTCAGGGAACTGATTACAGTGGTAGAGGGAAGGACAACTACAGGTTTCCATTAAAAGAAAAAGATGATGAAAAGGGAGTTTCTCTACTGTCGGATCCTTATTGGGATCTTCAGAAAGCTCATCCTTCAACTTCAACTATGGTGGGTGGGTGGAGAGGGAAAGAAATGGGCATGGGGAAGAGATTAAAAAAAAATTAGTTTATACATAGAATATAAATATAAATTTATTTAACCTAATATATTAAACAAAATATCTACTTTTATATATAATTGAATTAACAATATATTAATAAATATTTATAGTTATAATTGTAATTATGAATTAAGTATCACAATTATTATAGATAGAAATTAATTTATAAATAGAAATGTGTCACACTATTATAATATGGTTTTGTGTTAAATTTTTCTATGCATTATTAATGATCGGGTTAATAACCAAATTTCTACACAACTTTGAACACTTTATAAATTGTTACCTGAACTTTGTTTTTTCAAATTTTGTTACCTATACATTTGGAGTTTGGGCAAATTGCTACCTCAGTTAACTTTTTCACGAAAAATGACATGACAATATATGATTGGTCCCTAATTTAAAAACCTAAATAATCTTTTAAAAATATCAAAAAAAAATATGGAAAATTAATAGAGAAAATAAAAGTTTTTAATCTAATATTTTTATTGAAAATATGAAACAAAATTAAAAAATATATTTATTATTTCATATTTTTAATAAAAATATTAATACTGTTATTAAAAAGAAAAAATATGAGTTTATATAATATTATATAAACTCATATTTTTCCTTTTAATTTTCTAATTTATTTTTAAAAAATAGATTTTCTAATTTATTTTTAAAAAATAGATTTTTTTAGTATTTTTAAAAAATTATTTAGTTTTTTTTAATCAAGGATCAATTATATACTGCTACGTTATTTTTTGTCCATATTTAATGGAAAAGTTAACCGGGGTAGCAATTTGTGTCACAGTTTAGGAAACAATTTTAAAAAAAAAATAAAGTTCATGTAGCAATTTGTAAAACGCTCAAAGTTAATTAGGTAACAATTTAGTTTTTAACTCTTAACTATTTTAAGTATAACTAAGAAATTGTGTGAGTGAATTTAAGTCTTAACGAATTTGAAATTCACTGTTATTCATAGAAAGGACCCACTCAAAACATTTATAAAAGTCTAGGTAGTAATCATGAATTTGCATATAAATTGAACTAAGCAATAATTAAGCCAAAATAGATAGTCTGGACGTAGCTGTAACATTGATGAACTATCTCGTCTTAGTGACATAATTAATCAAAATTATTGTCTTTTATTTTCAAGGTTTGACGACAGGAGGCTTCTTTGATCCATCTAAAGAGAAACATATGTTGGTGGCTGACATGGAAAATAACTGACTTCTCATATAAATAGCTAAAAATATATTCGATTAGTCGATTCAATTAAATGGATCGTTCAACTATCTATAGTTTAGTCAAAATAATAATTAATTTATTTTATTAAGTCAGTTGGCCATCTGTATTTTATTTTATTTTTTAGAAAAATAAATAATCAAAAATTAATATTGTTAAAAAAAATATTTTTTTAAAAACTCTGTTACCAATACTCTGTTAAGATTAGGGGTGAAAGAAAAAAACGTGTGATCCAAAAATTCGGTGAAAACCGAACCAGTCCGAATTGAAAAAACTTATCCAGGTTCGATTTATGATCGGATTTTTTTTTTGTTTAAAACGTTTTTTTAGACAGTTCGATCTACAAATCTAAAAGAATGTGGAATCCGGTCCGACCGTTTATACGTATATAATTTTATATATTATATTAATTAATATAATTAATCAATGAATACAACACAAATAATAATTTTGTTATCTAATAGTTATTTTAGTTGTTTAATCGGTTTAGTAGAAAGTTATGTAAACATTTGTTAAATCGAGTTATTTTGTTGTTTAATTTGATTTTGAATACTTATTTTGGTTTTGAATGTGTATTTTTTTTGTTTTTTCAGTTTAAACTGAAAATCCAAATGGACGATTTATTTATCCTTATACGGTCTTTTGATCATACCTTTTTTTTGTGAAATCTTGTTTGAAAATACAGTTACTCGACCGAAATAGTAAAAAAAACGGTCCTGTTTCACCCCTAGTTAAGACTTGACTCGAGCACTAATTAGTAATTTTCATCTTCATACGGACCAACTCACAACCCTTTTATTGAATCTAAATATCAGCATTAAAATTATGAGAACTAATTATAATATTATTAAAAAAATATATTTTAAACTGTTTAACGACACCGTTTCTGATGATGTGGACAAAACATTCCATTACTACTACATTTTTTAAACATACTATTACTGCAACTAAAACATACCGAGTTAAGTTACTGCATTAAACGTTCAAAAAAAAAAAGTTACTGCATTTCACAAATATGGTGTCACAATTTCATACTTTTCCTTTTGAAAAACAAGCAGTTTTTTCCCATTTTAAAGCAGCGAAAGCAATAAGGTTCGATCCAGACTGAATGCAAGTTCCTCGTATAACCAACCATTTGCCAATTCCCATGACTCTAAATCCAACACAAAGTACAGAAAGAATCAAACAATCCATCCACCATTAATATAGCTTCCTTCCTTCTTTCCTTCCTTCCTTCCTTCCTTCATTAACAGTCCACACAGCAACCTGCACATCACTTGTTTCCATGGTGTGTTTGGGCAATAAAGTCGTGCTCGTACCACAATCTAGCCAAAGAAACGAATTCAGTTGATACCCTTTGTAGATAATCAATCAACAAAACAGACACAATGTCATGTCCACATGATGCTCTGTATCCAAGGTACAGTACAAGGTTTCAGAAGCTGTTAGCAGAACAGAATAGCTTAGGGATCTGTTCTACGCTCTGTCCAAACTCCATGCTGTGTCTACAAAGCAGAAGCATTCAACTTAACGCAGAGGAAGTTTTGAAAATAAAAATATGTACTTTACTTTATGGAGAAGAAGGAAAGAATCAAGAAAAACAGACCCATGATCAGAAAATTTAAGGGATCAAAGTTAAGTGTTTATATTTTACAAAAAGAAAAACATGCAGACATGAGAAGAAACTCTATTGAAGAGAAGAACTAATGCACACGGTTATTACAATGATGGCATGAAAATGAAACCAAACTGAATGGAATGGAATCACCGGAGAGAGTCTGTAATAATATGCCTTTATTTCTCCCCTTCAATCTCAAGTTCCCTTGACCTCATTTGGATTTTTGAAACTTTTCCACATATGCCTGTACACGAGAATGATAAAGTGAGGTCAATCAAAACGGGTTTAACACGGATTCGATACTATTCATGTTAATGGATTTGGAGGCCCTTCATTTGGGTTAAAAGGGAAATAAATAGTCTATTTCACGGTCAAATTTTGATCAAAGGATGAATTTTTCACCTTATCCAACACTATATAGTAGTCTAGAATTATTTCTAATTTTTTATTATATTATTTTACATCACTGTCATCTTTTGATCAAAGTGATAAAAATGTCATCTTTTGATCAAAATCCACATAAAATCCTGGTCTTGAATAGACTAAAATACACTTGGGGCCAAATAGAGAGGAACCCAAGTTCAGATAAGATATTTTTGGGTCTATCCATTAGTTCTTTCATTCCAAGGTTAAATCCATTAGGAATTGAATGAATCAATGCATCATCACTGACCTGTACAAGCTTAGTGAGCTTCGGTTTCGAGAGTTTTAGATAACTATCGATCTTTTCTCGAGTCTGAGGGATGCTTAGGCCTTGCAAGGAACCCATCACCTTGTCAACAACTTTCTTGACTATTGTTTTGTAAGCATCTTTGGCAACAAGACCCTCCTTCCACGACGGTTTCAGAAGCTCCTTAACGTTCTCAGCAAGTGCAAATTTAAAAGCACGTAAAGCCTTTCCTTCCTTGCTTTTCTTCTTCTCTTCATCTTTCTTCTCCCCTGTCCGGCCATTTTTCTTCTCCTCACCCTTCTGTTTCTCTGTTATCTCTTCCTTTGAGTCCTCTGTATCATCATCATCAGAGCTTCCACCAGGCTCGGCTTGATTTGCCTGATTGCTAGAAATATGAGGTTCTGAATTATCATTACTTGTCTGCACTGCTTTTTCTCCATTTGCAAATGAAACAGATGAAACCCCTAATTGATGATCCACATTAGTGTCTTTCTTTGATTCAATGCTATCACATAGAGGATCATACAGTTTCTGAGGAGCAACTGACATATTAGATGGAACTTGTGGAGGTCCATCTGCGGGAACACTAAGAGCAGCATAAAGCTCGGGAAGCTGTTTTCCCTCCTTCAATAACTGAGACAAAGATGCCGAAATATTGGTCAGTTGAGTATCAGAGAGCGGTTCATTGGTCATTGAGTTCTTATTTGGAGAAATTATATTTATCTGAGATGTAGTTGGCTGCCATGAATCAAATTCTGGCTTCCTCTCTGCAAAAGGACTCATTGGACTTCCTTCTCTCAACACAATATTGTGCTGCCCAACAGAATTTATGTTTGTCAGTGGCATAGTATGTAAACCATGATGTTTCTGTTCAATGTTCTGTCCATGCAAAACATTGACAGAGAAATTCTGCGAAAACCCAGGTGGCTCTAATCTTGTCTCATTGGGTTCATCTTTCACCTGATTGGAAGAATTCACTCTATAATTCCAATCAGGAGACATCTCCGAATCACCAAGAACTCTCTCACTTGATCTCGGTTTCCATCTACCACCTTTTCTTGCCTCACCATCATCAAATCGAGAAGCACCTTTTTCACCAAGCCTAGGATCTTCCCAATTTTTGCTTGACCTATCGGGGTTATGGCGCAAAATTGCTTTTTTTTCATCTAATCTCCTATTGGGACTTTCACTAGCCATACTATGAGAAAATGTGCAAAATTTCCCGTTCCAACAGTTTCCAGCGGTAAATAATTTGCAAATACTCAAATGTCTGTCACGGTCACTGACGGGTCTCCCAGGATACTCCCTACTATCATTATACGTGGAGTATCTTGAAGATCCACCTTTACGTGTTCCACCTTCATCATATTCCCGACTACCCTGATGGAGAAAAGAACAACCATCTCCTCTCCTGCATCTTCCAGCTGTGAAGTCCTTACATGGTGCTGCTGATCTGCTTCTGTTCCGATCATAGTTTCCTGGTTCCTTCTTAAAGGCGCGGATTGGGCTTCGACTCCTGCTTCGGGTTCTGCTTCTCTTCCTAAAAATAATAACAAAGATTGAATTTTTTTTTCATTTTTTTGTGGAACGAACAAATTTCCTTCCTTGATTTTGCATTGTTTACATTTTAAAGTTTGATACATAATTCATCAAGTAACAAATTGACACAAATAATATGAAAAGTTTTGATCTTTTTAAACCGTCTTAAACATACTGAAAAACGATCCTGACCTTGGAGACCTATCCCATCTATCTCTTGGGGAATGGCCACGATGCTTTCTCCAGTCATTAAGACCAGGCGACATTCTCGTATCATAACCTCCATCGTTATCCCAAGCTGATGTCTTGTCAAATTCTCTGCCCGAAGTGCGAGGATAATCATGTGAAAGATGACTCTCTTCCTTCAAATCCCATTTAGAGGAACGCTTTCTGGCCCTTTCACCCATTATTGCTCTTCTATCTCAACCAATTAGCTGCTCTTGAACATCCACAGTGCAGTCTGTATATACAGGATGAAACAAAAATAGTCTTAAAGCCAATAACAGAAATCAAATTCTAGTAGTGCAGAAAGAAGTAAGAACATAAGCAAAGGTAAACATATGAACTGACAAAACACACTCAATTTCTAGAACCATCAGACTTGAGTTGCAATGGCATCTTGCATAATTACCAGAAAACTTTCTGTGTGATTTCAAATTCTTTGTTTCGGACTTTCTTGGACTAACATTTTCGTATTTTTCTCTCGTATGAGAGTTACGGATGTATGACCCTTAGGCCTTAGTGTACAAGACTACAAGGAACTTGCTTAAGAGTTTTAGTCAGCATTGAAAGCTATATCTTGCTCAAAATCATTGTAATGCCTATAAGATGGACCGAGCTTAACCTTAGTAATCTTCAATGACATAATGCTTCAACTTTTTCCACTTCAATTTGGTAGTTCTTCAGAAACTGTCTTCAACATAGCATTCAACGTACTGTATTCTGCATAAAATTATTTCCTGAATTAAACTCAGCAAGAGATGCACTAATGGACAATGACATTTATATCGCTTGCTTTTCCTCAAATGTGGCATTCAACCGAGAAACATATTACTCCAAAACTTAGTTTTTCACTGAATCTACGCCTTCCTAAAAAGAGTGAATTACCTCACATTCTCACAAATTTCTGAAATAGTAGGCTTTTATAACACTATACCACTTCAATTTAAAAAATAAAAGAAGGAACAGAATGGTGTCTTTGAACTGTACTAAAAACACACTCACAAAAACTTACATCATCGAGATTTTTCTGCAAAAGACTAACTATTGTGGTTCTAGTTCACCCTTATCATCCGAAAAGGCCCAGATGGAGACAACCCCAGATAAACACACCCAACTATGAGAACTCCAAACTATCAACAACCCAGAATTCCGAACGACCATAAATGGCTCCAAATCAGCAAAATAGACGCTTTTAATTCAGCATGATACAGTAAGCAAGTGAAGAACAGAAACTCACATGGAATTGGCGGCAACTTGACAAGAGAAGATACCAAAACCCTAAAAAGGAATCAACTTGTAGCCTGGAGAGGAGTATTTCAGCGAATAAGAGTGTCGGAGCTCTCCATATCGCCGTATGAACTTGAAAATAGCGAGTAAAAGAGAACACTTCGCAGTGCGGAGCTTGCTGCTTGTGGCCGCTGCATACAACCGTCGTCGACTTGAGCTCTTTCTCCGCCTCGTTTTTACTCTGTCGTGGCTTAATTTCATGTTCGTATTCATACTTCTGCAAATATAAAATATTACCCCAAATTTTATTTTGAAAACGGAAAATGCTTTTGTTTTCTCCTACATTTTTTTGGGTATATTCTTTTTCACCATTGATGACTTAGTCTTAGTAGGTGGCCTATCTTGTAAAAAATGGTTCCAATAATGATACTTTAATAAAAAGTTAAATTATTAAAATTAATATACAATTTAGGGGTGGTCATGAATCGGTTCGGGACCGAACCGGTTCATGAACCGTACCTTTACCAAATTTTAAAGAGGTACGATTTACCGCTCCAGTTTTTGTCCGCTCCAAATTTTGACTAATTTACTGTACCTCTTCTGAATCGGTTCGGCTGAATCACTTTATATATTTTTTAAAAAAAAATATAATAATACATAAACCATAATCATAATCCATAAACTCTAATCTATAATCCATAAAACATAAACCATAATTCATTATACTAATGCAGATTGTAAATCATCACCGAACCAACTTTGGTCTAATGATTTAGAGTATATATTTTAAAAAATAAATATAATATTATATTAAAACTGATACAAAAAGTGGTACAGTTTACCGTTTGTGAACCGCTTTTTTGTACCTCTTCTGAACCAGTTCATTTGTTGGAGAAAAAAAAATTGGTTTGTGAATTGGTTCGGTCGAACCAACTCAACCCTGATACGGTTCGGTCGAACTAAATTTTTATGCCCATACCTAATAAACATGTAGTTTATTCATTAAAATACATTTTTAATAATGTATTTAAATATTTATAATAAATAAAAGTTTAGCTTGATTAAGTAAATGAAAACTCTAGTCATGATATAATTTTTCAATGAGCTTAATAACTTGTTAAGGGTAATTCTCTTAATATAATAACATTAGACGTTTGTACATAAAGTCAACAATTTGTAATACGATATGATTAAACGATATGATTAAACAATTTGTAACTATATGTATTTATATTTATACAAGTTTGACATTAACACATATGTGTATAAACAACTATTATACGTTTATACACAATTAAAAAACGTGTATAAATATTTATGATATGCAAAAATACACATAAACATGATTAAGTATATGCATAATATTTGAATTTATTCTTGTACTTGTAAAATTTAAAGCTTGATTATGGAATTAAATTATAAAATTTATGAATTTCGTATCATTTTGTTTTGCGTGGTACGACTTGTATCATGTATATATGATTTTTTTTTGTTAAAAAGTTAATTGTGTTATTATATCGCGTATGACTATTTATTAATTAGAGCATGTTTGAACTTTGAATATAGAAATGATTAATCACACGATACGATCGTAAAAAACATATATTCTTCCCTAATTATAAATCCCTATTAAGAGTAACCGTAGTGTATTTGGGCCTCCATTTTATATGGGCTTGAAATAGCAGGAACTTTTTATTGGGTCGGAATAAACGATGTTGTTCTTTTAAATTAATTTCATTAATACAATCTAATACTAATTAGGAAATATATATTCATTAAAAAAAAACTCTTTGCTTTATGAAAATAATAATAGTATATCAATCTAGAAAATGGAAATAGTGACTTTTTTCCCGATAAAATAATTAAATAAATAGTTAATGCCTAGTAATAAAAAATAATTATGTTGTTTTTCTCAAATAATCCTATGTACAATATATAAATATAAACAGAAAATATTTTTTTGAGGAGAATAATCCTATGCCTAGTCATCCGCCAACATTAAGCCTAATTGAATTTTTTTTCAGGAGATTTGAAGAGCTAACAAAATCATGATAGAGCATCATCGACATCCAATGGGAACCACCAAACTCGTAGTGGAAAAAAACTTAACACGGACGAAGCTTTCAAAGGAAACAGAGGGAAAGGAGGAGCGGGGACCGTCATCAGAAACGTTAATAACAATTGGATCACTGACTTCTTTAGAGCTATCAAAATGGCAAACAACTTAACTGTTGAACTATGGGTCATCATGGATGGTTTATCACTAGTGTTGAGTATTGAGATTGATTTTATATATGTGGAAACAGATGCACTTACTGCAAATAACCTTATATCGGATACATGTAATAACAATTTGATTCTTACCAATTATCTTGGATTCCAGGTACGTTCTACTCAAATTTAGGAGATTCAAGATACGACACATTTATTGGGAAGCAAATGCGTTTGTAGATGTTTTGGCAGGAATATCCATCAACCATCGAACTAAATTCATTATGTATGACACTTCTCCTAGAGAAGCTTGTTTAAGTTTACTTAGAGATGATATGTGTGTCTGCGATCCCCGATATATTAGAATTACAAACTAGTTTGATATCAAACGAGTGTACTTTCCTTATATATTATATAAAGTATCTTTCTACCCAAGAAAAATACATTAAGCCTAGTTCTATTGGTAGTAGTCCTATATATATATAGCTTATATCTTCAAACTTTAGGGTGTGAAATTGAAATACACAATGTAGATATCATTACTTTAGCAAAATTTAGGATCAAATATGAAAGTTTATTAGTTAAAGGGCAATTTCTAATTATGTTAAACATAGACTGGTTGTCGTCATCCCCATAGCCACCTTTCCTCCTCTGCAACAGATCTTAATCTCCCTCCACCGCCATTAATGTCCAAACTCCAAATTCACAGAAATCAAAAGGAAGACAGCATTTTCTCTCTCTTCTTCTCACTAAAGAGAGAACCCATTTCAGTTCATCACGCGTACTGTGAATCCGTGACCTCAGTGGCATCGTGACTCAGATCATACCTTTTTCGATTCCAATTGAATTAAACAAGATTTCTGATCCACAAACCAGTCCGCTACCTTCCAAATCTCCACTACCACCCCCATCCATAATTGATGACAAATACAGGTACTTTCCTTAAGCGACCTATAAAACCCCACAACTACCACCATCACTCCACTCTCCATTTCCGACCTCTCTCGAATCCGAAGCTCTTCGTCATCGTTTCCATGGCTTCCCTCCTCTTCCTATCCTTCCTCGCTTTTCACTTACTCTCCTTTCCAGCTTCATCCATCGGGAGCTACCGCACCAAGCGCATTTCGCCGTCGTCGTCGGTATCCCCTGAGATCCAACAAGCATGTAAGGCCACACGATTCCCTGACCTCTGCCAATCTTCGCTCTCGCAGCCCTCACGGGTCGGCTACGGCACGGACCCGTTGAGGATCGTCATGGCGGCGATCGGAGTTTCCGGCGACAACCTCCAGATTGGGCAGAAAATGGTCAAGGAGATCCTGGATTCGTCGGCGGGGAACCCGAATCGCTCCACGGCGGCGAAGAACTGCCTCGAGGTGCTGGGGAACTCGGCGTATCGAACGCAGTCCACCGTCGACGCCGTACCTAGTGGAAAGACCAAGGATGCTCGCGCGTGGTTCAGCGCCGCGCTGCTCTTCCAGTACGACTGCTGGTCGGCCCTCAAGTACGCTAATGACACAGCCATGGTGAGGATCCAAAATTGAAGGACTTCTTTATAATTCAAAATTTTAGTAGTAAAGATAAATATTTCTATTTTTAATTTCATGTCTACAAATGCTCGAACTTTAACCATCAATTACTAAGATAAATTAAGGTAATTGTATATGTCATATACTGTTTACGATTGTTTAAATATTACTGTAATTAATATTAGTTTTTAAAAGGAAAATTAGGTTATTAGCAAGTAGGTACCTAAATTTCTTTTTAGCAACTAAGTAGCCGAACTTATGAAAATTAGCAAATAGGTATTTACCGTTAATTTCCGTTAAAAATAAACGAAAAATATCATGTAAGTAGCAAACAGGTACATCAATTTATATGAATGAGCAAGTAGGTACCTGAACTAGTTCAAAACCCGGTTCAATCGAACCATTTATTTTTGTTTAAAATAATAGGGTTTATATATCAAACACATGCATTACTCAACTTCAGACGTTCTCGGTGGATGCACCAAGAATGTTTGTGTTTGGTATATAAACCTATTTTTTAATAAAAAAAATAAAGTGGTTTGACCGAACCGATTTAGGTACCTACTTGCTCATTCGTGTTAGTTCAGGTACTTGTTTGCTTCTCACGTGATAATTTCTGTTTATTCTTAACGAAAATTAACAGTAGATACCTATTTGCTTATTTAATAAAGTTGATCAACCTATTTGCTACAAAAAAATACCTACTTGCTAATCAACCATAAGTTCGGGTACCAGTTTGGTAGTTTTCCCATTTTTTAAAAAACTGAAGTTTTTAAATGAAAAATAAGAAAACAGAATCCCCACAATATAGAAACCGTTTTCTTCCATTTTTCCCTCCATTTTTCAATTTGTTTGACCATTTTCCAGGTGAACGAGACAATGGCGTTTCTGAACACGCTAACCATGCAGACCAGCAACGCCCTCAGCATGTTGGTATCCTACGACCTGTTCGGAAAAGACACCGCCTCGTGGCGGCCCCCGCAGACCGAACGAGACGGGTTCTGGGAACCGGGCTCCGATGATGTTTCTGCATTCCGTGGTGTCCTCCCGTCCACACTGAAACCCGATGTAACGGTGTGCAAGGAAGGTGGAAGCTCGGGTTGTTATGCGACGGTGCAGGAAGGTGTCAATGCGGCCCCGGAGAACGGGGCAGGGAGGTTTGTGATCCACATAAAGGAAGGCGTGTATGAGGAGATCGTGAGGGTGCCGTTGGAGAAGAAGAATGTTGTTTTCATCGGCGACGGCATGGGCAAAACAGTCATTTCCGGCTCTTCGAATGTCGGGCAAGGAGGAGGGATTTCCACTTACAACACGGCCACTGTCGGTAATCAACTGATCTTCAAATCGTTAACGGATTAATTATTTAAAAAACAAACCGAATTTTGATGAATATATGAAAAAAAACAAATCAAACTTTTTTATTTATACTAAACTTAGTAAAATTAACAATCAACTAAACTACCTAAAATTACAGTTATGTTTGGATGAATTTTTCTAATTTGGATTGATTCAGATTCAATCTAATTTCATCTATAATGTTGTTGTTGAACACAAATCATCCAAATTATGAAAATTCGTCCAAACACAATTTTTTTTATAATTAACCCTCGTTTAACGGGAAATTAGTGGGAGCAAATAACACTATCAAAAGGAATTCCGGTCGTTCGAGCAATTTTTTAAAAATATTAAGAGTTTTTAAATTTTATTATTTCATTATATTATGCAAATTAAGTTTAGTTTTACATTAATAATATTTTTATGAAGTGCTAAATGCTTGTATTATCCTAGGAGTCGGGTTGATCATGTTCTCGTAAGACTTCACGCACGCGCGTGCCGGGGTCTAGTTTTCATTAAAGTTCGATTTGTTTTTTTATAATTAACCCTCGTTAACAGGTTTTATTGTTTACTAATACACTAATTTCTTGTTCTCCAAGTTACTGCATGTATTTCGTTTTGATGTGCCTACTCACCGATCCGACCCATAATTCATCGATGCAGCTGTCCTCGGCGATGGGTTCATGGCCACGTCTCTGACGATCCAGAACACGGCAGGCCCTGATGCTCACCAAGCAGTGGCCTTCCGATCGGACAGTGACCTCTCCATCATCGAGAACTGCGAGTTTCTTGGAAACCAAGACACCCTCTACGCCCACTCCCTCCGACAATACTACAAGTCGTGCCGAATCGAGGGAAACGTCGACTTCATCTTCGGCAACTCGGCCTCCTTCTTCGATGACTGCCAAATCCTCGTTCGGCCCAGACAGTTGAAACCCGAGAAAGGCGAGAGCAATGCAGTCACCGCACATGGCCGAACAGACCCGGCCCAATCCACGGGTTTCGTCTTCCAGAACTGTCTGATCAACGGGACCGAGGAATACATGGTGTTGTACAAATCCAAGCCAAAGGTCCACAAGAACTACCTCGGGCGGCCATGGAAGGAGTACTCGAGGACCGTGTTCATCCACTGCAACCTCGAAGCCCTAATTTCTCCCCAAGGGTGGATGCCGTGGAGTGGGGACTTCGCGTTGAAGACACTCTATTACGGAGAGTTTGAAAACTCGGGCCCAGGGTCCGATCTATCGGGTCGGGTCACATGGAGCAGTCAGGTTCCAGAACAGCACGTCAGGGCGTATTCAATGCAGAGTTTCATTCAAGGAGACGAGTGGGTTCTTCCTCCATTGAAGGACTCTTCTCGATCATCAGTATCGAGTTCAGGGCGAATTACGTATCATCGATCGGGTATACTGAATCGAAATTAAGTGTAAATTCAATGGATATCGCTCGATCGAAGTTATTATGAAGAAGTAATCAATGAAACGCTGGTTCAGAATTTTAGAGTATCTTGATTTTGCTTTGCTGTTATTTGCAGTTTTTTTGGTGATGCTTGTTCTTTGGATCTGGTGATACTTGCTTGTGCGGCGAGAAGAAGGAATGGAGGGTTGATTGAGTGGATATTGTGAGGTCTCCACTTTGGATGGTAATGGAGAAAAAAGCGAGCTCCATTTCAATGGTGGAAGCATGGGAGGGGAGGGGATGAGGTTAGCACTTACGTAGCAACAAAACAGATTTGACTTGCAGGTAAAGTTATTGATACCCATGAACCGGTTCAAAGAACATGAACCGGTTCAAGATCGAATTAGGTCAGAACTGTACCGAGCTAAACTTCCAATTCTTGTTTTGTTTTTGGGATTATCCAATAAATAATATTGGGACATGCCGGAAATAGATCTTGTGACCTCTTGCATACAAGAAATGACGATATCGTTAGATCTTGTGACCTCTTGCATACAAGAAATGGCGATATCGTTGGACCAAGTGTCCGTAAGTATTTCCAATTTTTGTTCACTTTTAACATTTTAAGCATTAATCATCTCCATCGTGTAATAACTGAACCAGTTTAAAACTATTATAAATCATTTAAAATTTCTTTTATCCAAAATAAATAAACAAAAATTAAATATAAAAACTACTATTAATTATGATTTATTTTGTATTTTCAAGAAAAATACAATATTAAAAATTGAATTATTTTTCATAGTGTTTTTTTTTATAAATAATATAACTTTTTACAAATATGAATTAATTATGTGTTATCATGTTTATATGTAATGAAAATGTAAACGAATGTAACATTTTGTCCAACTCTTAAAGTATAAGTATTAAAATATGATTTTTTTTGGAAACTCAATTAAATTTTAAGTTTTAGTTATTATCCTTATATTATAACTGTAAGTGAGTCAGTTTTATCCTAGTTAATTGGCTTATACAATTAGGTATAAACTAGGGTTGTTGATGGTTAGGGTATGTTACGGGTATGACAAATATCATAATCATAACATATTTCTAAACACATATCATAACCATAACTATTACAGATACAATTTTCAATATCATAACCATTAAAATAACCGTAGTTATTAACCATGGTTTTACTCGTATATCCATATGTATTCCACACATGTAATATAATAAAAGACCGAAAATTTTATTTAAAAAAATACATAAATCTATATTGTCAACAATAAAAATATATAAATCTAACATCATGTTTATTTATTACATATATATACAATAACTTACATTATTTAGTATATATTAGTTTATTAATAATAAATAATTATTATATTATATAATAATATTGATTATAACCATTAGTATAACTCAAATATTATAACGATAACCATAAGCATTATGGGACATGGGTAGAAAATTCATCACAATAACTGTACCGCACCATAATGATACAGTTAACCATATTAAATAGTAACGGTTATAAATGATTATGAGTTTTTCACCGCAGCATTGCCGACCTCATTATAAACCACTCTAATTGACCATTAAAAGGGTGTAATTGTCAAATAATGAAAGTATAAGTAGTAAATTGAAAGTTACTAAAATAGTTTTTTTTTGGCCAATTTACTAAAATAGTTGGAAGCAGAAGCATGTGTCTGCTCACCCAATACTAGGGGTGTCAAAACGGGTCATGGGTCGTGTCGACCTTGGGTCGTGTCAGGGATCCTCTGACCCAAACACGACCCGTGTAATAGTATGGGTCAGTTTTTTAAACCCAAACCTGACCCGTCAGTAATGGTAAGGGTTGGGTCAGACTGATTCACTCGACCTCCATGACCCGCGGGTCAATCTGACCCGTTCGACCCACCATTTCAATAAAAACAAAAAATAAACTAAAATATATCAATGGAACGGGTCATGGGTTGACCCGTGAGTTAAGACTTCTAACCCAAACCTGACCCTTGTTTTCACGGGTCATCCATAGGTCATGTCAAAATGACCCATGTGTCAAAAACTCTGACCCAAACACGACCCGTGGGCGGGTCAACCATGGATCACCCACGGGTTGGGTCAAATTTTGACACCCCTACCCGATACCCTCCCGAAACCGAAAGAGACCTCACTGACAAAGTCACTTTCATTTCTTCCGAGGGGCAGGTCCGCAGAATCTTGTCTACCACACTTTTGACAAATTGATCTCCATTGGTCCCACACTTTAACCACATTTCGATATTTATATATAATAATTTATTTATTTGGGGATACGTAAAACAAAATAAATTAATATCTTAAATTAAATAATTTTCACTCAATCCATAATTATTTATAAAAGGCATTAACACTAGTTATAAAGATTTTTTTGCCGATATCTATACGTAAGGGTCGAAGCGTTAAATTTAGGGCTAATCATGGGTGAGCCGGGTCGGTTTTGGAGACTGGAAACGAAACTGAAATTTCGGTCTTAACATCTGGAGGACTAAGACCGACTTTGATAAAAAAATTCGTCTTAGTCGGTCTTGCTTGACTCGAGCCGGTCTCGGTATTGTATCAAAAATGTTGGTAAAAAAAAAACTTAATTGACAAAAAAAAACCACTGAAGTTTTTGTATTGAACCCGTTCACTTCAAGGTCACGAATTAATAGTGTTTCAAGAGTTAAACCATGAATTCTAGGGTTTTCTTAAATGTCGGGACAGTCCGGTCCTAGTCCGACTTTTGGAAGAAACAAATAATAAGACCGATACTGACTTTGAAGAAAAAAAAATGTCCGCTCGGTCTTGGTTTTAGTCAGTCTCAGTCCTAATCTGGTTAGTCTTGTCGAGAAATCGGTTCGTAACCTTTTTTATCACCCCTACTCTTTTTTTTTTTTGGGCCCATCTTTATCACCCCTACTTAAATTGTTAAATTATCTTGTAAATAGTTATAATTCTTTTTAAAATTTATAACGAAATGTTCTAAAGGGACCTCGTAAGTCGTAAGAAGGACAACACCCTTATAATAAGAGTCTATAAAAAGAATATATAATTAATGATCATATTACAATTTTCAATACCTTGAGCTGAGAGAGAACATTTGTTCATGTAATAATGGCTATTAAACTTTGGTTAATCGATTCTCATATAAATATATATGAAATAAAGTGTATTTTCCTCTAGGTATCTGGCCGGATAATACATTTTGCATACTTATTTTACAATTATAAGAATTTTCACTTATACTGTAATTACTTGATAAATTTTAAAAAGTAACTTTATCAGAAAAAAAAATTGAAAAAGTATATATGTTAACATTTTTTTTAGCAAAATGTTGATTTGCGCAGGTACCACATGCGTTTTTCAATTTTTTTTTTCGTTTTTTTTAAAGTAGCAGAGTGTTCATTCTCTAGTCTAGTCTCACCTGAGGTAAAACACCCTAGCTAGTTTGACATTTTCAGGAATTACTGCTGCAAAATAGCTCTTTGGGGTTTCCACTCTTGACTCTCGGCTGGTTTTCTAAAAATGTGAAGTTTAGATACTAACATGGTACGGTAACCAATGTATTTCAAGCGAACTGATGCTTGTTCATTCTCTAGGCTAGTCTCACCAGGCTACAATTGCTAAAGCATAAGCATAACACATTAAACTAACCAAGCTAGAGAGACGTACATCTCTGACTCAACATCTTCTGAATATCTTGTAAAGCTTCTCCAATGTTGTTCAGAACAAGTTGGAAAATTTAGGACAGGAAAAAAGTATTTAACTTCTTATAACGATGAATTTTGAAAAGTATTTATGTCTGAAAAACGCAGGTACCAGTAGCGTTTTTCTAAAAAACGCTACTGATCTACCTGCGCAGATGCACATTTTGCTAAAAAAAAATTTACATATATATTTTTTAATTTTTTTTTCCTGACATATATACTTTTCAAAATTCCTCTCTTATAACTTCCTTTCTTGTTTACTGGAGGAATTTATGCAGAAAATCAAGAGTCTTAAGATGATGAGTTTTGGAGTTCGGGTGAGGATAAACAAGCTAGTGTAAAACTAGCTAGTGTATTTGAAGAAAAGTCTCATTCAGAAACTTGTGAATAAACAACTTTGTTTCAATGTTTTACCTCGCGGATGTTGTTCAAAACAAGTTGGAAAATTTAGGACAGGAAAAAGAAAGGAAGCAACGCGTGAGACTATCTCGCGGAATTTGGTGAGACTAGCGTAGAAGAATTTGGACCTATGAATACTGATATGAAGCAACGCGTGAGACTATCTCTCAATTTCTATTTAGGAGGAAAACCATAAGCAGACTTAAAATCAACGTGGTTTCTGATAGACCGTTGTTTCCACTTGCATATCCAACAACACCAGCAAAGGGGGTTAGATTTCTCTTGATAGAGAACCAGTCTATTGTCATTGAAGTTGTCCCAAAAATATTTTTTCAAAAATTCATTTTCATTGTTTGATACTGTTGTGACTGGTTGTGTGTTGTGTCTTCTCAAAATTCATGTGTTTTTTTTTTAAAAAAAGACAAAAATTTGCCATAAACGCAGGTGGTACCTGCGTTTTTCGCAAAAACGCAGGTGGTAGACCTGCGCAGTTGGACATTTTGCTAAATATTTATTTTACATATATATTTGTTTAAATTTTTTTTCGAAAATAAATACTTTAAAAAAAAAAGTCTAATTACTTAGCACTATCTGTAAAAAAAAATAATTTCTAGACACGAACATGATACCTTTAATTAATTAAGAAACGTAATAAAAAATTTATGCATCATGTTCTTGATGGCCCCTCAAAATGGCAACACCCTTAACAATAAGAGTCAAAATTAGAATATTATAATTTTCAACACTTGAGTTGAGAGAACATTTGTTCAAGAAATTATAGCTATTAAACTTTGGTTAATATGATGGCCAAAAAAAAACTTGAGTTAATACATTCTCATATAAAAATACATAAAACAAATTGTGTCCTGTTTGGTAATTGGTAGTACATTGTGCATATTTACTTTATAATTAGAATAATTTTAACTATAATTTTTTTTCATTCACACGACACGAACATATATCTTTAATTAAAAGACAAAATGTTAAATTGTCAAATTCTATTGTAAATAATATTATAAATTTTTTTTTTTTTGCGAGATGTTTTAGAGGATCTATAAGATATTAATCATAATTTTTTTTTTTATTCTTAGGAATTAAGCTCAAAATCTCCAATTAAAAGTTAAAGTTTAACCTCCAAACGGAGGGTTATAAAATAAAGATTACCTAAATAATAAAATAAAGGTTATTTATTAAAGCTACTTGTTTTTATTTTGTATATTCTTTTTAACTTTATTTATTTAAATGTTAACCTTTTTCTTTTTGTAGTCATTTGCTTTCCATTTTCACTCCCCAGTTTCTCCACTCCACTGCGAGCAGCTCTTTTCGATGGTTACTTTCCTCTTTCTCACACTTCTGTCTCTCCTCTCCCCTAGCTTCGCCGTCCATGGCCACCTCCACCGCTCTCACTTCACCAACCCTAATCCCTCCATGGCTGTCGTCCCGCCGGCGATCTCCCAAGCCTGCAAAGCCACCCGCTTCCAAGACACCTGCAGATCTTCCCTCAGAGGATCCAGACTCCTCTCCTCGAAACCCGACCCCATCGACATCATCCTGTCCGCAATGCGTGTCTCCTCCGACAACCTCGTCACTGCCCAGTCCATGGTGAAGTCGATCCTGGCTTCTTCCGCCGGCCACCTCAACCTCACCAACCACGCCAAGAACTGCAAGCAGATTCTCCCGCTGTCGCAGCACCGCATCACCGCCACTGCGGAGGCGCTGACGCGGCGTCGGATCAAGGACGCCAGGGCGTTCATGAGCGCCGCGTTGCAGTACCAGTACGACTGCTGGTCGGACCTAAGCTACTCCAACGACACCAAGAAGGTGGACAAAACGATGGCGTTTCTCAACTCTCTGATTTGCCTTACCAGCAACGCTCTCAGCATGATCGCCTCGTACGACACCCGTGGCCCTGACGTCAATTCCTGGCGTCCGCCGGCGACGGAGCGGGACGGTTTCTGGGAGTCCGATTCCGGTAGTGGGTCTGGGTTCAGGGGCGGTTTCCGGCTCAAGATGGTGGCGGATGTGACAGTGTGCAAGGGCGGGTGCACCTACCGGACGGTGCAGGAAGCCGTGAACGCCGCCCCTAACCACCGCGAGAGGAGGTTCGTGGTGCACATAAAGGAAGGCGTGTACAATGAGATCGTTAGGGTTCCGGTGGAGAAGACAAACGTGGTGTTCTTAGGCGACGGCATGGGCAAAACGGTTATTTCGGGCTCGTTGAGTTGTGCCAGACCAGGGCTCTTCACTTATAACACAGCTACAGTTGGTACAATATTTAATTCCTCTGTACTATGAATTTATTTACAAATATAAATAAATGGGACCCAAATTTTATAAAATATATTTTAAGAAATATAATTTAACTAAAACTATTACAAATGTTACTAAAATGTTTATTTATTTTAGGGAAAACTACCCATTAGGTTATATATCAAACCGAATCAACTTCAGCCGTTTTCAACTTAAGTCGTTTTCAGTGCATCAAAAAACACTCTGTTATGAGAACGTCTAGAGTTGAGTCATGAATGTGTTTGGATGATTTGACTAAACCAGTTTTTGAAACGATTCATGTACCTACTTGTTCATTCGTGTAAGTCTAGGTACCTGTTTGCTCCTCACTTGATATTTTCCGTTTATTCTTAGCGGAAATTAACGGTAAGTACCTATTTGCTAATTTTAAGTTCGGCTACTTAGTTGTTACAAAAAAAAATTTAGGTACCTACTTGCTAATCACCCACAAGTTCGGGTACCAATTTGATAGTTTTTCCTTTATTTTACTCTGCTAACATTCGAACTGCAGGGGTTCAAGGGGACGGGTTTATGGCGAGTGGAATCACATTCCGGAACATGGCCGGGCCCGATGTGCACCAAGCCGTGGCCTTTCGGTCCGACAGCGACCTGTCGGTGATCGAGAACTGTGAGTTCTTAGGCAACCAAGACACACTCTACGTCCACTCGCTTCGACAGTTTTACAAGTCGTGTCGTATCGAAGGCAATGTCGATTTCATTTTCGGAAATGCAGCTGCCATTTTTCAGGTAATTTTAATCAGTTTGTGAAATTTTATTAAATATCAGTCTC
The DNA here is from genome assembly GCA_946814005.1 of Chamaenerion angustifolium. Classification (NCBI taxonomy): domain Eukaryota; kingdom Viridiplantae; phylum Streptophyta; class Magnoliopsida; order Myrtales; family Onagraceae; genus Chamaenerion; species Chamaenerion angustifolium. The sequence continues at coordinate 1,813,541 of OX328281.1, forward strand.
AGTGTAGAATATGGTAGAGTAGGAAATGATAAAGACCCTTCTGGAACTTGATTAATTGTGGTTATATGAGATGGTATTACTTATATATTATTGGAATGGCCATATTAAAATAAGGTAAATAATTTTAATAAATCAAAATGTTGGTGTATTATTGATAATTGCATCAATATATTTGAAAGTGTTATTTTGTGCATTAATACATTTGCATGTTGTTGTTAAATGTACCGTCGTGAGTGTTTCGTTAATTTTTTTGCGTTAAATATTACTTATTTTTGTCAAAATGACAATTTTACCTTCATTTTCATCTCATTTTCAACACAAAATCACGAATTAAATTCAAGAAAATAGATTTAAATTTGAATTCGAACTACAAAATGTATTTTTAGGTTTGAAATCAACCTAAAATAACATTTCTAGGTTCGAAATCAACCCAAAAATGTTTGGGGTTAAAAATAACTCAAAACAACATTTATGGACCAAAAATGTTGTTATGAGTTGATTTCAAACAAGAGAAATGTTATTTTGAATTCGAAATTGAGCTGATTTTAAAATTTAATCTGCATTTTGAGTTTGATTAGGTGTTGAAGATGAGCAGGAGGACAAAATTATCATTTTGATAAATTTAACATAAAAAGTTGATAAAATAGTTACCGTGGTGTAAATAACAACACTTTAAAATATTCAGATGTACAAAATAGCAGTGCATTTAACAATATATTATGGCATATTAGTTAATGTATTTGAGTTATTTACCCTTAAATAGTTGATTATTTTTTATTTGTCAATTTTATAACCATTAGAAACACATGTCATTCACCCATGTATATAATATATTAACGGATAACGTCAAACCAAACATCCCTTAGGCCTTACTATACTAAACTATGTAATGTTGTTATGTTCCAGAACTGCATGATCTTGGTCCGACCCAGACAACTGAATCCTGAGAAAGGGGAGAACAACGCCATTACTGCCCAAGGAAGGACCGACCCTGCACAATCAACAGGACTCGTCTTCCAGAACTGTGTCATCAACGGTACAGAACGATACATGGAACTCTACAAGGGAAACCCTAAAATACACAGAAACTTCCTAGGAAGGCCATGGAAGGAGTACTCAAGAACGGTCTTCATTCACTGTTATCTAGACGCACTCGTCGCACCAGAGGGGTGGATGCCATTCAGGGAAGGCTTTGCCCTAAACACATTGTACTATGGAGAGTTTGGAAACTCGGGACCGGGGTCGAGGTGGTCGGGAAGGGTGAAGTGGAGCAGCAGAATTCCGGCCAAACATATATTCACGTATTCAGTGCACAACTTTATCCAAGGCAGTGAATGGATCCCCATGGTTTAGTGTATCGTGTTAGCACGATGTTTGATTTTGTGAATTTCGTGATCTGTGTAACGCGTTGTGTGGATCGGGATAAGGTATGATAAAATCAATGAATGTTGAAACAAGTGTTGTGTTCTTAAAAAAAACACTGTTCTTTGGAGTAGTCCAAAAGAAGAAACAATGAGGACTTCATGAGATTATCAAAATAATAGTAAAAGGTAAAATACAACATTAACCCTAATGATTGGTCAGGTTTTGATTTTTCTCTAAATTTTACTAAATAAGTTTTAGTTAATTGTAAAAATAACAGAAAACTTTCAAAAATATCACAATTTAACCATCTTAAATTTTTTCAAATGTTACAATTGATTCTCGATTCGATCGGAACTCGATTGAACCCCAATCGAGAGGGCTCAGGTTTGGGTCGTCTTGATCCAGACCTGGTCTCCTACCCATGGGGGGTCAGTCTGGGTCAAGACCCAAATACGAGCCCTCTCGATTGGGATTCAATCAAGCTCCAATCAAATCGAGACTCAATTGTAACATTTGAAAAATATTGAGATAGTTAAACGTAACTGTGACATTTTTGAAAGTTTTCTGTTATTTTGACAATTTTCAAAGCTTATTCGGTTATATTTAGATGAAGGGTGCAAACTTTTACTTTGTCCAAACACAAAAACATCAATTTTACAATCTAAAATTCAAAATCTGATCGGGCAGTGTAGGCTAATAGTAAATGATGTCTTCACAATCCTGATAGAGAAGCCGTGGCAATGGCTGGAGGTGTTGGGTTAAAGAGTTCATCAACATCAGTCCAATTGGTCTCCCCCCAATGACTCAACATGCTCTTCCATGAACACAGCTTGTCTACACACTTACTCAACCTCCGGTCCTTGATCGGAACCCTCCAATGCCCGTCCGAGTAGTTCGCCTTCTCGGCCTCTCGTCGGTCCCACTCCAACTGCGCCTTCTGCTTCGACTTCAGCATGCAGAAGTCATGGAGTTTGGGAGGCATGGCGTCGTGGACTTTCCACCACGTCGCGTGCGCAACGTCGCTGGCAAACTCCTGAAAGAAATCTACATTCCAGTTGCAGTCGTAGTCACGAAAGCAGAGCCATGGCTTTATCCCAAGGTAGTGGAGGACGTAAAGGGCCGGTGGGTCCGATCCGAAGAGTCGGGTCTTGGCTAGCTTCTTCTCTTCTGGGTCTCCGACCCAGAAGTGTTTCAAGAAGTTCATGCGTTTAGGGATTCTGTGCCACCAGGTGAAGATCTCATTCAGGTATCCCTACAAAATAAAATCAGTAATAACAATGTAAGTAAGCTAACAATTTCTGATACAATATGATCTACTTTACATTGTCTATCGGTTTGATCTTTAACACATCACGTGTTTAAACAACTCTTATAATCGTGTCTAAATATTACTGATCATCTGCAAATATTTATATAAACACGATTAAATCGTATCTAATCGTGTCAGGTATACATGTGACACGTTTAGACACACGATTAACTAATTAATCGTGTTGTGTATACATATAACACATTTAAGTATAATAATAATAAAAATATGAAATACCCACTTATTTTTTAATATTGAACTCTGAATACCTTACTCTATATATATGGAATTGTGTTCTGAAAAATATGTGAAATAACTTGAGAAATTAGTGAATTATGTGTCTAATCGTGTCGTGTCTAACAGTTTCGTGTCGTGTCGTCTAAACGTTTCGCGTGTCGTGTCACGTGTGATCTGCTAGTTAATCGTGTCGTGTTTGAAGTTTTGAGACACATTTAAGACTTATCCGTTTAGACACAATACGATTAGTAAAACGATTGTCACCTAGTAACCCGGTTTTACAGATCCTACCTGGTCGCCGCCATTGTAGGACTCTATCTCGTTTATGTGCTCCATCAAGAGATCGAACGTGCAATTACAGGGCTCGATCACCATCACTCCAGAATTAAACAAGGTCGCATTGTTCCCCGTTGCAGAAATCTCCGGCATCCCGAACAAGAAATCTATGTTCCTTAAGATCAACAAATCGGCATCAATGAAAATGATCTTATCGTAGTCGGTGAGCTGCCACAGTCGAAACTTGCTGTAATTCCACTCATTGTATGCGTCTTTCTCCGCCTTAGGGTTTCGTATCCTCTGTATCAACCGGATCTTCCAACCCGCCGCCTCAAGCCCGCTCCGATGATAGGAACTTATTGTCTCGTCCACGAGGATGACGAGGTCTCGACTGGACCCCAACATCCGGATGCTCTGAGCAGCCGCGATGGCGCCACACACGTAAACGTCAGCCGAGTGGAGGATCGTCGCGTACGCCTCTCGACGTGAATTACCTTTGTAAGGTCGATCGAGTTTCGTCGGCCGGAGCGGCAGCGCTAACTCGCAAGACCCGATCGGAAGCCGTAACTTCTCCCTCAAGACATCGAGATTCGGCTCGTACAGCCAAACATGTCCTTTCCTCGTAACGAGCTCCTTGCATGGGAACAAGTTCGGGATCGGGAATTTCTCGGTAAGGATAAGCACGTTTACTGGGTTTTCACCGTCAGCCGCCGAAGCGGAAACCCTAGCCGCCTCGAGCTGTAAGTGAAGTCGAGCCACGTCCCTCGACCAATCACTCTCCTTTCTGCATGGGAGCTTAACGACGACGAGATCGACACGAACTCCAGGCGGTTTGATCCTGGGAAGAGTCGCGCATGCGGGTACTTCTTCTTCTTCCTCCTCGTCGATCCATTCGGGGTATAACGAATCCCACGTTAGATTCTTCGCTGCATACGTAATTTCGACGACGATGTGGTTCGCATTGGGAAGGAGATTCTTCCATGCATCGATCTCAACCTTGTTGAAATTCAAAACCCCAATCGTTCGATATCCCTTTTGGCGGCCACGAATCGCCTCTCTAACATCGATCCAGTCAATGTCGACATTCGAAATGTATCTCGGATCCGATTCCCGCCAGATCCATCGATTCACGAAATACGGCCTATAATGAAATAAATTTTAGAGGGTAAATTATATAAGCAAACTTATGTTGACACATGTGACTAGACAGTTGAAACATGTGTTCAATAGTTACTTATGTTTTAAAATGTGATTGAACGATTACAAAATGAAAAAAATGAGTAAAATGCTATTGCACTTTTCTTCATATTCATCTTCATGATCTTCATCTCTAATGTGATTTTTCTCGATTCAAATTCGAAATATGATTTCGAACTCAGAAACACAGATTTGAGTTCGAAGTGAACCCAGAATTGCAGATCTGGGTTCAAACGCAAACTTGAGTTCGAATCGAACCCAGAAATACATATCTGGGTCCAATTCGAACCCAAATTTATATTTCTAGGATTGATCTGAATTCAAATCTACGTTTTTGGGTTTGATTCGAACTCAAATCTGCGTTCGAAATCAGATCTCGGAAATGAAGAACATGAATAACAAGATAAGAGGGAATGATAAAATCGTTATTGTTGTGATCATTTAATCACATTTGTCAAATATATGTGTATGAATATAACACTTTAACCAAAAATTCACATTTTTTTTAAACATACATGATCGTTTAGCTACACAAAAAAATTATAAGTGATTATTTAGTCATATAGTGTCAAGATAAATGGATGTTGAGGTAGTTTACCCAATTTTAAAACTTATAACACTACATATCATTTATTAAAACTTTAAGGTGTTCGATGAATGTTCATGAAAAATGAGTGATCCGAGCCTACTTACGCAGAAGTCGAACTATCAATAGTATAGACAGTCGGATGGTAGATTATAGTGAAGAGCGTTCCGGCAACTATAACGACGAGGAAGAGCTTTAATGGAGAGAAGTTGCAGTTAGGGTTTCTCTCTGGTACTGGGAAACTGAATGACGATTTTCCATTTTCAACTCCTCGTACTTTGCTTCTGCTTGGTCTCCTCTTGTGTATGTCTTCACCACTGTTTCATCCAAAAAAACATTACAATCCATTCAGAAACTTCCATTGATGCAGAGATCAGAGACTTACTTCGAAGATGGTAATCGATGTCGTGTCTCGAGCGAACTGTCTGAAATTCTCATTGCTTGTGTCTCAAGAAAATTCAGTATCTGCAAGAAAACAATTGCAGAGGTTGTGTTTATGACAAAACAGTAAGTATAAAGAAAAAGAAACATCAAAGTTTGAGAGAGAAAGAGAAGAGTGACTTCTACTTGATATCTTCCTTTTCACCTAGACTATACAACAACTTTGATTCTTATCAAAGTTCCATTCTTTCATTATTGTTTGAAAAGGAAATTATTAAATATTAAATCCATCAACTAATGTTTATTAATTACAATTATGGTCTTAATTATTTTCTTGTATCCCATCTAAAGTTGTACATAATGACACTATTTTACTAAATCATTAAATTGTCACACTTCAGTAATCTAGTTAATTAATTTCCATTAAAATCACTAAATTATGATGTAAGATAATTATAGTAATACATTATCAATTGGTTATTTGAAAAATAACAATTTAAGGTTATCACTACAAAATATAAATTGATTGGAGACCTAATCTAAGAGATAATATAGCAATTAGAAAAACAATGAGAAGCTTAATGAAAGATTAAGTTAGTATATTAGTGAAATCTACTTGATAACCTCCACTAGAGGGACCTCATATTCACCCCACCTCCACGAAAAAAAATGAACTTATAAAAAAAATAGAGTCTCAATAGGGTTAAATAGAAATTTGTTAACTGATTTTGAGTGTTTCATTAATTTGTTGAGTAATTCTTTTTTAAAGAATTTGATAATACAATTTACATAAAGTTGCAATATACTAATTTTTTACTATTAAATGGTAACGTAAACTTGCATTTTGTTGATTTTCTCACTCTATTTTCTATGCAGATTGCTAGTTAAACGGTTGAAAAATTTGCAATTTGCTATCTAAACTTTGCTGAAATTTGCAAATTACTATTTGAATTCTAACGCCACACGTAACGTGAATTTGCATATCTCTATCGTTGTTTAACAAGAAATTAGACGGGTAGCAAATTATAATTTTACGTAAATTCATTCGTAATTTGTATAAATAAAAAGTTTATGAACTAGAAAAATATTTAAAACGAGAAAATTATATATTTCCGAATCCAACTTAATCCGTCTTTTTTCACGTTGTTAACCCATTCAATCCGTAATCATGACAATAATTAGGTTTTGATTTGAGATTAAGCTTCAACAAATTCTATAACACGTGGCACCTTTTGAGAAAAAAATATATGAGTATTTTTTTATAATAATAATAATATTCCAATAAAATTTGTGTAGATAAATTTGTTTGCGTATATATGTATGGTTGATAGAAGCCTTGCACCCATCGCTACGTATAGTATTTGTTACTCCTCAACCTCCATGCAGATTTTTAAAATTATATTCATTTTCGGATATTAAACAAAATAAAAATAATACATAAATATTTAAGTTATGGGTTGGTTATATATATTCACTAATCATATATATATATATATTCTCAAACTATATGCAATGTCATAATATATACTATTGACTAATGTCTATATGATTCGTTCACAATTGAACTGCTACCAAACCAAGCTAAGGTGGTTGATTGAACAACTTTGATTATTTCAGACCAGAATACATAATTCAATAAAAATTAATGTATCGAATCGAATTTTATGTTATGATTTATTGGAAAAATATCGATCGATGATGAGAGCTAATGATACTGTTAGATCACGTTTTTCGGTAGGACTCTTTCTGGTGCATGCCGGGTCTGCTCTGTTAACCTGCACAGAAGAAAAGTTCGGGAGTTCCCGTTTCCCCTCCGATGATCAAGTTAGTCGAATGTTTGTTTATAGAGGAAGTATATGGAGTAAAGTGTGCAATGTTACATTAGTTTAGAATGAAGATGGGTGATGGTATTTATAACACTTACCTCTAACGTGACCAGAGTTAAACCCTGACAATGATCATCTCAGGTGTCACCTAGTTAATTGACCATGGTCAAGTCTTGAGTCCCGTGATGCATGGTGTCCTATGCATAGTGTCATTTTGCCTTATACATATTGCCATTGTTTTCTGGTCTTTTGTCTCGCATGCATGCGTCCCCATTACACTATGTCTGGCCTAGAGCCTTGTGCTTTTTGTCATGTATGAGGAATAAGGGAAGGTCAACTTCCGATTGGGGCGCGCCCTTATATTGCAGTATCCAGGGTCTTGGTTTGAAGTGTCACTGGCATGAAGTGGATATTGTATCCTGGTTTCGTGGTGGGCGCCCCCTGACTGTATCAAGGGCGGCGCCAGTTCCAATTCTGAGTCGGGTCAGTATTTTTCTGGATCATCTGATGATATGCGGACTAATACTCAACAAATACAAATTTAGAAGAAAATATTTAAATATATAACTGATTAAGAAAGTATGAATATGAAAAGATAATATTTATCTTTGAATTTTGCACTAAATTTACATATAGGTCGTGTTTTTTTGGTTGTTGATATTTGGTCCCATACTCCTTCCAATACATACACTACGGGAGAATATATATATAACGGCTGAAAATTGTTTCATTAACGGCTCAAAATATGAGCAGTTAATGAAAGACGGCTCAATGAAAAATTAGCCGTCATAAGAAGATTCGTCTGATATAAGACGTCTCGTTTTTCATTGAGCCGTCTTCTGACGGCTCATTATTATTGGGTCGTCACAAGGACGGCTCATTCGAATTGAGCCGTCTAAATTAATAAAATTAATAGGGACGGCTCATACATGATACATGAGCCGTCCAAATGAGATTACATTTTAATTTATAGTTGACGGCTCAACTATTTTCAGCCGAAATAAATCGAAATTTTTAAAAATAAAAAATTTGAATAAATTAATATATCCCTAATCATAAATTTAAAACTTGAATAATTTTACAAACCAGAATCTGTAAATATAAACCAAACAGAATCAGTATTACAATCCGATATTCAATTCCTTAAGCATTAAAGAAACAATTTCGAACATCATTCTTCAATCATCTATTGGATCATCATCTTCACTTCTACGCTCGGCAGACTGATCACTTGGTTGAGTTGTACAAAATAGATGCACGACCATAGAATTATATTTTGTATCATATTATATATTATTATACGGTTCACACATTAAATGAGTCATTTTAAAATGTATTTCAGATTTAATTTTAAAATTATTTAAAACACAACTTAGTGAGCGAATTATATGACTTACAAAATATCTATCAATCATTTGGAAATTTAACACTCATAATTAATATGAAATTTTATTAGTAAACATTAAATATTTTAAAATGTACACAGTTGATTTTTCGAATTTTCATAAGTTTTTTTTTTTCTTTTGGTAAATCGAATTTTCATAAGTTGAAAGCACATATTGGGAATGCATAGTGTTGTAGACTTGTAGCACTCTAAAAATGATTAATAATCTTTTTTTCACGTTAATTATTAGAATAAGAGATCACGATATAGCTAGGCATGGTTACCAATAATTATCATTATCCTAGATTTCATTTTTTTCTATTTCATTTTTTTCTTTTAAAAAACCTGCATTTGAGGGTCATATTATTAGCTGAAAAAATAAAATATGAGGAGGAAATTAGGAATAAATAATGTTGGTCGGTTAGGATCGAATTCTAGGATAATAAATTATTATTTATAGGTAAACATGTTTAAAATTCAAATCCTTAAAATTGAAAAAAAAAAATTATATGCTAAAGTGGGTAAAAAGAGTTTCACATGTATCTATAAAAAAAACGGCAGTATAAAAGCTAAGGAAAAAAAAAGACGGAACTCTTTATTATTCGAAGTGGTTCCATGACCCCAATGCCACACTCTTTCAACATTTTGAATTTTTTTTTTTTTTTACCGTAAAATTTCCGTATATTGATATCAATCAAAAATGGGGTCGGGAATGACCCCGATACAACTCCGAATCGAGCCTCAAAAACTGTAAGAGAGGGGGTGGAGGTTGGGACAACCACTCTGAGGATTCCATCCCCCCTATAGCTTGTTTCGCTATCCAGTCCGCACATTGGTTTGCGGATCTTGGAACCCTATACCACTCCGTATTTGTAATGCTACCCGCCAAAAAAACACTATTTGCCACAATAGTTTCAATTTGCCAAAAATGATCCAACCCGACAAGATGGTTGATAACAATAGCCGAATCCGACTTTATAACTACCGACTCCCAACCGTACACTAGAGCTAACTTAACACCCTCGAGCACGGCTAGAGCCTCCAAAATTTCGATCGTAAACAGCTGCTCCGATCGTTGCATACCTCCGACTACAAGACCAGCGTGATTTCGCGCCAAGACACCGATGCCTCCTCTCCCGGAACGCTCGCACCTAGCCGCATCACAGTTGATCTTGATGTAACCTTCGATCGGTTTGACCCATCCCCGAACCAGTCTAGCTGACCGACTCCCCCCGAGGTCCGATGCTGCAGCTTGATGAAGACCCCTGCTCGGCAAACTTGAGACTTTCGCCTGCATCTGTTTGCATTCCAGCTGCAACTTTCGGACCGAGGCGACTACCAACGAGTAGTCTGGGATCCTCCCCTCAAAGATTCTCGCGCATCTAGCCTTCCAAACCGCCCAGCAGGCGATTAGAACCATAGCCCAAGACGCAGCCTTTGCTTCCCTTGACACAGCTCGATCCTGGAATCTTTTGAGCATCCAATCCTGGACCGAGCTGCATCCCTCCCCCGGGTCCAGAGTCCCCAGAAGATGTTGCCACACTCTTGCAGCCCAATGACACTCCCATAACATATGCTCAATAGTCTCAACTTGGTCACACATCGGGCACCCTATAGGGACCTGCATTCCCCGCCTCACAAGACGTTCCCTCACAGCCACTGACTTAGAAACGAGTTTCCAAGCAAAGACGCGTACCTTTGGTAAAGTTTGTGCAGACCATATTCCAGTCCACAGCTTCTGGGGAAGCTGCAGATGTGCACCCGAGTCTACGGACTCCATGCTTGCCTCCTTTTCTCGGATGAAGTGGTAAGCCGATCTCGTTGAGAGCCTCCCATGCCGTTCGAAAGGCCATCGGAGATCGTCTTGCCTTGGCTGCACCGGGATAGGTACTGTCAAGACCAGGTTGGTATCCTCCTCAGATATCAGATGCCGAATCCGATTGCCATTCCAAGATCTACTCGACCCATCGATCCAGTCCTCAAGTTTCAGGTTTGCTTGGCCGTGCGTAATCGGGCGAACTCCCAAACGTTTCTCATATTGCCCCGGGATCCATTTGTCAACAAACGGTCTGATCGTTTTGCCGTCTCCCAACGACCAGACTGCTCCTTCCATCATGATCTTGCGACCCACTAGAATACTAGTCCATGCCCACGACGATCGACTGCCTTTCACTGCATCAAGGAAACTGACTGAAGGAAAATACAGACCTTTAATAACTCTCGCCCAGAGCGAATCTGGTTCCCTCCACAGCCTGAAAGCCATCTTGCCGAGAAGAGCTTCGTTGAACGATTCAAGTTCTCTGAAACCCATACCTCCCACACTCTTTGCCCGGGTCATAGATTCCCATTTGAGCCAGTGAATCTTCCTCTCCCCAGTCGTCTTGCCCCACCAGAAACGAGCTATCAACCCGTTCATTTGGCCGCACCACGATTTAGGCAACTTGAAGACCGACATAGTGTACGAAGGTATAGCGGAAATAATGGACTTGAGAAGAACCTCTTTGCCTGCATTATTCAGCAATTTGGACCTCCAACCCTGCAGTTTACTCATAATCCTATCCTTCAAGAAATTGAGAGCTTCGCATCTTGACCGCCCCCAAAGAGAGGGAAGTCCCAAGTACTTACCCGGGTTCGATACTAGAGCCATTCCGAATAGATCAGCAATCTCCCTTGGTAGCCCCGAATCAGTAACCCCACAGAACATCACCGATTTACTGAAATTGACACGTTGGCCCGAGGCGTGACAGTATTCATCAGGCGTGACACGGGATTTGGGACCTTAGGGATAAGGGATATCAAAGTATGGTTAAGAAAAGGAGGAAGGATACCTGTTTTAAGGAAGGCCTTGACCATGGTGATGACGTCCAGCCCGACTAACTTCCACGCCTTTTGGAAGAAGGTCCCCGAGAAACCGTCCGGCCCCGGAGCCCTTGACCCCCCAAGCTGAAAAACTGCATCCCTAACCTCCTTTTCCGAAACTTCCTTTGTCAGTTGCACATTCTTCTGAACCGAGACATCCTCTTCAAGACAGTTCAAGATATCGAGCCCCTCTGTACTTCCCAGATTCACAGCCCCGCCTTCACCAAACAGCCCCGCAAAGAAAGACAAGATCTCGGATCGTATTCCATTTTCCTCCTCGACCCAAGACCCGTTCGCACCCCTGAGCTTTGTAATCTTGTTTCTCCTCCTTCTATCGATTGTCGTTTGGTGAAAAAACTTGGAATTTCTGTCACCTTCTTTTAACCATCTTATCCTCGAGCGTTGCTTCCAATAGATCTCCTCGAATTTCCAAAGGGCATGGATTTTTGACTTGAGGACTTTCTCCTCGAATCTCAGCTGATCCGAAGGGACAGCTCTTGCTATCACTTGCAACCTCTCGTTCGTTTGATCAATCATCTTTCGGTTATTTCCGAAAACCCTTCTGCTCCATCTAGACAGATCAGCTTTACATGCCTCTATCTTGATATTGTAGTCTTCCTGAAACAGGAGGCTACCACTTCTATCCCAGGCCGATCTGATAATATCCAAACATTCTGGTTTCTGAAGCCATAACTCTTCGAATTTGAAGTCTCTCGGTCCCCTTCTGTCATTGCTTTGTAGGCTTATCCATATCGGCACATGGTCCGAGCCAATGGCTACTCCATGAGTACATTGCGTCTTGGGGAAAACACGGAACCATTCGGCGTTAGCCAACACTCGATCCAATCTCTCAGCTATACAGTCCACCCCGGCCCTGTTATTTGACCAAGTAAAGGAGGTTCCCTTGAAACCTACATCTCCTAGAGCAAGGTCATCCATCAATCTGTTAAACCCGTCTATCTTTCCCTGATTCTTTGGGCATCCTCCCCTCTTCTCCCGATGTGAGGCAATTTCGTTAAAGTCCCCCAGAGCAAGCCACGGATCAGATCTGTTCGTCGCTAAATCCCTGAGTCTGTCCCAATTCAGTTTCCTTCTTCTATACTCCGCATCCCCATAAATCCACGAAATTTTGAAAGAAAGACCGCTTCCACTCCAACACACCTCGCTATCCACTATGTTCTTACTTATATGCGTGAACCCGATGGAGACATCGTTTGTCCACCACAGAGCTAATCCTCCACTCGAACCCACTGGAGGCACGTACAATGCCTGGCACATTCCCACTTCCCTTCTTACTCTCTCGCATGAAGAATTCTGCTGTTTCGTCTCCATAAGAAACACGACAACAGGCCGAATTCTCCGTATCTGGTCTTTTAGGTGACGAACTGTCAGGGGAGACCCTAACCCCTGACAGTTCCAAACTAGGAAGCTCATTGATTCTGTGTGGCTGTTTTGGAACAGCCACCAGAATCCTTATTTTTTCCTGTCAAAATCATCTTCCCTGTTTCACTTCGGTCTCCAGCATATCTATGTCTCCCCTCCTCCGCTATAGACTGAGTCAGACCAGAACTATAGCCCTGTTCCACCTGAGGGGGTGCATCCCCGAAGCCCTTCCTCTTCTTGGAAAGGTGATGATTCTTCTCACGGTCTTCACGATTGAACTCCAAGCGAAGTGGACTCTCTTTGATTGCCACACAGGGTTTCACTCTCGAAATAGCAGCACTCTTTTTTTGCCTCTCCTTGGTCCTTCCCACCCCCTGCCTCCCCCTTAAAGGTTCGGCAGCCGAAGTAGGAGGACAAGACGAGACCGGCGGGCTTGGGGTGAATTGTTGCATGACAGCAGATTTTTCTCCTTTCGGAATGGTTGGTGCAGGCATGTCGTGCTCTTCCTCCGGGGGTTCGACATTTAGGTCCAGCAGGCCCATCGATATAGCCACTGGGAGCAGCGATAGAGACAGATCCATGTTTTGGGCAATAGGGATGTTCAGACACTCCAGTTTTCCAGGTTCAAGCACTCCAAAGGGGAGGACTGCTGGCATTCCCGAGCCCCCAGGAATGGCATTCTGGTCAGGCTTTTCAATCTTCGGCTTTCTGTCGTCCCCACCCATCTGTGTAGTATCAACCTTTTCTCCGCGCATCATGTCTTTCCAGGATCTTCTACTGGGGTCCCTAGGAGGGTTGGAAGAAGAAGCTCCCCCACCAATCCAGGATCTAGACTTGAGGTTACGTTGTCTAAGGCAGGTTATCCAGGGACCATACATTAGGGGTGGCAATCGTGTCGTGTCGTGTCTAATCGTGTCGTGTCATTAATCGTGTCGTGTCATTAAACGTGTCGTGTCTAAACGGATAAGTTTTAAACGTGTCTGTAAATGTCAGACACGTACACGACACGTTTAATAAACGTGTCACACGACACACGACACGGCAACACGACACGATTAAGACACGACACGACACGATTAAGACACGACACGATTAGACACGTTTACAACACGATAAGACACGACACGATTAGACACGATAACACGACACGATAGACACAACACGACACGATAGACACGATATATACGATTAGACACGGTTAGACACGACACGATAGACACAACACGACACGATAGACACGATATATACGATTAGACACGGTTAGTGAAAATTATACACGATTATACACGGTTAGACACGACACGATTAGACACGGTTAGACACGACACGATTAGACACGACACGATTAGACACGGTTAGACACGACACGATTAGACACGTTTAGACACGATTAATTAATCGTGTTTAAACGTGTGTTTGTCGTGTTTTAGCAGGTTAGATGTGTTTAGACACGATTATTAATCGTGTCTAAACGTATAAGAGTTGTTTAGACACGCTTAGTAATCGTGTCGTGTCTAAACGTGTAAATTGCAGATCGTTTGCAGATCGTTTAATCGTGTCGTGTCAGAAATTGCCACCCCTACCATACATAGGCTTCCCGGGGTTTTCTTCGGATTCCTTAATCTCCCGGTTGCAGGTTTGTGAATTGTGACCCAGGAAACCGCAGCCATAACAGAAGTCTGAAAGTCTCTCATAACGCAGCTGAGCCCATTTTTCTTTCCCCTCCGCATTGATCCACCAGAACCCGGGGTTGAGAGGAGCATCGATCCCCACTTCAATTCTGAATCTTATATAACCTCTAGTCTGCATTTCAGCTTCGCTTGCCAGCTGCGACCAGTACCCCACCGAGTTGGCAATCTGAGAAGCGTTCTCTGAATTCAGCATATCAAGACTTAGGCCGTGCACTTGAACCCACATCTGAATTCTCCCAAAGTCCACCTCTGTAGCACTCTGGTTTGGTTTACACACTTTCAGGTTTAGACAATTCCCGTGAATTGCCCAAGGAGACATATCAAGCACCCTGTCACGATCCTCCAGCTTTTCGAAATCAAAGGCCATTATTCCCTGCTCAAGATTTGTCATTTTGACCGTACCATAAGCTGCCCACGCAGCCTTTAACACACTATAGACCGCATTGTTCTTCATCTGTTTCAGCGATATCATCTTTCCCACAACTCTTCCTGCAGTTAGCTTAGGGGGTCGCGGGATCAAGGGCAGAGCAGCTCGCCGAGGAGCCTCTGCTTCCCAAGGACGAGGATTGCTTTCCATGCTGGTAGCCTGCCGAACGCGTCACCACAGTTGTACCGCCCTACAAATCAGCAAGAAAAGGAGGGATACCAATATATAGCAAGGCAGGATTCTATGGCTTAACAACTCAGGCAGCACTAAATAGGCGACAAGATATGTCAAGTTCTGGCAAAAACCAAGCTATCCACGGATCAGATCAGGGAAAAGACGAAACCCTAACCCGATTGGCGATTCCGACGGTAGAAGAAAGTCGCACTCCGGTAAAAAAACCTTCGACGACGGCACCCAGGATGCCAGGGGGTCCCACACAAAGCAGGAGCTAGGTGGGAGAGGGGTAGCAGTGCAGAAACCGCCGGTGAGGAGCTGAAAGTTCACTTGAGCAAACTGTCGAACACCTTGCAAGCATAGGGAATTAGGTATTCCTTGGGTTTCCGTGTGTCGCCGCACTTATCGCCTTCTCTCTCTTCTCTCTGTTCTCTCTCATCTTTCTTTCAACATTTTGAATTAACACCTGGACTGCTAAGGAATGTTGGGCCATCCGAGACGGACTGCTTTTGGCAAAGACACTCGGACTCAAATCCATTCACCTTGAGACGGACGCCCTCACTGCTCATAAGTTAATCTCTGATGAAAATATATCAAATCAAAAACTAATGACGATCACTGCGGATTGCAGGAAGCTTTTGACGCAGTTCGAAAGAGTGAAGTTCATACATATTTTTCGAGAAGCGAATGCGGTAGCGGATATCATGGCGGGAATGACGCTCAACCAGCGACAAGTGTTTGAAATCCATAGCTTACCTCCGAAGGAAACTCTTAATGCTCTCCGAAAAGACGATGTTGGCTCTTCGGTTTCGCGAATTGTTAAAGTTAGCTAGTTTTGGTTATGTAATTGAACTTGGGTGATTAGTTCGGTTTCTTAATCCATAATTATAAAAAAAAAACATTTTGAATTAACAATTGCATGATGCACTAAAATAATTATTATTCTAAATACCACTAATGTCCCATTGTTTGGGTACTTTTTGTTTATACATATTCATTTGTTTATTAGCCATTCTATCCCACTTCTAAGTTCTAAGTGCCATCTTTGTCTGTTAATCACTAATTAAACTAAGTAATGACAGGCTTAATTATATATATTATATATGTATATGTATATAAAGTTAGTTTTGATGATAAAGTGTGATGAAGTCTCATCAATGAATGTGAAGTGGAATTGACCAAAAAAAAAAGAATGTGAAGTGGAAATATATGACTTTACTGAAATATTTGATTCCACTTCTATATTCATTAATGTCATACATTTATTATCTTGGATAGGGTTAATCTTTCTGAGCACCACGTTTTTTCCCCTTCTAATAATGCTATGAAAAGACTTCAAAACTCCCGTTAGTATAAAATTTGCCTAAATTTATTTTGCGAAACTCGTTAGAAGTTAATTTTGGTTGACGGAAATCGATCTTAACTGTTGTAAGTCCATCAAACATATGCAATAAGGGACGTAACGTGTTCTTTTGGGTCTCTCTCATATACTTAAATAAAAATTAGAGTTAAATATTAATGAGCTACCTGAACTTTGGACGTTTTGGAACGAGTTACCCAAACTTTAAAAATTCAAAACAGGCTACCTCAACTTGGACGAATGTGCAAATAGCTACCTCAGTCCAATTTCTGACGAATTTCTGACAAAATTCTGTCAACAGTTGACGGTAAATTGAATGGAGGTAGCTATTTACACATTCGTCCGTTGAGGTAACCCGTGTTGAATTTTTAATCCAAAGTTCAGGTAGGTCGTTTGTATTTAACCCTAAAAATTATGTATATTGAGATCATATTGAATTATTAATACGAAAGAAGGTAATGAGTATATGTATTCATGAAACCCTAACATTTTTGTAAACATTGTAACATTTACGTTACGGATATATTATGTTAATCTCATCCTATTTTTAAATACTAAATATATTTTCATCATTTAATAATAAAATATATCTTTATAGTTCATATCATATTTGTGAAAGAGAATTATATATTGAGTCTTTACTCTAAAAACACAATTTATGTGTGATGGCACCTAATATCCAACCCTTCTTCAATAGGTAATTCTCTTTAAAATGGTCATATTAAAAAAAGCAGTAAAATTTGACCTAATAATGATATGGTGATCATATAAGAATATATTTTTCTACAAACTTCTTTTTCAAGTCTCAAAAGCTAACCATTGCTTTCAGCAATTACGGCACCTAGTCTCTATCCGCATGCTCCCATTATATTATACATCAGTAATCCATTACGTATCTTTTTTCTTATTTGGTCAAAGTAATCCATTACGTATCGATGGTCTCAATCAACACTAGCCGATCCGTTAGATTATATGAAAAGAGTGGAATGAAATGTTATAATACTAAATTTAATCACTACGGACTAATCTAATTGATGTATAAAATTAAATATGAAATTATAAGGAAATCAATTTGATGGATGGTGTAATATTTGCGTACTCTAACAAAATTTTGTAATGTACATTTTGCAGTCTCTCTTTCTTATCTGTATATATATTTTAATAATAAGATTTTAATTTATTTTTTAGGGAGAGGGTGGATTTTTATCAGAAGGGCGTGATGTGGGTGGTGTTCGTCTCGTAGCTGGAGAGGCGACACTTGGAATTCAAGCCCAGGATCTTCACCAGATCGGTGGCCATCAGCTTCACCGCGGGCGAGCAGTTGCTCTGCATCAGCACCAGAGCTCTCGCTAGACCATTGCACCGCAGAAGAACGTCACGCGCCGCCTCCTCCCTGAACACGCAGCACGCGCTCCAGAGGATGGCAGTAGCCCTCTCCGTTGCCGCGCTCGACACCTTGAATGCCCTCTGCAGAACCAACTCCACGCACGTAGAGTCTTTGCAGAGTGCCTTCCGGCCTTCGCTGCAAGAGGAGATTACCGCGAGAATCTGTAGCGCCTTCTCCGTGACCGAGCTCGGCTGCGATGCGGCTGCGAGGATGTTCGATAGTTTCTTAACTGACTGGAGGTCGGCGAGCTGGACTTTCACGCGCCTCGGCTTCGAGAGAGAGATTAAGCATGATAGGGTCGCGTCGATGAGGCTGGCGGAGGTCTCTTCCGGAGATAGAATGTTGAGTAGTTGGAGGAGCAATCCATCTTTTTCGGCGATGGAGAGCTTCGATTCGAGGTTGAAGGCGAAAAACTCGATGAGTTTTAGAGATGCAATCTTCGAGTCCACAGATCCTCGCTGAATCACAACGAGGATCGAATCCAAGCAATTGAGGTTCTGCTTCATCGCTGACACCATCAGATTCTCACGATTCTCCGTCTTTGTCAGCACCATTTCAGAAACCTTAACAATATGCTCCAGTGAATCCAACCGTTTCATCGCTCCGTCCCAGCCACCGGCATTGCGGAGCAGACCTATCAGCTTAGTCGCCAAGCCGTCGATCTTACTGAGGAATTCGCAGTTCTCGGCTGATTCTCTTCCGAAACGCTCAATTTTCGAAAGAGAATCATCCAGACGGTTCTGCATCGAGGAATCTCCGATGGTTTGCATCAGCAACAGGATAGTCTCCCGCGTGAGAGAGGATTTCGGCGCCGGAGCAGGACGCGGAGAATCACGTCGGACGGATGCGATCCAGAATTCAATGAGACGCTGCAAGTTCCGGTTAGGGACGAGGTCCTTGGAGTGAAGGATCTGCATGGTGGCAGGGCAGGTGTTGTTGCCACCGTCGAGCCATCGCTGGATGCTGGATCGATCGTAGGTGACGCCGGTACAGAGGCTGACCGGAGACTTCATAACGTCGAGCGATATGGGGCATCGAAAGAAGCTCGGCACGGTGGTATAGAGATCGTCCTTCACCATTTTCCTCCAAACTGTAAACGAAGAGGTAGAGAGAGATGAGGGAGGATTAGAGAGATGGGATGGGGTTTAAAGAAAGGAGAGAGTCAAAGGAGTTATGACGTCATAATATGCCGTTACTTTTTCTTTAATTAATCTTAAATATTCCTCTCTTTGTTTTCTCTCTCCTTCCAGCGATCAGATAGATAGATTGGGCAGTAGCTCACATGCGGTTAAGTGCACCGTAAGGTGTAATCTGGTAACACTTCATTTACTGTGCCTAAAAAATGAATATTTTCTTCTTATATTATATTATTATTAAATGTTTAATGACCCTCGGATTCCATCATAAACGAACCTATTTGAACGGCCATGATGATTTCAGAAAAGTGGAGCATGCACGTGAAGGAAGAGAGGTGGTCATCGGTCAAAGGATTTTTAAAGAGCAGAGCAGAACGTGAGTTGTGGGAGCGGAAATATGGTGCGGTAGGGTCCACTGTAGCCCATACGATAAACGACAGCGGATTCTCCGTTTCGTGAGGGACCATCCGAATGTTCGGTTGGTCGGTCAACATTGCTTCCACGACTTCCCCTTCCCCTTCCGTTTGTTTTATTTTATCTTTTTCGGGAATAAATAATTATAATTATATATTATTTTATCATTTAATAACTTTAATATGACCTCCCTTTAATAATATAGATAGACATATTTGTAATATGTGTATTTAATTATAGACTTTCGTAACATATTAACGAAGGTGCGCAGTCCGACCTTTATTCGCGGCGTTGCTTTTATGATCCTATAAATAAATATAACGAACCGTTTAAAATAATTATTATGAAAGTTATATATACAAACCACTAATTACTTTTTAAAAATCACAAACTATAAAGTTAATAAATTTACGGAAAAAATATATTTTCTTGTATAATACAAACCTCGAAGGTATTTTTTGTTAAAAAAATATTTCTTATTTGGTAAAAAAAATCATTTCTGTTAATTTTTTCAATACTTTTATGTTTTTCTATATTGAGATTATTCAAATATATTTTTTCCATAATTATCAGTAAATTTACATTTTTTTTGTTATTTTTAGAATAAAATCAACAATATAACTTAAAAATACAATAAGAATAGTTATAATTAATGATCGTAAAAGTAATAAATGTCTGCAAATAGAATTTTGTATATTTTATTATTCTACTACTTATTTACACATTCGTTGATGAAATATTAAAAAATTACTTTAAAGAAATTAAAAGATCTGTGTGTTTTTATATATTTATTTTCACAACAATTTATGTAAATTTAAAATATGTGATAACATATTATTAGAACAAAAAGTGTATTCAATTTTATATATAAATAACAGTTTATAACTAATAAATTAGAATCATGTAAAAGGAATTATAATCATATTTTGATATTACTAATATAAAATAGTATTAAAAAATCATGTATAGCCTTCATTAGTTGGTTCAATCTATAATTTCGATTCTGCAAAGCCCCGAGGGTATCCTAACCCAATTCAGCCCATATATAGTATTTATTTATTTATCCCGTCGATATAAAATAAAATCCATTTCTACTAAAAAAGTTCATTTAATTCAATTATGTTAATAATAATAATAATTCTCTTAATAATATTAGATGTATCCGCAATAATAATAATTTTTTCCAATACTATCACGTATGGTTTTGTGATGATTTGATCAACCCGTGGGTAAACCCGTGTATGATCATTTTAGCTAAGTAATGATATGTTTGGTCTCTATGCCTTAATAATGAAGATTTTAATGATGATAGGTAATTACTTTGTATCATAAAAATCAACTTAGGCGTGCACACAAAAATTAATTCTCACGGGTGCATTCATTTATTAATTGAGTCCATGGGAGTGGATGTAATCATAAAAGAGGGTATAATGAAAATTAACAAAATTGATAATAATTTTACATATATTTATGCAGAAACTAAGTTACAAATTTACTTTAATGAGTAAACAAGGATGGTAATTATATTATATCACTAATCGTATCATGTTAATAACTTTGTCGTGTTCAACTTCAAATAGATAAGTTTTAAATAGGTTTTAAAACTTTAAATACGACACGATTAACTAGCAGATCACGTACGACACACAAACATGATTAATTTGACATGACATGAAATTCACTAATTTCATATTAATTCTATTAATATGCTTCATATATACACACACATTTAATTAATCGTATTTATGCAGATATTTTCATATCAAAAGTATTTAAACACAATTAATAATCATATATAAACGTGTAAGAGTTGTTTAAACACATAATATGTTAAAATCAAATTCATACAATTAAATAAAGTGTTACATATAGTTTAATCGTTAGAAATTGTTGTCGGTCTTAGACTCCTAATAGTGAAAAACTAAAGTAAAGGTAAATGTGAGATTTTAAAAGATTAAATAACAAAAATACTTACATTGTTGTAGAACGCAACACAAAAATATCATATTCACTTACATTAGGAAAATATAATAGAGTGCAACAAATATAAATTCCATTCTATTATAAATAGATAATAATTTCATAAATATGATTTTTTTAATTATTTTGTGAATAAAAAACTCACCGAAAGTAGATGGGACAAAAAAGCAGCAGATTTTCTGGCGTGAGAAGAGGAGCATCGTGTAAATGTAGACTGTCATGAAATAATAATTATGTTAACGTCTGGTAATTCAAAAAGTTACCCACTGCCCATCATTTTTCACCAAGTAAACAGTGAATGGTACACGTTTACTATTCGATCAAATAATTATAATTATTTGAAAAGCTGTGAATTTATTATGAAAATACTACACGAACATATATAAATATAATAATTATTATAATTATATCGATTATATAAATTACTAATCTTTTTACTAAAATTTATTTAATAAATATTATTTTTATTTATATTGATTAAAATAAATCATGATGGCTTTATTTAGAAACCGAATTAGTAAATAGTTATATATATATATATATATTATAAAAGTCTACGTCACTGTTAGAAGTCATTTATGATTGATGACTTTCATGCAACGAACTACAAAACTATTTAAAATTTACCAGAAATTGAGGCTTTGCCGATGCAACTCAGACAAAATTTTGTATTAAATTAAAAAATATATTAATTTGATAATTTTATATCAATAAAACAATCGAATATTCCATGAGTTTCGGACGGTGTACCTCAGTTTTTTTTTGTTTTTTTTTTGCCATAAACATGATTTCATTCCAAACAAAGTGAAACAAAAACCCGTTACAAAGAAGTATCAAAACGCATTAAACGACAAAGATCGGGTGGGGGTCTTTCAACTCAATCCATAGGACACACACTTAGTTAGTTTTGCAAGAGAAGCAATATAATCCGCACATTGGTTGACCATTCTCGGAATGGCCCGCCAAGATACATTACAAATAGACCTAGCCAAGACTCGGACATTTGACGCTATCACATCCACACGCCATAAGTAAATAAGATCATCAAGGTGTTTGATAACACACTCCGCGTTTGACTTGATCTCGATGTTGTGTCATCCCATATCAATCGCCAGGTGAATACTCTCCAAAATGGCCTTGGCCTCCATTTCCACCACCGAGCCGCCTATGATGGAATGGTGGCTCCCTCCTCGAACAGCTCCCGTATGATCTCGAGCGATAACGCCTAGGCCCCCGAGTCTGGTGGTCGGGCACTACGCCGCATCACAGTTTATCTTGATTGTTCCCGGGTCCGGTTTCCTCCACTGCGTGCTGGTTGAAGCCACTATCTGGTCCTGTACCTGCGTCTGGTCTTGGCGATGGAGTGTCGTGGATAGCTCCCGCAATGCAGACTCCACATGTGTGGACACCACTCCCGCATTTGGCCAGACATTGTCGAACACACACCGATTCCTTGCCTTCCACACTGCCCAGAATGTTAGCATGCATAGCTCACGTCTGTTCTCCCATGGCGTCGCTGGTGTCTGCCCGAAGCCAGCTCCATCCTCCAGTCGGGTGATCCTGTTCAGCAGCTGCTCCCTCGCCACTTGAGTCTCCAGCCCGAGCAGGTCCTTCCACACCTGGTGCGTCCACCCACAGCCTATCAGCATGTGTGTTGTTGTCTCTTCGTCGTCGCACAGAGGACACGTCGTCGCCAAGTTGATCCCTCTCCGCGCCAAGCTCTCCCTCACTGGAACCACGTTGGACTTGATCTTCCAAGCAAATACTTTCACTTTCTGACATACCTTTACTTTCCAAATCTGTGCCCATATCTCCGAACGTTGGTTTCCGCCTGCTGTCTGAGCTCCTAGCTTCCTGAGACGGTGATAACCTGACTTAACTGTGACCTTGCCGTCCCTAGAAGCTGGCCACCTGATCACGTCCCCTTGGCTCGCTGCAAGGATTGGAATATCACATACCTGCATGGCCAACTCATCGCCAACCTCACGCCTGACCACGTCCGCGTTCCAGCATCTTGTGTCCTGCTGGATCCAGGCTGCCACCTGATGCTCAGCTGCGTCCCCAACCTCCTGGACGTGATATGGCAGTTTGAAGTCCAACGAGTTAGTGACCCATCCCATCGATCCTGGAAAGTCCAGTATTAAATGAGAGTTTTTTCTAACATTTAATTGTGTTCCCAAAATTTAAATTTGATTAATTTGAATATATGATATCAATAATAGTTTAATAAGTGCCTTTTAATCAACATTCTCAAATATTCTATTTAAATAATGAAGATTCTCAGTATAGTTTAGGCTCTTAGGGTGACAATTTGTGTGTCATGTTTAATTGTGTTGTGGGTAAATCGGTAGATTTTGAACGTTTTTTATGATAATATATGACACACGATATGATTAATGAATATATTACATACATGATTAACTTTTTGAAAAAATAAAAACTTCATATATATATATATATATATGACACAAAAAGAAAGAACATGGTATGAAAATCATAAATTTTATTTCATATTTAAGTTTTAAAATCTATAATTGATTCAAAAATAAGTACAAAAATAAATTTAAATATTGTATAAATATATTTAATTATGTTTATGCATGTATTTACAAATTAGAAGCATTTTGACACATTTACTAATCGTGCATAAATGTATACTAGTTGTTTAGAGATTAAATCTATAATAGTGCGTTCTTTCTTTATTAAAATAAATCAATGTTTCTATTTATATTATTCCATTTTTTAAATTATATTTGAATTATTTACAATTACTACTATTTCAGGTATAATTGATATATTTTGTACCATGATGTGCAATATCTCTAACATTAATTATATTTATGAAACTTTAGTTATTTAAGAAAGTGACCGATCGAACCATTTAATTTAATTTGATTTATCCATCATGACGTGTCACTTCATGGATGTTTTTCACTTCAGTATTTGAACCGTCTGCTTCCATAATACTATTTCTCGTTATGTCATATTCACTCATCAACACGAATTAGATTCTTATTATTGTTTGGATCCAAAAAAACAAATTATCTTTGTGTTGAGCTTTCAAATCTCATTATTTTCTTAACAAATTTAAAGTATTTTTTAGGCTTAAATAAAGTTGGATAATTTCTGACATGACACAATTAAAATACCATGTATAATTTTGTGTTTTTGTATCGTGTCACTCTACTTGTTTTATGTAAAATATTTTTTGTTCAAAATATTAATTGTCGTATTGCAGTTGTCGTGTGTGACTTATTCATTAATCGTATCGTGTGTTCGTGCTTGGATACATATTTAAAATTTATCCATTTGCACACAACACGATACACACGAATTGTCATTTCTATACTCAAGATTTATAATCTTAACGTGATTAAAAAACAATATATTTCTCCAACGATGGAGCCATTAAGGAACCAGGGGCAAAATTGTCCCCCCTCGACTTATAAGTTTGTGCAACTTTTACCCTAAAAATGTAATAATTTTCAATTTAATCATTTTCAATTATACATTTGCCCCCACTGATTTTTTTTAGTTCAACTATGTTACCTTACTATAATACTTGCCCCCACTGAATGAAATTTTTGGCTTCGTCCCCGTATTTCTCTAAACTAAGTTAAAAGTATCTTATCTTTAACTAGGTTAGGAGTTAGTTAGTAAGCGTAACTCTTATAGGAGATGTTATGTAAAATAGTTTGCAGTTCATGTCTCACTACCATCAAACCTTGGGGTGTGATTTTAATATTATTTTGAAGAGCCGTAACAAAGATAGAGACGTGTCGCGAAAAAATGGACCGATTCTTTATACGATTGAGAATCCAACCAACCAGACCAGAGAATGAAATAAAGGCGTGTGGATTAGACCGAACAGCTAAGCCTTGATTGTTTGGTCGCGCGTTTCCGACCACACCACACGTGGAATCGGGTCCAGTCCAAAAGTAAAGTAGATCTTCCAAACAAACCGACAACACACACAGGTCTTGATTCAAAGTTCAAACAATCGCAATCTCATCTCATATTTCATTAATTATAATAATATTGTTTAAACACATTTTTAATTAGGGGTGATAAAAAAAGACTGTCGGGATCGAATTCCCGACAAGATCGGTCCGACTAGGGCCGAGATCAAGTGGTCGTTTTTTATTATTCAAAGTCGATCTCGGTCTCAGATTTCCCCCCCAAAACCCGACTAGGACCGGACTGACCCGCCCTTGAAGAAAACCTTATTAATTCTTGGTGTAAGTGTAACCCTTGAAACACTATTAATTCATGACCTTGAAGCATCCAACAACCTTTGGATCGGTGCATAATGAAAGTGCAACATAAGACGAGAAGCGAGCGGGTTCAAGACCAAAATTTCAGTGATTTTTTTTGGCCAAATCCAACTGATTTTTTTCAACCCAAAAATGCGGTCCAAGACCGAGACCGGCCCGAGTAGCAAGACCGGCCCAGACGAGCTTTTTAGCCAAAGTCGGTATTGGTATCGGTCCTCCAGATGTCAATAGCGAAATTTCGGTATCGGTCCTGCCTCCAGGACCGGTCTGTCCCGCCCATATCAACCCTACTTTTAATTGAATATATATATAATTTATTATGCATGTTAAATAGTAATATTATACAAATATTTAAATTTATTTTTGAACTTATTTTTAAATTATAATTTAAACAATTTAAAACTTGATTGTAATATTAAATTTTAAGATTTATATATTTTTCGTGTGAGGTGAAGTGAATTATTTTATATTCATATGTGAAGTTTCTTATTTATTAAGTATATTAACACTTTTAGTATTTTTAATATACTTCTAAATTTATTTGTAAAAAAATAATATTTGTATCTATATTTTTTAAGCACTTTCAGCTCAAAACAATTACTCTATATCTATAAATTTATGTATTCAAAATATTTAAAATTCGCCATTGTTTAAATCTCGTTAAATTATTACGTGGATAATGATTTGCTTGCACGTGTATCTATCAACGGATTATCGATGAACTTTGATTGTCTAGTGGTTGGAACCGAACATCGCGACACATTGGTTGCACGTACTCATCTCTTTATATATATATGTTGATAAAATTATTATAAATTAATTTGTTGGAAATGATTAAGATTGAATATCACACGATCGTTCAATTATTCCACGATAAGATGTTAGGTGTGGTTAACAAGGTACGTAGTGTGTGGACAATTTAAATAATTAATGAATCAATACAAAGAAAAGACACCATAGAATCACGTGGAATGTCAATTTCATATGTTTTTATTTTATTAATTTTAGTTTTATAAATTTTTAGTAGTTTTTTTCCTCTTTATATATAGAGTACATTTTAAATATGAAAAATTATTTTTTTATGTACACATTGCCATATTTAATTAATATATATCAATCTTAAAAAATATTAGTAAAAAACAAGTACTAATTATACAGGTTATCATGCTCTAAAATTAGTTTTAAAATTTATTAGCCGAAATACGTATTATGTTAATAGGAAATTTCATTAGCAGTTATAGAGATCTAAATGCGGCTAAATAATACAAGTTATTAAATAATATTATATTATTTAGTATATGCATGAATATATATTATTATTATTTAATAACTATAATATTTTCTAATTTTAAGCATATTAATTAAAATGTCATAACCTTTTCTATTGTTGTTACATTTACAAATTAATTTTTATACATAATAGATGTGATGAACTTCTAAATCAACACTATAATATGATATCATATTTTTTAATTTACCTACACTATAATAGAAAAAATAAACATAATATATATTTCTTTACTTTATATATTTCTTTACCTAAGTTGTAGGTTACAATTCAAAGTTTCAAACCCTAATAGAAGTAGCTAGGTTTCCCTACCCTATACTACAACTTTTATTGAAGGGTAGATAGCTATAATAAGTGAAACAGGGATGGGAATGGGAAGAAGAGGATAGATATATCTATAGACAGTAGATATCCATGGTTGGTCTGTCAGTGAGTTATATATATTTACTGTATATATAGACTCGTCAATTTTCAATGTACAAATTGATATATATATATATATATATATATATATATTTATATTCATATTTTCATTATATATACTATTTATACAAAAGATATATTGGTGATGCAAAGAATTCAATAAAAATTTGGGTATTTCTAGGGTTTCTACAAGTAATAATACGTCATGGTCAGTGAGATTTTCTATTTATTGTGGAACAATAATGTTAGAATTTTACTTTTGAGAATAAGAGATAAAAAATAAAGGTAAATAGTTTTTTTTATTATAAAAGAATAGGAGTAAATATAAAATTTTAGTTTGATAAACTAGAAATAAATATACTTTTTAGGTTTAAAAGTGCACAGAGACAAAAATTAAAAAAGAAATAATTATTTTCTTCATCCTTTAAGGACTAATGACAGTAGTAATGAAATTTTAATATTTTAGTTATGTAAAAGGAGATGAATTTGAAAATTTTCAAACACTTAAAAAGAGAACTTTAGCTTACTCCAAGATGCACTAATTATAACTTATTTATTGTGATTTTTTTTTTATAAATGTTAGAGAATTAATAGTGTGTTATTTATTTTATATTAGTTTGAATTTAGGAGTTTGAGTATTATATAATTAATAAAGATTTACAACATTAGTGTAGATTTTTGAATTGGATATATATTTTCTTAGTTATATGTTCACTTACACTTTAAAATACAAATATAGCATTTGAACAAAAAAAAATGGATTAATCGTCAATATAATAATAGGATCCACACGAAATAGAAAGAAAAAAAAATCAATCATCGTCTCATGATTTTATTTGACGACCCCAAACTCAAATAAAAAAAGAGTCCTCTAAAAACTCGATTAATCGGAACACAAACTCAAAAAAATTGATGATTTTTAGAGAATATTATAGTATAGTATTGGTTAGAATTAAGGAATTGAAGTAGTATATAATTAAAAAAAATATATACTTACAACTTATTATTTTGGACTTTTTTGATTATTTTTTTTTGCCATCAACACGACTAAATTTCATTAACTGAAATCATTCCTGTTGGATTCTGAGTTCCTGAGATGCTCCTAGCGGCGCTCCGACGTCCTGCAACAAGGAAAACCCGGGCGATGCCCTTTGTTTCCCCTCCGAAGCTTAAGTGAGCGAGGAGGTTCGTTTGTATATGATAGTAAATTAGAAAGTCCGTGCTTGAAATAGGGATGGATGGAGGTATTTATAGCCTCCACCCTTAACCTGAGTAGAGTTTGGATATGACCCGGGTTATCCGACGTGGCGTCTGGCGTGGTTGAGTGGAGTCCCATTGGGCAGAGTGTTGCCTGGTGTCTGCTGCTCAGTGGACTTGTTTCCCGTGCCGGAGCTCCATATCAGAGTGGAGAGCCCCCATCACTCCTTGGACCTTGAACCTGTCAGAGTGATGGGCGGGTCTTCGCGTGGCGCGCCACTGACGGCGCGCCCTTCGATGCGTGACCTCTGATCGGGCCTTGGCTGGTAGGCCAGATAACTGGGCCTGGGCCTTCTTTGTGTGGTAGGCCAGGTAGCTGTCCTGGCCCACCTGGGTATTTAGGCCAGGATCCATCATCTGCCCCCGAAGCCTAATACGAGCGTCGCTCGTGTTAGGTTTTTTAAGGCGATTAAATGCTCTATGGCGTTCCCTTTTATCTTTCGTCAGTTTGGTTTACTTGTTTTTCTAATCGGCGCGCCTATTATGGCGCGCGGTTACGCGGTTTCATCGTCAGTCTATGGATCTGAGTTCCAGAAACTAGCCGTTGCGATCGAACCGTTTCTTGGGACCGTGCGGTTTCAATTCAACCGTTGGTGTCCCTTGTCTTCCCGAGGACGTTTCGTCCAATCGGGCTTCTAGGGGTAAAGTGACCGTTGGGCTTCCCTAGGGGAGCTCTATAAATAGAGCTCCTCCTCCTCATTTTCTTACTTTTACTTCTCCGAGTAACTTTCTCTCTCTAGAAAGCTCTGGCTTCTCTCTAGATTTTCCGGTTACTCTTCTCCGGTCACCCTTAATTTTCCGATAGTGTTTCGTTCGCTCTTCCAAAATAGCTCGTTGCTCTCCTTTCGAGCCCAGCCTCTACCCTCGTCGCGAGCGCCTTCTTTCACCCATGGCAGGCGGATCGACAGGAGGTGAGGCTAACGTCTTCTTTCCTCCGGGTTTTAGCGACCCTATGCCCAACACAATATCTAGGTCTATTTTTAATAGGTCAGTAGACGAGTCTTGTATGAGCGACGCCATGGCCCGTTTTCCTCTTCCTGACGAGCTTGACCCTGATAACGCCACGCCCATCTCAAAACCAGGGTCAGGCGAGGAAACCATTTACCCCTTCCAAATAGATGCTGGTCTAAGGTTTCCCCTTTGTCCTGACCTGGCCGAGGCCTGTCGCTATTATGGCGTCTCCCCTACCCAGTTCTCTCCCTGCGCTCTCCGCACCTGGGTAGGCTTTAGATGCCTGTGCGAGAGACAGGGCTATACATACTCTTTGGTCTTGTTTCGCCATTTCTATAGGATAGATTCCAATCGCTTCGGCGTTTTTTGCTTTGTCAGTCGCTTTCCTGATAATAAGTACCAACACTGGAAATCCTCCTCCCCCTTAGTCACTGGTTTTAGGACCCGCAATTCCAATTGGAAGAAGTCCTATTTTTTTTTTAAAGGCGGGGTTCCTTGGTGCATCACCCCCAAGGCGCTCCGCGATCCCTTTCCCCTGGATGACGAATTATCCCCCTGGGATAAGGAGTCGCTCCACATGGTATACGCCGATCACCTCGTGGGGCGCGCCACGTGGATATCCAAGGAGACCAAGGAGGAGGATCTTTTCAACGCTGGCATTTCTCCCGTTCAATATCGCTTATATAGGACACGGGTAATAATTTGTTTCCTTTTCTTCTGCAGATAAACTTGTTTCGCGCTTTTCTCTTGCCTTCACCCTATCGGATGATGAACAGGAACTGCCCGCCTCTCCGTCTGCCGGCGCCGCTGAGAGCTCCAAGAAAAGGAAAAGGCAGTCTGGTAAGAAGAAGGCGCGCCCTGAGGATGATATAGATCCTCTATCCGCGGATCCTCAAACGCTGAGCCCTGATACTCAAGAGGCAGTGACTCTTTTCAAAGGTGCGGTCCCTTTCTCTCGCTATTGCAACGATTCCGTTTTTACTAGAAGGTTAAACATTCTCCACACTAAGAAGTGGGGCGCGCCTGTTGTGACGGCTTTGGGAATGGCCTGGACTTACCATGTCTTCTCTGATGGTACTTCCACAGAGAGAGCTGTTAGGAGTGATGGAGCGCCCTATCTGGGTAAAGCTCCCAGCGCTCCTTCTTCCCGGAAGAAGAAGAAGACCCCAGCGAGGTTATCCTCTCCAGCGGGGGACTCTGATCTGGGGGCGGATAGGGAGCCGGCCCCTTCTTCCTCCACGGATTTGGAGGTGCTCCCCTCTCTTCCCAGCGGTTCAGAGGGGCGCTTTAGGTCGTACATGGGCCCCGCCTTTGATCTTCATAGAGACTTGAAGGTTGAAGGTCTTCCAGAGTGGGTTTCTCAGGAGGATCCGAGTGGTGTGCCCTGGGCTCCTTGGGAGCGCCTTCAAGATGTTCCCCTTGTGCGGGGAAATACTTTGCTGGACCCTAACTTGGGTCTCCATCTGATAACCGGCGCCTGCCTCCCTACTGACCGAACGCCAATCGAGAAGGATACCGGCGCTCTGGATAATTTGGTGAAACAGGGTCTCACCTTGTTTTCTCAGGTATATTTTTACCTTTCCTTGGTTTCGCATTACTTTTGACTAAGTATTTAACTAACTGTTTTGGCTCTCTTGTAGCTTTTGCCCGTGCAACTCCAAATGGGGACCGCCATTGTGGAGTTGTCTGAGGAGCGCGAAGCCCTAGCTGCCCAGCGAGAGCTGGAGATGGAGCGCGCTAACCGTGACTTAGCTGCGGAAAAAGCTGCTAAGGAAGAAGAAGCCGCTCGCCATGCTCAGGAAATGCTACAAGTGAGGGATAAGCTGGCAGAGGCGGCGAGGGCTCATGAGGAGCTCGCTAATCTTCGCAGGGATTTTGATGTCCTGAAGAAGAGAGCTGATTCCTTCGAACAGCGCACTGCTGTGGCTGAACAGGATGTTCGCCGTTTGGCCGAGGAGGCCGCTCTTTTCAGAAGGAAGCTCCCAAGCGCATCGCTGAAGCAGTGGAGGAGTACAAGGGGAGCAAAGAGTTTGATGCTGCCTGTGCTCGCTGGTGTCGCCAGGCTATGGTGGAGGCCTTTACCTCCATTCAGACTGATCTGTTGAAGGCTGACCCTGCTTTTGATGTAGCGGCGCTCCCCTCCTTTGGTGATTTCCTCAACATGGAGGCCAAGAGAGAGGCTAGGAAGCGGAAGCTTGAAGCTGAGGCTAGGAAGGCGAAAGCGGCGGCCACCGAGGCTTCTAGGAGGGGAAAGGCACCTGAATCCTCTGTTGAAGAAGAAGAGGAGTCTCCTGCGCCATCTCCTTTACATCGTAAGCGCGCTTCTTCCTCTCAGCCAGACCCGCCATCAGATGGAGCGATCCCTTCCGAGGAGCCTCAAGACATACTTCCTCTTTCGGTGCAGGCGTTAGGGGTGCTGCCTGTCACGCCTTCAGAAGATGCTTAGTTTATTTTCTGTTTTTAGAAAGTCCTCTTTTTGGTGAGGCATATTTTTTGTAATGAACTGGGGCGTCTGCCCCTCTCTTCAAGCTATTTTTAATCTAAGGCTTTTATATTTGTTTTGTCTGGTGCGCCAATATGACTTTGATACATATAACTGCCTGTTTTTGGCTAAGTGTTTATATTTTTCTTTTATGGAGCGCCCATATGTTTGAACATATAATCTGCTTTCTTTGATATAATAGGAGTACCAGTTTCTTACAAACCATGGTATTTGCCTAAGTATATTTGTTCATAACGCTTTCTAAGAATAGAACTTTTTCAAGTGTTCTGCGTTGAACGTGTTTTTCAGTGTTTTCCCTTCTTTGTTTTTCAGTATGTAGGCGTTTGGATGCGGAATGGCGATCACCTTATATGGCCCCTCCCATTTTGGTGAAAGCTTGTTGATCCTGTCCTGATGGGCGAACTCGTTCTTTCTTAGTACCATCTCCCCCACAAAAAATTGGCGAGCAGAGACTCGCCTATTGTAGTATCTGGCTGTCGCCAGCCGCATTTTTCCTTGGAGTTGTTCCGATGCCCATCTCTTTTCATCCGCTAAGTCCAACTCCATGCGCCTTTGGCCATCATTTGCGATTATGTCGAAGTGTTTCGTTCTGTGTGAGGCGACCGCTACTTCGGTGGGTGCCACCGCTTCTGATCCGTATACTAGGGAAAAAGGC
Organism: Chamaenerion angustifolium; assembly: GCA_946814005.1. NCBI lineage: Eukaryota > Viridiplantae > Streptophyta > Magnoliopsida > Myrtales > Onagraceae > Chamaenerion > Chamaenerion angustifolium. The sequence goes on from OX328281.1 coordinate 1,846,264, forward strand.
GTTTCTCCTGTGGCCTGCTTAGGAGTGGTGCGGAGCGCCCAGAGAACATTTTCTAGTTCTTCGGTCCATTTTCCCTGCAAGGCATCTAACCTTTTCTTTAACCCATTCATGATAGTTTTGTTGGCCGCCTCCACCTGTCCGTTCGCTTGAGCGTGTCTGACCGAGGCGTGCCGAAGGTGGATATTTAGTTCCTGACAGAACCATTTCAACTCCTTCCCCGCGAACTGAGGTCCGTTGTCGCTGACTAGAACGCTTGGTATGCCATATCTCGAGACAATTCTTGACTTAATAAACTTAATTATCTGGAATTCTGTAGTGGAGGATAGTGCCTTTGCTTCAATCCATTTTGAAAAGTAGTCGATCGCTACAAGGACATAGGTGCGCTGCTTGGATTTAGGAAGTGGCCCTACCAAGTCAATAGGGCTGGCAATGGTTAGGGTATGGTCAGGGTATGCCAAATACCATAACCATACCATATTTTTAAACCACATACCGTAACCATAACCATAACCATTATGGTTACAATTTTCAATACCATAACCATCAAAATAACCGTGGTTATTAACCATGGTTTTAACCGTATAACCATATTTATTCCACATGTAATATAATAAAAGACCGAAAATTTAATTTTAAAAAATACATCTATCTATATTACCAACAATAAAAATATATAGCACTAACATCATTCAACATTAACACTAACATCATTCAACATTCATATGATTCAACATTAACATTCACATTACTGAATTAACATTAAAATTCAACAAACACCCATAACGAGTAATGATTCAACACACCTAACCATTTCACACTTGTCGAATTTGTTTCTATCCATCATCATCTTCCTCAATATCATCAATTGATTTCACTTTTATGCTGTAATTTATATTTAGTATAATATATATATATATTAGTTTATTAATAATAAATAATTATTATATTTATAAAATAACCATGGTTATAACCATGGGTATAACTCAAATACCATAACCATAACCATAACCATCATGGGTAGAGAATTCATCACCATAACCGCACCGCACCATAATGGTGCGGTTAACCATATTAAACAGTAACGGTTATAACCGTGGTTATGGGTTTTTCACCGCACCATTGCCAGCCCTACAAGTCAATTCCCCATTGTGCGAAAGGCCAGGCCGCGCTGATAGAGGTTAAGTCTGCTGGTGGGCGCGCTATGTTCGTGCCGTATTTTTGACAGGATTCGCACTTCTGGACCAATTCCTTCGCTTCTCTACTCATGGTAGGCCAATAGTAGCCCTGGTTGAGTATCTTTCGGATGATTGATCGTGGCCCTTCGTGGCAAGCGGCGTACCCTTCATGGACCTCCCTAAGTATCGTAACAGTTTCTGGGTGAGCGACGCACTTGAGGAAAGGTGTTGAGTAGCCCCTTTTGTACAGCGTTCCGTCGATGATTTTGTAGCTTGGGGCGAGTCTTAGTATTCTTTTAGACTCGGCTTCGCTTTCTGGCAGGTCGCCATTTTTGATGTAGTTTCTGATAGGAGTTGTCCAGTCCTCCCCTCTTTCTATGCTAGCACAGACGTTCCGTACTCTGTCTTTTACGATCTCTAAAAATGTTACAGGTAGTGGCGTCGCCTGCCAAGCATACTTGCTTAGTGCGTCCGCTTCTCCGTTTTCTTCCCTGGGAATAGCCTCTATCTGGAAACTGAGAAATCCGTCCGCCAGAAGGCGTGCCTTTTGGAGGTATATTTTCATCTGTTCTCCCTTGGCCATAAACTCTCCCTTAACTTGGTTTACCACCAATTGGGAGTCGCAGAAGACGCTTAGGTGCTCGATGCCCAGACCTTTGGCGAGTCGTAGACCAGTTACCAATGCTTCGTACTCTGCTTCGTTGTTGGTCGCCTTAAAGGTGAGGACTAGGGCGTATCGAAGGGGCGCGCTCCCATCTGGTGGGGTTAGTACTAAACCTGCCCCCGAGCCATCTATGGATGATGATCCATCCGTGTGTAGGGTCCAAGTTTCTTTCTGCCCACCGCTCTCTGGAGGCGACGCTTCTGGAGGACATGTGGATTCCACAATAAAGTCTGCCAAGGCTTGTCCTTTGATGGCGCTCCTGGGTGCGAACTTGATTCGGAATTCGCTTAGTTCGATCGCTCATTTGATCATTCTTCCTGAAGCGTCTGGTCTTTGGAGGAAGTGTTTTAAAGGTTGATTTGTTAACACCGTAATTTCGTGCTCGTGAAAGTAAGGGCGGAGCTTCCTAGCTGAGACTACTAACGCATAGAGGTACTTCTCAACTTCCACATACTTCATTTCGGTCTTTGTAAGGACCTTAGAAACATAGTACACTGGCGCTTGCGCCTTGTTGACCTCTTTAACTAAGACAGAGCTTACAGCTATGGGACTGATGCCCAGATACAGAAAAAGAGCGTCGCCTTTCTCAGGTTTGGCTAGCGGAGGCAATGTCTTCAGATGGTTCTTCAAGTCCTGGAACGCCCGCTCGCATTCCGTGGTCCACTCGAACCTTTTGTTTGCTCGGAGGACCTGAAAGAAGGGGAGCGACTTCTCTCCTGATTTAGCCAGGAAACGGCTGAGCGCCGCCAGCCTTCCATTCAGCGACTGGACCTCCTTGTGACAAGTAGGGCTCTGCATATTTTCTATTGCCTCCAGCTTTTCCGGGTTCACCTCTATCCCCCGATGGCTTACCATGTAGCCAAGGAACTTCCCGGAGTGTACGCCGAAGACGCATTTGGCGGGGTTCAGACGCACCTGGTGGAGACGCATGCGCTCGAAGGTTCTCCTCAGATCCTCAACATGATCCGTGCCTTTCACCGACTTCACCAGCATGTCGTCGACGTACGCCTCCATAGTGTTGCCTATCATTCCGGCGAAGATTTTGTTGACCATCCTCTGGTAGGTCGCCCCAGCATTTAGCAAACCAAAGGGCATCACTGTGTAGTGATAGATATCGGTGTCTGCATAGAACGCCGTGTGCTGGGCGTCGCTATCCGCCATTTGGATCTGGTTGTACCCGGAGTAGGCGTCCATGAAGCTAAGTAGCTCATGTCCCGAAGTGGCGTCGACCAGCTGGTCGATCCTAGGTAGGGGGTAGGAATCTTTGGGACATGCCTTGTTCAGATCCCTAAAGTCGACACACATACGCCACTTGCCATTGCTTTTTTTTACCAGAACGGGGTTTGCCACCCAGGTCTGGAACCTGATTTCCTTTATGAAGTTGGCTTCTACCAACTTCCCTACTTCTTGCCTTATGGCGATCGCCTTTTGCTCTCCGACAGGGCGTCGCTTCTGCGCTATGGGTTTGATCGTGGGATCGATCCTCAGCTCGTGGCAAATGATGTCTTTACTGATGCCTGGCATGTCGCTTGGCTTCCAGGCGAATAGCTCCTTGAACTCGATCAGCAGCATAGACAAGCTTCTGGCCTCACCTGCCGGAAGCGACGCGCCTATTTGTACTGCTTTTCCCTTTCCGTCTATTTCCACGTCTCGCAACCCTCCGATCGCTTGGGGGCGATATCTGTCCTCCCGTGGGTCCTCCTCCGTCCTGATAGTCAGGGCCACCTGCTTGCCTTTTAGGACGTGGCGACGCGTGGAGTTTACATAGCAGCTTCGTGACGTCGGCTGATCCCCCTTTACCAGTCCAATCCCATGCGGGGTTGGGAATTTCATCATCTGGTGGTAGGTGGAGTGAACCATCTTGTGCGGGTTCAAGGTCGAGCGCCCTAAAATGGCGTTGTAGGCTGCCGGGGCGTCCACGACGATGAACGTGATGTGGGTACTCAGCACCTTCAAGCCGTCTCCTATCTTGACTGGTAAAGTTACCGCTCCCACGGGGTAGGTGGTGAGCGAGGCAAATCCCATGAGCAGGAAGTTTACCTTCTTCAAGTCTTGCTGCTTTTTGCCCATCCGCAGGTAGCTCTCCAAAAAGAGCACATCTGAGGAGCTACCTGAGTCGACTAGCACCATTCGCATTGTCCACTCCTCGACCTTTAGGGTGATGACCAGAGCGTCATCATGGGGCGATGTGACATGCTCCATCTCTCTCTCTGAGAAGGAGATGACCACGTCATCCTCCTCCCTGACTCGCTTTCCCGCCCTGGCCGTTCCTGCTAGCTGGGCCGCGTAAACCTCTCTGGCGGCGCCGGTTTCACCTCCTGCTGTGAAACCGCCGTTGATGACAAACAATTCCTTCTCCCTAGAACTAGATGCACCTGCGTTTTTGTTTGGCGACGAGCGCCTCTCCCTTTTAGGGCTCCTCGTTCTCTCTCGCCCAGCTATGAAGTTTTTTAGGTAGCCCCTCTGGATGAGGCTTTCTATATCCTTTTTGAGGATTCGACAGTTATCCGTCGAATGGCCCTTGCACCTATGGTAACGACAGTAAGCCTTCTTGTCGTTCCCCATTGGAGCATCGCCATTTCTCGCTGCGGGAGGCGTAGCCAAGTCTTTCTTCTCCATCTCTGCCAGTACCACGGAAATTTCTTTGGTAAGAGGCGTGAAGGCCTCATACACTTCTCTAGGGGGGCGTGGGATGAGAGGGCGGCGCTTCGCCTCCTCCCGACCTCCTTTTCGAGCGCGGTGATCTGGTCGCTGCTCCTCTACTGGGTCCTTCTTGAACTCCCTCTTGCCAGGCCTTCTACCCTCTCTGGCGATCTCCAAGTCGATGTACGACTTGACTCGAGCAGCCATGTCTTCCACCGTGTGCACTGGGATGACGCTGAGGCTGTCATTCAGAGCGGCGCCCTTTGGACCGAGATCCCTGACGAAGGCCCGAATGGTCTCGCCCTCCGTGATGACTTGGTCGATTCCAGCCCGCTCTGTGTTGAACCTGGTGTAGAAGTCGCCCAAGCTTTCATCATGCCCTTGCCTGACCGTGTCCAGGGTCCCTACGCTTTTCAGAAGCTGTCTTCCCCCCATATACTGGATTATGAATTTGTCTTTTAGCTCCGACCAGCTTTTTACCGACGCTGTGGGGAGACCAAAGAACCAGTTGGACGCCACGCCGCTCAGGGTGGCCGGAAAGAGGAGCGCGAAATGGTTATCGTCGCTCGTCCTTCCAAGGAGAGAAGCCTCATGGTTCTGCACATGCTCCACCGGATCGCCCTGACCCCGATATATATCAATCCTCGCGGGCCTTACGCGGTGCGGGACCGTGATACTCAGTAGCTCGGGGTCGAGCGGGTGGGAATCCCTGTCACGAACCGGGGCCAAGACGTGCCCGCCCTTTTCTTCCTTGACCTGGCGCTTGACAAAACGCAGCAGCTCCTCCTTTGTCATGTTCCCTATGCGCTGGGAGGCGGAAGAAATGCCGCTGGCAGCGGGGGGACGGGGATGTCGATCTGATGGTGCTGGACGGGAGGTGGCCCCCTCCACCTTGGTGACCCCCACCCTGGAGCTTCCTGCTCGGCGAGCAGCCTTTTCCTCTGCCCTCTGCTCTCGCCTGTCGAGCATGTCTTCTAGCGCGGTTAGTACCTCTGGTGCTAATCCGACCACCGGCGGCCTCCCTGACGAGGCGATCCGGGATTGCGCTGGTGCAGGCCTGGCTGTTTCAGCTCTTACGGCTGTAGGTTGCGGGGAGCGCCTGGTGGGGCGCGCTGCATCTGAAGCAGGGATGTGATGCGGGACGTGCGCGGTAGGGCGCGCTGCCTCTGAAGGGGGTGGTATGACCGAGGTGCCTCCCAGGTGTTGCTGCAGGTCATGGAGCGAGCTACCTTCCTCGTGTCCTTTGGTGTTCTTTGCTCTAGTGATTGGGGGAGCCATGGCTTGTCGTGCTCAAGGTTCCCACAGACGGCGCCAATGTTGGATTCTGAGTTCCTGAGATGCTCCTAGCGGCGCTCCGACGTCCTGCAACAAGGAAAACCCGGGCGATGCCCTTTGTTTCCCCTCCGAAGCTTAAGTGAGCGAGGAGGTTCGTTTGTATATGATAGTAAATTAGAAAGTCCGTGCTTGAAATAGGGATGGATGGAGGTATTTATAGCCTCCACCCTTAACCTGAGTAGAGTTTGGATATGACCCGGGTTATCCGACGTGGCGTCTGGCGTGGTTGAGTGGAGTCCCATTGGGCAGAGTGTTGCCTGGTGTCTGCTGCTCAGTGGGCTTGTTTCCCGTGCCGGAGCTCCATATCAGAGTGGAGAGCCCCCATCACTCCTTGGACCTTGAACCTGTCAGAGTGATGGGCGGGTCTTCGCGTGGCGCGCCACTGACGGCGCGCCCTTCGATGCGTGACCTCTGATCGGGCCTTGGCTGGTAGGCCAGATAACTGGGCCTGGGCCTTCTTTGTGTGGTAGGCCAGGTAGCTGTCCTGGCCCACCTGGGTATTTAGGCCAGGATCCATCAATTCCCGTTACACAAAGAGTCTTAATTCAATAAAACGATAAAGGTCGGGTGGGGTTCTGACGACCCAATCCAAAGGACCCCCCCCCCCCCCGTATTGCTAACTTGGCCACACAATCCGTACAATTATTAGCGGTTTTCGGGATTAAAACTCACGTAACATTCAATAACCTAGAAGCCAAGACCCGAGCTTGGGATAGAATATAGTTTTTTCAACACCGACTTTTTTGATTGAATATAGATTTTTTAGTTATACATTCACATATACTCTAAAATATATAGATGAATATACATTGATAAGGATATTTTTTAAAAAGAAAAAATAGTTGGTCCTATATATGGGAGGTGGGGTCTTTCACTCACCAAACCAAGAAAAGAAATTATTTCTTAGTACGGTGTTGAAGAACATGTCCCATAATCCCTTCCCTTGTTGCCCTTCCATTCCTACCATTACCTTTCAATTTTCAAATCCTTTTTTGCATGCATTATTATTATTTCTCCTTTTTGCATTTTTTTTGGGTAAATAAGAAGTATGTAATATTAAAGACTATTAAGTAATATGGTCTTGAGTTGAAAAAAAAAAAAGTAATATGGTCTTGTACTAATCTAGGGGTTGTTTTTCTAGCTCCATCAAACATAAGGAGTTCCAGAACACTCAAATGTGGATTTAACAGTACTTGAAAAAGATCTTCTAGTCCAACTGTTTCTTTTGTCATAGAGTCTGCTACTCCATTTGCTTATCGATAGATATGTCAAATATTGAAATTCTTGAATTCCGAAATGAGATTCCTACAATCAATAATTATAGATGTTAGTGGTCTGTCCAAATTGTTATCCACCACTAAAAGGTTTATAGTTTCATGGGCGTCAGATTTCACGTGAAGTGTCTGCACCCCATGTTGGCGGTCGGTCACTGTTAGTCCATCTCAGGTAGCCCATAGTTCGGTCACGAGGCTTTTTGTGATATCAATCCGCCTCTGGAAACCCTTTAACCAACTACACCATTCGTTTCTCACGACCCCCGCGCCCCCCTGTCGGACCCGAATTTTCCAAAGCTGAACCATACGTGTTTAGTTTTATTTATCCGTGCGCTGGAGCCGACCAACCTACATAGATATTTTGACTTATTTCCCCTAATTTGTTCCTCATGCAGCCCTCTAAAATCTCCTTGGCTCGAGAGAGAATTAAACTAGGAACATGAATTGAAAAAGGAGAATTATTGAAAATACGTGAATTTCTATTCTTCCGTAGGAATCATGTATATATGATGAGAAGATATAACGTCATTCGATGTTTCCCTTGCTATAATAATTATTTTATTTTTATTCTTAAATTTAGTTTTAACGAATTTTCTTGTGTAGATATAGATCATATAGGTAGGTAAAAAGTGAAACTGGTATTTAGGCATGAATAATTTACAACTAATTCATTTTTTATCATAATTTTTTTATTAAAATAATTTATTTTAGGTCAAGTATAATTTTTTGAGCTACGGTTATTTATATAATTTATTAGCAAGATTTACACCTGAGGTCCAAACATACTTTAATCTAATAAAGTGTCTTCTTCTCTTGACTTGAGATTAATTTGAGTATATATAATTTAATTTATATTATAGTCTAATCTAGTATATATTGTAATATTTGGTCAAAAAAAAAAGAGTATATATTGTATTTTATTAACTTTACATATAAATATATATTTTAAAAAAGAAACTTTTTCTTATGTCACACTCATCTTTTTAAAGTGAATAATCTATTATTATTATCATGCATTCACCTTCACCATCATCATCATCATCCTCTTTATCTGCCTATCCCTACTCTTAACCAATTAGACCCATTCCAAAGTCCAAACCCTCTTCTTCTTCTTCTTCTTCAACCTTCTCATCTTTCTCTCCTTCCATTTCTATCTCTTCCACTACTACTTGTCTCACCCAAACCCTTACCTTTCTCTGAACTGAACAGTCATTCTGTCCATCTGTTCTTCTTTCCTTTCCCTACCACCTTATTCTCCATCTCCTCCTCTGAACTGAGCTTCAAACTCCATTAACGCCCCCTCCCTTCTCTCTTTCTAAGTGATGGGTTATTCAAACCTCATCAAACCTAGAAGACCTTCCTGTTTAGTTCTACATCTCCACCTAGTTTTAAACATTCTTCTTCTTCTTCCTCAAGTGTGGCATTGTGAAGGGTATTCTAGAATACATGCTTTTTCTGCAGCTGAGACAGCAAGTAGTACTGTGTTCAACACAAACCCATCACCAAAATCATCAGTGGGACAGAACACAGGCCACTTCCTAGGTTACTTGCCAAGAGGGTTTCCCATACCTGCTTCTGGTCCTTCAAGAAAGCACAATGACATTGGCTTACAGACATGGAGATCACCTTGATGATGATGATGATGATAAGATTATTTTAATTTACTTTATTTTGGTGTAATTAACAGAAGGTGATATGTATATTATTGCCTTTCATTTCCTCTATTTTCCATCTTTTTGGGTCCCTTTTTCTTTATTATAATCAACAGGGGTTGGTGGATACTGGATAGTGTATGTACATGACAGGTGATGGAATGGAGTTGATTGCAGAAACTCATCATGTTTGGAGGATTTGATAGGCAAAACTATGGTGTGATAGATGGATGTATATTATAACCCAGATAATTATTATGTATTTACTGAGGATATATATTAATTAATCAAGTACAAAATAGAAAAAAGAAAATTATATATATGGTTGGTTATATTTGCACAATCTATTTTCTATCATTGCATGATCTACTGGTTTATTTCTAAACTTATTCCTAATGATATAAATAATATTCCTAGGTCAGAGAGAAAAGCCCTAGCAGGTTTGTAACTATGATTATTTTTTTTTAACAAAAGGTTAATTAAATTATATAAAAAGTTAAAATTTGTTACTAATCAATCCTTTAAGCTAATTAAGAGATTAATTTGAACATACCCCTAAAATATTATATGTCGCTTATTAAATAATTACCTCCATTAAAGTTACTAAAAACTGTTCATTTATTTATAATAAATATTACACATGTAATTTTTATTGGTGATATTTTTTTTAATGTATATATTGAGAACCTAATAAAGTATGGCACTGACAACGTAAAGAAGTATACAATTGGAGACAAGGCAGCGAAAATGAAGCAACAAGTTGGGGAAGATTGGAAGGAAAATTTATTTACATTGCCACTTTAATATCAATTATTATATTTTAATATATACATATATATATATATATAATTTCCAAGCAATATTTTCAACATATACACTACATAATTTTCAACCAAATATATTTGTTTACATATATATATATATTATATTAAAATCAATCCTCAATTGAGGTATAATTGGAGAAGGTATATCCTTTGGAGAGTATCCAATGTTTTGATATGATTTAATGAGAAAAGTTGAATAATTTGTAGTGATTAGAGTAATTGAACATGTTATTAACTTATTACTAACCAAGGATGAATTTCTAGATAATAAGTATATCCTCCTCTTTAATACATTAATATGGAGAAAAAGAGAAATCATGGTGGGGAAATTTACTTGTCTTATTTCCTTTTTCCAAATGAAGAGAATATATATAATATAGGGTTAATAATCAAATTATTACACTAATTTTGAATATTTTATAAATTAATACTCAAACTGAACCTTATTTATTTTTAAAGTGCTACTAAACTTTGACACTTAAGGCAAATTGCTACTTCAGTTAAGTTTTCTGTTAAAATTTAAATAAGGATGAAATTTGACGTTGCATTACATATAATTGGGCTATGATTTAAAAAAATGTTTTTTTAAAAATACTATATAAATAAAAATTAAAAAGGAAATATGATTTTTTATTAAAAAAATAATCATAAATATATTTTTTTAATATTCAATAAAAAAATTTATATTAAAACACTTATTTTTCAATTTTATTTTTCTAAGGTTGGTATTTTTAAAAATCGTTTAGTTTTCTACATTATGAATTAAACTTGTGTTGTCACGTTTTTTTTCGTTCATATTTAACAAAAAACTTAAGAGAGCTAGCAATTTACACCAATGGTAAAAGTTCAAATAGTAAAATTTGAAAAAAAAAGTTCAGGTAACAATTTATAAACTGTACAAAGTTTGGATAACAATTTTTTTATTAATCATATACAAGTAAATTAAATCAAAATTTATTATATCCTAAATTTAAATCAAAATCTCTAGGTTAAAACATCTAGATTTACGGAAAATGATACAATAAATTAAAAAATATTATATCCTAAATATAATCTTTGAACCCTCTTATTTTAGAGGGAAATAAAAGGGTCCTATAAGAAAACACTTTCTTCTAGAAAACCCTTTTTATTTCAGAACTTTGCTTCCAGTTTATATGGAAAAAAATATTATAAAAAATTATTCTAAACCCCATAAAAAATGCCATGGTTTAGAATTGCAATGATGCAAGAAAGTGGGGACTAAATTAAGCATTTTTTAAACATATATTACTAAAAGAAATAGAAAACCGAGACAAAAAAAATAATCTTTTGAAAATATCTGATAATTATGATAAACTATTCTTCAAACCCTAAGGCCTAAACTAATCGCTTTTTGCACGTTTATCGTGTAAAGTTTTTTGTTTTTTTATATTTTTATCGTGTAAACTGTAAAGTTAGTCACACATAATTACATATTTACATGGATCTCATAACCTCTTGTATGGTTTTGGTGGGATTTGATATTAAAAATAGGGTTAAATACAAGTTTTCTCCCTAAAGTTTTGATCGAATTTAGAATTTTTCCTTAATGTTTAAAATTTTAAATTTTAGTCATAATGTTTAGTTCGGATGAGTTTTAAGAAAGAGTTTTTCCTCCGTGGTTTTCAAAAGAGCAATTTCGTACTTTGAGAATATTAAAAAACCACGTGACCCGCACATAATATGGTTTCCGTCCCAAATTAACGGTTTTTTGACGGAATGAGAGTATTTTTCATTCGGTCCAAAAATTAGGACTAAAATTTAAAACATTAAGGGGGAAACTCGTAATTTACCCTTAAACATATTTAATAAGGAAAATTAATGTAATTTTTAATTAAGTTTACTTATATTTCAATTAAAACATTATTACACCGTTATAGATTAAGCTAGAAATTTGAACGAGATTTATTACACCGTAATTACTTAATTTTTTTTGTTAATTTTCTAATCTTAATTATATTTTTTTATAAAAATATTACTATTTATTTTTTTAAAATAATTTCAATAAGGTCCTACTCCCAACTGAATATTATTAAGGTTTGGAATTTGGATAAGTTTCAATTCAGCTACTAACTGGTTAGAGTCCCCGTAAAAAAAATTAATAACCCGATTTTGAATAAAATTTTGAAATATTATAAAATTATAATGTGCCCGAAACCGATTTACACAGTTCGTGAAAACCAGAACCCATAACCTAACATTATTTTCTTCGTAACTATATACACTAAACAATTTAATTTAATCTAATAGTATATTTTAGGGTTAATTAAAAAAAAAAACAAATTTTGAGAAAAAACCAAACAACAAATAATTTTAATTCACAAACAACAAACCAAACTTTTGGAATTGAGCAAACAACGTTCCTCAGATTTTCATCATGTTTGAACAGATTTTTCAATGTTTGAAGGAGTTATTAAATCAGCATTAATTGATGTATTATAAGGAAAGAGTATTACGACTTAATAACCCTCTTAAGCATTGAAAAATTTGTTCAAACATAATAAAAATTTGAGAGAGGTTTGTTATTTGGTCAATTCAAAAAGTTTGGTCTGTCGTTTGAAAAAAAAAATAGTTAAGTTTGCTGTTTGATTTTTACTCAAAATTATATATATAATTAACCCTATAAAATTAATAGAATATTATTCTAAATTTTATCAGAGTACTATATACCTTTTTTTTAACCATCTATATCGACACTATAATTCCCCTTGATTAAAGACGTTCATTGATGTGTCATTTCCATTCGGTGGCGAAAATCATCATTTTTTTTGCAGGAGATGAGTGCATAAATGGGATTATTATTATTACTGTGGTCTATATCATTCACTCAATAAAGACAACACGTAGAAATACGATTGTGTAATTATTATAACAAATAATTCAATCAAATCACATATATATATACATACTCGATATATATAGCATCGTTTTCCTCTGCTTATAATTTCGTCTCCAAAATGGGTTATTTCGAAAGACACCATTTAAAAAAAAAATAACTAATAAATTTTTTTATTTTTAAAAAAAAAATGCAGTCTAATGAATAGTTTAATTTAAACTCTGCATCTTAAATTAGTAGAAAGAAAAAAAAATTGCACTCAATTTTGAGTAAATTATGTAATGTTTATCATTTTTATAAATATAATTAGGCATGTAAAATCAATCATGTATATTTCCAAATAAAAATTATTGAGATAGTCAAGATCAAGTATATAAATAAGTGCAGATCATCTTTATACATAGAATTAGTGCCTTAATACTGTTTTGCTAATGTAAAATTTTCACCTTTAGCCTACTTCCATGTCCACCATTGTTGTACCTGCTGCATAGACCTTCGAACCGGACCGGACCGGACCCACCGAGACGAGCCTCACATAAGTAGATCGAGCTAGTGAAGCTAATCTAATCCCTCCTGCAGCACGGTTTCGTCGCATGGCAGCACCGATTTTCCCGAACCGAGAAGTGAACCGTATTTCCATCGACATGTTTCCTTGCCGGACTTGCTCTTGAACCGGTCCATGCAGTATAAACTGACTCAACTGCTTGGACCGGGAGACCGTTGCCGCTCAGATCGAGAATCTCCAACCGTCTTGCGAAACTGATCGCAGTTGAGAGGTCTTGGGCGAAAGAGTATTCCGGAACCGGGATCTTCTCGCACGAGCTACCACAACTATGCTCCAACTCCATGTTTTCATCTTCACTGTCAGCCACTTCAAGGTCGTCCGGTTCGCGGTTCAAGACGCATGGAATGTTGTGTGGCTGATCCGGTTCGGGATTAATCGAACCATGCTGAGGGTCGGAGGTTCTTCGAACCGTGTTCATGTTAGCAGCAAGGTTGAGTTCCTTCAGTGAGTTGTTCTCTGTAAGGAGATCAAAGCGTTGCGGGTCGTGCCACACGTCAAACTCTGATTGGACTGACGATCCGTGATATTCAAAAATAAATAAAGGGTAAAATACAACCTTATCCCTTAATGTTCGACTAAATTTTTAGTTTCTACCCCTAAAATTTAAATTGTAAAATTTCTTTCACTCATGTTTGACCAAAGTGTAAGTTTGACTACTCAGTCAACTTTTCTATCTAAATTTAATAGAAAAAAATTTGAAAATTGAAAAAATAACAAAAAACTTTCAAAAATGTCACAATTTATCTCTTTCAAACTTATTCAAATGTTACAACTGAGTCTCAATTCGATTGGGGCTCAAATAATTTTCAAAATTAATTCTATTAAATTTGTATGGAAAAGTTGACGGATGGGGCAAAATTACACTTTGGCCAAACACAAAGGAAGAAAATTTTACGATTTAAACTTTAGTGGAAAAATTGAAAATTTAGTCAAACATCAGACGGTAATGTGATATTTGATATTTTACCCATAAATAAATTACCACAATTTGCAAAATGAAATCCTAACATTGCAATGAAGTTGAGGGGGACTGGACCTGATAGTGCTTGGATAATTTGAATAACTCCTGACAGACCAAGATCACACTTGTTCATAGTTAAAACCCTAATGCAGCAATCGGGATTCGACAGCACTGCAGCTAATGAATCGGCTCCCTGTATATAGTATCCAAATATTCAATTCTGCAAACATATCGAAAAAGCATGCTATGGTTTCTTGGAGAACAAGATACCTCTTGATTGATAGCGTTTCCTCCAAGGTTGAGCTCAAGAATTCCACAAAAGAGCGGCGTGTTGATGTTTGAGCTGGAAAAATAACGAGATGACAATCCACAACCTGATAGATCTAACTTAACGAGTTCTTGAGTGTCACCAAGTAATGATTCACTCAACTGCAGAGCTCCCTCCTGCAATTTGTAAATTTCAGATTCTGCAAAAGACAGCATGAAGTTGTGGCTTAAAAATTGAAGAATGATGTACTTACTGTTCCGATATCGGTTCCACTGAGCATTAGTCCAGACAAAGATAGGGTTTTTGCTAATTTGCAGAGGCTCTCAGTTACAGGTTTCGATAATTTCAAGCCACTGAGACTTAAATCTGAAAATCTAACAAAAAGAAGCCAAGCAGCGTTAATTTTGCCTATAAGTTATCTGGAAAATGAAACAATGCAAGCTAAAAATGTCTAACATACCGAGGCATAGTAGCGAGCTTGGACAGTAAGTTAACAATGGCTACTCCGGAAACAGAATCATTGTGTCCTGTTTTACTGAACATTAGAACCTAAGCATCCTATCTAAATCTAAATCTATGAAAAAAGTATCTTTAGTACCTATATAAAGTTGTGTAAGCATGGATGTGGAGTCCAGTGAATCAGCAACCTTGTTAATTGTTCTGGAAGAGATGGAACAGTTTTCGATATTCAAACTATAAAGTGCTGCAATACAAAGAATGGTGAACTCTTTAATTAGCATCTTGAGAAACAAAATCATGCAACTATAGTTGAAAGCTTTTCAACCTCGGCATTTTTTCAGGATTGTTGAAAGATATGATCCACATGCGTCTGTGAGACGGTTCCCAGATATATTAAGCATCACTAATCGGTCATATAGCACAGGACATTGGCATATCTGCAGTTGCAAAAATAAATAGAATGTACTTCAATCAAAATTGTGATAATGGCTAGTTTATGAACCTGAAACAGTGTAGTTGGACCGAATCGGTTGCAATGCAAATCCAAAGACAAATCTCCGTAGTTCTGTCCTGATGATTTAAATAATTGTTGAAGCTTCTCCATGGTACCATTTCCTGAGATATTCCCAACCCAGATTATGAGATAGATATTGATAGACATTCAAGGTATACAATGAGTAATGACCCACCTAACATATTGTGAGAGAGGTTTAACAGTGCAATTGTTCTTTGCACATTCATCGCGTTTAGCAGTGGAGTTATAGACACGTCTTGTAATTCACAATCAGACACGATAACTTCATCCTCAGAAACCTATGAAGAAACCATTCATGTTTAGGCCAAATCAAGAAGAATCTTCATACTGATTGCTGAAACACATATTTAGTTACTACCTCCAAGTTGTACAAGTTTGTGAGCAGCTTCAGGTTTGGTGGCTCAGCCAAATCCGTACAGAAGTCAATGTAGAGCTTCATTAAGGGCTTCTGAATCCATCCTGACAATTTCACATGTATAAATATAAGTTGAGGGAGAAAAAGGATAGCGCATAAATATATAATGTAAAATCAGTTGATGCACATACCACCTACAAAAACTTCAAGTATGTCCTTTCCGGACTGAACATCTATGCTTTCACCATCTTCAGAGCATTCTAGCACTCGTCCACCAATTTTCAATTGTTGAATAATTGGCAGTAGACCTAGAAAACATGCTCAATCAATTAGAAGATTTCGGAAGAGGAAAATAAAAACAGATGTTGTGCCAGATGTTGTGCCAATTTAAGCCTCAACTTCCAAGAAGTTACACATAGCCATGCCATAATATATGATGCAAATGATTACCCTTTGCTCTTGTCTCTGTTGGGAGCTGTAGATAGTATGAACATGCCAACTGAGCCTTCACATACTCGATGTTCGTCTTACCCAGACACAATTTAGAGTCGATCTTTATGCTTACATTCTCATTTGCTAATTGAAATGTCACATATTGCTGCAAAGGGCACAAGCATTGAATGTCAGAAATAAATAAAAAATGCCGTAATAATAAGCTGGATTGAGGTCCTAAAAGATCACTAGAGCTCTATAAAATTACGATGAAGTTTCCAAGTTAAGTGCTGAAACTAGATGATATATGTGTAACACAGAAGTAACAAGGTTTGGCGCTCAATGTCATCTATGCAGCAAGACACTTCTGCGATAATCAAGATGAAACTGAGACTTACTTCATAGTTCTCATCTGTAGCTTGACATTCCAAATGGTGAGGAGTCTTGCTACGCAAAGAACTGAAGTTGGATTTTGATCCACCCGAAAGAGCATCATGAGCAACAACTTCATCACTGCGTGACATTTCTTGTTTGCCATTTTGCGAAGATACTTTATTAAACGTACTGTTCTTGTAAGAGCATATACTCTCTTCAAGACTGACAGGTACTTTATTTCTGTAAACAGATCCTTCAGCAGAGCATTCCAAAAGACTTCCCTTTGAACACTCTCTACTAGAGTGTATTTCGTCCTCATCATCAGAAAGGACTAACCGAGCACGTTTACGACGAAATGATTTGGACGCATTTTCGGGAGAAGCTGTTATATGCTTCACGTGAACATTAAGCTTCTTGAATGATGAATTGTTTGAACGGACGAATGGTATTAAGGGAGAATCATCCTTTAATCCATCCACGTTGTTTTGAT
This sequence comes from Chamaenerion angustifolium, assembly GCA_946814005.1. Classification (NCBI taxonomy): domain Eukaryota; kingdom Viridiplantae; phylum Streptophyta; class Magnoliopsida; order Myrtales; family Onagraceae; genus Chamaenerion; species Chamaenerion angustifolium. The sequence goes on from OX328281.1 coordinate 1,863,125, forward strand.
GTCCTGTGCCGCAATAATTAGATGTACTTATCACTGGGGAACTACATACACCGGACTTAGGGATAGGCAGATCATGGTTCCCTTCGGTGTCCGTTTCAGAGCAGCAATCTTCTCTTACGTTTTCCACTTCTTTCTTTTCTAGACATTTCTTCAAATCATCAATAATAATCCGCAATCGCCTACACAAAAGATGTGAACTCATGATCATCAATTTCACTTCTGATTTTAAACTGTTGTTATATTCATAACTCATAACTGATTAAGCAACTTACTTTGCCTCTTCAGCGTTGGCGTATCTCATCGTATGGCTGTAGTGCATGTTCTCCAAAGCAGTAATCTCTAAGAAAGAAAGACCCGCCCCACGGGCAATCCTAAGATGGGTCAAATCAATCATTGGGGAACTAATTTGCAAACTTCAAAAGAATTTATTTTTTTAAAAAAAAAACTGATCCGTGTTCTCCAGTCACAAGCAAATATTATCGATTGATATCAATTTTGAATTTCTAGAGACTAAGGCATTCCCCTCGTGTTTATGATTGGTTAATTCAGCTGTACAAGCTATTGTGTGGTGACACTATGATTTAGGAATGAAAGAAAACTCAAATAAAAGGATTACGAAACAAATACGGATGTATTATTACCTGTAGCCTTCTTCGAAAGTATCAAGTGCAGAATCCCAATTTCCATCACCGTCCAAAACATTGCCAATGCCGAGCATCACCCTTACTTGCCCCTAAAAACAGTAGCATTGTATAGCAAGTACCAGTAAGTATTAAACATGCTAGCAATATGTTTCTCCTTTGTTCTATACAATATGTTTCTCCAAGACCGGAGGTACTCCTATAAAAGTCAACTAACTTTAAGTCTTTATGTAAAATCAAATGACTTGCATCTGACTAACCTCTATATTTTCAATGGACTTGTACATCTGCAAGCCCTTGTTATACCATTTCAGTGCTTTGCTAAAGTTTCTCAGCTTCTCGTATGATTCTCCAATAGTAAGGTAAGACTCACTCAGCATTTCTTTGTCATATAGCTCACCGGCGATGCTTTTCTTTTGCTTGGCAAATTCAAGATGCTGTCAAATATACAAAATGCTTAATAACCTCTTCCCAATTCTATCGAAGATTACGTATTTAATCCAAGACAATGGAACTTACTCTCGTCCAAGCACATATCATAGTTGCTTTCTCAATGAGGCAATCAAGAGTTTTGTTCTGCTGCAACAGACACTTCCTTTCAGCAGGAGTGCCTCTAGCAGATGCCAAGTTCCGGGCCAACTTCTTCAAATTTTGTTCCTCACTCTTCAGATCATCTATCGCCTTAATTGCCTCCTTCAACGTGTCTATATTTTCATTAATTTGCTGAACCAAAGCATCCTCATCCTCCATTGATTTTGCCAATTTAAGCGCCTTTTGATAGCACAAAGAGGCATCATCATACTTCTGCAGTCTAAAATGCAGTTCCCCAAGATTTATATAACCCTTTGCCTCGCCCTGTACGTGTCTATTATTCTTACAGATTATAATATCTTTCTCAATGTTGTACTTAGCCTTATCCCACATCCTCAGTGACAAGTAGACAGTTCCAAGATTGTGATGGAGTCTAGTCCGCCCATCATCGTTTTCATCAATCTCCTCCTCGTCGCATATCTCTAATCCTTTCATCAGAATTTTCTCAGCCCCTTCGAAGTTATCAAGCTCGAGTTCGAGCATACCAATGTTGTTATGTGCATCGATGTATTCTTTCAAAAATGAGGACCTTTTATCAGGCGGGCTCTCCTTCAGAGCTTGAGCAAGATTCATGGCAGACCTAAAGTATTTCTTAGCATTCCGAATTGAATAAACATCGTCCGTTTTTGTGAACATTCCATGGTACGTTCGGCCGAGCTGAGTACTGGCTCGTTGCTGCTCAGTTAGGTCATTCAAATCCATTGCAAGTTCCAAGTGTTTTTTCTGCACATCAAAATTTTTAAAAACTAAATCCTGAGCTACCAATTGCTTAAAAGATCACCATTTTCAGATTTACCAAAATTCTCAAGACCCGGTAGGAAATTCGTTCGGTACCTGGTAAATGAGCGCATCACTAAAGTACTCTAGCCGAAGATAGACTTCACCGAGGGACTGGCACGTAGGCAACAGGTGCTTCTCCGACAAATACTTAGAGGATATTTCGTAATCTATTCGGAACCACTTGAGAGCCTCTACGTACTCGCCTCTGTTCTTCAGTATGTCTCCGATCACATTCGCCCACCGCGCCTCTTCTTGCCGGTTGCCCTCAGACTTCGCGCTGCGGTACGACCGCTTTGCTGCAGCCAACTCCGTGTTCTCTCTGGGCATTTCGTGCTCCGATTTGGTGATTCGGTGATTCTTGGATTCTATAGTTAGGGATTGAAATTGCGATTCTGGTCTATCCGTTTTGAATCTGATGATTTCAACTGGCGCCGAAAACAAAATGGCGGGTGGTTTGAATTTCATGGGGAAATTCTTATTTCGTCCCTAAACGTATAAAAAACTGTCATTTCAGTCCTACTTGCGGAATACGACCCGGATATTGAAATTAACCCGACCCACATATGTTGGTTTGGGCTCACAGAGGTCAGAGGTTGAACGAAGATCCAGAAGAATCATTCTCCTAAAATATGATTGTTTTTTAAAATTTGGTTTCTTCATATTTTGTATATGTTAAGTTTTTTCTTTCGACACATTTTTCATATAAACTTAATAAATTATATTTTAAAAATTGTAAAAGTAAAATAATATTTTAAAAATTGTTACAATTTAATCATTTCAAACTTTTTTATATTTTACAATTAAGTTCTTATTCAATCATGACCCGATTTAATCTCAATCGAGGAGGCTAGAGTCTGGGTGAAGTAGGGTTGAGCTTGAGCAGGCGGGGCAATGTTTTTTGGCAAGTACGAGTCCGAAATTTCGGTCCTCACCTGTGGAGAACCGAGACCGACTTCGGTATAAAAAGATAGTCTGAGTCGGTCTTGGTTGACTCGGGCCGGTCTCGGTCCATTACCGAAATTTTCATTAAAAAAAAATTGTTGTAAAAACGAAATCTTTTTTCAGTCCTTGACAATATAGATAGCCAATTGATTTTTGCATGTTTAAGTACTAAGTATAATACACATTACAAACCTACTTAATAGTTCTAGAAATCTATCTACAGAGATGAACATGATTGCAGCTGCTGGTTCATGAACCGGTTTAGAGTCGAACCGGTTCATAACTGAACTGATTTGTAAAAAAACAGTACTTTTTTCTGTTTTTTAAAAAAATGGTTTGGTTTATGGAAAAAAAGAACTGGTCTGGTTCGAACTGATTCAAACTTTTCTAGTTTTGTTAATAATAATTTTGGTTCGGAAATAATCCGGTTCAAATCGAAACTAAATCAGCTGAAAATCCTGTCCAACACACTGAACCAATTGAAAAACTACTAAACCAACTGAAAAACACACTGAACCGACTGAAAAAACACTGAGCCGACTGAAAAATACACTGAGCCGACTGAAAAACACACTTAACCGATTGAAAATCTATTCCACAACCGACTGAAATCCTGTCCAACATCAACATACGAGAGTCGAATACATCTCTAGGTTTGGTTTATTGAAGACATCTCTAGGTTTGGTTTAATTTCAGACCGGTTTAGTTGATTTTGCTTCAAACCGGTTCTAAAATTATATAGGTTTAAAGTGGTTTGATTTAAATTTAAGTATAAACCAGTATCAAAAAATGAGTCGATTCGAACTAGATTTTTGGTACTATTTTGAACTGGTCTATTTGAAACCTAAAAATCTGGTTTGGTTTTGAAACTAGTTCGACCGAACTGGTTCGAACCAAACCAAAAAAAACGGGAAAAAAAAAACGAAAAAGGGATAAAGAAAAGGGGAGAAAAAACTCGATTGAATAATGTGCAAGTTGAGCATTGAGAACGTGCAAGTTGAGCATTAAAGATTTCACCGCTCAACTTGAGGGGGAGTGTCAACAAAAACAAAAGCAGAGTTGCCCTAGCTCCAATACGGTCCAACAGCAAAATTCAGAGATGCTCTAGCGATAGGGTCAAACAATCCAGAGTTGCCCTAGCTCCGATAGGGTACAACAACAAATCCAGAGTTGCCCTAGCTCTGATAGGGTCCAACAGAAAATCCAGAGTTGCCCTAGCTCCGATAAGGTCCAACAGCAAAATCCAGAGATGCCCTAGCTCCGATAGAGTTCAACAACAAATCAAAGCAACACAATGGTGGGCCGACAAACCCAAGCAAACAATGGAAGAATTTTCAACAATATCTTGTCAAGTTAAACATTGGAGATCTCAGTGTTCAACTTGAGGAATAGTGTTAGAACATCATTTACAACTCACAACATGTGGTGGAACAACTCACCAACATGTGCTACAACTCACCATCCACTATACATACTTTTCATAGTTGTAATTGTTGTCATGTTTTTAGCTTACATTATATATGTAGTATGTAATCTGCAAGTAGTTTTAAACTTCAATATCAAGTTCAATTAATACAATACTATCTCCTATCAAATCAATATCATCTCAATCTAGCCCATACTTATAATTCAAACCGCTATCAATAGTAAATTTGACTACTTTACAAAGCAATATAGCTTTAGAGCTGCTTCAAAGTCTTTAGTCTTCCCCGCAATGGAGTAAAGACCCCCGTCTCTTTTTCTATTGGACGATATCAAACGATTAACGTGGTGTAACGAAAAAACGATGGCCCCCTTATTGAATTAAATGTATTAATGGGTGTTCAAATAAATACTATTCAAATATGATTTGTAATTCAATTCAAACACGATTTATAATTATTGACTAGGTATTTTTGTAAATTTAAATATAACATATGGATTACGTGCTTCATTTGTATGGTATGAATTTATTAGGTTGACTCGCACAATTGTGAACTCATACGATACTCGAGTGTGACTTGTTGCGCATGCCTCTCATAGAACTCACGTAACTCATATGACTCGTGTACCTCGTGAACTTTTATATAACATATGTTATAACTACAATAAATAATGGAATTACGATAAAAATGTCATTAACAATGTTAAGTTCCGATTTTAGGATCCAAGTTGGATTTGTTTTAGTCAAGCCTTTATATTTTAACTTTGAGCAGACCGTATAGTCTATCCATGCATATTTTTTAATTTTAAGAGTTCAAACCCGAGATTTTTAATTAAAAACAAAGTACTCAATCACTACGCATATTAAGATGTTTTGATTATACATAAATGTTGAAGTCCACTGTGATAACTCTCCCACACAAGTGGGTTTCTAAAGTTTATGCATCATATATACAACAAGGATAACTCCTTTTATTATCAATTTGTTTTAGGATGAACCAAAGTTATATAATATGGTTGTTATTTGTGTGTGACTCAACTCCAATAATAAAATTTACATGGTATCAGAGCTCGGTTCCGTTTGACGATGTTGGATTATTCTCTGTTGTGGGTACCCGATATGGATTTGTTATGTCTCATTTACTCCATGTACCATAGTTCGTGTCGGGCTTGGACGACGTGAGAGGGGATTTGTTGAGTCTCAACCCGTCTGGATTAAATGTGTCGGTGTCGTGTCTTTAATAAAAATATGAGTCGTCACATTGCGGGGGAATATTGATGTCCACTTTAACACTCTCCCACACCAGTGAGTTTCTAAAATTTATGCATCATATATACAACAAAAATAACTTTTCCTATCACAAATTGGTTTTACTATCGAACTCAAATTGTATCGAACTCAAATTCTATAATGTTGTTATTACATAGGTATACCTCAGATAATAAAATTTAATCAAGTCAACTCAGGTCAACTCCTCACTTCCCTATAATAAGTGGATCATCCAACCCAAACCCAAGAAGGAAAATCATCCTCTACTTTCTTTCAACCCTATCTTCCATGGCTGCCTCTTTCTTCTATCTTCATCTTCTCACGTCGTTATTCTTATTCATAACAACCTCTCAATCTCAGAAAACCATCTCAAACATTACCCGTGGCTCTACCTTATATCCGACCACGAACCCTTCTTACTGGCTCTCTCCTTCAGGACTCTATGCCTTCGGTTTCTACCCTCGAGGAAACCAATATTCTGTCGGTATCTTCATGGTCGGAATTCCCGAACAAACCGTCGTATGGACAGCTGCTCGCGACAAACCTCCATTGTCAAACAGTTCGGTCTTGCATTTCAGCACGGACGGAAGCCTCGAGTTGCAGTCGCCACAAGAGAACCTCACCATTGCTAGTGGCGACACGGCTTCCATGTTCGATTCAGGCAACTTCGTCCTCTACAACGCTGCCAAAAATGTAACGTGGCAGAGCTTCGATAACCCTACGGACACCATTCTGGCGGACCAACGTCTCGGTACCGGAAAAGTGATGTATTCTAGGGTTTCGGAGGAGGATACGTCGATTGGGAAGTTTCAGATCATCATGCAGCAAGATGGTTACGTGGCGATGTATCCGAATCCAGCTCCGTATGAAATACCGTATGGTTATTGGGATTCAGGTCCAGGAAGTCCAGGGACTAATGTGAATCTTACTCTGACGAGTGATGGTCGGATTTACACCTTCAACGACACAAGTCCGATAAGGAATCTCACCAATGGAGGGCCTCCTGACCTTAACGTCATCTACCGCGCAACCCTAGATCCTGACGGGATCTTCCGTTTGTATTCTTACAACACGACCCGGAGAGGAAACTGGTCAGTGGTGACGGGTTTCCCGACCGATAAGTGTGCTCCGAAGGGTTTATGCGGGTTGAATGCCTATTGCACGCCATACGATCTCGAACCGACCTGCAAGTGCCTGCAAGGGTATACACTCGTAAACGCTAACGATCAAATGGGTGATTGCCAGCGGAACTCGACCGGCGTCGGGTGTGATGGAATCTACAAGAACGTAAAATACAACATGAACGAAGTAATTACGAACTTCATGTTGTTAAATAACTCGTATTCTGTTGTCCAAACCCAATCGAAGGATTCGTGTGGAGACGAGTGTCTGGGCGATTGCAACTGCGAGGTTGCGTTGTTCGGAGACGGTTATTGCGAAAAGCAGACGCTTCCTTTGAGATATGGGAGGACAAGCACTGAAGCGAATTCCAAGTCTCTTCTCTTAAAGACGACATCGGACGTGCTCGGTGGGAATTCCCAGCCTCCCAAAGTGATGAAAAAGAAGATTATAAACATGGCAGTGTTAGTCTCGAGTGTTGTCGTCATGGTGTTAGGGTTCATAGTGTTGGTCGTGGCGGCGGTCCTGATCCATAGACACCGTGTCTTGACGCCGAAGAGCAGAAACATCGACATTATGGAAAATGTAACCCCCAAATCGTTCACTTTCGACGAACTCCGCAAAATGACGAAGGATTTCTCGGAAGAGATCGGGAAAGGAGCGTTCGGTACAGTTTATAGAGGGGCAACGGTGGGAGGCCAAGTTGTTGCGGTGAAGCGACTCGACCGAGTCTCGTCCAACGGGGAGAAGGAGTTCACGACGGAGGTCACAATCATCGGCCAAACACACCACCGAAACCTCGTACGGCTTGTCGGTTACTGCCTCGAGGGATCGAATCGGCTCTTGGTATACGAGTACATGAGCAACGGATCGCTTGCCGATATAATTTTTACTCCGAAAAGGCAACCCAATTGGGACGAGAAACTAGGGTTTGCTCGGAACATAGCCAGAGGAATCCTTTATCTACACGAAGAATGCGGCACACAGATCATCCACTGCGATATAAAACCTCAAAACATACTCATCGACGAGTATGGGCTCGCGAAAATCGCTGATTTTGGGTTGTCGAAGCTGTTGAAGCCGGATCAAACCAACACCATCACGAATATCAGAGGTACGAGAGGCTACGTTGCGCCGGAGTGGCACAAAAATCTCCCGGTGACCGTAAAAGTGGATGTATATAGTTTCGGAGTTGTATTGTTGGAGATCGTCTGTTGCAGAAAGTGTTTGGATCACAACCTTCCGGATGAACAAGCGGTTCTTGAAGATTGGGTCTACGATTGCTTTCAGGCCGGCGAGCTTTACCGGTTAGTGGACGGTGAAGACGTTGATGGGAAACAACTCGAGAGGATGGTGAAAGTGGCTCTTTGGTGCGTGCTCGAGGAACCTTCGCTTCGCCCATCGACGAGGAAAGTGTTGCTTATGCTCGAAGGAACCATCGACATTTCCGTCCCCCCTCGCCCGAATTCCTTCATAAGCGCCATTTAGTAATTGGACTGCAGCCACCGCATTCCGGCCAATTTTCTTCTGAAACTCTCTAAATTTTCACTTGTGGAAAAACAAAAACATAATTTTGGAGAGAAAATGTCGAATAAGAGATTCAATTCCTCATTCACACTACTTTTATGTTTTATGAAAATGTTAACGTTTCACATAAAACCAAAAATAATCTATTTACCTTCGGTATAGAGACTTCACTCAGTGCCCCGATGGCTTATACTTGATTCGATCATAAGAAGTCAGGATTCATACAATATGGTGTATCAAAAGGGGAGTATGAGATCAGAGAAAGATCCACATAGATATCCATGCAGGTGATATTGAGCAGGTCAGCAGCATATGAGCTCTGTTCTTTCCACTGCATGAAGATTAGCAAGTTCATCAGCAATAAACAGTAAATAGCATGCCAACTGAAGCAATTGAGTGGATTAATGCAGCTCAATAACTTAGCCGCGAAATCATAATGCACCTCGTTACAGTTTACCAAGAATTTTATGTCTAGTTGGTGATCAGGTTTATAGTATTGACAAGATATTTGAGTAACACCTAATCATATGTGTTGCTAAACTTACCAAACCAAACATGTAAGCACTAAATGCAGCTCGATTTTAATGGAGATTGGAATTTTTTTTTAAAAAAAATTGTTTATTTTGCGCACCTATTATTGTTATCATTATGCTTTTGAAGCTCTTGAGAGAGCATCAAATACACTTTGGGTGGTTACTTCCTCAACGATCACAACCTTGTCTCTTGACCGAGAACCCGAACCCAGTGAAAGCTGTCTCCTTTTTACACCTAACACCTGAAAACAAAAAACAAAAAAAAACGTCTGAAGCAACAATCACATGAATGATCCAGATAGTATACTGTTTCACGCAGACAACAACAATGGATTTTGAGTAACTTTATTTGTTTTACATCATGCATTTTAGGCATAAACTCGTAATTTAGCGCTTTGATACAAATGATTACTGAAATTTAGTACACAAAATAGACTATTTATGTAAGGAAACCCCAATAAATCTTTGCTCTAATACAAATTCTTAGCAAGGAAACTAGCACCGTCCAATTCACATGTTTGTTGAATCAAAAGTAGTACGTTTTTGGTTTGAAATCGTCTGTACCGAGCTTCAATACGAGCTATTACTGAGATTCAGAGCACCAATGGACTACTTATGTAAGCAATCCCCAAGACATCCTTGCCCTAGCACAAATTCCTCAGCAGGGACAACTAACATTGCCCAATTCAAAGGCACTACATGATTCAGTTGGAGGTTTCTTATCAAACTGCATTAAAAAGGGTTTACATGTTCAAGTGAATCAAAAGTAAGAATTTGGATTAAAATCGGACGTACCGAGCTCATGTAATCAAGGAGTGCAGCATTAGCCTCACCGTCCTTCGGCGGCGCGTCGATTTGCACTCCCACAGCATCGTCGCTTAGGTCTGCAGCACAATCCTAAGAATTTTCGATCAGGAAGAAGAGGATCACCGGAGAAGTTAGGGACGGCGTTTGGTCACTGACCTGTGATGGAAGCCGATTTCGATCCTGGCTTGGCGTGGATGGTGATGGCGACGGAGGAAGGATGGATGGAGCGGAGACACGACGGGAAGGTGTTGTCTACTGACGACTGAGTTGTCTCGACGGCAGCGCTCGGCTTCTTTTTTCCTTTCTTGGCCGGCGGCATGACTCTAGAGTCTAGACAGTTAGTTCTCCGCCTCTGTACTCGGCAGCAGGGCAGAAATTGGAAAAGATTCCTTAACTACGAATCGATTGGAAAAGGTTCAGTATACTTTGTATATTTACAAAACCACCTCTATACTTATAATATAGGGTTAAATACCAAGGAACTACCTGAAATTTAGACATTTTGTAACGGTTTACCCGAACTTTAAAAAATCAAAACGGGCTACCCCAACTTTGGTGAATGTGCAACGAGCTACTCCGTCCAAATTACCGTCAATTGTTCACATAAATCCATCAGATATTCGTCGAAAGTTCGTCGGAGGTAGCTCGTTGCACCTTCGTCCAAAGTTGAGGTAGCCCGTTTTAATTTTTTAAAGTTCGGATAGCTCGTTTCAAAACGTCCAAAGTTCAGTTAGATCCTTGGTATTTAACCTTATAATATATTGTAATTTACCAAAATTGAGTAGGAAAGTTTCCCCCCACTAGAAAATGTTATATTTAGATTTGCTCCCTCCAGAAGTTGAGAGGGTCTTATTCATACCTTATTTTAGATAGACAGAGATTGACCGTTTTGACAGCTTAAACTCTAATTCAGTGGTCTCTCTATATGGAGACATCAGTCATCAGTGTTCCATTGTTGAAGAAGATGGTCGATTTGCAGAGACGAGAAGACAATTAGCAAGGGATACAATTGAGGCTAAACCGGTTTCAAATCATGGCAATTTACATATATACTTCAATCACAATCACAACTTTTGCATCCTCATCGTAAGAAGAACAAAGCATTGTTCACCAATTCCACACAAAGAGATGAGAAAGACAGTTCTGTTCAGTAATATTTACATGTTATATTTTAAGTATTAAACTGTAAAAACTCATTAGTAAAATCTGTGCCTGACGCAGTACATATATGCATCAGTTCCACGATGAGACAACCACCTCAAAACTGTAACGCTGTACATTATATGCAGAAAAGGATGGATAAAATAATAATATTAGAAAGAAGCAATGTTTTGAAGGACCTTTTATGCCGGGGAACTCTTAAGCAACATGTTCTTTATGTCCCTGTAACCTTTAAGCTCCTCCAATGCATCTGCTGTTGTCTTCAAGACTCTAACACTAGAGGAAGATGCAGTGATTGAATTACTATCCTGAAGAGGCCGTGGAGGTACCTCAGGGATCGAACCGGTCTCAGTTATGGATGGTTGTGATGAAGCGGTTATGATAGATTGAGAGTACTCTTGAGAGAGCGGTCGAGCTTTGCTCAGCATGTATACTAGAGTTCCAACAGCAGCACCCTGAGATTTTCGGACAGGGAGGAGTGCACCAGGCTCAAGTGGCTCTCGCAGGTGTCCCCTTAGATCAAATGACTCCGGCCTACCATTATAAGAAAAACCAAGGTTACATTTGGTTTTCAAGGGTGTTTTTTTTTACAAATTTAGGCCTTCTACGTTTGCAATAAGCACTAAGACATAAGAAAACCGTATGTTTTACCCAAATTTACTTAGAAGATTCTCGTTCCCAGAGCAGTAAAAATCAACAGTAAGAAATGCTAGACTAGTCATATGGAGGATAAAATTCTTAGGGTAGAGGAATTGCAAGTGTAACATTGTCAACTTACCTATTACCCGTCTTCATGATATCATCGTATTCCATGTCAAAAGGGCAAGTATACTCAGTCTCATCATAGTCGTAAGAACGGCTGGAGCTTCTGGAAAGCGAAATCTGCAATGAGCTGCCCAATGGTATCCTCATACCTGTATACCTTCTATCTTCTTTCCCAGCAGCTACCATCTACAGAAAAGAAAAGAGAACTAACAATGAAAACTACATCAATAGAAGGGCTCTAATGACTATACGTTGAGCTTAGAATACCTTATCCACAGTTGCACCAATATGTGTTGGCACAACAGCTTTATCAGTTTTATAACTGTTGCATCGTGATCCTCTAAGAGGAGGAGAGGGGGGCAAGTGTTGGTTCCTCAACAATGAAGGGGAATTCGGAAGCTTTCTGGTGGGTATATTCACTGGAGCACTTTCAGATCGTAGAAGCGGATTTGGTAATTGACTCCCATGTGCGTATATAGGTGGGGAGGGAGATGGGGAAGGGGAGAATACAGGGGAGGGACAGAATTCATCAAAGCAGGGACTCCCCTTATGTGGATGAGGTTCAGGTGGATTGATTGGCAAACTTGCAGGTGGTACGCGGTGAGAAGCAGGGTTAGAAGCAGGACCATAAGGTTCCGAATTAGGTGACGGTGAATAAGAGACAGAAGTTGGTGACGCTCTGCTGCGATCGAAACTCCAACTATGGCGTCTTGAAAACGGCAGAGATGGTGAGCCATGTGAAGTGGGAACTGAGGAGAATTTCTTCAAAGGGTCAGCCAATGGACTCCCAACATAATCAGGTATAAACCTTGGAGACATTGGAGTAGATGGTCCAGAGCTCATATCAGATCCAGATGACTGATACAATACTGAAAGGCAAAGCCTGCCACACTGGGTATCCACAGGAGTAAACACAAATCTCTGCATCTCTGCCTCTTCTCTTCGAGTAAAAGGTTCAGCAAAAGAAGAGACCCGGTGCATAAGGGAAAATGAGTGAATCTGACCTGTCAAATTTAGGTCTCGGAAAATTTTGTATGCAGGTAAAAGCCTCACGGTCAAATATAAGGATCTCAAGAGCAACATTGACTTCTTATATAAAATGGACAAGACATTGCTGCTGGACCTTTTCCCACTTTTGCCGCTGTCCCTAGTTTTCTTCAGCTCGTACTGCACTACCCATCTCTCGATAACCTTTTCACTCCTTTGCTCGCTACCTAACTCCTCCTGATCAGAGAAGCAGCATACTTCTTTTGACGATGCATCATTCTTAACAAGCTCAGGCTTGGGAGAGTAACTGATGGGGGCCCAATTGAGGTCTCTCTTAACCAAAATCACATCAACAACCATAGGTTCAAGATTGCTCTGGCGCCAAAGGTCGAGGTTCTCCATCGCTTCAGGGCATTCCCTAAGTGCCAAATTGAACCACTTATCTCTGGGTCTCACGCTTGATGAGGATGAAGAAGATGAAGATGGTGATGACATGATCTGCTCACTGCTAAAGTTTCGTGAGGACATAAAAGGGGACCTTGTTTCAAGTATTATGTGAAGACTCTTTGCGAAGAATTCAGTGATAATCTGTTCCATCCTTGCTGCATCTGAATGTGAAGATGACATTTTACCAAAATCTTCAAGATTTTTCCAAAACCTGAACAAATACTACAGTCTAGACTTCAACTCGCACAACATTTTACCTGCGGCAAATGAAAAAGGAAATAGCTTTTAGAACTCAAAACCACAATTTATTATCAATGGAACTCATCAAGTAGTAAATCCAAATCCAATGTTATACAGACATCACAAACAACATCTACAAGATGAAGTAAGCAACCAACGGAAATTTAATACTTACAACCACTGACCTCAATTCTACACGTCCCAGCATATATTCAATTTAGTTCCTAAACAAGCCTAGCCATTGCCTCTATCCTAATTGTTGTATATTAGAGCAGAACAGCTCAAGAATTCCTAATCCGAACCTCTGGAAATTCGATTTCAATGTAAGCAACCAACCGACGTTTAATACTTACAGCCGCGGAGCTTAATACGCTTAGTCATTGCAGTATCCTAGTCGATGCATACTTGAGAGCAAAGCACAAGAAATCATAATCCGACCAACTGGAAATTCAAATTCTACAAAATGAAATATAACAGAAACTAAACGAAATCTGCTTCACCGAATCCATTACCATCATCAGAACCCTAAGCTACATAGACGAAGCTATAAATCAAGTCATCAGCAACGCGCGACAAAGATATAAACGGAGTAGCAGACTTACAGAGTTCAGCAATGGTCCATAGAAGGCGATAGAGACACGATTGTTCTTCTTATCAGTACGTGGACGCCATCAATGAAGAAGAAGACTTGCTCGATAGGAATTGAGGGGGTCCTCGTCCATCTCCTGGTCCCTTCGACCTTTATCTCTCTGTTTTCCTCAGCAGCTCACGAAAGGAGAAAGAGGGACGGAGGGGCCGCCGGCGGGGCCCTGATTGTCACAAGTCTCGAGATCTTAACACGTCAGACTTGTGTTGGGCTGATCCTACGGTTATGCATATCAAATCAGATCTGATTCACATCAACGGCCGTCCCTAATTCACGAAACCCCATCGATCATGCAAACTATACTGGGCCGTCCTTTAAGCCCATTACTATTTAACAGACAATAACGGCCCATGTAAGCCCAATAACAACACGTGGAAGAAAAAACATGGGAATTCTCTCAATTTTGTTACGTAGAGGTGTGCATGATTTGCATATCGGGATAAAAACAGTGAAAAGTAAGAAAAAGATATGATATATTTTGTCTAATTCGGAATAATGTAAACATTGTTTATTTAAAAGGTATTATGTTTACTTTTGTTGATTTTAAAGTACTTTTATTAAATAATACTAGCGGTTACTCACGTCATTGTGATTGATGATATGTTAAATAAACAATTTATTTTTATGGAAAAAATGTTAAGAAACTTGAAAAAAAAATGTAAAAAAAAATTAAACAAATAAATTAAATATTATTATAAATATACATTAGATAAATACTAAAAAAAACTAAAAAATATTAATTTTATTTATATAAAATATAGATAGATCATATTATATTTAAAATTCAAAAACATTATTAAACAATTTGCATATTATATTTCATTTTTTAATAAAATATAAATCTAAAAATATACTTTTCCTAATTTTTTGAATAATTTTAATTTATTCATAATAATATATTATAAAATAAAATTATTATACAGTGATTTTACAGTTATTTAAAATATATAGTGATTTTACTGTATAAACAGTGATATTACTGTATAAGTATAAGTATACGTCTATATAGTATATAGAATCATTTTTTATATAAAAAGAACTAACCCTAATAGTGTTTTAGTTTTATTTTCAAATTTCTAAAATAAATGTTTAATTTTATGTTTTACAATTTGTTTTTAAATTATTTAACAATTTATTTTTTAGAAGTTTTGAGTTATGTTTTTTATAACATGTATTGTTTTGAAAAATTCATTTGTAAATTTTTTTTAAAATAATAAATTTGGTCTTACATTAAAATTTAAGATTTTTTTTAAATTGTTGAAAAAATATTATGTTAAGTTTAACATAAATTTTGACAAATCTAGTTATTTTGTACAATACATAAAGTTTAATTAGCAATTTATTAAAAACAACGACTAATAAGTTACATACTTACATAAAATTCAGCTAATAATTTGATATTTAATCCGGGTAAAATTATAATTCCAAGTAAATAAATAATAATAATAATAATATGATCAAACAATAAAGCTTTGATAAGGGAAAACTATTATGGTTTGCCACTACGTACATAATAACTAATAAGAACAAAAAATGAAAGCATCGCACGTCTCAATGGAACATGGATTAATTTTAAGATATAAAACTACAGGGCACGGTTTCATTTCTTTTGCCACCCAGTTGGAATTGTATTAAAATAAAATTTTAAAAAAAAACAATATTTTCTATTTTACTTAAATAAAACTGCATGATTCTCAACTTGAATTCTCAAGGGATGAAAAATTCTTCCTGAAAGATCGTTTGACAATGGAGAATTTTTCATTATTTCCAAACATTAGGGGAGACTTTAAACTCTATGAATAAATTTTAAAATCGGCGTAAACTTCATAAGGTAATTTCGTACTTTACCCTTTACTAAAATAAAACTGCAGGATTCTCGACTTGAATTCTCACCTAGATCAAGTTGTTCAAGAGTGAAAACCGAGACGCAAATCAGAAAAACCTCTATTAGAACTCAATTAAATTCTCAATACAATCTTAATACTTCAATTAAAACCTAATCTGCAACAAAAGGAAGACATCTCCACTTCACCATGGATGAGCATTATTGTAGTCTTAAGGCAGAGAGAGAGGGAGTATTTAGAGTAATGCCATGTGTTTTTAGATGCCAACCCATACTTTTTAACACACAAAAAACATACTTGTACTAACCACATGGAAACACATGCACGTTAGAACATCAAAAATAGATATAGAGCTTTAAAATATGGTACCATATAACCTTTACCAATAACATAATATATCTATACATAAAAATGATGTATTTAACCATTAATATAATGTACTTATTTGTATGTAACATGACTTATTATTATGTTCATTTTATCTTCTCCATAGACTTCAATATCATCTTCACTAGATCATAAATGATGTTATTTATGGGCAAATGAAGGTAGTTTAAATTCTTAACAAATATATCATTATGAGATTAATTATATATAGAAAAAAATGAATGAACTTTGATCACTTTATTAAAAAGTACCTAAACTTTTATTTTTATAAATTTTGATACTTGTACATAAGGGTCAATAAGCTAATTATTATTTTTTTGCCAACACATGATTAAACAACAATGTAAAAAAACTATATTATTTAAAAATGTGGAGAAAACTTAAAAATTAAGAGATAGAATTTGTTTTTTTAATATAACATTTCTATTAAAAAAATTAATAAATAAAATATTATTTAATCACTTCACACTTTTAATACAAATATTATATGAAATTTCCAATTTTTTAAAATTAATATAGTTTTTTCTATATCGTAAATTAATTATTTACTACTGACACATCAATTTTCATTCAAATTTAATAAAAAAATAAACAAAAATATGTTTTACTGTAATAAAATTTGAAAAACCATAATTCCATTAATTTTTTATAAAATAATAAAAATTCAAGTATTTTTTTAGATAATTAAGCCTAATATTAAATTATAATGATTTTCTAAATTCTTAAATTATTAACAGACTGTCCTTCAAAATCTCAGCTCTGCCGGCAAAAATATTCAACTTCCAACTCTGTCCGAAGTTTGACGGAAAACATTCCCACCTCCCAAGCCGACCCGTGGAGGGTGGAGATCGTCTGCCCCGCATTCCATCTCATTCCCAAGTACCACGAGCCGAGTGCAGATCCAACGGCCAATATCAAATCTGTAGAGCCGAAAAAACAATGGTTGTCAGCCAGGTCACCCTATCTTTTCTCGTGGTGAAAATGATTCCTTTCTTCTTTCTACACAAAAATTCTATTCATTTATTTATTCATAATTTCAGATAAATGGATTTATGTTAAAGAAATATATTCATAAATTCGATTTTCTTAATTAGAAGTGCTAAATTATTTTTTAATGTAGTCGCATACAAAATTAAGCATTTAAATAAAAATTTAAGTATACCTAATAACTTTTCTAATGGAATTAAAAAAAAAATACAAATGAGTTACCTGAACTTTGTACGTTTTGTAACGAGCTACCCGAATTTTAAAAATTCAAAATGGGCTAACTCAACTTGGACGAATGTGCAAATAACTAACTTCATCTAATTTACCGTCAACTGTTGACAGAATTTCGTTGGAAATTCGTCAAAAATTTAATAGAAATTTATCAGAAATTGGACGGATGTAACCATTTGCACCTTCGTTCAAGTACCCCATTTTGAATTTTTAAAATTCGAATAACTCGTTATAAAACGTCTAAAATTCAGATAGTTTCATACTAATTAACCTTAAAAAAAATGTTTTTTTATTTACTAGTTGCATTGTATTTTTATTTTTTAATAATAAATTTTAGCGTCTTTTCACGTCCATCGATCCCTTTTCGCCCTCTCTCTCTATTTAAACATCAATTCTCCATTGTTCTTCCCTTATACACCATTCGTAAAAGAGCCACAGTCGTCGGAGGTTGCTGCTAAGCCTCATTCTCCTTCGATTTAGCTCCCCTTAATCTCTGTAAGTTGGATCTGTGTCTTACTTTTTTCTTCTTGTTTAGTCAACAGGTTCTATCTCTTGTCCAATTAGTGTGCTTTCTTCTTAGAGTTGATCAGATTTTTGTAGATCGAGTGTAGTAATGTGAATTGGATGGATACTGGCGAGAAATGTTGTTAATCTTGATCAGACTGCATAGACTCTTGAACAAGACGTCTGCTTTGGCTTGAATCTTAGCAATTGAAGTCTTCTTTGTACCTTCAACTGTGCATGTGCTTTTTCAGTGAGATCTAGCTCTTCATCTGGCTACTATGCTAGCTACGATTCGATATTCACTATTTATAGTTTTGAGTTCTCCCCTTTTCGATTCGGAACCACTTCCTACCTGCTGAGAATTGATCTGTCTAATTGCATTTTTTTGGTTCTGATCGATCTAGTTTGTAATAATTTGGCGTGGGATCTAGATCGTGCTTAGAACATCTTCTTCTAGTAAAAAATCGTAATTGCTGATTATGTGGATTCATAGTAGTTGAAGGTTCGATTCGCATACTTGTTTAGCTTATGGTTTATTTTTGTTAGTTTAATGATTTTTCATTGTTAAAATTAGCTGCTCTTGAAGCTGGAAAAGAAAATATAGATAGTCGTTAATCCACGATTCAGTTATTGATGCAACTCGATGATTAAGTAGCTCTTGTATTGGATAGAATCAAATAGAGCTTGGAAAGTGAGATTCTCCTTTTGACACGTCTTATAGTTTTGATCTCATTCGGTTTGAACTTAATTTCAGATTAGCAGAAATGGCAGATGCTGAGGATATCCAGCCCCTTGTCTGTGACAATGGAACTGGAATGGTGAAGGTATGTCGTTGATGTCTTTGAGTTACCAAATGACGTTACCTTCATATTAAAAAGTCATAACTTATGTATTTTTTAGGCTGGATTTGCTGGTGATGATGCACCTAGGGCAGTCTTCCCAAGTATTGTTGGTAGACCAAGGCACACCGGTGTCATGGTTGGAATGGGGCAGAAAGATGCCTATGTTGGTGATGAAGCCCAATCCAAAAGGGGTATCTTGACCTTGAAGTACCCAATTGAACACGGTATTGTCAGCAATTGGGATGATATGGAGAAGATCTGGCATCACACCTTCTACAATGAGCTCCGTGTTGCTCCCGAGGAGCACCCTGTGCTTCTCACAGAGGCACCCCTCAACCCCAAGGCCAACAGAGAAAAGATGACCCAAATCATGTTTGAGACTTTCAATGTCCCTGCCATGTACGTTGCTATCCAAGCCGTTCTTTCTCTATATGCCAGTGGTCGTACAACTGGTATGCTAATGTTACCTCTATCATGACATTCTTCAATTTACATTATTTTGGCTACGGAGCTCAAAATTTTAATTATTTTCGGTAGGAATTGTGCTTGATTCTGGTGATGGTGTGAGTCACACTGTACCCATCTATGAGGGTTATGCTCTCCCCCATGCCATTTTACGTCTTGACCTTGCTGGCCGTGATCTCACTGATTCATTGATGAAGATTCTCACCGAGAGAGGTTACATGTTCACCACCACTGCCGAACGGGAAATTGTTCGTGACATGAAGGAGAAGCTTGCATACGTTGCACTCGACTACGAGCAAGAGCTTGAGACAGCCAAGAGCAGCTCAACCGTTGAGAAGAACTATGAACTTCCTGATGGACAAGTGATCACCATCGGTGCAGAGAGATTCAGGTGCCCAGAAGTCCTTTTCCAACCATCACTGATCGGAATGGAAGCTGCTGGAATCCACGAGACCACATACAACTCCATCATGAAGTGTGATGTGGATATCAGGAAAGACCTCTATGGTAACATTGTCCTCAGTGGTGGATCCACTATGTTCCCTGGTATTGCAGACAGAATGAGCAAGGAAATCTCTGCTCTTGCCCCAAGCAGTATGAAGATCAAGGTCGTTGCTCCACCCGAGAGGAAATACAGTGTCTGGATTGGAGGATCCATCCTTGCATCACTCAGCACCTTCCAACAGGTCTGTATCTGTTTCTTGCACCCCAAAGTTTCATTTTTTTTTTCTTTCTCTTGCGTTGTTCATCTTCAAAATCAAACCTTTATATAAAATGCAATCCGCAATCTGATTTCTGATGGCGTCCTCCTCAACAGATGTGGATCTCCAAGGGAGAATACGATGAGTCTGGCCCATCCATTGTCCACAGGAAGTGTTTCTAAGTCAAGAAAAAAGAACCATGATGTGAGTTAAGATTTGTTGCTGCTTATTTTATTCCGCATTAGTTTTTTTTGAGCGTGTGTATGATGATCTGTCATGTGAACCCTAAGCTCATTTGCCATGGGATGCAAGATTTATGACCAAGTGTTTGTTTCATTTGGAACTCAGTATTGTCTTTGAAAGTAGGCTTTGTAGTGTGATTGAGTTGCTTCTTTTGCATTATTTCTTCAAATGATTAATTAAGATTCTATTTTATGATGTTTTTTGTTGTGAAAACATACATAAACTGTGGTTGTTCTCACCTCTGTGGACATAAGGAGATGATCTTCTCTTCTAGCCATTGGATCTACTCATCGTCTCCATCCCATGGTTAGACCGAATCAAGATTTTGACATTGAAAGCAAAGTATGGATTAGTTTATGAATGGATTGTGAGGACTGGGTAGGTAGTAGATTATGGGGGGCTTGACGTGAAAGGGCGGCTGAAATGGGTGATGAAAGTGATGTGTTTAGTTTAGGTAGTCTTGTAAGGGAAGGAAGCACCATCGGAGGTGGCTTAATTAGCTAGAATCTATTATCATAAAGGAAAGGAGTACTTTTCATGGTAGAAAAGTGAGTATTTTGAAAAGGTGTATATTTAATATATATATATATATATATATGGGTATATTGATAATTTTGTAGTACCACACGATCATCCAAAAAAAAAAAATTGTGTTCATACAAAAATATAACCAATTGATAACACAACCAAAATAAAGTGGTCAATTTGATTTTTGAATATTTTTTCATGTTTTGTTTAATAAACTTTTTAAAATTTTATGTAATTGTTTAATTTTTATGGTTTTTAATTCGGCATTACGAACTTGTAAAATTCGATGTTTGAATTCTTAATTTTTACTATGATAAGTTTTATATTTCAATATTTTTTTATAAATTTTGTATATGAGCGTATAACTAACTAATTTAATACAACACGATAATAAAAAAATAAAAAATCACAAAAAATTGTGTATTATGTTCATGACATAAAAAACTTATCGTGCGTGTTTTTATTTGGTAAATTTAATAAAAAATATTAAATATATTGATATGTATGATAACACACAAATCACTCGTATATACACCGTCCCTAAAGTACAATATTATAATACAATATTAAATTGACAATGGGGTCATAAAAATCATATCTATTTTTTTTTTCATTATTGTTTATACGCTTAAGTGCAATATTATAATGCAATATAGTTATTTTGATAATTTTGTACATAGAATAATTATGATTATATTTACGATAATGCAGATGTACTTAAGTTTTTCAAAATTCTTGTCTTTTTTAATAAAAGAAACTAATTTTCCCCATCAAATCTTGTGTTAGAAATTGGTACAAATCTTGTCTGTCTGTTTAGACAACGGTTGTGTTCGATTGAGACATGTTCTTTCTATTGCTATCATGAGCAGGCCGGATTGGTCTTGGAGCCATAAACGAGACTGGAATTTCAGTCTTGACATTTGGAGGATCGAGATCAACTTTGGAAGGGGAAAAAACACCTGAGTCGGTCTTGCACTTGCTTGACTCGGACTGGTCTCGGTCTTTGACCTATTTTTTTGGTAAAAAATAATCACTTGGATTGACAACAAAAAAATCAGCGAAACTTTGGTCTTGAACTCGCTCGCTCCTCGTCTTCCGTCGCATTTTCCTTATGGAACCGATCCAAGGGTTGTTGAATACTTCAATGTCATGAATTACTAATGTTTTAAGGGTTACACCATTAATTTCTACGGTTTTCTTCATGGTCGGTCCGGTCCTAGTCAAGCTTTTGGGGAAAAATCGAGATCGAGCCCGACCTTGAAGGGGAAAAAAACTCGTCCGTTCGGTCTCGGTTCTAGTCGGACCGGTCTTGAACCGTCTTGTCGGGAATTCGGTCCAACTAGTCTTTTTTATCACCCCTAATTCTTTATGTGTTCTTCAATCTTCAGAACAAAATCCATACAGTGAATTGCAAGACATGTCTCTGAGGAGGGGAGGATTACACTGCACCTCAAGTGCATACATTCATATATACATATACATATACATCCTACACTCTATCTATCTATCTATATATTCTCAATACATATCCTCCACCAACTCATCTATCCACCAATACGAAGCAAGAACCCTAAAAAGCAAACCCAGATTAATCCCCAATCCATTATGAGTCTCAAACCAATATCTCTTGCCATCTTCATAGCTGTTCTTGCATTTTCACTATCCAATTACAATCTCTCTCACCCAAAAACACTTCTCGATTCAACCCACGATTACTTCATTGATTGGTTTCGTAATTTAGGCCGGCACCACCACCATAAACGCCCCGATGAAGATCAGAAAACATCGATTTGTGATGACTTCCCGCCCGATATTCCACCTTCAGAGACTAACACAACCCTAACTCTCTGTGTCGACCGGAATGGTTGCTGCAATTTCACCACGGTTCAGGCGGCGGTTGATGCAGTGGCAAATTTCAGCATGAAGAGGACTGTGATTTGGATCAATAATGGCATTTACTTGTGAGTTCAGTTGTTGCTTGTGTTACAAGCTATTTTGACTTGGTAGATAAGTAATTAAACTTAGGGTTCACTCAGCAAGTGGCTTTAAGTTCAAGGGTCCCTCACAAGTTTCTATTTTTAAGATAATTACACAATCACCCCAGAAGTTTAGATTTTGGCAGCTTACAACCCTCAAATTTTCCAAAATTGTTATTTTGTAGGGTGGAAATTAATTATTGGGGGCTTGCCTTGTCATTGATATCTATTGTTAAGGCCATGTCCAAGAAAAAAACATCCTCAATTCCAATATAGAATCTTCTAATAATTACACTGTTACCCCTAAAGTTTCTTATCTCTATTATTAATATGAGAGATCATTTTTTCTCACAAATTTTCATACTTAGAGGGGAATTTAGCAAGAAATTAAATTAAATATATTATTACACATTCACCTTCAAACTTCGAATATTCACAGTTTTGGTCCTTTTTTTTGTGTGTTTTTGGGCAGTGAAAAGATCATTATACCAAGAACCAAACCCAACATTACGATACAAGGACAGGGTTACACGACAACTGCGATTGCATGGAACGACACTGCAAACTCGGCTCATGGCACATTTTATAGCGGATCTGTTCAAGTTTTCTCGAACAATTTCATCGCCCGAAACATCAGTTTCATGGTACAATGTCGTATCTATTGAAACCTCCGATTAATTGTAACCTAAAATGATTCATTTTGATCGTAGAATGTTGCGCCGATTCCGAGTCCAGGAGATGTGGGTGCGCAAGCAGTGGCTCTAAGAGTATCGGGAGACCAGTCGGCCTTCTACGGGTGTGGCTTCTTCGGAGCTCAAGACACACTCCATGACGACAAGGGTCGACATTATTTCAAGGAATGTTACATTCAAGGGTCTATTGATTTCATCTTTGGTGATGCTAGGTCTCTCTATGAGGTACTAACAATCTCTTCTTTTATGGCTTAGCTAGATCACAGTTATCAAAACCAGACCGATCATCGAACCGGTCAAGAGGCAATTTTCAGTCTGATCACCGATTCGCCTAATCCGAAACTGTATCCTCCCCCTCCCTACTCTCCAAGTGAATCTCTTTTCATTCTGCCCAGTTTCCCCAAAACAACGTTAGCCTTAGCTTTTCGGTAAGGTCAATGTTAATCAGATTAACCTAGTTTTCTCTCCCTCCCCTATCCCCACGCTCATTCTTTCCGGACACCCTCCTTTTCTCTTCCCCTCTCCTTTCATTTCTCTTAATGAAACATTTTTATTAAACTCGTACACTAAAAAGTTCTTTAAAAGCACTCGATTTTTACTCATCAAATCATATTCACTTTGCAATTCGATCTTTTAAGAGTATCAGATAGTCAAATTGGTTGGTTTATGGTCTGGTTATGATAAACTTAATTAGTGTCTTTAACTTTAGGGTTTAGATTAATTCAATGTTGGTACCTAAACTTCATCTCATGTAATATTATGACCTCAACTTTTATTTGTGTGTCAATGTGATTCTAGAACTGCCAATTGGTGTCCATGGCCGCCCCCGTGCAACCTGGACAGAAGGTCATCAACGGTGCAGTCACGGCTCATGGTCGAGTCTCCAAGGACGAGAACACGGGGTTTGTTTTCTTAAACAGCTCGATCGGAGGCACCGGAAGAATATGGTTAGGACGAGCATGGCGGCCTTTTTCTCGGGTCATCTTCGCATTTACATTCATGACTGATATTATCGCTTCTGAGGGTTGGAACGACTTCAATGACCCGACCAGAGACCAGTACATTCCGACACTTTAAATTTATCCAATATATAATTATAACATTTTTTCTCCAAATTTTGTAACATTTTTTTTTTTAATTTTTAAAACAGGACCATATTTTATGGTGAGTACAACTGCACCGGACCAGGATCCATCATGACTCAGAGATGGCCTTATATTCTTAGACTCAATGACTCCACTGCTTCTTCCTTCCTCAACACCTCATTCATAGATGGTGATCAATGGCTTCAACTATGATTAGGGTTTCATCAAATTCATTATTTCAGCATAAACCCTATAATCTAATCACAAGTTTTATCACTATAGTCTTCCTCATTTAACAAAATCTCGATAATAATATTTGAACTTAAACCTATAATCTATATTTTGTGGTCAATTTTGAGTGTCAAAATGTTGACCTACGCAACCCGACCCATGAATTTATGCAACCTATAGACTCATGCTACCCATGGACCTGCGTGATCCATACAACCAGTATAATCCATAAATTTTTATATATTTATTGTGCAGTGAGTAGATCATAGTTGCAATTCCAAACATGACCTATTTTTTTGAAGGATTGAACGAGTCATATCAAAATAACCAACCGATAAAAAAAATGTTCAATTTAAAATATGACACATGTGCAAATCACATACAAATTGGGTAAAAAAATTGACTCCCTTAATTATTAGAGAGTATTAGAGTAAGTGGAGTAGTTAAATTCTTATCCCAACTTTCTTACAAAAAAAATCATCATTATTATTGATTATATTTGCTAGATGATAGGTTATTATTGGAGTTTTTCACCATCTATACATAGAATAAATAATATTTACAGAGATATCCTCAATTTGTAAATAAAAATCAAAGTATACCTACTTGCGACTCCCATTCGCGAGTGAAAAAGCTACCCACGAATGGTGGTAGTCACAGGTAATTATTTTTTTTGTTATTTCCGTCAGTTTCACACGCGAATGAGAGTCAATAGTAAGAACTGATGAATAATTTAATAAGCTGCACAATTTTAATAAAATAATTATTAAAACTATGTGAAAAATTGCATAAGAACTGATGAATAATTTAATAAGCTGCACAATTTTAATAAAATAATTATTAAAACTATGTAAAAATTTGCACAATTTTAATAATTTATTTTCTATATATTGAGCTTAATGAAGCTTCTATTTATATACATATATATTTTTTTTCCATCAACAAGCTTTTATTTATAATAATAATAAACAAAACCAGGTAAGATTTGAGATGTCGTAAGCTGTCAAAGCCCCCATAAATAATTGTACTTTTTTATATTGAGAAATGATGTTTTTGTTGTTGTACACTTGTATGGTTTAGTCCTGTAATGGGACACACGATACAATTATAAGGATATCACAACCTTTCTTTATACTTATTATTATTTTAATTATGGTGTTTAATTAATTTCATTTATTAATAATATTAGTTTATTAATCATGTATTTATTGGTGACTAACATGGACATTGGACAGCACAACTTAGCAAGTAGTAGCCACGACTTTTCGAGACCAAAAGATCGAAGTACAGGATATGATGGTAGAATATTTCAATTCGCCCCTCATATTAATTTCTTATTGTTTCCAACTCCCCTAAGATTCAAAAAAGGGTCAATGGTGGTAATCACGTTTGCAATGAAATAAAATCGGAATATTCATATTAATAATAGATAATGCATTGAATGAATAGTATAAAATAAATTATGTAAATATATATATATAAAATTGCACTCTAGTGCTTGTCTTTTTTATGAGAACAATGAACTTCTTAGGGATTAAAAAACAAATAACACAAGTGGAGACCAGCCTAACGTGCATTAGCAATTTAGCATTACCAATAATATAATAATAATTACCTGGATATTCATTTTATTTCATTAAATTCTATAATATTTTAAATCAAATAGAATAAATAAGCCCGATCAAATATGAGTGTAGTTTTATCATTTTAAAGTCCATTTGATCCTAAGAAACCACCTAGGTGGTTGGGTGAAAGGGGCTCAAAGAAGACTAGACATAACGAATAGTTTGGTCGCAGAGTTATGGGGATAAGGGACGAGCTTATATTGGCAAGGAAGATGGGAATTCAGGACCTCCATGTGGAGTCGGATGCTAAGGAGGCGATAAGTATGATTCTAGAAGAGAACTTGGAAGACAGACCGCTAACCCCTATTATCTGTGATTGCAGGAGACTGATGCTGGAATTCAGGAGAGTGAAGCTAAGGCACGTGTTCAGAGAAGGAAACGGAGCAGCAGATATGTTGGCTAAGGAAGCGGTCAACATAGAATCAACCTTTGTTGAGTTGGATCAACCACCGAGGAGTGTTGTAGCGATTCTTAGACTGGATACCATGGGTGTGACTAAGACTAGACTTGTAACTCTAGAGTAGACTAGTTTGTATGATTTTGTTTCAGCATTTACCCAAAAAAAAAAAGTCCATTTGATCATATTCATAACTAAATCCTACGAATATTTGGCCAAAAAAAAAAATCCTACGAATATATACATATTTAAAAGATCGATATTTAAAATATTAAGACATTAAATAATTGAAAATAATATATAATTTATATTAACTTATTTTTTATTATGTATATATATATTCAATTTTGAAACCATAAATTGACCATTCATGTTAATTACTTATAAAAAAAACAAGTCATAAGGAGAAAAAAAAGGTTTTTTTCTTTGGAATAAAATTAATTCATAATTTTATGAAATCTAGAATAATTATACCTCAGCTTAAACATGGTTAATTAGTTTGGAGATTATGTTTTATACTTCTCTAATGAATAAATTGTTTATTCATTTTCTTTAAAAAAAAAGCATGGATAGTAATTTATTTAAAGCATTGGCCCAAAAAAAAAGTAATTTATTTAATCCCTAAAGCCGACAATTATTCCCCACACGAAGCCCAAAGGCCGAAAGTACACATCAAAATTTCAAACCCCAAAGTCCTGATTTAATTATCAATTTACACATTTAATATAAAAAATCCCTTCATCAACTATAATTATTATTATTTATTAGTTTCTATATATATATATTGTCTTTCTAATGATATTTATTAGTTTTAAACTAGAAATACCAATTTATTTATTTTCCATTTACTTGGAAGACAAGTCATTGATGTATTAGATGTCGAAAATCAATCCATATACATTACATACAATTTAGTAATTAACCCTATAATTATAATAATTATTATTTATTATTTCCAATAAGGGAACATTTGTACCAGCCAAACAGGCCCTTGGGCCTTTTAATCATTCGACAACTGTAATGCAATGAATCCCAAGGCTAATTGTTTTGTACTTTTGTTCGTTAATTTTGATGAATTTCAACTCTACTTCCTACATTGTGCCGTGTTTGGCTGCGTGTATAAGTAATACGAATTTCCTTATGCTCTTACGCATTTTCATCTTCCATTAGTTTTCTCTGAATTTTCATCCCTTCGAAGAACATGGGCAACTGCGCAACCGGGCCAAAGGTATCCAAGACAAGCGAGGACGCCGAGGCGCCGATTCCGCCGCCGGAGGAGGCTGCGTTGGTGACGGAGAAGAAGGAGGAGACAACTACGAGGGACGTGGATCTTAAAGCACTAGAGACTAAGGGAGAAGATGTCTCGACGCAGGAGGTGGTCGGACTGGCAGTCGTGACGGCGGAGGTCGCTGCGGTTGTTGTTGAAGGAGGAGAAGAAGAGGTAGTTGAAAAAGTGAAGGAAGTAGTCGTCGAGGAGGAGAGTACGGCGGAGGATGCCGCCGGAAGCAAGCGGCTTTCCCTGAGCAATCTGTTCAACAAGGAGGTAAAAATACTCCATTTCTGTTTTATCTCCATTTTCTCATTCATAAAAAAATATATTTTATACCAAAAGAAAACTCTCATTCCAGTAAATATTCAAATTTTTGCCAAAAGCTGCATTCTCTGTATATATTGTGGCCAATATTATGTTTTGATATATCTATTCATCTAGGTTATTACTATGAACACGCAATTTCTTAATCATAATTTTTTTAAATTAAATTTTAATAAT
Organism: Chamaenerion angustifolium; assembly: GCA_946814005.1. NCBI lineage: Eukaryota > Viridiplantae > Streptophyta > Magnoliopsida > Myrtales > Onagraceae > Chamaenerion > Chamaenerion angustifolium. The sequence continues at coordinate 1,891,512 of OX328281.1, forward strand.
TTTTATGTCTAATTAGTAATTTATCTGACAAATTAGTAATTTTAAATTTTAAATGCAATGTCTTTGTAGTTTTCATCAATGCCAAAACATTGTCTCTGTCACCTTTGAATTTAAAAATAAATAAATTAATAGAATCTTTATTTACTTTAATCAAAGGACTCTTAACAGTTCATTGGATCAAATCAGTCCTCGTTGTTTGATTTGCTTTAGCTTTGGACCCACAAAAATGTATAAATCTTCTTTAGCTTTTAAACAAATCTTGACCATGTGAATCCATTTACCAAAATACAACCCAACTCCAGATGTTTTTTCAAAAAATAAATATATTTTTTTTCTTGAAAGAAAGTAAATTAAATTTTTAACTTTTTTTTATATAGAAAAATAAGCTATTTAAAAAAAGCCACTAAAAAAGTGTAAAAAAACGCTTTCTTTTAACTTCTTCATTATTTTGTTTATCTAATAAGTCATTTGATTTTGCAGAAAGAAGGGAAGAAGACTCCTGAAGAGTGCAAGAAGACATCATCGGAACCAACAAAGAAGGTAGAACCTTCGGAGACCGAACTCCCGATTAAGGAATCGGAATCTGAGAGAAAAGAGGCGGCGGAGGAATCTGTGTCCGTACCGGAATCAACTACTGAACCTCAGTTGGCCGCGGGAGTTGTGGTCGAGGATACTCCAGAGATGGCAAAAGAGAGTCGTTGAAGTTGCAGATGAGAAAAAAGAGAAGAAACCAGAAGAAGAAACAAAAGCATAATAAAAAGGTGGTTGGTTCGGGCATTTGGATTCACCAAACATTTCTCCGATGTTGTTCTTCACAAGTTTTGTTGGATCTATTTGCTTAATTGTTTAAAGTATTTACCTTTTTTCTTTTGTAGCATTACATAATTTTATGTTTTTATTGTTTGTTTATTTGAAATCAAAGTATTGAACTCTTGATTATTTTGGTCCTTAATATTTTATTTTTTCGTAATATTAATATGGTTAATAATATAAAAATGTAGGGTTAAATAGCAAGTAGCTACCTGAACTTTGAACGTTTTGCAACGAGCTACTCGAATTTTGAAAATTCAAAATGATCTATCTCACCTTTGAAAAATGTGCAAATAGTTACCTCCATTCAATTTCCAACGATTTTTCGACGACTTTCCGACGAAAAATTTGACGGAGGTAGCTATTTGCACATTTTTCAAAGTTAAGGTAGTTCATTTTAAATTTTTAAAGTTCAAGTAGCTCGTCGCAAAACGTTCAAAGTTTAGGTAGCTACTTGTTATTTAACTCCAAAATGTATTATTAAAAATCAATTTTTTTGAATTTTCACTTCCTTATTACGTTGACTTTGACAGTATTACTTTCCTGTGCGATGGTTGATGAAGTACTGCAGCACAGGCGACATCGCAGGCGCCGTGTCTGCCACCTCCTTTTTGCAGTATCCAAGTAGGGTGTTACCTTCTTCTTCGGAGATTCCTGCGGCGGTGAGCATTGCCGGCCAGCATCCCTGAGTGATGGTCTCCACAGCCGCGCAGCACGGTGGCGCCAGATTCCCCACGCCGTTGATGAGAAAGTCGAGGATCTCGTTAGCGCATGCCGTCAGCTCCTTGAGCGCCTCCCAGCACTCCTCTACGGTTCCTTTCTCCCGCAGATTGTAGCTTGGGCTAGAGGCCGGGATATCCGTTTCCGCCACCGCGGTAACACACAGCAGCATGAAGAACATCAGCGCCGCCATGGGTCGGTGTGGAGTTTGATTCAATGAGGATGATTGAACCGAAACAGATTATGATCAGTGAATACTGAATTAGCACTGTAATGACATTTGGTTTGTGGGTAATTAGCATTTATAAATAGGATTAAGGAGAGGATACGAAGGGTCATTAGAAGATCATTAATTAAGGTCTTCAATTCTATCTTCTCTCATAATCGCTAGATGTGTTAAAAATCAATTTATTATATTAGTTTATGAATTATTTTTTATATTTATTTATTTATTATATATCTGACAATATTGATTTAAGTTAACGAACGTGAACTATAAAAATTACACAAACACAGTAATTTCTATAAAATTATAAATCTTTACTCTTTTAACATTTTATTATGTATAATAATTTGTATAGGTAATATTATTATAAATATATTAATTTATCGTGTGTATGTGTCGTTGCGTTATGTTGTTGTGTTAAGTTAGTTAGTTATATCTTCAAACTTCAAATACGAGATTTATAATAAATATTAAAATAACGAATTGTTTATAGTAAAAACTATTAATTCAAAATCAAATTATACGAGTTTTTAATGTATAATTTGTAAATTCTATGAATTTAAAATATAAGTAGACTTTTAAAAATATTAAATGAGACTTGTTTAAAATAATATTAAAAAAAATAGATTTTCAAATGCAAATTTATACTTAGACAAAAAAAATTCTAATGTTATCGTGCGTGTCGTATTTTGATACATAAATACGAATACGGTACGAAAATATTTTTGTGATATGATTCCACCGGTATGAATTCACACACCTCGTAGATGATAACTTGACGGTTAAAATCTTTCGAATCTCCCTCCAGTAATCGCCGTAAGGAGAAAACGCGACGTCTGCGTAACCATACGAGATCTTCCTGAATCCTGGAGACTTGGGGCGGGTGCAGGTATCGAGATCATGAGTTTTTAGTACATCCTCTGCCGCCTCTGCGGAAGAAACGACTATAGTAGGAATGTAACCAAGGTGTAGAAGCATGACGGGGCCGTAGTTTCGAGACAGATTTGATAAGGATTGGTGTGGCAGTTTGCCCAGTTGATGCAAGTTTCCTATGATTGGAAGCTTTGGAGGGCTTGGAGGGCGGTTCAATCCATTGAAGTACTCTTCTCTTCTCCTCCATAAGGAGAAGAATATGGAGAGCAGAGCAACAATGGCGACGAAGTAAAGTACTAGAGGGGATGGAAACCATTAAAGAGATACAAGTGTAGTAATTAAGACATCGATCTTGGAGGTTTAAGTGTTAGGTATTGGAGTCTGATTGGTATGAATGTACGCGTCTCGCGGTTCAACCAGTAGACTGTACTGTATTTCTCTATGTATACGTATTTTGTAACAGTAACCATCATTAATACAAAAGTCAAACCGCGTGGAGGTTACCCTATTAGGTGTTACCACGAAAATCTGAATTTCTCTCATTCCTTTCCTCTCTAGAAAAATAGAGGGTTCCTTCTAAATCCTAAGTGATTTATTCATCCGATTAGAGAATCGATCCTAACATTAAGTATGTTCACACTTCAAACCCTGAAAAAATAAACGTTGCCCTTAACCCTATCCATAGACGGTGTAGTAACACGTTTGATTATCTTCTAGACAATAGTTTAAGGTTTATCCGATAAGGATGCATTGTCTCGGCCGGAAAGACAACGAATAGAAGAGATGAAAAGGTTGTCGACGAGGTGGAAGAAGAGTACCATTACGGTCCAAAGGCATAAAATGTGTCGTATTGCATGGAGGATTTCCTCACGGCATCTCATCTTCTAGTTTTAAATATAATTATCGAGTGTGTCAATTTGTGGCTTATGTACTTATATATGATTGCACCACGGGTTCTTCTAATAGCACTACATAAGTTGGCATAAAGTCGGGATACGGTAAATCTTATTATATAAAGTGATAGGTTATGCATGCAACGGACGTGTCATATGACTCATATCCGTGAGACTTAAGACGTACGCATTAACCAATTATCTCAAAAGTCCGAACTTGTGAGTGAAGGCGACCGGTATACTCTTAAGTCATCTTAACATCCTTCCTTAAACTGATGTTTATGAACATCGGTTTATCCATGGGCTTTGTGCCCGACCTCGGTCTTCAATAGGAGTGTATCAATATTTTCAACGTCACCAGGAGTTGAACCTGCGTGCTCTGATACCATGTGAGACTTAAGACGTACGCCTTAACCAACTGTCTCAAAAGTCCGAACTTGTGAGTGAAGACGATCAGTATACTATTAAGTCATCTTAAAAATATCTATACGTACATGTCACGTTATATCTATAATATGGATACTCGAGTGTCCTTACTTACGAAACCCTAGTGAGATTATTAGTCCATAATTCCTTGATATTTGGTTGCCACGACATGGAGTGGTTCTTTCCTATGAACAGTGAGTCCACTGGCTTCCTCCTCCATCGACATCTCTTCATACTTCATTCCTTTAGGCAGCTCCCAATCGAAACAATACAGCAGATTAGCTAAAGTAAATTCCACCGTTCCGACTCCCATGGCGATTCCGGGACAAATTCTCCGACCACTTCCAAAAGGCAACAACTCGAAGTTCTGTCCCTTAAAATCAATGTCTTTGTCCTCAAACCGGTCGGGATTGAACTCCTCGGATCTGTCCCAGCTCTTCGGGTCTCTGCCGATGGCCCATACGTTAACGAAGATTCTTATGCCGGGAAGGACATCGTACCCGCCAATTTGACAGTGTCGAATGGATTCGTGAGGGATCAGAAGAGGTGCTACTGGATGTAACCTCATTGTCTCTTTAACCACCATTGTTAAGTATTTCAAGTTCGGAAGATCGGATTCGTCCACCTTCGGTTTCTCCACGACGAGACTCCGAATCTCAGACTGTACCTTCTTCATCACTCTAGGGTTTCTCAGTAACTCGGCCATCGCCCACAATATGATGACGGAACTGGTGTCGGTTCCTCCAAGGAAGGTGTTCTACAACCACAAAAAAGATGATTAGATCAAAGAGATGCAGGATTTGTTTGGAGTTCTTACCATGATCACGGCCTTGATACTTCGATCCGTGAGAATGGGAGAGTTCACTGAATCCTTCTGCAACGAAATCAAAACATCTACAAAGTCTTCACTTTCCAAGTGACCGGATCTTTCAGAACTCCGGTGCTTATCGAGCACCATCTGGTAGTAACCATCGAGATCACGAAACGACTTCTCCAGCCTCGAACTATACCCAGTGAACACATCGATAGCCCGACCCCACCAAGTGGGGAAGAAATCCTCCGCCGGGAAGCTGCCGAGGGCATGCATGGCCTCATTAAGCACATCTTGGAACTTCTTCCCTCCAAACTTGTCCCTCCCATACAACTTCCCAAAAGCCACATTGGACACGATCCCATCAGTGAGCTCAAATATCTTCCCGTCAAGCTCGATCGGGGTTGTCGAACTCTGCGAAAGGAACTCGATTAGACGTGTTACTTCCTCTTCTCGAGCTTTCCATAGCGAACGTGACCGTTTCGCGGTCATCAGTTCGATCGTGAAAAGTTTTCGAATCTCTCTCCAGTAATCACCGTAAGGAGAGAAAGCGATGTCTAAGTGATCGTAGGCGAGTTTTCTTGGCCCTGGAGATCCAGGGCGACTGCATGTATCGAGGTCGTTAGTCTTGAGGACCTCCTTGGCTGCCTCGGCGGAGGAAACCACTAGAGCGGTCACGTACCCTAGCTGGAGTTGCATAATAGGGCCATACTTGTGGGATAGTTCAAGAAGTGCGCGGTGGGGAAGTTTGCTCCATTGATGTAAGTTGCCTATGATGGGGAGCTTTGGTGGGCTTGGTGGAAGATTCAGTCCCTTGAAGGAGGTTAATTTGTTCTTGAGGAAGACGATGGATAGGAAGGTAACGAGGGAGAGGAGGAGGAGAAGAAGTGGTATCTGTGGTAGACATTGAACAGAAAGAATCATCTTGTAGCTTCACTGCGTGTCGCTACATTTGCAGAGCAGAAGAGCTTTTATAGAAAAATACGGTAGTGGTGTGGAGACGAGATACAATGCATGCATTGGAAACCCTAAACATTTTATTTGGATATATACGTAATTTGTAAAGAATATCTACGTATACTTTTCTTCTAAAATAGATCACCATAATAATTTCTCACGTATTATAATTTTAATTAATTATATTCAATATGACCAATTCAACAAATACCATACAAATTTCAAAAAAATTATTAACACAACACCATAAAAATTAAATACGATTATTATCATTCACTAAGTAACAAAAAAAAATAGTAAATATTATGAAATTATAATATTAATAAATACTATATAGTTATAATTATTACTTCAATTTTCAATTAATATCAAATTTTAATCGCACTTTTTTTCTAAAGAGAATATTTTATTAATTATTCATAAATAGATTTCTAAACATTATTATAATGATTTGCATTAATAACAAGAACTAGAAGAGAGGATGGACTAGAAGAGAGGATGGAGGGTGTGAAACTCACTTTATAGAGCCTACCCCATTTATGCTTTATCAATATCGTTCTCTAGGTAACACTCATTCTGGTGTTCGCGACGTAAAAGATCTGTCTTACAGTCGTAATGGTTATCGAGTAAGTCCATTTTCCAAGGATTTGATTGATAACTTTACTCACATCGGTCTCAACTTTCTTCATGCTATGCCACTCTCTCTCGGTACTAAATAGTCAAGTGCAATGCTTATAAAATGGTCATTGTCCTTACACACTCCGGATCTTCTTCTCTCACTCGTATGTTCATGTCGTTGATCATTCTTTCGTTTGAGTCATGAACAATTACCCGAACACTCCCTATTATTGATTGCGGACACCAAGAGGCATCACAATTTAACTTGACAGTCCCGTCTACCAGAGGTGTCCAACAAATGCGGGTCTCGGGTCTCAGTTGCGGCTCGGTGATTCGCGCGGGTTCTTCCGAGTATTCATCTATTTCTCATAGAATACTCTTAGTGACTTCCACGTGGTTCGGTAATTTGCCCTCGAAAGCCCACTTGCACCTAGCTTCCAAAATGTGTCAACATGTTATTAAGACTAGATTCCATTTTACCTTTTCGATTGCCCTAGAGATATTCGACTCCTTCCTTCTCTTGGTCAACACTCCACGAGGTTATTAACTGAAGATAGCTGGGGGCGTACTCCCAGGACACCGAAACATATCGTTCTTGTCCAATCGCACTGATAGATTAAGTGTTCTCTCATTTCGATATTGCTGGGTCGACTATCATCCCTTTGTGTGCTAAATTTTGTCCGGTTCCGATGGAGTTAGTGATGATTATCCACATGTACGTCTTGATTTTAAAAGAAGACCTTGGACTACCATATATGTGGTCATAGCTTCTCTGTCATGCTTTCCCCTCTGGTCATCGATCGGAACCCATATTGTTGCTTGTTCCGAAGGTGGTGGTAGACCGATTGTACTCATGAAAAGTCTACTCAGTTATGAGGCCATATAAATAACCATATTTGTTTACTCAGTTCCGAAGGTTCCGAAATATTTGTTATGAAAAGTCTACTCAGTTCCGAAGGTGGTGGTAGACCGATTGACGGGCCCATTTGTTTGTTTACAAAGGCCAGACCGGCCCATTATGTGCTAATTCGTAAACTTTGTCGCCCGTTAAGGAAAGATGAATTATTTCAATTAATTATCGATTTACAAAATTAAAACTTGTTTTATCAGTTTTTTTTATATATAAAATTCAATCGATAGATTCGATGCTATATAATTCTTTTTAGCTAAATCCATGAGAAAAATGTATACACTTTTCATAATTTTATAGGGAAAAGTATATAACAAAAATTAATATATTTGACTAAATTATTATTTGTTTAAATTATTTTTATTTATTTATGATAAATTATATTTTGGTTCTATTAACTTCAATGACTGTACAAATATAAAAGAAATTGTTTGGGCTACAATATAAAAATATGAATATATAATTTAAAATATGAATATATATATATATATATATAAATACGATTTAACAGAAATATTTTAAAATTAATATAATTAAATATATTATCTTTTAAATAAATAAAATATAAAAATAATAAAAGAAACATATTATATATTTTTCATATTTATTTTATATTATTCAGTCAAAAATTTATAATACACTTTAATATTTACCCTTAAATAAATTGTTATTGTTGAAATTAACGTCCCGATTCCTTTATTGGCCTCATTTTAAAAGCGTGCTCTCATCCAGCTCCAACCCAGCTCTCCTCCACTCTCAATTTGGCGCCAAGATTTCCATTTTTTCCGAGGGAAAATCAAATTCGAAAACCCTAGACTTTACAATTTATTAATTTCAAACGCAAAGCTTCTCCAGCACTACTCCTGGGGAGGTTTGGGAGGCTTATATAGCGGTTCTGGATCGTCTTGCTTTGTCGCACACCAACTGTTCGACCAAAGTTTACACAGCCAGTCTCTAAGCGAAGATGTATGTGGTGAAGAGAGATGGCCGTCAGGAGTCGGTCCACTTCGACAAGATTACCGCGAGGTTGAAAAAACTCAGTTATGGTCTCAGCACCGAGCATTGTGACCCGGTGCTGGTGTCGCAGAAGGTGTGTGCTGGTGTGTATAAGGGCGTCACTACGAGTCAGCTTGATGAATTGGCGGCGGAAACTGCTGCTGCTATGACTGCCAACCATCCTGATTATGCGTGTGTAAGTTATTTTCCTTCATTTCTCGTAGGTTTTTGATTGTGCTCAATTCTTGCATGGCCTTGTGATTAACCTTAATTTCGAGTTCTGAGTAGTTGAAAGCAGTTGACTTGTGCTGTTGGGTTGTGATTGAATTATGAAAACGTGGTATCACTGGTATGTAGCGTGTTTATTCGGAACATATAATAGATCTTTATCTTGTCGGTCTGTTGTTGCATTCGTTGTTCTACTGACAAGTCATTAGTGTTACAGTTCTCAAGGTCAATATTTTGTTTCATTTTTTTAATGAGCACCTCTTTGCTTGGAATGATTCACATTGATCTGTGAATTTGTAAATATTTTCTATCTGCAGTTGGCTGCAAGAATTGCTGTCTCAAATCTGCACAAGAATACAAAAAAATCATTCTCTGAAACGTAAGTCATGTCAAATTGGTCTTGCTCATCTATTTTACTAATATATTGGTTTCATAAATTGGTATTGATTTATATTTATTTAAATGATCAATGCAGGATTAAGGATATGTACAGCCATTTCAACCCACGGTCTGGACTAAAAGCTTCCCTTATTGATGATGATGTCTACGATATAATTATGAAGGTAAATATTTAATCCAATTTATCGTGACTTTTGGTAAGATATAAAACCAACAATACAAAGGTGTTGTATTTTACTATTTACGTGTCATTGATTCTGCTTTGGTTTTGGTCCAGAATGCTGCACGTTTGGACAGTGAAATCATTTATGACCGGGACTTTGACTATGACTACTTTGGTTTTAAAACCCTTGAGAGGTCTTACCTCTTAAAGGTCCAAGGGAGAGTTGTGGAAAGGCCCCAGCATATGCTGATGAGGGTAGCTGTTGGAATTCATATGGATGACATTGACTCTGTCATCAAAACTTATCATCTGATGTCTCAAAGATGGTTCACTCATGCTTCTCCTACACTTTTCAATGCTGGAACCCCAAGACCTCAAGTATGTAAATTGTGTGTTTGGTTGATAATTTGTGACGTTGTATACATATGATCTCTTACTTTCTCGTATGGTTTTTTGACTTAATCTTGCAGCTGAGCAGCTGCTTCCTGGTGTGCATGAAAGAAGATAGCATTGAAGGAATATACGATACTTTGAAGGAGTGTGCTGTTATTAGCAAGTCAGCTGGTGGGATTGGTGTGTCTATTCATAATATTCGTGCAACTGGAAGTTACATTAGAGGTACAAATGGCACATCAAACGGGATTGTTCCAATGCTGCGAGTCTTCAATGACACTGCACGTTATGTTGATCAAGGGGGAGGAAAGAGGAAAGGTATATTTGACACACTCATAGCTTATTTAGTTAATCTTTATCTGAATTCTAAATTACAAATCTATTATCTAATACTTCCAAGCTATGCTCTCTTCAGGTGCTTTTGCTGTCTACTTGGAGCCATGGCATGCCGATATATTTGAGTTCCTTGATCTTAGGAAAAACCATGGAAAGGTAAAGAAAAAAGTTCATATGTTAGTAGGGTTACCATCTATTTATTGGTTCTTTTTAACAGATCATTTTTTTCTTCTGGAAGCTGTAGTGGGCATGCTGTCTTATGATTGATTGTGAACTTTGCAGGAAGAGCACCGAGCTCGTGATTTGTTTTATGCACTTTGGGTACCCGATCTCTTTATGGAAAGGGTCCAAAGCAATGGTCTCTGGTCATTATTTTGCCCCAGTGAAGCTCCAGGTCTAGCTGATTGCTGGGGTGAAAAGTTTGAGATATTGTACACTAAATATGAAAGAGAGGTAAAAATATTCCTCCATGTGTATGTGTCAATTCCACGTAGCTCTATATGCAAGTATTGGCATTGACCTTGTTGATGCAATTCAGGGTAAGTCAAGGAAGGTAGTCCAGGCACAGAATCTGTGGTTTGAAATTTTGAAGTCTCAAATTGAAACAGGAACTCCCTATATGCTTTTCAAGGTACTGTAATCTTTAAATTTCTTTTGTAATTAAAGCATTATGTTCTTGTAAAGTGTAATGTCTTATTTTTCTAATGATTAATTGTTTTTTTAGGATACTTGCAACAAGAAGAGCAACCAGCAGAACTTAGGAACCATTAAATCTTCAAATTTGTGCACTGAGATTATTGAGTACACGAGCCCTGAAGAGACTGCCGTTTGCAACCTTGCTTCTATTGCTCTGCCTCGTTTTGTCAGAGAAAAGGCAATCCCGATTGAGTCACATCCATCCAAGCTAGTTGGAAGCCGAGGCTCAAAGAATAGATATTTTGACTTTGAGAAATTGGCAGAGGTTTCACATTTGCTCTAATGGTTTCCATGTCACAGGTTAATGGACTATTATTTTTTACTAATTCTTATTTTTTCTTTCCAGGTCACTTCAGTGGTAACTATAAATTTGAACAAGATAATTGATGTTAATTACTACCCTGTTGAAACTGCAAAGAGGTCAAATATGAGGCACAGGCCTATAGGAATTGGTGTTCAGGGTCTAGCAGACACATTTATCTTGCTGGGGATGCCATTCGACTCACCTGAGGTAATATTAGTGCTTCTTGCCTTCTGTTCATGCCTAATTTACCCTTCCACTGCTGACTATATAAAACTGATCGCTATTCAGGCTCAGCAATTGAACACAGACATATTCGAGACCATCTACTACCATGCTCTTAAAGTCTCGTCTGAGTTGGCAGCTAAAGAAGGGCCTTATGAAACTTACAGTGGAAGTCCTGTGAGCAAGGTATGTTCTTAATCAAGATTCACTTTTTTTCCTTATCAGCACACAATTCAAATTGACTGACCTTTGATTAAAATAATTTTGTACTTCTCTTCAGGGCATAATTCAGCCTGATATGTGGGGTGTGGTTCCATCAAGCCGATGGAACTGGGATGCTCTTAGGAGTATGATTTCCATAAATGGTGTAAGGAATTCACTTCTAGTTGCTCCAATGCCTACAGCTTCAACCAGTCAGATTCTTGGTAACAATGAGTGTTTTGAGCCATATACTTCAAACATCTACAGCCGCAGAGTTCTCAGGTCTGCCCCTATTCCTAATCCTCATTTTTTTTTAAGATTTAGATGATTTCTGCATATCTTGTGGATCCATTTGAATTTTGATTATTTATTTTAATGCAACCTGTTTCAATGGCAACTAATGATCTGGCCATACTTCTTTACAGCGGTGAGTTTGTTGTGGTAAATAAACATCTTCTTCATGACTTAACCGAGATGGGTCTCTGGTCTCCTAGTCTGAAGAACAGGATCATATATGCAGATGGTTCTGTTCAAAACATGCCTGAAATTCCTGAAGATCTGAAAGACATATACAAGTAGGCAACTTTTTCTAATTTGGGCTTTAAATCGAGTTGCATTTTTTAAAAGGTTGTGCCAATAATAATTTTTATTATTGTGTCAGGACTGTATGGGAGATCAAGCAGAAAGTATTGGTTGATATGGCTGCTGATCGTGGCTCCTATATCGACCAAAGTCAGAGCCTTAATATACATATGGACCAACCCAACTTTGGGAAGCTCACTTCATTGCATTTCTATGCATGGTCCAAGGTAGTAACTAATGATAACTCTTTTTATGAGATTTAAATTTTAACAGTATGATCTTGTATTAGATACTCCAGTCCAATCACAACTCTCCAACTATTATCTAAGAGCATCATGGCTAGATAATCTGAGACTTGCAATGATTTGAACTTATTGGTTTATGTTTTCTCTTTGGTACGATGAAGGGTCTGAAAACTGGGATGTATTATCTACGATCACGGGCTGCTGCAGATGCCATTAAGTTTACTGTTGACACTTCTGCTCTAAAAGTACAGCATCCTCTATTTAACTGCAATCTCATTGTTTGTTGATTAGCACCCTTTATTGTGCTAAATTGATAATTATCATCTGATCGGTGTAAAATATGCTAATTATGCAGGATAATCCAAAACTTGCAGAAGATGATACCAAAATTGCCCAGATGGTCTGTTCATTGACAAACCGTGAGGACTGCATGGCTTGTGGAAGTTAAAGCAAGTCAGGTCCCATATTTATGTATCATGTATCATCATAGTAGTTAGTTGGCTTGAACATTGTATATATAGCTTTAAGTACTCGAACTCCGTGCTCTATATGTATTATGTGTGTGTTACCTTAATGTTGAAGAATAAAGACATAAAGTATGGAACTTGTTCTTGATGTTTTGTTTCAACTGTGAATGTTTTTATTCTTGATTGTAGTTCTTTAGATGTATATTAGTTAGGGCAAAATAGATGACCAAAACTAAGGAATTATTTGATTGGGTTCACAACTAGACTCTCCATTGTAGTTGCCTTGAAAGAAATGGAGTGTTTTTATAGTTCTATAACTATGTAAATAGATAACTCTGCCTCAAACATTTACTGATGAATGATTCTAATTCCGATACAAACAAAATTAACATCTACAAGATGCTTCACTAATCTGCATTCGATTTCTTCTCTAAATGCGTAGAATTCCTCTGAGCAAGAAACCTCTTTGTGCTTTCCAAAATACCAAAAAATATCGAGCCACCGATGCCAATCCACAATACCCTTGGCTCGATTCCCTTCAATAAACATGGAGTTAGGTTAGAGAAGGGCTACACAGAGATTTCAAGTTAGGCTAGATTTGAATTGTTGTCACCTTATTAAAAACTTTTAAAAAATCGACATGGAACAATAGATGATCTGATGATGTGTAAATGGAGAAGACAAATGCCCTATTTTAATGGAGTAATGAAAGAGATTAGATACCTTTAGAAGAGCAGATGGTCCTTCTTCCTTAACAATGGTTTGGACACAATCAAATACACCTTTGTACTTGTTTGCAGATCCCTACCCAAATAAGTAGAGATAAATATAGGCATACGGAAAACTCGAATTCAAAGAAACTATGCAGAACGGGATAAAGAGTTCGTTCACCTGAACCATTAACCTTGTCTTGATCACATCAAGAGGAGTTGTTACTGCTCCAGTTAATGCCCCTGGTAAAAAAAATACTCAACCCATCAATAAAGTGCTCTTACAGAAAAAAGGAACAATCTTGTTTAGTCATCGATCATTCAAATGTTCTTCAAAATTTACGAAATCCTCTCTTTACTATCTTTGTAGGTTAATCTAGAACTTCAATGGGAAATGACAAGTAAAAGAGTAAATTACACAGTTATTGTAAAGAGTACCTGCAAAAGCACCAATCATAGCATTCTCGGGATCATTGAGTTCTCGTTTTGCCTGAAAATACATAAGGAAAATAGGCATCAAAGCCTACCATATCTCTGCCCCTTTCAAAATTGGGCAACAAAGTATTATCAACCGAAGAACAGTAATCTAGGCTGAAAACAAAGTTTAGATGGTTACTGCAGCTCTATAACCAATCCGGATCTGTTCATAGATGCAAAATTGGATGGCATCAAATGGAAGATCTCTTAATAGAAATGATCCATAACCCTGCACATGATTTTATAAAAATTAGATTTATTTTCTTAATTCATTTCATAGATGCATCTGAGTATTTAATTTTGCTATTCGATGTGATATGTCATACCGCATAAAAACCTTTGAAACCTTCTTTTGAGATGATAAGGCGGAGAGCATCAGGTGCAGACTTGAATTGGCCAGTCTGCATTCTTTGCTTAACAACCTGAGGAGAATGGATGTAAACAATTCTGGAGCCATGATTAATAAATACAGAAGCTAAGAACAACTCCGATTAATAATTGATTAATTTCTACCTCTGTTGGAACACGAATAAGAGAAGCAGCAACTCCTCCTACAGCGCCTGCAGTCTACATAAGTCCAACTTCAGATACTTGGTTGGTATGGCAGAAAGTACATACCATATCCTTTTTTTACATGTAATCTGAATTCCAAACTCTAGTTAACTGCAATTTATCCCTGATGTGTATTATATAAGGTCAAATAGCATTTTGCCAGGTACTTTGAGGGCATGATCAATTTGCTACTTTGATTTTTATGTTTTATGAGCTTACAATTTGCTAGCTCTGTTAAATACTCAGATAATTTCTAGACAGAAAGTGCACATCCACTCACTGAGACGGTATTAGCGTCTTCAGAAAATGTTACAGAGTTAGCAAATTATAGATTTCTATTAGTCCAACAAGCAAATTGTTCAAATATAAACTTCAGTTAGCAAACTGTTGAAACTTCAAACGTTTCGCTAGCAAGTTGCTATTTAAATTTTAAGCCTATTATATACTATTTGGACGTGTAAATAATCAAAGAATGGTCAGTCTTTAATTCCAGGCAATAATTCTTGTGGCAAATCCCAGTCAACAAATTGTAATAGTGTTTATGAACTTATATGAGAGAACAAGGAAGATTAGATTCCTGAAAGAGGAAAAATAAATCAAAGAACAGGCTATGTGCTTTGACGTGATGACATGCACTGTAACAGCTTACCAAATGAGCAACAGCACTTAGATTTTCGGGAAGCATCCTTAGCAGTTTCTGTTTTGTTGGCTCATATACACCTATAAACAATGCAGAAGCCCTGAAACAGAAGATGCACCAACAAACCAGTTACATAGTTTCCATCTGAAAAAAAATGAAGTAATAGAAGTAACATTAAGCAGGGGAAAGAGATTTAGATAGAGTGATTTATGGCTTACAATAATCAGTATTACCACTAATTTAAGAATCTTACAACACAGAATGTCCAAACTGAGCCATGTCATAACACCAAAGTTTTCAACGTTCAAACAATGAAGAGATCGTAATTTTTCTTGAGATACTTACGGCAAGACACCTGCTATATTCCCAGCCAACCCAGAATATAAGCCTTTCAAGTCTATTATCCCACCTCCACTAGTTGCCTGTACAAAAAGTTACACTGTATGTGTTAACAAGATGCCTATGCCTTGATAATTATGATCCATTATGAGAGTGATAAATACACCTTATACACATTCAACAAGATTACGTAGGCCATAGTTTTAGAATTTATAGATAACTTATATAATTTAATACTGAAAAATAATATCTCTTTTATGGCTGAATTCTTCTTCTTCTTCTTTTGAGAAAGAAATTGTAACAGAAAAAAGGTGTACAGATTAAAATTTTGCACCTCAGAATCATCCAGTGGTCCTAGACTCTAATGAATCCTTGAATAATCTAAAGGGTTAATAACCAAAAAACAAACCGAACTTTGAGGAAAAACCAAACAGCAAACCAAACTTTTTTTGTTGACAATCAACAGACCAAACTTTTGAAATTGAGCAATCAACAAACCTACCTCAAATTTTCATTCTGTTTGAATGAATTTTTCAATACTTGAGTGAGTTATTAAGTCAACATTAGTTGAAGTGTTTTAAGGAAATATTATTACGACTTAATAACTCCCTCAAACATTGAAAAATTCGTTAAAACATAATGAAAATTTGAGGTAAGTTTGTTGTTTGCTAAATTTCTAAAGTTTGGTTTGTTGTTTGTCAAAAAAAAAAAATTCAGTTTGCTGTTTGGTTTTTCATCAAAGTTCGGTTTGTTATTTGGTTATTAACCCTAATCTAAAACCCGATCTACCCTTTAGTTGTCTAAGAATTAAGAAAGGTAAAAAGCAGCAGTTTGTCTACTTTTGGTTATGTAGTACATCAATTTCATAGTTAACCTGCCTGCAGCCTTGTCTTTATGGTATCGATGGGGTATAAAGCTGTCTCAACAACAACACCAGCAGTGCCACCCGCTATCACACCATCTGCAAATTGGATGAGCCAGTTAAGAATCCACATAACTACATTAGTCTAATATCAATTCAAAACTTTAGACAATATTTAGCTGCAAATAAAATGTCAAAACATGTTTAGAGGAGCGAAAATCACGAATGTAATGTAATGTACTCTCCAGAACTTGTATGTTTTCCAGAATGCCCGAAAATCAGAATTTAATGTACTCTATAATTTGTTTCGAATTGAACTCACCAACTAAAGTGCGAAAAAAGTCGAAGGGGTTCTCTTTCTCTTCTCCCATGTTGATTGAGGCAAAGAATTTCCCAGTCTGCAGCTGCAAGTTCCGTGCTTTCCGATTAAATTGATCTACAAAACCACATTACCTGTTCAATCAATACCCAATACCCAACACGACCATACACTTAACCCGGAGCTTCAGATTGAGATGTGCCAACACAAAAAATTTGAAATGATTTTGGATAACATATCCACCAGATCATTCTAGTAACAAAACCCATCCATTAACAGCGCGAGATATTATTTCTCGTCGCACGATCGAAATTAGACTACAAAACGATGTTGCTGCCTACTACGATGTTTGAAGAGTGTAGTGTAATAGTAAAAGTGTTACCTGGAGAGGCTATTGAGTTGGTTTTCCGATCGAAGGACAGCGTTAACGGACTCATCGAGCTCCAATTTCTACCGGTGAAGAATATGACAGTGAAGAAGAACAATGGAAGGTGAGGGAGTGATAGTTGGAGAGCAGTTGCTTCTTCTTCAGCGATGGCTTTGGAAACGACGTGAGGGAAAAGAGATTAGATGCTGTGGTGCCACGACAGCACTTTTGGCAGTTATTAATACAGACAGAAAATAACACCTCCCCCCCAAAGTTTAAGAAAATTACGAAGACTCCCTAAAGTTTACTTTTCGAACTTACACACAGTATGTTACTATGTTCTGAAAATATTGCACTTAACTCCATTCGACCAAATGTAGGACGTGCCGAGGAAACTGATTGATCAAGTAAAATAAAGATACGTGTGTAAATTTTTTATTTATGTTGAAAGATTAAAGTCAAATTAGTGCTTAGAGCCAAAAAAAAAAATCAGGAACAAATAATCTAATGCACCTAGATGGTTGAGTTTGACTATTATTTCGTATATCCTTAAATTATAAAAATTATTAATTGTTAACTATTTATCCACTTTTACTATAAAATATGTCAAATGACAACTTTTACCCTTTTATTTTTCTTCATATCATTTTCATTACTAAATCCAACTCCAAAATGTAAATTTTAGGTTCGAATTCTATCCAAAACTGCATTTTGGGATTGAATTCAAACTCACATATGCATTTTTGAGTTCGAATTCAACCCCTAAATGCATATTTGAGTTCAAATTCAACTCAAATCTTCATTATTGTGTTGAATTCAAAGTCATATCTGTATTTTTGGGTTAAATTTGAACTCAAATCTGTTTTGGAGATTGCTTAAGTATTAAATATGATGTAAATTTGTCATTTTAACATATTTAATAACAAAAATAAATGAATAGTTAACTGTTAGTGCATTTAACAATATGTTCAAACTTCAAACGTATAAGTGCAAATAACTATATGTATGTTACAAATAACAACACGAGTAAACAAATAAATGCATGAAACTTATTTACTATTTTCTTCTTCTTAGAAACATAAGAAATATTCATATTATTATTTTATTTTAGTATAATAATATTTTATTGTTTTAATTAATTATTATAACTACATTTTTATTACTACTAGATTCTACAAAAGACATGGCCCAAAAAAAGATTCTACAAAAGACCAGCTTTCTTCCATATCCAGTTGTCCACCCTGGAAAACTCCGACTGCACACGACACACTAACGCAACCGACCGACCACGGCACGGCCTTCCCTGCGACACCCCGACAAACCACAACCTCCCAAACCACACTCTTCTCTTAAATATACTACTACTACTATATCTAACCACACCCTTCTTCAATATTCTTACTTTCGATATCTCCAGATGAGGCCGTTTCACTTTTACCACGCGGTAAACATCTGGATCTTGGTGTTGCTCGAGGTGGCGGTGATCCAGTCCAACGGTGGTGGAATCGCGATTTACTGGGGGCAGAATGGGAATGAAGGGCCGCTGTCGGACACTTGTGGTAGTGGCAACTATGAATTTGTTAACATAGCGTTTCTGTCGAGCTTCGGAGGGGGTAGGAATCCTAGGATCAATCTTGCAGGGCACTGTGACCCTTACGCACGTGACCCGTATAGTCATCCGTGTTCCAACTTGAGTTCACAGATTAAGTCGTGTCAGGGGAGGGGAATCAAGGTGATGCTTTCCATTGGAGGAGGCGCGGGGGGATACTCGATTGACTCGACCGACGACGCCAGACAGGTTGGCACATATCTCAAACTTGGACTACGACATATTGCCAATTTAGTAGGATTGAGTAGATCCACATGGAATCGGAAGATACCCGGAATCGATACTTAGAGTGCTTTTCAGGTAGCAAATTTAATAATATAGTAGGCTTTAGTTTTTTTTTAAACGCTTTCGATTCCGATTCAGATAATGGGGTACTCTATTTATATCCGGAATCAATTATATATATATAAGTAATTGTCGTACTATACTACTATTCTAAATTTTAAGTTTCTAATTATAAATTTATTATTACTTTACATAGTAGAAAAAATTGCAGTTTATTTTCTTAGTTTTTTCTCACATTTCTCCCACGCGTCATGCCACGATGCAGTTCTCTTCTCTAGCACGACACACACAATCTATATTCTCCTACGTGAATGATTTTGTGAAATTTTTTGTAATTTTTGGATGATTGTAATTGTATGTTCCTTTTGTACAATTGTTGCAACTTTGTATTTATTTTGGAAAAAAAATTAGTTTCAAATCGGTTAGTATAAGGGTTAATTACCAAAAAACAAACCCAACTTTGGACCAAAACCAAAAAACAAACCAAACTTTTTTTTCTTTCCCAAAAGCCAAACCGAAGATTATGAAATGAGCAATTAGGAAACCCGACCCAAACAGCCGTTAATTTCGACGGAAATTGTAACAGTTTTGAAGATTTGACGGTTCTGCCCTTCTAGGGTTCTTCAATTAAGATTCTGCAACATGTATGCAAGACATCGGAGTCCTGGAAATGGGTTCAGGTCCAATTCGATGGGGGCGGGGATGGCTCGGATCTCCCCGGATGGTGGTTCTGTAAGAGGCCATGGGTTTTACAACTTCAAATGAAGAACCCTAGAAGGGCAGAACCGTCAAATCTTCAAAACTGTTACAATTTCCGTCGAAATTAACGACTGTTTGGGTCGGGTTTCCTAATTGCTCATTTCATAATCTTCGGTTTGGCTTTTGGAAAAAAAAAGTTCAGTTTGTTTTTTGGTTTTGGTCCAAAGTTGGGTTTGCTTTTTGGTAATTAACCCTTAGTATAAATATGTTTTAGATAATTTATTTTAAAATGAGTTCTTAATAGGGTACCAAGAACCGTTGGTATAAACAAGTTCCGAGTAGTTTTCAGTTCCAAATGTAACAGAGTTGATTCCGATTTTAAAATTCAACACCCTAACCCCTATAATTACAAGATACTCGGAACCATTCGACCCTACATTTTAGTAAGCTAACACTTCCTTTGACAGGTTGCCGTTTACCTATGGAACAACTTCTTAGGAGGCAAGTCTTCATCTCGACCTCTCGGGGACGTTGTGATGGATGGGATCGACTTCGACATCGAGACTGGCACTGGTGACTACTGGGATGATCTAGCTAGGTACCTACGCGACTACAGCAACCGGGGCAAGAAGGTGTACCTTACCGCTGCACCTCAATGCCCATTCCCTGATCAATGGATCGGGAAAGCACTTAAGGCGGTTCCGTTCGACTACGTATGGGTTCAGTTCTACAACAACCCTCCTTGCCAGTACACGTCGAGCAATGTGGATAACCTAGAAAACGCGTGGAAACAGTGGACTTCCAGTGTCCCTGCTTCAAAAATCTTCCTCGGACTGCCTGCTTCGCCTGATGCAGCAGGGACCGGGTTCATACCTGTTCGTGATCTAACCTCGATTGTTCTTCCTGCCATCAGAGGCTCCGGCAAGTATGGTGGCGTGATGCTCTGGTCCAAGTACTACGACAATCAGAGCGGATACAGCTTTTCCATAAAGAAGGATGTCTGAACATCATCAGATCATGGATTATGTATGAATTCAGTGTATACTACTCTCAATGAATATGCTTTACCTTTTTTAATAGGTTAAATACCAAGAAGCTACCTGAACTTTAAACGTTTTGCAACGAGCTACCCGAACTTTGAAAATTCAAAATGAGCTACCTCAACTTTGAAGAAGGTGCAAATAGCTAACTCCGCCCAATTTCCGACGACTTTCCGTCGACAGTTGAAGGAAAATTGAACGAAAATAGCTATTTGCACATTTTTCAAAGTTGAGGTAGCCCGTTTTGAATTTTTAAAGTTCGGGTAGCTCGTTGCAAAATGTTCAAAGTTCATGTAGCTCCGTGGTATTTAACCATTTTTTAATTAAACATCGAAGAACAAAATGAATTCAATGAGCATACACTGACTAATATGAGCTCGAGGAACCGAATATTCTGAAATCAGAATCATGCAACCACGCCAAACACGTATCAAATATTGAAACCGGCTACTACTATATGTACATCTTAGTAAATAATTCAAGGAGTATGCTTCGTTGCTTACTTTCTGTATGACAATTCAGCTGCAAACTCTTTCTGCAACTGTTCTCGGGATTTTGCTTTTGCTTCCATTACAACATCGTCGAGGAATCCTCTCTGTGGAAATTCATCGGGTACAAGGCTTCTGTATAGCTCAAATTGTTCTTGAGCTTCCTTCTTCTTGTCCAGTAGACTATATATGATACCCTGTTGTAAGAGTTCACATGAACTGAACAAGTTTAAGGAACTAATCTCAAGCAGTTTTTTTTAAACAGCTATACTACAGAAATATTGCAAAAAACAAGTTAACTTTGTGTTTCGTCTTGAAGAAACTCGACAAAATATCGAATTTGCCTTCAGATAATGTGTCTTTTGCTTTCATAGAACTTTCGGCTTCCAGGATAGAGACTTGACAAAAAAGGATCTGCAATGTTCTACTAGGTAAAGAACTTGATAACATCAACTGTCACGAAAGCCGGTTACCTGACAGAGATAAGGCCGGAAATCTCGAGGATCGTCATGAACAAGGTCCTGAAATTGTTTCAACCCATCATCCAATTTCCCCTGAAAACGACACTGCTGACTGAGATTTGGAAGAAGCTGCAAATAAGGTCAACAGTAAATCTCCATCTTCAAAATTTATTACCTTTACCACATGCATCTGAGCAACCAAAATTCTAATGTTTCGCTCCTCGGTGACCTTGTTTTCACGGCGAGCTAATTCTAGAGCTTTCTTTAGCATCTCAAAGACAGCCGGACCCTCATCGTTCTTATGCATCACCATAGCCAAACCCTAAAACAAAATTTGCCATCAATCACTAGGCTTCATTTTCAACTGCAAAGAGTGAAATCTGACCCGACATTGCAATTGAAAGATCAGTTTAGCAGAAATAAAAAACAAGAATTTGGCCCAATTTCATCCCCATTTCTCTATCTATAACAATCAGGATCACGAAATAGGCAAGAAAAATGATGTAACACGAGTTGCAGACACACAATAAGGGAACTTGAGCATGGAGGCATCAAATGAAAAGCAGGAAATGGATACGAAGTGCAGAACCATACATGCAAGGCTCGAAGAAGAAGCGGCTTCTCCACCAAAATTTCCTCCAACAACCTTTTCGCTTCACTCAGCTTTCCCATCGTCTCATAACAAAGAGCCTCCAAGAGCCTCCACTCCACTTCATTAGGCTCGACCTTGATCAGTTCTTTTACTAGCTTCACGGCCGTCTTCATCTTTCCACGCCTCATCATCGCGTACACGCCAACTTTCAGAGCTTCCACATTCTTCGGATCCTCCTCGACGAGCTTCTCAGACATCTGTGCGGTCTCATCCGGTGCAGGCATTGCAAGGCACGGCCTTCGATTGGTGAAACCCATGAGAAGAAACGAACCGAGAAGGAAAATCACGAATTTCCGTGAAAGGAGCTTGTGGATATGATCGATTGGGGCAGGAGAAGAGTGAACTGAGTGGGTGGCATTTGGAGATATCGTCAGTGTGGGTCGATGGAGGATCTTCGGTTTCAGGGATTGACATGGGCGGACGAATTGGGGTCGCAGAAGGGAATGGGGCCTAGGGTTTAAGAATTTTGGGGGTTGATGAAGAAGAAGATTTGACTGAGAGCTGAAGCTCAGGGAGAGAATGTTCATTGAGCTCATCGTTGATTGAACTAAGCCGCTGAAGACGAGGTTCTTCTTCACCATCAGAGACAGGGTTTTAACTTTTTGGAAATTGTTCTTTGATCCTTAAAGTTTGGCATAACTAAATATGGATCTCAAACATAGAAGCGTGTTTAATTAGTTAGACGCAAAAATAAAATAGTTAAGGAACCAATGAGGCATATCCTTATATTTGAAGTACTAAAAAGGTCATCTTTCTCTATTTATAAAACCTCCCCAGAACCCTAATCGCGCAAAGTTTAAACCTTTGCTACCGACGTCGCTCCATCAATCTTCCCGGCAGTTTCTCAAAGTAACCGCCGCAGAGCAGCCATGAAGAAGAAGGTCGATGAGCGCATAAGGACTCTTATTGAGAATGGAGTCAAGTCACGCCATCGTTCTATGTTCTTCATCGTTGGGGACAAGTTTCGCGACCAGGCACTGCTCCTTCACTTTGTATTTGATGTATTGTTGCAGTATTTGGTAGCAAGTTTCGTGCTTGAAGAACACTATATTGTTTCTCAAACTAGAGAAAGCCGCTCCTATCACTGCAGTCCACCCTTATCAATCTCGTTGCCATTTCAGAATAGTTGTTTTTCCAAATGTTTTTTTTCTTCCATCCCTCGGATATTTGAAGGTTTCTTTAGCTGGAGAAAGTGAATTTAAATTTATTGAATAATACCCAAAATGTTTATTGACAAGTATCTTGTCTTAAGTTCATTCTAGCTGTTCTTTTTACCAAACTAAAAAAATCGTGCTTACCATTTTACTGAGTTCTAAGCTGTATATGTTTTTGAAAATGATGAGTTGATTTTGAAGGACAAGAATGAAACCTGCCAATTGCCTCAAAATTTTGAATGAATGTATCTTGCTCTGGTATTACAGATTGTCAATCTTCACTATATGCTGACAAAGTCAGTCGTCAAATCTAGACCTTCGGTTTTGTGGTGCTACAAGGATAAGCTGGAACTAAGCAGGTTGGTGCTTCATAAATAAATGCCTTCTGCAATCTGCATATCCTAATTTCCCTCTAATTGTGACACTTCTTCTTCTGCCCCTTTCATTCTTATTGTGAAGGATAAAGTTATAAAGTGATTCAATTTGAACGATTACATGTAAAATTTTTTTTTTTTTTTTTTTTTACTTTATCCAACTGAGCTTCAGGCAAGTTAAATTTGAATAGTATGCTTTTGCATTGAAATTTTGATTTTTCATACTGTATGAACTTCTTTTGTCCCTTTTCCGCTATTTTCTGCATCATGCACCTTCTTGGTGCCTAAGTAATAAATTAGGACCTTATCATAAAAAGTAATGCTTTTGAACTGAACTTGTAAGTAAGTTGGAACTTTTTTTCTTTTGTGTAAATGTTTGTGTGGTTGAGCTTAACTCAGAATTTCTCTGCAGTCACAAGAAGAAACGAGCTAAGCAAGTCAAGAAGTTAATGCAGAGGGGACTCTTGGATCCTGAGAAGGCTGATCCTTTTTCACTATTTATGGAGACCGGTGGAATTACATATTGTTTGTACAAGGACTCCGAAAGGATTCTAGGAAATACATTTGGAATGTGCATTCTTCAGGTAACCTTTTTATTGGGCTTTCTCCTTGCACAATTCTTTCTTCATCTTGATATTTGATTACCATGCAAGTTACAAAGTTCCATTCTTAGTCACAATTTACTCTCTTATAGGATTTTGAGGCCATAACCCCAAACTTGCTTGCCAGAACAATAGAAACAGTAGAAGGTGGCGGAATAATTGTAGTGCTACTTCATTCTCTCACATCACTGACCAGTCTTTACACAATGGTGATGGTATGTATCAGCTAATTGTCGAGTTATCTTGACTGTGTTCTTGTACTATTATTTTACTCTTGCAGTTAATTTCATTAATGTTCTTGTCTGATGATCCTTTACTCCTCATTATTTTGGTCTGTAATTTCCTGCCAAAAGAATCCAAACATGATATCTTATTTGGAATTCTTTTCCTTAAGTCACAGTTCATTTTTTTGAGAAGATAGGAAATAAACATACTATTACAGTTAGTTGATTTAGTTTTATTGATGCAAACAATCTATTAGAATATGTTGCCATTTGATGATTGTGAAGTTATGATCTCTGTACTTCACTTCCATTAAATAGCATTGCAACTTACACAATTGTGTCTTGTATTCAGGATGTTCATGATAGGTTCCGAACTGAGTCCCATTCTGAGGCAACTGGACGGTTTAATGAGCGCTTCTTGTTGTCGCTTGCATCATGCAAAGCATGCTGTGTTATGGATGATGAGCTTAATATTTTACCCATTTCCTCTCATATTAGGTCAATTGCTCCTATTCCCGTTAAAGAGGTTGGTCTAAAATTCTGTGGCCTTTAAATTACTGCTCCCTCGATTAGTTATATAAATGAGTATTTCTCCTTCTATTGATGATGTAAGGACTCTGAGGGACTATCTGAAGCAGAGAGGGATCTAAAAGATCTGAAAGTTCAACTAAGTGAAGATTTCCCTGTTGGCCCTTTAATAAAGAAGTGTTGTACACTGGATCAAGTAAGTAGCTCTGCCAAAGTTTATGAATTGCTGGCAGTAAACTGCCATTGTGTTTTGGTGAGTCTTATTCACTGAATGTGGTGACAGGGGAGGGCTGTAATTACATTTCTTGATGCAATATTGGATAAAACACTCCGTAATACAATTGCACTACTTGCTGCTCGTGGTCGTGGTAAATCAGCGGCCCTTGGTTTAGCCATTGCTGGAGCTGTTGCTGCTGGGTACTTCTTGTTTCTGATATACCATTTTAGTTCATCACCACTAAAAAGGTGTATTTTGTTGCTGAGATTTCCAACTTCTGATGAGATGCTTGGCCATTTATAGGTATTCAAATATCTTTGTTACTGCACCAAGTCCGGAGAACTTGAAAACTTTATTTGATTTTGTTTGCAAGGGTTTCGATGTGCTTGAATACAAGGTACCTAAACTTCTTTGTGGCAGTTTATATATATATTTTTGTACGTGATTCTTCTTTTATTCTAGACTATGAGTTGGATTTGATGTGAATATTTAATTTTGTCTCGAGCTCAATATATTTCTCTATACTGCAGCTGTTATATATTGCATGCTTATATGTATCTGCGATTTTTTCAGGAGCATTTAGATTATGATGTGGTAAAAAGTACCCATTCAGAATTTAAAAATTCTACTGTAAGGATCAATATATTCAAGCAGCACAGACAAACAATCCAGGTTTTTTTTTTGTGCTCAATTTCAGAGTATCCATTAGAGCATCTGCTCTTTGGTTTGAGCTGGATATTTTTTTTCTTCTTTTCTGCAGTACATACTGCCACATGAGAATGAGAAGCTTTCACAAGTGGAGTTGTTAATTGTGGATGAAGCAGCAGCAATTCCACTTCCAGTTGTCAAATCCTTGCTTGGCCCGTATTTGGTCTTCCTCTCATCCACTGTCAACGGGTATTGTTTTGTCTTATATACTATCAAGATTCTTATTCATGTTAATTTACTGCGACTAATGTTGCTGAATGATTCCTTCTCTTTTGAAGTTATGAAGGGACTGGTCGGTCTTTATCACTGAAACTTATCCAGCAGTTGGAAGAACGGAGCCGCATTACAGCTAATTCTGAAGGAAACTCTGTTTCTGGTAATTCTGAACGTCATTTTCATTTTACGCGTTATCCAAAAATATTTCTATCTTTTAAATTTTCATCATCTTTTAAATTTTCATCATCTTTTAAATTTTCATCATCTTATAAAAAATGCTCAATTTTGGCGCTCTTGGTTTCAGGTCGTCTCTTCAAAAAAATTGAGCTGACAGAATCAATTAGATATGCCTCTGGTGATCCGATTGAATCCTGGCTCAACGGTTTACTTTGCTTGGATGTTGCTAATCACATCCCAAACATCAGCAGGTATTTATACCCTTGAAAGTCTCAAACTTGTGGAATCGAAATTCCCAACTCTGTTTACTGACATTGGTTCATTTTCATATAATTAGGTTACCACCACCTGGTGACTGTGATCTGTTTTATGTTAATCGCGACACACTATTTTCCTACCATAAAGATAGTGAGTTATTTTTACAGGTGAGTTCGCAATTGCCTTCATTTCTCTCACTCTCTAGCAAAATAACACATTTTTAAAAATTTCACATTCTGACTTGCAGAGGATGATGGCCTTGTACGTTGCTTCTCACTATAAGAATTCTCCCAATGACTTACAATTGATGGCTGATGCTCCAGCACACCATTTGTTCGTATTGCTTGGTATGTGTCCTTTATTTGTGGGTGGATTTTTCTTTTAGGTATTCTTCAGAATCTGATATTCTCTAAATGTATTTATAGGCCCCGTTGATGAATCCAAAAATCAGCTACCTGATATTTTATGCGTTATTCAGGTAATTACTTCCTTTGATCTGTTTCAATCACTTGATCACATCTAGATGGAACAATCTAATTGTGGTAGGATTGAGTTTTTAACCTGCCAATGGTTAATTAGAGAGTACATAATTTTATTTCTTATATTTCTTTTGCAAGGTTTGTCTTGAAGGCCAAATATCTCGTAAGTCTGTCCTCAAAAGTTTGAGTGAAGGCCACCAGCCATTTGGAGATCAAATCCCCTGGAAATTTTCCGAGCAGTTTCAAGACACTGTTTTCCCTACTCTTTCCGGGGCTAGGATTGTGAGAATCGCTACACACCCTAGTGCAATGAGGGTAATTAGTACTTACACATGCGGAATTGCCTTCCTGTTAGAAACATAATGGTCTACACTATTTTCTTCTTACCATGCTTTGCTGAAGGTGTCTTTTTTACCTCTTGCAGCTCGGGTATGGCTCAGCTGCTGTCGGTCTCCTATCAAGGTAAGTACTGCAGTGCAGTAATGTCCAATCAAATATGATGATGATAGTGTAGAAATATATAACATGGGTCGGATATAGAGCAACATAACAGGTTAATAATTTTTGACTGAACTTACGAAATATTCTAGAAGATAATATAAAATCTAATCTCTAAGATAAAATATTATCTCCAACAGATAAAAATGAAAATGTACACACTGCAGATATTTTGAAGGACAGTTGGCTCCTATTTCAGAAGCAGAGGTTGAAAACACCGAGGCCGATCAAGTCCGAGTCACAGAGGCAGCGCATAAGGTACATTCTTGATACTTGTTTTGATAATTAAAAGTTTTTTCTTCATTTGTTTTCAAATATTAAGATTTATTCTTTTAGGCATCTCTACTTGAAGAAAATATTCTTCCAAGGACAAATCTTCCACCATTGCTTGTGCATCTTCAAGATCGACGGCCTGAGAAACTCCATTATCTTGGTGTCTCTTTTGGGCTCACTCTTGACCTTTTCCGCTTTTGGAGGAAGCATAAGTTTGTTCCATTCTATGTTGGCCAAATTCAAGTTAAGAAATATCCAACTATAAGTTTGCATCCGTAAATAACGTAATTTGCTTCTTGATCGATTTTCTGACGCATTGCCTTGGATTCAGAATACTGTAACGGGCGAGCATACATGTATGGTGTTGAAGCCACTGAACAATGATGATATAGAAGACAGTGGGTCTGATGAATGGGGTTTTTTCAGTCCATTTTACCGAGGTATTACCAAAGTAACTTATTTTTGTTATAGTAATAAAAGTATATATTTTTTCTTGTGTTGAAGTCACAATGAGCTTAGATACCACATCAGTGGTTTACACGAATATTAGGGACCATATAAACAAATGGTATAACCAAATAGTTTTAGGATGGAACCTCATTTGTATAAGTGATTGCCTTTTGTTTGTCCATTAGGTTTGACTCGGTCCGATATAGAATTTACATCTTGAATAAATGATTTTAACGTAATTTTTTCTGGGATGTCCGACCAGATTTCAAGCAACGGTTTGCGAAACTTTTGGCTTATGGATTTCGGAATATGGAGTATAAACTTGCAATGAGGCGAGTGCAGACATTATTTTTAGTATAAAGTTACTATTTTTATTATTATTAACCACAACTTTTATATACTAATTTTAATTTATGAATGGCAGCCTAGTTGATCCAAAAATCAATTTCAATGATGATGAGAACGACCCGTCTGGTTCAGAAGGATTTGTGAAGCATCTCAAAGAAATCATCTCACCACATGATTTGAAGCGTCTTGAAGCTTATACAAACAATCTTGCAGATTATCATATGGTAATTTTCTCATTTAATCTTTAATTCTTTTCAATTAAGTCTAGATTTGACTAAAACATTTGTTTTGCAGATCCTGGATATTGTTCCGACTCTATCACACTTATATTTCCAAGAGAAGCTTCCTGTTTCGATGACATATGCTCAGGCATCTATTTTGCTCTGCATTGGATTGCAGCACCGTGACTTCACCTATCTTGAGGTTCGTGTCTGTTCGTGAATTCTTTTGTCCAAATTAGTATCAATTAACCACGAATTACTTTTTTACTGCCTCAGCCACACTATTTTTACTGTTCTTGTATGCAGTCTAGGCACTTAAAGAGTCTATCCTTGGATTTTTTAATTGTTTTTTTCCAGGGACAGATGAAGCTAGAGAGGGGGCAGATAATGTCTTTATTTATGAAAGTGATGAAGAAATTCAACAAATATCTATACAATGTCGCTTCCAAGGAGATAGAGTCCGCACAACCACGCATAAAAGAGGTATGATCGGTCACTGCTAGTTACTTCAAAGCATAGAGCTAGGAAATAATGTCTAATTTCAATCATGAGAAAGCGCTGAAATCATACTTTCCAGTAAAGTTTCACTTTTACAGTGTGCATCCATCAAAGAATGCTTTTTATAGATTTATAACTATCAAACCCCAATAATGAACTAGATTAAAAGATTGCCGTAATCCGATCCTCTAAGTTTTATTTATTAAAGTAGTTGTAGAAAGCGTTCGGTATGCCAATTTCAGTGGTTTCTGGACATAATGAAATGCGGGTGTGGTTTTAAATTTGTAAAAAAATCGTTTCTTTTGCAGGTTGTGTTGCCATCTGCAACTCTCATGACCTCTCTAGATGATGATCTAAAAGACGGGGCAAGGAAAGTCCAGGTAGCGTTCTACATTATTACTACAACTACTACCACTACCTTGTATCAATCTCTTGCTAATTTTTCGAACAAAACCCAATTTTTCATTTTTGGCAATGCTAGGATGAGATGAACACGCAGGCGGCTATGTTAGGGTTGACAGATGGGGTTCTGCAGCAGTATGCAATTACTGGTGGAGAAGCCGATTTTGAGAAGGCTCTGCAGAGTAAGCGAGGGAAGATTAGTTCAGGCGCTGTTATCAGTGTGAAATCCAACAGAGATCAGGCGGAAAAACGAGGGAAGCACAAAGAAGGCGGGAAGAGACCGAGTGGCAGCAACGATCATCATCGTTCAAAATCAAACAAGAAATCGAAGCATTAGTGGGTGG
The DNA here is from genome assembly GCA_946814005.1 of Chamaenerion angustifolium. Taxonomy (NCBI): domain Eukaryota; kingdom Viridiplantae; phylum Streptophyta; class Magnoliopsida; order Myrtales; family Onagraceae; genus Chamaenerion; species Chamaenerion angustifolium. The sequence continues at coordinate 1,921,459 of OX328281.1, forward strand.
TTATAGATGGGTTGTTTTGTATGTTATAACATTTTTGAAATGATACTTTTCAATTAAGAATCTATGCAGTTGTTTTTATAAAACACACCATGATCAGTGTGTGGTTAAAAGCTAGAATTGATATCCATACTGAATTCCAATACACGAATGTTGAGATGAATGAAAGCTGCCTTGGAGTATAAGATTTGAAAAGTTTTAAGTTTCTTAACAAACAAGCAACGCCAAATTCTATCCATAGAACTAGGGGTGAGCTTGGGCGGGCTGGGCCGGTTTTTTTGGCAAGACCGAGCCCGAGCCCGAAATTTCGGTCTTCACCTTTGTAAGACCGAGACCGACTTTGGTATAAAAAGCCCGTCCGAGTCGTCTTGCTTGACTCGGGCCGGTCTCGGTCCATTACCGAAATTTTCAGTCCAAAAAAACAAAACTTTTTTGTCCAAATTTTCACCAAATTTAGAACATACAAACACAAAACACAATAAATTAGCACATGTGTGGTGGGAGTTGCTAACTTGCTGAGTTTTTTAGAATGCGGAGGCGATAGTCCGAGACCTAGTTGGAGAAGTTGATGTATAGTATAGTATTTTGTATTAGGGTTTTAGACAACTCGGTCCGGGCCGGTCCGAATCGGGAATTTCGGGAAACCCCCCGAGACCGAGTCCGACTTTAGAGGAAAAAACTCATCCGCTCGGTCTCGGTCCTAGTCGGTCTCAGTCTTAATCGGACCAGTCTCAAACCGATTTTGTCGAAATTTCGGTCTAGCCAAATCTTTTTTTCTCACCCTTAAGTAGAACCACAAAATAGCTGATCTTCATCACTTGCTCTGATCTTCATCACTTGCTTAATAACTCTTCACCAATCTCAATATATTACCTTTATATCCACAGCAGCTCGTGACTGTCTCCCGATTACAACTTTCCAAGGTTGTCTTTCTCAAGTTATCCAGAAATCATCAAGCATCTCTCAGCTCAATCGAAGCCTGCAGACATTAATGTTTGAAGATAGTCTTATGTTTTTATTGTTTCCCAGATATGTGATCATTCTTTCTGTAATTTTCATCATTGCTGACTCTTTCCAATCTGCTGTTTTACTCACATAAGGTTCGTTTGATAGTTGTGTACTATATATATACGTGACTGAAGACTTGTTTAGCCTTGAAAACAGTGTTCCTGAGTAGGGCTGACAATGGTTAGGGTATGGTACGGGTATGACAAATACCATGATCATACCATATTTTTAAACCACATACCATAACCATTACAAGTACAATTTTCAATACCATAACCATTAAAATAACCGTGGTTATTAATCACGGTTTTACCCGTATACCCATATTTATTTCACACATGTAATATAATATAACACCGAAAATTTTATTTAAAAAAATACATAAATCTATATTGTCAACAATAAAAAATATATAAAACTAACATCATAATTATTTATTACATGTATGTACAATAACTTCCATTATTTAGTATATATTAGTTTATTAATAATAATTAATTATTATATTTATATAATAACCCTGGGTATAACCATGAGTATAGCTCAAATACCATAACCATAACCATTATGGGTAGAAAATTCATCACCATAACCGCACCACACCATAATGGTACGGTTAACCATTTTAAACAGTAACGGTTATAGCCATGGTTATTGGTTTTTCACCGCACCATTGACCTATTCATGAGTTTTTTTTTTGCAGATTAATCTGGAACTGATACCAATTATTGCAGAATAATGTGTTTCATTGCAATATTGTTGCAGCAAGAGGACAATATGATGATATACTCTTGATGGAAAAATAGAATTATTTTCCCTAAACACAGCAGTCTCGTTGCTTGTTTCTTCAACGCAACAAATTTGCATGGAAAAGGAAGTAACACGACACATTATCTTAACTTACAACTCCATTTTAGACTCTTCTTCTTCACCGGAAATCTTCATTTTATCAGTCGTTTTCTGCACCGTGTTTCTGACCTCTTCGGCTGTAGATTTAGCCGATCCCTCCACTGCATCTTTACTCGTCTCAGAGCTCTTCTTCACCGCCTCCTTTATCTTCTCCGTTGCTTCTTTCAGATTGGCATCCTTTGGAGACCTGAAGCTTTGATGCAGTTACTATTTCATGAACTCGTAATTATGAACGTGATGAAGTAAATCGTTGATGACTGAAGAAACTTACTCTAAATCCTGAGAAGTAAGCTGCATTCGTAGCTGGTGCAACCGATCCTTGATCTTCATCCATGAGCTTTTGTATGATTCTCTTGTTGTAGAGATTGCATGAATGGCTCTTTCTGCAAGAGATAGCTTCTGGTTGTTATGGTGTGATGTATCTGCATCGAGAGATGGAAAGGAAAGCAAGAACATGAACAAGATGAAGAAGAAAGTGTTTGTCATTTTTGTGAAGTTTTTCATGGATTCTGTGGGTTAGTTTGTATAGTTGGAAACGAGTTCCAATGTCATCTTATTGCGAGGAAATAGAGAGTGAAAGGTTCTTTGAAAGTTTCAAACTTAAAAGTCTCGATCTGCATGCAGGAAAATAGAGAAAAATATTGTTACAAATTATATATACTAAGGGTTAATAACTAAGTTATTGCTCCAACTTTAGTCACTTTACACGTTATTACTCGAACTTTAATATTAACTTTGACACTTGGGTAAATTGTTACCTCATTTAAGTTTTCAGTTAAATATAAATGAAAAATGACGTGACAGCATATAATTGGTCCATAATTTAAAAAATTATATAATTTGTCTAAAAATACTAGAAAAATAAAATAAAAGGTTTTTAAAAAATGGAATATTAATAGAAAAAATAATAGTTTATAATATAATTTTTTTATTAAAAAATAAATAATAAATTATTAGTTTTTTTTGTTGGTTTCATATTTATGAGTAAAAATATTATATTAAAAAATCTTATTTTATCTATTAATTTTTTAGATTTTGTTTTTGAAATTTTCTATATTTTTTTGAATTTTTTAAAAAAATAGTTTTCTAAATTATTGACTAATCATGTGTTGACACGTCATTTTCCGTCCATATTTAATAAAAAAAACTAAACGGAGGTAACAATTTGCCCCAAGTAGGAAAATACACGTGACAAAATTGTGACAAAATTTGAAAAAACAAAGTTCAAATAGCAATTTATAAGGTGCCCAAAGTTGGAGTAATGATTTGGATATTAACCATACATACTAATTGTCCATATTATTTTACCGATAATGACTTTTGAGATGAAATGTTAAAAACACCTTTCTTATTCCATATATTATCACATATTTTCCAATTACACAACATTGAATCCTTAACCCAATACAATCACACTAAATATTTGACACAAAACTAAAAATACTACAAACCACAAGCTCATGCCCTTCTAACTCTGACTTTCAATCCATTTTTCATGCATAGTATGGTCGAATAACTCGGTGTCGCATCGTGTCCATCCACCACCTCCAAATGGAACTTCTGAATGATCGCAGCAGTGACCGTCTTCATCTGTGTCAATCCCAGTTCTTTTCCAATACAGCTCCTTGGACCAGCAGCAAATGCTGGAAACTTGAAGGATGGTTCGTGCTTGATCCCTCCCTTGGCCGTAATCCACCTCTCAGGCTTGAATTCCAGGCAGTCTTTGCCCCAGATCGAGGCCTTCCTCCCCATTGCATAGAGGTTGAACATGATCCTAGTCTTGGGGGTTACAGCATGACCACTTGGGAGGATGTCGGGTTTTGTTGGTCTCTTATGTTGCCAATGGACTGGTGGGTAGAGCCTCAAGGACTCGGATATGGCTCCGTGTAAATAAACTAGCTTGTTGATATTGGGAAATACTTCTCCATTTGATGAAGAAACTGAACTGATCTCTTCTCTAATCTTCGTCTCCACAGAAGGGTTCCTTGAGAGGTTCCAGAAAAACCAGGCCAGACTCGAGCCGGTGGTGTCTCTCCCAGCAAGAAGGAGGTTCAGGATGGTGTCTCTCAGAAACCTAGTTAAACATAGCTGTGGTGACGCCGGAGTAGACACTGCAAAATGCAATATATATATATATATATAGAAAATAGCCCAAATACACCCATGTTTTACTAATGTTCTTTCATGCTAAGTTATAAAAACTTGTTAGATGCATCAATAGTTAAGTATCCATTCAATTTTTTACTGTTAAATATATTAAAATAATAATTTTATGCTCTTGCTTTTCTTCATATCATCTTCAACATTAAATCCAATTCCAAAATGCAGATTTCAAATTCGAATTCTACCCAAAACTGCATTTGGGATTAAATTCAAACCTAAATATGCATTTTTCGGGTTCGAATTCAACCCTAAATTGCATATTTGAGTTCAAATTTAACTCAAATCTTCATTATTGGGTTGAATTCAAACCCAAATCAGCATTTTCGAGTTGAATTTGAATCCCAATATATGTTTTTTGGGTGACTTAAGTATTAAAAATTATATGAAGATGAATAACAGGGTAAATTTATCATTATGACATATTTAACAGCAAAAATGGATGGAATATGTCAAAAATGAATGGATAGTTAACTGTTAATGCATTTAACAATATGTTCAAACGTATACGTGCAAATTACTACATGAGTGATATAAATAACTAGAAATCTGATCCGCTCTTTGCGCTATATGTATTTATATATATATATATATATATATATAATTACTAATAAGTATAAATATATATAATAAAAAAATTATTCTTCATGTATTAAATTTTATATTGGCCTCACATAAATATAATAGAGTACATAATATTAGACATAAAACTATATATTAATTTATAAAAAAGATAAATAACACAAAAAATACTTATAATTTGGTCTTAGCAATAAATTTTAATAACAAAGTTTAATATGAGCACTTAATTGATATTTTATTGATTTTTATAAAGTATAATACTATCAATTTTAGTATTTTAATAAAAAATTATAAATTCACATAGATGTTATTTCTATATACGAAGCTCTACATAATTATATAAAAATATTAAGAAACTATACTAATAATATTAATATTTTTTTATATATGTGTTAAGAAATGTATTTTATGCATAATTATAATTGTGTACATAATGTTAGACATGCAACTATTAATTTAGAAAAAAAATATATGCAATACATAAAATTAATTATAATTTAGTATTATAAATAAAGCTTAATAACAAAATTTCACATGTGTACTTATTTCATTATTTAATTTCCATGAAACATAATATTATAAAATTTAGTATTTAAATACAAAATTATTAAATTCACATGTGAAAAATGGAGAATTTTAAAGTGAGCTATATGACATGGATAAGTAAGAAGTTATTTTAACTATTTATTCTCAATATATATATATTAACTAGAATATACGTACTTGTCATCGTTACAGTCCAACCCTGAGATCTCATCTTTGTCCATGGCTATATACGATGCTAACAGATCAGTCCCCTCTTCATCTGATCCGTGTCCGCCATCTTTGAGAATCTCCTCTCTTCTTCTCTTGATGTACTCTGCAATAACTTCATCGAAAGTCCGCCATGCTTTCATGAACTTCTTCTCCTCTCCAACTCCCAGCCGTCTTTGAAGCTTCCATACAAAGTGCGGTACGATATGACGATAAAAGATCACCTCCATGGAATCTTCCAATGCAGTTGCAAACGGCACCTCTGGAAGTTCAATGGACAGAGAAGCCGGGTCGAATCCGGTGATCAATTTGCACGTCGAATCAAATGTATACCGTTGAAAAAGATCTTGAACATCAACGATCGTACTGCTCTCCATGATCTGATCAAGTATAGGGATTAGACAACTCTTGACCTTGTCCTGACTAGTCCTGACGATGTAGCTGTAGAACTTTCTTTGACTGACCAAGGCCACGGCAACCTTTCTCTGGTTCTTCCACGTAGGGCCGTCGGTGTTGATGATCCCGGTGCCGAAAATGTCGAATATGTCCCTGTATTCAGGGCCTTTAGGGTAGTTGATGAAGTTTGAGCTCATAACGTGGTGGATGTTGTCAGGGTTGATGGTGACCAATATTTCACTCATCTCTGAGAACCAGGGACCTTTGAAGAGGAAGGTGCCGTCACTCAGAGGACAAACCAACTCTGTTATCCAGTCGTTGACGCGGTGAAGGTTAAGGACTAAGCTCGGAAACATTCCAATGACGGGCCAGTTGGTAGGGAAGCCAGTTTTGTTGCCAAGGCAGCGAATAAGCAAGAAGAGTAGGATGCTAACAACAATCTCGGAAAGACCGGGAATAGTCATTGTTAACATTATGTTTGTTGTGTTTTCCAAGTGGAGTGAGTTAAGGGTGTGAAGTTCATACGCTCAAGGAAACTATTTATAATATGGCTTGCATGCTGGCGGACGTAATCTTAGATTTCGGCAACTTGTCTCTTCGATCCTTGGGATGCTCAGATTTTGTCCTTATTTCCAATAGAGTTAATTATTTAAAAACAAAAACGATTGATAACCATAATATTCTATTACAGGGAAACCAATCTCAGCTAACAACTTGTATAACCATAATACTTTTGCAAGGTATCGAGCTATTCCTCTGAATTCTACCTCAGCACTCGAAAGTTCTACCACCTTCTGCTTCTTACTCTTCCAGATGACCAAGTTTCCTCCAACCAGGGTAAAGTAACCTGAAGTAGACCTTCTATCTTTCGGATTTCTTGTCCAATCCGCATCTGTATACGTCTCTATATCAAGGTGTCCATTCTTCTAGAACAAGATTTCTACTCCTGGAGATCCTTTCAGATACCAAATGACTCTCATAGCACCCTCCATATGGTTAACTTGTGACTCATGCATAAATTGACTAAACACTCCTACTGCATATGCAATATCATGCTTTGTATGAAAGAGATAAATTAGCTTTCCCACCAGATGTTGATATCGAATCTGATCTGCTGGTTCTGCATCTTTTACTATCTTCAATCCATGATTAACCATAATGAGAGTATCTGCCGGTTTACAGTCAAGCAGGCTTGTCTCAATTAATAAGTCTAAGATGTACTTTATTTGAGAGATGAGAATACCTGTCTTTGAGCGCAGTACTTCAATCCCCAGAAAGTATTTCAACTCTCCTAAGTCTTTCATCTCGAACTCTTTAAACAAATTATGCTTAAGTTGTAATATTTCTTCAGAATCGTTTCGTGTAATGATCATATCGTCAACATAGATAATCAGAGTTACTCTACCTTGTTTCCATTTTAGGAACAAGGTATGATCAGAGTTACTCTGATGATATCCATACTTCTTCATCGCAATCGTGAACCTCCCAAATCATGTCGAGGGTGACTGTTTTAAGGAATTAACCAAACCAACCTAATCGGACTAGATCTGTTCTCCTCATTTGGACCCAGAAAATAAGGAATTTCTATTGGATTTGAGTAATACATTTATGTTTATAATATGAGTTTCAAGTCACTTCTTTTTATCTAATGTGGTAAATGGTAGACCCGGTTCATAATCTTTGTCTTGGTAGGTGGTTGAGCCTTGCAAGTCACCTATTGTTGAACTATTTTCTCCCATTGGTACAGACCTTCAACCTTGCAAGCTCGATTACAATCCTAAGTCATCTCTGATACGATTTGTAACACCTCAAATTCGAGTGACTGACCCCACTAGTCCAACCAACCCGACTGAATTTGTTCTCCTCGTTTGGAGACAGAAAAAGAAGAATTCATGTTGGACTTGAGTAGTACATTTCCGCTTATATGAATTTTAAATCATTTCTTCCTATCTGATATGGGATAGAGTATCACCAACAATTCCCTTCCAAGTAAAGAGGCGACGTCACTACCTCATAAGAGAGTCGATACTTGGACTTTTACAGTCTGTTTCTTTCACTGAATAAGGAATACATAATATGAATAGGGAATAAGAAATATGAGATAATAATATGAAGTTGTTTGGTTGGTAGATTTGAATGAAATGGAATAAGGAATTCCAATGTTTCTTTGGTGGAATGATATATGGAAATGGAATGGAATATGGTAAAATGATATATATGCCATTACTTTCATATGCATAATATATAATACAAATAACTTGAATTAATTATAAAAATTAAGAATAATAAAACTTATAATATATTTAATTAATAATTAATACAGTTAATTAATTAAGATAAAATAGTTGAATTAATGTAAATTTTAATATAAATCCATTCTTTTTACCAATACTTGAATTTATATTTACCCAAACAATCATAACCGTAATTACAATATCCAAAATATCATATTCCATTACAAATGACCATACACCTAGAACCAAATGATCATACACCTAGAATCATAGCCAGTCCTCGTCCTCATTGCTTCATGTCCTGATCCCGACCTTCTCATTGCCTTCAAATAGCATAATTCGCCTTCAACACCGAATCAAGAACCTGATTGATCAACAAATCAATACATACATAATCATGTATTAGCAACGTATCGTGATAATCACATAAACAGAAACCCCATATATTTATGCAGGCAAAACCATGCAGTGATCGAAAGCATCACAAGACCAAGAACATCAAACAAAACCATGCAAACATCAATGAACTCAATTTCTCATTTTCTCAATAACATCAATTTCTTCAAACAAGAACAAGAACATGAACATTTTCGGCCAGAACCACAGAACCCACAATGTCTTCGTTGATTCATTGGGAACCCACAATCACCAATTCTGGGTTCCTACATGACAATCAGAGCAAATCAACCCAACATACACAATCAAGCAAACCTTAATTCGATTCAAACAGCCACGCATATGCAAAAATCAATGAAAGAAATTCTAGAGGATACCTGATGCTCTCAAATACTGAACAGATCATGGATTGAGAAGTCAACGTACAATATTTGAGTTGTTGATGCCTCATATCTATCACATAAGGTAGGTAATGCATGAGGTTTGATGGATCTTTGTTACCTAGTCTCGTTTTCGTTTTTTCATTTCTTTTCTTTGATGGAGAGGTGACATAGATGGATATAGACCTTCAATTTAAATGAGTATACATGAAATTTTCCAACTGAATTAACTTCCTTTCATGGCATACTTATTTTTATTTCTACAACAAAATGAGTTTGGAAGACATAAAATTATTACTGTTAGGATCTTAAAGACTAGTTCGTTTAAGGATTATTAATAAAAATAGAGATAAATTTATTTATATTTTTAGCAAATTAGAAGATTTAATTATATGATTATAAGTCGGGTTTATTTTTATTATTATTAATAGTTTATTTTATCACAAATTATTAATAGTTAGCACATAATTATATATATAGGTTGTTCGGGTCAAATACTATTCCAAATGAATATTATATATATATATATATTATAATATATTCACTATTCATAACGAAACCAACCATCCCACGTTTTGTTGGATCCAAATCCAATTGAAGTTAAATAGATGGCCAAAAAATAAATTGAAGTTAAATCAATTGTTGGAAAAACAAATTAAATCAATTAATACATATTTTCACACGTTTGTGGCGGCTCATTACTTAAATTATATCTTTTACCGACAAAAAAATAATATCGTCGGTAAAACCTAATTACCAGCGAAACTAATTTTTGTCGGTAAATTTTATTTGTATCGATAATTTGTATTTTTGTCAGTAAAAAAAAAAATTATCGACGACATGACATAATATTATCGGTAAAAATATATATTTATCGTACATTACGTTAAATTTAATCTTTTACCGACAAAAAAATAATATTGTTGGTGAAACCTAATTTACCGACGAAACTAAATTTTTGTCGGTACATTTTATTTTTATCGATAATTTTTATTTTCGTCGGTAAAAATATTTTTTTTATCAACGACAATATGTACATTACGTCGATAAATATTAATTTATCGATGACTTACTGACTATTTTTATTTTTTGTCAGTAAAGACATAATTTTACTAACGAAACCAAAAGAAATTTACCAACAAAACTGAAATTTCTGTCGGTAAAGTAAACGGTTTTATTTTGTTAAAAAGCCGGCTTGTTTCATACCCATGACCTTGTAGTATATATCCAGTTCCCTTACCACTAAGCCAAATAACACTTGTACTACTTTAATCAAATATTTAATACTTGTGCATGTTTCAACATTTTCTTTTGGTTTCAATTTATTATTGGGCGGGAAAGTGGTGAGAGGGCGGCAAACATACCTAGCTATCCTCCTAATTAACGCTTTTGGTGCTTGAAGCACTCTTAATCTTAGATGTGTTGTAGAGGAAGATGAAGATGAGGAGATACATGCGATAAATTACTACCACAACCTCAAGAAATCGAAAGTTTATGGAGATTCGCTCCACCTTATTTCGATGAGGACGTCAGCGTTTGATTTCATGACGGAAACGATCGCACCATGTAATTTTCTTGAACCTCAGTTTTCGTGTTTCTCAATCAATTTATTGGCTTTGATTTAGTCTTGATTTTTCATTGTAGTTGATGAATTTATGTTGTATGGTTCCTCTGCTCAGACAGATCACTCGGTGCCTCAATAGCTCTCATTTTCAGGTTCGGACAAACCACGTTAATGTAGTCTTCTACTTTGAAGTATGAATGGTTCTCTATGCGTGTAGGTCTCCATGGATAAGCTTTAAAACTCTAACTTTGCAGATATACATGTAAATGCAATCTATATTCTCTGCTATACAAAACATGTACATGTTTGATCAATACTTTCATTCGGAAAATGTCTGGCTTTATCTGCCTGAGTTTTAGTAATTGGATTGGATTTTTGAATCAAGTTTCCAACTGTTACATGGCAGAATGAGCCATCTTCTTCTGGAACAACGAACATGTCGTGGGTCTAATCGCTCAGAACGGAAGTGTGCTGAATTATTTGAGGAATGTGAGAAGCAGTACAACACCAAGGTAGAGAGAGCCATGGAAGTGGAAGCACATCGAGAGTTGGTGTTTTTATGAATTCCCAATTCATCATTATTGGTTGAATGAAATTCGAATTCAATGTAGGCTTGGCCAAATAAACCGGTTCGGGCGAACTGGTCTGGTCTGGAACTGGTTTGGTTCGAACCGGTTCAGCCGAACTAGTTCCAAAACCAGACCAGTATTTTTTGCCTTCAAATAGAACAGTTCAAAATAGTACCAAAAATCCAGTTCGAATCGGTTCGACTCGACTCGTTTTTTAATACTGGTTTATACTTAAATTTAAATCAAACCACTTTAAACCTATATAATTTTAGAACCGGTTTGAAGCAAAATCAACTAAACCTAGAGATGTCTTCAATAAACCAAACCTAGAGATATATTGGACTCTCGTATGTTGATGTTGGACAGGATTTTAGTCGGTTGTGGAACAGATTTTCAATCAGTTCAGTGTGTTTTTCAGTCGGTTCAGTATATTTTTCAGTCGGTTCAGTGTTTTTTCAGCCGGTTCAGTATTTTTCATTTGGTTCAGTATTTTTTTAGACGGTTCAGTGTGTTGGCCAGGATTTTCAGCCGGTTTAGGTTCGGTTTGAACCGGATGATTTCAGAACCAAAATTGTTATTAAAAAAAACAGACCAGAACAGTTCGAACCGGTTCTGAATCGATTCGAACCAGACCAGTTCTTTTTTCCTTAAACCAGACCAGTTTTTTTAGAAACAGAAAAATATACTGGTTTTTTTCAAACCAGACCAGTTCAGTTCAGAACCGGTTCGACCCCGAACCGGTTCATGAACAAGCCTAATTCAATGGGTATTGTAAAATCATGTTCATGGTTGAATAAAATTTGAATTCAAACACTAAGTTCTTGAAGAATTTGAATTTGGTAAATGTTGTATTTGAATTTGTAAATTTATTATTATTTTTTAAATGATTTATTCTTTTACCGACATAATTTTTCGTCCGCATAAGATGTATAACGACCACACTGTTTTTGTTAGATAGAGCCTTACTTTCAGAGTTTTTTCAAAAAGTAGTCATGTCAAAAAAAAAAATGAAAGTAGCTATGTCCGGAAATTATTGGGGAAAATGTTCGTAGGCGCTACTTGGGGTAGGGTCTTGAATCAAGTTGCTACTAGGGTTGACAGTGGTTAGTGTATGGTACATGTATGTCAAATACCATAACCATACCATATTTTTAAATTGCATATCATAACCATAACTATTACGAACAGTTTTCAATACTATAATCATATCCATAACTGTGATTATTAACCACGGTTTTAACAGTATACCCATATTTATTACCACATGTGAAATATAATTGAACATTATAAATGTTATCTTAATAAATACATAAAGTTATGTCACAAATAACAAAAATATTCAACATTAGCACCATTCAAAATTAACACTAATACTATTTACCATTTAAATCATTCAATTACAGTTCACCCTGGAATTATAGATTTGTGAAATCTAAAAGTAAAAATCATGCTTCTGTTATTAGTATTTATTAATATTACATTATTGTTTTGTTTATATAATAATCATGGTTATAACCATGGATATGACTAAAATACAATAACCCTAACCATTACGGGTAGAAAATTCATCAGCATAACTGCACCGCACCGCACCATAATGGTACAGTTAACCTAACCATATTAAAAAATAACAGTTATAACCATGATTATTGATTTTTCACTGCACCATTGTTGGCCCTAGTCGCTACATGGGGTAGCGCTTCCGATTCAATGTGCTACCTAGGGTAGGGCATTGAATAAAGTTGCTACCTGGGGTAGTGTTTTTTATTTAATGCGCTACCCCATGTCGGAGATGGAACGTGTTGGTCTTGGGCTGTCAACGTTCGCACAATGCGGTGAGCAATTTTGGATCAAGTTTAGGATGTGACATATGAACCACATCCCATAAACCAACAACTTGCACAATGGTCTTTGCCTCTTCTAAAATGATATTATTCTCTACTTTTAAACATCTAAATAAAATAATTTGGTTGTCACTCGTATTTGAGGAACGATGTTTATCTTGTTCTTAAAGTATGGATGTGTAAACGGGACCGGCGTTTAAGGCATTCTCTCCAAAAGAACGACTTCCTAACATGACGTGTGACAACATAATACCTCTACAATTAAAAATAAAATAGAGTTGTAATTTTCAACTACAATATATATATATTTTACACAATTTTAAATATTTTAAATATATGTAGATAATTATGAATAATATATTTATATCTCAGTATATATATAAACATATACATATAAATAATCAATAAAATGCATAATATAAAAACTGTTAAAAAAAAAGTAAGTAAACCTCATGGCGGCGGCAAATCTACACGGGGGTGGTCCTCCACGGCAGAATGAGAGGGACGTGAGGAATACTGGACAATTGGAAGCGACCTTCGTCTAGCCGGTGGCACGACGGCGCTGCGAGGGAGTCTTGTCGTTCTTCGGTAGGCGGGCACAGGAGCGTGACAGAGCTTTCACCATGGAACCGCATGGGTGGCGGGCTGAGAGGAGGATGGGTGCGGCGAGGTGGGTCGGGGCTGGAGAAGAAGCGGGTCAACCGAGGGGGGGTTGCAGCTGTCGAAAATGCTGGGATTAGATAGGGGAGGGTTGGCCGAATTTAAAGAGGGGGGACAAATTATTTCGTCAAGTCGCTACTTGGGGTAGCAATTTGGCATAATTTTGGTCAAGTCGCTACTCGGGAGTAGTGACTTGACTCAAAAACACGCGTTTTGAGTCAAGTTGCTACCCAAGTAGCGACTTATACAAAAAGTGTCACTAACCTAGTGTTGCTTATACTTATATATTTATTTTTTCATTTAAATTTTATTTTTAATATATTTACTTTTTGAAGATATATTTTTTCAACATAAATAAATCACATCGACCATTATTCATCATTTTATTATATATATTATTTATAATGGTCCAGACGGGTAAGGGGGACTACTCAAACATTGATTATATTCTCAACAGATTTTGGTATAAATAGGATCCACATGGAAGGTAGTTTAGGGTTAAATAATGAATACTGTATAATTTATTTGAAATATAAATGGATTATCCCAAAATATTTTAATCCGGAAGTGAAATTTTGGTTTAATATATTATAATTTTAAAATTATAATATATTAAACAATATGCATTTTTAAACTCCAGAAACACTTCAACGCATAAAATTTAAATTAACTTTAAACAATATGCATTTTTATCTTAAAAATTAGCTTGTGACAGGGTGAAATCATAGATTGCTATTATAACTTCTTTTTTTTTGGTAAATAGATTGCTATTATAACTTAAAAAGGAAAATAAATGATAGGGGTGACTAAAAGAATATTCATTTAAACCCGGATGATATTATTAATTACTCTCATTCAATGTTCAGCTAATATGGTCTGCTCTATTTAATTATAGAGATCTGCAAGTACATCCAAGAGATACCACAAAGAGATAACAAAAACGAACAATAAATGCATAGGGACTAAGAATGGAGAGTGGGTAATATTATCAAAATTCATTCATATTCAAAGGTTATAACGTTATATTAAATATATGTATTTTAAAAGTTGTAGCTAGTTTATAGTAATTAGTTCTAACTTCTTCTTTTTTTGCCAAGGTCATAACTATTATTGAATATAATTTTTCATTAAAAGTCATCTATAGCTTATTAAATTTGCTTTATATAATGATTTTTATATTTCAAACATAAGTATAATTAGATACATGGTGATGATATCATCGTATTAACATTAATTTTTGTCCTTATAACTATTTAACGTGAAGTCAACATTACACTATTTTCATGCAAATTGTATATAATATTTAAAAATGTATTATTAATGTATTTTTATAATTATTCTATGGTAATATGATAAACTATATATATATATTAATTTGGTTAAATCACATACAATGTTGACAAATAAGTTTTTTATTGTATTTTCTCACTCCTAATGTTAAATGAACCATTTCTAATTGATTCATGTCAATCATAAATTTCTCATTCCTAGGTGACATGCCATGTAAGTCACTTTAAAATTGTTCAAAGTTTTTCATTTATTCTCAAGATAAGTTACAAAACTCATATCATTTCTCTTTTATTTCACATTAGTAATTATGATTTTTCCTTCAATATCTTTTATGAAGTGAAATTTATATAATAATAAAATATATAATATTACATTTTATGAATATCAGATATGCACATATTAAAATTTACTTTTATAAATTAAAATGTAGATTCATTAAGGATTATTTTATATATCACATAATACTCTTATTAAAATAAGACATAAGTCACATATAAACATCACCTACTTCATTACAATAATATCACAAAGTTAAGTATTATATATTTATAAACTAAATAAAATTTACAGTTAACAAATAAATAAAATATATGTATACTAAAACATTAGAGATTGTTACTATTGCTAGAAAAATACTAATATCTTTATATGTGCATTGATAGAAGTAATAAACCATAAAATTTAAGTTAAGAGTATTATATGGACATTAACATATTTTTTTAAAGTTTTGTGAAAAATATTTTTTTATATATTTCTAACTCAACGTATTTTTGAATTATTAAAATACTATTTATATAATATATTATTATTAAAATAAATAATAATTATAATAATAATAAATGTAATAGTCTTTTGTAAACATATGCACAAAATTAAGTCATAAAAATATTTATTAAGTCGTAAAAACTAATTATTATCTTAATGTTAATTGTTAATATTAATTATTGACTCATGCATTCTTAACTAATTTTATGAACAGATACACTTAATATGATATATTTTTTTGTATTTCATAATATAATTTATATTAATTTATCTATATAATTAATCATTTCATGCATTTTTATATTTTAATATTTTTATCGTGAACAATTCAAACTTATAACAATGAACTTTTTTTAAAATTATTATAGTGTATATTCAGTGAAAAAATATAACTTTTTAAACTTTTTTAATAGTAAACTTATTATTTTATTTTTGAAAATTATTATAGTGTATATTAAGTGAAAAATATATATTTTTAAACTTTTTTAACAGTAAACTTATTATTTTATTTTTGAAAATTATTTTACTCTATATTCATTTAAATATATTATACTATGTACCATAAAAAATAACTTATATTAAATATGAAACATAAAAATATTAAGACGTAAAACATACTACTAATTGTTCAAACTCATATTAGATATGTAGTATATATATATTATAGCTAAAAGGAAACATGCATTTAAAAAATCGCATTTATGAAGAAAGCTCTGCATATGCGTCCACATATTTCGACCAAGTACAATCCTTTGGGTTCCACAATCCACTTGTTGCGTATTAATTCGTGCATTGAAGAATCTCAACTTCCTATCCTCCTTATTTAAAATCCAATCCGATTAAGTTCGTTTTTCTTATTTGAATTCGGGAAGAAGAAGAAAAACGAACTAAACCCCACGAAGGCCATTCTTTTTTATTTATTTATTTTTGTGTGTTAAGATGACTTAAGAGTATACCGGTCGCCTTCACTCACAAGTTCGGACTTTTGAGATAGTTGGTTAAGGCGTACGTCTTAAGTCTCACATGGTATCAGATTGCGCAGGTTCAAATCCTGACGATGTTGAAAATATTGATACACTCTTATTAAAGGTTGAGGTCGGACACAAAGCTCATGGGTAAACCGATGTTCATAAACATCAGTTTAAGGGAGGATGTTTCAACATTTGAAGTCATCTTTAACATTTTGGATATTTCAACTTCACACTAGGATGTTAAGGAGTGTTATATACACAATGTCAAGTTGAAGCTTCACACTAGGATGTTAAGGAGTGTCATCAAGACAACTCTAGAAAACTTAGAGAGGCATTGAAGAAAGCATTTGACAAAATTATATATGATATTCAATTAATGAGTATCATATCTCTGTCAATCCTAGGCTAAGACAATAAATAGCATGAGTTCGTACAACTGAATAAAAACGTCAACAAAGAAGAATACAAAAATAACAAAAGACACCCTAAACAAACATCGTAAGAACAATCAATAAGTTTGATAATGGTGAAGTTTGACCCTGATAAAACACAATGCCATGAATAATTCTTTCACAAATTTGTGATTCATCTCTCTATTATATGAACATTATACACAAACAATGCCATCTAACTGCAATCCTAATTGTAAAGAAAGAAGGATGGTATATACGAAAATTTGGGATGTGGAGACGTATACAACTTGTCCTTGTCATTAATATGTTAGATAGATAACGTCAGATAGATAACGTCTAAGTACAATCCCATTAATAATTTTTGTATCGGGTCGAGTCATTAATAAATTCTGTATCGGATCGAGTCAACTCTAAAAGACAAATTAAATAAAGGGTAATTAATTGTACTAGATATCTAAGCGCATTAAGTAATATATGTTATTTTTTTAATATATTTTTATATTTAATATAAGTTATTTTTTTTATCTACTATATAGTATAAAACTTATTTAAATTATTTTTAAGTAAATATATACTATACAATAAGTTTACTATGATAAAGTTTAAAAAGCTATTTTTAAAGTTCATATTGACTATAATAATTTTTCAAAAAGTTCATTATTATAATTTTTAATTGTTTACAATAAAAGATATTAAAATTAAACAATGCATGAAATAATTAATTATATAGTAAGTTATTATAAATTATATTATGAAATTTTTTTATATTAAGTGTATTTTTTTTTCATAAAATTAGTTAAAAATACATGAATCAATAATAGAAATTAATATTAAAAATTATAATAAAATAATAATTAATTCTTTTAAGTTAAATATTTTTATCACTTATATTAGTGCATATGTTTACAAAAGACTTGAAGTAAATTTTAATATGTACTTATTTAATATTCATAAAAAATAATATTACTTATTTTATTATTATATAAATTTGACTAAATAAAATATATTTAAGAAAAAAATATAATTATAATGTGAAATAAAGAGAAATGACATGAGTTTTATAACTTATCTTGAGAATGAATGAGAGAATTTGAAATTTTTTAAAGTGATTTACATGGCATGCCATTAGAAATGAAAAATTAATGATTGACTTGGACCAATTAGAAATTAACCTTCTATATGATTTAGCCAAATTAATATAGAGAGAGATATAATTTGAGTTATATCCCAAAACTAATTGGTGATTAGAGAAAATAATCATACTGTATATATATTGTCTAAGTTTTTAGAAACCAATAATGTGGTATTCCTAACAGATGAGGACTTGAACATTCCCCTGTAATCTGAGAGCTTTTTTAATTAAGTCACGACACCGACATATTTTCAATCTAGACGGATTGGGGCGTGATTTTTAACAAACTGGGCAAAGGTAATTGAAGTAAATAAGAAATAATAAACTCAGAACCAGAAGTCACAACACGCAACAGTCTAACCCAACACCGTCAATCAAAATCAAACTCTTATACTATATTAAAACCAGAATCTAATACCATATTAGATTATTATTATTTTCATTTTTATGTTTTTTAAAATATAATATACTTTTTTAGATAGTTTATTTAGTGATAGGTTGCATATTGTATTAAAACAAAATTCGATTCTCTATACAAAGAATGGCCAATGTTCATGGCCTACTTGAAGCAAATAAAGAACGAGAAGCTGATCGAAGTCCGACATCATTTGAAATAATCTAGTTGTGATTCGGCTTTCTCGTACTGTACTAACACGACCTCCTCTGCTATGATCCAATCCCCGCTCTTCTTCTCCGAAGCCGAACAATTCTAACAGAAGAAACAGATTAGAGGAGAATTAAATTTGCTTGACAGACAAAAGAAATAGTGGAAAGAAGACATGGGAATTGAAGAGAGTTTCACCTTGGCGCAAGTATAGACTAACAGGGTCACCCAGTTCCAGTTGTCGATTGAATCTTTCTGGCATTCGTCAGCTGCAGCTTTCTGTAGAAAATACAACAATGGAGGCATCAGCTGCATCTCATAGTGGCTCGGGCCACTGCAGAGCTTGCAGTTTCTGGGTTCTTCCGGATTATTTGCTGCCACCAATGGTTTCCCTCCATATGAGTATCTGAACATTCAATGCAATTCAATTCTATGAGTAAAGAACAAATCTTGGATCCACTATTTAATAGCAGGGATGAATCGAAAAGATTGTCTTTGAGGACACAAACAAGAACAAAAACTGTGAGTTATAAAATACATTGTTACCTGAAACATTGTTGTGGATTTGCATCGAGTCGTTTCTTGAACTTGAGGAATGTTCGATCAGCTGTGAGAGCTCTGTCATATTCATACCGTTCTGCATCCCAATTTTCATCATCAACACTGCCCTGATCCTCCTTGACGGATAAAGATGCATAGTTTGAACAAATGGATGCTATATCCTTTGAGGCATTTTCTTGGGCATAATAAACATAAAAGCAAGGCAGCACTGCACTTATGTAACAAGCATTTCAGGTGTTAGGTATTGTAGTCTGATTAATATGTAATGGTAGATTATGTATTAATGTACGCGTCTCGCGGTTCAATACGTATTTCTCCATGTATACGTATTTTGTAACAGTAACCGTCATGAATAATATCTTTTAAACCGTGTGGAGGTTACCCAAACCGTGTGGAGGTTACCCACTTGGGTGTTATCACAAGAAATCTGATTTTGCTTCCCTTCCTTTTCTCTCTACAAAAACTGAGTTTTTCCTTCTCAAATCCTAAGTGTTTTCTTCATTAGATTGAGTGTTTGATCCTAACATCAGGGGCAGGGGCTCAAGAACGATAATTTTAAAACCAAACAAGTGAAAATTTTCGGAAAAAAAGGGGGAAAAGAAATACCAGGTGTGTTCTGTTGGAAGCTTTGCAATATAGGCTTCGGACTAGAATATCTAGCATCAACCTTATGAGTTGATTTGGCCTTCGGTTTCTTCGAAACTGACATCAAGTTTGCAGCTTCTGAGAATGCTCTTCCAAGAGCCTCCAAATCCATATCACCATCACTATCACCATCCAAATCTTCCCACCATTCGGTTTTACTGCTTGAAACTGAAGCTCCATTATCCCGAGGACTGGAGTTCTTCGGTTCTTCTTCCTCTACAGAAGAAGCCTTTTGAATTCTAAGAGCTCGCCAACTGCAATACATACCAGAAAATTACCATAAGTACAACTTTTTTTCCAATCCATTGTGTTTAAGTTACTAGTATTATCGATTAAACAACTAATAACCTTGAGGGGATGCTGCTACATTTAGGAGCCAAGCAACCGAGGACATAAATCACACGCTCTTCAGTTTTTAAGGAATTGATTGTAATGGGAGCATGAACCTGTGAAAGCAGATCATCAATGGCTATCAGAAACTCTCTTCGTTCACTCAAATGTAATCAATCTCTTAAGAGACTCAAGATTTAGTCAAACCTGCGCAACAAGGCACAGATGATTACCGCATTCAGTGCACTGCAACATATTTGATCCCAGTTCTTCTATGGCAAGAGGCAGGTCCTGTTTGAAGGGGGTAAAAGAGTATATGATCAATTACAGATATGATACTCCTAAAGAATCGAAAATCGAACTATTCTTGCCTCATCACATACTACTGTAGAAATACTTAAACCATAACATTAGCAAGAGACGAAGAAAAGCACATACGGGCAATCCACCGATTTTTGTGGTGTAGTGATCGGATGCTTCACGATTGTCATCGGCCCATGGCCCCGGCATCCCAAGAACAACGGAATCCATCTTCAAATGTCACTCTTACAACAGACTATCTGAAAAAATTAAAAACAGAAGAACACAATTTCGTCAACTGAACGATGCAAAAGAAGAATTTTCATGAAGAGAGGGATAAAATTGGAACTTTGAGCTAATTCCGTACTGAGATTCTATCAAAGTTGGAGGCTTTAGGGAGAAAAGCAGTACTTGGAGGAATTGAGCTCGCCTTCAAGAACTCATCGGAGAAACGGCGGTTGAGGCAATTGGCGGCAATAGGGTTCCAGTTACTACTTGCCAGGAGTGAAGTTTGAAAAGAAGCTTCAGCCCTATTTCAGTCCCCAAACTTATAGATATGAGTTTTGATGGTCCGGATCTTTGGCACAGATTACAATAGTCCCCCCTTCCCTTGAATAGGTCATACTCATACATACTTGAACACTTCCTTCAGAATTTTATTGTAAAAAATGAAATAAAATGTTGAATTCAGCTGCAAATTAGACCAAAAGAGGCATTAAACTGAAGTTTCAGTTCACTTTTTGTATTGGCACAGAAGGGATGGGGTTCGAGCTAATAAAACCCGCAATGAAGATCGTAACTGAAACGTGTATCGATCGTTTTTCTCGGCAAATAAGAGATCATATAAGAAAATACTACATGATAGAACATAGCCACAACATTATCATCAGACAATAATTCCGACCAACACCATACTCCACAAGTTCCGACTGAAGTAGAAACCAATATACATATGTTAGTTCTCCATCATATTTCAAAATTTGCAGATCTTTTTACTTGGCAGAACATCAAGCTGAGAAGACAAAGGCTGCTACTTCTATTATCCGAACCACCACTAGCTCCAACTCTTCATACCTTTTTGATGATTTGAACCACATCTTCATCTTCTAACTCATGTTCCTGATGTACATGTAATAATCCCAGATTCAGAAAATCATACATAATTAAAATAGAACAGAGATTAACAGAAAGAATCTTAGAATGGAGTTCATTGTTAAAAAATACCTTGCCAACCATTTGAGGCTTGTGTTTGGCACTTGATCCCCAAACCAAAGCACTGTTCCATTTCAACAAAGTAAGATTCAGTATTACACAAAGAAATGAAACTAACTGTTCGTAAATTTATGCTTGAAAGTATAAACTCTTCAGCCACTAATAGCAATAGCAGTGAATCTTCAGTCTGCATCATGTGTTTTGGGAGGATTTTTTAAATCCGTCAAGAGCCGTGATGGGGTTTATAGGGGACGCCCTATGTAATAACCACTTGTCAGTGACCTTTTGAATAAAATCACCATATGCATAAAAACGACAACTGTAAGCTACGAATGGGCATCACTCCCTTGGATATTATAGGCGACGGTGCCCTGCTAAAGGCATCGCCTAGTGAGCCCCGACACCCGCATTAAATGGGCATTGGACATCTCTGAATATTTATAGATAAGACTCTGTCCCATCCGAATGACATAAAGTAACTCCAGTTAGTGGTTAACCACGGTAAAAAGGTAACACTGTTCGTCGGGTTAAACCAATGCTATAAATACAAACATTCATTCTCATTTATTACATTATGAATTTTTACCACAGACAAAAGCTCCCAAAAATTCGGACTGACTTAAGCTTCGGAGTGGAGAAAAACGGGTCAACCCAAGACTTTTTATTTGTGCAGGTTAAACGGTTTAAGGAGAGCGAAGCCTAAGTAGGGCGAAGATTCTAAAGATCCAACAAATCGGAACTGTATAACTTACTATATAGCAAAATCGATGAAACGCTACACTTACTATTTGTACTGCTTGACCATATCTTTGTGTATCCTCTTGCAGAAGTCCTCCACTGTCCTCCTCGAGGATAAGATCACAGGGACATCATAATCTGGGTTCATTCCCTTTGGCTTTGTGTATATTCGTGTTAGATTAAGATATTCCCATATTTTCTCTAGCAGACCATCCAGATTCCACTCCAAGTGAGCACTGGATTATTAATTTATTATTAGTACTAATAAAAAACAAAACTTTAGACATTGAAATCAGTCAAAACAATGGGGCAGTAGTACCTGATACGACAGTAGTGGGTCAGTTCATCTATGAGGTCATCTGCATCTGATCGATCTTGTTCACAACATATATGCACGGCATATAAATCCTACTCCCTTTGATGACATCAATGAGGTCATCTGCAGTTGCATCGAATCTCAATGTGATGTCAGCATTATGTATTCTGTATTGGCTGCATATTGCCCTCACTGTGTCCAGATCTAGATGAGTACTTGTAACTGTTGATGTGAGGTTAATTCCACCTTTATCCTTCTTCCTGAATGTCAGGTTAGGGGGCTCCTTGTTCAGTCTGCAAAAATGAATCAGTCATTGTATAAACTTATTATTTAATGGACAATATTTAAAATCAACTCCAAATAATAGATATAATACCTTATGCCAAAGCCCTCCAGTTCTTTCTCAATCAAACGCTTGTGAGTAATTGTATCAAGAACAATCAAAATACAATTGCATGTTCTCACCGTGCTAATAACCTGTAGAACAGCGAGTTACATAAAATGCTACTGCTAACAATTAACTATTCTTGCACGTATCTCGGACAACTTCAAGATGAAATATATTCATCAGAGAATAAAGATCATTCGAGTGGGTTGCATGCTTCCGGAACATGGATGGTTTAAACTTAACACGATATCTCAGCAATGGGGAACCCAGGCCCGGTAGGAGGAGCGGGGTAATGCGAAATGAATGGGAAGACTGACTAAAATGATTCCAAATGCGTATCGGAATCACTAATAGTCTGGTGGCGGAATTGTGGCCTATAAGAGACGGTTGAGTATCTAGATGCAAATAGACCACTAATGCCTCTCATTTTGGATTATAGAAAGCTTATTTTGAATTTTAACAAATTCAAAATCAGATACGTGTACCAGAAAACAAATGGGGTGACAGATGATTTGGCTAAGGAAACTGTTAATCTGAATGAGATTTTTCATACCCTAACGAATCATCTATTGGACATTTTGAAGCTCATGTTTGATAGTCAATGGAAATCCACTACTATAATAGTCAAACACAATTAGTTATTTGCTTTTGGTTTATTGTAGTTTATTTATAAAAAAAAAACACTATTCTTGCACGTAGTTTTGAAATAATAAAAATATAAAATCATTCACAAACAAGGAAATCACAGCATAAAAAGGCTCATTAATATTTTTCCACCGTAGAGCTAACTGTAATAATTAGTAGTGTATTAAAAAGTTTGAGGCGCATCTAGGCGCAAAGGCTAAAGCACACAAGGCGCAATTGAATGAGGCGAACTTAATATATAAAATATTATAATATAACATATGTTAATAAATATAATAATAATAGCTATTGCAAATATCATTTATAATACTTCAATGAAAATTCTAATTAAAGAGATATTTTACATACTTATTTTTAATGTTTAGTAATATGTACATACCGGAGTACGTTATGTTCTGGTATGTTGCTAGAGAAAGTTGAAGATGAAGAGACACCTAGAAGAGATAAGAAATACAAACCCTAAAGCCAAGATGAACGAGGCGCCTGAGGCGAGCGCCTTATACCTCAGGTTGAGGCGAGGCGTAGTGAGGCGAGTGCCTCGTTGAAGGGCCTGCGCCTCAACATGGTCGGGGCGCAGACCCCTTTGTGCGCATCGCCTCAGCGCCTTTTAATACACTGAATTAATTAGAGGAATTTTCTTGTGATTATATATTAAGTAAACATGTTTTTAAACGGCTGACAAATCCATCTCATTACCTGTCTTCCTCTACCCTTTCCATCCTTCGCACCCTCAAGAATACAAGGGAGATCTAACAACTTCCAAAGAAAATTAACCATCAGTTAAATAATCATAAAACTCAAGAAAACTTCAGTTGTTGAATGAAAAAGGTTTTGCCTTCAACCCTTACCTGAATTTTAGCTCCTCGGTATACGATCACACCAGGGATGCAAGTCAAGGTTGTAAATTCGTAGGAAGCAACCTGCAGGATGATATATTAATATTTAAGGAAATTGGTAGCCCAAAAAACAAAGGTTAAGTAAGACTAGACACACTTCACATTCTTCTTCGCACACAGGGTGAAGAAAAGGATTGGCACAATATGCTTAATGTACCTCTGAAAAGGTCCCAGTTAGCTTATTCAAAAGAGTGGATTTCCCAACTGAAGGGAAACCTACCAAGCCGACTCTTGCATCCCCACTTTTAGTTACATCAAAACCTTCACCGGCACCACCACCACCTTTTGAAGTGGGTGTTAAAAGATCTCTCCGAATCTTAGCAAGTTTAGCCTGTCAAAAATGGAAAATATGCCAATTAGTAAGATAAGTTTAATTTGTAAGAGGTTATTTATTGAAATATACGCAGGCTGTATATTTATGTTTGTGCTTCTGTTATTGGGTGATGATTTGTTTATTATTGGGCTTGTATTATTTTGGCCCGTGTTTTTTGTTCGGCCCGTCCCGAGTCTTCTTGTTGTTTGGTCCATTTATTGTGTAAGTGACATTTAGACTTCTTAGGGTTTTGTATTTAAGGTAGAGAAGTTGTCAGATGAAAGAATCAACTTCGATGATCCTCAAGTGTCTTTTTCAAATTCTAGGGTTTTCTTCGTTCCGATAGTTTTGTGACTCTTCGTCTCTTCGGATTTTATCATGGTATCAGAGCATCAGGGCGTTTCAAACGGATGATTCTTTGCGATTCTGGTGCCAAAGTTCAAGTACCTTCTTGGATTTATGGTTGGGTTCATCTCGGTGAACCAATTCGTCACATATTAACTTGGTTTGTTATTCCTTCAAACCTAATCGTAGTTTTTTCTTCTTCATCTGACAACTGTTGGTTTAATTTTTGTGGATCTTGTTACGATTGGCTTTTTTCTTCTTCGTCTGTATCAGTTGGTTCAAAATCTTGTGATTTTGTTGCGATTCGTATACCTTCTTCTTCTTCGCCTTCAACAGTCGGTTCAGTTCTAGTCGGTTTAAATCACGTTTTTTTGAAAAACGTGATAATCTAGTAGCGGTTGTATTGTTTTTATGAGAACTGCTTTGTATATGATGTTGCTGCAGTTTTTTTGTCTTACGTGCTAGAATATTATTGTTGGTTGAGGTATTGCTGATCATATTATCAGTGAGATATTATTCTTGTCCCTTTGTTAGCTTGATCTGTTGCAATCTATGGCAAGAAAGAATGTCACCGATGAGGTTGAACGTGATGCGTTGGCTTCGGTAGATTTTCATCATCCTCTTTTTTTACATGCAAGTGACAACATGTATTAATATGATATCTGTAGTCCTGACTGGTACCGAAAATTATGCTATGTGAAGTATGACTAATCGGTTTATGCTTTTAGGAAGAAATAAATTAGAGTTTATCAATGGAATTGCACGCGTGAAAATTATGATCCGATTTTGCATCATTTGTGAGATAGATGTAATGCAGTCGTATTAGGATGACTTACAAACTCTATCTCTAAGAATCTTGCCAGCGGGATGATGTATACTAAAAATGCATTCCTCATTTGGAAAGACCTTAAAGAAAGGTTTGATAAGGTTAGTGGACCTAGGACTTATAAGTTGCATTTGGAGATTGTTATGTGTCATCAAGGTTTGGATTCCATATCAACCTTTTTTTCAAAACTGAAAGTTCTTTATGTTGAATATTATAATGTGTGTGCACTTCTACACATGGAAGGAGAAGAGTTTAAGAAACATATTGAGCATAAGGAAAACCATGGGTTTTTTCAGTTTTTGGCCGGTCTGAATGAAAATTATGCTAATGTGAGGAGTCATTTGTTGGTTTGGACTCCCTTGCCTTCTGTAAATCAAGCATATAATTTGTTAGTGCAAGAGCAGAGTCAAAGGGGTATTTCGTGTACTATGAATGCTTTGATTAACACGAATTCTGCAAATGTGTCTCTAAATCTGAATAAGCCGAAAGGAAATCAGAATTTAGAGTGCACATTTTGTTGAAAATGAGGACCTACTGTAGACCGTTGTTTTGCAAAGGGATGTGATTTTTGTAGGAAAAAGGGTCATGTTAAGGATGGACTAATACTAAGGCCAATGTTACCTTCATTAGGACAGGTAACGTTGACTCTGTTTTTTCTAACAACTCTACTAATGAAGTTAATCTGAATAGTGGAGTTCAGGGTGGAATCACTTTTACTCGTGACCAGTTTGAAAAGTTTCTACAAACCTTTGGAGGTGCAGGAGACATTGCATCAGGGGCAAGTGCAGACGCACCTTCGGACCCGCATGTGAACACTGCTAGTATCTCTCTTAACTGGATCTCTTGTTTTGAAAAATATAATTGGGTTCTAGATACGGGAGCAACCAACCACATGACCAACAGAAATGATTGGTTGTGTGAGATTAAGGATGCTCCCGAAATCAAGGTTCAGTTACCTAATGGTGGATGTTCAAATATTAAACAGACTGAAAGTATTTTTCTTAACTCAGACTTAAAACTGCAGAATGTTTTGTATCTAAACTTGCAAAGGATTTGAACTGCTCTGCAATTTTCTATCATAACCTTGTTGTCCTACATGACCTCTCAAATGGGAAGGTCTTAGGGATTGGTGAGGAGAAGTCTGGGTTGTATTTCATTCGATTGTCATCCAGTTATGTTGTCACTAGTTCTGTTGTAAATTATGCGATGTTGTGGCACATGCATTTTAGTCATGCTTCTCCTAAGGCTTTAAAACGTCTTGATATGGTTTAGACTTTGTAAAACATACGACCTTAGACATAGGTGACTGTGCTATTTGTCCTAAGACAACATTTGTTAGAAGTCCTTTTCGTATTTCACATTCAAAAATAGATGCTATATTTAATCGTGTTCATGCTGATATATGGGGTCTCTATCATAGTCCGACACATGATAACAATCGTTTTTTTCTGACCTTAGTGGATGATTTTTCTAGAGTTTTTTTTTTACACATGATAGAGTTTTTTGGGTCTCTATCAAGATTTTTCTAAAGTTAACTGAATCCATTTAATGCCATTCAAATAGGATGTGTTTCTTGTTTTGAGAAGATAAGTTGCTATAGTCGAAACTCAGTTTAAAATATTAATCAAGTGTTTTAGGATTGATAATGATAGGGAGTTCTTTAATGAACATTTGGACAATCTATTGCATGAAAAATGTATTATTCATCAAAGTAGTTGTCCATATATGCCTCAGCAGAATGGCAGGGCTGAAAGAAAGCATAGACACCTTTTGGAGGTGGCTAGGGATTTAAAGCTACAAGGATCAATCCCGAACATGTTCTGGGGGATTTGTATCCTTACATCATGTTATCTCATATATGCCGTTAAAATTGTTGAAAGGGAAATCTCCCTTAGAAATTTTGTATGGTAAGAAACCAGTATTCAGCCACCTTAGGGTTTTTGGTTGTCTTTGTTATGCTAAAACTATGTTGGTGACTGACAAGTTGGCTTCCAGGGCTATCCCTTCAGTTTTTATGGGATACTCTGAGACTCAAAAAGGATATAAGCTCTATGATTTGATTGATAAAAAAAATTGTAAGTAGCGATGTTCGATTTCATGAGAGCGTATTTCCTTTTGAGAATGGTAAACTTGATCAGCTGACCATATTCTTTGAGCATTATGATGATGACTCCAATGATGTTAATCCTAGAATTAGGGATACTGAGGAGGATATTGCAGGTTCCGATGCAAATAATCCAAATGATTAAGATCGGCAGAATCCTGATCGAGCAGCTCCACATGATGGTTCTAGTACTGACTCTGATGGAACAGATCATATTACTAAGAAGTCTTCCAGGCCTTCGGTTAGCAGATCTAGAAGGACCATCAGACCCCCTATATGGATGAAGGACTATCAGGTGTCGAATGTTTCTTGTCCTTATTCAATTGAAAATTATTTGTCTTATGATGGTTTATCGTGTGAATATCAATGTTATTTAACATCGATGTCTAAGTTGGTTGAACCATAGATTTTCAGCGAAGCTGTAAAGAATAAGTCAAGGATTGAAACAATGCAGGACGCAATCAGAGCACTTGAAGAGAATGATACATGAGATTTGGGTTTTGGGTTTTAAACAGACAGAATCAGTTATGTTGCATTATGATAATAAAGCGGTCATTTAAATTGCTAATAACCCGATTTTTCATGAAAGAACAAAACATATAGATTGATTGTCATTATATCATAGAAAAGTTGATGAATAATGGCGTGCAGTTGAGACATGTTAAAAGAAGTAATCAGTTGGCCGACCTTCTCACCAAAACATTAGGGAACCAGCAGCATTACTACCTATGTGAAAAACTTGGTATGCGGAACCTATTTGGGAGACAGGGGGAGCCAACTTGAAGATCTGATTTGTGGTGATTTCTAGTATGAGGAGGAGTATTGAAATGTATGCATGTTGTATATTTGTGTTTGTGCTCCTGTTGTTGAGTCAGGATTTCTTTATTATTGGGCTTGTATTATTTTGGCCCGTGTTTTCTGTTCGGCCCGTCCCGAGTCTTCTTGTTGTTCGGTCCATTGTTTGTTTGTTTTTTCCTTTTATTGTGTAAGTGACATTTAGACTTCTTAAGGTTTTGTATTTAAGGGGGAGAAGTTTCCACACGAAGGAATCAACTTCGATGATTCCAAAGTGTCTCTATCAAATTCCAAAGTTTCCTTCGTTCCGATAGTTTTGTGACCCTTCGTCCCTTCAGATTTTATCATTATTGTCTTACATAGATTAAGCAAACAGTTGAACACATGTCAAGAATGAATAATTACTGACCAAAAGGCAATAATTCAAGATTGAAGACAGAATACCCACTGATTTACTGTGTCACAATATAACTGTAAATAAGTTGAAAGAATAGGAGTAGATTACCTTCAGCAGACCCAAATGATGGGCAGTAGCCTCATTCTTTTGGGTTCGGGCCATCTGCAATAAGTACAGACAATTAATTTACATAGTGATCAAACATATACTAGCCCTTTCACAATGGAGCCTGGAGGCCACCATAATATGTGAAAGTGAATACCAAATGAGCGCTATGGAGGCTGCAAAAATTATTATAAAACTATGCAATGAAAAAGTGATTTTTTTTCCTTGAATTTCCAGCAATCGTGAGCTCTACTCTTAACACAAGCTTCAAAGTTACAAAAAGAAAATGACACTCATCTTTTCTACTAGGAAAGCTGAAGTCCATAGTTGGCTACAATCTCAGGATACTCCCAGAAGCAACCGAGAGCTACAATAATAACAAAAACGAATCAAATTCAGCCAACAACAAGTGGACTCGTCGAACAATACCTCATCCTCAATGTCCTTGATCTTCTGCATCACGGTCGCCATTGCTGCTGATCAGGACAAGGCAAAAATCTGATTTTTTTTAGAAACTGAACGGAGTCTTATAGACTTAAACTATGGCGCAAAACCGAAAAGGTGGTGGAGATACACGAGGCGTCGTAACTCGTAACTTCTAACTTCCAAGTTCTAACTCCTACTCGTTCCCGTGAATTTGGGCCGTAAAACAAGTATGGCCCAAGTTCATAACGGCCCAATTTCGGTTGAAAGAAAGTAGTATAGTTAAACATATAGGAGGAATATATTATCAAATGGATCTGTGGCGCAATGGTAGCGCGTCTGACTCCAGATCAGAAGGTTGCGTGTTCGATTCACGTCAGGTTCAATTAATTTTTTATTTCTCATTCCTATAATCATATTGATCCTTTTTATTGATGCAGATTAATCATCTTCATTGCTTAAGAAAATAAACTTTGTTATTTTTTTATCTTTTTAAAAAAAAATTGAGGTTCATATCCTTTCCATTCTTCTTGAGGTTCGATCATCTTTATTGCTCAAGAAGATATACGTTCTGATTTAGATCGATCGAGGATATGTCACAGTCGCTTTTCTTTATTTCCTTATTTAAATCTTCCTTAAGCTTATGGTTCTCATGAAACCCACGATTAATCTCTAAAGACAAAGTAGATATGGTGTCTCTTATATATATATTATAAATAAATACTATAAAAATAAATAAGTTCAAAATATAGAGAGTATGGAGACCTTCTGTTGATTCAGTGATCTGGATATGTCTCCACAGCGCTGTCCAAGTACAGAGAAAGAACACATCGTCACAAGAGAAGAGGATACAATAGAAAGCTAAGTCACCTTCGGAAAAAATAAAAAGTCTGCTCTATTCAATGGTCAATGTATGGTAAATCATATATATATTATATAATATTACTTTTGAAGTATGGAGATATATTTTTAAGAACTACTTTTACAATTTCGTATTGAGAATATTAAAATTAATTTTGTAATAATATCAGTCTTCATTCATTCTAATATCATAATATGAAAGTAGATGCATATGCAGTTGCTGAATCGTGATGTTTTGAGTGTATATTTTTTTATTAAGTGTACGGTGTGTTTTAGGGAATTTTTTACCAACATATATCTCGAAAATAAAATACGGAAATATCCTCAGTTTTTTAAAACATACGAAAGTATCACATTCGTGCGTAGAAGTTTATTTTTTACCACCCACAAATCTCATTCGCGACTAAACAGATAAGTTGTACCCGCGAATGGAATTCTCGAGTGGAGGAGTTTGCAGCTTTCATCCGGAAAAAAAAATAGAGAGAGGAATCTCATGGCCACTTTTTCAGTATTCCACTCGCAAATCAGATTCGCGAATGAATCGCATTCGCATGTAGGGTTTACACCCACGAATGTCATTTGCAAGACATTTGTGAGTGATGATTTTTATACTTACCCGTGAATGTCTATTCGCAGGTATGTATACTTTCGTATTTTATAAAAATTTGATGATATATTTTCGTATTTATTTATTTTTTTCAGGTTTATGTTGGTAAAAAATTCGTGTTTTAGGTAACATTTATTGAAAATTTCGTTAATTTTTTGCAACCCGATTGTTAGTTGTCACCACTTGCTTTGTAGTTTTTTTTTGGCCAACTAAAATATGTATATTAATAAAGTGTTTGGGGTCGGTCGTGACCCCGATACATATCGTAATCTATCAGCAAAATTTCCCATAATGGAAGAGGGGGTTGGTTTCCCCAATCGGTGTGACTCATCCCCGAGATAGTCTGTTTCACTAATCAGTCTGCACATTGGTTTGCAGATCTTGGTATCCTATTCCATGTCAAGTTCCTGATGGAGCTCGCTAGATAAAGACTATTTTGAATCACAATCTCTATTTGACAGTCTCTTTTACGTGGTTTATAACCACCTCCGCATCCGATTCTATTTTCACCGACTCCCAACTGCTTTGTAGTTCAGTTTGTTATACATTCATATTCTTAATAAGGTGTGGTATAAGGTTTAATTTCTAAGTGATTTTTTATTTTTTATTTTTTATCTTTATCTAGTTTTGAATTATTGTATTTAGTTTATTATAAAAAGTATTTATTTTAGAAATATTTTTTGAAAAAGTATATATGTAAGAAAAGTATTTAGAAAAATGTGCATTTGCGCAGGTGGGGGTAGCGTTTTTGCCAAAAACGCTAATGTGAGTGGCGAATTTGTTTTTTTTGTTCGTTTTATTTTTTGAAAAAAAATTAAAAAAATTATAAAAAAAATTATAAAAAAATTACAGTAAGTAGATATTTGAATTTCGATTCAAATGATGCAAAAAATATTAAATTTGGACTTACGGATTGACTGTAGGCTCTGCCGTAAGTTGAGATATGAAAATTTGACTTAAACAAATATAACTCATACCCTGTAAGTCCAAACTGACCACGGTGAACGTCATTTATGTCGTAATTAAAATATCTACCTAGATTAATTTTTTTGAGTAAGTACATAATTAAATTTCTCACCTAATGCATTTGATTATTTCGGTCAAATTTTAAGACAAGCGATGTTAGGTTACAAAATCATTGTATTTCTAATCAAAAAAATTACTCTAGGTATATAATTGAATTACGACATAAATGACGTTCACCGTGGTCAGTTTGGACTTACAGGGTATGAGTTATATTTTTTTAAGTCAAATTTTCATATCTCAACTTACGGCAGAGCCTACAGTCAATCCGTAAGTCCAAAATTAATATTTTTTGCATCATTTGAATCGAAATTCAAATATCTACTTACTGTAAATTTTTTATGATGTTTTGATTTTTTTTCAAAAAAAAAACGAAAAAAAAACAATCAAATTCGCCACTCACGGCAAAAACGCTACTGTGAGTAGCGTTTTTCGTAAAAACGCTACTACCCTACCTGCGCAGATGCACATTTTGCTAAATATTTTTTTTGTATATATACTTTTTCAAAAAAAAAAATTGACATAGTTACTTTTTAAATTTTATCCAATAAGTACGTAAAAAAAGTAAAAAACTGTAATATCCACCCATTAATTTATATTGGTTCGTATGCATAACATATCTAACATTTTATATGTTCAGGTTTTCGAGTGAAGATATTTATAAAGTTTCTAAGCATATCTAAACACTCTATCTAATACTAATATTTGCAAATATCGGTTTGTATTACATTCTTTATTGACAATGGTGATAGGAAAGTAAATGTGCATATTAACAATTTTCTTATAAATCCGAATCTTTAAATAAATACATTTGAAAAGTTGCAACATTTTTAAGTAATTTTATGCTCTTTAATTGATGATAGAAATTATGAGTGATAAAAAAAGATTGGTTGTACTGAATTCCCGACAAGACTGGTCCGAGACCGGTCCGACTAGGACCAAGATCGAGTGAGCGGAATTTTTCTTCAAGCTCGGGTTTTCCCCCCCAAAAAACCCAACTAGGACCGGATGGACCCGACCTTGAAGAAAATCCTATAAATTAATGGTGTAACCCTTGAAACATTAGTAATTCATGACTTTGAAGTATTCAACAACTCTTGGATCGGTTCCATAAGTGCGATGGAAGACGAGAAGCGATCGAGTTCAAAACCAACATTCGGTGATTTTTTTTTGTCAATCCAGTTGCTTTTTTTTTACCACAAATATTGGTCCAAGACCGAGACTGACCTGAGTCAAGCAAGGCCGACTCATGCGGACATTTTTTACCAAAGTCGATCTCGGTCCTCCAGATATCAAGACCGAAATTTCGGTTTAAGTCGTGGAGACCCATGATCAGCCCTAACAGAAATCTCATAAAATAATTGTATCATGTATATATAATTATATATAGTTGTAACTGTGGTAGTTTTCTAGTGTCGACATAAAGATTGAATTGATGTTCCTTTATTTGTCACGATCCAATAATTCCCTTGGTTCTGTCGACTTCCACCCTTAATATGTTTTGGCGTCTTGAATCGACTGACAACAAGAAAGGAGCAAAATAAATATTTGTATTCAAAATTTATTTAAAATCGGCAATTTTTTTTGACAGTATAATTTCGTATATTGAAACTATAAAAATGTGGGTCGAGAAAGACCCGAGTACATCGCATCATGATGATGCATCGCATCATGATGATGCCATCATCTATCGACAAAAAGTGTAAAAGGGGGGTGGGGGCTGTAACACCCAAGCCGTATGTCCCATTCCCCCCATAGCCTGACTAGCTATCCAGTCCGCACAATGGTTTGCGGATCTTGGTATCCTATACCACGACACATTTCTAAAACTACCCGCCAAATGTAAACTATTTGTCACTATAGTTGCTATTTGCCAAAAATGAACCAACCCGTTGAAATGGTTGATCACGACCTCCGAATCCGACTCAAAAATCACGGAGTCCCAACCGGACCCTACAGCGAGCTCAACACCTGCAAAAATGGCTTTCGCCTCCATAATGTCACCGGAGGCTGCCCTATCCGCGCGACACAACCCGCCAACAACACGACCTTCGTGGTCCCGGGCCAAGACCCCGATACCACCCTCCCCTGACGTACCATACCAGGCTGCATCGCAGTTAACCGTGATAGTCCCGGCCTGCGGTCTGCACCATTGATTCCTACCTGGTCCGTTCCCTTGCTGCGGTGGCTCGGCAATTAACAAATAGGGTTTTGGCAGAATATTTGATATCAAGTTAAAACAATGAAAGAATAATATACAAATTGGTAAAATATATTTTATTTAAAGTAATAGAGTACTTGTATTCAAACATGAATAGAATATCTTACTAAATAAGTACTAATACTTTATTAAATTATGTGTTTTGATTTATTACTGTGAAATACATATTAAAATCAAATGTGTAAAAAGTTTTAATATATATTCTTTCTAGAATTTTTTTAGAAAATAGGGTATTTAGAAACTTTTAGTTCTAAAAAATTCCTGATAGATTTTGGTCACTACTAACATGTTAATACGAAAAATAAAAACTTAATTATATATAAGTTATATTCGATAGAAAATGTGTTTTTTTTTAAAAAAAAAAAAAAAATATATATATATATAATGCCTATTTACAAATTCATGAAGTAAAGGAAGATCTTCTTTTTTTCCTTATGTTAATCTATAACGATTGAGGACCTGGTATGGGTCCAAACTCAGACTAGGTCCCCAGGGTTAAGTGATATGGTCTGGGTTCAGACTCTGACTAGGGTACCCTTAGTGTGACTTGAATCGATTCAGAAATTGTTTGAAACATTAATGTAAGTTTGTATTGTTTAACTGTAATATTTAGAAAAAATTTTAGTTAATTGTTGAAATATGAAAAATATTTAACGAAATTTTTTAACAGAAATGTATTTTGTACCATTATTTTCAAACGCATTAAACCATTAACCATCACAAAAAAAAAAAACAAGTTGCACCAAAAAATATTTTGTGTAAATATGTAGCACAATTTTCAGATTTTTTTCATTAATATTTTGATGCATTTTGAAAATCACATTTAAAGTATTTTTTTTATTTTAAGTTACGACAGATTTTGAATTTTTCTATTTTGTTTATATTTTTTATTCAAAATTAACATAATAAAAATATTTTTCTAAATATTATCTTTAAACTTTTGTAGCAGAGTCCTGTGCGAGTAGGCCAATTGTGTGTAATGTATGTGTGTACTCTCAGCCAGGTCAAAGAGTCAACAATCAGAAATGGTTGACCAATTGTACCAACTGTGTACTTTCTAACGTGTCTCTACTCTGCTTTCTTTCACGCACTACAACACCTTCTTACCTATCCCTATTGGATACACAATAAATAATATGAATGTCAATCATCATATCCATCTTTTTTTATTTAAAAATATACGTTAATAAATTAAAATGCAGAACTTTATTTAAAAAAAAGGGTTAGTAATTAATTAATTACTCCAACTTTGAACACTTTATAAATAACTATTGCACTTTAATTTTTTTAAAATTGTTAAATAAACTTTGAGACATTGGGCAAATTGCTACATCCGTTAAGTTTTTCGTTAAATATGGACGAAAAATAACATGGCAGCACATGATTGGTTCATAAAATTAAAAATTATATTATTTTTTAAAAAAATACTAGAAAATCAGAAAAATTCTAAACAAAAATTGAAAAATTAATAGGGAAAATAAGAGTTTTAAATATATTTTTTTAATTAAAACTATGAAATATAAATGATTACTTTTTAAAAAAAGAATTGTTTCATATTTTTTAAAAAAAGAATTGTTTTTAAAAAATTATTTAGTTTTCTAAATTATGGACCAATTATGTATTGTCACGTCATTTTACGTCCATATTTAATAAAAAACTTAACGAAGGTAGCAATTTGTCCCAAGTCTGAAAATAAATGTAGCAAAATTGGAAGAAAAAAAAGTTTATATAGCAATTTGTAAAGTTTTCAAAGTTAAGGTAGCGATTTGATTATTAACACTTAAAAAACATAATCATTAATTAGGAATAATTTACGAGTTCTGATGAGATCCAGTGCATTAGTGCTGGTATTATCGCACTCGCATCCGTTAATGGTGTTTCATCCAACTTATAGGGGGTTCAAAAGGATAGCAACATCCTAACATAATTTTTTCACATCTAGAACAATTATCATCACTCGATCTAATTGTCAATTAGTTTTTAAAAATTAGAGTATTGGCTAAGAAAATGTTTCATAAAACCGCTCGTCTGCTCAAAAACGAAATTTTAAATATTCAAATCTAATCCTTTGGTGAACAGTTTTTTTTTTTTTGCCAAAAAAACATTCATTCAATTACTTCAAAAAAAAAAAAAATACTCAAAACGGAAAGTCCGACAATCCATAAACCATAAAGAAGATAAACTAGAAGGTAAATTAACAACCCAATCGATTGGACAAAGTCCCCGCCTAGATTCCGATGCTACCCAATGAGCGCACCGGTTCGCCTCACGACGAACAAAACGTCAGTGGATCCGTGGTATGGATCGTGCCTTCTCCAAGATGTCCGCTAGAATGTTCTGAAGCTCCCAATCTTTGTCTGCATTACCCTCTTGAAGATGGTTGATTACTTGCTGCGCATCCGACTCGATAGTTACTTCAGACCATCCCTTAGAACATGCCAACACCGTTGCTTGGAGAATCGCCCTCGCCTCAAGTGCTTTAGCACTCGTTCCTATCCCGGGTGAGTTCCAACCTGCTATGATCTTCCCCGTCCAGTCCCGCACCACCACTCCCGTGCCTCCTACACCAGTCTGGACGTCCCATGCCGCATCACAGTTCATCTTAATCACCCCCCCCCCTCCGCGGCCGCTCCCATGTCCGCACAGCGACCTCGCGCTCCCGATCCGTGTGAGCCTCCCCTCGTTCTCTCGCGGACCACATCTCCTCGGCCATAGTCATGATGGATCGTATGGTGGCCTCTGACTTCGGATTGTCCTCCGCATAAGTAGCTCGGTACTATCTTACTATTATATATAATAATTTGTATTGATGTCCTGCATATTCAATTCGTTGTAATGAGATTGGCAGCTCGTTTCTTGGGAGGATAGTGCTATCTGTATATATCTGCAGAAAGCCATAACGCAACTTAAAGACAAAAATGAAACATCGTTTCAATGGCGCACGTGCTCTTCTGTACCCGATGTCTCTCCATGTCTATCACTGTTACACGGCTTATCGGTACAACGGAGGAGGATTACCTATTACGAATGAATAATGAAGGTTTAACAATTAACACATTCAGAAAAATACAACCAACGGTTAAATTTAACTTTAGAGTTAGTTTCATTTACTGAGAGGGGTAAAAGTAAAATTCTTCCCTGTATGTATCGGTCGGTAAGTACGTACGTACATCTGAATGCCAACCCACGTGAAAACCCACCATGCTGGGTTTGCCACTAAGTCACCAAAGAAATCACTACTTGAAGATCAGATCGATCTATAAATAATTATTTGGTAAAAATATAAAACATATATGATATAAATAAATTAAACATATAAATTTTATATGGTTACTACTCTGCAGCAAGACGTTGTTATATGGAGAATTAGGGTTTAAAGATGTATATATATATATATATATATATATATAGTAGGAAAAATAACTACACTAAGTAATGTTACTATATGTTTGAAGTTCGAAGTGAGTAGAGTAGATATGAATACATATGAACAAATTGTGTTGGTAGAATGATAGTATGATACTTAACGCATTTACTATAGAGTTGTGTTAGTAATCTAATTCGTGACTACCTTTTAAACAAGTTTTATTTTATAAGCTAACAAATCTACATTAATTAATAACTTAAAATGTGAATTATAGTTCTAATTATCAAAAATTCATTATTTTTGTACTTAATTTGGATCTACAACTTACTAATTTAATTATAACACGGTAAATAGACATGAATATTCTCATAAAATTAGTTTTCGTATTTATAAACATAACGTATATTTGTGTTTATATTTAGTAAAACTAACATAAAAAAAAAATCTTAATATAACAATATAGCATGCACGTAACACAATCTCATGGATTTTGATCGGTAGAGTAATGGATTTAGGGTTTATGTAGAGAAAAGTATAACTAATTTTATATTTTTTGAAAAAAAAAATTGTATAGTAAAATTCACTGATACCTCAAAAGTTAAATGTATTTAAAAAAAAAAAAAAAGAAGAAGAATTTCCTACAATTTATTTATCCTGAATTATTTTAACCAATTGCAGAAAAAAATAAAAAACACACTTTAAATAGTATTATTATAATAAAAACATTTTCCTAATTTTCATTGATGTATTTTCTTCTAGAAAAACAAACTATGTCATCACGGGTTTCCCTTATCGGTCGGAGAGTGATTGAGTGGTCGCATCAGCTCTCCCTGAACAGATTCTTGTTCAAAAAAAACCAGAAAAATCAAAATCAGTTTCGTCAACTTGAACAGTAAAATAACCTAAATTGTGTGTTCTATATATATATCTAACGGTAAACCTAACTATCTTCAAATGAACTGCCGACAAGTTTGGATATCTCTCTATTTTTTTAATGAAAAATATCAAGAAATTTGCTGCTGCATAAGTCATGAGTTAGTTAAAGTAGTTAGAATAGAAGTCTATCTGTCATTAAGTAGTTTTCAGTTCAATTATTTAGAGTTTAAGTTGAGTATGCAATTTTAATTCTGTTTTTGTATTTGTTTCACGCTTAGCTAAGTTTTAGAGTAGTGGAATAGTGGGATATTGAGAAACATTTACGGGGCGTTTCTTTCATGGAATTCGGAATAAGGAATACAGAATAGGGAATAGGAATAGGAAATAAGGAATAGGAGATAATAATATAAAGTTGTTTATTTAGTGGATTCTGTTGTTTATTTGGTGGAATTGTATATGGAAAGGGAATTGAATGTGGTAAAATGACATATTTGCCCATCCTTGTATATGTATATGTATAGTATATAATATATATAATTTGTATTAATTAATTTTAAAATTAAGAATATTAAAAACTTATAATATAATTAATTAATAATTAAAAATAAATAAAATAAAATAACTTATTTAATTAATTATTAATTAAGATAAAATTGTTGAATTAATATAAATTTTAAAGTAAGGACATTTCGGTCATTTCGCCTCCTATTCCTCATTCCTAGCGCGCCCGACTTAGGAATTCCGAGCTTTTCACACGGAATGTCTAAGCCTACCCCGCCCGGAATCCGTAAGCCAAATTTTTGCAATTCCGCGAAAAGAACAACTTCTTACGGAATCCGTAAGCCGAATTCCTTTTCCATTCCGTGAAAAGAACATGCCATTAGTGAGAGTTTGTATTCAAAAACAGAACAAGTTGAATTATTGTAATATGAATGAAAATAGGGGAACTACAGTTTCTCCCAAAAAATTCAATTTGTGTATGTGTTACATACACAACATTTCCTCAAATTGTTTACTCAATAAATTTCTTGGATTAACAGTGGTATCAGAGCTGAAGGTTCTCTTATTCTGCAGATAACTCAGACATAAGCAAGCAGGTTAAGCTATAGTTAATGAGAGAAAGCTCAAGTCATGTGGCACCGAAGTCATGTGGCACCGGCGATTCCCAGGTACGATGGGAACTACTACGACTATTGGAGTTTGCTGATGGAGAACTTCCTGAGATCTAAGGAGTTTTGGGATGTTGTCGAAAACGGAATCGACAAGGATGACATACCCGAGTTTGCAGCAAGAAGATTAATTGATCTGGAGGGGAATGACTATTTGTTTCAATCCATAGACAGAGGAGTCCTTGAAACAATTCTTTGCAAAGAGACATCCAAGGACATCTAGGACTCAATGAGAAAGAAGTTTTCTGGTTCAGTCCTAGTTAAACGAGCCGAGCTACAAGCATTAAGAAGAGAATTCGAACTTCTACAGATGAATGAAGGTGAAAAAGTAATAGACTACTGCTCACGGACTATGGAGATATGCAACAAGTCTCTGGAGAATCTATGACAGATGTTGGCATAGTTGAAAAGATATTGAGATCCCCCATCCCCAGATTTGATTACGTAGTATGCTCAATCGAGGAGTCCAAGGACATTGACAAACTGAGCCTGGATGAACTTCAAAGCAGACTAATAGTGCATGAACAAAAGTTGAACCACAATTCACTCTATGAAGAACATGTCATGAAGATCACGACAGAAACGCAACGACTTCAAATATCACCTTCAAGCAGCAGTGGCAGAGGAAAACTCAGCAGAGGTCATGGAAGAGAAAGGTTTGGCCCAGGACAAGGTAGGGAAAATCATTAGCAAACAAGGAATGAAGCTAAGGATACAAAGGTGAGATATCAAAACAATTGAGGAAGATAATCTACCAGAGGAAACGGTCTAGGAAGAGCATTCGATAAATCGAGTGTTGAATGTTATAGATGTCATAAGTATGGACATTACTAAGCAGATTGTAGGGCAAGATTACTCGAGGAAGACGGGTTTGAACAAACAAACTATGTTGAGAATACATAAGTTGAAACACTTTTAATGGCTCAAGAGGTTTCAAAGGAGGACACAACAACTGATGTGTGGTACATGGACACAGGTTGTAGTGATCACATGAGTGGGTGTAAACATTCATTTGCAACCTTGGAAGAATGTTATAGATCACATGTATCCTTTGGAGACAACTCTACAATTAAGGTAATGGGCAAAGGTACCGTGACATTGAATTCCAAAAATGGTTTTATAGAAACTATATCTGATGTTCTATATGTACATGAGTTAAAGACAAGCATGTTAAGTATATGTCAATTACAAGAAAATGGATATATGTTGTCTATTGAGGTATTGAGGGAGGAGTATGTGAATTGTATAATGATAAATAAAAAAAAGTTATATTGACTGTGAAAATGAACTCAAAGTGTATATTTCCTGTTAGATTTGATAAGTTTCAAGTTAGTCTAAGTGTCATGGAAGGTGAAGGAAAAACATATCCTTTGTGGTTGTGTCATTTAAGAATAGGACACTTACACTTTGGAGGTCTTAAAACTCTTTGCAAGAAGCATTTAGTCTTGGGTATGCCAGAAATGGAGATTAAAGAACAAGTTTGTGAGTCATGTGCAATGGTAAAACATGTGAGAGCCAAATTTCTCAAGAAAAAAGCATGGAGAGTTGAGGGAGTGCTTCAGCTAGTTCACTCAGATATTTGTGGGTCAATCAGTTATGCATCAAATGGGGGCAAAAGGTATTTTATCTCCTTTATTGATGACTTTACTATGAAAGCATGGGTGTATGTTATGACTGGAAAATTAGAAGCCTTTAATATGTTTAAGCTTTTTAGAAACAAGGTTGAAAAAGAAATTAGAAAGTTTATAAAGGTACTCAGAACACACAGATGATGAGAATATTGTTCAACCGAGTTTGAGAGCTACTGCAAGCTCCATGGAATCAGGAGAGAAAAAACAGCTTCTTATACTCCACAACAGAATGGAGTAGTTGAAGGGAATAACATGACGTTCTAAACATGGTGAGAAACATTTTGTCAACTAGACGAGTGCCAAAAGAATTTTGGCGAGAAGCCGTCCTTTGGAGTTTTCACGTGTTGGACCAGTGTCCAACCTTTGCAACCAGAGACATGACCCCCATGGAAGCGTGGACTCGAAGAATACCCTTTGTAAGTTATTTTTGAGTTTTTGGTTGTGTGGCATATGCACACATACCATCAGAAAGAATAAGAAAACTGGATGATCGTAGTGAGAAATGCATATTTCTAGGTCTAAGTGATGTTTCAAAAGCTTATAAATTGTATAACTCTGTCATAAAGAAGATTAATGTAAGCAGAGATGTCATATTCAATGAAATGATCTCATGGAAATGGGAGGCCAAGAAGGATACTCAAATCCAGACAGGGGAAGAAGAAAGTGAAGATGTTGATGCTGAAACAATAAAAAACAGACTGCCATCAACTGAACCTCTTGAATCATCAACTACAGTTGACCATGATTCTAATGCTGAAGGCATCTCAAACATACCCAGCCCAGAATAAATGAAAGGAACAATCAAAAGACCACAGTGGATGCAAGATTATGAGGTAACTGGAATTCAAACTCGCAGGTTTGTATCATATTTTTTATCGCATTTTTGTCTATTTGCGCATAGTGATCCTGTTGAATATGAAGTGGGATGTAAAGATGAAAAATGGTTAAAAGCTATACATGCTTAAATGGATTCAATAGAAAAGAACAAAACATGGAAATTAGTTGAATTACCCAAATGAATCAAGACTATAGGTGTGAAGTGGGTATAC
Organism: Chamaenerion angustifolium; assembly: GCA_946814005.1. NCBI lineage: Eukaryota > Viridiplantae > Streptophyta > Magnoliopsida > Myrtales > Onagraceae > Chamaenerion > Chamaenerion angustifolium. Next base: position 1,964,229 of record OX328281.1, read on the forward strand.
AAAACCAAGTTAAAAGAAAATGGTGAAATAGATCAACACAATGCAAGATTAGTAGTGAAAGGATATAAACAAGCCTATGGAGTTGACTATACAAAGGTGTTTGCACTAGTGGCTAGGCTACATACTATAAGAATAATCATTGCAATTGCAAGGCTAGATACTATAAGATTAATCATTGCAATTGCAACCCAAAACAATTGGCCTATACTTCAACTAGATGTAAAGTCTGCTTTTCTATATGGAAACCTGAAAGAGGAAGTATATGTAGATCAGCCCTTAGGATTCATTGTTAAATGACAAGAACACAAGGTGTATAAATTAGATAAAGCTATTTACGGGTTAAAACAAGCACCTAGGGCCTCGTATAGCAAACTAGAAACCTATTTTATCCGAAAAGGATTATGTAAATGCCCATATGAACACACACTATTTGTAAAAGAAGGTGTACATGCATGAATATTAATAGTGTGTGTGTGTATGTTGATGATCTGATTTATATTGGAACCAACACAAATATGTATAAGGAATTTACGAAACTCATGACAGATGAGTTTAAGATGACTGACCTAGGAAAAATGAGCTACTTTATGGGGCTTGAAATCAGCCAAAGAGCTTATGGAAATTTTTTATGCCAAAAGAAATATGTAAGAGACATACTAAAATGATTTGGAATGGAGCAATGTAATCCAGTAGGGACACCAATAGAAACTGGAATTAAGCTGACCAAGGAAGGAACATGTAATAAAGTAAGCACTACTACATATAAGGAGCTTATAGACATCCTCATGTATTTAACAACCTCTAGACTTGACATTCAACACTCTGTCAGTTTAGTAAGCCAATATAGGGAGGATCCCACTGAATTACGTCTAAATGTTGTAAAAAGAATACTTCGATATCTTTAGGGAACAAAAGACTTTGGGTTGTTTTACAAAAGGGAATCTAATACAAATTTGATCTCATATACTGATAGAGACTTCGGAGGATGCAAGGATGATCGAAAAATCACATATGGGATATGCTTTTATGATAGGTGGAGCTGCAGTCTCATGGGCATCCAAAAACCAATCCATAGTAACCCTATGAAGTACTGGAGCTGGGTATGTAGCAGCTACAACATGTGGATGTCAAGCTTTGTGGCTGAGAAGGGTGTTAGAGTTTTTGAAGCAAAAATTAAATGGTGCTACTATTATGTTGTGTGATAATAACTCCACTATTATGCTGTCAAGAAAACTTATTTTTCATGGTCGGAATAAACATATAGATGTTAAGTATCATTTCCTAAGGGATTTATGCAAGGAATAAATCATTCGGGTCATCTATTGTAAGAGTGAAGAATAAGTTGCAGACATATTCACCAAGTTGCTGAAATTAGCATCATTTCAGTATTTGCGCAACAAGCTCGGAATATGCAGCATATGTTAAACTGTTTTTCAAAAAAATTAGTTTAAGGGAGGGAATGAAGAAATTTGCTACTGCATAAGTCACGAGTTAGTTAAAGTAGATAGAAGTAGAAATGTGTTTGCCATTAAGTAGTTTCTAGTCCAGTTATTTAGAGTTTTAGTTGAGTCTGCAATTTAAGTTCTGTTTTTGGTTTTGTTTCACGGTTAGCTAAGTTTTAGAGTAGTGGAATAGTGGGATGTTAAGAAGCAGTTAGTGAGAGTCTGTATTCAAAAACAGAAACTGAATTATCGTAAGATGAATGAAAATAGAGGAACTACATTTTCTCCCAAAAATTACAATCTGTGTATCTGTTACATACTCCGCCTTTCCTAATATTGTTTACTGAGTAGATTTCTTGGATTAACAAAATAATCAATTATATCATATACATTATACAAATATAAAATACAATTTGTCAAATAAATAAAAGATTACAATAAAACTAATTTTAATAAATGAATTATTGTATATTAAAATATTTGTAAAATAGTATTTAAGTATTTCTACTTTATAATCTTAAATTTATATATAAGAAAAATTATTTATTTTGTCTCATTTTTTATATATAGTTCTATTATTATTATAAGTGTATATGCGTTGTGTGGCATGGATGATGATAACAAGGAATAGTAAATGAGTGGGACGTAATGAGAAGACAGAATTAAGGTGGTACAGTAAATAATTGGACATTTTCACGTGGTTTGGTTACTTTTCGATTTCCGGGCTACTTTTCTATTTATGTAATATATATAAATATATAATCACTGCGGATCCAAACTTCGAGATTATATTATTCCATATATATATATTTACTCACTAACCTAGATTACATTTTTTATTTACAAACAATTTTATAATTAAATACTTGTTAATTAAACTTTATATGAGTGTGTAATTTAGTAATTAAATTATTTTTTGGAACAAATTATTATTTGCACTTTTTGTAATTTATGAAAAGTTAACTTTGTCAAAATCCTTTTAGAAATTGCAAAAACACAATAAAGTTTAATATAATGACAAAATAATTTAAAAGTTTAAAAATAATAAATTCTTGAAATTACAAATGAATTTTTAAAACAGTACATCTTATAAAAAAAATATAACCAAAAATTACTAAAGTAAAATGGTGAAATATGTTTAAAAACAATATGTAAACCATAAAATTTAAATCAAATATTTTTAAAGTTTCTTTAGAATTTTTAAAATAAAACTTAATTTCAATGTGTGAATTTATGAATTTTATTTATTTTTATATACAATTTGAGGTTAAGAATCATAGTAAAATATTATAATTTTTTTAGTAGTTTTGAAAAATATTTCCCATTAAATTTAGCACAAAAATTATGTAGTTAACCTTTAATATAATACAGAAAATTTAACTGCCTATTTGTTCCAAAAACAATTCAAGTAGCAAATCGCGTTCACTAATTATTTCCTATTTATGCCATTTTTGTTCTAAATATTTTGTAGAGTTTTACACCCAACATTTGTGGCTGTGTTACAAGCTAAGCCTACCATTAATATAATATAATTAGATTGATTAGGTAATCCAAATGAAGCTAGGACATGAAATCAAATCCCTAACAATAGGTTCAATCGACTCCAAGACTTAACCTAGTCTACAGCTCGTCTCAACCTCGGACTGACCCAAACTAGATCAAGTCAAGCCACTTTGTACACGTACTGGACTTAGTCATCGACTCAACCGACAAGATACGGGGTCTGAGTTTGACTTAAACTACGTCGAATCACTTTTTAACCACTTTGTTGATTTCATCGAAGTTTTTACCAACATGTACCTAAAAAAAATAATTAAAAAAACACGGAAATATTCTCAATTTAAAAAAAAAAATACAAAAGTATACCTATCCACGAATGAAATCGCAAGTGAACATAAAAAATATCATCGTTGAATCGCATTCGTGAGTATTATAATATCTCAACAACTTTTATTTATGTATTTTCTCTCCTATTAGTTTAATGAAAGACATACATCTTCTCTCCTCTCTCCAACTTTTATTTTTTGTTCGATGCACCTGCAGATAAGGGTGTCAAAATTTGACTCAACACTCATGGGTGACTCATCTACAAGTCATATTTGATCGGGATTTTTGACTCTTTGGTCATTTTGAAATACAAGTCAGGTTTGGGTCAGAAGTCTTGAACCCCACGGGTCAACCCATGACCCATCTCATTTATATATTTCAGTATGTTTTTATTTTTTATTGAAATGATGGGTCAGACCCGCGAGTCATGAAGCTCGAACGAGTCAGTCTGATCCAACATTTACCATTCATGATGGGTCATTATGGCCTGCGGGTTGACCCACCAACCAACGGGTCAGGTTTGAGTTTCAAAAACGAACGCATACTATTGCACGAGTCGTGTTTGGGTTAGAGAATCTCTAACACAACCCAAGGTCGACACGACCTTTAAGTCGTCTCATGACCCGTTTTGACACCCTTAGCTGCAGACCTCTCTCCTCTCTCCCAGTTTTGTTTTTGTTCGATGAAAAACAGTTGCAGGCCTTATTTTTGCGGGTACAACTTATGCATTCGCGAGTTGTAAAAAAATAAACTTCTTTATGCGAATACTTTTTTTTTTGTTATAAATTGAAGATATTTTTCTATTTATTTATTTTTGGAGGTATATATTGATAAAATATTCGATTTCATCTCCCTAGCCTTAGCCATGGACTCATGTCTAAGACGTGACTCGGACTATCTCGTGGTTGCCCCGGTGATGCTTTCTTCCTGGGTGCTGCATTGTTACAATTTTGAAAGTTTAAGGGTTCATCTGTGCTTCAACATGAAAGCGAGGGTGCACCCGTACAAACTCTTCAGTGAATAAACATAGGCCATGACTGAATAGAGGTGTCATGTCACCATGCAATGTGATCTCAGAGAATAGATTCTCTGTTCTATTTAGAAAGGACTAGACTTAGCTTAGCTAGGGCTACTTATGTCGTTAGGTCTTAGAAAAGGATCCATCAGATCAGAGATTCTGAAGATCCTGCGGTCGGGGGTGACCGACAGCTTTTCATCTACCGTATCATTGTTGACCACTACCAACTCATTATTTCTCTTGCCATCTAGCTCCTAGCTGGCACATAGACTCAGTACACGAACACCACAAATAATTAATTTTCAGAATTAAACAGAATTGGAATTTTAATTCGGATTTTAATGAAAATTTAAAAACTATGATTTCAGTCTAAATTGAAAAAAAATAAGTTTATGTTATATTTTTTTTTGTTATATAATTGTAAAACCGAAGGTATGGAACTTTTTTTCTTTTTAAAAATATAATTTTTGCATGGAAAGGAAACATGTCTGACATTCCAAGTTTTCGTTCGGTTCCCACAGGTGGTGGTTTGGTCACTCTGGTTCGATTCCAACTGATATATACTAACGATGTCGGAATGAGAAATAATGTATATAATATGTATATATACTAAGGATGTCGGAATGAAAAATATATATAGTCTATAGATAACTTTAAATATTCGAAAATGTGTATATATTTCACCTAATAAAAAAATGTGTATATTTTAATGGATCATAGTCTTGTTTTAATTGCTTATTTATTAAATAAATTTTTACCGTTACAATATTCATTAATTGTATGGCAGTAATTACTAAAGACATATAAATTAGACTAAATAAATACAATAAAAGCACATATAATCCGTTAAATATACTATGCCATATGAGTATTCTCTAGCCCAACAAATCAAAGGACCCTTACAAACCCAGATTCCAAAATTAGGGTCCTGATCGATCAACCACCGTCCACCAACACACAAAGCAGCCTCTTACCATAATAGCTAGATAAACACGACAATATTTTCCTATATGCAAACCCTAACCCTAGCTACAAACTTAATACCCTTACCATAATAGCAATAATAAATCAAAATACGATGCAAAGGACAACTAAGTCACTCATGTCTCCTAACAAGAACAGCATGCAAAGGTTGTTTCATCTCACAGGACAGATTCAAGACCTCGGTCAGATCGACAGGGTGCATCGGGTCTGGTTTCCATTCGAAGTTGAGAACTAACTCAGCCACCCACAGGCTCACGGTGGCTAGACCAAGGTTCTTACCAGGGCAGACCCTGCGCCCAGCCCCAAACGGGGCAAGACGGAGGTCTCTACCACGGATGTCCACATCATTTTCGATAAATCTATCGGGTCGGAACTGGAACGGGTCTGGCCAGACTCCTGGGTCGTGGGTGATGGCCCACATGTTGATCATGGCGGTGGTCCCGGCTGGGACCACCATGCCATTGCTCAGTTGGACGTCTGACGTGGACAGTCTAGCCCAAGAGAGGAGTGGGCCCGGTGGGTGGATTCTCAGGGTTTCTTTGACCACCGCCTGCAAATACGGCAGCTTTGCCACGTCACTGTCCGTCAGTTTCTGAACGGCGGCGCCGTTAATCTCCTCCCGAAGCCTTTCCTGAACCTCAGGGTGCAGAACGAGCTCGGCAATTACCCACTCAGTTAGCAGAGCAGTGGTGTCTGTTCCTCTGAATATCATCTCCTGAAGAAAAAATAAAAAAAAATATTCATTTTAAAAATGGGAATATAATATAAATTATAAAGTTTGATTAAATTTAATGATTTCCATTTTAAGTTTTAACTCACCCACAACACAGCGACCATGTCATCATCACAAAGCTTCTCAGCGCCGTCAAGTGAGAGCAAGACGTCGACGAAGTCAGCGTCGTCAGTTATCTTCTCTGACAAGCGATTCCGGTGATCTTCAATGATCGATCGGACGAACTTCCTCACTCTAGGAACGAGGTTACTGCACCGTTGATTTATGCGGCTAGGATCGTAGATGTAATTCAACCACGGTAAATAGTCCGACCAGTTAAAAGCCCCTAGGAGCTCGAACCCTTCTTTGACAATGGCGGTTAGCTCCGACAGCTCTACACTGTCGGCCACCGGGTCGTACCTTTTCCCGAACACGCTCCCCATTATGTTGTTCAGCGCCGCCAGTTGGAGGTGCTTGCGGATCGATACACGTCCAGCTATCCTCTGCTCGTCGAAGATGTTGCGGACCATAACGGCGCAGTCCAGAACACGTCCAGACACATGGGCCGCGATCCGCCTCGGAGCGAAAAGGTGGGAAGACGCGATACGTCGCAGAAGGCGCCAGTAGGTTCCGTTGGGAGCAAACCCGATGGCGCGGCCGAACATCAAGCTCCGAGCCGACTGCTTCAGTGGGCGGTCGGCGAAGTGCGCTGACGTCAGAATCTCCCTCGCCGTGTGAGGATCAGACGCCACCACAACGGGAGTGGAGCCGAGGCTGAACGCCATGAGTTGCTTCTCGTCTCGGTTCCATGCCGCCGCGGCGAGAGCGCGGTGAGCTAGACCGCGGCTGAGCGTGAAAAGACTACCAAATATAGGGATACCTCGGGGTCCCGTGATTCCGACGCGACCCATACGAGAGCGCCCATTCTTCCATGCAGGTCCGCCGGGGGAGAAAGCCCAAGCGAGGAGGGCAAGAGAGACTACGGTGAAAAGGAGGGAAACGGCGACGTAAGCGTCGAGCAAGTTCTTGGAGCCGAGAAATGCGGGGAGTGTGAAGACCCACCAAGACGTATCCTTGGACACCATTGTTAACTCCATTAAAGCTTATTCTTTGTAAGCTTTTTGTTGTTGGGAAAGGAGAAGAGTGTGCGAGACAAAGTTGCAGGTGATGGGAGATGTTATATAGAGCATCGGAGAGACGGAGACTCAGAGAGACGTTTAGGGTTAAACGAAGAGATCATCAGTTTGAAGAGATGTGGTCGCTTAATTTGATTTGATGGAAAGCAAAAGCATGTTTTAAAATATATTTTTGTTAATTAATGTAGATTATAAAATATATATATATATCATAGTTAAAATTAGAAAATTAAATAAATGTTTTAACAAAAAATAAATAAATTGCAAAACCCTCTTGATTTGTATAAAACTCATGAATTAATTATTATTATTATAAATTACATTTCATACTTTTAATTTCATGTGTATAATATAGTATTTTACTATTTTGACTTTCCAATATACAAGAGGCCAAGAGGGTACGAAATTAATAGTACTGATATTACTGTTCTTAATAAATGAAGAAAATATCCCAACAATGAATAATTCGAAGAGGTGAATGTTACACAAATTAATTTTGTTTAAAATGATTAATTTCAACAATAAATATATTTTTTACATATAAACATTAGAATTTAGTAAATGAAAATTATCAAACAGTGACATTAGGGGTGGTAAATTATTTGTGCTTGCGTGTTATCAGCATTCGTGTTAATACTTTTATCGTGTGACACTTACCAAACGTAAACACGCACAATAAACTTGTTGTGTCATGTTTCTAAACACAAACACGATACACAATGTTTTGTGCGTGTTTATGTCATGTTGTGTTAAGTTAGTTAGTTATATGAAATATCAAAATAAACAAATTGTTTATAGTAAAATATGTCAATTTAAACATCATATTTCATAAATTATTAATATATAATTGACAAACTCTAACAATTAAATATCTAAATAAAATTTTAAAAGCTATTAAACGAGATTTGTTAGGAAAAATATTCAAAAAATAAATCTTTCGACCCGACTTTATAGATGACCAAAAGAAAGTTCAACTTTATTGTGATATCGTGTTCTGATACCTAAATACGAACACGACATATTTTTTTATTTTCATATTATCGTGTTCGTGCAATCATTTTGTTATATATTTCTATTAATACAATTTTTTTTGTACGTATCATTATCATGTTATCGTATTGCATAAAATATGGACACTCATAGTATTTACCTAGAAAAAAATAAGGCAAAGTATGATGATTGTGTGGCTAGGGTTTATTGCAAGCTTTGTTTTGGCCAATGGTTTATTGCAAGCTAGGGTGAGTTAAAAGACAATGGAAACGTTAGCTACTATTATATATATTATCCAGAAAACACCCATAGAATTCATTAAATCGGCTATATATATTAAGTCGGCTATGAAACTGCTGCCTGCAAAAAACACATTAAATTTCATCAATTTTTTTTTTAAAAAAAATCTATCTTTTTTTTTAAATTAAGCGTGGATACACTAAACCGGTTTGGTTTAGACCGTATATTTAAAGTTTTAAACCCTATTTTTTTTAAAGTGGGATATATATATATATATAGCGAATTAATGCTACGGTTAAAGTGGGAAATAAATAACATGGCATTTATCTATGTGATAACGTTGAGGAGTGCTTGAAGGGGGGAAAATACAGCCCGGAAATATGTAAATAAGAGAAAAACATATATTATATTTTTGTACAAATAAATAATATTTTTAGTCCTTTTTATTATAATTTAAAGTATGCAAAAAAATATTAGAGTTTTTAAAATTTATATTTAAATGCATTTGAGCTTTAGATGGAGCATTGTTGGTGATAAATTTAGAGAAGAAATGCACACTACAAAATATAATTAATTTCGTAAATAATTATAAACTTTTAAGAAAATAAACGTTCCTATTAAGTTTTTTAAGATACTAATAGAGGTTTTTTATTGTGCAATAAATATAAGGGGAAAAAAATATGTAAACGACTCTCAATAAGTTTGTACTTTGTATAAAATGATTTTTCAATTCAAATTATGTTGGCAAAAAACAAATTGTGTTAAATAGTTTAACATATTTGAAAACGATGTTACTTGATACTTCCGTCAATTTTCTCCGTTAAATAATTTTTAAATTATAAAATAATTGAATACTTTTCAAACGTTACAACTTAACCTACAAAATAACATCTATATTACTAATAAGTTCCGACTCAATTCAAGCTATATCAGGAGTCCCCCAACCTAGATCCAAACTCAGACCAAGTCTTTAAGGTTAGGCGACCTGGTTTGAGTTCAAACTCTGTCTAGGGGACCCCTAATATGACCCGAATTGAGTCAGAACTTATTAACAACATTAATGTAAATTTATCTAATTTTGTTGTAATGTTTGGAAAAGAATTCATTTAATTTGGTAAACTTAAAAAGTATTTAGTAAAAATTTTCAACGAAGAATTAACGGTAGTACTCTCGTTTTTAAACACGTTGAATCATTCACCATTGCAAGAAAATATATTAAAACAAATAAAGTTACGTACAAACATATCTGACCTTTTTTAAAAAAAAAAAATACAATCTTAGCTTAAAATCTAAGTTTATTTTTTTACCTTGTTATTGTCTAAGACTTTTTCACCCAAATTACATATATATATATATAATTTATTGGAGAGGGAGCATCCAAAGATGGTCTCTTTCGTGTTTGTCTCGTCTCTCTTTGCGTGGTGGTTAAATGAATATATTGAAATATAATTATTTAGAATCGAAAAAATGTAATAAAAAATATGTATTTGTTACAATTTTAAGGATTAATTAAACTAATATATATAAATAGTCGTGCCTTGAAACTTAACCAATGTATCTTCTGAATGGATATTCTCCAAAGTATAATAATACCCTCTACGGTATTAACTAGTAAATTAGTTATTAACATAATGTAAGTGACTTAGTTGGTCATCTTAAGATTTCACTCGATCAACTGTTATTTACGGAAAATGTACGTGAAATTTAATTTATATATATTAAAAAAAAAAAGACTAATGACCCGTTATTTTCACGGAAAATTTATGAAATTCGGCTTACGGATTTCGTAAGTTGTTCTTTTCACGGAATGGAAAAAATCCGGCTTACGAATTCCGAGCGGGGTAGACTTACACATTTCGTCCCAAAACCTCGGAATTCCTAAACCGGGCGCGCTAGGAATCCAGAATAGGAGGTGAAATGACTGAAATGCCCTCATAAACTTTTCTTAAGGGCGGAACTACCCTCCCATGCTCCTCCATTCAGACTGAAGCCCACCCTGCTCCTTCTCCTCTGAAGCTCCCTCAAAATCTTTGATTATTCTTCTTCGATTCTTCCCCTGCTTGGATACATTAGGTATGCTTCGATTCTTCCTCCTTCCAATCTTTGTGATGAACCAAAAATTCGATTCTGGGTGATGAACCCATAATTCGATTATGGATTCGGTTCGTGATGTTTGTGTTCATGCTGAGGTGTTGTTGAATGGGTGATGTTTGTGTTTATGTTGTTTATGATGTTTGTGTTCGTGATGTTATGTTAGTCATGTTGTTTTTTGTTATTGATATGATGTTCTTTATGTGTTCTTTGTTATTTGGATGTATTGCTCTTCTCCCTCGTTTCTATAATTGGCCTCATCTCAATCAACCTCATCTCAATATGTTAAACTGAAGGTAGTCGTTGTTCATACATTTGAACATAATCATGAAGCATCAGGATCTGAGGTTGGTTCCATGGTTGCAGGTTAGACTTTCCAATTATAGGTCGATTTTGTGCCTAACGGTGTTAGACTTGTTAGAACTGAATTCTATTGGAAATGAATTTGGATCGATATGTCAAATTGAGTAAGGGCGGTTTAAGGGGTGGTTTTCCATTCATTTCATTTTTCTACAGATGATGGATTATGGATGAAATCTACAGATTATGGATTATGATCACCATCGCTTGAGATCGTGATGTTCCATTCTCATGTATTCATTATATTCTTTGGTTTATAGTGTATGGTATATAGTTATTTATAATGTAATATGATATTTCGGATATTGTAATTAATTATATTAAAATTTACATTAATTCAACTATTTAATCTTAATTAATTAATGATTTTTTAAAATATTAATTAAATAAATTATGTTATATTTTTAATTAATAATTAATTATATTATAAGTTTTTATTATTCTTAATTTTTAAAATTAATTAACACAAATTATATGTATTATGTACTATACATATACAAGGAGAAACACATATGTCATTTTACCACATTACATTTTCTTTCCATATATACAATTCCACCAAATAAGCAACAAAATTTCTTATTCCATTCTATTATATTTCACCAAATAAACAACTTCATATTCGTATATCTTATTTCTTATTCTCTATTTCTTATTTTTTATTAATATTCCTTATTTCTTATTCCGAATTTCGTGAAAAAAAACATCTCGTAAGACATTATATATCAGAGATAGTAATTTGTTTTTACTTAACAAGTTTAGATAAGAATTTGTTTATAGGTTAAAAGATTATTTAGCAATATTTTAGTGTCATTCAAAAATGGAAAAACTATTAAAAAAATGTATCTGGATTTTTTTGTTTTGGTAACTAGACTAAGATGTTTTAGGTCGCGATTATTCTTACCAACATGTTTTAATTTGTTTGTCAGTGCACTTTTTGCCTATTTTTGTAAGCTGAGCAAGCTGATTTTGTAAGCATGAAGAAGATAATGTTTTTGTTTTAATTACTAGCTGAGCAAGCTGATTTTGTAAAAGTTAACTAAACTTTAATAATAAAAAAGTATAGTTTGTGGTAACAATGTAAATGAGTTAACAAAATATATATTTTTTAAAGTTAATTAACTAACTCTTTAAAAAAAAAAACATATATTTCACTAGATGATTAACCCTATCATTTACCAAAAAAAAAGAGATCATTAACCCTATTATATATATATATATATATATGGGAGGAATATTCTGTTATTTTGAATACAGAAAGAAAGTTGAAGTACTTTAGGTTTTGAAGTAAGAGAGACATGAGTCCTAAAGTCAGGAAAGTTCAATAATATTTTTTATTAATTAAAGTCAAAAAGTCCATTTCAACGTAGTCCATTTCTCATTTAAATAAAAAACTAATACATATCATTACATATGGCATAAAAAACTTCGAAAGAATGAAGTTCAGACATATTTTTTCAGAAGTAAATACGGTAGCGGATATAATGGCGGGTATGACGCTTAACCAGCGACATGTGTTTGAAATCCATAGTTCACATCCGAATGAAACTACTAACGCGCTCTGAAAAAACGTTGTTGGTTCTTCTATTTCGAAAATTGTTAAAGTTAGCTAGTTTTAATTGTGTAATTTTTAACTTGGGTGATTAGTTTATTACCTACCGCGATCTTTTTAATTTATAATTATAAAAAAAAAACAGTCATTTATTTATATGTATAATTGTATACATTACAGTTTACACCGACACGAAATCATGAATGACTCGGTTTCTTGTAATGCGGAAGGACTAATCGAACAAGCATGGGGCTTATGGGGGGAAATGTGGTCGGATTCTAGTGTACTTAATTTTAATATATATATACTTTTTAAATTGACTATGTATAAAATCATATTGAAAATAATAATAATAATATCAAGTTGGCTTTATAAAAAGTTTAATGAGGCTAGGCTTTCAAGTCTTTTCAATATGTTACATTTAATATAGTTTTCATAGGTTACGTGTGTATGCAGTGTAAAAAGAAGATTTTTCAATTCGAAATAAAATATTATAATTTAAGAAAGGGAAATATAAGTTTTAAATCAAAATGTCAATTATAAATACTTTAAATTTATAAAGTTTTGTATTCTATTTTACATAGATAAGTTTTTCATTTTCATACTTAGTTACTACTCTCTTTTTTTCATTCTAAAAAGAGTAAATCAAATCATATAAGTATATAATGACAACAAATAATTAATAAGATATTATGTATGACGTGTTAATATTTATTTATTTAATAATATACCTGGTTTGAGTTACAATACGAGTACCTTATAACTCGAACCGAAGCTAACTGTTCAAGTTTGTTTGTTTTCCTTCTAAACCTTACCCTACAATGCAGTTCCTGATAGATTTCAAAATTAAATGAGTATTTTGATCACCCTTAGTTAATTTTAGCATTATTAATCAACTTTATGAAAGAATTACAAAATGACCATTTAATTAGGGGATATGAACTAGATATTAACAAAAAAAAAAGAAGGTATAACACTTGAAAATACTAAATCAAATATACATATATATATATATATATAAGAGTTAAAATTGCACAATACAAATAGTTAAAATGAATATATATTTACTAGGGAGGGCTGATCATGGACGGGACGGGCCTGAAGGCAAGACCGAGACCGAGATCGAAAATTCGGTTTTGTCTTCTGGAAGACCGAGACCAACCTCGGCCAAAAAAAACCGCCTGAGTCGATCTTTCTTGACTCGGGCCGGTCTCGGGCCGGGACCGAATCTGCACACAAAAAAATATTATATGCTCACGGTATTCTTTAGTAAAAGGCGAAAGAATAGTTCGCTATGAGCTCACCGCAGAGCTGCGTAGTTTGTAATTTATCAGAATGCAGCTTTAATAGAGATAGAAAATCTCTCAAATTCACATTCATTCGGTATGGTATTATGAAAATCTCAAATCCACATTCCTTCGGTTTGGGCTGGTCCTAAACGGGCTTTCGGAAAAAAAAAAAGTCTGAGACCGACATTGAAGAAAAAAAAAATGTTCACTCGATCTAGGTCCTAATCGAGCCAGTCTTGTCGGGAATTCAGTCCAACTGTCTTTTTTATCAACCCTAATATTTACATATACATTTAAAATTGCACAATAGAAAAAGTTATTGAACCTTTTCCATATCACACATAACCTCAAAGTACAAAATAGTATTTTTATTGGTCTCAACGAATAACTTTTAAATTGCGTTAGCTTCTTCTTCACATTGCTTTCCTTTATTCATGAATACAACAGTCTTTCCAAGGAACCAGAAAATACAATATATATAATATTTTATATACAAATGAAATGCCTTCTTTCCACTACTCTACAAAATTCTCTCCTCCATCTCCCTCAAGTCCCTAAGCACCGCCACCATCTTCTTCTTCATAGAACCTCTTCAGTCTCAGCTTCTATTCTCACGACCCCAGAGATCGTTGCATTGCAGAAGAAGCATCTCTCGCAGTTCAAGAGGTGTCTTGTGATGCAGCCGAAGCACGATCTATGGGAGCACGGCTCAAACCGGGCATCTGAATCGGTTGAATAGCAGATGCAGCAGGTTTGGTCGTTGTGGTCCAGTTCTTGGAGCTGGTTCGGTGTCGGTTCACGTGATTCTTCCATTAAGAGGCTTAAGAAGCTCTCTAGCTTCCCGAGCTTCGCAAGGTAAGCATTGGTCCGGAAGGAATCCGCCTGGCATGGATGAGATCAGGAGAACAATAACCAGATGATAGGTTGAAAGTAAAGATTTCAAATGAAATTGGTTAAAAGGCCAACTATTTATAATCAACTCATTGGATTAAGGGCGACAACTTGGTCTGGGTTGGAACACAAACTTAGGACTCGCTTGAACTGTCTAGTCAAGTTTAAGGTCTAATTTAGGTTTAGAGTTTACTAACCATGAAAAAATTCTGCAAAAGTTTCAAACTTACAGTCAGATTTAGAATGAAAGTGAAAAATGTACCTTTTCAGGCAAGAAGATCAAACCGGATAGTCAATAATTATTAATTTCCTGTTTCTTTTTTTAAAAAAATTCTACCAACACTACGAATTTCACTAGAAAGATCACAGAATGCAGCATTGGTCTTTACCAAAGTTTGAAAGGACAGGGTTTGGGAACAGAAAAGTCGGGTTTTGAAGGAAAAAATGCACCATTTTTATGTTCTGCTACTATGAATAATGCCTGGGATGAAAAAGCCACTGGAGTGAAGAAAAAAAAAACTTACCCAATTGAATTCCAGAAGGTACTGGAATCCGAAATGGACAGTGTCGAAGCAATCCGTGCTTGCAAATAGACTGACAACATCTTTTTTGTCTCTCTGATGTTCTCCTCCACAAGCATCCAACAAGTTCAGAATGATACCAACCAAAGGTGCCAACAGCATTCCTCTGTTTGCTTTCTCTGGAGATGGTCCATGCCTCTTGATCGACCTGAAAACCGACACAAGTTTTTTTTTTTATTTCTTTCTAATTGAATATATATATGTATAACAATTTCAAGCAGAAGATGCAATAGAAACAAAATTCAAATGGAACCAAAGAGAAATAACTTCAATCCTTTTCAAAAAAAGAGAAGTGCTTACAGTTCGAAGAACTCAGCATCAGCTGCTGAAGTAATGTGATTCAAGCTGAAAACAATCAGCTCAGTGAGTCTGCGAAGATTCGTATCGGTTCCAGAGAGGAATGCCTGGGGGATCTCATGGGTGCAGAACTCCAAAACCCTAGCAAGGTTGCACGAGAGGTCGAATATGATGCTGCATTTCCTTTGCTGAAATTCCATAACCTGTATAGAATTTTCTTCAGAACAATTAAGAAAAAAACTGAGATGCAGAGAGTGCTGCTCTTCAGGACATACCTGGTACTTTTCTTGCATTTCACGAATGGAAACGGAAAATTCTGTCATCGTCCAACTCAGTGTATTGAAAAGACGATTCAGAAAAGCAGAAAATAGAGCTTCATCATTGGTGCAAGCTTCACGGAGTAATCTCTGCAGCCCCAACAATACATTTTCGTGGTTAAAATGGAATCTCACAGCAAGAAAAGAAAAAACGTCCATAATTTTAAGTGATTAGTCAAATTAATATATATAAATGGTTGTGCTTTGGAACTTAACCAATGCATCTTCTGAATGGATATTCTACAAAGAAAATAAAAAATGTCAACAATTCACCTGGAAAACGACGGAAGATGATGATGATTCTCCGTGTTTGGAGAAACCAAAGCCAGAGCCTTTGCATAACCTTAGGAGAATGTTGGTTACTGGAATCCAACATCGATTATCGAATGCTGAAAGTAGAGATGTTGGCAACTGCCTTGTAGCTGCTTCGTTGGTCTCAAAATCTTCGAGGAATTCCTTGTATTGAACAAGGACTGAAATAGACTGAAGAAGAAGATCCCTCAAGTCTGCACTCAATATTCGAGGATCGTTGAAGTGAGTGACGAGGAAAGTCACCTGTTCAAAATGATACCCAGATTAGGGCCGGCAATGGTGCGGTGAAAAACCCATAACCATGGTTATAACCGGTACTGTTTAATATGGTTAACCGTACCATTATGGTGCAGTGCGGTTATGGTGATGAATTTTCTACCCATAATGGTTATGGTATTTGAGTTATAACCATGGTTATAACCATGGTTATTATATAAATATAATATTTATTTATTATTAATAAACTAATTTATATAATATACTAAATATAAATTATATAATTGAAAATTTGAAATTGTTGAAGATTGAAGTCGCCAAAGTCCAACGATGGTAATATAGATTGATGTATTTTTAAAATAAAATTTTCGATCTTTTATTATATTACATGTGTGGAATGAATATGGGTATACGGGTAAAACCATGGTTAATAATTACGGTTATTTTAATGGTTATGGTATTGAAAATTATACCCATAATGGTTATGGTATGTGGTTTAAAAATATGGTATAGTTATGGTATTTATCATACCCTGACCATACCCTGACCATTGACAGCTCTAACCCAGATCAGTAAAAACCAAGTTCCGAAATAATGACTCTTAATATTTGTTAAAAGGATAAAGAGCAAAAAGAAAATTATATTTTTTGTAGTATATGAAAGTTTTTTTTCTGGAAAAGGATAAAAAAGTGTTGTTTTCTTTTGTCAGAAAAGGGTAAAAAGGAGTAGGAAGAAAACTTACAAATGAAGCAAGCCCTTGCTTGATGAGTATAGAGGGTGGCACAAATGGAGGATCACTTTTACGTAGCACATGAAAGCAGTCAACCTTGTCACATAAGAGCACAAGTAAATGAGTATCAGCAACTTAAATTTTTTTCGAGAAAAAAGTAGATATGAGGAATAAACAATAGAACGATTACTTTACCAGAGATTCAATATAGTACTCAGGGACATATATGAAGATGTTATCCACTTTGCTGAGAGCTAGGAGTAACTGAACGGTCCACATGCAGGTAGCATACATGCCTCTTTGCTTCCACCGAGAAAAGAGTGAGATGCGATACCTGCAAGAAGGCACAATGAGAATATAATTATTTGATACAATTTAAGCTAGAAAATAGAAATAATCTGGATTCAGATCCGACCCAAAAATTTAAATGGGCATCCTAAATAGAAGCAAACAGACAGTATTTTCACTCGCTTACCAGGCACAATGTCTGACACAATTAGCGATCTCTTCCCGGTAGCCATTCCGAGCTTCCTTTAGGCGCTTCAATTTCTCGCCATAGCCCTGCTCCCTTATTTGTTTTTCAGTTTCTTCCAAGAGAGAGATAAACTGTGACTGATGAGATATGTAATATGATGCCTGAAAAAAATGTAAGGCATATTTAATATTGCTAATAATATTTGGTAAGAAGATAAAGAAAGTAGTTGACCGCCCCAACATGGAAAAGAAACAGAAAAAAAAAAAGCTCTTTTGGTGGGAGTTTTCTGTGCTAAAGTTCTTAAGATATTAACTTGACAAGACTAAGGCACGGTGAAAGTAAATCATAGGTATTGAGAAATTGATGAAAGTTGGGCAGTAAGGTCAATATCCTATGGGTGGAAGCAGAAGCAGAGGATTCAAGGAGTACTAGGAGTAACTTAAGAACTAGCAAAATATATGAATTGGGGTGTTTCAATGAAATTGAGAATCAGAGTAGTGAATAGGATGCTATTAACTTAAATACCATAAAAGTTAGGAGACAATTATATATTTTAAAAAAATACCATTACCTGCTTAAAATTTGGGGCAAGACCTATGTGATATAACAACAACAAAGCATCCAGAAGTTCCTCTTCTCTAATTGTAGCAGACGACATGTTACATTCCCGAGTAACTGTCCTGATTTGCTGCACTGGTCGATAACCAAAGTCGGGTTCAGACTGATCACTTGTGCTAGGCTTATCTTCAATCTCCTCATCCAAATGGCTTCTACTGCACTCAGCAGCAACATGAGCAGATCTTTCTGGAAGAGGGCCCACATTGCCACGTGAACCTCTCAATGTATATCTGACCGGATTTTTCGACGTTCTTGCATAATCAACCTCATAACATGAACAACAACATGGTTTCTGCAATGTTGAATGTGTTGTTCTTTTGTCTTCATCCTCCATAAAGCCCTCATCCCACCTAATCAATTCATCCTCTTCACCACTTACTGGATGGGATTTTGATATATGACTGTACGAGCCACCAAGCCTCGTAATATCATCTCGATGAGTATCATTAGTAAGAAACAGACCTACAGGGAAGCTTCTTTGACCTCCTTGATGAAGAAACCCATTACCTTGACAACTTTTCAACCAACTATGGATATTCCCCAAAGCAAATCCCTCAGATAAGAAGTGAAGGACAACCGTGTACAAGGAAACAAGAACAGAGTTGCTTGATAATCCTAGTGGAGGGACATTTCGATCAGCTCCTCGGTTCTTTAATAGGAGATTTTGTATGAATGTTCTAAAAACGGAACCTGGCAGTTGGGGAGGCGTTGTGGGTGGTATGAACTGTATCACTAAACGACAGAGATCCCTGTGCTTTTCCTCAATCTGGAGAAATAACAACTGATAAAATCAAATAGTGGAAGAAGCAAAAGTGAATCTTGTATGCATTTGCAAAGAGAGAGATAGCAAATCTTACACCAGACTCCCCTCGTCCCTCTCATTTAATCAAAAGTAAACACCGTGATTGTTTTTTAGGTGGGTGGAGAGATAAGGTTAATAAATTATAAATAAGGCACCGAGAAGGCAAGAACGTGCAAAATTTACAAAAAGGGATAAGATACAAAGAAACTTATGAGATGTCATGGAAGCACCAAGAAACCTTAATGTCCATGAACACATTAAAGTCCCAATAGTATTTCCTGCTATACAAATATTGTACAATCCTGACCCATTTTTCTATGAGTGAGTCATCCTAGACATTGTACCATTGAAAGCCCTTTTGTTCCTCCCAATCTAAACTAGGATTAGAACCAAGATTCTTACTTCCGCTTTTTCTTTTCTAAATTGGTTCAGGGTTTGTTATTAATATATCCTACCTTCAGCATTCAAATAAAGAAATAGATAAAGCAAAATAGAGCCCAGCAAATTCTTGGACACTTCTCTCCATTCAAGCAGAAACTACTTCAATTTTTGAATTTTCTAGCTCCATGTCACTTATCATCCTATTTACTAAAAGGCATTGCAAACAGGGCAAAGAAGTACCACCGCCATGAGAAGAAGAAAAATATTTTGTAAATCCTCTATGGTCATACCTTACTGATTGTCTCAGACAATGCATTTGTCGTTAAAATCATGTTACTTTCACATGATGCATCTTCAAATGATCCAGGCCACCAGACAGAGGGCATAAGACACTGAAGATCCTCCCTGTTTGGAGTCCTGTGTGATAGAAAACTCTCAAACAAATATTCAAAATCCATTGACTTCCACCACAGGACCATTAGTTCTTCTCTTCTAAAGATATGACATGCAAGGGCAAGGTAAGGATATGACCCTGAATATGGGCACTCGGTTAGAAGCAAAGATGCTGTCTTACAACCACATGAAAGACCATCTATTAAGTGCTCAAAAACCAAACGAGACCCTGGAAACTCGAGAAATACGTCGAGAACCCTATTCAAGCTCAAATAATCATGTGGCATCTGCACTCTAAATACCTCCATCATGAAAGAAAGTAGAGTTCCGCATGCAATGTACTCGATGCTTCCAATATTTGCCTCAATTAGGGAGAAGAACTCCTTACATATTGCATATGAGGTGGGTCTGAATATATCTTCAATATGCACAAACCTCTTAAGCCTTCCCAGTTTCTCAACGGAAGAACATTCATCACGTTCCACTCTTTGCATATCCAGCAACCTGGATAAACAATGAAGTAGACGCTTTTCTGATACATCTACAGCAGGTGGTGATTGAAGGGGAAGATAACCTTTCACTGGGTATTTAAATGGACGGCCCCCAAAGTTGAAATAGCATCTTTCACCCTGAGAAAGTGAAATGGCGGGATAATAACCAGACCCGGGTCTCATCTTTCGAACACCGAAAAATGCAACACCAAGTGAAACACCATTTCTGTAGAAAGAGATCCGATCGTTATCCAAATCTATGCAGCAGCCAATAACATCACCAGCAACCCATGACTGACCATATGGTTCTGCATTTTTATTCCACTTTCTTACCCTTTTCCCATCATATGCATAAGAATTTTCAGAATCACCAACACCTTTCTGGTCAGTGAAAGGGCATGAAAGAGTTGCCCATCCAAGTTGTTGTATACCACAAGTTTCTAGAATAGCCTCATACATCCATTTTCCTTTCCAAACACAAGCATTAGCCCGAACACTGCTGAACATTGCTATGCTCTCCACAAGAAGTGGCGATTTAAATGTCTGAACATCACCACAAATGCTAAACACGTCAAGAGACACTATGTCCGGACCACAGCCATTATCCATGATCCAGATCCCACTTCTTCTAGAATCCACATCACGTGGCTGCACATTTAACTTTGATAACTGATTCTGGATGATAGATTGAATTACATCGCTGTCTACAGGACAAGAGAGAGGATCCAGTGACTTGCCAGGAAGGGAAAATATGTGCTCAAGTGTTTGCTCGACAGATTGGTTTCTGAATTCGTCGCAATAGGAAACTACACGACCTCTGGATGAACTCTCTGCCTTACTTACTTCACTCAATAGCACTGCAAGCCCAGAAGAGAGCCCACCAATCCGAAGGCCATCTTCTGCCATTTGTGATCACACGGTCAGGCGGTACCCATTCTAAGCACCCAAAATTAAAACCTCAGAAGTCCGAATTACTACAGTCAGATTCCGTCCTCCAACCTCGCAGTTCAGAAACTTTAACTCCTGAAACGACAGGAACAGACTCAGTCCCTAAACAAAATTCCCCCAAACCACCTATCTAACGTATTAAGTTCCAGAAACTATATCAGATAAATCAAACAGGGGTACCGACATTTGATAAACTTTAGAATCTCTCGTCCTCAAGTTCTGAGAGCACTGAAACCATCTTTCCGCTAATCCAAACGGATTCTCCCATAAAACTCAAACTTTAAAGAATACCCATCTCGGCTAGCTACATATTCAAATGATTTAAACCGAGTACATCAGGAAAATAAGGACCAAGTAAGGAACTCACAAGTGCAATCAGCTCAATCAAGCTACGCCGCTGGGAATTGTAGCCAGAAAGAATCGCGATTGATCTCCACGGCGAGAGAGACAGATAAAGCGGTAAACACCAATATTCAGCTGAAATTCTTCCAAAGAAATTGGATCTCGTCTTCGATGGAATTGGAAAATCCAAAGGCAACCAAAGGAAGGATCATCAGGAGCGTACGGCGATTTGCAGAAGAGACGGAGGAAAGGGAAGCAGCTCCAAGGCCACGCGATGTCGGAATTGGATCGCAGCCCTAAATTAGGAATTCAGGACACGTGGACGTTTTAAGTTGAGGAGAGTTGGGAGTTGACGTGGCACAAAATGCTAACGTGCACGGGTGGTCCGTCGTGCACCGCTTTTCGGATAGATTTGCTGGAGATTCCGCACGCCGGTTGTGGTGCGGATAAAACTGTTTCTTGGTCAGCCATGAACCGATTTTCCACTTCTGTCATTTCCTTAAAATCAAATTAATTATAAAAAATTGTTAAAGTCATGTGTATATTATTAATAAATAAAAATACATACATAGATCTTTACCCCCAATATTTTTTTTTTTTAATCTGAAAATAGTTCAAACGTCTTTGTAAAAAAAATTATTTACACCATCATGTTTGTAGAAAAATTTATTCAAACGTGTTTGAATTTCTTGAATGTCCAGAGAAGTTTATTGCAATGAAGATTTGAATCATCTACTATTGGGTTGATTGTCTCTTGGGCATGGGATTCAATAAGAAGTGTATGCACCCCATGTTAATCGTCAATGATAGTCCGTCTCGGATATCTCACAATTCAGTGACAAGACTATTAGTGATATCAATCCGCATTTGGTAACATTTTATCCAATTTCTCATTCATATTCCTAAGGACTCCCGCACCTCCCAGTCCTGAATTATCCTTGGTTGACTCATCCGTGTTGAGTAGGGTCGATAATGGTGCGGTGAAAAATTCATAATCATGGTTATAACCATTACTGTTTAATATGGTTAATCGTCCTATTGTGGTGCGGTGCGGTTATGGTGACAGCTCTAGTGTTGAATTTTATCCACATGTGTGTTTGATGCGTCCAACCAACATGTACGCTCTGATTTTTTAACTTTACTTGTTTCATATCATACACCTCGTCATTAACCTGTAACAAAGATTAAAAAAGAATATCAAAAGAAACATGGTATTATTGAAAACACTTGAAATTAGCAAACGTATATATTGAAAAATCCAAATAAGAGTCCAGTTTGTCAACTCTTTTAAGCCTCAATAAAGTAAACAAATTAGCAGCGGATGAAACATACATATTTTTTGAAAACACAACCTATTATCAAGATTGATTTTTTTATCCGAGATCGAACCAAATGTATCTAAATTTTTTTTTTCCTTTTTTTTTAATGATCTTACAGTTCTAACTAGGAAGAGGGCAACCAAATGTTTTCAAGATCAACTGCGACGCGTTTTCAAGTTCTAACTAGGAAGAGTTCTAACTGCGACCCCCATCAAACGCAATCAAAATCAACTGCGACGCGACATGTGATTGCACGTCTTCGATCAGTGACTTGGGGATTATTGCGAGGGACTGCTTCAGTTTGGTTCGCGCAGGTACCTGTTCGGTCACTAGGTCGGGGTCGGTGGAGGAGTGCGAGGCTGAGGCTGTCCTTTTGGCGGTCCGCTTGGCCTTGGCGAATGGTTGGTCGAACGTTATTATTGAAACCGACTCCTCCATCGTTGTTGACCACATTCACCATAGGGAATTCACTTGGCGGGTTGACACAATTTTGTCAAATGCAGTATCACTATCATCTTCGATACGTGATATCGCATGGGTGTTTGCTCCCCGATTCGCTAACTCGTGTGCGAATTGGATAGCGAAACATGCTTTACTCGGGTTGTGTCTTTCGGATTGAGTGTCATCACCACCAAACCCGTTACTGAGATGTATCTTTACGGACAATATCTTGTACTCAAACTCAGTTATTTTCTTTGCAATGAATTAGCATGTTTGTCTTGAAAAAAAAAGGAAGAGGGCAACCAATTCTCTTCCGCACTTTATGGGAATCCACGTGCTAAAAGAAAGTTGACAATCCTAATTGTGAAGTGAAATCCATTATCTAGTGATGAAAGATGGCATAAGCAAATTGGGGAAATGGTGAGTTTTCATTGGTCAGTAGCTAACCAATAAGCAAAGATGCCTACCTCCAAACTTTCGTGGATTCCCCTCACCGAATAGTATTGTCCTTTCAATTCCCTTTCATACAGTGCGTGCTGCACCCACGGCGCACGTTAGCGTACACCACAGTCATCGTCGCCATCCGGTCGCGTCGTTTCATTCGTCTCCATCTCGAATTTGTATTTCTTTGGGGAATAGAATGTAGCGGTGAACCGGTCCGGTCCGGACTTTTTTCGAATATGCCCTTTTAAAAATATCGGACCAAAATATTGTATAAAGATAAAAAAAACTGCTTAGATTAAGATTTTTCTGTTTAAAATGGAAAAATAGCATTTAAAATCACAATAAATAACTCGATTGCTAATTTTATATCGAAACTATTGAATAATTAAAAAATCAATTGAAAAATTACATTAATATTATTTTATTAGTTAATAAAATTTATATAAATATTAACAATCAGTCTCGATTATTATTTAAAACTCTTAAACTAAAACGAACTAAAAATCCGAAATAAAATAGAAAAAAACGATGAATCAGCTATTTTCAATTCCTTTTTAATCCTGTCTCACTCAATTTCTTTCGACCTACCTAATTTTCTTTTCCCCTAACAGAATGTCCCACGTAAAATATTTCAAGAAAAGTTATATATCAAGAGTACATATTATTATTTTTTAAGATTCTTTTAACTTAAATTTCAAATGATATATTATTTTATTATAAAAATAAAATCATAGATTTATCTAAGAAACATAAAAAATAAATTGACTTGAACAAATAAAAATAATATTTTAAAATCTAAATCGTTGTTTTTTCTAGGGATGGCAAAACCTGACCCAATCCATAGGTGACTCGTGGTTGATCCGTCCACGGATTGTGTTTGAGTCATAATTTTTGACTCATGAGTCATTTTGACTCAACCTGTAGATGATCTGTGATACCACATATCAGATTTGAGTATGAAAGTTTGATACACGGGTCAACCCGTAATCCGTGTTATTTTTATATTATATTAAAATAACAGTTTTTTTTGTATGCTTGGGTCGAACGAGTCAGATTGACCCGTGGATCATAGGAGTCTAATGAGTCAGTCTGATCCAACCATTTCATTTATAACGGGTCAGGTTTGAGTTTGAAAAATTAACTCATACTATTATACTTATCAGATTTGGATCAGGGGTTCCTGACACGACCCATTACTCGTTTTCCCATCCCTAGCTTTTTCAAAATGATTTTTATAAAGAAACATAAAAATTATATTTGTTTGTATATAATAATAAAAAATAACTAACATCTTAACTTGTCTCATTTTAAGTTTTAAAACGTTGTTATTTTGTACATGATTATTTCTTTTAATTTTTGTTTGGTTGGACTAGCAAAGAAGGAAAGGACAAGGTTACCAACCATTTGGTGGCCACACGTTTGGAGATGAGAAATCTTCCACGATATTCACGTGCTGCCTCCTTTTTTTCAATAATAATGACCTTTTTGAAAAAAAAAAAATTGATAAAGCATATATATAAATAGTATTTTAATCTGATAGATTAATTTTTTGAAATATGCACAATTTTTTTAAATGCCAATTCGGTCTCACATTGAGTGCACGAACAATTTTTAGTTTGAAACTAATTGAAAGTTAGATTAAACTAGTAAATTATATGTTCGGACCAAAAAAAAATTGTTTGCTTTTTAAATTTATCAATGTTTCTGTCCTTCGGATGTTTGACTAAGAACATGTTATTTATTTATTTATATTTCTCCGTTTAATAGTCAAATCGCTATTTAAACTTTAATTATTTTACAAAAATCTACTTAAATTTTATTTTTTCAAAATTTTTTACTTATACTGTAGAGTTTGGACAAAATATTATGTCCATTTATTTTTTCATTAAATTGGGACGGAGAATTACATGAGAGCACATAGTAAGTGTATAATTTTTTAAAAAACATATTATTTAAATAAATACTATATTTTTTTAAAGAATGAAAAATAAAATTTTGAGCTTTTTAATATAATTGTTTGTTAAAAATTTAAAACTAATAAATAATAATAATTAACTATAATTTTTTTTATATATTTTTAATGAAAATATTATATTAAAAACTCTTCTTTTTTTTAAAAATATTTTTTTTTTAATAATATATTTGTTTACTATATGTACCATCATGCACCAATGATATATCACCTCAATTTTCGTTCAGATTTAACAGAAAAAATAAACGAATGTAACATTTTATCCAACTTCAAAACAACATGTAGAATATATTTGTAAAAATAATGTTTAAATAGGAATTTGGAAAATCACCAAATTATATGTAAAGCTTTAATTATTAACCTATTTTTATTAATTTATTAATGTAAATAATCAACTCATCATTTTTTAGTATAAATTAATAAAATTATTGTATCGTCTCCGTAATATGAAATAACTTCTCCTTATATTCATTCACGGACAGAGATCTTCCACATTAGGGTTGACAATTTTTATGTTATTATATATACGTACTCATGGTCGTAGCTCAAACAACGTGTCTCACTTGATTAACGTCACACTATGTATTTATTTAATTAAATTTTAATGAAAAATATTAAATATGTATGTTTTCTTTGCTAATGTAATCATCGGGGAAAAATGTAGCCAATTATAAATGATTCCAATCTTATAAATTTGTGGAAAATTATAATAAATTACTCTTTCGTCTAATAATACACGTCTTATTTTGTTAGTACATTATAAATGAATCAATAGTAATGTTTTCCCTAAATACAAAGCTTTGAGTTCTTGGATGGGCTCTGCAAATACACACCCAATATAGGCCCATGAAAAGTTTATTTTTTAATTACACTTTATATATATATATATATATTTTGGTAGAAAATATATTTATTTAAGTATATAAAAGTATCAAATTATCACTTCAAAATAAGCTTCTCATTTGTTTGTCCTTTTTGACTTTATTTTTTTGGTAGAAAAAAGAATAATATTACAAAACAAAAATACACTTATTTAGGAGGTATAAGTCAGGTTTTGGTCAAACAAATTAAATTGATTTAATAATACTTTATCCCTTAATAAATATAATTTGAATTTTTCTTTTAATCTTTTTTTTTTTAATGATTGATCATCTATCAAGTTTTCTAGTAAGATTTTTCTCCAATGTTAACAAAATATATTTACCAACGAACATTTGGTCCAGCGGTACCACCCTTCCTTTGGAGCGGTCTCGAGATCAATTTTTAAACTTTGGCCAAAAATAATATATTTATATTTTTAAAATTATAAAAATAATAAAATATTTTTAAACTGTCATATTTAACAATTTCAAACTTTTCTATATACAATTAAAATTTAATTCCTGACTCAAATTAAGGGGTAAGATTGTATTTATTTCTGATTTTTTTAGTAGCATTGTAATAAGTTGACGGTTGGACCTAGGAAGAGTAAGAAACCCTTACCACTTACCAGGCTTCCGTCGGAAGGCCACGCCGCCGCTACCGAAACGGCACCGTTTCCATTTCTCTCTCTACCGAAATTTGAATTTTAGCTTGAATTATCTGAAATGTGCACCTTCTCGCGCCCTTCGCGTCGTTACCACGCCCCTCCCCTCCCTTCGTTATACCCTACAATTCAAATCCAGCCGGACGGCAACCTTACTTGACCTAATTTTCTCTCTCTAAAACCTTCAACCTCTATCCTTCTTCCTCTGTAAGCTCAAGCTTCCTGATATGGCGCGTAGAGCAGCAAAGCGTAAGGCAGCTCAGAGAGAGGAGACTCAATCATCCTCTCAGCAGCTGGAAGGGAGCCATAAGCCCGCCGGAACTTCTCAGTCAAAGCGGGTCAAGAAAACCGAAAAGGCGGATGAGTTCATCCAGGAACCCCGGAACATGGTGAGTAATCATCAGTTATCCGTGCAAATGGTATCGGTCATTCGAGTATTGTTTGATTTCTCGGTTTGGTTTACTTCATTTTGATTGGCATTGATGCGTCGTCTATGGTTTTGGCCATTGGAGTGGTTTGTCGGTTTTATTTCGTTGTCGTTCTTGTAAGAATGAATTAGTGTTTTACAGAAGCATTCCCTGATTCCTTCATGTTTTTTGAGGTTTAAGAAGATTTATGTTTCAATTTCCAAAATGCGGTGCTTGAGAAAGATGTTTTTATATATTGGCTTGGGAATATTGTTAATGTAGCTTAAAACGTACTTCTTGGGGGTCGGAAGCGGATGCTGTGGATATAACAGTATATCTAACCTTACTATTGCCCAGAAAAGTGATTTCACTTTCTTTATATAGCAGAACTGTGGCATATTTTTATTATAGCAGAACTGATAATTTTGCCCTTTTCCTTTCAGGAAGATTTGTGGACATGGGCCTTTCCTGTTGGTACCGAGGTTTGTATCTGAAAAGCTGCTTTCTCTCTAGTTTACTTATGTAAAGTTGTATCAATTTTTTTTTATTTTTCCCTGATGTGTGATTGTCCATATATTCTCTTGCAGTGGGAAAATTTGGATGCTGTCTACCAATTCAAATGGAACTTCTCTAATCTAGAAGTGAGTCTTAGAGCCTATTTTCTCTTCTAGGAAGACACTCTTATTTGCGCTAATTTCTGCTACTGTCTCTGTTGCTTGATCTGTATTATAATACAAGCAGGATGCATTTGAGGAAGGCGGGCTGCTACATGGTCAGCAAGTGTATATCTTTGGGTGCACTGAGCGTGAGTGTTCTAATTTCTAAAAACATCTATTTCCAAAATAGGAAAATAAAACGTGGATCTTCTAACCCGAACTCCAGAGTTTTCTTATTTTCTTAAAAATGTATTATCATCTGCAGCAAGCTATTCTCTTGCTTGATGCCCGAGCTTTTGTAAATGCAGCTCAGCTGGTGTCCTTCCAGGGTGAATCAAAGATAATCTACATTCCAGCTGTGGTTGCTGTAAGTAATTGTTTAACTGTTCAAATTTATTTTCACTTTAGCATTGAGTAGAATTTGGCTATCAAGGAACACTGTTCTATATCTCTACAGAATGAAACTGATATATGTGCATACAGAATGAAACTGATATGTGTGCATCATTTAGGAGTTCATAACGGGAAGGGTGTTGGTGGATGATCCTTTGTTTTATATGTGTAGATTTCATGAATATAATTAATTTAAAAAGCACCCTCATCTCTTAGTGAATCAATCAATTTTTATTAAATTGCACTTAATTTATTTAGAATACTCTTTTTGGTGTTTGAATAAATTTGAACTTAGGGAGTTAGAGCTAGTACCAAGAAATTGATGTTTAGGGGCACATTTGTAGAGATGTATTTGTAATTTTGTCCTAAAAGGTGAACTTATTTGAAGCATGTCTGCCACATTATCATCCAACATTGGTGCTGGTATGTCTTGGAAGTTTGTTTCCCCAATGTTACAATTTAATATGAAAATCTTTTTCGTTCCAGTAAGAGTTATTAGTGGTATCATTCATGGGTTATCTTGAGTTTTCATTATATTCCAATTAATTTTGTTTTATTTTATAAAGGTTGCATCCCCTTTCCCGCCTTCGGATAAGATTGGTATTAAATCAGTTCAAAGAGAGGTTGAAGAAATAGTCCCTATGAAGCAGATGAAAATGGACTGGGCTCCTTATTTTCCCTTGAATAGCAGGTGACCGTCTTGATGTTTTTTCAGTCGTGTCTATAATATAAACGAAGGTTCTTCTTTTTGTTTCAACAGAGGTAAGCAAGTTGAAAGAATGAAGTCGGATATATACATCTTGAGTTGCAGCCAGAGAAGGTACTCTTGCTCACACTAATTTTTGTTTAATAGCCATTTAGTAGGAGGATATTTGTGATGTGACATGAGCTAATTTCCAAATTTCATGAGTCTGGCTTTGTTTAAATTCATATTCATATCCAGCTATATGTGAACAAGTCAAGTTGGAATTTCTGGTTAATTGATCAATAAGTTTTGCGCTGTATTAGCTTGCCTTTCTACTGTCCTGTTATCGAGTTCCATTTCAATTGGAAAAGTTGATTGCAAGGATGTTCTCTAGTGGAATTATTAGAATTATCAGGTAATAAGAATGGCAAAACCCGTTGCAGCGGCTACTATATGAGACCCTGGAACGTATATATATAATAACCCTTAGTGCTTTCTACCAAAAAAAAACCTTAGTGCTGCTGAAGATTTATTCTTTGTTCATTTGAACTGATTTGTATAAACACGTTAATGACCACAGAAGTACATGATTTACGTTGCTCTAAATCATATTTGACTTATTAAACAAGATTAGTGCATGAATAGATTTCCAATGTCCAGTTATACCATCTTTTAATCGAATTTTACCTTTTGACTTTCAGGACTGCTCTGAAGCACTTGAAGATAGAGCGCGTGAAGCAATATGAATACTGCTTACCCTGTGAGTTTCTAAACTTCAACTAAAGTAGGTTACTAAGTTGTCACTCCCTGCAAATGCAAGTCTAGTCTCTCCATATATCACTCAAATCAGTTAGTGCAGGTTCAATGAACAAATCTTTGCTAATACCTCCATCATAGGAACACAAGTTTTGATATTAGCATTAATGTCTGTTCCTAATCTCAGACTAGCATCAATATAATCATATTTTTCCCTAAACTGTGGTTTCTCTAGATTCAGACTGTATTAGCCATTTTATGTCATCCAGGTAACTGTTTTACATCATTGGAAGAGCTTGTCTCATTCTTCTATCTTTATTATGTACAACAGATTTCTATAACCCATTCAAGGAAGATGAACTTGAACAGAGCACAGAGGTCTCAATTGTCTTCCCTGCCGAACCAAAACCTGTAAGTATCACATTACATATGCAAGCAATGGCCTCTGGATTTACATAGGTTGTCCGTTATTGCCATTCTTTCATTGGAGTCTTGTTCAAACAGCAGTAACCCCTTCTTTACTTGATATCCTTTTGCCCTGATGCAGATTCTCTGTGATTTTGACTGGGAAATGGATGAACTTGAGGTACCATTTTCTACGAGTCTTTCCCAATTATGAAACATATTACCGAGTCCAATTCATATACGATAGTAAATTTGGCAGGAATTTGTGGATGAAATGATAAAGCAAGAAGAATTGGCGGAAGATCAGAAAGATGCATTTAAGGAATTTGTAAAGGAAAGGGTCAGAGAAGAAAAGAAAGCAAACCGAGAGGTTAGTAGATTGTACCTATATTGTATCTGAACTGCACACAGATAATGCTATCTCACACATTATAATTGGGCTTTATATTATAACTAACAGGCAAGAGAAGCTCGAAAAAAAGCTATCGAAGCACTGAGTGATGAAAAGAAGCAAGCCATCCAAAACACAAAATTCTACAAATTCTATCCCGTGCCAACCCCAGATTCACCCGATTTGGGGGATAACAGAGTAAAACCCATTCCTTCGTTTTCCACAGTTGTTATCGTCACATCTCTTCATCTGCTCAATGCTTTTCTTTTACATTTGCAGGTTGCATTCATCAATCGGTACTATGGAAAGGCGCATCAAGTACTATGATAGATGATTATCAGCACCAAGGTAAGCCTTAGTTTCCAGGGGCAAAAGAGACGTTTCTTGTTTGTAGTTTAGGAGGTGCCACCGCCACCCACACACCCTGCAGAAACGGAAGAGAGAAACTGCAGAAGGAGAAGATTAGAAGTGTTCAAATTGTTGAGGGCTCAATTCTTTTCTTCCACAATAGAATTATTGTTGTGCTGTGTTTAGATTCATAGTAGAAATTTTTGACTGATTCAAAATAATGAGTAGTCGACTTTCTTTTAGTTGGTGATGTATTCATTAGAATTGAGAAATGCCAATCTGTGGTACTCGATGCTCTGGTCGGGTACTGAATGTTTCAGGTTAATATTTTTAAAATTAATACATTTTATAAACATTTTTTTTCATAAATACTATATATACATATGGAAAACGTTAACAATATGATTCAAGAACATAAGTTTATATTTTAAATGTATAAAACAGATATAGATAAGCTTGTCACTGAATTTGTGGTGCAATAGTAATGACTAATGGGTCTGACTTTAGATTAGAAGGTTACGTATTGGATTTATTGTTAATTGCACTAACATGTTAGAAAATGTTGTTTTGTGTACCTTTAAATTATAAAAAGTTGTTAAATGCATCAACTGTTAAATGCACTAACATGAGAATTTTACCCTCTTGTTATTATTCATATCATCTTCAACATTAGATTCAACTCCCAAATGTAGCATTGAGTTTCAATTCTACACAAAACTATATTTTGAGATTGAATTCAAACCTAAATCAGTATTTTTTTAGTTCAACTTTAACATCAAAATGCAGATTTAAGTAGAATTTGAACCCCTAAAATGCATATTTGAGTTCGAATTCAACCCAAATTTGCATTATTAGGTTGAATACAAACTCAAATCTGCATTTTTAAATTGAATTTGAAATCAAATATGTGTTTTGGAGGTGGATTAAGTGTTCAAGATGAACAAGATGGTAAAATTATCATTTTGACATATTTAACTACAAAAATAAATGGATAGTTAACTCTTGATGCATTAAACAACATATTCAAACATATATGTGTAAAAAACTACATGGATTGCGCAAATAACATTAGTAAGCATATGTGTGCATTGAAGACTTGAGGTTATTTACCCACATATTAATCTAAAATTTATTGACCCTTATTGTTATTATTTGTATGTTTTACTATGTGAAACAATGAATGATTATCCATTAAAATGTACAAAAAATTTCAAATTATTAAATAATACTATATTATATAAATTTTATTTATTTATTATTTATTCCGCAACAAACATTTGGAGCTTCTATATAGTCGGAGTCGGGTCATCAAGACGTTGAAGCTCTATCTTCTGCGTCGCTTTGTAAGTTTAATTGATAAATTATTAACTAGTGGTAGGATATGATTTATTATCTCTAATGATACGTACTTTAGTTTCTATTATTATATAATATATGATTATTAATTAATTTCTTTCAGAAATGACAGAAATTCCACGTCACTGGTCACACATATTGACATTTATGATTGTCTTTGATTCCCCTAAAAATGAAAAGGCAAAGAATTATGACTTGGGTCTAACGGGTCTGCCTCTCAATCCTAGGCTGCTGGTGGGGTTACGTTGACGGGATTAGTGCATGCGCTGATTTTCTAGTGGAAGCTTGAGTACCGTGGGACGAAAGCTCGGACATTACATAGCGGAGTGGAGCTTATCACCACTATTAGCCCATTCATTTTTGTTGGCAAAAAAAAATTGTCTCTACTTATTAATAGTAATAAATATTTGGACTAAACTTTTAAGAGAGGTAAATATAAGATTTTAAAATGTTAAATTAAAAATAAATATATTTTCAAAATCATAATATTAAATAATTTAAGAGTAAAATACCAATGAGGTATATGAACTTTGGACGTTTTGTAACGAACTACCTTAACTTAAAAAAATCAAAACGAACCATCTCAATTTTGGACGAAAGTGCAACGACCTACCTGTCTAATTTCTGACGAATTTCTAACAAATTTTCGACTAATTTTTGTCAATAGTTGACGGTAATTTGGACGGAGGTGCTTGTTGCATCTCCGCCAAAGTTAAGTTAACCCATTATAATTTTTTAAAGTTCAGATACCTCGTTGCAAAACGTTCAAAATTCAGGTAGTTATTTCTACATTAATTTAAATATTATCCTCATCGATCCGAATCAGTGATTGCATCAAATGCTGCATGCTTGCTGAGTCATTCCATATTTCCATCCCTACTATCAGCCGGGCCTGATCGGGAAAATATTCACAGATATATGAATGAATGTAAAGAGAAAGAAGATTCCATAGACAACCATTACAAATTGATTGTGTGACTGCGTACTTCGTCATCTTTCTTCAAGGCCGACACCCGCCAGTGCGATCCGTCATTTCCTACAAACTTCTCGGGAATCTCTGATCCAAAGCGGCCATGGCTCTGTGGGCACGAATCCTGAGCAGGACTCTCGAGTCAGCAAGATCGAGGGCTGCCGCCACCTGCTGCGCCTTCTCGACGGCGCCGTCAAGTTCAGCGCTGGACTCTCCTCCGCAGATTCCTTCCTTTGATTACGTCCCCAAGCCGTATAATGGACCCACGACGGATGAAGTGTTTCAGAAGCGCAAGAAGTTCCTGGGTCCTTCTCTCTTCCACTATTACCAAAAGCCTGTAAGTCCCACACTAAGTTCACCATAGAGTCCTTTCGTTTTTGCATGATTCTGTACTAAAAACACAAGCACAAGCTGGTAGGTGCATGTGTGGGTTAACCTTGATGACTTCAACGCTTTGATGCTTATCTGAATCTGGAAAGAATCTTGAACGGGAGAGTTTAATAGACTTGATTTTGCTCTTCTCAATTTATGGTATTTATGATCCGAGGGTTCAAAATCTTACATTTAGTGAAAAAAATTGATTTTTTGTGTTTTTATAATGAAATTTCACCCTCTGTAATTTCTGGCTTTATGGTAAGGACTGTTCTGAATCTTTAAATTTGTAAAAAAATTCTTATCAAATATTTGTTTCTTCTGCAAATAGCTCATCTTTGGCTGTTACTGTGTAAGTTCTAATTCAACAACAATTTTTTTATTTTTGCAGCTGAACATTGTTGAGGGTAAAATGCAATATCTGTTTGATGAGAATGGCAAACGATACCTCGATGCTTTTGCTGGAATCGTTACGGTTTCCTGTGGGCACTGCCACCCTGATGTTTTAGAGGCAATCATGGAACAAAGCAAACTCCTGCAGCATGCCACAACTATATATCTACACCACGCAATTGGTGATTTCGCCGAGGCATTAGCATTGAAAATGCCTGGAAATCTCAAGGTGAGAAGCTTTGTTCTTTTCAATAATCAAACTCTTGAATAAACCACTCAATTTTATCCAAGGATTCACTGACTCTGCTATTTCTACCAAAGCAAAGCAATTTTTGTAACGAATTACTCTTTCATTAGGTTGTTTACTTTGTGAATTCTGGGAGTGAAGCAAATGAATTGGCTATGCTCATGGCCCGACTTTATACGGGTAATCTTGAGATGATTTCCTTGAGAAATGCATATCATGGTGGGAGTTCTGCAACAATCGGCCTTACCGCTCTTAATACATGGAAATACGCAATACCACAGGTTCATTCATGTTTTTGGACATCGTATTCATAGTTTTTATACATTCTGAACATTGATTCGTTTGTTATGCATTTACTGTAAAAATTGAAAGAGCAAACTTGAAAATAACTCAAAACTATCTCAGTTTTATACCATTTTTACTTTATTAAACTGATGAACACAAACAAGGTGAATTTCGTCTTTTTACTATTAAATTTGTGTTTTTAATTTCAAGGGAGAGATTCATCATGTTGTGAACCCCGACCCGTATCGTGGAGTATTTGGTTCAGACTCTAATCTTTATGCAAAAGATGTACAAGACCACATTGACTTTGGTACCTCAGGCAAGGTTGCAGGATTTATAGCAGAAACAATTCAGGTTCCATTACCACTCTCCCCATGCTTTAATTTGTTTTGTTGAAAACTAAAAAGTTACTAATTTTATCTTTTACTATCATTAATTTTATTAATAGGGAGTTGGAGGAGCAGTTGAACTCGCCCCCGGATACCTGAAACTTGTATATGACATAGTGAGAAAGGCAGGAGGTGTCTGCATTGCCGATGAAGTTCAGACTGGGTTTGGTAGAACCGGGAGCAATTACTGGGGTTTCGAGACTCAGGGTGTGGTTCCTGACATAGTTACCATGGCAAAGGTCGGTAACCATTTCGTATAACATGTGATATCATTAAGAAGGATATGATTGAACTGCTTATAAAGTATAGAGCTGACTACTGAAATTGAATAAGAAAGAGACGAGTTTTTTTGTATACCTCTGCCCCACACTGAACCCATCTTCTAGACTATAGATTTGACTAATTTAGGCCATTAAACACATACACACACACACACATATATATATATATATATGTAGTTCTAAGTGAGAACAACAGACTCAGGATGACTGTGCTTGGGCTCGGGGAGTGAGCAATTAAGGGTCCAGGGGTACCTGAACTTTTAGAAACGTTAAAAGATACCCTTAAAGTTATGACTGTACCCTCAAAATTTATTAAACTCATAGTTTGCCCCTTATTGATGTCATGGCTACTAAATTTTTGTCCCCACCTAATTTAGTTTCTGATACTTGATCATACTTGGGGCATGGGATTTGGGATGAAGGTGCCCCTCTCAACTTTTAGAAGACCCCATTTTAGGCCTAAAAAATACAAAAGTGTTCATTTGAGTCATTTTAAGCTTTACATTTTGCCTATGAAAATCGTTTACTTATGATATTCCCCTCCTACTTTGTCTCGGCTTGGAGCTTTACATAATCCCTTGAAGAGGAATCACCGCTCATAACTTAACTCTCTCCTTTTTTAAAAATGGTTAACTTTTTCTTTCTATAGATGAAATTTGAATCTCTGGACTTATGAATACCCCATTAACTTCATGTACTAGTTAAGGGCAAACAGGCTATTTCCTTGGCTGGGTGTCTCAACGTAAAATTATTTCCAAACTTTGGCAGTATCATAATATATCACAAACTTTGCTTTATCAGGGTATTGGAAACGGGTTACCGCTCGGGGCAGTGGTGACAACACCAGAAATCGCGAGTGTAATGACTCAGAAAATTCAGTTCAACACTTTTGGAGGGAACCCTGTGTGCTCTGCAGGAGGGCATGCAGTTCTTCAGGTGATAGATAAAGAAAAGCGCCAAGAACACTGTGCTAATGTCGGTTCCCACCTGACCAACCGTCTAAAAGATCTTCAACAGAAACACGACAGTAAGTGAATATGGATTTGAAACTGCCATTGTTCGGTATTTAGGATAAACTGTCACTTTGCCCTCTAATGTTCTAACACTTGAAAGGAATGTCTTTTATGCTGTTCTGTTTTAGTCATTGGAAATGTCAGAGGCAGGGGACTGATGTTAGGAGTAGAACTCGTGACTGACAGAAAAGAGAAGACACCCGCCAAAGCAGAGACGGGTTTTCTGTTCGAACAGCTTCGAGGTATGTGTTTGATTGTGTAAAATATCACTCTGCCCCCTTATCTTTTACCTTTTTTTAAGGAATGACACTTCATAACAGTAGGATTTTTGTGTATAGCTAAACATAAAGAGGATTCATTAGAACATGTTCAAACAAACATAAGGGGGATGGTAACAAGTGACATTTTACACTTGTTACTATAAAAAGGTTAAGCTTCTGCAAATTTTGTATTAACAATATTTGGTGTTGATTGTGATTGAAGAACATGGGATTCTGGTCGGAAAAGGTGGTCTGCATGGGAATGTTTTCAGAATAAAGCCTCCCATGTGTTTTACGAAGGATGATGCAGGTAATTAGATCAAGTCATTATATGTGTTCATCACAAAAAAAACAGCATGAATCTTCTACTTTTTTTTTTTAAATTGTTCTTCATGTTCCAGATTTTCTTGTGGATGCTATGGATTATTCGATGTCGAAGTTGTGACTTAACTGAACATCGCCAATCCGGTGAAATGAAACCGATCCAACACCTTCTTCAATGGTGTTTTTCTTCTTATTTCAAGTGTTTTAATTATGGAAAGACTATGATGTGTAAATGAATAAGTTTCTCTTTAGTAAATTATAAAGATGCTAGTTTCTCTTTAGTAAATTATAAGATTTTTTTTTGTTAATTATCTCAATTCTCAATAGTCACTTATGTTGAAACATGTAGCTGAATAGTTGAAACTTGAGTTAAACAGTTACTTATATTTGACAATATGATTGAATAGTTTAAAAAAAATACTTTCTTTCTTTCTTTGTTTTTTATTTTCTTTGTTGATATTAATTTTAATCTTATTCAATAACTAAAATCGGATGAACCCAAAATCAAATGACCAAATTGAATGGTGAACCCGAAAATATATAAAAAAATTGTTTTGAATTCTAAAAATTTGTATTTTTGAAAATAATTTTTGTGTTCGACTTGAGCAAAAATTTGAAAATGATGATGAAGGACACGAAGAAAGATAAAAAAAAATGGTAAAATTGTCGTTTTAGTAACTATTTAATCATATTTATTAAATATAAGTGGTTGAATATGACCAAGTTGACAACAAATTCACATTTTTTAGACTAAGTGACGATTTAGCTACACAAAAAACAACATAAATAATCATTTAGTCATATAAGATAAATATAAATGATTATATGGAGATCGCATTTTATTTAAAACTTAAAGGATCTACCATCCGGAGTTACAAGAATATATAGTACCAGATAAATATTATTATCTCCAACCTGAGGTACGTAACCCTAGCACATCTTACTTCTGCAAAAGATTAGATTACCAAAGAATTGCTTTGAGGACCAAAATTAATATCAAAGAAGCTGCAAAGATTCAAAAACTTAATTTGAGGACTAAATTAGAACTTATTCTAAATTTAAATTTTAACCATCTAAAATTCAAATTTATAAGTAAAAGCATTCATAAGACATCTACGGCGTGTAATATCAATATTTACAGAGATTGCTGGAAAAAAACTCTACAAACAAAAACTAGGTGGATTCTAATTCTTGTGGATGAGAAGGAAGATGCCTACAGTGAACTAAGTGCACGAAGGCGTTGAAAGTATTCGCCCAATGCAAGAAGGCCACGTGCAGCTTGTTGGGTTGTTAAGATTCGAGACATTTGTTGCAATGTTTCTTGGCGAAGGTGATCGGCCTATTAAAAAAAAAAAAATAGATTTTATGAAGTTTGTTTTAAAAAAAACAAAAAAACACGAAAATAATGGTTACCTGGATTACAAAGGTAACAAGAGCCTCTAGCTTCTGAATGGTTCCGGTGGTTCGTTGGCTGACCTGTCCGAACGCGACGATCTCGGAGAGGGTTCGTTGCAGCTTGTCCATTCCCTGTGAAAGAGCATCCTCAGCTTGGTGGCACGACTGGGTGAGGTTGTATACGTCCAGTAGTTGTTGGTCCGTCAGTGGGTCCAGTTGTTGCACCAGAGCCTAAAAAGGGTCTAGGGTTAGTTTTCTTTTTGTCATCCAATAATTAATGACATGTTAATCTTAGGACATGTTAGAGAATCGATTTTGGGACATGTTGTATCCAAGCAAAAGTAGGGGTGTCAAAATGGGTCATAGTTCGATCCATGTCGTGTCAGAGACCGTCTGACCCAAACACGATCCGTGTATTCTTATGAGTCAGTTTTTGAAACTCAAACCTGAGACGCGGGTTGATGGGTCAACGCGCGGGTCAGAATGACCCGTCAGGAATAGTAAAGCTTGGGTCAGACAGAGCCGTTCGACATCCATGACACGCGGGTCAGTCTGACCCGTTCGACCCACCGGTACATAAAAAAACAGAAACAAACTGACTCATAGGTCAAGATTACTGACGCATGAGTCAGAATTATATATATTTAATATAATATGTACAATTTGGGACGGATCATGGTTTGACTCATGGGTCAAGACTACTGACCCAAACTTGACCCGTGTTTTCACGGGTTATCCATGGGTCGTGTCAAAATGACATGTTAGTCAGAAAATCTGACCCAAACACGACCCGTGAGCGGGTCACCTACAGGTTGGGTCAATTTTTGACACCTATAAGCAATGGCGATACCGTTGAACCAAGTGTTAGTTGGTGGTGTAAGTTAGTTAGACAAAGTAGTTTGGCAAAAAAAGAGTAGAAACTAGGTAGGAAATATTATATTTTATCTTTAACAACTAAACTTTTAAGGATTAAGATAATTAATTAGATAATTTTCCACTAATAAAACTTATATAGTCAGTTTTGGACTTTTAGTGAAAGCTGCAATATGAACTAGTGAAAGATGTGTAATTCTATTACCTTGAGAAGCTCGGAAGGGCGGCAACCTCCCATCCATAGAAAGAACCGCTCCGACGACGACTTCCACATTCCACACACGACGTAAAACACGTCGATCCTCGCCGCAACGGCTTTCATCTGAAAGAGCTTGAAGTAATGGCTCATGCCACCTTCGACGAGCACTTTTAACTCTATATTGCCTTTATAGGAGTTTAAAGCATGCCTCAATTCGCCGATTTGCCTCTTCTGCTCCTCGATCCATTGTCGATACTCGATCTCAAAACTCGATATTCCTGCATACTGAAGATTAGATTAATGCTATAAGGTAATAGAAACCGTATCGGCAATATCAGTATCGACCTGTGTTTACCGGACTGGAAAAGGTTAGTTCATTAGGATCGAATCCTGAGACTGCACAGAGACTCTGCAATGGATGATTAAAGAACGTTGGATTTCGGTTAGGGATGATTCAAGAAGAAGAGAATTGAATTGCGCAACATTTCATCGAGCGATTACCGGATGTTGAGATCGCTTGCATTCTAGCTCTAACTCCATAAGCTTCAATCGCCCCGCCTCGAGCTGCTGAACGTAAGCCTTCTTTCTCAATCGACTCTTTCTTGCGGCCTCGCGGTTCTGCGCGAGGCGCCTTTGAACCTTCAAAATGTAAAACAGAAGGAGTTCTAAGGGGTTTGCTGAAAATATTCACTAAGTAATGATTTAACCATGGTTAATTATTAAAAAAAAACGAACTTTAAGGAAAAATAAAACAGCAAACCGAACTTCTTTTGTTGACAAACAACAAACCAAACTTTTGGAATTGAGCAAACAACAAGCCTATCTCACATTTTCATTATCTTTGAACGTATTTTTCAATGTTTAAGAAAGTTATTAAGTCGTAATACCCCTTTATTATAATACTTTAACTTGACTTAATAACCCTCTCAAATATTGAAAAATACGTTCAAACATAATGAAAGTTTGAGATAAGGTTTGTTGTTTGCTCAATTTCAAAAGTTTTGTTTGTTGTTTGTCAACAAAAAAAATTTCGATTTGTTGTTTAATTTTTTCTCAAAGTTCAGTTAATTTTTTTGGTAATTAATCCATTTAACAATAGATATTGCTTTTTTAAAATTAAATTATGAGAATTTATTTTGCAAATCATCAATTACGCAATTTTTGTTTGAAAGACTAAAATGTTCTAATGACTTTTTAAATATTTGCTCTTTTAACAAAATTATTTATCAAATTGATATGATATTTTTGTAGGTACTAAAATACAGTCTAAAATTGTGAAAAATTCATCCTTTTAACAAATTTTGAACGCTATACTAAAAGTTTATATACTGCAGCTGTGAGTATACTCTTAACATATTTGAACAGAAATGCGGATTAAGTGATTAACATCCATTCCTTCAGACAAAAACAATCAAAAGTGTTACAATTTCAGTTACCTTGTCATAGGTTTTGAATGTTTGTTGCTCACGGTTCGGGGGAGTGTTGATTGGTGGTCCGTGCGACGTAACCTCGGACTACCAAAAAAAATACTATCAAAACCTTAGCTTCATAGAACAAAAAAACAGTAAACAGAATTTTTCAAGACACCTGATTATCAAAATTTGTTTGAGTCTCTATAATGATTGGAGGCGGAGGCAGAGGCAGAGGCAGAGTATTTTGATCATCAAAGTTTGTTTTGAAGTTGTCTCCCCAGATCCCCGTCTGGTGGATCGAATCGTACACCTCGATCCTTCTTGAGGGCGTGAACTGGGTTCTGGTGGAGTTCATGATCTTCAACTTACACTGAATCAAGAATCCAACGAACAAAATCAAGAAACAGATGCAGAAAGTTTTGGGAGGAAGACATGAAGCAGAGGATGCTCTGTTTTTCCTCTGTTTCAGTGTCTAATTAACCCCCAAATACAAATTTTCAAATTTCTTCATAAACAAACAGTACAGACTTGTCTGAATAAAACTCAAACCTCAGAGCTTGTACTATTGTCTGAAGAACTGTCTTCTCTTCTCTTCTGCTGCTTCTTCTATTTGTCTGTGAAAAAGATTATCTTTTGCAGGAATGATCATAATATCTAAGGAGAAACTGAGGAGAGGGTTGTGTTTCTTAAAGAGAAGCCTTCTCCTCCTACAAACTACTACTGTTCTTCTTTTTTCAATATTTTTTTTTGGGGAATAAACAAACAATATGTATGGGGTGGTGGATGAGATATGAGATCCACTAGGCACCTTGATTGAATATTTTATATGATATGATTCCAAGTGAATTGTAATGCTCAATCTCTCTGTTTTTGTCAGAATGGAGCCACCATATAAAATAGAGTTAGGTTAATGCAGGGATAAAGGAAAAGGAATTATTTAATTGGGTAAAGAATTAAAGTAGCTCAGGGGTAAATACAAGTTAAGGGTCTAGTTTAAAAATATATAATTTTTTAAAGTGTAATATTCTACAATTTAAAAGTTGAAGAGGTAAATACTAATTATCCCTTCTCAAGTAATTTCATACTTAGGTTAATGACACTATTGGATTAAAAAACAATCTATATTTATTAAGGTCTTATTTATTTTAATTTTAGAATATTATTTCATTAAATTTGCCTAAGTTGAACATTTCTGAATGTGTGCAATGTCAAATTGGAAGAAAAAAATCAAACTAATGAGAATCTTAAAAATACAAAAGAAAATCCATATCAAGATATATGATACTCAATATGGTTAGATCATTCGGTAAAATGAGTTTCAGTTTCATAATATCATCTCTTATGCGAAAGACTTTGATTTTAACTCTCTTACGCGAATTTACGAAAACAATCTAATCTAATGCAATAAAAAGATAGTTAAACTAAAAAACGGAAAGAAAAAAAAAAGGGTCCCAAAACATCCCAAAAAGCTTGCTCTGAGTTTAGACTGAGTGGTCGGGATGACTTTTTTTTATTAGGTTGGTCTCAAAATTTTCATATCAAATTATGATTGGACTCAGACCGTCTGAAGTTTTTCAAAAATAATTACTGTCCAAAAAATATTCGAAAGATCAAGTATACTAAAAAAAAAATGTATATAAGCGCTAATGGGTGTAGCGTTTTTCACCAAACGCCACTAGGGATTGCGTTTTTTATGAAAAACGCTACCCCTAGTTGCGTTTTTTTTTTTGCTTGTTTACATTTTTTTGACGACTCGATGTTTAATTAAAAATAAAATTATGTATTTAGTAAAAAAATAATAAAAATTACAGTAAGTATATATTTTAATCGTGATTCAAATGAAGCAAAAAATATTAAATTTGGAATTACAGATTGACTGTACGCTTTGTCGTAAGTTGAGATATGAAAATTTGACTTAAAAAAATATAACTCATACCCTGTAAGTCCAAACTGACCACGGTGAACGTTATTTATGTCGTAATTTAATTATATACCTAGGGTAATTTTTTTGATTAGAAATACATTGATTTTGTAACCTAACATAGCTTGTCTTATAATTTGACCGAAATAATAAAATGCAGTATGTGAGAAATTTAATTATGTACTTACTCAAAAGAAAATTAAAGTGTGTAGATAATTAAATAACGCTAACTAGGCAGTAATTTTTTACTTTTAGATTGACCGTATAATACTAAGTAAATTACGTATCGTATTATACGAGAACATTTCCATATTTATTTATTCATGTTGGTAAAAAATTCATTTCTATACATGTAAGACAACATTGTAGTCTCTCTCTCTCTATATATATTTCTCTCTAAAAGGAATGCCGTTAATTTGTCTCCACAAGATGAGGAGTATTCTTGGTGTTGGTGGTTGCTGAGTTACTTGGTCAATCAAGTACACTAAATGTGATGGCCAAAAAAAAAAAATCAAGTACACTAAATGCAGACAATTATGTAGTATACTTTCTTCAACTATATATATATATATATGAATTTGACCATTTTTTAAAAAGAATATTGACATAATTAATAAAATTAAATAGTATCACATCATTTTTTTATGGTATTATTTCAAGCTATTTAGATTATCAAATTAGTTTCTATATAATCGTT
Organism: Chamaenerion angustifolium; assembly: GCA_946814005.1. Lineage (NCBI taxonomy): Eukaryota > Viridiplantae > Streptophyta > Magnoliopsida > Myrtales > Onagraceae > Chamaenerion > Chamaenerion angustifolium. Next base: position 2,007,793 of record OX328281.1, read on the forward strand.
TTTTTTCAACAGATTACAAATAAGATAAAGCAACCTCCTATTTGTTGGGAATGACTATTGGAAGTGATATTATTTTATATTCTTTAGGGTTTATTTTTAAGTTGAGCACTTATTCGTCATTAGATATACAAGAAAATAATTACTTTTGTAGGGATGATAAAGATAGACATATTATTATAATGTAAAGAAATAAAAAAGATAATAATGTGATGTGATTATATTTATGCAACTTGTCTTTTCTTAGAATTATATTTAACCTAAACCCACTTCTCACTTTTTTCTTTTTTTTTTTTTTAAAAAAAATCTTAATAAATAAAGTTTGAAAAAATAAAATAAAAAGCACATATTTTTATTTGTTTACTAGAGGATGAAGGGTAATTGAACCCTCAAATTTTAGTGTTAATCATTATTTTAATTAAAAAAAAATTACATTTCGTACTTTAAAACTTTATATTTTTTAAAATATTGCATCGGTTATTTAGTATAGCTGTCATGATTTTTTCTTTGTATAATATATTGCATCATGGATTACATGATAAGATCACATGTATATATATATATATATATATATATATATGTAATGCTCAAATTTCGATCAACTGTTTTCAGTAGTCCAATTTAGCGTGACTAATTTCTTAATTTTACTTAATACCAGAAAATGAGGTAATTCTGTCTTACAAGTCATATACCTTCCTGATATCCTCCAGAGTTTTACTGTCAACTATGTTCTCCTGTTGGTACGAACCTTCAACCTTGTAAACCCGATCACTGTCTCGAGTCGGTTATAATACTATTTGTAATACCTCGAGCTCGAGAAACTGTTCTTACTAATCCAACTCAGTCTGACTAATCACATTTTCCTCAGTTGAGACTAAATAATATGAAATTTCTGTTTAACTTAGAGTAGTATATCTCTTACTTATATGAGTTTCAAAACACTTCTTTCTACACGATGTGAGACATATTATCACAATATATACATATATATATATTAATATTATGCTAAAATTTCTATATTACACTTATTTGCATGTATTCTATATTTCTACTTATTATTATTTCTAAAAACACATACATAAGATCAAACAAACACTCCGAATCTCAGTGCAATCTAAGTGGCTTGCCACTAGACAGAATTGTCTTGTCAGAATAAGTATACAATAAAAAAGTTCAGATACATTATTATTATTATTCAATTATATAACATATAAAATATATATTTTTTTCATTAAAATATTGGTTAAACGAGTCTTAAAAATAGTTGTAATTTCATATTGGACGTAGTTATTTTGTAAAGATACTCTTGATTTTTCTAATACTTTCTATTGCAACAAGAAAACTCTCATTCTACGTAATAAAGCAAACTTTTGATGTGTTGGATTCACTAATTTAATAGCAATAACAATAAAAAAGAAATGTCTTTATCATCAAATTAGGTATTTTGTTAGAAGGTGTCTCGAACCACTTGGTAAAGAACAATCACTAATGATAAAAGAATAATAGCCGTGGAATTTATACTCGTGTATATATATATATATACATATATATGTGTGTAAAGGAAAAATATATTCATATAATTACATTACAAGAGTTTAAAAGAATATATATTTAAAATAATTTTTAAAAACTATAAAACAAATATAATTTATAAATCTATTTAAAAATAGAAAAAGAAAGAAATAATCATTTTGATTATCAGCTTAGTAAGCCTGGATGAATTAGGTCAAGCGTCCTAATCTATTGATAAAGATACAAAAAGGCCCACAGCAAAGTAACAAAAAATAGAAGCCCACGAAATGAGGCCCACAACACAACGTTCTAAGCCCAAGACCAAAACATTTGATTAACTACCGATGGTTAGTACCCCAGGGAGATAATAAAAGACTAATTAAATCCGGTTCTTATAAATCGAATCTTATATTTTTTATCCGGTTCGATCTTCATCAGCATTTCGGACCGACCTATTTTTCCTTCCAACCCATGCCTACTTATCCCCTCTACGCGATATTTTCACGAGAAGAACATGCTGCCCGAACTGCCCCAACCTTGTGTGAGAACAATTGTGGGCAGCTCCTGATACCACCACTACTCTCTCTCTCTCTCACACATTCTCTTCTACTATATCTTGAGCCTCTCTCCGACTCCACGATCAACGATCCCACGCCCGACGATGAACGGAGCTGCTTCTACTCTTCTCTCCGACCTTTAGCCGCCAAACCTTCTAGATCTGCTCTATCCGTCCTCAGATCTTCCATTCTTTGGTAAGCTCACTCGATTCTTCTTAATATCTGAGTTTCAGCTACGTTTTGCATCTTCTCATTGCAAATTGCGCTAATTCCGCCGTCTGTGGTCTCTTAATATGTCCGCTCCGCCGTAAAAATTCCAGCCGGTACACCGCCCTCGGTGACGTCGGAAAGTTTCCTTTTGTCTCCTGCCAAAAATATCTTCTTCTTTTTAAAATATTATTTTTCGAGTTTCCACGTATTTTTTATCTGGTTACTGAAGAAATCGACGTCTGGTAGCGTTATAGTCAGCCGATCTAACGGCTGTCGGTTTGTTTGGCGCAGGCAACGATGGAAACTGAGCAGAGTTTCGTTAAATTAACTTTCGTACTAACGTGCGCCGCGGAGGCGCTGGTTACCTTTATGGTCGCTGCTTTAGTCAAAATCCAGCTTCCGACTCAAGTAAGTACTTTATTTATTAATTTCAGCCATTCTATTTATAATAATAATAATTAATTTGAGTCACTGTTGCGGACACTAGAAATGGAATATGAAATTGGGCTTTAGTAAAGTTTGGGTTCCGATTAGGTGGTGAGACAAAGGTGGGGTCCTTCAGTGAAATAAAAACAAATTATCATCTTTCCTTGTCCAAAATATATTCAATTTAATTTTTACACGCAGAAGTCGTAGTTTTTAACTTTTTATGTCTTTGTTTATCGACAAGGTCGGTCTGTCGGCTTTAGAATATTTGCACGATATATTAGTAAGTGAAGATTTTTTTCTTCATATAGTCGGCAGAACGTATGTATCATCTCGTTATATATATATATAAAGATGGTTATTACATTATAAGATAAATAAATTACCCCCAAAACACATTATTGGATAAGTTGAATGGCATCCAATATTTAGCTTTTGCAATATGAAGAATATATAGTGAGGAGAATCAACTAAAGTTGATATTCTTTTTCACTTTCTATCCCCATTTTTCTCAATTTAAAGAAATAGTCTTCACCAACTGATTCCTTCATACATTCTTCATTAAAAATCTTGAATATTATATTTTTATCTGAAATATTTAATTTGGTATTATTATTTTAGAACATTTATGTGGTTGGTCATGATCACCTAAAAAAAATCAATTTTTTTTTAGATACAATATTATTTTGAACTGTAAACGAAAGTTGGATTAATGCATTGTAGGTGGAAATTTGCGGCAAGATGGGTGATGGTGGCCAAGAGAAGCCCATAGATGTGGAAGGAGGTGACGGAGATGGCAATGCAGAGGGCGAGTCTGGCGAGGAGGAAGTGTCCTCCGAGGGTGGAGAAGAGTGCGCAAACCCTAACAACAGCAACAATAAGAGCAGTTCTAAAAATGGTTCTGTCGGAACCCAGGTGAACGGTGAAGAGGAGGACGAAGAGGATGCTGGTGAAAACCCTGAAGATGATGATGATGGTGAAAACCCTGAAGATGATGACGATGGTGGTGAAGAGGATGATGAGGACGAGGAAGAAGAAGAAGAGACTGAAGAAGAGGAGGAGGAGGAAGAAGAAGAAGAGGAGGATGATGATGAGGAAGCCCTGCAACCACCCAAGAAGAGGAAGAAGTGAAAAAGGCAGAGAAGAAGAAGATGCTTCGATCGATCGACAGTCTCTCTTTCTGGGGTTTATCTTTCACGAAGGATCGTATGTTCTATAACTGCATTGGAAATTAGAGTTCTTGAAGTACGTACGTATGGCGGCTTTCGACAATAACTTGGATTCATCAAACTGTTGTGTTATTGATTTAGATGAGTATATTCCTGATATATATGTTGATTTACTACCACAAATACTGATAATATAGCAATACATATATATATATTCGTTATATACATACACGAAAAGAGAATAAACTCCAGAAAAAAAGGACATAAATTGATTCAGTTCAAGAATCTGCGCAAACTGTGATCTTGAACAGCAGAGAGCAAGAACATCATCTCCTCGTCACTTCCGTCGTACTGCAGATACGTACTAATGTTCTGCACTTGGTGGTAACCCGCCACGACGTCGTCCGGCAACACCTTACTACGGCAGAGCGGACACGTTGCCAACCTCTGCAGGAGCCAAGTGTCCAGGCACGCCTTGTGAAACGTGTGTTTACAGATCAGCCGCCGCAGATCCTCCCCTTCCTTGAATTCCGACAGACATACGGCGCAGTCGGTCGGAAACCCATTCTGCGTTCCGACATCAAATGAATCCGAAGTTGTTCCAGATTGGATTCAATATCCAAGAATTGAGCGCAAAATTGGAAATTGAAGACTAAATTACCTTGCGTGAAACGGATCTGATTGAGAATCGGATCGTGGGGTTCTTGGCCTCAATGAGGTCGATGAACTTAGCTGGAGTTGTGGGGCTTAGGCGGGCCTTGGAGGCAGCGGAGAGAGAGAGGGTCTCCGGGAGGGAGCGAAGGAGGACAGCGAGCTTAAGGAGTATGAGTGTGAAGAAGATGAGAGTCATAGTGTAGAAGTGAGAGATGAGCTCGGTGAGAACCGCCATGGCCGCCTGCTCCTGGTGTCTAGTGAGAGTGAAGACTGAAGATGGACGGATGAGGAAACTAATGCCTAGGGTTAGTAAGGATAGTGTCGTGTTCTTTAGTGGCCACTGCACCTTGTCTAACGTGGGGAAGCCAATTCTAGTACGATAAGAACATGAAAAAGTTTGAATTTTTCATGTCGGGTTTCTTTTGCCACTTAAGAATGCAGAGACCTTCTTCTTCGTTAAAGTTGGCCCAACCTTGTTGAAGCCCGAGTAGCTACGGTGGGAAACTTGGGGGTCGAACAATCAAATTCGGAATCAATGAAAATGTAGAACACCCATATTGTTAATCCTATAATTATGATATGTAATTATAATTTAGTTTTACTCGATTAAAGATATTATATTACATTTATAACTGTACTTATAATCATAATTATATATATACAATTAATATCGTATTTATAACTGTACTTATAATTAACAAGACTGGAAAATAACAAACATAGTGGAGAACATTCGGGACAACTCCAATCAGTTACATAAATTATGTGAGAAGAAATGCAAATCAAGCAGCTAACTGGGTGGCCACACAATCGAGGAAAGAAACTTGCCCTACAAATTGAGTCTCGATGATGCTACATTCGCTTCTCTTTATTTTGATCACAGATATGAATGTAATGGATAATAATTAAGGTTATATATGACTTGTTGGAAAAAAATAAATTAATATCGTATTTGTTTGTTAGTATATATATTCAAAACGTATTAATAAATGATAATTGACCTAAAAATTGTAGTTATAACTTATAAGTATGATTATAATACTACAAATTTACAAGAAAATAATTATGATTATAGTAGTCAAAAAAATAGTATGTTACCATTACGATACTTGTCACATTACAAAGGTTAAACCACATTACAAAAGTTTGTTGTAACATAGTTTTAAAAGGTTAGTTTGATTATGGACTTATGTTTTACGTGTTTTGTCATTTGGATATATACGTGTTAAATGCTTAATTATTTTGAAAATAAAGTTTTAAAACACATTTTTAAATAATAATTCCTTAAAACGTTTCACCTCGTTTCTGTTTGGTTTTCTACGGTATCCTTAATCATAACTATTTATGATAAAATTTGATGCCATATTTATATATATATATTAGTGCTAAACTCTTAAATCTTAATTGTTTCAAAAATAGAATGCTGAATCATAATTTTTCGTGATGATACTTTTTCTAGTTTTGCTCAATTTCTTATTTTAGTAGTACTTTCAATCATTTGGTTCTCCATTTTTAGTTAAATCTTTTTCATGCACATTAATCAACACACATAATGTACATGTGTTAAATGTTTAATCAATTCTACGATAAAACCCAAATTATAATTTGCTCGTGATGGTACATTTAGGAGATTCAACCGAAATCCTCATCTTGACTTCGCACAAATTTATATTTTTCACTATTTCTTCACTTGATACTTTTTTTTTTTTTTTGTAAATCAGAAAACTACAACAAACTAAAAGCAAATAACTAATTGTCTTTAACTATTATAGTAGTGAATTTCACTTGACTATCAAACATCACACTTCAAAATGTCAGATGGATGATTCGTTAGGGTATGAAAATGCTCATCCATATTAACAATTTCTTTAGCCAAACATTTGCTTTCCGGAACATGTGTCTGATTTTGAATTTGTTAAAATTCAAAATAAGATTCCCTGATGGTTTTTCTTCACTCGATACTTAATATGTGATAATGTGTATTAGTTATTACTCAATATATATGAGCGTATTAAAATTTAAATTATTTGAGATGATACCTTTAGGACTTCAACATCTTAATTTTTATTCTCATGAATCTTCAAACTTTGAATTAATACTCGATATATATATATATATATATATGAACTTGTATCACATATATAGGGGATTACCATTCAACCCATATGTAGTTATAATATTCCTCGTATTCTCATCAAATTCTAATTAATATTCCATATATAAATTAATCTTATCTTAGGACGACGTACCAAACATCCCATTAGTGTTATTTTAATTTTCTATATATCACATGTCACATCCGATTCACAACACAACACCCAAATTTCAATGGATACAGACAATCACACATGAACATTAATTAATTCTGGCAGTTGAAAAACAAGAAACATACAAAACACATACAGAAATGCATGCATATACGAACATTTCGGCATGCAAAACACCCGCTTTACAATCTATCATCCATGCATGGTTTCAAATCTCCCCCGAAAAAACAGTTGAAGGATGGACCTTTTTGTCCTTCCCAATCATCGTGCTGCGGTCACATGTTGCTGTCTGAACCTGATCACTACTTGTCGTGTTCCTGTCGTTCTTCGCATCTGTTTTCTTGATCTTCTCCTCTGTGCGCTTCTTCATCACGTAGACATTAGCGTAGCTTGCGCCAATGGAAGACATGGTTGGACAGACAGAAACCCTAAAACTAAAGAATGTCGGTCTTGTGTTATCACTAAAGGAAAGGAAGAAAGAGGGACAGGTTGATGTGTTAGGGTTTTGAGAGTGAAGAAGAAGGAAGACATTGTCGGGGAATTTATAGGGGTGGTCGATGCTTCGTCGTGCATGCATCGTGTGGAGTCCATTTGCCTTAGAATAATTAATAATTCAAATGATTGTTTTATTAGTGGATAGAGTTCGCTGTGGTTTCGACTCTATTATATATATATTATATACACTGTATATATGTCTGGGTGGCATGAAACACCCACTTATAGCGACGGTGGGATCCATTCATTTACACATTGCTCTAATTATAATAACATGTTTTTAATATAATATTACTTCTTACTATGGTTTACATCAGTCAAAGGAGGTTGAGTGAAGACGAGTTGGATGAGGAGAAATCCCTCGAGTATAGACTCGATGCCTTATGGAAGATAGATGAAATATATTGGAAGTAAAAATCAAGGATAAAATGGTTGACGCAAGGAGATCAAAATACTAAATTCTTCTACCAAACATCTCTAGCAAGAAGGAAGACAAATAAGATAGTGTATTTAAGGGGGCTAGATGAGATCTGGATTCAAGGAGAGAAGGGGTCTCACAAGAGATCCACTCCTTCTATCAGAGATTGTTTACTTCAGATAGACCTCAAGGAGGACCTTCGGATTTCTCGGAGGGTACGGTCAACTGCATCCCGACACATGTCTCACTTGTAGTGAACGTACACTTGACAGAACTGGCGACTATTGAGGAAGTAAAGTGTGTGACCTTTTAGTTAGGGGGTCGAGGGCTCCGGGGTCGGACGAGTTTTCAGGGGTTTTCTTTCAAAGGAACTGGAGTGTAATCGGTCCAGATATCGTCACCTCCGTCAACTCTTTCCTAACAACAGGTATCATGTCATCTTTTCTTAACCAAACTGAGATCACTCTTATTCCTAAAATTCATAGTCCTTGCTCCGCCTATGATTTTAGACCGATTAGCCTATGTAACTTTAGGTATAAGATTATATCGAAGGTTCTGGCAAATAGACTTAAAGCCTATTTGCCAGAACTGATTACGCATGTTCAGAGTGCTTTTGTGGTAGGGAGACGCATTCAGGATAATATCATTATTGCCCATGAGATGTTCCACTTTCTGAAATCAATAGGAAAGTCGACAGGAACGATGGCAAGGAATGAATGGGCACTCAAAATAGACATGCAAAAGGCATATGATCGAGTGGAATGAAATTTCCTTCTAGAGGCACTGTGAATGAGAGGTTTTAGTGAAAAATGGGTACTATGGATAAAGGCTTGCATATCCACGGTGACGTACAGAGTAATCATCAACGGCAAACGTTCAAGGCTCATCCGACCATCTCGGGGTCTAAGGCAGGGTGATCCTCTCTCACCTTACCTTTTCATTATTGTATCTGATGTGCTGTCTAGAATGCTGGAAACCCAGGTGAAGAGGGAAATGGTGGAGGGAATAAGGCCGAGGCGAAGTAGTCCAGTTATTCATCACTTGTTCTTTGCGGATGGCATACTCTTCTTCATGAAAGGAGGGGAGGACAAGCCTACAAACCTTCAACACATTCTGGAGGAATACTGCAGCGCATCAAGCTAGAAGGTTAACCTTGACAAGTCAACCCTATACTTTAATTCAGCGGCCAATGACATCATCAAGAGTCAGGTAGCGGGTGTTCTTCGTATCAGACAGGTAGCAAACCCGAGCTCTTACTTGGGGCTGTCAACCATACGAGGAAGATCAAGAAAGGAAGCCCTAAACTTCCTCAAGGACATAATTCAGGCGAAGATAATGGGATGGAGAACCAAGTTACTCAATAATGCTGGGAAAGAGGTCCTGATTAAGGCCGTGATCACTTCTATCCCGACATATTCCATGAATGTATTTAAACTTTCGACGACTTGGTGTTCCGAAATTAATGCAATGATAGCATCTTTTTGATGGGGGGCAAATAACGGGGCCAGGAAAATACATTGGAAGAGATGAGAGATCATGACAAAAGCTAAAGCAGATGGAGGTTTGGGGTTTAGGGAACTTCAGAATTTTAATGATGCTTTTTTGGCAAACATGGCGGCTCGGGTCCTGACAGAGCCGAGTGCACGTTGGGTGAGGGTTATGAAGGGACTCTATTTCCCGTCGACTGGATTCCTAGAAGCGACTAGAGGGAGTCGAGCTTCGTGGGGGTGGTCCAGCATTCTCTCGGGCCAGGATACGATTAGGGGCGAGGGAGTCTGGTCGGTTGGAGATGGCAGAGCCATAAGGTCCTTCTCGGACCAATGGATACCAATGCAGCCGGGTCTCCGGCTACAGCACGGACCAGACACCTTGCAGGACGGGGATGACAACCGAATGGATGCTTGGATTGACAGAGGTATGTGGATTACTGATCTAGTTCGACAGGTGGTGTCTCCGTCAGACGTGGAGGCGGTCCTCTCAGTCCAATTGCTATTACAGTCGAGAGAGGACATACTTCGTTGGCCATTCACCAAAGATGGAGCCACCACCGTGAGGTCTGTCTACCACCGCCTCAAGGACAACCACAGAGCAACGAACGATGACAGGTTGCAGGCGAACGAATGCTGGGCAAGTATCTGGACAGCTAGTGTGTGACCAAAGGTAAAGATATTCATGTGGAAACTGTGGTTGAATGCTATTGCAGTTCGGGCAAACCTGGTGAGGCATGGCATCCAAACAACGCCAACATGCCTGACTTGTGAAGCAGTCGAAACCCGGGAGCATATGATACTAGGTTGTGGATGGACGCACGTCGTCTGGCAGCAGGTGCTCGGTTCAGCTCGACAGCAGCTGGAGGACTGGATCTTCAAGGGGAGCAGTACGACACAATCCAGCAGCATGGCGGGCAGGGTTCAGACGTGAGAGGTGACTATGATCACATGTTGGGTGATTTGGAAAGTGAGGTGCAAACTCACATTCGAGAACAAACGACCCAACACAGAATGGATCGTTAGGTAGATCATCTCGGTACATGGAGAATTCACCCCCGTGAGGAATAGAGGTCTGACAACGGTGAATCAGGTCGGAATAGCGAAGTGGACCAGACCGGAGGGGGATCTTGTTAAGGTTAATTATGATGCCTCTTGGTGCCCGACTACATGCCATGGAGGGATAGGGGTCATCGCCCAGGATTGCTCAGGAGCCATTCTGGGAGGGTGGCACGGTTCAACGACGTGCGGATCGGTCGTAGAATTGGAAGCCCTGGCGATTTTTCAAGCGGTAAAGTTGACAGTGGATAACCAGTGGAGGAAAGTCCTCTTTGAGTCGGACTCGGAGATGGTAATAAACCACATCTGAGTAAGACATTTTTGTGGAGGATTCATACGATAGTAGATAATGTTCAGTTCCTGGCTCGAGCCATGGAAGTTGTAAGTTGGGTAGCTATCCCTAGATCCGCAAATAAATGTGCGGATTGGATAGCCTCTCAAGCTATGTTAAGGGTGTGTCATGTGGATTGGGTCTCCGTACCCCCACCCGATCTTTCTCTATTACTGTTTGCAGATTGTAATGTTGTAAGTGAGCCATGACTCCAAAGTTCATGAATGAACTATGGCAAAAAAAATTCTTATGGGTGGGTCCAAATTAGTTTTAGAATAAGACACATTAAAAAATCATTTGAATGAATGAGAGTTAGTTAAGGCAAGGTTGTCACTTTTTACTTTGTGCAATTTTAGATTTAAAAACGTAATCAGTCTCAATTTAGTAATTTCAAATTTTATACATGTTTCTACGGAAGTTCTTTTAGCTCAACTATTTGTTTAATTTGTATTCTAATTCTTGCTCTTACTGAAATAAATTTATAACTTTGTCCTTATTTTTTTTATAACTCGATCCTTCGTAACCGTAAAAATCGTTAATGAGAATGATATTTCAATTCAACACTCTTTAAATTATTGTCTAGTTGTAGTTGATTCCTCCTCTTGATCTTCTTTGATCCTTTTATCGTAATAACATAATTAACTTTTTACACATGCTAAATACTATTGTTATGTATGATGATTTATTCTAAATGTCTTAATTCTAATTTCTTTATTCTCTTTTGGCATTTTTATTAATGTCCGTATTTAAAATTCCACAATAATATATTATATTTGTTTCTTTTAGAAATACTTTAAATATTTATATTAACGTTTACTTTTCGACTTAAGTTGGTCGAGTAACGATTTGCCACTGGAGTTGACTTAATTACCAACGTCAATATTGATGGAGCACTTAGCCAATCCAACCTTTTGACGACACGTTTGATGTTTATAATTAATTGAACGTTGTTTGGAACGAGACAACAAGTTTATATTTGTTTGGCTTAGTTTTTTTTTTTTTTTTTTTTTTTTTTTTTTTTTTTTTTTTTATAAAATCCCGGCCTATATACAGTGTAAGGTAACGTTATAAAACTCTCATTTATATATATAATTAGGGTTGTCGATGGTTAGGGTATGATACGAGTATGACAAATATTAAAATCATACCATATTTTTAAACCACATACCATAATCATTACAAATACAATTTTCACTATCATAACCGATAACATAACCATGGTTTTACCCGTATACTCATATTTATTCCACATATATAATATAATAAAAGACCGGAAACTTTATTTTAAAAAAATACATAAATCTATATTATCAACCATAGGAATATATAAAACTAACATCATGATTATTTATTACATGTATGTACATTAACTTCCATTATTTAGTATATAAATTAGTTTATTAATAATAAATAATTATTATATTTATACAATAACCATGGTCATAACCATGAGTATAACTCAAATACCATAACCATAATCATTATGGGTAGAAAATTCATCACCATAATCGTACCACACCATAATGGTACAGTTAACCATATTAAACAGTAATCGTTATAACCATGGTTATGGGTTTTTCAACTCACCATTGCCGACCCTATATATAATCTCATTCATTGAATTAATTTTAAATTACATTCACTAAAAAATATTTATATATTATTATTAGTAATTTATTAAAATAATATAGATAAATTTTAAAAAATTGCTATTAAATTGTAGTATCGTAAGAATATATTATGATTCTTTGATTACGATGCATAAAATTTAAAAAAAACATTAGAGTAGATAAAAAAATATGAGATATTAAAATAAAAATAAATATATGTGTACATATATTTATTTTTATGTACATATATTAAAATAATATACTTTTAATGATGAAAAAATTATCAATTGTGGAATTTTTGAAGAATATATACCTGAAAATAATATACGAAAATATTATCAGTGTTTTAAAAAAATACAAAAGTATACCTACCCACGAATGGTATACATTCAATTTGCTTCAACCCTCTTCCATCCGCGAATCTCATTCACGGGTATGTATACTTTCGTATTTTTTAAAAAACTTAGGATCTTTCCGTATTTTTTTCCAGGTATATGTTGGTAAAAAATTATTAATTGTGTCACATGGTAGAGTTATGAGTTAGGTTTCAGAAACTCAAAATATTAATTTTAAATATTCAAATTTCACGTTTTGTGATACGTTATTATTAGAATTAATTAATCAAAATTATGTTTTTAGATTTGTTAATATTTTGTGTAAAAACGTGATATAATGTACCTATTTCCTATTTGTTGGCTTCATATATATATATATAATGCATATATGGTAGCCACGTCAATGTCTACTGTATATGCGTATATAATATTGTTAATAATACTATATCCACTGCATAAAATACATTTACACTATTAATTAAGGTGAAAGAAATAGTGGAGTCTGCATATTCATTGAAAACTCGTTCCTCCTATATAAGAAAATCACGGTTCCTTTACCTTAAAGCATAATCTTAAAGGAATATATATATATATGTATGTATGTATGTATTTCAAGTTATATATATTAATATGTACAAATATATTCTCATGTCTCAAGGTACATATACAGAATTGTAAACTGCATGCATTGTCATAGGATAATCAAATTAAAACACGTAGGTAAGGAAAAATTACGTTTAATAACTAAAACATTACTTGAATTTTGAAGTTTGATTTTTAAAATTTTATTACTTGTACTTTCAGAGTTTGGGCAAAAAATTTATCTCCGTTAAATCTAGATGAAAACTGACATGATAACATATGATTGGTCAAATTATAATTAATAAAAATATTATTTTAAAATAAATACATAAAAATGAACGACCTTGATATAAAAATAATAATTCAAAGATATTTTTACTTATTTGGTATTTTCTTTTAAAATATTATATTAAAAACTCATATTTAGTTATTTACCCTATCATTTTTTCATATTTCCCCCTTTTTTTTTTTTGTATTTGTTGATATTTTTAAAAATATTAATTTTTGATCATTAACGTCTTGTCACATCATATTCATATTCAGTCCAAATTTAAAGGAAAAACAAACTGAGATGATAACATTTTGTTATAATTTTGAAAATACAAATAGTAAAATTTAGAAAATCAAAATTCAGGAAACGTTTAATAAAATAGCAAAGTTCAAGTAATTTTTTAGTTGTTAACCCTTAAAAATAAGGTAAACAAAAAAAATTACAGTAAAATATAAAATAGGTAAAGTTAAGAGAACAATTATTCTACTCAATTCTTAATGATTTTTGTGTCTGCTTACAGATATCATTACAACATAAATTGATATACACAAACCATTATTATTATTCACACATAGATTAGGAGACATTAGTTTTGGTCGTAACACGACATTAAACAACGTGTTTTTTAACTATCGTAAAATGGCATAGCAATCAAACATATTAGAATTTCGGGTTTGAGATCTGAGATTTATCAAATCATCTTATATATTTTGTAAGTAATATCTTCTTTTCTTTTTCTCTCCATATACACATTCCAAAGAGTTTAACCTAACTAGGGTTTGGGGAATTTTCTTAATATCTCAAGCACGTTTCATTTGAATAAGGAGAGCCTTCACTTCAGTGCTTATAATTAAATCGTCTATGTATTGAGTATTAGTAGTGGCTTTAATTTCATAAAGCATAGATTCCTTTGTATTATATATAATTAATTAGTGATATGTGTGTTGTGCAAAATTTTACTTCAATAAAAAATTATATTATAATTAATACTCATATAAACTGACACTTTGCGTGAGAATTTATTTTTTAATTAATATATTCAAAGAAAATGCATTTTTCATTAATTTAGTGTATGAATGTAATAAAATTGGAAATATATAATAATATATTTTCATTAGAAATTTTCCCACCTCTTTCGTCACATGAAAAAACTGTTATTAAATCAGAATACTATACTAAAATTATGTCCGTTTGATTATAACATTAAAAGTTAAGTAATATTATAACAAATATATCTATAAGTATTAATATAGTATTATTTAATAACATGGACTCTGAATGGTCTGTTGTTCCACGTTGTAAATTTGTTATTGATTCACGCATTTTTCATAATTTATTTAAATGAAAATTTATATAGAAATACATTTTTTTTTCGAAATATAGAAGTACTTGGACATCGAGAGAGTGCACTTACTCTAAGACGATGGATGAAACCCTAACCCCTTAATTATTCGCAAATTGAGCTATTATATAGATATATATAAGTGCATAGGTTGGTAAAGCTTATCCAAAATGTTTTTAATGTTTTTTTAATGAAAGCACAGACTCGTTTGAACGACTTTTCTTTTTGCTTGGTGCGGTATTTGATGTATGATAATTTGATAACCAATGTACGTGTGATAATATAATAAAAACATAGTGGAGGTCCTAATTAAATGGAATTAATCTATCAATCAGAAATAAATTATTTTAGGTTTAAATATCAAGTAGCTATCTGAAATTTGTACGTTATGCAACGAGCTACACGAACTTTGAAAATTCAAAACAAGCTACCTCAACTTTGAAGAAGGTGTAAATAGCTACCTCCGTCCATTTTCTGACGATTTTTCGACGATTTTTCGACGACTTTCCGACAACAGTTGACGGAAAATTGGATGAAGGTAGCTATTTGCACATTCTTCAAAGTTGAGGTAGACCGTTTTGAATTTTTTAAGTTCGAGTAGCTTATTGCAAAACATTAAAATTGTATGTAGCTACTTGTTATTTAATCTATTATTTTATTTGTTGAATATAGTTCATCGAAGTTGTGCCTAACGATTTATGGGATTAGTGAGAAATTATATGATCCCAAGAGTTTATTTAATCAAGCTATTATTCTTCTTTTTGAAATAAAAATAAATAAATAAAAATATTACAAGTTATAAATATGTTTCGTGAATTACTTGTTTTTTTTTCAAAACTGAAGAAGACATAAGGCAATTTACAATCTTCAGAGTTAAACTAGATTTGAATCTCGATAACATTAACCTCTTGCTTTGCATTAATTAATTAAGAATTAATTATTATTGTTAAATATATATATATATTTTTTAATTTTGGCTAAGTTACTTTAATTTTCATTTTTTAAATTATGCTACTTGTATTTTAAGAAATGGACAGAATTATACATATGTACATTTGACTATTAAAAATTTAAAATGAATGAAAATTGGTATGTGAGCCGCACATGATGTGCATTTTCAAGTTTTTAACATTTGTGAGTTCTATCATTCTCTATCACATCTGAGAACAACTAGCACTTTGCGCTGACCCCATCTGAGAACAACTAGCACTGACTCCGTCAACGTAGCCCCACCGACAGCCTAGAGTTGAGAGATTGATCATTCGACACAAGTTGACTCTTTCCCAATAACACTTGAAAGATTCAAACTCAGTGACTCTGAAGCCAAACCACTTGGGAGTCAACGCTCTCAACCACTAGACCACAACTGTCGGTGGTATTTTCAAGATTGATTAAAATATCCTACGTAAATCTTCATATCTATCTAGAAGAAATGTTACACTAAACTATACCTAATCAATTGCGGAAATAACTTCGATTTTGCAACAATTACATATAATTTAAGTATATAACTGTGTCATTACATCTGTTTTGTCCACCCGCAACTGAGAGTCGCATGTGGACAATCATTAAATCCCACTTGCGACTGGGAGTTGCGGGTGGGACTGCATCAAGCAACACAGTTCGTGATACTAGAGGGTTTTGAGCTCACTCACTAAATTTTCAGGAATACATATATTTAATACAAAGCTGACTGATGCGAAGATGATAAAACTGACATGATGGAAGTTTTGAACCCACTAGCTAAATCTTCCTTCGTATATGGGAAGATGATAAAACTGGCATGATGGAAGCTTTGTTCACCAGTACAACCTTCTTCCAAGATGGGAGTTGACATTATAAAGCTTTCCACCAGCTTTGTCCCAATGGCGTGGAGAAATTTAGAAATTTTCACCACACGCGACTGGACTGTCATCTACCTTTCCACCCGCGACTCTCAGTCGCGGGTGGAACAGTAGTTGGTAACGATAGTTCACTCGCTACTCCCAGTCGCGGGTATGTATACTTTTGTATTTGTTGCAAAAGAGATGTTATTTTCGTAATTGATTTTCATTTGAGATACACTTTAGTGAAAAATTGTGTATTATACCACTTGTGAAGTGTAGCAAAACTGAAAAAAAAAGAAGAAGAAGTTCAACTAACTTTCAGTAAAATGATCAAAGTAATTTTTTTTAAATTTATATTAATAGTAACTACTAAGTACTAACTAATCCCTTGGTTAGAGATGAGAACACAAGCCAACATAGCAAACATGCCCGAGGCCTCTACAAATGGTGGAGCCAAACCAAAGTCAAAACCCTAATAAATATATATATACTTCAACAACGAACTTATTATATTAAGTAATATATAAACAACATAATTACGTGGGAAGCATTAATTAGTATGAAGTTAATGTTCTAATCACTTGATAAGTGCTAACAGTATTAGATAACAAAAACATTGGACCCAACTCGGTAAATTAATTAAAGTTGCGATTTTCAAAAGTGAACGAACTTCAAATCTTACTTAAAATGCAACACCTTGGGAATGACTTTAACATTTACGGTATCAGATTCAAATCGCACATTCTAAGAAAAAAGACACTAAAATTCAGTCTTGTCTTAAGGTTTTCCCTTTTGATCTGTCTAAGTTTATTTAAGATTATCATTACTTAAACACAGTGTGCCACTCCAATGAGATTAAGGGAATTTAGAAGTGTGTTTAAGGCTCCAATGCTTCCCCTAGTCGTTTTCCAATTGACCTAAGCAAATGCCTTAACAAATAGTTAATTAAATAATACAACATAAAGAAACCCTAAAGTCAAAACCCATTTTTTAAGTATGATTAAGACACTAAATTAGGTTACTTGTGTCAACATAATTAAGAGGAGGTAAAAATGTTATTTTATTATATTTTTACCCTTAAAAAATGAAGAGAGGGGAAGGGATGGGAGAGTAATGTATTCAGTATTGAATAAATAAGATTAAAAAAAATAATATAAAGAGTAGATAAACTTTAATATATTGAACAATATTTAGGTTTTTGCGACATTCAAAATGGTTTTGAAACATTTCACACACGATCAATTTATAGTGAGTAAAATAAGACATCAATTTGGTAATAAAGGCTTGCTAACTAGCCATATCTTAGCAACTATAAAAAGAAAGATTAATGATAAATGTTTTAATAATATATTCCAATTTTTTACCCTAAATAATAAGTCATGAGGGTATTCAAACTTAAGTAAATAGTTTTGCTTCACATAATATTTCATCATAAAATGGAGCATCCACCCATTGATATATTAAAAGAAATAAGATATTGTACCAAACTCCAAGTAACCATTACCAAAAAAAAAAGGTCTTATTTGTGAAATAATTTAAAACTTAACATGCTATGTGAAGTATTAATGCTAACAAAATTTAATTTATCATAAACAAAGCAACGAGTAAGGAGAGAAATAAGAGATCAAAGGATAGGTGGAGGGACTTTAATAAATTAAATTAATCATATATATATATATATATTATTACTTAGAAATGCCAAGGTTGTATTATATATTTTAACTATATATTATAAGTATAAGTATAACTATTGCTAGTATAATTTTTAATTAGTTAAAAAGGATAATTTTCTAGAGTAGATTATTCTTTGTTGTAAAATTGTAATAAATTAGCTAGATTAGAGAACATGCCACCAAATTCCTCCCCTAGACCAGAAAACACAACATGGATCCATCTGATGTCATGCAGATGGTCATGTCTTGTCGTTCATCTTGCTCCTCAATTTTTTTTTTGGCCAATATCTTGTTCCTCATTGATTTTAGGGTTTTCCTCGTTGAATTTTGAAATGTTTGGATAATTTACTAATTGAACTATTTTTTGTTGCAAAAAAATGCTAGTTGACCCAATATATACAAAAATTAATTTAATTTTTTCTAATTTAATATTAATGAGAACATAAATTATCATGTGTTTATTATATGCCATTAGAATTTGTTGGTTTTAGGATAATGGGTCGCCCATAAGTGGGAGCCCATTTACATAAGCCCAGTTGTGTATCTGGCCTTAAAACCTATCCCTCTATATATCAGTATATATAGGGGTGCTCAGGGTTTGGAAAACCTGATGTCTGATGATGACAGTGATGCCCTAGCCGCCCTACAGTTTAGACAGAGGTGAGTAGCTGTGGTATTATAGGTCATTGCCCGTCAAACCGTGGCGTGTCCTCACGTCCGACAGACCGTGATCCCAACCTCAGGCAGATCTGCTTCCGCTAAGGCAATCGTTCAGGGAGGTAACTTAATTATGTGTTATGTTGTACCTTAATCGATTGCATGTTTTGTACATCAATTTCCAACATTGGTATCAGAGCCATAGTAAGTTGGTTTCCAAATTGTCGGATTCAAAGAGGAAAATTCCCACGGCGTCATCGTGACCGCGACGGGATCGAAATCGGGAAGTACAGCCCCATCGAGGCCGAAATAGGGGCGGTCGCGGCCTTCGTGGCCGCAGTTCAGCCCCATCGAGGCCGAAATAGGGGCGGTCGCGGCCTTCGTGGCCGCAACTCGGCCCCAACGAGGCCGAAATAGGGGCGGCCGCGGCCATCGTGGCCGCATCTCGGCCCCTACTGGCCGCAGCCTTGCCGCAACCCAGTGGCTGCGGCCACGCTCCAGTCGGCCGCAGCCACGGTGGCTGCGGCCGCGTTCAGTTCGGGCCGCAGCCATCGTGGCTGCGGCGACTGGTCGCAGCCTTTGTGGCTGCGGCCAGCCGCAGCCTTCGTGGCTGCGGCTCGGCCTCTGCTGGCCGCAGCCACTGGGTTGCGGCAAGGCTGCGGCCAGTCGCCGTGGACGATGGGGGAGGGTCGGCCAGTGGTGGCCGACCCACCCCTGTGGCCAGCCCTCGCGGCTGGCCACCATGGTGGCCGACCCACCCCTGTGGCCAGCCCTCGCGGCTGGCCACCATGGTGGCCGACCCACCCCTGTGGCCAGCCCTCGCGGCTGGCCACCATGGTGGCTGCTGCTGGCCACCATGGAGGCTGCGGCTGGCCTCCATGGTGGCTGCGGCTGCTAGGGTTTCAAAACCCTAGCAGCCACTGTTCTTCTTCTCAGTGGAGAAGAAGAACAGTATCGGTCCGGTTCTATGTGAACCGGATCAGTCTGGTTCAATGGGACTGGTTCTGCGTGAACCAGTCCGGTTCGTTTCAGGCCGACTGATTAGACCGGTTCAGATGGTTTTATGCTGTCTAGACCGGTCTGAGCTAATTCGGAGGCCCCGGGCCACCTGAATTGGTCTGAAACAAATTTGGTGCCGATCCTGGATCCTCTGTGGGTCCTAGTGGATTATTTCAGTCCGGTAAATGTGCCTGGACCCTTTCATAAATAATTTTTGGGCTAATTTAATTAATTGTTGGACCAATTTAAATTGCTGGGAGAGCCTTATATTGTTTTATATTGCATGACTAGATAGGTAGAACGCTGTGTGGGTTCCTTGAGTTCCCTGGTTTACTTTGTGTTTTCTGCAGGGTAGATAGTTTTGCCTTACTTTATTTGATTGACTCTTGACTCCATGACTGGTAGAATTGACTAGGTTGTGATTGTTGAGATCCCAGCATAGTGTGTGAAATTGGTCTAACATGTTAATTACTTTTATTTGTTGAGACTTTAGTCCCTGAATTTTTATTTGTTGAGACTTTGGTCTCCAAATTTTTATTCATGGTGATTTTGATCCCCAAACTTTGGTTAGGGTGACTTTAGTCCTCAAAGTTTTGAAAACTACAAATTAGCCCCTAATTAATTTATTTTTGAAAGGTATCAATATATATATGTGTGTATTGAATTGTGTGGTTTGTTACCTTACTTGCATAGGATAGATTACCTTGGTAGGGAGATCTAGTTCTGGCATAGTCTAGGTAGCAACCTTTTAGGATTGTCCTTAGTATCCTTTCGGAAGTTTGGATGAGTACGAACTACACCTAGGAAAATGTTCCTGAGTGTGAACCGGTCGGTTAATCTGCGAGGTTCTCCGAATTTCCTTGAATAATTCTAGGACAATTGTTTTGTGTAAGAGTCGAACACTTTGGTTTAGTGCGATATGTTTGACTCCGGTCCTTTGTGGATTGTTGGTATAGACTGTGTTTCGATTGATAGTAGTGACTTTAGGACATGCTTAGAGACGGGGAGTGCTTCTCGGCATAGCTAGAGTTGTCCTCCGGGTTTAAGTATGTTCTCAAGTTTGTCCTATCGGTCTGAGACTTGTCTTTTACATGCAATAGAACATTGTTCCTTGTGTCTCCATGATCCTATTAGAATTTCCTTTAGTTAGAGAAATTAGTCTGCCATGTAGAACATCATCGCTTAGTTGGACAAAGGTCTTAGACTTAATGGTGAGCACTATAAAATTCGGAGAAAACATATAAAAATGGTCCTAAGTAGAAATCCATTAACCCCATCAAGAAGATTATGAAAAGACCCGATTCTGGAATAACGAATCAGCAGAAAACTTTCCATTTGGGTGGGAGGTTAATGATGCTGAGACGTGCGCCATGATGCTGAGTACGGTGGATGAGTTTGAGCTTAACACACGGCTAAAGGGTCGTGGGATACTTTGCAGGCTAGAAATGGTTCTATACGACTGCTTAGTTGTGCTCACTCAGCATTAAGTTTGATTCATATATGGTGAATCCTCACCACTCCGCGAGATAGTATCTGAGGCATATGGCCAACATGATTGTAAAACTCAAGGAGAACGGTCAGTCAGTGACCGATGAGCAGCAAATCCAGGTCGTAATCCGCTCTTTGCCTAACTCATAAAAACAGATGAAAATCTAAATAACTCATTCTAAGGTCATCAATACTTTTGAACACGTTCGAAGGCACATTGAGTTGAAGAGGACAAACCCAAGGTCGCTGGACCTAAGGTTGAGGTGCGTGTGGCGCCATCCTCTAGACCTAAGAAGAGTCGCTGAAGGCGAAGGAGTAATGCACAACGCGGTGGCGCAAATGCATTGAAGGCAAAGTAGACAAAGACTGAGGTGAACCCAAGGACTCCTCTGAAAACAACACCGTGAAAATGTTCGCGTAAGGCCGAGAAGCCTAAATACAGGAAATGCTCCAACTGTGTCCAGTGGGTACACTTTGTGAATGCATGCCCTGAATCGATCTGACATGAATGTCTTAATGGCTAATCTAGTGAGTTTTGTATTCCTAGTACAGATATGTTGACTGAGTCATGTCCTTTGTGGATTTTGGATTCAGGATCGACAAATCACATAGCCAGGGATCGTGATGTTTTCGTAGAGTACCATAGAGTCCCGCGTGAAATTAGGTGGATTTACATCGATAACAACTTTCGTGTTGAAGTCGAAGGGATTAGAACTCGTGAGCGGCGCTTGCGCGGCGGTAGAGTTTTAGTCTGAAGTCATATCCTCTATGCTCCGCAGATTCGCCGATATGTTATTTCAGTCTTAGGATTAATGAAACTCGGTTTTATATTATCTTTTCATGAATCTTCCGTCCAATTGTTTTTAGGTTCAACTTCGTTTGGCTTTAGTATTATTTCTGGTGGATTTATTGTTTCGGATTTGGATTCAGGCAACAATAATAATTTCATGTTTTTCTTCTACTCGCGGATATGTTTGCGATATGAATGAAAGACAAACTAGACTTGACTATAGAGGTCAACATAGAATGCAGCGGCTAGCCCATTGGGGTTTGCTGTCCTACATTCCACAAGTGGAGTCGTCTACTTGTGTAAGTTGTCTATCAGAAAATTCCATCGAAATGCCTTTTTGGTTAGGCACCTAGAGCCGAATTTCCCTTGCAATTCATCCATTTTAATGTCTGTGACCCTCTTAGTGATAGGGTTCGGCACGGAGCGCATAATTTCATTACATTTACAGATGATTACACCTGTTAGATAGGAGGGTAAAGACCCTCCACCCTGATTGTGGAAGAATAGTACCTTTCAGCGGAATTTAACGGTTTATGTAATGAAAAGGGATCATTCATCAGTTGACGATCCCCTACACCCCTCAGCAAAATAGTTTTGCAGAGAGGCACAATAGAACGCTCCTTAAAATGGTTCGGTCGATATGGCGCATACTCAATTGCTGATTTCCTTATGGGGAAACACTTTGGAGATTGCTGCCTACATCCTAAACCATGTGCCGACGAAGACGGTTAACTCCACTTCATATGAGTTTTGGACTGGAATAAGTTCTGGACCTTCACCATATGCGCCCATAGGGGTGTGCTGCTTACACCCATGATTTCTCAAATAAGTTTGGGAAAGATTGGACCTAGAGAAAAGAAGAGTATTTTTGGTTACTCTGATACCTTCAAGGGTTATGTGTTTATAGCCGAGCAGGACAGTGGGAGTGTTACCGAGATCGAATCACAAGACGTAACGTTTGTAGAGAACGAATTTCCTAAGAAGGGGGAGATTGATTTGGATCGATCTCTATATGAGATTCAAGATCAAGTTGAGCAGACACCTGTTAATTCGAGTGGGAGAGTTGAAACCGCAGATGATGAATCAGTTCGTCGTCTGTCGGATTCATCGCCTGCTGAAGCGAATGAAACAGATTCCGCTCCTGATGATCTTGTTGACAGTGGGAGCATTAGGGATCTCATTCTCAGTGGGAGTGATCATGGTCATACCCTGGTAGTAGTGAGTTGTTAGGCCGTGAGCTAGAACTAAACACCCTAATATCTGACGATATGGTTATTGTGCCGTAAAACGTTAGAAAAACTCTCAATGGAACCTTCTAAGAAGAATGGATGAAAGTAATGGAAGATGAGATGAACACTTTGGACTAGATGGAATCTATAAGGAAGAACGGTGTTTGGGCACTGGTCGACCTTCGAGGGGACATAGAGAAATAGAGCTAAATGGGTTCTTAAGATTATGGTTATTGGAGTGAGTCTAGACTTGGAACTGCACTAGATAGACATTAAGACCGTCTTCCTCAATAGTGAGTTAGAAGAAGAGATCTATATGGAGCGGTCTGAATGCTTTGTGCAGAAAGACCATGAGTACTTAGTGTGCAAACTTCACAAATTGATCTATGGTCTGAAACAGTTCGCTATGCAGCGGTACCGCAGATTTCATGATTTGTTCGTGGAAAATGGATTTCTCTTGAAGGATGAGAATCATTGCGTGTACACCAAAAGGGTCTAGACCGAACTTTGTATTTATGATTCTATATGTAGATGACATACTCATAGCTGTAAATAGCTTGGAGTTCCTCACACAGATAAAGGTCTGATTGTCTTCTCTGTTTGGGATGAAGGACATGGGTGAGGCGGCGCACATCCTTGGGATTTAGATCTCGAGAGATCGCCGTAGGAGGCAGTTGTGGCTTTCAGAGAAAAGCTACATAGACAAAGTGTTGGAAATGTTCAACATGAGTAACTGCGAACCAATTGAAACTCCAGTTTACGTTGATCAACCTCTCAAAATGGATATATGGACCAGATAGATAAATTCTGTAGCTAAGTGCAGTCGGAAGCCTGATGTGCGCAATAGTGTGTACTCGGCCTGATATTTGTCATGCAGTCGGCATGGTATGTAGGTACCAAGCTGAACCCGGATTGAAGAAATGGTAGGCAGTAAATAGGATCATGTGATATCTTAAGGGCATCGTCATGCTTTGTGCTAGAGACTTGCTAGAGATTCGTGAATCTCTGGATGACTGGGTATAACGATGCGGACTATGGTGGTGACTTTGATGAGAGAAAATCCACCGCGCATTGTGTTAATCGCCATTGAAGCCAAAATTGTGGGTCTTGTGTGGACCACTCAGTTGGTTGTATGGCTGAAGAGACTTCCGGATTGATTGCTGAGTCATTGGAGTCGCAATCTCCGTGATATAGAAACTCAGGTATCATAACAAGTTATAGCAAGTAGATATCAAGCGAAAACTATGTTAGAGACGTGGTTAGGCACAAGGTGATAAGTTTGAAGTACTTGTCTACGGATGAGATGGTTGTGGACCGTCTCTCCGACCTTGAAGAGGTAGTCTTTAGTGAGGCATGTGTAGTCTATAGGACTGTGTAGACTTAGTTGATATACTTCATTGGTTTTATTTCCCATACAATGTTCTTTGACTTGAATTATATTTGAGTATGCATGTTTTCACAGTTTGAGTGTTTTGTGTGTTCTTACTGTGATTGTTTATTGACATATGTCAAAGTGGATTAGATCGCCCTCTCACACGGGTGATAGCTTCTATGCCTTTGTGGCTAGGTGAGGCTGGTGATAGTTTCTAGTTCTGGAAGTCTGTTGGGATGACCGGAAAGGACTTTGTGTCCGGAACTATCTGATTTCGCACTACGACAGATTATGGTCTGTCAATCCACTCAGGGGTCGGATGAGAGTCTTTGTGACTTTTGGTTCGGGTACTTTGTGTGCCTGATGGACATCTGTACAGCATATGGACATATGCTCCATGGGAGAGGAGATATGCTGTAGCGCGCGTTCCATACCGCGGCGCACCCAAATACGACCATGGGTTTGACCCGAGATGTGATCTTAACTCGGAGTCGTGTGAGACCCAGAACTCTTTGTGTAAGAGCCGCGTACGTACCCTCAGTACTCTGAACAGAGACTTGAGGTTCAGTTCAGTGTTTGCTATCTTAGTCCGTGCTCGATGGGCCTTCGACGTATTCCGCCCGGATCCCGGTTCTAGAAAAGCGAGTTGAATTGTGCCGATGGTTTTGTGGGAAGAGGATGGTCATTATGGGATCTTCTCGATATTGTGTCCACTAGGTGGCCACCAACCGCGGCACCGGCTGCGGTTGTGGGCGCAATACATATATAAGTCTGAAAGATCCTTGTGCGGTCAGACCTGGAGAAAGATTACATGACCAAGGGTGCAGGACACATTTCCACTGCTGGTGTGGGATCCGCGGGTCGCTACGTATTCTTAACCGGTGCGTAGCACTTTGCTCGTTGTGTCTGTCGGTCGCACGACTGCCTCCTCGTATGTGACTTTACTGTATAATGAGATTCGTTCTCTTGGTGCTGGCTTAATGAATGAGCGCCCCCCACTTTGTGCGAGTGGGAGATGTTGGTTTTAGGATAATGGGTCGCCCATAAGTGGGAGCCCATTTACATAAGTCCAGTTGTGTATCTGGCCTTAAAACCTATCCCTCTATATATCAGTATATATAGGGGTGCTCAGGGTTTGGAAAACCTGATGTCTGATGATGACAGTGATGCCCTAGCCGCCCTACAGTTTAGACAGAGGTGAGTAGCTGTGGTATTATAGGTCATTGCCCGTCAAACCGTGGCGTGTCCTCACGTCCGACAGACCGTGATCCCAACCTCAGGCAGATCCGCTTCCGCTAAGGCAATCGTTCAGGGAGGTAACTTAATTATGTGTTATGTTGTACCTTAATCGATTGCATGTTTTGTACATCAATTTCCAACAGAATTCAACTGATGCATTATAGATTTTCACAAAGATAAGTTAGCATATTACAAAATTCTCTAAAATTCAGACAATAATTTGCAAAGAAAAATAAAAATTAATGTCAAAGTTCCTGTCCCGTTTATAATTAAATTTGACATAAATAATTTATTACAACTTCGTATGAATAGAGAACAGTATCTTTTAAAATAAAAATTAATTTCAACTAACAAATTGGCCAAACTTCTAAATTTTAATTAAAAAGTTAATAATTAAAATCTAACTACCCAAAGTTAGTTAAATCATATAATAAAACGAATAAAATTTGAATTTCACTTAAAATCCCACATTCAAGCAACCATAACCATTCAAACCGAAAGAGAATTGAACGCCTCCCAAGTACTTGTGGGTCATAATTCTAGGCCCAAATATCTTTTCTATATGGGCCTTTTCTGGATCATTCCTCCTACAGAAAGGCCCATATCAGTGTTTGGACGCCTCCCCAGTAATGTTGGGCCATAATTTTAGGGCCAATTATATTTTCTATATGGGCCTTTGTTGGATCCTTCATCCTACAGAGGCCCATATCAGTGTATATATAAACCATTATTCTAGTTGACACCAAACTATTGCCCTAACTCCTAAGCAACATCACGGATGCAGTGTGTTTTATAAGTAATTTTTTTTATTTTATTTTTTAATTTTACATTTGTATAGTATATCTAAAATAATTTTTATTTTAGTTTTTCCTAATAACTGAAAATATTCGATAAGCAATGAAATTATTAAAGTTACTGAATATATTCGCGTGATTAATAAAGGGATTAACATATTCGTTTAATAAAATTGGAGTTCATTCCTCATGTATACCTTTATACATTTCACTAGTGTTTTCCAACTTGATAGATACAACGAATCTGGACACAACTTGCTTGGTATACATAGGAACTAACTTTTGCATTAAAAAATAAAATATTAAATATTGCGACAAATAAATAATTACATCACTACAAAGAATGATTATTTATTTAAAAATTGCATTATGCATTTAAGTTTGTATTTGTTAGCCGAATTTTGAGGGGCCAAACAATTTATTAAATATCTTTTTTTTTAATAAATTATTAGCTGACTTTATATAAAATTGTATTTTGCTAGATTATTCTAGTTTTTTGTAAATAGTGACATGAACATACACGTGTCTGGGGTCTGTTATGTATCACTAGCAAATTAAACAATTGTTCAAAACTATAGCCAGGAAAGAACAATTTTTTGCAAATTTCTTATAAGTTCAATTGACAATTTGCACAAAAAACAAAAAACAGTAAGATAATGTTGGGTATTAATAGTGATAGACCAATAAAAAAAGACCCTAGAGACCCAATAATCATGGAGGAGTGAAACCCAGGTTATTCGAACCGGACCGACACATGTTAAAGTCAATCTGACCCTAGATAGAGTGGCTCAGTGTCGAACCCAAGCTAAAGTGGACGTCAAATGCTCCATCGCTGGTCGTCATTAATCACCAAGTCGCGTACTCCTACTACTCGCCATAGGAGTACTCGCCCAAAAAGAGTCCTATCTCTCTTCTCTGATCCCACCAACCGTTCATAAAGATATGACCACGATATCCTGCATATCTCGGTCACATATTCTCTAAAGATTACATATGGTAACTGTAATATTACGTCATAACCGTAATATCTGCTATTCTAATCTTCACCATCACAATATTCATTAAGATATGTTGTTGCATTTTACGGTTTGGTCTCCTTACTTTATAAATACATTTGATTTACATACATTCAGTTTACGTTTTTAGTTTTATACACACATATACTCATTTAAGCATCAGAGAGGGACCTAGAGACACCCTCTCTGTTGCGATCCCCTTTTTGCAGGTTCACCGGAGTTAAGACGAGAGCAATCTTCATTCATCCATTGACATTCAATTCACTGCCAAGTCAGCATTCAAGAAATCAAGATCCAACCGATAATAAACAAAATATAAATTTCGTGATCATTAATAGTAAATTAGGACTCTAATAACTGCCCCCTGAAATAATTTTTTTTGCTTCATCCATGTATATATATACTATTTTTGTGTAAACCAATTTGACCAAACTGATACAATACATACTTGATAAATGTCCACTTCGCCTAAACCAGTCTTTTTATGCCCACCCACCCCTACTTCACAAACTGCAAATTATACCAACAGAAGGAAGTAATGAAAAAGTAATCATTTTTGAATCAAATGCTGGATCATGTGGAAAGTGGGACCCAAGAGCATCTTTGATCATTTCAGTGCATCCACTTAAAAGAGAAAGCTAGGGCATTAGATTCAGTGCATCTAGACACATCGTAAAGTAAATGAGTAGAATTAAAGGCTACAGATTTAGGAAAAGAAAAAAATAGTTAGTCTTATAAGTTATATATAAATATACAATTTTTGATTGGTATGGTCAATCCATAAATAAGATTTCAATACTTCTTACCATATTTGAACCGCAATTAAACACGTGCTTACTGTAATTCTTTTCAATAAATACATAATTTTATGCAAATTTTATGTTAGTGGGAAGACAAGTATCCGGAATACAGATTCAATGATTACATTTTAGAAATAGTGTAGTTGATATTTTATAATAGGTTAAATAACAAGTAGTTACCTGAACTTTAAACGTTTTGCAACGAGTTATCTGAACTTTAAAAATTCAAAACTGGATACCTCAACTTTGAAAAAAGTGCAAATAGCTACCTCCGTCCAATTTCCAACGACTTTTCGACGACAGTTGACGAAAATTGTACGGAGGTAGTTATTTGCACCTTCTTCAAAATTGAGGTAGCCCGTTTTGAATTTTCAAAGTTCGGGTAGCTCGCTACTTGATATTTAACCCTTTATAATAATATACCAAAAGTGCTAATAAATTTAATAAAAGTTGACATGTCTAAAAATACGAACCACATATAGAGGAAGATGTTCTACTTCTACTGTTCTACATACCCAAAAGAATATGGGTGAATGTTAACATGATGGGATATTTGGTACTAATTGATAATTAACCATTTATTTTCTTTCCTAATGTACTAAGTACTACTTAGTGTGTTTAGTAAGTTCATTTGTGGTTTAGGAAAATGAAATAGTGTTAGTAATTGTATTATATTATATTATACTTAGAACAGAAGTTCATCAAACATATTATATTATACCCATAAAAATAACACACAGAGCACACAACATGGAAGATAATATACATTCTTATATTACAAAGAAGAGAATGGAAAGATTCACAACATGGCCACTCTCTTCAATTATTCTTAAGTTCAACACCATTAATATGGATATATGGAGCTTTATATATATACCCACATCCATATATATATATATATTACAAAGGATTCCATAGTATGTAATATTTTGTCATATTTTAGGCAAGGACTTTAGTGCATAGACATGCATCAAGAGCTTCTTTGACAGTCAAGAAGAGCCTTCCTCCAAGTTTGTTTGTGGAGTTGGCCATTCTTAGCTTGTGGAGCACTTGCCACCTTGGATTTGCAACTGATAACTGTAGCATATTTAGTGGATGAGAATTATTTTGGCAGTTAAAATCTTTTTTTAATATAATATTTTGAGTAAAATTCATATTTTATTATATTTAATTAAAATACATTATTCATAATCTTAAAAAGTGTAGATTTGGGCAAGAATAATTTAGAAATGTGTAGATGCTTCCACTTTCTGATTCCCACTTACCATTCAATTTTAAAATTTAAAAAAAAAAAAAGGAAAGGGAATTAACTTTACCTGAATTTCAAGTGAGGACAGATTCTTGTTGAGTTCTTCAAGTGAATCAATCCCAGATGTATCAATGCTCATCAAATCTACATTGAATAAGGTATTTTTTTTCCAATAAAATATCATATAATAAATTTAATTAAATAAAGTTTTGAACTCAAGACCTTTCACTTACTAGACATGTCCAGAATCACGAACTGAACAGTTGAGAAATCATGCACATTGACGCTATCTACTCTCATATTAACGCTTCTGATAATCCTACAACACGTGAATTTACGTCTCTAAGTATTATGATGGATCGGATTAGAGGAAATGAAAGTGTATTAAGTATACCTTTCTTTAATGAAGTTTGCATTAGCAAAACAAAGAAAGGAGGATTTCACTTTGATTATCAACACCCCGGGTGTTCGTATTGCCATGGGATATTGATCAACGTTCGAGAATGTATCGGTCCCTGGAACCCGACCTAGGGTTTCCACTCCGGGCTGGATCGAGACCAAGATGATCCTCGCAAATGACAACGTTAACTGCATGATAGTCAATTAGTTTAAGAACATTCACACATACCCATTTAATTTGTAGTTGGTATCGAATATTACCGCAACTATGAGACCGATTTCCACCGATCCAAATAGAACCCCGAGGAACGCTCCGGCGCAGATGAGAAAGTCGAGTTGATCGGTCCTCCAAATCTTATAAGCCTCATTGATATCAATAAGTCCGGGGAGGGCGGAGAGAATGATCGAAGCAAGGATTGCTACCGGGGTGAAATATAGAAGCCTTGTGAGAAATTTTAGGGTTATAAGAACCGTCATCGCCATTACGACGTTTGAGATAGGAGATTCACAACCCGCGCTATAATTCACCGCGGTTCGTGAAAACGAGCCTGCGCGAAGAGCAAATGTAATTAAAGATTGACACGTGTGAGACTTAAAACGTACGCTTTTAACCAACTGTTTCAAAAGTCAAAACTTGTGAGTGAAGACATTCAGTATACTCTTAAGTCATCTTAACAATACAAACGTAATTTGATCGGTATAACATTGTAATTACGGATCGTACCGGTTGCAACATAGCAAGAGGTGAAAGATCCGATCACATTCATGAAGCCCATGGCAAACATTTCTTTATTTCCGTCAAGTCGATAACCTTTCATGGATGCGAAAGATCGACCAACTGCCATTGCTTCCTGATGAATTCCGACAAGGTGGGCATTAGTATAACGCGTTACAGAAGCTTATTACATTTTGCAATGACGACTAAGTTATAAACCCTAACCGTGAGAGCAATGACGGCGATAATCAATCCCATTTTAGCGGCTTCGCCCACCTTCGAGCCCTGGAACTGTAGCTGACGAACCGACACTGGGTTGAGACCTCCTTCGATGTGTTTGATGATCTTAACACCATGTTCATCAGCTCTCGTGAGGAACACGAGGAGAGTCGCCGCCACAACTGAAATTAGAGGTGCAATTGCAGGTAACCAGAATAACTTCTTTTTCTTCTTTCCCTGTCAAGTAATCCAATAGTTGTTAGCCGATTGATGCAATTCCTTACATTCTCAACAATGGAAACAGTGAAGATGTTGTATTTACCACGAAGCGAGTAATCAGGATGAAAATCAGGAATCCGCAGCCGAGCATGAAATTGCGAGGATTCCACTGTAGGCAACAAAAACATGCGCAATAAGTATGTTAGAGATACACTACGACGGGGAAAAGGGTTTCAGCTACAGAAAGTTCCGTCACTAAAACCATAAACCATGTCTCTATCTACCCTCAGTTATAGTCTTGTTGCTTAATGACTTTTAGCGACAGAGTAACAGTTAAGGTACTCAGAAATTACCGAATGAGGAACTTCTCTCCAAACTGTAGCAATGACAGAGACGACATCAGTTTTGTTGGTGAAATGGCTGATTCCAAAGAGACCCTTTAGCTGTTGAAAACCAATAACAATGGCTGCTCCCGCCATAAAGCCAACAATGGCTGCATGCGACAGAAAATCCACCAGAAATCCCAACCTAGTACAACGTTAAACACATGTACAAACAATAAATTAAATCCAACATTTTACATAACAAAAACAAAGACATGACCACAGATTTACCCACCTGAGAAGACCAAACCCCGCTTGGAAGATGCCAGCAAAGAAAGTAGCCGTAAACACGAGCTGCCGGTAAGCGATCGGATCAGCAACCGGGTCGGATATCTTCTGAAGCATCGAGGATACGAGGATAGAAACAACGGCCACCGGTCCGATTGCCATTTCATTTGATGTCCCCATCACAGCATAAATCAATGGTGGCACCGCGCTTGTATCTGAATATATATCCCGAAAACGAGACATATTAGATACAACGTTACGCATATAGTTAGGTAAATATTAAGTAGTTACCTGAACTTTGGACGTTTTGCAACGAGCTACTCGGACTTTGAAAATTCAAATCGGGCTACCTCAACTTTGAAGAATGTGAAAATAGCTACCTCCGTCCAATTTTCCGTCAGCTGTTGTCGGAAAGTTGTTAGAAATTGGACGGAGGTAGCTATTTGCACCTTCTTCAAAGTTGAGGTAGTCCGTTTTGAATTTTCAAAATTCGGGTAACTCGTTGCAAAACGTCCAAACTTCAGGTAGCTACTTGGCATTTAAACCTTAAATTAATGTTCGTTACTTACATAGGCCATATTGAGGATCGAGCTTGGCTAATGTGGCATATCCAATACTCTGTCGTATATACGTTGAAAACGATTAGTATACGTATATAAGTATTTACAAAAGTATGTACAGGATGTTAAGAGTATAACATAATATATATATATATATATATACCTGTGGTATGCAGAGACTAGCAAGAGTTAGACCCGCCATCAGATCCTTCCTGAACCTAGCGATATTGTACTCCCGGCACCACTCTAGAACCGGGAAAATTGCCTTGACAGTAGAGCCAATGCGCCGCGCTATGGTTTGGTTTTTGCCGCCTTGGTTGGTATCGGTCCTACCCGCGAACACGATCTCTTTCACCGAACCCACTAGATCGCGCCAGAGCCCTGGTGGCTCGGGAGCAGTGAGCAGCCACCGGGACCGCTCGGCACGTCCCTGCAGCCTCTCGAGGTCGACCAATCCAGTCATCTCCTCGGACGCGAGGTCCATGGTGATCCTAGTGTTTGATTGAAGTGTTTGGGAGAACCTTGTTTCAAGTTCTCTCGACTGATCACCACCATTTGTGGTGGTCTGCATCATGAATGGACGTTGGGACATGGAATTTAACTGCAAGAACGACACTGTCAGAGGCTTGTGGGGAAGGAGAATAACTTTTTAGGTTTTTCCATGTGGGAAAGGGAGGAATTGGTCGACTTGAGGAGCAAATATGGAAGTAGAGCCACCCATTTTATAGAGAGAAAGGTGAAGAAGATTCGGCTATGGATGGCTAAGCTTCCATTGTTTAAGAGAGTAGAGACAAGACAAACAATAGAGGGAAAACACAGAATTTGGAAATCTCAGTTGTTACTTGTTAGGGTAGTTTTATTTTGGATATAAATATAAATATATATTAAATTAAATTAAATTAAATTTGTTATTATTTTTTACAGTTTTTTTTTTTAACTTTTACTCGTATATTATATATATTGAATATTCTAGCTTTATATTTTATATATAAGTCGATTGAATAATACTTTTTTATTAGGTGGTTAAGTCAAGTGATCTATTGATGTCATTTATCTTTTCACAATCTTCCCTAGTATATTAATTTATACAAGGTATCAAAGCCTTAAATGATTTCACCGTCACCATCGTATCCATCAATTACTGAAGCAATATAAGTGTGTAAGATTTTGGATTTCGACTTTGAGACATATGAAAAAAAACTCGAGTAAATTTTTTATAATGACCTCTAAATTTTCATGGAGGTAGGGATTAAGTCCTTTGTATAGTTAGTTTTGACCTTTAAATCCCGAAAATATATGGATTAATTCCTTAAATTAGGTTATGTTAGAGATAATTATTGTTAGAGATAATATTTTATCTTAGATATTATAATAGATTTGTTATTACTCTTTTGAATATCTATATAACGAGGATTCTAGATTTGTATATAGTAATTTCTAGTCGTCATCTATCTCTTCACACTTTTCAGAATAATATTTTATCTTAGATATAAATATTAAATTAGATTTGTTATTATCCTTTATAATATATTTTTTAATCTACTCGTATACTATATTTAGATGACTCTAGTTTTGTATTCTAAAAAGTAAAAACCGACTCAATAGTAATTATCTATTGACTGCTGTCATCTATCTCTTCAAACTCTTCCCCAGTAAATTAATTTCTATACAATGCAATGTTTGGTTTTTAAATTTGTTTCGAGGAGAGACTTCTCACACGAAAATGACTCAAACGTAACTCAACCTACTCGGATCCGGGCGAGCATAATGAGAGGTGTATATCAGGTTAAGATTTGGGTTAACCCATCTAACCACGGGGAAGAACAGGTTGAGCTCGACTCCTGATTTTGAACCCAAAACCGATTCGTTAATTTTTTTTGTAAAGGATATGAGCATATTTTTTTCCCGATGTTATTATTTGTAAGGGTATTACATTTATTAGAACTACGAATCTACCTCAAGTTAAATATGTTATATCAGGAAGGATTAGATGAAACCATATTCACATTTGGTTGGTAGTCCAATGAGGTAGATGATCTTCAACTTCATCTATTTAAATACTAATTTTAAGGATAGTTTGTTAGTTATAAGAGTAAAATTTTTAAAATTTCATATTAATGATTGTTAAGTAATTAATTATATGAAATATGAAGTTTTAATCTTGTTCACGTATTATTTTTTATATTTTTCTTAAAAAAACTATCGTCCGTCACACAGATTGACCTATCAACTCGTTTGGTTGTGTTTGGAGTAGGGTCGACTCTTGCAGACGTGACCCTAACCTAGTGGGTTGGCTTGTATTAATAACTTTAGTGGATATGATATCAATATAAGACTTAAAATATTGAAATTATATTATGAAAATTGCACGATACAAAAAATTTAAGAATTAAGAATAGTCAATTATTACTCTCATCCCAGTGTGTGACCGACTTCCTCCATGGATGGATGGGTGGATCCTACACCTTCAAATATGTGTAAGCTTCCATAATCCATTATTATAGGAGGTTCCATCATCCATTATGAACTTTGCATTATAAAATTAAAAAAAAAAAAAAAGGATAATGAACTGAGTGCGTTTGTGTTCTGTCCAGATCGAACAATCCCCTCCAAACTAAAAATTGTAAGTATTTTGCAGTAGGGAACTGCACATATTAGATTTGGGGGGAGAAAAAAGACTTGCGGGACCGAAATTCTGACAAAACTGATCCGAGACTGAGCGGATGGTTTTTTTCTCCAATGTCGGATTCGGTCTCGGGTTTTTTTTCCTCCAAAAAGTCTGATTATGACCGTCCAGGATCGAGTTTTATTAAAACATAACATTTAATAATTTATGTTGGTATTCTCTTCTCGTTCTGCCCCAGCAACCACCAACCATATTCCTGAGCACCCTATCTTCTGCAGCTTTGCTTGTCTTCATTTCATTTAATACAATTTTTTATTTTTTTACAGCAACTTTCAGATAATTTTTGTTTTTTACTGAAAATTTCGGCCCAAGACCGAGACCGACTCAAGTCAAGTAAAACTGATCGCCGTGTGGGCTTTATATACCAAAATCGATCTCGGTCCTCCACAGGTGAGGACCGAAATTTCAAGCTCGGGCTTGACAAAAAGACCAATCGAGTCCGCCCAAACTCACCCCTATATTAGATAACCTGTTTCATATCAGATATAAATAAATAATTTGAAATCCATCTAAGTAGAGATGTATTACTTCAGTTTAATAGAAATTCCTCATTTTTTTTATTCTAAATAAGGCAACATACCCATTCAAGCTATGTTGGAATAGTGAGTATGCGTTACAAGTTACAATATTCCACCTTTTATTGTGTCTAATCAACTTTATCCCATCTCTCACTCATTTTTTATTTTTTTTTTCAGTTTTCTCAAAAATGAGTATTTGTTTTTTAAATAGTAAAAAACATATTCATAGTGACTTTGCAATTGCATTTTGAATAGTGAGTTTTCTTGTAAAGGGACTATTAATGGATAGATTACCACTTATAAAGCCACTGCTATGTAGGGAAGGCAAGTAATGTCTCTGACCTATGGATATGCTTGGTTGCAGAACGCAAAGTCAAAATCGAAATAGTGAGTGAGTGGTGTTTTTTTTTTGGTCAAGTAGTGAGTGGTGTTGCTTCACCTTCACTCACTTCAAGTATATCTATAGTTGCAATCTAGATACATAATATTATTGTAGTAATATATATATATATATTTATATTTATATTTGTAAAAATATATGTATGTATGTGAATTTGTTCCATGAGTAATGTATAAATATTAGGGGTGACAAATTGTGTGTACATGCATGTTATCGTGCGTATTAATACGTTTATCGTGAGACACTTACCAGAAACACACACTAAGTTTATTGTGTCATGTTTCTCAATACGAACACGACACACAATTTTTCGTGCGTGTTCATGTTGTGTTATCATGGTGTCTTAAGCAAGTCAGTTATATGTTCACACACGAGATTTATAAGAAAATATCAAAATAACAAATTGTTAGTAGTAAGAATTATCAATTCAAATATTAAATTTCATGAATTTTTAAAATATAATTGTTAAACTCTAGAAATTAAATATCTAACTATACTTTTAAAAATTATTAAATAAGATTTGTTTAGAAAAATATTAAATTAAATAGATTTTCAAGTCCAAATTTATAATTGACAAAAAAAGATTCAATTTTATTGTGTTATCGTGTGTGTCGTGTTATGATATTTAAACACGAACACAAAAATATTATCGTATTATCGTGTTCGTGCTATCGTGTTATGAGATATTATCGTGTTCGTATAGTGAGTGTGATCCAAAGTCAACAATTTAGGCTTATTTTATAGGCCGTTCTAAAACAAATAAATAACGATAGGTGAACTTAATGAAGAAAGTGCATTTTTTTTGTTATTATTTAATAAAAAATTAAACAAAATTATTTTAGTAAAATTTATTTTAACAAAATTATTATAGTTTTATCTAACAATTTATATTAAAAATATTTTAATTAATAAATTATGTACATCCTTAAAAACGAGCCAACTCCGTCGATCTTGATAAGATGGAAGAACACCAGCATCCCTATTGTCCAGCCGAACACGTTGTTGGAACAATATCTCTCATGTGCAGACTCGATGTTGATTTAACATTGATTTAGATTTCAATTGGTTGATAACCGTGAACTTTCGCTTGAGCTCCGGTAAATCTGCAAGAAGGGGAGCGCAATGGAGGAGATTACTCTAAATTTCACTCTGATACTTAAATGAGTACACTGTGTATATTAACTCAGAATGTGTATAACGTATGTAAAGTATGAGTATTTATAGGGATGGAAAACCAAACCGTTTTGAGAACTGAATATATCTGTAAATATTGTGTTGTTGCAAATAAGAATATCATATATTATTGTTATCACGTAATATTGCAGTTACATTATGTAATATTTGTAGAATATGTGTCTGAGATATGCAAGACATAGTGGTTGTATATTCAGAGTAGGTTGTGGGACCAGAGTAGGGAGGTTGGACACTCTTGGCGAACGCTTCCATGGCGAGCAGTGAGAGGCTTTGACCATGGTCTTGACAACCAGTAGGGACTTTGGCGACCACTTTAATTCTGGGTTTGATACTAGATC
Organism: Chamaenerion angustifolium; assembly: GCA_946814005.1. Taxonomy (NCBI): domain Eukaryota; kingdom Viridiplantae; phylum Streptophyta; class Magnoliopsida; order Myrtales; family Onagraceae; genus Chamaenerion; species Chamaenerion angustifolium. Next base: position 2,045,506 of record OX328281.1, read on the forward strand.
GCTTTTTATGGGTTCCAGCTTACTAAGTGTGAGTCATACCAGTCTTAAATTTATTAGGTTTGACCCCATTGAAATGATATTGGGTCGAGAATGTCTGATGGACTCTATGTCATATTGATCTGCCAGTACTGATACCCAACACACGTCGGTGGTGATCAAAGCAGCGAGCCATGGTCAAGAACATGATGAGGGCTAACTTAGCCATTGTTCATTGTAATGATGAACATTGCTTTATATTATGCTGGACAGTTGGACTTGAAAAGCAAATCTTATACTAAGCCCAGAAAATATCCACTTACAATATTCTCAAAGCCCAACTATATTTTGCTTGAAAAATTGATACGAGATAATAAGTATTTTTTTAATATATATAGGTAAACCCAAATTACCCAAAGTTCAATTTTCTATTTTTTTTAATGTAACTAAGAAAATCTAAGTCTTACGTTAAATATTAAAAAACAAATTTTACATTTGGATTTGGATTTTAAATGTATTCCGCTTAAAACAAATAGTCAGTAACTCGAGTTGCAATCCATAGGGTTAGGTTCGATACGGGTCTTATCGACCATAGACCTTTGAGTTGACCATGTTTAGGTCAATCCCAGACCCAAAAGTTGCCCCGGTCCTATTCTGAACCCACCTACTATAGCTCCTCTCTTGTCCTTATTTTCTTAAAATAGAAATTATCTTAGTTTTCGAATTTTTTATTATATATCTTATAGCATACATTTGCAAAAAATAATTTTATACAAAAATCGAGATCAGTTATCTTCATAACAAAACTTGAGGTTTCTTTTATAATTTTTAAATTTTTTCAGTAAAATGAATGGAAAATTAGATAAAATTATCAAATTATTAAGAAATTCAGTTAATATTTTATTTCAAAAATAAATTAAAAAATTGCATACTAATTGCTTTCACACCTAAAATATGTTTTTCGGCTAAAGGACAACTTCTTGGTATGCTTGTTTCATACCCATACACGAAGCCTTACCGGCATGAGGGAGTCAATTGTCCCCCTCAAATTTTGAATTTATGTCAATTTAATCCAAAAAATATATTATTACTTTTTTTCAATGTAGCCCTCTAAATTCTTATATTTACCCTCTATGACCTAAATTCCTGACTTCGTCCATGTTCATACCTAAAATAATTTTCATTTGTACCGAAATCAGACCTTAAGGTTGATATGAGTGCATGTCATGAAAAAATTTCAATTCTTGATGATGTAACATCATCTTGCATATGATTAAATTAATATATTTTTAATCAAAGTGATTTGATCTCTTCTTGATTTTATTCCTACTTATAATTACGTTCAACTTTAATATACAATAATTTGTTTTCTATTAAACTATTTAATGGTGATGAAAGTTTTTTTTTTTTTTGATAATTATGGATTAAATTAACCGCAATAGATGACCATAAATCACCCAAGTTCAAAATACACACCAAAAACTAGCTAACTTTAACAACCCGCGAAACCGAAAAGCCCACAGCGTCTTTCCGGAGCGCAATAATAGTTTCATTCGGAGGAGAGCTATGGATTTCAAACACGTGTCGCTGTCTGAGAGCCATTCCCGCCAATGTATCCGCTACCGCATTCGCTTCTCGAAAAATGTGTCTGAACTTCATTCTATCGAACTGCATCAAAAGCCTCCTGCAATCCGCAATGATCGGCATTAGTCTATGATTTGACATGTTTTCATCAGAGATTACCTTATGGGCTAAGAGAGCGTCCGTCTCAAGGTAAATAGATTTTAATCCGAGTGTCTTTGCCAAAAGCAGTCCATCTCGGATGGCCCAACATTCCGCAGTGAGACTGTTTGAGCAACCCAAATTCCTTGAGAAACCTGCAACCCATAGACCCCTGCTGTCTCGGATGACCCCACCAGCTCCTGCAAAACCTGGATTACCCTTAGCAGCACCATCTGTGTTAATTTTAAACCAATCCTCTTTAGGAGGAACCCAACTAATATCAATGGAAGTGAACTCATTAGCACTGACAGACTCAAAATAAACATTTTTATGAAACTTTGCCTGAGATAAAGCTAAAGAAAAAACAGAAGAACAAGCAGGTTTATCATTAAAAATAAGAGAGTTCCTATTTTTCCAAATGTTCCAAATCGCATAAGGAAAAAAGACCTTCCACTCAACTCCCTGAATATTGACCCCCGATTCCTGACAACCCTTCTTGATCCACTCATTCAAAGGGTAGTCGATAGGTTGACCCAGATTAGGCGATCCCGTGGCTGAGATCCACATCTCTTTTGCATGCTTACACCCTCGCAACAAATGATCAATGTCCTCCACCCCAGAGTAGCAAATTTGGCACAAAGGGCTCAAGTTGCAGCCTCTATGGTTCAATAGTTTGCTGGTGGCTAGTCTGTCTTTAAGGCATAACCAGATAAAATGCTGAATTTTTGGGATAGTCTGAATCTTCCAAACCCAATCCCATTGATCAATCACCCGGTTGTTTGTGTCATGACCGGCTAACAGAGAGTATGCTGATGCTGTAGAGTAATTCCCCGAGTGAGTGCCATTCCAGATTTGCGTGTCCGAGGATATATTTGTCTTGTCCCCTGGAGTACCTCGAAACAAATCCATAAATTTTTTTGGGAAGATAAAGGAAGTTCTATCAAGATTCCACTCTTCATTTTGGAAGACATCTCCTACCATCAGTCTGTCTTCTTCAAAGTTCAGAGGACCATAGATTGCCGCACGCAGGGGTTGATTACCCACCCAGTTATCGTGCCAAAATTTGATGTCTCTACCATTTGCCACCACCCACCCTGACCCTAATTTAAGGGTGTTCATACCTTCCTTAATTGCTTTCCAATTACCAGGCGTTTTATTCGAAGTAGTAAGAGAAGTACCATCCTGCTTAAAAGTTCTGTTTCTAATGACCACCGCCCAAGGGGCCGTATCCTTCTTCAATCTCCAAGCTAAGCTCCCCAATAGAGCTTTATTACGATAAACCGCCGACTGCAGACCAAGTCCCCCAAGTTTTTTCGGCTTTGTAATTTCCTCCCAGTTGATCAAATGGATTTTCCTCTTCTGGTCCGTGGATCCCCAAACAAAATTTCTATTAATCCTGTCAAGTTCTTTACAAACTGAACTAGGAAACATAGTACATTGCATATAGTAGGAGGGGATAGTGGACAAGACCGATTTGACTAACGTAACTCTGCCTGCCATTGATAACAGCTTTGCCCTCCACCCCGAGAGTTTGTTTCTAACTTTATCCAAGACAAAGTTAAAAGAGCTAACTTTCGAGTTTGACAAATCCAAAGGAAAGCCAAGGTAAGAACCAAAGTTTTCAACTGGTCTAAACTGTAAACTCGTAGATATCTGAGTTCTTTTGGTAGCTGGAACATTTTTGGAGAAAACCATGATTGACTTCCCCTGATTTACCTTCTGCCCAGAAATGTCGCAAAACTCTTTTAGGACCGAGTTTATACAGTTACAATTTTCAGGTGTCGCCTCTCCCATGAGAATGAGATCATCGGCAAAGAAAAGATGGGATAAAGTCAAGCTACCTCTTCCCACTTTTATTCCTTTCCATTGTCCCTGCATAACCTTTTCATCGATAAGATACGCCAGATATTCCATACAAAGGATAAAGATGTACGGGGATAGAGGATCCCCTTGCCTAATCCCTCTGGACGGGTAGAATTTTTCAAGTTTCCCGCCATTGAACAAAATTTCAATTGAAGACGTGGAGATACAACTCATAATCAACTTGATGACATTATCCGGGAATTGAAAGAAAAAGAGCGTTCTTCTGATGAAATCCCACTCAACTCTATCATAAGCTTTCTCAAGATCAATTTTGATGATCATACCCCCTGTTTTGCCCTGTTTGTGCTTTGAAAAGTGCAGTACTTCTCTAAGCAGAATGACATTATCTGAACCCCTTCTACCCGGGATAAAACTAGTCTGAAAAGGGGAGATGATATCTTTCAGAGCTGGTCTAATTCTGTTCACCCAAATTTTTGATATGACCTTGTAAGTGGAATTGCAAAGGCTTATAGGTCTGAAGTGGGAGACTGAGTTTGGCTGACTACATTTTGGGATTAGGCAGATAAACGTCTCATTCCAACTTGTGGGAACAGACCCTCTTTTAAACACCTCACTGATAGCCTCTATCAGAGAGCTACCCGTACAGTTCCACAACTTTTGGAAGAAAGCCGAATGGAGGCCATCCGGTCCAGGAGCTTTAAACGGTTTAAGGTCCCAAGTAGCTTTCCTAATTTCTTCCAAAGTGATAGAGTTGTTTAGGCGCCGGATTTGATTTTCAGATAGAGCAGCTCTCCATGCCTCTGGCTGCTCAACCACCAAAGGTGAGGAGACCTTTGAGGTGGTGAAAAGAGTTGAAAAGAATTTCTGAAATTCCTCCTGAATGAGCCCCTCTTCGAAGATCCAATTTCCAATTGAATCTTTGATAGCCAAGATCTTATTTCTTCTTCTTTTAACAAGAGTAGAAATATGATAGAATTTGGTATTTCTATCCCCATCTCTGATCCACTTAGTGCGGGATTTTGCAGCCCACAGTTTTTCTTCCTGGTCAAGAATCTCAGACAGCTCCGCCTGAAGATTTTTTTCCAGGGCGACAATGAAATCATTTGGGGAATTAGCAATACACTTTTGAGCTCCAGAAATCCTCCGAAGGATTTTATCTTTTCTTTGAAAAACATTCCCAAAAATTTCTTTGTTCCAAGCACGAGCTTTAGCAGGAAAGTGATTAATGGCAGGCGTGATCCTATTACTACACTCATTCCAAGTAATCTGAACCATTTGTTCAAAGCTTGGGTGATCAAGCCACATAGGTTCCATCCTAAACGGCCTAATTGCTTTGATGTGACCATCCCCACCCGAGTTTATAAGCAACGGACAGTGGTCAGAGTGAGTTCTCATAAGGTGAGTAACAGATGCATTGGGAAAACTAAATTTCCAGTCCATATTAGCCATCATCCTATCAAGTCTCTGCTGGATTAATCTATCTGAGTTCCACATATTGACCCAAGTAAACTTAGGCCCTCTAAAGCCTAGGTCAATCAAATTACAATCACTGATCATATCATTAAAGAGGGACACCCTATTCATGCAAACCCGATTTCCCCCCAATTTTTCAGCACAATTAGTGACATCATTAAAATCACCTACTACTAGCCAAGGACAAGAAATAGTAGAGGCCACCGATTTAAGATTATCCCACAGCAGTAATCTTTCATTTAAATTGGGGCTAGCGTAAATAGCAGACATGAACCAAGACAGGTTAGAAGGGATAACCTGGATCTTGAAGTGTAATTCCTGCTCTGTAGACGCCATCTTCGAAATATTAGTCTCGAAATCATTCCAGAGCACAAGGATTCCACCCTTAAACCCTCTTGCTTCCACCCCTAGAAATTTGTTGAACGGGAGCTTTCCCGCTTGGTCAATCATCTTTTGGCCACTGAGCCTAGTGTCAATTAAGATCAACACAGTAGGATTGTGAATATGGATTAGATGTTTAACCGCCTTGACAGCTGCAGGATTACCAAATCCTCTAACATTCCACATAATGGATCTCATGTGAGCTTTTTCTGGGACCATATTACTAGAAGGTTGTACTTGATTCATAAAAATATGATTAAAAAAAAAACCATCAACACAAATCAAATACTAAGGACTAGTACTATCTAAACAGTTAATAGTTACCTCACCTTGTCCCTTACCTCCCTGAGTATGAACATTCTTACTCCCGTGCACAGTAGGAGTCTTTGCTGTGTATATAGCTCCTTTCTCCACCGTATCCAATTGGGTTCGCGCCTTCCCATTTTTCTTTTTCCCTTGGGCTTTTAAGGGAACATCTTTACGACTTCCTACTTTCCCTGTGTCCCTGGCATTAGAAAAATTCACATAGGTAGTTAAATTGTTTCTCTCATTATGATCATAGTCAGGATTAATAAAAGAAAATTTCGAGGTGTTATCGGTTAAGTTTAGGTCTTCCTTGATAGACTTAAGCTTGATAGGCCAATTTCCCGCCTCCGCATTCCGGTCCAGCTCTCCAATCTGGTTCAGGCCTTCCGCCCGAGGCCCACCACTTCGGCCCTGGTGATGAAAGTTGTTCCCGGTTCTTAGCGAGAAGCATGGGAATGGACTGACGCCTAAAATCCCAACAATATTATTTATTACTTTCAAAAGTACAGTTTGCATAGTTAGTTTATTCCATAATTTTATTTTATATTTTTAAAAATTAATTAATTAATTACTTTCCCTTCCAGACCTGCAGAATTGATTGGTGACTCATTGACTAATTGTTTCTTATATATTAAAAAAAGAGATATTCATAGAAAATATAGGTTGCTTGTTGTTTCCTCTCTATTGTTTTATATGTGAATACTGAATACAAATTAATTCAGCATTAATCTATTAGGATTTAAACAAAATATCAATTAAAAGTCTTTCAATCAAATTTTCTCATTGAATTTCGATCAAGATGGAGTTTGAGTTTAATTGTAATTATGGTAAAAGTTATCAGAATTATGTGATAAAAATAAAAGTAATTAGCTAATTTTTCTAGTCTAAGACTATTTAATAATTATCAATTTTTAGATACATCGATGTAATTAAAATATATTCGATTTTTTTGGTAAAAAATATATTAAATTGAGTTTTCGCACTTGCAAATATAACAATTATGTTTCATACCTTTAAATTATCACTAGTATATGAATACTTAGACTAATAGAATGAAGAAATTGAGTTGTCATTAGACGTTGTAAAGATAAAATACGACATTATTTTCTAATGTTTGGTAAAATTTTGAGTTTTTTCATTCAAGTTTAAATAGTAAATGTTTTTCTTTTATGTTTGTTAAAAGTGCAAATTTGTCCTAATTGTCAATTTTTCACCTAAATTTAATAAAACAAGTTTTAAAAATTGCAAAAATAACAGAAACTTTGAAAATATCACAAACTAACTATTTTAAATTTTTTCAAATGTTACAATTGAGTAATCCTGATTCGATTGAGACTAGAATGAACTTCAATCGAGGGGTCGAGTTTGGATTTTGAGTCAGACCAACTCACAAGGGTGGGGGACCACGTATGGTTCACGATAAATCATTATTATTTTTTTCAATTATTTTTCATTCGAGTGGTCCAGTTAATCGATAAAAAGACAAGTGATCATCTTAAGACCGTCAAAAAAACTATCACAACTCCGCATATAGGAAATATATGAATTAAGATTGATTGTGATACAAGTAATAATATGTGGTCCAAGCCAAGCAATTGGTATATGTACAAAATTTGATATTGACATCAAATTTTAATTTTTTCATAGGCTCCAATGTTCTCATTAAAAACCTTACCTTTTTAATGCACACAAAAATATGAATATATTTATATTGTCCAATAGGAAAAGCTGTCCAAATAGAATTACTTTCATTATATAATCATCGTGTATTAATTGAAGCTGACCAGGCCAAGGTGACGGTGCCATAGATTCCGGAGATATGTACCCTTCAAAAATAAATAAATAAAACCTTTTTAAAATAAACAAAAAATATATATAATTAGTAATTATTTAATTAATTCAATATTATACTTTGGTTTTTATGTAAGATTTCGATATAACTTATAAGTCTCCAACCAATAATGTTAAGAAATAAATTCTTGCTATATTAAATCAGAAAAATTACACATATCGTATTAGTATTAGCAAAAATTTAAGTTTAGGATTAATTTTAGAGCTTCTGAAATTATATGGTGCTTAAATCCTTATTAGTTTAGGATTATTTTTAGAGCTTCTGAATCGACAATTTTAGAGCTCTAAAATACATTATAAAATAAATATAATATTATTATATTTATGTGTATATATCACATTATATCAATTTACTTATATTTTAATATTTCTAGTTTTGAGTAAGTTAATGAATGAATCAAAACTTAATCTATAAATTTTTACATTAAAATATATATGATTTTTTTTGAAATAATATATAATATTATATATATATATAATTTATATACATTAGTGTAATAAGTATACATTACTAATGTAATAAGTTACATTAGTGTATCTGGTTGGGCCCGCGGGGCGTGCTAGTGCGGGGCGTGAGGGTGCTGTCGCAGGTGCTAGTGCTGGTGCGGGGTGCGAGGATGCTGCAGGTGCTGATGCGGGTGCTAGTGCTGGTGCGGGGCGCGAGGATGCTGCAGGTGCTGATGCGGGTGCTGGTGCTAGTTATGGTGCTGCTGCGGCTGGTGCGGGGCGCGAGGGTGTTGTCGGATCGGCTTTGACAAAGCCGAGGCTCGGGACGATTAAGATCAACGTTGACGCAGCTTGGTCGCAGGAAGCGGTGCGGGTGGTATAGGTGTCGTGGCCCGGGATCACTCGGGTCGGATTGTCGTCGGAGCCCAAGTCTCGGAGATGTCGCATTCTATCGATATTCTTGAGACTCCGGCAATTTTGGTAGGTGTCAAACTTGCGAAACAATTTTGTTGGGAGTCTGTTGTAATCGAGTCGGATTCGGAGGTGGTGATTAACCACATTCTCGGGTTATGCCATTTTTTGGAGATAGATACCATTATACAAAATAGTTTATACGTGGCAGGGTCGGTTGTGAACCTGTCATGGGATAGGATACCCAGATCCGCTAATCAATGTGCGGATTGGGTTGCCAAACAGGCAATAGGGGGGATATGTCCTAGTGATTGGGTTGTCCAACCCCCTTTTACAGTTGTTGTGTTTTGATTATGGATGTAATGGAAACACGTTCGTTTCCCAATTTTGTGAGTAATATACGAAGTTAGTTTGGCCAAAAAAAAATTAAGCATAATTTTATTATATTACTTTAATTCAAAATTCTGCTGCAAAGCTATTAATAAATTGCGTGTAAATAGTTTATATTTTTATGGGTCACTTTTGGTTAGACGTGCCTTTTCTAATGAGACTTCTCATGTTGCAAAAGCAGATAGGTATCTATAATCCTATGATATTATGAAGTTTATTAATTGATACATTAGTTTCTAAAGAAATGAAATACGAAAATTAAAACAAATACAAACATTATATCTTTATGAAAATCATAAGAGTGGGTCCAAATTTCTGCTTTTAGGTAAGCAAAGACATAGCGCATGCTACATAGTCCCATGATGTGTCCCACGTTTAATGTTGGAAATGAAGGATCCCTATTCCCTGTCTCTCATATATATATAAATATATATATATATATATAGTACGAGTTAAGTGATTGAAGATTTTATTGGGACAAAATAATGTAAGTGGTTTCAAATAGAATCTTATTAAAATAACTAGGGCCACGAGGTCTCCTCGCGCATCTATTGATGAGGGATCTTATAAATTATCATCTTGAAATTAGTTAATATCATATTTTCTTTTATGCCTAAGCCTAACACAATAAATGTATTATAGTATATATTTATATCAGTAATATTACATGATAAATTTATTAGTGCATAGTTGCATACAATATACGTAGATTTACCACCTTTTTCGCATGAAAATACAAAATTTAACCGGCGTCGAGGGGTTATTATTCATATTCAATTATTGTAAATTACAAACAAAAAATGAAATCATGGAGTAACCGGTTAAATTTGGAGAAATTATTGAGTAATGTCACTTTTGTCAAGGGTAATTTTGACACATAATAAATTAATATTTTATTTTGGAAAAATATCTCTTTAAATTATCTATGGCTTATATTATTTATTATTTGTCAAGATCAATGTGCATACATTTATTTAAATTTATAAAAAAAAAACATATATTTGTGACAGATTACGTACTACCATGCACATGTAGCTTCTTCAATTTTAATCTTAAAGTAAGCTAAACTTAATATTTTTGCCGTTATCTTTTCCAAAAGGTCCGGAATATTTATTTAGTTACACTCCACTGTTGTGGCACGATTCGGTCCGTCCATATTCATCGTCTTTTGTACTAGACCCTAATAAAATAACAATTATTTCACATAGAATTAAACTATTAAAATATATATATATATAATTATATATACTATTGTCCTCGCTACGGGGTATACTTTTTTATTTGTTAATTATTATTAAAAAAAAAAAAGAAGGAAAATCCTCTTGTTACTATAGGTGATCGTTATCGTATATAATACATACGATATATAATATAATTCATTTTTTCTTATTAAATACTCATGTTCGTTTTTTTACTCAAACCCGAACATATCAAATAAAATCTAAATTATCACCATAAATACTGATTTTGGTTAATGATACCCACTACGGCATTAATTGTAAGCTAAGACATCATTTTCGACCTTTCTTGTTTTATTAAGCTTTCAATTATTTGTTTATTATTCTAAACTAGTTAACCTTGGCTAGGTTTGATATTCAGTCAATTATTGATGAGTTCTAGAAGGATAGGGAATATATATTACAAAAACAAATACGAATATTTTCTAAGTTTGTGGAAGAATAAATTGTACATAAACATTATTCGGAATATATATATATATATACGAATATTTCATATTGTAAATTTTTTGCAAAAAAACCCTCCTTGACCTGCCCTCTTTTCCTCGTACACATGAACATATATGTTTTGGTTTTATCAAGACAAGATGCCCTAAAAAACTTAAAAGGGAAAGACTAATGTCGGGACATTGAACCATAGCTAACATATATAGTATATATAATATAAGTGCTATAATTATATTTAAGTAACAAGATATTTAAAATTAATTAATTTAGTGGTTGATATAGATTATGAGTTATTTTATATATAGCATTAAAACTGAAAATAAAATGAGCCTTTACATATAAATTATATATATATATTAAATAGGAAATAGTTACATTCGACTAGGGTTTGCATTTCATCCTAATTACATTAATTAACTCGAACTCACCCGATCAGAGCTTCCATAAACATTACTAGCTTGTTCTTATCTCTTAATTACCACATTGTAACAAACTTTCCTTAATGAAAAGGATAATCAACAACTCTAATTATACGGTCGATGCCATTTGATCATAACTTGATCGAGACTTATTGTAATTATCGTGTTGATGATCTCGAAATAACAGGTGCCGGAGTCCGTTTTTCTTTCTTCTCGTCGTGCTTAATTTGTTGCTCCCTGCACTCTAGGCTGCAAAATGCCGTATCTCCCCTGCGAATTATCCGCATAATATTATTTATCATCTCAATTAAATACGATATTTTTACACTAATCACGTAATTAAGAAAGCTACAGAACAATAAATAATTATAATTATATTAGTTTGAACTAGTGTACCTAGTGTTGACACACTTTGTAATATAATATAATATGTTCAACGAATGCAAATAATTGAAGCATTAATGTTAGGTTTCGTTAAAGTACCCTATGTTTTGGTGTTACTGAATGAGATCCCCAAATTTTTGTTTTTTCACTGATTAAGTCCGTATTCTCATCTTAATTAGGTTGGTCCACTTGTCTAATCCAAACAAGACCATGTACAGAATTAATTGATTAATATATAAAAACTTTGATCCATTCAATTTGATCCCACAAACCCTAATATCAGAAAACAAATATATATATATTTATATTTATATGTATATATGTATGTACCTGTACATATAGATATCTCGACCGGTAACAAGCCGCCGCTTGCAGAGGCCACAAGTCCGCAAGAACTGCGCCGTCTCGACGAACGGATCACTTCCTTGATTGCCGTACCTCGGAGACACCATCGCCAAGTAACCACTCTGATGCAACAGTCCAGTACTGTTGACGTTGACGTTGTTTATGAAGCTACCGTTCATGGATGCCCCGACATTGACGTCATGGTTGTTTCCGCCGTTAAGGTGGTCGGACGACGGCTCCTGAACCTCCATGTTGCTGACGTCGACGGTGAAGCCTGACATGCTCGCCGTCCGCCTCATCGGAGGCCGCGGACGCTTTCCAAGCAACATATATATATATATGCTTCGTAAAAACTACTGAATATGTATAAGTGATTCCTTCTTATGACGTTCGATCGTTCTGTGTGTTTCAAGTTGAAGATGATTATGAGAAGAACATTCAATCGAGAGAGAGAGGGAGAAGGAGAGAGTGGAAGGAGTGTGAATGTGGTGGTGGTGATAAATAAGGGGAGAAGGAATCTGGGCCGTTGCTTGCGGGGACCTAGTACATAGTGTCCACGTCACGCTTCCTTCTCTTTTCACATATATATATATTTGTTTTGCTGAAATTATATTTTCTTTTAAGTAGGAAAAGGTTTAAATTATTCAGTGAGAAACTTGATAAACATTTAAGAATGTAAGTGAGAAACTTTATAAACATTTAATAATGAATACATGTATTTATTTTATTTCAAAAATTTCCAAACTATAAGGAAGCAATTCCTTGCAAACTTTAATATCAATAAAAGTAAATTTTAATATGAGCATTCTTGATATTCATAAAATATAATATTATGTATTTATTATTATATAAATTTCACTTCATAAAATATATTTAATACTTCATAAAATATATTTAATGAAAAATCATAATTACTAATGTAAAATAAAGATAAATTATATGAGTTTTGTAACTTATCTTGAGAACGAATGAAAGACTTTGAATAATTTTAAAGTGATTTACAGGAATAATAAATTTATGATTGACATAGACCAATTAGAAGATGTTAATTTAACATTAGGAGTGAGAAAAATACAACAAATAACTTATTTGTCAACATTTGTATGTGATTTGACCAAATTAATATATATATAGATAATAAAACGAGTTGCGGTTCTTAGATATATACGATCGAAACTCAAACTCAAATATTCAATCAGGCTTGTACAAAAAAATTCCAAACTATAAGAAAGCAATTATTTGCAAACTTCATTATATATACAATTAATTTTGTACCCTGTTCTCCCATAAATTTCTAATATCTTATTAAATTATATAAAAATATTATTATATTTAGGAAAAATATAAGTACTAAAAATACTTAAAATTCATACCAAATTAGCTAACTAGATCAATATTTTTTTCCTCTATCTTTGATTGCATAGCACATACTACATACCCCAAACGAGCTCTCTACCCAAAAATGCTATTTTCACACATTATTAGGGTTTCTTCAACAAACACCTTACACTTAAATGGAAATTAAGGTACCAAAAATTACCAAATAACCATCAAAATTAGGAATTTGAGACATGCTTAATGAATCGATCGATGACCCGTATATGACGCGTAAAAACACTTAAAATTTTCCATCAAAATCTTAACTGTTGAGTCACCTGACAATATATATATATATGCATAAACTTGAAGTTAGCTAAATTATGCATAATTGATCAAGTTTATTACTTCATTTATTTTACATTTTTATATGAAATTGATAACAAAAACATGTCATTTCAATATTGTTGAGTGTTGTCTTTTACATGCTATGCATCTTTCCCAGACTCTTAGGGCTCCTGCCTCCATTATAGTCACTTAATCGAGGACAAAAATCCCGACTAATTCTCATTTACGACAAATGTAGTTGATTTGCTATCTGAAAACGACACCACACATATGACTACCTAATAGTAGAAAACAATATACAAACAAACAAAATAAAAATAAAAAGATAAAGCATGAATTCATTTTTTTTAAAAGATCAAGATGTTTATAAAAAATGTAACGTATTTTTAAAAAATAAATAAGTAAAAATATTAATTATTAATTCGTGCGTTTTAAGAAATGTTATAGAGTTTGGGTACCTTTCACATCTATGGTGAATTAGCTGTTATAATTAATCATGAAACACTGTGGTTATTATTTTCAGCAATTATATAGCAACTTTCTGTCAATTATTGGGTCCCAAAATGTTGTCATCTCCCCATTGTTTCTTAGTGGAACATGTCACTACCTAAATTTAATTAATGTCAAGCAACCCCAAAACAAAAAAATATTTTTTTCTCAATTTTTTTCATAATAAAAATTGAGAAAAATAATATGAGATTAGTTGATAATATGATCTTGTTCATTCACCATTAAAATGATTAAATGATTTTTTTTAAATGAGTACTTTTTTTAAATATTTTTCAGTTCATATAAGATTATTTTTATTAATGGCTTAATTATTGAAGCAATTGAATTAATTATTCAGTTGCGTCATCAATGGACCCACCCAACGATTAGATTGAGGAAAACTCTCATTTCCAGCGTGGTACCTATATATATATATATATACACCCGCTTCATACACCCGCCAGTATATCGTCCCTTCCTTAGTTAAGATATGTATAAGCCGGGTGTAGGTAGGAAGCACCTCTGTCTTTGCGTCCCTTTCTGTTTTTGTTTATTTAAATTAACGAATGAATATTTTATTTCGAATCTCTATATATAATTATTATTTATATTTGTCACTTGCATGGACTAACTATTCTATTCATGACTTATAACCAACTTCAACGTAAGATATTATTGTGAAATAGCTTAATCAATAATAACATTTTTCGGGTAATGTATGATTCGAGTTCGACACTTCAATTGAATAGTGCAGAAAAGATATACCGAATGACAATTTTACTAGTGAAAGTGGTTCAAACTTGTGATATTTATTTGGAGTTAATTACATTTATAGTTTCTCTAATGTGAGTTTTTGATCATATATGCTTATTTATTTATTTTATAATTATGGAATAAACCACATACCTGACAATTTGTTTTACACAAATTCAAACTACACAACCAAAACTAGCTAGTTTTAACAATTCTCAAAAAAGAAAAATCAACAACGTCTTTACGGAGCGCGTTAATAGTTTTATTCGAAGGTGAGGTATGGAGTTCAAAACCATGTTGTTGGTTAATCGTCATGTCTGCCATGATATCAGCTACCACATTTGTTTCTCGAAAGATATGTATGAACTTCATTCTTTCGAACTAGATTACGAGATTCCTGCAATCCACAATGATGAATATTAATTTTAGATTTGACATATTTTCATCAGAGATTACCTTTAGACATATATGTTGTTAAATAGTCACTTATATTAAACGACTTGTTTTATTTAGTCAATAATATTTAACTAATGTGATTAAATAATTACTAAAATAACATTTCTATTATTCCCCTTATCTTCTTCTTCCTTTGTTTTTCATGTTCTTCTTCGATTAAACAATCAAAAATCTTTAAAACAAACCCATAAATTAAGTTTATGGATTCAATTGAACTCCAAACTTAATTTTTCAGGTTCGTTTAAACCCAAATTTGTATTTTTGGGTTCAAACGAACATAAACAAGTATACTATTGGATTCGATCAAATCCTACTTGTTCATACAAAACCGAATGAATGATAAAAAAAAACATTTTCATATAAAAAATCTTAATTTTAAGCTCCAGTTATCAACTCGACTCCTATGATTAATGTATCATTGTATATGATTATTTAACTTGTCTACTATGTTCATGAATTTTTTAAATTAAAATTGAGTACTTTCCTTATAAGAACAAATAATTTATGATACCCACACATACCTTCGTGCATATCAAACACTATAAAATAAAATGATTGGTAGAAAAAAAAGAACATGACACTACCATATACTATGTTAGTGGAAGGCACTGGTTGGACATCTTTCTTAACAAAAATCGAATACGGTTGATATAGTGGAAGAATAATGTAAATGAGCACTAACGTCGAGGAATCTTGTCTCAAACATGTTGTGTACTTAAAAAGATGTGATTTAACAACTCAATAGAATTGATTCTTAACCTTAAAATTATGGTAAAACCAGTGAGGAACCCTAGTGAGTAGTGATAGATAGAATCTAGATGATGTTTTTAAAAATAAATAAATTATAAAATGAGTTTGATGATATTATATTTTGATTTATGAACTTTATAAATAATTGAAGAATTTGTAACTTTTTCAAATAAAAGTTAACTTATAATGAGAATTTTATGTAGTAATTCTTTGTTGAATTTGGCAGTTGTAGATACTCAATGGAACTTTTGAAACGGGCATTAGAAACCCTAAAATTCTTGTCATGTGAATGATGAACTTTAAGAATTTACAAATTTCAAAAACTTTCGCCAATTTATAACTCCTTTTATTCAAAAAGATGACTGCAGAAGTTATACATAAAAAGATGATATTATATTTGTTGGTACAAGTTATCGGAATTAGTTGGGAAACTCATTGGGAATTCGTTCTGTTCGTCAAAGATTGATTCAAATACCTACAAAAATGGACAAGTGGAGGTGTTTCTTCATGTAATATTGAACGTCCTTCATATATGAGATGAGTAAGAAGTAGGGCGGGGCGGTCTGGTTTTAGAGGCAGAACCGAGACCGAATATTTGGTCTTAACATCTGGAGGATTGAGACCGTTTTTGGCAATAAAAAATCGTCTGAGTCGGTCTTGCTCGACTCGGACCGGTCTTGCTCGACTTGGGCCGGTCTCGGTCTTGAACCATACTTTTTGGTTGGAAAAAAAAAAAACTGGATTAGCAAAAAAAAGTACCGAAATTTTGGTATTGAACTCGCTCGCTTATCGTCTTCCGTCGCACTTCCCTTATGAAACTGATCCAAGGGTTGTTGAATGCTTCAATGTTATGAATTACTAGTGTTTCCAGGGTTATGTCATGAATTTCTAGTGTTTTCTTCAAAGTCGTATCAGTCCAGTTCTAGTCGGACTTTTGGGTAAAAAGACTGAGACCGAACCCGAACTTGAATAAAAAGCCGACTCAAGCTAGACAAAAGCAGAAGTGTGTTATTCTATTTGAATGCTCACTCTTATCTGAGTATTTACGTTTTATCTGAGTTATTCACTATTATTTTTTTAAATAAGTATCGAAACACTAAGATGTCGACAATATTAGATTAAAATTCAGAAACTCCAAAAACAATTGAGGAATTAATTATTTTTTAAAAAAAAAGTAAAAACTGAGTACAAAACGGGAGACTTTTTTAAGTTTTTTTTTTTAAAAAAAATTCTATGTATTTCGTTTCCATTCGACAAAAGAAAGTGGTTGTATTTTTCATCCTTGTGTTTCTTGCAGGGGTCCCTAGTAATTGATGTCTACTACCTACTTATTAAGGACAACGAATATGATGAGTGCATAAAGGAAGTTAGATTATTCTTACGTAATAACAACTGATATAATCGTAAAAAAAAATAGATTAATTTATTCATATTATTATCATACATAATGATACATTATTGTAAAATATAATACATTGAAACATCTACATGATATATATTTATCACTTCCATTCATTGAATACAAGGGGTGGATAAATTATATAGATGAATTAATGAGCACACTGCACATACATCATATGGGGGTTAGGTGCCCCCACAGAATTATTGCCTTATTGGCAACAAGACATCAATATTTGCATCAAACCCCCTCAGTTCTCAAGATTATGAATATGAGTCACTAAACTTAGAAAGGCTTTACTTACACCAAGTATGTCGATTTGATCAAAGTTGCAACATTCAGATTCTCATGACCAAGGTATCTCATGCAACTACGGGCTTCCGGAACCTCACTTTGTCGATCCCGTAAAGAAGAAGTTCTTGCGGGACTCACCAACTTCGGGCTGCAGCATGACCAATCCACCCACCTGAGCCATTGCCTGGATTTCAATAGTTTTTCACTCGTCAGGGAATCTCAAACTTTAATTTCAGTAATACATGAAATCTGAGTTAGCTATAATTAAGTCAGATGTAAATGATCAACCATGACCAAGCCGAATCAAAAAACCCGGCAGCACGTCCAGTTCGCGTCATTGTAGAAGAGAAAGTAGTTAATAACTGAAAAATCAGACCTTTCTTATAAACCAAACACAAAAAGGGAATATGTACTTCACTGAAGATATGAAATCATCCACCATATATGTGTTCTCTTCTTCAAGACTAATCAAACGAAACCACTCCGTTTCTTTTACTGTGGATTGTTTTTGAATGTTGAAGGTTCATATAACAATGATAATGCACCAACAGGTTGCTAAGTTATTTACAAAAGTAGGGCAAATGCACAGATTAGTTTCCTCATCCATTTGTGTGTTCTCTCTATCAAGGAAAACTAGCTTAGCTGGTAGCATTGAATGAGCTACCTTCAGCAATAATATCATCCTCACTTCTGAAATGCTTGACCTCTCTCTCCCCTCTCTAACTTATCCATTCAAAAGAATTGATTGATCTAAGCAAAGGATACTTAACCAAAAGCAAAAGCATCGTATTTATATCACCATTGAAGCAGACCGTTCCAACTTATCAAGCCCCATTGTATATGTTTATTAATGAAATCGTTATACTAGACAGTACTGTACTGCGATACAGAAGGATTGAATTATATAGCTAAATAAGTATGACTAATTTATTTGGTATTTGATAGAATCATGGATAAACTACATCAACAGTCATTTATGTTGGCACTATGTTACTAAATGATTGCTTATATTTTTTTGTGTAACTAAACGATCATGTACGTTTCAAAAATGTGACTTTTTTTGTTAAACTTGACATATTCAGTTATATATGTTTGACAAATGTGATGAAATGGTCACTAAAATGACGATTTTACCCTTTTATTTTATATTGTTCATCTTCTTACTCGATTCAAACCCGAAATTTGATTTTGGACTCAGATTTGCGCAAATCTGAGTTCGATTCAAACTAAGAATTGCAAATCTGGATTTGGTTCGAACCCAGAAACGCAAAAATGAGTTTGAATAGAACCCAAATTTGCGTTTCTGGGTTCGATTTGAACTCCGAAACGCATATCTTGATTCAATTCGAACTCAAATTTGAGTTCGAAATCAGATTTCGGGTTTGAATTGAGTAAGAAGATGATGAACACGAAGAAGATAATTTAAAGGATATTTTAGCCATTTTTTCATATATATTTTTTTTGAAACAGTTCAATCACATTTTGAAACATAAGTAACTTTTCAGCACAAGTTTCAACTATTCAGTCATAGTGTCAATATAAGTGACTGTTCAAGTAATTTATATTAGAATCATGAGGTCAACTTAGCTTCCATTTTTATAACCAATCTTTGTATCACAAACTATGAAAATGAAAGCAGTTGGAAGCTGCAATGGTTTTAGACACCACTAGAAGATACCAGGATCAGCTTCTGTCATTTATCTTCGATTTTGAGTGACATACTTAGCTTAAATGGCAAACTTGAATGAGTGTGAACAAAATGCCGTAGTTAACTGCAAAATCAGAATTGTTATTACCTTAACCATGAGAACACCAGGCATAACAGGCCTCATAGAGGAAATGCCCAGGAAAGAAGTGATCATTTATGGTCACATTGTTTCTTGATAGCTACAGCTGATACTCCTGGATTACACTCAATAACTCTATCCACTATAAGAAATGGAAACCTGCAACACAGTATAACCCAGGGAAAAAAAACGAATAAGGAAAGCCCAATCAAAGACAATTTTATGCAATAGTGTGATCTAATATTTGAGTAGCTTACCTATGGGGCAGCATTTCACGTATTTGATTAATATCCATAATAGTTGGAATGCTGGGAATTCTGTAGAATCGACCACAATTATAGTAAGTGAAGTTAATCCAAAAACATAAATAAATCTTGAACTGATAGAAAGAAGTTAAAATTGTAGAGATTAATCACATATTGGAATTCAGCAATAGCACTATAGAGAGGAATTTATTGAACTAATAGACGTACAGAGAACAAATTTCTACTTTACGAACGAATCTGATGAAATCAAAATGCATATCCAATTGTTTCTTGATCAAGTTCTGCACAATATCTGTATCTACAAGCATCTGCGAAATAAGATCGACTACTTAACCTCATACTCAATGCAAAAGCTCAAATTATCGAAATACGGATGCCAATAAGGCGATTCCAGCACGTATCAGCAACAATTTTACTCTGACGGAGCAATTTGCGAAGCATTATGTTGAAGAAAGCTTACAGTTTTCAATTGGGATATCCGAATCGGCGCCATTGGCGAAGATTCTGATGGAGAACTTGGACGGTGAGGGGATTAGATCGAGGGAGGGAAAAAGAGAATTTGAGCCATTTCTTTTCATATTGTCATGCTTATTCGAATGCTAACAGTTGGATTTTTGGTACAAGGAAAATAAGTGGTGAGAAACTGACACTTACAGCGACACAATATTTGATCTTTTGTGAGATGTACTGTGACATGTTTGTCTACCGTCACTAAAATATCTATTTATAAAGGGTTAATTAACTGAACCGTTACTTATGTTTGCACATGTGACTGAACCGTTCAAACTTGAGCTCAACCGTTACTTATGTTTCCATATGTGACTGAACCGTTCAGTCACCTAACTGTCGTTATTTCTTCCTGTTAAGTAGTCTAATGTGCTTGTCACATGAGGTGGTTCTATTATGAAGTTCTGAAACTACCCTAAACACATTGTCTACTTATAACCAGCTTGTTCTTAGGTGTTCGAGAAGTTTGAGTGCGAAAATGTTGGAGAAGAAGGAAGAACTGAAGAACCCATGGTGCGAAGACAGAACCCATGGTGCGAAGACAGAACCCATGCTACTGTGGGCTTGTGTGCTCCGTCAAATCTACTGGTACGTGACAGAATTTCTTTCGTCGTTTCCATGGATGCCCCAATTTTGAGGTGATTTGACAGTGGGTAACACTAATTCATTTTGCTGCAGTAATTTGAACTGTAATGTCTTATTTTCGAACCTTAAATCGTCAAATCTGAGGTAACTGTTTGTTGTTTCTTCTGTTGTAGTCTGTACAAAACCCCGGATGTGGGTTTTTTGACTGGGAAGATCCAGCTATATACCCTTACGGTCTGATTGCAGTGATGCAATTTCAACAAAGAGAGAAACATTTGAAAGAATAATTGGATATTGCGAAAACCTGAGCTCTTGAAAGTCGACTCAATCGGAAGTTATAGTTGCAGTGTTGGTAATTGGTGTTGTTGTTTTTGTTTTAAGTTCAATTGCGAAGAATTAGTAGAAGTTAGTTGTACCTTTGTCTGTAACTGAAGGACGAAGAACAATGTGTATTTTGTGAAGGTGGTGACTTATGTTTGTGGACATGTTGTTAAATGAAGTGTTATCTTTTCTGAACTGTTATTAAAAGCCGACTTAAGTTTCTGAACTGTTATTAAAATGTGACTTAAGTTTGGACCTTTTGTTACCCAACCGTTACTAAAATCCAGAATACATCCGAAAACAGAATCCATAATAATCCAAAATCCAGAATACATAATCCATCATATAATCCCAAAACAGGTTCCGTTAAAACAGATAACTAACAAAATATGGACGTACAAAATGTACCCGACTCTACTATGTACAAAATTAACAACATGAGACACATGTGGTATGTCGAGGCCTCTTGAAGCGACATCTGTTGCTACCACGATTGGTGTGGCTCCAGTCTTGAATGATTTCAGAGCTCTCTCCCTCTCCTTCAAGAAACTGTGGTACTTACAAATTGAACTTTATCACCATGTATAGCTATAGCTGAAAAACCATTATCACACAACCAGCTTTCTAAGATGTATGCTCCCCGTTTTGTCTCCACAAATATCAAAGTTAGATCCCTCTGCCATAGGACCCGTTTTCATGTAGGTTCAAATATCCCTTTTTGTCCATATCCTCAACAAACTCAACCTTTTGCTTGATCAAATTTGTGCTTGAACTAATTCTTCCAACAGACAGAAAAACATAGTTGCACTTGTGTCTCTATATTTCAGAAAGAAACAAAATACATGACCTGAATGTCATCTGGATCTGAATGCAAAGAAAGTGAATGAAAATCACTCTTACAAAGACCGATACTCTAATTTATTGGATCATCAAAATGCAAAAGAGCAAAGATTAGTTAGCTATAACAAGTAAAAGAACCCATCTAATCTATTCAATAATAATACAACATAAGCATTTAAATTGGAAACTAAACCGAACAACAGTCCTCAAAAGTGAAGCTAGATTGTTCCACTTCATGTTCTCAAAAAAAATTATAACGCTTTCTTTTGATTGGTAATCATAGTGGAAGGAAATGCACAAACGAAGCATATCAACAGAAAACCCTAACCTACAAGCCGAACTTCAACATCAATCTGCTGCAAATCACACAATCACACAGAAATAAGAACATATTATGCAGCAATTTCACCGTTTCGTCCCGCACAGCAACATTAAAGCCCTAATCTCCAAGTGAATCAGACATTAACGCAGATAATAGGGTAGACAAACACAAACCGAAGTCGTAGCACACAGTAGAATGCGAAAAGCCAAAGAAGTTGCAGTTCAATCGAAGCGAGAACATAAACTTACTTCTAGATGTGGTTCCGAAACGCAATGTCGCTGAGAAGGGGGAGTTCCGTGCTGAAAATTGACACACTCTGGGCGGAATGATGGTATAATCGTACTTTCAATTGCCTTCAAATCGTTTAAATTGGGTCATGTGCTTTGCACGTGACATTTATACGGTAAGATTTGACGGAAACTTCACGGAGTAACCATTCAGTAACATCTTCAAACCTAAGTAACGTTTTAGCTACACAAAAAAAGATAAGTAACATTTTAATCACATGGGTCAAACATAAGTAACGGTTAAGGTAATTAACTCATTTATAAATAAGAAGACAAAAACAGAATTAAATTTGCTTGATTCATTTTGCTGTATATAGTATAATATTGTAAAATAGGAGTTGATTGATTTTGCTTAATATTTTAGTTAAAAATTAAGTTTTAATATTTAGTCATAAATCGAGTTTACTTATTTGATCGGATTTTTTATCCAAACTTAATCAAATATATTTTAAAAAAAATATAAACATAACACAATACTTGTAAATGTTTCACAATTTAACCCTACAAAAAAAATTCGATTAAGTTACTATTCAATTGAAACTTAATTATAACATATAGAACATTTTTAAAATGGTAAAGTGTAACATATTTATTAATATTATTTTATTGTTATACTTTTAAAAATACATTTTATTAAATTTGAAAACCAATTTTAGTAAAAATTGAAATTAATGTTGGTATTTAACTCAATAATATAATAATTATTACTGGTATCTCTGGCTGTAGCTTTCCATGAAAAACAAACTCTGTATGTCTCCTCCTTCCAGAATGTGTATGGATGCAGTAAAAAGGTAAATCTATCCATTTTATTTATCTTAGCTGGAGGAGCATCGCAGGGATTCTCTGAGACATGTCGCTCTCTTGATGTCTTTTTCAGTTCAATACTGACATCACTTCTGACGCATAACAATCCAAAGTCAACCATCGTCGGATACAACAGAAGAAGGAAAAGAGTTCTGGACTCTATTCACTATTCAGAGAAGGGAAGGTTGGTAGAGAAAGAGAGGTGAGTCTCTTTATATTAAAATAAACAAAATTCGATCGATTTATATTTTAACTTTTAATATATATATATATATATAAACTTTTGAAAGTAAACAATCAATACACTTAATTTAAATTTAGGTTATATTTAAAAGAATTTTTCAATTTCAAAAGTTCAATATTGAAAAATCTGTTCAAATATAATAAAAATTTAAAATAGGTTTGTTAATTGCTTAATTTTAAAATTTAGTTTGTTATTTGTTAAAAAAAAGTTTAATTTGTTTAATTTTTATTTAAAGTTCAGTTTGTTGGTAATTAATCCTTATTAAAATTATTATTTTATTCATTAACAAATCACATAATAAATAATCAAAGCAGGTAAATTATGATATAATTTATATCAATAATGCTAATTAACTTAATAATAAAAAATATATATGGTCAATTTCAATTTTACTAGAATTTTGAAGTATGATCAATGTGCCACTTTCCTTCTTTTTGAGGGACTAAAAAAATAGTCTAAGAAAGTAATCACCCAACCATTTATGACCTATTACCAATAATTCACTCATAGTAATAATAGTAAAAAAAAAAAAACTTAAATTATCATAAAATAATATAGTGAAGCATAACCAACGTTTCGTTTGATACGATGTCGTATCATTCCTCTTGAAAATTCCCTAGTATAAAAATCAATCAATTATGTTATCTGTTTCCCAATTTCTGAATCCATGCCGCTACCGGCCTAGAGTGTGAGGATGTAATAATTAATCTCTCTAAGTTCGTCGGGCTACAGTTTCGATGCGTTGTCTCTGTCTGACATCCCTTTCACCTTTATTTAACTTGCTTTCCCGTGCATGGTGACACCATTAAATGCATCAGTTATCTCTTTTCTGTTTGCTCGTCTCCATTCTCTTCAACAGTTCAACAACAGACTCCAGAGAGAAGAAAACAACAGAAGAATATTAATAATGGAGACGAAGAATAATTATGTGGAGCAAGGAGGAGGACGGGGAGGCAAGTCGCCGCCGGCCACGGCGGTGAAGCAGACACATGCAGTTAAAGTAGTAAGGATAGCTGCACCACTAACGTCTGCAAAACCCTTCAAAAAAGTGCAGGTGGTATATTACCTCACTCGCCATGGCCATCTCGACCACCCTCACTACATGGAGCTCACTCTTCTTACTCAACACCAACTTCGTCTCAGAGGTATATATATAGATATAGATGCATGTACTACAATATACATATATATATGTTTATATATTATCCTGTGTAATATGTTTGTTTGTGGTGTACTCTGCAGATGTTATGGATCGATTGTCGGTTCTTCGAGGCAAAGCCATGCCTTCAATGTATTCTTGGTCTTGTAAGAGGTGAGTAGGAGCCTCGAGCTATACCACTTGTAATCATGTGTAGTCAAGAGCTCTAATTCTGTCGGTAATACATGAAAACGACAGGTCGACGAGCCATAAGAATGTAAATATTTGTGTTACTAAATGTCTATTAACCTATTAAGGACCATGCATGTTGTCACTCCCTTGTGTTACTTAAACGTGAAAGAAACAGAAGCTAGTTTTTACCAACGGTTGTTTCTGTTGCTAAAACCTACTCAGGAGCTACAAGAATGGTTATGTGTGGAACGATCTTTCAGAGAACGACATCATTCACCCGACAGAGGGGGCTGAATACGTCCTCAAAGGTTCGGAAATCGTTGATACTTGTCCAGGTCAGTCACCACTCACCAACCATCTCATACTGTTGAATCATATATGGTCATTTGAATATGCTATAACACCTGCTTTGCATTGCATTGCACGTTATTGTGTTTTGTTCTGCAGAATTCCCACTACCCATTGCTCATCATGTAGTAAACAGCCGGCAGATCATTCAAGATCATCGACAGAACCACCATTCTAAACGCTCCTTGGTGGCTCCGATCGCACAGAACGGCAACGAGGTGGTCGACTATTCTAGGTATATATGATGGACCTGAGATTTATATATGGACTGTTCTGGTATATATAAACAAACGTAAGAAGGCGAAGTGACGTTTTATACTTTTATCATTATGTATGTCATCTGGCAGGTACGAGGAACAGGATTACGTAAGAGAAGAGTATGACGTGGAGGATAAGACTTGCTACACCTCCACCACCCCTCAATCCCGCCGCTCCCGTGGCGTCACGACTGATGATCTGAACAGCTATGAACCAAAACCTGACTCCGAACATAACACCAAACCGACCTCCAATCCACATTCTCCTTCAATTACAACGTCCTCTTCTAATCACAAACCCGAACCTGGTGACACCTCCGCACGATACCTACTCGAGGACAACGTTGTCTCTGAGGGCCCAAGTCCCGTTCCGAGGAGGAACTCCATCCTGATGCAACTCATCTCTTGCGGAAACATAGAGAAGAGTGTTGTCGAGGACCGCGATCCGCTGCATGAGAGCCACGCAGTCGTCACTGCTGTGGAGAGAGATGTGTCATATTTGTCTGATGAGGTGGGAGATGATAGGGTGATGATCCGGTACATGTCGGAGAACCCTAGATTTGGGAACCCTCAGTCGGAGGACAAGAAGTTCTTCAGTGGCAGCATTGTCGAACGGGCTGAGACCGAGGAGATTCCCGAGTCGTTAAAGAGATCAAACTCTTACAATGAGATTAGGTGACGGGTCTTTTCTCTGTCACTAAAAGTACACACTTTGGTAAAAACTACTAATGCGGTTCTTCTTCTTTCAGGGCTTCACAAGTAACGGAAGAGACCGTCGTTGGAGATTTCCAAGAGGAGAAGAAAGACAATGCAGCTGCAAAGAGCAAATGCATCCCTCGCATGATGTATTCCTCAAAGAATGCTAAAAGAAAATAACTGTCAAATTAATTTCTAGTATGCTGAAATTGACGATAATTCGTCCGGTTTTAGTAGTTTATTATAGACCTCAACTCCTTCAGTTTGTCTTTCCTTCAACCATTTTATGCCCACTGCACTAATTTATAATATTGTTATAACAAAACTTGGTGTCCAAGTCCGTTTGCCTCCCAACGTAGCAATGGTAAACTAGAATACGACTTGGTGCCCTTGTCACGTGATCGAGATCGAATGAATCTATCAGCTCAACAGCAACATTCCTCACTTGGGAAGCTCAAGTACTCTGCATGGTTATGAATAGCCTGCAAAATAGGCCCACCAAAGTAAAAGAGGGTTTCAATTTGAATATTTACTGACGGTGAGAAACTTCACTGACGAGTTACATGCTTTTACAGACAGTTAAAACACTTTGTACCGACAAAACAGTTTTTTGGTGACACTCTGTCCAATAGTGTTTCTTTCTGTGCAAATTTCTACAGAAATCGTTGATTCAACTGTCCTTAGAAAGTTTAGACCCACCAGAGTAAAAAAGGGTATCAATTTAAACTATTACCGACGATGAGAAGTTTCACTGACTAGTAACATAATTTTACTGAGTCACTAGAAAATAATATTCAACGCATAAGTGGGAGTTGGATCGTTAAATCCAATAACCACACCAATCCGTCTTGTTTAGCAACCCATCTCCTTCGCCAACCAACAAATCTCTATCTCTAAGCTCGCCTGGGTTTTATCGGGTGATATAATACTAAAGTAAATCAAATCAAATCAAAGGTTTAATTATTTAAATTAGCATACTAATATTTGTTACTCTTTCGTTCACTCGACAACACTTGACTTATATTTTAGACTCTTATAAAAATAAAAGACCTTTGGAGTAGAAATGAAAAGTTGTCAACTGTTGATCTCCTTGAGTATTGCCTCCGACAGTTCTTCGGCACTGTACTCTGTCCCGTAGCACCGAACAACCTCCATCTTTGGATTCAACAAATACCTGGTAAACAAACCAACACAAACTTAATGTTTTCAATCATCAGAAATACATTACTATGGCCCAGTTCGATTTGATAGATCAAGCAAAGGATTTACATGTTGTGGGAGGACTCAATGAGATAATCATCTCCATCTTCTTCAACCTTCCTGAAGAAAACTCGGTACTCTTGCGCCATCTGTCGGATTGCTGTAACCGGTCCTGTTAGCCCCAGGATCCGGGAATCAAACTCTGTGATTCTTCAAACAGAAGTAAACATCAAAAACTCGATCAGTTTTCACAGACTCTGCTGAATGATAGTACAAAATGAGATCAACAGTGAGATCACATTCAGCCCTGACCTTTAAGATATGCCCGGAGATGAGAAGGTGTGTCCCTCTGCGGATCAATTGTGACAAAAACTGGAAGGATTTTTGTGCCCTGTATCGATTCTTGATTCATTGGTTTACGTTACTAGACAGTGTCAGTGATGATCAATGCAAAAGGGTTTACCAATTGATAAGAGTAACACAAACCTAGAATATCCGTTGCCTTGGCCATGACACCAAGTTCTTCCGGACCCACATCAGGAGAGGATGTGTAACCAAAGTAGAGGAGGACCCAGTTTCCGAGGAAACTCTTCTCAGTGATCACATGAAGCTCTGTATCGACCAACTTAAAGGGGCCACCAATGACTGGCCCGAGTTTATGTTTAGTCTCATTGCAAAGACATGGGTCTAAGTCTGAACTCTTCTGCCCTGCATTTGATGATCGACGAAACCAGAAAATACTATCATTGGTAACTGCTTGAACTGAAAGAGATCAGAGTGTAGGATATGTACCTTTTGGGACTGCTCTTCGTTCATCATTGTAATGGAAAAGCAATGCAACCCCAGCAACCCCTCCTACAAAGAAAGCTGGCTGGAGGAAACTGTAAAGCTAATAATGATGATTTATGAAAGAGAAAACAGAATGACTCATGGGAAAAGGTAACATACAAGTAAGTAGTTACGGGATGAGCGGGATGCCTCCGATCCCATGTGGTTTGTAGTAACTGGGAATTCATGGCTGTATCTTGAAGATTTTGAATAGTTAAACGATTGTATTCTCCTGGATGGAGGCCCACATCTGTGACGTAGTAATAGAACTTTTGGCATATCAGAAGTAGATAAATCAAACAGAGTGTCTTCAAGTCATGTAGATCATGATAGAATACATGATGAAAGGCTTTGATTATTAATGCAGAACTAAACTTTTCAGAGATATTTCTAGTATATTCGACCAAATAAAAGCATTGGACAACCTGCTGGGAACTGAATAGACAATAGATGTTGTAGGTGAATGGACCCTCGTCTAAAGAAAGTATATATTCAGACTCAATTTATCAAACTTCTGAATTTCAATGCATGAAGGCTAAAGACCAATTTCTAATGATTCGGCTTCATAAGGCATTTCAGTATTCTCGGACTTAAGTATCACATTAACAAACATAATGTTACAAAAAAATCAACAGCTAACTGAAAAGTATAGTGGCTTATGATGCGAGACAATAGCTGCTGGGAGGCCATGAATCCTGAGTATATGGACGTAGTCAATTCCGAACTTATCAGCCTTATGAATTTCAAGACATGACAGCAATTTGTACTAGCCAAATTAGGGCACCCTCCACCAAAATCATAATATTGCCACAGTGATGCACATTTCAGTTCTATCAAATGTCTATAAATAGACAGTACCAGTGCAGACGGAGTATGTGCAAGCTTAGGCTATCTCATTGCTAAATGTACAACTCCATAAACTATATCTCGGACTTGTTATTCATAGGTAGGAAGTTATTCATAGATTAAAGATGATTATCTGTTGTGTTATGTAAGTTCAAGCAACTCATTAAAGAAATGAATGCAACGATATCACATTATTTTCTTCAAACAAGCAAGAATTTGCTTCACATTAGAATCAGCTCAGTAATTCCTAATTCCATCCATAAATCACACGATCAGCAAAAGAAGTACTCTATCAGGATAAAATCCTAATTCCAGAATTCCACAAAAAAACTCTACGAATCCTAATCCGCCAGCAATGCCTCCAATGAACGTTGCACTTGACAAATGTAAATTAGCAATCCCAGCACCAAACAGCTGAACGAAGCATTATAAGGCCACGTTACTCGATTCAAAGCGGTACCGAAACGAATCGGAATGGAACATGGTCACAAAACATAATCAAATTAACAAGAAGCTCAAAACATTGGCTGAAGCTACGAAACCGAATTGCAGAACTCACCTCTGAAGAAGACCCGACGCAACTCTAGTATATCGTACTTTGGAAGACAATGAATGGAATCTTGAGCCTGACATAGCCAACTCTCATGCGTTGTATATATCAGAATCAGAGGAGAGGAAGTTGGTGATTTCTGGGTTCTCTGCTGGAAGGGGAGCTGAAGAAGAAACTACGAAGAGCAAGTCATTTTTTTCCGCGAGTCTATAGAACAGAAAATTGAACTGGGCCTTGCCCCTTCCCGAAGAAACAGTATTTCATCATAGGCCCCCAAACTAAATTTAACCCTAACTTTTATTCCTCTTAACATATGCTACATGAACTTATGGAAGTATGCAGACTGAGTCAGTGCTGCCATCTATAGTGTGTGTTAGTTGTGACAATTTCTGACACGACATGACTAAACAACACGGCACGATTTGTTTTTAAGCGTATATGAGTTTGACATTAACATATCCCGTGTCTAAACAACTCTTATACGTTTAGACACGATCAATAATCGTGTTTAAACACTTCAGATCTGCAGATATCTGTATAAACACAATTAAACACGATTAACTAATTGTGTCTAATCGTGTCGTGTATACATGTGACACGTTTAGACACATTTAAGTATAATAATAATAAAATGTTAAAATACCCATTACTTTTTAATATTGAACTTTGAAAACATTACTTTGTATATATGTATTTTTGTATATATCTGTTTTAAAGTGTATATGAGTTTGACCTTAACGAATCTCGTGTTTAAACAACTCTTATACGATTAATAATTGTGTCGTGTTTGTGTTTGAAGTTTTAAGACTCGTTTAAAACTTATTCGTTTATACACGATACATGTTTAGATACGACACGATTGTCACCCTAGTGTCTATAATCAGATCAATGCACAAACTATTTCGATTGTACGATTAGTACTTTAGTTTTGATGAAAAATTTAAAAACTAAACCGAACTCAAACCAAGTCGGCCAAATTAAACCAATCCCGAGCGAGCTAATAAACGCAATTTAAACACATTGATTCAACCGAACTCGAACTTAACAAATCTTAATCAAACGGGAGCTCAAAGCTCGCATAAATACAATCAAGCTCGATTAGTTTTGTACAAAATTTGAAATATATCCCACGTTTTGTTTCCCACTATTTTCTATCATATAGGTATGCTACAAACATACCTATTGTATATATAATGTATACCCACTCAATATCCAAACGGGGATGTAGCTCAAATGGTAGAGCGCTCGCTTTGCATGCGAGAGGCACGGGGTTCGATCCCCCGCATCTCCACTCTTCATTTTCTTTTATAGAAAGTCGCATTACTCCACATCTGACTCTTGAACCGTCTGCACCGATATCAAATGTTTAGTCTTCATCTTATGAATTGCATCCGCAGGATTCAGGCTCTTCGGGCAAGTCCGAAAGCAGTTCTTAATGGTCCGGCACCTGTATAGTTTCTTATCTTCCTCGGTCAACATCTCCAAACTTTCATTCGTCTCGTCTCGACTGCACAGTTAAGAACATTCATTCATAAATATACGTAGCAAAAAAAATTAACATTTTGATATGTATGGTAGTATAGAAGTACAGTGGATTGATCACCTGTCGGATACCCATCGATAAGCATGGAGCAAAGCCGCAGGTCTGAGGAACTCCTCAGGGTTGTTTCCACCAATAGGAAGGACACGAGCTGTTACAACAAGCACATAAGATACATTCATAGAGTCCATCAAGCTTTTTCCTTTCGTCCGGGGATTGCTTGTGATTCCCATCTTCGGGCGGGCACCGAGTTTTGAGCCATGGCTCTATCAACCTTCAATTTCTCCATTTCTTGATCAGTATATCCACATGTATGAAGAAAAAGGTGTTGAGAATGAAGATTTTTCGGGTCACCATCACCACCTATCTGAGTGGGCAAGCCACCAACAAGTGGAGAAGCCACTCATCAGAGTGGAGAAGTCACTCATCAGTGGACAAGCCACTCATCATCAGTGGGCAAGACACTAAGCAGAGTGGGGAAGACACTCAGCAAAGTGGCTAGCCAAGCCACTGAAGATTGTCATCTTCTATGGTCTATAAGAAACCAACAATGTCTGAAGGAAAATTACTATAGACTTGAACCACGAGTTGAGAGAGTAAGAATCGGTTGTTGGTGTCTTGAGTGTGGGAGAAAATAGTGTTGTATTTTGAGCCAAAAATACGGAGTGATTATTTTAGAGTGCGATACAATTTGTAACACTATTTGTGAAAGTGTGGGTGTGAGCCGTGGACGTAGCCAAATTGGTGAACCACGTAAATTCTTGTGTCGTTTTGCATTTCTCTTAATCCATCGAGTCCCAAGATCCTGCAAGGTGAAAATTAGCAGCGGCTAATATCCCAACAATTGGTATCAGAATCTTCGGCTGGTGAATCAAAGGCAAGGAAGACATTTACAGAAATTATTCTGCGAAATAATTGTTCGTATTCATCCTATCTGTTCGAGCGGGAACAATGGCGTTAGAGAAGGAGTCCAAAATTTCTCATTTTGATGGCACAAATTTTGGATTCTAGAAGATGCAAATAGAAGACAGCATGTATCAGAAGAATCTTTATTTACCTTTGGGTAAGAAACCAGAGGAAATGAAAGAGGTCGATTGGGTGGTACTGGATCAGAAAGCTCTCAAGCACATAAGGCTATCACTGTCAAAATTAGTGGCCTACAATATCAAGAATGAAAAGACAACCGCATCTCTCATGGTGGCCCTCTCCAGTATGTACGAACAACCTTCTGCATCAAACAAAATTCATTTGATAAAGAAGTTGTTCAACATGACGATGTCAGAAGGAATACCATTCAGAGATCATCTCAACAAGTTCAAAGAAGTGACAGAAGAGCTAGAAGCAGTGGGCATGACGTTCACTGAAGACATACATGCATGTCTAATTCTTGGGTAGTTGCTTAATAGTTGGAAATGCACAGTCACTGCAATCAGCGGATCTGCAGGTAAAAAGAAAACTCTGAAGTTTGATTATGTGATCAACATCATTATGACTGAAGAAATTCGAAATCAGTCGAATGGTGCTTCTAGCTTAGGGTTAGCTTTGAACGTAGAGAGCAAAGACAGAGATTCAAATAAGAATGGAGGGGGCAACAAGTCCAAGTCCAAGAGTGATAGGTCACAATCTCAGAATCCCAAAAATTCCAACAATCAGAACCAGAAGGTGATCGAGTGTTGGAACTGCGGGAAGATCGGGCACTACAAGAACCAGTGTAGATCCCCAAAGAAAGAGAATGAAGGGAAGTCTGAAGCAAACATCGCAGCACAAGAGGGAGGCGATGATTTAGTATGCTCTTTGAAGAGCAAGTCAGAATCATGGGTGCTTGACTCAGGAGTTTCCTTTCACGCGACCTCCAACAGAGAACTCTTAATGAGTTATTCACCAGGTAATCTTGACAAAGTATATCTTGGTGATGATCAACCTTGTGATGTAGTTGGAAAGGGTGATGTACATATCAGGTTAAATGGATCTGTGTGGAAGTTAAGGGATGTGAGATACATTCCTGACTTGAGAAAGAATTTGATCTCGGTGGGGCAGCTCGCAACGGAAGGTTATGTCACAACCTTCAATAGTGATATTTGGAAGGTTTATAAAGGTGCGATGACAGTCGCTCGTGGCCAGAAGAGTGGTACACTTTATACAACGACGAACGCTGGTGGGTCAATTGCAGTTGCAGACAGCAAACACGATCCAAATTTATGGCACCAGAGACTTGGTCACATGAGTGACAAGAGTCTCAAGATACTGCATTCCAAGGGAAGAATACCAGACTTAAAGTCAGTTGACACTGACTCGTGTGAAAGCTGCATCTTTGGGAAGCAGAAGAGAGGTATCTTCATAAAGAGTGACAGAGCAGCAAAGCAGGAAAATATTGAGCTAGTTCACACGGATGTTTGGGGTCCAACCACTGTCTCATCCATTGGAGGAAAGTCATACTTTGTGACTTTCATTGACGACCATTCCAGAAAATGAGAGGTTTAAAGATCAAAACTTTGAGATCCGACAATGGTGACGAGTATGACGACATGGAGTTCATGAAGTTCTGTTTTGAGAATGGCATCAGACTAGCAAGGATTGTGTCAGGGACACCACAACAGAATGGTGTAGCAGAACGAATAAACCGGACATTGACTGAGAGAGACAGAAGCATGCGAATACATGCAGGACTGCCCAAGCAGTTCTGGGCAGAGGCAATCAATACAGCAGCATACTTGATCAACTGTGGACCATCAGTTCTGCTAGAGTTCGGAATACCAGAAGAGGTATGGAGCGAAAAAGAGGTAAAATTTTCTCATTTGAAAGTTTTTGGTTGTGTATCATATGTGCATATTAGTGATCAGGCTAGGGGAAAGCTTGACTCCAAGTCTCTAAAATTCACCTTCATCGGATATGGTGGAGATAAGCTTGGGTACAAGTTATGGGATGACCAAACCAATAATGTGATCAAAAGTCGAGATGTGATATTCAATGAAAAGGTGATGTACAAGGACATAAATATACTACAACCTAGTAGTGTAGCTCAGAGAGATCCTATGTACGTTGATCCAGATGATAACCCGGACAGAAGTATACTGTAGCAAGCAGTGGAAAGTTCTCAGCCAGAGGAACAGACACCCGCAGAGCAGAACACAACAGACTGATCAACCATAGTCTCCATCTTCTTCATCTCCAGTATTGAGGAGATCTTCACGGCCTACTATACCAAATAGAAGGTACATGAATTATTTATTGCTTACTAATGCAGGACAACCTGAATGCTATGATGAAGCATGTCAAGGAGAATTCCCTAGCAAGTGGGAGCATGCAATGAAAGAAGAGATGAATTCTCTTATCTCTAAACATACATGGGAGCTAGTTGAGTTACCCATTGGAAAGAAGATGTTACACAACAAATGGGTGTATCGAGTCAAGGAGGAACATGACGGTTCCAAAAGGTACAAGGCGAGACTTGTAGCCAAGGGCTTTCAGCAGAAAGCAGGTATCGATTACACCGACATATTTTCCCCGGTTGTAAAACTGACGACCATTCGGTCAGTTTTAAGTATTGTTGCAGCAGAAGACTTGCAACTTGAGCAGTTAGGATATACATGTTCCTCCATGGTGATCTCGAGGAGGGGATATACATGGAGCAGCCGGAGGGTTTCTCATAGAATGACAAGGAGAAACTCGCTTGTAAACTGCGGAAGAGCTTATATGGGTTAAAACAAGCTCCAAGGCAGTGGTACAAAAAGTTTGATGATTTTACAAACGAATGGCTATTTTAGATGCAATGCTGGCCATTATTGCTACTTCAAAAGGTTTGAGTCCAGCTATATTATTTTGCTACTTTATGTCGATGACATGTTAGTGGCAGGTTCAGATATGGGTGAAATCAAACGATTGAATAAGAAATTATCGAGTGAGTTCGAGATGAAAGACTTGGGTGCAACAAAGCAGATTCTTGGGATGAGAATCAACAGAGACGAGTCAAAGGGTACTTTGGAGTTATCTCAGGCGGAGTACATTGGGCGTGTTCTCAAACGATTCAGCATGTATGATGCTAAGGCGGCCAACACACCATTGTCTAGTCATTTTCGACTATCCAAGGAGTTGTCACCCATGACAGAAGAATAAAGGAACTTCATGGCTAAGGTTCCATATGTCTCAGCCATTGGAAGTCTCATGTATGTCATGGTTTGCACAAGACCGGATATTGCTCATGCAGTGGGAGCGGTGAGCAGGTTCATGACCAATCCTGGAAGGCAACACTGGGAAGCGGTCAAGTGGATACTAAGGTATCTAAGAGGCACTACCGATAATTGCCTGTGTTTCAGAAGAAACGAGTTGAGACTACAAGGGTTTGTAGACTCAGACTTTGCTGGTGAGGTAGACAACAGGAGGAGTACTACCGGCTATGTATTCATAGTGGGAATACTGCAGTCAGTTGAATTTCGTATATAGAGAAGATATCAGCGATATCAAACACAGAGGCGGATTACATAGCAATCACTGAGGCAAGCAAGGAGATGATCTGGTTACAAAGTTTGTTAGCAGAATTGGGTTTCAGACAGGTAAAGAATGTTTTGCATAGTGACAGTCAAAGTGCGATACATTTGGCAAAGAACTCTGCATTTCATTCAAGGACCAAGCATATTGGACTTCGTTATCACTTCGTGAGGTCTCTACTAGAGGATAGAGTGGAGTTTTAACACTTGAGGAGATCCAAGGCAGCAAGAACCCAACTCACATGTCAACCAAGTCAGTCACCACAGAAAAACTGAAGCTGTGCTCAGCTTCAGTGGGTCTTCAACAATAGAAGACAGGTAAGTTAAAATCTTATATATGTTAAGCCTCACACCCAGTTCACTCATAGATGCAGGTCAAGTTAAAATCTTCAAGTGGGAGATTGTTGAGAATGAAGATTTTTCGGGTCACCATCACCACTCATCTGAGTGGGCAAGCCACCAACAAGTGAAGAATTCACTCATCAAAGTGGAGAACCCACTTATCAGTGGGCAAGCCACTCATCATCAATGGGCAAGGCACTAAGCAGAGTGGGGAAGACACTCAGCAAATTGGCCAGTTAAGCCACTGAAGATTGCCATCTTTTATGGTCTATAAGAAGTCAACAATGTCTGAAGGAAAATTACTACAGACTTGAACCACGAGTTGAGAGAGTAAGAATCGGTTGTTGGTGTCTTGAGTGTGGGAGAAAATAGTGTTGTATTGTGAGCCAAAAATACGGAGTGAGTATTTTAGAGGGCGATACAATTTGTAACACTATTTGTCTATAGTGAAAGTTTGTGTGTAAGCCGTGGACGTAGCCAAATTGGTGAACCACGTAAATTCTTGTGTCGTTTTGCATTTCTCTTAATCCATCGAGTCTAAAGATTCTGCAAGGTGAAAATTAGCAGCGGCTAATATTCCAACAAAAGGGTTGTAATTCCGACACACATTAAAGGAACATATGCATCGAAAATTCGTTAGTTGGTATGAACCAACACTTTCATAAATTCGTAAGTTTTAACCAATTGCATCGAAAATTCGTAAATTTTTACATATATTACAACTGAATTCCAAAATTAATAAATATAATAATCTTACCAAATTTGATAAAAATAATACTTTTACCATATTGTTTAGTGATAAACCCTAAACCCTAAACCCTAAACCCTAAACCCTAAACCCTAAACCCTAAACCCTAAACCCTAAACCCTAAACCCTAAACCCTAAACCCTAAACCCTAAACCCTAAACCCTAAACCCTAAACCCTAAACCCTAAACCCTAAACCCTAAACCCTAAACCCTAAACCCTAAACCCTAAACCCTAAACCCTAAACCCTAAACCCTAAACCCTAAACCCTAAACCCTAAACCCTAAACCCTAAACCCTAAACCCTAAACCCTAAACCCTAAACCCTAAACCCTAAACCCTAAACCGCTAAACCGCTAAACCGCTAAACCGCTAAACCGCATATTCCCTACACGACCTTCGATAGCTCAAGCTCGGATCGAACTCCTCCTTGATCTTCTGTAAGACTGTAACGCGTCCAAAACCTACCACACACAGAGATGTTTAATACAAACATTACAAATAGATTGTGCAACATCGAGCTAAGATCAGTTATATCTAAAAGTTAGGGTACCAAATTGCAACTTGGACAAAGGTGAAGTACCAACAAGCAGACAGTTGTAACCCTAAAACACCATGCAAACTTAGAGAGATGGGTACCATGGGCCCACATTCGGAGAGGTTGAGGAAGTAAGAATGGAGGTAGGGTTTCTTGTCGGGGAGGTCAGATGTCTATCGATAGATCTGGAACTCCTTCATCACCCTTGCTGGCTTCTTCTCCACCGTGTCGAAGGTCTCCATTGTTCCTTGTGCATGTTCTTGTGAGGCAGGGTTACCTTCTATTATTGGGAAACTCTTCTATTATTGGGAAACTGCGACTCTTGGTTTCCTTCTTCCCCAAAACCTTACCTACTCTGTCATATCCATGGCGGATCCAACTCTTTGACATATCTCACTAACGCATGAAGTACAGTTCCCTCGAACTTCTATCTGTTCTATAAATACCTTAATTGTTTCCAACATGCAGAATCAGCATCAACACGTGTGGTTTGATGTCAAAAACGTGTCGTTGAGTGAGGGTGACAGGTTATTTATTTTGCCTGCCTTTAGAATTAGAACTCGGAAGAGTTTCACGAAAAAAGAAAAAATCTAAATAGTTTAGTTATTGGGCTTTTCATTAGGCCGTGGATATATTTTATTTCGACTTATTTTAAGGTAAAAATTATTTTATTTTTCAAAATTTCATTCTTTTGAAGAAAACAATTCTTTTTCATTTATAGTCAATAAAATAAATTTTTAAAAATCTAAAAATAATAAAAAAAAATTATATATTAAATTGAGTTTGCAAGTGCAATTTTGTATAATTTTGTATTCGTAATCGCGATTATCAAAATACTCCTATTTTAATAGGGTTCTTGTTAAATAATTTCAAATTAATTAGGATTCTTTAGTAGAAAAATAATAATTTAATTATTAAAATATTATAATTTCAATACAATTGGTTTAAACTAAATTCGATATAAATCATAAAATATATTTACTTGATAATTATTACATACATATGTATATGGTTATAAAAGTATAATCACAATTATGAATCAATATCATGTAAAAAATTATTACAATTAAAAACATAAAAATATAATATGCTCATACAATTCTCAAATTGTTAAATAGCATATCAGACGGATCTAATAAATTATATATATATATTTTTTAAAATGAACTACTAATTTATTAAAAAATTAGAATCATTATCCTCAAAATTTAACTAACAAATAAATAAATAGTTTAAAAAACAAAATTAAAACACGACTGAAGTTTATTTTCAAACCTTTTTCACGTGAATTTCCCCGAAATTGGTGTCTGATGGACCAAAAGGTGACACGACATTGGTATGTCCCAATTTCAGCTATTAACAAAGAGGATATGCACCAAACACATCCGTATATATATCGTATGGTCTTCTTTGTGGGTCCACAATATAATAATACACTAATCAAACAATTTTACGGTATGGTATTCCAATTAGGGGATAAAAAATACTGGTTCTACCGAATTTCCAACAAGACCGTTCTGACTAGGATCGTGTCCGACTAGAACCGAGACCGAACAAACGAGTTTTTTCTTCAAGGTCAGTCTCGGTCTCAGACTTTTTTTTCCCAAAAGCCAGACTAGGACCGAACCAGACTGACCTTGAAGAAAACCGTAGAAATTCATGATGTAACTCTTGAAACACTAATAATTCATGACCTTGAAGTATTCAACAACCTTTGGATGAGATCGGTTCCATAAGGAAAATGCGACGGAAGACGAGGAGCGAGAGAGTTCAAGACCAAAATTTCGATGATTTTTTTTGTCAATCCAAGTGATTTGTTTTTACCAAAAATTTTGGTCCAATACCGAGATCGGCCCGAGTCAAGCAAGACCGACTCAGTTTTTTTTTGTTGCCAAAATCGGTCTCGGTCATCCAAATGTCAAGACCGAAATTTCGATCTCGGTCATGCCTCCAAAACCGGACTGGCCCGCCCATGATCAACCCTAATTCAAACACTTACTTAAAAAAATACATTTCATAATAATATTTATTAATGCACCATCAAATTACTTACCATATGGAACCAAGAGTATTAATTACGCTGCATAATTTTATTATAAAAAATAAAGATAAATTTCCGACTTAAATTTTTCACATCTTATATATATATATATAAAGGAATTTTCAAACGTAATTCTTGACTTCGTCTCGATTTGTATAAGAGCAGTCAATTTAATTTTTTGTACCAAGTCTTAGGCGTGATTAGATTGGTATCATCTTGATTGGAAATAATCGGTTTGGAGGGTGATGCATCGTTTTCATCATCCCTAAAATCAAATTGGATTTTTGGTTCCACAGGTTCATAATTAGTTTATTTATTAATGTTACAAATACTGTGGTTTAATCATAAATAACTAATTTTGGAGGTCTTTTTCGATCAAGACATTAACACAAGAGTTGTGGAGATTAACTTTAATTTGTATAAATCAAAGATTATACCATTTTTTAAATAAAAAATCAAGTATTTTTAAAAAAATATTTAAAAAACTAAAAATAAATCACCGATCTAGAGTTTCATTCGTGAATCTGAATCTAATTAAACTAATAAAATTTTATGTTTGAATAAATAAATAAATAAAATAAAAGGACACATTAGTTGGTTTAACATGTGTTTGAAATTCATAACTCTCCTCCGAAGGAAACTCTTATCGCGCTCCGGAAAGACGTTGTGGGTTTCTCTGTTTCGCGAGTTGTTAAAGTTAGTTAATTTTGGTTGTGTATTTTGAACTTGGGTGATTACTGTCACCTATTGCGGTTATTTTAATCCATAATTATCAAAAAAAAAAAAAGTTGCGAACATGGCACGATTTAAGTACATGCTATATGTGTTGGCTATATTGTATGCTCGTTAAATGCAGTTATAGATTTTATAAAATGTTTTAAAAAAATTGTATACTTTTAAAAATATTGCAATTAAAGGTTTAAAATAATATATGTTATAAATAAATATTAATTTACTAAAACTCGAGTTATAATTTAGACTAACTCGCTCATGTCGGAGAATAATCTGAGTAAGTAATCACACTCTAACATTATAATCGAATTGTGACTAAACCCGTAAATATTTTATCACCTAATTTTAATAATAATAAATTGAGTTACAATTTTAATCGTCCATCTCTAATTTTATCTACGACCTTTTGGTGATATAATAAATATATAAAAATAAATCCTAATTCCTAAAAGTTTATATTTCATAGTTCATACTTCATACATTACTATACATATATACTATAATTATTAAATCACGTATTCGTGTTCTAAATCTGAAATTTTATGTATGGAAAGTCAAAAAGAAGGAAAAATAAATAAATAAAAATTCTAGAAAAGCTAACTAGTGGTGTCTAATCATATACATATACTCAGACAAATACATGCATTTCTATTTACTTCACGATGTTAGGTAAGCCATTTCTCCTTTTCCAAAATTTAAGTAAATTTGTTATATTATATATATATATAATAAACAAAATTAAGTTGATTCCTTAGACCGTATATTTTATTCACTCATAATATCGTCTATTTGTGATATATTAACTTTTTATTGAAATTTATATTCTTTAAGTTCAGTTGGAAAAAAAGGTTTTGTTTATTCCAGTTATTTAATAATTTTAATAGTTTTTTTATTAGTAGATATCAAATAATTACTAGTCTATCTAATATATTATTTTAATTCCCACGTGATCTATTTGTAATTTTGTATAGTTAGTAATATACAGATAATATAACCATTTAATTTAAGTATTCGTATTCCCCTCGACTTTATTTCTCTTTTAAATATGGCCATCAGCTGTCCGACTGGTGTGGAATAAAACCAGAGAAGAAATCAACTAAGAAATGAAGAAAAGAAAAAAAGAAATTTATAAAGAAAAATATTCTTATATGAGTGGTTTCAAAAGAAATGCTGATTTGGGAATATATTTGTCTCACTGTACTAAGTTACCTAAAAATTTGATATATATATATATATATATATTAGTGAGTGTAAGAATTAGTGATTATATTTTTTAAATTTAAAAATACACAAATGTCGAAGGTTAAGATGAACAATCACTTAGTGGCTTCATCCTATGTTTACTTCTTCTTTTTTGCCGTATAAATTTCGTATATTCATCCGCAAAATTGGGGTCAAGAGTGACCCGAGTACAAAAGATTGTCAAAATTCAACAACTGTAACAGGGGTAGACACAAACCAATCCCTAAGGCTCAACCCCCTAATAGCTTGTTTCGCTATCCAGTCCGCACATTGATTTGCGGATCTTGGTATCCTATTCCATGAAAGATTACGAATACTACTCGCCTTATATAGAGTATTTGAAACTAATGTCTCTATATGCCAAAATTTTACCGAGAAACACAATATTTTTACTTGAGAAACACAATATTTTTAACACACATTTGACATTACATACGTAAGCATAAAAAATACGAATGTGTAGCTGCATTAATATTTAATAGATAATCTCTACAAATAAAGTAAGAAATAATACAGTTTATCTTAGTAGAATAAATAATAGATTTTATTGTGAAAGTGTAATAAATATTATATTTATTATATACTATAATATATTTAATACTATAAATATGGTTATGTATTACAATTTTATTTGTATATGAAATATTCATATTTGATTCAAGATTAAGTAAATTAAATTTTGAACTTTTTTACTTAAAAGATTAATTCAACTATTATTTTAATAAAATGGAGTTTAACTCAAGTTCGATTTTAAAAAAACAGCTTAATACAATACAACAAAAAAAAAAAATATCATATATCATTATTATATATACATACATTATTATATATCATCGAGGATAATTCAATGTTCCTCGATGAGTGATGGGTAAAGAGAGCGAAAGAGAAAGAGACCTAACTTCCCTGTCCGATCGTGTATATAGTCGACACAATGTTTTATTTTTAGATTAAATATTAAATTCTTACCTAAACTTTGAGAGTTTCAATAATTTTTTAATTATTATGTAATTTTATATAAAATTATAATTTATTACATTAGTTTCATTTTCTCTTTATTTAGTATAAAAATTTACATTTTGCTTATTATTATTTTTGTGTGCAATTTTGTAGTTGATCTTTAGAAAAAACAATTTATTAGTTGACACGTAATATGTATATATATATGTCTCCATTAATATTTAATATTAAATTACACAAATTTAGCAAATTGTAACTTTATTTAAAGTAAATTTATTAATTAAAAAAAAACTAGTAAATTGTTCATACTTACCATGTTTAACTAATCAAATTTGGTAATCAACGATTTATTTTTTCGTATTGTGTCCTATGGGCTGTTAGAAGAGCTGACATTTTTAACATGTTAGAAGAGCTGACATTTTTTGTATGAACTTATTTCATATTTAAAATATTTTTTTCGAAGTGTCAACCTTTAAGGAATCGAGTACTAAACATGATTTTTTTCATAACTCATATCCAAGAAATTTAATTAAAAATAATAAAATAATAAACCGCTGCTTTATCTTGAAGATTATTTTAAAAAACAAATATTGAAAAGTTTTTGTTTCCATTATATTATGTCGAGTTTTGTTAAAAAAGTGAGCATGTTAATTTTTTTTAAAAAAATAAGTACATAAAAAAATATTTTGAAATTTGAATATACGCGTACTCCAGGGTAGCGTGTATTGCATTTTGGCAATACAAGCCCAAATGGTTCGGGCGTCTTTTTTTTTATTCGACGATGATTCAATATTTAATTAAAAACTGTACACATATATATATAAACTGTAAAATTACAGTAATATTGTTTATATATGCATATGTATAGTTTTTACATATCGTATTATATAGTCAGTCTGAAAAGTAAAAAATTAACACCTAGTTAGCGTCATTTAATTCGTAATTAAATTATATACTCACTGTAATATTTTTGAGTAAGTATATAATTATAATTTTTCACCTAATGCATTTAATCATTTCAGTCAAAATATAGGACAAATGATGTTAGGTTAAAAATTAAATGCATACCTAATAAAAAAAAATAGAGTATGTAGATAATTGAATTCCGCCATAAATGTCGTTAACCGTGTTGAGTTTGGACTTACAAGGTCTGAGTTATATTTTTTTAAGTCAAGCTTTTATATCTCAACTTACGGCAGAGCGTACAGTCAATCTGTATGTCCAAATTTAATATTTTTTGCATAATTTGAATCGCAATTGAAATATCTACTTACTAT
Source organism: Chamaenerion angustifolium (assembly GCA_946814005.1). NCBI lineage: Eukaryota > Viridiplantae > Streptophyta > Magnoliopsida > Myrtales > Onagraceae > Chamaenerion > Chamaenerion angustifolium. Next base: position 2,088,842 of record OX328281.1, read on the forward strand.
AATTTTTTTAAATATATACATAATTTAATTTTTAATTAAATATTGAATCGTCGTCGAAGAAAAAAAATGGCCCAACCCCATTAGGGCGTGTACTACCACCATTAGGAATACACGTTACTACGCGTATACTCAAATTTTAAAATATTTTTTTTTATATATTTACTTTAAAAAAAATAAGATGCTCACTTTTGAAAAAAAAATCTATTTTGTCTACATATATTAACGTTGCAAGCAACCGAAAAATAGAGACACTATTAGGAATGTGATTCCGAAGTAGATTAGGAATGGACACGTGTGAAAAAAATGACGTAGGAATGGACCCTACCTCATCCAATTCTTACTCCAATTATATACTCAAATTTAAACTTATCAAATATTCAGTAAAACATCAAATTTATAATTCGAAATAATTTAGTTGGTAAGGTATTTTTTTAATAAAAAAACTCCATTCTTTTTATAGATAAATCGGACAGTATTTAAATATTTTTTAGTTTGTGTCTTAACAATGTTGCCACTTAATAATTATCAAACTAATTGGAGTGTTTTCTATTTCATTTTAATTTGTATCTGCATTATTATTTCTTTCTTTCCTTTCTACCTTTATTATTATTAAAATCGTGTATTTTTTTTTATTACATGAGAATTTTATCGGACTTTATCAAGTTGATTTAAATCTATTTTTATCGTTTTTTTGGCCACTTCTTCCTTTATCCCATGTCATTTCTACTTCATTATTATTAAATTGGCTACAATCGGGTGTCTTTTTTATTTTAATAAGTCATGAAACGATTTATAATCGTTCTTAACGAGTTCATTAGAAGTGACCCGAATTTTTCCATTTAGACTTGGGAGATAATAAAAAAACATATATATATTGGATTTAATATTTTTATATTGCATAGCACTATATATATTGAACAATTTTTTATTTATTCAATTAAGCTATTTTTCCATCGAAGTCTATCAAATCGGACCTAAAAATTCCTAACGTCTTGTTAATTATATTTTATAAATAATTATTTTCATGAAAATGATTGTATTTTACGTACAAATATATTATATTTTATAGAGTACAACCTTGATTTCTTATAGGGACATGGAGACGTGTGGAGCGAGGTTTTAGGGTTAGGGTTTGGGTTTGGTCCTGCGGGGCCCCAGGAACTTCAAAAGGCAAAACAAAAAACGGTATAGTTTGGATAGATGAAGAACAGCTACAATGCTATGAATTACATGGACACAACACATATATGTGGATTAATTATGTTATTTAAAGTAGTAACCACGTTATATTAGTTATTAATTTGTATAAATAATTGCTTTAAATTAATATATTGTGAATGTATACATTTTTATTTTTGTTACAAATAATTATGTAAATTTAATATTTATATGATTTTTCATCGATTTTTACCACGAAAATAACAATTCCCAAAACAAGGTACAATTCTTATGACTTTGTAAATATACATTCAACAAAAATTAGAACATATAATATAGCAAATAAAAGTAAACACCCATATTATATATATTAAAATGATATCATATTGTAGTAAAGTAAAATGAAATAGACTCTAAGCATTAACTTATATAATATATTTAACAATATGATTTTTTTAACATGTTTTAGTGTTTTGTGCAATGTGACAAAATAACGAAGATTTGAATGAATTAGTTTTGAAAATAATTTTAAAATTTGGAATTGCTGGCTAGTTTTTATGTGTGTCATTATCTGAACTAGTCAAGCATAATTCTATTTTTAATATATATATATATGTGTGTGTGTGTTTAATATATACACTTGTGAGTAGCGTATACACATCCATATGGATAGGTCCATTACAGATATTGATGGTTACAGCCAATATGTATATGTAGTTGAGCTGATCTATCATCCCTCCACAGTTCGAGGCAGCTTTCTTCTTCAATCTTCTTACTGAAAAAGAAGAAAAATGATTAGATGTGGATTCCTAAAATTAAAATTAATTATTTGTAATTTACAGAAGAATATATATTTTAAGTGGGAGAAATTGCAGGAAGAAGACTATGAAAGTAGAAGATGACTTCAAATCATTATTTCCATACGCCTCTTCAGTTGAACAAGACCCTGAAAAGATTCTCTTAGATTTTTTTATATATATATAATTCTTATTATTTAAAAATTAAGTAAAGAAATAACACTAGTTTCCTTCTTATTATTATTTAAAAATTCATTTTCCTTCTTCTATTAAATTTTTATTTTGTAACAAGATCTCCTGAAATTGATGAGTGTGCATATATAATACAACTCTGTAGAAATATAAGCATAACAAAAATAATAAAATAATTCTCTTTATACATTTCACAAATATATATATATATATATATATATATAATAGTATAAACAAGCAGTAGTAAAAGTAAAGGTAGATATGTTTCATGAATGAGGGCATTCCAAAAAGTATATTAGTAGAGATGGTAGTTGTCTATTCTTCATACACCATTCAACAACCCATCTTCCCTAATTTGGTTGCTAGCCCACCTCATTATTTTGAATCACTCTAAAATAATCACACAAAAAAATAGCAAAATGTATCATCCATTAATATTATTTTATATTATTATTATTATTATTTATACTATATATAATAAATAATAAAAATATTATGTGAAAATAAAATTGATCAATTATATTGGTACTCTCTCCACCTTACATAATAAAACCACATTATATTATGTGAAAATAATATCTTTTTCTCCTCTTTTACACTGAATTAAAACCACAAAATATCCCTTTCTTTGAACTTTTATTTTAAAAAAAAAAATTGCCCATTGTTTCTCTCTCTCTCTTAGATCTTTTGAGTGCAACAGTGGGAAAAACTTTTGCCTCAAAGCTTTTAGTGGAAAGCTCCCTCCTCTCCTCGTATTAGTTTTGCCATTTTGAAACCCTAGAAGCTCCAACCAGAGAGGACGACGAAGTAGAAGAAGGTGAAGATTCATTTATTACTACAAATCTCTGCAACGATCCAGTTTCCATTATTCAGCATCAATATGAACTCCGCTGCTGCAGATATTATTATTCTCTCCTCTGCTCTCACCTGCTCAGAGACGAAGTAAAAGCTTCCAAAATCCAAACTCTCTCTCTCTCTAACGCACGCAGAGAACAGAAGATTAATGACGGATTCCGGCAACAGCAGCGGAAGCTCCACTGCCGGTGACGAAGAGTTTGACTCACGCGCTGGATCTTCCTCGATTTCCGCCTTCTTGAACAACCACAGTAGCGATTCTCTCCACGCCCTGCCGCGTCAGCAGCCGCCGCTCCATCATCTCCACCCCTTGCCCATGTTCGACCCCTTATCGAACTTCTTCGACCCACTGACCCGATCGTCGGATCCGATCACGAACCGGAACATGGACATGGCTATGTGGGCCAAGAGCCATCCTCGCCCACCTGAACAGCAAAGTTGCACCGGCGACCTCAGCGGATTCGGGATACCCCAAATGCAACTTCAGCCACTTTCAGGCGGCGGTTTCTCGGCTCCTGAAATCTCCAAGCAAGTAGGATCCGCCTCCGATCAAGCGTCCGGTGCAGTGAGTAATAGTAACAGCCATAGCAGTAACCTTAACAACGCACCAAGGAACCCGAAGAAGAGGTCACGCGCTTCACGGAGGGCCCCGACCACCGTTCTCAGTACGGACACGGCCAACTTCAGAGCCATGGTTCAAGAGTTTACGGGAATCCCCGACGGTCCCTTTGCAGGGTCGCCTTTTCAGAGAAGCCGGTTCGATCTCTTCGGTTCAGCCTCTGGGTCTCCTTCATACCTTTTGCGACCCTTTGCTCAAAAGATGCAGACGCCGTTAATCCCCTCATTCATCTCCCCACCACCGCCACCGCCACCTTCTAATGCAAATGCTTCAACACCTAATAACTTCCCTACCTTGTTCGGAACCCTAGCTTCGAGCCCGAACCCTAACACGACCACTACCCCGAGCCAGAGCTTACTCAGCCCGAATGTTCAAAACCCGATCCTCGACTTCCAATCTCTCTTCCAAAGCCCGAACAAGTATCTACCCACTTCTTCCATTTTCTCAAACAAATCTCTCGACCCTGATCACTCAAAACCGGGGGGGTTGGAGGAGTTCGAGCTCGGTCAAGCTGCAGTGAATACACAGCTACGGGCCGAGCTTCCGGACGTGGACTCCACGCTCCGAACCAACAACTGGAGCAATGAACCCACCGTCCCGAACAATCACGGTGGCATTAACATCTTCAGGTCCTTAGAAGGCAACTTCAGCAATTTACCATCTCCACGGGTCGGGAACGGGCCAAATGTGGTCTGTTCGGGCGCGCCGCCGCTGTCATCTGAGTTCATCGGGGATCAGGGAACGGAGAACAACAACAACACGGTCTCGAAAGGAGAAGGTATAGTGGAATCATGGATTTGTTCTTCTGATTATAATTAATTACTAGATTAATTAATATCAAATTTATATATATATATATATTATTGGGAAAAGTTACAAATTATATAAATGATGATGAGGTAAATGATGTTTGGTGGAGAAGATATTTACCATGATTAGTGTGTTTTTTCCATCACCATAGTCCGACAGGATAAATACTTTGTTTGTCTGTTTCTTTTGCTTTGATTCTGTTATTAATTAATCATGTGTAAATAATAGTTTCCTCATTTTAACTGCCATCTTCTACTGTGGTCACTATTTTTTTGAAATATTCATTAATACCACATATAAATTTATATATTAAAATGAAGAATTATAAACCCTAAACATTATGATGATTAAATAGTTAATTACCTCCGCATTATCTGGAAGAAGACAATCTTCAGAAGCTCCAGAAAACCTAACGACACTTCAATTAAAAACGTGTCTATTCCTCGTACATTATTATTAATATTATTATTATTTTCTGCTAACTATAAATGTATGTACGTACCCATCTCTATACTATTGAAAAAGTAAACGTGCAAGAAACTCATGGTGTGTGTTTCGGTGCAACGCCGCGAATGGCTCTGCAGCCTTTTGTCTTTCTCTAAGTCCATATGCTTTTTATTGGCCAAAAAAAAAAAAAAGTCCATATGCTTTTCAATATTTTTAATTAGTGATTAATATAATAAATATATTATTATTAAGTATCATTACAAAGTAAAATATAATTAATTTTTATAACTCTAGAACAGTATTTTGTTGGTTTATTATTGTGTATAAGGATTGATTGCTGCCGAGATTAAAGGGTATCTCTCTCTAATCTCGATATATAATATTTAGCCGTCCGTAACCTATTTTTATATGCTAGATTTGTTAAATATTAGTGGTCAATTATTATTTTTTTTATTAATTATTTCAGTAACTTAAATTTTATGTATGGAAATACGACCTTCTAAAAAAAGTAACTATCCTAATATTGTCCTATCAGCATCGCCCACTCCCATTGCATTAAGATCCTAAAACCTAGCTAGTTATTGTCGGCCAACAAGAAAATAAATGCTTTGAGGAAATAATGAGATAATATTCAATTTCAGTCGTTTGTTTAATATAACAGAAATTATCAACAGTTTTAAAAAAATTATGAAAAAAAGAGGAAAATTAAACAAAGATAAAATTTAAACTTTAGGGTTAATGTTGTATTTAACCCTATTAACTTATTATACCATTCCTTGAATTTTTGGTTTTATGTTGTGTTAAAAATTAATTATGTAACTATATATATATTTTTTTAATTATTAGATCAGATAAATAGTGTGCTGTTTTTTTAATATAATTTTTGTTAAATAATATCCATGTAAATCTAGAAAGCTTATTGTGATTGGATAGCTGATGATTTTTTTTTTCACATCAATAATGCATTTACTAACCTTTTTATAATCTTTGAGACGTCTGTGATTCTTGAATCATGACAAGATATCACACCACTACAGACAAACCGATTCAAAATATTTGAATCTTCAAATAAAAATTGGTGGGTTAGCGGCTTCGATCATTTATCATAAACAAATAAAAATTCAAATTTAGTTAGAGATATTATTTTGAAAGATATATTTTTAGTAAAGTAATTGTATATGCATATGAAAGTATATAAAATAATGTAGCAAAATCAATGTATCGTTCTTTAATTAAAAATTTTGGGTGAGTTTTAATGTAAATGGACAATACTCTATATGTTTGACACATTTATGATAATTCTAAGTGTAAATAAAAATATGTTTAAACGATGTTTACTCGTAGAAATTTAAAGTATTATATTTATAAATATTTACATATCTACTCTTATCTAAGCTTATGATAAAGTTGAGATTTGAACTTTTATATAAAAAAACCATCAAGTTTTTTTTTTTTTTTTTTAAATAATGTAGCTAGCCTATAATTATTTAATTATTATTTACCTACATATAAGGTAGTGAGTTGTGAAGTTGGGCCTCGGGACAGACCACTACCCTTCCCTTCCATATCTTGAATGACATCTGTTGATATTCCACCTATGAAATTCAGATTATTATACTAATTTATAATAAAAATATAATTATTTAAGCAATTAAGGAAAATAATTACTCCTATTATATACATTAATGGATCGACTTGAATATATATAATACTAATCTCTGGACCCACAAAATGACTACCCCATGAGTTGTATATGTGAAAGTGCTAAAAAAAAAGGCAAAGAGATCCCTCTTGTCTTACAAAATGTCAAAAGGCTGAACTATTGAGGATGCACATTGGTGACTTTTGGAGCTCAACTTTTGCCTTTTTTTGTGTGTCTCTATGTCGGTTTACAGAGTGTTATTCATAAATATTTTTCATTTTAAAACCTTTTTATACTTGAATTTTTTAGTTAAGAGACAGAAATAGGGTTAATGGTCAAAGTGTCCCTTAAAGTTTGGTCGAAATTTAAGAATCCTCCTTAAAGTTTAAAATCTCCTCTAATGTTAACAAATGATGAAAAATTTCTCCTAAAAGAGCATCTGACAATGGAGTATTTTTCATCATTTTCAAACATTAAGTGACATTTTAAACTTTAAAGAGGATTCTTAAATTTCGGCCAAACTTTAGGGGGCACTTTGACCATTTACCCGACAGAAATATTAAAGTGTTACCATACTTCCTGACTTTTGTCTTTGTGTGGTAGTGGACTTTTTAGAGCCACATTCAACTATTCAATGCATTAGGACACAACTTCATACATAAATTAACAACAAATTATTGAAAAGGAGGATGCCTTTCTCTCATTTAGATTTTAGACTTCATCTCCACTCTCTCTAATGCAAAAGGTATACATATTATATGATATGGTTATTAACCCAAACGATACCTTTTATTTAGTGATTTGAAAAATATGTAGAGTTTTTTTTGAATGACCGTATTCTTAAGTATATTTTCGTTATACTTAAAATAATTTCATTCACAGTGATTCTTAGTTTAAAATGGATAGTCTTGATCATGAAAAAGTTTCATTCTCCCCAATTGAATTCATTCTAAAGCTCTAAATAAGAAGCAACATACAAAATATTGCAATTTTACCTTAAACCCTAAAAAAAACAGTCTTATCGGCACGGTTCTCGAGGCTAGTGGACTTTTTCAGGTTGCCTCTTGACTTTCCAACAACATATTATTGGCCATAAATTTCAGACAATTCGCCAAAATAGGGATGATATATAATAATAATCATAATAATACAAGAAGCCTCAACGAAAGTTTGTAGTTTTCTTCTTGTCAACCCATGTAAAGAATTGATGCATGGGACCTTTACTTTACCGTTACCCAATGTTCGTTGTTTGTCTTCAAATCGTAGCTACAATATATATATATAATCGAATTTCAATGTCGTTACTCTTTAGTACGTTATGTATCTGTTGTCCCTCATAAGGTGATTTTAATTAGTGCTTCAAATGAAGAAGTAGAGGTTATTATCGGCTAAACAAAATTTTATCTGACCCGTCATTTTTTTTAAATAACCAAAGGCACGTTATATGATAATTTTTTTTAGCAAATATATTGAATAGGATCATTTTTTAAGAAAATTATTTATTTGCATTGTGTTTTTTTATGATTTAACTGAAATTTTGGTTCAACCCCCAAATTTTTAGGAATCTTTTTTAGGAGTACACTATGTTAGATATTTTAGTGTAATTGGATTGACTAGTTGACCAATGTGATCATAATATCTCATTAAACAAGTTAGGAGGGTGCGAAGTACACACTTGTTTAAGTATATGTATGATTCACTGTATCGAAGATTCATCGGTTGATTAGAGACGAGGCAGTGTGGGTCAAAGGGGGAAACACCCCTAAACCCTAAACGCCCCCTTTGCCGGGGTCCAGGGGCAGTGCCTCTGGCGGGGTCCAAGGAGCAGCGCCCTTGGCAGTCACTATTCTAAAAATTAATTGTAAATTTGAATTTTTGGAACTAATGACTTAACATTTTAACCTCAAAATTCCCGGTTTTGGGACACTTGTTTTAGAGGCAAGTATTAGGTCGAACCATTGTTATTACTTCGGCTCCAAGTCATCATCCTAAGGTGTCCATTTGGTTTTGGAGCCAAATGTTGAATCCAAAAGTCATGTGGTGGCTGAAATGAGGCATGCCTTAGCCAAATGGTGTAGTGTATCTTCCAAGGGGTATAGTGTCTCTTTCAAAGGGTGTGATGTCTCTTCCAAATGGTGTGGCAAACACTATAAATTGGTCATAGGTGAGGTTCAAAATATCATCCCCAAAACATTTACAATCCTTCGCAAGTTCTAGTTCAGTATTCTGATTTTATCCGATTGAAAGTTTGGGTGCCTTAAAATTGTTTTAATCTGAAAGTGTCGTCACGACTTCACAATAATCCAGGCAACCATTCGAAAGTTCAACCACAATCTATTCGAGAGTTCTCCAACACACTACACCCTTAATAAAGATATTTTTGTACCATAATTGTTCATAACATTATTTTAAATAATCATAAAAATTGAGGATGAAATGTTCCTTTTTTTATTATAGAATATTTGCTATTTGTCGAAATATATATATATGTGTGTAATTTTTCTAATAAAAATATTGATCTATATGCTATGCATATTATGTGAACCCTCCCTTTTTAACGATTTTAATAAATTATATCATTATAAACAAATACATATAAAAACGATAAAATTAAGCAAATTATGATCTATAAAGTATATTTTATCAAAATTTAACTTACATAATGCAACATATTATATATTTGTGTTCATACTAAAAGAATCTAGAAGACTTGCTTCCACTAATGAAAGAAGCTAATATAAAATTCTGCAAGTAATGCATATATTTCTCAAGTATATTAGTGACTCTAATAAATTTAGTAATTAAAAAATAAATAAAAATCAAACGACCATTTTTGTCCGAAAAAAAGAAAGAAAAAAAACGACCATTCTATTCAATAATAATAATAATAATTTTTAAAATAAAATAAAGGGTTAAATATCAATTCGCTACCCGAACTTTGGACGTTTTACAAATCACTACTTAAACTTTGAATTTTTAAAAATGGTTACCTTAACTTTGGACAAATTACCTCCGTGACTCCGTCCAATTTACCGTCAATTGTGGACGGAAAACACCATGTGTCGGTCACTTGTTGACATCACTGCTTTTGTAAATTCTGCAATCACAACTTTTGACTAAAAACACATGACTTACACATGATGTTTTCCGTCCACAATTGACGGTAAATTGGACGGAGATAGTTATTTGCACCTTTATCTAAAGTTGAGGTAGTCGTGTTTGAAAATTCAAAATTTAGGTAGCGATTCGTAAAACGTCCAAAGTTCGGGTAGTAATTTGGTATTTAACCCTAAAATAAAAGTCTCATATCACTCGATGTTTCTTTGATTGCGTAACGAAAACATCGGAAATGGGAAGTGGATATGCTTCCTACCTAGGTAAATAATAATACATGTTTTTGCCCCGACCGACCGTAGCTTACGTTGTCCGCAACACATTTGTGATTTGTCAATCAATATAAACAAAAGTAATAAAAAAAAGGGACAGAAAGAAACAAAGTGATACGTAAAGATTATATAAATATATATATATTAGTCTCGATTCACTAATTATTATTTTATTTATATAAAATGTGAGTCTAATATTATTCTATTGGTAAGAAGTAAGAACTATAAATTCTTGGCCAAAAAAAAAGTAAGAACTATAATTGGTTACATTTTTTACGAAAGAATTAACCGTTCTAATTTACAAATTGATTTGAACTTATAATATTTTTTTATGTAAAATTGGTGGTCCTCACCTTTCATCATATGTTGTGTTCCCTCCTAATGATGCCAATTCCCCATATGTTTCACATCAATACCATCATGGCTTGTGACTCAGCATTCTCAACCTATAGCTACACCTAATTTTGTAATTTTTTTTATATAATTATGAATTAAATAACTGTTATACGTGACAACTAATTACCCAAATTCAAATTACACAACAAAAACTAGCTAGCTTTAACAATTCGCGAAACAGAAAATCTTAATTCTATAGTTACATATATATTCTTCATAACTCATTTTTTGTAATAATTTTGGAAAATTATATCACTTGAAATGTATGTATAAAAAAATAATAGGTGCAACTAATTAAGAGGGACTAATAAGTAATACCTCTTCCATAAAAATAAAAAAAGCAATTAAGATGAAGGATCGATGAGAAAGAAAACGAAGGTAACGAGTTTATATGAGAAAATAAAATGATTTTTTATTAGGACATCTTGTCTTTGTAAATATTTTTTGTTTTCACTTTTAAGGATATTTCATATTTGAAATTGTAGGATGAAAATTTTCAATGTAATCTTAAATATATATCGATATGAATTTGGGCAAATCTGTTAATACACTTTTGAACATAATTTTATGTGATTTTGTCCTAATTTTATAGATTTTTTTTACCGTAAATTTATTAATTTAAGCGCAACAAATTTATTAGTGGATAAAGTTACATGTATTCAGACACAGATTCAAGTGAGGATTATTTAATTTGAGGATAATTGTCACCCTTTAACTTAGGTTATTGTATAATTTTAATTTATTGTATAATTTTAAAGTAATAAAATGCAATTTTTTTATTTAACTTTTAAAATTTTATATTTATCATTATGGTTTTTATTTAATTATTTGCCCATTCTCTCATTTTTGTATCCAATGACATAAACTTCTAAGTTCTAACTCATCCCTATTTGTATATATATATATATTTATAAAAGTAAGTATATATAAAATTTTATTTAAAAAATTAATTATAAAAAAAAACTATTTAATGCGCACCTAGGGTACGATTTATTGGACAATTCCCGCTCTAGGGAACGAGTTGTGTCATTTTGCACAACTTGATACCACTAGTGACGTGATAGGAGATGCAACACGATTAACAACTTTTATGACAAGATTCAATTATGTACATATTCTAATCGTTTTATTATGTATATAATTAATTTTTTAATCTAATATCGTTTCTTTTCCCAAATTTCTTTACTTACTCTTACTTTTCAAAAACAAATCTTTTTAAAGGTTGATGTACCTGTGTAAGTTAAAAAACAAGATTTTGAGTTGACATTTTTTTTTATGCAACATGATTGTGTTATATATATAAATCTGTTCATGAAAATATATGAATGAATAATAACACTCAAACTTTGACATGAGACACTTGTTTTGTGTTTAAGTATCACGACACACGCAATAACATTATAAAATTATCTTTGTGAGAGAGTATCGTATTGGCGACTGGAAGCAATATGTGACATCATAATAACCCTTGCAAGTAAAATCAGACAAATCGCGTGGAAAACAATACCGCCATCAACAAATGAAGGTGCAAGTAAGCAAAAATGGATGCGCGTCTAAATGATTGGATCAACTGACATCCACTCCCTTTTAGTCGTATTGTTACAAGTGATTGCAATGTCGAACTTTCGTAATATCAATCATGATGCTTAATGGACCAAAAACAAAATATAATGTTTAGTTCTTACTACGACACTTAGAGTTTTCTCAATGATTGAGCACTTCTTCTTAATGATAGATTCTGAATTTGTTCAAATACCAAGTTAGGTTTGAATCATAATTCTCAACTCGTGACACAAATATGAAGACCCGTAATACAACTCTCAATCCGTAAAATCCATCAAACAACGTTAGTTTGTTTTAAAATTGAGTTAATATACTCAATGTTTACTTATCTTTGGTCATGTGATTAATTGATTATAACTTGTGCAGAATAGTTACATATGTTTAGTCATGTGACTATTTAGTTATTTTTATTGTTCAACGTTTGTTCTTTCTGTTAAGTAACAATTCTATCATGCTTGCTGCTCTTTAACTAACCTATTAACAACCAAAGATATGTCATCACCACTCTAGCATCCATATGTGCTTGCTGCTCTACGACGTGGAGACCCGGGCGATTACGAAGACTGTCTTCTCCTGATCTCTGTCAGAACCGTGGAATCTGTAGATTAGAAAGACTCGGAACATATCCATAAAATAGAGTTTGAAAGTACAAACGATAGAGAAAAAGAGAACTTACACACCATACACGATCATCAAGTTCGAGCTAGGACATGAGTTACCAAGAGGTCTTACACATATAGATCATGAAGCACGAACAACCTTGAAGAAAAAGCATATCCACTTAAACTCCAGGAGAATCATTTAGATATGTGTTTTCAGCAGTAATTAATCAACATGCCGTTGATCTATCGCTGATTGGAGACTAAGAACGGATTGTGGCATACAAAAACCACCGATCCAGAGATTTTAACGGTAGATTTGGCTTAGCAGACGCAGTAGGAGACAATCGTAAGCTGAAAAATATCTCCCCTAAAGCACCACAAATAAGTTGATGATGGGATGCTGCTTTTCCCAAAAACTTTGCCTAAGCTGATAGATACATAGGAGCATGGCGGTAGAACAATCTCTGGGAGAAGGCCCAACAAAGCGTCCATGAAAATATTTTTACATTCGTGGCTCTCTAATTTCTTCATATCTTAGTCACATTGTCTTTGTTTGGTTTTCAAAGTTTTCCTAATGATTAATGTAATTAGGGTTTTCATCGAACTGATTTTTAATATTACTTTCAGAAATTTTACATTTGAATTAATGTTGTTGATTGCGGTGATTTTAATTTTAAGATGAATAAGATGATGAAACACATACAAGAAGGTGAAGAACAACTCATAAGAAAAGTGAAGACATAATAATCATTTAATAAATTAAAAATATGTTGAAAAATTGACTGACAGAGAAGATCAATGGATGGAGTGACCATAGTTACCTGTTCAAAAATATGTAATCATTTAATTGTGCGAAAAAAATATATATAACCAAATGGTTAACTTATAAACATGTGTCCCATATTAACCCTTTAAATTTTAACTAGTTTTTAAATGGATACGATTATACGTATTATTATACAGCAAGGGCATATATGTACTTGTACATAAGCTCCCAAGTCAACTCACCTCCCTTCTTAGTCTTTCCACAACATTTCCATGGATAACTAACATACGCGGGACGGGACTCGGGAGTGACAGAGGACGGACTCTCGCCGTAGCAAATGGAGTTGAAGACTATGAAAGCAGAGACGCTGACGTTGGTCCTGGTCAACCTTGCCGGAATAATGGAGAGGGCTGACGAGTCACTGCTCCCCGGAGTCTTCAAGGAGGTCGGCGCCGCCCTTCACACCGACCCCACAGGTCTGGGCTCCCTCACTCTCTTCCGCTCCCTTGTCCAGGCCACCTGCTACCCTCTCGCCGCTTACCTATCCGTGCGGCACAATCGAGCCCACGTCATCGCCCTCGGCGCATTCCTCTGGGCCGCCGCCACTTTCCTTGTCGCCATTTCCTCCACTTTTCTTCAGGTTCCGACCTCTATTCTCTCTAGCTTACCTTTAACTTTGGGTAGGCTACCCAACTGATCTTATGTATGGTTTAGATGGGTGATTTGATAAATGGTGCTAAAAAATTGAACTTAGGTGAGAATATGATTTAGCAATAATATGTATGTATGGAAACATTGGATGATTTAATTTGATAGATAAAAAATAGGGTTAATTAATACTTGCATTTTATTTATTGTTTTGCTTATTCTTTGTACAAATTTTAACTAAACTTTGTGACACTTGCAATATGCTAATTGAATTTTGTAATTTGTTAGTTGAATTTTAAGCACATTTGCATTTTACTAGCTGACGTGAATATCTCTATCGCTATTTAAAAAATAATAATTAGACTGAAATAATAAATTGCAACTTTATTTACAAATTATCAAAACTCTTAAAATTCAATTAATAAGTAGAAAGTTAATCCTAAAAAATAGTTAAATGTTTTTTTTTAAAAACTAATTTTAAAGTATATTTAGGAACTAGGGAGTAATCAACATTCACACACCCATTTTTAGTTGATAATAATGTAGCTTGTTCTTGGGAAAATTCGAAATAAATTTCTTCTGACGTTTGGCTGACAATAATTAGAAAGGAGCTTAATTCACAATACATATCTTCTATACAAAACAGTGAAAGTTTCATTTTGGTGATAGAAATATGAATAAAATTAAAAAATGTATTTTAGAAGCCAAGAATTAGAATTAAAGTAAATCAAAACTCTGGTAACAAACTTTTTTAGGTGATAATTATAAATGTTTAAAGACAGACCATAATTGCATTCCAATACATTTTTACATTTGTATTTATTTTAAGGTTAATTACATATATGGTCACTTATGTTTGACGATGTGAATATTTGATTTAAACTTATGTTATTTAGTTAATTATGTTTGACACTAGGGGTGAAATAAAAATCATGTGGTTCGAAAATTAGTTGAAGGTCGAACCGGTCCGAACCGAAAAATCGATCCGAAAATGTATGGTTCGGTTTATGGAAGGATTTTTTATTTGAAACAGTTTTTTAAACCGTTCGGTCTACAAATATAAAAGACCGTGGAGTCTGGTCCGACCGTTTATGCGTATATAATTTTATTAATTAATATAATGAATCAATGAATACAAACAAATTATAATTTTGTTATTTAATAATTATTTTAGTTGTTTAATCGATTTCGTAGAAAGTTATGTAAACATTGTTAAATCGAGTTATTTTGTTGTTTAATTTGATTTTAAATACTTATTTTGGTTTTGAATGTTTTCTTTTGTTTTTTACAGTTTAAACCGAAAATTCGAATGGACAATTTATTTTTCCTTATACATTTTTTTGGTCAATTTTTTTTTGAAGAAAATCCGGTTCGAAAATATAGGTACCCGATCGAAATAATAAAAACAAATTGGTCTGACCAGTTCGGTTTCACCCCTATTTGACAGTGTGATTAAATGGTTACAATAATTTGTTATGAGATGAAATGACAAAAATATCATTCTTCTTCTCCATGTTCTTTAACTATAAGTTCTTCACTAAATCTTGAAATCAAACCTTAAAATTCAAAACCCTAACCGAATCAAAAGTTCAATTTCTGAATTTATTTAAATTTCTGAATTTGTCTGAACCCTAAAACTGAATTTTTTGATTTAAACGAACCCAGAAACTATATTCTCGGGTTCAATTTTAAGGTTTTGATTGGTATTCTGAATATTAAGGTTCGATTTCAAGATTTAGTGAACACCTTGAAGATGAAAAACATGAAGAAGAAGATAAGGGGAAGTGTAAAACTATCATTTTGGGACCATTTTTTACAATAACATTTCATTGCTTCCATGTAGGTCGCAATCTCAAGAGGCTTAAACGGTATCGGACTTGCAATCGTGACCCCGGCAATTCAATCTCTTATCGCCGACTCCACCGACGAAGGCAACCGTGGAACAGCCTTCGGATGGCTGCAACTGACCGGGAACTTCGGTTCGATCCTCGGAAACCTATTCTCAGTGTTAATAGCTTCAACAACCATCATGGGTATCCCAGGTTGGAGAGTTTCTTTTCATGTGATTGCACTAATAAGCATTCTAGTTGGCACATTGGTCTATCTCTTTGCAAGCGATCCACGCTTTACTAACCAAAACACCGTACCAAAACATCAGAAACAACACAAATCATTTATATCTGAATGGAAAGAACTATTTGCCGAGGCGAAATTTGTGGTCAGGATTCCGACATTTCAGATACTTGTGGCACAAGGCGTGTCGGGGTCGTTCCCTTGGTCGGCTTTGGCGTTTGCTCCGATGTGGTTAGAGCTGATTGGGTTCTCCCACAAGACGACTGCCTTGTTAATGACGATGTTCATTGTTGCTGGCTCGCTTGGCGGTCTGTTTGGAGGGAAAATGGGGGACTTACTTGCTAAAAAGTTTCCGAATTCGGGGAGGATTGTGCTGTCGCAGATAAGTTCGGGGTCTGCCATTCCTTTAGCTGCGATTTTGCTGCTGGCCTTGCCTGATGATCCGTCTACTGCTTTCATGCATGGTCTTGTTTTGTTCATCATGGGGTTGAGCATTTCTTGGAACGCTCCTGCCACAAACAAGTAGGTAAAATTATTGTTTTTTTTAATGAAAAATTATATATATATTCCTCTGAGAAGCTATCTATGATTGTTAATCCACATATAAAAAAGTTATAAATTCCTCATAAAAAACAATGGATTACAGTGATAGAACGATGAGATTAATTTTTTTACGTGAATCCTACGTAATGCTTTGGAGGTTAGATATGCTTTTTTTTTTAAAAATTAAAATTCTCATTTTTAAGTGTTTTTTTGTTTTATATGATATAACATGAGAAATTTTTTCAAAAACGGTAGTAAAAAAATAGTTTTTTTCCCCTTGGAACTGTAAATTGATGAAAATTAGTTAATAGTTTCTTTAAATGGTAAAAATTATTTTTTATTTACTAGCTTAAAAAAATTGTATATTTAGTTCTTATTCTTAACCCATTTTGAAAACTCTCTTATATATTTGAATTTAAATATTCAATCTTTGTGTTATAAAATCTCGAAAAATCGACCATTATGTTAATTTTTATTGTTATTTTGGTTACAGAAAAACGTCACATAAGTATTATTTTAGCAAAAAAACAATAGTTTAGTAGAGTTTTTTTTTTGTACTGACAAGCTTGTTTTTTAGTATAGTGTATACCAAAGTGTATAGTTAAGCATAATGAACGATTCTTAAGACTTGTTTTTTTTTTTCAGATTCAAATGTATAAGAGTCACTTTTCCAAACTGGCAAATTACAAGGGTTTATTTTCAAATTTCACTTGATGTATCATAGTTCTTCTATTATCCTAAAATACTATGAGTCTCTGAATATCAGCATGAGGCTATAAATTGCTGTCCATAGTCCAATATTTGCAGAGATCGTACCTGAGAAATCAAGAACAAGCATCTACGCACTAGATCGTTCTTTCGAGTCGATTCTTGCATCCTTTGCGCCTCCCGTTGTCGGGTTATTGGCGGAGCACATTTACGGCTACAAACCCATACCCAAAGGCTCGTCGACCTCTCAAGAGGTTGAAACCGATCGAGAAAATGCTAAGTCACTTGCAAAGGCACTTTACACGGCAATAGGGATTCCAATGGTGATCTGTTGCTTCATCTATTCGTTCCTCTACTGCACGTATCCTAGAGACCGGGATCGTGCTAGAATGGTCGCATTGGTAGAGTTGGAAATGGAGGCAGTTGAAGAAGATGCTGTGGCATCAAATGGGGTATATGAAGAAGAGAGAGCTGTGATTGAGATGGACTATGGAGAGGAAGAAGGTGTTGGTATGGATGAAAGTGATGAGAAAGCATTGCTTGCTCAACAGCTGACTTTTGCAGGTATGGGGAAGTAATGCAGGTGTTGCTTATATGGTTTGGTCTATGGATATTAATGAAGAGTCACGGTTTTCGAAGTCGGTGTTAGTAGAATTTAAAAATTGCAATTCGGTTTACCTATTGGACCAACGAATATTGTTAGGTAAATATTGTAACTGCTATGTTATTTTTGTTAGCAATTTAAGAAAAAATAGAAGGTAATTTGTTATTGAATTAATTACGTTAACGGTCACTTATAATAACTTATGTCACTGAATAATTAAAATTTATGTTGAACAGTTACTTATGTTTCAAAATGAGACCGAATAGTTATTATAATTTTTTTTATTAGAAAGAAGTACTAAAATACAATTTCTCTTATCTTATTCATGTTCTTTATATTCAAATTTTTCTTGCTCTAATCTCGAAATCTGATTTCGAGCTCAGATTTGCGAATCTGAGTTCGAACTGAACCAAACTCAGATCTGCAAGGTTGGATTCGAACTGAACCTAGATTTTCATTTTGGGGTTCGATGTGAATCCAGATTTGTACAAATTTGAGTTCGAAAATATATTTTGGACATAAATATGAAAAACATGAAGAATGAATGAAGAAAAATATAAAATAGAATGATAAAATTGTTATTTTAAGGACTATTTAATTAATTACATTTGTCAAATCTAAATTAAGTCACGAAACGTAAGTAACTGTTTAATTATATAAAAAATGTAAATAATTATTTAATTACATAGTACAAATATAAATAATGAATGTTGAAGTGATTTTTTTAAAGGAAATTGTAATTGTTTTGTTTTATTTTATGAAAAGAATACAATATTTTTCAACGCTGCCTTCTTTCTAAAGCATGTAACCCTTAATTAACTAAATTTGAATGGCCCTATTTTGCATGAAACTTTACTATGAATACATCTTACTTTGTATTAGGTGATTTATAACTATACAAAGTTGGTTGGATCAATTGGCAAAATGGTAAAACGAATTGTGATCGTAAATAAAGTTCGAATCACACAACACACGAGTCTCAAATCGATCGTTTGAACTTTGAACCCCCAATGATTTAAGGATTATGAGTTTGGATCTTGAACTTTTATTTTGTTGCCAAAAGTCGATTAAGTTTTAACTAATTATAATATATTTGTTGGGAAGTTGTAATACCATTTTTTTGGTCAACGAAATTGTAATACCTTGAAAAATATATATATATTTTTTTTTAATTTAAAACTTATTCATATTTAATGCAAAATAACCAAATTTTAAAAAATCACCCGACATAATTAATTGATGGAAAGTTAAAAAGAACTAAACGTTTCTTAAAATATTATTTAAAACAATATAGAGGCAAGTGACGATTTATCCGCGTAATTAATAACTCAGAACTCTATCTACCTCTAATGGGTCAAATCATAAACTCTATAGTTTTTATTTTTCAAAAAGAATAAAATAAATAAATATTACCGCACTTACAAAAAGTTTTGTTTTTTTGATTAATTAAAAAACAAACGAATTTGATAAAAAATTAAACAACAAATCGTTTTTCTTTTATAAACAACAAACCAAACTTTGGGAATTATTCAATCAACAAACTCATCTCAAATTTTTAGAATTTTTTCAAAAACTGTTCACTTTAGAAAAAATATTTGAAAAAGTGTATATCGAAATTTTTTTTAGGAAAGTATGTATAGGCGCGTCCTAGGGATGCGCCTATTGCCCAAACTTTTTTTTTTTTCGCAAAAACACCCGTCTATCAGAAACCACGTTGATTTTAAGTCTGCTTATGGTTTTCCTCCTAAATAGAAATTGAGAGATAGTCTCACTCGTTGCTTTATCTCAGTATTCACAGGTTTTCCTCCAAATTTTCCAACTTGTTCTGAACAACAATGAAACAAAGTTGTTTATTCACAAGTTTCTGAATTAGACTTTTCTTCAGATACACTAGCTAGTTTGACATTTTCAGGAATTACTCCTGCAAAAGAGCTCTTTGGGGTTACTTTAGGTTCCTGTCCTAAATTTTCCAACTTGTTCTGAACAACAATGAAACAAAATTGTTTATTCACAAGTTTCTGAATGAGACTTTTCTTCAAATACACTAGCTAGTTTGACATTTTCAGGAATTACTGCTCCAAAATAACGCTTTGGGGTTTTCACTCTTGCCTCTCGGCTGGTTCTCTAAAAATGTGAAGTTTAGATACTAACATTGTTAAAGCATAAGCATAACACATTAACACTAACCAGGCTAGAGAGACGTACATCTCTGACTCAACATCTTCCGAATATCTTGTAAAGCTTCTCCAATGACTATAGCTTTTTATCTGAGTTCAAGCCTGCTTATGGTTTTCCTCCTAAATAGAAATTGAGAGATACTCTCTCCAGTAAAGAAGAAAGGAAGTTCTAAGAAGAAATGGTTTTCCTCCTGAAAATGTCAAACTGGCTAGTGTATTTGAAGAAAAGTCTAATTCAGAAACTTGTGAATAAACAACTTTGTTTCAGTGTTTTACCTCGCGGATGTTGTTCAAAACAAGTTGGAAAATTTAGGGCAGGAACCTAAAGTAACCCCAAAGAGTTATTTTGCAGCAGTAATTCCTGAAAATGTCAAACTAGCTAGTGTATTTGAAGAAAAGTCTCATTCAGAAACTTGTGAATAAACAACTTTGTTTCAATGTTTGACCTCGCGGATGTTGTTCAGAACAAGTTGGAAAATTTAGGGCAGGAACCTAAAGTATTTAACTTCTGATAACTTCATTTCTTCTTTATTGGAGAGACTATCTCTCAATTTCTATGTAGGAGGAAAACCGTATAAGCATGCTCAAAATCATATGTTTTTCAAAAAGTAAGCATATAGTAGGAAAAAAAGCATACATGGAGGAATTTGGTGCGCGTAGAGGAATTTGGACTTGTGAATACTGGGATAAAGCAACGCGTGAGACAATCATCTCCGTGGTTTGTTAACAAATTGATCTTCTGTCCTCTTTGATCCAAGACTCTTTTGTTAACAAATTGATTTTCTGTCCTCTTGATCCAAGACCCTCTTTCTTTCTAACCATTGGAAGGGGATCAGCTTTCTTCTGTCCTCACCGTACGACTAACCAATACAATTCAAATTCATGTACGCAATGATCTCCTAAGCAGACTTAAAATCAACGTGGTTTCTGATAGACGGGTGTTTTTGCGAAAAAAAAGTTTGGGCAATAGGCGCGTCCTAGGGATGCGCCTATTGCAGTAAGCGCACCCCAGGGATGCGCCTATTGCAGTAGGCGCATCCCTAGGTCGCGCCTATTGCAGTAGGCGCATCCCTAGGTCGCGCCTATGCATACTTTCCTAAAAAAAAAATTTCGATATACACTTTTTCAAATATTTTTTCTAAAGTGAACAGTTTTTGAAAAAAGTCAAATTTTCATTATGTTTGAAGTTTGAACATATTTTTCAATATTTGTGGGAGTTATTAAATCAGCATTAGTTAAATTATTCTAAAAAAATATATTACGACTTAATAATTCTGTTAAAGATTTAAAAATCCGTTCAAACATAATGAATATTTATGGTAGGTTTGTTGTTTACTAAATTCCAAAAGTTTTGTTGGTTGATTGTCAAAAATAAAATCGGTTTGCTGATTTATTTTTATTTAAATTTAAATTTTTTATTTTTATTTTTTTATCTATATATATTTATTAGAAATTTAAAAGAGATGGATCGTTCCCCATCGTACTCTAATGGTAATACACTAATACGATTTTTTTCGAAAACTATACATTTTAGTTTTTTTTTTAGAAAATTAAATATAGAAAAAAAATATTTCGAAAAATAGGTATACGCGCACCCCAGGACGCGCCTTTTGGCAATACGCGCACCCCCAGAACGCGCCTATTGCATAGACGCATGTTGGGTATGTCCCTTATTTATTATTATTTTTTTTTAAAATTGTTCCATAATGACGACTCGATGTTTAATTAAAAATAAAATTATGTATCTATTAAAAAGATTTAAAAATATTATAGTAAGTAGATATTTTAATTGCGATTCAAATGATGCAAAAAATATTAAATTTGGATTTACGGATTGCCTGTACGGTATGCCGTAAGTTGAGATATGAAAATTTGACTTAAAAAATTATAACTCGGACCATGTAAGTCCAAACTCAACACGGCTAACGTCATTTAGGTCGTAAATCAATTATCTACGTAGGATAATGTTTTTGATTGAAAACACAGTGGTTTTGTAACCTAACATCGTTTACACCCAAATTTGACCGAAATAAGTAAATGCATTAGGTGAGAAATTTAATTATATACTTACTCAAAAAAATTACGGTGCGTAGATAATTTAATTACGAATTAAATGACGCTAACTCTGTGTTAATTTTTGACTTTTAGACTGACTGCATAATACGGTACGTAAAAAACTCTACATACAATACCAAAACTTCCAAATAGTGTTTTGCACAGTAAAGTTACCGTATTATGCAGTCAGTCTAAAAGTCAAAAATTAACATAGAGTTAGCGTCATTTAATTCGTAATTAAATTATCTACGCACCGTAATATTTTTGATTTTTTTTGAGTAAGTATATAATTAAATTTCTCACCTAATGCATTTACTTATTTCAGTCAAATTTGGGTGTAAACGATGTTAGGTTACAAAATCACTGTATTTTTAATCAAAAACATTATCCTACGTAGATAATTGATTTACGACCTAAATGACGTTAACCGTGTTGAGTTTGGACTTACATGGTCCGAGTTATAATTTTTTAAGTCAAATTTTCATATCTCAACTTACGGCATGCCGTACAGGCAATCCGTAAATTCAAATTTAATATTTTTTGCATCATTTGAATCGCAATTAAAATATCTACTTACTATAATTTTTTTAAATATTTTTAATAGATACATAATTTTATTTTTAATTAAACATCGAATCGTCATTATGGAACAAATTTTTTTTTCAAAAAAAAAAAAAAAGGGACATACCCAACATGCGCTAATTGCATAGGCGCGTCCTGGGGTGCGCGTATTGCCAAAAGACGCGTCCTGGGTTGCACGTATACCTATTTTTCGAAATATTTTTTTTCTATACTTACTTTTCTAAAAAAAAAACTAAAATATATAGTTTTCGAAAAAAATCCACTAATACAGATGGTGACCTGATATAACCTTTTCCCGTAAAATATAACATCAATGATTAACAACATAACCGAATCATCGGTGGAATTTAATCTCTATTAATTGCCATTGTCATCTCTCTCTCTCTCTCTCTATACACGCTCACCGAGAAAATCTCCCTCCCCCTCCTCAGCTGACGACTACCTGGGACTTCGAATTGCGGAATGCAGACGCGCTGCTTTCAGCATCGGCGGGAAAGCGTATGACGTGCCGGAGCAGTTGATTGAAGCATCGAAGGTTCATCTGTACTCCTGGAACTAAGCTTGCTTGCGTTCGTTTCATGGCGATGATCTGCAATCTTGCTTATATTTCTGCTGTTAATATTTAATACTGTTTTAAGGTTTAGGTCTCTCGTCTTTGCCTTCTCTCGCCAAATAAGTGAGATTGCCTTTGGTTGTTGGACTTGATAGATAATGTGCCACTAGTCTTGGTAATCGCCATAAGTTTGCGTCGTGGAGCTCTGTAATGATTGGTAGTTAGCCTGATTTATTAAGTCTAGCTGCGCCTGTACTTCTTTCTAGATTAGAGCGGGAACTTTGCTGCGGAAGGGTTGTAATTGGTTGAAAAATTTCATGATCGAACTCCATAAATAACAGCTGCTTCTGCTATCTTTAAACTTTTATGCATTATAATTTCATGATCCTCTTGGATTAGATTGTCTAATGGTGCTGATTCCATTCATATCGCAGGATAAAATTGTAGTACTGTTATTGCTAAAGTCACTACTGCAATAATATAAGCCATGCTTTCGCTCCAGTTGCTGCAGCTGACAGAGCATGGGCGAAATCTTCTGGCGTCCAGGAGGTAAGATTATTTTGGGAGCTTTATCGTTGAGATAGGACAAGTTCTTATTGCAACATACTGTTTTGCCGATTGTAGATGTATTCCTCCTTTAGATAGCATGCCTCTACTGCTTAAAAAACAAGAGGGTTTTCTACTCTCCCGTTTTTGCCGCATGCATACTATGCCCTTATCAGTTGTTGTGCATTAAGCATTACCTAGCATCGTTTAGGTATACATCAAATGTTATATTAGGGGTTCTAAATCCAGAGAATGTTTGAGCTTGTGAACAAATGTCTGCATAAGTTTTGATGATTAGTTTGCTAAACCTATTTGGAAAATTATGAACATACTGTCAACAATTTGGGAAAATGTTGTTTAGGAGCTTAATCTATTTGAAAATGTCAATAGCACAGCCATTAAAAAGTGAAGGGGAAATCCCGGGTTCTTGAAGTGGTTGCTCTAGTTGTATTTTTTTGTCATTTATTGTTGCTTAGGGAGTTCGAATCAAGGTGAAGATTAGCTGATTGGTTCTCTAATTATTTTTTCTCCATAAATCTTGGTACTTATTTTATTGATATCATTCCTGCTGATAGTGATTGAAGTGTCCAGTAACGTTGATCTAGAAAGGTCCTAAACAATGCCATATTGCTGCAGGAAATCTCTTCTTCTTGCCACAGGTATCCTTGTTGCTGGTGGGGCTACTGCATATGTGAAATCTCGAGTTAGTAGTCGTGTCCCTGATTCTTTCGTTAATTCTGATGAGATCTATGAGAATAAGAATTTGAACAAGACTGACAAAGGTTGTCAGAAAGGAAAGAAAAAAACTAGAAAGAAAGTTGGATTAAAGTCACTTCATGCCCTCACATCTATCCTTATATCTCGCATGGGCCAAATGGGTGCAAGGGATCTTTTAGCTCTGGCAGCTATTGTGGTGAGCTACATATTCTACACGTAATATAAGATTTTTACATACTCATATAAAGGGAAAAAAAATTCCACTCTACGTGCTTTCTCCCGATCAAAGACACGATTTATAAACTTATGCTACTGTACTCTTTTTGCTCATTAAAGCCCTCAATTATCTATTCTTCTAGAACTTAAATCCATGCTATTGTGAGGAAAGGTGTCATTTATTGTTGTAGTTGTAGGTTCTCAAGTCTGGACAGAACCACTAACCTGTTAAGACACTATAATTTTGACGGTCTTTCAACTTTTCTTTTTCTTGTTTATTTTCCCTCTGTATTTTCTTGTATATGTGTGTCCTTTTTAATGTTCCTGAATGTACACCCTTGTCAAAGGTTAAATGGTGATGCATCCCCCCTTATACATGTCTTAGTTCTCCTGCTTGAAGTTTCATTTTTCAGATAGTTGCATGATTACATATAGAAGGTTTGAGTCTTGATAAGATCTAAATTTTTTGATTAGATTGGTCATTGAAAATATTTTGTCATCACTCTCTTTGCATGACTAATAGATTTTAGTGTGTCATCCTATTGTGAGTTTAAACCTGAACCCTTCTTATTTACCCAAATTTTCTTCGAACCTAAAAGGCATGCCATGTTCGAGATTTGACATGGAATACATAGATCAGTATATATATGTAATAATGTATATATTTAAGTATGGTTAGTTTAGGTGATTTGACGTAAAAATCAATATTTACCATGGTTCATTCTCGTTGCAGGTTCTACGGACCTCTTTGAGCAATAGATTGGCAAAAGTCCAGGGTTTCTTATTCCGTGCTGCATTTCTTCGTCGAGTTCCATTATTTTTTCAGTTAATATCTGAAAATATCCTTTTGTGCTTCCTTCTTTCTACCATGCATTCAACTTCAAAGTACATAACAGGGACACTTAGTCTACGATTCAGAAAGATATTGACCAAACTCATCCACAATCACTATTTTGAGGTAAGATAATTGTCTATGTGAATCAAACTTCATCAAATTTCTTACAGGTTATGACTTCTATAATATTACTACTTCTAGCATTTTGAATACGTGACTAGACATTTTTAATGTTGAATGGTAGAAACATAATATTTATGTGCATTTTGTTAGTTCTTAGACATTAACGTTTTGTGCGTGCATCCAGAGTTCTTTTGACGACATTTTAGAAGGTTGAATCTTTGAGTTTGTATGCATTTGTTATTGTCAATCCTATTTTCTGGTAAAAGTTTAGTTGTGAGAGTTTCACCTCCGTAGAGAAGTATACCTCTTACTTTTCTGGCAATGCCATCATTCTTGGGAAGAAAAGGAAAGCAAATGTAGAAAATGGCAAGGGTAATCCTTCTCTAAAGAACTCTTTTTATTCTTTGTGATTGTCCAATGAGGAAAAAGGAACATTATTTAGCAGTCTCACTTGGGAAGATGCTATAATCAATGATACAAATCCTGGGTAGCGACAGTGACTTTAGTAGTGTGTGTTTCTAATTTTTTTAACTGAAACCCACACTAATAAATCGCGGAGGATTAACTCAACAAAGTGTAAAGTTTGGAAATTTGGTTGTCTCATTATAATGGCATTTGTTGTTTGGAATTCTAACTGTTTATGTGTCATCGTGTGTGGTGTCTCTTTGCATTATTTGAATGGTTCAACTTATGAATAGGGATCGAATGTTTCTGCTGCCAGACTTAAAAAATGAGCCGCTAGTACTATTTGTCTATTTAACTGATTCTGCTCAATGTTTATCTTTTTCTTTAGCACGATTATTCCTTAGGTGGCCCTAAAATAGATGCAACCCTTTTCCATTTACTGCTAGCTCTTTGATGTTAGTATTTTTACATTGCTTTCAGAACATGGCGTACTACAAAATATCACATGTTGATGTCCGGATATCTAATCCTGAGCAACGTATTGCAAGTGATATCCCAAGGTTTTGTTCAGAGTTAAGTGACCTTGTGCATGATGACTTGGCAGCTGTCGCGGATGGCTTACTTTACACCTGGCGCTTGTGCTCTTATGCAAGCCCAAAATATATTTTCTGGATTTTGGTATTATTCTCGTATATTATTATTATGTTGGAGGATGAGATTAAGTAGCTAACCTCATAGAGGCGGCAATGTGTCTTTTTACAGTTTTTCAATAAACGGTTGATGTTGTTTTCCAGGCTTATGTGTTAGGAGCAGGAACTGCAATCAGGAATTTCTCTCCTGATTTTGGGAAGTTAATGTCGAAAGAGCAACAGTTGGAAGGAGAGTACCGGCAGCTTCATTCGCGGTTAAGGACTCATGCAGAGAGTATTGCATTTTATGGAGGAGAGAAAAGGGAAGAGTCTCATATCCAGCAGAAATTTAGTACTCTCGTTAAACACATGAAAGATGTTCTTCATGGTCATTGGTGGTTTGGCATGATTCAAGATTTCTTGTTGAAGTACCTTGGTGCTACGGTTGCTGTCGTCTTGATTATTGAGCCCTTTTTTGCTGGTAACCTCAAACCTGATACATCAACCTTGGGACGAGCTCAGATGTTAAGTAATCTGAGATACCATACCAGTGTGATCATCTCACTGTTTCAATCCCTCGGAACACTTTCTATAAGCTCAAGAAGGCTTAACCGTCTCAGGTATTCTCAATATTCTTTTAGCCAAAGACTCTGTTAATGATATAGCAGAAAATTTTCTTTACCTTATTTAGTTCCTTTGTCACTTGATGCATGTAGTGAGAGTTTAAAATATCAGGTAGGAAGCCAATGTTCAAGGATACTTGTCGTAAGATCTCCTCCAATTTTGACAGGTTGCTGCATTTTTTTTTAAAGATTTAACCTAGTAAATGAAGACGTGCTTGTCACTTTTTCACCACTATCCACTCCCTACACTTTTAACTTGAAGGAGATAGGAGGATTATTGTAGATGTCCATCCAGACTCAATATTGTCCTTTATGTAAAATGTATCTGTTTGTTTTGTTGGAAAATAGCTTCAGGTGGATGTATCCTGAATTTTTTTAAGCTTCATGTATTATTTCCAAGTTGATGTCCACTGACCTATTCTCCAATCTCTAACTTCTATTTTTCTGTCCACAGTGGTTATGCTGACCGCATTAATGAGTTGTTGGTTGTATCGAAAGAGCTAAGTTCTGGTAGTGAAAAATATTCACTGGAAGGAAATGGAAATCAAAATTTCTTCACCGAATCTAATTATATAGAATTTTCTGATGTCAAGGTGCCAATCTTCTTGAACATTTGCTTTCTTTTCTCATAGTTATTTTTATGTTCTCTCATAGCAAATAACATTATCCAGGTTGTTACCCCCACTGGTAATGTTTTAGTGGAGGATCTAAAGCTCAGGGTTGAGTCAGGTTCCAACTTGTTGATTACAGGTATATTTATGCCTAAAACTTTACAGTTTTGTATCTTTCGTTCCTTTTTTTTTTTTTTAAATCTTGTCCACGTATATGGCTAAGCCGAAATACTTTTCCCATGCATGTCCTAATTTCCTATGATGCTAAAGAGAAATAACTAAGACATCCACTTCTGTAGCTTTCAATTAATCTATTCTGTATTCTCGCCAAAAAATAAATTAATCTATTCTGGAAGCATTTCCTTCTTAAACAAGTGCTACTTGTATCTAAATAAATCCACGGTTTAATTGTCTCATACCACATCCTGTATGTGATTTTATCTGGATGTCCCTTTTTGTGAACGTTAATGACCTTTTAGTTTGTCAAGGTGTAATGTGGTGTTTACACTAAAGGGGCCATAAACTGGTCTTGATCTAAATATATTAGCTTGTCCCTCACCAAATGGATGACAAATATGATTCTGCAAAATGCATCTCATTATCATAGACCTTTCAGTTGCTAACTATAAAAACAATAATGGCCTGTTTAGGACTCCTAATATACCACTTAACGATCTGGGCGGTCATATACAATGTCCCTCATGACGTGGCTCAAATATTTCCATTTTGAGGGGCAAAGCGTTTGTTTGCTAGAGGCTCTGTAGAAGCAGTGGACCATTGCATTACATACCCCAACCACTAACACAGTAGTCACTATGAGTATGGCTAGTCTAGCTTATAATGGTTATCTTATTACGCTAAACACTGCCAAAAGGAATTTTATTGCAAATAGGAGTAATTCTGCAACTGCTTCTTTTGTAATAATCATGCTAGGTTTCCTGGGAGTGTTACTGCAGTGATGCTAACATAAACTTATGACTTTTTCTACTGAAGGGCCAAATGGCAGTGGGAAGAGTTCACTTTTCCGAGTTCTAGGAGGCCTCTGGCCACTTGTGTCTGGCCATATAGCAAAACCTGGGGTTGGCTCCGACCTTAATAAGGAGATATTTTATGTGCCACAGAGACCATATACTGCTGTAGGGACACTTCGTGACCAGCTGATCTATCCTCTTACATCAGACCAGGAGACTGAACCACTAACACATAGTGGGATGGTTGAACTTCTTAGAAATGTAAATGCTTTCAGCTTATTCCCAGCATATAAAATTCAATATTATGCGATCCTCCTAACAGAACTGTATCGGAAAATATTTCTGTAGGTTGACCTTGAGTATCTGTTAGATCGTTATCCACCTGAAAAAGAGATAAATTGGGGTGATGAGTTATCCTTGGGAGAGCAGCAGAGGTTAGGGATGGCTAGACTGTTCTACCACAAGCCTAAGTTTGCTATTCTTGACGAGTGTACTAGTGCTGTTACTATCGATATGGAGGAACGGTTTTGTGCTAAAGTTCTTGCTATGGGAACATCATGCATTACCATATCTCATCGCCCAGCTCTAGTCGCATTTCACGATGTGATCTTGTCCTTAGATGGTGAAGGAGGTTGGAGTGTGCACTACAAGAGGTTGACATCTCGGCTACCTTCTCCGTTTGTGTTTTGTTCTTCTGGGATGTATATATAAATATGTCTCCATGATGAGGGAATTGCAGGGATGGTTCCCCAAACGTTGCTGAAGCTGAAGTTAATACAATGAAGCTGTCTGAGACAGACCGCCAAAGTGATGCCCTGACTGTCCAGCGGGCGTTTGCAACCACGGGAAAGGCATGAAAATACAACATTTTTTTGTTAAATTGGAGGGGTTATTAGACTCCTTGGAGTTATTCTTAAAATCTCTTGTTGACATGGATCAGGACTCTGCTTCATCAAATGCCAAGATACAGTCGTACATCTCAGAGGTGCTAGCAAAATCTCCTCCTCTAGGTCATGTTAGTCCATTGCCGGTGGTACCACAATTGCATGGAAAATCAAGAGTATTACCTCTGAGAGTTGCTGGTATGCTCAAAATTTTGGTAAGTGCGTTTTTAAGAGTTGTAGATCATATTTACCCATGTTGTTTCTCTGGTATAGTCCACTCTTTTCTTGTACTCACATTCAAATGTGACATGATTTTTAACGAATATGCTTGTTTGTCAGTAGCCTTCTTTACAAATGCATACATGCATACACGCATACACACTGTATACGGATAAACACGCTATTGCATTGTTGTTAGTTTCATACTAAGGTTTTGTGGGAGGGCGCACATACTCTCTCTCACACACAAACACACTCACACACACACATGGGGCGGCCACTGACTTCGTCCCGGTAAAAGATTATAGAGTTTTCAGTAGTTCAATCCACTTCTTGTATCTAATTTGCAGGTACCTACTTTGCTAGACAGACAAGGTCTACAACTGCTTTCAGTTGCTATGCTTGTTCTCTCAAGAACATGGATATCGGATCGTATTGCTTCATTGAATGGTAAATTTTTGTGCAAGTAATCTTAGAGAGGATCAATCTTTTTAATATACTATGGTTTTTTGCAGGAACCACTGTTAAGTACGTATTAGAGCAAGACAAGACATCATTTTTCAGGCTGATTGGAAAAAGCGTTCTTCAAAGTGCCGCATCCTCCGTTGTAGCCCCATCTTTAAAGTAATTCATTCTTCAATTAATCTTCTGATAAGGTTTTTACTTTTAGCTTACACAAAATGCTTGCAAATCTCCACTCTTTAGTATGGTTTATATAGACCGACGCGCAACAATATGCCTTTAGCATAATTGAATGGTAGAAGCCTGTTTTAATGTAAATTTTGAATATCCTGAAATATATTTCATAAATATGGAGCATTTGTCACTAAGACAAGATTTTTTTTATTTGTTTTTCTTTGCTATAAATGCTGGGATAGATGAAGTATAAACAACCTTGAGTGGTCTTGTTTTCTGTTCCTTTTTCCATTCTGAAGTATAAAAAATTGAGTGAGATTTACTGAGGTTGTAAATCATTTTTTTTTCTGAACTGAGTGATTCCTGTATATGCTTGTCAAATATGCATGTTTAACTTGTGACTTACAGAGTAGCAGAAAAAAAAAAGATCACGACCTTTTAAGTTCGCAGTTTTTTCAATTTGTTTCCCAGTCAGTGGGAGCTCAAGACCGTTTTATGGAGTTTTTTTTGTTTTTTTTGGTTTGTGGTCTTCACATTTTAGGGTTCACTTAACTCTTACTCTGGTGCAGGCATTTGACAGCTACATTGGCTCTTGGGTGGAGGATTAGTTTGACTCAGCATTTACTAAATAATTACCTCAGAAACAATGCATTTTACAAGGTATCCATTATCTTACCATGCCAAGAGGCTGTAGTATGCCTAGGCAAATGATGGGGATACTATTATTTCGATTATTAAAAACCAATTATTTAGACTAAGAGCATCTCTACTCAACCGTAATGTAACTTGAATATAATATGATTCCATATTGAATGGAAATTCGTTTCAAATTCGGTGGACTAGGGTGGGAAGATACTCTTTGTTCTCAAGCAAGAATCCTAGTCTATCTCCACCTTTTTCATTTTGTTCTAAAACATGACTCGTCTAGCAACATAACATATTGAAACTGAGGAAAGTCCAATTTCACAGGTCTTCAACATGTCAAGCAAGAAAATTGATGCAGATCAGAGAATAACTCATGATCTTGAAAAGTTGACGAAAGATTTGTCAAGTCTGGTAACTGGAATGGTGAAGCCATCTGTGGACATTCTTTGGTATCTTTGTTAACTTTTTGGTGATCAACACAAAAGGCAGACTCTTTCTCTCCCTCTGTATATATATTAATTTGGGGTGGTGCTTCATTCTATAAGGTTTACTTGGCGAATGCAAACACTGACGGGTCGGAGGGGTGTTGCTGTCCTGTATGCGTATATGTTTCTGGGGCTTGGTTTCTTGAGGGCAGTAACTCCTGACTTTGGGGATCTGACTGCTCAGGAACAACAGCTTGAAGGAACTTTTAGGTAATATATTCCTAATTAACAAGCAGTATTAGACTGTATATCTGAACATTAATCCTAACTCTACCCCTTGGTTGAATTAGGTTCATGCATGAGAGATTGTGTTCTCACGCTGAATCAGTAGCATTTTTCGGCGGCGGTGCTAGAGAAAGAGCTGTAAGCGATTTAATACCATGCTATATTATATCCTTACACTTACAGATGTAATTTTGTTGACTATTGTTTACAGTGAGGTTGACACTGATGTTATCCTTTTATGCATCCTAAATAAGATGGTTGAATCAAGATTCAAGGAGCTTCTGGACCACTCTCTTTTGCTAATGAAACGGAAATGGTTATTTGGTATCTTGGATGACTTCATCACCAAGCAACTTCCTCATAACGTCACATGGGGGCTCAGTTTGCTGTATGCAATGGAACACAAGGGAGATAGAGCATTAGTCTCCACTCAAGGTTATTTTCATGTGTCAAATATTATTATTGGTTGGGTTCCAAAATATCCTTTACTCTCTTGTTGCTCAAATTCTATTACACATGTATGCATAGGTGAATTGGCACATGCCCTGCGGTTCTTGGCGTCTGTTGTATCCCAGAGCTTTTTGGCCTTCGGAGATATACTCGAGTTGCACAGAAAATTCCTTGAGCTCTCCGGTGGAATCAATCGAATCTTTGAGCTTGAAGAATTTCTCGATGCTGCCCACTCTGGTACTGTAATTCCCCTTGCAGATGTCTACCCTTAGCAATTCTGTTCATGATTTTTTTTTAAAAGAAAATTACTCAGAATATTTTATAGTATAATTTCTAGCTTCTAGATACGCAATCGTAAATCAATCACGATTACAGTTTTAACATCTTTACCATTACTCTAATCCATCATGAACGGCTTCCTCTTCTGTGAATCTTCTGTTAACATTTCCTGCATTTTTTATACAACGGTGCCAAATAATTCGTCTCTACTATTCACAGGGGAAATTGCAGGTGATGTTCCTTTGGCATCATCTAAGAGCAGTTATCTCTACTCTGAAGATATTATAACCTTCTCTAAGGTTGACATCATTACTCCATCACAAAAGTTATTGGCGAGGAAGTTGTCATGTGATATTGAACCTGGGAAAAGCTTGCTCGTCACTGGTAGGGTCTACAGTTTCTTTTTAGGCAGTTGATTATGTTATGTCAAGTACATGTTAATAATTGAAGATGCAAAAATTATTGACAGGGCCTAACGGGAGTGGTAAAAGTTCAATCTTTAGAGTTCTGAGAGGTCTCTGGCCCATAGTAAGCGGAAAACTCACCATACCCGCCCAATCGACAAGCGAAGCTGGAGGAATCTTCTACGTTCCACAACGACCTTATACTTGCTTAGGAACTTTAAGGGATCAAATTATATACCCACTTTCACATGATGAAGCCGAGCTTAGACTAGCAAACATCCCTAGAAAAAACGGTAAAAAATGAGACGTATCATTTCCATATCTGCACTTGTGCTTTCTAGAACTCATTTTTCTCTGAGTTTGCTATGTTAACGTGGTTCATTAATTTAGGTGAAGAACCAATTCTGGAGACACGTTTGAAAGTGATTCTTGAAAACGTACGATTGACTTACTTGCTGGAGCGGGAGGAAGGCGGGTGGGATTCTAGTCAAAATTGGGAAGATGTATTGTCTCTTGGAGAACAACAGAGGTTGGGGATGGTAAGTATTGTAATAATCCTTTCACATCCAGTATATCATTTCTATGGGGTATTAAAAATTGGAAGATTTCTGTATAATCATGATCCCTTTTTCCCTCTGTTCGTTTAAAGGCACGTCTTTTTTTCCACCAACCAAAGTTCGCCATTCTCGACGAGTGCACCAAGTATGTCAATCACTCCCCTTTTTCTTTTTTCTTTTTCCGAAAGCAATTGCGTA
Organism: Chamaenerion angustifolium; assembly: GCA_946814005.1. Taxonomy (NCBI): domain Eukaryota; kingdom Viridiplantae; phylum Streptophyta; class Magnoliopsida; order Myrtales; family Onagraceae; genus Chamaenerion; species Chamaenerion angustifolium. The sequence continues at coordinate 2,122,676 of OX328281.1, forward strand.
TAAGAAATTGTGCTTACTCTTTCTTTTTGAAGTGCGACGAGTGTGGACGTGGAAGAACATCTATACAGGCTTGCAGCAGAGATGGGCATCACCGTGGTCACTTCTTCACAGGTAAAGTTACATTCCATTAGCTTTTCATTTCTGCATTGGATGGTAAAAATTTACTTTGCCTCCAAACTTATTACATTAGTTTAGACGGTGTTTAAGAATCCTTATTACATTGTTTCTTCAAAACTTGCCCTTTTCCGTTTCATCTGTTTTACATTGTTGCTCCGTTTGGCTTTATTTCGGTAAATATAGACGGAATTAGTTTTAGAGTTTTCAGAAGTGACTCAATATTTTTTGAAATGTTCTAATTTGGCCCATTAAAAACTGTTACAATGTCCCAATTGAGTCCAAACTCACGATTGACTTGACCCCCAGTTAGGGTGTGGACTCAGGAGTCAGGACCCATATTGGGGATCCAATGAGCTCTTGCAGGTGTAATTTCAGCATTTCAAAAAGTATTGGAGCTGATTCCGTTAGTTTCGATGGAAAAGAGGTGTAGGGGGCAAAAGTGTCATTTTATCATAATCATGTAATTGCGCTAAAGCTTTCATATATGCTAGAAAATGATTTTCTTTTTTTGACAGCGTCCTGCCCTGATACCATTTCACGCACTAGAACTGCGGCTTATCGACGGTGAGGGCCGCTGGGAGTTGCGTCACATTAAGCAATAATAATAGGGTAGCTTCCGGTAAAAATCATAGTCTCTGCAATCCGACCTGCGGTTGATTACGGTGCTCAATAAGTCGATACACACCAATTTAGGTAAGTGTGCTGTTAGATCCTTTTGGCTAGATCATCATTGAAAGGGAAGAAAGAATATAGCTCGTGTAGTAAGAAGTGAGAAATTTGTGTATAGATTAGCTCATATGCTTATAATTATTATATGTTCTTATAAATTCATTAAATATATGAACAATTGTTTGTAATCCTCTCAGGTCCTAAGTTTCATTTAATCCAATTTCTTTTACAAGTTACCTAATGCTTCACGGTACTTTTGCTTTTTCACTATTGTCTATTGGGTAGACTTAATTAATAATATTATATGATTTTTTAGCTGTCATGATTTTTTCTTGGGTTAATTACCTCAACTGTTACCTATGTTTGGCCCATGTGATTAAAATGTTACTCATCTTTTTTTGTGTAGCTGAAACGTTACTTAAGTTTGAAGATGTAACTGAAAGGTTACTCAGTGAACTTCCCGTCCAATCTGACCGTCAAAGTGGCACGTGCACAGCACATGACCTAATTAAAATTATTTGAAGACATTTGAAAGGACAATAATGCCCCCTGTCACATTTGAACTTCCCGACTGGTTTATTCTCAGGAATCTCGACTGGGTCTGTTCTCAATGTGGCTATACGGCTTTATGCTAATCGTCGTATCCCTCTACGCTACTCAGAAGCTGCCCTCCGTCAAGGGTCGAATCAAGCAGCAGTTCCTTCGTAATCGAGATTCAGCCACTCAAATCTGCGTAGCGATTCGGTCATGGCTAGGTCTGTCCGCTCAAATCTCCGTCGTCTTGTTCAGTCAACATGAATTTGCTGCTTCCTTTGCCGCTTCAGTCAGTACTCGTGTATCTGTAGATGCCGAGGTGGATTTTACGTGAGTAATTTAGTCATTTGAAGCTTAAGGTACTCAATTTTGAGCTTACGGTACTCAATTTTAGAAAGCAGGAAATTCAATAGTCCTCCTTCGTGTCTGCAAATAAAAATAGGACAACGTAGCAGAAAGATGAAGAAAATCCAAAACTAATTAAATAATTGTGTGGAAACAAGAGTTTTGTGGAGAGCTTCTAGTATTTTGTGTCAAAACACGCCATGAGGTTTTTTAATCTCGTGTTGAATGCAATGAATAAACACAGAAGAAATAAACAGATGTGAGCTGTAAGAACTTACTTGCACCATCTATAATGAGCAAAGGCATCAAGCAATATCAGATGAGTAACCAGCAAAGCGAGTGCAAATCCTTTTGATACAAAAATTGGCTCTGGAACAAACTTGAAGTTAACAGACCTGAAATATGACCCGATTGAAGCTTCCCGATTGAAGTCGCCTCGCCTCCATCACTGAGAATTGATAGCACAATCAGTTGCTAATTTTTGTAATTGTTGATTCTGCAGAAGCATGTGAAGTTTTTAGATAGAAAATAAAAATACTACATTTCAGATTTTCATTCATTTAGGCAACTAAATAAAAAAGTTATGTAAGTGTACACTCTTATGGCGTCTCTTACTTGAATGATTTGTGAATTTAGGGATTGGAATGTTGAGAGGCTGTTGTGTTGCTAAATGTTTTTGTTCTTGTTTGCAGTCTCTCTGAAGTTTGCAGTTCGTTTTTCATACAGGAATTTGCTTGCCTGTAAGAGGAAATGTCAGCATCGAGGAAACTTGAAGCAAGAAGTAGAAAGAGTTGTTGTGTCCTGCGAGGGTGATCTTGAGAATGCAGCAGAGACCTTGAGGAAGATGAAACAAGACCTGTCTCCTAGATTTTGTTGATGTATTCTGAGTTCTGTTGTTGATGTATTCTGAGTTCTGGATTATAGGATGAACCATGTTTTGGGATGTATTCTGAATTCTGGATTTTGATGGATTATTATGGATTCTGTGTTTTCGGATATATTCTGTATTTTAGTAACGGTTGGGTAACAAAATGTCCAAACTTAAGTAACCTTTTAATCACAGTACGTCGAACATAAGTCACCTTTTAATCACAATTCACAAACTTAAGTCACCTTTTAATCACAGTTCAGAAAAGATAAGTCACCACCTTCGCAAAATACACATTGTTCTTCATCCTTCAGTTTCAGTTACAGACATAATTCATTTACAGACACAATTCAGTTACAGATCAAACTAACAACCAAGATTATGGAATCGAATATTCATTATCATTGTTTAGTTCTTACAAACTCCAACTGTTCAACAAAACAAACTTAATTAGGAGCATGAGATCCCAACCCTGCAACAGATGACAACTTCTTCACCACCTATTCTTACCCTCTCACTGTCCCTGTGATATATACCCACTCAGAATAGTCAAAAGATAAAATCCTTGAAATATTAATCTGGTTCTGTATATTTTCTTGAAGATTTCATTTTGGATGGTGGAAAATAATAAATTAAGACTGACACTTGTAGAAGTTATACAGCAAGGAAATATTTATTGGTAAGAATCAATCAACTAGAAATGAAAATTGTAAGCATATTCAGGAGACAGGATCTTACATCGGCACATGCTTGTCCTCAGCAAGAATTGCATTGTTCAATTTAAGATCATATCTGTTGAATAAACAATGTCAGCTTGGAGAAGTAATCGTACACTATATAAATCATTCTGCACTATTTACACACTACATTAGCTACTCATTTCAACATATGATAGAAATGCAAAAGAGATCGATATAGTTTTTTCTGCAGAACAGGGATGACAAACTGCAATATTAGTATTTTACAGAAACCCAGCAGTAAATCGAACGGACGAATCAAACTCAGAATCGAACATAAGTCGGAAGGGACGACTCCTGTGAAGGACGAATCAATTTCCGTGATTTCAAACATCAATTTCGACAACACAAACCCAGAATCGATTTTGGGTTATTGATGAAGGAGAAGAGATGGAACCATACCTGATGAAGGAGCAAGGGAGCTTTGGCCTTAGATGAAATAAATGAGAAGATATGGAACGAAGAAGGAGCAGGAGCGTCGAGCGTGTGCTGGAACGAAGAAGGAACATCAGACCTAAGAACAGCTGCTTAAGTAGACAAGAGGGTAGTTTCGGAACTTTAAATTACAACTATATCACGTGATAAGCACATGGTGATACTTAACGGGAAGAAATAACGGCAGTTAGGTCATAGTAACAGTTCAGTCACATGTGTCAACTTAAGTAACGGTTGAGCTCAAGTTTGAACGGTTCAGTCACATTGTCAAACATAGGTAACAGTTGAGGTAATTAACCATTTTTTCTTTTGGTATATAGAATTGAGATTCGAAAAGGTTAGAATTTGTATCCCTAGCTCTCCCGAATACAGAATAGAATGTGAGAGGACAAAAATACCCTCCCTTATTCTTCATATTGACCAAACTGTGCTTGTGAATTAGGGTTACCTCAGTTGTTCTCCAGTGCAGCCGTGTTCCTCCTTCCCGTTCCTCCTGCAGTTCTCTCTTAGGTGCCCACAACCTTCTTCCGTTCGACCACTGCTTCACCGGCCACGCTTCCTTCACTAGCCGGAGAACTCTCGCTTCCCTCCTCCATCGAGCCTTCTCTTCCTCTTCTCCATCTCCTTCGACTCTTTATGCACGCTCTCCTACAGCTGCTGCGCTCCTCAGCCACCAATTCCGGCGCCAGCTCGGCCCCGACCTGCTAAACGTCTGGTTCTGGCTATTCGCCACTGAACGATCCCTCTCCCAACTGGTCCAATCGCCCTTCCAAGGAGACAATACTCCTTGATGGCTGTGATTATGAGCACTAGCTCGTCATCATGGAGTTCCAGACTGTTGGCCAAAAAAAAAAATCATGGAGTTCCAGACTGACATCAAGCCCCCCGAGGAAGATAAGATAAATTCTTATGTCAAAACCCTAGCTGATGTTGTTGGCAGGTGATCAGTTTTTCCGCTATCTAAACTTTGGGATTGCTAATTCGTAATTTTTCATACTTACATTTTGGAAATATCAGCGAGGAAGAGGAAAAGAAGAAGATTTACTCAGTTTGTACGACGACATATACTGGGTTCGGTTGCTTGATCTCAGAAGAACTGTCCAATAAATTGAAAGGTGATTGTACTGAATCCAATTACTGGTTCTTCCTTATCATCTTTGACTGAAAGCCATATGCTGATGGTTAAGTTTCTGCTTATGTATTGACTGCTATATTGAGCTTGTGATTCAAAAAAATGAGACCCTTTTAAAGAAGTTGCAGCTGGTTTCTAGCTGAACTCTAACCTGTGTAGGATATGCTCTGATGGTGGTTGGACTTTGCTTTTACATTTAGATTTAGATTTCAACGAGAGCTTGTTCTTCGATTTGTGCATTTGATTCATTTGGATTTGTTTTGCGACTCAATCTAGATTTATCTTTGCTGCTATTGATAGGTCTGCCTGGTGTTCTTTGGGTGCTGCCTGAATCATATCTTGATGTTCCAGACAAGGATTATGGAGGTATGGGTTTGAGAATCATGATTCATTCTTGTGTTTCATGCAGTGTCCCTAACTAGGAACCGCTCGCTGTTCCTGTCTTGTCTATACAAACAAGTCATCTCTATGTTGATGGGAAAGTCACCCGCAGGCCACAGTATTGGTACACAGAGAGACAACCGGCAAGGTTGTGATGTAGTTGTTCGTTCGAATGATGTTTGAGTTCTGTTGATTTACATTTCCCCTTGTCGGAACCCAGAAATCACGAATTCTGGGTTCGGCCGAACCCAAAAATCATTTTTCTGGGTTCGGACAAACCCAGAAATTTGTTGCAATGTGCGATCTTTTATTCTAGCCGGTCCTCACCAAGTGAAGAAAGTATTACAAAATGAAGGGATCGTCAAACAATCCCCAAAAGTTACTAAATCAGATTTGTCTGATCAATGATCATCCATGCTGTAGGTGAAGAGGGACAATATGGATGAGACATGTATCTTGAAATCTGCAGTGAATATTTCAAGAAGTAATTTTGCGCCGTATTTGGTCTCCTTTAGCTTGATGTAGTTCTGCAGGTCTTGTCACTCTTTGTATGAAGCAATTGAATTGAATCCATATATGATATATAATTTGTTGAGAGTTTTGTTTCACTCCAAGTAGTCGGATTTGATTGTGTAGACGTGTACGATTGTATTAACACTATTAAGTTCTAATTATATTCAATACAATCGGGCTAAACATGATTTGCTTATGTCTATCATGAGTTTGTTATTCGACGGACTATATTAAAATATACTTTATTATTAATTAATTGTATTTTTACAAATTAATTTTATTATATATTATACATGTTAAAAGCAAAATGAATATAGGGTTAATTACCAAAAAGCAAACCCAACTTTGGACTAAAACCAAAAACCAAACCAAACTTTGTTTTTTTTCAAAAGCCAAACCGAAGATTATGAAATGAGCAATTAGGAAACCTGACCCAAACATCCGTTAATTTTCGACGGAAATTGTAACAGTTTGGAGTCGAAATTGGATATGACGGTTCTGCCCTTAAGATTCTTCATTAGAATAACCGTTCGTTCTTCATTTTGAAACAGAATTGTTTGAAGTTGTTCTTCATTCTAGGGTTCCCTCTTCTCCCCCAAATCGCTCAATCGGCCAGGTATGTCTGTTGTTTCAGGTAAGTCGATGACAAGAGAAGATGTCCGAGTGTGCGACTGCAAGCTTCCGGCTGAATTGAAGACGTCTTGGACTTTCAAGAAATATGGACGAAGATTTTATGGATGCCCCCGCTATAATGTAGTTTGTGAAACAATTCATGAATTCATAGTTGTTCATCCTTTGTCTAATGATAATGCGACTTGTTTTTGTACATAACGAACTAAAAATCAAAGGTTGTGGGTTTTTCAATTGGTATGACTTGTCGATGTGCATGCATTCAAGGAGAGTTGCTCAGAAAATAGAGAAGACGACCAAAGAGTTCAAATTGAAGATTCAAAGATTGGAGCAAAGGGCAAAGATTCTAGTTGTTTTGGTTGTTTGTCTTAGTATGTTAGTTATGCTGCGTTTGATTGGAAAAAAAACTGACTGGTTTATGTGGTGTTAATTATGTGGTGTAAAACCGAACTCATGCTGTTTGTATAATCAGAATTGGTGTTTATGCTGTTTTCTGTTTATGGTGTTTATCTGTAAAATCGAAATCATGCTGTTTATGCTGTTTGTATAATCAGAATTGGTGCACATCCTGGTTCATGCTGTAAAACCGAAACAAGTATCAGCAAAGTCCGAAATCATGCTGTAACATTGCAACATAAATTCTCATATTTGCAGCTTTTGTGTACGTTTCATGCATATACATCCGAACTGGTTCATTCTCATACGAAATGGCTGCTATAGCATGTCCACACGGCACACCAGTCAGTTGGAACTCCCCACAACTGCACTCCCTTTTGTTAAGATCCATTATGAACACTCTTCCCATACATTCACATTCGTATAAATGTGATCCAGCACAAATGATGTTGCAGTACCTAGCAGTCTGAGTGGTGTTGAATTCAATCTTCTTCATTATCTTTGGACACAGTTCATCATACCATTTCGCCATCTCTTATTTCTTTTCCTGAAACCCGGACATGAACATTCTTCGTAAACCTTCAAAGCTTGTCACAATTGGCTTATCCCGAAATTGTAGTATCTTAGCGTTGAAACTCTCACACAAATTGTTTACTGTGAGGTCAACCTTCGACCATGTGGGGAATTTTTTTTTGGCCCAACCTACCCGTCCTAACTCAACAGGGCGAACCTTCGATTGCTTACCTCAACAGGGCGAACCGCAGCAAGGAGCACACCTTCGAGGGATACTTCGACCTTCGCAGGACGGGCAAACCTTCGCCGGAGTCGGGATTCCTTCAACAGCAGCCTTCGGTGGACAAAAGCTGAAGCACTTCTACCGTTCTACTACGAAGACTAATTTTCGGACTGGGGAGTCACAATAGCTTCCAAGAGAAGGTTCACCAAATTGAAGAGGGAAAATAAACAGAGAAACCGTTTTAAGGGCAGAACCGTCATATCCAATTTCGACTCCAAACTGTTACAATTTCCGTCGAAAATTAACGGATGTTTGGGTCGGGTTTCCTAATTGCTCATTTCATAATCTTCGGTTTGACTTTTGGAAAAAAAACAAAGTTGAGTTTGGTTTTTGGTTTTAGTCCAAAGTTGAGTTTGCTTTTTGGTAATTAACCCATGAATATATATCATTTTATCTTGTTCAATTTCATATATCATTCTATCAACAAAACATTAGAATTTCATTCCATTTCAATCACCTAAACAAATATCATATTATATTCTTCTATTCCTTATTCCTTATTCCTTATTTCACCAATCTTCTATTCCGTAGCAAACGCATCATTAACCCAAGTTAAAAACTTCAGGGCCTTAAACTTTTATTTTGTTGCCAAAAGTAGGAGTTTCAATTAAGTTGTAACTAAATTATAATATTTTGATTTTTTGGAAGTTGTATTGTAACACCTCGAAAAATAATTTTTACTTTTATAATTTTTAACTCATTCATATTTAATGAAAAAAAATACCAAATTAAAAAATTACCCGACATAGTTAATTGATTGAAACTAGTTAAAAAGAACTGAACATTATGAAAGTTTCGTAAAAAAAATATTTAAAACAATATAGGAGCATGTGACGATTTATCCGCGTAATTACTTACTCATAACTCTATTTGTTTCTATTGAATCAAATCTTAAACTCTATAATTTCTGTTTTTTTCAAAAAGAATAAATAAATATTACCGCCCACCTCAAAAAAAGTTATATATACATGGGAAAAGTCTGAAAATGGTACAACATGTTTGACGAAAATGGTTTTCCAACCAAAACGTTTGTGTTTTGGTTAAACATGTTTGAAAATAATGGTAATTGGTATCTCTATTACTTTTTTGTTAAAAAATTTTGCTAAATATTTTTCAAATTTACAAAATTAACCAAATATTTTTTTAAATGTTACAATTAAACCATATAAACTTACACTAATGTTTCAAACAAGTCCCGACTCGATTCGAGCCATACCGGGGGTCCCCTAACCAGGGTCCGAACCCAGACCAGATCACCCAACCCTGAGGACCTGGTCTGTGCTCAGACCCAGACCATAGGACCCCGATTGTGGCTCAATTGGAGCCCCAGTCGTTTGAACCGAACTCAGCTAGGTTCGGTCCAAACTGGTTGGGGTTCCAATTGAGCCCCAATCGGGGGTCCTATGGTATGGGTCTGAACCCAGACCATGTCTCCGAACCATGGGAACCTAGTCTGGGCTCGGACCCAGACCATAGGACCCCCAATTGAGGCTCAATTGGAGCCCAAATTGGTTTGGACTGAACTTGGGCAAGTTCGGTTCAAACGATTGAGGCTCCAATTGAGCCACAATCGGGGCTCCTATGGTCTGGGTGACTGGGTCTGAACCCAGACCATGTCGCCCAACCATGGGTACTTGGTTTGGGTTTGGACCCAGACCAGAGAACCCTCGATTGGGGCTCAGGGGCTCAATTGGAGCCCCAATCGGTTTGGACCGAACCTGGTTGAGTTCAATTCAAACGATTGGGGCTCCAATTAAGCCCCAATCCGTGCTCTTATGGTATGGGTTCGGGTCCAGACCAGGTCGCCCAACCATGAGGACCTGGTCTGGGTTTAGACCATAGGACCCCCGATTATGGCTCAATTGGAGCCCCGATGAGTTTGGACCGAACCTGGCTGGGCTCGGTTTAAACGATTGGGGCTCCAATTGAGCCCCAATCCGGGATCCTATGGTCTGGGTCCGAACCCAGACCAGGTCACCCAACCATGGGTACCTGGTCTAGGTTCGGACCCAGACCATAAGACCCCCGATTGGGGCTCAATTGGAACCCCAATCGATTTGGATCAAACCTGACTAGGGGACCCTGACGTGACTTGAATCGAGTCGGGAGTTATTTGAAATATTAGTGTAAATTTGTAGGGTTTAATTATAACATTTAGACAAATATATAGTTAATTTTGCAAATATGAAAAATATTTAACAAAATTTTTAACAGAAAAGTAACACAGGTGCCAATTGCCATCATTTTCAAACAATTAATTATCACAAAAATATTTGGCCAAAAAATAAATTATCACAAAAAAAAAAGGTCCACTAAAAATTATTTTATACAAACATATTCACCATGACTTTTCCATAAAAATATATTAGTTAGAAATTTAAAAGAGATGGATCGTTCCCCATCCTACGCTACTGGTAACCCATGGTGACGCTGATGTAACCTTTTCTCGTAAAATATAACAACATAGACGAATCATCAGTGGAATATAATCTCTATTAATTGCTATCGTAGTCAATCTCTGTCTCTCTCTCTCTACGCTCTCCGACAAATCTCCCTCCCCCTCCTCGGCTGGCTACCTGGGACTTCAAATTGCGGAGTGCAGACGCGCCGCTTTCAGCATCGGCAGGAGCGTGGATGACGTGCCGGAGCAGTTAATTGAAGCATCGAAGGTTCATCTGTACTCCTGGAACTAAGCTTGCTTGCATTCGTTTCATGGCGATGATCTGCAATCTCGCTTATATTTCTACTGTTAATAGTTAATACTGAATTAAGCTTTAGGTAGGGTTGATTATGGACGAGACAGTATGGTATTTTTGGCAACATCGAGTCTGAGATCAAAATTTTGGTTCCGACTTCTGGAAGACCGAGACGACTTTGGCAAAAAACATTCGTCTGAATCGGTTTGCTTGATTCAGACCGGTCTCGGTCTTTGACCGAATTTTTGAAAGAAAATCGATTTTTATTTCATTAAATTCACAATCAGATCCACAGTAGCTAACGCTTCAAACAGTGCTGTTTGGCGTTGAGATTCCAACCAGATCCTCTTCCTCAGATTTCCACGGATCTGTTCACGTCAATGCCACGCAGGAACATCTGCAGCTCCACGTGGCGCGGTCTGATGAGTTGGATTTGCTCGTGGGGACGAAAGCATATCCATGGCAATTTCTGGATTTTTTTTTTTTTTTTTTTTTTTTTCTGGAGGTTGGAGGGTAATTAACTTAGGGTTCAACTGCTTATCGGCATCAAAGCTCAAGCTTAGACTCATACCCAAATCTTCATTATCTTCACGTCATCATCTTTATTCTTTAACTATATCAAACGAAACCCTAATGGTGCATCTTGATTGTTGAAGTCGGGCCAATTCGGTCCTACTCGGTCTTTTGGGAAAAAGACCGAGCCCGATCTTTAAGGAAAAAAATCGTCCGTTCGGTCTTGGTCTAAAGCTCGGGACGGTCTCGGATCAGTTTTGTCATGAATTCGGCCAAATCAGTTTTTCTGATCACCCTTAGCTTTAGGTCTATGTTCTTTGCCCTCTCTCGTCAAATAAGTGAGATTGCATTTGGTTGTATTGGAATATACTAAATATGCAATCGTTTATGGCACAACATAACATATATTTAAGTTACATCCTTGAACGATAGCCTTAGCGAAAGCGAATCTGCCTGAGGTTGGGATCACGGTCTGTCGGACGGGAGGACACACCATGGGTTAACGGGCAGTGACCTATGCTTTCACAGTTACTTACTTCAGTATAAACTGTAGGGCGACAGGGTTTATCAGCTCTAGGAAAGAGACTGAAATTATTATCAGGTTTTCCAACCCTGAGCACCCCTATATATAGAGGGAATGGTTTAGGTCAGTATCCAATACTGAGCTTACTAGAATGAGCTCCCACTAATGGGCGATCAAATCCACAAAAAACAACATCTCTCACTTGCACGGGGGGGGGGGGGGGGGGGGCTCATTCATTAAGCCAACACCAAGAGAACGAATTTCCTTTATACAGTAAAGTCACATACGAGGTAGCAGCCGTGCGACCGTCATGCACAACGAGCAAGGTGTTGCATAAATGTGAGGAGTTGCAGCAACTCACAGACCTCACACCAGCAGTGGAAATGTGTCATGCACCATTGATCATGTAATCTTTCTACATGCCTGACCACACAATGATATTTTTGACTATATATGTATTGCGCCCACAACCGCAGCCGAGTAAAGAGAATATCACTTTGGACTAGAACTCGACCACCGCGCAAGCCCGACCGGCGACTCACAAGTTCCAATCTCTTCGACTTCAACACGAGAGTTGTCGTAGATGTAAATCCACCTAATTTCACATTTCACTTAAGACTCTATGGTATTCTACGAAAACGTCACGATCCCTGGCTACGTGATTTGTCGATCTTGAATTCGAAATCCCCAAAGCACAAGACTCAGTCAACATATTTGTATTAGGAATACAAAATTTACTAGATTAGCCATTAAGACATCCATGTCTGATCGATTCAGGGTATGCGTTCACAAAGTATACCCTGGATTTATTGCACATCGGTCATTGACTGACCGTTCTCCTTGAGTTTTGCGATCATATCAGCCACATGCCCCAGATGCTATCTCGCGGAGTGCTGAGTATTCATCTTATATGAATCGAACTTGATGTCGAGTGAGCTCAGCTGAGCAGTTGTATAGAATCAATTCTAGTCTGCAAAACATCCACGACCCTTTAGCCGTGTATTGAGCTCAAACTCATAGAGAATGTCGTCATCGACTGTACTCATCATCATGGCGCACGTCTCAATATCATTAACCTCCTACTCGAATGGAAAGCCTTATGTTGATTCGTCATTCTAGAGTCAGATCTTTTCATAATCTTCTTGATGTGGTTAATGGACTTCTACTCAATTAGAACCAAATTTATACACTTTCTTCGGATTTTAAAGTTATCACTGTTAAGTCTAAGACCCTTGTCCAACTAAGTGATGATGTTCTTCGTGGCAGACTAATTTCTCCAACTAAATGAAATTTTAATAGGATCATGAAGACATAAGGAACAATGCTCTATTGCATGTGAAAGACAAGTTTCAAATCGATAGGACAAACTTGAGAACATACTTAAACCCGGAGGACAACCCTAGATATGCCGAGAAACATTCCCCGTTTCGAAGCATGCACTAAAGTAACTATTATTAATCGAAACACAGTTTATACAAACAGTCGAAGTCGAACAAATCAGATTAAACCAAAGCGTTCAACTCTAATACAAGACAATTGTTCTAGCATTATTCAAGGAAATTTGGAGAACATTGCAGACTAACCGACCAGTTCACACTTAGCAACGTTTCCCTAGATGTAGTTCGTACTTATCCAAACTTCCGAAAGGTTACTCAGGACAATCCTAAAGGTTCACTATCTATGCTAAGCGAAAACTAGATCTACCTATCTAGATAATCTAATACATGCAAGCAAATAAACAAATCATAATGTCAATACACACATATATATATTGATACATTTCAAAAATAAATTTTATTTTAGGCTAATTTGTAATTTTCAAAACTTTGAGGACCAAAGTCACCCTAACCAAAAGTTTGAGGATCAAAATTACCATGAATAAAAATTCGTGGACTAAAATCAACATGAATAAAAGTTTGGGGGACCAAAGTTTCAATGAATGAAAATTCAGGGACTAAAGTCTCTCTCTACAAACAAAATTCAGGGACTAAAGTCTCAACAAACTAAATTCAGTAACTAAAGTCTCAACAGATAAAAGTAATCAACATGCTAGACTAATTTTCAAACAGTATGTTGGGATCTGAACAATTCATAACCTAGTCAATTCTACCTGTCATGGAGTCAAGAGTCAATCAAATAAAGTAACTCAGGGAGCTAGGGGTGAGCTTGGGCGGTCCGGGCCGGTTTTTTAGGCAAGACCGAGCTCGAAATTTCGGTCTTCACCTTTGGAGAACTGAGACCGAGACCGACTTCGATATATAAAGCCCGCCCGAGTCGGTCTTGCTTGACTCGGGCCGGTCTCGGTCCATTACCGAAATTTTCAATCCAAATTTAAAAAAAAAATAAAAATTGTCCGAATTTTCACCAAATTTAGAACATACAAACACAATAAATCAAGTATCAAACATACAATCCAAACACACATTATAAATATAGAACATACAATCCAAACACACATGGAGACTTTGTGAGTTGTTGTATACTACTATACTTGTATAGTATATATAGTATTATGTATTAGGTTTTTAGGCAACTCGGGCCGGTCCGGTCCTAATCGGGAATTTCGGGAAAAATCCCGAACCCGAGCCCAATCCCGACTTTAGAGGAAAAAACCCGCCCGCTCGGTCTTAGTCGGGCCGGTCTCGGTCTTAGTCGGACCGGTCTCGATCCAACCAGTATTTTTTGCTCACCCCTACAGGGAGCTCAAGGAACTCACACAGTGCTCTACATATCCAGTTATGCAACATAAAGTAATATAAGACTCCCAATAATTTAAATTGGTCTAACAGTTAATTTAAATTAGCCCAAAAATTATTTATGAAAGAGTCCTAACACATTTACTGGACTGAAAGAGGTTATTTGAACCCACATTGGGTCCAAGATCGACACCAAGTTCGTTTCGGGTAAATTCAAGCAACCTAAGGACCCTGAATTAGCTCAGAACGGTCCAGACATCACTAAACCATCTGAACTGGTTTGAACCAAATTGGTTCAGTCAATTCAAAACGACCAGATCGGATTGGACCGTCCGGTCGGCTCAAATCGACCAAACCGAACGAACTAGACTGATTCACAGAAAACCATCCTGGTTAGTCAGGCTGGTTTGGTTCACACAGAACAGGACCGACACTGTTCATCTTCTCTTGGAGAAGATGAACGTGCTATTAGGGTTGGAAATCCTAGTAGCCGCCAGCTAAAGGTAGCGATTCGGGTCGACCCAACCCAACCCGTTGTACTGTGCGGGTCAACTTTCACGACCCGATTCGCTTGTTCCAAAACAAGGCAGGAAACAATATACAATCAGAGAGACCTTCTGTAAATCGAATACGCTTCATTGTGACATAGGTAATACTCATGATGCTCTTCACGTAAGAAACTCAGTTGTCTACTAATCTCTTTTTTGTTGCATTTAATCTACTTCATGTATAGAATAGTTCTACTTCTATAGGCATTGATGACAGATTTGCAGCCCCCTTTGCTGTATCCTTTCTACTTGATGTTCATCAATTAGTTTGAAACTCAAGAGACAGAAAATTAGCTACAGTTTCTGGAAAATAGTGATTGAATCAATAGTTTCCTCAAAGAGAAATAGAACATTTTCACACTAAAAGTTTCCTAGTTTGTAACACTCCATTTCAAAACTAAAGTGCTAATAACTGAAATTCGATCAGGCACAAATGTTAGCTCAATCTGATTCTGTTGCTGCTCATGATTATGACGAAGGCAGTGAGGTTGACATGAGGAAGATAGAAGAAGTGCTGAGGAAGATGGTATCGAACATCATAGTTGACCATGCATAACTAAGGAAGTAGGTGAAGCCTTTCAATTCACAACATGTGACTGCGAAATTCAAAGAGTCTTCTTCTTCATCAGCTCGAGGCTGCCAGGCTGGAGCTGGAAGCTGGAGTAGTGGAGCTGGACTAAAGTGTTGCTGCTCTGCTGGACTTGGATGGCCAGACGGTGAGAGTCGAGACGCAGAGGAGTGGTGGGTGGAGCACCGAGCACTGGAGTCTGGAACTGGTTTCTCACTTTCTCTTCAGCTCGAACTAAGAGCACTGGAACTTGAAGAGGCTGAAGAGCTCTGTTAACACACTTAATAAAAAAATTTACAGGGGTTAGACGGGTCAACCCGGACCCGACCCGTGTTTTACAGCGGGTCAGACGGGTTAACCGAAAATGAACTACCACTCTTTTTTTATTACCCGAACCCGGGTCGATTCCTGGTCATTTTCAGGTTGGGTTGAAAATTGACACCTCTACCGCCAGCCACGAAGGTGGACCACGAAGACTTACTGACCCACTCCGGCCTCCCTAGCCCTTACACCAACCGCCACAACCATCGTGGTTGCGCCTGACCAGCTGACGGTGGGCGACGAGTGGTCCGTTGGCGACCACGGTTTGTCGCAACGAGCGGGCTGCCAACGACTACGATTGACTGCGCTCGAGCAAGAAACTTTTACAAAATTCGACAATTCGGAAACCAACCTACTATGGCTCTGATAACAATGTTGGAATATACTAAACATGCAATAGTTTAGGGCATAACATAACACATATTTAAGTAATTTCATTGAACGATTGCCTTAGTGGAAGCGGAAACGGATCTGCCTGAGGTTGGGAACACGGTTTGCCGGGCGGGAGGACACGCCATGGGTTAACGGACAATGCCATAGTTTTCACAACTACTTACTTCAATTTAAACTTTAGGGCGACATGGTTTCTCAACTTTGGGCAAGAGACTGAAATCATCATCAGGTTTTCTAACCTTGACACTCCTATACATAGAGGGAATGGTTTGGGCCCTTACTAGAATGGACTCCCACTAACAGGCGACCCATTCCCAAAAACTAACAGGTTGTTATGTGGACTTGATAGATAATGTGCCACTAGTCTCGGTAATCGCCAAAAAAATTTCGTCGTGGAGCTCTGTAATGATTGGTAGTTAGCCTGATTTATTAAGTCTAGATGCGACTGTATTTCTTTCTAGATTAGAGCGGGTTGTAAAATCAATGTATACACAGTGATTTTACTGTTTATATATAGTTTTTTATGTATCGTATTATATGGTCAGTTCGAAATTAAAAAACTTAATGGCTAGTTAGTGTCATTTATGCCGTAATTAAATTATCTACGCACTGTAATTTTTTCAATTTTTTGAGTAAGTATATAATTAAATTTCTCACTTAATGCATTTAATTATTTCGGTCAAATTATAGGACAAACGATGTTAGGTTAAAAAATTAAATACATATATAATAAAAAAAAAATTAGAGTAGGTAGATAATTGAATTTCACCATAAATGTCGTTGTGTTGAGTTTGGACTTACAGAGTCTGAGTTATATTTTTTTAAGTAAAATTTTCATATTTCAACTTATGGCAAAGCGTACAGTCAATCCGTAAGTTCAAATTTAATACTTTTTTGTATCATTTGAATCGCAATTAAAATATCTACTTACTATATTTTTTTAATATTTTTTAATAGATACATAATTTAACTTTTAATTAAATATCAAGTCGTCAAAAATGTAAAAAAATGAATATGTGTAAACGCCACCTCTTGGTGGCGTTTTCCACAAACGCTAATTTGGGTAGTGTTTGTGAAAAAACGCTACTCGGGGTAGCATATGTGTAAAAACGCTACCCGGGTAGCGTTTTTGTAAAAAAGAATTATGTGCTACTACATGTAGCGCTTATGCGTAGATTTCTAAATATTTTTTTTGGATTTATACTTTTGTAAAAAACCATTATGACATGTATACATTTTGAAAAACTTCGCGGAAGGGTTGTAATTGGTTGAACAATTTCATGATCGGAACTCCCAAAAAAAAGCTACTTCTGCTATCTTTAAATTTTTATGCATTATAATCTCATGATCCTCTTGAATTGGATTGTCTAATGGTGCTGATTCCATTCATATCGCAGGATACAATTGTAGTACTGTTATTGCTAAAGTCACTACTGCAATAATATAAGCCATGCTTTCGCTCCAGTTGCTGCAGCTGACAGAGCATGGGGGAAATCTTTTGGCGTCCAGGAGGTAAGAATATTTTGACTGCTTTATCTTTGAGATAGGACAAGTTCTGATTGCAACATACTGTGCTGCAAATTGTAGATGTGTCCCTCCTTTAGATAGTGTGTTTTTACTGCTTAAAAAACGAGAGGGCTTTCTACTCTCCGGTTTGTGCTGCATGCATATTAAGCCCTTATCAGTGGTTGTGCATTAAGCATTACCTACCATCTTTAGGTATACATCATATGTTGTATTGGGGCTTCTAAATCCCAAGAAAAAGTTTGATCTTGTGAACAAATGATTGCATAATTTTTTATGATTAACTTGCAAAACCTATTTGGAAAAATATGAACATACTGTCAACAATTTGGGAAAATGTTGTTTAAGAGCTTAATCTATTTGAAAATGTTAATAGAACAGCCATTAAAATGTGAAGGGAAAATCCTGGGTTCTTGAAATGGTTGTTTTAGATGTATTTATGTCATTTATTGTTGCTTAAGGGAGTTCGAATCAAGGTGAAGATTAGATGATTGGTTCTCTAGTTATTCTTTTCCATAAATCTTGGTACTTAATTTTATTGATATCATTCCTGCTGATCGTGACTGAAGTGTCCAGTAACGTTGATCTAGAAAGGTGCTAAACAATGGCAGATTGCTGCAGGAAATCTCTTCTCCTTACCGCAGGTATCCTTGTTGCTGGCGGGGCTACTGCATATGTGAAATCTCGACTTAGTAGCCATGTCCCTGATTCTTTCGTTAATTCTGATGAGATCCATGAGAATAAGAATTTGAACAAGACTGACAAAGGTTGTCAGAAAGGAAAGAAAAAAACTATAATGAAAGATGGTGGATTAAAGTCACTTCGTGACCTCACATCTATCCTTAAATCTCGCATGGGCAAAATGGGTGCAAGGGATCTTTTTGCTCTGGCAGCTATTGTGGTGAGCTACCTATTCTACACGTAATATAATTTTTTTTACATACTCATATAAAGGAAAAAAAAGATTCCACTCTACGTATATTACATGGTAGCAAGAAGAGGCATAATAGATTGTAAATTTTATCTCATCTTTGTTGAATAAATTGTGTTTACAAGATGAGGCAATAGTATGTATATATACTAATTCAATAGAAACCTAATATATTTAAACTATCTATTCTATCCATAATCTATCTATCTATCTATCTATCTATCTATCTATCTATCTATCTTCAAGCTGGAGCCGAGTAGATGTTTAGAAGTTCCAGCTTGGAAGCTAGAGTATCAAAAGGGGGTTGATGTAGTGCTTTTGTAAATATGTCGGCAAGTTGATTGTCTGCCCGTACGTGAAATAGTCGAAGAAATCCCTCTTGTACTTTGGTGCGCACGAAATGATAGTCAACTTCTATGTGTTTTGTCCGTTCATAAAAAACTGGATTGTTCGCAATGTGTAGTGCTGCTTGATTGTCACAAAATAGGAAGGTGTGTGGTACGGGTTGTTGGAAGCTTCGGAGAAGTGACGCGATCCAAGTGAGTTCACTGGTGCCTAGTGACATGACACGATATTCTGCCTCGGTAGATGAGCGACTGATTGTAGCTTGCTTCTTTGACTTCCATGAGATTAAGGAGCTTCCAAGGAAAATGCAAAATCCAGAGACTGAACGACGTGACTCTGGACATGCGGCGTAATCAGAGTCTGCGATGCCGCTTACTTGTACTGAGTTGTTGGAAGGAAAGAAGAGCCCAAGTCCTGGTGCTTGCTTTAGATAACCAAGCAAATGTATGGCAGCTTGGAGATGTGGAACGCGTGGATTGGAGACAAATTGACTTAAAATTGTGCACAACATATACAATGTCAGATCTGGTGTGAGTAAGGTAGAGGAGGCGTCCAATGATTCTTCTGTATTGTTGGGGATTGGTGAACATTTCTCCTTTTGTGGTCGTGAGTTTTGTTGAAGACATGGGCAAAGCAGAGGGTTTAATGTCGAGGCATCATGCTAGTCGAATCATTCAACAATTGGAGAGTGTATTGACGTTGATTCACGGTGATTCCTGATTGGTTCCGGGCGACTTCAAAACTTAAAAATACTCTCAAAGTACCAAGGTCCTTAAAATGGAAATGTCGTTGTAAGTGGCTCTTCACGCGGTTGATCTCATTGATGTCCTTAAGTAATGCTATGAAGGAGGTGCCCGTTCCTTTTGTGAAGAGGGAGTGGTCTGTAGGACTTTGCATAAAACCGATTTGAAGAATGTCATTAGAGAATGCCTTGTACCATTCTCGAGATGCTTGACGGAGACCATAAAGTGATTTGTGCAATTTGCATACCATGCCTGGTTGTTGTGGGTAACATGTAGGCAGTTCCATATACACTTCTTCATTTAGAGTTCCATTTAGGAAAGCATTATTTACGTCCAATTATATCAGATGCCAATTGCGTATTGCTGCTAGTGAGAGTAGAACACTAAAGGAAACTAACTTTGCAACGGGCGAAAAGGTATCGATGAAATCAACGCCTTCGACTTGAGTGAAACCATGTGCGACCAGACGGACCTTTAATTGATCTATACTCCCATCTGGTTGGTATTTAATGCGATAAACTCATTTGAAAGCAATCGGCGTTTCCCGGTGGGAAGGGGAACGATTGTCCATGTATTTTGTGTTTCCAGTGCAGTAAGTTCGTCTTCCATGGCCTTGCACCATTCAGGATATCTTGCTGCTTGATGATAAAATTGTGGCTCATATGTGGAAGATATCGCAGCAATGCATCGTTTGTAATTGGAGGAAAGACGATGGGTAGAGACGTAGTGTTGGATGGGGTATCGACATGTAGACGCAGAGGTTAAGTAATCCTGCAGATGAGCCAGTGGTCGGGTGATTCGAGTGCTTCGCCGAACAGTGGGAACTGGTGGAGGAAATGGAGGGTGTGGTGTCGTTATAGGTTCAGCGTGCAAATGTTCGTGAGCAGGTTGAGGAAGTGCAACGTGTGGAAAAAAATCGACAATGTCGGTTGAAGAGGTTGCAGTGTGAAAAGGGAATATATGCTCATGGAAGATGACGTCTCGAGATATAAAGAAATACCGCGTTTGAATGTTGTACAACCAATATCCTTTGACTCCGAAAGGGTATCCTATGAACACTGCAGGAATATCTCGTGGAGAGAATTTGTCTCTACTGCTCTTCAACGTTGAGGCGAAACAAAGACATCCAAAGGTCTTCAAATGATCATACGATGGAAGTTTGCCAAATAGTAATTCAAACGGACTCTTGTTGTCGAGAGTGACATATGGAAATCTGTTTATGAGGTAAGTGGAAGTGAGAACGCATTCACCCAAAAATGAAGGGGGAACTCGCGGTTGGAAATAAAGGGCTCGGGCAACATTTAATAAGTGTTGATGCTTTCGTTCGACGACAGAATTCTGCTGCGGTGTTTCAACACATGAGAACTGATGAAGTATGCCCATTCTTTGAAATAGTTGTTGCAAACATTAGCTCCTTAGCATTATCGAAACGAGCCATTTTGATTATAGAGTTGAACTGATTTTTAACCATGACTATGAATTGAGGAAAAATTTTGCTTACATCAGACTTATGTTGTAGTAAATAGGTCCAAGTGCATCAGGAAAAATCATCCACGATTTTCAGGAAGTATGATTGTTTTGAGTGCGTCGGTACACGAAATGGTCCCCAAATATCGCAATGTATAAGCTCAAAAGGCTGTGTAACACTGGATCCATTACTTTTATTAAACGACAGTCGTCTCTGTTTGGAAAGTGTACATATATTGCAATTATTAGTAATATTCCAAGGTTTCAATGAGGGAATAACATGGTTAAGTAGCTTCATAACACCAAGACTTGGGTGTCCAAGTTTATTGTGCCAAAGATTTGAAGACGCATTAGTGACAACATTTACGTTGTACCTATCAGTCTTGGAAGGATCTGAAGTGTCGTTCAACAAACATTTGAGCAAGTAGATTCCTCGATGAAGATCACTCTTCACAATCACGTGTCGTGGGTCCTGAATAAGACATCTCAGCCAGTTATACATTCCATCCGATAAGTGAACGCTTGCTTCCGGAAAGCTTACCAAATATAAAGTAGCTCTAAACTCCTAAGCATAATAATATATATATTTTATTATAAAAAGTACCTTACACTATATTTGCATTTTGGAGAAAAGCACGGTGATATCTGAATTCTGTAGTAAACAACTGACAGAAATTAGGTTAAATTGAAAAGTGGGAATGAAAAGCACATTATGCAGCTCCAACTCAAGGGATAACATCATTGATCCTGCAAATGCAACTTCTAGTCGAGATTGGTTTAGCAAATAAATGGATACGTTGCTAACGGCATGTATTTGTGTAAATAAACTTCGCTCAAAACAAATATGACGAGCTGCTCCTGAGTCGACAATCCAATAACTTGAATTTACATCCTTGAGACTAGAAATATAGGCAAGAAGTTTACCCTGTATAGCCGAACTGACGGTGTTGCTGGAGATCGGATCAATAACGACTTGCATGTCTGCAAAAAAAAATGGTCGACGCAAGAGGTTGCCGATGTGAAGAAGGCGCAACACAAAACAGAGTGTGTATCCTACTGACACAAAATAGAGCACGTAGACCAGACTGTGTATTCTTACGTGAAGAAGGTGGCGCTGCAGTCAACCAGATCGTTACTCTGATACCATATTACTTGGTAGCAAGAAGAGACAAAATATATTGTAAATTTTATCTCATCTTTGTTGAATGAATTGTGTTTACAAGATGAGGCAAGAGTATGTATATATACTAATTCAATAGAAACCTAATAGATTTAAACTTTCTATTCTATCCATAATCTCTAATATCTCTATCCATCTATCTATCTATCTCTATCTATCTATCTATATATGTAATAACGTGCTTTCTCTCGATCAAAGACACGATTTTTAAACTAATGCTACTGTACTCTTTTTGCTGCTCATTGAAGCCCTCAATAGCTATTTTTCTAAAACTTAAATCCATGCTATTGAGGAAAATGTATCATTTTTTGTTGTAGTGGTAGGTTCTCAAGTCTGTACAGAACCACTAACCTGTTCAGACACTATAATTTTGATGGTCTTTCAACTTTTCCTTTTTCTTTCCCCTTTCTGTATTTTCTTGTATATGTATGTCCTTTTTAATGTTCCTGAATGTATACCCTTGTCAAAGGTTAAATGGTGATGCATGCTTCCCCTTATACATGTCTTAGTTCTCCTGCTTGAAGTTGCCCTAATACCCTTGTCAAAGGATATTTTTCAGATAGTTACATGATTACAATTAGAAGGTTTGAGTCTTGATAAGATCTAAAACTTTTGGTTAGATTGGTAGTTGAAAATATTTTGTTTGCACTCTTTTTGCATGACTAATAGATTTTTGTGTGCCATCCTATTGTCAGTTTAAACCTGAACCCTTCTTATTTACCCACGTTTTCTTCAAACCTAAAAGGCATGCATGTTCGAGACTTGACATGGAATACATAGATCAGTATATATATGTGATAATGTACATATTTAAGTATGGTTAGTTTAGGTGATTTAACTTCAAAATCAATATTTACCATGGTCCATTCTTGTTGCAGGTTCTACGGACCTCTTTGAGCAATAGATTGGCAAAACTCCAGGGTTTCTTATTCCGTGCTGCATTTCTTCGTCGAGTTCCATTATTTTTCCGGTTAATATCTGAAAATATCCTTTTGTGTTTCCTTCTTTCTACCATGAATTCAACTTCAAAGTACGTAACGGGGACACTTAGTCTACGATTCAGAAAGATATTGACCAAACTCATCCACAGTCACTATTTTGAGGTAAGATAGTTGTCTGGGTGAATCAAACTTCATCAATTTTCTTACAGGTTATGACTTCTATAATATTACTACTTCTAGCATTTTTAATACGTGACTAGTTTTGTTTTTTTTAAATGTTGAATGGTAGAAACATAATATTTATGTGCATTTTGTTAGTTCTCAGAAATTAACGTTTTGTGCGTGCATCCAGAGTTCTTTTGACGACATTTTAGAAGGTTGAGTATTTGAGTTTGCATGCATTTGTTATTGTCAATCCTATTTTCTGGTAAAAGTTAGTTGTGAGAGTTTCACCTCTGTAGAGAAGTATACCTCTTACTTTTCTGGCAATGCGATGCATCCTTGGGAAGAAAAGGAGAGCAAATGTAGAAAGTGGCAAGGGTAATCCTTCTCTAAAGAAACTGCTCTTTTATTATTTGTGATTTTCCAATGAGGAAAAAGGAACATTATTTTGCCCCTCCTGGCAGTTAACTGCTCCTACACACTATTGGGGAACTTCCACATAAAATGGACTTGCTTCATTTTAAATTCATTCCTATGACTAAAGTTCTAGGGCTTTGGATGAGAGCGCTTTAGCAGTCTCACTTGGGAAGATGCTATAATCAATGATACAAATCCTGGGTAGCGACAATGACTTTATTAGTGTGTCTGTTTCTAACTTTTCTAACTGAAACCCACACTAATAAGTCACGGAGGATTAACTCAACAAAGTGTAAAGTTTGGAAATGTGGTTTTCTCATTATAATGGCATTTGTTGTTTGGAATTCTAACTGTTTTATGTGTACCCGTGTGTGGCATCTCTTTGCGTTATTTGAATGGTTCAACTTATGAATAGGGATCGAATGTGTTAGATATTTTAGTGTAATTGGATTGACTAGTTGACCGATAAGATCATAATATCTCATTAAACAAGTTAGGAGGGTGCGGAGTGCACGCTTGTTTAAGTATATTATGATTCACTGTATCGAAGATTCATCAGTTGATTAGAGACGAGGCAATGTGGGTCAAAGGGGCAGTGCCCCTGGCGGGGCTGGCTGGGGTCGAGCTATTCTAAAAATTCATAGTCACTATTCTAAAAATTCATTGTAAATTTGAATTTTTAGAACTAATGACTTAACATTTTAACCTCAAAATTTCCGGGTTTTGGACACTTGCTTTAGAGCCAAGTATTAGGCCGAACCTTTGCTATTACTTCGGCTCCAAGTCATCATCCTAAGGTGTCCCTTTGGTTTTGGAGCCAAATTTTGAATCCAAAAGTCATGTGGTGGCCGAAATGAGGTATGCCTTGGCCAAAGGGTGTAGTGTCTCTTCCAAGGGGCATAGTGTCTCTTTCAAAGGGTGTGGTGTCTCTTCCAAAGGGTGTGGCAAACACTATAAATTGGTCATAGGTGAGGTCCAAAATTTTATCCAAAAACATTCACAATCCTTCTCAAGTTCTAGTTCAGTATTCTGATTTTATCCGATTGAAAGTTTGGATGCCTCCAAATTGTTTCAATCTGAAAGTGTCGTCACGACTTCAGAATAATCCAAACAACCATTCGAAAGTTCAACCACAATACATTCGAAAGTTCAACAACAGAATGTTTCTGCTGCCAGACTTAAAAAAATGAGTGGCTAGTACTATTTGTCTGTTTAAATGATTCTCCTCAATATTTATGTTTTTCTTTAGCATGATTATTCCTTAGGTGGTCCTAAAATAGATGCAACCCTTTTCCATTTACTGCTAGCTCTTTGATGTTAGTATTTTTACATTGCTTTCAGAACATGGCGTACTACAAAATATCACATGTTATTGATCGCCGGATATCTAATCCTGAGCAACGTATTGCAAGTGATATCCCAAGGTTTTGTTCGGAGTTGAGTGACCTTGTGCACGATGATCTGGCAGCTGTCGCGGATGGCTTACTTTACACCTGGCGCTTGTGCTCTTATGCAAGCCCAAAATATATTTTCTGGATTTTGGTATTATTCTCTTAAATTGTTGGAGGATGAGATTAAGTGCTAACCTCATAGAGGCGGCAATTTCTCTTTTTACAGTTTTTCAATGAATGCTTGATGTTGTTTTCCAGGCTTATCTGTTAGGAGCAGGAACTGCAATCAGGATTTTCTGTCCTGATTTTGGGAAGTTAATGTCGAAAGAGCAACAGTTGGAAGGAGAGTACCGGCAGCTTCATTCACGGTTAAGGACTCATGCAGAGAGCATTGCCTTTTATGGAGGAGAGAAAAGGGAAGAGTCTCATATCCAGCAAAAGTTTAGTACTCTCGTTAAACACATGAAAGATGTTCGTCACGGTCATTGGTGGTTTGGCATGATTCAAGAGTTCTTGTTGAAGTACCTTGGTGCTACGGTTGCTGTCGTCTTGATTATTGAGCCCTTCATTGCTGGTAACCTCAAATCTGATACATCAACCGTAGGACGAGCTCAGATGTTAAGCAATCTGAGATACCATACCAGTGTTATCATGTCACTGTTTCATTCCCTCGGAACACTTTCTATGATCCCTAGTAGGCTTAACCATCTCAGGTATTCTCGATATCCTTTTAGCCAAGACTGTTAATGATATAGCAGAAGATTCTCTTTACCTTATTTAGTTCCTTTGTCACTTGATGCATGTAGTGAGAGTTTAAAATATCATGTAGGAAGCCAATGTGCTCTTAAGGATACTTGTCGTAAAATCTCTTCCAATTTTGACAGGTTGCTGAATTTTTTTTAAAGATTTAACCTAGTAAATGAAGGCGTGCCTATCACTCTTTCACCACTATCCACACCCTACACTTTGAACTTGAAGGAGATAGGAGGATTATTGTAGATGTCCATCCAGACACAATATTGTCCTTTATGTAAAAAGTTTATCTGTTTGTTTCGTTGGAAAATAGCTTCAGGTTGATATTTTCTGATTTTTTTAAGCTTCATGTGTTATTTCCAAGTTGATGTCCACTGACTTATTCTCCAATCTCTAACTTCTACTTTTCCGTTCACAGTGGTTATGCTGACCGCATTAATGAGTTGTTGGTTATATCGAAAGAGCTAAGTGCTGGTTGTGATAAATATTCACCGGAAGGAAATGGAAATCAAAATTTCTTCACCGAATCTAATTATATAGAATTTTCTGATGTCAAGGTGCCAATCTTCTTGAACATTTTCTTTCCTTTCTCATAGTTATATTTATGTTTTCTCATAGCAAATAGCATTATCCAGGTTGTTACCCCCACTGGTAATGTTCTAGTGAAGGATCTAAGCCTCAGGGTTGAGTCAGGTTCAAACTTGTTGATTGCAGGTATATTTACGCCTAAAACTTTACGTTTTTGTACCTTTCGTTCCCATTTTTTTTAAATCTTTTCCACTTATATGGCTAAGCTGAAGTACTTTTCCCATGCATGTCCTAATTTCTTATGATGCTGTAGAGAAAGAACTAAGACATCCACTTCTGTAGCTTTCAATTAACCTATTCTGTTTTGGCCCCCCAAAAATAAATTAATCTATTCTGGAAGCTTTTCCTTCTTAAACAAGTGCTACTTGTATCTAAATAAATCCAAGGTTTAACGAGTAATTGTCTCAGCATCACATCTTGTATGTGATTTTATCTGGATGTCCCATTTTGTGAACGTTAAGTATCTTTTAGTTTGTGAAGGTGTAATGTGGTGTTTAAACTAAAGGGGGCCATAAAACTGTCTTGATATAAAAGATATAGACCTTTCAGTTGCTAACTATTGTATTACATACCCCAGTCACTAACACAGTAGTCACTATGAGTATGGCTCGTCTAGCTTATAATGGTTATCTTATTACGCTAAGCACTGCCAAAAGGAATTTTATTGCAAATGGGAGTTATTCTGCAACTGCTGCTTTTGTAATAATCATGCTCTAGGTTCTTACTGCAGTGATGCTAACATAAACTTATGGATTTTTCTACTGAAGGGCCAAATGGCAGTGGGAAGAGTTCACTTTTCCGGGTTCTAGGAGGTCTCTGGCCACCTGTGTCTGGCCGTATAGCAAAACCTGGGGTTGGCTCCGACCTTAATAAGGAAATATTTTATGTGCCACAGAGACCATATGCTGCTGTAGGGACACTTCGTGACCAGCTGATCTATCCTCTTACATCAGACCAGGAGACTGAACCACTAACAGATATTGGGATGGTTGAACTTCTAAAAAATGTAAATGCTTTCAGCTTATTCTCAGCATATAAAGTTCAATATTATAATTCCTCAGGAAAAAAAAAGTATATGATGCGATCCTCCTAACAGAACTGTTTCGGAAAATATTTCTCTAGGTTGACCTTGAGTATCTGTTAGATCGTTATCCACCTGGAAAAGAGATAAATTGGGGTGATGAGTTATCCTTGGGAGAGCAGCAGAGGTTAGGGATGGCTAGACTGTTCTACCACAAGCCTACGTTTGCTATTCTTGACGAGTGTACTAGTGCTGTTACTATCGATATGGAGGAACGGTTTTGTGCTAAAGTTCTTGCTATGGGAACATCATGCATTACCATATCTCAACGCCCAGCTCTAGTCGCATTTCACGATGTGATGTTGTTCTTAGATGGTGAAGGAGGTTGGAGTGTGCACTCCAAGAGGTTGACATCTCGGCTACCTTCTCCGTTTGTGTTTTGTTCTTCTGGGATGTATATATAAATATGTCTCAATGATGAGGGAATTGCAGGGATGGTTCCCTAAACGTTGCTGAAGCTGAAGTTAATACAATGAAGCTGCCTTTGACAGACCGCCAAAGTGATGCCCTGACTGTCCAGCGGGCGTTTGCAACCACGGGAAAGGCATGAAAATTCAACATTTTTTTGTTAAATTGGAGGGGTTATTAGACTCCTTGGAGTTATTCTTAAAATCTCTTGTTGACATGGATCAGGACTCTGCTTCATCAAATGCCGAGATACAGTCGTACATCTCAGAGGTGCTAGCGAAATCTCCTCCTCTAGGTCATGTTAGTCCATTGCCGGTGGTACCACAATTGCATGGAAATTCAAGAGTATTACCTCTGAGAATTTTTGGTATGCTCAAAGTTTTGGTAAGTGCGTTTTTAAGAGTTGTAGATCATATTTACCCGTGTTGTTTCTCTTACCTTTCCTTATATAGTCCATTCTTTTCTTGTACTCACATTCAAATGTAACATGACTTTTAACGAATATGCTTGTTTGTCAGTAGCCTTCTTTACAAATGCATACACACATACACACTATATAAGGATAAACACACTATTGCTTTGTTGTTAGTCTCATTTAAACGTTTTGTGGGAGGTCTCTCTCTCACACACACACACACAAACACACTTCATGGGGCGGCCACTGACTTCGTCCTGGTAAAAGATTAAAAAAAAAATCAGTAGTTCAATCCACTTCTTGTATCTAATTTGCAGGTACCTACTTTGCTAGACAAACAAGGTCTACAACTACTTTCAGTTGCTATGCTTGTTCTCTCAAGAACATGGATATCGGATCGTATTGCTTCATTGAATGGTAAATATCTGTGCAAGTAATCTTAGAGATGATCAATCTTTTTAATATACCATTGTTGTTTACAGGAACCACTTTTAAGTATGTATTAGAGCAAGAGAAGACATCATTTTTCAGGCTGATCGGAAAAAGCGTTCTTCAAAGTGCCGCCTCCTCCGTTGTGAACATTTCTTTAATGTAATTCATTCTTCAATTAGTCTTCTGATAAGGTCCTTACTTTTGGCTTATACAAAATGCTTGCAAATCTCCACTCTTTAGTATGATTTATGTTGGGATATTAGCCGCTGCTAATTCCGCCTTGCAGGATCTTAGGACTCGATGGATTAAGAGAAAAACGCACAAGACACAAAGATTTACGTGGTTCACCAATTTGGCTACGTCCACGGCTCACACCCACACTTTCAATATAGACAAATATTGTTACAGATTGTATCGCACTCTAAAACACTCACTCCGTATTTTTGGCTCACAATACAACACTATTTTCTCCCACACTCAAGACACCAACAACCAACTCTTCTCTCAAATTCGTGATTCAAGTCTATAGTTGCTTCAGCATTGTTGGCATCTTATAGACCACAGAAGTTGTCAAACTTCAGTGGCTTACCCACCTTCATGAGTGACCTGTCCACCTTGTTGAGTGGCTTGCCCACCAGAAGAGTGACTTCTCCACTTCAGCAAGTGCTCCACTTCAGTAAGTGGTGGTGGTGGCCCGAAAGTCTCCATCATAAAAAATCTCCCACTTGGAGACTTTACTCCACCTGTATCCATGGGTGAAATGGGTGTGAGGCTTACATGTCTTCTATTGTTGAAGACCCACTGAAGCTGAGCACAGCTTCAGTTTTTCTGTGGTGACTGACTTGGTTAACATGTCAGCTGGGTTTTTGCTGCCTTGGATCTTCTCGAATGTTAAAACTCCATCCTCTAGTAGAGACCTGGCGAAGTGATAACGAAGTCCAATATGCTTGGTCCTTGAATGAAATGCAGAGTTCTCTGCCAAATGTACCGCACTTTGACTATCACTATGCAAAACATTCTTTACCTGTCTTAAACCCAATTATGCTAACAAACCTTGTAACCATATCATCTCCTTGCTTGCCTCAGTGACTGTGGTTGATCAATCTGTTGTGTGCTGCTCTGCGGTTGTTCCTCTGACTGAGGACTCTCTAGTGCTTGTTGCACTATACTTCGGTCTGGGACATCATCTGGACCAACGTACATAGGATCGCTCTGAGCTACACTACTAGGCTGTAGTGTATTTCTGTCCTTGTACATCACCCTTTCATTAAATATCACGTCTCGACTTCTGATCACCTTCTTGGTCTGGTCATCCCAGAACTTGTACCCAAGCTTATCCCCACCATATCCGATGAAGGTGTATTTTATTGACTTTGAGTCAAGCTTCCCCCTAGCCTGATCACTAATATGCACATATGATGCATAACCAAAAACTTTCAAATGAGAAAGTTTTACCTCTTTTCCGCTCCATACCTCTTCTGGTATTCCGAACTCTAGCGGAACTGATGGTCCACGGTTGATCAAGTATGTTGCTGTATTGACTGCCTCTGCCCATAAATGCTTGGGCAGTCCTACATGTATTCGCATGCTTCTGGCTCTCTCAGTCAATGTCTGGTTCATTCGTTCTGCTACACTATTCTGATGTGGTGTCTCTGGCACAGTCCTTGCTAGTCTAATGTCATTCTCAAAGCAGAACTTCATGAACTCATGGTCATCATACTCGCCACCGTTGTCGGATCTCAAAGTTTTGATCTTTAAACCTGTCTCATTTTCTACCATGGCTTTCCATATCTTGAACATTTCAAATACTTCAGATTTATGTCTCAAGAAATAAACCCATACCTTTCTGGAATGGTCATCAATGAAAGTCACAAGATATGACTTTCCGCCAATGGATGAGACAGTGGTTGAACCCCAAACATCCGTGTGAACAAGCTCAAGTTTTTCCTGCTTTGCTGCTCTGCCACTCTTTATAAAGCTACCTCTCTTATGCTTCCCAAAGATGCAGCTTTCACACAAGTCAGTGTCAACTGACTTCAAGTCTGGTATTCTTCCCTTGGAATGCAGTGTCTTGAGACCCTTGTCCACTCTTGGACTTGGACTTGCCCCCTCCATTCTGCTTTGAATCCCTGCCTTTGCTCTATACGTTCAAAGCTGACCCTGAGCTAGAAGCACCATTCGACTGATTTCGAATTTCTTCAGTCATAATGATGTTGACCACATCATCAAACTTCAGAGTTTTCTTTTTACCTACAGATCCGCTGATTGCAGTGACTGTGCCTTTCCAACTATTGGGCAACTGCCCAAGAATTAGACAGACATGTATCTCTTCAGTGAACGTCATGCCCACTGCTTCTAGCTCTTCTGTCACTTCTTTGAACTTGCTGAGATGATCTCTGAATGGTGTTCCTTCTGACATCGTCATATTGAACAACTTATTTATCAGATGAATCTTGTTTGCTGCAGAAGGCTATTCGTACATACTGGAGAGGGCCGCCATGAGAGATGCGGTTGTCTTTTCATTCTTGATGTTGTAGGCCACTGATTTTGACAGTGATAGTCTTATGTGTCCGAGAGCTTTCCGATTCAGTACCACCCAATCATACTCTTTCATTTCCTCTGGTTTCTTACCCAAAGGAAAATATAGATCCTTCTGGTACAGTCTGTCCTCAATTTGCATCTTCCAGAATCCAAAATTTGTGCCATCAAAATGAGAAATTTTGGACTCTTTCTCTAACGCCATTGCTCCCACTCGAACAGATAGGATGAATACGAAGATTATTTCGCCGAATAATTTCCGTAAACGTCTTCCTTGCCTTAGATTCACCAACCGAAGGCTCTTATACCAATTGTTGGGATATTAGCCGCTGCTAATTCCGCCTTGCAGGATCTTGGGACTCGATGGATTAAGAGAAAAACGCACAAGACACAAAGATTTACGTGGTTCACCAATTTGGCTACGTCCACGGCTCACACCCACACTTTCACTATAGACAAATAGTGTTACAGATTGTATCGCACTCTAAAACACTCACTCCGTATTTTTGGCTCACAATACAACACTATTTTCTCCCACACTCAAGACACCAACAGCCAACTCTTCTCTCAAATTCGTGATTCAAGTTTATAGTTGCTTCAGCATTGTTGGCATCTTATAGACCACAGAAGTTGTCAAACTTCAGTGGCTTGCCCACCTTCATGAGTGGCATGTCCACCTTGTTGAGTGGCTTGCTCACCAGAAGAGTGACTTCTCCACTTCAGCAAGTGCTCCACTTCAGTAAGTGGAGGTGGTGGCCCGAAAGTCTCCATCATCAACAATTTATACAGACAAGCGTATGACGACGCGCAACATTTTGCCTTTAAAATAATTGAGTGGTAGAAGCCTGTTTTAATGTAAATTTTGTATATCCTGAAATATATTTCAATAATATGGAGCATTTGTCACTAAGACAATATTTTTTTTATTTTTTGCTTTTCTATAAGTGCTGGGATCTCAAAATATGAAGTATAAACAACCTTGAGTGGTCTTGTTTTCTGTTCCTTTTTCCATTCTGAAAATTGAGTGAGATTTACTGAGGTTGCAAATCATTTTTTTGCTGAACTGAGTGATTCTTGTATATGCTTGTCAAATATGCATGATTAACTTGTGACTTACTGTTGTTTATCAAGTAAGATAATTTGAAGAACAGCAGAAAATATAAGCAAAATATGAAGAACTTGGATTTTTTATTTGATCTGCAATTGAGAATTTATACAAGAGTTACTACATATTTTTAGCTAATTAATCCACTAACTCCACTACTTCCACTACTTCACTATTTTTAGCTAATTATTCTACTACTTCCACTATTTTTAGCTAATTATTTCACTACTTCCACTATCTTTAGCTAATTATTCCACTAATATGAAAAAACTAATTTTAACTAACACTCCTCTTAAATCAGGTTGTTGCAAACTCCCAATATTTCCCTAAGAAGTAATACTTGACCTCGAAGTGTTTTGTCATTCAATTCATAGCTCACGTTTTATCCTGAAGAACCTTCTTAATTGCATGTGTCAATCATGACAAGCTCCTCCTTCATTGCAACTAGTCATTTCTTATCAATCTTGGCTTCCTCATGTCCTTCAGGTTCAAGGACTGCAAGATTGCATCTTTGATAAATCTCAACAATAGATCTTAACCCCCTAACAGATTGATCATCTGCCAGTTCATCATCATCAAAGCAGACGCTTTCGCCTTCAACTGTAGGATAAACAAAAGAACAAGTCTGGAAGAGTTTGTCCTTGATCTGATCCAACTCTGAGCGAAGCGTATCCACGGTCACATTTGCAATCTCAAGTTGACATTTGGTGTTCCTTATGACTTCCTTTGCATGAGCTTCAGATTCTCTACAGTCAGCAAGTTCATTCCTTAGGGTTTTCACCAGGTTTAGGGTTTCAGAGAGCTCCATACGGAGTGTATGGACATCGTGATGTGCAGACTCTGCGATGTCTTCTTTGATTGTGAAAGCAGATTGCTCCTCCTCTAATGGATTGAGTGCAAAACTATTTCCCTTCATTTTGATCCTAAAGAGCTCCTTACCACTAGGATATATAATAGTGCACTTTTTATCTTCAAACAACAGCTTGAAATTCGTTTCTAGCAATTGACCAACACTAAGCAAGTTTTGATCAATTTCAGGCACATATAACACTTCATCAATCAGCTTCGTACCTGAATTGCTATTTATAGCTACTTTCCCTTTTCCTTTAACAGATATGAACTTTCCATTTCCAATTTTCACTTTGGAAAGAACTGACATGTCAAGTTGGTTGAAAAGTCTCATATCACCAGTCATGTGATTAGTGCATCCACTATTGACCAGCCACCCATCACTCGATGCTCCTGTTGTGAAGCAAGAAGCCGCAAACAGATGTTCCTCCTCTTCTTCATGGACAGCAACTTGAGTTTCTCTATTCGGCTGATTGTATTTTTCAGGGCAAATCTTTTCTGCATGTCCCATCTTCTGACACCTCCTGCATTTTATGTCTGGCCTCTTCCAACATTTGTAGTGAGGATGGTTCTCCTTATCACAATGCTTACAAGGAGGAAGAGTTCCTCCATTTTGTCCCATTACTGCCGCACTTGACTCGCCATCACTAGAATTAGGCTTGCCTTTCCATTTCTTCTCCTTACTCTTCTGGTTTAAGTGCGGCTTGGCCTTCAAAGCACCTTCAATTTCCCCTTCTTCACGCATCAATCGTCTTTGCTCTTGAGCTTGAAGAGCACTAAGGAGCTCTGCCAATTTGAGAGTTGACAAGTCCTTGGTGTTCTCCAATGAGGCAATGGTTGCTTCAAATCTCTCAGGAAGAGAGACTAATATCTTATCCACAATTCTGATATCCTTCATCTCCTTACCAAGTATTCTAACCTGGTTTGCGAGTCCCACCAATCGATCTGAGTATTCTTGGATGGTCTCAGATTCCTTCATTTGCTCCTTTTCGAATTCCCTTATCAAGTTCAGAGATTTCATGCCCTTATCCTCTCATCTCCTTTGTATTCTTCTTCGAGGAAGTCCCAAATTTCATTGGCTGACTTTATGGACATGATTCTACTAAAAATTGCAGGTGAGACAGCTTAATAAAGGCATGACTTGGCTCGTGCCTTTCTCATCTTCTTCTCCTTTTGAACCTTGATTTGAGCAAGTGTGGGGTTGGGTGGAAAAGCTGGAATTTCATAATCTTCTTCAACAGCCTCCCACAGATCAGTGCCCTCCATGTAAGCTTCCATTTTGACAGCCCAAGCTTGGTAGTTTGAGCCATTGAATTTTGGTGGAGCAACACCTGAGAAGGATTCTTCCATTTGATGAGAGCTTAGAGTGTTTATGGGTGGATGATCTCAAGAAATCGACAATCACACAACCTCACAAATCCCTCAAGAAATTAAGCTATGGGTGAATGATCTCAAGAAATCGACAATCACTCAACCTCACAGATCCCTCAAGAAATTAAGCTTTGATACCACTGTTGTTTATTAAGCAAGATAATTTGAAGAACAGCAGAAAATATAAGCAAAATATGAAGAACTTGGATTTTTTATTTGAGCTGCAATTGAGAATTTATACAAGAGTTACTACCTATTTTTAGCTAATTAATCCACTACTTCACTATTTTTAGCTAATTATTCTACTACTTCCACTACTTCACTATTTTTAGCTAATTATTTCACTACTTCACTACTTCCACTATCTTTAGCTAATTATTCAACTAATATGAAAAACCTGATTTTAACTAACACTTACAGGGTAGGAAAAAAAAAGGCCACGACCTTTTAAGTTTGCAGTTTTATCAATTTGTTTCCCATTTAGTGGGAGCTCAAGACCTTTTCAAGGAGATTTCTTTTTTTGTGGTCTTCACATTTTAGGGTTCATACTTAACTCTTACTCTGGTGCAGGCTTTTAACAGCGACATTGGCTCTTGGGTGGAGGATTAGTTTGACTCAGCATTTACTAAATAATTACCTCAGAAACAACGCATTTTACAAGGTACCCATTATCTCACCATGCCAAGAGGCTGTAGTATGCGTAGGAAAATGATTGGGATAATATTATTTCGATTATTAAAAACCATTATTTAGATTGTTAGATATTTTAGTGTAATTGGATTGAATAGTTGACTAATATGATCATAATATTTCATCAAACAAGTCAGGAGGGTGCGGAGTGCACACTTATTTGAGTATATTATGATTCACGGTATCAGAACTTCATCGGTTGCTTAGGGACTTCTCCCCTAAGCAATGAGGGGTTCAAAAGGGGCAACGCCTCCTTCGCAGGGGTCCGGGAGCAGCGCCCC
This sequence comes from Chamaenerion angustifolium, assembly GCA_946814005.1. Taxonomy (NCBI): domain Eukaryota; kingdom Viridiplantae; phylum Streptophyta; class Magnoliopsida; order Myrtales; family Onagraceae; genus Chamaenerion; species Chamaenerion angustifolium. Next base: position 2,158,099 of record OX328281.1, read on the forward strand.
TGTGCAAGGTCCAAGTGGCAAGAGCGAATTTTGTTTTTTTGATAAAGTTACTATTCTAAAAATTTATTAATCACTTCTTTCTGACCCCAAAAATCCCAGTTTTGGACACTAACCTCTAATCACTTACTTTGGCGCCAAGATTGATCTGAAAATGTGCAAGGTAACTTTGGCGCCAAGTTTTGATCTGAAAGGTGACAGTCTCTTTGGCGCCATTTTTCGTCCAAAATGGGCGAGACACTCTGTAAATTGGTCATGTTTCTGGTTCGAAGATCACACAACAAACAAACACATACCCAAGTTCTTGTTCAGATTCTGATTTTATCCGATTGAAATTTTGGGTGAACCACCAAATAGTTTCAATCTGAAAGTGTCGTCACGACTTCAGATCAATCCAAGAAATCCTCTCGAAATTTCTACATAGACTAAGAGCATCTCTGCTCAGCCGTAATGTAACTTGAATATTATATGATTCCATATTGAATAGAATATCGTTTCAAATTCGGTAGACTAGGGTGGGAATATACTGTTTGATCTCAAGCAAGAATCCTAGTCTATCTCCAGCTTTTTCATTTTGTTCTAAAACATGACTCGTTTAGAAACATAACATAATGAAACTAAGGAAAGTCCAAATCCACAGGTCTTCAAGAAAATCGATGCAGATCAAAGAATAACTCATGATCTTGAAAAGTTGACGAAAGACTTGTCAAGTCTGGTACCTGGAATGGTGAAGCCATCTGTGGACATTCTTTGGTGAGTATCTTTGTTAACTTTTTGGTGATCAACATAAAAAAGCAACTCTTTCTCTCCCTCTGTATATATATTAATTTGGGGGGTGTTTCATTCTATAAGGTTTACTTGGCGAATGCAAACACTGACGGGTAGGAGGGGTGTTGCTGTCCTGTATGCGTATATGTTTCTGGGGCTTGGTTTCTTTAGGGCAGTAACTCCCGACTTTGGGGATCTGACTGCTCAGAACCAACAGCTTGAAGGAATTTTTAGGTAATATATTCCTAATTAACAAGCAGTATTAGACTGTATATCTGAACATTAATCCTAACTCTACCCCTTGGTTGAATTAGGTCCATGCATGAGAGATTGTGTTCTCATGCTGAATCAGTAGCATTTTTCGGCGGCGGTGCTAGAGAAAGAGCTGTAAGCGACTTAATACCATGCTATATTATATCCTTACACTTACAGATGTAATTTCGTTGACTATTGTTTACAGTGAGGTTGACACTGATGTTATCCTTTTATGCATCCTAAATAAGATGGTTGAATCAAGATTCAAGGAGCTTCTGGACCACTCTCTTTTGCTAATGAAACGGAAATGGTTATTTGGTATCTTGGATGACTTCATCACCAAGCAACTTCCTCATAACGTCACATGGGGGCTCAGTTTGCTGTATGCAATGGAACACAAGGGAGATAGAGAATTAGTCTCCACTCAAGGTTATTTTCATGTGTCAAATATTATTATTGGTTGGGTTCCAAAATATCCTTTACTCTCTTGTTGCTCAAATTCTATTACACATGTATGCATAGGTGAATTGGCACATGCCCTGCCGTTCTTGGCGTCTGTTGTATCTCAGAGCTTTTTGGCCTTTGGAGATATACTCGAGTTGCACAGAAAATTCCTTGAGCTCTCCGGTGGAATCAATCGAATCTTTGAACTTGAAGAATTTCTCGATGCTGCCCACTCTGGTACTGTGTTTCCCCTTGCAGATGTCTACCCTTTAGCAATTCTTTTTAAAATATTTCTAGCTTCTAGATGAGCAGTCGTAAATCAATCACGATTACAGTTTTAACATCTTTACCATTAAACTTTAATCCATCATGAACGGCTTCCTCTTCTGTGAATCTTCTGTTAACATTTCCTGCATTTTTTATACAACGGTGCCAAAAAATTCGTCTCTACTATTCACAGGGGAAATTGCAGGTGATGTTCCTTTGGCATCATCCGAGAGGAGCTATCCTTTGGAAGATATTATAACCTTCTCCGAGGTTGACATCGTTACTCCATCACAAAAGTTATTGGCGAGGAAGTTGTCATGTGATATTGAACCTGGGAAAAGCTTGCTCGTCACTGGTAGGATCTACAGTTTCTTTTTACGCAGTTGATTATGTTATGTCATGTACATGTTAATAATTGAAGATGCAAAAATTATTGACAGGGCCTAACGGGAGTGGTAAAAGTTCAATCTTTAGAGTTCTGAGAGGTCTCTGGCCCATAGTGAGCGGAAAACTCACCATACACGCCCAATCGACAAGCGAAGCTGGACGAATCTTCTATGTTCCACAACAACCTTATACTTGCTTAGGAACTTTAAGGGATCAAATTATATACCCACTTTCACATGATGAAGCCAAGCTTAGACTAGCAAACATCCCTAGAATAAACGGTAAGAAATGAGATGTGTCATTTCCATATCTGCACTTGTGCTTTCTAGAACTCATTTTTCTCTGAGTTTGCTATGTTAACGTGGTTCATTAATTTAGGTGAAGAACCAATTCTGGAGACACGTTTGAAAGCGATTCTTGAAAACGTACGATTGACTTACTTGCTGGAGCGGGAGGAAGGCGGGTGGGATTCTAGTCAAAATTGGGAAGATGCATTGTCTGTTGGAGAACAGCAGAGGTTGGGGATGGTAAGTATTGTTATAATCCTTTCACATTCAATCTATCATCATCATTTCTATGGGGTATTAAAAATCGGAAGATTTCTGTATAATCATGATCCTTTTTCCCCCCTGTTCGTTTAAAGGCACGTCTTTTCTTCCACCGACCAAAGTTCGCCATTCTCGACGAGTGCACCAAGTATGTCAATAACTCCCCTCATTCTTTTTTCTTTTTCCGAAAGCAATTGCGTATAAGAAATTGTGCTTACTCTTTCTTTTTGAAGTGCGACGAGTGTGGACGTGGAAGAACATTTATACCAGCTTGCAGCAGAGATGGGCATCACCGTGGTCACTTCTTCACAGGTAAAGTTACATTCCATTAGCTTTTCATTTCTGCATTGGATGGTAAAAATTTACTTTGCCTCCAAACTTATTACATTAGTTTGGACGGTGTTTAAGAATCCTTATTACATTGTTTCTTCAAAACTTGCCCTTTTTCGTTTCATCTATTTTACGTTGTTGCTCCGTTTGGCTATATTTCGGTAAAATATAGACGGAATTAGTTTTAGAATTTTCAGAAGTGACTCCATACTTTTTGAAATGTTCTAATTTGGCCCATCAAGAACTGTTACAATGTCCCAATTGAGTCCAAACTCACGATTGACTTGACCCCCAATTAGGGTGTGGACTCAGGACCCATATTGGGGATCCAATGAGCTCTTGCAGGTGTAATTTCAGCATTTCAAAAAGTATTGGAGCTAATTTCGTTAGTTTCGATGGAAAAGAGGTGTAGGGGGCAAAAGTGTCATTTTATCATAATCATGTACTTGCGCTAAAACCTTCATAGTTCATATATGCTAGGAAATGATTTGATTTTTTTTTTGACAGCGTCCTGCCCTGATACCATTTCACGCACTAGAACTGCGGCTTATCGACGGTGAGGGCCGCTGGGAGTTGGTCACATTAAGCAATAATAATAGGGTAGCTTCCGGTAAAAATCATAGTCTCTGCAATCCGACCTGCGGTTGATTACGGTGCTCAATAAGTCGATACACACCAATTTAGGTAAGTGTGCTGTTAGATCCTTTTGTCTAGATCATCATTGAAAGGGAAGAAAGAATATAGCTCGTGTAGTAAGAAGTGAGAAATTTGTGTCTTATAATTATTATACGTTCTTATAAATTCATTAAATATATGAACAATTGTTTGTAATCCTCTCAGGTCCTAAGTTTCACTTTATCCAATTTCTTTTACAAATTACCTAATGCTTCACGGTACTTTTGCTTTTTCACTATTGTCTTTGGGTAGACTTAATTAATAATATTATATTATTTTTTAGCTATGTCATTATTTTTTTCTTTTGGTATATAGAAGTGAGATTCGAATTTGATTTGCCCATAATTCGTTTTTATTAATTAGTCCAATTAATTTTAGATAGCTTTACCCGATGTTCGCATCATATTAATACGAATTTGTTCAGTTGATCTCATTCTCATTATTTCATTTTGGGATAACAAAAAATACTACGATCATATACTATAAAAGCCCTACTACAAGTCCAAATTTGTTCAAAGGACGTTACTTGTTTTATGTTTGGTTCTCGGGCTATTTAATGAGCTAAAAATTGGCCATGGACTTGTAAACTTGCCTTGGTTGAGCTTGAGATTCCTTTCAATTTAGTCTGAGTTAGAGTTGTCATCTAGGAGGTCTCAGTCGTGTGTGTTGCCATTTCATTTGGATCATAAGTACTTATCCCTTCAAGCCACTGAACAACGATGTCGAATTCTGACAGAGAACCAAAAACTTCCCGTAGAAAGAAAGAGTGAAAAAACCATAGTCTCTCAAAAGCATGCTGCATCTTATTCTTTTGTCCAAACATAATGTCACAAACAGAACCTCCCAAACACCACATCCACATAAATAAAAACACGTTCCAACCAACCACACTGACTCAATAAACAACACGAACTCTCACCAAACATTGCTTAGGCTGTCTGTCCAGACAAAGCAAGAAGCATCTTCTCGTAATCCCCAGAGGTATCTCCCTTTATAGCGTGCTCCCAAGTGACACTGTTCCTCCTCTGGTACTCCTCCTTAATACGCTGCAAATCGACCTCTGCACGGGTGGTCACCACTCGGGTGAGGGCCCACTCATCTGTTCCAACCTTGTTGATGGCCAACCTCAGCAATTTCTCGAAATACTTCTCGGGTCGGGTCAGACACTTGATGGTTGCCCTCAGAAGCTGAAGAAACTCGTCCTTGGGGTCCGCCTTCAAATCCTGAAAGGATGGGTCTTTGCATGTTAATTCAATGCCTAGATCTATCTCCTATCCTTTACACTTAAAGAATACAAAAGAGACAACAACATATATATGTTGAAGTTAACTTAGTCTAGTGGCTGAGAGCTTTGCTTGTGAAAGTAGACATTATGAGTTCAAGTATAAAGTTTATAAAAAAAAATTGTTGAATGTAAACATGTTGTAGGGCAAAATTGATAATCAATGTACAATCCACTACCTTGTTGATGGCATTTCCGAATTCATCGTTGTAGTGATTCAGTGTGGCACTGAGCTGTGCCTTGCTTCTTGTGGAGAGAATCCGGATGACCTCCTCATCACTATAAGCCTTGTCTGAGATCTTCTCATGAAGTATCTTGGCCTCTTTCTTAGCTAGCGTGATGTTCACCTCGGGCCCCTCGTACCTGTATGCGCTAACCAGAGGAACCAACAACTGCATAGTAATTTCCACAACGAACGTTAACTTTTTAGTTAACCCCCACATCAGTTTACCAAAGACAAAATGATCCAAGGCTCAATATGCACCAATCAAGAAAGACAATATTTATTTGTATATGTATTGACTCAACACGTGTTTTTGGTATTCCTCATTGGTAGTTGATGAAAGCCTATCTCTTATTTTCAATCCAAAAGCATTTTGGTAACTATTATCTCAGTTCAAACAGAATTCACCGAAACAAGGTATTAATATAATTTATTTGTTATTGTTTTGAAGAAAATCAGATCCATCTTGAACGAAGGGACAGAATTATTACCTTGCGATAGTCTCCAGTAGTATGATGTGCAACATCTTCTTCGAGCGATTTCTTAAAATTAGTATGATAGACCTGCCTTGCAGCAAACAATTCGCATGAAGACCTGGTACAAGCTATTTCCATCAAAACCCAGTTACTCGAAGTGAATCTCTTCACGGATTCATTGGCCAGAAACGCATCTCTCTCAGCAGGATCCAGAGTCCACAGAAGTACAGACCTCTGTAAAAACACCAATAAATAAACAAGTCAATATTCAACCACATCAGAGACATAATAAGACCTAAGAACGTATGAACTAGAGTCTTGACCTCAAAGTCACTGGAAAGCTCCTTGCGCAGATCTTTGAGAAGATCTTCGCCATAGGCTTCAGCATAAACTAGACGGATGAGCTTCCGTTGGGCGGCGTTTCTGTGGGCCAAAATTGATATGATCAAATCCTCGTTTGTTCCCCATCCTGTTATAAAGTATCCAAACAATAATCAAGGATGATCAAACAATCACAAAGTCAAGCTAATTCTAACTTAATCGTGTCAACTTTCTTCAAGATCATCAGAGAAATGAAGATGGCATGAGTCAGCACAGTATCAGAAATATCTGAAAATCCACAAGGATAATAAACTGAGGTAAAAGAAACTAAAGAGCATTTCTCATGACTATACTATAATGAACAGAAAGTATAAACAAGACACTAAGAAAATGAAAAATTACAGATAAAGTCAATCTTTTACAAAGTTCCAGATAACGGTTCGATCTTATGTTTTCAATCCAAAAGAGTTTGATCAGCAATCTGGCAAGGGGATGTACAACCTCCCGAGTCTTGACCACACTCGTATAAAAAGGAACGAAAAAAAAAAAGTGTGATCCAGATAAGAACAGATACGGATTGTCTCAATTTCAGGAATGGCGAGTATCTCCAGGCAGTTTTTTTTTGTTTTTTTTTAAACACGGATCAGGGAAATTGAATCTGATAAAGTTTATCGGGCATCGTCACGAATAAAGAGCCATGGATATTCTAGAAGGTCACTATCTCTTTACTTTCACCGCAACAGCAACAGCATCGACAACGACAAATTCTAGAAGAAGAAAAAACGATAAGCAAATGAAAATGCAGCAAGATCCAGCCGTGATGTCACGGAACAGAGTCATTTACGGTGAAATCAAGAGTCAGAGCGAGCAATAAGCGTTACTATCAGAGCTACCAGTGATCAATAAGTACAGAAAGATGAGATCGACGAGAAGAGGAGATGAGTGAACCTGCGAAAGCCTTGTGGAGCTGCTCGGCATCATCGGAGGGAGAAGGAGCTGCATGAGGGACGGTAAGAGTCGCCATTGCAATTTTGTCAACGAAGAATTGAGATTTTCCGCGTCTATCTGTGGGTGTGGCAGACGATGATATCGACGTGATGCATTTGCAGCTTATTTATACTGCCACTCCAGACCAGACGATTGTATCATATGCGAAAAAATGAAATTAAATAATGAGTAGGAAGACACGCTAACATAAAATAATGGAAATTGATCTAAAGATAAATAGAAGAATATAAATTATTATTATTATTACGAAATAATCTATTTATTATTACATTTATATAAAGAATAGAATACCGCTATTAATTATCTTCAATTATAATACGTAACATTTAATGAAAAAAATATTATGACCATTGTCACGTATTAAAATATAAATAATTATTTAATACTATTAAGAAAAAACTAAATTAATATTATTCAAACATAAATTACCAAAATATAATTTATTATAACGATTGACCTATAAATAATAAGTTAATAACTAGGTTGGAGAGTGGGTGAGTGTGTACAAGGGGTAGAAAATAGAAATGGGTTCCCACTAACATCAATTATAATTATAATAATGATATCCCTAAAATAATAAATCCTAGTAGACCCAATATTTTGACCCAAAAAAATGTAGACCCAATATAATTTATTAATAATTATTTTTTGTAAAATTATTTCTTTCATAAGATCACATGCATTGCATGTGCAGTTTAGAGTAAAATATAATATATCCATTAAAAACAAATACGCGAACGTAAAGGAAAAAAAAAGACCAAGAAAAGGCCAAAAGTAACTCCCTTCTCAATTCTCATACCCTGACCACCTTTTATTTTATTTTAAATAATAAAAAAAATGTAATAAACTTATTTTTCCAATCAACTTAAGAATAATATAAATTATAAGAATTCCACGTTATTTTAAAAAATAATAAACGAAGTGAATAAGTTTCATACATGAATATTAATAAAAAAAAGTCTAAAATATATGCAGAAAATATAATTTTAAAATATTTCTGCAATTACGAATAGTTGTAAGTAATGAATCTAGTATATGTATATATAATCTTATTTTGACTAAAGTCACCTGTTCTAGTGCCACGTGTTCAAGCACATGGTGGTATATATCGGTTTGAGATTTAGGGCTTTGCCTATCAAATGGGCCTAAGGCCCATTATAAATATGTAAACCGGCCCAATAGTTTTAAAAAAACTATGACACTAGAAAACGACTTCACTGGGGATCGAACCCAGAATCTCTGGTTTCGTAGACCAGCGCCTTATCCATTGGGCCATGAAGTCCCTTTTTAGGTCAGGTTTACCCTGTTGAATAATTGTTTTTTGAGTTAAATATTTAATTGATTACACATGTTTGATCATTGTTCTGAAATAAAAGTCTGAAAATTATTCAACTTATTTGCACAAAATGGTTTTCGGTGCAACTTGTTTTTTACTTTTGGTTAATGGTTCAATACGTTTGAAAATGATGATAATTGGTACATCTGTTACTTTTCTCTTAAAAAATTTTGTTAAATATTTTTCATATTTGTAAAATTAACTAAATATTTTCCTAAATGTTACAATTACACCCTACAAACTTACACTAATGTTTCAAACAAGTCCTGACTCGATTCGAGCCACGCAGGGGGTCCCCTAGCCAGAGTCTGAACCTAGACTACGTCACCCAACCTTGAGGACCTAGTATGGACTCAGACCCAGACCATAGGACCCCTGATTGGGGTTCAATTGGATCCCCAGTCAAGGGTCCTATGGTCTGTGTCTGAACCCAGACCATGACTATAAACCATGGGGACCTGGTCTGGGTTCGGACCCAAACCACACGCCCCCTGATTGAGGCTCAATTGGAGCCCCAATCAGTTTGGAACGAACCTGGATGGGTTCGATTCAAGCGATTGGAGCTCCAATTGAGCCCCAATCGAGGGATCTGGTATGAGTTCAGACCATACCATAGGACCCCCGATTGGGGCTCAATTGGAGCCTCAATCGTTTGAATCGAACTCATCCAAGTTCGGTCCAAACTGATTGGCGCTCCAACTGAGCCCCAATCGGGGGTCCTATGGTCTGGGTCTGAACTCATACCAGGTCCCCCGATTGGGAATCAATTGGAGCCTCAATCGCTTGAATCGAACTCATCCAGGTTCAGTCCAAACTGATTGGGGCTCCAATTGAACCTCAATCGGGGGTCCTATGGTTTGGGTCCGAACCTAGACCAGGTCCCCATGATTTGTAGTCATGGTCTCGGTTCAGACACAGACCATACTGGGGCTCCAATTGAGCCCCAATCGGGGGTGCTATTGTCTGAGTCTAAGCCCATACTAGGTCCTCACGGATGGGTGACCTAGTCTAGGTTCGGACCTTGGCTAGGGTACCCCATGTTTGACTCGAATCGAGTCAGACCTTGTTTGAAACATTAGTGTAAGTTTGTAGGGTTTAATTGCGACATTTAGAAAAATATTTGATTAATTTTGTAAATATAAAAAATATTTAACGGAATTTTTTAACAGAATAGTAACAGAGGTACCAATTATCAACATTTTCAAACATGTTGGACAAAAAATGTTCGTTTGGGTTGGAAAACCATTTTCGTCAAAAATGTTGTACCATTTTTAGACTTTTCCCTTGTTCAGAATGATTACACATTTTTCAAAATGTGACTAATTGGTTTTATTATGTGACTAATTGGTTTTGCTACTGTTCATCACCAGAAATCACTGTTAACTCAGCCATGTGTCTAGCACGTGACCCTAAACTCATATGAAGTTACGAAAATGCCCTTGACTCATTTATTATAAGTGAATAGAATTTTGAACTGAATCGTCGAATCGCTGAGATGAAGAAGCCACTGGTTGAAGATGAAAAGGAGTCTCGAGGTTCCATGGTTGAAAATGAATAAGGAAACTAATGAGTTATCTCCCTAATTGCCTAGAGCAGTCTGGAAGTTCCAGGGTTACTTCAATTTTGAGGTAATTGCAAGCATTTTGAGTATTTCGCCCCAAGTTTTCCTTCGATTGTGAAAACCCCCTAATTTGGGTAAGAATCCTACCTGGAGTGAAAGCAAGAATAAGATAGATCTCAAAATTGAAAAGCAGGTCGAGGTGAGAGTGGAAGAGATACACCAAATCAAGGATTTCAATGACAAGAAGATGTATTCTATACTAAACAAGTAGTTGTTTGAATTTATTGTTGCATCTTTTGTTGAAATGGAAGCAATAAGATGTATTATGTACTGATGTTCTTCAGAACCTCAGTTTCATGGGTGCTCCCATTATTTGATCAATGTACTAAATAAGTAGTTGTATTTGAATTTGTTATTGAAATGAGTTTCAATTTTGTGCTAATGTTATTCAAAACCTCGGTTTCAGTTCTTCAAATCATGGGTTTCATTGAATAATTTTTAAATTAAAGAGTTCATTCTAACTTGAAATTTGATTAAATGGTTACATATGTTATCCTAGAATGTGATTAAATGGTTACATATGTTTTCTTGTAATGTGATTAAATGGTTACGTATATTTTCTTAAAATGTGATTAATATGTTGAAATTGAGCATTATTACTCGGGTTAGACTTATATCCCTTTCGCGTTAGTCTTTGGTTGGAGAAACAAAAACTGACCGATCATGTCTTTGTTAATTGTAGTTTTGCTCTCAGATTTCTGCAAAAATTCGAAAATATGTAGCCAAAAGCATGCATCATAATGACCAAAATATTATATATGAATTACAAACTGTGATGGATCATAATCTGAACGAACAAAATCTCCCTCTCTTCATAGATCAAACAATGAAGTTGAAGAATTTCAATTTGGAAAAGCAATTGATTGAGAACAACCTCGTGAAGAACAATTGATTCAAGCAATTTGAAAAAGCAATCGATTCAAGCAATTGAACGACTTGGTGAAGAACAACTGAATTTGTCAAATAATTTGAGACAGATAGATTAGAAAAAGTCACCACCACACAATTGATTGAGATTTGAGAGCACTATCTAAATATTCATCCAAACATTTTTTTTTTAATTCTGACCATTAACTCAGAACTTCATAACTTAAGCATCTCTCAATCATTATTCTCGAGTTTCTATTATGCAAATTCCATTGCTATCTGAGTGAAGAAGGAAGAACGAAATAGTGATCAAGAGGATTCCATTCAATTGTTCTTTTCCTTCTCTTTCATTGGTGTTGCTTCCTTCATTCAAGTAATGATTTTGCTTCATTTCTTCATAGGATGGGTGATGGAAATTATTTATCTTATTTGTGGGTGGAGGAGATGATCAGTAGACACTTGCAGTTGGATTTCTAGCTCCTTTTTTGGGTTAGATTTGTTTTTTATGTAGTTGGTTTGGTATAAGAAAGGGAGACCTGAAGAAAGATCGGGAAAGGGGACTGCATGTGGAGCTGCTCTTTCAGAAGGGTATTTTCAAATGTCTTAAATTAGTTAAACAAGGGTCACGTGTTACACACATGCGAAATTGACGGTTCAATAACGAATTAACCAATTAGTCACATTGTATAAAAAACGTATATAACCATTAAATCACTCAGTAAAACCAATTAATCACATTTTGAAACATGTGTAACCATTCTGCACAATGACCAAACATGTGTAAGTGTAACCAATTAAGTAATTAATTCATACCCTGACCACCTTTTATTTTATTTTAAATAAAAAAATATAATAAACTTATTTTTCCAATCAACTTAAGAATAATATAAGAAATTCCATGTTATTTTAAAAAATAACAAAAGAAGTGAATAAGTTTCATATAGAAATAAATAAAAAGTCTAAAATATATGCAGAAAATATCATTTTAAAATATTTCTGCAATTACGAATAGTTGTAACTTGTAAGTAATGAATCTAGTATATATAATCTTTTTTCCGACTAAAGTCACCTGTTCTAGTGCCACGTGTTCAAGCACATGGTGGTATATCGGTTTGAGATATAGGGATTTGCATATCAAATGGGCCTAAGGCCCATTATAATTATGTAAACCGTCCCAATAGTTTTTAAAAAACTATGAGACTAGAAAACGACTTCACTGGGGATCGAACCCAGAATCTCTGGTTTCGTAGACCAGCGCCTTATCCATTGGGCCATGAAGTCCCTTTTTTGGTCAGGTTTACACTGTTGGGTATTTTTTAATCTTCTCGCTGAATCGGCGTACAATCTAATCGAAGGAGGAATAGCTTGAACTTGAAGCGTACGGTCATGGAGCTCGAGCAGTTGAAGAGGTTAGTGGAGACCGAATAAGGAAAAAATAAATCAGGAATCTCTTGTTGTGGAATTCTTTCTCATCAATGCAATTATCCATGGGGAGGCAACGATCTCTGAGGAGTAAAGCAGCACACTTTGTGTCTGACCTCACCACTGTCATCCTCAACCCCATTTCTGATAAACCGTCCTCGAAATCTCGTACTCGTGATCCTCCGCCTGCCGCTGTAAGTATTTCTTTCCCTTCTGTGCCTCTCTGAGCTAGTTGCAGCTGCTTGCTTATTTTGAAACCCTGATTGCGCACACATTCGGGCCTCGTTGATCAAAGTCAAAGAAACAGTTTTCTGAAGGATCGTTAGAGTAGGTTTGAGTTTTCTGAATGGTTGAAATTTTTTATGAAAGCGGAATGTTTGAACTGTTCTTTCTCGTTTTGATTGTTAGAGGGTGAGATTGGGTAGTTTTCTTGTTAGAATTTGTTTGTTCCTAATGGTGGAATCAGAACATTGGAGCTTCATGCTACAATGCTGAAATTCACACCACCAAGTTCAGATGCATCTAGTGTGCGTTCTTCTTAATATCCTATGTGGAAATGGTTTGATTCTGTTTCTGCTGCTAAGTAAAGAATAGAGATATGCATAAACATATTCAGCTCAAACACGTTTGCTACTATTGTGGATCATGATTTTAGACCTGACATTATGTAGCTGAAAAACAATGGTTAGAGTTTTAATTGTTGGCGGAGCTGTCATAAATAGAGCCAATTTTTCAATCTTGTCGGAGTCATGATATCATCATTAATCTGTAGAAGATTAATAGGTCTTCTGTTAAAAGTTGCACTCCGTTGATGCAATTTAGATAATCATGAGAGGTTAAAAAGAATTTCTAAACAAACAAACAGGATAATGAAAATGACACGAAAGGAAGTGTCAGTCAAGTAGGATCGATCACTGAAGAGAGTTCTGAAGGTTTTGCTGACGGGCCCGATACATCTTCATTCACTGCATTCCTCTATTCTCTGCTGTCATCCTCTGAAGGCGGAGAGGATTCCAATGCAGAAGAGAAACCTGATAATCAAGCTGAAAAAAATGAAGGTGAAGTATCATCTAATGCATCAATGAGAGAAAACAGTGGTAAGAAGAGCTTGATTTCTAGAGGAAGACAATCCCTAGGCAGAGCCTTGACCCAAGCTACAAAAATTGCGAGTTTTCGCAATCAGGAAAGGAGGAATGGCTTGGATGTGATTCCTGATATTAATCAACCTAGATTTTCTGGAGTAGAGATGAGGGATTTGCAAAATTCACAACAAGAGTCTGAATCAGAGAGGGATCTCCCTGCAATTTCTGAACCTTCAACACTGTTGTCTGAGAAAGCAAGGACAACGGTTTATGCATCGCTTCCATCGCTTGTACAGGGAAGAAAATGGTTGTTGTTATATAGGTAAGATCTATTGCTCATCAATTGTCTTTAATTTTTGGAGGTATATTTTTTTAAATCCAAGTTACAAGTAAATATACAGAATATGATGCGTATTATTTCACAGTACGTGGAGACACGGGATATCACTGTCTACTCTGTATCGAAGAAGCCAGCTTTGGCCCGGTCAGAGCTTGTTGGTAAGTTCTATTCTTCTTTGGTCTGTTTGTATCAATTCTGTATCAAATCCATTTATGAATAATAAAATTTCACATTTAATAAGTACTTAGAGAAGAAATTTACATATCTAACTAATTGCAGTACAGGTTATTGGAGATCGTAAAGGTGCGGTTTTTGGTGGCTTGGTTGAAGCACCATTGAGACCCACCAACCAAAAGAAGTACCAGGTGGTTCTGCAATTTTGTTAAGGATGTTTATTTGTATCAGTGTTTCATACTACAACAGTATGCCAACTCTTGAATTTGAACAGGGAACAAACAGCACATTTGTTTTCACTACTACATCAGGCCAACCCGATATCTTTCGTCCAACAGGTACAAGTTTTCCATCCACATCCAACTTTGATTTTTCTCTTGCATCAATATATACTTACCTTGTACCAGCATGTGGTTATTTATCCCCAAAAAACATATCTGTGAAAGTGAGAAAGGTACCACGAGTTTTGTAAAATCAAATTTTGTCTTAAGATTTAGTCTCATACATACTTCTAAAATTTTAAAACTATAGGTTAGTTCTTCTGGTGAAAATTTAGACTTTTTTGTTCTGTCTTTATATTTGTTGAGTGGTGATTGAAGCGGGGATGGATACTACTGTTCTTGAACAGGTGCAAATCGCTACTTCACTCTGTGCTCACCTGACTTCTTGGCAATTGGTGGAGGCAGCCATTTTGCAATCTATCTTGACAATGATCTGTATGTTTTCTTAAATATAGTTCTGTTCTTTTTCTATCTTGTCATTCAAAACTATTAAAACTTCCTAGTAACTTTTGTGTTCTTATGATTTGAAGACTAAATGGGTCGAGTTCAAACTCAGAAACATATGGGAACCCTTGTCTTGCATGTTCTCAAGACTTTGAAGTGAAGGAAGTCGAGGTCGGTTTCCTTCTTTAGCTTCTCTCTATATATAGTGGCTTGTTTTTACTTAAATATCTCCATGTTGATTGACTAACACTTAACACAAATTACACGACATGAATACATGAAAATTAGTATCGTGTATGTTCCTATTTATGAGCACAACACAATAAACTTATCGTGCGTGTTTGTATTTGATAAGTTTAATACAATAAGTTCATGAACACACATGATAACACAATTATTTTTAGTTTTAATTATTATAAAACAAAGCGAACTTTAAGGAAAACCCAAACAGCAAACTGAACTTCTTTTATTGACAAACAACAAACCAAACTTTTGGAATTGAGCAAACAACAAATCTACGTTAAATTTTCATTATGTTTGAACGTATTTTTCAATATTTGAGAGAGTTATTAAGTCGTAATACTATTTCCTTAGAATACTTTAACTAATGTTAACTTAATAACTCTCTCAAACATTGAAAAATATGTTCAAACATGATGAAAGTTTGAGCTAGGTTTGTTTGCTCAATTCCAAAAGTTTAGTTTGTTGTTTGACAACAAAAATAGTTTGGTTTGTTGTTTGGTTTTTCTCAAAATTCAGTTTGTTTTTTGGTAATTAACCCTTATTTTTAATATGGAACGAGTCAATCTTCCCCATCCCCTCTAGCTATAGTTAACATACGTAAGTTTCTTACTTGGATGCAGCTATGGGGTTTTGTCTATAGTTCCAAGTACGAGGAGGTTCTATCCATGACTCGAAGTGTAGAAGCAGCAGGTATTTGCCGATGGTAAATACAATGTCGAGAGCATAATATGCGTGTTTTGCAGTGTATCCTCCTTAGCAAAACAATGTACACGTTGCTGTAACTTGTCAGCTGAGGTTGTTCTGTATATATAGCAAGAAAGGGTTTAACTTGGACAGACACTGTCTTGGTAATGAAGATACCAAGAGACATGGTGACGATGTTATTATGTTATAAAGCTTTGATATGCAATTCATTAACATAAGAGGGAGATAAACAAATGTGTTATCTCTTTCACTAGATATGAATATTAATTGAAAGAGATGAATTTAGTTAGGTAGCAGAATTGAAAGATAAATGGGATGGATTTTTATTAATTATTTGGTATAAAAGGAAAAATATTATATCCCTTTTCATCTGCCAAATCATTCTAATTTATAAACTTGAGGTTGAATAAAATTGTATCTTTTTTCTATCCAAATTGAATGAAATTGATTTATTTTAAAATAATAAGACACGATTAAGTTTAAGAAAAGGGTCCATCATTATTATATGAGTTTTGACTTTTGCAATTTTTTGATTCCAACGTCACCGTATCGTGGCTGGCAGTTTCTCCTTCTCCACTCCACTCCTTCCCTTTGCATTGTATTTGCTTCAATTCAGGCTCTGTCTGACGCTCAGAAGCTCACTATTTTCCGCCAAACTTTCTCTCTCTCTCTCTCTTTGCATTTCTCTTCTTCTCTTTCGGTGGTGATCCAGATTGGAGCAGAAGAACGGAAGGTCCTGAAGGATGGCGACGGTGTCTCCTCTTGCCAAGTATAAGCTCGTTTTCTTGGGCGATCAATCGGTAGGCAAGACCAGCATCATCACCAGATTCATGTACGACAAGTTCGATACCACTTACCAGGTTCTTCTCCCTCTTTCAATATCTCTCTCTTGCTCTCGATCCTCTGTTGTTTCTTCTTTCATCCGTCTTGCCTTCAAATCCGTTCTGAATATGAGAAGATATCGATCAATGCGCATGATGTGCATGCCTGCGTTTCATGATCTTTTGTTGTGGATGATCGTTCAGTTGATTGGGATTCGATCATTATTGGAATAGAGTTTATGTTCGTGAAACTTCTTGCGATTATGCCGTTTGGAAATTGACTAGCCTACGTCTTTTGCATGATTTTGTTCATTTCGACTGAATCTGTGGAATGGAAGGAATCAATGTGATAGAATTGTATACGGAGGAATGGATCTAAAATAGTGATATGTAGAGTGTACGAGCTTCATTATGATTCCAGTTTAACGATGGTGAAACTAGGCGGAATTCGAAACATGAAATACTCTGCAGTGTTTGACATCCATTGTCAGATATTTTTTCATAGCTTTATTGAATCCACAGTTTTCAATTTTCATAGCTTTGATACCGTTGTGCTACTATTGAGTGTGTTTCTTGGGTCCGAAGTTTGTTCAACTGACATAGATAATGCTTAATCCCTTCTACATCTAAATGCAGGCTACCATTGGCATTGATTTCTTATCGAAAACGATGTACCTTGAAGACCGTACTGTCCGTCTGCAGCTCTGGTACGATGCTATTTTAAGAATTGTACTTTGTGATTGTATTCATCATGACTAGTAGCTGGACGATTTAATTTCTACCTTCTTATTGCCAATCTGAAATAAAACTCAGTGTCGTTTCAAAACCTCACCTTTCCTTACATTTCGTGAATGAAACTATGGTCTGTGAATGGAAATATATAGTATCGGGGTTTATTATTTTTCTCGGGTTTTATGTACTACAGGGATACTGCTGGACAGGAGAGATTTCGGAGTCTTATCCCTAGCTACATAAGAGATTCATCAGTTGCAGTTATTGTGTACGATGTAGCCAGTAAGTTTTGGTCGTCTGATATGACAACAATTCCCTTGGTTATTCCAAATTTATCGACAATGCTCATGAACCACTTTCTCCTTCCAGATAGACAGTCATTTCTAAACACCTCAAAGTGGATCGAGGAGGTTCGTACAGAACGGGGAAGCGACGTGATCATTGTCCTTGTGGGAAACAAGACAGATCTTGTTGATAAACGGTAAAGAGAGAAGCATACCAAATTTTGGATACCCTAAAACTGAAGTTTGGGTTGCAGATGTTGCTCTGTGTAGTAATCATGTTACATTTTATCTGCTATTTTAGTTCATTATACTAAGGAACAAGAAGAGCTATAATTTGTCCCGATTTACACTGATGTATACATACTTTTTACTGGATGTGTCAGGCAAGTCTCGATAGAGGAAGGAGATGCCAAGTCCAAAGAGGTCGGGGTCATGTTCATTGAGACTAGTGCCAAAGCAGGATTTAACATTAAGGTAATAAGATAGATACTAAACTCTTTTACTAGTCCATTTGAGACTTGGCTTGACTGGGAGCCATGTTATTATTCTTTCCTGTTGTATTTTAGGTTCGTGTACTGATTATGTCTTTTTGAATCAATGGGCAGCCATTGTTCCGCAAGATTGCTGCAGCCTTACCCGGAATGGAGACTCTTTCATCCACGAAACAAGAAGACATGGTGGATGTGAACCTGAAGTCCACTTCCCATTCATCCAACTCCAACGATCAAGGAGGAGGTTGCCCTTGTTAGAGACAATTACCTGATCATCAAGCACCTTCACATAACAAAAGATGAACACAACACAAACCAGTTCGAAGCTTGTTGCTTCTTTCCCAAGCAACAGTAAGAGGTAAACAACATATAAGCTGCTTCTAGATCGGTCACCACCTTTGTTTTTTTGGAAATTAAAGGTAATTCCGAGCACTTTCTTTTCCTTTATTATTTGACAATATAGGAAAGTTTTGATTTTCAGATTCTCAGTATCATGTTCTTGTATCGTGTTACAGAAGTTGATTTTTCACGTCTTTCACTAAGTAAGAAGCATTACTATGTAAGTGCTTAATCATCAACCTTTACTAAAAATATATCGCCTTTTGCCCCATATGTTTGCAACAACAATGTGGGGATAACCCCATTTACGTTTTTTTCATTGCTAAAACCACCCTCATATGTTTCTGAATGTTTTAGCCATCACTCTCTCGATATTTTTGGTTCAGCAAAAATGTAGCACACCTTGCCTACCCGGGACCCAGATTAGGCTAGTCCATGGTATGGGCTCCAAGTCTCAACCACCAGGGGCTAGCCTAATCTGAGTCGCATCCGGACAAGGTTGTCCAGCCAGGCGACACCGTCTGGGTAGGTCTTAGTCTTACCGAGTAGCCACCATTCAATGAGAGTTATATATTGTCTTTCCTTCCCCCTTCCATTGAATGTGGTGTTCAGAGGGTGGACCATTGGTGCAACCATTTGAAGAGACCAAAGTATGTAAAAACATCATTCATCTTGCAGCATTTAACATCATCAGAAGATAAAGAAATTAAGACTCAATTTTGTAGACAGATCTGCACTCCAATCGAAATCTTCTTTATATACATTTAAGTTAACAATATTACAAGGATACAACAACTACCGCAACCAAGAAATTTTACAGCAAGAAGATGGTAAAAGCAGAACAAACCGAACCTGTCGCTAAAAGTAAACTCACCGTCATCAGCTACGCACGAACCCGTCACTGTTCTGTCGAACCTTCAGGGTCAGGTATATGAGAATCAACGTTCCCACGCTTGACCTACCAACAATCCCAAACAAGATAACTACTGTTATAACTTATGATACATACAGATATATTGTGCATGTAACTTTATAAAGCAGAAATTTCAATGCTTACAGGATTGAGAAAAGGAGGACGATTTTTCTTGAATCGAATGAAGCTGCACGCTTGCATCTCCTCCATCTGTTATTCGTAACGTCGTGAGCCCTCTCCCCAACTGTTTTTTCTGCATGAGGTGTTTCAAAATTGATTATTTTTGTATAAGAATATCAAAATAAAGTTGAAGGCAAAACCTTTATGGAAAATTGATAACTAATTCACCCAAATGAGACCAACAATGCTAATTATTCATAAGGAATGTACCTTTAGAAGAAGCCAATTTGAGAAGCATGGTGCTATTGTCAAACAGAAGCTGCATTAATTTTTCGCCCGTCTTTAAGCTTACTTGTCTCCTAAGAACCTTCTGCATGTTCTGTATGACATAAGAACAACCGTCACCAAAAGGCAAAATTTTGCTCATTCTACACCACAAGGGCAGAACAAAGTGTTCTTACAGACAATAAACCGTTGCTATTGGTTGCATCAACATCCTCATCATTCGATTTTTTAGGCACTTGAAAGCTTCCCTGCTTGATGTCTATATCCACAACGCATGGTACTCCTGCGCAAGCATTCATGGTTAAGTCGATGCAGTCTGTACAATCCAGTTTGCATGGATCTTCTTCAACTTTCACTAAGCTAAGCACTGTGAGATCCGATGCATCCTCAGGCAGCATTGCAATACTATACATGTTTGTCTCCTGTCAAAACATGGAAATTGGGAGATACCCAGCACATTCATTCACATCAAATATAACCATGAAAGAAGATCAATCGAATTGAACATAGTGTCTAGAATATACAGTCGTGAAGAAGATGAACTTACATGACTGTTTTTGAGGGGATAATTCAATGTCATCGGAATTGGTGCTTTGTCAAGAAAAACAGGAAATACATCTGAAATTCATGGTGAAGCTGATCAGAAAACATGATTGTCCAATTAAAATTTCTATTGGAGTGGATCTGGTACAAAAGCAAGATGATTTACCTACTGAATATTGCTTATTGATTTCATCAAAACTTGGATTTAGCATCTGGAAGCAAGAACTGTTGATGGGTTTGTCATGATTAATAGCCAGGTGGCATGATTTTTCCTGTTGAATGAATGCATTTTTGTCAGCTCAAATCTATGCTACAGATCATTTTTTAAGAATCCCAAATAGAGTTTTTTTTTTTTTTTTAAATCCATAATGGAAAAGCTCGAATGCCTCACTGGTAATTTTGGAAAGAACAACCTTTCTTTCTAAGAGGAATCTGACATAAATGTTCCTCATTTGGTATACTTTCTTCCTCCATTATGTTTGGTGTTGCTAAAGTGAGGAGATAAAATTCACAACAGCAAACAGGAAATTTGACAGCAATTTTCTTGTTATGGAGCTCAATTAGCTCTTCATAAAGTAAACATCCAACTAACTCAGCCCTATCTATTGAATCCAGAAATTCTCTTAGGCATCTTCAAGTAAACCCCGGATCCATGAAACCACACGTTTCAAAGTTTATATTAGAGAAAAATCAAGCAAAAGTTTGAAGAAGAAGAAGAAGAAATCAACTGCATTGAAGGAGACAATTAAGCTCAGATTCGCTTGATCACTGCATAAAAACCTTGGAACCTCCGAGCGAGAGAGAAATAACAGCGAAGACAATGTGAGCGAAAATCAGAGAGGAAAAGGAACTTTACCTGTTCGGAGCCGGAGTTGGCCGCCATTGGAGCTGGCTGCAGAGAGAAGCTAAAAGCGAGGTTTAGGTGAGCTTAGCTGGCGCGCGCGAGACTCTTTTTAGAGTGTGAAGATGCAGAGCCGCAAGTGCATATAGGATAGGAGACCGGTTGCGATTTATAAAGATAGTTTTTTTCTTTTTTTTTTATAATTATGGATTAAAATTAAATATAAACTTGAAGTTAAGAGTGGCAAATCTTGGTTACGTGTGTATAAATCAATATTTACGTACAAATACGTATTATAACTTTTATCATATGATTATTTTTTTTGGCCAAATTATCATATGATTCATATCGATATAAAAAATTCCGAGCAAAAATATTCATCTATTTTTAATATTTTCTCTAAAAAATAGTTAAAAACCGAGTTATCTGTTTAGCTTTTCACGAACTTGCACAAAAATTATCTTGATTATGAGATTATCATATTACCGTTCTATCTTATTTCTATCACATTAGGGTACAGTGTAGTATGGACTATGGAGACTGGAGAGGGGGAATAGCGCGATTTGCCAGTTAACTCCTGACACTATTGAATGATGATATAAAGGAGTCAGTGATTACGAAACTACCCCTGGGAAATCATATAAATTACGGTTTCTTATAAATTAAGTAGCACGTGATGATTTCAACTAATCTCCGGTCCCACATTTGGTCTGTGTCTGTGATGAAGAATAAATGATGCGATCAACAACTGCCTTCACCATCAAGCTTGATGAAATCTCACAAATAAATTAGAGTTAAAAAGTATAATCCAACTCAATCCGAATGGATCGATTCGAATAGTATATGTCTATGCGAACGACTCCATTATTCCAACCACTACGCCCAACGGTCGACAAATACTGATGAAGTGAGTGGCACGGATGAGTCATTAAGTTAGTCCACAGGGGCAAATACATAAGTCAATGTCAGGGCCGTGCAATTGAATTGCACGAGATTTTGTCGGCTTATACCACAATTGAGGCGTCATATCCCGTGAAAACTGAAGATCTCACACTCCGAACAGTAACAAACAACAGCCAATCCAATCAGACACACAGGCCAATCCAACCTTGGAGGTCGGTCACGGACTCACGGGAGAGGAACTGTGCTCTCTTCTGTCTTCTAAAATATATAATAAAATCGTACTTTTAGGTGACTTTTAGCGACGGAATCTTTCATCAAATAACAAATAGGGTAATAAGTAGCTACCACATAACTACGACATAAATTACATACAGATCCATTGCATAATTTACAGCTAACCTTAGATATCAGATCAGTATCGGCCTAACAGTATACTCGCTATGTTAATATGGATTAGGATCATACAATGAATCATAACTTACCTGGATGGATGCGGTAGCTTAAGATACAATCCTTTAGAATAGCATGGGCATATATTTATCTGCTTCGTCCAGCAAATCATCGATATTGATATTATCATCGAAATCTGTAGTTTCTTCGTAACTAGACGATACCATTTCTTCTATCCCCTGCAAATTTAAAGTGTATCCCCAAAATTATAGTTACAGTACCGTAATAAATTGCATACCAAACTATAGACAATTTGAAATGGTAAAATTACTATAAAAAAAAATGATAAGAGTAAAGTAATAAATCCTCTTAAATTCGTCACTCAAATTCTCTGTTCTTAAATTCACTTTAAAAAAACACGGTGTATTTAAGTATTTTTCAACAAAACCCTTCAAATTTAACAGAAAAATGTCTGTTCATAGCAATTTTTTGCTTAAAATTAGTTAGTTTTAAGTGGGGGAAAAGTTTCAGTATGTTTTTGCAATTCATCCAAAGTTATACAATTTGGTATCTAATATGGTAATGATCGACGATTTTACCTTAGCTTCCTGGATCTCACTCACGACATTCAACAGCCTTCGGTACTGATCTCTCGCCTCCGGATACTGGACCATCGATTTGACTCGAGCAAGATATTTTTGCATTCGTTCCTCAGTCTGTTTACGGCCTTCTTTTAAGAAATCGAAGTCTTCTTCATTTGGGGACATATTGTCATTCATCATGTTTGATGTATCGGTCAATGCTTCGGATTTGAAGCCACGAAGACCGCTTCCCTTTCGCCTCCATCGGAGAATGACCTTCTCTAAGATTCCAACAGACCATGTTATCTTCTTGTGTTTGTTTCTTACCTGGTGGCCTCTCACATGAGCCTGTTGATCAAGAAAGCCAATAGTAAAGACTTACAACGATGAAACCGAACCACATCTTGAATTACCAGCATTTAATCATATGGTCTGCAGAAGAGCATCAAAGTTATCCGATTACCTGGAGATTATTTAAAAATATTTTTCGCATGAATTCACTAATGGGTCAATTACCAATTTGTATACACAACTTTTGAAATAACATACTGACTTTTTTTTTACAAATAGAAAAACAAACTTAAAACTAATTTTGCAAACACCATACTTCACTTTTTTCAGTCAAAATACAACAGATTTTGCTGAAAAGTAAAAACATAACAATGACAGAAAAAATAAGAAAACATTTTCAATTCTTCATTCTTGAATCCATGACATTTTCATTTATTTTTTGTGTTTAAAAATCGTGGTTTTCTGTCCTTTTTAACAAAACCAGACAAACTTAACGGAAAAACTGAAGGAGCATAGTATTTGTAAATATGCTAAGTTCTGTCATTTGTCAAAAAAAGTATGTTTTCCAATTCTTCCAAAGGTTATGCAATTTGTAATTATCTAACTATTCAAGACGAAATAACGGTTATAAGATGCAGGAATAAGTTTATGTCACCTGAATTTTGACAATCTGCTGCCTGATAACCAGAAACTCTTTCCTTCCCTTCCACCCACGGAATTTATTCTGAATCCGGATCGCAGCAGCCTGGGCAGGATCATGCCTCGACTTTTTCTGCTTAACCACAACCCTCGAAAGAGCGCGTTCATCTGAAATTCCAAACTTGTCATCATCGTACTCTTTCAACACCTTTCTTTGGAAAGACTGGAGCCTGAAAACTTGATGAATCCGAGCAGCTGCTTGAGTTGCATTGCAAACAGCAGCTAATGAATCCTTCATTGAAAGTCCAGATAGCAACTCCCCATTTCCACAAGGAGTAGGGAACCGTTCGGAAATGATCTGAACAGCTTTGCCACCTGGACTGTTAGCGGCATCAGCTTCCTTCTGGTTCAAGTTAAGAGATGAGAGGTGGGAATTCAAAGCTGATTCTGCAAGGAAACCTGCGATTCCTTTGTGTCCGTTAGAGGAAGCAAGGTCTGTCGCTGTTCTTCCTGTTGGGTACTTGGGGCTCGGGTCTGTTAAAGCTCCTGGAGCTGCACCTAGAGATATAAGGAGACCCACCGTACGTTCACTGAAATTTATGAGATATAAATATGAATCAACAAGATGGCAAAAATTGAGTGGCAATAAATCCACTTGATCATAGCCTCAATAGTTAACTAAAAGTATAATTTATCTGGACAAGCTACTAAGTAAGGTCAATGAAGGAGGAAGGAGAAGTGTTACGAGTTAAAGAGAAAAAATTAAAAGATCACCTAATCAAATAAGTAAACCAGTAAGTATTGAAACAACACGTTGTAATGAAAAAATGCATGATAAATATTCATGTTCATGACAGGTCCAGAAGCTAAAATTTCATATCAAACTTCTATGTATACAAACTTACCAAATGCTCGGAAAATTGGTAACTCTATTAGAATTCCGTCCACTTAGCAACATTTTGTAAGCTTTTGCACATCATGTGAGACTCGTATGAATTTGCTAAATAATCCAGAAAAATAATTAAGGACATATACGATATGAGCTTGTTATTTTAACTAATCATGCTAAAGATGAAATGATTATCGAAAGTTAACATATCCTCACTTTCCACAATATGCTGCCCAGTGAAGAGCTGTCCACCCCTTCAGATCTCGGAAATTCACATTCACACCAGCTGTGATTGTTGGCTGCAAAGCCCAGTCATAGCCAAGTGCAGCAGCAAAATGTAGCACACCCTGCCCTTCCTCATCCAATACACTAGCACCTTTCCCACCTTCAACCGCCTTATCCAAAAGCCAAGCATACAAATTTTCCTTCAGAAGCTTTTGCATGATCTGATCCCTCGTTGCATCTAAGGAACACTCTGAAGTAAACCCTAGCATTTGGTCCCACTCACCATTGTCATCGTTAAGCAACGAAGAGATTTTAGAGCTCAACTGAGACTTCTGAACCAGATCTACAAGATCAGAAGTTGGGTGCGAGACAGAGCTGAGACACAAGTTTGCAAACCTCATCTTGAGCAATTCAGTTAAGCTGCTGCCATTATTAGAGTTTGCAGTATTCTCCTCTTGAAATTGGTAGGTGCAGTACTCAAACTCTCTAACCTCACTACATGCTAATCTATTGGAGCTTGTTACGTAAAAAGGAACTCTTCCAACCTTGTGTACTGGAGCATGACAACAAAGAACTCCATCTTCAATGATCTCGGCGGGTACCTCTACTTCTCCAAACATGCACGACCACCTGTGATTTTCTACTTCTTCTGGAGCCATTAGGAATTTTCCAGTAATCAGGACCTGCTCAAGTTGTAGAAGCACATAAGAGGGTAAAGTAGAAGCACATAAACTATAGAAAGATATATAAGTTCATGTACCAATAATGTATTAAGTGAAGTTCAGTATGCAAAAACAAGGAAGCATAGAAGTTTAGTATGTTTTGGCTAAAGAGCTCCATCTTCATGTATAAAAACGTGTGTTCTGAAAGAACGAGGATTGCAACAATAGAAAGAAAGCAACAAGCAGAAAAGAGCCTTAGTAATAGCAACATCATGAAAATTCAATATGTGAGTGAGTACCTTGACTTCCAAACCAGAATATCCCCAGTTTGGCGCGAAATCCATGATACTGAAGAGCTGGTCTTGGGATAGAGAGGGACTTAGTGTGAATCCATGCTCCTCAGAATTGTTTGAATTAACCACATTTTCTCCTTCAACAGGATCCCAGTAGGACCCAGCTCCAGTGCTGGACTCCATGTGTATCTCACTAACATCAAGTTCTTTACTCATCCAACGGTTGAAACTATCCATTTTCTTCAGACTCTCGTCTGCTAGGACATCAGAAAAAGCATGCTTAAGAGGAGATGGAGAGCTGTTCTTTTCCTCTACCCTGGCACTTATGTTTCCTACACTTGTTCTATCCACATTCTGTTTGCTAAGATGTCGATCGGAAGCCACTGAATCGCAATGACTAACTTCTTGACCTTCAAATTCAGAAGTGACTCCATAGACTAGATCCGATTGCAGCTTTTGATCCCCTAGCCACTGATAAAAGAGCAGAAACACATCTTAGAAAGGATGTTTTTACCACTTAAGCATCGCTAAACTAACAATATCCATTTCCACATGGTCATGCTTTTACACACCTGCCATTCTTCTTTGACTCGTGATTGACTACCGAGCTCCTGCTTCTTATCAATGCCGTCAGAGAAGAGTTGTCCCAGTATATCCTGTTCTTGTTTACGGACAGTTCCTGCAATATGGGTAAGATTTTCAAAGTCGTCCTCCCAAGATGATAAATCAAGCTGTGGAGGATGCTCAAATGTCAATCCAGCACCACTACTATCTTTATTAATCTCCGCAGGTGTGAGAGAAAGAAAATTCATTCCAGAAATCACAGGAAGGTTCTCTTGATAACCATCTGTACATGAAAACATAAACAGGAGGATAGTGGTCTGATTAGTGATGTAACGTCCATATCGTATCACCAAATAAAGGTAGACGTCAAGATTGGGTGAAGACAGAGTCGAAGAGTGAGAATTTACTTAAGAATGCAACAGGAACATTGTTCTCCGAGACAGCCTTTTCAAACGGCACAGTAGATTGAACTGAGCTACTTGCTTGGTTATTATAAGCTGCAGCAAATGCAAAAGCCAGGTCAAATGAAGGATAAAGTCAGTGGAAGCCATTTCTAGACAGGAACTGAGCCAATAAAAATATATAATGTTTTTGGATAGTATGGAGATTTTGAGGCCCTTTGGAGAACTGATGAGGTATAGTCTAAAAAAAGTATGGAATACTCACATGATTCATCATCCTCAAATTCTGAAGTTGGACAACTATTTGAGCTTGTATCAGTCGTTTGAGATGGGGCGTGGCTCTTCCTTTGATGAATATTATATCGTAAAGCACTATTTGTTTCAAGACTTCTTGTAGTTTCAGTTAGGGGAGAGGGAGACGATTCTTCAGTTTCTCTATTTCGGTGAAGGTGAGTTCTGTTTCCCTGAGGAACAAACAAATAAAAGACATTTGAATTTGCATCTATAGAGGGATAATAAATTCATGTAAGTTTCAGGAAGCTTTCACATTTGACCATATGTCGCTATACTGCTGCTAAAATTGATTATGCTTCCTCAAACAGGAGAAGTTGAAACTTAATGAGAAGCAGCTAAATATGCCTATAATCTTTTATTGTGAAAAGCAGTAACCACAATAAGCACAATATAAGATACTGGAAAATATAAAGAGAAAGTATAACCTTTACATCCAGGTAGTGAACGAGGACAATGTGTGAGAGCTCCCTGCAGAAATCACAGAAATATGATAAATGAGGCAACATCAATAGAGAAAATTTCAGATAAGGAATTTTTGTTTATGCAGAGAAAAAACATTTTATAGGAAAACATGGTAATAAAGAGTGCGGATGCTTTAAGAAAAAAACATATTTATAGCAAATTAGTTAAACATATCTATGCAGATCACTTACTCTTCAAGCATCCAATAACTGCGTCTCTGAAAGTTTTCATTTTCTTCTCCATGGGCATAGTAGCAGTGTAACACATCAACACTTCCAGACTGGCAAGTTTGAACACTTATTAGTGATCTTGTCTAGAGGAATTCGGAGAGTCAGCAGAAAAGGTTTTAATGAGATATGGAAAGGGATCCAACTAATTTACCAAAAGTTAACAACTACTAGGGGAAATGGAACTGTCCTGAAGAATAGGACAAAGAAGAGTGTTCCTTCTCTAGCGTGCTCCACAAGCACTAAACCACCATGATTAAAGGAACTAAAAGTCAAGCACAAAACATTTTGTATTCAAGAGCAGCTTTCATTACCTTGAGCCTCTCATGAGCTTCCTTGACTGTCTTTCCATCCCTTTTCTTCCTCCAGTTGTGGCCATCTTTTCTAAAATATCGGAGTACCTTCCGATCATAGAGAAATAGAGAACCACCTGAACAAAACAGATTATCATTTTTAGATATTTACGACTTCTACAACATAGTATGTCTGAATGTGAAATAACACTTCCATAAAATGAGGTACCACTCCACATTGCCCTTTAATTTTCAGCAATTAAAGAATGTTCCTTTCACTTACAGCCAAGATGCATATCATAGACCGTGATTGTAGAATCTGTTAACTTTGGCACGAAACAATGACTTGCAGAAGAAGGGAAGCCACTAACTTGTGGTCTGTGAAGTGAAAACTGATCTAAGAGGATAGCTTATTATGTATTAAAAATAAGGTAGCAGCAAAATTAGCCACTGCAGGTTGATCAAAAGTTTCTTTTTGGCCAAAAGGTTGATCAGAAGTTACAAGTAAGTAAACATGGCATGTGAAAAAGAACCAGGTATACACGTCTTTCTTCCTTTATACAAGTACAGAATTCTCCACAACAAGCTCAGAACCTAGTTGAAAGAAGAAGTGTGTTTCAGATGTGATTTTCGTAAAAGAAGATTTTTCTTCTTTTTTGGGCCAACCATCAACGTAGATATTAAATGCTTATATTAAATCAAAAAATAGGATGAGTACCTTTCAAGTTGAATATGATTATGATATTAAATAAATGATGCTCTTCAAGTGCTTTATTTGAAAATTCAGAATTTAACCAACTCTTTAAAGAAGTAAACTGAATTAAGACAACATCAAGGTTATAAATATTGAGGATTAGCTTGTCAGGAAAGAATAATATCATTATGAGTAACTCCAAATCCTAATGTAACAGAATAAAGTTACATCAATCAAATTAATTCGTGTGAGGTACAAAAAGAAGGGATCAAGGTAGTGCAGCATCAACATACTTCGTGGCATAGTCGCTGGTTCAGGAGCAATCTGAAAGTTTTTGTAGTTTTCGAGAATTTGGCAAATTTCAGCAGATCGCAACCATCGATGTTGTGCCTCCAAAAGTATATCCCGAATATCTGTCCACCAAGTTATTTATCAAGTCAATACAATAACTCTTGGCATTATACAAAAATGTGCCTATGTGAAACACTTAATCTAAATAAGGTTGACTCTAATTAAGATTTGTCCAAACATTTACGGCGAAGACTCATATGGTACTTGGTAGGAAGTCCTGAGCTTAATTTTTTTTAATAAGATTCATTACCGAGCAATAAGTCTAGCTTTAATCCTATAAGAAAATGATAAATTTCTTAAGTGTGCATAATGGAAAACAAAGTGGAACACACATATGGTGAACAGACAAGTTTGACTAGAGCAGACCTACTTTCATCTGTCGAGCAAGAACTTAAAACACCACTTCATTCACTAAGAAAAGCAAAGAATCCTAACCGACCGTATGTAAAGGTAAATTTAAATGTCATTTCAGCTTTAAAACTCCCTATGTCCAGTGATTTATACAGTCAGTTGGACTTGGACCGTGAATTATTCAATGAACTAAATGCTATATCAGTTCAAACGCTAATCCAACCAACTTAAGAGAACCAAATGAATGGATGCGCACAATGAACAGATGAAGGTAACCTCCGAGATGCAGCACAACGGACTAAGCTATACTAATCCCTCTCCACATAACATAATTTCGCACTAAATAATTACCAACTTCTATTTGATTTGGTCAGTTCAATTAGACAGCGTGAAAACTTAACCAAGAAAGCAACTTAACAAACAGTGAATTTCGAGGTACCGAATCCCTACCTATCTGGTTCCGTATACCATACCGCCTCGAATCCGCCATGAAAGCTGCGTATATGCTCACTGAATCCTCAAAATACACAATCAAACTTCAACAATTCCAAAACCCTGCTGGATCCGAGTTAAGCAGCACACGGCAGAAACCCTTGGACGTTGAATTGGTGCAGTGGAAACAAAGCTTAGAAGATAGAGTTGAATGGAGGTGGAAGGAAGAAGACAGGAAGGGACTTGGCACTTGGCAGCCGGTTGGATGACGTCGTGTTGGAGTTGAGCTCTCGAGGAAAGTGGGCAGTGCCTGCGTTGCCTTTACTATTCGACTGATGAAGAAGATGGTCAATCCTGACGTGAATACCGGGCAGCGATATCATTTTTTACGTCTCGTATTTATTATTTTATCATTCTGTATATCCTTCCCTCGCGTTTTGGCCACAAAATATAAATATTACACTTCGACCCCTAGTAAACTTTGCCTTTGAAATTTACATCCTCTATATAATTTAATCCGAACCGAATAACTTATATACAAAATTATAGACCTATCATTTATAGTGTGGTTTTTTACTGTTAGGTTTAAATAAAACATCAACGTAGAGGTAAGAATTGCCCCTTACCTTTTGATTTATTACACGTTTCCCACTGTGTCAGGTTCTGAATAAATCGAAGAGGACATAATTCTCTATGAAGAGACAAAGATGCAGTGCTGTCCCTCCATTCCAATCCACGTGTTGTTTATGTCAAATTTTAGTGCAACGTGCAGATATGGAAAAGAGTGTAGCAGACACATCACATCAATTTATCAAGTTAAATTTAATTTCTAGGCTAATTGTCAATTTCACCATTAAGTTTGGACCGAATTTGAGATCTCATTAATATTTAAAATTTAAAATTTTAGTCATAATATTTGGATAGAATAAAAATTCCCCCCATTTCATCACTTTGTTGTTTAACGCTAACAGAAATGTCATCATGCGCAGATCACGTGACTTTTTTTATATTAAATGAACAAAAATGCCCTCCATGAAATTTATTATGCTATTCTTCAAGTTGTGTCGTAGTCCGAGTTGTATCCCACTAACAATTGCTCATTGCATTAGATACATTCTTATCAACGGTTACTACTAAATTAACAATGTCTCTGCCTGATTTCCAATCATATTATTATGTCTTCCAATTTCCAAATCCGTTGTTAATTTCCGCTTCCCACAAATCAAGAATCACTTTCTACCTCTCTTTACGTAGATTCTCTTTGTTGCCTTGCTCACTACTCCAGTTGCAATTACAATGGATGGATGACTTGGAGGATCCACCGGAGACGCAATTCACACGGTGCAACTGCTGCAAAGAGAGGTTCTAAGCTAGGTGGGAGACGTGTCTCGCCAGATTACCTCCGCTAATTTCCACAAGTCCAAGACCATCAACAACAAATATGTGAGTCAATTCAATTCTCTGTGCTAGGGTTTCAGTTTGCATCTGTCAGATCCGCATCAGCACCAGCACCAACAAGGACACTCGCGGGACGGCGTTTGTCGTGTACGAGGAAATCTACGACGCAAAGACTGCGGTGGATCACCTCTCCGGGTCATCGGACTACCCGTCGGCATATGGTTTTCAGACTTGCGTGCTACCGGAACCGCGCGTTTTCACCTCCGCGCCTCTCTCGACGTCCCCATTGCCTCCATCTCCTTCCAGGTCTCCTTCCAATACGTGGGCCCTTCTCTCGCCAGAAACCCCATATTCTTCGTCGACGAGAACCATATCTTCTGATGCGGCCTTGACCTATCTAACTTCTTCGAAAGGGAGTCTCTATTTCGGGACTCGAAATTGGAGCCTCGACTCATCCAGGCAGAGATCCGTAGGCGAGAAATCGAATAACTTCGAATCCACATCTACCCCCAGTTTCTTTTGAAGGAGCCTAGACAACGGCGGAAAAACGATGATGTATCAAATGAAAACCTGTCATATTTGTATCGGATGAATCAAAATATGAGAAGTGTGTTATCTAAGCATCTGGTTTGCGTATTCAGAAGACAACAAACTCAAGGTGAAGTTCAATAAGAATGCTCAGCAAGTAATTGGACTGCTTGATGCCTTAAAATAAGAGAAATTTGGTCACTAAAAGAGCATGAGTCACGCACTCATGCACATGATCAGGTTCTGTTAAGAACAAACGACTAAGTGACGAAATGGAGGATTTTTCATTTTGTCCAAACATTATGACTAAAATTTAAAACTTTAAACATTAAGGGGGAATTTCAAATTCGGTCCAAACTTTAGGGAGAAATTGATAATTAACCCTAATTTCTAAGTTCAAGAACTCAATTTGATAAAATCAGAGTTCGAGGATGAGAGCTGATCCCCAGAGTGAATCCAAGGACGAACTTAGAACAGTTAATGAAGAGTTCAAGCCCAAACCAAATTTAAGGCCCAAACGGAAAAACAAATCCGTCGACCCGATTATCGTCAGAAGTTAACCCAATTACAGAGAGTCGGTGTTCATTTTTATCGCCCTCCGTTTCTTGATTTCTTCTGCAAATCGATCGTCAGCAGAGAAGGAGAGACTCTTGAATCGCAGTCATGGAAAAGATGGTGGCTCTGAGATCCATGTATCGTTCAGCTGCATCTTGCTTGATATCTTCACGCATCGCCGTCTCCGGCAACGGAAGTAGACTCCTCCGCCGCAGCTTCTTCAGCTCCCCTGTCGCTGCTCCTCGCGAACGAATTGGTATTTCTCTCAATTTAATAGTTTTTGTGTGGATTAATCAAATGGTGTTTATTTAGAACGTGGCCTAGCTTTAATTCTGATGGAGATTGTTTAATCGGATGAGTCACATAGTCATTTTCATGGTTTCGCCATTTCGTTGTGATTGGAAGCTGTGGCTTTAGCTTACAGTTTTTAGAAGAAGTATGCAGTTTTAACTAAATGTTGATCAATAGAATTGTAAGGACTTTTGCATCTTGCGATGTAGACCAACAGGAGTGAGATGATCACTTGATATTGTGTACGAAAATTACATCTTTGGTTTGGGAGGTAATCTGATTTCTCTTCCATACACCTTTAATTAATTTAGCTTGTTTGGAGATTAAGAGCTTGCTGGCGCTGCTTTAGTTGAAAGAAAGAACGAAAATTTAAGCACTTTCACATCTCTTTGCATTTGCCTGATACACGAGCTTAAGTTTCTGTCATTCTGTGTCTCTATTGTTCTTTTTACAGTGAGATTTTGGTCGCCTATTATGTTTTATTGCTGTTGATGAATATATGTTGGAGATTTTCTCCGATTTAATTAAGCCCTCATTTATAGTATGATAGTGAGCCAAGGCTCTCTCAGTATTTTGATAATGATTACTTTGATTAAGGCTAATGAAGATGGATTTACTGGATTATCTAGTACCTACTAACTTCTTGGATCATTGTTTCTAAAGCATTTTAGTCTTACTTTCATTTTATGACCTCTAGTCTCTTCTTGTATCTTTCGCTTTGACATGCTGTGGAGTCGTGGACCTAGTTTTGCTCTTGTGCTCCTTAGGTTCATATATGGTTATAAGAATATAGTTTATTCTAGACGAAACATCTAAATGATGTAACCTACAGATATCAGGTCACCATTTGCAATGGGTTTGGGGAGAAAACGCTACTTTAGTGAAGATGCCTCGCACATGCCTCAGATTGAAGACCCTGAAATCGTTAATGCATTTAAGGATTTGATGGCTGTTAACTGGGATGAACTTCCAGATAGTGTTGTTTATCAAGCAAAGAAGGCAGTATCCAAGAATACAGAGGACAAGGCTGGCCAGGAAGCTTTAGCTAACGTCTTTCGTGCAGCTGAAGCTGTTGAAGAGTTTGGTGGTATTCTTGTAACTCTGAAGATGGAGCTTGATGACAGTGTTGGAATGAGCGGTGAGGTACTGAAATTTAAGATGATTGAAGATTTATTAGTCTCACTATGCCTGCCTTTTGTATGTCTTAATAGTTTCTGATTTGCGTTTTTCTTTGGCAGAATGTGAAGCCATTATCAGATGAGCTCACAAATGCTCTTGAAAAAGTGTATGAAAGATATTCCACTTATCTGGATGCATTTGGGCCTGAAGAAGCCTACTTGAGGAAGAAAGTAGAAGCAGAGTTGGGAGTAAAGATGATTCACCTCAAGATGAGATGTGGCGGACTTGATTCCAAGTGGGGAAAGGTAACAACTCTATCTTGTTATTCTGAAGCAGTCCATTTCTGTGTTATGACCAAATATTCTCCATTATTTGATCCAGGTTACAGATAATGACAATAACTATGCTTCTATTTATCTAATTCTGCCACCCCATAATAGTTTTTAAAACTACTGCTAAAAACAATCATTTTCATATTATTTTCAGACGATCAAGTAATAATATGCTCTTGTTGCTATGTATACATTCCCTTCATATATTCTCTTTATTGATACTTATCAGAAAAAAGAGCCAAATAGGGTGCAATACTTGTAAAACACGAACATTAGGGTATCTTCTTAATGAATATGATGTGTCTTAAGGTGATTTGGACTTTGCTTTTAAAGTAATCCCCTTGTTTGCAGGTTACTGTTCTTGGGACTTCGGGACTTTCTGGATCATATATTGAACAGAGAGGTTGAGTAAGTGATTGCAGATGTTTTGAATTTGAATCGTGTTTTGAGTACTAAGGGACAATGGTCTGGTTTCTGCCAGAAGAAGCTTCATTAGTTAGAATAAAGGAGTTCTTTGTTATCAAACATTTTGGAATTCACCGGTGTTTTTGCTGTTATACTTATGTTCCCTCATTGAATAATCTGTCAAGCAAACGTGCTGGTTTCCTATGTTGCTCATATCAAACTATGATCTTTTGGGTGATGTTAATCAAATTAAAGCATGCATCTACTCAGTTGAAGCAAGTAATGGTACGCATAATATCTCTCACTGTCAAAGCAAAGCATGGTGCTGCATAAACTGGAACTCGAGCTCCCCTAAGTTCGATGATCTTGAGAAATTTTGACTTTGCAGAGAGTAAAGACGCCTCCATTGTTACTGTACTCGAGCAACAGGTAAAACAACTTCCCACTGGCATGAATTCCTCTTCTTATTCTTCATCTCCACCACCACCATTCTTTGTGTTGAACTTCCATGTGTGGAGAAAAGGTGCAGGACAAGGTCTCCATGGTGAAGCTTGGCTTCTTTCTCAGCTTCTCCATTACTCGCATCGAATCTCAGAAATGGCTTCCTAAGAAAAGATTCAGGTTAGAAATGGTAGTTGTAAAGCAGATAAGAGATTCTGGTATGTGGATTATTGATTCTTCAGAATCTATTGTTCGATCATCATCAGAAGTGGAATATACATACAGAAGCATGCCATTGTATTTTACAGATTTAAAGTTGTGCACAGGTAATGCATTTGAAGTGCTTGCTTTGTGGAATGGAATGGTGACTTCTCAGCTTATTGAAAAGTGAAAACCATATTTATCATAACTGGACCGGCCATTGAACCGAATAAAGGACCGGTTTTCGGTTCAAAGAAAAGTTTAGTTAACAAATTGTCCAAACTTTCAAAGTTGAGCTATTAAATAGATAATTCACTCTTGACTAAAATATAGACTTATTACGATTTGTGTATTTTAATTTTATTGTTTTGGTTATTTATTAACTTGATGTAATTTTTTTATTTTTTTTATACTTAACATTTGATTTTCTTTATGTTTCAAATTTGGATATCAAATAAATAGTTGTTTATTTTAATTCTTGCAAAAAGATATACACATTACTAACTACCTATTCTTGCCAAAAGATATACTTAGCTTATTTTTTTAATTAACTTAATTACTATTATTTAATCATTTTTTATTATAAATATTATGTACTTTCAACACTTAGTTCATTTTATTTTCTTAATTAAACTAAACTATAATTATAAATGAGTTGTATTGACTTATATATATCATAAGTCGTCTTTATTGTTTATTAATTTAAAATTATATAAAAAGAGAAATTGTTATATTTTCATTATCATTTTTATATTTTCTTTTAAATTTTAGTGTAATATTTAAAATTAAATTATTAGGTGCGAAATTTACAATTTACTATTGTTTGAAAACAGAAAAAAAATGATGACACTAATTCTTTTGAAATTGACCTATCAAATCTATTATGAATATGATATTGAAAATTCTGTAAAATTAACGTTTATTTGTTAAAATTATAGGATATTAAATTAATATAGATAGATAGTGATAGACGATATTAAATGAACGTTTAATGGTAAATATGTTTTTATATTGACGGTGCAATTGACACGTAAACCCATTTTTGGTTATGTTTGCTATTAAATATTTAAATGCAAGGAAATTGACAAATTGTACTCAAATGTTACGTGTAGACAACGACTTTATTGTTCATTATAGGGATGAGAAATGCGGATGAAAGACTTCATTGTTTATTAGAGGGATGAGAAATGCGGATGCGTGTTAACAAATTTATCATACTATAATTATTATATATAAATGTTCATATTAAATTTATTATATCGTGATCATAAACACAACATAAAATATAGTGTATATATATATAGTGATATTTTGTTATATTAAGTTAAGTTAATTAGTTGTACATTCACTTACAAAATATTTAAGCAAATGTTAAATAATAAGTTATCTCATAGTAAAAATTATGGATTAATATATTAAATTTTATAAATCGTTAATAAATATTGACAAGTTCTCAACTTGTTGAAATTTTAAAAATTATATCTATTATCACAATTTTATCATGTGTATCATATAAATATAAATCTTAATGTATACTATCAAATGTTCTTTAACCTTTGGAGTATTTTGGAATTTGAAGTGTGTATAATGAAATAGTTTTTATTTTCTATACCGCGTATTTAATAAGTGAGGATCGCGAAAACTGAACTTGAAACTTTTCCAATCATAACGATCACTTACTTTGATAGTTGATACCATAACGTAATACAAGTATCTTAAAATCTTAAGATGTAAGTGAAAATTCATTTAATAATTTTATTATCTAATATTGAACATTACATTAATCTAGTATGGGACCAAGTTAGAACTCATGTCGAGACAATTATCTATCTCAACTTGTTACGGTGTATAATTTTAAATTAAAAAATATATATAATTAATTTTATTAACCTTAAATTAAAGTCATATATTCACATTTATTTCCGTACCTTATTCTAATATTTAGATAACTAAAATAAGTTTCTGACCAATGGGACAAAAGAATAATGTCACATGCCATTTATTTTTGGTCGAATGTCACATGCCATTGAGTAAAGAACAATGTCAAAGCTAGAAATTTAGGTAAAGGTGTACAATAATTAGTTTAAGCGCGTTAAGATGACTTAAGAGTATGCCGGTCGCATTCACTCATAAGTTTGGACTCGTGAGACACTTGGTTAAGGCGTACATTTTAAGTCTCGCATGGTATCAGAGCGTGCATATTCAAATTCTGGCGATGTTGAAAATATTGATACACTCCCATTAAAGGTCGAGGTCGGGCACAAAGCCCATGGGTAAAACATCGGTTTACAAGAGGATGTTAAGATGATTTAAGAGTATACCGGTCGCCTTCACTCACAAGTTCGGACTTTTGAGACAGTTGTTTAAGGCGTACGTCTTAAGTCTCACAAATAGCAAATAGTTGAAGTAAAAAAAATTCAAAAATGGTAAATGTAAGAATTTAAAAGACTGAAATAAAAATAAAAATAATTTTTATAACTAAATTTACACGATGTCAAAAGTTAATTAGTGCATGTTTAGTGTATGATTGAGTGGATAATGAACAAAATATGTAATAATAATGCAACAAGACACAAGACATAACTCCGCTCTTGTCTCCTCCTTTATTGATGTCCCTATAAAACAAACCATAAAAACACTCCTTTTACACCAATCCTTCTCTACCACTGAAACGTTTAACCTAACATATAAATAAAAGTAAGATGTCCTCATCGAAACCTCATGTGGTCTTGGTTCCATACCCGGCTCAGGGCCACGTGAACCCGCTAATGCAACTGGCCGAGCTACTTCACTCGAGAGGCTTCCACATCACGTTTGTGTACACCCAATCGCACAAGAACCTCCTGGTTCGTTCCAAGGGGTCTGAGTCGCTTCGCGGTTTGACCGACTTCCGGTTCGAGACGATACCCGATGGTCTGCCCGATAAAGACCGGCCTGAGGCTAGATGGTCTACGGCTGTGGTATGTGATTCGATTCGGAAGCACTCACCGGGACCGTTTAAGGAGATGTTGGTGAGGCTCAACTCGTCTCTAGACGTGCCACGTGTCACTTGTGTGGTGTCTGATCTGGTGATGAGCTTCGCCATGAAACCTGCTCAGGAGCTGGGAATCGTAGAGGTTCAGTTCTGGACTGCTTCGGCTTGTGGGTTCATGGGTTATTACCAGTTTGCTGAACTGGTCAGAAGAGGGATAGTCCCATTCAAAGGTAAATAATAATAATATTTACTTATGTGGTAACTACAGTAATTAAAGTTAGATGGTGATAAATGTTGAAACATGGTAATTTTTTATTTTAAAATTAATTCTATAGTATTTGGATTTAAATTTTTATTAGTTTGCTATGTGATAATAATTCTGAAACTTTTAGAAATTAAATAATATTATGTTATTTTAATGAAGGGTAAGATATAGTACCTTGGCCAAAATTAAGTTTTCTTCTTAATGTTTTTTTATATTTAGTTATCAATCGAGTTAATCCGTTTTATTATATTTTTCTTTCAAACTTAACACAATATATTTTAAAAATTCAAAAATAATAGAATACTCATCACAATTTAATATCCAAACATTAGAATAAAGTCCTATTTTTACTCTTTATTGAATGATCATATTTACATTTTTTATATAGTAATTAAATAGATATTCTTTTCTCTTACAAATACATTGATTTACATTATGTTAACCCTTCACATATAATGTGACTATGTGATCAATTCATATCCAACAATTTTCTTTTAATTAGATATTTAATATTAGTTTATTGTTACACTATTTTTTACAATGTGTGTATTACATATTTAATTTATATTTATTATTAAGATAAAAAAAAAAAAATTAACATCACAATAATAAACAAGAATAACACATATTTAAAAAAACTAAGAACTAGTGCAATAAATAAACAAATACTACTTTACTTAAACGTGAAAAAAGAATCAAATACTATTTCCTCACAACTATGATATCATATAATATATGATAAATTTTAATATCGGGGCCGAGCCACACCCAAATAGCAACCACATTATACAACTCGGGTTTCATCCTAAAACCAATTGGTAATAGGAAGAGATAGTCTTGTTGTATATATGGTGCCCAAATTTGAAGAAACCACCGGTGTGGTATTCCCCACACACAGTGATTTCAACACTCCCCTGAAGTATTATACTCGATTAAGGCAGTGCACCGGCACATTTTTAATTCAGACGGGTTGAGACTCAACAAATCCTCTCTCACGTCCAGACCCGATCCGAACTCTGGTACGTGGAGTAAACGGGACACAACAAACCCACATAGGGTACCCACAATGGGAAACACCCAACACCGTCAATCGAAACCGGGCTCTGTTACCATGATAAATTTTAATATCGGGGTCGAGCCACACCCAAATAGCAACCACATTATACAACTCGAGTTTCATCCTAAAACCAATTAGTAATAGGAGGAGGTAGCTTTGTTGTATATATGTTGCCCAAATTTAAAGAAACACCGGTGTGGTATTCCCCGCACAGTGATTTCAACAATATATACATATTTGTAATTTTAAAAAAACATCATAACACGAAATACGGTTTTCTTGCTTCTGATTTGCAGATCAGAGTTACAAGAACAATGGATGCCTCGAAACTCCATTGCATTGGACAAAGTCAATGAAGGATTTCAAAGTCAAAGACTTACCCTCTTACGGCCACGTCACAGACCTACAAGACACCATGCTTAACTTCATGATACAACAGACGGAGAACTGCAAAAAATCTTCAGCCATCATCATCAACACCATGGAAGAACTCGAGCACCAAGTCCTCTCTGAACTATCCCCAACCTTCCCTCCCATTTACACAATCGGACCCTTAAGATTCCTCAACCGAACCACCATCTCGGCTATCGACTCCACCCTCTGGAAGGACAACACCGACTGCCTCACCTGGCTCGATGCAAGGGAACCACGGTCAGTTGTGTATGTAAGCTTCGGCAGCTCCGCCTCTGTGACGGAACGAACCATCGAGGAGTTTGCATGGGGGCTTGCTGGTTCAGGGTTTAGTTTCTTGTGGGTCCTGCGGCCAAACGTGGTGAAGGGTGAAGCAGCTAAGCTGCCGTTAGGGTTTACGGAGGCGGTTCGAGAGCGAGGGATCGTAGTGGATTGGTGTTCGCAAGAACATGTTCTGTCGCATAAGTCGGTTGGGCTGTTCGTAACCCATGCCGGATGGAACTCGATTTCAGAGAGTATGTTTTTCGGTGTTCCGGTACTGTGTTGTCCCCTATTTGCCGAGCAGCCGACGAATGCGAGAAGTGTTAGTTTGTTGTGGGATAATGGAATGGTGGCCGGAGAAGATGTGGATCGCGATGAGTTGGTGAGATTCGTGACGGAGATGATGATCGGAGAAGAAGGGAAAGGGAAGAGGGAGAAGGCTTTGGAGTGGAAGAGGAAGGCAGAAGAAGCCATTGGTGTTGGAGGGTGTTCTTATGAAAACCTTGAGAAGTTGATCAATCATGTCATCCTTCAAAAGAAATGAAATTTGACTTCAAAATGGAAAAATGAGGAAAGAAGCATTCCATTTAAAAGTGTTTAGCCTTAAAATAATTTGGTAAAAATATGAAAATCGTAATTTTCATATTATTTTTTATATGTGGGTATTCACCATGATTCTGCAAGTACTAATTATATTTATGATTATGATATTTAATCATTATTTGTAATTATAACTATATATATAAAAGTTATTATGAGAATAGATTTTAATATATATATTGAACTTCAATTAAATTCGATAATCTTGAAATCAGAGCTAAGTTTAGTTTTTTTAGAACCAAAACTTGATTTTTAAAAATAAAATGAGAATACTTTGAATCATAATTTATTAGAATCGGATCGGTTTGTCGATCGAACTAAGTCCAACCGTGAACCAACGGAATGAGTGGTCTAGTTTTTATAAAAGACCGAAATATATAGTAAACTCGGTTTAGTAGGTGAAACTGACCGTTTTTTAAAGAATCATATGGTTTTTTAAAGAGTCGATCGATTTCAGTTCTTTGATTAATCCCTATTTTTTTTCCTGTATTCCTCACTGTGACTTATATCTTAAGTGACCCTAATTTTAGATAATAAGTCAAGTGAACCAATCATGAACTGACAATCGGATTGTCTAAACCAGGAACTGACACCCTCACTTGTTCGAGAGTCGACCCGGTTCTGATAACTATGATTTGAATATAAATATACGAATAAAACCATAATTAATAATTGCAATTATAAATATGATTATGATATTAAAATTTATACTCGCAATAATAATACTTTTTATACGTAATTTTAAAAAATATAGGGTTAAATACCATGTAACTACCTGAACTTTGGACGTTTTGCAACGAGCTACCCGAACTTTGAAAATACAAAACGGGCTACCTCAACTTTGAAGAATGTGCAAGTAGATACCTCCGTCCAATTTTTCGTCAACTGTCGTCGGAAAGTCGTTAGAAATCCCTCAGAAATTGAACGGAGGTAGCTATCTGCACCTTTCTTCAAAGTTAAGGTAGCCCGTTTTGAATTTTTAAAGTTCGGATAGCTCGTTGCAAAACGTCCAAAGTTCAGGTAGCTACTTGGTATTTAACTCAAAAATATATATAATGCAATTATAATATTTGTTATACGGGGTCATAAGCTCTATTCTTCTCCCCTTTCAATCTGACATTGTGTATTATTACATTGCCAAACATCAAAAAGAACTAAGCAATTTGTTCTTTTTGTTCAAAATCAGAGCTTATAGAAGAAAGAAACATCAAACCAAACAGAAGATAAAGATACTTCCTTCTTCATCATCATCTTCCACCAGACAATTCGATCGCATCCTGATTATACAGTGAATCTTCACCCCAATCGAACCGCCTCTGCAGTCTCTCGTATTCTTGTCTGCGTGTCACTTCAACATGCTGCCATTCCTCCCACCTCTCGGCCAACCCTTCTCCTTCCAACATCCTCACAACATCGGACATTGCTGGACGCTCCTCCGGAGAGGCTTGAGTGCAGAGCAAGGCAACTTTCATCATCATCTCCACCTCTTGCATGTTGTAGTTTCTGTTCAAGTTCCGATCCACGATGCAGTCGAGCCTTTTTTCACGCTCCAGCTTCTTGACCTTCATCCCCATGGCCATGGAGAAGAAACTTTGTCAGAAAGGATTAACCCTAGCATTTCAGAAAACTGTTAATTACATCAGAACTCACATGGTCGAGCAACAAGACATCGTCTTCTTCCTCCAAGCGGGAGAAGTCAATCGCACGTTGCCCCGTGACGAGCTCCAACAACATAATCCCGTAACCAAACACATCCGTTCTTTCCGAGGACTTACCGGTCGACAAGTATTCAGGCGCAATGTGTCCCATTGTCCCTCGAACTTGGGTCGTAACATTAGTCTTCCTCACATCAACCAATTTTGCAAGACCAAAGTCACCAACCACGGCTTCAAAGTCTACATCGAGTAAGACATTAGCGGCTTTAACATCTCGATGGATAATCTTAGGGCTGCAGTGCTCGTGGAGGTACTCCAGGCCTCGAGCTGCACCTAACGCAACTCGTTTTCTGGTGGGCCAATCTAAAACGGCCTCACCGGGCTTTATCTCTGCAAGTGTCAAAGTTGATGATAAGTAGCAAAAAAGACTAGTACGTGTTATCGTGCGTATCAATACATTTATCGTGTGACACTTATCAAACCCGAACACACACGATAAGTTTATCGTGTCATGTTCCTCAACACAAACACGACACACAATTTTTTGTGCGTGTTTATGTCGCGTTATCTTAAGTTAGTCAAATACATCTTCACATGCGAGAATTATAAGAAAATATCAAAATAATGAATTGTTATAGTAAGAATTATCAATTCAAACATAAAATTCCACGAGTTTTTAATATAGAAATGACAAACTTTAGAAATTAAATATTTAAATAGACTTTTAAAAGTTATTAAAAGAGAATTGTTTATAAAAGTATTAAAAAAATAGATTTTCAAGTCTAACTTTATCGTGCTATCGTGCGTGCCGTGTTGTGATATCTAAACACGAACAAAACACGAGAATACTTTCCTGTTATCGTGTTTGTGGTATCGTGTTATCGTTTTGTCATATGCTTCCACAGGGACGAAGCCAGAAAAATTATCGAGTGGGGGCAAATATTAGAGTAATGGCAAATTGTTGAACTAAAAAACCCAGTGGGGGCAAATATATGATTCAAATGAGCTAAATTGAAAATTATTGCATTTTTTAGGGTTAAATTTACACATAATTGAAAGTTGAGGGGGGCAATTGCCCCCTAGGCCTAAGGTAGCTTCGTCCCTGCTTCCACAAACACGATTTTTTTCGTGCGTATTCATGTCGTGTTGCGTAAAAATTTATCAGCCTTAGTACTCACAATGTTATTGCCTGAAACTAATTTGTATTGCAACACTTGAAAAAGTTTTCGTGGCTCAATTGTAAAACCTAAACAGTATTTGAGTGAAATTAATTTTATAGATTTCAGGCATCAAACATATTTACCTCGAAGACGATAGGCAACACTTAGATTCTGCATGAACGGATAAACCAGAAGTCGTTCGGTTTGAGTGGTGCAAAACCCGATCAGCCTCAGGAGATTCCTATGAACAGCCACGCTTATCATCTCAACTTCGCGCTGAAATGCTTGATCGCCACCTGGACTTTCGAAATCTGTCAGTCTCTTGACAGCAATCTTTGTGTTATCGGCAAGAACTCCTCTGTAGACCTTGCCGAAACCTCCCTGACCAAGAACATTTTTCTCGCTGAAGTTGTCTGTTGCAATCTGTAATTCTCTCCATGAAAATCTTTTCAACTGACCAAATGCGATTCTCCTATCGACTTCGCCTAACAGTAACAAAAGTTTACATCAGGTAAAGTGAACCGTCATTTCCAGCAGTAAAAATCACATTTTTTTCATCAATTTGTAGATTTCTTTGTCAAGGGTGATTACGAATTACTAGGTAGAACTAGGGTCGTCGATGGTTAGGGTATGGTATGGGTATGACAAATACCATAATCATACCATATTTTTAAACCACATACCATAACCATAACCATTACTGGTACAATTTCCAATACCATAATCATTAAAATAACCGTGGTTATTAACCATGATTTTACCCGTATACCCATGTTTATTGCACACATGTAATATAATAAAAGACCGAAAATTTTATTTTAAAAAATAAATAAATCTATACTGTGAACAATAAAAATATATAAAACTAACATCATGGTTATTTATTACATGTATATACAGTAATTTCCATTATTTAGTATATATTAGTTTATTAATAATAAATAATTATTATATTTATATAATAACAATGGGTATAACTCAAATACCATAACCATTATGGGTAGAAAATTCATCACCATAACCGTACCGCATCATAATGGTACGGTTAACCATATTAAACAGTAACGGTTATAACCATGGTTATGAGTTTTTCACCGCACCATTGCCGGCCCTAGGTAGAACCCTTTTTACTCCAATACGAACCAAATTAACCTTAATGTCTAACGAACGTAGAGTCACTGCCCTTATAGCTCGTTCTATATATATATCACATTCGAATAAATCTTTTATACTGACCTGGAACATCGACATACACTTCCCGCCTGTAACCC
Source organism: Chamaenerion angustifolium (assembly GCA_946814005.1). Lineage (NCBI taxonomy): Eukaryota > Viridiplantae > Streptophyta > Magnoliopsida > Myrtales > Onagraceae > Chamaenerion > Chamaenerion angustifolium. The sequence continues at coordinate 2,202,830 of OX328281.1, forward strand.
TTCCTTTTACTCATATACGCGAAAATCAGGAGCCCACCGAGAAGCAGGACAAGAGCTACCCCAACAATGCCAATTATGACCCCAAGTTTCGACTTTTGAGAAGTGCCTATGAATGAAGTATGGAAAAAAGGAATTATTTGTAAGTTTAAGAAAGGAAAAATGAAATCATCATTTGGTTTACCTGAATCGCCACTATCAGATGCACATGGATTAGGAGAGGTCATTCCACAATTGAGGTTGTTCCCGGTAAAGCTGAAATCAAGAGGAAAGTGCACGAATCAGAGAAAGAGACGGGAAAGAGAGAGCTTCAAATCAAATATAAAAATGTGGAAACTTTATTATCACCATTTTCGTACTTGTATTTTGCAACCTTGAACAGGGCCGGAGGAATTTTACCATTGAGATTGTTCGATGAGAGCTGCCTGCATAATATCATTGTTCGAATTCAAAGATCATATTAACATCTATCAACAAGAACCCTAACTAAAAACAACATGAGCAGACCGTGACATGTCACACTTACAGATTGATCAAGTTGTCAAGTGTTGTAAGTGATTCAGGGATTGTTCCGGTGAGATTGTTTTGACTCAGAGACCTGCTCCATTTCAAGACTATCATCACTAATCCGAACACTCTATTTAAAAAAAATACAGCTACTTACAAGAACTGGAGCTTCTTAAGATTTCCAAGAGAAGCAGGGATTTCACCCGTCAAACGATTATTCTCCAGATCCAAATTAGTTAAACTTGTCAAATTTCCAAATTCTTCGGGTATTTCTCCAGTTATGCCATTTCCTTGCAAAGTGCTGCCACCCAAAAAAATGTTTCATTAACAAAAGGGTTAAATACCAAATAGCTACCCGAACTTTGGACGTTTTACAAATAGCTATCTGAACTTTAAATTTTCAATAACGACTACCTAAATTTTGGACGAAGTTGCAATTAGCTACCTCAACTTTGACACAACACATGGGGCAAATAGCTACCTCCGTTAAATATGGACACAAAACATGGACCAATCATGTGCTGCCACGTCATTTTCCGTCCATATTTAACGGAAAATTTAACGGAGGTAGCTATTTGCCCCATATGTCAAAGTTTAGGTAGTCATTTTTGAAAATTCTAAGTTTGGATAGCTATTTGTAAAAGGTCTAAAGTTCGGGTAGCTATTTGGTATTTAACCCTTAACACAATATGATCAACCAGTCGAAATAGAGTACAAGTATCTCCCTTTCTTGACATATTAATAGATTCTGTAATTGTTGGAGATAATATTTTATCTTAAAGATTAAATTTAATATCTTTAAGAAAATTTCCGTGTTCCCACGAAGTCTCTACCTATAAAGATTCTTGCTTTGTATTTCATAAGTTGATCACCTCATCTATCTCCTCACTGACTTCCTTCGTATATTATATTTCTATAGTAACGACATACTCACAGGGTAGAAAGTGTCTTGAGCACGCCGATTTTGGGTGAAAGAGAGCCAGAGAAGTTCATCGAAGATAATGTTCTGTAAATAACGATTTTTGGTTACTCCATAAAGATATCCTCTCAATATATATATAGTAGAAGTAAATTTATTGAAGATTAGCTTACACTGAAACAACATTATTGCCTGAATCACAGATAACATTTGACCAAGTGCAAGGGTTAACTTGATTTTCGTTCCAATCCGAGAGCTGAGTACCCGAAGCATTCAGTGAGCTTTTCAATGCTGAGAGTGCCCCTCCTAAGAACCAATTATCACGAATAAATCAACGGTCTTAATTAAAATCAAACTATATTCCCAAATAGGGTTAATTATCAAAAATCAAACCGAACTTTAAGGAAAAACCAAACAGCAAACCGAACTTTTTTGGTTGACAAACAACAAACCAAATTTTTGGAATTGAGCAAACAACAAACCTACCTCAAATTTTCATAATGTTTGAATAGATTTTTCAATGTTCGAGAGATTTATTAAGTCATAATACCCTTTCCTTAGAATACTTTAACTAATGTTGACTTAACAACTCTCTCAAACATTGAAAAATCTGTTCAATCATGATGAAAATTTGAGATAGGTTTGTTGTTTGCTCAATTCCAAAAGTTTGGTTTGTTGTTTGTCAACAAAAAAAGTTCGGTTTGCTGTTTGTTTTTTCATCAAAGTTCAGTTTGTTTTTTGGTAATTAACCCTTCCAAATATTAAAGAAAAAAAGCTATAATTTGTTTAAACCAGAAATATCTATGTTCATATTGAAGTAACAATCTAGTAATTTTTCGATGTATTGTACCTTGAAAATCGGATAGCACAAATGACTGCAAGCAAGACAAAGCTAAGGCTGCAAAAATGACTTGCATTTTTATCTGCATCAACTAGAATGTTTCGTGCAATAACAAGTAGCTTGACAAACAAAGTGTGAGTTTCATAGTATTCCTGCAGGAACAACACAACAGAGCAGAAAAATAGTTACCAAATATCGACATCAAGAAATATTATAACAACCCAAAAACACCATTATAATCCAATATCTTAATCTAATTATAATCATAGCATAGCTTCAGTAGCTTCATAGCTTTTGAATTTATAGGAGTTTGTGTTTTTTGGTGTTTGATTTAGAGAAATAAATTTAGAAATTAGACAACAAATCAGTGAAATATTAAAAATTTCAAAAAAAGAAAAAATAGCTACTCAATATGTCTAATTAGGTGATTGCAGGATGAACTACAGCAAGCATTTGCATATGCTCCAATTAAATAAAGAAATTCCCCAAAATCAGAATGCAAAACCCAGCAATCGGATGCCGAAGCCGATTCGAACCGTAAACTTATATTAGGTTCTCGTCGCGCGTTTCTTCGACTGATTCACAGATCGTGGAGCTATGCTCTACTTAGAATCGAAAAGATAAAAAATTTAGATAAATCCAATTCTATCACAGAAATTTCGACACCAACTAACGGAATCAAAGCAATACCCACGAATCCAGAAGCTAGAAACTAATATGAACAGACAAAACCCAGAAGTGATCTGGGGGATTAGAATTCATGGCGTACCTGGGAGCTGCTAGCCAGTCATCAAGGAGTCGGAGTCTTGCTATCGAGAGACTGAGCAAGACTGTACATAACTGGAAAGGGATATGACTGATGATGGAGCTCAGAAAGTGTCTCGAACATAAGTGACAATCGTGTCGTGTCTAAACATGTCTCGTGTCTAAATGGATAAATTTTAAACGTGTCTAAACATGTTTCGTGTCTAAATGTACAAGTCGTTTATCGTGTCTAAACGTATAGAGTTGTTTAGACACGAGTTCCGTTAATCTCAAACTTATATACGCTTTAAATCAGATATATACACAAATTCATGTATATACAAATCCAAATATATAAAGTAAGTTTTTTATAATTCAATATTATAAAATAAGCGAGTATTTTAATATTTTATTATTATTATTATACTTAAATGTGTCTAAACGTGTCACATGTATACCCAACACGATTATACACGAATAGTTAATCGTGTTTATACAGATATCCGCAGATCTGAGTTGTTTAGACACGATTAATAATCGTGTCTAAACATATAAGAGTTGTTTAGACACGGAATCCATTAAAGTCAAACTCATATACGCTTTAAAGCAGATTGTGTCGTTTAATCGTGTTGTCAGCCCTACTCGAACAGGTCTCTTTTTGGCACCGAAAGGTCTCAAGATACAATTTTTAACGGCTAAAAGTGAGCTGGAGGAAGGAAGCTAAATGTAGTGAATGGGTAAATCCATTAATGGAACTGTGCAATTATGAAGAGCTTGAAGTGAGATCTACAATGGTCTGAATTTCAATCTAGGGAAGTTACGCAATTGGAATTTCTTCCATTACATTTATTTTCAATCAGTCAGTGCCCCAATTTTTAAAATTTGATTTAATTCTGTTTTTTATGGGTTTTTTTTATTGGAATTTGGAGCCTCTATCCCCAAAAATGATCAATTTGAGACTGATAAATTACGACGTAGAACACAGATTAAATATCAATAAAATTAATGATGTTTACGTTATGAACTTGCCAATATGCATAATTGTATTGTTTTCAATTCACTCCACATATCAAAGTTTTAAAATATCAAAGTCTTAAAGTCCAACTTGAACGTGAGAAAATTTATTAAAAATTAAGCACATACCACATAAGTGGTTTACATAAAAAATAAATATTATATATACATTTTGTTAAAATAAAACTAAATTATATAAATAATTGTCACTTATTTTTCATCTAATTTAACTAAACCGGATATAGAATTTAACATAAATAAATAGAATAATTTAGAATAGAAAATTCCAAAAAGGTAGCTCCTCCCGATCTGTATCTGATTGTGTGTCTGGTTCCTTTCACTCACTGTCCTGCAACCCATCATCTCTCCTCTCTAATTGCAAGTCAGACAAGACCAACACACCATTCATTTACTCTCTCGATCGAACACACACAGAACGAACCCAACTAGCAATGTGCTTCTGCTCTGCAGTTACCCAACTATAGGGCTGACAATCGTGTCGTGTCACAATCGTGTCGTGTCATAATCGTGTCGTGTCTAAACATGTCTCGTGTCTAAATAGATAAATTTTAAACGTGTCTAAATATGTCTCGTGTCTAAACGTATAAGCCGTTTAATCGTGTCTAAACGTATAGAGTTGTTTAGACACAGGATCCGTTAATGTCAAACTCATATACGCTTTAAAGTAGATATATACACAAATACATATATACACAAATTCAAATATACAAAGTAAGGTCTTCATAGTTCATTATTAAAAAGTAAGTGAGTATTTTAATATTTTATTATTATTATTATACTTAAATGTGTCTAAACGTATCACATGTATACACAACACGATTAGACATGAATAGTTAATCGTGTTTATACAAATATCCGCAGATCTGAATTGTTTAAACACGATTAATAATCGTGTCTAAACGTAAAAGATTTGTTTAGACACAGGATTCATTAAGGTCAAACCCATATACGCTTTAAAGCATATCGTGTCGTGTCGTTTAATCGTGTCGTGTCAGAAATTGTCAGCCCTACCCAACTGTTTCAACTGTTTCTCTCTTTGGTTGTGCCTACCTAGTTATTCAACTCAGTCTCTCTGGTATGGTTACTGCCTTACTGGGGGGGATGGATGCCTTCTGCCTTGTCTCTCTGGTTATTAACCTCTTTCTTCATGGTGAGCTGAGAAAGAGAGAGAGCAGAAGGAAATGATATATGGTTTGATGAGACAGATACTACTAGGAGATCCATGAAGAAAGCTGTTAAAATTAACCTCCCAACTTCATCTTCAACCTCTCTCCTCCTATTTACTGTTCTTCTTCTTCTTGTCTCTCAGTCTTCTTCTGCTAACTTGCATCAGCCGCATCTGCATCTGCATCACACTCCGCCGCCGCCTTCTCGTCGGGTAATTCTCTGTCCTCTCTCTCTTTCTCTCTGGAAGAAATGATAGAATACAGAGCTTCTGCAACAGGGTTTGTTAATGGAAGAGAAGACGAGGCTAGGATCGACGCCGCCGAGCTGCTACAACAAATGCAACGGCTGCCACCCTTGCATGGCGGCTCAAGTCCCATCTCGGCCCGTCAGCCACCGCGCGCGTAGCCCGTTGAAAACCCCCGATATGGTGGCCATGGAGCTTCTGGAACCATCTCCCGAGGGAAGATACTCCAACTACAAGCCTCTGGGTTGGAAATGCCGGTGCCGCAACCATTTTTACAACCCTTAAGGTGAGGAGCTCACTGTAAAGGTCTGTTTTGAAATAATTTCGACAGTTCAGGTACTTGAAGTTCAATTACCAAAACATAAGTTTTACCTCGTGTCGTGAGACGTGTTAATATTCATCCTTTGAGTTTTGGGTCCTCTCAGCTTGTGCAGTTTTGGCATAAACTTCCCTAAAGAATTAGAATCTTGCAAATGCGCCCCTCGCGAAGATATCACGAAGAGAATTTTCAGCAGTTCATCTGCAGATATATATGGGTCAAACCTGCTGCTTCTACTGGTCAAATTTCTGTAATTTATCCATAAATTATATTTTTATTGCTTTATTAATAATGTTTAGGTTTGTAGTTTGTACGATGTTGTTTTGTTTAACACGTGGGAGAAAAAATGACATAGCTACATATCTTTGATTTTTTTTACAATAATACAATTTGATGAAATAAAAGCATTTTTACAATCATTAACTAATAAACAGATAAAGATTGGCCAAAAAAAAAAAAAAACAGATAAAGGGAAGTGGGGGTCATGAGACTCAATCGTTTAGACGTACTTTCATACACGCTTGCCTTGCTATCCAATTTGCGCACTCATTCACCAATCTTGGAATAGCTCGCCATTGCACTTGCTCAATGTGTCCAGCTAGTGCTCGGGTGTTGGAGATCCACGTAGCTAACATCCATTCCGTTGCTCCGTCTCGAAGTTGCCTTATTACTACTTGGGAGTCCGATTCCAGGATAATGTTGGCCCATTCTCTCTCCCGTGCTAGTCGGATCCCCTCATGTATCGCTAGTGTCTCCATCGTCGTCGCATTGTCGCTCCTTAGCCTCCTGTTTACACCTCCGATGAGAGCGCCATGTTCGTCTCTGGCCACTACCCCGATTCCGCCGCCCCGATTCGTGGACACCACGACGCGTCGCAGTTGATTTTGGTCATGCCTCGGGTCGGGTTTTCCCAGCTTTGATGGTATGGGTTCCTGGGAGATGTTTGGGTCGTCGTCCTTTGGCACATTTCCTGCAGATCCCGTCGTATTTCCTCGAGGACACGCGTTGAATTTGGTTGCAATCCTTCGAACTCGGCTTTGCACCTCGTCTTCCAGATGTGCCATGTAGTGAGCATACAAGCCTCCCATCGTTGTCCTTGTGCAGCTCCTGTTACACCCCTCGTGAGTCGGCACGCATCGAGACACCTTATGGTATCCATGCCGAATGTTTTGGTTCGGCTGGCTCCCTGTGTCTCAGCCCATATGGGTTCGGTCCAAGCACAACCCAACATCATGTGGTCCCTAGTCTCATCCTCTCCGCATCTCGAGCACCCCGAGCTATGCTCCATATCTTGATGAGCAGAAGCAACTTATTACTATCTAAGTTTTCAAAATCAATCCATTAATAATTACATATTATATTTGAATTAAATATATTTTAATACGATCTATTTTCGTGACAGTAATGGTACAACCGTCGTTTAAGAATCTATTATGTAGACAAATACGAAAGAAACTATTAAAAGAATCTTAAAATTATATAGCAAATGCAAAATTTTATAAGTATCAATCTAGACTTTGATATGAATTAGATTCCAAAACATAAAATTTGTTTTGTGGATAACTTTAAAAGAAAGAAAAAAAGAAACCTGCAATGCTTAGACGCTCTCTGTATCTTTAGAACCTTCAGTGTTCAGCATCTCTTCATCTGCCTGCTTGGCCGGAGCCTCCACACGAGCTAAGAGCCTCTCGAGCAGCTCTTGACAGTCAATTGCAGTGACCAGAACGCTTAAGCTATTCCTCCCCTTCCAGCATCCGATTGCTATCTTTGAATTTGTTACCATGTTCGTATCGGAATCTGACAGTGATTTATATTCCCCTCAGTCATAGTAAAAGTAAAACTTAATGAAACACTTTGCATACTCTAACATTTTCTCTGGACAAAAAACAAACCTGCATCTAATTGCATAAAGCATACTCCAAACACTTTCTCTCATTTTCTTCATTAAATTTGATTTATTTACTCAAAAACGATTAATACGATTTTTCTTCTAGTTTTGCATCATAGAATTAAGAGTTATAAAAGGTATTATTTACATCGTTTTCAAAAAAAAAAATCCATCAAATTTAAAAGAGAGTGATGCAGTATGTTATATGTAATCCAGAGCAAGCTCCGTTTATTTTTTGTCAAAAAAATAAAGTTTCTGGAACCAGCTGTAGTTTGACACACTTTCTGCAATTTAAAAGAACTGCTGATTATCTCACATCACCCATTTATTTCTCACGAAAACTTAAATATTTTTGCACTCGCAATTTTTTTGTGTTACATTTTCAAGAAACTAAATCTGAAAGGACATGAAGCGTACCGTTCTTGAGAACTATCACACAGCACCCAGACAACAACTCCGAGGCTTTGGATCCGAACTCGGAATCGACAAAATAAGAGAATTTGACACTCTTGTACTGCAAAAGATGCTTGAAGTCCACTGCAGATGCATATAGAATTTGTTTGGTAATATAAGGGAGAAGCATGGGCAATCCTTCAGATGATATCCGGAACAAGCATGGTGCAGTGGTGCCCTGAAGCGATGATTGCCTCTCCTGCATTTGTCACAGACCAAACGGCCAAAGTACGTCAAATCAAGTCTTTGATGTGAATATTTCAACAAACATGAAATTTTATAAGGGTAAAAATACCATATGGCTAGCTGAATTTATACCAATTTGCTAGTTGCTAGCTAAACTAATACATTGGTGCATTTTGCGAGCTCCATCAATTTCTCTATTAAGCCTCGTACAGAAAATTCAACACAGTCCATACATTTGTTGTCCAATTAGGGCCTCTACGTACACATTTTCCACCCAAGGTTAACATAAACATGGACAGAGCTCAAAAGTTGCACTTAGTATATTATTTTGAGGCAACAAGCTGCATATAGAGTTAGACACAAGTTGGGTTAAAAATTTGGTAGTTAACCCAAAGTTAAAATAGTACTTACAAACATCTTGAGGCCTATGGAAGTAATCTTTAGTTGCTGACCCACTTGGAAATTCAGATTCAGGGCTTGTTTAACTGACTTAGAGATGTAGTAAATTCTTTTGACGTGGTTTGTGTCACTGTTTCTTGTAACGAGGTGGCCGTTTAATGGGAAGGAATCAATGATACCATAGAATGTCTTAATGCTGTTCAGTATAGCCTCGTCTTTGAAAAATACGACCGGATCGACCCCTCTCCACTTCCCTTGCATCTGCAACTTCCTCTTTCCACCTACTGCTTTTGCTTCTTCCTCATTATCATTAGCGTCTAATTCTGTTTCCTTTGAGCTTCCACTATTACTAACAGAAGATTCAGGAATAGCTTTATCATCCACAGCTTCCACAACTTGATCATTCGAAGCATCTGGTGCTGACTTACCATTTACATTACTTCCAGATGAAGTTTTTCCTTGTTTACTTGGCATCTCTGCACAATCTATTGGCAAAAGAATCATTGTAAGTGAGTTTTCCTACACAGGATCAGCCAAAGATGGGAGAATCATGAATCCAGAACTGCTTATAATTTTATTTGTTTTAAGGGAAATGCGAAAATAAGTTCTAGCTTAAGTGCCATTAGATTTGAAAAGCAGATTTACCATGAACAAATATATAAAAAAATAAAAATGGTTACTTTTTAAAAATCCAAAAGCTTATTCTAGCATTCCTCTCTTTTCATTCAAAATCATGAATTGCAATTTCCAAGAAATACACAGCACCGTTTCTGTCCCCTATATCTCAAGCCAACATTGGCCTTGTCAAGCTTTTTCTGCTATAGTTTCATCATATCAATAAACAAAGCTGCGGATGAATTAGATTGGCACACAATGTGGGGAAATGAAAAAGATAGATGAGGGTAAATTACTTGGACCACAAAGATTATTTCAGCAAGAAAGAATATGTAAGATCATGAACTATAAATGACTCTTAAGCTTCATCTAATCCTATTGCAGTTAAGATAACTGTAGTTTACCTGGTAAGGGAGCTGTTTTACGGAGGACAGCAATAAAGAAGGCACCAGCATTCTGGTCATGAGGGACAATCCTCATGCAACGGTCCAAAGGCAAATCAGAAACTTCTGCTTCCAAAACTTCAGGTGGATTTATAGAGTTTTCAGTCTGCACAACACTATCTTCACATTTTGTAGCTTGGTCAGCATTCTGATTATCTTCTGTAGCATCATTCTCAGCAAGTTCAGGGGAATTTTGACCAGAAGGAAACATACTGGGATTCACACCACCTCTTCGGTATTTTTTTACATCCTTGTAAGAAGCTAACCAGGTGCTCTTGTCATATACCTGCTCTACCATATAAAAATGACATCTTTAGGATCTTCTGCAGATTATTGCAAACACCAAACTCTTAATTGGGGCCGTAATAACCCGAAAATTTGTGCTAGTGAACCCTTACAATAATAACTCTTTTTCTTTTCTTCTTTTTTTTATAAAAATAATAACCCTCTTTACTCATCTAGATTCTCATGAATACAATACTCCTATTTATAAGGATCTGGAAGAAAACAAATGAGCACTACATCAAGAGAGTTAAAAGCATTTTTTACGGTTGGAGATACTCAATCTCAAATATCTGAAAGGAAAACATCCAGAAAAAGTAGAAAATGAATATGGTATGAACATATTATTTTTATTTAATACGAATAAGAACATTGATGCCACTGGTAGTCTGATCTGACCTTCCATTTCCTAAGACCTGGGCGGCGGACAAGTTGCGGGAGCTCGTTAGAAACATCCAAAAGTTCAACAGAGCCCTCATACTTTCGCAGAATCTGTGGAGAGAAAAGTGACATACCAACAGAGTAAGCAAAATGCTCACTCACTAAACAATGCAGAAAAAATAGGAAACTGGATATTTTCACAAAATACCTGTACGAAAGATATCTAGTAGCTCTTTTAAGCAATAAAAAGTTTTAGCCAAAAGAGATGGACATCACTGAAAAAGTGAAAATTCTACAGGACAGAAGGTCTCTGAATCTCTGATAGATTTTAATTTAAACCTTTTAAGGAAGAAACGGAAGGTCGATGAAATACATTACCGTAGCAACCACAGCCTCATTCTCGATGGGATTCATTGAGCAAGTTGAGTAAACCATTCTTCCACCAACTTTGACCAATGCTAATCCTGCAAGACAATAAGACCAAGCAATTTTTAGACCTTCATAAGGGCATTACAGAAACTGCAGCTAACATATTATGAGCTATGCGCTCAAATTTTCTGCAACAGACAAAGAAAATGCATACACATTTCAAAGTTACCTCTTGATGCTATCTGAACCTGAAGCCCATGGAGCCCATTTCCCATTCCTGAATTCCTACTTTGTGGAAGTATATATTAGTACCACCAGCAATTGATAATATATAGGACATCAAGATACCCTACAATGGAGAATATACCATTTTCTCCAAATATCTGGAGCCTTACGCAGGGTACCATCTCCACTGCAAGGAACATCACATAGGACACGATCAAAAACAAGTTGGCTAAGACTTGTCTCTGATTGAGCATCCATTTCTGAAGCATTCAAGGCCCCTTTTCTTAAACGACACCCTGGAAATTGTTGAGCTTCGTGGTTCGTGACTACCAAGTTAGCAGTGCACATTCTTTTGGTTTGGTGAATCAGAAGGTTGCATCTTTGAACATCAAGATCATTAGCAACAACCTGGCAAGAAAATATGTTATTTAAAACATTTCAATAAATGGAAAATACTATTTCAAAATCATTAGTTTGATATTAGTTTTAGCTTAAGATTTCAGCTGAAGGGAACACACCAATCCATCAGGAAGAGATCCTGATTCAGTTGATCGGTGAATAATCTCAAGCAGCTGAAATGTTTTTGACCCAGGTGCAGCACACACTGTTTAAGAAAAATAATTGAAACAAACAGAGGTGAATGAAAAAATTGATTCTCCATGTTCTTTGAAATGTATCATTCATGTATTCTGTATCATAAGAATAACCGTGAAAAAAATATCTAGTTATAAAAAATTAGCTCATACAGGGGAAGACAGCAGCATCACTTACTATCAAGTACAGAATGACTCGGATGTACATCCAAGAAGAGTGGAGGGACCTACATGGCGAGCAATATACCAAGAGCCAAATCAAGTATGTGATAAAAGTATGGTAAACTACAAACTTCTCAAAATAAACTAGACCTACCATGCTGACAGCCTCCTGTCTTGTAATATTTCCAATTTCATTTTCAAGCTTCAAAAATTCATGGAACCTAATAGTCAAGGAGAACAAGATTGCATAAGAACTACTAATGTACTACTTGCATAGCAAAAGAGCTAACATGAAATGAATCTAAGAGCAGTTACAAAATCATAAAAGGGAAGAATACCTCTCAAGAGCTTGGTTTTTTCGCAGCTGCATCCTAGAAAAATTTGAATACCAGGCAAGATTTTCAGGATACCATGGCAACGGCCTAATAGCCTCAGCTTCATCCCCCTCAAACTGACAACATTGCAGAATGCAAACATAAATATATTCTTTCAGAGGTGGTACCACGAACAAAGCAAAGTGAAAAATCGAGGTTGTTCTGGTTGTGGGTATTTGCTCAGTTTGGCGCGGACATGCTAGTACTAAGTAGGATACATGAAATGTACTTGCTATAACATATGGTGGTGTCGGTAAGCTAGCTTAGTTAGTGAAATAGAGTTATTTTACCTCAGATTGAAGAGACTTATAAAAGTCATTCTCTAACTGTGATTTGATATCTGAACAAAATTGGCTACTGCATTTATTAAAAAATAAAAAATGTGTCAATACTCAATAGTATAAAGAATGAAACTCCAAACTAGACAAGTTTATAGAACACCTAGAACAACCACTCTTTATACTTTATAGCCAAACAAATCTGAGTGAAACTGGAAGAATCTAAGTCATGGATCTAGCTTCAAGAGCATAACTTTCGGAAGAAACTTCAGCCTTATCCATTTTGAGCAGAAGCAACTTTTAATCCTTTAACATATTTTTTGGCGTTTTTAAACTGATCTATCTCTGCAACGGAGAAGGAAAATGTTCCTAACTAATAGTTTCAGACATGGTTGTATGCCTCTCGACTACATTAAACTTAAATAAACCCTATATACACCTTAAACAAAACTTTGTTAGCAATAGCAAACGCATCAAAGCAGCTAAAATTACAGCAAAAGCTACATATGAAAAAGGAAGTAGCAAAACGTGACTTTACTACCTAGAGTTAATCCTGAAAGCAGATGGCAATGGTTTCCGGAGGCAGGCAATGAATGCGTCCCATTCTTCCGGTGACACGATGCCTTGCTCCTGCAATTCCAGCACCATAGCTATAGCTCATCAAATTCAAGCGCAAGAGCAACAACCTGGTCCGTAAGTAACTGAGCATACCTTATAGTATGCATCAAATGAAGGATTCTGAGTGGCGAAGGGCTGCCACGAAGGATTGGCGCCACCGTTCCCGACGGCGTTGTCACCGGAATCGACAACGGAAGGATCAGGCCTGGACCGCTTCCAGGTATTGTCTCTGTTCTGAGCGAAGTGCTTCCTCTGAGTGCGAGACCTTCCTCTTCCTCCGCCACCACTACCCATGGGTGCTGTGCTGTGCTGCTGCGCCTTCGTAACAGTAATTTTCTGCGAGCTCGAGTTTCTGTCTCATCTCCCGCTCACCCTCCTCTGTATTCATGATGAAACGTGGGCCACCAATTGCGGAGGCACTGCTGAAATTGGGCCGTATTTTGGGCTTAGTCTATGCTTGTTGACTCAAGAGGGAAGCTTTGTTCAGGACGGAATCGGCATTAACTAAGAGAGTGTTTGGTTTGGTAATCAATTGGATAATCAACTAACAAGTCTAAACAACACAAGTTCCCAGGATGATGCATCAACTTTGCTTTGCACGCCTGGCTAGGGCAAAATTGTTGAATTTGACTACGTTATACAAAAGTATGAAATTTAAAGTAAGGATATTACATCACCATATCCTTACTTTAAGTTGTTTATTTAGTGGTCGAGAGTGTTCACATCCAACTGCTTTGATTTCAGGGTTATGAGTTCGAATTCCCCCAAATGTACTTGGGAAATGGTCAATTTGTGTCTGAATGGTTGACCTCTCAACTCTAGACTGTCGGTGGGACTACGTTGACGGAGTCAATGCGCGCGGGATGTTTTCAGATGTGGTAGATAACTTTAGAACTTATAAATGACATGAAACTCCAAACTTTACGTAGCGGGATGAGTCTAGAGTCTTCACTACTAACCACATTCATGTTTTTAGATAAATAAAAAAATAAGGATATGGTTAATAATTTTAGTCAATATATTTTCTACTAAACATTTTACGGTAAAATTCACACTTTCTAGTATTTTTATTGATTAAATTCTAACCTCGTATAAAATTTTCCGCTTCTTTATTTTATTTATTTTTTTGTTAATTAATTCCATTTTACTTCTTTTTGGGATAAGATTTAGTTTAATAATAAATAATGTTAATCATTACATCATTCGCACATCCGGAATTCTTTTCAACAGTGTTTCTTGCTTCAGATCGCTCGTGTATTTTTTAACAAATATTTTAATCAAATATTTAATTTTTATATTATTTTAGAAGTCAAAACGATCATACATTCGTAACACCTCACACGCGACCAACTACGACAACGTGCACTCACATATATAAAATAATAGTTATAAGAATTGTGTATAGTATTTTATAAATCTTTTATAAAAAAAATTATGACAAATGAATATGGTTCACTGCCGAATATGTTGTTAAATTTATCATTGGGTACGAGTTAAATTCAAATGATAATCATACTAGAAATCTGTCTCGCATTTTGCGCAGTAAGAAATTTAATTTATAAATTATTATCTTTATGTTTAAATTAAATCTCAATAGTGAATGGTGTAAAAATTATTAAATTATTTGTTGAATGAGTATAGTTTATAAGCAAAATGTTAAGAAATAAACTTAATTTACAAATTATTATTTTTATGTTTAAATCTTAATAGTAAATGATGTAAAATTTATTAAATTATTTACTGAATGAATATATATTACAAAAAGAAACAAAATTTACTATTATAAATGATAATTTGTTTATAATAAACTATTATGAGTTGTTATGAAAAAATAGTTATTATTTATATATAATTACAATTAAAAAGTTTATGTAATTATAATAGTAATTTTTAAAAGTAGAAATATTAAAATACTTATAAGTTTTCTTATGATAATAAATAGTATCATATTAATAAATTAATTAAAATAATAAACATAAATGGGAAGATGAGATAAAATGTGGAAATTGATGACAAGCTTAAGAGAAATTGTAGAGCTTCTGTAGGTACACGAGACTAGTCCATATCATCGATAGTTACAAAATAAATTCAATAACCAAAGCAATTCAAAATCTTATGTGTTTTTATTCTAGAAGTTCTAACCAAATTAATATAGATATAGATATAAATAGATTATAGAACTTAAATTTCAAGTACGTCTAGCAAGTCCATATCATCGACAGTTACAAAATAAATTCAATAATAAGTGAAATTATTATTTTTTTGATAACTAATTAATTCAAAATCTTATGTGTCTTGATTGTAGAAGTTCTAACCAAATTAATATATATATAAATATAGATATAGATAGATTATACAACTTAAATTTTATCGTAAAAGAACTTTGTTATATACATATATGGGGCACACCGTACATGTAATTAATAACCCACCGCTAGTGTTGGATTACACGTCACAGTAAGAATTCAAAATAGAATTTTTTCAAAAACTGTTTAGTTTAAAAAAAATATTTGAAAAAGTGTATATCGAATTTTTTTTTTTAGAAAAGTATGCATACGCGCGACGCGCCTATTGAATAGGCGCATCCCTAGGACGCGCCTATTCAGTAGGCGCGTCCTAGGGATGCGCCTATTCAGTAGGCGCGTCCCTGGGATGCGCCTACTCAGTAGGCGCGTCCTAGGGATGCGCCTATTGCAATAGGCGCATCCCAGGGGTGCGCCTACTGCCTAAATTTTTTTTTTTTTTTCGCAAAAACACCGGTCTATCAGAAACCACGTTGATTTTAAGTCTGCTTATGGTTTTCCTCCTAAATAGAAATTGAGAGATAGTCTCACGCGTATTCATAGGTCCAAACTACAAATTTTCCAACTTGTTCTGAACAACAATGAAACAAAGTTGTTTATTCACAAGTTTCTGAATGAGACTTTTCTTCAGATACACTAGGTAGTTTGACATTATCAGGCATTACTCCTGCAAAAGAGCTCTTTGGGGTTACTTTAGGTTCCTGTCCTAAATTTTCCAACTTGTTCTGAACAACAATGAAACAAAGTTGTTTATTCACGAGATTCTGAATCTTCCGAATATCTTCTGTCGTACGGTGAGGACAGAAGAAAACTGATCCCCTTCCAATGGTTAGGAAGGGTCTTGGATCAAGAGGACAGAAGATCAATTTGTTAACAAAAGGGTCTTGGATCAAGAGGACAGAAAATCAATTTGTTAACAAACCACCGAGATGATTGTTTCACGCGTTGCTTTATCCCAGTATTCACAAGTCCAAATTCCTCTACGCGCACCAAATTCCTTCATGTATGCTTTTTTTCCTACTATATGCTTACTTTTTGAAAAACATCTGATTTTGAGCCTGTTTATACGGTTTTCCTCCTACATAGAAATTGAGAGATAGTCTCTCCAATTAAGAAGAAAGTAAGTTCTCAGAAGTTAAATACTTTAGGTTCCTGCCCTAGATTTTCCAACTTGTTCTGAACAACATCCGCGATGTCAAACATTGATTGTTTATGCACAAGTTTCTAAATGAGACTTTTCTTCAAATACACTAGCCAGTTTGACATTTTCAGGAGGAAAACCATTTCTTCTTAGAACTTCCTTTCTTCTTTACTGGAGAAAGTATCTCTCAATTTCTATTTAGGAGGAAAACCATAAGCAGGCTTGAACTCAGATAAAAAGCTATAGTCATTGGAGAAGCTTTACAAGATATTCGGAAGATTGCAGCTGCAGGACCTTTCTAGCATGCCTGCCTCTAATGTGTTGCAGCTGTTAGTTAGCCTATACCCTGTTCGATTTTTCTGTCTCATTAATGAAAGATATAGATATGTAGTGAGATATCTGTGGAGAGAGGCAGGGAGGAGTGGCTTTGTAGAAGTACGAAAGCTTCTGCATTTCCAGATGGAGATGGAAAAGAATGGTAGCCCTGAGTTGGAAGAGAAACATAATTGCTTGATGGAGTATCTTGAGCCAAAAGAAGATATTCGGAAGATTCAGAAACTTGTGAATAAACAACTTTGTTTCATTGTTGTTCAGAACAAGTTGGAAAATTTAGGACAGGAACCTAAAGTAACCCCAAAGAGCTCTTTTGCAATTATCTTCGTGACAGTTCAATGTGACGGAATTTAACCTCATTCACAACCAAAAAGGAAGTACCAATCAAGAAAAATGGAATTTGTTAGATGGGGATCGAGTAATCTCATCGAGTTTCTCAAATCGGTTGGTGTAGAGACGCATGATTAGATCTCTCAGCAAGATGTTGGAGCAATTATAGCGCGGTATATCAATGACAACAAACTGAATCACCCTACGAAAAAGAGAGTAGTTTGTGATGAAAGACTTCAATTTCTATTTAGGAGGAAAACCATAAGCAGACTTAAAATCAACGAGTACACTATGCAGAAAATCAAGAGACTTCAGATGCCGAAGAAAAAGGCAGTGGAAACCCCAAAGAGCTCTTTTGCAGGAGTAATTCCTGAAAATGTCAAACTAGCTAGTGTATCTGAAGAAAAGTCTAATTCAGAAACTTGTGAATAAACAACTTTGTTTCATTGTTGTTCAGAACAAGTTGGAAAATTTGGAGGAAACCCTGTGAATACTGAGATAAAGCAACGCGTGAGCATCTGAAGAAAAGTCTCATTCAGAAACTTGTGAATAAACAACTTTGTTTCATTGTTGTTCAGAACAAGTTGGAAAATTTGTAGTTTGGACCTATGAATACGCGTGAGACTATCTCTCAATTTCTATTTAGGAGGAAAACCATAAGCAGACTTAAAATCAACGTGGTTTCTGATAGACCGGTGTTTTTGCGAAAAAAAAAAAATTTACGCAGTAGGCGCACCCCTGGCGTGCGCCTATTGCAGTAGGCGCACCCCTGGGATGCGCCTATTGCAATAGGCGCATCCCTAGGACGCGCCTACTGAATAGGCGCATCCCTAGGACGCGCCTACTGAATAGGCGCGTCCTAGGGATGCGCCTACTCAATAGGCGCGTCGCGCGTATGCATACTTTTCTAAAAAAAAAATTTCGATATACACTTTTTCAAATATTTTTTGAAAAGTGAATAGTTTTTGAAAAAATTCTTCAAAATATATAAGAATCGAACCGCAAAATATTACTAATTTTAGGATAAAGACATGTTGCCATATTATCTTGTCGTATATTGGGTTGGTCATGGGGTTTATCGTGTCTCCTATATTCATAACAATACCCTCTATAGTCACGACACCTATAAGTGATAAATGTTCCATCTATAATCCAATCGAATTCACATATGGGACACATTATATTATTTCCTGGACATTTTTATTAATTGAATTTATATAAAATTGTAATTTGTTAATTTTATACGAAAATTTACATTTTATTATTTTAGTTTATTTTTTTATGTAAAATACTATTTATTTTTTAAAAAAAATTATAATTTATTAATTCAATTCTGTAAACTTTTATAATTAACACGAGATGAGAACGTACATTCTTTATTATAATCTGATAACAAATTAAACGATGTTATTTTATAAAATTAATTAACAAATTATTAAAAAAAAATTTAACAAATTATCTAAATATTTTAATTTTAGTTAGTAAATCTATAATTAAATTATTGTTTTTTTCAACAAAAAATGAATGGGCACTAGTGAGACCCTAATTACATCCCGCTACGTAATGTTCAGACTTTTCGTGTCTTGGTATTCTGATTTCCTGACAACCAGCGTTTTGCACTTACCCTGTCAACGTAACCCCATCAGCAGCATGTGATTGAAAAATCGGTCTATTAGGCCCAAATAGTAATCATTTTTCCACATAAATTCGATTTCATGATCATGAAGTCAAACTAGACCAGAGTAAAACAAAGTAAATGCTCTCTACCACTAAACATCTCCATTTGGTTAATTAAATTATTTAAATAGACCGTTTTACTTCCCATCGTTTCCACTCCTCCAACATCCACAAGTCCCAAAAAGCAACTCATTCTTACGCCATCTCTCTCCACTTGAGTCTCCCCCCAAAACAGAGCACCACCACCAAAATAAACGATGTCTCCAATCTTCGTCTTCTTCCTCTTCCTTCTCCTCCTCCGAGAAACTACGGCCGCGGTCCACCACCTCCGTCCAGGGTTCTACACCGAAACCTGCCCCGAAGCCGAGTCCACCGTTCGAGAAGCGATGAGGAAGGCCATGATCAGAGAACCAAGAAGCGCCGCCTCTGTCATGAGGTTCCAGTTCCATGATTGCTTCGTTAATGTAAATTTTCATCAAACCCAGAAAACGTTTGTGAGATTCATTGTACTCTAAATTCTTCTCCTTCTTCTGAATTGGGTTCTTGTTTTTCTGAAGGGATGTGATGGATCTCTGCTTCTGGACGATACTCCGACGATGCTGGGTGAGAAATTGGCGCTGTCGAACATAAATTCGCTGAGGTCGTTTGAAGTGATCGACGAAGTTAAGGATGCTGTGGAGAGTGTCTGCCCTGGTGTTGTCTCCTGTGCAGATATCGTGATCATGGCCGCTAGGGATGCCGTTGCTCTGGTGAGTTTAGCTTTGTCTTTATGCTTTGCTCCTTCAATTACAGACATGGTTTAATTCATATAAAACGGAAAGAGAAGATAAAGGGTTAATAAAAAATACAAATTATATTTTATGAATATGAATATGAATTTTAGTTTTTTTTTTAAAAAGATAAATCACCTCAATATTTATTAATATTGGTTGTATCTTACTATGTCAGTATGTCTATAATTATATGATCATTGATATTTTTATATATATTTATATTGGTTGTATATTATCATGTCAGTATGTCTATATTATCATTGATATTTTTTTAGATCTAAATAGTTACTTATATTTAAGAAATGTAACTTTTTTTTGTTAAATATGTTATATTTAGTCATTTATGTTTGACAAATATGATTAAATAGCCACTAAAATAACATTTTTATCTTTTTTTTTTATGATTTTGTGTTTGAATCGTGAAAGAAGAGCTTGAAAATAAAAACATGAAGATGAGAAAAATAAACGAAAAGATATTTTAGTTATTTTGTTGATAAAAAATATTTATACTCGTTCACTCACATTTTGAAACATGAATAATTATTCAATACAAATTTTAACTGATTAGTAGAATTTTCTTTGGATTTGTAAATTTTAAATAAAAACAATGAATTTTATCCTTTTTAAGGTTAAAATTTAACTATAAATTTCATTGACAGATGAAATTCTCATGAAACCTCTTATACTATATTATATTATACCCTGGAAATTAAATTAAATTAAATTCTTTCGTTAAATGTGATTATTTCCAAATAGAAAGACTCCCTTGAAACTTGAAATCAGTAGTCCAATATAAGAATGCCACGTGTCGTTTGTTTTTGTGTTGATTAGACCGGAGGACCGGATTGGGCGGTGAAGTTAGGTCGACTCGACAGCTTAACAGCAAGCCAAGAGGACTCGAACGATATCATGCCTAGCCCACGAAGCAATGCAACCTCACTCATCAATCTCTTCTCAAAGTACAATCTTTCGCCCAAGGAGTTGGTCGCACTCTCAGGGTCCCACTCAATAGGCCAAGGCCGGTGCTTCTCCGTCATGTTCCGGCTCTACAACCAGTCAGGATCGGGTCGACCGGACCCAACCCTTGCACCCGACTACAGAGCCAGGCTCGACAAACTATGTCCACTTGGAGGAGATGAGAACGTGACCGGAGACCTGGACTCCACCCCCGACACGTTCGACAACCAATACTTCAAGGACTTGGTTGCCGGAAAAGGATTCTTAAACTCCGACCAGACACTGTACACCTTCGCAGAAACTAGGGATTATGTGAAGAGTTTCAGCGAAAATCAGACCGAATTTTTTAGTGCGTTTGTGGAGGGGATGGTAAAGATGGGCGATATAGTGTATACTCGACCGGGTGAGATCAGAAAAAACTGTCGTGTCGTTAATCACTTTCGACCGGTTCTTGTCTTGTTTGATACTTCGACCTAGAAATCATAATGTTGGCATGAAATTAAGATTAGTTCCAGACTTTAGTAAGGCTCCAGTGGAAAGGGATATATAAGAGAAAATAATGAAGGAATATATGAATCATTAAGACTGTGATTGGACCGGAAAATTAGACCGTTTATAGATGTAAATTATGGTAAATTTTTCACTGCACCAGGATGTTTGAGTGATGTTGTTAAATGTATCAGATGTTTTAAAGTGTTGTTTTGTATATCGTGATGTTTGAAAATGTTGTTAAATGTATTTCACTTGTTGTTTTGTGCATCTGTATGTTAATTCATGCGATAAGTCGTCATACTTTAATATACATATTTAGGGTAAGTGTGAACAATTATTGGAGCACTCTATTCTATAGCTAGCTAGCTAACTTCAGAGGCCAATCGACAATGCAAGGAACTTCCAAAAATTCCTGTTCTGATTCCTTCTGGATTTTACAGATAGGGTCATGGTCCCAAACAAGTCATATATATATATATATATAAACTAAGGTATTAATGTAATTAGTTAGAAATGTTGAGGACAATTTATGAATTTTTTTCTATTTCGTATTTCTGACTATTTGAAATAGCAAATTCATACCAAAAAAAAAATAAATTATTACCAATTCTTAAGGAATTTAAATTTTATTCTCACCAATTTTGCGAACCAAATATTAAATACGACGCAATTTCAGTAAATTCTACAAACCAAATGGACGGTAAATGAGTCCTCTTATTTCCTAACCTTATTTTATTGGACCCCCCACTCCTCCATAAACTTTTAGTTTGTGGTCCTTCAATCTTTTTAGAGTGATGATAAAATTCAAATGAAAATATGTGGCAGTTGGAGCATTTATGATGTCTCCTATATTCGAAACATTTGTGGAAATTTTAATTTCGAAATTTATATTATCTCTTTGAGAAATATTATATTAGGAAGATTATTAATTGCTATCCACTGATCACAAATTATTTAGGACTTAAGAATGAACACAAAATTATAAAATGGTAACGATTTTACTTATTTATTTATTAAAGGGTTAATTACCAAAAAATAAACTGAATTTTGAGGAAAAATCAAACAGCAAACCGATATTTTTTTGTTAACAAACAACAAACCTACCTTAAATTTTCATCATGTTTGAACGAATTTTTCAATGTTTGAGAGAGTTATTAAGTCAACATTAGTTAAAGTATTATAAGGAAAGTGTATTACGACTTAAAAACTCTCTCAAACATTGAAAAACCCGTTCAAACATAATGAAAATTTGAGATAGGTTTGTTGTTTGCTCAATTCCAAAAGTTTAGTTTGTTGTTTGTAAAAAAAAAAAAAATCAGTTTGTTGTTTAGTTTTTTCATAACGTTCAATTTTTTTAATAATAATTATTCATTTATTAAATTCCACGGTAATTATTCTTAAATTTACGGTTCATGATGATTGGTGGATTATACTGCCCTCTGAAACTACATGCATGCAGATGCAGTATGCTATTATTAATTACTAGTGATATGTGATTGGTTGATTGAGATTGTACCAGAATTAATTCGTGTCTGGGAGTATTATGAACAAACAGACAAAAGAAATAACAAGGAAATGCAAAAATAAGAATGATTTTATTCCCTTAATTAATTTTAAAAAACAAACTAAGTAGCTGTTTATTCCGTTTCATATGACTTGCCATCTAATTAAATGTATATTTAATGTTTTTTAATGAAACATTAAAGAAAAAGTCTCCACCATTACTAAATTAAGAGGATTATTAAAATCTGTAGTTAATTATTTGGTCAATCTGCAATTAATCATTTTCTAATTTAATCTGTCAGTAATCATATTATTTGTACGTAGATGGATAAATTTTAAACGTATCTACGTATTTAAAATACAAACACTATATAATTATTTAACAGATCACGTGTGACACATACGATTAACTTGTTGAACATTTATATATATATACATAACACAACTCGTGTATCACGATTCAATATCCATAAAATTTATAATTTAATTTTACAATTAATTTTTAAAATTCAAAAAAATACAAGAACAAATATATAAATATATAATTATGTTTATTAGAAATTAGTACATATATTAATCAATACATTAAAATAAACACCATCTTAGTTTACATATTAGATTGTTTCTAATGTCACGGTCGGGGACTCCAAACTAACAATGAGATTCGAGCCATATAATGAAAGTTTCGAATTTTTCACCAAAATATACATAATTTAATAAGTAAATACCAAAATGTCTTCATTTCGCCAACACGACGAATTTATACCAACATGTGACTGGAAGCCGCGGGTGAGTATTTTTCTTATATTGGCCAAAAAAGAGTATTTTTCTTATTATTTCCGCCAATTTCACCCGCAATTCCCATTCGCGGGTGAAATTGACAGTTAGTTCCACCCACGAATGGGAGTCGCGGGTGGTACATGTTTATTTTTTGAAGTTTTGAAAAAATTCCAGTTGTGTGGATCCCAGTTGTGTGGATACCAGTTGTGTGGATCCCAGTTGTGTCTGATTTTGTTTGATTGAGACTTTGATCTAATTAGTAACGGTGTGTTTGTTTCTCTCTACAAACTATACACAATATTTGTTACTGTTTCATTGGAAAAGACATTTCAGACACTTGTCTTTTCACCTCTCTAATCCCTGTCTCAACAAATACCCAAATTTTTGTATTAAAGGAAATAAGATCTTATTATGTTATAAAATATATATTTTTTTAAACTTATCAATATTCAATACCATACGTTACATCTTTTTTCTCTGGTCAAGTCAACATCTTAGAATTGAAAAATGACTTTTGAGGAAAGAAGAGACTCCGCTTTGATGAGAGGAAAAATAGTCTTTTATTTATTTATTTAGTTAAATCAATTGAAGTTTTGAAATCCACATTCCATCAAGTACGGAACAGAATAACGTATCATACTTACAATGATAGAATTTTTCCAAAACTTCAAAAAATAAACATGTTCCACCCGCGACTCCCATTCGCGGGTGGAACTAACGGTCAGTTCTACCCGCAAATGGGAATGTCAGGTGGAACTGACGGAAAGAAAAAAATTACCCACCCACGACTCCCATTCGCGGGTGATGATTATTGTCACTAACCCGCGACTCCGAGGTGAAACTGACTGTAATGTTAAAGTTTCCACACGCAACTTAGAGTCGTGGGTTGATATAGATTCATATATGTTGTCAAAATGAGAACATTTTGGTATTTACTTATTAAATTTGACTATTTTTTTTTACGCGTCATTTGATACACTCTTAACATATATGATTATATTATATTCCATGAAAACACAATCCCGTGACACATTTTCAATAATTATACACATAAATATGATTATATTATATTCCATGAAAACACAATCCCGATTGAGTTTGTTGTTTTTTTCACACCCAAAAAGCTAATTGATGATTCCATGTTCACACATTCATACAGCACATACAAAGTCCCCGCTCGTCTCCACGTCATCTATATCAGCATCCGCTTCCATATCGTCCAAATCCATACTGCCTCCGAACAAAAGCCCACTCGTTCTCTGAACCTCCCCCGGCGTCCTCGCCTCATGAACAATCGCCAAAATCTCCTCCTCGCTCTGCCGCACCGAGTTCCCAACCGATTCATTCTGCAGTAGATCGCTTCCATCGGCCATGAACTCTACCGGCAAATTCTTCAAGAACCACGGGTGCCTCTTGATCTCAGGGATCGTTATTCTCTGATACACATAGTTAAACCAAATTTATTGATTATGGTGTAAATGGCAGACTACCCTTTCATAGCTAGCAAACTAAGTGGCTAGGGGTGTCAATTTTGGACACAGAACCGTGAATGACTCGTGAATGGGTCGTGTCTGAGTCGAAGATTTTGAACCGCGGGTCATTTTGACACGACCCATCCAACTTGTATGGAAAATAGGGTTGGATTTGAATCGTACCTATCGACCTGTGAGTCAACCCGCATAACTAAATATATATTATATAAAAGTTCATAGGATCGCACGGGTCGTGTGGGTTATATGGGTCACGTGATCACTTGAGTTGTATGAATTAGTGGATCGTATGGGTCGATGGGTCATGTGGATCGACGGGTTGAGCCGCAAATTTCATATTGTACAAATTAAAATGATCCGGGGCCACGGTTCATACAGGTTGACTCGTGGACGTGCGGGTCGTGTTTGAGTCTTGAAAATTGACCCATCATAAATCACGGATCGTACTTGGGGTGAACATATTTTGACACGACCAGGGTTGACCCGTCGACACGAATTGACACCCCTACAAGAGGCAACCTTTGTCAAAGGTAAACTATAACTACCTTTTCCGGGTTAGCCACAAAAATCCTTGACAGCAGATGTTTACATTCGATGCTGATCCGCACGTAGTCGGGAATGGAGTAATGTACACTGAGGATTCTCTGCAAAAACGACCTTCAAAATTCACTAAATTTTGCTAATAAAACGCATATGATGAACAATCAAACCATTGAATTCGCGGGTGTAATGAGGGATTTAACCTGAATTGTTTTCCGGAAGTTTTTTGGCTCGGCCGGATCTTCAAATGGATAAGCCCCAACAAGCATGACATATAGAGTGACTCCACAAGACCAGACATCAGCAATCTACAATGTTCCAAACAAGAGCTTTAGGTCACCTAACTTAACAAGAAAGTAACCAGAAACGAACAACCTTACCTTTCCATCGTATTCCTTTGTTGTAAGAACCTCGGGAGCAATATACGCAGGTGTCCCGACTGTAGATTTTGGTTGTGAATGAAGAACAGAGGACTACAGAGAAAAAGAAGAACAAGATTAAGGGAATCATTGTCCCATTGCATTAAATTTCTAATCTTTAGTGTACCAAAGAGAAGCATGAATCAAAGAATTGCCTTGGAGTAGCCAAAATCACATATTTTGAGTCGGGGAGCCGTGCTTCCGTCTAGAAGCGTGTTTTCGAGCTTCAAATCTCTATGGCATATTTGCTGAAACCAAGTGACAAAACTGTAAAAGAATGATTTTTTTTTCTATTCAACTCTATCAATCTTACCTAAAAAAGTCTCTTTTTTCACTAAAAGTTTCACAATTTGCTTCAACAAAGAAGCATCATTTATTTAACTAGTTGGTTCATAGTAGAGCAATGCTACAAAATTGTGGAAAAATGTATTTTTTTTCTATATCAGGAAAGTTACTACAACTGTCGGCAGAATTGTGAAAAATGTATCTTCTTCTTCACTAAGTTTTACTAAAAAATCACAAATTTACCATGGAATGGCAGTAACTGACTCCTGATATAAGCTGTTGATAGAAAAACCTTGCCTGCACAATGATTACAACAACTAATAAATAAGCTACAAAATCACACAATTCTCAGCAAAATTTGATCTTTCTGCAGATTCCATATAGATACCTCATCTTCACTGAATCTACCAGCAGTACAGATTCTGTCAAAGAGCTCGCCTCCAGCCGCATATTCCATGACTATAGCAAGATGAGTTGGTGTCAACAAAACCTACAAAATTCAGAATTAGTTCCAAATTTGTACTTACTGTCAAATTTAAAATGTCTCAAACGACCAAATAAACAGTTCATAAGTTCTTGAATTTTATCATATATGTTTCCAAAATCATATAGTACATATGTTTTTAATAGAGAGATTAAATTTACATGATACATGGTTGGATTTCAATTACAGAGAAACATCAATTTAAGTAACTACTGCAGAAAATTCTTTGAATTACCTCCTTGAATCTGATTATATTGGGATGCTTCAATGATCGGTGGTTCATGATCTCCCTTTGCACATGCTGGTCAATCTGCAAAAATCAAGAAAAACCCAGATGGAAAATCATGATATTTTTGGTGGGCAATCCTTAAAAACACTCACTTTATGACTGATCAACCAAAACCCAGATGAAAAATCATGCCAAAACACAAGAACAGCTGATTCAGCAATTAGACAAATTTCAAAAGTAGAAAAATAAAAGACCTTTGGGCCTCTTTCTATATATTTGACAGCGTAGAGTTCCCCACTCCATTTGTCTCTGACCAGCTTGGCCACGCCAAAGTTTCCAGATCCTATATCTTTCAGTGACTCGTAACGCTCCATTCTCTATATCTCTCTCACTCTCTCTCGATCTGATTGAAGTAGAGACAAATACAATAGCAGCGGATTAAGCGAGGGAGCAGCTGCTGCTTAAATGGCAGAGGAAGCAAAGTTCGTCCTTTTTTCCGATGGTAGGGACAGAGATGAAGATGATTGAAGGAGAGAAATGGATGAAAATAACGGTGATGATAAAAAAATTATTATAATGTTGGAAGAAAGTAAGACGTGGCCTTTTCTCAGAAGTTGGAAATTCCAGCATGTTGGAACAAAGTAAGACGTGGCCTTTTCTCAGAAGTTGAAAATTCCAGCAACTAGACGAAAACTTCCACTCCCATAAAAGAACAAAAGAAATATGAAAATAAAAATTATCAGGCTTAGGATAAGAAAGAGATTGGTTGGAGAAAAAACAATTATCAGGCTTATGAGAGAGAGAGATTGGACGAGACTTAGAGAAATTTTTTGTACGGTGAATATTATTTGCGGATATATTTTGTATTTAAAAAAAAAAAAGAGATTTGATGTATAGTTAGGAAAAATATTCTTATGTTTGCGGCATGTTCACATATTCCTATAATATCCATTTCTTTAAGTATTTCCACTTTATATTTTTCTACTTTTGGTCTAATGAATGACATTCATACACTTCATCCTTTAACATTATAAAAATATAACAATATCTCATCCGTTGATTATATTTAAAATTAAATCTTAACCCTATTGTACCAAAATGGAAAGATCCATGTGTAAGGGGTTTCTCGGTGGGTCCCTACCACGGATGGCTTCATGGTGCAACCGAGACAGCAGACAGGCGCAACCTATAATCCACTGGTGGCAGAGTGGATAGACCACAACAGGAGAGAGTGGAACGAAGACGTGGTTCAGGACATGCTGGTGCAATCTCATGCAGCTTAAGTCATCAATGTACCACTGCCGATAGTTGAAAGGGAGGATACATTAAGATGACCCCATACTCGGGATGGGAGGATCTCAGTCTGATCGGCCTATCATGCCATAAAGGCCAGCAGTCGAAGAAGGTGAGCACCAACACAGGAAGCAGCGACCACCTCTGGCATGTGGTGGAAGGATACATTAAGATGACCCCATACTCGGGATGGGAGGATCTCAGTCTGATCGGCCTATCATGCCATAAAGGCCAGCAGTCGAAGAAGGTGAGCACCAACACAGGAAGCAGCGACCACCTCTGGCATGTGGTGGGCGATATGGACATCCAAGGTCTGGCCAAAAGTGCAAGTCTTCATGTGGAAGCTCGCCTCAAACTCGATAGCGGTTAGATCAAACCTGGTCCAAAGAGTTATTCCCATCTCGCCCCTCTGTTCAGTATGCGATTAGTTGGAGACGGTGGAGCACATGATTCGGGGGTGCAGCTGGACTAGTCGGGTGTGGGAAGGCATGCTAGGGAACTCTGTCAACGGGTCACCTGTTGAATCGATCTCATCATGGCTGAGCAGGATGGTGCCGGACGGGAGAGGTAATCGGCTTCAGCAGCAGGTGGCATGGTCTAAATGCATGTTCACCTGTTGGGGAGTCTGGAAAGCACGGCGTAAATGTGCTTTTGAAGGCAAGAGACCAATCGCGGAGGTGGTCATCCAGGAGAGCTTGAAGGCAGTTGTAGAGGTTTCTCACGATTGGAGGCTTCCAGCTCACCAGACGCCAGAACCAAGCCGTGCTCAATGGACGGGACCGGAGGTGGGAGTCATGAAGATCAATTGTGATGCGGCTTGGAACAAAGACTCGGATGCGGGTGGACTAGGGTGATCGCTAGGGACCACATTGGAACCGTGTGGGGAGGAGCTGCAATTCGAACGCATGGTTCATCGACAGAGGAGCTCGAGGTGGCGACCCTACTTCAAGGAGTACGACTCGCTTTATTGAGGAGGTGGCCACAAGTTATTTTTGAATCTGACGCTTTGTCGGTAATCGACCATATTTGAGGAGATGCTATCTTATGGAGGACGGAGACAATCCTATCCAACGTGAAGGTGTTGGCAAGGTGGTTCGACGAAGTTAGTTGGAATTTCGTTCCTAGATTAGGAAACGAGTGTGCGAATTGGTTAGCCAAGAACGCTATATCGGGGTTGTGTCCTGTGGATTGGGTCAAAAGTCCCTCAACCCCTTTGTCTAGTTTACTTATATCGGATGTTGCATTGTTATCAAACGTTTCATCGTCGAGTTTTGAATGAAATGCAATTTTGATTGAGCAAAATAATAAATCCAATTTTTTTTTTGGCCAAAAAAATAAATCCAATTAACTGTGATGATTCTATCCAACTCGAAATTGATTAAGACAAGATCTTTATTTTAATATAACTTAAAGATAAAATTGAGAATAGTTCTAACTTATATTTTTAATTTTTTAAAAGTAATAAATGATTTTTAAATATAAAGTTGAAGGACGACCAGAGTTACACCCCAATACGACACCGTCATGAAGGAATTAGATATTATTGCAGTTCCATTGTATTCGTTTTCATTTCGTGGTGCTCCTCGTACAGAAACCCAAAAGGAGAGTCAATTTGAAGACGACAAATCAACAAGACTTAATGACATGACAGATGGACGGTTGGAGGCAAAAGAACGACAAAAAAGAAGTTGATGAAGTAATACCAATTGTCATGTTGTGGGACAATAACAATTTATGGAGAGAGTGAAAAAAATGATTAAATAAGTAGAATTAGAGTTAAGGCTATCGATGGTTAGGGTATAGTCAGAGTACAAATAACATAATTATACCATATTTTTAAACCACATACCATAACCATAACCATTATAGGTATAATTTTCAATACCATAACCATTAAAATAACCATGGTTTTAACCGTATACCCATATTCAATCCATACATGTAATATAATAAAAGATCGAAAATTTTATTTTAAAAACACATCAATTTATATTACCATCGTTGGACTTTGGCGCCTTCAATATTCAACAATTTCAAATTTTCAATAATATAATTTATATTTAGTATATTATATAATTTAGTTTATTAATAATAATTAAATATTGTATTTATATAATAACCATGAGTATAACTCAAATACCATAACCATAACCATAACCATAACCATAACCATTATGGGTATAAAATTCATCACCATAACTGCACCGCACCATAATGGTACGGTTAACCATATTAAACAGTACCGGTTATAACCATAGTTATGAGTTTTTCACCGCACCATTGCCGGACCTAATTAGAATATGTAAGTTGCTGATATTTTTGGGCCGAAAGATATTTATTTATTGAGTAAAAAATGAGAATAGATTGTTTACAGTAGGGGATTAGGGTCGGAATATCCAATCATAAAGTTACACCGCTAACCTAACATTTTTAGCTGAATTCAATGTAGACAATAAGTATAAAATATAATTTTATTGTTTTTGGCCATCAATATAGAATATAAGTTGAGTTATATTTAAAAATATATTAAACTTTTTTATTTTATTTTTAAAAAATAACTGAATTCGAACATGCACACATTATGATATTTATACTTTTTAATTTATATTTTACACTTACTCTAATTTCTACAAAAAAAAAAAATTTAGGGTGCAAACAAGACGTACCAATCCATAATAATCACATCAAATATCAATCTCAACGTAGGTGTCAATTTCTAGTGAATGAATTCAATTAACATCTGAAATTGCAATCTTACTCCTCAAACTAAAGGAGTAATGGAGTTGCACCCTTACATTTGGCTGCAGATTATCTTCCATCCTATAATTGTTTTTTTAGCAACATGGACCCTAAAATTTTTAGTAGTTGCAGTAACAATATCTTATTACAATTTTCGAAACTTTTAGTCCCATTTTTTGAAAATATTGTTTTATTTCAAACGAGAAGTAAAATATTGTTGCACCTTAAAATGTTAGGACAATTGATTTAGACATAGTTTTAGAGTTATCATTATTGCAAAATTTCAAGTGCCATTTACATTACCCTCAATTATTAAATATATGGTATAACCAATGTATTATACAAGCACATAATCTGAATTTTTACCAACATATGCCTGCAAAATTAAATAAATACGAAAATATCCTAATTTTTTTAAAAAAATACAAAAGTATACCTATCCGCGAATTCATTCGCGGGTTGACATAAAAAAACACTACCCGCGAATGCAATTTGCGAGTGTAAATTCTACCCGCGAATCTGATTCGCGGGTGCTCTCTCTTCAATTTGCTTTTTTGATGGAAACCTGTTGCTCTTTCCATATAGGCTTATTCATGAATCGGTTCGACCCCGAACAAACTCAAAACTTAACTGGTCTGGTTTGTAAAAAAACAGTAATTTTTTATGTTTCTAAAAAAACTGGTCTGGTTTATGTTAAAAAAAATGGTTTGGTTCGAACTGATCAGAATCGGTTCGAACTAGTATGGTTTTTTTAATAACAATTTTGATTAGGAAATAATCTGGTTCAAACCGAAATTGAACCGACTAAAATTCATGTCTAACACACTGAACCGACTGAAAAAATAATTAACCAACTAAAAAACACATTGAACCGACTGAAAAGACATTGATCCGACTTAAAAATACATTGAACCGACTTAAAATTTGTTCCACAACCAACTGAGATCATGTCGAATATTAACATACAAGAGTCTAATACATTTCTAGGTTTGGTTTATTGAAGACATCTCTATGTTTGCTTCAAACCGATTCTAAAATTATATAGGTTTAAAGTGGTTTGATTTAAATTTAAGTATAAACCAGTATAAAAAATGAATCGATTCGAACCAATTCGAACTGAATTTTTGATAATATTTTGAACTGGTCTACTTCAAATCTAAAAAACTGGTCTGGTTTTGATACTAGTTCGACTGAACTATTTCGAACCAGACCATAACTAGAAAAGTTAATCTGAATCGATTCAAATGAACAAACCTATTTTCATGTCTCTCCCTTCAATTTGCTTCCTCTTTCCAGGTCTCTTTATTCAATTTGTTTTTTGATGGAAAAATGTTGCCATTTCCATGTCTCTCTCCAACCAAGTTTACTTCTGCGAATGAGATTTACAAGTACAGTTTATATGTTTCAGCCACGAATTTCATTTGCAGATGGTAAAAGAACAAACTTTTACTCGCGAATTTCATTCGTGGGTAGGTATACTTTCGCATTTATTAAAAAATTGAAGATATTTTTGTATTTTTTTTATGTATACATTGGTAAAAAAAATTAAATTGCACAATCTATAACAAAACATTAAGTGCACATTTGAAGCTCCAACTGGACAAATCGGTCAAACTAAAGATAAAACAATATATAATCTAATGAATTTGGCCATCAAAGAAGAAGAACCTTAAGAAGCAATACACAATGGACAAATTCAGATCAAATTCGATCAAATTCAGATCAAATTTAATAAAAACATCAATTTTTTCGATCAAATTCAGATCACACTATCATCCATTTCTATATCGAATGGATGATTTAAATTCTACAGTACATTTACACCACCCCCTCCCTATACAATGTCAAACTCTAACGATGAACTCCATGAGCTCATCGACACAACCATTATACAAGAAAATTAAAACCCTAATAAATCTCATCTCGACGCTTCAGCGTAACTCCTCCTCCTTATAAGAAGATCGCCGAACCTTCTAAGCAACCGTCTCCTCCTCGACGAAAACCTACCATTCTCGAAATCATTGAGGTGGGACGCCTCCAGTTGGTCTAAATCCTCCGGTGTCAAACCCTCGCCATCTCCGACAAAGCTCGAAGACTTCTTCCTTTTCTCAAGTTCTGATTCAGGAGACTCCATTTCATCAAATATAGAACCTTTAAGAAGATCTACACCGCCCATATTGTTGGCATCGCGTTGATCTTCGCCGTCTTCCTTGTTCTTTTCGTCAGATGAATCGGATTCCTTGTGTTTGTTGCTGTGCATCTTCATGAGGCTAAAGCTAAAAGCTTTGGTTAGTGACTTAGAACTAGGGTTTTCTTTTTCTTTCTCCTTCTCCATTGTGTATTGCTTCTTAAGGTTCTTAATTTCCTTATTATCATCGGGTTCCGAGTCACGCTCCGCCGACGATTCCGACACCATTCTCTTCAACTCCTTGATATTCTCCATCGCAGCGGATTCATTAGCCCTAAGGTTATCGATCTCTCGTGTCAGAAAATCTAGGGCATCGTCTTTCTCAGCAAGACAATCCTTGAGCATCGAGTTCTCGGCCTTAGCGATATTGGCGGCTTCTTTAGCGGCATTTGCCTCGTTCAATGCTTGTTTAAGGATGTCCCTCAACTTGTTCTTCTCATCTTTAGCGGCCCTAGCCATGTTGTCGGCGGCTCTGAGAGATTCGAGAAGTCGTATGTTTTCTTGTTGGATTACGGTCTTCTCTTCCTCGGCTGCCCTAATGCACCCGACTAACCCAGATTCCTTCTCATTCCATGTCTGCAGGGTTTCCTCAGCCTCCAACCGTAACCTCAAAGCAGTGTTCTTGTTCTTTTCAGCCTCTTTTCTCGATTCCTCGATTAGGGTTTTGTATTTCTCCTCTATAGTCCTCCCCTTTGATCTCAACTCCTCCATTTCCCTCCTCGAGTTTTCTAGCTCGGTTTCAGTCATATGGAGCTTCATCTTCATCTGATTGGATTCTGTGGCGACTTCGGATAAGGCGATCGCTAAATCATCCATAGCTTTCTTACTATTAATCTCTGCGCTGCTCGCTAGTTTCAACTCGTTCCTTAGCTTCCCGATCTCACTCAACAAGCTCTGAGCTTTCGACAGAGCCACCTTCTCTCCCTCCTGAGCCCTCAATAGACTCTCGTTCGCCGAATGAAGCTCGATACTTAAATTC
The DNA here is from genome assembly GCA_946814005.1 of Chamaenerion angustifolium. Classification (NCBI taxonomy): domain Eukaryota; kingdom Viridiplantae; phylum Streptophyta; class Magnoliopsida; order Myrtales; family Onagraceae; genus Chamaenerion; species Chamaenerion angustifolium. The sequence goes on from OX328281.1 coordinate 2,236,804, forward strand.
TCTAACGTCTCCCTCATCGGATGACTATCCTTGAAGCAATTTCTCGGCGTGCAATCCCTTGATCCATTAATCTTCCTCAATAGGTCATCATACTTGTCTCGCAAGGAACAAACCTCGTGCCTCGATTCTTCGAGCGCAATCTTTGTCTGCTCGAGCTGTTTCGTGACAGCCACTAAGGAATCAAACACCTTCGACTCGGACTCCTTCTGCCTTGCTAATTGATGTTCCAATTGCTGAATCTTCTTCCTCCAATCCTGCGGCCTTACATTTTTCGCGATTATCAATTGCTCGTTCAGTTTCTTCAATTCCGCGTCCTTCTCCGCCAACTTGAGCTCGAGTTTCTTCGCGCTCTCGACGTTCGATTTCAAAAGCTCGATCTCGTTCTGCTTAATTTTCAGCTCTTGGGTCGTGCTCGCCACTAATTTTTTAACAGTATTGAGCTCGGTGTATATCTTCTGCGTGGCAAACGCTTCGTTGAATCTTAAATTGGCTTCCTCGGCCTCCTTTTTCGCATCTTTGAGCTCGTTCAGAGCGTGGTCTCTCTCTTCCTCGGCTGCAACTAATCTCTCCTTCAACCATTCGAGCTCTAACTCGAGATTCAGTTCGCTCTGCTCCTGCATTTCTGTTAATCTCCTTTCCCTGCAAACAAATTCATTTACAATTCTTTCTTCCAATTTTCTACTTTGCAAGAAACAATAACATCCTACTTGAAATTATTGCTTCCTTGACATAATTGGAAAGCCAGAAACAATGAAAAAAACATGTTTTTGTGTAAGATTGAGACAGACAGTGAATACCTCCGCGAATGGATCGATCTTTTTGAACAGGAATGATTGTATCTTGATCACAATCAATCAAGGGTTTGTCTAGATATGGAGACAAGGATTTGATTCTGGTTAGGGTTTGTTGATTGTTGATAAGAGTTTGATGAATTCAACTATTTTTGGCATAATAATAAGGGGGGAAACAAGAACCAGAACCAGAAAGAGAACAAATTGCAAGAACTGACGAGAGAAGTGCAGAGTTTCTCTCTCTCTGTCTGTGTGTTTAGAGAGAGAAGGTAAAGCGAAGATGGCGGAATTGCAGGCGGCCGTTGGCGAGTGTGGAAAATAGAAACTTTAGGAAATGGCCAAAAATAGGAAGTCCGTTTTTCTCTGCCGTTTGGGTGTTTGACTAGATTGCGACTGTTTCTAACTAGATACGATGAAATTGAGAATCTTAGGAATCTCCTAATGATCCAAAACCATGGATCATAACTAGTGTTATTGACAAATAGTTAAATTAAAAATCCAATAAAAATATATTTATAATTTCATAGGGTTAAATCGAAAATTATTCCATTTGTTTTAGAATCGAGTTCTATCGCTGGGCCCATGAATCGCAGTTTCGTGGATCATAGAGGCCCAATAGTCCCGCACCGAAAGCCCACGTGTAAAAAAGACACCAGACTACTTTGAAATTTCATGCGTCTTAAACACAGGTGAAATTTCACCTGTGTTTTTTGGTCCGAAACATTTGGCCGAAAATTCTTATTTAGTGCAAGTTCTAGGGTAGAACCGTAGAGTTTTGTTACAAGTGCAAGAAGTTATTCAAATTGATAATTACCTATATTTAATTCCTTTTGTCCTAAAATATTTTACTATTATTAGTTTTATATAATTTATTCAGCTAATTTTTTTCAAGTTTTGTATATCTATATATTCTAACATTTTGCGACATGTCAATTTAATATTTATCTAATTGCATAGATTAGTTAACTTAGTTGAAAATATATCTATTAACATACTTTTTTGTTTATTATTCTACCAAAAAAAAGATGTATGATAATTGGATTAAATAAGCAACAAGTTTTGTTAAGAAAACCCACGAAAAAATAGTGATGAAAAATTAATTGACAACTATTAATTATATATATAGTGAAGAACACATATCCATAACCTAGTTGACTTCCCCTCAACTTGACAATATAATCCAGATAATAGACCACTTATTTTTTTGCCATAGATAATAGACCGCTAAATATGCAACTTTATAAGCAGGACTGATGACAATGTAATTGGACCTTATTATGCAACTATACATCTTTTTTTGTTATATATATATATGCTTATATAAATTATAAGCTGATATAATCATACTTCTCTTCCTTATACCTACCTTACAATCATATATATATATATATATATATATATATGGAAAACTACCAAACAGGTACCCCAACTTGTGATAACCAAATAGATACTCAACATTTTTTTTTTAGCAAGTAAGTATCCAAACTTATGAAAAAAATTAACACATAAAGACCTCCGTCAGTTTTGCTGTTAGTTTTGAACGGAACTCATCACGTGATGAGCACATGTGGACCAAATTTGGTGAAGATACGTTGTTGTGACCAAAATACCATTGTTTAATGTATATTAGGTCTACCCAATTTCAAACATATCAGAAGGAGAAGCTTCGGTGAGGACTGCTTGAAGACACCGGAGAGCTGCATGGCGTCGTCTTCCTCTGTTTCGCTCAACTCTTAACTGAAAACTGTGAAGTACTGCAAGTGTGGGCTCGTTGCCAAAGTAAATCCAGGTTATACTTGGGATAAGAAGATTTTATGGTTGCCCTAACTTCGAAAAGGTGAGTGATTTTGTAGTGTTTAATTTCGTTTTCGTAAGTTTGATTTTGGTTCACATGTTTCAAATTTAGAAAAAAAAACTAGTTCGGGTTGTCGTTGCTTCTCATGGTATGATCCCGAAATCTGCTCTCATGGATGCGAAGGGCGGTAGGTAAATTTCGGAAAATGCAAGCTCAAACCGTTGAAGATTTGAAGAAGTATAAAGGAAGGGAGAAAATGTACTTGATTATGCTCGTATTAATGTGCATTGTGGTTGCACTTGTGTTAGGAATGGTTGTTTACGGTTTGATGTTTCTTTAGTGTATGTGTAGTGTTTGTAAGGATGTGTAGTGTTTGATGGTTGTTCAGTTTAGTGTATGTGTAGTGTTTGTAAGGATGGATGTTGGTATGTATCCTTATTTGTAAGACATTTTGCACAATCTATGGATGGATGAAGAACATTTTGTTGACAACATTCAGTATTTTGCACAGTCTATGTTGGTATGCTGTATTTTGACAGCATTCGGTCCAGTGAACATCCTCACCGATTAACAAGTGTGCTGTATTTTGCAGCACCAATTCACATTGTGCTGTATTTTGCAGCACAAGTACAAAACTGCAGCACCATAAGACATAGAACACACTCATTCACCAAAAGTGTTGGAGCCTTCATATTTCATTCATGAAATGAGTATCACATTGGTCCGAAGATTCAAAGTTCAAACACACTAGTTCGTGAACTAAGTTATTTACAACCCATGACACAGTAGTATTACCCAAAACAACATGACATGTTAGTTCTCAAAACAACAAATATCCAAACAGGTCCAACAGCTGCATATCTCCAACAGCTTCAAAATGCAACAAACAGCTGAGGCCCAACAACTTCAAAATGCAGCAAACAGCTGAGGCTCCAACAACTTCAAAATAGCTACAACAAGCATCCGAATAGATCCAACAGCACCTAAAACGGGACAAAAATGCTTTAACATTCGGTCCATATATTTGACATCACATAAACAGCACCAAAGACCGCATAAGAATCACGTACCTATGACATTCGTTCTGTACCATCAAGTTCAATCATTGGAAGTGCGGTTGTCCTTCTACTTTGACCATACCTCTACATAATTAAAATCAGTAATGTGAACCCACAAACGGCACGAGTAACGTTATTGTCAAAGTAGGATATTGATATGGTACCTGAAGTGTACTCACAAACGGCACATCTGTCGGTCTATCATCTCCGCTCCTTGTTCTGGAGGAAATTCCACCAACCACGCGCCTTCTGGAACCGATTCTGCTTGTTGTTCTGGAACTGATCATTCTTCTTATGGGTTGTTGATTGACTGGTTGACTAGTTGAGAACGCACGAGTAACTGGTTGTTGATTGACTTGACGCAGATTTGGTTTTGATGCAACTTCATCTGGGACTTCAGCTGCTGGATGTGCTTCACATTGTTGATGGATTCCAGATGCTCCCACAGATGGAACTGAAGATGCTCCCTACATGATATGTGTAGTTAACATGTGTTTTCAACCGATGACATAATATTGTTGTGTTGGAAATACCTGAGATGATGATGGTAGTCTTGTTGGACAACCATTCTTGTTGTGTCCCTGCTGCCCATAGATTGAGCATCTCATCCTTGGTGTTCTCTTCAACTTATTAGGAGCTGGGTCCGAAGCATCCCTTTTTCGCTTCATCTTCGGTCTTCCTGATTGCACCATTTTTAAAGGTGGAGATATGGGCAATGACCTCCCTCTTTAATTGAAATTCTCTCGTGAGTTTAGTCTGAATCATTTCAAACATTGTAATTATAGGCTTGTTCCTTGCATCCAAGATTCAAGAGTTGAAACTCTCGTTGATATTAGGGTTAATTACTTAATTGGTTACACATGTTTCACCATTGTGCAGAATGGTTACACATGTTTCAAAATGTGATTAATTGGTTTTGCTATGTGACTAATTGGTTACACATGTTTTTCCAAATGTGATTAATTGGTTATTCCGTTAGTAAACCGTTAACTTTAACGTTAATTCATTTTTTTAACATATTATTGAATTGTGAAATGACTATTATGCCCTTAGTTGTCTTGAAGAACAGATTGGAAGGATTGAAAAACCAAAATCGAATCAAATTCGATTTGATTTTAAAATCGAACCATTAAATGCTGTTCTGGGTTCTTGAGAACCTAGAAATTGCAATTCTGGGTTCTCAGAAATTGCAATTCTGGGTTCTTAAGAATCCAAAAAATGATGTTCTGGGTTCTTGAGAACCCAGAAAATGTTGTTCTGGGTTCTTGAAGAACCCAGAAAATGTTGTTCTGTGTTCTTGAAGAACCCAGAAAATGCTGTTCTGGGTTCTTGAAGAACCCAGAAAATGCTGTTCTGGGTTCTTCAAGAATCCAGAACAGCAATTTCAAACATTTCGAATGGGTTTTTCACAATGTGGGTAACATGTACAACCTTTTAATCACATCATTTCAAACAACAGTATCCATTTAATCACATTATAGAGAAACATGTATGACCTTTTAATCACATTATAGAGAAACATGTATGACCATTTAATCACATTTGGTGATAACATATACTGCAATACAGAACTTCAAGAACCCAGAAACAGCATTTCTGGGTTCTCAAGAAACCAGAAACAGCATTTCTGGGTTCTCAAGAAACCAGAAATCAGATTTCTGGTTTCTTCAATTCTTGTTATTGAAGATGATGATGTGTTCTTGAAGATGATTCTAGGGGTAATTACGTCATTTTACGTATCTAAATATTGACTTAACTGTGATTTTAACGGTGAACAGTAAAAAAATCAAATAGTCACATTTCAAAACCAATTAATCACATTTTGAAACATGTGTAACCATTCTGAACATTGGTCAAACATGTGTAACCAATTAAGTAATTAACCCTTGATATTATTCACAATGAGATCCATCTTGCATATCAATGGGAAGTGTGCCCTGGCCTAGGCTCTTCTTGGGATCGCATCCAAGTATGCATGTGCTTGAGGGTATTTTTATCTCAACACATCCATTGCGCGAGTGTGTTTGAAGTTATCGTACGTAGATGCTTCTCCCCATAATAACTCTTTGATCTCTATTCCCCTAAACCCTTTCGTTACCATATTGAATAAATATGCCTCACACACGCCCTATGCTCAGCATCTGGTAGAACTTCTTCTACAGCAGCTACAAGGCCCTTTTGCCTATCACTCATAACAGTCCACACACCCTGAGTGAATCTATATCCAATATCACGAACAAGTAAAGTTAAAAACCAAGTCCATGATTCTCTTGTTTCAGCCTCTATCCAAGCCACGACTAATTGAAACATTCCATTGTTTGGATCCCGACCTATTGCACTTATCAACTGACCACCATCCAGACCCTTTAAATGACAACCGTCTAGCCCAAAAAAGGGCCTACAACCTTCCAGAAATCCAGACTTATAGGCCTCGAAGCACAAGTACATCCGTTCAAACATCGACCGGAGACTGTTTACAGTTGAATCCACCTGAATTTTTATAGTAGTACCTCTGTTGTATAATTCAAGGTATCAGCATAACTCCACAAACTCTCAAGTTGTTGCACGTTCATGCCATACAAGGAATCATGGATTTTCTTCTTACCCCTCTGGATTGCAAATCTGTTGACATCTAAGCCATATTGTTGCACTATTTCACTCTGAATGTACGAGAAGCTTGAGTTTGGTTGCTCCCTGACCTTCTCCTGGTACTTCTTACATATCCACGTTGAGTTAACCCGTCTTGAATTATGAGGAATACCAAAACATTTATGCTCCGACTTGAATGTCTTGATCTGGTAAGTGGATTCACCACTCACTCTTGACGTGTAGATCCTCCACCCACACCCCTGCAGCCCTGCTTATATACGACCTGCATCGTTTCTTGTTATTGAAGGTCCATATATACTCATACGAATTTGCTATAGAATGGTTGATCAATGCTTTCCTTAAGGCTTTAGGGGATGGAAACTACATTCCAAGCTCGAGTAATGGTGCCTCATCACCTACTGACTCCACGAAATGAGGATACATTCTCCCCCTACTACTGTCACCCTGTTCTTCTCCGTCAGAACAAACAGGTGTGACAATCCTATCACTCCCATAAGCCATCTCAGTATCACTATCTTCAGAAGATTCTTCGAAAGAATCTGGAACATACTCCTCATCATCACCTTCTTCTGAAGATAAGTCCAGTGATGCAACGAGCTGAGCTATTGTTGGTTGATTTTCATTGTCTTCATCATACCCCATTGGGCCTCTACTACATTCTCCCACAAATGGGCTAGAGGTTGACCCAAAACATATACTTGGTGTAAACCCACTTGCTAAGCCTACTGATCCACTACTGGAATCCACAGATTCTAGGCCACCAACTAAACTCACACATTCATCCCTTCTCTGAACTTCTTCTTCCCAGCAGTGGACCCACCATTTTTCAGTCCTCAACCTTTTGCATCATGAGGAATTTGACCTGAACCAAACAGGTATAGCCTCACGATGGTTCCATTACCTACCTTGTTGATTTCAGTCCTAAGTTTACTCTCACAACTGATTCTATACAGTCTACTTTCCAGTTTTTCAAAGGATGGGTTGTGGTAGATTTCATCATAGCAAGTAAAGCATCAATTTTTCTACAGCAGCCCAACCAAACATGCATAAATTATACCCCTAACATCTTCAATATAAACCAACCTACCAGTATAGGTCTTGCCCGATAGTAGAACAAAGTGTCCATCGAAATGAACTTCCAAAAGTAAGGGTCGATTATCCATTCTTCCACTTCTGCAAAGTCATACGAAAAAACAAGTTCTTTTCAACATCCATTTGCAAACCCCTAAACCCAATCAAGTTATGGAGCACTCAAGATAACAACTATGAACTGAAACCTAAAACAAAGACTGAAACCTAAAACAAAGAACCAATCTTCAACGATTGAGCAATAATCTAAAACCTAGCAAGTAAAGAAATAATCTTTATGGTCTACTATGGCATAACAAGTAAACAAAATGAAAACCTAAAACTAAAACAGATAAATAATCTTCAACGAAAGAGAAACAAATAATCGGAATGCCGAAACACATAAACTAAACCTGAAATAGAGCACGTACCAGAAAAGAGAAACCACGAACAATCTTCAACGACGATCAGTGCCTGCACTTACTCCATTGCTCTGAATCGGACTGTCGAAGGGAGTAGATGAACCGATAATATGTGAGAGAGAATGAAGGGTTCTTGGGTGAGGATTTGTTGTTAGAATGCTGATATACCGAAGACACTCTCAACTATAAGAATAATAAGGGTAGATCCGTTATTTTGCAATTCCACCTATAATAGGCGCCAAATTCGGTCCACATGTGCTCATCACGTGATGAGTTCCGTCCAAAACTAACAGCAAAACTGACGGAGGTCTTTATGTACTAATTTTCATAAGTTCGAATACTTACTTGCTACAAAAAAAATTAAGCTACCTACTTAGTTATCAGTGACAAGTTGGGGTACCTATTTAGTAGTTTTCCCTTACATATATATATATATATATTCGAAGTAGAGTCAGCATAAAACTTCTAGGAGTATGTACAACTTGACATGTGAATTCAAAACTGTTTGAACTTTGAAATGGAGACATGTTATGAATTAAAAAATAATAATAATTACCAAATAGACAAATACTATTATGAAATAATTTATATTAAATTAATTAGTAAAACGAGTTAACAAAATTATGAACGAAATTCGACTTTCCCAAAAACCCACTTTTTGAATGTTTTTTGTTTCCTTTTACTTTTTAGTTTTTACCATTACAGTGGAAAAGCCGAAAAGGTTAATAAAAAAGCCATGTGAAAAAGGTGTAAGCTGTCAAATGTTTGACCAAGGGACAAAGGTAATATGAACATCAGTCCAAACACGGTGCACAAAGCCAACAAACTTTGAATTCTAATTCCTCCGACGGTGACTCACCGGAGTCGTTTTGTCCTTAAACGGTGACGTCTCAGTCAACTTTAAGCTTCAGACACGACATATGCTATCGACATCGGGTCGACATCGACGGTGGTGGTTGGGCCCCTGTCGTCGTCTTCACCTTTACCCTAAATCGGAATAATACAAAATTAACCTTCCCCTCTATTTTCTGATGTAATATGAATTAGTAATTATACATTTGAACATTAATCAAATGGTTAATTATAAAAAAAAATAAACTGAACTTTGAGAAAATCCTCAAAACCAAACAGTAAACCAAATTGTTTTTTTTTATAAACAATAAACCAAACTTTTGGAATTGAGCAATCAATAAACCTAACTCAAATTTTCATTATGTTTGAACGAAGCGAATACTATTTTCAATTTTTTAACTAATGTTGACTTAATAACTATATCTAACATTGAAAAATCTGTTCAAATATAATGAAAATTTGAGGTAGGTTTGTTGATTGCTCAATTTCAAAAGTTTAGTTTGTTGTTTGTAAAAATAAAGTTCGGTTAGCTTTTTTATTTTTCCTTAAAGTTCAATTTGTTTTTTTTTTATAATTAACCTCGATCAAATTAATAAAGCAATCTTAGTTAAGTATGTTTGTAATTGACTTTTTTTAGGTTTTAAAACTGAATAATTATTTCAAGACTGTCGAAATGAATTTTTAAATGCACGCTCCCATATTATTTATTAACGATATTTTAAAAATAATAATAATAATATATGTTCGGATATATCTAAAATTAAAACGTCTATAGCGTACGTTATTTATTTTCTTCACCGCGGGGAGAATGCTTTGCTCTTTTAAGTTATTATTATTATTATAATATATTTTGTTGATCAAAATTATTATTATTATTATAATATGATGATGAATATTCTGTCCCTTTAATAAATTATAAGATGCTTCACACACATATATATATATATAAACAAATTTATAAGTACGGATATGAATAAAAAACATTTATTTAGATACCCGATCTCGTAAAATATATAAAGAAATTCAAAGTTTAAAGGGGCTACTAATGGAAACATATCATCATCAATTAATAATTACATCAAATGGACCGTCCGATTATGACATGCTTGAGTACTAGCTAATTTCCAATATCTACAACCGAACCATAATAAAATTGTAAAATAACCAAACGATTGCACGTTTGTGGCAGGTAGACAGATCCAAGATAACATCCTTGTTGCTCACGAGATGTTCCACAACCTACGGACATCCAAGAAACGAGGTGGAAGCCAACATTATCCCAACTGTGCTCTAAAGGTGGACATGGAGAAGGCTTATGACCGAGTCGATTGGAGGTTCCTTCTTCAAGTTCTGGAGGTGCGTGGGTTCGATCAGCGATGGATTTCCTGGATCCAAGAGTGCATCTCCTCAGTGACTTACCAGGTGTTAGTCAACGGAAAGAAATCGGAGGTCATAGTACCATCGCGTGGGATCCGCCAGGGGGACCCCATGTCCCCCTATTTGTTCATCCTAGTGGCGGATGTGTTGTCCCGGAGGATTGAGCATCGGGTCGAGCAGCGAGCGATAGTCGGCATCAAGCCCACGCGAACATGCCCCGAGGTCCATCATCTCTTGTTCGCCGACGACTCGCTCTTCTTCATCAAGGGGTCGTTGGATAACGCCCGCGCGTTAAAAGACACTCTTGAGGAATACTGCAAGGCCTCGGGCCAAAGGGTAAATTTCTCAAAATCTTCTCTTTATTCAGGTGGGGATGGCGAGAGCATCCTTGCAATGGAGGTGGCATCTATATTTGGTATGAGTTCTGTCAACGACCCGGGTAAGTACTTGGGTCTCCCCTCGTTATGGGGGAGATCAAAGTGCGAAGCTCTCGGTTTTTTAAAGGATAGGATTGTCAACAAGTTGCAAGGATGGCGGTCGAAGTTACTTAATCAAGCCGGCAAGGAGGTCCTCCTGAAATCTGTGATCTCGGCCATACCTACATATGCCATGAGCGTCTTCAAATTCCCAAAGAAATGGTGCACCCAAATCAATGGACTCGCAGCCCGGTTCTGGTGGGGTGCGACAAATGGTGACAGAAAAATACATTGGAAAAACTGGGATTTGATGACGACTTCGAAGTCGGAAGGAGGTATGGGTTTTAGGGAACTTGAGGCTTTTAATATTGCTTTGTTGGGAAAAATGGCTATGCGTGTAGTGCAGGAACAGCATGCTCTGTGGGTGCAAGTTATCAAGGGAATCTATTTCCCTAATTCCGACTTCCTTCAAGCGGGGAAAGGAAGCCGAGCGTCTTGGGCTTGGTCCAGTTTACTTGCAGGCCGATCGGTGTTGGCTAAGGGTGCTGTGTGGTCGGTTGGGGACGGGGCAACAATCAGACTGTTCGTCGACGCCTGGATTCCCGGGCATTATGGCCACAGGCTTGGCCCACGCCCAGTCACTCAGAATCAAGCCTCGACATTGCTGATCGACTGGATTGAACCTGCATCTCGGTCGTGGAGGATGGAGGTTGTACAAGAGGCTTTGGAGGGTGGAGAGGCTACCTTGGTTTCATCTGTCCCTATCCCCATTGTCTCGACGAGGGACCAGCTCCGTTGGCCTTTCGATCGCCAAGGCCGTCTCACTGCCAGGTCTGCCTACCACCACTTACGGGATCACGAGAAGGCTCGGATGGACTCTCACGCGAGCAGCAGTGGAAGCCGTCCCTTGGACAGAACAGAACCGAACTTATGGGAGGCTATTTGGAAATCCAAAGTCTTGCCAAAGGTTAAAGCCTTTGCTTGGAAGATGCTATCGGGTGCTGTTGCAGTGAGGGCGGCTTTGGTTAGGAGAGGTTTGCAGGTCTCGAGTGGTTGTCCGTTATGTACCCATGAGGAAACTATTGAACATCTGATTTTTGGATGTTATTGGGTTAATAACGTTTGGATCGACTTGATAGGGCTGCAGGATGCTAGGGAAGGAGGAGGCTCGATGAAGGAATGGCTCTCGAACCGCTTCATCGAGGCCTCCACCAGTCGGGCAAGCAGGGACATCAAGTGGGTAACCACCTTGACAGCATGCTGGATTATTTGGAAGTGCAGATGTGCCAAGGCGTTTGAGGGACGACAACCGAGCCATGAAGAGGCAGTCCATTCGGTCCGCATGGCTGTCCAGGAGCTGACCTCAGTGATGAGCCCCCGAGCCTCGGGGCTGAGTGATAGTCTCGGCCAGGTCAGGTCGGAGGATCACAGGTGCGGGCGGGAAGGGCACTGGTCAAAACCTGGACTGGGTGTTATCAAAATTAACTGTGACGCGGCGTGGAGGCGAGACTCGGGAAAGGGGGCCATCGACGTCCTGGCACGTGACCATCATGGGCGAGTGGTCGGTGGACTCACTAGGGCGGAGCAGTCGTCTTCAGCCGTGTTGCTTGAGGCGAAAGCGGTGCTCGAAGGTGTTAAGCTTGCTTTAGATAACAATTGGGATTCAATAGTTATAGAGTCGGATGCGGAGTTGGTTGTCAACCATGTAATAGGTATAGCTCATTTTTGGGAAATAGAGACTATCATTCAGAATAGTCTCTATTTGGCAAGCTCGATCACGAACTTGTCTTGGAATTGGATACCTAGGGCCGCCAATCAAAGTGCGGACTGGTTAGCGAAACAAGCTTTAGAGGGGATGTGTCCTTCGGATTGGGTTCTCCAACCCCCATCCCCTCTCGTTCATTTTTTGCGGTGTGATATCTTTTGTAATCGGGGTCTTGAATACCCCCAATTTTCATAGTAATATACGGAAGTTCTTTTGGCCAAAAAAAAATATTGTAATCAACTATCGATAATAGAAAAATTTGTATATATTTAACTTATTCGGTCTAAATATAATATTTATGAGACTCTTACCCAACTCAATCTTTGGGTTGTTTTTTATTTTTAACAAATGACCAAGCCATATTTATAGTGTCTTTAAGACATTTCTAGCCCTATCTAATTTTAGAAACTCTATAATGTTCTCAAATAAACTCAACTACTAATTATCTCTTTCATTTTTTATGCATATTTTAATCTCTAACTTTCTATATCTTTTTTGGTTTTACTCCAATTTACTAAGTTCATAAACTTAAATATAATCTTAATTCATTTTTTCTAACCGGAATCATAAAGTCAATATTGCATTTCAATACTCTCCTCAACATTGACTTTCTTTCGTATTTCTTCAAGTCAATGTTGTCTTTAGAATGATGTTCAACTGAATTAATTAACCTACTTTTCTATTTCAATAATATATTTTTCTTCTCGTTGAATCCAGTAAATCATCCATTCGTCATCTCGAGTTGTCCCTTGGCATATCTTCGTGTTTTTATATCTTTCTCTCCGCGAAGTTTTATTTCTTCTAATACTGTGATCTTCACATTTATCAAACCATTGATTGTCTTCCATTAACTTTTACTGATTTCGAAAGAAAAAAAAATTCTATTTTTCTATGAAAATATAACTTTCATTCCATGATTCAATACCAATTTTTTAGAAGTGGATAAATATTTCGTTGATACTTGTTTTCTTGTAGCAGTAATACTGTCTCGACTCCGTCAGAAATCTTCAACTTCAACTCTTTCTTATCTTCATCATGAGATAAATATTTTTTCTTAGGTATCTATCTTGTAGTGAAGCAAGAATAAGTGGTTATAACATGTTTATCATGATAGTGAGATGAATTAAAAATCAATCTTGCATTCACCATTGCATTACCATCGACTTCTTCATGGACATCTGTGTGAGGATTTAAAATTCTTCTTTTCGTATGAACCTTCTTTGAAGAAGTTTGAACTCTAAGACTCATTGTTTCACGTCAAATCGGTCTCTAACATTTGTAGTCAAACCTCAATTTTCTTATTGTACAAAACTAGTTTAAATCTTTCAGATCAAACTGATAGAAGTGATCAAACTGATAGAAGTGATCAAACTGATAGAAGTGTATCGTGAGATATGCTCTTGATAGAGGTGTATTATTTACTCTTATTTTTTTTCATTTACTTATTGAAAAAATAGACAATTACTTAGTTAACTCTTGATTATTTTTCGAATTATTTACCTTTAAATAATTTTAAAAATATTTTTGTTCAAATGCTCATAAAAAAATTACCCTTCAGCCAAAATATTATATCCACCACTGAAATTTTAACTAGACCTTGTATCAACATATTTCTTCATGAAGAATAAAGTTTCAATTCTATATTTAAATTCATCTCCATATTGATTTTTCTTTATTAACTTTAGTTTTTTTTATTCGAATGAAATTCACAAATTGAGTTTCCGCGTTTCATAATTATTTTTAAAACTAATTTTCTATTTGATTTCAGAATTTAAAACGCACCCATAAATTAAATTTTTAAATTCGTTTAACCTCATTTTAATTTTATAATAAAAATGAAATGAAGCAAAGGAAGAACAAGAGAAATAAAAGATGTCATTGGTGAACTATAAACTATTTTTAAGTAGTTTTATAGTTCACCTGCAAACTATTGAACCATAGAGGATGTAATTTGAGCTATTTGTGCCAAATTTGTTACTTTGGGGAGGACATATATCACATATTGCGTGGGTGTGAGTATGCTAAAGAGATGTGAAACTCAGTCACTGGGCTGTCAAATCTGGGTCAATCTTTCGACTACCCTTTGAATTCCATAGCTCAGCTCCGAAGGAAACTATTAATACATTCCGAAAAGACGATGTCGGCTCTTCGGTTTCGGGAATTGTTAAAGTTAGCTAATTTTTTTTTTTTTTATAATTGAACTTGTGTGATTAGTTATCACCTATAGCGATTTTTTAATCCATAATTATAAATAAAAAAAAAAATATAAACTACTTTACGTATTTTGTTGTGTTCACAAAGTAGAGCATGCCACCTTATGTGGTAGCTGCCGTCAAGTTCCACACTAAGTAACTAACAGAAAATAAAAGGTGAATTCGTATTTATTATAAATAAATTATAAAAGCAAGCTTCTTTTTGTGTTTAATTTAAGTTTTTTAGTTCATAGTGCGAATTAAAGTAGAGCTTAGGGATTAAAGTAATAACAACGTGAGGCACCTGAAACAAGGAAAAGTTAGCAACATAATAGGCTTTATTTTTCATGGAATCCATATAAAACATAACACTTTTTACACTATATGTATAAAATAATTTTTACTCCCACTACGCAATACTGTATTAAGATGTTTATCGACATAATAGGTTTAAGGGTTAAATATCAAGAATATATGTGAATTTTGAACGTTTTATAACGTTAAAAAATTCAAAACGGACTATCTCAACTTGTATGATGGTTCAAATAGCTACCTCCGTTCAATTTACCGTCAACTGTTGACAAAATTTCGTTGAAAATTCGTTAGAAATTGGACGGAGGTAGCTATTTGAACATTCGTCCAAATTAAGGTAGCACATTTTAAATTTTTAAAATTCGGATAGCTCGTTACAAAACACGTAAAATTCCCTATAAATCCTTAATATTTAAGCCTAGGTTTAATATTGATCATTATTACTTTATAGTTATTTAATATTATATTACAATATAAATTAAGGTTATTTTTTTATATAATATTATTAATAATGGACTAGTGGGAGAATTTTATTATAATTTTGGATTGCTTTTGACATGAAAGGCTAGTTGTTCTCATCCTATTTGTATATATATATATATATATATATATAATCTTACATCAACGGTGTAAACATACGAAGTTTGAGAGTAGATGAGCTGTCACCAATCAACGACTTTCGCTACAGCAATAGCTGGACATGTCATCCTCAACACAACTTATTTATATTCTCATGTCTAAAATACCTACATTGCCCCTCTAATATTGAGATGTTTAATGATTTTTTAAAAAGCTTTTGCACTTACGTTTCATAAAAAGAATTGAATGTCAGCATTTTCTGTATCGAAATACCATTTAAAATTGACCAAAAAAAAAAAAAAAATACCATTTAAATATTAAGAAAATAAATATATAACACATTTTCACATGTATCAATTGATCCTAATCTTTTAAAATTGTTACAATTGAGTATAGATGCTCAAAAGAAAAATCGATAAGCCCTTAATAGGAAGGCTCTAGTCTAGATTCATAATCAATGAAAGGAGCTAAGTTTTGAACATTAATTAATAGGGTCTAATCGGTGTAAGTTTCTATCTAAAAGGAGTATTTCTTAATTGAGGTTCAATCAAGTTCAATATATATTGGCTCGGGGGATCGGCATAGTGGCTCGGGACCACTCGGGGACACTCATCGGCGGGAGCCAGAGGCATATGACAGCAGGATCAGCTGTCGAGATTGAGGCAGCTGCGGTCGTCGAGGGGATCACCTTGGCCGTGGACCGGGGATGGAGTAATGTTCAGGTGGAGTCAGACTCCGAGACGGTAATCAAACACATCAGTGGGTTATCGTTCACCTGGAGGCTTGAGGCTATACTTTCACACGCTCGGGTTTTGGCTTCTTCGTTACCAACCGTTAGGTGGGTAGCAATTCCGAGAACCGCAAACTGTTGTGCGGATTGTGTCGCTAAGTTAGCTCTTTTAAGGGTGTGTCCGTTAGATTGGGTCGAAAGACCCCAACCCGATCTTTGTCGTTTTATTGAACTTGATTTATCTTTGTCGGTTTGTTTCATGTTATGAAAGTAAGCTAATTATTGGCCAAAAAAAAAGAAGACTCAATAGTACCATTATGAAGTATAATTATAAATTATATTAGATTGTATAATTGTCTTGATTTACAATAAAAAGAATTAAATACCCCTTAATTTTATGTTACCTTTTTCAACAAAATAAAATAATAATGATATAGATCTTATTTATTTATTTGGGTTGGGGTAAGAGATAAAAACAGATCCAATTTATTTTACTGTGTTCGCCAAAAAAAAAAATTTGTTCCACCGCGTAACGAGTAGTCAAATATAGCCATGAATTGTTTTGTATACCAAAAACTCAAACCTAAAATATATGATTAAGAGACAAATTGTTAAACCATTATGTTTTTCAAATTTTTTATTTATTTATCACATATATTATACTCTGACACCCGTGCATGGATGGTATAGTTGTTTGTGGCGCATGATATATTACGAAATATGATTTATTTGTCTCCTAATATAATACAAAAATATATTATTAATGTAAAACTAAACATAAATTACATCCAATAGTGAAATAAAAATTCAAATTATTT
This sequence comes from Chamaenerion angustifolium, assembly GCA_946814005.1. Taxonomy (NCBI): domain Eukaryota; kingdom Viridiplantae; phylum Streptophyta; class Magnoliopsida; order Myrtales; family Onagraceae; genus Chamaenerion; species Chamaenerion angustifolium. The sequence continues at coordinate 2,253,589 of OX328281.1, forward strand.
TTAGAAAAACTAATTATGAGATGTATGATCAATGTTATCAGGATCGGACTAGCGATCCGACCAAATCCGACTGAGAACCGACCCTTGTTCGGTTTGGTTTAGCTAAAAGACCAAAATGCATATGAACATTGTTTGAACTGGGTTGGACCGGGTGATTTTTGAAAAGCTGGCCGGTTTTCGGTTCTAAATTTTTTGGGGGATGTTTAATTTTTTTTTGGTGGTTCTCTCGGTTTAAACCGATTCTTCGGTTCGACCGAACAACTTTTTCGGTTTAGAAGTTATGTTTAAAGTTTAGAGTAATGTGTATATTTGAAACTATGTAGTTTGTGTGTGTTAAACTATGTAGTTTGACATAATTATGTGTCTGATTGAGAATATGTAGTTTCTAATGTATTTTCATTTTTTTTTATTTGTAAACAATAAACGACACGTTGAACCGAGTCTGACTGGGTTGAACCGGTCGAACCGGAAACTGACTCCTCTCCGGTTCGAGTGCCTATCCGGTTCTGATAACACTAACCAAGATATCTCATTATGTGCACGTTGCAGTTTTCTAATGGTGTAATTTATTTTCAACTGGTAAAAGCTAAAACCGTAAAAGTAAATATCGGTAAATTCTTGTTGTGGTCCCGCATGGGAGGCAAACTTTTCTGAATCATGAAAGAGACAACCTTCGATGGTGACAGGGATTGATGCATCATCTGGCCCCACATCACATGCCTCCACCAATTCTCAAATCTTATATTTTTTCACATTTAGTTAAAAATAAAATAAATATACATATAAAGCTAAATTTTGAAGAGAAAAGGCAAATTATGGGCCCATCACCTGAAAGCGACACGCAACGTTTGGGGAAGCCCATAAGAGACTTTAAAAAGGTTTATTTTTTAAAATAGAAGGACAAATAGTTCATGTTTCCTTATAAATGTACGTTATTTAAATATATTATGAATAGAGTAATTTAATATATATATATATATATTAGTTTAGTTTATATTATAGAAAAAAAATTGGCCAATTATATTATAGAATTGATTTTAGAAGTTTAAAGGGATATACATTATATCATTGCTAAAGTCTTTACAAGAAAGAAATTTGAAATTTTTATTTATCCTCTGTAAAGCTATAATAGTAATGGAAATATGTGTCAAAAATCATCCTAAAGTCAGCAACTGTTGGTCCTTTTCCATAGTTTTATTTTAATTTAAAAATATAGTTGGTTAACAAATAATTATATATTATGAAATTAGCACTAGCTATGTTTTTAAAATAAAAATCGTAACTTCATTTTCTTTCTTATAATTTTTAATCAATTTTTGCCGCCCTTTTTTTTTTTTTTTTTATAATTATGGATTAAAAACCTCTAAAGGTGACAACTAATCACCCAAGTTCAATTATACAACCAAAATTAGCTAACTTTAACAATTCGCGAAACAAAAGAGCCAACAGGGTCTTTTCGGAGAGCATTAATAGTTTCCTTCGGAGGTGAACTATGAATTTCCAACACTTGCCACTGGTTGAGCGTCATACCCGCCATGATATCCGCTACCGCATTCCCTTCTCGGAAGATATGTCTGAACTTCATTCTCTCGAACTGCATCAACAGGTTCCTACAATCCGCAATGATCGGCATTAGTTTTTGATTTTGCATATTTTCCTCAGAGATTACCTTATGGGCTGAGAGAGCGTCCGTCTCAAGGTGAATAGATTTTAGTCCGAGTGACTTTGCCAAAAACAATCCCTCTCGGATGACCCAACACTCCGCAGTGAGACTATTTGAGCAGCCCGCAGTGAGACTATTTGAGCCGCACTCTTATTAAGATTGTTGTTTAATTTTCATATCACTGTCATTACAAGTTTGCATTAACGCTTTCTAAAATAAAAGGTTCATTTTTGTTTTAATAAAAAAAAAATTGGTTTTGACAGAAATAAAAGTTCGCCGAATAAAGTGAAAAATAAACATTAAGGTAGGAAAAAGGACAATTCTTCACTGAATTTCACAGTGCGCTGTATACTGTAATTATGACCACTGAATTTGTATCTTTTATTGTTGACCAAAAAAAAGATTTGTTTTTTATCTTTTATTAAATTAATTCTGCTGTAAAAAAAGAGGTAGTGGGACCATCATCAAGGAGCTCAGCTCCATCACCGTACACGTGTGCATAAAAAAGTGCAGGCACAATCAGAAAACGATGCGGCAGAATTCACACGATAAGCGCCCATGTGCGATGCCTGAAGCTGATGTCAGATTGGTGCCGGGTTTTCCGCTTTTGTTCAAATATATTCGTACACGTAAACAGAAAAGTAAGAGAATTATTTAAAGTATTATAATAAACAGTTATCTTTTATTTATTTTTTATTATTATGTGCTAAGTGGAAAATATAATATAAAAAAAAGAATTAAATATGAAGAAGTTTCATGAAATTTGTATGTTTTGCAACGATTTAACCGAACTTTGAAAATTCAAAACGGTCTATCTCAACTTTGAAGAAGGTGCAAATAGCTACCTCTGTCCAATTTTTCGTCAACTGTTGACGAAAATTCATCGGAAAGCCGTTTGAAATTCGTTAGAAATTGAATTGAGGTAACTATTTGCATCTTCTTCAAAGTTGAGGTAGCTCGTTTTAAATTTTTAAAATTCAGGTAAATCATAGCAAAACATCCAAAGTTGAGGTAGCTCCTTAATATTTAACTCTTAAAAAAATACGAAATTTGTATTTTTAGATGGTTTGGGGAAAATTTAACATACTACATTTTTAAATTATTTCTTTCGCCTTTTTATTTTATTTGGGTGCCGGGTGTCATTGGTATGTTCTGCTTGACAATACATAATTTTATTTCTCCATGCATGCATGTAATATTTATTTATTTTACATTAATGACCTCAAACTATACAGTTTTCACTTTGTAGAAAAATCTTTGCATCAAAGTTTTCCATTTTCATCACATATGTTTCAAATTAACAACGGGTTCAATCTCATTCATGGTACCTTGTCTTAAGTAGTCCAATTAATATACATCTGTTACGCTATCCTTAATAAATAAAAAAATTGACATCATATTTACATCAAATTGTTCATATTATGTAGCTCGTTTTGTAGGCTTGTTCAATAAAACTGGTTTGATGAAAATGAATTGGGACTGGTCTGGATTTAATGATTCGAATCAATTGACCGAAGTAGTTCAAAAAGCAAACCATCTTTTCAAGGGTAAAGTGAGTGAGTTTAAAGTCGAAGCTCAATAATTTATTCAAGTTGACTTGTTATTTGTCACTGGTTTATACTTACATTCAAATAAACCAACTTGAACCCATCTATTGATTTTGAACCGGTCTACACAATGAAATTTAAACTAGAACTTAATTGACTTTTGGATTATTTTTTCATTTTTTTAAAAGAAACCAGACCAAACTAGTCAACCGATTTCGAATTGATTCAAACCTATTCAATTTTTTCAATGTTAAATACACTAATTATTTTAGTGAAATGAAAACTATACTGAACGAAATAAACAGGTCTAGTTTAATTTAGAAATAAAGTCGAACTGATTCATGAATAAACGTATCACTTTGGTAAATACAAACCCATCTATCTAGAACTCCATCTTTTCTGTTAACAAATTTTATTAGCAGAGAAGATGGAATTTTAGATAGCTCTTTTGGGTTAACCAGAATCCCAGATGACCAAAGAGTAGGAATGAAGTTATAATTTTATTAAATATCCAACTAGGTAAATAATACAAACTTAACAAAGTTTAAGGTCTCAAACAGAAAACATTAGTTTTGAGGCCTAGAATTGAAGTATTGAAAATAAAAAGCTGCGGTCCCAATCAACACGTAAAATGAGGGGAACCAATCATGTAGCGCGCCTTTCAATGAGACCTGTAATCATCTTTCTTGTCTCTAATTTGATTATTAAAGTCTCCACAATCACAAAAAAACAATATACATATATTATTAAAAATAATTATGGTGGTGAATCGTGTGTCATGGGTTTCCTTTGCAATTTGCACAACCCTTATTTAATTAATTAATTATGTTCCTTTATTTTGTTGATGCACTTAAAAAATAATGTACATTATTTGATCAATTTTTCAAACAATAAGTACTAAATAGTATTTGCAAGTCAGGGGTAGTTTTGTCATTTTACTATTTTGTTGCAGTTAGTACTCACGAGTCACGATCATTTAGGCTTAACCCTTGACAGTTTCGTGTTGCTCATCTTTTAATTTTCTTAACCCTTCATTCATTAAAAAAAAAATTCTGAGGATATCAATTTTCTTAATGCATATCCTAATATTTTTCATGGATTAATTACCCAAAAAATAAACCCAACTTTAACCCAAATCTAAAAAATAAACTAAACTTTCTTTTAGAGCAAAAACAAACTGAACTTCAGGAGCATTGTTATCCGTTAACTGCATTGTTATCCGTAAACTGAAAATCCAGTTCAAATATCCGTTAATTATTATCAGAATTTTGAAGAGTAAACAAAATTGTTATACCATTCGCAGCTCGTGCGTATATTATATTAATTAACCATACGAAGGACCTCATTTAGTAACCCAATTTAGTTTTTTTCAAAAATAGGATTTGCTATTCACAAATGCATTGATCATATGAATATATATATTATATTATTATTATAAACTACATTGTTCGCTAATTAATAATTATCCTTGGATAAACCCTTATTAATCATCATTACTCTCAAGTCTTATCTCTTAACACCTCGGTCTCCGAAAATCGAAGTTCCAACAGATACCCTCAAACCATTAGTTCCACTGGTCGGGGCAATACCAGTGAAGCGTCGGCGGCTGCTCATCGGAGAAGAAATTGCAGGTATCCTCCGCGCTGAAGAAATTATGCTCCTCCGTTTTCACAAACTGCGGCTGGTAAACCAGTAGATGATGGTGGTGTGCCGCCGAGGAAGAAGACATGACGGCGTTGCTGTTGCCGCTCGTGATCGTGTTTTCCTCGTTTAGGATCGCGCTTGAGTCGCTGTCGGATGAGTGGTTGGGCTCCTTGCTGAGGTCAGGGACAGGCGAGGGTAAGGGTGCGATCATGGCGGGTTTGATGTCCAAGGTGGCGGCCATGTCTGGTTCTGAGGCAATTGTCGGATCGTCTTTGAGGGAAAGGTTGCTTTGGTCGTCGGAGTTGGTCTCTTCGATGAACTTCGATTTCAGTTCCTTAATCTGCAAGAAACCAAAACAATTTTTGTTACCAGAATATAAGAAACTAAGTGAAGTTGGTAATTTGGTTAGTTGCTGAATTGTGACCTCTTTGAGAAGAGCTTCATTGTCCCTGTGAAGAGAATCATAATTCAACTTTAGAGAATCGTAGTTGGACTTGAGGACGCCGTAGTCTCTCTCCAACTGCTTCGTCTTCCATCGCGCGCGGCGGTTCTGGAACCAAACCGCCACCTGCCGCGGCTGCAGTCCAAGCTCCTGTGCCAACTTCACCTTCCTCTCTGGCTCTAGCTTGTTCTCCACCTCGAAGTTCTTTTCCAGTGCCTTGACTTGATCGATACTGAGACGCCGCTTCTTCTCTGACCCGACAAGGCCCGTCTCCTCAACGCATCCTTCATCGTCTAATCCGTCCAACATGGACTGGAATTCTCTGCTGTAGAGCGTGGAGTTGTTCGTGCTGTTGTTCCTCGGATCGTGCTCCTCTGTTTTTTGCACAGAAAAAAATGCACAACAAACAGGATAGCATCATTAAGAACAGAGGACCCAAGGAAACAGAATTTTCGTGTAATTATTACGAAAGGTGAAAACTTTGAGGCAATATGCAGTGGACAATCACTTAGGTAGAAAAAGGAAAAATATTTCATTTCAAGAACACAAGGACAAGCTACTGTATGCTCCAAAATAAGCAAAAAAAGTTTTTTTTTTTGGAATTGGAGTTATGATCCAGTATTTTAAGTGCTTTCTGGGTTCAATAAAAGGCGATTCTGTTTGATTGATCAAGTGGGCGCGCTTAATTTTTCAAGAAAAGACCAAACTGTGTGGAACCTGTTTGAAAGTGTTGCTGTTTAAGGTTAGAAGTTCAACCTGCTGAAGGTCTGCAGATGGACATGAGACCACCTAATGAATCTGAGCTGCTAAGCCTTTTCATGGTGACTTAACTTCGCTTTTGCAACGGATCTTTGACAGAATTTGCAACGGACCTTACTAAAACTCAAATCAAAGTGCAAGCTTTTTCTACTTCAATTGGAACAGACCACATGGTACAGTGCTGCATACTGCACACCCAACTGTGTCCCTGCTCTTCCCCATCATTCAATATTTCCTCCACCTCTGAACCCATCAAAACAAAGCCCCAAATCCCCACAAGAAAACAGAAGAAGTTCTCAAAAAACTCAAATCAATGAAGACTCATTTGTTCAAATTCCCTTTCCCAACACTCAGAATCATTACTCAATCAATTGGGGTTGGTCATCTAGAAGAAGCACAGAAGAGAGAGAAAATGCAAGATTCTAGAGAGATAAAAGTTGAGATCGTCAAGAAGAGTGAAGCAGTGATGAAGAAGGTATTAGAGCAGAAGATGGGGTTACACTACACAGACACTGCTTTTCTTCTCCCTCTGTGTTTAAATAAACCAAAAGCTTCTGTCATGGAAGGGGATGGTGGGTTAGAATCTGACTGGGGTTAGCTGCTGAGGTTGGCATTTCGTCTCAAATGACATGAACCCTAAATTCAATCCAAATGCACATTTCGTCATGACTCGGTTTCTTTTCGACCAGTTTATGAGATATTTTGAGCTCATTGGACCCTGTACACCCGGTTCACGTATGTCTTGGCAGAACCAGGGAATTAGTCAGCATATATCTATATATACATAGATATAGATGGCCGGCAATATAACATAATAGGCCTAATCAACGTGATATATATTAAGGTTATTGGATCACCCATTGATACTATTAGTTGGGTGTCCATTCCTAGAACCGCTAATTTTTGTGCGGATTGGTTAGCTAAACAAGCTAAGCAGGAGACGTGTCCTTTGGATTGATTGGGTCGTGAGACCTCCTTCCCCTCTTGTATCTTTACTTTTATCGGATTTACACTTGTACTCAAACTCAGTTATAATTAACCCCGAGTGATTCGGGTTTTTGGGCAAAAAAAAAACGTGATATATATATTTTTGGCCAAAAAATAAACGTGATACATATATATATATATATATATATAATCATGGGACTTAAATATTTAAAATTCATAGGTTGAATCACGTTTACCGGTAATGACTAATGAGTTTTCTTTGGTGTTTTCCCAATTGACTTTGTGTCGCTCCGTTAACATGCACATAAGAAAATCCCGGATGTTTTCGTTGTTTCTCCTCCGACGATCCAATCCGTCGAAGGTTCGTTTATAGATGAAAATAAGTATGTAGTTCAAGTATGTAATGTTACACTTAGCCTGATATAAAGATAGATGATGACATTTATAACTCTCACCTCTAACCTGACTAGGGTTTAGTTCTGACTCTGGTCATACCTTGAGTCTTGTGTTGTCTGGTGTACTGTGGATGGTGCCATGTACATAGAACACTTGTTTTTGGGATCCTTGTTCTGCATGACTGTTCCCCATTATTCTTTGTCTGGCCTGGAGCTTTGTGCTGGTCATGCCGCAGACGTAAAGGAGTCTTCTGTTCGGGTGCACCTTTATGGTGTGCCTTTAGTGGTGCCTATGTGGCGCACCCCAGGCCTGGTTGTGGATTTTGAAATCTCCTGAAGTTTCGTTGATGACACCCTTTATTCGGGTCGACTCAACTTATGGGTATGCGAATTAATACCCAACATTTATTCGGAGCCTATATTTTGTCCCTAAAGTACGAAAAAATAAATAACATAAAAATATAATTTTTAAATTTATAGTTTGCCAAAAGTTTGAGAGTTATCCATCATTTTTATTTCCTTTTTTTAATGCAAATTTATATTCTATTGAGTGATTAGAAATAATTAAATTTATGAAGCGTACTAATTGAACCATTTCCTTTATGAAGCGTACTAATTGAATCCCTACTGGTTTCTTTTGTTATAAGAAAAAAGATACTAACGTATTGATTTAAACTTACTTAAGATTCAATTAATTTCATAATTGTGGTTAAACTGATAAACCATTACAACCCAACATGAAATAACGATGTGTAACAATTACACATCGATTTATCTTTTAATTAGTGATTTTAAATTCGAGTTTTAAAAATAAAAAAAATATTTATGATCACTCTTAAAATAGAATCTTTTTAAAATACTTGCGCCGTAACGAAAAAAATAAATAAATTATAATAATAAGACATGTCCAGATGTGTTCGCGTATTCCCAGGCTGGATTGCGTTATATAATATATATTCGGTTTGGAGAGTTTTTTTTCATCCCCTTGTTAGCTCGGTCTTGTAGTAGTTGAAAACTTGAAAGTAGTGTTATCAGAACCGAACCGGGTTTCGAATCGGCGATAATGCGAATTTCTGGTTCGGATGGTTCAATCCGATTGGATCCGGTTCAATGTATGGTTCACTGTTCATAAGAAAGAAAAAACTGAAAATACAATTACAAACTACCTCGTATCAAACACACACATAATTACCTCAAACATATATAAACTACATAATCTCAAACATACACATTGCTCTCAAACACAATATAATTACCTCAAACTTTGAACATACATAACACAATAGTCTCAAAATCAAACACAATAGATCTAAACTTTAAACATAACTTCTAAACCGAAAAAGTTGATCGGTCGAACCGAATAAGTCAGTTTAAATCGAAAAGAACCACCCAAAAAAACTAGAACTGAAAACAGACCAATTTTCAAAAACCAGACTGATCCAATCCGGTTCAAACACTGTTCATATACATTTCGGTCTTTAGCTGAACAAAATTGGTCCGGTTCTGATAAACTGGTTGTAAGTGAAACCTCTGGCTGTGTTATGAAGGTTGTGGTGTCGGAGACATCTTTTGTTGGCAAGAAAACAGCACACGTGTTGGAGTGGTTCTCTTCTCAAGTCAGACAGAGAGACCCCATAGAACAAGGAACTAATGAGCTGGCGACATATGGAAATTTTGGAGTACTCAAAATTAATAATTATATAATTTACACTAGTCATTTTACTTTCTTCCCATTAAAATAGTTTGGTTTTGAATTGCTTCCATACCTATTTTAAAGAGAGTTGTGTTTTCCCATCTATAATAAATGGAATTAGATTTAAAATTTATGAAATTAGTATAGAGTTCTAGCGATATTGCAAGCGGTTGAATTAGGTTTGTATAATAATTGGTCTAATGTAATAATAGAATCAGATGCAAAATTGATTATACAGGGTCTACAGAAGTCGGATGAGGAGTGTCACTGGGAAATACAACATATCCTAAGAGACATCTTGGATATAGCTCGAAGAATCCCGAATGTGAGATGGAATTTTGTTAGGAGAAGCGCTAACATGTGCGCAAATTGGATAGCTAGGAAATCCACACAGGGGATGTGTTCGGTTAACTGGACGTTAATATATCCACATTCGTTTATTTCAATATGTATTTTGGACATTGCGGGTGCAGAGTATGAATGAATGTGAATTGTTTTGGAAAAAAAAATAGTATAGAGTTCATTTTAAATCATTCGTAAAATTGTAAAATTATTAATATTGTTACAATTAAATATCGATTTGTGGTGATCCAATTACTTCATTATTTTCCTCCAACCGAGCTGAGACTTAATTGAAATAAATTAAAACAGAAAATTTAGAGTTTACATATTTGATGGGAAAGGTTTAGGAGGCATTTTGCAAATTTTTCATTTAATTTATTATTAATTTAATTTTGTGAATGTGTTATATTAATTTATGCATATTTTTAGAGGTACGGTGCAATTGAGAGATCATTAGCCTACAAAAGTATGATCCCAAAAGTGGCTTTCATTGGGTGCGCTACTATACGCTCCTGGACCATGCAGAAGGAACCCATGATATATAGTGGACCCAATATATACATATACACACACGTACATATATATATATATATATATGTATGTATTGTAGTGAAGAGTGAATGAATTGCAGCTGTTGTAAACTCATCCACACTGCAAGAGATATTTGGTGGTAGGTCACTTGATAAAAACGTTGCATTGGATTAATATGCTTTCTACGTATGATATGAATAGTTTAATTGGGTGAACCATAATTATTATATATATAAAAAAAGACGCTAATAATTATAAAACTTTTCATTATAATACAGAGATTATAATCATTCCTATAAAATGAAAAGATCAATGCCGTTCTAATGATTAGTGAGACTGTCTTTACATTACTGTTCTTTTTCTTCAGTGTACAGTGTACACTCTCAGCATATAGCTGATCATAGGCGGGTCGGGCCGGTCCTGAAGGTAAGACCGAGACCGAAATTTCGGTATTGCCTTTTGGAGGACCGAGACCGACCTCGGCCAAAAAAGTCCGCCCGAGTCGGTCTTTCTTGACTCGGGTCGGTCTCGGTCCTGGACCGAATCTACACACACAAAAAAAAACTATGAGTTCACGGTATTCTTTAGTAAAAGGCGAAGGAATAGTTCACCTCTCAAAGAAAAACTATGAACTCACTATATTCTTTAGTAAATTTATAAAGATGCAACTTTTATAGAGATAGAAAACCTTCAAAATCCACATTCCTTTCGGTGTGGTATTATGAAAATTTCAAATCCACATACATTCGGTCCGGGCCGGTCCTAAACGGGCTTTCGGGAAAAAAACCGAGACTGAGACCGAGACCGACCTTGAAGAAAAAAAACCGCATGTTCGGTCCCGGTCCTAGTCGGGCCGGTCTCGGACCGGTCTTGTCGGGAATTCGATCATACAGTCTTTTTTGATCACTCCTAATACTTGCCGGTGCTAAAATATATATTAAAACTTTATATATATATATATATATATATAAAGATAAATTTGTACAGAATGTTTGATTAATATTATTTTTTAATAGTAAGTGGGAAGTTAGAACAAACAGTAATAATATGCATTAACCTACAACATAAATTTTACAAAGTAATTTGTTTACAAAATAAATTCAGGTTTAAATATTCTATCTTATTAAATATACTTCATTCTCAAATAAATTAATATAATAATAATAAGTAAATTTCATTACAATATACATTACAACAAATATCAAACAATATAATTTAACATTATGATACACATTGCAGTATCAACAAAACACCGCAATCTACATTATATATTACATAAGTGATTACGAATAAACTCACTAGTTTAGAGCATTACTCGCAGGGACGAAGCCATAAATTTAGTTCAGCGGGCAAATGTAAAAATTTAAAGGGCTAAATTGAAAATAAATATATTTTTAGGACTAAATTGACACAAATTCAAAAATTGAGGGGGGCAAGTGCCCCCTCGTCTTGTTATGGCTTCGTACCTGATTAGTCGTAATCTCACATTACACTTGGTAGTTATTAAAGTATAATTATCTCTTATAAAGTGAGTAGATTTTATCAGTTGATTTTTTTTCTTTATAAACTTCTGTTGGCACATTAGCCATTAGGTCAATTAATAATTTAATGTGTTCATAGAAAAAGATGCAAAATCCAAATAAATACCAAGTAGAAATAGCTGAAAAAGATAGTCGATTGGATTTACTCTATGTTACTATAATAAAAATGTACTTTTCCAATTATTAAAATTCAAGTATTGTATGTATTACTTTTATTATTTAAATAATCAATATTTTTTTTTTTGCCACTTAAAACGATCATCTCATTTCAACGTAGGAAACTTGGTTCAAATATATATGTATATCCATAAACAAAAAACAACGTAACGGCGTTTGGGGTGAGTACACCCAATCCGAATGACACAATCCCAGTTAGACTTGCTTTGCAATTCAGTCTGCGCATGAGTTTGCGGATCGGGGGATATGCACTCACGCGATACTATCTATCGAGGTCGATAACGATACCGCGTTTGACAAAATGGGTGATATCCTCCATGCAAATTCCTTCTCATGAAGGTGGTTAATTACATTAGCCGTATCCGACTCAACAATAACATTTTGTCATCGGTTTGCTCTTGCTAATCGGACACCTTGTAGTACTGTCATTGCTTCTACCTCCTCCACCGATCCGACCATCGTGACTTCATGGCTGCCCCTATGATGCTTCCTAATCGATCCTGAGCAATGGCCCTAATCCCCCTTGTTTGGTATGCGGACACCAAATGTCATCACAATTAATCTTGATTGTGTCGTCGCCCAGTCGTTCCCATGTTCTGCTTGTGACCGATTGCCTTGTCGTAGCTGTTACGGTGAGCATGTGGCTCATCTCCCCTTGAATTCAACCAACCTCCTGAACTATCTGCTCCACATACGGTTGAGTGTCTTCAAATACCAACTTGCATCTTGCTTTCCAAATCACCCAACATATGAGCATGTTTTTGTGCCATTCGTGATGCTTGGCGCCCCTGCAGCCACCGTTGTTGATCATCGAGAGAGACATCCACGGATTGTTGGTCGGCCTCCATCATGTCCCTGCGAGTTAGTCGAAGCCATACCTGTTGCACCCATGGGCAAACGAATAGCATGTGTTCCCGTGTTTCTTCAGCATCACAGGACGTGCATATAGTCGACAACACCACCCCTCTCCGGCGCAAGGCCACCCTGGTCGGTAGTGTGTTCGTGGCCAACTTCCACATGTGTGCCTTTATCTTCGGCCAAACATTTGTATTCCAGATCGCCGGCCAGAGCTGTGGGAGGTCAACCTGTGGCATGCGGTTTAGGTCGACTTGGGTCGAGGCTTTTGCATGATGGATGTTGTGATATGCAGACCAGACTGAGACGGTGAGACCCTGTCGTCTCTGATGTGTGGCCACCTGAGGGTATCTGGTTCTGTTGCCAAGGGAATGGTCACGCTCAGGATGGGTGCCACATCGTTGGGGTCTACAACTTCACGGACGACTCGCTCCCTCCATACACGTTCTATCGGGCCGATCCAGTCCGCGACCCTTCCCGAGCCTCCCTGGTTTGTCCCCTGGCGTGGTCTGACTCGGAAGTCCTGTCTAAGCAGCAACTAGGAATCCTGGAATGGTCTGATTGTTTCGCCATCTCCCACGGTCCAAATGCTCTCATCCTTAATGACGTTTCTTCCTTCGAGTAAGCTCGCCCATCCCCATGATGCCCGACTTCCCCGTTAGGCCTGCATGAATGTGTTATGAGGAAAATAAAGACCTTTGAGCACCCTCACCCATAGAGCGTTTGACTCCAACAACACTCTCGCCGCCATGTTGGCGAGTATGGCTGAGTTGAAAGACTGCAGGTCCCTAAACCCGCATCCTCCATCCTTTTTTGATGTTTTCATAGCTTGCCAAGTCCTCCAGTGAATCTTCCTTTGTCCCTCGTTTGCTCCCCACCAAAACCGTGCAATTAGGGCATTGATTTATTTGCACCAGGTTGTTGGTAGTTTGAAAACATGCATGACATATGCCGGTATTGCGGTGAGAACCGCTTTAATGAGAACCTCCTTCCCCGCTTGCTTTAGGAGTTTGTTCCTCCAACTTTGTATCTTGTCTTAAATTATCTCTTTCAAGTAGTTAAGTGCGTCCTTCTTCGACCTCCCCCAAACAGTGGGCTGACCCAAGTAGAACCCCGTTTCCAACACGCGCTGGACCCCAAAAATTTGTGCGATATCACGCTTATAGTTCTCATCCGCCACCGAGTTGAAAAAAATGTTGGACTTGGAGTAGTTAACGTTCTGTCCCGAGTCTGAGCAACAAGTTTGTAGTACCCGTTTAACATTCCCAACCTTATCAACCGAGCCCTTCATGAAGAAGATAGAGTCAATCGCGAAAAATAGGTGATGAATGTCTGAGCAAGTTGGTTTCGGTCGGATTCCCCTAATGTTGCCCAATGCTACCTGTTCCTCCATCATTCTCGATAAAACATCAGCTACCAAGATAAATAAGTATGGAAAAAGTGGATCACCCTATCTTAGGCCTCGAGTCGGTCGAAATGTTGTTGTTCGCTTGCCATTGACGACTACTCGGTAGGATACCGTGGAGATGCAAGCTTCGATCCAGCTTACCCACTTGTTGCAGAAGTCGCGCCTTCTCAAAACTTGTAGGAGGAAATCTCATTCGATTCGGTCGTACGCCTTTTGCATATCAATCTTGAACGCACACTTTGTTCGTCCATTGGATCCCTTTGATTTCCCCTAGTCTTGAGAAAGTGGAACATCTCATGGGCTATGATGATGCTATCTTGTATTCGCCTTCCTGAAATAAACGCACTCTCGTACGAGGTTATCAATTCTAGCAGATAGGTTTTAAGTCTATTTACCAGAACCTTAGATATAATTTTGTATCCAAAGTTGTATAGACTAATGGGTCTAAACTCCGAGGCACACGTAGGGTTCACAATTTTTGAGATTAAAGTAATATCGGTTTGGTTAAGGAAAGAAGGCATGATACCTGTTGTAAGGAAAACATTGACGGATGTGAGTATGTCTAAAAGGAGATATAATTAAATCATAAAATTTTTGAAAGTAGAAGTAATAAATCGTTCATATTAATATATTTATGATATTATATATACTTATTAAACTAGGCTTGTTCATGAACCAGTTTGACCATGAACCGATTCAGAACTGAACTGATTTGGTTTGTAAAAAAACACTATTTTTTTCTGTTTTAAAAAATCTGGTCAGGTTTAGGTAAAAAAATTGTTCTGGTTCGAACCGCTTCAGAACCGGTTCGAACTGGTTTGGTATGTTTTTTTAATAACAATTTTGGTTAGGAAATAATCCGGTTCAATCTGAAATTGAACCGGCTAAAAAACATGTCCAACACACTGAACCGTCTGAAAAAATACTGAACCAACTGAAAAACACGCTGAACCAACTGACAAAACACTGAACTGACTGAAAAATACACTGAACCAACTGAAAAATACACTGAACCGATTGAAAATCTGTTCCACAACCAACTGAAATCTTGTCCAACATCAACATACGAGAGTCCAATACATCTCTAGATTTGGTTTATTGAAGACATCTCTAGGTTTGGTTTATTTTCAGACCGGTTTAGTTGATTTTGCTTCAAACCGGTTTTAAAATTATATAGGTTTAAAGTGGCTTGATTTAAATTTAAGTATAAACCAGTATCAAAAAACGAGTCGATTTGAACTGAATTTTTGGTACTAATTTGAACTGGTCTATTTGAAGCCTAAAAACACTGTCTGGTTTTGATACTAGTTTGGTGGAACCGGTTCGAACCAAACCAGAATCATACCAATTCAACCGAACCGGTTTAAATGCACAAGCCTATATTAAACATGCACAAACATAGTAAATTTGTTGTCTCACATTGACAAATACCATACCATTTGATTTTGTGTGTTCATGTTGGGTTAGATTAATCAATTGTATGTGCATTAATAAAATCTTTAAGTACATGTTAAATAATGAACATCTAATAATGAGAACTATGAATTCATATATCATATTTTGATTTGACAAAATATAAAACTTAAGTAACTGATTGATGTTTTGAAAGTTGTTAACCATGATTTGTTCAAAAAATCTTACCTTGAGTTTTATCTTGTGATACCTGAATACAGACACAACACACAAATTATCATAATATTATTTTGTTATACACCAACTCGATTTTTTCATGAATACTCATATCGTGGTATTATAATCAACATTTTACACTATTTGCACGCGGGAATCCGCAGCACTAGGTGGGACAACATTTATTGCTACCATTGACTTGTAATTAGTCTAAATAAAAAAATAAAAAATCATATTAAACACGAAAATACAGCAAAATGAGATAATATTAATTAATTAACTCTAATTAAAAAAAAATCTATATAAAACACATTATCAAGTTTGATGAGACAAGCATCAAAAGAGATAGGGAAGTACCATCTTAGGGTTTTCTCTGATTCGTTCTGTAATTTCATGATTGTGGATCGCAAGAACAAAACCTAAGAATTGCAGGCATTGCTTGATTCCCCCCTAAATATGGCAGCTTGTCATGGACTATAATAAGCCAGTCATCTAGCATGTGGTTTGGCAATGGTGGTATATGTGACAAAACCCTAACCCTAAAAATCATGAATAAAAGAAAAACTATAGCAGGTTGCCATGATCAATATATGTGGATGACATTGGATATTAGAAGTTTGATTAGCTTAATATCTAATCTTATTTTAAAAAATATATTATGCTTAGGTAAGTTAGATAATGATAAGTGTAAAAAATAGTATTTTAAAACAAATTTGCATCAACCATTATAAAAGTAAACTTTGAAAAAAATACGCACAGTGCATATAAAATGACTAGTTTAATTACATTATAATTAAACTCTAACCATCAATCACCATGAAAAATCGTTTTAATCCAATCTAGTATCGATTGGAACAAGGGACGGAGCCATAATTGTTTTTCAGTGGGGGCAAATATTAAAGTAAAGATAAATAGTTGAACTAAAAAAAATTAGGAATGACAAATGTATAATTTTAAATGTTTAAGTTGAAAATTATTGTATTATTTAGAAGTAAATTTACACAAAGTCAAAAGTTGAGATTGTCCACTCGTTCTTTAATACCTCCGTTATTGGAACCCTTAACCTAAGTTAATTAAGGATCTAAACTATATATACATTGTTGAGGCGTTATAGCTTAAATCGCCTTTTTTTTAAAAAAAAAAAAAGTAAAATTCTCTGTACATGTTTGTATATGATAATATCTCGTACGTTGTTTGTAATTATTTGTAAAGTCACATGTTAAGTGTTGAACAATTGTTCCTTGTTTGCTCATGATGGAGTTGGACCGAACCCACTTGCATTGTTCAAGAAAAAAAAGACACATGTCGTTTACTTGACATGACAGCTTCTTATAAGACAAGGAACGTGAATCAAACAAAGATGAAGAATCAAAATGTATATGCTAAAATATATAAGCACGAGGGAAGGATATATATATATATATATTTTTAAATTGAAAATATGGAATATGGGATCGGATGTACGTTAATAAAACATGCTTATTTGTCTTTAAAAATGAAATATTAAACTTAAAAAAATTCCATAAATTTACTTACGTGTGTTACACCAATTTTCGATATGCTTATATATATATATATATGAATACACTTTTTCACTGATTGTTAAATTGATATTTGTAAATATTGGTTTACATGCGCGCTCTGATACATCTATTATGAGATACATATAATAGCCAAATCTGATTTTGTATGTGAAAGATTGATTATACTCTTAAGCATATCTCAACAATTATGGATTTCAACATGATTATTTTTCATTAGAATAATCATCATACAAACTCACACGATTTGATATCACAATTCAATGAAAATTATTGCTTTAACCAACTTTCATAAATAAGTTATAAATTTTAGGAAAAAATCTTCAAAACTCTTTAAAACAAATTTCAAGAAATATAATAAATCAAACCTAATTATTTAAAAAGAAAACATAACAAACTTAAAACAAAAATATAGGGTCAAATATGTACTATTTTAGTGAACATTTCAATGAAAGTTACCTTTGCAAATCAATCCCCAATTATCTTGTTTTTTTTGCCATAACATGTAACTTTTATTGGGAAGACTTAGATAAAAGGTTTGAGTACATATCACAATCTAACACAATTAAACGAGAAAGAGGGGGTAGGGGTCGCGCGACTCAATCTGAAGGACACAACCTCTGCATAGCTTGCTTAGCTAACCAATCCACACATTGATTCGTTGTTCTAGGTATGCTCACCTAGGCTTGTTCAAAATAACCGGTTCGGAATAACTGGTCTGAAACTGGTTTGGTTCGAACCGATTTGGCCGAATTAGTTCCAAAACCAAACTAGTGTTTTTAGGCTTCAAATAGATCAGTTCAAAATAGTACCAAAAATCCAGTTCGAATCGGTTCGACTAGACTCGTTTTTTTTTATATTGGTTTATACTTAAATTTAAATCAAACCACTTTAAACCTATATAATTTTAGAACCGGTTTGAAGCAAAATCAACTAAACTGGTCTGAAATTAAACCAAACCTAGAGATGTCTTCAATAAACCAAACCTAGAGATATATTGGACTCTCGTATGTTGATGTTGGATAGGATTTCAGTCAGTTGTGGAACAAATTTTCAATCGGTTCAGTGTATTTTTCAGTCGGTTCAGTGTATTTTTTAGTCGGTTTAGTGTATTTTTCAGTCGGTTTAGTATTTTTTCAATCGGTTCAGTTTGTTGGACCGAGTTTTCTGTCAGTTTAGTTTTGTTTTGAACCGGAATATTTCTGAACCAAAATTGTTATTACAAAACCAGACCAGAACGGTTCGAACCAGTTCCGAATCGTTTCAAACTAGACCAGTTTCTTTTTCCATAAACCAGACCAGGTTTTTTAGAAACATAAAAAATATTGTTTTTTTACAAACCAGACCAGTTCAGTTTTGAACCAGTTCGACCCCGAACCAGTTCATGAACAAGCATATGCTCACCCAACTAACTCTATTAAGTGAACGAGACACCACCTTAGCATTTGATACTATGGTATGTATTCTCTAAGAGAAATCAATACCTTTAATGTGGTTGATCACCGCTGCTGCATCTGTATTCGTATATTTTGCCATTTATTCAGAGCTGCAAGATTTACACCCTCCACAATGGCTTTTGCCTCCAATTCTTCTATGGAGTCACACGAAATTTGATAATGCCGCCCCACACATATATGCCGCTCATGGTTCCGAGCTATGATCCCTAGCCCTCCTGGCATGATGTCGAGCACGAGGCCACATCACAGTTTACCTTGATAACTCCTTCATTTGGCTTCATCCACTGTGGAGATCTTACTGCAATATCCGTTCTAGGGCTGGTTGTTGCGGTGGCTTTGATTTCCTCATAAGCTCGACGAATCTCCTGGACAATCCTCGGCGAGTGTGGCGATATATTATTGAAGACCAACTTGCATATGGATTTTCAAATAAACATGCACGTTAGCATGCAGAGAATCCATCGATGCTGGTCACTAGCACTTCTATCCTCGGTGCAACTGCTATTTTGCTGAGCCCATCTTCCATCGACTCTACAGTTGTTGCTCCTACGTTCAGCCCCACCGCGCCTTGCCACATATCCCGAGTCTAGTGGCATCCCATAATCATATGCTCTCTACTTTCAGTTTCGTTACAGGCTAGGCACAAAGGTGAAATTTGAATACCCCTTCCAGCTAGATTAGCTCTCATCACAATCGAGTTCGATGCAAGCTTCCACATGAAGGTTTGGACCTTAGGCCAAACCGTAGCTTTCCATATTAACAACCATAGAGACGTGATTCATGTAGCTGTCGAATGAGCTTCGTTCGACACAGACACATTCCGATTTCCTAAAACGGAGTGGTATGCTAACTTTACCGTAACCCTACCGTCTTTGGTGTTAGGCCACAGGAGAGCACCAGTCCTATGATCCATCGGGATTGAAACATAAAGGATTGCTTCTACATCCACCGGATCAATTGCGTTCTGAATAGCATCCTCACGCCATGCACTACTATCGTGATCAATCCAGTCAACCACCCTTTCATTTATATTTATTGCATTTCCTTCTCTTAGCCTCACCTAGTAGCCATCTCGTGTTTGTACCCATGCGTCTGTGAAGAGGTGAATGGATCGACCATCCCCTACCGACCACACGCCATGTTGTCGAATGATATCTCTTCCAACTAGGAGATTGGACCAACCCCATGAAGATCTGCCTCCTTTTGTTGAATGCAGGAAGTCAGTTGTGGGGAAATACAAACCCTTCATCACATGCACCCAGAAAGCGTTCGACTCAGACACCAATCCAGACACCATGTTTGCTAGCAAGGCAGAGTTGAAGGAGTGAAGCTCTTTGAATCCGAAGCCACCTTCTGTTTTTAATTTTGTCATCGCCTTCCACCTTTTCCAATGGATTTTTTGGTCCCCATTGTTCGCTCCCCACCAAAACTTCGCTATCATAGCATTGATTTTTAAGCACCACGTCGATGGTAACTTGAACATACTCATTACATATGTCGGAATGGTTGTCACTACCGCTTTTATGAGAACTTCCTTGCATGCGTTATTGAGAAGTCCGTTCCTCCAATTGTAAATTTTGTCCCTAACACGTTGTTTTATATACACCAATGCGTCCTTTATTGATTGACCCCATACTGTTGGAATCCCTAAATATAGGTCAGGGTTCATAACTTGTTGGACTCCAAACACCTCCGTGACTTCCCGTCTATAATTCTCACCTGTCGCCGAGTTGAAAAATATACTAGACTTTGAGAAAATCACCTTTTGCGTCGATGCTCGATTACATGTCGGAGATGTCTGACCTTCTCCACTGATCCACCGATGAAGAACAGAGAGTCGTCGACAAAGAAAATGTGATGGATAACCGGGCATCCCCTGTTCGACTTTATTCCCTCTATTCAGCCCTCTGCTACCTATTGTTTCATCAATCTTAATAATATGTCAGCTACCAAAATAAATAAATAAGGGGATAGCAGATCACCCTGTGTGAGCCCCCGTGATAGCCTCATAACTCGTGTTCGCTTTTCATTCACGGCCATATGGTATGTAACCGTGGAAATGCAGGCTTTGATTCATCCCACCTATTTCGCGCAAAATGCCTTTCATTCCAAAACTTTCAATAGAAAGTCTCACTCTACCCTATCATACGCTTTCTGCATGTCAAATTTCAGGACACATTATATTCGATCTGTGATCCCTGACGCTCTCTTCCTCATCTTCAAAAAATGAAACATTTCATGGGTGATGAGAATATTGTCGTGGATTCTTCTCCCTGCCACAAAATCGCTTTGGTACAGGGTTATCAGTTCTGGTAAATAGTTTTTTAGTCTATTCGTCATAACCTTAGAAATTATTTTATAACCAAAATTGCATAGACTAATCGGTTTAAAATCCAAGGTAGATATATGATTCAAGATTTCTGGAATTAGGATGATGTTGGTTTGATTGAGGAAAGAAGGCATGGTACCTGTTGTTAGGAAGGCGTTAACAATGGTTACAATGTCTCAACTCATTACACTCCAGTTCTTTTGAAAGAAGGAATTTAAAAAACCATCAGGTCCCAAAGCTCTCGACTCTCCATTTTGAATACAGTTTGTCTAACTTCCTCATACGACACCCTCTTGACAAATGTTGATTGGTTTCTTCTTGGATTTGGTTCAACACTCACCTTATCACATCATCCCTCCCATCACCGAACCAATTAGCAGCATCCTCTGTAGTGAATAGCTTAGTGTAGAAAGAGTTTAATTCATTCATAATACATATCTCCCCTTCGATCCAGTCACCATATTCACCTTTAAGACGAACAATTTTGTTTCGCCTTCTTCTCGAGAGGGTAGTTTGGTGGAAAAACTTGGTATTCTTATCCTCATACGTCAGCCATTTCACTCGGGACCATTATTTCCAATAAATCTCCTCCATTTTCCATAGTTCGTGAAGGCAGGAGTTTAGATCTCTCTCATCTTCCTCCCCACTAGGGCCTTTGGTGTGGTTGTCAAGGCTTTTCAATCTCTCATTGAGCTTGTTTATCTCGATCAAATTGTGCTTAAACTTCAATTAATCCATTATGTAAGAGATCTCCTGCACCCGTCTAATTTCGGACTTAATTCCCTTGTGTTACGGATAGGCCCCCCTTCAATCCATGCATGCTTTTTGACTTCAAAGCACTCTTCCTTTTCGAGTCACATATCCTCAAATTTGAACATCTTCATCCCCTTTAGATCAAAGAGTTTCAACACTAACACAATCGGGGAGTGGTTCGACCCAACTGCTAATTAGTTTAAGCATTGCGCCTTGGGGAACTTTGCGCACCATATTCTATTTCCTAGGCTTGTCTGTCCCACTCTTATTGCTCGATCACGTGAATTGTTGGATTTTAAAACCGATATCCTCAATTTGAAGATCCGATAATAGTTCGTTGAAACCATCTATTTTCCTTTGCTCCTTTCGTCTGCCCCCAATCTTCTCCATTTGATGAGTTATATCATTGAAGTCTCCAATACATATCGAAGACTCTCTCCCGTTCATTCCTATCCTCCTCAATGACTCCCAATTTAAAATTATTCTTTGTAATTCAGGATCGCCATATACCCACGTAACTAGAAAATACGTTCCAAATAGCCCGCTAGAGACTTTGCTATCAATAAAAAATGTCTCCTTTTTCATTATATGCACCGTTACTTTCCTTGTCTATCATAACGCTAGCCACCCACTTATTCCGGTTGGATTAGCATATGTTGCATTATCCATACCTACTTCTCTTCTTATTCTCTCGCATGAAGTTTTAGTTTGTTTAGTCTCCAAGAGAAAGATTATTGCTAGCTGAAACTTCTTTATTAGGTCTTTTAGGTGACGAAGTGTCAGGGAGACCCTAACCCTCACAGTACCAACTGATGATATTTATTGGGGACGCGTGGCTGTTTGAGGACAACGACTAGAACCCGTATTCTGATCAATCATGTTGTTTTTGTTCGGCCCTTCTTTTTCCGAGGTGGACCTGTACTTCGCACCTGCTCTTCGAGTGGTCACGAACATACCAATCTGACCAAAGCCCTCCCCTTCTACCGAGCAGTTCTCACTTGTTTGATTAGTTTCCTCATCAACCACTCTTCTACGTTTCCCCGAACCTCTACCCCTCGCCGAAACACTCCCCCTCTTCTGAGCATTTTTCCTCGTTTTCGCACAAGTGTCTTGGACCTGAGTAGTTCGGTTGCTGTCAGCCCCTTCAATCAGCTCCCTTCTATGCTCTCTTTCCCCGGCTGTTTCATAGAGCAACTCAGCAGGGATCGCCGGCGGATCTATTTGGGTAGGCTACCTCAATTATCGAACGATGTCTTCTAAATCCTAATGTTACATATTTTATATTTTTTTTGCCGAAATGTTAGAGATTTCAAACGTCTCTATTTCTGCCGTATCACTTACTTAAAATTCATTACTTTTTTTAAAAAAATGAGCAAACGCAATTCGAAAACTTTGAGGCACTTAACTCTAAAAAAATAATTATTATTCACTAATTAAAGGTGAAGGAATTAATGAAACATCTAAGTATCTATTATCTAACCATTCGTCCGTTTAATATGAACATATATATATATATCCACATAACTATATAGCTTTAAATCCCTTATTAAAATTAAAACTAATATATAATAATAACAATCTCAGGTTTATGTACTATTATTTTTGCACTTTATATGAATTCAAAACAAATATTAAAAGACGTTTAAATAAACATTAATATAGTTATCAAAACCCTAAACCCTAATATTAATACATAAAATACCTTTAATCCATAATTATCAAAAAAATATAAAAAATACATAAATTACTTTAATTATAAAAATGAAAACGCGCTTAGGAAATTGTTTCGTTTAGCCAAACATATATAAGTATATAACGATATTTATTATTTAGAGTCCTATATTTTCGTCTCTTTGCTTCTCCTTATTATGAATTGATCATTAAATATTACGGCCACAAGTCATTTTCAAAGATTGGAAAAACTAGCAAGTATGTCGGGGAATCAAATGTCGATATAATTTTTATTATATAATATATATATATTACTCGTTTTCCTCACGGCAGCCTACACGATGGCTAGCTGGAGAGGGTGAGGTCCATATAAATATGCATAAATCACTATCACAACCTTACGATTATGGCACGTGTAATTGGTAAGAATATGAAGCAAGTTGTGACGGAACCTCCCATGTGACGTTTTGTTAAACGATATCATCTAGTGAACATAAATTTGATTGAAAGGGATACCACTTCATCCATACACACAACAAATAATATAAATAAAATTAAATAAAATGATACAAAATTATTTCGAAATAAAGATATCTATCGATATGAAATGTTTATGTTGGTGATAGCAACTCACCTTATATATAATTTATTTTCAGAGGGGAAGGGAAGATAAAGTAGAGAATAAAAAGAAATAAATTGATAAAATTAAATTTTTAAAAAATAAATGTGTAATGCAAGATTCTCCTCTCCTCTTCTTTTTCAACGTAACCTTTGGCTTTTACTTTTAGACTCATCAGACTCCAAATTTTCAAAAAGAAGGACAATCAAAAGAAGGAATAAAGAAAGCTGCCTTCCATTAGGGGGTCTAGAGCTCTACAAAAGTCACAAATCCCACTACAAAAAATAATGAAAATGAGATTAATGATCGCACGATATAATTTTGGGGTTATATTCATTTTATATATCATAATACAATAAGTAGGATAAAATTGTGTTAATAAGTATAATTTTTAATTAATTTTGTTAACATGACGCGTTTAATAGCTTTAGAAACTTTAACTAATTATTTAATTTTTAGAGTTTATCAATTCTATATTAAAAAATTATAAAATCGGATATTTGAATTCATACTTCTTTTGAATAATTATTATTTTGATATAATTTTTTTTATGTATAAATATCATATATGGATGTACAACTGATTAATATAATCCAACACGATATACATACGTAAGATTAAGCATTATGCTCATATTTTGGTTAAGTTTAATATGATAAACTTAATGATATGCAAGTATACAAGATATGCACAATTATCTAATTTAAGAATTAATAAACTTAAAATTATATGGTTTGATTGATTTAGTAAATTTCATAATGTATAATCTAATATAATGATTAGGCTGCTTCTGTTGATATATGGGCCTTACTTTATACGGGCCAATATTTATATGGGCTTTGAACAACTAAGGCCGAATTACTGAACGTACGGGTCACGGATAAAGTTCCGACCCGAATATTGTCACAATCGTGGGATACTTGGATTTGTCTGGAAAGAAAGAACAGGATAATCCTTCAATTCAATCCCTGCCCATCAATTTTCTTCTATGTTAGTGTTGTATTATTATGTTTACATAGGTTTGTAAACATTTTTATACGGAAAGTTTATAATATTTATTTAGGGTTAAATACCAAGTAACTACCTGAACTTTGGACGTTTTGCAACGTGCTATCCGAACTTTGAAAATTCAAAACGAGCTAACTCAAATTTGAAGAAGGTGCAAATAGCTATTTCCGTCCAATTTTCCGTCAATTGTCGTCGGAAAGTCGTTGGAAAGTCGTCCGAAATTGGACGGATGTAACTATTTGCACCTTCTTCAAAGTTGAGGTAGGCCGTTTTTAATTTTCAAAGTTCATTTAACTCGTTGCAAAACGTCTAAAATTCATGTAGCTACTTATTATTTAAATCATTTATTTACGTCTTCATTGCATGGCTACCCCAACCATTACGTAAGCGCGTCGAAACACTTCTAACGTCTCTCTCCCCAGCGAAACTACCTACTAATTGCACTCATGTCAGTCAAGTCAGTCAAGTCTTCTACCATCTGTTATTTCAGCTATGGCGGAAACTAAAGCCAAACCATATTCTTGATTTCTCTTTCCGTTTCTTTTGTTTCAGCAAATGGCCGTTCCTGGTAGAAGATCGCTGCGTCCACCCATCCATTGCGTTCCAAATGCATACTCAACGGAACAGACGCCACCGTCAGGTCACGATCTACGCGTCGGACGTCTTCCCCTCATTGGATTCGTCATCGTGGTTTTTGTGCTGTTAGGCTTCTTCTACATGGTACTCGCCAGATTCTTCCTAAAAAGGCCCAATCTGAGACAGAGGAGCCTCAGAAACTCCACGGCGACGGGACCTAGCAATCAGACGATTTTGTTCGATACTCACGAGGAATTCATCGACGAGGAACAAGGAACGCAATTGGACCACCCAATCTGGTACATCCACACCGTCGGCCTCGACCAATCGGCTATCGATTCGATTGCGGCGTTCAGGTATAAGAAAGGAGAAGGGCTGATCGACGGCACGGATTGCTCCGTCTGCCTCACCGAGTTCGAGGACGACGAAGCATTAAGGCTCCTCCCTAAGTGCAGCCACGCCTTCCACGTGGAATGTATTGATATGTGGCTCCGTTCCCATAAGAACTGTCCTCTGTGTCGGGCCCCGGTGGTGGCTGCCGCGTTGGTGGATAACGCGGTCAATTCTATCCCCGGGAACTCGAGAAGTGATGATGGTGCTAGGGTTGGTGTTGGTGAAGGTGAGAACAGTGGCGTTGGATCGATCACATGCACAGAGATAGTGGTAGTACCGAATGAAGATGCGGAGGTGAAAGAGTTGAGAAGGTCTGTGTCCATGGATGCTGCCTCGTCTTCGGATATTTCCCGATCTGTGGCGGTCACCATTAACGGTGGTGGAAGGGAAAATATCAAGAAAGGGAAGAACTTGAGATCGACTTCTTCTAGGGTTGATGGTAGTTCTTTTAGATTGTATCGAACCATGGCAAGTTATTCATTTGGGAGATTCAGTGCATGAGGAGGCACCTGCACTGTCAAGATACTTTAATTATACTATCAAGGTGTAATTTTGTTAGATTGTTATTAGGGCCCGTTAATGGCGTGATTATAATCGTTACTGTTTAATATGGTTAACCGTACCATAATGGTGCGGTGCGGTGCGGTTATGGTGATGAATTTTCTACCAATAATGGTTATGATATTTAAGTTATTCAATGGTTATAACCATTGTCATTATATAAATATAATATTTATTTATTATTAATAAACTAATTTATATAATATACTAAATATAAATTATATAATTGAAAATTTGAAATTGTTAGAAAATTGAAGGCGCAAAAATTCGATTGTAATATAGATTGATGTATTTTTTAAAATAAAATTTTCGATATTTTATTATATTACATGTGTGGAATGAATATGGGTATACGGATAAAACCATGGTTAATAACCACAGTTAATTTTTTTGGTCAAGAATAACCACAATTATTTTAATAGTTATGCTATTGAAAATTATATTCATAATGATTATGATTATGGTATTTTGTTTAAAAAGATGGTATGGTTATGCTATTTATCTTACCCTGACCATATCCTAACCATCGACGGAACTAATTGTTATACACAAAAAAAACTTACGAATGTTACACCCAAAAAATCAATTATTTTTTTTCCCATTTTAAATTTCTATTTCCCCAAAAGTTTACTAACCAAATGTTACACCCAAAACACCTTCCCTACAAAACTCTGTTTCATCTTCTGTACGTACTCATCATCTCTACAGCCATTGTTTGTATAACCAAATGTACAATCGCTTCACCAACTGCCCAATCGTGAAGTACCCAATAAACAGTAGCACCAAGAACCCGAAATACGACAACGGGAGCGATATAAACCCCATCACCTTCCCGATCGGAGTGAAGGGGATCCCAATCCCGATCGCAGACACCACAACGGTCGACAAAATAACAGGCCAAGCCGCGATATCTTGAACGAACGGGATCTTCTCGGTTCGAATCATGTGGATTATCAGTGTCTGCATTAGAAGCCCTTCCACAAACCAACCCGACCGAAAGAACCTCTGCTGTAACACATCATCGGCCTCGTAGTAGAACCATAAGAACATGAGGCACGCCATGTCGCAGAGGGTGCACACCGGACCATTCCACAGGATAAACCTCGGCAGACCTTTCTGGGACCACCTCTGAGGCGTTTTTATCATGTCCTCGTCCATCTTGTCCCACGGGATCGCGATCTGGCCAACGCTGTAGAGGAAGTTCTGAGTGAGGAGCTGACGTGGAGTGAGTGGTTCGAACTGGAGGAACAAGGTGGCGAAGAGTAGCGAAAGGACGCTGCCGACATTGGCTATGACCGACATCTTGATGTACTTCATGGTGTTTCCGAAGGTCATCCGGCCCCTCTCCACTCCCGCCACGAGGACATTTAAGTCTTTTTCTAGCAATATGATGTCTGAGAAATCCTTGGCCACGGAAGCGCCAGAGTCAACAGATATGCCGATATCGGCCGCGTCAAGCGCAAGGGAATCGTTTACCCCGTCGCCGAGGAACCCAACCACATGGTCCCCGACGGTCTGGAGAGATTGGACTACCCTTAGCTTCTGGGACGGGGTTAGACGGGCTAAGACCGTGGCTCGTTGGACCGTCTCGTGGAAGGACTCCTGGGTCAGGAGCTCAAGCTCGGGACCGGTGATGACGTGGGTCGTTCGGATCCCGACTTCTTTGCACACCTTGATCGCCAGAGGAAGCGAGTCTCCGGTCAAGACCTTGGCTTTGACTCCTTTCTCGGCTAGACGCCATAGGGCTTGCTTCGCTGTATCTTTCGGTGGGTCGTAGAATGTTATGAGGCCGAGAAAGACCATGTCGGATTCGATGTCCTCGCCGTCTACGCCTTTGCTTTTATTGCTTCCATGCTGCAAAACCGAAACATTCCGATGTTTAAACGTGAATTAAAGGAATATGCAAAGTGCAAACACATCCCTAAACATACCATTGGTAGTCTCTTTATCGCAACTCCAAGGATCCTTAGCCCCTCATTGCTGATCTCCTCTCCCAAGTTAACAATCCTCTGGTACTCCTCATCCGAAAATGGAGTTACACCGCCCTTATCATAATGATCAACGTAAGAACAAACCTTCATCACCTCTTCTAATGCTCCTTTAGTCACCATCAATCGATCGTGCGGTTTTCTACTTCGATTATCTCCCACACCCAAGTTTGTTTCCAAGATAATGGAAACTCGCCGTCGGATGAAGTCAAATGGGATCTCGTCTACCTTTGACCACTTAGAGGGCTGGAACCTGAAGCTGTTTGTGTAGACGTAAGCCGTTATGGCATCGTCTAAGGGGTATTTGTGGTCAGTTTTGAAGTATGAGTTGAGGAAGGCGAACTGTAGGATCTGGTCCCTCTGGGTGCGCCAACAGTCTACATGGTCGATCATGATGGCACGGTTCATTGTTAGTGTGCCAGTTTTGTCGATGCATAAGATGTCCCTGGTCAAGAAAATCATTAGACCCATTTCATTTGCAAGTTAATTAGATAATTCAATCCATATCAGTATAGTTCATTATGTTTTTTGCAGTTCTTCCAGACTACGATATGCGATGAAAACGTCATAAAAGTAGTACATCCTAGGCTTGTTCATGGACCGGTTCGAGTCCGAACCGATTCAGAACTGAACAGGTCTGATTTGTAAAAAAATAGTATTTTTTTTTTGTTTCTAAAAAAACTGATCTGGTTTATGGAAAAAAGAACTGTTCTGGTCTAGTTTGTTTAATAACAATTTTGGTTCGGAAATAATCTGGTTCCAACTGAACTTAAACCGGCGGAAAATCCTGCCCAACACACTGAACCGACTTAAAAAATACTGAAAAACACTGAACTGACTGAAAAATACACTGAACTAACTGAAAAACACACTGAACCGATTGAAAATCTGTTCCACAACCGATTGAAATCCTGTCCAACATCAACATACGATAGTCCAATATATCTCTAGGTTTGGTTTATTGAAGACATCTCTAGCTTTGGTTTAATTTCAGACCGGTTTAGTTGATTTGGCTTCAAACCGGTTCTAAAATTATATAGGTTTAAAGTTGTTTGATTTAAATTTAAGTATAAACCAGTATAAAAAAACGAGTTGATTCGAACTGGATTTTTGGTACTATTTTGAACTGGTCTATTTGAAGTCTAAAACACTGATTTGGTTTTGGAACTAGTTCGGCCGAACCGGTTCGAACCAAACCAGAGCCAGATCAGTTCATCCGAACCGGTTAAATTGAACAAGCCTAGTACATCCATCAGTCATCTGACCCTTTACTGATTGGTAGCTCCAACTGATATATATCACGCACACTGCTCAGCAAGAGAAGAACTTACATGGATCCCATGTAGCGTATGGCAGTGAGACTCTTGACAATACATCGGTCCTTGGCCATGGCCAGTGCCCCTTTGGCGAGGCTCGTGTGGACAATGAGAGGAAGCATCTGAGGTGTGAGGGCGCAAGCAACGGATATCCCAAACAAGAAACTATCGACTGTGTCACTCGAAGTTATGTACTCTATCAAGATGATAATCAAAACAACTACCATCATAACCCCAACCAAGACATACGATATTTTCCGCACACCCTTCTCAAACCCATCTGGCGGTTTTCGCTTCCCAATGGTCGAAAAAATTGTGCTCATATAAGTCTTTGATCCAGTTGAAACAATTAACCCAGTTCCACTGCCAGAAACAACATTGGTTCCCTGCATTGCAGGAATTGTAGGCCAAACATTGAGATACTCAGCATTTGATAAATTTACAAATCCAAGCAATGATAATAGAGATCAACACATAATTCCGAGTGAGTTTTTCTCTTAAAATCAATTGTTGATAGCAGAGCATTTCATAAGTTATATATGTTAATCTTTTCTGCATGAAATTCCAAATTTGGAAAAATTTACAAAGATTGATATTTGTATACCATGATGAATAACTATCTATCTATACATTTACAAAGAGATATTTTGATTGCACATTAATATTATCGTTAAACCAATTATATATGTACGTGAATCATTATTTGAAACAGTCGACATACCATGAAGCAAATATTCCTCAAATCAAGCAAGGGAGTGCTCTGGTCTTCCTTAATATCAGCGATTTTCTTAGTTGTAATGGACTCTCCCGTTAACGAAGACTGGCTGTGGGACAAGGAAGAACAATATCACCAATTCATTCTTAACATGAAAACGAACATTTGGGATATTGAAGGTCAGTAGTTTCACCTTACAACAAGATTTTTCGAAGAAAGAATCCTCACATCTCCTGGAAAAAGATCTCCCGGTTCAAAAACTACGATGTCCCCAGGAACAATGTCCTTCTGATCGACTTGAACGATTAGTTCGGTCTGAATTACTCTGCCAGCACATCTCTGGACTTTAATAGGACATTTAACAAACTCCGAAAGTTTCATTGCTGCTTTTGAACTGCAATGCTCCTGATAATATCAAGAAGTCAAGAGAGAAAAAAACTCTAAATAGTTGATCAGAATTGAGCATAAAGCTGAGATTTTTACCTGGTAGAATCTGAGGGAGACACTTATGAAGACCAAGACAAGCATTATGCATCCATTAGGGTTATCACTAGTGATGTATGAAAGTACAGATAAGACAATTAGGATCATGTTGAATGGATGAAAGAAAGCAGTCCAGAGAAGTTGCCACCAGCTCGGGAAAGCATATTCAAGTGGTGCATTTGGACCGTTCTCTTTCAGTCGCCTCTCAGCTTCTGCAAAACTCAAGCCTGGAAAACCCAATAGAGACCCAATTGAGAATTTGACGGTCTTATCTAAAGCAAAATCAATATAAATAAAAGCTACACTTTGGCCTAAACTTTCTAATTTATGTTCCAAGCTAGACAGCAGAATGCTCAACAGTTGGACAGGTCATTTAAGAATAAGAATCTATATTCATATTGGCATTTCATCAAACAGGACTTTGGCAATTTCATTATACATACTAAGAAATCCAGCAGCCAATTCAACATCTTCTTAGACAGATGCCTCAAAACCACATATCCTACATTTCAATTCGATGAACAATTGTTGAAATAGGAAGAAATTCAACTGACCCCTTTCCGTGGATTCAACATATTCGAAGACCATATTCTTGTCCGTTTGTGCCAAAGTATACAGCCACGAGGAAACTCTCTCTTCTTCCTCCGTCGTGGAACCTCCATCAATCATCTTATCTGCAAAATCCCATCAGAAAAAAAAAAATCAAAACTGGAGAATCCAATGCAATTCTTACAGTGAAATTCGGGAAAAAGCAAGAACTTTACTTCCGGACATGAATCGGCCCAAGAACCCAAAAAACTGATTAACAAAATCCTCCTTTCCCTCCCCGCCGATCCGAGATGGAGATGATTTCTCGACGAGATGTTGTTCAACCGAGCCATTGGTGTAAGTACCGTTTCGGTTGAAAATGGGGAGAGTCGAGCCGAGCCTTCCCATGGCGTCAAACCCAAACCAAGTGGTGGTTGTTTTGCGGATGGAAACATAATATATGTCCAGCGAATAAACAATGGCAGATGAATGGAGCTCAATTCCTGTTCGGGGAGTTGAAGATTTGACAAGAAGGTGTAGAGAGAGAAAGAAACAGAGTAGGCGTTTTCAACTACCAGGCTTCAAACGACGGTTAGGTACCCACATCTTCCCGCCGCTGACACCACTAAGGAAATTAAAAGTCTGTTGGAGAAGAAAGTCACGTGCGTAGCTCATGCAGGTGCTAGTGTAGTGCTTCCCACTAAAGTGCTCTCTCTTTCTAAATTACAATTAAAAACATAAACAATGTTATCATTTATTTATTTAGTGTTATTATTGGTAAAGGATACCGCCACCCAGACAATTAATGGCTTTAATATTGTCTTAGTCAAATTCCTGAATTTATTACTTAATTTAATTGGATAAGTTTAAATAATATTGGAAATTTTAATGTAATGGGATTATGATGGACAATTCCTTTCAGATTGCTATATTTATTTATTTTTAGTTTTAAAAATAATCATGGAGCATGAAGCCGGTACATTTTTACTCTTAAAATTATAATTATTAATTAGGGTAAAATATAAATTTTCCTTTAATGTTAGACAAATTTGTTATTGTATTAGAGATAATTAATTAAAATTAAGGTAGTACTAATGGAAGAACCTTTATATCGTCCATGGAGTTTACTTCATAAATGCAACTCACTTTTCAACAATATTTCACTATCTACATGGTCTTATCATATAAGCTTACCCACCAGTCAACGTATATAGATAGTCAACAGAGAGAGAAAATGAATACCAAAATTAATTTTATTAGACTAATAATTCGTTCATTAATTAAATTTTTAGATTTGAGTTTTGTGAATGAAAAATTTTCATAGTCAACACTCGTACCTCTTTGAGGAAGAAGTACCACCCCAAACACGAATTTATAGAGAAAAAAAAATGTTCATTTGATTTTAGAATTTAACTTGGGAAGACAGATTTGTACGTTTTTCGTTGTGTCTATCCAAGAAGAGGTGGAACTGGAACCGAAATTGGGACCTTAGTTCAGGATGCAACTGACAATCTGGTAGATGGTTGTCATTCTTCTAAGAGAGACGATGACAATCAACTTGGAAGCTTGGTCGATACATCAAGTGATGGAGATAGTGATGCACAACAAATAGCAGGAGATCATAATTGAATATGACTCTGAACAATTGATTAAGCAATTAAGTGAGGTGGATAATGACCAAAATTGGAGATCGGAGAACATACTCTTCACAATCAAGTCAATAATTCTCAAATCTGACGGTAACTTGGAAATGGGTCAATTGTGCAGATTGAATTGTTAAACAACCTCAAAGAGAGAGAAAAAAAAAACAAATGGGGTACTATATTATGGACCAAGGAAACGAACTGCTCCTCCTCACAAGTTTAGGGACCAAAGTAGTTCCCCCTACTTATATTGGGCCTATTAAGTTTAGTTTCGATTCTCATATTGGGCCTTGGTGGTTGGTTACATGATAGAACATCAAGTTGTCAAGAATGAAATGTTGTCTGTTTTATTCAACGTGGAATGGAGGCCACATTTTTATAGAGAGAGGTCAAATTCTCAGGGTGCTGCTGTCTGGATATGGGCCATCAGCCTATTCTATTTTTATTTTTATTTTTATATTTTGTTATTAAATAATTAATTATTAGCTAGACTTTTACCGTTTTACGTTATATATCTATTTTTTTAGTTGAATTTTTATGAATAATTTACTAACTGAATTAATACAAATTTGTAATATATTAACTCCGATTATTTCTAAACAGAAAAGGTGCACACAAACGTTGTGACATTTAATTTGTGCTTAATACTAATTTTTCAAATACTTATAAAATATCAACTTTTTGGTTAAACTTTCCAAATATGGAACACTAATAATTAAAAAAACATATATTATTTTTAAAATGTAAATTAGGTCTAATATACTGTGAGATGGACAGAGTTAAAAGTTGCTGAATTTTTTTTTTTAAAGTATACATACATTAAATATTTAGATAGAATGTTGTAATTTTAACACTATTTTTTTTATAAAAAAAAAAAAGTAATATTTTTAAACAAAAATATTATTTTAATCTAAAGAAGAAAATACTAAGCTCTTGCCCCACACATTCTTCAGGATCAATCAAATGAAACGATTCCGAATTTGAGGATCCTGTAACTCTCTTGAAATTTGCCCTAAGAAACATAACATCATCAGACACATCTCCCAGGTGGTTGTTTCTACCTTCACGACACACTTTCCCTGTCCCTA
Organism: Chamaenerion angustifolium; assembly: GCA_946814005.1. NCBI lineage: Eukaryota > Viridiplantae > Streptophyta > Magnoliopsida > Myrtales > Onagraceae > Chamaenerion > Chamaenerion angustifolium. The sequence goes on from OX328281.1 coordinate 2,287,832, forward strand.
CGACCGTTGACTTCATCATCCTTAGAGTCGCCACGTCATCTTCCGTCGGCCGCCGCCTCACCGCATACCCGACCCTTCTTCCGTTGCAGTACATCGCCCACACCGTAGAATTCAACAACGAATCATCGATGTTACTGTCGTTAGGGTTTGTCGCAACGGACTCAAGGGCGATTCTGAGGACTCCACCACGCATTTCCTCGGCCAAGACATTGGCAGGGACCACCATCTCGATGAGGAGGATCGGGTCGGTGGAGTTGGGGGTTTTCTGCAAGCAGAAGTTAAGCTTTCCTCGGCCGTACCGGAGGATTGTTCCGGTGACCACTGTGGTGGAGTCTAACTTCTTATGATCGTAAATGGTGTGGCTTCTGTTACTAGTAACCGAGGTTGATGATGCATTGTGGTCATAGTCTTCGTCTTCGTGATTGTATTTAGGGTTTGTGCAGTGGCAGCTTGGGATTAGGAGCTGTATTAGACAACGGAGGAGACGCCATGACCGGACCTGCTTCTCACAGTCCACGGCGGTGACGCCGTTTGAGAAGCCACTGTTGAGGCTAGGGTTAACTGATGCATACGACATTGTTAGAGAGAGATATTATAAGTTATGATGTTCTATAGACATTTATAAGAAACACACATATACATATATATATATATATATATATATATATATATTGCCTTTTCCATTCATCATTATTATGCATTATGAATTGCTTTTGTTTTCTAATAAATTTAATTTAATATTTCATGATGACGAATGATGTGTTACTATAACAACCACACGACGACCTTTGTGTTATTGGTTCATCAACTGATGAATTTATTTTTATCATTCTAAAATTAGAGAACCTTATAATAAATTACCTGTATTTCTAAATTACTCCTAATAATGGCAACATGTATAATTATTTCTGTTGATTATTTAATTAATTTAATATTTTTGTATTTAAACATAAGGTAGTGGATGTTGTTCAGATATCATTACTATATATTAACAGCAGGTTTTGCCGGAGTCGATGGGGTCATCTGAGACTACAGGGGTCAATGAGTTGCAGGTTTCTCAAGGAATTTAGGTTGCTCAAACAGTCTCACTGCGGAATGTTGGGTCATCCAAGACGGACTGCTTTTGGCAAAGGCACTCGGATTAAAATCTATTCATCTGGAAACGGACGTCCTCTCTACCCATAAGGTAATCTCTGACGACACTATGTCAAATCAAAAACTAATGCCGATCATTGCGGATTGCAGGAAGCTATTGATGCAGTTCGAAAGAATGAAGTTCAGACATATTTTCCGAGAAGCAAATGCGGTAGCGGATACCATGGCGGGTATGACGCTCAAACAGCGGCATGTATTTGAGATTCACAACTCACCTCCGAAAGAAACTATCAACGCGCTCCGAAAAGACGCTGTTGGCTTTTCTGTTTCGCGAATTGTTAAAGCTAGCTAGTTTTGGTTGTGTAATTTGAACTTGGGTGATTAATTGTCACCTATAGCGGTTAATTTAATCCCCAATTATAAAAAAAAAAAAACATGGTGCTTTTCAATGATTGATTTATTTTTACTATAGCTCCAACAATATATACTAAAATAATGTATTCTTAGATATTATGTCAGATAATGATATGTAATAATATCAGCAACTTTAAAATTTTAAATCGTATAAATTTTTGTGTTTAAATTTATAATATTTAGCCATGCAAATTAATAAATAATTGTATATTTTAATTCACACAAGCAATTTAATGTAGCTACATATATAATATATACTATTGTAATATTTATACATATATTTATTTTATTTTACTATATATATGTTTATTAATTACTTTATAGTATTCTTTTTTAATTTTTGAATTTCGTAACCAACCAGATATAATTTATGCTATGTTTATTTAATGTGAAAATATATATGAATGAATTTGTAATGACATGTAATATTATATATATTATATAAAAAAAGATACATATATTATTTTAAATCAGATATCAACGTAAAAAAAACCATTAATATTTTACTATAACATAATGTTATTTAAGTAGAAAAAAACACACTCTATTATAAGGTTTTATTTATACTTAATTAAAAACAATCTTAGAAATAAATTAGGTGGGAACTTCGACCATGATAGAGTGGTTGAGACTTTATTAGATTGACAGTGTATATTCACAAGAGTTGTCAACTTATGCAAACTAATAAGACCAGGTCTAACATTGAAAGATATTTATTTTATTTTTATTAATATTTGAGTCGTAATCAAATTAACCCTAGGTTAAACTGATAGAGACAATATGGCGTGAATTTATTGCAGATTAATACTACAATATTTGGATTATTTAATTAATGAAAATGACCCTTTCCTAATTCTTTTGATTAAGTATAAATTTAGATTTTGACAAAAAAAAAAGGTATAAATTTAGATATAAAATAGTTTATTAATTATAATTACATATATTCAAGCAAATTACATAAAGTGGAGACAATACAGCCTGCATTTCTACTTTTACAATATATTAATATATCAAGGTAAAGGAGGATTCCGTTCCGTACCATTCATATATATAATATATAAGAGCGGATCTATCATTTTTTTTTTTTTTTTATAATTATGGATTAAAATAACCGCAATAGGTGATAATTAATCACCCAAGTTCAAACAACACAATCAAAACTAGCTAACTTTAACAATTCGCGAAACAGAAAAGCCAACAGCGTCTTTCCGGAGCGCGATAATAGTTTCCTTCGGAGGAGAGCTATGAATTTCAAACACATGTCGCTGTTTGAGCGCCATACCCGCCATGATATCCGCTACTGCATTCGCTTCTCGAAAAATATGTCTGAACTTCAGAGCGGATCTATCATTACAACACTTTAGCTAATGTGTACATTTAGCTTCACATAATTCCATTATACAACTGTTAAATTACTACTTTACCCCCCAAAGAATCTTTTGTGTTCTTTTTTCCCTACAACAATAAGACAGGGACCCTAAAGACACTTTAGGTTTTGGTCGCACTAAAAAAAGCTAGCCATTTAAAAAAAAAAAATGTATCTAAGCATTCGATTCGACTATTTTCATGTAGGATTGATCAAACATCTAACTCTGACACCAACACATTAGTCTGAACTGATTCGACCACTTAGAGTTAAATTTGTTTGGGGTTCTAATTCGACATCCCTCGGGTGACCCAATCAAGAACCAATTCAACCCGTAGGTGACAGTAGCGCCGCTACTTACTAGAAGCAAGAGCGCTCCTGTGAGGACCGTAGCCCATGTTTAAGCCACGAAGACACGTATATGGCGCGCCCTAGACAATTGGAGAACCATTGAGTCACACCACACATACAGACTCCTGAAGATCGTGCCAAATGAAAACCAGCTTAGGGTGAGACCTCAAGCCCGTTTGGCCGCTGAGACCTCAAGCCCGTTTGGCGCGCCCGGTCACTCTCGGGCCATAGCCAGAGAGGTGTGCCCCTCCTTAGGGGCACACAGCCAATTGGGACACCTCCCACATCCTTGGTCCCCTTTGTACATGGGATAAGATGACACAAAGTACGATGCATGTTAGGAGGACAATCGAGTGCCTACAACCACCAATACGGCGTCCACTGACCTATGAACGACCATTTAAGGATGATACAGACAGGTCTGACCAAAAGGACAGAAAGCCAAAAACACAACACATTAATGAACACTCAACTATGGTCACTTAACCAGATGACAATTGAGATGACCATGGTCAAGGCTGACCTGAACCAGGTTAGAGGTGATGGTTATAAATACCCTCACCCACCTTATTTCTAAGTTGAATGCCATATTGAATGCTCACACTCTCCCTACTCTATTGCATTTACTTCATTTAAACGAACATTCGACTTGCTTGATCGTCGAAGGGGAAACAACGTGTAAAAGTTAGAATCGAAGAAGAAAGGGAGGCGCACAGGAACGTAGAAACCCTAGGAGAGTAAATGAAAACTTTGTATTGTATTGAAGTAAAACAGAAGGCAGCGGATCAGTGCTTATATAGCAGCTGAGTACAATAATATTTGCAAGGTAAGTCCTCTAACTTCTAACCCTAGCTAATCTGATCTATAAAGAAAAGAAAAGCATAAAACACTCTAAACTATTTAAATATAACAAATACACCCTAAACTTAGGATAACAGCTTGTAACTTCAACACTCCCCCTCAAGCTGATGTCCTAAATAAATATCAATCATTCCCAATTTCTTGACAAGATAATAATGTTGAGCCTTCCCCAAAGCCTTCGTGAATATGTCGGCAATTTGCTCTCCTGAACGTACATATTCTGTCTTGACCACCCCTGCATTTATCTGCTCTCTCAAAAAATGACAGTCAATTTCAATATGCTTAGTACGTTCATGATACATAGGATTTGCTGCAATTTGAATTGCAGCTTTATTATCACAATATAATTTAGCTGGAATAGAATTTTCTATTCCTAATTCATTAATTAAACCTTTTAACCAAATAATTTCAGAAACTACAGACCCCATACTACGATATTCAGCTTCCGCTGAAGATCTAGATACAGTAGCCTGCTTTTTTACCTTCCAGGAGACAAGAGAATTACCCAACTTCACACAATAACCTGAAATGGATCGTCTAGTTTCTAAACAACTACCCCAGTCAGAATCACAATAAGCAACAATATTATAATCACAATCAGATGATAATAAAATTCCCAATCCAGGCTGATTTTTAACATATCTGATAATCCTATACACAGAATCAAGATGAGATTTTTTTGGATTTTGCATAAACTGACTGAGATGTTGCACACAAAAACTAATATCGGGTCTAGTGATGGTTAAGTAAAGCAATTTTCCAACTAATTTTCTATACAAGGTGGGATCAGATATCAAGGCATCATCATCATTCAGCCCAAAAGTCTCATCATATCCCTTTGAAGTCAGCTTGAGATTCTGCTCCATAGGAGTTTTACTGGGTTTACCTCCTAACAATCCAACCTCAGCAAGAAGTTCAAGAGAATATTTCCTTTGGCACAGAAAGAGACCCTTTTCGGATCTAGCAATTTCTATACCTAAAAAGTACTTTACTTCCCCCAAATCTTTCATCCTAAAGTTGTTTTGTAAGGTTGCTTTTAACTCAGTAATAAGTTGCTGACTATTTCCAGTGATGACTAAGTCATCAACATAAACCAACAAAGCAACAATATCAGAACCACATTTCTTAGTAAATAAGGAATAATCATAACGACTTTGCTGATAGCCATGTTTTACCAAGGCCTCGGTGAGTTTCATATTCCATTGCCTTGAAGCCTGCTTTAATCCATACAAGGATTTTTGCAAACGACATACAAGATTGTTCTCCCCCTGTTTGCGAAAACCTTGTGGAATTTGCATATAAATCTCTTCGTTTAAGTCTCCCTGCAAGAATGCGTTAAATACATCCATCTGATAAAGAGGCCAATTACATTTTGCAGCAATGGAAAGGAGAGTTCTGACAGTGACCATTTTAGCCACAGGGGAAAAAGTATCAGCATAATCAATTCCTTCTTTCTGATTATATCCTTTTGCAACTAAACGAGCCTTATACCTGTCAATCGTGCCATCCGAATTATATTTAATTTTATATACCCATTTGCAACCGATTGCATTTTTACCTGGTGGAAGAGAAACAATAGTCCAGGTTTTGTTATCTTCTAAGGCCTTAATCTCATTTTTCATAGCATCAATCCAATTTGGATCAAGATAGGCATCAGCATAGTTGTCAGGTTCAAACTTCTTATCTAATGAACTGATAAAGCATCTATGATTGGAATTGATACCGTCATAGCAAACCTGATTGTGGATCGGATAGGCAATATTGCTACCAGACATCACATAATCCTTCTGCCAGGCAGGGACTCGAATTAGTCGAGATGACCTTCGTGGCTCTTCATTAGGGATTTGTGAATGTCTATGGTCGTCTGAATTGTCCTCATTGGTTGGATGTTCAGGAAGGTCGGAATCAGGAAGTCAATCCAATGGTGCATCCAAATGGGGCAGACTGAGATCAACATCAGTCGGTCCAACATGTTCATCTGTAAACAAGTTTTTCTTGGTGTTCTCCAAATTCTTGAAGGGAAAAACATCCTCCACGAACCTAACATCTCTACTAACAAAAAATCTGTTGGTCTGTAAATTCAATAACCTGTACCCTTTTTGGGTCAATGAATATCCCATCATAACACAGACAACAGAACGAGATGCGAATTTATCAGAAGTGGGCAAAACCTTCGCATAACCAAGACAGCCAAATATTCGAAGATGAGATAAATTCGGTTTTCTTCCTAACAATTTTTCATGAGGGGATATTCCGTTAAGGACAGGAGTAGGCATCAAATTCATCAAATAACATGCTGTTAAAATGCAATCACCCCAAAATCTTAAAGGAATATCAACTTCTAACTTAATTGCACGAGCAATTTCCAAAAGATGTTTGTGTTTTCTTTCAACCACTCCATTCTGCTGAGGAGTGTAAGGACAACTACTCTCGTGATAAATTCCTTCAGTTTTGAAAAGTAAGTTGCATTGCTCATTAAAAAATTCTCTCCCATTGTCAGTTCTTATCCTTTTTACAGATTTATTAAACTGATTTTTCACAAGGATAAGAAAATACCGAATCACAACAACAACATCAGATTTCAGGGCAATCAAATAAGTCCAGGTACTTCTACTAAAATCATCAACTATAGTCAGAAAATACCTCTTGTTGTCATAAGTGGGCTTATGATAGGGCCCCAAAACATCCATATGAATGAGTTCAAAAGCAGATAAAGTTTTGGAAGAACTAACAGGAAAAGGTAATCTATGCTGTTTTGCCAACGGACAAACAGAACAACCAACAACACATTTATTTTGAAAAACAACAGATCTAAGGGAGTCAATTTTTTCCAAAGTTTGAATAGAAGCGTGTCCTAGCCGTTTATGCCATAACATGGAAGGAGAATGCAAGGAAGAAGAAGCTTGAAGGGTTGTGGATGGTATATGAGGCTTGAAGAGATAAAGCCCTCCAGCTTCTCTACCAATCCCCAATACCATTCCACTGTAAAGATCCTGCATTATCACAATCTTAGGGTAAAAAGTAACAGAACAAGATAAATCTTTGGTTAATCTCGCAATAGACATCAGGTTATGCTTAAAATCTGGCAGATATAGAACATCATTCAACCCTTTTAGATTACCAAATAAGCATTTTCCAGTTTTAGAAACACCTGTACATGAACCATTTGGTAATCGGACACTGGAGCTAATATTTTTTAAATCGGTTAACCAATCTAGTCTACTACTCATGTGATCTGTAGCTCCAGAATCCAATATCCAGTAATCTGATTTATGAACAGAGTTACATAATTGATCCATACCTGCTGCATTTGCGCTTATTTCGGGAGTGTCCTGCTGCTCCTGAATCTTACTTAGCAAATGCGCCAAATGCTCCAAGCTCTCGGTGGATATCATTGCAGATCCATTGTGTGGCATGTCCAGAGGCGTAGAACAACCTGTATCAACAGACTCGGGTGTGGAACAGAGAGAGGAATTGGTACTGGCAATGTTGGCTTGAGGTCTTTTTCCTTGATCCTGGTTGTTTCTCCTCCAACCAGGAGGAAAACCATTTTTCTTAAAGCATCGGGACACATCGTGCCCTTTGCCTTTACAGAAATCACAGAACAAATTCCTTCTCGGGGGTCTGGATTGGTTTACAGTATTGGCCATGTTGTTCTCCGAAATCCCTCTCTGATGTTCTTCTTGGATAAGAACAGAGTAGGCTTGGTTAAGAGAGGGAAGTCTCTCTCTCATGAGCAGGTTAGACCTAATAGCTGAATATGACTCGTTCAAACCATTAAGGAACTGAAACAACTTTAGGTTGGACGCATGCTCAAGATGCCTCTGGAATTGCTCGCAACCACAATTAGGAAGACAACAGATAGACTCAAACTCATCCCACAACAACCTCAATCTAGAAAAATACTCAGAAACAGAATCAACACCTTGCTGGACTAAAGAAATCTCACGATGCAACTGAAAGATTCTAGATCCAATGATCTTGTTAAAACGTTATTTAAGATCACTCCACACACGAAAAGCACTAGTCGAATACACAACACCAGACATAAGCTCACGCGACACAGAATTCATTATCCAAGAAAATACCAAGGCATCACATCTATCCCAAATATGATGCAGACTGGCATCATAGTTTTCCTTAACACACGACCCATCTATAAAACCCAACTTGTTTTTTGCCAAGAGAGAAATATACATTGCACGACTCCAAAAGGAATATGTATCTGAACCAGTCAATTTTTCAGATATAAGAGATAAACCAGGAGTATCAGAGGGGTGCAAAAACAAAGGGTGGTTATGGTCTATCATGGGTGGTGTTGGAGTCACTATGGTCGGAATACCAGTGACTCCTATCACAGTGGTAGAACTAGATGAGAGAGGTGCAGAGGTTGATGCCATAGGGACAGATATTAGGAGAGAAAAACAGGTAAAAAAAGCTGCACAAGAAATGCAATCAAGAAAAAAAACAGACACTGATTAAAAAAGGTGCCTCAATATCATTCATATACATGTACTAAAAAAGACAGATCAGAAAAACATTGATATATGCCTTTAATAAGTACGTATGATAACAGAATATGAACAAAACAAAAAAAAAATACATCAAAACATAATGACAGAAAGAAAAAACGATCATAAACGAAGCAGTAGCTCTAAGCATACAACAGATTCATAAGAAAAAAACGGAGCGATCATAAAAAGAAAAGTAACAGATTCATAAACCACTAAGCGGTAGCAGATCTGAAACAAAAAAAATTAGCAGATCTGAAACAAAAAAAATAGCAGATCTATTTCGCGAAAGCTAAGTGAACAACAGATCAAAAAAATGAATCGACATATCTAAGATAACAGATTCATAACCAGAAAACGAACAGCATATATAACCAAGGATAACAAAGATTCGATATCAGTAGCAGATCTGAAACGAAAAATAACAGATCTATTTCTCGATAGCTAAGAAAACAACAGATCTAAATCAAGATGAATGAACATATCTGAAATAACAAATTCATAAATCAGAAAACGAATCAACAGATATAACCGAGAAATAACAAAGATTCAATATCCGAACACGATACCGAAAGATTACAGAAAATAAAAGGATCCAAATATAAGAACATAATATTGAAGTCAACAGTTTTATGATAAGCAAGAATAAACGAAAGAACAAACAATAGCAGAAGCGATACCGAAGTCTTCAGTGATGAAGAAGAGAGGATCGACGAAGGTGCGTCAGAGCACGGCGCTCTGATACCATGTAAAAGTTGGAATCGAAGAAGAAAGGGAGGCGCACAGGAACGTAGAAACCCTAGGAGAGTAAATGAAAACTTTGTATTGTATTGAAGTAAAACAGAAGGCAGCGGATCAGTGCTTATATAGCAGCTGAGTACAATAATATTTGCAAGGTAAGTCCTCTAACTTCTAACCCTAGCTAATCTGATCTATAAAGAAAAGAAAAGCATAAAACACTCTAAACTATTTAAATATAACAAATACACCCTAAACTTAGGATAACAGCTTGTAACTTCAACACAACGGGAACTCCTCAAACTTTTTTTCCGTGCATGTCATCGAATGACCAAATAGACCGACCCGGAACACATCAAGTAAGTCGCCATAGGTCAATCCAAACACCTACAAAAATGGATAAGTGGAAGTGTACCTTCGGATGGATCTCATTCTCTTATACTTAAATGATTATTGTATATATTTAAGTAATATTGAACGTTCGTAATTGTATATAAAAGAAATAATAAGTATATATACTTGTAAAATTCTACCGTATTTGTTAACATTGAGACGTACCTTACAAATATATTTTGCATACTTCGACGAACCATTTGTTAAAAAAATTATACTAGCGAATCAATTGCAATTGGAAGTTGTGTTTTATTATCTGTACAATTCATAAATTCACCTTCTTTTTTTTTTCCAAAAGAACTTCCCTATATTACTATGAAAATTGGGGTATTCTTGACCCCGATTACAATTATAGTCACACCGCAAAAATTGAACGAGAGGGGGTGGGGGTTGGATAACCCAATCCGATGGACACATTCCCTCTAAAGCTTGTTTCGCTAACCACTCCGCATTTTGATTGACGGATCTTGGTATCCTATTCCAAGACAGGTTCCTAATCGAACGTGGCATATAAAGACTATTCTGAACAATAGTCTCTATTTCCCAAAAATGAGCTATACCTATAACGTGGTTAATAACCACCTCCGCATCCGACTCTATAACTATTTAATCTCAATTGTTGTCGATGGCGAGCTTGACGCCTTCTAGCACCGCCTTCGCCTCTAGTATCACGGATGATGACGACTGCTCCGATCTATGTATACCACCGACCACTCGTCCTTGTGAATCACGAGCAACAACACTGATGCCCCCCTTTCCTGAATCTCGCATCCACACCGCGTCACAGTTGATTTTGATAGTCACCGATCCCTGTCTTGTCCATTGCCGCGTCACAGTTGATTCATAAATTCACTTTCATCAACCCATTTCTATAAGAGAGACGAAACCGTTGCATTAGCTTTCATCATCCATGAGAGAGGTCAAATACGACAATGTTTTGTGTCGTCTTTCCCCTTTCTAGGCTGTTTTTTTCCACTGATGTCGGTTTGTCTTTCCACTTTGTACCTGTTTTGGGTCTCTTCTCCATTGTCGACTTCATTCTGGCTATGCAAGGTTCTGTTGGGAACGTTCTGAGGTCTCATGGTGGATATCTATTGTCATGTCGTGAAGTATATATTATTGATAGAGGGAAAGGAATATAAGGCTTTTGCAATGATTGTATGTGTTCTCATAATGAATATAGAATATGTACACGTTTAATCATTCCTTCATAACAATACACAAAATTAAATCACTTAATTACAACGAGCTACCCAAACTAGTTAAATACCAATTAGCTACCTGAAATTTTGACGTTTTGCAACGAGCTACCCAAACTTTAAAAAATCAAAGCAGACTACCTCAACTTTAGCGAAGGTGCAACGAGCTACCTCCGTCCAAATTACCGTCAACTGTTCACGGAAATCCGTCGGAAATCCGTCAGAAATTGGACGACAGAGGTAGCTTGTTGCACCTTCGTCCAAAGTTGAGGTAGCCCGTTTTAATTTTTAAAGTTCGGGTAGCTTATTGCAAAACGTCCAAAATTCAGGTAGGCTCCTTGGTATTTAATCATATATTAAACATAATACCTTAATCTTAAATTTGTTTAAACTAAACTAATTATTAGTTTCACGTATCTATAGATTTAAATATGCGGAAGCTAATAAAAGCGTTGGAAAAAAAACGAATTATTTTTAAAATTTTAAATTTGTCATACTCTTAACATATACTTAAAATACTTTCCCTTAAATTTTGTAACATATATAGATTATGGATATGAGAATATTGGGTATAGTCTTCAACATCGGGCCTAGCTAAAGTCCTTCGATGAAGCTTCACTTTCAACCCAATCATAATAATAGTAAGCTCTAGGCCCAATGATGTATTCAAACATAATTTTTTTCCTTCCAAAGTCTAAGTAATTTTGTGGCATTACGAGAATTGTTCTCGGGACCTCTTGCTTTGAAGCAAAGTTAATACTGCTGGATCAAATGTCGGTTGGTTATTAAAATAGATTGAAATGAGTGTAAATTGGGGTAGCGAGTCAATTTTATTTGAAACGAGATGTGTTAAAATGTATTTAATTTAAATTTGATATGTATTTTTTTATAGGTCAATTTACTAAACGCAAATATGACATGTGAATTTACGGATCGACTCATCAAACTATGTGACTTTGGGACTATTATTATTTCGAACTTAATTAGATTTACATGAAATCTTATGGGTCAACTTTTGCACGATTCGCATCAAATTTGAACCTAATTACAAAATTTAAACAAACAAGCATTATTTTACGGTCAAAAGTCGTGTCATGGTCAACAAATTGACCCACGGATCAAGAGAGTTCACATGTCGTGTTATAGGCTAAAAATTACGATCCAAACACAATATTTATTATGTGTGGTCTTTTATAGTCTTTTTATAATACACAAATCGATAGTTTTTTGTTTTTTTTTGTGAACTTTGAAGTTGCAAAATAATCAAACATAGACAAGCCTGAACGCGTCGTCGTCGTCGTCGGGAAATATAGGACTGTTTCTGGAAATACTTGGTGAAACTTTGATATCTTGGAACAAATTAAACAGCACGTGTGTATTTTGATTTTGCTTAAAGCTCAACCCAAACCACGTCACTTTCTGTCGGAATATAATGCATTCCTTTCACGTAAAGAACTTCCCTTATTATTAAGAAACCCTAATATCAATCACAACAAACTGCATGCGTTACTCACGTAAAGATATTTTGACAGCAGCTAAACTCCAATTTATCCAACTAAAATAACGCCATTAACGGTCTCTAAATTCATTAGGGTTTTAGTCAACATAGCCTAGCACAGTACAGATGAATCACTATATATATCGTATAGATGAACATTATCGATCTCTGCCACCACCAAAGCACTTGAAATCGATCGATATCGGCTCAAGCAACAGGTTCAAAGGTACACCCCATAAATCAAATCATATATGTAAAGATCGAACATGTTTTAGTATGCAAAATATTATCATGTAGATGCAGATGCCTTGGGATTCTCACGTAACCAGCAAGAAGAAGAACAGTCCTGGCCGGAGAGAAGCATCCGGTGAGGAGCTTCGGATATGGAGGGAGCTTGAGGAAGAAGTTGAAAAAACCCTAGAAGAAGAAATCAAGGATCAAATCTACCACCTCGCTCTTCGGCTTAATCGGCTTTACCAACACCAAATGGAACGAACGAAAGAGAAGTCATTCTCTGAGGTGATTATAAGTATTAGTGTGAAGGGAAGGACGAAGGTCAAAATTAAGACAAATTCGTCACCGGAAACAACTAGGGTTCCGATGATGGCAACTAATAAGATGCATGCTAGGCCTCTGAAGATCGATGGGATAAAGACTCGACGGTCGTGATATAATCAATCGATCGAGCACGATGGCTAGAGAACGCTCGGGGGAGAAGAAATTGATTTATGTTAATAAATTATGGATCATGAGGGGAGTGGTGTTGGAATAAGCAATAAGTAAGGTAAGTTATATTGATTGGAGTGTGTTAGAAAATGAGGTTATATTAAATAACGAAGTTTACTTTAAAATTTAAATAATGAAGTTATATTTTATTCCACTCATTGTAATTTAATTTTTGGTCTCATATTTGATCCTACAAGTTAACTTAGTTATTAAAAAATTATAATTTCAACATGATCGAGTCTAATACAAGTTCAACATATAAGTAATTCAAATTAAAATAGCGCAAAGAGAGAAAACCTTAGATGAAGGCTAGGAATTTGGTTAAGTAGATGTAAAAATTAGTCTAAGTACAAACAATTGAACAATTATTTTTTTCAAAAAGGGTAAATACAAAAATTTAAAGAACTAAAATAGAAATTAATACGTTTTTTAGAACTAGATTTATCAAAAATCAAAAGTTAAGGGGCAATTGCTCCCCCAAACCTCAATATAACTTTCATCCCTCTCGGTGCATGAAGCACTAGGGGTGAAACCAGACCGGTCATATCGGTTCTTTTACTATTTCGGTCGGGGGCCTATATTTTCGGACCGGTTTTTCTTCAAAAAAAGTCCGACCAAAAGACCGTATAAGGAAAAATAAATCGTCCATTCGGATTTCGAATTTTCGGACCGGTTTTTTGGTTTAAACCGAAAAAAAAATACATACTCAAAAACAAAATAAGTATTCAAAATCAAATTAAACAACAAAATCATTTGATTTAACAATGTTTACATAAATTTCTACTAAACCGATTAAACAACTAAAATAATTATTAAATAATAAAAAATTTATTTGTTTGTATTCGTTGATTAATTATATTAATTAATACTAACTAATACAATATATAAAATAATATACATATAAATGGTTGGATCGAACTCCACGGTATTTTAGAGTTGTAGACCGAACAGTCTAAAAAACTGTTTCAAACAACAAAATCCGATCTTAAACCGAACCGTACATTTTCGGATTGTTTTTTCCGGTTCGGTCCGGTACGGTTTTTATCGGATTTTCGGATCACCAGATTTTTCCTTTCAACCCTATGAAGCACGCCAGAGTTTTTATTTGTCAGCCACGCCAAATAGGTTGAATAACAAAGTTTCTTAAGTTGTTAGGACTGATAGTTTACCAACGGACATTTGGTCCAGCGGTACCACTCTTGTTTCAGAGCAAGATGTTCTGATATAAATTATTGGACTTTGAAAAAAAAAAAAAGGACTGACTGTTTGGATGTTGACTAAACAATTTTTTTTATTAAACAATTAACCATGTCAATTAATTGAAATGAAACTGTGGAAATAATGACCGGTAATTCAAATTAATTATGTGGAGCTGCAGAAATAATAATAATAAAATGAAAATATAAACCCTATTAATATTATTTTTTTTATATTACTAATAGATATGATACTAATATATATAAAATTAAGAATCAAATATCATAATTATTATAATATAATAGTGATCAAACTAATTTTAACCATAGTATATATTATCTTCCCTAATCCAAACTATAAATAAGATGACAGAAGAAAATATGTTAGCATATGTGTTATATTATGTCTTTATATATATAATATAGTATGTTGAATACAGTTGTCATGATCTTTTACAAATCCACCCTCACAAAAATAACTGTCGGTGATTTCATTTCACCTTTATTTTCCTTGGACTCCAACTCCACTTTCGGAAAAAGAAAAATACATAATAATATAGGAAATATATGATACAGCCAATGGCAGGTCATTTAATTTAAGTAAAAGTATTTTATTAATCACTAGTGTTGATTAAGTACAAAAAAATACAACATGGTCCTTTTTTTTAATACAACTATTAAAATAATACCTTGTAGATACAAATTTATGGCATGTATCACGCTTGGGATTGGTTCAATTTGAATTAATTAACTAATACATAAGTATTAATTAGTACAATTCATTATTCAAATCAAATATTAATATGGGTTAATTCTAATATATTCCCTAGATAGTATTACATAACCTTTTATGGATCGCATGGGATATGGGTTAACGAATTGTATGAATATACGTTTTCTGGGTCCATAAATTTACTAATTGTGTAGATCAAGTGTTTGACTCATAAATTTTATACGTATAATTTGAATTAACAAGAGAAAATGAATTATTCCGGTTAAATTATTAACTTATGATTCGGGTTTAAGATTTATATATATATTTTTATAATAATAATATATAATTTAGTTAAACATATTGTCATATACCAATAAATATTCTTCACCACCAAAAGAAATAACTGAATGTAATAACTTAAACAGAAAAATATAATTAAAGAAAAAAGGAAATTCAATAAACTTTATTGACCAATCCTCAGAATCTTCATTGATTCCCTTCTGAATTTTGCAGGAGATTTTCGTCAGCCATGATAAAGTAGCTAGAGAACTCCTTTTGGCGCCCAACAGAACAGTAAAAATAAAAAAATTAAGGAATATGAATATCTCATATATATATATATATATATTTTTTTTTTAGTGACCAAAAATAAAATATATTATTTGTTTTATCCGGTTTAAAAACGGTCCGAAACTTTACATGGTCGAATGAATGAACGGTTTACTAAACTTTAGAATGGGTTGGGGGGTCAATGGATTGCAGGTTTCTCAAGGAATTTGGGTTGCTCAAACAGTCTCACTGCGGAATGTTAGGCCAGACACTCGGATTAAAATCTATTCACCTTGAGACGGACGCCCTCTTAGCCCATAAGGTAATTTCTGATGATAATATGTCAAATCAAAAACTAATGTCGATCATTGCGGATTGCAGGAAGCTATTGATGCAGTTCGAAAAAATGAAGTTCAGACATATTTTCCGATAAGCGAATGCAGTAGCGGATATCATGGCGGGTATGACGCTCAATCAGAGACATGTGTTTGAAATTCATAACTCTCCTCCGAAGGAAACTCTTATCGCGCTCCGGAAAGACGTTGTGGGTTTCTTGGTTTCGCGAGTTGTTAAAGTTAGTTAATTTTGGTTGTGTATTTTGAACTTGGGTGATTACTGTCACCTATTGCGGTTATTTTAATCCATAATTATCAAAAAAAAAAAAAAACTTTAGAAAAACAGTCAAATTAAAGTTCTTGACCACGTTCTTTTGAGTTTTTTTTATTCAACATTAAAAGAGCTTAATCTATTTCATGGTGCTATGAACATATTAAATGCATCTAATAATTTACTTATTCTTAAAAGTATAAAAACTAATCTAGATTTAATCTGAATTTAAATCATATAATTAAGTTAGGCTTAAAATGATTCTGAGTTAAACTAAGTTTAAATCGTATGATTAAAATACGTGGTATAAGTATAACTGTCTCAATAAATCTAAATGACTCTATATTTTCGTTAAAGAATCATATCATTTTCTAACTAAATTCTAATCGAACCAAATAATTTTATATTATTTGTAAACAAAATAATAATAATTTATTTATCTCATAATTCACCTTTAAATTTGAAAGTAGGGGTGATAAAAAAATGACTGGTTGAACTGAATTCCCGATAAGACCGACTCAACTAGGACCGCAACCGAGTGGGCGGGTTTTTCCTTCAATATCGGTCTCGGATTCCCCCCCCCCCCCCCCCCATTCCGACTAGGACCAGACCAGTCCGACCTTGAAGAAAACCCTAAAAATTCATAGTGTAAGCCTTGAAACACTAATAATTCATGACCTTGAAGCATTTAACAACCCTTGGACCAGTTTAATAAGGAAAGTACGATGGAAGATGAGAAGCGAGCGGGTTCAAGACCAAAAATTCTATAATTTTTTGACAAATTCAGTTGCTTTTTTTTGTTGCCCAAGTCAAGCAAGACCGATTCGGGTGACCTTTTTTGACCAAAGTCGATCTCGGTCCTCTAAATGTCAAGACCGACAATTCGGTATCAGTCTCGATCCTACCTCCCAAACTGGTCTGACCCGCCCATGATCATCCCTACTTGAAACTTATAATACACAAACCAACTCTAATAATAAAGACAGCTTTTGTATTAAAATATTTAACTCGCAAAATTAATCCGTAAAATATTTAAATTAAAACAATTAAATATTATTGCTATTATTATTATTTTCATATTTTAAACGCGCAAATTTTGAAAAATAGATGATTGAGTATATTAAATTAGTGTTTAGTTGTTTTTTTTATAATTTATAAATTTATGTATAAATAAATATACAAAAAATAGCAATAGAATTAACAGTATGGTAAATAGTTCAAAACCGGGTGTTTTATAACTGTTCTTGTCGGGGAAAGATGGGTCAACATGATCGATGCTTGTATTTCATCAGTGACGTATCAGGTATTGGTAAATGGTAGTGCAACCGAAGTAATCCTCCCTTCGCGTGGTCTCAGATAGGGTGACCCTCTCTCACCCTATTTATTTATTTTGGTTGCTGACGCCTTTTCAAGGTTATTGGAGGATCAGGTGGCTAAGGGTCTCATTAGGGGTATCAGGCCGAGACGGGATTGCTCAGAAATCCAGCACCTATTCTTTGCGGATGATTCACTTTTTTTCCTTAAAGGCTCGATCAGGGAGGCACGCAACCTCAAGGATACCATTGACCAATACTGCCGCCACTCGGGACAAAAGGTCATCCTAGCGAAGTCAACTCTGTATATCAACTCGGCTGCTAATGGAACGCATAGGTCAGACATTTTCACCCTTTTTGGAGTTCAACATACATCGGACCCGGGCTTCTATTTAGGGTTACCCACTGTCTGGGATAGGTCTAAAAGGGAAGCTCTATCTTACCTGAAGGACCGGATCAGGGACAAAATTCAGGGGTGGAGAAACAGACTGCTCAATAATGCGGGGAAAGAAGTTCTTATTAAGGCAGTCCTCAGCGTCATCCCTACTTATGTCATGCACATTTTTAAGCTCCCTATCTCGTGGTGCAATGACATAAATGCTTTTATTGCTCGGTTCTGGTGGGGCTCTAAGGAAGGGGAGAGGAAGATCCATTGGAAAAACTGAGCCTCCATGACCACTCCTAAGAAGGAGGGAGGATACGGATTTAGGGAAATGCAGTCATTTAACCGCGCTATTCTGGCGAACATGGCGCCTCGTATTCTAGACGAACCTCAAGCTCTATGGGTAAGGGTACTCAAAGGTATCTACTTCCCCAACTCATCATTTATGCAGGCTTCGAGGGGGAGTCGTTCGTCTTGGGCTTGGTCGAGCCTTCTCGAAGGCCGGGATGTCATCAGGGAGAAGGGACTATGGGCTCTAGGGGACGGTCGTACCATTAGACCTTTCCTGGATCCATGGATCCCCTCGCTTCGTTCTTTCAGGATTCGACCTAGGGAGGATGTTCTTCAACCTGGGTCGGAGACGGTGGCGGATTAGTTCGAGGGGGATTTGCGGGTGTGGAGAGAACAAACTGTTCGACAGAGGGTTATTCACGAGGATGTGGGGGCGGTTCTAGGTATCACTATCCCGATTGTGGTAACGCCAGACAGGTTTCGATGGCCTCTCACGAGGCATGGCTCGGTCTCGGTGAGATCGGCTTACCATGCTATCCATGCCGATGGGCAGTTCCACCGTGTCGATCTCAACCGCAGGCCTAGCCCGGATATTGCAAAGGTATGGCCCCTCTATGGTCAGCTAGAGTGTGGCCTAAGATCAAGGCCTTCATGTGGAAATTGGCGATGGATGTCCTCCCGACGAGGGATAACTTGTGTAGAAGGGGGATGCAAGTATCGCCCCTTTGTGTGACGTGTGGCATTGCGGAGACAAGAGAGCATCTCTTGTTTGGGTGCCCATGGGTTGGTCAGGTGTGGAGGAACTTTATCGCGGAGGACTTGATTAGGTGCGGACTTGATTCGGTGGAAGATTGACTCTTGACGGTTTCGGCCGGTACAGGCCCAAACCGGAGAGCTAGAGACAATGCTTGGTGCCAAGCAATGGTCATTTGCTGGGTGGTCTGGAAAGCTAGATGTAAATTGGTTTATGAGAATAGGCAACCGTCTATCTTTGCCTTGGTACAGGAGATTGGCCGGATTAAACAGAATATGTCATTGTCCTCTTGCCCTACCGGACAGGTGGACACGTTTTTGGCTTGGACGAGACCGCCGGATGGAACGATCAAGATTAATTGTGATGCAGCGTGGAGACCGGAGACAGGACTAGGAGCGCATGGGGTCATTGCCAGAGACAGCTCAGGTACGGTAGTGGGGGGGGGGGGGGGCATTCAGTTAAACCTTCCACTACCGTAGTGGACGAGGACGAGGCTGAAGCGGTCCTAGCTGCGGTCAACTTGGCGATTGTAAACAGGTGGTCGAGTGTTGTAATCGAGTCGGATTCCATCCATGTTATCAATCATTTATTAGGTATAGATTTCGCTTAGAGGATTGCTCCCATTTTGTCAAACGTGATTGCCTTATCCTCACGGATTCAGGCAGTCACGTGGGAGCATGTCCACAGATCCGCTAACTCTTGTGCGGATTGAGTTGCGAAAAATGTGTTACTCGGGTTGTGTCCTCAGGATTGGGTGCTCGCACCCCCAATCCCTCTTCTTCGTTGTATTTTCTCGAATAATATTTTGTACGCGAACTCTCGCTCGGTTATGGTAATGATATAGTACTTTGTACTTGGCCAAAAAAAAAAACTGTTCTTGTTCTACACCTTTTCATTTAATTTCTAATCCGGTTTATCGAACCGAATTGAATTTGATCGAACCGGTATTTATATCCAATCCCAATATAAACTCAAATAAAATACATTTTTTTTGGCCAAACAAATAAAATACTTGGAAAAAAGAAAAGAGACAAGCGTGAAAAGTGAAAACCTTATTGGATAAATCAATCGCCTCTTATTTATTTCTCTCCCTCTCTCTCTCACACTCTCTCTCTCTCTTTCTCTTTCTCTTGAAGCTTTGACAATAGAGAGAGACAAAATCCAGTCATGAATCTGGGTCTGCGCTTATCTAGCTCCCACCTATAATGAGAAGAACCTGCAATTTCTTCTTCGTCGAAGAAGAAGATGTCTCTACAGCAGCAAGAAACCCAGAAATTTCCACTCTTTATGACTGCTCTGTACTGCGAAGAAGAGACATTTGATGGAGATTTTCAAGATAATGACGATGAATTGAAGGATGTGTTCTGCAGCGGCTTAAATTTCTCGCATTTCTCTCATTTATTTGAAGAACACGAAAGGTTCTGGGAAGACAGTGAGGTAGATTATTTGATTTCCAAGGAAAATGCAACGGATTGGAGCTGCGGCGATGGAAATCCCGATGGATGGTTGATGGAGGCAAGAACAGAAGCTGTTGATTGGATTCTGAGTGTAAAGGCGCGGTTTGATTTCTGCGCTCTCACTGCTGTTTTAGCTGTGAACTACTTCGATAGGTTTGTGTCGAAGATTCGATTTCAGAGGGACAAGCCATGGATGACTCAGCTCACAGCGGTGGCTTGCCTCTCCATAGCTGCAAAAGTCCAGGAGGTTCAAGTGCCACTGCTAGTCGATCTCCAAGTAAGTTGATATCAACTATTCGACGAAATGCGCCACTGATTCGTTTGAATTTCAGATTTTAACTGTCTTTTGTTGTTTCCTCTCAGGCGGATGAATCAAAGTACGTATTCGAAGCCAAGACTGTCCAGAGAATGGAGCTGGTTGTGATGTCCACTCTTCAGTGGAGAATGCATCCAGTGACGCCAATCGATTTCTTCGATCACATTGCCAGGAGGCTCATTCTTAAGTCCTTGGAGTTTGTATGGAGGTCTGAAGATCTGCTTCTGGCTGCCATTGCAGGTAATTTAGATAAGTTAACACATGATTCAGAGGAGGATTAATTAATCAGTTCATTAGTACTAAAAACAGATGCAATGTAGTGGTCTTCATTGGTCTACAAGCTCAAACTTTCCTTTTTTCAGATGTACGGTCTGGGAGTTATGTTCCTTCTGTTATGGCTGCTGCAATAATGCTATCTGTTATTAAGGAATCTGAACTATGTAATGTCTTGGAGTACCAGGCACAGCTCTTATCTGCGTTGAAGACAAGTGAGGTTTGTAAATCTAATTGTTCTTCAGTTTTTTTTTTTGTGTGTGTTTGTATGGATAACATGCTTAAAGTGTACGAAATGAAAGTATTGTTCTGAAATTACCGATTCAATCTGCCGGAACCCCATTTTGTATATTTGAAAGAGGTTAATCTGATTACTTAGTTTGATGGTTTTGCCTAATTGAATGAATACAGTGAATCACAATTGTTATTTTCTTAGCAAATTTGCTTTCTTTTGGCAGGAAAAGGTAAATGAGTGCTATCAACTCATTCAAGAAGTTCTGGACAAACGAAAGCATCTCCTTGGACCAAGCAGCCCGAATGGCGTGATGGATGCTTCTTTCAGCTGTGATAATTCAAACGACTCGTGGGTTGTGGACTCATCATCATCATCTACACACTTATATCCAAACGAGTCAAGTTTCAAGAAGCGGAGATTGCAGTATTAGCCCGAGTTCAGCTCATCCTTCATTATCTCAGTTTCATCATTGGACATGGTATCTATCTATCCCAAAGACCTATTCTCTGCTTACAGTTATTATTGGCAATGTCCGTTTTGTTTATGAAGGTTATTTATCAGCATGGTTAGCTCTAAACTGCTATGAATCACCTGAGACATTTGCCTTATGTATCTGCTTATTTCGACTATGAGAATTGAGATGATACTAATGAATTTGTCAGTGATGACACCATAAGTTCAAGAATGATTCTTGTTTATAAACTCATTGATTAGAAATTGAAGAAGAGCATCAAATTGTCTATTCTTACGATGTTTTTTAACGAGTCAAGTCAAGACTGAATGAATGAAGAAGAGGGAAGCTAACATTATTATAGATAAGACTCATAAATGCATATTCTGCCCAGCTGTGAATTTCCATCTACTGTAACACCATTGCTCTGCAGCTAACCACCAAGGCCATAACTCTCTTCCCAAATTCCTCAATGGACATATTCAATGTTGGGCAGTGTGGAAGTCATAAATGTTAAACCCTTCTTCACCTAAAAGCTTGAGTTTTTAGAATAGTTGATAAGTGATTTTGTTAGCCTTAAGAAAGTAAATCTGATTGCTTACTTATCTAGAATAGAAAATGGAAAAAAATGCAAATTTTCTGATGTGGTTCAATGTGATTGGTTATTGAGTTCCTCTTCCTTATCTAGATTGCCAAGCATAATGGAGGGCAAAAGTAAGGTGGTAGTGGTACTGTGGTGTGGGTATGAGCATAGGAAACATTAGGGAAGAGGACAGAGGATAGAAGAGACAAATGTAGTAAAATAGTACAAACATGTGAATACATTAGAGTTGAAATTGTTAAGGGTTAATAGAATTTAAATACCAAGTAGATACCTGAACTGTAACGAGCTACTTGAACTTTGAAAATTCAAAACGGGCTACCTTAACTTTGAAAAATGTGAAAATAGCTACCTCCGTCCATTTTTTTATCATCTGTCGTCGGAAAGTTGTCGTAAATTCGTCAGAAATTGAACGAAGGTATCTATTTGCACCTTCTTCAAAGTTGAGGTAACCCGTTTTGAATTTTCAAAGTTCGGATAGCTCGTTGCAAAACCCAAAGTTCAGGTAGCTACTTGGTACTTAACCCTAAATTTTATATGGTTTAGTGAATGCATATTTGCTATATGTATTTAAATGCACTGTCGTCATTCTTTATCTCATTATGCAGTTAAATTGATGATTTTACCGTTCGACAAATCAAATTCACAATTGCAATTTTCAGTTTATTTTGAACCCAAATCATGTGTTTAAAATGAACAGACTATCATGTTTCAGTTTTTTTTAAAAGATAAAATTATCGTTTTGACATAAAACACTAATACTTAACAAAAATATAGACAGAATAAATGACATGTTCAAATATATATATGCAAATATTTATATGAGTGATGCAAATAACAACATGAACAAGCAAACATATGAGGATACAACTTGAATTGTTATATGAGATCATGTAATACTCTCTTAATCAATTTGTGGATGGATTTTCTTAAACATAATACGTTTTTTGATAAACCGTCAAATTCACAATCCTTCTAAGTTCTACCTAATAATAATCCCTGGAGGAGTGAAAGAAGTGTAGTACATTTTGTGATTTATCATTATTATTGTGGTTGCATTTATTTGGAGTATGGGAAAAGACCAAATGGAAAAGACAGAAGTGAAGCGAACCCGGAATCCTGCGGCGTGAAGTTTGGTTGCGTAGTGAAGAAGAACTCACTGTCAAATGCGTGCAGATCAAATGTGTGAAGAACTCACTGTCAAAGCTTAATCTAGTTTCAAGACTGGTTGGTTGTGCAGAACAAATTCAATCAGTTTAAGAAAAAAAAATTAATTGGTCTGTAAAAAAAATCGAATCGAAAACCATTTTTTTAACTACCATTTTTTTGCAAAACCGACCGGTTCAACTAAATTTGTTGTTTAAGTTGGTTTTTTAACTGAATCAAATCGGTCGGGGTGGTTCTGATAACACTAAGTGGAACACACATTATTGGAAAAACAAAGTAAAAAAATAAATAAAGATTGGGAAGAAAAGTCGGGGTTATGCACTCATCATGCAAAATTTTGAATTACTGTCCGAAATAAGAATTGTGTTCCCCAATAAAACGATCATTTTTGTGATTTGCTTCGCTAAATATATACATGAACAAAACATATTAATTAGTTTTAATATAAGAAAATTGAATTTTTCAGTCACCTCTAATAATAATAAAGGGCGTAGCTAACAAATATGTAGTAATTTGTTTAACTTAAAATTTTAAAAGAAAATTATTCTACATCCGCTAATATATTTTATTTTATTTATTTCCTCGTCTGCAATCCGAAGCCCCCATTTTTTTTTTACCGTGGTTGTCTGTTAATCGCAATAAATTTATGTCATTCGGATGGGACGGGATCAAATTTCTGAATATCGAGAGATGTCAAATCTTTGGATATTCAGGTGTCGGGAGGTTGGTGGCGACGCCCCGAAAAGGGACGTAGCCTCCTTGATTAATCGGAGGCGCGTCACCTAGAAGTTTGGAATGCACCCGGGAAGGCGAAGCCCATTCAATGGGTCGACGCTTTGGTGGAGCTATCCATCAATTTGTAATGGGTCAATCGAACATTATAGTTCCCAAATACCCACGCTGCTCATGCGCAAAATTGCCATCAATTATCAATTTTTGAAGAATTTGACATAAATGCATTAACAATAGAAGGCCAACACTTTAGAATTGGTCTCGATCGGCTCAGCAACAACTGTAGTAGGAGGTTATGTCCCTAATTGTACATAGAGAGAGAACTCAGCTGTCTGTCCACTATATAACGAACAATAAAAGGTGAAGGAAGAAATGAGGCGGTGGTGGTTGGTGATGAGTTCAGTACGTCATGAGAGGTGACCCACTGCAGTGCACATCCGAGGCATCGGAGATCCTCCGCCTCGGGGAAGAAGTGCTGACTGAAGCAGCTTCAACCTCGTGGTTTATGATGATCTTCCTCTTACCATTCTCTAAGCTCTGCCTTCCTTCTGAAACCTCAGGGATGGGGCTCAGCAGGCCGGCTTCTTTGTTCTGATGAAGTGACTGAATCATTGCTTGTGCTTCAGCCATGACGGACACATCGTCATCTGCAGCGTAGAGAATCTTCTTCATTGCTCCAACAACCTGATCAAGATCACCACAAACATAAAAGATGAGACGCGAAAGTGGGGGAAATTAGAAGATATGAATTTGGATGGACGGACAAGAGCAGTACAGGGAGGTGTTCGATTTCAGGACATTGGCACAAGATTTCAATGTCCCTCAGTTTTGCAAAGTAGAAGTCCCTCTCCTTCTCAAGACTGTCTACAGATAGTTTCAACTCTGTGATCTGAAATTCAGTTAAGTTCACATTCATTAGCAACACTTAGACAACATTTGCAGAGACTTTGGGTGGTTATATATATTGATTACTTGTTCATCATATGCAGGTGATGGAGTGAAGACAGGGGGCTTAGGGGCAGGGGCCTTTGCAGAGTGATTGGAGGAACTGACAGAAGTTTCATGTTTTCGAGAATGATGGATTGACTGGGATTTTGAGGCAGCAGCTGTTGAACTCCTCACATGGGATGATGCTGATTTCTTGTTTGCCTCTTTACCTCCTTTGCAAGACTCTCTTCTTTCAAGAGGATTGTAGCTGAAAAAGGATAAAAAGCAGAAGTTAGTGAATATTTTAACTGGAAGCTTAAATAAAGAAGGAAGGCGATAGGAATATCACAGTAATCATTAGCATATTAGTGTTAAATCAAATGACTAATTTGATGAAATTTAGAACCAATACAACCCCAAGATCATGTTTGTTGATAGGTGCAAATGAAAAACGACATTAGAAAATCAAATGTCTTTATCTCAAGAATTTGATCCACGAGAAAGTAACATTATCAAACACCGTCTAGGAAGATGTTTTAGAAAAACAGCAACTCGATAGAATACTGGACAATTGGATGGGTGCCAAACTAAAATGCTGATCAGGAAAGATATCAAATTACAACGGCATTGCTATCGCCATTAACTGAAACATTTGCGCAAACCATCATCAAGAAAGCAATGTCATGAAGTCATCTTTGTATATAGATGAATTTCATTTCGATCATCAAAAATTAAATCAGCATCACTGCATGAGTGTGGTGTAGAGAAGTTGTGGAGAACTCACGTGTGCATACCGCCACCATTGACAGAATCGCAGTACCGCTTCATCCATTGCATGAATTCCAGATTATCAAGTGGCCTTCCTTTAACCAGCTTGCTCACTTCTATGTGCTAATGAACACAAATACAAAATTAACATATTAGAACACAATTTAGCCACAAATATTCGGTATTCAAGCTCAAGAGTTCACAGAACTAATAGATCCGAAGAGTTTATGCCAACTAAATTATTGAACTGCAGAAAGAAAATTCCAGATCCTAACGGAAAAGCTAGACTATTTAAGAACACAGTAGAGAACTGATTAACGATTCCCAAACCAGAAAATATATCTGCGCCTGTAAATTTACCGAGTAGATGCTACAAAAATTAAGAATACCTTGGTGATTTTGAGTTTGTTGAATACATCTTGGAGGACCTTATAGTTCTGAATCATCTCGTACTCACTCTTCGCGTCGAAATTCACCTTATGCATCGGGACCATCCCTGGATGGACTGCATCCATCAGCTGACAGTGAACCGCGCCGGAACAAGCCTACAAATCCACGCAAGTCATGCAAATTCAACAAACTCAGAAATGATCGAATTACAAATCAGATCTTACCAACAATTGAATTGAAAAATAAATGCTTCGATTCGAAGGAGGAAAAAACATACGTACCTCTTCAACCTTCGAGATATTGAGTTGCAGAGTGGAGTTAATCCACGCCAGGATCTCAGTTCGCCCCACGAAGTAAGCAGCATCCATCATGCCGATGTTGGTTGCCATATCAACAATCTGCGTCTCTCTGAATCTAGAAAGAGACTGAAACGCTACTATCAGATCTTAGAGAGAGAGAAGCGACGAGAAAGAGAAGCGATGATTTGAAAATGAGGGAGGAGCGGTAATTGTGCGATTCAAAATTCTAACGTCTTTTAGAGTGTATTATGTATATATATCTTTAATAAGTCAAATTGCTACACCACCTTTGAACTCTTTATAAAACACTATCCAAACTTTAATTTTTTTTAAAAATACTACCTAAACTTTCACACATGGAGCAAACTGCTACATCCATTACGTTTTCCGTTAAATATAGATGGAAAATGACGTGTGGGCATATGATTGATCCATAATTTTAAAAACTATATTATTTTTTAGGGGTAAAATACGACATTGTCCCCTAAAATTTACACCAATTTTAAAATTTCCCCTTAAAGTTTAAATTCTCCCCTAATTGGAAATGATGAAAAATTCACCATTGTTAGATGCTCTTTCACAGGGATTTTTCATCATTTCTAAATATTAGGGGGACTGTAAACTTTAAGAGAGAATTTTAAAATCTGTGTAAAATTTAGAGCAATGTCGTATTTAACCCTATTTTTTATAAATACTATAAAAATCTTTTAAAAAAATTGGAAAATTAATAGAGAAAATAAGTGTTTTAAATATAATAGTTTTATTAAAAATATAGAATAAAAATAAATGTTTAGGTTTTCTTTAATTTTGTGTCATATTTTTCAATAAAATATTATTTATTTTTTTGATCGATTAATAAAATATTATATTCAAATCTCTTATTTTTTTAAAGAAATTTTCTAATTTTTTGGGTATTTTAAAAAATTTATTTAGTTTTCTAAATTATGGACCTATCATATGTTGCCACGTTATTTTCTGTCCATACTTAACGGAAAACTTAACGGATGTAGCAATTTGCCTCAAGTCTGAAAATACAAATATCAAATTAAGTTCGGATAGCAATGTCCAAAGTTGAGGTAGCGAGTTGATTTTTTTTTTTTGGCCATAACAATTCATTCTCGTTAACACGGAAATATAACCGAGTTCGAAATAACATTACAATCCTCTATAATAAGCATAGATAAAGGGGTTGGGGGTGAGGGCACCCAAACCAAAGGACACAACCCGGTTACAGCATTCTTGGCCAACCAATCCGCACACATATTAGCGGACCTAGAGATGTGAATCCACGAGACTTCCGAAAGGGCCGAAGCTAACGATAGAGAGTTCGATAGAACGGTGTTAAGTCTCCACGAGAAATCTTTGCCAAGGATGTGGTTGATCACCCCTAGCGCATCCGATTCAATTATGACCCGCGATCATCCGTTCTCCAAAGCAAGGCTAACCGCTCGAAGAATGGCCTCCGCTTCAAGCTCCTCGACTGATCCTCCCGCTCTTGTCTCGGCCACGCCACCACAAACAAAACCCGAGCTATCTCTCGCTATGATCCCTATGCCCCTGATTCTCGCACCGTCAACAAGAGAGGCATCACAATTCAACTTGATTGCACCCGGCGGAGGTGGTACCCATCGATCGGTCGACCTTGAGGTAGGCGACGCAAGCCGAGGTGGTTGATACAGCTCGGTCGCCAACTTCTGGATCTCGAACATGACTTGGCCGACCGAAGGTTGCTTCCCCTCAAAAACACACCTACACCTTTCTCTCCAGACAACCCAACCAACAATCATTAGCCTCGACCATACCTTGCATGATAAAGCCGATGTGCCCGTCGCCCAACCGAACCACTCCTCCACCGAGTTGCAGCCTAATTGTACAGCTCTCCCCGGTGTGTAATTCCTCCAGACCTGCTTGGCCCAAGGGCAACCAAACAAAGCATGTTCCCTAGTATCGGTTTCGTGACATATATGGCACGAGGGATCCATCATCATACCTCTGCTCACCAAGGAATGGCGGGTTGGTAGAGTATTGGAAGCGACCTTCCACCAGAAAGCTTTTATTTTGGGGCACACTTTAGACTTCCAAACTGCAGGCCACACATTAGGTAGATCAATGGGAGGGTGCCGATTTAGATTTACCTCGTGCGCCCGAATGTGGTGAGATGAGTGGTAGTCCGATCTGACAGTTATGATTCCGTCTCTAGTATGAGGCCATCGTAGTACATCCGGTCTCAGGACAATAGGAATGGCGGTGTTGATGATAGCGGGTACGTCATCCGGGTGGACGGAAGCCCGAATGGAGTCCACGTCCCAAGTCGGCCCCTCCTTGATCCACACGCAAGCCGTCACGTTCTCGTCTACGATGGCCCCTGGTCTCGGCCGAACCATGAAGCTGTCAAGCGAGGCTATCCATGGATCTTTGAAGGGTTTGATTGTGTGACCGTCGCCTATCTCCCAAATACCTTTCTCCTTGATGACGTCCCGGCCATCCAAGAGGCTCGCCCATGCCCACGAAGGTCAGCTTCCCGCTCTTGCCTGCATAAATGAGGTGTCCCTGAAATACAAACCCTTGAGAAGGCGAACCCAGAGAGCATCCGGTTCCGATAAGACTCTAGCTGCCATATTTGCCAGAATTGCCCGGTTGAACGTTTGCATTTCGCGGAACCCATATCCTCCACTCGTCTTAGCCACTGTCATGACGGACCAGTTCCTCCAATGAATTTTCCTCCGTTCGTCGGATGATCCCCACCAGAACCGTGAAACAATCCTGTCTATATCCTTACACCACGAGATGGGAAGTTTAAACACGTGCATGACATAGGTGGGGATCGCGTGTAGGACTGCCTTGATAAGGACCTCCTTCCCCGCTTGGTTGAGGAACCTATTTCTCCAGTTCTGAACTTTGTCCCGGACCTTCTCCAAGAGGTAGTTAAGCGCTTCCCTCCTAGATCTCCCCCACGCCGTGGGTATGCCTAAGTAATGACCGGGATTCACCGTCTGCTCCACTCCAAATAAAGTTGAGATCTCCTGTTTGAAGTCATGTCTAGCCCCCGTGTTGAAGAACAAAGTGGACTTTGAGTAGTTTATCCTCTGACCCGATGTCTGACAATATTTGTCTAGAATCACCTTAAGATTAGCTGCTTTATCAATGGACCCTTTGATGAAGAAGAGGGAGTCGTCCGCGAAAAACAAATGCTGAATCTCCGGACAACCCCTCTTAGGCCGGATTTCACTGATCTTGCCCTGTGCCACCTGCTCATCCAGATTTCTCGAAAGGACATCAGCTACAAGTATAAACAGATAGGGAGATAAAGGATCACCCTGTCGAAGGCCCCGAGACGGCGTTATGATATTCGACCTCTTCCCGTTGACCAAGATGCGGTAAGAGACCGAAGAAACACATGCCTCAATCCATTTGACCCACCTCTCATCAAACCCGCGTTTCCTTAGGCTCTCCAAGAGGAAGTCTCACTCCACCCGGTCATATGCCTTATGCATATCGATCTTTAGCGCACATTCTTTCCTCCCCCTTATGCCTGATGGTCTGCCCCTAGTCTTCAAGAAGTGGAACATCTCGTGGGCTATGATTATGCTATCCTGGATACGCCTTCCTGAAACAAAGGCACTTTGGTACGGCGTGACAAGGTCCGGCAAATAGGTTTTTAGCGTATTCGCTAGGACCTTGGAAATAATTTTGTAACCATAATTACACAGGCTAATAGCGAGTTGATTTTGTAGCGAGTTGATTATTAACCCTATATATATACATGGAGCGGCGCTTCATTTTTAATTAACTGTACACCCGGCGTAGATGCGCCCAATCTCGTGGCCCAAACTCAGTAACTAAGGATCTCCTATTCCAGGTACACAGTGATATCTCACTGATAGAGAGTGGCTGATTAATGTATTTGGGCTTTGAAAGTGGGTTGTTTGTGTTCGGCCCAATATAAGAAGTTCATATCTTGCGACTGGGCCCACAACTAATATTAGGATTTGTTATTTTGTTATTGCAGTGAAGAGAAATAGTTTGGATCGAAACGATACAAAAGATATCAAATTACAAATCAAAGATTTTGATAACACTATTGTTGTTAGTGCCCATTAATGTCATTAATGATGTAATTACAACTGTCCATTAATGTTGAAAAGTAGAATGATTAAGAGTTTGGTTTAATATGTATAGACCAACGTGAATTGGAACATCATAGCAACGCTACTAATGATGGAAATGGGAATTCTTTTAAGGGGTCAATAAGTGTGTTTTGTTGTTGGATTATTTGAAACACTTTTCATTTTGTAGGGTTAATTTTGCAATATTAATAGAATTAAACAAATTACGAACCCTATAAAAAAAATGACACGTCACCTAACCATTCACAATTTCACATCAAATGAGAAGCAGACAAATCAATCGAAAGACTTGTTTCATAGGGGGGTAAATTGTTATTTACCCTTTGACGTTTGGATATTTTTTTGAAGAAAATCTAAAATATCTATTATTTTTCATATTTTGATCTTGTAAGTTGGCTGCTTTTGCCTCTTATGTCTATATTTTATCCGAACTAATTAATATAATAAGTTGTAAAATTTATAAAAATAACGTAATACTTACAAACTTTAGCCCCTGCAATTTTCAGACTAATGTAATGTATAAAAAAGTTCTTAAGGGTCTAATTGCACATTTAAGAAAGAACTTTGTTGCTATTGAAAAATTTCGGCCGCTTATTAATAGATATGGCCTACAAATTCCCACTAAGCAAGGAAAATAAAGAAGAAATAAAGGGATACACTTGTACTTAATTAAACTTCATAAAGTGTTCTTAGATTAAAAAAAAAAAAAAAAAAAATTAAGTGTTACTTGGAACGGGTATAACTACATTCGCAACCATATAATATTATATGTATATATATATATTATTGTATAGTATGAAGTTTAGAGTTAATTATATAAAATATTTATTTACTTTTTTATTTATATCTCTAACTTATATTACTTTTTCACAATTAGTATTTTACATGCTAATATTAAGATTAGATGTACATAAAATGTCTTTCTTTATGCTTATTCTTTATTTTTTTCAAACTCACTAATGTAATTTCGTGAAGAGAAAAAAGATGAGCACAAAACATGAAAAATAATAACATTTTCGGTAAATCAAATTTTAATATTAATATATAACAAAAGTGATTTAAACCAAAAAAAAACAATATTGTTAAATATAAGTTTGAACCAAATATAATAGTCACGTTATGAGACGTCAATAACTATTTAATAACGTTAAACAATATATATAATCAAAAGTTTAATATTCCAATCATGCTTCATTCCCTTGGTCCCATTTTTTGATAGGAGAAAGTTACTTAGGACCCATCTCAATCAATGTATTTGGCATGAAATTCCATGCTTGGACATTATCATAATGAAGAGATGCACTCACTGAATGAGTAGAGAAATGTAAATAAAACACTTGAAGTGGAATAAATATTAGAAAAATATAATCCCCAAATTCTTAAATACGATAAGTTGAAATTATTTTGTAAGGTGAGTTTTTGTTTGACTAACAATTAATTATTGTATTATCCTATTTCCCTTTGTATCCTAATATTTTTTTTTCCCGTTATTTTGCACGTCTCCTATTTACATCTACCCCCCCCCCCCCCCCCCCCCCCCCCCCCCCCCCCCCCCCCCCCCCCCTTTAAATAGTTGTTAAGTTAGAAAAGCATATGCTGACCATTGTCTAGTTAAAAATATAAAAAATGTACATTGACTGATTTTTTATTTATTTATTACTATTATCCAACATGATTGAAGTAAAATTATGATGTGACATATTATTCTAATTGAACAAATTTGTAGATGGGTTGCCCATTATAGATATTTATGCAAAGTTTACGACATTATGGAATATTTATGCTAACATTTAGTACAAATTTTATATTAATATTTGTGACACTATAACTATATACATAAAAATTATTTTAAAAACTCTTTAGGTAAGAGCGCATTTGAAACTTTATCACCATAACAATAAACTTAACGATTCGCTTTTTAAAGTAAATAAACAGTCCCACATATTTGTATAATTGTTTTGATTATACTAATATACTTTTTTAGTAGTGTAAGTTATTAAACTTTAATATATTCAATTAACTTTATAAATATAAAAAAAATAAAACCCTAATTTTGTATGGTAAATTTATGAAAGTAGTAATTATTATATTATATATATCTAAATTATAAACTACTGTTAATAATTGAATATCGTAATCTCAAATATTCTCAATTTCTATATAAATAAATAATTCCTTCATCTAGCTAAGGATGAAAGGACACGAATGAAGATAAAAGTAAGTAAGATAGAGGGGAATCAGAGGGAACGAATCCCAAAGAAAAAGCAGATGCTGTCATTTTCAATGAACTGGAGATATAATAATTACTTAAAATTATATTACATATTTAATACAATTTATCATAAAACGACAGAGGAAAGAAAGAAAAAAGTAGTGCGATATAGCTGGATGGATGGACTCCATCCACAGTCACAAAAGCAGACACACACACATATATAGTATATATATGAATAATTTAATACCATCTATATAATCTAGGTTAAATTTCGACAAAAATAAAACGTGATATCTCTATTCTGAAAAAAATCTAGGTTACCCCAATATGAAAAAAATAAAACGTGATATCTCTATTAGGTTGAATGTGCAACGAGTTACCTCTGTCCAAATTACTGTTAACTGTTGACAGAAATTAGGCGAAAATTCGTCGAAAGTTCATCAAAAATTGGTCAGAAATTAGACGGAGGTAGCTCGTTGCACATTCGTCCAAATTTAAGATAGTCAGTTTTATTTTTTTAAAATTCGGTTAACTCGTTTCAAAACGTTCAAAGCTCAGATAGCTCCTTCATATTTAACCAAATAATTTACTCTTCCATACTTAGATACAATTTATTATCAAAAAAGATATTTGTTTTTTTAATTTTGACATCATTCTCTCTCTTCTTTCAAATTATTGTTGTACTATTTACGTACAATAATTATCGTCCATCAAAATAAAAGGATTGTACCCCATATCAACATACGACTGGTGGTATCAAAATATGTTTACTATAATTTTGCTTTTTAAAGTTTTTTATAAAATAATAATAACTAAAAAATAATGCTTTTAGTAGGATTTAAATACTTTAATCAATTGGTCAAATTAATTATTAATATATATATATAACTAAACTACCTATTTAAGCAGAGTAGCAAACCCAACCTCTATGGAAATGGGACTGCATGAATGAATTGTACGTAGGTATACGACCTTCAGAAAGCGGTGACGTGGCATCTGATCCGAACTGGAGCGTGGACTCATTTCTGTCTGAAGTTGTGGCGTCCATCGCGTGGACCACGTGGCAGGTGACAGCATGGTCCAGGTGTCCTTCCGGTCCACACTTTACAACTGTCGTCGTTTGGCAGTTTTGGGGCATGCATGGAGTTCCGTTTTCAACTCGTTTTCCACGTGCTACGAAACAAAATACGAAAGAAAAATAATGCAGGAGAGAGAATAGTTTTTCTAAAGTTTCGGCCGAACAAATGTGGACGGTTCGTTGAAAAATTATTTTGCAATATTAGTCCAATGTTTTGTGTATTATTACAAAGTAGCTCAATTTTTAAAATTAATTACTAAAGTGATCGATTTTTTATTATTATTGAAAATGTAAGTTCGATAGAGACTCCATTTATTATTGTTACACACTCTATTTTATTTTATTAAAGTCCTAGAAAATGGGCATTTAAAGGATTTTAGCAATGGAAATTTTTATAAGGAACACTCTTTTTATTTTTGACAAAATAAAAAATGTAAATTTTATTAATTTACTATTCAAATGATATAAAATAAATATCATAGACATGCTCATTTCAATTCAAGTATTCTACTGGCATATTTATCATTCACTATAGGCGGTCACATCATATCGATTGATTTTCATAACAAAAGAACTTAATATGGTTGGACGATTATTTAATGGACGATTATTTAATATTAATATGCAATTTGGCGCCGAACGCCCGAAATATATACGGCCTACACCACACACACATATATATATATATATTATTAATTAAAGGACAAGTTGGGTGGTGGAACAGTGGAGGGACAACATTAGATTCAGAGCAACTACCTCTAATTTAATTCTGACATATTCATATAATGCTCTATCGACTGTCAATCCATTGCGCATCATCCGAGGGCAAGAAGGATATATTTCAATATTATTTTGTATCTATGTAAGATCATACTCTAAATTATATGTATATATTTTTTAAAATTGATTAAGTAAATGATATGCAAGTGAAAATTGAGGATGGACGTGCAATTTCCTAGAGATAGTAATTCACCGAAGGCCAAAGGATATGTTTCGACTTTTAAAATTGTTGGGTATCACTCCGGCTGATAAACTTGAATAAAGATCAATCTGACTCGTAATAGGTGATGGTGCCGCAAGCGGTGCCAATAGAAGCGGCGTCAATTGGAAGTCAATATTTCCTTAAAGTTTCCTTCGTACGACACAAATACGGCTCAAGCCTCTAGGCCAGACAGAGGATAATAGTGACGCCTGCGTGCGGGACAGAGATCCAGAAAATAAGAACACTATGCACATAACACAACGAAACTATGCACAAGACACGAAACAACACATGACTCAACACGTAACTGTGACCAGTTAACTAGATGACACATGGAATGACCATGGTGAGGATTAACTTCAATCAGGTTTGGGTGAGGATTATAAATATAATCACTCATCTTCATTATAAACTAATGTAACATTGCATATTTGACTCTATATACTTTCTCCATAAACGAACCTCCGACTAACTTAATCATCGGAGAAGAAATAACGAGAACTTCCGAACTTTCCTTTGGTGCAGGTTAACGGATCAGCAAGGAAGCCAACCCGGAGCACACTAGAAAGAGTTCTACCGGAAAAACGGATTCAACAAAACTAATAATATGTCTAACATAGTCATATCCATTCTCAAATAATATCACATGATTTATTAATTTTATTTAATTAAACCACATGGTTAGGTAAAAAAAATAAAAACAAAACCACATGGATCTCACTTACCAAATGAGCAAATCGGATGACCCGATTCGAAAGACTAAAATAGGAAAGCTCGTCGACACTTTCCATCACGTGCAACCCACTTGCCATCCATTTTTTAAAAAATAAATATTTAAATATAATATACGGTAGTGTCCTTGAGGGGACGATTCCGCACCGCTGGTCTGAATTTATATTTATTGCTTATTGGAGTAATTAAATTATTTTACATTACATAATAAATAAAATTTATTGGGTGTTGAAATGAAATCTGAAAATTCCCCTGCTGCTACACTGAAAGGATGCAGCACACACGTGTGTCTCCCCTTGGGGAGGCTGCAGCACGTGATAAAGTTCCCTGCTTCACGTGCATTCTAACGGTTGAAGATCGATTATGACGGTTTCTGTGTAATAAAAAATCAAAGAAGCGTAACAGAAGGGAGTGGGCGCTCTCTGACAGCTAACCTTAACGGTTACAAATCTTTTATTTTTTTGACAAGAAATACGATTATATCATTTCAACAATCGAATTTGAGTTCAAGAACAATGTTATTCACGAAAATAAACCTAAGTAGAGGAGTTGGTGGTGATGACACCCAATCCTGAGGACGAACCCTAACAAAGCATGTCTAGCAATCCAGTGCGCACAAGAGTTTGCGGATCTTGGGATATACTCCCACACGATCGACTCCATCGAGGCCGATAGAGAGATCGCGTTTGACAAAATGGGATCTATCTGCCATGCATAATCCATTCTAAGGAGATGATTAATGACATTAAGCGCATCAGACTCAATGACTACCTTCGACCATCCTTGTTGACCGCAAGCCGAACCGCGCTGAGCACTGCTTCCGCTTCGATCTCCTCGACCGAGCTGACCCGTTTAACCGCATGGAAGCCTCCCCGAATCAGCCCTTACAAAGCTAAACACTGCCTTTCACGGGATCTTTAATTACCATATGAAACCCACGTTGGTTTAATTATATTAAATGAAATCAGTATATTAGAAGTAAATAAAAATTAATCTTATTCATATGGTCTAGGTTTTTTATTTAATTCTCTTATATTTTACTAGATTTCGCACTCTACAAGTGATGAAACCAGGAAACTTGTTAGTTGGTGGAAGTATTAAATTAAAGATAAATAGTTAAACTAAAAAAAATTCAGAGGGGGCAAATGTATGATTTAAAAAAACTATATTAAAAATTATTGCATTTGTTAGAGTCAAAATTACACCAAATTAATAGTTGATGGGGTCAATTCTACATAGTCCCTTCTTGCATTCATCCATACTCGCTACGCGCATTTCTTGTTATCGTCTTTAGTTGCACGTGAGATATTATAAATGTATTGATCGGTCTGACTCATAAAATATTATAAAAATTTAAATTAAACTAAAAAATTGATTAAATTTTGTTGTTGAAATGTAAATATAAGTCCAAAATGCATTACATAATAAAATATATTTTTGAAAACTTTATATCTTATGTCAAAGGTAGCAATTTCTTAAAATTTTACACTTAACAAACTCACACTCAATTAAAAAATAAATATTTCTGAAAACTTATTTAAACAGAACATAAGCTTAGATTTTTTTTTTTTTTGGGTCGAAAACATAAGCTTAGATAAATTCAACAAATATAAGATAATATATAGTAAAATATATAATTTTGTTCATCATTGACAACAATCATATATTTCTAAGAATATCCATACCAATTGTTGTACCTACTTACTCCATAACCATAATAATTGTAATAACTTAGGGTAGGCTGAGCATGATGCCATAGAGAATGAATTATTCGCTGTTTTTTGTCATTGTTAGGACAATCCAACTAATTTTATATCATAATTAACTGTTAACTAACTATTACTGTACATATATTTTGTCTCAAATAATTTTTAACAGAAATAGCAATCATAATTATCAAAATAAATGTCTCTAAATTAGTATATCACTAACAAAATAGTATTCGGTACAAGTAAAAATTATTTGAAATATGAACTAAATAAATGTTAAATACCAATGAGCTGCATGAACTTTGGACGTTTTGTAACGAGCTACCCGAACTTTGAAAATTCAAAACGGGTTACCTCAACTTTGAAAAAAATGCAAATAGCTACTTCTGTCCAATTTTCCGTCAACTGTTGATGAAAATTTGTCGGGAATTCGTCGAAAAGTCGTCAGAATTTGGACGGAGGTAGCTATTTGCACTTTTTTTCTTCAAAATTGAGGTATTCCGTTTTAAATTTTTAAAGTTCAAGTAACTCGTTGCAAAATATTCAAAGTTCAGGTAGGTAGTTGATATTTAACTCACTAAATAATGTACCACATTGCCCAAACTATGGTTTATTCTTTATGTGGGTTGTCATGTCACATAAAATAATGCATGCTTTAGTGATTGAAAATAACGTTTAACTACTAAAATTTGTAATTTAGTTAAAACGAACGCGTGATGTACAAAATATGGCATGTGTACATCGTGGAACAAGACATTAATTTAAGTCACGTAGATCGATTCTTTTTCAGTGACGTATTATTATTATTACTTTGACTTGGAGCATGCAAATACTGTATATATAGTTAATAATGTCTTAACCCAAGTTATAGCTACTAATTGCTATTCAAAAACCATAAATAAATTTATCCCTTGTTATATCGTATAAAATAAAATCTATATTAATGTGTATAGAAAATAAATTAGAAAAATATCTATTCTCAAATTATTTCATATAACTAATTATGCAACGATTTAAAAATGGTAGTGACCGATTTAAAATAATTATATTTTTTTAAAATTATGTAAAATGTTATATTTATATTTGTAAATTTATTTTATTTTAATTGTTTGTCACCTCAATAATTACTATAACATATCATTGAAATTCTAATAACCTACAAAATCTATACACAATCTTGCATTGATTCCATTCGCCTCACAAAAAAACATACTCAATGTTTATTTAAATTTTAAAATAAGTTTTAAAAACATTATTATTATTATATTATAATAATTGATAGAGACACGAAATACCCTTGCAGAGGTCCATTACCAAACGACAACCATTAGGTAGTCGGTACGTCGTACAGAGTAACAGAAACCCATCCACCATACGGATGGATACTTTCTACATAGAATACCCTACCCCCTCAACTACCCTGACACCCATTGTTTTTCCAAAAAAAGAGAATTTTTTCAAAAACTGTTTAGTTTAAAAAAAATATTTGAAAAAGTGTATATCGAAATTTTTTTTTTAGAAAAGTATGCATACGCGCGACGCGCCTATTGAATAGGCGCATCCCTGGGACGCGCCTACTCAGTAGACGCGTCCTAGGGATGCGCCTACTCAGTAGGCGCGTCCCTGGGATGCGCCTACTCAGTAGGCGCGTCCCTGGGATGCGCCTACTCAGTAGGCGCGTCCTAGGGATGCGCCTATTCAATAGGCGCATCCCAGGGGTGCGCCTACTGCCTAAATTTTTTTTTTTTTTCGCAAAAACACCGGTCTATCAGAAACCACGTTGATTTTAAGTCTGCTTATGGTTTTCCTCCTAAATAGAAATTGAGAGATAGTCTCACGCGTATTCATAGGTCCAAACTACAAATTTTCCAACTTGTTCTGAACAACAATGAAACAAAGTTGTTTATTCACGAGATTCTGAATCTTCCGAATATCTTCTGTCGTACGGTGAGGACAGAAGAAAACTGATCCCCTTCCAATGGTTAGGAAGGGTCTTGGATCAAGAGGACAGAAGATCAATTTGTTAACAAAAGGGTCTTGGATCAAGAGGACAGAAAATCAATTTGTTAACAAACCACCGAGATGATTGTTTCACGCGTTGCTTTATCCCAGTATTCACAAGTCCAAATTCCTCTACGCGCACCAAATTCCTTCATGTATGCTTTTTTTCCTACTATATGCTTACTTTTTGAAAAACATCTAATTTTGAGCCTGTTTATACGGTTTTCCTCCTACATAGAAATTGAGAGATAGTCTCTCCAATTAAGAAGAAAGTAAGTTCTCAGAAGTTAAATACTTTAGGTTCCTGCCCTAGATTTTCCAACTTGTTCTGAACAACATCCGCGATGTCAAACATTGAAACAAAGTTGTTCATTCACAAGTTTCTGAATGAGACTTTTCTTCAAATACACTAGCTAGTTTGACATTTTCAGGAATTACTGCGGCAAAATAACTCTTTTGGGGTTACTTTAGATAAATTTCAAACAGTAACTATGTCCGTTAGGCGCGACCCCGGGGTGCGCGTATACATAGTTTGCCCTCCAACTTGTTTTGAACAAAATCCGCGAGGTAAAACACTGAAACAAAGTTGTTTATGCACAAGTTTCTAAATGAGACTTTTCTTCAAATACACTAGCCAGTTTGACATTTTCAGGAGGAAAACCATTTCTTCTTAGAACTTCCTTTCTTCTTTACTGGAGAAAGTATCTCTCAATTTCTATTTAGGAGGAAAACCATAAGCAGGCTTGAACTCAGATAAAAAGCTATAGTCATTGGAGAAGCTTTACAAGATATTCGGAAGATTGCAGCTGCAGGACCTTTCTAGCATGCCTGCCTCTAATGTGTTGCAGCTGTTAGTTAGCCTATACCCTGTTCGATTTTTCTGTCTCATTAATGAAAGATATAGATATGTAGTTAGATATCTGTGGAGAGAGGCAGGGAGGAGTGGCTTTGTAGAAGTACGAAAGCTTCTGCATTTCCAGATGGAGATGGAAAAGAATGGTAGCCCTGAGTTGGAAGAGAAACATAATTGCTTGATGGAGTATCTTGAGCCAAAAGAAGATATTCAGAAGATTCAGAAACTTGTGAATAAACAACTTTGTTTCATTGTTGTTCAGAACAAGTTGGAAAATTTAGGACAGGAACCTAAAGTAACCCCAAAGAGCTCTTTTGCAATTACCTTCGTGACAGTTCAATGTGACGGAATTTAACCTCATTCACAACCAAAAAGGAAGTACCAATCAAGAAAAATGGAATTTGTTAGATGGGGATCGAGTAATCTCATCGAGTTTCTCAAATCGGTTGGTGTAGAGACGCATGATTAGATCTCTCAGCAAGATGTTGGAGCAATTATAGCGCGGTATATCAATGACAACAAACTGAATCACCCTACGAAAAAGAGAGTAGTTTGTGATGAAAGACTTCAATTTCTATTTAGGAGGAAAACCATAAGCAGACTTAAAATCAACGAGTACACTATGCAGAAAATCAAGAGACTTCAGATGCCGAAGAAAAAGGCAGTGGAAACCCCAAAGAGCTCTTTTGCAGGAGTAATTCCTGAAAATGTCAAACTAGCTAGTGTATCTGAAGAAAAGTCTAATTCAGAAACTTGTGAATAAACAACTTTGTTTCATTGTTGTTCAGAACAAGTTGGAAAATTTGGAGGAAACCCTGTGAATACTGAGATAAAGCAACGCGTGAGCATCTGAAGAAAAGTCTCATTCAGAAACTTGTGAATAAACAACTTTGTTTCATTGTTGTTCAGAACAAGTTGGAAAATTTGTAGTTTGGACCTATGAATACGCGTGAGACTATCTCTCAATTTCTATTTAGGAGGAAAACCATAAGCAGACTTAAAATCAACGTGGTTTCTGATAGACCGGTGTTTTTGCGAAAAAAAAAAAATTTACGCAGTAGGCGCACCCCTGGCGTGCGCCTATTGCAGTAGGCGCACCCCTGGGATGCGCCTATTGCAATAGGTGCATCCCTAGGACGCGCCTACTGAATAGGCGCATCCCTAGGACGCGCCTACTGAATAGGCGCGTCCTAGGGATGCGCCTACTCAATAGGCGCGTCGCACGTATGCATACTTTTCTAAAAAAAAAAATTGGATATACACTTTTTCAAATATTTTTTGAAAAGTGAATAGTTTTTGAAAAAATTCAAAAAAAGAAGAAGCTTAATTTGTTAATTACCACTTTTATTTTTTAATTAATAATTGTTTAACATAATAATATTATTTGTCTCCATGAAGCTCCTTTGAGCGTGTGCATGAATGAATATCAAACGGTCTTCGCCTCTTCGGTTACCGGTTAAAAATGTCTTGAAGTTGAAACCCATTTTGAGATAACACTTTTTTTTTTTTTTTTTTGAATTAAAAAATCTGCTATAGGTGACAACTAATCACACAAGTTCAAATTACACAACAAAAACTAGCTAGCTTTAACAATTCGCGAAACAGAAAAGTCAACAGCGTCTTTTCGGACCAACAACGCCATTTTGAGATAACTCTCAATTTGTGACCCGACTAATTTATCTACTCATTGTAAAATAAAAAAATTACCATATTTTATCACTTTATTTTTTATTTAAATGGTAGAAACATAATTAATATGGACATAAATAATCATTTAATACCTTTTCCAATACTAGATTTTTTTTCCAAGAAAACCTCAATTTCATTCATCATCACACACCAAAACCATATTATCCAACATATATATCGAAATAAATGGGAGAGGATGTATTAGGGTCCAGTTTACTGGACACATCCCCTGCCTAGATTGCCTAGCAACCCAATTCACGTATCGGTTAGCGCTTCTCCTGACGAATTGCCATCTGACCATAGGTATCCCTTTGGCCACTTCCAGCGTATTAATTAGTACTTGTTGTATCTCCCATTCCATATCATCGATCGGTCCATGTAGTCTTTGGATTACAACCTGGGAGTCACTTTCAATTACAACATTACACCATTTATTCCACACCGGTAGTTCCACTCCGTATAGAATCGCCTTAGCTTCCGTTACAATCGCCTTTGTTTCCCGTTCTTGCGTGTTCCCGACCCGCAATGAATTTCCCGTTCGAGTCCCTTGCTATAATCCCGGTTCCACCCTTGCCTGTTTTTCAATACTAGATTAATGTCAACATTTTCATTGGCAACTTTAATGTTAACAAAATGATGAATTAATAACAATTAAATAAACGTCTAGTAGTTATTAAAAATTCAAACATTATATATATATATAAAAAAAATTATAATACAAACTAAAAAAAAATTATAAATCAAATAATGTAATTTATTACATCTAAAAGCACAAGTAGTTGGTATCATGCAAATTACTTTTTGTTATAGAAAAAAAATTCTCCAATTAAGAATTTGCGAAGAGGAAGAAGAAGTGTTACCGGTGACCGAAGGTGTCGGTGAGGAGATGGGAGAATAGGCCGTTAAGGTGTCCGTTTTTCCAGGCTGGATGTGTTTTTAATTTATGATATTTTTTACAGTAAAGCACTAATGATTCGCCCTCCGATTCGGCGACCACTCTTGTCGTTTTCCTCCAGCTCAGCAATTCCGTGCTGCCGTTGGTTGGTTATTATTTATTTTATTTTAAAATTAAACCTAAAAATTTGTCCCAGACAGGAAATGGAGTAGAATAATAAATTAAAATAAAATAAAACAAAACAAAACAAACACATGATAATGCTGGACAGGCTGGAGTATGGCAGTCAAAGTCAGACTCTTCTCCTTCAACCTTAGCCAACCGTTATCATCTCTTTCCCACACTACCATTACTATTCATTTATTATTTATTACTTAATAAACAATATTAATTTCAATTAACGAGAACTTCTAGAATAAATATGCCAAACAGTTCATCAGTTGGCATATGATCCATAATACATATATCTGTTAAATTAAAAGTGAAAATTACAAAATTATTGAAAATAAATTGATTAAACGCTTTATATGAAGTTGTGAGTTCTATTTATATGTACTTTAAATAATGTCAAATTACAAGACTCGTTAAGTTATATTTTAATCGTTTATAGTTTGCTTAAATTTAAAACATTTTTTAAATTAGTATCACTAATTGAAGTATATATATATATATATATAAAGATAGAAGATTTGGATGATGTACATGCACGTATTTTTAAATTAAAAAATATATATACTACACATATATAAATGAGATATGGTAATAATTTTGTAGTGTTTTTAACTTAAAATATGAGAAGCATGTAAACTGTAAAAATGTTAAATAATATTGTAGGAAAACATTGAAGATATAGTGATATACTCTTATATTCATTAACTATTGAGATAATTTTTGTAGATAATAATTCAGTAATTCAGTAATCCGGCTACAGTGTATATTTTGATATTTTGAATTTATAACAATTCTATTATCATGTCCGATTATTATTATTATTATTACTATTTAGTATTTATTCAGTTCTAGTTATGGTAGGTGTTACCTGTTCTTGTCCATTGCAGTGACAATGGTAGAGAGCTCCCTCCTCCTTGCACGCACTTTCTGAGAGCGTGTAAACAACAGCTACGTTCCAAAATAAGGAGGGTCAAAAGCGGTGTAATGATTAAGTAGATCCAATGATGATAAAAGGAAGTAGCGAGGAGCGTGATTGAGACGCTCCCTGTGTGTGTAGTCGGCTTTAGTAAAAGCAGATCAACTCATCAAAGAGGGGATTGAGTCTATGTTTGGGGAAAAGAAAAGCGTATGTGCGAGTAATATTGCGACGCGTGTCCACACGACAGCTGTATCCCATGCCCAACCGCCTTACCTCCCTTTCCCTTGTAGCACCTGCTCCTCATTACTACTCACCGTTTCTCTCGGTTTCCCTTCCCCCACAAACGTATATTCTTATATACTCGGACAGAAAAATGTGAGTAAAACATTTGAATTCAAATAAATATAGTTAATTTTTTTTTAATTATTAATATAAAGTGTTAAATAGCAAGAATCCACCTTAACTTAACTTTGGACGTTTTGAAATGAGTTACCCAAACTTTGAAAATTCAAAACGGGCTAACTTAACTTTGAAAAATGTGCAAATAGCTACTTCCGTTCAATTTTCCGTCAACTGTTAACGGAAATTCGTTGAAAATTCGTTAGAAATTGGACGGAGGTAGCTATTTGCATCTTTTTCAAAGTTGAGGTAACCCGTTTTGAATTTTTAAAGATCGGGTAGCTAGTTACAAAACGTTGAAAGTTCAGGTAGCTACTTGCTATTTAACCCTTAATATAATGTTGATTATAAATATAAAGTATTAATATAATTATTACTATTAAGAATTAATATGTTTATACAACTGTAACACTATTGGT
The DNA here is from genome assembly GCA_946814005.1 of Chamaenerion angustifolium. NCBI lineage: Eukaryota > Viridiplantae > Streptophyta > Magnoliopsida > Myrtales > Onagraceae > Chamaenerion > Chamaenerion angustifolium. The sequence goes on from OX328281.1 coordinate 2,332,595, forward strand.
ATAGTCAAATGATGAAAGTTGGAGATAGTCATTTTTTTTACCGTCGTCTATAGTTACTTATTTACTGTATACATAAGAAAATGCACGTATACAGTTATTCTAGAAATTAATGGACACGTATAATGCCAGAATAATATTGTACATAAATCTAATAATATGGATATGGAGATTAATAAAATGTCCTTTTATATGCATTTACTATAATCAAGCTTATTTAATTTAATTTATATTTTTATAATAATGAAGAGATACATTACATGCAGGTATTTAACCGTTTGGCTTCCCTTCTCCGGTCTCCTCTACTTCATATAAAAGCAAGAGAGTCTTCCCATTCAAAACTCACCTTTCAAACCTCTCTTCTTTCTTCTTCTTCTTCTTCTTCTTCTTCTTCTTCTTCAGCTCGGTCGGAATAAGAAACCCTAGCTAGAGATTTACAGAACATATTCAATGGATAGAATCAAAGGCCCATGGAGTCCAGAGGAGGACGAAGCCCTGAGGCGTCTGGTGCAGAAACACGGACCAAGGAACTGGTCACTCATCAGTAAATCCATCCCAGGCCGATCCGGCAAGTCCTGTCGCCTCCGATGGTGTAACCAGCTCTCCCCTCAGGTCGAGCACCGCGCTTTCTCGCCTGAGGAGGACGAGACCATAATCCGGGCCCACGCTCGCTTCGGCAACAAGTGGGCCACCATAGCGAGGCTTCTCTCCGGCCGGACCGACAACGCGATTAAGAATCACTGGAACTCTACGCTAAAGCGCAAATGCTGCGCCTCCTCGATCGGCGCAACAGAGGAAGGCGACGGTGATTTTGTCCAACGGCCGTCAAAGCGGTCGGTTAGCCCTGCCGGATCGTCTGATTCCAGCGTCCAGTTCATGGCCAACTGCAACCCCTTTGCCCCCGTCAATAGATTCTCCCCTCGGCAAGAGACAGCATCGTCGAGCTCCGACGATCCTGCGACTTCACTCAGTCTCTCTCTTCCCGGCTCCGACCAGTGCGAGGTCTCCACCCGCCCCGTTCCTAGCCCCGTATTACCTCAACCGTCGTTGACCGTATTGACTCTTCCAACAATGAACTTGATGCCCGAACCAACAATCCCGATCCGCCCATCAACCCCTCCGTCTCCCTCAGCTCCTACACCGTCGAGGAGCGGAAGCGGTGACTTCATGCCGTTTAATGCAGAATTCATGGCAGTGATGCAAGAAATGATAAAAGTGGAGGTAAGGAATTATATGGCGGTGCTTGGACAGAACGGTGCTCCGGTGGGGATGTGTTCGCAGGCAGCGGCGGCGGAAGGGATCCGGAACGCCGTCGTTAAGCGTATCGGAATGGGCAGGATCGAGTGAAACAGTGGTGAAGGCGGTGGGAGAAGAAAACACAAAGCTCTGGTGTTTCTTTTAGGGTAGTAGTAATAAAGGGAGATTGCATGACCATCAATGTACAGTAGAGAGAGAGAGTTTAGAAAGAACGAAGTGGTCGGAAAACATGATCGGAAAGCATAAAAATGCGGCACTCTTCCTGTCTCCGTGGTCTCTGTTGCGCAGAAGCATCAAGTTCTTTAAAAAAATGGACTTACTACAAAAAAACTAAACAAAAAAAAATGAGATTTCCAAATTTCTAATCGTCTTATTCTGTGTTCCTCTATTGATTTTTAAGTTAGTTTTTTTTTTTTTTGCCAAAGTATACAACTTGTATTACTCACAAAATTGGGGCAAGGAAGCACCCGTTACAAAATCTGTATCACACCGTAAAAGACGTAAAAGGGGTTGAGGGTTGAGAGATCCAATCACTATGACACATCCCCTTATTGCTAGTTTCGCCACCTAATCCGCACAGTTGTTAGCGGCTCCTATTCCAGTATAAGTTCCTAGTCGACTTACCCAAAAAAAGACTATTTTGAATAATAGTCTCAATCCTCCAAAATTTATGACATCCAAAAATGTGGTTAATAACCACTTCCGAAACCGACTCAATTATAACCGACTCCCAACTATTGGCAATAGCCAACCTTATACCTTCAAAAACTGCACGTGCCTCAAGAACTTCCACCGAGCCCGACAGCACCAATTCATGGTAGCCTCCGATGACTCGTCCATCGCCATCCCGGGCTATGACTCCAATGCCTCCTTTGCCATCGATCTGAGACCAGGCCGCGTCGCAATTCACTTTGACCATCCCCGCACTCGGTCTGGTCCAACACTGCCCCTGACCGAACCGAAGAGGGCCATCCCCTTCCCCACCTTGGACATTGTTCGGCTGCAGTCCGTGACCTGCAAAATCAGCCAAATCTGTGTCTATCCCGAGCTGATTTTTTAAGTTAGTTTAGTTGGGGTGAATTGGACAAACGATAGTAACGATCTAAACTGGACCAGACTAATATCTACTGGAGTAATAGAACGTATGATTTGATCTGGTCCGATCCAACTATACCAAATGAATTGGTACATGGGGTTTGTATTGTCAGTCATTTTCTGTTCATAGATTTTTTTTTTGGCCACATTTTTCTGTTCATAGATAACCTGTTCATATATAACATAAAAATGTGTACTAACATGTAAAGTAGAAATAGTAAGGTCATTTTCTGTTCATATATAAAACAAAAATTTTAATGAGTAGCAATTTGCACTTGTAAAGTATAAATAGTCAAATTAAAAAAAAAAATTAGGTAGTAAAGGATAAAATACTAAAATCTAATTAAATTCCAATATGGACTCAATTTGGAATTGGCTTCCAAAGTTTGGTTTTCCGACCACGAAAAGGGTGGCAGAGTTAGGTGGAGGTGTCATGTCTCGACAATGACCTTTCCATATTATCGTATCGGTTTTGGAAGCGTCCTTTTGTCGTTGAAAAATTCAGGGAAAGCAAAAATCACACCATACCTTAAAAAATAGGGAAAAAGTATTAAACTCAAACCTGGTAAGACAACCGTATGGACATGGTATAAGCTCGAATCTAGATCTTTTGACACCCCTATTCGTCTCAACTGGAGACCTAAATATTTGAACTGAATTCAACCACGTTCGATCAAAACTGATTGGAACTTCAATTGAACCCCAATCAGGGGTTCTATGATCTGTGTTGAAGCTAAAGCAGATATCCATGGTTGGGCTACCTGATATGGGTATGAACCCAGATCATAGTACCCTGAATTGAGGCTCAATTGGGGCCCTAATCGTTTGAACCGAATTCAGTTAGGTTCGGTCCAAACCGATTGTGTTCCAATTGAGCCTCACTCGGAGGTCCTATGGTCTAGGTCCGATTCTAGACCAGATACACATAGTTGGGCGACCTAATCTACGTTCCTACCCACACCATAGGATTCCAGATTGGGGCTATCCAAACCGATTTGAGCTCCAATTGGGGGTCCTATGGTCCGAGTTCGAACCCAGATCAGGTACCCATGGTTGGACAACCTGGTCTGGGTATGGACCCAAACCATAGGACCCTAGATTGAGGCTCAATTGGAGCCACAACCGGGGATCCTATGGTCTGAGTCCGAACCGAGACCAGGTACCCATGGTTTGGCGATCTGGTCTAGGTTCGGACACAGACCATAAGATCCCGAATTGTGGCTCAATTGGAGTCTCAATCGTTTGAGCCGAACTGAGTCATGTTTGATCCAAACCGATATGAGCTCAATTTGAGCCCCAATCGGGGGTCCTATGGTCTGGGTTAGAATCCCGACCAGGTACACATGGTTGGGTGACCTGGTATGGGTTGGTACCTAGACCATAGGACCATCGACTGGGGCTTAATTGGAGTCTCAATTGTTTGAATCGAACCTAGCTAGGTTCGGTCCAAACCGGTTGAGGATTCAATTGAACCTAAATCGGGGATCCGATGGTCTGGGTCTGAGCCCATACCATCTCCTTATGGTTGGGAGACATGGTATGAGTTCAGACTCAGACCACAGAGCCCACGATTGGGGCTCAATAGGATCATAGGTTTGGACTCGGTTCAGTTCAAACGATTGGGACTCCAATTGAGCTCCAATCGGGGGTCCTATGGTTTGGGTCCGAGCCCGACCAGGTCCTCAGGGTTGGGTGACCTGGTTTGGGTTTAGACCCTGACTAGGGGACCCCCGGTGTGGCTCGAATCGAATCAGGACTTGTTTGAAACATTAGTGTAAGTTTGTAGGGTTTAGTTGTAACATTTAGTAGATGATTAAGTAAACCATGCACGGTTACTTGGATGCCAAGTTAAAACAAACAACTCAATTGAAAAATGGAATTTTCTGATAACTAATTACTAGGTATGATCAGGGGGGACCGATACCAAAATTTCGAATTTTCTTGATCCTGTATCGAATTTTCTCTCATAGTTCCAAACATACATCATTTATTTTTAGGGTTTGCATAGTAAATTCGGTATGGTATGGTCCTAATCGGGCTTTCGGGAAAAAAGACCGAGACCGACCTTGAAGAAAAAAGACCGCCCGCTTGGTCTAGGTCCTAGTCAGGCCGGTCTTGTCTGGAATTTAGTCCAACAGTCTTTTTTGATCACCACTACTAATTACCGTGTTTTTTAGTGTCGATAAAATTTACATTTTTTCAAGACGGGGAGGGGTTTCATTAATCATTATGGACTGACTGGATTGGAGAGCATTGCGATGAATCGAGTAAATCGAATATCACTAGACCGGTTAGAGCATACTTATTAGAACCGGACTAGCTCTCGAATCTGTGAGGGTCCCACTTTTTGATTCAGACGGTTCGATCGTCAGCCATCATTCGGTCGATTCACATGACTTATTACATAAAATTAGAAAGAAACTTAAGTGAAAAGTTACAGTGAGAAACATATTAGGAAAACGGTTAATAAACTCGATATTAATCGAAAATTCGGGATGAACCAGTTCTTTAAAAATTCGATTTGTTTTCACCCACATAACCAGGTTTAACATGTATTTCGGTCTTATATAAGAACTGAATTATTCATCCCATTGATTCACGACCGGAAAGGGCTTTACCGACAGTCCGATTATGATAAATAACAGGGGTGTCAAAACGTGTCATGGGTTGACCCATGGGCCGTGTCGACTTTGGGTTGTGTGAGGGACCCTCTAACCTAAACGTAACCCGTGTAATATTATAAGTCTCTTTTTGAAACCCAAACCGGACCCGCGAATTGGTGGGTCAATCCGCAGGTCAGAATGACCCGTTAAGAATGGTAAGGGTTGGGTCAGATTGGCTCGTTCGACCTTCATGACCCATGAGTCAGTCTGACTCGTTCGACCTTCATGACCCGTGGGTTAGTCTGACCCGTTCGACCTAACATTTCAATAAAAAACCAAAAAAATACTGAAATATATAAATGTGACGAGTCACGAGTTGACCCGGGGCGGGTCACCCGCGGATTAGGTCAGATTTTGACAACTTAATAAATATGGGTTGGAGTGTGGTAGAGTTGATTGTGGATTCCATCCATTTGTGGATTGTGGATATGAATTCGTGGAGCATTTGCATTAGATCTTAATTATGTACGGAAATCTAACCCGCGAATCGCATTCGCGGGTGTCAATTACTGAAAAGTCTCATCTCTCTCTTCTGATTGCTATTTCGGTGAAATCATTATTTTTTGGTTCTTTCTCTCCAATCTGTCAATTGACCTCCTCTACCGGCGAATGAGATTTGCAAGTACGACTTATATGTTCACCCGCAAATACCATTCACGGGTGGTAAAAAAATAAGTTTCTACCAACGAATATTTTGTATTTTTTTAAAAACAGACAATATTTTCGTATTTTTTTATTTTTTTAGAAGGCTAAGCTGCTCAAGGTAATGATTCTTCTACCACTTAGTGTTCCTCCTTATGAGATGATTGCTTCATTCATCGCAGCTATGCTGGTGAACCTGCAAAACTTGTTGCTTTTTTAAACCAGTTCTTACAGTGGATCCTCAAAATGAACATTTTTGTTGTTGTGACTAAAGCAAAATAATTTGATCTGTGGAGAGTTGGATTTGAATCCGTGCCCTTTCAGCCAGACCAGAGCCTTAATCTGGTGTTTGAAACTGACTCGGTCAGCTCCACCTGATGATATAAATACACCAACTTGCATTTGATTTGTGATTTATCCTGGTTACCTCCATATCTTTCTGTGTTTGTCTAAGACTATAAATTAGCACCTTGTTTGATTCAAGATTTTGCTCATCAACTGTTGAACTTTCGATGGGTTTTACTAGATTGATATAAGTTGTGACGACACTTTCAGATTGAAACAATTTGGTGGCACCAAAACTTTTAATCGGATAAAATCAGAATCTGTGTGAACTAGAACTTGAGAAGGAATGTGAATGTTTGAGATGAAATTTTCGGACCACCCCTATGACCAATTTATAGTGTTTGCCACATCCTTTGGAAGATACACCACATCCTTTGAAAGAGTCACGACACCCTTTGGAATTCATAGGAACCATTCAGCCTAAACATGCCCATTCATTTGAAATTTTGGCTCCAAAGCAAAGGGACCCCTTGGGAAGATGACTTGATGCCGAAGTCATTGCATCATTTCGGCCTAAACTTGGCTCCAAAAGTGTCCAAAAAACTGGAAATATTGAGTTAAAATGTTAAGTCATTAATTCAAAAAATTCAATGGGGTAATAAATTTTTAGAATAGTAACTTTACCCTAGCCAGGGGCTCTGCCGCGAGGACCCTGCCAGGGGCGGGCTGCTAGGGGCGTTGCCCTCTTTGACCACCATTGCTCGCCCCTAAGCAATTAATGAATTTCCGATATATTGAATCATAATATACTTAAACAAACGTGTACTCCGCACCCTCCTGACTTGTTTAATGAAATACTATGTTCATATTGGTCAACTAGTCAATCCAATTACACTAAAATATTTAACATCAACTGTGAAATCAAGGCAGTGCTTTTAACACTCCTGTTGTATCGTATGTTCAAACACGTTTTCTGGTCTAGTAGCGTTTTGATGCATCATGGAGTTCATTTTCTTCATTAATCATCTAGTTTCTGCATTGCTCCTGATTATGATTTTCTAGTACTTGATTATTATTTTCTATATCATCAGTCCTCGTTTGAGGTGCTGAAAAGAAAACGTTGTTCTGAAGTACACATCAAGGAGGAAGGAACTACCTACAATCTACCTCTGGGAAGTTGCTCGAATATGCTTTTTTAGTTTCATGTGTTTGCTTGACAATGTTGGAACTGTTGTCGAAAATCTTCATTTGAGTAAACCACGAAATGTTAATATTTATGCTTTGACGAATTTGAATTATAGTTTTATATTGACTGAAGTTTGCAAGTTCTTAGTTCGAATGTCCCGCGTATCGCAGTGTCATATCGAAACTTAAGTACCAATTAGTCAAAAAAACGATTCGAGTATAGCCATTTATGAATAGTTTTATATTAAATTTAAGGGAAAAGTCTGAAAATAGTACCAACATGTTTGACAAAAATGATTTTCTAAGCTAAACGATTGTTTTTGATCCAGCATGTTTGAAAAATATGGTAATTGGTATTTCCGTCACTTTTCTGTTAAAAAACTCCATTAAATATTTTTCATATTTGTAAAATTAACCAAATATTTTTTTAAATTGAAGTCTCAATCGTTTGAACCGAAACTGGTTGAGTTAATTTTGTAAATATAAAAAATATTTAACGAAATTTTTTAACATAAAATTAACGGAGGTACCAATTACCATCATTTTCAAACGTATTGAACCATTAACCATCACACAAAAACAAGTTACACCGAAAATCATTTTATGCAAACATGTTAAACAATTTTCAGACTTTTCCCTAAATTTAAATATCTAACTCTAGTTAAAAAATAATTTAAACATGTTTAATTTTACTTGGATCATTTTTTCTTCTTCATTCTTTTTTGGATTTTTAGTTATCGACTAATATAGAGAGTTTGGGTTAGTCTGAGTTTGTCCTGAATCACGAATATCTTTTCATTTTTAGAGCTCGAATTCGAGATTTTTGATTAAGTAATAACCCTAAACGTTAAACCGACCATAATTTCTACTCCTTGTTTGGAGTGCAAGAGTCCGTTGGTGCCCTACAAATCAAACCTATGAGCGAGAATCTTTTATTTTCTATTGATGCAACTTTTATAGAGATAGGAAACCTTCAAAATCCACATTTTTTCCGATGTGGTATTATGAAAATCACATATCCACATTCATTCGGTTCGGACAAGTCCTAAACGGGTTTTCGGGAAAAAAGGCTGAGATCGACCTTGAAGAAAAAAAATCGTCCGCTCGGTCTCGGTCCTAGTCGGGCCGGTCTTGTCGGGAATTCGGTCCAACAGTGTTTTTTATTACCCCTAGTTTGTCCTAAAGGATAGAAATCGATCAAGTAAGATTCTGATTAAGTAATAACCCTAAACGTTAAACCGACCATAATTTCTACTCCTTGTTTGGAGTGCAAGAGTCCGTTGGTGCCCTACAAATCAATCCTACGAGCGAGAATCTTGTATTTTCTATGGAGTGGGCCTTCTAGTTCTGTCTCTACAATGCTCCCTAGATTCTGCAAAGGCCTACCATGGCCCAAAGCCTATCCTACTTAGATTGACTCACCCTAAGATATTATTTTCTTATAAATTAGTATATAACATATGACACATCGAGTACAAAACAAGTCGAACTATATTATCTAATGGAATTTTAGAATAATAATCTGTGGTCGACTGTCAATGGCAGATGTATGAACAATAATTAGAGATTTTATATTTATTTATAAAGAAAAATGTACATTAAATTCATATTTTTATTTTAAAAACACCATATTCGATTTTATTACACTGCCTCATTATAAATATTTTAAGTCCGACATCGATTACCTTTTCTATTAAGTAATAGCTAACCAAGAAAGGGTTTAGACTAGATGGAGCGTAGAATGCGAAAACATATATAAAGAATAGCATGATACGTCTATGGACCTCGACGGAAAACCTACTAGATTCCGTGAAGAAGAATCATTATCATATCTATATATCTATATATTGTTTATGCTAATATTATTATATTCATGTTATGGTAATGATCGAAAATCTCAAACTCATACTATTCACAAATTAATGAAGACAGTGTAAGTGCAAGTAGAAGTGTATCGAGAACCGAAGTATCGGGTTATGAAAAGTTGTAATTATACTTAATTTATTAATAACCTTTATGTTAAATAGATATATACAACTCTACCATCACCTTCAATAGGGAAATAAACCGAGAGTTTTACAAAACCGGTCCAAATAATAAAACCCTAACAAATTAAGTCCTTAACAAATAAACTGAAAAGAACAAAGAAACAAAACACAAGAATACACTTCGTGCTATGACAAAGTGAAAAATCAGTCATTCAACTTCTCAGCTTCAGCTTGTCCTTCAATATAACTCACATGTTTCTATCACTTTAAGTCGCTACTCATAACGAAGTAAGTACATTTTTTTTTAAAATGATAAAAAAAAAGAGCATTTACATAGGTTTCAAGTGTTTGAACTTTTAAGTAGGCAGTTTATAAAAGCCGATGATTTAACATAATCCAATTATATATATAGGTTATAGCACGTCGAGTTTGAAAATACGTATTTGCAATTATATTTAATTATAAAACTAAAACTAAAAATAATATATATATATTAAATTATTTGTATGGTCTTAAAAGTCAGAACCTCAAAAATATTATATCATATCAGCAAGTCTAGGATAGGAACATACGCTTAGTTCTTGTTCTTGAGACAACCAAACCGAACTCTCAAGTGGTCTTACTAAACAATATTCAAGGTTTATCTTTGCCCAACAAAGATTTGACATTTGACTCTATTATATAGTTAATATATATATATATATATATAATATTTTAGAGCATAATGATAATTAAATAAGAATTAACCGCCTAATTATACAACTCAACATAAACTTATTCAAGCAAAATTATACTAAACTGTTCCTTTCCTAGGATCACAGTGCAAAATAAATAGTAATTTTCTATGTTTTTTTTTTTAATTCTTGAATTTCTGTATATATTATTTACCTGGGAAATATAAATTATGTGCAAATGGTTTTTATGTTTCAACATTTTGGAATTTTGTCCCATATAACTTGAATTTACGTTCTGGTTATAAATAATGAGACGGACGTTTTCATTATTATTTTTATAAATTAATATTTTCAATATACTTTTAAATATATATCGTATTTTTTTCAAATCTGTGTAGCCCTACCTAGCAACGGCTTCATATCGATTTGCATTTAGTTTGCAACTACGTTCTAGGGTTTCACTTGAATTAATTACTTTAATTTTCACTTGCTATATACTTTTTTCCTTAATAACCATAATTTTAATTTTCAGATTTAGGGTTTACATCCTTCGTAATATCGTTTACGTTTACGTTTATTTATTTATTTATTTATTTATTTTTGTTACGTATCAAATTCTAAACGTAACTACGTAAGACTCCTCTAATCAAACCTATTCATTCATTCATTCACACTAAGGGTCTCCTCTGTAGATATTTCAGTAATAATGGCGTTGTCATCTTTTTGTCTAACTCGTCCATCAATAATTGACCGGTAAAATGTTAGTACAATATTCATAATATTATGAAAGTTCATCATATAAATTAATGAAAAATATATATTTTTGGATTAAATAATCTTGGAATATAATAAAATAGTGCTTTTAAAATAAATAAATAAGAATTTGAGGTATGTTTTTTAAAAATAAATTTAGAATTCTACTGTTCTATATATATATATATACACTTGAAAGCAACCTCAATTTCTTTCAACCACGAGTCTACCAGATTGTGTTCATTGCATTTGGATAGAGTTCTTCCTCTATAATCTTTCTATGGTGTCTCTATACTTTGAACTTAGAAAGAAGAGAGCATATACAATATATATCGTGATATACATATATATTACGGATTGGTTTAGAAATTCACCTATATTTATTATGAAGTATTATTTATAAATATACTTTAAAAATGAAGAAGTTTAATATCTTTATACATGGTAAAATATGATTTTATCGTCATAATGTTTGGACACAATTTGAAAATCTTTTTAATACTCGTTTTTGAATATTTTGTTCTTTAATGTTTAGTCATGCTTCGTTTTTCTCCGGTCTGTCAAATGTTCTATCCAAACTCAATATAATATGTTTTGAAAAATGAAAAATAAAAGAATACTTTTAGGAATGTCACAATTAAATCATTCAAATTAAATGTTTTTATATGTTACAATTAAATCTCAATTCGATCGTGACTTGATTGAGACCCGGTTGATGAGTCTAGTATTTGGGTCAAAGTCCAAACCCTAGCATTCTCGATTGAGACCAAATTGATTTGGGGTTCAACCGATCATTGATTGAATCAGGACTCCATTATACCATATATATAAAAACCTGAATGATTTAATTGTGACATTCCCAAAAATATCATGTTACTTTTGCATTTTTTTAAAACATATTATGTTAAGTTGGGATAAAAATGACGAAATGGGGGAAAATTAAACATCTAACCAACAAAATTTTCAAAAACAAAAATTAACAAAATTCTCGAATTGTACCTAAAATTGAAAAGATAAATTCGTATTAATTAACACTTCTAAAAAAATACAGAAGAATGTTGATAACATGTCCGAATTTATATTGAGCAAATACTATATATAGTTTCATTTTAAAATGTAAACTACTTTTCTTACTCATTTCTTGATATATATGCTATTGTGTTTCTCCGGCAATGAGAATCGGACCCAGTCAGCCTACGGTTAGAGGAAAGACGTGTAAGCAAAGGAGAAGAAAAACAATGTACGCTAAGAATTTTAAGAACAATTATTTTAATTAATTGATAAAATAAGCTGTTTTCTTTGCGCTTGATATCAAATAACCTATCATTCACACTAATTATGAATTAGGGTTGTTAATACGGGTTGATGAGTCAATCATAAATCATATTGAAAGTGAATTATATCAAAATATATTGAATTCAAACATGACCATCGACACGTCAAGTTTTAAAAAAAACGAGACACAATCAACTGATTCACGATAAATATTAGTGCTTTAATTTCATACATATATTATATATTTAAAATAGACGTAACCAATTATTGATCCAACTTTTTTTGTCTAAATTATTGACCCAATGTAAATTCACCTAATTATATAATCGGTTGGTGAAATTATTATTTATTACAGAAAAGCCAGCTAAATTAATTTACTTGTCAGCAGAATTGAATAGCATTTACTCTTTACTTGTCTGTTAAAATAAGTAATAAATCATAATTATTACGTCACAAATCATTTTGACGTCAGAATGTGAAGAGTTCAATCAGATTCGTTAAGGTTCTTACAGTTTCAATTAATGCAGTTCCAATTCCAACCCACCTAACGAAATAAACTGATAGTGATATATGATAATAATAATAATAATAATAATAACTATATATATATATATATAATTTCATAATTTATTATAACACACGGTTTTAATAAAAGGAAGAATTCATATGTCAAGTTATAATTTTACACTTTGACGATATTTTTACGATGTTTAGGCGTACTTTATAAGTGATGCACTCAGAAACATTTCAAATTTTTATTTAGAATTAATTATATATTAAAAAAAACTTGGATTTTAGTTTTTAAAATTTTATTATATCTACTCCCTCTCCCATAGCCAAATTTCCATTAATATTCATTTGATAATTTAAAATGAATGAGAATTATCATATACGTCACGTGATGATTTTTCAAGATTAAAATGACTATATTTCAATCCAAAAATTATAAAATTTCCCAATATGTATTTATTACACCCTTTTTAATAAGTGTATTTTCAACATCCTATAGAGCGAACAGTTAATGCGTTTCCACTTTTTGATGAACAATATATTTCCTTTTGATTGAGTCAGATCGTAATAGAAGAGACATTTAATGATAAATCGTCTATTTTTTAAAAAGATAACAGTGACAATTTTGAAGATAGTAATTGCATGAATTTAGCAACGGCACCAACAAATGAGAGAAGGTTAAGTAAAACAAGTACTTATCCATGATTTAAAAAAAAATTGAATGGTCACACATATTTCAGAACCATACAACCTAGTGCTGACCATGAGCGGGTCGGTCTGATCTTGGAGGCAGGACCGAGATCAAAATTCCGGTCTTGACATCTGGAGGACCGAGACCGAGATCGACTTTGACCAAAAAAGTCTGTCCGAGTCAGTCTTGATATTGGACCGAAAATTTTGGTAAAAAATAAATTCACTGAAGTTTTGGTCTTGAACCCGCTCGCTTATCGACTTCTGTTGCACTTCCCTTATGGAACCGATCCAATGGTTGTTGAATGCTTAAAGGTCATGACTTACTAGTGGTTCAAGGGTTATACCAATAATATTTAGGGTTTTCTTCAAGGTCGGGCTGACCAGGTTTTAGTCGGGCTTTTGGAGAGAAAAAACCTCGAGACCAAGCCCGACCTTGAAGAAAAACACGTCCGCTCGGTCTCGGTTCTAGCTAGTCTGACCAATCTAGGACCGGTCTTGTCAAAAATTCGGGTCAACCAACACTACAAGAAACTATAGAATCAACGTCGGTAAAAAATCATTGCTAAAGGCATAAATACCGTTGTTAACTTTTAGCGTCAACAAAATTTTCGTGCCGGTAGCCCCCGTCGTTAAAGGTTATACCTACGGCAATTTGCCGTTGTAAAAGGTTTGCCGTTGTTAGAATGACACTCCCCATTTATCTTTTACAGCGACATTCGTTGTTGTTAAACACACTTCAAAAACGACAACATATTGGTGATGTTATAGATGAGCTTTACTGATGAAAATACTTCATCGTTGAATTGCATTTTTAGCAGTGACTTTGAGGGGCTGTTGTTTATTCGAAACAACGTCCATTAACTTGTTGTTAATACGTGTATTTAGTAACTAGTGACTACAAATCCGCCATTAAAAGCACTTTATACTGCCAGGTAATGTTGTTGCTAAATACATGTTTTTATTGATGACAACCATTAATATCAGTTTATGTCGTTGCTAATCACAATCCTTTTGTGTCAACAACCACTAATCATTGTTAAATATTCACTTTTGTGATGTGTTTTTATTAATTATCTAGTTATTGGTATATGATATGAACTACACAATACATTTTAAAAAAATATAATATATTATTTATCCAACAATACATATACATCTTAATCAACATCCAAACTACAAACTTAGAATAATTTTGAACGTAAATACATAGTTTTCTAAATCAGATGAAGACCTAAAACTAATGTGTTTTTATACTTGAGATGGGTGTGAATTCAGAATGCCGGAAGTACGAACTTCATGAACGTCTCTAGTTCACGATCCCCTACAAGATTCAATAATATCATGTTATCATATATACAGAAAGGAAACACGATAAATGCAATAACAAAATTATTTAACACAATAATCTCAACACACACTACATATAGTGATTACTACATAAACACCTTAACACAATAGTTCAACACAAGACACTTCCAACACAATAGTTCAAACACATAACAAACACACTACATATAGTGATTATGTATAAAGGATGTGAATTGCACCATGAATTTCCCAAGTGCAAATAATATAAGCATTTTAAAGAGACAACTGTTCAGAGATTTATAGTTGATACATAACTACAATGAACATAGATATCGAAGCAATACCTCATCATCATCAGACCCATCAAAGTCATCCTATGAGTCAGTGTCATCATCTTCACTGTCTTCAGTTTTCTTGGCAGCTTTAGTCTTTAGACTTCATTTCTACAGCTGGAACTGGAGCCATATCTGTACTCCCTAGAAAAATTGTTGCAATTGTACATCACAATGTGGTAAGGAGTAAGAAAGCATGAACACTTTATATGACAAATCAAAATTTTTACCATTCACTTCAATTTGCATTGGGACATCTTCACCTGAGTCGAAATCTGATTACATAAATTGAACATGTTACTGTAACATACTTTCACCAAAGAGTATGGATGCCATGAGTACAGTTGATGAGATTCTCATAATGTGAGTGAGAAGACACTTACAGTTGATGACATTCTGGCATTCTCGATTCAGAAGATTGAAGCCATGGATGTTGAAGCTCTCAAGATCCAAGCTGACATGGCAGATGAAGCTCTCAAGACCCATTGAGACGGTATGAAGTGGCTGAATGCCCTGTTATACTACTGATTCATGCCACATCAGCAGACAACAAAGGAGACAGTGAGGAAAGCAGATACAGGGTAATAAACATGCATGTTGGAGGATTAATGGTGAAGAGTAGACTAAAGGTTGAAATATGTTTCACAGCATATGAATAATTGCATAAAATACGTAAAAGGATATTCATCTCCTAATACAGATTTGTAACCCATGAAGTACACGCATGCACCAGTCTAATTGTGGGAGAGCTCAAACTCCTTCTCAAACACCAAATCAAAAGAGATTTGAGGGTTTTTTTCAGAAACAATATCCCAGAACAAGCTTTTGGTCACTGATAAATGCAGATAAATGCTTGGGATCAATTCAGTACCTGTAAGACCGTCACTTGAGCAGAGAGAGTAGTCGCTTCTGTCTGAAGTGTCTGCACCTTCCTTTCAAGTTCACTTGTATATCGTAATTTCCTTTCCTTTGAACGTGCTGCTGGATGTCTATTAGCAAGAATTCTGCAACAAACAAATCCAACAACCCCTAATAGATTACTATGTGTGACTTCAATAACACTTTAAACGGTTATAGTACTGAATTTCACCGTGCCTGGAAATACTGAAACTGAAGTTTGCAGTGTAAATAACCATAACGGCATAACCCACGCATCTAGAACAGCTCAATGTTACATCATGAACCATTCTCATTTTTATTTACTTAGGCCATCAAAGTACAGATGCAAAAAATTACCATGAGGCCGATAACAGAGTCAAACCATAGTGAAAAATCCAGAGTGTATACCAATATCAAATATATTTTGAATCTTTGATCATAAGAAAAGGGCAATAAAGAACTGAAACCTTGTAAATTTCAGCAATTTGATCAAACCCACTACATATTATCAGTAAAAGAACAGATTCGAGGTACATTTTCTACCTTTTAGCTCTTTTTGGATCGAGCAAAGAAAGCTCCGCTAATTTTTCAGCCCCCATCGCCTTCTTCATCCCATTGAATTCGTCCTCAAAAGATTCTGTGGAAGTGGCACCATCCATAGAGTTGCTGTGTTGGTGAAAAGACCTCTTCTCCACCTGCCTCCCGCTGAATTTCTCATCTCTGCCAGTCAAGTTCAAGCCTAACCCGTCAAAGAAATCTGAGTCAACGGATAGGTTACGGAAGTGGTTGGTGACGGGCGGGGAGGGCGGCAGTCTAGGGTTCGACGACGAATCGTCGGAATCGACTGCCATCGGGGCGACGGACTGCGGGGTGGGAGTAGCGGGGATGTCGAGGGAGGCGAGGTCGAAGTCGTAGGGGTCGAACACGAGGTCATCGAGATGGCGGAAGGAATGGAGTGGAGGTCGAACAGATAAGGGAGTGGAGGTCGAACACGAGGTCATCGAAGTCGTAGGGATCGAACAGAGAAAGGAGTGGAGTGGAGGCGTGAGTGGAATGAATGGGTGATACCGTGATAATAGAGAGTTAGGTTAATATTTTTTTATTTTTTTAAATTAAATGGTGGTTCAATTCGGTTTAGTGACGGTTTTATCGGTTTAGTGGGGGTTCTTAACATTTAGTGACGACAACTACTAATGTTAGTCGACAACTACTAATGTTGCAATCTTTTTTTATCACCCCTAATACAACTTTGTTACATGAAATGCGTTACAACTGAACAAGGCTTGGAACCAAAACTGAAAGATTTTCCCTTTGATTACAATTAATCTTAAAAATTCATCCCATGAACAATTTTACAGAAAGAATGTTTGATATACTTTAAGTGGACCATCTCTCTGTATATGAGATGGTTCTGTGTCGACAAAGTCTGTTGAGTTAAGGAATTGTGTCCCCATCGAACCGCAGCAGGGCTTGTCTGATTCGATTCCTTTAATGTAAGTCCATCATCATGTGTGTATAGTTAGCCGATCCATCAACCCAATCCCAGAAATGAACCAACACAACACAGTTGCTGTCACTCACAGACAAAGAAATACATACATATCTTTGTAAACACAAAAAAAGGATTCTCGGTCCTTTTACTTTATTTAGTACGATCGATAAACAACACGAAAATTAAATAGAATAAAATCATATGAAATAATTATTGATTCATAAAATAAATAAATTAATATAAATAGATAGATAGATAGACTTGTATGAGGTTTAGCATTCGATGCATTTATGTAAAATATTATAATATATATATAGGAAATAGGAAACGTAATTAACCTAAATTACAACAATTACCATTTGTGTAACATTTTTGCATGATAATAATTAGCTTCAGCCGAAAATTTCCGAAAGACAACATTTATTTTAGCTTTAATTGAGTTCATGTATTCTCACATCTAAGAATATACAACCCCTTGCCTCGAAAAAGAAGAATAAATGAATTAGTGTACCTATATAAAAAAAAACTTTAGTATAAAAAATTGTAACGCTAACTAATTTAATATAAATATAACAAAAAATATTTTACATATTGAACCTACATTAAAATATTATAATATAACAATACCCTCTTTTTTTACGTAACAAACACACATTAATTTAAATTACTTTAATACTGATCTTGTTAACATTATTTTTTTCACAAAATAAAGAATGTATCAGTAGTGGCGACCCTATGTTCATCCCGTTACGTCATTACCTAGACTAGCTATCAGCATTACCTACATGAGAATATTTCAAGAAACTCCACATTTTTTAAAATATTAGATTACCTCAAACCAAATATACCTAAAATTAAACTTTCTAGTATAATTAGGGATGAAACCGGGTCTATCGGTCCGTTAATTTACTATTTAAGCCGGATAACTATATTGTTTATCAGAATTTTTGTCACAAAAATATATGACAAAAACAATGTATAAGTAAAAATAAACAGATTTTCGATTTAAAACAAAACAAAACTGAATGCCCAAAATTATTAATATTTATATAATCTTCCGAATAAATAAAAACAAATTAATCCTTTCGACACTACTAGCAATAACGTTGTTATACGTTCATTTTCTAGCTTCTAATTGATATACATATATATAAGAATATATTATATTTAAACATATATTTTAATCACAATCATTCCCACAAGATGGCGAAGAAAACAATGTGTCACATATATATATATATATTGTATGGTGAGCTTTTTTCAGAAGGTATATATATATATAATATGAAAAGAATATACTAAAAAGCTTTACCTAATCTCATTATTATTTTTTAATTACGTTAATTTCTAATTTCTTGAACCTTGTCAATCAAGAACAGGTAAACAGATGTCATGCTTCCACGTGATGGACGACGACTGCACCGTAGCACACATTATTAACATTTAAATACGATTCATTAATGGTATAACCTTTACTAACACTAATATCACTATATAGATAGATAGTTTTCATTATCATTTGTGAAGAAAAAAAATGAAAATATATTTTAAAGTCGAGTTAAAACGTACACACAAAAGGACCCATCTATCTTTAATGCGATCTTAAATACAATTAAAATCTAAAAATTAATTTGTGAACAAACAAAAAAATCAACTTAATCATAGCATGCTTAATTATGGCCAAACAAAATCATAGCATGCTTAACCATAACTATTTTTGAATCAAAATGATCAAATATATTATTGATACTATCAAAATGTAGACCCAATTAAGGTTTCAGAAAAATCGGCCAAATTATCGAGTATCTTGGGCATCCATAAAACATCCGGCCGAAGTTCTTCGACGTCTCAGCTGGAATTGCATGCGACAGGAAACCACAGTGGCATAATCGACAATCATACTCCGGGGATAGGTTCGACACGTACTTCAGATTGGAAGAGGAAGACGAACATTGAGAGTACTTACCAGGAGCCATGAAGAACTTCAGACGGAGCAGGGGAGCTCTTGCGAGATGACGAACATAACGACTTCAATGTGGAGCAGCTCTTCAAGGATTCCAACATACCAACGTTATGGCGGGATCTCCTAAATATAACCAACCGGGCAAAAAGAGAATTACAAGTTATAACTTTTCTAGGGTTGGTCACGTGACCTATCACGTGATAATTTAACGTACAAACTGAACGACACTTAGACGGAGGAATCAAAAACAATTGTTTTTAAACATGTTGTACTTAAAACAATCGTGAGGGTTGAAAAACAATTTTGGACAAAGATGATGCACATTTTTTAGACTTTTCCCTTATATTTATTAAAAAAATAAGATGAAGTGTACATACCAAATTGGGAGACTTGATATATATGTATGATACATATGCATATATATATTATTAACTTTGATGATTACTTTTAATAAAATCGAAACCTTATGTGTAACATACCTTTCATACAATATATATAAATAGATAATGTTATAAATGAAAGTGAGCAATTTATAAATTAAGAAAACGAGTTCGCATATGACTTTTTTGGTTTCAAAACGTTATATTTGTACTGTCTAGGGCCCCCACATGAAACACCAAACCCTTTTATATTATTATTTTTGTATTTTCATTTATTAAAATACATTTTAATTTATCTTCCCGTCTGTTCCTGATTCCTTACTTATCTCCCGCCGGCAGCTATCCCTGTCTGAGCCCTCAGAGGCTCGCCGTATAAAGTTCGCGTGGTTGTGTGCTTACGCCCGCAACCAAACAAGACCCTGGTGACCTGGCAGACAAATGGGCCCTCATGTTCCTCCACGAAGAACAAAGCTAACTTGTCACGGGTCCCACGTGTCAGCTTTCACCAGAGACATGAAATATTTCCCATGTCCCCTACGATCAGAAAACCATCCGTCGTCCTTCCAAGGAGTACTGTTGGTCCGGCACCGTGACGTGTCACCTGACGTGTCAAACATCCCCCCTATAAAACCTGCATGGCCTCTTCCATGCTCTCTCATTCACAACTTTGCACCTTCTTTCTATTCCCCCTCTCTCTACCTCTGTGATTTTCGATTCCAAAACATCCACAGATGGCTGTCGAGTCCATATTGTCGTCTCCACTGGGGCCTCCGGCATGCGAGAAGGACGCCAAGGCTCTGCAAATCATCGAGGATCTGACCCTAAACGCCGACTCCGTCCAGGAGGCGGTTCTGGCGGCAATTCTTGCCCAAAACTCCGACACCGAGTACCTGAAACGTTTCGGGTTGAACGGAGCCATCGACCGCGACAGCTTCAAGTCCCGTGTCCCTGTCGTGACGTACGAGGACCTTCAGCCGGAGATCCAGCGCATTGCTAACGGCGACCGCTCTAACATCCTCTCTTCCCACCCCATTTCCGAGTTCCTCACTAGGTAATATATATTAGGATTAATGTTTATAAAACAATATGTTGTTTATTGTGATTTAAAAGCGTTATAATTTTGTTAAAAAACATATTTTTTGTTGCAGTTCTGGGACTTCAGCAGGAGAGAGGAAGTTGATGCCCACCATTGAAGAAGAGTTGGATCGTCGTCAAGCTCTATATGACCTACTCATGCCAGTCATGAATCTGTAAGTATAGTGAACTTCAAAATTTTAAAATTAGGGTTTTGATGTGTATTATGCAAATATTGATGAATTTTGAAATGATGTGAAGGTACGTGCCTGGACTGGACAAGGGCAAAGGACTCTACTTCATGTTCGTAAAAGCCGAGACCCGGACCCCCGGTGGGCTCCTAGCTCGGCCTGTACTGACCAGTTACTACAACAGCAAGCACTTTAAGAACCGCCCGTTCGACCCATACAACGTCCAGACGAGCCCACTCGAGGCTGTTCTCTGCTCCGACTCCTTCCAGAGCATGTATGCACAGATGCTCTGCGGCCTCATCCACCGCGAGGAAGTCCTCAGAATGGGCGCTATCTTCGCCTCGGGCCTCCTACGAGCCATCCGCTTCCTCCAAGTAAACTGGAAGACCCTATCCCACGACATCTCGGCAGGTGTCCTAAACCCTAGAATCACAGACCCTTCCATCCGGGCCCGCATATCCCAGATCCTCAACCCTAACCCTAACCTAGCCGACCATATCGTGAAGGAATGCTCCAACGAGGAGTGGGGAGGGATCATCACCAGAGTTTGGCCCAACACCAAGTACCTAGACGTTATCGTGACCGGAGCCATGGCTCAGTATATCCCGACCTTGGACTACTACAGCGCAGGGCTGCCCTTAGCTTGCACCATGTACGCATCCTCAGAGTGCTACTTCGGGCTTAACCTAAAACCCATGTGCAAACCCTCCGAAGTGTCCTATACCATCATGCCCAACATGGCTTATTTTGAGTTCATGCCCCACGACCCATCTTCCCCCACTCCAACCCGCGCCAGCCCACCCCGTCTCGTCGACCTTGTGGACGTGGAAATTGGGAAGGAGTACGAGCTCGTTATCACGACTTATGCTGGCCTGTGCCGGTACCGTGTGGGCGACATATTACGGGTCACCGGTTTCCACAACTGCGCCCCTCAATTTGCTTTCGTGAGGAGGAAGAACGTGCTTCTGAGCATTGATTCAGACAAGACCGACGAGGCTGAGCTGCAGAAAGCTATTGAAAACGCTTCTGAGCTGCTCCGGGTGTACAACACCACTGTGGTGGAGTACACTAGTTTTGCAGACACCAAGACAATCCCTGGCCACTACGTGATTTACTGGGAGCTGTTAATGAAAGACCCGATGAATAATGCACCGCCAGCTGAGGTTCTAGACCAGTGCTGCCTCACAATGGAGGAGTGCATGAACTCGGTGTATAGACAGTGCCGTGTGGCTGATAACTCAGTCGGACCATTAGAGATTCGGGTTGTGAAGAATGGGACGTTTGAAGAGCTGATGGACTACGCAATCTCTCGGGGTGCCTCCATTAACCAATACAAGGCACCTAGGTGCGTGAATTTCACGCCCATCGTCGAGCTTCTTGACTCGAGGGTGGTTTCGACCCATTTTAGCCCTTCTGCACCGCACTGGACCCCTGAGAGGCGCAAAACCATGAACTAGACTCGGGTTGGGTCCGAAACGGTTGAATGGATATGGTTCATTGTGGGTGCACCTGCAGGTCTAGCTTTCTCTATATGTTTCTAGCGTCACGTCTTATATGTTTAAATTTTTAGGGTTTTAAAAGTGTCTGTTCTTTGAAAGTTCAAGCTAAGGTGTGTCATGTCTATGTCTTATGTGTAATAAAACGTCGTGGAACATGAAAAGGGCGTTTTGAGTGGCAAAACACGTAAATAAGTTTGTCTTCAAAGGGTGATTTGGGTACTAAATGTTTGATATATTCCCCCGTAGGCCTTTTGTGCATGGAGGTATGTTCACGTGCTAGAATATGCTTTTTATCAACTAGGGTCTATTGTTTTGGATTAAATTTTATTAGTATCAGTATATATGTGTTTGTGGGGTTAATGTGATCTTAGCTATGGAATCAATTGCTAATTAGTTTAATTAAATGGTGTTTTGGAAGGATATTGTTAGTTTTTTAGTGGATGGATGCATATAGAGAGAGCAGTCTCCTTTGCTAAGAATATGTAGAGATATTGTTTTATTTTAGATATATAACTAAATTAGAAGCCATTGTCTTTTATTTTGCTTAACTTTTGGAAATAAATTGTCAATAACTATTAATTTAGTTGATAAACTTGCTAACTAAAATTTTGAGTTTGAATAATTTGCTAATTGTTTTGTTTTTAACAAATTGCTAGTTAACTTTTTATAACTTCGCAAAATTTGCTAGTTCTATCTAGCTTATTATTAAATTGTGATGAAACTAATTACATTTTATTTACGATCTTACTTTATTTTTGGTGCAAATTGTTAGTTGATTTTTTTTTTTAAATTACAATTTGCTGAATTTTGTAAAAAAAATGCAGTTTGATATATAGTTGAACTTTGAGAATACTTACTTGTTACAATTGGTAGATCACATGTGATAAGATGTAACGTGCATGTCTTTTTATCAATATAGTGATTATATAGATATACAGTAGTGAACGCAGTTTTATGTATTCTGTAAATTTATAAATTTTACTCTATATTAATTAAATCGGTTTATGTTTTTTTTCCTCGAACCCAACTCAATTAGTAGTGGAATCAGAATTCAATAATATCAACACATTTCGATTTATCTAGTTGTACTCTATTCATTTTATTTTTCTTTACTAATCTCTTTTTCAAATTTATTTTTAATTATGTACGAAACAATAAGTGCATAATGATGAAAATAAAATTAATAAGAGAAATAAAAAATTGTATGAAAAAAGTTAAGTAATCATCAAAATATTTTTATAACATATTAATATTTATTTATTTAAATATATATTCCATTCCAGTTCCAATATAAATCCTCTATTATTAGAACCATAATCTATTTTAGGAATTGTAAGTCGAATATTTAGCATATTATAATATTTTGCTCACCGCCGCCTCTCTATATTTTCATACAGGACACCTGTAAAGATGGAAAATCAAACGACCGGATATCAATTGGGCCCATGTCTATTAAAAAGCCCAATATGTCTTAAAAAATTCGATATCATCACAGAATCAACTCGTGAGTCGACTCCATGAAAGCCTCATCCCTGACGCACATCAACTCCATGCCTTCTGAGCTCATGATGGACCTATCTCCATGGATGGTAAGTTCTTCGCCATTGAACATTGTTGAGAAAATAACCCTTCTTTGAACCATTGACAAATTGCATGGATATCTCATTCCAATAATTTGTATCTCAATTCACACTACGTGAGAATACGCAGATAATGGCTCAAGAAAACGACTAAAGTATGATTGAGCTGTGAAACATTTAATTTTACGATTATTAATAGCTCAATGAAAGTTGAGTCATACAGTATTGAATTACCGACTCAATTTTTTGAGTCGTCATCTTTATTTGCGGCTCAATATTGAAAAGTCGCTAAAACTTTTTTTTTTTCTAAATTAAAATTATTTTTTACGGCTCAATACTATTGATCCGTCATTTAAAAACAATTTTTTTTAATCCAAATTATTTTTGACGACTCAATATTGTTGAGCCGTCATTTAAAATTATTATTTTTAATAAAAAATATGTTTGACTGCCAAATATTGTTGAGCCGTAAATTAAAACTAATTTTTTTTATTCAACAATATTTTGGACGACTCAAATAATATTGAGTCGTCCAAATTAGTAAAAGTTCAGCCCTACTTCTCTGTCGAACCACGCCTCTGTCAAAACACAGAACTTCCTCTCTGTGCCGCGCGATGAGCTCTCCTTTGTTCTTCGAACCGGTAAGTTTTTTTGCTTTTGTTTTCAATTTCTTCAACGATTCGACCTTCCCGCGTCTTAAACATGTCTCCCCTTCTTCGATTTCTCAGATAAAATATAAAAAATCATCAATTGTGCAAACCCTATTTTTTACATTAAGTTTCAATTTCCAGGTAATAAACCCCTCTCTATCTCTTTATGTAAGTTTCGATTATGTAAGTTTTGTGGTTGGTGTAAGCTTCGACTATAGGTACGGCTTTGGGTCAGATACTTAGATATTTTTTATTTGTTTGTATAGTACTTTGTTGAGATACTTTTATAGGATGGTCACACAACTCAACCAACAACATGTTTTAGTAGTGATCAGTCTGCCGAGCGTAGAAGTGAAGATGATGATCCAACAAATGATTGAAGATTGTTGATGATGTTCAAAATTGTTTCTTTAATGCTTTAGGAATTGAACAACGGATTGTAAAATTGATTCTGGTTGGTTTAATATATTTTGTTTATATTTATAGATTTTGGTTTGTAAAACTATTCAGGTTGCAAATTTCTGATTAGGGGTATATTAATTTATTCAATTCTTTATTTTTTAAAAATTCGAATAATTACGGCTGAAAAAAGTTGAGCCGTCAAAAATAAATTTTTGATATATAATTAATTTGGACGACTCATTTCATTGAGCCACGAAAAATACAGAATATTAAATATATTTGTATTTTCGCATGCACTTTCTAATTGAGCCGTCTTTTGACGACTCATTCTTATTGAGTAGTCTATTTGACGACTCATTCCTAATTGATCCGTCATAAATAAGACTACACTTAATATGACAGCTAGTTTTTAATTGGGACGTCTTTAATTAACGGCTCAACAAATGAGCCGTTAATGAACCTATTTTCAGACGACAACATAATACTCTCCCGGTAGTGTCCCTAGTGTCAGTTTCTCAAATAGAGTAGGCACTCCAACTTTCAAAGATACCCTCTTCAATTTCTCTAATTTGGAAGAATGCATAGCAGAAACATGGCACAAGTTTTTATTTTTTGGTCGAAAATATGGCACAAAGTGGAAGGGAAGAAGAAGAAGAAGAATAAAATAAATAATAACAAACAAAAACTGAATAAATAAATAAATAACACTGAAGCTGTCACTTTCTGCATGGCTGTGAAGGTATGTTTAGACTGCAAATGAAGCATCATAAGAAACGATAACGGTGATGGGAAGACTGGCAAGGTCCTTACAAAAACTTATAAATTTCTGACTCTCCCATATATGCCGACAACTATGGAAGTTACGACGAAACCCGCGGGAAACGTAACGAAACGCCACATAACCAACGGATCCAAGACTTTCGCCTCAGCTAGCTACTGACTGAGACTGCCTCACTATCACCGTCGATCGATGCCGCCGCCGGAACCAGACGGCGCACAGCCTTTCCTGGCGCCGCTACCGGAGCATATCCATGATGAAGAAACCGCCTACGAACAATCAGAGAAGGTTCACGTCGTTGGAGTTGACGAGCCGGATCCCGACTCGACCAACTCGTCGGAGGCGCCACCATTCTCGTGGCGCAAGCTTTGGCTTTTCACTGGTCCGGGGTTCCTCATGAGCATTGCGTTCCTCGACCCAGGGAACCTCGAGGGGGATCTCCAAGCGGGCGCGATTGCAGGGTACTCGCTGCTGTGGCTTCTCTTCTGGGCTACGGCCATGGGGCTGCTGGTACAGCTCCTGGCCGCGCGGCTCGGTGTGGCCACGGGCCGTCACCTCGCCGAGCTGTGTAGGGAAGAGTACCCGGTTTGGGCGAGGATGGTGCTCTGGTTGATGGCGGAGGTAGCTCTGATTGGGGCGGACATTCAGGAGGTGATTGGAAGTGCGATTGCGATTAGGATTTTAAGCAAGGGATTGTTGCCGCTCTGGTCTGGAGTTATCATCACTGCTGCTGATTGGTAAGTATGTAAAATGTAAATTGCAGCTTGTGGACATGTTTCGAGGTACTCCAGGGGCCAAGACCAATGTATCCTCGGACATGCAAATTTGGAATGGCACCCACTCGGGGAATTACTCTACAGCATCTGCATACTCTCTTTTAGCTGGCCATGACACAAATAATCAGGTAATTAATCAATGGGATTGGGTTTGGAAGATTCAGACTATCCCAAAAATTCAGTACTTTATCTGGTTATGCCTTAAAGATAGACTTGCCACCAGCAAGCTATTGAACCATAGAGGATGTAATTTGAGTCCCCTGTGCCAAATTTGTTATTCTGGCGTGGAGGACATAGATCACATTTTGCGTGGGTGCAATCATGCTAAAGAGATGTGGAACTCTGCCACTGGATCGCCTAATCTGGGTCAATCTATTGACCACCCTTTGAATGAGTGGATCAAGAAGGGTTGTCAGGATTCGGTAGTCAATATTCAAGGTATTGAGTGGAAGTACTTTTTTCCTTATGCAATATGGAATATTTGGAAAAATAGGAACTCTCTTATTTTTAATGATAAACCTGCTTGTTCTTCTGTTTATTCATTATCCTTATCTCAGGCAAAGTTTCATAAAAATGTTTATCTTGAGACTGACAGGGCTAATGAGTTTATTTCCATTGATATTAGTTGGGTTCCCCCCAAAGAGGATTGGTTTAAAATTAACACAGATGGAGCTGCTAAGGGAAATCAAGGTTTCGCAGGAGCCGGTGGGGTCATCCGAGACTTCAGGGGTCAATGGGTAGCAGGTTTCTCAAGGAATTTGGGTTGCTCAAACAGTCTCACTGCGGAATGTTGGGCCATCCGAGACGGACTGCTTTTGGCAAAGACACTCGGATTAAAATCTATTCACCTTGAGACGGACGCCCTTCTAGCCCATAAGGTAATCTCTGATGAAAATATGTCAAATCAAAAACTAATGCCGATCATTGCGGATTGCAGGAAGCTATTGATGCAGTTCGAAAGAATGAAGTTCATACATATTTTTCGAGAAGCGAATGCAGTAGCGGATATCATGGCGGGTAGGGCGCTCAACCAGAGACATGTTTTTGAAATTCATAGCTCTCCTCCGAAGGAAGCTATTATCGCGCTCCGGAAAGATGTCGGGGGCTTTTCTGTTTCGCGAATTGTTAAAGTTAGTTAATTTTGGTTGTGAATTTTGAACTTGGGTGATTAATTGTCACCTATAGCGGTTAATTTAATCCATGATTATCAAAAAAAAAAAAATTGCAGTATTTTCTTACTATAGCTGCATAAAAGTTTAAACTTTAATTTGACTTGGGTAACGTAACTTTCATGCAATATATATTATATTTAAAGGGATGATAAAGAATTTGAATAAAAATCGGAAAAAAGGTATGAAAGCTCTATAATTTGTAAATATTGCAATAATTTGAATATCCGTGAATAAACTTAGTGTAAGTATGCAACCTCATCTTTTGGTGCCTTTCATGCCTTGTTTAGTCAAATGAAGTTTTAAAAAAAATGGCCACTTTCATGCCACAGTTAGTCAATTCAAATTGATCTAGATAGTGATTGAAAAAATGATAAATACTATTTCATATATGATGTGACGTCTAGCAATTGATAAGTATGCAAACCTCATCTTTTGTTGCCTTGGTTGGTCAAATCGTGTGAAGTTGATCATCAAGTCTAGTTTGTTAGAGTATCAAAATTTGATCTTTAGATCGATTTTAAGTTGATCTGGATCACCCACCAGTCTCTATTGATATTGGGTAACGAAAATGCTGCATATCAAACAAGATTATACCAAATGTTAATTTCTAAATGAGATGAATTGAATTTAGAGTTATGGGTGTTGGAAACCTGAGATAGTTCATCAAGAACACTTCTAGTTGAATCTTTTGGTTGTTGGACTTCATATTTTTTGCATCCACAATTGCAGTATTTACCCAGAAAGAGTGATTTTTTTAACCCGGATTGCCACAGTTTTATATTTTTGTTTCTTGAGAACTATGGAGTGAGAAAACTGGAAGCAGTTTTTGCTGTTCTGATAGCAACAATGGGACTTTCTTTCGCTTGGATGTTTGGTGAAGCAAAGCCAAATGCAGGGGATCTTCTTCTGGGTAACTAACTAGCTTCAAGACTCGTTAGAAATGAACCATTTTTTCTTCTTTTGAAACTCTTCAATGTGATGAATGTGCAGGAATTTTGATTCCAAAACTGAGTTCTAAGACAATACAGCAAGCAGTGAGTGTGGTTGGATGCATCATAATGCCACACAATGTGTTCTTACACTCTGCCCTTGTCCAATCCCGAGAAGTCGACCACCGAAACAAAGGCAGAGTCCAAGAAGCCTTAAACTACTACTCCATAGAGTCCACCATTGCTCTCGCCATTTCCTTCATGATCAACCTCTTCGTCACAGCTGTCTTTGCAAAGGGCTTTTACGGGACATCCATTGTTGATTCCATAGGACTAGTCAATGCAGGACAGTACCTTCAAGAGAAGTACGGAGGAGGAATCTTCCCGATTCTGTACATATGGGGAATTGGGTTATTAGCTGCAGGGCAGAGCAGCACAATCACAGGCACCTACGCAGGGCAGTTCATCATGAGTGGGTTTTTAAACATGAGGTTGAAAAAGTGGACGAGGGCTCTGATAACTCGAAGCTTTGCCATTGTCCCAACAATGGTTATTGCCCTTGTGTTCGACAGATCTGAGGATAGTCTAGATGTTATGAACGAATGGTTGAATGTTCTTCAATCGGTTCAGATTCCCTTTGCATTGATTCCACTCCTTTGCTTGGTGTCCAAGGAACGAATCATGGGAAGCTTCAAAATCGGACCTTTTCTTAAGGTATGTGTTGGTTTTTGCTGTTTTTTTTGTCACGTCTTTGTTAAGGTATGAGGTTGATTCATTTCATTTGTTTGGTATTTCTGCAGGTGGCTGCATGGACTGTAGCTGTACTGGTGATGGTGATCAATGGCTATCTATTGATGGATTTCTTCAACGATGAAGCAAATGGAGTTGGGTTTATTACCATGGCCTGCACATTTACATCTTTGTATCTCTCATTCATCACTTACCTTGTTCTTCGAGAGACGAACTTTGCTGCTCTTAGTCGCCTTTTCCAATGAAGATAGTGGCCATCCATATGATGCTCTGGGTTTGAGGATAGAAATGTAACTTATTATGAAAGTGCAGGGGTCATTAGTTATGTTTTAAGTTTAGAATTGTTTTCTTTGTAATGTTCTGCTGCTTCTTGACAACAACCATATTGTAATATTCATTTGTTTGTTAAAAAAATCGACCCCTGCGACGACGTTAGTGTCTGCAACTGAAAAGGAAGGATAGCATCACTAAATGAGTGGTTCCTCCGCAATTAGGGCAGTCGATGGTTAAGGTATAGTACGGATATGATAAATATTATAATTATACCATATTTTTAAATCGCATACCATAACCATAATCATTATGAATACAAATTTCAATACCATAACCATTAAAATAATTGTGGTTATTAATCATGATTTTACACGTATACCCATATTTATTCTAGACATATAATATAATAAAAGACCGAAATTTTTATTTAAAAAAATACATAAATGTATATTTTCAACAACAAAAATATATAAAACTAAAATAATGGTTATTCATGTATAGTAACTTCCATTATTTTAATTTATTAATAATAAATAATTATTATTTTTATATAATAATCTTGGTTATAATCATCGGTATAACTCAAATAGCATAATCATAATTATAACCATTATGGGTAGAAAATTCATCACTATAATCATACCGCACCATAATGGTACGCTTAACCATATTAAACAGTAACAGTTATAATCATGGTGATGAGTTTTTCACGGCACCATTGCCGGTTCTATCAGCAATCTCCTTAGAATCGGTACACTATTCGAGGACTTCTCTCTGCAAATGGCGCGACCACCAATTATCACCAACAGCGACAACATAATTAATTACCGTTGCTGCAGATGGTGGTGTCTCGACCAGATTCCTCCCACCACCGGTGCACGCCCAGCTACGATCCTCCCTCTCTCTCTCTTCCCGTCCCTGGCCAATGCCACTGATAGCTCTCCCGATTTGCTCCGCCGACGTCTCAAGGGATCTAAATTGGAAACCCTACCCAATGATTGCATGTGCCTTCACGACGATCTTCTTATCAGCGGGTAAGACCAGCGCGCGGATGCGGTTTTGTGCTGAGATAGTATAAGAAGAACAATACTTTTATTTACTGTGATCTATTTGCCCGGTAATTGAATTTTAGGTACTATACGTCGTTAAAACACCGTCGCAGAAGTTCGCTCTGATTGTGGACACAGGGAGCACTGTCACGTACGTGCCATGCTCTACTTGTGATCAGTGTGGCCACCACCCGGTAATTCTTTAGTGTGTGTGTTTTCCCCTATAATTTCGTTCTGAAAATCATTTCTTGAAGTTCTTAAAATCAAGTGATCGCTTCTAATGAATTGCGAAATAGGAAGCTCGGATAGAAATATAGCTCAGTCTAGCTGGACGATCATTGAACACTTATTGTTGATAATTGCATTTTATAAATTCATCAGTTAGCAAGGTTGTAGAAATTAGTTGAAGAACTAATTATAGAAGAAACATGATTTTGAGCTTAACACATCGCCTATAAGCCTGTTGCCACCGCTCCACCACCTGAACAAGAACTTCAGCTGCAACCACTCTAAGCTGTGTGGGTTCACAAAAGGAAGGTGCGTTCTGTGATCTTTATCAATTCCATGCCTAAAATTTCATGTCTATGAACACATTCTTTACACTGTCCATAGCGTAACATAGATATGTTATTGAATCTCCTGCAGCCAAGATGGAAGACGACTAACGCTGATCACCAAGACTTGGGAAGGACAAACAATTTGACTCCGACGGTGATGTGTCAGATGCAAGTAAGTTGATCTGCATTGAGATTATTGTTATTATTATCATCATTATTAACCAATATTATTCCTATTCAGTAAGACAAATCTGAACCTCATAGATTCACTACCTTCATGATATCACATCTGGAGTTGGAGTAGCGCGGTGCAGTTAAAGCGCTCAAGTGAAAGTTCTGCATACAGTTAAGTTTGCTCAATTCCTATATCTATAAATGGTAGCTAATATAATACATTACTACTAACATAGAGAGATCTAAAGGGACTCACCCTGAAGGGATCTCCTCTCAGAGATTGCACATACAAAGGATTCCCCGACTCCACTTCCTATCGGTTTTTGAAATACGAATATTATTAACTTTGAAAAGGTATTTTAAAGAAAGGTTAATTATAAAAAAAAAAAACGAACTTTGAAACAGCAAATCAAACTTTTTTTGTTGACAAACAACAAACCAAACCTTTAGAATTAGCAATCAACAAACCTACCTCAAATTTTTATTATGTTTGTACGGATTTTTTAATGTTTGAGGGAGTTATTAAGTCGTAATACCATTTTCTTAAAATACTTCAACTAATGTTGACTTAATAACCCCTCAAACATTGAAAAATCCGTTCAAACATAATGAAAATTTAAGATAGGTTTGTTGATTGCTCAATTCCAAAAATTTGGTTTGTTGTTTGTCAACAAAAAAACTCAGTTTGTTGTTTGGTTTTTCCTTAAAGATCGGTTTGTTTTTTGGTTATTAACCCTTTTAAAAAATGGCATAGTATACCTCGAGATGAACATCTCTGAGCCGCCGTCCTGTCTGAGCACAGCAAATGCGAATCACAGGTTCGTCACAGCTGCCGCTGATAATGTAGTCCCGTCCGTTCATGTAATACGACCGCGTGTAGTTATGAGCGCTCCCCGTTGTACCAATCTCGAATTGAGTGTGAAGACTGCCATCCACTGCCAAGAGTTGCTTAACCTGCAACATGAATAGTCTTTTTTTTAATCACTTGATCTAATTTTGGATCATAGAATGAAGAGTAAGCAGTTGGGTGATCAAAGATTGTATTGTATATGTATACCTCGTTATCTACAGCCGACACTAAAAGGTAGAGGTCGTCGTGGGAAAAGCATACCATCACATTCCCTCTCGAGCTCGAAGCCGTGTAACACGGCCTTACCAGCTTCTCCCTCAAATCCCACATTTTGACGTCGCGATCAAAGGATGAAGTCGCAAACATAAACGGTGAATGGTGCGCGAATTTAGCGACATTTATCGGCTCTCGGTGCATTTCGGTGAATAACTCAATGCGGCGAGCAGTTGCAATATCGTAGAGAGCAACGTTTCTAGAGTACCCGCTTGCAAGAAACCATTCATCGGTCGAGTTTACGTGAACAGAAGTCAGCTGCTCAAAGTACTCAAAAGTTGCGATCTCGTATTTGGGTGACAAATGGGAAGCTTTCGGTTGGTCGGAGTTGATATCGAACAAATTTATGGCGCCGTTGTCGGATCCTGCAATGAGCTGCACATACCAAACAACGTATTAAATAGGCTTGTTCATGAACCGGTTCAGAACTGAACTGGTCTGGTTTGAAAAAACTCAGTACATTTTGCTGTTTCTAAAAAAACTGATCTGGTTTAAGGAAAAAAGAACTGGTCTGGTTCGAACCGATTCAAAATCGGTTCGAACTGTTCTGTTTTTTTTTAAATAACAATTTTGATTCGGAAATAATACGGTTCAAACCGAACTTATACCGGCTGAAAATCATGTCCAATACATTGAACCGTCTGAAAAATACTGAACCGGCTGAAAATACACTGAACCGGCTGAAAAATATACTGAACCGACTGAAAACACACTGAACCGATTGAAAATCTGTTTCACAACCGACTAAAATCATGTCCAACATCAACATACGAGAGTCCAATATATCTATAGGTTTGGTTTAATTTCAGACCGGTTTAGTTGATTTTGCTTCAAACCGGTTCTAAACTTATATAGGTTTAATGTGGTTTGATTTAAATTTAAGTATAAACCAGTATAAAAAAACGAGTCGAGTCGAACCGATTCGAACTGTATTTTTGGTACTATTTTGAACTGTTCTATTTGAAGGCTAAAAACACTGGTCTGGTTTTGGAACTAGTTCAATCGAACCGGTTCGAAACAAACTAGTTCCAAACCAGACCAGACCAGTTCATCTGAACCGGTTCATTTGGACAAGCCTAGTATTAAACTAAAAGATGCATAAATGTATCGCCTTGTACTAGAATAGTAGAATGACTGTCCCATGCCCAATTCCCTAAGGGCGTGTTTGGAACAGATAATTAGAAATTGATGATTAGATCGTACCTTTGATGGGTACTTCTTAAGCCAAGATAGTCCGATAATACTGTTATCTTCTCCCACGGACGAACCATAGTTAACTACCTTTCCATTTTCGTGATTAATTACAACGATTTCACCGTCGAGAGTGCCGAAAACCATAAGACTCGAGTCTGATGGATGATACTCAAACTGCCTCGGCCGAAGCCTCTTACCTTCTTCATTACCCGAGCATTTAAATTGTGAAATCGTCTCTATCAATGGCCATGCCGAAGATCCAAGTTTCACGGCGCTAAGTGCGTTAGGAAAGAAGAAACAATAGTTACGCCTCCTCGAAGCCGAGTCCTTCCTCTTGAAGGATCTCGGGTGGTAAAACCCATCGGCCCCCATCTCACGGCCCCGTAAAACATTCACGACGCTCTCTTTTCGCCGCCATTTGTATGGTAAATACTCGTAGTAACTCGAGAAAACATTCTTAGCCGTCCGTTTCTCAGTTTCCAAAATCGGGAGGTTATCGAGTACCTCTAGCCGTGGAAGGGACACGACCATATACTGTCTGTAATGTTTCTCGTAGCATATTGGCGAAGGATGATGCATAGGGTTTAGGGTTTCTTGGTGAGCAAGGTAGTTTGCTTTCTTGCCGTACAAGGAAGTGCACCGGCCGGTGTCCCGACAACACGAGCATTTTTGGAATCTTAGTTCCAACAAGGACGGAAGATTGGACACGACAGCCACGGTTGTCCATAAATTGGCTACCCTTGTTTCGCACATCGAGAGTCGGACGAGGTTCGGCATTAAGGAGAAGCAGTCTCGATGGAAGGTCGTGATCGAGGTGCAGAAATCGAGGTTTAGGGTATGAAGTTGAGAAAACGGACCGATCATGGTTAGTTTCTGGATTCCGATCGAGCACAAGTTCATGACCTTGCATGAGATACCGGTTCGGCTTAGATGGCTGCATGATATTAAATAGAAGTAATTAATCCAACCATTAATTTAATTAATGTAAAGTCTGAAAATGTTATAACATGTTTGACGAAAATGGTCTTCCAACCCAAACGATTGTTTTTTGTCCAACATGTTTGAAAATGATGGTAATTGTCGTAGGGTTTAATGGTAATATTTAGAAAAATATTTTGTTAATTTTGTAAATATAAAAAATATTTAATGGAATTTTTTAACAGAAAAATAACAGAGATACCAATTATTATCATTTTCAAACATGTTGAACTATAAAAACAATCGTTTGAGTTGGAAAACCATTTTCGTGAAAAGTGTGGTAACATTTTCAAACTTTTACCTTTAATAAACCCTTAATCTGTGTAAATATTGATATAAATAACTCCCTATTTTTCCCACCTGAAGAATTCCTCATTCCCCCCGGAGAAGTCTGGAATCTCCAGTCGATCCATCTTCTCCCCCATCGCCGTCATCAACAACATTATAAGCTGTGTGTTCAACAGACAAGTAGTCGACTGAAGCAGCAAATCAACCTTTTCAACATCCGAAGAAGAAATGGATCCAAACACATCCACAAGAGGCAAGACATCCTCAGTCTGTAAATGATCCAACAAGACAAACAAACGATACTTCCCAGAAATACTCTTATCTTCCTCGGACTGAAAAAAAAATGTCAAAAGAGAAATGAGAATTAAACAGAGGGGATTGGGGGTTTATGCGAAACAAAAAATAATCCAAATTAATTTGGTTTAATATTGAACAGAGGGGATTGGGGATTTCTAATGCTTCTCATTTGGTTTATTCATAGAAATTAGTAAGTGGACTTTTTTAGGGTGATTACTTATAAAATTTTGACACTGAATTTATATAAAATTATAATTTGTTATCTCATTTAATATTGACAGCTGACGAAAATTTACATTTTGTTTAATATTTTTTATGCATATTACTAGTCAAGCTTTTGAAAAATTTATAATTTACTAATTGATATATGTATTTATCTGTCATCATTTAATTATAAATTAGACAAAGTTAGTAGTTGACCAAAAAAAATACAAAGTAAATTCCAACTTTATATAAAATTAGCTAGTAAATTATTTTTAAAAAAATTAATCAACAAATTCATTCATCTCTCAAAATTCAATTAATAAATAGGTGCTTATTTTATTTTTTTTATTGTTGCGCATTACCTTTAATATATGAAAGTAGGTAATAGATTGAAACAATAAATAAAATGAAAAATTGAATAATAACATTTGAAAATTGTGCAATAAAAAACAACTATTATTAAAGACCTAAAATTTCAAATACCCAAAACAATTTATAGATAATATATAATAAGATCAAATTTAAATCGACCCATACCTTTGTGAGCCATGATATAACATAAGCATTAGGTGTGACCTGGTGCTGCCTGCAAAACTTGAGGTACCTGTTTCACGCAATTCAAAATAAACAAGGCATCAAAGTTTAGCATCTTTCTGAGTCCGATCTTCTGCAATTCAACAATAATCCATCAAAAAGACATTTTCTTCTTCATCTTCATCTTCCTGAGAGAGAGAGAGAGAGATTACAGAATATCCAAGCAAAGGGTGGACTCCATGGATGCGCATGAAGTAGCAGTTTCCTTGAGTGATCTGCAGATTAGAGAGTTCATCAATAGAAAGCTGCATGAAATCTGCAGAAATGATTTTGTATCAACAACTCACGTACATGATAGAGGAAACTTAGTCTTTGTAGGGACGAAGCAACAGTGAAGATTTAGATCAAGACTTGATCTCCTTTTGAAGAGATAGTTGATCTCACCATTATTGATATATAGATAAGAAGAAGAAGAAGAAGAAGAAGGTGGTGGAGGTGGTCCCTTCCTTCCCTTCAGCAAAAAGAATTCTCAATCATTTCCTTCACTGTTCTTTTCCTTATCTTTTAAATCTTTTTTTAATATATATATTACGTACTGATATCTTATTTAGCCATGTATCTATCTTATTGGAGCATGTATCTCATTGGAGTATTGGTAGTATTGTATTTTTTAGGACTATTTGAGTTTTTTTTTGTTTTAATTATTATTAGGGTTAAATACCATTACCACTCCCGGAACTTTAGACGTTTTGTAATGAGCTGCCCGAACTTTAAAATTTCAAAACGG
Source organism: Chamaenerion angustifolium (assembly GCA_946814005.1). NCBI lineage: Eukaryota > Viridiplantae > Streptophyta > Magnoliopsida > Myrtales > Onagraceae > Chamaenerion > Chamaenerion angustifolium. Next base: position 2,369,225 of record OX328281.1, read on the forward strand.
ACTACCTCAACTTGGACGAAGGTGCAAATAGCTACCTTCGTCTAATTTCTGACGAATTTCTGTCAACAGTTTACGGTAAATTAGACGGAGGTAGCTATTTGCACCTTCATCCAAGTTGAGGTAGTCCGTTTTGAATTTTTAAAGTTTGGGTAGCTCGTTGTAAAATGTCCAAATTTCATATAACTCCTTGGCATTTAACACTTATTATTATAAGGAGAGTTGTTTAATTTTTTTTATTTGGATAGATATTATCCTATGTCGATTTGAAAATTAGGAATGAGTTCAAGATGTTTGTTATTTTTGGTAATTGCACCAATAAGTTACGCTGTTTCAATTTATTGGTAATTTTATTTTCCGTATAAAAACTATTATATTTTTTTGGTTGTTAAGGAGTCTTGTATAATGCACATATCAAGCTTACTTAGCCACTAATATTAACTTTTATGTTGGATAGAATGTTCAATTACTAAAAAAATGAACAATAATGATTAAAAAAAACTTCTCGATTCTAAATATATTAGTACAATAACCAAAAATATCACATACGTAACTACATTTTCATACTTTTCTCAATTCTTTTATAAATTATACTTTTGAATAGTAAGAACAGAACGTGTTAGATTGTTTATCGATGCAGGGGTGTAATAAAATTTTAATTTTTTTATATCTTTAATGTGAATTTTGACATTCTATTTTAAAACTTCAAGCTTGTAAATAATTGCCCAACGTTGCATGATTCATGCTATTAGATGTATTATTCAAAAGGGCGCTTTCTATATTTAGATACGAAAATTAAATTAAAAACACAGTTGCCTTTCTTTTATCAACCTCATAATATATATTCTAATATGATTTTACTGATTATAATTAACGAAAGACACTTGTAGATGAGATAGATACTCATTCTCTAATTTAATTAACGTAAAATAATTTATTTTTTATTTTACTGATTGAGGGTTTGGAATTGCCAAACACGTCTCGCAGACAGTCAAATATAGTACATAATTAAAAAACAATTGGTCAACAAGTACATAATTAATTCACAAAAATAATTTGTCATAGTTTAGATTTTCTTTTATATATATTTATTTACTATTCAGATAAGACCTATCAAAAAAATATAATGAATTTAAAATAAACAACATTTTTTTATATATTTTTTTAATGTCATTGAATAGATTTTTGTTTATTTTTTAGGTGATGGTTTAATGGGGTCATGTAGTCAATGATCTTACACCTTTATTATTTACAAGCTCTATACATTAATCTTTGTTTTATTGTTTAATTGGTTTAAAGTTTATCATTTACTTTAATTAAAAAAAATTAGGTTCGAATTTTAATTATGGATTTTTTTTAAGTTTACCATTTCTTCTTTTGTATGCCAAAATACTATATATTATTCATCTAGGAATGAGTTAAGAATTTATTAGAGATATACTGATAATAATACTTTGTATTTTAGTATAGTACGTAATAATTTATAAAATAATATGTCACAGGGATAATTATTACTTTTTTATTGGACTTCAAGAGAGGCGGCAAGGAGACTAATTTTGTGAATAGTAGACGTGTGCATGAACCGGTTCAGAATTGAACTGGTATGGTTTTAATAAAATTAGTATTTTTTTTGTGACTAAAAGAATTGGTCTGATTTAGGGGAAAATTTGGGTTGGTTCGATTTGTTTTTTAATAATAATTTTGGTTAAGAAATAATTTGATTCAAACTGAAACTGAATTGACCGGAAATCATGTTTAACACACTTAACCGATTGAAAAACACACTGAACCGACTTAAAATCTGTTCCACAACCAACTAAAATCTTTTCCAACATCAACATACGAGAGTCCAATACATCTCTAGGTTTGGTTTATTGAAGACATCTCTAGGTTTGGTTTATTTTCAGATTGATTTGGTTTATTTTGCTTCAAACCCGTTCTAAAATTATACAGTTTTAAAGTGTTTTGATTTAAATTTAAGTATAAATCAGTATAAACAAACAAATTGATTCGAAATGATTCGAACTGAATTAAAACTACTATTTTGAACTGATCTACTTAAAGCCTAAAGAATTGGTCTGATTTTGAAACTAGTCCAGACGAACCGGTTCAAACCATACCAGAACCAGACTAGTTCAGCCAAACCAGTTTTAGTTAACAAGCATAGTACATAATTGTGAATTGTGTACTAAATTTAACAAGCATAGTGAATTGTGAACTAAATGTATTTTCAGTAGGCTTGTTCATGAACCGGTTCGGGGTCGAACCGATTCAGAATTGAACTGGTCTGATTTGCCAAAAACCAGTACTTTATTCTGTTTCTAAAAAAACTAGTCTGGTTTATGGCAAAAAGAACTGGTCTGGTTTGAACCGATTCAGAACCGGTTCGAATTGTTCTGGTCTATTTTTATAATAATGTTGGTTAAGAACCGGTCCGGTTCAAACTAGAACCGAACCGGCCAAAAAATAGCTGCAGCTGAAACTGAATACAGATTACAGAAACTGAATACATCAATATTCAATGCATACAGTACAGCATCCCACTCCAACTCCAACAGAAATACAGAATACATCAATACATACATCATCCAAATTCCAACTCACATTCATCAACACTTGTTCGTTGTCAAACGAAATTGAAACTGAACTTACCAAAGTCTGATTGTTCTGAAACTGAAACTGCTGAACATCATGCTCATTGTCTGAAACTACTGAAACTAAAACATACAATACAATACAATACAAACATACCAAAGTCTTAAAATGTACTAACCATTCAAAAGCTGAAACTTAACACATACAGTACAATACATACCAAAGTCTCCACGGCTACTATGTCCATGTTAATGATATCGAAATTCCTCTTTCTCTTCTGTACACTATTGACAGAGTTTTTATCCGACAGTGAAATCTGAACATTATTAAACAATGAAATCAGCCAAATCCGAGTAATTCAGTGAACATTAGTAAATCAGCATTACCAAATCAGCAACAACATTACTAAAGTAGACCCGACTAAATCATCATTCTCCCTTCAACATTTACCAACTCAGCATCGACAAAATCAGCATTACTAAATCAGCATTACCAATTCATGTAGCAACCAATTCATGCATCAATTAAACGATTCAAACATCGAATCTATTCAAACACCTGATACGATTCAAACACCGAACGATTCAAAGTAGGGTTTGTGACTTACTTTCATTTCTTGACTCATGTTGGTCAGTTGGTGGTTCGGCCGAGTCGCGCGAGGAGCTGCGTCGTCGCGGGCTGCTGATGCGTCCGTGCGTCGAGGAGTTGCGCTGCGTCTGTGCGTCGAGGAGCTGCGTCGATGTCTGGTCGACATAGGAGCTGCGTCGAGAAAACCTAATTAGGATTTTTTGTGTTATGTCTACTGTCGAGAGAGAATGAGAGTATATTCAGATCTGAGATAGAGATTAAGATAATAAGATAAGTCAGATATTGATATTATATTGAGATATGAGATAAGTAGATAATTGAGCCTCAGTAAAGTGAGCTCGCTGACTGAGTTGTAAGTGATATTTCAGACTGACGGTCTGGAGACTGATCTGGTTTGGTTCATCAGACTGGCTTAATTTAAAGTGGTTTGATTAAAATTTAAGTATAAACCAGTATAAAAAATGAGTCGAGTCGAACCGATTCGAACTGGATTTTTGTTACTATATTGAACTGTTCTAAATGAAGGCAAAAAACACTGGTCTGGTTTTGGAACTAGTTCGACTGAATCGGTTCGAACCAAACCAGTTCCAGACCAGACCAGTTCGCCCGAACCGGTTTATTTGGCCAAGCCTAATTTTCAGCGTCCAATTTTATATTTCCACGTGTCCTATTATGACGAAGTTATTTAACTTAATGGAATTACTTTAGTTAAAAATATTTTACATTAATTTAACTTGTTAAACTCATTATCTTAAATTTATGATTTATTTAGCCAACGTGTCATTTTTTTTTGGCCAACGTGTCATTTGTGTATGTACATAATTGATAGCCGATTTTTTTTTAAAAACAAAATCGCTTCTTGAATCTTAACTAATTAATTCGTAATTAGTATAAAAAAAGTAATCAACACTCGCGCGTGTAGGAGACTCGCTGCTCTCTAATTCTCACGGGAATTCCATGGCGATTTAGGGTTCCGAAATGAACCTCCTCCGATCGGCCTGGCTTCAAGGAGCTTCTTCCAATTGGCAAAGGAATTCAGCTCCACTCGACTCCTTCTCCATTTGCACGGTGGGAATTTTCAACTCATCGTTGGTGGAGGCCGATTGACGAACTGCGATTCTCCAAAACCGTAACCCTCCCTTCCCCTCTCTTTTCTCTGTATCTTCTTTTCAATATGTGTGTGCAGGGGGCAACGACGTTAGTGATCTCTTCTGGTTATCGACCGAGGCTCTATGGCCTCACGCTCCTCTTCCGGCGGTAGTCGGAACCCTGGGCTGTCGATGCTTCGTATGGTGCCGTCGGCCCTCCCTCCGGGTCCGATCAGGGATAACGCATCTCGGGTTTTAGGCACGATCCTATCAGCTAAGCCGATCAAGACTAATGTTGTTCAGAACGTAATGAGGGAGGCTTGGAGTCGATTCGGTCCGGTGAAGATCACAGAGGTTAGTCAGGAAGTTTTGATGTTTGATTTCGCTAGCTTGAGTGATAGGGATCAGATATTAGACTTGTCCCCGTGGTCGGTTCACGGGAATTGCTTCAACTTGAAATTGTGTCCGCCCCATGTCTCGGTTACAGAATGTGATTTCTATAGGATGCAAGTTTGGATCCAGGTTCATGGATTGAGCCTGGAAATGCTCAATGAGGAAAACGCAAACTGCATAGCTAGCTCAGTTGGTAATTGGATCCGGGTTGAGGATAAGCAGACCATGCGGCAAAGGACCTTCCTTAGGATCCTAGTGGAGATTGACACTTTGGAACCCCTGATGCCGGGTTTCAGGTGGGTGGATTCAAGAGGCAATCAGAAATGGGTCATGATCAAGTTCGAAAGACTCACGGACGTTTGCTTTGGTTGTGGCCGAATTGGCCACAATTCGAATATATGTGCTGACCAGGTGGTTACAAATGACGATGATGGATCTCCCCTGTATGGTCCTTGGGTTACGGGGGTGAGGCCGAGACTTGTGTCGAGATGGATCAATGCGGGTGGGGGAGGCCGTCCCCAACCCACAAGAGATCCGAGTAGGCCTTCATGGCGTGATCTCATGAAGGGGAAGCAAGCAGTGGGTCCATCGGGTTCTAGAAGTGGAACCCAAAGGATTGCCGAGCAGGATTCTAGCCACGCTGCAAGCAATCTGGCACAGGGGAGTGGTTCGGAAGAGGGGGACTACGACCATCTGTCTGGGGAGGCTCGTAGGAGGGCTCGGTCTCCCTCCTTATATACGGGGAGTACGGGCTCGACTATCCCAACCCAGCCTGCAGCCTCGCCAACCATGCAGGAGGAGCCTATTCCCTCGCCAGCACGCCCGCAACCTCATCTGCTGATGTTCAATCTGAACTCTCACCCGGAACTTGAGGAGGGGGAGATCCAACCAGTCGAGCCACTCTTCGACCTGTCTCTGAGTTTGGCGGGCGGGTTACAGCTCAGCCCTTGTTCAGTTTCAAAGACTGGTTTGGGAACCTTGCCAATGGAGGGTCTTGGTCTGGTTTCTGACGAAGGTGGAGGGGTTCAGGTGGAGGAAAACGTGCTGCAGGAAATCACTCGAATAAGGGGCACGGAACTTGGGAGTGATCGAGGGAAGGCGGGGAAACTGAAGCGGGGTTCTGGTTCAGGGAAGAAGCAGGTTCAGGGTCAACCCGAGACCAACGTTTCATTTCTAATGGAGGAGGTCTGCGAGCCTAGTAAATCAAGCTCGGGGAAAAGGAAGGGAGAACCACCCAGACACGGAGACCCAGTTAAAAAACAGAGGAAGGGCCGAAAGGAGGGGTCTCGGTCTAGTGGAGGTGTCTCCTCAAGCATAGCCGATCCTAAGGGTGTTCCTCAAACCCGCGGGTCCGACAAGGCAAACGACAATGTGCGCGTAACAAGAAGTAAGGGTTCCGGTGGCTGTCCCCGAACAGCCACGGGGTCTAGATGAATGCCATTAGCTGGAACTGTCAGGGGTTGGGGTCTCCCCTGACAGTTCGTCATTTAAAAGACCTGGTGAGAGGCGCTCGTCCCAATATTGTCTTCATCATGGAGACAAAACAAGACGACGCTTACTGCGAAACGGTTAGAAGACAGTTAAGTATGGATCATGCAACCTATGTTAGCCCGGTGGGGGCTAGTGGGGGTTTAGCTTTATGGTGGACGGACGAGGTTACAGTTACGATACACAACAAAGATAAGAACTTCATTGATACATCGATCTACATAGCCGAGTGTGGGGGATTCAGAACCACATGGGTCTACGGGGACTCAAATTATCTGAGGCGAATTATGAATTGGGAAACACTTAGATGTCTGGGGAACAATAGAAGGGAGCCTTGGGCTTGCATTGGAGATTTTAATGATATATTCTCTCATAGGGAGAAACTCGGGGGAGCCCGAAAGGACCAATGCAAGATCGACGGAATCAATGCGTTAATGGAGGATCTGGACCTTGAAGACTTGGGGTTTAAATGTCAAATGTTTACTTGGTCGAACAATAGGAGAGGGGCCGATCGAATAAGGGAAAGGTTAGACAAAGCACTTATTAATCAGGAATGGAGTTCCAAGTTTCCGGCGGCTCAATGCATTCACGAATTAATTATCGGGTCGGACCACGCGCCTATTCGTATTCTCTTTACGCACGAGGGAAGAAGGGGAATCAAGAATTTCAAATTCAAGGATATGTGGCTCCAAAATCAGGAATGTTATAATGTTATCCGTACCGCTTGGTGCTCGACGGACCCGGTCTCGGTCGGGGCGGACCTAGACCGCAAGCATACAAATTGTAAAGAGGCACTTCAGAGATGGAGTAAAGCCGAGTTCAAGAACAATCTTGGGGAAATAAAGAAAGTCAAGAACCGCCTAAGGGGGCTCGACGCGCGTCATCAGAATGGGGTCGGCCTTGATGAGGAAAGGACGCTAAAGTCAAAGTTACATGCTCTGTGGAAGCAAGAGGAAATCTATTGGAAACAGCGGTCACTTGTTAAGTGGCTAGCGCATGGGGATCGAAACACGTGCTTCTTTCACCAAACGACATTATCTCGGAGGAGGAGAAACAAAATTGTGAAGCTAAGAGATGCAGATGGTAATTGGGTTGAGGGGGAAAGGCACATCAATTCCGAACTCTACGGTTTCTATTCGGGGCTCTTCGAATCAGGGAGACAACAAGGTCAGGGGATTGACAGCTTTGAGGCGACTCTCAGTTGTATCCCGTCTCAGATTTCACAGGAGATTAATGATGGACTTCTGGGGGTGGCATCCCCGGAGGAGGTTAGACGGGCATGTTTTCAGATGGGGGGGTCTAAGGCACCGGGACCGGATGACTTCTCGGGAAACTTCTACCAAAAGAATTGGAGCACGGTCTGACCAGATTTGATCACTTCCGTCAATGCGTTCCTCACCTCAGCTTATGTAATTTCGTTTACAAAGTTTTCTCTAAGGTTCTGCCAAATAGGCTTAAAACCTATATGCCAGAACTGGTCACCTCTTGTCAGAGTGCATTCGATTCAGGGAGGCGCATTCAGGACAACATTATTATTGCCCATGAATTGTTTCACTTCCTTAAGACCAGGGGTCGCCCGCGTGGCCCAAAGGGAAGATAGGAAGGAACGCTTAAGATAGACATGCGAAGGCATACGACCGCATCGAGTGGGATTTCTTGCTTGAGAGCCTTCGAAGGAGAGGCTTCGGGAACAAATGGGTGAAGCTCATTGAGGCATGTGTATCTTCGGTCACGTATAGGGTGTTGGTTAACGGGAATGCGTCAGAGATCATTATTCATTCTCGTGGTCTTCGGCAGGGTGATCCCCTCTCCCCTTATCTCTTTATTTTGGTTGTTGATGCCTTCTCGAGGTTGTTGGATGATCAGGTATCGAGAGGTAGGATCAGGGGGATCCGGCCTAAACGAGGTTGCCCGGAGATTCAACATCTTTTTTTTGCGGATGACTCATTGTTCTTCTTTAAAGGGTCGACTCAGGAGGCTCGCAACCTCAAAGACACCATTCAAATGTATTGCAGGGATTCATGGCAAATGGTAAACCTGGCAAAATCTTCTTTGTTTTTCAACTCTGCAGCGGATGAAGGATTCAGGTCGGAGATATCAAATATATTCGGCGTTCCTCAAACTTCAGACCCGGGATTCTATCTGGGCCTCCCCACGGTGTGGGGGAAGTCAAAGCGGGAGGCACTATCATATCTTAAGGAGAGAATCATGGACAAAATACAGGGATGGAGGAACAAGTTGTTGAACAATGCCGGGAAAGAAGTCCTTATCAAAGCGGTCCTCAGTGCTATTCCGACATACGTGATGCATATCTTTAGACTCCCAACGACATGGTGCAATGATATTAACGCTCTTATTGCACGATTTTGGTGGGGGTCTAGGGAGGGGAAGAGGAAGATTCATAGGAGGAACTGGGCCGCGATGACGGTATCTAAGAAGGAAGGGGGTTACGACTTCAGGGAGATGCAGTCTTTCAACAGAGCTATTCTCGCAAACATGGCAGCGAGGATCATCGATGAACCATAGGCTTTATGGGTAAGGGTCCTCAAAGGGATCTACTTTCCAAATCGGTCCTTTATGCAGGCTTCCCAGGGCGGCAGGGCTTCTTGGGCGTGGTCGAGTCTCCTCGAGGGGAGGGACATCATTGCGGCGAAGGGCAGGTGGCTTCTAGGGGATGGTCGCACCATTAGACATTTCCTAGATACTTGGGTGCCTCTTCAACACTCTGCGCAACTTCGACCTAGATTGGCGGGACCACAGTTGGATACGAACAGGGTGGAGGATTGGGTGGATGGACAGACTCGCTCTTGGAACGAGTCGATCGTGCGTCAGACGGTGGATTCCCAGGATGTCGACTCAGTGCTGAACGTAACTATTCCGGTTAGGAGCACCCCGGACAGGTGGAGGTGGCCTCATACAACCCATGGATCAGTCTCGGTCAGGTCGGCATACCACGTCCTTCATGCAGACGGGGCTAACAATCTTGTCGATCTTAATAGGCATGCTCGGCCTGACTTATCAAAGGTTTGGCCTCGCATCTGGTCAGCTCGGGTTTGGCCTAAGATTAAGGTCTTTATGTGGAAACTTGCATCGGACGTCCTCCCGACTCGGGCGAACTTATGGAGGAGAGGTTTACCTTTCTCATCTTCCTGTTTCTACTGTGGGTTTGAGGAGACTAGGGAACATCTTCTGTTTGGATGTCCTTGGTCGGTGCAGATTTGGGCTACGACCATCCCGGGGCTATGGATTGCATGCGGTCAGAACTCTGTTGACGAGTGGTTGATGCGAGCATCAGCCGGTCGAGGACATAGCAGGAGAGAGAGGGATCACTCTTGGCATTTATGCATGATTATTTGTTGGGTGTTATGGAAAGCTCGTTGTAAGGTGGTCTATGAGAATCGACTTCCTTCTGTTCACGCCATGTTACTGGAGATTCACAGGATCGCTCAGGAGGTCAGAGTCACTTCAGCATCGGCTCGTCCGTCGGATACGATCACGGCATGGACCAGACCGCCAGAGGGGACTATCAAGCTGAATTGCGATACTTCGTGGAGACAGGCGTTTTGTGAGGGAGCGATCAGGGTGATTGCGAGGGACTGCTCTGGAGCGGTTGTGGGAGGCTGCCATTCGATGGTGCGGGCGGCTTCGGTGGGCGAGGCGGAGGCGGAGGCAGAGGCGGTGCTTGTAGCTGTCAAACTGGCCATCGACCAGTGTTGGTCGCCTGTTATTATTGAATCTGACTCTTCGCATGTTATTTCTCAGTTGTTAGGTATAGATTTCGCTTGGAGGTTAGCACCGATTTTGTCTAACGTTACGGCCTTATCTTCTATGATACAAGCGGTAACGTGGGTGTTTATCCATCGATCCGCGAATGATTGCGCGGATTGGATAACGAAAAATGCTTTGCTTGAGTTGTGTCCTCAGGATTGGGTGCTTGCACCCCCAACCCTTTTATTTAGATGTATTGTTTCGGATAATATCTTGTATGTGAATTCTCGCCCGGTTATTGATATGACATATTACGTGTGACTTGACAAAAAAAAAATCGTAATTTATATAAATAATTATATATAATGTTGCCAGGTAGATAAAAGTTGTATTGTTCGACTTTGACTAACTTTCTGTCAAGGATCTGTTGGGAATAGCTGTCTTCCACACCGAACTCATATATATATATATAATATATACTTATAAAGCTTATAAGTTACTTATAAGTTACAAGTTACTTTACCTTCTGTCATGGTGGTAGTAGTTGTATACTTCAAGTTCTGTAGTTGAATTAAGGGTCTTCGTCTATAAAACTTGGTTTACACAATAAATTGCGCTTAACGTGTATTCTATATTATTATGGACTAAATAGACCTTCTTCACAAGTTGGAGGACAGGAAAAAGTATTTTGCCTGTAAAAAAAATATTACCCAAGGGGGTCAAAATCTGTGTTACTCTTACAAGATCTAATTATGTCAAACTTAATTTTGATTATAATTTATAAATGTAGATTATATATTTTAACTTAATTATTGTCTAAGTATTGATATTATGTAGATTATATAATAACAAATAAAACAATCGGAGCAGTGTGGAAGAAGACACATATCCATATATGAAGCAAAAATGGTGTTGAGACTTGAGAGTGTACAAATATCAAAATATAATCAGCAGTACAAATAAAAATAATAAGGAAAATAAAAGAAAGCAGGTCTTTCTCCATGAATCGGAGGAATCTTTTACATGAGCCAGCCAAACACCAAACATCCCAGTGTCACTAAACCACCCATGATGTTCCTCATCGAACCTGCTCCGCTCTGCAAATTTTTACCATAATATATATTATCATCTGCATATTTTAATTCACTAACATTCAATAAAAAACAGTAATATAAACTCAATCGAGTATATGAAAATTTGAAATTAACCATATGCTTTCAACTTAATATTAATATAATAAATAAAAAACAAAACTTGTGTGGAACACTATGTCATTTCAACTCTTGACTCTAGATTATGAATTCTGGTAAAAATGTGATTTTTTCCACGCGACATTATGGATCTTTCAAGAAAAGGCCAGATCTGGTAGATTATAGCGCAGGGAATTAAGCAAACATGCAAAACGATGAAGAAAGTATACAAGAGACGTCGTTACCTCGTCGTTCTGCGAGGGACTAGGAGCAGATGTGTCATCGCTGGTCCCAGGGGCCTCCGACGGGGGAGCTGGTGGACTCGACAATGTAGGCGATGGTGCGGGTGATTTCTTCTTCGACTTGGTCGGAGACGGAGAGGGAACATCCGCTGGGACTGGAGGAGAGCTCTCCGGGGCAGGGGGAGAAGCTGTCACGGGAGGTGGTGAGTTCACCGGAACTGCAGCTGGAGGTGAGCTCACCGGAGATATAACCGGAGCTGGAGTCGAAGGCGCGGAGGTGGGTACGGATGCCGGAGCTTTGGTGGGAGGAGTAGTAGTTACCGGAGCTGCAGCCGGCGAAATGGTAGTAGTCGACGGAGCTTTAGCTGGAGCAGACACAGGGGAGACAGTGGAAGTGGACTTGGTGGGTGCAGCCGCCGGACTTTGGCCTCCGACTCCGCCTACGACGAGGCAGATCAGTACGACGGCGAGAGGGCTCCGGCGATCCATTTGTAATTAAGAGCTTTAAATGTGTAGAGTGAGAGAGTGTTGAGTGAGTACTGAGTAGTAACTAAAGCTGGGAGTGGTCCAATTTATATAAAGAAGGAAAAATCAGGTGTGCGTGAGATTACTGAAGGACAGTGGGGATGCATTGCTGCTGTGGTCCCACCTCTATAGCCGTTGGATTCTTGAAGGGATTTGATTGGACAGGGGCCCACCCAAGACAAAGGAGACTCGCCCATGTGGCGGTTGACTCATTCTGGCTCGGAGTTCGGGCCCCACTTGCCCAAAAATTAATTTCAATAATTAAGATTTATTTAAGCAATTAAAATTCATCTCGCTCTTATTAATCAAGTCACCGATTAATTATTTAGTATCTAATTTAAAAAAATCAGAGAAAGCACATGTCGCCATTAAAGTGCCGGATGCTCTGAAAGTAGCCGTTGGTGCTGGAACGGCTACGCGATGGACAATAGAGAGTGGGCCCCAAACCAATAGCCTATAAATTAGTATTTTTTTTAAACAAGTTAATTATAAAATTACAAAAGTGGCCAAGGGCAGGGGTGCTTCGGGAGCAAAAAAAATTTACTTCCCGAATTTGTATTTTTTTTTAAAATATATATATAATTAAATTTCTAATATAATAATTAAATTTATTTTTCTAACATTATGTTTGGAACCTCACATTTTATTTCAATCGAGTAGGCATTTTATTAGGGCCCAATTAAGTGGTTCAGATCCATCCTCGGTGCCCAACCGAACCTGGGTTGAATGTTTTGGGACTTCTGTCCCGACAAACATGGCATTTGGGAATGGGTCCCGGAAATAGTATTGGACGAACCTGTTTCTCATTATTTATAATTTTGAACCACTTAACTACCTAATTTTTGCTAAAAATGGATTTAATTGTAAAAGTTTTATAAGTTTGAATTGATTTTTTAATTATGCCAAAACTCTTATACTGAATAAAAATTGTACCACATTGAATTGAGTATTTTCATTTACTACTCAAATTTCCAGTATTATAAATAGACTTGTTATCTCCCTTTTGAAATAGGGTTAAATACAAGTAGCTACCTGAATTTTGGACGTTTTGCAACGAGCTTCCCGAATTTTGAAAATTCAAAACGGGCTATCTCAACTTTGAAGAAGGTGCAAATAGTTACCTCCGTCAAATTTCTGACGACTTTCCAACGACTTTCCGACGATTTTCCAACGACTTTCGATGACTTTCCAACGATAATTGACGGAAAATTGGATTGAGTTAACTATTTATACATTCTTCAAAGTTGAGGTAGCCGTTTTGAATTTTCAAAGTTCAGGTAGCTCGTTGCAAAACGTCCAAAGTTCAGGTAGCTACTTGGTAATTATTTTTTTTTGGCCCAAAAAACCCGAATCAGTCGGGATTTATAATAACAGAGTTTGTGTACAACTGTAAATCCGAAGAAAGTAAAGATACAAGAGGGGAGGGGGCCTAACGACCCAATCCAAATGACACGTTCCCTGCTTAGCTACTTGGTATTTACTCCATTGAAATATAACAAGACAAACTAAAATTTGAGACTTTTGATATAGTTCTTTTTTTTTCCTCCAACAATCGTGTTAGATGTTTGTCAGTGTTTCAGTTGTCGTGTTCAATCGTTCTTTCGTGTTAACCGCCTTGATCGGGTATGTGTAAGTTCAAATATTCTCCAGTTCTGTTAGGAGTCATTTCGTACTAGCTTCTGCTCGACGATACTACTATATCTTGTTCTCAAGTACAAACAAGTTTGAGCTTTGTTTCGTGTTAACCACCTTGTTCGGTCTGTCGATATGAGTTCAAACATTATTTAGTTCTGTCAATAGATATTTCATGCTAGATTTTGCTCAACGGCACTGTTATATCCTGAAAAACGATCAACTCATAAATGTCCAAGTACGAACATGTGGATGAGGGGGGGCAAAATCTATTATTTAATACCATTTCCTCACGACCTTTTCTTGTATTATCTCCCATCGGCCATCACACTCTTCTCCTAATATTACAATCTTCAGAAGCAATAAAGAAGCTCTAGATATGTGTATTCATTATTACTTGACAAACAAGAAATCTCCACATAAATAAAACACAGAGACATTAGCATTAGGTCAAACTTGTGGGCGAAATTGGCAGTAACCAAAAATTATATACAAGCCATCACCTCCGGGTGGAAAACGCTATGAGGTGTAGTAACTACTCTATAGTTCCTTCATTTTCTTGTTCTATTCACATTAAACCCTAACCAGTCGTTGAACACCAATTGAGTTGTTTTCAGATTATCCGGTAAGTGAGAAAACGTCAATCGGACAATTCGTGCAGTCGATGCGATTCTGGTGCTTGGATTGGTGGCATTTGGAGTCGAGGTAGATGACGATTACGGTGATATCGTCGTGGAAGTAGCGACGGACGCCTTTCTTGATCGTCATGATGTCGATGTACCTCATCTCTCTTTTCCGAGCAGCCACGTGCAGAGCGGCTTTCACCAACCGCTGCGCTATACCCTGCGATTTCAGATTCTCCTCAAATTCATTCAATCAATCGAAATTAGGGGAGATAAAAAAAGATTGACTGAACCGAATTCTCGACAAGACCGACCGACTAGGGCTGAGACTGAGCGGACGGTTTTTTTCTTCAAGGTCGGACTTGGTACCGGTCTCATTTCCCCCCAAAAAAACTGACTAAGACCGGACCAGACCGACCTAGAAGAAACTCCTAAAAATTCATGGCATAACCCTTAAAACACTAGTAATTCATGACTTTAAAGCATTCAACAACCCTTGGATCGGTTACATAAGAGAAGTGCAACGGAATAAAAAAAGCGAGTGAGTTAAAGACCAAAACTTAGACGATTATTTTGGCTAATCTAGTTGATTTATTTTGCACAAAATTTCGATCCAAGACCGAGACCGACCCGAGTCAAGCAAGACCGACTCGGGAGGACTTGCTTGATCAAAGTCGGTCTCGGTCCTCCAGATGTCAAAACCAAAATTTCGGTCTCACCGGTCCGGCCCGCCCATGATCAACCCTAATCTAAATATGAAAGTGGAGTTAGGTAGAACTGTGGCTTACAGCTCTCGGATTTTTGTGGACGATGTCGACGGCTTCTTGATCGGACAGATGCTCCCATAGACCATCCGATGCAAATATGAGGAACAAGTCGTTTGGTTTTAACTTCCGGGTCAATATCGAGGGTTCGGCTGTCAGAAATGGTCTCTCTTCCTTCAATTGGAAAAGAGGAAACACATGGAATTCTCGTTTCTTCAGATAAAAGTCGCCGATCGATCTGGAAACCTGCAAATACCCAACGCAGATGAAGATAGTGAAACACAGATTGTGAAAAATGGAATCTTTCCGTTTCAGAAAGTTGTGTATACCTGAATGATGCCCTTTATACGCCAAACCCCACGAATATAGGCGACGACTTGCGGGTCATCGGGATGAAGAGCCTCCACCTCCTTCCTGACATCGTTATCACCGACATTGTGGTCGGTAGACAGACGTTCTGCAACTACCTTGTTCTTTGTGGTGGATGCTCTGCGTCCTAGAACAGCCCTAGAATCTCCTAGGTTTGCCACAAACAATTTGTCCTTCGTGATTGCCCCAACAAGACAGCACGACCCAACAGAGGCCATCTGCGGATTTGTGGGCCACATCTGCTTCACTAACTGCAGAAATTCTTCTTCTGTGGCTTTGTACGCCTTCTTTATCACGTCTGATGATAGTCCTCCTTGTTCCAATGCAAACTCTAAAACAGAAGAACAAAACAGATAGGATATAAGGTTGAGCCTATATTCCTCGAAATTGACTCTACTGTCAAGTTTCTAAAAAGGTACAGGTAAAAACAACCATTGGAAGCTATCAACCTAGGATCATCATATCATCTGTCTTTTTTTTCAACCAAGCTATCAAAATTTACAAACTTTACATCTGCATCGATAAGTTGGGAGGCAATCCAGGAACTGGGTAGCGAAATTGGCTCTCAAAAGGGACACTTTTAACCTAAACATCCAAATCAAGAACATAATTTAAGGTTTCGTGTTTAGATTGCTGCTACAGAGACCATGACTGGGTCAGTTACTCAGCAGAAGCTTGATTTGATCATGAATCCAGTACCAATAAAACAGCAATCAACCTTAACAGCCACGGATCATCTAATTAAGCTGCTTTCTTTCTCAATCCTTTCAACAAAATTCATGAACTTTCTAGCTGCATGAGAACTCACTGTTCATGTATGAAAAGAGAGCGTTCGATATGAACCGAGACGCCTCTGGGCCGCCGTGGCCGTCATATACACCAACGTAAGTGGCGGACGGCATCGTCAGGACCTGACTCTGATCCTCCAACGAAGAGTTCGCCTGAATCACAGCCATGGAGAAATCCCCCGAAGCGTGCGGCTTCAGCCCCGTCTTCCACATCAGCTCATCATCTCCTCCTCCGCCGAAACACCTCTTCAGCCGCCTGAAGCAAGTTTCCATCATCTCTCTGTGCCCAATTAACGCGGACTCAAGGGAGTTGATTGGAATGGAAGAAAGGTCTGAATTTGGGATGAATATATTGTGAAGTTTAGGGTTTTGTGTGGGGGAGGTAAAAGAAAGTATGAGTGTGAAGTGTGGACTAATGGAAACTTCCTGCAATTCTGTGCGTCGCTTTTTGGAGCTTTGTTTATTCCGATTGACGAAGTATTCAAATGGAGGTGGAGGAGAAGGGAGTCAGTCAAATCGAAGGACGAAGGATATTGCACAGTCGGGGTTGACGTGGACGGAGAAACTTATCATCTATTTCCGCGGTTTTTACGCCTATTTCTTTTCTAAATTATGTTCTTATTATAATATAAGTTTTTTAAATGTCGTGGGCTTCGTGGCATTGACGCGGTGAAGTAGTAGAATTATTAGAAACGTAAGTGAATCTTATTAAACTCTATTTAATATATATTAGTTATTAGTTTCTTTGAATGTAATATGTTAAATTACACTGAAAACTTGTATTTTATTTATTGTTTTACTATATTTTTTCGTACGAAATGTAAATTAAACTTTTACGAAAACGTACATTTTAGTAATTGAATTTTAAAAATGGGTTAAATACCAAGGAGTGGTAACTTAGTAAAATATGTTTTATCTCAATATCTGGTATTTCACATCATTGCTTAATTGATTTCAGCTCAACCACAAAGATACTTATACAACTTGTCTACCTATTTTAATAGCTGCATAATGATTACATTTGACAATCTAATGTTAACATTACTGTTTTACTTTTGACAATATTACTTCTACTTTTGACTTGTTGACTTGTTAATTCTAACACTCCACCCTCAAGTTGAGTGATTGGATCTTCGATACTCAGTTTTCTCAGTACTTTCTTAAAAACCTTCGAGTTCACTGTTTTGGTCAGTATATCTGCTCATTGGTGTTCTGAACGAACAAATGACAGTTTGATATTTCCAGCTTCGAGGTTCTCTTTTATGATGTGTCTGTCCACCTCAATATGCTTAGTCCGGTCGTGTTGAACTGAATTTTCTGAAATACTTATCGCGACTTTATTGTCACATAGTAGCTCACATGACTTGGTTGGTGGAAAACCATTTTATGTCATTAATTTCCTTAGCAACAGTACTTCTGTTAATCCTCTAGCTATCCCACGAAATTCTGCTTCTACACTTGAGAGAGTCACAAACTTTTGTTTTTTGCTCATTCAGATCACCAGATTATCACCAATAAAGGTGAAATATCCGGATGTGAATCTCCGATCAACTAGGTTGTCTGCCCAGTCATCATCTGTGTATCCTTGAATTTCCAGATGACCATTTCTTCTGAACAAAACTCCATATCCTGAGGTGCCCTTTAAATACCTCATAATTCTCATGTCTGCTTCCATATGCTCAACATGAGGTTGATGCATAAATTGACTTACCACCCCAACCACATAAGCTATGTCTGGTCGAGTATGTGAGAGATATATAAGTTTGCCAACCAGCTTTTGATATCGTTCTATATCTGCTAGTCTTGTTCCTTATGATAGGTGTAGGCCATGATTTACTACCATTGGAGTTTCAGCTATTTTGCATTCCAACATCCTTGTCTCTGTTAGAAAATCCAGAGTAGTCTTCCTTTGAGATATAAATATCCCCTTTCTTGATCTGAGTACCTCGATAGGAAGTATTTCAACATCCCGAGATCCGTCATTTTGAATTCTTCAAACAGGTTCCTCTTGAGCCTGTGCATTTCTTCCATATCGTTCCATGTGATAATCATGTCATCAACATAAATGATCAAACAAGTAATTAGATCTCTCTTCTTTTTTTTTTAAAGAATAAGGTATGGTCTGAGTTGCTATGCTTATACACATATTTTTTCATGGTTATAGTGAATTTCCCAAACCATGCTCTAGGAGATTGTTTCAGACCATAAAGTGTCTTTTTCAGTCGACATACCTTTTCTTCTTGAAATTCATTTTTGTATCCTAGTGAAATTTCCAAATACACTTATTCTTAAAGGTCTCCATGAAGAAATGCATTCTTCACATCGAACTGGTGGAGGGGTCAGTCTTTAATCGCGGCTATAGACAACAATACTCTGATTGTATCCATCTTGGACTCTCTTCTTCTCGAGGCGCATTCGATTGCATCGGATATGATCAAACCGAATACCATTACACGATCGGCAGCGACATTCACGGCTTGGACACGACCTCCTCTTCATGCAATCAAGATTAATTGCGACGCGGCTTGGAATGGGTCTTCCTCAACCGGTGGTCTAGGTATCGTCGCGAGGAACCACCTCGGTGTGGTTGTAGGGGGGAAATCGGAGGTTATCACCTCGGGTTCGGTTGAGGAGTGCGAGGCCGAGGCATGTCTACGGGCGGTAAAGTTGGCTTTGGAGCATAGATGGACACATATTATTATTGAGACCGACGCCTCCATCATTGTTGATTACGTTCACCAGAGGAACTTCGCGTGGCGAGTCGACACCATTTTGTCTAACGCAATTTCACTTTCATCTTCGATAAGTGAAATTGCTTGGGTGTGGGCTCCCCGTTCCGCCAACTCGTGTGCGGATTGGGTTGCGAAGAATGTGTTACTTGGGTTGTGTCCTTCGGATTGGGTGTCTTCACCACCAACCCAATTTCTTAGATGTATCTTTGCGGATAATATTTTGTACTCAGACTCGGTTATTTCCATTGCAATGAATTAGCGTACGTTTTTCTTGGCCAAAAAAAAAAAAAAAAAATCTTGGCTACGGGCGAGAATGTCTCAGAATAGTCAATCCTGTATGTCTGAGTGTATCCTTTTGCCACCAATATTGCTTTGTATCTATCAATGGACCCGTCTTGCTTGTACTTGATAGTATACACTCACCTGCAACCTACTGGTTTCTTTCCAACCAGTAGCCTGGAAATCTCCCATGTCTTGTTCTTCTCTAGGGCCTCCATTTCAACATCCGTTTTGATTTTTCAAAGTCCGGGTAGCTCGTTGCAAAACGTCTAAATTTCAGGTAGCTAATTGATATTTAACCCTTTTAAAAAAATTAGAATTAGTTAGCGTGATAGGTACGTCTCCATCAACATTTAATATTAAATTAAATAAAATAACAAATTTTGAATTTATGAAATCAATTAGTAATTCATTAAAAAAATATCTAACTACTTGTTTAGAGTCTTAAAATTTAAATAATTAATATACGAGATCTTAGAATTTGATTATTCTTAAGCGTACTATAGCCATCATATGAAAATTTGTATCAAAATGTTTATTGAATCATTCAATCTAAATCTAATATTATAAGGGTTAATTACCTCAACCGTTACTTATGTTTGGCCCATGTGATTAAAAGGTTACTCATCTTTTTTTGTGTAGCTGAAACGTTACTTAAGTTTGAAGATGTGACTGAAAGGTTACTCCGTGAACTTTCCGTCAAATCTGACCGTCAAAGTGTCACGTGCAAGTCACGTGACCTAATTTAAAGACGATTCTACCCTCCTTTTATGTTTATGGATTATGAAGTAGTAACGGTTAGGTAACAAAATGTCCAAACTAAAGTAACCATTTAATAACATTTAGAAGAAGATAAAACATTATTTAACAACTTCTCCACAAACATAATTCAATACATTTACAACCATTTCATTTTATTTTCCTCTTAATATCTGATTCTATTTGATGAAAATCCAGTTACATAAACATCAAGTAGCATCAAACGACTTTATAATACATACAACAATTTTCTATTTTCTACACGTTAAGATTCTTCTGCAGTGGGGTAAACCTCAAGCTCATCGTGTTGGAATTCAGAACCCACAATTTGGACGTGCTTCCTCAGCAGTTTGGCAGAGAAGACCACCTTCTTGTCTGTAGTTGGACATCCATATCCGACCAGCATTTTTTTTTTGACCAAGTAACCGACCAAAATTTGAATGTCCTGTCTCGACAATGACCTGAGATCAATTCCTACCTCATTATACAAGACTTTACATACAGCAAACCATGAATGAAAGTAAGCTAACACAAAAATTTCACAGCAATGAATCGATTCAACACTAAACGGAATATAATTTGAAATGTGATAAAGCAGTAAGAAATGTAATAATCTATCAATTATAGGACTGAGTTTGAAGCAATTCAATGACTTCAATGAATTAGAGTCTTAAACAACCAACCTGAATATGTCGAATCGGTCCTTCCCAAAATTTAGACCAGCAACCTGTACTGTTTTGAGATCCTTAGTAAAGTCGAAATCTTGATCCTCTACCACCTTATCTTCTCCCATTTCAAAGATCAGAGAATGCTTTCAGCTTGGCAAACACGGGAGGTCAAAAATCAGCTGTTTCAAATACAGTAAAAGCAAAAGATGGTCCAAAAAACTACAAGTTCAGTAACAACTATAATCTATCCAACTAATCATTCAAGCAAGCTTTATGACAACTTTACCAGTTCTGTGGTTGGATTAGATTACTTTACCAGTTTTTCTTCAAAAGGCTCAGTTTTTACCGCCTCCTGAGGGTGGGGAGGACCAGGCTTTACAGAACTGGAGGCCAACCAACTACTGGTGCAGGAGCAGCTCTGCATAGCAGTACGTAAGTGAAAAAGCTTAAAAACTCCTCTCTGGGAGAAATTTAACTCCCCCAATACAATACATAGATATCAGACACTAATTAATTTATGAAATAACTAATAATCTGGCACTTT
The DNA here is from genome assembly GCA_946814005.1 of Chamaenerion angustifolium. NCBI lineage: Eukaryota > Viridiplantae > Streptophyta > Magnoliopsida > Myrtales > Onagraceae > Chamaenerion > Chamaenerion angustifolium. The sequence goes on from OX328281.1 coordinate 2,390,197, forward strand.
AATTCAAGTTCAAGGCTCAACACTTCACTAACTAGTATGAATTTATATGATTTAGGTCACAAAATTACCTTTTTTGAGAGCTTTTGGGGACACGGTCACATACCCACCTGAAGGACTTGACCCTCAAGAGAAAAACTGGTAAAAAGCTTTATAACAACTTTATCAGGAGGCGGTGAAAATTTTGTTCTGTGGCTGGGTTTATGACAATCTAATTCATGAATCTTCATATTCAGCGTTTATTTAAAGCTGTGCATCACCAATCACCTCCTGAATAGCATCCAACTAATTCCACGTTCAATCAGACAATTAACAAAAAAAATATACATAATTTGCAGTAATCAAAGCAAGAGCTGCAGCAAAAGTACCTGAATATTCATCGCCTTCTTGTTTGTGTCAAGTTGGCTCCCTGAAAATAAACAATCGCTTCACCAATTTGAAGGTTTGAGGTACCCCGTAACCCTAACTGCTTAATTGGATCTTTACCATCTCATTTCACTGGCGTATCCGATGCAGAGCTTCGTCCTTCTGAGCGCGGTCGCGTTCGATGGCAATGGCAAGGGAGCTTTGAGACGAGCAGAGAGATTCAAGGGTTTCCGTGGGTCTGGCAATGGCAAGGGAGCAGGAAGAACCGCTGCTTAAGTAGACAAGAGGGTAGTTTCGGAACTTTAAATTACAACTATATCACGTGACAAGCACATGGTGGTACTTAACAGGAAGAAATAACGTCAGTTAGGTCATAGTAACGGTTCAGTCACATGTGTCAACTTAAGTAACGGTTGAGCTCAAGTTTGAACGGTTCAGTCACATTGTCAAACATAGGTAACGGTTGAGGTAATTAACCCTATTATAAATATTTATGTTATTATTATTATTAACGAATTCTAACCAGACGATTGGACCATTTTTTGTACCACTCAAACACTATCGACGCCATCTAATCAAAAATTGTGAACAATCTGTAAAGTCAAAAAATCAAAGTTAGTGACGTGGTTGACTTCATTGACTGTGTGAAAAGGCCATTTCATATCTTGTTGGAGAAATCATCATCAATTACAGTTCTTGATGCCATAAACACGGTTTTGTTTGCTTAATCACTTGAAATGTAATCCCGAAAATTGAATTGTAATAGAAATAAGGACTTCAAAAAGTTTAGACAACGGATTTAAGAGCAATCAAAATGTCTTTATTTATAAGAGCACAATAGGATTAGAAAGATTTACGTCAATCACAAATTATGTTGAACTTCACTATAAAAACATAATAAAACACTTTTTTAAAGAAAAAAACACTAAATAATATCTAAAACTTCAAACATAAAAGTAACATGTAAAAATATAAATTTATTACTACTATATCAAAAATTATTTTAAATTAACACATAATATCATAATTAATAAATACAAATATTAAAAAATAATAATAATTTATTTGTTAATATAATATGATATCCGCGTGTATGTGTGAAGTTTTAATTTAAAATAAACCAATAACCTTTAACATAAAAAAACATAAAAATATATTTATTTAATTGACATTTTTAAATATTTATCAAATAATTTATCTCCATTAATAAATTGTTCCGTTAGTATTATAACTTTCAAACTCAACACATTAATCATGACGATTGACGAGTATAAAATTATATATTTATTATTAAGAGAAATCATACATAAAAAATCTATATTTGATATTTAATAACCAATATATATACATATATATTATTTTATACCGTTGATAATTTTAATATTTTCTTTATTATAAAATATAATTTAAACTAAATAAAAAATAATATATTTAACATAGCAAAAAAAGGCGAATAAGATATCTAGTATAATATATTTAAGTTACTGCAATAGATTACTTGTGTTTTGGGGCCGGACTGGACGCTTGAACCGATAAAACCGTAAAATGATCTCATTGGCGAGGGCTTAAAAATTAAAATCGTTGTAGACTATTCAGAACCGATCGTAAACCGCTTCCGGTTTTAGATAAATCTTCAGAACAGGTAAAACTGAAATTGAAGGCGGCTATTTTGTTTTAAATTATTAATAACTGCTAGGGTTTGAAATTTCAGATACGGAGGCGGAGCTGCACCGCCGAATCATCTCTATTCTCTTTTTGGTCAAAAAAAAAAAAAAAAATCTCTATTCTCTTCTACTCTTCAACAGAAGAGATTTCTGCTGCCTTGAGCCGCAGAACCGTCCTATTCGCTGTAAATCTTCATTCCGTTTCAGCTGCCTTCTGCTCTTACTCGTCTCTCTGTATATTATGATGATGATCTGCATGACAAATTCGCATATTTTCTTCTCATCTTTGTTTCTGCCGTCTACAATCAATTTTTGTATGCTTTTTGTCGCTGCACTTTTTGAAATCTGACGAAAATTAAAGGCAGTATATGAGCATTCTAGCTAGCACGTCATAATTTTGCCGAGTAAATCATGTTTTGGTAGTAGAATCTAGTTTGGGTTGATGGAATGGCATGTTTAGTGACGAAGGGTTTGGTTTTCACTCTCCTGTAATGCATAATAGATTTCATCTTTTAAACCTGGACTGATTTCGTTAAAACTGACATGTTCAGTGACATAATTTTATGTTTTTCAACATATTCTGCTCTTTCTAACAGTTGTATGAAAGTTGTGTGCTTTGGGGGATGTTAATCAACTTTAATCATTTTGCAGATATTAGAAGATGGTTCAGTACAATTTTAAGAAGATTACGGTGGTTCCCAATGGGAAAGACTTCATCGACATCATTCTCTCCCGCACCCAGCGCCAAACACCCACTGTTGTCCATAAGGGATATGCCATCAAACGGCTTCGCCAATTCTATATGCGCAAGGTGAAGTACACTCAGACAAATTTTCATGAGAAGCTGTCGACTATCATTGATGAATTCCCTAGGTTGGACGATATCCATCCTTTCTATGGTGATCTCCTTCATGTGTTGTACAATAAGGACCACTACAAGCTTGCTCTCGGTCAAATTAACACAGCTAGGAACCTCATTGTGAAGATTTCCAGGGACTATGTGAAACTGTTGAAGTATGGTGACTCACTGTACCGCTGCAAGTCTCTTAAAGTTGCTGCCCTTGGAAGAATGTGCACTGTCCTCAAGAGGGTTAGCCCTAGTTTGGCGTATCTTGAACAAATCAGACAACATATGGCTAGGCTCCCTTCGATTGACCCAAACACTAGGACGATCTTGATTTGTGGGTACCCTAATGTTGGTAAGAGCTCTTTTATTAACAAAATCACTAGGGCTGATGTGGATGTACAGCCGTATGCCTTCACCACGAAGTCGCTCTTTGTGGGTCATACTGATTATAAGTATCTGAGGTATCAAGTGATTGATACTCCTGGGATTTTGGATCGTCCATTTGAGGATCGCAACATCATTGAGATGTGCAGTATTACAGCTTTGGCACATCTTCGTGCTGCTGTTCTGTTTTTCCTTGATATATCAGGATCGTGTGGCTACAGCATTGCTCAGCAAGCAGCTCTCTTTCACAGTATTAAGTCCTTGTTCATGAACAAGCCCTTGATTGTAGTCTGCAACAAGACTGATTTGCAGCCATTGGAGAGTCTGTCAGAGGGAGACTTGAAGTTGGTGATGGAGATGAAGGCTGAAGCCATGAAGACTGTGTTAGGTCAAGCAGGTGAAGCCACAAGTGATGAGGGGGTGCTGCTGAAGATGAGCACTTTGACAGAGGAGGGGGTGATTGCTGTGAAGAATGCAGCATGTGAGAGGTTATTGGAGCAGAGGGTGGAGATTAAAATGAAGTCCAAAAAGATTAACGACTGCTTGAACAGATTCCATGTTGCACTACCAAAACCACGTGACCAGAAGGAGAGGCCTCCCTGCATTCCTCAAGCAGTGTTGGAAGCAAAAGCTAAGGAAGCAGCTGAGAAGAGGAAGACTGAGAAGGACTTGGAAAATGAAAACGGTGGTGCTGGTGTTTACTCTGCAAGCTTGAAGAAGAACTATATCTTAGCTAACGATGAGTGGAAGGAGGATATTATGCCTGAGATTCTTGACGGCCATAACATTGCTGATTTTATCGACCCTGATATTCTGCAAAGGCTTGAAGAGCTGGAAAGAGAAGAAGGGCTGAGGCTAGCAGAGCAAGAAGAAGAAGACTTCGAGATGGATGGGAAGGAGTTGACTCCAGAGGAACAGGAGGCACTTGCTGAGATCAGAAGGAAGAAGAGCTTGCTTATCCAACAACATAGGATGAAGAAGAGCACAGCTGAAAGTAGATCCATCGTGCCCAGAAAATTCGACAAGAACAAAGAGTACACAACTAAAAGAATGGGTAGACAGCTGTCTGCTTTGGGACTTGATCCTAGTTTAGCAATTGACCGGGCACGGGGCAGGTCCCTTTCTAGGAAGGGTCGAAAGAGGGAGAGGTCCCCTGAAGATGGTGATGGTGATGCCATGGATATTGATACTGATGGTTCTAACAAGAAGCAGAGGCGGAAGTCTAGGTCAATGTCTCTTGTAAGGTCAAGGTCGAGGTCGAGGTCGAGGCCACCAGGCGAAGTTATTCCTGGGGAAGGTTTCAAGGACTCTGCTCAGAAGATCAAAGCAATTAAAATGGGGAAGAAATCGGTCAAGAAGAGGAACAAGGACGCTAGGAAGGGAGAGGCAGACAGGGTTATCCCTAACCTCAAACCAAAACACTTGTTTTCTGGGAAGCGCTCATCCGGAAAAACAGATAGACGGTGAAAATTCTCAAAGGTAATGCAGAATGAACAAAATTTATGATGAGACTCATTTTATTTCATTTGATACTGTTGGGTCTGTCTGTTTATATATATCACACTGAATTTGAATGTTTGGTATGGTCCGACTTTGATTTTGATGAAAGATGTCAAAAGTAACAAGTATAACTACCTAAGAAGTATCATCTCAAGTTTTGCTTTGTTGTGTTATAGGATGGAGCAAGTCATGATCTTCTTTCAACAGCCTTTTATAGAATGGAATTACTGCTGCTTCTGAATGAGGAGGTGAATGGTATGGCATGTTTCTGCAGTTTTGGGTTTGAAAGTTTACTACCTATCATTGTTGTAGTTCCTTTCTTTCTTAGCAAGCTTTTACTACAGTTACTGTGTGTAAGGACCAGATTCATTTTATATTATTTACAGAAGGGACTACTTTTATAGTTAATTAATGAAGGAGTGAGAAGCAAAATTGTTACTTAAATTAAGATTAGATATGAAGTTATATTAAAGTCTTGATTTGATAAATGAAGAACACCATTTGTGTGTTGATATAAATATGGCTATACAACATCACCCAGAAAAATACATCATGAAAAGAAGAAGAAAAACATCATGGAATTCTGTCACTTCTAATTAAGTTGCTTCATTTCCAGGTTGTTCATGACTGTGTTTCTATATATGACAACTTGATCCAAAACCTACAGACCGACCCAGGGTCCCACACTTATTCATAATTTACTAAATAACTTAAAATGGCAGCAGCGAATCCAATCGAAATAGATCTTCAATTCGGCTCTTCGAGCAGAGTAAGTGATAGTATTCACCGCGGCTGATTAAGGTGTTGATTCTTGGTTTTAAGATTCTAAGTCCATGTAAACGCCAGTGGACTTCCGACGATGTGTTTTCCGTCCGACCACTGTATCCGACCGAAGCTGTTTGTGTTTGAAGGCATCGAGATGGCTGCAACGGTCACTGTGAAGCTCTTCTTCTCGTTGGGTGTGGTGAAGGTCAGTGTCGACGGAGACACCGAGATCTTGACCGTCGTCGAGTCTGAAGACAAGGACAGCTTGTACGTACCGGCAGGGCCTACGTTGGTGAGGGTTCTGGTGAACTTCACGACGGATGAACCGCTGTTCAGGGTGGTGTCGAAGTTGGCAGCAAACGACGGGTAGTTGAGGTTGTTGATGCTATATTGTTTGGAGGCGGCACATGTGAAGTTCTTGCCGGAGACGGTACTAATCTGTGTCGGCGTGTAGTTCAGTGCGCAGAGGAAGCTTAAGTAGTCGTCCACCGTTAGATCGTAGACGAGACCTGGGTTGAGGGCGGCGACGGGATCCACGTGTCCGGCGCCATGGTCGAATGGGGTGGATTCTTTTCCGGTGGCCACGTCCTGGATCTTCCCTCCGTTCTTGTATGTGACGTAAGCTGTCGTCATCAGGGCGGACCGTATGGCGGCGGGACTCCACTCTGGGTGAGCCCCCTTGAGCAGAGCCGCCAAGCCGCTGATGTGGGGGCACGACATTGATGTACCGGAGATGATGTTGAACCCGACGCGCCTGTTGTCGGCAGCGAGGCCCGTGGGACCCACGGAGCCTGTCCACCCCGCTAAGATGTCGACACCTGGAGCGATTAGATCGGGTTTGAGGATCTCCGGTGTGATGGAGTTCGGACCTCTGGAGCTGAACGATGCCACCACCGGCGACGGCTGGATCCCCACCTTGGTTCCCTCAAAGAGGATCGTGCCCGTCGGGTTAGATTCAGAGAAAAGGTAACTCTTTATCGTCTCCCCGGCTTTCTGACCCACCGCCGTCACCGGCAGAAGATGCGCGTCCGCCACGAGCTCTTCTCCGTTTGCCGCCGTGTTGGCAAGCACCATACCTGCGCCGCCGGCTTGCTTCACCACCAAACCCTTCTGGGCCCTCGCATTTATGCCTCTGTCACACAATACGATTTTTCCGGCAACTTTCTCCGATGGCAGCATTCCCGTCAAGCAGAGATTTCCGTTAGTGAAGTTACTAGCGTTGCCGGCATAGACGAACGGCAGCAAAGTTCCAGGCAAGGGATTGCCGCTGGAGAGAGAGACGCCGGATAAGTTCTTGCCATTCCCGAGGCTGACGTAAGCAGGGAAATCTCTGTCAAGAGTTCCGGCACCGACGGTGGTGATCCACGGAGCAACATTGGATAGACTGAACGAGCTGGGGCCCGCGTTACCAGCTGAGCACGAGATCAGAATGCCTTTCTCCATAGCCGCGAAAGCACCGATAGCCACGCTGTCACGGTAGAAGTCTGACATACCACCACCCAGCGATAGTGAAAGGATGTGAACGCCGTCGGTGATGGCCTTTTCCATGGCGGAGAGTATGTCGGAGCTAAAGCAGCCACCCATCCAGCAGACTTTGTAGCAGGCTAGGCGTGCACGCACCGCCATCCCTCTTGCCGTCCCAGATGCGTAGCCAAAGAGGCTCGCATCTGTAACGTAAGATCCTGCTGCCGTGGAGGAGGTGTGAGTCCCATGACCATCGTCGTCTCTTGGCGACTTGGACTCCTTGGACTCGTCGATAGGGCCCAGCGTGGCCTCATACCCCTTGGAGAAGTACCTCGCTCCGATCAACTTCTTGTTGCAGCTTGAAGCAGAAAAGTTCTTCCCAGTCTCGCACTCCCCACCCCATCCCTTCGGCACCGGCCCCATGCCAGAGTCATCGTAGCTCTTGCTCTCCGGCCAAACTCCGGTGTCGAGAACACCAATGATGACGTCGCCACCTGTGTCTGACTCGGGGAACATCGCCGCATTATTGCCAAGCCCGAGAAACTCCGGCGTTCGAGTGGTATGTAGCTCGTACCGCTGCTCCGGTAGTACCGCCAGGATCCCAGGCCGGGCCTCCAGATACTCCGCCTCCTTCGCCGTCAGCCGCGTCGAGAAGCCATGGATGACGCTGCTGTAGGTGTAGATCCTCTCGGCGGAGTCTGAGACAGTCTTGAGCGACGCGTCGTACCAGTGCTCATGCAGTTCGAAAGTCGACGGCATCTGAGATCTCTCCATGTGAACAATATAAGTGCTGCGGGTGTCGTCCGGCGCGGCGGAGGAGAGGCCCAGAAGGAGAAGAACCGACATCAGCGCGATGAACATCGTCTTCATTTTTGCAGACAGTGAAGTCGATGAAGATCAACTCCCTCCCTTGAATATAAAGGGGAGGGGATTGTGAAACGAAAGCAGCAAAGCAGTTATCTTCGAGGAAATTAATGACGGTGGAGGTTGTCGGATACGATTAGATGGTCTGTGTTCAGACGATGTCTGTAGAGTGTAGACAGCTAAAGAGAGAGTACGGAGAGGGTTTGTTTTGAATCTTTTGATCTTGATCCCGTGTGAATATTCAGACTCTAATGGCGAAAGTAGAGAGAGAAGTTGTTTCTTTCTCCTCTGTAATTTATGTTCTTTTTGCAGATAAAAGCAATAAATACAGTGGACAGTGTGAAGAAGAAGACCCAACAACAAAGTTGAAGAAAAGAGGGGTCAGTGAGACTTAGGTAGATTGAGTACTGGAAAATTGTAAGAAATGATCCTTAACTTTTACTTGATGATAATTTAGTACTTTAACTTTATAAAATTTCAGTAGAGCATTCTCAACTTTTCATTAATTTCACCAATATATCAATTGACAGGTCAAATCGAAGTGTTCTTATAAGTGTTATCATAACCGGACCGACCGTCGAACCGGCGAGGGGGTTGGTCACGGTTTTTCCGGTCTAATCTCGGTTCAGTATGCGGTTCACTGTTTACCAAGGAAAAAAACTGAAAACTGAAAATACATACATAGTCTCAAACACACACATAATTACCTCAAACTACATAGTCTCACACACACGCATCATTGTGTTTCTGAGCTCCAGAAACACAATGCAAAGCGCTCGGGTTTCTGAGCTCCAGAATTTAGTTTGAGATCTAGGGAAGTATTTGGGCCTCCCATCATTGTGGGAAAGGTCAAAATGCGAAGCGCTTGGGTTTCTGAGCTCGAGGATATCAAACAAAATCCAGGGGTGGAGGTCAAAACTACTAAACAACGCGGGTAAGGAAGTTCTTATCAAAGGGGTTATCTCAGCTATTCTAAATTATGCGATGAGTGTATTCCAATTCCCGAAGACATGGTGCACTAAAATAAATAGTTTGATAGCTCGGTTTTAGTGGGGAGCACAGAATGGGGATCATAAAATTCATTGGAGAAGATGGGAGATTATGACGAAATAAAAAACCGAAGGAGACTTCAGATTTAGGGAGTTACAATCGTTCAACCTTGCTCTACTGGGTAAGATGGCCTCTCTGGTTCAAGCGGAACCGACATCGTTATGGGTGGAAGTCATCAAAGGGTTATACTTCCCCTCGTCTGACTTCCTACACGCTGTGAAGGGGGCAAACCATCTTGGGCATGGACTAGTCTGCTGGCGGGGAGGGATGCTCTCAAAGATGGAGCAGTCTGGAAGTTGGGCGGCGGGAATACGACCCGACTTTTCACAGATGCGTGGATACCAGGGCACTATGACTCTTGGATCAGACATCACCCAGTCACGGAGACTCAAGCCAACTTAGCTCTGGAAGAATGGATTGATCAATCATTTCGTGCATGGGATGAAGACAAAGTTCGTACTGCAGTTACAGAAGAAGAAGCCCAGAGGATACTCAGGGTACCAATACCGGTGCTGTCAAAACCGGACGAACTGAGGTGGCCACATCCGACAACACTGTGGGAGCGTAGACAGTAGGGTCGGAAGCAGAGGGGCATACCTACCAACTCGTCCGAATATGTGGGAAGCCATTTGGAAAGCCAAGACCCTGCCAAAGATCAAAGTCTTTGCATGAAAACTTGCTGGGGAAGCGCTCGCGGTGAGGGAGGTACTGGCCAGGCGAGGTATGCAGGTTAACCTAACATGTCCCCTGTGTGACCAGATTGAATCAACATAGCATTTGATATGGGGATGTAGTTGGGTGAAGCCGGTCTGGGAGGAACTGCTGGGACTGTCAGAAGCGAGTGAGGGTTGCAGTCAGGTAATCGAATGGATGCTGAAGCAACGGGCCGATCAGAATAACAGCAGGGCATTATCGAAAATCAGGTGGCACCTCACCCTTATCACCTACTGGTTGATTTGGAAGGCAATGTGTGAGTTTGTGTTCCAAGGGAAGGCTCCAGATCATGCAGTTGTGACCGCAAAGGTGAGGAAGGCTTACAACGAGATCATCATGCTGCAGGTGAACCGATTTTCGCAGCATAGGAGGGATCAACAGATGATGTGTTCTACAGAGCCCTTAGTGGAGACAGAACCAACATGGAGGAGGTTGGTCCTAAGTACCATAAAGATTAACTGCGATGCGACTTGGTCGAGCATCACGGGGAGAGGTGGTGTGGGCGTCCTTGCAAGAAACCACGAAGGAGAGGTTGTAGGAGGATATCAATAATCGGAGTGGTCTGACTCAATTGCCTACCTTGAAGCTCGGGCGGTGTTCGAAGGTGTCAAGCTCGCCGTAGCCAACAAGTGGGACGATGTGGAAATTGAGTCGGATGCGGAAGTGATTTTAAACCACATTAGAGGTGTAACACAATTTTGGCAGATTGAGACTATCATAGAAAATAGTCTCATCCTGGCAGGTGCAATTAGCAACCTGACATGGAATAAAATACCAAAAACCGCAAATCAGAGTGCGAATTATGTAGCGAAACAAGCTAGTGCGGGGATGTATCGACTGGTTAACCAACCACCACCCCTTAACCAATCACCACCCCGCTTTTGGAATTTTTACAAAAGGACAATGTAATAGTTCGGGGTACTTTTCAACCCCCATTTTTATACTAATATACGGAGTAAAGTTCGCCCCCCAAAAAAATTGTGTTTAAGTATTTGTAAGTTAATATAATAAACTTATTGTTATGTTTTAATTTTTATATATCTATATTATTAAGGCTCAACATGTTTATGTAACCGCCGCCTGTAAATTGACACAAATACCCTTTAATAATCTAATTAGTTTACATTTATCATGACTATTTTGGTCATTTAAATGTCTTCTAAAAAATGTTATAAAAATATATTTCTACGGAGACTCGAACCTATAACTTTATAATTGAAGACATGCATATTAACCAACTACACCCTTATCACTATCTCTTTCTTTTTTCTCATGCGCCATTTTTTATATATATCCCTAACAAATGAAATTATATTTTCACTTTATTGGACATTAAGAGAACAGTGAATCTTTTTTTTTTTCTCATGCACCATTTTTTATATATATCCCTAACAAATGAAATTATATTTTCACTTTATTGGACATTAAGAGAACAGTGAATCTAAAGACTTAAATCACTTATAAAAGTAATAATATCATCTACAAGTGAGAAAATTTAGATTGAATTAATATTTCAAATATGTATTATCTATTATTTGAAATTTAAAATGTACAATATAATCAAGTTTGAAATTTAAAATGTACAATATAATCAAGTGTGAAATTTAAATTTGAGTAGAAGAAGAAAAACCATTTATTATTTATCCAATTTTTTAAAAATTATTTTAATTTATTTAATTACTATATCTATTATTTTATATAACTTTACATTTTTAAATAATAATGATAATTGTATATTATGTTCTCAAGTCGTCATATTTTTCTTTTGGTAATTGTGACTTTTTTAATGTTTCTACAATTAATTATATATATGTTTTTCTTCAAAACATTCTCTATTCTTTCCAAGAAGTTAAAAAAAAATTGAATTGTGAGCATTGTCATTATAAAAATACATTTCATCTATAAATTAAAATAGAATTATAATCGATCAAAATTTACTATATTTATATGTTGAATATACATAATCTATCGCGTGAAACAATAAATACAAAAACAAAATCAAATTTGAAAGGAGATATTTGATTAATGTATATATTTTTTATATTTATAATTATAAATTATGTAGTATTTTCAAATAATGATATTATTAAAATGTTTAAAAGATTATAATTTTTTTAATACTATTAATATTAATGCGTAAATGATTCCAGCTGCCCAAAGTTGTTAATATGTTATTACTCTGGTGATGCTATCCAAAATTTAGGTATTACATGTCGAGAAAAAAGTAACAATAATATTTTACTACAAAATTAAAATAACTCCGGTGATGTGTTGAAATAATATTTTACGAATTAGTGAAATATAAAAATCAATATTAATTTTCAGTGTTTATTATTTATTATATTTACAAAATATTTTTGGGATTTGTCAAATTTAGATTCTATGAGTATTTCTTTACTTAACTCTACATTTCAAATATATCTAAAATTAACATATGAATTTACCTAAATCTCAACCCTACTTTATGAACTCAGGAAATATTAAAGTAAAATAACTCTAAAAATATCAAAATAAGGAAAAAGTTAATCAAATATATCTAATTTTATTTTATGGGTAAATTTTTCTGGTAATTTCTTAATGTTGTCATAGTAGATTTTGGATAATCGTCGTTTCATAGACATGGTAGTGAGTTTGATAAGAGATCTTAAGAGTATATTAAATGTATTCACTGACATGTTCGAACTTATGAGACAGTTGGTTAAGGCGTGCGTCTTAAGTTAAAGATACTGATAGCGCCTAGGTTCAAATCCCGGGGATATCGACAGTATTAATAAACAAAGAAAGGTTGGATGTCGGGAGTATAATGCTCAAAGAAATATCGGATGTCGGGACTATAATACTCAAACGAATGTCGATCGGATGTCGGGAGTAAAATACTCAAAGAAAGGTCGATCGGATGTCGGGAGTAAAATACTCAAAGAAAGGCTGGTTGGATGCTAAAAGTAAAATACGTATTTTTGTCCAAATATCGACATATATATTTTTTGATCATATTCTTATAAACAAATATGATAAATATTTATCATGCTTGAGGTGTTGATATGAGAATTAAACATTTGATAAATATATCTGAAATTAAAATATAATTAAACTTAACTCTGAAAATATCAAAGTAATAAAACATGAAATAAATTGATCAAATATATATTATTATTTTTTTGTGCAAAATAGTGGGAATTTCTTGATGTTGTCATGATAGATTTGTAATAGTCATTATTTTATAGACATAGTAGTGTACGTGTTAAGATACCTTAAGAGTATATTGAATGCATTCATTGACGATTTATGACTTATGAGCGTACGTCTTAAACCTCAAATAGTATGAGCGCATAGGACTGAATCCTATAAATGTTATCTGAGTGAAAATACTCATATAAAGTTCGAGGTTGGTATGAATACTCATAGAAACTTCGAGGTCGAGCATTAGCGATAGTTGGTATGAGATAAGATAGTATGACATGATACATGAGTGAAAATTACTCATAGAATGTTCAAGATTGAGAATTAAACGATAGTTGATATTATCATGATAGATTTGTAATAGTCGTTGTAATAGCATGTATGAATACTCATAGAAATTAGTTTGAGGTCAGGCATTACGCGATAGTTGATATGAGATGAGATATTATGACATGGTATGTGAGTAAAAATACTCATAGTATGACTATAAACAATGCGTAATGTCAACTTTATCAAATATCGACATATATTTGTTTGATCATATTCTTAGTAGCAAATATTTTTTAAAAATTGCTCGAGCAACCGGGACCAAGAACCACTACTAAAGAGGCTCTCGGTTGCTCGAATAATGTTTTAAAAATATTTACAACAAAATTAATTTTATTTAATTATATTAGGTAATTTAAGTTTAGTTTTACAATTCAAATACTATTTTTAATCAAGTGTTTAGAGTAAAATTGGAATAAACTCAACGATGTACCTTCATAATATGTAGATATGTGTTGCGTATATATATAGATATATCTAATTAACTACTAAACTATACTGAAATTTTTGTAATCCACTTAAGTGTATTTCCCTAATGGTTATACTAGACCCCGGCACGCGCTACGCGCGTGCACATTGTCGTCGTTGGTCGTGCGTGAAGTCTTACGAGAACATGATCAACCCGACTTCTAGGATAATACAAGAATTGATCACTTCATAAAAATATTATTAATGTAAAACTAAACTTAATTTGCATAAGATAATGAAATAATAAAATTTAAAAACTCTTAAATATTTTTAAAAAATTGCTCGAGTGACCGGGAGCATATAACACTATCAAAAGGAATCCCGGTCGCTCGAGCAACTTTTTAAAAATATTTAAGAGTTTTTAAATTTTATTATTTCATTATTTTATGCAAATTAAGTTTAGTTTTACAGTAATAATATTTTTATGAAGTGATCAATTCTTGTATTATCCTAGAAGTCGGGTTGATCATGTTCTCGTAAAACTTCACGCACGACCAATGACGACAACGTGCACGCGTGCCGGGGTCTAGTATATATTAAAGTGGATGTTATGATTAGATCACGAGTGCCTATCATAAAGTAATTAGAAGTGGGTGAGGGATTATTTTGGACGTGTTTATCTTTTCTGGGCCAATCAACTTTATATATGAAAATGGAAACTTTATCTGAAAAGTTATGTATTACTCTTAAAAAAGTTCTCAAATTATAATTTTTGTTAAATTATCCTTTAAATTATGTTGTTTTTAAATTTTTTAAAATACAACTTAATAAATAAAATTTATACGAACAATTAAAATATTTTTTTATGTTTACTTTATAATATTTATTTTAATTTTTATTGTTTTATATTTTTAAAATAAAATTTTGAATAAAACAAAAATATTATGAAGTATACTAAAATTAACTTTGATTTTTTATGTTTAAAAAAGTAAAGAGTGGTTTCTTATAAAAATTCTTTATATATAAAAATGTTATATTCACACGATCTAGTCGATTAATATATTACTTTGGAACGAGATAATCTAAAAAGACTCTGAATGTTTAGCAAACCACTTCTACATCCATTTTATTAAGGATTGATAATCTTTTAACGATACCTTATAAGGGCGATTAGTATAGGATGTTGAACAACAAAGTTTAATTTTGGAAAAATACTAGCATTACAAAAATATACACACAATAAGAAAATTATGCCAACCATTGAAATAGGATGTGCTACATGTCAATATTTATGACAATAAATAAATTATAATATTAGGATGATCGATCCCTTTAATCCAGCTCATGTAATGTTTTTTTTGAGAGATAAAAAAAATATCTTAGGTATACCAATTATTAGGTAGAAGAGGATTAATATTGAGTCCATTTTTCACTAAACTCATTATCACTCTCTATCTACTTCCTTTAAAAAAAAACTGTGAAATATTATCTAAATTTAAAACCTAACTTCAATCAAATTTTCTATTACTTTTTAATTACAATAAATCTATGTGGAGCTACAATTTTAATTATAATAATTTATTTTGAACTACAAATTAATATTTCATTTTTATTTAATTTAAACATAGATATGAATCTATAGAACCGGTTTCAAATAAACTAATTTAATAGTTGATAATATTAAAATAATTAGTTTATTAGTACCATTTACTTAACAGAGTTCAAAAAACTTTCTAATTAATGACCAAACTATTAAATCGATAGCGTCCGCTTTAGATAATCCCTTAGAAGTGTTTTTTTTGGCCAAGTCCCTTAGAAGTTAGAACACCCTAAAAATTATATTAGTTTAGAACAAAAAAACAATATTATAAAAAACAAAGAAGAATCTTCCAAACTGCCAAAAAAGCAGTACATTACATTACCACGATTTTTTATTAAAAAAAAAAAACACATTTTCTTTTATTTTGCAGAAATCCACTACCTATTGCTTCCAAATCAGTTTTTTTTTTATAATTATGGATTAAAATAACTGTAAAAGTTGACAATTAATCACCCAAGTTCAAAATACATAACCTATTTACTGCATAAAGACCTATTTACTTGTATTTTTATATTGAGGATACTATAATTTAAGTATGTAATTAGGGAATCGGATATAATATCATATTACAATAAATTGTTCAATATTATAAATTATTATTTTAACATTTAAATATTTATTTATAGATAATATTTGAACTTTTTAATAATATATAATTATATATTGATATGTATATGTATATATAATATATGAAAAAAATATAATTTTAGATTTTAGAGATAAATTTATTCTGTCAAAATATCACTCACACTCAACGAAATAATTTGTCTATATAGTATAAAAAATCGTTATGTGGTCTATAATAGTAATAGTGCGCTAAAACCCCTTAAAATTTAATTATACAATTTCATTTTAACTAGTAAATTATGGTGTCACCCTCCTAACAAAAGTGCAAAACCCTCTTGGTCACCCTTAGGAGAGTTAAAATATAAGCAAGTGAAAAGTAGGAAGGAAACGAAGGCCACAAGAAAGAACATAATAAAATGAACATGTGGTGGGTGGGAAAACCGTGACATTATTAATTAAATTCATGTAATACTCAACTCATCAATATATATATATATATTAAGGTATATTTTGACTAATGTTGTCAATTAAAACGAAAAATAATATAATCTAACTTAAAAGTTGACGTAGTAATCGTGCATATTAATAATTGATAATATAATAATCTAACTTCATAAAAAATATGGTAAAATGCAACATTGTCAAACGTTGAATGACTTTAAACTTTAAGAGTCAATATCGTATTTAATCCTAAAAAATAATATAAACATATAACCATTTTTTTAAAAATAAAAGAAGTACAAAGTTATGTGTACAAATATACGTAAATAAAGCAGAAAAATAAGTAATCGTGACCCTAATATGCATTAAGACATTTAATCAGGGTTGGGTTGGGTGGATGAGGCGGCTTTCTTTCTGCTGATGTACTAATTTAAGAATTCATCACGTGATAATATTATTTTTAAATTAGAATTTAATTACATTTTAATTATTAAAAAAATAGAGTGTATAAATAATTACATTAAGATTAAAATTTTAGTTACTGAGATGACGTGGCCAGCTGCTGATTTCTCACGTACGTATCATGAATGATTATTTTCTTTTGGCCAACGTAACATGAATGATTGATGCATGCATTAATTAAGGTAATAATATTTTCGATACCAATTATTGCAGAAATCAAATAATTATTAAAATAATGATTGATGCGGCTTGGTGCGCCTCGACCAGGCTCGGGGGTAGAGGTGTGATCGCATGGGACCATACAGGTACTATCTGCGGGGTACTCATGGAGCGGTAACAGGGGGTTCGGTAGAAGAGGTCGAGGCTTTGGCTATTCTTGAGGGGCTTAAGCTTGCGATCTCGATGGGGTGACACACTGTCCAAGTTGACTCCGACGCGGAGGTGGTCATCAACCATGTTACAGGTGCATGGTCGAGTTGGAGGATTGAAGCAATTATTTCTCAAGTTCGATCCGTGGCATCATCTTTAGGTTTGGTTTCTTGGGAGGTCATCCCGAGAGGGGCAAATCGGTGTACGGATTATATCGCTAATCTTGCTAAATTAAGGGTGTGTCGTCCTTTGGATTGGGTCACTAGACCCCACCCGATCTTTGTAATTTCCTTTCCTTTGATAACTCTTTGTAACAGATTTTGCACTAGTTGAAATATATCTTGTTATTGGCAAAAAAAAAATATATATATTGCATAACGAATATTATTATTATTATTTTATAACAGATACTGCTTTGAAGTTTGAACCAACATGTACGAATTGAACACTCAAATATCAACTACTACTATAATAAGATAAGTAGGGTTTATGTACATAATCTTAATTTATGATGTTTATAATTAAAAAAATATTATAATAAATATATTTGAAAGTAAATATTAAAACAACATAAAAGTTCAATAAAAGAGGATAAAAATGTCGATTTATATGGTGCATTTTAAAGCCTAAAACTAGTAATTGTAGTGCATAGCATAATAATTAAAATTATTTTTATATTATTAATTTTAACGTGTGTCAAATATATGAATTAATCAACCAAACTCTATTTCTTAAATTCATTGAATTATTATTTACTCCCTTTACTTCTATCCACTCAAGTTGGCAAACAAAAAACACTAATGGATTGGATAAAGTCTGGCATTACATCAATTATTGGAGAGCACTATATAATATATACAACTTCAAATATATGTATTTGATAATGAATAATTTTAAAAAGTGACTATGTCGGAAAAAAAATTTGAAAAAGTATGTATGAAGAAAAAAAATTTAGCAAACTATGTATACGCGCACCCCGGGGTCGCGCCTACCGGACATAGGCGCACCCCAGGGGTGCGCCATTGCCACCAATCTTTTTTTTTTTTTTTTTTTTTTAAAAACGAATTTTTCAATAATGACGACTCGATGTTTAATTAAATATAAAATTATATATCTATTAAAAAATATTTAAAAAAATTATAGTAAGTAGATATTTTAATTGCGATTCAAATGATGCAAAAAATATTAAATTTGGATTTACGGATTGACTGTACGGCATGCCGTAAGTTGAGATATGAAAATTGTACTTAAAAAATTATAACTCGGACCATGTAAGTCCAAACTCAACACAGTTAACGTCATTTAGGTCGTAAATCAATTATCTACGTGGGATAATTTTTTGGATTAAAAATACAGTGATTTTGTAACCCCCCATCGTTTACACCCAAATTTGACCGAAATAAGTAAATGCATTAGGTGAGAAATTTAATTATATACTTACTCAAAAAAAATCAAAAAAATTACAGTGCGTATATAATTTCATTACGAATTAAATGACGCTAACTATGCGTTAATTTTTGACTTTTAGACTGACTGTATAATACGGTACGTAAAAAACTCTACATACGATACAAAAACTTCCAAATAGTGTTTTGCATAGTATTTAAACAGTGATTTTACTGTGCAAAACACTATTTGGAAGTTTTTGTATCGTATGTAGAGTTTTTTACGTACCGTATTATACAGTCAGTCTAAAAGTCAAAAATTAACGCATAGTTAGCGTCATTTAATTCGTAATGAAATTATCTACGCACTGTAATTTTTTTGATTTTTTTTGAGTAAGTATATAATTAAATTTCTCACCTAATGCATTTTCTTATTTCGGTCAAATTTGGGTGTAAACGATGGGGGGTTACAAAATCACTGTATTTTTAATCCAAAAAATTATCCCACGTAGATAATTGATTTACGACCTAAATGACGTTAACCGTGTTGAGTTTGTACTTACATGGTCCGAGTTATAATTTTTTAAGTACAATTTTCATATCTCAACTTACGGCATGCCGTACAGTCAATCCGTAAATCCAAATTTAATATTTTTTGCATCATTTGAATCGCAATTAAAATATCTACTTACTATAATTTTTTTAAATATTTTTTAATAGATATATAATTTTATATTTAATTAAACATCGAGTCGTCATTATTGAAAAATTCGTTTTTTAAAAAAAAAAAAAAAAAAAAGATTGGTGGCAATGGCGCACCCCTGGGGTGCGCCTATTGCATAGGCGCATCCCTAGGGTGCGCCTATGCAATATGCGCACCCCTGGGATGCGCCTATGTCCGGTAGGCGCGACCCCGGGGTGCGCGTATACATAGTTTGCTAAATTTTTTTTCTTCATACATACTTTTTCAAATTTTTTTTCCGACATAGTCACTTTTTCAAATTAGTCTGAATACATGTGTACAAAACCTACAATAATAAAATCTAATATATAAAAAAGATTTCACGTTATTAATAATATTATATTATACAAGTGATAAATCTAAACTTTAAATCTCATCAAACAAATTCACGTTATTAATAATATTATATTATTTAAATGTATATATATATATAATATTTTCTTCTATTACAGTTGTATATATTCTTTTATTGTTTACTATACTATGTCAATCGATCAATGTCATATTGTGCCCATCGATTGTAGACCCCTCCACAAGTTGTGCAATTATTTTTCAAGAGATTCTTGAATTTTAGGGTTATAATCATATGTTTCTGATTACGTCTGTTTTCTATTCTTTAATAAATACAAATTTATTAAGTAGTTATAGTTCAAATTTCATATCAATAATGTTGGTTATACCTAATTATAATCAGCACCTTCCAAAATAAAATCCAACATAGCAGAGACCAATGGTGACTAGGATGGCAGCTAAAAAAATTGTTCCATAATTGAGGTTTGGCAAGTTAAAGTAATTCGTGCCAAACCGGCACAAAATAACGTAACGATTCAAAAATAAAATTTTGCTTATTGGAGAGAGAGAATAACAAATTTCTCTCCATGACATTGTCCTTTGTTGATTGCATCAACATGACATTCGTGAATGCGATTCGCACGTAGAATATATATTAGAGTTTGCGAATAGGATTCTGAGACTCCAGTGGAAGTTCGTCTGCAGAAGCGCAGACAGATGTGCGAATTGGATAGCTAGAATGTCCAGACAGGGGATGTGTCCAAACAATTGGACCGTAATACATATGTCTCCTTAATTTTCTTTGTGTTTGTTAGACAATCTGAACAATATTGCATAATGACAAAAAGTGATTTGTTGGCAAAAAAAAAAAAAAAAAAGAAGATAGAGAACAACAAAGAAAATTAAATTTTGCTATAACAAATTTCTCTCCATGACATTGTCTTTGTTGATTGCATCAACATGACATTCGTGAATGCGATTCGCACGTAGAATTTACATTCGCGAGTGATTCTTTTTATGTTTACCAACTTATTCTATTCGCGGGTAGGTATACTTTTGTATTTTTTTTTAAAAAAATGAAAATATTTCTGTATTTTTTTTTTTAAGTATACGTCGGTCTAAAAATCCTAGGTAAAAGTTATAACACTCACATCTTATCAACTTTTTAACATAGTGATGGATAAATTAATTAATATAATATTCGCAAAACACGACACCATACAAATAATGTGAATTCATATTGACATTTGATAGCAATTTCCACCATACCAACTTTTCATTATGACAAGGATATATACCGATGATGGATCCAATGCATCCACATAATTAAAAGCAAATGAAAGAGCCATGAATTATTCTTCAAAAAATCCTATTCCATTATTTTAATGATAAAATTTCAAAAAAAACAAAATAAATTAGGGAACAAATTACGCTAATTAACATAAATTAAAATATATACGCATTTTGATCATTTTATTTATATAGTTTTTACAATTAATTTGCAATCGATTTCCTTTCTTAATATTTAGATTGACATAGTTCATTTGATGATAAAATTAAGAGTATCTTGTATGAAGATGCGAAGTGTTGCCAAACAAGCTATATATATTCCAACCATTCATTCGATCGTTTCGTCATATTACTACTTGATGAGATCATCCCATTTGCAGTATTGGCCGCCCGCCAAAGCTCGATAGTATCGATCCCGGCAATAAACCGGTCTTCCATCAGCAGCCTCAGCGGCTGCGGCTGCAAGATCATCATCTTGCTTCACCTCTAGTGGCAATCTAAGCAATTCTTCTTTTCTGCTCAAGGTAGTAGAATACAACAATTACGAGAGTAGTATTCGAAGTTACGTAAATTGTGAATAGGATTAATAACTGTTGGTTTTAGGATAATGGGTCGCCCATAAGTGGGAGCCCATTTACATAAGTCCAGTTGTGTATCTGGCCTTAAAACCTATCCCTCTATATATCAGTATATATAGGGGTGCTCAGGGTTTGGAAAACCTAATGATGATGATGACAGTGATGCCCTAGCCGCCCTACAGTTTAGACAGAGGTGAGTAGCTGTGGTATTATAGGTCATTGCCCGTCAAACCGTGGCGTGTCCTCCCGTCCGACAGACCGTGATCCCAACCTCAGGCAGATCCGCTTCCGCTAAGGCAATCGTTCAGGGAGGTAACTTAATTATGTGTTATGTTGTACCTTAATCGATTGCATGTTTTGTACATCAATATTCCAACATTGGTATCAGAGCCATAGTAGGTTGGTTTCCAAATTGTCAGATTCAAAGAGGAAAATCCCCACGGCGTCATCGTGACCGCGATGGGATCGAAATCGGGAAAAGCAGCACCATCGTGGCCGAAATAGGGGCGGTCGCGGCCTTCGTGGCCGCAGCTCAGCCCCATCGAGGCCGAAATAGGGGCGGCCGCGGCCTTCGTGGCCGCAGCTCAGCCCCATCGAGGCCGAAATAGGGGCGGCCGCGGCCTTCGTGGCCGCAGCTCAGCCCCATCGAGGTCGAAATAGGGGCGGCCGCGGCCTTCGTGGCCGCAGCTCAGCCCCTATTGGCCACGCTCAGGTCGGCCGTAGCCACGGTGGCTGCGGCCGCGTTCGGCCCTGGCCGCAGCCTTCGTAGCTGCGGCCGCGTCTCCAGGTCGGCCTCAGCCTCAGTGGCTGCGGCTCGGCCTCTACTGGCCGCAGCCACTGGGCTGCGACACGGCCTCTGTTGGCCGCAGCCACTGGGCTGCGGCCAAGCACAGGCGGGGCCAGACGCGACTGGGCGCGACTGGCCGCTGGAGGCGCTAGGGGAGGGTCGGCCAATGGTGGCCGACCCTACCCCGTGGCCAGCCTTCGCGGCTGGCCACACAAGAAGGCTGCTGCTGCTAGGGTTCAAAACCCTAGCAGCGTGCCATCTCCTTCAAACGAAGGAGATGGCACTGTTTGGACCGGTCTTAGTGACCGGTCCAAACCGGTCTGGTCCGATAAGTGGGCCAGACCGTTTTAAGACGGTTCGGTTGGCTGAGGCTGACCGGACCGATGCAGACCGGACTGGTTGGCTGAGGCTGACCGGACCGGTACAGACCAGACTGGTTGGCTAAGGCTGACCGAACCGGTTCAGGCCGGATTGGATGGCTCAGTGCTGTTCAGACCGGTCTAAGCTAATTCGGAGGCCTGGGGCCACCTGAATTGGTTCGAAACAAATTTGGTGCCGATCCTGGATCCTCTGTGGGTCCTAGTGGTTTATTTTAGTCCGGTAAATGTGCCTGAACCCTTTCATGAATAAATTTTGGGCTAATTTAATTAATTGTTGGACCAATTTAAATTGCTGGGAGAGCCTTATATTGCTTTATGTTGCATGACTGGATAGGTAGAACGCTGTGTGGGTTCCTTGAGTTCCCTGGTTTACTTTGTGTTTTCTGCAGGGTAGATAGTTTTGCCTTAATTTATCTGATTGGCTCTTGACTCCATGACTGGTAGAATTGACTAGGTTGTGATTGTTGATATCCCAGCATAGTGTGTGAAATTGGTCTGACATGTTAATTACTTTTATTTGTTGAGGCTTTAGTCCCTGAATTTTTATTTGTTGAGATTTTGGTCTCCAAATTTTTTATTCATGGTGATTTTGATCCCCAAACTTTGGTTAGGGTGACTTTAGTCCTTAAAGTTTTGAAAATTACAAATTAGCCCCAATTTAATTTATTTTTGAAAGGTATCAATATATATATGTGTGTATTGAATTGTGTGGTTTGTTACCTTACTTGCATAGGATAGATTACCTTGGTAGGGAGATCTAGTTCTAGCATAGTCTAGGTAGCAAACTTTTAGGATTGTCCTTAGTATCCTTTCGGAAGTTTGGATGAGTACGAACTACACCTAGGAAAATGTTCCTGAGTGTGAACCGGTCGGTTAGTCTGCGAGGTTCTCCGAATTTCCTTGAATAATTCTAGGACAATTGTTTTGTGTAAGAGTCGAACACTTTGGTTTAGTGCGATATGTTCGACTCCGGTCCTTTGTGGACTGTTGGTATAGACTGTGTTTCGATTGATAGTAGTGACTTTAGGACATGCTTAGAGACGGGGAGTGCTTCTCGGCATAGCTAGAGTTGTCCTCCGGGTTTAAGTATGTTCTCAAGTTTGTCCTATCGGTCTGAGACTTGTCTTTAACATGCAATAGAACATTGTTCCTTGTGTCTCCATGATCCTATTAGAATTTCCTTTAGTTAGAGAAATTAGTCTGCCATGTAGAACATCATCGCTTAGTTGGACAAAGGTCTTAAACTTAATGGTGAGCACTATAAAATCCGGAGAAAGCATATAAAAATGGTCCTAAGTAGAAATCCATTAACCCCATCAAGAAGATTATGAAAAGACCCGATTCTGGAATAACGAATCAGCAGAAGACTTTCCATTTGGGTGGGAGGTTAATGATGCTGAGAAGTGCGCCATGATGCTGAGTACGGTGGATGAGTTTGAGCTTAACACACGGCTAAAGGGTCGTGGGATACTTTGCAGACTAGAAATGGTTCTATACGACTGCTTAGTTGTGCTCACTCAACATTAAGTTTGATTCATATATGATGAATCCTCAGCACTCCGCGAGATAGTATCTGAGGCATATGGCTAACATGATTGTGAATCTCAAGGAAAACGGTCTGTCAGTGACCGATGAGCAGCAAATCCAGGTCGTAATCCGCTCTTTGCCTAACTCCTAGAAACAGATGAAAATCTAAATAACTCATTCTAAGGTCATCA
Source organism: Chamaenerion angustifolium (assembly GCA_946814005.1). Classification (NCBI taxonomy): domain Eukaryota; kingdom Viridiplantae; phylum Streptophyta; class Magnoliopsida; order Myrtales; family Onagraceae; genus Chamaenerion; species Chamaenerion angustifolium. Next base: position 2,414,337 of record OX328281.1, read on the forward strand.
ATACCTTTGAACACGTTCGAAGGCACATTGAGTTGAAGAGGACAAACCCAAGGTCGCTGGACCTAAGGTTGAGGTGCGTGTGGCGCCATCCTCTAGACCTAAGAAGAGTCGCTGAAGGCGAAGGAGTAATGCACAACGCGGTGGCGCAAATGCATTGAAGGCAAAGTAGACAAAGACTGAGGTGAACCCAAGGACTCCTCTGAAAACAACACCGTGAAAATGTTCGCGTAAGGCCGAGAAGCCTAAATACAGGAAATGCTCCAACTGTGTCCAATGGGTACACTTTGTGAATGCATGCCCTGAATCGATCTGACATGAATGTCTTAATGGCTAATCTAGTGAGTTTTGTATTCCTAGTACAGATATGTTGACTGAGTCATGTCCTTTGTGGATTTTGGATTCAGGATCGACAAATCACATAGCCAGGGATCGTGACGTTTTTGTAGAGTACCATAGAGTCCCGCGAGAAATTAGGTGGATTTACATCGACAACAACTTTCGTGTTGAAGTCGAAGGGATTAGAACTCGTGAGCTGTGCTTGCGCGGTGGTAGAGTTTTAGTCTGAAGTCATATCCTCTATGCTCCACAGATTCGCCGATATGTTATTTCAGTCTTAGGATTATTGAAACTCGGTTTTATATTATCTTTTCATGAATCTTCCGTCCAATTGTTTTTTATTCAACTTCTTTGGCTTTAGTATTATTTCTGGTGGATTTATTGTTTCGGATTTGGATTCAGGCAACAATAATAATTTCATGTTTTTTCTTCTACTCGCGGATATGTTTGCGATATGAATGAAAGACAAACTAGACTTGACTACAGAGGTCAACATAGAATGCAGCGGCTAGCCCATTGGGGTTTGCTGTCCTACATTCCACAAGTGGAATCGTCTACTTGTGTAAGTTGTCTAGTAGAAAATTCCACCGGAATGCTTTTTGGTTAGGCACCTAGAGCCGAATTTCCCTTGCAATTCATCCATTCCGATGTCTGTGACCCTCTTAGTGCTAGGGTTCGGCACGGAGCGCATAATTTCATTACATTTACAGATGATTACACCCGTTAGATAGGAGGGTAAAGGCCCTCCGCCCTGATTGTGGAAGAAGAGTATCTTTCAACGGAATTTAACGGTTTATGTAATGAAATTGGATCATTCATCAGTTGACGATCCCCTACACCCCTCAGCAAAATAATTTTGCAGAGAGGCGCAATACAACGCTCCTTAAAATGGTTCGGTCGATATGGCGCATACTCAATTGTTGATTTCCTTATGGGGAAACGCTTTGGAGACTGCTGCCTACATCCTAAACCATGTGCCGACGAAAACGGTTAACTCCACTTCATGAGTTTTGGTCTGGAATAAGTTCTGGACCTTCACCATATGCGCCCATAGGGGTGTGCCGCTTACACCCATGATTTCTCAAATAAGTTTGGGAAAGATTGGACCTAGAGGAAAGAAGAGTATTTTTGGTTACTCTGATACCTCCAAAGGTTATGTGTTTATAGCCGAGCAGGACAGTGGGAGTGTTACCGAGATCGAATCACGAGACGTAACGTTTGTAGAGAACGAATTTTCTAAGAAGGGAGAGATTGATTTGGATCGATCTCTATATGAGATTCAAGATCAAGTTGAGCAGACACCTGTTAATTCGAGTGGGAGAGTTGAAACCGCAGATGATGAATCAGTTCGTCGTCTGCCGGATTCATCGCCTGCTAAAGCGAATGAAACAGATTCCGTTCTTGATGATCTTGTTGACAGTGGGAGCATTAGGGATCTCATTCTCAGTGGGAGCGATCATGGTCATACCCTGGTAGTAGTGAGTTGTTAGGCCGTGGGCTAGAACTAAACACCATAATATCTGACGATATGGTTATTGTGCCGTAAAACGTTAGAGAAACTCTCAATGGAACCTTCTAAGAAGAATGGATGAAAGTAATGGAAGATGAGATGAACACTTTGGACTAGATGGAATCTATAAGGAAGAACGGTGTTTGGACACTGGTCGACCTTCGAGAGTACATAGAGCAATAGAGCTAAATGGGTTCTTAAGATTATGGCTATTGGAGTGAGTCTAGACTTGGAACTGCACTAGATAGATGTTAAGACCGTCTTCCTCAATGGTGAGTTAGAAGAAGAGATCTATATGGAGCAGTCTGAATGCTTTGTGCAGAAAGACCATGAGCACTTAGTGTGCAAACTTCACAAACTGATCTATGGTCTGAAACAGTTCGCTATGCACTGGTATCACAGATTTCATGATTTGTTCGTGGAAAATGGATTTCTCTTGAAGGATGAGAATCATTGCGTGTACACCAAAAGGGTCTAGACCGAACTTTGTGTTTATGATTCTATATGTAGATGACATACTCATAGCTGTAAATAGCTTGGAGTTCCTCACACAGATAAAGGTCTGATTGTCTTCTCTGTTTGGGATGAAGGACATGGGTGAAGCGGCGCACATCCTTGGGATTTAGATCTCGAGAGATTGTCGTAGGAGGCAGTTGTGGCTTTCACAGGAAAGCTACATAAACAAAGTGTTGGAAATGTTCAACATGAGTAACTGCGAACCAATTGAAACTCCAGTTTACATTGATCAACCTCTCAAAATGGATATATGGACTAGATAAATAAATTCTGTAGCTAAGTGCAGTCGGAAGCCTGATGTGCGCAATAGTGTGTACTCGGCCTAATATTTGACATGCAGTCGGCATGGTATATAGGTACCAAGCTGAACCCGGATTGAAGAAATGGTAGGCAGTAAATAGGATCATGTGATATCTTAAGGGCATCGTCATGCTTTGTGCTAGAGACTTGCTAGAGATCCGAGAATCTCTGGATGACTGGGTATAACGATGCAGACTATGGTGGTGACTTTGATGAGAGAAAATCTACAGCGCATTGTGTTAATCGCCATTGAAGCCAAATTTGTGGGTCTTGTGTGGACCACTCAGTTGGTTGTATGACTGAAGAGACTTCCGGATTGATTGCTGAGTCATTGGAGTCGCAATCTCCGTGATATAGAAACTCAAGTATCATAACAAGTTATAGCAAGTAGATATCAAGCGAAACTATGTTAGAGACGTAGTTAGACACAAGGTGATGAGTTTGAAGTACTTGTCTACGGATGAGATGGTTGTGGACCGTCTCTCCGACCTTGAAAAGGTAGTCTTTAGTGAGGCATGTGTAGTCTCTAGGACTGTGTAGACTTAGTTGATGTACTTCATTGATTTTATTTCCCATACAATGTTCTTTAACTTGAATTATATTTGAGTATGCATGTTTTCACAGTTTGAGTGTTTTGTGTGTTCTTACTGTGATTGTTTATTGACATATGTCAAAGTGGATTAGATCGCCCTCTCACACGGGTGATAGCTTCTATGCCTTTGTGGCTAGGTGAGGCTGGTGATAGTTTCTAGTTCTGGAAGTCTGTTGGGATGACCGGAAAGGACTTTGTGTCCGGAACTATCTGATTTCGCACTACGACGGATTATGGTCTGTCAATCCACTCAGGGGTTGGATGGGAGTCTTTGTGACTTTTGGTTCGGGTACTTTGTGTGCCTGATGGACATCTGTACAGCATATGGACATATGCTCCATGGGAGAGGAGATATGCTGTAGCGCGCGTTCCATACCGCGGCGCACCCAAAATACGACCATGGGTATGACTCGAGATATGATCTTAACTCGGAGTCGTGTGAGACCCAGAGCTCTTTGTGTAAGAGCCGCGTACGTACCCTCAGTACTCTGAACAGAGACTTGAGGTTCAGTTCAGTGTTTGCTATCTTAGTCCGTGCTCGATGGGCCTTCGACGTATTCCGCCCGGGTCCCGGTTCTAGAAAAGCGAGTTGAATTGTGCCGATGGTTTTGTGGGAAGAGGATGGTCATTATGGGATCTTCTCGATATTGTGTCCACTAGGTGGCCACCAACCGCGGCACCGGCTGCGGTTGTGGGCGCAATACATATATAGGTCTGAAAGATCCTTGTGCGGTCAGACCTGGAGAAAGATTACATGACCAAGGGTGCAGGGCACATTTCCACTGCTGGTGTGGGATCCGCGGGTCGCTACGTATTCTTAACCGGTGCGTAGCACTTTGCTCGTTGTGTCTGTCGGTCGCACGGCTGCCTCCTCGTATGTGACTTTACTGTATAATGAGGTTCGTTCTCTTGGTGCTGGCTTAATGAATGAGCGCCCCCCACTTTGTGCGAGTGGGAGATGTTGGTTTTAGGATAATGGGTCGCCCATAAGTGGGAGCCCATTTACATAAGTCCAGTTGTGTATCTGGCCTTAAAACCTATCCCTCTATATATCAGTATATATAGGGGTGCTCAGGGTTTGGAAAACCTAATGATGATGATGACAGTGATGCCCTAGCCGCCCTACAGTTTAGACAGAGGTGAGTAGCTGTGGTATTATAGGTCATTGCCCGTCAAACCGTGGCGTGTCCTCCCGTCCGACAGACCGTGATCCCAACCTCAGGCAGATCCGCTTCCGCTAAGGCAATCGTTCAGGGAGGTAACTTAATTATGTGTTATGTTGTACCTTAATCGATTGCATGTTTTGTACATCAATATTCCAACAATAACCAAATCGTTACTTAAATTTTGAGCACTTTACAAATTACTATCTGAACTTTGCTTTTTCAAATTTTGTTACTTATATTTACGGAATTGGGGCAAATTGCTACATCAATTAACTTTTTCTTTAAATATGGAGAGAAAATGACGTGTCAACACATGATTCGTCCATGATTTTAACAACTAAATAATTGTTTGAAAATAAAAAAAAAATAAAAAAAAAATTGAAAAATTAATAGAGAAAATAAGGATTTTTAATATAACATTTTTATTAAAAATATGAAACAAAGTAAAAAAAATATTATTAATTATTATTTCATATTTTTAATAAAAGTATTATATTGAAAACTCATATTTTTTCTTTTAATTTTTCAGATTTTATTAAAAAAATCAGATGCTTTGGTATTTTTAAAATATGATTTAGTTTTTAAAATCAGGGACGAATAATGTGCTACCACGTCATTTTTCGTTTATATTTAATGGAAAAGTTAACCGAGGTAGCAATTTGACTCAAGTGTCAAAGTTTAGGTATCAATTTTTAAAAAAAGTAAAACTCAGTTACCAATTTGTAAAATATCCAAAGTTTGGGTGACAGTTTGTTTATTGACCCTTGTTTAAATTCTTTACCTTATACTGAACTTGGAGTTTGTTTTCATCGATCTAACGTTCGATGTGGTCTCCCCATGACCAAATGTTGTTCTAACGAAATCCTCGACTGGGGTGGAAAACGCGAACAATGTTACGGCTGTCACAAGCAATGCTCCGGTTCCAACCAATGTTTGTTTCAACATTTGAATAACTGGTTTCACCTACACGTTATGAACGTATTTTTCTTAATTAGATGAAACTTATAATTCCTTAAACAAATCGAAAAATTATAACATTGTACTAATTAGGGCTTCCAATCGTGTCGTGTCATAATCGTGTCGTGTCTAAACATGTCTCGTGTCTAAACGGATAAATTTTAAACGTGTCTAAACATGTCTTGTGTCTAAACGTATAAGCCGTTTAATCGTGTCTAAACGTATAGAGTTGTTTAGACACATGATTCGTTAATGTCAAATTCATATACGCTTTAAAGCAGATATATACACAAATACATATATACACAAATTCAAATATACAAAGTAAGGTATTCATAGTTCAATATTACAAAGTAAGTGAGTATTTTATTATTTTATTATTATTATTATACTTAAATGTGTCTAAACGTGTCACATGTATACACAACACGATTATACACGAATAGTTAATCGTGTTTATACAGATATCCGCAGATCTGAGTTGTTTAGACACGATTAATAATCGTGTATAAACGTATAAGAGTTGTTTAAACACGGGATCCATTAAGGTCAAACCCATATACGCTTTAAAGCAGATCGTGTCGTGTCGTTTAATCGTGTCGTGTCAAAAATTGCCAGCCCTAGTACTAATGGTCGGATATCTTGGTGATTAATTACCTTGTAGGATCCAAGAAGTCTGTCTCGAGCTAGAACCTGTAAAAAAATGCAGCACAAAAAGTTAATAAACATCTTGAAATTTAAGACTATTCATATTTTTGGGGGGATAAAAGTCATTTATTTACCTCAGAAATCATGTTTTTACAAATAGGTACCTTTAATTTTTTTTATTACTTTTCAGTACCTCAAAAATCATTAATATATCTACTTTAATATTTCAGTCTACATTATTTTGTTTTCAAGTATCTGTAAATTGTTTTTGTTACAATCAAATATATTTACTTTGTTTTTCTGATGTACCTATTTATAAAATCGTGACTTTTGAGGTACCTAAATGACTATTGCCCCTATTTTTCAACATACCTCAGGTGGCTTTACCCACATCTGACCGTCGTACCATCCGCTCTCTTCGTAAGGTATCACCGCAGACAGAAGTCGGTCACCGACATAACTCCATCCCTGGAACATGAAATTTGCCCGAGTTTGATTACTAGACACGCAAGTTTACTTGAAGATCATATAAACTCGCATAATTTTACGATGAAAACGGCGTCAATCGTACCAAATAGATTCGCAAAATGATCAAGGCAACGATAAATAGTGTGCCTGTTCCAGCAGCAAGCACAAATCTTAAAGGTTCCTGCAAATATTCCAAAATTGGTTAGTAGGGTTAGGGCAAATCATTCAATTAGTTGATGTCTACGTGATAATATGGTATGTGATATTGTATTTCTTCGAAAATGTCTTGATTTTCAGAGGTAAATACCACATTGCTAAATGAATTTTAGATATAGAAAATCGAATCATATACTTAAATACATAGACCTTATTTTGAATTATCATGTTAATATCATATTATTCATGCCTAATCATTTTATTTGGTATCATATATGTTTCATGCATGTAATTTGTTTATAAATTATTGCATTTCTTGATTAAACTTAAGTAAATTCTTCGATAATTACCCTTGATGGGTTGAAGCTTGCTGCAGCAATTGGGACTCCTAGAACAGTGAAGGTGACGAGCCAAAGACCCCCGAGCCGAAGGAAGAAGTCCCTCGGTCGAAGGTCGCCCCACGAATACAAGGGACCGTCCTTAAGAGATGAGTACTCATTAACCTATTCCATCACAATACAAAAAGGAACAAACTTTGTTAAGAACATACAACATTCTAAAACACATAATTATAGAGTTTAAACAAGTAAATTAACTTGGTGATTAGTGATGCAATTTAGAGCGAAAAATAGATTCAAACATCTAGAAAATTACATTATTTACAAGGGTTAAGTATCAAATTGTTATCTGAATTTGTACCTGATGGGGTAATTGTTAAATTTTTTTCGAGACTAACTCTTAAATAAACCCTAATTTAAAGCAATTTGCTATCTCTTTTTATTTTTTCATTAAACTTGGATAGAAATATTTATAACAACTAGTAGAAAAAACTTAAAACTTTGTTTATGATACTTAAATGACTCAAATTTTTGATTTTTTTAAAGATAGATGTAATAAAAATATCATAAGCTAAAATACTAAAAGCACAATTTTGAGAGTTTTTATAAAATTTCAAAGATTTATACACGTTTAAAATTAAACATAAATATTGAGAAATTTTGAAGGCAAGAATGTGAATATTTTGTTTAAAATATTATTTAAATTTTTTTAAACTATTTGATTTTTTTTCTGACCAAATTTAAACTATTTGATTTTTTTTTTGACCAAATTTAAACTATTTGATTGAGTAGACTCTTACATAAAACCTTAATAATTATTACAAAATATTTGATTGACTATATACACTTATTTAAGGTACTCATAGAACTGATAATTTGTCTCATGGTGTGATTTTAGCATGAATAATAGACTTACCGGTCTTTGTTCGAACGGGACCTCAATCTCGGGCTCCGGTTCCCAGCTCCGTCCAGGAGGGCTGCCGGAGCCGCCACCTCTCTCATCTTTCAGAGCCTTCACAGAAACCCCACGAAGCAGCTTCCTTCTACCTCCTAGCTGAACTAGCCATGAAGCGCCATGTCTGCGTGAGCTTGCGAATCTGATCACTTGTCCTGAACCAGATGCGTCAGGAACCGTGGAGCAGTACACATGAAGCCTGAGCATCTAAGCTCCAAATCGGTTCTCCAATTGCGGTTCTTCGATCACTTCGTCACCATGAATCTGCGGGTTAGGATAGGTTAAGCTAAGCCTCCAAGAATCATTTTACGTGGATGAGAAAAAGCTGGACAGGAAAATAAGCAGCTGTAAAAGTCTCTACCTCACGATGTGATGAACTGATATTCAATTTATTTATTTTTTATTTTCTAGTATTTAATAATTGTTACTAAATCATATTTCAAATATTTATATTAATCATTTTTTATTTGTTAGAATTTAAAATAGCATTTGCTAGTTGCTACTAAAGTAAATAAATTGCAGCAATAAGTATAAATTAATATAAATATTTAAATTAACTATCAACAAATAAAGAGTAAATACATAAAAAAGAATTATACTAATTTTTCACATCTTCGCTAAAAAAATTATATATTTTCAAGGGGTAATTATAAAAAAAAACTCAACTTTGATCGAAAACTAAAAAACAAACTAAACTTTGTTTTGGAGCAAAATACAAGCTGAAGTTCAGTAACTCAGTTCAAATATCCGTTAATTATGGACGAAATTTTAAATAGTAAATAGAATTATGAGATAAATTACCGTTATACCCTTTCAACTTCCTTCTAACAAATCATCACTCTCCTCTATCGAATAATTAAAGTGGTCACCTCCATCCTAGAAGCTGAATCCCGCTGCGGAAGTCAAATCCCACCGTCGTGGAAGCTGAATCCCGCCGTCGCGGAAGCCGAATCCCGTCATCGTTGAAATCGAGGAAGGGATGTTGGTTGAGAAACTCTACTGCCTAAGCTGTGAAGGGCATAACGATAATGTACTTCATAATTCCGTTTACTATTTAAAATTTTGTCAATAATTAATGGATATTTAAATTGAATTTCCTGATTGCTCAATTATTGAACTTTAGTTTGTATTTTGCTCCAAAACAAAATTTTGTTTGTTTTTTGATATTAGGTCAAAGTTGAGTTTGGTTTTCTGGTAATTGACACTATTTTCAAATAGTAATCATGTTTGCATTTGTGGCCAATTCTCCAGTACGTGCTGACCTTGCAAGTGGAGCAGTCAACGTCAAATAAAAACTTGCCACGTTTTTACGTTTTCCCTGTATTTTTTACTTGTGAATCTGACATGGCATTGGATTCCAGATCTTTCCCATGTTGGAAGTTTTTGGCGTTCTCTGGATCTTGTGGCCGTAACTGGAATGCTGAAGGAGTTAGCGTGCCGTGTTCTTCCTTCCACGCTACACTCTGCGTCTGTTTTCGTGTGGACACGTGGACGAGAAGTATATCACACGGCGCATTTTTTTCATATATTAATTAATTAATACAATTGATATTCAGTTTATATCTGACGTGAGTAATTGGTAAGCCCTAATAATAATAATAATAGTTTAGGGCAACATCATTTTAGGTACTACTTAATGAGGGGTGTCAAAATTTAAGTATTCCTAATAGGATAACATGATATGAATGTGTGATATATATATAACTTTTGGTTTATTGTACCGTACTGTCAGTTTGAAAGTCCAAACTCAATGTCGTAGTCGACATTTAGGTCATATCATCACGGAAAAAATTAATACGATTTGGGTTTTGAATAATTAATGATTTAAAAAGTACTACGAATGTATATCTTCACTCTCAATGTTAATAAAATTGATTTGGTTGAGACTGAATGCGAACAAAACTAATTTCAACGAAAACGGAGTTCCAAGTTCTGAGATATCGAAATCTACGAAGTCGGTTGAACTCAAAAGGGTATCATCACAAGAAAAATGAGATTTCGGGTTTGAAATAAGAAATGTTATTAACGTTAGTACGATGATGTATGTCGAGTATGAAGGTGAATACAATTGAATTAAAGGGAAATTGAGTTCGTAGTGAAGAGATTTTGAAAATATACAACATCGGTTGAAACTGAAAGAGGTATCATCACCAGAAAAATATGACGGGAGGATCAAAATAAGAAATTGTATTAGCATTACGACGTACATATATATTGACAACAAATGCAAATAGAACCGATTTCGGCGAGTACGAATGCGAATAAAAATAGTTTCGACGAAAAGGGAGTTCCGAATGAGCAAATATGTAAGATTTACGAAATCGACGAAACTCAAAAGGAACATAACAAAAAGAATAATGGTTTGGGTCTAGAATAAGAAATTATGTTAATGTTACTATACTTGTATATGTCGAGAATCAACATAAATAAATTGATTTCAACATGAATAGAGTTCCAAGTATAAATATATTGAAAATTTACAAAATCGGTCGAAAATTAAATAGCATTGTGATTCTGGATCCAAAATAAGAAATGGGTTTAAGTTTAGTACACTCGTATATATCGATTACGAATATTAAAAAAAATAGATTTCAACGAAAATTGAATTCTGAATCATAATATATTGAAAGTTTTAGAAATTGGTAAAAAAATTAAAGAGGTACAATCACATAAAAAAATTGATTTGGGGTTCGAAAAATTAATGATTTAAAAATTCTTAATGTCACTACACTATTTGGTTAAGAGATTTCAAATAATGAGAATATCTTATGATTAACATTTTCTCCCTAACGGAATGATCGAATCAACCTATTAGGAATTATATGTGGAAATTCCTTAAAATGTGATAACATTTAGTTAATTGACTAATAAATTAATTTGTATTAATAATTATTTATTTTGATTTAAGTACGCAATAGAAAAAAGGGCGATTATGTCTACCGTGTTATGTTCGGAAATTTTGTAGGTCTCCCTTGACGTGGCAAATATAAACGTGACTATATTGGGCCGACATTGTTATTAAGCCCATCACTGAAATTCCTTTAGTTGTTGAAAAGTTCAAATTAGCCCAAAGCACCAAAATTAGTCGACTCTACATTTTTCAAACGCAGAAATTTATACTATTATGACAAATGAAATTAAATATATATATATATATATATAATTGATTAAATATTTTATCATGATACAAATTATGTGAATATATATGAATGTATCACGTGTTTTCGGTAACATTCTAACAATAAAAAGTCCGATTCGAGTGATTTATAAGATAATGGATTATTGGATCAATAATTGGAGGGTTATGTGTGGGGTAGAGAAATAATTATTTTGTTGATTTGAGTATTTATACCAAATCTATAAAATCGTGACACTTGATCAATTATAATGTTTATATATACTAGTTAAATTTTATGTAAATACACGTGTCATGAATGTATAGGTTACAAGTTAGCCAATGATTTTGCAAGGAAACGAAAGAAGAAAATATCTGTAATTGAAAGGCTTTAACGGAAAAGACAAAGTCTATTATCCGTTGGATGAAGAATAATTGATGTGGGCCCATTTTCAGTCAACCATCTCAGGCCCCCGAATCCGCTCCAAGATTCTTCTGCTCCGCTGTTTTGGGGTGTCGTCACGTGAACTACTCGTGATTCTGTCGTCTCGTCTCCACCGTCTTCTTTCATCCATTATATTTTTAGTAGGGGTGATAAAAAAAGAAGGTAGGATCGAATTCACGACAGACTGAGACCGGTCCGATTAGGATCAAGACCGGTCCGATTAGGACCAAGACAGAGCAGACGTTTTTTTCCCTTTAAGGTCGGTCTTAGGCTTTTTTCCCGAAAACCCGTTTAGGACCGGTCCGGACCGAATGAATGTGGATTTGAGATTTTCATAATACCATACCGAAAAGAATGTAGATTTTGGAGGTTTTCTATCTCTATAAAACCTACATCCTGATAAATTTACTAAAGAATATGGTGAGTTCATACTGTTTTTTTTAGAGGTGAACTATTCTTTCGCCTTTTACTTAAAGAATACTGTGAACTTATAGTTTTTTTTTTTTTGTGCAAATTCGGTCCAGGACCGAGACCGGCCCGAGTCAAGAAAGACTGACTCGGGCGGGCTTTTTTGGCCGAGGTCGGTCTCGGTCCTCCAGAAGGCAAGACCGAAATTTCGATTTCGGTCTTGCCTTCAGGACCGGACCGGCCCGCCTATGATCAACTTAATTTTTAGGACTCAAATTTTACGTAGTATAAAATATATACATATTAAAAGAAAATATAAAACATGAAATTTCATTCATTTTCTTAATGTTTAATTCAAAAAATTGTTAATACAAATTTATCGGAGTTCGTTAATATAAAAATAAATTAAAGTAGAAAAAACTCACCTTCCTAACAAATTCTCTTTTATATACGAATAAATATTTAAATATGACTGAATTTTAAAATTTATGTATTGGAATATGTAATGGTCCACGACCACGCATCCGAAAAGGGAAAGCTGAAAGATACTATCATAAAGCCTTAATTGACAAATAAATATACGGTTGGGAATTGGATTGTAGAGTTTCAATCTACAACTGTCACGAATAAATATCTTATGGGGACCAAATATTAGGGTTTGCAATTTCTAGCATGGCATGATACTATGATATGTAAGATATGAATACAAACAACAAAAATTATGTCTTAATTTGATTATATAATGCAACGTTAACACTGTGAAGATGATTTAAGAGTATATCAGTCGTTTTCACTCACAAGTTCGGACTTTTTAGACAGTTGATTAAGGCGTACGTCTTAAGTCTAACATGGTATCAGAGCGCACAAGTTCAAATCCTGGTGACGCTGAAAATATTGATACATTCTCATTGAAGGTCTAGTCCAAACACTAAACTCATGGGTAAACCAATGTTCAGAAATAGGGGTGTCAATCGTGTCGTGTCGTGTCATAATCGTATCGTGTCTAAACATATCTCGTGTCTAAACGGATAAATTTTAAACGTGTCTAAACATGTCTCGTGTCTAAACGTATAAGCCGTTTAATCGTGTCTAAATGTATAGAGTTGTTTAGACACATGATCCGCTAATGTCAAACTCATATATGCTTTAAAGCAGATATATACACAAATACATATATACACAAATTCAAATATACAAAGTAAGGTCTTCATAGTTCAATATTAAAAAGTAAGTGAGTATTTTAATATTTTATTATTATTATTATACTTAAATGTGTCTAAACGTGCCACATGTATACACAACACGATTAGACACGAATAGTTAATCGTGTTTAATCGTGTTTATACAGATATCCGCATATCTGAGTTGTTTAGACACGATTAATAATCGTGTCTAAACGTATAAGAGTTGTTTAGACACGGGATCCATTAAGGTCAAACCCATATACGCTTTAAAGCAGGTCAAACCCATATACGATTTAAAGCAGATCGTGTCGTGTCGTTTAATCGTGTCGTGTCAGAAATTGCCAGCTCTATTCATAAACATCAGTTTAACACTACTGGAGGAATGACAAATACCGGCTAAACTTCACGTCTCAATGTATATTGAGCTGTTAAAAATCAATTTAAATTGAATACCACGGCTCAATTAACATTGAGTCGTTATTTTTTTTTTTTAACGACTCAATTTAAAGTGCCGTTATTTTTTCTATAATTGAGTCGCCAGTTTTACTTACTGTATCACGGCTCAAACCCAAATGAGCCGTGAAAATATTTTTTTTTATTATACCCATTTGTCACGGCTCAAAACCAAATGAGTCGCGATAAATGGGCAATTTTTTTTTAAAAAAGTATTATCACGGCTCATTTGGATTTGAGCCGTGATAAATCGGCAAAATAAAATTTTAAAAAAAAAAATATTTCCACTGCTCATTTGGGTTTGAGTCGTGATAAATGGCAAAAAGTTTTTTAAAAATATACTGTCACGGCTCATTTGTGTTTGAGCCGTGATAAATGGGAAATAAAATATAATTTATTCTTCACGTCTGTCTCCCTTCACCGCATAGCTTCTTCTCTTCAAATTTCACTTTCCCGCATCTTCTTCAACTTTCACGTTTTTTTAGGCACTCTTTCACAACCACCATTTTATGTCTGAAACCAACCCCCATTATTTTATGTCTAGTTGACTGGCTTTCTCTCTCCTAGGTTACGTTTGTGAGAGAATATTCGCTGTGAACTACGATTTTTCAGCTATTAGCCATTAATGTGCTGAAATTATCACAATCAGCAACAAGAATCGGAGAATAATCCAGCCAACCAAAGCAATGAAGCTAGATAAAGCCAAAATGATTGCTGTTTCAGCTTCAGAAAATCAGAAAATCCATGCAAGACACCATTTTAGCTACGTGAGTTTTTTCCCTTGCCTGAGCGAACCCTTGGCTTTTCTTTTCTCTGTTTTTGGAGGTAGGTTCGAGACTTCATTTAACACATCTGTCCTGCAACTGCGATGACCAGTCACCGTGGAAGCTCCGGCGAGCAGAACACAATCCGGAAGACTGAGTTGGAGCTGCTGTCGAACCCACAGTTGGTCGATGTTGAGAGGTACGTGGCTACTGTTATAAATCAAAAGGTTATCAAAGCAGCTACGATACATAACGTTTTGAAACTGGCTTGGGCTCGTTATGGGTCAGTGACAATTTCGAATGTCAAGGATAAGATAGTCATGCTAGAATTCGAGAACGTGGAGGATCGGAATCAAATTTTCGAGATGTCACCTTGGTCCATTCAAGGAAATTGCCTAAGTATACAGAAATTGATGCCTAGGTGTAGCATAGTTCAAGTGAATTTTAGCTGGGTACAATTCTGGGTCCAGGTGCACGACCTAGGATTGGAAAAATTCAGTGTCGAGAATGCCAGGAGGATAGGGAATCAAATAGGCTTGTTCATTGAAACGGAAGAGGGTGTCGAAAACATACAAAAAACTGTGATGAGGATAAAGGTGGAAGTGAACTTCAAGAATCCGTTACTTGCGGGTTTAGGGTGGAGGGATTCAGAAGGAGAAGAGAAGTGGGCAGCCATCAAATATGAGAGATTGTCATATTTTTGTTACGGATGTGGATGCTTGAGACATACTACCCAAGCATGTAGGGAGGAGGTGGTAACATAAGAAGAGGATAAAGAGAAGCCAAGGTATGGACCTTGGACAGCGGGGGTGAGACCGAAGCCACTTCGGTCGAGGAAGATAGGTGGTGGGAGCAAAAGAGGAGAAGCACAGTCGAACTCCCAAAATGTCGAACTTGGTTCGATATGATGAATAAAACGAAGAAAGACGATGATGGAGGGAAACAGAACGTGGAAGGGGAGGATATGCAAACAAGGGAAGATGATAGGGCAGAACAACAGGATCAAGAAAACAGTAGGGTGGTAGGTGAAGGGGCCACGAAAATGAAGGAGGGAAGGGAACATAATGTGATGGATGATCAAGACAAGAGGGGAGCTTCTAACATACACGAGTTGGACCTGAATAATCCTCCAACTGACTACACAATAGTCCCTTATGCAAACGATCAACCTGTGATGCCAGACTCCAATTCATGTTGATAGAAGAACCACAGGAACAAGGAGACGAAAGCCCAAACTGGAGGAGCATGGAGAACCGACTGTACTTGGCAAGGGAGGAAATGGTGGGGCGTATCACCTCGGTGGAGGAGAGGTCAACCAGAACCTGGCGCAGGAGAAGGAACCAGTTGAGGATAATACAACTGTCAGATGAGCCCGAGCAAATGCAAGGAGTGGAACGACCACTGTATTGTGTCGAAACCCCATTGGAATCTCCAAGAGCTGAAGGGATAGGTGATGAGATGGTGAGGTCATCAGGACTGAGCCATTTTCTGAATAAAATGACGCCTAAAAGCCCACGGGATGGGGATGAAAAAGTGATGGATCGAAAAAACGTAAAAACAAAGGGAGCGCAGGGGGAGCCATCAGTGCTGGACAGAGAAGGGGAAGGCGAAGGAAATGGGAA
The DNA here is from genome assembly GCA_946814005.1 of Chamaenerion angustifolium. Classification (NCBI taxonomy): domain Eukaryota; kingdom Viridiplantae; phylum Streptophyta; class Magnoliopsida; order Myrtales; family Onagraceae; genus Chamaenerion; species Chamaenerion angustifolium. The sequence goes on from OX328281.1 coordinate 2,430,270, forward strand.
GTTAAAAGAAAATGCACAGAGGGGTAAGAAAAAGAACACACTGGTTCGAAAGTGGAAGGGGGAGTAGCTATAACAGAGGGGGTGAGTAACGAAGGTGGCGATGAAACTACGAGCTATGTTGGCTGTCCCTCAACAGCCACACGGGATCAATGAGCACGATCGTTTGGAATTGTCAGGGTTTGGGGTCTTCCCTGACAATTCGACACTTGAAAGACCTCAGTGGAAGGTATCACCCGAAAATAATTTGTCTGTTGGAAACAAAAAACGGGGAGACCTTCTGTGAGCGAATAAGAAATCACGTCGGGATTGACTATGAGCACTATGTGGAACCAAGGGGCACATTTGGGGGAATTGCAATTTGGTGGAGAGAGGGCACGGATGTAAGGGTGATGAGATCGACCCCGAAGATGGTCGACACGTGGGTTTTGTTAAAAAAATCAAACAACACCTATGTATATCACTTGGGTGTATGCGGGTACGGATGAGCACAAAAGAAAACAAAACTGGGATAACATTCAGAGCATAGGGAGGGGGCGAACCGACTCTTGAACATGTCTAGGAGATTTCAATGCAATAACTCACCGACATGAAAAAGAAGGGGGCGTAGGAAACCACAGAAACAGATGGAGGAATTCATAGATTTCATCAATGACGTTGAGATGGAAGTTATGGGGGCGAAAGGGCAAAGATACACATGGTGCAATAATAGAAGGGGAGATGAAAGAGTATATGAGAGACTTGATAGGGTGTTAGTAAACGAGAAGTGGGCGACTCAATACTCAAACGCTCAATGCCTTAACGAGATTGTTGTGATGTCTGATCATACACCATTAATCTTGACCACAAAGAGGAGGAGGAGGAGAAGAAGAAGGGGTTTCAGATTTGAGAAGATGTGGCTCGAAAATCCCGAATGTAAGGAAGTAATAAGGAGGGCATGGGGAGAGAACAATGATAGGGAGAGAGGAGGAAGGTTGTGGCCAAAGTTAGGAGGGTGTAGGAGGAAGTTGATGGTGTGGAGTAAGGAGCGCTTTGGTAACAACATGAACGAGATTAGAATGGCGAAGGATAGACTAAGGGAAATAGGTTGTGATAAGCCATCAGTTGACACAATAAAGGAAGAAATACACATAAGGGGATACATCAAAGAACTGTGGAAAAGAGAAGAGATATACTGGAAACAAAGGTCCAGAATACAGTGGCTAAAAAATGGGGACTGAAACACCACTTTCTTCCACTTGACAACAACAACCAGGAGAAGGAGAAATCAAATATCGAGATTACAAAATGGGAAGGGTGAGTGGATAAGCAAAGAGGATGACATAAAAAGGAGGTATGGGAGCATTTTGATCAAGTGTTTCAGACCGAGCAGAATTGCATAAATGAGGAGATGTGGGCATGCATACCGAAGGAGGTTACTGAGGAGATGAACTATGAGCTCACAATGGGGGTAACAAAGGATGAGGTAAAAAAGGCAGTATACCAGTTGGGGGGAACAAAGCACCAGGTCCAGACGGTTTTCCGGGTTTGTTTTATCAAAGGAACTAGGAGGTCGTGGGATCAAATGTGTTCAATGCGGTCAAGGCCTTCCTTGAAACATGTATTTTCCCTCCATCCCTAACCCAAATCGATATTACACTTATTCCGAAAATACCACATCCTATTCATGCCGCTGATTATAGACCCATAAGCTTATGTAACTTCATTTATAAAGTTGTGTCTAAGGTCTTAGTTAATAGACTGAAGGTACACCTCACAGATATGATCACTCCGTTCCAAAGTGCATTTGTGGCAGGTAGACTCATACAGGATAATATCATGGTGGCGCATGAGGTATTCCACCATCTGAGAGCCAGGAAAAATAAGAAGGGGACGGAATGCGCGCTCAAATTAGATATGCAGAAGGCGTACGATAGGGTGGAATGAGAGTTCATATTGACGAGCCTAGAACAAAGGGGTTTGGGCCGAAGTGGATTGAATGGATGCGAGCGTGCATAACAACCTCGGTCTACCAAGTACTAGTGAATGGAGAACAGACGAATCAGATTAGACCAACACGTGGGCTAAGACAAGGGGACCCGTTGTCCCCTTACCTGTTTATTCTAATGGCGGATGTGCTCTCTAGACAGGTGGAATGGGAAATCAAGGAGAAACGACTACAAGGTGTAAGGCTCAAACGGGGATGTACGGAACTCCATCATCTGTCTTTGCATATGACTCTCTATTCTTCATACAGGGAACCATGGAAAATGCCAGGCACGTAAAGGAGATCATAACAAGGTACTGTAGAAGCTTAGGGCAAATAATAAATTAGGCAAAGTCGAGCCTAACTTTCAATAGAGGAGCGGATGAGAGCGTTACAAAGTCCATAGAGGAAACTTTATGTATCTCTAGTACGAATGAATCGGGAAAGTATCTGGGGTTACCCACAGCGTGGGGAATATCCAAACGGGAGGCTTTGGGCTTCTTAAAAACAAGAATCTGGGGCAAACTACATGGATGAATATCCACGACCCTAAACCAGGCTGGGAAAGAGGTACTAATTAAGGCAGTTATAACGGCAATCTCAACATATGTCATGAGTATTTTCAAATTGCCAAAAACGTGGTGCATGGAGGTTAATGCAATGATAGCGAGATTCTGGTGGGGAGGTGGAAATGAGGCCTGAAAGATGCACTGGAAGAGGTGGGATGTTCTGGCAAAGACCAAAGAAGAGGGCGATTTGGGGTTCAAAGAGTTGGAAACGTTCAATGTAGCCTTATTGACAAAATAGGCAGATAGAGCAAATAAGGAGCCGGATGCACTATGGGTACGGGTCTTGAAGGGGTTGTACTATCCGAATGGTGATATCAAATCGGCGAGCAAAGGTGGGCGTTCGTCATGGGCGTGGGCGAGTCTTCTAAAAGGCAGGGATGTGCTCACGAAGGAAGGTGTCTGGACGGTTGGAGATGGTGCACAGATACGAGCTGCAATCGACCCTTGGCTGTACAACAAAGCTAGTTTTCTGGTCGAACCGACCGGGGGATGGGAACAGAACGGCGAGCTGAGGGTGCACGATCTGATTGATAGCACCGAAGGAAGGTGGCAAGAAGACATGCTGCGAAACCTAGCAACACCAGCAGATGTCGAGCAGATCATTAATATCCCAATCCCAATGCAGTCGAGACATGACTAACTCATATGGCCATATACAGAGCATGGTCTCGGTCAGAACTGCATACCATAGGCTAAGAGAGGCAACAGAAGGAAGGCCAACCAACATCAACAACCATGGGTGCAAGTGCCTTACCTGTAATGACAAACTTAGTTAGGAGAGGAATGGATGTAAGTTCGAACTTTCGGATGTGTGGGCAGCTGGAGGATGTGAAACACGTAATGTATGGTTGTGGATGGACAAAGGAGGTCTGGAGTGAATGCCTTGGAATAACAGAGGAGCAGCACACAGGACGATCGATGATGGCGTGGCTGACAGAGAGGAGCACCGAACGGGTAGGAGCAATTCTGCAGAAGGAGGCGAGGTGGAGTTTGTGCTTGACAACATGGTGGAAGGTGTGGCGGGCCAGATGCAAGGTTGTGTTTGAAGAGATACAACCGATACTAGGAGAAGTAATTGAGGAAAGCAGTACCGAAGCTGCAGAGGTTATACAAGCACGAGCAACAACACAAATGTCAACCAGACCGGTGGCGAACCAGAAATGGGAAAAACCGGAAATGGGTTGGGTGAAGATCAATTGCGATGCTTCATAGTGCCGGAATATGAGAAGGGGCGGGATCGGGGTCATAGCAAGAGGAGAACACGGAAACATGATAGGTGGGGCGAATAGGCAACTGTCAGGCTGGAATATTGAATCACTAGAAGCGGAGGCGATCCTTATGGGTGTGTCTCTTGCAAAGGATAAAGGGTGGACGAATATAATCATGGAATCCGACTCCGAGAAGATAATGCATATGATACAAGGAAAAACGAACAACTGGAGATATGAGGCAATTTGCTCGAAGATATGAGCATGAGCAAATATGTTCGAGGTAATACATTGATTGATAATTAGACGTACAACAAACGAGTGCGCTAATTGGATTGCCAAACAGTCGAGATTGGGAGTGCGGTTACAAAATTGGGTGTTACAACCCCCACTCCCACTATGTTTACTTTTAAGTAGTGATCGTAATGATACTCTTGGGAACGGTTCAGAAGTTTGAATGAATGTCGTATGTTTTGAACAAAAAAAAAATTATGTCTAGTTATTCCTTTCTTATTATTACCTACATTAGCTTTATCCTCCTCCAGTGCTGGCTCACCTTCACTAGGAACCAACCATCACAAACGCAATTATGTCTTCATTCTTTTCGAAGTCCAGCACCAACAGGCACCATAACAACGACCACTTGAAGTCGTCGATCGTCACCACTGCGATGGCTGTCAACAAGGGCAGGAGCAGTGTATCTGCTGTAAGGAAGGCCATCAATACTCTCGGGACGAGCAACCCTAACATCACGGTTGTCCACGTCATACGCAGACACGTCCATCGTCTTCATCCCTCTCTACGACGAAGAAGAAGACCACCATGCTGAAGGAGAAGAAGACCACCTGCAGGCGAGAGTCGCTTTGAAGCTAGGTACATATCGCTTCGAAGCTCCTAGTATTGTTCCCCACCCTGCATTTCCTTCACTGGACCCCAGTACTGTTCGCAGTCGCTCTTGCTCCTCCCTTCTGACGTTCTGGCTAAACCATATGCTAGACTTCGCGTAAATTACATGGTGTCCCGACTCGATCTCAAAGTGATGTAGTAGTTCCTTGGCTCTATGGATGTTTTCTGATGAACCTTCCAAGAGGAGAGAGTCGTCGTTTGCAAACTAGGTGTGAGAGTGGCCGGCTAAAAAACCGTGATTTTTTTTTGAAATATTCATATTTTTTACGCCTCAATATATTTTGATCCGCGAAAAATATAGGTTTATAAAAATAATAATTATTTATGACGGCTCAACCAAAAGTGCCGCCATAATTATTTTGGCGGCACTTTTGATTTTGGGTCGGGAATTATCACGGCTCATTTTATATTGAGCCGTGATAATTGTCCTGACGCTTAATGTCGCAGCTCAAATTCATTTGAGCTGTGATAAATTAACGGCTGGATTTTTCAACCGTTAAAAATATCTATTTTTGCCGGTATTTGACATTCCTCCCGTAGTGTAAGGAAGAACCTTAAATGATTTAAGAGTATAACAGTCGGATTCACTCACAATTTCGTACTTTTGAGACAGTTGAATAATGCGCACGTCTTAAGTCTAACAAACACAATGATATTTTTGTGTCATGTTCGTGTTTAAGTTTAAATTACGCGTGTACAATAACACAATAGCAAGGAAAAGTATGTGTGTGTCGGGCATGATAGCATGAAAATTATGTATAAATATAATTGAGTTTTATATTATATTATATGATTGAAAATTTATATTTTATGTGATACAATTTTGCAAAATAAGGACTCGTGTCTAAACAACAAAAAGATTAGACACTTTTACTCACTTTCGTTGAATTCAATAACCCTAACTCACTTTCGTGTCAGAGCACTGCATGAGGAACAACTGAAGTTACCAAAGAAACAGAGCACGACAGGACAGAACCGCGACAGCAGAGGCTTGGAAAAACCAGAACAGGACGAGATAGCCATCAACTGTGATGCTGCATGGGATCCACGAACGAAGGAAGGAGGCCTCGGCGCTGTAGCAAGAAATGCAGAGGGTACACTGGTTGGAGGCACAAACCGCAGAACAAATGGCGACAGGGTGGAAGAACTGGAAGCACAGGCAATCGAAATGGGGATCGAACTTGCAAAGGAGCACGGATGGCACAAGATAACGATACAGTCGGACTCGGAGATTGTCATACAACAACTCAAAGGGAACAACCACCATTGGCGAATCAACCAAATCTGCGAAAATATCAAACGAATGGCGGAAGACATCGGAATAGTGAAATGGAAAGCAATCCCACGTACATCTAACGAATGTGCAAACTGGATAGCTATTCAAACTAGATTGGGAGTGTGTCAACATGATTGGGTCCGTAGACCCCCACCCCCACTTAGAAATTTTATTCGAATTGACTGTAATTTGAATTGCATGAACATCAGAGATTTTTTTTTTTTGACCATCAACGAGATATCACTTCCATAAATGAAAATCATCCGGTTACATAGAATTGTCTAAACTCACGAAAATACCAAGGTCGGATGGGGGTCTTTCGACCCAATCCAGAGGACACACCCCACGACTCGCCAAACAAGCGATAAAGTCCGCGCATTGGTTAGCTATCCTCGGGATAGCCTCCCAAGTCACCGAATTAAAAGACGACGCTAAGGCACGAATATGCGTAGAGATAGCGATGATCCTCCACACCGTATCCGTACCTCGAATATGACTAATGACAACCTCCGCATCCGACTCAATCGAAATGTCTTGCCATCCCTTATCCCTAGCAAGATGCAATCCTTCGAGGATTGCCATGGCCTCCGCCTCCTCCACCGAGCTCCCCATAATGGATCCATGTCGGCCTCCCACAATGTTCCCCAAGATGTCTCTCGCAATAATGCCAATGCCCCCGAGTCTAGTGGACGAACACCAAGCCGCATCACAGTTGATTTTGATGAAGCCCGGTGTCGGTCTCGCCCATCTGTTCCTCCCATCCGTCGCTCGAGCATTGGCTTCTCTACGGCGCCTGATGTTTTGCTTTTCCAATTCCATCTCAGCCAGCGAGTTCCGGATCTCCCTAATAACCGCCCCGGGGTTGATCTGTTTTCCTTCGAATACGAGCTTCGATCGAGGCTTCCATATCGCCCAACTCGTAACCATAATCTTCTCCCACTCGTCAGCCCGTGAAGATGATGTCGATGAAAGCATAGTGTCCCCCGTGTGCCCCGACTGTGTTTGCCGACCAGCAGGCCCCCACAGCCAGGTTTGCACCAGCATCCGCTGCTCCTCTGTGTGTATGTTCATGATCTCCATCCACAGCTGATGTGTCCATGAGCAGCCAAGGATCATATGGTCCACGGTTTCCTCCTCGTCGCACAGCGGGCATGAGCTCGAGATGGGGACTCCACGCCTAGTTAGGTTCATGCGAACAGGCAACACGTTAGAAACTAATTTCCAGGTGAAAACCTTTACCTTATGTGGAACATTTGCCTTCCAGATATCAGCCCAAAGCTCGTTCGAACGAATCGAGTTCCTGCCACCAGCGTCGCCCATGTCCAGACCCTTGATACGGTGGTAAATCGATTTAACCGTCGCTCGACCACTCCTTGTGAAAGGCCAGACCAACGAGTCTGCAGCACCATCTGATCTGATCTGCACATTGAGAATGTGTGGTGCAGCCACTGGTCCAACCTCCCTGAGCACAGTCAGCTCGTCCCATCCTGACGAGCATCCAGACATCAACGAGGCCACACGGTGATCAGCATTTGTCTGTGATAGGTCTTGATTGGGCAGTCTGAAGTCAGGCATAGTTGGGACCCATCTATCACAGAAAGTTCTGACCGAGCTGCCATCCCCAACTGTCCATACAGCATGGTCCTTAAGCGTGTCCCGACCCATCAAGAGGCTCGACCATCCCCATGACGCACGGCTCCCCTTCTTGGCCTGCATAAAGGTCGATCGAGTAAAGTAAATACCTTTAAGAACCTGAACCCAAAGGGCGCCCGGTTCATTCATAGCTCTCTCGGCCAAACTTGTAAGCAATGCCACGTTGAAAGATTGGAGCTCTTTAAAACCGAAACCCCCCTCCATCTTTGATACCGTCATGACTTCCCATCTCCTCCAATGGATCTTCCTTACCCCTTGTTTCGACCCCCACCAAAACCTTTCTATCATAGCGTTAATCTCGGCACACCAAGTTTTGGGAAGATGGAAGATACTCATGGCATAAGAAGGGAGAGATGTGACCACCGCTTTGATCAAGACCTCCTTACCGGCATTGTTAAGAAGTTTGTTGCTCCAACCATTGATCTGGTCTCTGATTCTCTCCTTAATAAAGGACATAGCTTCCCTCTTGGACCTACCCCAAACCGTTGGTAAGCCTAGGTAGTGTCCCGGATTGGTCACGGTTTGGACACCCAACCGACCCGAGACCTCCTGCACCATCTCCTCATTCGCTCCATCACAAACAAACAGACTGGATTTGGTTAGGTTGATCGCCTGGCCAGATGCCTCACAGTATGAGTCCAGAACCTGTTTTAAATTTCTGGCATTGTCTCCCGCCCCGTTGAAAAAGAATAGCGAGTCATCAGCGAAAAACAAGTGATGTATGGTGGGGCACCCTTGTTTCGGCCTAATCCCCTGGATAAGTCCCCTATCCACCTGTGTCTCCATCATTCTAGATAAAACATCAGCTACAATGATGAAAAGATAGGGAGATAACGGGTCACCCTGTCTCAGGCCTCTAGATGGCCGGATTACTCTTGACCTTTTCCCATTGATGTTAACTCTGTACGTGACCGAAGATATGCATGCATTGATCCATTGAGTCCACCTCTCCGAGAAACCCCTCCTCCTAAGGACTTCCAAGAGGAAATCCCACTCCACTCTATCATATGCCTTCTTCATATCGATCTTGAGTGCACATTCCCCTATCCCTCCATCACCCCGACCTCGACCCCTGGTCTTGAGATAATGGAACATCTCATGAGCAATGAAAATATTATCATGAATCCTTCTCCCTGCCACAAATGCACTCTGGTTTTGTGAAATCAGTCCCGGCAAATAGCCTTTCAGCCTATTTGCCAGTACTTTAGAAATAATCTTATAACCAAAATTACAAAGACTGATAGGCCTGAAATCCGAAGCAGTACAAGGGTTTTTACATTTAGGGACAAGGGTGATATCAGTTTGGTTCAGAAAGGAAGGCATGATACCTGATGTGAGGAAGACGTTGACGGAGGTGACGATGTCTGGACCGGTGACGCTCCAGTTCTTTTGAAAGAAGTACCCCGAGAAACCATCCTGCCCCGGAGCCCTAGACCCCCCCCCCCCCCCCCCATTTGAAACGTCGCCTCCCGGACCTCCTCGGGCGAAGCTGGCCTCAATAGGGAGATATTCATGTCTTCAGTAATCTGGTTCGGAATACAGTCCAGAGTCCCGCCAAACTGAGGAGTCCCCCTTGGGTTTCCCCTATCCGATCTGAAGAGCTCATTATAGAACTCATAAACCTCTCTCACTATGTTCCTCTCGCCATCGATCCAAGTCCCACTGTCATCCCTTAAACGGATAATTTTGTTGCTCCGCCTCCTAGCAACCGTTGATTGATGGAAGAACTTTGTGTTTTTGTCTCCTTCTGTCAACCATTTAATTCTCGACCTTTGCCTCCAATAGATTTATTCATGTTTCCATAAGGCATCGATCCTAGATTTAAGAGCGCGTTCTTCCCCTTGGCCTGCCTCATCTAGCACCCGATACCCCAACACCGAAAGAGCCTCTCGCGCTTTGTTGATCTCCTTGACATTGTTTTTAAATTCAGATCTGCTCCATTGGATAAGTGCTCTCCTACAGACCGAGAGCTTCGGCTCAAGATCCCGGGCCGATGATACCGAACCGGTGCTTTCCCACGCCCCTTTAATAATGTCAAAGCACTCCCTTCGTTCGAGCCACATTTGCTCAAACCTAAACCTTCTTCGACCCTTACTGTCACAGAAATTCAGAATGAGCTCAACCGATGAATGGTCGAAACCGATTGCGAGTCCGTTAACGCACTGTGCTTTCGCGAATTTGAGGCACCAACTCAGATTAGCTAGAACCCGGTCCAACCTCTCCATGATCTGATCATTACCCCTTCTGTTATTGGACCACGTATGCATTTGGCCCTTGAACCCCAGGTCCTCCATATGAATATCCTCGATCAATGAAGTGAAACAGTCTATCTTGAACTGGTCTTTGCGTCTCCCACCCACTTTTTCGGAGTGGCTAGCAATCTCGTTGAAGTCACCTACGCAAATCCAAGGCTCTCTCCTATTGACCCCCCAAATGCCTAAGTGACAAAAAAAAAACTCACTTTCGTGTCTAAATATTAATAATATTCTTATCTCTACAAATTTTTATGGTTGACAAAAACTATACCACTAGTCGACGTGAGAAAATCCAATGGCGTCACAAAAACAATATCCAATTGGACAAAAAATATATATTAGAAAATACATTAACTACTGCAAACAATTAAAATTAATGGAGAGGAGAGGAGAGGCGTGACTTTAAAATATTGCCAAAGGCCAGATGTCTTCTCCTGAAGCCAAGAAAAGAAACTACCCTTCCAAGACTGGATGGATTATACAATATATATATATATATATATAATATTTAAAGAATATATAAGTGTAAGTTATTTTTTTTTTATCAAAATACTCGTTTCATTGATTAGAAATAAAACGGTAAGTGTAAGTTATTAGATAGTTAACTTTTATTTATTTTTATATAAAAGTGTTCGTAAGTTAGAATAATATATAAAATGTTATGTATTTTTGTTAAGATACTAAAATAAAATATTGTAATAAATAAGAATAAATCTTGATGTTAAAAATATATATATGCATTAAACAATATAATGTGTATATTATTTTAAACTCATTCTATTTTAAACTCATTCTAGATTATACATGTGTTCTATTGTGACATGTGTCAAAATAATAGAAATTTATACCTTACATTATTAATTTAATCATATATATTATTATCTAATATGTTATTATCATATTTAATTAATTTTTTTATTTAAATTTATTATTTCTTACTCTTGGATCTGTATACGTCAATTGTTTTTTTTTTATAATTATGGATTAAAATAACCGCTAAATGTGACAATTAATCACCCAAGTTCAAAATACACCAACAAAATTAACTAACTTTAACAACTCGCGAAACAGAAGAGTCCACAACGTCTTTCCGGAGCGCGATAATAGTTTCCTTCGGAGGAGAGCTATGAATTTCAAACACATGTCTCTGATTGAGCGTCATACCCGCCATGATATCCGCAACTGCATGCCGCATGGTTTCGAATTTTCAGCACCATAAGGTGATACGGTATGCTCCTTCCTATTATTTTAACGATAATAGATTGCTCGTACCTTTTTTGTATTCTTGCTTTCTCATATCTGGATATGGTATATGAAAGTTTCCCATTCGAGTTCTCTTCATCTTGGCCTGTTGTGGGAAAAGATTCTGACGAGTTCGAACATTCTCGATAGAATGCATTTTTGTATGCGCCCGGAACAATCCCAGTGAGTTTTTCCTTGTAGGAGGTGGAACTTGTAGCTGTCTTTGGTGCAATTTCTTCAATGACTTGCAGATTCTGCAGCTGATTTTTCTTGAATTTTGTATTGCTGTTCAAAAGTTCTGCAGTCTCAACTGCAGTAAGAGAATGTGTGATTAACGTCAATTGTCAGTCATACGTGTTCTAGTCTTGTTAATAAAGAAAAATAATGTTATAATAGCATTAAATTACTTCTTTATGGTCCGATGCATCTCTAATAAAATAATTCAAATACTAATGCATTTTATGTAATAAATTATTAAAAATATATATAATTAATCCCTTCCTGACCGGGCAAGCTTAAGTTTCGTTATTTGCCTAAAAAGATCATCAAAAGAAAAGACTAAATAAGGTTTAAAAAAAATTACTATATAATCTTGAACGAAAATATAATATCCATCCTTATAAATATACGAAACATGTATTTTTCACAATATATATTGCATAATAAATATAAAATAATCAGAATAAGAACATAAAAAAGTGTTGCAATCCCACGAAAAAGCTCGGGAATTTGGGTGGTGGCTAGATTCAATTGAAGGGGAAGGAAAAACAATAGTGAAATCCACGTCATACCTTACATCTCTCCCCACACATTGTCTTGTCTACACATTTTATTTCTTTTGAATATATATACTTTAATTGCCACCACGAATTTTATTATTTTGTTTTTAAATTTCTTCAAAATATACATAATGATTCATTTGACTTATCCATTCATTCATATTTAGTAAACGTAGGAAATAATAATAATAAACTATGAACATACGAATTGTATTTTTTTAATGAGATCATTTTTTCTGTTAAATTTAAATAATTCAAAATTAATATACTATTTCTTTAATGGATTATATTAATTTACTCCCATGTGAGTTGAGATTCAGGTGGAGTCTGAATTGGAGTCCCATAATATGGGTCTGAATCCAAATCGCAATACATGCGTACGAGCAATTGTTAGGATCAAACACTCAATTTGATGAATAAATTGAGAAGTAATTCAGTTTTTCATAGAGGAAAGGAAGAGAAAAAAAAGATTGGTAACACCCAATTGGGTAACCTCCACGCAGTTTGACAAAATATATTAATGATCAGACTCCTATACCTAACAGCAATCGCAATGCTTCCAAGATGTTGAACTATTTTTGTTAATTTGATAAACTAATTCAGAAAAAATTGAAGAAACAAAATACATTCTATTTATTGTCATAAAGTGATAATTTATCGATGTTGGTAAATATAAATATATATACATCTAACATTATCGTATTTTCATTTTAAAACATAAATACTATCATAAGCATGCTATAGAAAATATCATAAACTTCATAGGTTATACTAATAAAGATAATTATTTATTTAGTAACTTATGTTGACTAATATTACTTTTTATCCACATTTATTTTATTTATTCGTTTATAATTTAATGTTTACAAACTTTATTTTTTGTTTAAATCTTAATTTACTACGTATGTAATTAATGTATGAGTTAAAGTATAAAAAATAGGGTTAATGGTCAATGTGCCCCCCTAAAGTTTGGACAAAATTTAAGAATTCCCTTTAATGTTTAAAATTTTAAATTTTAGTCCTAATGTTTGGACGAAATCAAAAATCTTCCATTTCCGTCATAACACTGTTTATTTGAGACGGTAAACCGAACATGTGCTCTGCACGTGCCTTTACTTAAGTTGAAAAGACGCAATTGCCCTTACTTTGACAAACTTTAGGGGGAATATGAAACAAGTTCAATACATTAAGAGAGATAGTTAATCCATCTTGAAAATTTCAAGAATATCGAATCTTCATTGCAGAACCAAAAACCAGTTTCATACAGCAACTTTACATACTTCATAACGTACTTCTTACATGATTCATTACAAATACACTATACCAATCGAATATCAACCGATCGAACTACCAAAGGCAAACGCCCATCTAACTCATCCTTAATCTGAGTACTACCATGGTTCGCTAGAGAGAGAGATGGGGAAGAATGGTGGCGGGAGAAGGACGGGAGAATAACAATTTCTACATAAGGATATGTTCTACGGAAGGGAGAAGGAAGAGAGCGAGAGATGGGGAATGATATGTTCTACGGAAGTCCAAATTATGGGCGAAAGCTTGAAGAACAACTTGAAGTTCCATGGAGGACATTTTTTTCCATTTAATATAAAAAAAGTCACGTGATTTGCACATGATGACATTCCTATTAGTGTTAAACGGAAATTGGACGGAATGGGTGGATTTTTTATTTCGTCCAAACATTAGGACTAAAATTTAAAATTTTAAACATTAAGAGAGATTCTTAAATTTTGTCCAAACTTTAGGGGCACATTGACTGTTAACCCTAAAATATATCATGTTTTAAAAGTAAAGAATATGTTGGAAATCTCGAATGGATATATGGTGGTTGATCTTTCGAATTGTATGCTTGGATTATTCTGAAGTCGTGACGACACTTTCAGATTGAAACTATTTGGAGACACCCAAACTTTCAATCAGATAAAATCAGAATACTGAACTAGAACTTGAGAAGGATTGTGAATGTTTTTGGATGAGTTTTTGGATATCACCTATGCCCAATTTATAGTGTTTGGCACACCATTTGGATGAGACACTTTGCCCCTTGGAAGAGACACAACATCCCTTGATTCAAGGTATGCAACATTTCAGCCATTATGTGACCTTTGGTTTCAAATTTTGGCTCCAAAATCAAAGGGACACCTTACGAAGATTCTAGCCATGGTTCGGCCCCTAGCCAATGGTTCTAAATCAAGTGTCCAAAAATCGAGAATTTTGAGGTTAAAAAGTTAAGTCATTAATTCCAAAAATTCAAATTTACAATGAATTTTTAGAATAGTGACCCCAGCCAGGGACGCTGCCCCTTTGACCCCCATTGTCTCATCTCTAATCAACCGATGAATCTCCGATACAATGAATCATAATATACTTAAACAAGCGTGCACTCCGCACCCTACTAACTTGTTTAATGAGATATTATGATCTCATTGGTCAACTAGTCAATCCAATTACACTAAAATATATAACAGAATATATCTTTTAAAATTAAGCAATGAAAAATAGTAAAATTTGATTAACTAATTATATTCTAAAAACGTAAATAATTATTTATATATTATAAAAAGAAAATGAACTGAAAGTACAGAGAAAAACGTACCGAATATGTAATTTATATAAGAAGTATTCACTTGGTGAATGGAGAGTGGCCACTGGCGCGGTGCGTGGCTGAGGTGGTGCTGACTGACTTGACTGGTCAGTGCTTCTCGATTTGTTGAGAAGAGAGAGAAAGAAGGTTCGGTGGGGACCACACCGACCCAAATGCGGCGAGACGCAGCATATTGGATGCTACCAAAAAAAACATTTCCAACGGTGGTGGATGGTCGTGATGTTAGTGCATGCTCTTATCACAACTACTCTTTCATTCTTTCTTTAATTTTTTTCAATTATATTTTCTATTCTTTTTAACTTGGAAAATTTATGGTAAAATTAGATATCATCTTTCATTAATAATATCCAATTTAATTTAGTAGGAAAGGTGGTTATAAAAATTTAATTAAAAATCATTTATTTATTATTGTCTAGGGTTTAATTGCTTAAGATACTTATTTATATGAAACTTGTGACTACCTAGTAATTCATATAGAGGCTTCAACTTTATGTGGCACAAAGTTTACTTAATGAAGTTAAATGTTAAAAAAAAAGTTCATTTCCAACTAGAGACAAAGTCGACACATGGACGGGTAGAACAGAAGTCAGAAATTTATTTATTTATTTATTTGGGTCAATTAAAATGACTGGGCTAGTAGTGGCGATCATAGGCTCATCCCGCTACATAATGTCTGGGCTTTCCTGTTAATATCTGTGAATTCTATCGTCCTCTACCACATCTGAGAACAACCAGCGATTTGCACTGACTCCGTCAGTGTTGTAAGAATTAAATTAAGGTTAAACAATTAAATTAAAGTTCAGAGAGACGATCTCAAACTTTACCCAAGTAAATAGAAACTAATTATATTTTTTAATTTAAAATTACACAATGCGAAAAGTTAAGGAGAACAATTGTCCCCCTCATCCCAACATGCCTACACGGACGATGGGACATTTGTTCCTCTTTAATTTGCACGTGGTTTAAATTTTACCCTAAAAAATGAATATACTTTCAATTCTACTCTTTCAAGCCTTCTATTAGCATGTTCGTCTTTTATTAAAAAAAAATCCTTAATGCCAAGAAAACACTATACTACATACATACCATTGTTATCGGTGGTCGAGCGGATGTATTGTGGGCGGGTTCGGTCGACGAGATCGAGGCCCAAGCGGTGTTCCATGCGGTTCAACTGGCCATCGACATGAGGTGACCGAACGTGATTATAGAGACGGACGCCATGAATATTGTTAACCATATTCATGGGCGTGACTTTGTTTGGAGAATTGGTCCCATTTTGTCTAATGCGATTTCCCTATCATCTTCGATTAGAGAAATCGCATGGGAGCATGTTCCACGATCCGCGAATGAATGTGCGGATTGGATAGCAAAGAGTGTGTTAGCGGGGTCGTGTCCCACGGATTGGGTGTCCTCACCCCCGACCCCTTTATTTCGTTGTATTGTTTCGGATAACATTTTGTGTGCGGGTTCAAACCCGGTTGTCGATTAATGAAGCAGTATTTCTTTGGCCAAAAAAAAACATACATACCATTGGACTAATTATATACACACACAACTCTTTATATACACTAGGGATAACATATGCAATAAGACTTCAAAATTAACCTAATGATGGTTACAAGGAAAAAAATGTAAACATATTTAGGTAAATTAGTAAAATTTATATTAATAACTGATAAAAAAATGTTTTCCAAGCTAGTTAAAGGGTTTTAATTGTTATATTTACATTGATATATGTTTATATTCATTCAATACCTAAAGCTAAACGATTGTATTTATTTGGAAATTGATTTTCTAACCCATAATGAAGTTACACGACGCAACTTGCAATATATATTATATTGGGCTTAGTGTAGTGTGTGTGATGTTGATTGTGGGGTCCATCCACTCCCAAGATAGGAGGAGACCAGTGGGTCCCCTTCTTCCCATAAGCGGAGGAACCCTATGTGGAGGTGGAGGAGACCTAAATTTGTGTTTTTTTTTGGCCAAAGAGGAGACCTAATAATAAATACTTATATTCACCCTATTTAAATAAGTTCACTGTCTGCGCGTAAAATGTTTTTAGAATCGAATTAAAGGATAAATTAAAACAGTAAATTTAAATTATTATTTAATTATTAGATAAAATACGACTTTCCGTAATATAAATGACATGGTTTTCTACTTTCTTTTATATTAAAAACTATTATATAATATATTTATTAAAAATGGATCATAAGGAAAACTACAGTTGCAGGCTTGCAGCCTTGCAGGAGTACTATTATAATAATAATAATAATAATAAATATAGAAAAAATGGGTTGTGAAAGAAGACAGCTAAAACCGACGTTGATAATTTGATAAGGAGACAGTACCATAATAGAGATGTAAAACCATACAAACTTTCCATAATAGAGACGTACCATTGTTAGTTAGTTGTCTCTTTGGGTTGTGTAATTTAAACTTGAGTGATTAGTTTGTCACCTATAGCGGTTTTTAATCCATAATTATAAAAAAAAAACATTCAAACTTTGTGGGGGGACTCCATTAGTATATATATATATATATTCATAACGATGTTATTTTCAATATAGAGTATATTGATTAAATTAAGTATGAAAATATTTTATCAAACTGTTCCCTAAACCATTATAAACGAATCATCAAGATATAGAACACTTTATCCGGTCTACAGTGCACGTAACACACCCCTTCGGAGTCACCGAAAGCCGCCTCTTCCATCTGTCAACACTCTCTCTCTCTCTATATATATATATGTATGTATATATTATATGTAAGCTTCTAGAATATATGTGTGTGTATAATTATATTATGAAGTGAGGTCCAAGGCGAAAGGGGTCGAAACTTCACCAAATCGACAGAAGAGCCTACCCCACTTTCACCAGTTATACTTGGCCAAAAAAAAAACTTTCACCAGTTATTATTATTTTTCTTATATATTTAATAATAATAATGATAATATATAAAAATTAAAAAGTATTGGTTGTATTGGATAACCATGGAGAGTTTAGGGTTAGGGGTCGTTGAAAGGACGGAGTTAGGCTGACGCGAATAGCGGGGACGCTAACGCTAACAACGATTAATACAATTATTATATATAAATATTCCTGAAAAGAGAAAATTATAATTAAATTAATATATATAAGTTTAAAATTGTGTGATACTGAATTTTTCTAAATTTCAATGGAGAGTTTTTTTCTTCAAAATAAATTAAAAAACGGAAATCTGACTATCTGAGGCCATTTGATTATTTTATGTTATTTAAAATAAAAATCAAATATCGTCACTCCCTTTCCTAAGCATGACACCGAAGATTAGTATAATAGTAGTGAAGTAGAGATTTGGTATAATTTATTTATTTGACCTTCCTAATGACTTGAGCTTAATTCAATGTTGAAATTTTAACCTAACAATTACAGTTATCCATATCATGTTGTACCTACCTCTTCCATTAGGGTTCCAATTGGTTCATTTTTTTAAGGTCGAGTCAGTTATCATACTTATCCATTCAACTTCCAGATGGATGGCCAAAAAACAAAAAACACTTCTAGGTGATATATAATTAATTATTACCTTTTAACAACAAAAAATAATTAGTGTTTTTTATGTATTTAAAATAGAGAATATATGTTCTCAAAGTTAACATGAAAGAATGCTATTAAAAATAGGAATCACGTTTTCAAAATTTAAATGCTAATATTTTCCAACCTCTGTAGTTTTATTTTCTTAGACCATATTTTACACATGTTCTAATTTCTACTAGAAAGGAAAGATACTTTTGGAATAAGAATGCTTAGTAATTACAGTTCAGAATATTTCAATTTCATCTTTAGTTTATCACTTTTCATTCACTTTCGAAATAACTAATAGTTTATTTTTTTTTTTTTAAATTGAGTAATATTTAATTTTTTACTAATATTTTGAAGGGTAATTGTAATTAATGGAAAAATAAAAAATAAGAATAGTAATGATTTATTCAAGTCATATTATCAAGAGACAAAAGGGGGATGAGCAACAAGAAGATCACCGACAAACTATCATTTTTCCCTCTTAACAATCGAAGAGAAATCCGGCGCCGGTGAATTACAAAACCTCGCCGGAATCGGAATCCCGGGATCGGAACATTTTCCACTTATCAGGTAAAAAGAAATAAAAAAGAAAAGTAATTAATTAGCGGAATTTTACAGCAAAATTCTGCGTGACGTCATGTGTCAGATCACAGGAAGCGGAGCAACGTTATGTCGTTCGCTCTCTCGCCGAAGCCGCTCTCGAAGCATGTCGTTGTGGTTGTGGTGGTGCCGGACTCCTCGGAGTTCATGGACGGACTATGAGGCCGCCGCCACGCTGCCTCCATCTTTCTGAAAGGTGCCGTCTTTGTGGCCGCCGTCATAGACATCCTCGGCGTCAACCTCAGGTCCAGATCGATCTGCTGTACCGACCCAACTGCGGCGGCGGGTTCCTCCACTTTCTTTCGGTTCGATCTAGAAGTGGAGAACCGAGACAGGTTGCTGTTGGGACTCTTCCACATATCTAGGCACGAGACCTCGCCCTCGTCGGAGGCCTCGTCAGCGGGAGACGATCCCTCCATGAGCTCCGGCATCGGCCGTACAGTTCCACCACGTAGCACCGTCTCAACCGCCGCCTGGCAAATACTCCAGTTCCCCGTCCACATCAGCCCCACAGCACCGTTCACTGGATTCACTGTTCTTCCACACGCTTCGAATAGCAGAGACTGAAACAACGCTGCAAATCCAAAATTCCGATGTTAAAAAATAAAAATACACAGATCTATAAACTGCTGACAAGCTTAAAAATCCAGAAACCGTACCAGGACGTTGAGATTCAGGGACGGCGGAGATGAAGGACATGAGTCCGGCGCGGCCGAAGAACTTGGCCACGAATACGGTGGCGTGGCCTTGTGCTTCTGGGCTCTCAATCCACTGCAGACACGACCGTAGTATGCACGATTCGCTGCATCCTTTCCGCAGAACTCGGCAACCATTGCAGCTCATGATTGATTCCCTCCAGTTGCTTTAACCCTAAGGAAGTAGCAAAACAAAGCAGAGAGAGAAGAAACTGGGGTTGATGAGTAAGGGGATGAAGATATATAGAGGAAGAAGAAGAACAGAAAGGTGGGTGGGTAGAGTTAGGGTTGAGTAATATTTGAGAAAGTGGGTTTGTGGGGTGGTTTAAAGTAGTTAACCATGGTTAGTTACTCTTTTTTTTTTATATATATAAATAAAATAGAATTATGGACGCAATCTTTCATTTACTTATACCGATATGTTAAGAATACACCAATAACATTGTCTCGTCACAGCGGCGGATCTGGTAACCCAAGCAAGTGGGTTCCCATTCCAAAGCAGTTCGGTTTACTAAAGTCCTTGTTCCAAATGAAGTCCTCAAGTGGGGTCCCAAGACCCCACTTCTTGTTAACCAGATCCGCCACTAGACTCGTCACTAGTATACTAAATTTGCCTACTTACAAAATACAATACATTTCCACGTTCTATCTAATTTTCTAAGGAGGGTAAGTCTTAATTTTCTTTATTAATTGTTTAATGGATTTTATACGTAGTATACACTAATAGAGTTTCCTAACTAAGGACATGGTTAGTTTCTTAACCACTTGGAATTGTTTTTAATTGTTAAAAGTTGAATTGAAGAGTGGAGAAGATGGTGGAGGGAGGAAGAGAGAGAGAGAGATTCCAAAGAGTTGGGCGAGGAGCGGCTCCGTGTTTCCGCATTGTGGTTTGTAACCTCCGCCGTTGGATTCTCCAATACACCTTTGTATAGTATAGTGCCTTTCCTTTCCTTTCATTTCTTTAATTAATTAATTAATAATAATAATATTCTTAGTGGATTAATGGATGGATATATTTGCTCTTTCGACTTGCGGCAAAATTTGGAATCATTTTATTTTTGTTTTCTTCCTCTTTTTCAGGTTGCGGAAAAGGAATATCTATTTTTATTATTAATTTACAAAAGATAAAACTAAAGGTACCACCGAATATATATATATATATATATATATATTTAAAGGTAAAATACAATTTTATTTCTAACGTTTGGACATAATTAGAGAACGCCATAATGTTGGCTTTTTAAAAAATTTGTTATTTAATGTTTAGTTAAAATATATTTTTAAAATTACAAAAATAATAAGGGAGATTCTATTTGCAGACTACAGACCACTTTTGTTGAAATACTAAAATGCCCTAATAGCATTTTACATATTTGTCCTTACTAATTTTAAGGAAATTAATTATTAAATCGACCTCATATTTTCATAGTTATTAAATTGTCTCCATATTATCAAAATGGTGAAAAATTATGCTTCTGGCAAGTTTTGAACCCTAGACCTCTTACATACAAGCTAAAAGTTTTACCACTATACTAGTAATTCTAATTGCTTCCTTATATATTTCAAATATAGTTATTGAATCAACTTTCATATTATTGTATTAAACATCTCATATTTATTTATTGATACTCTTTAGTAATTAACATTTGTTCAACGTTGTTTGTTTAATTATAGTTTTAATTTAATTATGTATCTGCTAATAATTGTTTTTTAAAATTATTGAAAAATAAGTAATTTTCTAAATTTAGTATTTATAGATTACCATAATACTCTTTTGAAAGAAAAAAAAATCAACAATCTCTAAAAAAACAGAAAGACTATAATATGTAGATAATTAAATTAGAAATCTAACACATATAATGTTAAGTTTCAATTTTCCCTTCAACCATAAAATTTGGTCATATTTATAAAAATTGTCAAAAATTACCCACACTACTTTGACCAAATTTTATAATTGATAAGAAAATTGAAACTTAACACCATATATGTCGTTGGAGTTCTAATTTAATTATCTAAATATTATAATCTTTCTGATTTTTTTAGAGATGGTTGAAAAAAATATTTTCAAAATGAATATTCTGGTAGTCTATAAATACTAAATTTAGAAAATTACTTATTTCTCAACCATTTTAAAAAATTAATCAGTATATACATAATTAAATTATAATTAAACAAATGTTAATTAGTAAAGAGCATCAATAAATAAACATGAGGTGTTTAATACAATAATATTAGAGTTGTTTCGATAACTATATTTGAAGTATATAAGAAATCAATTGGAATTACTAGTATAGTGGTAAAACTTTTAGTTAGTATGTAAGATGTCTAGGGTTCAAAACTTGCTAGAATCATAATTTTTCACAATTTTGATAATATAGGGTCAATTTAGTAACTATGGAAATATGAGGTCGATTTGATAATTAATTTCCTTAAAATTAGTAAGGACAAATATGTAAAACGCTATTAGGACATTTTAGTATTTTAACAAAAGTGGTCTGTATAAAGTAGTCGATGGTCTGCAAATAGAATCTCTCAAATAATAATATATTTTTTAGAATGTTAAAATTAAATTATTTAAAAAAATTCTTTATATTATTACAATTGAGTCCTAATGAAAGAGTTAAGGTTTGAGTCTTGACTTAGACATCTATCTCTTTCAATCCGGACTTAGTTTAATTCCATTTGAGAAGCTAGAATTTGTGTTATCGGGTTTCAATTAAATCAAAATTCAACTATAATATATAGAAAAATTCATAAGAATTAGATTTTTGAATTATAATATGTTAAGTTTCAATAAAGAAATTGAAGGAACGAAGAAACTAAATCTATAACCAAACATTACGGAATTGATTTATTTTAAAGAAATATAAAAAATCTTAAATTTTACCTAAATATTAAGAACCATAATCATATTTTACAATATATATATATATACACACACATAAATAATGTTTTGAAGGAAGTCGTTGTATCTCAATTCTCAACTACTAAATACAGTGTTGATTTTTTTTATTTTTTGGCCAAATACAGTGTTGATCTTGATTACATCATTTTCCATCCAAATGCTAATAATGAATATGTTGACTAATGACGTATACATACACTAACACACAAACTTAGTGGGAGGAGACATTATGGTCAAAACAATACATCAACACATAGCGACTTAGCGAGACCCGCACACTCACTTTTACACAGGGAATAATAATGACCTCATATATATATATATTTCATATTTTAAATACTATTATTCTTTGCGTAAATGCACAAAAATTGAAGCTACTTTTTTAGAAGCATTAAAAAAACATATATTGTATAGGTAAAGTATTAATTTTTGTGTTTAAATTTTTTAGAGAAGTTCACCGATGAGTCTCTATATTGTTACAAATGAAAATAATACTTATTTGTTGTAAATTTGATTGTATATATTGATATTTTTATAATAAAAACATCGTAGCATGTCATGCACATGGGCCTTGATCATATTATTATTAGGTTTATTCTTCAACTTATGCATCGCCATGTGAAACTGCATATATATATATATATTTATCAAAATGAGCGGTGGCCAATACATGTATGAGAATTTTTAACCAAAATATACTCATTTAACAAATATATACAAATATTGAAAAATAAATATGAAAGTATACTACCCGCGACTCTCACTCGCGGGTGTCATTTTTGTCTGACTGAGTCTCATACACGAATGACATTTGCGGGTAGAACTGACAATTATACATTTGTTTTATTTTATTCAATCATTTTGTTGTATTATGATTATTTCATATATATATATATTTTTTCCTTCACATGATAATTTGTTAGACAAAAATAAATAATGAGAGAAATAAAAATAATTATAATTTTTTTGTATTATTATTATTTCAAATATATTTTTTCCTTCACATGATATTTTTTTAGAAAAATGTGAAAAATTATCATGTGAGGGAAAACATATATTTAAAATAATCATTATACAAAAATTATAATTATTTTCATTTCTCTCACATTATTTATTTTTTTTCTAAAACATTATTATGTCAAAGAAAAATATATTTGAAATAATCATAATACAAAAAAATAAAATTATTAAATAAAATAAAACAAATATATTTTTTTATGGGGAAAAAAATAGTCCCACCCAATGACACTCGCGACTCAGAGTCGCATGTGGAAAATTCACCCGCGAATAAGAGTCGCGGGTATATATACTTTCGTATTTATTTTCCAGTCGCGGGTATCATATTTTATGAATTTAAATTTGTAAAAAAAAAAAATCTACATACTCTTTAATATATATATACCCCTTATTTTATTAGTTAATAATATATATAAAGTTAACAATAATGTCCTATTTTTTTTATTCAGTAACGATTAAAAATATATAGGACTCGGAGAAAAAGGTATCTACGCATTAATTATATCTATATAAATAGTTTATAATAATGATAATAAAAGTTCAAAACGGGAAAAAGCTTGGCGGAGGACGTGGCGATCTTATCCTACTTAGTCTCGAGACAAGGCATAGGCATGAACGAACGCGACTTCCACTTGCATGGTCACAACTTGTAGGAGTGAGAAGAATTATTGTCACTTATATATTATATATATATATATATATGTATGTATAATATAATGATAATAAATAATAATACTAATGAATGGACCACAGGTGCGACATATGACTCCTTAACTCTGTCTTTCGGATGACAGGTAAAGGTGGCTAACCACACATACCGAAGGACTTCCTCGAATGTAGGAGAAGGAGTTCCCTTACTCCTTAGGAAGATATATATCTCATTAAAGAGTAACTTTTTTACGAAAATATTATAATTTATAAAAATAATTACCGATTTAGCGAGTTTCATATGTATTTAAAAAAATTATAATAATAAGATAAATTACTATTACTATTTATTTAGGTTGATACTATATGATTAAATATTGATATTATATTATTATGTATGATTAAATATTGATATTATATTATTATGTATGATTAAATATTGATAATATATTATTATGTATGATTAAATATTGATATTATATTATTATGTATGATTAAATATTGATATTATATTATTATGTGAGTAAATAGTCAATTATATATTTTTTTTATCAAATCAATTATATTTTTTGTGAAGCTAAAATGTCACTTACATTTTAAAAATGTGAATTTTTTGTTAAACTTGTCATATTCAGTCACTAATGTTTGATAAAGGTGATTAATTGATCATTAAAATGACAATTTTATCATCATCTTTTATCTTATTATTCATATTCATATCCTAATCCTAAATATGATTTCGAACTCAAATTTGCACAAATCTAAGTTTGAATCGAACAATGAAACACGAATTTAAATTCAAATACAACTCAAAAACGTGACTATGTGTTCAAGATGAACTCATATTCACATATCTGAATTCAATTCAAAACCACATAAGTAAATTCAGGTTCAAACTGAACTCATATATGCAACTTTGGATTCGAAATCACATTTCGAGTTCGAATCGAGAAAAAAAGTTTGAAAATGATGAACATAAAAATGAAAAAAAAATAGTATTTTAGTTATTTTTTCGCATATTTTTTTTAATAGTTCAGTTACATGTATATATATACATATAATTGTTAAGTAATTTCCTTTAATAATAATGATAGAATATATATTAAAAATATAAGGACTAAGGAGGGACCCGTAAAAAACTCTTCATACGATATAAAATAATCTAAATAGTGATTTAAACTGTGATTTCACTGTTTAAATAGTGAAATCACTGTTTAAATCACTAGATTGTTTTGTATCGTATGAAGAGTTTTTTACGTATCGTATTATACGGTCAGTATAAAAGTAAAAAATTAACGCATAGTTAGCGTTATTTAATTCATAATTAAATTATCTACGCAGTGTAATTTTTTGAGTAAGTACATAATTAAATTTTTCACCGGAATTAAAGGTATTCGAGGGCAGGGATCCGGATCCAAACACTGTCTGTTACAGTGTTAGGAAGCAGGTGTTGGAGGCTCAAATTCTGCAGCAAGACATTGCCTTGAGTAATATACGGATTATTTTGGCAAAAAAAAAGAAGTAAATATATTCTTAAAGGGTTGAATTCGGTACTAGGGATGATTATTCTAGTTGTAGAACAAACATTCAAAGAAGTTGCCCTCTAAATAGACTCCTAAAACACCCTACGAAAAAACAAAATTTTATTTCGTTACTAATCCTAAAGTAAGGGAATCAACCATGCTATTACATTCTTGTAATAGACATCATGTCTTGCAATGATTTGTTTCATAGAGCATTAAAATTAAGTGTTAGCAACAATTTTGTTACCCATTGCTTCCCACTAAGATAGAAAACGTTTAATATTCTTAAAGACATTTTGAGTGTTTATGAACCTCGTTGTATTAAAAAAAAATTGAGTTCACCGATTTTTCATGAGTACTATTTCACTTTGTTGTGTTATTACATATTCCTTTTCTACCTAAAATGAGATTTTTATCTTTCCATATTTGAGTATTTTTAATATAATTATAATTTATTTACGAAAAAGTATATATTATAAACCCTTATTTTATGTTTTAAAAAAAATACTTTCTCCAATCTAAAAAATTGACTTATTATTCATAAATTTATATAATAAATTCATGTTATAAATATTTTAAATTCACTATAGTAGGTATAGTAGAAAGTCTAACAATAGACAATAAGGTTTTCTATTTATAAGATATGACTTTGCACTAATATTTGAGTTAAAATCGAGTTTCTCAATTAAAGTTTGTTCTTGAAAGTTTGACTTATTTATATTTGGTTATAAGATGAGTTTTCCCAATTTTGACAGATTTTCTATCTAAACTTAATATAATATATTTTGACAATATAATACTTATAAGAATGTTACAATTTAACCCTTCAAAATTTTAATATATATTAATAATTGAGTTTCGATTTAATTAGGAAGAGTTTACTTTAGTCGCAATTGAGCCCCAAATGAGAAAACTAGGTCTGGATCAAGACCCTAATCCCATCAATTGTAGCTTAGTCGAGTCCCAATCGAATCATAATTTAATTATAACATAGAAAAAAGTTTAGAAATATTAAATTGTGACATTCTTACAAGTATGATATTATTTTTGCAATTTTCAAACCTAATTTGTTAAATTTGGATGTAAAATCTGTCTGAAAAAATAAACTCAACTAATAGCAAAAAATAAAGGAATAAAATTTTAAAACATAAATTTTAAAGAAAAGTTGTATTTTACACTTTATATAACACTTACTAACTCATCACATCTAACTTTTTTTTTTTGGTCATAACATCACATCTAACTCAGAATGACACAAAACGCACTAAGGGCCAACAATAGTAAACCATCTCTCCATCACCATTGCTTTCACAAGAAAGAGTGAGAAGCTTTTCTACTCCTTAGTGGCAATAATAACTAGGAAATTGACAGCACCACCCATCAATCTTCTTATCCAATGAATGACCTCCAATTGAAAGACATTATCAAGAACAAATTCTCATCTCAAAAGAAAATCAACTTAATTATCATTATGCAGAAACAACACCAAACTAGTCTATAGTGAAGAAGAAGAAGAAGCCATGGGTTCAAGATTGATAATTCCAATCGATGTGAAGAAGAAGCCATGGGAGCAGAAGCTTCCCCTCCATAACCGGTGGCACCCTGAGATACCTCCGGTTGCGGAGGTGAGGACTGGGGAGGTTTTCAGGGTGGAGATGGTGGATTTCAGTGGTGGGGGAATCACTCAAGCTGATTCTGCAGATGACATCAAGTATGCAGATCCTTCGATTGTAAGTTCCCCATTAATATAATAATTTGTTCCTTAGAATTAATTGAAAAATCCGATATTAGGCAACAATTGTTTCACTAATTGACATCCAAAAATATTTTTTATTTTTAAAATTTATATCAGCAAGCAAGACAATACCATAACAAATTTCTAGTCTTTAGCAAGAAGAAGTGATGGTACCTTTGTTTTCTTCCTTGTGGACTAAGTAAACTAGGTGATTAGCTAACAACCTTCATGCATAATCAATGGATCATCACCATTGCTTTCAAAACAAACAAACCATGCCAAAATAACACAGAAAAATATCTGTAGATACTAGATGCTACCTTTGTCCTCCACAAATATTGTTGGGGGACCACTGGATCATCTTGTCAACACATGTTAACCTCCAGTGCACAGCAAGTCAATAAGTTGAAAGATCACCAATTTCTCTGCAAACCCATCCATGGCTCCTCCAACAGTAAGATTAGTAATTCCAATCGACTTGAAAAAGAAACCATGGGAGCAGAAGTTACCTCTTCATAATCGATGGCACCATCAAATACCAGCAGTTGCAGAGGTGACAGCAGGTGAAGTCTTTAGGGTGGAGATGGTGGACTGGACAGGTGGGGCTATAAAAGATGATCATTCTGCAGCAGATATAAAACACGTAGACCTATCGTGTGTAAGTCTTATAGATTCTTGAAACATCAAAATCCAAACTTTATTTTTTTAAGTTCTTCCAGTAAAGCTAATTTCCTCCTCTAATAGTAGAAAAGCCACAAAGTAACTGTTTACTCTATATAAGTCGGTTTTAGAGACAGGTAACCTTGAAAATAGGCAGACTAACCTCATCACTTCACAACATATGAAAATCTTCTCACTAACATCATTGAGGTTTCTCTTGAACGTTCAAGGTCCATTACCTTAGTGGACCTATAAGGGTTTTAGATGCTGATGGAGTACCTGCAAGACCTGGAGATTTGCTAGCAGTCGAGATATGCAACTTGGGTCCTTTACCTGGTGATGAATGGGGTTTTACAGCATCGTTTGACAGAGAGAATGGAGGTGGATTTTTGACCGACCATTTCCCGAGTGCAACCAAAGCTATATGGTATTTTGAAGGAATATATGCATATTCTCCTCACATACCTGGTACATCTCTAATAATTTCCTTGAAAAAAAAATCAGAGTCCAGATTTTTTACTAACAAATTTTGATATGTAATTTCAGGAGTTCGGTTTCCAGGGTTGACACACCCCGGAATAGTGGGAACCGCCCCGTCAAAGGAACTGCTTGATATATGGAATGAAAGGGAAAGAGAACTTCAAGAAAATGGTCTGAAGACATTTAAACTATGCGATGTTTTGCATTCAAGACCATTGGCAAATCTACCATCAACAAAAGGATGCGTCCTTGGAAAGGTAACTCGAAAATTCTTCGATAAGGATATGATGATACTAAGCATGAGATTTTAATCCAACACAAATCAAGAAAGTATCTTTTTGTTTCAGTTTTACTTGAAAACTATATGTGCACTAGTAGTAGTGGACTCTACCTTTGTTTTCAATTTGTCTCCTATAAAATGTTTAACTTCAACAAAAACTGGTAAGTTCGAGTCTTGTATTCATGAATTTTACAATCAAAAGCAAAACATCAATCAATGATGTTAATATATAGGTGTTGGCTTTCTTGTATTAGATTAAAGAAGGGACACCAGAATGGGAAAGAATTGCTAATGAGGCTGCAAGGACAATTCCCGGACGTGAAAATGGAGGGAACTGTGACATAAAGAATCTCAGCAGGGGTTCAAAAGTGTACCTTCCTGTCTTTGTGGAGGGAGCTAATCTCAGTACTGGAGATATGCACTTCTCTCAAGGGGATGGCGAGGTTGCATTCTGTGGGGCAATTGAGATGAGTGGTTTTCTCGAGCTAAAGTACAACTCTATGTTAACTCTTACCATCTCCTGCTAGTCCATGTTACTAAATTACATGCAAAGATAACAAATTTCTGATTAAAACACATAAAGATTAACAGAATTAAGAAATTTGGCTAGAGTAATGGTGCTATTCTAATAGCTAACTCCACACATATATACAATCAGCTAGATGACATTTTAATAATTTATGATGATTCCTCCGAACAAGAACATAAAATCTTTTGTAAACTACAGAAGGACAACATAAACCTTGTATCTACTAAATTTTGAGCAAAAAATCACTTCTTTCTTGATATTAGAATCACATATAAAGCTACAGAGCTCAAATGAGTCCAAATCTCCATCCATAGCAAAGAAGTATGGTTATTTATCGTGTTTCTTATTATTATTATATCAGATGCGACATTATAAGAGGTGGAATGAAAGAATATCTTACCCCAATGGGACCGACTCCTCTGCATGTGAATCCCATCTTTGAGATAGGACCAATGGAGCCAAGATTTTCAGAATGGTTAGTGTTTGAAGGGATCAGTGTGGATGAGAGTGGGAGGCAGCATTACCTTGATGCAAGTGTTGCCTACAAGAGAGCTGTGCTCAATGCAATCGACTACCTCTCCAAGTTCGGATACTCCAAAGAACAGGTTCCTATTTTGCATATTTTCAATACAAAACATTTGCTGTAAGAATTAAGGACCCCTGCTTCTGTTTAAGAACTTCAGTTAACTGTCATCAGATGTATCTTCTGCTATCTTGCTGCCCATGCGAAGGAAGGATTTCTGGGATAGTTGATGCCCCAAATGCTGTAGCAACACTTGCAATTCCCACAGCTATATTTGACCAGGTATATAAACTCACGTTTACCACAGCAAAAAGGTTCCCTATTCTTCAAGAATTAATCTTCATCACAGATTCTCAAATGACATTTTTTTCATGCAGGATATTCGTCCAAAGAGTAAGATACCAGTTGGGCCAAGGCTAGTGAGGAAACCAGATGTTCTAAGATGCACTTATGATGGGAATCTGCCCATTACGAAGAACCTTAGCACCAACATGTAGCAAGGATGGTGCTGAGGTTCTCAAGAACAGCTATAGAGGCCAGAAGGATTGATGTCTTGACAGACTCTTCATCATGCATGAACAATGTAAAAATAAATGTGTTAGTATAACCAAACTACCTTCTGTCTCAGTTACTTACCATGTTTTATAATTTTATCTTCAGCAAGCAAATCGTTGAGAGACAATAAACAAAAACGCTGCATTTGCAAGAGAAAGGAAATCTCTTAATTCAATTAATTTCAGAACTAAGAGAGGCATTCCATATGTGGACGAATTCTGAACATGTAGTCATTAAACAAGGGAGCCTTAGGAAAGGACCACTAATCTGACTCCTAAAGTTATTAGCTAAGAAGACTAACAGACTGATTACCCACTTTCCATATAGTAAGAACGTGCTGCATGTCCCTAATTACTACTCAGTAGTATATGGAGAGAGTACGGTGATGCTTCAGAGATGGTGACTGGACACCACACGACCACAGCCATAGATCTAATTCCAAGCTCAACACCTGGAAGATCAACAATATGCAAATAAATTAGAAGGATGATTTTGAAGCATGAAAATGTTTGCCAAAAGAAACAAACCAAAAGAAAAGGTTCAGACAAGACAGGAATATGTTCAGCGGTTATAGATTGTGTCCAGAAGTATTGTGAAGAGGACTATTAACTTTCTGATGGATAATTACCTGCTTTCCGAATTTTGTACTGATCAACTCCCTCATTTTCTCTACAGCATGTATAGTGCAAGCCCTCAGTTCAACTTCCTCTTCACTACCTGACCCTATTTCGTTATCAGAATCAATGGTGGTTGCAAGGGCCGAACTATATTTAAGGACTCCAAGTTGTTGAAGTACAGCAGGCACTATATAGTCTGCAAAGATAGTGATGGAGCTAATGTCATGAAACTCTCCAAAGCTCTGACCCTTAAAGGCACCCCATAGATCTGCCACAAAAATCTGAGCTCTTTTATACAGGAATATCTGCCTCCCTTTGTAAAGTGAATGATCTCGAAAACCTGAAAGGATAGAAACTTCTCATAAAACTATAAAAACTTACGTTACTGTAAGTTTACATAGAATATAGGGTTAAATACCAAGGAGCTACCTGAACTTTGAACGTTTTGCAACGAGCTACATGAACTTTGAAAATTCAAAATGAGCTACCTCAACTTTGAAAAATGCGCAAATAGCTACCTCTGTCCAATTTTCCGTAAACTGTTGACGGAAATTCGTTGGAAATTCGTCAGAAATTGGACAGAGCTAGCTATTTGCACATTTTTCAAAGTCGAAGTAGCCCGTTTTGAATTTTCAAAGTTCGGATAGCTCGTTGCAAAAAGTTCAAAGTTCAGGTAGCTCTATGAAAAATATCCAGATACCCGGAAAATGGCGAGTAACAAGCTCAACAAGCTTTGCAGCTGACTTCCCACACGATTCTACAAGATTGGATGCTTTACCACCAAAGCTTCTAACCAATTCATCACCAACCTAAATCATAAGTTTATACATAAATAATAATAGAACTTGTGTACTATTAGACAAATATTTTCCCTTATCAGATTTACCTTACCTCATGCAGTAAGCGTATACGTTCATCCTCCAGTGGTAATGGTCTAGGCCATTTCAATAGCTCCCGCAACTCAGGACCTAACAAGGATCACAGATAATTTACCAATACTATTTTTAAAAGTAAATACATTTTCGAATGATTTCTATAGCCTTTTGAGAACCAAATAACAGAGACAATCGATCAAACCATCAACAAGCTCCCTCTGAGCAAAAACTTGTTCCACCTGAGAAAAAATGTGTTTCACTCACCAGTGTACATCTGCAAGCGATCAGCATCGAACGCAGATTGATCTTTCTCCAGTGCTTCTTTCAATCCCAAAGCCAGATTATCATAGTTGAGATCCTTGTCTATTGAAGCATAACGAAATTTAGTCTCACAAGATCATGTGAGAAGAAGAAAAAACAATTTCAACAAGTCAAGAGTTTGATTAATAACATATTTATATCGTTCAGAGATACGATATGACAAAGTTAGGTGAGGGGACTCCATTGTTCTTCATTTAACTCGTTGAGATTAAGTATATACTCTGTTCT
This sequence comes from Chamaenerion angustifolium, assembly GCA_946814005.1. NCBI lineage: Eukaryota > Viridiplantae > Streptophyta > Magnoliopsida > Myrtales > Onagraceae > Chamaenerion > Chamaenerion angustifolium. Next base: position 2,462,501 of record OX328281.1, read on the forward strand.
TAGACAAAATCTTAACGAAAAAACATGAGCTCTTAAAATTCATGCATCCTATGTTCTATTCCAAGAAAGCCAAGTCCAGTAGTATTTACACTGAAATAAACACTAGAAAGTGATATAATAATCGAATAAGCGTAACGCATTTTCAATACGAACTCCCTTCAAACACTAACCAGTAGACAACAATTTGACTACTTTTTTCAGCTGGATGATTTCTAGCATACCAGGCCAGAAGCAGAAGTTCAATGCATCCAGGACAAAGAGGTACTGCACGGTGAGTGGCCCATTGTCGAAGTAGTGAATCCCTTCGAAATTCCATTCGACCTTCGGAATCGAGTCCTGAATCGTCTCCACGACCTTCTCAATGCCTGAAAACAACAACTCGCTCATTCCATTGAATTCCCGCTTCCAATCGAAAACAATGCATCGAAATCCCAAACCATTAACCAAGTCAAAAACTGGGACCTGAAGAGTCAACAAACACGTGAGAAGCGTAGCTAGCAACCCAAGCAGAGCTTGCTCTGACCTCCTCCATGGAGAAACGAAGACCAGTAGAGCAGGAACCGTCGGCGGTATATAAGGAGAGTAGAGAAGAGAGATAATGGTGGTGACTGGTGAACCAACAATTGCCCTCCCTAATTCGAAGTTTCTCGCTTTGTCCGTTTCTTGCGGCGGCTCTGTTTTCGCTATTTATAGGTGGTGGGGCCGCCATTGAATATTCTGTACACCCGGAGTTGAATATTCGGGATAGATATCGATGCGGGACCTACTTCTCTTCTATCGTAGCGTGCATACGCCGGGCTTCTTTATCGTATCCCCTCCGAATTACGAGGAAATCTCTTGACAGGTTGCATGCATGAACAAAAAATGTAATTTAAGATTAACTAAACTTTTATATCTTGCCTATCACAAAATTTTAAATATATATATATATATAGGGTTAATAATCAAAGCTCGGTCCGTTTCACGTGGTATGTCTTTGAATTTATCCAAGAATAAGCTATTACTGTTCGGTATTTTGTAAATCTTTTTTCCCCACGGAAATGTCTACATTCGTCAATGTCTGCATTTAAATTTGGTATTCACACCACGTAAATCGTAGTACGGGTCGATTTAAAAGAAAAAATAATTCTGAAGGGATGAAAACGAACGTCAATCTAAATAAAGTATAGAGAGAGACTTAGTATAAAAATAGAGCACCCTTTAAATGTAAAACTTAAGTTACAAATAGACTCCCATTTTCTGAAGATGTTAATCACCTTTGGAGTTGTAGAGAATAATCATTACACAAATTCATTATATTATATTATAATGAGAGCATTGAATCAGAAGCACCCATTTATTCACAAGTTTGTTAGTGGCTCCAAAAGAAAACATCGCAACAGAAGGGAAAACAATAAGGTTTCATTCATGCGCTCGAAATCATCATCAAATGTATGACATGACACAAAATAAATCACAACCAAAGTCACAAGATTCGCTACCACATTGAGAGATTTCCTATGATCGGTTTCTGCTGTTTTCCGCATTCCTTATCGGGTAGAAATATGGATGAGCCTGCATAAAAATGGTGAAATATTTAATATTATGCCTCGATTCTCTGAAAATAACTTCAGTTGATTCTTCTCAGATGATCATCAGATGCATAGTTGTGTAAAAGAACAATCTTGCAGAAAATAGATCTTTACCATTGCTTCCTTAGCAGTTGGCCTCTCCTGATGATCATATCGAAGTAACCTATCAACAAAGTCCACAGCCTACAATTGAAAAAAAAAACATGTAACTTTCCTTCTCGACATATTAGTAGGATATGAGTGCACGGTAGAAAGCAAAACTCAAAACTTTGTTCAAGTCTTATTATTACCTCAGGTACTGAAAGGTGACGATTCTCCACATTAATGAACTTTGACCATGGTTTCCTGCTATGCCTGTGAAAGCATAGAGTAATCATACAGTTAAAAACAAAAATGCTCCAACCTATTTAGCAAACATCAAAGCTCAAAATTCTTTGAAGACGGACCTTCCAACAAGAGCAGCAAGGTGAGGATCCAGCTCTATGCGGTACTTATTGAGATAAGCATTTAGTTCATCCGTCCCAAGCACCTGTTACCTCAGGTATAACTTGCTCAGAAGATTATATAATCCACTCGATTCATGTAGTATGAATTAAGTTACACTGGTGCGTAAACGGTAAAGCATGTACGTATAGTGATATGCCACCAAAAAAGTATCGGATCAGACACAGAGAAGATGTGTGATAGTCAATATAAATGGCAGCATGTGAAAAATGAAATGTGCAATAACTACATACAAAAAGCATATGCTAACATGGACATTCCACTATATCTTTTAACATTATGATCCACTCAGGCTATGGATTCATCATTATGAAACAATGTTTGAAGAAATATGCACCAGACTATGTTCAGATAAAGCTAATTACAAGCTTCCTCTACCTTGGCTATTTTCACCAGTTGGTCATGGTTATCATGCCCATAAAAGAATGGCTCCTTGCGGAATATCTGCACATAAAGCATAAAGAGGAAGTAATAAATGTTTGCTAAACGATCCAATACCAAACATCCAGCAAAGAAAGGTAATCATGCTCACCATCCCAGCAAACATGCAGCCGAGGCTCCACAGATCTAAAGAATAATCATAGTCTTGTAAATCAACTAGAAGTTCAGGACCTTTAAAGTATCTGCCAACCGATTATATCAAATCATCAATACCTTAAATTAGCAGAAAAATTAGCCTGTCAACAATTTTGAGAAAAACAAAAATCCTCCTAAGACAGCATATTAATGACTATAAAATGTTTGGCCAAACGCTAAAATATGAAAGAACAATGTCAAGAAAATGAATTATTTTCATCTTAACATGAGCCTACAATAATAAATTTGTTTTAACAGATGCACTTACCCTCAAATGAGATTATGGTTCAAGGAATAACACAAGGCAAGAAAAGCTTATCCTATGTCCCAACCTACTTCACCAATTAGGGATTACCCGTGGCCACTTCAGAACTAAGTAAAGAGATCTATAATCCTACAGATGCAAAATTAGAATTAATCATGTATCGCATATCTGCAATTCTCAAGTAAATGCCCTAATTATGACTATGATATCCTTCAAATTCATGCTCAAATACTAATTCTTTTGCAATATATTCAATTGGCAGTAACTTACAGAAAACATGAGCACACAATCAATTATGAAGTTTATTTTCCAATACCAGTTCATGCACATGAGAACGACCGGATCATGGAAACAAAATGAAAATTAGGACATCTAACATGTTTACCACGAAATGATACAGCGCGAACAAATAAGCTTTTGTATCAAAATGTTTCTTCCAACAATCATAATCTCTTAAGTGTTAAGGGGCAGCATCAAGTAGAAATTATTATCTATTAAAAATAAGGAACAACACCACAGCAAGCAAAGTTAAAGAATCAGAAAGCAACAAACCTAGAGGCAACACGAACATTATATTCCTTTCCTGGATGATAAAACTCTGCAAGACCCCAATCTATAAGGCGAAGCTTACGTTGCTCATGATCAATCATGACATTATGGGGCTTCACATCCCGATGCATAATACCTTGTGAGTGGCAAAAATCCAGTGCCTGCTCATCAACCATCAAAATGCAGAACATTTAGTTCAAGTGCAGAAATATCCCAGAAAAGTTCATCGTAAAGAAGGCTGAATCAAATGAGCATTTGATCAACAAAGAGTGAAGACTTGCCTTTAGAAGTTCATAAATATAGTAGCGAATATCATAGTCAGTGAGAGTTGGATACAGGACTTTGAAATCTGTGTTGTTCACATATTCAAATATCAGACTTGGTGTTTTTGATTGTTGATCTCTAACAATGTCAAGTAACTTGATAATATTAGGTCCACCGCAGAGATTTTGCAATATCTTAATCTCCCTCTTAATCTGCAAATAACAAAAAATATGTGTTTGGGTAAGTCATTCACAATCAACTGAATACAGCATAGGAAAATTCACAGAATCTAGTATGACTACTAATAAGCATCTTTTCTAAAGGAAGAATGACAACTGCATTGTAAAGACCATCTTATTTTCAAAAATCTTACACTTGATACGACCCTATAATTACAATGCAACGAGATTAGAATAATACAAAATCTAGATAGCCATCCACATCAAATAACTTCTCAATTATGCAACAGCAGCAACAGAGATTAACCTTCTTCTTCTTTACAGGCTTGAGAATCTTGATTATGCACTTTTCACTGTCTGTGCAATGAACTCCCTCAAACACCTCACTGTATTTTCCCCTCCCAACTTTCCGTACCACTTCATAATCATCTTGCTCCCTAAAAACCAGAATAAAACAAAAGAATGAGCTTAAGCAAGTTCATTAACTCAAGCCCAATATTCCTCCAGGAATGAATTGAGTGACTTCTTTCTGGTCTTCAATTACCAAAGCAGACCCACACTTTCCTCAGAACTATGGATAATTCATAATATCCAAATCCACACTTACCCTTGCAAACAGTTCGCAAAATATGTAGCTTCGTTGAAATCCCCAAAGAGCCAATCTAAAAACGTCTACAATCTATTCAAATTGGTCTTCATCTATCCGAATAAACTCAACACTTTTTTCCCCCAATCAATTAAAAGAAGCCATGGAACAGATTAACCTAACTTAGTAATATTCCAATTTCCACCACAAAAATCAATAGAGTGAATTGTATGAACAAACTGCCACGAGAGTACACCAATTATATTCTAAAGGACACGGAAATTTGTGCAATCCAAGTTATCCCTACCCCCACTGGACAGTTAGCGATTCATAGTCCCAATACTCCTTCGGCCGGATCACATTGATGTCAGCATAAACCCTAGCCTTGGACGGTGTGCCCGCGCGGCGGACGGCTTTCCCTATCTTCTGCGCCAGGGCTTCCGGTAGGTGTAAGCGAGACTGCTGCGTGCGACGGAGGTTGTGCGGCGGCGACAGAGATGGAGCCGAGGTGGAGGCTATGCAGCGGATGAACAGATGAGGCGACTGACGCGGTCGGGAGAGCTGACTGGGAGCCGACCGTGGATGAGGTAGATAGAGAAGGGAGGAGAGAGAGGAAACGGCAGTCTGGCACTGAGAAAGACCGAATCGATGAAGTGAGAGGAGCCCTATGGCCATCAAAACGCACACTCCAAGTGGTCTAGAACGATTGCTTTACTCCTCTTTTCCTTTTCGGGAAAATTCAACATGCACCCCTACACTTTAACATCGATGACTTTTATCCTAAACTTTATTTCAATGGTTGTTTTAGTATTATAATTAAAAAGGAATATTTTAACGTCCTATTTCGTATGGTTATATTCAAAAGACACATTCTCTTATGAAAATGGATTAAATACTAAGAAGCTACCTTAATTTGGAACATTTTGCAACGAGCTACCCGAACTTTAAAAAATCAAAACGGACTACCTCAACTTTGGTGAAGGTGTAACGAGCTACCTCCGTTCAATTTCTAACGAATTTTCGACAAATTTCTGTCAATAGTTGACGGTAATTTGGACGGAGGTAGCTCGTTCCACCTTCTCCAAAGTTGAGGTAGCCTGTTTTGATTTTTTAAAGGTTGGCTAGCTCGTTGCAAACGTCCAAAGTTCAAGTAGCTTCTTGGTATTTACCCCCCAAAAAAACAAATATACAGTTATCCCCTTAAAAATCGAATGTGCCACAAATATCTGTCAACAGTTGACGGTAATTTGGATGGAGTTAGCTTGTTGCACCTTCACCAAAGTTGAGGTAGCCCGTTTTGATTTTTTAAAGTTCGGGTAACTCGTTGCAAAAATTCTAAAGTTCAAGTAGCTCATTGGTATTTAACCCCCAAAAAAAATATACAGTTATCCCCTTAAAAATCGAATGTTCCACTAAATTATGATACATTTTTTAAAAAATGATCAAGTTAGTGTATTTTTGACTTAGTCCTTTCTCTAGAATTTCGATTCTTATCTTGTCCATAGCAACAAAAGCAGCACCCAGAAAGCGTAGTTATAGACAGCTAATGAAATTTACACGACAATAGCAATATAGCATAGCAGTAATTGACCAATTTCTAACAATTCTACTGTAAAACAAACATTCCCCATACAAGTAACAATAATAAGCTAAACCTCCCCACGTTCTAATTCTTCTCATTTTGATCCCTAATAAAATAAAATGTCAACTGCGAGGTACAAACTCATCTCATATTCAACCAAAACAACACTAGCTCTCTTCTCTACACCATAAACATAACATATTAGTTGCTTGGGTTTCAAGCAAGAAACGGATTGCCTCCTACTCCTTGGACGGTTCGACTTGGCATCCTCATTATTTGCACATATATCCGAGCTGATGACATCACCATTGTGTCTGTCTAGAAGATCAAGATCTGCAAAGCAACCAACCACTTCATCTAGTCTCACCAAAATAATGAAAAAGCTCTATTTGACACTCTTACCGGATTTCTTCTTCGCTATGTGCAAACTTAACAACCTTCAAGATTGCAAAAATGTTGACAGCATTAGGACCGAGTGGATCGATGATGCTCACTCGTCACCGTTGTCAATCAATCCCCGTCTTGGTTTCGGAGAAAGCCCTCTCTCACACATCTCCTGCTCATATTTTCGACCCAGATCTACCATGCCTTTCTCCACCAATGCATCAATCAATGCATTGTATGCATCTGCATCGGGGCTGCACTTCATCTCTCCCATCTTCTCCCACACTAACAGCACCAACCTTAGGTACCCCCATCTCCCAAACTTCTTCATCAGCATCACGAATGTATCAGTCCTCGGTGGGACCCCACTCCTCATCATTCCATCAAACAAACCCATAATTTCATTGGGTTTCTCCAAGGTTGCAAAAAAACTATGGTATGTCATTGCATTGTGCTCGCACCCCATATTAGGCATTTCATCGAACAGTTGGCGTGCCTCCCGAAATCTGCTATTTTCACACAGAAGCTTGATGATTGTATTGTAAGTCACAACAGAGGGTTTACATCCCAATTCCTTCATCTCCTTCAATATCCGGATGGAGAAGTCAACACCTTGGGAGAGGCCGATTGCACGAATTACAGTATTGTAAGCTGTAGTGTCCAACTTCATCCCCTTGCTCTTCATCTCCTTGTAGAGCTTCACTGCCTTCCATGGCTTCCCACTCCTGCATACAATATCCATGTAAATCGAATACGAATGCAGGTCCTTCTTCACACCCTTCTCGTCCATCTCTATCCAGTACTCTCTGCACCTACCCCACCAACCCATCTTATACCAACCCCGGAGAATCATGTTATGGATCTTGGTATCACAAACCCTAACTCCAAAACCAAGATCTCTGTCCTTATTATCCTTGGCTGAGCACAGCTCCTGAGCTTCAATTACGTGCTTGTTCTGACACAACGCATGGATGAGGTTGTAATAAGACACCTCGTCCCTCAAATTGAAACCGTCCAGCTTCTGGTAAGCCGCCACAGCATCATTGACCATGTGTGCGGAGGCGTAGCGGTCGAACATGGAGCGAAACGTTTCGTGGTTGGGAACAGAGGCAGGACAGTTCCTCATCCGATGTATCAGTTTCCAGCAAAGGTCGAACTCGAAGAACTTGCCGAGGACATCGATCATGCGGTTGTATGTGTCAGTGGTGTGGGCGAAGGAGCACTGCGTCTCGACCCAGTGGAAGAAGTCGAGGGCTCGCTTCCAGTCGTTGCCGTAGGAGATGAGGGTGTCGCAGATGGATGAAGGGGTGAGTTGAGGGTTTGGATTGGGGACAGTGGACAGTGATTGGATGTTGATGGAGACAAGGATTTTAATCTGGGAAAGGAAAGGCAAGACATTTCGGCGTTGGAGGGAGGATGAAGAAGATGAAGAGGGCATTGCTCTGTACATTTCTTATTGCCGGTTCTTCTCTGTAGAAGTATTCTTTGTTTCCAACGCTTGCTGTTTCTCCAAATGCTTGGGAAAAAGGAAAAATGCAGATTAACATCGAAACAAGCTCATCAAAATCAACTCATGCAAATAGTAAACCCTAGAAACTTATGAGTGAAATTGGATTACTTCAGTAATCAGTCTCTAGAATTAGGGTCTGCAATCACTTTCCGAAGTTTATCACGCAAATATTAATCAATTTCTATCAACTCCGTAGCTTCTCCAGCTCATAAACTAATTAATCGGCACTTTCTCAATCTCTCCAAGCACAGAGATCTTTACAACCGAATCGATGGATGAAGATCTTTCCATGAAATCAGCAACTAAAAGCACTTAAAGCAACACGAATTTCACGCTAGTCATCATGAAGTTTCATTGAATTTTAGAAAACTACAAATGTGATGAAGAGAGTGGACAAGAACACTGAAGCGAACTTACTTTCCTCAATACCCTCCGGTCAGGTGTACGATTCATACAGAGATCGCGGCGATTCCAATTCGATGCTACTGGTAGCAAAATCAATTATCTCTTCCACTCTACATGATGGAAATTTTCAGAGTTGCATGGCAAAGACTAATGCTTCGGGCTGAGCTACAGCCTACAAGACATATGGGCCGTTTCCTTGGAGCAGTTTAACTTCAAAAATTACAATTCGTTTTCCAACATCAGTGATTTCCACAAATTTTACTGCTTTAAAAAAGTAAAAATTCCAAAGAGCTTCATATCCTGAGGAACAACAATAACATGCTAAACCTCCCTATGTTTTCATTCATCGAACTTTTACCCCTAATAAAGTAACTGAATTCATATTTAACCTAAGCAGAAACCAAAACAGTAGTAGCTCTCTTCTCTACGCCATAAACAGAACATATTAGTTGCTTGGGATTCAAGAAACCGATTGCCTCCTACTCCTCGACGGGGTCGACTTGGGCTCCTCGTTGTTTGCACCGTCAGAAGTATCTGAACTGCTGACGTCGCCATTTTGTCTGTCCTTACCCGAGAAAAGCCTTGAGAAGATCTTCGCCGTGAGCATCCCCTTTATCTTGTTCTTATCAGTACTGACACGTCCCGACCCGTTCTCAGTGACTTCCACCCCGACCCCACCTAGCCTGAGAGTCGCTAAGTGGCCCTTCAGAGCCTTGACCTCCTCCGCGGTCGGGACCCCGTCCCAGTCATCCTCAGGGTTGGTGGTGGCAGACCTAGAGCTCCCATGAGACCCGCCAGGGATCAATGAATTGATCGATCCGGGTCGAGTCGGAGTCGGGGTGGAACTGTCTGCTGAGGAAGTTGAAGCTCGAACTTGTTCGAAGAAGAGGACTTGGACCACAACCCGCAATGGGAGCCGCTCGTTCTGTACCGCGTGCATGGAAGCTTCTGCCGAGAGCTTACTGCAATCCATCAACTTGCATATATTCTTCCGCTCGCTCTTACTGATCTCGGGATGTTCCTGCATCAATCAATACAGTATAACAAAATTTAGATTAGTTGGTAGCAAAGACGAAGTCAGGCAGAGGGACAAATATTAGAGTAAGAGCAAATAGTTGAACTAAAAAAAAATTAATGGAAGTAAATGTATGATTTAAAATGACTACATTGAAAATCATTGCATTTTTTAAGATCAAATTTAGACAAAGTCAAAAGTTGAGGGGCAAGTTCCCAATTGTCTTCGTCCCGGTTAGTAGCAATTTTACCATGATCGAATCGGAGGAACAAACCAACCTTGAGAAACATGTCGATTGCACGGTACAATCCATCGTGCATCGGCTTCGGGAACCCCGACACCAAATTGGCCAGACTAACGAACTTCATCGCAGACAAATTCGGGTCCCGCGAGATCTCCGACAAATATCCATCCACGAGCTTCACGACTCTCGCGGGCCGATCCCACGTTCTCCCTTCGTCCTCCAACTCGGCAACCTTCGACATCTCGTCCCTCCAATACGTCATAAACTCACGAGCCAACCTCTCGACTGTCCCGACATCATACATTGCTATCTCCCCTGCTGGGGCCCGGAAGAGAAGATCGGGCACAGCAGCCTCATCGAGCTGCATGCTAATCCGTGCCATCAGATCACTCCTCTCCAACTCTCCACACTCTAACAAAATCGCAGCTCTCAACAATCGAAGTAGAAACGAAACATCCCCTTTCTCCGAAGGCAAGAGCATCATTATCGTCTCCACCACCAACCGGTGCTTCCCAAGATCATTACTCTGAATCACTCCTTTCCCGAATCCCGGGATCCTCCTTACCGCAAAAGCATGCAATGCTTCACCAATCACATCGCTTGGAACCGAACCCTTTGATTTAACCGTCGCTAAAACCCGTTTATACAATTCGACGTTCAGCTCCGCAACATCTTCCACCCACCAATCTTTCGGCACGATCTGTTGTTTCTTCACCCCGTTCCATTCTGTCCCGTTTTCGGCCAACTTCTTCCGGTTATACGTATAAGACCAATCGACCCTCGAGGTCTCAATTGAAACCTTGGAGGCAATGGAATCGAGGCAACGGCTAATGATCTTCAATTCATCAGACCAGGGTTGGAGAGATCGAGTCGTTTGGAGGACAATAATGGAGTCTTTCCAGCTTCGGAGGATGCTCGAATTGAGGAACACCTCAATTTTGTAGATTAAATTTCCTTTCTCGATTGTTTCATACATTTCGAGGTACTCGGCTGCGCACCGCGTGGAGACAACATTGTACGCGTTAAGGGTGACCGTCATTCCGTAGCAGAATTTCGCACATGTCTCGAAGGCTGCAGGGCCTCCCGGGATGTCCCCAATTTGGATCTCGTCGGAGTTTTCGTCGGCCATGGTGGCCGTTAGTTTTTGGAGGCGCGCGCTCTTAGACAACAGAGGAAACTGCAAACAATTTTGGGCTGAATTTTAGTTGTAAAATTCGCAGTTTTATTTGGAAGAATCATTTAAAAGGAATTTCTTACCTTGTGCAAGTAGAATTTCACGTCCCCGACGTTGATGGCGATGTCAGTTGCGAGTTCTGTTGCCACATACCTGAAATCAAAGCAAGACGCCAAATTGAATTTCAACCCAGAAAAATACCAAAAAGATGAACAATAGCATCAATTCAGAAGCCGATCCACGATATGAAAATCATTTAATGAGTCGGTTTAGTAAATGTCGATCAAATTCGAACTGGGTCTTGGTTAGTTTTATTGATTCGGAAAAGTCTATTTAAACTTTCATCAAATTGCAGAACAGAATCTATAGAATGAGCAGACAATAGTAGATAGGCTACTGCTAAGGGGAAAGGCAGCAAAGCTAAGGTAAGCTGCTGCATAGATAAAGATGGGGCTAAATCTTGTTTTAATCACATCCATTGCTGTGGGCAACAAATTTGTCAAAATCCCTCAAGAAAATGTCCTTTTGAAATAATAAAAACAATATTTTTCAAGAAAACTAGGTCAAATTAGGCCCACCCTAGAGGAATTTCAGATAGGAACTTCCCCAACAATAAAAAAAAAAAAATCAAGTCATTTATAATCTTGAACTAAAATGGAAGACAATCAAGAACAGAACACATAATCTACCTTATGTTGTCCCCATCGGTCTGAAACGAGTCAGTTTTCGATCCAAGTTTCATGAACTTCATATCTGCAAAGAAGAAAAGATCTGAACTTGCTCTAGATTATCACTTCCTTTGGCCGATTCGCATAAAACCCACCAACAGATACCCCAGAAGATGTGGAAGTTGAAGCTTTTTGGAGTGAGGGGAAATGGTTTAGAGTGTGACTTAAGAAATCAATCGAAAAGGAGAATATTTCTTAGTATGACCGAATCTTTCCCACCAGCAAGCCACAGAGAGGTAGTAAACACTGAACAGGACTCTGTTTGGAATTATAAAATGGGGAGAGGCCTAAACAAAGAGGAGTTGTCTCCTGAATTTGTTACACGCAGCACAGTCCCCGGACTAAAGAGGGTAAGAAGGAGACATAGCCAACACACCTCTCAGAGTTTATATATAAAATCTTCTCATCGACCCAAAGACACCCACTTGGTCTTAAACCTGACACCAAGGCTTTGCTGCTCTAATCTTTGATTTGTTTAATGATTTCACAATGTGGTGCTGTTTTTCCAAAAAACTCACTGCCATCCAGAAATCCTTTTTCTCAAAAATTCACATTTCTCCACAAATCTTGATCTTTTATATATACCATACCATCCATCACCGATTCACCTGCAAGAAAAGAGAGACAGCGTAAGGGGACAGCAGTGATAGATTTTGAGGGGATCTAAGAGATTAGCTACACAGATGGACATCAGTACCAAAAAAAGTCGTTTTTTTGATAAGGAGGGATGCTGATAATGTGACAGAGAACAGAAACCTACATACATGTTATGTTCTGATCCATGGAGAGTCCATTTCTACTCCAACTCGTCCAAAAACCTAACTTTTCTAAAAACGAAAGAAACCAAATTGATGTGATGCAGAAAGAATCAATACCCATCTGAAGAGGAAAAAAGCGCGCAAATCTTTGCACTGGACACCGAATATTGCTAAATGCAAAATTTATGTGTTCTGTGCAGCAAAATCATATTTTTCACACCAGAGAATTAAAAGAGCGGAAGGCAAAGTAACTCAATAAACAGAGAGAGTGATCTGCAGAACCCACCCAAGCAACTCCCTTTGATCTTGCTGCTGTGGAGGTTTGCTGAGGAACAGAGAATCAGAGCAGCAATACCAGACGAAGAACGCAACAGCGCTTTGAAAACAGTACTGAAATCCAATGCTCAGAATGTTCCCTCTCTCTATATGTCTCTTCCCCCTTTGAATCAGCACAACCGCTCCCAACACAACTTTCTTGGCTGCCATGCCATTTTCCTCATCTGGGTTTTTAATCTTATTCTTGGCCGCAAAAAGTAACAATTGCCTCCAAAAAAATCTTAATCCTGCTGTAAGGCTATATCTGTATATCTTTAGTTTAACTTCACCTTACTTTCATATGTAACAAAAAAAATTGACGACAAAGGGAAAAGGTTCTTCTTTTTCACACTAGATACACATAGCGAAGGACAAAGTGGCAAAATGCAAAAAAAATGAAAACTTAGGGTCAAATCGGAACAGACCAAAAGTATGAAATTAATGTTTGGATGTACGGATGTAGCTAGAAAGGAGGGATTCTTCATTAAAGTAGGAGAAGCCATGAGAACCCCACATATCTCGCCTGTCTGATGGAAATCATATAACATTATGTATACATAAAAATAATATATAATAAGGAGAAGGAAAAAAAATATTATTTTCACAACTTATTATGTTATAAAATATTAGATTTTTTAGTAAGTTTAAGGATAAGGATAAATTAGAAGAAAATAATGTAATAATGAGGAGGGTAGCTTTTAATAAAATGGGAGAAAGTGAAAGGTAAATAATAAAATGCACGCCAATCTGACATAGAGGTAGCTTTTAATAGATGAATGTTGCTTCGTATCGAGAGAAAACGACCCATCTATCTCGTACTTTGATAATAATAATTAGTGATTGTAATTTGATTGACCTGGGCTTTAGGGGGCCGAAGTTTACTTGGATAAATATGTGGAATTCTGATAGATTAATCCAGCAGAGACTAGATAGGATGATGGCGAACATGGATTGGAAATTTAGATTTCCCAATGCTTCTGTAACTCATCTTACGAGAACTCACTCTGACCATTGCCCGCTTCTGATAAATTCGGGTGGAGACGGTGTTATCAGGGTAATTAGACCGTTTAGGATGGAACCTATGTGGCTTGATCACCCTAGTTTTGAACTATTGGTTAAGAATACTTGGAGTGAATTTAGTAATAGGATCACTCCTGCCATTAACCATTTCCCTGATAAAGCCAGAGCTTGGAATAAAGAAACCTTTGGAAATGTGTTTCAGAGGAAAGAAAAAATTCTTCGGAGGATCTCAGGAGCTCAAAAGTGTATTGCTAACTCTCCTAATGATTTTATTGTCACTCTGGAAAAGAATCTTCAGTCAGAGCTGTCTCAGATTCTTGACCAGGAAGAAAAACTTTGGGCTGCAAAGTCACGCACAAAGTGGATAACAGACGGGGATAGAAACACCAAATTCTATCATATTTCTACTCTTGTTAAAAGAAGAAGAAATAAGATCTTGGCAATTAAAGATTCAATTGGAAATTGGATCTTCGAAGAGGGTCTCATTCAGAAGGAATTTCAGAAATTCTTTTCAAACCTCTTCACCACCTCAAAGACCTCCTCGTCTTTGGTGGTTGAGAAGCCAGAGGCTTGGAGAACTACTCTCTCTGAAAATCAAATCCGCCGCCTTAACAACCCTATCACTTTGGAAGAAATTAGGAAAGCCACTTGGGACCTTAAACCGTTTAAAGCTCCTGGGCCGGATGGCCTCCATCCGGCTTTCTTCCAAAAGTTGTGGAACTGTACGGGTAGCTCTCTAATTGATGCTATCCGTGAGGTGTTTATAAGAGGGCATGTCCCTACAAGTTGGAATGAGACGTTTATCTGCTTAATTCCAAAATGTAGCCAGCCTAATTCGGTCTCCCTCTTCAGACCTATAAGCCTTTGCAATTCTATTTACAAGGTCATATCAAAAATTTTGGTGAACAGAATTAGACCAGTTCTGAACAATATCATCTCTCCCTTTCAGACTAGTTTTATCCCTGGTAGAAGGGGTTCAGATAATGTCATTCTGCTTAGAGAAGTGCTGCACTTTTCAAAACATAAGCAGGGCAAAACTGGGTGTATGATCATCAAAATTGACCTTGAGAAAGCATATGATAGAGTTGAGTGGGATTTCATCAGAAGAACGCTAATTTTCTTTAAATTTCCGGATAAAGTCATTACATTGATTATGAGTTGTATCTCCACGTCTTCTATTGAAATTTTGTTCAATGGGGGAAAACTTGAAAAATTTTACCCTTCTAGAGGGATTAGGCAAGGGGATCCTCTGTCACCTTACATCTTTATTCTGTGCATGGAATATCTGGCGTTTCTTATCGATGAAAAGGTTATGCAGGGACAATGGAAAGGAATAAAAGTGGGAAGAGGTAGCTTGACTTTATCCCATCTTTTCTTTGCCGATGATCTCATTCTCATGGGAGAGGCGACACCTGAAAATTGTAACTGTATCAACTCGGTCCTAAAAGAGTTTTGCGACATCTCAGGACAGAAGGTAAATCAGGGGAAGTCTATAATGGTTTTCTCAAAAAATGTTCCTGCTACCAAAAGAACTCAGATTTCTACGAGTTTACAGTTTAGGCCAGTTGAAAACTTTGGTTCTTACCTTGGCTTTCCTTTGGATTTGTCAAACTCGAAAGTTAGCTCTTTTAACTTTGTTTTGGATAAAGTTAGAAATAAACTCTCGGGGTGGAGGGCGAAGCTGTTATCTATGGCAGGTAGAGTTACGCTGGTCAAATCGGTCTTGTCCACTATCCCCTCCTACTATATGCAATGTACTATGTTTCCTAGTTCAGTTTGTAAAGAACTGGACAGGATTAATAGAAATTTTGTTTGGGGATCCACAGACCAGAAGAGGAAAATCCATTTGATCAACTGGGAGGAAATTACTAAGCCGAAAAATCTTGGGGGTCTTGGTCTGCAGTCGGCGGTGTATCGTAACAAAGCTCTATTGGGGAGTTTGGCTTGGAGATTGAAGAAGGATACGGCTCCTTGGGCTGTGGTCATTAGAAACAGAACTTTTAAGCAGGATGGAACTTCTCTCACTACTTCGAATAAAACGCCTTGTAATTGGAAAGCAATTAAGGAAGGTATGAACACCCTTAAATTAGGTTCAGGGTGGGTGGTGGCAAATGGTAGAGACATAAATTTTTGGCACGATACCTGGGTGGGTAATCAACCCCTGCGTGCGGCTATCTATGGTCCTCTGAACTTTGAAGAAGACAGACTGATGGTAGGAGATGTCTTCCAAAATGAAAAGTGGATCCTTGATAGAACCTCCTTTGACTTCCCCAAAAAATGTATGGACATGTTTCGAGGTACTCCAGGGGACAAGACCAATACATCATCGGACACGCAAATATGGATCGACACACACTCGGGGAATTACTCTACAGCATCTGCATACTCTCTTTTAGCTGGTCATGACACAAACAACCAGGGGTATAATCAATGGGATTGGGTTTGGAAGATTCAGACTATCCCAAAAATTCAGCATTTCATCTGGTTATGCATAAAAGATAGACTAGCCACCAGCAAACTTTTGAACCATAGAGGATGTAATTTGAGCCCCCTGTGCCAAATTTGTCACTCTGGGGTGGAGGACATAGATCATATATTACGAGGGTGTAAGCATGCTAAAGAGTTGTGGAACTCTGCCACTGGTTCGCCTAATCTGGGTCAATCTAGCGACGACCCTTTGAATGAGTGGATCAAGAAGGGTTGTCAGGAATCGGGTGTCAATATTCAGGGTGTTGAGTGGAAGTACTTTTTTCCTTATGCGATTTGGAACATTTGGAAAAATAGGAACTCCCTTATTTTTAATGATAAACCTGCTTTTTCTTCTGTTTTTTCTTTATCTTTAACTCAGGCAAAGTTTCATAAAAATGTTTATCTTGAGACTGACAGTGCTAATGAGTTCACTTCCATTGATATTAGTTGGGTTCCTCCAAAAGAGGATTGGTTTAAAATTAACACAGATGGAGCTGCTAAGGGAAATCCAGGTTTCGCAGGAGCCGGTGGGGTCATCCGGGACTTCAGGGGTTTTTGGGTTGCAGGTTTCTCAAGGAATTTGGGTTGCTCAAACATCCTCACTGCAGAATGTTGGGCAATCCGAGACGGATTGATGTTGGCAAAAACGCTCGGATTAAAAGCTATTCACCTTGAGACGGACGCTCTCTTAGCCCATAAGGTAATCTCTGATGAAAATATGTCAAATTATAAACTAATGCCGATCATTGCGGATTGCAGGAAGCTATTGATGCAGTTCGAAAGAATGAAGTTCAGACATATTTTTCGTGAAGCGAATGCGGTAGCGGATACCATGGCGGGAATGGCGCTCAAACAACGACATGGGTTTGAAATCCATAGCTCTCCTCCGAAGGAAACTATTATCGCGCTCCGGAAAGACGCTGTGGGCTTTTCTGTTTCGCGAATTGTTAAAGTTAGCTAGTGTTGGTTATGTATTTTGAACTTGGGTGATTAATTGTCACCTTTTGCAGTTATTTTAATCCATAATTATCAAAAAAAAAAAGATAATAATAGCATCCATTTTCAATATTTTACATATATATATATATATTATGTTTATAATACGAGTTAGTTTTTTTTTTATCAATAATACGAGTTAGTTAGAACAATCACCAAATGCGATCCTAAGTTGACTATTGAGGTGAAATTTGAGGTTATCATCTCCATCGTGAGTTATCTAAAATTATGCACACAATCTATTTATCATCTCCATGATTATCTCCCTTCTGATTAGGGGTGAGCTCGGGACGGACATAACTATTTTTTTCACACACAAAAAAAATGAAATTTTAGGACTTATGCTTGGTGGACCGATATTGAATTCATCTTTAAAGACGTCTGATTCGATCTTATTAGACTCAGACTGGTCTCGGTCATGAACCAACTTTTACTTTTCAAAAATAAAAAAGTAAAGTTTTTAAATACAAAACACAATGCAAAAATTATATTAATTATCCAATACAAAACAAAATACAAACATCAAATATAAAAAAAAAAATAAAATCCAAACATAGCCTTAAACCCACAATAAACTAATTAAAAAATACAATAAATTTTGATTCCAAATTATACTTGGGTCGAGCCAGATTAGTTTATTCGGTATTGAGTAAAAAAATGACCCCGAACCCAAGTCTGAGTTAAAGATAAAAAAGAAACGTTTGTTTTGACTTGATCTTAAATTTGGGACGGTGTCAGATCGATTTTCGGCGCACACGTCTTTTTTGCTCATCCCTATTTATGATGATGCCCCGACAAACCGCATACAACATGGAGCGGTGGTGGAAGGAGGTCACAACAAAGAACACATATTAAGCCAAATAAAGAGGTGTTCAACTCGGAATAAAAATGTCTAGCACTAACATAATCACTCAATAGAAAGGACATATTTAAACATTACGTCTTGGTCGGTCAGGACAAGCAGTTGTTCTTGTTAGTCATAACCGTAGCAAGAACATTTGTTCGTGGGGAGGCACGAGTCGAACACATGACCCTATATGATAATTTTTCAAATATATATGTACTCATTTTACTAGGATAGAAATACACTCATTCAACCCTAGCTACTTATATATGTTCACCCTTCAATAACAAACTAACTTAAATTTTGGAGAAAAGTCATAAAAATATCTAGATAGTCCATTTTTGCAAATATTGTAATGATACCCACAAATTTTATTACAAAATTCAAAGCGTATCGTAATAAATTTAAATATTTCGACTTTACATCAAACACTTAATTATTATATATTGAGTATTAACTATATAAAAGATGCGGGCACGCACAGGTAATGTGTATTTCAATTTTCTCTGCTAAAATAATTAATATTTTTTATAGAGCATCATATATATATATATATATAGTGTGTACTTTAAGATTGTTTGATCTACATAGAAAATAACAGTATTAAATTATGTATAAATTGCAAGACAATCAGTCCTTAATCATTAATATAATATATTCACATGTAATAATAATTTAGAACGTATCCCATGATACTCGTTTTTAATTTATTTTTTAATTTTCTCTCGACCGAATTAAGAATCTGATCACCTGTAGAAACAATTTTTTCTTTTTTTATTAATTTAAAACCAACGTAATTTTCAAAGGAAAATCCATCGCAAGATATGGATTTGATTCCTGAAGTAATGTCGGGTTGTTAATAAATCAAGAGATTTTCAGGGGTTAAAGAAAGATTATGTATTTAATATTATTTACCAGTTTAAGTTTATTATTATGTCATGGAATCTTCACTATTTAAATTACGCAAAATAAAAACCAATTGACCCTAAACTTTTCGAAATCCCTAAATAAATCCCTGACTAAAATAGACAACTCTGCAGCCCTATAAAGAATTGGTCGGTTTGATACTTTTTCATTATCACATGGTTTCCCGTCAAAGTGCTTACCGCGGACTCGTTTCTCCAAAACCTCTGATTAGCTTAATAAATAATTAAATTAATTTGTACAAATATTACTCAGTCAGCTATCAAATATTGTAATCGTATTAAGCTTATGCGTGGCAAAACCTAACCCAACATGTGAGTGTTATATTCACGGGTCGGGTTTGGCTAAGAATTTTTGACTCATTAGTCATTTTCATTCAACCCGTAGATGACCCGGGATACCACAGGCTATATTTGGGTATAAAGATTTAACCCACGACCACGAGTCAACCCGTGATATTTTTATAATATATTAAAATAACATGTTTTTTTGGTATGCATAGGTCGAACGGGTCAGACTGACCCGCGGATCATAAGGATCCAATGGGCCTGACCCAAACCTTACATTTCTGACGGTAAGGTTTGAATTTGAAAAATTGACTCATACTATTACACGAATCAGGTTTGGGTCAAAGGGTTTTTGACACGACTTAATGACGACACAACCCATGACCAAAGATTATAGTGTATCATGTTATAAATGAGGGTCGATATAGCCTAAGATCAACTGAGTCATGATATGGTGTTATTTGTAAGGTTGAGCTATGAAAGCTCGTCATTTCCTTAATTATGCTTGCATAACCGAACCATGGATTTGGTTATGGGTCTTTATTATATAAGAATTAAAATGAAAATAAATATATTTTTATGACTAAATTTACACACAATCAAAAATTGAGAGGGAACAATTATCCATTCAAATATATGTGGCTTCATCCCTGATTGATGCCCCCAAAGTCGGGAGGTACCGAATATAAGATCGTAGTGTAATACCCCCATAATAACCATACAATTAATAATAATTAGACAATCCTAACTTTTTTAAGATTGTGTTGCAAAACATAAGTATATAAACACAACATATCGTATCTAATATTATTACTTATATAAGGAAACTGAATAACGGTTAGGCATGGAATGACCGTTGAAGTAATGATGTCATTGCTTTTGAGTTTTTTCATAGAAGCACCGGTGGATCTCGACTACAAAATGAAGAATAAAGTGACCCCTTTTATATGAAAAAAATTGTATTTAACTGAGTATATATATAACAAATCTTGTCCATTGGTTGGCCAAAAAAAGGAATCTTGTCCTTTGAAAAAACTGTATAAATTGAGAAAGAATCAAGTAAAATTGTGTAACGTTGACAATAAATAGTCATTTATAATTTTTTTTTGTAGCTAAACAATTGTATGTTTCAGAAATATAATATTTTTGGCTAAATGTGTTATATTCAGTCATATATGTTTGACAAATGTGATTAAATGATCACCAAAATAATGATTTTACTATTCCATTTTATTTTGTTCATTATGGCTCTTTACATTCTTCATGTCCAAAATCTGATTTCAAATTCAAATTTGTGCAAATCTGGATTCGATTCGAACACAGAACCACAAATATGAGTTTAGTTTGAACAAACGTAAATCTGGGTTCAGTTCGAACCCAGAAACGCAAATATAAATTCGAGAAGTGCAAAATATAACCTATCTAAATTTATTTATATAACATACTTTGGAGATAACTTGCAAATATTTAGGTTTGATTGGGTCCTACCTAGTAATTAGGCAGAAACTACAGTGCATCTGGTCATTTAGAAGAATACATGCATACTCTACAACGTATGTGCCGAATTGATAGGGAAGTGTAATACTTTAGTGGCTGTCAATTTGTATTTGGACTGTTTTTGACACATCACATGTGACTGACCTGCCCTTGGCTAGGGTTTCATACCCTACATTATCCACAACCACAACTTTTTTTTTATCCCACAGCAGAATCCGAATAATATAGAAGGGGGGCGGGGGGACCATAGTCAATGGGTCATCATCCATGAACACTTATTTGAAGATAAAAAAATTAGTGCAATATAACCCAACATTTACCAGTGAGCAAATTAATTTTTTGGAATCAAAATTGGTAGTTAGAGAAAGTTTCAGAAAAATATTTAGTCGATTTCTGTTCAAATATTATGATACCCTAAACCTACCCAAAACTAAATATAAGTAAAATTTGAGTAATATCACTTCAAATCAATTCTCACTTTTATTTTAGCTGTCATTAGGATTTCTCCGATCCATTCACCGCTCTACCAATCAACTGAGTCCTTTTCTCCCTCTCGCCATTAAAGAATCCAATTTCAATAATAAACAACCTCAACGCTGCCACAATTTGCGTAGCGTAATTTTTTTTTTTTTATATATCTTTTGTTAAAATTATTTCTAAACTTTCCAATTTAAATTATATTATGTTATTTTAATATATATTTTTTCATCTAAAAAGTCATCTTTGTCGATCGACTCTTTTCTCCCCATGTACATGTTACGAAAATGTGTTTATAATTTTACTATTTACTATTGGTTAGTAAATGAGGATGTTATAATAATAATAATGCATGAAAGTCTATAATTTTATCTTATTTTATAACTTTTAAGTATGTACTATATATTACTTGGTCACGTTCTTCTTAATTATTGCCGTGCACGTGTATATATATATATATATATTTGCCCTTGTACCGACGATTCTTTATACTGAACAGCTGCACATGCCATGCAAGAAGAGAGAGAAGAGAACATACGAGAGGAGAATAATTATGGTAGTCAAAAGTTTGACGGTGATGGGTGACTTAGTGAACTGTTTGAACGTGACATTCTTCAACTTTGACCCAAAAGATCAACATTTGAAAAGTCAACTAACATATTTTTAAATAAAAAATGTAAAACAATAATGTCAAACTGTAGTCTTTCGATATATTTTTAGTATTTTTAATCAATTTTAAAATTTATTTTTGTAATTTGTCCTTTAATTTTTATTTCAAAAACATCTCATTACAGAACATCATACTTGGATGTATGTAGTAATCTATCATTTTAAATATTTTAAATTCGTCACTGCTAAATACAAATGAATAGCTATTGTGAGTGGAATTAGGAGGCACTTAACAAGTTAAGTTAAGGGTGCAAAAATTAAATTAATTATCTTTTATTAATTTGAGGAGTATATTTACTGATATTAAATATACTCTAATATATTTTTTAACAATCTAATAAAAGCTATAGTTTTTTTTACGAGTATGCTAAACTACTATATTTAATTAAAGAATGAAGTACTGAATTGACGTAATTTTGGGGTAGGGGCTCCAGTAATGCTGTAATAACCCAATTTGAACAAAATTTAATCATTCCGGCCTACTAAACGCAATGTGTGGTCCCAAACAGATCTGATTAACTGAAGCCCAATCTCTATATGCAAACTCAGTGCTATTAGTGCCAGACCGGATGGCGTACCGGTTTGAACCGGGAACTCAGAGGTCCTAACAGTTCATTCCTCAAAAGCCAAAAGTAAGAGCTGGAATTGCTAGGGAGATGATAGAAATTGATTTGTATTTGTGCAATCAAATCTGGAAATTTAAATTTTTGGGACCGAAGAAATGTGATTGTCGGAAAGATTAAAAATTTCCTTGAATTTGCCAAAAATTACACAGTCCCTCTTGTATCATGTTTTGGAAGTTCCCCAAAATTTGAATTAAGTTCATAGGGTTTACTCCATGTATATGCATACAGTTCGTTTTTCCCAGGCAATTGGAGAAACAGCAAGAATTGCTGAAAGAAACTGCTCAATCAATGTTTGGTGGTGGATATCAGCCCGCATATCCTCGGGCGACTCAATTGAAGATCGACCCTACTCGGAGATACTGGTGGCGCAGCCTTGTCCCACCTAGCGAGGGCGCACCCACGACTTAAGGACTCGTTGTCTACTCAAGGATATAACGACGCCATCATCCTATTACGATACTGAATATCAAGCTCCCAGACGCCACAGTGTAGAGTCGCGCCAAGATCATCATCAAAAGTCATAGAGGCACACCACTTGGGGAACATCCCTCCCTTAGATTTCTTCATACGACACAAATAAAGCACAAGACTTAAGGCCAGACAGGAGGGAATGGGGCACAAAGACACTATCCACAAAGGCTTAGAGGCACGGAGCATTAGGCGTGGAACAGAGGCACAGAATAAAAGTGCACTATACACATAACACCATACAACACATGACTCAAGGCATTTCCATAGTCACTTAAATAATGTACGGATGAGACCAATGTTTCTCAAACAACATCTCATATATTTTTCAAGGAGCACTTTGATTTTCCAGTGTGATCAATTGATACAAGTGTAAGGTGATGGAAGGAACCGAGTAACAAAAATAAACCTGATTCCTTAAAAAAAAAAAATCATGAACAATGCCCGCTAATCTATTGAGGGCTTCCTGCAGCTAACGAAAAATACGGTGCCCCGTCGATGCTCTTGGATCTTAACGTTTTCCGAACCAGAATCCTCCATTTGATATCGTCCTTCTTGTTCTGGTTCTTAATCCGGTCCTTAAAGTTCCTGCAACATCGATCAAAATCATCGTAAGTCGATATCATGTTTAGAAAAATAAAAAAACGATACGATAATTTATGTCCTGTTTAGATTTGCACCTGCATAATGGAACTCTGCAGGCATCTGGATCTGCACAGAGTCGAGCATGTAGCTTTAGCAGCTGCCACATTCTCTTGCAGTGGACACAGCCTCCTGGAATTCGCAACTTACATTGGGCAAAGTGTCTGACGAGCAACTCAAGACCCTTGCAGGCTTCGAATTTGCAGGGTGGCTCGTCTGTTCGGAAAACTTTGTCGTGGGGACCGATTGTTTGACACCCGTCTCTGCATATGTGAACCAGAGCTTCCATTGCTTCGTACAGTTGCCGATAGATCTGTCTGTCCTTTCTCTTTTTGATCCTCTCCTTTTCTCTCTGCAAAAGAAAAGGTAAATAGTTAAGTCTTAAGTATGTCTTTTTTTGTCAGGAAAAGGAAGGAGGGAGGTAAGGGGACAGTCTTGACAGCCCGCCCACTTACATTGTCTTCATCGATGATGGACTTGAGCAGTTCCTTCTCGAGAAAAGGGTGGCTGCTCTTCATGGCTTTCCAACCTTCCGTCAAAGACACCTCCTTGAAGTTCTTCAGAATAATGCGGTGGCAGATGAGGCTGAGGTGCGGCGAGTCGCAGAGCAACGCCAGCTGAAATATATCGACCACGTTCTCTACATTGAGGAGGCCGTGCTCGAGCTTCTCCTCGCACAGTCTCTTCAGCCGTGGGACCACGAAAACGTGCGACAGCACAAGCAGGTGCAGTATATGCTCTTCCATCTCTTCCGCCTCGTAGCTGATTCAGGCAGACTAGATCAATATAGACCATGAAAGCATAGAACCGATCCAATTCTCTCTTTTTCATACGCAAGATCTCTTACCAGGAAGAGTACAAAAAACGAATGAAAATACGAACGGAGTTGTGAGGAACGCCGTGGATCGAGATGTGCCGGAACCGCCCTTGCCGTTTCGATTTCTTCAGCATCCCTCTAATCACCGGAGACGCCATCCCCTAACAGCATACAGATTTAGTAAATCCATAAAAATGAGTGGAATTGGTTCGATTCGCAAATTTGGCTCAAATTTGGTTCTTACGATGATGCTAGCGTGAGCGTAGACCTCGCTGCCATTCTCCGTAGAGATTGAGACATCCGCTCTGTACCCTTCGTCGAAGAGTCTTTCCCAGAGGTCTTTTGCGGCGGCGGAGATCAGCGTTTCTCTTCTTTGCGATGAAACGCTCAACTTCAATGGAGGCGCCGAAGGCATGTTATCCGACGCAACGATCGATGATTTTTCACTGTTGATGTCGATTCCCCCCATTGTTTCCGTTTTCAATTCTGCAGAAATCATTCCGATCATGATTTCCGAAACCTTACCTCGATTCAATCAATCTCAATACGCCGATTATCGCAAAATTCAGAATAATCACGTGATCAAGGTACCAAATGATGGATTCGGCGTCGGACAAGCTCGTGTAAACGCCTCCTTCAACCTCTTCCCACTCCGCGCGACGGAAACGCTGCCTTGATTCAGAGCAGCGACAGTGAAAGGACGAACAGCGGGGGAAAGAAGGGGAGGGAGGGATTGGAGCAATGAATTGGATTGGAAATGGCGATTGGGGAAGGGTTTGCTATAAAACGAAGTCTGCTAATCTATCTGTCGTTCTAAATATTGATGCCAAGAGTATCGGAAGGTCAGACAAAGCAGCAGGGAGGGAGACAACGTGTTTCTTGCGTCTCTTATTGGAAGATTGTACTGCTGACTGGGCACCACGCGGCACGCCACGTGGCACGCGCTTCCTATCCTTTCCCGCGTTTTTTTTAAATCTTCCTATCTTGCCTTCTAGACTCTAGTACTAGTAGTATATCAATATACTAAATTGGAACAAAATAAAAGACATAATTAGTTACAAATAATAATTATTAAACAATTATTGGTTAAAAGGATACCAAGATCTGCAAATCAATGTGCGGACTGAATAGCGAAACAAGCTATTGGGGGGTTGGGCCTTAGGGATTGGGTTGTTAGACCCCTACCCCCTCTTACAGTTTTTGAATTTAGACAATCTTTTGTACTCGAGTCATTCTCGACTCCAATTTTGCGGATGAATACACGGAATTTATACGGCAAAAAAAAACAATAAATATAAATACATAAATATGATATTTACTAGCAATGATGATAAATGTCTGTTTTTAATATATATATAAAATTTTGACTAATAAGACACTTCTTTGTTAAAAGAGAGTTCTAATTTTGAACGTATTTTAAAATTTCAACACAAATATAATACAATTAAACATAGACGGCTAACTCTTAATGATAATTTGTTTAGATAAATCCAGAAAATATTTCTAAATGTGCAATTCATTTGATATATATAACAATTATCGTGCGTGGCCAATTGGATATAGAAAGCCTGATCCACCGTACGAGAATAGACAGTACAAAATGTACGAACGGTTGGTATCCTTTTATAAATGACAACTAAGGTCCAGCTCATTTTCTCGTCTGGCGCAGGTTCCTTTTTTGAATGGTAAATATAAATTATAATATAGACTTTCTCAAACTTTAATTATTATTATTATTATATATTCCACGTGACATCAATATTATCTCAACAAATATTATTTTAATCTTCTGTATTTTCTATGTTACATGATAAATTTAAAAAGTAACTATGTCAGAATTTTTTTTTGCAAAAAGTATGTATACAGAATTTTTTTTTAGCAAACTATGTATACGCGCACCCCGGGGTCGCGCCTAACGGACATAGGCGCACCCCAGGGGTGCGCATATTGCATAGGCGCACCCTAGGGTTGCGCCATTACCACCAATTTTTTTTTTTTTTTTTTAAAAACAAATTTTTCAATAATGATGACTCGATGTTTAATTAAGTATAAAATTATATATCTATTAAAAAAATTATAGTAAGTAGATATTTTAATTGCGATTCAAATGATGCAAAAAATATTAAATTTGGATTTACGGATTGACTGTACGGCATGCCGTAAGTTGAGATATGAAAATTGTACTTAAAAAATTATAACTCGGACCATGTAAGTCCATACTCAACACGGTTAACGTCATTTAGGTCGTAAATCAATTATCTACGTAGGATAATTTTTTTGATTAAAAATACAGTGATTTTGTAACCCCCCATCGTTTACACCCAAATTTGACCGAAATAAGTAAATGCATTAGGTGAGAAATTTAATTATATACTTACTCAAAAAAATTACAGTGCGTAGATAATTTAATTACGAATTAAATGACGCTAACTATGCGTTAATTTTTGACTTTTAGACTGACTGTATAATACGGTACGTAAAAAACTCTACATACGATACAAAAACTTCCAAATAGTATTTTGCACAGTAAAATCACTGTTTAACTACTGTGCAAAACACTATTTGGAAGTTTTTGTATCGTATATAGAGTTTTTTACGTACCGTATTATACAGTCAGTCTAAAAGTCAAAAATTAACGCATAGTTAGCGTCATTTAATTCGTAATTAAATTATCTACGCACTGTATTTTTTTTGAGTAAGTATATAATTAAATTTCTCACCTAATGCATTTACTTATTTCGGTCAAACTTGGGTGTAAACGATGGGGGGTTACAAAATCACTGTATTTTTAATCCAAAAAATTATCCTACGTAGATAATTGATTACGACCTCAATTACGTTAACCGTGTTGAGTTTGGACTTACATGGTCCGAGTTATAATTTTTTAAGTACAATTTTCATATCTCAACTTACGGCATGTCGTACAGTCAATCCGTAAATCCAAATTTAATATTTTTTGCATCATTTGAATCGCAATTAAAATATCTACTAACTATAATTTTTTTAAATTTTTTTTAATAGATATATAATTTTATACTTAATTAAACATCGAGTCATCATTATTGAAAAATTTGTTTTTAAAAAAAAAAAAATTGGTGGTAATGGCGCACCCCTGGGGTGCGCCTATGTCCGTTAGGCGCGACCCCGGGGTGCGCGTATACATAGTTTGCTAAAAAAAAATTCTGCATACATACTATTTCAAAAAAAAATTCTGACATAGTTACTTTTTGAAATTTATCATGTTACATCTGAAAACTTACATTATATTACAAATATACTTAAAATATAATATAAATAACACTTGAAAAATGATGAAAATGGCCATGGAGGAAGTATTTAGAAAAAAAAGGCAAATATGCTTGTACATATTATCTATTTTTGGCAATATATTAACTATTGAAAAAAAAACTAAACAAATTGAAAAATCAAATTTTAAAATCTTAAGAAATAAGGTTTGAAAAACTATAATATAAGATCAGTTTTTACATATAATCTACTTCTTTTTTCAATTTTTTCCTTTACTATTTTATATTATTAATGAGATAATGTGAATGTAGATATAAAATTCTAATTTGATAATTAATTTTTAAAGAAGCTTAATCTAGAAAATAGTTTTACAACAAGGCAAATTTAGGTATTTACTCTTTAAAAATTTAGGCAAATAGTTTTACACAATATTCATTCCCAGATTTTTTTAATTAAGGAACGAAGTTTTAAACCGTTATTTTTCCTTATAATTTTTTTTTTTGTCAACAAAAGGAATGGCCTAGTAGTAGTAGTAGGTGTGAGGAAATTACACGTTTTGATCAGGAACCTATTCGCAAACGACACTTCAGGTAGGGCCCGGGTAGACGTTTTAAAAATTGGGTAGGTTTTGAGAAAAAAAATTGAGAACATATTTATTCGGTTTCGGTTCTTCTATATGGGTATCCTAAAGCAACCAGAATCGTATATATATATATATATATTAAAAACAAATAGAGACAAGCCCTAAAGCTTTCTCTCGCCTTCGTATTCAAGACAAACACGGTATTCAATATTCATTTGTGCGCAAATAAATTTCGTTCTGGGAAAAAACAAGGTTCCGGATATTAATCTCTTCCCTAGTAAACAAGCAAGATATTGAATATTTTAACAATAAATCAGAACTAAACCGGAACCGAAAAGAAGCAGGTTCTTAACAGGGTACCTGAAATCGTTTGTACAATCAGGTTCCAGGTAAGTTTCGGGAACCCTTAAATTTACAGGGTACCCAGAACCGCTTACCCCTAAATAGTAATTACCAAGGTCACTCTGTTACGTAATGTTCGGTCTTTTTTTTTTCATCATGTCGCCTTCAGACTTCAGAGCAAACGTTTTACACTGAACCCGTTAACATAGCCCCACCAGCAGTATGTGATATAGAGATCAGCTTGTTAGGCCCAAGACGTAATTATTTTCCCAAATCAGAACTTTTTGTTACAATTGGGTGAATTCGAACTCGTGACTCTAGAGTCAAAGTACTTGAGAGTCAGCACTCTCAAAAACTTTGTCACCAGATTGTTTTCCTTATTAATTAATCCATATAAATTAGTATGCATTAAAACAGAGCTGTTTTGGGCCTAAGTTTATAATAATTGACCAACTACTATATGTTTAGTAGGGTTGTGACCATATATACCACATGGACCATTCTTTATACGGGGGATGCGTTTTCTCAATCCAATAGTGTTGTAGATGAAACATCTTGGGCTTCACTAGGGGAGACACTCAATTTAGTCTATTCAAACTACTCAACAACTAAAATTGATTAAGGAAAAAATAGGCTATTAATTACTAGTGTCAAAATCCTAAATTTCATCCTCTTAGTGTTGCGTGATTTTAACCCTATTTTTTTTTTTTATTATTTAATTCAATTAAGACTTGATTGAACCTCTACTTGAGGATCTTGACCCGGACCATAAACTTCTCAGTTATAACATATAGAAAAAAAATTATTCTGACATTTTAAAAAGAAAATTGTTATTTTTACAATTTTTAAGTTATTGAAAATTAAATAGAATTAGAAAACTTAAAAATCTATTCAAACATTAAAGATTTGAAAAATCATCTAATTAGTTACATTCATTATTATTATAGTGAAAATTGAAGAATTCCGAAGGAATGATTCAAGACCCCATGAAAATAGAACATGAGAGGAAAGTTCTCGAGATTCAAAGTGATTGAATGGAGAGGAAGCTTTCAATGGAAAAACATTTGTTTTTTTCCTGCA
Organism: Chamaenerion angustifolium; assembly: GCA_946814005.1. Taxonomy (NCBI): domain Eukaryota; kingdom Viridiplantae; phylum Streptophyta; class Magnoliopsida; order Myrtales; family Onagraceae; genus Chamaenerion; species Chamaenerion angustifolium. The sequence continues at coordinate 2,492,097 of OX328281.1, forward strand.
ATTTCATGGAGAATCACACAAATCCAGGACATTGAAATTGAAAATTGAAATACATGATTTTACTGTAGTTAGATTATAATAAATATAATTAACTCAATTCATGAAATACAACTATACAAGAGAGTCGTCTATATATATACAAAAAATATTATTAAATTTATCCTAATTTTTATGATCAAATTATATCCAATGGATATATAATGATCTCCTATAAATAATTACTTTCTTTATAATTTTACTATTTAAATTTATAAATAATAATTTTTCCACAAGAAAAATAATAATTTGGAAGTTTACGTGATTAAAAACTCAACTAGTTTAAGGAGATAGACATAATATTCACTTTACTAAATTAAAATATTGAAAATTAAAGTTATACAATTTAAGAATGTCAATTGGAGACTGATTCAGAATAAAAGAGTTTGGCTTCTAAGAAAATGGTATTTTCGAAGAAGGAATATAATTCAAAATGAGTCAGAACGATTTCAATATTATTTTTTTCAGTATTTTATTATATCTAGTGGGTTAGTAGCAAAAATATCGTTTAAAATATAAAAATGTCTATGCAGTCAATGCTGTTGACCATCTTGGGCACTGTAGAGTTTGGCAGAGTCGAAGGTCACAAATTTAAGTCTTTTTAATCAGTTTATTTCAGCACTCAATCCCATGCATGAATCATGCATTTAGTTCGTTATTCACTAATATATGTCAGAGTGTCAAAACGGGTCATGGGTCGTGTTGATCTTGTTTCGTGTCAAAACTCTCTGTTCTAAACACGACTCGTATAATACTATATTAATATGAGTAAGTTTTTAAAATTCAAATCTGACTCACTGGTTGGTGGGTCAATTCGCGGGTCAAAATGACCCGTCAGGAATGAAAAGTATTGGGTTATACTCACTCGTTCGACCTCCATGACCTGCATGTCAGTCTGACCTGTCCGACACAACATTTCAATAAAAAAACAAAAACATACTAAAATATATAAATGTGATGAGTCATAGGTTGACCCGTGGCCGTGGGTCAATGCTTCTGACCAAAACCTGACATGTGTTTTCACGGGTCATCCATGAGTCGTGTCAAAATGACTCATGGGTCAAAAACCTGACTCAAATACGACACGTTGTCGGTCACCCACGGGTTGAGTCAAGTTTTGACACCTCTAATATATACAGTGGGTTTGTGCAAATTGCAAAAGGCACCCTAGATGGAAGGTTGATTTAATTACTTTAAAGTCCCTTTGGAACATTATTCTTTACAAAAAGTCACCATAATTTGTCCTCCCTCTTAGCCATATCTTCTAAATGGGAGAATGTACTTTGTGTTATATCAATACATAGTAAGTTTAGCTCCGGAAAATAACATATCCATTTAGAAGTTTGTGTTAGCTTAATATTACTCATTTTAACCAAAAATAAATTGTTACATCGTCGTCAATCCCGAGATAAATTAATGAAAGTGCACAAAAATATTCAGTTGGAGATTCAATTTGATGATCGGTATCTCCACTAGTTATGTTAATTTCTTCTTAAGGGTACTCTTAAATTATCCTAACAATATAATAAACAATATTTTGATGGAAAAAAACAATTCAATTAATGTAATGTTGAGATAATTAAATAATATTGAGTGTGTTTAACAATATATTTAAGGATTAATAACCAAAAAGCTACCTAAACTTATTAATTTACAAAAAATATACCTAAACTTTGTTATCTATTAATTTCAGAGTTGAGACAAAAATCTATCTCCATTTGTTTTTTTGTTAAATTTGTAGGAAAAATCACGTGTAAGTATGGGATTTATCCAAATTGTAAAAAATAATATTAGTTTTTAAAAAATATATAAAAGTATAATTAAAATAATAAGAAATTTAAACAATTAAAAGGATCAAATTTGAGTTTATACTATACTATCTTTAGAAAATACAACACATATATCATGTTTTTTTTTATATAAAATTTAATTGAAAACTCATAGTTTTCTCTTTTCCATATTTTCCCCTTATATATATATTAAATGTACTATAATTATTTGTAAGCCTAACATGATATGCCAATACGGGGACTATTAAAAACACTTTACAACACACAAGGACCTTAATTCTAAATAAAAGTCTCACACTACATATAAACTATATAACGTTGTAACCCTTATCTATATAAATTTATAATTACTCATATATTATTATTTTAAAATAAAACTGTGCTTATTTCTTTCAGAAAGTGTGGTGGAAACTGGAAAGCTTAGGTAGAAGGAGCGTATTCTCTAGACTTTATCTTTCTTTCCTCTCCACTCATCAATTCACTATTTGTAATTATTCTTTTTTTTTTTTTATAATAAGTAATTTGGAGTCTTTTAAAAATATTTTTTAAACTTATAAAGTTTCTAATAATTCTATAAGTAATATTGCATTTAAAGAATTAGCATTTTAGTATATATAGTAAACATAAAAAACTTAAACAATTTAAAAGTTCTTGACTCAAAACTAGGCTTATTCATGTATAAAAAGTTAATATATGCTAAAGATCATATCAAAAATATTCATTCACAAATTCATATTTATTATAATTTGATTAAGATATACATTTTATTATCCGCCGTGATAATTAGAGCACCGAGCGCATATGCTAAAATTATAGTGCCATTAAAATTTCTTTTAATTTCTTTAAGGTCGAGATGATAACTATCTTGCGAGATAATATTAAAATAATTTTAAAAACATAGCAAATTCAAAGAAAGTTGATTAAGATATATAAAAATCTGATCAATACAATTTATAATCATAATTATTTACAAGCTTAGCTTTGAAGGAGTGAGTAAATGGTCCAACAGTTTGGCGTGATTTTAACTTTTACATAAACCCTAGACCGAATTAAATAACATGTTATTCTATTGTGCTAGAAGTTAAGTAATTACCGTGATGTAAAATAAATTAACATATCTTTTACTATAATTAATTAATTAACAAGAACAAAAAATATATGATAAGGAATCGATGGGGGCAGCGGTGCAGCCTTTTAGCACGTGAAGACGCTCCTTCCCTCTCTGCATTAAATTTCACGTGGACGTGGGTTTATCAGATTTCTCTCATCGATGCTTGCCATTGGCCATTCATTAGTTCTCATGGCCCATTAAAAGTCCAGTTTTTTTTTTCTCGAAAAAAAATGCATTTATTTATTAATTATATATATCAATAATCATTTAAAAATAATATTTTATTTATGAGTTAAATACCAATGAGCTACCTGAATTTTTGACGTTTTGAAACACGCTACACGAACTTAAAAAATTCAAAACGAGTTACCTCAATTTGGAGTAATGTGCAAATACCTACATCCTTCTAATTTCTGACGAAATTCTGTCAACAGTTAACGTTAAATTGGATGGTGGTAGCTGTTTGCACCATAGTTATCAGAACCGGATCAGACCAGCGATCCGACCGAGAACCGGATCCCTATTCGGTTTGGTTCAGTTTACAAATGAACAGTGTTTGAACCGGGTTGAATCAGGCGTTTTTTAGAAAACCAGTCGTTTTCGATTCACTGTTAGCTAATTTTTGTCGGTTTTCGGTTTTCTCGGCCGTTTATTTTTTTGGTTTCCGATTTTGGGTTCTGCACAAACCAATTGGTAAACCGGTTCACTACTATTGTGTATTGTGTTTGAGAATTGAGAGTAATGTATGTTTGATATTGAAACTATGTAGTTTGTGTGTGTGTGTGTGACTATGTAGTTTGAGGTAATTATGTTTGTGTTTGAGACTATGTATGTATTTTAAGTTTTCAATTTTTTCCCCTTGTGAACAGTGTGTTAGGTATTGTAGTCTGATTGATATGTAATGGTCGGTTATGTATTAATGTACGCTTCTCGCGGTTCAACCAAATAGGCTATACTGTACTGTACTGTATTTCTCCTGTATACGTATTTTGTAACAGTAACCGTCATCAATAATATCATGATAAACCGTGTGGAGGTTGCTCACTTGAGTGTTACCACAAGAAATCTGTTTTGGCTTCCCTTCTTTTCCTCTCTAAAAATCCTAAGTGTTCTTCCTCAATCCTAGGTGTGTTCTTCATTATTGATTGTTGTTTGATCCTAACACAGTGAACCGCCCACTGAACTGGATTGGACCGACCGAACCGTGAACCGGCCCCTCGCCGATCCGATTCTAATAAATATGGTTTGCACATTCGTCAAAGTTGATGTAACCCATTTTAAATTTTTAAAGTTCAGGTACCTCGTTGAAAAACGTTTAAAGTTCATATAGCTCATGGTAATTTAACCCTTTATTTATTTTATAAAAATGTTATTACAACTTTAAGCCTCATCTTATAGTACGGGGAGAGTAAAAAATGACTCATTTTAAGCCTTATATTTGATACTGACAATAACTGAAATTAAGGAATACACTCATACATGCATCTTATAATAAATAAAGATAAAAAAGGATGAATTCGCAATAAGAATAAGTTTTCGCAAATTCTCATATAAAACGATTAGAAGTAATGTAATCTATTGGTAAAATTCTTGTATGTATTTGAGTTAAATATGTTTTATATTTAAACTAATCCTTACATGTTCTGAATTATATCATATGATATTGACTAATCAAGTTTTGAACTAAATCTTGACCATAAGCTAAAATAAATTTTTGTAAAGCAAATAAATATAATACAAATCCTATATAAATAATTATTGATTTAATTATATTATTACCCTTTATTAGAAAAAAAAAAAAAGAGTCTGCACTTGACTGTAACTTTTTTCTGGTGGATTAAAGCTGAGCTTTATTCTCTCTTCATGGGTTCCGTAGTTTAATCGGTGCTTATTCTTTTACCCAAAAAAAAGAATTCTTTTACCCAAAATTATGAACTTTCATAACCCAATATTAAACAATTAAGCCCTTAACCAAACAGAATGGCAGGGGTTCAAACTTCAAAGTGCTATATTAATTGTGATTAGACTAACAAAATTATTATTATTATTTTTCTAGGCTCTTATAAATTTAAAAAACAAAATCACTTTAAATTATCGTATATGTTCAAATTTTAACATTAATAAACCATTGTTATGTTATATATTTATTTATCATTAATTCAGGAGAACGACGTTTTAAAAATAAATAATAATTTTTTCGGGCTTGAATAATACGTGTCACCGATTGGTTCCAGGGCGACAAGGCAACTAGAGGAAACCAGAGGGTTAGTTGACGTAATAATTAATTAATCAACGACCCAAAATGGGTCATATATTATTTATTTAGTTTGATTGTCATTAGATCATGTGTACTTTATAAATTTAATAATTCTACTCAATATAAATTAATCTATGATTTTCGTACTCGAATTCTATCAAGTTTGTAGTGTAATTGAACTTACTCAAATTTTAGCATTGTTTTTTTTTTCTTCAAAAAGTAGACATGTTAAAATTTTTATTTATAAAAGTATATATTTGAAAAAATATATTTAGCAAATTATGCGTAAGCGCTAGCTGAGTTGGTGCATAATTTTTTTTTTTATAAAAATACTATTTGGTGTAGCGTTTTTTTACAAACGATATCAAATGTAGCGTTTGCACATTAATTTTATTTGTACATTTTTTACGACTCGATGTTTAATTTAAAATAAATTTTTTTATTTATTGAAAAAATTAAAAAAATTATAGTACGTAGATATTTTAATTGCGATTCAAATGATGCAAAAAATATTAAATTTAGACTTACGGATTGACTGTACGCTCTGCGGTAAGTTGAGATATGAAAAATTGACTTTTAAAAAAATATAACTCAGACCCTGTAAGTCTAAACTCGTCACGGTTAACGACATTTACGTCGTAATTCAATTATCTACCTACTGTAATTTTTTAATTATAAATATATTTAAATTTTTAACCTAACATTATTTGTGATCTAATTTGATCGAAATAATTAAATGTATTAGGTGAGAAATTTAATTATATACTTAATTAAATAATAAATATCCTACTTAACTAATTTCGGATCCAAATAAATATATTATATAAAAAAATTGCATTGAATGTGTAGCTAGTCTCCCTATCATATTTCTATTAAATATACATATATTTATTGAATAATAGTAGGTGGAATATATCAGAGATTAAATTTGTACAGATGGTCTTTATTAGGTATACGTACGTACGGGTATGTATGAAGGTCGTGAGAAATCAAGTAATTGTCTGATACTAGGAAGTTTCATATTTTAACATTAACGTTCATGTAGATCCTTAAATCTCTCCTCTCAGTCGGATAAGGATATAATAATTTTGTGTGAATTTGCATGTCACTTTAATATGATTTATCAAATTCTCACAAAAATAGATTATGTTACTTATAAACCAACATTATATATTATATGATCCCATGTGCTGTTAAAAAAATTTATTCAGCGATAGCAAGTATAGTATTAGAATAATGAAAAATATTTGAACTAAAAGTATTTCGGAGCAAAAATGTATAATTGAAAAGAGTTAAATTAAAAATTATTATATTTTTATGATTAAATTTACACAAAGACAAAAATTAAATGAGCTGTTAAATACTAAGGTCAAGGCGACCTCAATTGATGAAATCAATTGGGTGTCTATTCCTAGATCCGCTAACTTTTGTGCGGATTGGCTTGCTAAGCAAGCTAAGCAGAGGACGTGTCCTTTGGATTGGGTCGTAAGACCCCATCCCCTCTTGTTTCTTTACTTATCTCGGATTTTCATTTGTATTCAGACACTTTTTCGGTTGTTAATGAATAATCGTATTTCTTGGGCCAAACAAAAAAAACTTAGTACCTATGTGTTTGTAGGTGCTAAATCCAAAGTTTTGTGTGAAATTTAGATTATGTATAATTTAGATACTAACATATTTTTATACGATTTGTGAGTTCATCCATTGATATAAATTAATATTTTTAATTATATTTTGTATGTAAGATTTGTTTTTAATATTAATTAATTTCTTACTTAATAAGATTGGTATATACAAATTTCAATGTGTTAGTGATTTATACAAATATAATATAAAAATTACTAATTATATCACCTAACAGCTTACTTCCTCTATAAAATTTATAGATGAGAATATTTAGTGGTTGATTATAACTAAATTAATTAATTAATCTTCCATCAATATTTGTAATCTTTTGAGTTTAATACGCTCATTCTTAACAAATAGGAACAATAGCAATTACGGCAGTATTATTTGCATCTTATCGCATTGAATAAATGCTAGTCATAATGTCACGAATCTATGTTATACGGATTATAATTAATATACATTTAATTAAAATTCAATATGAGTTAGATTGGAGAATTTTGAGAAAATGGTAATTATTGAAGCGTCGTTCCATTCAACTTGATAACAATAACAAAAGATTATTAATTAGCGCTTGAAATTATGTTTTACTAAGTTAGGGTACGTCTTTCGGATTGGGTCTCACGACCCCACACTTGTTATGTCATTTTGTTTTATCGGATTGTAATTGTTACTGAACTTGAGTTTCATACTATGGAATGAATCACGTTTATTGGCCAAAAACATATATGTTTTAATCTAATATATATTAAAAAAGTATATGTATTTATTGGTTTTTTATTATGTAGTGTAGTGAAGCAATATATATGATATATTTACTCGAAATGTCCATATCTATTTGAATTAAATACAAAGTAGCTACCTAAATTTTGGACGTTTTATAACGAGCTATCCGAACTTTAAAAATTCAAAACGGGCTACCTCAACTTTGAAGAATGTGCAAATAGCTACATCCGTCCAATTTCCCGTCAACTGTCGTTGGACGGAGACAACTATTTGCATCTTCTTCAAAATTCAGGTAGTCCGTTTTGAATTTTCAAAGTTCAGGTAGCTAATTGCAAAATGTTCAAATTTTATGTAACTACCTGGTATTTAATCCTATGTATTTTCATATTAAATAATTAATAAATAAGAATATCGTATAAAGATTGTAACTGTAGAATACGAACGTATTGTAGAATCCTCTTACGTTGTTGAAATGTGTCTTATATATCACCCGTTCGTTTTGGCGGCACAACACCTCCACTCTCCATTATCTCCACGATTTCCTCCCTCTCTCATCTGCTACGACTTAGCAGTTGAGATCTCCATTTCTCGTGCTCTGATGCCTCGGACCTTCTCCTAAATCACCGTTTCCGTCTTCTCGAGCAAGGCGGAGGAAGATATGGAGGAATCTTCTCTCTTGTGCCACGAGAACGAGTCCTGCTTCAGTGGAAACGACGACGATGAATACTGTGATGGCTCTAGAGAAACGGAGCTGAAATCGATCGCATTGTTAGAATTCGAGGATGAGGACGAGTATATAGTGAGTCTGATTCAGAGGGAGGAAACCGAAGCGTCCGTGTCGCGGTCGCCGCAGACGCTGCCGTTCGAGCACTCCGTTAGGAGCCTCAGTTGGTGGAGCCGGACTCGAACGGATTCGATCGACTGGATTCTCAATGTTCGTCTCTTAATTTCTGTCTTCTGGAAAACAATCGAACACCTCCAAGTGCGCCAGAATTTGAAACGATGTGTTATTGTTTTTTCCTTTACTTTAGTTATTGTGCATAGAAGATTAGCTATTCTAGTCCAAATTTGAAGCCATCTAAATTTGCTATTTTGCTGCAAATAAATGGAGTTATGGAACTTAGAATTTTAATGCAGTGTATATATAAATAAGAAAAGGATTTCGCCCGAATAGATTTAATCTAAAATCTGGCATCATTATAATTTACTCTATAATTTGGCACCATTATCAGTGGTTTGTTTTTTGCTTGATTCAGGCTAGAACATTTCTTGGATTTCATTACCAGACAGCTTACTTGGCTGTCACTTACCTGGACAGATTCCTAGCTCGGCGATCTATTAGTGTAAGGGATCGATCTTAATCAAGTTTTTGAGTAGTTGTTACACAGCATGCTCAAATTTCGAATCGTTTGGTTTGATTTTTGGAATAGGATGAAAAACTCTGGGCCATGAAATTGTTGTCCGTGTCTTGCCTGTCTTTGGCAGCAAAGATGGAGGAATGCCATGTTCCGGCACTGTCAGATTTTCCGATTCAGAGATATGAATTTGAGAGCAGTGTGATTATGAGAATGGAACTCTTAATTCTGACTACATTGGATTGGCAAATGGGCTCAATTACCCCATTTTCGTATATCAATTTCTTCATTGATAAGATATTGGGGATAACAAGTAATAGCAAGGATCTCTTCTCTGCAGCTGTGGAGCTTGTTCTAGCTGCATTAAAAGGTAACAGAAACTGCTGATCATACTTGACATATAATTCTAGTATTGCTTCATAAATTAATACTTTAAGTAAATACATTCAATCAATTCATTTTGACTTTGACGATGCATCAAAGTTATCTCGTTTCCTTAAAATTTTAAACAAAGCATAAATTATCGTGTCTCGGAATAGGATCCACTTTGTTTCTTGTGTCAGCAAGTCATGTCTGGGAGGTAGCAGGAACCCAGTTGATATGAGCTGTTGCATTTGAAAGTATAAAGGGAATTGGAATTATTTGGTAGAGCTGTTGATACAGCAAAGGGATTGAAATTATTAATGGGGCTATTCTTTTTTTTTTTTCCAGAAATTAACTTGGTGGAGTATAGACCATCCACCATTGCAGCTGCTGCAGTGCTAGCGTCTTCAAGTGGCCAATTGACTAGAAACGTGGTGGAGCATAAAATAGGGGTCATCTCATCATGCGTATCTTTAGCTACTGTGAGTTTTTTTTTTTGCTCTGTCAGAATTTCATTCAACTCTGCTTACTTTCATTTTTCTCTTTTGCTGTATTGGTATAAAAAAATCTGCAGTAAACATCAGAATTAGGTTGATGCTAATTGCTACTGAACAGAATCTAGATAACGTTTCCATAACCAAACAGTTTAAGTTCCCTTTTTTTATGGCCATCTTGTTTACCTAATTCACTGTTTTCATCAACTTCAACAGGAACATATATTTCGCTGCTACAATATTATGCAGGAAATACGGAAGAAGGAAACGGAGAAGACACCAAGAGAGAGGATTGCTTCTTCTCCAATGGCTACTACTTCTAGGGGTTCATCATATGCAAATGGTAACAAAAGGAGAAGGCTTCAATTCAATGATAATGATGATCTAAGCATTCCTTTGAAAAAGCATACAGATAGGCAGTAGAGATGGCGAGGGCTTTGATTAGTTTGCTAATAGGATTGATTATAGAATTAGAGTGTTAATTAAACTAAGCCCCGACTTCATTGCATGATTTAAAATGAATGATTTGGGGGGCTCCATTTTCCAATGCCCAAGTCAAATCATGACACAGCTGGAAAAAAAGTGAATGAAGGAAAACGTGTATGTCTTGTATTATGGGATTGGATTGCAAAGACCGATGGATGTGGTGGGCTGTTGTGCAATTACCCGATTAATGGAAGGCGTATCTGCAATTTGCTTCAAGGATGGACAAAAACAATTTAGAATACTACAGCAACAAAACAGGGGAAGCTGCTGAGGTGAGTGAAGTTGAAAAGAGATTGCATAGAGGAAGTTTCAGAAGCCCATCATGGGTTGAGGACTCTGCCTATATTCATAGTTTATAGTAGTGCTGCTTTTTCATGTCCTTTGGTTACAAATTTTAAATTTTTTTGGACACGCTATTTGTTTTTCAATTTCCACCCTTTTCTGACAAGGGTGCATTTATTTTTGTAATTGTTTTCCCTGTAATGGTACATCCATTTAGCTATACCCTAACTTTTGAAGGGGAGCTTGGATATTTCATGTGTCTTTCAAAAAAGGATGAAAGGGTCATGGAGGAGGAAAATGAAAGCTTGTTTCTTTTTGTTTGATATATCTGAGTTATTTTGGCCGACAAGGGTACTAGTCTATACCTTTTTAAATCCTTTATATCTTTTAAACTTACATTTTTGTAATTATCTTTTTACTCTAAACGACACTTTCATTAGTGAAAGTTGTGCTAAGTGACAATTTCTAATTATGACATGACAATTTCTAATGAAATAATGGTAGCACAAAATATGATAATACATAATAATTTTCATGATCACAACATGATAACATAAAGTTGTGCTACTAAATACATTATTTATCTTACATATTTATATCATATGCCAATTGAACCCAATTTATCATCCCTATATTATGCACATTTGGTTGTGACCAAATAAATTCAATAAGGGGACCCTATGTGGTCTTTGTTTCAATATATGAAGCAAGGTTGTTTGACACAGAAAATGCAGAGGAAGTGGCCTTCCATCTAATATAAAGTGCTTTGATTTTCCCATCAATAATGTAAGAAGATGAAGCAAATATTGCTGTCTTGTTTGTCACTTTCTTGAAATGCCATGCTTCTTTATTGGGTTGAGAGTAGAAAATAGATATACATTGCCCACACCAATCACAAAATGAACCTTTCCAATCTTATATATATATATATATATAAATGTGAGATTAAAAATAAGGAATTTAAGAATGATATAAGAAGTTTGATCAGAGAGGTTAAAAAGTATATTAAGCATAAATAAATAGTAAAAAAAAGAGAGATAAATATAAAATTTTAAAGAATTAAATAACCAATAAATATAAAAGTTTCCCATACTCTCTTTTTTATTTTGCCAGACATTTTAAACTATATTATCAGTTTTTGTGATATTTTTTATCATAAAAAATAAATAAATAAAGAGTCCAAATTTATCCATCCCTCCAATTTGATTTGAAGGACTGAAAACATTTGCCTTTCCACATGATTCTTTTATTTTAAAAATAGTCTATTAACTCTAAAACATTGCATAGATTTGAAGGTACAAATTTATATAAGTTCAAATATTTATTGATCTTAAAAAAATATATTTAGCAAAATGTTCAAATCTATGCAATGTTTTAGAGTTAATAGACTATTTTTAAAATAAAAGAATCATGTGGAAAGGCAAATGTTTTCAGTCCTTCAAATCAAATTGGAGGGATGGATCAAATTGGAAAGGTACAAATTTATATAAGTTCAAATATTTATTGATCTTAAAAAAATATATTTAGCAAAATGTTCTATATTTTAAAATTAAGGTAGCACGTTAATCAATCCTTCAATATTTATACTACAAAGCCGAACACTACGGGTTGGAATCGAGAACCATAATGCAAGTTAAAATTTAGGCCTAGCCCATCCTTTGTTTGGACTCATCGAACTTTGTAATTGGACCCTGAAATTTCTGACGGGTTGCATTTCCACTGCGAAATATTGTATTTTGCACCTGTTGTGGGGAAGGTTCTGATTGGACAACTATGGCTATATATAGCCTAGATATTAATTTAAACAAAGTATTTAAAAGTTAAATTGTAATAGGTAAGTCTTCTATAATATGTTTATTCATTTAATATAATATATAATCATTTGTAATATAATTTTGCATATAACTTACTTTAAAATTCAAGTAATATGTATGATTTAGTTATAACTCTAATCATTTAGAAGCATATTGCATTGCACTAATATTGTTTTATGAATATCATATTAAGATAGAAACTACACTTTGAATACATGAATGCATACCCTCTCTTACCTTATATTGCTTTCCATATGTTCAAATATTTTAAGAGTATACAAAAAATTTAACTCACAAGTATTTAATGTGTTTGGTTAAGAGACGTACGTTTTAAGTTTCAAACATTGTATATAACAACTTTTACACTGCAATTTAATCATGTGATGTCACGTCAGAAAAATTTGCACAATTAGTCATCAAATTCTATAAAAATGTTAAATGAAAAATTAACATCTTCATATAAAATCAACATAACATATCTAAAATGAGCAATAAAAAATATATTACATACAAAAATGTTTTCAACTTACATATAAGCTATTTTTCATATTTAATCCTAAAACGAAATGTAATTAAAGTTCAAGGTGGAATGTAATAGTTAGTGAGTTTGAGGGTGATATCTGACATAAACCAAAAATAGACAAACCGTCCAAATATGAGGTCAAATTCCTATGGAATAATGCTTACACTTTATACTATAAAGTTTATAGTTTATACAACCATTTTTTTGGCCAATTTTACACAACCAATTGAAATATTACAAGTGTCAGCTATCTTTTATTATTATTTCTACATGTGAAACTTCAAATAATGAAAATTTAAGATACACATCGGTTTTAATTAAATTACTTAGTGTAAAAAAGACCTCCATTTTCAAGATACTTACTGTCATTTTTTTAAAATTTCTTTTATTATTTATTAGTATTTGTGTAATGGTTAGGAACAAAATGATCTCGTATGAACAAAATGTTTTTCAGTATAACTTATCTTAGAGATGATTAATTGTTCAATACGTTTGAAAATTATGATAATTTGTATATTCGTTACTTTTTTAGTAAAAAATTCCGTTAAATATTATTCATATTTGCAAAATTAACCAAATATTTCATAAATGTTACAATTACACCCTAAAAAGTTACACTAATGTTTTAAACAAGTCTCGACTCGAGCCACACCGGGGGTCCCCTAGCCAGAGTTCGAACCCAGATCACGTCGCCCAACCTGGGGACCTGGTCTGGGCTCGGACCCAGACCAGTTCGCCCAACCATGGGGACCTAGTTTGGGTTCGGACCCAGACCATAGGAACCCCGATTGAGGCTCAATTGTACCCCCAATCGGTTTGGACCGAACTTGGCTGAGTTCAGTTCAAACGATTGGGGCTCCAATTGAGCCCCAATCGGGGGTCCCCTAGTTAGGGCCCGAACCCAGACAAGGTCACCCAACCCTGAGGACCTGGTCTGGGCTTGGACCCAGACCATAGGAGACACGATTGAGGCTCAATTGTAACCCCAATTGGTTTGGACCGAACTTGACTGAGTTCAGTTCAAACGATTGGGGCTTCAAATTCCAATTGAGCCCCAATCGGTTTGGATTGAATCTGACTGAGTTCAATTCAAACGATTGATGCTCCAATTGAGTCCCAAACAGAGGTCCTATGATCGAGCCCAGACCAGGTCTTCAGAGTTGGGTGACCTAGTTTTGGGTCGGACCTTGGCTAGAGGATTCCCTGTGACTCGAATCGAGTCAGAATTGACTTGAAACATTAGTGTACGTTTGTAGGGTTTAATTGTAACATTTAAAAAATTATTTGGTTAATGTTGTAAATATAAAAAATATTTTACAGAATATTTTAATAGAAAAGTAACGGAGATACCAAATACAATAATTTTTAAACATGTTGGATAAAAAATTATTTTCGTCAAGTTCTACCATTTACACTTTTCCCTTTTTTGACCATTAACAAATAAGAAGGCATCCACCAAATATTCATCCTGATGTGATAATCATTTAACGGTTCATTTTCTGTCCTTCAACAACCTTGATCGACACCGCACACCTCCCAAGCAAATTGAATCCAACGGCCCGCATTCGCCCTTCACCGAATCACCGTTACCATCTCCATCAAAATCAGTATTTTGCTCTCTGGCTCACCAGAGTCGCCATTTTTGCTGTCGTAGCTCGCATCTCTCTCTGACTCTGAGCGTGAAACGATGAGCAAAGGACCAGGACTCTTCGTGGACATCGGCAAGAAGGCCAAAGGTACTACTACAGTTTCCTCCATGGATGGATGACCGATTTCGTCATCGGTGTGAGTATTGTGTATATGCAGGTGGATGATGTTGACTGATTCAGAATCGATTCGATCTTGCAGATATTTTGAACGCGAACTACACCACCGATCAGAAATTATCTATCAACACTTGCACTGAAAATGGATTGGTAAGTAATCCGTCTGTAATTTGCTCTGGGCATTCGATGGATTTTCGATGGTTCCAATGCTTTACTTTGATTCTGGATGTTTTTGCAATTTTGGTTAGAGGATCTCTTAATGCAGTTGAGTTCTTCATGCTCGAAGTCGAAATACTGCTTAGTGTTGACGAGATTCCTCGTTGGGTCAGCAATTCATTTAATCTTTAGACAATATGAATCAAACTTCCAAGTCCTGAGGACATCATCATATCCAGATCTAAATCCACGCAATAACGACAACCAAATGTTCATCAGGGCTGATGTGATTGAGTACTAACTACGAAAATGAAGAATATAGCTAGATATGATGCAATCTTCGTAGAGAAATGATTGAGATCAGCAATGTTAGAATTGCACGAGAGACCTGATATATGATGCAACGCATGAAAGTAAAAGCTCTGATCTATTGGTAACTGTAGAGATTGTCAGTATTTGTCCATTCTTCATGTGATATTTCGCTGATCCAATCTTATGGTTTAGTAGTTACCTTCTGTTGTTACTAAAGTGTGAATTATACTTTCAGAAATAGTTGATTGTGTTACTCTATTTCTTGTTGGTCCAAATTTCTTTCATTTTGGTGTAAACTTGGTTGGCATATCTGTGGTGGCTTATTCATTCTTGTTACAGATCCTCACTTCAACTGCAGTGAAGAAAGGTGAATTATCAATAGCTGATGTGGCAGCGAAGTACAAGTACAAGAATTTGTTGATTGATGTCAAGGTCGACACAGATTCGAAGGTGGGTCAGATGTTCATCTCTTTCCCTGAAGCAGTTTACATTCAGTTTGCTTTCTTCTTATAATAAGTATGAAACTAAAAGCTCCATTGTAAGTTCACATTTGTTTTGGCAGATTTTGACTACTCTCACTGTACTCGACATCCTTCCTAACACAAAGTCAATTGCCTCATTTAAGCTGCCCGACGTCAATTCTGGCAAGGTAAGCAAATCTTGAATTTGGATTTCCCTTGTCCTATAATAAAAAGTGTTTGATGTTGGTACCTTCTTTTTTGCAATGCAGTTTGAGGTTCAATACTTTCATCCCCATGGAACCCTCACCACAGCTCTTTCCTCAAACCACCAAACCCCTATAGTCGATGTCACGGCAACCATTGGAACTCCAAGCATTGTATTTGGTGCAGAGGCTGGATATGACACAACCTCTAGCAATTTCACGAAGTACACTGTTGGTGTTAGTGTCTCAAAGCCTGAATCTAGTGCTTCCATCATTTTGTAAGTGTCTCTCTATTTAACAAGCAAGATTTTCCTGGTATGCTTGTCAAACACTGTGTTTGTGCTACTTTTTACTACTAACAGAAAAGTAGGGTAGACTTTTTTGTAAAATAAATGACCTTACTAGTATTAAAAGTAGGATAATAAGAACTGTCTAATTGTCAAACAGGTCTCGCTAATCTCTAGCACAAGCATATTGCTTAACAAGCATATCAAAAAGCCCCACTTAGCAATCCCCAGTTGAATTAAGATCCTTCCTGTACCAATTATCAATCATTTAACTGTTTCATTTATGATTTGCAGTGGGGACAAGGGAGATTCCCTAAAGGCATCATATGTTCACTACCTCGATGAGACAAAGAAGAACACTGCTGTGGGGGAAATTGCAAGGAAATTCTCATCCAATGACAACACTTTCACATTCGGTGGCTCATATGCTCTTGATCCCTTAACAACTGTCAAGGCAAAGCTCAACAACAACGGAAAGATCGGGGCTCTGCTTCAGCACGAACTCATCCCCAAGTCTCTTCTCACGGTTTCTACTGAAGTGGACACCAAAGCCTTGGACAGATCTCCTAAGCTAGGTTTGTCCATTGCCTTAATTCCTTGATATTTTTTGCTGCATTTGAAGAAGGCAAAAATGGAGGTGAGACTGTGGATCCTCTGCCTCATTCTTTCTTGGAGCTTGCTTTAGACGAGCGGTGAATAAAATTGCAAAAGATGTTATGTTTCCATTGAATGACCACTTTTGCATTTGGTCTACTCTGTGTCGGATTTTTGTGTTTATGTTATGCTGCGGATCGGAGATTTTGGATTTCATTAAGGACCTTGCAGCTTCCCTACTTAAGAGTTGAGTCCTTTATTTATTTTTTTACATTGCTAAAGAGAGTGATGGCAATGGGGCGGGGGAAATAGGTCCCTGCCCCGCTGATTAAAAGATACAAATGATGCAATTGGGTTTGTGTCTGCTCAGCTCATGGTTTGGGATTCATTTAACTCATATTAGCAAGCTAAGCTATTCTTAGTTGTAGGTCATTCTGACTAACTATTCAATACCTTGATGTAATTTGAGAGTAATAAGAAAAGTTCGGTGAAACAAAGAGAGGACTGTGGAAAATCAATTAGCCTTCCAATCTTGAATATAATTTTTAAGGGTTAAATACCAAGTAGCTACCTGAACTTTAGACGTTTTGCAACGAGATACTTGGACTTTGAAAAGTCAAAACGGTCTACCTCAACTTTGAAAAAGATGTAAATAGCTACCTCCGTTCAATTTTTGACGAATTTTCAACGACTTTCCGACGACAGTTGATAGAAAATTGGACAGAGGTAGCTATTTGCATATTTTTCAAAGTTGAGGTAGTCCGTTTTGAATTTTTAAAGGTCGGGTAGCTCGTTGCAAAACGTTCAAAATTCAGGTAGCTACTTGGTATTTAACCCAATTTTTAAAGCATGAAGTTTATGACTGACTTAAACATTGTCATGGCGCCACCGTGCAGGAAATTAATGGCATTTTGTTGAAGAATCACACAAGGAAATTAATGACATTATATAATTAATGACACGATTAGATAGGATATGAATTGCAATCTTAAGCTATACCTGAACTGCTCCTCCGCGGGGTTTCTTCACATCTGTAGGGTTTTTGTACAAATAATGCTAATTAATTTTATATCTATTAGAAATTGAACCGATTGACTATTTTTGGAATAAATATTAGAGTTAATTACCAAACAACAAACCGAACTTTGAGGAAAAACCAAATAACAAACCAAACTTTATTTTTTGATAAACAACAAACCAAACTTTTAGAATTGAGCAAACAACAAACCTACCTCAAATTTTCATTATGTTTGAACGAATTTTTCAATGTTTGAGGGAGTTATTAAGTCAGCGTTAGTTGAAGTATTTTAAGGAAAGGGTATTACGACTTAGTAACTCCCTCAAACATTGAAAAATTCGTTTAAACATAATAAAAATTTGAGGTAGGTTTGTTGTTTGCTCAATTCCAAAAGTTTGGTTTGTTGTTTGTCAAAAACAAAGTTTGGTTTGCTGTTTGATTTTTTCTTAAAGTTCGTTTTTTTTTTTTATAATTAACCCTAAATATTATTATTTTTTAGAGGGTATAATAACTTCGTAGTATTGTATCCTGGTCTCAGAATCAAACGACGTCGTCTTAGCACAACTCTATAAATACGTGCAAACCCTATTCTACCCACTCACTTTCTGCATCTCTCAGAAACCCTTCCTCCGTTCACCCGCCGCAGAAGCAAAGATGAAGTACAACCCTAGGGTCACCAGCTCCCGCCGCAAGAACCGGAAGGCGCACTTCACTGCTCCTTCGAGCGTCCGTCGCATTCTCATGAGCGCTCCCGTGAGCACCGAGCTCCGACAGAAGTACAATGTCCGGTCGATGCCGGTCCGCAAGGACGACGAGGTTCAGATCGTGCGCGGCACTTACAAGGGCCGCGAAGGAAAGGTCGTCCAGGTCTACCGCCGCAAGTGGGTGATCCACATCGAGCGCATCACCAGGGAGAAGGTGAACGGATCCACTGTCAATGTGGGGATCAACCCGTCGAAGGTGGTGATCACTAAGTTGAAGCTGGACAAGGACAGGAAGTCGCTGCTGGACCGCAAGGCAAAGGGACGTGCCGCCGCGGACAAGGAGAAGGGCACCAAGTTCACCCCTGAGGAAGTCATGCAGGATATCAATTAGTGAGGTTTATTTAAGTTGTTTGATTTGATCCTATTTCGGTTAATGTTGTTTTGCCAAGTGAATTTTGTTGGAACATTTGAGATTGTTCAATTGGAAAAATTTCATCCTTTTCTTACATTTTCTCTTCATCAAATTCCATGGTAGAATTGAATGTTAGCTGATATTTTGTTGCTCTTATTCGATTCATAGATCTTCCCAACTTAGATTTTTGTTTAATGCTTGCATGATTTTGGGCTTCTCTGTTGTATTCATCAAGTATTGTTTTTGAAGTACCAGGGACCAATACAATATTTTTACTACCAATTCAGATTCTTTAAGCTTATATGAAGTTGTATTACAGTATACAAATTGATATAGAGTTTAATTTAGTGATTAAGAATGTTGCATTTCATTTTGTATAGCTGATCTGATGAGTTTAATCTGATGATTTTCTATAGAGTTTAAGTTTGTAATTTTATTATCAAACCCAGGTTAGTTGAATTTGAGAGTGCTGCGTCTATATTTGGCTTAAATCACGCGAGCTAATTGCTTCGAATGTCTAGTCTCATCATTATCTGAGACCGAATTTAGTTTTTGTATTTCTTACTGAATTTTGGCTTGAGCGCTGGACTTCATCTTGCTGTGTGCTAGTATGTTCTATATAGGATTGGTTTTTGTTTATACTCCTAGATTGGCGTTTGTCAGGGTTCCCGGCTTCTTCTACGTATAATGATGGTTGTTGTGTTATGGTGTTTAATTATATACTATATTCTTGGCCAAAAAAAAATTATATACTATATTGTTTAAACAGTAATTTAATAATTAATTTTCTAACAAAGTATATTTACAAATTGAACTTCAAACAATGTAGGTTTACGACCCTAACGATTAAGGATAGTGGAGCACCTTTATAAGAGCTCTCTTGTAATTAATTGGATTTCGGCGTCTTTTGCCAAAGCCTAAAAATTGCTGCTACAACAAGATGCCTACCCAAAATTGTCAAATTCTCGGTAAGATCGGTACGAGACCAAACACGTTTTTTTTTTCCGTTCAAGATCGGTTTTGGTCTCGGACTTTTTCCCAAAAGTTCGACTAAGACCGGATTAGTCCGACTTTGAAGAAAATCCTACAAATGTATGGTGTAACTCTTGAAATAGTAGTAATTCAAACCCTTAGATGGTTGCATAAGAGAAGTGCGACAGAAGACAAAATGCGAGCAGGTTCAAGATAAAAATTTCGGTAATTATTGTTTTGACCAAAAATTTCGGTACAAGACCGACTTTTTTGGTCAAAGTCGGTCTCGATCCTCCAAATGTCAAGACCGAAATCTCGATCCTGCCTCCAAGATTGGCCCGCCCCGATCATAATTAGCCCTAATTTGCTTGGCATTGCTATATATATTATATATATACGTTATCTATGTTTCGGCCAATCAACCCCTCGTATTCGACCAACCAATAGCTTCTGGTTACGTATCTAAATTGGTGGCATTGCCACCGTGTCCACCATTAACGACACCTCCCCTTCCACTGTCTTTGCACCCAACAGAAAGAGCGATGCCAGCCATTGGAGTTACAGTCAGTAATCAAGCTGCTGATTCACTTCTCTCTCTCTCTCTCTCTCTCTCTCTCTCTCTCTCTTCACCAACCATTCTTTTCCGTTCAGATTCATTCTCTCTCAAACTCCATCACCAATACGTCCACTATCTTCCGTTTCCTTCCATCTGTATAATTTGAGGCCGAAACGGTTATAAAACCTTGGCTCTACCTTCAACCTCGCTTCCTCCATGCCTTATTTATCATATTCCGATCACCTCTAGGTTCAAAATCCGCGCTTCCAGTTTTGGGTTTCATGGCTGCGATTGCAGGTACCAAGCCGTTGATTCGTTGTCCTGCTGTAGAAGTTGGTTCTGGCGGTGCGTCGGGGCCGAAGCTAGGGTTTGTGAGTTTCAATGCGGCGAAATTTGAGTGTGGCGCCAATTCCGTTGGACTTTGCCGCGATTTTTGCGAGAGGACGAGAAATTTGGCGCCAATTAGAGCGGTGAAGGAATCCAATGCCGCTTACCTCAACGACAATGTTGGTAGCGGTGAAGGTAATTCTGCAGTCACTGAGCTCTTTAGTTTGAGTTATTAGGTTCGTTTTCTTGATTCTTGTGGTGGTTTCTTGACAATTGAAGATGTGTATGCCCAGTTATCTTCAAATTCATTGTTTATTTGACCAAAATAAATTTAAAAAAAAAACGAAAAGGTAACTATTACTTCATCTTTATGCTTTCTATAAAGCACATGCCGCGACGATCATTTCCATGCAATCATTGATAGCTTTGATACCTTTTGAATTCTTGATACCGGAAGAAAGTAGCTGTATTTATTGCGTCACTGTGCTGCCAACCTGCTTCTTTGAACAGACATCAGAGTAAAAAAACAATAGCTTAGAATAATTCAAAGATGAAATGCATGGAGTTTGAGTGGTGCTTTTGGGCTGTCAACTTTTAGTGGTGGTTGGTATTTTATATACAAGAATCTTGCACCTGATTATGAATATCTTTGAGCTGAAGTTGAATACTAATATTCTTCATCTAATCTAATTAGGTGAAAATCCTCCCCAGATATCTACGGTTGGGAACTCGACAAACATCAAGTGGCACAACTGTTCAGTTGGAAAGCTTGACAGGCAAGAATTGCTACAGCAGAAGGGTTGTGTGATATGGATCACTGGTCTTAGTGGTTCAGGTTTGCTTCTGTTAACTTGGTAGATGAAGCAGATAGATTGACGTTGTTCTAGCTATTGTTTGTATGCTGAATTTGTGACATGGATTCATTTTCGTTCCGTTGGGCATTTCTCATTTGTTTATCTAGGGAAGAGTACAGTGGCATGTGCTTTAAGTCGAGCCCTGCACCTGAGGGGAAAACTCGCTTATGTGCTTGACGGTGATAATGTACGACATGGTCTGAACCGTGATCTCAGTTTTAAGGCAGAAGATCGTGCAGAGAACATTCGAAGGATTGGTAATTAACGTCTCCATGGAAACACAATCATTATTCTAATGACTTATTCCTTTATTTTGTGTCCAACATTAATTCAGTTCGACCTCTTCAAATATGCAGGTGAGGTAGCTAAACTGTTTGCAGATGCAGGGATCATTTGCATTGCTAGTTTGATTTCTCCTTATAGAAAGGACCGAGCAGCATGCCGTGCCTTATTGCCTGAAGGGGATTTCATTGAGGTATGATCTCATTTTGCAAAGAGAAAATAACATTGAAGTTTATCCATGAAAGTCCATCCATCCATTGAATCAACAGGTTTTTATGGATGTACCACTCTGCATTTGTGAGGAAAGAGATCCAAAGGGTCTCTACAAGCTTGCACGGGCTGGAAAGATCAAAGGTACTCTTTCTGTCTATCTCTGTAGTGAATTCTTGACCAAACTTGATGTGTCTTTGTTTCTATACATACAATGTCTATTATAAGAATGAATCACCATTGGATTGAAAACTTCAGGCTTTACTGGTATCGATGACCCATATGAACAACCATTGGATTGTGAGGTGCGTAGCCAACTACATGATAGATAGAATAGATGTATGATTAACTGTAGTAAGCTAATATGCATTCATGATGATACAGCAAAGAAACCTATGAAGATCTTTTCATTCATACACAATTAATTCATTGATGCTCATGCCAATATAGAGAGAGGGTAAATCACCACTTTGCCCAATGTTTGGGTGTGTTTCGGTTTTCTCCCTTAAAGTTTTGCCCTTTTATGTTTCGACAAAAATCAAATATACCCATTTTACTCGCTTATGTGTAAAGAGACAATCTTCGATTTTTATTGAAACTTTTAAAAATGAACTTTGAGAGAGCAAAAATGTTCAAACATTAGGGGGTAAAGTGTTGATTTACCCATATATATGTATATATTCTTGTTGATAAGTCTGAGGCCAAATATCCTTCTTTCTTTGCAATTGTGCGAGGGAAAATAATGTGATTTCCATTGATTGTGCAGATCGTGCTTAAACAGAAGGAGAGGGAGTGTCCTTCCCCATGTGACATGGCTGAGGATGTGGTTTCTTACTTGGAGGAGAAAGGATACCTCCAAGCCTCCTCTTCTTAATAAACACCAACACTTTCCATATTCAATCAGACCGAAGAAGAAGAAAATAATAAACTTGTTTTGTTCTTCGTCTCCATTCTGTTTTTCTATATATGCTCTTCTCTACACAGGTAATGGAAACCGCTCCTCCTTCCCCCCAAGTGCTAGGAAATCCCTCGTTTCCTGCATCAGTATGCACATCGCTTACCCTTCTTCTTTTGTATCGTATATCGTCTAGTGAAAGCAGCAGATCTTTTTGGAATTGAATAAAGATGGTAGAATACTACATGGGGGAGTAAGGAGCTGGAGTAGGTAGGAGTGAGTTGATATTGTATTATTATTATTATTCTATAAAAATAAAAACTGGTGTGCTTTGAAAATATTATGAAAGTTAAGCTCTTTTGCTATGCCTATACTGGAAGAGTTTGATTGAAAGAACTTGACTGGACTGCTGGTTGGCTCCTCCGCTAGCCCTTTAGAACTATTTTTGTAGGCTTAGTTATAAAATCCATAAATGTTTCAATTAAAAGAATATATTTTAATTTATTATACTAATTTTATTTTAAGGTTAATTATTACATATGTAGCTGAACTTGACATGGTTTGACAAGTAGGTACTCAAATATTTTTTTACCGCAAATAGGTTGTCGAATTATTCGAAATTATCAAATAGGTTATCTAACTTTCTGGAATAAGCAAATAGGTACCTACAGTACCGTTAATTTTCCGTTAAAAATAAACGGAAAATATCACGTGAGGTGCACATGAGAAGCAAACAGGTACTTGAACTTGACGTGGTTTACATGTACTTAAACTTACACGAATTAGCAAGTAGATATCTGACCGGTTCAGAATCGGTTTAGAACGAACCACTTTATTTTTTTTAATGTATAATTTATCCACCAAACACATGCATGACTCAACCATAAACCCTAAACACTAAGTCATGCATGTGTTTGGTATATAAACCATACTCTTTTTTGTTTTTTAAATAAAGTGGTTCGATCGAACCAGTTTTAAACCGATCCAGATATCTACTTGCTAATTTGTGTAAGTTGAGGTACTGGTTGCTCTTCACGTGCAGTTTTCCGTAACAAATCAACGGAAAATTAACATCAGGAACTTATTTGCTAATTTTCAAAAGTTCATCAACCTAAAAGAATTTGGGTACCTACTTTATTTACTAATTTTCAAAAGTTCAGCAACCTAAAAGAATTTGAGTACACCATTTCAAGTTCAGTTACCTACTTAATAATTAACCCTTTATTTTAATGGTACAATTGTTTAGTGACATGAAAAATGCCCGCTAAAACAGAGGATAGAGATTCCAACAAAATAAATTCACCATGTTCAAGATAAAAGTGTCCAATAACAGAGAATTTAAATACCAAAATGGAGTTGTTGAAAAGGTAAGGGAGCATCAATGCAATTTCAGAAATTTAAGGTGGTATAGATTATAGATTATGTACCCTTTTCCCGACTTCAAAAAATCGTGTATGAAAAACAGACATCCACACATTCACATGAAACACATTTTACAACAACATCGTAGAAGCAGCTCTGAGTAAAAAACAAAACAAAAAAACGTGCTGAATTACTTCAAAGCATTCCACCACCTATAACGGAAGCTTCCATTTTCGATGCCAATAAATTGAAACCCTCGGCCACAGCGGGAACCCAAAGCTATGCTCGAACGGCTGATCTGCAGGCCCACCCACAACCATCGGCAACCACACATACCTTGAGTTTCTCAGATCCGACGGGTCCCACCGATCCGCCATGAATATGAAAAGACCAGAATACCCTTGCACCGGGACCACAAAGCTGCTCTGCGAAAAAAAGGTAGCCTTCCTCAAAACACTATTCCCACCCACGCACGGGTTCCCTAACGTCTCCCAGGAACCCAGAATGGACTCAGTGGCGTGAGCCATGGCCTCATTCGGGGCCCACCCAGTGCACCCCGACGTGACCATGTAATAGGTCCCACCGTACTTGAACAACGCAGGCGCTTCTCGCTTCTTTCCTACAAAGACCCGGTGCATGATCTCCGTAACATCGAGGTAGTCCTCCGTGAGCCGTCCGATATGGAGAGCAGCGTTGTTCTCTGAGGAGTACACAAGGTAGGCTGCCATATCATCATCTTTGAAGATCGTCATGTCCCTGCTGTCACAACCGTGGGGCCGCTTGCTTCCGAGGTAGCGGAAGGGACCCACAGGGGAGTTGCTGGTCGCGATCCCGACCGCTGCTTTGGTGTAATTGACATCATCGATGTGCATCCACATCACGTATTTCGATGTTTGGTCATTGTAGATTACTTTTGGCCGCTCGAGGACGTTGGATTTGTGGAGATCGTGGGTTTCATCGAGGTCTTCAGCCGCAAGAACAATTCCTTCGTTTTTCCACGTCCAAAGGTCCTTAGAAGAGTAGCAACCGACTCCAATGATATCGACCTGTAAAAAAAATGAAACTTTGCATTTTAGGAAAGGGTAATAAATACATTGCATACCGAACTTTGAACACATACTGAACTATTATTCTTTTTAAATTAGAAAACTAAAACGGTTAAATACCAAGTAGCTACCTGAACTTTGGACGTTTTGCAACGAGCTACCCGAACTTTGAAAATTCAAAACGGGCTACCTCAACTTTGAAGAAGGTGCAAATAGCTACCTCCGTCCGACGACTTTCCAACGACTGTTGACGGAAAATTGGACAGAGGTAGCTATTTGCACCTTCTTCAAAGTTGAGGTAACCCATTTTGAATTTTCAAAGTTCGGGTAGCTCGTTGCAAAACGTCCAAAGTTCAGGTAGTTACTTGGTATTTAACCCAAATTAAAATTGAACATATTTGGAAACACCATGTCCAGTCAATTATTCCATTAAATTCGTCAAAAAAAATACTTTTCCGGTCTGTTATTTGTCAAAAGGTATAATTCAACATGTTTTCGCAATTCGTCCTAAGTTCAGTATGCAGTTGCGAAATTAGGGGGAAAATGGGGAATTTCACTCTTTCAGTAATACCAATTGCTACCCAGATGATGAAATTACTAGCCAAGTACCAAGTATCATAACCACTTCCATGTCACAAGCAGATCAGGGCAAAATCTAAACTAGAAGCAGCTATTTGTTTGTTTGTTTTTTAAAATAAAGTTGCAAATGTAAATTTAAATAACTTACTCGTGCTGATCCTTTCTTATGCGCATGATAAGTCGGTCCATCCTTATACTCTCCATACCAATAATACATGGTTGATCTCTTATCATACAGAATCCCACCACCATGAGCCTGAATCGGATTTCCATCAGTGTCCAACCAAACCCTCCCAGGAAAGTAATGGAAGCTGTCATTTCCTGCAGCAATCATAGGATTAATCGCATTTTTCTTACCGGGGAAGAATGTGGTCCGTAGCGGTGATTCCTCGTCAAGAAATTCATTGACAATAGCAGAAAATCTCTTGTTAGGCTTACGCCTTATTGCTCGAGGTGACCTTTTCCTGGGTGGAGGTTTTTTTATAATCTTCTCCTCCTCAACCACCTCCAACTCATGGTGACGTGGATGAATACCGATGAATTCGAGCTGTCGGGTTTGGTTGTGGTTATGGTGAACTGTGGCGAGTAGATAATATATGAATAGGCATCCGATCAGAGTCCATATTAAGGCAGAAGTAGAGAATCTGCTTCCTGCATTGCAAGGGAAAGGGAAAGGGGTTGGTTTCTTGTTTTTGGCCCGAACCCTCATTTTCTCTTCGATTTTATCTCCAAAGAGTGCTGCAATGCAATTAGAACAATGCCGATTCATAGGAATCCCAAACCCCATCAATGACTAGGTTTGTTTAACAAATTTAGGTTGAAATTGATTTTGAATTCAGAAACTGATCGATTTTTCTCTCTAAATATAGCATATTAGGCACCCAGGAGATGAAAAACTGAGATTTTTTCAATTAACATCATGCTCAAGCTAACGAACCCTATTTAGCAAAAATTCATTAAGATCCAAAACCATATTCAATTTTTCATATGATTCTGCAAAATTGCAGCTTTCAAATTAAGAAAAAAAAAATCAAGAACCCTAGCTCCATCTAAATCCAAATCTAATTCGTTTCCTCACATAAATCTAACAGCTGTACACCTCGATACTTGATTCGCAACCGATAGACTATCATCAACTCATCACACAAGAACAGCATCAAATCGACAGATATAGAAAGAAGAAAGACAACGCTGCTACCTGAAACCATCTGAAACCTCCGCAATCCGGATAGACCAAACATTGCACAGTTCCCGACAACAGTTTTAAGCTGCAAGAAAGATCAATCATATGTTATCTCATAAGCCAGCTGGGGTAGGTCGTTTCTTTCTGGGTTTATGTTGACTGGGAGTGGGGAGGGTGTTGAAGCCTGAAGGTCATCCCTCATCTTCTCTGCAGAGAACTGATTCGGTTGCCCCCTCGATTTAACATTTTTAAGAGTTAATTTCATGGGATTTATCCTCACTTCACTGCCTAAAGTAAACTAAAATCTACACTTCCTCCACAATATGATTAGAGAACGTCAATTCAAGACGATTTTGGACTTTAAACAATTTTTGTTTCTAAGAAAAATGTACCAATAAAGTCGGAATATGAGTAGTGCACATGCACTTTTCTTAAGACTAATAATTTTTTTTTTGGCATGATTAGTAAATTATAAAGTTTGTATATTAATTCAACTAATAAATTATTAATAAAAAAAGACCAACTAGCAATTCCTATAACAAATTACTATATAACCTTATAAACTATTAAGTCTATTCTAAAATAAAAAGGTAAAGTCATATTTAGTAACTTACCTTTGACACTATATGATTATGATTAAAGGATTTTTTTTTTGCCAACAAAAATGAATGAGTTAGTAGTCGTGATAAGTTTCACTCCGCTACGTAATGTGTACTCAAACTTCCACTAGAAAACCAGCGCATGCACTGGCCCCCGTCAACGTAGACCCACCAGCAACCTAGGATTGAGAGGCCGGCCCGTTAGGCCCAAGTCGTAATCCTTTCCCCCTTTTTTTCAGGGGATTCGAACTCGTGACCCCGGAGCCAAACCACTTGGGAGTCGGCGCTCTCAACCACTAGACCACACTGCCGATGATATTATGATTAAAGGATCACTTAGAATTTTTTGTATAACTACACATTCATGGACGTTTCATAAATGTAATTTCTTGCTTAAACTTGACATATTCAGTCACATATGTTTGACAAATGTGATTATGAACACTAAAATAACGATTTTACCATTTTCTTTTATATTGTTCTTCATTTTCTTTCTCGATTCGAACCTAAATCTGCGTTTCTGAATTCAATTCGAACTCAAATTTGTACAAATCTGAGTTCGAAATCAGATTTCGAGTTTGAATCGAGGAAGAAAATTCAAAACACGAAGAAGATAAGTTAAATAGTACTTTAGTCATTTTTTACATAAGTTTTTCCTAATAGGTCAGTCACATTTTGAAATATAGCTAATTATTCAACACAAATTTCAACTGTTAAGTCATATATACCATGTTAAAATAGTTTACCCAAATAAAAATGGTAACTTCTTTCTCTATATTAGTGACGAAACTTTACAATTTACATTATTGTCCATCTCCATTCTAACCCTTTTAACTTTGTCCCTCCGTCCTCTCTAAGGATTTAGGGAAAATGGAACACATAGAAAAACACCTTCCCTTATCAAGGTAAGCCATTCCGAGCCACATCACCACCACGACTACCATAAAAACCGAAAGGCATAACATCGATAACCATAACTCTCTAGTCGAGACCCGTAACGGCCTACATTTATGGGACACGATGTCTTTCGATAGGTCTTTTACGAACGAACATAGGGCCAATCTTCGCAAGTCGGGGTACATCCCTATCAAATCCTGCATCGAGACGCTGTAAGCCGTGGCCTTTTTGAAGGACTCTTGAGAGATGAACTTCCCTTCTCCCTCACATTGTTTCGTAAGGTTGTTGTTATAGCACGTGAATTCAGAAAGAAGCTGCATACAATAAGGAAGAAGAAAATGAAAATTGATTAGGTATCTATTTTACAGGGACGAAATTTGAAAATATATAATTTAAAATGGTAAGATATTAATTTTTTTTAAGAGTACAAGTCTCGAGGAAGTAAATTTCTAAATCTAAGGGACCAAGTTTGCAATCTTTTATGGTTTTTGAGTTATGTAGAGTGTAGAGCTTATAAACTCATTTAAGTACCTCAAAATTTACGTTTTTATAAATAGGAACTTTAGAAAAATGGTTAATTATTAAAAAATAAATCGAATTTTGAGGAAAAATTAAACAACAAACCAATTTTTTTTTACAAACAACAAATCAAACTTTTGTCATTGAGCAATCAACAAACCTAACTCAAATTTTCATTATGTTTGAACGAATTTTTCAATGTTGAGGGAGTTATTAATTCAACATTAGTTAAAATATTCTAAGAAAATGGTATTACGACTTAATAACTCACTCAAATATTGAAAAATCCGCTCAAACATAATGAAAATTAGGTAGGTTTGTTGATTGCTCAATTCCAAAAGTTTAGTTTGTTGTTTGTAAAAACAAACGGTTTGCTGTTTGGTTTTTCCTCAAAGTTCGGTTTGTTTTTTGATAATTAACTCTTAGAAAATAAATTGTTACTTTCGGGTACCTCAGAAATAATAAATGTATCTACTTTAATATTTCGATCATGTGTCCGTCACGTGTATATTATTTTATTTTGTTAAGGTGTTGCTTTCACGTATCTGTAAGTTATTTTTTTGTTGCAATCAAATATATTTACTTTGTCTTTATTGAATTGTTATTTGTTTTTATTGTTGCTTTCAATTATCCAACTAAAGTAGATACACTTATAACTTCTAAAGTACTTGAAAGTAACATTTTTTTATAAGGTATCTATTTATAAAAACGTAACTTTTAAGGTATCTAAATGACTTTTATCTATAAAAGTTAATGACTTCTCAACTTACTAGCGGTATTTCTCCAATGGGAATTTCATCTATAGAGCAATTTCGGTCCAAGAAGGCGTAGTCGGGTGGTTCGGAGAACGGCTGGCACACGGTCTTACTGTCCGACACTTTGTCGCTCCAACTCTTCGACTCAATAGTCCGTTTTACTTCACCTATAACAAAATTTAACTACAATGGAAAGAAGAAGAAAAAAAAAACATTTATGTGAAAAGGTAATTAATTTTTATTTTGTTCAAGGACAATGATGATTAATTAATTAGTTAAATTACCTGGTTAATGATGTTATAGATTGTTGATCTTGTCTCGAACAGGACATTGTCTGCTGTCGATGAGTTCAAACATGGTATAATTGTCGCGAGTGTGTTGTTCTGCCTTGACTGTTCATAATCCTCAAATGCAGAACAGGCATCTTCTGCAAAACTTCATAGCAATCAAATATCAGTAAATGAGGCCCCTCAATGAATTGATTGAAGATTCGGAAATGGTTGCTTACGTGTGGATGAAGAAATCGCAGCCAGTGAGTATCCAGCAAAGAGAAGTTAATATCCAGCACATGATTATAATTCTGAAACCAAGTGCAGGACGATCGAAGCAGGATTAAAAAAAATATGAAAGGTAAATTTTTTTTATAAAAACAAATCGAACTTTCTGTTTGACATCTAGATAAATTAAAGTTTTTCAGACAAAAAACATATTAAACTTTCAAATGAATTATGCTGTTTCTCCATTAAAATATGATCGAGATTGCATAAGTGAAGCATTTTAACGTGAGGCAGGTATAACTTTGTAATTTGCTATACAGTTAAAAATTCAGTTTACTTTTATAAATTAGAAAAATGTGGTAATTTTTTATAGAGTAAATAGTCTCAATACACTTATTTATTTGTTCGTGTTGTTATTTGTACCACTCATGTAGTTATTTGCATATACACATTTGAACATGTTAAAGTAAACCAACAGTTAATTATCTATTCATTTTTGTAGTTAAATATATCAAAATAACAATTTTACCCCTTATTCATCTTTAACATTAAATTCAATTTCAAAACGCAGATTTGAGTTCAAATTCAACCCTAAAATGCATATTTTGGTTCAAATTCAACCCCAAAATGCAGATTTTGATCGAAATTGAACTTAAATTTGCATTTAAGAGTTTGACATAGTGTTGAAAATTATATGAATAAAAACGAAAGTATAAGATTGTCATTTTGATATATTTAACGAAAAAAATGAATGAATATTTAACGGTTAATATATTTAACAACTTCTTATAAGTTAAAAAATGCACGAAACAACCGTTTCAAACATTTTGACGCATT
Organism: Chamaenerion angustifolium; assembly: GCA_946814005.1. Taxonomy (NCBI): domain Eukaryota; kingdom Viridiplantae; phylum Streptophyta; class Magnoliopsida; order Myrtales; family Onagraceae; genus Chamaenerion; species Chamaenerion angustifolium. Next base: position 2,523,243 of record OX328281.1, read on the forward strand.
TAATAACAATATGGACTAAGGAGACTATTTACCAGTTTTTTATACTACTAGTCTACAAAATGGCACTTGAGCTTACATGATGAATCCGGTGCGCCAATGCAGTATGAGAAGAGCTGCGTGGTGCAGACAAAAAAAGTATCAATTCAAAACTTTTGAAAAAAAAATATATTCAAAACTTACTCCCATAAATACCAAAGCTAGAACTCATAAATAAATTTTAAAAAAATAATAATTTTAGGATTTATGGAAAGAAAAAAATAAAATTTATTCAAAAGTTTAAGCCGAATACATATAATAACCATCAAATAAATATCTGTTAAATTTAAATTACTATTTGTACTTATATATAATTGGGTTTATGGTTAAATAACAAGTAGCTACCTGAACTTTGGACGTTTTGCAACGAGTTACACGAACTTTAAAAATTCAAAACGGGCTACCTCAACTTTGAAAAATGTGCAAATAGCTACCTCCGTCCAATTTTCCGTCGGAAAGTCGTTGGAAAGTCGTCGAAAATTGGACGGAGGTAACTATTTGCACCTTTTTCAAAGTTGAGGTAGCTCGTTTTAAATTTTCAAAGTTTGGATAGCTCGTTGCAAAACGTCCAAAGTTCAGATAGCTTCTTGCTATTTAACCCTATATAATTTAAGCTCATATTAGACATATTAAATACAAGTTCAGCAAACCGTTTGGTATTGATCGAACTTGAGGAAGAATGTGTCACCTGTTGCTGCAACCAACAGAACCAAATCGGTTCCTATAACCGCAAGATGAACCATGTCCCTGATTAGCAGATCGAACGACAATCTTCAAAACCGTGAAACAACACAACGAGGATAATACGAGAAGTTACATGAAGAAGTACTTACACGATTCCGACCGCAGAATCGACGGTATTCTCAGTCCTTCGGACGACCTGTTGGATGAGCTTGGACGCCTTACCCAGCCGATGAGCGGTGATGTTGATGCGAACCGCCTCCCTGAGATTGTACGGGCCAAGCAGCTCCTGCATCTCCTTCAGCGGCCGCACGGTCCGAAGCATCGTCCGGCGAGCGTCCTCGCCGGCGCTGAGCATGGTGTACTTAAGTTTCTCCGTCGCACGCAGTGATCTCTGTTTTGCCGCCAACACGAAACCGCACGCGATTCTTCAATATTCAAATAAAGAATGAGACTTGGCCCAAAAAAAATTAAAATAAAGAATGAGACTGTTAGATTTTTGTAGGTTCCTGGCCGGCCCGGAAAAATATATGCCTTGTTTTTTTTAAAAATGCACCAATATCTTTTAAAATATTGTTGTGCACCATAGATTATTATAAGTTAATAATCACATCAATATTTATATATTTATTTATTTTGGTTAGGGCCGATCATGGGCGGGCCGAGCCAGTCATGACATTTAGAGGACCGAGACCGACTATGGCAAAAAAAACTAGTATGAATCGGTCTTGTTTGACTCGGGCTGATCTCGGTCTTGGACCGAATTTTTTGATAAAAAAAAATCACCGAAGTTTTGATCTTGAACCCACTTGCTCCTCGTTTTCTGTTGCATTTTCCTTATGGAATCAATCCAAGGGTTGTTGAATACTTCAAAATCATGAATTACTAGTGTTTCAAGGGTTACACGATAAATTTTTACGGTTTTCTTCAAGGTCGGTCCGACCCTAGTCGGGTTTTTGGAGAAAAAACCGAGACCGATCTTAAAGAGAAAAAAACTCGCATGTTCGGTCTCGGTCCTAGTCGGGCCGGTCTTATCGAAAATTCGGTTCAGCTAGTCTTTTTTTATCACCCTTAATTTTTGTAGTTAAATATATCAAAATGACACTTTTACCTTCTTGTTTTTATTATTCATATCGTTTCCAACACTAATTCTAACTTCAAAATACATATTTAAGTTGAATTCAAACTCAAATATGAATTTTAGAGTTGAAAATGATATGAAGATAAACAAAATGGTAAAATTGTCATTTTGACATATTTAATGACAAAAATGAATGAATAGTTAACAGTTTAAGTAGTAAACAACATGTTTAAACGTATGAGTGCAAATAACTATATAAGTGGTGCAAACAACAACACGAGCAAAGCAAATATATAGGTGCATTAAAATTATTTAACCAAAAAACAAATATAATTAGTAAAGAACTTACATTGCAAGGAGAGTAAATAAAACGACAATCACGAACAGCGTTAAACGGCATGCTTTTGAAGGGTTTGGGGATGAAGGATCCGTGGTGCCACTGCCCATGCAACAACTCTTGGTAAGTACGAACACTCCCAATAATACGATTCCGCACAAAATCCAAACAAATGCCACAACGAAGCCATAAACTCCTGTAAATGCTGCAGACTGGAAAACATGAGCAAATTCTTAAAAAAAAAAAATTACATTAAAAATTTTACATTTTGATAGCTGAACTTTAAAAAAAGTTGCAGTTTATATGTCTCCATCCGATAGTTCACCCAAATAAAAAACACTATTATAATAGTAACTATTATAAAAAAAACACTTGGTAATGTAACTATTTTTGTATAATAGTGAACTTACAGCTAAATAATGGTTGTTCGTGACATTGAAACCTCCATGGTAGAGCTTCAAGTGTTGCAGAGGATCTGGCCTATTATAAGTCGTGCTACTCTTGATCGTGACCTGCGACGATACCAACATCGATTCCAATAGGATTACCAATGTTATGATGTGACCAAGTTTTGTCCCATCAACAATGTTCATGCTGAGAATTCTAAGTGGAAGAAAGAAGATAAGGTGAAGAAGGAGTCTTTAACTGTGGAGAAGATGACTTGATGCGCAAGGAAGGAATTGCTTGTGGTTGTGGATGTAGGATTTTTATTTATTGGAAAGAAGAGATAATAATCTTTGCTTAATTAGGGTGTTTGCCTAAACTGTTGGATCCCTCTTTGTAGGAATTTGACTAAAACCCTTTCTACATCAAACTTTTCATTCATGTCTCTTTCATGGAAGAGGAAATAATTCAATTTTTGATAAATAAATAATAAATATATATATATATATATATAATATAAGATTAAATACCAAATAGCTACCCGAACTTTGAATTTTCAAAAACGGCTACCTCAACTTTGACACATGGGGCAAATAGCTACCTCCGCTAAATTTTCCGTTAAATATGGACGAAAAATGACGTGGCAACATATGATTGATCCATAATTTTAAAAACTATATTATTATTTTTTAAATACTATTTTTTTTGGAAAATAAGTGTTTTAAATATACTATTTTATTACAAATAATGATTAGTTTTTTTTTTCGTCATATTTTTCAATACAAAAGTTATATTAAAAACTATTATTTTTTCAAAATTTTAAGTAATTTTATATTTTTTTTGGTATTTTTAAAAACTTATTTAGTTTTCTAAATTATGGATCATTCATGTGTTGTCACGTCATTTCCGTCTATATTTAACGAAGGTGGTGATTTGCCCCTTGTGTCAAAGTTGAGGTAACTATTTGCCCCATGTGTCAAAGTTGAGATAACCGTTTTTGAAAATTCAAAGTTTGGGTAGTTATTTGTAAAATGTCCAAAGTTCAGGTAGCTATTTGGTATTTAACTCATATATATATATATGAAATTAATCATTTATGTATTAATTTAGTTAACTACTCTAAATTTTCGATACTTGAAAAATACTTATAATGTGTCGAAGCGAATATATATTATTGGTTCATATTAATTTATTTATTTCATTCATAATATTGTCATAAGCATAATTGTAGAAAGACAGAACTACATTGTATCTTGAAAGTTATTTAATTTGTTTGAATAAAAATAATTCTTCTTACATTTAATGCTTATCTATTTTTTTTTTTATTATGCTTGGATGGATAATAAGTTTTTCTAATCAGTGACCATATCAGATCAAACTGAATTGAACCAAAGTCTATGAACTTGTTCACCTTAATCTCCAGAAAAATTGTTTGTTGATTATTCAAAAAAAAAAACGGTTCAATTCCAATTTAGTTAAGTTGAATCGATTTTTTTTGGCAAAGCCTACAATTTTCTCAAAAATTTAAAATAATCGGAAAATGGGAATACATAAAAGAGTTATTTACCAAAAAAAAAAAAATTAAACTTTGAGAAAAAACCAAAGCAAACCGAATTTTTGTTGTTGACAAACAACAAATCAAACTTTTGAAATTGACCAAACAACGAACCTCCCTCAAATTTTCATCATGTTTGAACATATTTTTCAATGTTTGAAAGAATTATTAAGTCAATATTAGTTAAAATATTATAAGAAAAGTGTATCACAGCTTAATAACTCTCTCAAACAGCGAAAAATACGTTCAAACATAATGAAAATTTAAGATATGTTTGTTGTTTGCTCAATTTCAAAAGTTTGGTTTATTGTTTGTCAAAAAAAAAATCGGTTCGTTGTTTGGTTTTTCGTTAATTTTTTTTTTTTTTTTAATAATTATCTCGGTATAAAATGCAAGATAGTGCAAACATTGGAAGTAAAGAGTAAACTTCTACTTGGTACATTATCCATTTACAAATACAAAGTCGATGCAAATTCAGCTTGGCAGAAGATTTTTGATTGGCCAAATTCAAAGGGAGGAAGGATGGACGGGACTGCATTGAATTCGTTATGGATGGGGAAAACGTACGTCGAACCGTAGAATTTGGCAAATCTGTCATTCCTTTCCTTTTGCACCAATACGGTCCACCTTTGGTACCCAGCCAAGCAGCGAAGTTTCCATCTCTGTGGTCAGGCAGAGTCATCATTGTCCTCTTTCCTGAGATCATTGTCGATTCTACTCTTCCGATGGGTATCTGGGAAGTTTTTCTAAATTGGCTTCGCAGGTGAGTTCCTCGTGTTTGCCTCATGCGATTGAAGCTCTTGCGTTGTGCAGTGTCCATAAAGTTGTGGCTTTTATGCGCAATTGTGAAATGGGTGATCTGGGTTTCAACAAATCTGTAAAAATACATCTTAATTCTCGTTTGATGATTGTCATGGTTGATGTGCTTTTTGGATTCGGGCAATGGCGAGTTATTGCTCAAACATTGTAAACTGCTACTTAAATACTGGACTTATATCTTAGAAGAAGACCTGCTGAATTTTGTAGTTAGAGTGCTCCAAATTTCGGTTCCATCACCAGGAATGATTTGCAGAGCCATCTACTGAAGCACGTCATCTATAGGTTTATGTTACATAACCAATTGCTGTATTAATGCCATTTTTATCTGCTTTCTGACAATAACAAACAATGTAGACTGTAGATTAAAGAGATTCTATTATGCTTGTTATGAAAAGTGCTGCCTGGATTTGTATTTAGTTTGTTTTTGTTAACTCTATGTTGATTATTCGTTCTATTTGTAGCCTCTTCTTCAAGCAGGAAATGGAGCTGTCCTTAATCGGCCTTCAGAATGCTGGAAAGACTTCGCTTGTCAATGTTGTTGCAGTAAGTCTAGCTCTTTGCATACTCTTCATAAAACTATACATTATGCATATCAATTCTGCTCCATTATTTTTCTGATTTGGTTCTAACATAGCTTGTTCGTATTACCTTTAGACTGGTGGGTATAGCGAGGACATGATCCCTACAGTAAGTGACCTCTCAAGTATATATTTTTTTCCTTCTAATTTCTCCTGCTTTTGGTATAAGATTTGGTTTTCAAAAATTCTTTTTGTTGACTTCAGGTCGGATTCAACATGCGTAAAGTGACAAAAGGAAACGTTACAATAAAATTATGGGATCTTGGAGGTCAACCTAGATTCCGGAGCATGTGGGAGCGATACTGCCGTGCAGTTTCTGCTATTGTGTAAGTGATCACTTCTCTTGATTGACCATTAACAGTGGTTTTATGCTCTTAGTAGTTGATGCAATAATTTGTTCGTTACTTTAGTTATGTGGTTGATGCTGCGGACCCTGATAATTTGAGCATCTCAAAGGGAGAGCTTCATGATTTGCTGAGTAAGCCTTCATTGAGTGGCATCCCTTTGCTTGTTCTTGGCAACAAGATTGATAAGCCAGGAGCTCTTTCTAAACCGACATTCACCGATCAAATGTGAGTTTCGTTTTTTCATTAGATTGATTAGAAGGTTAATTTCCAAATTGCAAACCAAAATTAAGGCGAATTTGCAAACACCATACTTGTTGATAAAGATATAAGTACCCTATTCAACTACTTAAGTTCAGTTTATTATATATAAAAAATAGTGCAGTGTGATAATCTTCTAAAGTTTAGTATGCAATTTGATAACTATATCAGATATAGTTATATTCCACACTTTATTGTAGTTTGGCACTGAATTTCTGAATCCGCTATGTATGTGTATGCAGGGAACTTAAGTTGATAACTGATAGAGAAGTTTGCTGCTTCATGATCTCGTGCAAGAACTCCACGAACATTGATTCGGTTATCGATTGGCTAGTAAAGCATTCTAAATCAAAGAACTGAATGAAGAAAGCAGTTTCCATTATGATTCTTCTGCTGATTGTGCTTCTTTGCTTCATCTGCAAGTTACATTAGGCTGTTCATTTGGTTCAGTTTCTGTTTTTGAGTGTAAATTAAATTAGAGGAGGTGGGAGGTTTCTGGATTTAAAGAGGTGTGTGATTAATTGGGTTTGATGGTTCTGGCTTGTTGGATAAATTGATTTTGATATGTAACAAAGCAAAAGAACAGACTCCCGAACATCTTGATCATAAACTCGAACTTCTGAGTGAAAGGTTCAACCTTTGGAAATTGCTGGTCAATTTTTCTTTTTCCAGATTCTCTTCAGTATCTAGTGTATATCAACTGCAATTGAATTCAGATGCCATCAAATGTCTAAGAGGATGCTAAAAAGTGTCTACATTTTCGAAACCGGTTTTCTGTTCTTCTATTAACTTATCAGGCAAGTCTTTTGCAGTGCCAAAAACAAAGGCTATAGAGATCGTGATTACAAGAACAACAATCTCTCTTTATCTTCTAATGTTGGCCCCAAACATATTTACATACTTAGAGGCATCTCAAAGAAGTGGTGGGAACGAATCGGTGTTTCCGTTGCTCGTACCTGGCACAAAATCTGCAACAGAAAACACACTCTTACAACATAACCGAATGGGGGTTTAATCTCTTCCAAAAACAATATGGGCAAATTAATGGAACTGAATGAAATGGAGAGGAATAGATTTGATAAACATCACTATTAGATGATGGTAGCTAAGGGAAAATACTTGGTATTTGCACCAATCTAATGAGAGAGTGCCATATGCCTCGTCTAGAGCCAAGTGAAGAGACAGGAACTTACCATTGTTCAAGTGCACTAGATTTGAAAGCGTTCATGGCGGCTAGTGCAAAAACTTGGGCTGCTTCTGCTTCTGCTTCTGCAGCCTCTGCCTCCCTGGCTGCCTCTTCAGCCTCCACAATGGCAGTTTCTGCCTCAGCAACCGCCTTTGCAGCAGCAGCAGCAGCCTCTTGAGCTACGCTCCTCATTCCAGTTACATTATCATCAATTTGCAATTCTGTGGGATTCTTGGTCTCTCTCTTTTCTGCTTTTGAGGAAGCCTTCTGTCTCCCGTCAAGCAGTGCCATTGAAAGTTTTCTTCCTTCAGAGAATCTACAATTTGGTCCTATTCTGTATCGATGCTTTACCTGTCCACAGCATTGGCAATTTTAATAACTGATTTGTCCAAAATCCAGTAAAACTGCCTGCATCACTACGTAGAAGATGCTTTAACAATTACCTTTATCAGTTTACCATTCGCTAGAAGATGCTTTAATTTTGCCGACAACAGCTTTCTGAGGTTAGGGGGAGCCCAATACTGCTCCTGAAAATAAATTACAGATTTGAGAATTACTACGAGTAAAATAAGTTCTCTCTCAACACATTGGGAAATTAATTTTAACGGTTCAAAACATGTAAGAGATGGTAAAAGGGAATATATCTCAGATGCCTTAGTCTTAACAGAGATTTATGCACGTATAAGAGAAAGATATAGAATAAAAGGCAAGATTAATCCACAGAAGTAGAATACAACCTCTATGTATGAGGCAATTGCAGTTCGGTCAGAACCAGATGGTTCCTTCATAGTTGTAATGGCCTCCATTATAAGACTATCCAATCTGTAATTAGAGGAAGTCAGAAGATGGTCATATATATTATAAGACATTGAAAGGATTCATAGTATGAAAGAAAGAGCAGGAGCAGAACGTTTTAACCATGTGCTGATGATTGCTGTTGAGATAACTCTAATTACCGTAGAAACATCCTTTTAGTCCGGAGTGTTTGCAATTTGGAAAGACTAGTTTTTTTGTTAGAATATATCAGTAAAGAAAAGGAAAAATTGACATAACTTCTCCAAGGAAGCATGGCCAATTCCATCAATGTTATTATAGTAAAATAGCATTACTGTTATATAAGACTTAAGTCATTTTAGCTCTAGGTCGACTCAAAAGATCGACAATTGGTAGAACACTGGCCTCACAGCAAAGAGTGACTAATCTAGCTATGAATTTTTCTGAATCAAGGTCTAGCTTAGGAAATGAGGCACTTTCACTTTCTATACCAGTAGCAATTACAATGAGAAAGTTAACCTTTTTACACGTTCCTTCGGACCAAAAAAGTTTGATGCTCCATTATCTATTGCGAGAGGTTTTGCATCAACAACTTCATCATCACGCTTCACTGCAGTTGTAAGAGGCAATGTCTCACTGTCGTGCTTAAGTGTCAGTTGATTCTTCCTTATAGAAGCAAGTCGGGCCTTCTGCCTTGAACCCCATATTGCTGTGACATTTATATTTCTCCATTTATCCTGTTCATAATTCAAGGTATGTTGTTGCAGTAAGATAGATAGGGTTGCATTGCATTTTGCTTTTAATAGGATAGAGGACATAACTAACACCTAGAAGTTACATACTTTGATGTCCCAATTAATGTAAATGCTACTGGTTGAAAGTAGCTATCAGCTGCATACCTTAAGATCCACATTGGAGCGCATATGCAGTACAGCACTGAACTCGGGGTCGGTAAGTATTGTACGCCACTTCCCAGGCCCATATTTATGTACACCAGCTTTAAGAGATGCCTCTTCCTCTGCTGTCCACTTCTGTTTAGGAGCACCCATCAACCGGATCCAGCAAGTAATTCTTAAAATCTGAAACCAAATCGGTTATCAACTCAAAAGATTACCATCCAGAGTATAGAGATAGAATGACCATTTCCAGCGAGCAATTTCTTTTCCGGATCATGAAGACAAGACATTCAAGAAAAAAATTACACATTTAAAATAGTTTTACTGTTTGCATATCAGCTACCATTTTGAATGTATCAACAGAATCCGTGGAGATGATTACCATGATATCCAAGTCAAAAGGCAATAACTTCAAATGCATTACTTCGCCAAATTTCTCAGCTTTTTCGCCGACTCAATAATCAGAATATTGTTCACAGTAAGTCGACATTAAACATTTTTACCTCTGTACTAAAGATGTAATGTTATGAACTTACTTTGGAACCAATGGCAGTAAAGATGCAATGTGAAAAAAATCATCCAAACTAAAACGAAGTAGCTGCCTCATAGAAGAATCAAGAAGGTGCTATCAAAATGAGTTGAATAATTTCGTGTCCGATCTAAATTCACGTCCGAACTCGCTTCCAATGCCGAGAAACGTCTACAGGTAATCGGACGCATAGTGCCATAAAAACCTCAAATAATAAAATTCGTGGGCTCAGTTCCTGAATTAACGTATACGGAAGCCCAGAACTAAACAGAAGAAGGAAACGAGCAATCTAAAAATCGGGAATTCCTCGGAACTGAACCTGATTCCAAGAAGAGGAATGGGCACTGAGCAATCAGGTCAGGGCGATGCCCCACGGATTCAAAGCATGCAGCCGCGCATACTGAGTGCAGTTGAATCCTTCTTGTGGAGTTGCTGTTTCGTTGAAGGAGAAGAAGCAGAAGAAATTTGCAGAGGAACAGTATCTGATCAAAGAACTTTGCAGAGAATACTCCCCCACAATTTTAATTTTTTTAAATAATTTATTGTCTAACCGATGTCCAGTAACTAAAATAATTAGGCATAAATACTAAGTAGCTATCTGGATTTTGAACGTTTTGCAACGAGCTATCCGACCTTTGAAAATTCAAAACGAGCTACCTTAACTTTGAAAAATGTGCAAATAGCTACCTCCGTTCAATTTTCCGTCAACTTTCGTTGTAAAGTCGTAGTAAATTCATCAGAAATTGGACGGAAGTAGCTATTTGCACATTCTTCAAAGTTGAGGTAGCCCGTTTTGAATTTTCAAAGTTCGGGTAACTCGTTGTAAAACGTCCAAAATTCAGGTAGCTACTTGTTATTTAACCCAAATAATTATTATGAATGTTGCCAAAAAGAATGTTCATTTTAGGATTCGAATACTGATTTTTAATTAAGGACTAAACGTTGAATATTTATTACAGAAATACTAATTTCTAAACTAATAAAATGATGTTTTTCATTTAAAATAAAATGTAAAATTAATTTATGGTATCAAAATTAGGAGTATTAAATTTGGACGCACTATATGTGTGACCTACCTTGATAGTGTGTTCAATTTTAATACACTATCTGTTTATTTTTTAAATATGTATTACATTGGTTCGTAACTTTTGATCTATGCGAAACATTTAATAATATAAGAGTAAATTACTAAAAAATATATTTGAATTTAGCATACTTTACAAAAGTTACACAAGTTTTATTTCTTTTTGCTACTTGAATTTGCTTAGTTCATTGGCCCAAAAAAATAAAATGAGTGACTAAATTAGAGGAAATTGAAGTTTGAAGCAAAAGTGTAATTTGACTAGAGTTGAGGACGAAATTGACTTAAATCTTAAATAAATATTTACCATCCATGGGACAATCAACTCAAATGTGCCAATTTTCACTTGGGCAGCTGAATCTCTATTCGGCGATTGGTGAAGTGCAAACAGAAGGGCAAGATGGCGAGCTCTGTCGGGCGGTTGTCGAGCCAAGCGCGCGTCTTACGCGTCTCCCTATCGAGGCCTTTCTCCGCTGACGCATTGGTGGAGGTGAAACCTGGCGAGATCGGCTTGGTGTCTGGAATCCCTGAGGAGCACCTTAAAAGGAAGGTATGAAATTGATCGTCTGGACATTACTCTTTCAGCTCAATTGCATCTTCTAGGGTTTTTTCTTGTTGTTTTACGCAAGCTTGAGATTCAAATTGGGTTTTGGTGATATAAATGTATAGATTGAATGAGATTTCGCCCGGGGAGGTTGAAAATTAGCTTGATAGCTCCATTCTTCCCCTGTAGCTTCATCAAAAGAGTAAAGCATCTAATTTTCGATCTTTGTTTTGATAATGCTATAGGTCGTGATTGCGGTAGGTAATTTGGCAGTTTTTTATTTTTTGGCGGGGAGGGGGATCACAATGCATAGTGATTGATACCTACTCTACCAGATTATTTTATGTCTATTTGATTATAAGTAGATGAAGATTAACGATGGATGAAAAGAACAAAGCATAAAACTGCTTCACCGAATAGTGGTTGGATGAATATGATCAAGTTGAAGGACGATTTAGCTGTGCATTTCCATCTTCCAAGTGATTATCTGCTATTTGTTGGAAAAGAGAAGAAATATGTGATTAGTGCATAGTAATGACTGACATGCTAAATTGCGAATGAGTATTGGTAGTGATGGATTAACGTAACCCCTCATTAGTTTTACTGCGAGAGAGTGCACTCAAATATGGCTTTAAAGAATTTGAATGAAGCTGGATATCCTACCTTTTGTCATGTTGAAGTAATTAATAATAGAGGCTTCTGAAGGTATCATCTTTTTTTCATGGAGATAAATTTAACAGTGAATGGTCCCTGAAATTTCTTTACTTTGTTTTCCTTATCTTGTTGCAGTAGTGTTTTCTTTATCTGATTTATTGTGAGTTTGTATCAGGTGGTGATTTTCTCACCTGCTAGAACTGCATCTCAGCAAGGATCAGGAAAAGTTGGACGTTGGAAGATCAATTTTTTGTCAACACAAAAGTATGTCCACATGTATACGTTATTCCTTCTTGAGACATCTGATGAAATGACACAATTTTGGATGAACTTAACTACTTTTTTCATGACTACTTTTCCAATTTTTCAAACCCATACTATTTGTCAAGGCACTATTCCATAGTTTGCATGGTCACCATTTCTTTACATGTACAGTATGTCAGATGTGATCATTATATATATATATATATATATATTCTTTCTTCAGTAAATTATATGAAGAAACAAACTCATGAAAACCCAACTCTTATATTAACCCACTATTTTGTCAAAATACATAAGGGGGTCATGTAGTATACCTACTAGAGTAGAGTTCCTAGAAAACGTAGTGGTTTACCTTGCTTGTGTTCATTTTTCTAGGTTCTAAAGATATGTCTTTTGACAATGTCAAAACTTAGAGTAGTAACTTTCTTGTCAATTTGGGATTGCAAAGGTTAGATACAAGGGGCTTAGTGGCCATTCCGATGATACTATCAGTAGTTCTAAATATTCCAAATAACGACTATAGGTGGGAGAACCCACTGATGGGCTGGACATCGACTGGGGATCCATATGCAAATGTTGGTGATGCAGGACTCGGCTTTGATAGTGCAGAAGCTGCAGCATCATTTGCTGAGAGACACGGCTGGGATTACAGGGTATGTTTACTTGGTTGAATTTCTTGGTGATGCCGCTGCTTGTTCTTCTCTGTCCTTCTCATTCTTTGTATAAATGCAGAATGGTTCATTTGTGTTTGCTACACATTTGTATCTCTGTTATTTCTGAAGACCATAGTTTATATGTTGGGGCACAATTGGACTTTGTTCACGTTCATGGAATTGTGACTTGTCATAATTCATGTCTAAACTTTACTGCAGTGTCACCTGAAATAGCAAAGCAGAGTAGTCTTCAAGAGTATTTAGCATGTTAACATATAGAATAATGCCTTTCTGCAACTTTCTCTGCAGGTTAAAAAGCACCACACACCATTATTGAAGGTGAGACCCTTCTTTCACCATGCAACATTCCGTACTTGGTTATCTCTTGGTCCTTTTATCTCATATTGCATTTTCTGACTTGCTTTGTTGTGGTTGCAGCCAAAGGCATATGCTGATAACTTCAAGTGGAAGGGCCCTGCAAAACCTGAGAAGAGTGATTCGAGTGCATAAGACTGTTTGTGCCCTCATGCATCGACAAGGCGGTGGAAGGGCCCTGCAAAACCTGAGAAGAGTGATTCGAGTGCATAAGACTGTTTGTGCCCTCATGCATCGACAAGGCGGTCTTAGTTTGTTCCAATTTTAACTCTTTTTCTCTGTCAATAAATATGAAGCATCATGGTACTGTTTGTTTTGTTACCTTTTGACTTGGAAAACTATATGGAACTCAAGTAAAAACTAGATTGATGGGACTTGAGAATCATCTGCATGAATTGTCATAATGTTTGTGCATATACTGCTATCATTTCAAGCTTTTACCGGACGACCAATGAAATGAACTTATATTTGGGAAAATTGCAGTCAATCCTTTGGGAAAACATCTAAACTCTCATATTGGCAATTCTTTACTTAGAAACTCATCAAGCAAATCCGTACAATATGTTGCCCTCTCAAATCTCAATACTTGAATTTATCTTCCACCCAATTGAACCCACTACTGCACTGCATTATTAAAAGTGCTTCCTAACATTGTTCCTCCATCAAAATAACTTCCAAGTGTAATGACAGGTCGTGGCATGTTCAGGTCAGGTCCGGACCTAACTAGGCAGGGAGAGAAGGCTTATGAAGCTTTAAAAGGATGTTACATACATATGGATGATTACCAACATTGATGACAATGTGTGGTTTATCTGTAAACCCTAGCACCATTAGCAGCAGATGCAGTGAAATCTGGTGATAGAGTCTTCATATAGTACTTAGATCCACGTGATAGGTTGATCTTTTTCCGTCTGTCCTCAGGTATCTTGTCAATGGAACATGCGTAGAACCCGCGCCTCACGAACCTGTTAAACATAAATAAAGTTTAGACTGTTTAGTCATTGATTCTCTAAGAAATCAACTATGTGTTATTGAACTAACCAATCCGCAGTGCGGGTTGTGAGCACAAACAGCTTCTGCAATCCAAGAGAGGTGGCTTTTTTCTCGACATAATCTGTAGTATATTCATCGGTTAATCACCAAAAAACAAACTGAACTTTAAGCATTTCGGAAAAAACAAATCAAACGTTTTTTCTTAATAAAAAGCAACTGAACTTTCAATCATATAATAAAGTGCACACTATATAATTTTTTCTATTAGAACATGAAGGAAATCACACCTGTAATATCCACGTGATATATTTTTACGGAAACTAAGTTGATTTAACCCCTCCAGCGTAACATTAAAATGCATCACATTGCAGTTGAATGGAGAAACCAACATAGTTTACACTCTGTTGTGTGGTTGAAAATTCAGTATGCTCTTTTGGTCAAGAGAAAAACTCCAGTTTGTTTTATATCCATATCATCAAAGATAAAGAATCTTAGTAAGCAAGGCAGCAATTTTTCTATATTGATGATTAACATCAACTATAATATGGTAATAACCGAGTTTGAGTTTGGAGAATAGCTAAATTAGAGCTTATGGAGATGAAAGCAGAAAGGACATACCGAGCAATTTATCACCTTGTCCTTGTCCACGACATTCGAGGGAAACTGCAAGACTTGCAACCTCTCCACACTTATCCTCAAAGAACGGAAAAAGACCGGCACAAGCAATGATTTGCCCTTCCCTTTCCACAACTATGAAGGAGTCCAATGCTTCAAGTAGCTGATGAGAGGAATCAGATTGGTAATAGTTATAAAGAAATAAAATGAAGAAATATATTCAAGAACCTCATCCTCGGTCCTCTTGACCAATGTGCCAGATTCTTCTAAAGGGTTTAGAATTCGCCTTATTCCTGAAAGATCTGTCACCCTTGCCAGTCTCGTTCCTTCATAAAGATCACTGAGGAAATACAAAAAGAAGTTACTATCTCAACTACTTTCTCTTAATCCAGCAATTGTCCTGAAAGACATTTCAAGTGGCATTCTACACACCTAGCCACCATCGTGCCCATTCCATCTCTTTGAAATAACTCCAACAGTACGGCACCACTGACCGTGCCATCTAGCAAATGAACTCTTTGGACACCTCCCTATAGAAGAAACCAGAAGGTCACATTAATTATAAATAAGCATAAAAGCGTTTACGGTACCTCACATATCTCGATGTGTTAAACTGGTATCCAAATTTAAATTTTTTATTTTACTTTTAGGTAGCTAAGATTTCATTGTTGCTGCGATACCTTTTAGATGTTTGTACTAAAATCTCATTTTTGTTTATGGTTGCAATCTAATAACTAGTTTTTGTTACTAAGGGTAATAAATTGCAATTAAAAAAAAAAGTCAATTACTAAATTGCAACAATAAACAAAAATGAAAAACTTAATACAAACATTTTAAAAATTAATGAAACAAGACAAATTTTAGGTACCGAAAAAGTAAAAATAAAAAATGTCGGCCATCAAATCCTTGCATCTTGACATGTGAGGTACTGCAAAGACTAGGGTTTGAATTGAAACAAGAAGTACACACCTAGATAAACTATATAGCATTTACGTAGTACCTAAAAGGATTTTACCAGAGAACTGACTATTGAATGCCAAAGCTTGTAAGGAGTATTACCCTGCAAACAAAGGCAGCAGCAGCAAGTTCAGATAGATACCCATTTGATCGCCTTTGACGTTCAAGACCCCCGACTGCAAAACCTTGCTCACCATTCCAGAGTCCAGTGCCACTGTCAAACCCCACTCCATTGTGAAAAGTGGGGTTGTTGTTCCACCTAACAGTTTTCCCATTGTCAGCTGCTTTCACATATTTGGCAGCTGTCTCACTGTTCTCGACTCTTTTCCTTATCAGCATATCAGCTTCTTCAAGTGTCAAGAACTGAATGAGGCGTCCATTCTCATCAAGGATAGGCCCGTCTATAATGCCAATAAGTTTTTCAGCTCCAATTTCTAATGCGCAGGCGGTGGCAACTTCGTACGTGCTGCAATTGGTAAAGCACAGAATTCAAATGGGCCATTCATTCACCCATATCTAACATTTTGCTGAATTCATTATGAGTGGAAGAAAAACATGCTACAATGAAGTATATGCTTGAGTGTCCATATTTTGCATATCTGTATTAAATCACTATGCAAATATTAATCAATTGATGGTCAATTTGCAGTAAAAATAGCAACATAAATGCCATACTGTTCAAGACTCTGCATATGGGTCGAGTTATGTAGAAGATTGGGACTGTTTACATCTCTGGAATTAGAATTACTTCTGTAAACAGTATCCAAACAATGTTTTCAGTTTATCAATGACTAAGGCCAATAATTTCTAGCACGACCCGACTAAACTATCATTAACGACACACCCTTATACAAATTTGTGTTTTGCCTGATCAAATCTTGCGTCAAAACAACTCTTATTGTTTAAACACGATTAATTAACCATGTTTAAACAACTCTAACCTGCATGCACAGACAGATAAACGTGGATAAACCGTAACGAAATATGATATGAGTAAGTTTTGAACCTTTCAATAATTTTTGTACATCTTTGGGGCCGAAAAGTACCATTTCTTTTACTTCTTTAAGCTTATTTGTATATTTATGCCATGTGAGCTGTGTAGTATCCATATCGTACCTCATACGTGTCAGGTGATCTGATACACTTCTATGACTATTTATTTAGCCACGACACAGTTAGTGACACATCAAATATAGTGACGGGACACAATACGAATTGCCAGACCTATCTACAATTGCTTAAATCAAGATAAACCACACACAAAAAAGTATGTCAAACCAAAGAAAAGGAAATAAAATAGTAAATGGTAAACTGCCCAAAACCAAGTATCTCAGATCTATCAATGAAAAGTCATCAGAATGTGTTGGTGCATACTTGCAGTTTAGAACTTCTCCAGTGCTTGAAGAACCAATGTTGCTTAGAAGAACTATGCACCCACCATCAAGCCTCTCGCGTATGCGTCTACCATCAACTTTTTTTACTTCGCCAGTCGCTCCATAGTCAACCCCTCCAACAACACCTCTTCTCTGAGAAAATTGTCGGAAAATGCCACCAAAAAATTGTTAGTTTGTAACTAAGCCTAACTTGGAATATTAAGCAGATTACTCATGAAATGCATTTTGGTTTCAGCTTCACAAAAAGACTTTACCTTGGCAGCAACAAAGTTGCCACTTGCAACACTAACACCAACATCGCGCAGACGACTACTATCCCCATGTCTATGAATATTGGATATCGGTGGTCCTGGAGAAAGCTTAGCTTCAATCATCAGCCGGGTTCCTCCAGCTGCTTCTGTTGCTGCTGCCATTGCTTCAGAGTCAGTTATCCTGTATTGACCTACAAACTTGGGCTGTGATCCTGCATCAAATGATTCTAGCTAAATCATCTTCTTTTGATTTTGATCATCGATACAGTAGGAAGAACAAAGTATAAGTAACCTCTCTTCGCCAATAGCTTATCTATCAGGATATGGGTTTCAGGCACAAGAATGAATCTGATTCCAAGACCATGAAGAAGCGCAATATCCTGCAGATGAACAAATTTTGAATGATGAAGTGACGCCTGATTATTTTGGAATTTGGCAAACAACTCCTCAACAATGGATTGATGAAAAATCATGAGCTAACATGCATCAAAAAATACTAATATTCGAGCTTTCTGCATTTAGGATTAAAGATCTAGTCCTTTAATGGGTATTTCACACAATAGAGGACAAACATTTCAAGATAATCAATGCAATGATGACGACGATCAGTTCACAACAACCATTAATATCGTAAATATTGCAAAAAAATCAAGAAAACGCGCGATTCCAGAGGCTAATACAAGACAGTTGATTGAGAATAACAAATCGCATGCCTTCGATACTGAATCGAGATGATGGCTGGCTACAATTTCACCAGAAATGACGACCACAAAAGTCCCGCCACGATGAGCTCGGAAGTACGGCCAAGCCTCATGGAACCACCGCACAAAGAGCTCGCTCCTTACGCCATCATTGCTATCATCGATTTCCAAATATTCATCTGATTCTAGTAAAGCGCGGCACTCTGCTTTGGCTACTGTATTTCGATTCAGCGCCAACGACATGGAATTTGGAGCTCGAGTTGATGACACTACTGCATGTCGATGGATCGGAGAACGGAAGAGACTCGTGGGAATAGTCCGGCAGTGGCAATGGCGGTTTAGGGGCATGTAGCAGCAGTAGCTCGAAGAGGCAGCTGCCATGTTAACCCAGCAGCCAGCTACCTTCGATGGTTGAGCTTTGAGTCACTGTCTGTGTGTCTGTGGTCGTGAAGTGGGAGATAGTTAGAAGTGGGAGAGAGAAGGTAGCACACGCGGTGGCAGAAGAGAGAGTGGCGGCGACGTGGGCCGCCGCTGCCGCCGCTAAAAAACGAAAAGGCGGAGCGAGCGGGTCCATTCCCCACTTTTCCCGGACGGACAAGTTTTATTCTACTGATTAATTCCGAGAGAGAATTTGGAAAAATAAAAATAAAAAAATAATTCCGAGAGAGACTCTTTGTCAGTTTGTCTTTCCAATTTAATTATCTACAGATTAATAATTAATAAAGTTAATTAACTTTGTTCACTTCATAAAAATATATACGAAATTTAGTTTCAAAATTTTGTTATATATATGTTTAGAGTTTGGATAACAAGTTAAGTTTAATTATTTTTTCTACGTAATTATTTATATTGTAGAAAATTATAATTTTTAAAAACTAAAAGAAAAATAGAGAAAATAAGAAAGAAATATGAGTTTTTAGTATATTTTTTTAAATAAAAAGTAAATAAATAATACTTATTTTTGTTTATTTTTAATAAAAATATTATATTAAAACCTTAGATGTTTTCCCTTAACTTTTTAATTTTCTAATATTTTTTAAAAATAATATAATTTTTTAAATCGTAAATCAATTATATGTTATCCCTTCATTTCCTATGTTAAGCTAGCTGATTATTCATAAAGAGGTGACAATCGTCTGACTTATTTTTTTTTAAGAACAATCAACATTAGATCTTAAAATTTAGGATAAGTACGTAACTACTAACTAAATTTATAAGGATAAAACAATTTGCTAATTGTTTATTGTTAACAAATTGTTAGTTATCTTTATATACAGTTAAATTTAATAAATTCGCCTAATTTTACTCTTAAATTGTGAAAGAATATTATATTTTATTTATTATTATATTTTATGCAAATTACTGACCAAACTTTTGAATTTTTTTTATTTGTGAGATGAATTTTACAAAATTTTATTTTTGCTTGTTAAAGTTTGAGAAAATTACAATTATTTAGTTGACATGTAACATGTACATTGTACATTCATATTTCTGATGTGTAATAATAAATTAAATGAAAATGACAAATCCCAACTTTATATAAAATGAGTTACAATTTTTCAGCTAACCAAATTTATATATAAACTCTCAAAATCCAACTAATAAGTGATTAATTAATATAAAATTCATATTTTCTCAACTTTTTTTTTTTTTTTGGCCAACTATTTTCTCAACTTAATCCTTCACATTTTGCTTCCAAAGGATACTTACTCTGAAGCTATTTTCTAAAACAACATTCTACTTCGTTCATATTTTTTGTTAATTCGTAATTAAGGTTGAATTATAAGTTTGGTCCAAAAGAATTATTAGTTTATTTTAGAAATTGATTCACTAATCTATGTGAGTCAATCGCAGTTTAAAATTTTATAGCCTTCATATTATTTTTTTTAATAAGTGACGGTCCTACGAATTTGATAGGACTATAGGAGTATTATTTTTTAAAAAAAAACAATAATTTTGGTATATATTTTAAAGGAAAAAAAGTCGGAGTCAGCCGACACAGCCTCTTCGTCATTTTTATATTATTATTATAAATATTAACTACATTAATCACAAATCCCACGTTTTAAATTCTCCCCCGAAACTAACAAGTTGCATTAGTTTATTTATTTACGACCCATTACATAAAATTTATGTAATGATGTTTGGTCAAATTACAAATTTACTTCTCAGTCAAATAGAATAAGTTTTAAAAATGGTAAAAATAACAGAAAAAAATAAAAAAAATGTCACAATTTAACTCTCTCAATTTTTTTTTTCAAATGTTACAATTGAGTTTCGATTCAATGGGGACTTGATTTAACCCCAACTGAGGGAATTAAAATTTTATAAACTCACTGATGTGAGATTTAACTCATGATGGATGAGAAACACAATTTCAACACTCCGTCACACCATGAATAATCTTATTTATCAAAGGTTACGGCAATGACACTCTTAATTCAGAAAGTTGAGACTTAATTTTTTAACAAATTCCCTATCACGTTCAGTCTTACTCCCAACTCTGTTACGTAGAGTGAACGGATAACACAACAAAAAACTCATATAGGACAACAACACAACTCAATACCATTAATCTGTACATTTAGAAATTCAATATGTACATTTGGAGATAAAATGGAGCATCTATCTATAAATTCATCTCACATCTAAGTTTCTCAAATTAAATGTTATTTACAGAGATGAAAGAATTGATTGAAATCTTATGTCTCGTTATAAACTTACAAGTTTGATGGCTGATTTTCCTAATTCCTAAAACTGTGAGGACTAATAATACATGTAATGGAATTCAACGCTGTGTCACGTATGGGTCTGAAGTCAAAGGTTATTTAGAGGGCCGCCTCCACCATCAGACGGCACCTCCACGGAATGGTCCCTCCTTCTCTCAAACAGGTACTGTCCATAACGAACCTAACTAATTATTATGTAGCTACTTGATAAATATTGTTTTTGTTAGAAAAAAATACATAAATGTTCATATTTATATATATATTATTATATGGGTTTAAGGATTAATTACAACTTATGGAAATTGAACGTGTCATGTGTAATTAGGAAAATTAACAACCCTACCTTAGGCTTACATAGCATTATTATTTTTATTAAAATATGTACAAGAGAAAAGGTACGCCTCTAACTCAATAGCATAGTTATCAAAACCGGTTTGGACCACCGGTCCGTTTGGAAACTGGACCTTTGTTCGATTTGGTTCAATAAAAAAATCGAAATACATGGTAAATTTGGTTGAATCTGTGTAAACCAGTTAATTTTTTAAAAAAACGGTTGATTTCTGTTATTATTTTTGATTCTTTTTTTAAACCGAACTATCAGTTCGGCATAGTAACTTCAATTGGTTATGTTCAGACTTATGTTTTAATTCCATTCCCATTTGGCCATTTCCCTTCAGCTGTACCGTTTGATATTCTCTCTTCTTTCTCTTTCTATCCTTAGTGTCAGGAAGACATTCTTGATCTTTGTCGTATAAATGCGCCTCCATTGGTGCCTCTCGGATTTCGACAAGATTGGTTTCTGAATTGTCGATTGATTATTATTTAGAAAAATTGAATAATGGCGCAACTGCCTCCGAAGATCCCAAACATGGTGACATCCTGGCCCGACATCATGTTCTCCGGCGACAGCCACCAGAAACTCCCTATCCCGTTGCCGTTTAAGGAAAACAGGTGCGGCGGTGGGGTTGGCGGCGGAGGGTAGGCTCCGTCTTGGGTGGACGAGTTTTATGAATTCTCAGCAACCAGGCACGGGGCTCATCAGAGATCCGTTAGCGACTCCATCGCGTTCATAGAGTCCATATCCATTCTAAACGGGGTGGCAGTGGAAGATTTATGATATCTTTTGCCTATTCTGAGTTTTATGTTGGAAGATTTTATCATGTCTGTCTGTTCATAATGTTGTGGACCGACTGAACTGGGAATCGATCCTCTCAGTTATTCAATAACTTAGTCATATGATTATGATAATATTGTTTAATAGTATAAATTAGTCATACTTCAAATTTGACCATACGCAAGCACAATCAAAATGGCAGATTCGAAAATTGGTCAGACAAAAAAAATAAAAATAAAATAATAATTAATAAAGCAGCATAATATTAAATCTATTTTAATTTATTTTCTTATTCTTCAATAATCCGCACTTAGTTGAATTCCCTTCATCTCTTCTCTATATATAAGGCTTCTCCACTCTCTATTCCTTCCACTCTGAAATCTTCAACCAATTTCAATTCGTAGAAGCAAAGCAAATGGATTCCTTCTCCTTTGATTCCTCGGACTCCTCAATTTCACACACCTATTACCCGCACCAGCCCGCCGCACCCTACGGCTCGAACCCGCATCAGAAGTCGGCACTACACTCGGTCCGTAAAACTACACCACCGACCAAGCCGTGGAGGAAGCCGACCGCACCAAACCCTACCAGAGTTTACCAGGTCGACCGCATGAACTTCAGGGAGCTAGTTCAGCAGCTCACTGGAGCTTCTACGGCGGTTTTTCCGGTAGCCAATGATAACCACTGCAGTAGACTACAGAAGGTGGCCCCACCTCCGCTCGATCTTGCTCCGGCTGCCCCTCAGACAGAAAAGTCAACTGTGTTGACGCCCTTCACATTGTTGTACAAGGAGCTCATGTCTGAGTCGTCTTCGAATTCGGGTCATAAGTCTTCCGACATCTCGTTAGGGTTAGCTGTGTTGCCGTCGGCGTCGCCTCAAGGGTGGTGTTCGATCCCGATGCTGAGCCCTGGGACACTGTCTCTTTTCGAAGTCCTTTGAATTACATTCAGTTCAGTGGATATATTATTAATAATGGTCGACGACATAATAATTAATAATACAATTATTTATTTTCTTGGTGGAGCGATGTCGTTTCCAATATTATAATTATACCTTAATTTAAAACTATATATTATAATCATAAATTGATAACTCTTACCATTTTCAATACTATAATTATATTTATAATTGTGATTATTAATTACAGTTTTAACTATATACTCATATTTATTATTATATGTAAAATGTAATTGAATAAAATAAATATTTTTTTTTTGATAATTATGAATTAAAATAACCGCAATTGGTGACAATTAATCACCCAAGTTCAAAAAATAGTAATCACTAACACCATTCAAAATTAACATTAACACTATTAACATTAACATCATTTAATTACAATTCTGAATTATGAATTCATAAAATCTAAAAATAATTATACTAAATTACTAATACATTAATATTAAATAATTATTATATTTATACAGCAACCATAGTTATAACTATGACTATGACTAAAATACGATAACCATTACGGTTGAAAAATTCATCACTATACGCATACCGCACTATAATGGTACAGTTAACCATATAAAAAAATAACGTTTATAACCACATTTTTCGAGTTTTCTTAACACTATTGTCTGCCCAATCTTATACACTTGCCTAAAGAAAAAAGAGTTTTTTTACACGTAATAATTATATGACATTTACATAACTTATTTGTTAGTGTGATGTAAATAATATATTTATTTACATATATATCACATATTATAATATAGAAAGAAAGCAATGAACTACTGTACTAACTTTCAACCGTATATAAAGTAACATATAATATTCTATATTGAAGTATCAATTAGAATATAATTCTGAGATATTATTATTATTATTGTAATTACAAAATATATTTATATATTGATTCATATATTTTTCCTTTTATGGTATCATATACTAATATAATATATATACCTTCCATTTATTTCTAAATTAATCGGCGTACCTCAACTATATAAACTGTAAACCCTATCAACAAAATTCATAGACAAGGAGTGTAATAATACAAGATCAGGTCTCTCACGCAGCGCCCAACAATGTCGAACAACCGTAGCAGCAAGGAGCCGCCACCTTCCAAGTCCAACGCCGGCTTCTGCCAAAACTTCTACGCCGCCTGGGATGAGCAACGTGTACAGAGAGGGCAGCAGCCAAGGCAGAGACTTTCTGAGGCCGAGAGAATCAAGTGGTTTGGTGAAGATGAAGCCACCAAGTGGACCAATCCATGGGAAAAAAAGTAAAATGAATATTAAGTTTACATAGTTTTTTTTTTTATATAGATAAGATAAACTAAAAATAATCTGGGTGACGAGAAGCTCGCACCCTAATTCTTACTACAACATAATAATTAGCTAAGCTTTATTGTCATTGAGTAGACAAAACTCACAGCGTTATTTAGATAGCGTTTGTTGTTTTCGTCGGTAGAGTTCCATGAATAACAAAGATTTGACTCTGGTTAATCCCCATAGATGTCATGGTGTCAGCAACCGCATATGTTTCTCGATAAATATGTCAGAATTTCATTATGTCGAAATGCGAATAAAAATAATAATTTTATATGTCCCGTGAGTTTGACTATTTTATTTATTAAAGAATAATATTAAGGTTTGGTAAGAGTCATTTTTAACATTAAGTATCGTCATACTATTCTACTTTTATTAATGTAATGATAGTTTTCTTAAAATTAATATAAAATTTATAAATTTTCAGACTTAAAACTGTAATAACAATTATTCAAAACTGTTGATCATTCAGGTAGCAGTACAAAATTACAAATAATACACATGATCCTAACTACCTTAACGGACTAACTACCCAACCCGTGATCGGATCCTGCCGTCGAATCCTATCTTTCCTGTGGGACCCACCACTCTGCAGCCGTTCTAAAACCGTATACGTTATAGAATCGGGAGTCAAACCCTGCTGCTTCAGCCGTGCATACAAATCCACAGCTTGGGCAGTTCTTCCACACCTTTCCAGACAATCAAGCAGAATATTGTACGTAACAATGTTAGGACAGCAACCTTGTCCGACCATCTCATCGAACAATCGACAAGCCATATCCACCTTCTCTGTCTTGCCGAAACACTCAATCAAAGTGCTGTAAGTGACCACATCAGGGCAGATCCCGTTCTCTTCCATCTCCTTGAACTTCATGTGAGCTTCATCGAGGTCCCCGTTTTTACCGAGGCAGTTAATCAGTGAATTGTAGGAGACAATGTCGGGCTTCCAATCACTCTGCTCAAGCTCTTCAAATATTTTCACTGCCTCGTCAACTTTACCCGCACGACTGAAGCTTGAGATTAAGACATTGTAGGTGTAAATGTCGGGTCTTGGCCCGACCCGCTTCATCTTTTCGTACAAGTCATCAATGTGTGAAATTTGCTTCGACTTTCCAAGAGCAGATATTACCAAATTGTACATGAAAGTGTCCGGTTCCACTCCCTTCTTGCTGATATTATCTAGAAACTCCACAGCTTCTACTGTCTTCTCCGCCTTACACAGATTGTCCAACACGGATAAGTAAGCATCTCTGTC
Source organism: Chamaenerion angustifolium (assembly GCA_946814005.1). Lineage (NCBI taxonomy): Eukaryota > Viridiplantae > Streptophyta > Magnoliopsida > Myrtales > Onagraceae > Chamaenerion > Chamaenerion angustifolium. The sequence goes on from OX328281.1 coordinate 2,548,561, forward strand.
ACCATTATCGTGGTAAGTCCACATGCGGCAGAATAACCTGTGAGCTTCACCTGCATGACCTAATTCTCCTAGAGTTTTGACCAGATAAGCATATATTGATCTGTTCAAGTACTTCTTGGATATTTTCAAGATCTCGTCTAACCGAGAGAGTTGCCCTTCTGCAACCAAGGCTTTCAAAATGGTGGAATAAGTGAACTCATTGGGCCTACACTCGTTTTTTATCATATCGGAGAAGAGACTGATGACGTTATCTACCATCCCGCCTTTAGCAGCTGCCTCAATTACGGTGTTGTAGGAGATTAGACGTGGAGTGTAGCCTTTTTCAACCATCTCGTGGAAAAGGGTCAGTGCTTCCTCTGCTTTGCCCATTCTTCCGGACATTCTGATCATTATGGTGAAGGAAAATTCATCGGGGCCAACATGTTTCTGTCTCATGTCGCGGAATACTCTGTATGCGTTGTCAATCTGTCAGAAAACTGAAGATCAGATAATCAGCCAATATTGTTTAATGCCGCATAAGAGAATGAAAATTGAGGCTTATAAGGTTTCACAGCAATTTGTTCATGTTTAAGCCATCTAAGCTAAATCCGTGTCAATTCCAGCCAAAGGAATAATGATCCATATATGCAATGATGACAAAATACAAATATCAATGCATCGATTTTCTTGGTACTGATGATCCGAGATGCTTTGTAATGGCAACTGTTTCGTATTCCAATCATCTTGGTTCTTGACTTAGTTCGATTAAAACCCTACATTCCTTCACAAACAAATATGAATTTTGATGTTCTAGTTGTTATACTTAATCATAATTAGAACCAAGGCATCAAAAACCAAACTTGTGAAGCTTCATTGATTAAGGAATACTGCAGAAAGAAAACATTGATACTATCTATACCCAAGAAAGTGCAGAACTTTAATTCATAGGAGGAACTTTGCATAAAAACACAATTACATACTTTTGGAACATCACCATTCAACTCAATTTAATAAATGTACTATGCTAGATGTATTGATTTCGAATTATGATCATATATGTAACTTTTCAGCCCATGATTTGAATGTTGTTCTATTTCGATTTCATCTATAAGCCCTTAATAATCCAACACTTAACTGAATCTAAAATCTCTAATGATTATCATCATGGAACATAATTAGGAAAGGAAACAATTTTGCACCTTTCCATCCTTTGCAAGGGCATCCAAGATCATGTTGTAAGCAAAGATATCGAGTTTATATCCCTTCCTTCTCATCTCATTATAAACCTCGACGGCTTTGTCGACATTATACGATCTCAAATAAGCTTGAAGAAAGCACTTATAAGTGTAGCTGTTCATACTCAGCTTCCATTTCTTTACTAAATATTTGCAATTCTCCAGATCCTCTGTATCTCCAAAGAAGCCAATTAGAATGTTGACTGTGGAAATGTTGCCGCGGACACTGGACCGCTCCATTGCGGTGATTAGCGAGCGGACCTGATCGAACCGCTCAGGGGAGGTGGACTTGGAGAGGATGAGGAAGATGCGATTGTAGGTGAAGGCATCCTGCTGGAATTTAGGGCAAAGGGAGGGGCACTGCTGGAAGAATCGGAGGGCGAGGGAGGGGCAATTTAAGGATTTCATGATCTCCGAGGCTTCGGAGGTGGTGAGGGAGATGGAATCAGAGTGGAGATAGTCTGCGAGGTTAGAGAAGACGTCGTCGTAGCCAATGGGAGACTTGAACGTGCGGCGTCGAAGGCCGAGGAGAATGCTGCTTGCCTTACAGATGAGGTCCCGCCGCAGGAGGGGGTAGCCGCGTATGTCGAAGGGGATGGGTGGCGGCGGGGTCACCTCTGCGGACAGAGTGTGGCCGGTTGGAGATGTGGAGGTTATCTTGGCGGTGTACTTGGTAGCATAGTGACGTCGATGGGAGAGGATTTTGCCGACGGTGGGAGGACGGCTCGGCCTCATAGTGGCGATGGCGATGGCGGTGGCGGTGCGGTTTAGTCTACCACGCTCTCCTCACTCCTAGTTTCACTATATAGAGCTGTTATCAATCAACCACGGCCCATTGAGCTGTTTCCGATAAAAAAAAAAAAAAATCAACCACGGCCCATTGGGCTATTCCCTCCAATTTTTATTTAAAGTAATTTTTAGGTTATCCAACTTTGGATTTGTTAAAAATTGGTTACTCAAAAACATTCGTAATGAATTGTGTACTCAAAACTTGCGTGAGACCTTGAAATCAAAACATGTTAGCATTACTTTTTTTTTTAAAGGAACAATTTTGATAAATGAGTTTTTTTTTTAAAATTATTTTCAGGTACTTAACAATTATTTATTATAATGTCGGTTAAATATTTGTATTATGCATTTCCCTTTTATTAGTTATTCAATCTAGTAATTAAACTGTGTTATTGTTGCATTTTTTACTGTTAGTAATTTGTAGTAATATAAGTAAGTTACTAGATTGTAACAAAAAAATGAAATTGAAATATCTAATACAGACATTGTAATAAAGAGCAAATGTTACTATGTTAGACATTTGAAAGAACAAAACTCACATGTTTATTTGTAAATAATTATATCTCAACTAGGGCTGGCAATTTCTGACACGACACGATTAAACGACACGACACGATCTGCTTTAAAGTGTATATGGGTTTGACCTTAATGGATCCCGTGTCTAAACAACTCTTATACGTTTAGACACGATTATTAATCGTGTCTAAACAACTCAGATCTGCGAATATCTGTATAAACACGATTAACTATTCGTGTCTAATCGTGTTGTGTATACATGTGGCACGTTTAGGCACATTTATTATAATAATAATAATAAAATATTAAAATACTCACTTACTTTTTAATATTGAACTATGAAGACCTTACTTTGTATATTTGAATTTGTGTATATATGTATTTGTGTATATATCTGCTTTAAAGTGTATATGAGTTTGACATTAACGGATCCGTGTCTAAACAACTCTATACGTTTAGACACGATTAAACGGCTTATACGTTTAGACACGAAACATGTTTAGACACGTTTAAAATTTATCCGTTTAGACACGATACGATTATGACACGACACGATTATGACATGACACGACACGATTGACACCCCTAATCTCAACTATCAACTAATTGATTTTTTTTTATTATGAGTATAGTAGAATTAGGAAATAAACTGAAAATGGTGTAAATTATTTGTACAAAATAATTTTTTAACTCAATTTTTTTTAATGGTTAAACATGTTCGAAAATGATGGTAATTGAAACGTTCGTTAATATTCCTTCCAAAATTTTGTTATATAATTTTTAATTTACAAACTAATTGTTTTTTTTAAGTATCACAATCAAATCCTACTAATTTTACACCAATGATACAACTAAGTTCTCACACGATCGAGCTCAATTGAGACCTAGTTAGGGGATTCCCTAAAAGATGATATAAGGCAATGTAAATTTGTTGAGTAGTATCTTTGTGATCCCCACTCAGATTAGATCACCCAAGAGTGTGGACCCAGGTCAGGGGGATCCGGTCTATGCTCCATTGAATCACAAATCGACTGAGTCTCAGTTTAGTCTCAGCATTATGCGACTTAGTCTTAGTTGGAACCCAAACTAGAGGACTCTGATTGCGTCTCAATCGAGTTAAAACTTAATTATAACATTAATGTAAGTTAATACAGTTTAGTTTTGACATATTAAAATATTTGACATAATTTTTTTATGAAAGATCGATAAAATGTGCATTTATTATCATTTTGAAACATAATACGCATTTATTATAATAAAAAAACATGTTGCAAATAAAATTTTGTACAAATATTTCAAATCATTTTCAAGTTTTTTCCCATAAATAAAAATATTAGTTAGCATAAATAAAATTATTAGTTAACGCAAAAACATCCCGAATTGTATTTGAAGTATGGTTTAGTAGTAAAAATATAATTACTTAACAAGCATACTAGAAAAGCACGTAATCAATATCATAGATTTAAGAAAATTAGGGGTGTAGTTTATAAAATCATTGGAAGTTCGGTATAAACAGAAAGATAACCAATCTGCAGCAAGTCCAAAGTTGAGTAACTCATTATCTACAAAAGGAAAGATGAGGGACCAAAATGTAAGAACATCTAAAATTGAGTAATATTTAACCCATATTAAGCTGAACCAAAGAATAGAACCCTTGATGCAATCCATCAAACCAATCTCTATACTTGATTGCATTTACCCATTTCCACCATCTCTTATAACCTAATGGGGCTAAAGTTACTAGAGATTCTCTCAAGTTTCGACCATAAAAGGCTACCGAAAGAAAGTCGCGGTCGCTCCTCGTTAATGCTATTGCCGCTGCAAGTCCGACTAACACTGGTCGAACTCCGAGGCGTATTAATTTCCGACGATGTAGTAACCGCAAACACCGAATCCCTTATCTGATTTTTCACCCTGTCTATTGAAATCCAATCGGCTTCTCCATCCTTCTTTGATGCATCCGCCAAGTAGAATGTTCCGCTCGATCGCTCCCCGCGAGTCCTTGTGTCCGCCCTTGTTATGGATAATCCATTCTCACGAAAGGCTCTTGTCACATCGGACCATAGCCCTGATCTGTTCTTACCAAGTATCTCTAGTCGGAGTCCCTAAAAAGAGGAATTGATGTCAAATCAACAAATTGATCATAAATTGAATTCGAAACAAAATTACTAGTTGAATTTTTGTTATCAATCGCAAGTTCAGCTAGCAAATTCGCACATAAAAGGTAAGATTAGGTTGCGTACGTGAGAGACTCGTCGCTCGATGGCTGCGACTAGGCACTGAGTTAGTATGCCCTTCTCGCTTTCGGTCTCCAATGTGTATCCATTCTTCCGCCTTATGAAATACTCCTGTATTGTGCATCAATCCAATCAAATAAGTGTTCAGTAGGGGTGAAAAATCGTACGTGCGTATTGTCGTGCGCATTAATATGTTTATCGTGTGACACTTACCAAGCACAAACACGCACGATAAACTTATCGTGTCATGTTCCTCAACACGAAGACGACATGCAATTTTTCGTGCGTGTTCATGTCTTGTTATCGTGTTTGTCTTAAATTAGTCAGTTATATTTTCACATGCAATAATTATAAAAAAAAACATCAAAATAACGAATTGTTCATAATAAAAATAAACAATTCAAACATGGAATTTTACAAGTATTTAATATGAAATTGATAAACTCTAAAAATTAAATATCTAAATAGACTTTTAAAAGTTATTAAAAGAGATTTGTTTAGAAAAGTATTAAAAAAATTCAAGTCATACTTTATTGTGTTATCGTGCGCATCGTGTTCTGATACCTAAACACAAAAACAATACGACTATACTTTTGTATTATCGTGTTTGAGCTATCATGTTATTGTTTTGTCATATATATGTTTTCACAAACACAACTTTTTTCGTGTGTGTTTAGCCTAAACAATACTACAAAATATGAAATTTAGTGCAAAATTCATTTATAGTAAAAATAATAATATGGGTAATTATGTATAGTAAAAAGTAATTCGGCATTAAGGTAATTTCTCACCTGGTAAGCCAAGGACCCCTCCGAGCTAATAGAAGCGTGAGAGACAACGTAATTCATATCGGTCAACGCGCAGACAGTGTCGAACAAAAGCTTCGGCCGATCTCTGCTCCGAATATTAACGACCGAATACCCCTTCTGCTTCCAACTCTCAATCGACACGTGTGTGCCCTGTCCCCTCCAATGGCCACCTTCTCCACAGCAGCCACAGCAACCTTCATAGTCCCTGTCAGCAAACATGAGCTGGTGGAGCCTTCGCTCTGTGTGGGTCCGCCTTGCTGACGGAGCGGTAACCCTAACGCTCTGCCGCTTGCCCTTCTCGGTTCCAACCCCGACCACGCTTCCGATCTTAGACTCGATGTCTGTGAGACGAAGAGTGTCCGTGAGGGCCCCACCATGGACCTCGTCCTCCAGGTAGATGATGCAAGCGGTGCGGCCGTTGTGGGTCCATGCGACGGACGAGGTGATGTGGCACTCCAGCCCGGTCAACACCGCCGTGACCTCTGAGAATAGGCCGGTTCGGTCCGTTCCGATGATCTCCAGAGCTGTCTGCTCCGGTGAAACGTGGCGTGACGTGAAGTCTCTTGCGCTGGATAGAGCTTGGGCTTCGTTGGAGATCAGGCCATCCCTAGTTGTACAAATGGCCTGTTAATTAATCTGTATAATTAGAAGAAAAAAAATGGGGGGGAAATAACTAGCTGTGATAAAAAAAATTGTTTGGATCGAAATACTGACAAGACCGGTCCGACTAAGACCGAGATCGAGCGGGTATGTTTTTTTCTTCAAAATCGGTATCGGTCTTGTTTTTTTTTTTCAAAAGATCGACTAGGACTGGACCGGTTCAACCTTGAAGAAAACCCTAGAAATTCATGGTGTAACCCTTGAAACACTAATAATTCATGATCTTAAAGCATTCAACAACCCTTGAATTGGTTCCATAAGGGAAGCGCGATGGAAAACGAGAAGCGCGATGGAAAACGAGAAGCGAGCGGGTTCAAGACCAAAATTTTTTTGGTCAATTTAGTTGATTTTTTTTACCAAACAATTCAGTCCAAGACCGAGACCGGTCTGAGTCAAGCAAGACCGACTCAGACGTTTTTTTTTTGCCAAAATTGGGTCTCGGTCCTCCAAATATCATGACCGAAATTTCGGTTTCGGTCCTGTCTCCAAGACTGACCCAGTCCGCCCATGATTAGCCCTACAAATAACACATTTTTTTACTGCGAAGTAAAAAAATATAGACCTGTTGAATGTAGAGGAGAAGGCTCTCATCGACAAGCTTGTTCCCTTGCTGATCAGTCACGTGGAACACTAAAAAACAAGTAGAGCCAACACAAAATCAGACCATACAAGCAACAAGATTCATGACATTAAGTCACATGAATCAACACACAAAACACGACACTTACCATCCATGAGCCAACCTCCGTCAGAGGAGATGTAAGATTTGGAGATAACAAGGTCAAGATCCGTCAACACTTGAACCATCTCTAGCAGGATCCCGTTCTTATTCGCGCTATCCACCTAACAAAATGCATGCAAAGTAAATCATCGAGAGATGGATCAAATCAATAAGAACACTGCAAATTATGACAACAATCAAATCATCTGACAATATGACGTAATTTCCTATGTCATGTGTAGAATCTTAATAAAAAATAGGGGTGTACATGTCGTGGGACTCAAATATAACTCATATTTCATTATGATTCAATTTTCAAGATTCAAATACGATACGCGGGTTCACAAGTTAACCCATATGACTTGTGGATACATATTATTTAATTTGTACGATATAAAATTTACGGATCAACTTGTCGACTCATATGACCCAATTCATGCAACATTTACGTGTCTCATGCGACCCACATGAACTACACACGATCCGTGCGACCCATAAACTTTTATATAATTTATTGTAATATAAATTTAGTTATACAATTACACATGTTGCCCCACGGATCAATAGTACGATCCAAACCTGACCTTATTTTTCATACATGTCGTGTCAAAATGACTCAATTCAAAATTTTCGATCCAAACACGACCCATGACGGATCACTCACATGGGTCGTGTCCAAAATTGACACCCTTCATAAAAACCCACTCTTTTGATTCAATTATGAATAACCTCTCTTAAACTAATATTGCCCATACCACCAATTTGGAATAGTTTATATTACAAGCACAAAACACAAATTAAAACCATACCTTAACTAGCGTGCAGTCATGGCAGGTTTCATTGTCGATGCGAACCCTGCAAACAATATTAATATTAACCATATCATATCAGTATATACTGTTATCGACTGGGTTACTCAATCATTCATACGTATATGGTAATTTCGAGATGATGAATCACATAGAATAACGCTTGAACGGCGAGATTTTGTGTACCTTGGAGGATTAATTCTTTCTAGAAGAGACTCGAAATTTGGATCGATATAAGGTTGATACATGATCTCCATCTTGTTCAGCTCCGATGCAATAATATCACTGTATAAAAAACGGATCAGAATACCCTTTATACTGGAATTGATCGTTGAAAATCCTCAAAGGAAGGAATTCATGGATTGAAAATTAGGGTTAGGGTTATTATAAGAATAATATATAGAAGGTTGAAGCTTCTTTAAGGAAGACGAAACGCCATGGAAGAGCAAGGGGATTGAAGGTAGGGAAGAAAAGAAGAGAGTAGCACGGGAGAGGGATTAACAGCTGGAAGAGTTGAATGGATCAACGAATGGTGTTTACATGGCAATGGCGGAAGCTTTCTGTCAGATGAAGATGGCAACACGCGTCGAGAAAAAGGGAGAGCCTGTGTCTTCTATCTTTGGGGGAGAGAGAGGAACGAGAGAAGGAGAAAGAAATAGTAGGGGCAGTAATTTATATGCATATGTACCAAATATCTATATCTATATATATATGTGAACCCTAATTTGTTCTTGTTTGGGGCCAAAAATTAAAGATAATAAAGGTTAATACTCTTTAATTAAAACGAAATTTCGTAAAATAAACACGTGTTATATTTGATTTACGCGGTCTGACTCAAATTCATATCAGATTAGTCGAACGTCATTTAACTGTTTTTTATTGAAAAAATAGTTTTTTTTTTTATATGAATTTATGACTATAATTATATATATTTTTGGATCACAAAAAAAGAATGGATTAATAGTGACGAGCTAGGCCCACCACCGCTACATAATGTCCGAGTTTTCCTATTGTTATATGTGAGTTCTATAATCTTCTACTGTTGGGATATTAGTCACTGCTAATTTCCACCTTGCGGGACATTGAGACTCGATGGATTAAGAGAAATGCAAACGACACAGAAATTTACGTGGTTCACCAATTTGGCTACGTCCACGGCTTACACCTACACTTTCACTATAGACGAATAGTGTTACAAATTGTATCACACAATATGTATCGCTCACACTCTAAAATACTCACTCTGTATTTTTGGCTCACAATACAACAATATTTTCTCCCACACTCAAGACACCAACAACCGTTTCTTTTTTTTCTCTCTTTCTTATGTTTTTTTCTTTCATTCAACATTGGTGGCTTCTTATAGACCAGAAAATATGACAATCTTTAGTGGCTTGACAACTTTGCTGAGTGTTTTGCCCACTGTGGTCAGTGGATTGCCCACTTTCGTGAATAGCTTGTCCAACTTGGTGAGTGGCTTGCCCACCAGAAGAGTAACTTCTCCACTTCAGATGAGTGGTGGTGGTGGCCAGAAAGTCTTCATTCTCAACATCTGAAAACAATTACCAGCGTTTTACAATTATAATTAGAGCATCATATATAGTATATGGTGCAATTTGATCAATACGAATGAATAAGCGTTGATGTTTTTTTTTTTGAGGTGTTATGAATTCACTAAATGTAAAACGTATTTTGTGTAGTAACGTAAATTTGTGTAGACCATAAAAAGATTACCTAAATCGTGGCACGAGCCATATTTGGTTAAGGAGATTACATAGTCAAACACGGCTTTAGCCCATTGACCAAGATGGGTCGGAAAAAAACGAACCACACTTATATATTAGTCGTGCCGTTACAATGTTGTTATAATTGCACTTCATTATTATAAAATGTTGTTCGTTGAGTGATAATAAATAAAACACGGAGGATGGATAAGAATGGAAAATAACCGAAAGAATGGGGCGAACCAATTTGTATTTGTTATAGAGAAATTAATCGTTTTATTTAATATATTAAGAGATATTCATATAATTGGACTCCATTTGTGTGACAAGAATAAAAGGTCCATCTTTTTTACTGAGTGAAACTTAATTTAAAATAATAAATTATATTCTAACAGTTATTAATTTGTATCTTTTTTGATAAATTTTTAAAATAACATATGTATTTTATTAATAATTATTTTGTTAATATACGTAAATTAGACATATATATATATAATATTATATTTTTAAACCAAAGTATTCTAAAAAGTTCGACTCTTTAATTACAATACTGAAAAAGTGAAAAGTATAAAATACTATAATAGAAAAATAAAAGTATTGCCAAGGGCTTAAAATAATTTAATATTATAGTAAAATAAAAGTATACATATATCAAGATGAAGGTATTGAGGGGCGATGGAACAATAACCCTCCCTCAATTTTTGGAATTATGCATTTTAAACGTGAAATTGTATTTAGTTTATTTAGCTCTTTATATTTCTATATTTTACCTTAAAAGTATTTTATTTTTTTATTTTAATAATTTTTCTAACTTTAGTTCTTGCCCTCAGAGAAAATATCCTGGCCTCTTCACATACTAATAAAATATTATTTAATGGTATACTATTTTATTATTATTATTATTATAGTTTGAAATTTGACATTTTTGCACAATACGAAATAGTTAATAATTTATATTTAAAACTAATTTTTTTAAACTAAAATTTCATGTTTGTCAAAAATTTTACGTATCGTTATCTTCTATTTTTAAAATAATAAAAGCGTACATTGCAAAAACCAAAATATGGGTTTTGGTTCTTTTTCCTAGACTTTTCCAAAACGAAAACTAATTACTTAAAATACACACGTAATTTTGGGTTTATCTAAATTTTAAAGATATGTAGAATGCGGACTAATTTTGTGATATGATTTCCACCTCATCAGTTGATTATTAGAATTTTCAAATAAATGCATTTACATAGGAAGTTATCAGAAACTAAGAATATTACAAATAAATGTACAATGTCTAAATAATGTTTTACTTATGTAATATGTGGTTATTTATTTTGTATATTTTTAATGTAACATTATTATACCTTATTTTTTATTTTATAAAAAAAATTGTCATGTAATTCAGTTTTTAATTTTTTTATTTGATATTCATTTTCTAGGACATTCCATAATTGTTTTCCGGAATCTTTTTTTCCCTATTTAGATGAATTTATTGAATCTTTTACTGATAAATTATTTTTTTTTATTTTTATTTTTGGCCAATTCTAATAAATTAATGATAGAGCAACTATAACACATACTTAATAGATGTTTGGATGGAAAATCTAACTGCAGCTAACTTTGCGATAACATCCAAACCATGCTTTTTTATGTAATTAATTTCGTGTTTTTTGTGTGTTGAATTTGGGACGTAACTTCATTTTTTATTATTATTTCATACACAGAATTGTTGACACGTGACAGATAAATCCGTGTTGATTCGAATTTTGCTCCACAAATTGTGCAGAATAATTAAGCAAGAATTTTCTGCGGTCAATGAAAAAAAATGAAGACAGAATAAAATTTATTTTTTAAATAAATAATATTTCTTTATAGTTAAGCAATTTGATAAAAAAAAAACAGCAACCTACAATAAAAATATATTTAAATTTGTTAAAAATAGGTTTAAATACGCATTGAACCTTCATTTACAAGTATATATATATATATAAGTATATAACACTATTAAAATAATACAATATTATTGAATAACGGTTCGTGAATCTTAAATTATTTGTTGTGACGTGAAAAAAATGTAGAATTTTATAAAATAATTTAAACTTTCAAAATTGGTGGTTTTAACATGAATTACTATCTGATTTTTTAATAATAATTATGATTATTATTATTATGAAGGATAAGGCTTAAGAGTTAACAGATGCTCGAAATCAACAAATTTTGTGCAGGACTTTAACTTGAAAAGAAAATTCCGAACAAAATTCATTGAAGCCTAAAAACAAATGATTATATTATCAAAATGAATAATCCGCAGTTTCTTTATTCTGCTAGGATAAGTGGAATTTTCCAGGGCTATCTCAACTTTGATAAATGTGCAAATAGCTATCTCCGTCTAATTTTCCGTCGGAAAATCGTTGAAAAGTCATCGGAAGTTGTTGGAAATTCGTCATAAATTGGACGGAAATAGCTATTTGCACATTTTTCAAAGTTGAGGTAGCTCGTTTTGAATTTTCAAAGTTCGGGTGGCTCGTTGCAAAACGTCCAAAGTTCAGGTAGCTACTTGTCATTTAACCCCCCAAAATATACCCAATTTAATAAGTAAATACTAAAATGTTCTCATTTTGTCAACATATACAAATATATACCAACCCGCGAGTGGGAGTCGCGGGTGTATACTTTTAACTGTATAATTAGTTCCACCGGCGACTCTCATTCGCGGGTGACACTGTACTATTATTTTCATATTCGACTAACAACACAATAAAAAATATACACATGCGACTCTCACTTGCGGGTTGGTATATATCCACATGCGACTTCCAATTGCAGGTTGGTATAGATTCGTGTATATTGATAAAATGAAGACATTTTGGTATTTATGGGTATATTTTGGTAAAACAAAATCGGATAAGTGGGCCCTCTCTTTCGTTCAAATCCTATCCAAATCCACCTCCTTCTTGGGCCCCACACTTTCTATTTCTTCTTTCTTTCCCTTTCCATTCTAAACTTTCTTCCATCAATCAGGCGGTCGAGAGCTCGTTGACTGACAATCGGACAATATCACAAAGCCTCCCTCTCAAATCAGACAAATCGAAGCAGATTTCTCACCCGATCGATCTGTTTACACATTACAGTAGCGTCGGCGCCACTCCACCAGGCTTTCTGCTTCGAGACGCCGTTCGATCTCTTCTGCAGGTATCCGTTCTTATCCAGTTCCTCAGATTTCGACAATTCCGGATCCGTTGATCGTCAGTGTTAATTGATTTCATGGATTCGATGATGATGAAAAGAGGATACAATTATGCGCGTAAGAGGAAGAAATTGATTGGATTGATTGCAGCTGTTGGTTTTTCTGGATACGGTTTGTATACGGTTTATCATCTGCCTTCCGTGACTAAGAAGAGGCGGAAATTGGTGAATCTATTGGGAGCGCTAGTATCAGTAGCCGGAGCGGCCTCTGAATCGGCAGAATCGCTCCGGATCGTCACTAAGGATTTGAACGAGTTTCTGAAATCCAATTCCGATGAAATCCCAAACAGTTTGAGGCAAATATCTAAGATTGCCAAATCCAGCGAGTTCTCCGATTCCATGATCGGTGCCACTCAGGCCTTAACATTGGGTTTTTTGCAAGGCTACAATCAATTTAGTCAAGTTGGTGATACAGGGGATTCGAATATCGTTGATAAGGTTTTGGATAAGGTGTTTACACCCGCAGGAACTGGTTTCGCATCTGTGGTTGTTGGTAGCTTTGCCAGAAACATGGTGATGTCGATTTTCTCCAACGAAACAAAATCAAACTCGGTCTGCTCTCCAAGTTCGGAGCTCCCGGAATGGACAAAATTACTGTACGATGATAAGACCAAGGTTTTGATCGGAGATTGTATCCAGATGTTTGTGAGCACAGCTGTTGCAGTCTATCTCGATAAAACCATGGATATGAACGTGTTCGATGATGTTTTCTCGGGCATGACGAATCCAAAGCACGACACTAAGGTGAGGGAGATGTTGGCTTTTGTCTGTAAAAATGCAGTTGAAACGCTTGTTAGAACATCACACCATGTGTTAACAATCCCAAATGGTAAAACCAAACCCAAAAGCAAATCTTGTGATGAGTCCGATTCTCCGTATTTGATTATTGATGAAACGAAGCTCAAAGGTGGTAAATTGGACTACTCTTACTATGATTCGAAGAACAATAATGGTTGGGTTACTAAGGTTTCTTCGACTTTGGCTGTTCCAAGCAATCGGAGTCTCGTTCTTGATTTAAGTGGGAGAATGACTTCAGAATCGGTTCGGTCTGTGATGGAGTTCTTGATGGAGAAGGTCTGCGATGGAATGACGAAGAGTGCGAATCATGTGCATGAGACAGTGGTGGATAGTGGTCGGGAAGCTGTGAGATATGTCTCTGCAAAGTCGTCTGTGATGACAACGTTGGCTCTCTCTTTGTGTTTGCATATTGTGGAGAGTGCTTGGATATTGTCTCCACCACCTTAGTGTTGTGAAAAGGATTTGAACAATGGAGAAGTGAAGATTAATGTCTGGAAGTTATAGTGAAGATTATTGTTCTTTCTGTGTTTTTCATTGTAATCTCAGGTTCCCACATTCAAACATGTAAATACTGAATTACTTTATTCTAATGGTTTGTCTGAGAGATACGCATACGCGGAGTTGGTGTATTATTAATATTATTATTATGGTTCTACTGCCACCATTTCACATATTAAATCTGTTTTATATGATACAGTGATTGCCTTATTTTAGATCATTGATCTTTTTATAGATCTACTTGGAAGTTATAAGCAAATTCTAATAGCATTTTTGGTTTGTGGAATAGAGTTGGAATAAATAATACGGATTCCGTATAAACTATGAAGTTGTTTTGTTTCACATAATTATCTGTGAAAATGATTATCTGGACCGAAATCCTGACAAATTGGCCTGAGACCGGTCCGAGCCTGAACGAGCGGATTTTCCCCCTAAAGGTCAGGTTCAAACTCAGTTTTTCCACCCAAATTCCGAATGGATCGACCTGACCCGACTATTCTCTAGTTAAACCCTTAAGTTGAAGAAAAAAACAGAGCCCATCCACGATTTCACTTCAAAAATCCTCATGTAGCAACCCAAATCACTTGAAGAAAAAAACAGAGTCCACTTATCTTCCATCTTCTCCACAAATAAGACATATCAGTGAACGAGAGAGAGATTGACAAAAAAAAAGCGAACGAGAGAGAAGAAAAGCGAACGAGAGAGAGAGAAGCAGTCTGTCAATGTCTCTATCGTTGACGCCGCACACTGAGGTGCCCAAGATTGCTACCCATAACAAGGGCAAGTTGGTGGTTTTCGTAGACGGGTCGCCGCCGCAGCCACCACTGCTATGGTCGTTGGATGGAAATGGGGCGGAAGATGTGCGTGAGGGCGTAGAGGACTGAAGGCACTTTAGGGAGGCAGGGCTGCTCGATGGCTCGATAAAACTTCGATGGAGAATAAAGATCTCCAGGCTCTTATTGAGCGGGTTTTGAAGTAAGTATGTCATGAGAGTGTGAGACTTTGATTGATGATAAAAGTTCATATCTTCATCTGACTCGATCTTGCAAAAAAGACTGTCCCGATCCGCCCGAGCTCACCCTTACATGAAATTGAAAATTCATGGAATTCGTATTCATAGAGAAGTGGTAATACACTTTCTTTATGAGAAAGTAGGACTGTGTATTCCTAGTTCTCCCGGAATACAGAATAGGAAGTTAAAAGTGTTGAATTTAGACAACCATACATATATTTGAACAAGAGCTTAATAAGATCATTCTTTCATAATAACTCAACTGAAAACTATTACATACAAGTCTACTATTTATTACATTCAATACTCATTTATCTAATTCTAATCCCATACTCTCGGTGGTTCTGTGATGTGTAACCGGTTATGTGAACCATGTGACTTGAGATGCTTGCCCCTAAAGTAAGATTCCCTGGCAGCACATGCTCCACATCTTCTTATGTTTCAACACTCCCCCGCAAGTTGAACAGTTGGGTCTCCCATGTTTAACTTGGATAGAGCTTGTCTGAAATTTTTCCCGTTTACTACTTTAGTAAGTATATCTGCGAGTTGATCTTCTGAGCGTACAAACGGAATAATGATGGTCCCATCTTCTAGCTTCTCCTTTATGAAATGTCGATCAATTTCAACATGTTTGGTATGGTCATGTTGAACTGGATTTTCAGAAATACTTATAGTTGCACGATTATCACATATTATCTCGCATGGTTTGTGGACAGGATAACCAATTTCAGCTAATAATTTGTATAACCATAGTACTTCTGTTAACCCTAACTCTGCCTCTGCACTTGAAAGCGCCACTACTTCCTGTTTCTTACTTTTCCTGTATAATGCTTCTAAAGAAGCGTTGCCCTGTTTGGTATTGTTAGTTCGAACAATCAAATCGAACAATTGAATATCATCCTTGCCTTTACTATAGGTTGTGGCTAAACCATTCCATAAGTCTTTTGTTGTAGGGAACTCGACATATTGGTGCACCAAGTCCGGAATCATGTTGTCTAGAATCCATGAGCAAACGATCAAATCGACTTGCTCCCACTGTGGGTAATTCGGTTCTTTGGGTTGAGGTGGTGCCAGAACACATGTGAGATGATGCAGCTTTCCTTGTCCCCCGATCTTCATCTCGATCAGTCTCGCCCACAGGGAATGATTGTTCTCATTCAACTTTACGCTCAAGTTGATATTTGAAACTGGTAAGGACTGATTACGTATGCTGTTGGTTTGTGGCAGGGATAAGAACATTGCCGCCCATTGAACCGCCATCGACTCGTTCGCTGAGCCAGGTTCGCCTTCGGACTCCGCCATGACTAAGGTATGGTTGGTAAATGATGATCGCCGAGAAAGGTTCACCGATCAATTGATCGAACAATCCGGCTCTGATACCATGTTGAATTTAGACAACCATACACATATTTGAACAAGAGCTTAATAAGCTCATTCTTTCATGATAACTCAACTGAAAACTATTACATACAAGTCTACTATTTATTACATTCAACACTCATTTATCTAATTCTAATCACATATTATCGGTGGTTCTGTGATGTGTAACCGGTTATGTGAACCATGTGACTTGAGATGCTTGCCCATAAAGTAAGATTCCCTAGCGGCACATGCCCCACCTCTTCTTATGTTTCAACAAAAAGTTCAATCATTCCTCAAAATTTACAAAATCAAGTTCAATCATTAATCTGACAAAGTCTGGGTTCAAAATCACAATAATTCTATCACTCAACTTAACAATTACTATTGATATAAACAAGAGTTAAATACCAAGGAGCTACCTGAACTTTGGATGTTTTACAACGAGCTACCCGAACTTTGAAAATTCAAAACGGGCTACCTCAATTTTGAAGAATATGCAAATAGCTACCTCCGTCCAATTTTCCGTCAACTGTTGACGGAAAATCATCGAAAAATCGTCGGAAAGTCGTTGGAAAGTTGTCGGAAAGTCGTTGGAAAGTGGATTGAGGTAGCTATTTGCACCTTTTTCAAAGTTGAGGTAGCCCATTTTGAATTTTCAAAGTTCGGGTAGCTCGTTGCCAAACGTTCAAAGTTCAGGTAGCTCCTTGGTATTTAACCCTATAAACAATTAGTGACACTTTCAACACAAAGGGTGAAAAACTAATAAAAGTACATATATATATATATATATATATATGAAAACCACGATAACATTATACTCCTAGAATACCAACAACGTTAAATAAACCTTAAAACCCACCAAGAACACGACATTATAAACTAGGATATGCATCGTAAAAATTTAAAATTTAGGGTTTATTATGCTTCTGTGTGTAGATGTAATCAATGTGAGCAGACAAAGTTCTTCTCATCAAGCACTCTTCAGCTTCTTCTCCTAATCTGCAGTTCTCTCCATCCCCCAAAGAATCAACCATGTCCTGCAATAAACAAAGATTTTTTTTTTCCTGAAAATTCACTGCAGAACACCAAAAACATGAATCCCAAAAGGACCAAAAATTGAACATACCGTGTGTATGTTCTTTGGATGGATGTCTGCGTGAACTGGTTGATCCATGCGAATCGAGAAGGCTAGAGATGAGTATAGAAGAAGAGATGCTATTACTACCAGAGCTGTGAACTTAGCCATTCTTGCTTTTAATTTTAAATATAATAATTATATTTTGTGGGTGAAGGGAGAAGTGTGTAGAGATAGATATAGCAAATGGTGTGTCTTTGGAGTATATATATAGAGAGAGAGGGAGTGGAGTTCAATGGATTATGAACTGCAGAAGCATATTGCTGATAATTGACTCACTTCAACTCAATGAATGTTTGGAATACAGAAACTTCGATTATTATTATTATTATTATTACTTTAAGTTGAAATTATTTACACTCCAATTTCTTCTTTGTTTCATATGAGTTCACATCTTTATCATGGGATTTTCTACAAATTTCTTTAGAAAAAAATATGTATTCACATACATGCTAGGCAGATCATCCTTCTAGAGGTATGAGTGACAAATCGTGACAAATCGTGTGTACGTGCGTCAGCAGCGAATCTAGGAACCTCGCTAAGTGGGTTCCTTGTTATTTTTTATTTATTTATTAATAACGAAATATATCAGTATTATTCAGATCAGAATAAAAAAATATAATTTTAATTACGATGTTTAAAAAAATACATAATAGAATCAAATAAAATGATAAAACAAATTGCATTTGCATTTTAATACGAAATGATGCAATAATATTGAATAAAAATCAAGTAAAATATACTGATATTGTTAACTACACTAACAGAGTTTGTCATGTAAATTGATCATAACTAATTTTCTCTTCAAAAGTTCTTAATGAAAACCTATAAAATTCATATTGAATAATATTAAATTTGAAAACAAACACGGTAGTTAGCAGACCTCTATGTTCAAACTCAAACTAATAAACTAAGTTACTAACAAATACATAGTCTAGGTTGCAACTTTGAAGATGACTGAATGAAAGTAAAAAAACATTGAGCTTTCAAAATTGAACTTGGACACTTTAAAGAACATTGAGACGAGTTTCTGCATGAGAAGAATATAAACTTCATTTAATCAGAAGTTGCAGAAAAAAAAAAGGTTACATAGTAGTTAAAGTATATGTCTTGCAAAAAAATCAAACCACTGTCCTTTTGGACAAGAGTTGAGTATCTTCTCACAAGCTACACAAATATTTTATATTAAGTGGCGTCCTTAATAAATACATAAGGGCGTCCTAAAAAATTATTAAAAGGAAAAAGTCTGAAAATGGTACAACATGTTTGACGAAAATGGTTTTCCAACCCAAACGATTGTTTTTGGTCCAACATGTTTGAAAATGATGGTAATTGGTACCTCCGTTACTAGACTGTTAAAAACTTCCGTTAAATATTTTTCATATTTGCAAAATTAACCAGATATTTTTCTAAATGTTACAATTACACCCTACAAACTTACACTAATGTTTCAAACAAGTCCCGACTCGATTCGAGTCACACCAGGGGTTCCCTAGCCAGGGTCTGAACCCAGACTAGGTCACCCAACCCTGAGGACATGGTCTGGGTTCGGACTGAGATCTTAGGACCCCCGATTGGGGCTCAATTGGAGCCCCAATCGTGTGAACCGAAACCAGTCAGGTTCGGTCCAAACCGATCGGGGCTCCAATTGAGCCTCAATCGCGGGTCCTATGGTATAGGTCTGAACCCAGACCATGTACCCATGGTTGGGTGACCTGGTCTGGGTTCGGACCCAGACCATAAGACCCCCGATTGGGGCTCAATTGGAGCCCCAATCGTTTGAACTGAAACCAGCCAGGGCTCCAATTGAGCCATAATCGGGGGTCCTATGGTCTGGGTCTGAACTCAAACCATGTACCCATGGTTGGGAGACCTGGTCTGGGTTCGGACCCAAACCATAGGACCCCTGATTGGGCGACCTGGTCTGGGTTCAGACCCAGACCATAGGACCCCCGATTGGGGCTCAATTGGAGCCCCAATCGTTTGAACTGAAACCAGCCAAGTTCGGTCCAAACCAATTGGGGCTCCAATTGAGCCCCAATCGGGGGTCCTATGGCCTGGGTCCGAACCCAGACCATGTACCCATGGTTGGTAGACCTGATCTGGGTTCGGACCCAGACCATAGGACCCCCGATTAGGGCTCAATTGGAGCCCTATAGTAATTGTAACATTTATAAAAATATTTGGTTTCTTTTGCAATTATGAAAAATATTTAACGGAAATTTTTAACAGAAAAGTAACGGAGGTACCAATTACCATCATTTTCAAACGTATTGAACCATTTACCATCACTAAAAAACAAGTTGCCCCGAAAACTATTTTGTGCAAACATGATGGACAATTTTCAGACTTTTCCCTTATTAAAATTATACTAGAGGTTAACAATATATATATATATATATAATTCAAGTGAGGTCCTAAGACCCCGTTTATTACATGATGGATCCGTCTCTGCGTGCGTGTTATCGTGTGTATCAATACATTTATCGTGTGACACTTACCAAACACGAATACGCACGATAAACTTATCGTGTCATGTTCCTCAACACGAACACGACACACAAATTTTCGTGCGTGTTCATGTCGTGTTATCGTGTTGTCTTAAGTTAGTCAGATATATCCTCACATGCGAAAGTTATAAGGCAATATCAAACTAATGAATTATTCATAGTAAGAATTAACAATTCAAACATAATATTATACGAGTTTTTAATATAAAATTGACAAACTTTAAAAATTAAATTTTTAAATAGACTTTTAAAAGAAGCTTGTTTAGAAAATTAGTATTCAAAAAAATAGGCTTTCAAGTCCAACTATATATTGACAAAAAAAGTCCAACTTGATCGTGTGTATCGTGTTTTGATACCTAAAAACAAACACGATACGAAAATACTTTAGTATTATCGTATTCGTGCTACCATGTTATCGTTATGTCATATGTTTCCACGAACACAATTTTTTTTTCGTGCGTGTCCATTGTCGTGTGTCGTAGAAAATTGTCAACTCTACTTCGGGGGATAAATAATGTATGTCAATAAGTTTATTAATCTTATAAACATGCACTATAAAATTAATAAATTTATTATACTATGCTAAAAAAATGAATGTGGCCACGAAATTTTCGTGCGTGTATCATATTATGTTAAGATATATATTATGTTAAGATAGTTAATTGTACGTTGATATTCACTATCTTTAAAAAAAACTATAAAATAATGAACATTTCATGCTAAAAACACTGAATTCATATACCAAATATCTAAAATGCAAAACACATAATTAACAAACTTTTAAAACTAAATAACTAGTTAAATTCTTTGAAAGCTATTAAATATTCAATAATCAAATATACCGACACATGCTTTATCGTACATTTCCTTCAATATTCAACATAGTACGATAATCAATACTAAAGTCCTTCACTCCAGGGAACCCGCGCGCGTGATACCGACGCGCCCCTCTCTATGGGACAGCAGGGCGATTTTCGCGGCGACCTAAAAGCTCTGTTTCAATTCTAGGGATTCCGTCCCGTTCTTCTCAGTTTCCGTTGGCATTGATTGTGATTCGGGAAATCCATAGCTCCACTGCTTACTCCCACCCCTTCTCATAGCTCGACCTTCAGCTCAGCTTTACTCATCGGTTCAGCTCGGGCTCCATCACGGTAACCTAATTCCGACCGCACCTTGCTGGTTTCTCTTGGAGTTTCGTTGCCTTTGTGTATTTTGTCAATTGCAATTGAGTAGCTCGGCCTGATAGAATCACTTACGCCCTTAGATTGTGGTACTGCGTAGTTAGCCAACTTGCCCGTATATCTGTTTGCCTCTTGTTTCGCCTTTCTTCTGTGGTTGCAGGTTGGTCGAGACAGGGGTGAACTCGCCCTGGGTCGATATCCTTCGATGGATATCCGGTATGGCTCGGATGAGGAGACTATACCTGAGATCCCACTCCTCACTCTGATCCCTTCGACTACTCCCGTTTTAGAGCAAGGCGTGGGCAATCGTGTGCTGGGGATGTTGATATCCGATAAACCGATTAAGAACAACGTAATCAAGAATGTTTTGAAGGAAGCATGGTCGAGATTCGGAAAGGTCTGAATGGCTGAGGTCAATCATGCTACTCTGGCCTTTGAGTTCGACAGTCCGCAGGATAGGGATCGTATATTGGAGCTGTCTCCATGGTCGGTACATGGGTATTGTTTGAACTTGAGAAACTGTCCGGCCAACATGTCGATTAGCGAAGTCAGATTCAACAGGGTGCAAGTTTGGGCTCAGATTCATGGTTTGAGTTTAGAGATGATGAATAAGCAGAATGCAGTTCACATAGATGGTACTATAGGTATTCTGATTCGCACGGAGGAGGAACATACCATTCAGGCCAGAACCTTCCTTCGAGTGCAAGTCGATGTGGATTTGCATGAGCCATTATTACCAGGATTCAAGTGGGTCAGCTCTGATGGACATCAAAAGTGGGCTAGTGTGAGATATGAGCAACTTTCGGATGTGTGCTACGGTTGTGGGAGGATCGGTCACAGCTCGAACTCGTGCTCGGAACCAGTAAGGCTGAAAGAAGAAGATCAGGAACCCCTTTTTGGCCCCTGGACTACAGCCACCAGGCCAAGATCCGTGAACCAATGGGTCAGCGTGGGGGGTGGTGCACGGCCGACCACCCTCAGGGACCCGGCTAACAGATCTTGGCGGGAAATTATGCAGGACCGGAGAATATATAGGCAACAGAGTCATCAAACCTCGGGGGCCGAAGGTGGGACTAGCTCTAACCCGTATGTCAGCCAAGCTTCCACAAACCGAACAAGACATGTCCCTTGCACGCCACCCATCCCTACTTCTGTCGCAAGCCATCACCCGTCTCCCCCTTACACACCCCAGATGGACAACCTGCAACAAGAGCCCTTGGAACCTGTTGCAGGTTCGTCAATCTCAGCTGGCCCGAGATTCACCAATCGGGGACACATTGTCGACCAGCCCCCCACAACTGGAGATGTACGCTCGGTTTGCTCGCCAACCACAATCATCTTCGATCTGAATCAGTCCCCTCTGGTGGAAATGGAAGAGGGGGAAATTCTTGGCACACCTTGTGACCTCTCCCTGTCACTTGCGGTCCAAGACTGCCCGTCTCAGCCTATCACAGGTGCGGAGATGACCCCTATCAACACCTCTGAAACAGCTCTCCCTACTCATGATGCTGCTGCCACTCAGCTGAACCCCGCACCTCTGCAGCCTTGTGCCAATAGTTACCAGCCTTGTCCACTACCTCAGCCCACTCCATCCCCTCGGCAGACCACCATAGCAAACTACCACCCGGATGCTTCCACTACTTCTATGTCACTGCCCCCATTGCCCCTAAGCCATACTACATTACCACCACCTCCCCCCTTACTCGCATGCCATCCTGTCATTATGCCTGCCCACCACCAGCCCGTTTCAACCTCCTCCCTCCCTCCCTACCTGCCTGCCACCCTGCCTCCGTCCCTACCCAGCCTGCCAGCTGCTCGTCCCCCATGCCAGCCTGTGATCGGACACAAAGCCCGCAACCTGCATCCTCATCGTATACCTCGGCCCTCCATCTCAGGATCTGCTGGGGTCGAAGGAAACCCACAGACAGGCGGAACAATCCGCACGGGAAAGGCAATGGATGCTAGGAGAACCTCCCAGGGGCTGCGACTGGGAGGACAGAACCACTCCTCTGGTTCTGAGACAGAGGGTCTGGACCAAGATTCTGACAAAGCGTCCAAAAAACGAAAGTTCTTAATACAAAACCCGCTAGGTCCGTCTACTGTGCTGAAGGGGACGAAGGGGGACAGTGGCAGACCTACAAACAAATCTTCTGTGAGTTCGAAATTTAAGGGTTCCGGTGGCTGTCCCAAAACAGCCACGGGTTCCCAATGAACTTCGTTAGCTGGAATTGTCAGGGGTTAGGGTCTCCCCTGACAGTTCGCCACCTAAAAGACCTGGTGAAAGGCTCTCGCCCTTCCATTGTTTTTCTCATGGAAACTAAGAAGAGCGAAGCCTACTGTGAAAAGGTTCGAAGAGAAGTTGGTATGGATTCAGCGTTTTATGTCCCGCCGATCGGGGCAAGTGGAGGTTTGGCTCTTTGGTGGAATAGTTCGGTCCAGGTTACTATACACTACTCCGACAAGAATTTCATTGACTCATCCATTACAGTCAGGGCACTCACTCATGCTACCTGAATCACTTGGCTTGGGTTTATGGCGATTCAAACTATGCTAGAAGATCTCTCAATTGGGAATGGCTCAAGCAGCTCGGCCGAAACAGAGGTGGTCCATGGGCTTGCCTCGGTGACTTCAACGACATCTCCCACCATAGGGAGAAGTTAGGGGGGGGGGGGGGGGGGGGCCAAAGGAGCAATACAAAATCGATGGATTCATGAGTCTCCAAGACGAGCTTCTTATTGAGGACATGGGCTTTACCGGGCATCCTTTCACTTGGACAAATAATAGGCGGGGAAGTGATCGGATTATGGAAAGATTGGATAGGGTGCTCGCTAATCAAGATTGGTTTAACAGATTCCCCTCGACTCAATGCATACACGAGCTTAGGGTGGGATCAGACCACACACCTATAAGCCTCTTCCTTGAACGAATCGAGAAGAGAGGGAAGAAACAGTTTCGGTTCGAACAAGTGTGGCTTGAGAAGGAGGAATGCCTTGATATCATATCGTCGGCATGGGGACAAGGGGGCCCGGTTCAAGCTGTGGAGGATCTACACCCCAAGTTCGAAAGGTGTAGATCCTCACTCACCCAATGGAGCAAAGTTGAATTCCGGAATAACTTGGTGGAGATTAGCAAAGTTAAAAACAAGTTACGACGCATGGACCCGTGCCCTAATTCCGACGAGGCAATTGGAGAGGAACGTGCGCTCAAATCTCGTCTCCATGCGCTTTGGAAGCGTGAGGAGATTTTTTGGAAACAAAGATCGAGAATCAGATGGCTTGCTCATGGAGATAAGAATACAAAGTTCTTTCATCAAACAACATTATCAAGGAGAAGGCGTAACAAAATATCTAGATTGAGAAGTGGGAATGGGTCATGGGTGGAAGGGGACTCTCATATTAAGGCCGAGCTGCATAACTTCTATTCGGCTCTCTTTACCTCGGATCGTATCAGGCTACCCACTCCGTCGGATTTCGGCCAATGCTTGGAGGACATTCCAAATCAGATCACACCTTCCATGAATGATGAGTTGACTAGACTGGCAACGGAGGACGAGGTTAGGAGAGCTTGCTTTCAAATGGGGGGATCGAGGGCTCCAGGTCCGGATGGGTTCTCAGGTATTTTCTTCCAGAAGAGTTGGACCTCCATCGGCCCAGACTTGGTCACCTCAGTCAACGCCTTCCTCACCTCAGGTATCATGCCCCCTTTCCTAAATCAAACAGATATCACATTAATACCTAAAGTTGCTAATCATTTGTGTGCTTCTGAGTTCCGACCTATCAGTCTTTGCAACTTTGGGTACAAGATCATCTCTAAGGTCCTTGCGAATAGGTTGAAAACCTATTTACCGGATCTGATAACGCCGTTTCAGAGTGCATTTGTCTCAGGCAGGAGGATCCAAGATAGTATCATAATTGCTCATGGATTTGTTCCATTTCCTCAAGACAAGAGGTAAACCGACAGGATCCAGAGGTCGATCAGAGTGCGCCCTGAAAATCGACATGCAGAAAGCTTATGATCGGATCGAGTGGGACTTCCTCATTGAGGTCATGAAGAAGAGAGGATTTAACGACAGATGGCTCAAATGGATCCATGCATGTATTTCAACAGTCTCATACAGAGTAATGGTTAATGGGGATTACTCCGAGGTCATAGTCCCGACTAGGGGCCTTCACCAGGGTGATTCTCTTTCCCCTTATCTCTTTATACTAGTGACTGATATTTTGTCTAGGATGCTTGAGGTACAGGTCACTAAGGGTCATATCTCGCGAATCAGACCGAGGAGAGGGTGCCCGGAGATTCAGCACCTCTTCTTTGCAGACGACTCGCTATTCTTCCTCAAAGGCCCTATTCAGAAAGCGATCAACCTCAAGCACACTTTGGCACGATACTGCTCTTCTTCAGGTCAAAAAGTGAACTTCGCAAAATCTTGCCTATATTTCAACTCAGGGGCAAAGGAGGACTACAAAGAGGACATTGCGCGTGTTTATGGGGTGCCGATGTCTAGGG
This sequence comes from Chamaenerion angustifolium, assembly GCA_946814005.1. Taxonomy (NCBI): domain Eukaryota; kingdom Viridiplantae; phylum Streptophyta; class Magnoliopsida; order Myrtales; family Onagraceae; genus Chamaenerion; species Chamaenerion angustifolium. Next base: position 2,574,279 of record OX328281.1, read on the forward strand.
ACCCGGGTCTCTACCTAGGGCTACCCACGGTCTGGGGTAGATCTAAGCGGGAGACTCTCAATTATCTCAAGGAACGGGTTAGAGACAAAATTCTGAATTGGAGAAGTAAACTGCTCAACCATGCGGGTAAGGAGGTCATGATTAAGGCGGTCCTTAATGCTATTCCGACATACGTCATGCACATCTTCAAACTGCCGACAACGTGGTGCAATGAGGTTAACGCTCTCATCGCTCGCTTTTGGTGGGGATCTAAGGACGACTCGAGGAAAATCCACTGGAAGACTTGGGGTGCCATGTCGAACCCAAAGTCGGAAGGTGGGTATGGTTTCAGGGACATGCATGACTTCAACAGAGCTATTTTGGCTAACATGGCTTCTCAGATTCTTGATGAACCAAATGCGCTATGGGTTCGGGTCCTCAAGGGCCTCTATTTTCCGTCTTGTTCATTCTTGCAGGCAACCCCGGGTAGTAGAGCCTCTTGGGCATGGGCGAGCATGCTCGAGGGAAGGTCCGTTCTTGTGCGCAGTGGAAGGTGGACTCTCGGGGACGGGCTGACCATCATAACATTTTCAGATCACTGGGTACCAACCCGCACGGCAGCACCTATCCAGCCCATTCACCAGTCCCCCAGCTCGGCCGACTCAAGAGTGGTCGACCTCATCCGTCCGGGCACGGCTGTCTGGGACGAGAGGGCCGTCCGAAACATCGTTCATCCAGACGATGTTGACGCGGTCCTCAACGTCCCTATCCCTATCATCACGAGGCCTGACCGAATGAGATGGCCTTTTGCGAAGGATGACAACATTTCGGTTCGGTCGGCATACCATTCGGTGCATAGGGTGGATCAACCTCAGGTAAACCTCAACCGGCATCTGGTCTTTGATCTTCCTCAGGTGTGGAAAGCTATTTGGAATGCGGATGTTTGGCCCAAAATCAAGGCGTTCATGTGGAAACTCGCAAATAACGTTTTGCCGACTAGAGAGTCGTTGGCTAAGCGCGGAGTTCAGTTGGATGCGAGGTGCCCCCAATGTAGAGCGGTCGAGTCTCGCGAACACCTCCTATTCGGTTGCATGTGGGCGAGATAGGTATGGTCCCACTTTATTCCACAGGTTTCGATCAACACCGGGATTCTATCGGTCGAGGGGTGGCTAGCCGAAGCTACCCTAGGCAACTCTACTCAAAACCGAACCGGGAATACCTCTTGGAGAACAATCATGACCGGGTGTTGGGTAATTTGGAAAGCTAGGTGCCGTCTCGCCTTTGACAATATCCAGCCGCGGACCGACGCACTCATCAACGAGATCCACTCATCTTCTTCGACCAACATTCGGCCATTATCCTTGCGGCAACCGACACCTTCCATCACGGTATGGTCACGCCCGCCCCCTAATGTGATCAAAATCAACTGCGACGCGTCGTGGAATAGGTCGACCTTGAGAGGAGGACTTGGGAGCGTCGCTCGGGACCATCTCGGCAAGGTCATTGGGGGTAAGGCATCCGTCATCATCTCGGCCTCGGTCGAAGAATGTGAGGGCGAGGCGGTTCTTTTGGCGGTTAGATTGGCTTTGGAAATGGGATGGATGGATGTCATTATTGAAACGGACGCTTCCATCGTCATTGATCATATTCACAACCGGAACTTCGCGTGGAGAGCTGATACCATTTTGTCAAACGCGGTATCTCTAGCTTCATCTATTAGGGATATTGCATGGGTAGTCACTCCTAGATCCGCTAATGCGTGTGCGGATTGGATTGCGAAGCACGTTCTCAACGGGTTGTGTCCTTCGGATTGGGTGTCATCACCTCCAACCCCCTTTCTTATATGTATTATTGCGGATAACATTTTGTATTCGGACTCGGTTACCTATCTTGAATGAAGTATTATGTGTTTCTTGGCCAAAAAAAAAACAAAAAAAACAGTACGATACAAAAAAAAAAGTACTGTCTTCTCGTGTTTTGTGTTATCAAATATACTATTTCTGCCATATACAAATACAAATCAAAAGTGTTCGTCAATGTAAAATGAAGACTATGTCGTGTATGGCCAAAAAAAAAGAAGACTATGTCGTGTGAACTGTTTTTTTTATTTGATTCCGACATTATAAGATGGATGAATGAACCGATAACGTACGTAGATGTGATATGTTGGAGGGAGTTTTGGTGTCTTTCCACTTGTTTGGTTTCTTTCAAAGGAATTTCTCACATGGGAACGAATTATAATAATTTGGTGGAACATTAACTTTTTTTACTAACTAAGAAAAATAAAATTTCAGTAATCCCAATTTCTAGCATGTTATCACATATGAAAAAATGGCACAATGTGTATTTTAACGTTGATAAAGCATATATATACTTATAAATGAACTATACTTTCTTTTTCTTTTTTATAATATTTAATTGTAGGTTCAACATAGAGAAAATACATAAAATAAAGAAGAAAAATTATTCAGTGGGGTAAATATCAAAAATAAATATTAAATTAATGATAAATAGTTAAACTAGAAAAAATTCAGTGAGAGCAAATAAATGATTTTAAAAAATTAAATTAAAAATTATTACATTTTTTAGAGTTAAATTTACACATAATTAAGAGTTGAGGGGGTTAATTGCCCCTAAACCTAACATGTCTTCGTCCCTTCCCAATAGCAGTAAATGAGATAAAATGAAATTTAGAGATTGAGTTTCCTTTCCTCTAAAAGTCGGAACTTAATAGTAATTTGGTTTATTTGAAAACATTATTAAAAAACGAAATTGTGTATATAGTGATGTAATTAGTAACTAAAATTAAATTAGAGAAATTTTAATTCATTTTAAAAAAATGTTGTTACAAAGTGAAATTTTAAATCAAAATTACTTACAAACATGAGAATTAAAATAATTTTCACTTTTTTATTAAAAGTCCCCTAAGTGACCCATCAAAGTAGTTTAATATGAGAATGACTTGTCAACTATTTTGAAAATTAGTCTCCCCATGGGAATTTAATTCAGGGCCACTCTTTAGGTCAAATTATTGATCACCTTTTGTATTTATACCAAATTGACAACAACAGATTATCTATTTTTTAATTTAATAAATAAAAGAATATACATATTAAAATCTTATAAACTTAATATAAACACTCTCCATAGTCTTTCAAGTCAATAAAGGCATCATCATCATTAATTAAGGATCTAGTCCTCGTCCAGAAATCATGCGCATATGCCACCTTTTTTGTGTATCGATTGGGAGAATAATATTATTTAGTTATTTCCGATATAATAATATCATGTGAACATTATTGCATAATAATGGAAGGTAAATAGATTGCCACGCTTAGGTACGATTTCAAAATTCGGGTGGTTCGGAAACTCAATGAAAATCGAATCGAAAAATTCGGTTTGAAAATTAGGTCGGATTTTATTTTTTTGCTTCAGATTTTTAAATCATTCGATCTACAAATTTAAAAGACTGTGGGATTTGGTTCGACCGTTAATACATATATAATTTTATATATTATATTAATTAATATAGTTAATTAATGAATACAAATTAATAATAATTTAGTTATTCAATGGTTATTTTAGTTGTTTAATCGGTTTTAGCAAAAAATTATGTAAATATTGATAAATCAAGTTATTTTGTTGTTTAATTTAATTTTGGATGTGCATTTTTAAGTTTTTCGATTTAAACCGAAAAACTGCCTCCAAAATGTGAAATAAATTGTATAAATTGTAAATTTATTAAATGTTCAATAATATTTTACACAAAACAAAGTAAGATTACAAACAAAATGAACTGATTAACACTAGGACCCAAGTTTGATCGAACCCAAAATTATGGTAAGCCTCTTTGATCCTGGTCTAAATCCCCATGACTTCTTGTTTTTGGCAATTGCTAAAATTATATAATTTATTTATATTTTACTTGTTAATTTTAAATTTCTCTAAATAACTCAAAATAATTCAGCATATTACTTCTAGTATTTTTGCTTAATTTATGTTAACACTTCTAATAATATTTATTATTTTATATTCATTTATAATACAATTTGCGATTATTTTATCATGAACATAGCCTTAAAATCTTTTTATTGGGCCCGTGGTGGCCACTGGTGCAGGATCATAACGGGCCTTGTCTATTTGCTACAGACCCAAATGTTCAACGACCGAAATAACGTTCCATTTTCTCTCACTTCCTCTCTATATATACGCTTCTTCCTTCTTCTTCAACAAATTAGGGTTCTGAAAAAGAAGAAGCTCCGCCGTTGAACTCGACTCTCCGCCGCATTTCAATTCCTTATCTTCAATCAGCTTCCTTCTCTTCGATTGTTCTTCCAAACATTCGCTATTGAATTTTATATCATCGTTTCTGTGGATGCGATTCTTATTTTTGCATTTGACGAATCAGTTGCAATTTCTTGTTGAGGCTGTGATGATAAACATTTCTCGATACTGAATGTATGTGGAATCATACGGACCTGGAGACGTAGTCGATACGTCGCCAGATGATGACTGTATTTATGCGTGTCTGAGCCTCTTCGTCTTGTATTTATATCAAATTTTTGGTTCATAATAGTTTAGGGACATTTTTTGGAACTTTACAAAGTTTAGGGATATTTGGACTGTTATACCCAATTTCGTCGTCCGATTTCATATTGGGCCAGCTTCCGTTTAGATAGAAATATGGGCCTACAAGCCCAGCCCATTCATTATATGAACAGAACACTCTGAAGCCACCATATTAGATGCTGGGCTTTCCGTTGGGCCTTAGCTTCCTAATTAAGGTGAATCAAAATTATATAGTATTTTAATAAGTATTACCTAAGAATAGATGTAATAACATACGATAGTCTAACACGACACGTACAAAAATGTAATCGTAAATAGATAAATGACGCGAAATTTATTGTATTAACACGAACACGATACCACGAAAATATTCGTGGAAAATCGTAGCATGATAAATATTTTGTAGTAACATGATAATACCTTTTCACGTTCGTATGATAACACGACCTAAATAACATAAATAAGTCATCTCAGTTTTTTATCTTTCACTGTCCTTATTTTTTTTAAATGATATGAATATAATATATAAATTATTAGATTGTTTATGTGTTATCGTGTTTTGAGACCTACATACTAACAATACACAAAAAAACAATCGTGTTATTGTTATCATGTTATCGTACCATAAAGGCAAATACGAACACGTCTTTTTTCGTGTGTGATTATATTGTGTTATCGTATGCCCTAACTAGGAAGTTAGGATGGAGAAAAGAAGTTTCCTAGACCTTTTTTTTTTAATATTGTTTTTAATAGATAAATGGTTCTAAATCGCGAAAGCGGTTGAATACTTTTTTTCAGTAGGCCGGGTTGGGCTTTTCAAATTTCTTTCCAATTCATTCCAATTTTATTAATAATAGTTATGATATATATATATATATATATATTATATTTAGTTAATATTTATGATTGCATATAATATTGTAGAATATCTACATAGATTTTTTTTTTTTTTGGGGGGGGGGATGCAACAAAATTTCAACAAATGACAAGACAGCATGATGACATGTAGCACGTCCTCTAGTATAATTATATATTTGAATAAAATAGAAATGAGATTTTATTTGTAAATATATATTTATTTGTAATTTTTATGCAAAAATAAAGATTAAAAGGAAAATTCAATTTGTATTTTAATATTAATAATATTAAGGACTTTTTATTATCATAATTCAGAAAGAATGTGCGTGGGACCTATAAATCGATAAACGACAAGGAAGACTGGATCGCACAACAAGTCAGCACTCAGCAGTCGTGTAATGTGAGGCATTGTCCAGTCCAGAGTTGTTTGTTTGGTTCCCTGTTGGGTGGTCACCCCTCAACACTGCCTCCTGCTGCTTTTCAGGGAACTCTTCAACTAGACCGTGAACCGGCAGAATAGACCGTTCATTTCTTTAAAAAATTCGAAATAGACATTAAACCCGATTCATTAGATGTAAATCAGCCATTTTTTGAAGAATAATCCCTTTTAAAAAAAAAAAGACCGGGTTTAGATGAATTAACTGATTTTTGAAGAATTGAACTATTCCAGTTTCCCAACCCTAAATCAACTCTAGAAATCTAAAATAGCCTACGAATCAAAATCGGACGGACTAAATTGGGAATTGCCCTCTTACCGGTTTGACAATCGATTTAGTTTGACAACCGGTCAATTCTAATAATCATTAGGGATGAGCGATTCCAGGTACCCTATAAATTTAGGGGTTCTCGGAACCTACCCAGTATGTAACATGATATTTAAATTTGAAATCGGAATCTACACGTTTAATTTGGGAATTGGAACCTACTTGGAACCTATTTGTACAAACGGTTCTGGGTACATTGTTAAAAACATGTTTCTTTTTTTATTTTTGAAAAAAAAATCTGGTTATGGTTTAGTTCCTGTTATTGTCGATGATACATTCTTCAATACTGTCATTTCATTCACATTTACACAAATTTCATCAGAGATCACAATATTTATTACAATTATCAACACATGCGCATGAAAACTATTCAGGGTGCTCTCGTTATATTTCTTTAGATTTTTTTTAAATAATATATAGATATATAAAATCAGTTCCGATTCCAGTTAGTTTAGGTCTTAGGGTACCGAAATCCGAAATTGAATAAATCAGTTTTTTTTTCCCGAAACCTACCATATTTTTAAAACTAATATCCGGATAAATTTTAAGTCCAAATGGGTAGTTTGCTCGTAGCTAATAATCATGCTTCTTCTTCTACGTACGCATCTCTGAATCTCTTATGGTAAATAAGACGGATAAAAATTAAGGTGACTATTTTTTATTTAATAAATAAATTGAAGAGATGTAGCAATTACATATTCTATATATATTAAAAAATATATAAAACTATCTTTATTGATGATATTGCTTATTAATAAATTACTGAAAAAAACAGTCGTTTCATGCTATTTACCACAACGTTCCTTAAAAAATTAAAAAAGAGAATTTTAAATAATTATTTTATCCTTTAAAGTAACTACTAATTTTTCTAACTAGAATAGTAGAATGATTCATATAGAGACCTAATTCCTTTGACTTTTCAATCAATGAATAAAATTAAACATTTATTGCCATAATGATTAATGTTGGCCGGTGGATGTCCAATCAGACACGTTACGTACATGTATAAATATACATATATGGAAGGTGTATCCAGTCAAAGGCACTTACTACAAATTGACACTTATATTTTATGATGATTTTGACTATATTTAAGCTTCAAATTTTAAAAATAATATATATGATCTAAACTATATCACAAATTCATAATAATTGTAAATAATACCCACTTGTTTGGAATTTGATGTTCGATATTTCTAAAACTAGGGCAGGCAATTCGTGCATGTGTGCGTGCTATCGTGTACTAGAACACGACACGCACGATAGTCTAACACGAAACACACGAAAATGTAATCGTGTCACATACACACGACACGAAATTTATTGTATCAACACGACACGAACACGATAACACGAAAATATTCGTGGAAAGTCGTAACACGATAACACGATTTCATGTTTTCACGAAAATAACACGGTAACACGAAAATAACACGGTAACACGATTTCACGTTTTCACGAAAATAACACGGCCTAAATAACATAAACACGTCCCCTTAAAGGCAAACAATCGTGTTATCGTACCATCAAAGGCAAACACGAACACGAATTTTTTCGTGCATGTTCATATCGTGTTATTGTTTCGTGAGTGAAATTGTCAGCCTCTAACTAAAACTATCAAATTAAATTTGTGATTAGTTTAAACAAAACAAAACGTGTCACCTGCCAACTTGTGGTCAAACACGTGACTGGATCCACCTCCATATATACTGCCATAGAAGTATCACTGTCTTCTTCACAGAGCCTTGTCTTGTTTCTTTCTGGGACCATTGGCTCTGCACAAAGTTCCCTCCCTGTAGGTTTTGCTGCTACTCTATCTATGGAGATGATGGAAGATCTAAGATTCGACAATGGAGATTTGAATTTAAATTGGAAAAGAAGAAGAGACAAACAACATCACGTGTTAATAACCAATTGCTATCCCAAAACTTTGGACACTTGGCTCCTTCAATTTTACTTTTTCAAAAACAGTTACCTAAACTTTGACTCTTAGAACAAATTATTACCTCAATTAAGTTTTTCGTTAAATATGGACGAAAAATGACGTAGGAACACATAATTGATTCATAATTTAAAAAATTATATAATTTTTAAAAAATAATAGAAAAATCTTAAAAAATCTTAAAGAAAATAAAAGTTTTCAATACAATATTTTAATAAAAATATGAAATAAAAAATCATTTGTTTTTTTTTTATATTTTTTATAAAAAATTATATTAAAAACTCGTAGCTTCTCTATTAATTTTTTAAAATATATTTTTTTTAAATCATTTAGTTTTATAAATTATGTATTATCACGTCATTTTCCGTTCATATTTAACATAAACTTAACTAAGATGACAATTTACACAAACTCTAAAAGTATATCAAAATTTAATAAATCAAAGTTAAGATAGCAATTTATAAAATGCTCAAAGTTGGGGTATCAATTTAGTTATTAACCCTACAACATTATCCATTCAATACCCACACAAAAAAACACCATACGATCTGATGAACAATAAAATAGATTATAACAGAGGAATGTTGACGGTTCATGAGTTTTGATCGAACTGTTAATCGACTGCAACCCCCGTTGAAGCGTTGGTCAAGACCTCGCCTAAAGGACCTCCCACTGATGCCCTCCAAGTGGGACCGACAAGGTCAGTGACAGGTGAGGAGGCCGAGGAGGAGATGTCCGAGGAAGCTATAGGGATCGACATTGTCAACTGTGTCCAGTCTGAGTTGTTGGGATCTTCAGGCCAAGAGATGAAGGAGCCATAGCCTTTAGGGCTCATGTAGGAGGTGGCTTGTGATGGGTTCATGAGAGAGTTCGAGGACACGAGCCCGAACTCGGTTTGTGTGGAGTCCTCAAATGGGATGATTTCTTGAGTACTAGTAGTCGATGCCATAGACAGACCTTGGGAATTATGAACCCTGTCACATAAAAAAACACAAAGTTCATTTTTTTAATTACTATTTATCAACAACATAGCTTACAAATTGTATCTTTGTATAAGTTTTTTAGCAATTTGGTAAAAAAATCCACTAACCATCGCTTTCTAGTTAACCCCATTACACTATTCCATACACCAAAAAGAATAAGTAGCAAGCAATGTGGAGCACTTTCGCTTTACAATCAGTGCTCCATGCCTTTTACCAATTAAAGTCACCCAACCATAAAGACAGTTAATAGAGGACATGATGGAATTCTCCTAGAAAAGGAATCTTGGAGTGTCACCTACTACTCTTGCATTTGCATTCACCAAAGTAATTGATGGGTCTACTACTATAAAGGAATGAAGTGGATATGGCGAGCTGTTTAAAGCAACTGTCAATTTAATTTAAAAAATACTCTTTAGAACTTAATTAGTTATGTTTATCCACAAAGATTAATACTTTAGACCAAGAACACAACAAAAGAATGTTCAAAGGTGAGATTTTGTAAGGTCTTAGGATGTTTCACCTGTTGACAAGGGTGTCTGCAGAAGGATTGCTGGTGCTAGATGGCAAGTTCTTGAACTGGGTTTGTCCAAGAGAAAGAATACTAGAGCCACCACTACTGGTGATCACCGATGCAGAAGTTGATGAAGCGATTGAAACCATCTTTGCATTGGTGGCCACAGAGGAGGCAGAAGCATGGCCATTTTGGCCTTCCACAGGCTTTCTTGAACGATGACGGCCCCTGTTCATGTGCTTTTCACAGTACTTTTGATCAACAACAGCAGCCCTTGAACACCGCCATTTCTTTCCATCTGTACGGCGGCACCTCCCGATCTCCGGGTCAGTGTTTCCGGAGAAACCCAGATGGAAAGAGCCCCACCCAACTGCAGATTTTGCCGGAAAAGAGTGGTTTCATAGTGAATTCCATTCAACATAACTAGTTGAATTGGACTAAATGAGACAATATTACAAGCATTTCTGGTTACTCAATAAGCTATATATAGAAGAGAGCGAGACTTACATGAATCTGGATACAAGGATCCAACAGTTGAACCAGACAAATTGAATGATCTTTTGATTGGGAGGAGCAAATTAGATGGAACAGGAACATTAGCTAGTATGTACTTATAGATCAAGGCTTGGTGCTCTAGCTCTATCCACTGTGCTGGAGTGAACGGCCCTCTAGATCCAGAAAGTAAACCGTAACCTATCAGCGAGAACAATGTCTTAGAAAACTAAACCAGTAGAGTAGCCAAACGGAACAAAACTATATAAGAGTAGTGAATGAAGCGCTTCTTGCATTCGACTTAAATTCGCCCAAAAGTCAAAACCTATCTCGCAAAATCAAAGCTTGAATCAAACCCAGATGTTGAAATGCAAATTAAAAGAAGATGCATTTTACTTCAATTGCTCAAAAGTCACACCCATTTCACAAGATCAAAACATGAACCGCACCCAGATGCTGAAATGTAAATTAAAGTAGCTGCATTTTACTTCAATACGCTCAATAATAAAAACCCATGTCACAAAATCAAAACTTGAACCATAGCCGTATGCTGAAATTTAAATTTAAGAAACAAATTTGGTGTCTTGTACTGGAAGGAGAAACTTGAGAAGCACAAACATACCGGCACCGCCTTTACTATAAAAGGCAACTTCTTGCTGGGGAGAGGAGAAATTGAGAATCCGCTCGGATCGAGCCACAGGAGTACCATGGTGCAATGGGGTTGATTTAGACACATAGAAATCGTTTCCTGGCTTAATAACCTTGGATGACCTCCATTGTTCTTCACCAAGGTCGGATCTTTCTTGCTTCAAGAACCCAGATGCATATACCTTAGATTTATGGTCTGATGAAAAATGGATTGAGTCAATCCCACATCCCTCCAAACTCACCTCTCCACCGTCCATCTTGGCGATTCAGAACAGTGCAATGGTGGAGAAGCATCAAGGAGGTGGAAGGGAGAGATAGATTGGCATCTTAAATGGGAGCTGGGATCCTCTTGTTCTATTGGTATTTGGGTAAGACTTGGATTTGGGTTTTCCTATCTTCCTTTTCCCAGGTGCAGTGAGTATATATATAATAATAATAATTGAGGAAAAAGAGAGATGAATTGGAGACACAGGATGAGATGAGACAGGGATTGTATCGAGCGAACAAGCGTCCTACTGGCTACTAAGTACTATGTTTTCTAGACATTTTATCATAAAATTAATTTATAAAAAAATGTTTTCTTTTCCACCTCAACAAAATTTCCGCATGTGATTAACACATTTTTTTAAAATTGGTTTGGAAATCCATCCACTAACAATAAAGGAAAGAGTACGAAGAAAATGTAAGATATTTGATAAAATTGGTAATCGATATAACTTTTTTTGGGCCGCGGGTTTTTGATGTACGATATTTTATTCTGTTGGTTTTTGAAGAAACGTTAGTTTTTCCGTTTAAATTTGACACGTGCAGCTCACGTGATAGATAATTTGAACGTTAAAATAACAAAAAACGAAAATACCAAAACTACCCTTTATATGTTTTCCCTCCTTTATACTTCCACAACCGAACCGACTCCCTTCAAATAACTGAACCAGTCTCTCTTCCACAAAAACCCATCAGTTGCCCTTACTTGCACCAGTTAAGTTTCTCTCAATCGAAGAACTCCAACTCCTAAAATTGAAGAGTGTGTAACCCTAATCTATTGTTGCTGCAGAAGACCATAATCGGAGCCAAACCTGCGGTTTTGAAGTCGTTGTTGCTGCGGATCAGAAGGCCTTGCTGCGAAACCGAAGACCTTGTTGATGCAATTTCTTCAATTTACACATGAAGTTGTTGCTACTGAACGGAAGGCCTTGCTGCAGAACCGAAGACCTTGCTGCTGCAATTTCTTCAATTTACACATGAAACAGAATCTAATTACTAATATGTTTCACTAATATTTATTCATAATGCATCTAATTAGTTCGACTGATGAAGCACTCATACTCGTAGCTAAATACTCAAAGCTACTGCAACACACAAAATTGATGATAGACCAGTCTATATCAAAAACCCGTATTGATCAAAAACCCGCATTGACACAAAATTTTAAGTCGGTCTTTTGTAATGTTACAATATGTAGCAGTAATAAATAATAATAATACTTTTTGGCATTCTTCTGATATTCTATTCATGACCAGGATGGATCATGTAATGGACTTCAACATATGACCAAAAAAAAAAAAGACTTCGACATTATGCGGCGCTTGGTCGTGATAAGGTACTGTTGTGTTCCTCTAATTAGTTAATGTGAACAGAAGTTGTTGACATGGTGCAGTAAAATTAATGCAATGACAACCCGGTTCTGGTGGGGAGGGGCATCAAACGGCGATCGGAAAATTCACTGCTGCGATGCGGTGAAATGACACGATCCAAGAAAGAAGGAAGGAGGTATGGGATTCCAGGAATTAGAGTCCTTTAATGTGGCACTTTGAGGGAAGATGGCCACTAGGATCATGACGGAACCGAACGCCTTATGGGTCCGGGTCATCAAGGGGATCTACTTCCCGAACTCGAGTTTCTTTCAAGCGGGTAAAGGAAGTAGGTCCTCTTGGGCATGGTCGAGTTTATTGTCTGGTCGGTCCGTTATTGTTGCAGGTGTTGTTTGGGCAATCGATGATGGGAGAACTATAAGGCCCTTCATGGACCCGTGGCTACTCGGCAGGCACGAACACAGATTGGGGGTGCGCCCAGTGACAATGGCTCAAGCCAGGACTGTTCTAGCAGATTGGATCGACCGACCTTCAAAGGAGTGGAAGGTAAATGAGGTTTGTTCTGCCTTCTCTACATATGATGCCCAGCTGGTGCTGGCTGTGCCGATACCTCTGAACGAGGGTGTGGACTCGATTAGGTGGCCCCATGAGCGGGATGGCAGGTTGACTGTCAGGTCCGCCTACCACCTAATTCGGGCCCAGGAGGACAGGGACAACCACAGGGATCCCACCAATGTTCGAGGTGACACGAACCTGCAGGACAGAGTCTGGAAAGCTAGGGTGCAGCCGAAGGTTCGGGTCTTCGCCTGTAAGTTGTTAACAGGTGCAGTGGCAGTACGGGAGGGCCTGGTCAGGAGAGGCATATCGATTCCTGTTGGGTGCCCCCTCTGTGACCAAGCTGAATCTGTTATGCACCTCATTCTGGGGTGTCAATGGGTTCGTCAGGTTTGGGTCGACCTGCTGGGTTTGCAAGACGCAGCAGATGGGTGCAACTCCATCCAGGAGTGGCTGCTGAAGCGGGCTTCGGACCAGGCGGGGACACGGGAGGCAAAGGAGCTCTGATGGCAGACAACTCTTTTTGCTTGCTGGTTTATATGGAAATGCAGGTGTCAAATGTTGTTCGAAGGAAAGCCACCGGACTCGGGCTGGTTGACGACCAGCGTGAGGAAGGCGGTCTAGGAATGTAGGCTCCAGCAGCTTCGGGGCGAGCAGCAGGGGATCCATGGTCAGCCGACCAGTCATCCAGGGGAGTCCTCCAGAAGTGGAAGGTAGTCGTGGAAAAGGCCGGAGGTGGGGACCATCAACTGTGACGCGACTTGGAGTCACTCCGACGGCATAGGTGGGATCAGGGTCCTCGCTAGGAACCATGAAGGACAGGTGCTGGGAGGCTTCCAAGCAACGGAAGTGTCAGGTTCGGTTGATTTTCTAGAGGCTAGGGCTGTGTATGAAGGGGTCAAGTTGGCCATTGTGCATAGTTGGGAGTCGGTCGTGATCGAGTCGGACTCGGAAGTGGTAATTAACCACATTTTTGGGAGTCACAAATTTTGGAGGTTAGAGACTATTATTCAAAATAGTCTTTTTCTTGGTAGGTCTATTAGGAACCTTACTTGGGTTAGGATACCGAGAATCGCTAACCAATGTGCGGATTGGTTAGCCAAACAAGCCATAGGGGGATGTGTCTAAGTGATTGGGTTCTTCAACCCCCAACCCCCCTTTTACACCTTTTACAGATAGATACGGATACAGATACGGATTTGTACCGGGAGCTTTCTAGCACCCAAATTTTGTGAGTAATACATGTGTTTTCTTGGGCCAAAAAAAAAAACACAAAAAAAACAGAAGTTGTTCTCCTTGGATTTCTGTGGTGTTTTAAAATAAATCTGTTAACTGATTGTAGCAGTCATTTCTTGGAAAAGTATAGTAAGTTAATTGTCTTAAAGTGTTTTATATATATATATATATATACAGCTGGGAGCAGCTGCGGTTAATCTAGTTGCAGAAGACAAACTTGCAGATGTTTACTCAGGAATTGCTTCCAGGTGATCTCTCTCTATCGTGCATGTCATTAATGTTTACTTGAACATGTTTCAACATCTCTATAGTTAAGTGTCTATTACAAGACCAAGAAAGTTTATTTTGGATGTTGATCCATGTTATTGTTTCAAAGTGCAATAGATTGTCTTTTAATCTTTTTCAATACTTTTTGTTGTGCTACCCCTACCTTTTGTAAATGAGTTGGCACCTTTTGTTATCCTCAACTTTTAACAGTATGAAGAAATAATCTACTATATCTGAATCTTGTAGACTTCTTCTATGACATGATTTATGAAATATATCATAGAGATTACTTCTTTGTTTTTGTTAATTTATTTTAACATTGCAGAGTCCTTGAGATAATGCGGGTTGATGCTGAAAAGGACCCAGCTACACATCCAGTTGCAGGACATGCTAGGCTTCTGATAAATGAGGCATTCTTTTAATTTTAGATTACTGATTACTATGGTGCTGTGAATCTTTTATTTTTTGATGTGCTGCTCAAGAGCATTGATGTCTTTTCTAGTTGGATCTTTAGCAACCTAATAAGAAGCATAAACCGAAACCTCAGGTAGATCAGTACTTTAGAAAGCAACATTTCCCCAATTAATTTTTTAATAGAAATGCGATTCGATTCAGAAACTTGCAGTATGGAGGATACGCACAGACAACATTTATTTACGTTAAGAGAAGACAACTACAACAACGATGTCAGGAACAACAGACAGATGATGATCAAATGGTACGGGTGGAAGAAAGGTCGACACGTCTCAAGGAAGTCCCGATTCCGGATCATGGGGATCACGATATCGAGCTCATCCTTCAGTAGAGGGCTCGGGGCGACCCTCGAATCGGCCATTGTTACAGAAGGAGGAAGCTAGAGGAGCAGAGACTAGAGACAGATGATCGAGTGATACGATTTGATTTGAGGGTAGAGAAGCTCTGATCTGGGGCCGAAGACTTCGCGAATCGATGGACACCTTGGAGAAGAATCATGGAGAAGAATCATGGAGAAAAACCGTATGCTTCAATGGTGAAGAAGTCATGGACATCTTTGGAATTTCACACAGACAAAAAGTAACGTGCAAGGCATTTCAGCTGTTAATGGAAATTTTTAACGGACACAAACGGAATTCATCAAAAACCTACACCACCAAACATACTACATCAAAAACAAACATTCAGCCGCATTTACCACCGAGGGCAAACATGTTACATCTTTTTCATACTTTTCCCAATAATAAAACAAGGTCACAATTTTTTGAATAGTTTTTGTTTTGGGCGAGCACCGTTAAACGGCGTATACAAAGTGTGGAGTATGAACTTTTAAAACATTAAAAAATAACCCATTTTATTTAGGTTAAATACCAAGTAGGTATATGAATTTTGAACGTTTTACAACGAGCTACCCAAACTTGAAAAAAATCAAAATGGACTACCTCAACTTTGGATGAAGGTGCAACGAGCTACTTCAATCCAATTTTTGACGAATTTTCGACCGATTTCTGTCAACATTGGACGGTAATTTGAATGGAGGTAGCTTGTTGCACCTTTGCTAAAGTTGAGGTAGCCCGTTTTGATTTTTTCAAGTTCGGGTAGTTCATTGCAAAACGCCCAAAATTTAGATAGCTCTTTAGTATTTAACCATTTTATTTATTTACTATTGTAAATAAGGGTGTTATCTGTTAGGATTAGGATGACCTAACTCATGGGTGATTTGCTCACAATTCGTATTTGAGTTTTTTTTTACTTATAAGTTAGAAGTCCTTTTTACATGACTTGTTCAATATGTATATAAAATGAATCGTATTTGAGCCAGTAACACTCAATCTGTGGATTCGTACAGTAATATATATATTATATAAAATTTACGGGTAACATGTATTCAAAGAAAGTCGTATAATAAGTCACATGAGTTTGTAGTTTGTATGACTTTACGAATCAGACCCGGCGCCAATTTATGAAGGATGGATGTTGACTTATAGACTCGTGCGGTGTATTTAGTTGAAAAAAAAAAATATTTGTCAACAGTTACAAATCGATCTTTTAAGTTGAATATACTTTTAACAAACAATCTTTAATACGTGGCTCACATTTGAACATAAAAATAAATTTATTGGATATTTTTTTGAAAAAAGCCCAAACCGAAAAATATGTACCCAATTAAAATAGTAAAATTCAGTCCGACCAAATCTATTTCACTCCTGTAATATTTATTAAACTCCTATCATCCTGCAAATTAGAGCTTCTAGAACAATTGCACAAGACACCAAATTTAACATAAAATTGCAGATATAGATTATTATATTGGGCCTCAAAAGGGCAAAAACATGTTTCGGCCCAACATCAAAGGAATGCAAATGAGACCCACAAGTGTATAGAAAGTCCGATCCAGGAATAATTATTAAGGTTAATTTACTAGTGACAAAAAAGAGAACGTACAAAAGAAGTGTAGTAATTTATTTTTTATAACGTTGGAGAGTGTTAGAATTTGTAAATAAATTTTGTAATTTTGTCGACTCAAAACTGTTGATGAAATTTATGATATTTTCGTGTGGATATGTCGAATTGACTGAACCACGCACGTAAATATCGTATTTTGATTCTCTCTTTTACATTATTTTATTTATGCCTCAAAATATATCATTAGTGCATGTACACTTTAATTCGACTTAGGACGATATTCTAGAAAAATGTTTTCAAGTCTCTTTTTATAAATTAAAACTGATTAGAAATCTTAACACATGAAAAAATAAATTAAACAAACTTATGTATTAAACCAATCTACGTTTAGAGATATTGGCCAAAAAAAAATCTACGTTTAGAGATTACGATTAGAGTGATCTATTACAGTTTGGAATAAGAGATCAAAATACTGCTTTTTCAGTACTCAATAATTTACCTACTAATACCAATGTAATAAAGAAGTAGCAAATTGGAACACAATAAAATAAAGTCACTATTTTTTTTTATTCGGCAATAAAAAGGAATGGGCCAGCTCCATTCTGCTACGTAATTTTCGGACTTTCTTCCCACAGTACTCAAACTTCCACTAGGAAACCAGCGCTTTGCACTAACCCCGTCAACGTAACTCCACCGCAGCTTAGGATTGAGAGGTCGGTCCGTTAGGCCCAAGTCGAAATTCTTTACCTTTTCTCCCAGGGGATTCGAACTCGTCACCACGGAACCAAACCACTTGAAAGTTAGTGCTCTCAACCACACTGCACTAATTTGATACATACATAACTAGGATAAATATTATAATTTCTTTTGAAATGCTAGGTTGCGAGTGACTTATTGACTTTCAAAACACTATTAAAAAAAAATGTCAAAGCGTATTATGTAAAAAAGGCATACCCCTAGTTGAATTGAATAACTTTAACGTTGATTGAATTAATCTGACCAATAGTGTATATATATTTTGAGACATAAGAGCAATAAGAGATAAATTTCGAGCATGGTCAAATATATACTACTTTCTTTCATTCTTCACTTAACAAAATCTTAAACCTTAAATCCTAAAACCCTTTTTTACCCATTCAAGTATGCCTCTAATAGCTGAGAACAACTAAAATTTTATGATAACATGATACCTTTTTGCTTACGTGATAAAAGAAGAAACTCAATACCTCAACCTTAAGTTCAGATTCTCAAAATTCAAACTTAAAATTTCTAATTAATGTTATAAACGTTGAAGCATTACATAATTCTGCATCATTAATGTCTCCCATGTCACCTTTTCCTTTTTCCTCTTCTAGTTTCTGCAAAGTAATTAAAGTAGGGTCTTTTAATAAGCATTTGATAGCGACCAAACTACAAGATAGATAATGATATACGTACAACCAATAGCCTTTGTTCTTCCCCATAAGGTTGTACAAAAGCAACCAGAACAAACCCTAACCTTATCCCATTCACGACATTATTATAAGGCAAAAAATTAAACTTGTGATGGATATTATTTTTGAATGTGTAAATTAACACATTCAACTCTTTCTTTCTTGTTTATATCACGTCCGTCGTCTTTCTCCTCCTATAAAACATAAGTTTATCGATCATAATTAGTGTTTGATCAAATGTGTTTTGTAATTGCTGCTGCTGCTGTCTCTATCATTTTCGTTATTCTGCAAAAGGATTCAGAAAAGAATGAAGGTCTGGCTGGCTGGGGAATGGGGATGGCTTGATCTGTTTGATTTCGAGAATCCAGTCATCCGCCATGTCATGCATGGCGTGTCCCGAGGAAGAGGAATCTTGAATTGACAATGACATGTCGATTGTCGCTTTGAAGACCTCGCAGAAGCAGCAGCAGCAGCAGATAGTGTGTAGCTAACCCTAACAGAGATGATGAAATGGCATTTGCTGATGCAGAAGAGAAACTGGCAGATAACACGGGAAAGAAAGAAAGAAGACTATAGTGTATAGTCCTTCAGGGATTAGTTTCTTGATACCATATTTAGCATGTTGGTGAAGTAATTAGTTTTTATTTGTGGTACCTAAAGATGAATATCTATCTTCATGAATGGAAATTAAGGGTGTTAATTTAATTTATGTAGACGTGTTAATTGCAGATTGTATTGAAAACTCGTATTAAAATATATATACAATCTATTTACGACCCGTAATTATTATAGAATCAATTTCAAGATTTAAACACATTTCACAAATTCACAAATCATTTCGCACCCATTTTGAAATTTGTAGTATGAATTTTGTGGATCAATCTATTAACTCTCCATCTATAGACTTAGGGGTGGGCATACATTTTGTGAACTGTATCGGTTTTGAACCGGTTCATTCGAATCGGTTCACAAACCAAATGTTTTTTTTTGAAAAAAAATGGAGTGGTTCAGAAGAGGTACAAAAAATTAGTTCGCAAACGGTAAACCGTACCACTTCTTGTACCGGTTTTAATATAATATTATATTTAATTTTTAAAATATCTACTCTAAACCATTAGATCAAAGTTGGTTCGGTGATGATTTACAATCTAAATTAGTATAATGAATTATGTATCATGGTTTATGGATTATGGATTATGGTTTATAGATTATGGATTATGGTTTATGGATTATGGTTTATAGATTCTGGATTATGGTTTATGAATTATGGTTTATGGATTATGGATTATTATAGTTTGTTTGTTAAATATATATAAAGTGGTATGACCGAATCGGTTCAGAAGAGGTACAGTAAATTAGTCCAAATCTGGAGCGGTAAATCGTACCTCTTTAAAATGTGGCAAATGTACGGTTCATGCCCACCCCTACATAGACTCATGGAACCTATTATCGAGATAATTACCCTTGTCCTTAATCAGCATCGTGTCGCCCAAGGACGAAGCTAAATTAGGGTGATGATGACAATTGTATCTCTCAATTTTTAGCTTTGTGTAAATTTAGACCTGACAAATGTATTTATTTTCATTTTAGCCATTTAAATTATTACATCTGTCCCCTTTGAAAAAAAAATTTGTTCAACCATTTGCCCTTAGACTAATTTTTTCCCCACTAAACTAAATTTCTGGTTTATGATAGTGCCTGTATAGAGTGTTGTGACAAATGAAATAAGACAATAAATACAATCTAGTATACAATGTGTCTTAGGCCGGCAATCTTTCTTCACTTAAATAAAGCATATGCCAATGCTATGGAGAATATACTATTTTTTCCTAGTACTTAATCCATAGGGAACTCTATGCAATAACATCAAACTTATCGATCGATAACAAAAAATGACGTATCGAAAGGTCGTTCTTGTAACGGGCTGCGCAAAAGGTGGAATCGGGTACGAGTACTGCAAAGCATTCGCGGAGCACAACTGTCGAGTCTTCGCCTCCGATATTCCCTCCCGACTCCACGACCTCTCAGGGCTCGATGAGTACTCTGCTGACATGGCAAAACTCGAGCTTGATGTCACTTCCGATGAGAGTGCCACGTCAGCGGTTGAATCCGTGATAGCCAAATGTGGTCGCATTGATATCCTAATAAATAACGCCGGAATAGGGAGTGTAGGTCCTCTTGCTGAGCTTCCACTGGACTTGATTCGAAGAGCATGGGAGATCAACACGTTAGGGCAACTTAGGTTGATCCAAAAAGTCGTACCGCACATGGCTGGCCGGGGGAGTGGGACCATAGTGAACATCGGGAGCGTGGTCGGGAAAGTTCCAACACCGTGGGCGGGTTCGTATTGTGCCAGCAAGGCGGCGGTCCATGCCTTGTCGGACACGCTTAGAGTCGAGTTGAACCCGTTTGGTATCGATATTGTCTTGGTTGTTCCGGGAGCAATAAGGTCAAATTTTGGCAATGCATCGAGTGAGAATTTACATTCCCGACAATGGAAATTGTTTAAGGGATTTACGAAAGCGATTGAAGAGCGAGGTCGAGCCTCGCAAGGAGGGAAAGCAACGGATAGTGCTCTATTTGCTCGACACGTGGTTAAAAAAGTACTTAGTTCGAAACCGCCGAAGCAGATTGTTTTTGGTCATATGACAGGATTATTCACGGTTCTATCGTGGTCTCCACTCTGGGTTAGAGATCTGTTCTTTTCGAAACAGTTCGGTCTGGACAAAAAAGTTTGAGTGATGAATACTCAGTTAATGAATGGTTTTGTATGATAAGCTCGGGTTGCGGGTTACGTACATTCGTGACCCGTCGGGTTAAATAATGCATCAATAAGTTTTACGAATCCGTAGGTGATGTAGAGGGTCCTTCACTTGAGTGCAAAATCTGGGTGGTTTCCCATCATTACTTCAATCAATGAGAAAAAGCATATTCAGCTCTCACTATCTGTTTTGCTTTTGAAACCAAATCATTTCTATTAAGAAAATCTGTCTCCAATGCAGATGAATCGAATGATTACATTCCATGCAAAATCCCATGAAACGTAACGTAGTTACGTAGTAGTAAAAGATCCCAATGCGCATATACATTATACGGATTCAATAAATTCAATTATTGTAGGTACGAGTAACATATTGATGTAGGGGTGACAATTTCTAACACAACATGATTAAACGATATGTAACGACTTGCAATTTACACGATAATAACACGACACGATTATTAAATGTGTCTAAACAACTCTTATACGTTTAGACACGATTAATAATCGTGTCTAAACACATCTAACCTGCTAAAACATGGCAAACACACGTTTAAACATGATTAATTAATCGTGTTTAAACGTCTCTAATCGTGTCGTGTCTAATCGAATATTATTTTCACTAACCCAGTAAACGTGTCTTATCGTGTCGTGTTTTATCGTGTCTGTCGTGTCGTGTTACATGTCATGTCGTGTCTTATTGTGTCGTGTTGTGTTAAACGTGTCGTGTGTCGTGTGACACGTTTAATCAATGTGTCGTGTACGTGTCTGACATTTAGAGACACGTTTAAAATTTATCCGTTTAGACACGACACTATTAAGGACACGACACAACACGATTTCCACCCCTAATTGTGTGCGTGAATTGAATGATGGTCCACATGTTTATAAAGTTCTACTTGTTAATCTTGAATATACAAATTAAATCTATTGTTCCATGCTTAAAAATACAAAATAAAGTTTTTCGTGCATATTCAAGTCGTATTATCACGTTGAATTAACTTATCCAGCTATATATATCTACACATAAATCTGTAAGTAAATATTACATAATGAGTCTACCTTAATAAAAACTATATGGAATCATAATTAAGAGTTTACAAATTCTTAATGCATAATTAAACAACTTACTAAAGTTCTAAATGATAAATATGTCAGGACTTGTTCACAAAAATATTCAAAAAATGGATTAATAATATAATTTTATCGTGTTATGATATATATTGTAAAACTCGCGCGAAGACAAAACAAAACAATATAAATCATTGTTAATTGCATGATCATTCCAATTCATAAAACATATATCAATTATCATGCATGCAAATTAAACAAGAATTCACTTACTTCATTAATTATTCCATAACCTTTTTTTCTTGTCCTTATTATCATAACTTTTTTAAGCTATATATGTAGGGATTGGAACAGCGAACTGCCCTAAAAGATAAGGCAATGGAAGTCTGGGTAGTCAAAATGACTTGCCAACACAGTTGCCAGTGTAATTAGACCCCAGAAGAACAGAAACTCAGTCATTGTCAGAATATTGATTCAGCATGAGATGATGTCGTTTAGGGTTGTGTCCTACTCCTGATTATGTCTGTCGTCTAATCCCATCCAACAAAAAGTGTTTTTTTATTATTATTTAAAATGTCAAATTATATATAAGCGATCCGATCGAAAACCAGACCATTTTCGGTTTGGTTCAGATAAGATATTGAATTGCATATCAATAGTGTTTGAAATGGTGTGAACCGACCAATTTTTACAAAATCGATCGGTTTCCAGTTCGTTTTTTTGGGGATGATATTTTTCAAAACAAACCAATCGGTTTTTTCAGTTTAAACCGATTGATTTTCATTTTTTAAATAATTTTTTTGTGTGTTTGAGACTATGTAGTTTGAGGTAATTATGTATATGTTTGAGACTATGTAGTTTATAACTTTATATTTTCAGACAAACCGGAAACCGGCCCCCTTGCCAGTTCGAGGGTCGGCCCGGTTCTGATAACCCTGATATATGTATATATATATATATGCCTGGCTATTATTTCTCTACAAGTTCACCAACACGTCTCAGGATTTCTCATCAAGTTTAAGACTTTTTTATAACCAAAAGAGTACAAATTAAAATTAAATCTCTTTTTAAAATAGTGTTTTCAGTGAGATTCATACTTTATTCGTTTCTAAAATTTACAATTTAATTTTTCAATTGATCCAACATACCTTATATATAATAAACATATAATGATAAGAACTTCATATCATTTATGTTTATTTTGATTTTAAAGGGTAAAGACATTGTTCTAGCATAGTATTACAGTGCTATGACATACTATCAAGTGCTAAATTAAAGGATAGCTTAACCTAGAGTTTACACTTCCTTTTACAAATGACTTTTGAAGTTGAAGTGCCAAACGTGACTTTATTTGTATTGTTAATAATGAAGTCTCAGTATTGTTTCAACGCTTCATCTCTTAATTAAATGATTTGGATTCGAGTCTTTCGAATAAAAGAATATTTATGGTCAACACTTTTATATCTTAAAGTCTAACTCTGGTGCGAGTGAAAAATATATATAAATGAATGACAAATGGTAGTGTAGCCATTTACATTTTTTTTATAGAAATATTGTTTCATTTTTCATCAATCGCTCATAATTTTTATTATTTTAGATACGATAAAACTTTTTTTTTCCCACAATTTCTATGGTTATGGACTTACTTGTTAGATGAAAGTACGTAGATGACTCTTAAGGATTTAAATAATTTGATAATAATTAAAAAAAACAAAAACAAATTGCTATAAATTTTATATAAAGTTGTAATTTGTTAATTTCATCTAATTTTTTATTAAATGGTGACATAAACAACATTTTGTTTATGCAAAAATGTATACTTTATTAGTTGCAATTTGAAAAAAATATATATATATAATTTTTCATATGATATTTGACAAATATATGCATGCCGTTGTAAATTGTCATATAATTTGTCATCATTTAAACAACAAATTAGACCGAAGTAATAAATTGCAATTTTATATAAAAAATAAGTAACAATTTATATAAATAAAGGTTAGATATCAAATTGTGGAGACATAACAAGTAACCCTAATTTGAATGGTAGACAAAATAAAGTCTTCCATTCCAAAGGGTATCCCATCAGAAAGAGAAAGGCAAAGGTGAAAAAATAAAGATAGCAATAGCAATATAGCATGTACAAATTCAAACAACCCAAAGAAGAAGAAATAACAGGAAAAAAGAGAAAAGAAAAGCTGAAGAGAGAAGAAAGAAAGCCCTTTCTCATTATTCACAGATCCCCATGAAGTTGCTGGATTAATGCCCAGCATTGCTTGCTGTATTTCATTCCTTTTGTTCATTCAAAACAAACACTCTTTAGTCTTTCCTTTCCTTTTTTTTTTTTTTATAATAATCACTGATTAACTCTTTTAAAAACTCTATATTTAGCCATTACATTCCTTTGTATCCTTATACACAAAAGCATTTGCTCTCTTCTCTTAACAAAACGAGCCAAAAAAACGACTTTTCGTATTGTTGAATATACGTCGTAAAAACCCTCCATAACAATATATAATATGCAAAAAAACGACCCGAGGAAGAAGATGAATCCCATGAGTGAAAGCAACAACGATTACTCCAAGTGGTTGGGTTTCTCGCTCTCTCCCAACTCCTACTCCAACTCCAACAACAACATGTTGAATGAGGTTTCTTCTACCTCTCACACGCATGGAGGTCAAACCCAGTTGACTCCGGCTTCAACAGACACAACTAGCACTCATTTTCAGCCT
Source organism: Chamaenerion angustifolium (assembly GCA_946814005.1). Classification (NCBI taxonomy): domain Eukaryota; kingdom Viridiplantae; phylum Streptophyta; class Magnoliopsida; order Myrtales; family Onagraceae; genus Chamaenerion; species Chamaenerion angustifolium. The sequence continues at coordinate 2,599,051 of OX328281.1, forward strand.
CAAATGCAGCTAGCAGCAAGCTATGGCAGTTGCTTCTTTTACGGAGGTGAGGATGATGTCGGTGGTGGGACCTACTCATCTACATCGACGACGCCACTGCCGGTGATGATGCCGCTGAAGTCCGATGGCTCTCTTTGCTTCATGGAAGCTCTTACTCAACAGTCTCATGCACAAGGTATCTAGCTATGAACACTGCACATTCAGTAGCACTCACTATATATAAAGGATGAGGGTGTCAAACCCAGAATCTGCAGACGAAGTTGTTACCAAATGAGCAGCCACACACAAAAAATATTTCCTTTAATGTCGTGTCGTTGTGTTTTTCTTCCTTTTCTCAGTTAGGTAGAGGAAAAAAATGAATCATTATTGGTGATGAATTATTTTCTCTGATATATTTTTTTAAAAAAATATGAAGAAATGGGCAAAGATGCAGCTGCTGCTGCACCAAAGGAAGGACTTGGAACCCATCCCTACCTTCAAAGCCAAGCTCAAATTCCATTCATGCCCCCACAAGAGAAAGAAGAGCAGATTGTAGCTTTCAGCATTAATAACATCAGCAATAACTTTGAGAATCCAAGGCTTGATGATCAGCATTACTATTACAACTTATCTTCTGGTGTTCAGCAAGGGTATTACAGGGATTTCCACGCCTTGAGCTTATCAATGAGCTCTGGTTCTTCTCAGTCCAGCAGTTGCATCGTCACTACAACCCCACACCAGATCTTGAACACTGAAGCAGAGGGTTTGGCCATGGAGACGAAGAAGAGAGGCCATGACAAAGCTGAGATTCAGAATAAGCAAGTGGTTCATCGCAAGTCCATTGATACATTTGGTCAGAGGACCTCTCAGTATCGAGGTGTTACAAGGTATATCTTGAAAGTAGTTCCTAATGTATCAGTTTCTTGAGATGTTTCCTGTTTCTATATCGAGTTTTAAGGGTTAATTTCATTATTATAAATAAAAAATTCACTAGATCTTGTAAGTTTATCGATATTTTCACGCCTTTTACAAAAATATTTTGATATATAATCATCAGGCACAGATGGACCGGTAGATATGAAGCTCATTTGTGGGATAATAGTTGCAAGAAAGAAGGACAAACCAGAAAAGGAAGGCAAGGTTAGTGTCTTAGTGATCAAGAAGAAAGAATGTATTTTTAACCTTTTTTTTCTTCATATTTTTACCAATATAAGTAACAATATACAAAAAGAGCAAAATTTTAAAAATGAAATTAAAAAATCATTATACTAAATAATATTCACTTTTGAATAGAAAAGCTTTAGTTTTTGTAGTACTTCATCAACTTTTTTTTCTAACTTGTGGTGTCTTTTGTGTGGTGGGGGTTGGTTGGCCATTGCATCCAAACAATGATTCTCAGTTTATTTAGGTAATTATTCTATATATATTTTTTACATTTTATTAAATTTTTTCATAATTTGTTAAGGAAATTTTCAAGAATAATATATACTTAAAGAAAATTGAATTTCAGGAGGGTATGATATGGAAGAGAAAGCGGCAAGGGCATACGATCTAGCAGCATTGAAGTACTGGGGACCCTCCACCCATATCAATTTTCCTGTAAAAATATTTTTCCTTAGTAATATTTTTCCATTTTCCTTGCTATTTTTTTATATTTATTATTGCTATAAAAAAATAGAGACCGTTTTTTTAGTTATAAAATAATAATAAAACTGTTATTTTTCTAGCCTGAAAATTACCATCAAGAGCAGGAGGAAATGAAGAACATGACACGGCAGGAATATGTTGCCCACTTGAGAAGGTATATATATTCTTAGTCACGAATCTTAAATAACTTAATTACAGAGAATTAAAATACCATACCAAGTAATTTTAAAATTGATATTTTCAATCCAAAATTATTTAAATAATCTAATGTATATAAAAAGTCAATAGAGTTTTACCTTGTATAAGTATAACTACCTCATCATTGTATTTGTATACTATGGTATGATAATTAATCTCCTTCTAATGTGTAGGAGAAGCAGTGGATTTTCTAGAGGTGCTTCAATGTATAGAGGAGTAACAAGGTATATACCACATGCATAATCTTATTTGATATGGTACACAACTTAAGATGTGTGCAATGTAATACGGGTGTCAATTTTTTACATGGACGATCCGTGGGTCCCCTATTCATAGGTCATGTTTGGTTGAATGTTTTTTTTGCACGTAGATTATTTTGACACGACCTGTCCAACTCTCATAAAAAATGAGTTGGGTTTCATGGGTCACGCTGGTCAACGGGTTGACCCGCAACATTCAAACCAGAAAAATCGAATTGGGTATAAGTTTACAAGTCTGTTGGTTGACCAGTGGATCCACAAGTTGTGTTTGAGTCTATTTACTCGTTAATAATCATAAGTCGTCTTTAAATTGAACATATATATTTTAACACAATTCGTCCTCAATACCATCCGAAATTGACCTGTTTACACAAATTGATACCATAATGAAACTTCACATGACATTTCAGGCATCATCAACACGGGCGTTGGCAAGCTCGTATTGGCCGAGTTGCGGGAAATAAAGATTTGTACCTTGGAACATTTAGTAAGTAATACCTATATAAGCACACTTTTCTAATTAATATATAACACAATAAAACACTTTCTCATGTATTTTCTGTCCATAGCATATATTTTTTAATTATTTTTCTGACAAAATATTATATTAATTTTTTTATAGAATCAGTTTGTTATATTATCATTGTGTATCCTCAATATTTAAACCCTAAAAAACCCTAAACATGCACGTAACATTAGCCTACGTGTGCTTTCACTAGGTACTCAAGAGGAAGCAGCCGAGGCCTACGACATTGCCGCCATAAAGTTCCGAGGAGTAAACGCGGTTACCAACTTCGATATTACGCAGTATAACGTGGATCGGATCATGGCGAGCAACACCCTTTTAAGTGGTGACCTAGCACGACGAACCAACAAGGAGACAATAACCTCGATCGGTAATAGGAGCTTATCGTTACCGGCATCTCCGATGAACGCTTTTGAAAAACCGTCGAAGGAAGATCTATCAGGGAAAACGGAGGTTGTTTCTCAAGAAGGAAATCGGGAGAGAAGTGGTGTTCCGATGCCGATTGGAGGGCCTTCCCGTTGGGTGATTCTTGGTTAGGGTTTACGCTCTCGATTGAGACTCAAAGACGAGGTTAATGTCAATGCTTGAGATCTTCTTTGTATAAGATGTATGGTTATAGCTAGCCAACGGATTTAATTAAGGTTTACTACACCAAATTTTGGATTAAGAACTTCTTAATCGTGGTTATTTCGCAAATTAGATAATTTATTATCTATATAATTTATATTTTATTTATCAACGTCAAAGAATATATTAATATAAATTTTTAAAATATGCTAACTTAATGTGCTAATATAACTTAAGGGTGCTAATTTAAGCACGAAATCAAGGTGTACACGAAGAAGACGATATAATTAAGGTATCAACTTTCAAGATTAAAAAAAGTTAATACAGAATACATACATAGAAATGGCGTTTTTTCATTTTTTGTAATGTTAATATATACATAAATAATATTCGTACATAATTCAATAATGAGTGACATTTTGTTAGGTGGCTCTGCCATTAGAGCTAAACATTTATGTATAGAGTCAAAATCATGCTAAGTATTTCCATATCATTTAATAAATTTAAAATAACACGACAATAAAATTATTGTGTGGTATGGTTTCTTGTCGTGTTGTAACACCACGGCATTCTCCATCGATTTATGTCATTGTTATGTGCAGCAAATTAAACGACTTATATGTATATAAGATTTCTGAATTAAACCCTTACGCATGAGTAGTTTTTCCTACTTAATTTAAATCGGGTCGTGTAAAGTTTATAATGATTTATAATTGTTGTTTTTTGCATTATACATTTTTATTAAAATAAACCTCTTAAATACGATATGATATTGTATGGATATGATATTGTATGGTGTTCGTGTTTAATTTGTAAGAAATTAGGTATTTAACCTGCACTTTGCGCAATAATTAACAAATTAGTTTATTTTTCGTCATGCATATTCTAAAATTTATTTACTTTAGTCTTTAAATAAAATTTATTTGTTGTTTCATAAAATAAGAATGACATGAAATATATTTAATGAAAAAAATAATTAAAAGTACATAATCAATATATGAAACAAAAAAATAATAATTATAAAGTTAATAGTTTAATGAAAATTAGGCATATAGATTAAAAAAATAATCACCGAAAAGTATTGGTTGAAAATTAATTTAATAGGCAAATATCATAATAAAACTATATATATTGAAACTACTTATATATTAATGCTAAAATTACACATGTATAAAAACAACAATAACACTAAATATTCATTATTATTATTATAATATAGTGATGCATTAATAATATTGTGATTATGTATATATGTATATATAAACTTATTGATCAATTATTAGTATTTTTAAAATATATTTTTGTGCTGCTAAATGATAGAATTTTTAATTTCTTTAAAAAAGTATATATTTTGAGAAATATTTTTATAATGGACAAAAATAAATAATATACTTAAAATTTTATTATATTGTGATAATTTTAAAAAGAACTTCAAACTTTTTATCAAATATATATTTATATTAAAAGTATACATTTAATTTATAATATTTTTTAATTTATTTTTAAAAATATATGAGATGATTTACATACAAAAATTAATAAATGAAAAATTAGAGAATTAAGTTTGTGAGAAAAAAAACACATGTTAACAATTATTTTATTGAAAGAGAAATAAGTGATAAATTAAGTTAAAATAAAATAGTTTTGAAGATTGACAGAGGAGTTTTGGAACAATTTAAACATATATTTTTATGTAAAAATATGATGTTACACAAGTATTTGTAACATATAGTACTCTTGGACCAATTAAATTGGAAAAAATGTACACTTTACTTACTTGTCAAGATACTATTTATCTAAGTAAAAAATATATATATGAGGCGAACGATTATCAAGAGATTTTTTTCAAAAAGTGATTACGTAATTTTTTTTTAGAAAAGTAAATATGTAAAAAAAATATTTCGAAATTTGGGTATACACGTTACCGTGAGTAGAACGCTATTTTATTTTACAAAAGGCGTACCCCATGATATAGTGTATTGCCAAAATGGCACAACACGCTACCGTGTATTGTCATTTTTGCAATACTCACAACTCCAAGTGGCAATACATACCACACTCCAAGTGGCAATAAATGTTAAAGGGCCTCCTTTAGTTTGTTTTTCTTATTCGACGACTCGATATTTAATTAAAAATATAATTATTTATCTATTAAAAATTGAAAACGTATAGTATGTATATATTTAAGTGTGATTCAAATGATATAAAAAATATTAATTTTGGACTTACAGATTGACTGTACGATGTGTCGTAAGTTGAGCTATGAAAATTTGACTTAAAAAAATATAACTAAGACCCTGTAAGTCCAAACTCAACACGGTTAAGGTAATTTATGTCGTAATTCAATTATATACCTACTATAAGTTTTTTGGATTTTTTTGATTGGATATATATTTAATTTTTTAACCTAACATCGTTTGTCCATTAATTTGTCTGTAATGATTAAATGCATTAGGTGAGAAATTTAACTATATACTTACTCAAAAAAAATAAAGTGCGTAGATAATTTAATTACGACATAAATGACGCTAACTATACGTTGATTTTCACTTTTTGACTGACCGTATCATACGATAGACAAAAAAACTATAGATGTATGTATAGTTTTTTGTCTATCGTATTATACGGTTAGTTAGAAAGTGAAAAATCAATGTCTAGTTAGCTTCATTTATGTCATAATTAAATTATCTACGCACTATAAATTTGTTTTTGAGTAATTATATAATTAAATTTATCACCTAATGTATTTAATCATTCCGGTAAAATTATAGGACAAACGATGTTAGGTTAAAAAATTAAATATATAGCTAATAAAAAAAATCCAAAACAATTATAGTAGATATATAATTGAATTACGACATAAATGACGTTAAACGTGTTGAGTTTGGACTTACATGTTCTTAGTTATGTTTTTTTAAGTCAAATTTTCATATATCAACTTACGATAGAGTTTACAGTCAATCTGTAAATCCAAATTTAATATTTTTTTTTGTATAATTTGAATCACAATCAAAATATCTAAATACTATATTTTTTTTAATAGATAAATAATTTTATTTTTAATTAGATATTAAGTCGTCGAAGAAAAAAAGAATATTTTATTTTGGCAATACACGCTACCGTTGGTGCGCCTATTGCGCTACTCACAGTATCGCATATATTCAGATTTTGAAATATTTTTTTTTATAATTTTTTTTTTATTATAATCACTTTTTAAAAAGAATCCTTATTAGGAGGAGGAAGTGTCACTTCTACGATTAAGGGAACTAAATAAGAGATCTGAGATGATAATTAAACCTTCTCCTCCTTCTCTAGTTAGTTACCTTTGGTCATTGGTGATTCAGCTGACCCGCCGACCCTGATTGATCTTGAGCAAACATCCATTTCAATGGCTTCAGTGCAGAAGCTTTGATTCCAGAACTCTATCCCCCATACACATGATGATAAGAACCCTCTCTCTTCTACGATCCCACATCTCTTCTCACTCAAGAACCCTCTCCCCCAGATGCTCGGCGCATTGCGTTTCCCTCCCTGCCAGCTTTTCCCGGACCTTCTCTCGCTCCTCAAAACAGGACAAAGAAGAAAAGACCCGCGAGATCGTCTCTTTGATCAACCGGGACCCAGAAAGCCCTCCTCAGCTCTTCGTCGTCCAGCCTCGGCTCCGCCCCGACACGATCCTGCAGCCCAAGCTCAATGAAGCCCTCTGCCTAGCGAATTCTCTTGAGGAGCAGCGGGAAGGGCTATTCGACACTGATTTCTTTGACAAGGGGCTGCCTCCTCATGTTGTGGTTCAGAATCCAGCTGCTAGGTCTCCTAAACCTCGTGCCGGTTAGTTTCTAATGTAGCCGCCTCAGGCTGCTCCGATGAAGGGTTATGATGCTTCTACTAATTGATAATCTTCTTAACTATTAGAAGGATGGATTTTAGCCAGCTGGTAATGATAGCCGCGGTGAAGTGGACTTGAGATTTCTAATTAGAGCCTCAAGTGACATAAATTTTCTTGGAAATGTAGTAATCAAGCTGAAAAAAATGAATCTTTTTCTGATTGATGAGATTGCGTCAGTGACCTAGTTACTCTGTTCAGCATGAAGTCATGAACTAATTGAAAAGCGAGGAGCTCTATTGCCATTTACTTTGAAATGGATGATCTGGACGAAACTGTTATATTTCTTATCGTGACATGAACGAAAAAAAATGTATTGGTTTGCTCCGTATCTTCTTAGTCCAAATTCAAAGTTTATGTTTGCGTAATTCATGTTGAGAATTTTTTTGCTTTTCTATTTGGCAGACACTTATTTTGGGACAGGGACGGTCGACAATATTAAATGTCATCTTCTTGCAGCAGAAGAAAAGGCATGATACGTTTACTCTAACTTGCTCATGGTTTTACACTTTTTCTTTGTTTTGTTAAGTGATAGCTATATACGGGCAAGGCAAGTTATATTAACTGAAGAAGACAGTTTAACAGGGTATAGTAGATGCTGTCTTCGTGAATGCAATCTTGTCAGGGATTCAACAAAGGAACTTGGAGGCAAGTTGTGCATAACTAAACCAGATTACTATATCATATTTCAGAGTGGTAAAGTATATTTACTACTGTTAAGAGAAGTAAAATTCACATGCATTTATATCTCAGTGCATTTGGGGCAAACCTGTGCTTGATCGTGTCGGCCTCATTATAGAGATCTTCAATGCACATGCTTTCACAAAGGAGGCAAAGTTGCAGGTATAACAAGACATTAGACTCTTCTTAGTGATTTCAATACTATGTCTTATAAGTTGGATTTTCTAGGCTGAACTAGCTGCCCTGATGTATAAAAAAACAAGACTTGTTCGTGTTCGAGGGCCAGATGGACGCCTTTCTTTTGGAGTTGGTGGTGAATCTGAGGTTGTTAGTGCTCGAGGGTAGGTTCATTATTTGGGTTTCTTGGAGCTTTTGTTCTTTGTCTGCCGTTGATGGTTTCCATGCTAAGAAAATCAGAATGAGATGCGTCCTTGAATCAAAAAACCATGCAAATTTTTAGGATTAATTACTTAATTGGTTACACATGTTTCAAAATGTGATTAATTGATTTTGATATGTGACTAATTGTTTTTTTTACTGTTCATCGTTAAAAATCACAGTTAAGTAACTATTTAAATACATAAAATGACGTATATACCCTTTTCATCAACCAAGCTGTGTTCTTCATCACCAAGCTGCGTTCTTCATCACCAAGTTGTGTTCTTCATCAACGAATTGAATTGAAGAACCCATAAATTGCGTTTCTGGGTTCTTCAAGAACCCAGAATTGCAATTATGGGTTCTTCAAGAATCCAAAAACAGCATTTTTGGGTTCTTCAAAAACCCAAAAACAGCATTTTTGGGTTCTTCAAGAACCCAGAAACGCAATTTCTGGGTTCTTCAAGAACATCGAATCGAATTTGATTCGATTCTGGTTCTTCAAGACGATTTTGTGTTCTTCAATACAACTAAGGGCATAATAGTCATTTCACAATTCAATAATATGTTAAAAAAATATTTAACGTTAAAATTAACGGTTTACTAACGGAATAATCATTTAATCACATTGGGAAAAACATGTGTAACCATTCTGCACAATGGTGAAACATGTGTAACCAATTAAGTAATTAACCCAAATTTTTATCGAGTATATGATTTTATTGTTGTTTTTCTTGTTTTGTATTTTAATGCTTCATGCAGGAGAGGAAGTGGAGCAAGGGGTTTTCTAGGTGGTGCAGGAGAAACTGAACTTCAGCTTCAAAGGCGAAGGTGTGCCTTCTCTATTAATTTGAAATCTCCCTAAGCAAAATAAAAGATTTGAAGTTCTTTACGTATTATTTGTTATACTTAAAGTGATAGCCATCTAAACCTGCTGTGATTCCAGAATTTTAGAAAGACGGAAAAATTTAAAGTCACAAATTGAAGAGGTGCGTCGCACTCGAGCTGTGCAGCGCGCTTCTCGGAGGAGACAAGGAGACTCGTTTGGTGGGCAGAGCCTTGCTACTGTTGCAGTCGTAGGGTACACTAACGCTGTAAGTCATCCAAAATTTCTCTGCTCAACCGTGAAAGAGTACTATATGGAAACACCCATAATAATTTGGTTCATTTTTACAGGGAAAATCAACATTAGTCAGTACACTTTCAAATACTGATCTTTATATTGATGATCGGTATCTCAATCTTCTCCTCTCCAAATTTAAGTATTCTTAAAGTTAGCTTTTGGCATTTTTGAAGAATATAATGAAAACGTTTGCTATTATGATGGCCTCTGCAGATTATTCGCAACTGTTGATCCAAGATTGAGAAGTGTTATCCTCCCCTCAGGGTAATATACTCTGCTTCTCAGAATCTTAAACTTAGTAAAATAGTGTATATATATATATATATATATGGATTTGATTAAATTATGCGATTAAGCGATAATTTGTGGTATTCAGGAGAAAGGTGCTTGTAAGTGACACTGTAGGGTTCATATCTGAGTTGCCTGTACAGGTAATTAAGAAATCCTCTTTTTAAAAAATAAAATAAAATAAAACAATCATGGCAATCGGAGTTGTTTTTATCTTATGATCCGATCTTCAAATTTCTGTTTGCAGCTGGTAGAGGCATTTCATGCCACTCTAGAAGAAGTGGTTGAAGCTGATCTCCTTGTGGTGAGTAAAAATTAAAAATCGAGCCTTTTCTTAATTCTTTTCGTGCCACTATGTTATGGATTACCTATTCTAATCCCAATTTGATCACTGCAGCACGTATTGGATTCAAGTGCACCAAATCTAGATGAGCATCGGTCTTCTGTCCTGCAAGTACTGGAGCAAATAGGTGTTTCAGAGGAGAAGCTTCAGAATATGATCGAAGTGTGGAATAAGGTATATTGGAAAGCTCAATCAGAATAGAGAATGAATTTGGGGGTTTCATTCTAAATTATTGAAATTCATTCAGATTGATCTTGAAGAAGAGGAGGAGGAGGTGGGTATGGATGAAGAACGCCACATTGATGCAAAAGATGACACCTTTGCAGAAGAAGACCAGTCTCTCCATTCTGTAGAGGCTGTCGAGGAAGAAGATGATTTTGATGAAACTATGGATGATGAATGGCTAGTGGAGGCTGAGGAAGACACAGAGTTTGGAGATGATTGGTTATCATCCATAGCTGCCTCTAAGAGCAAGGCAGCACCACAAAGTGGAGTAGTTTCCAAGGAATGGAAGTTTGGTCCCCAAGTTAAGATATCTGCAGTGACTGGAGTCGGGTTGCAAGAACTATTGGAGCTCGTTGATGAAAAGCTAAAGCAACAGGACGAACGGTTGAAGAAGGAGAAAGGGTTGGGAAGAGAAGGTTCTTTTGATCGAAAATGGAGGCCTCCTCGACCCGATGACGGTGCTGCTGCCATTGCAGTTGAGCAGTAGCGAGCTTGCGCAACTGACTTGTCTGTTATGAGGTTTGAGCACCTCTCTACCCTTTTGAACGACAACAGTTTGAGCATTTGAAACAATGTGTCTTTCTATTTGTTCGTTAGTAATTTATGACGGTGTTCTGTAATGTCCAGAATGTCTAAGTACACGATTTTGTTAAGCTTTTTGAAAATCATATGCATGTATATCTAGATTATTTGATTAGTTTTATATTTGGTGATATTAGTTTAAATTTATGATATTTAGTTACCTATATCTTTTTTTTTGGTCATCCAATAATTAATCTTGGTTACATCGAGAATCGATCTCGTGAGCAAGAGGTGATACCGTTGGACCAAGTGTCCGTTGGTTAGTTACCTATATCTTAAAATGCAATTATTTGGTCACAAAATTGACAGAATCGTGACATGGCGAATGAAAAGTGGACATGGCATGTGTTTATCAACTTTAATAAAAAAAATCATTTTTTTTTGGATTTTTCACAACTTTAATAAAAATCTTCAATTTTTTTAATAATAAAAATCTTCATTTTTTTTAATAATAAAAATCAACAAGATGCTAGTTTGAGATTAAATCAAATTCTCAATCACCTCTTATGTTTAATGGATAAAATATCATTTTGTCTTTTAATGTTTAAATCAAAATTGAGTTTTTCTATTAATGTTTGATTTTGGTTGTTAATGTTTGACAATCTTTTGAGTTTTCCATTCCGTCAAATTTTCCGTGTAAAGATAACGTAATTTGTTTTAAAAATTGCATAAACAACATAATCCTTTACAAAATGACACAATTTAACATGTTTAAACTTTTTCAAATGTTACAATAGAGTCATGATTCGATTGAGACTCGATTGAGCCCCAACCGAAGGGGCTATGCTCTGGGTCTTGAGCCAAACTTACTCGCACACGGGTTAGGGGCTGGTTTGGGTCAAGACACAAACTTGTGTCCAAATCGAATTTGTGTCGGGTTCAATTTCAATTAAGGGGATTTGGGTATGTGTCTTGCCAGACCCGACCCGACCCTCTTCAATTGAGACTCAATTGCAACATTTGAGAATGTTTGGAAGAGTTAAATTGTGACATTTTTAAAAGTATTATGTTATTTCTATAAATTTTAAAATATATTTTGTTAAATTAGATGAAAAAATTAACGAAAGGAGGATACTCGACATATTGCCAAACATTAAGGATTGAAATTTTAATTTTAAATATTAGTAGAGAAACTCAATTTTAATCCAAAAATTAGAGGAGAAACTAGAAAGTGGTATTTTATTCCATATTCAAATCAGCTCGAATCAATTTCTAGGCTTAACTTTTATTAGAAAAATACTTGTCTAAGGAGATAAATACGGTTGCCAAAATATAAATATAAGGAGATGGTTGACAAAATATGGTAAAGAAATATATGAATGTACTTAAAATTATATTTGTTTTTACCTGCACGTCCTTTTTGTTTTTTACATGACACTTTCGTATCTATTGAACGGAAGATTGAATAATTAAAAGTATCAACACAAAAAATTACAGAACTAAAATTAATTTAACATGAGATAAATATAAATAATTAGATATATAATTTATATAGCCTTCACCTTTAGTAATGTACTCTATACTTTAATTTATAATTTAGGATAGTAACCCGTTAACCCGCTTGACATGTAGGTCTATGGACAAATTCGACTTATTGACTCATGTGACCATATAACTTATATAATCTGTTCAATCCATGAATTTTTATTATATATTTATTATACGAGTTTAAGGATTCATGTTCGGATCAAGAAATACTCCTCAGAAATAACCTATTTTCTTGGACAAGTCGTGCAAAATAACCTACGATCGAAAATGTTCAACTCATAAATGAACTACCATAATTTGTAATATAAATTGACCCATATAAATTGTTGGAAAATTTCGAATGGATGGTGGTAATTGTAGGCTTTGATTATTCTGAAGTCGTGACGACACTTTCAGATTGAAACTATTTGGAAGCACCCAAACTTTCAATCGGATAAAATCAGAATACTGAACTAGAACTTGAGAAGGATTGTAAATATTTTGGATGAAGATTTATGACCCCCCTATGACCAATTTATAGTGTTATTCACACCCTTAGGAGAAGACACCATGTCCTTTGGAAGAGACATGTACCATTTCGGCCAATATACACCCATTTGATTCAAAATTTGGCTCCAAAATCAAAGGGATACCTTAGGAAGATTCTAGAAATGGTTCGGCCCTAGCCATGGTTCGGCCCTTAGCCATGGTTCGGTCCAATACTTGGTTCTAAAGCAAGTGTCCAAAAACCGGGAATTTTGAGGTTTAAAAAATTAAGTCATTAGTTCCAAAATTCAAATTTTCAAAACCGGGAATTTTCAAAATTTACTCTTCCCATCCCGGCAAAGGGGGCGTTGCCAACTTTGACCCCCATTGCCTCATCTCTAATCAACCGATGAATCTCCAATACAATGAATCATAATATACTTAAACAAGCGTGCACTCCGCACCCTCCTAACTTGTTTAATGAGATAATATGATCACATTGGTCAACTAGTCAATCCAATTACACTAAAATATATAACATAAATTGACCCCAAGTCTCGATGGATATCCTCGGCCCGACTCATTAGATTTAGATCGTCCACACTCGTGGGTTAGGGACAATGCAGCATGGCAATATATATATCAAAATAACCAACCATAATGATATGTAATACAATTATATAATATATAGTCAAAATATCAAATCAACCCATCGTTTTCTTTAGGGTTTCATATTCAAACCCTTTCCCTAGTCTATTGTTATATAGCTACGGAAAAAAAAATAAAAAATTTGACCGAGTCTCTTGTATCTGAAATGAAATAAATGGGAAGAGTAAAAACAAACTTTTTATTTTAAAAATAAACTAGGGTATATAGGTATTAGGTAGTGTTCCATAACAGTTTTTAGTTTGTTGGATAGTCAAATAATCCATGCCAAATTGAACTTTGTCGGTGAAGAAAACTCAGCAACATTATTAAAAAAATTATAATTATTTATATATAAATTTATGTTAACACATTTCAAAATTAATCAACTCTTATCTATTTAAATATAATTAATAATAATGTTTAAATAACTTTAATATATATACAATTATACGCATAGAAACGATTAATTATGGGTGTCAAATAATATTTAGATTACAACTAGAATTATATTTACATTTTCCATTATATTTACATTTTCCATTATATTTTTTGTTTCTAAATCGCAAATTGTAAAATTTGAAACTCAATTGGGAAACCGAACTATTTTTTTTTTTTAGATTTCGTGTATAATATATGAGGTCTATTTTGGTTTGTTCAAAACATTATTCACGTGTGCATTATAAGTATATATCTTTCATTGACATCTATTAATCTTAATTAATGACACAATATTATGGGAACCGAGATTAGCCATGCTCGTGATAGCAACTTTGCAGGAGGAAGTAGCAACACAGTAGGTCCCCACCCCATCTGGCTACCATGCTTCTCCCTTCACTTGTTTAGTCAATATAATTATAATAGAAATATTTATTCCATACAATGAAGAAGAAGTGAACACACCAGTAAATGTTTGTAACGTTTCAAAACCGAACAATCATTACTTATTAATCCAATCGAGCCTAAAGACGAGCAAAATAGAATGTCACAAAAAGTTGGTGAACATATTCTATATTCCATAATACCCTATATACATTCTGTTAATAAATATCAATGTAACGCCCCAAACCCGAACAACTGTCTTCATTGGCCCAATTCAACCTAATTGAGTTTGTTGTCCTCTGAAAAAGATAAATTATTATAGTACTTGAGTAGTATATCTATGTTTATATGAGTTCCAAATCATTTATTTATATCTGATGTGGGACATAGTATAACAATCTACATTCCTTAAAGTACGCAACGTACTTGTCGCGACCCAGTTCAAATTTTTTGCCCTCAGTAGGTGACTCGGTCTTGCAAGTCTTATACTTTTCAAATACCCTTCAAGGTTTGACCAACTATTTTCTCCCATTGGCATGTACCTTCAACCTTGCAAGTTCGATCACGGTCCGAAGTCAGCTTTGATACCATTTATAACGCCCTAAGCCCGAGCAAAAGTCCTCATTACCCAACCCAACCTAATTGAGCATGTTGTCCTCACTTGAGCCCCAAAAAAGAGGAATTCTTGTTGTTGTACTTGAGTAGTACATATCTGTTTATATGAGTTTCAAATCACTTCTTTATATCCGATGTGGGACAGAATATCACAATCAAACTTCTCTAAAGTCGATAAACTATGTGCAAAACCGTGCATATTACATAATTTGTTATCGAAGAATTGACCATATTGAACAATTAGCGTACCCCCGGATAGACATTCATGATACGGGAGTTGAAACATGGTCCCAAACAGGTCCGTGGATATGTCTCCTTAGAAAATAGATGTAGTGTAACGTGAAATGTCAGTGGTCACCCTGCAAGAGCCATCTATGGTCCCCTTCAATGCTCTCACATTGTGTTTAATTCAGGAATGTGTGGGTGGGGATACGTAATAACCCTATTCATACAACAAACCACGTGCCCTAGCTTACTCAAATATTTATTATATCACAACTATATATCTTACATATTAATATATTATTAGGTTGTCCCACGGTTGGAAAATATAACCAATTATTATATAAATCCAAACTTGTAAAATTTTGTATGGTTTAATATTATTACATTAGCGTCAATTTAGATAAGACTGTCTTAACACTGGTAATGATTTAAATATATACGTTTTGATATAAAATAAATGAAGTTTTGTAAATTCGAACGGTTAAGATGACTTAAGAGTATACCGGTTGCCTTCAGTTCGGACTTTTGAGACAGTTGGTTAAGGCGTACGTCTTGAGTCTCACATGGAATCAAAGTGCGCAGATTCAAATCCTGGAGACGTTGAAAATATTGATACACTCCAATTAAAGGTCGAGGTCGGGCACAAAGCCCATGGGTAAACCGGTGTCCATAAACATCAGTTTAAGGGAGGATGTTAATATGACTTAAGAGTATACCGGTTGCCTTCACTCACAAGTTCGGACTTTTGAGACAGTTGGTTAAGGCGTACGTCTTGAGTCTCACACGAACTAGTAAAAAAGTGCGTGATTTAACATATCTCAAAGTTGCCTTATTTATGAATTCTTTAACTACAATATGACAATCTACTAATTATATTAGTTTGGAAATATCGATTTATATATACCGAGCTCTTCAGTCTTCACTAGTCCATACTATGTTCTTCAGTCTAGTACCTTAGGATTTAAAATTGTCGGATACTACTATTATTAGTTTTTAGAGACACATCTTAACCAACTTTTTCATTAGTCGAAATTTTATTTTAGAGTTCAACTAATTTCATTATTTTCTATTTTTGGAATTAGTGTTTATGAGTTAGTACGTAGTGAAGTTATGAGTGTAATAAGTAGTATACTCATATTTAAATTCTATATCATTGTTATAAAATGATATAAAAAAATTGAATGAATTCTTTATTTTTATTTTCTATTTTTTCAAAACTTTGTAAAATTAATATATTTATTGGATACCATTGAAACTCCAAACCCTATCAAAGTCCTATATTTTCATTTTCCCTAAAATTTTCCCTATGTAAGCCAAATTTAAAATCAAATAGGTGGGTCTCTTTGTCCCCTATTAGGGCAAATATGGTAGACAGAAATTACCCCCAAAATTGAGAGACACACAAATCATTGGATTAAGTTTTCATGACGAACAATAGAAACGACAATAGTATTTCAAATCATGTCTCTTACATGTCCTACGAATGGTTATAATAAAATTGTACACATAAGAACAAATAAAGAGTCATTTTCTGCATGAAGGTTCGAATATTACATTATTTTGTAATTTATTTAAACGGCAATATTTTTTTTTACATAAATAAAAGAAAAATATAGAGTCACAAGATTATGCGGATTAATTAATTTTTAATCCATCAAATTAGGAATGAGGTAAAAATTGAGTTTTCTCTAAACAAATGTATACCCAATCCCTTTTAACATGTATTAATAGTTATAATAAGTGATAATAGACTATTAGGTACCTAAAATATCACGTTTTTACACATAAGTATTTTAGATATATTTTTTTTTTAATTTCAGGCCACTAAAATTTCTAAAGTATTGCTCCGTCTTTTGAATCGTCAGTTTTGAACAGAATGTGAAAATGTATATGACATTGAGGTATATGTATTTTGTCTTATTGTTAAACACTGATACATATACTTTATCTTATTATTGAAAATCGGTATATGTAGTTTGTCTTAATTTTTCACATATAGTCTAAAAGTAACATAGTAATACTTTAGAAATTCAGAATACTTAAAAATTATTTTTTTTAAGTACCTCTTGATAAAAAAAAAACGTAATTTCTAAAAGATTTTTATTCATATAATAGTCATCTAATCATTTTTTTTCATGGTTTCACACCTATACGCACTCTAGAGTCTAGACTTAAATGGACATTTAATTTTTTAATATTACAAAGATTCTGGGGGCGAAATATCTTTACGTACAAATAAAGTTTCCCCCTTTCGGCCTTTCACACCCCTTTTCTTAGCTTAGTTATGATGATTAATAATTAGAGTTGCTTCAATGCAAAATCAAGAACCCTAAAACTAAGGGCGGATCGATCAAAACGACTGGCTTCGAAAAGTTTCTTACAATTACCATTTGTAAATTGTAGCAAAGATACACACCTCATGATTAAGTTTATACTCGGACCTTTTTTCCGGTTTATATTTATTTATCGTGAAATCCAATTATAATATATACAAAAATAAAATTTCTTAGAAAATCTGATAAAAACACGTACGTTGACAAGGAGAGTAGCCATGCATGGTGTATATTAAGAACACGATGTATCGGAATTATTTCAATTTCAAATCGTAACTTAATTACTAATTTTTCCAATACATGTTCCTTTATTTCCACCTGCTAAGGATTCTCTTCTGTTTTTCTTTTGACCAAATTCTCTTATGGTTGACTTACCAAATCAAGGGATTTGTCGTGTTGCATGAAATAAAGAACATCAAGGGGATTGGTCATTTGCAAGACATGCATGTAATGTCATATACAAGACATGTGGGGTACGTAGTTGCATGCACTTACATGGGGTTGTTAAATTATCGGGGGTAACGGGTAGGAGTTGCACCAAACTTATGAAATCTCAACATATACCTTACTATCATGAATAAAACTAACAAACATATTTAAGTGGAGGCAAAAATTAGTCCAAAAAAATAATTAATGTGAAAAAAAAGACTTGAGAATAAAAAATAGATGTTAAATGCGTAAGTTGAAAATAAATACATTTTATTTTCAAAACAAATACAATGTCACAACTTAAGAATGCACCCACATATTAATCATGTAGTTATTTGCACCATCATGTAGTTATTTGCATTCATAAATTTGAACTTATTGTTATTTGCCCCGCCGTTACTATTTATCTATTTTTTATGTTAAATATGTCAAAATAAGAATTTTACGCTCCCTTTCACTTTCAACACTAAAATGCAATTTTGGGTTGAATTCAACCAAAATTTGCATTTTTGGATTTGAATTCAACTGAATCTGCATTTTTGGGTTAATTGCGAATTCAAATTTTTTGATCGAATCCAACTTAAAAAATGCAGATTTAGGTTGAATTCGAACTCAAAATTTATTTTTGAATTGAAGATGAACAAGAGGGCAAAATAGTTATTTTGACAGAAAACAATCATGTTAAATTTTATTATCGGGGCTGAGTCACACCCAAACAACAGTAACATTATACAATTTGGGTTACATCCTATAACCAATTGATGATAGGAGGGTTGTATATATGGTGCATATTTTTGTGTATACCAACTTGTGTGATATTTTTAGTCACAGTGGACTTCAACACTCCCTCATACTGTGACGACTCGTATTTTTAAAGGCACGACACCAACACATTTAATCCAGACGGGTTGAGACGACTCAACAAATCCCCTCTCACGTCCAGGTCCGATCCGAACTCTTGTACGTGGAGTAAACGGGAAACAACAAACTCACATTGAGCACCCACAATGGGAAACAACCCAACACCGTCAAACGGAACCGGACTCTGATACCATGTTAAGTTTTAATATCGGGGTCGATCCACACCTAAGTAGCAATCACAAAATACAACTTGAGTTCCATCCTAAAACCAATTGGTGCTAGGATGAGATAAATTTGTTGTGTATATGGTGTTTAATTTTGTGTATCTAAACCGGTGTGATATTTTAGTAAGTGAATTTAACAAATCATGTTCATGATAAACGATAGACGGACAGTTAATAATTAGTGTATTTAATAATATTTTATAATTTAAGAAGGGGTACGAAACAAAATTTCATACATTTAATAATAACAGTTAAATATCTCAGTGTAGTATGACTAGTTACCTTAATGAGACTTCGTGCCTAACTATATTGTATTGTAATTTTAAGTATAAAGCATTATAGTAAAAGTTTTATATAATGTTTTTAATAGTATTTAAAATTATCTTATTTTACCACTTATTAATACATCTTTCAAATAGATGATCAATACGAAGAGAGACGACATCGCTGCCCGACATTACAGCCCAGCTGTGATTGGACTTGGAACATTAGAGACACTAGGGGACCCACACTCTAATCTTGTCTTAATCTAGTTTTCGCATGTACGACGGGCTACTTAAAATGCATACAAGAGCATTTAATTACTATTTTTTATAGACACAGCAAAATCTTTTGACTATTTTATGTAATAATAATATACATATTTAATCTATCTTGTGGAAAATAGAATGAGCATGCACACATTATAGAGGCAAAGAGCGTGACTTTGTAAAACAAGGAGGCGCGTGAGGGAGCAAATGAACGGTCAAAACTATCCTTGTCCCTCACACTTTAGTATTCTTTGTCATGCTACCCAAAAGTCGGTCGATAATATTATTATTATTATTATTATAGTAAATAGTCTCGTTGCACACAAATATTCGAGTATTGTTGTTAAATGTAACATATTTAAAATTGTTGTTCTGTGTATTATTACGTTTGTAAATGTTGTTAAATATACTCATCGTTATCTTTCTGTCTCGTTTTTTCGTTAAAACTCACGTGATTGTCACGTGTTAAATTAAAATGAATTTTTGAAAATCGAAAAGTCAAAATTGCTCCATCCCTTCATCAATCACTTGTGCAAGTGTTCCTCTTCTCCGTTTTTTCTTCTCAACCTGCTTCTCCAACCTGTTACTTCTCTTATCCTCTTTGAAACCCTCATACATCATCGTAAGCAAAAGATGATCCACCATAGTCGACGCGAAGTCTTGCCGACGACTTTGTGGTTGTTGGTATCCATACTAGAGTGCAACGCAAACCACATTGTCAACATTTTAGAATTACTCCAAAGGTGTCGAACTGAAAGCCTGAGTCATGAATCGTTCAAGAAAAACATCTCAATCATTAGAGTAAATTCTTCAGTTCCAAAGGTAGAGACTAACCCAAATTAATGATATAATTATTGTTATAATGGTGAACACATGCTTAATTTATCTGTCTTAGGTGAAGTACCATACAATATCAAAAGGCAAGGATGAAGATATATCGAAGGCTAATGACTTCGTCACTTCAAGTGCACCTCAACCTTCGGAAATTAAACCCCAAAGAAACAACTCAAGCAAAGACAAGTAGGAACAAGGAGATCACCCATATTCATTCAAGTCAACACAATTCAGGCATAAGAATGATGAATCTGTTCACTACGGGAGAGATGACTAATTACGGCTAGAAAATGTATTTTTAACGGCTGAAAAATTGAGTCGTTAAATTATCACGGCTCAACTTCTAGTGAGCCGTGATATGATGTGTCAGGGGAATTATCACGACTCAATATATGATGAGCCGTGATAATTCCCGGCCCAAATCAAAATAAGTATGGCGACACTTTTGGTTGAGCCGTGATTTTTTTATTATTTTTTATTTTTGACGGCTCATTTATTTGAGCCGTCAGAAATATGTGTTTTTTTTTAAATAATTGTGGTGTCTTCATCTTCTTCACGACCGCATGACCAGCATCTCGGTGTCTTCATCTTCTTCACGACCAGTTCCAGTTCTTCTTCTCCTTCTCCTTCCTTCCTTCTTGAAGGCGAGTCCGAGGGTTCTTCAGCCCTAGCCCCAATCGAATTCCCAGTCCCAGCCGAGTCCGTGAGTGAAGCTTCGAAGGTGTAGCGTGAGGCTTCGTGAAGCTTCCCAGTTTCAGTTCTTCATCTTCTTCCTTCCTTAAGATGGAGGTGTGAAGAATCTTCGTATAAGGTACTTATTGTAAGAATAATAACAATTAGGTGACGAAAGACATTAACTCATTTGATAATCTCCTCAATCACATATATAAATTTGTTATAATAATGAGATTTATTAAATTATATAAAGTTAATCGTTAATATTTATTTAAAATAAAAATAATTTTTTGATGTATATTTTTTTTTTATAAATAAATTTAGAATCGTATTAAAACTACTCAAAAATAGGGATGAAAGTCCCCCGTTATTATTGTTGTCTCCTATTACATGTAACTGACTTGGCATATTAATAATGGAAAGCTGTAATATCTATTTTTTATATTTTACCTTGTAAAAATAATAATCTCTATATTTTTAATTTTGAAAAATAAATTAATGTACTGTGAAGTTTTTGAGAAGCAACATTTTGTTAACTTTCTACTTACTTTTTTTTAAAAGGTATATTTCATTAACATTAATAATAATATTATGAGAGTCCTTTCTTTTTCCTTCAACAATAATTAGAAGAAAAAAAAGTATGTCAGCACTGTTGACATCGGATTTATGTATCATTTTTTTTTTAAATGGAAAAATACAGAAGAAATTGGTTTTCTGAAACCTTATAGTATAATAGTTAATTAATCGAAATTTACAGTGCAATGGCAAATTTTTTAACAAAGTAAAGTATAAATGTTGATTTGGCCTGGCCCCCTAATAATAATAATAATTGAAAAGTTTCTAATATGTAACTCATAAAAAATTATTGACAAACATCATCTATTTTAGCAGTTATAAGCTTGTTATTTAATTCTGAACCGTTGAAATTACTCTGATTATTTATAAAATTAAAATGTGTATAATCTTTTCAAATATTGAATACTATGTATTGTTTGTACAACTACACAGTAGTAATCCTTGTTGTTGGAGCAAGTTTTTACCCTTAGGCCTTACATCACCTATATATATGTCCACATCTCTACTGACCTCCCGACACAAACACCCAAAACACACAACCCTCTCTTTTCCACTCTCTGTCGAAACAAGTGTTTCTATCTCTCTCTCTCTCCCGACATCTCTCTCTCTCTCTCTCTCTCTCTCCCTCTCTAAACTACCAACCAATTGAAGAAACTAGAACCAGTAATGGAGAAGGCGACCATGCTGTCAAGAAAATCCACGTGTAACTCCCATGGCCAAGATTCCTCTTACTTCCTCGGTTGGGAGGAGTACGAGAAGAATCCATACCATGAAACCCAGAACCCATCTGGGATCATACAAATGGGTCTTGCAGAAAACCAGGTAAATTAATTTCATTGCTACATATATATATATATATATCATTAACTAACTAGGGTGACAATGGTGGGTACTTAGGACGAATTACAATAAATTATTCTTTGTTTTAGGATATATAACATAAATATAAGAATTGAAATGATTAAATTAAAAGTATATATATATAACTTTTTAGGATAGAAACTATGCAACATAAAAAGTTGAGAGGGATTATCCATTTGTACTACGATGGCTTTACATTTGTATGTACGTGTTATTATGTATATTAATAAGTTTATAATGTTAAACCTACTAAATACGAATCAATACAATAAATTTATTATGTAATGTTCATAAACATAAATACGACACAAAATTATACATGTGTGCTCATGTCATTTTATTGTGTCGTATTTATTTTTTTTAAAATTACTAAATGATTTATTTTAAAAAGTACTAAAACACCACACTTATCAAACACATCTTTTTATCGTATATTATATATGTTTGATACATAAACATGACGCAGAAATTATTCTGTGATATCTTGTTCGTGCAATCTTTCTATCATACAATTCAATGAATACAACTGTATCGTACGTGTATTTATCATGTTACATCAAATAAAAATATAAAAAATCAAGCTCTTTCGTCATCATTGTAGTATCTACGTCATCATGCTGACGTGCTATTTACTATATATATATATGTATACTATGCAGCTTTCGTTCGATATTATCGAGTCGTGGATCGCGGAGAACCCCGACGCAGCAGGGTTTCGAAGAGATGGAGAATCCATTTTCAGGGAGCTTGCTCTGTTTCAAGATTACCATGGCCTTCCTGCGTTCAAGAAGGTAATTAAGAGCGCAATATGATATCGTGTTATTTTCTGGTTATCAATAATTAGTGTCGGTTGTCGGGTCGGATTCTAAGAAAAGTTGACGATAATGTCTGTTTTTCAGGCATTGGTTGGATTCATGTCGGAGATTAGAGGAAACAAAGTGACTTTCGACCCGACCAAGATTGTGTTAACCGCGGGCGCCACATCTGCGAACGAAACTCTAATGTTCTGCCTTGCCGATGCCGGAGATGCCATTCTCATCCCTACTCCATATTATCCTGGGTACGTACTTAATAAGGAGGAAGAACCACTTCATATGTTTTCATATATATATATATATATACTATTAATTGAGATACTTAAACGATAAGGTTCTTCCTTAAACTACATACATATCTAATTTAATTTACAGAATTTAACTGTACTTAAATTAAGTAGATATGTGGCAAAAATAATATTTTAAATTTTGAAATAAAAATTATATTTTTGGAATCAAATATTATTTGTCACAGACGTCTCTCTAAACGCACCAGAAAAAACAACTTTATAGAAAAAAATATTAGATCATTTAAATTATATATATACATATATATGTAAATTTTTTTAATTTTAATTTAATAGATCATCTAAATATATTTATTTACTTTTATGACCAAAATATTTTCTAGTTTTGACTTTTGAGTATTATAATTCAAAGAATAATAACTCTTCTTTTTTTTTAACGATACATGAATTAGATGGTTAAAAAAATAAAATCTAATATCATATATATAATTTCTCTCTTATATGTTAATTCTAATTTGCTTAATTTAATGTAAACGCACATATATTTTGGTACATTAATTAAAAAGAATTTTTACATTTAATAACTATTTGTTATAATAAATTTTTATACATTTATACGTATAATCATGCAAAAACGTTCTCGAGGTATGATTGGCAAATCATTTTCTTAGACGTTATAATAATATAATGTGTTGTCACAATCTTCCTTAACTAAACTAACTATTCTATATGTATATGTATATACCTCGCTTTGTTTTGCTGAGATGCTTATTTTTCTCAGGTTCGATAGAGATCTAAAATGGAGGACTGGAGCAGAAATAATACCTATCAAATGCTCAAGCTCCAATGGCTTTAAGATCACGGCTTCGGCCCTCGAAGAAGCCTATCGCCATGCGACGAGCCGCCACCTCAGAGTCAAAGCGGTCCTTGTCACGAACCCATCGAACCCTCTAGGCACCGCAATGACACGACCCGAGCTCGATCTCCTCGTCTCCTTCATCTCTGCTAAGCGGATCCACCTTGTTAGCGACGAGATCTACTCTGGAACCGTCTTTAACTCCCCTGACTTCACGAGCATCATGGAAGTCCTGTCGGAAAAACAGCTCGAAGATGTCGGCGACATGATCCATGTCGTGTACAGCCTCTCGAAGGATCTGGGCCTCCCAGGGTTCAGGGTCGGTGCCATTTATTCGACCAACACGGCGGTTGTGTGTGCAGCAACAAAAATGTCGAGCTTCGGTCTCGTCTCGTCTCAAACTCAGTACTTTCTATCGACGATGCTTTCCGATAAAGAGTTCACGAAAAACTATATAACCGAGAACCAAAGGCGGCTCAAGGAGAGACACTTGCGGCTCGTGAAAGGGCTTAGAGAGGTTGGGATACAGTGCCTCGAGAGTAACTCGGGTCTATTTTGCTTCGTCGACATGAGCCACCTCCTTGAGTCGACCACTTTCGAGGCAGAGATCGAGTTGTGGAAGAAGATCGTCTATGATGTCCGACTCAATATCTCTCCTGGATCATCGTGCCATTGCGCCGAGCCCGGGTGGTTTAGGGTTTGCTTCGCTAACATGTCGGAGGAGACACTAGACCTTGCATTGAGAAGGATAAAAGACTTTGTGGGTCCAATCGCCGCCACCACTGCCGCCTCCTGGAGTACTGGTAGTGAGGGAAGGAGACGCCGCTTCTGCCGCCTATCTAGTGTAGTAGATAGGAGTCCGGCAAGGCAAATGGTGTTGCACACGAAGTGGGTTCTTCAGCTGTCCTCGTCTTCGCATCATCACCCCGAAGCTGATCGATGAACGGAAAAAATATCGTTCATTGAGAGACACTATTCGATGTGAGGGTAACAATGTTGATGCCACGGTAAGGTCACATAGGCACGTCACAAGTAACCCCAACTTTTTGATACAAAATGTCACATAGTAATAATGTCTGTATACTGTATTTTGTACGTATATTTTTCTGGGAGAAATGTTGGATGTATGATTTTATATATGACTCTCCTGATGATGTTTTTTAGTAAGTGTGGGATAACGAGTTAGGACTTGTATTTATTCTTTCACACTTTATATATCTCTATCATTGTTAAATTGACATCTTTCTTTCTAATAGGTGTGGTAGTTATATATCCATGTATCTATATTATAACAAATATAATATATTTATATATTAGGGTTAAATATCAATGAGCTACCTGAACTTTGGACGTTTTGCAACGAGCTACCCGAATTTTAAAAAATCAAAACGAGCTACCTCAACTTTGGCGAAGGTTCAACGAGCTACCTCCATGTGCAAATTACTGTCAAATGTTGACAGAAATTCGTCAGAAATTGGACGGAGATATCTCGTTGCAACTTCGTCCAAAGTTGAGGTAGCACTTTTTTAAAGTTCGGGTAGCTCGTTGCAAAACGTTTAAAGTTCATGTATCTCCTTGGTATTTAACCCTATATATTATATAAAATTGCATATTGCTTCCTCCTCTGCTAAAGAATATGTATTCAAATTTAGTATGTGCAAAGTGCAAACAATGCAAGTGAATAATGTAATGGGTAATGTGTGAATTGAATCTGTTTCATTGTAAAAGAATCCCTGTTCCAACTTTCCAAGGACAGCAGAACATACTCTTGTTTTTAACATGAACCCATATATATACCTAGTTAAACAACATTTGACCTTGTTGAACCCCGAACAAACCGAAATACTCCGAACCGATCAACATGTCTTGCCACTTGCAGTCGACAGAGTCTGAGATAACATCTGTGGTTAGATCATCCTTAACGCTTGTCGGGTACACACGGTCCATTTTATTAAGTCCATAACATCGATCGATGAATTTTTCATCTTCGTGGCTAATACCCATCAAGTTTGTAGGAGGATAGGTAATGGAGGGTAATTGAGACGCGCCGAAGATAGGTACCGAATCAATCGACGGAGTACGAAGAATCGAATCGTGATTCCCGCATACTAATTGATCTTGCAATTGCATATAGAAGGAGTCCATATTATGGTATTGCAAGCTTGAGGTGGCCATAAAGCTTCCCTTGTCTTCTGTAATGGCTGCATCGTTATGGCCCTGACTATCGCTACTACTAACCACTGGGAAAGTCTGTGAGAAAGGCATCTGGTAATTACTGTTCATGATCTCGGAGTATTGATTATTAACCTTAAATTCATCAAAATCCAACTTGACATGTTCTTGATGATGTTTCGAGCGTCGGGAACAGCTTTGTTTCTTGGTGCCGAGCAGCTTCGTCTTCAGCCTCGTGTTCCAGTAGTTCTTGATATCATTGTCTGTTCGTCCCGGTAGCTGCGACGCGATTGTCGACCACCTATAATTACATAGTCCATATATATTTTCTAAATATTAGGACAAGAGGCACGACATGTTATTATATAGGGTAAAATAATTCAAATGCACCCACAAATTTACTTATTTTTTTTTTGCATCGTATGTAGTTATTTACATCAATATGTTTGAACACGTTATTTTGCACAAATATTACTATTTCGTCCATCTTTACTTTTAAATTTGCCCTCTTGTTCATCTTAACACTAAATCAAACTCATACATGCAAATTTGAATTTGACTTATGATCAAGTTTAATTTGAACTCAAAAAATCCAAATTTGAGTTTGAATTCAACAAAAAAAATACAGGTATGGATTGAAATTGAACTAAAAATGCAATTCAGGGTTCGAATTCAACCTAGAACTATATATTTGAGTTCAAATTTTAGGCTTGTTCATGAATCGATTCGGGGTCGAACCGGTTCAGAACTGAACTGGTATAGTTTGTAAAAAATCAGTACTTTTTCTATTTCTAAAAAAACTGGTATGATTTAGGTAAAAAAACTGGTTTGGTTCGAACTGATTCAGAACCGGTTCGAATTGGTCTGGACTAATTTTTTTAATAACAATTTTGGTTATGAAATAATCTGGTTCAAACCGAAACTGAACCGACTGAAAATCATGTCTAATACACTGAACTGAGTAACTGACTGAAAAAATACTGAACCAATTGAAAGATACACTGAACCGACTGAAAAACACAATGAACCGACTGAAAATCTGTTCCACAACCAACTGAAATCCTGTCCAACATTAACATACGAGAGTCCAATACATCTCTAGTTTTGGTTTATTGAAGACATCTCTAAGTTTGGTTTAATTTCAGACCGGTTTGGTTTATTTTGCTTCAAATTGGTTCTAAAATTATATAGGTTTAAATTGATTTTATTTAAATCTATGTATAAACCAGTATCAAAAAACGATTCGATTCGAACTAAACTGAAACTACTATTGTGAACGGGTCTACTTAATGCTTAAAAAACTAGTCTGGTTTTGAAACTAGTTCAATCAAACCGGTTCAAACCAGACCAGAACCAAATTAATTCGGTCGAACCGATTTAAATGAACAAGCCTATCAAATTCATATTCAATTCTATTTGAACCGATTTAAACATGGTACAAATAAACAAGTTAGATAAAAATTTGAACGCACCAAACTATTTACCCTATTATAGTATTATATATATATAGTATGATCATTGTTGAATATATCACCTGCTTCCAATAGTCATATAGAGACTGCAAATGATGTTCTCTTCCTCCTCTGAGAACCCACCATGCTTAAGGTTCGGCCGGAGATAGTTTAACCATCTAAGTCGACAACTCTTACCACATCTCTTAAGCCCTGTACACACAACTATATTATATTATATACAAGCTTGAAGCACTTAGCTTTGAAACCTATACATATAGTCTCTATATACATACCGATTTTCTTAGGTAAGGCGATCCAGTTTCCTCCAGTGCCGTGCTGTTGGATGTAATCTTTGAGCTTTGCGTCTTCCTCCGGCGACCACGGGCCTTTCTTGACACTGGTTTTGTCACAGCAAGGAGCTCTTCCCATGTCGTAGTTTAGTGGATATGAATGTTTTGAGGTTTGTGGATGGAGATTCGATTATATCTATAAACAACATGATCAGTGTAAAGTGATATGTTATTATATATATAAGAGAGTGAGGGACAATAATGGAGATGGAGATGAAGGAAAGAATGGAAATGGTACGTGTTAGCGATGAATTTTCTTTGCCATTGAAAAATTGTTAAGATAATAACTAGTGGGGTACTCAATGAAAGTACCAGGAACGACAGACAGGTTTTTCCTAGTTGTCTTGTTCTCAGAAGAACAACGTATATGTATGTATGTATAGACAACATATATATATATATATATGTTGTCTATACATACACTTAGCCATCCTCTTTGACTCTCTCTAGAGAATTTTCAAATATTTTGATCAGTTATTTCTATATATGTTCAATAATAAAAATTAAATCTAGAAAAACAAATGGTAATGAGTTCGTAGTTGTTATTTTCTGCTAAATCATAATGGGGAAACTTTCTTAACCTTTTTAGCATATATTTCATTATTCTGATTTGCACAAAATTTCACTTAATAAAAATAATATTATAATAATTATTAATTTGTTAGTATGCACATATTTTTTTAAAAAATATATACGCAATTATTTTCATCAATTCCTTTTTGGACTTAATATATAAGTATATTATTATTCTGTTGGCCAAAAAGAAAAGTATATTATTATTCTTGATTAGTTTATTACAGTAATATAAATAAATTAAAGAGTTAATATCATGTCATTAAGAAACTTCTCACGTACGTTTTTGTATGAAAAAAATTGTTGGTAATATGTGATTCTTTAATTGCAATAACATTTTAATTATATCTGTAATTATGTTTCTCCTTGTGATAACTCTTCACTTGAATCTAGAAGACATTTCCACAAAATCCCAGTTCAGACATTTCTTTGGTGACCAAATTTGAACATACTCAATGTTTATAATTGAATGCATATTTTTGTACTAATTATTAAAAAAATGTAATTTTTAGACTTTTACCATTCATCTCACCCTGTTGATCTATCGGACCAACACATTTTGACTATTTTTCACACGTGTTCCTTTCTTTCTAGAAACTAAATACATATATTGTTTAAAAAGAATATGAAAAATATTAATAAGAATTCGGAAAGTGTATTCTTTCAAGACGAAATTTTTTTATGTGCCCATTTTCAACATCGATTGAGAAAAACACGGGATTAAGTGATATATATAAGTTTGTGGAGGATGCATGAGCAATTGATTTCATTTCAATGGATTAATTATTATTTTTCCTTATTCAATGGATTAATTAGCATCCATCTTTCTGAACTATGAACAAGTTCAATGGAAAGACAATAACACTTTGATTTGTCCAAACAAGACTTTCAATTGTGTCCATAAAGTGTGATGGGAAAAAGTAGAGAGCGTTAAACAAATTCAGAGGAAAAAGCAATAATTATAATAGTATGCTTTTTGAATTATTTATTGACTAATTTGGATAGAAAAAAAAAAAAAAAGGTTACAATAATTGATGCCTTCTTTTTTTAAGCGAAAAGAAATTTATCATAAAATTATGGATAAATACTATTAACTATTAAGTAATGCACTAACAAAAAAAAACTAATTTATGGAAAAATGAACTCAAATGTATGAGAGTTTGTATTGAATCAAGTGTATTTAGAATACAGAATACATCTGCTATTTATAGCAGCTGAAGAAGTAAATAACTAACTCTAACAGACTTTAACTAACTAACAGAAAACTAACTATCATAAATGAATACAATCCTCAATAGAAGTAACATGTTTATTATTCATACGGTGGAGGTTAATGGTTGTCACCGAAGCGGGAATGGATCAAAGTCAATACGGATAGTGTTGCCAAGGGAAACTCATGAAAAACAAGAGCAGGAGAAGTTATCACAGATAGTATGGGTTAGTGGGTTTCTTGAGATATCTGGAAATTTTCAATAGTATTGTCGCAGAATATTGGGCAATTCGTGATGGTCTAATCATGGCAAAACAATTGGAATTCAACTCAATTTATCTAGAAACAGGTGCTCTTTCGGCTAGGGGTAAACATAAAAGACTAACTGGACCGAATTTCCGAGAAAACCAGTCCAAGATCAACCCTAATAGCCCGATCTGAGCTTAAGACCGAGACCAAACAAGCGGTTTTTTCCCTCTAGGTCAAGCTCAGACTCAATTTTTCCCCAAAAGCCTGAATGGCCCGACCCGACTTCATTATAAAACATACTAATATATTTATATTATAATAAAAGTCTTAGGCCTTGAACCTAACACACTCTCTGCTATCTTCTCTGATTTGCTAATTTCCCTTCTTTTTTTCTTTATGCTATCTTCTCCTACTCACGGATCCTCGGATCAGACTCAGGCGTCCGTCAGCGTCTCAGGTGTGTCTTCTTCCCCATTTGAGCACGTCTTCTTCTCCATCTGCGTCTGCGTGTCAGGTTCCGTTTGGTTTGTTGTTTGCTTCGTCTGGTTCTGTTTTTTTGGTTTGCTGTTTGATCTGTGTAAATATTCTGTCTTCTTCTTCTCCATTACTAGTTTGTTGTTTATGATCTGTGTAATAATTTATTTATTTTTTTCAAAATTTCAACTCAAGACCGAGACTGATCTGAGTCAAGCAAGACCGACTCGTGTGGTTTTTTTGGAAGAGATGGGTCTCGGTCCTCCAGAAGTCAGGCCCGCAATTTCGGGCTTGGTCTCGGTCTTCCCTAAAAGGCCAAACCGTTCTGACCGAGCTCACCCCTACTTTCGACCCACAAGCTTATCTCTGATAACAATCTTACTAATTTGAAACAAGGGGAAAGTCTGAAAATAGTCCATCTTGTTTGCACAAAATGGTTTTCGATGCAACTTATTTTTTAGTGATGGTTAATGATTCAATCCATTTGAAAATGATGGTAATTGGTAACTTCATTACTTTTCTGTTAAAAAAATTCGTTAAATATTTTTCATATTTGCAAAATTAACCAAATATTTTTCTAAATGTTACAATTACACCCTACAAACTTACACTAATGTTTCAAACAAGTCCTGACTCGATTCGAGCCACACCGGGGTTCCCTAGTCAGGGTCTGAACCCCGACCAGGTCACCCAACCCTGGGGACCTGGTCTGGGCTCGAACCCAAACCATAGGACACCCGATTGAACCAAACCCAGCCAGGTTCGGTCCAAACTGATTGGGGCTCCAATTGAGCCCCAATCCGAGTCCTATGGTCTAGGTCTGAACCCAGACCAGTTCGCCAAACCATGGGGACCTAGTCTGGATCCGAACCCATACCAGGTCGACCAACCATGGGTACATGGTCTGGGTTCGGACCCATGCCATAAGACCCCCGATTGGGGCTCAATTTGAGCCCCAATCGGTTTAGACAGAACCTTGCTAGGTTCTGTTCAAATGATTGGGGCTCCAATTGAGCTCCAATTGAGGGTCCTATGACCTAGGTTCGAACCCATATCATGTACCCATGGTTTGGGCGACCTGATCTAGGTTCGGACCCAGACAATAGGACCCCCGATTGGGGCTCAATTGGAGACCCAATCGGTTTGGACCGAACCTGACTGAGTTTGATTCAAACGATTGGGGCTCCAATTGAGCCCCAATCGGGGATCCTATGGTCTTGGTTCGAACCCAGACCAGGTCCTCAGGGTTGGGAAACCTTGTCTGGGTTCGGACTCTGGTTAGGGGAACCCCCCTGTGTGGCTCGAATCGAGTCGAGACTTATTTGAAATATTAGTGTAAGTTTGTAGGGTTTAATTGTAATATTTAGAAAAATAATGGATAATTTTAAAAATATAAAAAATATTTAACAAATTTTTTTAACAGAAAAGTAACGGAGGTGCCAATTACCATCATTTTCAAACATGTTGGACTAAAAATAATCGTTTGGGTTGGAAAACCATTTTCGTCAAACATGTTGTACCATTTTCAGACTTTTCCCTTGAAACTAATACCCATTTTTTGTAGTGCATGAAACTCATGCTACAATTTGAACGGATAAAGTTTAGACACATTTATCGAGAATCAAATGCGATTGCTGACATTTTGGTAGGAATAGGGACCAAATAACACCAAACATTCATAGTCCACACTGTTGGATTGTGAAATCCTGAATGCTGATCTGCCAGTGAATTGAATGCCAGACAAGGTTGGGATGACGCTTCAGCTCCAACTCCGGTGAACCTGTAAGTAGGGGAGCGCAACAGAGGGGGTGCCTCTGGGTCCCTCTCCGATGCTTAAATGAGTATGTGTGTGTATAAAACTCAAAACGTAAAGAACGTATGTAAAGCAAGGGTATTTATAGGGTAAGAGAGATAGAACCGTATATGGCAGCTGAATATCTTAGTGTATATTGTATTGCCGAAGATTCAGATCGTCAGTTACTGCGAGATATTGCAGTTACCAAATCTAATCCTTAGTGAATATGTGACCGAGATATGCGGGATATCGTGGCCACTTCCTTATTAACGGTTTTGTGGGACCAGAGGAGAGAGGCAAGGCTCTCTTCGGGGCGAGCACTCCCATGTCGAGCAGTGGAAGGTCGCGACCTGATAGAGAATGGCGAGCAGTCTGAGAGCCTTTAGCGTCCCTATAGACTTTGGGCTCGATTCTGGATTACTCGATGGTGGGCCAAGTTTGGCTTGTACTTGGGCCGATCCGGTTCGGATGTCATGGGTTTACCCCCTCTATAGTTATTGGGCCTTCAAGACCTTTTCTTACTGGGCTGTCACTATCGATACCCAACATTTGCCCCCGAAGCTTGATTGAAGTTCCTTCAGTCGAGCTTGATTTCTTGGTAGGGTTTTAGATAGTGACGTCTCTTGTAGTGGTTCAGTACCTTTGAGACACTTCGAGCTCATTTGGCGAGCAGTTTCTTCTCTGTTCAAAGCTGAAAGAATATCCTAACTTTTATTCCCTTTTGGCGATCACTCGAGGTAATCTAGGTTCATGAAAGTCTATTTTTCTTGATTTGGGCGATCACTACTCGCCTGAGGCATTTCTGGTAAAGTCTCTTTAGTGCGTAGGCGACCATCTTGTCTCCTTAGTGGACTTTTAGCATTTAATAACTGCTCAGTTGTCCAGAAATCGAACGGTCACCTTAGGCACGCCTGTCCTTTACTTTTCCGTAAACCTAGGGTAGTTTGACAGCTGTCTGTACCAGCCAACCGTTTGTCTCTTGGAATTCTGACATTGCTTCGCTTTTCTCCAAAAAGGGTGCAATTATTCCTCTGCGTCGCTTCGATTTGCTCGTGGCGGTTACTCCCCTTTTGGTCTATATAAGAAACGTCAGTTTCTGTATTCTGTCTTTTACGCTTATCCACTCTCTTAGATTTTCAGAGCTTCATTGCGATCCTTTCCATTTCCTTTCTCAACCTTCTTCATCCTTCTTCCAATATTTTCATGGCTCCCCGCAGTCAGAGAGTCAAGCACATGGCTCCCAAGGGCGCCAACAAAGCCAACACTCCCAGAAATGTTGATGTCCCCTTGACCATCAGGGATGAGGTCGTGCCCCCCTCAGTGGAGGAACATACCTATTTGGGCAGGACTGCAACCGCTCCCGTAGTGGTGGACGGTCCTGAGCTGAACACGCCTATCTTTTCTCCGAAAGGTAAACCTTCGCCCTTTTACTGCTCTGCTTTGGCAATATCCTCTGTTTCCTTTGTTTTTTATACCTGCTGTGCTATACTTGAACTGTTCTGAGTAGATGTCAAGCCTAACGAATTGAAGCCGACTTATTTTAAGACCGTGGTGGCGCTCGGTGGCTTCAGCGTGGAGGATGCTCCTAGGTATCCTGGCTTAGGTCTGCATGTTCCTCACGACGGAGAGGTTTACATTTATGCGGCCCAGATCGATGCTGGATTGCGTTTTCCTCTCTGTGAGGATTTACAGATCTTGTGTCAGTTTTACGGGATTCACCCCACACAGCTTGTTCTGAATGCCCTCAGGATGTGGGTCGGTTTCAAGTTCATGTGCTTACGCCAGGAATGAGCGTATTCACTGGCCTTGTTCTGGTGCTTCTTCCGACTGGCAACAGGGGCAAACCACCTTCACCACTTCCAATCCCGCTGGCCGAAGTTTTCAGAGTGGGGAGGCCCTCAGGGATGGGTTTGGAACGTCCATGTCCGCCTGGTCGACGATTTTCGGACCACCAACTCCAATTATAAGAAGTGTTACTTCTTTTATAAGGGGGGGGTGCCCTGGAAATTGTTGATCCCGGACAAGGATTTCCCTCCTTCCTTCGAGGAGCTATCAGAGAGTGATCGGAACGCCATCGATGACCTATACCGGTCGCATCGGTCGTCCCAATTCAAGTCCATTCGCTCAGTGGTTGAAACTACTGAAAACATGCTTGAGATGGCAGACATTCATCAAGCCACGCCAATCTTTGATGATTGGGTAACTTTCTAACCTTTTTCCTTGTTTTATCGTTTGTAGGCAAGGTCGTAGGAAAGAGCCAAAAACTGGTAGGTCTCTTTGATGACCAGGAATCGGCGGGACTGTCCTCCGACCAGGCATTGCTGAACTCTCCTCCTCCCCCCTCTAGGCGTTCGTCCAAGAGGAAGTCTGAGGAGGTGCTTCCCTCGGCCACTGCTGACCCTCGCCAACCAGGTATGTTGCTTTGTTATTCGTAGATTTAACGTCTTCATACTTTACGGTTTTTTGTTTTTGACATTTTGTCTTGTTGTTTTGCAGAGGAGTCCTCGACCGACATGGCCCGGGATCATCATCCTCCTCTCTCAAAGAAGGTCAGGAGTGAGGAATGTCCGGAAGTCGACCAGCATCTTCCTCCTCCCCCTCCTGGGGGCCCTTCCGCTAATAAAAGGAAGGGTCTGAACGTGATGCCTCCTTCTCCCTCTCCCCAAGGCCCTTCTGCCACCAAGGGGAAGGTTTTGACCTTAACACCTCCTGTTCCTACTGTGCCCACGGTTCCTCCTAAGGATTCTGAGACCAGGAAGAAGGGGCATGCTGCTTCCAGCTCATCGAGGACTCCTGTGGAGGAGCATTGCTCCCTTGCCAGCTTGTTTCAGCCGCTTGAATCAGCGAATTCTCGAGAGACTTGGGTCCCTTGTGGGGACCTTATGAAGAAGGGGTACCCTCCCCAGAAGAGCCTCTGGGTAGCCCGGATATGTGTATGCGGCTTCTGGACGGGATAATTCCCCCCACGGACCGCTCGATTGTTCCCACGGAACTTCATCAGATCGAGGGGTTCCTTCGGTCCCATTTGAACGAGTGACTTTAGTAAGATCTCATATTTTTATTTCGTAGAGTCCTTTCTTTGTCGTTCCCTTATTGTTTGTTGTCCTGACAGCTTTTATTCTATATTTGTTGCCAGTTCGTTCGGGAAGAGGTGATTCTTGGCCGTGTCTTCGGGGAGCTCGCCGACAAGTATTCCAGTGTGCTCGTCGAGCTGGAGCAGTACCGAAGCACGGGGGTCACTCCTGAGCAATTGGGGACTATCAAGACGACTGCGGATGCAGCGATCGCCTTGGCAAATGATACGCGGGAGGAATACCTCAGGAAGGAGCAGCGCCTCCTTGCTGATGTCCAGAAGAGGGAGGCTGAAGCCGCTGCCGCTCTTCAGGACTTTGACGCTCTTCACCTATGTTTAGATCAGGGAGAGATCGTCCGAGTTCGCCTAGATGCTGAACTTAAGGAAGCTCAAGCGCAAGGGGCAGAATCGGAGGCTCGCAGGGTCGCTGCCGAGGCGCAAAGGGCCGCTGCTGATGCCCAGAGGGAAGCTGCGGTGGCCCAGATGGAAGCTGCGGAGGCTCGGAGGGAAGCTGCGGAAGCCCGGGGGATTGCCCTGGAGGAGGAGAGGGATCGGCTAGCTGCACAATTGAAAGCCGTCCCTTCGCCCCAGAGCGTAGTCGAGGCATTCAAAGCCTCTTAGGATTTTGAAGACTGTGCTCTGAAGGTGATGAAGTCGGCGATCGCCGATTTTCTCCAAGTCCTGGTGGATGATGTCCGGGCGGTCGATCCCAATTTTCCTCTTGAGGAAGTTGGGTCCTTGAGGAGCTTCCTCCGGAGTCGTAATTCTCAGTCTACCCCTGTTGCTGAAGAGGTTGCCCCCGAGGGCGAGCCGAGCAATATTGCTCCCGAAGGCGTGCAAAGCGTCCCTGCTCCTGAAGGCGAGCAAAGTGCCTCTGCCCCCGAGGATCCTAAAGCCTGAAATCTTCCCCTCATTTATCGACCATATTTGTCTTTTAGATAGCTGTTTTTCTTTGTAATTTTTTTTTTTCCTTGTAATTATTTATTTGATTTAAGACTGGGTTTCTTTTATTGAATGCCCTTATATTCATAAGCCTTTTATTCGACTTTGAACATGCTTGGCTATTTACCCAACGTCTTAATCATAATTACTCTTCGACTTCCTCTTGACTTGTAATGTCTTCGACTCTTGAAGTCTTAGACCAAGCATAGGTCGATCTTTCTAAGGATAATACTTCTGATACTTAAAAGCATAAACTTCTAAGTTCAAAGAGATATTACCTTCTTTGAAGTTTAGACCTTCGAGGTCGTCCTAAGGCTTTGTCATCCATAGTGATCGCCTAAAATTCTTTGTTAGCAGATCCCTTTGTTTGTTTTTTGGCGTCTGCTTCTCATCTTGCCTAACTTTATTGCTAGGTCTTTTGGCCTGACTTTGACGTCAGGGATTTTTTGTTTTGCCTAGCTTTATTGCTAGGTCTTTTGGCCTAACTTTGGCGTCAGGGCTTTTGTGCCTGATTCGGTTATCAGGTTTTTGCCTGACTCTTGGCGTCAGGTCTGTTGAGGCCTAACTTTGTTGTTAGGGCTTTTGTGGCCTAGCTTTGTTGCTAGGGCTTTTTGGCCTAACTTTGTTGTTAGGGTTTTTGGCCTGTCTTTGGCGACAGGGCTTTTTGGCCTAGCTTTGTTGCTAGGGCTTTTTGGCCTGACTTTGGCGTCAGGGCTTTTGGCCTAGCTTTGTTGCTAGGACTTTTTGGCCTGACTTTGGCGTCAGGGCTTTTGGCCTAGCTTTGTTGCTAGGGCTTTTGAGGCCTGACTTTGGCGTCGGGGCTTTTTGGCCTAACTTTGTTGTTAGGGTTTTTGAGGCCTGACTTTGTTGTTAGGGCTTTTTGGCCTGACTTTGGCGTCAGGGCTTTTGGCATAGCTTTGTTGCTAGGGCTTTTGAGGCCTGACTTTGGCGTCAGGGCTTTTTGGCCTAACTTTGTTGTTAGGGCTTTTGAGGCCTGACTTTGGCGTCAGGGCTTTTTGGCTTCAGCTTGCTTCGAGTGGACACGCTTTATGAAGGAATGGCTTTCTTTTATTGACATAATCAGTTTGATTACAAGCTATGTATAAAATCTTCTTAAATGCTCAGAATTAAATGGACGGGGTAACCTCTCGCCTTCGGTGGTTTCCAAATAGTAGGATCCTGGTGCGGCGATCTCTACTACTTTGTATGGTCCTTCCCATTTGGCTAAAAGTTTGTTTTTATTGTCCAGACTTGTAAATTCGTTCCTTCTCATAACCATCTCCCCCACGAAAAATTGGCGAGCGCTGACCTTTCTGTTGAAATACCGAGCGGTCGCCAAACGCATCTTTGCTTGTGTCTTTTCCGAGAGCCATCTCTTTTCCTCTGCTAAGTCGAGGTCAGTTCTGCGCTCGATCTCATTTGCCTCCGCGTTAAAGTGTAGGACTCTGTGGGTAGGCACTGTTAATTCAGCTGGTGCTACTGCTTCTGATCCGTACACTAAACTGAAAGGCATTTCTCCTGTGGCCGCCTTAGGCATTGTTCTGATTGCCCATAATACGTTTTCCAGTTCGTCTGCCCAATTCCCCTTGAATGCTCGAACCCTTTTCTTGAGTCCTGCTAAGACAACCTTGTTGGCTGCTTCAGCTTGCCCATTCGTTTGAGGGTGATGTACTGAACTGAAACGATGATCGATATGATACTCTTCACAGAGCCATTTCAACTCCTTTCCAACGAATTGCGGACCGTTATCGCTGATGAGTATTTTGGGAATACCAAACCTGGAGAATATGTTGACCTGCAGGAACTTGATAACTTGGAATTCCGTTGTTGAAGCTAGAGCTTTCGCCTCTACCTACTTAGTGAAGTAGTCGATTGACACTATAATGTGAGTACGCTGACCAGTGCTAATGGGAAAAGGACCCAATATATCGATTCCCCATTGAGCGAAGGGCCAGGCACCCGCCATTGGGGATAATAATGTCGATGGTCGACCCGATCGTGGTGCAAACTGCTGGCAAATTTCACACTTCTGTGTTAATTCGGCTGCGTCTTTTCCCAAGGTCGGCCAGTAATATCCCAATCTGAATATTTTCCTGCTTAGTGATCGAGCACCTTCATGGCATGCTGCTGCCCCTTCGTGAGCTTCTCGAAGAACCTTTTCTGTTTCAGGATGAGCGACACACCTCAAGTAAGGTGTCGAGTAGCCTCTTCTGTAGAGTTCTCCATCGATGATTAGATAGCTTGCTGCGAGCCTTCTAATCCTCGTGGATTCTCCTTCGTCCTCCTCCGGGAGGATTCATTCTTTTAAATAACTCTGGAACGGGGTCATCCATGTGACTTGTCCTTGGATGTTGAAGACCTCTGCTCTGCTTTCCAGGACTGAACATAGAGCTTTCTCCAGAAATTGTACATCCTGGACTGTCGCCCCTCCGAAGGCTAGTTTACTCAAAGAATCTGCCATCTGGTTTTCTTGGCGAGGAATAAACTCAATCGCGAAATTTGGGATTTCCGCGACCAGCTTTTTGGCAATGCCGAGATATTTCTTCATCTTTTCTCCCTTTACCTCGTAGGCGCCATTAACCTGATTGACAATAAGCTCTGAGTCACTTTTTACCTTAAGCGCGGTTATACTCATTCATTTTGCTAGTCTGAGTCCTGTGATAAGAGCCTCATATTCTGCTTCATTATTGGTCGCTGGAAATGTCAAGGCGATCGCGTACTTCAGAGGCTCACCCTCAGGAGGAATAAGAATTAAACCTGCCCCCGAGCCTTCTTTTGATGAAGACCCATCCGTATAGAGTTCCCATATTTGATTGTCGTCTGCTGACTGACTTGGCCTGTTCTCTGCTTCTGTTTGACCATTACTCGTGTTTTCCACTATGAAATCAGCATGTGCTTGACCTTTGATGGCCGTTTTTGGCGCAAATTTGATCTTGAACTCGCTGAGCTCGATCGCCCACTTGACCATTCTTCCTGAAGAATCTGGCTTCATCAGGAAGTTTTTGAGAGGTTGATTGGTGAGGACCGTGATGTCGTGCGCATGAAAGTAAGGTCTCAGCTTCCGAGCAGCAATAACTAAGGCATAGAGATACTTCTCAATCTGGACATATTTTATTTCTGCTGAGTTGAACATTTTGCTAATGAAATACACTGGACTCTGAACATTATTTTCCTCCCTTATTAAGACAGCACTGGCTGCCACATCGCTAATGCCTAAATAGAGGAAAAGCTGCTCGCCTGGAACGGGTTTTGCCAGAGCTGGGAGTGTTTGAATATGCCTTTCAAGGACTGGAATGCTTCCTCGCAGTCTGGTGTCCACTCGAACTTGCGGTTGGCCCTCAAGGTTTTGAAGAACGGGAGGGACCTGTCGCTTGCTTTGGAGAGGAAGCGGTTAAGAGCAGCTAGTCGGCCGTTCAGGCACTGGACTTCCTTATGGCAGGTTGGCGACTTCATTTCTTCTATGGCCTTTAGCTTTTCTGGGTTTGCTTCAATGCCCCTTTCGCTGACCATAAAACCCAGGAACTTCCCGGACTTGACTCCAAAGGCGCACTTTGCTGGGTTCATGCGAACGCTGTGTCTCCTCATGCATTCAAAAGCTTCACGGAGGTCGGTGGTATGAGGATTGCCTTTGATGGATTTGACGAGCATGTCATCTACGTAGGCCTCCATGTTCCTTCCCAGCATGTCCTGGAACAGTCGGTTCACCATCCGCTGATAAGTTGCCCCGGCATTGATGAGACCAAAGGGCATCACCTTGTAGCATAGAATGTCCCCGTCGGCATAGAAAGCCGTGTGAGCCTCGTCATATGGATGCATTCTGATTTGGTTGTAGCCTGAATAGGCGTCCATGAAGCTCAGCATCTCATGACCCGAGGTAGCATCGACCAGCTGATCAATTCTCGGAAGGGGATATGAATCTTTGGGGCAAGCCTTGTTTAAGTCGCGGAAGTCGACGCACATCCTCCACTTGCCGTTTGATTTCTTGACCAAAACTGGGTTGGCGACCCAGCTCTGGAATCTTACTTCTCTGACGAAATCAGCTTCAATCAACCTGCCGACTTCCTGCCTGATCGCCAAACGCTTATCAGTCCCGAATGATCTTCTCTTTTGGGCGATCGGCTTGATGGAGGGGTCTATCCTGAGCTCATGAGAGATAATATCTGTGTTGATTCCTGGCATGTCGCTCGGCTGCCAGGCGAAGAGCTCTTTGAATTCCTTGAGGAAGGCGGTCATGGCCTTCTTCTGATCCTCTTTCAAGGTGGTCCCAATGCGCACCTTTTTGTCTGGACCATCGATCTCGACCTCTTCCAATTCCTCCATGGGTGCTGGCCGAGCCAAGTCCTCGCGGGGATCGGCCTCTGTCTCGATGGCGAGCGCCTCCCTTTGGTTCTTCCTGCGTAAACAGTTCACATAGCATTGCCGCGAGGAAGGCTGATCTCCTAGCACTTCTCCGATCCCGTTCGGAGTAGGGAACTTCATCTTCTGGTGGACAGTGGAGGCCACAATCTTATTTGGGTTGATCGTGGTCCTCCCTATGATGGCGTTGTAGGATGTAGGTGAATCGACCACCAGGAAAGTGACCGACACCTTAATGCTCTTCCACCCTTCGCCAAATATTACTGGCATGGTTATAGCCTCCAGTGGATAAGTTGTTCTTCCCGCAAACCCGATCAGCGGAAAGTCGACCCTCTTCAGGTCGCGTTTGGATTTGCCCATCTTTTCAAAGGTGTCCAGAAACAGGATGTCGGTCGAGCTGCCTCCGTCGACCAGAATCCTTGCAACATCACAGCCGTCAATATCTGCCGTAATGACCAGAGCATCGTTGTGGGGCGTGGTGACATGTGCCAAATCATTTTCAGAGAATGAGATGACAATGTTTTCTTCAGGTCGGGGCCGCTTCCCCAACTGAACTGCCGTAGAGATCTAAGTGGCGTAGACCTCTCTGGCGCTTGACCTCTCGCCGCCTGCGCTGAATCCTCCCGCAATCAGATTCACTCTCCTCTTGCTTCCAGAAGGCTCAGCTTGATCTGCAGGGGCTGGTGAACGATGCCTCCTGGGGGGCGTTCGACTTCGGTCTCGCCCTGCCACAAATTCCTTCAACATTCCCCCCTGAATCAGCTTCTCTATATCTCGCTTCAGAATCTTGCAATCGTTTGTCTTATGGCCCTTGCACTTATGGTATCTGCAATAGCTCTCGACATCCTTGCCCATGAGTAGCCCTCCTCGACGAGGCATCGGTGGCCTCGCCAAGGATCTCCTCTCCATCTCGACTAGTACCGTTGAGATCTGCCTATTTATAGGCGTGAAGTACTCAGGGACCTCTGGATGGCGAGGCGCTGGAAGAGACTCGACCCGGGGCTTACTTTCTTTTTCCTTCTTCTCCTTCTTTACCTCCTTCTTACCATCGCGTCGGGGTTCATGGGTTACCCTTAGCGAGGTCGTCAGGAGGTTAGCCTCGATGTTTGCGCGTTCAAGGTCTATGAAACCTTTTGCCTTGGACGCCAACTCCTCCAATGTCTCTATCTCCTTCACATGGTAGCTGTTTCGCAGCTTTCGTGAGGCCTTGTTGGCCACATCCAGACCTCTGTAGAATGCTCGAATGATCTCCCCATCCGAGATTCGGCGATCTAATTCTGTGACATTTTGATGAAAACGCCAGTAGAAGTTGGACAGCGACTCTCCATGCTGCTGTTTGACCGAGTCAAGGGCGACCACGCTCTTCAGCAACTGGCGCTCGCCCATATATCTCTCCAGGAACTTGCTTCTCAACTCTGCCCAAGTTCCGATTGATCCTGCAGGGAGGCCGAAGAACCAGGACGAAGCCGAACCCGAAAGAGTAGATGGAAATAGCAAAGCCAAATGATTGAGATCGTTTGACTTACCCAGAAGGGAGGCCTCATGCTTGTTGACATGTACGGTGGGATCTCCTCCACCGCTATACTTAGGTATGGCCCGAGCAACCACATCCTTCGGGATTTTGATAGCAACGAGCGCGTCGGTAAAAGGATGAGAGGACTGCTCCTTGAAGGGAGCTATGACTGTCAACTATCTTTCCTGGAGCCTTTTGTTGAGGAGGTCATCCATCTGATCCACAGTGCAGTACATGGGAGAGGCTCCGAGTGGAGGCGGACCGGAAGGATTGGCAGTATATGCGGCTGGTGGCTCCTTGGTGTGTGCTGGAGGTAGGGACTGCTGACCTGACGTCATCTCCTGATCCTCCTGAGGCGCAGCGGGACCAGGATTGGCCGCTTCTGAAGGTGAAGGCCCTGTGGCAGCAGGGCGGTGGTTTTCCTTAGGAG
Organism: Chamaenerion angustifolium; assembly: GCA_946814005.1. Taxonomy (NCBI): domain Eukaryota; kingdom Viridiplantae; phylum Streptophyta; class Magnoliopsida; order Myrtales; family Onagraceae; genus Chamaenerion; species Chamaenerion angustifolium. The sequence goes on from OX328281.1 coordinate 2,641,824, forward strand.
CAGAGGGATTGTTTTCCTGAGGAGCAGGGGCTTGGCGGCGCGCCTGTCCTAGGATGGCTTCCAGCAGGGAGACCATCTCGGGGGTTAAATTAATATTCTGCCCCGCAATGTGGACTGTCTGCGGTGCAGGGGCTCCGTTTTGATCAGCAGCTGGGGTCGGTCTTGAATCACCGACATGTTCTCGGGCTGAGCATTAACTCCTGCTCGGCTGGCAGGTTCTTGTTGAAGCGGTGAAGCGGCGGCGGAATCAGAGCTATCTGAGGATCGCTCCCTAGTCTGATTCCGACGGTTGCTTTGGGATCGAGTTCTCATGGCTGAATTGCTCGTTTCCCACAGACGGCGCCAAATGTTGGATCGTGAAATCCTGAATGCTGATCTGGCAGTGAATTGAATGCCAGACAAGGTTGGGATGACGCTTCAGCTCCAACTCCGGTGAACCTGCAAGTAGGGGAGCGCAACAGAGGGGGTGCCTCTAGGTCCCTCTCCGATGCTTAAATGAGTATGTGTGTGTATAAAACTCAAAACGTAAAGAACGTATGTAAAGCAATGGTATTTATAGGGTAAGAGAGATAGAACCGTATATGGCAGCTGAATATCTTAGTGTATATTGTATTGCCGAAGATTCAGATCGTCAGTTACTGCGAGATATTGCAGTTACCAAATCTAATCCTTAGTGAATATGTGACCGAGATATGCGGGATATCGTGGCCACTTCCTTATTAACGGTTTTGTGGGACCAGAGGAGAGAGGCAAGACTCTCTTCGGGGCGAGCACTCCCATGTCGAGCAGTGGAAGGTCGCGACCTGGTAGAGAATGGCGAGCAGTCTGAGAGCCTTTGGCGTCCCTATAGACTTTGGGCTCGATTCTGGATTACTCGATGGTGGGCCAAGTTTGGCTTGTACTTGGGCCGATCCGGTTCGGATGTCATGGGTTTACCCCCTCTATAGCTATTGGGCCTTCGAGGCCTTTTCTTACTGGGCTGTCACTATCGATACCCAACACACACTACCATTCTGAATGAAACTAAACAAGTGCTCTCAAAAGATATTTCTAAATGCTCTCAATCGAGAGTTGTAAAAACAATACATGTAGGCTAACCAGTATTGTTTCTCTTTATTTTACCCCAAATAAAAAGTAATACACTAACATGCTTATTCATGGTGTTATTTGTCTTACTCATTTTGATATTTATTCGCATATGTTTAAACATGTTATTTTTCCTGTCTCTACAATTTTGTCTATTGTGTATGTTAATTATGTAATAATAACTATTTTACCAATTTGTTCACCTTCATTTCATTCATTTTTAACGTTAAATCAAACACACACAAAAACAAAACATATTTGAACCCAAAAATAAAGTGGTTGAAATTGATCCCATAACTGAATTTCTAGGTTTGATTTCAACTTAAAATTGTATTTTTTTAAAAAAAAAATTGATTCGTAATTTTTTGTTGAGGATAAGATAACGATGAACCAAAGGGTAAAATGTATTTTGATAGAAAATAATAATATTTAACAACAACAATGAACGGGATGGTAATAACAACATTCAGTAAATATACATGTATATTAATTCAGATAAAAAAAATATTAATTCTAATAACCAAATATTTGAGTGTGCATAAACTATTTACTCTTAAACTACTTGAAGTCCGACTTTTGAAATTACAATCGATATATTATCGATTATGATTAAAGATTGGTGTGATTAAAATTATTATTTTCAAACATATGTATTGCAGATTTTGTCAATTTTATTTAGACGTGGTACTAAAACTATAATTGGTTTAAACTTTAGTCTAGAAAATCTTCATAATCTGGACAAATAGACAGAAGCACAGAACAAGCTACTTTTTTTTTGGCCAAGCAGAACAAGCTACTTGGGACCCTAAGAAACTTTGGGGGGAAAATGACGAAAGTTCAAATGTATTGGTTGTGTGGGGACGGACGGTGACGGGCTCACTAATGGAAACTAAACCCCACTATAACATCCATGATAGAGCGGATCATGGGTGGATCGGATCGGTCTTGGAGACAGGATCAAGATCAAAATTTCGGTCTTGACATCTGGATGATCGAGACCGATTTTGATCAAAAAGGACTGTTCGAGTCGGTCTTGCTTGATTCGGGTCGATCTCTGTCTTGAATCAAAAGTTTTGGTAAAAAAACAGTTGGATTGACAAAAAAATTAACGAAGTTTTGGTCTTAAACCCGCTCGATTCTCGTCTTCTGTCGCACTTCCCTTATGGAATCGATCCAAGAGTTATTGAATGCTTCAAAATCATGAATTACTAGTGTTTCAAGGGTTACACCATGAATTTATAGGGTTTTCTTCAAGGCCGATCCGGTCCTAGTCAAACTTTTGGAAGAAAAAAAATGAGAGAGTCCGACCTTAAAGAAAAAAACTTGTATGCTCGGTCTTGCTCCTAGTCGGGCCGGTCTCAGGCTGATCTTGTCGGGAATTCGGTCCAGCAAGACTTTTTTTATCACCCCTAATCCATGATAGCATCACTATTTGTTAGGAATTTAAATTTATATTGATGGATCAATTGTGGATCGGGTTAAGTACGAGTCGTTTTAAAATATATTTAATTCAAATACTGTCTCATAATTATTTATGAGTCAATTTTTAAGATTCAAATGTGACTGGTGGGTCTACGAGTCAACCTGCATGACCCGTAAACTCATGCCCAAATTAATTTTTTGTGGTTTGAATTTTATGGTTCAACGACGGTCGGTTGACCCATTTAACTCATAAACTCATGTCACCCATGGACCCACGTGACTTGTACCAGTCATGAACTTTCATAAAATATAATAATTATATATTTATTATATGAATTCATAGGTTGACCCATGAGTCAAGAGTTACCACCCAAATACGACTCATTTTCGTGTATATAAAATGATTCGTGTCAAAATAACATGTGAGTTAAAAATGTTAATCCTAAATACGACTCATAAGTGAATTATTCATGAATCATCATGAGTTAAATAAAAAATTGACACTCCTATTAAAACGTAAAAATTAAGAGAGATAATTACATTCTTCCAGCTCATTTGATACATCCTCTTATCATATAAGACTACGAAGAAAATGTCAAGTTAAGCTGAATGTGATTGTCCCCTAAGAGAATAGTGCAAAACTTGGTGTGTCGGGATGAATGATGAAGCGGACAAAAACTCTTTTGACTTCTATTAAATCGAAAAATGGGTTTGATTGACCATCTTTTTTATATTCTCCGGATAATTCAAATCTAGAGTTTATTTTGGTATATAATATAATCTAAATCTATGGAGGTCGAGGGAGAAAGTAAAGAGTAAGTGAAAATTTGACCCAATTGAATTGAAAAGTCATGTTATGGAGAACAGCTCCAGGTTGCTTTTCTCTCCAGGTATTTTATTTTTCTAACTTTTACCTAATATCAACGCAGCAGTTAATATTAAAAATAAAATAAAATAAAATAAGGTGATTACAACAAGGCTACTATTCTCTGTTCATATTGATTCTTTGACAAATATTTCCAATCTTACTTTCTTGATATGATAGCTTTTTTAAAAAAAATAATCTTATATAGAATATAGAATATATTTTTTTAAAAAAACACAAGAATTGAATTAGTCATTAAATGATATAGTTATTATAGTTAGACTAAGGTGCACCTCCGACATAGGTCAACCTTGTTCTTTTTGTTCAGCAATGGAGAACGAATCAAGGCAACGTCTTCTTCACCGAGCTCAACAATGGCTAAACAAGTGATCTCTATGTGTTGCTGGGACTACTTACTGTTGGATCTTGATTTATTGAATGTTGACTTGATAGTGAATTGAATGTCAATGGAAGGATGAAGATTGCTCTCACATTAGCTCCGGTGAACCTGCAGGAAGGTGATCGCAACAGAGGGGTGTCTCTGGGTCCCTCTCTGATAATTAAATGAGTATATGTGTATAAAACTCAAAACGTAACTGAATGTATGTAAATCAAATGTATTTATAGAGTAAGAAGACCAAATCGTAAAAGACAACAGCATATCTTAACGAATATTGTGTTGTGAAGATTAGGATAGCAGATATTACGGCTATGGCGTAATATTGCAGTTACCATATGTAATCTTTAGAGAATATGTGTCCGAGATATGCGGGATATCGTGGTCATATCTTTAGTGACGGTTGGCGGGACCAGAGAAGAGAGATAGGACTCTCTTTAGGCGAGCACTCCTATGGCGAGCAGTAGGAGTCCGCGACTTGGGTTAATGGTGACCAGTGATGAAGCCTTTGGCGTCCACTTTAGCTTGGGCTCGATATTGGGCCACTTCACGAGGGCAGATCGACATTAACATGGGTCGGTCCGGTTCGAATGACATGGTGTTCTCCCCTTCATAGTCATTGAGCATCTGGGGTCTTTTCCTTATTGGGCTGTCACTATCAATACCCAACACTTACCCTATTTTTCCCAAGTTGGATCGAAGTTGCAGTCATCACAGGCAACCACAGTTTTTCTGAGAGGTGAATAATAAAACCATTTAATCCACGATTGAACCATAACCCAACCAAAAAAATCGACATGTTTGTAGACCAAAACTAACAGTCTTGTCTTAACGATCTTATCAGTTCCAGTATTAATTCCGATCTTATACTATTAGAGACCGTTATGATTGAACCGGACCGATATGATGTTTTTTTTATTGATTAATTAAATTAATTTTAGTTTTATCAATTAATATATTGTTAAAATATAAAATTATATAAATATATATGTCTAAACTCTAAACGATCCAAACAATTCAAACGGTTTAAGACCAAGACCATATCATACGGTCCTAACGATCCCGGTCTCAATCTCAAGGCAAAAAATAGAGAGAACCGAAAATTTCGGTTCCGGTTTCAATACTTAATTAGACCGAACCGAATTTTACTCACCCCTAGTTTTTCAGAAAATTCGTGAGCCACTGGGTAAAAGCCTCCACTACCACCAATACACTACCAGGGTCGGTACTTTGAGCAGGATCACGACCCTTTCAGCCTCTCCAGCTCCCCCTCAATATACCAGCAGCGCTGCAGCGACACCTCACAGAGGGGGAAACCAACATCACATTTTGAATAAATTTCTGGTGCTCTTGATGTTAAAAGCTATTTATACTTGATGAATCAAAACAATATCACGTGCTAAAAATTCAACCCCATCCATCATCTATCTTATTATTAAAACTTGTTCAAAAAGCAAATCAAGTTTGGATGAGACGGAGCAAAGCACCACATATGCCAAATACCAGAAATAAAATGCATGTCTGCAATTTGTGCAATACATTATCATGGAGTTGAGGCAAAGAACAATCTTAATGATGCTCATTCTTGGTCTCGAACAGACCATCCGGGCCTGCAAATAGGTACAACAATGAGTTCAGACATTAGAAACTCTACCTAATATACAAGTACTAAGGAAACAGATGGTGTTATAATGTTGCATCATCAATGTAATTCTGTTAAGGATCTCATCAAAATATGATTATCTATCAGATGTATGAATCATGATGCTATGAGCCCCCATACTGTTGTGACGTAAACAGAGTAGATAATGACGATTTTCATTTGAAACTAACATATCCAAAATAACAGATAGAAATTCCAAAACTGAGATACCCTAGATTCAGAGACGCCTTGATGTAAATTGTGCAATGTTATATTGTTTTCTTTTGCAGTTTCAAATAGCAGTACTCGAGAAACTTAAACCCCATAATGGTTCTCTATCAGAAGCATAATCCAATAAACCAAACCGAAAAATGGTTTTCTTTGATGAAATTTAAACAAAAAGAAGACAAACTGCTGAAGTCATGAGAGATAGATTGAGAAGCGTACCCCAAGGGAACTCCTTGTTGCGGATGTGCATGTATGGGTAAGCCTGTAGATACGATCATCAGATAGAGTCAATTGACTGCTAAACAGATTAAACTACCAAATATGTAAAATTAATAATATCATCAAGTATCATCTCAAAAAAACAGAAAAGAACTTCCAAATGATGGCACAGAAAGAGCTTACAGGAGGCTCGTCATGGTGAGCATGTCCCTTCGAAAGAATAACAGTTGCCAAAATAGTGCAACTCGCAGCACCTAAATACGTAATCTTCTCCCACTTTGCCGTCTCATCTATGAAAAATTATCGTTTACAAATTAAAAATCAAACTTCGTGAACATATTGCCTTCACATCATAAGCTGATCAAAGAACAATTTCTTCCATTTCCCAATCCACATTAGAAATCCGTAAGATTATAGGATAAAATGCGCGCAATGAACCAAATTCTAAGTTACCAATATTTGACCACTTTACACACGCAAGTAGCTAATTTGGCGCAGATTCAGATCTAATTCAACCCCAAACATAGATGAGAGCGAAACCCTAATTTCACATCGATCTGACAACACAAATAAGGACAATCCTAACCGAGATAATCCATCCGGAAGAGATCATCACGCGAATTCTCGAATCTCAAACAAATAATTAGATTGGAAAATGTCAAAAGAAATATGTGAGAGAAGAGAGCGTACAGGCATCGTCGTGGCCAGCACTGGAAGAGAAACCCCGCTTCGGGGCTGGAGAGGGGCGAGAGCCGCCACGGAGGGCGGTCCGAAGGGCATATCGCGCCATTGTCATCGTCGAGCTCGTTTATCTCAATCTGTAAATCACTGTTGACGGCCGCTCGAATTATACACAGCCTCCTGTGAAATAGTGAAAATGAAATCAACTGAAAATGCCGAAATTTCAGGGAACTCCTTAGGTTTAATATGACTACGACTTCTTCTGTCTTTTGATACAATAATACATTGAGGCCCTTTTTACTTTCATATTTACATATGCTTCCAGGAACTGTTCTATACTCTGATAACAATTAGGGGTATTCAAACGGGTTATGGATCGATCCATGAGTCGTGTCAGGAACCGTCTGACCAAAACACGACTCGTGTACTCGTATGAGTCAGTTTTTGAAACTCTAACTTGACTCGCGGATTGATTGATCAACCAACTGGTCAGAATGACCCGTCAGGAATAATAAGGTTTGAGTCATATTGATCCATTCGAGCTCCATGACCCGCGGGTCAGTCTGACCCGTTCGACCCACCAGTACATAAAAAAATAAAAATGGACTGACTCATGAGTCAAGACTACTGACCCATGAGTCAGAATTACATGTATTTAATATAATATATAATTCTGAACGAGTCACGGTTGACTCATGGGTCAAAACTACTGACCCAAATCTAACTCGTATTTTCACGGGTCAGCCATGAGCCGTGTCAAAATGGCATGTGAGTCAAAGAGTCTGACTCAAACACGACTTATGGCGGGTCACCCACAAGTTGGGTCAATTTTTAACACCCCTAATAATGATCCCTATTACCTTTCATGTCCATCCAACGGTCACACCAGCTGTTAAACACAAGGCTAATACAGTGGAATGTTACCTTTTATAAATTGTAAAATAGATTTAGATCGAACTATTTGATCAATTTCACTTAATTCACTATTTTTTCATCGTCGAGTGGGAACTATATCTGTTGTTTGGTAAAGAATCGATCCAAATGACATATATAATACTTGAATTTTCAATATAGATGCTACATAATCAGTTTTCATTATTCTGATACAGCAAGTATAATAGGAGCATCTGTCGATTAAAGGATCGTCATAAGATGATCATCAGGTGATTGTTAAGAACAAATCAAATCAGATGGAACGATTTAAAGTCCTTTTAATATAAATCATTTAGTCTTGAGTTTCATCTTAGTATGTTTGCTAATTGTTATTTTTATTAAATAAGGTGAACTTAACAATAACCAAAATTGATCAATCGTTCAATAGTTTTTCACCAACACCTTAAGGTAACAGAAAATGCAACACAATAACAAGACAGATACTATAGTTTAACTAGTTTACTAAAACGACCTGTAAAATTACTTCAATTTGGATTCATGGTCACTACAACCCCCCCTAACCTTTTTAACATCGAAACTTCAGTAACTGTTCTTACTTCGATCGAGCAAGCAGTTTACGGTCATTCAGCATCTCAACGACCTGCCTCATGGAAGGTCTGTTGATGGGAAACGCCGAGGTGCACGAAAACGCAACCTTCAACACCTTCTCGATCTCTTCTAGCTCCGATGCGGTTGGTTTCATTCTCTTATCTACGATTTGATCCATATTAGCAAAATGATTCTCCCTCTCACTATCATCGGCTCCTTCCGATAGCATCGTCTCTGTGACCCACTTCACAATATCCTTATTATCACCAAATGACGCATCGTTTGGCCTTTTGCCAGTTATCAATTCCAGCAGTACAACTCCAAAACTGTAGACATCGCTCTTCTCGTTTACTTTCATGGTGTAGCCATACTCTACAAAGAAAATAACATAAGAATGACCTCATTGCTGACATCATATAATGCACTTAGTTTACTACTACAAATGCAGTCAATAATTGATCTTTATTTATGGAAAGTGCCTTCGTTTGTAGTCAACATAGACCAACAAACATCAGTATATGGATAAAAAAACAGTGTTGAGAAAACAAAAATGGTACCATCTTCACCCACTAACTAATTTAAATGAAAGAGACTTTGAATTCAGATAGGGATAGGGAAAGTGAAGCTAATTTTATTGATTTCACATGTTAGTGTGCGGAAATCTTCTAGATCATATCACATCAGTAGCTAGATTTTAATTATAATTTGGCGTATGTGGTATGCATGAGTGGCTCCAAAGCTGCGAAATCTTAAAGCTTCAGCAATAAAAATGAAGACTTTTCATAGACCCTATCCGAAAGAAGCCCCACACTACCCACTATACAACAAACATGGCACCATCTTCTACTCTAATGTCGGGTTGAAGTTAATGGCATCGAATAAGAATCAAGAAAAACAATTATGAAAAAATTCATATAGGATTCATTTTTACTGTTGGTTTAACAGTGAACCAAAATTGTTCCACGCACATTAGTTAAAATTTAATGGATTTTTTTGGGCAAAAAAGAAACTCACCGGGGGCAATGTAGCCGATCGATCCTGCCACCTTAGACATTGCCATGTCACCGTTAGTGGCAGTCGAGGATGCCTGCTCTAATGCCTTAGCAAGGCCAAAATCCGCCACCCTCGGGTTGAAATCTTCATCGAGGAGTATATTATTGCTCTTTACATCGCGGTGAACGATCGAGGGCACGCAATCATGATGCAAATAAGCGAGCCCTCGAGCAGCACCCCGAGCCACCACGAACCGTTGAGGCCAGTCTAGGTCTGCCCTGCTCTTCCCCTCATGCAAGAGGTCGCCGAGACTCCCATTCTCCATGTACTCGTATGTGAGGAGTTTACAGTCCTCCGCGATGCAGCTAAATAAGAGGTTCACTATATTGGCGTGGCGGACCTGACCTAGGGTATCGACTTCGGACTTGAATAAACACTCTGTTTCCGGGCCATGGGTTCCACCCCAGAGCCGCTTGACTGCTACCACATCGCCTGACTTGAGCCTGACCTTGTAAACCTTCCCTGACCCGCCTGACCCGATCACGTTCTCCTCCGTCAGGTGGTCTAACACATCAGTCTCCTTAAACGCTATTCGCCGGAATGTGGTGATCTTCAACAACCTCTTTGATTTTCCCCCAAACCATTGGAGCTTCGTGCGGAGGAACCAAATGAGGGAGACGAACAATAGTAGGGCACATGCCGCTAGGGCTAGGACGATGTACAGGGTGGCGGGTCCCGGTCGGCCGCATTTCGGGAAAGGCTTCAAGTCTGAACTGCACAAGCTAGGGTTTCCGAGCAGGCCTGATATGAAGAATTTTTCGTCGAATCCGTCTGGGATTTCACCGTAAAGGTTGTTGTTTGAGACGTTGAAGATGTTGAGCGTCAATTTTGCTAAATCCGGCGGAATCTCACCGGAAAGCTTGTTATTGGAGAGGTCAAGGTAAGTCAACACTGGAAGGTTCCCGAGCTCTGAAGGGATCTCCCCGGAGAGGCGATTCTTCGACAAGTTGAGCTCAGTTAGAACGTCCCATGAGCCCACCGAAGTCGAGATTGAGCCTGAAAATTGATTCTCCTGCATGTCTATCTTTTGCAGCTTCGTCAAGGTTGTGATGCATTCCGGCAATTTTCCGGTGAAGTTGTTATTGCTCAGGTCGAGCACAGTAAGGTTTTTCAAATTGCAGATTCCTGGTGGGAGGTCACCTGAGAAGCTGTTTCCGGCTAGCAAAAGGGAATTGAGGTTTGAGTTACCGATGGACGAAGAAATCGGACCTTCGAACCGATTGTTCTGTAATTCAAGATAATACAGTTTCTGCAGTGACCAGATGGTGCTCGGAATTTCACCGGAGAAGTCGTTATTTTCGATCCGGATATAGTCTAACGTATCGCAGCTTCCGTAAGAGCTCAATAACGTCCCGTTGAAGTGGTTGTTGAAGGCAACGATGCGTTCGAGGTTGTTTCCCTGGCAGAGATACGGCGGCAGCTCGCCAGAGAATTTGTTGCTCGAAACGTCGAAATCGTTTAACGCTGAGTTCTTGCCGAGCTCTGGCGGTAACCTTCCGCTGAAGCTGTTGTTGAAGAGCTTCAATTGCTGCAGATTGGGATTGGAAGCTAGAACCTCGGGAATCTCACCAGAGAATAAATTGTCGTTAAGGTTCAGAGAGAAGAGAGGCATTGCAGCTATCTTCTCCGGCAGGTTTCCGGTGAGAGCATTCTGAGAGACGTCCAACATCGTTAGAGTACTCAGCTTCGATATTGCCTCCGGCAATTCACCGGAGAGAAAATTTACGAAGAGCTCGATTTGCTGGATGCTCTGCAGATTCCCAATCGAGTCAGGAATTTTACCAGAGAGACCGTTGTATGATAAATCGAGTCTCGTCAGAGATACAAGATCGCCTATCGAGCTTGGAATATATCCAATGAGATTCGCCGCCGTCAGCCGAAGATACTCAAGCTTCGAGAGGTTTCCTATTTCTTCTGGAATAGAAGCTGGACTGTACGGATTGTAGCCGATGTCCAGGTAAGTCAACTTCGACAAGTTTCCCACGAAGGAAGGGATGGTGCCGTTGAGCAGATTCTGAATCAGCACGAGAACCTGCAGCGACGGTAACCGACCAAAACTCGCTGGATAGTCTCCTGTGAAATTGTTGCTCGATAGGTCAAGCACCTGCAGGTTGATGAAGTCCGGCGAGAAGTCCGGTAGGGCGCCGACGAAGTAGTTGTTGGAGAGGTTCAAAAGGGAGAGATGAGAGCAAAGGGAGAAGGACGGAAACGAGAGAGTACCACCGATGGAGTTGTCCGCGAGAGAGAGATTCCGGAGAGTCCTTATCCGGCAGAAGTCGTAGGGGAAATTTCCGGCGACGTTGAGTTCCGACAGATCGATGGAGACGACAGCGCCGCTCTTGGAGTCACAGAAGATGCCAGTCCAGTTACAGGGACTGTGCTGGACGTTGTCCACCCAGTCGCTGAGCTGGCCATCGGGGTCTTCGAGCTGGGAGCTCTTGACACGAGACAAGATTTCATAGTCGCCGTTAATGGCGGCCGCGGCGGCGGAGGAAATCAAGCAAAGCAGGAAACAGAACACCGGGACCTTCATTGCAGAGAAAGAGGAGAAAGAGGAACAGGGTGTGTTAACGTGGGTTTCGAGAGGGAGACTATAGAGACGATAGGGAAGAGTAACGGCTACGGAGTTGGTCCCTCATCGTTTTCAGAGATGGCCATGGATACGAGGAAGAAGGATTTATTCCTCACATGGAAAGTTGGATCGTCTCGGCGTGAAAAGTACTGTATGGAGCTTCAGTGTGATCTTCATGTTGGGTATATAAAGTGCGATGAAGGAAGAACTAAATGAGAGAGAAAATGACGAATCTGGGTAAGCCGTGAAGAAGATAGTGACAAAATAACTATATGTTTTTTTTTTTTACCAAGAACAAAATATATATGTTGGAACTAGGGGATGTACCTTGCCAGTTGCCACCTTGCCCATGTGGTCTTAGACTCTTAATAGTATTTATGTTAAAATATCATTTAACCTAAATACGATTTATAAATATTAAAGAATTTGTTTTTAAGACTTAAACACAATTTCTGAATCCATTAGTCAATTGACCCGCAAAATTGTGTTAATTTTGTTTTTTGATTTTTCTGAGTTATTATGTGATTCATAAATCATACTACTTATTAATTTATGGGCTTATGCGACCCATACAATCATGCTATTAATTTTATAAAATATAATTATTATATAGGGTTAAATACGACATTGCTCCTTAATTTTACGTCGAATTGTGGAACAACTAATAAAGTCGGATTGTGGAGTTCTAATTTTACCGAAGAAATGTTTTAATAAAAATATATTTAATTTGAAATTGAGAAAATAATTTTGTATAAAACAATATAAAGAGACTTCTAAATATCTTGTCTTATTAATCACTTATGTTTAATAATAGTAGTTAAATTTTGTGTGGTAATTTTAATTTACGATTAGTTAGATTAATTGGTAAAATGAGTTGTGATTTTTAAGAATAATAAAATTTTGTATGTACTTTTAACATAAGATTAGTTAGAACAAGTAAAGATTTTTATCATTCTAATCTTACTGACAATATGAGCTAGTCACTATCCAATTGGATGTTCATTGTGAATATTTGAATCAGCCTGAAACATGAAACACACTTGTAGAATTAATAATTAAAGAGAGAGTAGTTAGGCTTTGGAAGAGATATGGTCAATAACATTTATTATCATTTACGACCAACATTTTTAGTATTAATACATGTATTCTTAATTATTTTTAAGAATATAGATATATAGTGTCTTTATATTCTATAATATATGATGGATCCTGACCTTTAGGCCTCGACCCTTATAGATCAGGCACAAGAGTTAGACTCACCTGGTCCACACACGTAAATAAAAGCGACGTTTCATGACACTTATGAAGTCACTATTGGACATTTCTCACCGTTATTGGCGCACGACTCCATGACTCGTTGTACTCTCAAGTATATATCATTGTCATCATCCCATACCGACACTACGACACTTAATGTCGAGCTCCCGGACGCCACAATGTAGATGTGCGCCACGTGGGAACATCCTTCTCTCATATCCCTTCATGCGGCACAAACACAACACAATGCTTGAGGTCAGACAGTAGGGAATGGGGCACAATAGCAATAAGCGTGGGACAGAGACACAAGACCACCATGCACGGGACACCAGACATCACAAGACTCAAGACATAACCATGATCACTTAACCAGGCGACACATGGGATGACTATGGTTAGGATTAAACCAGCTGAGGTAAGGGGTGAATATTATAAATATCATCACTCATCTCCATTCTGAAACTAACGTAACAGTGCATATTTTGACATTATATGCATCTTCTGCTCCTATAAACGAATATTCGACTAACTTAATCATTAGAGGAAAAACGAAGGAAACACCTCAGGATTTCCTTCCATGCATGTTTGTGGAGCGCCCAGCAAGAGACTCCGAAAAACGAAGTGATAACAACAAGATCCAACAATATCATTTGTAATTTTGAGAGTTGACAAACATAAAATAACTAATATTATCAAAAAAAAAAACTAATATTTTTTATATTGTATGATATTAAGGTTAACGTATATCAATTATATAATATGTGTATAGACCATAGTGTCTCTAATATATTTAATAATTAGCAGTTATGACTTATGAGCAAAATATTGAAGGTGGTACTTATCCTATTGGTCTACGAACATCCCTTAAACTTCGAGCTTGAATTTATGGATATGGTGTATTGGTGTTACTTGGAAAATGAAGAGGTGATGATAATGAGATATTGAAATGCAAGCTGACCGAGGGCAGAGAGCGGGCAGGTCATAGTCAAGTGTCAACGTGTAGATTCAACTGCATATTAATGCCAACGTTTTGCTGCCCGATAAAAAATAGTAAAGGATGAATAATTCCCAATGAATGCAGAAATATCTCTAGTTCTCATACGGATCATTTCATCCTTCCATTATAATTTTTCATATAAAGTTAATGAAATATATTACTTTTAAATACTTTTAAAAATATTACAATTAAATTATTTAAAAATTTAATATATATTATAATTTATTTTGTAATTCGATTACGGCTCAATTAAACTTCAGTTAAGGGATTAAACCGAACTCAAATTCAATTGGGGCTCAATCGAGCCCTCGTTGAATCAGAATTTAATTATATTCTATAAAAAAGTCTTAAATTGTTAAATTGTGATATTATTAAAAATATTCTATTATGTTTATAATTTCAGAACATATTTTATTAAAAATTTGATGAAAATAGTGATCTAGACTGATAGTCATATATGAAGTAATCAAATTTTCCAAAATAAATAATATAAATTGGTATTGGCCAACCAATTAGGTTTTGTAGATGCAGTGTTTTAAAGTTGGCATGATTGTTATAACTTACTACCTATTGCATAAATTTTGACCAAATATACAAAAAAAACACACGAAAATATCTTCAATTTTGAAAAAACAAATACCAAAATATAGCTAAACAAATTCCTAAAAAACTTTCGTAATTTTTAAAAAATCTTTTGTAGGTATACTTTTGTAATTTTTAAAAATCTAAGGATATTCCCATATATTTTTTTTCTGAATATATTTGAGTCAAAAATTCCCTATTGTATTGAGCAAAAATTTACTTAAATAAAAATTCACATTGTAATAATTATTAAATTGTTACCCTGCATGTATGTAAATATTATTATATGATATATTACGTAATTAAAAATAGGGTAAAATGCGACCCTAAAGTTTATGCCGATTTTAAATTTCTCCCTTAAAGTTTAAAGTCTCTCTTAATGTTTGAAAATGATAAAAAATTTATTATTGTCAGATGTTTTTTCAGATGAGATTTTTCATCATTTCTAAACATTAGGGGAAACTTTAAACTTTAAACTTTAAGGAGAAATTTTAAAATCGGCGTAAACTTTAGGGGACAATGTCGTATTTAACCCTTAAAAATATGTATATCTATCTTAAGATTGTAAATCAGATTACTATGTAAAAATTATGACTTATTATTGTCGGTACTAAAAATTAAAATAATACAGACAAAAAATAATTATATTTATTAAAATAATATAATGTCATAGTAAAAAATAGTCTATATATCAGTCAAACTAATTCAATATTCATTTTATTGCGTATATGTAAAACTTGATCATAATCTTTAAAATTATGAGTTTTGACAAAATAAATTATTGCCAATCACAATATTCTCATGTTATTCGATTTATTTGAAAGAACATGTTACGTGTATACATTAAATCGATTTAGTATCATTATTCACTACAATGAAACCATGTCTACTTTAACTTTAGCAAGTCATGTTCTAAATAGTAATTAGTTCGAAAAGAAAGAATATTTGCAAAAATCAAAAGACAAATGTGCTTTAGGTGGTCCAAGTATATAGATGATATATTATTCTATTAAGGCACTAGATGTCTAGATCAATCGTTTTTTGGCACATTAATATATAAAGTATTACACTTTGTCCTAGGCTTGGCCAAATATTTCGGTTCGGGCGAACAGGTATGGTCCGGAACTAGTTTGGTTCGAATCGGTTCGGCCGAACTAGTTCCAAAATCAGACCAGTGTTTTTTGTCTTCAATTAGAACAGTTCAAAATAGTACCAAAAATCCAGTTCGAATCAGTTCGACTCGTTTTTTGATACTAGTTTATACTTAAATTTCAATCAAACCACTTTAAATTAAGTTGGTCTGATGAACCAAACCAGATCAGTCTCCAGACCATCGGTCTGATCAAATTACAGCTCACCTCACTTACACTCACGTGACTCACCTCAGTAATCTCATATCTGAATCTGATATCTCTCGACTCTCCTCTCGACAGAGTTCTCCTTCTCCACGCGACAGTTCCAAAATTAGATTTTCTCGACGCACGGACGCAGCTCCTCGACGACGACGCAGCAGCTCCTCGCGACGACTCGGCCGAACCACCAACATGAGTCAAGAAATGAAAGTAAGGCACAAACCCTACTTTGAATCGTTCGATGTTTGAATCGTATCAGGTGTTTGAATCGTTCGGTGTTTGAATCGTTTAATTGATACATGAATTGGTTGCTACATGAATTGGTAATGCTAATTTAGTAATGCTGATTTTGTCGGTGCTGAGTTGGTAATTGTTGAAGGGAGAATGCTGATTTAGTCGGTGCTACTTTAGTTGGTGTTGCTGATTTGGTAATGTGGATTTACTAATGTTGCTGGTTCACTAATGTTCGTTGTTCACTGAATTACTCGGAGTTGGAATTTGGATGATGTATTCTGTATTTCTGTTGGAGTTGGAGTGGGATGATGTACTGTATGTATTGAATATTGATGTATTCAGTTTCTGTAATCTGTATTCAGTTTCAGTTGCAGCAATTTTTTGGGCGATTCGGTTCCAGTTTGAACTGGATCGGTTCTTAACCAACATTGTTATAAAAACAGACCAAAACAGTTCGAACCGATTCTGAATCGGTTCGAACCAAACAAGTTCTTTTTGCCATAAACCAGACCAGTTTTTTTAGAAACATAATAAAGTACTGGTTTTTGGCAAACCATACCAGTTCAGTTCTGAACCGGTTCGACCCCGAACCAGTTCAGTTCTGAACCGGTTCGACCCCGAACCGGTTCATGAACAAGCCTACTTTGTCCAACAGTACTTGTATGCAGTTTTTTTTTTTAAAATTATGGATTAAAAACTCACTATAGGTTACAAAGTTTCACCCAAGTTCAAAACTACACAACCCAAAACTAGCTAGCTTAACATTTCTCGAAAAAGAAAACTCCACAGCGTCTTTTCGGAGTGCGTTAGTAGTTTCTTTCGGAGGTGAGGTATGGAGTTCAAAAACATGCCGCTGGTTGATCGTCATACCCGCCATGATATCCACTATTGCATTTGCTTCTTGGAAGATATGTCTGAACTTCACTCTTTCGAACTGCATCATTAATTTACTGCAATCCGCAATGATGGGCATTAGTTTTAGATTTGACATATTGTCATCAGAGATTACCTTATGAGCTGAGAGAGCGTCCGTTTCGAGGTGAATAGATTTGAATCCGAGTGTATTTGCCAGTAGTAGCCCGTCTCGGATACTTGTATGCAGAGTTGATCTATTCTCTACACTTGTTCGAATGTTGGATATATATAGTCTGATTATTTGGCCAAAAAAAAAAAAACTATTCTCTACCTGTCCCAAAGATTATTAATTGGATGACAAATAAAAAATATTAATATTTGTTTTTTGACCAAATATATATTTATCCTTCAAACCAAATTTTACGGGAAATCCTATAGGGACTCACTGATATATTAATAATGAATATATTTTTATTCTTAAAACTCGAGGTCGAGACCGTTAATTAAATAATTAAAGATTAAAATGGTATAATGATTAAAACCAAACCATTAAGAAGCTGCTAATTTAAATAAATAATAAAATAAATAAATGATGAAGTAATTTTAATATTTGGTCTTGAATTTTTTACTAACATATACCTGAAAAAATATATAAATATATAAATATCCTCATTTTTTAAAAAAAATACGAAATTATACTTATTCGCGAATAAGGTTCATGGGTAAAAATTTGTTTTTTTTTTTATAGGATGATGAGGTCTGCAACTGTTTGGAGAAAAAAACAACAGTTGTTTATTCTTCCTAAGAGAGGGACTTCAGTGGCTAATTTTGGAGAGAGATACTTTATTGATTGGAGATATGTACCTTTGACCTTTGATTAATGAGGTAATATGTTATCTGCGAATAGCATTCGCGAATACGATATACACCCGCGTAGGGGTGAGCTTGGGCGGTTCGGGTCGGTTTTTTAGGCAAGACCGAGTCCGAGCCCGAAATTCCGGTCTTCACATTTGGAGATCCGAGACCGAGACCGACTTCGAGATAAAAAGCCCGCCTGAGTCGGTCTTGCTTGACTCGGGCCGATCTCGGTCCATTACCGAAATTTTCAATCCAAATTAAAAAAAAAAATGTCCGAATTTTCACCAAATTTAGAACATACAAACACAATAAATCAAGTATCAAATATACAATCCAAACACACATTATAAATATAGAACATACAATCCAAACACACATGGAGACTTTGTGAGTTGTTGTATACTACTATACTTGTATAGTATATATAGTATTATGTATTAGGTTTTTAGGCAACTCGGGCCGGACCGGTCCTAATCGGGAATTTCGGGAAAAAACCCGAACCCGAGCCCAATCCCGACTTTAGAGGAAAAAACCCGCCCGCTCGGTCTCGGTCCTAGTCGGTCTCGGTCTTAGTCGGGCCGGTCTCGGGCCGGTCTCGGGCCAACCAGTATTTTTTGCTCACCCCTACACCCGCGAATGTCACTCGCGGATAGGATATACATCCATGAATGACATTTGTGCGTGATATTTTTTATGTTCACATGTAAATCTCATTCGTGAGTAGATATATTTTGTATTTTTTTGAAACTAAAAAAAATTCCGTATTTATTTATATTTTTAGGTACACGTTGATAAAAAATTCATTAGTCTTCTGTCAATGTAAATGAGAAATTAAATTGATGGTGGACATTGAATAGTAGAAGTAGCTATCAACACTCTCGCTGTCACTCCCTGAGTCAAGATTTCTGGCTCTATGGTCGGGTCGGGTGGGTGGGTGGGTGGGCAGGAAATTTCCTCGTGCTTTTAAATTTTTAATGATTCTCGAATCTACAGTAAACGTGTGTAGTTTTCGGATTTAAGCTCTTTTAGATTTTTTTTTTTGGCCAATCTCTTCTAGATGATTCATAGGCACTTTAATGAATTTCGATCCTCGTAGAGGCTTGTTTGGTAAGGTTGTAATTTTTACTGTGAAAAAATTTCTACTTATAGTTTATGATATTTTAATTATAGTTATGATTATATTCATAATTATTATATTTATATAATAATTATTGAATATTAATATATACTTAATAATAGAAGTAAGATTTTTACTTTCAGATTTCAGAAATTCAAATGATATTAATATTGAATGATATCAAAGTTAATGATATCAAAGTTAATATTGAATTGTGTTAATGTTAATATTTTTGTTATTTGCAACCTAAATTTATGTATTTATTAATATAATATTCATGGTATTTCATTACTTTCACATGTGATAATGAGTATGAATATACTGATAAAACCGTGGTTAATAACTCTGATTATATATATGATTATGATATTAAAAATTATATCTGTAATTATTATGATTATAGTATATAACTTAAAAATATAATATTTGTCATACATACACAATATACCTTAACTATTGTTAATTCTATTTTTATCCATAATTATGGGTCCAAAATTGATACTTTTACAAAATACAAATTTAATAATACATTCCTTCCAATTTAAATTACCTTCCATATTATAACAAAGTGTTTAAGTCAGGTCTTTTTTTTTTATCTTCTTTATAATCTTACATTACGATGTATCAAATTATTCGTATACAGAGTTTATATTCTTAATTGAGTGGGCTTCTCACTCACTGATTTATTTTTTTCTCCAATAATATGTGACTTATTCTATTTAGCATGTTATAGTTTATACGGTAGGAGAAGGCCCGTTTGGCGTCATAATAATGGAGTTACAGACTGGCAACTAACGAAAGGATGATATTGGATAGTATTTGCATATTCCGGGTAAATATTCATGAGATCAAAGTATAAGGACTAAGTTTATCATTTCGTGAGTAGGGGACAGGTCATGGTAGTTATGGCCCATAACTTATGGGCTTCTTAGCATATACGAGTTACGGAAAATTCTATTGAAATGACAATGAATACTTTTAAAACTATATTCTCATCGTAAAAAAATAGAATATTATTCAAAATTTTCACCAAAATATACACCAATTAATAATCAAATACCAAAATGTCATCGGTTTCAAAATAAATACGAATCTATACCTACCCATAACTACCAGTCGCGAATAGAATATTTTAACTTTACCGTTAGTTCCATATGCAATTACTAGTTCCACTCGCGACTGCATAAAAGCAAGATGATGAGTCTACATGAGAGATAATTATCGTGTCAATTTTTTCTAACTTTCCAAACTAACTTTTGACTCTCTTTCCTCCTCAAGTAGAAAGATGTGTTACATAACTATTTTCTCATCAAGTATTATTTTGACTTTTCCAAAAATTCAATTTTTTCTCACTTTCCAAACTAACTTTCGACTATCTTTCCTCGTCAAGTAGAAAGATGTGTGACATAACTTTGTTTCTTCATCAAGTATTATTTTGAATTTTACAAAAATCCATTCAAATCATTAAATTATACAGATAGATAACATTATTAAGAAGTGTCACCCGCGACTAGAGCCGACAACGATGCGCTGAAAAACTCATAACCATAATTATAACCGTTACTATTTAATATGTTAACCGTATCATTATGATGCGGTGTCGGTGGGTATAACTCAAATACCATAACCATTATGGGTAGAAAATTCATATCCATAACTGCACCGCACCATAATGATATAGTTACCATATTAAACAGTAACCAGTTATAAGTTATTATATAAATATAATAATTATTCATTATTAATAAACTAATATATACTAAATATAATTGAAGTTGCATATATTATTAATATACTAATGTTGTTAATGTTTCATCAGTGTTAATGTTGAATTTTAATGTTAAGTGGTGTGAATATTAAAGTTAAATGATGTTAGTGTTATATATTTTTATTGTTGGTAATATAGATTTATGTATTTTTTAAAATAAGATTTTAGGTCTTTTATTATATTACATGTGTGGAATGTATATGTATACAGGTAAAACTATGATTAATAACCACAATTATTTTAATGGTTATGGTATTGGAAATTATACTCGTAATGGTTATGGTATGTGGTTTAAAAATATGGTATTTGTCATACATGTATCGTACCCTAACCATTAACAACCCTAATTCACTGTTTAAACAGTAATATTTACTGTTCAAAATACTATTTGAAAATTTTTGTATCGTATGTAGAGTTATTTACGTACCGTATTATACAGTCAGTCTAAAAGTCAAAAATTAACGCATAGTAAGCGTCATTTAATTCGTAATTAAATTATTTACGCACCGTAATTTTTTTGATTTTTTTTTGAGTAAGTACATAATTAAATTTACCACCTAATGCGTTTAATTATTTCAGTCAAATTATGGTGTAAACGATGTTAGGTTACAAAATCACTGTATTTCCAATCCAAAAAATTACCCTAGATAGATAATTGAATTACGACATAAATGACGTTAACCGTGTTGAGTTTGGACTTACATTGTATGAGTTATATTTTTTAAGTAAAATTTTCATATCTCAACTTACGGCATGCCGTACAGGCAATCCGTAAATCCAAATTTAATATTTTTTACATAATTTGAATCGCAATTAAAATATCTACTTACTATAATTTTTTTAATAGATACATAATTTTATTTTTAATTAAACATCGAGTCGTCATTATGAAAGATTTTTAAAAAAAAAAACAAAAAAAGACAGCAGATTGGGCGCCTATTAAATAGGAAAAAAGACACCAGATTGGGTGTCATATGAATAGGCGCCACCCTAGGATGCGCGTATTGCCAATACGCGCATCCCGGGGTGCGCGTATACCTATTTTTCAAAATATTTTTTTTCTATACTTACTTTTCTAAAAAAAAAACTAAAATACTTAGTTTTTAAAAATAATCTGTATCTTTAGAACATTTGTAGAAAATTCATGCAACTCGAGATTATAGTTGTTAGAGGTGTATTAGCAATTGGTTCTTCGGAGATGAGATTGATTGCTTATTTAGGATCCATTTTAACTATTTACCATTTATATTTGGGTATTAATTAATTATTCACTTATACTGACTCATTTTTTTAATTACTTATATTTAATAATTTTATTTTTTTATTCAAATCAAAATTTATCGTTAGAACAAATTTTGTTTTTTTAGTTCAATTTGTGTTTTGTACGTAATTGTATATGAGTTCAAGTTATAAAAATAGTATTTTCTAAAATAAAATTAAAGTATTTGCTTTTAAATTATCCAACAAAGACGAAAAATAACATACAAATAATTAATTAATTAACAGAGTGATAATTAATTTAAAATATAAATAATTACAAAAAATAAAGAAAGTAAAATGTAATAGTAAATTAGTAAGTACTTAATCATTTGTACTATCTTATTCTTATCAATCTAATCGGATAAGTATTTTCTGTTGATTCACGCTTCCCAATTCACGATCAAAGACCCATCCTCGATTTACGTCTTCATCTTCATCCTCACTTACAAGCTTCTGATTCTCGGGATTATTCACCGTTTCTTCTTCTGACAGCTCCCATATAAACTCTCTCTACACAGTCGTTCATCATCAATTACGCCAATCGAGTATCCTATTATCTGATCGACGATGCATCCTGATTCGGAGGCCAGTCAGCGCATCGCCCGTATCGCTGCTCATCTTCAACCCGTTTCCGAGGTTTGATTTGATCTTATTCTTGATTCTGCAGCTCGAATTGATGAATTTCGACCTTTTGGGCGGCAATTTGGTTTTCTGATTAAATTCTCTTCTGCAATAATAGATGGATGGAAGCTCAGGTTTGAGGAGGGCGAATTGCCGTGCAAAAGGGGCAACGCCTGGGTTTAAAGTTGCGATTTTAGGGGCAGCTGGAGGGATCGGGCAGCCCCTGGCGATGCTGATGAAGATGAATCCTCTTGTTTCGGTTCTTCACCTGTATGATGTTGTGAATACTCCTGGGGTCACTGCTGATATCAGCCATATGGATACTGGCGCCGTTGTAAGTTTTCCTTCTTTGTCTGTATTACGAACTGTCGAATGAATAAATTTGCTTTTATTGGATATAATCCTGATTAAAGCGAGAAACTTGAGCATAATGACATTCAATTGGAGGTCTTTCAGAATTCATAATCTCAATATTGAGTTTCTTGTCTGATAAGTTACTGCTGGTAGAACACTAGTCTTTCGAGTAGAGGCTAGAAACAATGTAGCTGCATGTTGTTGTTATTTCATACAGATTAAATGGTATAACTTTGTTGCGGCCAGAAAGAATAGACTTAAAAATTAAGGAGATGACAGACGAAGAAGCTCGAGTTTGCCAGATTGCTAATACTTTGTCAACCAAGTGGATAAATCTTATGATGTATAAATTGTTGCAATTTAGGCTTGAACAGAAATATATGGAAGTCCTGAAGTAAAGAACTAAAGTTCTACATTTGGCTCCCTTTTAATGTGTATATATATGATTTTTCATCATTAGAGAAGATATGTCTTCATATATAATTAATAAAAAGACATATCCATCTACCAATTCATCAAAAAAATAAGATTATGTATATGTGTTGAAGTCTGACTAAAATACCACACCGGTTGGTATACACAAAAATAGGTACCATATATACAACAAGGTTACCTCCTCTTATCACCAATTGATTTTAGGATGGAACCCAAGTTGTATAATGTGGTTACTATTTGGGTATGGCTCGGCCCCGATATTAAAGTTAACATGGTATCAGAGCTCGGTTCCGTTTGACGGTGTTGGGTTATATCCCGTTGTGGGTACCTGATGTGGGTTTGTTGTGTCTCGTTTACTCCACATACCAGAGTTCGGGTCGGGCCTGGACGTGAGAGGGGATTTGTTGAGTCCCAACCCGTCTGGATTAAATGTGTCGGTGTCGTGCCTTTAAAAATACGAGTCGTCACAGTGCATGGGAGTGTTGAAGTCCACTGTGACTAAAATACCACACCGGTTGGTATACACAAAATTAAACACCATATATACAACAAGACTACCTCATCTTATCACCAATTAGTTTTAGGATGGAACCCAAGTTGTATAATGTGATTGCTATTTGGGTGTGGCTCGGCCCCGATATTAAATTTAACAATATGTTCATAGTCGAACCTAGGGACCCGTATCTTGTTGTGGAACTAAATCTCTAACTTGCAAATTCAGGTACGTGGATTTCTGGGACAGCAGCAGCTAGAGAATGCTCTTACAGGAATGGACCTTGTCATAATTCCTGCTGGTGTCCCCAGAAAACCTGGAATGACAAGAGACGATCTTTTCAAGATCAATGCTGGAATCGTGAAGACACTTTGTGAGGGAATCGCTAAATGCTGCCCAAAATCAGTTGTCAACATTATCAGCAACCCCGTTAACTCCACTGTTCCAATAGCTGCCGAAGTTTTCAAGCAAGCAGGCACTTATGATCCTAAGCTACTCTTGGGTGTAACAATGCTCGATGTTGTTAGAGCAAACACCTTTGTGGTATAATCATTTTTTTTTTAAATAGATTTACATTTTGTATCTATGATTTTGAACATGCTATGTTTTGTTGTTTGTTGCAGGCAGAAGTATTAGGTCTTGATCCCAGGGAAGTTTCTGTTCCTGTTGTTGGAGGTCATGCAGGTGTTACTATTTTGCCTCTCTTGTCTCAGGTTTGTCATTTTATCTTTTCCAATGCTTATAGGATATATATATATATATAAAGATGCTTATAATATATCTATCCATACTATTTTTAAAGTGTAATTCGGGGTAATAGACTCGACCTTTACTTCCAGTATTGCAACTACAACATATCCCCACATTCACAAGCAAAGATATCAACGGCTAGGCTAAGTTAACTTCAATGTATACAACATGATGCACTATTTTTTTATAATAACTTCTGTTAGGTATTGGAGTCTGATTATGTATTAATGTACGCGTCTCGCGGTTCGGGGCGCTGCTCCGAACCCATAGACTGTACTGTATTTCTCCATGTATACGTATTTTGTAACAGTGACCATCATTAATATATTTTGCCAAACCGCGTGGAGGTTACCCAATTGGGTGTTACCACGAAAAACAGTCTTTTTCTTCTCTTCCTTTCCTCTCTGGAAAACTGAGTTGCTTCTCAATTTCTTCATCAAATTGAGTTGCTTCTCAATTTCTTCATTTTCTGCAGGTCAAGCCTCCATGCTCTTTCACCCCGCAAGAAATCGACTACTTGACAGACCGCATTCAAAACGGTGGCACTGAAGTTGTTGAGGTAGCATTCTATCAATCATCATTGCAATTCTTAGCTGGTTCATAAATTCACTGTTCTTATTTCATGGGTATTGTTGAGATCAGGACTAATATGCAATCTGGAACTTCTTCAGGGTCTTTCTTTATCAGTTTCTTATTCATTGGACATATTCTATTGTTTTATTTGTTGTTGGACCATGTTGTTATTTCCGTATTGTTTAGGGTGTATTAACTGATTATTTTAGATTAGGTTAATATTAAAGGGTGAGAGGTGTCCAGATGAAGGAACACACCTCTGTGATCCCCAAGTCTGCGCCTCCTTTCTTCAAACCGTTCTCTTCGTTTTCTCTGTGTTCTAGGATTTTCTGATTTCCTTGCTAAGGAAATCCTAGTTTTGTCATGGTATCAGAGCGATAAAGGCGATTCTTGCCTTCTGTTATCCTCTTCCTCTTTGAATCGGACATTGAGGTACTCTGTTGTTGTTCTTTCATCTATTTTTTCTGAAATCAGGAACAGTGCGATAATCTCAGTCGCGGTAAGTTTTGGCTGTTTTTATCTGGTTTATATCTGTTCTTGTTTGAATATCCCTGTTATTCTGGGTTATTTCTTGGTTCGTGGCGATTAATCGGGATCTTGGTGAAAGTGTTCCTTCAAACGGTTCGTCTGCCCCTATATGTTCCTATCCTGGAACATTCTTGGTAATATCTACGCCTATCTTGATCTGTTGATCTTTGTTATCTGATCTGAAGGTTTGTATCGATTCGTTTGGCGGTGTTTTTGTATATGCGAGATTTTTCTGCTGGCTGTTGTTGGTTGAGATTATCTGTTATTAGCTGTTGTTGCTTGTGAATATCTGTTGATTGATTGTATTGAATATGGCTGAGGAGAAACCCATCGCGGAGGCAAGGAAACTTGCCACCGATGAGGCTAACCATGATGCCTTGGCTGTGGTTGATTCGCACCATCCTCTTTATTTGCATGCTAGTGATAATCCCAGCGTGAGTATGATTTCTGTCACTCTAACCGGTCCTGAAAATTATGCAATGTGGAGTAGGGCTATCCGATTTACTCTTTTGGGCAAAAATAAACTCGGTTTTATCACTGGAACATGCATGAAAGAAAATTATGATGTTGCTTTTCACCATCTGTGGGATAGATGTAATGCTGTTGTTCTTGGTTGGATTATAAATTCTGTTGCTAAAGATCTTGGAAATGGATACATGTATTGTGAGAATGCTCTTTTTGTGTGGAAAGATCTTAAGGAAAGATTTGATAAGATCAGTGGTCCTAGGGCATATCAGATTGCGCTTGAAATTACTATGACTCGTCAAGGTTTAGATTCCATATCTACGTTCTTTACTAGATTGAGATTATTGTGGGCCGAGTATGATGCTGCTGCTGCTTTACCCCACATAGAAGGGGATGATTTTAAAAAGCATATTGAGCATAAAGAAAATCAAAAGCTGTTTCAATTTTTGATGGGTTTGAATGAGAATTATTCTGGGGTGAGAAGTCACCTATTGCTTTGGAATCCTTTACCATCTGTAAACCAGGCTTATAATTTGTTGATTCAGGATGAAAGCCAGAGAGGAATCACATCAGCAATGAATGCTTCTGTTGGTTCCTCTTCTGCAAATGTTTCCTTTAATATTGAAAAATCAAAAGGAAACCCGAATCTTGAATGTTCCCATTGTCATAAGAAAGGGCATACTATAGAAAGATGCTATGCTAGAGGTTGCGATTATTGTAAGAAAAAAGGACATGCAAAGGATAATTGTTTCAAATATAGAGATTTTCTGAAAACAAAAGGTTCAAATATAAAAGCAAATGCCACTTCTACTGACAATGGGAACTTCAATTCTAATGGTCCCAAACAATTTGCTAATGAATCTTCTGCTAGTTCTAATGTGACAGGTTCAGTCACTCTGACTCGAGAGCAATTTGACAAGTTGCTGCAAACCGTGGGTCAAGCAGGCAGCACTGTGATTACAGCAGGTGCTACCGCTTCCATGGACAATCAAGTCAATTCTGCTGGTATATTCTCTAATTCTGTTTTTTTATATAATCAGGATAGTTGGATCTTAGATACAGGAGCAACAAACCACATGACCAACAGAAATGATTGGTTATGTGGGGAAAAGGTTGCCACTGGAACTAAGGTCCAACTACCCAATGGAGAGTATACTATGGTTGAAAGTGTTGGGAATCTGAATTTTTTGCATGACAAAAGGTTGCAAAATGTGTTGTATCTTCGTGATTTTAAGCATAATCTGTTGTCGATTTCAAAGCTTACTAAGGAATTAAATTGTTCTGCAACTTTTTTTCCTAAGTATGCTATCCTGCAGGACCTCTCAAATGGGAGGGTCTTGGGGACTGGCACTGAAGAATCTGGACTATATTTTTTTAAATCTGCCAAGATTCAGTCTGGACCTACTGTGTTGACATCTGTTGCTGAGAATGTTATGTTATGGCATAGGAGATTTGGACATGCTTCTTTGAAAGCCTTGCAACATGTATCTTCTTTAGATTTACCTAAGAATGATGTTCTGAATTTAGGCGATTGTCATGTTTGTCCTAAATCCAAAATAATAAGAAAATCGTTTCCCATATCTGAATCAAGAGCTGATACTTCATTTGATCTTATGCATGCTGATGTTTGGGGACCGTACCAAGATTTTACTCATGATAATAAACGATATTTTTTGACTCTGATTGATGATTTCTCTCGTGTAACTTGGGTTCATTTGATGCAATTCAAGTCTGATGTTTTTATAGTCCTGAAAACCTTTATCAATATGATTGAGACTCAGTTTAAAAAGAGGATTAAGTGTTTCAGGACTGATAATGGAAAAGAGTTCTTTAATGAAAATGTGAACAAACTCTTTCAAGAAAAGGGTATTGTTCACCAGAGCAGCTGTCCCTATACCCCCCAACAAAATGGGAGGGCCGAGAGGAAACACAGGCACCTGTTAGAGGTTGCCAGGGCGTTGAAAATTCAGGCATCGATACCGAATATTTTTTGGGGAGAATGTGTTTTAACAGCCTGTTATCTGATAAATTTGATGCCTTCTAAGATTTTAGGAGGGAAATCTCCTCTTGGAATACTAAATGGAAAAGAACCCAAGGTAAGTCATCTCCGTACTTTCGGCTGTTTATGTTATGCTAAGAGTACGATGGTAGTAGACAAGCTGGCCTCCAGGGCAATCCCATCCGTTATGATGGGATACTCTGAGACTCAAAAGGGGTACAGGTTATATGATATAAATGAAAAGAAATTTTTTGTTAATAGAGATGTTCAATTTGATGAAAATGTATTCCCTTTTGAGAATGGTAAGCTTGACCCGTTGCCCGTATCTCTTCAGCTCTATGACGATTCTGATTCCAGGGATGTATGTTGTTGGCCTGAGTCAACTGAAACTGAGGAAAACAGAATCGACATAGCTGAAACTCCAAATGATGAGTCTCAACAGAGACCTGATGGAGATAACCCATATGATGAATCAGTTATTGATTCTGATGGAAATGATGATCCTGTCATTCATAGGTCCCCTGTTCCTACTACAAGTAGAACAGGTCGGACTATTAAGCCTCCTATTTGGATGAAGGACTATCAGGTTTCTAATGTCTCTCATTGTCATTCAATTGATAAATATGTTTCATATGACGGATTATCTGATGAGTATCAATGCTATTTGAGTTCTGTTTCTTCACTTAGTGAACCTGATAAGTTTTCTGAGGCTGTGAAAGACAGGGCCTGGGTTCAGGCAATGGAGGAGGAGATTCAAGCCCTCGAGGAAAATAAGACCTGGGATCTGGTACCGCTTCCAAAGGGTAAGTCTCTCATTGGTTGTAAATGGGTGTATAAATTGAAGTATAAATCGGATGGGAGTCTAAGTAGATATAAGGCCAGATTAGTCGCAAAGGGGTATAATCAGAAATATGGGATTGACTATTTTGAAACCTTCTCTCCTGTTGCGAAAATGAACACAGTTCGAACTATTTTAGCCCTTGCCTCGATTTATAAATGGCCCCTCTATCAAATGGATGTTTACAATGCTTTTTTACAAGGGGATCTTGATGAGGAAGTTTATATGCAGTTGCCTGATGGTTTTAGTAAGAATGACAACAATCTGGTTTGCAAGTTAAAAAAGTCTCTTTACGGGCTAAAACAGGCTAGTAGGCAGTGGAATGTTAAATTGTGTAATGCCCTTCTGAATGCTGGCTATGTTCAATCCAAGCTTGACTATTCTTTATTTACAAAGCATGATGGAAATCAGATTGTTGTTTTGCTTGTATATGTGGATGACTTGCTGATATCTGGAAATAGTGAAAAACTGATTACTGATTTGAAGCATGTGTTGGAATCAAGTTTTAAGATGAAAGATTTGGGTGAGCTAAGATATTTCTTAGGCATTGAGATTGCTAGGTCTGAAAAGGGTCTTGTTCTCTGCCAAAGAAAATATGCGCTTGAGTTAATATCTAGTGTTGGACTTTCGGGTGGAAAAACATCCAAAACTCCTATGGAGGTGAATCTGAAACTTACCAGTAGGAAGTATGATGATCACCTCCATATGAATGAGGATGACAAACCCCTAGATGATGTATCCTTATATAGGAGACTGATAGGGAAATTATTGTACTTGTCCATCACTAGACCAGATATATCATATGCTGTGCAAAACTTGAGTCAATACATGCAGGATCCAAAGGATTCTCATTTAGCCGCTGCGATAAGAGTGATCAGGTATGTAAAACGAGAACCAGGTAAAGGTATTTTGATGTCATCTGATTCTGAAACAAGTTTGATTGCATACTGCGATTCAGATTGGGCCAGTTGTGTTGAAACTCGAAAATCTGTGACTGGATTCTGTGTTCTATTGGGTAAATCTGTTATTTCTTGGAAAGTAAAGAAACAGAACACAGTTTCTAAGTCATCAGCTGAGTCTGAATATCGTAGTATGGGATCTTGTCTGTCTGAAATTATTTGGTTGAGAAGATTGTTGACTGAGCTGGGTTGTTCTCAGCACAATCCTGTTGCATTATTTTGTGATAATAAAGCTGCTATTCAGATTGCAAATAATCCCGTGTTTCATGAGAGAACAAAGCATATTGAAATAGATTGCCATTATATCAGAGAAAAATTGCTTGAGAAAATTGTGGATCTCCGATATATTAGAACAGGTGATCAGATTGCTGATATATTCACAAAGGCTCTTGGAAATCAACAACACTTTCTACTCTGTGGAAGACTTGGAATGAAAAACATATTTGCCAATCAAGAAGAAATAAGCCAGGAACTTCCAGATTGAGGGGGTGTGTTGAGATCAGGACTAATATGCAATCTGGAACTTCTTCAGGGTCTTTCTTTATCAGTTTCTTATTCATTGGACATATTCTATTGTTTTATTTGTTGTTGGACCATGTTGTTATTTCCGTATTGTTTAGGGTGTATTAACTGATTATTTTAGATTAGGTTAATATTAAAGGGTGAGAGGTGTCCAGATGAAGGAACACACCTCTGTGATCCCCAAGTCTGCGCCTCCTTTCTTCAAACCGTTCTCTTCGTTTTCTCTGTGTTCTAGGATTTTCTGATTTCCTTGCTAAGGAAATCCTAGTTTTGTCAGGTATGCTTTCTTTTTGAAAATATTGCAATTTCTTATTAACAAATGAACCATGTCTCTTCAGGCAAAAGCTGGAGCCGGTTCTGCGACTCTGTCAATGGTTAGTTTAGTCCTTTTGTTTATTGTATTCTTGTTCTAATGTCAAAATGCCATCTAAACTGCTCAAATCTTGATGAAATTCCCAGGCATATGCTGCAGTGAAATTTGCAGACGCATGCCTCCGTGGTCTCAGGGGTGATGCAGGTATCGTTGAATGTGCCTTTGTCGATTCTCAGGTATCTTCCAGTTTCAAAATCATTTATTTACTTCTACCTTGCATTTTATTTACTTCTAATCTCTTCCTCTACCATTTATGATTTGGTAAAATTGGATTCATTCAAATTTACAGGTGACAGAACTTCCGTTCTTCGCTAGCAAAGTACGTCTTGGAAGAGCCGGAGCTGAAGAGATCTTTTCGCTTGGTCCATTGAATGAATATGAAAGGTTCGGTTTCAATCCCTACGGCTAATTGATTGAGTAGAACTATTGCTCTTTTTTGAAGAAAGGTTTTAAGTTTAAACTTTCTGTCAATAGAGTTGGGTTGGAGAAGGCAAAGAAGGAACTTGCAGGAAGCATTGAGAAGGGCGTTTCCTTCATCAGGAAATGAGAATAAGCCTCTGAAAATCTGAGTTCACTCAAAATCCAAAATTTTCAAGTCAAATAATTTGGTTCTTGAATTAGGAAGTAGTGAGTTTCTTTCTCATGGCATGTAGTTGGTTGAAATTTGGGGTAACAATTTTTCAAATAAATTAAGCATTAGATTTGTTCTTCCAAATTCTGGGCTTTTAAGATACACAAAATAAGCATTTTACAAATCAAGTACTTTATAAAGATAGATTGGCTGTATTATGATGTAAGCCTGGGCTTGAAAGTTGGTGTCCAATTCTTTTAATCAACTGATGATGAAAGCTAATTTTTTTTGGCCAAAGACAACATTCATTTAATTACTCATAACCAAAGGTCCGATAATCCAATACACATAAAGATACTAAACATGATGGTAAATTAACAACCCAATTGTTTGGACAAAGTCCCCACTTAGATTCCGATGCAACCCAATGGGCGCACCTATTCGCCTCCCTACGAACAAACCTCCAATGGATCCGTGGTATGGATCGTGCTTTCTCCAAGATGTCCGCTAGGATGTTCCGAAGCTCCCAATCTTTGTCCGCGTTCCCTTCTTATAGATGGTTGATTACTTGTTGCGCATCCGACTCGATTGTCATTTCGGGTCATCCATTGTGACACGCCAACTCCGTTGCTTGGAGAATCGCTCTCGCCTCAAATGCCTTTGCACTCGTCCCTATCCCGGTTGAGTTCCAGTCCCTAACCACCACCCCCGTGCCTCATTTACCAGTTTGGTAGTCCCATGCCGCGTCACAATTCAACTTCAACCCCCCCCCCCCCCCTCCGCGGACGTTCCCATACATGGACGACGGCCTCGGGAACTCGGGTCGGTTGGGCAACCACTCTATTCCTCGCTTCCCACATTCCCTCGACCATGGCTATGATGGTTCGTGTGGTGACCTCGGGCCTCGGGTTGTCCTCCGTGTAAGCGGCTCAACATCTTTCCTTTCACACCTCCCAGGCTATCGTCTCCCCTACTAGCCTTCGTATGATGAAAGCTAATGACATTGCCTTTTTTTTGGGCTTCAAAAACATAAATTCAGAATAGAAAAAAAAAAAAAACATAATTATTTATATGTTAATTAGCTAAATTAACCTTGTTGGATTTTTTCCAATTGGTAATTGTAAAAGGAAGAAGGGGCCATATTAAATTTTGGAGTGAGGAGAGACCATTTGTTCCATAGCAACTCTTCCATGAATAAATAACTTTAATGTAACAAATTGTGTATAACGCGTGCGTATCTATCAATAAATTTATTATGTTAAATTTACTAAATATGAATGTAAAAATAAATTTATTATGTTAAATTTACTAAATATGATTGTAAATATGAATACGTTGCGTGATAACATCAATCAATTTATAATGTTAAATTTATTAAATATGAATGTGTTGCGTTTATAAATATGATACTGATTTTTTTCGTCTGCAGTTATATAGTTATATATTAATATTGTATAATATTAAGTTTAGACTTTAGACAGTTATATATACACATGCAAAATTTAT
Organism: Chamaenerion angustifolium; assembly: GCA_946814005.1. NCBI lineage: Eukaryota > Viridiplantae > Streptophyta > Magnoliopsida > Myrtales > Onagraceae > Chamaenerion > Chamaenerion angustifolium. Next base: position 2,674,738 of record OX328281.1, read on the forward strand.
ATAAAAAAATATTAAACTGATTATACTTTAAAGAATTTTTTTAAAAAGTATGCACTGTGCAACTTTTTTTTGAAAAAGTAAGTATAGTGAAAAAATATTTAGCAAAATGTATATATACGCTACTAGGGGTAGCGTTTTTCAAAAAACGCTGCTTAGGGTAGCGTTTTTATAAATTTCGCTACGCCTAGTAGCGATTTATTTTGTTTTTTTACGGTTTTTTTTGACGATTTGATGTTTAATTTAAAAATAAAATCAAAAAAATTACAGTAAGTAGATATTTTAATTTCGATTCAAATGATGCAAAAAATATTAAATTTGGACTTACGGATTGACGGTAGGCTCTGCCGTAAGTTGAGATATGAAAATTTTACTTAAAAAAAATATAACTCATACCCTGTAAGTCTAAACTGACCACGGTGAACGTCATTTATGTCGTAATTCAATTATCTACCTAGGGTAATTTTTTTGATTAGAAATACAATGATTTTGTAACCTAACATCGCTTGTCTTAAAATTTGACCGAAATAATCAAATGCATTAGGTGAGAAATTTAATTACGTACTTACTCAAAAAAAATTAAAGTGAATAGATAATTTAATTACAAATTAAATGACGCTAACTAGACGTTAATGTTTTGCTTTTAGACTGACCGTATAATACAATACGTAATTTACTTCGTATTATATTGTATTATACGGTCAGTCTAAAAGTAAAATATTAATGTCTAGTTAGCGTCATTTAATTCGTAATTAAAATATCTACTCACTTTAATACTTAATTCAAATGTTTTTTAGTATGTACATAATTAAATTGCTCACCTAATACATTTAATTATTTCGGTCAAATTTTAAGACAAGCGATGTTAGGTTACAAAATCATTGTATTTCTAATCAAAAAAATTACCCTAGGTAGATAATTGAATTACGACAAATGACGTTCACCGTGGTTAGTTTGGACTTACAGGGTATGAGTTATATTTTTTTAAGTCAAATTTTCATATCTCAACTTACGGCAGAGCCTACAGTCAATCCGTAAGTCCAAATTTAATATTTTTTGCATCATTTGCATCGAAATTAAAATATCCACTTACTGTAATTTTTTAAAAAATTTTAAAATTTATTTTAAAATTAAATATTAAATCGTCAAAAATTAAGTCGCTACTAGGGGTAGCAAAATTCATAAAAACGCTACCCCTAGTAGCGTTTTTTAAAATAAAAAAATGCTACTCCCAGTAGCATATATATACATTTTGCTAAATATTTTTACAGTATACTTACTTTTTCAAAAAGAATTTGCACAGTGCATACTTTTTAAAAAAATTCTACTTTGAAGTATAAGTTCAAATATAAGATCAATCGTTCATCCGATAAACTTTGTGTTATATTATCCTCATTATTATATAATTTTGAAATTGTTAACCGTTAAATGAACATGTTAGGTCGTGTCATGTCATGTCTCTCCTTCTACCTTTTTCTTTTCCCAACATATCACCTTTTTCCTTTCTCTCACACATTTATACAGTCACATAGATTATTTGTACAGTACAACACTGAAACAATGAGATCTTTATTTGCAGTACAGCATGGAGTTTGGACATGTATGCAAATTAAAATAAGGAATAAAGGGAGCAAAATGAATTCTTATAGGGACTTTTGATAAATTTGGAAAGCTCAAGACGAATGGGATGGTTTTGTCCGCAAGGGTCCAAATGTGATGGTGACACATTTGTAAGTAAATTCAAAGTTCACGGGCTAAGGCAACCAAAACATCTACCACATGCAAACCCTAGCTAGATAGCTATGCTACACTTCTAGCAAAATAGGAATACACATTATACAAAAATTGTATTCGTATTAAATTTTAATTATACGATAATATAATAATATTTTTGTGGTATATTCATTTTTAAGTTTCAAATCATGCACTCACGCACAATATGACATAATAACACTATAATACATAAATATTTGTATGTGCCATGTGTTAAGATGATTTAAGAGTATACCGATCGCATTCGCTCACAAGTTCGGACTTTTGAGACAGTTGGTTAAAGCGTACGTCTTAAGTCTCACATGGTATCAGAGCGCGCAGGTTCAAATCCTGACGACGTTGAAAATATTGATACACCCCCATTAAAGTTTGAGGTCGGGCACAAAGCCATAGGTAACCGATGTTTACCGATGTTCATAAACATCTGTTTAAGGGGGGATGTTAAGATGACTTAAGAGTATACCGATCGCCTTCACTCACGTTCAGACTTTTGAGATTAGTTATAAATGTATTTGTGTTTTATATTATCTTACACATTATGAATATAAAAACTTGCGTAACTTTATTCACTTTAGTTATAAAAACTTGCGTAACTTTCTCTATATTTTGAACATGCAAGCGTATTGTCGTGTTACAACGTGACATGATATTTTTATGTAATTGTGTAAGCGTGTTTATCGTGTTGCAACACGCAACATGATATGTTCGTGTTATTGTATTTGTGTCGTGTAACATTCATAATTTATGTTCACTCTAAATAAATTAATTTCTTACCATATGGGTTGAGATCAAAGTCTGACTTCTTTCAATACTATTACTGATATAAAAATCAGATGATTAATTAATTTCTTTAGAGTGAACGAAAAGTCAAAATTTGCGTAAAAATCATGTTCGTAAATTTTTTTGGTTCAATTCAAATTTTAACCAAAACTCCCTGAAAAGTTGCATTATTATATCATAAATTTATCTCTCTCTCCCCTAGACAAGTAGATTATATTAAGTCATTTTCAGTCCCCCATCTTTACACAAATATGAAAGTGAAATGAAACCACCTTAGTTCCCCATCCTTACACAAATATGAAAGTGAAATGAAACCACCTTCTCCAGGACATTGATTAAAGCACTGAGTCAGTGCAGTGGGATCATCACTGAAGAAATTAAAGCAAAGGGCTTCTGCTATGGAAGAAACAGAGGTTTTGCAGAGAAGAGTGAAAAGCAAAAGAAGAAGCAGAGCAATGATGAAGAAGATAAGGCTTCCAATTGACTAAATGGAGAAAAGAAAAACACACAACAATCTCACTGTACAACAAATTACAAAAAAAGGAAGCAAAAAAAACACTCAAAAAAAAGATAAAAAAACTAACCTGAATTACTTCAATACTTAGTAAAATACGCCACTTTTCAAATGCTAAGAAGATCAGGCGTCGGGGAGTTCGTCTCTAACTGTTGTTCATTCTCTTTCGATGGTGACTCGTGAGCTGAGCCTTGTGGGTCAGTAAGTTTGGGATCATCCGGCTTTGAATTTGCAGGCCTTGGTCTCTCGGTGAGGATCTGGACGACTTCTCTCATGGTGGGTCGCTCAACAGCTTGTTCTTCCACGCAGAGCATGGCTACGTAGAAAACATGCATGGCCTCATGGAGAGGGACCAAAGGCAGCCTCGGGTCAAGGACCTTCTTGACTTCCTCCTTCCTCGAGTTGGTCATTTTGCGAACCCATTGGACTATGTCGACCCCGTCTCCAAATTCTCCAACGGGTTTTCGGCCGCACACTAGCTCAAGCAAGACAACTCCAAAACTGTACACGTCACTCTTCTCATCCACCTTCAAGGTATACGCATACTCTGCAATTATAAATAAGAATATTCAGTAAATAGATCATTATGGTGTGTGGGTGGCGTTAAAAGACAAGGAGATTTTAATGTAAGGTTGTCAAATCGTCTTTAATAGGATGGAGAGAAAACGAACTCTACCATAATGAAAGAAAGAATCAAGAACTAACATTTAAGTCACCTGAATGTCAACATTTTGATATAAATGCAAGATTCGAACACACCAGTCAACTGTCAGTTCATCCAATCAATCGAAAGCATAATTTCATCAACAAAACATATATACTGACTCCACAGTAGGAAACTTTAGGTACTTTCATTTAACAAATTAATGATTACACCTACTGTTGATCTGATCCATAACATACCTGGTGCAATGTACCCGTATGAGCCGGCTATTGCGGACATGCATTCCGATGTGCCCGAGTCTTGCAAGAACTTAGCGAGGCCAAAATCCGCCACGTGGGCCTCTAAATTGGAGTCGAGGAGGATGTTGTTCGATTTCACATCTCGGTGCACGATCAGAGGAGAACAGTCATGGTGGAGGTAGCAGAGTCCTTTAGCAGACTCAATAGCAATCTTGTACCTAGTCTCCCATACCAAATGACCTCCCTTTTTGCCATGGAGAACCTCGCCTAAACTTCCGTTGGGCATGTATTCATAGACAAGGAGATTTGTCTCATGGTTGGAGCAGAAACCTAGTAACCTCACAATGTGTCTGTGTCGGATTCTCCCCAGTGTCTGAATCTCGGCGTTGAAGCCGTGATCGTGGGAAGAACCTCGAGTCATGACAGGAAGTCTCTTCACTGCAACTTGATCACCATTCGGCATGTTTCCTTTGTAAACAATTCCGGCCCCGCCTTTTCCTATGATGTTGTCTTCTTTCAAGGAATCAAGAATACTGTCGCATGAAAAATCGAGTCTTTGGAAAGCTGTGAGCTTCCATGATCGAGCATCGCTGGCCTTCTTGAGCGATCGGGCTTTTATGATGGCTGCAACGGCAAAGGTGATCGAACCTACAAGCAGACCGAGGACAAGGAACAGCTTTAAGGTTGCGGAGACCACACCATGGACTTGAAGCGTGTGGGTCCCGTCGCCGGATCCGTCTTTGCAGGGACCGAGGTAGGGGCCACAGAGACCTGGGTTGCCAAGGAAGGATGTGTAGTTGAAGTAGCTGAACTGTCCAGTGCCAGGGACGAGACCGGTGAGATTGTTGTACGAGAAATCGACCGATGTCAGGCTCTGCATGGTGGATAGGGTTGGAGGAATGGTTCCGACGAGATTGTTTCTTGATAGGTTTAAGTAATTCAATATCCTCATGTTTGTTATTTGATTCGGAATTTCTCCGGAAAGTTGATTTCTGCTAAGATCCACGAAGGTTAAGAGCTTGCATTGGCTGATTTCTGGAGCAATGGGACCGGAAAATTGGTTGTGACTGAAATCCACCTTGGAGAGCTGCTGTAGCCGTCCGATCTCCGGCGGGATTTGACCGGAGAATCCATTTCCATCGAGAAGAAGCTTCTGGACTCCTGAGAAGTTACCGATCGTGGAAGGGAGAGGACCCGTCAAATGATTGTTCGAAACACTGATCTGTCCTAGGTTGAGGGCAACTGAATCCGTCGACGGAAATTCGCCGGAGAGGAGGTTGTCCTGGAGCTCGACCTGAGTCAGCTGTGGGAGACCAAACAGACCTTTGGGAATCGACCCGTTTAAGAAATTCTCCCCCATGCGGATCCTACTGAGGGATTCGCATTCACCTAATGTTTGAGGAATCGGACCGATCAAGAAATTGCCCAGAGTTATCAGAGTATGGAGGTTGTTGCCGGAACAGAGATTCTCCGGTAGATTTCCGGTCAACTTGTTGGAGGAGACGTCGACGAGCTGGAGCTTTCCATTGGTACCAAGGCCGACAGGTACGCTCCCAGTGAAATTGTTCTCCCACAGCTGTAAAACCTGGAGCTCTGGCAAGTCTCCAATGAAATCGGGAATGGCACCGTGGAGCTTGTTCCTGAAGAGGTTGAGCAGTGTCAGGTTCTTGAGCTCGGAGAAGGACACCGGAATCTCGCCGGAGAACAAGTTATTCGATAGATCCATGGATTTGAGGCTCTTCAGGAGCCCTAGCTCCGTCGTCAGACTCCCGGCGAGGGAGTTCACTTGGAGAAACAGAGTGTCTAGCTTCTGCAGTTTCTGAATCTCCGGCGGAATCTCCCCCGAGAGACCGCAGCTGGCCGCATCTAGCCGGACGAGTTCCGCCAAATTTCCGATCTCCGGCGGAAGGCCACTTTCAAAGGTGTTGTAGTACCTGGAGCATTAAATACAACTTCTCTCAATATCTGATCATGCCAACAAATTTAAATTACAAGACCAATTCAGAGGTAGCAGCGTGAACCGGAATCAATAACGAATTTCGTGGCATTAATTAACAAAAATCCAGAAAACAATTGCAGTTTTCATCGTTTTCATATGTGATGATGATGAATCAATGCACAAAATGTTATAGCCTATAGGAGTTTACCCGACGTAGAGTTCCTTCAGGTTCGTCAAATTCCCGATCTCCGGCGGAATGGCTCCGTCAAGCTCGTTGCCGGAGACGGCCAAGTACTCCAGAAACTCCCAGCGACCGTACTCCGGGGGAATGCTACCGCTGAAGAAGTTGCCTCCGAGGTGGAGATGGCGGAGATTGGGGAGTTCAGTTACGGCAAGAGGGAGGGGCCCGGACATGTTGTTGTTGTAGAGGTCGAGGACCTGGAGGCTCTTGAGGATAGAGAGCTGCGGAGGGAAGGTCTCATTGAATATGTTGTTGGAGAGGTTGAGGAAGCGGAGGAGAGGGAGAGCAGAGATCTGGGAAGGGATTGGTCCATAGAGGCTGTTGGCGGCGACGGTGACGGATGAGAGGAAACGGAGGTGAGAAATATCATGTGAGAGCGTACCCGATAGGTTGAGTCCAGAAAGGTCCAGCGCCGTCACGCGTCTGTAGCGTGAGTCGCAGGTCACGAAGGGCCAGGAGCAGTGGGCAGTGGAGGAGTTCCAGGCGGCGAGCACCGACTGGGGATCGTCAGTGATGGCTGCTTTGATGGAGAGGAGAGCGAGGTACTCTGGATAGCGGGAGGCGTCCTTCGCCGCGGAACTGATAAAGTGGAGGTGGAAGAGGAGGAGAAGGAAGTGTATGAGGCGCATTGTTGCGTTCCGTTTCTTCCTCTGCACCTCAGCAATGGCGGATGAGAGGAAGGTGGGCAGTAGAGTAGAAGAGTGATGAGAGAGTGAGATGGAAAAGAAGGTGATAAATTATAGGGAAAAGTATGGAATTGCACCCGGATGTTTGCTTTTTTTTGTCGTTGGACCTATATGTTTTTTGCCGCAATTATTTACACCCGTATGTTTCATTTTGTTGGTCATTGCACCCAACGTTAAAAAATCCCGTTAAGTCTCACGTGCTTGGCACGTGTTGTCGTTAAATTCGAACCGAGGCCATGTAAAATGACCGAATTACCCCTAAGGCAAACCATCACCTTTGTTCTCTCAGTGCAGCTTTCAAATTTAGTTCTCTCAGTTGTTCCGCCACTGTATATCGATCCTCTTCTATTTCAACAGCATGTATTTCGAGCTCTCTCAATTTTTCTTCGACTTGTTTTTCTCTCAACGCCAACTTCTCCTTGTCCGAATCGAACCTTGAAAATCTCTCTTCAAGTTCCTTGCTCTTGCGTTCTAATTCATCTTCTTTCAAATCTAATTGCTTATCTTTCGCTTCAATCTCCTTAATTTTTTTAGTAATCGACATGATAAGAGAATCCCAACAAATGTCGCGTTGCTTTTCCTTCGTCGTCTCCATCTCTACTTCCGCCAACGTCTCCTCCGCTTATTTTCTGCTAATTCTTCCTCTCTCCGTTTGAAATCCCTCAAATTGGCGCCGGTTGATTTCAAGAGCAATTCGGACACGCCGATAGTTGGATTGATTAATGTGAAGCATCTGGACACGCCGGATAACAATCCGGACCTTCCATGGGAGTTCAGCGATGTTAACAAAGAGAAGGTTAGTGAAGATTACGCAGTTAGCACATAAGGAAAAAATTATTTTGTGATTATTATTAGCTCCTACTGCTATATTAATCGTTTCTGAGCTTCGTGATTTGATTTGGCCATTCTTGTGTAGTTTATCCGTACTTGAATAGAAAATTGATGTGTAATCTGCTCAAGGCATCCCTAAAGCCAAACTCGAGGGTAAGCTGTGCGTGAAAGTTAATCTTTTAATCTACTAAAAAACTGTATGCAAAATGATTGATATCATCTGGTGGTTTGTCTAACTCATTCTAGGCTCAATATTTTCTATCCTATCCACTTAGTTAATAAGAATATGGAAATGCTTTTCTTGAGGTATATGTGTTTGGTTTCTATCCGCAATTAGTTTAACACTGCCATTGGATGATTTCGGTGGATGCCAAATAGAGCAATAAATCTTATAATGCGTATGACAATCAATTGATCCCACTGGTTTATTGAAGGTGTGGCACAACCCCCTGCATGATCCGCGGTTCACGGGAAATCGAAGCTGCCTTGTTGAAGCATTTGGGAGTAAAGCGCAACGGTGACTATTTTGTTCCAAATAAGTATCCATCCATCCATAGTTCTGTGTTAAGATTAGCTGTCGTCTCATTAATCTATGTCTACAATGGTTTCAAAATACAGAACTTACAAAAGATGGGCTCTTCTCTGTTGGAGAAATGGAATGCATGGTCTGTAAACTGTTCGCCTTATCACCATTTTGTAGTGGGTCACTCTTTGAATTTATAAAACGAGCTCAAGACACTTGACATTAATAAGGGACGGATCCTCTTTTATCTGTGGAACTAACAAATTGTTTTTGGCAGGGAAGTTGTGTAAATGCTCCAATGATAGTATGTTTGTTAGGTGCACTGATATTTTGTAATACGTTCGGTGCGCTGATGTTGCAGTGACATTTTGGTTTGTTAGGTTGGGTGACTACATTTTGTGTTGGATATTAGGTCTGTGGAACCTTCGTTTGTGTTAAAACAGGGTTGTTTGGGTTCTGTTGGATTGTGTGTTCTGTTGGTCTGTGTTCTGTTGGATATTAGGTTAAAACAGGTTTGTTGGCGTTCTGTTGGTTTGTGTTCTGTTGGATAACAGGTTGGTTTGTATGCTGTCTGTCAAGACATATGGGTGTGTTTACCAATTTTTTGCCAAACATAAGGGTGGAAAACCAAACAAAACAACAAACATAAGGTACAACTGAATAACAACGTATACAACTTATGGGTCCACAATGTCTTCATTAAACATTCATCAAGTACAACTGAATGACAACGTACACAACGTACACACTATAAAACAAAAGTGTTAAACACAGCTACATCTTCAACAGAAGTCCAGCAACAACGAAAAGTAAGAACACTATAACACACAGATGTTGCTGATTTCTGCTACGTAACACAGAAATTTGGTTGTTGAGTTCGGATTCCTTTGACATAAACTTGGTCATGGCTCTCCTTCCATACACACACATAGGTGGATCTGCCCAAGCAAAGAAATCGCAACTCCTCTTCAAAGAACTTGATGGCTTCATAGTAGTAGCAAGAAATTAGGGTTTCAAAAAATCCCAAATTGGTTCACCGTAGACCAATCGGTCATATAAACGCAATTAACACAACAAATTGGCTTCATTACCTGGTATCTTGGACATGCAAAGAACACCCGACCGAAATTTTTATTCGTCCACGCTGTTGTCGCACGGCATTGGAGTTGGCAGTAGCACATAGGTTCCATGGACGTCATGTTCGGCTTCGATGCCCAAGAGGAAGAAGAACGAGAAAAGCATTCATCATACTTACCACCCATGATGTATTGACATACAGATTCGGACGTGGGAGCTTCAAAGATGCGTGTGTGAGAAGTGAAATGGGAAGAGTTGGCTGGTATGAAAGGAGAACTGGCTGTGCAAATTCAATAATAAGGCTGGGGGTATTTTCGGTATACCAGGTCAGGTATAACGGTTACTGTGAGAAATGGACGGAAAGGCTCACTTACAAACAAGTGCAAACATATGGGTGCAAGAACAAACATCATGGGTGCAGTTACCAATTCTGGCAAACATCCGGGTGCAATTCCATACTTTTCCCTAAATTATATTGTCATTTTGTGGCATATATTAAAAGGAAACTTTATTATAAATAAAGAAATTCTCAAGGGCCCATATGCACAGACAACATTTAATTGGGGCCCTTTTATGAGACATGCAAAGTTGATTTTCTTTCAATCAGAGATACATTACATTGTTCAATTTGTACTTGTAGTGTAGGTTGGACAATTCCATAACATTATTATTCGTATAAAAGAAACTCATCTCAGAATATATTAATTCACCCTCAAACTTCAATTTACTTTAACTTCATCCTCAATTTCACTTGCTCAATTTAATTTCGACCTCCCATAAATTTTGTTCTAACACCTAAAAATATGTGCCATTTGACACTAACATTGCTTACTTTTTTTTAATTCTTCTTTAATGTTTGAGTTTGAAAATTTTCATTTTTTTTAATGTCTGGATAGATGTTCAGCTTTTTAATTTTATTAATTTTTTAATACAAATTTAGTAGAATCTGTTTTGACAAATATAAAAATAACAAAATACTTTTAAGAATGTACAATTAAACCCTTCAAAAATTCTATATGTTACTATAATAAAGTTTTGATTCGATTGAAACTAGTGGTGATAAAAAAAGTCTGTAGGACCGAATTCCCGATAAGACCGAATTCCCGATAAGACCGGTTTGACTAGAACCGAGACTGAGCGGACGTTTTTTTCTTCTTCAAGATCAGTCTCGGCCTCAGTCTTTTTTCCCGAAATCCCGTTTAGGCCCGACCCCTATACAACCCCTAAAAATCAATGATGTATGTTTGGAATTATGAAAGAAAATGAACTTTGTTTAGAATTTTGTGTGTTTGTTACTTTGATTTGTACTTTGTAAGTTTGTTATTTTGATTCCAATGATGTTTGTATTTGGACAAATTCAGTTGTTTTTTTGTGTGTAAGATTCGGTCCAGGACCGAGACCGGCCCAAGTCAAGAAAGATCAACTCGGGCGGAATTTTTTGGCCGAGGTTGGTCTCGATCCTCCAGAAGGCAAGACCGATCAGTCTTGCCTTCTGGACCGGACCGCCCATGATCAGCCCTAATTGAAACACCAATAAAATGAAAAAGGCTAGAGTGAAAGTCTTAACTTAGACCACCTCGCCTATGGGTGAAGGCTAATTGAGTCAAGATCTTAACATACAAAAAGTTTTGAGAAGTTTTCAAAGTATTTTGTATTTACTAAATTTTAAAAACGTATTATGTAAAATTTAGATTAAAAAAATGGTGAAACTAAACATTTTTAAAAAAATTCAAAACCAAACATTAAGATAAATTTTAAAAATTTATACAAGCATTCAAGAATAATCGTACTTTTTCAAAAACTGTTTAGTTTAGAAAAAGTATTTGAAAAAGTGTATATCGAAATTTTTTTTTTAGAAAAGTATGTATACGCGCGACGCGCCTATTGAGTAGGCGCGTCCTAGGGATGCGCCTACTGCAATAGGCGCACGCCAGGGGTGCGCCTATTGCCTAAATTTTTTTTTTTTTCGCAAAAACACCGGACACCGGTCTATCAGAAACCACGTTGATTTTAAGTCTGCTTATGGTTTTCCTCCTAAATAGAAATTGAGAGATAGTCTCACGCGTTGCTTCATCTCAGTATTCATAGGTCCAAACTCCAAATTTTCCAACTTGTTCTGAACAACAATGAAACAAAGTTGTTTATTCACAAGTTTCTGAATGAGACTTTTCTTCAGATACACTAGCTAGTTTGACATTTTCAGGAATTACTCCTGCAAAAGAGCTCTTTGGGGTTTCCACTGCCTTTTTCTTCGGCATCTGAAGACTCTTGCTTTTCTGCATAGTGTACTCGTTGATTTTAAGTCTGCTTATGGTTTTCCTCCTAAATAGAAATTGAAGTCTTTCATCACAAACTACTCTCTTCTTCGTAGGGTGATTCAGTTTGTTGTCATTGATATACCGCGCTATAATTGCTCCAACATCTTGCTGAGAGATCTAATCATGCGTCTCTACACCAACCGATTTGAGAAACTCGATGAGATTACTCGATCCCCATCTAACAAATTCCATTTTTCTTGATTGGTACTTCCTTTTTCTGAACAACTTGTTCTGAACAACAATGAAACAAAGTTCATGTTGTTGGTAGATGATGTGTATTTATGTTGCTCCAAATATAAGCTCCGGAGCACGGTTATAACACGAAAAAATGTATGGTATGTTTGCCTCACACTTGACCTGAACATTCAACAAGAAAAATCGAACAGGGTATAGTCTAACTAACAGCTGCAACACATTAGAGGCAGGCATGCTAGAAAGGTCTTGCAGCTGCAATCTTCCGAATATCTTGTAAAGCTTCTCCAATGACTATAGCTTTTTATCTGAGTTCAAGCCTGCTTATGGTTTTCCTCCTAAATAGAAATTGAGAGATACTCTCTCTAGTAAAGAAGAAAGGAAGTTCTAAGAAGAAATGGTTTTCCTCCTGAAAATGTCAAACTGGCTAGTGTATTTGAAGAAAAGTCTCATTCAGAAACTTGTGAATAAACAACTTTGTTTCAATGTTTGACCTCGCGGATGTTGTTCAGAACAAGTTGGAAAATTTAGGGCAGGAACCTAAAGTATTTAACTTCTGAGAACTTCCTTTCTTCTTTATTGGAGAGACTATCTCTCAATTTCTATGTAGGAGGAAAACCGTATAAGCAGGCTCAAAATCAGATGTTTTTCAAAAAGTAAGCATATAGTAGGAAAAAAGCATACATGGATGAATTTGGTGCGCGTAGAGGAATTTGGACTTGTGAATACTAGGATAAAGCAACGCATGAGACAATCATCTCGGTGGTTTGTTAACAAATTGATTTTCTGTCCTCTTGATCCAAGACCCTTTTGTTAACAAATTGATCTTCTGTCCTCTTGATTCAAGACCCTTCCTAACCTGTTTATACGGTTTTCCTCCCACATAGAAATTGAGAGATAGTCTCTCCAATAAAGAAGAAAGGAAGTTCTCAGAAGTTAAATACTTTAGGTTCCTGCCCTAGATTTTCCAACTTGTTCTGAACAACATCCGCGAGGTCAAACATTGAAACAAAGTTGTTCATTCACAAGTTTCTGAATGAGACTTTTCTTCAACTACACTAGCTAGTTTGACATTTTCAGGAATTACTGCTGCAAAATGACTATTTTGGGGTTACTTTAGATAAATTTCAAAAAGTAACTATGTCCGTTAGGCGCGACCCCGGGGTGCGCGTATACATAGTTTGCTAAAAAACCATTTCTTCTTAGAACTTCCTTTATTCTTTACTGGAGAGAGTATCTCTCAATTTCTATTTAGGAGGAAAACAATAAGCAGGCTTGAACTCAGATAAAAAGCTATAGTCATTGGAGAAGCTTTACAAGATATTCGGAAGATTCAGAATCTTGTGAATAAACAACTTTGTTTCATTGTTGTTCAGAACAAGTTGGAAAATTTAGGACAGGAACCTAAAGTAACCCCAAAGAGCTCTTTTGCAGGAGTAATTCCTGAAAATGTCAAACTAGCTAGTGTATCTGAAGAAAAGTCTCATTCAGAAACTTGTGAATAAACAACTTCGTTTCATTGTTGTTCAGAACAAGTTGGAAAATTTGGAGTTTGGACCTATGAATACTGAGATGAAGCAACGCGTGAGACTATCTCTCAATTTCTATTTAGGAGGAAAACCATAAGCAGACTTAAAATCAACGTGGTTTCTGATAGACCGGTGTTTTTGCGAAAAAAAAAAAACAATTTAGGCAATAGGCGCACCCCTGGCGTGCGCCTATTGCAGTAGGCGCACCCCTGGGATGCGCCTATTGAATATGCGCATCCCTAGGACGCGCCTATTCAATAGGCGCGTCGCGCGTATACATACTTTTCTAAAAAAAAAATTCGATATACACTTTTTTAAATATTTTTTCAAAAGTGAACAGTTTTTGAAAAAACTCAGAATAATCTCCTATTTTACCTTTTGTAATTATTTAAACATTTTAATAGTATAAAATTTAGTTTGGTAATTTCAAATCCGATTACTAATACGCAAAATATCTTCCAACGAATGTTTCTAATGAAATTCAAAAGATTCAAACTGAGATTCTATCCCAATTGAGTTACAAGGGTTTGTGTCCGACTCCAATGTGGTCCCTGAGATGGAGGGGGCGACAAGGCAACGCCTTCTTGGAGTGAGAATGACTGAACAGTTCAACTTCAACCCATATGGTGTCTGCTTGCATACAGCAATACAGCATACCGACAGTGATGTGGAAAGTATGGTAATTAAAACGACACCATTTTATTACGGTCATGTATGAAGTAACCATCCTTGTTAGAGCCTTATATAGATCAACAATGGTGCAGTGAAAAATAAAAAATTATGGTTATAACCGTTATTTTTTTTATATGATTAACCGTACCATTATTGTACAATGCGATTATGGTGATAAATTTTCTACCCGTAATGATTATAATTATGGTATACTCATGGTTATAATCATGATTATTATATAAATATAATATTAATATATTAATAAATACTAATAACATAAATAATATTTTCACTATTTTAGATTTCACGAATGTATAATTTCAGGGTGAACTGTAATTGAATGATGTCAATGTTAAATGATATTAGTGTTAATTTTGAATGATGCTAATGTTGAATGATATTAATGTTGAATATTTTTATTGATTGTGACATAATTTTATGTATTTATTAAGATAACATATATAATGTTCTATTACATTTCACATGTGGTAATAAATATGGATATACAGTTAAAACCGTGGTTAATAACCATGGTTATAGATATGATTATGCTATTAAAATTGTACATGTAATGATTATGAATATGATTATGATATGTAATTTAAAAATATAATATGATTATAATATTTGTCATATTCGTATAATATCCTAGCTATCACCAACCCTATGTAGAAGAGGTGAAAAAAGAAGCAAGTTTGTATCTTAGCTTTATTATTTCATCATTTATATTTATTAATATATTTAAAATTTGTAAATATGTAATTAACTTTGTTCCTGGATGGACCCGATCGGACCGCCGGTCCAATTCTGATAAAACTAATATAAACTTTAATGTGATATACAATAAAGAGTTTAAAAAAATAGAAGAAATGCAAAATTGTATAGGGCTTGGAGGAAACCACATCCCAAAGCACTTAATATTTCCCCGAAAATACGTAGTCTCGGCCTTGGTTACGGCTCCCTTTTGTTCCTTGTCCCCTATTTTTGGTTACTTTTCTTGGAATTACAAGTTATCTTATCCTAGAAAATTTAATTCAAATATAGTTAATTAAGATTTAATGCACAGATTGGAGGTTTTTTTTTATACATATATTGATATGTTATTTTTGATGATATTAGAGTAAATTACTTATTTACATTCTTTAAGAGAAAATAATTAATGTGCAAATTAAAAGTATAATGTTGTAATTGGAAAATTGTAAAATTATTCATGTAAAAAAATGTTTTTTATACGTTTTAAAAAATAAAATAAACTTTTGTATCATGAAGTTTCGAAAGACCGACTCTTATGTTAATTTCACTGTTATTATTAGGAAAACATCATCTGAGTATAAATCAATATTAGCACAATTGCCTCTTCTTAACAACAATAAAAAAAGCTTATAATTATTACTTAATTATTTTTTTAAATGACATAAAATATAAAATGATTGATTCTCTAAATCCTTAATAGTATAATAATTTTTTTTTAAATTCAAATTTACAAAGGATATGGATTAACACCCAAGTATTACTCATTTGAAAATTTCATTGTATTATGTGTTAAAGTTTGAATATGATAATTTAGTTTAGTAAATCGAGTTAAGTCATAATGAGTTGTATTAGCATATAATTTATAGTAGTGTGGTATGCATTTATTGGATCATCAAATTTAACATTATAATAATTTTCTAGATAGATGTTATTGTAAACAAAGTAGTTGCTTCTTAAGTTATTTTTTTTTGTTATTTTTAATGTTTTGTAAATAAAATAAGAGTATAGGCACTAGTTATATTGAGTATGGAGTAATGACTAATGAATATGGACTAGTCTAGATTGAGTTTGTACTAACTAGTGTTTTCAGAATCGAATAGTCGGTCGAACTTGGTTGGACCATGAACTGGTCAGACAAACGATTTGATTTTTATAAAAAATAGAAGTGTATATTGAATTCAGTTCAATAAGTGTAAAACAGTCTGTTTGAATTCTTTAAGTTTTCTTACTCTTTTCCTCATCTAAGTAGTCAACCACCCTAATTCCTTAAGAAAATAATCATTTTCACCGGTCAACCACCTTAGTGAATCGACAATCGGACCACCTGAATTGGGACTGCCCCTCATTGGTTTGAGGGTCGGTCCAGCCGTCCAGTTCTAATAACACTAGTCCTAACCCATAAAAAATAGCAATGCGATCATAGACAGATTCAAGATAATAGGAAAAATGTTCATCCAACCTCACAACTTCTTTTACTATAATGTCCACTACCCTATTTGCTTCTCATAACACATAATCTTAAAATTTTTAAGTAAAAAAAAAATTACTGTAACTAAAATTTAAAATATAAGGTGGTCTATTCACATTGTCATTCTCCACACAATCTTTTTAAGTTTATTCATCACAATGTGATGGTATGCTTAAATTGTCTCCATAGTAGTAGAGAAATATTGCAAATAACCAAAGGCTTTACATTTACTAGTTGTACTTTATTTAATATAAGTCTTATCGATTATAGTTCTCAAAATTAAAAATAGGTAAATTCTATTGGCAGATCACCGACTACTTTATACAAATAACTTTTATTGAAAGATTAAAATGCTCTAATATTTTTTTTTATTACATATTTGCCCTTACTAGTTTTAAGGAAATTAATTATTAAATTGACCTCATATTTTCGTAGTTACTAAATCGACCATATATTATCAAAATGGTGAATTTTTTTTTATTTCTAGTAAGTATTGACCCTAGATCTCTTACATACTAACTAAAAGTTTTACCACTACACTATTAATCCCAATTGTTTTTTACATATTTCAAATATAGTTATTGAAACAATTCTCATATTATTGTATTAAACATCTCATGTTTATTTATTGATGCTATTTAGTAATTAACATTTGTTCAACGTCGTTTGTTTAATTATAGTTTTAATTTAATTATTTATCTAATGATTATTTTTTTAAAAGGTTGAAAAATAATTAATTTTCTAAATTTAGTATTTATAGGCTACCAGAATACTCATTTTAAAAATATTTTTTCAACTATCTATAAAAAAATCAGAAAGACTATAGTATGTAGATAATTAAGTTAGAATTCTAAGACATATATGATGTTAAGTTTCAATTTTCCCATTACCACAAAATTTGGTCAAATTTAGTAAAATTGACAAAAATTAGCAACATTACTTTGACCAAATTTTATGAGCGATGAGAAAATTGAAACTTTACATCATATATGTCGTTAGAGTTCTAATTTAATTATCTACATACTATAGTCTTTCTGACTTTTTTTAGAGATAGTTAGAAAACATATTTTCAAAATAAGTATTCTTGTAGTCTATAAATACTAATTTTAGAAAACTATTTATTTTTCAACCATTTCAAAATATTAATCAGTAGACACATAATTAAATTAAAACTATAATTCAACAAATATTGTTGAACAAATGTTAATTACTAAAGAGCATCAATAAATAAACATGAGATGTTTAATACAATAATATGAGAGTTACTTCAATAATTATATTTGAAGTATGTAAGAAAAACATTTGAAATTAGTAGTGAAGTGGTAAAACTTTTAGATAGTATGTAAGTACGGACGAAGCTAGAAAAATTATCGAGTGGAGGCAAATATTAGAGTAAGGGCAAATAGTTGAACTAAAAAGAATTCAGTGGGGGAAAATATATGATTCAAATGAGCTAAATTGTAAATTATTGCATTTTTTAGGGTCAAATTTACATATAATTAAAAGTTGAGGGGGACAATTGCCCCTAGGCCTCATGTAGCTCTGTCCCTGTATGTAAGAGATCCAATATTCAAAACTTGCTAGAAAGTAGAAACATTAATTTTTCACTATTATAATAAGGGTTAATAGTTTCAATGGTTCCATATGTTTGAGTCATGTGATCAGATGGTAATCCTATGTTGTTTCTTAGTACTTTATGCTTTCGAAATGTTGTTCTTTAGTCCAATTAAAATCATTTGGAAAAAATAGAGAAAATATTTTAAAACTTTATATACTTATAAAAATAAGTATATATATATATATATATATATATATATATTTGGGGGAAAAACTTAGTAAAATTAAAATTCAAAAAATAAAACTAAATTCAAAAAATTATTGTTTATAAATTTATTTTTCAATAAAAAATCGAAAACGAAAAAAAAAAACAGCCAAAGACCCTTGGGTCTAAATGAGACCATTGAAACTATTAACCCTTTTAATAATATGGGGTCAATTTAGTAACTACAAAAATATGAGGTCCATTTGATAATTAATTTCCTTAAAATTAGTAAGGGCAAATTTGCAAAAAGTTATTAAGGCATTTTAGTTTTTTAACAAAAGTGATATGTACAAAGTAGACGATGATCTGCACATAGAATTTATGTTACAAATATTATATAATAAAGAATAATAAAAAAAAATACATGAGTTTTGCCTAATTAACAAAAATTACTTTTTTTTCTTCTACCCGAATTTGCATAGTTAGAGTAAAAACTAATAAGCTACCTTGGTTTATTTTTCTGTGAAATTTAAACCAAAATTGTCATGATAGTATGCGCGATTAGTCCACAATGTAATATATATATATATTTTAAACAAATATTGAAAATATAAGCTTTTAATATAATTTTTATATTAGAGATATGAAACAAATAAACAATTTTTACTTTATATTTTAAATAAAAATATTATATTAAAAATATTATATTAAAAATTTATATTTTCAATATATTTTGTACCATTCTTTTGATATATTTTGTAATTTTTTTTTTTGCCCCATTAACCAATCATGTGATGTTACATTAATTTTTATCCAAATTTTATATTTAAAAAAAGGTAACTTATTACCCCACCTCTGAATATACAGTCGCAAAATTTGAAAAATCAAAGTTACTAATTTTCAGTAAAATAACCAAAATTCATATATTTTTTTATTTTTATAATTAACACACATGTAATAAATAAAAGTGAATAAATATATTATAAATATAATATTGAAGTAATATAATACTATACTAAAATAATATATATATTAAAATGATGCTATTCTAGGATAAGTTTGTTGTTTTGAATTTATTTATTATATCAAATTTTGAAATTATAATTTAATATTTAAAAAATTTAAAAAAATCATTTCAAACATCTAAACTATACTTTTTTTTTTTTTTTTGGCCAATAATCGAGCTTACTTCCATACTATGAAAAACCCGGTTACAAAGAAAGATCAAGTTCAACAAAACGACAAAGATCGGGTGGGGGTCTATCGACCCAATCCAAAGGACACACCCGTAAAAGAGCTAACTTAGCAACACAATCCGCACAACAGTTTGCGGTTCTCGGAATTGCTACCCACCTAACGATGGATAACGATGACGCCAAAACCCGAGCGTGTGAAAGAATAGCCTCTAATCTCCAGGAGAACGATAACCCATTGATGTGATTGATTACCGTCTCGGAGTCTGACTCGACCTGAACACAGGTCCAGCCCCGATCCACTGCCAAGATGATACCATCGACTACCGCTGCAGCCTCAATCTCGGCAACGGATCCTGCTGCCAAATGCCTTTGACTCCCGCCTATGGCTGTCCCCGTGTGGTCCCGGGCCACAATACCGATCCCTCCGAGCTGCGTCTGGGCACTTCATGCGGCATCGACATTTATCTTTACTTGTCCAACCGACGGTTTCGCCCACGATTTGCGGTTCCCAGGCTGTGGTTGGAGTCCTCTGTCTTGTTCGACACTAGTCCGTCCCGAACTCTCCTGCTGTGTTGCTCGTCCCGACGACCCCTGCTGCATGTGTTGGTGTGAAGCTCGGACAGACATCGCCTGGGCCTCCATTTCTCTCATCGCCTTCTGCACCTCCTCTGCAATGGACTGGGCACTTGGTGTTCTGTTTTCGAACACCATTTTGCAGCGAGCCTTCCAGATCATCCAGGTTGTCGTCATTGTCGCTGCCCACTCCTTCTCCTGTTGCTGTCCGGTGCTCTGGTATTGGCTCTGTCCAACTCGAAGCGCCGCGTCTGTTCCCCAAAGGATGGAGGTTGATATGTCCTGCAGCTCCTCCGTAGCCAGCTGCCTCCCCTGCAAAATAGACCAAACCTGTGATGTCCCTGGACATCCTACTAGAAGGTGGCCCTCCGTCTCGATCTCCCCACATCCTAGGCAACCCGGCGAGATTGGGACCCCCCTGGCTGCCAAGTTCGCTCGCACCGGAAGCACCCTAGCACACAATTTCCAAACAAAAGATTTAATCTTGGGCCATACCTTTGCTTTCCATATCCGCGTCCACAGGTGATGGTCCGTC
Organism: Chamaenerion angustifolium; assembly: GCA_946814005.1. Taxonomy (NCBI): domain Eukaryota; kingdom Viridiplantae; phylum Streptophyta; class Magnoliopsida; order Myrtales; family Onagraceae; genus Chamaenerion; species Chamaenerion angustifolium. Next base: position 2,695,000 of record OX328281.1, read on the forward strand.
TGATGAGGTGACAAAGGAGATCGGCTTTGCTCCCTGAGCCTGTGGTAGATCGATCTGACCGTTGGTTTACCATCCTTGGAGAATGGCCACCTGAGAGTGTCTCCCACCATTGTTCGATGGATGGGAACCCTGAGAATGTCCTCCACGTTGTTGTCCCCAACCGCAAGTCTGACAGCATCAGCTCTCCATCTCCTCTGATCTGTGTCCAACCATCCTGCCAACGAGTGGAAATCCTGGTGTGTCGGCTGCTGGATAGGCAAGTCAGCAGCTCCTTGGTCGTTTGTCACCAGCAGGTGGCTCTGCAAAGGTCTGATTGAGCCATTCTCGGGTGCGTGGGGAGGGTGGATCCTGAAGTCTGGTCTGGATGTAACCCACCTATCCTCAAAGGGCCGAATCATGGATCCATCCCCCACACACCAAACTCCGTTGCTTCGCACAATGTCTCTCCCCGCAAGGAGACTAGACCATCCCCATGAAGCTCGTCCTCCCTTGTTCGCCTGCATAAAACTAGTGGTAGGAAAATATATACCTTTGAGGACCCGAACCCAAAGGGCATCGGGCTCTTCCATGATCCGGGCAGACATGTTGGCAAGTAAGGCTAGATTAAAATGTTGAAGCTCCCTAAAACCGAATCCCCCTTCCCGCTTCGAGGTTGTCATTTACTCCCATTTCTTCCAATGAATCTTCCTATCCCCATTACTGCCCCCCACCAAAATCTTGCTATCATCGCATTAATCTCGGCACACCAAGAGATTGGAAGTTTAAACACACTCATGGCATAGGCTGGGATAGAGGTGATTACCGACTTGATCATCACTTCTTTACCCGCATTGTTTAGAAGCTTGTTTCTCCACCCTACAATCTTGTTACGAACTTTCTCCTTAATGAAATGCATGGCCTCTTTCCTAGACCTTCCCCAAACCGTAGGAAGGCCCAAGTAGTGCCCGGGGTCCTCCTCGCATCTTACCCCCAGGATGTTTGCTATCTCCTCTCTATGTGACCCAGTCGCCTCCCCGTGGAAGTAGAGGCTGGACTTGTTCAAATTTATGGTTTGTCCCGACGCAAGACAGTATTGATCCAGAACTTTCTTAAGGCCTAAAGCACTCTCGGTCGAGCTCTTGATAAAGAAGAGTGAATCATCTACAAAGAAAAGGTGATGAAGAACCGGACATCCTTGCTTCGGTCTTAGCCCCTGAATTTGACCCCTCTCCACCTGTACCTCCATCATCCTAGATAAAACATCAGCAATCAAAATAAACAAATACGGGGATAGGGGGTCCCCTTGTCTCAAACCTCGCGATGGCTTGATCCTACTTGTTTGGTTGCCATTGACGTTGATCCTGTATGAGACTGACGTTATGCAAGCCTTTATCCATCCTACCCATTTGTTCCCAAAACCGCGTCTTCGTAAGGTCTCTAACAAGAAATCCCACTCAACTCGGTCATAGGCCTTTTGCATATCAAGTTTCAGTGCACATCCCTGCCTGCCTCCTGGACCTCCCCTTGACCTGTTCGTTTTCAAAAAGTGGAACATCTCGTGGGCAATCAAAATATTATCCTGGATCCTCCTCCCTGTCACAAAAGCACTCTGGTACGGGGTTATCAGGTTTGGCAAATAGCGCTTCAGTCTATTTGCCAGGACCTTTGAGATAATCTTATAACCAAAATTGCACAAACTAATAGGTCTAAATTCAGAAGCATGAATCGGGTTAGGATTCTTAGGAATAAGAGTAATATCTGTTTGGTTTAGGAAAAAAGGCATGGTACCTGATGACATGAAGTCATTGACGGAAGTGACAATGTCAGGGCCGATGGTGTGCCAACTCCTTTGGAAGAAAATCCCCGAGAAGCCATCCGGCCCCGGAGCTCGAGATCCTCCCAATTGAAAGACCGCCCTCTTGACCTCTTCCGCTGAAGCCGGCCCTGAAAGATCGTGATCCATCTCACTCGTTATTTGTGCCGGGATGCACTGAAGGATTTCCCCCATGATCACCTCCCGCCCCTGAGTCGCCTCCTGCCTAGAAAATAAGTCTGAGTAGAACTTATGGATTTCGTGTCTCACATTTGCGTCCCCTTGTACCCAAGACCCACTCTCATCTTTAATCCTTACTATCTTGCTACGCCTCCGTCTAGACAGGGTTGTCTGGTGGAAAAATTTTGTGTTCCGGTCTCCATGCCTCAGCCAGTTGATCCGAGATCTCTGCTTCCAGTATATTTCCTCCTGTTTCCAAAGAGCATCGATTCTTGACTTGAGCGCTCTCTCCTCCCCTTGTTCCTCCACATCCATTGTCCTCGCACTCAACACCAATAACTTGTCCCTTGCCTTGTTTATCTCCCTGATATTGTTCTTAAAAGCCGTTTTACTCCATTGTACTAACGACTTTCTGCAAGCGTTGAGCTTAGGCTCAAGGTCCATCAACTGTCTCACAACCCCACCCGAAACCCAGGCCCCACGGATGACCTCTCGACACTCCTCCCTCTCAAACCACATCTCCTCAAATCTGAACTTCCTTAAGCCCCTCTCTTCCGAATAGTCCATCATTAGTTCAATCGAAGAATGGTCTGAACCAATGGCCACCCCGTTAATGCATTGAGCTTTCGGAAACATCTGTGTCCACTTGAGATTAGCCATTACTCGGTCCAGTCTTTCCACTATCCTTTCATCACCCCTTCTATTATTCGACCAAGTATGCATATGTCCCTTATGACCAAGATCCTCCATATGAATCTCCTCCATAAAAGCCCTAAATCTGTTAATTTTGAATTGATCCTTCCTTCTTCCCCCTATCTTCTCCCCATGGTGTGCAATGTCGTTAAAGTCCCCCATACACATCCAAGCCTCTAACCTGTTTATGCCCATGAGTCGAATTGACTCCCATACTACTGATCTTCTTGCAAAATCTGTGTCCCCATACACCCATGTTACATAGAACTCTTTCCCCGGATCTTTACATTTGACGAGGCAATCAATAAAGTTTTTCTCCTTCCTTAATACGGTGATAGTGATATCCCGAGCCCACCACAAGGCTAGCCCTCCACTTGATCCTATCGGGTGCACATACGCTGCATTATCCATACCCACTTCTCTTCTAACCCTCTCACACGAGGCCTCAGCTTGCTTTGTCTCCATAAGATAAATGATATCAGGCTGAGACCTATTTATTAGGTCTTTTAGGTGGCGAACTGTCCGGGGAGACCCCAACCCCTGACAGTTCCAACTTAGGATACTCATTTGGCCCGTGTGGCTGTTATGGGACAGCCACCAACTCCCTTCTCATTCGTATCCTTCTGATTACTCCTGTCTCCCCACCCTAGCGAGCTAGAAATAGGGTTTGTTCTTCCTTCCTCGATTCTCATACGCTTGTTGCCTTGCTGATGCATACTCCTCTTCCCTTTCCCCTCATGCAGACCTTTCCTCTTCTCCCTTCTATGATCAAGAGTGCTATGGCGATTTGTTCTCACCTGGTGCTGGCGGTGACTTGGGGGATGGCCCAGACGCAATGCCACCTGTGACGCAGGTTGATGCTGCAAGAGGGCGGGTTGGTAATTGATAATTGATAATGCATCCAATTACGCCGCCGAGTCGCCGACTGATGGATGGCAAAAAAAAAGCACTTCCTTCCTCCGACCAAAACCTATATATTCCATTCCTCTTTTTGATGTGATGATTCATTCCTTCCCCTGTCTATCAGGTTTAAATAATATATATATATATTTTGTTATTATTATCACAGAGACCAATCCATCAATTATCCACTCACAATTTGAAACAAAACAGAATGATCATTTCCAGTCATCATTAATTTGAATGACAAAATACGATGTAGCAAAAGCATGTTTTTGGATTTCAAACATTAAAGTCCAAATAATTATTTGGGCATTCAATGTTGTTACACTGGGATTATATTGTCGTCCATCTTCTGTATTACTTGGCCCCAAAAAAAATCTTCTGTATTATAGAAGGAGATACATGAATACGAAAGATGCATAAGAAATGGGGTAAGGAGTGTATCTACAAAAAATTATGTTTATATATATATATATATATATATGTATATATGTTTTTAATTAAAGTTGTAGGGTTCGAGCTTTGTAAATGATTTTTTTCTTATAGCAAATACTAAAAATATTTACACAACAACATTATTCCAAGTGTGAAAAAAGTGTTAAATGATACATTTTCGATGACCCCATAAGATACCTAGCAAGAAATCAAATATATATATATAATATATTTGAGTTTGTGAAAGTGTTGCTCCATTTCTTAAACGGATGGTTTTTGACAAAGTGTGAAATAATATGTTATTTGTACTGAGTTTTATTATTATAAACTTATATATACTTCGTCTTATTATTTTAATGTGATATCTATGTTTTATTTTATTGTTTTAATATATTTTTTTTATAATTATGGATTAAAATTAACTATAGGTGACAAACTTATCACCCAAGTTCAAATCTACATACCAAAACTAGCTAATTTTAACAATTCTAGAAAGAGAGACACCCACGGCGTCTTTTCGTATCGCGTTAATAGTTTCCTTCGGGGAGGTATTAATTACAAAAACATGTCTCTGGTTGATCGTCAACTCTGCCATGATATCCGCCATTGCATTCGTTTCTCGAAAAATATGTATGAACTTCACTCTTTCAAACTGTATCAAGAGCATCCTGCAATCCGCAATGATTGACATTAGTTTTAGATTTGACATATTTTCCTCCGAGATTACCTTATGAGCCGAGAGAGCGTCTATCTCAAGATGGATGGATTTTAATCCGAGTGATTTCGCCAGTAGGAGCCCATTTCGAATGGCCCAACATTCCGCAACAAGACTGTTTGAGTATCCCAAGTTCCTTGAGAATTCTGCAACCCATTGACTTTTGTGATCTCGGATGACCCACCCGCTCCTGCAAGCCTTTGATTTCCCTTAGTAGCTCCATCTGTATTAATTTTAAACCAATCCTGTTTTGGGGGAATCCAACTAATATCAATGACAATAAACTCATTAGTGGTCTCGGTCTCAAGATAAACATTTTAGTAAAATTTTGCGTGAGATAAAGATAGATTATGAACAGAAGAAAATGCAGGTTTATCATTAAAAATAAGTGAGTTCCTATTTTTCCAAATGTTCCATAATACATAAGGAAACAAGATTTTCCACTCAACTCCTTGAATAGTTACTCCTGGTACTTGACAACCAAATTTGATCCACTCATTTAAAGGGTAGTGGAACGAATGCCCCAGACTGGATGACCAATTGACTGAGTTCCACATCTTTTTAGCATGCTCACACCTACGCAAAATGTGGTATATGTCCTCCACCCCCAACTGACAAATTTGGCAGATAAGACTCAGATTACATCCCCTATGGTTCAATAATTTACAAGTAGCTAATCTGTCTTTAAGGCACAACCAGATAAAATACTGAATTTTTGGGATAGTTTGAATTTTCCAAACCCAATCCCATTGATCCAATACCTGACTATTTGAATCATGACCCGCTAATAGCGAATATGCAGATGCAGTAGTGTAACTCCCCGAATTTGTGGCATTCCACATTTGAGTATCCAAGGAGACATTAGTCTTATCCGCAGGAATACTACGAAACATGTCCAAAACATTTTTTTGGAAAACAAACGAAATTCTTTCTAGGCTCCACACTTCATTTTGAAAAACATCTCCTACCATCAATTTGTCTTCCTCATACTTCAATGGCCCGTAGATAGAAGATCAGAGGGATTGATTACCCACCCAGTTATCATGCCAGAACTTAATATCTCTACCATTAGCTACGACCCACCCCGATCCCAATCGAAGGGTGTTCATACATTCATTGATTGCTTTCCAATTACACGACGTTTTGTTCGAAGTGCTGAGAGAAGTTCTATCATGTTTAAACGTTCTATTTCTGATCATCACCGCCCAAGGAGACGTTTCTTTTTTCAATCTCCATGCCAAATTCCCCAAGAGCGCTTTGTTTCGTAACACCGCAGATTGAATGCCAAGTCCCCCAAGATTTTCCGCTTTGTTATTTCCTCCCAACTAATCAAGTGAATTTTCCTTTTCTAATATGTGGATCCCCAAACAAAATTTCTGTTGATCCTGTCCAATTCCTGACACGCTGAGTTAGGAAACATAGTACATTGCATATAGTAAGAGGGGATTGTGGACAAGACCGATTTTACCAACGTAACCCTACCAGCCATCGATAGCAGATTTGCCCTCCAACCCGAGAGTTTATTTCTAAATTTATCCAGAACAAAGTTAAAAGAGTTCACTTTCGAGTTCGACAGATCAAGCGGGAACCCAAGGTAAGTCCCAAAATTCTAAACTGTTTTAAACTTTAAAATTGTTGAGATCTCTATTCTTTTGGTATTAGGTACATTTTTGGATAAAATCATGACTGACTTTCCCTGATTTACCTTTTGTCCTGAAATGACGCAAAAAACATCTAAGACCGAATTGATGCAGTTACAATTTTCAGGTGTCGCATCTCCCATTAGAATGAGGTCATCAGCAAAGAAAATATGAGATAAAATCATGTTTTCTCTTTCCACTTTTATTCTTTTCCACTGCCCCTGCATAACGTTTTCATCAATAAGAAAAGCCAAATATTCCAGGCATAGAATAAATATGTATGGAGATAAATGGTCTCCTTGTCTAATGCCTCTGGACGGATAGAATTTTCCTAGTTTCCCCCCATTGAATAGAATTTGAATCGAGGACGTGGAAATACAACTCATAATCAATTTAATGACTTTCTCAGGGAATTTAAAGAAATTGAGAGTACTTCTGATGAAGTCCCACTCAATTCTATCATATGTTTTTTCAAGGTCTATTTTAATGATCATGCTCCTTGATTTGCCATGTTTATGCTTTGAAAAGTGAAGCACCTCTTTAAGCAGAATTACATTATCAGAACCCCTTCTACCTGGGACAAAACTAGTCTAAAAATGGGAGATGATATGATTCAGGACTGGTCTGATTCTATTTACCAGAATATTTGAGATCACCTTGTAAATAGAGTTGTAAAGACTTATAGGTCTGAATTGGGATACCGAATTTGGTTGACTACATTTTGGAATTAGGTAGATAAATGTCTTGTTCCAACTATTAGGGACAGACCCCGTATTAAACACATCACTAACAACATTAATCAGAGAGCTACCCGTACAGTTTCTCAACTTTTAAAACAAACCCAGGTGAAGACCATCAAGTCCCGGAGCTTTAAAAGGTTTAAGATCCCAAGTGGCTTTCCTAATTTCTTCCACATTGATACTATTGTTAAAGCAGCGAATTTGATTTTCAGACAAAATCGTTCTCCAAGAATCGGGCCGCGCAACCAACAAAGATGAAGTGGTCTTAGAAGTTGTGAAGAGATTAGAAAAGAATTTTTGGAATTCCTCCTGAACAGCCCCCTCATCAAAAATCCAATTTCCCACTAAGTCCTTTATAGCCAAGATCTTATTTCTTCTCCTTTTAACAATAGTTGAAATTGATAGAATTTAGTGTTTCTATCCCCGTCTCTTATCCACTTAGTGCGAGACTTTGCCGCCCAAAGTTTTTCTTCCTGGTCCAGAATCTCAGACAACTCTAACTGAAGATTTTTTTCCAGGTTAACGATGAACTCGTTTGGGGAGTATGCAATACACTTTTGAGCTCCTGAGATCCTCCGAATGATTTTTTTTCTCTGGAAGACATTTTCAAAGATCTCTTTATTTCAGAACCTAGCTTTTTCAGGGAAGTGGTTAATGGCAGGAGTGATCCAATTGCTAAATTCATTCCAAGTGTTCTTAACCAAAAGTTCAAAACTTGAGTGATCCAGCCACATAGGCTCCATCCTAAAAGGTCTAATTACCCTGTTGCCACCAACCCCACCAGAATTAATAAAAATCGGGTAGTGGTCATAATGGGTCCTCATGAGATGGATTATAGAAGCATTGAGAAAACTAAATTTCCACTCCATATTTGTCATCATCCTGTCTAGTCTTTGCTGAATTAGTCTATTAGAGTCCCACAAATTAACCCAAGTAATATTTGACCCCCTAAAGCCTAGGTCAATCAAATTACATTCATTAATCATATCATTAAAACAAGACACCCTATTCATGCAAACTCCATTTCCCCCCAATTTTTCAGAACTATTTGTGACATCATTAAAATCGCATACAACTAACCAAGGACTAGTTATTGAAGAGACAACTGATTTAAGATTTTTCCACAATAGTAACCTTTCATTAAATTTGGGGCTAGCATAAATTGCAGATATGAACCAAAACAAATTAGAATGGATAAACTGGATCTTGAAATGAAGTTCCTTAACTGTAGACGCTCGTAATGCTTGTCTCGCGATCATTCCACAACACAAGAATCCCGCCTTTGAAATCTCTTGCTTCCACCTCAAGGAATTTGTTGAACGGGAGTTTTCTTGCTTGCTCAACCATCCTTTGACCACTAATTCTAGTGTCAATTAATATCAACACCGTAGGCTTGTGCGTACGGATAAGATACTTTACTGCCTTGATAGCCGCCGGATTACCAAATCCTCTAACATTCCACATTATGGATCTCATGTGGGCTTTTTCAGGAACCATATTACTAGAAAGATGTACTTGATTCATAATTAATTTGCTATAAATACTACCAAACCCATTACATGGAGCTACTAACATCTACACTCATGTTAGATATCTCACCTTGACCCTTACCTCCCTGAATATGAACATTCTTACTTCCTTGTTCAGTAGTTACCTTTGCGATATATATTGTCCCTTTCTTCACCATATCCGACTGGATTCGCGGCTTCGCAATTTTAATTGTCCTTGGCCTTTGAGCGACACATCCTTTCGACTTCCCAATTTACCTGTATCCCTGGCTTTTGAAAAATTCACAACAGTAGTTACATTTTTTTTTTCTCATTAGGACAATAATTAGGACTACTAAGATTAAAATTCAAGATATTATCGGATGAGTTTAGCTCTTCCTGAATGGTCCTAAGCTACATAAAACAACTTGAGCAACGCATCAACATACTTGAGAAGGGGATTGCAACCAAATCTATGGAGACAGTAGTCGTCACTGGGAAGAAATTTCAAGCCTCAGCAGATGATGATATTGTATCCTCCTCATCATATCATACTTCCAACAAGCAGAAATTCAACTCGAAATTGCTGGAGATTGAAGCTCGAGTCTCTCAGAAGTATGTCTTGATTCGAGTGCACTGCGAGAGACGTAGCATCACAAGAATACTGGACCTAGTAGAGAAGATGAAGCTAAGGGTACTGAGTCACAGTATCATGCAATTTGGGAGCTCTATACTTGATATAACCATTGTGGCGCAGGTATACACACCATGGACATAATATGCATTGGCATTGCTTTGGCTTCAACATCTCTCAATGCACCAAACACAATCAATATACGATCTGTCACGAACCCTAACTGACACTGATCTTTAATTAATTGCAGATTAAAGCTGAATTCGACATGACGATTGAGGAACTCATCAAAAAGTATCGTCAAGATCTCCTCCATTCCATGTAACCTGTAAACATACATAACACAAAACGTTTATCTCCTCAATGAGTGTTGATTTACTTCTAGATCACTATCCGCAGGTGAGAAACAAGTATAGGCATTCAATAGGAAAGGAATGGGGAAAGTGAATCTCTTTTTCTATGGTATATAATTGCTTACTGGAAATTGACTTTTATTCTACATGATGAGGTTTTTAATTTGTTTTTCAGAGTTTTCAATCTTCAGGGATGATGGGCTTTAACTAATTAGAGAGATAGAAAAACAAGCAATAGCTTAAACAATACCTTAATTCTACAATATTAAGAACAAAACCTCGCATATTTTTTCCCTTAATGACTCTACATATTTCTTTTCTTTATATTTTTTCCTTTGCTTTTTTTTTTGGTATTTAACCTCATTAAAGGAGGAAAGGGAATCATTTGTTAATTCAATAAAGAGATTATCTACGTAACTGTTATTCCCAATGCATGTGAAAATAAAAAAAAAACAAGACACGGCGACATCGCATGGTGATTCAAGATTTTTACTATGGGTTTGGATAATTATTTAAATTTTAAGAGTGGACAACTTAAACATTATTTCAAACTCTAGAGAATTGTAAAGATTTTCTCAAGTTGATTTCAAGTATTTATACATCAACTTTTAGACTTATAAGTATTATACGATCTTTTTCAAAAAGTAGTTATATTAGGAAAAGTATTTGAAAAAGTATACCTCGAATTTTTTTTTTTAGATAACTATGTATACGCGCACCTCGGGTCGCGTCTACTGGACATAGGCGCATCCCAGGGGTGCGCCTATACCAAATAGTTTTTTTTTTTTTAAACAAATTTTTCAATAATGACGACTCAATGTTTAATTAAATATAAAATTATATATCTATTCAAAAAAATTTAAAAAAATTATAGTAAGTAGATATTTTAATTGCGATTCAAATGATGTAAAAATATTAAATTTGGATTTACGGATTGCCTGTACGGCATGCCGTAAGTTGAGATATGAAAATTGTACTTAAAAAATTATAACTCGGACCATGTAACTCCAAACTCAACACGGTTAACGCCATTTAGGTCGTAAATCAATTATCTACGTAGGATAATTGTTTGGATTAAAAATACAGTGATTTTGTAACCCCCCATCGTTTACACCCAAATTTGACCGAAATAAGTAAATGCATTAGGTGAGAAATTTAATGATATACTTACTCAAAAAAAATCAAAAACATTATCCTACGTAGATAATTGATTTACGACCTAAATGGCGTTAACCGTGTTGAGTTTGGAGTTACATGGTCCGAGTTATAATTTTTTAAGTACAATTTTCATACCTCAACTTACGGCATGCCGTACAGGCAATCCGTAAATCCAAATTTAATATTTTTTGCATCATTTGAATCGCAATTAAAATATCTACTTACTATAATTTTTTTAAATATTTTTGAATAGATATATAATTTATATTTAATTAAACATCGAGTCGTCATTATTGAAAAATTTGTTTTAAAAAAAACTATTTGGTATAGGCGCACCCCTGGGGTGCGCCTATGTCCAGTAGACGCGACCCCGGGATGCGCGTATACATAATTTGCTAAAAATATTTTCTCGAGGTATACTTTTTCAAATACTTTTCCTAATATAGCTACTTTTTGAAAAAGATCGTATTATACTTATAATTAGGGTTGTCAAATCGTATGTACGTACGTATCAATATATTTATCGTGTAACACTTACCAAACTCAAACACGCACGATAAACTTATCGCGTTATGTTCCTTAACACGACAAGATACACAATTTTTCGTTTGTATTCATATTGTATTGTCGTATTGTGTTAAGTTAGTCAGTTATATGTTCACATTTGAGATTTATAAGAAAATATCAAAATAACGAATTGTTCATAGTAATAATTATCAATTTAAGCATTAGATTTTATGAGTTTTTATTGTAGAATTGACAAACTCTAAAAAATAAATATCTAAATAAACTTTTAAAAGTTATTAAACAAGACTTGTTTAGAAAACTATTAAAAAAAATACACTTTCAAGTCCAACTTTATAGTTGGCAAAAAAAATTAATTTTATCGTGTTATTCTGTGTATCGTATTCTGATACCTAAATATGACACATAAATTCTTTTGTACTATTGTATTATCGTTATGTCATATATTTTCACGAACACAATTTTTTTATACATATTCGTATCATCGTATTGCGTACAAAATTATCAGAAAATGGTACAATATAGTATATAATTTATTTAAAGCAACAAAGTTGCAGGAGATGAAATGTAAAATCCTTATGTACATACTCCAAGCGGAGTCTCAATCAATGAACTTGGAAAAGCAAGCGAAAAAAAGTTAGTATCTTTCTGTGAACCATGATAGAATTTGGTTGCATTATTGAGATTCTTTTATTAGATAGGTCAACATTGGTCTGGCAATTAGGGTTAACAGTTGAAACACCGACCAACTACCGAGATGGTCGGAAGAGATAATTGATTAAACAAGGAGAGGTTTATTAATTTATTATCATCTAATGTGAAAGGTTGATGTCAAATTAGACCTTCCGCTTAGTGTGAGTTCTACATCGAATTCAATGCTTCTTTCACCATTAGTATTACAGATTGATTGATTCATTTCGGGGTAGATTATTATATGTATAGTTAAAAGCAATATGCCAATATATATGTATATTGGGTTCAAAGTCAAACCACTAAATTATGAAATATCATAACATTATATATAGGATAACTTCCTAGCTATATATAGATCTAATCAAATATTTATATTATTACACTATTCCTCAATCCTATTAAGAAAGTACAGATGATATATATATATATACACATATATACATTATATTTGTTTACCATTATTTAAGACATATATGATATAAATACATTCTCCTATGATTTTGTAAACCAGCACAAGTTATCCAGCTGTCTTGACTTGACATTAAAACATTGTAAGATGAGTTTTAGAATGAGTTTAAGAATGTAGGGTTTCTGTGTCCACACGTGATGCTTTGTTTTGTTAACTTCAAGAAGACCTTACAACGTTTTGGATTTGAAATATTTATATTTGTCCACTTAAGTTTATCAAAATTTGATGTGATAAAAAAAACTGTTGGATTGAATTTTCGACAAGACCGATCCGACTATAACCAAGACCGAGCGGACAAGTTTTTTTTTTCAAGGTCGGTCTCATATTTTTTTTCTTCCCGAAAACCCATTTAGGACCGGACCGAAGGAATGTGGATTTGAAATTTTCACAATACCACACCGAATGAATGTGGATTTGTGAGGTTTTCTATTTCTATAAAAGTTGCATCTTGATAAATTTACAAACCACGTAGCCATGCGGTGAGCTCATAGCGAACACTAATCTTTCGCATTTTACTAAAGAATACCGTGAGCTCGTAGTTTTTTTTTGGGTGAAAATTCGGTCATGGACCGAGATCGGCCCGAGTAAAAAAAGACCGACTTTTTTGGCTGAGGTCGGTCTCGGTCCTCCAGAAGGCAAGACCGGAATTTCGGTCTCGGCCTTGCCTTCAGGACTGTCCCGTCCCGCTCATGATGAGCCCTAATCAAAATGATATTAATATTGACTTCAGTATGTTATACTTTAATTAGATTTCGATCGTATTAGCAATGAGTAAGTCTAAAATTAAGTTAGTTTTTTTTTCTATTTTTTTTTGTAATGTAGAGTAGGAAATATTAATGTTTTAACATTTTTTAAGGTGACGTGTTAATGTGAAATTCTAATACTAAATATAACTATTATCTTACACAGACATCCATAACTATAGCATATTAGCAATTATCAAAGTATAAAGCTTTATAATAAACAGATAAAATAATATCGACCAAATATGTGACAATAATAATAACCACACAATTTGTTTAGTCTTGGTGTTTGAGATACGAAAATCTACAGTAGTTGGACAACGTTGTCTTTCTATGGGGTTGGTTCAACAATAATTGCACGTATGTTGGATCCTAATCTAATTGTTGATTCTCCATATCCATTGCCAAGATCTCTTTATAATAAATAATACATCGAAATTCATATTGAAGAGAATCATACAAAGTGTCCAATAATTTCATTTACAAAGCAATACTTTTTTACAGTACAGATAATACAGTAGGAACAATATATATAAAGCTGTATATATAATCTAAAACACTACAATGAACACTTGTGGGAAGGAAATAGTTTGTTTATGTTCCTCATGTTCTAGCTTCATAGCTTGTAACTGGGTTACTGTTAACTGGGTTACATTGAAATTGAAATTCGGTTCAAACACGTAGGTAATCTGAACATGGTCAACTAGTCAACCATGGAAAAATAGAAAGATAAAAAAAACTACGTGTTAAATTCAGAGCTCAACTTGGAGGAGGAAAAAACACAGAGATAATATAATCATCCTCTATTTCCCTCCCAAACAAAGAGGGTCACGAGCACTAGCAAATGAATAAGGGGCTGAAACCCTAGGCTTCTAGCTAGTGCAGCATTATTATTATTATGAAGAGAGGAATTCATATGGATCACATGAAGTTCATGAAATCCTGGCGAAGTTTTTTGACGAGTTCGTCGATCGTCATGTCGAATTCTACTTCCATCTGCAATATGGGAAGTACCAAAGATAAATAAATTAGGTTTAATTGAAGCCATCATTAATGATTTTGAAGCAAAAGCAATAGTACCTGAGCAACAATGGTTATGTCAAGTAGAGAGCTTCCAAATGATATAACACTGTTGTTGAGGATACTCAAGTTCATCTTCTCAACTAGGTCTAATATTTTCGCGGTGCAGCTCGGGCGCCTTTCACAATGGACACGAATCAAGATATGTTTTTGGGACACTCGGGCTTCAATTTCGGGCAGCTGTTTGTCAAATGTTTGGTCGCCGGAGGTCTCATCTGATGAGGATGAGTCGTCATCAGCCGAAACTACATGGGATTTCTTCACAAGGACCGTCGATTTCTTTGCGACCTCAGCCTCAAGTTTCTTGATGCGTTCTTGAAGATGTTTCACGTACTTGGCAGCTTCCCCGAGCACAGACGCTTTGTCCATCTGTGAGATACGAAGATTCACACAGATACTTTTCAATTTAACTGATCAAACTTAGTGTTCCATAATTAGACAGATTACCTTTTTAAGTTCGGGAAGGACAGCTGATAGAGCAATGAACTGCTGACTGATTTTCTCGCGTCTCTTCCTCTCTGCTACCACATGTTCTTTAGCATAAAAGGGTCTCCTTATGCTTAATCCCCCACTGCTAACTTGCTTCCCTTTGTAATTCCCTCGTCCGAAGCTAGAAGACATGACACCGACAGTCGTGTCGGCTGTCTGATAGTAGTCGGAATTACTACTTTGGACCATCTTCTTGCTGGAAACTGCTTCCTCTTTCTTCGGTTTCACGTCTCCTGTACAGATATGATCTGTGATACCACCGAAAGATATAATCTTGGAAGTTGGAGAATTCGAAGAAGACTTCTGGATTTGCTTGGCTTGTGTCTGGATGTCGGACTGGGTCGTGGTAGTAGGAGCACTGTGAAAGTTGAGATCATTGAGTGTGTAATCCTCAAGAGAGTGAAGCATAATCTCGTATTGATGTGGAAACGAAATCGACATATCATCTTTTACCTATATATATATATATATATATATATATATACTAGTTAGATCAACAGTAAGCATTAAGTGCAATATAGATGTCGAGATCACTCCAGTAATTAAGACTTTATGTAAAAACATTAATTAATTATGGCAAGTAAATAGTGCAAATACTTATAGTATACATATTTACATATGTATAGTGCAAATACTCCAAGAAGATTTTTAAGCAGTAAGTAATAATTTGTTAGTATATGACTAAGCAATATATGTATATGAACGCAGCGAAGCTTAAGCTCGGCCAAACCGTCCTTAATCATACAGAGCACGGATTTTAATTGCGAATGACTAACGGAAACATAAAAGAAAGTAAGTTAGTTACCAGATCAGACAACCATCTGGGTGATGAGGGTTCCATCAAAGCCAACAAGTCTGAACTATATCTTCTTCTTCTTCTTCTCTTCTTCTTCAATACATATATATATATATATATGTGTGTGTGTGTGTTAAACTTGGAGTAATCACGGAAGAGCACAGAAAACCCTAGAAGACAGAGAGCTTTTGTTTTTGGATCACTCGGTCTTATTACCACATCAAATATACATACTTCTGGCTACCCTCAAAGTACTGCTATCCTTGCAGAACTGAGTTGTACCGCACTTTTCAAGGGGTTGAAGATGTCAACTCATTGACAAACCAGAGCACTACAAAGGACGGTGAGAGAGAGTTGAAAATTGCAGAAGAACTTTCTGTTTTCCCACGGCGAATGAGGAAGAAGAAGAAGAAGAAGACTCCTTGCATATATATATATAGGAAAATAGAGAAGAGAGAGAGAGACGCACGTACGTACGTGTTGTAGTATTTATGCAATAATCGTGGAATAGCCGTGTGAAAACCCTAATTGCGTTCGTGACACAGGTAGTTACTATTCGTATGGAGGCCATTATTCATTATTCTCTGTATATATAAATTAATCCTTTTCAATTGTATTGCAGTCTAAAATCTCCTTTATTATCAGCTTTAATTGGCGTTGACTCTTCGGTAATAGTATAAAGAAAAAATCTTTCAACAAAACTTTGGACTTAAAATTTGAGGAAAGCAAACTAAAATCGAGTTTTTTTTTTTGTTGTTGGCCCAACTAAAATCGAGTTCACTATTTAAAAAAAAAACTTGTAATTTATTTCGAGACGGTTTGGGTCTATATTAATTTTTTTAAATTGTTGAATCAATAATTCAATATATATACAAACTTAAAGAAGAAAATAGCTAAAATAAATTATACGATGATAAAAAATAAATATAGTGATGATAAAATTGGTTAATTATGTTAAATTTCAATATTGGGACCGAGCCACACCCAAATAGCAACCACATTATACAACTCGGGTTCCCTCCTAAAACCAATTGGTTATAGGAGGAGGTAGCATTGTTGTATATATGGTGCCCAATTTGAGTGAAACCACCGGTGTGGTATTACCCTCACACAGTGATTTCAACACTCCCCCGCACTGTGATACTCGGATTATTTTATTTTATTTTATTTTTTTAAAAGGCACGGCACCGACACATTTTTTATTTAGACGGGTTGGGACTCAACAAATCCCCTCTCACGTCCAGGCCCGACCCGAACTCTGGTACGTGGAGTAAACGGGACACAACAAACCCACACCGGGTACCCACAACGGGAACCACCCAACACCGTCAATCGGAACCGAACTCTAATACCATGTTAAATTTCAATATCGGGACCGAGCCACACCCAAATAGCAACCACATTATACAACTCGGGTTCCATCCTAAAACCAATTGGTTATAGGAGGAGGTAGCCTTGTTGTATATATGGTGCCCAATTTGAGTGAAACCACCGGTGTGGTATTACCCTCACACAGTGATTTCAACACTCCCCCGCACTGTGATACTCAGATTATTTTATTTTATTTTTTTAAAAGGCACGGCACCGACACATTTTTTATTTAGACGGGTTGGGACTCAACAAATCCCCTCTCACGTCCAGGCCCGACCCGAACTCTGGTACGTTGAGTAAACGGGACACAACAAACCCACACCGGGTACCCACAACGGGAACCATCCAACACCGTCAATCGGAACCGAACTCTGATACCATGTTAAATTTCAATATCGGGACCGAGCCACACCCAAATAGCAACCACATTATACAACTCGGGTTCCATCCTAAAACCAATTGGTTATAGGAGGAGGTAGCCTTGTTGTATATATGGTGCCCAATTTGAGTGAAACCACCGGTGTGGTATTACCCTCACACAGTGATTTCAACACTCCCCCGCACTGTGATACTCGGATTATTTTATTTTATTTTATTTTTTTAAAAGGCACGGCACCGACACATTTTTTATTTAGACGGGTTGGGACTCAACAAATCCCCTCTCACGTCCAGGCCCGACCCGAACTCTGGTACGTTGAGTAAACGGGACACAACAAACCCACACCGGGTACCCACAACGGGAACCACCCAACACCGTCAATCGGAACCGAACTCTGATACCATGTTAAATTTCAATATCGGGACCGAGCCACACCCAAATAGCAACCACATTATACAACTCGGGTTCCATCCTAAAACCAATTGGTTATAGGAGGAGGTAGCCTTGTTGTATATATGGTGCCCAATTTGAGTGAAACCACCGGTGTGGTATTACCCTCACACAGTGATTTCAACACTCCCCCGCACTGTGATACTCGGATTATTTTATTTTATTTTATTTTTTTAAAAGGCACGGCACCGACACATTTTTTATTTAGACGGGTTGGGACTCAACAAATCCCCTCTCACGTCCAGGCCCGACCCGAACTCTGGTACGTTGAGTAAACGGGACACAACAAACCCACACCGGGTACCCACAACGGGAACCACCCAACACCGTCAATCGGAACCGAACTCTGATACCATGTTAAATTTCAATATCGGGACCGAGCCACACCCAAATAGCAACCACATTATACAACTCGGGTTCCATCCTAAAACCAATTGGTTATAGGAGGAGGTAGCCTTGTTGTATATATGGTGCCCAATTTGAGTGAAACCACCAGTGTGGTATTACCCTCACACAGTGATTTCAACAAATTAAACTACTGAATTATCATGTAAAAATACTACAATGTGATTAAATCATAATAATTTGAATATGTGCAATTAAAGTTATCAACTAAATATATATTATAACTAAGGTACAAAATCGGAACGAACTCAGTCCAAGCAAAAATTGTTTTGAATAGCCCGAAATTACATAAAAAAGCTTGCTTTCAATCTTTTTAAATTTGAAACGAACCTTTCAAAAAGGTCTAGAATCATTTTTTCTCTTCGTTTTTTCAGTCTACTAAGTGTTTTTAATCCGTCATTGTTATATCACCGTTAAATGAACGAGAGTGATCTATGTGTTATATAAGTTAGGTCATTGAACAAAAGTTGTGTCTCGACCCAGAGACAAAGAGCTATTAAATACGAAAATTAATCGACCTAAATAATTGTTATTTTTCACACCTACTGAAAACTATATTATTGATTGGAAGGAGAGAAAATATAGATAATCATGTAATATTTTTTTTTTCAAATAATCATTTCCAATATCGATCCCTCAAAATAATCATATAACAGTTGATTTATTTCATTAGACTGCATACAGTTTCTAGAACAAGAATTTCAATTATTCTTTCTTCATTTTCTACCACGGCTACCGTCCATGGTGCAGTTGGCCTCTGTCAAATCCTTTTTCACACACATATATATATATATTAATTTGGCTAAGAGACATAATATGATGACAAGTAATTAAATTGAAAACTTTCATTTAATTTGATTGGTCCAACACTACTATATGTTACAAGTAGATGTGTGACATCACATTTTTGGTTAGGTGGACATGTTTAAATTATTTCAAAGTTCCTCATTCAATGTTAAAAACCGTTTTATTTTATTTTATTTTATTTTATTTTAACTTAATTTAATTTATAACTTATTTCTCTTCCAAAAAAAATAATTATTAACATGTTTTTTTTCTTCACAAACTTAGTTCTCTATTTATTTTTTAAAATTGTATATTTGTTAAATAAAGATTTATTAATAAGTTTGATATTTTGAACCAATTTTATTAAAAAATATTTTTATATAAATTATCTCATAATCATTAAAAATAAAATAAAACTATTATAAATTAAATGTGTTTTTAATATAGTTATATGTTTGACAAAAAGCTTTAAATTAAAATTAATATTATGAAATTTCAAATATATTATTTATTCATATTTTCATTTTGTCCATCATTAAAATACAGTATACTTTTTAAGTAATCTAAAAGTTCTTACTTTTAACAACACAAAAATATATATTCAAAATACTAATTATTGATATATATATATATATATAATCACAACATTATTAAGGTATCACTATATAATAATAAAAGTAATTAATATTTAGTATTATTATTGTTTTTCTATACATGTGTAATTAATTTTAATATTAATGTAAAAATTCTTTCATTATACATAATTTTATTATGATATTTGGCTATTAAATTAATTGTCAACCAATCATTCAATAATTATTTCTTTTTATCTAAATACCTAATTTATGTTCAAAAAGTCACTTTATAATTATTATTTTTTACATACACCCATAATCTACTTTTAATAATTCTTTATCTTAAATATATTCCATGTCATAATTATTTTGTGAAACGACAAATAGTAAAGTGGTATACTATTAATACATATTAAATTAAGATTATAATAATTATGATAGTAATAACGATACCTTAGATTAAAGACAGTTTGATATTTTTTTTTTAACTAATTCAGTTATAATTTATATCTATTAATTTGATTATAATTACAATTGTGACAAATAAGTTTTTTGATGCATTTTCTTGCTCCTACTATTAAATTAATCTATTTTAATATATCAATATTAAGTATACAATTTTCATTGACATGTCACATAAATCAGTTTAAAAACTTCTAAATATACTCATTCATTTTAAAGATAAGATACAAGACTTTAATTATTTTTATTTATTTCACATGTGTGTTTATGATTTTGGCTTATTATAAACAATTCAAACTCTATAATAGTAAAAAAAAAAATTATATTTATTTAAAGATTAAATACATTTTATAATATATATTATAAAAAATAAATTAAATTTACTTTTACTGCGCAAAGCGCGGGTCAGTTACCTAGTTTTAAATAGTTTTCTTCATTAATGGATTGTATTACGATAAGATGACTAAGTAGTATATCGAATGTCTTCACTTACAAATTTGGACTTATGAAACACTTGATTATTAAGACATACGTTTTGAGTTTCACATGGTATCAAAACGCGTAGACTCGAATTTTGGTGTCATAAAAAATAAAAGATACTCCTATTAAAATACCGTCGTGTGCTGAGTCTATGGTTAAAATATCAATTTACAAAAAAGTAATTTAAAAATATATCAAATATTTTCATCTCACAAATTCAGGATTTGTAAAATATTTTAGGTATATCTTGGGTTTCACATATTCAATAGACAAATGTCTTCGTTCAATATTTCATGATATCGTATGTCTGTCTATGTGAAACAAAGTCAGAACATGATCTGTTTTTTTCTCATTTTATGGAAAGTAAACGTGGTGAATGTGTCTTAAATAAATTTTGCCGTTTCTATTCATATATGGGACCAAGGGAAAAGTCGGAATCGGAACAGAGTATTTTCCGTCGCTATATCTATAAATTAATCCTTAAGCTCCCTTTCATTAATATAAAAATCAATCATTGTAAAAAAAAACTTATTCTGAGTTTTTTGAAAAAGTATATATTCATATTTTTTAAAGTAACCATTTTTTTAATAAAAATAAATAAAAAATCACCTTATAGAATTCAATTAATATAAAGATAAGATAAGATTCGGTCAAATCATTTGATGAGAAAGGTGAAGCATCATATTCATATCATGCCGTATAATTTGCAGCAGCGTGCCTTAGAATTTAATGAACAAATCTTGGACTTAATTTCAGTCAATTTGACCATAAAAACTGTTGACCAAAAAAAATAAAATTTGACCATAAAATAAATATAGGATTAAATTCCAAATAACTACGTAAACTTTGGACGTTTTACAAATGACTATCCGATATTTGATTTTTAAAAAACAGCTACCTCAACTTTGACTAATGGAGTAAATAACTATCTCCGTTAATTTTTTCGTTAAATATGGATGAAGTGACAACATTTATAATATTATATATATTTTTAACAATACTAAAAAAATTAGAAAAATTCTAAAAAAAAATTGGAAAATTAATAGGAAAAATAAGAGTTTTAAATATAATATTTTTATTAAAAATATAAAATAAAAATAAATTATTAAAAACTATATAAATTTTGTTTCATATTTTTCAATACAATTTTTTTTATTAAAAACTCTTATTTTTCCTATTTTTTTAGAATTTTTTCATTTTGTTTTTGTATTTTAAAAGAATTTAAAATTATGAATCATGTGATGCCACGTCATTTTCCGTCCATATTTAACGGAGGTACCGATTTGCCCCATGTTTCAAAGTTGAGGTAGCTATTTGCACATTCGTCCAAAGTTCGCGGGTAAGGAGATTCTTATTGAAGGTGTTATATTGGCAATTCCAACTTATGCGATGAGCGTCTTCAAGCTTCCCAAAACGTGGTGCAGTAAAGTAAATGGGTTGATAGCACGGTTTTGGTGGGGGGCCCAGAATGGTGATCGGAAAATTCATTGGGTGAGATGGAGCTCGATCACAAGATCAAAGCATGAGGGTGGATTGAGATTTTGAGAGTTAGAGTCTTTCAACTTGGCACTTTGGGGGAAGATGGCAAACCGGTTATTGATGGAGCCTAATGCCCTTTGGGCCCGGGTGCTCAAGGGGATCTATTTCCCGACCTCCGGTTTCCTTCAAGCGGGGAAAGGAAGTAGACCCTCTTGGGCGTGGTCGAGTCTTATTGAAGGGAGAACGGTCATTAAGGACGGTGCAGTGTGGTCTCTTGGAGACGGGAGATCCATTCGACCATTTATGGATGCTTGGATCCCGGGCATATTTCAAGCAAGACTGGGGCCGAGACCAGTCCAGCAGGTGCAAGCTGAAACCATGCTCTCGGACTGGATAAACCACGACACTAAGGAATGGAAAACTGAAGTGGTCCGGGCTGCACTTGAACAGACAGAGGCGGAATGGGTTCTAGCTGTCCCGATACCGTTAGTAGCAAGGGTGGACGAAATGAAGTGGCCTTTTGAAAGGAAGGGTGCGGTTGCTGTTCGGTCGGATTACCATTTCATTAGAGCCCAGGGCGACCGAGTGCAGGTGTCTAACGAGGCTACAGCTGCAGATGCTTCGCTTGCATCGAAGTTGTGGGCAGCTGTGTGGAAGGCACAAGTGGTTCCAAAGGTAAAAATGTTCTCCTGGAAGTTGCTTTCCAAAGCACTAGCTGTGAAGGATGGTTTAGTTAGGCGTGGGATGCAGGTCTGTTCTGTTTGTGCTATGTGAGACCAGACCGAAACTTTAGAGCATTTGATGTTGTAGTGTGGCTGGGTTACGAATGTATGGCGTGAGCTGTTGGGCATGGGAGACGTGAAGGATGGATGCTCCATTATGAACTAGTGGCTTGCGAAGCGACTGGCGGACCAGGTGGGATCGAGAGCTGGATCAGAACACAGGTGGCAGGTGGTTCTGTGGGCGAGCTGGTCCATTTGGAAGGCCCCGTGCTCCATGGAGTTCGATGGGGTGCGTCCGAACCCGTATAAGGTTGTACGGATGGTGAGGCTTGCGGTCCAAGAATTCAGATCCTCAGCCCGTGCTAAGGAGTTGCAAGTTGTTCAGCAGCACCCCTTGATGCAGCAGCCTCTTTCGGCTGAATCAGTGCTGCAGAACAATTTGCAGGTTCGGGGGCAGCAGGTGGGCAGTTTGTGGGCGAAACCAAGGTCCGGGACGATCAAGATCAATGTCGACGCGGCTTGGTCGAATGCGGAAGGTAATGGAGGTATATGTGTGGTTGCCCGGGACTATACGGGTCGACTAGTCGGTGGAGTCCAAGTTCCCGAGATGTCAAGCTCTATTAACATCTTGGAAGCGAGGGCAATTTTGTTCGGTGTCCGACTAGCGATTGCGAATAGGTGGGAGTCGGTTATTATTGAGTCGGATTCGGAAGTGGTGGTTAACCACATTTTGGGTGTAGTCCATTTTTGGGAGATAGAAACGATTATACAAAATAGTTTATACTTGGCAAGTTCGGTTGTGAACTTGTCTTGGGTTAAGATACCCCGATCCGTAAATTTGTGCGCGAATTGGGTAGCGAAGCAAGCAATAGGGGGGATGTGTCCTAATGATTGGGTGTTTCAACCCCCAACCCCTCTCCTACAGTTGTTGTCTTTTGATTCCGGTTGTATCGGGAACGCGATTGTTCCTCAATTTTGTGAGTAATATACGAAGATAGTTTTGGCCAATTTTTTTTTTTAATTTTTTAAAAATTGAGTAATTATTTGTAAAATTTCAAATTCGGATAATTATTTGTATTTAACCCATAAATATAAGATAAGATGGGATGGTCTGATGTCAATGTGACTCATTGACCATTCACGGAAATAGTGTAAGTGGTGTCAGGCTCAGCAGCATGCCATAATGATAATATTACATATAAATATTCTAGCTCTTTTATGCATTATAATAATAATATAATATATACACATTTAAAAAAAAAATAATGCTGATTATTTTATTGCGTCATGCTTGCAGCTTGTACAACACTCCATTAATCAACTCTAATAATTTGTTATTTTAATTATTTGCT
This sequence comes from Chamaenerion angustifolium, assembly GCA_946814005.1. Taxonomy (NCBI): domain Eukaryota; kingdom Viridiplantae; phylum Streptophyta; class Magnoliopsida; order Myrtales; family Onagraceae; genus Chamaenerion; species Chamaenerion angustifolium. The sequence continues at coordinate 2,718,986 of OX328281.1, forward strand.
GCATTAAAAAAAACTGATAGATCTTACAATCTAAACCCTAAACATAACTCGTCTAAAGAAACTAACTATAAAAATATTATTTGTATTATTATATTATATATATATTTACTCCATTGTATCGTAGAGAATCAATCTATTCAACCAATGGCATTATGTCAGGAAGGAGTTGGAACATTGCTATTCCATTGTGGTCAAACTAGCTATTTCTATATATTTCATTTTTTATTGGCATATTATAAATTAAACATATATAACTTTTTTAGTATCTTCGGTAATTCAATTATATGCTTATACTACTAGTATGGTCTATTTGCCCCATAAATTTGTTGGGTGAAACCGGTATCAAACTGAACTTTAAAATCTACGTACATGATAATAGGGAATTTATTTTTTTAAAAGCAACATAAGAGTTTATACAAATAGGAAAATGTTGCTTTATATAGTTTTTTTTTTCTCGTCCTTTAGGGACCCATATAAGGAATAAAATGCTGCCCATAAATATATATTTTTTCCAGAGTTCGAATTTGAAAACTTTAATTAACTAAACTGATAAAGCAATAATCAACTTATATTACCATTTTGCTCTAGCTATATAGTTGATCTACAACATCATATCTATCTATTATATTGACAGCTAATCAAACTATAATTTTTTAGCTTACATATTAGCACAGCTGTTCAATGATGTCTGTCATGTCTAGTGTTTCTTCAATAATATAATTACTAGAATCTATCAAACTAAGAATATAATCCAACAGTTGGCCAAAAAAAAAGAGAATATAATCCAACAGCTAGCGTCCACCATATGTATCATATCCACACAGGATTAGAATCTTTACTAATTGGGTATTGGTTTGGTGATCTAATTTATTGGAGTATGGATATTTAATAAAATAAATTATTTCAACAGTGTGGGGGTTATATGTGACTCAATAATTAAAATTTGTATTAAATAGTTATTTATATTTTAAAATGCGACTGAACTGTTACAAAAAAAATATATGCAAAAAAATGATTAAAATACCATTTCTCTTATCTTCCAGCTCTTCTTCCTCGATTTGAACTTAAAATCTATTTTTGAACTCAGATTTGCAGATCTAAGTTCGAACTGAATCCAAATTCACATTTTTCGGTTCGAGTCGAATTAAGATTTGCATAATTCTGAGTTCAAAATCATATTTCAGACATAAACATGAAGAACAATATATATAAAAGAGGAGGATAAAATTGTCATTTTAGTGACCATTTAATCATATTTGTCAAACATGCATAAGTGACTGAATATGATAAATTTAACCAAAAACTCATATTTCTGAAACGTAAGTGACCGTTTAGTTACACATAAAAATACAAATGACCATTTAATCACGTCGTATTAAAAGATAAATGAGTATTGAGATGGTTTACTTTATCCCATATGCATTCCGAAACATCTTTTTATAATACTTCTATAATAATATTCGAGAGAATAGTACAAAGTTTCCTATCCTTCCTTTTTCTAAAGTACAAATCAATGTACAATATATAAGAACTATATAATTACGCTAAACACATTTCGTTAAAGATAGTTTTGTTCATGTTTCTTGCCTTGTAATCAAGTGACTACTGAAACAAGAGGCATGTAACTAGGAAATGTGAAACCTCCTGAAAAAAGCAGACCCTCTAAAACTTGAAATTGGAAGTCCATTTTAAACACGTGGGTAATAACTTGAACATGGTCAATTGGTCGACCACGAAAAAAGTTGAACAAAGAAAAACCTACTTGCAAAATCAGAACTCAATTTCTAACCCAAAGAACAACCCGAGAGATTAAACCTTCCTCTTTTCCCTCCCTAACAAGGTCATAATTAAATACTAGCTAATCATCAAAGAACTATGAAACCCAGGTTCGTATGAGGGTTAGAGGTCTTGGTGATGAGGGTTCCATCAAATCAGATAACCAACTTGGTGATGAGGGTTCCATCAAATTTGGATCCTTTTCTTCTTCAATCAGTATATTCTCAGATAACTGAGCTGTAAGTTTTAAATTTTTCAAAGAATAGACGATCAGGAATTGTGTGAGACAGAGAGTTGAAAGTTGCAGAAGAACCTTTCTGTTTTCCAAAGGGGAACGATCAGGAATTGTGTGAGATTGACTACTTGCATACATACATATATATATATATATATATATGAAGTACAGACGGGAGATTTGGAGACGCACGTACGCGTTGTTTGGGATATTCCATCACAGAATGCTTCGTGTGAAAACCCTAAATGTTGATTACTCGATAGTTTACTATTCATATGGAGGCCATAGTAGTATCCTCTATGCAATAATAAACTATTCGCTCTCGTTTTCCCATTCTACTCTGTTAATTTATTATGGGGTCGTCTAACCATTCCTTTATAATTAACTCCAAAACTGTCGTTTGAAAGCTTTACCCACCATAAGAGAGAGTTGCGTCAAATGCTAGAAAATAACACGTTAACTGTTCAAAAATTTGGTTGTTCAAAATAGACAGCTCAAATAAAATAAAACCGTGTGCTGAAGTGTCGCTAAAATGACGACAGTTCAAAAGCTGAAAAGCCGTGTAAAAAGACATCGCAATGGGTTTAGGGTTTGTATCCTAAATACATGAGCAATGTAAAATTACATTTGCAAGATTAGATTTTATTTCATTATTTTACTCAACTAACAAGTCTATAAATTTAAAATACAAGAAATCATTCTTAAAAATTATATTTTTGTTCGGTTGGTCATGTGCGATGATAAGTACACAATTGATCATTTTAAACATAACGTACGTACTGTTAAGATGACTTAAGAGTATACCGGTCGCCTTCACTCACAAGTTCAGGCTTTTGAGACAGTTGGTTAAGGCGTACGTCTTAAGTCTCACATGGTATCAGAGCACGCAGGTTCAAATCCTGCCGACGTTGAAAATATTGATGCACTCCCATTAAAGGCCGAGGTCGGGCACTAAGCCTATGTTTATACCGATGTTCATAAACATCAGTTTAAGGGAGGATGTTAAGATGACTTAAGAGTATACCAGTCGCCTTCACTCACAAGTTCGGACTTTTGAGACAGTTGGTTAAAGCGTACGTCTTAAGTCTTACACATATATGTACATGCATTTTTTCATTTATTATTATTTTTCATATCATTTTTCCCTCCTTGAAAATATTATATTTTAATAATCTGCTTATTCTCTAATTTCTATGTACACTAAATTATATTGAATTAAATGTTGTTATTTGAGTGTGACTCAACCAGATAATAAATTTAACAAATTAAAATCATAAGTTGTCCATGTTAATTAAATATGTGTAAATGGAAGGATTTTGCCCTTAAACTCGTTGATTTACCAACTACTAAGAATTATAGTGTCCCTTTTCCATTATATTCAATCACAACTGCCTATTACAAGTAAAGGAAACTGGTGACAACGATACAACTTGTTTAGTATTTACATCAATTGGCCTAAAGAGAGATATTCAAAGACACGACCCTCCTTAAAACATTAAAACCAGACAAATGTATTGTCGGATTAGAGTCAAAGTAAGACTGTTGAGTATACTTGATCCTAATTACTAATTAGCACTGACCGTCCAAATGTCAAACCCAATAATTTCAAACGAATTTGGGTCCTATCATTGTTTGCGCCTAAATGCAGAATATAGTATAGGTTTGTTTATATTTTAAGCACAAATAATCTTTGAGTTTTACCTTGTATAATTAAATAGTCAATCAAGTTTATTTTATAACTTTTAAAAAATGTGGAGTGAAATAAATATATAAATGAAAGAAAAAAAAAAGTTAATATCAAGTTATATTATAAGAGTAGTTTCTAACTTTCTAGTTACACATAAGGAAGCTACTTGACTCAACTTTTAACTTTGTGTAATTATAAACTTAAAAATATAATTAATTAATTTTAATAAGTTAGCTCTTTAAAAAGCAATCCTAAAATCTGTAATGTGAATAAACATTTTATTTTGCCCTATATGATCATACTTTGGTCAGTTTTTGTTGTGGAGAAATTCGATTATAAAAAAATATAGATACATAATCGAAATAGTAAAAAATGGATCCGACTTAATCGGTTTTACCCCTAGTAATAATTCATGTTAAAGTTACAATTATTGGAGTAAACGAGAGACGAGCTTACCTTAAATAATTGAGTTTGTAATAATTATCAAAGATTCAAAGGAGAAGTTATTTCTATAATTACCATAGGGTGATAATCTAACACATTTCGTCTACCGTCCATGGGTTTGTCAATTGTCAAACCCTACCTCATTTTTTCTGGAATTTATTTTTATATTAATTAGATTATTGTGTCTTTAATTTATGCTTGAATAATTAATGTGAAACGGATCTCAATTATGATGGTATCGACACTATTACATATGCTTACTATTTTGGAAAATAGTTGAAGTATAAAATTAGGAAGTAATCGTATTAAAAAAATACAAGTAAACTCTTCAATCAATTCATGATATTGGGAATAACTCATTATTAATCATGAGAGAGAAAGTTAGAGAGAGGTGCCCTAATTTCCCTCAGCAGGCGATTTTCCAATTCCCCTCAGCTCAGCTACTTCCCCTGACCTAACCACCGTGCGCCTCCCTTCTCCGTCCATCAAAGGAGTTTCAAGTGAGCTTCGAGAGCTCTGTTTCCCCCTCTCACACCTGCGTGCAGTGTGTGAACTCCTCATCGGACTCTCCCTCGAGCTTCGGTGGTCTTGCTCGTTGGCCCTCCGACCTCCGGCGACGTTCCAGGCAAGAACCAGTCTTCCTTTAGCTTAGACTGTTTCTTGACGCCCTGACTTTGTTTGTCTGCCTTTAGTGCTCGGTGTTTGTCTGCCTGATTGCTTAGTCTGCCTTAGCCTTGTTTATTGTAGTCTCGGTATACTTGTCTTCTGTTTGCAGGGAGTTGTAACCGTTGTGACGTTGTGTGAGTATGGCTTCCATGAGCAACGGTAGTCAGGTCCCCCAAAGAGCTGTCATGGCCCTGTCCTCTAAGGCCCCGGAGCATAAGGCAGCTCGGGTCGTGGGGCGTATGATCGCTCAAAAAACGATCAAGTCCAGTGTGGTCTTCACAGTGTTAACTGCTGCGTGGGCAAAGTTTGGCCAAGTTAAGATGTCCGAATTGGTGGAAGGAGTGATGGCTTTCGATTTTGAAAATGATGGGGACCGAGATAGGGTTATGGACATGTCCCCGTGGGCTGTCCATGGCCACTGCTTGAACCTCAAGATGCTGATGCCAAACCAAAGCATAGAGTAGCTTGATTTCAGCACGATCCAGTTATGGGGACAGGTCCACGGTTTGAGTGGTATTATGCTGAACCTGGAGAACGCAAAACAGATTGCTGAATCAGTTGGAAAAGGTCTGTCCTTTGAAGACGAAAAGGAGATGCAGATGAGAGGATATATCAGGTTCAAGACTGAATTACCTGTCACCGATCCTGTTAGCCCGGGGTTCTGGTGGGCTAATGACCGTGGGGAGGAGAAGTGGGCCCACCTGAAGTATGAGAGGTTGTCGGACCTATGCTATGTCTGTGGACGCCTGGGGCATACCTCCCAGGTTTGCAACCTAGACATAGTCCAGTCTGAAGTCAACTGCAGGCTGCCCATGTATGGTCCTTGGATCTCCTGTCCTAGGCAAAGGAGGGTTAGCTCATGGCTCAAACCTGGAAACCGGGCTGATGGTCCTGCACCCCGAAGGGACCCTAGCCGCAAAAGATGGCAAGACATGCTGAAGGAGGGTCTGGGGGAAGGGCTCCCTCACTCTACGACCCGAACCTACAACACCTTGAAGGTTCCCTCACATGAGAGCTCGGGATCGAATGGAACTCGGGTTGATCAGCCGCAGGGCATTTCAGTTGAGGGGGGTCCCAGTCATGAACATCAGGATGATCAGTTGCAGGGCATTTCCATTGAGGGGGACTCCCTTCATGAGTGTGTCAGTAGGGTCGTGACGGGCCTCCAAGCCTGCACCTTAAACCTTTCCAAGCATTCCCTCGACTTAAACCTCGAACCTGAACCTGAACCGGAAGCCTCACAATCACCCACAACATTCCCCCACTGCGCCTCTCACCACCCCGACATCTCTTTGGTGCTGTCCCTCTCCCCTTTGCCCGACATAGACTTGCACCCCATCCCGACCCACCTTGCCATTATACCAACCCCTATCCCTCTCGAGCCCTGCTCTAACCCCATCCCCACAGCCCTCGCCACCCTCCCTACCCCCCCTACCCCGTTGGCTGTCCCCTCCACCACACCCCAAACCCCTCTCCCCCTTCCCATCACTATCCCCAAAACCCCCACCCTATCCGGAGCTATACCCTTCCCACCCCTACACCCCCTTCCTCCCCTCTTGATATCCTCGACTATGTCCGGTGCCTCGACTACACAACACCCCCAAAAGAAGAGGAAGGCCCCGGGGCCTATCCCCTTTTCCCCCAAGCCCCGCCTCCCATTAGGGGGGGCCCCTACACCCAAATATGGTGTTCGCAGCGCCCATGCACCTAGAGCTCGGAGAGGTCCGGTTAGAAAAGTGTCCGATGAGACCAAAACGAAGGATTCCGGTGGCTGTTCCAAAACAGCCACGCGGGATCAATGAGTGTCCTTAGCTGGAACTGTCAGGGGTTAGGGTCTCCCCTGACGGTTCGTCACGTAAAAGACCAGGTTAGGAGGGTCCGGCCTGTCATAGTTTTCCTTATGGAAACTAAGCAACCGGAGGCCTCCTGTGAGAGTGTTCGAAGAGCAGTGGGAATGAGTCAGGCAGTTTATGTGGATCCGGTGGGGAGTAGTGGAGGATTGGCCTTGTGGTGGTCAAACGAGGTGGTAATCACGCTAAACCACATCAGTAAGAACGTCATTGATGGATGGGTGCAGTTCGCCAACGGGGTGTCTTCTCACTTGTCTTGGGTGTACGGTGACCCTATCTTTCTCCGGAGGGCGAGGGTCTGGGACCGCCTTCGGGCCATAGGAGGATCGCGATCAGCCCCGTGGTTGGTGATGGGGGATTTCAACGATATATGTCACCCGTGGGAGAAGGAGGGTGGTAGACCCAAGGAACAAAGGAAGATGGACGGGTTCAATGGGCTTATCGAGGACCTATTGTTGGGGGATCTCGGTTTCAAGGGTCAAATGCATACATGGAGCAATAATAGGGCAGGTTCAGATCGCATTGTGGAGAGGCTTGACCGAGCCTTGGCTAATGATCAATGGGTGGCTGCGTTCCCTCGGGCGCAATGTATCCATGGGATCGCTATTGGCTCGGACCACGCCCCTATCTTGGTCAAGTTGGACTTTGCGGACAAAAAGGGTAGCCGAGTCTTTAAGTTTGAAGATATGTGGTTCGAGAAACCGGAATGCATGGATGTTATATCTAGGGCTTGGTCGCGGGGGGGTCGGGTTAGGAGGCCGATGGATTTCAATAACAAACTTAAGGAATGCAGAATCGATCTTTCAGTTTGGAGCAAGGCATGCTTTGGGAACAATAGGCTCAACATCGAGAAAACGAAGGTTCGTCTAGCCTCTATTTCTAGACTAGCTCCGACTGCGGGCCTTGCCATCGAGGAGAAGGTCCTCAAATCAAAATTGCACGCTCTTTGGAAAAACGAGGAGATTTATTGGAGGCAAAGGTCTAGGGTCCGGTGGCTTAGGGAGGGTGACAGAAACTCGAGATTTTTTTACCAATCTACGGTGGAGCGTAGGAGACGGAATAAGATTGTTCGGTTAATGGGTAGTGACGGGGTTTGGATAGAAGAGGAGCTTCGCATTTCTGACGAAATATTCAGGTTTTTCTCGGATCTCTTCCTCTCGGAAAGCAGGGACAGATCGGGGGAGCCAGATCAGCCCGAGATCCTTAGCTGCCTCAGTAAAGATGTCACGGAGTCAATGAATGGGATTCTGGTCAGATTGGTCTCCGAACAGGAGATCCGGGCTGCGGTCAACCAGCTTGGGGGTTCACGAGCTCCGGGTCCCGACGGTTTTTCGGGGTCTTTCTACCAACGCTCATGGAAAGTCATTGGCTCAGACATCGTCACTATGGTCAACGCTTTCTTCCAAACAGGTATGTTTCCACCCGCCCTAAATCATACCGAGATTACGCTTATCCCTAAGATACCTAGCCCTGTGTGTGCCTCGGATTTTAGGCCTATTAGTTTGTGCAATTTCGGGTATAAGATTATTGCTAAGGTTCTGGCAAACAGGCTTAAAACCTGTTTACCGGAACTTATCACCCCTTTCCAGAGTGCTTTTGTAGCAGGTAGACAAATTCAGGACAATATCCTCGTGGCTCACGAATTGTTTCACTACCTCAAGGTCAGCCACAAACAGGGTCGGGGCTCCTCCGATTGTGCCCTCAAAATCGATATGGAGAAGGCCTATGATCGGATTGACTGGGCTTTCCTGCGACAGGTTATGATCAAGCGCGGTTTCGACTTGGCATGGGTTAATTGGATCATGACGTGTGTTACATCGGTGTCCTACCAAGTGATCGTGAATGGGAAGCGCACCAACCGGATTGTGCCACAGAGAGGTATCCGCCAAGGGGACCCCTTGTCCCCTTACCTCTTCATCCTAGTGGCCGATGTTCTTTCTAGGAGGGTTGATCAATTAGTGGCCTCTAAGAAGCTAATCGGAATCAGACCGGGTCGGCAAGCACCGGAAGTTCATCACCTCCTATTTGCCGACGACGCCTTGTTCTTCATAAAGGGGTCGGTGGCCAATGCGAGGGTGCTGAAAGCTGTTTTGGACGAGTATTGCTCATGTTCGGGTCAACGTGTTAACTTCAGGAAATCAGTGATGTTCGGGGGAAGTGGGACGAGCGGGCCCGAGGCAGCTGCTGTGGCCTCCTGCTTCGGTATGGCTTTGGTCAGAGACCCGGGTAAATACTTGGGCCTCCCCTCCCTTTGGGGGAGGTCAAAGTGTGGTGCTCTTGCGTTCTTAAAGGAGCGGATTATCGGGAAGCTTCAAGGTTGGAGATCGAAGCTCCTCAACAACGCGGGTAAGGAAGTTCTTATAAAGGGGGTCATTTCGGCCATTCCCTCTTATGCTATGAGCGTTTTTAAATTTCCTAAGTCGTGGTGTAGCAAGCTAAATAGTTTGATTGCGCGATTTTGGTGGGGTGCCCAAAACGGAGACCGAAAGATTCATTGGGTAAAATGGACCAGCATGACAAGGTCCAAGCGTGATGGTGGGATGGGATTCCGGGAATTGGAAGCTTTCAACACGGCTATGCTTGGTAAGGCAGCTTTTCGGATTTTGCGTGAACCTGATGCTTTATGGGCTCGTGTTATCAAGGGGATTTACTTCCCCACAACCGGTTTCCTTCAAGCCGGGAAGGGAAGCCGGGCTTCGTGGGCTTGGTCGAGCTTGTTGGAGGGGAGACGGGTGATTCAAGAAGGGGCCGTGTGGTCCCTTGGGGACGGTTCACTGATTCAGCCGTTCGTGGACGCTTGGATCCCGGGGAAGTACGACCATAGGCCCGGGCCGAGGCCTATATCTCAGCTCCAAGCAGGTACGCGTCTTTCCGATTGGATTGATCTCAATAGGAGGGAGTGGGACGAGGCTAAGGTGCGTGCGGCCCTATCCGCCTCAGACGCAAATCTGGTTCTCTCGGTGACAATCCCTCTCCGTCCGAGGAGGGATGAGCTTAGGTGGCCTCATGATCGAAAGGGGGTGATCACCGTGAAGTCGGCTTACCATTTTCTGAGATCGCGGGATCCAGGTCGTGACGTAGAGTCTGTTTCTCCGGGCGCAGGTTCGGTTCAGATCTGGGACGCCATTTGGAAGGCGAGGGTCATCCCGAAGATCAAGGCTTTTGGATGGAAACTCGCCTCAAATGCGCTCGGGGTCAGAGTCAACCTTGCGAGGCGAGGTATGCAAGTTCAGGTTTGTTGCCCTCTTTGTCCCGCTATTGAATCAGTCGACCACTTGTTTTTGGGGTGTGATTGGGCTTCGGTCGTATGGACCGAGCTGCTGGGGCTCGCTGATGCTCGGGATGGCTGCAGCTCGGTCAATAGCTGGCTGGTCAAGAGGTCCTCGTCTGGGAGGGGCTCGAGATCGAGAGCGGATTGGAGTTGGGAGGCTGTCCTTACGGGATGCTGGCTGATTTGGAAGAGTCGGTGTTCAATGGCCTTCGAAGGGATCCGCCCGAACCCGTATCGAGTCGTCAATCAGGTGCGTGCTCTTATATCGGAACAGGTTAGGTCCGTGGAATTGGTGAGATCCCAACAGAACCGAACTGATCTTGGTTCGTTTCTGGTGGGACCTTTTCAGTTGCCGAACCAGGTGGGCACCGAAGGGGGCCACCCGAGCTCAGTGTGGCGGTGTCCGAACATCGGTGTGGTCAAGATCAATGTCGATGCTGCGTGGTCGAGAAGCGAGGGCAAAGGCGGGATCGGCGTCATTGCTAGGGACCATACGGGGAAGATTATCGCCGGAGCCCACGCCTCCGAAATGTCGCATTCTATCGACATTTTGGAGGCGAGGGCAATTTTGATGGGTGTCAATCTTGCTCGTTGTTTTGGTTGGAGTTCGGTTGTTATTGAGTCGGATTCGGAGGTTGTGATAAACCATATTCTCGGGTTAGTCCATTTTTGGGAGTTAGAGACTATTTTACAAAATAGTTTATTCTTGGCAGAGTCGGTTGTAAATCTGTCTTGGGTTAGAATACCTAGATCCGCAAATCTTTGTGCGGATTGGGTTGCCAAATTGGCATTAGGTGGGATGTGTCCTAGTGATTGGGTCTCTCGACCCCCAACCCCCCTCTTACAGTTATTGTCGATTGAGTCCGGTTGTATTGGGAACCCCCCGGTTCCCCAATTTTGTGAGTAATATACGAAGTTAGTTTTGGCCAAAAAAAAATCAATTCATGATATTAACAATGCATAATTTTTTTTCTATTATCCATATGAAATAAATAAAAAAATAAATGAAGAAGATAGTCTAGTCTAGTCTAGTCTTTATTTTATTTTATTTTTCTGGAATAAACGTGATATTAATGCGTCTCAAATAAATTCTATTTTTTTTTTTGCCGAAAATAAATTCTATTTAATAAATAACTATTTTTGGTTCTTTAATATTTTCATGAAAATTGGAATATGAAAGAACAAGAAAGTCAGAGTTGAAAATTGATCCCCAAATTCGCGGTTTAATCAAATAATAAAATAAGGAAGAGAAAAGACAAAAAGGCAAAATTATATTTAAATTAGAATTAATCATATTCAATTATATATTAAAGTTATTAACTTTTTCACTTTCCGACAACACTGCATTTCATTTTCGACATGTGACCTATATAGTATATAGTATATATACATATATACAAATAAATTAAGCTTAGTGTGGGGCCCATTGTCTTCTAAGAAATAAATTATTATAATTAATGTACTTCTGTTATCCATTATTAATCATCAATAATTGTAAACCAAAGGCAGATTACTACTATTTTTGTTTAATTCATCAAATTAAATCTAGTGATTTTCTCGTGACAGTTAGACGATAATATTAGACGAAAATTTTACGGAATAACCGTTCAGTCACGTACTAAAACTTAAGTAATATTTGAGTTACAAAAAAAAAGATGAGTAACCGTTTAATCACATATGACAAACATAAATAACTGTTGAAGTGGGTTACTCTTAAAAAAAAAATATAAGTGGAATCCATTTTTGAATTGAAGTGTAGCCTTAGTTGGGTGGTAGTAAAACAACAGCTTTCACCAATTATTTCAGTTAGAAAGATAAACTTTAATCTAATCATTATAAGTGAAACACATACAATTTTAGTTATATATTATTTTGTTTCTCTTGTTATGAAATTAAATTCTGATATACGAACAAACATATCATAAAAAGGTGCATTTTATATACTAATTACAATACAACTGGATATTGGGTCTGCGCAAAATCGAAGTAAGTAGTATATTATATATATATATATATATATATATAATATAAATTATTGTATTTTAGTATAATGTATAATATTTATTTAAATTATTTTTAAATGAATATAGACTATAATGTTTTTATAATAAAAAAAACAATAAGTTTAGTGTTATAAACGTTATTTTTTTAAGTGAATACAAACTATAATAGGTTTTCAAAAAGTATATTGTTATAAGTTTTAATTGCTTACAATAAAAATATTAAAATTTAAAAATGCATGAAATAATTAATTATATAGATAAGTTATTATAATTTATATTATGAAAAACAAAATTATAAACTATATTAAGTGCATTTGTTAATAAAATTAGTTAAAAATACCTGAGTCAATAATAAAAATTATTATTAACAATTAATTTACAAAAACTTTTAATTTAAATATTTTTATATAATTTTTTATATTAATGCATGTGTTTACAGAAGATTATTAAAATCGTTACTATTTTTTAGACAAAGTGATAATAAATTATTTTATATAAATAGTGTTTTAATAATTCAAAATTTTGAGTTATAAATATGAAAAAAAATACTATTTGTCATAAAACTGTAAAACAAATATATGTGAATGTCCATATAATACTCTTAACTTTTATGCTTTATTACTTCTATCAATGTTCATATAAAAACATTAATATTTTTCTAACAATAATAATAATCTAGTGTTTTAGTATACATATTATATTTTATCTATTTTGTTAAATATAAATTATATTGAGTTTATAAATATATAAAATTTAATTTCATGGCATTGTAAAAATTATGTTGATATTATTGTAATTATGCAGGTGATGTTGAGATGTCACTTATGTCTCATTTTAATAAGAGTATTATGTGATAGATGAATATGTGCATACTTGATATTCATAAAATATTATGTATTTTATTTTTATATAAATTTGACTACATAAAATATATTTAAGGAAAAATCATAATTGTAATGTGAAATAATAAAAAGAAATTATATGAGTTTTGTAACTTATCTTGAGAATGAATGAGAGATTTTGAAGGATTTTAAAATGATTTACAGAACATGCCACATAAGAATGAGAAATTTATGATTGACATAGACCAATTAGAAGATATTAATTTATCATTAAGAGTGAGAAAATACAACAATAAACTTATTTGTCAATATTCTATATGATGTAACCAAATTAATATATATATATATATATATATATATAAATTAAAAATAATACGACAGTAACATTCACTATTGAAGATGTTGATAATAACGATTGGAAGATAAACACAACATGAAATAGTTTACAAGAGATGTTAGGTATTTTAGTCTGATTGATATGTAATGGTCGATTATGTATTAATGTACGCGTCTCGCGGTACTGTATTTCTCCATGTATACGTATTTTGTAATAGTAACCGTCATGAATATATCTTCTAAACCGTGTGGAGGTGTTGCCCACTTGGGTGTTACCACAATAAATCAAAGTTCTTCTTCTCTTATTTTCCTCTCTGAAAACTGAAGTGTTTTCTTATCAATTCTTAGTGTTTTCTTCATAAGATTGAGTGTTTGATCCTAAAGAGAGATCCTAAAATCTTTATAATCAATATAACACTTTGGGAATGGTACATAGGGTAGACTGTTCATCTCTCTCAGGGTTATAGAAGAATGGAAAAATTGATCACTCTAATATAATTACACAATGAAGTGAAATATAAGAGGAGGTAAAAGTCAAACCTTTAAACCTCCTCCAAAAATCGAAAACTGAAGCTCTAAATTCAACATGTGGGTAAATATTGATCAAACATGGTCGCGACATGTCAACCATGACAAAAAAAACCACATGCAAAACCAAAACCCAATTTCCAAACATCAAACTCGAGAGAGATTTCGCAGACCCCATCCAAACAAGGTCACAAAAAACATTAAACAAAGAGGGGAAGGAAGGAATTAAACAGTAAGTTTCAGCAGCAACTTATGGTCAGTTTGATCTTGAAGTATATAGAGAGTGTATGTAGTTCATGCAGAATTCAGAAGACCTCGACGTAGGCTTTTGACGAGTTCTTTGATTGTCATGTTATAGTCAGCTTCCATCTGCAAGGAATGATAAATTAGGGTTATTACATTACATCTCCAGAATGTCAAATAATATTCATGTGCGTATACGTATACGTATATATAGATATAGATATATTACCTGAGCAACAATGGTAAGATCAAGTATAGAGCTGCCGAATTGCATGACACTGTTGTTCAGTATGCTCAACTTCATCTTCTCTACTAGGTTAAGTACTTTTACGATGCACCCTGGGCTTTTCTCGCAATATACACGAATCAAGACATTTTTGTCGGAGACTCGGGCTTCGATTTCGAGCAGGTGTTGGTCTACGGTTGGATCGGAAGAGTTCTCGTCGGATGATGACGTGTCATAGTCTGCTGAGACTTGGGATCTCTTCACAAGGATTACTGAATCCACAGTACTTTTCTTCATCATCTCTGCCTCGAGTTTGTCCACACGTTGTTGAAGCTCTTTTACATATTTGACTGCATCTCCAAGAACAGTTGCCTTGTCCATCTGGGAACAAACAATTTCAAATTTTACGAAATGAAGTTGCAAATTATAAGGTTATGATCAAGAACTAGTTTGGTAAGGTGAAGACTGATTAATTCATTACAAAATATATGTATATGTGTATGTATATCAGAGATCTTCATCAAAACATACCTTTTTAAGATCCGGAATAACGGCTGAGAGAGCGATGAATCTTTGGTTGAGCTTCTCACGGCGCTTCCGCTCTGCCAAAACGTGGTCTTGAGCATAAAAAGGACTCCTTCTGCTTATTTCTCCATTACTGCTCTCTAGCTTCCTCTTGTTATTGCCTTGACCACAGCTAGAAGAGATGGCTTCGACATAATTACTTGTGTTTTCAGAGACCAAACTATTATTATTGTGTGGTGGTCCTGCTGCCGCATTGCAGTCGTCATATTTGCCGTTGCTGAAAGATATAATCTGGGAATTTGACGAAACAGAAGGAGATATCGTCTTGAGCTGTTTTGAGGGCCTGTCCATGCTGATTTGAGTGGCACTGTAGATCCCATTTCCATATTGATTGAATGAAGAAAACGAACTGTCGAAGACGAGATCATCGAGTGTGTAATAGTCTTCAACTGATGTTGTCATTTTGCAGTGATGAGGGGAAAACGGCATCTGAGCTGCAACTCTGAAGAGAGAGAGACAGAGAGAGAGAGAGACAGAGAGAGAGAGAGACAGAGAGAGAGAGAGACAGAGAGAGAGAGAGAGAGAGAGACAGAGAGAGAGAGTGAGAGAGAGAGGCAGAGAGGGAGAAGTTCTAACTTTGATCCTCTGCAGGTGACCAAAAGAGATCCAAGTTCGATCTGTTTTTCTGGTCGGTATGAGGAAGAACAAGTACATATAAAGGAGGAAGAAGAAGAAGCGGGAAAGAGAGAGAGAGACGCGTAGTGATTTTGGTATGCAAATAATAATCGTTTATAGTTATAGGCACGTGTGAAAATACCACATTATGTTGGTGCGAGGTTACTTCCCATGAATCATGGTGTCTGTTAACTTTTTACTTTCTTCCTCCTTGCTAGTTTAATTATGGTTAGTAAACAGTCTCCTTCGATCCTTAATTATTAGTAGGAATAGGAATTAATCATCAATAAAATTTAGTCTATATTTGACTTATAAATATCTTATATTTCACAAATAAATAAATTCAAATCTATACGTTATGTTATATATGTAGAGAAAAAGTCGCTAATAAAATGTACAAAAAGTCACATTTTGATTAGGGAAAATCGGAAAACTACCAAACTAATACTTAGACTTGTGAGTGATTAACAAGTAGATATCTAAACTTGTTTTTGTAGCAACTAAATAGTCAAACTTATGAAAATTATCAAATAGGTAGCTACTGTTAATTTATGTTACTGATTCGGTCAAACCACTATTTTTTTTAATAAAAAAAGTAGAGTTTATATATCAAATACATGCATGACTCAACTCCAGACGTTCTCGGAGTGTTTTTTGATGCACTGAGAAAGTCTGAAGTTGAGTCATGCATGTGTTTGGTATATAAATTCTAATTTTTTATTTTAAAAAATAAAGTAGTTTGACTGAACCGGTTCTGAACCGGTCCAGGTACTTACTTGCTCATTCGTGTAAATTCAAGTACTTGTTTGCTCCTCACGTGATATTTTATGTTTATTCGTAACGGAAATTAACGGTAGATACCTATTTGCTTATTTAAGAAAGTTCAGCAACTTATTTGCTAATCACCCCTAAGTTCGGGTACCAGTTTGGTAGTTTTCCCTTTTGATTGTAGTTTTCCCTTTTGATTATAATACAGTATTAATTTTTTCTTCTTCTCTAAATCTACCTTTAAATTGTACAAACTATTTTATAAGTCAAAAACTACGATATTTATTTTAAACTATGGTTCTAAATTGTTTGAGATGTAAACGGATGTTAGAAGAAAGATTAATGTAATAAAGAGTTTAGATATCAAATTAATTTTTATGGTTACACACACTCCATCTAATATCTCTCTTTTAAAAGTTTCTTTCATTTGGTCCACATATCATTATTAATTGGAGACTTAACTAAAATAATATTTGGCAAAAAAAAACAAAAAATCTAAATTAATATACTTTTTAAAATTATAAAATTACCAATTGTCCAAGTACTTTCAAGAATACATATTAAAGATATTTCACACATTTTAAGTTCAATAAATTTAATTTGGTTTCTAGCTTGAAAAATGTATATCTCTACATAGAAATAAGTTATTTTTTTTATATATAAAATAATATTTTATAATTTTGAATCGAAAGGGTTTTCAACAACCATTATGTATAGTATATATGGTCGGTGTGTCTTAAATTATGTGTAGTGTATCAAAATATCAATGTTTGAAAGAAGTTCGTACCGTTTCTTTTCCGTGTATGTACGGTGATGAAAATATTCACAAATTAGGTCAAAAGATGTCATCTATGAGAAGATTATAGATAGAGTAAAAGTAACATTTTCAAATCTAGGGTTAGTCGACGGCGTTTAGGTTTATCTTCCTTTTTTCTTCTTGTTTTAATAATTTAGTAGGAAACTCATCCAAGCTTTGGGAGAATATTCAAAATTTCTTTGAGTTATTGTTGTGAAAATAAAATATACAATTTTATAAAATATAAACATGAAATTTATGTATATAAATATATATAAAATTAAATATAATTTATTAAGATGTAAAGTTAAAAACGGTTATCAACTATTAATATTATGAGATTATATTTTTCAACTCAGATTTGAAGATGTATGTCAACGTTTTTATCATCACTTATGCATACATGTTTTTCTTTAATTCCGAATGTGTATTGCAAAGATGATGAATTGAAATGATATATGTTATATTGTATATAGAAATATGTGTGTGTATTTATATGGTATAAAATGTAATATTTGTCAAATAGAATACAATTATTCTTGTAATGTTTTATACATGAATATATTTTTAGGCCGTATTGTACAAAACTAGGATAGTAAAATGATGACTATATGTTACTAGAAATTAGGTGTTAGAGAAGGAAAAAATGTAATATTTATGTTGAGAACAAATGAGAAATTTTGAATTTTTTTAAAGTGATTTACATGACATGCCAAGAAAATGAATATAAATTTTTTTTTGTCACAATTCTAACCAAATTTATGTATATATATATATATATTATTTAATGTTTAAAAATATTGACAAACTTTGAAACTAAAAAACTGCAAGATGTTATTATTTTCGATATGTTTTAGTTTTCTACAGATAATAAGTAATGCCTCGCCACCAATCACTTAAATAATACTATTAATATATAATAATTGACACAATAATAAATAGCTAAAGAAACCGTGATAATGGCAAGAGAATAATTATAATTCCATGTTGTAATCATCAGATAAACTTGTCGTTCTATTTTTAATATTGTTGATTAATTATGTCTTATTATAGAACCGTGATAATGGCAATAGAATAATTATAATTCCATATTGTAATGATCAGATAAACCTGTCGTTCTATTTTTAATATTGTTGATTAATTATGTCTTATTATATGTTGTGAGTTATTAATTTTCCATAGGATGGAATTTAATTTTAGCATCTTATTATGGTAAGTTTGAATAATTTTAGCATATTACTACTAGAGGAA
This sequence comes from Chamaenerion angustifolium, assembly GCA_946814005.1. NCBI lineage: Eukaryota > Viridiplantae > Streptophyta > Magnoliopsida > Myrtales > Onagraceae > Chamaenerion > Chamaenerion angustifolium. The sequence goes on from OX328281.1 coordinate 2,737,108, forward strand.
TGACAAATATCGGCTAAAAAATGTATTTTTAACGGCTGAAAAATTCAGTCGTTAATTTATCACGGCTCAAATTCATTTGAACCGCAACATTAAGCGTCGGGACAATTATCACGGCTCACAATTTTTTTTTTTTAAAACTCATATTTTTCACGGCTCAATTATGTTTGAGCCGTCAAAAATATGTTGTTTTTAAAAAAAAAAAAATTATGGTTTGCAGGTGTCTTCGTCTAGATGAAGAGCAGGTTTAGTGTCTTCGTCCACATTCTTCTTCTTCGTTGGTGCAGGTGGACCTCACCATTGATCCTCGTCCGACATGCTGAGCCCACGTGCTGTCGCTGCTGCACCTCGGACCTCGCCAGCTCCTGCACCTTCCGCTGTCCAGCTTCTTCATTGGAGCCCACGTGTCGCCGCTCCCACCTCCTCGACTCGCCGCTCCATCCATTGAAGCTCCAGCTCCAACGTGGTTCTTCCTGGCGAGCCTCCATCGGTACCCGTCATCAGCTCCAACTTCATCCATTACAAACATATTATGTAACATGAAGAAGATGTGATCTTATCAGCTTGAGCTACAAGTTGAAGGGACACACAAAGTTTGAAGAAGTGTTGTGGGACACACATGAAGAAGTGTTGCACCTTGGACAGACAAGTTTGAAGGGACACACATGAAAAAGTGTAGTGGGATGAAGTGTAGAAGGGACATACAAAGTTTGAACAATAAAAAAAGGGGACAGACATGAAGAAGTGTTGTGGGATGGTGTGACTAGTTCGGCGAGGGGTGGGAAATAATTTCAATTTTCTTTTGAAAAGTACATCGCACTGACCAACAGAGCATGAGTGGAATTTGTTTATTATTTTTGTATTAAGTACCGTCGACTTTAATAAGTCATTCACGACTCAAATCGATTTGAGTCGTGATAAATAATTATTTTTTTTGTTCATTTATCACGGCCCAGTCTCAAATAGCCGTGATAATACTTTTTTTTAAAAAAGATTAACCCATTTATCACGGCTCATTTGATTTTGAACCGTGATAAATGGTATACAAAAAATAAGGTATTATCACGGCTCATTTTAGTTTGAGCCGTGAATAAAGACAACGACTGAGTACATTGAGCCGTAAAAAATACTTAATAACGGTTCAATGTTATTTGAGCCGTTATTCTCAATTTAACTTCATTTTCCACATTGAGACGTGAAGTTTAGCCGGAATATGTCGTGAACACATGTGTTGCATCTTAATTATCGTACAACAAATATATCAATATTTCTTATTAGCATCATTCCAATTAATAATCTGTTTAATTTAATCATTAATATATGTAATTATATATTATCTCAATAAAATTCACGATCTGATAAAAATGATCCTACTAAAACAATCTCAAAGGAACAATTTGGTCGGTGAACAGTCAACTTAGTGCCACAAAGATATGTTGACCCTAAAAGGTCAAATATATAGTTTGACCAACCATGGATGATTTAAACTTTAAAGTGTAAATGACTTGGATATGCTAATAAGACCAGTCTTAAAAATAAAAATAAAAAATTGTTTAAAGCATTAAGATTGAAAATTTTATTTATTTATTTGTTTAAAATATTAAATAAAATATATAAATAATTGAATTAGAATGTTACAAATGACGTTTGACAAATTGATTTATTTTTCAAATTTAATTATAATTTAATAATTAATTACCAAACTAACCACATTTTTTAATGTACAAAAATAGGGCAGAACCCGAACGAGTTTAATGTTTTTAATTTTGAAAGAAGAAAACAAATCGAAGATGATGATAAAGTGACAATACACTGCAGATAAAGTAACATCGATCAACTGTGACGACTGAAGCAAAGAGCGCAATCGCGGCACTACTGATTCTTGACAAAGTTTTTTCTTGTATAATAGATTTGACAAAGTATTATAATAAAGTATATTATCTAATAATAAGTACAGGACAAAAAAAAAAAAATAAGTAAAGAACTAGATGAAGTGACGATTTTTTTTCGCAAAGCTATTATCTTTACACGATTTGACACATTATAATAAAGTATATTAATTATTAACTAATTTATTATTTATTTATTTATTTATTATTTTCTTAAATGAGTAAAGAAACTATGAAATTTATTCAATTGATCTTTTATTGTATTAGGAGCAACCTCTTCTCCAATTCAGCCGCCTAACAATAACTCTTAAATACTGATGTCGTCAACGTATATGTTTTTTCCCTTTAAACGCTGACCGCGTTAGCATTTGCTTAAGAACGTTAATGCAATCCGTGTTTAAGACAATCTTCTAACGTACGTCCTGAACGCTAACGGAGTCATTATTTTTTACTTTTCAAACTCAAAAACGCTAACTGTGTTAGCGCTGTCCTATTTTCGTATAATCAAAAATGCGAAAATTAGTTTAGTAATTAATTATTAAATTAGGGTTAAATTTGAAAAAAAAATATATGACAACTTGATGTATAAAATAACTAGTAGTTACTCATGAAGTAGCGTATATCACCTTAACATTCTAATGTAACAATCTGCAGCAAATCATACTGAGTTCGGATTTTATATTGTCAAACTGAGTCAAGTCAAATTTCGAGCTCAAACACAAGTGTAAGTTTGCCACACAGAGCTCAAAATACATCAATATTTAGTTCAAAATCAGGTTCCCATAGTTTTAGATAAAACAAAGCTTAAGCAATCTGATATTTAGTTTGGCTCGTTTTACGCTTCTAATGGGAATAATTCTAATATGACTGTTTTAAACAACTCTGAAAGACAATTTAAAAACCTCATCATGTAGAATAAAAATCAATTATATACTATAGAAAAAGAGATTCACTTTCCCCATTCTCACCTGCGGATAGTGATCATCTAGAAGTAAATCAACACTCATTGAGGAGATAAACGTTTTGTGTTATGTATGTTTACAGGTTACATGGAATGGAGGAGATCTTGACGAAGCTTTTTGACGAGTTCCTCAATCGTCATGTCGAATTCAGCTTCAATCTGCAATTAATTAGAGATCAGTGTCAGTTAGGGTTCGTGACAGATCCTATATTGATTGTGTTTGGTGCAATCAGAGATCTTGAAACAAAAGCAATGCATATGGTGTTTATACCTGCGCCACAATGGTTATATCAAGTATAGAGCTCCCAAACTGCATGATACTGTTACTCAGTACCCTTAGCTTCATCTTCTCTACTAGGTCCAGTATTCGTGTGATGCTACGTCTCTCGCAGTGCACTCGAATCAAGATATACTTCTCAGAGACTCGAGCTTCAATCTCCAGCAATTTCGAGCTGAATTCCTGCTTGTTGGAAGTATGATATGATGAGGAGGATACAATATCATCATCTGCTGAGGCTTGAGATTTCTTCCCAGTGACGACTACTGACTCCATAGATTTGGTTGCAATCTCCTTCTCAAGTATGTTGATGCGTTGCTCAAGTTGTTTTATGTATTTGACAGCATCTTCGAGCACAGTAGCTTTATCCATCTGTTCCCAATACATTTATTGATGATTCTAGATCTAAATGAGCATTCAATGGATGTTGGATCGAACACCTTAGCTTGCTTTATGGGGTTTGCACTTTATAAGATCTCATATTGCAATTGCAGGATCTTTCCTCATCAATGTACAAGGAAAGATCTGTGTATAAATAGATAGTCCATCTTTCAATCTCATTCATATTCAAAGAAGCATTTTTGTTAGTACCTTTTTGAGTGTGGGAATGACGGCTGACAGAGCAATGAGCCGCTGACTCAACTTCTCGCGGCGCTTCCGCTCCGCAAGCACATGATGTTGAGCTTTGAAGGGATTTCTGCTGCTGCTTATCATTCCACCATTACTACTAGATGGTATTGAAGGAGGATTACCATTAGAGATATAGCTGCTCTGACAGACTAGATGATCCGGATTGGCACTGGAATCAGCTTCGTCGTGCTTTGGCTTTACTATTCCAGCAGTGACGACACCATTGCCGAAAGATATGATCTGGGAATTAGATAGATTGGAAGAAGCAGAAGTCGACCGAGGTTGTTTCTTCGGTGTCTCTAAGTGGATTATTTGGTTCATGTCGATATCATTTCCATTGTTGATGAATGAAGAAAATGAACCGTGGAAGCTGAGTGATCCGTCGAGGGTGTAATCCTCCATCGATTTCATGTTTTCATGCGTATACGGAAACGATGACATTTGTTTATCTTCTTCTTCTTCTAGCTTCTACCTGTACAAGTTCTTAGTTATCAATAAAACAAACAAGACAATTAATATCATCGTACTTTCAAAGCAATAACAAAAACACTGTATCATCTTGTTCCTTGAACTCTTGAAGATGTGTTAACCTCAAAACAAGTGATGAGAGAGAGACCCTTCAACTGATAAGGATAGTCAAAGAGACAGAGAGAGGCGGACCTTTCTTCTGATGTCGAAATGCAGGAGTCGACAGTGGTGCATTCTCACGTGTGAAACAAACCCTAGCTAATTTATAAGGGAATTGGTGGAGATGACTTCACATGACTCTCTTTAAATAATAATTGATCCTCCCTTTCTTTTCTTTTTTAAGTAAAAAGGGTTCACGTGTTTCTAGTTTTTGTAAATATTACAATTTGGTTGATTAATATAGAGTAAAATATTTTTTAGGTATTTAGTATATAGAATTTTTTTTTGATCATATTTAGTATATAGATAGATTGTCTATTTCTGTTCTATTAATATTATATTCAAAACTTTCATCGACAAGTACGTACTAGTTTGAAACTTTGGATTTCAAATTAAAAAATTTATAATAATTGTTCTAGTAAAATAACTAAACCATAATAATAACTATAATTATTGTAATATATGGGACGATATGGTGATGCTAGAGTCTGAGAGAATGATATAACGTACGTAATTAAGAATGATAGTTAATTAGAAAAAGAAAATGATAGTTAACTTTAGTATCAAATGAACTACCATCGATCGCCCCAAAATTAGCCATTCATATTGCATAATGTATATATAGGGTATATATCTAAATATATAGTTTATGATTGTAGTGGATCATTTTAAGTTTAAACTCAGATCTAACTCATGATTTTGATGAATCAATAGTAATAAATTGGTTCTTCAAAGCTTACATTTTTTCAATGTTATTTTTATACCAAAAAAATAATATTTTCCACTAAAACAAATTTCAAGACACTAATTTGTAATTGATTTATTTAACTAATAATTACGTCATACGTAGAAAATGTAACTAGATAGACTAACAAAATAATTAAATTCATACTTCCATCCTGTAAAGACGTATATGGGTTGAAGGTCATCCATGATGAGACCAATCAAGTAGGCTTGTTCATTTAAACCGGTTCAGCTGAATTGGTCTGATTTGAACTAGTTTTAAAACCAAATCAATTTTGTAGACTTCAAGTAGACCAGTTCAAAGTAGTAGTTTCATATTTTTCGAGAAGCGAATGCAGTAGCGGATATCATGACGGGTATGACGTTCAATCAGAGACATGTGTTTGAATTTCATAACTCTCCTCCGAATGAAACTATCATCGCGCTCCGGAAAAACGCTGTGGGCTTTTCTGTTTCGCGAATTGTTAAAGTTAGTTAATTTTAGTTGTGTATTTTGAACTTGGGTGGTTAATTGTCACCTATATCAGTTATTTTAATCCATAATTATCAACAAAAAAAAATAGTAGTTTCAGTTCGAATCGATTCGCTTTATAGGTGCCATATGGTAAAGTTATTGGGGGTAGGAAAATCTCAATACGTCCAACATTTGCATGAGTTTAGTAGAGGTTACCTATTCATGGTGACCCAGATTGACATGTCTATATACAGTAATAACTAATGGAGTTAGCCTTTATACTAACCATGAACATTCTTCTAGTTTGAGGGCTCAAACACTAAATCTTTGATTAAGAAATAAAACGTTATATTGCGATGATTACAATAAATTTAGTAATAGTAAACTAAATGAGATTCAAATATACATAAAGGAAGCACATCATCCATTATGTAAAAGTGTAAAAGTGAATTATTATTTTTTGACAACAGCATGTGAATAAGTGCGCATTGAATGAAACGTCATTCACTGGTTCTCACTTTTATATTGGTAAGTAGAACTGTAGAAGACACCATAATTTTCTATGAATGAGGATAAATTTTAAAAAGTAACCATGTCAGAAAAAAAATTTAAAAAAGTATGTATGCAAATTTTTTTTTTAGCAAACTATGTATACGCGCACCCCGAGGTCGCGCCTAACGGACATAGGCGCACCCCAGGGGTGCGCATATTGCATAGGCGCACCCCTGGGGTGCGCCATTACCACCAATTTTTTTTTTTTAAAAACAAATTTTTACATAATGATGACTCGATGTTTAATTAAGTATAAAATTATATATCTATTAAAAAAAAATTTAAAAAATTATAGTAAGTAGATATTTTAATTGCGATTCAAATGATGCAAAAAATATTAAATTTGGATTTACGGATTGACTGTACGGCATGCCGTAAGTTGAGATATGAAAATTGTACTTAAAAAATTATAACTCGGACCATGTAAGTCCAAACTCAACACGGTTAACGTCATTTAGGTCGTAAATCAATTATCTACGTAGGATAATTTTTTGGATTAAAAATACAGTGATTTTGTAACCCCCCATCGTTTACACCCAAATTTGACCGAAATAAGTAAATGCATTAGGTGGGAAATTTAATTATATACTTACTCAAAAAAAATCAAAAAAATTACAGTGCGTAGATAATTTAATTACGAATTAAATGACGCTAACTATGCGTTAATTTTTGACTTTTAGACTGACTGTATAATACGGTACGTAAAAAACTCTACATACGATACAAAAACTTCCAAATAGTGTTTTGCACAGTAAAATCACTGTTTAACTACTGTGCAAAACACTATTTGGAAGTTTTTGTATCGTATGTAGAGTTTTTTACGTACCGTATTATACAGTCAGTCTAAAAGTCAAAAATTAACGCATAGTTAGCGTCATTTAATTCGTAATTAAATTATCTACGCACTGTAATTTTTTTGATTTTTTTTGAGTAAGTATATAATTAAATTTCCCACCTTATGCATTTACTTATTTCGGTCAAATTTGGGTGTAAACGATAGGGGGTTACAAAATCACTGTATTTTTAATCCAAAAAATTATCCTACGTAGATAATTGATTTACGACCTAAATGACGTTAACCGTGTTGAGTTTGGACTTACATGGTCCGAGTTATAATTTTTTAAGTACAATTTTCATATCTCAACTTACGGCATGCCGTACAGTCAATCCGTAAATCCAAATTTAATATTTTTTGCATCATTTGAATCGCAATTAAAATATCTACTTACTATAATTTTTTTAAATTTTTTTTAATAAATATATAATTTTATACTTAATTAAACATCGAGTCATCATTATTTAAAAATTTGTTTTTAAAAAAAAAAAAAAAAAATTGGTGGTAATGGCGCACCCAGGGGTGCGCCTATGTCCGTTAGGCGCGACCCCGGGGTGCGCGTATACATAGTTTGCTAAAAAAAAAATTTGCATACATACTTTTTCAAAAAAAATTTCTGACATGGTTACTTATTAAAATTTATCATGAATGAGTCCTAATTGTTGGACAGACTGTTAAATCTGTAATATACATAAGTTATTGAATTTTTCACCAAAATATACTCATTCAACAAATATAAACCAAAATGTGCTCGAATGAAAAACAAATATGAATCTATATCTACCTACGACGAACATTCGCGGGTGGATTTTCATTCAGCCCCAACCGCAAATGGGAGTCGCGGGTGAGACTGAGTTGTTAGTAGTTCCACCCGCTAATGGGAGTCGCTGGTGGGGATGAATGAAAAAAAAAACATTTCCTTCAAAAAGAAGGAAAAAATATATTTGTATAATGATTATAATTATAATTATAATTTTTTGTATTATAATTATTTCAAATATATTTTTTCTCTCACATTATATTTTTTTAGAATAAAATAAAACAAGGTGAGTAAAATGAAAATAATTTTAATTTTTTGTATTATTATTATTTCAAATATTTTTTTGTCTCATATGATAATTTTTAGAATAAAATAAATGATGTGAGTAAAATGAAAATAATTATAATTTTTTGTATTATAACTATTTCAAATATATTTTTTTCTCTCACATGATAATTTTTTAGAATAAAATAAATAACATAATACAAAAACTTATCATGTGAGGAAAAAAATATATTTTAAATAATCATAATACAAAATATTATAATTATAATCATAATATAAATATATATTTTTCCTTCTTTTTGAAGGAAATAATTTTTTTTTCATTCAGACACACCCGTGAATGGGAGTCGCTGGTGGAACCAACGGTAAGTTCCATCCGCGAATGGGAGTTGCGGGACTAACGGTTCAGTCCCACCCGCGACTCCCATTCGTGGGTGGAAAATATAGATTCATATTTGTTTTCCACCCGATGACATTTTGATATATATTTATTAAATGGATTATATTTTGGTGAAAAATTCATCAGTTATAAGTTAAATTAAAGAATATGATGTTATGTGAAGAGAGTTGAGAACCTGGTTACACTCATCTATATTTTATATTAATTTGGGTAAGATGTATACAATCTTGACAATTAAGCAAACTAAATTATATTGGTCTACCTAATCGTACGTTTACATTTGTTTATGTGACATTATATTTTTGTATATGTGGACACATTAAGATTCTTGCTAAGCGTCATATTCAATCTCGAAAACCGTTAAGTTTTATCATTGAGAGGTAGACCCGTTAGGTTCAAGTCGTAATCCTTTTCATAAACCGGAGTTTTTTCTTGCACTTGGGGGATTCGATTTTATAATTTCAGAATCAAACCACGTGGGAGGCCGCGCTCTTAACTACGGAACCTGATATTTGAAACTAATTCGGTTCCGAACTATCCATAATCCAAACAATGTTATATTGGAACCGAACATGCAGAATCTTGCATCAATAATACAATGTTTGGAACAAAACAAAGCTTTGGAAACATTTTCCGGACATTTGTTTAAAGTTTAAACCTCCTCGATAGGAAGTCACTTTTTGTGTCTGTTATATAGAGGAGCACCAAATATATTGCAACTTAATTTAATTTAATTTAATTCAGCACGTGTTATAAACCTACTGCTTTTCGGTACTCCACTCCACGCCTTTGATCCGCGGGTTTGACTTGGCCATGAAACTAGCTATTATCATTTTTATTAATTATATATATTCATAAAAAAAAGGGTTAATTACCAAATAGGTACCCCAACTTTACATGGTTTGGCAAGTAGGTATCTAAACTTTTTTTTGCCGCAAATAGGTTGCCCAACTTTGTGAAATTAGCAAATAGGTACCTACCGTTAATTTACCGTTAAGAATAAACGGAAAATAATGTGAGGAGCAAACATGTACTTGAAATTGACATGGTTTGGCAAATAGGTACCTGAACTTACACTAATTAGCAAGTAGATACCTGAACCGGTTCAAAATCTGGTTCGGACGAACCATTTTTTTTTAAAGGTAGGGTTTATATACCAAACACATGAATGACTCAACTCTAGATGTTCTCGGTGCATCTAAGTAGGGTTTATGGGGGTTGAACTAAGGAAATAACCGAACGAAATCGACAACCACGTAAACGAAGTCGAGAGCGGTCTTTTCCTGACCGGGGATAATAGGGATCGATGGGGTCGGGATGGTGATGGACCCGAGCGATGGGTTCATGATGCTTCCTTAATGCACCGAGAACGTCTGGAGTTGAGTCGTGTATGTGTTTGGTATATAAACTCCACTTTTTTTATAAAAAAAAAAAAAAGACCGCTCTCGACTTCGTTTACGTAGTTGTCAATTTTGTTCGGTTATTTCCTTAGTTCAGCCCCCATAAACCCTACTTAGATGCATCGAGAACGTCTAGAGTTGAGTCATGCATGTGTTTGGTATATAAACCCTACCTTTTTTTAAAAAAAAAAAAAAGTGGTTCGATCGAACCAGATTTTGAACCGGTTCAGGTATCTACTTGCTAATTAGTGTAAGTTCAGGTACCTATTTGCCAAACCATGTCAAGTTCAGGTACCTGTTTGCTCCTCACGTCCGTTTATTTTTAACGGTAAATTAACGGTAGGTACCTAATTGCTAATTTCACAAAGTTGGGCAACCTATTTGCGGCAACAAAAAGTTTAGGTACCTAGTTGCCAAATCATGTAAAGTTGGGGTACCTATTTGATACTTAACCCTAAAAAAAATATCATCTCTCTAAATTTTTAGGGTTAATTTTGATGTAGTTATTAAAAGAAAATGTTCCTTTTTCTCATTTAATTTTGATTCTATAAACTTGAAGGAATTTCTCTACCTTTTTAATGTTTTTTATTCTAAAGACTTAACCTAATTATAATTTATTTTTATGATGGTAGAATTGTTCCGAAGATACAACTATTATCTATATATATATAAGATCACACTAGGGCTGGCAATGGTGCGGTGAAAAATCCATAACCACGGTTATAACCGTTACTGTTTAATATGGTTAATCGTACCATTATGGTGCGGTGCGGTTATGATGATGAATTCTCTACCCATAATGGTTATGGTTATGGTTATGGTTATGGTATTTGAGTTATACCCATGGTTATTTTATAAATATAATAATTATTTATTATTAATAAACTAATATATATATATTATACTAAATTTAAATTACAGCATACAAGTGAAATCAATTGATGATATTAAGGAAGATGATGATTGATAGAAACAAATACAACAAGTGTGAAATGGTTAGGGGTGTTGAATCATTACTCGTTATGGGTGTTTGTTGAATTTTAATGTTAATTCAGTGGTGTGAATGTTAATGTTGAATCATATGAATGTTGAATGATGTTAGTGTTAATGTTGAATGATGTTAGTGCTATATATTTTTATTGTTGGTAATATAGATAGATGTATTTTTTAAAATTAATTTTTCAGTCTTTTATTATATTACATGTGGAATAAATATGGTTATACGGTTAAAACCATGGTTAATAACCACGGTTATTTTGATGGTTATGGTATTGAAAATTGTACCCATAATGGTTATGGTTATGGTATGTGATTTAAAAATGTGGTATGGTTATGGTATTTGGCATACCCTGACCATACCCTAACCATTGTCAGGCCTAGATCATACCTAATGACCTTTCTAATTTTGGTAAAATAACTGCTTACCTCAATAAAAGATTTGCGTTAATGCATGCATATAGCTAGAAGACGAGATGATATATATAGCAAAATAAATAAATTTCTCTAATAAAAGACTAGCGTGCGATCCTTTAATTTTTCAAGAATAAATAGAAACTTGTTCATTCAATATAATTTGCTTACTTATTTTTTTTTGCTACTTGGACTAATTTATGATTTGTTAGTATTGTCAATCTCTCCATTATTTCGGAATGAAAAATTGCACATGCAAGTTACATGGCACATTATTTATGCTCTTAGCACTAATTTATTAAACTTTCAAAAATAGTATAAATATATTTAACCTTTTTTTTTTGTTTGAAGTAACTCTCATCAAACAGTGACGTTCTAATATACCCTTACGAGAATTAATTTATTGAATTAATTAGGGCTAAAATAACACCCAATTTCAAATAAAAACAAACTCTAACTAGGTAGGTACTAGTTAAAAGATTAGGCGACTTTATAGATGATGAGAGTTCTAATATGAGTAGTTACAAAATTTATTTATTTTTATTTTATTTTTCTTAATTAACTTTAAAATAAAATAAATTACATGTAACTCTAAAAACTTTCAAGTAAATCCCAAATAGTGTGGTGGTCGTGAGATATTAGTGATTACTTCATAAGAGAGCAACTTTATTTAATTAATTCATTTCCCTCCTTGATTTTATTCTAATTACTAATTAGTAAGGGGTTCAACTCTCTTTATTTTTGAAGTGTCATGTATATATATATATATATGTGTGTTATTAATAAAATTTATTCTGTATTTAATTATTAATAGACAGATCTGATTTTAAATTATTTTATTATTATTGTTATTCATATTAAAAACTTTCCCCAAGAAGTCATAACTACTTTAACCTCAAATAGTGAGGTCAAGATGTAGATTAAAATAAATAAATCTAATCTAATTGATTTGTCATGTTACTCAAGGCATTAACAACTTTTCATGTATTTTTTCATCAAAGTACATTTCATGTATTTTTACGATTCGCTATTTATTACGTTTACTAAAATAATTTTTTAAAATCAATCAAATTTAGAGTGTAACCCTAAAATTTGTATCTAATATGCATTATGAACAAGTGCATCAAAAGAAGGATTTTATCTCTTTAAGCTTTAACCTCCATGACGAGCACCACGTTGTATATGGAGAACCGTAAATTATGGACGCAATATTCGACGCCAATTTATTATAATTTAAATGGAAATAAGCACGTGACATATATATATATATATATATATATATATATATGTGTGTGTGTGTACATAGCTGGATGCAATTTTTTTTTTTTGGCCAATAAACTTCATTCATTCAAACGATAACCGGGTTTTCACCCGAGAAGAAAATATTATCCGTTACAATACAATTAAGTAAAGGGGTCGGGGGTGAAGACACCCAATCCGAGGGACACGACCCCGCCAAAACACTCTTCGCTATCCAATCCGCACAAACATTTGCGGATCGTGGGACATGCTCCCATGAGACCTCCCTAACCGATGAAGCTAGTGAAACCGCATTAGACAAAATGGGCGCAATTCTCCAAGCAAAGTCTCGTCCATGAATGTGGTTGATCACACTCATAGCATCCGTCTCTATGACCACCTTCGGCCACCTCATCTCGACCGCCAGTTTTACCGCGTGGAAAACCGCGTGAGCTTCGATCTCGTCTACCGATCCCGCACAAACAACCTCCGCTTTGCCTCCTAGGACGTTTCCTCCATAGTCCCGCGCCAATACACCGAAGCCGCCCCTAAAAGTCGTACCACACCAAGCGCCATCACAATTAATCTTTACCGTACCTTGGTTTGGTCCTATCCACGCCCGAACAAGCCGATTGTCAAGTCTCGCGGGTTGCGTAGGCGTCATCTCGTTGAGCGTCCGATTGATCTCCATTAGGACAGCCGTAGTAGAGGGTTGTATGTTTTCGTAGACGAGCTTACACCTTGTTTTCCACACAACCCAGCAAACCACCATTAGACGTCTCCAAACCTCCGATCTATCCCTCCTTGTGAGTCCCCTTGTTGACGTTTCATGAACAAGCCATTGATCCATCGAACGTATACCCCTTGCCAGACCCGACCTATCCACATGGTGACACCAGACCTGATATGCCCAAGGGCATTCAAACATCATATGCTCTCGTGACTCAACGACATTACACAAAGGGCACAAACAGTCGAGTAACACCCCCCTCCGCGCTAAAGAAGCTCTCGTGGGTAGTGCATCGTTTGCTAATTTCCAAATGAACGCCTTGATCTTTGGCCACACGTTTGCTCCCCATATAGCTGGCCACACCGATGAGATATCTATAGACGGGTTTCGGTTCAGGTCCCCGTTTTGTTGCTGACTGCCGTGTGTCGAGTGGATCCAGTGATACACCGAGCGAACTGAGGTCTCCCCCGACCGAGAGTGTGGCCATCTATGAGTGTCCTGCGGCTGATCCATCGGTATGTGCTGTTGGAGGACAGCATCGACGTCGTCGTGATGGACTGCAAGGCGGACTGCATGCTCGTCCCATGCTGCCCGGTCCCGAGTAATCCAGTTTGCGACCCGCATTTGAGGAGACTGAGTAGAGCCCACTGTCGGCCTAATCCTGGTGTGTCTACGTGAGGTGACCCACGCATCGTTGAAAGGATGGATCGAGTTCCCGTCCCCGAGTCCCCAAGCTCCTTCGGCCTTTATGACCGACCTCCCCTCAAGAAGGCTCGACCAAGCCCATGATGGCCTACTACCCGTACCCGCCTGCAAGAAAGATGAGTTCGGGAAATACATACCCTTCAAGAACCTCACCCACAAAGACATCGGTTCCGACAGAATGCGTGATGCCATATTTGCCAAGATCGCGCGGTTGAAATCTTGCATCTCCCTAAATCCGTACCCCCCAACCGATTTAGCATTTGTCATTGCGGCCCAACTCTTCCAATGAATCTTCCGTGTACCATCATGAGCTCCCCACCAAAACCGTGCCATGAGCCCATTGATCTCATTGCACCACGTGGTGGGTAGCTTAAAAATGTGCATAACATACGTAGGGATCGCACTAAGCACGGATTTAATCAAGATCTCCTTACCCGCGTTGTTTAGGAGCTTGTTTCTCCAACATTGAATTTTGTCCCGGACTCTCTCCTTTAGGTAGCTAAGGGCGTCCCGCTTTGACCTCCCCCAAACCGTGGGGAGCCCTAAGTAGAAACCCGGATCGATGGTCTGACGCACCCCAAAAATGTGGGAGATATCCCTCATGTAGTCCTCATTCGCCGCCGAGTTGAAATAGAGGGTCGACTTGGAGAAGTTGATTTTCTGTCCTGAAAAGTCGCAATAATCCTTCAGCGTGTTCTTCAGGTTCGTTGCCAAGGATAGAGAGCCTTTCAGGAAAAATATCGAGTCGTCGGCGAAGAATAGATGCTGAATCTCCGGGCATTCTTTCTTTGGGCGGATCCCCCTAATATTCCCCTGTTTTACCTGGTCGTCCAATAATCTAGACAACACGTCAGCAACTAAGATAAAAAGATAAGGTGATAGCGGATCACCCTGTCTAGCTGGATGCAATTGCTTCCTGAACCATCTGCGCTAATAATGATTTAACTATTATATCCAAGCAGTATATATATGATTTAAGATTTAACTATAATATTCATGATGAGTTTTATGCATTTAAAAAAAATTACATTTGAAGTTGTCTTGAAGGAGATTGGAGAATATTAAAGATAATTATATGTTAGAGATAATATTTAATATTATATATAAATATTAAAAAATATATAGACTTATGAATATAGAGGAGTTATGTATTTGTATTTCAAAAGTTTAGTTAGTAATAATGTTCTTGTTATGTGGTTCGGTTTTTAATCGATTGCTATTATTTATTTTTTTCACTATTTTATATCGTATATTTATATTTTTAATGATGTTGATTCTAATACCATATATAAATAGTAAATACAATGCTCTGATATCATATACAAAGATAACATACGAGAAAATAATGTGAGAAGTTAGATGATAATAATTAACTATAAATTGAACCACACAACGAGAGAAACATTAACGGAAGGAGATAACAAAATACATATACAAAACTCATTTTTATAACCTAGGAGAGGATTAAAAAATTGAAAAATAATATATAATTAAAGACATAAATAAAATATCATATTTTAACAGATAATTATTCAAAAAATAAATGAGAAAACACACCCCTATTTGGGAACATTATGTTATCTTTAATATTTGTATCAAATTTATCATATAATACATGTGTATGTTTTGTTAGATATTTTAGTCTAATTGATTTACTAGTTGACCAATAGGATCATAATATCTCATTAAACAAGTTAGGAGGGTGCGGAGTGCACACTTGTTTAAGTATATTATGATTCACTGTATCAGAGATTTATCAGTTGCTTAGAGACGGAGCAATGGGGTCAAAGGAGCAGCGCCCCTAGCGGGGTCCAAGGGGCACAGGCCCTGGCTAGGGTCACTATACTAAAAATTCATTATAAATTTGAATTTTGGAACTAATGACTTAACATTTTAAACTCAAAATTCTCGGTTTTTGGACACTTGCTTTAGAGTCAAGTATTAGGCCGAACCATTGCAATTACTTCGGCTCCAAGTCATCATCCTAAGGTGTCCCTTTGTTTTTGGATCCAAATTTTGAATCCAATGGACATATTGTGGTCGAAATGATACATGTCTTGGCCAAATGGTGTAGTGTCTCTTCCAAATGGCATAGTGTCTCTTCCCAAGGGTGTGGTGTTTCTTCCAAAGGGTGTGGCAAACACTATAAATTAGTCATAGGGGAGGTCCAAAAATTTCATCTCAAACATTCACAATCCTTCTCAAGTTCTAGTTCAGTATTCTGCTTTTATCCGATTGAAAGTTTGGGTGCCTCCAAATTGTTTCAATCTGAAAGTGTCGTCACGACTTCAGAATAATTCAAGCAACCCCATTCGAAAGAAAGTTCAACAAAATTGTGTATCCCATTTGAAGGTTCAACAACATGTTTACTTTACATCCTAATTATATAGTAGACAGTGAGACATGTAATATAATAGTTATATAACGAATATTAAAGGCAACCTCGATTTGCTTAGTTCTTTCCCTAAACTCTAATCACCCAAACTTAGGATTTCATTAAAGTCTGAAATTACACTTCATACTGATAGATCATAGTAGGTTGATGGAAAAAAATGGAAATTGTTTGTTTTTAAAATGTGTAAATCTTGAGTTTGTTTATTAATTATTACTCATAATTAATTGTTTATACATTTTACATGAACATAAAACCTAAACATATTATCAAAGCACTTGGAATCATCACAATCTGCACACTACGTTTAGATGAGATCTTAATTTAGCTTCAATCTGCATTTCAGAACAATTAGGGTTTTGATCATCGAATTAGAGGCAATCACAGATCTTGAAACAAAAGCAATCATGTATATAGAATCACCATGGTTGGTTATATCCAGATTTTGATCTCCCCAATTGCATGAACTATATATATTGTTTCAGACGAAGGATATATAATCTGTGGATTTGATAGAAACAAGAACACAAGTTGTTGTTCATCAATCAAGAGAAATCAAAGAAGAGCAGATTCAACATGGAGTTGAATAACGCAAATACAAGTCTTATATTTGTTGAACAAACTCTTATAAAATTTCCATACAACTATCATACAAATAAACATACAAACATAGTCACCTATTTATACTAATACATAGCAGCACTTTGTTGACAAAGTTTACGACACTTTGTTGACAAAGTTTACGACACTTTGTTGACAAAGTTTACGACACTTTGTTGACAAAGTTTACGACACTTTGTTGACAAAGTTTACGACACTTTGTTGACAAAGTTTACAAGGTTAGTGTAGTATTTTCTACAGCAAATATGCAGCATTTCCTACAGTAAATATACAACATTTTCTACTGTAAAACACATGTTGGAGCAGCAGCAATTCCTACAGCAAAAACTGATTTACACCGGCACAAGTCCTAGGTTGTTTTATCAATCTGTTGAAGTGGACTACGGTCTGCAGGTGGATCATATCATGTCTGCAGGTTCAGTGTACCATTGAAATGGGTGGATCCATCCTCTCTCTCTCTACATATTCCTACAACAATGTCATCATTTCGTATTGATTATATGGTAATAAAAAAAACATAGGATGATCCGCTCTCGCAATTAATTTTTTCAATTAGGAAATTAAAATTTTAACTATGATAATTTGTTAAGGGTTTATATTAAAATGCATGCCCTAATAACCTTATCCGTATACACATACATCGAACAGGAACAGAATTATAATGGAACCGAACATGCAGAAACGCACGACACGTATAGACTGTATAAAGACGTGAGGGGAAAACACACACAAGCTCATTAAAATTGGCAGTATCAGTTTTTTTTCTTTCTGAAACCTCCTCGATGGGAGGCCAGTCCACGTGTTTATTTTATATGGAGGACCGTAAATCATGGAGGAGAGATTGGTCAAATGAAAAGCAGCACGTGTCATAAATACCTCGGTACGATGGCTCACGGAGCCACGCGGCTTGGAACAGCGGGTCTTGGCCGCCACTCTACCTACCTATTCTTACGATACAACACCACCTAAATATCCTTTTTTCACTGTAAGCAAAGTATCTCCATTGTATAAGCTTCAAATCACATTTATAGGTTCTTTAGAGTGGTGTAAGCGGAAATATGCACATCAGAGCACTCTGCATCCCAAGAAAAGTCCATTTCCATGGAAGCCTTGATTCGTCGGGTCCATTTGTAGGGATCGCTCTTCTGCAGTGAAACAAAGGAAAGAGAAAATTGAGAAAAATCACACATTGTATAAGCTTCAAATCATCTTCAAGATAAACCCTTGTACTAGTTCAAAAAAAGTTACATTTATACTTTCAAATCCAAAAAATAAAAATTAAAAAAACTAATTATTATGTTAGCTTTGTTTTTATTTTCTTTTAAAAAAAGATATATAAGCATCATCTCGACTATAATGATCAATTTGTTTTTATAATTGTTGTTTAAGAAAGAAGAAATGATTTCCCTATCTGATATTATTTTTGTTGAGATGATGCTTAGTATCATTTTTCTTTAAAGAAAGTAACGCAAATTAAATATATGAATTGGTTTTATGAGAAGAGATAGTTTTACGAACTTGAAAATCCATTTTCCAAAGTAGAGAAGGAGGTGACGTACCATTTCATCGATGGCTTGGTATAGGGACATGTTGCCAAAGGCAGAGGCAATGAACTGTGAGTATTTTGATGTCTTCTCCAAGTTACGGTCCACACTAAAGCATTGGAAAAATTTATTTTGAGATGCAAGTGTAACAATATCAAAAGTATTTTATTATTTTTGCAAATTCTACTATCCACATTTGACAGCAAGAAATGGCAAAAGAGGCACCAGTGCAAAATTATTGGAGAAAAACTTGAAAAAGATTCTGGAACCTAATTTTTAAAACGTCTACCCGGAACCTACCCGAAGTGTCGTTCCGGGTCCAAATGGGTAATATGCTCACCCCTTAAGCAAAGTGTCAATTTACCCTTTATTTTTTCATCATGGATTTGTACTGGCATGTTCGATAAGTTAGAGATTTGATGCTAAAATTGTGTTTACCTGAATTGATGATCTCCAGCTGGAGTAAATGCAATTGGAGCAGCTCCGTATTTTAGCGCTTTGAGCTGCAACATTCCAAGAGACAACACTATTTGAATAACTTTGAGTTGAAGAAACTTTGTAGCAACTATTTACCAAATATCGTTCCATAGAGGACAGAATGTAAGAAGTGCCGTACCGGAACTTGGAGCAATGTCTCGTGGAAAGAGCATAAAATGATGTCAGATCCTGCAAATACTAGGTGCATTGCTGACTCGTCGTATCTGTCTAGAAATCTGACATTGTCATCCTACACAATAGATAGCAATTGCACTTAATCATCCTACACAAAATCATTTATCATTTGCCAAAAAGTAGAATAAAAATTAACAGCTTCCTATGAAATGGTAATAACTATTTGTTTAAGAGATAACTTTCAAAATGGGGTTGGTTGCTTACCTTAATTTCTTCCATGAAGGATTGGAAAGCTTTATCAGGAATTATTTGTGTGCTCATTCTCATAAAGATGAACTGCATAGAACCATGAAAATACTGCATTAAGTTCATTGTTCAGAAGCAAAAAAAAAAAGAGAGAGAGAGAGAAACATGGTATTATTATAGGATGTGACGTGCATGGTATAATCAATTCAAACTATAGCAACCTGAATGTCTCTCCCTGCAGTGCCCCAAACAACAGTCTTTAGAGTCTTTAAATCAATATCCAACTCATCATGAAGGATGCAACTGACCTGATTGATATACAGAAGATAATATGGTTCATATGTGAAATGAAATTCCTCATTGAACTATAAGGTTTGCAATTTTGCATGCATGACTTACAAGAATAGATGAATCATTTGCAGGTAACTCCCCCAGATGCTGCAGGTCCGCCTTGCATTCAGCTTTACCCTCCAAGTTTTCTGTGTTATACTTCTTGGGCAGAAATTTGTCCTTGAAAGGGTCCCACGTAGAGTTATCAAATCCAATAGGAGCGACTAGCAACTTATCCCTATAGAAATATTAAACAAAAATAATATTGTAAACTGATTACGAGCATTTGGGTCGATTCTTTCCTATATAAGACATATGTGTTAATGTATATTGATGTAAAATAAACAGAAAATGCTAAATACTTGTGAGTTATGAGTGTAGGTTTCAGCCCATGGTTGAAGTCTTGGATAATACTCCCTTTTGAATGCAAAGATGACATTATCATGACTTTATTTGAATAAACAACCCCACCCTGCAATTTAACACAAAGTAAGAGGTCAGACAAGACGCTGAAGTATACATCAACTAAATAATCAAATGACTAAATGCCGAATATGATTCACATGGAAAATACTTGCTCATCGTCCACGTGGCAAAATTACCTTCAGCAAGTTGACAAAAGATGGTTTGGTATTATCCTGCAAACGATCTGGACGATGAAGTTGAGTCGGATCAAGTCCACATAGTGCAAGCTTATAAGGTTGCTCAAGATACTAACAATAGATATAAACTAAATTAACCATAGGAAAAATGCAGATAATGATATAACTAAAGATGCAACATTGACTTACCTGAGATTTCAAGTCATGGCAGGTGAGTAATATTTTGGTACTTTCAAGTCCCTAGATATAAATGCCATCACATATCTTCCGTTAGAGGAAAACCAAGAAATTGTGGTGTAATCTCGTAAGTCTGAAGCACCGTCTACAAACTTACAATATATCCAAGCCGTAAGATGAAAATCTTTTAGATATACCTGCTTGGCAAATATATCCCAGAAAAGTGGCCCAACAATTGAAGTTTCCCAGCCGTGTATGTGAATGACATCAGGCTTCTTATTGGATTTAATTAGATAATCTAATGAAGCTCGGGAGAAATAAGAAAACCTGAAAGCATCATATAAAAAATAAGAAAAAGAAAAATGGATAACACCGTACAAAAAAATTCTCAAAGGACTTGGAAGACCAACTAAAAACGTAGCTTCACTGACCTTTCAAAGTCATCCGAGTAGCCGTAGATCTGATCTCGGTTAAAAAACGAAGCGTACTCTATTGGATCAATTAGAGTCACTCCAATGCCATAGGCAACACTGCAATGAAAATGGAAAGCTCATCTCTCTTTTTTGTCTTCAGAACTTTTAAAATTATATCTACAAATGAAATTCATTCAACTTCTATTTTCTAAACAAGAATGTATACATATTTTCTTATCCTTTGATGATAATAGATATTCTGAATCACGTAGAAGAGTGAAGATACCAAAGACTAACCCAGTCCAGATTCTGTTTCTATGCATTTGGCCATTAAAGTATGAATAAGATTCCGCTTCCAGTACCCGTAGCCCTTGAAACTCTTTGAGGCCCAGGAGTGTGTACCTATTTCCATGGCAGATTTCTCTCATCTCAAAACAAGAGCAACTTACAGAGACGCACAGAAACACATGCAAACACTACATCTCCTTGTTTCCTCCACTAGCTATTAAAAATTTATTTCCAACCGCTTCTCTCTGCTGGCAGCTTATCAAATAAAAGATGTCATGATTTAACAGTTTCTATAAGCACTCAACATAATAATAGAAAACCTGATCAGCTCGTGTTGTTTATAATCATGAAATGTTGTAACTCTTCATGAATTATTTAAAATAATAATAATCTCCGCTGCCTCTATTTTTAGTTCAGCTTCTTCTTGACAGGAAATATCCATTCAAAGTAGAGTAATACAAGGAATCCATGTTGACAGAAAGGTTAGATGTTTATTTTCCTTAAAACCGGCTCATAAATACATAAATAGTTGAACGCCCATATTTCCAAGCATAATCAAGAAGCATTGGTGCAGCAAGATATGTGCTAGCAAAGAGGTGACATGAATGTAAGGTCTTTTTAATTTACTTTGGCAAAATGACCTCAACCATATGGCCTTTTCTTTGAAGTGCACGACTCAGGCCAGTTATGTATGCCGCTAGAGATCCAACCGACACCAAAGGTTCCATTTCAGTGCAAATGTGGATAATGTGGACATTATTCCTGAACAAAAAACGGCAGGTAAAGTAATCAGTAATGCAGGAAAAAAAAATCGCAACCGAAAGGAAGAACAAGTATCTTTCTACAAAAGAGAGATGCAAAATTACTAAATCTGATCAATAAAAAAACTAAGTAGCTTGATCTAAACAATCTAACTTTCTGCTTCCATCAGCAAAGATTCGAAGATCTGCAAGAAGTTCAGCATCTCCTTTTTCTAGGATATCAGGAAAAATATCAGTAATGCTAGTTCTACAACTCATGATCAGCTTCCTCAAGTCTGATGCTTCCTCAGCACTAACTTTGCTTCCGAGGACCATTGAGTCTATCCTCAGTAGAAGTTCCCAGCAGAAAGACAGATGATCTGACAGAATTGCAGAGCAACATATAAGCAAGAGCTCATAAAACTGAATTGAGATGAAATCTCGAATCTTAGATAAAAGAAGGGTTTTCCTCCACATGACCTGAGTGTGTAAAATATAAGCATTGAAGAAAATAACCAAACTGTGACAAAATTAATATCTGAACTAAAATTTTATTAATCACCATTCCATCATGAAGGATGAAGATCTCTTAAAAAATCTTACCTTTTTTGACAATATTATGCTTGTTCTCCTCAAGTTGCTTTATTTCATCGAGCAACAATAGCTTCTCCTGATTTGCTTTGTTTAGCTCCTCTATAGCCCTCACACGGTGTTTGTTTATGTACAATATATCTGAAATTGATCAAGAACAGAACATCCATTTAACAAAGCACATTTAAAAGAAATGATAGGTGAAAACATGATTTACTTAAGTAGCATTCAAAAACAGTAGAAACAGAAAATGGAAGCTGAGAATTGCATACTTTGTTGGGCTTCTTCAAAAAGCTCCCAAATATCAGGTGAACTTTTCTGAGGGCCATTATTTGGCGATTCAAATCTTTCCTGAAAGCTCCAACAAACAGTTGGTGGAGGATTTATCTGCAAAATACATTATAAGAAGCATTTAGCAAACTCACATACCTCAGGCATATCCTGTTCTTCCCGGTTTAGCCTAAAGAAGACATTGCAACTGTTAGAAACTTCGAGATGTAAGGTAAACAATGGAGAGAGCAGAGATACTCACTTAATGTGTGAAGAAGTGTGTATCAGTCCGTTCAATTCTTCATTTCTCCTGAAACAATCATTGATATTAAATTGTGAAACTAAAACAGATACTAACACCCGAAGGTGGACAAATCATTCTGATTAACGTTGTGCTTTCGATGCAATAAGACTGAACAATTTGAAATATTAGAATCCTACAAGTTTCAAAAGCTTAGACTCAAATCAGCATACTCAAGATTAGATGAGCACAATGCCAAAAAAAAAAAAAGAACTGCAATGATCGGTTAATCAGTTCATAATTGACATCACTGAGCTGAAAAACTAATCGGATTCGCAATAATTACTTGGCATCAACGATCATGACAACAAAGAGCAAATCATCAACTAATTCTACACTCAGATCTCATGGTGCCTTTTCTCTTACTCTGGCACTGAGCAGCGAACTGTGAAGATTCTGAGATGCCTACTTCTCAGCTTCCCTACTGCGCGGTTCGGAACACGCGCCGGCGATGGGACGGCGTTGTTCATCAGAGCCTCCATAGAGAGAGAGAGACGTTGCTGATATCTCCCTCCAAATTCCATAATGATATCTCGATTCTCGAGATGAAATGGAAGCGGAACATCCGCCACGAAGATAGGACATAATCGCTATAAGCGGAAAAAGTGGAGGGTATTTACGTAAAACCTTACTCCACCTCCTCCCTCTTGTAATATATTGATGGGAAAAGTATGGAATTGCACCCGGATGTTTGCCAGAATTGGTAACTGCACCCATGATGTTTGTTCTTGCACCCATATGTTTGCACTTGTTTGTAAGTGAGCCTTTCCGTCCATTTCTCACAGTAACCGTTATACCTGACCTGGTATACCGAAAATACCCCCAGCCTTATTATTGAATTTGCACAGCCAGTTCTCCTTTCATACCAGCCAACTCTTCCCATTTCACTTCTCACACACGCATCTTTGAAGCTCCCACGTCCGAATCTGTATGTCAATACATCATGGGTGGTAAGTATGATGAATGCTTTTCTCGTTCTTCTTCCTCTTGGGCATCGAAGCCGAACATGACGTCCATGGAACCTATGTGCTACTGCCAACTCCAATGCCGTGCGACAACAGCGTGGACGAATAAAAATTTCGGTCGGGTGTTCTTTGCATGTCCAAGATACCAGGTAATGAAGCCAATTTGTTGTGTTAATTGCGTTTATATGACCGATTGGTCTACGGTGAACCAATTTGGGATTTTTTGAAACCCTAATTTCTTGCTACTACTATGAAGCCATCAAGTTCTTTGAAGAGGAGTTGCGATTTCTTTGCTTGGGCAGATCCACCTATGTGTGTGTATGGAAGGAGAGCCATGACCAAGTTTATGTCAAAGGAATCCGAACTCAACAACCAAATTTCTGTGTTACGTAGCAGAAATCAGCAACATCTGTGTGTTATAGTGTTCTTACTTTTCGTTGTTGCTGGACTTCTGTTGAAGATGTAGCTGTGTTTAACACTTTTGTTTTATAGTGTGTACGTTGTGTACGTTGTCATTCAGTTGTACTTGATGAATGTTTAATGAAGACATTGTGGACCCATAAGTTGTATACGTTGTTATTCAGTTGTACCTTATGTTTGTTGTTTTGTTTGGTTTTCCACCCTTATGTTTGGCAAAAAAT
This sequence comes from Chamaenerion angustifolium, assembly GCA_946814005.1. NCBI lineage: Eukaryota > Viridiplantae > Streptophyta > Magnoliopsida > Myrtales > Onagraceae > Chamaenerion > Chamaenerion angustifolium. The sequence goes on from OX328281.1 coordinate 2,761,736, forward strand.
TGGTAAACACACCCATATGTCTTGACAGACAGCATACAAACCAACCTGTTATCCAACAGAACACAAACCAACAGAACGCCAACAAACCTGTTTTAACCTAATATCCAACAGAACACAGACCAACAGAACACACAATCCAACAGAACCCAAACAACCCTGTTTTAACACAAACGAAGGTTCCACAGACCTAATATCCAACACAAAATGTAGTCACCCAACCTAACAAACCAAAATGTCACTGCAACATCAGCGCACCGAACGTATTACAAAATATCAGTGCACCTAACAAACATACTATCATTGGAGCATTTACACAACTTCCCTGCCAAAAACAATTTGTTAGTTCCACAGATAAAAGAGGATCCGTCCCTTATTAATGTCAAGTGTCTTGAGCTCGTTTTATAAATTCAAAGAGTGACCCACTACAAAATGGTGATAAGGCGAACAGTTTACAGACCATGCATTCCATTTCTCCAACAGAGAAGAGCCCATCTTTTGTAAGTTCTGTATTTTGAAACCATTGTAGACATAGATTAATGAGACGACAGCTAATCTTAACACAGAACTATGGATGGATGGATACTTATTTGGAACAAAATAGTCACCGTTGCGCTTTACTCCCAAATGCTTCAACAAGGCAGCTTCGATTTCCCGTGAACCGCGGATCATGCAGGGGGTTGTGCCACACCTTCAATAAACCAGTGGGATCAATTGATTGTCATACGCATTATAAGATTTATTGCTCTATTTGGCATCCACCGAAATCATCCAATGGCAGTGTTAAACTAATTGCGGATAGAAACCAAACACATATACCTCAAGAAAAGCATTTCCATATTCTTATTAACTAAGTGGATAGGATAGAAAATATTGAGCCTAGAATGAGTTAGACAAACCACCAGATGATATCAATCATTTTGCATACAGTTTTTTAGTAGATTAAAAGATTAACTTTCACGCACAGCTTACCCTCGAGTTTGGCTTTAGGGATGCCTTGAGCAGATTACACATCAATTTTCTATTCAAGTACGGATAAACTACACAAGAATGGCCAAATCAAATCACGAAGCTCAGAAACGATTAATATAGCAGTAGGAGCTAATAATAATCACAAAATAATTTTTTCCTTATGTGCTAACTGCGTAATCTTCACTAACCTTCTCTTTGTTAACATCGCTGAACTCCCATGGAAGGTCCGGATTGTTATCCGGCGTGTCCAGATGCTTCACATTAATCAATCCAACTATCGGCGTGTCCGAATTGCTCTTGAAATCAACCGGCGCCAATTTGAGGGATTTCAAACGGAGAGAGGAAGAATTAGCAGAAAATAAGCGGAGGAGACGTTGGCGGAAGTAGAGATGGAGACGACGAAGGAAAAGCAACGCGACATTTGTTGGGATTCTCTTATCATGTCGATTACTAAAAAAATTAAGGAGATTGAAGCGAAAGATAAGCAATTAGATTTGAAAGAAGATGAATTAGAACGCAAGAGCAAGGAACTTGAAGAGAGATTTTCAAGGTTCGATTCGGACAAGGAGAAGTTGGCGTTGAGAGAAAAACAAGTCGAAGAAAAATTGAGAGAGCTCGAAATACATGCTGTTGAAATAGAAGAGGATCGATATACAGTGGCGGAACAACTGAGAGAACTAAATTTGAAAGCTGCACTGAGAGAACAAAGGTGATGGTTTGCCTTAGGGGTAATTCGGTCATTTTACATGGCCTCGGTTCGAATTTAACGACAACACGTGCCAAGCACGTGAGACTTAACGGGATTTTTTAACGTTGGGTGCAATGACCAACAAAATGAAACATACGGGTGTAAATAATTGCGGCAAAAAACATATAGGTCCAACGACAAAAAAAAGCAAACATCCGGGTGCAATTCCATACTTTTCCCTATATTGATTCAAATCGCGAAGCTAAGAACTTGAGTGAAGAGACGACGATCATTTCAGAAATTGAGCAGCAGCTGCAGTCGGAAGAATGGGGAATCAATGGAGCTTGATTGTTCTGATTTTATCTGGGTTTCTTACCATTTGTCGAGCAAACCCTAGGGTTGAAAGAGATGATGCAAAGTGGTTGTCTAGAGTGGTGAAGAATTGCGGCAGCGAGTCAGTGGTGTGGGTAGTGCAGCTATCCGATCTCCATTTCAGCGTCCACCATCCCGACCGCGCCCTCGAATTCTCTCGTCTCGTCGGGCCAGCTCTGGCAGTAATAAATCCTTCCCTTGTTCTCATCACCGGCGATCTCACAGGTCCTGATCGCCTCCTCCTCCATTGGTTTGACTTAGGTTGATTGCTAATTACTGTTTGAGCTTGATTGATTTCATCTCGTAGATGGGAAGAGTTTGGATTTGCTGACAATGAAGCAAAACGAAAAGGAATGGATCGAGTATCAAACTGTGATGGACCAAGTTGTGCAAAAGAGTGGCCTCGACAAGAGCATTTTCTACGATTTGAGGGGGAATCATGACAGCTTTGGCGTCCCTTCTATTGGCCATTCCGTCGATTTCTTCTCGAAGTACAGTGTCACCGGTCAGCTCGGCCGCAATTCTTACGTCAACAGCGTCACACTTGAGGTCTGCTCCATCATCATCATCATCATCATAAGCTGTTGCTGCAATAGTAGAATCATGATGAGTGTTGAATAATCGAATTTCTATCAGTATTGAATAAGTTTCCAGTATTGGACTGAGGGATTATGAGAAAATGGAGGGAAAGGGAAAGGAGGGAGACCGAATCCCTCCAAATTCGTCATATTCTAATCCTCAAGAATGAAGAATTTCGAAGGAAACAAAGAATTAAGTTAGAAATCGCTCAATTTCCTTATGTATTTCTTTTCCTTCTATTCTTCTCTCTTTCCTTTCTCTCCTTTTCCGTTTTCTTTTCACAGGTTGTTTGAATACAACTTCATTAAAGGGAGGGAGAGAAACAGAGAAAAGGAAAGGGAAGGTAATGAAGGGAAAAGAAATCTCTTGTTTGGATTTAGATACAATCTCATAAAAGGAACGGAAATGGAGGGATTGCTAATTTTTTCTTTGTTCTCTTCGAAATTTCTTCAATCTAAGAGGGTTGGATCACTTGGAATATTAAAGATTTTGAGAAGAAAACGGATTCCTTCATTTACCTCCATTTCTTTTACTATTCTGGATTCAAGTAAGAATTTTGGTCTCACTCCTTTCCATTTCCCTATGAAGACCCTCAATTCATGATAAGCTTATATGCAAACACACTATCGTACATTTTGTTTGTTGATTTGTAAAGACAGATAGCAGGAAACATCTATTTGTTGGATTGGACAGTACAACGCCAGTTGGAGTACGAGGACCAACCAATCTATTTGGGCATCCATCTGACGAATTGTTGAGCAAATTGGACTCACAGCTTTCGCAGTGGGATGATAATTCTTCATCCTTGTCTGCAAAACCAATCACCAAGTTATCATTCGGCCATTTTCCACTCTCATTCACAGCTCTCACTAGTTCAGGAAAGAGCCTCAGTGACATCTTCCTAAAACACTCTGTCTCAACTTACCTATGCGGACACCTCCATACGAAATTCGGCAAGAACTTAAAGCGGCATCATCAGCAATCATCCGTTGGTATATCTCACCACCACAGCTTATTTCAGCTCAATATAAAATCCCCACCATTTATTACTGCTAACCGCTCTAGTGGAGCTCCACCAAAGAAGAATTTACAGGAGTTCTGGGAATGGGAGATGGGTGATTGGAGAAAGAGTCGAGTAATGCGCATCTTGGCTATCGATGATGGTCATGTCTCTTACATAGACATTGATTTCAAAACAGGTCGTACTAAAGACACCATCATTGTCCCCACCTTTCCCCTCGACTCGCGCTTCATGTCATCATCTCTACCCCATGCATCCTCTACAGTTAGAGCTCTTGTGTTTTCCACCTCAACAATAGTTTCCGTGGTAGCCAGAGTTTTTGACTCAAAAGGTTCAGACTTTAGGTTAGTCGAGGAGTTGGGTTTGACCAAACAAGTACCAGGTAATTCTTATATTTACAGTGCTCCATGGAAAAATTACGAGGACCCCTCACCGGATAGGTATTGGCTTCAAATAGAAGCTACAGATGCAAAAGGCAGAGTAAGCTTCACTGAATTGAGGCCATTCTCTGGCAATGGTCAAAGTGCTGGAATCACCTGGACATGGAAGGAGTTTTTTGTCATGGGTTGTCAATGGGAAGCTCTCTATGCCCCGATTCTCTGGTGCGTTATATTTACGATTTTCTTCTTACTTGCCGCCCCCAAGGTGTTAGTGATGTATCTGAAGAAGAATAGACAACAACAGTTGAATTACTACATTACAGAATGGGGGGTTCTGCTGCATTGTGAAATTACTAATGTTGTCTGGTATGGTTTCTGGGGATACTTGTTCTATCTCTTACTATGCCCTTGGTTTGTGGGTGAAGTTTTTACGGAGGGTGGAAGAAGAGGGTATATGACCTACAAAGGCTGGGTTGTTAATACCACTGCCACAAGTAGTATTGCATTTGTAGGGTATCCTGATATTATGGTGATCGTGCTGCCTCATCTCGTGTTTGTGGTTTTGCCATCAGTTTTAGTTGCTTTGGCTCTAGCTGCTGAAAACAAGCGTTATCATATTCAATCTACTTTGCGGAAAAAGGATGATGCTGATTATCACAAAGGAGGATCTCGGATCATAAGGAAGCTTCTTTTGGTGGTCTGCCTGCTGATTTGTTGGAAGCATTTCAAGGTAAGGGGCGTCATCATCTAACATTTTTGCATTACTTTAGTAACTAAATATAAAAATATGAACACCAAACTGTCAGCCTGACGATGTAATGATTGGTAGCTTTATTTTCTTTGCAGCCTAATATGGAAAACTATCAAACTGTATCTGAACTTGTGTTGATTAGCAAGTAGTTACCTAAATTTTTTTTTTGTAGCAAATAGGTTGCTGAACTTTCTTAAATAAGCAAATAGGTACCTATCGTTAAGAATAAACATAAAATATCACGTGAGGAGCAAACAGGTACTTGAACTTACACGAATGAGCAAGTAGGTACCTGAACCGGTTCAGAATCGGTTCGGTTAAACCACTTTATTTTTTAAAAGAAAAAAAAAGTTTATATACCAAATACATGCATGACTCAACTCCAGACGTTCTCGGTGCATCAAGAAACACTCCAAAAACGTCTGAAGTTGAGTCATGCATGTGTTTGGTATATAAACACAATTTTTTTTTTAAAAAATGATTAGACCGAACCGATTCTGAACCGGTCTTCAGGTACCTACTTGCTCATTCGTGTAAGTTCAGGTACTTGTTTGCTCCTCACGTGATATTTTCCGTTTATTCTTAACGAAAATTAACGGTAGGTACCTATTTGCTAATTTTCATAAGTTTGGCTATTTAGTTGCTAAAAAAAAAGTTTAGGTACCTACTTGCTAATCACCCACAAATTCGGGTACCAGTTTGGTAGTTTTTCAGCATAATATTACCCGAGTGCATTTTCCTGTCACTGTCCTGTTTTCTGTTAAGTTTTGAACGGAAAATTCAGTGGTGCACATGCATCGTCCAGACAAAGCGCCATGTATATATTTTCCGTCCAAGCTTATCAGAAAAATAGACATAGCTAGCAAGTTGTACTTTAACTTTAGTTCAAGTAATAAAATACCACAAAAGAGACTTCAAGTAGCAAGCACTACAAGTTCGGCTAGCAATTTAGTCTTTAATGAAGTTCATTTACTAGAATAGATTGATAGATAATGCTGGCGTTTGTTTTTGTTTAACCAGAATTGCAGGAATCTTGTTAAAGCTTATGAGATGAACCCAGTGCTTCATTTCCCAGTGTACTGCTTCTGGATTCCTCTTCTGTTGGGTTATGCTGTGTATGCCACTGCCACTACCGCTAGATGGAAGAAGAGTTAAGCAAGTTGTGTTATGCTTACATTTTAGGTTAATCTTAATCTGGATGCTCGAATTAATGTATTTGTTTAGTTACTGATAGAGAGCAAGTAGGCAGGCATATTTGTTTGTTATTTGCTTGCATTAGTTATATTTTAATGATTTCCTGCTGTATTAGAGCATGCCATGTATAAGTTAGACATGCAGTAGTTGATGTAAGCATGACTAAATAGAGGATGATTACTTGATTAGTCAGTCACATTGGTGTGTGTTGTGTTGGGTAAGGTTGATGATTTAAAATATATTGTTAATTATCTATTTGCTACCTAAATTGTAAGAGTTTAGATAATTTATTAGGTAAACCACACAATAGTCACTAATATTGGTATATGTAACTAAACATATGTAACTAAACAGTTACTTATATTTTTTTGTATAGTTAAACGGTCACTTACGTTTTATAAATGTGAATTTTTTGTTAAACTTATCATATTCAGTCATTTATATTTAACAAATGTGATTAAATAACTACTAAAAATACGATTTTACCATTTTGTTTTTAACTTTTGTTCTTCATGTTCACGTACGGAATATGATTTCGAACTCAATTTGCACAAATATGGGTTCATTTTTAATCTAGATCGACAAATTTGTGTTCAAGCTGAACTTTGATCTACAAATATGGGTTCGAAATCAGATTTTGGGTCGAATCGAGAAAGAACATTTTTTTCTTTTTACTAACGAGAAAGAACGGGTTGAAGATGAAGAAAGATACAATACTATTTTAGTCATTTTTTGCATAAATTTTCTTTTTAACTGTTCAGTTATATTTTGAAAAATAAGTAATTGTTCAGTCATATGTGTCAATATAAGTGATTGTTGAGGTAATTTACCATAATTTGTTAGTTGATTTTTTTAAAACAAATTGCTAGTTACCTTTATAAAAAAATACATTATGAGAGCTCATTCTAATTTGTTGTTAAATGTTGATGAAGACGTGTCACATATATGTGATGTATCAGCTATTAAAATGTAAATTTTTAAAAATTTAGTTAGAAAATTACACATTTTAAAAAAGTTAAATTAAACTTTTTTACAATTTTTAAATAGTAATCTACACAAAAATTTTAATAAAATATATATTTTCTCACTCCAAATTAGACAGAGTTAACAAATTGTATTTTTTATTAAATAAACTACCAATTTATTCAAAAAATAATCAACGAGCAAATTATTTAAACAACAATTAGATACTTGATTTAAAATATATAATGGAGTGGCGTATTCAAAAATGAAATGTTTGTAGATGCATGTACGAAGGATAAAATCATAAAATGGTCGCGTAAGTCGTCACATCTTCCAAGGTGATCGGGTACAATCGTTATAAGTGGAAACAGTAGAGGGCAATTTCGTAAACTGTTCCTCCAACTTCCTCCTCCTTAAAAGGCCAGAGAGGGCAGAAACGGAACCCGTTTACTCACTCAGATCAGATAGGACGAAATTCAAGGATTCCTCCTCCAAACAATCAACCAACCAAGAAAGCTACTTCCTCTCATTTCGCCGTCGTCTTGTCTTTCTTCCAATCGGTACGTGTTTTTATCTTTAGATATATGCGTGTGTACGATTTCTCCTCTCAATCAAACCCTACGATTCCACGGATGTACAGAACTCCACAATTTTCTTTCGTTTTGTAATTGATTGATTCGAATCAGTTATACTGTAGCTGTTTGTAGGGATTGATGTTTCTGGTTGTGAGTATAAAATTGATTTCAAATACAGCATTAGGACAGGCATTGATTCAAATCGCAAAACTATGGTATTTTTTCGAGGTCGTTTGGAAAATTGAAAAAACCGTAGGATTTGAAATTGGCTAGCGAAATCATACATCTCTGTATGTACCTTGTTACTATGTGGTTCAGTTGTTGTAGGTTTGTAGATTTGACAATTACTTTTCTTATTGAGTAAGGATAGCGCTCTTTGTATCCAGACATTGGTATTAGCATATTCATGTAGGCCTCTACAAAAGTCGAGTCTTGAGATTGTTGTTTCTGTCCATGTAAGTTCTTTTCAGTGCTACTTGCTTAGCAGAAACAAGACCATAAGCAAAAAAATACCATTCTTGTATGAGAAATTTTATGTTTCACTTGTGTATTGCAAATATCTCGACCAAGCTGATTTAGAGCACAAGTATATTGAGTTTACATTTTCTCTGTTGTTTTTGGTCTACTTGAGTTTACCTTTTTATGCTTTTATCGATGACCTGATAGTTGATCTAAAAGCAGATGTCCCTCTTGCAAATTCATTTTCTCCCTGAGCAAATATTTTGCAATCTATGTAGCAAATATTTTGCAGTCTATGTTCTTTTCTGCATCATCTCTTTAACCAATAAAACAAGATAATTAACATTTTGTTCTTCACATTGCTTGTCAACACTGTTGAATCTTGTGATTGTTGTCAAGCCTTGGAAATTACTTCTGCATCACTACAAAATTTCAAGTTTCTAAAGTTAATCTTCTAAGCACTTCAATATTGGTTAGATATTTATTGATAGGCCTTTCATTTATTTGAAGATGATTTGCCGCTGACGGGTTATATTGTTTATCAGATTGTAAAGATAGCAAATAGAGGGACACCAGAATATTTCAGGATATGTGTGATCCTAACTCAAACTTCTTGTTTAGTTAGATCAGCACAGATTTATGAAGCAGAACAACTTTTCTTCCTTTTAGCATCACTTTTTTAAGATTGATCTTTTTTCCTTTGAGTATAAAATAAATAGTTTGTTTATGGATGCAAAGAACCTGAAAAGCTACACTGTAGTAGTTTCTTACTAGATATTTCTGTAATTGATTAGTTATTCGTTGGTAGAAACTATAAATTTTTCTCAATCTGATAAAACCTTTTGTTCATATGCTTCCTAGGGTTATCTCGGTGTGCTTCATTCTCGATTTTTCGAGCTTAAATATCTTGTTATTGTCTTATTTGAAATCACAAATGACATAATAATTTTCCCTTGATTTTCATATTTGTGCAAGTAGCAGAATTTCTTTAACGGTCATGCAGTTTTATTAAAGTGCGCCGCTAATGATGGAAGAAATAGATATATTATACTGAAGTTGTATGTCATTTGTAGATTTTAAGTTAAAAAAAGCAAGAATACACATTATGCAATAATTAAGGTAAATTTAATATGTTTTACGTTATGTATCACTACATGATACCATAGTTTCATTATTCAGGTCCCCCATTATCAGGAGACTAAAAGACCAAGATATGGAGGTGAATGCCAATAAAGATGCATTTGAAAGGGTCACCAAGAAACAAAAACTCACCTACTCCAAATCCCAAGAAGTCATTGATCAAGTCACTTTAGAAATTCAATCATCCCTAGAAAAACTACACCAGACCCAGCAACCTAATTTCAAACCCGTGCTCTCCGATCTCAAGACAAAGTTAAAGGAAGTGGACCAACTCTCCCAACTAGAAGCCACACAAAAAGAACTCAACATATCAATCAACAAATACTCAAAACTCCTAGACAAATCCTTCAATCCAGATATCTCCAAGGCCTACATAAACATTGCCCCCGACACCCCAACCATCAACCAAATCATTGTAAGCCATTTCTACCAACAAGGTCTTTTTGAGGTGGGCGACTCCTTTGCTACTGAGGTGGCAATGGAGGAGGCAAAAGCGATAAAATCTCCTTATGTGGAGATGTATCAGCTACTGGAAGCAATGAAGAACCGTGACCTAGGCCCTGCATTGAGTTGGGCAACCATGAATTCCTCCAAACTCAACACAAACGGGTCAAATCTCCAACTTAAGCTCCATCAAATGCAGTTTTTGGAAATCGTGCAGAATGGAAGCAGAGAAGAGGCTCTCAAATACGCAAGAACAAATCTTTCTCCTTTCGCAACCATCCATATGGGTGAAATACAGAAGCTCATGGCATGTCTCTTATGGTCCAACAAGCTTGACCAGAGCCCTTACTCGGAACTGTTGTCCTCTATCCATTGGGACAAATTGAGCCAAGAAGTAGCTACCCAGTTCTGTAATTTACTAGGGCAGTCTTACCAGAGTCCATTGGAGGTGACAGTTGCTGCTGGGGTTACGGCGTTGCCACCTCTTCTCAAGTTCATGACAGTGATAGCGGGAAAGAAACAAGAGTATCAAACGATGAAGCAATTGCCCATTCCAGTGGAGCTGGAAGACAAGTTCCAGTTCCATTCTATATTCGTCTGTCCTGTGTCCAAGGAACAAGCTTCGGAGGATAACCCACCGATGTTGATGTCTTGTGGGCATGTTTTGTGCAAACAGTCCATTATGAAGATGTCAAAGAACCTGGCCAAAAGTTTTAAGTGCCCGTATTGTCCTACTGATATCGACGGGTCGATCTGTAAGCAGCTGAATTTCTAGACTGTATGTGGGGAAGGAAGGCGGTGTTTGGTTGTGTAGTCAGGATTCAGGAAGCAGTGTTATGGTAGGTTGTGTTTCAATGGTGGCAAAATTCTGTGTATTATTTACTGGTTCTGTATATAGACATTCTTTGATGTTCATGTTGATAGTGACCAAACCAAACCCATTTTTGTGTGACTATTTGAAGGTATTATTGGCTTCGCTGGGTGGAAATTCGGCTTGTGCAAACGGATTCATACCGCCCTCAAAACCCGACCCAAATGCGACTCTAGAAACACTCTGCACGAACCCAACCAACTCTTATTGAATTACACATGTACAAATGCTTCCAACTGATCATAAAAATATCACTTTGGCGATTCTTCCATGAATAACTGCAATTTCTTTAACATCTTGAAAAACACATCAGTTATACAAATATCTTCTACCTCTATTTCACCCCATTTTCCGCTTCTTCATCTTTCTCATCCTTTCCCGCTTCTCCTCCAATTCAATCAGTCTTAGCTGTTCTTCGTCTTCCTTCTTGGCAATTCTTGCACTGTAAAACAACACATGAATTCCATGTAACTCATCTAATAACTTAGAACTACTACAAGTTGATGATACGATAATTATGATGACGGTACAAGTACATGAGAGATCAAGCAACACGAACCTTCGTTTTTCTTCATTTATGATGTCGTCAAAGTTTGCCTCCATATCACTATCATCATCATCTCGACCAGCAAACTTACTCGGATTATACCTGAAAAGAGAAGTTCATCATAATCTGATGGAATACCGGAGATATATCTCAACAACCAATATATCTAACACGAAATAATCAATACAACTTACCGGAACATATTCCTGATCATGCTTATAGCCATCTCACCCTCATCTTCTTCGTCAGAATAGGGTCTAGCTGGCCTTTTTTTGGGTCTTTGATCATGTGAACTGACTCGGGAAACAACAGGCTTCTTCATCTATAGAAAACTCAGGGCAAATGATCATTAAGGTCTTTTCATGTATTTCTATATTCTTGCAAATTTTTATTTATTCTGTACCTGGCCCTGAATATGCTGTTTGGCTGATGAAACTGGAGTTCTACATACAACCTTGCTTCTGCTATGTTCACTTCTCTGTTCCCCTCTGTTAAGTTCAACGGGGTCTCTCCTACCAATAGGCATATCTCTCCTCCGTTCGTTCCTGACAAGTTCTCGAGAGTCACGCCTTTGTTCACTCCTATCCGTCTCCCTCATCTGTGCTGCCCTTCTTTGCTCTAGCTGCTGTCTTGATGCAGAAGACTGCAACTTTGCTGCAGGTGGATTCGTTCCTGAAGGCAGATAACTTTTTGAACTGGGTAATGAAGGTCTGTGTATGGTGGAGGCAACAGGCTTTTTAGATTGTAATCCATTTGGCATTGAAGGCCGACCAGGTCCACTGCCACTGAGTTGCTTTGAGTTACTTGCAGCAATTGTATTTGGTTTGCTAGAAGAAGCTTGTCTATTAGGGCCAGGTCTAGAGTTAGATTGACCATTACTGGACAATGGCCTCCTTTCTGCACCACCATTACTCATGTGTCTACTGACATTGGCTGTTGATGCTTGTTTATTTTGCAATGGCAATTTATTTGGCCTCACTTCTACAAAATCAGGGGTAAAAAGTGAGGTTTGCACATACGACTGAAGTAACGCAAGAGCTAAGAGCAGTAGCTTAGCAGTAAGTGGAGTAAAGATACCTCTTGGTGGGGGTTGTTTTGATGGAGCTGGAAGCTCAGCATCTTCAGACAGTAGAAAAGAGTAATCTCTAGTGCTTTTTATTTTTTCAACTTTTCGTTTCAGCTGTTGACATTTAAAAAAGAAAAAAAAATCTTCAGTTGACTGGTTATTCAAGCATGTATAAGATTTCATTAAGTAAATGACTTAATTTATTGCAAAGTCCAAGTACCTCACTAACTCTGGGAGGCTGTGGACGTGGGGCTCCAGTCTTTGATCCAGAAGGAGCTGAAGGACTCTTCTTGCTCTGAAAATTTTGCAAAATTAAGCTCAAGTTAACAATAACCCACAAATGCATAAAAGATAACAAGACATACAATCCATCAGGGTAAAAGCAAAACACATGAAACTTTGCAATAAAATATATGATTTATTATATACTACTGAAAACCCCGTGAAGCCATTGTGACTTGATCATGAAAGCATCATACTATTTAATTTGCTGCCATCATATCATCAAAAAATGATTATTCCAATTTTTCACAATTAGTGATTCTTATAGGTATTTAAACCAATAAATCTTCGATGAAGGAACTTCTGTGGCTATATCATGTCCATATAGATTGGTTGATAGTAGGATTGCCTCTTATCAAGGTCTAGTGTGGTAAAATCCCTACAATCTTCCATTACTTTGCCGCTTCTATTGAGCCTCAAATACTAACTAGTATACTACCATGGAGCAATAATCGTACGTACTACAATTCAACACTCTGGGGAAAAGGGTCAGAGATATGTACATTATATTGGGAGAGAACCCGGGCAGCCAATTGTTGATCCTCCAACAATGGTTTGCTTTCCTGAATCACTCTCTGAGCAATGACTGGTTTCGAAGGTCCAAAGAAGGATCCAAAACTGCAGAAACAAGAAACATAAAAGCTCAGTGAACCCGACAGAGGAATAACACACACGCATCGAAAACACTAACTTCAGAGGAAAAGAAAGCCAAGAAAAAAATTCCAGAATGAGTGGCGGAATTCTCAAAATTAGAACTCACTTATCATGATTTTTTTTCTTTTCCTGAGAACCAGAAGCTTCTTTCTGCATCTTCTTTCTGTACGTCTCCTTCAATTTCTGCCTCAACTCCAGGTATTTCAGCTCCTCTGCGGTGGGCTTCGTCTCTTCTTCCACTTCCTCCTCTTCATATTCGTCCTCCTGCCCACTTCCGTCCTCGTATTCATCGTAATCCTCGTACTCCTACAATCAATAACCGGAAATCCATAAATTTCACAACACAATAACCAGCAAGCAAAAATCTACCCATTTCTCAACAGAATCAGCTAAAACTAGAATTGAATCGATCAGAAACGATGAAACCCCACTTACATCGACAGCGTAACCACGCATTATAGGTTGATCTGCCAAAAGACGCGATTTGAGCCAATCGGTTCTTCCTTCCAATACGTAGATTTCAGAGCGGCACTTCTCCCGAAACAATCACGATCTAATTATGAAGATGGCGCTCTGATTAGACGAGAGAGAGAGAAATAGATCGAAGCGAAGGAACCCTAATGGCCTCTGCTCCGAGTCAGAGATAGCAAAAACTGCACCGTTTCAGTCAGTACAACAAACAGACACGTGGTGGCTTTACAACTGATCGCCCCGACCGTTTTTTTTTTTCCAGATTAAAAGCAGGATAAAATGAAATCTGACTTTTGGTCCTCAAACTATGTAATTTCACTTTTCAATCCTTAATAAAATTCTATCTAGCCGAAGCAGTTGTCAAGTTGATCATTTCATAACCCAAGCCCAAACCATTTATATTTATTGGAAATAAATAAAAATTTATGATATATATTAGGTGTGACAAATTGTGCGTACATGCGTGTTATCGTGTGTAAGTGTGTATTATCGTGCGTATCAATACATTTATCGTATGACACTTACCAAATACGAATACACACGATAAACGTATCGCGTCATGTTCCTCAACACAAACACGAGACACAATTTTACGTGCATGTTCATACCGTGTTAACTGTTAAGTTACTCAGTTATATGTTCACATGCGAAATTTATAAGAAAATATCAGAATAACGAATGATTAGTAGTAAGAATTATCAATTCAAATATCAGATTTCACGAGTTTTTAATATATAATTGGCAAATTTTAGAAATTAAATATCTAACTATACGTTTAAAAACTATTAAATGATATTTGTTTAGAAAAGTATTAAATTAAATAAATTTTCAAGTCCAAATTTATAGTTGGCAAAAAAAAGTTCAATTTTATCGTGTTATTGTGCGTGTCGTGTTCTGATACCTAAACACGATCACGACACGAAAATACTGTCGTGTTATTGTGTTCATGTTATCGTTCTGAACATATATTTCTACTAACACGATTTTTTTCGTGCGTGTCTCTGTCATATTACCGTATTTCGTAAGAAATTGCCCGTCCTAATATATATGTATGTGTCAGAATACCAGTAATTGACCCACACTGCACAAAATTTACTTATATTTCCGTTCGACTCCTATTTTATTTAAAGGGTTAATTCGTATAATTCACAGTTACTTGCACTACAAGAAACAGACCCTGATTAGGTTTCGTCTTCAGCTATTTATGGTTTCGCAGTTACTTGCACTGCAAGAAATCGTTATGTTTAGAGACAGTAGACAATACTGCCATATAAACGATATATTGACTCCAACAAATTACAACACAATATCCTAAAGTGTAGTAGTAATCTTTGAGGGTTCATATGAAGACCTTAAGAACATCAAGGGCATAAAACAAATACAACAATACCATCAACACTAACACAGAGATTGATTCAAAAGAAGAGTAATTCAATTTAACTGCCTCCACTTCCACCACATCGTTCTGTAGTATTCGTATTCCTCAGTAACTTTGACATCACAACAGAATTACTCATCTTCTCAGTTGCTCATAACTTCCTTCCTTGTCTTTGATTTCTCGACTCCTTGTGGCGCTGCAGATATTCGAGACCAAAACATTATTATAAGTAAATGCTAAACATCACCATTGTCAAGCTCAGAAGTGTAGCTTCAGTAGCAAGCAACCTCTTTGATACCCACCTCTCATTATATTATTATCCAATGACAAAACAAATATTGGCCATATATATCTTCAATTACAAAATAACCCGCATTCTACATACTAAACGTGCAAACAAAACTGAAAAAAGTTTTATGTCAAAAGTTGAAGGGACACACCTAGTCCAATTGCATCTGAACTTTTCATTATCTTGATCCTCTTGCAAGACTCAATAAACATCCTGTGAGAACAAAGAGATTACATTAGTCAACTTTGCAAAGAGGAGGCAAGCAAGGCAGAAGGAAATGAGGTAATTGTGAGCTTCAACTTACTCCCATGGGACATCCCCAACAAGCATCCAATCTCCATCCTTATCCTCATAAGTGAGAACGTAGTCCGATCCATCACGGAGATCCTTCAACTTGCTCTCACTAGATTGATCTACCATGAAAATTTAAGATAGATAATAATATTCTTATCTAGCAAATTGTGAGGAAAAAAATATATTTTCTTGTCTTTCTAATCTCTTACCTATGGTAAATCCACTGAACATCTTTTCAAGAGCCAAAGAAAGTTCTTGGTATTTCAAATAGTTCCTTAGATCCACCTTCCTCAGATATGGAGCTCCATCCATGCTGACCTTAACAAAAAGAGCTCCAGGACCTGGTTTCCCATCAACTTCATCATTGTCTTTAGAGGAAGTAGCCAGTGTGTTTCTCCAGAATGATCTCACTGGAGGCCACCCAATGACCTGAGCCCTATCACCACAGTAAGAAAATGTGTGTTCAGTTAATTCATTATCAGAAACATGTTTGAACAGTCCGTGGTCCATTTGATTATTTGTCTAATGATGTTCCAACAAAATTATAAATAAAGGACACCACTTACTTAGCAGCAGGTGCATTGGTTGGAGCTCTTGTTGGATTAACTCCATTGGCCTTGAGAGCATTAGGATTTTCTGCTAGAGGCTTTGTGGGTTTATCCTTCATTACAGACTCCATAATCGTGCCTGCAATAAAAGATAAAAATTTATTAGAGAAATTCAAAAAGAGACGAATTCTTCTAAACAAGTATTGTTTCTACTGTTCTGTACTTCATACTCTGACTAAGAGAAAGGAAAATTCCAGACTTTGAAACTTAGAGCAGAACACATCATGGAAATGAAAATCGTTGCCTTTTCAAGAAATAAAAACGACCAAGTAATATTTCATTTTTTACACAAAGTTTTACTGTAAATATCACACTTTGTAGTGTTGCTCCACAGAGAGTAGCTTCCTGAAATAAAAGTTTCTAGTAAAAATAATCACCTTGCCCCACAGGTTGTGGAGATTTTTCATCAGCCACAGTTTCGTGAAACATCCAATTCCCATCCATGGTGTCAGAGAATCCTCGTTTGTTTCCAGAGACAATATTCGTCTGTACGGATGAGCAGATACTGTCTTTCAAAGGGTGCAAAGGGAACAGTGGCTTCTCACCGAGGGGCTCCCTATCAGGAGAGAGCGAACCAGGGAGGCCGAGCCTCAGTTCAGTGGCCTTAAGATTGAGGTTCGTTCGTTTCTGCTGAGGTAGGCAAGATACCGCTGAGCTGTCAACAGAGGAGGAATCAGAAAGACCGAGATAATTGCGCTCTTTTAGACCCAATCCGTTTTGGGAAAGACAACCTGAGGAGGGTGAGGTGGCCACTTTGGTGACATCGCTCTGCCCCTCCTCTGCACTGAGGAGTGGTGGTGACATTAGAGTATGAAATTGTTTCAGTGCTTCTTTCTGGACCTGGACCGACCTGGAAATTATCAAAACATAAACTTTACCTCACTATTGAACCAAATAAGTAAAATCATGGAAATAGAGATCCATTATGCAGCAATTGGTTAGTGATTTGGTTTTATGACGAACGGCAACATAATTAACTCATATTCCCTACATACACAACCAAAACATAGGTTATATAGATAGAAACATTCATGGTTTACGAAGAAAGCTATGCACTAAAAGAACTCTTGGAAAGAAATGAGATCAAAAACATCAAATTCATTGATTTACTTGATTTGGCTAATCAATTCACCATTTAATCTATTTGGAAATAACAGAGAATCCTAAGTGAAAGTGAAACAGTGTCCCACAATTATTCAACTTTCCATTGTTAGGTTCAATTACAGTACAAGACACCATAGGATTACATCTTTGTTCCATAATCGACATAATCTAACAGAAAAAAAATGGCATGTGAAAAAAATTAACTAACAGCGCTCTGAATAGAAGATCACTTCACTCCATCAAAAGCATGAGAATATTCAAGCAGCTAAAATGAAAGAGAACCAATTATGCATACGGAAAATTAGAAAGAGGACACAAATCAACGTAACGGTAAACAAATTGAAGCAAGAAACTGCAAGGAGACCAAACCCAGAATAGAGACACACAACAATCAAGATCTCCAACTACGCGACACCCACCAACTAGAGTTCAATTACAACTAAACCCAGAAATCCTTCCTCAAACGAGCATGCATAGAGTAGATTAAAAATGGAAGAGAAGTTCAGAGAGTCGACGATACCTGGATCCTTGCCGCGGATTAGTGCGTGGAAGAGATGAAAAAGATGAGCTGCTGTCTGGGAATTAGATCGGCGCAGAGAGGAGAGAAATCTGGGAGAGAGCGAGGGAGACTAATGAGCTTCCATTAAGCAGAAAAGCAACAAAAACTTTGCTTTGGGCAGTTCTCAATCGCTCGAGTTGAGAGTGACTTGAAACACTCGAAAATCAGCTTGAAAAAGATACACACCGTCACACGCGGCCTGGGAAGGGCCCCTCCTCCAGGGGCAAAACCGGAACTTCACATCTGAACAAAAAGGTCTCTGCACTGTTACGATCATTATTTTTTGTCCCCCAATTTTTGGTTGCTTTTAGTCAGTAAACCATTAATTATTTAATATTTTCTAGAAAAGAAATATATATATAATAAGAAAGTAGTTAGTTGGTTACAAACTTCTTAATCCTACCGAAAATTATTATATTTACCATTTATTACATTTACATAATACTTAACCGAAAATTTTAAATTGAATATTATTACATTACTAATTAAATTTTAAATTGGATAAATTGCTCATTGAACTTTTTAATTAAAAAAATTATTAGCTCTGATTCATTTTTCATCGATCTTATATCTAATAACAGTTAAATTATGAAAATGAAATATAACTACTTACCCAATTAAATTATCAACTTATCCAATTCAACAAAGTTCGTCTACTATGTTGGTAATTACTAGGGTGAGTGGTGTTTACTCTAAAAGTTTATAGATTCCCGTAATTTACTTAATTTAAATCAGGTTTTGATTTTTATATTCGAATTAGTATTGAAATTTACTAAATAATTGTTAATACCAATAGATTTTGATATTCAATTAGATCCTATTGAAATTATTTTTTTCGAAAATAAGTACCATTTTTATTTACAAATTTATTTTTAGTTATTACTTCATAATAATCAAAGTTTTAACATATAAGTATATAATGATTAAAAAACAAAATTAACACAAAAAACAAGTAAATAATAAAATATTATTTATGAGACATTAAATTTATTAATTTATATATATATATTTAATTATGATTTTCAATGAGAGTACTTTATTATTTATTGAAATCGAATGTAAATTTGTATTTATTTTGTATCTAAATCTATCCCGATGTCAATATCTTACCGGTCTCTACCTAATAAGTTGGTTTCAGATAAGTCTAGTAAGCGCGTACAGAAGTGCGTCTAGATGATTGAGTTTCACGACCCCCACTTCCATTTATATGTTTACTAGTTAAGGATTGTAACAATGAACATCCCTGACACACGCCGTTTTATTTCATCAAATGAAACGAGTATTTGTAAAACAACAAGGTCCAAAACTGATATTTGTTAACTCCTAATAATTTACTCCTAAAAATTAACTCAGATATTTACTAAGGTCAAACGTGAAATGAAATAGAGTGTCCATTATTTAGTGAATCACGCTGGTAAAATATGCATGATTTTCTTTTGACAGTCCATGCATGACAGTGGCAGAGTGGAATTGACAAACATAATTGAAGATCAGATTTGTGTCCCCATCAGATTCAACAAATACACACACGGCAATCTTTACCAGTTAATTAACCTTCTCTCTTTTGTCTTGAATTATCAGAGAAGTGAAAAATAATCTTTAATGGATTGTTTAGGTATACTTAAATAAAGATAAACTTTTAATTATTTATCCTTTTTTAGTATTATTAGATGGTCACTTATTTTTTACGATGATACTTTTTAAATTTGTACTAATTAGTTGGTTATGTTTTGATATTGTTATATTTTGATTAAAATTTTCAATTTCTGAATTATTAAATGATGATTCTATTATTCTCCTTATATTCGGATGTTGTTTTTATTCATATTCATCTAATCTTCCTCCCCTTCTTCTTCTTCTTCTTCGAGTAGTGAATGGTGTATCGTCAAACTAATAATCTTTTTTTTTTATTCTAACTAAACCTAGAATTCAATATGAGTTTTGTTCCAACTCATATTACAATTTATGGGTTCGAACTCATAATTCCCCTTTAATGTTTAAAACCGAAAGGTTTGATCCTTAAAGTTCACAATTCTATTAAGTTTTCACAGTTCGTTAAATTTTTCACCCAAATTTAACAGAATATGTTTTAAAAATTGCAACAATAACATAAAAAATCAAAATTTATCCATTTAAAACTTTTCTATAGGTTACAATTGAGTTTAGATTCGATTAGAACTCGATTGAGCCCCAATCTAATTAGGATTCATTTTAGCTCCAATCGAAAAGGGTAAGGTGTCAGTTTCTAACCATTCAATGGGCGAACTGGTCTAGGTCAAGACTCAAACCTTAGCTATTTGGGTTTGGACTCAATTGAAGGATATATTATATACTACATGAAAAATTGTTAAATTTGAATAAAAAAATTCACGAATTGACAAACTCGAGCTTTGATGAAACATGAAAAAAAAAAAAATTACAATTTAAACATAAAAGTCAAATTTTGATTGTGACTAAATATGAAAGAATAATGACATATTTAACCCTAAATAAATAAAATAAATACTAGAGAGAAACCAATAAACCTATTATATATTATTTTCGGGGAGCATTAATCAAACAATAATAATATTTATTATTATTATGGTAAGGGGACAGAGGAAAACAAGGTGTGGAAGTACAAATGGGGGACAAGAAAGCGGCAATTGAAGATGCTTTGCCGGGTCGTGACCACGACATCCAACTTCTTCTTCTCTCTCTCTCTTAATTGCTCCCTTTTTCCATCATTGCCCCTAGTCGGAAAAATACTACTGTATCTCCCGATTGACGAGTGAAGGCACAATTTATAATTTTATATAGTTGGAGCGTGTATATTTATTTATTTTAAAAATAATTTTTTTTATTAAAAAAAGATTGTGAATATTTTTTTCAAAAATTCCTTTATAATTCACATAAGTGAAACAAACTTTTATAATTTACCCAATTGATTTGAACTTTTTTAAAAAGTATTTATTTTAGAAAAAAAAATTTGAAAAAGTATATATGTAAGAAAAGTATTTAGCAAAATGTGCATTTGCGCAGGTGGAAGTAGCATTTTTCAAAAACGCGACTGTGAGTAGCGTTTTTGGTTTTTTTTTTTTGGTTTTTTTTTTGAAAAAAAATCATAAAAAAATTACAGTAAGTAGATATTTGAATTTCGATTCAAATGATGCAAAAAGATATTAAATTTGGACTTACGGATTGACTGTAGGCTCTGGCGTAAGTTGAGATATGAAAATTTGACTTAAAAAAATATAACTCATACCCTGTAAGTCCAAAGTGACCACGGTGAACGTCATTTATGTCGTAATTAAAATATCTAGCTAGATTAATTTTTTTGATTTTTTCATAATTAAATTTCTCACCTAATGCATTTGATTATTTCAGTCAAATTTTAAGACAAACGATGTTAGGTTACAAAATCATTGTATTTCTAATCAAAAAAATTACTCTAGGTAGATAATTGAATTACGACATAAATGACGTTCACCGTGGTCAGTTTGGACTTACAGGGTATGAGTTATATTTTTTTAAGTCAAATTTTCATATCTCAACTTACGGCAGAGCCTACAGTCAATCCGTAAGTCCAAATTTAATATTTTTTGCATCATTTGAATCGAAATTCAAATATCTACTTACTGTAAATTTTTTATGATTTTTATGATTTTTTTCAAAAAAAAAACAAACAAAAACGCCACTACCCTACGTACGCATATGCACATTTTGCTAAATATTTTTTTTATATATATACTTTTTAAAAAAAAAAATCTGACATAGTTACTTTAAAAAAAAATCAATTGATGTAGTTATTAATACAGCTTAGTCTAACATTGAGTATGTTAGGGAAAAGACAGGTATTGTCTAATCAAATGAAGAGAGTTTGTTGAAATAAATTGTCGGAGGCAACATCATTTAGTGCTACCACGAGACAACGCACGCTTGGGAGCACATCAAGTCGAGGGAGGGGGATATTGCGTTTCTAGTCTTCATTGGTATGAATATATATATTGACCCCCCAAAAAAAGGTATGAATATATATACATAGTACTATAAATCTGTATGTGATTTTTTTAAATATAATTATTTATAAGTAAAATATATATAAATATTTAATAAAAAAAATGGTGATTATATCGGTTATTTAATATATTATAGATTTTTATTAAATAAAATTTATTAATTCATAAATTAAGTTAAATCTACAATATTTAAATATAAATTTTCATAAAACTTAAGTATTAAAAAAATATATTCATATTTTTTTTTGTTAATGTGTTAAATTTTAGATTGCATACATAATTATAATTAGGTATTAATTTTAAACATGATTTTAGAAATATTGTGCTATAAGATATCACCCTTAATTAATCTTAAAATTTAAATTGCAATAAATGGACTTGTACTTAAATTATACAAATTATGTTATTATTAAATATAAAGAATAAGTATATTTTTTATAAAAGTAAATAAAGTTTGTATAAGTCAATAATAAAGATAAATATTATAATTATTTACATGCTGCTAATTAATACTTTTAATTTAATTGTTTTCACATAGTTATAATGCCGAAAGTATTGGTGAAATATGTTTATTTTAATAATAGTAATTATCACTTGCGTTCAATATTTATCTATTT
This sequence comes from Chamaenerion angustifolium, assembly GCA_946814005.1. Taxonomy (NCBI): domain Eukaryota; kingdom Viridiplantae; phylum Streptophyta; class Magnoliopsida; order Myrtales; family Onagraceae; genus Chamaenerion; species Chamaenerion angustifolium. Next base: position 2,784,009 of record OX328281.1, read on the forward strand.
CATAAAATAAGTTGTGTCTATAAAAAAATGAAGATCTACAAAACTAAAAAGAATATTAATATACTATAATGATAATATTAGTATTTTTTTTTGTTCATGTGTTAAATTTTATTTTGTCTTGCATAACTATAACAAAATACATAATATTAGATATTGAACTATTAATTTATATAAAAAATATATATATAATACAAACAAAATATTTATGATTTATTTTTAGCAAATAATTTTAATATGTGCACTTAATTTATTCTTACAAAGTATAATATTATAAAGTTTAGTATTTTAATAAAAAAATAATAAAATCACATGTGAAGGAAGATGATATTATGTTTAAAAAAAACTCTACATGACCATATGTTTTTTTTAAGAAACTATACTCATTATATTAATATGTTTTTATATATGTGTTAAAATTTATATTGCATGCATAATTATAATTGGGTACATAATATATTAATATTAGACATGCAACTATTAATTTTTTAAAAATATATGTAATACATACAAATTAATTATAATTTAGTCTTAAAAATAAAACTTAAGAACAAACTTTAATATGTCAACTTACTTGATTTTTATAAAGTATAATATTATAAAATGTAGTATTTGAATAAATTATTAATTAAAATAATAAATGCACATGTGAAAGAGGGATATATTATTGAATTTTTGTAACTTATGTGGATAATTAATGAGAATGCTTGGAGAATTTTAAAGCGAGTTACATGACATGCCACATAGGAATGAGAATTGTATGTTTGAGATTGATCAATAAGAATTGATTAATTTGACATTAGGTGGAAGAAAATACTTGTTACAATTGCATACAATTTTATGTTGATTAATGCACATGAACATTTATGTATATGGTTAAATGTATTCTCTTTTACACTTAGGACAAAGTCAGAAATTTAAATCAGTTGAAGCAATAATTAGTATAGAGTAAATATTTGAACAAAAAAAATAGAGGGGACAAATGTAAGAATTTAAACTTTAAATGACTAAAATAAAAATAAATATATTTGTTAGGATTAAATTTACACAAAACACAAAAGTGAGGGGGATTGCCCCCTCATCCTATGTAGCTCCGGGTTACACTTTCGTTTACTTTTATCGTTAAAAGTTATGTGTTAGATACATTTTTTATATATATATTTTCGTTATTTATTTAGAATATATTATGTATAAATGCTCAACTTTATACTTCATATTCATGCTCATCATTTTTAACCTGAAACTATTCATCTTCATACTATCATTTGTAAAATCATATTCAACTATTTTTATCTGTAATAGAAAACCTACAATAAATCATGAATCAATTTCATAAATTATTGTTTAGGGACTCACGACGTAACAAGTGAGGTTCTAAAACTTAGTATACCCAAAGCTGGATGTGTTGAGTTCGAGCTCGTACGAATCATATGAGTTGCATAGGTTACATGAGTCATGTGAATTTCATGAATAAATCAGTCATATGTTCAAGTTGAAGTGACACAAATCTTCGGGTTGACCTCACGGATTATATTTTGGTCTTGAAAATTGACTTATCCTTAATCATATATTGTGTTTTGATTGAATATATTTTTACATGAGTCGTACTTAACACGACTCGATAAATTATGTTCATTTATACACAAATATCAATAAAGATTCAATAGTTGTCCCACCTTTGAAAATTTGAGACTCTACTATTATTTGTATACCAATGAAAAATATTATCATACATATATTCAGCTATAAATGATTGATCGGTGAATATATATAACGTTCAATACTCTTATTCTTTTTCATAAAATGTTGCAACGTTCGATATATACATTTTTACTTTATATGTATCTGAAGGGTACTTAAAAAAAACATCTGTCTACATAAAAGCCTAAGATTTTTTCATTATATTTTTATTGGCCAAGTATTATATTATACAATAATAACAACAAATCATTAAAATTTAAATGGAAGTTTACATTTTAAACGAATCGCCTAAATAGAGTGTGCTGTGGACTTGTGGGTGTGTGCCCGACAGAGGGAGACTCAAACTCAATGGTGGGATGACTTTCGCTTTTTTCCAGTCACTTCAAACTTTGCCCTTGGTTTTAGTTTTACTATGGTCAGCGACAGCGTTGTTGATATTATTTTTTACATATTTATTTTTTATTTAAAATAATTTGTATTTAAAATCAGACATTAAAGAATAAGTATGACTCAAACTCAATGAGTACTAATTATAATTAATTGTTTTTAGTATTTTTTATTATTCACCGTTCATACTTTTTCATTTTTGAGGTGTACATAGATAGGGACAAATAGTGTGACGCCACGTGTGTGGGTTCGTGTGGGAGCTGGGTCGGTCTGTCATGCACTTCAAAAGTGGAGGGACCAGTGGTCCCCTTGCCATGGCTCGGAAAAAAGTAGAAGGGTCCAGTCAACATCAATTGTTAGGGTTCCGTGGGCGTGGGGGCTAGTTGGGGCCCACACTAGAAGCGCCAACTGAAGCCACGCCACGCCACCACTCAAGCCTCAGCCGATCTGCATGCTCTACTCTTATAGATAGCTGAGCTGTGAGCTGACGACGGCTCGGTTCACGTGCGGAACGGCACAAGACTCAGAGGAGTTGGGTTGGGTTGGGTACGACAAGACTGCATGCATGAACATCAACTCCTCGTCTTGTCGTTTGCTACCGCGCTTCACTTGGGACCATGGACTTTTTATTAATCAGGGATTTTTTTTTATATTGAATCGAGTAAAACAATAAATTAAAAAATTAAAAAATTGGGATTCATATAAAAAATTGTGAATTCCATCACATTTTTTTTTATTTCGCACGGATAAATCGATGAACCGTTACATTTATGGACGAAGCCAGGATGTAGATTCAGTGGGGGCAAACCCGAGGCTAAGCTCTCAGCTTGGGTTGTCTGCTACATCCCTGGAGTTATGCCCATCTTGAATATTCTTCCCGCACCTCAATCATTTCCATTTGTGGTCCCTTTTCTTCTCTTTGATAACACCATATCAGTGACAAAATTCAATGCGATGATATCGGGATTGTTCAAATTTGTAAGTTCTTACGAATAGATAGTCACAAAGAAACTGAGAAGGTCATCGGAAGCTGACCTGTTTTCATGCGGAGAAAAGGACACTAAATCTCTAACCCAGAAGAATATCATTCATAGATCATCATCCGAATCTGGGTTTATGTAACTGAATAAACCACAACCAGTAGCAAAGAAACCAGGTAAGCCAAGAAGCTAACCTGAACCTTCAATTATTTTTTTTAGTGGGGCAAAGCTAACCTGAACCTTCAATTGTTTAATTTTAAAGTTTATCACTTATATATTAAATATTTATTAAATTTGATGTTTGATTTCATACTTATTACTATGAACACAACTTGTTATTTTTATTTTTTTTTACAAATTTTATATGTGTACATATGACTTCTACTACTAATAAACAAACACGAAAAAATATGTACCGTATTCATGAATTTTAATTCTAGCAAGATAAACTTATTAATACTTATGTATATACAGTTTGCGCCTTATTTAACACCCGCTAATATACTAATGAAGGAAATTGAAAGCCTATTTCGTTGTATAAATCAAGTTTATTTAATTTAATATAGATTACACACGTGTAAATAACTACTCATGTATATAAATAAAATAAAACTATATTTATCATTCAATTATTTTATTTTATTTTTTGGCCAATTTCAATTATTTGTTTGACTATAGTTTTCCGTGTTTTTTTTTTAATAATAATAATTATCTTAAAACATACAATCAATTCGGTCCACAAATCGAATTTGAATTCTACCAATGATCTTTCCAAGAACTTCACTGCAATCGGACTCAATTTGATTCTACATTTTCAATATTTCCAACAAAAAAGATTAAAAATGAATAAGAGCGGTCTTTTTTTAAAAATACTTTATTCTAAGTATTCTAATTAGAATTTTTTTTTATTTTTTTTTCTATTCTAATTAGAAGTTTTTTAAAAAGTAACAACTGTGCAAAAAATATTTAAAAAAGTAAGTATACTGAAAAAATATTTAGCAAAATGTATATAAGCGCTACTGGGGGTAGCGTTTTTTAGCGTTTTTCACAAAACGCCACTAGGGGTAGCGTTTTTCATAAAACGCTACTTGGGGTAGCGTTTTTATGAATTTCGCTACCCCTAGTGACGTTTTTTTTACGATTCGATGATTAATTAAAAATAAAATTATGTATTTTTAAAAAATACTCACTTTTTATTTATTTTTTAATAAATAGATAATTTTATTTTTAATTAAATATCGAATCGTAAAAAAAACGTTAAAAAAAATAAAATAACGCCACTAGGGGTAGCGAAATTCATAAAACGCTACCCTAAGTAGCGTTTTATGAAAAACGCTACTCAAAGTAGCGCACGTTGTAAAAAACGTTACTCAAAGTAGCGCACGTTGTAAAAATCGCTACCCCCAGTAGCGCTTATATACATTTTGCTAAATATTTTTTCAGTATACTTACTTTTTCAAATTTTTTTGGCAGAGTGCTTACTTTTTAAAAAAATTCTTCTAATTAGAATTAATAAAATTATTTTACCAGTACTATAATTATTTGTTGTCACCATCAGTCAAATAAAACAACTCATTATATTTATCGGGGAAACACAACCAAAGAATTTCACTATGCTACTCATATCTATATCCTAACTTGGCCTCCACGAAATATAAGACCCCATTTATTGCATACTGAACTCTAGCTTCTCCTGCAAAGCTAACTCCATTGATACACACACTTTTCTGATCATGTCACAAGGGTTAGTATATTTAATGGAGGGACAACACGACTCGGTTCTAACACAACCAGATGATCACTCTCTGGACATTAGACTCGGAGTAGCCATTCTTTTGATAGCAATAGTCACCATGAGTTGTCTTGTTTATTGGGTTTCTTGTCGTGGATCACACACATTGATCACTCGAACGGGCACTGACATGGAACAAGGCTCGCCGATGCCGCCAGAACCGTTATCTAGGGTTAGTGAAAACTTAACTCATTTGACCTTTTGGAATAGTTTTACATTAGTTCCAACACGTTATTACTATGCTAATCAACGTGTATACTATTTTATTACAAAACCTAACAGCTCTATTTACACAGTAATTTTACTATTGCTAACAGCTCTTTTGTAGATGTTTCAGTCTTATTTCTAACGACCAGAACCGTTATCTAGGGTTAGTGAAAACTTAACTCATTTGACCTTTTGGAATAGTTTTACATTAGTTCCAACACGTTATTACTATGCTAATCAACGTGTATACCTCTAATATTGTTGTAATTAGGGTTTGAGGCCAATGCACGGTGTGAGCTTTTCGGTCCTAATGCCGGGAGATCGGATGCCAAAGTTTGTGGCACTGCCATGTCCTTGCGAGTCTTCGACAGAGGGTCTGGAGAAGGTAGTGGATGATCACCTTGAGAAAGTAGCAACTTAAAAGCAGCATCCTACTTGAAGTCTGTTCTTGAGTACATAAAGTATAACTGACATGAAAGACGAAACATCATCTGAATTGAAGCTCCCTGTATAGATCATGTTAAATTTAGGGGTTCACTGGTTCGAGTCTAGATCGGTCCCAAGTTAATGTGAACCGTTGACATGGGTCGAAATTGACCCTAGCTAGGTCAAGACTTGGGGATCAATCAACCTAGGTCAGAAGTTTCCTAAACCCTAAGTCAAAAATTAAGTTAAGAAGCAAAAATTAGAGTGAATACAAATAAAAAAAATTGTATTTTCTGAGAGTAAATAGAAGATTTTAAAGAATCAAATCGGAAAAAAATTAAGATTAAAATTGTACGACATAAAAAGTAATGTGAAGTATGATTCATTAGTTCTATGTGCAACGAATATATACCTTGATTCTATTCTATGGTTCTTCATGTTTTTTTTCTTCTCTATTTAATTAAATAGTCTTTTAATTTGTTTATAATATGGCATCCCTGATGAACTAATAATATGGGACGTAATATACACTAGGGCTGATCATGGGCGGGCCAGACCGGTCCTGAAGGCAAAACCGAGATCGAAATTTTGGTTTTGCCTTATGGAGGACCGAGGACGAGACCGCCCTCGGCCAAAAAAGCCGCCCGAGTCGGTATTTCTTGACTCGGGCCGGTCTCGGTCCTGGATCGAATCGTCACCCCCCCCCCCCCCCCCCCCTTCAAAAAAAAAAAAAAAAAAACTATGAGCTCATGGTATTCTTTAGTAAAAGGTAGGCTTGTTCATGAACCGGTTCAGGATCGAACCGGTTCTGAACTGAACTGGTCTGGTTTGAATAAAACCAGAACATTTTTCTGTTTCTAAAAAAACTGGTATGGTTTAAGGAAAAAAGAATTGGTCTGGTTCGAACCGATTCAGAACCGGTTCGAAATGTTATGGTCTGTTTAAATTAAGTATAAACCACTATAAAAAAACGAGTCGATTCGAACTGGATTTTTGGTACTATTTTGAACTGTTCTATTTGAAGGCTGAAAACACTGGTTTGGTTTTGGAACTAGTTCGGCCGAACCGGTTCGAACCAAATTAGTTCCAGACCAGACCAATTTGTCTGAACCGGTTCATTTGGACAAGCCTAGTAAAATGCGAAAGAATAGTTCGCTCTGAGCTCACTGCATGACTGCGTGGTTTGTAAATTTATGAGAATGCAGCTTTTATAGTAAGGGTGAGCAAAAAATACTGGTTGGACCGAGACCGGCCCGAGACCGGTCCGAGACCGGCCCGACTAAGACCGAGACCGACTAGGACCGAGACCGAGCGGGCGGGTTTTTTCCTCTAAAGTCGGGATTGAGCTCGGGTTCGGGATTTTTCCCGAAATTCCCGATTAGGACCGGACCGGCCCGAGTTTCCTAAAAACCTAATACATAATACTATATATACTATACAAGTGTACAACAACTCACAAAGTCTCCATGTGTGTTTGGATTGTATGTTCTATATTTATAATGTGTGTTTGGATTGTATGTTTGATACTTGATTTATTGTGTTTGTATGTTCTAAATTTGGTAAAAATTCGGACAATTTTTTTTTTTTTTTTTAATTTGGATTGAAAATTTCGGTAATGGACCGAGACCGGCCCGAGTCAAGCAAGACCGACTCGGGCGGGCTTTTTAGACTGAAATCGGTCTCGGTCTCGGTCCTCCAAAGGTGAGGACCGAAATTTCGGGCTCGGGCTCGGTCTTGCCAAAAAGACCGGCCCGGCCCGCCCAAGCTCACCCCTATTTTATAGAGATAGAAACCTCACAAATCCACATTCATTCGGTGTGGTATTATGAAAATCTCAAATTCACATTCCTTCGGTCCGGGCCGGTCCTAAACAGACTTTCGAGAAAAAAGACTGAGACCGATCTTGAAGGAAAAAACTCGTCCGCTCGGTCTCGGTCCTAGTCGGACCGGTCTTGTCGGGAATGCAGTCCAATAGTCTTTTTTGATCACCCCTAATATACACCCAAAATACACTGAAAATTTGGTTATGTGAATTCGGTGTGCGAAAAAGGCAATGTTTTATTCGTTAGTCCGGGATAACACTTTGTTCCTCATGCGTATCTATAATATTTTACTTATAATATATATAGAGAGAGTATAGAGTATAGACCATAGGAAATTAGGAATAAACTTTTTTTTTTTTTTTTTAAATAAAAAAGTCGAAGAATAACCCTTTTGGTTAGCGGATGAGTTCAACTCGTTTAATATGAAAGAAACCTTTTTCTCGAACAAAAGAAAAGAATATGAGATCGCTTCCATTGAATACTTAAGAATATTACTCGACAGATAGGTAATAGAGACAGAGATAATAATAATAATAATAATAAAAATCGTCTTCCTACGGAAGGTTTGATTTCAAAGTAGGAAAATAATTTCAATAATGGTGCATCTCGGGAAAATGAAGATAACATTTTGGGGATGAATAGGAGGATTCTATTAATATGTCATCCTTCACCCTTTTAACCCTATTCTATATATAGTAAACAAATTGCAGAATAGCTCATCCTAAATAGCCTAAATAATTCCTGAATTATCAAACACTAACAAATACACCTTATACTTTCCTAAGTGTTCAACTTGACCCGATAAAATTCCCTCTCAAGTTGAACCACACAAAAAAATATAAACAATTACAATAAAAAAATATTCTTCATTTCAAGTGAACTTTTCAAGAAATCGTGATGATAACCTCCAAGAGCCTTGGTGAACAAATCTGTCAACTGGTCAGAAGTCTTCACGTGTTGGGTCTGAACCACTTCTTCTTGAATATTCTCTATAATGTAGTTGCAGTCTATCTCAATATGTTTGGTCCTCTCATGAAAAACAGAGTTAGAAGAAATCTGCAAAAGAACTTGATTATCACAATATAACACAACAAGTTCGGCTTGAGGTACCCCCAACTCAATCAATAAGCTACGAAGCCATATAATCTCAGACAAAGTGGTACACATGCTCCTATATTCAGCCTCAGCTGAAGATCTAGACACAATACTCTGCTTTTTTACATTTCAAGATATTAAAGGGTTTCCTAACTTAATGTAATAATTTGTGACAGATCTCCTACTTTCTACACAACCAGCCTAATCAGAGTCACAAAAAGCTGTCAGAATCGATTTACTATTGGAATCAAGCAGAATACCCAAACCTGGATCATTCTTGATACCTGACAACTCTAAGGGCAACATCCAGATGTAACTTCTTGGGTTCCTGCATATATTGGCTAATATGCTTAACAGTAAATGCTATATCTAGTCTAGTGATGGTTAGATATAAAAAGTTGTCAATCAATTTTCTATAAATATTAGGATTTTCAAGAAGTAAATCATCCCGATTTATTTTAAGATGACTATCATACGACCTACTTGTGAGTTTAACATTGAGTTCCATGTTTTTTTTAAAAAAACTGTTTTACATGCCGAAAGACCTGATTCAGAAATTAATTCAAGAGAATACTTTGTGATAAAATCAAACCCTTACCGGACCTAGTAATTTTAATGCCCATAAATTTTTTTAGTTCACCAAGATTCTTTATATTAAAGCTGTCCATAAAAACAGCCTTAAGCTGATTGATCAAAACAACACTATTTTATGAAATAACCGTAATAATAATCGTCGTCCTAGGGAAGGTTTGATTACAAAGTAGGAAAAGAACATATTCCTAATTCGATATAAGTTAGTTTAACAAGTAATATTTCCAATTCTGTAAAGTCTACTCATAATATTTTTTATATACGAGTTGACAAATTATGAGTGTAGTTGTTCTAGGTCATTATTTCTTCTCTGAATATTGGTATAGGTATATATTTGTTATTATATTATTAATGGTTAATATATATAGCTCCAAGCATAGACGAAGTCAAAAGTTTACTTATGGTAAAAATTAGAGTAAAAATAAATAAATAAAAATTGATAGTAGGCCAAATGTGAAATTTATGTAATAACTTTAAAAGTTGATGGAGACAATTATCACCTTAAAACCTAGTTAACACTTAACATACAGTGTGCTAAATGAAATTAATTCAATTTGACATTAGCAATTTAAAGAAAAAAAATATAAAGAAAAGTTTTAAAAACTTAATTTATTCGTAAATTATACTTAATAGATATTTTTTTATATTAAAAATCTAAATTAGTCGTAATTTTTTTAATTATTTGTTTGAAAATATAAAAATTAATTAACCTTATGGAAACACTATATTGATATTCACAATTAGAACTGAGGAAGTTGCTGCTGGAAGGATCTAGGCGATCCCTTCCCTGAATGATTTTTTGGTTATAAATAACATAACATATTCCTTCCCTCCCTCAATAACCCTCTCCTTCCTTTCTTTCATATATATATATATATACATACACCTTGCTCTCCTTCCGTTGCCTCTCCTCCTCCTTCACCATTCCTTGTACAATTAGAACTGAGGAAGTTCAAGTTGCTGCTGGAAGGATCCAGGCGATCCCTTCCCTTCCTTCCTGAATGAACTTTTGGTTATAAATAACATAACATATTCCTTCCCTCCCTCAATCCTTATTCCCTCTCCTTCCTTTCTTTCATATATATATATACATACACCTTGCTCTCCTTCCGTTGCCTCTCCTCCTCCTTCACCATTCCTTCTACTGGTAGAGATGAATGACCCGAAGTATGGTTACCCTTACCCTGCTCAAGGTAATTGTCAATAGTGAGATCATTTATTATGGTAAGCTTTGATGATATTGATTTGTTGAGTCATGTTGTAGGAGGAGGGTACTATCAAGGCCCTCCGGTTCAGGCACCGCCTCAGTACTATGCTCCTCCTCCTCCACCGCCGCCTCGAAAAGAAGTTGGTTTTCTTGAAGGATGGTTAGTACGTATGGATGGATAGACTTCCTTCAAACCCTAACAATTAGTATTGGATGATATGATAATGTTTTTTCTTCTTCTCTGCATTACTTTGTTTGCAGTCTGGCTGCTCTGTGTTGCTGCTGCCTCCTCGATGACTGTTGCTGCGATCCGTCTATCATCTTCATATCTTAAACTGCACGCATCTAGCTTATCTAGATAGCTTAGGTGGTGAGTTTTACTCTGCTTCGAATAAAGCATTATTATATCTTTATGTGGGAAAGATAGAACCCATCCATTGTTACTGGTAGCAGTTGAAGGAATCAGGTTTGAAGGGTTTGGTTTGGTTTGAAATGATTGTATTAAGTATAGATATCTTCACCAGAGATCATTACATTACCAGTACGTAATGTGTATTTTACTGTCGTAAAAAATCGAAATTTGCTTTAATTTTTCCTTCACAACGTGTACAAATCCTGAACCAAACCTGTTCCTTGGCCAATACACAACAGAAAAAACCGAATCCTATTATTCCTATCTAGGACTGGCAATTTCTGATACGACACGATTAAACGACACGATCTGCTTTAAAGCGTATATGTGTTTGACCTTAATGGATCCCGTGTCTAAACAACTCTTATACGTTTAGACACGATTATTAATCGTGTCTAAACAACTCAGATCTGCGGATATCTGTATAAACACGATTAGACACGATTAACTATTCGTGTATAATCGTGTTGTGTGTACATGTGACACGTATAGACACATTTAAGTATAATAATAATAATAAAATATTAAAATACTCACTTACTTTGTAATATTGAACTATGAACACCTTACTTTGTATATTTTGATTTGTATATATATGGATTTGTGTATATATCTGTTTTAAAGCGTATATGAGTTTGACGTTAACGGATTCCGTTTCTAAACAACTCTATACGTTTAGACACGATAAACGACTTATACGTTTAGACACGTTTAAAATTTATCCGTTTAGACACGAGACATGTTTAGACACGACACGATTGCCACCCCTATAATCCTATCCAACAAAGTAAAACAAAAAACAAACAGCAGTTCACTGTCACTCAATCTTAGTTGAGACCAAAAAACTGAAGCTTCAGGTGTTTATGCTCCTACTTCACTTCCGGACACCTACTTCTGCATCTCCAAGAGGAAGCCCTTGCCCTTGCCTGAGCCCAAACCCGAACCGAACCCCGAACCCCGAACCGAACCCTTCTGCAATGATCTTCTTCTATCTTCCTAATAAGCCATCCAGTTTTGGCTTATCCAAACGAGTCTTGCAGGAGAAATTGAGCTCAAATTGAGCTCCAAATATACGCTGACGTTTCAACCAAAAGTACTTGTTACGCAGTTCATGACTGTCTGTCTTGATGACTAGATACAGTTTCTTGATCCTCATCTCAAACTGTTCCCTCGATTTCTTATCGATATGAGGTGAACGTAAGACGGTATACACTACTCGTGATTCAGGCAATCCAACCTTCTTTGTGTGGGGCGGAATTCCCATGAAACGTCCATCGAAGGAAGTCACTTTGATTCCAATGAGTGCTTTTGCCCCCTCGTTCTTTTTGTCATTCTGCAACTTTGTCTCATTCTTCACCATCCCAATGACCTCATTTCCAGATGGGTTTGAGCTGCAAAACCCAAATCAATTTGGTACTTCAGAGATTAATTGATATGAGCAAACACAAGAGAGGCATGTACCCTACCTGAACGATGTTGCCCTTTGGCTAATTGGATAGGCTGATTCGATATTACCTGATAACTGCACAGTATGTATGTACGGTTACAAAGGTATCTTAAACCTCCACAACACAATATAGATGCAACTTGCAAGAGATGCTTAGAGGACATAGACATTGGATACTTGATCCCTTCCTAGAGTTGGATAAACCCAATCATAGAGAGGGCAACACTTCCTAAGCAACAAAATAAGGGTAAGAAATCAACACAGCTAATTGGCAGTGATCTCAACATTGTGGCAGAATCTAAGATGGAAAGATTTCTACTCAAAAATAAAGAAACCCCATCAATGGAATTAGATGCCAAGAGACCTCCCAACATGTTTTGCTGCTTACTATATGGAATGAACCTGCTCCTGGATATGTGAAAAGGTTGAAACCCAAAACTATCTGTTCTGTTCTTTGGACATATACTAACCAGTAACCTGAAAGTAAATAATGGTTGGCAATTTTTTTTAGATAGTCTTGTAAAAATATCGCTAGGTACTGAATTCTCATCGAAAATAGAGTCCACACTCCAGTGGATGTTCTACAGCCTGATTTGTCATCGTCTTGAGATATATTATTCTCCTTTTAGTAAAGAAATAATGTGACAATCATGCTCATAAACCTTACTGCTATCATGATTACGAAACTTCAATGTTCAACACTTTTTTAAGTATAAAAGAAATCAGCAAGTCTCATCGGCAGTGCATCTCAAAATTGAGGATGCACCGGAGATAGGTAGATTTCTACTTAAAATTTAAGCTTGAAACCTGATCAAGGGTTTATAGATTAAGCTTTATCTACATGAAAATAATCATAGAAAGCGTTATGCAAGCATAAATTACTAGACGTGGACTTGTGAAATGAATCTAAAACTGATGATGATATTCACCACATTAATGCCCACACCAAGACACCGAATTCGGAGCTAAACGCCACATTTTTACAAAACAATCGGTTCACAAGAGATTCATTCCTCTATACTGGACAACAGAGATTCAGTTCTCCTGAGCTGACGGTGCTTTTAGGAGCTTCAGGTAATAAAAGAGCCAATAGAGACCGAGCTAGAGAGAACCTTACCGCTTTGTGAGCGGCCAAAGAAGAATTGACCAGCTCCATCCGCCGGAGAGATCGGAGAAGAGTAGCTGCCGCCATCAGTGATTCCAGACAACCTAGGCGTTGCAGCGGCCTAAAGCTTTTAGAGACGGCAGTGAACAAGACTGTTGATGGCAGCGCCGCCGTGGCCTCATTTCATAGTCAATACAACTTTTCGGTTCGATTAATTTAATTTCTTTCGATCTTCTCTTCACAAATTTGGGGCCCACGTTCTTTCGATCTTCACTTCACAAATTTGGGGCCCGTGGGCCCAATTTCAGATATTGGCACAATATTTAGTCTATTTTATTTTTGGGTTAATGGTCAATGTGCCCCCTAAAGTTTGAACCAAATTTAACATGGAACTCAACAACTGTTTCTGATTCAACATGGAACTCAATCCACGCTAAAGCAACCGCAGAAGACCAACAAAAAATATGGATCTTGAAGCTTCAAACAACATTGGCGCCTCCAAGATCCGGTCTTCTCAACAATCGTCGTCGTACTTGGTCCACGAAGGCTCCTTCGAACGCGACGAGTTGTTCTTGAACGACTAGATCCCCGATCTGGACGCCGACGACCCTAACTCGAAATCGGATATCTTAGGGTTGACCGACAAATCTCTTAGTCGAGGGATGAGATCCATGTCTCCCATAAGGAACATGTCCTTCGACTGGAACTATGACTCCGACAAAGACATTCGTGTCTTGGAGATCAAATCTTTGTCCTCCGAGGGGAATAACCCGACGCCGGCAACAACACAACGTCGGTCTCAGTTTCGTTGTCGAGGTCTTCGTCAATCTTAGCAGCCGCACCAGTGGGAAGGGAGGGTGGAAATCATTCCATCGGTAACCCTAAACTCATCCTTCCTAAAATAATGAATGGAAATGCAGGATATTTGATGGATGGAAATGGTGGAAATTCTATTTTCTCCACTAAAATGGTAGGCCCAGGTCTACACTTAATGAATGAGAATGCTTTTGTCTCCACTAAAATGAAGGAAGGAGATTCCTTGGGGAACATGAATGGAAATACTGTATTCTCCACTAAAATTGTAGGCCCAGATCTAAACTTGATGATGGATGAGAATGGTGGAAACTCTCAAGTGATTCAGCCAGAAAGAAGCAGTTGGGCCCAGATCTCCCCTGAAATTAAAGATTGGGCCAAGAGGTGTGGCCGGGCCCAGGCATATAGCCAGACCCAAAATCGGAGGACCCATGAAAAAACTTCCCAGAATCGGGCCTATTCCGTCCATCACAAAGGTGGATTTAAAAATAAACATTGGATTTTTGACTGCGGTGCCACGGACACTATGACGTATGATGCACGTGATCTTAGGAATATTGTGAAGTCTCGGGTTGAATATATTAATACTACAGATGGGGCAAAAGTTCAAGTGACGGGAATGGGAACATTAGAAATTTCTCCGACCCTGAAGATATCAAATTGTTTACTCGTTCCAAATCTCTCGAATAAATTATTGTCGGTATCTCATGTCACTAAGGAAATGAATTGTACTATGGTGATGAATCCAAATTTTTGCATACTGCAGGATATCCAAACGGGAGTGATTATTGGGCGTGGCACTGAGCGCGCTGGTCTGTACTACGTTGATGAAGTGGCTCAACAAGGTTCAGTGTTACTTGCTCACGGATCGTTAGAAAGAGAGGCTTGGCTATGGCATAGGAGATTGGGTCATCCATCCTCAGGTTATCTAAAACTCTTATTTCCTAAGTTGTTTTTGAATAAGAGTGATAATTTTTTTTGTGAGACTTGTATTCTTGCAAAAAGTCATAGGAAAACGTTTAAGCCAAATAGTACTCGTGTGAATTCCATATTTTCCTTAGTTCATTCTGATGTGTAGGGTCCATCACCTATATCTGGGGTCAAGGTCTTAGGTATTTTGTGTTGTTTGTCGATGACTGCACTCGTATAACGTGGGTGTATTTTTAAAACAAAAATCAGAAGTGTTTGACAAATTCACTCACTTCTTCCAAATGCTCCAAAATAAATTTCAGAAAAACATTCAAGTTCTTAGGTCTGATAATGGGGGGGAATTCGTCAATCAACATATGAAAAATTTCTTTTCAGAAAAAGGAATTATTCACCAAACCTCTTGTCCTCACACTACAGAACAAAATGGTGTGGCCAAAAGAAAAAAATCGGATTCTCCTTGAAATGACAAGATCCTTACTCATTGAGTCCAAAGTACCAAAAACATTCTGGTCTGAAGCCGTTGCCACAACAACATATCTTCTTAATCGTCTCCCTACAAAAATCCTGAATTTTAAAACTCCGCTTGATATTCTTTCTGAAATTACCAAAGTACCATCAACACTCAGTTTATCTCCTCGGGTCTTTGGGTGCTCTGTATTTGTACATATACCTAAAAATGATCGCACCAAATTTGATCCATGTGCAGTCAAGTGTGTATTTGTAGGATATGGAGTCAATCAGAAAGGGTACCTAAAACTCGTCACGTGTTCACCACAATGAACTGTGATTTCCTTGAACATAGTATTTTTATTACCAGTCCAGTGTTCAGGGGAGAGTCTTACAATAGATCCACTGGATTGGGTGTGTAGTCCAAATATCTCCTATGATAGACAAAGTCTGTCCTATGATGATCCAACAGAGTTGGTAAATCGAACTATCATGCCAACATCTGATACGCAGTCACGACTAGCGAACTAAGGGTCACAACTGATACTCCACCATTTGAGGTATCCAAGGTAAGCCCGGTAAGCCCATCTGAACCCCAAGATGAAAATGTTCTGGTTGAAGAAACAGAAGAACAAGAGGAGGTAATGACTGGAGGGTACAAATTAGCTCCAAGAGAGAATCGAGGGCAGCCTCCTAAGAGATACACACCAGAGAGAGAGTCAAGCAGATCCAGGTATCCGGTGGCAAATGCAGTAAGAGGGAGACTAAGTAAGGAGGTGAAAGCATTCACAATGTCTATTCTCACAGAAGAAGTTCCAAGAATGATTAACGATGCTCAATAATCCAAGAATTGACAACAAGCTATGGATGTTGAAATGGAGGCTCTAGAGAAGAACAAGACATGGGAGATTTGCAGGCTACCGGTTGGAAAGAAACCAGTAGGGTGTAGGTGGGTGTATACTATCAAGTACAGGCAAGACGAGTTCATTGATAGATACAAAGCAAGATTGGTGACAAAAGGATACACTCAGACATACAGAATTGACTACTCTGAGACATTCTCGCATGTAGCCAAGATGGATACAATCAGAGTATTATTGTCTATAGCTGCAATTAAAGACTGACCTCTCCACCAATTCGATGTGAAGAATGCATTTCTTCATGGAGATCTTGAAGAAGAAGTGTATATGGAGATTCCACTAGGATACATAAATGAAATTCAAGAAGAAAAGGTGTGTCGGCTAAAAAATACACTTTATGGTCTGAAACAATCTCCTAGAGCGTGGTTTGGGAGATTCACTATAGCTATGAAAAAATATGGGTATAAGCAGAGCAACTCGGACCATACCTTATTTTTGAAAAAAACAGGAGATCTAATAACCTGTTTGATAATTTATGTTGATGACATGATTATCACAGGGAATAATATAAACGAAATGCACAGTCTCAAGAAGAACCTGCTTGAAGAATTCGAGATGAAGGATCTCGGGATGTTGAAATACTTTCTTGGAATCGAGGTACTAAGATCAAGAGAGGGGATCTTTATATCTCAAAAGAAGTATACTCTGGATTTTCTAACAGAGACAGGGATGTTGGAATGCAAACCAGCTGAAACTCCAATGGTGGTAAATCATGGCTTACAACTATCAGAAGGAGCGAGACTAGCAGACAAAGAACGATATCAAAAGCTGGTGGGCAAACTCACATCTCTCTCACATATTCGACCAGACATAGCGTATGCGGTTGGGGTGGTAAGCCAGTTTATGCATCAACCTCAAGTTGAGCATATGGAAGCAGTCATGAGAATTATGAGGTATCTGAAAGGCACCTCAGGACACAGAGTTTTGTTTAGAAGAAGTGGTCATCTGGAAATCCAAGGATATACAGATGCCGACTGGGCAGGCAACCCAATTGATCGGAGATCCACGTCCGAATATTTTACCTTTATTGGTGATAATCTGGTGACCTGGAGAAGTAAGAAGCAAAATGTTGTGTCTCTCTCAAGTGCAGAAGTAGAATTCCGTGGGATACCTAGGGGATTAACGGAAGTACTGTGACTAAGGAAGTTAATGACAGAGATTGGTTTTCCACCAACCAAGCCATGTGAGTTACTATGTGACAATAAAGCCGCGATAAGTATTTCTGAAAATCCAGTTCAACACGACCGGACTAAACACATTGAGGTGGACAGACACTTCATAAAAGAGAACCTTGAAGCTGGAAGTATCAAACTGCCATTTGTTCATTCGGAACACCAATTGGCAGATATACTGACTAAAACAGTAAACTCGAAGGTTTTCAGAGAAATACTAGGCAAGCTGAGTATCGGAGATCCGACCACTCAACTTGAGGAGGAGTGTTAGCATGATTGAAGGATGACTTAGTCAAAGTCAACAAAAGCAAAAGTAAAAGGAAAGAGCAAGAATGTCAAAAGTTAAATAGTAAGATTGAAATTAGTAGTAAAGTGTAATGAGTATGTATGCCACTAGAATAGAAAGACAAAGTAGTATATGTAATTGTAAATCTGGTTGAGCTGAAATATATCAATGAATGAATTCTAGATATTGAGAGTTACCTTATCAACATAACTTCACTTACATTCTCCAAGTGAAGGACCAAATTGGAAGCTTCTACTACTTCCCATCCCTCGCGTTCCACAAGGCTGCCGGAGGATTCAGTGGCATCAGAATCCTAAGCCGACCCATGATTCCAGTCCCTTTCCTCGACCCGACCAGTGATTACACCGTCTTGATCGGAGACTGGTTCAAGGCTAACCACACTGTAAATCTAAGTTTAATAGGTTCCTTGTAGACCCTTTATTATGGTCTTGACCTGAACCATCCTCTTCTATTCATGTAGGACCTTAAAATCGCCCTTGACAACGGTACATGGCTGCCCTTCCCTGACGGAATGAAGAACTCGGTGTCGGATCAAAGCTTCTACATCGAAAGTGACGAAGAATATGAGGAGAATGTTCCTGTCAAAGATAACGACGGCAACGATTCTGATTCCTCCGTTTCGTCAATGAAGAATCAGCGACAACATAGCAAGCATGGATCGTACAACACCTCTTGGCCGCAGAGTTACCGACAGTCAATCGATCTGTATAGCAGCATGTCATCGTCGAGCATCGGATTCCTCGGGACGCCGACGTTGTCCAGACTGAGGAGGAGCTCGCACTCTCTGCTTCCGCCACTAAGACGTCCAAGGTTGGCGACCATGAGCTTCCGATGTCCCGCCAGAGCTCCTATGGACAGGCTGTCCTCAATGGTATGTGCCACAAATGTTTCTGTACTATGATTCAGGGTATTGGGCCTATTGTTATTAATCACAGTATTTTGATGGATTAAAGTTAAACAAATCATCTAACAGACGAGGGCAGTTTTGTTGAATGCTCCTCTGTTGAATTAAAGGAATTCCTCCTCTATTGAATGTTGTTCCTGACCGAGGGCAGTTTTGTCTCTTAGAAAAATTAAAATAGCACGTGCCTCACACATGATCCCCATTCTGTTAGTAACAAACGGCCAGCTGGCGGAATGAGGGAATTTTTTATCGGGTCCAAACATTAGGACTAAAATTTAAATTTTTAAACATTAAGGGGAATCTTAAATTTGGTCCAAACGTTAGGGGGCACATTAACCATTTATTTTTATATAACAAGTAAACAACTGACGTTTCAAAAGTTACTACTTGGTCTAAAAAAGTTTTAATTAATTATCAATTGATTACTTATATTTGTTCCATGTTATAGCTTGATTACTTTTTTTTTTTTTTTTTTTACATTGTTAAATAATTTTAGAATTTAACTGTTTGATCAGTCGTCTGTCAATTGATTATCATTTTTTTTACTGATAATCAATTTGACGATTTTTGGTATTTCAACTCATAAACTAATCACATGCAAGATGCAAGATTTATTGTAAACTAACAAAACAAACTTATAATAAATTGCAATTTAAAAAAAATATTTTTAAATGGAAGTGACTAAATAACACAAATTTAAATAAAAAAAGCATTAATCAACACAAGTAATCAAATATGAATTTTACTCTATTTTTTTAATTAAGTTTAGAGTCAATTACCTACTTGCCCTTGGTCACTTTTATATCCCCCATGTTATTTTTTAATTTTTTTTTTTGTTATTAAATATATAGTTACTGAATTTTAAGAATGACTAACTAGCCATTTTTATTAATTAGCCGTCCTAATTTTTTTTTACCCTTTCTTATCTCTTACCTAACCTTAGAAAGCGTGTGCTTTGATTGTCAATCTTTCCTAAATATATATTAGCACCAATTTCTTAATTTTTTTCTAATGGTGAGACAACCCCACTATTTGTATATTTATATCCACTCAAAATAGTCTTTAACTATTGTAAATACAATTAACATTTGCATTCCGTAGTATTCTTCTTCTTGGTTCGTGTGAATTTCATCTTCACCCAATTTTGATTTCAATCCTAAAACCCTAAAAAGGACAATTTGAGTTGTGTGGTGAAGGACAGTGTGCATCTGTTGGGATGTTAAAATAACCCAAATTCTCACATTTTCTTGGTATATATTTGTTCATATCATTGGTTGAGGATTGACACCTGGCCAACCCCTACCTTGGATCGATCAACAAATTTCATAGAATTAATGGGATTAGGGTTTTGTATTAAAATAGGGTTTCATATTAAGTTTGTCTATTTATTTAACACCTTTGAAATATTTAAGCAAATATTTGTTAACAAATGAGTAATAACCTAGTTTATCCTCTTAAATATTTGCACATATTTGCTTAAATATTTCATAGGTGTTAAATAATTAGACAAACTTAATATGAAACCCTAATTAATTACAAAAAATCCCTAATCCCATTAGCTGCGAAATTTGTTAGTCCAAGGTAGGTTTGGGCAGGTGTCAATGCTGCATTGAAAAAATATCGTTATTCTTTAAATTACATGTAATTATTAGGTAGAGGATTAATATTATATTATTAGTTATAGATGTTGATGACATTCACATGGGCCCGCAAAAGTAGTTTGTGAAGGTGAATATTATTAAACGAGCCGAATGGTGCATTTTAGATAGATAGATATATCAAAATGTTAGACCAAAAGACAATTTATAAACACATCACCCATAAATTACTCCAAATCGGAAAGGTTTGTTGCTCCCTTTACAATGGAAGGAGCCGTGTTGACCCATCCATGTGACATTAAATAATGATTCCCCTGCATTGCATTTGAATATGCCCTAAAGACACGTTGTTATATAAATAAAGTTTTAATTACATACACGGTTATTTATGTTGACATATGTAACTGAACGGTTCAAACTTGAGCTCAACCGTTACTCATGTTTCAAAATGTGACTGAACGATTCAGGTTCGTAATTTCCGTTAATTATCTCCGTTAAACTTGCACATGTGTTGTTCACTTGACCTTCTGCTAAGCTGAAGTTCCCAAACTATCCTTCTCCTTCTCTATTTACATCCAGCTTCAACCTTCGCACCAGATCTGAAGGAGAACGAAGAACCCACGCAACCACTACAAGAATCAGTGGCAACAACGACGGTTGTTTCATGTTGACGTTAATAATTGATGTTAAATATATGTAAAATATGTCGACCTTAACAGTTGTGGTTATTATACGTAAATGGGCACAACTTTTTTTTCATCATCATAAGCCACTTTTAGTCATAACATTTGCCGTCACTTTAAATTTCAAATGGATAAATGTGTAATGTCAACATGTTTCTGAGAGTAAATGACTCCATCAGTGGCAGTTTATGTTTCTGTTGCAAATGTGCTTATTCAAAGACAGTATACTTCTGTTGTTAATATATAACCAACAACAACGACTGTCTGATGTAAATGATGGTCATTTGTGATGAAAAAATGATTCTCGTGAAAATGAATGTGTAATGTCAACCAACACTTGATGTTAAATGACTCCATTAGTAACAAATGATTTGTCCGTTGCAAATGTACATATTTAAATGCGAAAAGTTTTGTCGTAAATATAGTTATAACAGCAACGGATGCATGCCGTAACTAATCAATTTTGTCGTCGTTAAAACATAAGTACCAAAAAATATAAGAATAGGTTTACGTGTCAATATATTCACGACATTAGTATAGTTATTCAGTAACAGATTCAATAGTTTTTGTAAAATAGTTTATTTAGTGATGACTATTGTTGACGTTAATAATCCACCAACATTCTAAACTTCAACGGTGAAAAAAAAATCAAATTTGAAAAAAAAAAATTCCCGCTCTTTTCACAGCACTTGCCCTCACCCTCAACCTCACCCACTATCACATTCTCACATTGTTATTTCACAGCACTTGCCTTCCTTCCCTTCACCCACCAACAGAGCTGCACCTCAGAGGAACTTGAACTGAACAGAGCTGGACCAAAGGCTTTGTGAATCGAACAGAGCTGGTCTCGTCGACAGAGCTGGGCATCGCCGAGAAGCTCCTCGACGGTCACGACCTAACATGTGCCAGGGAATTCGCCACCTTGGCCCAGGAAACTGATCCCTTGCTTGACGGCTCCGACCAGATGCTGGCCATTGCCGAAGTGCTGCCCGCATCAAAGAAGCGCGTCAATAGCTACTACTACGACTGGTACTCCGTCCTCCAGATGGAGAAGCGGTCGGACGACCACGATCTCATCAAGAAACATTACCGCATGTTGGCGATTCTCCTCCATCCAGACAAGAACAAGTACCCCTGCGCTGATCAGACCTTCAACCTCGTCAGCGAGGTACCCTTGTCGGACAAGAACAAGTACCCCTGTCGGATCCTACACGGAAACCCGTTTACGATAGAGAATCGGGAGTCGCTGTCTTATCTAAGGTGGATCTGTCACCAGTAGTAAACTTCCTATGAAGAGAAGCGCTACAGTCGCCGCCCCCATAGCTGCAGATCCGATATTGTCGAGCTTCTGGATAGGTTGTCCTTACTATTACCGACTGTATGAGTATCCAAGGTTGTACGAGGAAAAATGATGAAATATGAGTGAAGAACATTATTACGAATAACACGATGAAAAATGTGTTTTTTATCAAAGGAAATTGAAGAACATGAAGAACCTATACTGGGCAAGATGAAGAACATGATGAACCGAAGGGAAAAAAAAATCAATCAAAAAATAATAATTCATGAAAATTGTGATTTTTATCAAAGGCAGCAACGTAAACTCGTGTTTGAAACACTATTTTTACGACAAAAAGTTTTCATCACTAATAATAATTTGTAACATCGACAATGCGTTGTCACTTTTGAACTGTGTTTAACAACAACGAATTTCGTTGTAAAAGAGAAATGGGGAGTGACTTTTTAACAACGGCAAACCTTTTACAACGGAAAATTGCCGTAGGTATAACCTTTAACGACGGGGGCTACCGGCACGGAAATTTTGTTGATGCTAAAAGTTAACAACGGTATTTATGCCTTTAGCAATGATTTTTTACCGACGTTGATGCTCTAGTTTCTTGTAGTGAACTACGGAATAAATAACAACTTGGAGCAGCCCCACGCAGCTTGGAACATGAAGACTGATGACGAATCTGCTCATTTTGAGGTAATTTCATAGTGGGTAACCCTAATTCGTTTTACTTCAATTATTTATCCTTTTCGAACCCTAATTTATGTTTGTTGTTGCAGAATCTCGTATGCGAAAACTCGAGCTCTTGAAAGTCGAACCAATCGGAAGTTACTTGTTGCGTTTGTAATTGTTATTGTTGTTTTTATTTTTGTTCTAAGTTCAATTGCGAAGAATTAGGTCGAGTATGTAGCTACTTATTATGTCATTTGTCTGTAACTGAAGTATGAAGAACATTGTGTCGTTTGCGAAAGGGATGACCTATGTTTGTGGAGAAGTTGTTAAATGAAGTTGTATGTTAACTTAAATATTATTAAAATGTTACTTTAGTTTAGATATTTTGTTATCTAACCGCTACTTAATTCGAAAATGACGAATAGTGACATTCTTGTTGATAACAGTTTGCAGCAAAGAACATTGAGCATACTAAAATGGGATCTCCGAGCTTATTTTTGTGTCTAACATCTATGTTTTGGGAGCAGTACATATGTATTGGATGAATCGGTTTGGACATATGTTTTTGGAGTAGTACATATGCAGTTTATATCCACAAGGATCCTATATAGTTCAGATAATCAAGTTCAGACTTTTTATTATCATTTCTCAACTTTGCAGATCAAGAACCCAAACAACCACATAGAGTAGTTATAAACAGATTTTGTTGTTTTTATATACTTCAGATTAATCTTTTCAAGTTCATCCACATTCATCAAAACCAAGTTACAACTTGATTCTTCTACACTAGGCATCAAAGACTAAAATTATATTACAAGTCCCTCATTTCTCCTATATTAAAATTATAATAAGTTACATATGTAATATTTATTTATTTATTTATGAAGAATAAGAAAAACAATATACGACATTGTCCTTCATCGGCAAGAATTCATGGAAATTTTGTTGTCCTTTCATAGATTAAGAAAAACTCATAATTTATATTGCATAAGTAGTTAAATTCAAACTATCAAAATACATGCAAGTTCCTCTTTGGAGAGCAAGGAATTTGGTCATGAAATTTTAAATGCAATATTTTATCTCATGAATCCATTTTTTTTCTCTCTTAATAATTGCAATCGCATGTCTCTTCTCTCTTAATCAATGTTATCATAATCTAATAGGTGGTAGTATCGGGTAAAACCGAGACAGATTTGGTTTTCTTAAAAGACCGATTTACACACTAAACTTGATTTAGTGTATAAACACTTGATAGTTTTAGTGAGTCGATTAACTTTGGGGTAATTGATTCACACTATATATAAAAAAAGTCGGTAGTATGGGTTGAACTTAAGATTTAGTGATATATATTTATACTTAGTGTAAAATGCATATTTAACCTCCAATATTTGCGTACATTTTGAAAATTCTCTTTATAATTTGATTTTACAAATTTTCATCTTAACGTTTGACATATTTTAATCTTCGTACTGCATCCGTTTTTCCAAACTTAACAAAATGTGTTTTAAAAAGACATAATTAAACTTTTCAGTTTTTTTATTATTATTTATATTTCTTCATTTTAGAGTTATATATATGCATAACTTCTCCATTAGACACGGTCATAGCTCTACTCAAGAAATCATTCTATACCAACATGAATTCCCTTTCCTTTCTTCTTCTTCTCCTCCTCCTCCTACTTCATTCGGTGCTGTTTTTCGAGGGTACTTGCCCGATCTTGATTTGGTGATCGCGGTCAAGAAGATCTCCCAAGGATCTAGACAAGGAAGAAGGGAATACATCACTGAGGTGAAGGTCATTAGCAGCTTGAGACATAGAAACTTGGTACGTCTCATAGGTTGGTGCCATGATGAAGGTCAGTTCTTGCTTATCTATGAGTATATGCCAAATGGTAGTCTTGATGCACACCTCTTTGGTAAAAGGGTCCCTTTAGTCTGGTCAAACAGGTATAAGATTTCATTGGGTCTTGCTTCTGCGTTATTATACCTGCATGAAGAGTGGGAACAATGTGTGGTTCATCGAGATATAAAGTCAAGCAATGTAATGCTTGACTCCATCTTCAATGCTAAGCTAGGTGACTTTGGGTTAGCCAAGTTGATGGACCATGATTTAGGCCCGCAAACAACTGGGTTAGCCGGAACCCTAGGGTACTTGGCTCCTGAGTATATAGCCACCGGCAGAGCAAGTAAAGAATCCGATGTCTATAGTTTTGGGATGGTTCTTCTCGAAATTGGTAGTGGAAGACGGGTTGTTGACCCAATAGATAAGAACTCTTATATGAGTTTGTTAGAGTGGATTTGGGGTTTGTACGGGAGCAACAATCTTCTAAAGGCTGTCGATGAGAGGATGAACACGGATTACGACATGAAACAAGTAGAATGTTTGATGAGTGTCGGGTTATGGTGCGCCCACCCTGACCGAAATCTACGGCCGTCTATGGGAGAGGCAATCCAAGCTCTAACCTTTAATGCTGAAATCCCTCTCCTACCGACGAAGATGCCGGTTGCCACGTATCATATCCCGACGCCACCTGTAAGCTCCGGTGATCCTTTTATATCTTCGATCATAGAAGAAGGTCGTTAGGCCACCCAGACTTGATCCTTTGTTGTGCTCATATTGTGTGTTCATTATCTGAATGTGTTCCTTCCATAAACTTCTGCCATCTATCAATAATTCTGTATAATTTAGTTAATCTATTATTGTATGAATTGACGTAGATGTATTTATTTAGTACAAATAGAATGGTTTGATCCAACATCTTATATTATTATTTTATGCACGGCATGCTTCGTAACATCCAATGACATATGGTTTAATGCTGTGTTTTCTATGTCATAATAATACAATTGTATATGCTCCAAATTATTATCATTTAAAAAAGATGCAGTAAGGTAGAATATATTGAAAAGATATATGATGCTTTTAATTAGTGGTGGCCTATATCATTATATGAGGAGACTATCTCCATTATTTTTTGTAGGTGGTTCCTGTTAATTTCTATATTGTTAAAGCTTTGGAGTAGTTTTAATTTTTTTTTTAAAAATTGTTCACAAATCAAATTTTATAATGCTAATTTATTTTACGGTTAAATACTTATTTATTAACTGAATTTTGAAGGACTATATAATTGATTTTTTTTATAAAATAAATAAATTATTGACTAACTTTACATAAATTTATAATTTTCTTGCTATATTTATTTTACTATGAAATGGTTTTAAAAAATTTGTATTTTTATAAAATATTTTAATATATTTTTGTGCAAATTGTTAATGATTTTTTGGAAAAAAATATATATATTAAAAATTACACTTACTAGCTGAACTTTCAATTTTTTATAATTTGGTAACAGACATGTATATATCTCCATCACCGTATAAGAACTATTATTTTGCAACTTTACGATTCAACTAGTAATTTGTTAACCTTCAAAATCAACAAGCATATATGTAATTAACTCTTTCTATATAATTGCTTTAATTAACTACTTTTAAGATTTTTGCTATTTGTAAACTTAGGGAAAAATAAGAAACATATCTTAGAAATTATTTATCAAATTAAAGAAAGTCTAAAAAACATTTAAAAAAAAACACTTCATCAACCCGACTGACCGGATCACATTTGACCGCGTCATTGTTCTCCCCAAATTGGACAAAAGAAAAGACCTCCTCGTATATGCCGGCCAGATTTCAGTCAGTATCTGGTCTTTCTTGTCGTTTTCATTGGAGTTGACGGATTGAACATAACATAATTTATTTTTTTTGGCCAGTTACATAACATAATGAAGTAAGAAAAATCTCTTGCCGCACTAAGCGACTAACCATGCACTATTGAAGACCTGATGATTAATTTTAATTAAATTAAAAGAGTTGTTGACCACTAGTTTAACACTTTATTGACTTTTAATGGACAATAATTAAACTTCTGAAAAATTCTGAAAATTGTATAATTTATTTGCCCAAAATGATTTTTCGTTCAACTTATTTTTTTTTTATAAGTTAATGACTTAATACGTTTGATGGTAAATGGTATCTTTGTTACTTTTCTGTTAAAAATTTTTTTGTTAAATATTTTTCATAATTATAAAATTAACCAAATATTTTTCTAAATGTTACAATTAAACCCTCCAAACTTACTCTAATGTTTTAAACAAGTCTCAACTCGATTCGAGTCACACCGGGGGTCCCCTAGCCAGGGTTCGAACCCAGACCAGGTCACCCAACCCTAAGGACTTGGTCTGGGTTCAGACCCAAATCATAGGACCCCCAGTTGGGGGCTCAATTGGAGCCCCAATCGTTTGGACCGAACTCAGCCAGGTTCGGCCCAAACGAAGTTTATACTACACGAAGTTTCATTTATATTAAGGTTAATTATATAATAATTATTGAAACTAATACAAACGAAGTTTCATTTAGAACAAGAAGAATTTTATACTAAAAAAAGTTTATATAATATATCTGTAAAACTATATTTATTGTTTAGTTATATAAAAGTAAACATTTTTTAATGATGATTTCGAAGATAAAATTAAAATACAAACATTTTGTAAATAAATATATTTTAATTAGAAACTATTTTATAAATAAAAACAAAAACTGCATACAAATAATATGTACCACTTCTTAATACTAATTGCATAATTTAAGAAACTATATGTTCATTTAAGTCCTCTAGATTTCAATGTTTTGAAGGTTAATTACTTTAATGGTTACACATCATTTATCAGTGTGATTAATTGGTTAATCATCTTTTTTTTCTTGCGTGACTCAATGGTTATATATCTTTGAGCATGTGACTGATTGGTTACTCAATTAGTGAACCGTTAATTTTTTCCGTTAGTTAATATTTTTTACATATTTTTAAATTATTAAATTACTATTATACCCTTTTCTTAACTGTTCATCTTCTTCACCGTTGACTCTCCCTATCCCACCATCCAAGTCTAATCGTTATCCAAGAACACAAGACCATCCCTATCCCGTCCAACAACACAGATCCAATCCCACTTCGATTCACGACACGATTCAAGACACTCATGACTGCTACAACGACTGTGCATCCGAAATGCTTGAGAAGATTGCAAATGGGTCTTGAGAATTGGCAGTAAAGAAAGCAGTTGACTTCGGTATTGGGAAAGGAAACGAGAATCTGGAGTTCGCCCAGTTGTACGACATGGCAAACTCCTTTTCGTTCGAGTTGAGGAACGAATGGTTTCAAGTGAATAAATACATGTTGTTTGGTCCGGTTAGGAAGGTGTGTAGGAATGCAGATGTAAAAGGAGCAACTGTAAAAGGAACAGCCATCATTATGTCAGTAATAGCTATTAGGAATAGTGATAAAGCTGTTAAATATAGCTGTTATAATATGATTATAGCTATTAGATATATGTATATAAATAGAACATTTGTAAGTTAATTCAAGAACAGATTATTCAATCCAAATATCTATACTTTCTATCATGGTATCAGAGTTGAGTTTATAGTTCAATTTTTCGATCAATTAAGATCGACTTCAAGTCAGCCTCATCATCTACCCGTCACTTACCTGAGGGATGTCAGAAGGAAGCGTTCATTCCAGTCAGGAACCGGCCTCAACAACTATGGTCACCCACGCTCAACTGACGTCCATGTTTCAAAACCAACCACAGCAGCCGATAACCCTCAGTGAAAAACTGGGACAAATCAACTACTCCCTTTGGGCTCGCCTGATGAGAATGGCGATTGGAGGCAGGGGAAAGCTGAGCCACATCACTGGGATACCGGCTGCACCTGCAAAGGAAACCGAGGAGCACACACAATGGGAGCAAACAGATTTAATTGTTTGTTCATGGATGTTAGATAACATGGAACGAGATTTGGTGGCGAGCTATTGTGAATATCCAACATCAAGAGTAATGTGGAATGGACTTTCAAGCACATACAGTAAGAAAAGAGATGGATTTCAAATATTCGATCTTACTGTCAAGGCAAACAACATGAAGCGAGGATCAGACAGTGTGGAGTAATTTTTCTCCAATCTCCAACGGATTTGGAAAGAAATTGAAACACGTCAACCAAATCCGATGAAGTACAGCGAAGATATCGAAACCTACAACCAAATTCGGTCAGAGTCAAAACTTTACCTGTTTCTTGCCGGAATAGGGGACGAATTCGATGCAGAGAAAAAGGATTTACTCAAAGGAGACCCGAAGCCCAAGCCAGAAGAAGCCTATGCCGTGATTCGCACGGAACGGGATCGAAGGCTCGTAATGGGCTCAGAGTATCAGTCTGGTGGGTCATCATCGGCGTCAGCCTCAGGAATCAGGGCTGGATTAAGTGTGAAGCCGCCAAGCAAGTTGCCGGTGGCTGTCGACACCTCCAAGAACTCCGTGAACGGAGAAGGGACAGCCTACACCACCAAGCCCCACTCAGACGCCGAACGGTGGCCGACTTCATCCTCGCGAGGCGGCGGCGTCAGCGACAGAAACCAGCTAAAGTGTACACACTGTGGAAAAAATCGTCATTCTATGGAGGAATGCTACCAACTCGTCGGATATCCCGACGGATGGAGAACAAATCGTCGATCGGGACCAAGAGAGTCGGTCCAAATACCAGCGGTGGCCGGAACCGTAGGTTTTGGAGCACATGCTCTCCTCACAGAAAACAAAATTGAAATATGGAACCAAAATTCATACCCGAAGACAGGACCGACGGGACCAAGAGAGGAGCTCCGATCTGGAACCGTAGGTTTTGGAGCACAAGCTCTTTGAACAGAAAGCCAAATCAAAGGATGGGACAGAGAATCATACCAGAAGAAGGGACCGAGGTCGGAGTTCCAGCCGCTCCAGCTTGTTCGATTGATGGGACAGACGGGACCGAGGGAGGAGCTCCGAGAGCCTGTTCAATGGACGGGACCGAAGGGACCGAGGGAGGAGCTCCAAAATCGGGAGGATCCGTGCGGCTGCCCTCATCCAAGGAGTGAAGAAATGAAGACTGGAAATGCTGCGGCTGCCTTCTCCCGATTAGGTATATTAGGTTTAAGTAAAAAGCCTAATAATTGCACAAGTGGTCCGCATTCTTTTGTTAGGTATTCAAACCGAACCAACATGTATGAAAACCGAGCAAATGAGTCCGAGGAATGCATGGCCAATGGACCGGAAGAAAAGAATACGCGATGGCTCTTGGATTCAGGTGCTACAGACACAATGACATTTGATAAAAATGACCTGGGTGAGTGGTCAAGTTCTACTCGGGCGTCTATTCAAAGCGCCAATGGAGAATTGTCAATGGTTTGTGGAGCGGGGTCCATAGACATCTCGCCAACACTCAAACTCAAAAATTGTCTATATGTGCCAAGATTGTCATGAAAGTTGATGTCTATAAGTCATGTGACTAAGGAATTAAACTGCATGGTGCTAATGTATCCAGATTTCTGTATATTACAGGATATTCAGTCGGGGAAGACGATTGGGCGTGGCACTGAGCGTGGGGGATTGTACTATGTCGACGAGGTGGCTCAACACGGAACTGCAGCGCTAGCTCATGGAACAGTCAACAGACAACAATGGTTGTGACACCGATGGTTGGGACATCCGTCGCCAGGGTATCTCTATATGCTATTTCCTTCGTTATTTGAGTCATCGCATAAGTTTTCGTGTGAGACGTGTGTGTTATCCAAAAGTCATAGAAAGTCATATCAGCCCTCAAAAACTAGAGCAGAGTTTGTTTTTTCTCTAGTTCATTCTGATGTGTGGGGCCCTGCTCCGACTTTTGGGTCATGCATGAATAATACTGGCTTTAAATATTTCGTGTTATTCATAGATGATTTCTCTAGAATGACATGGGTATATTTCCTAAAAAATAAATCGGATGTTGCCAGCAAATTCTTTGTCTTCTATGACATGATTCAAACCCAGTTTCATACTAAAATAAAAATATTGCTATATGATAATGGAGGCGAGTTCGTCAACTCTGCTATGCAAAACTTCTTCAAAGAACGAGGAATGATTCATCAAACATCATGTCCACATACTCCTCAACAAAATGGAGTTGCGGAAAGAAAGAATAGAATAATTCTTGAAATGACCCGTTCTGTTATGATTGAGTCACGGGTTCCTACATTTTTTTGGCCAGAAGCTGTAGCCACTTCTGTATACCTTCTCAATCGGCTTCCGACTAAAGCCATAGGTCTTAAAAATCCCCTTCAAGAACTCTCTCATCATGTAAGTGTTCCATCAGTGTTCACTCTTCAACCTCGTATCTTTGGATGTTCCGTCTATGTTCATGTCCCTAAAACTGAACGTACCAAACTAGATCCTTGTGCAGTCAAATGCGTCTTTGTCGGATATGACATCCATCAAAAAGGTTATCGGTGTTATCATCCTCCTACACATCATAACTATACAACAATGAACTGTGATTTTTTAGAAACAGAGTTCTTTTATTCCACCCAACCTAGCAGTCAGGGGGAGACTCAAACTCAAATCGATCTACTAAGTTGGGTGTCAGGTCCAGTGTGGTCTGATACAGTTTCAATAGAGTCAGAAGGAAGAACAATCAAGTCAGTTCAAAACATAGTACAATCTCTCCAACCATACACTAGTGCTACATCCATCCCGACTGATAATCCTGAGGTAAATATACAAATATTAGATAATTATGATTCTGCTGGTGGTTATTCTGATGGTATAGGAGGAAGGGAGCAGGATGATACAAATGAGCCGGTCAGATATGTACTACCGCCTAGATTCACCCGGGGAATACCACCAAGTAGATTTGAACCGGAGTATGTGCCAAAGAGGTCCAGATACCTAGTTACAAATCTCGCAAAAAGGAATATGTCACAAGGTGCGCATGTTTTCTCCACGACAATTTATTCAGTTAATATACCAAGAAATGTTCATGAAGCTCAAACCAAGGAAGAATGGCGTCAAGCAATGAGCGTAGAAATGGAAGCACTGGAGAAGAACAAAATATGGGAGAAATGCATTCTTCCACCTGGGAAGAAGCCAGTTGGATGCAGGTGGGTATTCACAATAAAACACAAGGCGGATGGATCGATCGAAAGATATAAGGCGAGATTAGTAGCAAAAGGGTATACTCAGACCTATGGAGTTGACTACTCAGAGACTTTTTCGCCAGTAGCAAAGATCGATACTATTAGGGTATTGTTCTCTATAGCAGCCAATAGGGACTGGCCGTTGCACCAATTTGATGTGAAGAATGCCTTCCTGCATGGTGATCTTGATGAAGAAGTATACATGGAAACTCCGCCGGGCATACCAGGAAAATTTGAAGAAGGAGAAGTGTGTCGATTGAAAAAGGCATTATATGGATTAAAACAGTCTCCTAGAACCTGGTTTGGACGGCTACAAGCAGAGTAATGTAGACCATACACTGTTCCTAAAAAGGAAAGGCGAGAACATAACTTGTTTGATCATTTACGTTGATGATATGATTATTACAGGTAATGATTCAGAAGAAATGAAGAAGTTGAGAGAAAACTTGTTCAAGGAGTTTGAAATGAAAGACTTGGTCAATCTCAAGTACTTTCTGGGCATTGAGGTACTCCGATCAAAAATAGGTATTTTTCTCTCTCAAAGAAAGTATATTCTAGATTTGCTGGTAGAAACAGGAATGACAGACTGTAAATCAGCTGAAACCCCAATTGTAGTAAATCATGGGTTGAGGATCATCGAAGGAGGAGAGCCAGCTGACCAAATGCGATATCAACATCTAGTAGGAAAGCTAATTTATCTGTCACATACTCGTCCTGATGTGGCATATTCAGTAGAAGTTCTCAGTCAGTTCATGCATCAACCTCAAGAGGAACATATGGAAGCCGCCATGCGAGTTATAAGATATTTAAAAGGTACATCGGGAAGAGGAATCCTATTTCAAAATAATGGACATCTCGATGTCAAAGCATATACAGACCCAGACTGGGCAGGAAGCAAGATGGATAGAAGATCAACTTCTGGGTATTTCACACTTGTGGGAGGAAATCTAGTGACTTGGAAGAGCAAGAAGCAAAAGGTAGTCGCTCTTTCTAGTGCAGAAGCCGAGTTTAGGGGAATAGCTCGAGGTCTGACTGAGATACTATGGATACAAAAGTTGTTGAATGAAGTTGGATTTCCAATGAAAGGAGTGTGCAATTTACTGTGTGACAACAAGGCTGCTATCAGTATAGCCGAGAACCCAGTCCAACATGATAGAACTAAACATGTTGAGATTGATAGGCATTTCATAAAGGAGAAATTGGAAGCCGGCGTGGTAACACTTCCATACATAAGGTCAGAAGATCAACTTGCAGATGTATTGACAAAAGCTGTTAATGGAACGTCGTTTGAAGAAATATGGTGCAAACTAAATGTGTGTGACCCCACAGTTTAGTTTGAGGGGGAGGGTAGGAATGCAGCTCTAAAAGGAGCAGCGGTAAAAGGAACAACCATCATTATGTCATTAATAGCTGTTAGGAATAGTGATAAAGCTGTTAAATATAGCTGTTATAATATGATTATAGCTGTTAGATATATGTATATAAATACAACATTTGTAAGTTAATTCAAAAACAGATTATTCGATCCAAATATCTATACTTTCTATTAAGGTGATGCCCTACCTATTGAGGAGAGCTGAAGAGAATCGAGGACTTTTATCAACTTCCACACTCGATAGGATATTGTGTTTTAAAAAAAACATAATTAAACTTTTCAGTTTTTTTATTTATATTTCTTCATTTTAGAGTTATATATATACATAACATCTCCATTAGACACGGTCATAGCTCTACTCAAGAAATCATTCTATACCAACATGAATTCCCTTTCCTTTCTTCTTCTTCTTCTCCTCCTCCTTCACCGAGCAGCTTCTCTGCAATTTAGCATACACCAATTCAACCTCTCTTCGACAGCCATAACCTACGAGGGAGATGCAAAACCTAGTGTTGGAGCCGTTGACTTCACCAACAACTCTTATTTATGTCGTGTTGGTCGAATCACCTACAACAACAAAGTACATCTGTGGGATTCGAGTACCGGAAAGACCTCCGATTTCTCCTCCCACTTCGTCTTCAGCATCGACACAAACGAGAAACAGAAGTACGGATCAGGTTTCACGTTCTTCCTCTCCCCCGTTGATTACCAGATTCCTGTGAATTCAGTAGGTGGATTCTTAGGCCTCTATAACACCACAACTATTAGCGAAGGATCTCGTAATCAAATTGTTCATGTCGAATTCGATACCTACCCGAACCCCGAGCAGCAGGATCCCACATACGAACATGTTGGTATCAATAACAACTCCATTACTTCATCTGTTAATGTTCCTTGGAATGTTACTCATCATAGTGGAGATAAGATCGATGCATGGGTTACGTATAATGGTAGCACTAAAAAGTTATCGGTTCATTGGAGCTTTCAGACGACCACGAACCCTAACGAGACCACGAACCTTTCCATGCCAATCGACTTGTCGAAGGTCTTGCCTGAATGGGTTAAGATTGGATTTTCGGCCGCAACTGGGGCCTACAAGGAGCAGCATAGTCTTCTATCATGGGATTTCACGTCCAGTTTGTCTGGAGAAGGATCAAGCTCTGGAACCACGACCAAGACAAAGATTCTACTAGGGGTTACAATACCGGCCGGGGTTTTGATCATTGCTCTTGCTACTGTTATAGGAGTTGCATGGAGGAGGAGGAAAAACAAGCAGAAGGGAAAGAACACCATGCAGAAAACAGCTTTGGCAACTTCTATTAACGATGACCTCGAAAGAGGAGCAGGGCCGAGAAGGTTTTCATATAAAGACCTTGCTACAGCAACAAGTAACTTCTCCAACGATAGGAAGCTTGGAGAAGGAGGATTCGGTGCTGTTTTTCGAGGGTACTTGCCCGATCTTGATTTGGTGATCGCGGTCAAGAAGATCTCCCGAGGATCTAGACAAGGAAGAAAGGAATACATCACTGAGGTGAAGGTCATTAGCAGCTTGAGACATAGAAACTTGGTACGTCTCATAGGTTGGTGCCATGATGGAGGTCAGTTCTTGCTTATCTATGAGTATATGCCAAATGGTAGTCTAGATGCACACCTCTTTGGTAAAAGGGTTCCTTTAGTCTGGTCAAACAGGTATAAGATTTCATTGGGTCTTGCTTCTGCGTTATTATACCTGCATGAAGAGTGGGAACAATGTGTGGTTCATCGAGATATAAAGTCAAGCAATGTAATGCTTGACTCCAACTTCAATGCTAAGCTAGGAGACTTTGGGTTAGCCAAGTTGATGGACCATGAGTTAGGCCCTCAAACAACTGTGGTAGCCGGAACCCTAGGGTACTTGGCTCCTGAGTATATAGCCACCTGCAGAGCAAGTAAAGAATCCGATGTCTATAGTTTTGGTATGGTTCTTCTTGAAATTGGTAGTGGAAGACGGGTTGTTGACCCAATAGATAAGAACTCTTATATGAGTTTTTTTTTTTGATAATTAACTCTTATATGAGTTTGTTAGAATGGATTTGGGGTTTGTACGGGAGCAACAATCTTCTAAAGGCTGTCGATGAGAGGATGAACACGGATTACGACATGAAACAAGTAGAATGTTTGATGAGTGTCGGGTTATGGTGCGCCCACCCTGACCGAAATCTACGGCCGTCTATGGGAGAGGCAGTCCAAGCTCTAACCTTTAATGCTGAAATCCCTCTCCTACCGACGAAGATGCCGGTTGCCACGTATCATATCCCGACGCCACCTGTAAGCTCCGGTGATCCTTTTATATCTTCGATCATAGAAGAAGGTCGTTAGGCCACCCAGACTTGATCCTTTGTTGTGCTCATATTGTGTGTTTATTATCTGAATGTGTTCCTTCCATAAACTTCTGCCATCTATCAATAATTCTGTATAATTTAGTTTGATCCAACATCTTATATTATTATTTTATGCACGGCATGCTTCGTAACATCCAATGACATTTTCTATGTCATAATAATACAATTGTATATGCTCCAAATTATTATCATTTAAAAAAGATGCAGTAAGGTAGAATATATTGAAAAGATATATGATGCTTTTAATTAGTGGTGGCCTATATCATTATATGAGGAGACTATCTCCATTATTTTTTGTAGGTGGTTCCTGTTAATTTCTATATTGTTAAAGCTTTGGAGTAGTTTTATTTTTTTTTTAAAAAAATTGTTCACAAATCAAATTTTATAATGCTAATTTATTTTACGGTTAAATACTTATTTATTAACTGAATTTTGAAGGACTATATAATTGATTTTTTTTTATAAAATAAATAAATTATTGACTAACTTTACATAAATTTATAATTTTCTTGCTCTATTTATTTTACTATGAAATGGTTTTAAAAAATTTGTATTTTTATAAAATATTTTAATATATTTTTGTGCAAATTGTTAATGATTTTTTGGAAAAAAATATATATATTAAAAATTACACTTACTAGCTGAACTTTCAATTTTTTATAATTTGGTAACAGACATGTATATATCTCCATCACCGTATAAGAACTATTATTTTGCAACTTTACGATTCAACTAGTAATTTGTTAACCTTCAAAATCAACAAGCATATATGTAATTAACTCTTTCTATATAATTGTTTTAATTAACTACTTTTAAGATTTTTGCTATTTGTAAACTTAGGGAAAAATAAGAAACATATCTTAGAAATTATTTATCAAATTAAAGAAAGTCTAAAAAACATTTAAAAAAAAAACACTTCATCAACCCGACTGACCGGATCACATTTGACCGCGTCATTGTTCACCCAACCCTAAGGACTTGGTCTGGGTTCAGACCCAGATCATAGGACCCCCAGTTGGGGGCTCAATTGGAGCCCCAATCGTTTGGACCGAACTCAGCCAGGTTCGGTCCAAACAAAGTTTATACTACACGAAGTTTCATTTATATTAAGGTTAATTATATAATAATTATTGAAACTAATACAAACGAAGTTTCATTTAGAACAAGAAGAATTTTATACTAAAAAAAGTTTATATAATATATCTGTAAAACTATATTTATTATTTAGTTATATAAAAGTAAACATTTTTTAATGATGATTTCGAAGATAAAATTAAAATACAAACATTTTGTAAATAAATATATTTTAATTAGAAACTATTTTATAAATAAAAACAAAAACTGCATACAAATAATATGTACCACTTCTTAATACTAATTGCATAATTTAAGAAACTATATGTTCATTTAAGTCCTCTAGATTTCAATGTTTTGAAGGTTAATTACTTTAATGGTTACACATCATTTATCAGTGTGATTAATTGGTTAATCATCTTTTTTTTCTTGCGTGACTCAATGGTTATATATCTTTGAGCATGTGACTGATTGGTTACTCAATTAGTGAACCGTTAATTTTTTCCGTTAGTTAATATTTTTTACATATTTTTAAATTATTAAATTACTATTATACCCTTTTCTTAACTGTTCATCTTCTTCATCGTTGACTCTCCCTATCCCACCATCCAAGTCTAATCGTTATCCAAGAACACAAGACCATCCCTATCCCGTCCAACAACACAGATCCAATCCCACTTCGATTCACGACACGATTCAAGACACTCATGACTGCTACAACGACTGTGCATCCGAAATGCTTGAGAAGATTGCAAATGGGTCTTGAGAATTGGCAGTAAAGAAAGCAGTTGACTTCGGTATTGGGAAAGGAAACGAGAATCTGGAGTTCGCCCAGTTGTACGACATGGCAAACTCCTTTTCGTTCGAGTTGAGGAACGAATGGTTTCAAGTGAATAAATACATGTTGTTTGGTCCGGTTAGGAAGGTGTGTAGGAATGCAGCTGTAAAAGGAGCAGCTGTAAAAGGAACAACCATCATTATGTCAGTAATAGCTGTTAGGAATAGTGATAAAGCTGTTAAATATAGCTGTTATAATATGATTATAGCTGTTAGATATATGTATATAAATAGAACATTTGTAAGTTAATTCAAGAACAGATTATTCAATCCAAATATCTATACTTTCTATCATGGTATCAGAGCTGAGTTTATAGTTCAATTTTTCGATCAATTAAGATCGACTTCAAGTCAGCCTCATTATCTACCTGTCACTTACCTGAGGGATGTCAGAAGGAAGCGTTCATTCCAGTCAGGAACCGGCCTCAACAACTATGGTCACCCATGCTCAACTGACGTCCATGTTTCAAAATCAACCACAGCAGCCGATAACCCTCAGTGAAAAACTGGGACAGAGCAACTACTCCCTTTGGGCTCGCCTGATGAGAATGGCGATTGGAGGCAGGGGAAAGCTGAGCCACATCACTGGGATACCGACTGCACCTGCAGAGGAAACCGAGGAGCACACACAATGGGAGCAAACATATTTAATTGTTTGTTCATGGATGTTAGATAACATGGAACGAGATTTGGTGGCGAACTATTGTGAATATCCAACAGCAAGAGATATGTGGAATGGACTTTCAAGCACATACGGTAAGAAAAGAGATGGATTTCAAATATTCGATCTTACTGTCAAGGCAAACAACATGAAGCGAGGATCAGACAGTGTGGAGTAATTTTTCTCCAATCTCCAACGGATTTGGAGAGAAATTGAAACACGTCAACCAAATCCGATGAAGTGCAGCGAAGATATCGAAACCTACAACCAAATTCGGTCAGAGTCAAAACTTTACCAGTTTCTTGCCGGAATAGGGGACGAATTCGATGCAGAGAAAAATGATTTAATCAAAGGAGACCCGAAGCCCAAGCTAGAAGAAGCCTATGCCGTGATTCACACGGAACGGGATCGAAGGCTCGTAATGGGCTCGGAGTATCAGTTTGGTGGGTCATCATCGACGTCAGCCTCAGGAATTGGGGCTGAATTAAGTGTGAAGCCGCCAAGCAAGTTGCCGGTGGCTGTCGACACCTCCAAGAACTCCGTGAACGGAGAAGGGACAGCCTACGCCACCAAGCCCCACTCAGACGCCGAACGGTGGCCGACTTCATCCTCGCGAGGCGGCGGCGTCAGCGACAGAAACCAGCTAAAGTGTACACACTGTGGAAAAAATCGTCATTCTAGGGAGGAATGCTACCAACTCGTCGGATATCCCGACGGATGGAGAACAAATCGTCGATCGGGACCAAGAGAGTCGGTCCAAATACCAGCGGTGGCCGAAATCGTAGGTTTTGGAGCACATGCTCTCCTCACAGAAAACAAAATCGAAATATGGAACCAAGATTCATACCCGAAGACAGGACCGACGGGACCGAGAGAGGAGCTCCGATCTGGAACCGTAGGTTTTGGAGCACAAGCTCTTTGAACAGAAAGCCAAATCGAAGGATGGGACAGAGAATCATACCAGAAGAAGGGACCGAGGTCGGAGTTCCAGCCGCTCCAGCTTGTTCGATTGATGGGACAGACGGGACCGAGGGAGGAGCTCTGAGAGCCTGTTCAATGGACGGGACCGAAGGGACCGAGGGAGGAGCTCCAAAATCGGGAGGATCCGTGCGGCTGCCCTCATCCAAGGAGTGAAGAAATGAAGACTGGAAATGCTGCGGCTGCCCTCTCCCGATTAGGTATATTAGGTTTAAGTAAAAAACCTAATAATTGCACAAGTGGTCCTCATTCTTTTGCTAGGTATTCAAACCGAACCAACATGTATGAAAACCGAGCAAATGAGTCTGAGGGATGCATGGCCAATGGACCGGAAGAAAAGAATACGCAATGGCTCTTGGATTCAGGTGCTACAGACACAATGACATTTGATAAAAATGACCTGGGTGAGTGGTCAAGTTCTACTCGGGCGTCTATTCAAAGCGCCAATGGAGAATTGTCAATGGTTTGTGGAGCGGGGTCCATAGACATCTCGCCAACACTCAAACTCAAAAATTGTCTATATGTGCCAAGATTGTCATGCAAGTTGATGTCTATAAGTCATGTGACTAAGGAATTAAACTGCATGGTGCTAATGTATCCAGATTTCTGTATATTACAGGATATTCAGTCGGGGAAGACGATTGGGCGTGGCACTGAGCGTGGGGGATTGTACTATGTCGACGAGGTGGCTCAACACGGAACTGCAGCGCTAGCTCATGGAACAGTCAACATACAACAATGGTTGTGGCACCGACGGTTGGGACATCCATCGCTAGGGTATCTCCATATGCTATTTCCTTCGTTATTTGAGTCATCGCATAAGTTTTCGTGTGAGACGTGTGTGTTATCCAAAAGTCATAGAATGTCATATCAGCCCTCGAAAACTAGAGCAGAGACTGTTTTTTCTCTAGTTCATTCTGATGTGTGGGGGCCTGCTCCGACTTTTGGGTCATGCATGAATAATACTGACTTTAAATATTTCGTGTTATTCATAGATGATTTCTCTAGAATGACATGGCTATATTTCCTAAAAAATAAATCGGATGTTGCCAGCAAATTCTTTGTCTTCTATGACATGATTCAAACTCAGTTTCATACTAAAATAAAAATCTTGCTATCTGATAATGGAGGCGAGTTCGTCAACTCTGCTATGCAAAACTTCTTCAAAGAACGAGGAATGATTCATCAAACATCATGTCCACATACTCCTCAACAAAATGGAGTTGCGGAAAGAAAGAATAGAATAATTCTTGAAATGACCCGTTCTGTTATGATTGAGTCACGGGTTCCTACATTTTTTTGGCCAGAAGCTGTAGCCACTTCTGTATACCTTTTCAATCGGCTTCCGACTAAAGCCATAGGTCTTAAAAATCCCCTTCAAGAACTCTCTCATCATGTAAGTGTTCCATCAATGTTCACTCTTCAACCTCATATCTTTGGATGTTCCGTCTATGTTCATGTCCCTAAAACTGAACGTACCAAACTAGATCCTTGTGCAGTCAAATGCGTCTTTGTCGGATATGACATCCATCAAAAAGGTTATCAGTGTTATCATCCTCCTACACATCAGATCTATACAACAATGAACTGTGATTTTTTAGAAACATAGTTCTTTTATTCCACCCAACCTAGCAGTCAGGGGGAGACTCAAACTCAAATCGATCTACTAAGTTGGGTGTCAGGTCCAGTGTGGTCTGATACAGTTTCAATAGAGTCAGAAGGAAGAACAATCAAGCCAGTTCAAAACATAGTACAATCTCTCCAACCATACACTAGTGCTACATCCATCCCGACTGATAATCCTGAGGTAAATATACAAATCTTAGATAATTATGATTCTGCTGGTGGTTATTTTGATGGTATAGGAGGAAGGGAGCAGGATAATACAAATGAGCCGGTCATATATGTACTACCACCTAGATCCACCCGGGGAATACCACCAAGTAGATTTGAACCTAGGGGTGGCAATCGTATCGTGTCGTGTCTAATCGTATCGTGTCAATAATCGTGTCGTGTCTAAACATGTGGCGTGTCTAAACGGATAAGTCTTAAACGTGTCTCAATCTTCAGACACGAACACGACACGATTAAGTAACAGATCACACGCGACACGACACGTGACACGATTAACTTTATTGAAAAATAAAAAATAAATAAAAAACATGTCGTGTTATACGACACGACACGATTAGACACGACACGATAAAACACGATTAGACACGATACACTTAAACACGACACGATTAAACACATCCTGAAACTGATAGAAACGATACGATTAAACACGACACGTTTAAACACGACACAATTAACACGAAAGTCAGTGAAATTCATTCAAACATGAATTTGAAACGCTTAATAATGAATCCGACATCCAACATAGTACAAGTGATTCTTAGTAAGGATCACAAAACCAAGCAACAACTTAAGAGCATAAGGTACATGGTATTGAGATTTTTGAGCAGGTTCTTCTTCAAAGTCGCCCTCTTTACCTCCTTGTTCATCGGCCTAACAACTGATTGAACCTCATCGCACGACTCCTGAGCGACTGTCTCCTGAAGTGTCTCGCACGGCTGAGGTTGCTCACGACTTTCACGGAACGAAACTGAAGTGTCTTGCACTGCTGTCACGTGAACAAAGCTGAAGTGTCTCGCACTGGCCGCCCGAAGGGAAGCTCACGGACACGTGCAAGTGCGGGAGCGTGATGGTGATGCACTGGTGCAGGTGCTGGAGTGTGGTGGTGGGAAAGAGCTAGGAGAGGGGGCTAGGCGGTGTGTGAACCAGAGGACCAGGGAGTGGTGGCAGTGCGACTGGTACGAGTTCGAGTGTTCGACTTCGATGGTGCAGCAGTGCGACTTCGATGGTGCAGCAGTGCGACTTCGATGAGGAAAGTGAAGAAGATGATGTGGTGCAGCAGTGGAGTTTCAACTTCCATGGTGGGTTCTACCATTCTAGAGAGAGAGAATATTGAAGACGTTGCTTTGCTTCAATTTGAAAAGTTGGAAAAGTGAAAGGCTGTAAAAAGTTGCTTCAATATTGAGATAAGATTGCAGTCTGTAAAGGCTGACATTGATTAGACAATATTTTTCTTCTATGCCGTTGGATTGAATCCAACGGTAAAAAAGTGTATAAATTTATATGTGTATAAATGTGTCACATGTGTTACACGACACGATTAAACACGATTAGTTAAACGTGTCTCTATTCGTGTCACGGTTATACACGACACGATTAGACACAATTAGACACGAATAGTTAATCGTGTTTAATCGTGTTTATACAGATATCCGCAGATCTGAGGTGTTTAGACACGATTAATAATCGTGTCTAAACGTATAAGAGTTGTTTAGACACGGGATCCGTTAAGCTCAAACCCATATACGCTTTAAAGCAGATCGTGTCGTGTCGTTTAATCGTGTCGTGTCAGAAATTGTCACCCCTATTTGAACCGGAGTATGTGCCAAAGAGGTCCAGATACCTAGTTACAAATCTCGCAAAAAGGAATATGTCACAAGGTGCGCATGTTTTCTCCACGACAATTTATTCAGTTAATATACCAAGAAATGTTCATGAAGCTCAAACCAATGAAGAATGGCGTCAAGCAATGAGCGTAGAAATGGAAGCACTGGAGAAGAACAAAACATGGGAGAAATGCATTCTTCCACCTGGGAAGAAGCCAGTTGGATGCAGGTGGGTATTCACAATAAAACACAAGGCGGATGGATCGATCGAAAGATATAAGGCGAGATTAGTAGCAAAAGGGTATACTCAGACCTATGGAGTTGACTACTCAGAGACTTTTTCGCCAGTAGCAAAGATCGATACTATTAGAGTACTGTTCTCTATAGCAGCCAATAGGGACTGGCCGTTGCACCAATTTGATGTGAAGAATGCCTTCCTGCATGGTGATCTTGATGAAGAAGTATACATGGAAACTCCGCCGAGCATACCAGGAAAATTTGAAGAAGGAGAAGTGTGTCGATTGAAAAAGGCACTATATGGATTAAAACAGTCTCCTAGAACCTGGTTTGGACGATTTA
Source organism: Chamaenerion angustifolium (assembly GCA_946814005.1). Taxonomy (NCBI): domain Eukaryota; kingdom Viridiplantae; phylum Streptophyta; class Magnoliopsida; order Myrtales; family Onagraceae; genus Chamaenerion; species Chamaenerion angustifolium. The sequence continues at coordinate 2,827,298 of OX328281.1, forward strand.
CTACAGCTATAAAGAAATACGGCTACAAGCCGAGTAATGCAGACCATACACTGTTCCTAAAAAGGAAAGGCGAGAACATAACTTGTTTGATCATTTACGTTGATGATATGATTATTACAGGTAATGATTCAGAAGAAATTAAGAAGTTGAGAGAAAACTTGTTCAAGGAGTTTGAAATGAAAGACTTGGGCAATCTCAAGTACTTTCTGGGCATTGAGGTACTCCGATCAAAAATGGGTATTTTTCTCTCTCAAAGAAAGTATATTCTAGATTTACTGGTAGAAACAGGAATGACAGACTGTAAACCAGCTGAAACCCCAATTGTAGTAAATCATGGGTTGAGGATCATCGAAGGAGGAGAGCTAGTTGACCAAATGCGATATCAACATGTAGTAGGAAAGCTAATTTATCTGTAACATACTCGTCCTGATGTGGCATATTCAGTAGGAGTTCTCAGTCAGTTCATGCATCAACCTCAAGAGGAACATATGGAAGCCGCCATGCGAGTTATAAGATATTTAAAAGGTACATCGGGAAGAGGAATCCTATTTCAAAATAATGGACATCTCGATGTCAAAGCATATACAGACCCAGACTGGGCAGGAAGCAAGATGGATAGAAGATCAACTTCTGGGTATTTCACACTTGTGGGAGGAAATCTAGTGACTTGGAAGAGCAAGAAGCAAAAGGTAGTCGCTCTTTCTAGTGCAGAAGCCGAGTTTAGGGGAATAGCTCGAGGTCTGACTGAGATACTATGGATACAAAAGTTGTTGAATGAAGTTGGATTTCCAATGAAAGGAGTGTGCAATTTACTGTGTGACAACAAGGCTGCTATCAGTATAGCCGAGAACCCAGTCCAACATGATAGAACTAAACATGTTGAGATTGATAGGCATTTCATAAAGGAGAAATTGGAAGCCGGCGTGGTAACACTTCCATACATAAGGTCAGAAGATCAACTTGCAGATGTATTGACAAAAGCTGTTAATGGAACGTCGTTTGAAGAAATATGGTGCAAACTAAATGTGTGTGACCCCACAGTTTAGTTTGAGGGGGAGGGTAGGAATGCAGCTCTAAAAGGAGCAGCGGTAAAAGGAACAACCATCATTATGTCATTAATAGCTGTTAGGAATAGTGATAAAGCTGTTAAATATAGCTGTTATAATATGATTATAGCTGTTAGATATATGTATATAAATACAACATTTGTAAGTTAATTCAAAAACAGATTATTCGATCCAAATATCTATACTTTCTATTAAGGTGATGCCCTACCTATTGAGGAGAGCTGAAGAGAATCGAGGACTTTTATCAACTTCCACACTCGATAGGATATTGTGTTTTAAAAAAAACATAATTAAACTTTTCAGTTTTTTTATTTATATTTCTTCATTTTAGAGTTATATATATACATAACATCTCCATTAGACACGGTCATAGCTCTACTCAAGAAATCATTCTATACCAACATGAATTCCCTTTCCTTTCTTCTTCTTCTTCTCCTCCTCCTTCACCGAGCAGCTTCTCTGCAATTTAGCATACACCAATTCAACCTCTCTTCGACAGCCATAACCTACGAGGGAGATGCAAAACCTAGTGTTGGAGCCGTTGACTTCACCAACAACTCTTATTTATGTCGTGTTGGTCGAATCACCTACAACAACAAAGTACATCTGTGGGATTCGAGTACCGGAAAGACCTCCGATTTCTCCTCCCACTTCGTCTTCAGCATCGACACAAACGAGAAACAGAAGAACGGATCAGGTTTCACGTTCTTCCTCTCCCCCGTTGATTACCAGATTCCTGTGAATTCATTAGGTGGATTCTTAGGCCTCTATAACACCACAACTATTAGCGAAGGATCTCGTAATCAAATTGTTCATGTCGAATTCGATACCTACCCGAACCCCGAGCAGCAGGATCCCACATACGAACATGTTGGTATCAATAACAACTCCATTACTTCATCTGTTAATGTTCCTTGGAATGTTACTCATCATAGTGGAGATAAGATCGATGCATGGGTTACGTATAATGGTAGCACTAAAAAGTTATCGGTTCATTGGAGCTTTCAGACGACCACGAACCCTAACGAGACCACGAACCTTTCCATGCCAATCGACTTGTCGAAGGTCTTGCCTGAATGGGTTAAGATTGGATTTTCGGCCGCAACTGGGGCCTACAAGGAGCAGCATAGTCTTCTATCATGGGATTTCACGTCCAGTTTGTCTGGAGAAGGATCAAGCTCTGGAACCACGACCGAGACAAAGATTCTACTAGGGGTTACAATACCGGCCGGGGTTTTGATCATTGCTCTTGCTACTGTTATAGGAGTTGCATGGAGGAGGAGGAAAAACAAGCAGAAGGGAAAGAACTCCATGCAGAAAACAGCTTTGGCAACTTCTATTAACGATGACCTCGAAAGAGGAGCAGGGCCGAGAAGGTTTTCATATAAAGACCTTGCTACAGCAACAAGTAACTTCTCCAACGATAGGAAGCTTGGAGAAGGAGGATTCGGTGCTGTTTTTCGAGGGTACTTGCCCGATCTTGATTTGGTGATCGCGGTCAAGAAGATCTCCCAAGGATCTAGACAAGGAAGAAAGGAATACATCACTGAGGTGAAGGTCATTAGCAGCTTGAGACATAGAAACTTGGTACGTCTCATAGGTTGGTGCCATGATGAAGGTCAGTTCTTGCTTATCTATGAGTATATGCCAAATGGTAGTCTTGATGCACACCTCTTTGGTAAAAGGGTCCCTTTAGTCTGGTCAAACAGGTATAAGATTTCATTGGGTCTTGCTTCTGCGTTATTATACCTGCATGAAGAGTGGGAACAATGTGTGGTTCATCGAGATATAAAGTCAAGCAATGTAATGCTTGACTCCATCTTCAATGCTAAGCTAGGTGACTTTGGGTTAGCCAAGTTGATGGACCATGATTTAGGCCCGCAAACAACTGGGTTAGCCGGAACCCTAGGGTACTTGGCTCCTGAGTATATAGCCACCGGCAGAGCAAGTAAAGAATCCGATGTGTATAGTTTTGGTATGGTTCTTCTCGAAATTGGTAGTGGAAGACGGGTTGTTGACCCAATAGATAAGAACTCTTATATGAGTTTGTTAGAGTGGATTTGGGATTTGTACGGGAGCAACAATCTACTAAGGGCTGTCGATGAGAGGATGAACACCACGGATTACGACATGAAACAAGTAGAATGTTTGATGAGTGTCGGGTTATGGTGCGCCCACCCCGACCGAAATCTACGGCCGTCTATGGGAGAGGCAATCCAAGCTCTAACCTTTAATGCTGAAATCCCTCTCCTACCGGCGAAGATGCCGGTTGCCACGTATCATATCCCGACGCCACCTGTAAGCTCCGGTGATCCTTTTATATCTTCGATCATAGAAGAAGGTCGTTAGGTCACTCAGTCTTGATCCTTTGTTGTGTTTATTATCTGAATGTGTTCCTTCCATCAACTTCTGCCATCTATCAATAATTATGCATAATTTAGTTAATCTATTATTGTATGAATTGACGTATATGTATTTATTTAGCACAAATAATGGTTTGATCCAACATCCTATATATATTGTTATTTTCTATGTCATAATAATACAATTGTGTATGCTCCAAATTATTATCATTTTAAAAAAAATGCACTAAGGTAGAATATATTGAAAAGATATATGATGCATTTAATTAGTGGTGGCCTATATCATTATGTGAGGAGACTATCTCCATTATTCTTTGTAGGTGGTTCCTGTTAATTTCTATATTGTTAAAGCTTTAAAGTAGTTTAAATTTTAAAAATAATTGTTCTCAAATCAAATTTTATAATTCTAATTTTGTTTACGGTTAAATATTTATTTATTAACTGAATTTTGAAGGACTATATAATTGTTTTTTTTATAAAATAAATAAATTATTAACTGACTTTACATAAATTTATAATTTTTTTTCTTTATTTATTTTACTATTAAATGGTTTTAAAAAAATTGTACTTTTTTAAAATATTTTAATCTATTTTTGTGCAAATTGTTAATGATTTTATGGAAAAATATATATATATTAACATTTACACTTACTAGCTGAACTTTCAATTTTTTTATAATTTGATAACAGACATGTATATATCTCCATCACCGTATAAGACCTATTATTTTGCAGCTTTACGATTCAACTAGTAATTTGTTAACCTTCAAAATCAACAAGCATATATGTAATTAACTCTTTCTATATAATTTTTTTAATTAACTACTTTTAAGATTTTTTGCTATTTGTAAACTTAGGGAAAAATATGAAATATATCTTAGAAATTATTTATCAACCCGACTGACCGGATCATATTTGACCGCGTCATTGTTCTCCCCAAATTGAACAAAAGAAAAGACCTCCTCGTATAGAATTTTTTTAAAAAAGTAAACATTTTAAAAATTATATTTGGAAAAGTAAATATCCGAAAAAAAATATTTAACAAAATATGCATAAGCGATACTACAAGTAACATTGATTTATTTTTACAAAAAACGCAACACGGGGTAGCGTTTTACCAAAAACGCTACGCCTTAGTGGCGTTATTTTTTTTCTTCATTTTTTGACGACTCAATGTTTAATTAAAAATAAAATTATGTATCTATTGAAAAAAATTATAGTACATAGATAATTTTATTTCGATTCAAATGATGCAAAAAATATTAAATTTAGACTTACAGATTGACTGTACGCTCCGCCGCAAGTTGAGATATGAAAATTTGACTAAACATAATATAACTCAGACCCTATAAGTCCAAACTCACCACGGTTAACGACATTTACGTCGTAATTCAATTATCTACCTAGGATAAATTCACTGTTTAAATCACTATTTAAATTTTTTTGTATCGTATGTAGAGTTTTTTACGTATCGTATTATACAGTGAGTCTAAAAGTCAAAAATTAAAACATAGTTTGTGTCATTTAATTCGTAATTAAATTATCTACGCACTGTAATTTTTTTGAGTAAGTATATAATTAAATTTCTCACTTAATGCATTTAATCATTTTGGTACAAACGATGTTAGGTTAAAAAATTAAATGTATTTTTAATCAAAAAAATTCAAAAAACAATATCCTAGGTAGTAATTGAATTACGACATAAATTACATTAATTGTGGTGAGTTTGGACTTACATGGTCTGAGTTATATTTTTTTAAGTCAGATTTTCATATTTTAACTTACAGTAGAGTGTACAGTCGATCCGTAAGTTCAAATTTAATATTTTTTGAATCATTTGAATCGCAATTAAAATATCTATGTATTATAATTTTTTGATTTTTTTTCAATAGATATATAATTTTATTTTTAATTAAAAATCGAGTCATCAAAAAAGGAAGAAAAAAATTAACGCCGCTAAGGGTTTGCATTTTAATTAAAAACGCTAACTCGAGTAGCGTTTTTGGTAAAATGCTACCCCGAGTAGCTTTGTTTATAAAAAAACAAAATTAAACACTACTTGTAGCGGCGTTTATACATTTGCTAAATATATTTTTTTCAAATATACAATTTTCTAAAATATTGTTTCTAATATACCTATTTTTCGAGAAAAAAAATCCCTCGTATATGCCTGCCAGATGTCAGTCAGTATCTGGTCTTTCTTGTCGTTTTGATTGGTGTTGACGGACTTTTTTTTTGGTCAACTTGGTGTTGACGGATTGAACATAACATAATGTAGTAAGAGAAATCTCTGGCCGGTGGCCGCACTAACCACGTACTATTGAAAGTTGTTGACAACTAGTTTAACAATTTGTTGACTCTTTTGACAAAAAAAATTTTTGTTGACTCTTAATGGATAATAATTTAAAACTTTGTTGACTCTAAAGAATTTTGTCCCCTATATAGGGTCAGAACCCATACCGTACAACCCCGATTGAGACTCAATTAAAGCTCCAATCATTTGAATCGAACTCAACTAGGTTCGGTCCAAACTGATTGAGGTTCAATTGAGCCCTAGTCGGGAGTCCTATGGTCTGGGTCTGAAACCAGACCATGTTTCCATGGTTGAGATACATGGTATGGGTTCAGACTCAAAGCATAGAACCCCGATTGAGTTTCAATTGAAGTCTCAATCGTTTGAACCGAACTCAGTCAGGTTTAGTCCAAATGAAGTTTATATGACACGAAATTTTATTTATATTAAGGTTAATGATATAATAATTATTAAAACTAATACAAACGAAGTTTCATTTAGAACAAGAAGAATTTTATACTAAAAAAAGTTTATATAATATATCTGTAAAATTATATTTATTATTTAGTTATATAAAAAGTAACCATTTTTTAATGGTGGTTTCGAAGATAAAATTAAAATACAAACATTTTGTAAATAAATATATTTTAATTAGAAACTATTTTATAAATAAAATTAAAAACTGCATACAAATAATATGTACCACTTCTTAATATTAATTGCAGAGTTTATAATGGTAATTACTTCAACTCATACATATTATTTCTTAGTGTGATTGTTTTTTTTTGTGTGACTGAATGATAATGTATCTTTCGGTATGTGACTATTTGACCACTAAATTAGTGAACAATTAGTTTTTTCCATAGTTAATATTTTTAAATTATCAAATGAATATTATGCTATTTTTCTTCTTTTAACTCTTGTTCCTCTCCTTGACTCTCTCTCTATCTCACCATCTAAGTCTAATGGTCATCCAAGAACACAAGACCATCCATATCCTGTCCAACAACACAGATCCAATCACTCTCCGAGTCATGACACGATTCAAGACACTCATGACTGCTACAACGACTGTGCATCAGTAATGCTTGACAAGATTGTAAAGAGTCTGGAGAATTGGCGATAAAGAAAGCAGTTGACTTGGGTATTAGGAAAGGAAACGAGAATCTGGAGTTCGCTCAGTTGTACGGCATGGCGAACTTCTTTTTGTTCGTGTTGAGGAACGGAGGGTTTCAAGTGAATAAATACATACTGTTTGGTCCGGTTGGGAAGGTGATGCCCTACCTATTAAGGAGAGCTTAAGAGAATCTAGGACTTTTATCAGCTTCCACACTCGATAGGGAATTGATTAGGTCGACGGAGGATTTCAAGTGAATAAATACATGTCGTTTGGTCCGGTTGGGAAGGTGATACCATACCTATTGAGGAGAGCTTAAGAGAACGAGTAATTTTGTCAGCTTCCACACTCGACAGGAAATTGATTAGGTTGGTAACAACCTCATCTTGGAGAATCGAGGACTTTTATCATCGATTTTCAGATCTTCCAAGTCTCTGGTAGTTGGGGGATCCCGCTGAATTTGAAGGCTTTGAATTTGATTCCAGGTTTGTCGCCTGAGCAGTCTTTGAATTTGAATCCAAGTCTCTGGAATTTGATTCCAGATCTCGAGCGATTTCCAGGTTTGTCGCTCAAGTTTGCCGCTGGACTTGCAGAACAACCTTCCTCTTCTCAGTCGGCACCTCTTGTTCAACTCCTCCATTTCCAGACGCCGCCGACGGAGCTTGCAATGGACGAAGACGAAAGTTTCTGCAAATTCGAATAGATGGATGATGAAATATTAGGTAGCAACCAAAACTTGGCTGTGTGACAAAGTTTGAATTATGAAAGTTTTGTTCATCACACTGTGGATTGCTGAAATAAGGATGGTTGTTAATAAATTAATGGGTAAAATACGAGTTTTCCCCCCTAAAGTTTAGACCGATTTTAAGTTTCTCACTTAAAGTTTATTTTTTTTTAATTTTAGTCCTAATGTTTGGACTCGATGAAAAATTCTATTTTCCGTCCAATTGCCGTTTAGTTCAAACGGAAACCCATCATGTGCTTGACATGTGATTTTTTTTTTAATTTTGAAATGACAAAATTACCCTCAATGTCCAACAATTCTTCTTCCTCGGTGGCATTCAGCTTGACATGAATTTGGAGATGCATGAGTTGAAGCAGGACTCCACTTCTGGCGGCGAAGGTCATGCTGGGTTTCTTCCTCCGTCACCAGCGGTTAGAGTAATAGAGGATAAAATCAAGCTTAGAGCCCACTTTGCAAATTTCTTTTACGAGGCAAAATCAGCCTTTGCTTTAAGTAATACAGGGTTGAATCATCGTTGGAGGGTAATTAATTTTCGGGGACTAAGCAGACCACAGAGGGAGTGAGGTTGATCGATATAATTTCTCCAGACTAAGATGTTAAGCGCTCACGACCAATTGCCTGAGGAACACGGGGGCGCCGACCAAAACCTCAATAACCAGGTCGACCAGTCTCAAGAATGGGAAATCATGGCTCAGGCTTGGCTTCGCGCCTTCCCGGAGGCTAGGCTTTTCAGTGCCATTGAGGTTGAAGGGTGGGTGGACGTGAACCGCGACTGCCTTCCCTCCGAACTCAAGTTCATGGAGCGCGTAGAGATCATCGAGTAGCTCCTCTCCATTCAGAACTTCCTCAGATTACCAACTCAATGCGCAATTTATGTTTGGTTGGAATCCCTCAAAACTGATGTTGTTGTTAATACCCCAGATATTGCTGATTAGTTGGCAAACAATCAAGAAATTCGGGATCGCCTCTGCTCCAAACATTCTAGGTACATTCGAGTTCGTACAATTCCCGACTCAAAGAGATTTTTGTTTCTCCATTCTCACGCACCCATTTGGGTCGCACTTCTCGAGTCTGAGCTAGGAGGCAAGAGGGATGTGCTGGATGTGCAATGGATGCTCTGGTTTGAGCATGAAAACGAAGCTCTCTCTCTCTTCGGTCGTTGTTTCTTCTTTTCTCCGGCTCATTTGTTGCCCTCTCTTCTTCCATGAATTTCGAATTCGTCGTCAGATCAGATCATTCGTCGTTTGGTTGAAGCATATGAAGTTTGATATGATGATTCTGCACTTGGTGTATCCCTGACCTCCGCTGCCAATTGGCAAAAAAAACACTATGTCGTCGTCGATTGAGGTAGATATGCGTCAGAATCATCTTCAACCTCACCAGCAGCAAGGTCCTCTCTTTTACGAGCGGATGAAGAAAAATTGCCTTAAACGATTTGATGTTGTGCAATCATTTCCTTTCCTTCCATCGAGTCACGGAATAGGAAGCACGGACGATGCAGAAGGTGGAAGACGATGTTCAAGGTTGATTGTCAGTGAGGTTTCTGAGTTGGAGGAGATGGATGAGAATGAGTTTTGCTCGGGCAGGGCAGTTTGGTAATTTATAACAATTAAAACAACACGTGTTTAACACATGGTCTCCAATCCGTCACAAATAAACGGTTCACGGATGGAAAATGAGGATTTTTCATAGAGTCCAAACATTATGACTAAAATTTAAAATTTTAAACTTTAAGGAGAAAACTTAAAATCAACCTAAACTTTAGGGGGGAAACTCGTATTTTACCCTAAATTAATTAAAGATGAATAATATTGTCATTTTATATGTTAGAATAGTCACTTAACGGAAAAATTTAACGATGAACAGTAAAAATGATCAAATAATCACATGTTCAAATTTATGTAATCATTCTGCACAAGTTATAACCAATTAGTGGCATGGACAAACATGTGTAACCATTGAAGTAATTAACTAATGTTTCTATGAAAAAGCGTGTTTGTAAAGTATATGATAGAATGTTAACACAAACAATATAACATAACGTAATTTTCGTGTCATATTCGTGTTTATGTATTATAACACGTCATGCACTATACACAAAAACGTTAGAATGATAAATTTGATATTTTAATATTTTTCTAAATAAGTTTTAAAATCTCATTTAAATGTTTATTTTTAATGATTGTCAATTTTATATTAAGAAATCCTGAAATTTGATGTTTGAATTCATAATTATTACTCTGAGCAAACCATTATTTTGATACTTTCTTATGTATCTCACATGTAGACGTAAAACTGTTAACTTAACTGAACACGATAATACGACATGAACACTCATGAAAAATTGTATATTGTGATGAGGAGCATGACACGATAAATTTATCGTGAATATTTGTATTTAGTAAATTTAACACAATAACCGTATTAATACACACAGTAACACGTACCCAATTTACTATTTATAAGAAAGACAAATGTTGATTCATATGGAGAAAATCAGTAAGACAAAATGGGCCGTTTGGCCAGAGATTGAAGTGAGACAGCTCCATCTTTTCCATATTGGGTTTCATCATAAATTTGCTCATTTGGGGATTTTCATATTTAACTAATAACATTAATACTCAAGTTTGTTTATATAGACCATATCAATTGAATTATTATTTATTTCCATAATTATTTTCAAACAACCCCATCAACATTCCCACTTTAAAAAATATATATATATAAAAAACTCCCTGAATTAATGGTAAAAATATCTCATACATATAGCCTACATTTAAAATTATGGAAACGCATTAATAACTCACCAAATAAATCCAACTTTATAATCATAACATACTATTTCTTTGTCGTTAAAACCGTGATTAGGGTTTCATTCCTTTTATAATGATTTTCCAAGAAAGGCTAAATTTTATTTTATTTTCAATTTTATAAACCCGAAAAGGTTACATAATGAAAGGGGTAGTGAAGTTTGTTGGATGTGTTCATCGTGGATCTTACTATACAAATGCAAATGAAGTCTCGAGGAAGAAGAATACGTTAACACAATATCGATCGATCAACCAAAGGTAATGAGTTTTGTATATGTAAATATTATTTTAGATATATAAATCCAGAAAATTACATACATGAACAAAAAATATATCATATTGAATATCAACAATTTTATTCATAATAATAATAATAATAATAATTCACTGAATCAAGCCGGAATCTAATGGTAGTTCTAGTTAAAATTTAGTATGGGATTTGCATGAATTATTTTTGAAGCTAATATGAATAATATATTTTCAAAATTATATAAAAGAAATCTTTGATTAATGTTCAAGGCAATAAAATAATATTATAAATTTATATTGAGACTTATTCTATATTAACGGTTTGAAAGGAAGCCTAAATTTGTGTAGTCTCTTTGTCCGTGATCAATTCAAATACTTGAACTATTTGATTAACTTGATCATTATCTAATTAAAATAGATGTAATTCTGTTTGAGTAAATTAAATAATAATATATATATGTTTAAATATAAAATTAATTTTAGAATATTTTAGTGTTTAAAATTACTATACATCATTCTGCCATGTAATATATTTTAAATATATTTGCTATATCATTTTGCAATTTGAATATCATAATTAAAGAATCATTATAAAAAGTTTTCTAATAACATATTACCATATATTTCAAATTTATTAATAAACTAATTTAAAATATATTCTTAGCATAAAATAAGAGAGTTTAATAACTATTACAAAATACAAATGTCACCTTAGGCCTAGGGGGCAATTGCCTCCCTCAACTTTCAATTATCTGTGAATTTAACCTTAAAAAATGCAATAATTTTCAATTTAGCCCATTTAAATCATATATTTGTCTCTACTTAATTGTTTTAGTTAAACTATTTACCATTACTCTAATATTTGCCCCAACTCAGTAAGTTTATCATATATAAGTTGTATCCTAAACTTGAACTATGTTTATCAATATATGCTAAGTATGATTCTATTCTTGACTTGAAAAATTTGAAGGTTCTTCAATAAGCCGCCACATTTTCTAAAAATTAGGCACTCTATTAATAAATTGACAATCACAAACGCAATCTCCGGGCCTTTCATTGTTTAGAAAAATTTGGAAGTGCTGTCGATTTCTGAACATCATAATAAAAATGAAAATATATGACAAAATTAAACTACAACACGATAACATGACCGTCGTGTTCATATTTAAGTATCAAAATACAACACGGCAAATATTAACTTTTTTTACTTGAAAATCTTTTTCTTTTTAATCACTTTTCTAAACAAGTTTTGTTTAATAGTTTTTAAAAGTTTATTTAGATATTTAAATTTTATAATGTTAATTCTACATTAAAAACTTGTAAAATATGATATTTGAATTAATAATTCTTACTACAAACAATTTGTTATTTTGATATTTACTTGTAATTTTTGTTTGTAAAGATATAACTGTCTGACTTAAGACAACATAATAATAGAGCATGAACACGAATGAAAAATTGTGCATTGTGTTCGTGTTTATGAACATGATTGAATAAACGTATCGTGCGTATTCCTATTTAGTGTGTATCATATAATAAACGTATTAATACACACAATAATAATAATATAATAATGACTTGCCACCTTAAGATTTAGACACCAAACTCATTGACCGATTTTAATTGAGTTTTTTTTTTTTTTTTTAACACGTGTCATTTTATATCTCATAGTCTATACACATATATTCCCGTTCCTCTTTCCCGGCCCGAACAAGACGCTTGAGAACCAGTCATGTCGTTGCACTTGCCGTAAACGACCCAACTCTGTTCTGTTTATCAAACATATGAGTATGACCAAGCAATCACACACAGTCAAATGATGTCTGTCCAGTCAGTTTATTCAACAAGTTCGTTTACCCGAAAACAACATATATAGTTTCGTTAAGTCACCAATCGACATTAAACCATATATAATATATATTGCTCATAATGGTAGATTATTCTGTTATAATACTAACCTAAATTTGTCAACGTTTCTTAAAAATATAAGTACTTTTGACAGTTGATGAAGAAAATGAAGATCGTGACCTAATTAATCACCTGCTCTATAATATATATTTTAGCTTTACAGGGGTCTCCTCTCTCTTTATATAGCTGCTCTTTCTTCTTCACTTCATACCAAGCTCTACGTAGATCGCCTGATTCATCATTCCTTCACATCATTGACAGAATACTAAGCGAGTTCATCAGCAATCCACCGCGAAGATGACTTTGCTTCACGGGTTCGGTCGATGGTTCATGGTCGCTATTCAAGTGATGTTTTTGATCCTGAATTGTACCGTTGCGAGTGTATCGACAAGGTATACATTATAACATCTCCTTTAATCTTCATTACATATATGTACGTAACTAACTGATCATGAAAGACCTTCATGATTCTTCATCCATGCATGCAATATTAGTTACACGTAATATTTTGTAAATATTAAGATTATTTGCAATAATTTTATTAATTATTTCCCATAGAAAACAAAACCCATTTCGATCCTAAACAAAATTACATGATTTGATCTGTTTACGGTCTGTTTATGTATATATGATAAAGTAACTTTGACACATTAACTTACGTTGAAATTTTTTCCAATATAAGAGCAATAATTACCTTCTGATGTTCCAATTTGTAGAGTATAGATTGGTTTTACTTTGGTTATACTTTTGCAAAAGCATTTGCAACAAAAGGAATATGGCTTGTTCTTATTACATTGATAGAAAATGTATATCTTATTCCTAATTAGATTATTAAAGCGCACACATTCAAACTCTGAGTATATTGGTTGAAGAAATTTTTATTATTAAATGTCAGGTTGAAGTTTATGGAATTGCGTGAAGAGTTTTGTGTATGTTTAAAAGTATATCAAAAAGTTTTAACTCACAAATTTTGTTTTATTGGCCACAAAATTTATTCATTTTCAAAACTCAAACATTAGACCTCTAGATAAAAGAATGAAATTGTGAACACTAAAACTAAACCCTAAACTCTAAACCTCTATGTTATCTTGCACTGTTTTAGTGCTATATTATTAGCTTAGTGGTAAGACTCTCTACTGTATCAAAATAGAACTTGGTGTCAAATGTCAAGACTATTCCACATTTGAGATACTAACTCAAGCTTACGCAAGTTGAATAATCAAGGAAAAGGTTAAAACTCAATCTACTAATAGCTTAAAGCCAAAAGTAAGATGAAGAGATGTGCTAATAACATAAAAGCATGAAAACTATCCTACTTAATGACACTATAATATTGTAGAGTGATCAATCAATGAAGTTCTATCCCATTTTTTTAGTGAAAACGTCGAAATCGGGACATTAACACTACATTAAAACGATTGCAATTGTCATTTTATATTTTGTTAAATTTATATTATATCATTAATTTCATGAGAATAGTATATTTTCCCTACTTAATCTCCTTCACCCAACACCACCAATCCTTTGTTGGCCGATAGTTCGTAAGGTTAGTTAATAACTACTCCTGAGATTTCCATTAGTTAGTTAAAGAATGACGTGTTTGTCAAAGGAGAGGCTTATGGGTATTGTATTGGGTCATCAACTCTCTTCAAAATTAATGATTTCGTATGAACTATTTGACTTTTGCAGGAATAAGGTCATCGGACCCGACAACACGAATGGTCATGTCCAACTTGTCGTGTCCCCAAGATCGGTACAAAAAGACTTATTCTTCTCAAGAAAATACATTTTCTGTTTTTATTATTCTTATTTTTCAACCCCAAAAGATATAGAGTACCAATAGAAACTTAGGTATATGTTATTACAAATACAGAATTTTCACTCATCTTATATACTGCATAATAATTTTCATGTATTCAATAAACTTATATCATTAACCTTTTCACTTAAAATTTAGATTTTCTTTTAAGTAAATAACTTTTTTTTTTTTACTGATTAACACAACTTTACTTTGCAGGTAATAGTGAAGAACGGTCTTGTTGAAGTAACTTTCTTGAACCCTGGAGGTGATATCTCTGGTATCAAATATGGTGGTCTGGTTAATTTTTTAGAAACAGAAAACAACAGAGCAGAAAGAGGGTTTGTATTATATGTCTTAATTAATACATTTTTTTATTGATTAAATATATAAAAAGTATTTTTTCTCTATAGAAATGAATCTAACAATACTTATATTATATATACAAAATATTACAGGTACTTGGATTTGGTATGGAGTTGGTCAGGGCAGAAAGCTAGTAAATATGACAAGTATTATATTCATTTTCCATACCAACTCGTTCATTCTCAGTATGCATACATACATATACATGTATATATATATATATATAATATCGCATTTATAAAATAGTGGGAGCAGTCTCTTCATTGCAAGTCTCCTTTTTCCATTGTGAGAGGAGAAGTAAATCCTATTAGTCCTCCTGGGGACTACCTTTTTAAATAAATTAATGAATATATAGAAGAAAAAAACTAATTAATTAAATGAGGGAGAGAATATAGAAAAATATTTTCATTAATTTAGCAATTTATTAATGTACATGAATTGTGTTGTGTCAATGTAAAAATTAAAATTTCCACCATTTGTTTTATTCGTAAATTAGTTCATATAATTTTAAAAAAAATCATAGTTAATGATTTAATATATATTTTTATTGAGTTACTATTTAATTTTTTTTTCGTATTGCATTCGTATTTTATAATAACGTACTGTGTATTATTGCAGAGTTCATGGAACAAAATTCCGTATCATAACGCAGAGTGATGATGTAGTTGAATTATCATTTCTTCGTGAATGGCGAAACTCCTCTAGCATAGCCCCATTGGACATAGACAAGAGGTCGATACCCAAACTCATTGTTCAAGTCTTTAAAAAATCATGAATATCATACAATATAATTTATTGATACACACTCATTTTATTTTTTTTATAGATATATAATTCGCCGTAATGTTGCCGGAGTTTATGTTTATGCGATATTCGAGCACCGGCAAGGGTGGCCAGCTTTCGAACTGGGTCAGACAAGGGTTGCTTACAAGCTCAATGGACAAAGGTATGGAAAGGATGATTGAGATGAGATCCCCTAAAAATACGTAAGAGACGATCACTAGGGTTTACTAAATACCATATTGTATATATATATTGGAGTTAAGTTCGGATGAAGGATAACTGGTTCCTCAACTTTTAGTATTGTGTAATTTTAAACCAAAAAAATATAATTATTTGCCCCCCCCCCCCCCCCCCCCAAATTTTTTTTTTTTTTTTTAGTTTGATTGTGTGTCACAACTTTAATCTTTTGATGCAAAGGTTTCACTACATGGCCGTATCCGATCAACGACAAAGAATCATGCCCACGGCAAAGGACCGCGAAAGAGGGCGAACCCTAGCTTACAAAGAAGCTGTTCTGTTGACAAACCCTTCCAATCCAGATTTAAAAGGAGAGGTATTGAATACATTTTCAGAAACTGTTAGATATTTTAGTGTAATTGGATTGACTAGTTAACCAATAGAATCATAGTATCTTATTAAACAAGTTAGGAGGGTGCGGAGTGCACACTTGTTAGTTTGTTTAAATATATTATGATTCACGGTATCCGAGATTTATCAGTTGCTTAGAGACGAGCAATGTGGGTCAAAGGGGGCAATCTTTGCAGGGGTTCGGGGGGCAGCACCCCTGGGCTGGGTCCCAGGGGTGTGAGCCCCTGGCTGGGGTCGAGTCTTTTGATAAAGTTACTATTCTAAAAATTCATTGTAAATTTGAATTTTTGGAATTAATGACTTAACATTTTAACCTCAAAATTCTCGGGTTTTGGACCACTTGCTTTGGAGCCAAGTTTAGGCCGAAATGTTGCAATGACTTCGGCTCCAAGTCATCATCCCAAGGTGTCCATTTGATTTGGAGCCAAATTTTGAATTCAATGGGTATGGTGGGCTGAAAAGTCCTATGGGTTCACAAAGGGTATGATGTTTATTCCAAATGGTGCGGTGTCTCTTCCAAATGGTGTGGTGTCTCTTCTAATGTGTGTGGTGTCTCTTCCAAAGGGTATGACAAACACTATAAATTGGTCATAGGGAAGGTCCGAAAATTTCATCTCAAACATTCACAATCCTTCTCAAGTTCTAGTTCAGTATTCTGATTTTATCCGATTGAAAGTTTGGGTGCCTCCAAATTGTTTCAATCTGAAAGTGTCGTCACGACTTCAGAACAATTCAAGAAACCTCATTCGAAAGTTCAACAAGGAACCTCATTCGAAAGTTCAACAAGGAACCTCATTCGAAAGTTCAATAGAAGCTTTTTTTCGTATATTAGCTATTTGATATGTTTTAGTATGCGACAAACCCTTCACAGGAAAAAAACGAGATAAATGATAATGGTCGATCATAGGTCGAATCATAGGTCGAATCATACATAATATGTAACATCATTCTTTATATATAGTTGTAAAAAATATCATAAAATATAACCTATTAAATATAATAGGTCGATGATAAGTACCAGTACTCAGCTACAAACGAAGATAGTGCAGTTCATGGATGGATCTCTGAAGAATCATCTGTTGGATTTTGGATGATTACTCCAAGTTATGAGTTTCGATCATGCGGTCCATTGAAGCAGGAGCTTACCTCCCATGTCGGACCTGTCACACTCAATGTAAGCTCACCTCCTTCTTCACAACCATACACTGTGTGAAGTCTTCTTCTCCAATGAACATATATATTATATATATATATACAAGATTTCAATTTGGATAGGCTTTCATGACTCAACACTATGCTGGAAAAGAAGCACAAGCAGTGTTTAAGGATGGAGAGACATGGAAGAAGGTTTTTGGACCGGTTATGATCTATGTAAACAAACTATCAGCAGAGGGAAAACCTGCAGATATGTGGGAAGATGCTAAAAGACAGGTAGGTATATAAGGAACTTAATATTGCCTTTTTTTATTATTGAAAATTGATAAAAAAAAATATATTTTCTAAATAGTAAAATGTCTAAACTATCCTTTTTGAATAAATATTTTTTGAGCTCACTAATTATGAGTTTGAATTATGAAATGGTTTGAGTGCATCCACATGTTTATCTCAATAACTATTTGCAATAACATGTTTTTTTTTTTTTTTATTTAGTGCACATATATGTTTGGTGAATCTTCTTATTTGTACAGTTTTTGTTAAATATTTTTGTTATCTGTCAAAATGACAATTTTTTCCTCACTTCATAACACAAAATTACGAATCAAAATTTTAAAAAAATACATCTTGGTATTTGTCAAACCTAGAACTTCACTTTTTGTACTTTTTGTCAAACCTAGACAAACCTAGTATTTTGTCAAACCTAGAATTTAAACCTAGACAAATTTCAGATATTCCAAATTTAAACAAGAGTATTTTGTACATTAAACTTTTCAACATTTTTTGTTTAAATTTTTGTAATTATACAAAGTTTTCGTATAAATAATCCAATAAAAAAACACAAAAAGAAGAATGCCTTAATTTTGTCCAAAACATATGAAGGTTGCTCGATTCTGTCGTTAATATATACATATACCTTCCCCTTCTTCAGACGTCGATAGAAACCGAGAATTGGCCGTATAACTTCACTGCCTCCGAGGACTTCCCCCACTCCGATCAACGGGGGACAATCTCCGGTCAACTTATGGTCCGCGATAGGTATGCTCCGAATCTGCCCTAAGTTACAAATAAATGATTCATTCCCATAAGTATATATATATATATGGGTTAAATACCAAGTAGCTACTTGAACTTTGGATGTTTTACAACGAGCTACCCGAACTTTGAAAATTCAAAACGGGCTACCTCAACTTTAAAGAATGTGCAAATAGCTACCTCCGTCCAATTTTCCGTCAACTGTCGGTGGAAAGTCATCGGGAATTCGTCATAAATTTGACAGAGGTATCTATTTGCACCTTCTTCAAAGTTGAGTTAGCCTGTTTTGAATTTTCAAAGTTCGGGTAGCTCGTTGCAAAATGTCCAAAGTTCAGGTAGCTACTTTGTATTTAACCGTATATATATATATATATATATATATATATATATATATACACACACGTATATATGTAGCTACTAAACCAACTTTCTCTCATTATTTTATTTATTATTTTTGTATATTTTTTAGGTACATTAATAATACGGACATTTTCGCCAACTCCGCATACGTCGGGCTAGCCAAGCCTGGAGAGGTCGGATTGTGGCAAAAAGAAATGAAGGTCAATATTTTCTTCTAATCTAAAAGAAAGTAAATTGTGATGACTTATAACCTTTCCATGCATTGAATGTTGGTTGCTTCTCCATAATCTGTCGTCTCAGGGCTATCAGTTCTGGACTCGAGCCGACAGCAATGGCAGGTTTGTGGTGAAGAACATCCGCCCAGGAATCTACAATCTGTATGCATGGGTGCCTGGATTTGTCGGGGATTATAAGTACGATACCGACATTGTCGTAACACCAGGATCTCAAAAGGATTTAAGTAGTCTTGTGTATGAACCACCCAGAAATGGACCGACAAGGTGGGAAATAGGCGTGCCTGATCGGAGTGCCGGCGAGTTTTACGTGCCGGAAGCTTCACCGATGCTCTTAAACAAACTCTACGATAACATGACGAAAGATTGGTTAGTGTTAACTTACGGAAGAGTATACATTTTATACATATTTAAGATTTTATCTATAATTTCCAGGCTTGTTCAAATGAATCGGTTCGGATGAACTGGTCTGATATGGTTTGGTTTGAACCGGTTCGGCTGAACTAGTTCCTAAACCAAATCAGTGTTTTTAGGCTTCAAATAGACCAGTTCAAAATAGTACCAAAAATCAAGTTCGAATCGGTTCGACTCGACTCGTTTTTTGATACTGGTTTATACTTAAATTTAAATCAAACCACTTTAAACCTATATAATTTTATAACCGATTTGAAGCAAAATCAACTAAATCGGTCTAAAATTAAACCAAATATAGAGATGTCTTCAATAAACCAAACCTATAGATATATTGAACTCTCGTATGTTGATGTTTGATAGGATTTCAGTCGGTTGTGGAACAGATTTTCAATTGGTTCAGTATGTTTTTAAGTCGGTTCAGTATATTTTTCAGTCGGTTCAGTATTTTTCAGCCGGTTCAGTGTTTTTCAGTTGGTTCAGTATTTTTTCAGACGGTTCAGTGTGTTGGACAGTATTTTCAGCCGGTTTAGGTTCGGTTTGAACTGAATTATTTCCTAACCAAAATTGTTATTAAGAAAACCAGAACAGAACAGTTCAAACCGGTTTTGAATCGGTTCGAATCAGACCAGTTCTTTTTTCCTTAAACCAGACCAATTTTTTTAGAAACAGAAAAAAATACCAATTTTTTTCAAAACAAACCAGTTCAATTCTGAACCGGTTCGACCCCTAACCGGTTCATGAACAAGCCTAATAATTTCGGGTTGGGAGTGTAAATGTTAAGACTATAACAATTTTAGTGTGATTCGAACTTAGTTAATTAGTCCAACCAAGGCCAAGCTTAGTAATCAACATATATATCGTTTTTATTGTAGGTTTAGGCAATATGGTTTGTGGCAGAGATATGCTGAGCTATATCCTCGGGGAGACTTGGTCTACACAGTAGGGAAGAGCAACTACATAAATGACTGGTTCTTCGCTCACGTTACAAGGTATCCCATTTCCCGAGCATATAGTGAATTACAGAGAGATTAAGATCTCATAATGTTCCAATTTTTTATGATTCCATTGTAAAATGTATGAAAGATACGAAAATATTAAAAAATATGCAACTTTTACTTAAGGTAACACAGTGATTTTTAATCTATCATGATTCTTGTAAATATTGTCAAACACTGATGGATTATTTAGGGTTTAGCAAATGACATAATTTTTATGAACCATGTAGGAACACTGGTAACAACACATTCACACCCACGACATGGACAGTAAATTTTGATCTCCCAGAAGTGGTCGATTCCAATTCAACCTACACACTTCAAATGGCATTGGCTTCTGCAAACATGGCTGAGGTGCAGGTAATATACGAAACAATACATGCATGCATTTAACATATATACTGTCTCCTTAACCATGCATCGAGGTCTATTAATAAGCTGTTTGTGTTTTTAAGGTTCGGTTTAACGACCCGGACATGGGTCAGACCCACATCTCTACTGGTCTTGTTGGTCGCGACAATGCCATTGCGAGACATGGAATTCACGGGTTGTATCATTTCTATAGCTTTAAGGTCTCAGGTTCGATTTTGCAGCAAGGAAGCAACACCATGCTTCTAACCCAGTCCCGATGTATTAGTGCCTTCCAAGGGGTCATGTACGATTATATCCGACTGGAAGGTCCTGCTTCGACGACATGATGATTGTAAAAAGATGAAGAAAATGATTAGTATAGATTCATCCTCTCATTAGAGTATTGTAGTTTGTAGAGAGATATAATATAGCTTATGTTCTTTTGAATATTCTTTATCCAGCTATATACAAAAATGTTACTACATTGAAATAGGATTATAATGTTACACCTTACTATGTATTGTTTGAATGTTCTTAAAATTTTTAAATTGAGCGGTATTGAGTCCCTCTCAATTACTACTATAAAAAACTTTATTCATTTTATTTCTATCATTAGCCATGAATGACATTCGCGAGTAGGTTATTAGACTTACATGCGAATATCATTCACAGCGGAAGAGGTGATTAAAAAAGACTGGTTGGACCGAATTTTCAAGAAAACCGGCCTGAGATCGGCCTGCAAAGTCTGGCCCGAGGTTAGGCCGAGATCGATCAGACGGGGTTTTCCCCTCAATGTTGGGCTCGGACTCGGTTTTTTCTCCAAATCCCGATTAGGACTGGCCCGGTCCGACTTCAATGAAAACCCTATTATAATTTAATGGCCCAAAACCCTCTGATGGAAGGTGGCCGAAGGGGAGCTCCTCGTTGTCCCTGAAGACCTAGACTCCGGCATCGATGAGGCTGCTGTAGAGAACATCGACGAAGGTCTTACTGGTGTCGGGGACTTTGAAGCTCAAGAATACGTCGTAGGTGCAGCCTCCTCTGGTAGTCGAGGACGATGACCTGCTACTGAGCACCTCCATTTCCAATTTCCATGGTGCACAGACGACGGAACCCCCTCTGAGAGGGCCCTGTGGGTAACTCTTCCCTCGTAAAGCCTGCAAGACAGATTAGATTATAAGATGGTCAACCTATTCCTACTGCTACTTAACACAGAAGATCAGATCTCAAAATAAAGAAGAGCACCAATGACCTGATGTTGACGGTGTCTTCTCCGACGTCTTGAGTTCTTAATTGTCCCCAGATCTGAGTAATCAATAGTAGACGTGGGATTCGAATAGCTAACAACAGATGAGGATACAATTCAACACAGAGGTTTTGATGTTGTGATAAAGAGAACGAGTAATTGTCATGGAAAATTTCGGTCCAAAACCGAGACTAGCCCAAGTCAAGCAAGACCAACTCGGATGGATTATTTTACCCAAAATCGGCCGGTCTTGTCAAAAAGACGAGTCCGTCCCGCCCGAGCTCACCCTGCACGTCGTATAATTTGATATTTTAACATTATTTTGAGTGAAAAATCGCTTTTTGGATAGTGTTGAGTTGTGACCACACTTCATCATTGCTTTGTGAGACACCTTTCTCCTTCCCTCTCTTTGTATGGCGACTGCATAATCTTCATGCATCATTTCCTCAACAAAAGTTATCCTTCTTCATCTACCTTCTTCTCTATTTAGCTCTTCCTCCTTGATGTTGGTACCATGCACTTTCTTTTCAAATTCATTTACTTAATTAATGAGTTTTGATGGATATTAGACGTCGCTGCCCGACACTATGATCCGGTTGAGGCACGAGGGCACATGGGAGGCACATAACTAATGTCTCACGAGACGAACACCGTGATCTACACATGTGATCATGCACGGGGCTATATAGGGATGAAGTGAGCGGGGGACAGTTGTCCCCTTGAACTTTTAACTTTGCGTAAATTTAGTCCTAAAAATATTTTCATTTTAGTTTTTTAAATTTTTATATTTACACCATTTAACAAAATTTATATTCAACTATTTGTGATAAGACTAATTATTGTTCCCATTTAACTAAATTCTTGATTTCGTCCATCTAATTACTTCCTCATGAAGCATAGTTTGTGGTGACGCCACGAGCCTATATGGGCAACGCCCCATGATTGGTCCAACCAAGGTACACAAAGGATATTGCATTTAATGTACGAAATTAATATTAATGGTACTAATACGACTATAAATGACTATACAAAAGTAATCCTCAACTATAAATTCTAGCATTTTTATAAAATAATATAAACTGATTCATATATGATCACGTTATTTTCTATCCAAATTTAATGAATAGATCAAATGTAGAATTTTGTTTAACTCTAAAAGTATAAATAATAAAAACGAAAGAAAAAAGTTCAGATAATTTATTATAATAAAAGAAGTTAAATTACATGTAGCAATTCAATTATTGACCGAATATATATAAGATCTTTACCCTTATTAGAGTTCAAGTGCTCTCTCTTCTCCGTTCCGTTCTATTTCTTTCGGTTATTATTATGGAAGTCAAATATGGCCTTCCCGCTCCACTGCCCCATCATTTTCCAGTGTGCTCTAATATGAACGTTCTTTTAGTCGACATCGATGAGCGGAATCTGCAGAATCTCAGGGAGATGCTTGTGCAATGCGGATACAAGAACGTGTGGTGCGTGCAAGTGACGGAGGGTGCTCTGTGGGTACTTCGATACAATGCGATTGACATTCTAATGTCTGAGGTTTTCATGCCGAATATGGACGGATTCCAACTTTTGTCTGCTGTCAGAAAAGATTTCAAGTCTGTGCAAGTCGTCCTCTTTTCCAATCATGAAGGATTAGGGCACGCGGTCGCCACTAGAGCTTTGGACCTCGGTGCATGCGCTTTTTACAGGAAGCCGATTTCGATAGAGTTGCTGAGAGATATGTGGCAGCACGTGGTCGTCAAAAAGATTCGATCTTGCAACGAAATTGCACCTAATCTGCCACCGCGATCGCCAATTTCGGCAAATTTGGGACCCAAGAGCTGTACGTCTGAAGAAGAATCAGTGACGAAACAGAAGAGGATAAGAGATGATGAAGAGACTTTGAGTTGCAAAATAGCACCCAAGAATCAGCAACTGAGGTGGACGGAGGATCTGGAAAGGAAGTTTACTGCAGCAGTTGATGCGATCCGCTGCACTGATCAGGAGGTTACTGCTTCGAGAATTCTAGGGGTAATGAAAGACATGGGGGAGGATGCTCTGACTCTATCACAAATAGGCAGTCACCTACTACAGCAATATCTCTAGAAATATGGTTACATATTACAGTAGTTTGTTATTCTCGTTTGTCCTCTTTCTCTTGCTTCTTTGTTTCAAGAACCTCCATTGAAAAGGACGAAAGATGAGAAAAAATATGGAATTATATGTCTTTCTATCAGAGCCACCGGCTCCTGCTTGTTTCGTCCGGTGAGTTTGCTGCTGCTTGCTCTGTTGTTGCTTGTCTTTTGTTTCCTCTCTGTGCCGTGGTCTCTGTTTCGTTATTCCTCTTGTTTCCTCGGCGTTTTTTTTTTCTCAGTGTCAGCCCTATTGGTTTTTGTTGGTTGGTGTAGCCGCCGTTCTTGTTCTTGCTGCTCCGATCAGTGCTTCGCTACACTGTTCTGCTTGTTGTTCGGTGCTTCTGAGGCATGTCCTCTGTTTGTTTTGATTGTTATTTGGCCTTTGTTCTGTTCAGTTTTTTCTTTTGTTCGGTGGTCTCTCTGTTCCCGTTTTCTTTGTGGAGTTTATTTTCCTCTGCTGATTCGTCTCCTTCCCGCTGTGTTGTGGCTGCTGTTTTGCATAAGCTATCATAGACTGCAACTGAGCTTATCCTTCTACCACGGTGTTCTGTTTGGTATATTGCTGGTTCTCTGCTTTTTTTATACTTTCCAGTGCAATTCTGCAGAATTGTTCATTTGACCCAAGAACGAGATGGATTTCCATATGTAAACTTGAGCTAATTGTTGTGGCATTGGAATGGGAGGGGAAGTTGAGCATCCTTGAAGTAATAGATAAACTATTTATTCAAAGAGAATGTTGTGAAAGAAACATTATTCAGTACAAAACATGACCAAAATACAGCACACAAACAGACATGATGTAGAAAATACTCAAATTCACAACTATTGAAATGCAGCATGCAATAATAAGAGTCTCAGCTCATAATTCAACCGAGGTTAATTAAATTAGGAGGAGGTTGACTTCAATGTGTTCCCGATATCAATGACGAATCGATATCGAACATCAGCTTTGAGGAGGCGCTCCATTGCCGTGTTGACATAATCCATTGGAACGATCTCGATGTCTGATGTTATATTATGTTTTGCAGCAAAATCTAACATTTCTTGAGTCTCTTTTAGTCCTCCAGCTCCACTGCCAGACACCATCTTCCTGCCTGCAGTTCAGGTCTTCAAAATTTTAGAATTATAGATGCCATATGGTCTGATGAGACCATGAAAACATTGAAAAGAGGAAGTTAGGTAAGAGCATAATAACCCATTAATAATGGAAGTGCAGGTAACTCAAGGGGTTTCTCTGGGGCACCGACTAGAACAAGCTTCCCATGGTTCTTCAAAAGTCCTAGTAATGGTGATAATTCATGATGAGCAGAGACAGTGTCGATTATCCCATGCATAGTCCCCATTGCCAACTCCACACACACAAAATAAAAAATAAAAAATAAGATACATAACAGTGCAGTATAGGATGCATTAACTCGCAAGTTCAGACTTAGAGAGATGGTTAAGACGTTTATATAGTGAGGAAAATATACCATATTTGAAGCTATACATTAGGGATGACAATGGTTAGAGTATGGTACGGGTATGTCAAATAACATAACCTTACCATATTTTTAAATTGCATACCAAAATCATTACGTGTACAATTTTCAATACCATAATCATATTCATAACTGTGGTTATTAACCACAGTTTTTTAACTGTATACTCATATTTATTACCATATGAGAAATGTAATGGAACATTATAAATATTATCTTAATAAATACATAAAGATATATCACAAACATAAAAAATATTAAACATTAGTATCATTCAAAATTAATAAAATTTTACTTCTATTATTAATATATTAATATTAAATTATTATTTTATTTATATAATAGCTCTAGTTATCACTAAAATACTATAATCATAACTAGGCATGATTTTAGGTTTTTTAGTAGCCGGTCCTACTATACATACACCATGACAGCTAACTAGCAATGATATGCTTACTTGTAGTTGGTCGGGATCGCGGCTAACCAAGAATGAATCAGTACCAAGACGGTCCATGGCCTCCTTCTTTTTGTTAGGAGAAGTGCTAATAACAGTCACCTTAAGTCCCATGGCTTTAGCGAACTTCACAGCCATGTGACCGAGCCCACCGAGCCCAACCACTCCAAGGTGGAATCCTGGCTTATCAAGCCCGTAGTATTTCAAGGGACTGTAAACTGTAATCCCAGCACAAAGAAGAGGAGCTGCACCAGCAAGCGGTAAGCTGTCGGGAATACGAAGAATGAAATGCTCCTCAGCAACCATGATGTCGGAGTAACCGCCATAGGTGAGGGTACCATCGGAGTATGTGCTGTTGTAAGTGAAGACCATCTTCTCGCAGTAGTTTTCAAGATTATCAGCACAACTTTCACAAGAATGGCAGGAACCCACGAAGCAACCAACTCCCACCTTGTCTCCCACCTTAACCTTAGTGACCTTATCTCCAACTTCTGTCACTTCTCCCACAATCTCATGCCTTCAGACATCATAAGGCAAAGATTTATGGTTAGAAGTATCCATAATTTTTAGAAAGATGAAGTTAGAAAGTACATACGTACCCAGGAACTAATGGATATTGACTGTTTCCCCATTCGTTTTTCATGGTATGGAGGTCTGAGTGACATATACCGCAGTAAAGAACTTTGAATGCCACATCGTTTTCTCTCGTCGCTCTTTAAAATGAAAAACATTTAACAAAGATATATATATTAATTAGCACGTAAAAAGATTATGTTTAGAGTTAGGACTACAAGACTAAAGAGATTAATACCTTCGTGAGAAAGTGAAAGGAGAAAGATAACCGGAAGTGTCTCTTGCTGCCCATCCGAACGCCTTTAATGGGTGTTCTTGTTCTGGTGATTTCTCCATCTGGATTGTTGGTTGGTTGCTAGCTAGCTTGTGTTTTCTTCTGTAAGAGCACACTTTGGTGATGGAAAGGAAGCAATTTATAATACTTACTAGGGTGAAACCGGACCGGACGGACCGGTTTTATACGATTTCGGGGGGTCCTATATTTTCGGACCGGATTTTCTTCAAAAAAAAGTTCGACCAAAAGACCGTATAAGGAAAAATAAACCGTCCATTCGGACCGGATTTTCGGTTTAAACCGAAAAAATAAATACTAGATGTTTCATAAATACTAGAGAGAGTTAGCTTAGGTAGAAGAAAAGAAAAATTGATGGGTGGCATGGAAAAGATAAAAAATTGAGACTTTGGGAAACATGTTTACTCTTGAAAGTTGAAAAAAAAAAGTTTTGACTCTTGGATCAATGAAAAAGTTGG
Source organism: Chamaenerion angustifolium (assembly GCA_946814005.1). Taxonomy (NCBI): domain Eukaryota; kingdom Viridiplantae; phylum Streptophyta; class Magnoliopsida; order Myrtales; family Onagraceae; genus Chamaenerion; species Chamaenerion angustifolium. Next base: position 2,854,554 of record OX328281.1, read on the forward strand.
TATATGTGCACAATGTTTCATATTAATTAATAATAAATATATTATATATAATTAATTCGGTCGGACCGGATCTCATGGTTTTTTAAACTCAAAGACCGAACCAGACCGAAAATCCGAAATAAATAAAAAAAAACGTCTATGAACCGAATCATGTATTTTCGGATCAGTTTTTTTGGTCCGGTTCGAACCGATTCTTATCAGTTTTTCGGACCTACCAGATTTTAATTTCACCCCTAATACTTACTTACAGTCTGATGATTCATTTTTTTTATATTCATATGATATATATGATGACATACCTGGTGATGTTTTTGCTTCATATATGGTATCCCCACAATCCCTTTATTATAATTATTTACTTTATTATAAAGGTACAATTTTTTTTGTTTTTTTTTGATAATTATTATAGAGGTACAGTTGTTGTGTAGGGCGGCCATTCTAAGCCTTTAATCAGCTTAATTAGTTAATACTTTTTCAATTTTTCTATGCCAATTAATACATTTTATTTGAATAATTCATTTGTCTTTATTTGGATATTATTTTATATAAAATGAAACAAAATATTTCATTTAATTAGACTTATTTAGTAGGATGATTGCCAAGCCACCACAACCACTCTTAAGTCGATCTCTTTATTTTATTACAATATTATATAATCAAATTGAATATGTTATTATATAATGAAACACCATTATGTTCACCACTAGTCTTACTAATGTGAGATATATAGTGTCCATATAACATCCAGATGGTGGGATATACAGTAAAAAAAAGTGAGCATTTGAGATTCAACATACTTGGTTACCCAACTAAACATAACTAACCATTGCATCAACAAGCTAGTAAATTAATAACACTTGAGATTCATACAACAAAACTTAAACTACTGCTGGTTTTGCTGTCTTTGTTGCGGGAATCCCTGCAGATTCTGAGGGTTGTTCTGAAGTGCCACCATGTTAGACTGCACTGCCTGTGGATTTTGTTGCATGTTCCCATGTTGCTGCTGTTGTTGCTGCTGCTGCATAGGCATCATACCAGTCGGATTCGAGGCTCCCATGCCAAACACTGCTTTTTGTTGTGTAATTCAAGTCACAAGAGCATTGATTAGAGTACTTGCACTATAATGAACATGAATATAACATTGCTAACATTCTTGAAACAACTCTAATTTGCACCATCAATATATATATATATAAGTTGAGTCACATAATTACTTTGGTCATTGAGGATCTGCGAAGGATGAGTCCTTTGGGAATTTGTTCCAGCTAACCCAAACTGAAACATAAATTAAGATAGCATTCAGTAATTACATTCACAAACAAAATATGCTGCTGCTTAGGAACTAGATAATAGTGTATGTCACAACATTTTGTCCTAGTTTAGCCACAAATCAAGTATGTTTGTATATATGTATGCATAATGTAATAGGAAACACAAACGGTCTGTTCTCAGCAACTTGGGAATCTCAACTCTTTATCAAACCATACATAATATTGTTGTAGCATCGTAATCTTGCTCAACAAATAACTTCCGGCAGGCAATATAGTAATGAGTTCTTTCTCCCTCCTCATTTTTCATTAATCAGACATGAATTTAGTATGATTCTCAACAAAGTAACGAACAATAGGCTAGATAAATTAAATAACTCATAGTTGTTGCTTCAAAACAGAAAAGAAAAAAGAATTGAAGTGAATTACCTCCGGAAGTTGTGAGAAACAAGGAATGCAATTCTAGTACTCCGTATAGAATTGAAGTTCAGAAAGAAGTGAAAGAAGGGCTAGTTGATACAATATATATACATTTTACAATAACTTTTTTCCTATGCTTTTAATTTGAATTCATGTGATCAAGTTGATGAGCATAGCATTGCACTACTTTTTCAGAATCCACCTCCATTTCTGCAGGTTCTGACCAGGGCAGGATGCAAATTGTAGAGGAAAAATAAATGTACCAAGACTGTCATCTCTTAAAAGGAAAGCAACACTTCCACAAAGAGATAAAAAAAAAAAAAACTAACCTGTATCCTTGGCAAAAGAGACTGTGATGACATTGTGGCCGACATATTTGGAATCTGTAGACCATAAAATGAATAGCAACCCATAAACACCAGATATTACAGTTACCTTGAAGAGATTCTACACCTAGCTGAATTAAAAAGTTACTTTTATATTTGGCTCTTCTATATATTATAAAATGCTGAACAAAATGAAAAATCTTATATTTTGCTTTAAACAGATCCTACGCCTAGATGAATAAACTGTACAACTTGAACCAACTACTGACAAAAATAAAATACACCTTAAGTACAAATACTAATGAAGCATTTGGCAGCAGAAGATTGGATATCCCTAATCATTTACAAGAAACAAACCTCTTCAATTGCCAAGTGATGACATTGTCAACAAGAAGATAGAAAATCAATATTCTATATCCATCAAAACTCAAGTTACAGTATATCTTACCATCTGTGAATTCTGTGTTGTCTGAGCTGCATTAAACAATGCACTGTTAGCAGCGCCAGGAAACTGGCCTAGTTGACGGCTCATGGGATTTCCTTGACTGAGTTGGCTTTGCCCAATGCCAGGCTGAATATGACCAGAAGGCAACTGCCTTCCCTGAAACTGTTGAGCCCCCAGTGACTGCGAGAACTGCATCTGTTGCTGTCCATGTAACTGCAAAAAGAATAATATAGATAATTTTAACCACTGAATTGTGCATCAGATCAAATTCATATAAAGTGAAGTAATTATATTTCATTACCAACTTTACTACAGGTAGACTACTCTAGAGGGGTTAAATTCACTTCAACTCAAACGAGCTACTACTAGCAACCCCATTGTGTCGCTATATTGTATTAGTGGTAGCCTGGTATAACTAAAACGAAAGGAAGGTTGACGGGCCCCTAAATGCAATTTTTTTAGATCTCATGCATGGTATACAGCCAAGATACTGCACATTATAATACATCTGGACAAGAGAATCAAATTCAGTAGAGATAAATTACCGACTGAAACTTCTGCTGAGCAACCTGACCTGTCAAATCATGCAGCTGTGAAAGCTGATTCTGGAGAGTAAATACAAGAACAGAATGGTATCATTTTCATCAATAAAAGGCCCGGTTAAATCATGAGGAAGAATAACAAAAAACTTGAAAGCACGCTCCACTAACAGAAAAGCAAGAAGGCATGATTGAAGTATCAGCATTGGCAATACCTGTCCTAGACTTGACATTGCAGATTGCCTATATTGTTGTTGAGCAATAAGTTGCTGCTGGTGCTGGGGTAACTGCATCATTTTTTGCCTTTGCAGCTGCTGCTGTTGCTGCTGCTGCTGAAGTGCCTGTTGTTGAGGAGAGGGTGCATTCATATTTGTTCCTGACCTGGGAGAGCTGGCATAAGGCAGAGGAGATGCTGTTGCATTGTCCAAGGAAGCAGCAGGGGAAGGAGAAGCAACAGATCTTCCAATATGTTGTGCTCCAGAAGCCTTATTATCAATTAGAGTGAATGGCAAAGGCAAGTTCGAAAGATATGAAAGGTTAACAGACATAATTGAGAAGAAATGAAACGCACTATCAGGAAAAACACCAATAGCAGATGGATAAAATGACTGCTAAGAGTTACCTGTAACAAAGTGTTCTGACCAGCTATATTGGCAGGTTGTATTGGGTTGTTCTTTTGGTACATACCTGCAAAGAGGTGGTAAATTTGACATAGAAAAACTCAACCATGTATAAAACGGAGAGCTGGAGAGTGAATTAATACCAGATGGGTCAAAAGCTTGCATTCCATCACCCACATTTAGTACATCCACCAAATGCATTGGAAGAGGTGGCACTATCTGCCTCTGTTCTCCAGAGATTCTTAATCCTTCAGAGACATAAAAAAAATGAAACTATCCAAAGAAAATTATGGAATTCATATGCACAACCAAATGTTTTATGCGGCAAAAGCATTGCAGCAATTTGTGTCCGTCCACACAACAAGGTGTTCTCTAATACTTAAACCTCCCGCTATGTACCATCAGGTTTTATGAACAAAAGGGGAAGAAATCAAAGTGCACGCTACCATACCATGGCATACCTAAGTACCACAATTCCACCACTGGGCCACCCACCAAGCTTCAGCCCAGTTTAACTGATCACTATATCAGCAGCGCTTTCTTGCGTATATTAGTGATACTATCATTAGTACAATAGTATGCTTGCATCATCATCAATATTTTGGATGGCTATATGTCATGTGTCATAAGATTTACAATATGATCATGCATAGGATAGGATGGCTATTACTAGTTGTTATGATTAGGAAGATCAGACTCAAGGACTACCTTCTCCCTGGTTAACGGCGGCACGGAGTAAATTTTCTTGTTCCTGAATTTTGGCAGCCTGAGCCTTATCTAAAGTCGGAGTTATAGTTGGAGCTTGACGAACTCCAAAACCATATGCTTTGCGAGTGTCAGATAGAACTTTTTCGGCACTTTCACAGGCAGCAGCAATCATATCTATTCGTGTCTGCATTGAGGAAGATGTAAATTTCTGAAAAAAAAATAAAATAAAGGAAGAGCAACGGACTGAACTGGAGAAGAATTAATATATCAAAACCTTTAGTTTATCAATTTGTAAAGCTACAGGCAAATTTTGCATTCCCTGGAGCAACTGCTCTTTCTTAGAATTGTCATCCATCTCCATCTCAGGTAACAACTTTGAGGAGAGCATAACAGGAAGAACTACGAATCAAAGACCCATACCAGTTAGAGCTAACGAGAAAAAAATAGTAACATTGATTCTTCTATAAACTCATCATCATCAAGGACTAGGATAAGCTAAGAAGAGAAAACGCTCTGTACATACTTGTAGCATTTTCAGCATTAACATTCTTAGGAAGGACCACAAAAGCCTTGGAGACCTTTCTAATGTCTTCCACTATGTTAAAGAGCTCTAGATTCACCATAGAATACTGGCCCAGGATATCTTGCCTGTTGAACTCAACGAAAAGTATTATAATCAATATCAACATAAGCTAGCTGATTAATAGTAAGAGGGAGTAGGCAAAACGTAAAAAGGGAGACCATTTTGGGTTGGTATTGGTTCGAGCATAGGTGTCGAAGTCTTCAAGGATGCGAGAAATAGCTTTAAAGAGGCTAATTGCTCGTGTCCTAACGTGGTCAAGGTTGAGCTGATGCTGCACCGCGGAGTTGAGCCTTTCGACGGGAAGGGCGGCAGATGGGTGAGGCTGCTGCGTCTGATTTGAAATGACTCCTTCCATGCCTGCAGAATAAACTGTCGGGATAGCTATAGCAGCAGCAACAGCATCTTGAATTGAATAGGGAACAGAGCTTACTTGAAAGGAATCAGAGAGGAGAGACAATCTCTGGCCGCGAGAAGAAGAAGATTAGCGGTCTCTGCTACATTCCAAGGACGTCGGATCGGTAAGTAATGATCCCTCTGAGAAGACGGACGAAGGAATGACGTGAGAAAGAACTTTTTTCAATATAACTATTAATTACCTCAAACGGCAGCGACCTAGAGGGGGCGGAGTAGTGAAACGAGGGCAGGGCATGAACCGGTTTATGTCTGCATCGGTTTAGACATTTACCTTATTTTAAAAGGGTTAATTACTTAATTGGTTACACATGTTTCACCATTGTGCAGAATGGTTATACATGTTTCTAAGTGTTACTAATTGATTATTCCGTTAGTAAACCGTTAATTTTACCGTTAATTAATTTTTTTAACATATTATTGAATTGTGAAATGACTATTATGCCATTAGTGATATTGAAGAACCAGAATCATCTTGAAGAACAAGAATCGAATCGAAAAAAACTCAGAATCTGGTTTTGGGGTTCTTGAAGAAATTAGATTATGAATTCTTGAAGAACCCAGAAATTCGATTATGGGTTCTTCAATTCAATTCGGTGATGAAGAACAGCTTGGTTGATGAAGAACACGGCTTGATTGATAAAAATGGTCATTTTACGTATCTAAATAGTGACTTAACTATAATTTCTAACGGTAAACAGTAAAAAAATCAATTAGTCACATTTCAAAACCAATTAATCACATTTTGAAACATGTGTAATCATTCTGCACAATGGTGAAACATGTATAACCAATTAAGTAATTAACCCTATTTTAAATGAATGTAATAAATGTGTATCAAACCCATTAGTGAACAAGTTAGTTTTAGTGAACAAGGATTGGGCGGATTGTGATATTAGGTAAAACATATTAAATAATAATATATAAATATAAAAAAGGTTTTTAAAACGGAACGATTTTACCAATTTCAAACTGTTTTTTATGATTCGGTCGAACAACTTCATATTTTAGATAAAAATCATTTATTTTTTTAATCAGTTTGAAAAAGATGAGTTTGAATGTGGTATGGTTCAGTAACAATTTTTTTTTAAGTCTTAACTGGTGATGGACCCAGAGATCTGAACCAAAATGAAACTGAAAGAGAGTATAAGAAACATTTTTATATATTAAATCAAATATAATTAAGTTATAATTTACTGGTACTTTTTAAAAAAAAATGATAAATAGTATTATATTTAAACAAAAATATAAATCAAAACGGATATAGTAGCTAGTATGGATAAATCATTAAAAAAAATACAGAGTATACTTGTTTTGAAAATTAAATATCAAGATATCCAATTTGATTTTCAATTTACCAAAATATATCTATTTGTCGCGACTTCATTTGAAAAAAAAAGTTATGAATTGTATTCGAGTGGAAGTTGTTAGGGTTAAAAGACTACAGCGAATAATATTATAGGTTAATGGAAGTACATGCTCTAGAGATGATAAGTATTAGTGGATGGGTATGTTGGAAATTAGATCCGCTTACATCACTAGGTTTATCTAGCTTAGTTTGGATGAAATGCAAATATATCTCGTATCAAGATCACTGCGAGATTACTGAAGTGAGAATGAAGAATTTAGAGCAACATCTATCGATTATCGGGAAGACGACATTGACGAGAAGAAACGCGTAGGAAAGTTACTCTTCACTACAAAAGCGAACCGTTACGGCACAAAATTGCTACTAATTGGTCATTTGTCGTCACTAAAAGCTAGTGACAGTCAAAACCTTGTCATAATTGGACCCGTGGCTAAACGTTTTTCCGACGGCAATATGTCGTCACTTAAAAATTGTAAGTTACCACCACTATATACATTATAGGGTTAATAGTCAATATCCCCCTTAAAGTTTGGACCAAATTTAAGATTTCCCCTTAATGTTTAAAATTTTAAATTTTAGTTTTAATGTTTGGACAAAATGAAAAATCCTCAATTTCCGTTTAGTTCAGACAGAAACTCATCATATGCTTGGCGTATGCTTTTTTTTAAGCTTGAAATTACAAATTTACCCTCAATTACCCACACTTCTTCTTCATCATCTGCTTGGATTCGTTTCATCTCATCTGTTCTACAACATATATGTTCTACAACATATGACCAACATGTTCAAAGACATGGGGTTGTACAACAGATGACCAACAGTTGACCGCTTCCACCTCATTCTAGAACTCCATGTCTTTGAACATGTTGGTCATCTGTTGTAGAACAGATCTGTTGTAGAACAGATGAGATGAAACGAATCCAAGCAGATGAGGAAGAAGAAGTGTGGGTAATGGAGAGTAAATTTGTAATTTCAAGCTTAAAAAAAACACATATCAAGCACATGATGAGTTTCTGTCTGAACTAAACGGAAATTGGACGGAAATAGGAGATTTTTCATTTTGTCCAAACATTAGGACTAAAATTTAAAATTTTAAACATTAAGGGAAAATCTTAAATTTGGTCCAAACTTAAGGGGGACATTGACCATTAACCTTACATTATATTAACAACAACATAATTTGTTGTTACTAAACAATAAACATATGTCTTTAATGACATTAAGTTCATCATTCAAAATACTTGATAATTTCAGTTAATGTCGCAGCTAAACGCATGTATTTAGTGATAACAATTTTATCATTAAAAGCAATTTTATCACTAAATGATAAAATCATTTAGTGATAATATTAGTTAATAACGTTGCTAAACCAAAACTTTTTGTGGCAAAAACTACTGTTCAACACTAAATAGAAAAATTTGTTGAATGTTTTTATCAATTATCTTGATTTTGCGATATAATATGAACTACACAATATATATATATATATACATAACATATTATATTATTTATAAAAGTATGTATCTATATATATATATTAATTTGGCTAAGTTATGTAGAATTGTGACAAGTAAACTTTTTAAGACATTTTCTCATTTCTAATGTCAACTTTCATAACTTCTAATTTGTCCATGCTAAACATATAATTCTCACTCATATGTGTCATGCCATGTAACATAGTTTTAAAATCTTCCAAACTCTCTCATTCATTCTCCCAATAAGTCACAAAATTTCATTAATATCTTCTTGTTTTCTAAGTGCATTTATGATTTTTCTTAAATTTATTTTATTTACTAAATTTTATATTTTATGAAAAACAAGAAGATGTATAAATTAAATCTTTTTATTACAAGATAATTTAAGATGAAATTAAGGATTATTATGTATATTATATATCAATTTTATGAAAATAATAATTACATGTTAATTTTATGTAGATATTTATAATTATGTATAAAATTTAGGGTATGAAAAAATTATAATAATATTTTTAATATATTTTCTTCATACTTTTCTTAGAACTATTTTTATAAAATATCTTTGTTATATTCTATTAGAATCAACATATATTACAAAATTTAAAAATAATTTATATAATTTATAATTACTATAACTATTATGCATATATATACATATACACACACACACGCATATATATATATATATATATATATATATATTTATTTATTTAAATTTGTATTTAAAATTTGTATTTATTTAAAAATATATGAAAATAATAGATGTCATAAAATGATTTTTTAAAATTATTACTTAGCATCATATTCATAATTGGTTACATTTATTTTTATTATCTACTCATTTGTTTTCAAATATTTTTATAAAATATAAATAATTGTTATATTGTATAATATTATAAAAATAAAAATAAGTTTAACATTTTTTCATAAATATAATTAATTTTTATATTGTGTCATTGAATTAATATTAATTAAATCTACTTTAATAAGGTATAAATAATAATGTTATAAATGTATATTTATTATATTATTAATTTATAAACTATAATAACTTTTATATTGCGCAAAACGCGAATTAGTTTTCTAGTAAATGTTAATACACATCCAAATACTCAATTTACAATAAACAAAAAATTACAATAAAATGGACACTTTTTAGTAAAGAAATAAAATTACAATTTATTTGGCGAGAAAGAAGAAATAAACTACAGTTTATAATCCAACAAAAAACCAAGTGAACGGCACAAAAGAAAAAGTCGGAATGATGTTTCCCGGTGTTTTCGGTGTGTGAGTTGTTTCGTAACCAATTAGCTTGTTACCTACGAAGGGTTGACCGGTTCTGAGATAAGCAGATACGAAAGCAAATGTTCATCAAGTACGTCACTCACTCTAATGCATGCATACTATTCTTATGCGAATAGACACCGTGACTACTATAAATAACCTATTCTCAATCCACCATCAATCAACACACAACACAACATCTCTCAATATACACATACAAACAAAGAGAAAGAAAGAAACATAAGTTATACCAGGAAAATATGGAGAAATCATCTCAACAATCACATCCCGTGAAAGCTTTCGGATGGGCTGCTCAAAACAATTCTGGTGATCTCTCACCTTTCACATTCTCTCGAAGGTATTAACCTCTCGTTTCATTCCTGTTTCGTTAGTGAAGTTCATGTTTGCTCTTTAATGTGATTCATGAGAGAAAGAGCAAAACATATATATGAAGACTATATTACACACATTAATCAATATTCTTCTACTAACCTATTCTTATCAATTTATACTTTGGATCTTTAAAGGGCAACAAGGCAAAATGACGTGACATTCAAAGTTCTATATTGCGGAATATGTCATTCAGATCTCCATAGCATAAAAAACGAATGGGGAATGAGTAAATACCCGATGGTTCCAGGGTACGTATCCACTACACTATATACTGAAAAAGAATGAATACATTTCTAATTTTCTTATAATGTGTCTGTAAAGGCATGAGATTGTAGGAGAAGTGACAGAAGTTGGAGACAAGGTCACTAAGGTTAAGGTTGGAGACAAGGTTGGAGTTGGTTGCTTCGTGGGTTCCTGCCATTCTTGTGAAAGTTGTGCTGATAATCTTGAAAACTACTGCGAGAAGGCGGTCTTAACTTACAACAGCACATACTTCGATGGTACCCTCACCTATGGCGGTTACTCCGATATCATGGTTGCTGAGGAGCATTTCATTCTTCGAATTCCCGACAGCTTACCACTTGCTGGTGCAGCTCCTCTTCTTTGTGCTGGGATTACAGTTTACAGTCCCTTGAAATACTACGGACTTGATAAGCCAGGATTCCACCTTGGAGTGGTTGGGCTCGGTGGGCTCGGTCACATGGCTGTGAAGTTCGCTAAAGCCATGGGACTTAAGGTGACTGTTATTAGCACTTCTCCTAACAAAAAGAAGGAGGCCATGGACCGTCTTGGTGCTGATTCATTCTTGGTTAGCCGTGATCCCGACCAACTACAAGTAAGTGTTAACTACTAGATATATCTATCGTTGACACATTGTTGATGAGTATATGTTCTAACGTTTGTTTTTTGAATATAGTCTGCAACGAGCACACTGCATGGCATAATTGACACAGTGTCAGCTCCTCATGAATTATCACCACTATTGGGTCTTTTGAAGAACCACGGGAAGCTTGTTTTGGTCGGGGCACCGGATAAACCACTCGAGTTACCTGTATTTCCATTACTAATGGGTATGATTTTTCTAGTTATCCATCCATTATAAAGTCCTAAGTCCTAACTAACTAACTAGGTTCATTTTGTGTATGTTCAATAGAATAACGTGTATTCCAATGTGCATGAAACTGCAGGCAGGAAGATGGTGTCTGGCAGTGGAGCTGGAGGACTAAAAGAGACTCAAGAAATGTTAGATTTTGCTGCAAAACATAATATAACATCAGACATCGAGATCATTCCCATGGATTATGTCCACACCGCAATGGAACGCCTCGTCAAAGCTGATGTTCGATATCGATTCGTCATTGATATCGGGAACACATTGAAGTCAACCTCCTCCTAATTTAATTAAGCTCGGTTGAATTATGAGCTGAGACTCTTATTATTGCATATGCTGCATTTCAAGAGGTGTCAATTTGAGTATTTTCTACGTATATCATGTTTGTTTGTATGCTGTATTTTGGTCATGTTTTGTACTGAATAATGTCTCGTTCAGAACATACTCTTTGAATAAATAGTTTATCTAATGCTGCTAAGTATGCTCAACTCCCCCTTCCATTCAAATGCCACAACAATTAGCTCAAGTTTACATGTGAAAATCCATCTTGTTCCTGGGTTAAATGACCAATTCTGCAGAATTGCACTGGAAAGTATAAAAAAGATAGATCATAATCTTTATATATATATATATGTAAATTTGATTCATTGAAACACCATTAAGGCCGGGAAGAAGAAAACTACATAAAATTTTATATATACTAATATGACTTTTTTCGTACCTTCGGTAACAATATGAGAGATTATTGAATGCATTTGGAGTCGCTATTTAAATATAGAAATTTGTATAAATGAAATTTACTTGCTTTAACTAGAACATATCAAAAAAATTTGGAAGATAGAAGTTTCTTTAAAAAAAAAGTTTGAATATAATAATATTAGAGATTTTTTTTCCCAACAAATACTATTTAGAATTAAGAATGTGATTTTTGTTGAGCAAAAATGAAGTATTTGCCAACTGATTCCCACTTCTCGACGGTGACCGAATTCGTTAAAACAGCGACCGGACATGCAATGCTTCTGCTCTCTACAATTCCATCCTTCGCCACTGCCATGGTCAGTTCTGGTAGCTTAACTCTTTTAGGAAGCTTCATTGGTATTGGATTTGCTACCTTCTAAATTATATCGTATGCTCTTAGGAAAATTAAATTATTATATAAAAAGTGAGATAGAAATTTAGTTTAATCGGAATTATGCAGTTGTATGAGTGATAATTTAGTTGGAAGAGATTATGTAAGTTATAATTTGTTAAACTTTCGATGGGGTTTCTTGGATTGATCTGAAGTCGTGACGACACTTTCAGATTGAAACAATTTGGTGGTTCACCCAAACTTTCAATCGGATAAAAACAGAATATGTCTTAACTAGAACTTGAGAAGGAATGTGAGTGTTTGTGATGAATATTTTGGACCTCCCCCATTACCAATTTATAGTGTTTGCCACACCATTTGGAAGAGACACTATGCCCTTGGGAAGAAGTTTGCCGCCCAAGTCACCATGACTCTTCATTTGAATCTTGGCTCCAAATCATAAGAGCCCCTTCGGTTGCACCACTTCATTCGAAAATTTGGCTCCAAAACATAGGAACCCCTTGGGATGAGACTTGGTGCCAAAGTCATTGCACCATTTCAGTCTAAACTTTGGCTACAAAGTAAGTGTCCAAAAACCGGGAATTTTGAGTTAAAATGTTAAGTCATTAATTCCAAAAATTCAAATTTATAATGAATTTTTAGAATAGTAACTTTATCGAAAATAAATTTTTTTCCGACCCCAGCCAAAAGCAAGAGCCCATTGGACCCCACCTCTAGTACCCCGCCAAGGGGCGCTGCCTCTGGGCCCTTGCAAAGAAGGTGTTGCCCCGTTTGACCCTCATTGCCCTAAGGATGAAATTCCGATACAGTGAATTATAATATACTTAAATAAGTGTACATTATGCACCCTCCTAAATTATTTAATTAAATATTATAATCATATTGGTCAACTACTAAATCCAATTACACAAAATTTACAATATACCATTACCATTTAAGTTATTTTTCTATAGATTATATAAAGAAGAAAAATTGTAAAAAATAATGAAATATTTTATTCATCTCTATTGTCGATGTACATCAAGCCAACTCATCTATACGAATGGACACCAATGAATCACCAAATAATCGAATACGCAAAAGCACAAAGTATGAAACCCCCTCAAAAAATGTAAAAATAAATAAATTTTGAAGAAAATGGAAGAACAATATAATCAAGTAATATATCACAAAATGGCCTCAGAAAACAAGTCTACGCCATCAAGACGGTGGCGAACAAGACCGAGCTGAAAGCCACGAAAGCATTGGCGACGGTGGCGGGAGCGAAGCTGGGAGGAGGGGCTGTGGTCGGAGCATCTGATCCTGGGCCCTCCACGGTGGGAGGTGCCGGAGGGGAGGCAGTAGTCGGCGATGGTGTGGGAGATGAGGTAGAAGGAGCAGGTGATGGAGATGTTGTCGGGGTTGCTGTCGGGGCCGGTGATGGGGAAGGAGTTGCCACCGGTGATGGTACCTATATCAAAAAACCAAGTCAAAACCTCAATTTTTTGTAAAAATAAATCAATACTAACAAGTAAACATGAACATTATGCTTGTAACATACCGGTGCAGCGGTTGGTGTGTGTGTCGGAGGTGACACCGGAGATGGGGTGGATGAGGGTGGCGTTGGTATCGGCGATGGCGCCGGAGACTGAGCCAAGCATGATGTGGCCAGGAGGGCAAGGACGAAGAACACTTGAATGGATGCGGAAGCCATTGATGATCTCTTCAAATGCAAGGTGATCTCTTCAAATTTACACAAGAGGAGAGGGAGAGGGAGAGGGAGAGGGAGAGGGAGAGAGAGAGGATGTGTTGAGTCTGAAGAGAGACGGATGGAGAAATATATAGACGACGGAGGAGGAAGAGGCAACAGGGTGGCAGACAGAGACAGCAATGAATCCATAATAATAATGACCCACTTATTAATGAAATAAATAAATATGTTTTCTTTAATATATCTTAATCATAATCTCATCACATGCATTATTATGAATAATAATGCTTAGAATGTCATACTAGATATACGCGGATTGGATTGCGAAACATATTTTACTTGAGTTGTGTTTTTCGGATTGAGTGTCTTCACCACCAACCCTTTTACTTAGATGTATCTTTACGGATAACATTTTATACTCAAACTCGGTTATTTCTCTGGCTAGAATTAGCGTATGTTTCTTGGAAAAAGAAAAAAGATATACGCGGAGAAGGATCTTTTTTTTTTTTGACGCGGAGAAGGATCTGAGTCGTACCAAATAGTTGTTAATATTATAATAAATGTAAGAATGCGTCAAACATGTCACCTCCAATCTTTTCTAGTGTTCAAATAAAAAACCATTAAAAAAAAATGTATAATTGAAATTTATTTATTTTTTATCTATAAAAATTGTAAACTTAAGTCACACCTAGTTTCAATATTTTAAAGTGTAGATATTATTATTATTTTTTATATCATATTAACGGTGAATAATTCAAGTCCAATTCACCGATTAATATCTTGACCAACCAATTCGGTACGAAAGATGTTAGTTTACGTATCAGCATCCAGAAAAATACAGTACAGCTGCTACGGAGGAACCGGGCTTCACGGAAGCTGACACGTGTACCAACTGCCAACGCGGAGTTGTGGGTGACTTGAGGTTAAGTGGCGCGTCTCTTTCCAATTTTCAGATGCCGACCCGAATCCGCGGGAAGGAATCGTTTGACACGGCATGATTAGGTGACCTTCCCGATCACAACCTGGCTGTGGTTGGCACCGCCGTGTTAACCATTTCAAACCGCCCCACATTCTCTCTCTTGGTCGGTTACTTAGCATAATTTAATCAATATTAAAATATGCTTAACAAATTATTTTTTATGATTTAATATATTTGAAAATGGTAATAATAATTACTTTTTTTCCATAATAATTACTTTTGTTAAATTCTCTGTTATTCAGTTAAATATTTTTTAAAATTAACTAACTATTTTTTAAAATATTATAATAAAATTCTATAAACTTATATTAATTATATTAATGTTACGAAAAAGTTATGATTCGATTCAGACGGTATTGAAAGTTTTATGGTTTAGGTTCAAACACAGACAAAAAAAATTCAATTGAAACTCCAATTGGTTGGATCGCGTTCAGACGAGTCGATTAGGGCTCCAAAAGAGTCTCAATCGTCTATCTTCTAATCTGGATATGAATTTAAACCAGTAGGCTTGTTCATGAACCGATTCAGGGTTGAAACGGTTCAGAACTGAACTGGTCTGATATGTAAAAAATCAGTACTTTTTTATGTTTTTAAAAAAACTGGTCTGGTTTATGGAAAAAAGATTTGGTCTGGTTCGAACTGATTCAGAATCGGTTCGAACTGTTCTGATCTGTTATTTTTAATAACAATTTTGGTCTGGAAATAATCTGGTTCAAATTTAACCTAAACCAGCTGAAAATCCTGTCCAACACACTGAATCATCTGAAAAAATACTTAACCAACTGAAAAACACTGAACCGGCTGGGAAAACACTGAACCGGCTGAAAAAACACTGAACCGACTGAAAAATACATTGAACCGACTGAAAAATACACTGAACCGATTGAAAATCTGTTCCACAACCGACTGAAATCCTGTCCAACATCAACAGACGAGAGTCCAATATATCTCTAGGTTTGGTTTATTGCAGACATCTCTAGGTTTGGTTTAATTTCAGGCCGGTTTAGTTGATTTTGCTTCAAACCGGTTCTAAAATTATATAGGTTTAAAGTGGTTTGATTTAAATTTAAGTATAAACTAGTATAAAAAAAACGAGTCGAACCGATTCGAACTGAATTTTTTGTACTATTTTGAACTGGTCTATTTGAAGTCTAAAAGCACTACTTTGGTTTTGGAACTAGTTCAACCGAACCGGTTCGAACCAAAACAGTTTCAGACCAGACCAGCTCATCTGAACCGATTAATTTGAACAAACCTATAAACCAGGTCCCCACCTTTGGGCGACCTAGTCACTGTTCATACTCAAACTAGGGGACACCGATTGGGGCTTCACCCATTCATTTGGATTCGGTTTGGAGACCAAACGTGGGGCTTTTAGTCTAGGTCCAAACTCTGACTAGGTCATCGACCCTGTGCAACTTGGTCTGAGTTCGGACCTAAGCCAGGAGAACCCTCTATTAGTATAAGTATGTGAGATTTAATTGTAACTTTTAAAAAAATATTCAATTAATTTATAAAATAAAAAAGAATTTATCAAACAGACCGACCATTTAATAGTAACGGATGGATTGGTCCACTTTTGTTGAACCATTTTATCATCCCAATAGGCCCATACTCCTTTATTGTAGAATTACATGAACTTATATCATAGAACCAAAATATATTTTAGTAGTGGCAGTGCCGCAGTGGTAGCTAAGCTAACTAGTACTATACTGTGCCACGTGTCGTTTCGATTTCTAAGTGACAACCTACCTCCCCTTCAATGCCGCCATGTGAATGGAGTCCAGAACCAGAAGACATTGTTACGATTTCATGATCGCAAGGAGGTTGAAGATGATAATGTCAATGGCAGAATTCAGGCAAACACACTCCAGAAAACCCAGAATTCTGTGCCTCCATGGCATTGATCATCCAGAGAAGGCCTCAGTCTGTTCTTCAAAACCTAGATTTGGTCTTTCTTTATGCTCCCTATCCAGCAGAAGGTCCCTCCGGGAATCTTCGATCCGCCTTACTATGAGTGGTTTCAGAGTAATCAGGTCATCTATCTCTTCATTATCTGCTATAATAATCCAACATATCCTCTAGTAGATCTATTACAAACTACCTCATCCATCCAAACATCCTTTTTTTTCATATATTTTTACGGATAGGATGATTTTCTCGTATCGTGTAATGTAGGAATTTGTAGATAATGTAACTTTATGAAGACACATTTGGATTTTTTTATCACATCTTGCATCTAATAAAATGGAATCTAATTATTATTAGTTGAACTTTTTTTAGGGTATAAAGTATTTGTTAGTATAACTTCATTTCTTTTAACAAATGGCTACTAATCAATTTTACATAAAGTAGTTGCAATGTACTAGTTAGTTTCGTCTAATATTTTGTGAAATAATGACATGTGTTTGTCACGTATCAGTTAACAAATTGCATTTTTTTCTCAAAGTTTAGCTAGTAAACTGCAAGTTATCGCAAAAATCAATTAGCAATTGTGAACTTTTAAAAAAGTTTAGCTAACAAAATAAAGTAATATAATAAATAAAATGTAAATTTCAATTTAATAATAAATTAAACGGAATTAATAAATTGTAACTCTAAGTAATTTAATTTATTTAGAAAGAGTTAATTAATAAACTATTGATACATTTACCGTGTGTTTCTTTCATGGAATATGTGAAACAGATTTCGTATGAAGTTGTTTCTTTTGTTGAATTGGAAAATTTCGGAATACGGAATCATATCCTAGGGGTAGTAATACAAATTTCGTCCAAAAAACTCGGATTGCATATGGAGGGCGCGCTAGGAATACGGAATAGGAGGTAAACATACGAAACTACCTTCACCTATTTTATTATTAAAATACTAATTAAATAATTATTTAAAAAAATCAATTATTAATTAAATATATTATAAGTTTTATTATTCTTAATTTTTATAATTAATTAATTCAAGTTATTTGTATTATATATTATACATATGAAAGTAAAGACATATATATCATTTTAGCATATTTCATTCTATTTCCATTTATCATTCCACAAAACAAATATTGAAATTTCTTATTCCACTCAAATCCACCAACCAAACAACTTCATATCATTATCTCTTATTCTTATTCATTATTCCGTATTTTTTATTCAAATTTCAAATTCCGTGAAAGACACGTATTAACTCTTTATGATATTCATAATTATTTGGTGTATTCTCAAAAATGGTCCTTTTGACGGCTTTCTGGGATTTTCCCAGGTGAGTTCTTCTTATCCATTATTAGAGGAGCTAACCCTTTTATTTAAAACCTTTTATAAATTTAAATTTGTCGGTAAAAAGAACCCTATTGATTTCATTCTAATCGTAGGAAGCCACTCTAGCAGCAGCATTACAGGGAGTCACTCATCACCCTAACGGACATACTATCCCGGTGCTCGGTGAGATTTATTTTCATACCTTGTTCTCTTTTTTCCGCGGGGTTTTTAAAAGGGTCTATCAGAATGAAGAATATTTAAGATGTTTACTTTATATTTAAAATAATTCATACTCACAAAGTAATTAACTTGAAAAGGTTAAGATGTTGGTTATGAATATTTTTTTTTTTCATTTTCATGGTAGAAGACATCTAGTTAAGGAATGAAATGTTAAACCGTTACATCATATTACGATGGTTACACCATTTTATTTTCTCCAAGTTTGGCTCTAACAATATTATAAAAACATGTTAAATTAGCGTACTAAGCATGATTATTTGTACTAAGCACGATTATTGATAGTTAATACAAAATATATATACGTAATGTGTGTTAGGTTGGTTCGTTGCTAATTATATTTTTGACATATTAATACGAACATATATATTGATTGAATAAGTTGCATTGCGATTTTTCTGATCATCATCTCTTTTGATCTATGTAGATGAGGAGAGCCTTGCCAAAGTGCTTGGCTTCATTGAAAAGATAAAAGAGATTGCATATAAATCCTAATGAATGTTAAGATGAGTTAACAATATAGCAAATGTTTTCACTTACAAATTCAAACTTTTGAGACAGTTGGTTATGACGTATGTCTTAAGTCTCACATGATATCAGTGCGTGCAGGTTCAAATATTGAAAAAACAGAAAATAATGATATGTATTTGTTTGGATTATATGATATGGTCTGTTGTGGATGCATGTCGGAGTATATTACTTGAGACACAAGGAAACATGTATTATTTGCTGTGTTTGTTTCCTTTCTACCCTAGACCATTTTAAATTTCAATATTTTGCTTGAATAATATTATTTAGATTTATAATAAATTATTTATTATATAATTTATAAATAGAGTGCGTTAGTAATAATAATATATAACAATTATAAAATTCTCCATGCTACGACATAACATTTGACCAATTCCATCCATCCCGTCCTCGTCTCGTCCGTACACTTCGATTCCCCTGAATTACTGAGTTTTGACATGTAACCCTGGACCTGTTCTTCCACGTATTTATTTATTAATTTACAATTTATACTTTAACGACATGATAATACCATCGAATTTCGGTTTTGCAAGTTGACAAAAAAAACTGTATTAAATACGTCATTTACTCCTAAAGTTTACGTCGATTTTAATTTTTTTTTCTTAAAGTTCAAAGTCTCTTAATGTTTAGAAATGATGAAAAATTCTCCATTGTCAGATGCTCTTTCAGAGAAATAGTTTTCATCATTTCCAAACATGAGGAGAACTTTAAACTTAAATGAGAAATTTTAAAATCGGCCTAACGAGACAATGTTATATTTTACTAGAGATGTAAGTAAATTCATATTTATACATTTAATACGGGAAGTTGATTCGAGACGTCGATGAATAATGGAAAAAGATTCGTTTGAGCCTAAGGGAAGGAAGTTATTTAAGATACTGAAAAATGTCGGGAAGGAAAAGTTTTGGCGACGGACGGAGGAATCGGATGCTGTGACGCTCTCCCTTCCCATGGCAGAACATGAATGGGTTTCATTAATTCAGTTTTGTTATGTTTGAAAATTTTGCTTTGTTGCTTGATAGATTGGTAATAACATAACGCAACATTAACTCCTGAATGATTGACATAACAAGAGATGTGTTATATATAAGTATATAGCTATATGCATATAAAATACTATTTAAAAGTAAATACTTAATGCATTTACAAATTTTTTTACCGAAGTATACGTCAGTATAAAAATAAATATCAAAATATTCTCAATTTTAAAAAAAATCGCAAATTTTATTTAATTTAAAAATATATTTTTTATTCTCTCTTAATGACTGATCTCAATGAGAGAACGAGTCCGTAAATGATGTAGGAGAGAATAATGCAGTAGTGGGCTGCTCTCGGCCATGTGCAAATGAGATAAATGTTAGAAAATATCATAGAAATTAGGACTGATTATGGGTGGTCCGGTCCGGTCCTGAAGGCAAGACCGAAACCGAAAAATTGGTCTTACCTTTTGGAGGACCGAGATCGAGCTCGACCAAAAAAGCCTACCCGAGTCGGTCTTTCTTGACTAGGGCCGGTCTCGGTCCTGGACCGAATCTGCACAAAAAATAAAAAACTATGAGTTCACAGTATTCTTTAGTAAAAGGCGAAAGAATAGTTCACCTCTCAAAAAAACACTATGAACTCACTATATTCTTTAGCAAACTTATTAGGATGTAGCTTTTATAGAGATAGAAAACCTCCAAAATCCACATTTTTTTCGGTGTGGTATTATGAAAATCCCAAATCCACATTCACTCGGTTCAGACCGGTCCTAAACGGGCTTTTGGAAAAAAAAAACGAGTCCGGTCTTGAAGAAAAAAAACCATCCGCTCGGTCTCGGTCCTAGTCGAGCCTGTCTTGTCGGGAATTCGGTACTACAGTCCTTTTTTATCACCCCTAATAGAAATGATGATTTTGTCAATAAGTTTTCTTCAACACAATTTCCACCTTCGAATTCGCTGGTATATTTTTTAGGCACTCGTAAATGCATATATTTTGGTATTTTTTTTTTCATAACTGAAAATATTTTGATATATTTTTTTAGATTGAGGTATATTTCTGTAAAAATTTCTGCATTTACATATTTGCTTATGTTATTATTAATAACATTTATATTATATTTGCACTCATATATTTAAGCATTTTGTTATTTGCACAATTATTATTATTTTATTAATTTTTCCCCTTAAATATGTTAAAATGATAATTTTCACTTTTATCATATTTAATACTAAATCAAATTTAAAAATGCTATTTTTGATTAAATTTGAACAAAAAACAACATTTATTTATGAATTGAAGTTGAAACCAAAAATGCAAAAACACTATTATGAGTTTGAATTGAACTCATACATGTTGTTTTTGTCTTTTTGATGAATTTGAACCTAAAACAAATTTCTAGGATGAATTCGTACTTAAAAATGTTGTTCTTGGATGAATTCATACCTAGAATGACATTTGTTTCCTCGATTTCAACTAATAAATGTTGTAATGTGTTCTCAAATTCAATCAAAAACAACATTTCAAGTTTGAATACTTAACTCAAAAATGCATTTCTAGGTTCAATTCATACCAATTTTTTTTTTAAATTTTGATTCATAATTTATTTTGTGTTGAAGATGAATGCCAAATTTTCATTTTTCATAGAAAATAATAATATTTAACAAAAAAACTGGACAAGACACAAATAGTGATATAAATAACAATATTTGACAAATAAGTAGAAATAGAAAGAAAATTATAGTAAAACGAAAATTTTTTACGGAAGGATTTGTTTTTCTTCAAGATATTACTCGACAAATGCGCTTAGAGCCTCCGTCCAATACTCTCGAAAAAAAATAAAAAATCATATCCCAATAACCATACGAAGATCTTCTTATGCAATAATTTCTTTAATTAACTATTAGTATTATTCCTAAAAATTCCAATTTTCGTCATCATCTTCAGAAATCCTTGAGCAGCTTCCTGACCTGCTCCAGCGTCACGAACAGCACGACCGTGAAAGGCCCCTGCCTCGAAATAGTCGGTATGAACCCTTTGTAGAGCGCCAACGGTCCTTCCGCCTTAATCGTCTGGATCGCGCAGTCCATGGCGCCGGAGTACGGCGGGGCCTGGCCCTTCTCCACCTTCATGTTCATCACGCGCGTCTTGATGACATCCACCGGATTTGACGCCACCGACGCAACGAACCCCGCCGCAAAGCTTGCAGTCACGTGGGTCCCAAGGCCGTCGCGCATCAGATTCCTCTCCAAGATCGTTTCCTTGATCTGGTCGTAGGACGCAAGCTGCGACGCCGTCACGAGCATGGCACGGTTAATCGTCATGGAGGAGCCGCGCCAGAGGCTGGTAACCCCCTCGTCACGCGCCATCCGCGTGATGGCATCCACCACGCTTCGGTAGTTGCGCCGATCTGCAATAGGAAGTCTCCCATCGGCCTGCATCCGCACCATGGCTACATCGGCGGGATTCCCGACCGCTGCTCCGATTCCCCCAGCAATAAGTCCGGCGCCGATCTTCCGCATCAGAGGCATATTTCCTGTGGTGGGGTCGGTCCATTTCTGCTTGAGGATATCGTAGAGGCCCATGCGCGTGGTGGAGTAGAGCGTCTGACGAAGGACAGTGGCAGAAACACCGTTAAAGAGTCCCCTTACCCCTTCCTCCTGAACGATGCGGACTCCGATGGTGACCGGTCCGATGCGGGCCGGCGGTAGGACAGGAACAGCACGCGCCGCCTGGACAGTCGTCGTCTGGAAGGCCAGAGCGGGACGGACGGTGTGGACGTTGGGGTTGGGAGCGTGGTTCTCGCCCTGGAGCTGCATCCGGACCTTGATTAGGTCCAGCGGGTGGGTGGAGCAGCCGGCGACGATCGACGCAATGCCTCCTTCAACGAATCCCTTGACACCCATTTTTACAGAATCAATAACAGATCCAGAAATTCAAGGGGAGATAGAGAGTGGATCTAGAAAAGGAGAGCGATAAAGTAGCTGGGAGAGAATAAACGCCTCAGATGCACCAGTTGGAGCTAGGGTTCATCTCACTGGAGACCAGGAGATGAGAATGGAGGCCGAAGGCTGTGGAGGAAGAATGAGGAGCCGTGGGCCTCTGAGACATGAAACGCAATTGGTTTGGAAACCAGAGCGGAGAAAAGTTGAACTTATAGGGGAGGGAGGGAGGAGACCTGAAAGACGAAATAATAACCGGTGTATAGGGTTAAAAATGTAAATTAATAAATATTAATATTATTAAAGTAAAATGTTGACTCGGTTCGAGACATTTAAAAGCAAAAGAATAGATGCGGGTTTCCCTTCTCCGTCTAGAACAAGTTGTGAGTCTACGTGGACTTTTCTAGTTCCCATGGGTAATTGACAATATTTATTTGGATGGATGGAACCTCCCCCAGTCCAAATTTTACCTTTTTAGACCTGTTAATTTGAGGCTGATTATAGTAATTTTGAATTTCAAGCACAATTAGTGCAGAATTGCTTGTATCGAAAAAAACTTTTGATAAAATTTAAACTCGTTTTACTAATTAATTCAACTAATTTTGTTATTAATAAAGTAATTTGCCTATACTTTTTTTTTTTTTTACCAAAGAAATTCAAATTTCATTCAAACTCTGATCCCGTAATGTCCAAAATACAGATAGAAATAAAAGAAGGAGGATGTATTAACGTCCAGTTAATCGGACACATCCCCTGTCTGGATTTCCGTGCAATCCAGTTTGCGCATCTATTTGCGCTTCTTCGAACAAATTCCCATTTGACGATCGGGATTCTTCGTGCCGCATTTAGAATATCCTTGATAATGTGGTTAATCTCCCATCGACACTCTTCATCCGGCTTCTCTAGACCATGTATTAGTTCTTTAGCGTCCGACTCTATAATTACATGAGTCCATTTATTATACAAGGCTAGTTCCACCGCTTGTAAAATTGCTCTCGCCTCCGTCATGATGGCACTCCCGTCCCTCCCGGAAGTGTTCCGCCCGGCTATTACTTTTCCGCGCCAATCCCTCGCCACAACACCGGTACCCGCCTTTCCTGTTTTTGGGTCCCACGCTCCATCACAATTGAGCTTAATCGTCCCTATACCTGGTCGCCTCCATCTTGGTTGTCGAAGGTGCCCATTCGGTCCCGGAGCAATCGGTTCGTCTCGGGTCACCCTCCAACACTCCTCGGTTAGATCTCGTGCTGCCTCGATCACCTTATTTGGCATCGGGTCGGTCCCCTCGTATACTGCGCGACATCGTTCCTTCCATGTTTCCCACGTGAGGCACTCCGCTCGCAGTCGGTTCTTCTCTCCATCCGGACCCCCTTCAATTTCCATGCGCATGATATGATGGAGCCATTCCGTACGAGTCTCCTCCTCCATATGGTCCCATCTCAATCCCATTCCACCTAACCACACCCGCCTCGCCCAAGCACACTCGAACAACGCGTGGTTCACATCCTCCTCCTCCGTGCAAAACGAACATCTCGATGTCACGCCTATACCGCGCTGCACCAACATCTTGAAGACCGGTATTGCATTGTGACATGCCTGCCATAAAAAGGTTTTTACCTTTGGTGTGGATCGGCTCTGCCACAATTCCCTCCATGGTGGTTCGGGTCTCCTACTCGTTTGGTCCTGACCCCTATCTTCGGTCTGTGCGGCTCCCCGACCCACCTCTCTCAATTTTCTATAAACCATCTTGGGCGTGACCTTCCCTCCTCTCGACTCCGGCCATATCCACCTATCCTCCCCTTCTATTCTCCCAAGATAGATCGTATTGATCGCGCTCCGATCCATCTCCGAAATCTCAGTTTGTATCGGCTGGAGGTCCCATGCTCGGCACCCCGAATTGATGATCTGACTCACCCTCATGTTACCATCCACCGCGCCCTCCTCTCGCCGCTCTAGCCTCTGGTTCGGTCTCCCTGGTACCCACCGGTCATGGAAAATGCGGATGCTTTTTCCATTTCCGACTTGCCACATCCCGTGTTGTTGCATTATGTCTCGACCTTGCAATATGCTACTCCAAGCCCATGAGGGTCTTGCCCCCCCTCTTCGCCTCCTTCAAATCGCACCTCGGATAGTACAACCCTTTCATCAATTGTCCCCATAACGCATTTGGATTGTCGTTAAGTCGCGATGCCGTTTTTGTGAGCATCGCCTTGTTGAAGTCACACAGATCCCTGAAACCCAATCCTCCCAAATGTTTCGGCATGGATAATTTCTTCCAACTCACCCAATGCATGCTCCTTCTCTCATCTCGCCCATTCCACCAAAACCGTGCAATTAGACGAGCTATTTCCTCACACCATGTCTTAGGTAACTTGAATAGAGTCATTACATACATTGGAATTGCAGTTATCACTGCCTTTATCAGAACTTCCTTCCCGGCCTTATTTAGGAAGAGCGTTTTCCAACCATGTAATTTCCGCATCACTCTATCCCTTAGGTAGCTTAGGGCACTTCTTTTCGAACGCCCCCAATTAGTCGGAATTCCTAGGTAGTTCCCCGCATCTTCGACCGCCTCTATCCCAATTACCCCTTTGATCAGTTCTTTGGTCTCTTCCTTCACATTGGCCCCAAACTGTATACATGACTTTTGTAAATTCACACTTTGCCCCGATGCCTTGCCATACCTCTCGAGTAGTTTGCCTATACTAGTCATGTAACTATACTTAAATAGTACTATAGTCATTTCTGTAATTTGTTGTTTGTGTAAGTTATTAAATCAATTAAGTTTCGATGTTTAAATAAAAACAAAGTTTTGAATCCCATTGAGATAACATCTTAGAAAATGTGAAAATTTCACCTCTATAGATATCACCTATGAATATGAAAACTATACACTAATTAAAAAAACTATGCTTCTAGGTAAAAAAAACATAATGTGCAATTTCAGAAAATATTACAAGAAATTTATCACCTTATTTATACATTAAATCTCGCTACAAAAGACTGCATTATTCATTTAAGATATACAAGTTATGATGGTTTAACCTACAAGGATTAATGGAATCACTATAAGTAAAGAGTGTATTATTTAACGAATTTTTGACTGCCACAGAAAAGAGAATAAATAATATGAAATAAGAACAAAATATTATTTAATTGATTATTTAAAATGAAATAAAATACGAAATTTAATATTTATTTAGTAGAATAATATATGCAAAATTGAATGTGTATTACTTTAACACTATTTCAACCTATAAAAATATATTTTGATTGAGGAACTTTTATTTAAAAATGGTAAAGTTCAATCATGAAATTTATTCCATCTAAAATTATTTTTAAAAAAAATGCATTGTTCCCCACTAAATGGGAAAGTGTTCGTTAGTCAATGTTGATCAATAATGTAGGCGGAGGTTTCCTAGCAATAGAAGAGGACCATTATTAATACCGTACGCGGGATACCAGACTAGTTCAAATGATAATTACACAGAGATTAATTATGTCATTAATTAATTAAGGATAATTAAATATTATAATATTATTGGTCTGACTGTAATGGAAGAGACCATAGGCATAAGCATATTAAATTTGGCCACTAGCTTGAATATGACTGTCCCAACTTCAATGGAAGGGAAAGCTGAATAGGCTGGACATCCGTAACCGTGTCAACTCGGATAGTCACCTGCCTGCCGTCAACGTGCTGCAAGATGATTAGATGAAGGACTGATATTTAATATATAGAATAATAATAAAAAAAGAGTAAAATATGACTTTATTATTAATTCACACAATTCGAAAATCTGTTAATTTATTTATTTTGAAATCACTTTAATCATTTCAACAAATTTTCTAATTAAAATTAATACAATATATTTTTAAAATTGAAAAAAATAGTAAAATATTTTTTAAAATATCACAATCAAATCCTACAAAACATTTTTATATGATACAAATTAAGTATGGATTCGATTAAGACTTTATTGAGTCACGGTCAAAGGGATTAGAGTTGAATTTTTTACCCAAATCAACTCTAATTCAATCGGATTAGAACTTTATTATAATATAGAATTTTTCTTATTTAATAGTAAAAGTATTTTGTTACTTTTACACAATTTTTAAAATATATTTTATTAAATTTAAATAAAACATGGTTAAACATTAAGTAACGAAGTTTTTTTAAAAAAATATATGAAAAAAATTATGCTCAAACATTAAAATCGACCCTTGTGGGAAACAGGCCTTATAAGTCCGGTTGAGAGTTTAAACCAGTAGTCTGTTAAAAAGGATATATTTTGTGTTGGCGCCCCTTCTTCTCTGGGCTATAACTCACATGGAGCTCGGTCTTATACTGATGATTGATGAACTTGAGCGCCATTGATGGTCCAACAAGCTTTTCAATATATAAGAGAAAATCTGAAATGGCGCAAAGGCCCAAACTTGGTTCGTCCATGTCTGCAGCAATGACCATACACCCCGCCTACCATCACAACTGCCACAAGCTCCTCCTCAATCAATACCGGATTGCTTCGTGCCGACTCTTCGCTTCAATTGCGCGAGCACGCGCCGGCAGGACAATGGCTTCCTCCGGTGCTGGTGAATTCAACACAATCACCGAGAGGGTCAGATTCGATAAGGAGATCAAGAAGAGCAAATTCATCGCAATCGCTGGTCACGTCTCCGACGATCAATCTGCTCATTCCTTCCTCTCCCAGGTTTTCCATAATACAATCATTTTCAAGTAGTAGGTTCTTGATTCCTCAGATTATGGGACAATTTCTTGAAAGGAAAAATCCCCAATTCGTTTTTTTCTTAATTATTCGATTACTTTACTTAGCTTAGCTATCTGTTTTTTTTTTGTTGAACATTTAGGTCAGGGATCCTCGAGCTACCCATAATTGCTGGGCTTACAAGGTGATTACTTTCGCTTTCGAGACGAATTCCCTTTGAGCTTTGCAGGTAGATCGTTCTCTTATGGTAGCTGAGCTGAGTTCGGTCATTGGATAAACTTGTAGATTGGAGAGCAGTACAGGTCTAATGATGATGGTGAACCTTCAGGCACTGCAGGAAAGCCTATCTATACTGCAATTGCTTCCTCTGGAATAGATAGAGTAATGGTTGTTGTTATAAGGTAAAAAGCTTTATGAACGATATCATTTCGGCAATGCGTCTATGTTTCCACAAATAAAAAAAGTGTCAAATTTCAAATGTTGTTGAGTTAAAAAAATTTAATTGCTGCAAATGTCTTATAACGGAACCCCAATAAGTAGCTGCCACATCTGGTTTCATGGGAGGGTCTTGCAGCTACAGGTTTGAGAAATTGCTGAAAGTGATCAACCCTTCTTTAATCGTCTGCAAATATATCTCGTTCTTGATAGATTTTGAACTGGGTAACAGCTACTTTTGTAACATTGAATCCTGCTTTATCAAAATTTGAACGACTTGTCTTGTCTAGTTGAATTCCAGTGATCCACTCCTCTTGAAATCATAGATAGTATGTGGTTATGAAAGAAATGGTGCTACAAATTTTGCCAAAAAACGTGTTTTTCAGGAACTCCATCTGTCACACTTGTTCTTTAACTCAGTTATATACTACATTGTGTAGTATAGGGTTGATTTGATACCTTAAGCATCACAATATAGGTACTTTGGAGGCATCAAGCTCGGTACGGGTGGCCTTGTGAGGGCATACGGTGGAGTAGCAGCCGAATGCTTAAGAAATGCTCCAACCCATCTTGTCAAATCTAAAGTGCGACCACTGTTCCTAACTTACTGTGCTACTTGACAATGGTGGCTTTGGTCATGTCTAATGAACTCTTTTTTCTTTTCTGTAATGTAGCTGCGGATGGGCATTGAGATCTCTTTTGATCTTTTAGGAATTCTCTATCATCAGGTGTTTTTTCTCTTCATCCCTGAATTGAGCTGTTAAAACTTAAAATGCTGATCTGATCTGATCTTCCAAATTTTACAAAGCTGTCCATTTTTGGTCTGTGTTTTGCAGCTACAATCATTCGATGTGGAGGACATGAAACAGGATTATGATACTGGTAAAGAAAACACCTGTATGGTCACTTTCAAAGTCGAGTATGACCAGGTTGACAAATTGGAAGAAACCGTCCGTTCAAATTGTTGCCGTGACATTGTCTTCTACAAGCAATGACTCGAGATTCCTTCCATCAACTGAACTGATGAACAAAGAAGACAGCTTTGGCAACACATTGTCCCGTGCTTGGATCTGTCCCAGAACCATTGTCGAAGAACATAGATGATGCTGTGATCATTGATGAAGAAGATGATGAAATGGAATGGAACGGGTTAATATGAGATAGAAGTAAGTAGATGGCGTCTGCAAAGATATCTATCTGCCATTGTTGATTATATCTTGAAAGCTATTTTAAATTGAAGGAGCTGTAAATATAGACATCTTGGTGGTGTGACATATACTGCTAAGGTTTACATTTCAAGTTCTTGTCAATTTTTCATCAGTCAATACATGCTTATCTGTTTTTCCAGTTGAAACGTGAGTACCTGACCTTAATTCTTAAGGTTTGTTTGACCTAACCGATTCTTAGGGTTAGTGGGGACTTCATCGGAGTAGACACCAAATTGAATCTAAAGCAGATTAAGAGACAATTAAGGGAGGTTAAATAAGCCAAGATTATATTACTCATCAATAACCATCACTGTTAACTATTCATTGAACTGTTAATTAACTAACCACTGCACAATACTACTGTTCTTTCCTACTTCAGTCTTCTGTCCATTAGAACCCTGAAAAGTTAAAAAAGTTAGCTTTTTTCTTCCCCCAAATCCAATCCCATACTAGCTTAATGCAACGTATACTCCATCTCTAATTCCCTGAAGCACTGGTTGTTGCTGCTTCAGGATTGATTCTCACTCCTCTACCTGAAATTTTCTTTGCATTCCATGGAATTTTCTTAAAGTTCCTCTTTTTCGGAATTTCGGTGGATTGTTGTTCTTCTTTCTCTCCCATCTTTGGTTCGTCTTCTTCATCGGAAGAAATCACAACAATATTGTCATTGCCTTTCCGAACGCTGTCACCTTTCTTGTCCTTCTCCTCGTTCCGACGATTCTGGGAAGGAAAACGATCGTACTGAACAAGATACCCTTCCTCCGTCCCTCCACCTTCCCGATCCATGACCACCACGACCTCCGGCGGTGGAGGAGGGACGGGAACCGCATGGAAGGCCCGCCGGCAGGTCCGGCACAAAACGGCGAAATCTCGGTAACTCATCTCGTATTCGTACATGTAGTAACAGTACGGACAGACCGTATAGAACGTCGGCATTGCCTCTTTGTCGTACTGCGCCTTGGAGACTGGGTCCGACAGCACACGCCACGCGTCGGCGATGAAGCTCAGAGCTTCCTCGCAAAATGGGAACTTGTTTCTGGTGGGGTTCAGAAGGTTGAGAAGCTTCCGGAACTGGGTCCGCAGCTGGACGTCGTCAGTGGAAGCTGTTTTTTGGACTTGGAGGATGGAGTACCAGTCGCGGTGGCCATTCCTGAGGCGGCGGCCTGCAGCGATGAGAACATCGGCGATGGCGAGAATCTGGGCAGGTCCGGGGTGGTTGGGGTTGGACCTCTGAGCGGAGAGAGCTTGGAGGCGGCAGCTGGTGAAGTCACGGAGGGCAAGGTGGTGAGACGAGTAGCGGAGGAGAAGCACGGTGGCTGCGTCCTCTTCCACCATTGATGGCTGCCGCTTTTCGAAAGTTCTTGTGTACAAAAAAATCAGTGTAAAGATTTGGAAACTATATATATATATCCCATATAAATTGGACTGTTCCCCCTTATCCCTAACATTTAAAATTGAGAATAAAAAAATATATATGTAACATGTAAAAGTTATATTTTTTGTTGTTATTAGTTTTAGATGAAGTCTATTTGTTTCAGTCCAAAATTGTCGTTAACTTCTTACGTGCTATGCTCGTGACCTACATTTTAGTGTGAAATAACTAAAATGCCCATGTCATAGCAGTTATTCTACTATGTTCCTGCGTCTCCAATCTCCGACACCGCTGCAACTCCAGCCTCCGGCAATGCGGGAGACCCTTCGATAGTTTCTCCTCTTTCTCTTCTTCTACGGTTCTACCTCCCACCTCCCTACAATTCCGTTGCGTCTGATTTTGTCATCAGAGCCCATTGTCTCCTCGGTTTTCACCTCCATTCGACGTCTTCCAACTCGAAATCGCCGGTCAAAATTTCCGGCAATTCAACCAATCAGGTATGTCCAATCGAATTTGAAATGACAGCATGGAATGTTTCGTAATCTGTATCGATTCTAGGTCAATCTTATATGCTTTCATATTCGTTGTTGGTAAATAGCTTCACATTTATCTTGGTCAATTATATGCAGATGATGAATTTCGGAACGCAATATATCTATTTTTGTTATAAACCAAAGCGATAGAATATTAGGCATATGCAAATTGTTCATGAGCTTATCTTGTTTTAGCTACTTGCCTACTTTCCTGCGTTGAATACTGATGAATATATTATTAACCCCGGGAATTGGTGGAATAAGTGGATCTTACAATAGAAATTGCAGTGTCTGATGAAGACTGCACAAGCAATTTAGCTAGTATTTTTTTTTAAATTTCACACGCAAGGTAACGTAAGTAGCTAAGCTAGTTCTTCTTTCGAACCAACTGACACTTATCCAACGGTATCGCTCTTGCTTGGATGTAAGAGGTCTCGATATCGATTCTCGGCATGTACCAAGATTAATTTTTGGATGACCAAAAAAAAAATCATTCTTTCGACATTGTTGAATTATTTTACAGCTACAATCAACTATGTTCCATGATCCTTGTTTTTCCTTCTCAAACCTAAACTTAGACGCACTCAATATTTTGGCTCATACTAGAGGAGATCACTATCATAATAACGAAACACTCGATTTTGTCTTTCATCATCTCACTCACACTAAAAAAAACATTACATTTTCTTGAATTAGCATAAGTTAGTATTAAGACATACATCATTTTTGCAAAACCAAGTCGACGGTGACAAATTCGAAGACCATGTCGAATTTAATGGAGGGAAAATCCACCTCATCACCAACAAAGATAGTTGGGACTAAAAGCTCGTTGATGCTTCCCAGGATCAGAAGATCGTTGAAAGTCTCTTGCTTTATGAAGAACCCAGTGAGTTAGTTAACAAGACACTTGTTGCGGTAGAAATTAGGGATGACTGTGGATCTTCTTGGAGAAATGGAAGTTGGGAAGTGAACATGGAGAATTACGGTATATG
The DNA here is from genome assembly GCA_946814005.1 of Chamaenerion angustifolium. NCBI lineage: Eukaryota > Viridiplantae > Streptophyta > Magnoliopsida > Myrtales > Onagraceae > Chamaenerion > Chamaenerion angustifolium. Next base: position 2,886,468 of record OX328281.1, read on the forward strand.
AAGGTATTGACGGATTAGTTTGGAAGTTGGAATAAGAATGAAACTGTGGAATCGAGAGTTGGAGAAGTAAGAAACAGAGAGTGCTGCAATTGGAGGGAAATACAGGTAAGAGCAATTTAGAATTTTTTTTTATTAACTTTCAAATTAACAAAAAAACACACGTTTCATCTGAAACCTACAAAATGAAACATAATACATCACAAAACAGCCGTCCAAAACAAGTTGCATTACTGACAAATATATTACATTTTTTTTCATATTTGAAAAGACACTAAATTTTTTAGTGCATTTTCAAACACGCATAAATATGCCAAATCTCTAACAGTAACATATATGAACAGAATTTCTCACAATATATATATTTCTCACAAATTTAATTACATATTTAATTACTAGATAAGTTAATTTCTAAAGTGATTGTGAATAGATTGACACCGTTAATGCACCATCTTATATCATCTTTTCAAGTTAATTTTATTATGAGTCGTAAAGACATTAAAATATACTAATACATGAAGTATACTGAATCCCGTATTTAAACAGATGCTAGTACTAATATATATTTGCGGACTAATTATTTATTTAATTATAGTTCAAAATTATATTGTTTAATAATTTATGTTAAATTTAAACAATGTTTAATTCGTCCCTTTTTTTTTACGTTTAATGAACTAATTTATAAAGTATTTAGATATTATTTAATCATTCTTCATTTATTTAACGTGTTAAATATATTAATAGTGTTAAATATGTTAGTATACACCTACTTCATTGATTTGACAATTATATATATATAGACAAGAATATAACCCAAACCGAAATCCCAATCTCTTAATACAATCCATAGATGTGATGTGAATCCAGAAGAACTGAACTGATTTATTCATCCATCTTCCCTTCTTCTTCTTCTGATGAGGATTCAGTGATTGGGAAGATGTCTTTCAATAGTTCTGAAGAGAAGAAAGCCACTGCTCTATGTAATTGTCTCCAATCGATTCTGATTCATACAAAACAAAAGATTCCAAATAAGTAGAGACTCAGACCATTCGGGGTAAGGATCAGATGATGAACAGTGGTAGCACAGAGAATAAGTACAGATTTGAACAATTACAATATTGCAGATATGTTCAAATTTTATCTAACAGATAATATTGATCTCAAATTAGCTGCAATGGATTTCATACACTTTACTCAATCTTTTAATCATGAGGAATTAATTAATAAGATTTTTTTTGAAAATTTCAACATCAAACTTCAGTTGAAAGAAGCTTGGTTGTGAATCTTCATCGAGTAAAGGAGCAGCTGAACTGAAAAAACAGACCAATCCAACAGAAAAACTGAAACATGATAAAACCCTAAAAATGATTCATTCATATGGAAACACAAATGATTCATTCATATGGAAACACAAATGATTGCAGAGAGAACATGATCTTACCAGAAGAGAGCATATGTTGTTGGAGCTTCTCAAACACAGTCAAAAAATGGAGATTAGGATCCTCAGTCATCTCTTTGCTTTTTGGACGGTAGCAGGGAACAAGCACAGCAAAGCTATTATCGGCCTCCTCCCGTGCTTCATTTTCATCATCATCGGAATGGAAGTTTGGGCCATGAGGTTCGAGCCACCCAATAGACCAGTCTGAATCATCTGAATCAGATTCCGACAGGCAGACTCCATCTGCAGGAACCAACACGACATCGAACTCCTTGTCGATCCTATGTTCTTGACTTCGCCGCCATTTCTGTCTTGCCTTTCTGGACGAGGAAGCAACCTTCTTCTTTTTTCTTCCGTTCGGAAAAGGGAATTTCAGGACATCAGTGGATGATGAGGACCCGTTGGGTAAAGAAGGCTCTTTTTCTTTACCACTCCATGCCCATAGAGAGAAACGAGGTAAGGGAACAGACATTTTTCAAGATTTTACACTTAAGATGGTATTGAATGGTTAAATTTTGGAGCTTTGATTTTCTAACCACTAAAGATAAAAACTTTGAGCGACCCAGAATGTAAGAATTAAGAGAAATGAAACATGGAACGAACTGAATTGAATCCGACGAACAGATGCATCGATGATTTGTAATAAGAATGAACTTTTCATCAAGTAGTGCGCTGAATTTACTCACTTGAAGAAAGATTTGATTTTTAGAGAAGCATTTCAGTTAAGGAAAGATCCAAACAACAAAATCATATCTCAAAAACCGTAAAAAACGAATAGAACAGCGAAAAATCCCAAGAATCAAAATCTCGTTGCTCAGATATCAATATTCATCACTGGGAGTCCACATATGGAGGGATTCGACCAGAAAAATCGCGACTTTTTCGCCGAGCAGACAGAAACCAGTGGCTGCTTCCGGGTTATAGTCCAAGAAGGAGACTCTCGGACCCAATTGAGACCGTCCCTTCTCTTCTCTCAACCTCTCTTACACTCCCATTTCCAAGTCTTCAGTTTTAAAGGAAGAGGAAACCGAGTTGACAACTGTGTTCAGTTAGTTCTGGGTCTATATCGTGCTTCGGATGGTCCTTTGGATTCTACGATGTCGTCTCGCAGTGAACGGTTGAGATTTGCTGGTCGTGCAGATTCATACCGACGATCCTCTTTAATCATTTCTCAGCGATCGTCATTAATAATCATAAACTTTGTTGATTAATTAGTGTTTTTTTGGGTCAAATTTGATTAATTAGATATGAAGCATCAAACTATTGATCGTCTTTTTTTTATGGAAAATTAAAGATATATATATATAAATATATTCTTTTGAAGATTTGCAATTTTTAAATTTCGATATTATATTATCAACCATCCTTTTAGCAGCGTATTAACTTTCCGTCTAGGGAAAGGATGTCATCAAGTGATCAAAGGTCACTTTTTTATAGGATGGAAGTTAGGTATATGCATGCACTTCATAATTAGATGGAAATACTGATTTAGCGTTTCGTTTAATTTGAAATGGAATTTTTTTACTTTTGAATAAGTACAATTTGAGTGAAAATTATTTTAAAATTGAGGTGAATATGCTATAGATATTTCTCTCTCTCTCTCGATCGATGGAAGCCATACAACCCAGTTACATGTATATATATTAACTAAAAGTATTAGCCATAAAGCAAATTATAAGGAATAATAAAATAATAAAATGTTTAAATTAATTTTATGCAAATAATAAACTAATGTAATCAATGATTGAAAATGAAAGTTCCTTTTATAATCCCAAAAAAAGAATCACAGAACAAAGGCAAATTATAGAATTGAGAAAATTAGTAAAAAAAAAAATTGGCCGAAGAGAAAATTAGTAATTTAATTAGCATTATTAATGGGTAAAAGACTAAAAGCTGTTGATGCATGGAGATTGGAGATTATTTAAAGATCGGCCCCCTATTAATCAAATAATATTACTAACAAAACAACAACTTGTAGATGTTGCTTGAGTTGTAGATGTTACTACCCTCTCAACAACTTGTAGATGTTACTACCCTCTCAAGAAGGCGTCGGAACAAGATTGTACGCCTTAGTAAGGGCGACGGGAGGTGGATCGAGGGGGAAAGAAGGGTTAAGACGGAGCTGCACGGGTTTTATTCAGCGTTGTTTTCATCGGAGAGGGGAGACCCTCGGACTCCCACATATTTCGATCGGGTCCTAGATTGTGTCCCGGGAGTGATAACTGACGGTATGAATGATACAATTACTGCATTGGCATCCTTTGATGAAGTTAAGAGGGCATGTTTCCAGATGGGGGGATCAAAGGCACCAGGCCCGGATGGCTTCTCGGGCACGTTCTATCAAAAGAGTTGGGAAACGACCGGACCAGACTTGCTCAATCTGGTTAACGCGTTTCTTACAACAGGTATTATGCCATCATTTCTTAACCATACACACATTACCTTGATCCCTAAGATTGCTAATCCAGAGTCTGCCTCGGACTTTAGACCGATTAGCTTATGCAACTTTGGTTATAAAATTATTTCAAAGGTCTTGGCAAATAGATTAAAACCCTATTTGCATGATCTTGTCACCCCGTTCCAGAGTGCCTTTGTTTCAGGGAGACGTATTCAGGATAGCATTATTATTGCGCATGAGATGTTCCAATACCTCAAGACAAGAGGCAAGCCAAGAACGACCTCGGGCCGATCTGAGTGCGCACTCAAGATCGACATGCAGAAGGCATACGACCGGATTGAATGGGACTTTCTCCTAGAGAGCTTGAGGAGAAGGGGATTCAATGATAGGTGGATCTCTTGGATCAAAGCATGCATATCATCTGTCACTTACAGGGTCTTGGTTAATGGGAGCCAAACGGATGTAATCCGGCCTACGCGTGGTTTGAGACAGGGTGACCCTCTATCGCCTTATCTCTTTATTTTGGTTGATGATGTCCTATCCAGATTACTTGATGACCAGGTCTCTAAGGGGCTCTTAAGAGGTATCCGTCCAAAGAGGTCGTGTCCCGAGATTCAACACCTTTTCTTCGCGGATGACTCTCTACTGTTCCTAAAAGGCCCCCTAGCACTGGCTACCAACCTAAAGAATACGCTCGAGGAGTACTGCCACGCATCAGGACAGAAAATCAATTTCTCCAAGTCAACCCTATTCTTCAACTCGGGAGCACAACCGGATTATAAGAGACAAATATCCGATCTGTTTGGAGTGGTACATACGACAGACCCGGGATTCTACTTGGGGCTACCCACGGTTTGGGGACGCTCTAAGAAGGAGGCGCTGAACTACCTAAAGGAGAGGGTACGGGATAAAATTTTGTGTTGGAGGAACAAGTTCCTAAATCATGCGGGGAAGGAGGTACTGATTAAATCCGTCCTTAGTGCCATTCCTACATATGTCATGCACATTTTCAGGCTTCCGGTCACATGGTGTTGTGAGATCAATAGTCTCATCGCCAGATTCTGGTGGGGCTCCCGTGAGGGCAATAGGAAGATCCACTGGAGAAACTGGGACTCTATGACCACGTCTAAGGCGGAGGGGGGTTATGGATTCCGGGACATGAACATTTTTAACCGTGCTATTCTGGCGAACATGGCTACCCGCATTCTTCATGAACCGACCGCCTTATGGGTAAGAGTTATTAAGGGAATTTACTTCCCGAACACCTCATTCATGCAGGCGCACCACGGCAGTAGAGCTTCATGGGCATGGGCGAGCCTCTTGGAGGGAAGAGACACCATTCGCTCGGAGGGTGTTTGGGCGCTAGGGGATGGACGGTCGATAAGGCCGTTCGCTGACCCGTGGGTACCATCCGTCAGGGGCTACAGGATCCGACCAAGGCTTGATGAGGATCAGCCACCCTCGCCGAGGGTGGCAACTTGGATCGACCAGGCCAACAATTGTTGGGACGAGGTGCTGATCGCCGATGCTGTTCACCACGAGGACGTTCAAGCTGTCTTGCAGCTACAGATACCCATCAACAGAATAACTGACAGCTTCATGTGGCCACACGCCAAGTCCGGGGGCATCTCGGTCAAGTCGGCTTACCATACAATCCACAGCTCCATCGCACGGACTCGTACTATATCGACAACAACAACAGCTGCGCCGAACGGGAGGCCGAAGGTTTGGGCGGCTATTTGGGCGACCGACGTTTGGCCTAAGATCAAAGCGTTCACATGGAAGTTGGCAAACGATGTACTCCCGACTAGAGCCTCTCTTGCGAGAAGAGGCTTAGATATTGACTGCCTTTGCCCTATTTGTAATGTGATCGAGACTAGGGAACATATGTTATTTGCTTATCCTTGGGTGAAACAGGTTTGGTTGTTGTTCCTGGATAGGCAAGGGCTTGAGACGGGTATGCGATCGGTGGACGAATGGATAGACGGGGCAACGGATTTTGTGGGGGCTAGGGGTCGTGACAGGGCGAGACTTTGGCGCAAATCTATGGTCGTGGCGTGGGTCATATGGAAGTCAAGGTGCAAGCTCATGTTCGACAAAATCCAGCCATCGGTGCCCTCGATACATCAGGAGATTTCCCGGACCTTGGATGAATTGGGTTCTATGACTCGGCCGGAGAGGCGAACTGGACTCATACAGGCGTGGATTGGGCCACCCCCGGGGGTTATCAAGATAAACTGTGATGGGGCTTGGTCGACCACCACGCTTCGGGGAGGGTTCGGCATCATCGCGAGAGACACTACGGGACAGCTCCGAGGAGGAGCTTGCGGGGTCCGACTCGCAGGCTCGGTCGACGAGATTGAGGCCACGGCAGTGCTACATGCGGTCCACCTCGCCATCGACAAAAGGTGGCCGCGGATGATCATCGAGACGGATGCCATGAATATCATCAACCATATTCATGGGAGGGAGTTCGCCTGGAGATTGGATCCCATTTTGTCTAATGCAATTACTCTATCGGCCTCGATCGGGGAAATTGCTTGGGTTCATGTTCCACGGTCCGCAAACTCTTGCGCGGACTGGTTGGCGAAGAATGTTCTAGCGGGGTTGTGTCCAACGGATTGGGTGCTTGCACCACCAACCCCTTTACTTCGTTGTATTTTCACGGATAACATTTTGTATTCGAACTCGGTTTCTTATAGTGAATGATATGTGATGTTTTATTGGCCAAAAAAAAAAATTAGGCAACTAATTAGACTGGTTTCCAAATCTGTACAGGGGGCCTGATCAGGAGCCAATAATTTTCGTGGAGACACAGGTATTGACACGTGTGAATAGGTCAGCCGTTATTTGATGAGAAAGAGGAAATTATAATTACATATATACTATCAACGTTTCTGTAAAGCAAGAGATAAATGATTTTTAAAATGTGCTAGTGGACACACATCAACTGATCAACATGTTGAACGAACATGTCAGGGGTATTTTTAGCAAATAACATAAATTTGTGCAAACCTATGGGGGCAAAACACAATTTCCCCCTTGTAATATAGCAATGAATCTGTTCTTAATAATTTTCGCACCATTCAAGAATAGAAATATAAGGATCACATTTATTCTATGATGATTGAGGTAAATCAAATAAGAAACGTACACATCAGGACAGGATTATTGCGGTCCGCTCGAGCTTTTTCGTGCAAATTCTGTCAAGCCCTGCCTTAGAGCACTGAGGTTTATCCCATTATGCACCAGAATGCTTGTAGCACCCAAATTGGAGACCTGGAAATAAGATTGTTAATACGATGTATTGAATTTTTAGATATATACTAAATATGTACTTTTGAACAAAACTTGAAGCTGCATGAAAGGGGTTCTTAATCGGCTGAAAATATCAGAGTAATTGAAATTACAGCAATATAATTGGGATAAAACTTAACTGGTCCAATGTTCCTGTCTTCATCATCAAAGAAGAGCATTGAGCTATATGGTATACCAGTTCTCCTATGAATTCTCTGGAAATGGTCTGTTTTATGGGTCCAACTTGAAAAGATTTCCTGCATGATTACCATAAATCAGGGAAAACAACTCTGTAAGATAACCTAAATCTTTTCAAGTCAAGACAGGGCATGAACTAATCAAAGCAGTCCATTTGTATAACCTTGGGCAATTAACAAGTAAACATGCCATAATCGTACAACAACAACCAAAAAACATGGATTATACGGAAAGCAAATCCAACTCAGCCTGTTCAGACCTTTATATATATATATATATATATGGGTCTAAGAAGTTAGGAACATGCTAATGGTTAATAGAGAAATTTCGTAATGTATCGCAGACAGCAAACGTTGCAACTTTGTGCTTCCTTGAATAGGAAAGACATTTGAGATTTTACCGTTACTTATATTTTATTGGAAAACAGATGCAAGTTCTTGCACCTCGCAGAATTATAAGTTTGAATGCAATTCAAGTATTGCTTCCTCAGTTACTCACCGTGGCAACAAGCATGGATTTGATGCCCAATTTTTCAAGAAATGTTGTGGCTATATCAGAAGCTGGTGATCTTGAAGCAACAGCAATGTCGACTCCCTTGTCCTTGAGGGCATACAATATGCCCAAAGCCTGTGGATACACAGGTGGACTTTCGTCCTTATAGTAGCATTCACTGAAAAAAAAAATGGTATCAAAATCAACACTCTAAGTTGCTACATAGATTTCACTGTCCAGACATCAGAACGATTGAACGAGGCATGGGAAAGAAGTTCGAGAGAAAGTTCTGAGCAGGTTCGTACTTGGTTTTCAAATTTAAAGAAACGTGAGTATTGCCCATTCGCTTAGCTGCACGGATCAAAATCATTTTCTCACCATTACATCATGTGATCAAACAGCGTCCTGAGCACTCAATTTGATTGCTACAAGACCGAAGGGAGTTTTCTAGTAATCTAGTCCAACTACAATACAGTGTAATCTGAACATGAAAATAACAAACAGTAGCAGTAGCATCAACATCAACCCAATCCAATATTTCAACAAGAAAAATAACATATGGTCCATTTCTTGCCCAAGAACAACAACGATACATTGATCCTGATGCTGGTCAGAAAGAGTTGTTACTTGTTCACGGTAAGATCAATACCAGATGATACGCCCCAAATTAGCTCGCTATAACGATATATGGAAAAGAAAGTGAACCACAAATTCCCAGATTTTAGGGATCTCACAATTTCCTAGAAATATGCATTAAATTGATCGATCGAAAACTGCATCTATCAATCCGAAAGATACACACTGAAAGACCTTATGTACGCAAATGCATTAGCATAATAGTAACAGAGGAACTTCATGACTCAGGCTATACAGAGAGGGTTCATCAACGCCGTACCAGTAGTAAGGCCACAGCGTGTAGTCGAGATCGATAACGACGAGACGGGGAAGCTTCTGGAACTGCTCGATTACCTGGATCGCCTCGCTCTTCACCTTCTCCAAGTCTTCCATTTTCTTCTGGTCTGGAGTTTGACCAGAATGGCGCCAGAGCTTCGCAGGAAGAAGATTTCTCTGCGCTCAAAAAAAAGCCTAAAACGTCGTCGTTTGCATGGCTCAGTTTGTGGTGAGGGAGTCAATAGCTTTCTCCTTTTATGGACCCCACACTTTTTGGGCACTAGCAAACGTGGCAGATATTTAGCGGCTGGCCGCTTTTTTGTTGTTTTCCATTGTCATTTATTTTCTTTGGTCCTCCATTTTCTAATTTAATAAAAATAATAACCACTGCATGATTTAATATATATTTTGTTGGTTCGGGGATTGGGTCGCCCTTTAGTGGGAGTCCATTCTAATAAGCCCAGTATTGGATACTGACTCAAATTATTCCCTCTATATATATAAGGATGCTCAGAGTTGAAAAACCTAACAATGATGACAGTGATGCACTGTCGCCCTACAGTTTAGACGGAGGTAAGTAGCTGTGGAAACCTAGGTCACTGACCGTTAACCCGTGGCGTGACCTCCCATCCGGCAGACCGTGATTCCAACCTCAGGCAGATCCGCTTCCGCTAGGTCGATCGTTCAAGGAGGTAACTTAATTATGTTTAATATTGTGCCCTAAACGATTGCATGTTTCGTAGATTAATATCCAACATATTTATTTATTCAATTGAATGAGGTCGACCAAATAAAATGAACCACCTTCACAATATATAACTATTGCCACTCCTCATCAACTCATAACACAATTTCCTTCCTATATAGCACTCTGCTGCTACGTATCGAGACACCAAATCAACTCAGCCCTCTATCTCCCTTTTTATTCAACAAATTTTACAAGACACAGAAATAGGATTAGCCCCTAATAACTTATATTTTAACAGAACAACCTTCTAACGTGTGTTTGGTTTACGCACTGCACATACAGTCTGGTGCAGGGTACGTGTATATCGACTTCTTTGGCTTTCTTAACCGCAACTCCCCTTGTCTGTCCTCATGTCCTTCGATGATTGCATCCCGGAAATCCAACCAAGTCATGCTTTTGTTGAGGAAGAGTTGTCCGATCAATGCCATGTTCGGTCTTATGGTCTTTAAGTTATTGTATGTTCTGTGCCCCAACTGTACAGAAAGTTAACTTACTTGGTTTCAGGAGCAAGGCAAGACGCTTTCTATTGATAAAATTTGCATGCTTTTATAATCAACTCAACACAACGTTATTCAGACGCAGCAGTAAAATCTCTATTTCTTGATCTGTATCTCATTTCTTTAAGAAGACATAAATAACTCACCAAGGCATTATGCATGTTTCCAGGAGAAGCAGAGATGAAGACATCACTCTGCATACTGACGTAATAATCGACTGCAGCTAGAAGAGATGCCTTCCCTTTAATCAAGGCTCGTTCTTCTGATGAAGCGAGGCTATTCTTGCCCTCCATTCGAGGAAACAGATTTCTCAGTGCTGAAATCCTTGCTTCGCCACCATATACCTGGAAAAAAAAACTTTTCATATGATTTGGAATCAAAAGAAGAAAGAGACATTTTTTTCCCAAGTAAATACCAACCTTATGGGAGGCCAGATATAACCGGGTGCTGTTATCGAATCCCAATGCAGCAAGCAACAAACCAATCTCCTCTGGAGTCATTGGGCACCTTCCTTGGCTTCTCAACTCCTCATCTGTGAACTGAGAATTCAGAACCCTTCCTTGCCATATTCTTTGGCGGTATTTTGCTAGAGACAGCTTTTCAGCTTTGCCTCCACCAAAGTCACATGCAGAATGAGCAGCCATGTCCTGAAAATCATTCAATTCGGTGTCTGTAAGTTTCAACGCATAAAATTTGGAGCTTTGAAGAAATTGTTCAGTTCTCAAATAGGGTTTGGTGTGGTGTCTTACCTTATCAAACCGTAAATGCAGAGCAACGAATTTCCCAAGTCGTGAATCAGTGACTTGTTGAATGTAATTCGGTGATTCTACATCATTGGGACCATACCGAAGCCTATTCACAAGAGCATCTCCAAGAGCTCTAATGTGGGGAACAAAGGCCAATGCTTCAAAGTTGACTTTGCAGCGTAACCGTTGGATTTCCATCGGAACATTGTCAAATGTGAGACGGTGAGAGAATGGAGCAATCGCCGCAATACCATAGCTGTAAAAAATACAGAAAAAATTACATTTGTGATCTCGTAAACAAACCTTTACATTCTTCATAAGGTAAACAATTGGTTTTTTAACTAGTAAATAAACATTTTCATTCTTGACAGGGTAAAAAAAATAGCTTATTTTCTTTACCTAAAAATTATATAAAGGGGTAAGAATAGTAATTACTATTACTTACCCTTGAAGCACTGGTAAGACATTGTCCAGATACCAGTGGGCGGTAGCATGAACAGGTGCTGTCTTAATTCTAGTGGGTCGGACTGCCGTAGAGTAATACTCTCTTGTGCTCCAAGAGAAATCATCAGGAAGCTCTCTAACTATCGAGATATCATCTTCTAATGTGTTAATGAAGTGATCAACGTCAAATATATCCTCAAAGGAGCTGCAAATCAAATATTTGTATTTGCACTCATGTTAAATCTTAGGAAAAGAGTTTGATATTTTAATAAACCCACAAAACATAAGAACGAACTACCTTGAATCTTGCCAAACAGGGTTTACTTCAAGGTAAGGAACGACTAGTGAGGCGTTCAGTATTTTGGCAACTGCTACTGCATCACATATCTATGGATTCAATAAATAAGAACAATTTAAGAAACGATCCAAAGCTGTTTTAAGCAAGAAAAAATGGTAATGATTCTTGATTTAAGTGAAGGTACTAACCCCCATTCGTTGTTGGTTTAGACCTCCATCGAGGAACACTTGAAGATATCCTTCCGATTGCTCAGGTAACGCTATAAATAAGTATTATAGGTTAGTTTATTAGAAAGAACAAAAAATCTATTTGATTGAATTTTAGCAAAGATACTTACAAGGTCTACGGAGAGGACGAGCACATTGTCTCCAGTTTTTTTGAGGCAAAGGACTCCACAGTTCATATTGCTCGTCAGATGACTATACAAAAGTGAAATTAGATTACATTTCGGCATCTCTAAAACACAATATTCAACTCTACTTTTTATGAATTTTTCTGACAATATTCAATTTGAACTTACAGATTCACGTTGCACTGCGCTCTTGAACAGGCGCATGTGTCTGGGTTTCATAACATTTTCCTGCAGAGTGAGATTTTAACAAGGAGTTAAGACGAATCAACAAAATTGAAGTATGAGATCCAAGTCCCAAATAAGACTCACAGTCAGCTTTTTAAGAAAAATAAACTGGGGTTTAACTATTTCTTGCAACAGCATATAGATAACAGTAAACCCAGACGACTTTGTGGCATAGTTTCAACGAAATTTGCAGCAATTCAAAACTCAATAGATGGTGAGCCAATTATTTTGACAACTGATACGGCAACTAAACTCAATCGAGAACTACAGTTATTTCTGGTATGCAGCAAGAACTCGAATGACACAATAGTCAAATTTAGCATAACTTTATATTAATTAAAGGATGTTTCAATAGTCACAATCTCATCTCCTTCTTAGGGTTAATGTTCCAAACTGTGTAGCAAATCCAACAGAAACCAAGCCAAAAGAATACCCAGTCCATTTTCTTGCCTTTTTAGTTCTCCAAATTCTGATTACAAAAACTACGCCACTTGAATCGGAAAACATAATCAATACAAGGTAATGGAATTCCCGCACTAAAGCAATTGCTTATTCCAGGTATAAAGACAACAATCAATTTATATTACCCATCTCAGCAATTTCTGTTTTCCATCCAAAAAAGAATGACTGATCAACAAGGAATTAAATCCATACCGAGAAAATGGGAGGAGAAGACTCGACGGTTGTAGCGGAGAACGAACCCACCACGAACACGACGACGCCCAAGAGGCAGAAGAGTAAAGGTGCTGCTCCTCCATAACGCTTCATCACTTAAACCCCGCAACCCAGATCTAACTTCCACCCAGATGCCAGTACCATGAAAATGTAGGAGAATCGATGCAGAGGCAATAACCACCGCTGCAGCAGAAGAAGCAACCAAAAAGGACCCGTGTAGCGTTGCTGGCCTGTGTGGACAATCACTTCTTTCTAGCTGTTCTCTTCGCTTTTCGCTCCTTTTTCGATTTTTCTATTCAGCAATCAGTGTTCGAGCTGATGGAGGGGGATCGTCGAAGTTAAATGCACCAATTCACATGACAACTGTACGCTTTTGGAGTGCATTGATGGTGCCACAGAGTGAGTCGTTATCAGAAGCAATGGGGGCCGCTGTGGTGGAGACGCAAGTGATGGAGTAGATGGAGTGTAAACTGTAACGTATAATGAGTGTTAAGGCCTTGCCGTACCTTCAACTATTCTTCTTCTGTATGTACTCTGTTTTCAACTGTTCTACCATTCCCGTATGGACTTTCTCGGAATTTTTTTATTACTATTATTATTTAGCGGTTTGCTGTTATGCAATAAATATTTGTAATGAAAGTATTTTCATTAATCAAATTATTTAAAATAACTGTCTAACATTCACTAAACAGTTGCTTAATTACTCAAATAAATGTTTGGATAAAATACGACATTGATCCTTAAAGTTTACGCCGATTTTAAAATTCTCCCTTAAAGTTTAAAATTTCCTAATGTTTTGAAATGATAAAAAATTCCCCTAAAAGATACTTTTTCCGAGAGATTTTTCATCATTTTTTAATATTGAAAAACTTTAAACTTTAAGGGATAATTTTAAAATTAGCGTAAACTTTAAGGGACAATGTCGTATTTAAACCTAAACATTTTTTTAGAAATTAATGAGTTGGCCATATAAATTTTTTTATTTGTCAACATCGTAATCAATTGATGCTACATAGTGTCATAGTGGAAATATGTGCTTACACCACTTAATTGGGAATCGATTCGACGTACCGATAATGGTAAGCAATATAAATATACAACTAGTCGACATCAATAATTTATAAAATTCGTATTAAGTTGGTACAATTGAGAGTGATAATTTTAGACCTTCTCCGTAATCGTGAATGATCTATTTACAGCTGTGTTTGAGTTTAATGTTTTGTTTAAGTTGCGCGTTATTCTGACACGAATCGGTTCAACAAAATGAAACATATTTGTATTGTAAATCTGAATTTGCAAGTCAACTCGTAAAAATGAAATATACATTATGGGTAGTAGAGCTCGCATGAATCTACATATTGAGTAGCTGGACAGATTATTTTATTTTGGGTGAAAAAAAGGAATGAGCTAGTAGTGGTGACTTTAGTCCATCTCGCTACATAATGTCTGAAATATCTTGTTCGGGACTCGATGGAGTTTTTATACCTTGAACATGGGCTAGTAGTGGCGACTTTAGTCCATCCCGCTACATAATGTCCGAGATTTCTTGTTCGGGACTCGATGGAGTTTTTATACATTGAACAACCAGCGCAAGCACTGACCCCGTCAACGTAGCCCCATCGACAGACTAGAGTTGAGAGACCAACAGATGGACTCACAAATTCATACAGTAAAAAATCAAAATGAGCATAAATTATGCCAGTTGACTCATGAGCTTACAGTCGTGTTTAAATTTTCAAAATTAACTCTTCAATAGATTGTGTTATGAATAAATATATTTTAACATAATCCGTCTTTAATTATAAACATATGTTATACCTATTAATACCCTTACATAAGGTCGTATTTTGAGTGGGATTCATATTATGCTTGGATACTTCATATTTTCCATGTAATTAAATATTAGAGCTGTAAATATTCCCTTTAAATAAAATAAAATGAGTAGATTTAATATTCTTAAGAAATCTTCCCATTAAATTAAAGAATTTTTGTAGAATAAACTGTTTCAATATTTAGGCAAGGTATCATAATGAAGAATTTTGTAAGCCATTTACGATGCATCCAAAAATGTTGCTTGTATATTTGGTTACGAATTTTCTTGGTTCATAATAAGAATAGAAATTGGAGTGCAATAGATAACTAATTAATGGAGATAAATTAAAAAAATTATAGTATAATGGATATGTATGTAAAAAATATTTATATTTAATTAACAAAAATTAAACTAATAATTTAAAAGTATATTATATTTATATTTTTAATTGAAAAGTAAGACTCCAACGGTAAGTTGATTTTTTTCTTACCAAATTACATTTTTCTATAATTAAACTATTCCTTTTCCGGCCAATCAATACTACTTTTTTGTTCTGTAGAAAAAGATGCATATAGGGAATGGAAAAAGAAGAAAAAATCTTCCAAGTCACATGCGACCCGTTTGGGGCCCATAAAGATCCGTTGAACGTAGGGGTAGAGTGGTAATTTTCAGGATGCACCGACGTCGTAGTAATGTGGAATCAAGACTATGTTAACTTATTGACCCCCCCCCCCCAAAAAAAAAAAACAAACTTTACCAACTTAAAAAAAAAATTTGAATTTAGTTTTTCATTTTTGACTTTTGTTATGTATATTTTCGAAGTTGAGGTATGCATGATTTCCTAGTGTGTGGGTCCACACTCAAGACCCAATCGGGAAGTGGGGGGCGGTCTAGGTCAAAATTCAAACATGAGTCTCCTCGATTGAGATTCAATCAATTCCCGATTGAATCGAGACTCAATTGTAAAATGTAAAAAAATTTAGAATGGTTAAATTGTGATATTTTTTAAAAATTTATTTGTTATTTTTATAAAATTCTAAATTTATTCTGTTAAATTTGGATGAAAAAATGGATAAATAGATTACATTTGAATTTTTGCCAAATATGAAAGAATAAAATGTTACTATTTAAATTTTAAGCGGTAAACTTAAAATTTAACCAAATATTCAAGAGAAATGTGATATTTTACCTTTTGTTTTTATGTAATGAATGAGCTTGACTATTTAGGTGTGCGTTTGAAAAAACGTCGGCGTGTTATAAAAAAGATATCTTATAAGACAATCCAACATCTCTATTGGTTATAAGTTATTTCAATGATTAATCATATGGTAAATTATGACTGAATAGTTGAAACTTATATTGAACCGTTACTTATATTTTAAAAAGTTACTGATATGGCTACAAAGATTTTTTATATAAAAAATGACTAAAATATTATTTTTATTATCTTATTTTCATGTTCTTTGTCTTTAAATACTTTTTTCTCACCTAAACCTAAAATTTGATTTTAAACTCAGAATTATACGAATGAATGAAATAAAGTGGATTCTTATACCTAAGAATGAACTAAGCTCAAATTCTAACGATTATATTATATTAGAAAAAAAAATAACACTTTTCTTTCACAATTTTTTTTGTTAAGATCAATTGTATATAATGAGGCCATGAGATGTATATATCATCCATGTGAGGCGAGGTGTGTTGCACCATACCGTATTGATCAATAATTCGACGGATGGCCAAAAAAAATCAATAATTCGACCTAACAAACACCTGGCAAGAAAATAAATCAAACCTAGTGCATTTAGAGAGTGACTGATTTAATGACTATTGCTATAAGGATTTGATTTTTTTTTAAGTGGATTCAATCATTAAAAGTTTGATTTAATTTATTTTAATATCTGAAAAAATGAATAATAAATAAATATACTTACATATTTTAAAATAATTTAATATACGAATTTACCTAATACGATTTAAATTTTTAGAATTAATGAGGAGCGAACAAAATACTTGTTTGGATCCAACTATATGATAGAGTCCGGTAGGGTGTTTTTATTTATGATTAATCCAATAAATAATCTGTGACTTCATATATAAAAAATTTATCATCCAATAAAAAGTACATGTTAATAAAATTGTTTATATTTGTACTTCTAACAAATTGATTATATTACAATATCGTTGAATATTAACATGTTATATAAAATATATCATTGTTTTTTTTCGTGTGTTTATTTTATTTAATATATAATTGTATATTTCACTTTTATTATTATGAACTACATAGAAAACAATAAATTTATATAATATACTCTATTGCTTCACATTTATAATAATTTCCATACGGTATTTACTTTAAGGGATACAAGTGATGTTGATCATAAATATTTTTTAATTTCAAAACTCAAATTTGAGACCTCTAAACTCTAATTAAGAACTCTAATTAAGGAATGAAACGTTGAACTGCTACGTCATATTTTATATAACATGTTAATATTCAACATTATAGTAATATAATCAATTTGTTAGAAGAACAAATATAGATAATTTTATTAGCATGTACTTTTTATTGGATGATAAACTTTTTATATATGAAGTCCTAGATTATTTATTGGATTAATCATAAATAAAAAGATCCTACCGGACTCTATCATATAGTCGGTTCTAAATCACAAGTATTTTGTTCGTCCTATATATAATCATTCATTCTAAAAATTTAAATCGTATTAGGTAAATTCGTATATTAAATTATTCTAAAACATGTAATATATCTATTTAAATTCAATTTTCAAGATATTAACATAAATTAAATCAAACTTTCAATAATTGAATCCACTTAAAAAAACAAAACATATAATAATTATAGTAATACTCATTAAATCGGTCACTCTCTAAATGCACTACTATTGATTTTTGTCTTGCCATGTGTTTGTTAGGTCGAATTATTGATCAATACGGTATGGTGCAACACAACTCGCCCTACATGGATGATAAATCTCATGGCCTCATTATATACATAATTATTTTTATTTTGTTTCTAATATAATATATTCATTAGACTTCGAGTTTGGTTCATTGTTAGGAATAAGATACCACTTTATTTCGTATAATTGTGGGTTCAAATTGAGCAATAAGAGTTTGAAGCTAAAGAATATAAAAATAAGAGAAATAATATTTTAGTCATTTTTGGTATAAAGGATTTTTGTAATCGTTTAATTACATTTTGAAATATAAATAATTGTTTAACATAAGTTTCAACTATTTAATCACATATCTAAACATAAGTGACCATTGAGATAATTTAACATATGATTAATCATTGAAATCATTTATAAATAATAGAGAGGTTGGATTGTCTTATGAGATATCTTTCTTAGAACATGGCCGACATTTTTTTTCCTCCAAATACATGCCTAAATGTTAAGCTCATTTATTACATAAACAAAAGAATCTCAAGAATAATTCATTAAATTTTGAGTTTTCCTTTAAAGTTTAAATAATTAAATTTTATTATTTTATATTTGGCCAAAATTCGAATTTGCTCAATCTATCATTTTTTTAATCAAAATTTAATCAAATAAGTTTTGAAATTTGCAAAAATAAAAATTAATAATATTACAATTTAAGCTTTTCAATTTTTTTTTTACATGTTACAATTAAATCCAGATTGAGTCCCAATCGAGGAAGTTAGATTTAAATTTTGATCCAAACTGACCCGGCCCCGATTGGGGTTTGAGTCTGGACTCACACACTAGACAATTGTGTATACATCAACTTCGCAAAATATACGTAATAAAAATGAAATACTAAGTTGACGTAGTCTCATTGCTCTATGGCTAATTAACGTTAACAACTTAACATTCCTGATTCCACATAACAACAGTGTCGGTGCATCCTTAAAATTACCACTCTGCCCCTACGTCCAACGGATCTTTATGGCCCCCAAACAGGTCATTTCTAATTATCTTACACAATTAAAAAAAGAAAAAACTAATTTCAAAAATTAGAATTGATTTTAATTAAAAATATATATAAGTCATGCAGTTAGCTGTTTTAATAAGTAGAATTACGTTGTTGTATTTTTCCAGAATAGATAGGAATGATTTATCTCCTTTTCCTCAACCACTAGGTGGGTTTAGTTAGTAGACGCGTATCGACTATTATTAGGGCTGACGATGGTTAGGATATGATACGTGTATGACAAAGATTATAATCATATTATATTTTAAATTGCATACCATAACTATTATGGGTACAAAATATTTATTAACCACGGTTCTAACCGTGTACAAATATTTATTATCACACATGAAATGTAATGGAACATTATAAATGTTATATTAACAAATGCATAAAATTATTCAACATTAGCATCATTCAAAATTAACAATAATACAATTTAACATTAACATCATTCAATTACAGTTCACCCTGAAATTATACATTCGTGAAATCTAAAAGTGAAAATTATACTTATGTCATTAGTATTTATTAAGATATTATTATTACATTTATATAATAACCATGATTATAACCATGAGTATGACTAAGATATCATAATCATAACTATTACGGGTATAAAATTATCATCACTATAACCACACTGTATCATAATGGTACGATTAACCATATAAAAAAATAACGGTTATAACTATGGTTTTGAGTTTTTCACCGCAGCATTGTAAGATTGTTAACTATGAGTTTTTTAAGATTGTTAAAATTAACTTTCATTTTATATTAAAAATGAAATTATAATAAGGTATGAGATGTTTCTTAATTAATTTATTTAATTTGTAATATAAAAAATTATTATTTGCATAATTTATATTCATAAAATATAATATTATGTATTTTGGTATTGTATAAATTCTACTACATAAAATATATTTTACACAAAATTATAAATATACATGTGAAATAAAAGAATTAATTAAGATTTTGTAATTTATCTTGAGAATGAAAGAGAAAAATTGAAAGTTTTTAAAGTGATTTACATGACATTGCTACTCATGAATGAGAATTGTATGTTTGACATTGATCAGTTATAATTAATTAATTTGACATTAGGAGTAAGAAAATGCATCAAAAAACTTGTCACAATTGCATACAATTTAGTCAAATTAATATATATATATAGATGAAAAAAAACTCATAATTTATATAAAACTTAATAAATTTTTCAAATTAATAAATGCTATGATCCCAAACTACTAAAAATATAATCATATTTAAGAAAAATATGTAAAACATAAATTAAAATTAAGCTCAAATTCAATCTATAATTTTTAAAAATTTATTTTCATATATAAAAAAATGAAAATTATTTTAGATCCATAATAGAATACGATGTTATTGTATTTTTAAAAGTACTTTTTATTAAAGTTAATAAGAACTTTCACAAATAAATTTTTTGACAAACTGAAAATTAATGTAAAATACATTCAGCAATTCGTATTTAACCATTACTACATTCCTCTGATTCTACACGTAACCATGTACTTATGTACGATATCAAATATTTGTCTATCGTTAGAATAGGAGATTGTACCGACTCAATTAATGATGTGGACATCTAAACACTGAGAGATGATGACGGATCAGATGACATGAATGCATTCTAAATAAATAAAATATAAAAATATTGCAAGGAACCAACATACGTTAAAGATACTAAAATAATAGCATGTTTTGGTTGTAAGTGTATTGGGTGGACTCGAGATCATAAATCATTGGTTCGACCGGAAATCGAACTCCTATTCAGTTGGTTCAATCAAAATACTGAAATGCATGACGGCCCCGGTTGAACTGATGTTAACTGATTATTTTTTGAAAAATTGATCGGGTTTCGATTCTTTTTCGGTATTTTTTTTTTGTTAAACTGGATCGGTGCTTCAACTCAAAATATGACTAAAACTTCTCCGAGGTGGAGAGAGACTACGTCTTCTTCTCCGAGGTCCAGTTCATCGACGACAAAGACCTCAATGCCATCGACGCTATGTGGAGGCATCACATCGACGACAGGGTCGGGTACTCCGTGCATAAGAAGATTTGGGAGAAGACCAACAAAGACTTCTCTAACTTCTTTATCAAGGTGGGGTTCTAAGGTGGGGTGAATGAAGAGACTCGACACGGAGATGGAGCAGTACAATTACATGTCGTTCTGACAGAGTTTCAATGGGAACTCAACCGTTTTAATTAAAAGTAATTTCAAATTAGAATTGATTTTAATTAAAAAAAATATTAAGTCATGCATTAGACATTAGTTGACTTAATAAATAGAATAACAGTTTGTTTTTTCTTTAGAATAGTAGATAGGAATGATTTATCTCCTTTCCTCAACTACCCGGTGGGTTAGTAAGTAGACGCGCACGGACTATTAAATAAGTTTTCTTACACATAGAAACTATACAATACATTAATATTTGAATTAAATATTGAATTGTGAGTTGATTTTATATAAGTATATAATTTGTTAATTGATTTTTGGGTTAATTACTTAATTGGTTACACATGTTTGACCAATGTTCAGAATGGTTACACATGTTTCAAAATGTGATTAATTGGTTTTGCTATGTGACTAATTGGTTACACATGTTTTTCCCAATGTGATTAATTAGTTATTCCGTTAGTAAATCGTTAATTAATTTTTTTAACATATTATTGAATTGTGAAATGACTATTATACACTTAGTTGTATTGAAGAACACATGGAAGGATTGAAGAACCAGAATCGAATCAAATTCGATTTGATGTTCTTGAGAACCCAGAATTGCAATTCTGGATTCTTGAAGAACCCATAAATGTTGTTTCTGGGTTCTTCACATTGTGGGTAACATGTCGAACCTTTTAATCACGTTATTTCAAACAACAGTATCCATTTAATCACATTATAGAGAAATATGTATGCTCTTTTAATCACATTATAGAGAAACATGTATGACCATTTAATCACATTTGGTGATAACATATACTGCAGTACAGAACTTCAAGAACCCAGAATTGTTGTTTCTGGGTTCTTGAGAACCCAGAATCACAATTCTGGGTTCTTGAAACAACATTTATGGGTTCTTCGATTATTGTTCTTGAATATGATGATGTGTTCTTGAAGATGATTCTAGGGGTAATTACGTCATTTTACGTATCTTAATAGTGACTTAACTGTGATTTCTAACCGTGAATAGTAAAAAAATCAAATAGTCACATTTCAAAACCAATTAATCACATTTTGAAATATGTGTAACCATTCTGAACATTGGTCAAACATGTGTAACCAATTAAGTAATTAACCCTTGATTTTTTTATACTAATTTACTAACCGAACTTTTACTATTACGAAAGAAGGTAGCCCCGTCCATCATTTCGTTATCTTCAAAGGTAAATACTTTTAGAAGCTGATTTAAAAATAAAGAGCTGAAATTAATATAATAAAAATAGATATCAGACTTTATATAAAACTTAATAAATTCTTCAAAGTAATAAATGCTATGATCCCTAACTACGTACTAAAAGTATGTAAAACATAATTAAAATAAAAATAAAGTTAAATTTTAATCTGTAAATTTTAAGAATTTAATTATATATATACAAAATGAAGGTTATTTAGATTCATAATACGATATTATTTAATTTTTAAAAGTATTTTTTTATTATAAAGTTTATAAAAACTTTGACAAATAAAGCTTTTAGTACACACTAAAATTAATGTAAAATACATTTAGCAATTGGTGTTTAACCATTAATATTAATACATTTCTCTGGTTGTACAGTTGATTGAGACACGTACGATATCAAATATTTGTCTTTCGTTAAAATAGGATTGTACCACTCAATTAATGATGTGGACATCTAACAAGAGGTTGGGTCAGATGACATGAATGCATTCTAAAACTTGACCAAAAAAAAAAATGCATTCTAAATAAATAAAATATGAAAATATTGTTGGGAACCGATTTATTTAGGTCTATCTAAAATACTAGTTAAAATCATTGTTATCGTAATCGGACTGGACCGGCGGTTCGACCGGACATGTGTCCGGTTTGATTCAGCTAAAATATCGAAATACATATAAACAGTGTTTGAATCGGGTTGGACCGGATGGTTTTAAAAAAAAATCGACCGGTTTCCAGTTTTAATTTTTTTAGGGGTGGTTTAAATTTTTTGGGTGGTTTTCTTCGGTTCAACCGATAAATTTCTTCGTTTTAGAAGTTATTTTTAAAGTTTAGATTTATTGTGTTTGATTTTGAGATTATTGTGTTATGTATGTTCAAAGTTTGAGGTAATTATGTTGTGTTTGAGAGTAATGTGTATGTTTGAGACTATGTAGTTTGTGTGTGTTTGAAACTATCTAGTTTGAGTATATTATGTGTGTGTTTGAGACTATGTAGTTTGTAATTGTATTTTCATTTTTTGTTGCTTGTGAACAGTGAACCGTACGTCAAACCAAATCCGATCGGATTGGACCGACCAAACCGAGAATCAGTCCCCTCGCTTGTTCGAGGGCCGAGCCGGTTCTGATAACACTAGTTAAAGCTCTTCCATTGTCCATGTTTGAGGTGGAGTTGAGGTTATCATCGCCACCAAGTGGAATATTCGCTCTCCTCCATATGAAACGTAACGTCGTTAAGATGTCCTACTCGATATAAACACGTTGACTGGTTTGTGATTTGTCTTAATCATCATCAGGAAAGCGACAACAACTCCCAAACCAATAAGATCCCAAAGAAAGTGTCATGCCTTCAATGATGACGCCACGACCTGCTCGCTTACGTACACATGGAAATCAGTCGAATTCAATAGTCGACACCCCTAAAGATGAGCGTCACATTAACAGAACTGAAAATTCCTGAACCGTGACATAAGCTGAATAAATTATTGTTCCATTTGAAAGAAACTTATATGAAACTAATCAGATTATTCGACCTATCAAAATGCACTTAATACCTCAACTCTGTCGTCAAAAACAAATCATCGTCTTAACAAGCAAAACCACTTAAAACACAACGTCTACAAGTGACTCTAACTCATGAGTAGGGCAATATATGTTATATCAACTTTATAAATATTATATACATTTACCAAAAAAAAACTTTATAAATATATATATATCACCAAAAATGTATATTATTACTATTATATTCATACACATTACACATATTTCTTTTTAACGCTGAATTAAATTAAAATTTAGAAAAAGTTATCACATCCACCGCTCTTTTTGCAGTTGTTGTAGTCTTCCGGAAGACTCATAAGTCATATAACCAATCTTCAATAAATATCTAAGGCACACAACAGTCAACACAGATCTACAAGACAAAGTCAACACAAGAAATACGAAACAGAATCTACGATATTTATTGTATATGTTGGATAAGTTCAAATGTTAATTTTTAAAGATGTGTTTGAAGAGAACGAAAACTAAAATATCCAACGGATTTTAATTACTTTATATTCTTTCTAACCATTTTAGTTTTTGTTTTTATAAAAGTAAGTATAGAAAAAAAATATTTCGAAAAATAGATATACGCGCCCCGGGCAGCGCGTATTGACAATACGCACACCCCAGAGTGGCGCCTATTCATATGTGCGAACAAGAATTCTCTTCTTTTTTTTTTTAAAATAAATTTTGTTCCATAATGACGACTCAATGTTTAATTAAAAATAAAATTATGTATCTATTAAAAAAAATTTAAAAAATTTATAGTAAGTAGATATTTTAATTGCGCTTCAAATGATACAAAAAATATTAAATTTGGATTTACAGATTACCTGTACAGCATGCCGTAAGTTGAGATATGAAAATTTAACTTAAAAAATTATAACTCAGATATAATCCCAAACTCAACACCATTTATTCTACTTAGTAACGAAAGCTATTTTTTTTATGCCAATAAATAAAATCCAAGTAAAATATAGCCCGTCTACACTTGGGCCTTCATCTCCTTTCTCGAAAGAAAGCCCGTCCAATTCTCAAGCTTTCGGCCTTCTTCTCTCCACTTACCCTGCTTGGAGAATTCTCGATTCTCCCTTCTAGTAACATCTTCATCTTTCTTTCCAACAGACCGACTGAACTTGACGGAACCCTGGAAAAATAAAACCCTCCCGTCGGCACGCGGTTCCCGCCAGAACGAACTGTCTCCAGCTCCTTCTTAACTCCGACCACACAAAAATGGCCGCGCCACCACCGACTCTCGATGCCGATCCCTTCGCCTCAATCTTCTCCAATAAATCTACCCGTCTCTCTGATGACACCGTGTGCTATGCCATCTTCCCTGACTCTTCCATCTCCTCCTCGACCAGCACCACCGATCTCTCTCTCCATCTCCAGGCCCTCCGCCTCGACATCCTCTCCGCAGTCTCAGAGTTCACAGACACCTACATATGGCAACACGAGCCTTTCTCTCTCTCACTCTCCTCCGCATCCACTGCGGCTCCCCTCCACCTCGAAGGAAGCCTCCGCTACGGCGACAACCTGGAGGACGAGTGGTTTGTCGTCTTCCTTCTCTTCCATATCTCACGACACTTCTCTGAACTCTCAGTCCGCGTCTGGGACACTGACGGCGAGTTCCTCCTCATAGAAGCTGCCTTTCACCTCCCGCGCTGGATCAACCCTAACACCAGCACCAATCGCGTTTTCATCCGCCGTGGCGATCTGCATATAGTTCCTAAGCAGAAGGTTGCTTCTCCGACGATTATTGATTCCTTGAAGTTCGTTACTGGAAATGAGAATGAGTCGCGGGCAACTGAGGCTATCCAGTCTGCAATTAAGAGTCGGATTGCTGATTATCCAGGCAGGGCGAGACAGAATATGCACCGGGTTAGGGCTAGGATTCCGATAGCAGTAGCTCAGTTGCTCCGCCATGAACCTTGCCTCATTTCTGTTGCTGTGGAAGGATTCTATGATCGAGACATTGACACGATGAAATTTGCAGCTAAGATGGAGAAATTTCTACCTAAAGGCACAGGGGAAGAAATGGTGACTGCTGCAGTTACGATGCCAAGAACCATGTATGCTCAATTGGTTCAACAGACTTTTCAAGCGCCAAAGTGCTACCCTATGATGCCAAGTAGAAGCGTAGATGCTAAGGCCTTTGCAGAGGCTGAGCTGGGAATGAAGATTGCATGTGGGTTTGAGATGGCTTATCAGTCAAGGAATAAAGAAGGTGCTGAAGGGAGAGGAAGTGAGTGGGAGAAGTACAAGGAAACATTGGAGAACATTGGTTACTTTAATGGCTTGCTTCCTGGGTCAAAGGAATACAAAAGGTTGATGGAGAAGGCGCAGGAGTGTTTCAGGAAGAGCTCTGTGTTCTCAAGAACTAGGTAATTGACAATTTCTCCGTCTGCAAGTTTTTTCATTATTCCAATCTTTGAGCTCTTGTAGGACAGCTAGTTTAATATGATCTAAATGTGAAAACTAGGATTTTTAATGGCAGAACTACATTTCTTTTTAAGCTGAGATTGAGAAGTATGTAGAGCAGATAGATATTGGAGGCATAACAATATTTTAGATGTTTCAATAGAGGTTGAGGGAACACCAGTAAAAATTTATGGAGGCTAAAAGCCTAAAACTGTTAACTTAGTAAATTAAGAACTTTTTTTTGCATGTTAGTTTGATGTCAAAGTTGACAATCTCTACGTGTCCAGTGAAACATTAGGTGCTCCTATTAGACGCATTGACGAGATTCTAGCTTTGCGACCCTCCGTTGAAGACTTTACTTGTCAGGAGATTCCACCTTCTGATGATGATTCCTGGCTATACAATGGAGAAGATGAGTTGAACTCTGCTCTTCAAGAGCGACAAATGGAGATGGACCTTTACGACTCAAAACATAACAGGAAAGGCAATTCAACAAAAGCAACAAGTAGTGATCCTTCTTCCAGCTCTGCCAATGAGGATATCAATCTTGGTGATATAGCAAAGTCCATGCAGGCATTTGTTCAGAAGGTGTCAAGTTATAAAGGAGCTGAAGTTCCAGACAATAGGTTAGTACATGTTTCTTTATAACAAAAGCTTCCAAATTAACCTATTTTCTTCATTCCGAAGTTATTTAATTAAAGATATTGCAAATTTTGTGCTATCTTATGAGAATTGTGTAGTTAGTCAGATTCAGGCTAGAGATAAGACCTTGACTGAAGAGTTGATACATCCTTCCAACACATAGTAAGATGTTATATGATGGTTAAGTTCTGTATAAGCCTATACTGGTTACAAAATTCAAGAATCACTTAATGTGAGTCCTTTGGACTAATGTTAAAGACCTTTGTAGCTTTCTTAATTTAATTTGGATTTCGTAATGATTTTTTGATACATGCATGACTCCTTTGTCTTGAGTTAATCTACTCTAGATTAGCTGATAATTTTTATTCCAATTGAAATTGTGATGGAGTAAAACTGTGATGAGGGAACCCCTTTAAGATATTAAAAGGACCAAATGCTGCATAAGATAAGTTTCAAGTTGACATTTACCGGAGCATAAGCTGGAGAATCGGGCATAACATTGGATAATAGTAATTACTGGATAGACTGGAGAATTGAGTAGATTTCTAGTTTACATGGACTGCTTTATAGGTGTATATACTTATTCAATTGAATTTGTTAGGTCTTAGGTTCAGCGCATTGCGTGGTAACTTAGTACTATCTTTTGTAATGAATTTGCTTTTGTTATGCCCAAAAGTAAGAAATTATTGTCTTTCCTCCTCTCTTTTTTAGTGATATGAAAGAAGTGAACCTCGATGTGGACCAATTCATGCAAGATATGGAGTCGATAATGAGGCATCAAGGGACTAATGAGGAGGCAAGCAGTGATGCTGATACTGACGAAGGACTCTCAGATATGGATTTTGGTATGTTTATTATTGATGAGCTCATAAAAAATATTTTTGATGTATAAATTAATCGATGCCATGTATTTTTCTTGTCAAATCAAGATCACATGATTCAGTGTGTTCCTTGCGTTAACGTAAGTTGTTCTGTTGCAGATGAATCTGAAGAAGAGGGTGAAGAAGAAGATGAGAAAGACAATTTCATGAGCTCTTACACAGATGCTATGAGTAAGGAACTGAAGGCTTCCACACTTAATAAGAGCTTCGTCCGTGCAGACGAACCATCGTCCAATACAAATGAGGTTGGTACCTTTCACTCTCTAAACATTCTTCTATTTAACTATGGATACATTTCTTAATGATGGAGTGGCTTTATTGGTGGACAGAGTGTAACTTCTCCAAGCGAGAAGCAAGAAATGGAAGAGGATTTCAGTCCAGTGGATGTGGATGTTAACTTGGTGAAGAGCTTGCTCGATTCCTTCTCTTCCCAGGAGGGTCTCCCGGGTCCTGCATCGAACTTGCTCAGTCTCATGGGGGTTCATCTTCCACGCGAGAGTAAAGGAAAGTAATTGCGCTGTTTCACTCACTTGTTCAAAATTTTGACGGTAATGTTTTGTATGTTGTGTTGGTAAACTATGTCATTTCGAGTTGTCATTCAGTATCTGTAATCTTTGTACAAATACAAAACGAGAATCTATAATCCGGTAAAGCTTGGGGGATATAGATGTCTCAGTGGACCTAGATCAGAAGGCCTTGTCTAAGGCCCCCAGCCCATCAAGGGGGTTCAAACTCTACATTTTGAGGGTCCCATTCAGTTAGTCATGGGTACGACCTATATTTACCCATGTTTAAGTTCATAGACCAATTCAAATAGTCAAATAGATTGTGTTTTTTTCTTTTCTATACTGACTTGTGTTGAAAATTAAATATCAAAATAATACTTTTATTTTACAAATCTAGACCTATTTGTGAAGCCATTTGTGGGTTCATTTTTTGTTCCTTCCTGTTTAGGGTTGTTTGGTGATACGTTGATCTCACTGTACGTGTTCCACTGGTATCAGTATTACTCGTTGTATTAATTATTTTATTTTTATTGTTAACTATAAAATTCACTCAAAAAGTATGTTGCTAATATTTAGCAATCTATATAGTTAATTGAAATGTTGAAATTCTTTGTTAAATTTTTATGTATATATCTATTATTTTATAGAGATGATCGAAAAAAAAAATATTCTTAAAATGATTATTTCAATCATATATATAATATATATACATATTAAATTTTGAAAATTATTTTTGTTTAAAAATAGTATATAAATATTAAAATTAAAATTTTAACTAAATAAACTGCATTGGATTTCAACTATTTGATTAACTATGAAATTTGTTCCTTATCCTCAATTTTGTTCGAATCCTTTTTTTTTTCTTCCGAAAATGGAAAGTAGAATTCAAAGTTAAAGACTTACAGTACAATTGTTAAAAATTAGTTAAAAAATTGATAAGATCCTATTTTTTGAAAAACAATAAAATCAGACCGCACAAATGTTGGCACTAGTGTGATTTTAGTATTTAATTATTTAAATAAATTTACTTCCGATTATTTGATAACTAGAGTAATTATTTAATACTTGGCCTAGAAAAAAAAGAGTAACTGTTTAATAAATAGTTATTTCTAATAAATCCCTTTTTTCTTCGTTACTATTGAAAAATTCAATCAAATAATCACTTTTTAACACGCCAATTTGTCTCCGACTCTCGCCTCCCAATTTCCAAACGGCATGTGCTACGGTCAGGAAAGGCCATTCTCCAGAGACCAACCGGGCCCACTCGAGAATATACCTCCCGCCTCCAACGCCGAGGTGGACAATCTGAATCTCTATCTGGCCGAGACTGAGTCACAGATTGCCCGAGCCAGGGCCCGCCAAGCCGAACTCATCCGTCGCCTCGCCGAGATGAGACGCTTCGTCTCTGTCATGGAAATCCTCAACAGCTACCTCAAGCGCCGGTTCCGCGAACAGCAGCTACAGCGTCAGCGAGTCAATCGCATCTCCACTCCCTTGTCGTCTCGGAAGGTCTCTCTTTCCGTGGTTATGGAATCTTGCTAATAGGTCATTCCTTCCAAATCTGCGAGGAGAAGCCCTATTTTAGTCGAGACGTTGATGGAGTTCGTTGGATAGAATTACCTTTCATAATGTCATATTTCGATGCGTGCTTCCCCCAATTGGATTCTTGTTTAGGGCTTCCTGATAATCTTCTTTTCTGGGTAGTTTTTTCGTATGTATTTCTTTTGCATGATGTTCTAATAAGGGGGATTGTTAATTACAAGGTCAAGTTCATAATCTGAGGGATTTGCTGCTTTGATCATCCTACCTGAGCTCCCATTTCTGCATGGTGTTTGAACTAGTCTCTGGACATTGTTGCATTCAACTTGCTTGCTGCCACATGATTTTCCCTAGATGTCACGATTCTTCTGTTTCAATTATTAATTCTGCTCCTTGTGATTAGTCTGTATGATCTATTCCTACCTATCCTTAATACGGTCAATCAAACACGCTCTAAGGGAACTTCAAAGGATTGGGATGAGATTTCGGTTGGGGACTTTGATCTCTTTATATGGATTTAGAACATTTCACAGTCAATAATGAATGAGATTTTTTGTTGAATAGAGAGTAGAACAATAGAAACACGGATTTGATGAAATTCTTTCACTTGTATTTTTCATTTCAGTACAACATTGTCTATTATAGAGATTATAATAACTTTCTACTGTAACAACTAATTATTACATTTGACAATCTTGTGCTCTATGTTTGACAATCTGGTGCTCTACTGCTGCACCTTTCTGCTCCTTTTAACTGGTAAAGAATGTCACTTTGTTGACAATTTTATCACCTCATAGAAGATATTAAAAAAATAAAATCAAACAAAATGACGACGAATCTGCTTCTTTCTCTTTCAAACATGTTCAATTTGAGCAGGTTGGGAAGCAGAGGAATCGCAGTGGAAGGGTTCTGCAGCATATTGGCTTCATCTCCTTCAGAGGTACACTAAATCTCAAATCTTGATCCTTTCCACTACCATATCCAAGTACCATTTTTTATTTTGGCAGGAAAAGTAGGAGCAATTCTTGCTTATATACCTTTAGCTTTGACAGCCTCCATGTTGAACTTCATCTGGACCCTGATTATGACACTCCTCGGTCTATCAAATCTGCAGTACGGTCAGAATCAGACGGCAAATTTTAGGAATATGACAATAGTGGTGTCTCACTCTTCCTAGGTTTGTCGATCCCTACCTACTTCCAACAGTATCAACCTCAGACATTGTTCATACTTCCAAGTTACTTGATTCCTTATTCCACTGCATCGGATGGACCCATCTCGAACAAGTAAGTCCCTTTTAATGGCTCAGTAATTTTACCCAAGTAGTGCCCTTTAAGCACAAAGTGTGAATCATAGTTAAAAAAAAACTACATTTTTCAGTAAAAACGTTATTGAGTGAGATGGTCAACTGTTATCTGAAAGGAAATAATTTCATTTTTACTGCTCTGAGATTGTAATGTGTTTCTGGATTTACATATGAATATGTTTGCAGCTTCATTTTGCCATCAATGGGTTGATTATCGATGAACCTTGGACGGACATAATGAAGAGTTTTGATTACCCATGTCTATCAGAAGAAGACAAAAATAGACTAATTAAGAATTTATTAATTAGTATTAAATACATCACGTGAAAGACACGAGTGTGCACGTGCATCCCCGAAATAATCGCCAGCAGATTTTGAAATTAGGGAGATGCTGCGCACGTGCTACTTGGTCAAAGGTCAAAAGCAGTGATTGCACAACACCATTGCCATTGGCATTGGGTCTTATATAATATTCATTTGAATGTCCCCAAAAACAAATAATATATTCGACTATTTTAATCTTAAAATAGATATTTTTTTTTTTATAATTATGGATTAAAATAACTGCTATAGGTGACAATTAACCACCCAAGTTCAAAATACACAACCAAAATTAACTAACTTTAACCATTCGCGAAACAGAAAAGCCCACAGCGTCTTTCTGGAGCGCGATGATAGTTTCTTTCGGATGAGAGTTATGAATTTCAAACACATGTCTCTGATTGAGCGTCATACCCGCCATGATATCCGCTACTGCATTCGCTTCTCGAAAAATATGTCTGAACTTCATTCTTTCGAACTGCATCAATAGCTTCCTGCAATCCGCAATGATCGGCATTAGTTTTTGATTTGACATATTTTCATCAGAGATTACCTTATGGGCTAAGAGGGCGTCTGTCTCAAGGTGAATAGATTTTATTCTGAGTGTCTTTGCCAAAATCAGTCTGTCTCGGATAGCCCAACATTCCGCAGTGAGACTGTTTGAGCAACCCAAATTGATTGTATCATTTGACATTATAGATTGTTAAACTAATAAATGTCCTGTAATAAAGTCCTAGTTATGTGCTTGGCGTAGAACCACTAATCGAGTGGGAGTCGGAGTCATAGCGCGAGATAGCTCGGGTGAGGTTCGGGGTGGTCTAGCCGAAACCAGGGTGGGGGGCTCGGTTGAAGAGTTGGAGGCCGAAGCCGTTCTTGGAGCGGTTCGGTTAGCGATCGAGAACAGGTGGCCGCGGGTCATTATTGAATTCGATGCTTTAGCTGTCATTAATCACCTTCTTCGGAAGGATTTTTCTTGGAGGATAGAGCCAATTTTGTCAAACGTCATTACCTTAGCATCATCGCTAGGGGAAATTACGTGGGCTCATATCCCCAGATCCGCAAATGCGTGTGCGGACTGGATTGCTAAGAATGTGTTATCAGGGTTGTGTCCACCAGATTGAGTGTTTTCACCCCAACCCCTCTACTTAGATGTATTGTAGCGGATAATATCTTGTACTCAATCTCGTTTGTTATTTCGGATTAATATAGAATGTTGTTATTTGGAAAAAAAAAAAAAAAAGTTATGTGCTTTTTTAATTTAAATGTGATGAAAGTTGCAATAATGTAAATACATTATTTCGGTCTCGGTGTCATATTGTATCACATAACCGTCCACTGTGAAATTCTCGTTTAACTTTTTACCGACCATTTAAAATTTAGTTTATCTTCTAAGAATGAACCTGTTCTTTTACTGAACATTAATTTTTATATTTATATGTGTCAATAATGAAAGCGTTACTATTACTCAAAGAATTTGGCCAAAAAAAAAAACTATTACTCAAAGAAAATAATAAAATATTCTGACAATGAGATAAGAACGACGAGGGGGAGGGATTGGATTCCGACTCTCTCTTCCCTCTATCTCATTATCAGTCATCATTTGTGTTTTGTATTTATTCAGTTTGATGCAAATGGACATCGCACGATGAAGATAGAAACTATTTTTTTTTGTCATGTTATGCATGGATAGTAGGGCCGGTAATTCATGCGTGCTATCATGCATCATGACACGACATGACACGCACGATAATTCAACACGAAACACACGAAAATGTAATCGTGTTACATATATGACACGAACACGACACAAAATTTATTGTATCAACACAACATGAACACGAAAATATTAGTGGAAAATCGTAACACGATTTCACATTTTTACGAAAATAACACGATTTCACGTTTTCACGAAAATAACACGGTAACACGAAAATAATACGGTAACACGATTTCACGAAAATAACACGGTAACACAGTTCACGTTCGCACGATAACACAACCTAAATAACATAAACACGCCCCCTCAAAGGCAAACAACCGTGTTATCGTGTTTTGAGACCTAAACACTAACACGACACGAAAAAACAATCGTGTTATCGTACCATCAAAGGCAAACACGAACACGATTTTTTCGTGCGTGTTCATATCCTGTTATCGTGTCGTGAGTAAAAATTGCCAGCCCTAATGTTTAGGTATAGATAGATATAAATGAAATTTAACTGTTTTATAAAAGTTTATTCAATTTTATTTTTTAATACTTTTAAAGTTGTGGTGAAATGTAATTAGAGTTTTTCCATTTCATATTTTTAATAAAAATATGATATTAAAATTCAGATTTTTTGTCTAAATTTCCTAATTTTGCTCTATTTTTGATAATTTTTTACAACAATATTTTTTCTATAATATGAATCAATCACATATTAATCCATTAATTTCCATTTAAATTTGACGAAAATAACATTGTATTAGAACTACAAAAGTATATATATATATATAGTAAAAATTGGAAGAAAAAAAACAGCAGTTTCACTTAAGGGTGATAAAAAAATCAGTTTAGTCGAATCATAACTTATATTTTTTTGGCGGTTTTGAATCTGTTTGAACAAATTTT
Organism: Chamaenerion angustifolium; assembly: GCA_946814005.1. Lineage (NCBI taxonomy): Eukaryota > Viridiplantae > Streptophyta > Magnoliopsida > Myrtales > Onagraceae > Chamaenerion > Chamaenerion angustifolium. The sequence continues at coordinate 2,920,139 of OX328281.1, forward strand.
TTTTTTGCAATGAAACAGTACATTTAGCAAAAAATAGCTCAAATCAACTTTGAACCAAGTTAAAAAAATATCTAATATTTGAGTAGAAATATGAAATAGTTAAAAATTTATGAAAGTGAATCATACTTTTAGGTTGGCCAAAAAAAAAAATCATACTTTTATTAATTTATATGTAATTTACGGTTTTCGAACTATACTTATTTTATCGCAAATATCTATTCTCTGTTTTATTCTACTGTAACATCTCACTAAAATTCATAATTATTTTTCATTTTTCATACAATTATTATATAAATGATGCAAACGTAATAACATCCTTTCAACGTTGGACAGAATTTACCCTAATCAGTAACAAAGTTGGAGGATGAAGTAGAATGCGATGACAAGTTAAGGACAAATCTATAAAATAGCACAACTCTGGGGACGAATTGGAAACCGGACTAAAGAAAAAATAGTACACGTGTCGATATCCAGAGAACCCAACGAAAGGCCACGTCCCCGTAATTAAGGATTCAAAGGGTTTAGTTTAGTGTGTCAGGCCCCCTATTCTATTGGGCGGGTCCAAATTAATTAATCGTAATTAACAAAAATAACTATATATTTGCTTACATTTCCACCGTCCCTAACAAATTTACATTGGATTCGATTCTGGGACAAAAGTGTTTATTGACCAAATGGGAGTTACTTTCTAGATATGTATGTATAGGAAATATCTACGTACATGTATACGTATACATACACAGACACATATATATATATATATAACAAAGAGTCGAGCTAGGGTTTTGAGTGGGATATTATTATATATATTAGTAATTAACCTTAAAAACGGGAGAGATTCTTCCGAACCCGACACTTCCTGTTTCCTCGGCCATTGGTCTCGCACTTAGATGTGGTCGTTCTCGTCCTGTAGCAGCTGCTGCCTGCTATAGCCTTAGCCGTTCATTAGCTTCATGGTCTTCCACTAGTGTGATTCATTCAACACACATTGCTAGCTTTATCAATGTGTTGTCGTCATCATAATAAATACTTGAGAATACCAATTACTAAGATTGTAGGGTTACTTTAATAACTAATTAATGATAATGAACATTATAATATTTTGTTACTTTATATAGATATATATAATTGCTTTTATAATTAGGATCATGAGCGTATTTTAAAAACAAATTAATATGATATTTTTAGTGATTCATTCATTTTTAAGAATCATTATTTTTTTATTAGTTGAACAAATTAAATTTGGGTAACATTATAGGTTGAAGGAATATATATTTGTTTGGATTTGGGGGAAATTATATATATAGTTTTGCTGTAGTTAATGTTTTATGTATATACTTTGTCATCAATACATCCCATTGACTTATATATTATATGTAGTCGATAGCCTCTTAAAAGTGACATGCAAATAAAAGATGAACGTAATGATACGTTCCATTAGGGTTCCTTGGTTCCAAACGATCGAATATTAGGTATCATAACACAATATTTATGATAAAATTGTGCTAATAATTTTAAGTACATTTTTGAAATTTTTTTACTATTTAATTAAGTTTAGTTTAATAGATTGTCAAATTACATTAAAAACCTAACAAAAGGGTTTCATAGTTTTAATTATGAGAAATTCATAATTTTAATATTTTCTTAAAAAATATGCATGTGAACATATAACTTATTAAGTTTATACAACAATGTGATAACTTACCATAAAATAAACATGTATGTCAAATTATTTATCGTGTTCGTAAGTATAACATGATAAATTTATTGTGTGTTTTCATATAATACGTAGTGACGTATGCGCAATGTAAATTCGTTGAGATTAACTCACATAAATTTTATCTATATTATATTTGTATTATTATAAGTTAATGGTTAAAATGGGTAGATTTTGGTGGTCGTTCCATAAGCTATGTAAGTATATTTCTTTCCCTTACTTGATGTACGTCCGAAATGGTCGTTGAGTTGTCGACACATTTGTAGGAATGAATGAATTACTATTATCGCAATAAATTACTATTATATATATAAACTCTTATGTCCAGTTCTTTTCGCGGAAAATTCATGGAATTCGACTTACGAATTTTGTAAGAAGTTGCTCTTTTCACTTAATTGAAAAAATATGTAGAGCGATGTAAGAATTTGTAAAAATGAACGATAAGGGATCTGGATTCCATTTGCCAAAGTCTGTTTTGCCTTCATTACATTTCGTTTATTCCTAAAATACCCTCATTCTTATTCATTTACGTTCTCTGATTCCTTCCTTCATCCTTCGATCCTTCTATTCCTTCCGTCATCCTTCAAACCCAGAATTGTGTTCTAGGTTCGAATAGAACCGAAAATCGGTTTCTGTTCGAACCCAGGATATGGGTTATGGGGTTCGAATCTTCAATGTATATGTTTGGTTTGTTGTTATTGGTTATGTGTTCTTGTTCAAATATTTGGGTCGAGATCGGGACATGACGCAATGAGGACGATGATTGTAGGTGTATGGTCAATTGATTGTACGTGTATAGTCATTTGTAATGGTCGAGATCGGCACATAAGACAATGAGACAGTTATATTGTAACTACATTCTTGATTGTAATTAACTATTTTATCTTAATTAGTTAACCGTATTAATTAATTAAAACAAATAAATTAAAAGTTTTTTAAATTATTAATTAATTATATTTGAGTTTTGATTATTCTTAATTTTTAAAATTAATTAATACAAATTATATGTATTATATACTATACATATACAAGGATGGTCAAATATGTCATTTTACCACATTCTATTCCATTTTCATATACAATTTCACCAAAGAAACAACATAATTCCTTATTCCATTCCATTCCACCAAAGAAACAACTAAGGTTTTAATGAACAAACCTACTAGAAATAACTTCATATTCTTATCACATATTCCTTCTTTTATGTTCCTATTCCCTATTCCGTGAAAGAAACGCTCCGTTATGCTTGTAATATTTGAAAGAAGTAGTTATTTCAGTTAAATTTTTGAAATGATGCATCAAATACAGTTAACTTATAGTGTTTTTTTTAAACTAATCCTAATAATATTTTAAAAAAAATGTGTCTAAATTAACTATGTTTTTTTTAAAAGAACCAATCTTAGGTTGCGGTTCTAAAGATTATGTCAATCGAGCACCCATTGGGCAGGGATGTAGCCATGTTAGGTCTAGGGGAACATGTCCCCCTCAACTTTTAATTTTGTATAAATTTAATCCTAAAAATACAATATTTTTTAATTTAGACTTTTTAAATTATATATTTGCGCCAATTATTATTTTTTATTTAACTATTTATAATTACTCTAATATTTATCTCACTGAATAATTTTCTTGGCTTGCTCGACTTATGCGGTACTAAAGGCAGCAAACTCGAATGGTGCAATAAATCACTTTATCTAACTATTAACATTTTGCAAATTTTCTATTTTGCAATCTTTAATGCTAATATGATGTGTGTGTTTGGAAATGAAACATCTTTAGGGCAACATTCATTGTCCCTCCAGTTCTACTTTGCTAATAAAAGTACAAATTATTAGCTATTCTTAAAAAATATAATATTTTTCAAAATATTATTTAATTAGTTGTTAATATTTTTTTCTCCGCCTGGTAATAAATTCTTTATTTCCATTCAAATAATCCGAACATAGAGAGTTAAGTCAAATCATTTGACAAAAACTGACAATATGGCTAATAGTCACATGTTTGACATGATATTATTCAGAAACCATTGACTTTATTAAATAAAAAAAATAACTATATGATTCTAAGTTATAAGTTATAACGCTCTTTACAAGAAGTATATATATATATATATAAATAATAATAATAATATATATATTAAGTTATTAACTACTGTTATAATCATAATTATAAATTAAATACTATAAGTGTAATTATTACTATAATAGATAGAAAATTAACCACATAACTACACAATATATAATGATATTAATTACATAAAAAATAATAATAATTATTATTTTTTAAAATTTTCATCACACCATTGTTAGACATAAGTGTAAGTGTAACAATGTAATCCTACAATGTATTTATTTGTAGTATAATATTAACATTCCTAAGTTAACCAAGTAATTTGAATCCACGAGTGGACTTTAAATTAGGGATGATCATGGGCGGTCCGGTCCGGTCCTGAAGGCAAGATCGAGACCGAAATTTCGGTCTTGCCTTCTGGAGAACCGAGACCGATCTCGAACAAAAAAACCCGTTCGAGTCGGTCTTTCTTGACTCGGACCGGTCTCGGACCTGGACCGAATCTACACCTAAAAAAGAAAAAAAAACTATGAATTCACGGTATTTTTTAGTAAAAGGCGAATGAATAGTTCACCTCTCAAACAAACACTATGAACTCTCTATATTCTTTAGTAAATTTATCAAGATGCACCTTTTATAGAGATAGAAAACCTCCAAAATTCACATTATTTTCGGTGTGGTATTATGAAAATCTCAAATACACATACATTCGGTCTGGGCCGGTCCTAAACGGGCTTTCGGGAAAAAAAACCCGAGACCGAGACCGACCTTGAAGAAAAAAACCCGCACGTTCGGTCTCGGTCCTAGTCGGTCTCGGTCCTAGTCGGGCCGGTCTTGTCGGGAATTCGGTCCTCCAGTCTTTTTTGATCACCCCTACATTAAATTAGATTTTAGGCTATGATTGATTTGTAACCCTTGTGTGTATTGATTGTATAAATATTATGAATATTAATAAAATCATCGTATTAAATCTACGAAAATACGAATATATATGATAACTTTATCGTATTATAATTATAAATACGATGATGTTACACAATTATTCTTGCCTACTTATTTTGTGTTTAATTATTTAGTGTAATCAATTTAACAAATCATTATTGTAAAATTATCAAGTTTGAAAAGTTAAACTAGACTAGTTCAAAAAAGTAATAAAAACTTCGTCATCAATACAACTTTATCATATTATTGTCTCTATTGGTATTGTAATAAGTAAACATAAATTCAATACAAAAATCACATCTTATTTAGTCTCATCGTCTTATCACTTTGTTATATATTTTAACAAATATGATTATTTTTTTTCATTATTCGTGTTCTTATTATAATAATGTGTCAATATTACAAATTAAAGTGAATTTATATTACAAATATTTCATAAGCTTTTATTATCACAATTCAAACGGACCGTCTCCTGATGAAACCCCGTAATTACAGACCTACCCAATCTCCGGTTCTTTCGCGACTCTCAGAGCGTCGTCTCCGTTATTTCAGACAAAATTTCTTCCACGCAGAGCAAAAACAACAATCCTTGTCTCTTCCCTCCACTATTTTATTATTATTATCATTAATTAATTAATTTTTTTTTTTTTTTGGCCAATAAACTTCATTCATTCAAACGATAACCGGGTTTTCACCCGAGAAGAAAATATTATCCGTTACAATACAATTAAGTAAAGGGGTCGGGGGTGAAGACACCCAATCCGAGGGACACGACCCCGCCAAAACACTCTTCGCTATCCAATCCGCACAAACATTTGCGGATCGTGGGACATGCTCCCATGAGACCTCCCTAACCGATGAAGCTAGTGAAACCGCATTAGACAAAATGGGCGCAATTCTCCAAGCAAAGTCTCGTCCATGAATGTGGTTGATCACACTCATAGCATCCGTCTCTATGACCACCTTCGGCCACCTCATCTCGACCGCCAGTTTTACCGCGTGGAAAACCGCTTGAGCTTCGATCTCGTCTACCGATCCCGCACAAACAACCTCCGCTTTGCCTCCTAGGACGTTTCCTCCATAGTCCCGCGCCAATACACCGAAGCCGCCCCTAAGAGTCGTACCACACCAAGCGCCATCACAATTAATCTTTACCGTACCTTGGTTTGGTCCTATCCACGCCCGAACAAGCCGATTGTCAAGTCTCGCGGGTTGCGTAGGCGTCATCTCGTTGAGCGTCCGATTGATCTCCATTAGGACAGCCGTGGTAGAGGGTTGTATGTTTTCGTAGACGAGCTTACACCTTGTTTTCCACACAACCCAGCAAACCACCATTAGACGTCTCCAAACCTCCGATCTATCCCTCCTTGTGAGTCCCCTTGTTGACGTTTCATGAACAAGCCATTGATCCATCGAACGTATACCCCTTGCCAGACCCGACCTATCCACATGGTGACACCAGACCTGATATGCCCAAGGGCATTCAAACATCATATGCTCTCGTGACTCAACGACATTACACAAAGGGCACAAACAGTCGAGTAACACCCCCCTCCGCGCTAAAGAAGCTCTCGTGGGTAGTGCATCGTTTGCTAATTTCCAAATGAACGCCTTGATCTTTGGCCACACGTTTGCTCCCCATATAGCTGGCCACACCGATGAGATATCTATAGACGGGTTTCGGTTCAGGTCCCCGTTTTGTTGCTGACTGCCGTGTGTCGAGTGGATCCAGTGATACACCGAGCGAACTGAGGTCTCCCCCGACCGAGAGTGTGGCCATCTATGAGTGTCCTGCGGCTGATCCATCGGTATGTGCTGTTGGAGGACAGCATCGACGTCGTCGTGATGGACTGCAAGGCGGACTGCATGCTCGTCCCATGCTGCCCGGTCCCGAGTAATCCAGTTTGCGACCCGCATTTGAGGAGACTGAGTAGAGCCCACTGTCAGCCTAATCCTGGTGTGTCTACGTGAGGTGACCCACGCATCGTTGAAAGGATGGATCGAGTTCCCGTCCCCGAGTCCCCAAGCTCCTTCGGCCTTTATGACCGACCTCCCCTCAAGAAGGCTCGACCAAGCCCATGATGGCCTACTACCCGTACCCGCCTGCAAGAAAGATGAGTTCGGGAAATACATACCCTTCAAGAACCTCACCCACAAAGACATCGGTTCCGACAGAATGCGTGATGCCATATTTGCCAAGATCGCGCGGTTGAAATCTTGCATCTCCCTAAATCCGTACCCCCCAACCGATTTAGCATTTGTCATTGCGGCCCAACTCTTCCAATGAATCTTCCGTGTACCATCATGAGCTCCCCACCAAAACCGTGCCATGAGCCCATTGATCTCATTGCACCATGTGGTGGGTAGCTTAAAAATGTGCATAACATACGTAGGGATCGCACTAAGCACGGATTTAATCAAGATCTCCTTACCCGCGTTGTTTAGGAGCTTGTTTCTCCAACATTGAATTTTGTCCCGGACTCTCTCCTTTAGGTAGCTAAGGGCGTCCCGCTTTGATTAATCATTACACTAAGCTTTCTTCTTCACTCTACTTTCTCTCTCTTCTGTAATTTTTTGGGCTATTAGGCATAGCCGCTCTGGTTTCACGCCGGTTGGCAGCTGAAACCGCTCAGCTCTCCCATTTAAAAGCAGACACTTGCTCCTCTCATCTCTGTCTCTCTTAGATTTTTCTGTGCATATCCTGAAGTTGGGTGATGTCTGCTCTTTTGACGCTTCCTTCAAACCCAATGGAGTGACCTCCTCCTCTCCCTCTTTCTCCGTGCCTCTTCAAACCATTACGTTTCAGCCTGCGTCTCTCTTCTTTACTCTTCAAACACTCAAAATCGCTCTCGATCTTTAGACTTCGTGCTTATCGAAACTCGCAGTGTAATGTGAAAAGGGAAGGAAGAGATTAAAAACGGACAAGCTTCTTCTTCCTCTTCTTCTTTGACTAGCGATCCATCTCTGTGGAGAAGGCGGTCTTGATTTTGTTGGTTTGTTACAGAGATATATTAAACAATGACTCCCCCTGCGACGAACTGGCTTTCCTTCTCCCTTGCGTCTCCAATGGAAGCTCTAACTTCGTCTTCATCAGCTTCCTCTCACCACCACCAGCAGTCTGCCGCCTTTGTTCCGTACGGACATTCTGCCGACTCGCACTCCGCGTACCTCATTGACGGCTTCTATCCTCACGGTACTGTAATCTATGTCTTCTATTTCGGTGTCATCAATGGCGGTGGCGATGATGACATGCATTGATGAATGACGTGTGTTTCTGTTTACATGCAGAGTTGAGCTTCTCGAAGTCCCAGATCCTCTACTCCGACGCAGAAGCTCAGATTGGCAACCCGATTCCCAAGCTTGAAGACTTCCTCGGCGACAGCCAGACGGAGACCCAGGACTCGTCCCTCACCCACATCTACGACCAGAGCCATGCGAGCTACTTCGCTACCGCCGACCACCAAGATCTGAAAGCAATCACTGGGTTCCAGTCGTTCTCGACTAACTCAGGGTCGGAGGTCGACGACTCGGCCTCTATGGGGAGGGCTAGTCAGTTCACTGACTTCACCGGTGGCCAAACCGTCGACTCGGTTGGAAACGAGATAGCGTTCTCCTCATGCACCACCGCCGTTAGCTCTGCCGCAGCTCTGTCACTTGGGGTCGTCCCTTTTCCGGTATCGAAGAACGCCATGGTTACGGTTGATTCTGACTGCACTAAGAAGGTGTCTGAGACCTTTGGACAGAGAACCTCGATTTACAGAGGGGTTACAAGGTTAGAGAGCTTTGATCAACTTTTATTTATTATTGTTGAATTGAAATCTCTGATTTTTGCATCACTTTTGCTGTGTTGGTTACGTTTTTGGCGTGTTCATGAACAGACACAGATGGACGGGAAGATACGAAGCGCATCTGTGGGACAACAGCTGTAGGAGAGAGGGCCAGGCAAGAAAAGGCCGCCAAGGTAATTTGATCATTTCTTTCACATTTGTCTGGAATTTAATGAACTCTGAAAAATCATTTTCATGAAAGACGAATATGTTGCCTCATAAATGTTAACATTACCATTTCTGTTGATTGACTATCTCCTGAAACTTATAAAGGAAAATAGCCATATTTACATGGTTTTGGTAATGATGGACCTTGTTTTCGTTAAATAAACTGTGCTCTTGAAATTCATACTAATCCCACTAACAGAACCCGTTAGTTACAATCTTAATCTGGGTGTTGGCCGAATAAAACGAATTAGTACTCCGTATCTCCTGCGAGACTTGTAGTTGTACTAACCAACTTGGCAGGCAAACCTTGTGTGGTTCATTAGAACATTTATGTCGGTCTTGTTCGATAAAATAGTTGTAAAAAGTCATTCCTTTACTACCATGAAATAGATAATATCAAGATGCTCACTTAAACCAAAACCACCAATGTGGATTGCTTGAACTAAAGCTAATTTCGCCGTTTATATCCCTCTTGCATAGCATGTGCTCAGTGATAATCCTTGAGTGCTATTATATATCGTGATAATTTCTTTTGTTATATCTCTTTGAAAACCAAAAGTGTTGCATCTTGATGAGAGTGGGGGGTAAAAAAACAAAGGCAGCAGCTTGTGGTCACTGTAATTTCTTTTGACACAGAAGACAACTTAACACGATAGAGATGCCATTTTACTGTTCACCCATTTGTATTTCTTTTGTTTAATGTGTTGTGGTTCTGAGTCAATGACTTGAGAGGAATATTGATTTAGATTTCCATCCAGCTAGTTAGTACAGGAAAACAGTAATAAACTTGGGTTGAGTTTTCTTTATGATATGATCAGAGCAGAGGTGCCGCCATTTCTATTCTCTTTCTCTGTGCTGAACCTGTCACTGCCAGAGGAGCCAAGGTTTTGGGCCCCTGTCAGCTTTGTTAAGTTTTGACACGACCCTTTCTTTCTTGAACGTTTTTAATTTTTACAGTGCGTTACTACAACTTTGATTAACTTTTACTTTTTTGCTTTATATATATGTATATTCTTTTCATTCCTTGAAATCTAGAGAGAGAAGTGTAAAGGGTTGTGTGGTATAGGGTCTACTGCGGTTTGACCAGTTCATTTGAGTTGAAACGTGAAAAGATGGGTGCGTCCTTTATTTTTGACAGAATTTATGACTCCTTTATACCTTTCATGTCACTTTCATTTAGGTTTATTTGTTAATTATCAAATTAAAATAATTATTACGATTTAATAAAACATAATCAAGCAAGCTTGGTTTAACTCATTAACGAGATGATCTCAGCACGAGGAACTAAGTTTCTTACCACTATACTAGTTAAATCAAACCTAACCACTATGAAATTAGCATTAGTGCAGGGAACTTCAGCTGTCCCTGGTTTGATTGTCATATTGATGTCGAGGCCAAGCTTCAAAGTGGTATAGACTGACAGTTGATAACTTCTAAGTTCTAACCAAATATTCCTTGAGAATTTTGTTAAAGATGTCATTTTTTCGAGTACGGATTTGATTACTCTGCTGATCATTTAGACAAATAAATGGATGGTGGTTTCTTTGTTTGGCAATTAGATTAACGGGGATGTAAAGCAGCTGAAATTATGAATTTGTTCTTATTGGTGATGTTGAAATTTCTCTCTTTGCATGAATTTGCTGCGGGCAATTGTGGCTTATTTAAACATTGGATCCATGTTGCTGCAGTTTATTTAGGTACGTATTCTCTATCCTTTTCAATTTGATTTTTGTCTCTCTAGTGTTATCAATTTGTCTGTCACAATTAGGATCTAATTTATGGTAATGGACATTAAACAGGAGGATATGACAAAGAGGATAAGGCGGCTAGAGCTTATGATCTGGCAGCACTGAAGTACTGGGGTCCTACAGCAACCACCAATTTTTCTGTATTGCATCCTTCATCTAAATTTCCTATATTTTTTTGGCCAAATTCTTACTTTTTTTATTACCCTCTTCCATTTTGCACGAAATATAGGAGTTGAATAGAGTTATTATGTCCAGGTAGCAAATTATGCTCGAGAAGTAGAGGAGATGAAGCATGCGACTAAGCAAGAATTCATTGCTTCACTTAGGAGGTATGACTTCCTTAAGTTTTATCTCCTCGATCTCTTATAGTTGCCATATGTTGAATTTTGCATGAATATCTTTACTTTTCCAGGAAGAGCAGTGGATTTTCAAGGGGTGCTTCTATCTATCGAGGGGTAACAAGGTACAACTCATTCAAAATTCAATCTTTTTATGATCTTTCGTATTGTTGTTCTTAAATAGTAAGCTATATTTGAGTTATGCATTAATATGTTTGAATACCATTGCAGGCACCATCAACAGGGTCGCTGGCAGGCAAGGATTGGCCGTGTTGCTGGAAACAAAGACCTCTACTTGGGCACTTTTGGTAAGACTCTTAACCTACTGGCCACCTCTTGATTCATGTGCTTTCTGTTTCAGTAGAACATACCACATTTGTGTCGGTTATTGTGTTTGTCTTTTAAGGCATTATTATTCTTTGCCCGAGTGCAGCTACAGAGGAAGAAGCAGCAGAAGCATACGACATTGCAGCCATAAAGTTCAGAGGTTTAAATGCCGTGACCAACTTTGAGATGAACCGTTATGACGTGGAAGCCATCTCCAGTAGCAATCTTCCCATTGGTGGGGCGGCCAAACGCCTGAAACTTACCCTAGAGACCGAGCAGAAGCCATCTCTTACCCACCTCATCGATCATCATCCGGAACATTACAGCAACAACAGCAATAACATCAACTTTGGTTCATTTCAACCACTCCAAGGTCTGTCCTTTGATGCGGCTGCTGCTGCTGCGTTCTACCACCACCACCAACAGAACAGTTTCCACCATTTCCAACCTGACATTGGGACTACCATGACGACTACGTCCATGGTCCCAGTTTCATCCCCGGTGTCAGTCCCTGCTGAGTTCTACTTTTGGCCTCACCAGAACTGTTAGATATATATGGTATTATTATATTAGGTATAATGAAATATGAAGAGCTAACAGAATAGGTAAAGCAGGCGCCCATGAAAGTTCTATCTGTCTAGGGCATGCATTTCACTGAGCTGACAATATATTGACATCACCTAACTCTCTCGTCTCTTACTTCTAGTCTAGTGACCCTGGCAGTAGTAATAGTAGGTAGGGGGTGGAGAAATTTTGTTTTTTGAGTGTTAGAAGTCAACCCCAGGTGCTGTGGTGTTGTGGCCTTTTCTCTCTTGTTGTTGGGGGCTGTTAGATGGGTTGTAGAACTTCTGAATCATTTTACCTTGTCTCTTTAATTAATCAATAGGAAATTTCTTCTCTTTCAAACAGTATTGTTTGGTCTCCAAGTGATTCAGAGTATTGTTTAGTTGATGGCATTACTCCTTAATATTTGGTTAAATTGAATCGTAAAATTTTATTTTCTCGACAAAGTGCAAGTTTGTCCTGATTGTTAATTTTTTCATTCATATTTATCAGAATAAGTTTTTAAATTTTTTCAAATATTACAATTGATTCATTCAAGTTAATAAGTTTTGAAAATTATAAAATATTTTTTTAAAAATATTATAATTTAATTACATTGAACCCTAATTGAGGTGGCTGATCTGGTCTTGACTCATACGGATTTAGGGGTGACAATCGTGTTATTAATTGTGTCGTGTCTTAACGTGTTTCGTGTCTAAACGTATTGGTCCTAAACGTATCTCAAAATATAAGACACGAACACAACACGATTAAGTAGCAGATTACACGGGACACGATTAACTTTCTTGAAAATTAAAAATAAAAAACATAACAGATATACACGATACGATTAGACACGAAAGATACGATCCAACACGACACGATTAAGAACGACCCGACTGATACATAACTATACGATTAAACACGACATGATTAACACGAAAGTCATTAATTTTACATATTTTTCAACATAAGAATTAAGATCTTCAAAGTACAAATTGATTACCACTAAGGTACGTACATAATAATAACATTACAATCCAGATATACAAAATACAGAGACCATATACCTTCCATTAGAAACAACCTTGTCAAGCAATAAGTTAAGGAGATGAATTCTCATTTGTTACTATATACACAAAGTCCTTGATTCACCTATAATATGAAAACTCAATATCGACATTTTAGTAACTTAACAACATATGTAATGCTTCAAGATGAGGGAACAAGAACATAAATAAATAGAAGAATCAATGGATAAGATAGATTTGCGTACCCGATTACCGTCCAAGTCAAATTCCTGCCCATCGGGATTCCATAACAAGCTCTTCAACTGAAAAGCATACAAGTACCATGTCAAACTTCCTATAACCTTAAAAGTAAAACATCATTTACCATGTCAATCCTTGTTTGCTTCACCTTCACCTAGATAACATCATTTACTACACATAAATTCTGAATGAATTTGAGAGCAAATCAGGGGACATAGTATTTTTCGTGAATCTGACAGTCAAAACTCAAAAATAATACTTTGTCACTGGGTAGTGAAGAGAACAGAGGTGAGGACAGAAGCTCGGAACAGAGGTGAAGAGAACAAAAGGGATAAATGACTTACGACCAGCTCGTCCAAGGACGGAAGCTCGGGACGACAACCAAGGACGGAAGCTTGGGACGACAACTCGGGAGTTGTAGTCTGGGACGATAGAAAGACGACAACTCTTTTGTTGAAGCCATGAAGGAGAGTTATAGTTTGGGACTCTGGAGAAGAAGAAACGAGAAAGTCAGAAACATGATTTCAAAATACTGATAAAATGAAAACGAAAATGAGTTTCTGAATTTGCTTGTGAAGGTAGAATTACAGACTTTACAGACTGCATTGCAAAACTGAGATTAGTGAACAATATCATTTTTAACTGTTGGATTGAATGATAAATAAGTGTAGGAATTTATATGTGTATAAATGTGTGAGGATTAGACACTACACGATTAAACACAATTTATTAACTGTCTCTATTCGTGTCACATGTATACATTACACGATTAGTTAATCGTGTTTATACAGATATCCACATATCACATGTGTTTAGACACGATTATTACGTATAAGAGTTATTTAAACACGGGATCCGTTAAAATCAAACTCATATACGTTTTAAAACATATCGTGTCATGTTAGAAATTGTTACTCCTAGACTGACCCCTTCGGTAAGGATTAGGGGTCTTGACCCAGACTGATCCCATGGGTGAGGATCAGATTTGGGTCTTGACTTATTCGAACAAACGGGGGGGGGGGGGGGGGGGGGGGGGGGGCATGTATGTCTTTTGTCCCTTACATGGTCCCCTACCCATGGGGTCAGTTTGGGTCAATACCCAAATTCAATTGTAACAAAAAACTTAAAAGGATTAAATTGTGATACTTTAAAAATTTCTGTTCTTTTTGTAATTTTCAAAACTAATTCTGTTAAATTTGGATGAAAAATTGACAGAAGGGACAAACTTGCACTCTGATAAAATATAAGAGAATAAAAATTTACAATTTAAATTTTAAAGAGAAAATTCAAAACCTGACTAAATATTAGGGGATAATATAATATTTTACTGTATACCTAATTCCATTAATTGTTCTTTCTATCATTCACTATGTCAAAGAGAGTGCTATCGCTATTTTCACTTCCTAAAATATAGTATAAATAAGGCTCAACTTTGTTCATTTTCTTATGCAAACTTTACCACTTCACCCTTTTAAGGGTATAGTTCGTAGTTGTTGCTAACAACACAAACCTAAGAAAGAGTAGAGGAACAATGTAAATAAGATGTTCCATTCCCACAAAAACAGAGAGACGAATCACTCGAGTGCGAGTTCTCTGTGTCGATTAAGATCCTTCAGATAAGTCGAACAAGTGTAATCCTCCATGTCACAGGCATCCAACATCAATGCTCGTTCCGAGAGAGAGTGTTGTTTCCATTCATGAAGTTCGCCCTCACTCTTCAAAATCTGCACTACCTGCAATACACCCAACAGGTGTGTAAGACTTAAGACGTACGTCTTAATCAACTGTCTCATAAGTCTGAACTTGTGAGTGAATGCATTCGGTACACTCTTAAGTCATCTTAACAAGTTGCTTGCTTAACAGTATATGAGTTTCAAAAAAGTTTTCAAAAGCTAGAGATTTTGTATAATTTACCCGGTTCATATCCGGTCGCAGTCTCTCGAGGTGGTGGATGCACATCGAAGCCGTAGCGCAGACCCTCTTCATTTCGACAACATTGTAAGTGTTTCCCAATCGAGGATCAGCTAGTTCCTTCATGTTATTAGAATCCAGAAAAGGCTTCGCCTGACAAAACCAGAAAAACCAGTAAGTTAATGACTTTTGTTGTCTGGTTAGATAACTATGATTCATACCCACAAAACAAGGCTCTGGCGAGACGAATCGATCGCCCGCCTACCCGTTATAAGCTCGAGCAGCAATACGCCGAATGCAAACACGTCCGTCTTCTCATGGATGATGCCGTGCATGAAATATTCCGGAGCCAGGTACCTATTTTTCGCACACAATTAGAGTTAAAAACATAAAACAGAAGGAATTGTCAATGTGTAGATGTATATGTTTACGAACCCAAACGTGCCCTCGATCGGGAACACGACGTGGTGAGCCCATTTCTCAGGGAGCCACTTCGCAAGGCCAAAATCGGAAATCTGCAAAAAAATGAATGAATGTAGCTATGCTCAAACAATGGTGAGATGATTATTTATATACCTGAGCTTCGAAGTCTTCTGTTAGCAATATATTGGAAGCTTTGATGTCTCTATGAATGATTCTCCTTTGGCAGCTATAGTGAAGATACTGCAGACCCAATGCCACTCCCACAGCCACCTTGAACCTTACTTTCCACTCGAGGGGCTCGGTCGAACCTGAACAACAAAATCGCGCACCACCATTCGGGTCAAGTAAATCACCAAACAATAATCTTAGACAAGATTCTATATTCAAACATCCTAGTATCTTTACGACATGTTTGGCCGGTGAAATACATAATAAGTATTAGAAATAGGAAATAAGAATAAAGATATAATAATATGATAGTTGTTTGGTTGATTGATGTAAATGGAATGGACTATGAAATTATAATGTTTGGTTGGTGAAATGGTATATAATAATGGAATTAAATAAGGTGAAATGAGTTTCATATACAATTTGCTACAATATGTATAATGTATAATACAATTATCTTATAAAAAATCATGTTAATTAATTTGGAAAACTTAAATATATATTTTATTAAAAAATTTAAAATAATTTTAATTAATTAAAATATAATATAATTAAAATGTAAATAATTAATTAAAACATAAATAATTAAAATATAAATAAATAACAATGAAGTATATTTTGGTCAATTGAACATCTATTCCTTATTCTTAACTATCTAGAAATATCAAAATCTGAGTCTGATTCCAATTCCGCGAAACAAATATAAGAATACGGAATTTGTATTCACTATTCCTTATAAATTTCGTGAAACAAGCATGCTCTTAATATTTACTTATTATTACACGTATTTTAGATATTTATATTGGAATCTATTTTCGGTGAAAGAGACATAATTACACCATTGTATGATGATTTTTTATGCATACTAAAGTTCATTATGCAATAGTATAACTAACCATAACAAAGAAAATAGACCAAAGCAAAAAAAAAAAATGGAGTGCATAAATGGGAACAAGAAAGTACCATGGAGAAGAGAAGAGAGGCTGCCATAAGGAGAGAATTGTAGGACAAGGTGGAGGCCGCCGTCAACCCCAAACCCTAGCAATCGAGCGGCATTGGGGTGATCGATATGGGCAATAATCCCGAGCTCTGATAAGAAGTCAGCAGTTTTACGCTCTTCGTCTTTATCCTTCTTGATCAGCTTCTTCACTGCCACGATTTGGCCGTCAGGTAATTGGCCTTTGTAGACTTCCGCCTGCCCTCCTTTTCCGATCAAGTTATCTAACAAAAACATTTCCAAAGATTCATGGTTATCTTGATTTCACATAATATTTGTACAATTTAAAAGAGACATCAAAGCTTAGTTTATGTGAAAAGGTGATGGATTTCAATCTCTAAATTAGTGGATACACAAATAATTTTTCGTATATATTGTCGAAAAATAAATCATATAATTAAGGGTTAAATAGCAAGTAGCTACCTGAACTTTGGACGTTTTGCAACGAGCTACCCGAACTTTAAAAATTCAAAACGAGCTACCTCAACTTTGAAAAAGGTGCAAATAGCTACCTCCGTCCAATTTCTGACGACTTTCCAACGATTTTCCGACGGAAAATTGGACGGAGGTAGCTATTTGCACTTTTTTCAAAGTTGAGGTAGCCCGTTTTAAATTTTCAAAGTTCGGGTAGCTCGTTGCAAAACGTCCAAAGTTCAAGTAGCCACTTGGTATTTAAATATATGGCAAGCATTCTTATCCTTGTTCTTACCACAGCCTCAATGAAATATTTGGTCTAATCATGTTGTTACCTATTTTATATTGAATTTTGGCACGCTATGTTACACATCACGACAAAACATGATATTATAAGGAAGTGGAATATGCACATTCAATATCCACTGCACGAAAATACCACGAGGTCGGAAATTTCAGGTGGTTTGAATGATCTAATTTGTCGCATGTCATTATAATGATAGTTTACCTAAACATTTACATTTCTAAAATAAAAATCATTCTTTTTTATTTAGTAGGTTCGAAGAACTTAATTGTGTGGTTTGGCGGCAAATTAATATATGCGAATAGGGGTGTCAAAAATTGACACAACCGTGGCCCGTGGGAGATTCACCCACGGATCGTGTTTGAGTCATTTTGACACGACTCATGGATGACTCGTGAAAATACGGATCAGATTTGAGTCAGTAGTCTTGACCTAAGAGTCAACCTATGACCCGTCCCGAAATGTATATTATATTGAATATATATAATTCTAACTCATGAGTCATTAGTCATGGCACATGAGTAAGTAGTCTTGACCCATGAGTAAGTAGTCTTGACCCATGAGTAAATTTGTTTCTGTATTTTTATGTACTGGTGGGTCGAACAGGTCAGACTGACCCGCAGGTTATGTAGGTCATTCTGACCCGCGTGCTGATCCATTAAACCCACGGATCAGGTTTGGATTAGTCGACCCATGGGTGTGGTTTTGACACCATATATATATAGCTTATATGAAGAAGGAAAGAATATATGTAGAATCAAGAATTTTGAAAAATTCACAATATTGATTTGATCATATTCCCAAAGTTGGTATTTCTTATCATAAAATAACCTTATATATAAAAAGACCTTAAAATAACTGATTTAAAACTATGGTAACAGAATAATATATGAAACATCTGAAAATTTAGAAATGAGAAATTCTCACCGGGGCTGAAATTACCGGTGGCTGCAGCCAACTCGGCGAGATCGAAACTCCTCCACGGCGGCTTTTGAAAACGCAGCACTCCGCAGTCGATCGGGTCATCGGCGCTTCGAATCCTCAGGAGCTTTTTTTTCGAGCTGCCTTTCTTCCAATGGCCACTGAGCATCGGCGTGGTAGAGAATCTGCTCACTGATTTCTTCTTCAGCGTGTCGATTGCATTCCTCCATTGCAGCCTGAGAGACGTGTTCCGAACCAGAGCGACGTCTTTCTCCGGCGAGGATTTCTCCGTCGACGAAGTGTAGCTGCCGCTATGGTCGTCGGAGTCTGGGCCGAGGATCGGGATGTCGAGTACGCTTCTAGGCGAAGATTGGTCCTCTGTCATGTCCTCTTTCTTGGATTCATCTTCTTGTTGCAGCTCTGTTTCTGGCTTTTCTTGGGGTTGTTCTGTCACTGCAGTAAATAATCAGAAGCAAGTTTCTTGTAATCTGAATATTACACGTTAAAAAACATTGCACAACAAGTTAAAAGGTTAAATTTTAATAATACACACATATATATAAGACTTTTCTGCGACGAAAAGTAAGCTCCTTTTGACCCTCTGTGGCTGCTGAGGAAGTATTTTACTGAGCAGTCAAACACAAATTCAACGATGATCGACAGCGTTTTCAGTTTAAGGTTAACTAAGAAGATCAACACAAGAAAGGTCAAAGCATAATCTTCAAGACCCCCAATCAATCCGACACAGACAACGCGACAGGCATTAAAACAAATATTCTGTCGTAAAAACCAAAACTTTATCCTTAGTCAAAACACAGGAGATTATTACCTTCTTCTGCCATCTCTCACTATGCTGCAGATGCTTTGACTACTCAAACCCTCCCAGCTAGCTAAACACCTGCGGCAGAAGATCAACCTCAGTAGATAGGGCAAGTTCTGTCTCCATGATCAGAGAAAAACCCAGAAACAGAAAGGTCAGAAGCCATCAAAGAAGAGGTAAGGAGATTAGAGAGAGAAAGTATAAGAGATATCTTGAAGATGCGTCTATTCAATTTCTGGGAAGGTATATAATACAGTGGAGGATAAAAAACCCAACGTTCGAGGTGTTGGTATAGAATATGTTCTTGCCTTCAATCCAGTAACTGGACATACATAATAATCACGAGCGTCAGCGTCTCCTTTCCATTATCTGAAAACAGAGTACAAATCAACAGTTGCAGAGACAGAAAGAGAACAGATAGAGAGAGACTGGTTCTGGTTCTGTTTTTCAGTTGTCTCTCCGACAACCCTTTTAAAGGAGGGAAGGGAAGGGGAAGAGAAATGGATAGCAGTTATTGTTTGTAATGCAGAATTGCAGATGTTGGTCCCTTTGGCTTTGTTTGATAGCGCTTTCGTTAGTTTCTCCGCAACTAACGCTACTCCGTCTTGTAGAGTATGGGTCATATTCTGAGTCAAAATCTCATTTTTACCTTTTCATTACGTCGTCGTTTCTCTGACATGAGAAATTAATTCTTCGGAAGAATTTATTTATTTAATTTAGCCAAAGACAAATTCCTTTTTGACTTAAAGTATTTAAAGTAAATATTCAAGTAATATACGTACTGAATATATGGTATTAGTTTATTTATGGAGATAATTGTTAAGCAATGATACTGAGAATAAATTGATTTCCTTATACGGAACTAATATACAAATTACTTAGTACGTACAGATAGACTACAAGGCGAGGGAAATATTATTTGACGGGAGGAACGAGATTAAACAAAAAACATCTGTACAAATATCACTAATTACTATTTAAAAACTATAAATTAGTTACTTTTATTTTTCAAGTTTTATTATTTTAAGAAATAATAAAATATTGATAGATTTAGTAAAGGAAATTGTAAACTAATTTTAGGAAAGTATACAAAAATAATTTGAAAAAAGGAAAAAGAAAAACCCAAAGATATTATAAACCTTTTTTTTTGTATAAAATCTTTCATTTTTTAATAAATATATCAACTTTTATTTTTTAAAATAAAATAATATAAGTTTAGTATTAAGATGTACCAATATAATTAATATTTTTAACACGGAACCTTTTATTGTAATCATGAGTTTTATCGCATTTTTACTTATATGTTTACCTTTTGAGACACATTTTTACTTATATATTCACGTTTTAATAACGCTTGGTCAAATTATTTACTAAATTTTAAAAATATTTTCCCTGATTTTATTTTTTATGGAGTTCTTGCAAAACAAAGTTAAATCATGGCGGCAAAACGAGGAAACCATCCATGTGTTGGTTTGGTCATGCTTCATGCCCACCATCGGGCCTCCTTGTCGGATTCTTTTGGCCACCCAATGATTCAAAGTTAAAATTTGTGTCTTTTTATGTCACTATTTCCCATATAAAAAGTTTAAAATGTTGAAATGAACATACAACTTTTAAATCTACTGTGGTAAAAAAGTAAGTTTTAAATAGGTATTAAGTTCCGATTTAATCCTGGTTAGTTTGGGTTAAGATTCAGATATAAAATCCAATCAAATTGAAACTTAATTATAATATTTAAAAAAAATGAAAGAGTCAAATTGTAATATTTATAAATTTTTTTATTATTTTTGCAATTTTTAAAACTTATTCTTTTACATTTCAATGAAAAAGTTGACTCGTAGACAAATATACACTTTGAAAAAACATAAAAAATATGAATTTTATGATTTAAATTTTAAGAAAAAAAACTCAAAATCTAATCAAATAATAAAAACAATGTGATATTTTTTACCCGATAAATGACAAATTACCTATTATTCAATTTCAAAGAATAATTCAACTTTAACCTTATTTTTCTCTTACCGATTAACCTAATTAAGTTATTAAATGATTAAAGTAGTTCATGAAAACGATAATTAACTAATCAACATACAGATCCCAAGAGAAAACGAGTTTCTTGCATGGAGAAAATGATACCTGCTTGTTCTTCTTTTTTCATTTTCTTTTCTCTTTTTCAACTTAAAAATTTGATCGACAAAGAATTCTCGTGAAATGCTAAAAGTGTCATTTGAGAGAGAAATTATATTATTCTACTAATATGTTGCTTCTTTCAATTTTCTTTTTATAAATTATAACCAGGATTTTAATTAACACTGTGATGTAATAAATATGTATTATAACGCTCCAAATGCTCTTATAATTGACGTTGATTTTAAAATTTTGCATTTATCTCTTATTCGAAACCACAGTTAATAATTATGTATATTATATTAAAATAAAACCGTTACAAATGCAATTATTTATCTTTATTTTAATTTTTATCTGCACTTAATAGTTTTTTTAACATCATCCCTTACTCAGCTACTCTAAAGGATTAAGACGGATGCAAATTTGGAGTCTAAATGTTTCCTATTATTTAGTATTTATAAATATAATTTATATATTATTCATATAATATTATAATCCAAGTTGTATAAAGTGATTGTTCATTTGTTATGGTATTTTGAAGACTTAAAATTTGCATTATGAGTACACTATGCTAACATCAGTTGCAATTTTTTTAATGGTTAATTACTTAATTGGTTACACATATTTCACCATTGTGCAGAATGGTTACACATGTTTCAAAATGTTATTAATTGGTTTTGCTATGTGACTAATTGGTTACACATGTTTCTTAGAATGTGACTAAATGGTTAAACCGTTAAAAATCGTCAATTTTTCCGTCAAATTCGCATGTGCGTAACACGTGACCCCTGTTTAAACAGTTTATGACATAATGAAAAGACCATTATGCCCTTCTGCATGAGTCTCTCCCCCATTTCCCCCCATTTGACAATTCTCAACTTCATTTATGTTCGGTTTTCTGAAGGCTCCACCTCTTCCGATTGTGCTCCAGCTCTGTTCGAAGACTCAGGTATCCTCTGTTCCTTGCTTTCTTCATGCGTTTGCGGCGTGCTGGTTTTGGTGTTTGCGACATGTGAAGTGTGGATTTGCTGAAATCTGGTATGTGCGTGTTGTTCCGAAGGCTCCATTGTGAGTTGTTGTGCTTGGGAACAACTTATGTCCTTGTTTTGTTCTTTAATCGTCTCTTGTGTTTGATCGATCAAAGATTTGAAGCACATTTAGGGTTTTTTCTGTAATTGCGACAGACCCACGGTGAAAAATGGTGTTTTTTGCGAAAATTGTTCTTCAAAATGGTGAAGAATGGCATTTTGAAACTTAGCTCAGTCGACTTGATCGTGTAGTCTCTGCAAGAATGACATTTTTTGATAAATTGGTCTTGATTTCCTAGTGACAGTATATGTTGATCAATATACTGTAATTCCATTGGATTTGATGTTTAGCGTCTCTTAAGATGACTTTGACTTCCAGCTAAGGTAACCATGAAGATTTTTTTTATCGAAACAACATGAAGATTTAAGTATTATGTGCCTGGCAAAGGAAACATGAACCTTTGAAATGGAAGTGACTTAGACCCGACTTGTGAACTAATATGTTTATCCTTTCTTAAGTCAGAATGAGAATTTTAAGAAATTTTTGTGTCCTGTACTGTACTATGATGTGGTGTTAGTATAACTAGCTAGACTTGAAGATAATGCCATTAGTTCTCTTGGCTTTGTGTTTCTACGAAGTACTAAGTATTTTTTAGCATTTAAAAAGGCAACATAAATAGGTTTATCATACTTTTGATCTTTATATAGCATTTAAGGGACCTCTATTTATTATCGGGTGATATTCTTGGTTAGTTGGTATAGCTTGATTTCTCAGCTCATGGAAGTGAAATATCCATTTTTTGAATCTTGCTTATTGACTATCTTATTTGTTCACTTTATTCCTGAAACTGGTAACTTCTCATTTCCACTATAAATTTCACAGTTTTTCCCTTGTTGAATCTATGATTCTAGCATAGAGTTTACGTAGAACTCTTGATAAATAAAAAATTGGTTTATTTCTTTGCTTTCTGCAAATGGAATTGTATTCATCTTGTTAGTCAAGTATCTTTGAGTTTTATCTGTAGGACTGTAGTAAAATAATCTAGAAATGTCACCTTCTTATCTCCAAATACTAACATGAGCTTAATCACTATTTGAATTTTTTCGATTGATAGGAGACCCTCCACAGGGGAGGAGATTATAACAATTGAGATAAGGCCAGGATGGAAGAAAGGAACGAAAATAACCTTCCCAGAGAAGGGTAACGAACATCGTGGCATCATACCATCAGATATTGTGTTCATCATCGATGAAAAGTCACACAATGTGTTCAAGAGAGATGGGAACGATCTAGTCGTGACTCTGAAGGAAGTTGTCAAAGGTGAAGGAATGCCTCTCCCAAAGGCAACTTGAAGGGTGAAGGGTGTAGATTGAAGAACAAGATAAGAATGATGTCAAAAGGATTAAACTTACCACAACAGATGACAGTGGATTGCATTGTAAATAGAAACAGGGTTCCTTGAAGTCTGTTGTAAGGTTGGTGTGGCATGGAACACAGTCAAGCTTTGAAGAAAGTGTAGTATTCAACCATTAACCATATACTGTAGTGGTTAAATTTCTGTTGTATTTAGTACTGACTTATAAGCCTTACCAAATTGAAATTGTTTTGTGATTTGATGTTGAACTTGTTCCATTGGTTCATTGTGCATTGATCAATTTTTATTCTGAATCAGTTTCAGCTTTTAAGAAAATATACGTAACCATTTAATCACATTACAAGAAAACATATGTAACCATTTAATCACATTCTAGTAAACACATGTAATCATTTAATCAAATTTAAAGTTAGAAGGAACTCATGATTTGAAGAACTGAAACTCAGGTGCTGAAGAATATCAGTACAGAACTGAAACTCAGGTTCTTCATCTTCATACTGTTCTTCATCTTTCTCCTTCACAAAATCGAGAAAGAAGATTTCTGGAAGGTGTTCCCGTTGAAGCTTCTTCTCATGGAGTACCACGACGATTCGAACAGTAGAAAATTAGACGACGAGCGATTATAGATGCTATAACAAAACTCCGTAAGAAAATATCTAGAGAAATCTATGATTCCAGACGACTGAAATTCAGATTCGAAACGACAACGATTCAAAATCAATTGAAACTCATATTCGAACGACGATGAGATTCCAGACGACGACAAGGTTCCAGATGCATACCCATAGTTTCCTGGTGTTTCTGAGGTTCCAGACGCAGACACATCTCCTCCATGGCTTCCTGGTGTTCTTCGTTCTTCATGTAGTGGCTTCCTGGCGTTCTTCATAGTTTCCTGTTAATAGGGTTTATGGTTAATAAATCAATTAAAGAGGGGTAATATTGTCATTTCATATGTTAGAATAGTGATTGCCGGTAATTTTTAACGATGAACAGTAGAAAACCAATTAGTCACATAGCAAAACCAATTAATCACATTTTGAAACATGTGTAACCATTCTGAACAATGGTGAAACATGTGTAACCAATTAAGTAATTAACCATTTTATTAATTAAATTGAATTAGTCACTATTGTTATAATTGATTTTTTTTTTTCATGTGGGGTTCACGGGTAATATTCTGATAAAATTTAAAAAGTAACTATGTCAGAATTTATTTTTGAAAAAGTATATATACAAAAAAAAATATTTAGCAAAATGTGCATCTGCGCAGGTAGGGTAGTAGCATTTTTACGAAAAACGCTACTCACAGTAGCGTTTTTTGTTTTTATTTTTGAAAAAAAATAAAAAAAAATAAAAAAAAATCAATTTTTTTTTTAGTAAGTAGATATTTGAATTTCGATTCAAATGATGCAAAAAATATTAAATTTGGACTTACGGATTGACTGTAGGCTCTGCCGTAAGTTGAGATATGAAAATTTGACTTAAAAAATATAACTCATACCCTGTAAGTCCAAACTGACCACGGTGAACGTCATTTATGTCGTAATTCAATTATCTACCTAGAGTAATTTTTTTGATTAGAAATACAATGATTTTGTAACCTAACATCGTTTGTCTTAAAATTTGACCGAAATAATCAAATGCATTAGGTGAGAAATTTAATTATGTACTTACTCAAAAAAAATCAAAAACATTAATCTAGGTATATATTTTAATTACGACATAAATGACGTTCACTGTGGTCAGTTTGGACTTACAGGGTATGAGTTATATTTTTTTAAGTCAAATTTTCATATCTCAACTTACGGCAGAGCCTACAGTCAATCCGTAAGTCCAAATTTAATATTTTTTGCATCATTTGAATCGAAATTCAAATATCTACTTACTGTAAATTTTTTTATTTTTTTATTTTAAAAAAAAAATGCCACTCACAGTAGCGTTTTTGAAAAACGCTACCTCCACCTGCGCAAATGCACATTTTGCTAAATACTTTTCTTATGTATATACTTTTTCAAAAAAAAAATCTAAAATAAATACTTTTTTAAAAAAACTCTAATATTCTTGGCATGATTGATTTACATGTAGAAAAATTCTTATTTGCACCGTGATGAGTTCAGAAGAGAAAAGATGCTAGTCATGGATATACGAAGGACTCGAACACGAAATTTCTAATTAAATAATAAAAGACTGAACTGCTAGCGATTGTTTTGTTTTATAATGTAGGTTGGATGTATTTGTCTACACTGGATTGGATGAGGTAAAGACTCCGTTTTCTGGTTTTGAATCGGTTATCTTCCTTTCCGTTAAGTCGGTCCGCTTCAAAAGGGTAGATATTTGGTCAGCGCGAGAAGTGGGAGTTAAGTGGGTGAACTAAATCCGTTAAGTCTAGAGTGACTTACTTAATCCCCCCACCCCAACAACCTCACCATTCATCACCCATTCCAACACCCGTTCGTTAATTAACTGAAACGGAAGTCAAGACGCGACAATCGATAGAGAAACCGTTGGAAGGTGGTTTTGAGGGCCTTTCATTGCTTCACTCATAGTCCAATGCATAACTAACATAATCTTGTCACTCATAAATTCATATTTATTATTAGATAATTTGTAGTAAATTAATAATGATAATATTAAAATGTACAAATTTGAATCCTAAGATGAACAAAAAAACTATTAAAAAAGTTGAAGTAACCGAATCGTAATCTACAGTATGATTTCAAGTGGCGATTTCAATGTAAATATATGTTCTCAAACATTAAAATTGAAGTTTACACTGATGTACGTATTAAGATATATTAAGAGTATCAAAAATATCCACTCGTAAATTCATTAGTGGTTTATCTTACAACGACAAAATCTTTTATCAATTATTTCTATAGTAAAATTTAAAAATGATAACTACGATAGAATAATCATTTTTCATCTCTTCATTCGGGACACAATCAGAAATAGTATAGGTCAAACGATGAGTTTAATAATAGTAATTTAAAATTTTAATGGGGCGAAATCAAATATAATAGTAGTTGAAGTATAAATTTTTAATCATTTTCATAGTAAAATTCAGAACTGATAACTATGATAAATAAACAATTTTCACTTTCACGAATCTAAGATTTCTGGTTAAAGAACAAAATGATGAACTGCTACGCTATATTACTATAGTATATGTAATTGGATTGCTAGAAGATTACTTCTGCTAGGTGCATTTGTATTCTAATAATGTATAATGGAATTAGTCACTCAAGAGGGTTGTTTAAAATAAAATTTCTGCATAGAGTATACATTTTAAAAAAATATCACAAATAAACACGTTGATTAATAAATAATCTTTTGAATAAGTATGAGAACTAAATATAAATGTTGATGAAGCTAGGTAGCTTTCACTTTCATCACTTGCCAACTGAGTTGGTGCTTAAACGTGAAGGTGGGACACCTAATTAATCTTCATACTAACCTAAAAATAACACAGAAATTGCGATATAAATTATTAGCATTAAATAAAAAATTGTTAGTTAAATTTTACACGAGTATGTAATTTTTTATGTGAATTTTTTATGAAAGTAAATTGTTAATGATCTTACTATATTGTACACAAGTTATTTCTGTCATTTTTTTCTATTAAATTTGAAAGAAAATACTTTAAAAATTACAAAAACACTCTAGAGTTTAATATAATAATGAAATGACCTAAAAATTATTTAAATCCTTAAATTTACAAATGGATTTTTCAAAATAATACATGTTATAAAAAAATATAACCCGAAACTATTAAAACTAAAATTGATTTTTTTTGTTCAAAACTCTTAAAATAAATTTTAAATTAAGAATTTTAAAGGTTCCTTTTTTAAGTTTAAAATCTAAATAAAATTTAATCTTTTTTTACTTGTTTTTAATATAAAAATGAGGTTATTTTAGAATCATAATGACATATAGTTGAGTGTTTTTAATAGTTTTTGAAGGTATTTTCCATCAAAATAAAAGAAAATTTAACGGAGCTATATTTTTTGTACTACAGAAAATTCAGCAAATAGTTTGCTAAATAAAAAGGTTCAACTATTAAATTACACTCATATAAAATTAACTTACCAATTTAATATTTAACCCTAAATTGCAATCGAAAACTTGGACTCTTCTTCAGTAAAATGGAGGCAAGGCAAATGTTAGAACGGATTTGTCTATTCATCTATGTAAAACATATCAAATATTTTTATAAACAATTTAGAGTTAATACAAAACAATTTCACGGTGTTTGATTAATACAAAATTTGATTATATATATATGTTCAAATTTTAGTAACATTCTCCAAAATTAAATTTTCTCATTAAAACTGACGAAATAATCAGTTCCGAAATCTATAATCTGTAGGTTGTAACTTGTTAGGCATACATATAAATATAGATTGCTCCAATTGATACATGCGAAAATGTGAATGGAAATATAAATATTTTGTTACCTTAATTATTTTCTACCATCATCATTTCAATATAAATAGAAAGTATCATTATAAATATTGTTTTTGTCAAAACAAATAAAAACTAATGCTTTTACATGTTACATGCCATTTTTCATTTTTCATTTTCCAATTTTACCCTTAACTATCTCAACTTAAAAAGGAAAATACTGAAAATGGTGCTAACATGTTTGCAGAAAATATTTTTTCAACTCAAAATGTTTTGAATGGTCCAATATGTTTGAAAATGATAGTAATTGGTACCTTCATTACTTCTATATTAAAAAGTTCCTTTAAATATTTTTTATATTTGTAAAATTAATCGAATATTTTTCTAAATTTTACAACTAAACTCTAATGTTACAAATAAGTTCCGACTCGATTTGAGCCACACCGGAGGTCCCCTAGTCATGATCTAATCCCAGACCAGGTCACCGATGTACTAATTATCATAATTTTCAAACATGTTAAACCATTAATCATCACAAAAAAACATGTTGGTGCAACTAAAAGTTTGGACAAATATGTTGCACCATTTTCAAACATTTTCCACTTAAAAACGCATCCCAAATTTATTGTTAATTTTCCTAATTAGTGTTAAATGGCCGAAAACAAATGTCAAGTTTTTTAACTTGGTTCTCAAATACGTAAATTGTTCAATTTTGCCTCCAGCACATGTACCTTTATTTACTGTCCATACTCCATCGAAATATTCGAATATATACCTTAATGAAAAGTAACATTTGCAATTAAATTATCAAAAAAAAAACATTTGCAATTAACCTTAGAAGGCCCTTAATTTCTTCCAAGTCTTGTGCCCCATGAAGAATATGTCCATTCATTGCCAATTACTTACAAGCCCGACTGTTATTTCAAAGGAAGTATTTTATAACAATTTCCATATGTTAGATAAGTGTTATCAGAACCGGTCCGGACCCCTGTCCGGTTTGATTCAAATAAAGATCATTTTGCAAATAAATAGTGTTTAAATCAGGTTGAACCGACCAGTTTTGCAAAAAACATACCGTTTTTTTTAAAACCGTCCGATTTTCGGTTCATTTTTAAGATGATTTTTTTTCAGACTAATCGATTTAAAACAAAAGGGTCAAGGAACTTTTTCAGACCAAT
Organism: Chamaenerion angustifolium; assembly: GCA_946814005.1. Lineage (NCBI taxonomy): Eukaryota > Viridiplantae > Streptophyta > Magnoliopsida > Myrtales > Onagraceae > Chamaenerion > Chamaenerion angustifolium. Next base: position 2,949,158 of record OX328281.1, read on the forward strand.
CGTTAAATTGTATCTAACAGTTAGATACAATTTTACGATATTTAATTATATTTAACAAAAAGGATAAAATGTTCAATGCACAAAATGTTTGTTAATAAATTTAAAGTAGTTACTTATATCCAACACACACATCTTAACTCAAATAGTTTATAATAATACAGCAATGAAAATATCCAGATTAAATCAAGGAACCAACATTAGTGTGTTGTCTTCATTTTAATCCTGTCGGGTCTATTTGCTTTGAAATGGCTAAGGAATCTATCGACATAGCCGTCTTGAAGTTCTTTGCTCCCGAAGATACTCCTCATCTCCACGGCCTTGTCTCTATAAACCTTGCCGTCTTCCTCCACCATCACCAACCTCAACGACTTGGTCACTGACTCACTCGTAAACGACCCATCGAGCTCGTTCCGAGGAACCGGGTACCCGACCCCCTTCTCCTCAAGAACCCTAGCATTGAGCCCTTGATCGTACAACATGGGAAACATAATGAGAGCCTTCCCCACGCTAAGACACTCCACCACCGAGCTCCAACCCACGTGAGTCAGGAACACACCCACCGAATCATGGTTGAGAATGCTAACCTGAGTTAATGATGAATTGGTAATGAAAAAAATAAACAATTAAAATATGACAGATATTCATTTTTTCAATTAAGTTTAAATCGTAAAATTTCATTTTCTTATGTTTGAACAAAGTGAAACTTTGATTTTCATATTTAACCGGATAAGTTTTGAAAATTGTAAAATACAATTTAACCATCCCCAACTTTTTCCAATATTACAATTGAGTTCTGATTCGATCGAAACTCGATTGACCTCCAATCGAGGGGCTCAGGTCTGAGTCTTGACCCAAATTGACCCCTCATGGGCCATGGGTGGGGAACGACCAGAGTAACCCCGATTGAGGCTCGATCAAGACCAAATTGAATTGGGGTAGTTAAACCAGCCCCCATTGGGATTGGTTGGGGGTCTGGGTCTTGACCTAGTCTTGGTCCCCTATCCATAATTGGTCAAGACTCATACCTGAGCCCCTCTATCGAAACTCGATTGACCTCCAATCGAAGGGCTGAGATCTGAGTCTTGACCCAAATTGACCCCTCATGGGCCATGGGTGGGAACGACCAGAGTCACCCCGATTGGGGCTCGATCGAGACCAAATTGAATTGGGGTAGTTAAAACCAGCCCCATTGGGATTGGTTGGGGGTCTGGGTCTTGACCTAGTCTTTGTCCCCTATCCATTATGGGTCAATTTGGGTCAAGACCTGGGGCAATCGAATCAGAACTCAATTGTAACATAAGACCGGGGTAATCGAATCAGAAATCAATTGTAACATTTAAAGAGTTAAATTGTGACATTTTTAAAAATTTATATTATTTTTATAATTTTAAGAACTTATTTTATTAATTTTGGATGGAAAAGTTTAAGTTTGAGAAAAATAAATTTTATGTTTGAGAAAAATAAATTTTATGATTTAAACTCAACGAAAATCTGATGAAATAGTATGAGAGAATTTCCTATTTTACCCTAAAAATAAATCAAATTTAGGTATGAAAAGTGCACAATGCCCTTGAACCTTTAGTGGCTTCATCACTAACCTGAGGAGCCCAGCTTCTACACACAAAACCGCGCCCCTTGACTCGAGCCTCGAACCCTTGAGGCAGTTCAATACGATCTGGGTCGGCTTCTCCCAGCTGGTTCCTAAAAACCCAGAAGAAGGGCAGATTAGAGTTTTCCAAACCGAATGCGATCTCGGTCAGCTCAGCCTGGGTCGGCTTGGCTTCACTTCCGAGAGCTATATAAACCACCGAGCCTTTCTTCTGCGTATCGAGCCATCCCTTTATCGATAACCATGTCTCATCGTTCTTCTCTTCATCTTGCTTCCTTGTCGATGGAGGGAGCTGACCGACGGGAAAGATGGGTTTCTTGTGAATATCCTCAAGGACCTTTAGCCACTCCGCCTCGCACTCGTAGCTACTCCTCATCATTATAACTTCTGCATTATTGACAGAAGCTCCAAGCCGATAAAGGTCCGTCACTTTTGATGCGTTCCCCTCTACTACATTGAAGATCCTTTTCATCTCGTGGTATCGAAGCGCAAGATTTGATTTGAAGGGAATCCATGGAGGCGCCACCGTGAAGTCCTCAACTGTTCTCCTACAGCCTCCCCCCATCAGTTCGGAGACGGGTCCCAGGAAGACCGCCGTGGCTGCAATATATATGTTAAAATATGCCCTTCTGACGCCAACCCTAGCCGCGATCTCACCGACCCAGTAGGATGCGAAGTCGTACATGATCCAGTCTACACTTGCCGACTCAAGGAAACGTTCGACAGGCTCCTGGAGAAGGTCGATGGCTATCTTCAGGTACTGAATCCGATCGTTGGGCAGATCGCTTGTGGCCTCGGTATCCTCTGGTAAGTTGTCAACTGGCGGCAGCGGGATTCTGACAAAATCGATAAGGCCTTCAAGCTCTGGTGAAGCTTTCAGGAGGCGATCGATGTTTTTAGGGGTCGATATGAACGACACACGGTGGCCATTGGCTGCGATCTGCTTCCCCAGCTCCAAGTATGGGATCATGTGGCCAAAGGCTAGCCATGGAAACATGGCAATATGCAGTTTGTCATCATCACAGTTGGTAGAGGCCATCTTGAATCCGATGAATGAAAGAAATGGTGGAAAACCAGAAGTTGAATATAGCAACACTATGTTTCCAACAAAGTGCTTTGCTGTCATGAAGAAAAATACGAAATAACATTATTGTGGCCGACAGTTCTTCATCAGGTAAAAAAAAAAAAAAAAAAGGAAAGTATGCTCTAAAAGTGAAAGTGGATTTTTTTTTGGCCCATTTTTTTTTTCACTTAGTGGATATGATTGAATAGAATTTTCTAGTTTTTTTTTTTGTTTTTGCCAAGAAAACATTCATTCAATTATCAAAACGGAATGTTTCAATTACTCAAAACGGAAAATCCGACAATTCATAAACCATAAAGAAGATAAACTAGAAGGTAAATTAACAACCCAATCGATTGGACAAAGTCCCCGCCTAGATTCCGATGCTACCCAATGGGCGTACTGGTTCGCCTCACGACGAACAAAACGCCAGTGGATTCGTGGTATGGATCGTGCCTTCTCCAAGATGTCCGCTAGAATGTTCCGAAGCTCCCAATCTTTGTCCGCATTACCCTCTTGAAGATGGTTGATTACTTGCTGCGCATCCGACTCGATAGTTACTTCAGACCATCCCTTAGAACATGCCAACTCCGTTGCTTGGAGAATCGTCCTCACCTCAAGTGCCTTAGCACTCGTTCCTATCCCGGTTGAGTTCCAACCTGCTATGATCTTCCCCGTCCAGTCCCGCACCACCACTCCCGTGCCTCCTGCACCAGTCTGGACGTCCCATGCCGCATCACAGTTCATCTTAATCACCCCCCTCCGCGGCCGCTCCCATGTCCTCACAACGACCTCGCGCCCTCGAGCCATGTGAGCCTCTCCTCGTTCTCTCGCGGACCACATCTCCTCGGCCATGGTCATGATGGATCGTATGGTAACCTCTGACCTCGGATTGTCGTCCGCATAAGTAGCTCGACACCGCTCCTTCCACACCTCTCATGCTATCGTCTCCCCTACAAGCCTCCGTCTCCTTCCCCCTTCTCCTACCACCTCACCAATCTCCATCCACTCCCGCAACCATGTCACCCAGTTACTGCTCGTGGTCGGCTCCAACCGAATTCCCATACATCCGAACCAAACTCTCCTTACCCATTCACACCCCAACAACGCATGAGTCACGGTTTCTAAGGCGTCACAGAATGGGCACGAAGGGTTCATTTGCATACAGGGACGGAGCCACGTGAGGGTGAGGGGGGCAATTGCCCCCCCTCAACTTTTGGATTTGTGTCAATTCCTCCCTGAACTTTTGAATTTGTGTCAATTTAGCCCTAAAAAATCTTAAATTTGCCCCCTCTGAATTTTTTTTATTTTAACTATTTGCCCTTATACTAATTATTATTAATTATTGCCCCCACTGACTTAAATTCCTGGCTTCGTCCCTGTTTGCATACCCCGTCTCACGAGCTCGGTTCGAACCGGCAGTGCCTTACTCAAGGATCTCCAAAGAAAGTGCTTAATCTTTGGGATGGCGTCTCCCTGCCACAGTTTACTCCAGTGTCCCTCCCCCTGTTGGACATGCCTCTCCACATCGCGATCCTCCTGAGACCCTTCGGTCTCCCTCAACCGCCTATAGACCAAACGTGGTCTTGCCACTCCATCCACCGCTGAAGGCCACATTAGTGCATCAGTCCTGGCCTCCGGACCCAGATGGATGACCTCAATGGCATGTCGTTCCCTATCTGATATCCGGTGTTGGATCGCCGTGAGGTTCCAACCCCGACTATCTGCATCTATCAATTGACTCACTAGGGTTCGATCCTCCTCCTCCCCCTCCTGTCTCGAAACCAGTCTGTTGTTCTCTATCCCGGGTATCCATGCATCTTGAAAGGCTCTTACATTGACCCCGGTCCCAACCTGCCACACCCCTTCTTTTCTCAGAATATCCCGGCCTGCCAAAATACTTGACCATGCCCATGATGGTCTCGCCCTTGCCGTGGCACCCAAAAGGTCCCCCCGAGGGTAGTATAGACCTTTTAGTACCTGGGCCCACATCGACTCCCCATCATTCTGGAGTCTCCAGGCCGTCTTCGTAAGCATGGCTCTGTTAAAATCTGTCATATCCCGGAATCCCATCCCGCCCATGTCCCTGGGTTGTGTCAACCTCCCCCACCGTACCCAATGGATCTTCCTCAGTTCACTCCTCCCAATGGATCTCTGCACACCAAGTTTTAGGTAGTTTAAAAAGAGTCATTACATAGGTAGGAATTGCGGTTATTACCGCCTTAATTAGGACCTCCTTCCCCGCATTGTTCAGAAAAATCGTCTTCCATCCATGTATTTTCTGAATCACTCGCTCCTTCAGATAACGCATAGCCTCTATCTTTGACCTCCCCCAATTAGTTGGTAGCCCAAGATACTTTCCCGCATCCTGGACTGCCCCTATTCCCAGCGCCTCCACTACCACCTGCTTTGTGTTCTCTCCCACCTTCCTCCCAAACTGTATGCACGACTTCTCCAGATTAATTTTCTGCCCCGACGCCCTACTATACTTTTCAAGTATACATTTCAAACCCCGGGCATTTCCCTCCGTTGCCTGCAAGAAGAAGATCGAATCATCTGCAAAGAACAGATGATGTACTTCGGGGTACGCTCGTTTCATCCGGATTCCAACGAGCCTCTTCTCCTCTACTTATGTCGTGATCTGTCTAGATAACACATCCGCCACAAGAATGAACAGATAAGGGGATAGGGGATCCCCTTGCCTGAGTCCTCGTGACGGTCTGAACCTACTCGTCTTCTTCCCGTTCACTACTACGCTATACTGGACCTTCGAGATACACTCTTCAATCCATCGACACCATTGGTCTGCGAATCCCAGTTTCCTAAGCGTCTGAGTAACAAATTCCCACTCTACGCGGTCATAGGCCTTACTCATATCCAGTTTGACCGCACACTCTTCCCTTTCCCTCGACCTCTTAACCTCCCCCCTAATGATCCCTCGGGTTAAATTATCATTATCCCCCTCCGACACCAAACGTGGAACACATCTCAACTGATCCTCTACCCCCTCTAATCCCTCATATCTGAATATATCATGAAAATAACCTTCACATTCCATCATAGAATTTTCTAGTTGATTCTTCAGTAATAACTTGCAAGCACTTGGCCAAAAAAAAAACTTAGCAAGCTGAGACATAAAGACAATCAAGGTGTTTTAATAATGGGAGGTGAATAGATAGGGTATGATAAATATTATATTATATATATATATATATATATATATTAATTAGGTCATAATGTATACATGATAAGTAATATTTTTAATATATTTTCTCACTTTTAATGTTAAATTAATAATTTCGTATGGATCCATGTGAAACATATAATTTCATGCATATGTGGCATGTCATGTAATTCACTTTAAATCCTCCAAACATTCTCATTAATTCTCCACCTAAGTTACAAAAATTCAATAATTTCTCCCTATTTTACATGTGCATTTTTTTTTTATTCCAATACTAAATTTTATAATATTATGTTTCATAAAAATCAAGTAAGTGCACATGAAATTTTATTATTAAGTTTTATTAATAATACTAAATTATAATTAATTTTATGTATTACATAAATTTTGTTTTTAAATTAATAGTTTCATGTATCCAGTTATAATTATGCATGCAATATAAATTTTAACACATATATAAAATATATAATAATATTATCAGTATAGTTTCTTAATATTTTTAATATAGTTGTGTAGAGCCTTATTTTTTGAATTAAATTCTAATTCATATGTGAATATATATTTTTTTTATTACTTTTTTTTTATTGAAATACTAAAATTGATAATATTATACTTTATAAAAAAAAAATCAATTAAGCACACATATTAAAGCTTGTTATTAAAATTTATGGCTAAGACCAAATTATAAATAATTTTATGTCTAATATTATGTACTCTATTATATTTATGTGAGGCAGTATAAAATTTAATACATAAAGAACCAATATTCATAGTATCATTATATAAAATACAATAACCATTACAAATAGAAAATTCATCACCAGTACCGTACCGTATCATAAGTATGCTTAAACATATGAAAAAAAAAACATAATTTTTAATTTTTCACCACAATTGCAGACCTAACTTACACCTTGATAACTTCTAAACATTGTAAACTGGCCCCCACCTCCACTGCTGTTAAAATTCTTCACTAAAATTAGGTCTTTGAGTTGGCCGCGATCTGCTCTTAAGGGGGAAGGTCACCGGAAACATAAGCTCAAGTGGAAAAAGGTGAACATATACTATTACAGCAAAATCGTGACATATTACCCTATTATACAAGGAGAACTTAATTAAGCATAAGACTCATTATATATACATACAATGCCTTGATATAAATTCTGATTTCTCTTCCCGAGCATATGTTTGTCATAACCATAAAGCATGTAGGAAAAAGAGGGCAAAATTCATGACAACGCTTCATTTCTGTCTTTTCCTCCAACTGCAGATTGCTTCTGTTCTAATCTAATGTTCAATCAGAAATGGGGTTTGGTAGCTGTTGCTATAACATGACTTCATCTCATCCGATTCACACCTAACAATGGCAGAAATTATAGAGACCTGACCTTGTACAGATCGACTTCAATCTCTTGCAAGGCATAACAATTTCTGCATTTGCATACAATTCACCATAAAACTCGAGTTTCTCTGGTGACTTGTCCGTGTGCTTTTGCAGATTATCGTTCATTATGTTTGAAAATCAAACACTTTTGAAACTTACATAAATTGCAGGTAATCTTCCAATTTCTGTCTCTGTTCTTTGGCGTTTTTGCATCCCATGCTTGCATCTGCGCTGTAACAGATTCACCAGCACCGTAAGAGATTCATACAAGCATTTAATTGCAATAATACAAGCAAATTCAACCCTGCAAATGATATATGTAGCCAACTAGAGGAGGTAACAGAAGACAGAGAAGATAACAAGCAGGACGTACAAAGCAATTCCTACTAAGTTGCAATGTGCACTAGGATGCTGGGGTCGTCCATAAGGATATCTTATTTAAGGTTGTGGTCACTTGTGGAACATCAAAGTTGATTGATTTCCATGAGTAGAAGAATCTTCTGCCAGTAAAATCATAGAACCAGCACATTGTGATCACTTTTATGCATCCTTCTACCATCTTTGTCTTGTTTTCTCCAATTTACCCATCCTTGATATTCAGTATATTCCCTCTTTTACAATGCCAATTAGTTTGATTTACGTATTTTAATTACTTTAATATTCACTGCACTAACTATTTGTTCGAGCATCTGAGCATGTTTTTACATGTTTAAGAAAAAGTAACCTAAATTTGCCTTCTCTTATTGGTACTCAACAAATTTGACTTAAATTATGTTTCGTATTGACCAACGTTACAGAGTATATGTGCATCCAAAAATACACTTACTAATCATCAACGTAGTGGCCTTTAAGTGCATCCTAACAAATTCATCATCTGTCAAAAAACAAAAAAGAAGTAAACACTTGTCATAATTCATTCTAGAAAGCTATCGCTGACACTAGGAACATGATATGGATGACAACTACATCAATCAAAAAAAATAATATCAGGGCCACTAACCTCAATCTAGGTTAAAAGAGTGTCTCTATCCTGAACCAGTCAACATAAATACATTTAGTCTTTTGCTGCAGACAATATGAGAAAATCGTTATGATGAAAAATCAAAAGGTGTATAAGGAAAAAACTAAAAACCAGCAGAATAAACTTCAGCAGGCAGAAGAATGTATCTGAAGAAGTAAGTTTTACCATCCAAAAGGTTTGTACGCGTAGGATTTGCAGTGCAGTGGCAGTAACTGTAACAATAGCCATTGAAGATTGCTTGATAATAAAGCCCCACAACACGCCCTCATTCACTTTCCAATAATGGAAACAGAAGACTCTTGGGGCAAGTTTGCAGCTTCCTCTTTTGTCCGAGGAAGAAAGGAGGGAATTTCACATTCATCAGGAGTGTACAGTCACCTTCCTTACAATTAATAAGCAAATAGAATTCACATTGTTTCAAGTCCCTCAATCAATAAAGAATACGTATTAGGATGAAGCTTGCAGCCTTTTCTTTCCATTATACTTAGCAACTCGAAGCATTTAGCTTCCATGTCCCTTTTAAGCAATCCTTCTAATAGAAGCTTCCAAGCCAATTCGTCGTAGTTGTATCCAACATCCAGAAGAGAACAGAAAACTTGTTCGGCCTTCCTATCATCACCTTTATCATACAGCCCACACATCAGCAGCTTGCATGAGTCCAGATATGGCAAATGACCATCCCCAATCATTGCATCCAACAGCTTCATAGCTTCATGAAGCCAACCCTGCATGCAGCAGCACTTCATGAGAAAGTTATACGTTCTTTCATCAGGTGACATTCCTTTCTCTTTCATATCACCATGTGTTCTAAGAGCTGTTTCAAGGCGCCCTTTCTTACAAAGTCCACTAATGAGCTCTCTGTAAGTGTTTGTATCAGGAGCACAGCCATGGGCAGACATCTTACTGAAAAGCTCCAGTATTGTTTCAAATTCAACAATAGACCAAATATCAGTGGCATCAACTTCTGTCCCATGAGAAACACAATCATTTCCAACTGTAACACTGTTTGCTTTCATCTGCTTCTCAACTGAAATTTGCTTCAGTAAGGAGGAATATGTCCGCAGAGAAGGCACACATCCAGAACTAAGCATGCGTTTTAGAACATCAAAAGAAGAAGAAACCAGTCCGGAACGCGAGCGCCCATAGGCATCGATTAACATTGTGTAAAGCTGTGAGTCTGGCAAAATTCCTTCTTCAATCATCTTGTCCATCATTGTTTCAGCCTCTTTTAATCTTCCCCCAAGACAGTAGGAATGAACAAACTGTGTGTAGGCAACAACGTCAGGCTTCAGTCCTGAGGAAAGGATCAGCTCTAGAATCCTATAAGCACCGTCAAAATCCTCTTTAGCTAGACTTGACTTAATTAGAATAGTATAAGTATGGAGTGTGGGCTTTCTATTCATCTCCATCATGTTTCTCAACAATGCACGTGCTTCTTCCGTTCTTCCATCTTTGCAGAAGCCGTCTATCAATGCATTATATGTACATTCATTTGGCAAACATTTCTCTCTGATCATTCTATGCAGCAATTTCTGGGCATCTTCAAGTTTTTCAGATTTGCAACAACCATCTATAAGAGCTGTATAAATGAACACATTTGCCTTAATACCTTTCTCGTCAAGAGTTTCAAATAAAGTACAAGCTTCCTCAACTCTATTATTTTTGCAAAATCCATCGATTAGAAAGCCATATGTCCGCTCATCTGCAACAATATTGCTTTCCACCATCATGTTTAGAACTCTATGAGCACTATCTAATTCACCTACTCCACACAGAGCCTGAATTAGTGAATTGTATGTGATGAGACTTGGTGGCAACTTCTGCTCAATCATCTTAGGTAGCAGCACCATAGCTTTGTGCACATTCCTCTTTCGAAATCCACATATCAATTCATTGAATGTCCGAGTATTGGGACTACAATTCTTTGATTTCATCAAATCCAAAAGTTCCGATGCATCCTCTATTCTTCCTTCCTTGCAATACCCATTAATCATTGCATTATAAGTGACAACACCAGGCATAAACCCCTTCTCAAATAACCCATCAAACACTAATCGGGCCTCATCAACCTTGTTATCTGCACACATACTGTTAATAATAACAGTATAAGTGTGACCATTGGGATCACAGCCCCTTTCTGGCATTTCATTGAACATATTCATGGCCTCTTCCATTCTATTCAACTTGCACAAACCGTCTATCAATACTGTATAAGTACGAACAGTAGGAGGGCAATTCTCTTCCCTCATCTGAGAAAACAACTTAAGAGCCTCATCGATCCTCCTAGCTTTACATAGTCCATCGATAAGATGAGTGTACGAGACATTGTTTCTCGGGCAACTCTTCAGTGGCATTTGCACAAACACCTTATATGCAGCGTCCACATCATGGGCCACACAGTAACCCAAAATCAATGCAGTATACGTAAATGTATCAGGTTTCAAGCCGCACTGTAAAATCTTACTCAGATATCGCTGTGCCTCAACCACATTCCCTAATTTGCAGTATGCATTTATCATCGTATTAAACGTGTAAATATTAGGCCATACCTTCTCATCCAACATTTTGGCGAAAATTTTCTTCATTTCATCAATCATGAGAAGCTGACAGAGCGCCATTAGCAACTCATTGTAGCATCTTAGACTTAGCTTGAATTTTAACTCGCCTTCAGGATTCATGATCAGCATAAAATTCAACACAAACTGCATTTCGTCGGTCGAACTGCAGCATTTTGTCATGGAAATCCAAATCTTCTCAGCAACTTCGAAGAACCCATTGCGAATGAGAATGTGTAACAAAGATGAATGAGATTCAATATTGTGTTTGAAACCAGGACGCCCTGCGATCCAGTAAAAGAAGCTTACTGCAGTTTGCGGATCAATGTTGAGGGCGAAGAGAGAGGCGACCGTCGAAGGCGTTATGGTTAGAGTTTTAAGGGACGGGTTCTTTTGCCAGTTACGTGACAAGAGGATGGAGAAGAGGTTGGAGGTGGCAATGAGGGGGTCAGGGTCCGAGCCAATCCGGGGCAGAGAGGAAGGAACCGATGATACCGATCTGACAGGGACAAGGCTAACGGATACTGAGGTTCTCCGAGTAGATGGTGATCGAGCGGCGGAGACGACGGCGGCGGTGATGACTCCATTCATGAACGGGAAATGAGTAGGGATTCGCATGCATATGGAGTCACGGATTTGGATCCCCGGGAGCTGAAGTAGCGGCTTCCAGCAGAGGAGAGGAGCAGAGGAGAGGAGCAGAAGGGCTGCGACTATACGGCGGAGGTGGTAGCCGGTGCCATTGTTGACAGATTCTCAGTGCTTAGGTTTTGGGCTTTGCTGACGATGAAGACGATGGATGGAGGAAGACCCAAAATTGTATCTTTTGGGCTTTCAACGGAAACCTCGGAGAACACAACATGATGTATTCGGCCTAGAAAGAACAAAAAATGTGGGCCTTGCTTCCGGATCCGGGTACACTTTTTTTTTTTTTTTGGCCAATTCCGGGTACACTTGACCGGCACTCTTTTGGAGGTAACGATCCCCGCCAAAACTATTTCTCCTTTCTTAGTATGAAACTGTCTGCTCCATTGTATCAACTTTACTTCGTTAAACTTGAATCTTCTTCTTCTTTGTTTTGTTTTTCTGGTAGAAACTCGGTTGAATGTTCAATCTTAATTCTTAGGAACTGTATAAAGTTCCTGTGTTTGTAAAAAATGATTGGTTTTGATCGTGGGAAAATGAGGAATCTACAAAATGTTTCCTATACTTCTTTTTTGGTTCAACCTCTGATCACAGATTTTAACTCCAGAATACTGCGACAGACCCCATTTGATATCCTCTTCAGATCATACCTCTCTTCCTCTGGCAACCTTGATAATTTCCATTTCAACCCAGAGGAGGATCGATTCTACTACTCCTCCATAATACAACAATGCACAGAAAAGAAAAATTTGCCAGACTTGCAAAAGGTTCAAGCCCGTTTGCTAAAGAATGGACTTTGTCATCTTACAATGGGGAATAAGCTTATTGATGGGCTCCTAAAGTGCGGGAGCACAGCGGGTGCACGTAAGCTGTTCGATGAAATGCCCGATAGACACATAGTCACATGGAATTCCATGATTGCTGCTTACATGAGAGAAAAAAGAAGCAAAGAAGCTATTCTTATTTACAATAAGATGGTGTTTGAGAGTGTGTTTCCTGATGAATACACTTTGTCGAGCATCTTCAGGGCGTTCTCAAATCTTGGACTCATTCCTGCAGGGCGAAAAGCTCATGGGCAAGCTGTAGTATTGGGCTTGGAGCTTTCAAATGTTTTCGTGGGAAGCGCTCTTGTGGATATGTACTCCAAGTTTGGTAACATGAAAGATGCGAAGGTGGTTTCAGATCGAGTTAGTGAGCAAGATGTTGTTCTAATAACTGCATTAATCGTTGGTTACACTCAACAAGATCAAGATGTTGAGGCTTTACAAGTTTTTGTGGAAATGTTGTTGAAGGGGATTAAGCCTAATGATTTTACATTTGCAAGCATATTGATCGGTTGTAGGAACTTTGAAGATCTAAAGACTGGTCAATCAATTCACTGCCTTGTAATAAAATTGGGCTATGTTTCTGCAGTTGCTTCACAGACATCCCTTCTTACGATGTACTCTAAATGTGGAATGCTTGATGATTCCTTCAAGGTATTCCAGTGTTTGTCTAGTCCAAACCAGGTAACTTGGACATCTCTAATGGCAGGTCTTCTGCATAATGGTAGGGAGGAAACTTCACTTCTTCTATTCAGAAACATGATGAGCAGCTCTGTGAACCCTAATTCTTTCACATTATGCAATGCGGTCCGGGCTTGTTCAAGGCTTGCCCTGCTAGAAACTGGAAAACAGGTACATGCAGTTATCACAAAACACGGACTGTCGAAGAATAAGTACACGGGAGCCTCCCTTATTGATATGTATGGAAAATGTGGAGTAGCTGAAATGGCTACCTCTGTTTTTGAGTCTTTGACTGAAACAGATATAGTATCCATGAACTCCATGGTTTATAGCTATGCTCTTAACGGTCTAGGACGTGAAGCAGTTGGTTTGTTCAACAAGATGAAAGATATAAATTTACAGCTGAATGATGTGACATTCATAAGTGCTCTTTTAGCATGTGTAAATTCAGGATTGGTTGAAGAAGGCCGGGAGATATTTACATACTTGAGAGAGAAAACTGATATTGATTTGAGCAATGAACTCTATGCCTGCATGGTTGATCTTCTTGGAAGATCGGGGAGGCTCGAAGAGGCTGAAATGCTTCTGGAACAAATCAAGAATCCCGATGTGGTTTTGTGGAAGATTCTTCTTAGTGCATGTCGGATTCACGGAGAGGTGGAAATGGGAGAGAGGGTTAAGGGTAGAGTTCTTGAGCTAGCACCAACAGATGAAGGAATTCATATTTTGTTGACTAATCTCTATGCTTCTACATCGAACTGGGACCAGGTCATTGAGATGAAAACTACAATAAGAGACATGAAATTCAAAAAAAGCCCAGCAATGAGTTGGGTCGAGATTGACAGAAAAATTCATATTTTTATGGCTGGAGACTTGTCTCATCCACAATCAAAGGATATAATTCGAGAGTTAGAGGAGTTGATTCAGAAGACAAAATATCTTGGGTATGTTCCAGATACTAAATTTGTGCTGCAGGATATGGATGAGGATAGGAAGGTGAAATCTTTATATTACCACAGCGAAAAGCTAGCAATAGCTTTTGCTTTCTGGATGACTAGAGACAAGACCACAGGTGTCCGGATCCTTAAGAATTTAAGGGTTTGTGGAGACTGTCACAATTGGTTAAAATTTGTTTCTATTGCTGCTGGGAGAGAAATAACTGCAAGAGATTCAAAGAGATATCATCACTTTAAGAATGGGGCTTGTTCTTGCAGAGATCACTGGTGATTTATTTGTTGACTTCTGTTCAGTGACTTCTAATACAGCATATACAGCCATTTTTGCTCCTCTTTGCAATGGTATGATTCTGCTTTCTGTTCTGTTCCTTAATTGGGTTGTTGCTGACGTTGATCTGAATTCTGAAACTATCTGGTATATGAATCTGCAGATTCATTGTGGAGTTCTAAATGGTAAATGGTGAAGAAACTTTATGAGGCTACTTCAAGTCTGTTCATCCGTAAAAACGTTTTGTAAAGTGGAAGCTTCATTGTTACCCACTTGACATGGTAGGTTCCTACCTGTATGCATCACTAAACTGTAAGTGATACATCCATATCTTCTTTAAATTACATTTAGGATGCCGTTAAGTTTTCTGCCACTAGATATATGGTCAGCATTTGAAAGGATGAGGAAGGACGCGACAAAAAGAGAGGCAAGAGCTGTTCTGATACGTACATGATTTAAATTTTAGTTGGTCCACTGGGATGTGATACGATTTAATAAATGGAAACCATTTATTTGGCTGAAGCAACATCTTTCAATAATGTTATATATACTGAACTATTTAATGTATCTATATATTATAAACAAAATTTCTTGTTGCACATGAAGGAAAGTATTTGAGTAACATACTGGTTATTCTCCAGTATAAGTATGGGAGTATACTCACCAATCAATATAACAGTTCAGATTGGATATGAATTTCAAACACTTTTTAAGGCCAACTTTCAAATTGACATACCGGACGAGTGGACTGGCGGGTCGATCTCTCTTAATGTATGAAGAGCTAACCAGACACGTTGGTATTTATTGATCATAGTAACCACCCAAAAACCCATCCTCATTATTAAGTGTTCTTTCAAGACCAAACAATTTTTCTATCAAGTAGCAGTTTTGATAGACCAAGTTATTGCTGGGTAGGCTTTATTAGATCATTTAATACAGTATAGAGGGGACCGCAGTATGCATATTTTCCTGATATGAAAAACTATAAATGATTGTGTTAATCAAAATTATAGTCTTTTTAAGAAAAACGAGGTTCTTCACCATCCATTCAAAGTTAGTCTCTGAAAACTAGACTTTTCTTCATTTTCATAAATATTATATGTAGTAGTTATTATATTCTGCTACGAGTTCAATTCAAATATACGAATATTCACGTTCACCAAGAACCACCAGTATATACAGATAACCATCTATTTCTCCAGGTTGTTTCTGATCGCGACTAAACCTGAAAATGATGTCACTGAGCCACCTACGAATTCAAATTGGGGCAGGCAACACTCCATGAAAACTGGTCCTCTTAATGTATACTGTGAGAGTACTTCCTGTGCAATGACCCTTCCATGCTCCCTATAAAAACTACAGGCATTGCAGTTAGTAATCATTAAGGTATATACATAGGTTGATCATTACCATTCTATCACATAGTACGGTTTTTGAACACAACATATATTTTCCTTAGAGTACTAGCTAGTATGGCAGCACTGGTACAGATTCAGGAAACTCCAAGATGGAAGAAGCTCCTTGGCTTTGTCGGTCCTGGGTTTCTCGTTTCTGTGGCCTATCTCGACCCTGGGAACTGTACTATCTTCGTTCTCCCTCTTCTCCTTGCTTTTTCCCGCTTTCCCCTCTTTCTCTAATTTTTTTTTAATAATTTCAATGCAGTGGAAACGGATCTACAGGCTGGTGCAGACCAAAAATACGAGGTATATATATTTGTGTGTTGAGAGATTCTACATATGCTGTCCATCTAACTACACTAGAATAACAATCAAAACAGAGTAATGTTTTCATGGTGTGATTCCATTGCATGTTTGGCTCATATGGCCGAACTAAACATGTTTTCTCTTTAAAGATATGATGTGTTTATAGTTAACCAGTTGTTGTCTTATGTTGGAACAGTTACTGTGGATAGTTTTTCTCGGGCTAGCCTACGCGCTTATAATCCAATCCCGTTCAGCAAATCTTGGAGTAGTTACTGGTAAAATTTCTAAAACTACAACAAAGGACTATAATACTGATCTTATATCATGTTTGATCATCTAATTAGTATAATCATTTTGATGCAACAATTTGAGTTCTATATCTTATACAGGGAAGCATCTCTCGGAGCACTGCAAGAGAGAGTACCCAAATCTTGTGAATTATTGCCTTTGGGTACTTGCAGAACTTGCAGTTATCGCAGCTGATATCCCCGAAGGTACTGAAACTAGGCTTCATTAGTCAATTACCAAACTGTAGGTACCTTTTAAATTTGTTTGGCCATCCCAAACACTAGCTATTTGATTGTCAGGTTTTCACTGTAATTATCGCATGCGATGAATAGTCTCTTCCAGAAGATAGATGTACAAAACTGCAATGATTTAATGAAATGATATGATAACAAAAGTTATATTACTAACATGACACACAATGTAAAAAGTGCAGTGATCGGGACTGCAGTTGCACTCAACATGCTTTTCAAGGTGCCAATATGGTCAGGGGTACTGCTTGCCGGATTAAGCACGCTTCTTCTTCTAGGAATACAAAAATACGGTGTAAGCGATATTCTAACACTAAATCACCAATTGGATAGTTAGAGAGAGTTTATTGTAGGGAGTTTCTTAAAATAATGTATATAAACAAGGTCTAACAAATACTAGAAAAGTACACGGTTATCATTGCAACATACAACTGACAGTGGCTATGGTTAGAAACCCAACTGTGAGTGAATGTGTTCGTGTTTTTATGTGACCCCTTGCAAAATAACTTAGGCCTCATTACTTGCTGAGATATTTATGATGGATTAAATATCAAATTGGTAGTTGAACTAATGGTCAATGTGCTGCTGGTTGCTAGCTACACATTTTTGGTGAGATTTTCCTATCTAAACTAATATGCTAGTTATCCATTTTTTGTTAAGTCGCACAGAAAATCCACTTGTGGACCACAGTTAGGGCCACAAGTACATTTCCGTTGCAATCAGCTACCAACTAGCTCATCAGCCACAAGTTCAGCTAGTAACATCATATTTAACTATTTTGTGATACATACAGATAAGGAAATTGGAATTATTAATAGGAGTACTCCTACTGGTGATGGGTGGGTGTTTTTTTACTGTAATGGTGCATGCGCGGCCTAATCCAGAAGATATCCTTGTGGGGATGTTCGTACCAAAACTGAGAGGTGATCGTGCCACCAGCGATGCCGTTGCCCTTCTGGGAGCCCTCATAATGCCGTAATATAATCTTCAATTAGTGATATATTAAACAATTTCATATACATAATGCTACGATATGAGAATTAATAGTAGCCTAATGTCTAATTGATTTTTGGCAGGCATAACCTTTTCCTCCACTCTGCATTGGTGATTTCACGGAAAATTCCCCACACGACCGAGGCCATTCGGGTCAGAAAAATCAAACTTGCTTTGTCACTACTTCATTTTGACTAACTTGAGGCCTAAGTTATTGCATTCTGCTAAGTTTTGTATGATCAACCATGAACACAGACTGCAAGCAAGTACTTCACAATAGAGAGTGGAATAGCGTTGTTCTTCACATTCCTAATCAACATATCCGTGGTATCCCTCACAGCTAGTGTCTGTTCTCGACCCACCCTCTCTTCACAGGACTTGTCTCATTGCAAGGGTATCACCCTACAATCTGCTGCCTTCTTGCTCAAGGTGTGTCCCTTTTAGGACAACCCCATCTCAGATCAAGTGTAATCTATAAAATTTATTGTTTTTTGTCATTGATATTGCCTTAATTTGCTGAAAGGGTTACAAATTGAATTCTGAACTTTGTAGACTTGAAAAATCATACTGAACTATTTTTTAATAAATAATAAACTGAGTATATTTGAAAACACCATACTCCTTCACTTTTTTGGTTAAATTCGACAGATTCTGTTAAAAAGGAAAGAAATGCCCTTAGGTTTAGAAACTAACAACATGAAAAATAACATGGGTTCAAAATTTGAGTGACAAAGTAAAGATGATTTCTTATTTTTCTTTCATGTATTTGATTCAGAATGCACTTGGAAATTGGAGTTCGAAATTGTTTGCTGTGTCGTTGCTTGCTTCGGGACAGAGTTCGACAGTTACCGGAACTTATGCAGGACAGTACATAATGCAGGTGTAAAGTTTATTTCTTTTGCCCCACATCAATAACTGCATTACCCTATTCAGCTTTATTGTTGAGTCCCACATAGACCAAAAAATTATTGGTTCAGTTCGATTAAACAACAACTTGAATCATTAATTAGGTGTGCATCTCATGTCCATTTCTGGGTCTGCATTGTAGGACATCCTGATGTAGATGGTTCACACCTTGACAAGCTATATCAAGACCCCCTTGATATTAGTGTAATTGTCCAATTAAAGTTCACTCTTTGAATCTTGATTAAATTAATTTCATTAATTAAATATAAATCATGATATAGTTGGTAAACCAGTTTGGACAATTACACTGATGGTGTGGTATTCTGTCATACAGGACTTCTCCTCAATAAGGGACAACAGGGTAGTAGTGGACTCTACTTTAATTTTCAATTTTTCACCAACAAAATGTTTAAATTCAACAGAAAATAATAAATTTCAGACTTGAACTCGGTCTCTTCATTCACTAGCAAAAATATCAATCACTGCTCAAGTAATTGCATCTGTTGGCTCTCTTGTATGGTATATTCCCTGGGTTTTGGATCTGATCTTGCTTGTGTTTGATGGGTGTTTAGGGTTTTCTAGATCTGAAAATGGAGCTGTGGTTGAGGAACTTATTGACAAGGACAGTATCCATAGCCCCAAGCTTGGTGGCTTGCCTCATTGGTGGATCAGATGGAGCTGCAAAACTCATAATCATTGCCTCTGTAAGAACTTATTACTTCATCAAACTCAATAATTTCATAGCTGAATTCCATCAACTCCGATCCGTCCTTCATACAATCACATTACTTAAAAACGTCTTCTAAATTTCGATTCATATTATAATCGATCTGAACATCGTGTTCTTTTGAAATGTATATAGATGATTCTGTCGTTCGAACTTCCCTTTGCTCTGATCCCCCTCCTGAGGTTCACCAGCAGTGAAGCCAAAATGCACCAACACAAGAACTCTCTACTTGTAAGATTCTTCGACTGAACCGACCTCTAACTAATGAGCAATGCTACAAAATGAAACTTAGCATGAAAAATTGAATATTTTCCATTGTCAGAAAATCTATTACATCATTTCCCCACTAATTAATATCAAAATTTTCTTTCCAAAATCCCGAAAATACTCTTCATTTTGGCGCGGAAATTGTTCAATGTATAGGTATCTCTGCTATCCTGGTTATTAGGGTTCTGTACCATTGGGATCAACATGTACTTCATAATCACAACCCTAATGAGGTGGATGACTAGCCACCATCTACCCAAGGCCCTGTCAACCTTAGCTGCTGCATTCATTTTTCCGGCAATGATCGCCTATGTCGGGATGGTGGTTTACCTCATATTCAAACCAGAAACACTGTCCTCCAGTTCTGATGATTCGGACACAAGCAATGCTGCTGCCAACGAGAGAGTGTCATCGGGTAGTGGCTCATACTCGGCAGGAATGGATCGAATAGAGGAGATTGGTATATAAAATTAATCGTGTGCCTGATTCATCTATTACCAATAAGAGGCCCGGTAAAGCATAGGCAGAGATCAGATCATCGGTGGTAACGAGTTTAGAAATATTGGTGGCTGCAAATAGAAGTAATCACTCTTTGTATGAGAGGCGTAAGGATGTCTAGAACTGTCGCTTAAAGTCTAAAAGCCCGTTGCTAAATCCCCAAGCAATGGGGAGATAGACCCCCATTGCTGAAATGTTAAAATTATAGTAGCGAGTTTTTCTTTCATGTCGCCTGCAGGAAGATTGGGGAGCGACGGGTAAACAGTGTTTTAGCGACGGGTAAACAGTGTTTTAGCGACGGAAAAACTGTTACTATATGTTTAAAATCTGTCGCTAAACCTTTAGACATTTGGGAGACGCCCGTTGCTAAATGTTCGAAAATTTTCTCCCTAAAAAGGCAATTTGACTAGATCTGTCTCGAGCCCAGCAAAATAACCACGGACACGCCCAAATAAGCAATTAGCTCGCTTCTCATCAAGAATAGCTATACTTACAGTGGAAGACACTCGGATCCACAGAGAAAGAAAGAACCGATACGACATGAGACAATATACAAGACTACCACCACCCAACAACATTCAAGTTAAGGGACAAAATTTCCTTTACTCTGTTTCAGTATTTGATCACACGATGACGCAACCAGAGCTCGTACATGACCATGTGAAACGCGTCGTATTTGGTTGGTGGCGAGTTCCATTGGAAGTGCTTCTGGACCTGCAAGGAAATATGCCTCTTAGAATTTATTTATTCATATATAACTGGCAATTGCATATAGAGTTAGATGGTTGTACCTTCACTAAGTTATTGTGCAGTTGCAAAAACTCATCATTGGATATGTTCTTTAGTATTTGTTTAAGATTATACACATCACGCTCGTTGAGGATCACAGAGAACTTTCGCCAATCAAGAATATCGTTAAATGGGAGGTCATAATAGTTGGACAAGATCACTGAAATGGAAGCAACATAACACATTAAAAAATTATTTTAAAAAAATCTGTAACATAGCTAAACACCCAAACATAACAACACGAAGATTGGTCATTAAAGGAAAAGAATTAAGATCTATGGACATGACTCAAATCTTTCCCTTTAATCTTCCTACAAAACTAGCTCAACCTTAACTAGCAGTTTGCAGGCAGCAGAAAGTCATGTAAGAAATGTAAGGTCTACATAGATGTGCTAAAATATATACTGATCTCTATATGGATATGATTCTTGGTGAATCACACAAAATAGTAGAAAAAAATGTGTAGTGATCATAGATGAAGATGGTACTTCTTCTAATTAAACTGTGCCTATCACATTATACCATAAACTAAGTTTAAGCATTCAATCCTTTTCTTTCCTACTAGGATCAGAGGAAGCAATTCCTTGGATTAAAAAATTGACAATAAATTCTAGCATGAACTTCTGCATCAAATGCAAGGATATGGAACCATACCAGGAATGCATCCATAGTGGATTGAGTCACCAATACGAGCACTGTTAACCTGAGAACCACCAGGGCATATGCAAAACTTATAAATGTAAAATCTCTTTTGGTAAAGGAGCTCTCCCTCTGCTCGGTTGATTCTGTTATTCGATATGTCAAGCTCAGTATCGTTCTCCCATACACGTGCCAGTATTACTCTGATCTTAGAGTTCCGATGACCCGCCCAAAATCCGAGTCTTGTCCTGCAGATACAACCAAGCTTATCCACCAAATAAACAATATAAAAATTGCAGATTAATGTGTTCTGGGCATATCTCTATTCTTAACAAAAGCCACAAAAAAGGGGAATATTACCTGTTTTCCACATCATTTCCTCCGGCTGGAAGTGCAAACGGTTGCAGTATTTGCGGGAGGGCAACATCTTTGTGCGGAATGAACCCAACATCATAACTTGGGGAGCAGACAACCCTAATTGCATTCTTTATAAGAAATGGAACACCTTCTGTTGCCCTAACCCCAACATCATGACAGGTGACAAAAAAGTGATCTGCTCCAAGGGTTCTATTCCAGTAAGGATACTTTTTTATCAGACTTCCCACATAATTCTCAACAATCAGGGTCATGTTCTCATACGACGTTCCCTGGATACAAAAGTAAAACATTTAGAAAAACTATATAATTGCCGAGTCCTTGACAAAAATAATTGTTTTTTAGTGAGAGAACTGTAATCAGTAACTAGTTAGGCCTATGCCTTCAATAATTCAAAAGAACACTCTGCAAAAACCTCTGTTTACTACTAGTAAATGTAAATTACAAGTTCTAGTCTTTTGACCAAATTTGGCTGAGGAAGATTTGCGAGGCATTAAAACAAAAAATATGCTGAATCTGGTTGTTACAGACTGCAACATCATTAAGAGTCTTTCATAATGCTGATGAGCTTTCCGGTTCTTAGACAAAAGGTGAATCCATTGATAACTATTGATAAGGTTCATTAATCTTGTTACTACAAGCAAAAACTAATCTGTAGGCAGCAAACAGAACCTCAATCTGAGTAGATTCAACTTTATATATAGTCCACCAATTATCTGAAACTCAAAAATTAAGCAGTGAGTACACAGCGGCCTACAAGAACTTAATCAGCTAACAACATAAAGCAGCTAGTTCAATGTAAGAACACTCAATCAAATTAGAGAACTCGAATTCCAAAATCTAAGGAATGCACCTTTCCGCGCATCTTATGGCACGAAATCGGAATGAAAAACAGATCCGCTTGATCTGGATCCTCTGTGCGGAAATGGCTCTCCCTAATGTTCTGAAAGAAGAATCCCTCACTGGCATACTTCCCGGTGAGCTTCCTAGGAGTCTGGTAAAACGTATTGGGATCTCCGTCGGGATATATGTAGACCTTGAAATCTCTCTCCATCGCTTCGAAGTTCAGCTTGAAAACCTCCGGCAAGTGGTAAACGTCCGAAAGGACGTCTTCCTTGAAGATTTCGCTGTCAACATCTTCGGTGGTGGAAAAGGATTCATAGGACGGCGAAATTTGAAACAGAGAAGTGTCCGAGGAGTGGAGAGGGGAGTTCAACGACTTGTAAGAGAGCTGCAACAAGGAGAGCACTGTTATAATTGCGAGCGTGAGGAGAGATCCCTGGAGCGAGCAGAGAGACCACGACGGCGATGATGGTGGCGCCGCCGACATTGCAGTCCGATGAGGGCTTATGGCACGGCGGAGTGGATCTGAATGTGGAAGTGAAATGTTAGCTCTTTTGCTATTAGCCTGTCCAATTGGGTTCTAGTTGTATTACACCGTTTGTGATTTTTCCTAGGGAAGAAATTCAATTTGGACTCGAGCATTAAGATCCAGACCCAATCGAGGTTCGGGTCGGTGTATAGGGTGATAAAAAAAGACTAGTTGAACCGAATTTCCGACAAGACTGGTCTGAGACCGAACATGTGGGTTTTTTTCTTCAATGTCGGTCTCGGACTTTTTTTCCCAAAAGTCGATTAGGACCGGACCGACCTTGAAGAAAAACGTAAAAATTCATGGTGTAACCTTTGAAACACTAGTAATTCATGACCTTAAAGTATTCAACAACCATTGGATCGGTTCCATAAGGAAAATGTGACGGAAGACGAGGAGCAAGAGGGTTCAATACTAAAATTTCAGTTATTTTTTTTATCAATCTAAGTGATTTTTTTTTACTAAAAAATTTCAGTCCAAGACCGAGACCGTCCCGAGTCAAGCAAGACCGAATCGGGCGGGCTTTGTTGGTCAAAGTCGGTCTTGGTCTTCCAAATGTTAAGACTGAAATTTCGGTATCAGTCCTACCTCCAAGACCGGTCTGGCCCGCCCATGATTAGCCTAGTAATAACTATTAACTTGGACTTGGTCCTTGGGGTAAATTTGGGTCAAAACTTAAATTCGAGCCCCTTCGATTGAGATTCAATCGAGCCCTGATCGAATCGGAATTCAATTATAACATTTGAAAAATATTAAAAGTGTTACATTATAACATTTTTGTTATTTTTGTAATTTTTAAAACATATTCTGTTAAAAAACTTTAGAAAAAAACTCGAAATCTAACCAAATATTATGATACAATGTTATATTTTATCCTATTTCATAATCTATAAAATAAATTTGTTTGCATTCTCATATATAATCATATGCAATTATAATTAAGTCTTGTTAGGTTGATCTACTTCTACTTAGTTGATAATTAAAAGATGATTAACTTATCAATATAGTCCTAGTTTGACGGTTAAAAAAGGAAACAATTAAGATATAGATAAATTAGGAAATAATTAACGGTAATAATATATATATATATATTCGGAAATACGGATATATACAGAAAGAAACAAGAGAAGGTTCGATTTAGGGTTTTAACCAGTCCTTTATATATACGACCGACTCATCTTTTCCTTATTACAGTTAAAAGTGTTCTGTCTCTTCTCCGTTGTGTTCTATTTCTTTCCGCTATTATTAGGATGGAAGTCAATTATGGTCTTCCCGTTCCACTGCCCCAACAGTCTCCAATGTCCTTTGATCTTAGTATTCTTTTAGTCGACAGCGATGTGCAAAATCTGCAGAATCTCAAATTGATGCTTCAGCTATGCGGATACAACAATGTGGGGCACGTGCGAACGGCGGAGGATGCTCTGTGGATGCTTCGACGCACGCCGATCGACATTCTAATGTGTGAAGCTTTCTTGCCGAATGTCGACGGATTTCAACTTTTGTCTGCGGTCAGAGAAAATTTCAAGTCTGTGCAAGTCTTCCTCTTTTCCGATCATGTTATGGGTCAACAAGGATTACGGAACGAGATCGTCATTAGAGCTTTGGAGCTCGGTGCCTGCGATTTTTACAGGAAGCCGATTTCGATGGAGTTTCTGAGAGATATGTGTCAGCACGTGTTCGTCAAAAAGATTCAATCTTGCAACGAAATTGCACCTAATCTGCCACCGCAATCGCCAATGTTGGCAAACTTGGGGGCCAAGGGTTGTATTTCTGAAGAAAAGTCCGTGGCGAAACAGAAGAGGAAAAGAGATGATGATGAAGAGATTATGAGTGGCGACTTATCCAGTGTAAGAGCATTTATCAAGAGGGAGATTATGGAACCCAAGAAGCAACGACTGAGGTGGACGGAGGATCTGGAGAAGAAATTTGCTGCAGCAGTTGATGCGATCCGGTGCACTGATCAGAAGGTTACTGCTTCGAGAATTCAAGGGTTAATGAAAGACATGTGGGAGGAGGATCTGACTATATCGCAAATAAGCAGTCACCTGCAACAATATCGAAAGAAGACATTAATGATCCAAAAGAAGAATACTGAGAGTTGTTCTTCAGCAGTAGAACATAATGATAATGAAGAACAAGCACAGATGTTGATGAACATGAATTCAACATCTGCTTCCGTTGATTCTATCTGTCCTGGTCCTCATCAGGACAACCCAACCCAACAACAACAACAACAAAAGCATGATGAGGCTGCTACTGGGGACTCAACTGCGGCTTGGAGTGAGGCAGATATAGAGGAGTTGATAACTTCAGACATTTCAGATCTGGAAGAACTACTGCGATCATGCTAGCTAAGCTACCTGACTTGCTGCATTCTGTAATATACAACGACTATACGTTATTCATGGATTAATGTATATATCTTCTAATCATGAGTTTGTTGTAATCCATTTAATTTCAAGCATTCCAACACAGCTTAGTAATAACAATATATGATCAGGATAACTTCAATGTCTGGTGTTATATTGTGTTGAGAAGCAAAATCAATCATCTCCTGTTGTCTCCTTTATTCCTTCAATCATACTTCCAGCTATCATCTTCCTTCCTGTCCATTCAATCACAGTCTCATGAATGACAATGTTTTATCTTAATAATAGAACTCATGCATGCAATCTGAGTCGACGAATTTCTAACCCGTTTATAGAGGTAAAGCTAGTAACTCGAGCGGCTTCTTTGGCGCACCGACCATTATAAACTTCCCATGGTTCTTCATCAGTGCGATCAGGGGGACTAAAGCATGAGTAGCTGAAACTGTGTCAATTATTCCATCCATTGTGTTGATTGCAAACTTCATATACAAATTCAGAATTACAAAATACATTAGGTATTAGTTGAAAAAACTATGATCTAGAGAGGAATTGAATACTACTAAAGGTAAATAGCTATGATGCACATGGATATTTGACTGTTTTGTTAAATACATCAATATGTTTGAAAATGTTATTTTGCGCACATTTAGGTTATAAAAAGTTATTAAATGCAATGTTAACTATCTGTTCACTTTTTCGTTAAATATGCTAAAATGATAATTTTACACTCTTATTTTTGTTCATATCATCTTCAACACTAAATTCAATTACCCATATGCAGATGTGGTTTTCAATTCTACACAAAACTACATTTTGGGATTGAATTCAAACCCAAAATCTGCATTTTTTGGGTTCGAATTCAACCCAAATCTGCATTATTGGCTTGAATTCAATCTCAAATATGCATTTTTAATTTGAATTTGAAACTAAATATGTTTTTTTGTAGGTGGATTAAGTGTTGAAGTTGATATAAATATGAACAAGATGGTAAAATTGTCATTAATGGATGGGTAGTTAATTGTTGGTTCATTTAACAACACGTTCAAACATATAGGTGCAAAAAACTACGTAATCTAGAGACTATTTACCCTACTACTAAATATATACCATAATTTATTCAGGATCAGTACTAACCACACAAACGCATCTGAACCCAGGTGGTTCAAAAGCAAACCGAACTTTGATAAATATACAAAGAACAAACTATTTTTTTACAAACAACAAATCAAACTTAATAAATTTAGCAATCAACAAATTTACTTAAAATAGTCATTATGTTTGGGATGAATTTTTCTAATTTGGAGTGATTTGTCTAATTATAAGTGCAACAACTTCATTTTAGATGAAATTACATGAAATCTGACAAATCACTTCGTCCAAATTAAAAAAAAAAAAAAAAATTAAACATAATGACTATTTTAAGTACATTTATTGATTGCTAAATTTATTAAGTTTGATTTGTTGTTTGTCCAAATAAAAAATAAGTTTGTTCTTTGTTCATCAAAGTTCATTTTTTTAATAATTAACCATCTTAATAAATCAATCAGATAACAAATGAATTGGAAGGTAAATGCAAAGGATACTCGACGATTTCATGATTCAAAAGGATATACTTTTAATTAACTATTACGCTTTAAATAAATAGAGTTAATAGAACTTTTACGAAAATTAAGGAAATGAGTTAACTGACGAACCTAAATTATAATACTCAACTCATATGTAATTTTACATCCTTAATTAATTATATAAAATATTAAAGTTATAATATACATTTCATAATGTATGATTTAGTTTATCATAATATATGTATATTTTAATTTGGTTAAATACCCTAGAGTTGTAACAAGTTATAAAATGAGTCACTAACTCTATATCGTGAGATTATCATATGCATACTTATAATTGCTTTAACAATTTTTTATTCAATAGAACCGTACTATTATTTTTTAAATTTAATTTATTAACAACATTTAATTTATGGTTAAATAATAACATATACATGCATTTTTATTTAACATATATCATCATGATTCAACTAAAAAACTGTAAAAAATTTCTGAATGTTCAACTAGTATAATAAAAATTTCTCACAAAATTGACCTAACAAATTACCATCATAAATTAACAGAAAAAATTAAACGAATTAGCGGATTATAATTTTATATAAAATTACAGATTAATTTCTAACAAGGTATCTAATAAATTGTGTAGTTAACACTTCTTTAAATATGTGGCCTAATGATTTAAAATTAGGAACATGGGGTTTATTATATTATTATTTTCTACTAAGTCCTTTAACATCATTAAAATATCAAATATCCATTTGCAAAAAAATATATTATGAAATATCCAATTGAATACATATCCCTTCCGATCATTTATTGCATTTGGCCCGATATAAAACACAAAGAAAGGGATAGAATCGATAGATGAACTGCACAATGCAAATTAATAATTCAGTCAACATGTGCACAATTTTGTTTCTTATTTTCTTATTAAAAAAATAAAAAGTTGAAAAGTCAACCACAATTTATCTCAATCTGACCTAAAAAGCAAAAACCCACCATAAAATATATACCAATTCCGTCAACGTTATAGCCAATTTGATGTCAAATCCGACAGTCTCCCCGACGAAAACGTACCCAACGCCGTCGAACTCAGACCTCGCGGTCCGAAACGTGCCGACTCACTCGTTTGAATCAGTTTCCTTCCCATTTTCTCCTCATCTATCCCTAAAATTACCATCTTGCCCTTCACTTCGGACATCAGCTGCCAGAAGCCATCCATCGCTACCTTTTCAACGAAGACCGCCGACAGTCTGCTCCGGCAGCTCTCGAGACGTGTCAGCGCGCAGACCAGCTCCACCGACTCGCCGAAACTCAGTACACTGAGTCGCTCACGGAACTCGCTTACTCGGACTGCCACTTGGTTCATCACCGACACGTGATCCGCCGTGACGAAACCTCTGATTCGTCCCAGCAACTCGGCGGCGGCGCCGTGGACCGAGTCGGGCATTTTACACGTGTCCTCAAGAACGCTGACTAGAGATTCGAGTTCCTTGAGAAGGTCTGAGTTGAGGAGGCCTGAGATATTCTCTTCGACCTTCTCTTTGTCTTGAATGTTTGAGTTGGAGCAGATGAAAAACCCTAGAATACGTGACGTGGACAGTAGGCTCTCGACGTACCGGGAATACCACTGAACCTGTCGGGCAGTTGGTGTTGTAAAATTTCAGGAACCATCTTGTTAGATCGTACGAGGTGATTAGTTGATTTACTTACCCAAGACGAGATCTCCCACGAGAAGGGGGACCTGCTGTCTCTGAAATTTGAGAGCTTGAGATAATTCCTCCCGCCGGCGGCGGGGAAGATGGAGAGCTGGTCGTGGAGGATGAAGGTGCCGTGGCGGATGATATGGTGGACGGTGATGAGGCACTTGATGGCTACGGAGGCGTCGCCGGTGGTCTGGAGGCGGTCCATGAGGGACTCGATGACGGCTGAGGCGGTGACACGGGACCGGTGGCCGAAGGAGAGAAGGGAGGAGAGATACTTATGGTCTGGAGGAGTGGAAGAGTCGTGCGTGGTGGCGCGCAGGAGACAGGCGGCATGGGGCTTGGATAAGGGATTCAGCGCCACCTTGCTCTGAGAGGCCTTATCCTTGATCTTCCCCACCAGATCCCTGAGATTCGTCGATTGGCGGCCCATTTTCAGATGCAGAGGATTTAGATGTGAGGAAGATGTTGGATTTGGAATCGGAGTTGGATGAAAGAACAGAGAAAGATGAAGTGGTTTAATATTTGGGTGAAGAGGTGTTTTCTTTGTTCACAAGGACTTAATAATAATAATAATCAAAAGTCAATCTGTTGAAGAGAAAAAATTATTTTAAAATAATTACAATTTTAAAATACTGCAGCTACCCACACTTTTACGTAAGACTATCATATACGATATTTTTCCCATCGTATACGACTTTATATAGTATTTGCGGGATATTTATATTTAGGGTTAATTGTTGCATGGGTGCCCCAATTTTACATGGTTTGATAAGTAGGTATCTAAATATTTTGTCACAAATAGGTTGTCCAACTTTGTGAAATTAGCAAATAGGTACCTAACATTAATTTTCCGTTAAGAATAAACGAAAAATAACGTGAATAGCAAACATGTATCTGAACTTACACGAATTAGCAAGTAGATACTTGAACCTGTTCGACCAAACCACTTTTTTTTTAAAAAAAGAAGGTTTATATATCAAACACATGCAGGACTCAACTTCAGACGTTCTCGGTGCATTAAGGAAACATTATGAATCCATCGTTCAGGTCCTTCACCATCGCGACCCCATCGATTCCCGTTATCCTCGGTCGGGATAAGATCGCTCTCGACCTCGTTTACCTGGTAGTCGTTTTCGTTCGGGTACTTCCTTAGGTCAGTCCTCTCGTGTACCCATCGCTCTAAACCTAGTTCGAAGATGGGCATCATAGACAAACCTGACTTAGAATCTAAGCTTTTGAAAGAGGAACTTGTATGTAGAATGAGTTTTTTTTGCAAAGAATATCCAGATCGATAATTTATAATGAATATATTAACTGTCTTACCGTGTATATACTATGAATTTTAAAGACTCAACAACACGATCACGATATATAGGTTTACGTACGATCCGTTCTCATTTCAATTATATGATATAAATTTTATATATCAACTAGTTCACTCGCACGACCCCCATAAAGCTTACTTAGATACACCGAGAATGTCTGGAGTTGAGTGATGCATGTGTTTGGTATATAAACCCTACCTTAAAATAAAAAAAGTGGTTCGACCGAACCGATTCTGAACTGGTTCAAATATCTACTTGCTAATTCATGTAAGTTCAGGTACATGTTTGTTAAACCATGTCAAGTTCAGGCACATGTTTGCTGCTCACGTGATATTTTCCGTTTATTCTTAACGAAAAATTAACGTTAGGTATCTATTTGGTAATTTCACAAAGTTGGGCAACCTATTTGCGACAAAAAAAAAATTAGGTACCTACTTGACAAACCATATAAAGTTGGGGTACCTATTTGATAATTAACGTTTATATTTATTATTCGAAACATACCCATTTGAACTTATAGTCAAAACCTAAATCTATTTAGATCAACGGTTTCTTGCTTTTAGGTGTCTAGTTGAACCCTATTAATTTTTTAAAAAATAAATTAGATGAAGTTATTTATTTATACCAACATGATTGAACCTTGTTTTATCTATAAATAAACATATAGTTGCACATTGTAAATTTTTAAGAAAACAAAATGATTAAACATCATCCAACAGACATGGAAAATAAAAACAAACATAAAATGTTCATGTTTCAAAAGAAATTTAAAATCAACTCGAATCAACAAATCAAACCATTCAAAACTCATTTCAACAAATATAAGGAATATACATGCATATTCTCTTTTCTTTAAGGGTAAAATACGACAGTGTCATTTAGATAAGATTTTCAGTTTTTCCCCTAAAATTTATTTCTCTCATGTTTAACTAAAGTGCGAGTTTGCCCTCTCCGTCAAGTTTTCTGTCCAAATTTAATAAAATAAGTTTTGAAAATTGTAAACATAATAATTTTTTTTTAAAAAATGTTGCAATTTAACCATCCCAGACTTTTTCAAATGATACAATTGAGTCTCGATTGAGACCCAATCGAGGGGGTTCATCTCCGGGTCTACTCGATTGGGGTTCAATCGTGTCTCAATTGAATCAGGACTCAATTGTAACATTTAAAAAAGTTTAAAATGATTAAATTGTGATATTTTTGAAAGTTTTCTGGTATCTTTACAATTTTCAAAACTTATTATGTTAAATTTGGATGGAAAAGTTGACGGAGGGGGCAAACTCGCACTTTGGCCAAACATGAAGGAAAGAAATTTTACGATTTAAACTTTAGGGGGAGAAACTCAAAATCTAGTCAAACATTAGGGGTGATGTGATATTTTACTATTTCTCCCATTCAAGTTCATTTCTTCATGTAAGAACATTTATCACTTCTCTCTTAATATCACTATGATCTATAAAAAATAAAAAATAATAAAAGAGAAATAGGCTACTACCATGTTATATGATATCAAAATAAAATATATAAGTGGTGAATACTTTGTTTATATCTTTCAACATCTCCCCATGTATTGTTCAATTATAATTGGGAAGAAATTTTTCTGAGCTAATCGTCAAATTAAAACTTTCACAAAATTCCCGTCAAATAAACTACAAAATTGATCAAGTACAAGAACCAATATGTTGAATGCAGATTCAAATGCTATGATAGATATATGAATTGTGTACAAATTAAAACTTTCACAAAATTCACGACAAATAAACTACAAAATTGATCAAGTACAAGAACCAATAGGTTGAATGCATATTCAAATGCTATGATAGATATATGAATTGTTAGGATGTCTCCTGCCATAATAGTAAAAACCTTATGCACAATTTTCTTTTTCTCCACCAAATCAGTAAATCAAAGTTTTTTTTTGGTATTATTTTCACATTCAAGATGTCATATCAACGTAAGCATCATTCTATTTATAAACTGTTATTTTATCTTTGATGGATTTATATTGTCAACAAGAGGACCACCACTATCACCACCACTACCATCATTATCATCGCATGATTCTGAAGTATTAACATCATCACAAGATCATCTTGGACGTCTAAAGAGTTCATTTTTGTTTTTCATAAAAGGCACTTATACTATCTAAAGTGAACTTTTTCAAAAACTATTCACTTTTCAAAAAATATTTGAAAAAGTGTATATTGAAATTTTTTTTTTAGAAAAGTATGCATACGCGCGACGCGCCTATTGAGTAGGCGCATCCCTAGGACGCGCCTATTCAGTAGGCGCGTCCTAGGGATGCGCCTATTGCAATAGGCGCATCCCAGGGGTGCGCCTACTGCAATAGGCGCACGCCAGGGGTGCGCCTACTGCGTAAATTTTTTTTTTTTCGCAAAAACACCGGTCTATCAGAAACCACGTTGATTTTAAGTCTGCTTATGGTTTTCCTCCTAAATAGAAATTGAGAGATAGTCTCATGCGTATTCATAGGTCCAAACTACAAATTTTCCAACTTGTTCTGAACAACAATGAAACAAAGTTGTTTATTCACAAGTTTCTGAATGAGACTTTTCTTCAGATGCTCACGCGTTGCTTTATCTCAGTATTCACAGGGTTTCCTCCAAATTTTCCAACTTGTTCTGAACAACAATGAAACAAAGTTGTTTATTCACAAGTTTCTGAATTAGACTTTTCTTCAGATACACTAGCTAGTTTGACATTTTCAGGAATTACTCCTGCAAAAGAGCTCTTTGGGGTTTCCACTGCCTTTTTCTTCGGCATCTGAAGTCTCTTGATTTTCTGCATAGTGTACTCGTTGATTTTAAGTCTGCTTATGGTTTTCCTCCTAAATAGAAATTGAAGTCTTTCATCACAAACTACTCTCTTCTTTGTAGGGTGATTCAGTTTGTTGTCATTGATATACCGCGCTATAATTGCTCCAACATCTTGCTGAGAGATCTAATCATGCGTCTCTACACCAACCGATTTGAGAAACTCGGTGAGATTACTCGATCCCCATCTAACAAATTCCATTTTTCTTGATTGGTACTTCCTTTTTGGTTGTGAATGAGGTTAAATTCCGTCACATTGAACTGTCACGAAGATAATTGCAAAAGAGCTCTTTGGGGTTACTTTAGGTTCCTGTCCTAAATTTTCCAACTTGTTCTGAACAACAATGAAACAAAGTTGTTTATTCACAAGATTCTGAATCTTCCGAATATCTTGTAAAGCTTCTCCAATGACTATAGCTTTTTATCTGAGTTCAAGCCTGCTTATGGTTTTCATCCTAAATAGAAATTGAGAGATACTCTCTCCAGTAAAGAAGAAAGGAAGTTCTAAGAAGAAATGGTTTTCCTCCTGAAAATGTCAAACTGGCTAGTGTATTTGAAGAAAAGTCTCATTCAGAAACTTGTGAATGAACAACTTTGTTTCAATGTTTTACCTCGCGGATGTTGTTCAGAACAAGTTGGAAAATCTAGGGCAGGAACCTAAAGTATTTAACTTCTGAGAACTTCCTTTCTTCTTAATTGGAGAGACTATCTCTCAATTTCTATGTAGGAGGAAAACCGTATAAACAGGCTCAAAATCAGATGTTTTTCAAAAAGTAAGCATATAGTAGGAAAAAAAGCATACATGGAGGAATTTGGTGCGCGTAGAGGAATTTGGACTTGTGAATACTGGGATAAAGCAACGCGTGAGACAATCATCTCGGTGGTTTGTTAACAAATTGATTTTCTGTCCTCTTGATCCAAGACCCTTTTGTTAACAAATTGATCTTCTGTCCTCTTGATCCAAGACCCTTCCTAACCATTGGAAGGGGATCAGTTTTCTTCTGTCCTCACCGTACGACAGAAGATATTCGGAAGATTCAGAATCTCGTGAATAAACAACTTTGTTTCATTGTTGTTCAGAACAAGTTGGAAAATTTAGGACAGGAACCTAAAGTAACCCCAAAGAGCTCTTTTGCAGGAGTAATGCCTGATAATGTCAAACTACCTAGTGTATCTGAAGAAAAGTCTCATTCAGAAACTTGTGAATAAACAACTTTGTTTCATTGTTGTTCAGAACAAGTTGGAAAATTTGTAGTTTGGACCTATGAATACGCGTGAGACTATCTCTCAATTTCTATTTAGGAGGAAAACCATAAGCAGACTTAAAATCAACGTGGTTTCTGATAGACCGGTGTTTTTG
The DNA here is from genome assembly GCA_946814005.1 of Chamaenerion angustifolium. Lineage (NCBI taxonomy): Eukaryota > Viridiplantae > Streptophyta > Magnoliopsida > Myrtales > Onagraceae > Chamaenerion > Chamaenerion angustifolium. The sequence continues at coordinate 2,983,309 of OX328281.1, forward strand.
CGAAAAAAAAAAAAATTTAGGCAGTAGGCGCATCCCTAGGACGCGCCTACTGAATAGGCGCGTCCTAGGGATGCGCCTATTCAATAGGCGCGTCGCGCGTATGCATACTTTTCTAAAAAAAAATTTCGATATACACTTTTTCAAATATTTTTTTTAAACTAAACAGTTTTTGAAAAAATTCATCTAAAGTACTTCTGACTTGTTCAACTATGGTTGCTTGAACAAAGGATCATTGCACACCAACTCACACAATATTGAACATACTTCAATATGTCGAGAATCTAATATGACACAAATATGAATCATGACATTTATTTTCTCTATTTTTTCATAATATTTGACAAAATGTTCCTTCATTTTCCCGTCATTGACTTGAGACTATAATTATAATTCTTTTCCAACTATTCAAAGTTGTGAGTATACTTACCATTTCATCAAAATAATTATCAAAAGTGACAAACTTTCTTAAATCCTCTTAGTAACATATATAAAAGTTCTTCAAGAATCTTGTCAGCAGTATTGCATTCTCCCGTCCTCGATAGTAGTAGGAACATTACCATCAAGTTATTTCACAAAAACTATATCATTATCATCTTCAAGCGTTAAAAAGGTTTATCTAAGTTTAAGTGAATATTCAAGCATAAGAAATGAAGAGTTCCATCTAATATTAACATCAAAGACAGAAATATGTTAGGATCGATTTCGCAACACACACAGATACTGATGAAGACGAACAAGAATTGAGAGAGATTTTGGAAATCTAGAGAGAAAACGTGTGAGAGAGTTTTACGTGGTAACACCTTTCGAGGTAACCTCCACGGCGGTTTCAGTGTATTGATGATTATTCAACTCTCAAATTGTTGTCTAGAATACATGGATGGAGAAGTATATATACACAAAACTATGACTAAGTGCAAAACTCCAACTTGAACACGGTTTCCCGCTTGCACCGTGTTGATCATCGTCCAACCGCCCGTGTTGACCATCGTCCAACCGCCCATGTGTACCGTCCAGTCAATTGTCTTGTTAGACACCGTCCACATCTACAATGCAACCTAAACTGTGAGACCGCTACAGTACATCTACAGGTTGAACCGCGAGACGCGTTAACATTAATTAATATATAAAATATATTACATATTAATCAGACTCCACAACCTAACAAACTATCATTAAAGGTAACTCTTTCCCTTTTTATATCATCTATAAGAGAATATTTTCTAACATATTTTACCACATTACGAATGTGAACGATTGACTCTGATTTCCTATAACACATCCTCCACAATCAAGTTTAATATATGATTTGTACATCTTGCAAGAAAAAAATAGTCACCACCTAAGAAAAGACTTTTTAAATTATTTTCCAAATAGTTAACAACCACATCGTTAGATGATGCATTGTGTGTTGTAAGTGTAGATACATATATTTTACCGTCAACCAAGAATACACGGCTCAACCATCTTAATAATATCTTTGCATTTATGATTAGTTATCATAACAAATATCAAAATGCATTAATGTATTTTTCAGTCATCAACAATAAAATGTGCAGTGAAACACATGTAACTTTGATTTTGAACAAAAGTCCATAAATTATTGGTTAATGCATTTCTTTATTTCATACTATTTAACTGCCCCTTCAAAATGACCTTCTCATTGGCATACAATTTCATGTCATCTTTAGCCACGTTGAATCGTGATAGATGTGTGCATAGATATTTTAATGTCAAATCAAAATCCTTAAAACATTTACTCTCAACCTTGAAAAAAAGTTGCTCATTCATAATAACCATCCTGGCAAGCATATATACATAATTCTTGATTAAAATTTTAAATTCTAAGTGTATTATTTGCAAAAGTATCAACAAATTTATTAGTTTGAAAGTCAATGACAAAAGTTTATGTGTATAGCCAACATTACCGTGACATTTTTGCTACAAATTTTGAAGTATTTTAATTCTTGATTAAAATTTTAAATTCTAAGTGTATTATTTGCAAAAGTATCAACAAATTTATTAGTTTGAAAGTCGATGACAAAAGTTTATGTATATAGTCAACATTACCGTGACATTTTTGCTACAAATTTTGAAGTATTTTCACATAGCTCATGTACCATTAACCACAAGATATTTCATCCTTTCATAACAATAATTGCATACGAAAGTTACAAGATGTCATACAATAAATAAGTATGTAGCGATATAGTTAAGAGTTAAGACTGTAAGGTGAATTTCTTACCCATTCCGTGAAAAGAGTATACCATAAGTACCGACACGTCCGGATTTTTATTGGGCATTTTGTCAAACACTTGGGAGGTAAGAAAAACGATGGTATTTAATTTGGATAATCAGAGAGAATTGAAAAATACTACTCAAGCAAGATGCTACAAAGATCATTTTAAAATTGAAGGAACGTATTTTATCGTCAATATCCCATCTTTCCCTAGATTATTGTATTAATAATAATAAAATTGTTAAAAACTAAAATATTGTTTACATTTTTAATTTTTTTTAAAGTGTATATAAATTAGATAATAATATATTTCAATATTTATTTTTCTTTGATTTAATATTGCTCTTCCCCCCCCCCCCCCCCCCTAATTTTGGATATTAAAGTAAATATATGTATATATATATGATAATTTAGTTTATGAACCATTTTCTCTATATGGAAGTACAGATAAATAACTTTGTAATGATATATGATATCATATATTTCTAATTTATTATTAACAAATTAATCAACAATGAAATGCATATATTTTAATAGAGTCAATAGGTATTATTAACATAGATTTTTAATTAAGTAAATTAAATCTCGCACAATTCGCTTAAAGTAACTGTACTAAATAAAATGAAATAAATATTATTAATTACAACACTTGTAAAAGCTTCAAAGTTGCAACTATACTTCATGAAAAATTAATATTATATTACTTTAATCTTGAAAAAAAAAACTAAAATGGCCACTTATAAAATGTGTTGACTTAATTCAGCCGAATTAGATTTTTTAAGATATGACTTCCCTTATTTTTATTAGACATGGTATGGGCTTCGTTGGTGATAAAGATAAGCCCAAACTCTGTATTTGGGGCTTTTCAAAGTCCATATATTCGGAGTCGGCCCAAAATAACTTGGGCCTTGTTTTCTTTTTCGGATCGGTTCGACCCAGACCCGATCTAATTTTCGACGAAACTGTTTTTCCATTATTAGATACGATATCATCGGTCGATTATATATTCACTTAATTTAATATATTTTGATTGTATTAGTATGTTTAATTTTTTTTTTAAAAAAGTGATAATTGAATTTTTCTTTTTAACTATGTAATCAAATTATTTTCCCCATCATTTATGCATCTCTCTTCGCGCCAATCCAACAACGTGAAACGACAACGGTGCTTTTGAAAAACCGTATATTTTAAGCACACAGGTTGGAAAATAAAGCGTTTGAAAATTCAAACAATTAGGAAAAAAATATTCTTTTAAATCATCAACTACTCCCACCTTAACTACATTTGTTAATGATAATCTTGTTAACTAAATGGATCTAGAAACAGACACAAACACCGACAAGGATTCGAGATTAAGATTTGGTAACATTATGTTTCTCCATTATTAGATTGTGTCAAGAGTACACGGATCAACAATTCAAAACAATAAATATATGTACTCAATCCAAAAATGTAAACTAAAAAGTTGTAAATTTTTCTTACTTTTATATTATACCATTCGACTTCTTAATTATTAATTAAATACTTGGATTAAGGGTGTCGTGTCGACGGGTCGTGTGTCGTGTCAAAATTTATTCAACTCAAACACGACATTTGATTAACAATGAGTCAATTTTTAAGACTCAAACACAATATGTGGATCCACGGGTCAATCCGTACGCCCCGTGGACCCATGTCATTTTTATTTATACAATTGAATTTTGCGAGTCCCCCTCTCGATCTGCGTGATCCGTCGACCCATACGACTCCCTGATTTGTGCAACTCACGTGATTCACCTATTTGACTCGGACAACTCATGAATGTTTATATAATTTATTATAATATATATTTAGTTTTATGAGTTTATGGGTTGACCAACGTGTCGATAAGTATGATATGATCCCATTTTTCATGTGCGCGGATTGATGTTAAAAAGATCCACATATCCGAAATGTCCAATCAAAATATAACTCATAGACAAATCACTCATGAGTAAGCTTGTTCATAAACCGGTTCGGGTTGAATCGGTTCTGAACTAGTCTGGTTTGAAAAAAAACTAGTATTTTTTTCTATTTCTAAAAAAACTTGTATGGTTTAAGAAAAAACTAACTGGTCTGGTTTGAACCGATTCAGAACCGGTTCAAACTGTTCTGGTATGTTTTTTTAATAACAATTTTGGTTCAAAAATAATATGGTTCAAACCGAACCTAAACCGGATGAAAATCCTGTCCAACTCACTGAACCATCTGAAAAAATACTGAACCAACTGAAAAACACTGAACCGGTTGAAAAAACAATGAACCGACTGAAAAATACACTGAGCTAACTGAAAAACACATTGAACCAATTGAAAATCTGTTTCACAACCGACTAAAATCCTGTCCAACATCAACATACGAGAGTCCAATATATCTCTAGGTTTGGTTTATTGAAGACATCTCTAGGTTTGGTTTAATTTCAGACCGGTTTAGTTGATTTTGCTTCAAACCGGTTCTAAAATTATATAGGTTTAAAGTGGTTTGATTTAAATTTAAGTATAAATCAGTATAAAAAAACTACTCGAATCGAACTGGATTTTTTGTACTATTTTGAACTGGTCTATTTGAAGACTAAAAACACTAATTTGATTTTGAAAATAGTTTGACTGAACCGATTCAAACCAAACCAATTTCAGACCAGATCAACTAGTTCATCCAAACTGATTCATTTGAACAAGCCTACTACTCGTGAGTCATGAGTCATGGACACCCTAACTACAATTGCAGTATTGCTATTATAATGAATTAATTCCATAAATATGATGTTAAATTCAAATACTAATTCCAAGATGGAACCAAATCTCGTTTTTGGTGTAACCAAGAAATCGGGTCAGTTCAGCATGGGGTGTTCGTCAGTAAAAGAGAAGATTCTCTCTCTTGCATTGCATCCACAAACTTCTGTAAATTCTTTCATGAGAATCAATCCACATGTTCATGAAAAAGAAAGAGAAAGAACAGCACAGAGAGAGACCTGTCGTCGTAGAATGATGAATAGGACAGCAGAAGGAGGATCTTTGTTCATATAGATCTATGTATTATATACAGTGATTTCATTGAATAATTGAGGTATTTTAATTATTTTAAGAGACTGCCAAAGCTCTATGGCAAAACCCTAATCAGATATTGCTGTTTGCTCATAGCAATATCTATCATTTGATGATCCACATACATTTAGCATCATTAATTTCTTGGTTAATTACAAATACTTTCTCTAGTAGTGCTTACAATTTATTACACGATTAAACGACACAATATGCTTTAAAGTGTATATGTGTTTGACATTAACGAATTTCGTGTCTAAACAACTCTTATACGTTTACACACGATTAATAATCGTGTCTAAACATCTCAAATTTGGAGATATCTGTATAAACACGATTAACTAATCGTGTTGTGTATACATGTAACACGTTTAGACACATTTAAGAATACTAATAATAATAAATTATTAAAATATTCACTTACTTTTTAATATTAAAATTTAAAAATCTTAGTTTGTATATTTAAATTTGTGTATATATCTACTTTAAAACATATATAAATTTGACATTAACGGATTTCATGTCTAAACGGCACGATTAATATTACGATACGATTAGACATGTCACGATTGCAACCCGTTATCTACTTAAAAATTACCATCTTCCTCTTTAGTCTTTTTTTTATATAGCACGTTTTGTAGTGTAATTATATATATATTGTAACTGTATCTATCTGTAGCATATGAAGGGGAGTGTGTAATTAGGGTTTTGGTTTATGGACAGAGGGTGAGAAACCCTAGAAAGCATCGATGGCAGCGAAAGGAGAGACAAGAAGGGGACCCACCCATGGAGGAGGAGAATGTGGGTGTGCATCACATCCATGCATCGTTGTCACGTCCCATCCCAGACCGCCCCGCTCGCTCCTATAAGACTGAACCGAATGGTCTATTGGCACGACTTTATGCTGGTTGGATATATATTATTAATTTTCGTAAATACATTATATATTTTTTTTCGGTAGAAAATACTATTTAATGTTAAACACTTTTAACTACACGAAGCTTATACTTTTTTATAATGTTAATAAAAGTACGATTTGAGTGTCTTTAAGAGAAACACGATGTAAAATAAATTTGATAGGTTGAAAAAGCATGAAATTTAATGTTAGTAATACTCAAATAACATGAAAAAGCAGAGATTTAATTTATGTTATTATAATTACGAAATACTCCCCTAACTTTATATTTTCTTGAGTTTTTATGCCACGGCCTTATCTGTATTTAATTTTTTCCACTCAAAATAAAGTATAATTTACTAAACTTGGATGGTCGAAATTGGTATAGTTTGAGTTGTTATTCTTCATAGACTCCTAAAATCATTTAACTTAGCAATATATATATGAGTCCAACCTTATAACCATACTCCATCCATATCTATTATCTATTATTATCTATACTATAGTACTTCCTAAAGTAGAGTATTATTTATTTTATTTTTCATTTCAGTGGATGTTAGGTTTCGTCGAGATTCGGCGCGAAATTCATGAATAGGTCAGTGGGAATAGCGGTCTTAACTTAAAAGCAAACTGTTGGGGACTTGTACGTAAATGTGTTAAAATACAAGGGAAAAAACAATATCACATATTAAATAATCAGTATCAATATGTAGAAGCTAATACAATAATAATCTATCTATCTATATATATTAATTTGACTAAGTTATGTAGAATTGTGACAAACAAGCTTTTTAAGACATTTTTTCATTTCTAATGTCAATTTCATAACTTCTAATTGATCCATTTCAAACATATAATTTTCACTCATATGTGTCATGTCATGTAACATAGTTTAAAATATTCCAAACTCTCTCATTAATTCATTCTCCCAATAAGTTACAAAATTTCATAAATATCCTCTTATTTTCTATGTGCATTTATGATTTTTTTTAAGTTTATTTTATTTACTAAATTATATATTATATGAAAAGCAAGAAGATGTATAAATTAAATTTTTTTATTACAAGATAATTTAAGATGAAATTAAGGATTATTATGTATATTATATATCAATTTTATGAAAATAATAATCACAAATTAATTTTATGTAGATATTTATAATTATGATATAAAATTTTAGGATATGAAAAAATTATATCATTTTTATAATTATGACATACTTTTCTTAGAACTATTTTTATAAAATATCATTGTCATATTTTATTAGAATCAACATATATTACAAAATTTAAAAATAATTTATAATTACTATAACTAATATGCATATATATTCTAATAATTAGTATTTATTTAAAAATATATGAAAATAATAGATGTCATAAAATGAATTTTAGAATTATTAATGAGCATCATATTGATAATTGGTTACATTTGTTTTTATTATCTACTCATTTATTTTTTTTCTAAAATATAAATAATTGTTATATTGTATAATATTATAAAAATAAAAATAAGTTTAACATTTCTTCATAAATGTAATTAATTTATATGTTGTGTAATTGAATTAATATATATTAATTAAATGTACTTTAATAAAGTGTAAATAATCATGTTATAAATATATATTTATATTTACTTAAAAAATATTATTAATTTATAAACTAAAATAATAATTATATTGTGCAAAGCGCGGATCAATTTTTTAGTCATATATTAACCACAATAGTAAACAAATTATTACGTACTAAATTGTTGTAACTCAAGTTTTTTATTGTCATCATCTAATTTTTATATATACGGTATATATATAATTCCTGCCCTTTACAAATTCCTCTATGCCCGCTCTGCCCGAGTTTTTTTGGCCCTATGTCCCTGAGCCGAGCCGCAGAGATAGAAACCCGATGCAAAGGACGCGTCGTTGTCATCCGAAGTTGGCGTGTGTCTGGTCTGGAACTGGAAACTCAGAACACAGAGGTTTCGGGCCGGACGGCACGCGCGGTCAGGTTATGTATAGAAGAACATGGCATTTACAAAGAAGCCAAAATTGAGGCAAAAAGACACAACCCAAAAAACACAGTCGTCAAATGATACATCTCTCTTCTCTGTTGTGTTGTGTTGTGTTAGTGTTGTGTAGCGAGGAACAAACATTATAACAAACATGGTGTGGCTTTTCTGATCATCTCTTCTTCCACTTACTGCATTCCATTCATCTCTTTCGTTGTCGCGTCCCCTCCATGCCATCCCATGATTGCTTTGCTTGCTTAATTGGAATAAAGACGTCATTTTTATTCAATAATTTTTATTTTTTTAACGTTATGCAATGAATAAATGTCGAATCAGATCTGCAATGACAATACCATACACCTGTTTAGAAGTTTAACAAATATATATAAAGATAAATTAGTTATATCCAACATTAAACTTTAACGAGGTGTAAGTTTTTTTCTTCTAAGTATATACTATATTAATGTTTCTAGTGTAGTCAATGTAAAACAAATACATTATCTACTATTTTATACTTTTTTCTGTTTAATTATAACCAAATTTTTATATACATTTTTTTTATTGGGTTTGGACTCATAAAACCATAATTATATAAATTGGAATTTTTTGAAAAAGTAACTATGTTACTAAAAATATTGCAAAAAGTAAGTACAGTGATAAAATATTTAAAAAAATGTGTATAAGCGGTACCTCTAGTAATGTTTTTAAAAAAACGCTACCTCTGGTTGCGTTATTTATAATATTGCTACCCCCGGTAGCGAAATTATACAATAATTTGCGCTGGCCAGTAATTATTTGCATATTTCTTTAGAAGTAAACAATTATTTGCGAATATCTGTCTTCAAATACTGAACGTCTGTTTGCAAAATCTTCATTTGCACAATCTTCATTTGCTGAATCATTTGACTAGTTCACAACCAACTGTCCGACTGTTCAGGTATGTAATATATGTTTTTGTGTTTTTTGATTACAATGTTCAGAAAATTGTTATTTGTATTCTTTAATTACAATGATTTGAAAATTGTAAATAGTTATATTTACATAAATTTTATCTTAACTAAAAGTTAAACAAATCTGATATGAACTTTTTTAATATTAATTATTTAGGATCAAACATGACAGAGATTGGTATCATTTGCTTGTATGACGGTGAAATATTATCTCAGAATGGTAGTGAAGTATATGTGGGTGGTACCTCCAGTATTACTACACCTACCTTGGATATCTCACTTTTTAGACTAAAGAAAATTATATGTACGGAGTACGGTTGGGATGATATTGAAGCTCGGTCTATTAGTATTTCATATAAATTTACAGATACTGATGGACTTTGCAAGTTTGTACGAATTCGATCGCAAAGTGAATTGTCTTTCGCTCTACAGTTAAGCGTTCCTAGTCGCTTTATTGTGTTTAGCGTAACTAAAGGAGTTAACTTGAGGCCAAACATTGTTGATAATCATGAGACAGTGAATGTTTTGCATGGTCACACCCATGATCTCTCTGATGACGAGGTCGACCTTGATGCACTATGAGATGCATCGATAAATGAAGAATTTTTTTTCCTGGAATGTCAATTTTTGAAGTTTCGCAAAAATAAATCCAAAACAATAAGACAAGTAGGAACATAGCCAAAACATGAACAAAATAGTTAGTTAGTTCAGTTCGACAATACCAAATCCACAACTTAAAAATAGGTTTGATTGTTCAATTATTCACAACATAAAATTGAAAACTACAAACTACTCTCACTCCCCTTCCTCCTCCTCTGATTCTTCTGTTGAGGTTGCTTGTTGGCGACGAAGTTCAACAACTCTAAATTTACTTGACGGTCTAGATGGCCCTCGGCACGAACTTTCTCCACCACGACCACGTGTTTGAACTACGCATCCACGCCCTGCCGCTATTTCACTACTTCTTCGGCCAATCTGCGGCATGTAGCTGCCAACACTGCTGAACTTCAACTGTACTGTGTTGCTCTTTCTAAATCTCGTAGTAGGGGCAAGTAAATCAACGACACATTATCTTTCTTTGTCGTTGTAAATAAAACACCACCGATTATAATCAACATGAATGTTCTCGCTTGTTGTTCAGCAATAAGACTCGGCTGAATGAGATTTTCCCGTAAAGTAGTCATCTTCACCAAATCTTTACGACCTTGTAGATTCATCCCCAACAATTCCAGTCACGCAGCCACCATGTCTTCCTCAGGTGCGTAGTCATCAGTTACGATGTCGCCGTGTATTCGTAGTCCTAGTAACACAGCAACATCCTCAAGTGTGATCGTCATCTCCCCATGTTTCAGATGAAAAGTGTGTGTTTCGGGACGCCAACGCTCACATAACTTATGATCAAGTTTGGGACGTGACATAATAACCACATCACATAAACCAACATTTTGCACAATGACTTTAGCCTCATCTGATATGATATTTCCCTCTAATTTTAAACATTTAAATGTGATTGGTTGACTCACACTCGGATCCAATGAGCGATGTTGATCTTGTCCCCAAAGTACTGATTGGTCCAACGGACCGACGTTTAGGACATTTTGGGCAAACAAATTACTTGACATCATTACACGCTGCATGCTAACTCTACAATTAAACAGTATATATTTATACAGTTTAACAATTTATACTTTCTATAATAATTTAAATTATAACAATAATTAAAATACTAAATTAATAAAAAAAAATGGTTCTTACCTTCGTCGGCGAGCTGCGGCACGGTGGGGAGGGCACGGGGCTGCGGCTGGGAGGAGTTGGGGGTGGGGACAGCTGCGGCTGGGAGGACCTTCGTCGACGGCGAGCCACGGCCAGAAGAGACTTCGTTGAGGCTGACATCGTTTCGGCTGGGGCGACAGGCTTCGTCGAGGCACGACCGACGCGAGAGGGAGAGGGAGGAGGAGGCATGGGGATGATTTCGGCGAGAGAGGAGGGAGGGGCAGCTAGGGGCTGAAGAGAAGAGACTAGGGTTTCGGCTGAAGAGAAAAGGCTGGGGGCGGGTTTATAACAGCTAGGGTTATTCCCGTAGACCAACAGTGATTATAAACGTTACTGGGGATACCAGTGCTTATGTACATTTCTTTATATATTTTTTCTTAATATTTATTTTTTAAAATAGTTACTTTTTAAAAAAATTCTATAAATTGGTAGGTTATTTGAGTTTGATTCATAAAATTTTCTCATAATTCCAATTTTTAAAGGTCATATAGTGGACATCAACGTGGTCCATAAATTCTATGATTGAGTTCCCAGAAAATGATTTTAAATTAGGTTTTGAAAAATAAATAGTACGTCCATTATATATAATTCAAACTCTTACCCTAGCTAAATTAATCTCATATTATTACAACTCATTAAATATAAAATGTATACTAACAATTGTTCACAAAGTTCATTACACGTCAATTTACAAGATATATACGAATAATGTGACTGTAATTTAAGAGCTAAATAATATTTGACTTATTTTATGAGTTGTCTTTGTTTTCCGACACAACTGGTGTCTGGTGCTGTCGATTCATGACCAGAACTACCTGAGGAACATAGTGATTGCATGTTTGAATAATATTTTGAAATGGCATGCAATTTGTTTTGTTAGTGCGTTAAATGATACATCAATTATTGAGTCGGCATAATACACAGTAACCCTAATCTGATTCCGACATCCCTCTTGGTCTAGAGAAGCAATAGTCGTATGTGTTTTATTATTGTTTTTCGTCTGACTTCGGGAGGTGAATTTAAGATTGTCTTTTAGGCATACAGTTAGTTACAGTAAAATATGGGTAATGCTATTGCTGATCGATCAGATGGACACCTTTTGTGCATTAGTCTTTGAGACATGGACTGGTTGGAGAAAGGTTGAAGAAAATAGCTACAAAGCTACGAGTTTGTAGAATATATTTATGTATTAATAGGGTACTTAAGTATATATATATATATATATATATATATTGGTTAAACTTTAAAGCCATAAGTAATTTGCTAGTTGGGTTTTTTAATTGAACAAATTATTAACTGATTTAGCATAAAATTACAATTTAATATACTTCCGTCTAATTTATTGTTAAATTGTGATGAAAACTTGCATTTTGTATATTATTATTATTATTTTTTTTTCAGATTACTAGTTGAACTTTTGAAAAATTTACATGCAAATTGCTACTTTATATTAAGATAGCTAACAATTTATTTTAAAAAATATTAACCACTACTTACCCAATAGTTTAACTAACATATATGTAATTAATCATCTTAATAATTTAATTATGGAAAATGGTCCTTCATAGGGTTAGATCTACTGACCCTATTTGGATCGGGTGTTTGAAAATTAGTCGATTAATCTACACTCTACGCGAAAATATTATTACTTTATTGTACATCGAGTCTAGTATATTGCAAAATACATAATTCTCATTCTTAAATTAATTTTCATGATATTTTTCTTAAAAATCTATATTATTAAGAAACACTTCATATTATAGAAAAGGTTATGCTGATCTGATTACTATAATTTTGAAAAGACTTAGATGTCAATATTAAAATAATATTTATAGATTTATTAAGATTCTTTATTAATATAAAAAAATCCATAATTCAATTTAATTGTAGATGTATATGCAGTGCAATAATTTGAAAAAAGGTTATGATAAATACATGAATATTTATAAATATTAAAATAGTATTTATCTGACATATGAACTTCAAATTAATTTTAATTATTTACACTAAACGATATTGTATGAAAATTTTAAATGACATGGAAACGTCTCATAAATAATGGTGCTTACGTGTTATTCCTTAAAATTTTATAATATAAAGATATAGATAATGAACCATTATTTATCTCAAAGTTTCGACTTCTAAAGTCACTTGTTTGTAGTTTGTAGAAAAATATATTAATATAACCTCTTAAATAAATACATAAAAAGATTATTCATATAAATCCGAGTATAAAAAAATAAAAACACCAATCAACTTAGATATTCAAATAATTGAAAATTTCAAATTTTTATCGGGTTAGGCACATAATAATCTTGATGTATATACTAAAACTTAAAAAAAACATAACTTCAACCCTAAAATATTATTATTTGTTTAGTAAAAAACCCTAAAAATATTGATACCCAACATATGCGCTTTTTTTTTTTTTTTTTTGGCCAATAACATATGCGCTTCATGTGTGTTTTAAAAGCCAACCCTACACTTTGAAAAAGTCTAGATAGAGTCAAACAAGGTGGAGAAATTTCAATATGCTTTATTATGTCATGATCAAGGAGAAATTAAAAAATATTTAAACGTTTAATAAAATAATTAATCAATAAATTGAATTACTCTTCTACACCAAGCGATAAGATCTTCCCCCACATGATATTATTTTATTTTTCTCCAATTTGAAATAATTATTGATGAATGGAGCTTTCATTTCAGAACATCTAGACCCCCCAAACCCTAGCGTCAAACCAATCAACCTCACTTTTATTCTTTTTTCATGGTTCAAATAAGAATTAACTTAATATATATATTGTATAAATTATAAAATATGATAATTATGATTTACATAGTGGTTGAATTATGAGCTAATTTAACTAATAGTTTATATAATTTTGGTTTTGAAAATATTTTACCCGCTTAATGCATGTTAATTTCAAATATATATACACTTGAAATAAGATTAAGAGACTCGGATTCTCTCTTCCAAAGATAAAAAAATTCGTTCAACCATAAATACGTTGTTAGTAAATTTATCCTTAAGCTTGGAGAGGTCAAAAGTATAAAGAGTCAAATTCATCCAAAAATAGCATTTTTAACGAGATTGAAATTATCTTAATAATACAACTCGTTTTAGTATAGTTGATCCAGATAAATTTAATAAATTGGCCAAAAAAAATTAATAATATATATATATATATACATACTATTTTATTAGTGTGATTGTAACTTGTAAAGATAGTGTGTGGAGTCTGGACCACTACTTTAATTCAGGAAGATGGATCTTTCACACCGTCATATTTCTAAGGGTGTGAATTGCATGGGAATATATTTATAGTAGTGAATTATATTCATTTCAGTTTGTTTGTTTAACGCAATAATATATATTAACTCTATTTCATAATTTTTTCATGAAATAATTACATTAAATATGTATGTAACACGTTTCAACTCTAGTATATATAAATCTCGAAAACGACTTATTTGAAAAGTATTAAAGAGTTGATTAGACTATTGACATGTGTTATTTACCAAAAAAAGACTATTGACATGTGAGTTGTAATTTTTCAAAGTGAATAAAATTAATTTTTTCTTGAAGATGTTACCTTATTAATTAATAGAAGTTTTAACTGGAACAAGTAAAAGTAAAATTTATTCGAAGAGTTCATAATTGTACAGTTATTTTTCTTGGCTATACGGTTGAAAGCAACCGTATGAACGGTTCAATTTATGGTCGGATTTTTTTGTTTGAAACAACATTTTAGATCGTTCGGTCTATAAATATAAAAGATTGTAGAGTAGAGTCTCACAGTTAGTACGTATATAATTTTATATATTATATTAATTAGTATTAATTAATATAGTTAATCAATGAATACAAACAAATAATAATTTTATTATTTAATAATTATTTTAGTTGTTTAATCGGTTTAGTAGAAAATTATATAAACATTGTTAAATTGAATTATTTTGTTGTTTAATTTGATTTTGAATACTTATATTGTTTATGAATGTGTATTTTTTTGTTTTTTCGATTTAAACAAATAATTCAAATGAGCAATTTTTTTGAACGAAAATTCGGTCCGAAAGCATGGTTATCCGACAAAAATAATAAAAAAAATTGGACCGATCGGTCCGATTTAACCCTTAACTGGCCATGTAATTATGTAATGTCTTTTTCTTATTTTAGGTTAAATGGTCGTTAAAAAAACAAACAAAAAAAACTGTGAAGACACTAATAATATAGAGACAGACATCCTTGACCTGAATGTCCTTTCCTCGTACACAGTTCAAAATATAATTATGTACTCTAATGATCTAATCTATAAGACTATAACCACAACAAGACGAAGTCAAAACAGTTTGCTCTTGGCTTACTTTTAATTTATTTTTTTCCCTTAAAAAATTAGACTATCTCCATTATTGAATTATCTAAAAGCTTAAATGGTTAATAGAAAAATAATTTTCAATTGACCCCTTAACTTGTCAGTCTTTTATTTTTTATCCCAACAGCGGAAGGTCTCGATCATTCTCGTTACATTAACAAAAAAAACTTCTAAAGAAAGTTTTTAATTGAAGTCAAAGTCTTTCTTTTGGAGTGTTCTTGTCGAAGAAATTTCTTTCGATTCAAGAAGGGATAAAGGATTCAAGGAATTTTATTTCTTAATAATTGTTTAAGTATGACTCTACACGCTAATTATCTATATCTATATTAATTTAACCAACTCTTATATAATTATGAAGCATAAGTGTTTAAGCTACTTAGTTGTCAAACTGAAACATTTTTATTGGTTGATTAAAAAAATTTGTAACCGACGATGATATGGACTCGCCACGCGTACCTCCAGAAACTCTAGAACTACTCTGAATCTTCTCATCGTTTCTCACTTTACGTTTCACATTTTATCTCACCTACCATATTTATGGTGCCATTGTTTTTTAGAAGAAAACTTTTAAATGTTTTTGGTTTATTTTTATTTATTTTTGTAATAATTATATAATTTTTTGAATGAATATTTATTTATACTTTTGAATTTATTTATAATTAATATTATAATACGAAAAACTTACTATTTTATTTTATGAAAAAATGAATGTATATTAAATTTTGCATATTAGCATGTTCAATTATAAAAATACATATTTGAAAATATTATATACATTTTTTTTAATAAGTCTCAAAATAAGTAATAACTACTATTAAAGTAGTTACAATTACAAAAATATGTACATTCAATATAATATTTATGATAAATATACAGTAAAAATAACATAAAAGCTAAGTTAAACAATATAACCAACGCATATTATTATTCACTAACTCTATTAATATATATATATATATATATTCAAACTTTATAATTAAAAACACAAAATAACACGCTCTCTTATACTTACCGTTGCAATATTATTTAATTTATTTTGTACTTTTAAGCATTTTGATATTATTTCACTCATAATTTTGGTATAATATAAATACTTTTTTATTTTCATAAAAACTCATAATTATTTATTATAGACAATTTAAGTTTTGTAATAGTAAATAATTTTTTTAATCTATATTTAATTTATAAATAATGTAATAATATGTACTATTAATAATAAATTAAAATATTCAAATTAATAATTAATAAATTAAAGTTATTACTTATCGTGCAAAGTACGAGCAAGATACCAAGTATTTATTAATATCGGTCAAGTACATTTTTCATAACATGTAGGACAAACGATCATATATACACATAAATTTTACGCCTTTCTTCGCTTGGTTCGGTTTGGTTGCACCCACCAACCGAGCCGAGCCGAGAGAATAAAATTGAATGACACATTTTAAATCTTTTCCCATCATTCATCATTACATTCATATCAAACTTTATAAGTATTATAACGTGCACGCACGTATAATATAATACTGCCTTAATATATGCACGCGCGTACTGCCTTAATACGTGCACGCGCGTATCTAGTACTACCTTATTATATATCCCGATTTATACACATAATACATCAGCCATATATATATATATAACCTTTAATAATAGTGCCCATATATCGATGCTATATGATTTCTATCATCAAGTAATAGATAGAAGGCTGGCATTGCCATGATTAGCGCTTCAAGTTAATGATCAAAACAAATAACACGTGTAGAACACAATAATAATTACGGTTGTTTTTAGATTAATATTAGGGCATGATCCAACAATATGCTGCACACGACGATATAAAAATCATATCTTAGGTTGTCACTTACTAATGTAATGAGTGTGGTACGAGACAGTGCTAAAAAATGTACAAATTAAGTCGTTGTAAAACTTTTATATTTTAATTAAAAAACAAATTATTCGAATTGTTAATTATGACTTAGATAGGAACGAACCAATAATTGAATTTTGTTTTACAAAATATTAAGTATTTTTTCTAATAAAAATTGTTATCCACTCATTTTTACTAGAGAAAACTCAAATTTATACCTGATCAGCTGAAATCTTATTTATATATTTTATTTTTTAATTTAATATTTTACCCTATGTAGCAATAGACCCATTGAACTGAATTCATCTCCCACAATAGATGTATGAGTTAGAACACCCGTTCAAGATACGAGTTCTCAAAATGAAATTTTTTCTTGGTCAGCACTCTTAACACTTAAGAGTTGAGCCGAGTGCAAATTATTTTAGGTATAAAATAAGCTTACTAAATGTGCCGCATGTAACAAAATAAAACCGTATAAGCCATGTCTTTCTGTATAAATGTGACCGTGTAATCATCATTCTTCCTACTTTCTTTACAATACAAGAATATTCGAAACCCTAGTTCCCAACAAATATCATTAATTACTTGTCACTTTGGTTCGAGCCCCAAAGAAGAAAATGGATTGATAGATCGCCATTATTGTGTTTCTCTATGCTTTGTTCCCCACTTCAAATATACCCTAGATAGATAGATAGCTATAGACTCCAACAAGAAGGGTCCTTGCTTGACCATTGGATAGACTTTAATCGAATCTCCTTTTTGATGACTGAGAAATGTAACAATTCAGTCCAATTTCATATCAATTTGAATAATAAAGTTTGGAAGAGATTGATGGGTAGGATAGACTCTTGGATTAGCATGATGTAATAACATTCTTGTGAGTTCACCAACGAAGAGAAGATTAAAGTTTAGGGGGACAAGAATTAAAGTATAAATAATTTTTTTAGGAGACAAACACAAGACTTGAAATAGTCAAATCCAATATAATTATACAACTTGTTATCTTAAGTTTAATTTTTTAAATTTTGCTACCTATACATTTTGAATTGAAACAAAATGCTACCTCCACTTATTTTGTCATCAAATTTTTTTATAATATATCAAATAAAAAACTAATGTCGATCATTGCGGATTGCAGGAAGCTATTGATGCAGTTCGAAAGAATGAAGTTCAGACATATTTTCCGAGAAGCGAATGCAGTAGCGGATATCATGGCGGGTATGACGCTCAATCAGAGACATGTGTTTGAAATTCATAACTCTCCTCTGAAGGAAACTCTTATCGCGTTCCGGAAAGACGTTGTGGGTTTCTCTGTTTCGCGAGTTGTTAAAGTTAGTTAATTTTGGTTGTGTATTTTGAACTTGGGTGATTACTGTCACCTATTGCGGTTATTCTAATCCATAATTATCAAAAAAAAAATAAAAAAAAATTGGACGTAAATTGATGTGACAGCATGTTCATATTATAAAAAACTATGTTATTTAAAAAAAACTTACAAATTTAGAGGAAAAATCTGAGTTTTAATATAATAAATTTATTGAAATATGAAATAAATAAATAACTCGAATTAATTATTATTATTTATTTATTTTATATTTGTAAAAAATATATATATGAAAAACTCAGTATCAAATTTTTTTTTTTTTTTAAGAATTGCTCTTTGTGGTTTTTTTAAAGAATAATATTGTTTTTAAATCATGAACTAATCATTTGTTGCCACATAATTTCACATCCAGATTATAACATAAAAATTAACGTAACATTTTGCTCCATCTCTGAAATTATAGGTAATAAGATTTAAAAACACAAAGTTCGAGTTGATTTTTGTAAAAGCATTAAATTTAGATAACAATTTGGTTATTATTAACCTTGTTTTTTAGAGTACAAATTGAACAACAAAAAAAAGTTAAGGACAATTACCTATAACGTCCTATGGTGTTTTCGCGTTTACTTGTAAGACGAGAGTTAAAGATGTCAACGATTTGAGCTAGGTTCACACAATACCATCCCCACACCGTAGAGCAGATACCGTCTACTAGATCAGCACCACGAGGGTAGAAGGCCAGGTATATACTCAACCATTGCACCACGAGTTGACTCGCGGTGCATTGTGACTTTTCTATAAAATATAAAATTTAATTGACCTTAATGAAAATATTTGAGATTAATATGCAATAATACAAAGTTAATTCATATAGAGTATGATGAATTTTGTTCATATTCCATATTAACCCCCCCCCCCTAATATTTTCATTAAGGTAAAAGAAATTTCTATATTTTTATAAAATTACTTAGATCCCAAAGGGTGAGTATCACCGATGGAAATTTGGTTCAACAGTATCGCATTTTCTTGGATGCAAAATGTCTCAAGATCGATTCTCGACATATTTCAAGATTATTCATTGAATGACAAAAAAAATGGTGAGGATTGATTCACGTGTTAACCCCATACAAAGACTCGGTTCGAATCACAGTATTAGTTACTTACCACGGTTCGAACCCAATTCATTCATAATCCATGGTTCGTATTACCATTAAATCAAATTTCTAGACCACGGGTTTGCGGTGCACGACAACTTAAGGGGAGTCTAGTCACTACTCACTAGTGTGTAATGATTTTATATTATTCGCGAGTTCACCGTGGAAATCTGCATTGAATAAATTTATTAAATAAACATGCAGAACCTGAAAAAAAATGGTTAAGTATGCACGGCATAATATATCTTTCATACATAAATAATTCGTTTTTACCTTTATATCAAACTTAATTTTTTTTTTTTTTTATAGATAAGGTAAATTAAAATAACAAGCTGTGTGACGAGAAACTCGCAGACTAATACTTACTACAACATAATAATTAACTAAATTTTATTGTCATTGAGTAGACAAAACTCACAGCATCCTTTTAAATAGCGTTTTTAGTTTCCGTCGGTAAATTTTCATGAATGACGTAAATTTGACTCTCGTCCCATCATGATTATCAAACTTAATTGATATTATAAAATATTATCAGTTGTCTCAATCAATACTTTTTAAATGTTCCTTTTCTTTTTCTGAATCTCAATCAATAATTTTTTTTTTCTAATGAACCTTGAAATGTTTATTATAGTAATAAAAAAAAATACAAAATTATTTTTTAATGATAAAATTAGAAACCTCGTGGTTTGCTTCCCAATAGAATGTCTGACAACCCAATTCCATATCATTCCATATCCAAAATCAACAATCTTCAATATCTTTATCTTATATTAGAGACAGAGAGAGAGGAGGGAGGAAGATAAAGGGTTTCCACAAAGGCAAGTATAATGAATGTTTTGAATTTCTTTCACAATCTATGGAATGGAAGATCAATTCCTTCCCACAGTAAACCCTAACTCATCTACTTTTCTTTGTTTAACTTTTCCTTTCCATCCATCCACTAACTGAAAAAAGACTTCTTCTTTTGCTTTTCTTGTTTTTGGATTGTTGTATGCAGCTGGATAGTCTGATTCACAACAAAGAGAAGGTGAAAAAGGAAAAGGAAAAAGAGAGATGATTCAAGAGTTGTTTGGTGGTGCAGCTTCAGCATTAATAGCAGGAGCGGAAGGTTCGGACAGGAGATCAACCGGTTTCAACAATGGCGGTGGGGGTATCATCTTCCATGGAACTCCGGCTGATTCCTCTTCTACTTCTCCAGCCGCCTCTCCATCTTCTTCCTCCACAAGCTCGATGGCTGCAGCCCTAACGACAGCAACGAACGCAGCTGCAAACGCGACAGCCTCCACCAACCAGGAGACACAGCAGAATCTGAGGTGTCCGAGGTGCGACTCCTCGAACACCAAGTTCTGTTACTACAACAACTATAACCTCACTCAGCCACGCCACTTCTGCAAGACATGCCGACGTTACTGGACCAAAGGAGGAGCTCTGAGGAATGTTCCGATCGGTGGGGGGTGCAGGAAGAACAAGACATCAACTCATATCTCATCCTCGGTCACAAAGTCCAGCGTGGCTAAGTTCAAGGCCCTGCCGGCCGACATGGGGATTAGGGCAAGCCAACTCATGGGTGGGTTCGAGACTCATGAGCTGCCTTCCGGCCAAGTCCCCTGGCCCCCTACCCATAGCTCTCAAATCCTTGCCTTTCTCAGAGGAAACCCTATAAACCCTAGCCCTATGAAGGAAGAGGGCAATATATTTGGAACCAACATGGCTAGCCATGGAGGAGTTGGGAATAGTCTTGGGCTCGGGCTCGATCCCCTCATCGGTCAGCATCCTTTGATTGATCTCTGCGGTTCTTTCTGGAGAAACAACGGAAACAACCATCAAATGGCTATCCAACAAAACCACCATGGTTATCATCAACCTAATGAGGTGCAGAACCAATCGGCCATGCAAGCTCTGTATCAGAGAATCAAGCTATCAACTGGAGACAGCAACACAATAGACCACAATTCAACTCAAAACTGCAGCAACACCATGGCTTCTTCTTCTTCCTCAATCATGGAACAACCTCTAATGGCAACAACTACTTCAGCAGATCAGATGGTGTATTGGCAGAACAGTGCTCCCGCATTTTGCTGGTCTGATCTACCAACCACGACATCAAACGGTGCATATCCTTGATCAAGAACCACCCGTCTTCATTAAATCTCCTAGGTTTGGGATTTCTTCGTATCGCAATTTTACTTCAATCTTCATGAGCTATATGAATATATTGTAGCACTAGGTAGGATAATGGTGTGGGGTTATGGTATATGAAGTATGAACTGAGTCTAGTGTGATCAGTCCAACTTATATACGTATTTAGTTTCTGGGTTTGGTGTGATTAAACTTAGTTGGCTGGTTCTTACTTAAGAAGCTTGCACAAATAATCAATATGGTAGCTATAAAAAGCAAAAGCAATGGTGACCGACATGAATATTCAAGTGTCTTTGAAGTATTATTCAGCCAATTAATGCAATAATCGCGGTTTCTCTTCTCAAAGTGTGTATCTTCAGTGTAATTCAAATCTAACTCGCTTTCGAGATCACGAACTGTTCATCACTTTATCCATCAACTTTGTGTTCTAAATTTAAATTTCTTTAAATTTTGGTTAGTTTTGTGATTTAAGATTGTTTTGTCTTCTGGTCAAAATCGAGGTCGATTCAGTGGTTTTGATAACTTTATTTATGTTTATAAAGTTTCCACTATTATTTCTCTCATCACCTACCTCCACTAATTACTTGGGTAAAAGAGCCATGCAGATTCTTGGTTGTAGATTTTGCATATTTAGCTGATTTAATAGGCCATTGCCATAAATAAATATATGTAAAGTGGATGATTAAATATTGGACCACACTTTAAAATTCTAGTGCTACCTGCTTAGCTATAATATGTAGAGAGTTTACTTTTATTGGGGTTGACTCCACTTTTTAGGGTTTCATAATTTCAAAATACCAATGATATAATATATATATATATATACACACACACAAATAAGTGAAGATATAAAGTTTGAAACGCAAGATCCGAATAATCTGTGTTTTGTATGACGTGCTACGAAAGTATAATTATTTTTTGTTAGCAGTTATTTTTTTTTATTCTCTTATTTGGATTTATTCGAATATTCGTTTTTAGAAATGTACTTGATGTGTACTTCACTGTTCACCTACGGATGGAAGGTAATGGCTTGGTGTTTAGTGTGTAGGATTATGAGATTAAAGAGTTTTTGTCACTCAATTTGGAAGTATAATGTTAAATTGCAACTTTTGGTTGCACAACAATGTCACCCATAATATTAGTGTTAAAATGACAACGAGCCGAATATTTCACTCAAAAGTTTGAACTTTTGAAAATATTGATACTCCAATTAAAGGTTAGGTCGGACAATGGATCCATAAATAAACCTGAGACACTTGGTTAATGTATGTTTTAAATCTTACAATTAGATTATTACTGTGTGGTATACACAGTAATGTAAGGGGTAATTATAAAAATTTGAACAACTTAATAAAATAATGATTTTATTTATTTAAGTGTATGAAATTTTCATTTGAACAATTTTTCCTTAAAACACTAATCAATATATTTTTTGCATTTTTTTTATAATTCAAATATACATATATGTTAAATATAATATATAGATAAAAAACTCTAGATAATAGATTAAAATTGTAAAATAATAATTAGTTAAATAATTAATAATATTGAAATTACATCTGCTTTTTAGATATAATTTTTAAATTACATTGAGGTTTAATATAGCGTGTTTGTTTTTACTTGTTGTATGGCATTACGAATCGAGCTCATTTTGTAAAATCAATTTTTACATCAAATAGTATAATATAAAATATTACAACCCATATTACAACGTAATAAAGGTTTAATATAAGATACACTTAAACTGTGAATATGAGTCGAGAATCTCTGGTGTCTTTAACGAGAGAAAAAGATGGAAATTTAGAAATAAAGCAAAGGTGGTTGGTATCTGTCTGAGTGTCTGAGGAACAAATAGCTTCGATCTGGAGAGACATGTACATGTACATATATATATATATATATATATATATATATAATAATAGTGCATGAATAAGTAAAGGAAGGATTCCAATTGCAGCCTTTGTTCCCTGTAAAAGCGATCTGTCTGCCACTTTGCTTTTGAAACACTTCCCTCCACTTGTTCTCTAATTAGTCCTGGCAACAAAATGGTTGAGTATTACATAGCTGATTGAGGAAGATGATCATTAATTAGGGTTAGATAAGCAAATATATATTGATCTTAGAATGACAGTAATAAGAGCAATCCTTGGTTTATATACATAAGCTTTAGTCGTCATCTATAGCTAGGGCATCTCCACAATTTGTTGATGTCCTAACCACGTTTCAAGGCATAAGTTGTAAAGGGAGGGTGAACCACCAGAAGTGGAAGACTCCATGGATGTTATAGTAATCTGCAAGCTTAAGTGGTATGTAGGGATTAGTGTAGAAAATAATGAAAATTTAGGGTGGAAAGGTCCAAACTTTAGGGATAGTCTTTACACCAACTTACTTTTCTGTTTGTTAAATCTCATGCACATTAGAAAGTCCTCTGTTCCTCAATCATCAGAAATTTTTGCATCACCTTCAAAAAAAAAAAGAAACCGATTTGAATCTCTTATATACTGTGATTTTCCTCTGAACAATCCTTGACATAAACTTGATTACTGTATGGCAATCCACACAAATCCTTAAATTCTTATACACCTTTATATGAGCTCCGAGCACACAAGGTTCTGCTCATTCTCTCCACATCATGCAGCACAAAATTAGTATTCGGAACATACCCTTTTGCCTTCATTTCTCTGGAAATCTCGATCAGAAACTCATGACTCTTGTCCCATTTCGGATGGGATGTATCTCCAACTAAGAATTTATGCCTCTTTCTTTTGATCTCAATCCAACTCTTACCGGCATTTTAACAACACCTCTTCCTTCATCGCCTTCCTTATATCCTCAGCTTCACTCCACAACCTGCAGTAGCATATATGTTACCTAGGGTGATAAAAGTAGCTGGGTTTTCAGGTTCAGTCTCAAACAATGCTTCGGCTGCTTCTTTGGCCAAGTTTAGGTTTCCATGGATTCTGCAGCCTCCAAGGAGGGATACTCATAAGAACCTTTCTGGTTTCATTTGCATTTTGTCAATGATCTCTTTGACGAGCTAATAAATCAACTATGCATGCATAATGGTTGGCATTTTGGGTAAGGCCATATTTTTCATTGATTAAGTGGAAATACTCGAGGCCTTCATTGACTAACCCGGCATGTTTGCAGGCAGAAAGAACTAAAAAAGGGAAAGTGGTCTAGTGTAATACCTGAACTTACCATCAGGTCGTAGATCCGAAGGGCGTCTTCTGGCTGCCCGTTCTGAGCATACCCTCCCATGAGTGAAGTCCAGGTGACTAAATCAGGTTTAGACATCCCTTGAAATGCCTTTCTTGCATTCTCCATGTTTCCACACTTGGAGAACATGCTGATAAGGGCACTTTCTGCAAGACACAAGTAAGTTGAACGCGATTAGTGTCATGTAGCCATGAACCTGCTTACCCGGCTCTTCTGCAGCATGGTCAGCACAGGCATTCAAAACCCCAGCGAATGTGAACTCATTAGGCATCATATTAGATTTTATCAATTCTGAGAACAAGGCAAACCCCTCCTCTATTTTGACATTACTGAACTATCGATCAATCTTGGTCGTCCATGAGACGATATCTCTATCCTCCATGTTATCGAATATGTGTCTTGCATCCTTTAAACTACCACATTTGCCGTACATATTTGATAGAGAACTCCAAACCACCTCATCTGAATCCAACCCACCTCGAATTATATGACCATGAATCTCTTTTCCATTAAGCAGGGAATTGTTGTCACAGCAGCAAGAGCACTAGACACAGTGAATTTATTGGAATTTCCACTGCCAAGCATATGCATTGTCCTATACTGTTGTTCTTCAATTATACCAACATATACAACTCTAGAGCCTCCTTAGGAAGACCGGCACGAGATTACCCTCCTGGTTTCCTCTAGCTTGTGGGTCCAAGAAAAATGATCTATTTCCGTCATTTTGTCGAACAATCCTCCTGGTTTCCTCTAGCTTACTAGCTTTGGCATACCCATCTATCATTGTATTACAAGAGCACAAGTCCCTCTCATACATTTCATCAAACAGTTTCCGGGCATCAATGAAACTGTCACTTTCTCGCACATTGCTAGAACGCGGTTATAAATAACAATTCCGGGTACAAAACCTGATCTTTTCATATGGTTATGGATCATTTTCCCCAATCCGACATCATGCTGCTTCGTGCAAGACTGTACGAGAGTGGAGTATACTGAAGCAGAGGGTCGTTCAATTCGATCGAGCAGCTGAATTGCCTCCTTCAAACGCTTTTGCTCGCAGAGAGCATCTATGGCTTCCTTGAATCTATTTTCATGGCTTAAGCGGTTGATAAGACCCTCTCTAGCTTCTGGTTTGGAGAAATTCTTCCGCAGAAAAGGTTTATTGGTAGCTTTGAGACGAATAAGATGGCGAGTTGATTTTCTCTGTTAACGAATTTAGAGAATGATGGATTCTTCGGAGGTGGTGGACTTCATGAATTGAGCGGTAAGTAACTAACATCCAAAACGTTATAATAAAATAAAGTGTTTAATTATCAAATAGGTAGTCGAATTTGACATGGTTAAACAAGTAAGTTGTCAAACTTTTGAAAATTAGCAAATATGTTACTAGCGTTAATTTTTCCGTTGGTTTGTGACAAAAACCGGTTCAAAAACAAGTTCAGAACCGGTTCGATCGAAATACTTCATTTTTTTTTTAAAAAAAAAATAAGATTTAACCAAACACATGCATGACTCAACCCTAAACCGTAAACCAAGTCATGCATGTGTGGTATATAAATCCTACCTTAAAAAAAACAGTGGTTCGATCGAACCTGTTTCCGTCATAAACCAACGAAAAATTAACGTCAGGAACCTATTTGCTAATTTTCAAAAGTTCAGCAACCTATTTGCGACAAAAAAGTTTGGGTACCTACTTGTCAAACAATGTCAAGTTTGGCAACCTATTTGATAATTAAATAAGTATCTGCTTACGTGCGTGCACGTATTACGAAGATACGATAATTCTTACTCCTAAATACTCATAAGATAATATAAGAATAATAGATAATATAAAAATAGTATCATAATTAAATATTTAATTAAAATATTATTAATATAAAATTAAACTTAATGTATAAAATAATGTTATATATAAAACATATTCATTAAGAAAAATTAATACAGTACACGAGGATTATATCATCGACATTCTTAGTTGTTTCTAAATTCTTTACACTTGAATGTATTTCGTTAATATCCATCGATATATTGGACAATACATATGACTTGACACCATCAGCACTCCAACCTTGTCAAATTAATAACTCATTTATGAGATTGTTTTTTTTTTGTCAAATACTGGTACGATAAACATATAAAATCAGTTGTCCATTCTCATTCCTTCTTTCGTAATTCAACACACCGTTTAAATCATGATTCCTAATTTGACTCATCCAATCAAGATTCGCCCCGCTCGGAATGTATTCTTCCAATCTTCTCGACGTACTATGCCAATTTGGCAAAATAAGAGCTTGAACATCAGATCCATAAAAGACACATCTTCTTGCTATGTCCAAAAATAAGGATAAAAATACCAAGTAAATTAATATTATTGCAACAAAAATTAAATTAAGAAAGTTGATGTATAAAAATTATGCATGACTATTATTATTAAATAAAAATAATAATACCTCGGGCGTCTTTCTAGGTCGAATAACATAACCGAAAGTCGGTTAATTTTCTTTATCATCGTATTCAAGTGAGGGATGAAGTCCCTAACACATGATATTGGATTTGGAAAAATCAGCATTTACCTCCCGATTTGTTTAGTTATGCTCTAAGTTAGTAAAAATACATAACCACAAAGTTAAAGACTTGTACTCAATCAGGTGAGTTAGCCGAGTTGAACTATCAATTGTATTATTAAAACGGATATAGTCAAATGCAACTTTACCCCATAGTTCAACTGCAATTGCCTCCCGATTTCAAATAAAAATGCACCCAGTTAATAAAAAATCAAAGACCACAACTTAGACTAGTAAAAATTTATCTCCAAAGTAAAATTGAACTCTATATTTTGGATGTGATAGTCTAGTAAAATTTTATCTCCAAAGTTATTTTTATTAAACAAAATGTGATTTGAGGTCGAAAATATAGAGGTCGAAACTGAATTTATCTAACTCACTTCCTAAATCACAAGGCTCTTAACGTTGTGGTCTTTGATTTTAATAGAGGTCCGCATCATGGGAAGCTGTGCGTGGATATTAATTTACTTGGGTATTTTTATTCTTATTTTTGAACATTGCATGAAGACGTGTCTTTTATGAACCTCATGCTCAAGCTCTTATTTTGCCAAATTGGCATAGCATGTCCAAAAGATTGGAAGAATATATTCTGAGCGGTGGATCCTAGTTGGATGAGTAAAATGCTGAGTTTTTCAAATTAAGTATCATGTGTTAGGGACCTCATCCCTCACATGAATACGACGATAAATAAAATTAACTGACTTTCGGTTATGTTATTCGATCTAGAAAGACGACCCATGCATTATCCTTTTTATTTAGTAATAATGATCATGCCTAATTATTTTACATCAACTTCTAAAAAAAATTTGCTCACTAATTTAACATAACTTTCTTAATTTAATTTTTGTTGTGCAGTTATATTAATTTACATGGGTATTTTTATTATTATTTTTGGACATTGCATGAAGATGTGTCTTTTATGGACCTCATGTTCAAGCTCTTATTTTTCCAAATTGGCAGAGCACGTCCAGAAGATTGGAAGAATATATTCTGAGCGGTGGATCCTAATTGGATGAGTCAAATTAGGAACAATGATTTAAACCGTGCACTGAATTGTGAAAGAAGAAATGAGAATGGGCAATTGATTTCATATGTTTGTCGTGTTTGCATAATAAAGTTTTATTAGAACTGTTACGAATACATCCCAAATTAGGTAACATTTAATTTGAGATGTGTATATATTGAGTTATTCATTTGACAAAGATACAAACAATCTCATAAATGAGTTATTAATTTGACAGGGTTGGAGCGTTGATAGTGTCATGTCATATATATTGTCCAGTATATCGATAGATGTTGTTAGCGAAATACATTCAGAGTGTAAAGAATTTACAAACAACTAAGAATGACGATGATGCAATCCTCATGTCCCTAATGTTTCTTAATGAATATGTTTTCTATATAATATCTAGAAATATTATGAATACGCCCAAATAAATTAGTCTTTTGTTTATTAACATGTACGCACGAATTTGCTAAAAAGGTGTTATTGATACTGTTTTGGGGTTTGGCTCCTCATTTGTACTTACGTTTAATTCTTGCAATTCAAGAAGTCGTGTATTCATTTGATTTGATTTATTTTCGGAGTAAATCGTAATTTTCTACTGCCTAATGTGCAATGTGGAGTACAACTTATCCTATGTGTATCATGCAATGTTCGCCTACCTTTGATCGGGACACTGTAGCACTGCAATCAGTTGTCCATTCCCATTCCTTCTTTCGTAATTCAACACACCGTTTAAATCATGATGACATTTTAATCATGTAATATTACATACGTATGAAGACATCTTATAGTCTTTTTATAACATTTTGAGAAGACATTTAAATAATCAAAATAATCATGTTAAACGTAAATTTGAAGGGGCTTGTGTAAATTTACATTAAACGGTTAAAAAAAACATCTTCCCCTGCTAATATAGATAGATGTAATATATATATATATATATATATATATATATACTTACAAATAATATTATAATAGTATTAAAAAAAAGCACGTATCAACGCTAGCGTGTGAAGCAGATTTCTATTTATTTATTAAAGGAAAAACGAAAACATGAAGAAGAAATCTAGCTAAGCCAAGGGTCTCTCATTATGAGGAAGCCACAACAGAGCTGCTGACATGGAGGGTCCTCGGGAGCTCAGCTTGAAAGGCCACCATTACACTTCTCCTCGCTTCCTGATCTCTCGTGATGCTCCGGCTGAGTCACACCTTGTTGCTGCGGCTGAAGAGAGAGGTGGTGGCCTTGCAGATGGTGGTGGTTGTGCGGCTGCTGCTGGTCTCCAGCTGGCGGCCCTTGGATCTGGTACTTCCCATCAAACGGCCCCCCAAGGACCAGGGACGGCGATACACCCATCAAATTTCCCTGATCATACCCATGACCTCCGCCGACTCCGTCTGAAACTATGTCGAAGCCGCCGTTGAACTTCATGTCCTGCTGTTGACGATGGTACATCTCTTGCTGCTCCCTCGCTGCCACCGCTGCAGCGAGCTGTTGTGCCTCGAACGCTTGCTGTTGATGGTGGTGAACGGCCACCGCAGCCGCACCTGCCTGAGGAGTCTGCTCCCTTATCATTAAGCCCCCTTGATGCGGAGCCATCATCTGGACACCGCCACCGCCCATAAACTGCGCTGGGTTCCCTATATAAGTAGGTTGCTGCGGCTGAATTATGGGAAGCAACGCCTGGGGGCCGATATAGGCGGCGAGCTCCTTCTTGGCATTACTGAGCTCCGACTGCATAAATTTGAGCTTCTGCTGGAGAAGGGAGATGTGACCAACGGGGCCATAGATTGGGTCACGCTGCCGCATATCCGCCTCGTAGGCGAGGGAGTTCACAGTCTCTTCTCTCTGAGAAACGTCGATTTCGTTCAAAATCTTCGCCACATTACTCGCCCCGAATACCTTGTGGATGTTAGCGAATTTCTGGGGTTGGTCGGCGGGGAAATACGGGGCGAAGATGCATTCTTGGGTGCACTTCCTTCTCTGGAGCTTACACGCCGCACAAGGTGAACTCGACGATGACATCACATTGATCTGCTAAATAGACGAATCCCGATCCAGAATCACCATTAACACTCAATTCTGATCAAATTCAGTATTGAAAAATCAAAGAAGAAAATAAAAACTATATGAATCAGATCTCTCCTTGCTAGGGCAAATAAAGAAACCATCTTTAGGTCTTGGTGATCTCAAGAACCACCACGAACTATCAAAATCTGGGATTTTTCGGATCTCATAACAACCTCCTCCATCAATATTCACTCTTTCTTCGTCTAATACTCTCCTCACCGCCGCAAAACCTTGCCGATGAAACATGTTCCGATGAAGGTGAGAAAGAAAGAGGGGTTTCAATACATCGACATGTTGTTCTTCTTATCGTTCTTTTAGGTTTTAAATTATAGTAAGGAATAGAAAAGAAGAAGAATGGAGGGAAGATGACGCACCTGATTCCGGGTCTCAAGCCAGAGACGGAACGGACGGCCTTATATCTCTCTCGAAGTGCAGAAACGGCAGACCAAAAACGACGCTGAGAGAGAGAATGAGAGACGTGGGGGATTGTTGTGGGTTTCTTTATAAGGGGAGGGTCGTTAATTACGGTTTTGGGGCGAGCAGAACCACAACCACTCTCTAATCACCGTCCTAATTGACCAAATCTTTCTTTATTTTCAAATTTATTAATAAAAATCATGGCTTTTAATTTTAGTTATTTATTATTTATATTATTCAACTTTTATTTTGACGTCAAATAATACCCTATATAGTATATACATACTGTTATTAAAATCTTTAGGAGATTAATTAGTGGTTTAATTAATTTTCATAAGCTTATCATAATGGTACAATTAACAATAAAAATATTAATTATAACTATAATTTTCGAATTTCACTGTACCATAACCTACCCTAACTAATAGATTAATGTAAGTGAGCAAAATATTCGGAATTGGCGAAAGCAAATATATGAATATGTAAAATAGTTTTGCTTTCAATATTTGGATATCTCTCTGTTGGATTTGAAATCAAATATATTACTTCAAAAATATTAATGTCTAATAAACAATATTTCATTTATCATTTGTTTGTTTTTTAGTTTAATATTATTGATTTTATTTGTCTTTATTATATACTTATATTTTATTATTGTGAAGTAAATGATTAAAGCCAGATTTGAATAAATTTTTATTATTTATATAAAAATAAAATAAAAGAATTCAAAAAAAAATTGTATAAATCAGATAGGTCTCCACATCTATTCACGACAAAACCGTATTTGTACTCAATAGAAGCCGTTTAACATTTAAAAATAAATATTTTCATAATGTTCAGTTAAATTTTGATTTACTTCTTAAAATTTAAATTGTAAAATGTTTTTTTCTCATATTTGATTAAAAATTGAGTTTCTCCCCTCCATCAATTTTTTCATCTAAATTTAATATATTAAGTTTTAAAAATTACATAAACAAAAAGGAAAAAAAAAACATTATTTTTAAACTTTTTTAAATGTTATAATTAAATCTTGATTCGATCGGAACATGATGAGCCCCAATCAAATTGTGGTTTGAAATGCAATCGAATAGTAACTCAATTATAACATTTGAAAAGGTATAGAAAAGTTAAAGTGTAACATATTTGAAAGTTATTTTGCTATTTTTTTTTTAATTTTCAAAATTTATTATGTTAAATTTGGATGGAAAAATTGATTGAATGGACAAACTCGAACTTTATTCAAATATGAGTATAGGAGATTTTGTGATTTAAATTTAAAAGGAAAATTCAAAATTTAATCAAATATTAAAAAGCAATGTAATATTTAACATTTAAAACACGTGTTTCAAAGTGAAAAAATATTATCTATATCTATATTAATTTGACTAGATTGTATGCAATTATGACATGTAAGTTTTTTGATGCATTTCCTAACTCCTAATGTCAAATTAATTAATTCTAATTGGTCCATGTCAAACATACAATTCTCATTCCTAAATGGCATGCCATGTAAATCACTTTAAAAACTTTCAAGTGTTCTCACTCATTCTCAAGATAAGTTACAAAACCTTAATTAATTCTTTTTATTTCACATGTATATTTATAATTTTGTGCAAAATATATTTTATGTAGTGGAATTTATACAATACCAAAATACATAATATTATATTTTATGAATATAAATTATGCACATAATATTTTTTATATTACAAATTAAATAAATTAATTAAGAAACATAAATTTCAATATAAAATGAAAGTGAATTTTAACAATCTTATAAAAATATATGGCATATATTTATAGAGACAAATATATATAATTTTCAACTACCAAAGCATTAAAATAAATAAATAAATGCTATTTTTATATAAGTAGGTGACTCTAATAGAAATCATAAAATTTAAGTTAAAATATTATATGAATATTAAGATATTGTTTTGCAATTTTATGATAACTATCTCTTAATATATTTTGTGAGTTAAGAAAATACAATAGTTGTATGATTAAAATTACTAAAATGAGTAACTACTAATGATTCTAACATTTTTATAAGCATATATGATATAACACTAATAAAAGTCACAAAATGTTTATATAATTTTTATTATATAATATTAAATTAAATTTATCCTTAATTATTTTAAAAAATGAAAATTTAATATATATTAAACAAGTTATATAAATTTGATTTAATATATATATATATATATATATATATAATTATATATTGTGCAACACGCGTATCAGTTTTTTAGTATGTATATAACCTATTATTATTAATCGTAGACAATTGTATGCTCCACTTTAGCCTCGCAAGTTAAATACGTACATTCAAGTTGGGGTGACAAATCGTGTGTATATATGTGTTATCGTGTGTATCAATATGTTTATCGTGTGACACTTATTAAACACGAATATGTACGATAAGTTTATCGTGTCATGTTCATGAGATCAATATGAACATGACACTATTTTTCGTGCATGTCCATGTTGTATTATCGTGTTGTCTAATGTTAGTTGATTATATGCTCACATGCAACATTTATAGGAAAATATTAAAATAAAAAATTGTTTATAATATAAATTATTAATTTAAAACAACAGATTTTACGAATATTTAATATAGAATTGACAAAGTTCAAAAATGAAATATTTAAATAGACTTTCAAGTCCAACTTTATAGTTGACAAAAAAAAAATTCAACTTTATAATGTGTGCCGTGTTCTGATACCTAAATACGAACACGACACAAAAATATTAATGTGATTGTGTAATCGTGTTATCGTTATGTCATATATTTCAACGAACACAATTTTTTTGTGAGTGTTTGTGGTGCGTAAAATATTATCAGCCATACATTTAAGAGCCACGGAAATGTGTTTATCTAAAAATATATTTCTAGGATTAAATCCGACAATAAGTCGTAAAGAAATGAAAAAGATATATTTAAATATAATTTTAATTTTTTGCCCTATTTTTTATATTTTGCCAGATGACACAATTGACAATTTTAGAGTTTAAACACAGTATAATATCCAACATTATTAAATAGTTATTAGGGGTAATTAACCTAATACACCTGAATATTTGGTCATATTGTTAAATGTACCGCATATATTATTATTTGCACCGCATGTTTGGAAGTGTTATTATTTGCACCAAGTGCACTTTCACCATTACTTTCATTCATTTTGTCAATCCGGTCAGATTATAGGACGATGTTAGATTAAAATTTTAATTATATACATAACTTTAAAAAAATTAAAATAAGTAGATAATTGGATTTCACTATAAGTATCACTAACGATGTTGAATTTCGACTTAAAAAGTCTGAGTTAAGTTTTTTAAGTCAAATTTTTAGATCTCAACTTCAGGCAGAGTGTATGATCTAATTCAGATTATTCAAATATCTATTCACTCAATTGTTTTTAATAAATACCTAATTTAATTTATAATCAAATATAATTAATTGAAGAAAGAAAAGAAACACTAACTACTTAATACCACCTATAGTAGATGTACTATTTAGCACAATCCGCACCCAAAATTGTACACCTATACTTACTTTCTAAATATATATATTTTTTTATAACAACTTTTTAAATATATTTTTTTTACTATACGTACTTTTCGAAAGAAAAAAAAATTCTAAAAGGAACGAAACCAAGAACTTTTTCAAAAACTATTCACTTTTCAAAAAATATTTGAAAAAGTGTATATCGAAATTTTTTTTTTAGAAAAGTATGCATACGCGCGACGCGCCTACTGAATAGGCGCATCCCTAGGACGCGCCTATTCAGTAGGCGCATCCCTAGGACGCGCCTATTCAGTAGGCGCGTCCTAGGGATGCGCCTATTGCAATAGGCGCATCCCAGGGGTGCGCCTACTGCAATAGGCGCATCCCAGGGGTGCGCCTACTGCAATAGGCGCACGCCAGGGGTGCGCCTACTGCCTAAATTTTTTTTTTTTCGCAAAAACACCGGTCTATCAGAAACCACGTTGATTTTAAGTCTGCTTATGGTTTTCCTCCTAAATAGAAATTGAGAGATAGTCTCACGCGTTGCTTTATCTCAGTATTCACAGGTTTTCCTCCAAATTTTCCAACTTGTTCTGAACAACAATGAAACAAAGTTGTTTATTCACAAGTTTCTGAATGAGACTTTTCTTCAGATACACTAGCTAGTTTGACATTTTCAGGAATTACTCCTGCAAAAGAGCTCTTTGGGGTTACTTTAGGTTCCTGTCCTAAATTTTCCAACTTGTTCTGAACAACAATGAAACAAAGTTGTTTATTCACAAGTTTCTTAATCTTCCGAATATCTTCTTTTGGCTCAAGATACTCCATCAAGCAATTATGTTTCTCTTCCAACTCAGGGCTACCATTCTTTTCCATCTCCATCTGGAAATGCAGAAGCTTTCGTACTTCTACAAAGCCACTCCTCCCTGCCTCTCTCCACAGATATCTCACTACATATCTATATCTTTCATTAATGAGACAGAAAAATCGAACAGGGTATAGGCTAACTAACAGCTGCAACACATTAGAGGCAGGCATGCTAGAAAGGTCCTGCAGCTGCAATCTTCTGAATATCTTGTAAAGCTTCTCCAATGACTATAGCTTTTTATCTGAGTTCAAGCCTGCTTATGGTTTTCCTCCTAAATAGAAATTGAGAGATACTCTCTCCAGTAAAGAAGAAAGGAAGTTCTAAGAAGAAATGGTTTTCCTCCTGAAAATGTCAAACTGGATAGTGTATTTGAAGAAAAGTCTCATTTAGAAACTTGTGCATAAACAACTTTGTTTCAGTGTTTTACCTCGCGGATTTTGTTCAAAACAAGTTGGAGGGCAAACTATGTATACGCGCACCCCGGGGTCGCGCCTAACGGACATAGTTACTTTTTGAAATTTATCTAAAGTAACCCCAAAAGAGTTATTTTGCCGCAGTAATTCCTGAAAATGTCAAACTAGCTAGTGTATTTGAAGAAAAGTCTCATTCAGAAACTTGTGAATGAACAACTTTGTTTCACTGTTTGACATCGCGGATGTTGTTCAGAACAAGTTGGAAAATCTAGGGCAGGAACCTAAAGTATTTAACTTCTGAGAACTTCCTTTCTTCTTTATTGGAGAGACTATCTCTCAATTTCTATGTAGGGGGGAAACCGTATAAACAGGCTCAAAATCAGATGTTTTTCAAAAAGTAAGCATATAGTAGGAAAAAAAGCATACATGGAGGAATTTGGTGCGCGTAGAGGAATTTGGACTTGTGAATACTGGGATAAAGCAACGCGTGAGACAATCATCTCGGTGGTTTGTTAACAAATTGATTTTCTGTCCTCTTGATCCAAGACCCTTTTGTTAACAAATTGATCTTCTGTCCTCTTGATCCAAGACCCTTCCTAACCATTGGAAGGGGATCAGTTTTCTTCTGTCCTCACCGTACGACAGAAGATATTCGGAAGATTCAGAATCTCGTGAATAAACAACTTTGTTTCATTGTTGTTCAGAACAAGTTGGAAAATTTAGGACAGGAACCTAAAGTAACCCCAAAGAGCTCTTTTGCAGGAGTAATGCCTGAAAATGTCAAACTACCTAGTGTATCTGAAGAAAAGTCTCATTCAGAAACTTGTGAATAAACAACTTTGTTTCATTGTTGTTCAGAACAAGTTGGAAAATTTAGGACAGGAACCTAAAGTAACCCCAAAGAGCTCTTTTGCAGGAGTAATGCCTGATAATGTCAAACTACCTACTGTATCTGAAGAAAAGTCTCATTCAGAAACTTGTGAATAAACAACTTTGTTTCATTGTTGTTCAGAACAAGTTGGAACATTTAGGACAGGAACCTAAAGTAACCCCACATAGCTCTTTTGCAGGAGTAATTCCTGAAAATGTCAAACTAGCTAGTGTATCTGAAGAAAAGTCTCATTCAGAAACTTGTGAATAAACAACTTTGTTTCATTGTTGTTCAGAACAAGTTGGAAAATTTGTAGTTTGGACCTATGAATACGCGTGAGACTATCTCTCAATTTCTATTTAGGAGGAAAACCATAAGCAGACTTAAAATCAACGTGGTTTCTGATAGACCGGTGTTTTTGCGAAAAAAAAAAAAAATTTAGGCAGTAGGGTCACCCCAGGGACGCGCCTACTGAGTAGGCGCATCCCTAGGACGCGCCTACTGAATAGGCGCGTCCTAGGGATGCGCCTATTCAATAGGCGCGTCGCGCGTATGCATACTTTTCTAAAAAAAAAATTTCGATATACACTTTTTCAAATATTTTTTGAAAAGTGAATAGTTTTTGAAAAATATCCGAAACCAATGGTTGATTCAAAACAATTTGTTGTGCATACGGCCCTATAGCCTTAAACTTATAATATTCTGCCATGTGTAAAATAAAATAGCACGTATTAAACGTATTATATTATTTGTAGATATATTTGTTTATTTATTTATTATGATACTATCTAATTTGATTATCATAATTAATGAACTCTAATTTTATACTAGGGTACTTTGATTTAGAATTTATTTTCGAATTTTGCGAATGAAAAGATATTTATAGCTAACATTTTACTTATTATAGTTAAATATAGTTTGAATGATAATTATTTTAAATGGGAGGAAGTAAGTTAAAAATATTATCCTCCTAATGAATGCCTTTAAAAAAAATGCTTTATGATAATATGATATTATATATTTGTAAGTTTACGCGATATTTTATTTTGTAAAAAGCTTTCTAATGACATGATATTATATATTTGTAAGTTTACGTGCATTAATACAATAAATTAATAAAAAATTAAGATGCATATGTTTTGTTTGTTTTTTTGACCAATACGTTTTAGCAGGATCCATGAATCTATGTTTCCCCGAAGATAATATACGTAACTAAATATGTATTAAGCATTTTATTTTATTTAACTTCTTCATTTGTATAGTACGCAGCAAGATCTATCACAGGTTATAACGTAAATTATCATTTAAATATAATTATAGAACATATAAATCAATAATATATATATATTGTCAGATACCCGTGATTTTTTTTCAAAAAGTAACTAGTATACAAAAAAAAATTAAAAAGTAAGTATAGAAAAAAATTATTTAGAAATATGTATATAAATGCTACCGGGAGTAGCGTATGATATTTGTTTTACACAATTCGCTATACACGGTAGCGTTTTTTTACCTTTGAGTAGCGTTATTTTTATTTTTTTGCTTTTTTCACATTTTTTAAAGGCTCGATGTTTAATTAAAAATAAAATTTTGTATCTATTTAAAAAATGTAATAAGTAGATATTTTAATTGCGATTCAAATGATGCAAAAAATATATATTAAATTTGGACTTACAGATTGACTGTACGATCTGCCGTAAGATGAGATATGAAAATTTGACTTACAAAATATAACTCACACACTGTAAGTCCAAACTCACCACGGTGAACGTCATTTATGTCGTAATTCAATTATCTACCTAGGCTAATTTTTTTGATTAGAAATCAAATGTGTTTTTAACCTAACATAGTTTGTCTTATAATTTGACAAAAATAATTAAACGCACTAGTTAGCGTAATTTAATTTGTAATTAAATTATCTACGCACTGTAATTTTTTTGAGTAAGTATATAATTAAATTTATCACCTAATGCATTTATTCATTTCGGTCAAATTATATTCTAATAAAAAATTACCCTAGGTAGATAATTGAATTACGGCGTAAATATCATTAACCGTGGTGAGTTTGGAGTTATAGGGTTTGAGTTATATTTATTTTAGTCAAATTTTCATATCTCAACTTACAGCAGAGCATACAGTCAATCTGTAAGCCCAAATTTAATATTGTTTTGCATAATTTGAATTGTAATTAAAATATCTACTTACTATAATTTTTTTCAATAGATACATAATTTTATTTTTAATTAAATATCAAGTCGTCAAAAATGTTTTAAAAAAAAAAACAAAAAGTTAAGGGAAAAACGCAATCGTTTGTGAAAAAAGAGTAGCGCTTATGTATAGTTTGCTAAAAAAATTGAATATATACTTTTTTAAATGTTTACTTTTTTGAAAAACAATAGTGAAATAATGATGTCTTACTCGACATGAATATCTATATTCTAAATTTAATCCAACCGGTCATTATGAGAATCTTAAAAGGCCATAAATTACTTTTTCTACTATTAGTTAATATATATATTATATTACTTTAACTATCTATCCTATAATTTTGACAAGTAAACTTTTAACACAATTTTATCTATCATATTATCGTAATAATTGAATTTGATTGGTCTATGTAAAAAAAAATTTAACAGAGCGTTTTTTTATTTTTTACAGAATTCGGAATAAGAAATACGAAATAAATAAATAGAGAATAAGGAATATGAGATAATAATATGAAGTTGTTTCTGTGGTGGAATGGAATAAAATTTTTTGTTGTTTATTTGGTGGAAGTGTATACGGAAAGGGAATGGAATGTGGTAAAATGACATATTTGCCCATTATTGTATATATATAGTATATAATACATATAATTTGTATTAATTAATTTTAAAAATTAAGAATAATAAAAACTTAAATATAATTAACTTTTAATTAAAACAAACTTTAAAAAAATGATTTAATTAATTATAAATGACAATTCCTTGTATCTCCGTGGATTCTAACAATCCACAATATTATCAACAAAAGAACTTGACAACTATTTATTCACATCCTTTGTAAATTCTCATATTTGCATAAATAAAACTTACAAAATCACATAATTAACTAACAAGATAATGTTATGTTCTTGCAGACACAAATTCAATCAAGCATGAACAAACAACATTTAACAGAAGAACATGTTGTTTAACAAATTCAATCAAACATTTAACAAACAGGAAAAACATCCATGTCATCATTCTCTCACATCCACATGGACACTCTAAAATTAATCAATAGTTTCACATTCAATTTCAAAATATGTTACATTTATAAGTATGTCAAATTAATTTTGGCTTCAAACAATAGTAAATTGCAAGTTTTGCACCTACCAATTTACTTTGGAAAATTACACAAAAATTAATAGTGAAATAAATAAATAAGAATGAAAACGCAACATTTTTTTAATAAAATAATGTAAAATAAATAAATGATAAACAAGACTTATGTTATGATATATAAATTATATTTAAGCCTAATTTATCTATATTATATATTAATTTGACTAAGTAGCCTATAATTTTGACAAGTAAGCTTTTAACACAATTTTCTCTATCATAGTGTCATAATAATTTAATTTGATTGGTCTTGTAAAACAAAGGTTACATCCATGTCATCATTATCTCACATCCACATGGACACTCTAAAATTAATCACAACCTCCACATTCAATTTCAAAAAAATGTTACATTTATAAGTATGTCAAATTAAATTGTGCCTTCAAACAATAATAATTTGCAAGTTTTGCACCTAACAATTTACTTTGGAAAATTACACAAAATTTATGAGTGAAATAAATAAATAAATAAGAATGAAAACACGACATTTTTTTTTAAAAAAAAGTTGTAAAATAATTTGAAATACATAAATGATAAACAAGACTTATGATATATAATATATATTTAAGCCTAATTTATCTATATTTATATTATATATTAATTTGACTAAGTATCCTATTATATATTAAAATGATACTTTTCATTTTTCATAAAAGATTGTAAAATAATTATTTAATATTGCTATTTAGCAATTATTATTATATTTGAAGTAAAATTTTGTTTATATAAAAAATAAAGTTAATATTATTCTAAATAGTGTATATGCATATATAATTTATTAAGTTATGTTTGTGTATATAATTTTGCCATATTTTTAACTAAGAAAACAAATAAATAAAAAATAAAAAACAATTAACTATTACTAAATAAAATGTTTATAAATAACTTTTTTTATAGTGCTATTACTAAATAAATTTAACATATAAGTAATGAATATACTATAAATAATAAACGTTGTACAAAAAAAGTCAAATGAATTATATTATATTAATAACAAAATAAAAAATATTTTCATTTTGAAGTTGCTAATCATATCAATATAATAATATAATTAAAAAATAATTTTATTTTATTTATTTTTGTTAATTTATTTTTTGGTCATATTATTTTTGTTAATGAATATAATTATTTAAATTTTATATTAAAATATACTTATATAATATATATATATATATATATATATATATTTTTATGTGATAAGCAATTAAGCATAGTAGAGTTCAGTTCTCATGATTATCGTCTTTCCTCGAGCACGCGGGTCACACTTGGAAGTCGGTCATTCATCCGTCACTTTCTTCCCCAGTCAATACTCAATACCTCCCCCTCCTTCTAATTTCTAATCACTTCATTCCCCTTTCACTGCTCTCTGCGCACCCCTCAACACTTCTTCTTCATCTTCAGTTCTTCTTCTTCTTCTTCAGTTCTTCTTCTTCTTCATCTTTACAGTAAGAAAGAGAAAAGAGATGGATCCACCACAGGCACAATCCATCAGCAAGAGCTTCGACGTAACTGAAGACAAGGTCATCAATGAATGGTAAAACGCGGCTCCACTTTTTTCTTTCTGTGTGTGTGTTTTCGATTCGTTAAAACTGTGAATCTGCAGAGTTCTTCTCACTATTATTCACTGCTAAATATAGTTATTTCTGATATGCACCCCAGTATTTGATGATTTTGGTTGATGGGGTTGAATGGTGTGTGCAGTTGTTCTTGCTGCTTTGATTGTATGGACAGCTGCTTGGATTACTTGTTCTGTAATCTCTGTTAGATCCATAATTACCAGGTCTCCTTGAGAAATCCAGTGACTTACTACAGAAGAAGAAAAGGAAGAATAGCAGAAATGCAGCATGGATAGTGTAATGTAATGTTGTCTGGTTTTTATTCGGGTTTGAATTCGTAGCTACACTTATGAAGTACTTGATTGATAGAATAATATCTCATGATGGAAATAGAGAGGAATAAAAGATTTTATGGGGGGAGATAAGATACTGTGAATAAATGAGTTTTCAAATTCAGAGTGTAATTGATATATATATATATATATATATATATATATAAATTTAAATTAATGGATGGGGAGATTTATTATTTCTAGTTAATTTAAGAAAAAATAAATATTATTTATTATACAAAATTACTAATACAATATAATTCTTAACATCATACGAAGCTTATTAAGCTCCACCTCTAATTCAAAAATCAAAAAGTATACCTAATGACCTAATTCAAAAGTTTCGACTGTTATGCATTTGGGTCATTATTTTATATATATATATAAAAAGTATAGTAACCATGTATTATTGACTTTAGTTGTAATATACTATTTAAGAATATTTAAAATGCTTAATTGTTTTAATTATTGCTTATGTTTGAATATTAAACCGATTCTCTGTGCTACTTAAGACTCCTAGTCTACTATGCCAGTGTAACTGTATAAGTGCATGCGTTAATATAACAAGGTTATCCGACTTTCGGCACGTTTATTAAATATAATATAATTTTAGGACAAGACAAGATCTTGATCTTTTCTCCCCCCAAGTGTCTTGTCGCGAGGGCATCCACTATTTGGTGGCGTGCTTAACTCCATCCACATCGTGTCTATTCACTTCTCTTTCTGCTCTTTCTTCTTGGTATAGTTAGTATCTGTTGTTTGACCAAAAAAAAAAGTTAGTATCTGTTGTAGTCAGGTCTAGGATATCTTTATATGCCTAACCCATTTCTATGTGGTAAAATTGGTAATTTTTTTCAAAGTTAACCCTAATTTAATAATTAATTATCAAACTAACTCTCGCATTTCTTAATATACGAAAATGGGACAAGACGCTGACAGAATTAACGTTGTTTTTTTTAAAAGTAAAAAACGTTGACTCCATCAGCATTCGATGTCCGTTAGAAAGACGTCGTAAAAGATGACCACGTAAGCGTTCAAGTTTAAGTAAATGCTTATGCAATCAGCGTTCGGGGGAGGGGGAGATTTTTTCAATAACGTGTGAAGGTAAAATTGTAAGTAGACTAGTTTATATATATATAAAAGATGGAGAGTAGAGATTAAAGTGTTTCTTAATATAACATATGTTTAGTGAGATTTGAACTCTGTTTTGTACTAAGTGTTAAAAATGGTTTAAGAATATACTAAATACTTTCACTTATAAGTTCAGACTTATAGAACAGTTGATTAAAGCTTACGTGTTAAGTTTCACATGACATCAGAGCTCTATTGGAAAATTTAATTATCTATCTATTGTAAAAATAAATAAATTGAATTACGACGACGTAAATGTCGTTAGCGACGTTAATTTTGACTTTCGAACGTACTATACGATACGATAAAGTAAAAATATTATATATACCTATGTTATATATTATATACATTATACATAATGATTTATGTGACAAAATTAATTATATACTTACTCAAAAGAAATTTTAAAAAATTGTACTACGTAGTTAATTGAATTTATAACATAAATGTTGTTGATGACAGTTGCCTGTCGACTTTCAAACTGCACGTACGATGTGATAAAATATTATATATATATATATATATTGAACATATAATTAAATTTTTCACCCGTTTGCCACTCCGGATAAATTATACAAAAAATGATGATAGCTTAAAAATTTAATCATTTAAGTAATATTTTTTTAAAGTGTTGATAATTGAATTTTGCTTTACGTTCAACTAATGGTGTTGAATTTCAAGAGTGTATGAGTTGAATTTTTTAAGTCAAAAATTTAAATTGCTTAAGTAGAACCATAACATATGATCAATCCGTGGAAATCTATATAACTATAGACTATTAGAGTATACTTTTAGAGAGAAAATAGTCTAATCTCTAAAATCAAATAAGGCCCACTGAAGTGATGACAGGTCTATAAGAAGAAGAAATCATTGAGTAACATATGCCAATCATCCATCTCTATTGACTGAAAACACCACCAATCACATCGTTTCTTTTTGTCATACTTCCTTACCATGATTTACATAGTCTGGACCAGTTGTTTGAGATTTTCGAAGGAAAAAAAGAGAGTAAAAAATTGATTTAAAATCACAAAGGTTATAGACGTTTTTAAAATGGGTTAATAACTAAATTGTTATTTTAATTTTGAGCATTTTATAAATCATTTTATGAATTTTATGTTTTTTTTAAGTGTTTACTTCAACTTTTAACCAGGTAGGGTAAATTACTAACTCTATTAATTTTTTTATTAAATTTATATCGAAAAAAGACTTGACAATACAAGATTGGTTTAACATTAAAAAATATATATTATTTTTTAGAAATACCAAAAAGAGAAAAAATATTGAATTTTTAATATAATATTTTATAAAAAATATGAAACAAGTAAAAGATAATGATGAATTATTTTTATTTCATATTTTCAATAAAAATATTATATTAACCACTCTTATGTTTTCTATAATAATTTTAATTGTTTATAGTATTTAAAAAATATATAATTTTTTAAATTATGTATCAATAGTGTGGTTTGACTGTTATTACATTATTTTTCGATCGCACAGATTTAACGGAAAAATTAATAGAGATAACAATTTGCATCAACTTTTAATGTTCAGAAACCACTTTTTAAAAATGTAAATTTTGTACAATGAATGATTTATAAAGTACCTTTCAAAATTGATGATTTTTTTTTTGCCATCAAAGTTGATGATAAAGATGCGTTGGAATCTTCCCCCTCCCTTCCGACGTATTGTTATAAGTTTCATCCATCTCTTATGTCATTTCGAAGA
This sequence comes from Chamaenerion angustifolium, assembly GCA_946814005.1. Lineage (NCBI taxonomy): Eukaryota > Viridiplantae > Streptophyta > Magnoliopsida > Myrtales > Onagraceae > Chamaenerion > Chamaenerion angustifolium. Next base: position 3,028,144 of record OX328281.1, read on the forward strand.
GACTAATCGAATCATATTTGACAAGGGAAGCATCAACAAGGAGGTGGTCATTATGCGGGGTTCATCTGTTCGACAATCTGGAAAGAACGGTGCCGAGCCATATATGTTTAAACGGACCATACCAAACAAACCCTACCGCCTCCGTTAGAGAGACTGTATTCACAATAATACAATCCAATACTTCAAATATTTTTAAAGCATTCAATATGGGATGGTTTATTAACCTATATATGTTTGTGAACATTCGATATAGGTAATTAGGTAGGTGGCTAATGCATGATATCATATTATAAGATGTACCTCCCTATCGAAAAGCCTACACGAGTCGAGGGTTGGAGGGTCGAAGGTCGATCTCTTGGGTCCAAACGGTTCGGTCCTGAACATGTAAGTGCCAGTAAGTCTGAGCAACTGAGTCAGGGTCCATCAACAGGGACCCATCTCCCGCAACCATGTTCATATGCTGCTGCACTTCCCCCATTGAACCTCTATTTAAAGTAGATGATGACAGACCCCTACAATAGCAATTGGTCATACTCATGGTACTGTTAGTGTGGCAATTTACCCCAATACAAAATGTAAACATGTATAGGTTCGACACAATGGTGCGGTGAAAACTAAAAAAACGTTATTTTTGTTTATGTTAACCATATCATTATGGTGTGGTGTGGTTATGCTGATGAATTTTTCTATCCGTAATGGTTATGGTATTCTAGTCATACTCGTAATTATAACCGTGGTTATTACATAAATATAATAATTATTTAATATTAGTATATAGTAATAATATAACTATAATTTTCACTTTTAGACTTTACGAATTCATAATTTCAGGGGTGCGAATGATGTTAGTGTTAAATATTATTTTTGTTTGTGACATAAGTTTATATATTTATTAAGATAACATTCAAGATCTTCTCTTACACATGTGGTAATATATATGAGTATATGATTAAAACCGTTGTTAATAACTACAGTTATGAATATGGTTATGATATTGAAATAAAATATACTCGTAATGATTATGCTATGTGATTTAAAAATATGATATGGTTATGTATTTATTATACTCGCTTCATACTCTAATCATTATCGGCACTAACTAAATCTATAACTAAAAGTGGAATATTTCTATTTAGGGAAATTTAACTACTATTATATTCAACTTTTATTTTCTAAAAAAGGCAATATATTAAATATTTCACAATTACTCTTGTTCCGAATTTCCCTTTTTTAAAGAAGGTATCTAATATTCATGTGCAGTTAAAAGTTTATTTTTTTGGCCAACACCTGCAGTTAAAAGTTTAAACTTTAAACATCTGTATTTGTACTGAAAGCAAAATGACAGCACAGAAGACTTTCGAAGGTCAAGAATCTAATTGGACCGAAAAAAGGCAACGAACAAATAAAAGGATAATACTAATAAGCAGCGGTCAATGAGCTAGCAGGAAACTGAACCGAACCTTGGTGGGCCGATCGCGCCGTCGATGATAACATGCGCTACGTGCACTCCGACCGGCTGGTATTCTCTCGCCAGGCACTGAGATAGCGCTCTCAACGCGAACTTCCCACAACCTGAAAAATAATTGATATAATTTTGCTAAATTAAGAAAATGTACGAGATTTCCTGAAATGGATATGACATTACATAGATCAGAGAATCCAGCCATGCCGTTGAGTGAGGCAGCGCAACCGGTGAAGAGAATCGTCCCTCTCCTTCTCTCCACCATTCCCGACAGAACCTGAAACATTCAAAGATGAAGAAAAGAAGAGATTTTGTGGTCGAGTTTCGTGGATTAATTCTTGTCTTTGGAAGAGTTGAAAATTCTCACCTGCTGAGCGCAGTGGAAGGCGCCGACAGAGGAAACGGCGAGAGAGCGCTCGAAGGAATCGACCCGAATGTCGGTAAAATTGGTAGGGTTGCAGGATACAGGTTGGTACGCATTATACACGAGCACCTCGACGAACCCCAGAGAGAGGACTCCCTCGAAAGCTTCCCTTACGCTTCGTGAGTCGGAGCAGTCGATTCGGATCGCAAACACCTGCGACTTTTCCTCCCTCGCTATCTCGTCGGCAAATCTTGACAACCTCCCTGCAAAAAATTTGCAAAATCTTCCATGAATATGCAAAATCTCCTGGGAAGAAGATGAAGGAAGAGTGGGGAACATGCCCAGGTCACGGGCGAGAATGGCAACGGTATAACCCTCGTGAGCAAATTTGCGAGCAATGGAGCGTCCGAGGTTGGGTCCGACCCCAACAATGGCGGCGATGCCTCTGTTGGAGATGGAGCTTGACATGGAGCGCATCTTTGAAGTTCTCCAAGTTCTGATTTGATCTGTGTTTCTTTTTCTGCCTCCTTTGGAAGGGAAATTCTTCCCCCTTTAACTGAAGACAACCTTTCCTATCTACTTTTTTCTACTGATGATTGTTAACCGGCTAACCCTCCTCTCCTTTTCGAATAATTATTGCTTTTGCTTGTATCAGGACAGAGCCACTTACTCTGAATAGATCCATAGAGACAGACACGTGGGACCCTACTCTATGTGGGGTCGCTAACGTGGAAATTTTAGCACAAATTTTGTACGTAGGTGTACTGATTCAGAATCTACACCATATGTAGATACGTAGATTGATAGATTATATAATTTAGGGTTAATAACTAAATTACTATAGTAACTTTGGATATTTTTCAAATTGCTATATGATCTTTATTTTTTCAAATTTTATTATATGTACTTTTAGACTTTCAGCAAATTATTACATTCGTTAAGTTTTTCATATATGGATGAAAAATGTACGTGGTATGACATATTTAGAAAAACACATGATTTTTTTTAAAATACCAAAAATATATTATTTTTTAAATAAGAGTTTTTAATAGGAAAAATAAGAGTTTTTAATATAAAAATAAGAGTTTTTAATTGTAAAAATAAGAGTTTTTAATATAATACTTTTACTGAAAAATATGAACAAAAAAAATAAAAAAATTATTATTTCTATTTCATATTCTTAATAAAAATATTATATTAAAAACTTGTATTTTCTTATTATTATTTTTTGTTTTTATAAGATTATTTTTGGTTTTTTTCTAGTATTTTTTTTTTTAAAAATAATTTTTTAAATTATGAACCAATCATGTGCTGACATATCATTTTATGTCCATATTTAACAAAAAACTTAACTGAGGTATCAATTTGTTCCAAATGTCAAAGTTTAGGTAACACTTTTTGAAATATTAAAGTTTGTGTAATAATTTGTAAAGTGTCAAAAATTGGGGTAACGATTTAATTATTAACCCTATAATTTATGATAGAATATTATTAAACAACAATTTGAAAGAAGTTTTATTTATGCATACGAAACCCCGAGCAATCTTAGTTATTGGTGGGGATTCGGTTCTTTATTTATGTATATGTGATTTTAACCTTAATACAGTTTATTTTTATTTTTATTTTTACTTTAAATAGCATAAAAGATAAATACTAAACTAATATTTTTTTAACAAAAACAAACGTTACACGCGAACCTTGTTCATAGGTTTAGCGCTTTATTTACATATATAATGTAGCCGTGAACTTCGTTCATGAATTTCACCATTTGTTGTTCTTTTTTTTTATAATTTATGGCCAAAATTCGGTTTAAATTGTGTTGCTAATTTTTTATAAGTTTAACTGTATTTTATGATTAATTTGAAAATCAAAACTTAATAATCTTTGTTAAGTTAAAATGTTAATGTTATTATCTATTTACTATATATAATTTTTATGAGGTTCGCATGTACACCTTAATTTAAAAAAATAAAAATAAAGCCAGCCTTGGTGTCGAATATACTTGAAAAAGGGATGGAATGAATGGTAGGTCGGAAGATACGGTTCTGTCTACGTAGTTCACAAAACAAGAAGGCATTCGACAGATGGATCCAATAAAGAAGACACTGCAACTTGGTACATAAACTATAAACAAAGAAACTTCTGCCATATTATATAGGGTTAATTACCTCAACCGTTACCTATGTTTGACAATGTCACTGAACCGTTCAAACTTGAGCTCAACCGTTACTTAAGTTGACACATGTGACTGAACCGTTACTATGACCTAACTGCCGTTATTTCTTCCCGTTAAGTACCACCATGTGTTTGTCACGTGATATAGTTGTAATTTAAAGTTCCGAAACTACCCTCTTGTCTACTTAAGCAGCTGTTCTTAGGTCTGCTGTTCCTTCTTCGTTCCAGCACACGCTCGACGCTCCTGCTCCTTCTTCGTTCCATATCTTCTCATTTATTTCATCTAAGGCCAAAACTCCCTTGCTCCTTCATCATGTATGGTTCCATCTCTTCTCCTTCATCAATAACCCAGAATCGATTATGGGTTTGTGTTGTCGAAATTGATGTTTGAAATCACGAAAATTGATTCGTCCTTCACAGGAGTCGTCCCTTCCGACTTATGTTCGATTCTGGGTTTGATTCGTCCGTTCGACCTTCAACTCCGCGACAACTCCGTTCGATTCTGTGATGCTTAAGTTAATTTGTATGACCTAATGAAATATTGCATCGTTTTGAATATTAAAACGGTTCTCTATTCTTCATTCTTGCTCAAATCACGTATGTGTAAACAATCAGAAGCAGCATATTCATGTGGTGTCTATTTCTTCACTTCGTTTTCTTATTATCCTTGAGTTTGAGTGTTGTGACATCTCACAAGCTATCTCTTTAGCACGTTTTATTGCATCATGATATATCACTGGTACCAAATGCTGTGTAGATGTTTATTTTACCTTTTCTGCTGTACCGCAACCTTCAGTTGATCTGCAGAATCATATAGTGGCTTGGATCAGCACGAACAAACCTCTCTTCAGAAAACAATTTCTACTGAACCAGATAGCCCTCAAGATGATGGTAAGAATAGGTGGTGAAGAAGTTGTCATCTGTTGCAGGGTTGGGATCTCATGCTCCTAATTAAGTTTGTTTTGTTGAACAGTTGGGGTTTGTAAGAACTAAACAATGATAATGAATATTCGATTCCATAATCTTGGTTGTTAGTTTGATCATGTTTTTGTATTTAATGGTAGTCTAAACACCCATTCTAAATGCAAAATACGGACTGTGTCTGTAACTGAATTGTGTCTGTAAATGAACTGTGTCTGTAACTGAAACTGAAGGATGAAGAACAATGTGTATTTTGCGAAGGTGGTGACTTATCTTTTCTGAACTGTGATTAAAAGGTGACTTAAGTTTGTAAATTGTGATTAAAAGGTGACTTATGTTCGACGTACTGTGATTAAAAGGTTACTTAAGTTTGGATATTTTGTTACCCAACTGTTACTAAAATACATAATACATCTGAAAACACAGAATCCATAATAATCCATCAAAATCCAGAATTCAGAATACATCCCAAAACATGGTTCATCCTATAATCCAGAACTCAGAATACATCAACAACAAAACTCAGAATACATCAACAAAATCCAGAAACAAAATCCAGAATTCAAAATACATCAACAACAGAACTTGATGCTGCAATTTGCGAAAATGTTCCCTTGGTGGTGTGTTCTTGACAGGTCAGCAGTTCATCTTAGACAGCTCAATGATTGGCGACTTCGTTCCCTTGGTGGAGTGCGAGTCTAATCTGCATACATCTCCACAACAAAGTGGACATACTCTGAACAAAAAACATAGTGTCATGAATCTATCCAAAAGGGATTTGTATATAAAAAAATGGTGCTGATTATGATTCTCAGATCTCAGCCATCTATATGGACCTTAATTTCACCACTAATTCACCACTAAGCTTCAATGCAACAAACCAACTATTATAATTAACCCACCAACATAAAGCAAATTAAAAATTTTAAAAACTAATTTGTTCAATCTCATTCTCGATTATAATCCCACACACAACTTTGTTCAATCGATTACTGCACATTTCATCGATTTAACAGCAGAATCATCACCACCACTCACTATCTTCACGGCAAACAACATATTATGCAGCAATTATGCAGCAATTTGCAGCAATTTACAGCAATTTATAGCAATTATGCAGCAATTATTGAATACACGCCCAAATACGAACATATTATGCAGCAATTTCATCATTTCGTACCACAAACCAACATCAAAGCCCTAATCTTCAACCGAATCGAAGATTAACTAAGTGAAACAAGGTAGAAGAACACAAACCCAAATCCGAAAACAGAAAGAATGCGAAAAGCCACACAAACCGAAGTTCAATCGAAGCAAAAACACAAACTTACTTCCAGTTGCAGTTCCGAAACGCAATGTCGCCGAGGAGGGTTCCTTCCGTGCTGAAAATCGACACTATCGGGGCGAAAGGAGGTCTGCAAGTTTCGGTTGGAGGGAATGGAGTGTGGAGATGGTTATCAAACGAGGGGGAAACGTTGCAAAGTGACAAGAGGGCATTATTGTCCTTTCAAATGTCTTCAAATCGTTTTAATTAGGTCATGTGCTGTACACGTGACACTTTGACAGTCAGATTTGACGGAAAGTTCATGGAGTAACCTTTCAGTCACATCTTCAAACTTAAGTAACGTTTCAGCTACACAAAAAAAGATGAGTAACCTTTTAATCACATGGGCCAAACATAAGTAACGGTTGAGGTAATTAACCCTATTATATATATATATATATGTGGATAAAAATACACCTTTTAACATATAAACTTTAAAGTTTATTTTTTAAATTTTTTTTTTTTGTCACACCGTATTTGATTATCAATATAGTTTATCTATTTTATTAGATTTGTATTCAAATTTAACAAAATAAATTTTAAAATTTGCACAAGGAAAAAATATTTGTCACAATTTAACTTGTCAAAACTTTTTATATATTATAATTACATTCTAATTCTATCAAAACTTGATTGAACCTTGGTCGAGTTGAATGGGTTAGAGTCTGGATCATAACCCATATCATCTCGGTTCATAAGTTGAGTTGATCTGGATCAACACCAGGAGCCTCAAACGAGGGAGTTAGAGTCGTTAATTTATACCAACCTTTCAAGTTTCACCTATGAGTGAATTGGTCTGGGTAAGACATAGATCATATTCTCTCGACTAGAGGTCACTCGAGTTTCAATCAAATTAATGTTTAGTATATTCCCAATCGAATGAATTAGAGTCTAGGCTCACCATTAAGTTGGAATTGGTCAGAATCGAAACTCAAACTCTCCATTTCTAACCCTGCCCTTTTATTGGACGCGATATAAGTGATTATTAGAAAGAATGTGGATATAAAATAAAATATTTTAAGAAAATAATATAGAAAATCAAACATTTGAGTACGTAGGATTAGAGACGGCAATGATGCGGTGAAAAACTCATAACCATGGTTAACCGTACCATTATGGTGTGGTACAGTTATGGTGATGAATTTTCTACCCATAATGGTTATGGTTATGGTATTTGAGCTATACTCATGATTATAACCGTGGTTATTATATGAATATAAAAATTAATTATTATTAATAAACTAATATATATTAAATAATGGAAGTTAATGTACATACATGTAATAAATAACTATGATGTTAGTTTTATATATGTTTATTGTTGACAATATAGATTTATGTATTTTTTAAAATAATTTTTTGGTATTTTATTATATTACATGTGTGGAATAAATATGAGTATACGGGTAAAACCATAGTTAATAACCACAGTTATTTTTATGGTTATGGTATTAAAAATTGTGCCCGTAATGGTTATGGTTATGATTATGGTATGTGGTTTAAAAATATGGTATGGTTATAGTATTTCTCATACCCGTACCACATACCCTAACCATTTTGAGCCTATGTAGTAGGATTGTATCAATTTCGAAACTGTTTATCGATTTAGTGTGGATTTATGTGTTTTTATTATTTAGAAAATAAAGTATTATTAAATAATACAAATGAAATCCATATAGATACTAGATAGAACCAATCATTAAACTTGGGGACCAAATGTAAAAATGGTCCCTCTTAAGTCTTAATTCATCTTCTTGGGGTTGCCGTGCCCCGTACCTCAATCGCCTTATCTTCGGGAATCATAATAATCAATAATCTGTTATACATTTCATTTAAACAAACAAAAATTAATAATTTTCATATAAATATAACTCTTGTTTCAATAATATTTGAGATTTATTTACGTGAAAGCAAAAATCGTAATAGAAGTACATAATTATAAATAAATAAAAAACTGAAAATTATTATATATTCTTTTATATTTAAAATTATACAATACCGAAAGTAATGACGTAGATTCTAATTTTCTTTTATATTGTTTATATGTTACGGATTTTATTCATATACTTTATATTTGACTTTAACTATTAAAATAATGGTATTGAACTTTTCAAGTAATTTGTATATTACTTTCGAGAAAGTATATAATACGTCCAGTCGTTTTCAGCTTATTCCTATGGACTTTATACTTCTTTTAGAAAATATTATTATAGCGATTTATAGTCTTGTTCAGTGGCCTTCACGAGTGGATGACATAAAATCTAACGTTAAAAAATTATATATACGTGTATATATATATAGTAATTTTACTGTTTGAATAAATACCGTACTAACAGTAATTTTACTGTTTACACAGTGTTTTTACTATATATATATATAAATATACTTATATATATAGTAATTTTACTATTTGAATAAGTACTGAACAGTAATTTCACTGTTTGCACAGTTTTTTTTTTTACTATATATAGTTTTTTTACCTATCGTATTATACGGTCAGTCTGAAAGTCACAAATTAACGTCTAGTTAGCGTCATTTAATTCGTAATTAAATTATCTACGCATTGTAATTTGTTTGAGTAAGTATATAATTAAATTTCTCACCTAATGCATTTAATTATTTCAGTCAAATTATACGACAAACGACGTTAGGTTAATAAATTAAATATATTTCTAATCAAAAAAATTACCCTAGGTAGATAATTGAATAACTACATAAATGACGTTAACCGTGGTGAGTTTGGACTTACAAGGTCTGAGTTGTATTTTTTTTAGTCAAATTTTCATATCTCAACTTACGGTAGAGCGTAGTCAATCCGTAAGTTCAAATTTAATATTTTTTGCATTATTTGATCGCAATTAAAATATCTACTTACTATAAGTTTTTTGATTTTGTTAATAAATGCATAATTTTATTTTTAATTAAATATCGAGTCGTCAAATTTTTTTTTTTTTTAAAATGAAGAAGAAACGCACCCAATGGATAGCGTTTTGTAAAAAATGCTACCCGGGGTATTGAATTTTATAAAAAAAATATGCTAACCATGATAGCGCTTATATCAAAATTTCTAAATATTTTATATAAAATTATTTTTTTTAAAAAAAAAATTGCTCAATGCTTACTTTTTGGACAAAAAAATGAATGGTCTCCAACTGTCGTCACTTTTTTTTTTGGCCAAACAACTGTCGTCACTTATGTATGCAAATGATTGTGAATTATATGTGCAAATAATAATATGAAACGAAGGTGGATAAGATCGGAGGAGTGATGATAGAGACTGAGATAAAATTGAAGTTCAAAAATTAAAAATTAAAAATTAAAGTAAAAATAGAAATAAAGAATATGTTTTTTTAAGAATAAATCAATAGAAAATAGATTTTCTAAATACAAAATACTCAGAATATCTTTGAAATAGTAAGGTAATGACATTCCAGCTGTTGCTCCGCTCCAAGTTGACGTTGACAAAGATTCTCGGGGCCTATGAATCCAAATCCATCCACCCACCTCCCCATTTATTCAAGACAAGATATATATAGATAATATGGAAATATAAGGAGAGACATTAACATCTATATATATTTACCAAAAATAAAAAACATCTATATATTTCCAATTTTCCATATCCGAGTTTCATAACTATTTGGATCTAAAATCTAATCGAAATCGGACTATTACATAACGTTTCTTTCACGGAATTCGGAATACGGAATAGGGAATAGAAATAAGGAATATGAGATAGAATAAGGAATTCTGTTGTTTATTTAATAGAATTGTATATGGAAATGGAATAGAATATTGTAAAATGACATATTTGCCCCTACTTATATATGTATAGTATATAATACATATAATTTGTATTAATTAATTTTAAAAAGGGTTAATGGTCAGAGTGCCCCCTAAAGTTTGGACGAAATTTAAGAATCCCCCTTAAAGTTTAAAATTTGAAATTTTAGTCCTAATGTTTGAACGAAATCAAAAATTCCCCATTTCCGTCCTAAGACCGTTTATTTGTGACGGTAAAATGACATGTGCCGTGCACATGACATGACTTAAATTTTAAAGACAAAAATGCCCTTATGTCAGTTTCCTTGTGAACTTCGGTATACAACCTGTAAATTTACAGATTGAGATCCAAAACCATTGAATTTATTCCTCATTTGCAGATCCACTCAATCTGAATCTGCAACAGAGAAGCTCAAAGAGACACTCCATCAGAGTTGTTAATCAATGAGGAAGAAGCGACCGAGATTCAGCATCATCGGCTTCGTCGATTAGAATTAACGCTGCTGCAGTGAAAATGACAGAGCAGGGTTTAAAAGCATCCATGGCAACAAGTCAATCGAAGGAAAAGTTGCAATGGATGGCTGTGATGATTATGAATGTGGTGTGAACGAAGAAACCGCCATCCGCCATGGAGGGACGCGAGATTCATCTTCTTGCTCCGCCACAAGTCAAAAAGGTGTTGAAACAAAGGCTTCTGACAGTAGACGAGTGGGCAATGAATGTCATCACCAAAATATGAAAATATGTGTCAATCTGAATCTGCAACAGATTCAAGTTAATCGATGTGGAAACAGATTCAAAATCTGAAAATATGTGACACTCCATCAGAGTTGTTAATCGATGTGGAAACAGACACCTCTGCATCCGTTCCAGATCAAGTTAAATGGAGATCGCTGTCCGAGCAAGGGATCTACTCTGTTAAGCTCGCCCAAGCTCTCCAGCGAGCTCGCCCAAGATCTTAAGCCGGTTAGTCCTTGGATGTAAAGGAATTCTGGTGACAAATCTTCTCGAAGAAGCAGGAGACTACATCACGACACTTGAGATGCAGGTCCGAGCTATGACTGCACTAACCGATTGTCGGCGAAGCGATGACTTGTCGACCAGTAATGAGTGGGCGAAGCGGTGACTTGTTGTGGTACCGTGGTGGATATTGACACAGGTGTGGCACCTTCTGGAGGTAGTAATCACCCCCGATGAAGCCTCCGGCCATGTTGTCGCCACTCTTTCTCCGATGCACGGTTTCCTGGACGTCACGCTCCTGCAGTTGATGTTGTATCTCCGACGGATTTACAGTAACAGAGATGAGGTGGTCGAGATCATCATCGTTGGTAACAGAGATGAGGGCGTCGAGATCCTCTCTTGGGTAACAGAGATGAGGGCTTAGCGATCATGGAGGAGAAAAGAGTATTTTAGTATTTTCAATTTAAGTATCGTCACGTGCACGACACATGTTCGGTTTACCGTCTCAAATAAACGGTCTTAGGACGGAAAGGGGGAATTTTTTATTTCGTCCAAACATTAGGACTAAAATTTTAAATTTTAAACTTTAAGGGGGATTCTTAAATTTCGTCCAAACTTTAGGGGGCACTTTGACCATTAACCCTTTTAAAAATTAAGAATAATAAAAACTTATAATATAATTAATTATTAATTAAAAAAACTTTTAAATAATTAATTTAATTATTTAATTAATTTTAAATGACAATTCCTTAACATTTTTTTAGTAAAATTTGTAATTAATGTAAATTCATTTTTTTAAACACGATTCGTTGAGATCATATTTATCCGAACAGTAAAATCCTTAATCACAATATCCGTAACATAACATTTAATTACTACACGACAATACACGCAGAAAGAACATTATCCATATACAAAGTATGTTCGATCTCCAAGAACAATACAAGGAACACATAATTGTTATCTCTAAACCCATACAAAATGTTGAATGATACCACACATTTGTGGACCAGACTTAGTTGGATTCAATGAGATGAACAACATCATTGAAGCTGAATGCATCCCCAAGCTCAAAACCGTCTTCGAGATCTTCATAACTCTCATCAACTTTCAGATTTTTGCACACACTTAAACCATTCTACATCAACAACAAAAAATATCGCTGGCCTAAAATCCATTCATTGCTTAGAAAATTGGGTGATACCTCATGGTTCCAGGGGAAACAGCTTATGATGCAGCAACTAATACCTGAAATTTTAACTAATTTGCATTTTTACTGTCTGCAATCACCTCATTCTCTTTATATTCAAATTCCTCGAGTTGCTTTCCTAGCTTTGCTTCAAACTTTGCGGGATTTGAACTGATTTAGAGCAGCAAGCCTCAAACTTTGGGATTTAAAAGAATGCAATGCAGCAGCTTCTTGTTCAAGTTCTTCCACCAACAAATTTAGATGGTGATAACCTCTGTCCAACACAGCAGGTAAATGGGGTAAATAAAAATTACTTGCCAAATGTAAATTACATAATGTCTAAATTGAAAAAAGCAAAAGGAAAGGTAAATATAGCTTTATTTATAAAGCAAAAGGAATGTCTAAAAGGAAAGAAAAAGCATCCTCAGGCATGGAAGGCATTAAGAAGCAGTGAAGTCTACCACAACCTGTTTGTCATAATCAATTTCTCAATATATGTAAACATATGGATACTTTGTAAATGAGACATCCTTCAATATCAAAATAACACTACAAAATTGTTCGGACAAGAGACTGAAGTCACTGAACCATTTCAAGGATATAACTAACATCGTATAGGGATTCACTCTGAAGAATTTAAGGAAGTCCCATAAGATTGTTCAAAGAAGAGACTGTAACATTAAATATACATAATAACAACATAAAAGCTTCCCTCAAGAAGGATCTCAACAAATTCCATAGGCTTCAGACTTAAACCTAAGAACTTATGACAACAGGAAATAATCTTGATATTCTCCTTAATCTTATGCTCTACACAACAAAACTTATTGGATTCGTAATCAATTTACCTATAATGTCAGAAGGTATACCCCAGTTAAGTGCTAGGCTTCTGGCAGCATAACAAAATCAAAAACCACAAAGGCCTTAATTTCGTCCATCGATTTCATCAATCAGATAAGTCCATACCGTAACTAGTGAGGACATGATAAATTTCAGCTCTTCTAAATCCATGCAGTCGACGATCATCAGAAAGAAATCACTTCAATCAAGAACCGAAACTAAACCTAACAAAGGCCGAACGGGTGGACAGAAACATAAATTGATTGAGATTTACCAGTTTCTTCGATTCGTTGGCCTTTTGGAGTTGATCCTCCCATGTCTGCACCGTGTGACGAACCCAGAAACGTTCGTCAAAATGGAGAACCAGGATCGAAGAGGGATGGTAGGGAGAAGTTATTTCATGCAGAGAGAACACGGTTGGGGTCGGGTCGTAGGAAATAACTGAAGAGAAGCATTGGAAATAAGAAAAGATAGTGAGGGTAAAATAGTCTTTAACACCCCGATTCCGGATTCCTTACCTTCTAGGCTGATGAATTATGAGTTTTTCACACGAAATATCTAAGTCTACCCCGCCCGGAATCCGTAAGCTATTTTTTATCAATTCAGTAAATAGAACAACTTTTTACAGAATCCGTAAGCCGAATTCCTTACACATTCCGTGAAAAGAACATGCCATTAAAGTAAGTCTAGTAAGTTTTTACTTTTTAGTATTAGAATAGAAAAAAAAATAGAAACCAATTAAATTAATTTTTGTTCTAATAATATGGTACATATATATATGACTTAATTGAATATGTGTCAAAATAAATAATTATTAATACAATATAAACAATTTTTTAATGATTATTTGATTTTTCTTATTAATTTTGTATTGTTTTTACTTTTATTCATTATTTACTTATATATTTTATTTTTATTAATATGAAGTACATAATTAAAAAAATAGTATTCATTTTAGAAAAGTAATAATATCACGACAAAATCCAATTGGGTACCCAAAAGTTGTTAATATTATTAGGTTCTAGATAAATTTCAATTCCACTACTGATTATAACGAATATGATTCGAGCACGAAAATTAGAAATCGATTTATACATCGTAGATTTTGAGAATGCATAAATTTACGTAATACTTAGAACTTCTCACTCTATACATAACCCATGAGATAAAAAAGTTTGTTTTTTTGGTAAATAAAAAGTATATTACACAAAATACAACCTCTGGTTTTGGCTAAGCCAATTGTATCTGATCTAATTATAGACAACACGCCTAATGTGGGTTCAACTAGTAACACATAATTTGTTTCAATTTTGACCGCTTCCTTAGCCAGATTATTCGCTCTGTCGTTTTCTTCCCGAAAAATGTGTCTTATTTTGTATCTTTTGAATTCCAAGAGCATTTTTCTGCAATCAAAGGTGAGAGATATTATCTACCTATCATTGTTGGGTTCTTCCAGAATCAAACCTATTGTCCCTTTCGCGTCTGATTCCACGTAAATGTCAGTGAGTCCCAAACTTTTACCATGATTAGGTCATCCTTATCCCCAAAGTTCCGCCACCAAGTTGTTAGTTGTTCCGAGTTTCCTTTGAGATCCTTTGATCCAACTGGTTTCAAATGAATGTTGCGCACCCCGCCCGGCCTGAGATCAAAAAGTTTAATCATCATATTAATAACTTTCTCCTCGAGCCCCCAAACCCTAATCTCCAGATTTGCATAGAGAAGTCCATGGACGAAGAAGTGTGGTTTGGCTACACAGCATAGGTCGTAGTAAAGTGCATATGTTTGGAATCAGCTGTGTGTTTTTCTTTGAAACTGCTGATGAAAAATTATTTCAATTAATGAATATATGTGTTGTTGTTTTATCGGAAAATCATGAACAAATGGGGGTCTCTCTGGGCCTGAAATAATGCAAATAATGCTTTCGTCTATGTAACACTAACTGATATATATAAATTTAAAAGGCCCAATGTGACTACGATATATGTAATTACGTTGAGATTCATTCAAATATCATGTTATTTTTGAACTGGTTTATAAACCATTTCATACTATTTGTAATATATATATATAATAAAAATATAACACTCTTACAAAATATTTGATATAACATAAAGTTTTCAAATTAAACTTCAATAATCAATTAATAATAATTGAATATATTTTAAGAGAAACAATTGAATCAGAGTTAATAACTTAGTTATATTTTTATGGATAGACATATAGACAGAGTTGGTTCCTATATTTCTTTCTCAGACCATACCCTAATTCCAAATATCGTACCTGAATCATACTCTCTAGACACTTTTCAAGTAGGTTTCGAATTTAAATGAGTTCCACCCATAATATATATATGATTCCTACAATTTGATGTACGCTATACATACAATTTATTTTTCTTTTTTTTTTTCAATTTTTGATCACTTTTTTACTTTTCGAATGGTTTATCCTTTTTATAAACGGGATTGGCTGAGCTTCTTTTTATAAAGAGTAAAAAATAGCATAAGTGGAAACAAAAGAGAAGTTCACACATTGACCAACGAAGGTCAACGGTCCAAACTCCAAAACAAATGGGACCTTCTCGAGTCAACACAAGAGCAGAAGATCCAAGGAGAGACGTGTGACTTGTGATGGTGATGGTGATTACCGCCATTTATCAATTACTCGTGTTAAATCGATTTATTTTTTTTAAATAAAATGAATAATTCTATTCTCAAATATATACTACTACTACTAATATATTTCATTTTTACGTTATATTATATTTCAGAAATATATTTGTAGAACCTTTAGTCCATTGTACATGTAGAAATGTAAGTAAATTGATCATATTAATTAAATATTTTTAAATATTATAATTAAAATTTCATCACAAATTAATATCATATCAATTAGGGTAGACAGGAATCCCTAATCCGAGTTCATAGATCCAAACTAGTGAGCCTTCAGGTAGAGTTCAATTTGAAACCCAACTATATATGAGTCGAATTAAACATCAATAGGGAATTGTAAGTTGGTTTGAACAAATGTTAAACCATACTTTTTGGTTAGATTTGAGTTTCAATCGAATAGAGTTCACTATTCATATAGAAGTACTTATTTGAGTTTAATTATTTATTTTATTAATTTAAAAAGTATTTAATATCACATTTGTATATACTATAGAGAATAAAAGAAATGTTCAATTATCATGTTTTGTTGAACATAATAGAATGAGTTCCGACATCCCAAATTATTTATCTTATTTTTGAAACTTTTATCTCATTTTGCATCTTTTGAATTATTTCAACGTCAATGCAATTGAGACTAAAGTGTAAATAAACATCCTATTAATTTCACCTTGAAATTGCGAAAGTATATTGTAAATACCCAAAAAATTGCAAGGGTAAATGAGGCGTAACTAGGAGTCTAGGAATGCTAAATTGAACTAAAATGAAATCTAGGGATTAAATTATGATTATAGAAATTGTAAAGTCTAGACATATATATGTCCTAAATTCAATGTAATATCTCTCCTATACATTTTAAGTTTCCAAACATTTGTTACCACTAGCAGTCGTGGTCTAGTGGTTGAGAGCGCTGACTCCACTTCGACTCCAGAGTCACGAGTTCGAATTTCCTCAGGTGTTCTTGGGAAATAGTCAACTTGTGTTAGAATGGTCGACCTCTCAACTGTAGATTGTCGGTGGGGCTACTCTGACGGGACCAGTACAAAGCGCGCGGGATGGGGTCACCAACACTATAGCCTATTCTTTTTTTAGTGATAAAAACAAAAACAAAAAAATCATTTGTTATACTTGGCCAATAAGAAACATACATGTTATATTTGATTGACCCCACAAAAGTTTACATCAATTTTTTTACATCAATTTAGTGTGTAATAAGAATAACATCTATTTCGTCCGTCCATCCAATGGATTATATTTATTTTCGATCATTTCCTAATCATATAGGTGGATATCTTACTTACCTTATTTTGGGTAGTGTGTTTAAGGTTTATCTAGAACAATACATACCTTATTTGGGTAGACCGTATCGGAAAGGATGGATGAGTTTGGGGGCAAAATGGATATTATTTGGATAGATAAATGATAACTAAATTATTTTGTTAAAAATATGTCATGGTGGTCTGTCGGGCATATATATATTGGTTTTATTCACACTATATATAAGGTTTCATACTTTCATGATACGTAATTGGTAGTAATTTGGTAAATAAATAGTTTATTGTTAAGAAGAACATTTTACGAGCGAAAAAAGGGATTCCTTTTTACGTACACCAATCAGAGCAGAGAGCACCAACTTTGAATTGCCGGCCGATGGGAATCTCTGATGTACTGTAGTGCCTGCCATCATGCGCCTCTCCTCTCCCCTCCCCTCCCCTCCCCTCCCTCTCTTACCAATCATTACCCCCATACCTACTCTAATTTACAACTATACCCCTACTCCTAAGATAATCACAATTTCGTATCCTTCTCTTAGCTAACGTCCCTAGGGCTGGCAATGGTTAGGGTATGGTCAGGGTATGTCAAATACCATAACCATACCATATTTTTAAACCACATACCATAACCATAACCATTATGGGTACAATTTTCAATACCATAACCATCAAAATAACCGTGGTTATTAACCATGGTTTTAACCGTATAACCATATTTATTCCACATGTAATATAATAAAAGACCGAAAATTTAATTTTAAAAAATACATCTATCTATATTACCAACAATAAAAATATATAGCACTAACATCATTCAACATTAACATCATTCAACATTCATATGATTCAACATTAACATTCACACCACTGAATTAAAATTAAAATTCAACAAACACGCATAACGAGTA
Organism: Chamaenerion angustifolium; assembly: GCA_946814005.1. Taxonomy (NCBI): domain Eukaryota; kingdom Viridiplantae; phylum Streptophyta; class Magnoliopsida; order Myrtales; family Onagraceae; genus Chamaenerion; species Chamaenerion angustifolium. The sequence continues at coordinate 3,046,010 of OX328281.1, forward strand.
ATGATTCAACACCCCTAACCATTTCTCACTTGTCGTATTTGTTTCTATCAATCATCATCTTCTTCATTATCATCAATTGATTTCACTTTTATGCTGTAATTTATATTTAGTATAATATATATATATTAGTTTATTAATAATAAATAATTATTATATTTATAAAATAACCATGGTTATAACCATGGGTATAACTCAAATACCATAACCATAACCATAACCATTATGGGTAGAGAATTCATCACCATAACCGCACCACACCATAATGGTACGGTTAACCATATTAAACAGTAACGGTTATAACCGTGGTTATGGTTTTTTCACCGCACCATTGCCAGCCCTAAACGTCCCCCCTCAATCCGTCACTCTAGGACCACCATTCTCCATATTCAATGACGACAACCCTACACTATACCATAGTTACGAAGTGTCACTAAACTCCTAAGATTGTGACATGTTAAAAAAGAAATTAAAAACTAAAAATTGGACAAATTATAATTCTTATATAAGACACAAGTATGTACATTTTATGTAAAATATCAAATATACCCAATATTTATACAGTTTCCATTAAAATAGTGGTGTCTGTTATAACTTCAGGTAAAAATGTTATTTTACTAGAAATAGAAGAATGGATAATATATAACTAGTAAACTGCAATTGAACCATAGAATAGAATGACCAAACTTGTAACTACTTTTGGTAGGGTAAGGAACTAGCAAGTGTCCATAGATCTCAGCTATGGAGGCGTCAGCTGTTTGATAACAAATCGATCACTTTCACAGTTGCACTCACTTAATGTACTGACGGAATTAATCAAATCGCATCGCATTCAGGAAGAAGAAGATTCTCTCTTCTCCACTCTTTGCTTCCATTTCACTGCCAAATTATTGACAGACGAGGGGAGGGGAAAGGAAGAAAGGCGGATAGGATCAGTCTATCTAGTCAGCCAACACGTGCCCCTTGTCCCTACCATCCACTTCCCGGCGCGTGTGCCTCAGCTGCCCCAATCGGAGAGCCACTGAGTTACCGCCCTCCGAGTTGAACAGCTTCGGACTGCCATGATATTTTTGCCAGAAGTCATAAATTGTAAAACGAAAAACATAAATGCAGAAATAGGGGGGACTCACAGAAAGTTCTAGGACGAGAAATAGCGGTCTTTGCAGAGAAAGAGACACGGAAATTTTGGGTGAGAATCGGATGTGAATGGCAATTCTTTTACTACTGAGAAGCTTCTTCTGCTCCAGATCCGCCTTGGCTAGCTAAAATGGATCTTATTTATTCTCTCATCAAGCATATATGTATATATTCCTTTTGTTATCGTTTTCCTTCCCTTCCGTATTAACCCCGTACGATTGAGCATAACTTCATCGTTCAAATTCTCAACTGTACAGAAGAAAAGAGTACACAGTACTGCTAGAAATGAATTGCGAACTTAATCTATATTATATTATCATGGTTACTCTAATCAATGGAATTGAAGTTGTCAAATACTTGAGCAGTAGATGCGGTTCAAGTTCGTCGATGCCATTCGTAGCGTCCTTCCAACGGCTCCTCCTTGACGAAGTCGAAATTGTACCTGTAGAACGCTGAATTATGCGTCTGGTTGGGTAGAAACATGAATTTCATGTTGAATTGTTGAACACGGAAAAAAATGGAGAAGGATGTGGGACAGGTGTGAAGCTAGCGTTTGTTACGGAAGGACTTGATTACCTTTTCTTGAAATGCTCGAGCTGGCTGCGATTTTCTGCCTCCACGATGGTGAAGAAGTCCTCGATCTCCGCATCCGTTGGCTTCACAATCTCCGTCTGCTCGTCAATTTCTGGAAACAAATCGACTTCATCGCTGTCGCTCAGTAACTGGAGCTCGTCCTTTGAAAACGGAGGTGGAGTGTTCACCACCACCATTAACTCCGCCGCCACAGAATCCATGCTGCTTAATTCTTCTTCTCCTACCTCCCTGAAAGACGTGTTCTCTCTTCTGTAATTCAAAATTGAAGGTACTAATAAGAAGAGGAAGAGATCTTAGAGAATCAGAAATCAAGCCGTTTCAGTTTTCTCTCTCCATTTGTAGTGGTGTAACTGTAGAGAATCGTTCCATTTCGAATTCAAAGAAGACAGACGGTTAAGTAGAATCTAGAAAATCGTGCAGTGGATTCTACCTTTCCGTGCTGAAATGCGACGTCGATGCATCAACTTCCGCGCTCACATCCTGATCCTGCAAGAACGAAGCGTAGATTTCAAAAACACCGTCCTCGAAATTATCCTCATGCACAAGGAGATCACTAATTCTCTTGTTCTACAACTTTCCAACTCGTTTTCCGGAAACCTACCTCCAGATCTGCGAATTTCAGTTTATCATTCTCCGGCACGCTGGATCCGTAGCTCGAGCAGCATGAAAAAGACACTTCATCGTCCGAGCAGCGGGAGGAATTCTCCTCCGTCGGTGTCTGCGAGGTCGAATTCTCAGACGGCAGGCGCCGGTCCGCGTTGCTCCCGGCCTGCGTGCACGTAGAGCTCTCATAAACTCTCCCCGCCTGGTTCATCATTCCTGTCTTCCTTCGCTTCGCTGGTCCAGAAGCGGATTCTGTAGCAGGAGCAGCCCTGGCCTGAACGCGAGCCCTTGTCGTCACTCCTATCATCGATATGTCCATCACCACAACCTCTCCAGAGACTCGTCTACATGATTTCCTCCCCATCTCTTGCTCTCTCTCTCTCTATTCCGCCTAAGTCTAGAGTGGTGTTGTCTTTTGGTTTCAGCAATTTCCTTTTTGTGTTAAGATAGATGGTGGATTAGAGAAGAGAAGTTGGTGGTAATGATGTCAGAGAAAGCCAATTAAATAATTCAATGGTGTCAAATGGGGCAGTAATTATGCTCTTTTAACTTTTAAAGTGATGTAGTTTTAAATTATAAAATTTATAATTACTTTTAATTTATCCTCTAAAATATTATATTTAACGTTTGTGATTTTTTATTTTTAAAGTTTGATTCTGTTTTTTACTCCAATTATTGTATTCATTAAAATAAATTTTTAACTTCATCATTACATAGAATACGTCACTACAGTAACTTTGAATTTATGAGCTCATCCATTTCTGATATTTCTCTAGAAAATATAAATTGCTAGATACGTGTTGGGATCAGTGTTATTAAACCGGACCGACCATTGACCGGTGATGAACCAATCTCCGGTTCGATCGGTCTAATCCGGTTCAATGTGGGATTTACTCATCATAAGTTAAAAAAAAATTCTGAAAATACAAAGTTACAAGCTACATAGTCTTAAACACATACATAATTATCTCAAATTACATAGTTTCAAACACACACAAACTACATAGTCTCAAACTTACACTTTACTCTCAAACACAATATAACACACACAAACTTAACCTAAGTTTCAATCCGGTCGGTTGTTAGAAAAACTCGGTGATTGGTCTAATCAACCGAAAACCTAATAATTGAAAACCAATTGGTTTAAGCCGAAAAAAAATCTATTGGTATGTTAAAAAAATCCCAAAAATAAACAAACCGGACACTGATCGGATCACACCGATTCAAATACTGTTGCTATGCAATTCAGTCTTTTAACTGAATCAGACCGGACAGGGGTCCGATTCTCGGTCGGACCACCGTTCCGAGTCGGTTCTGATAGCACTGGTTGGGATGATCAGTTCACGTTACAAATTTAGAGATTTTCGAATTTTACTCGATTTATGATTTTGTTTTTTCATAACGAGAACCTATATGTTAATGGATTCAGGATTTGTAAGTATCTACATGTTTTAGGAGGGGAGTAGCTTAATTGCGACGCGGCTTGGAGATCTTCGTCTAAGATGGGAGCTATTGGTGTTATTGCTCGGAACAGTTCGGGTGAGGTCGTCGGTGGTTTCCAAGCAACGAAGCCGTCGACAACTGTTGATGAAGCCGAGGCGGAAGCCGTCCTTGCCGCGGTTCATTTAGCCGTCCGTAACTGTTGGTCGTCGATTGTAATCGAGTCGGACTCTTCTCATATTATTAACCATTTGTTAGGTTTGGATTTCGCCTGGCGAATTGCTCCCATTTTGTCTAACGTTACCGCCTTATCGTCCACGATTCAGGCGGTCACGTGGGAGCACATTCCTCGATCCGCAAATTCGTGCGCGGATTGGATTGCGAAAAATGCTTTGCTAGGGTTGTGCCCTCAGGATTGGGTGCTTGCACCCCCAACCCCGCTTCTTAGGTGTATTGTGTCGGATAATATCTTGTTTGCGAACTCTAGCCCGGTTATTGAAATGATATAGTACGAGTACTTGACCAAAAAAAAGGAGGGGAGTAGATGGGGCGGGTTGGACCACAAGGCAGAGCTACCTTGTACCATAGAGGTGTATAATAAGTCATCTACTTTTTATAAATTACAAAGAGATCCCTAAAAAGTGCAGGTTAATGAAAGTAATTTATTAATGAAAGTAAAATATATAATGATAATAAATAAACTTAATCATAAAACGGTAGCAATATACTATTTATGTGTTAATATTTACTTATGTAATATATATATTCACTTATTCAGTTGCGGTTTCAAAATTTCAATATACTTTGTTACTGGAATCGAAATCAATTTTACTGATTCATCTCTTTCTAACACAAATCATACCTTAATAGAAAAATTTATATCTAAATTCAACCATTTAAATCACTTTTGAGTAGATTCCGAATTTAAATGGCTATTCTGATTTTAACATAGATTAAATTAAGTGGAGTGTAAGCTAGTAGATTACGATAAATCTTGGAATATAGTGAGTTTGCTCATAAATAAATGGATTGTTAATAATATTCTTTTATATGAGTATAAATTATAAATATATATTTATATAATAATTATTTACAGTTTACTTAATTAATATTAATTCAATTACACAACATAAAATTAATCATATTTACGGAAAAAAAATGTTAAACTTATGTTTATTTTTTCTATTACTATACAATATAACGATTTATTTATTTAATTATAAAATTATTTGAAAATAAATGAGTAGATATAAAAATGAATGTCAATAATTATGAATATGATACTAACTAATGATTTTATAAATTATATTTATGACATCTATTATACTCATATAATTTTAAATAAATATAAACTATTAGAAATTAAAATATATTTTTTAGTTATAATAATTATAACTTATATAAATTATTTTTAAAATTTGCAATATATGTTGATTCTAATAGAATATAACAATAATATTTTATAGAAATGCTTTTAAAAAATTTATGAATAAATTATATTAAAATTATTAGTAGTTTGTTTGTTCATATGAGTTGCATACATAATTATTTACATAAAATTAACATGTGATTATTATTTTTATAAAATTAATATAAATAATACACATAATTATCCTTCATTTGATCTTAAATTTATCTTATAATAAAAACTTTCAATGTATACATCTACTTGTTTGCAAAATATAAAATTATGAATTTTATATAAAATTTAGTAAATAAAATAACTTAAGAAAAATCATACATGCAAATGAGAAATAAGAAGAGATGATTGCAACTTTGTAACTTATTCGCATAATAAATGAGAGAGCTTATAAAATTTTAAACGAAATTACATGATATGACACGTATGGATGAGAATTATATATTTTACATGACCAAAAAAAATTATGAAATATAAAATGTTTTAAAATATTTATTTGTCACATCTCTACATAACCTAAATAAATTAATATTTATAGATTGCGGATGTAATATAATGGCGTGAGTGCACTCACGTGTTTACTTACTATTGTTATTAACACTAACATTTTTTTATGTGATTTAATATTCTTGCAGGTTTGATGAAATGTGGTAAAATGTATCGTCACTACTCTTCTTTAAATTTTTTTCTTTTCAAATTGATGATTTTACTTTATTATTCATATTCATCCCGTCTTTATTTTTCAAAACCCTTAATCACTAGTCAAACCCACAAATCACTTTCAAAGTGCACTTCGAACTCACAAATGATCTTCTGAGTTCATTTTAAACTCAAAAGTGCAACTTTAAGTTCAAAACGGATTCAAAATGATACTTTTAGGTTTAAAAACGAACTCGTAACATTGTTACCCTTTAATTAGCTTCGACTCGACTGTCTCCTTCTTCTTCTCATGTTATGTTGCTAACGGTAAATTTAACAAAATTAGTATACGTATTAATCTTTGGTGAAAATAACATTATAACAAGTAGTGCAAAATGACAAATAGGCAAACATGTAGGTGTTACCTGTACCATTAACCTGAATTTTAATTTTTTCCTAATATATATATATATATAATTAAGTGTCAAAAAACAAAATATACGGTTAAAAAGGAAATAAGAGTTTCAATTGTTTAAATATTATAACAATACAATAATTAATAATAAAAATTGGCCAAATATTTAATAATATTGGAAAAAAAATTCAGAGCTAATTTGATCCAATTTTTGTCTCGTGTCTACAACATTTTAATTTATTTAAACACCATATAATGTGTGGTGTGAGATTATGAACGACCTCATTGCAACCAAACATCCCTTCATTAATTACTCTTCTATACATAGAAAGAGGGAGAAATACAAATGATTTTTTTTTTTCAAATTGTCTTATAAGGATCTATATTAAAATGACAAAACTCTCTCTCTCTCTCTTTATATATATATATATCAAATTAATCAACTCTTAGTGGTCCATGTCAAACATACAATTCTCATTCATATGTGGTATGTCATGTAACTCAACTTTAAAATTCTCTAAGCATTCTCATTCATTCTCCACATACGATATAAAAATTCAATAATATCTCTCTCTTTCACATGTGCATTTATTATTTTTATTAATAATTTATTCAAATACTAAAATTTATAATATTATACTTTATAAAAATCAAGTAAGTTGACATATTAAATTTTGTTCTTAAGTTCTAAGACTAAATTATAATTAATTTTATGTATTACATATATTTTTTAAAAATTAATAGTTGCATGTCTAATATTATGTACCCAATTATAATTATGCATGCAATATAAATTTTAGCACATATATAAAAAATATTAATATAATAAGTATAGTTTCTTAAAAAAACAAATATATAGTCATGTAGAGCTTTTTTTTAGACATAATATCACCTTACTTTACATGTGAATTTATTATTTTTTATGAAATACTAAACTTTATATTATTATACTTTATAAAAGTAAATTAAGTGCACATATTGTTATTAAAATTTCTTGCTAAAAATAAATCATAAATATTATTTTTGTATTATATATATTGTTTTTATAAATTAATAGTTCTATATCTAAGATTATGTACTTTATTATAATTATGCAAGACAATATAAAATTAACACATGAACAGACAAATACTAATATTATCATTATAGTATATTAATAATATTTTTAGTTTTGTAGAGCTTCATTTTTTTTAATATATTTATAGACACGGCTTATTTTATGAAATAGATAAATATTGAGCACAAGTGACAATTACTATTAGTAAAATATGCATATTTCACTAATACTTTCAACATTATAACTATGTGAAAAAAATAAATTAAAAGTATTAATTAGCAACATGTTAATAATTATAATATTTATCATTATTATTGACTTATACAAATTTTACTTACTTTTATGAATAATATACTTATTCTTTATATTTAATAATAACATAATTTGTATAATTGAAATACAAGTCCAGTTATTGCAATTTAAATTTTAGATTAATAAATGGTGATATCTTATAGCACAATATTTCTAAAATCATGTTTAAAATAAATATTAATTATAATTACGTATGCAATCTAAAATTTAACACATTAACAAAAAAAATGCTAACATAGTTTTTTAATACTTAAGTTTTATGGAACTTTATATTTAAATGTTGTAGATTTAACTTAATTTATGGATTAATAAATTTTATTTAATAAGAATATATAATGTATTAAATAACAGATATACAATCATTATTTTTTTTTATTAATATGTTTTTATTAAATATATAAAAATACATATATATTTTACTTATAAGTAATTATATTTTTAAAAAAAACACATATCGCGCGCAAGCGTGAGATAGATTTCTAGTTTTAGAATAATTATCATTTGCACATCAGTCCATTATGAATATAAGTGTTAATTTTCAAAAAGGAAACCGAACTATGATGAAAATACAAAGAACAAACATAACGTTTTTTTTACAAACAACAAACCAAACTTAGTAAAATTAGCATTCAACAAATCTATCTAAAATTGCATTTATGTTTGTATGGATTTTTCTAAATTGGATGAAGTGATTTATCATATTCCATCTACTTCTATATATAATGTTGTTATTGCACTTATAATTAGACAAATCTTTCTGTCCAAATTTTAAAAAATTCGTCTAAATATAATGACAATTTTAGGTAAATTTGTTGATTGTTAAATTTATTAAGTTTGGTTTGTACTTTGTTGTTTGTCAAACAAAAAATTCAATTTTTTATTTTTATTTTTATTTTTATTAAAGTTTGGTTTGTTTTTTGATAATTAACTCTGAATATAAATATATTTTTATTTTTAGTATTCAAACCAAAAATTTTACATGAAAAGATAAACGCTAAAACAGTATATCAAATTACGACGTTTGAAAAATACAAAGGGTTAATACCCAAATTGTTACCCCAACTCTGGGTACTCTACAAATTGCTACATCAACTTTACTTTTTCAAAAACTGCTACATAAAGTTTGACACTTGGAGCAAATTGCTACCTCAGTTAACTTTCTCGTTAAATATGAACGGAAAATGACGTGACAACATATGATTGATCCTTAATTTAAATACACTAAATTATTTTTTAAAAATATTTAAAAAAATGTTTTTAATATAAATTTTATTTTAAAATATGAAATAAAAAATAATTAGTTTTTTTTTTAAATTTTGTTTCATATTTTCAATAAAAATATTATATTAAAATCTTTTGTTTTCTCTATTATTTTTTTGGTATTTTTAAAAAAAAAAATTGTTTTTTAAATCAGAGATCAATCATATCAATGCATATGGCATGTCATATTCCGTTCATATTTAACAAAAAAGTTAACTAAGATAATATTTTGCCCAAATTTTGAAAGAATAATTAGCCAAATTTGAAAGAAAAAAAAGTCCAATAACAAATTATAAAATGTTTAAAGTTGATGTAAAATCTATCCGTGCTCCGTCAGCCAACTAACCGAAAGGAAAACGTACAAAAAAATTGACGGCATCCATTAGGCATATTCTGCGCACCGCCTTGTGGCCCATTAGCATATGGACACATGGCACTGTCAGTGTTCGAGGATCACCGAAGGGAATAAATAGTATGGAAATGATTGAATATGAGATATTGACGGTAGATAGATGCTTACGTTAGTAATTCCCGGAAAGAGGTTCCACAGTAAGATCGATGCACGATCGGCAAATCGACGGTCCGAAATCACCTGCAATTTAAAAAACGAGTACTGAATGAATCTACTGATGATGAAAATATAAATTAGGAGCACGACTAGGGTCTTCGCTACCTAAGTTTATCATTAATATCGTATGTGAAATTGATTTGTATTTTTAGAATTTTAAATAATTTGTAGTTGTACATATGTTATTATCTGATTTAATAAATAAAATCATATTGTTGACTTCGTTCTAATTTATTTTTTCTTGTTTGTCATTAAGAACAAAAACTTAGTGAGCGTGGGCATACCCGTGGGTCATTTAATTCGTTCTAACTATTGATCTTTTTTAATTCGACAAATACTTGAAAACAAGTTTCAAACTAATTACTTTTACGGGAAAATCTCAAATTAATCTCTCTTTTTGAGTCAAGTGTTACTCGGGTCCGCGGAACGGGCTGCTTCCATCGACATTCTGCAGGCGAAAGCGGTATATGAAGGTATTAAGTTCGCCATTGAGTTCAGTTGGGACTCGGTGGAAATCGAGTCGGATTCGGCAGTAGTGATCAACCACATCAAAGGGTTGGTTCAATTTTGGCAAATTGAGACTATAGTGGCAAATAATATTCTTTTGGCGGGTAGAATTAGAAATGTGTCATGACATAGGATACCAAGATCCGCAAATCAATATGCGGACTGGATAGTTAAACATGTTATAGGGGGGTGAGACATACGGCTTGAGTGTTACAACCCCCACCCCCCTCTTACAAATTTTGTCGATAGATAATGAGGTGTACTCAGGTCACTCTCGACCCCCTTTTTAATAGTTTCAATACAATAAATTATACGGTCAAAAAAAAAATATGACTCACGTCATTCTAGAGATAATTGATTTATTATTTATATTTCATATATAATTTCTCCTAAACTTATCAATCTTTATATGTTTTCCAATTTCTAGAGACATTGAGAAACCACGCACGTTATATGCATGCATATTTTTTTATTAATAAAAGGGAGGAAAGTGCCCTGAATTCTCCCCGAACACGACATTCAAGCATTGACCGCCCTGATCAATAGTATTGATTCAAGTTATTGTCTTTCAAGTCAAATTCTGGACTTAGTATTGATTCAATACTAAGTCCAGAATTTGACTTGAAAGACAATAACGGGAATTTTTTCAAAAACTGTTTAGTTTAGGAAAAGTATTTGAAAAAGTGTATATCGAAATTTTTTTTTTAGAAAAGTATGTATACGCGCGACGCGCCTATTGAATAGGCGCATCCCTAGGACGCGCCTATTCAGTAGGCGCGTCCTAGGGATGCGCCTATTCAATAGGCGCGTCCTAGGGATGCGCCTACTGCAATAGGCGCACGCCAGGGGTGCGCCTACTGCAATAGGCGCACGCCAGGGGTGCGCCTATTGCCTAAATTTTTTTTTTTTTTCGCAAAAACACCGGTCTATCAGAAACCACGTTGATTTTAAGTCTGCTTATGGTTTTCCTCCTAAATAGAAATTGAGAGATAGTCTCACCCGTTGCTTCATCTCAGTATTCATAGGTCCAAAGTCCAAATTTTCCAACTTGTTCTGAACAACAATGAAACAAAGTTGTTTATTCACAAGTTTCTGAATGAGACTTTTCTTCAGATACACTAGCTAGTTTGACATTTTCAGGAATTACTCCTGCAAAAGAGCTCTTTGGGGTTTCCACTGCCTTTTTCTTCGGCATCTGAAGACTCTTGATTTTCTGCATAGTGTACTCGTTGATTTTAAGTCTGCTTATGGTTTTCCTCCTAAATAGAAATTGAAGTCTTTCATCACAAACTACTCTCTTCTTCGTAGGGTGATTCAGTTTGTTGTCATTGATATACCGCGCTATAATTGCTCCAACATCTTGCTGAGAGATCTAATCATGCGTGTCTACACCAACCGATTTGAGAAACTCGATGAGATTACTCGATCCCCATCTAACAAATTCCATTTTTCTTGATTGATACTTCCTTTTTCTGAACAACTTGTTCTGAACAACAATGAAACAAAGTTCATGTTGTTGGTAGATGATGTGTATTTATGTTGCTCCAAATATAAGCTCCGGAGCACGGTTATAACACGAAAAAATGTATGGTATGTTTGCCTCACACTTGACCTGAACATTCAACAAGAAAAATCGAACAGGGTATAGGCTAACTAACAGCTGCAACACATTAGAGGCAGGCATGCTAGAAAGGTCCTGCAGCTGCAATCTTCCGAATATCTTGTAAAGCTTCTCCAATGACTATAGCTTTTTATCTGAGTTCAAGCCTGCTTATGGTTTTCCTCCTAAATAGAAATTGAGAGATACTCTCTCCAGTAAAGAAGAAAGGAAGTTCTAAGAAGAAATGGTTTTCCTCCTGAAAATGTCAAACTGGCTAGTGTATTTGAAGAAAAGTCTCATTCAGAAACTTGTGAATAAACAACTTTGTTTCAATGTTTGACCTCGCGGATGTTGTTCAGAACAAGTTGGAAAATTTAGGGCAGGAACCTAAAGTATTTAACTTCTGATAACTTCCTTTCTTCTTTATTGGAGAGACTATCTCTCAATTTCTATGTAGGAGGAAAACCGTATAAGCATGCTCAAAATCAGATGTTTTTCAAAAAGTAAGCATATAGTAGGAAAAAAGCATACATGGAGGAATTTGGTGCGCGTAGAGGAATTTGGACTTGTGAATACTGGGATAAAGCAACGCGTGAGACAATCATCTCGGTGGTTTGTTAACAAATTGATTTTCTGTCCTCTTGATCCAAGACCCTTTTGTTAACAAATTGATCTTCTGTCCTCTTGATTCAAGACCCTTCCTAACCATTGGAAGGGGATCAGTTTTCTTCTGTCCTCACCGTACGACAGAAGATATTCGGAAGATTCAGAATCTTGTGAATAAACAACTTTGCTTCATTGTTGTTCAGAACAAGTTGGAAAATTTAGGACAGAAACCTAAAGTAACCCCAAAGAGCTCTTTTGCAGGAGTAATTCCTAAAAATGTCAAACTAGCTAGTGTATCTGAAGAAAAGTCTCATTCAGAAACTTGTGAATAAACAACTTTGTTTCATTGTTGTTCAGAACAAGTTGGAAAATTTGGAGGAAAACCTGTGAATACTGAGATAAAGCAACGCGTGAGACTATCTCTCAATTTCTATTTAGGAGGAAAACCATAAGCAGACTTAAAATCAACGTGGTTTCTGATAGACCGGTGTTTTTGCGAAAAAAAAAAAATTTAGGCAATAGGCGCACCCCTGGGATGCGCCTATTCAATAGGCGCGTCGCGCGTATACATACTTTTCTAAAAAAAAAATTTCGATATACACTTTTTCAAATATTTTTTCAAAATTGAACAGTTTTTGAAAAAATTCCAATAACGGAGAATGAGATATGAATTGAGATTGTAAATATATATATATAAGAGAATATTGACTTTGACAAGTATTATAGTAGAGACATAAATATATATATAATTTATAAAGGATGACTGGAGATAAATACCTATTTTAATATTAAAATTTTACAATATCAATAATGCTACTCTATTAAATTATACTTATATATTATTATAGGGGAAATTAAATTATAAAAAGATACTAATTTAATTTAATATAATTTATTCGAAAATTCAGAATAAATTACATTATAAAAAGTATATTAATTAAAAATATAATTTATTAAAAACTTTAATAAAGAGGGCAGTTGGATCTTTCTTGAATTTATAAATTCATTATTCAAGGAGAACTCGGAATAACTGATCCGAAGAGGACCACATCGATTCAGAAATCTAATTTTCTATTCCGAACCATTTTAGCAATCAAACAACTTCACACAAATTTTTTATTTCATATTCTCAAACGATTCCTCGTACTAAAAGTGTCATTAATACTTAAAACCCACACCATTATAATGTGTTAATTAGTTGTTGATGAACAACAAGTTTGGCAATAGTGACACAATGACAATAGATGCAGAAGCACGCGCAGTGCTGCAAGCGGTTGAGTTGGCGATCACCAGAACTGGAAGAACACTACCATCAAATTTGACTGTGAGAAGCTCATCAAGCAATCAACGGAGAAGAAGAGGAAGTGGACTGGAGAATCGAGAATATAATAGCCACGACAAAGAGAAAAACAAGTCAAATTTCCGGGGATTGAATGGAAATGAATCAAAAGAAAGGTGAATCAGTGTGCTGATTGGATTACTAAACAATCCAAAAGAGAGATGTGTCCGATGAATTGAATTTTCGTACCTCATCTACTCTAGTTTCATTGTTAATCTTAGATAAACCTGTTGGTATTTTGAATTAATGGAATGAAAGTATATTTTTGGAAAACAAAAATGAAAAAAAGTTTGGCCATGGGCAAAGGTGGTAAATGTGTTGGTTTAGTTATTTTGTATTTATTTTTGCCGTATGTGACAGATTAAAATGAGGACAAAATATGCTTGGAGAAGAGAGATATGGCGATACACAAATAAATAAAAAATAAAAAAAATACTGAGAGCAGTGCCATGTATGATTAAACAAAAAGGTTAAATGCCCTATATTTTCTGTTAATCTCAAAGGTAAATTACTTAAAATGACATTAAATAAAATATATAGAATTTAAATTTAAAAATACATGTTATATAATTATACGTAGAAAATAACCACAACTCCAAAATATTAAAAGTAATTCTTAATTAGCTTACAAAATCTACAAAACTTAAATTTAATATAAAAAACTTACATATTTACAAAAATTGATTTTTTTTTTTAAATTTTGTGGAGTTCTTGGAAATCTTTACCTTTTGGGAGTAATTACAATTAATTAATGAAATTTAAATATTTATGCAATTTTATATCAATGTTGGATTTACTTTATCATCATAACAAAATTTTATAATATGTTTCACAATTATTGAAAATAATTTTGTGATGAGTTTAGCAAAAAAAAATCGTAAGGCTATTTTTCACAATAATAATAATTTAATACAAAAATAAAAAATCGAAAGATCGAGTTATACATTTGTATAAAGTTTATTTACCAATTTGCCAGTTAACCCTGCAGAATGATATAACAAATTAATGTTTTAAGGATGATTTGTTTGAGAATAAGTTTTTGATAAAGTGTAACCAATTTAAAAAATACCGTCAAAACACAAATACAATGGTTCAGCACATTTAAGGTATTATATTATTAATTATGGTTACACGCAAAAAAAAGGGCCGGTAAAATTATTATTTTGCCTTAATAGAAATAATTGCAATTTATGAAATAAATATCCGAGTCTAACTTATATCATAACATAAGTGTTCCCTTAGCCACACACCCGTGACGTGAAGGACTAGCTTATTAAGGTTTCTCTATAGCATTCATGCATGATAAAGACTTTCGTACGTATATATAGATATATATAATATTATATATATAAATCACGTTCCATATACATATATGTATTAAATAATATGGCACGTCTTTTACGGTGCATTGATTATGGCGATGCATGTATCAACACACGTGGGGTTGCGTTTATTCGCACGGCATCAGTGTGAAGATGCCGATGCTTTTTTAAGTGAATGTATATAAAGTTTAGTCCACATGACTTATAGGTCTTTTTTTACATTGTTATTATTATTATTATTATTTGGAGGGCAGTACCCGTAATATACTTGCTGACAATATTAATCCGTAAGGATAAATACTGATCAACAAAATTTTACTTTATTATTATATCACTTTATAATACGAACGTGAGATGTCACAAATCTAGCTAATTGGTGTCATCAGATCATTCATAATTTTCTATTGATTAAAATATAATTATATATATCCCGCGAAATAAAAATATATTTACTAATTAAAAAAATTCAATAACTAAATAAAAAATTAGAAAATTCTAAAAATTACTAAAGAATGTAAGTAATTTAAAGATACGTAAATTTTTAAAGAGGTATAATAAAATTATATAACTCTTTAATGTGATACAAATGAATACATAATATTCTTTTGAAATGACACTTATATGTCGATAAATAGGATCACATGTTTCACAAGACATGCATTCAAGAATCAATACATTTACTCCCCAGCAAGTATGATTTCTTTGGATCATGTGATGTCCAATACAATATATGTACCAATAGAAGGTCTTTGGGTTTTGCTATTCGTCGATCTGGTGATTTTGTTGTATACTCGGGGATGATTTTCTAATACTCCATTAGCAAAAGTCATTTACGAGGGGTAAATATCATCTTTTGAAAAGCGTTTACATGACGCGCCTCATAATCACACTAATTCAATGTTAACTCAAAGTTTTGTATCATATCATTCGATGTTGGTTTAAAGTATCATATCTCATAATTTAATGTTGACATAATGTTATGTATCATACCATTTTTTTGGCCAAATGAAATCTTCATTAAACCTGAACCATGTCCGATTGGTCTAACAATAACAATGAAATTAGAGTAGATGGTGATTCACATACCCAATTTACCATACACATTTCTCTCTTAGATTGCCTAGCAATCCAATTCGCACATCTATTTGTTTTACGACTTACCCAATTCCATGAGATTTTCTCGATCTATGACACTACCGCCTTTATCGTGTTAGTGATATTTTCCAGCCGCCAGTCCAGTTCCTTTGCTGAACCATCCAGCAACTTGATAAGTTGCTCGGAGTCCGACTCTATGATGACGTCCTTCCAACCATGTTGAACCGCTAGCTCCACGACTTGTAGTATGACCCGGACTTTCATGTTTATCGTTGATGTATCCATCCTTGTGAGTGTCGTCCCTCGATAAGGTTACCGGCTTCGTCCCGCACGATGATTCTGGTGCCTCCCTTCCTCGTTGTTGCATCCCACGCTCCATCACAATTGATCTTAATCTTTCCTCGGTCTGATGGTTTCCAACTTTTGTTTCAGCTTGCATTGTTCCTTTGCGTAGGTGCCATGCGGTTCATCTCGGCCACCCCCCACGTTTCTTGTGCTAGACTCAAGCCGCGCTCAAGGGTGGGGTGTTTGCGAGGTTGCTCCTTTTGGTGATACGCCCGATATCGTTCCTTCCATATCTCCCACGCCAGAGTTTCTACTTTAGTCTTTAGGAAAACTCCTCTACCTTGTCCTTCATTAGCCTTTTCAATGATCTCCGTCATCCATTCTACCCATGATGGTTTTGAGTTACCATCCCATCGGATCCCTACTCCTCCGAACCAGATTGGTCTCACCCATTGGCACTCCATCAAGGCATGATCAGTCATTTCCGCTTAATTACAGAAAGGGCATGTCAGTGTTGAGCTAACCCCCGTCTATGCAGCTCATCTTTCACCTGCAAAGCACGGTTGCAACTTCGACAAATGAAGTGTTTTTCCTTCGGGATTGTGGATCCCTTCCAGATGTGTTTCCATGCTTTCGGCCCTATCATGTGTGATGAAGAGGCTTGGGTTGCCTCCTCTGGTTCTTTGCGTTCCATTAGCTGACGGTACACCAATTTTGGGTGTGCTGTTCCAGATATGGATGGGGGCCACACCATCCTATCCCGAGCTCGGACTCTCAGCAGGTGGATGGCTTTGATGACTAGGTGTTCCCCTTCGGTTATGAGTCCCCCGAGTGCTCCTGTTTCCCATCGTCTCCCATCAACCCTTATGATGTCCGCCACCCTTCGATTCTGGTCCACCGAGGTGGATGTCTCGCATGACAGTCTGTGTCCATTGATTCTCGGGACCCAGGCATCTTGAAAACAGTCAGATAGTCTCTCCATCTCCTACCCTCCATATATTCTTCTTCTTGTAGTACTCTCCTCCCTTCAAGTATGCTTGACCAAGCCCATGATGCTCGCCCACCCTTTTTGCCTGAAAAAGATTGGAACTCGGGAAATATATACCTTTGATCACCTTTGCCCAATATGCATCTGGATTGTTGTGAAGTCGCCAAGCCATTTTTGTAAGCATGACGTCATTGAAGGTGTTGATGTCCCTGAAACCCATCCCCCTAATGCCTTTGGCTTTGTCATATACTCTCACTTTCCCCAATGAATCGTCCTCCTATCCGTACTTTGGCTCTACCAAAACCGTGTCATCATGGTCATCATTCCGCCACACCAAGTCTTTGGTAGTTTGAACAGAGTTATTGCATATATTGGGATATCAGTTATGACCGCCTTGAGCAATGTTTCCTTACCTACGTTGCTTAGGTAAAGATTCTTCAATCCATTCATTTTGCTACAGATTATGTCCTTCAAGTATCCTAGTGTATCATACCATTCAATATTGTTTTAAAGTCTCATATCATATAATTCGACGTAAGTTAGTTAGACTCTAATTAGAACAAGATTGTTAAAAAAAAAACAGATAACTTTTCCCACACAATTTTAGATACGGTTTGTTAAAATCATTTTTTCCCCTTAATATGACTTTTCATTTCTTAATAGAGGTTCAAATCTTAATGATAAAATAATAATTATAACTAGCATTTTAACTGTTTAATTCTATTGCAAGTAAAAATTATTCTAATTATAGAATAGATATAGCAAATGTGGTGCCCTCTTAATTAACCCCTTTTTCGACCAAACAAAAAAATTAACCTCTTAAGCACATCATACGAGGAAAACAATTATATTTTTCCCAACTATATATGTATATTGGATTATTATTATTGTTATTGATGAAAAATGTAAAAAGGAATGATTGGATTGGACTTGTCATGTCTTAAAAAAGGAAAGTGATAAAGTGAAGGAATCTTCAGATTTACTCGAGGAAGGAAGAATGGAAGATAGAGAGTACTGACATATACAGAAATTCATGAAAAGAAAATACCATAGCTTACTCTTTCTAGCTAGCCACTACAGGGGACAGAAAATAGTGAATCATATCTTGGCAATATATATATATATATATATACATACATACATACATACATAGTAGTAATTCTACTAATATTTAGGGGGTCAATAAATGCACAAGTTCAATAGTGAAAGTTTCATTGTATAAAATAAACACACACTGACCAAGCATATGGTTAGCTGCATATATATCTATATCTATATGTATAAAAGTATACCATTTACTAAATTTTGGTAGATGCAGACATGTTAGAGATAACATATAGTTTTGTTTTGTATTGATTAAGAAATATGAGTTTGTAGAGCATATAAGTAGGAATAACTCTAAACTCAATAGTGTACAATTTACCAACGGACACTTGGTCCAACAATATCGCCCTTACTTGAATGCAAGAGGTCCCGAGATTGATTCTCGGTATGTCCCAAGATTATTACTTAAGATTAGTCATTGGATGGCAAAAAAAAATAGTGTACAATTTTAGGCTTATATGAATTTATTTTACATATACATTTATTACATTCTAAGTTTCAAATGAGATCAGAGTAAAAATAATTTATTATCTACACGATTTTGGAACTGATGAGATAATTAACGATTGCAAAACACCCACGTAACATGAAGTCCCAACTTGTGACTTGGTTCGATGAGTTAAAAAACTAGCATTCGATCAATTAACATGTACGGTTAACGAAATATAAAACTCGGGTTGGTACATTGAATGTTGGATATAACTTGCATTGTGTGTTTATACTACATTCACTTACATTTTTATTTTCATGGCAACAAATTTAAACACTTATTCCATTCAAAAATGTTAATTAAGAACTGGTTGAAATTTTGTAAAGAGAGACACACGAGTCATGAATAAAGTTCATAAGAACAGGACCTATCATTTCATCAAATTGTTGAAAAAGAAGATGTCTTTCTTAGTGTAGTGGAAACATGCATATGGTCCATACAAATTCATGCTTTTTACTTTTACAAATCACTGAATTAGACCCTTCCCTCCTTTCTTTTCAATCTTTGCTTCTTTTTGAAGGAGACGACTTATGCATGAAAATTAGGGTTTGGTGATGAGGTTGAGAGTGTCAGAGATCATTTGGTTGGATTCTGTGTCGGGAAATAAGGACTCGTTTTACTCAAGTTCGACCATTCCGGAGAGAATACTGGTATTACATAATTCAGATTTGTATAGAGAAAGTTATAAAATTTCAAATTTCTTGTTAAATATGTTGGTGTAATATTATGAACAAACAAATTTAAGGCCAAGAATTACATGTTTTCCTTTAAAAAAAATTAGTAAGATTGTTGGGACGTGTTCAAAAATTAGTCATGAAACTTGTTGGAAAGCTTCAATACATGCAAAAAGGGGTGACGAAGGTGACATTTGTATCTCTCTGAAACCTAAGTTAGTTCGGTGTTGGAGGAAATGTGTATGTAAGTATGGATATGAAAGTATGTCTCTTCTATACTTGAAAATATGTTCTACCAGGTTGCCTTAATGGCTTGTGATGCCACCTTGTAGGTGTTTTTTGAGTGACCTTATCGTCTAAGACAACGATTTGTATTGGCCAACATGGTTGATGTACTCGAGTGTATCGTACTTTGTTGGGTGACTTTGTCGGTGTCAGACAGGTCAGGGACTACCGTCTATTCGGTTTAGTATGCACCCCTGTTGTGGTCTTCTTCATAAGGACTATCGTTTAATATAATATGTTTGTTTGTCTGGACGTCATTAGAAGAGGACAAACATGGAAAATGTAAGCAGATCGAGTGATCAATTTCAACCAAGTCGAGATGGAGGTGGTGACCTGACTCCATCCCGGTCATCGACTCTGAAAGAGTTTGAGCGATCATTTCAATTATTATTATTTTTACCTAAGTCGGTTGTAAGTCCTAACAAAGATTACAAACACTTTCCGATTACTTAGAAGAAATATATATATATATTATATATATATACAGAAAGTTTAGATATTGAATAAAGTAAAAAAGTGGCATATTTGTAATTCCTAGTACTAATTTCAGATTTGGTGGAAAGTTCCATCATGATTCCAAATACACTAAATTGTTAATTTCTTTTTTGGAGGGAATATTTTTTTACTTCTACTGCATGTAGGATATGATATACATGTGAATTTTCAGCCTGTAAGATTTTGCCAAGTGTCATTCATGAAAGATAGGCACCATTATTGGGGTGACTGAATGGTAGGGACGAGATGACAATAATTTGTCGGGAAGCTATTTTTGGCGGGAAAAGAGAATAATTACCTTTCTAATTAAGTCCTACTTCAGTTAACTAACAGTTGACCACACATAAAAAAATGAACTAACAAATTAATTATTATTATTATTATTTTCACATCTATTTTATTTTTCAAAGTTTTTAAATTTACTATAGTTTTTTTTTCTGCATTTTTTTCCCACCGCAGTCCATCATGTTAGTTTTCAATTGTCTGCCATATTTAATTAAAATAACTAGTTATCAAACGAACCAAATATAATATACGCAATACAAATATATTCACAATTAAACATCAACTGGTGCAAACAATATACACATTTTTAAAAATAAACATCACATATTTGGTCTAACTTTTGAATTGACATGCAATTTATCTTACCGAGAGGGTTTGGGATTGATGTTAACATAAAAAATAATTTATAAAGTGATAATTATACAAATTATTATTATTATTATATGATGCAACATAACATCATATAGTTGGATGTGGTTATCTCTAACCATATCCAGAGAGTATTCTTGTTTATTTAAATCTGTTCGGTCGAACTGTTCTAGTTTGAACCGGTTCGGCATAACTGATTTTAAAACCAAACAAGATTTTTATGCTTTAAGTAGAACAGTTCTTTCTAGTTCAAATTAATAGTTTTAATTCAGTTCGAATCGACTTATTTTTTTTATAATGGTTTATACTTCAATTTAAATCAAACAACTTTAAACCTACATAATTTTAGAACCGGTTTGAAGTAAAATAAACCAAACCGGTATGAAATTAAACCAAATATAGAGATGTCTTCAATAAGCCAAACCTAGAGATGTATTGGACTCTCGTATGTTGATGTTGGACATGATTTCAGCTGGTTGTGAAACATATTTTCAGTCGGTTCAGTGTATTTTTCAGTCGGTTCAGTGTGTTTTCAGTCGGTTCAGTGTGTTGGACATGATTTTCGGTCGGTTCAGTTTTGAGTTGAACCAGATTATATTCCTAACTAAAATTGTTATTAAAAAACCCAGACCAGAACAGTTCGAACCATATCAGTTTTTTAACCTAAACCAGACTAGTTTTTTTAGAAACAGAAAAAAAATACTATTTTTTTTACAAACAAGACCAATTCAGTTCTGAACCGGTTCGGAGTCGAATCGGTTCATGAACAAGCCTACCAGAGAGTAGAGAGTATATATATATATATATATATATATATTTTTTTTTTTTCATTTTTCTAGGGAACCCTTTAAGCATATTTGCTTTACATTTATAATTATTCATCCGTACATCGTGATTAGTAGCTAAAGAGTAAGATGATAATTATGAATATATTTTTTTGTTTTCAATGGAGATTACCATTCTTAGTACAGACTATGGAGAGAGTGAGATGAGAAAGACCGGCAGATACTCAATCACATGGTCTGTTGTGCCCGATTTCCAACCGTTATTTAACCAATTAAGATAACGATCTTTTGAATTTATACCAACAAATATTTTCTGCCACAAATCTTTTGCATTAATTTATGTTGGTATGCTTGTTTCATTTGAAAACAAATGATTGAGCCCTATCCTATACGTTGTAGCTGAATCTGACATTCAAACTTGGAAGATCATCATCACATAGACGAACACAATTATAAAAAAACAAACATTTGTCGTGTTCTTGTATGGTAGGGCTGAGTCGAGTCACTGATCGATGATAGGGAGAACACAGATAAAATGTTCTTGAAATATTCTTTGAACACATATATAATTAACAAAAAATGGGAAACAAAATATTCTTTATTATACTGTCTGCCTCTCCACCCCTAACCTCCTGATCTTGAAATGCCATTGTGTGAACAATGAAATCTCAGCTAATACTAATTTTACTTCCGACTATATGATATGAAGATTTCATATTTTACATTTATTTAGGAAAACACACACTTAAGTATGCTGTTTTTGTCGTTACAGAAACCATTTCAATATGTTGTAGGTTTCAGACAATTATTCTTCAACATAGATGTACTTTCAACAATAGAAGACAACAGAGCAGATGTTACGTTTCGTTTTGGCATCATAATAAGGCAGCAGAAACGAGTGGGATACATCAAAAGAGAAAGATTTCTTTACCGTTGGATCCACGACTGTCCAGGCAGTTTTTGCAGCCCCCGGAGATGCATCTGTGTCCTAATGTTAGCTACCTCCTCCCATCGGTCATCAATGGCGTACATATTCGAGATCAAAAGGTGAAGTTCGGGATTATCGGGAACAAGTTCTTTCAGCTTCTGAAAAACCCAATTGGCACCCTCAGCATTCTTGTGGAGTTGGCAAGAAGATAGAAAAGACTTCCACACTGCAGGGAGATTCGAGATGCCATTTTCATTAATGAATCCCTTGGCTTCGTCAAAAAAACCACTTCGACCATAGAGATCGACCATACAGATGAAGTGCTCAATCTCAGGTTGAATCCCATAAACTTCCTTCATAACCCTGAAGTATTTGGATCCTTCTATAACCAATCCAGCATGGAGGCAAGCAGTTAAGACACCGATAAAAGTAATGGGATTTGGTGAAATTCCTTCACGAAGCATATTTTCAAAGAGCAATACAGCTTCTTCGCCTTTGCTATTGATGGCAAACCCACATATCATGGAAGTCCACAACACCACATTTGCATCTTTGACTTCTTTAAACATGGAGTAAGCACCTTCTACACTTCCTGATTTAGCATACATATCTACTAAGGCAGAGCATAAGTGGAAGTCAATCTTATGGCCAATTTTCTGAACAAAAGCATGGATTTGTACACCGAGCTGCAGCATTCTTGCATTAGTGCACGCATAAATAATACTTGTGATGGTAAATTTGTCGACTTGATACTTTTCACGGATCATGGTGATAAAAATTCTGAAAGCATTCTCAAGGTCACCTTTATGAACATACCCAGAAACCAATGCACTGTACGACACAATCTCCGAACCCCATCCTGCACCAAACATCTTCGGAGTTTGCCTTTGCATTTTTCCTACAATGGCTGATGCCTTCTCCATATGCCCACATTTGCAGTACATATCTATTAGAGAAGATCTAACAAAACAATTATTGTCAACTTCCAACCTCATAACTCGGCTATGGATTTGTCTTCCGAGATTCAAGAGATTCAAAGAAGTGGCCAAAACTAGAGCTGTGGAGAAAGTGACTTCATTAAACAAGGGCAATAGGTCCTTATCATAAAGGACCTCTAATGCATGGTTCTGCATGTCCTTATGCATTAGCCCACTGATGATAGTATTCCAACTCGCTGCATCTTTAGAAGAACAACTTCTAAACAATTTCAGTGATTTCTCGATATCTCCACTCTTCAAGTACCCCCTGATCATAATATTCCATGCCGTGGTATCTTTCTCCTTCATGACCTCAAAGAATCTCTCAGCAGAGCTGAATTTCCCACATTTAACGTACATGTCAAGAACAGAATTTTCAACTATAGCATCTGGCTCAGTTTCATTCCTCAAGATCCAACCATGGACGCCCTTTCCGAGCTGAAGCTCACCCAAACTTGAGCAACACTTCAAGATAGTAGATAAAGTAAACTGATTTGGATACACACACACAATCTGCATGTCACTAAAGCGGTCCAACACAGTCCGATAAGACCCATCACGCATAAGCCCAGAAAGAAAAAGTGTCCAGGTGAAGACATCTCTATGAGGAATTTCGTCGAACAGATTCTGCGCATAGACCAAGTTCTGGGCTTTCACGTAGAGACTGAAAATGTAGCTTCCCACGTTTGGGTATTGAATAGATCCCTTCTTGAGTGCAGTAGCATGGACGGCCTCGGGGACTTGGCGCCTGGACGTCTCGGTCGTGAGGGAAGTGTAGAAGCATGAGGAGTAGATAGTGAAGTTTGTAGACGAGGAAATTGGGAAGAGAGAGGAGGTAGGATTTCGAAAGAAGGTGGTATCCAAACATCGAAGGAATGGGAGGAAAGAAGTAAATCTCATCTACCATGCACATGGAGATTAGTTGATGGAGAATTTTGGAAAACTGTAAATGGCGTTAAACTGAGAAACTCAAGAGTTACAGAGCAGAAACGCAGAAGTTGGGGGAGGCGGGAAGAGCCCAGTAGGGAGGAGGGATTATTGAGCCCGGTCCAAGCTGGCCGGACGATATTTCGGAGTTGAAATAAAAAGTTACCAACAACTATACTATTTATATAAAACAAAAGTTACAAAAAATATGGAAAATGGAAAACTGAGAAAAGAATCCCATTTATAAATATATCAATTCTGCTTCTTTTTTTTTCCTCTAAAAAATATTATATTAAAAATGTAGATTCTCTCTTAATTTTCCAATTTTTTCTCAATATTTTATAAAAACATTATAATTTTTATACTGTAAAACAATCAGTTGGTTGACACGTCATTTTTCATTCAAATTTAACTAAAAAAAGAACAACTAATAAAAAATTTTAAAAATAAAATTCAGATAATTTTTAAAAATAAATAACAAACAAATTTGAGATGAATGAAATTTGAATCACCATCCAAATCATATTGTCACCTTGTCGAGTTGACACTAGTGATAGCTTGACTCAAAATACGGATCACAGGTTGGTCTACAGTTCAACCTCAATCAAATCAATAATTGGTTGTACTGAGTTTTTTTTTTAATAATTACAACATTTATATAAATGTTAAATAACTAGGAGCTACCTGAACTTTAAATGTTTTGCAACAAGTTACCTGAACTTAAAAAAATTAAAACGGAGTACCTCAACTTTGGCGAAGGTGCAACGAGTTACCTCTATCCAAATTACCGTCAACTGTTGATAAAAATTATTCGAAAATTCGTAATAAATTGGACGGAGGTATTTTGTTGCACCTTCGTCCAAAGCTAAAATAGTCCGTTTTGATTTTTTAAAGTTCGGACAGCTCATTATAAAACGTTCAAAATTCAGTTAGCGATTATAAAAACTAAAAGGCAGACTTAAAAAAAAAACACTTATATATAAGTGACTAACAGTAAAGTGACGATTTACCGATCATTAATGTTTTTCCCGCGAAAATCAATCCAACATATCGTCTTTTCAGAAAGAACTAGAATAATACATCACAAGAGGAGGGTGATGAAATCAAAGCCAAGTCATCTAAGTCCTCAAAAACGTATACATTGCCACCTGGCACATGCCTCTATAGTCTATCCTTTCCCTCTGACGTCGCCACCTTCATTATTCATTTCTCTCTTTGTCCTCCACAGCAACGGCACATCCCCAAATTCACCACCGTCCAATTTCACCTCGCTCCCAATAATCAATCTTCCTGGTATCTTAATCGGAGAGCATGGATTCAATCCCCGTCAATTGGGAATCGCTCGACGCCCTAATCACAGATTTCGCCAGGTCGGAGAACTTGATTGAGGACTTGGCGATCCCTTCGTCGTCACCTCCATCTACTCCCTGCTCTCTATCGACGTCCTCCACCTCCTACCAGTCTCGCTTGATTAACCGCCATATCAGGAAACTGCTCGAGGCTGGCGACGTCGATGCAGCTGTCGGCCTCCTCCGGTCTCACGCCCCTACCATCCTCGATGATCACCGGATTCTGTTTCGGCTACAGAAGCAGGTTGTTTCATCTTGTGCCAAGTTAAGTTAAATGTTCACTTTGACTGCTCCTCGTAGATAGAAATGGAAAGCAGTTAGATAGCTTATTGGGCGGGCCCTTTTCTGTATAAAACAATTCTCTGGCAAACGCCAAAACCAAAAGCGTGTTATTGTGGTTTTGATTCGCTTGACCATGGTAACGCAGTCTAATAGCTTCATGGGATAAAAGGAAACTACTTTATAGGGGACTAAAACGTCTGGATTCTATTTTAATCTATGTTCTTTACGATTTCAGCTTGGTTAGTCGAATTTTTGGCTTTGCCACATTGCTGCTCAGTTTAATATTAATAATTTGAAAATGAAATTTAGAGCTTCTAAAGTGGGATGTTTTTTCCTCTGGCCAGAAATTCATTGAGCTGTTGAGAAAGGGAACTCCGGAGGATCAATGCGCTGCGATTGAATGTCTACGAACAGCTCTGGCTCCTTGTGCTCTTGATGCATATCCAGTAATTCCTTATTTTTTCTTGCTTTATGCTTCTCCTCCACCTGTACCATATCTTGATTGACAAGACTGCTTATTATTGTGTTGAACTGCTGCTTGTTCTACATTATTGGCTGATGCTTTTACTTTTCTTGTTTAAGGAAGCTTATGAGGAATTCAAGCATATTCTTCTTGCCTTTATTTATGACAAGGATGACCAGACCTCTCCGGTGGCAAATGAGGTAGAAATTTATCATGTGGTATTTCAGCTTGAGTTTCTGGCTCGTTTACATCGGCATGCCCTATTCATGCTCTCTTGTCTATATGCAAGGTCATAAACTTCCATAATATTTTAATATGTAGAGAGTGCTGAAAGAGCAGCTGCTCGACAAATCTTTAGATTTGATATTCACACTGTTATACTGTTCGATGTTTTAGCTCTTGCATACTCATAAAGTACCTCATTTTGATTTACTAAAGAATGCTGTTTAAGAAAGAAGTCAAAGTGTATTTCTCTGCTGAATTATTTTACTCAATATTTCTCTAACCTCAATATGATGGGACAATCAATAGAAGGAAGGTTGAAGGTGAATCTTTCGGGAATATATAATATATATTATATGTATATCTTCTAAATGGCAAAGATGAAATATAATTGGGGATGCAGTAATGCGCAGAATTCAGAAATAACAGTATTCAGTAAGTGGAAAATAAGTGCACGGATAATATAGTAAACCAGATTAGTCTATCATGGTAGAGATAGAGATACAGAAGGGCCATATAGCAGCGACATCAGGAATCATAATGAACTATGTATCTTTGTAATAACATTGAAATCATTATATCTCAAATGGTAATTTTGAATGAGCTCATGCTTCCTGCTAACTTAAAATAATATTTTACTTCTCTTTACATTACAATTTTACGGCCTGAAAAAAGCTCCTATTTTATTTATATGTTTCTTGTTTCCATAGTTAAGAACGAAGAAAAACGGTGATAGATCTTTTTGGCATGGAATTTCTTGATATATTTGTCTCTTTTTTTTTTTTTTGTCTTGAGAACTAAGCCATTTTCTGAAGGTAGTTTTGAGTCTTTGACTACTTGCTTTGCAAAATAACTCCTTGGAATCAAATAATGTTGATCTCAGGATCAACTTGTATACACGTAAAATTTGATGTTTCTAAATGGTTTATCTAGGAATTGGTGAAAATCTTTTGTATATATATTATTTGAAAAAAATAATATTTTAAAAAAATCCAATTAAGCATTTGTCATTAAGCTTTTTAAGTTCCAAGATCTACATTGGATACTCTCATACCAACTTGAGAATATAAAATTCAAAATTCAAAAAAAACAGAAAACCTTCATAAAGCCTTATTTTTGTAAATGTTTGGAAAATTAGGACATTGTTTAGTTTATTATTGGCATAGTAATTTACCGCTGGTAGCTTCATTGATGAGGAATAATTGCATTGTCAAAGCTATGTCTTGTCAACCACATCTCCTTATAGCATCATACCTCAATAACTTGCATAATGACAGTTGGAGTTATTTTACAAATTCCTTCTTTGGTACTGGACTACTTTGTTTTTTCTAAGTGATTTGAAGGTGGGGTAAAACTTTTTTTTCTTTCATTGACAGTGGTCTGAGAAGAGGAGATCTGATATTGCTGGCTTTATGTCATCGGTTGTGAGAGCTCACTTACATGCATATGATCCTGTCTTCTCAATGACATTGAGATATTTGATAAGGTCAGTGATGTTAGTTGCCTGTGTTTCTGAGTTTGGACATTTGTTTGGGGAGTTTTCAACTGAGGCATTCTCTCATATTGTTTTGTTCATGTTTAACTTTTATGTCGCAGTATACATAAAGAATACTGCTTTCGCCAAGGAGTATCATCACCTATATCAGATCTGACTGAGCGATTGCTTCTGGAAGAGCGTGATTCTCCTGCAACTCTTCAAGAAAGCTTTTATGAAGCAACTCCATTTGATGAGGTTAGACTAGTTCGTTATCTTCATAGCCTTTTGCATTTAGATTAAGAGGGACTTCCCCTAATATGGGTTTACTGGTGGCCTCAACAAAATTTCATCTACTTTGCCCTTGAATACGCGCAAGAATCCATGCTAAGGCTATATATTTTGTAGGTGGATATACAAGCGCTTGCACATGCAGTAGAGCTCAAAAGACAAGGTGCAATTGACAGCTTAAAATTTGCCAAGGGGGATTTGTTCCTTGCCTTTCAGGTTAGCTAGTATTTTTATTTTGAAGTATTGTGTTGAGTACTTGTTTCATTCTTGACTAAGCTTCTTCTTTGATGCAGAACGAACTATGTGGAATGAGACTAGACATGCCAATGCTTGACAGTCTTGTTCGAGAATATTGTGTCTACAGAGGGATTGTCGATTCTGGTCCAATACTTTACCCTGGTTAGTGTCCATACTACATAAGATGTTACAGTATTCTTGCTTTGGATTTCATTCTGTTCTTATACTTAGCCTAGTTTGTTTTTGCATCAGAGATGCAGATTCCAAATGAACCTTTGAAAGGTCACCAATCAGAGAGTAACTCCGAGGGTGAAATTACGAGTATTAGCAAGGATATATCTAGCGGCATGCAGAGTACTGCTTCTGAGCTGCGATATAGCAGTGAGTCTACAAGCAACCCTGAAATCTGTAGTACTAGTGGATCTTATCAATATTACTCTTCAGGAAAAAGTAGAAGCCGTAAATTTGGAGACAGAGGCAAACACAAAAGGTGGAGAGGAAGAAGTGATGAATTCAATTATATGTCCGATGTTTCTTATGATGAATGCAGCAAACAAGAGGTCCGCATTAGTACCTCAAGCATTGTCTCAAATATGTCAAAAGAACCAGAGGTGATTAATTTTTTTCACGTATTAAAATGTGTCGTAATATTTTTGGATAGTTTTCATCTCATTTGAATTTTCCTTCCTTTTCAGGATTCAGAAAAACAATTGAGTTTTGACATTAGAAAGGGAGAAGATAAATATGAGTTTGTGCTGGAGATGAAGTACTTAGCAAGCAGAGGAATGGCTGCTGAAGTTGTTGATGAAGTCAATTCCTTGGATCCGAACTTCTTTGTTCAAAATCCAGTTCTGCTCTTTCAACTTAAGCAAGTAAGTTCTTGTTTAGTTGCGTTAATTGGAAATGACACATTTTTTGTGTTTGACCTTAATCTGTTTTTGGAATTTCATTTTTCAGGTTCAATTCCTCAACCTAGTGAACTGTGGTGATCACACTAGTGCTCTCAATGTTGCATGCTCTCACCTAGGTCCATTGGCAGCTAAAAATCCATCACTACTTAAGCCCTTGAAGGAGACTCTGCTGACACTTATCCAACCTACAGAAGAGGCACTTCAGAAATGCTTACCTTTGGACGCCCTTTCAACATCGCTGCAGGTATTTCCATAATTAGTGACATAATCGATTGCTATTAGAGA
Source organism: Chamaenerion angustifolium (assembly GCA_946814005.1). NCBI lineage: Eukaryota > Viridiplantae > Streptophyta > Magnoliopsida > Myrtales > Onagraceae > Chamaenerion > Chamaenerion angustifolium. The sequence continues at coordinate 3,076,027 of OX328281.1, forward strand.
GGAAGGAAAAATTGATTGTTCAGTTGTTCGGGTGCTAGAAGTTGCATTGCTTATCCCAGGTCCAGATGATTTACTTTTCTTCTTTCTCCCTAAAGAACATGTACATTTTGCTATTTGCAGAATCGAACAAACCAACCACTACTTTTGATGCATTGCCTGATTTTAGAAATGGGTGAAAATATTAGATGTGTGTTTAGCTTCCTCGAATCCATTTAACCTCATGCAAGTTTCTGTCTTTTTAAAATATGTGCAACTGCATAGAAAGACGAGATGTGTAATTTGAGATTGATTCACTTTCAAATCTGTATAGTACTACTACAGTTGAATGAAAAGTGTGCAGTGTAGACTGGAAAGCCTTGTTAATGTTTATGGTGATGAAAACAATTCTGGTGTTTACATATCAATACTGTTGCCATAATTTTGGTATTTGTGAGTCTATAAACTCCAAATTATTTCTTTTGTGTCTGATAGGTTGCAATTGGTAGAAGACTAGGGATCGAAGAACCTCAACTGATGAAGATAATGAGAGCCGCCCTTCACACACACAGTGAATGGTTTAAGCTTCAGAAGTGTAAAGACCGCTTCGAGAGCCTACTGAAGATTGATGTATTGAAAGATATGAGCTCTCCAATGATCACATCTGCTGCTGCTCTGTCAAAATCCAATACTGACAGCTGCACGCACAGTTCTGTTGTCACCACGTCTTCAAGTGGAAGAACAGCAGAAGATGGTGGCAGCCCGACGCAGGTCTCATCTACGGACGCTATTTATGATGAACCTGCAATCCTCAAGGTTATGGTACGTTTCTTTCTTTTGATCTCACGCCAAAAAGAAGACTAACATTAGCAGTAGGATTGCTAATGTAACTCACCCTACTTACCTCAATGGTTAAAGAACCTGTAAACTTGATCATCACGCTAATTGTTTTTTTCTGATCTGAAATGAACTTATGCAGGAGTTTCTGGCATTGCCAAGGGCAGACGCGATCCACCTTCTTGCCGAGTATGATGGTAATGCTGAGAACGTGATTCAGCAATTACTTGAATAGTTTGTATTGCAGTTTGTACATTATTGAATTTGTAAATTCTACCTGTGTTGTGGACAGTGTTATATCCTTGCTGAAGGGGTTGGTTGGGAAAGTACAGATAATGACACGTAGCATATCCTAGAATTCCCTTGCCCATGTAACTAACTTTTACATTTTCTAATGATTATTAAATTTTAATAATTTAAAAATAAATAGCTTAGCTTATGTTTTGCCAAATATGATAAGGCACTCATCATCAGCACACACCTGCCTATATTTGCATATTCTATGAGACTATTTAAAGTCTATGATAAGTCTTATCTGATATATGGCTTTTAAAATTACTACCCTAATAGGTAGAGATGCTATTGGGATACATATTTGTTGTTGTATGACACTTCAAATTTCCACTACCAAAATATAATTAATTATATATCAATGAATATACACTTTATAAGTTCATCTAAATTCTAACCACTGCACGTGTCTTCACGAAAAGAAAATAATAGTTGTCTCGATATTTAAATGAATATGAATTTAGGGTTGATAAAAAAAGACTCTAGGACCGAATTTTCGATAAGTCCGGCTCGAGACCGGTCCGACTAAGATCGAGATCGAGCGGACGGTTTTTTCCTTCAAGATCGGTTTTGGTATCGGACTTTTTCCCTGAAAGCCCGTTTAGGACCGGCCCGACCGAATGAATGTGAATTTGAGATTTTCATAATACCACACCGAAAAGAATGTGGATTTTGGAGGTTTTCTATCTCTATAAAAGCTGCATCATGATAAATTTACTAAAGAATATAGTGAGTTCATATTGTTTTTTTGAGAGCTGAACTATTCTTTCGTCTTTTACTAAAGAATACCGTGAACTCATAGGTTTTTTTGTGTGCACATTCGGTCCGGTACCGAGACCGGCCCGAGTCAATAAATTTAAAAACTTATTAAATATACTAACAAAAATAAGGATGGAAATTCTTAATTTATACTGCTAGACTACGTCCATCATAACATGTAGGTTTTAAAAAGGAAAAACTTTCCAACTAATTAATATATTTGAATTACTTTTGTGTAAACACGGAGGTCGGATGAAGAATACTGAAAGTAGTACACCGTCTCTATATTTCCACGATCGCAAATCTGAACTGACTTCCTCCTCGTACCTTGCCTTGTCTCTCTCCTCGACCCGCTCAATTCGTGTAGAGACAGAAGCGGAGCTCGCTCGCTGGCTGTTTCTTTCTGTGAATAGAAACAAACAAAGAGAGATCATCTGAAACTGTGTCTTTTTCATCATCAATCTGCAGCATACACAATGAAGACAGCAATGGCGGAGCTCATCTATTCCGTCAGCATGGTGGGGACGGACTCTTTTATCATTCTAGCTCTTGGATGTCGGTATTTGCTGAAAATGCCATTTTGAAAATTTTGTGGCGGTTCTGGGTTTGTCTGGATTTATGGGGTTAATTATCTCTTGTTGTTGATGGATTTCTGGGTTTGAGATCGATGATCTTCAAATGCCATTCTAATTCTGGGTTTTCTTTCTTTCTGGTATTAGTAGTAGTTCATTGAACTCGAAGTTTGAATCTCATGATCCAACCAAATAAAAACTAGAGAACATGCAACTCAATTAATTTTACATTACAGATTTTGTACAAAAATGACAGGATGTTCCTCCCATGATCAAGAACACCAAGAAACCATCATCATCATCATCCCTTAGAAGGATGCTTCTGTTCATATTCTCCACGATCTTCGGTGTCTATATCATCTTGTCTTGCTTCCATCAGTTCAATTCCCAGGCTACCTCATTCAACGTTGTCCGAATCATCGACAAACCTTGTCCCGACAGCGATCCTACCAAACAACTGAGTGCTCCTTTACTTCACTTCCCCACTCCCAAAACATTCAACAGGTAGTAATTACTTACTTCAAATATTGTTTTTAATGAAGATTATGTCTTTTTTGATGATCGAAACTATTCCAGGTTGGAGTGTTGGAACAATCCGGTCCGACTATTTTCAATCGTATCGATGCAGAGATCGGGCAGTGGGTGGTTCGAGACGCTATTAAATAGTCATCCGAATTTGAGTTCAAATGGGGAGATATTCAATAAGGAAAGGAGAGCAAATATTTCTATCATCATGCAGACTCTTGATAAAGTTTACAATTTGGATTGGCTTAGTAGTGCTTCAAAGAATCAATGCTCTGCTGCTGTTGGCTTCAAGTGGATGCTTAATCAGGTTCATAGCCTCAATTCTAGGGCTCACATAATCAATTTATTATGCAACACCATATGAACACGCATGAAAACATATAACAAAACGATAATACAAACACGATAACACGAAAGTGTTTTCGTGTTTAGATATTAAAACACGACCAACACAATAATATGAAAAAGTTAGACTTGAAAAATTATTTTTCCAAACAAACCCCTTTTAATAATTTTTTTAAAGTCTATTTAGATATTTAATTTTTAGAATTTGTCAATTTTACATTAAAGGCTCGTGAAATTTGATATTTGAATTGTTATTTCTTACTATAAACCAATGTTATCAGAATCGGACCTCTGTTCGATTTGGTTCAGCTAAAAGACCGAAATGCATATGAACAATGTTTGAGTCGAGTTAGACCAGACGGTTTTTGGAAAACCGTCTGGTTTTACTAAAACCGACTGATTTCCGGCTTTAGTTTTTTGGGGTGGTTTACATTTTTTGGGTGGTTCTCTTCGGTTCGACCGAACAACTTCTTCGGTTTAGAAGTTATGTTTAAAGTTTAGATCTATTGTGTTTGATTTTGAGACTATTGTGTTATGTATGTTCAACGTTTGAGGTAATTATGTTGTGTTTGAGAGTAATGAGTATGTTTTAGACTATATAGTTTGTGTGTTTCAGGTAATTATGTATGTGTTTGAGACTATGTAGTTTGTAATTGTATTTCTATTTTTTTTTTTGTGAACAGTGAACTACACGTCGAACCGAATTGAACCGGCCGAACCAGGAACCGGCCCCCTCGCCGGTTCGAGGGCCGGTCCAATTCTGATGACACTGCTATAAACAAATCATTATTTTGATATTTCCTTATGATTCTCACATGTAAAGATATAATTGACTAACTTGAAAAATTGTGTCTCATGTTCATGGTTAGAAACATGACACGATGAGTTTATAATGCGTGTTCGTGTTTGGTAAATGTTACATAATAAATGTATTGATACGCACGATAACCGTCCGTACGATTTGTCAGCTCTAGTCAATTCAATAGCCAACTGAGAGAGTTCTTCACACTTTAAATGCCATTGTGGTGCACTTTCCGAACTATATCATCATTTTCTTTGTTTCATATCTTATATTTTGTGTTTCATTGAAATACATCCTCAAACTTATAACTAACAAACATCTTGGTCCATGTTTTGGTAACTAACAGGGACTGATGCAACACCATGTAGAGATCATAGACTACTTCAACAGAAAAGGCGTATCCGCGATCTTTCTCTTCCGAAGAAATACTCTGCGGCGCATGGTTTCCTTACTAGCAAATAACTACGATAGTTCCGCTAAGTTACTGAACGGCACACACAAATCGCACGTACATTCCGATGAAGAGGTCTTTCTTGTCTTATTTTCTTACTTATTTTATCAATCATTTTTATGCATACCATGATAAACATTTGAAGTTGCACATTGCAGGCAAGAACATTGTCTAAGTACAAACCCGTAATCAACACGACGACGGTTTTAAAGGAGTTGAGGGGTGTCGATCGGAAAGTTAGGAATGCATTATGCTCCTTCAATAGCACGAGACACATCGTGCTTTACTACGAGGATGTCGTGAAAAATCGAACTGTAAGTGTTCTACTGATAATGTTTGATGCCCAAATGAATATCGTATACCATTTCGGGCTTGTCTCTACTAAAAATATAATTACCAAAAATGGAGTCACCAAACACTTCTAGATCGATTGGGGCTCCAATTGAGCCACAATCGGAGGTCCTATGGTCTGAGTCCAAGCCTAGACGAGAACCCCAAGGTTGGATAATCTGGTCTGGGTTCAGACGTTATCTAGGGGAGACCTCGGTGTGACTCAAATCGTCGAGTCGGAATTTGTTTGTAACATTAGTGTAACTTTGTAGGTTTAGTTGTAACATTTAGAAAAATGTTTGGTTAATTTTACAAATATAAAAAATATTTAACGGAATTTTTTTAAGAGATAAGTAATATAGGTATACTAATTACCATAATTTTCAAACATGACGTTAAACCATTAACCATCACGAAAAAACATGTTGGTGTAACAAAATGTAACAAAAAATTTCTGCAAAGACCATTTTCAGATTTTCCCCAAACCAAAATGCATTTTCAAATTATTACAATTGAGACTCCAAGTCTTTTTGGAGTACTGCAATTGAACCCCAAAAAATTACTTTTATGAGTATCTTCTTCATGTTCTTGTTACAGAAACTAAGAGAAGTGCAGGAATTTCTGGGGTTGCCAGTGAAAGAGCTGTCGAGCCGACAAGTGAAGATTCACAAGGGACCCTTATCGGACCTTGTTAAGAACTGGGACGAGGTGAGTGCCTCGCTTAATGGGACCACGTACGAGACCTTTATCCAAGACCCTGAATACTGAATTGGGTCCGAGGTGGTTGGTCTCTAACAGACCAGATAAGCAATGTGAATTCTCCCTAGCTTAGTTCCTCCCACTAGTTAATTACTTGCGGCAGAAGCAACGTACATGAAAAAAAAAAAAATGTCGTCGTGAGCAACAAAATGTTTCGCTTGTGGCGGCTTGACAGATGTTTGTCGTAGTTCATTGTTAGTGTATGTAGATTGACTATCAAAGGAGAGTATACCCGCGAATAACATAAAAGTGGTTATGACGATCAACCAGCGACATGTTTTTAAACTTCATACCGCACCTCCGAATGACACTACCAACGCGCTCCGAAAATACGTTGGTTCTTCTGTTTCGAGAATTGTTAAAGTTAGCTAGTTTTTGGTTACGTAGTTTTTAACTTGGGTGAAAAGTTTGTCACCTATAGCGGTTTTTTAATCCATAATTATAATATAAAAAAAACACGTAAAAGTGGTACTTCTTATACTGCACCTTGTTGGATAAAGTATATTAAGAGTATATGTTGGGTAATGGACAATAAGGAGACAGTATTAGAAGTTTGGGACTAAAGTTGCAACTCCACAAAATTTCGCACCCGAACTAGGTTAGGGCTCTGAAACCCTTCCATAAAATACATTTCCCTCCTCATGCCGTTAGGGTTTCACTTTGGAAACTTAATACACCATTTGATGTACTGTGATGTAGTTTTTCTATTAAGGTTAGTGAATATCGATGGTCTGTAATTTTGACGCAATATTTCGAACCCGACACGATACTATGTAAATATTATATATAAGTTATGATTTCGTGTTATACTAATGTCGTGTTCCATCAGGATCAAACCTATAATCTATCATTGACCGAATTCCCGTTTGATTTTTAGTGATAAAGGACGAGTGTTTTGAAGAAGTGTAAATGAGAGATCGAATTGTCGAAACATTTTGGTTCAAACTTAAGTAGGTCCGATTTTAGATTAGTTTGATGTTTATATTAATTAAAATGTGTTTTAAGTATCCTATATTTTGTTTGTTTTTCCTTCTAAAACTCTAAATATAATCCCTAAAATAAAGTATGGAAGTGAAAGACAGTTGATGGTTTTGGATTGGTACATTGTTCGTGGTTTAGGGACAAAACTTCAGTATAGATTAAGAAATGTCCTTCGGATCAAATTATCCTTGATGGAGGCCTGATTTTTATACTAAAATGAAGCTATTAGGGTTATTCTTGGAATGGGCCGAAAAGAGCGACAATTCTTGAAATGGCCAGTTTGCATAAACGGTGGGAAAAAAAATTGAAACTAGAGGTATTAGTTGGATAGTATATAGTTTTAATACTAATAAGTATATTTTTTTTATAATTTAATTTTGAATATCATAATTGAAAATTCATTAAAATAACAATATTATGGTTTACATACTATTTTAATGCGAAAAAAAGATATATAATGGCATTGATAATATATATTCCTGATATATGTAAAAGAAATTAATCAAAATAAATCTCATATTGTTATATAATAAAACCCTAAAGTGATTTTTTATCTAATACTTTAAGATTCTAGACCGAATTGTATCATGTTATACTTATAGTATCAGAACCTTTATGACCATAAGATTTTAAATAACACTCAATTATTAAATGCAAGATATAACAAAAAAAAGAGTGTATTTAACAGTTTAAAAGTTAATATATCATATTATTTATGATGTTTTGATATATTTCTTTAATTACAAAATTTTATAATATGTGAAGTAATAACTAAGTATTGTAAAATAAGTTTGTCCGATGCAATGGATCTCGTAGAGAGAGAGAGAGAGAAAACCCTAACAGAACACTCATGTGCATATAATGATTACAATGGCGAATGGCAGAGCTGGTGTGGTAGTGGGCTGTGTATGGGCATGGCAGAGCAGCAATACGGTAGTCTTCCCTGCATCGAGGAGCCAACCAAACAGATCCCATCGCATGCCCTAAGATTCTGATTCTTCCACCACACACCGTCGATTTCAGTTCCATTGTCTTCTTTATAATAATAAACTCCACTTTCATTGGAGGGTTGGCCGTTTGCAAAAGGAAATTAGATTCTCATAATTTCGTTTTCCTTTGAAGTTTGAACTCTACAATTAACACTATTTTTTATTATTAAATAAAAATTTATATCAATTCATTTATGGACTAGGGATGAAGTCATAAATTTAATTTAGTGGGGTAATAATTAATCTAAACTCTAAAGACAAACAATTGAACATTGTTTTTTTGAGAGAGCAAATGTAAGCATTTAAAGGGCTAAAATAGAAATTAATACATTTTTAGGGTTAAATTTATACAAGTTAAAAGTTGAGGGACCCCCTCATCCCAACATAGCTTCGTCTTGGCTATAAATTTATGAACTTTTTAAATAACTCGTATGGAAAGCCCTAATGCCTGTTCGTGAAGATTTGCTTGAGATATTAACCTTATTCACCTTCCTTATTCCCTTTGTAGACTCTTAATTAACCATGCATTGAGTAGTATCTCGTTATTCCTTTTTCTTGTTCCATTAATAGAGATTTCGATTATGAATTTGTTGTCAAACAAAAGTTTGAAACGATTTTGGTACAATGTGCGATATGATTCTGAGACAAGAGAAAGTGGTGGGTGATGGGGATGCCTAATTAGGGTTTGGTGGTTGTGGTGCAATTTGATTATTCATATGATGAATCATAGATTGCTCTTTCAAATTTTGTAATGTTTTTAGATATTTGCCGTCTCACATTTGGAACATTTCCTTTTCGACAATTTTTGAAATATAATAGACAGAACATCAATTCCTGTCCATTGATTCGAAGATCAACATAGAAGATGTTATTCCTCTTGTGTGTACGACTACCTCATGAGATGTTGGGATAATTTGAGAGAAAGTTTGGGAATGTTTCAGTCTCCATATTTATATTTTCAGGTTACTTACGTACTATGCTAACTCAATTTTCAACATCTTCATACTTTGTTAGTTGAAATTAAATTATATAGACATTTGGTAACACTATCAAATTTATTATTAAATGGTGACAGAGATATACACGTGATTGGTACGTGTCAACATACTTAAGCTAGCAAAATGCAAATAATAAAAAGTTCAGGTAGCACATTAAATTTTATTGCAAAGTTTAGTTAGTAAATTGTATTTTTTTTTCAAAAATTTAACTATAAACTAATAAACAAACTACAAATTTGTATCACTATTTGACAATAGATTATACGAAACTAATGTATTATAACTTAGAGGAAAAAAAAAAGACATCCTCATTTATTTTTATACCGTTGTCTTTTCTTTTCTTTAAAAAAAAAAAATCAATTCAGCTCTCATTCACTAGCTAGAATTTAATAAAGCAACCTATATTTATATACACATAAAATATTGATTAATCTATCAGCTAAAATAACTTTTTTTACTTCATTAAATATATCCTCTAATTATTGAGTTTTTTGAAAAGTAGGTATTGTAAAAAAAAAAGTAAGTATATAGAAAAATATTTTGAAATTTGGGTATACGCGCTAATGTGGGTAGCGCATTTTTTCAATAGGTATTACTCAGGGTAGCGCTTTTAGAATAAGTGCTACTCAAGGTAGCGCCTATTCCAATTCTTTTTTTTTGAATGTTTAATTAAAAATAAAATTATGTATATATTAAAAATTTTATAATAAGTAAATATTTTAATTATGATTCAAACGATGCAAAAAAAATATTAAATTTGGATTTACGGATTGACTGTACCATTTACCGTAAGTTGAGATATGAAAATTTAAATTAAAAAATTATAACTCATACAATGTAATCCAGTATAAATGGTAATAACTTTTAACCACCTAGAATATTTCATACAACTCTGCTATTGTTAAATATAAATAAACATTTTCTAAACTATATTAATTAATTAATGTAAAAATTGGTCAAACGAGTCCAACCAAAGAGAGATCCATGACAAAGACAGTTTTGCCTGGAGCTGGACACTTGCTAGCCGCCATAAGATCCAAAAGCAAGACACTAATAATTAATTAAAGTGATAATTTAATATTTCTTAATTATGTATTGTTATTATAATTATTCTTCGAAATTTTATTGGGAGTGGAGAGGACAACAGTGTACCTCCTTTTATTATATATATATGGTGCGGGCATGTGTGGTGTGGTGGGACCGTGGGACGAAAAAGTAACTCTTTTGTTTGTTATTTTATTCTTCTTTTATTTCTTATTTTCCTGAAAAATCGATAAATAATTTTCATATCAACAAAAAAACAAATTACTGCTTTCGGATTATGAAAATTTAGATGATATTTTTTAGGGTATATAATGAGTTTCATATATTTAAAATATTGTAATTTATTAGAAACAAGTGTTATTAGAAGTCGTCCCAACTCTTAAGTGGGGATAAAATAAGATCATGCACACCTTGGCAAATATGATACAGATTATTTGACCAATTTGAAGATATAGTTACATATTATTATCTTACATAAATTGTCAATTTAATTACCAAAAAACAAACCGAACTTTGATGAAAATACAAAAAACAAACCAAATTTTATTTTTATAAAAAAAAAAAATTTAACTTAGTAATCAACAAACTTATTTAAAATTGCAGTTATGTTTGTGCGAATTTTTGCTAATTTGAACAAAGTGATTTATCAGATTTCATCTAATTCCATTTATAATGTTATTACACTTATAATTAGACAAATCACTCTGTTCAAATTAGAAAAAACCGTCCAAACATAATGACAATTTTAGGTAGTTTTGTTGATGACTAAATTTATTAAGTTTGGTTTGTTGTTTTTAAATAAAAAGTTCAATTTATTATTTGTATTTTTATAAAAGTTCGGTTTGCTTTTTTATAATTAATCATATATATATATATATATGACAAAATCTTTCTTTCATTCTTATATTTTTGTAGGAAATTCATATTTGAAGTGACCACCCCAACTACACCCAAATTCAATGAAGGAGAACAGCTCCTTTGTCTATGGAAAAACTAATGGTCGTCCCAAATTCACAATCCCTAAGTCTGCTAAAGATTCACTTTTTCAAGGCTATAAATAATGGGTTAGGGCGGGTTGAACAACTCAAACTCATTACAAGAAAAACCTTTACTTCCATCACCTTCTCTGTCAAACCAGTTGCACCCAACTATCATCAATGGCAGTCATTCACAAAAACACCATCCCCCTTCTTGCTCTGCTCTTTGTCCTCCTCGTAGCTGCTTCAACCATTGATGGAAGACAAATCAAGTCAAGACAGAGTAACAGAACGTTGGCCTCCACTGATACCACCCGAAACCCCGCAAAACTAGAAGAATCAAAGACGATGAACGAGGACGATTTCCGCCCAACAACCCCTGGAAACAGCCCTGGAGTAGGCCATTCATTTCAAGGACTAAACAAGACTCCTCAGCACAACACCAACAGTGAATACGCGCAGTACACTACTGGTTCGGTTAGTGACTTCAGGCCGACGGGGTCGAGTCAAAGTCCTGGGGTTGGCCACACGGTCGAGGATGACTCGGTGAAGACAAAAGTTTAAGTGGCTTTCATAACCCTAGCTAGTTAGACAAGTAATTATTCTGCACGATATATATATATATATAGGTAAGAATAATATGTTTTTTATAAATGGGTTCAGTAAATTAGTGTTGTGTGTGAAGTCAATAGTGTCGATTTGTTTACATGTAATCAGTAGTATTCAGTTAAGCTCAACTGCATGCATGTTTTTTTTATTCTAAATAGAAGAAGGTTAACGCAGCTTGCATTTGCATGAGGGTTTTGAAAACACGTATTAAAATTTTAACTATGTCACGAAGATTTGAACATGTGCACGGTAATAGTATATTATTATATATACTATTAAAGTTAATATAATGTTTTCTCAACTCCAAAATTTTTCTCGAGTGCAATACCAATGGTGGAGTTTAAATTAAATTTTAAAAATAAAAAGAAACGCTCACAATTTTTTAAAGAAGGAATCTTCATAGTTTTGTATTGGAATAATTGCCTTATTGGAGTAAGCCGCGGTCTCCCCCCGTGTTTCTCTTTGTCTAGATATAAGTATGTACAACAATAATATAGTAATCATGATGAAAGACAAAGGAATCGTTGGTGTTGTTTTAAAAAAAATATTATTATCAGAGAAAAGAGGAAGAATAATAGTGATGTTGAGAGCTAGCTTTGATTTCCCAATTAATACCATCGTTTATGTATACTAGACTCTGGTACTTACGTACACGTTATTATTGTTGTTTACGCGTGAGGTATTACGAAGACATGATCGGTATGACTCTTAGCATAATACAATAATTTAAACAAAACTAAACAATTGATTAAAAATATTTATTGAGATTTAAATACTTACGTACACGTTATTATTGTTGTTTGCGCGTGAGGTATTACAAAGACATGATCGGTATGACACTTCGCATAATACAATAATTTAAACAAAACTAAACTAAACAATTGATTAAAAGTATTTATTGAGATTTAAATGTAAACTTAAATTACATTATATAATATTATATGTATTTTTTATATAAAAAATCAATCTAAAAATCTGGTTGTAAATATGAATACAAAGTAAAGTTACAGCACATAGTACGTTCATATGCATGATTATTTTCTTTATAGTTGCAGCAGATGCATGCTAATCTGAAACGAAACGTATTATTAACACTTCATTAATTGCACGTAATCGTTGAAACTTAAATTTAATACTTAGTATTAATTCAATACATTACTAACCTCCATTAGACTAATGACTAAAGTAATTTGTGATCTATAAAGAGTTGAATAAAATTTGAATCCATTGGAGACATCATTTTAGAAAGATTTTAACATTTACCCTTTCAGTCTAAAATTGTGAAAATAATATTTTATAAAAACCCTAATATATTAGACCAAGATCCGACTTATTAACCGTATATTTTTTATGGACTGAACTATCAGTGTATGTGTTGGTAGCAGTTAGCACTAAATATTTTGTGATTATTAAGTTTGAGAAACGAGTTTCCGTAAAGGGTAAGAAGAGCTTTTGCGTTGTAGGAGAAGCGTCCAATGCGCAGCCTTGGGTGTTTAAATAACTAAGACCTTTTTTCTACATGGAGTATGGACCATCCACAGTGGAGTAATAAAGTGATAAGTCCACCACCAATGTTAGTTTCATCAAAAAGTGTCTTCAACAATAGAAGAACGTCTAATCACTAATTGTGTTGGCCAAAAAAAAAAAAATCACTAATTGTGTTAATTAATTATAATTCTCTAAATATATAGAACATATTTTTTTTTTTTTAATTCTATATAAATGTATTTTCTTTGTGGGTATAGAGAAATTGCTAATTGAACTTCTTTTCGGAATAAATTATTAGTTGATGTTACAAAAATTTATAATTTGTTATTAAAAGTTGATGGAGACATGCACGTGTCTGTCACGTGTTAGTTAGCAAACCCCAAATATTTTTCTAAGTTTAGCAAACAAATGGTTTCTACCCTCAAAGTTCAACTAACAGATTGTCCGTACATGCAAAGTTATGTTAAGATTACTTAAAAGTATATCAAATGTCTTCATTCACAAGTTCGGAATTTTGAAACAGTTGGTTAAGGCGTACGTCTTAAGTCTCACATAGTATTAGACCGCGCAGATTCAAATCCGAGCGACACTAAGAATAATGATACTCTCATTAAAAAAAACTGAGGTCGGGCTATAACCCCGATGTTCATAAACAACATGAGTTCCCCTTTTAAGTGCTTATTTTTGGTATAGATCTGGACTATAACTCTATGCGTGTGTTCAGTTGTCGTTGTTATCCTCTTCGTTTGTCAAATCCGCCTCACAAATTGGCTCCTAAAGCATTAGCATGCGTTTTTATCGGGTATGCGACTAGTATGAAGGGATATTGTTGTCTTGATCAAGCCACCGACCATGTATACACCAAATGTCATGTCCAGTTCAATTAGCAAATTGTACATACCTACAAAATTCAGCTAGCAAATTGCAAATTTCTCTAAAATTTAGTTAGCAAATTGCCCAAAAAATATAGTAATATAATAAACGAAATGCAAGTTTATGATACAATTTAACAATAAATTAAACAGATTTATCAAATTGCAACTTTATGTAAACTCAACTAACAATTTATTCATGAAAAACGTTTAACTAACAGATAGTTCAAACAAAAATTAAATTGTTCATGCAGCTACCAATTTATTACTTAACCCTAAATTTTAATATAATTATTCAGATCGAACGACAAATTACCTCATAGTTTAACAATATTTAATAATTTCTCGTAGCTTACCAACATATATACCCTGGTAGTAGGGTTACAACTGGACAAGTCAACTCTCTCGCTAGATTTCTTCAAACCCTAGCTATCGAGGATCATATGAAGACTCCATTAAATTGAAACATCATTATTTACATACGAGATTATTTTAAGCTATAAACTAATTATATTGGACACATTCAGCGAGTTCATATAACACATGTATTTTAAAATATGTATAAATTATTTCATATTTACTTAATGTTTAATTATGAACTTTTTCAAAAAGTGGTTATTTTAGAAAAAAATTTGAAAAAATATATATGTAAAAAAAGTATTTAGCAAAATGTGCATCTGCGCAGGTGGAGGTAGTAGCGATTTGTACAGATTTAGCAAAAGTATTTTGAAAAAAATCTTTAAAAAAATTTAAAAAATTACAGTAAGTAGATATTTTAATTTCGATTCAAATGATGCAAAAAACATTAAATTTGGACCTACGGATTGACTGTAGACTCTGCTGTAAGTTGAGATATGAAAATTTGACTTAAAAAAATATAATTCATACCCTGTAAGTCCAAACTGGCCACGGTGAACGTCATTTATGTCATAATTCAATTATCTACCTAGAGTAATTTTTTTAATTTTTTTTGAGTAAGTACATAATTAAATTTCTCACCTAATGCATTTGATTATTTCGGTCAAATTTTAAGACAATCGATGTTAGGTTACAAAATCATTGTATTTCCAATCAAAAAAATTACTCTAGGTAGATAATTGAATTACGACATAAATGACGTTCACCGTGGTCAGTTTGGACTTACAGGGTATGAATTATATTTTTTTAAGTCAAATTTTCATATCTCAACTTATGGCAGAGCCTACAGTCAATCCGTAAGTCCAAATTTAATGTTTTTTGCATCATTTGAATCGAAATTAAAATATCTACTTACTGTAATTTTTTAAATATTTTTAAGATTTTTTTGAAAAAAAAAAGTAAAAAATAAAAAAATCGCTACTACACTACTTGCGCATATGCACATTTTTTAAATATTTTTTAAATATTTTTTCAATTTTTTTTCAATTTTTTTTTCTAAAATAACTACTTTTTGAAAAAGTTCTTTAATTATTCGTGTGTTTGTTACAATAACAAAATGTCAATCATATGTCACATAACAAGTTGCATTGTTTTTTGTCTGTCCAATATTATAATTAAATGTCTTTATGTGTCTATCTGTCTCTGCACTTTCGTTTATTCTCAATATTGTCTCTGCACATATATATGTGTTCGAGGTATATAATGTTTTAAGTAGCATCTTTGGTTTATTTAGGAAGATGTTCGATGATTCAACAAACACGAATATATATAGGTGGCTAGAAAGAACACGATATGCTTCTAGATAACGATATACCAATGCATGTCATTCAGTAGACACGAAAAAGGAAAAATGTTTTTAATTGTAATATATAAAAAAGTCTAATTGTGGCTTTATTTTAATATATTCTGTTATTTGTAATTTTTAAAACAAATTATATTAAGTTTGAATGAAAAATTTATCAAAATAGAAAAACTGAGAGTAAAATAAAATAAAAATTCTCTAATGATTTTTTTTGTAAAAATATATTATTTTGTTTAATTAAAACAAGGCTTTGACCTTTGGAGAACGTTGGATTCATCCAGATGTTCGTACTGGGATGAGTTCATTATTTTTTTTATGTATGTTTTAAACAAAAATAGTTCAACCTAGGGAGTGATTTATTATTTAAGTGTAACTAAACTCCGCTAAGCGCGTGCACGTTGTTGTCGTTTTTCTTGCGTGAGGTGTTAGAAAGGCATAATCAACCTAATTTCTAGGATAATATAAAATTAAGCACCTGAGTAAAAATATTAGTGAAAATGTAAGACTAAACTTAAATTACCTAATATAATGAAATAACATTAATTTTGTTTTAAGTATTTTTTAAAAATTGCTCGACATCCATAAGCAAAAACCACTACTAAAGAGGCTCCCGAATGCTCGAGCAATTTTTAAAAAATATTCAAAACAAAATTAATCTTATTTCATTATATTATGTAATTTAAGTTTAGTCTTACAATTCCACTAATATTTTTACTCAAGTGTTTAATTTTTGTATTATTCTAGGAATCAGGTCGATCATGTCCTTCTAACACCTCACGCAAGAAATATGACGACAACGTGCACGCGTTATGCGCGTGCCAGAGTTTAGTATATCCAATAGGAAAATACACTTAAGTGAATTCTAGAACTTCCATTTTAATTTTATTTTAGAATGCATTCAATATAAGACGTACACTCATAAGTTATAATTTGTCAATGAATGCATTCAATGTACTCTTAAGATATTTTAACACCTCGCGCACGATAAATATTTATCATATTTGTTTCTAAGAATATGATTAAAAAAATATATGTCGATATTTGGACAAAATTGACCTTGCACCTTGTTTATATTCAGGAGGTAAATGCGCTCTCTCGAGACCTTTCTCTAAGTATTTTACTTCTGACATCCAACCAACCTTTCTTTGAGTATTTCTCCCGACGTCCGACATTTCTTTGAGTATTATACTCCCAACATCCGACCTTTCTTTGAGTATTATATTCCTGATATCCGACATTTCTTTGAGTATTATACTCATGACATCCTGCCTTTCTTTGAGTATTATACTCCCGACATCCCGAGAATTTGAACCTGGGCGTTGTTACTATCTATGATTTAAGACGTACGCCTTAACCAACTGTTTCATAAGTCTGAATATGCCAGTGATGACATTCAATATACTCTTAAGATATCTTAACAATCTCACTACCATGTCTATGAAACGACGATTACCAAAAACCTACTGTGACAACATCAGTAAATTACCAGTAAAATTTGCATAAAAAAATAAAAGTAGATATTTGATTAACTTGTTCCTTATTTTTTATTTAGATATTTTCAGAGTTATTGTTTACTTTAATATTTTCAGAGTTCATAAAGTAGGATTAATTAAGTATATTCATATTTTAATTTTAAATCTATTTGGAATGTAGGATTAAGTAAAGAAATACTCATATAATCTAAATTTGACAAATCCTAAAAATATTTTGTAAAAATAATAAATAATAAACCCGGAAAATTAATATTGATTTTTATATTTCTGTATTTCGCAAAATATTATTTCAACACATCACCAGGTTATTTTAATTTTGTAGTAAAATATTTATGTTTTTTTTTCTCGACATAGAATACCAAAATATTAGTTTGGAATAATAACATATGAACAACTTTTGGCAAAAAATTTAAAATAACGATGACAGATGTTTTAGAATCACCTATGCATTTATATTAATAATATTAAAAAAATCTAGAAGTTATTTTTTTTACATTTTAATAATCTCATTATTTGAAAATACTCTATAATAGATAATTATCATTATACAAAATGTATACATCAATCAAATATCTCCTTTCAATTTAGTTTTAAATTTTCAAATTTGATTATATTTTTGTATTTATTGTTTCACGCAATAGATTATGTATATTAAACATATAAATATACATTAATTTTGATCGATTTTAATTATGTTTGATTTTATATATGAAATGTATTTTTATAACGACAATGCTCACAATTCAAAAAATATACAACTTCTTGGAAAGAATAGATAATGTTTTGAAGAATTTTTTTTATATATAATTGTAGAAACATTAAAAAGTCGTAATTACCACAAAAAAATGACGACTTGAGATAATAATATACAATTATTATTATTATGTAAAACTGTAAAGTTATATAAAATAACATATATAATAATGATTGAATCAGTGATTTCACTGTTAATTATAAAATAACATATATAAAAAACTCTACATACGATACAAAAAATTCTAAATAATAATTTAAACAGTGATTTCACTGTTTAAACAGTACAATAACTGTTTAAATCACTATTTAGAATTTTTTGTATTGTATGTAGAATTTTTTACGTATAGTATTATACAGTCAGTCTAAAAGTAAAAAAATTAACGCATAGTTAGCGTCATTTAATTCGTAATTAAATTATCTACGCACTGTAATATTTTTTATTTTTTTTGAGCAAGTACATAATTAAATTTATTACCTAATGCATTTAATTATTTCGGTTAAATTATAAAACAAACGATGATAAGGTAAAATATAATTGTATTTCTAATCAAAAAAATTACCATAGGTAGATAATTGAATTACGACATAAATGACGTTAACCGTGGTGAGTTTGGACTTACAGGGTATGAGTTATATTTTTTTAAGTCAATTTGTCATATCTCAACTTACGGCATAGCGTACAGTCAATCCATAAATTTAAATTTAATATTTTTTGCATAATTTGAATCGCAATTAAAATATCTAATTACAATAATTTTGACGCTACCCAGGGTAGAGCCTTTTAATTTTTAATTTTTTTATTATTATTATTTTGACGACTCGATGTTTAATTAAAAAATAAATTATGTATCTATTAAAAAAATTATAGTAAGTAAATATTTTAATTGTGATTCAAATTATTCAAAAAATATTAAATTTGGACTTACGGATTGACTGTACTCTCTACCATAAGTTTAGATATGAAAATCTGACTTAAAAAAAATATAACTCGGAGTTTGTAATCCAAACTCAACATGATTAACGACATTTATGGGAAAATTAATTTATCTACGTAATATATTTTTTTTTGGTTTTTTTATTAGATATATATTTAATTTTTTAACCTAACATTGTTTGTCCTATAATTAAACGAGAATGATAAAATGAATTAGGTGATAAATTTAATCCATTTAATTTTCTATTTTCTATTATTATTTCGACGACTTGGTGTTTAATTAAAAATTAAATTATGTATCTATTTAAAAAAATTTAAAAATATTATAGTAAGTAGATATTTTAATTGCGATACAAATTATTCAAAAAAATATTAAATGTGAATTTACAGATTGACTGTACACTCTACCGTAAGTTGAGATATGAAAATTTGACTTAAAAAAACATAACTCGAACTTTGTAAGTCCAAACTCAACATGATTAACGACATTTATGGGGAAATTAAATTATCTACGTAATATTATTTTTTTTGTTTTTTTTATTAGATATATATTTAATTTTTTAACCTAATATTATTTGTCTTATAATTTAACGAGAATGATAAAATGAATTAGGTGATAAATTTAATCCATTTAATTTTCTATTTTTTTTTTATTATTTCGACGACTTAGTGTTTAATTAAAAATTAAATTATGTATCTATTTAAAAAAATTTAAAACAATTATAGTAAGTAGATATTTTAATTGTGATTCAAATGATTCAAAAAAATATTAAATTTGAACTTACAGACTGACTGTACACTTTACCGTAAGTTGAGATATGAAAATTTAACTTTATAAAATATAACTCAGACCCTGAGAGTCCAAACTCAACACGGTTAACGACATTTATGGCGAAATTCAATTATCTGCCTACTCTAATTGTTTTGGATTTTTTTAATTAGATATATATTTAATTTTTAACCTAACATCGTTTGTCCTATAATTTAACCATAATGATAAAATGAATTAGGTGATAAATTTAATCAATTTAATTTTTTAATTTTTTATTATTTCGACGACTCAGTGTTTAATTAAAAATTAAATTATGTATCTATTTAAAAAAATTACAATAGATATTTTAATTATGATTCAAATGATTCAAAAATATATTAAATTTGAACTTACAGATTAACTGTATACTCTACCGTAAGTTGAGATATGAAATTTTAATTAAAAAAAGAGAATTCAGACCCTGAGAGTCTAAACTCAACACGATTAACGACATTTATGGAGAAATTCAATTATGTGCCTACTCTAATTGTTTTGGATTTTTTGATTAGATATATATTTAATTTTTTAACCTAACATCGTTTGTCCTATAATTTGATCGGAATGATAAAATGAGTTAGGTGATAAATTTAATTATACTTACTCCAAAAAAAATTACATTACGTAGATAATTTAATTACAACATAAATGACGCTTACTAGGTGATAATTTTTTATTTTCGGATTGACTATATAATACGACAGATAAAAAAACTATACATACATATATATATATATAAAGAAAAATATATGTATATGTATGTATGTTTTTTTATCGCTTGTATTATACGGCCAGTTCGAGAGTCAAAAATTAACGCATAGTAAACGTCATTTATGCCGTGATTAAATTATCTACGCACTGTAATGTTTTTTTTTGAGTAAGTATATAATTAAATTTATAACCTAATGCATTTAATTATTCCGGTCAAATTATAGGGCAACTGATGTTATGTTAAAAATATATATAATAAAAAAATCCAAAAACATTAGAGTAGGTAGATAATTGAATTTCGTCATAAATGACGTTAACCCTGTTGAGTTTGGACTTTCATGATCTCAGTTATTTTATTTTAAGTCAAATTTCCATATATCAATTTACGGAATGTTGTCATTGTGAAAATCTTTTAATTATAATAAAGAACTGAAAATGTTAACTCTTATACAAGGAGATCGCAGACTAAGAATATTCTACTATATAAAGTACAAAGATTAAGGAAAAACGTATTTGAAAAAGTCATATTATTTTATTTTTATTCTGAAAATATTTTTAAAAAATGGGGGAAATTATTTGAAATAATCTTACCATATTAAAAAAAATATTGAAAACAAAAGCAAAGAGAAATATTTTTCCAAGAAAAACAATTTTTTAGTTTTCTTTTCAAAGAAACAAATCATTTTTTCGTTTGTAAAAAATAATATTTTATAGTTTTTTTTGTATAAAATGAATTTTTATTTTGTTCCGTTTTATTTTTTTAATCTATTTTACTGTTATTTTTTAGAATAAAACACTTGATATTGTTTAAAGGTTAAATTTATTAAATTCACAATTTTTTTTGCTTCCAATTCAAATGAAGGTAAAAATATTAAATCGATTTGTTATAATAGTACAAGGATAAATCGTGATTTTTCTAAAAAATTAAGGTATGTGTCATCCAACGTCCTCAAGGAAATAATTAATGCACTTGTTGGTAGAAAGTAATGCACTTACTTACCCCGTGCTATGCTCAATTTTTTTAAAAATTTAAAATGTACAATAAATTCATATTCTTTTCACAATAAAGAAAGGGAACGAGGAAGAAAAATAATAATATAAAAACACATTTGCGGTATATATAAACAAATTAAATGGACAACCTAGCAATTTATTTTGAATTAAATAACCTAGGTTGAAAGAATGTTTTTAATATCACCAGATAATCTTTTTTCAAAAAATAAATAAATTTAGAACCATGATATTATTTTTTATCAACTCAACAACCACATTAAGTCTTGGCCAAAAAAAAAAAAAAATAAACATTAAAAGAGAAAAAGCAAAAAGGAATTGACCGAAATATTAATAGGGGCCGTGCAATAAAGTATATAAAGATAAATAGGAAAATCAATTATATATGGGAAAATTCCAAATAAAAGAGATGTTAGAAATGTTCAAAAAAAATATTGATATTTACATATCAACACCATGGGAGAAGGGACGTTTTACATACTGAAAAATGATTTTTTAACGGCTGAAAAATGTAGCCGTTAAATTAAGTTGAGTCGTGACATGAAACGTCAGGGCAATTATCACGGCTCAATATATGTTGAGCCGTGATAATTTCCGGCTCATATCGAAAGTGCCGTCAAAATAATTATTGATGCACTTTTGGTTGGCTAGTTAAAAACATATATATATTTTTAATAGTTTTCCCCCTCCCCCCTCCCCCGACGAACCCATCCTTCCCCCGGCCTTGACCTACGTTTGACCTCCTGCAGCTCCCCACTCCGGCAGACTTTAGCTTCGCTGGAACAGAGGCTCCGGCGGCCTCCATATACAGATTGGTGAATTTGGCTGCCAGATCCTTGGCGTCTCCGTGCCCGCCGTGCGAAATCTCCTCCATATCCAAGGAAACCTCCCTACACACACTCTGGTTATTCCGTCCGCTCTCCCCGTCCACAATCTTTGTTAGCGTCTCGTCGGAGAACGAGTAGTTGAACTCCACGCCGCCAGAACTCTTAGCCAATCTCGTCCACAATCTTTGCTCAATCTCGTTGGAGCCACTCTTAGCCCCACCCCGCCAGAACTCCACGCTCGGCTCTCTCAAAAGGACGGGTTCACGGGGTGTCTTGGGGAAGTCGTCATTGATGTCAAGGTGGAGGTCGTCGGAGAGAATGGAGAGAATGTGGTGATGTCTTGGTTAAAGTCTTAAATGAAGAAAATTGAAGAAGAGGGAAGAATAGGATGGGAAACCGAATTTTTTTGGATTTTTTTTAACGACTCAACAGTGATTCAGCCGTGAAAAATAATAAAAATATATTAATTACTTTAAACAAATGATGACTCAAACAAAAGGAGTCGCCAAAACTATTTTAATTTATTTTTACGGCTCAATAGTGATTGAGTCGTGAAAAATAATGAAAAGAAAAAAAAAATTCATTTAAAAAAAAAGAGCCGTGAAAAATAATTTAATTTTCTTTTATTTCGTCGCTCTGACGTTTGAGCCGCGATTTTTGTTTTTTATAAAATGACGGCTCAATAGTATTTGAGTCGTGAATAATCAGATAAATAAATTATTCATGACTCAATAGTATTTCAGTCGTCCCGTTGAGCCGTTATTTCACCATTCTCCCGTAGTGCAAGTTAGAGAGTTTTCACATTGTTTTCATATTCTATCCTGCCTTATTTATAAAATTTTATTATCATGTATCTATTACAATTTAATCCAAATAACTATAATTATTAAAAAAATAATAATTATCTATTTACTAACTGCATTTTAATGGTACATACAATTTACTACCCTATTATTTCTTAACAAATTGCTAGTTTAAACTTCATATAAAGTTGTAATTAACCATCTTTATTTAATTTGTTATCTAGAAGTGTCAAACACATGCTCAGATCTCTCATATGTTAGCTAGCAAAATGCGTTTTTTTTTTCTTTCAAATTTCAATTAGGAAAATGCAGTTTTTAACCAAATTAAGCCAACAAAATTTAATTTTCTCAAAAAATCATTAAGAAAAATAAAATATATATATATATTAAAGTAATGAATAAAGTGCAAATTTTCATCACGGTTTAACCAAGAGCTAGCAAATTATAACTTTACGAACAATTAACTATTGTTTTACAAAATGTTCAAATCTTGCAAAATTTTGAGGTCATCATTGATTCAACTAGCAAACACTAGAAGGAGTGAGAAAAACAAACTAATATTCGCATTAGATAACCACAAAAGGAAAAATGAAATTGCGTCTGCATAACTGAGTTTCACACCCTACAATTTGTCTTTTACATTTTATTAATGCGGATTGCTATATGATGTGTTAAACCAGTGTTATTAAAACTGAACTGACTCCTGAACCGGTGAGAGGGCCGGTTCCCGGTTCGATCGGTCCAACCCGGTCAGATCCGGTTCGGCGTACGGTTCACTGTTCACAAGCAAAAAACAAACAAACTGAAAATACAATTACAAACTATATAGTCTCAAACACACACATAATTACCTCAAACTACATAGTCTCAAACACACACAAACTATATAATCTAATTAAAATATACACATTATTCTCAAACACAATATAACACAACATAATAACCTCACACTTTGAACATACATAAGACAATATTCTTAAACTCAAACACAATAGGTCTAAACATAACTTTTAAACCGAAAAAGTTGTTCGGTCGAACTGAAGAAATCGGTTTAAACCGAAGATAACCACCCTCCAAAAAACTAGAATCGGAAATCGTCCGATTTTTAAAAAATCGACCGGTCCAATCTGGTTCAAATACTATTCATATGCATTTCAGTCTTTTAGCTGAACCAAATCGGACAGAGGCCCGGTTTCCGATCAGACCGCCGGTCCGATCCGGTTCTGATAACTCTGTTAAACTCTATTTTTGAACGGTGAATATAATGTTTTTGGAGAAAAAAACATTAGCAAAAAGATATTTAATTCTTTAATTTATATTAATCTAATTTATTGTTGGCCAAAAACAAATCTAATTTATTTAATAATTATAGAAAAAGCACGGAATCAAATAAGAATTGGAGATTGATTCCCTCAAGGCTCAAACCTCCCCAAGTTGAGGGAGAATCTTGTCTAGTACTGCACACTACCCATTAATTTTATAGACTCAAAAAGGGAATCTCAATCTCCCTTTGGTGGGCTATTCACGTTATATATTACCATAAAGATACTTTAATATTTTTGGTAATCGAAAGATTATATATAATTTGGCCAAAAAAAAAAAAAGATTATATATAATAATTAGGCTGGATTTTTATTAATAAAATATGCATTTTAATTAGGTCATTGATATACCTCGAAAGGCATTAACATCAAATATACTTAATTAAAAGTTTATATATAAATTATTCGTGTTTTTGCTTCCTTAAATTAAGAGCTTAAAATGTGGTTAAAATAGTTATATATATATAATGAACATAAGATAGTGGTGTAATTGCATAGCAACCGTCCAAATAAACAGATGGCAAACGAAAGGTTTGGGTCAGTGGAGAACGGTAGTGGGATGGTTCATGGCATAGTGCTCTCACATTTGCTAAGTTTGCTAATTTCTTTTATTTGCTTTTTAAAGAACAATGGTCAAATAGACAAAAGGGGGAAATGGGTGCTTTAATCAAAGAATTCTTTTAATTAATTAATTAATAATAGTACTTGGTAAATAATATTTATTCATAAAAATGTATTTTTATTCTTTGTACAATTTTACTATATTTAATGGTTAAAAAAAAAAGTGGGAAAGGCTTCCCTTCCGAGTTGGAGCCTAGGTTAATGCTTAAAGACAAAGGGGAATCATACTTTTCATGCATGGATCTTCTAAAGTCATGTGACCCAAACTAATTTGTGTACAATTTATATATACTTCGATTTTTTTTTTAATGTTAATTCTTTAGGATGATCTGTCTTTAGATGCTTTAAGAAGTGACTAATTAGTGAGAAAATTACGTAAATTATCACACACTGCCCTTTAATTGTAAAAATAAATAAAAAATAATAATTTACTAAGGTAGTATTTACTGTGCTAATTATTATCTCCAAAGTATAAATACATTTATAGAAAACTAAATAAATCAAATCCCAAATTAGTAATACTTTCGGTTCATTGCATTCGGATCCGATTATCACATAATATCACTTCAAGGTTATTTACGATATGAGATTCTTTAATTAAGTGCACTCACGATAAAGTTGTGATATTAATTTGATTATATTGAATATTTCTTGAATAAGTATCATTTAATAGTTTTTAAAAATTAATTAATTACTTTAATTTTAAAAAATTATCAACTGTGCATTATGATTTATAAAATATAATATTTGAATTCATAGATGATGTTTACTTAATAACTATCTCAAATGTGGATGTTTAGCTTATTAACAAAAACATGATAATATTATGTAAACAAATGAAAAACTTCGTATCGGGTTTATATTTATACTTGTCGGGTTGGTAAAGTTTTGGCAAATAAATACTATAATGGCAAATAACGTCCATTTGGCGGATAGTTTTTGTAATACGGTTTGGAATAGAATACCAAGATTCGCAAACCATTGTGCAGACTGGATAGCGAAACAGGCATTGGGGGATGGAATCCTCATGTGACACGGAGTTGTACAGGGGTCCCACCCAACCCCATTTTTGATAGTGCAATATACGAAATTTATACGGTCAAACAAAAAAAATAAGTGGAACAATAAATTTAGCAATGCAATTCGATAATATGCACACATGCACGTGCGATTCACCCTGATATCCTTACATGTGAGTCAATACATATACAATGTCCATTGGCCCTTGGGAACTTGAAAAATCAATAGCAGCTTGAATAGTTTTCTATATCGTACCAAACATAGCTGACCAATAAGAATTTTTCTCTACTACCTATCGCACACACTTTGATGGAATCTTTGACACATAAATTAATAAAATCAAGGACAACTATAAATTATTTAAAAGAATCCCAATCAAATATTTAATTTTAGTCCTTTCCATCCCCTAGACACTATAAATACACCCTAATTTCTTCAAAACCTATCAATTCAAACTACACATCTTCTAGCTATCCCAATATGGCAAGAACTAGAACCCTCACTATCGGTGTTTGGTGTCTGCTCCTGCTCATAGTTCTTTCCCATGGCATTAGCTATGTCCAAGGAAGGAACTTGAAGGGAAATCATGACCCGAACCAAAATGTGGGGAGTGCTCTAAGCAATACCGTCAAGGCGGGAGCTCAGGGTGGTGCAGCTGCCGTGCAACAAGGGGTGAGTAAGGAAGGAGAAGGAGCAGTTGATGATTTTAGACCCACAACGCCCGGTCGTAGCCCTGGAGTCGGACATTCTATCAACAATTAGTTGCATTTTTTTCATGCTTTCGGATGTATGGAACCATTTATTTGTATTGTTGTTATTGCACTATTCGATACCAACCTTTTATGTTCATGTAGGGTTGCAGGCTATGCACTATTACAGACTGATTATTTTTCACTTGATTTGATTTTGGTCTACCTAATTAACTTGGGTGCCAAGAGAAATGAAGGTAAACAAGTTTAGTATGTAAGAAATAGCGTATTTCTAAAGTTTAGTATGCAAGAATGTAACTTATTGAAAGTAGAATGTATTTGTGGAGTGAATCAATTATGTTTTTAGGGTTTATTATTTTAAATATTACATTAGATCTAGGGTTAAATACCAAGTAGCTACCTGAACTTTGGACGTTTTGCAACGAGCTATCCGAACTTTGAAAATTAAAACGGGCTACCTCAACTTTGAAGAAGTTGCAAATAGCTACATCCGTCCAATTTCTAACGACTTTCCAACGACATTTGACGGAGGTAGCTATTTGCACCTTCTTCAAAGGTGAGGTAGCCCGTTTTGAATTTTCGGGTAGCTCGTTGCAAAACGTCCAAAGTTCAGGTAGTTATTTGATAATTAACCCTTAGATCTATATATTCATGCATGTTAAATCCTGACATATTTGAAGAAACTAGTTCTTTGGTTAATATATGTTTTTTTTCCAAAGATTGTCAACCGAGTAAATAATATCTAGCTATCACATATGTAATGTAAACGAATGTACCATTAAATTATGTTATTTTGTTAAATGACCTAATTTTGTAGTGAATATGTATTTCCCTCTATTAAGTTTACGTGAAATGTTTACACGTGCGTTTTTGTAATAAGCTCATTTACCCATTTTACCCCTGCCTCCGTCATCATCCATGTAGAAAACATCTGGTCACGGCTACAGACAGATATACAAAAAGAATACATATTCGTCTCGATATGGAATTTAACAAAAATAATATGAATTTTTATAGTAAGATAAATACAATGTCATTACAGTCTAACAACCATGAACAAATCTTAACCTGGAGAGACAAATAAGTGTTTATTATTATTAGATTCATCATCAATTTGAGTGAAAGATTCAGTTACGAGGATAAACATACATCACAGAATTACAGTAGTTCTTGTTGTTTGTTCTTCCCTTCCACTGTCGCACTGGTTTAGATCTGCAGAACTCTGTAAGCTTACTTCTATAACTGCGGTATCTCTGACGACCTTTGTTCAAACACTTATAAGAGAATTTATCCAGGAATCGATCCTCTGTGGAAACCTCTTTAAACTTCATCTTCTCCGCTCATGAAAACCTAACAAATACCTGCAACTTACCAAACGTAAACGTGTACAAGGAACAACTGATCACCACACAGTATGTAAACGACGTCCTTCATCGTCGAACTGAGAAAACGTTTAAGGAGTTGTAATCTGCAAATCCGTGGAGTAAAAGAGAAGTGGATATATAAGTGCTGAGCGGAGACGTCAAGGTAGGGATTAGGGAGGTTGAGTCTGAACAGACTGATCTACATGATAACAATTGTAGGGTTTCATCGAGGATGAAGAAGAGAGGAGACTCTCTCTCTCTCTCTCTCTCTCTCTCTCTCTCTCTCTCTCTCTCTCTCTCTCTCTCTCTCTCTCTCTCTGTGTAGAAAGAGATCTTCTGAGTTTGGAATTCAAAAGAAAAAGAAAAGGTTCATTGTTCATTTGTAAAAACGGCGCTTGACTAACACGTGAGCACTACGACTAAAATGAACAGTCTCATAAAATATGTTTAAAAAATGGGTAAATTACCCAAAAACGAAAAAAAATTGAAAATTTTGTAATGAACAATTATTTATATTTAAAATATTACTTACCAGTTTAAAAAAAATATGATAAAAAATAACTAAAATAACTTTTTCTCTTATTTTTTTTTCTTTGATTCAAATATGACATCTGATTTCGAATTTATATTTGCACAAATCTTAGTTCGAAAATAGATTTTTAATATGAATATGAAGAACGTGAATAACAAAGGAATAAAAATAAAATGGAATGTTAAAATTACCATTTTAGTGACTATTTAATCACATTTGTCAAGCATAAGTCAAATCTGAGTTCGAAATCATATTTCGGATATGAATATGAAGAACAAAGGAGGAAGAAAGTAAAATGAAAGGGTAAAACGTTATTTTAGTGACCATTTAATCATATTTGTCAAACATAAGTGACTGAATATAACAAGTTTAACCAAAAAACTATATTTTCGAAACATAAGTGATCATTTAGCTACACACAAAAAATATAAATTACCATTTAGTCACATAATACCAATATAAGTGACTATTGTGGCGATTAATTTTAAAAAATAGTAGGGCATAAGTCTAATTTTTCCTTATAAATAAACAGTGATTGTTTGGGAAAAAGAAAAAATATGATGGAGTTGTGTATTGCCCAAATTACTGGTAAACCATTATTTAAATATTAAAAAAATTATCATTTGAGGAATTAATAATACACTATTAATAAACAATCGTTACTTAAGATAACAGAAATTTTAAGCTTTATTAAAGTTGTGGTTGTACAATATAGCACCATAATAAGAATTCATTAAGATTTTTTATAATTATTTTAAAGTTCTAACTTCTAATTAAGTTATCGGAAATGACATGTGTTATATTTAATTTTATTTAATAAAATTAAGATAATAATAGGAACTTTTTCAAAAAGTAGATATATTAGGAAAAGTATTTGAAAAAGTATACCTCGAAAATTTTTTTTTAGCAAACTATGTATACGCGCACCCCGGGGTCGCGCCTATTGGACATAGGCGCACCCCTGGGTGCGCCTATACCAAATAGTTTTTTTTTTTTTTCAAATTTTTCAATAATGACGACTCGATGTTTAATTAAATATAAAATTATATATCTATTCAAAAAAATTTAAAAAAATTATAGTAAGTAGATATTTTAATTACGATTCAAATGATGCAAAAAATATTAAATTTGGATTTACGGATTGCCTGTACGGCATGCCGTAAGTTGAGGTATGAAAATTGTACTTAAAAAATTATAAATCGGACCATGTAACTCCAAACTCAACACGGTTAACGCCATTTAGGTCGTAAATCAATTATCTACGTAGGATAATTTTTTGGATTAAAAATACAGTGATTTTGTAATCCCCCATCGTTTACACCCAAATTTGACTGAAATAAGTAAATGCATTAGGTGAGAAATTTAATTATATACTTACTCAAAAAAAATCAAAAAATTTATCCTACGTAGATAATTGATTTTAACCGTGTTGAGTTTGGAGTTACATGGTCCGAGTTATAATTTTTTAAGTATAATTTTCATACCTCAACTTACGGCATGCCGTACAGGCAATCCGTAAATCTAAATTTAATATTTTTTGCATCATTTGAATCGCAATTAAAATATCTACTTACTATAATTTTTTTAAATTTTTTTGAATAGATATATAATTTTATATTTAATTAAACATCGAGTCATCATTATTGAAAAATTTGAAAAAAACAAAAAAAAACTATTTGGTATAGGCGCACCCAGGGGTGCGCCTATGTCCAATAGGCGCGACCCCGGGGTGCGCGTATACATAGTTTGCTAAAAAAAAAATTTCGATGTATACTTTTTCAAATACTTTTCTTAATATGTCTACTTTTTGAAAAAGATCTAATAATAGAAGTAGGTTCCCTCCAGCAGCGCAGCAGCTTCCCTCCATCGCCACCGCTTTACTGCGTGTGCTTAGAATTAGGTATTTTTTGTAATTTCTGTTAATTTATTTGTATAATAGAATGTGGAGTTTCGGGTATCGGAAGAAGATGGTCCTGAACTGGACTTTTCGAGACCTAAACTCTTGGCCCAATGGGCTCACATTAGAAAAAATAATATTTTGAGACATTTAAATATATGATATATCATCTATTTATCTATCTATCTATCTATCTATATATATATTAAAAATTTAATTATAATGAATTACATCACACATGATAACAAACACTACTCAAAATTCAATATTTTACGACGAAAATATTCTGTTGGTAAAAGGGTAAATTCCCTCGCTAAAACTAAATTTCAACGGCAAGATAATATTTTCGTTGGTAAAAATATAGTCGGTGAATGCCCCGTTGGCAAAGATTTATTGACGAAAATAAGACTATTTAGTCAGCAAAATTTGTATCTGTACCGACGAAAATTCCGTAGGTATATTCATGAATTTTGTTGACCCAAATTGTTTTTTTTTTTAATTTCGTCGGTAAATTTCGTTTTTTATCGACGAAATTATTTTGGTTGTTAAAAAGTATTACCGACGAAATAAGTTCCCGTCAGTAATTATAATTACCGATAAATTCATTTCCTTGCCCAAAACCTTTACGGCAGTATATAATTATTTACCGACGGAAAATACCGTTGGTACAAAACTCGTTTTTTTTTAAAAGCATTACAAATGAATTTATAAATAGAAAACAACACTTATATTATAATATAAAGCAATAGTTATATTATAAATAGAAAATAGCATTTATTTTACAAATCAGTTCACAGTTGTAAGGATGGTTTCTATTGTGTGTTGATTGGGGTTTTGCACTGCTTGAGCTCCCCTTGTGCTTTTCTCAAGTCTTGTCTCAGATCAGTGACTATTTCGTCAGCTTCTTGGAAGCTCTTTAATTTTCTCTTGTTGACTAACCGATGCAATCTCTGTTTCACTATTCTGCAAAATCATAACAAGGTGATTCAACTTCAGTTTAACAAAAGAATAAAACGAAACTATGTAGATGATTCGATTTGCACTGCAATGTGGACCTTGAGGAACTGCTAATTTTCAGTCATAGATCACCAGATTTACCTCTTCAAGAATCCGAAATTTCAAAATGGTATATGACTGACTATATGTGTTGCCAGAATACACAAGGCAATATGAATTTTCCATCTAGCAAGACCCTCTTCAATTAAATAGTAGCATACTGTAATAAAGTTTAAAAAAAGAGCTGAATTTACTTACTATCATCATTGTATTCTCTTAGTTAGACCCTATGAAATCTTAAACCCTTTCCCAAACTAATTAACCACTGTATGAATGAAACAGTATAGAACTTTTTGCTTGCACTATTGGAGCTCCATAAACCAATACACTGAAAACTGAACCTAGCAAGTTTTCATGATTGATCATAGATCAACTTCACCTCTCAACCGGATCCCAATTGCTCAACGGACCTAATATGGATCTTAACACAATAGTAACATATGAAAAAACCTAAATTGCTCAAAGAGACACAAGATTCCTAAATTGAATAAAAATCACTCATCCGACATAAATATTACCATGCGCAAGAACAAATTCAGATCTTCAGAAGTCGAACAGGTCATGTAGACGAAATCCATGAGAAGTCAATTTCACGACAGGTCACGCATACGAAAAAGTGGGAATCTACTCTAATAGCGAGAAGGCAGATAGTATACCATAGAAGAGGTCAAGCTTCCGAGAGAAGAGCTCCCGCCACCGTGAGAAGAGAACGAGCGAAGAAATGATAATGGCAAAGGAAAGGTGAGAACAACATAGAAGATGTGTTAGAACTTAGAAGATCACTACGCGAATAACTTGATATGTGCATTTAGGTTTTTGAATTTTTAGTTCATTAGACAAATTAATCGTAATATGTATTAAATATTTGTTAAAGGTTAACATAAGTGTCGTTTGGTTGATTGTTAAGAAGATTTAACATTTACTGCAAGGTCATGGTTTCAAAATTGGGCAGATACATTTATTTACCGATGAAATATAATTTTTCGTTGGTAAGATTTATTTGTCTTGATTTTTCGCTGGCAAAATTAAATTTTACCGACAAAGTTATATTTTCGTCGGTAATTATTACTTTTACCGATGAAATAAATGTTTGTCGCTAAAAGGTGTATTTTCGCTAAAAGATGTATTTTCAGTGGTGAAACCGTATCACAATCTTCAATTTCGGAGTTTTAAAAGCAATTTCGGAATTTACATTTTTATTATATTATCATATGGTATCTCCATTCACCAACAATTATATTTTTCTAAAATTGGTGAAAACAATTACATTATCATATACTTATTTTAATATTTATTTCATTTATATATTAATATATATTGTTTTAAAAAATAATAATAATCTTTTTTATTATTTGCCACCTTAGTCTAGAAAAATGCTTAAAAGAAAACACAATTTAAGTCTCAATTATTGAGAAAAATTGATCAATCCAAGTTAGAGACTCACTAATTGTGTGCTATATAGAAATACCATAAAAATTTCCAAATATTTTTGTGAGAATAGTATTACATATTTATAAATAAAATTTAGTACTCTCTCTTACAAATTATTATTATTATTATTATTATTATTATAATATAGTCAAGCATCAAGATAGTGTTATCAGAATCAACCGGACTGACGGTCTGGTTCTCTCAAAAAATAGAAATATATAATGAACACGGTCGAATAGTAAAACCGGACATTTTTCGAGGGACCATTTGCTTTTTGAGAATCAACCTGATTGTGCTCATTTGAGATAAAAGTCAAAAGCTCATTTAAGCCTAGATTAGACCCATCTGAAAAGTTTCAATCTTTGTTTTTACAAATTTCAGAACTTCTATTTAATATTACAATTATTTTAGGGATAAATAGCAAGTAGTTACCTGAACTTTGGACGTTTTGCAACGAGCTACCCGAACTTTGAAATATCAAAACGGTCTACCTCAACTTTGAAGAATGTGCAAATAGCTACCTCCGTCCAATTTTCCGTCGGAAAGTCGTTGAAAAGTCGTTGAAAAGTCGTTGGAAAGTCATTGGAAATTGGACGGAGGTAGCTATTTGCACTTTTTTCAAAGTTGAGGTAGCTCGTTTTGAATTTTTAAAGTTTGGGTAGCTCGTTGAAAAATGTCCAAAGTTCAGGTAGCTACTTGCTATTTAACCCATTATTTTATGAATTACAAAAATAATTGAGATTTGTATTATTTAATTTTTGTATCCACCGTACCCCCACGTCCTATTTATTTAACCAATAATTGATGCACTTCCCAACCGTGTGGCTGCTGCATCTCTACAACAGCTAGCTTCCAATCACATTCCTTCCATCACCATATCAATAGATACTCCATGCCATATTGCCATGCATATTATATTATAACAAGGATACTGATAGATCTCCACGGTCAGATCTCATGGGAAACTTAAAAACAAAAATATATGAAAAAAGTAGACGTACATTACTATGCATAAATACATTGTGTATGTATATATTGATGATGATGATGATAATTAAATAACTACAGGAGTGTGACAGCTAAGCCACGATAATCGTACTGTACATCTTGCAAGTAAATGGAAAGGAAAATAAATAATGAAGTTCAGGCAGGCAGTAGCAAGCTGTAATAGATACAGAGAAGTAGTGTTCATAAATTTAAATGCAATGCCACTGCAACTGAACTATACACTGCTGTTGCTGTACACTTACAGAGATCATGTTCTGATTTTAATTCAAAGTCTTCAATGGATTACCAAAAGTACGTATATAAGATTAATTAAGGAGAATATTTGGATTAGCTAGGGTTTGGACGATGATAATCTCACGATAAAAATTATGATAGGTTTATAGTGTTGGATGATATTAGATTAATTTGTATTATAATGTTAAATAATTATATGGCTTACGCTAATGGTCTGTCTGATAATTCAATTTGAAACACACGGATGACAATAAGAAAACAAAGTCGTTCAACTGCAAAAAAGGATGACATCTTTGTACAGAGATACAAGCAGCTGATCGAAACACATGACAAGAATCACTAGAGAGAGAAGCTAACAAGATACATAGAGAGCGACACGATTACAATAAGTTAGTGAACAAGAATTGACAGTTACTGTCAAAAATGGTGCTGCTGCCATGGAGATCGAGATCCATCTCCACCTTACTTCTTCAGCTACTGTCATACGACAACTTACTTGATTTCACATTTTCCTGCAAATTATACGATGTTAGCTACATTTACCCGACAACGTAGTGTAGCTGTCTAGTCTGGACACAGAGATAAAGTACACACGTACCTATCAAATCGTGTTTCATTCGTTATGCATGGCGGCGCCTTGGTCGGCGGCCGCCACACTCGGTGGCAACTTGGGGTCGGATTTCTTGGACGACCCGATGTGGGTTTTCCTCAGACCCAGAAAGCCTTTCCACCTGGTGGGACCCTTGGGAGGCCTGAGGGCTACTCCACCCTCATCTTCGTCGCCGGCGAGGAGCTCCTCCCTCAAGGTGGTGGGTTTCCTCGATCCACCACTGCTGTCCCTGAAGGGCAGCATCTGTCCCTGGAAAAAGAGCTCGTCGGCAGCCATCATGGAGTGGTTTCCGACGGAGAACTCAAAGTCTAGCGACGAAGCAGCTGCGGAGGATGAAGAGTTTCCCAGTGGCGACTTGGGTATGGGGTGGGAGGAGTCAGCAAAGTCGGTAGAGAATGAGATCCTGGGAGGGGCGTTGGAGAAGTAGTTAGCGGCGGCGGTGGAGTTGTTGTCGGCGGCGGTGGAGTTGTTGTTGTACATCTCCAAGCATGCCATGGGTGGTAGGGGAGGGGAAGGGATTTTGTTGATGGAATCAAAAGAGAAGAAAATCACGAAAGAAGATGAAGGATTGGCTGTAAGCCAATAATTCTACAAGGGACCCTCTTTCACTGTTCCAAACCTACCTAGCATATGTCTGAATTTATATCTCTAACGATATAAAGAAAGAGAGTGATAAGGTAGAGAGAAGGAAACTTCGACATCATGTGAAGAGCTTCATGTGGTGTAATGGGGTAGGAATAGGATCGAAATACAAGGTAAATGTAAATGTGGACGCAAGAGTAAATTTGAGGTTGTAATTATGAAATACGAATTTAATGTAAAGATTGAAAATAATTCAATATGTTATATAAATATTTTTTTGTATTAACATATTCTACTATGGTGAAAATTAATTTATTGAGATATATACAAGATATATAACGTGTACGTCACAGTGGTGTTTAGTATTTACATGTACGAACAATGTGGACATACAGATTTCAATCCCCTGTCATGCATGTTTGGCTTTATTATGTTCGAACGTTAATTTACAAAAATAAAGATGTTTGATGCCTAAACACTAATAATATCAATATCGTCTTTTTGGATGAATTTAACTTAATTTTTTATACTATATTATAAGTAATATCAGAATAATGTAAACTTTAAAATGATTCATAACTAAATGAAAAGTGTGTATGTCTTTGCACTCAGTGCTAATTCATGTTATCAGACTAGACAAATAGTGAAAACTCTCCCGAGGAGGCAAGAAGACTAATAAGGAGACATTAGTGTGATAGCGAGAGATTGGAATGGGCAGATTATAGGCGGACTTAACTTAAGGGAAACACAACGAGGTGCATAAGTTTTTGAAGTTGACGCTATTAAACAGGGAATCACACTGACACTGCCATTGGAATACGGGTGACCAAACATCATAATTGAATCATACTCACAAATTATCATTAATTCCCTCGTGAACCCGATGACAATGCACAACCGAATACTAGAGCCCATCATTTTGAAGATCCTAAAAGACTCCTGCTCCTTTACTAGCATCACTTGGATAGCAATTAAACTAGAAGCGAACGAGTGTGAAACTCGACTCGTGGACTTTTAGTCTCCCTCCTATTTACCTCAGCTTATTTTGAGAGACAATAATTTTATTAATCACTCGGACATTATTTCTTCTAGTTAAATAAATTGTATTATTTTGCATAAAACATATTTTTTTTATTTAATTTTTAAATGTTTTATATTTGTTACTCCTAATTTTTTTTAAAATTAGATAATTGTCTTTACTTTAATTGTTGTCGTTAATAAAAAAGGTTTACGCATTTCACCCTAATATATATAGATGGATGGGAGTGTTTGAAATAATATTTGAACTGCATGATGATGCACATATCATGTTTTCCGAATTGCGATAAATTTGCCTTTCGTTTTCATGAGATGAGATGTTTTGTCATGACAAGGAACAGTCAAAAACGTGGTCAAACTCCATGATCCATTGCCAATTACATCTTTGTTGTTTGGACATGAGATAGATGGACATGCAGACCCCACCATATTATTTTTTTTTAAATAGTCTTTTTTATAAAATTACAATCAAGCAAGAAATATGAATTTCTAATAAATATAAAGATTAGGGTTAATTATCATGTTGATCCTTATTTAAATTATAACTACCTAGATAAACTTTATATTTTAAAGTGGCCAGTTAGTCAAACATTTATATAAAAAAATAGTTATTTTTGTCTAATTTAACATTAAAAACTTAGGTAATTTAACATGTAACTTTCACGTGATAATTTGAATTGAAACCAATAAATATCATCATAACAAAAATACATTTGGTTAAACTTTTTTCCTATCATGTGAGAGTTAAACTTCATTAATAATTTTTAACACTAAATTCATCGAAGTATGTACTTGATCACTCATAAGCAATCAAAGTTTTATCAATATTGTAATGATTCTCATAAATTTAAAATTATAATTATAAATTTTCAACATTCTCATATTTCAACAATTAATCCAATCGATCTTATGTTAGATTAATGAATCTTATGTTCGATTTAAACATGCTAAGAAACTGAATAAACACATTTAAATCAAATAGCGGAAGCTTGAATCGAATTCGTGAACTTACCTCCAGCCATTGCAAAACTGAGTTTCGTGATTCTTTTGGAACTTCTAAACCATTACTCTTCACAGTAGATGGTGTATTCAAAGGTGAATTGAAGAAGAGTGGTGTATAGGGACCAATACGAGAATGCTCTATATAATGCTCTATCTATCAAATAACATAAATGAAAGCATTGAATGACTGCATTTGTTGACGAATGGTTGCTTAACTTGTGGACCAATTTCTCTTGTTAATTGAATATAGAAGAAGAAAAAATCAACTTGAATTTCTCTTTAATAAGTGCATTCACAAAGTGAGCAACTGATTTGCACAAAGTGGACAACTAAATATTTTTTAACAACATCTTAGGCATAAAATTAGAGAAATATTAATCGGGTAAGAAGATTATCACTTCATGTCGTATAAAGTATAAACTTCTGCCTGCTTCTAGGAAGATTCATACGACTGGCTGGCTCTTGGGTGGTAGAAAATTCATTAAAATTAAGATTAATTTATTATCTTTAGAAAATATAAAAATAGTATAAGCTCCTTTGGGTACTGAGAAAGGACGCCGGAATCCTTTTTTTTTTAATTTTTAGAATTTCATTTCATTTTTTTAAAATTTAAATCATAATTATTTTTTCCTAACAATAATAATAATAATAATAAATTCTTTCCATTCTGACGATGTTTATATAAATTCGTACTTTCATTTGTTGGAAAAGAAAGGATAACAATTGTGGGCCTTTGACAATAAATATTCCGCAGGGTGCATTGCATGAATAGATACTCTGTTGACTAGGGTTTGACTAGTCACAAACAAATCTATTATCTATACAAATTTGTGTATTTACGTGGAGACCCCCAATACTAATGAAATGATTACAAATGGAACAAAAAAAGTATGTATTTATACCAGTGTTATCAGAACCGGACCGGCTCTTGAATCGGTGAGTGGGTCGGTTCCCGGTTCGTCCGGTTCAAACCGATTAAACCCGGTTCACCATGTGGTTCACTGTTTATAAGCAAAAAAAAAATTAAAAATACAATTATAAACTACATAGTCTCAAACACACACAAATTACATAGTCTAAAACATACACATTACTCTCAAATACAATATAGCACAACATAATTACGTCAAACTTTGAACATACATAACACAATAGGTCTAAACTTTAAGCATAACTTCTAAACCGAAGAAGTTGCTCGGTCGAACCAAAGATAACCACCCAAAAAATTTAAACCACCCCCAAAAAAACTCGAACCAGAAATCGGTCGGTTTTACTAAAACCGGCCGATCCAATCCGGTTTGAACACTATTTATATACATTTCAATCTTTTAGCTGAATCAAACCGAACAGGGGTCCGATTTCCGGTCGGACCGCTGGTCCGGTTCTGATAACACTGATTTATACACCAAACTTAATTTTATCAATGCAAAATAATAAACAACATTTTTTTGTATTCGACTATATATATAAATACCTTGTCTAAAGTATAAACCTTATAAAATCGTATATTTATTTATGCATATTTGTTAAATACCATTCTAAAAGATGTATTTAGATAATATATTGCTTAAACTATAAATTAATTAAAATAAATTTTAAAATGAGCTCTATGACGTGTGGAGAAAGGTTTGAAGGCCAAATCTAAGAAGGGATCTTATCTTAATTAGGGGGTCTAATTAATGTGGTTCATGGTTGTCAATCACATGGTAAAGTCTAAAAATTAATCACACGAGCAGGGATACGACACGTGTCGGAACCACAATCGATCAGCTTCAATCGGAGTGACCAGTCAAATGCAACGCGACAAATACAGACTTCAGAAATTTGACCTGGAATGTATAATCAATGGACGTAATTAACCTTGGTAGGGAAAACAAAATTTTATGGATTAATTGAGAAATGTGTGTTGCGATATTTAAATCGAATATTATTCGAATTATACAGAAATTAATCTTACATACACACAAAAAATAAAACTAATTAGAAGAGGAGGGACATCCTCTAAGTACCGTTTGGTAGGGTTGGACATAAAAAATCGGTTCAGACGAACCGTACCGGTTTACAAACTAAACGTGTTTTTTTGTAAAAATATGGAGCGATTCAAAAGAGATATAAAAACTTGGTTCGCAAACGGTAAACTGTACCACTTCTTATACTGATATTAATATAATATTATATTTAACTTTTAAAATATATACTCTAAACCATTAGAGCAAAGTTGGTTCAGTGATGATTTAGAATCTACATTAGTATAATGAATTATGTATTATGGTTTATAGATTATGGTTTATGAATTATGGTTTATGGATTATAGATTATGGTTTATGGATTAGGATTATGGTTTATGGATTATAGATTAGGGTTTATGGATTAGGATTATGGTTTATGTATTATTTATTATGTATTATTATAGTTTTTTTAAATATATATAAAGTGGTTCGTATGAACCGGTTCAGAAGAGGTACAGAAAATTATTCAAAATCTGGAGCGGTAAAAAACTGGAGTGGTAAACCGTACCTCTTTAAAATGTGGTAAATGTACGGTTCATGAACCGATTCAGCCCCGAACCGGTTCATACTCACCCCAAACGTTTGGTCTTTCATTTTGTAGAAGACTAAGGGTCGGGATATTTGTTTACTTGTTTCATCATCGTCCAAAG
The DNA here is from genome assembly GCA_946814005.1 of Chamaenerion angustifolium. Lineage (NCBI taxonomy): Eukaryota > Viridiplantae > Streptophyta > Magnoliopsida > Myrtales > Onagraceae > Chamaenerion > Chamaenerion angustifolium. Next base: position 3,115,781 of record OX328281.1, read on the forward strand.
ATTGCTGTTGTGACAAAATAAAGGTGAAATAATGTGTGACTACGGATGTCTCCCTTGTACTTAATATAGTTTTCGTAAACTATACTTTTTGTAAACCATATCTTAATATAATATAGTGATTCAACCCTTCATTTTTAAAGGGAGATTCGAACCTTGAAAATAAAAAGATATTCATGGTCAACATCTTAATTATTACGATATGATTGAGAATTATTTTAGATATACATCAAACATAATAAGGATGTTATTTTTCTGATAGGGGTCGGTCTCTAAGACACCCAGCAGGAAAAGAACATAATTTCCGTCCATAGTAGATAAAATTTAATAATTGCTAATGTAATGATTAAAAACATAATTATGTAGATTTTATTATATATAAATATAAATTGTCCCTGAACTGCATTGCTTCTTTGAAAAAAAACAGCAGTTTGCAGTCCCAAAACATGGAAACCCTAATAAAAACATGGCTTCCTCTACTTGGTTAACGATTATAAGATGAAAATCCTTACCCATGAGCTTAATAATGGGCCCACCTTGCAACAACATGGCAATAGGCCCAATAAGGTCCATCCAATATTGTAGTTAACAACTGTTTAGGGTCCTTTTTATGGTTCACCCCTCCGGGTTAGGGCTCAGACCATGATTTCAATACTACTTTAAGTACTCATCAACTTTAGGGCAACACATCTGACCCATTAAAAAATATTCTTACCTGAAATTCTAAGCTCGATCGATATTACTATCCATCTCCAACGTGCAATAAATCACTTTCATTTCTATGTTATTCGGTTGTTATTTAATATATAATCTAGCGGACGTTTTACGTTCCAAAGTCACAATAAAAGAGAGCTAATCACAGATACGATTGCATCCTCTCCTTCTGTCTAAACAGACAAACAAACCCTAATTGTGTTTTTCAGCAGCAGCAGATCTATATATATATATATATATATATATATATATATGTATATATATGTGTATGTGTGTGTATAACATTCACCGACATGCATGATCATCAAGTTCCGAATTCATGTGGTCGATCCAGTGTCGTCTGAGCTTCGGAGTGCGAGTAATTTCTACTAAGGCATGAGATTCTTGCTCTCTTCTTCACCTTCTCCTTCCCCTTCACCCAAACTCCAAACAGCTTCAATCGGTACTTGTGGTCCCCAGCTTCTTCCACCGACGCCTTTGTTCCCTCGCCGCCAGCATTGCTCACCGACACAGCTGGTGCTTCCTGCTCCCGCATGATGCTTTTGATCTGGTCGGGACTCGCTCTGAAGCACTCGTTCAGCAACGCAGATAGCTCATCGCACTGCTTCTTCGTCTCTTCAAGCTCCGACGAGAGCGTGTGGTTCTCTTTCTTCAGCTTCTTGTTTTCTGTGGTCAGGTCTAGGGCTAGCTTGGAAGCGGCGGCCGTCATATGCTCCACTGATCCTGGGGAGGAAGACGAGGTGGTGGAAGCCAGATCGTCACCGGAGTTGGACGGCGATATATACTTTGGTCCAACGGCGGGTGGTGGTTTTCCGGAGGGTGGTGAAGGTGTGGACACCTTGCGGCGGCGGATCTCGGAAAGGAGGTCCTTGTGGCCGCGCTTGAAGTTGTCGTTGGCGAACTCCCATTTCTCGGGAACTGTTTTCTTGAAGCCCTGGATTGTTGTAAAAAGAAACGTTTCGTATTTTAGCAATTTGCTAACAATATGTTGCATGTGATATTATTGTTTGAGATATTCAAGTCATAATTAAACATTTTACCTTAAGTAACTTTTTTCCAGAATAATAAAATAGGTGCAAATAATATCATAACCAGCGGGACTTAGTTTTTTTACATTCACTTAACACATTTAGGGGTGAGCATATAAACTTTTTATTTAAAAATATCCATACTCACTTTTTTAAATATTTTTATGTAAACTTATTATTTTCCTTAAGAAAACTCACAACCTTTCCCAAAAATATACTTCACCGACTCGTTCTCTCTAATTTCCTTCTCCACTTTCGAGTTGTTATATATATATATATATTTCATTTTATAATTCATTTAATTATTTTAAAATTATGTATTAAAGTTTATTGGAAGGATGTAGTTTTTGTCAGTTAACTTTATTTAGTTTTTTTTTTTATAGATTAACTTGAGTAATTTAAAAGTAATGACTTGTACACACTACGTATAACTATAATGAAAATTTAAAAATTGCTTCAAATAATTTGACATATCTAATATAATTACTAGATTACAAATGCATGCATGCATAGACATATATAATCTAGGGTTAAATACCAAGGAGCTACGTGAACTTTTGACGTTTTGCAACGAGCTACCCGAACTTTGAAAATTCAAAACGTGCTACCTCAACTTTGAAGAAGGTGCAAATAGCTACCTCCGTCCAATTTTCGATGACTTTCCAACGAATTTCCGTCAACAGTTGACGGAAAATTGGACGGAGGTAGCTATTTGCACATTCTTCAAAGTTGAGGTAGCTCGTTTTGAATTTTCAAAGTTCGAGTAGCTCGTTGCAAAACGTCTAAAGTCCATGTAGCTCCTGGGTATTTAACCCTATAATCTATGTTATATTTATTTATTTTTTATTATAAATTAATCCCTTAATAATCTTTATATTCTATAATACTGGGTTTAGAAAATTAGAATCTAACATTTATATTATATTACATATATATATATATGATAGATTCTAATCATAGTTATCAGAACCGGACCGGTCATCGAACCGACAAGGGCCCCGATTCACGGTTCGATCGGTCCAATCCGGTTCAGTGTGCGGTTCACTGTTCACAATGGGGGAAATTGAAAACTTAAAATACATACAGTCTCAAACTATATAATTTCACACACACACAAACTACATAGTTTCAATATCAAACACACATTACTCTCAATTCTCAAACACAATAGTAGTGAACCGGTTTAACCAATTGGGTTAAGCCGATTGGTTTGTGCAGAACCAAAAAGCGAAAAAAGGGTCGAAAAAAACGAAAATCCAAAAAAACACACTAAAAAGTGAACCGAAAACCACCCGGTTCAATCCAGTTCAAACACTGTTCATTTATAAAACGGTCTTTTAACTGAACAAAACCGAACAAGAGTCCGATTCCCGATCGGACCGCCGGTCCGGTCCGGTTCAATAATTATGATTCTAATAGTTTTTCTGGAATTTATTATAAATTGCTCCATCTCCATCCCCAAAAGTAATTTCTTTATTGTGAAAACAATAAATATTTCCGCCGTCGGAATGGAAACTTGGAGAGACAAAATGGGAAAAAGGCATTAGGTTATTTGTGTGTGGACGTGACCACATAAACGTTATAATACGACACGATATGGGACCAACACGTGGACAGTGACACGGTCCGCGTTGGATTCTTTTGAGAAACTTCTTAGTTCATATGGTTGGGGACCCACTTGAGAATATAAAATAAAATGAATATTATAAGAATTTTCTCAGCTATACAAATTGGAATTTTTACTGGCTATGGAGTTGGACTGCCTACATTCTTCCCTCCGAAGTCCGAATGGTAAACACGGCCAATGGTCAACTATTACATGCTCCATTGGTCAACTATTACATGCTCTGAAATCTATTTAATTAAATTTTAATAATTAACTAAATAATGTATAACTGTTTTCTTCGAAATTGTATCAGTTCTTTGAATATTTTTCATTCACAATTGCATGTGTTCTGTATATATTAGTTTTATTTTCGTTTTTTTAATGATGTATTGCTATAAATATCTAGAAAGTACGAAATTAGAGATAATTACTACGTATACAATGGGATAAAGCGCTCTCATTTTTTAATATTTTTTTTTTAGAAATCCTATTTTAAAATATGTATATTATGTTATATACAATATGTATTAATGGATTTAATATATTATAACATTAAATAAAGCCTTTTTATACAAATTTTACTGTTTTATTGTATAAAAGTTATATTTTAGTAATGTCTTTTGGAATTAATGTATCCATTTTTAGAATTTTACTGAATACACCAATTACCCATCAAAACTCCACAGAAAAAAAGAACTCCACAATATATACACATATGAAATTATATCAACTCTAATAAATAAAGATAAAATATTAAAATGATATTAAAAAAAACAATAACTAAAAATGGACTTACGTAGGTGTTTAGCTGGCGAACAAAGCTCGAGAAGTTATTGTGTTTGAAGTAAACCGGAAGCAGATCCCTCGCGAATTCTGCAGTCTTCCACACAATGAAAGCATCTCCTTTCTCATTCCACGATATTGTCTCATCGCTTCCCGGATCCTCCACCAACTGGTACGTCTTCGCCAGAAACGGCGCCGGAGCTGACCTCTGCGACATCTTTATATAACACAGCAGTAGCTTTAAGAAACCCTAGCTAGTGAGAGAGAGTAGCAGATGCAGTACGTACGTATGGACTATGACTTGCAGATAGATATATATGGTGGCTGAAGAAGAAGATTCAAGGTTGATGATGTCGATAGGGTTTTGAATAAGAATTGAGGATGATCCACGACGACAAGACAGTATCTTGTTCTAGAGAGAGAAAGAGACTAGAGAGATGCCGTGTTTTTTGTTGGTAAATGAAGACCCAGATTTCTAGATATATTTGAGAAGACAGATTAGGTTAATGACATTACCCTCAAGTGGGGACGTGGACGAGGATTTCAATTTCAAACACAAATAGTTAAAAAAAACATAAATATTGCTTTTATAATAATGAATATCCGCCAATCGTCGCCAATATACTTTTTACTATTATATGTAGTGAAATTATTATTTACTTTCAAATTATGACATTAGTGGTTTGGATAAAAACATCTTTTTTGTATGTTTAAAAGTATTGTGTAATATGTTAATATACGATGAGCTTTATGGTCAAATATTTATGCTTGAAGCAAGAAAGACATTTTAGTCAAGAAAGAATGTAAATCACTTAGGACTTTTCTCTCTCTCTATATATATATATGCATTGTATAAGTATAGTATGACTTCTAATCAATTTTGTTGGTCGTTTCCGGAAGGGAAGCTTCTTCCTTCGATTCCACAGTTTTCACATTATTTATTAGGGTCGAAAGGACTTTTTCTCTTCACTGTACATATATATATATATATATATATGAAAAACAAGTCGTAACTATACATTCTATAATATATATATATATATATACTATACATGATTTCTTTTACAAAGTTACACTTCAAACATATATAGTTGGAGTACGATGTACGTATATGTTTACTATCTATCAATATAGAGAGTCGATTTTCATTTTTTAACTATATGAAATAGTAAACATTATATAAAATAGCATACGTTAATTTTTTATATATTTTTTTAATCTCTATCATTATAGAAAGTCGATTTTCATTTTCTTACTATAAACTAACTGTCGGATGCGTTTCCTCCTTTGTGCGTCTTCTATCAAAATTGGCATATAATTTTTCCTTAGACGGAATATTGAATTATTCAAAAGCTTCGCGTACAGCGCTTGTCCCAATTTTCCATAAATACTTTAATATACAATTGGGGATAAAACTTTACCAAAAAATGGTACCTTTAGTCGTGCTCCTCTACTTTATTAAGGGACTCGTAATCAATATATATATATATATAAAAGATCATTATGTGAAGAATTGGACTCTCCGTAGAATGTACCTTAAACTTATTTATGAACCTTGGTTTACTTATTAGTTTATTGTCCGACCTCAATATTTAATGTAAGTATTATTATTTTTTAGCGTGCGCTCTGCTACAATATGATGCTTAAAACGTATGTTTTAACCAATTGTCTCAAAAATTCGAACTTGTCAATGAAGATATTCGATATACTCTTAAGTCATCTTAACTTTGGTGTAAACTTAAATATGTGTCGTGTTTCTTAATATGTAGGAAAGAAAGTTGTGTTTTGTTTGATTTTTTTCTACGGATAATAAAGTTAATTCAAATTTTACTGGATAAATATGTAACGAGAATGATAAATTACTTTTGAAATATAGATAATATGTGTAGTATTTATATAGGATATCTAACTTGGATTCATGGTTAGTATGCTTGTTCATTTAAATCGGTTCAGTTGAACTGGTCTGATTATGGTATGGTTTGAACCGGTTCGGTCGAACTAGTTTCAAAATCAGATAAGATTTTTAGACTTAAAGTAGACCAGTTTAAAATAGTAGTTTCAATCATAGCTATCAGAACCGGGTCGGACCGGCGGTCCAACCGGGAATCGAACCCCTGTTCGATTTGGTTCAGTTAAAAGACCGTTTTGCAAATGAACAGTGTTTGAACCGGGTGGTTTTTGGAAAACCGGTCAGTTTCCGATTCACTTTTTTGTTGATTTTTTTTTTTACAAACCAATCGGTTATCGGTTTAAACCGATTGGTCTGTTTCTGACTTTTTACAAACCAACCGATTCGGTTCACTGCTAGCTAGGTTAGATCAAACTTAGTTCAGATCTTCAGAAAACATAATTTCACTTATGCTCTTCCTAGTAGCCGAACCTGAGTTCAGTTCTTCCGCCCGCAACGCAGCTTCTTCGATCTCCAGCGCAGCTTCGGTTCTCCAGCATCGCAGCTTCTTCTCCAGTGTCTCCAGCTTCGGTTCGCCAGCAGGTTCGACAGCTTCGACAGCAGGTTCGACAGGTTCGAGTCGTTCGACAGCAGGTTCCTTTCGCGGTTTCGCCCTTTGGCCAGCTTCAGTTCGGTTATTTGCTATAAATTACTTAAATTGTTGAAATTGGTTGCTGAAATTAGCTTAGCTTTGTTCAATTGCTGAATCGGTTTATTAGCTTAGCTTTGTTCAATTCTTTGTTCAATTGATGAATAGGTTATTAAGTTTGCTGAAATTGGTTCGTTAGCTTAGCTTAGTTCGGTTCTTTGCTGAAATTTCTTAAATAGGTTCTTTGCTGAAATTTCGAGTAAGGACTCTTTACCCCTCTCAATTCACTGACACGAGGACTGAATGCAGTACGTGGGCTCTGGACATTCCTAACAGCGTCATGTGATGGTGTGGTTGTTGAACTTGTGACCTTAGGGCTGCTCACATGATTAAACTCATCACGGCTTCCTTTGAATGTCTCATCTAGTATTTCACCATCCAGTGCATGAGAAGCTTTAGAACCGAGCTCTGTCTCCTGTTGCATAAGAAATTTTATATGAGGTGATTTCTAATGGTGTCCATGGATTATTTGTAATTATTTATAATGATCCGTAAACTTTCAATAGCCATGAAGGCAACGTATCCCCACAGGACTGAGGTAGGGATCAGTTTGAGAAGAGGCATTGCTGCAACACACCCTCCAACCGTGGTTGACTGGAGCAGGTTACTGACTCTTTGTTCTTTGACCTCCACGGGCAACAGATCATCAATCTCCTTATCAACATCAAATACTGTCTCATCAACCGGGGCGTTCATCTGGCCAGTGATAGAAGATGTTTGTATTGTTGTTTCTTTCAGCTCTTTCAGTCCCTGCTCAAGAAATAAGATTTTGTTGCTACTTTATTTATTCTTTAGGAAATGATAAAAATCTTAAACTTTGACACTATTGTTTATTGTGTTTGAGAATTGAGAGTAATGTGAGTTTGAAATTGAAATTATGTAGTTTGTGTGTGAGAGATTATGTAGTTTGAGGTAATTACGTATGTGTTTGAGACTATGTGATATGTATGTATTTTAATTTTTGCAGTTTTTTTTTCATTGTGAACAGTGAACCGGGTTGGACCGGCCGCACAGTGAACCGTCCCCTCACCGGTTCGATGGGCGGTCCGGTTATGATCTATGCTTTCAATTCAGTTCAAATCAGTTCGAGTCGACTCAGTTTTTTATATTAGTTTATACTTAAATTTAAATCAAACCACTATAAAACCTATATAATTTTAGAATCGGTTTGCAGCAAAATAAACCAAATCGGACTGAAATAAAACCAAACCTAGAGATATCTTCAATAAACCAAACCTAGAGATGCATTGGACTCTCGTATGTTGATGTTGGACAGGAAGGTTGTGGAACAAATTTTCAGTCGGTTCTGTGTGTTTTTCAGTTGGTTCAGTGTTTTTTCAGTCGACTCAGTGTGTTTTTCAGTTGGTTCAGTGTTTTTCTAGTCGGTTCAGTGTGTTGGACATGATTTTCTATCGTTTCAGTTTTGGTTTGAACCAGATTATTTCCTAATCAAAATTGTTATTAAAAAAACATACTAAACCAGTTGAACCGGTTTTGACTCAGTTCGAACCATACCATTTTTTTACCTAAACCATACCAGTTTTTTTAGAAACATAAAAAAGTACTAATTTTTTTTTACAAACCAGACTAATTCAGAAGCGGTTTGGGATCGAAGCGGTTCATGAACAAGCATGATGGTTAGTTACTTGTTATGGTGGACTGAAATAGTAAACTTACTTCTTACCGAATTAGGGTGCGCAGCAAATGCACAAATAATTCTTGATTTTAAATTTTATTTCATTATTTTATGCAAATTAAGTTCAGTTTTACAGCATTTTAATCAAATGTTTACTTCTTGTACTATTTTTATATTTTTCTAGGAGTCAGAACGATTGAATCATATATTTGGAACACCTCACACGCGATCAACGACGGTGAAGTACACACGCATATCGCGTGTCATAGTCTAGTACTCACTTGGCGTTCTACATGGTCATAAAGTATAAATAAAAAGCTTTTTATTCATTAGGGCATGTTTTAATCACGATATATTATTAACTAACATGTCCCTGATTATTGGAGTTTAAAGTGAATATAATGTACTCTCTTATAATTAAGAGTTGTAAAAACTGAACTTCAGATTTTACAGTTATAAAATTATAAAAAATATTTTTTTTTATTTTTTTTTATATGTTAAATGTGTCAATAATTTTATAATCTAACTAACCATTATATGTTAAAGTCAAAGAAAGATTATTTTTTTGACCAAGAAGAATCAAACATAAGAGAGGTCCCAAAGTTCTTATATTTACGTGGTGTTTACTCGCTTAAGTTTTATTTCATAAAATAATAAGAATGTAATTTTTATGTTACAAATTCTTATTTTCTATAAATATGTTACAAATTATTTTTTTGTCATTTAATAGATGATATGGAAAATATAGTTCTGTGGTCAAATAAAATACACTATTATGATATTTATATGGAACAAGGTTGTATCTTGATTGTTATATATTTATATATGTGAGAAGAAGTAAGAGACCAAATAAAAAACGGTTAAAAACAATTCGTCAAGCTTGGCATGCTATACTTTTTTATGAACGTTTTAGACTATACCTCACCAATAACCTACGTCTGATTTCCCGTTCTATTATTATTATACTATAATAATAATAATAATAATAAAGGAAAACTATCAAATTGGTACCCGAGCTCGTGGATAATTAGTAAGTAGGTTCTTAAACTTTTTATTGTAGCAAATATGTTGTTGAATTTTCTTAAATAAGCAAATAAGTATCAACCGTTAATTTTCGTTAAGAATAAACAGAAAATATCACGTGAGGAGCATGTGAGGAGCAAACAGGTACCTGAACTTACACGAATGAGCAAGTAGGTACCTGGACCGGTTCAAAACAGGTTCAGTCAAACCACTTTAATTTTTTATAAAAAAATATAAGGTTTATATACTAAACACATGTATGACTCAACTCCAAACGTTTTCGGTGCATTAAGAAACACTCTGAGAATGTCTGGAGTTGAGTCATGCATGTTTTTGATATATAAACCCTACTTTAAAAAAAAAAAGTGGTTCGGCGGAACTGGTTCAGGTACCTATTTGCTAATTCGTGTAAGTTCAGGTACCTGTTTGCTCATCACGTGCTCATCACGTGATATTTTCTATTTATTCTTAACGGTAGATACCTATTTGCTAATTTTCATAAGTTCGGCTACTTACTTGCTACGGAAAAAAATTTAGGTACCTACTTACCAATCACAAGTTCGGGTACCGGTTTGGTAGTTTTCCCTAATAATCAATATACGTATGTATATCTTTGGTAAAATGTATTGAATAGTGTTTATTAGTTAAAATGTTGTCCTTTGTTTATGAAACAGGTATAATAAATATTATAATTGAACCATGCACGTACCAGAATTGACCGAGTCCGCACTCTATACGTTATCAACATTTAGGGGAAAATGTATTTATTTATTTTTATATATACAAAGAACTTAGCCGAGTCCCCACTGGAGGAGAAAATGGACTTGGATTAGTCCCACATCGAAAGCAAGCGGGATTGTGGCAGCAGTAGACACTCATAAAACAACTGGTGGAGGTAATAGACACTAGCTACTTACGGTCGAAAAGATAAGTTAGGGTTTAATAGTGCTCTTTTTATAAGTTCAGAGGGTTATGAATTTTGATTTTATAATATTATTATTGTATGCTGAAAAACACTCACATTTCTAGTTGTCAATAGTCAGATGGTAAATAGTTAAATTAAAAATTTGCAGAGAATAAATATAACATTTTAAAGGTTTAAATAAAAAATAATGATATTTTTCAAATTTAGAGTTCCAACTTTGCAAAGTGCGGTACTTGACCCATGCTTGGACCTTCTTCCCCGAATCGAGATTGAAAACAGAGCATGCAAGTCGAAAACAGAGCATGCAAGAACTTAGCCTATCCAACTTACTATCAGTGGGCTATCCAACTTACTATCCAAACACGATCGAAGATGCTGGTGGAGCTGGTGACGGAGGCTTGAGGATGCTCTGTACTGCGAGGAGGAAGAACAGAGGTAATGGGGAGGGAGATGAAGAAGAAGATGACGTGGCAGAGGTAGTGGTGATTATTTATTATGTATTTTAATTGAATAAAATAATTATTTATTCATTTGTTATTATTTAATGGAAAAACGTGATGTGTAGTAAGAGAGTATTTTTGTCTTTAAATTGTAATTGAAGTCACGTGCGGAACAATGGTCGTTTTCCGTCCCAAATTAACAGACAGGGGACGGAAATGGGCGATTTTTGAAATCGTCCAAACTTTAAGATTAATATTTAAAATTTTAGACTTTAAGGGGCAATCCTAAATTTCGCCCAAACATTAGGGGCACTTTGACTATTAACCCATAAAAAATTGTTTCATTTTTATGTCTAAATTTGGGACAATATTTCCCAAACACTGTTTCTTTCTGTCCGGTCAGTGGCTGAACTCTGTTTTTCTCGTAGTTAGGCTTTGTCCTTCATTCTCTAAAAATATAGGAGATGAAGTCTTAAATTGTTAAGCAGAAAGGTTGATCTCTCTATTTTTTTTTGGTCAACTTAAAGGTTGATCTATATAGGAGATATGAGGAATGGATATCGAGATTTATTATTATTATTATTTAAGAATCTAATATTTACGTAAAGACCATCCCAACGTTATCTTAAATGGAAAAGCCCAAGCCACGCTAAGAATTTTGGGAACAAAGTGTGTATCCCAAGCTTAGCCTTGAGGTGCATATATACATATTATTATATACATGATAAATCTACTACTACAGTCGTCTCTTAATAACCGATATAGATGGTACAATCATTGCGATATAACCTAATCGTTAAAAACTATATACTGCAGTAAAAAAGTTATAAGTTACTCAAGTTGCACAAATTCCAGAGCATTTGCATCGGGGTCTCGGGTGAAAATCGCAGGCCTACCCGATTTGCTTAGAGTGTAAGGAATCCCTGCAAAAAATTGAAATTCAAAGCATAACATGATAACAATGTTATTAAGCTAGTTTTATCAAATTTACCAGGGAAAAAAAAAAAAACATGATCCTCAAACTTTCTTATACATCACAATCACCTCAGACTCTATCAGCCCAGGGGTCGATCAAACCTCATTGGAAGTTCTTTTGACGAATAAAGATGATTGATAGCTATTATTTTTACTTAAATTGATAGAGGCATCTTACCAGCTTGATCAAGAAGAACTTTCAGCTTTGATACATCCTTAATGGAGATACAAGTATGTCGGTCTCGACCGCCATGTTCGGGCCTTCCCGTCAACGGATCGGGATTAGGGAGCTCCATCAGATGAATCATCTCAGAACCGACCCACAACCATGCACCCCGGTAAGGAAGCTTGTCATCTGGCCGTGCTTCGTTTATTTCAAGACCAAGAAGATTCTGATAAAAATCAAGAGACCTCTCGAGATTTTTGCACAAAATCCCGACATGATGAATGCAGAGGAATCCGATATCTGTAAATATAATCACGGTATAATAGTGATTTGCTACAAGTGAAGCAATCATTTTCACTAGCCAGTAAACAGTTGAACTGCTCAATCATAGGATCCAATAAAGATTCATAAGCAACACAACATTATCAAAAGTTGAACTTTAAGATTATATGTACGTGTGCAGAGATCATAGTAATTTGTTATGATTAGGTCATTGAGATTGGTTCCTGATAGCATATAAACTCATAGAACTAGTGATATGAAAAGCATGCCAGAAGCTCAGGCACTACCAGGCGATGATGGTCTGTCGCCATGGGGATACTCATCAATTAACTAACCTGAGCACATATCACTATGATGGAACACAATTGAATATTATCGCACCCAGCAACGTTCAGTCAAGCAATGAGCAATTGAATTCAAGCTTAGCAGCTTTCGATCGCAACCCGATTCTAGAAAATTGCAATTTAAAGTTCGTTAATGATGAAAATAAGTATGTAAATGGATGAATGATTACCATTTTTCGCGTCAACCGAGTTGGATTCCTTCACAAGTGTATCCCCTCTAACAGATGCCTGAGTTTTCACTCCAGATATACTCCTGCCAAGTTTATCCTTTCGACCAGTTCTAGATCGAGGCAGCGATTTCGCCACAACATTGACAACAACTAGCTGAATCAGATACACAATCAAACCAAATTTAGATACTACTTTGGATTTATCAAGAAAACATTAGAACAGAGTAATTACACTATAGATTCCACTGAAGCTTTATCCACAAGACCGCGATTCGCGAAGCTACGACGAGTCTGATTCCGATCGAATTGGAAATACAATTGTTTTCAGGAATCGAAATTCTAATCCAACAACTAAACTCGACCAAGAATCTATAGTCCAACCAAATCTATCCATAGACAATAGATTCATAGCAGAAGACAGGAAAATGAAATCATGTGTTTTACCTTGTTTCGGATAGAAATCGTAGGTGAAGGGGTGAGAAGAGACGCCATGGGAGATGGAGGTGATGAAACCGTAGTGAAAGCTGAACTTAATAACTGGTGGGAGATTCTGTGCCAAGCAAACACTACCTAAGCAAACAAGAAAATACGAGGCTACGAGCCACTAGTCTTACTACTACTGTGTTTTTAAAATTGCACTAATACCCCTCAAGTTTAGGACTTCAAACATTTTCTTATTTTGACACTTTTGACATCTTACTTCATATCTGTAATAATTTACTCGCAGCGTAAGGGTAAGATGTTTATCATGAATATATTTTCATTGTCAAAACCCGAAAACTCTAATTAATAGATAAAACATTGAAATGTTATTCCATATTAGGATGGTTTAGATGGACTCCAAACATTCTTATTTCCATGTCAATAATACTTTCATTTATTGAGAATTTGTCTGACCATTTCAAAAAAAGACTAATGCCTGAAAAAGTCTGCATTATTGTATTTAACAAATTAGAAATAAATATTTAAATTACAGTATTAATGTAGAAAGTATTGAATTTTGAGTTAAACATTGATAGTACGTTCTTAATAAGGTGATATCCAAAACTTTGATCTAAAATTAATCTTTTTTTTATATTATTATTAGTCGAACTTTCAGTTTCAGCACATAGCAAGTTTTCTATTTAAACTTTTGGGATATATATATATATTGCATAATAAGTTACTATTCAAAATTTTCTTGTATAACAAAATTTCTAATTCAACTTTAGGGATATTACCGGAGGTCCAAAAACCCAAACCACTGAACATTTTTAATGTATATTTTTATTATGTAATATAAGGTATCCGTCATCACCAAAAATATTCAATTAAATTTGTAGAGCTTTTCCCTTTGGGTAGCCCTTCCAGAAATTCTCTAAGTCCCTGAGACAAGCCCAAGGCCCAAGAGGGGGTTTGGAAATAGTTTTCAACCAGCGATAGACGCGTCTCGGTTAATACCTCATCAACTGCGTCATTGCCCCAAGCGCAAAGATAAAATGATAGAAATAATTTACTGCTCTATATATAGAATGCTACGGCAGATGCACGTTTCCCTATCTTCCGGTGTGGGACTAATCAACGCTACAGTGTTAGAGATGACAAATCTTGGTATGATACAATTAAACAATTTATAACTATTTATATTTATGTGTATACGAGTTTAATTTTAATACATCTACATGTTTAAACAATTTTTATACGCTTAGATACGATTAATAATTGTGTCTAAACAGTTCTAATATGCAAATATACACATAAACACGATTAAATATATGTATGTAATATTTAGTTTTGGATTTCTTTTTGTACTTATTTTTGAATTAATTGTAGATTTTAAATTTGATTGTTAAATTAGTTATTATGTATTGTTTTGTGTCATTTGACACACTTAAGTTATATATATATATGAAGCTTTTTATGTTCAAAAGTTCATGTGTGTCTCACACTCACAATACATGGTTTGTTTAATATTCAGGTTGTGTTCCTCTTTTGAATTTGGAGACATATTTAAAACTTATTCATTTATATATGACACAATTATTGTCATGACATGCACGAAAAGTAGCTTCTGCTTTACAAAAGAGGAAGAGAAAACAAATAATATAAAGATCTTGGAAGGAAGGAAGATCAAAGAAGACGACTGAGAGAGAAAAGTGTGTTGTGATTCACAATAAAAATAATAATCAAGAATCGAAATTGGTCACTATACCGGTTGAACCAAATTTACTATGCATTTTGATATTTTATGCGAGCTAGATCAACCATTCAGTTGATTCACGGTCGGACTCGATTCGACCGCGGTTATGATAACTATGGTATTAAGTATAGATGCTTCCTAACCCTATAATTCTAAAGATGCATGGGCGTCGCCTGTATCCATCACAAGCTAAAAAGATTCCAAAGAACGAGTTAAATCTTAACTAATAACTGTTAGGATCAAACAACTCAATCTTTGAAGAACACACTAAGAACTTAGAAGAAAAACTCTGTTTTTCTTGAGAGGAAAGGAAGAGAAGAAGAACTTTGATTTCTTGTGGTAACACTCAAGTGAGCAACCTCCACACGGTTTATCATGATATAATTGATGACGGTTACTGTTACAAAATACGTATACAGGAGAAATACAGTACATTACAGTATAGCCTATTGAACAGCGAGAAGCGTACATTAATACATAATTGACCATTACATATCAATCAGACTACAATACCTAACAATAACTTCATGAACTATTTATTTTTATTCATAAAAAGTGGTCGATGACAATTTTTTGTTTTTCTAGCAAACGAGTTAAGAAATCAATATTGGCCAAAAAAAAGAGTTCAGAAATTAATAATTAATTATTAACAAAAAAGGAAAGGAATATTTCCAAACAAGGACAGGACGGGATTAGATTCTGTTCTTTGATATTTTGTTGGCTTGTTGTTATTACTTTTAGTTTAGGGTAAGAAAATATCTACTGTTGAAACAGACATGCCTTTTGACTTTTCCTCAAAAAGCACATGCACGAAAATAATTGCTTTTAACGAATACCAATTACCTTTTTGACGCGTAGAAGGTAAAAATGGATTTGACTTTATAACAATACATTTCACATAAGCATAAAAAAAAAAAAAAAACAGACCTTAGTTTATGATTCTTCAATGATTATTCCGCATGTTTGATTTTTGAAATAGTTTGAATTATTTGGATAATAATCAGCTTAAATGGTATAACAATTGTTTCCTTAAGTTATACAATTTTAATCCTAAAAACTATATTTTTTAAGTTTTATATTTATCCTCCTAGAAAAAATATATTTTCTTTAATTCTTATTTCCTTATCAATCATCAATGGAGAAGGAATCTGTACAAGTGAGGAAATTAAAGGAGACTGCACTCTGTTCTTTGCTGTCTACCCTTTAACCTAAAGATCATTAAATCAAGTGAAAAAAGATGTAGCTCCTATTCGTTCATACACCCCAAGTCTTTTTGACTTTGGACTCTACATTTCACACATGCAGACACAACATACTATTAGCCATTAGGTATGGGGCACAAATTGTGTGTATCAATACGTTTATAGTAAGACACTTACACAACACAAACACACACACGATAAGTTTATCATGTCATGTTCGTCAATACGAACACGACACACAATTTTTTCGTGTGTGTTCATGTCGTGTTATCGTGTTGTGGTAAGTTGGTCAGTTATATGTTCAAATGCGAGATTTAAAATTATCAAAATATCGAATTGTTCATAGTAAAGATTATCAATTCAAATACAGATTTTACGAGTATTTAATGTTTAATTGACAAAGTCTAGGAATTAAATATCTAAGTAAACTTTTAAAAGTTATAGTATGAAATGAGGTTTGTTTAAAAAAGTATTAAAAAATAATAATTTTTCAAGTCAAAATTTATAGTTGACAAATTAAAGATCAATGTTATAGTGTTATCACGCGTATCGTGCTTTTATATCTAAACACTTTGTGCTATCATGTTATTGTTCTATCATGCGCGCTTCATGTGTTCGTGTTGTGATATCGTGTTTCATAGGAAATTGTGAGCCCTAACCATTAGTTACCATTATGGATGAGAGCATGATGAATTCTCCTAGACTTTTCTGTAAAAAAACAAACAAACAAAAATTTAGACATATTTAAAAGCGAGATTTAGTTTAATGAAAAAAAATTCAATTTGATATGGATTTATAACATTCGGAACGATTTTAGACTAATCTAAACTCTCTCTACATTATTGAGTCACAACTCTACGAAATTTTATTTTAGATATACATATATGAGGCTTCGCTTAGCGTAAGAGAGGTGTCAAATCGTGTCAACGGGTTAACTGTGGATCGTGTCAATTACAAGTCGTGTTAAAATATGTTGAACTTAAACACAACCCATTATTAATGATGTGACAATTTTTATGACCCAAACGCAACCCATGTCATTTTAATTTATACAATATGAATTTTGTGGATCAATTCGTTGACTCGCGTGACCGTCGACCGACCCATAAAATTCACTGACAATCCACGTAACACATGCAACTAATGCAACCTTATATAACTCATAAACTTTTGTATAATTTATACAATATATATTTAATTATACAGATTCACAAGTTAAGTAACATACTACCCAAACTCGACCCAATTTTTCATGAGGGTCGTGCCAAAAAGACCCGCATATCCAAAATATTTGACATAAACACAACTTCATGGGCAAATCACCTACAGATCACTCATGATTCGTGTCCAAAATTGACAACCCTAGTGATGCGCTGCGCATCACAATACAACATGTCAAGGACCTTGACTCAAGGTGAGGTGAGGAGGCGGTTAGATTGGAACCGAAGAGATGAGGACTAAGGAGAGAAGAGCAACTCTAAAAACAATTAGGATTGGAATGGAAGGGATGAGAGCGACATTTTGTATGGATGACTTATAGATGCTGAAGCTAGGGTTTTTAATTAGAGCTAGTGAATTATCCTAGGAAAAATACTTGTGTTAATTATTGAAATATAATATAGTAATATTTGGTTGAATTCAAAACCAGTCTCGTCTCGGGTCAATTGGTACTTACGTTGTGGAATCCGACTTTAATAGAAAATACGTGTTTGATTTCATAGAATTCAATTATGATTTCGATTAAGCAAATTATTTTCTTATAATGTAAAAATAGATATAACACGACTAATACATTATTTTTTTTAAAAAAATATTATGCAAATACAAAATTAATAATTACTATAATAACATATATTTTTATAATACATATAATAACTTAGATTCTACTTTGGATATATAAACACATCACTATTAAGATAATAACCAAATTAAAGTTGCCACTACAAGCTTTAGTGGGAAACCTACGAGGAACATTACAGCATAATATATATATATGCATACACCATAACACAATTTGATTAACTACATGCAACTTGTATCATATTTATTTTTTCATATATATATATATATATATATAGTATTAATTATCCTAAATATTAAAAAAGGACAGTCGGTGGAAAGTTAACATAACATAATCTAGACAAAGTTGGGGACGGTGGGACATGATGTTGATATTTTTTTTAATGTTTTTTTTATGGATGATAGTTACTTTCTAACTCTGGTTAAGTTCATTTAACCCATGATGATGACCGCTGCTGACGACGATTGATGCTTCTCCACTCATTGGCCGGTCGGGTCTCACGCCGATGATTGACGCACCGAACACGCCACCACCTGCGCCCACTGTCGGAGTCGTGTCTTCACCGCCCGAGGATTGTCCGCCGCTGCATCCAAGAACTGAATCACTCCTCCGCATTTAACGCAAGCAATCTTGAATCGAATATGTTCAAAGAAACCCATACCTGGGAGTACTAAGGGGCTGCCGACGGAAGACGTGGCGGAGTCGCAGTCGGAGGCAGCTGAAGACGCCGTGGACGGACGTGGGACTATGTCGCTGTACTGCTTGTTCACGACGGCGTGGTAGAAATCAAGAGCCGGCAATGTATCCGACAACCTCTGATCCACTTCTGGCGAATCAAACCCGAAGCCCAGTTCGATGCAGGCTTTAAGCTCGTCAAGGTCCTCATCTGTGACGCTCTTGCTCCGGCAGCGGTTCCTGCGGTAGTTCCCTTTCCGGCGAGTCCACGCCTCCTCCCTGTATATGTCCGGAGACCACGAATGCTGCTTCAGGAGGGAGGTAGAGTGTACGTGCGGCCCTGTCGGCGGAGGAAAGTGCATCGGCGATGGGAGATGGAAATCGAGATCGTCTTCCTGTTCTTGGTATGATGTCGATGGCGGCGGCGGCGGAGGAGGAAGAGAGAGATTAAGGTGAGCCATTGTGGCGGAAGAGAGGCGGAGCACAGCCCCGAGGGATGGGGATGTGCTGAGGCCGGAGGACCTCCTCGGCGGGGAGCGCTGAGCCGTTTCGTGGGTGGAGAGTTGTGTGAAGCTGAAGGGATTATATTGGGGCGTCCTTCATCGGTGGTGGGGACTAAGGATGATGCTCTGGGTTTTCATTAGTTGGTCCAAGTCATCATGACTTTCTACCTTCTCCATTAAGCCATTTCTTAAAATTTCAAATCAATCCCAAACTTTTTCTTACGCAAAATAACACCCTTAACAATCAGCCTCGGCTAATGAGTTAGACCTCAGCATGAGTTTGTGTTAGTTTAAGAATAAAATTATTACTCAAATTTCTTAAAAATTTGAATTTTTGAGTAAATCTTTTCGATATATTCTTAAATAAATCTCAACACCTAACATTAATTTACATTCGAGTCCATACACTAAGCTTCAATCCTATCCCCTTGAGCTTTAATTTAGTACACAAAGCAATAAGTTTACTAAGTCAATGTTCTGGTACCAAATGATGCACATTTGAGATATTAATTATTCAAAAGTCCATATCGGTTTCTTATCATGCGGACTTTTTCAAACCATTTTTAAAAATTGAATCGTTTTTGCTGATGTCGCCTGATGGAAGAGTTTGTCTTAATTATGGAAAATACAAAATTCAACCCTAATGTTCACATTATGTGTTAGAATCCACCTTGGTTATTGCAAATTGCAGATTCTTAGTTAAACTTAGTAAAAATATAAACTGCATCCTAATGTTCACATCATGCATTTAACTTCCCTTAAATGAATAGTCCTTGTTGTGGGTCGAGCCAAGGCAAGGTCTAGGTTCGGTTTGTAATAGTGTTAGGAGTTGAAGTCAACTAATTGAATGTAAACTCGAACACAGTTAGACGCGATTAAAGACTTTCATGTGATCAGTTGACTTTAGCATCAATATACATTATATAAGTGTGAATTTGTCATTTTTTTTAATTTAATAAATTTAAAATTTGGTCAAATACTTACATAACATTTTTCTAAGTATAAAATCCGTGCTTTAGATTATTTTTAACAACTACCAGGGTACATTGTGTAGTATCTTTTAAGTACGGGATGTAAATAGTGAAAATGTCACGATGGAAGATGCTCTTTTTTATTTTTTATTTAAATTGTGCATAAAGTAAGCATCCAGGAAATAGAACTTATTACTATATTGAAAGGACTCGGAAAGTTTACTTGAAAAGGAAGTTAATATCGTCAGATGCTTCTACGACTACACATATGATTTGTTCCAAACATATTCGATGGATATTTTTTTGCCTTTTATGACAATATAACATACAAATATCTTTAGGTTTCCCACAATAACATCCATATAATGTTAACATGTATATGAGAAATTGGTTAAGATACAGGTCTTTACTACTCTAATTTTATACAGATTAATCAAAATCAACTCTAACTTGATATAAATGTTAGTCTAAGACATATGATTTAACAAACTTTCTTATAATTAGTCTGAACTTATTAGTGAATGTCTTTCAAAGATCGGCTTATATTGAACTCTTAATTCGAGTCCATAACATCGGCTTAAACCTGACCTCCTTGATTAACTTAACCTTAATAAAGCTTTAGTGTAGGTTAGGGTTTTGTGGGAAACTTTAACCTGGCTTTTTCGATTAGGGTTTAATCGGTTCAACCTCTCTAAAAATCCCATGCACACATAACCAAACCCTAAACCCACTAAGAAGTGATTTATTTGTGTGGAATTGTATCCATCTCCTAATCTTAATACATAAAATTAATAAAATAAAAGTAATATGACATCTTATTTGTCAAGAAGCTTCAAGGAATAAGGCAAACCCCAAGCAACCGTACGTACTAAATTTAGATAAGTAACCCACCGTACAAGATAATGACAATACCATCTTTCGTCTCATACCTAACTACATTAACCAAATTAACTGTCAATTAACCATATTCAAGATAGCATCGTATTTCAGTACTTTATCCATTAGTTAAAGGTTTAGGGTTCAAGTACTCATAATAATAAACAAAAATCGTGACCATTGCCTTCTTAAGGTGCGAGTGATACTTAGTTTAAGTGTTAAGTAAAATCGCGAAAAGTGCTACCTTTCAAATGAGGGCCCCTAAAACTAGGGCTGACAATGGTTAGGGTATGGTACGGCGTACGGGTATGACAAATACCATAACCATACCATATTTTTAAATCACATACCATAACCATTATGGTTACAATTTTCAATACCATAATCATTAAAATAACCGTGGTTAAAATAACATGTAATATAATAAAATACCGAAAATTTAATTTTAAAAAATACATAAATCTACATTGTCAACAATAAAAATATATAAAACTAACATCATAGTTATTTATTACATGTATGTACATTAACTTCCATTATTTAGTATATATTAGTTTATTAATAATAATTAATTATTATATTTATATAATAATCATGGTTATAACCATGAGTATAGCTCAAATACCATAACTATAACCATTATGGGTAGAAAACTCATCACCATAACCGCACCACACCATAATGGTACGGTTAACCATTTTAAACAGTAACGGTTATAACCATGGTTATGGATTTTTCACCGCAACATTGTCGGCCCTACCTAAAACACCTCACGAAAAAAAAAACGAAAAACATTTAATCGCTAATTGATGTACACTAAGTTCTTTGTATTTCTGCAATCGCCCCTGAGAAATGGGAAAATTACGTTGAAATAACATCCTTCTAAATAATGATGATGAATTATCTCTCTAACGTAACACTTGAAGTACAAGTTTTGTAACCTAATAATGTGACATTATGGGTTTACGAATTATATCGAGGAAATTAAACAAGTCACGGCCTTCGCGCAAGTTCACGATTGTGTGATTAATTAAGCAGTAGGCTCTTGTGGGCTATGATACATCATGATGTCTCTCCCATAGAATTAATGGACCTTCCGTTGTTCTTTTTGCTAACTCCTTGTGGGATCTCTTTAGGGTGACAGTTACCATCTCGTGTGTCAATTAATTTATCGTGTTATATTTACTAAATACGAGCGAACATACACAATCTCAATTAAACATTTTGTGTCATATACTTGGGGAATCTGTTTACTTCAAAGTAGGGGTGAAACTAGTCCGGTCGGATTAAATTTTTCCACTATAAAAGTATGTTAGAAGTAAAATTAAATTCGAAAATTTATGTCTCTAAAATTTAATTCGAAAATTTAATTAAGATTTGTATTAAAATTAAATATTAAATATTTTTGAATGCCAAAATATATAGTTTGAAATTTTAAATATTATAACCATGTATCTTTGAAGGTAAAAAAAAAAGTACTTTTGTAGAAAACTAACCCAAATTTTAACAGTTTTTTTAGTTTAAATAGCATCATATATAATACTTTATAAATTGAGTCAAACATTTTTTATGATGTGTTTTCTAAAATCAACAACAATTTTAAATCCAAATTTTGAGTAAAATTAAAGATGAACAAGTTTGAATGTCAAAATAAATATATTCACACATGTATCAACGTTTGATCTTAAATAAAATAATAATAATATATAACCATGCATGTGGAATTTTAAGTTTAGTAAATAATATTTTGTGTCTTCCTCTAATTGTGATAGATATTGTCCGACTCTTAATTTTCTAAAATTGCTGAATGACAATTTTAATTTGAACTAAAATAAAATATGATAAACTTGTATGTCAAAATAAATAGTTTGAAACAAAATAAATGTTGTTGTTTGGGATGCTAAGAAAAATATTAACATTTAATTAATTTATAAAATTTTGTAATAAGATTATATATCATGAATGTTTATGTTTTATTAGATAAAAAAAAATATCTATTATTTTTTTGTAGAAAAGTAAAAATAAATGCAAAAATAACCGTAGAGTCTAGACGCTACCCTAAGGCCTAAACAGGGGAAATAAACCTAGGTGCTACACCTTAACTAGCGCATTTTGTCACCACGCTAAAATGTAGTAGCGTGGGTGGGGTGGATGGGGGTTGACCCTTTTGTTTTTATTTTTTTGATTAATTTTATTACATTTTGTTTTGTTTTTTGTTATTTTATTTAAAATATCTTAAACAATATAATAGATAAAAAATTTAATTACGAGTTTAAAATTTTAAAGTATATTGAGTTTCGACTTTTGAAGAGACTATACACACTATTAAAATTGATGCCCGAATGTAATATATTTTACGAAATTAAATTCGTAATTGAATTTCTTTATATTACTTTTTTATCTACTATAATTGTTTTAATTAAGTAAATAATTCAATTTTGTGCATTGAGTTACTTAATATAGTTTCAGTGTTAGGTTAAAAAAATTAATTATTTAATAATTAAATTTTTAGTTAGTAAATAATTAATTTTGTAACCTACCACTGAAGATGGTATTACGTAATTCAATCCATACCTAACATTGGATTAAAAATTTAACTATCTACTTAATAAAGAAATAATTAAATTATAGTAAATAAAAAAAAATCAGATATAAATTTAATCTCGCAAAATATAGTAAATTTGGACTTCAACTTTAATAGTGTGTATATCATTTATTTAGAAGTTAAAACTCAAGGTAATGTAGAACCCTAAACTCGTTATTTTATCTATTATATATTTTGAAAATATTTTAAAGAAGCAAAATGAAATTTAAAAAAAAAAAAAACAGCCCACACACCACGCTTCAATTTTTTTTTCCCCTTACTTCTAATAAGTTCTATGCTTATTTGTACTATCTAAGTATTTTTTTTTTTAAAATAGCACTTAAAAAAAACATCAATTATAACATTTACATTATATTGTTGAGCCCTACATTACATCAATTAGAAATAACATGTAAATCAAATTAAAGAAGCAAGAAACATTGTCTTGTTGAGCCCTTAATAGAAGTAGGTCCACCATTAAACCAGGCTTTGAAACGGAAACCGATGATATATGAAACATGAAAGTTTTTTAAAAAAGTAGATTCGGTGCATTTTTTTTAAAAATAAGTATACAAAAAAATATATATTTAGAAATCTGTATATAAACACTAACGTGAGTAGTGCATTTTTTTTTTACAAAATACGCTACTCCGAGTAGCGTTTTTGAAAAAATGCTACCCATGGGTAGCCTTTCTACAAAACGCTACCCTTGGGTAGCATTTTTTTTAAACATTACTGTTTAAACAGTAAAAGTACTGTACATATGTATGTATGTATAGTTTTTTATGTATTATATTATACAGTCAATCCGAAAGTGAAAAATTAACGCATAGTTGACGTCATTTAATTCGTAATTAAATTATCGATACACTTTCATTTTTTTGATTAAGTATATAATTAAATTTATCACCTAATGCATTTAATTATTTCGGTCAAATTATAGAACAAATGATGTTAGGTTAAAAAAGTAAATATATTTATAATCAAAAAATTCAAAAAATATTATCCTAGTTAGATAACTGAATTTCGCAATAAATGTCGTTAACTATGGTGAGTTTGGACTTACAGGGTTTGAGTTATTATCTTAACTTACGGCAGAGCGTACAGTCAATCCGTAAGTCCAAATTTAATATTTTTTTGCATCATTTGAATCACACTTAAAATATCTACTTATTATAAAAAAAAATAATTAATACATAATTTAAGTTTTAATTAAACATCGAGTCGTCGAAAAAGCAAAAAAAAACAAGTACCAAAAAATAACATTTGTGGGTAGTATACTTTATTTTTTTTTTTGTCTTTTTAAACTAAACATATTTTAATATTTACTTTTATATTTATATTAAGGTATATATATTTCGGTAAAAACAAATTCTATTACTTATGACACAATAATAATAATACTTTTTTTAATAAAATATCGTATCCCTGCAAGATCTGCAAGTTAGATATGTCCTCCGATTCAGACATATTTTTATGGTTGAATTTGAATTGTAGATGCTAACTTCTTCTTTTTTGGCCAATAATTGTAGATGCTAACTGAGGCGTGGATATAAATGGGACCGAAAGGGGTCAGAATTACACGGCTCACCATTTTTGACATATATTTTATACTTATTTTATTAATAAAATAGAATAATAAATAAATATTTTTAATTATTAATGCATTCTTCATAATCCGACATGTAATATAATATAATAAAAATGATTGTATTTTAGGGTTCATGCACATTCTAGTTGATGAAATATCAATGCATGTAGGTACGTAATAGGTCGATACTCGATAGGGCTGAAGAATGCAAATAGGGTTTCCCACTCCATCTCCACTCAATGAGTCCATTTGGAAATATATATTTTTTTTCTTGCCCTAACACCAGAACCAACGACGTGGACTATAGAACGAGAACCAACTACGTGGACCACCAGAACCAACTACGTTGAGGCAGTGACGAAGTCAGAAAATTTATTAATCGAAAATAAATATTAGATTAAGAGCAAATAGTTAAACTAAAAAAAACAGTAGGGGTAAATGTATAATTTAAAATTGCTAAATTGAAAATTATTGCATTTTTATGGTCAAATTTATATAAGATCAAAAGTTGAACGGGGTAATCGCCCCTCGTTCCTTGATAGCTTCGTCCCTGAGTTGAGGGAATATCATTTTCTTGGATCATTGGTTGTAAAGCATATATATGGTCAATTCTCGAGACAAGTTAAACTGTCGGTTGTGTTAAAATATGATCAACTCAACTCAAATTCAATTCAATTTGTAATTTTTTACAATCAATTTATTGAATATAAATATGACTCATGAATCCATAAGTAAATATCCATGATCTCGAGAAACAATGAAGGGAAAGTCGTGGGAGGAACAAACCGATGATACCGGAGCGACGATATAGAAACGATGGAAGTCATAGCAATACATAAAGGAGTAAAGCTAGCAATAGAAGCGGGTTGACAAAACATTGTCATAGAAACAGACTCACAAACAGTTAAAGAACAAATAGAAGAGGGTTCGATGCAATGGAAATTGTCAACTATCATACTGAATATCCGAGCACTAGCAAGGAAAATTGAGCAAGTGAAATGACGAGCTATTCTAAGGACTGCAAACGAGAGTGCAAATTGGATAGCAAAACAAGCGAGATCGAGAGTGAGTTTTAATGATTGGGTCGAAAGACCCCACTACCATTTATCTGTTTAGTAGAAAATAATTGTAATACCGAACTACCGTAACCACAAGTCGCGATGTTTTATTTTTTAAGCAAACCGATACAAAAAAAAAATCCCATGATCTCTGTACCGGCATTAATTTCGAACCTTGTTAGATTTACACAACATGAAGTCTCACCAATCAATGCGTGGAACATGCGGACCCACATCAATTTTGAATATAATTAGATTTTTAAAACATACAAGTATTATTTGACGGATCAAGAGTCATGTTACGGGTCAAGAATTACATAGGTTCACAGGTCGTGCTACGACAGGGGGCTTACAACTCATTTTTAATTGTATGAATTAAAGAAGTTGTATGAAAATAATTCATGAATCTAAATATGTTATAAACGTATCGTAGTTTAATAATCCACGAATTGAATTAAAATTTGACGCCCTAAGATAATACTATTCTTAATGCAGTTTTTTAATCGTAATCTAAGATAACTAGTGTTTTTTTTTTCTTTCATAAAGTATGATATAGGTGCACAATTAGTGTGTACAATAATCTTATTTATTTCTCTCAAGTTGTAGTAGTATAATATGGTAAAGTTATATATTATATTATACAAACCAATTCCTCTTTTCCAAAAGGAACATAATTTCTCCCTATTTCTAATCCTATACTAATGACAAATGATTAGTTCATAACTTTCTCTATTAAAAATCTAACCCATCTGTACTAGACCTTCCTTAAAAAGTTTATAAAGCAAAATTTAGGAAATTGATTCAAGTTGCGTTACAAATTATAGAATTAAAAAGCAAATTGTTTGATGAATTTTTGAGCGTATACACAATTTATTAGTTAGATTATAATAAACTTATAATTGGTTAATTGTATAAGGAATAATATAATTAAGAAAACGTTATAAGGAATAATAGGAATAAGGAAACGTTTTAATCAGATTATCCTTTGTTTAGAATGTTCTTTATTGTAATATATCTAGTGCCTAACTTTTAGGGTTTTCTATCTTTAGTTGTTTTCTATGTTCAGTTGTAATCTCTTTGTATATATATATACTGCTGTACAATCCATTGATAAGTGCAATAACAATAACTTAATATTATTTGCCAAATCCCTTTTATGGTATCAGAGCATATTGCTCCAACGAGCAGCTCTTGATCTCTGTGGCATACCCCAACCCTAGCCATGGCACACGACAGCCTTGCTGCAGCCGGTCTCATCACCATCAACGCAGCAGCTCAACTCCCCTTGAAGCTGACATCGAAAAACTACACGTCATGGCGAGCTCAATTCCTCCCTCTCATGGTCGGCTGTAACCTTGTTGGCTACATCGATGGCACCAACAAGTGCCCTCCCAAGGAAATTCTCGAGGGAACCGTAAACGTTCCCAATCCAAAATACCAGCTGTGGGTTCGACAGGATCAGCTGATCCTTCATGCCATCATCGCTTCCGTCACCGAGTCCGTCATCTCCCTGATCAGCCTTGCCAAGACCTCAGAAGAAGCTTGGACAAAACTCAGCGCTGCTTATGCAAACAGGTCACGTTCTCGTCTCATGTCATTAAAGGAACAACTTTCACGGCTCACCAAAGGCACTCAATCGGTGACCGATTACATGAGCAAGATCAAGTCCATCTCTGACGAACTGACCATTATCGGCTCCCCTCTTGATGATCTTGACCTAGTAATCCACACTCTCAACGGATTAGGTCAAGACTACAAGGAGATATCCGCTGCGGTTCGTGCTCGTGAGTCTTCTATCTCGTTTGAGGATCTCTTCGACAAACTCCAAGAACATGAACGCCTTCTTCAACGTGATGACGGCTCTTCAGATTCAGCAGTGGTCACCGCCAATTATGCTCAGCAGTCTCAGAATCGCAGGAACGGTAACAATTACCGTGGAAACAAGAATCAGGCCTCAAACAATAATTTCTCCCGTCCGCAGAATCAGCAGCTTCAGCACGCAGAGCAGCGGAACCAGTTCTCCTCTCGTAGCAATTATCGGGATAACAGAGCCCCTCGTGTCATCTGTCAGCTCTGTGATCGTCCCGGTCATTCAGCCAAAACCTGCCGATCCGCTACCACCCGCCAGCCAGTTGCCAATTCTGCCATAACTGCTCACGCAGCGACCAGCAGCTCGACCCCGTCAGATTCATGGCTAGTTGACTCCGGTGCTTCTCATCACATAACTTCTGATCTGCAGAACCTATCTATATACTCGGATTATGAAGGGCTCGACAATGTCATTGTTGGCAACGGTGATGGTCTTCCCGTCACCCATTCTGGTCAAGCCTCGCTCTCAACTCCTTCTGGTTCCTTTTTACTATCTAATGTGCTATGTGTGCCGGCTATCAAACGGAACTTGATTTCGGTCTCTCAGTTTTGCAAGACTAACAATGCATCGATTGAATTTTTCCCTTCGTATTTTGTTGTGAAGGATCTTCACTCAGGGGCGTCACTTCACCGCGGAACGAATAAGGACGGCGTCTATGAACTCACCCCATCAATCCCGCAGGCAATGGTGGCTACTTCCAACAAGACTAGCCATTGGCATCATCGTCTAGGTCATCCGGCTTCTAAAACCCTAGACCTTTTATTTCGTCGTTTTATTCCGGTAGGAAACATTATTAATAAGGGCCCCTGTAATGCTTGTTCTTGCAATAAAAGCCATCGACTGCCTTTTTATACATCATCGCTTAAGAGTTCTCGTCCTCTTGAACTTATTTACTCCGATGTTTGGGGTCCTGCACCGATTCAATCTCTTGATGGGTTTCGTTACTACATTATCTTTGTGGATCATTTCACACGGTATATCTGGTTTTATCCGTTGAAATTTAAGTCGGATGTTGCTACTCTTTTTCCGGAATACAAGAAGATTGTTGAGAAGTTTTTCAGCACCTCTATTAAGTGTTTGTACACCGATGGTGGTGGAGAATTCACGGCCTTGAAACCCTTTCTTAGGGATCACGGGATTTCTCATCTCCTCACTCCACCACATACCCCTCAACACAACGGTATGGCTGAACGGCGACATCGCCATCTTGTCGAAACCGGTCTTACTCTACTACATCATGCTCATGCGCCTCTCAATATGTGGTCTCATGCATTCCAAACGGCCACGTATTTGGTGAACCGGTTACCGACTCCCGTTCTGAACAATTGCTCTCCGTATGAACGTCTCTTTAATGAGATACCGAACTATGACAAGCTGCGCGTCTTCGGGTGCCTTTGTTATCCGTGGCTCAAGCCGTACTCGCCGCACAAACTGGCCCCCAAATCTCGTCCATGTGTGTTTCATTGGTTATGCTCTCCAACAAAGTGCGTACCGATGTCTTGATTTGTCCTCGAATACCATCTTTACTTCGAGACATGTAACCTTCGTCGAGGATACGTTCCCGTTTGCCGCGACAGCACCGTCGACAGCCGTCCCACCGGTGCAGTCACTTCTTCCTCAATGGGACCCTGTACTCGATCCGCCAATTCAGCATATTCCTGTTGCCCCGTCGCCCGCACCTCCTGCCCCGCCAGCTGCTCCTCTCTCAGCTGCAGCAGCACCGGCGCCTGTCCCGGTCCCAACAGCACCCCCGGCTGACCCGACCGCTCCTCTTCGCACACATTCTATGACGACGCGGGCTCAAAATAATATTTTCAAGCCCAAACATATCTTTGCAGCCACGAAACATCCTTTACCTTCTTCGGTGGAACCATCGTCGTTCGGACAAGCTAACCAAGATCCGCTTTGGCGTGCTGCCATGGCTGACGAATTCAATGCTCTTGTTCGAAATGGCACTTGGGAGCTTGTTCAGCCTCAGCCCGCTATGAATATTGTTGGCAACAAATGGGTCTTTCGCATTAAACGCAACCCCGACGGATCCGTTGATCGTTACAAAGCTCGTCTTGTGGCGAAGGGATTTCACCAACGTCCCGGCCTCGACTACAAGCAGACGTTCAGCCCCGTTATCAAACCGACCACTGTGCGTGTTGTCCTTGCTCTTGCTGCTTCATATGGCTGGCCTCTTCGACAACTCGACGTCAATAATGCCTTTCTTCAAGGTACGCTCGGTGACGAGGTCTACATGACGCAACCACAAGGCTTTGTCGACAAGGACTCTCCCACGGCTGTTTGTCGCCTTCGCAAGGCAATCTATGGCCTGAAGCAAGCTCCTCATGCCTGGTTCGTTGAGCTTAGCTCGTATCTCACTCGGTATGGATTTGTCAACTCAGTCGCTGATTCTTCCTTGTTCATCTTTAATCGTGATGATGTTCGTATGTTTCTACTTGTCTACGTGGATGATATTGTGATTACCGGAAGCTCTCCTACGCTTATTCGTCAGTTTATTGCGGATTTATCTCGTCGTTTCTCACTAAAAGATCTTGGACCTCTGAGTTATTTCCTCGGTGTTGAGGTACACCGCACAGATGATGGCGTTTTCCTGTCTCAAGCCAAGTACACTCGTGAATTACTTGAGCGTACTCATATGGATGGCGCCAAGGACGTTGCGAGTCCTATGGCCACTTCCCCTCTCTTGATGCTCACTGATGGCTCCGCCGCTACGTCCGCGACCTCCTATCGTCAGGTTATTGGCGCTCTCCAGTATCTCTCGTTTACTCGACCGGACATTTGCTATGCGGTTAATAAGCTCTCACAGTTCATGCATCGTCCCACCGAGCTTCACTGGGCTGCTGTCAAGCGTCTGCTTCGCTATCTCAAGGGTACCATTCATCATGGTATTCTCTTCCGTGCTCAATCGGCTCTGCGCCTGCTTGTTTTCTCCGATGCTGATTGGGCTCCTGCTTCGGCGAATTTCTCCTCGACTACTGCCTATGTCGCTTATCTTGGCACGAGCGTTGTCTCATGGAGTTCTCATCGTCAACGCTCGGTTTCTCGTTCCTCAACGGAATCGGAATACTATGCTCTTGCTGATGCTGCTGCCGAAGCTGCATGGCTCCAAACGTTACTTCGTGATCTTGGCGTTACTCTTCCCTCACCACCGTCTCTTTTCTGCGACAATGTTGGTGCTACTCAACTCAGTGCCAACCCTGTCTTCCATTCTCGCATGAAACACATCGCGGTGGCTTATCATTTTGTTCGTGATCATGTTCAACGTGGCCTTGTTCGGGTATTCAAGATCTCCACCGTCGATCAACCGGCCGATGTCCTTACCAAGCCACTCCCCAGGGGGCGTTTTCTTCTACTTCGACAGAAGCTAGGACTCCTCGATGGTGCGTCCTACTTCAGGGGGCGTATAAGGAATAATATAATTAAGAAAACGTTATAAGGAATAATAGGAATAAGGAAACGTTTTAATCAGATTATCCTTTGTTTAGAATGTTCTTTATTGTAATATATCTAGTGCCTAACTTTTAGGGTTTTCTATCTTTAGTTGTTTTCTATGTTCAGTTGTAATCTCTTTGTATATATATATACTGCTGTACAATCCATTGATAAGTGCAATAACAATAACTTAATATTATTTGCCAAATCCCTTTTAAATTGTGTCTCATTCTCGAATAATTGTGAACAGAAAAATGCATATACACTACAAGATCTGATTAGCTTCTTTAAAATACTAAATAGTAGAATATTTAGACCCAAAATTTTGGCTCATATTTTAAAAATTAAATTAGAAAATTATACAAATCCTAAGAACCTCAACTAGCAAATTGTTATTTAATCATTTAAAAGAGGGTTAAATACCAATGAGCTACCTGAACTTTAGACATTTTGCAACGAGCTACACGAACTTTAAAAAATCAAAACGTGCTACCTCAACTTTTGACGAAGGTGCAACGAGCTACCTCCGTCCAAATTACCATAAACTGTTGACAGAAATTCGTTGGAAATTCGTCAGAAATTGAACGGAGTTAGCTCGTTACACCTTCGTTCAAAGTTGAGGTAACCCATTTTGATTTTTTAAAGTTCGGATAGCTCGTTGCAAAACGTCCAAAATTCAAGTAGTTTCTTGATATTTAACCCTTAAAAAAACAATGTTTGAAGCCTCTAAGTAGGTGCCACATAGCATGTATATGCACGTATTCGTCTAAAATTAACCAAAATTTGAATTGAACTAACAATTTTATAAATTTATATTAACCTAGCTAGCAAACTTTAAAAACAATCAATTAACAAATATTTATACTTCAATACTGAATAAATAAATTAATATTTAATCATAAATTATATTATCGTAGTTACAGTTGATATTCATTTTTTTTTCTTTTCAATCCTATGAAAAAGTATTAATTCTAACAACTGAATGTGAATTGATTCATTATGAAGAGCGGCTTCTAATTCTAATTGCCAGATGATTATATTTTCCTAACCTTAATTATATTCAGCACAATCAATCATATCACTAGTATAGATAATTATGGATTAAGAAATACTTTTTATTTTTTAATTATTAATTACGTTAAAACGAAATAGAAAATTGAGAAAGGATAAAAAAATAGCTATAACGATGAGGAATGTGATAGTATCATTACGTGCTTACCTTTATCGATTATATTTTATTCAACATATATATGATGAATACAGCAAGAACTAAATATCAGATAGGCAAAAAAAAACTAATAGAAAAAGGTTGGACCGATTAGATTTTGAGTGAAGTTGTTGGATCTTTGTGAATCGGTTGTTGTGCGAATCGGGTTTTTAGTCTCCTTAGAGTTGCTCCGGTAACAGGAAGAGAAGCGTAAACTTGTAAGGTAATTACTTAATTGGTTACACATGTTTCACTATTGTGCAGAATGGTTACACATGTTTCAAAATGTGGTTAATTGGTTTTGCTATAATACTAATTGGTTACACATGTTTTTTCCAATGTGATTAATTGATTATTCCGTTAGTAAACCGTTAATTAATTTTTTTAACATATTATTGAATTGTGAAATGACTATTATGCCCTTAGTGGTACTTAAGAACCCATAATCGAATTGAAGAACCCAGAATCGAATCGAATTGAATTGAAGAACCCAGAATCGAATCGAATTGAAGAACCCAGAATCGAATTTATGGGTTCTTGAAGAACCGAGAATCGAATTTCTGGAACAGAACCCATAAATTTGATTCTGGGTTCTTTTAGAACCCAGAAATTCGAGAAAAACAGCTTGGTGATGAAGAACACGGCTTGGTTGATGAAGAAGACAGTTTGGTTGATGAAAATGATAATTACGTCATTTTATGTATCTAAATAGTGACTTAACTGTGATTTCTAACGGTGAACAGTAAAAAAACCCAATTAGTCACATATCAAAACCAATTAATCACATTTTGAAACATGTGTAATCATTATGCACAGTGGTGAAACATGTGTAACCAATTAAGTAATTAATCCAGACTTGTATTCGTTGTTCTGGTCCAGCAATTTTCTGGTCCAGGTGTTTTGAACCAATAGGTGGTAGGGTCTGACGCATCGTGGTGAAAGTCACATTTTACTCTTAGGAACCTTATTGTTCGTAACTTTAAAGTAGATTCGGAGGCATATCATTACCCGAGGATCAGTCAGGTCATGAGTCGAAAAATTAACAAGTCTACGAGAAAGAGACGCCTTATATACATTATCTGTCCCTAAGCCTAATAGGAGTGTTACTCCTTTAGGCTCATATATGCACTTCTGGGATGAAGTCCACGTCCAAAAATTCACTACTAACTAATATTGCTAGTGAATACATTTTTATAGATAAAATATCCTTGTCCACACATTATAAAGTTAAGCTTTTAACATACCACCCACATCATAATGTTATTTATGATGTTCGATGTGTATTTATCTATTTGTCAATCCTCTTACTAATAACTTAGTAATACTGCTGATTTTTATTTATATTACAAAAGACACGAAACTACAACTAAATGAAAAATTTTCATAGGCCGTTCCGAATTTTAGACTGAGTCAAAACTGGTGTTTTTTAATCTCAAACTCAAGTCTTTTACCTGAATGACCAAATAAACCGTCTCATCCCAAATATAGGTTGAAATTAATATTTATTGTGTTTTTTAAATTAGTTTATTGTGTGTTTAAGGTACTGTGTTTGTAATTTGAATTTTTTTATATTGAACATTTGATATGATATTTGTATTTTGTATTGTATTATATTATATACTTAGTATAATATTTGCATTGTATTTTGTATTTAAAATTTTTGAATAAATCTTTTAAAGAAAAAATCAGTCCAAGAGCGCTACCAAACCGAGTGAAGAAAAAACACATCGGACGGATTTTTTGAAGTGAACTCGGTCTCTGACTCGGACCTCCAAACATGAGTCCTAAAATTTCAGACTCGGACTTTAAAAAAAAAAGTCTCACCCGTCCCGGTCTCACCCGTCCCGAACTCAACCCTAATCTATATCATGTATTCATTTTGTATCACTGAGGACACATGTTTGAATCCTTGTCAAATCAGTCCTTACAAGAATCCCACTAAAAGTTTAAAAGTGACGAGACACATCCCACCAAAATATTTCTTGATTTGGGTG
Source organism: Chamaenerion angustifolium (assembly GCA_946814005.1). NCBI lineage: Eukaryota > Viridiplantae > Streptophyta > Magnoliopsida > Myrtales > Onagraceae > Chamaenerion > Chamaenerion angustifolium. The sequence goes on from OX328281.1 coordinate 3,150,419, forward strand.
CGTGATATAGCCGTTTGCATTTTAGTCCACCTTGACCTCGTAACTATATTGGTCCACACATAAACACAACTATATATTTACCATCCACCATATTCCAGGGAAATTTAAAATAATATCTATTGTACGAAATTTATCGCTCAATATGTTTTTTCTTTAAGCTATATCTTAAAATTTCACCTTTTTAATACCTTTTGTATTTTAATAATAAAATGGTCTCTCTCTATAAGTACCTCAGTTATCTCTCCCATCTAGAAGAAGTTTACCCTGATTCTGCTTCTGTCTACTTCCACTTTCTTCTATTCACACCAACTCCAAAATGGTCGACGTCGACCGGAGAATGACTGGCCTTACTCCGTCCCACGTTGCTGGTCTCCGCCGTCTCTCTGCTAGAGCTGCTGCCACTCCCACAACCACCACAGTACCGGCCAGCCGCAAAGGCATGGTCTCATTATCCTCTCTCGCTGACAAAGTCATCAACCATCTCCGATCCTCCGGCGTGCAGGTACAGCCCGGTCTCTCCGATTCCGATTTAGCGGTGGCGGAGGCGGAGTTCAGCTTCATCTTCCCTCCAGACCTTCGTGCCATGCTCTCCGTCGGACTACCCGTCGGCGTAGGGTTTCCAGACTGGCGTGCTGCCGGAACCGCGCGCTTACACCTCCGCGCCTCTCTTGACGTCCCCATTGCCTCCATCTCCTTCCAGATCTCCCGCAACACCTTCTGGTCCAAGGCGTGGGCCCCGAAGCCGCTGGACCCGGAGAAGGCGTTCAGGGTGGCGCGAAACGCGTTGAAGCGAGCTCCACTCTTGATCCCAATATTCAACCATTGTTATATTCCTTGCAGCCCTTCTCTCGCCGGAAACCCCATCTTCTTCGTCGACGAGAACCAGATCTTCTGCTGCGGCCTTGACCTATCCGACTTCTTCGAAAGGGAGTCTCTATTCCGGGACTTGAAATTGGAGCCCCGACTCATCCAGAGGCAGAGATCCGTAGGCGAGAAATCGGATAGCTTCGGATCCGCATCTACACCCAGTTTCTTTCGAAGGAGCCTAGACAGCGGCGGAAAAACGCCGAGGTGGGTCGACTTTTGGAGCGACGCGGCCGCTAACCGTCGCCGTCGGAACTCATCTTCGTTGTGCCCTGAGAGGTATTTCGATATGCCGAGGTTCGAACCGCCAAAATGGGTAGGGGAGTACGTTGAGGATATCGGGTCGGTTTTGAGAGCAGGCGGGTGGGGTGAGACGGAGATATCCGAGATCGTACAGGTATTTAAATCTTCTTACTAGATTTTCTATTTTAATATTTTCCCACCATTTTATATTAAAAAATTGAAAGAAAAAAATGCAAATTTAGATTCTCTTTAAAATATATATATATATATAAATTTGAAAAATCAAATTATATTATGATTTTTGGAGAATATTACTTTCTAGTTTCCTCCAAAGGATAGAATGAATTACGTCGTTGATATTTTTCTTTAATTTCTAAATACTGATTAAATATTTTTCTACAAATTTTGTGTAGATCACCGGGTCGGGTTTTTTCGAACCCGACATGTTTTTGGTGGATAACCAGTCTCTGCTAGACGCGCTTCTATTAAAGGTGGACTGTTTCTCGGATCTCCTCCTTAAAAATGGTTGGAGCCCCGAAGAGGTATCTGATGTATTCGGGTTCAATTTTCGAGCCGAGAAAGAAAGTCGACCCGCCATGAAATTATCCCCGAAGATAGTCCAGAAGTTTGAACAACTAGCTGATTCGGTTAATCATTCATAATAGACGCAATGTACCATGACAACTAAAGGAGATAAGAAAAAATAATAATAATAATTTTAGAGATTGGTAATTTTATTTTTGCGTAGTTATGTAATTACTAACGTAAATTGTCCATTTACACCTAATATTTTGAGACTTTTTGAAAAAAAATAATATTAAGATATTTTTTGTACAAATTTTAAGTTTTTTTTTCTTCAATTTTCTATTCAAACATAATTGAATTGATTTTAAAAATCAAATATTCTAATTAAATTCTTAAAACTTTCTTTTTATATGTTAAAACTTATATTGACTTGGGATTAAAACCTAAAGGGGACGTTTGATTGTATGTATTAGGTAATACATGTATTAGTTAATACTATATGTTTAGATGAGACATGTATTAAGATATACTTATACATGTATAACCTAAGACATTGTTTGATTCAATATCAAATTATACGAAAAGTGACAAAAAGATTTAAACACCCTTAAATTTATTTTGCAATGTAAATAAGTTGTACACATGAATTTTTTTATTTTGCAATGAAAAAAGTCACGAACACAAAAAAATGAGATAGTATCCCTTTTGAGTCATGATCGGTTCAGTCCACTTCGATTCTTCTATTCTGATCTTTGAAATTTCATCCTTAAAATGTTACTCTCATGCACAAAACTTCAAAAACTTCATGTTCTCAAGTGAATCTGTGTGATTGATTTTTGATTGAAGAGAAAAAAAATAAAGCATTGCATTTGTGTTTACAAACAAGTGGAACTACATAATTTTACAAACAACATGATTCATGCACAAAACTTCATGTTCTCAAGTGGATCTGTGTGATTGATTTTTGATTGAAGAGAAAAAAAAAATAAAGCATTGCATTTGTGTTTACAAACAAGTGGAACTACATAATTTTACAAACAACATGATTTTATAAAATAACATTATTTTACAAATTGATTTTGGGAACAACATGACATGTGAAATCACACTTAGCAAAATATAAAGACGAAACAGTTAAATAACCACTTCTAATTTTTTTTCCTCCCGACACATTCACATAAACAGTAAAAACTAGAGTAAATGGCATTTGTTTTTAATTAATGTTATTTTTAAAAATAAATATCAAATAGACGAGCAAATATTAAAATATTATTTAGTAAATGTTTCATTAACTTTTTAACTATTCTTTTAAAATATTAATTATATGTCATATATCATCATTTAAATAAACTCATAAATTATTTCTGAATTCGAATGATACCTAACAACTATTGTTGTGTTTGACTTAGTGATTCTTTTTTTTTAAATAAAATATATATGAAAGAATTAATAAATAGTATTAGATCATTTCATTTTTTATTTAATATATTACTTTTTTTATTATTTTTTATTAGATAATCTGAGTAAATATTAATTTTAAAATATTTTATATTAAAATTCACAAAATTTGATAAAATTTAAAACTAACATGAAAATCTATTCTTAAATAGGATTAATAGACTTAGGGTAGTTAATTAAATTTGTACTATATATAAAATAATACCATGGTGAGATTAATACTCTATTAACACTATAATTATGTATTAATTAATATATATGTATTAGTTAATACATACCATTAAGGTATTGGATTTAAACTTTAACCCCCAAACCTCCTAGATTACCGCTAAACCCAAATTCAAATTAACTACAACTAAATTGAATCTCAATCCAATCGCGACTAATTTATAATATATAAAAAGTATTTTTTTTAAAGTAATCTTCGAAAAAATATTTGCTTCTTTTTTAATTTTTTAAACATATTCCTTTAAATTTAGATTAAATAACATTAAAAAATAGTATTTTTTGTTCAAACTTTATGTATGACTACTAAAAAAAGTACTTTAAAAGCTATTTTCAAAATAAATGAAAATAATATTGGCACTTTAACGAAATTACTATTTAGTATAAGGTTAATTGCCTCAACAGTTACACTTATATTGGTACATGTGATTGAATAATTTAAACTTGAGTTGATCAATTATTTATATTTTACTCAATGGACGTCTACAAAGAATTTTGATGGACAAAATAACTAAAATACCATTCTTCTTCCTTTGTTTTTCATCTTCGAATTCTTTCTTTGATCTTCGTCTTCGAATTCTTTCTTTAATCTTCATCTTCTTCAATAACTAAAATTTAATGTCGAAAATCGAATGATTAACCCAAAAGTCTTAAGATTTATGAGTTTGGAACCCAAAAATCTCAATTTTGGGGGTTCTTAAATTAGAAATTTGAGATTTATTGGTTATGAAACCATAAATCAAAAAACAATTGTGTAAATGAATCAGTAATTATGAGTTTGCGTATGTTCGAAGTGAGAAAACACTTGAAAATGAGAGAACATGAAGAAATTAATAGAATGGTAAAATTATTATTTTAATGACTTTTTAATAACATTTATTAAATATAAATGAGTAAATAACACAAAATTTAACTAAAACGTTAAAAAATGGGTGACCGTTTAATTATAATAAAAAATATAAATAACATTTAATCTCGTATAAGTATAATAAATATAACACTTTTAAAAGAATATCAAATATAAAAAATGCATGATATTCTTGATTTCTTTCTTTCATAGTGATTTGACAACTTACTTTTTTAGTATCTTTAATGATGACTTAGTTCCTAGAAGATATAAATAGTTAAATATCGTTATTTGAAAGTCACTGCACCTTTGCACGTGCACGTCCCTTTCAAAATTTTATAATTTGTTAGGTAAGGGTTTAGGGTTTACTACGGCACTGAATTTTAGGCTTAAATCTAAATTATGAAAAATAGAGTTTTTTTAAAAAGTAAGTATTGTGTTAAAATTTTTTTTGAAAAAGTTATTATAAGAAAAAAAAAATTAAGAATTTGTATATAACTTATATCCAACATTTTTTATTTGTTTTCGCTACCCCATGTAGCATTTTTTACGAAACGCTACCTGGGGTAGCGTTTTCAAATTTGTTCAAAACACTACTTGTACATGCGTTTCTTTTCATTTTTTGTTCCATTTTTTTTTGACAACTCAATGTTTAATTAAAAATAAAATTATGTATCTATTAAAAAAATTATAGTAATTATATATTTGAATTGCGATTCCAATGATGCAAAAAAAATATTAAATTTGGATTTACGAATTGACTATACGCTCCGCCGTAAGTTTAGATATGAAAACTCGACTTAAAAAAATATAATTAAGACCCTGTAAGTCCAAACTCACCACGGTTAACGTCATTTATGTCGTAATTCAATTATCTACCTAGGTTAATTGATTTGATTAGAAATACAATGATTTTTTTTAACCTAACATCAATTGTCTTATAATTTGACCAAAATAATTAAATAAATTAGGCGAGAAATTTAATTATGTACTTACTCAATATATATATATATTACAATGCGTAGATAATTTAATTACGAATTAAATGACGCTAACCATGCGTTATTTTTTTTACTTTAGACTGACCGTATAATACGACACGTAAAAAACTCTACATACGATATAGAAAAATCTAAATAGTGATTTGCACAGTGAATTATCTATAATTGTTTGTATTTTTTTTGATTAAGTACATAATTAAATTTCTTACATAATGCATTTAATTATTTCGGTCAAATTATAAGACAAGCGATGTTAGGTTAAAAAAATATTGTATTTCTAATTAAAAAAATTAACCTAGGTAACTAACTGAATTACATCATAAATGACGTTATCCGTGGTGAGTTTGGAGTTACAAGGTGAGTTATATTTTTTAAGTCAAGTTTTCATATCTCAACTTACGGCAGAGGGTACAGTCAATCCGTCAATCCAAATCTAATATGTTTTGCATCATTTAATTTTTTTAATATATACATAATTTTATTTTTAATTAAACATCGAGTTGTCAAAAAGAAACAAAAATGGAACAAAAAAAATGAAAAGAAACGCAGGTACAAGTAGCGTTTTGAACAAATTTGAAAATGTTGCCCCTGGTAGCGTTTTGGAAAAAATACTACCTGAGGTAGCGAAAACAAATAAAAAACGCTACCCACAGTAGCACTTATATACAAATTTCTAAATTTTTTTCTGAATACTTATTTTTCAAAAATATTTGGCACAGTGCTTACTTTTTGAAAAAACTCGGAAAGATATCAATACTGACTTTATAGAATTTTTTAAAAAGTGTTTATCTATTTATTTTCATTCAGAAAAATAATGATATAACATTTTTATATAAAAATTTAGGTATATGTGCTAGTGATGGGTAGCAAAATTGTTTATCTCGCTACCCGAAGTATCGAAATATGTCATATCGCTAGTTTGGGTAACGACATGTTCCACGGGTAGGGTGATAGCAGTGTGGGGAAAACCCCACTGAATTTTTATTTTGCTTATTTTTTTTGTATATGTCGAAAATTTTGAGATGACGTGTGCATAGAGGTGAGTTGAGTTTTTTTTTTTATTTCATATATATATATAACTTAGTTATTATTTAAAAAAAAAATCCTTTTAGTAAACCTAAGATGAAAATATTTGTTTCTATTAATAATATTTTCATTTTTTTAGATTTTTTCTATCTCGGTTTTTCTCGGCTCGGTTCCTCGCATAAAAATATTTTGATATCTAGGAATTTTTTCAAAAACTGTTTAGTTTAGAAAAAATATTTGAAAAAGTGTATATCGAATTTTTTTTTTTAGAAAAGTATGTATACGCGTTTTTTTAGAAAAGTATGTATACGCGCGACGCGCCTATTGAATAGGCGCATCCTAGGGATGCGCCTATTCAGTAGGCGCACTCCTGGGATGCGCCTATTCAGTAGGCGCGTCCTGGGATGCGCCTATTCAGTAGGCGCGTCCTAGGGATGCGCCTATTGAATAAATTTTTTTTTTTCCGCAAAAACACCGGTCTATCAGAAACCATGTTGATTTTAAGTCTGCTTAGGAGATCATTGCGTACATGAATTTGAATTGTATTGGTTAGTCGTACGGTGAGGACAAAAGAAAGCTGATCCCCTTCCAATGGTTAGGAAGGGTCTTGGATCAAGAGGACAGAAGATAAATTTGTTAACAAAAGGGTCTTGGATCAAGAGGACAGAAAATCAATTTGTTAACAAAAGGGTCTTGGATCAAGAGGACAGAAAATCAATTTGTTAACAAAAGGGTCTTGGATCAAGAGGACAGAAAATCAATTTGTTAACAAAAGGGTCTTGGATCAAGAGGACAGAAAATCAATTTGTTAACAAAAGGGTCTTGGATCAAGAGGACAGAAAATCAATTTGTTAACAAACCACGGAGATGATTGTCTCACGCGTTGCTTTATCCCAGTATTCACAAGTCCAAATTCTCTACGCGCACCAAATTCCTCCATGTATGCTTTTTTTCCTACTATATGCTTAATTTTTGAAAAACATCTGATTTTGAGCCTGCTTATACGGTTTTCCTCCTACATAGAAATTGAGAGATAGTCTCTCCAATAAAGAAGAAAGGAAGTTCTCAGAAGTTAAATACTTTAGGTTCCTGCCCTAGATTTTCCAACTTGTTCTGAACAACATCCGCGAGGTCAAACATTGAAACAAAGTTGTTCATTCACAAGTTTCTGAATGAGACTTTTCTTCAAATACACTAGCTAGTTTGACATTTTCCAGGTTCCTGCCCTAAATTTTCCAACTTGTTCTGAACAACATCCGCGAGGTCAAACATTGAAACAAAGTTGTTTATTCACAAGTTTCTGAATGAGACTTTTCTTCAAATACACTAGCTAGTTTGATATTTTCAGGAATTACTGCTGCAAAATAACTCTTTTGGGGTTACTTTAGATACATTTCAAAAAGTAACTATGTCGTTACTTTAGGTTCCTGCCCTCCAATTTGTTTTGAACAACATCCGCGAGGTCAAACATTGAAACAAAGTTGTTCATTCACAAGTTTCTGAATGAGACTTTCCTTCAAATACACTAGCCAGTTTGACATTTTCAGGAGGAAGACCATTTCTTCTTAGAACTTCCTTTCTTCTTTACTGGAGAGAGTATCTCTCAATTTCTATTTAGGAGGAAAACAATAAGCAGGCTTGAACTCAGATAAAAAGCTATAGTCATTGGAGAAGCTTTACAAGATATTCGGAAGATTCAAAATCTTGTGAATAAACAACTATGTTTCATTGTTGTTCAGAACAAGTTGGAAAATTTAGGACAGGAACCTAAAGTAACTCCAAAGAGCTCTTTTGCAGGAGTAATTCCTGAAAATGTCAAACTAGCTAGTGTATCTGAAGAAAAGTCTCATTCAGAAACTTGTGAATAAACAACTTTGTTTCATTGTTGTTCAGAACAAGTTGGAAAATTTGGAGGAAAACCTGTGAATACTGAGATAAAGCAACGCGTGAGACTATCTCTCAATTTCTATTTAGGAGGAAAACCATAAGCAGACTTAAAATCAACGTGGTTTCTGATAGACCGGTGTTTTTGCGAAAAAAAAAAAATTTTAGGCAGTAGGCGCATCCCAGGGATGCGCCTATTCAATAGGCGCGTCGCGCGTATACATACTTTTCTAAAAAAAAAATTCGATATACACTTTTTCAAATATTTTTTCAAAAGTGAACAGTTTTTGAAAAAATTCGATATCTAGCTAAAATAAGTTGTTTACAATTGTCCCTCTTTGAACATGCACGGTTCAAAGTGGGACAACTGTAGAATCCAGAAGAACCGAGCCGAGAAAAATTAAATAGAAAAAAAATTAAAATATTATTAATAGAAAAAAAATTCATCTTAGGTTAACTAAAAGGGATTTTTTTTATAAAGAAACTAAGCTATATATATATATAATTTCATCCCACCTACACACGCCACCTCGAAATTTTGGACGTCTAAAAAAAAAGATTCAGTGGTTGCCCCCACTACCATCACACTATCCATGGTAGCGTGATGTTCCAATTTGCTACGTGGAGTAGCGAAATGAACAATTTTGCTACCCCAAGTAGCGAGATGACTTATTTCACTTTTTGGGGTAGCGAGATGAACAATTTCAATACCTGGAGTAGCAAAATAAACAATTTCGTTACCCCTCGCTAGCATGTATACCTAAATTTCTAAATAAAAATTTTACATAATTATTTTTCTAAATAAAATATTTAGATAAACACTTTAAAAAAAAAAAATCGGCTCTATACCATACCATGGGTACAATTAGAATTAGTAAGGGAAAAACAAATCACTGCCTCCTAATGTTTTAAGCTATGTGAAAATTGAATCTTTATCTTTACAAGTGTTGTATTTTTGTGATTTCAAAAGTTGATATCCAAATTTTACTTTTCGAATTTTGATACATGTACTTTCGAAGTTGGAGTAAAAATTTACCTCCGATTATTTTTTCGTTAAATTTGAACGGAAAATGATGTAGTATCACATGATTGGTTCATAATTTAACAAACTATATTATTTTTTTTTAAAAATGCCATAAAAATTATTTAAAAAAAACTAGAAACAACTTAAACATTGATGCGGGAAAATGGAGCTTTTAATATAATATTTTAATTGAAAATATACAATAACCAAAAATTATTTATTTATTTGATACTTTCAAAAAAATATTTAATTAAAAAGTCAAATTTTCTCTCTAATTTTTTCTTATTTTTTTAGTCCCTTTGTTTTTTTTTTTATAATTTTTAAAAATAATATAGTTTTTTAGAGTATAAACTAATCACATGTTATCATGTCAATTTCCATCCAAATATAACGGAAAAATAGACGGAAGCATCATTTTGCTCAAATTCTGAAAGTATAGACATTAAAAATTGAAAAATAAAGTTCGGGTAATAATTTAAAAAGTTATCGAAGTACAAATAACAATTTGATTATTAACCCTTAAATAAGTATTCACATTTTGTATTGCAAGTCGCACTTAGGGCTGTCAATGGTTAAAGTACGGTACAAGTATGTCAAATATCATAATCATACCATATTTTTAAATTATGTACCATAACCATTACTTGTACAATTTCCAATACTATAACCATATCCATAACTATGGTTATTAACCACGATTTTAACCATATACCCATATTTATTACGACCATGTCATTTAACATTATAAATATTATCTTAATAAATACATAAAGTTATGTCACAAACAACAAAAATATTCAACATTAATATCATTCAAAATTAGCATCATTCAAAATTAACACTAATATTATTTAATATTTACATCATTCAATTGCAGTTCCCCTTGAAATTATAGATTCATGAAATTTAAAAGTGAAAATTCTACTTCTGTTATTAGTATTTATTAATAGATTAATACTAAATTATTATTATATTTATATAATAACTATAGTTATAACCATAAGTATGACTAAAATACCATAATCATTACAAATAGAAATTTCATCATCATAACTGCACCATAATGGTACGATTAACCATATAAAAAAATAACGGTTATAACCATAGTGTTGAGTTTTTTACTGCACCATTGTTGGCCCTAGTCGCACTTCCAAAGTAAGGATATTACTAGTGCAAGTTGCATTCTAGCTACTTACTCGGTTAGCACTGATCAATGTTTTAACTTTTAACATAGAATCTTATCGCGCGGATGCAACATTTCAAAAACTTCAGAGTTCATTTTACAAAACTTTCCAAACTCAGGGTGTAATATGTTACGGCTTAATGACTGTAAAAATATTTTTTTTTTTGGGTAAAAACTATAAGAAAATAGTAACAACCATTATATGATGTTTTATAACTTGGCTTGACTAGTTAATCTACTAACATAAACTTCGAACATTTAGGGTTATTTAACATTTATTATTAATCACTTCAGTACAACACCATGATCAATATATTACAACTGATATATCTATAGATTTTTCTTTTTGATCATTGTAACCGAAATTAAGGGAGTCGTTACATCTGAACCCAACCTAACTGAATTATTATAGTCGGTCGGTGAATGAGCAGGCACACCTGGCACAAAGACTCCGATTATCCTCATTACTTTCATAACGAAGGTCTCTTTGTAGTCCGGTCCTAGTTTGAATGGAATGGTGAAACTTCTGATGAGCTCATAGATCGCATTTCCGATCATCGGGACCGAATTCATAGGTGAGAAGTAATTCTTGTTGGGTTCTTCAGGGAGGATCTGCGAAGCACAAATAACTCCAGGGATTCATTTTTAATTATTTTAGTGTCCTTGTAATCTGAATTTTGTTCAAAATACCCCAAACGGGAATAATGAACATAACTGTGTTCAAAATACCCCACTTTCATTGGTCCCGATACACACACATTATATGGTTTATTTTTCCAAGATCAATTAAAAAGAGTGTTAACTGACCTTCCTCAAGTATCGGCTATCATAGTAATAGCAAGTCCCAAAGTGCTTGAACATGAAGGTGGAATTATCGTACGGCAACCTCGGCACCATGTCGTTACTATACACAAACCTGAAATACCTAATCTGATGCTCCTTTATATACTTCTCCATGAACTCCCCAAACTCCAGGTTCCCAACCCTAGGCTGACCAAACGTATAAACTCCTTCCAATCTCTCAAGCAACATCGTTTCCTCATGCAGAGCTAAGATCGCCGGAAAAAGAATCGCCACCGCACCTCCCAAACTATGCCCTGTTAATATATACCGGGCTCCGGCATCTCCATTCAACAGTTTCTTCAACTCGTCTCTAATGGTGTAGTACGCTACTTTAGTACTGCTGTGTCTTTGTTCCAGTTTTTTGGGCCATCCATGGTTTTTTTGAAGCCCTAGTGCTTTCATGAAGCCGCCATGGAGTTTTCCCATACCAGGAAGCTCGTACCAAGAGAGGTCGAAATCGGAGCACCAATCGTGGGCGTTGAAGGGTTCGGTGCCTCGAAATGCAACCACGATCACGTTCGTGTTGTTGTCGCGCATCAGGAAGCCTTGGGTACTTGATTTTTCTTGATAATCTGACAAAATGTTTGAAACCCTAACTAATTAACATGTTAAAAATCGTGACATAAAAATCTTTTATGCACCTTAGAAGTTAAGTTTTTACAAATAGGTACATTAGAAAAAATTTATTAGTTTAGGGTACCTTAGAAATCATAAATGTATCTTTTAATATTTCGATCATGTGTCCGTCACATATATAGTATTTTGTTCCATTAAGGTACCTCTACTTTATTTTACTGTTGCTTTCAGCTATATCTAAGTTGTTTTATTGAACATTTACTTTATCTTTATTGAATTATTATTTTTTGTTACTTTCAAGTACCCAATTAAATTAAATACATTTATGACTTTTAAGGTATCCGAAAATAACAAAAAATTTATGAGGTACCTATTTGTAAAACGTGACTTCTGAAATACCTAAATGACGTTTATCCCCTAAAAATTTACATCATATGTAGAGTTGAAAGTATTTATACCGTTCCAGAAGTCGTATGCACCCAAGAAATCCATCTGAGGTGGAGAAGAAATTAAACAACCCCGTCAGTTAATACAAACATCAACATTATTATCAAAAATTGCATTTTTACTTTTACCTTCCAGTAATCATTTACAGTAACCCTAAGGTAATTTTGGTTCTCATAGGAAGCCTTAGAAGCCATCAATGCCAGTTGCGGGAAGTAACGTTCATCTCCTGGCTTGATATTACAATCGAACTCGACTCGGCAATCCAAATGTCCAATGAACGATAGGAAATTGGCGGAGTCTTTAACCGGCGAAACCACCTTTCCTGAAACAATTAACAATTACGATTAATAAAAAATACAAATGCGAAGGATAATAATATAATATAATTGAAAAGTGCACTGCAAATTTAAATTATTAAAATATAAAAAAGAATAATGTTGGGTTGTTTATAACTGTATAATATATTTATGGACCCGGTTTCGATGCCTTCCTTGAGAAAGAATTTTCCAAAGAATCATTTAAATTGCTATATTAAGAAGAAAAAATGAAATATTACAAAAAAAATCGAGGTGTGCTTTTCATCATATGATAATTTCTTCATTTGTTAATTAATTGATAAATATTTTTTGAATGTATGTATATTTTTGTAAAACATTTATTGACTATATATTAGTTATTTAATTTATTAAAATCTATTTATTTAAGATTAATTCAATTTATGTATATAATATACAAATATAAAAACTAATTATATTTATTACAAGTCGCTAAAAGTATTAGTGATTTTTTCCTATAATAGTAAGTGTCACATATATTTTAATTATACGAGTAATATTATCTAATATAAGTTAAGTTAAGTATATTTGTTTGTAAAATTTATTAAAATATAGATGAATCAATAATACAATATATATTAGCAATTACTAATATGATGATAATTAACCGTCTTATATTTGTTATTATGACATCTATAGTATTTTCGTATATTCGGAAATAACAAAAAAGAAAGAAGAGAAATATATATATATATATAATTGTTTTAATAATAGTAGCAGTCACTTATAATCAATTATGAAAATATTATTTTAAAAATATGTTGACTCTAGATGTATATAACAATGATGTTTCACAAAATATAAATCATGAAAAAACAATCTTAATAATATTATTAATTTTGGGGTCATATGCTAAATTGTATGTTACATCCATAATCATAATTATGTGCATGATACTAACATTCTATTATTATTTTTGTAAAATTAATAGGTAATATACATCACTATCTTTAATTTAGTCCTGATTTAATTTTTAATACCAATTTTTTAGGTATGCACCTACTTTCTTTTCATGAAATATAATATTATAAATGTTAATATTGTACATAATTTATTAAATAAAATAAACTTTAAAAAAACATAAAATATAAGAAATAAGATGAGATTAATTAAAGTTTTATGACTTATGAATGAATGATAAACTTTGAAATTTTTTAAAATATGTTACATGACATAGCACAAATAAATGAGAATTGTATATTTGACATGAACTAATTAGAAGTTATAAATTTGACATTAGAAAATAAAAAATATCTTAACAACTTACTTATTGTAATATATAACACATGTATTTTAATATGACCATGATCACTGCTTTATATTGAAGCTACAATATGATAAGTCATATATATAATACAAGCAAGTCATTTTCTTCTTTAAGGTCTCATATCGACTTATTGAGGACATGTGTTAGGTCTACCATATATATATATATATATATATATAAGAAGGAATAATTGGTAAAATAGATTCGTTTTTAATAATAGTGGATATAGAAAGGACATGTTAAAAAACCTACTTAATGAAAAATAATTTTAAAATTGAATTTAAATAGTAAAAAAAATGTCGTTATTTTCACTTTTGTACATGAAAATAATTTTACTTAACTTCTTGGTGTGCGTGGCCCAAAAAGTATACACAAAGAAGAATACAGTATTGTTTGGGAAATTAGAAAAAATATTATAATTATAAAAGTTAATTATATACTTGTTAATTTAATTTTATTAGTATGCAAAATTGGTTAGTTAAACTATTTTTAACAAATTGCTAGCTGATTTTATGTAAAATTATAATTTAGAGTTTCATCTAATTTGTTGTTAACGGTAACATAGAACTTGTTGCGGTGTAAACAAGATCATTCTAAATGTGAAAAAAAAAACATCTTAAAAATGTTATCTTCATGATAGAGCCCACTAAAATCCCCGTGGAAAAAAATAAAAAGCTAAAACCTTTGTGATGAATTATTTGAGTACAAACTTGTTGACTAAGAACACTATGATGAGGAAGATTGACTTATTCGGTCATCCAAGATATTATTTGCAATTATACATTTTTATATATAAATCTAGCAAATTAAGACACTAACTAAAATATATTTTCCATGAAAACTCAATGAAGTCAGACTGACACAAAATTTAAAATAAAAACTTGACATTTCTATTGAATAATGAAATTGAGCAGGTGGGTAAACCAAATGTTAATATATTTATTTATTTTAACTGTGGTGACAAATTTAGAAAATTATTAAGAATGGTGCAGTATTAATTGATTCTACATTTTTAAAACAATTGAAGTTTTTTTAAGTTTAAAATGGGAGTCTAATCTTATTTAAAAACAAATTCATAAATTTTTACTATGATCATTTCTGGAAATGAGAAACAAATATCCATGATCACAGTATTTATAATTTATTTAGTGTTGGCGTGCCTTCGGAGGAGTTCCTGCCTGGAGAACAACACTTTTAGTATGATCGTTCTATACCTAAAATAAGATCTTAAGGAGTAGAGTGTTAGATTATAAAAATATTCATTCCCAATCCATTATTTTACTGTAATTACGGGAAAAAGTCTGAAAATAGTCTATCATGTTTGCACAAAATGATTTTCGGTGCAACTTGTTTTTTTAGTGATGGTTAATGGTTCAATACGTTTGAAAATGATGGTAATTGGTACATCCATTACTTTTCTGTTAAAAACTTCCGTTAAATATTTTTTATATTTACAAAATTAACCAAATATTTTTCTAAATGTTACAATTAAACCCTACAAACTTACACTAATGTTTCAAACAAGTCCTGACTCAATTCGAGCCACACCGGGGGTCCCCTAGCCAGGGTCCGAACCCCGACCAGGTCACCCAACCCTGGGGACCTGATCTGGGCTCGGACCCAGACCATTGGACCCCCGATTGGAGCCCCAATCGTTATAACCGAACCCTAACCATGTTCGGTCCAAACCGATTGGGGCTCTAATTGAGCCCCAATCGGGGGTCCTATGGTATGAGTCCGAACCCATACTAGGTCGCCCAACCATGGGTACATGGTCTGGGTCCAAACCCAGACCAGGTCTCCCTACCATGGGTACATGGTCTGAGTTCGTACCCATGCCATAGGACCCCCGATTGGTGCTCCAATTGAGCCCCAATCGATTTGGACCGAACCTGGCTGGGTTCGGTTCAAATGATTGAGGCTCCAATTGAGCCCAAATCGGGGGTCCAATGGTCTGGGTCCGAACCCAGACCATGTACCCATGGTTAGGTGACCTTGTCTGGGTTCGGACCCAGACAATAGGACCCCCGATTGGGGCTCCAATTGAGCCCCAATCGGGGGTCCGAAGCCAGACCATGTACCCATGGTTGGACGACCTGGTCTGGGTTCATAACCAGACCATAGGACCCCCGATTGGGGCTCAATTGGATCCCCAATCGGTTTGAACCGAACCTAGCTGGGTTCGGTTCAAATGATTGGGGCTCCAATTGAGCCCCAATCGGGGGTCCTATGGTCTGGTTATGAACCCAGACCATGTACCCATGGTTGAGCGACCTGGTCTGGGTTCAGACCATAGGAAGCCCGATTGGGGCTCAATTGGAGCCCCAATCGGTTTGGACCGAACCTGACTGGGTTCGGTTCAAAAGATTGGGGCTCCAATTGAGCCCCAATCGGGGGTCCAATGGTCTGGGTTCGAGCCCAAGACCAGGTCCCCAGGGTTGGGTGACCTGGTCGGGGTTCAGAATCTGTCTAGGGGACCCCTGGTGTGGCTCGAATTGAGTCAGGACTTGTTTGAAACATTACTGTAAGTTTGTAGGGTTTAATTGTAACATTTAGAAAATATTTGGTTAATTTTGTAAATATAAAAAATATTTAACAGAAAAGTAACTGAGGTACCAATTACCATCATTTTCAAACATGTTGGACCAAAAACAATCGTTTGGATTGGAAAACCATTTTCGTCAAACATGTTGTACCATTTTAAGACTTTTTCCATTTTCAAATCTAACCTTATCCATTTTTAATAGGTCAAACTACCAAGGTCAGAAATGGGTATAAACTGGTTTAGTTCTGAAATATACCTTATCTAAAATATGGTAAATGAACGGTTTACGACTATAACCCTGGACTATTTCATATTTTTTCTTAAATGCCATACATTTTTCAAATCGATTTAAAACCACGCTTCATACTAGGGCCGACAATGGTGCGGTGAAAAACCCATAACCATGGTTATAACCGTTACTGTTTAAAATGGTTAACCGTACCATTATGTTGTGGTGCGGTTATGGTGATGAGTTTTCTACCCATAATGGTTATGGTTATGGTTATGTTATTTGAGCTATACCCATGGTTATAATCATGGTTATTATATAAATATAATAATGAATTATTATTAATAAACTAATATATACTAAATAATGGAAGTTAATGTACCTACATGTAATAAATAATTATGATGTTAGTTTTATATATTTTTATTGTTGACAATATAGATTTATGTATTTTTTTAAATAAAATTTTCGGTATTTTATTATATTACATGTGTGGAATAAATATGGGTATACGGGTAAAACCATGGTTAATAACCACAGTTATTTTAATGGTTATGGTATTGAAAATTGTACTCATAATGGTTATGGTATGTGGTTTAAAAATATGGTATAGTTATGGTATTTGTAATACCCATACCATACCCTAACCATTGTCAGCCCTACTTCATACCATTTGTGATATTAAAAAAACTAAAGAAATTTATCATTGATACAAAATATTTAAAATCTTCAAACTTCAATAATCAATTTGATAATACATGAAATGTTAAAGTAAAATTTAACATTAAAACAACTAAATATTATTGCAGATTAATTCCAAACCTCAATGGTATTAAAAACAACATAAAAAAAGGTATATAAGAAACCATATTAAAAATGGTATGAGAGTGACAATAAAAACAGGATATAATATTAGAAATAACTATATTATTTTTATTAAATTACTTTAAAAAGAAATTATAACACAGCTATAAAAAAAATTACGATTTACCGTTTCTATACAGTTTTTTTATCATTATTTCCAACAGCTCCATATTTTTTTTCTGCTTTATTGCTTTTTGTGAACCGATACGGTACATAAAGTTAGGCTTGTTCATGAACCGGTTCGGGGTCGAATCGGTTCTGAACTGGACTGGTCTGGTTTGAAAAAAACAAGTTTCTGGTCTGGTTTAAGGAAAAAAGAACTGGTCTGGTTCGAACAGATTCAGAGCCGGTTCGAACTGTTCTAGTATGTTTTTTTAAATAACAATTTTGGTTCGGAAATAATCCAGTTCAAACCGAACCTAAACCGGCTGAAAATCCTGTCCAACACACTGAACCGTCTGAAAAAATATTGAACCAACTGAAAAACACTGAACCGGCTGAAAAAACATTGAATCGACTGAAAAACACACTGAACCGACTGAAGATATTGGATTGAAGAGAAGCAAGTGAGTGAAAAATCTTACCCCGGATGGCATTCAGAAGAAGCATCCTGAAGCCATGATTGCAAGAGACAAGGTTGATGCAGTGCTCAAGCTTGGAGCCCACCCAAGCCATGGGCGTGGACACCAACAGTAAAAGCTTCTGCACGGCAATGGAGATGAACATGATCCATCTCCTCTCCAGGCCGTTTTCGATGATTGGAAGATCATCATCACTCCCTTCATCTCCTTCAGAAACTTTCTGTTGTTCATAAATGGCAGCAGGGTGATCCACAAACTTCCTGTGATGCTGCAAATAGTAGCTGTGGGAAAATAGCGTGCGGAAGAGATTAACGACATTAATGTCCTCTGGTTTGAGGAGCATGTAATTTTGGGGAAAGCTGTGCGTACGATCCATGTTGGAGAAGATGGACTAATTCTTACGGTACTATAAATATATTAGGGTTTCTGTTGGGTATTCTTTGTTGCTAGCTTTCGATGGAGCTGTCTCTTTTATAATGGAAGAATAATTCATTAGGGTGGTATTTTTTATTATTTGTTCTTACCGAATATTAATTAATTTCGTGATGGTGTCAGTGTCCTACTCCTACAAGTTACAAGTTGACATTTTCTAAGAGAAATAATAAATAATCCGTAAATAAAAATTATGGGGAAAATAGTATAAACAATTACTCAAAGTACTTTTACTATGATTCTAAAACAATTTTAATTATATATAAAATAAAATTCTTATGATTCACAAATTGAATTTTAGTTTTGAAAATTTTAAAATATTTAAATTTAAAAAAAAATCATATTACTACTTTTGGGTTATGTTTCTTATAGCATGTATTATATTGAAAATTTATTAATTTTATATAAAGTTTGAGGTCATCTTATTATTATATTAAACTTAGGGTGCTTTCGCTTCTTTTCTTAAAAGTATTTTCCTTGGATTTTAATAGAAAATTTGATGAAACTAGCTTCTTGTACAATAGAAAGTTTGAATAGCAATTTGCTTTAAAAAAACTTCAACTAGTAGAATGCATCCGACAATGCTTAACACATACATGTACGAGATGTCGCAACAACAAACAAATGTTTTTTTTTTTGGCCCAATCAACAAACAAATGTTAAATACCCCAAACTCACAAAAACATATTCACGTACCAATTTATCAAAATGTAAAGTTTTAGTTACCCACAACAAAATTTAAGGTTAATTATCTATTTTGTCATTTATAATTGATAAATATTAGTTTTTGATCATTTATTTTTTCTGACATTATTAAATGGTCATTATATTTGAGGATATTACTTTTTTTGTTCAGACTTGTACTATTTAGTAACGTATATTGACCAATGTTATTAAAAAGTCACTAAAATTAGAATTTTACTATATTTTTCTTATCTTCTTTTTTCTTTCCGTATTTTTCTTCTTCATCTTCTTCATCTTCAATTGAACAATTTTAAATCTTCAACACAAACCCAGAAATTCACTTGTTGGATTCATTTTAAACCCAAAAATCAGAATTTTGGCTTTGTTTTTTACCCATAAACTTATTTATGGATTCGAAATAAACCTAGAAACTAATTTACATAAATAGATAGATAAAAGGTTGAGAGATGTTGTTCAAGATCATTCTCTTAAGTGAAATTTAAATACATTTTTTCTTTATACATTTTGACAAGACTCGTGCTTATAAATATTTGGCCACAAAAAACGTGCTTATAAATGTGCATCAATCTACACTGTATAAGATAGAACGCCAATTAAGAAAGTATACAGGTTTGGTTGAAAAATATCTCTACTGTATTGTGATGTTACTTGTCATATATATATATATATGCACGTGCCAATCAATGTACATATTATATTATATATATAGCTGTTAACATAATATATTTAAATTTATATTCTTAAAAAAATTGATATATATATATATATATGTGACTAGGGCCGGCAATCGTGTCGTGTCATAATCGTGTCGTGTCTAAACGGATAAATTTTAAACGTGTCTAAACATGTCTCATGTCTAAACGTATAAGCTGTTTAATCGTGTCTAAACGTATAGAGTTGTTTAGACACGAGATTCATTAATGTCAAACTCATATACGTTTTAAAGTAGATATATACACAAATACAAATATACAAAGTAAGGTCTTCATAGTTCAAAATTAAAAAGTAAGTGAGTATTTTATTATTTTATTATTATTATTATACTTAAATGTGTCTAGACGTATCACATATATACACAACACGATTAGACACGAATAGTTAATCGTGTTTATACAGATATCCGCAGATCTGAGTTGTTTAGACACGATTAATTAAGGTCAAATTCATATACGTTTTAAATCAAATCGTGTCGTGTCGTTTAATCGTGTCGTGTCAGAAATTGCTAGCCCTATCCGTGACTCACCACCATTAGGCCTAAACTTAAAGTTTATTGTCATCCACTACTCATCTTACATCAAATGTTTTTTTTGGCTAAGAACATCAAATGTCTGTGTCATGCATTGTGCCATTGTCCATATATATATATATATTAAGGGACCCGATAGATGACTTGTTGTGAACTTTAATTGCTTTTTTTTTTTGGCCAATAACTTTAATTGCTTGAATGTGCTAGAGGGTGTTACATTAACATCAATTAATATTCTAAGATAAGTTATAATTAAATATCTATTATAACTATACAATTTGTTATCAAAGTGTCCCATTCTCCATAATATTTGCAAACTTTATATGCATTATGTCTATAATATATTTTATACATACAGAGAGAGAGATAATATATATATATATACTATATAAAATATGGAATTTAACTCCTTTTGTTTTTCTCTAAAATAAAAAAGAAGCAAATCATCATATGACTCATTTAGTTTTCATTTTTTAAACTATGAAACAATTATATCATTAAACTTCAAAATGTGCATATATTGGTAATTTTATTTCACACACAAACAAAATAAATATATTCCATCCTCTTTATTTTGAAGCTCATCTTTTTCATCTTCATTACAATTCAATAAAATGTTTCAATGATATAAGAGTATGGTTTTTGAAGGAAATATTAGATTACAATTTTTTTTTAATATATATTTACCATTGATTTTTACAAAGCGTTGGAGATTTTATATTCATCAATTCTTCTCCTCCCATATTATATATATTTAAACTTGGATGATGATACAAATGTATATACAATTTTTCCTTAATGATTTTAGAGTTACCTAAATGTGGATAAACCAACAGTTCTACTGTAGCACAAAGTAATTGATTGGTCAGAGAAGCACGTGAAACACATGGAAGACCTACTATAACAGTGGAAAGGAAAAGGAGTAAAAATTAAATCACATGTGAAAAGTGACTTTGCTGTCTAATGAGGGGGTTTCTGACTTTATGTGGGAGGAATGTTGATTTTTTTTTTTTTTAAGTAACCATATTAGTTTTTTATTTAAAAAAGTAAGTATATAATTTTTTTATAGAAAAATAGCTATACGCGCACTCCGGGATCGCGCCTATTGGACATAGGCGCACCTCTGGGGTGCGCTTATTCATGGGCGCCACTTCTAAGTGGCGCCTATGGGGGCAGCAGTTCTTATTTTTTATTTTAAAAAAATTATTTTGTTCGAAAATAATGACTCGATGTTGATTTTTTTTTAATAGGCGCGACCCCAGGGTGCGCGTATAGCTATTTTTCTAAAAAAAAAAAAAATATATACTTACTTTTTTAAATAAAAAAACTAACATGGTTACTTTTAAAAAAAAATCAGGAATGTTACATTTTGAGTGTAATTAAACTAAATAATAACTAATGTACACGATCGTGTCTATTGTCTGCGGGGATAGAAACCCAGAAATTTAGTTCACTTAGACAATAATTAGTCTAAGGACAAATAGTTAAAGAAAAAATTTTTAGAGATGACAAATGTAAGAATTTAAAGGGCTAAAGAAAATAAATATATTTTTTAGAGCTAAATTTACACAAAATCAAAAGTTGATGGGGATTCTATGACTTCGTGCGTGTATGGTGTATAAATTTATTTAACTTATCATTATAATTAGTAAAATTTAGTTTAATTTACATACAATAACATAATGTAAGAAATTATATATACATACACAATCTTATAATACCATTATTTTTAATCCTTATACGTATACAATTTTTTATAATAATGTTTGGTACATAATAATATTTCATTATTATTTCTATAAAATTCCATGAAAATACTATTCTGACATTAATTTTAAATTTGTAAATGTTCACATGAAAATGATTACTAGTGCAAATATTATGCACTTTTACATAAAAGTTTGTTCAGAAAAAAATATTGAGTACATTTAGAGATTTCGAAAATATTGAAATGTAAGAATAAAATAATAAAAATATCATAAATTTTAGTAAATACGTGTATAACTTTTTCTATGAAATTCATTAAAAAGTATTTAGTAACATTTGTTTTATATGAATCAAAAGAATAAATATTTATTAATTTAATTAATTAAAAATAGATTTATTACTATCTATATATTTTATGTTCTTTATTTATTAACTTATTATAATTTTATGTATAAAAATAAAAATTATGTTTAACATTTGAATTTGTATTTATCTTCCACGTTTGCTTTTATAAATTTAGTAATCAAATTAAACTAATAGTTATAAATTTTAATTTTAGTCTAAAAGATATAAGCATTACAATGTATTTACTTTATTTTTCTTATTAGCTTCCCTACTATTACTTAATTAATTTTTATTTATTTCTAATTTTTTAGTATGCCTTGGATTCCATATGAATGTCCCCCCCTGCATTTCGTTTTGGATCGATTAAAAGAACTCTCAACAAACTTAAGTGAATTTGACTTGTGCCTTTTTTTGTAGACCAAGAAACTTAAGATCTTACCGATTTTTTCAATTGAAATTGATCTATATATTATAATTTTATTATTTATTAGCTTATTATCATTTTATATATAAATAAAATTTAAAACTTATGTTTAACATTTGAATTATTGAATTATTTTTTTTCTTAACTTATTCTATTATAAATTTAGAAATCGAACTAATAGTATGTTATACATTTTAATTTTTGGCTAAAGGATCTATACATTACAATCTATTTAATTTTGTTTTTTTATTAGATTACATTTTCTGTAATTTATTTATTTTCAAAACATGAGTTCGTTATTTGCTTTTAATTGTTTTCTTAAATTTAGTCAACTAAAGTATCGTTATAAATTAGGTGCATTGACTTAAAGATATATTAATTTTAATTTCTATATCGAAATTATTACTTATTATTTATTTAATTGTAAATTATTTTAGGTTTTTCTAATTCTCTTGTTATCATAATTATTTATTTTTATTTTACTCAAAATGTTAGTGCAATTTTTCTATTTGATTTTTTAGGGTTCAAAACATGTATTTTTATATTTTATGGGGCAAAATTTAATTTGATAAATCGGTAAATGAAATAATTTTTGCTAATTAATGAGATTCTTTGAATTAAGTTTAAACTATGCATGTGAAAATGGAATAATGATAACATTGATTAACTTATTAAAATTTGACATGAACCAATTAAATTGAATTATTGTGAAACACATGAAAGACAATATGATGTAAAATGTTTATTTTGTAATAATTATAAATTATATACCCAAATTAATAAATATAGATAATAATAATTTTGTAAGGGTATTTTCACATGTTCTATTTAGATCGGAGTCTTACTTGGCTTTTTAACAAATAATTAATCGAACGTAAATTATGCTCCTTATGCTATTTTTTGTTATCAATTAACTGCTATGTACACGTATAGTGTTAGATTGATTTAGTGTAGTTTTAATATGTAACTAATGATGGGGTTTTACATGTGATATATAGAGGTGAGAAAAAAAGACTATTGACCAAAAAATCAATGAAAAAAATGTTCCAAGCCTGTCCCGAATTTAAGACTGAGTCAAAACGGTCGGTTTGTTTTTATCACAAACTTGGGGTCGGGTCAGGTTTTTTACCCCAAAGACATAATAAACCGGTTTGATCCGAGTATAAGTTGGAATCAAAATTTATTGTGTTTTTAATTAGTTTATTGTGTATTTAAGGTTGTGTTTGAAATTTAAACTTTTTTGTGTTGAATATTTACTATGATATTTGTATTTCGTTTTGTATTGGATACTTGGTATAATTTTTGCATTGTGTTTTGGATATATTTTTTCTAAATGTTTAAGAGAAAAAGTTGGTTCATGAGTGAAACCGATCCGAGTAAAAAATGATCGCATCAGTCGTTTTTTTTAAATGAACTCAATCCCAGTCCTCCAAGCATGATTCCCGAAATTTCGAATCATACTTTTTTTTGATGAAAAATATGTGTTGCCTGTCCCAAACTCACCCCTAGTGCTAGCCACACCACTAGATAACTAATAACTAACGCTGACGCTAGGGGTAGGGCTGTCGATGGTTAGGGTATGGTACGGGTTAACTATGGTTTTACCCGTATACCCATATTTATTCCACATATGTAATATAATAAAAGACCAAAAATTTTATTTTAAAAAATACATAAATCTATATTGTCAACAATAAAAATATATAAAACAAACATCATGGTTAATTATTACATGTATGTAGAGTAACTGTCATTATTTAGTATATATTAGTTTATTAATAATAAATAATTTTTATATTTATATAATAACCATGGGTATAACCATGGGTATTACTCAAATACAATAACCATAATCATAACCATTATGGGTAGAAAATTCATCACCATAACCGTACCGCATCATAATGGTACGGTTAACCATATTAAACAGTAACAGTTATAACTATGATTATGGTTTTTTCACCGTATCATTGCCGGCCCTAGCTGGGGGTGAACAAATTTCGATCCCAGTTGGTTCGCTTATAAAATTTAGACCGGAAATTTTGGTCTTTTTATTTCAATCTCAAGACCGAAATCAAAATCGATAAAATCATTTAACATGGCATGGACTTTTCTGTATGGTTTCGGTCTATAATAAAATGAACTATTAAAAAAAAAACATTTGATGCTTCTTTTGTATTTTTTTTTTCTCTCTTTAATTTGAATATTTTATTTCTTTATAAAATATAAAAGTATATCAAGTAAAAAATTAGTAAATCGACTCGACTCGGTTTCAGTTTAAATCGACCGATTATACCATCATTTTAAAATCAAAATAATCACAGATCTTAATGGTCTACTTATTCATCCCTAACGCTAAAAAGTATAAAATAGTGCACGTATTTAACTCTATTAAATACAAAAATTTGGGAGCAAAAATTCCAAAAATGATTTGTTACGGTGCAAAATTTGTAACACTGTAATTTTATAATTTTCCCCTCACTTATAATGTTTCTAATAAGTTTCCTGTTTGTTTTTATGTGTTAAGTCAATCGCTAACTCATATTAATCACTTTAATCTTCACGTGTTACACATCTCTAATATTAATAGATAGTTATCATCATTTAGAATTTTTAAAAAAGGTGAATATATAAAAATATATTTAGAAAAAAGAAAATTAGGCATACACGTTATCCCGGGGTGCGAGTTAAATCATAACTCGCACCTCATGGTTGTGTGTTAAAGCCTGAAGTTTGTTTTTAACGACATGATGTTTAATTAAAAATTAAATTATAATATCTATTAAAAAATAAAAATAAATAGAGTAAGTAGATAATTAACATCGATTCAAATGATGCAAAAAAATATTAAATTTGGATTTACGGATTGACCATACGTTTTGCTCTAAGTTGAGATAATAAAATTTAATTTAAAAAATTTAACTCACATCTTGTAAGTCCAAACTCAACACCGTTAACGACATTTATGACGAAATTCATTTATCTACCCACTCTAATATTTTTAGATTTTTTTATTAGATATATATTTAATTTTTTAACATAACATAGTTTGTCCTATAATTTAATCGAAATGATAAAATGAATTAGGTGAAAATTTTGATTATATACTTACTCAAAAAAATTACAATATGTAGATAATTTAATTACGACATAAATGATGTTAACTATGTGTTGAGTTTTGACTTTCCGATTGACCGTATGATACGACAAATACAAAATTATATATATATATATATATACATTTATACGTACTGACCGTAATATATATGTATATAATTCTGCATTTGTCGTATCATACAGTTAGTTGGAAAGTCAAAACTCAACACATAGTTAACGCCATTTATTTTGTAATTAAATTATCTACGTACTGTAATTTTTTTGAGTAAGTATATAATCAAGATTTTCACCTAATTCATTTTATCATTCTGATTAAATTATAGAACAAACGATGTTAGGTTAAAAAATTAAATATTTATCTAATAAAAAAAACAAAGTAGGCAGATACTAGGCTTGTTCATGAACCGGTTCGACCCCGAACGATTTCAGAACTGAACAGGTCTGGTTTGTAAAAATAACAATACTTTTTTCTGTTTCTAAAAAAATGGGTCTGGTTCAAACCGATTCAGAACCGGTTCTAACTGGTATGGACTAGTTTTTTTAATAACAAATTTGGTTAGGAAATAATTCGGTTCAAACTGAAACTTAACCGACTGAAAATCCTGTCCAACACACTGAACCGACTGAAAAAATACTGAACCAACTGAAAAAAACACTGAACCGACTGAAAATATGTTCCACAACTAACTGAAATCCTGTCCAACATCAACATACGTGAGTCCAATACATCTCTAGATTTGGTTTAATTTCAAACCGGTTTAGTTGATTGTGTTTCAAAACAATTCAAAAATTATATAGGTTTAAAGTTGTTTGATTCAAATTTAAATATAAGCCAACGAGTTAATTCAAACTGAATTTTTGGTACTATTTTGAACTGGTCTACTTGAAGCTTAAAAACAATGGTCTGGTTTTGATACTAGTTCAGCCGAACCGGTTCGAACCAGACCAGAACAGTTCAACCGAACCGATTTAAATGAACAAGCCTTGTAGATACATGAATTTAGTCATAAATGGCGTTAACGGTGTTGAGTTTGGACTTACAGTGTGTGAGTTAGATTTTTTTAAGTAAAATTTTCATATCTCAACTTATGGCAAAACGTATGTTCAATCCGTAAATCCAAATTTAATATTTTTGGCATAATTTGAATCTCAAGTAAACTATATATTTACTCTAATGTTTTTAATAAATACATAATTTAATTTTTAATTAAACATCATGTCATTAAAAAAAAATCCACGCTTCAACTCATGGATGGAGAAGGGAGGATGGAGGGTAATATGACCATGATAAGGAGGATGAGAAACAAACAAATTGAAGAAGGCCGAAGGCTCTCGGGGGAAGAAACAATGGCGATGTATGAGAGTGACAGTGGAAGAGAGGATGTGGAGTCGAGATGGGCTCAACCACGAAGACAATATGGGGAGAGTCTACAATACTATCAAAAGCCAAATAGTATGATGGAGATCCGATATGAGAACAACCTCCATGGCAATCAAGCATCAACACACCCATAGTTTAAAGCAAGGGGCGCGACAGGGCCGAATGAACAACATGGTATGGGAAAGCACATGACCAAATGAGGTATACGGAGAGACACAATCGGGCAATATCACGCCGATGATAACACACCTAGTGGGTAATGAGGAAGGCACAGATGGAATAGCGAAGGATCCAGAATTACACGAGGTACAGGTGCAAGAGTGGAACTACATTGTGGAACAGCTCGACTCGCCAGCAATAAGCAGGGAAGGGATGATAATACCTACATGCCTCAGTCCGCTCATGCAGAAGGTCAATTTGAAGAGGAAGCATGAGGAAGAGTATGTATCAGAAAATGAAGAAAGGGTCGAGAAAACAACGAAAAAACATAAAGGGCTGAAGGAGGAAGTAGAAGAGGGGGGATCAAAGAACAAGATAAGAACAAATGGGAGGAAAGAGGGGAGGCAAGGAAGCAAAGTGCGAAGGAAGATAATCACCGCAAAAAGCAGAATGGAAAACACGGGTTCTGGTAGCTGTCCCGAAACAGCTACAAGGACCCAATGAGCTACATATTGTGAAATTGTCGGGGTCTGAGATCGGCCTTGACAATTTCATACCTAGCCGATCTCGGAAGGATGACTAAACCATAAATTATCTACTTAATAGAGATAAAGAACACCGAAGTATATTGCGAGACCATAAGAAGAAAGCTAAAAATGGAGAATGCATGTTATGTCAACCCAGTTGGGATATCAGGAGGGTTAACTCTGTGGTGGACAAAGGAAGTGGATGTAGTAATACATAGCAAGGACGAATCCATGATCGATATAACTGTTACAACTAACAACATAGAAGGGACCATGCATATCACGTGGGTATACAGGAGCACAAACTGGGGGGATAGACTCAAACTCTGTGATAAATTGAGAGAAATAGCACAAACAATGGATGGATCGTGGATGTGTGTCGGAGACTTCAACGAAATAGCAATGGAAGCGAAGAAACAAGGTGGACGACCAAAACAACCAAGTAAGATGGAGGCATTCAATGAGATGATGAGATACATACGACTAGTTGATATGAGATATAATTGACAACATTTTACATGGTGCAACAATCGAGAGGGGACCGACCGAATCAAAGAGTGACTCGACAGAGCCATAGTAAACTCGGATTGGATAAGAACATTTCTTAACTCGGTGGTGATACAGATTGGTAGTACAGGTAGAAAGGAACAACCCCCAAAGTAGAAAGCCATTTAAGTTTGAGAAAGTATGGATGGAAAAACAAGAATGCAAGGACATAGTGAAAGACGTATGGGAGGGCAGTCAGAATGGATGTACCCGCAGTGGAATTCATGATAGGTTGGGGAGATGTAGACACAAACTGCAACAGTGGCATAAGAGCACCACGATTAACAATCGAAGGCTAATAGATAGCATACATCCAGAGCTAAAGATAATCCAGCAACAACCGAATGACCAATACAGTAGAACTATAGAGGAAAACCTGAAAAAGAAGCTGGAAGATACATGGGTCAAAGAAGAGAAATACTGGAGGCAAAGACCACGGATTCAGTGGCTGAAAACGGGTGATAGAAACACAACATATTTCCACCAAGCGACAGTTGAAAGCTGAAGACAGAATAACGTATGTCGAATGCAAATCAGGGAGGGGATATGGGTAGAGAATGAAGAAGATATCATGGCTAAATGTGAGGATTATTTCCGAGTCATATTCACAACTGAAAGGTGTGCAGGGGTACAAGAACAGATGCTAAGTGTACTGAACCTTATGGGGGAGGAAGAGAGCGCAACCCTTACGAAGATGGATGGTAGGGACGAAGTTAAGAAGGCGGTTTTCCAGTTAGGAGGTAACAAGGCTCTGGGCCCAAACGGTTTTCCAAGTCTGTTCTATCATCGTTTTTGGGACGTGCTAGGGGACGACGTATCCCAATCAGTAAAAAGTTTCTTTGAATCGGGTATATTACTTCCAGGTTATTGTTATACTTATACAATATTAATTCCTAAGATTCATAACCTTGTTAATACATCACATTTCAGACCTATTAGTCTATGCAATTTCAGATACAAAATCATTTCCAAAATTCTATCCAACCGTTTAAAAGCAATCCTACCTAAGCTTATAACCCTATCTCAGATTGCTTTCGTCTCAGGCAGGTTCATTCACCATAACATACTTATCACACATGAAGTATTCCACCATCTGAGGACCAACAAGACGGACAGCTGGACATGTGTAAGGCATATGACCGGATTCTGTGGGAATTTTTGCTACAAACACTTAAGGGGTTGGGTTTCTCAGGTATGTGGTGCCGATGGATAGAGGAATGCATCTCTAAGGTACAATACAGCGTGGTAATAAATAGGAAGAAGACCGCAAAATTTCGGCCTACGAGAGGAATAAGGCAAGGAAATCATTTATCTTCTTACCTGTTCATACTCGTGGAAGATGTACTTTCTCGACAGATCACCCGGGATGTGGAGAAGAGGAGATTGGAGGGGATCGGAATGAAACGAGCATGCCCGGAGATACACCATCTATTCTTCATAGACGACTCGATCTTCTTCATGAAGGCGAATGGGGGAAATGCTCGGACACTAAAGACAACAATCGAAAGGTATAGTAAGGCATCCAGTCAAATGATCAACTTAGACATATCATGCATACAATTTGGAAAGACCACGCGGGAGGAAACGAAGCGAGAAATCGCTGACATACTAGGGATTAAAGCAGTGGTTGATGCAGGAAAGTACCTGGGACTTCCGACTAATTGGGGGAGATCGAACAGAGAAGCAATGAGCTACCTAAAGGAAATGGTCATTAAGAAGATACATGGATGGACATCTCTGTTTTTAAATAACGCCGGAACGGAGCTCTTCATCAAAGCGGTAATAACAGCGATTCCAACCTATGTGATGTTACTATTTAGATTGCCAAAGACGTGGTGTGAGGACATATCAAGGCTAATAGCACACTTTTGGTGGAATGAGTGGGATGAGAAAAGAAAGATACACTGGGTCCGATAAAATCGCCTAATTCTACCGAAGGACATGGGTGGGATGAGATTTAGGGATATGATGGATTTCAATAAGGCGATGTTGACAAAAACTACATGGAGGCTACATAACGATGAAGGATCAGCTTGGGCGAAGGTATTGAAAGGACTGTATTACCCAAGAGGGAACCTAATGGAGGCCAAGAAAGGGGCAAGACCCTCTTGGGCATGGGCAAGCATCCTAACGGGGAGAGATGTTCTGAAAAAAGAAGGGGTATGGCAAGTAGGAACGAGAGAAAGAATCAGGGTGTTCAAAGATGCATGGATACCAGGTATACCCAACCATCGCTTGAGCACCGGGGGAGAAGACCCAGAGGAGAAGAATCTAATGGTGGCACAACTCATAGAAACCAACCGAAGGAGATGGAACTTGACAAGCATCCAACACCATACATCCGGTAGGGATAAGACAACCATTAGATCAATCCATCTTAGCCAAACACCGGGGGAAGACAAGTTGGTCTGGCCGACAACTGCAGATGGGGTGGCGAGACCGAAACTGGTCTATCAGAGGCTAAGGGATCTATCACAACACACGGGTACACCTAGGGACGAGAGAGTTGAGCAACTGACGGGAAGGCAATGACGAACCCTATGGCAAAGCGAGTCCACCCCTAAGGTAAAAAACTTTCTGTGGAAGGCATCCCAAAATGCCTTACCGGTGAGAACTGAATTGATAAAACGGGGGATCCAGATTAATCAAAATTGCCCTTTCTGTAATGAGGGTAAGTCAGTGAGTCATGCGGTGTTGGGTTGTGGATGGGTGAAGAGAGTATGGTTTGGGGGAATGGGTTTGCGGTTCGATATGGGTGATGATGTAGATTGGAGTGTATGGTTATTGACAATGCAGGAGCTGGGAAGTACAGGTGGGGAGGCGGGACGAAGGAGACGTATAATAGGGGAGACCATGGCATGGGAGGTATGGAAGGAACATTGTCGTGCCATACACCATGATGAGAACCCGAGGCCGGAGGTCTCGATAGTGTGTAGACTTACTTTTCGAAATATTATTTTCGGATATTATTTTTCCAAATATTGTTTTTATTTAACAAAAAAAAACTCCATTACTTAATCGACATGATTGCAAAGCATAAAGAAATTCTTATCTTGACCAGGATAAAGCCACTGCATCAGTGGGGACGAAGACTCACTTATTTGGTCGTATTTTATTGATTATTGAAATAATTATTTTTGCTAATTGAATTTCGCGTGTAAAAGAAGGGTAATTATTAGTTGACCTTAAATAAAATTATAAATAGTTATTTTCGTCTAAAATTTACACAAAATACAGTCAAATAATAAATAATGCAAATTATTGTCACTGTTAAACATAAATAAGATAATAATATCAAATTATTATTGTCTAAAATTATTTCTAGCCACCAAATTGTTGACAGTTCGCTCCCCAAATTGGACAAATGTCCGGTTTTTACCTTCCATACTATGATTAATTGGAAAATTAAATGTCAAAGTAATGCCATATTTGTTTTACTAAACTAAATCTACCCATAAATTCCATTTGTGGGGATATGACTGTTGTTTTAGTATTTAATTTTCTAAATACTACTACTTTAAAAGAGGGGGAAAAAAGGATCCAATATTATTCAATTAAGTAGACTTCATTTCTTAGAATTTTTCACTAAAATATACCCCAATTAATAAGTAAATACATTGGCCCAAAAAAAATAAGTAAATACAAAAATATCTTCAATTTACAAATAAATACGAATTTATACCTACTTGCGACTCCTATTCGCGGGTGAATTTTCCACCCGCGAATGAGAGTCATTTGAACTTATCGACCAAAAACTTTTCAAAAATATTTATGTTTTACATAATTTTTTTTATTAAAGGAAAAACTAAAATAATCATTTTTTCGTATTTATTTATTTAGGGTTAATCCCTTTTTTGAGACCTAATAACTTTACGGATATGTCTTAACTTTTCATTGATTCCGGAGTTGCATGGAGTTTTACTAAATAAAAAAGTATATTTTCTATAAGCTCTTGATCAGTGTTATGTAAAAAAAAAGTGTTATCAAAACCGGATCGGACCAGACCTGGAATTGAATCGTTGTTCGGTTTGGTTCAGATAAAAGACTGTTTTGCAAATAAATAGTGTTTGAATCGGGTTGAACCGAACGGTTTTTATAAAATCGTCCAGTTTTCGGTTCAATTTTTATGCTAATATTTTTTAGACCAAACGTTTTTTTACTTTTTTCAGACCGATCGTTTTTTAGACTATGTATGTATTTTCAGTTTTTTTTACTTGTGAATAGTGAACCGCACGTTGAACCGAGTCTGATCGGATTGGACCGTATGAACTGGGAACCGCCCCCCTCGCTGGTTCAATGGTCGGTCCGATTCTGATAACACTGCTCTTGATTTCAAACCTAGTAATTATCACTGCTCCCACGTGTCATTATTTGACTTTTTTATTAGCTCCACCCGCTACTCCCTTTTGTGGGTGGAACTAACGGTATAGTTCCACCCGCGAATGAGAGTTGCGGGTGAAACTGCCGGAAAGAAAAAAAATATATACTCGCGACTCTTATTCTCGTGAATATATACTTGCGAATGGGAGTTGCGAATAGGAGTCAATAGTAAATATAATTCGTATTTGTTTGTAAACCGATGACATTTGGGTATTTAATTATTAATTGAGGTAAATTTTGGTGAAAAATTTCACTTCTTAAGCAACTTAAAAGTCTAAATTGGAAAAAATAAAAAACTGTCTATATGATCTGACCAGGATGAAATAAATGGTATTTATAAATTCAAAAAGAAAATTATGTTTGGACCCGACCACTAATTTAATTCCGACATAAGTTCAATCTTGAAGAATAACATCCACGCTGATTAGTTTGTTAGTGTTTTAATTTTATTATTTATTAGAATTTCAGTTTAATTTATAATAATAAAATTAAAACACTAACTAAACAAATTACATTAAATAACAATTTTCTATTAATTATAATATTTAGTTATAGTTGGTAATATTGTTGAATATTGCCAGCATAATTTAATTTATGATTAATATGAAAAATTCAACTGCAATTTTTTTACTGTTAGTAACAAATGTTAATTACTATAAGCAAAAATAAATTAAAAAGAGATACTGAATACAATCATCAAAACGTTGGTGCAATAAATAAATGCTAGGAAGTGCAATAAAAGTACATGTTGGAATCATAGTGAATACATGCATTCAAATCCCAGTTGATTCAAAAAATATTTTTTAGAGAGGTAAATAACAAAAAAAAAAAAATGCAAAAAAAAACACTTTAAAAAAAAAAAAAAACGCTTAACAAAAAGTCAAACTCACGAATTTTATTCGTATGTATAATAAAAACTTGAAAAGTTTCTTAAAAAAAAAGAATGAAACTCATTTGCGAGTAGATATTTATATAAAAAAAAAAGGTTAATTACCAAAAAATAAACTCAATTTTAGTAGAAGACCAAACAACAAACTAATTTTTTTTTTTGATCAAAAGACAAACTGAAGTTCAATAATTTAGCAATCAGGAAACCTAGCTCAAATCTCCGTTAATTATGAACAGAATTTTGAATAGTAAACAAAGTTATGGAGTAAATTACTGTTATACCCTTCACAGCTCAAGTCTCCGGTGATAGAGTTTCTGAACCAACAACCCTTCCTCATTTCAACCCCCTCAACTGAACCCTAACTCTTCGATGGTTGGTCTTGGCAGGAGCGACCTATATATGGCCATGATTCCGTCAACCGCTTCCAGCATGGCTGGTGAAGGAGAGTCAGTTTGCCTCTGCCTTTCGGCCATGGAGGAGAAATGAGAGGAATGATCTGTTAGAAGGAAATTGAAAGGGTATAACGGTAACCGACTCCGTAACTCCGTTTACTGTTCAAAATTCCGCCAATAATTAACGGAGATTTGAACTAGGTTTCCTCATTGCTCAATCATTGACCTTAAGTTTGTTTTTTGATCCAAAACAATATTTAGTTTGTTGTTTAGTTTTCGTCCAAAGTTGAGTTTGTTATTTAGTAATTATATTAGTTTCATATTTAATTTTGGAAACACTGCTAATTTTATTAATTAAAAAAAACGAGAAGGTGAAGTATTCTTCCAAATTCAAATATAATAAAGGACAAATCACTATTTGGTATATATGTAAGAGTTTTGCCTCATCCATCTTTCAAAAGGATGCTTTTAATATTATTTTCAACGAGAGATTAAAGAATTTTTTACAAAACTATACCTCATAAAAGAAGTTTTTTAAAATGTAACTAATGTGCAAAAAATATTTAAAAAAGTAAGTATACTGAAAAAATATTTAGCAAAATGTATATAAACGCTACTGAGGGTAGCGTTTTTTAGCGTTTTTCAAAAAGCGCTATTAGGGGTAGCGTTTTTCATAAAACGCTGCTTGGGGTAGCGTTTTTATGAATTTCGCTACCCCTAGTGGCGAAAT
Source organism: Chamaenerion angustifolium (assembly GCA_946814005.1). NCBI lineage: Eukaryota > Viridiplantae > Streptophyta > Magnoliopsida > Myrtales > Onagraceae > Chamaenerion > Chamaenerion angustifolium. Next base: position 3,185,366 of record OX328281.1, read on the forward strand.
TATTTTTTTTTTTTAACGTTTTTGACGATTTGATGTTTAATTTTTTTAAAAAAATATATCTTTTTTTAAATTACAGTAAGTAGATATTTTAATTTCGATTCAAATGATGCAAAAAATATTAAATTTGGACTTACGGATTGACTGTAGGCTCTGCCGTAAGTTGAGATATGAAAATTTGACTTAAAAAAATATAACTCATACCCTGTAAGTCCAAACTGACCACGGTGAACGTCATTTATGTCGTAATTCAACTATCTACCTAGGGTAATTGTTTTGATTAGAAATACAATGATTTTGTACCCTAACATCGCTTGTCTTAAAATTTGACCGAAATAATCAAATGTATTAGGTGATAAATTTAATTATGTACTTACTCAAAAAAATCAAAAAATTTAAAGTGAGTAGATAATTTAGTTACAAATTAAATGACGCTAACTAGATGTTAATGTTTTGCTTTTAGACTGGTCGTATAATACGAAGTAAATTACGTATTGTACGGTCCGTCTAAAAGCAAAACATTAATGTCTAGTTAGCGTCATTTAATTTGTAATTAAATTATCTACTCACTTTAATTTTTTTGATTTTTTTGAGTAAGTACATAATTAAATTTCTCACCTAATGCATTTGATTATTTCGGTCAAATTTTAAGACAAGCGATGTTAGGTTACAAAATCACTGTATTTCTAATTAAAAAAATTACCCTAGGTAGATAATTAAATTACGACATAAATGATGTTCACCGTGGTCAGTTTGGACTTACAGGGTATGAGTAATATTATTTTAAGTCAAATTTTCATATCTCAACTTACGGTAGAGCCTACAGTCAATCCGTAAGTCCAAATTTAATATTTTTTGCATCATTTGAATCGAAATTAAAATATCTACTTACTATAATTTTTTTAAAATATTTTTTAATATTTTTTTAAAATTAAAAATCAAATCATCAAAAAAAGTAAAAAACGTCAAAAAAAAAACAAATCGCCACTAGGGGTAGCAAAATTCATAAAAACGCTGCTTGGGGTAGCGTTTTTCAAAAACGCTCCTCAAAGTAGCGCACGTTGTAAAAAACGCTACCCCAGTAGCGATTATATACATTTTGCTAAATATTTTTTCAGTATACTTACTTTTTCAAACTCTTTTTGCACAGTGCCTACTTTTTAAAAAACTTCCTGATAAAAATATACGGCAATATCCTTAGTTTATAAAAATACGAAAGTCGTATTCGCGGGTGGACATAAAAAATATCACCCGCAAATCCTATTCGCGGATGGAATATTCACTGGTGCTGTTGGGTATCGATAGTGACGGCCCAGTAAGAAAAGGCCTCGAAGGCCCAATAACTATAGAGGGGGTAAACCCATGACATCCGAACCGGATCGGCCCAAGTACAAGCCAAACTTGGCCCACCATCGAGTAATCCAGAATCGAGCCCAAAGTCTATAGAGACGCCAAAGGCTCTCAGACTGCTCGCCATTCTCTACCAAGTCGCGACCTTCCACTGCTCGACATGGGAGTGCTCGCCCCGAAGAGAGCCTTGCCTCTCTCCTCTGGTCCCACTAAACCGTTAATAACAGAGTGGCCAAGATATCCCGCATATCTCGGTCACATATTCACTAAAGATTAGATTTGGTAACTGCAATATCTCGCAGTAACTGCCATATCCCACGATCCGAATCTTCAGCAACTCAATATACATTAAGATATTCAGTTGCCTTTATACGGTTCTATCTCTCTTACCCTATAAATACCCTTGCTTTACATACGTTCTTTACGTTTTGAGTTTTATACACACATATACTCATTTAAGCATCTGAGAGGGACCCAGAGGCACCCCCTCTGTTGCGCTCCCCTACTTGCAGGTTCACCGGAGTTGGAGCTGAAGCGTCATCCCAACCTTGTCTGGCATTCAATTCACTGCCAGATCAGCATTCAGGATTTCACGATCCAACATTTGGCGCCGTCTGTGGGAACGATCAATTTAGCCATGAGAACTCGATCCCAAAGCAACCGTCGGAATCAGACTAGGGAGCGATCCTCAGATAGCTCTGATTCCGCCGCCGCTTCACCGCTTCAACAAGAACCTGCCAGCCGAGCAGGAGTTAATGCTGTTCCTCTGCGGACAGCTCGAGAACATGTCGGTGATTCAAGACCGACCCCAGCTGCTGATCAAAACGGAGCCCCTGCACCGCAGACAGTCCACATTGCGGGGCAGGATATTAATTTAACCCCCGAGATGGTCTCCCTGCTGGAAGCCATCCTAGGACAGGCGCGCCGCCAAGCCCCTGCTCCTCAGGAAAACAATCCCTCTGCTCCTAAAGAAAACCACTGCCCTGCTGCCATAGGGCCTTCACCTTCAGAAGCGGCCAATCCTGGTCCTGTTGCGCCTCAGGAGGATCAGGAGATGACGTCAGGTCAGCAGTCCCTACCTCCAGCACACACCAAGGAGCCAGCAGCCGCATATACTGCCAATCCTTCCGGTCCGCCTCCACCCGGAGCCTCTCCCATGTACTGCACTGTGGATCAGATGGATGACCTCCTCAACAAAAGGCTCCAGGAAAGACAGTTGACAGTCATAGCTCCCTTCAAGGAGCAGTCCTCTCATCCATTCACCGACGCGCTCGTCGCTATCAAAATCCCGAAGGATGTGGTCGCTCGGGCCATACCTGAGTATAGCGGTGGAGGAGATCCCACCGTACATGTCAACAAGCATGAGGCCTCCCTTCTGGGTAAGTCAAACGATCCCAATCATTTGGCTTTGCTATTTCCATCTACTCTTTCGGGCTCGGCTTCGTCCTGGTTCTTCGTCCTCCCTGCAGGATCAATCGGAACTTGGGCAGAGTTAAGAAGCAAGTTCCTGGAGAGATATATGGGCGAGCGCCAATTGCTGAAGAGCGTGGTCGCCCTTGACTCGGTCAAACAGCAGCCTGGAGAGTCGCTGTCCAACTTCTACGGGCGTTTTCATCAAAACGTCACAGAATTAGATCGTCGAATCTCGGATGGGGAAATAATTCGAGCATTCTACAGAGGTCTGGATGTGGCCAACAAGGCCTCGAGAAAGCTGCGAAACAGCTATCACGTGAAGGAGATAGAGACATTGGAGGAGTTGGCGTCCAGAGCAAAAGGTTTCATAGACCTTGAACGCGCAAACATCGAGGCTAATCTCCTGACGACCTCGCTAAGGGTAACCCATGAACCCCGACGCGATGGTAAGAAGGAGATAAAGAAGGAGAAGAAGCGAAAAGAAAGTAAGCCCCGAGTCGAGTCTCTTCCAGCACCTCGCCATCCAGAGGTCCCTGAGTACTTCACGCCTTTAAATAGGCAGATCTCAGCGGTACTAGTCGAGATGGAGAGGAGATCCTTGGCGAGGCCACCGATGCCTCGCCGAAGTGGGTTACCCATGGGCAAGGATGTCGAGAGCTATTGCAGATACCATAAGTGCAAGGGCCATAAGACAGACGATTGCAAGATTCTGAAGCGAGATATAGAGAGGCTGATTCAGGGGGGAATGTTGAAGGAATTTGTGGCAGGGCGAGACCGAAGTCGAACGCCCCCCAGGAGACATCGTTCACCAGCCCCTGCAGATCAAGCTGAGCCTTCTGGAAGCAAGAGGAGAGTGAATCTGATTGCGGGAGGATTCGGTGCAGGCGGCGAGAGGTCAAGCGCCAGAGAGGTCTACGCCACTCAGATCTCTACGGCAGTTCAGTTGGGGAAGCGGCCAAGACCTGAAGAAAACATTGTCATCTCATTCTCTGAAGATGATTTGGCACATGTCACCATGCCCCACAACGATGCTCTGGTCATTACGGCAGATATTGACGGCTGTGATGTTGCAAGGATTCTGGTCGACGGAGGCAGCTCGACAGACATCCTGTTTCTGGACGCCTTCGAAAAGATGGGCAAATCAAAACGCGACCTGAAGAGGGTCGACTTTCCGCTGATCGGATTTGCGGGAAGGACAACTTATCCACTGGGGGCTATAACCATGCCAGTGATTTTTGGCGAGGGGTGGAAAAGCATCAAGGTGTCGGTCACTTTCCTGGTGGTCGATTCACCTACATCCTACAACGCCATCATAGGGAGGACCACGATCAACTCAAATAAGATTGTGGCCTCCACTGTCCACCAGAAGATGAAGTTCCCTACTCCAAACGGGATTGGAGAAGTGCTCGGAGATCAGCCTTCCTCGCGGCAATGTTATGTGAACTGTTTACGCAGGAAGAACCAAAGGGAGGCGCTCGCCATCGAGACAGAGGCCGATCCCCGCGAGGACCTGGCTCGACCAGCACCCATGGAGGAATTGGAGGAGGTCGAGATCGATGGTCCAGACAAAAAGGTGCGCATTGGGACCACCTTGAAGGAGGATCAGAAGGAGGCCATGACCGCCCTCCTCAAGGAATTCAAAGAGCTCTTCGCCTGGCAGCCGAGCGACATGCCAGGAATCAGCACAGATATTATCTCTCATGAGCTCAGGATAGACCCCTCCATCAAGCCGATCGCCCAAAAAAGAAGATCATTCGGGACTGATAAGCGTTTGGCGATCAGGCAGGAAGTCGGCAGGCTGATTGAAGCTGACTTCGTCAGAGAAGTAAGATTCCAGAGTTGGGTCGCCAACCCGGTTTTGGTCAAGAAATCAAACGGCAAGTGGAGGATGTGCGTCGACTTCCGCGATTTAAACAAGGCTTGCCCCAAAGATTCATATCCCCTTCCGAGAATTGATCAGCTGGTCGACGCTACCTCGGGTCATGAGATGCTGAGCTTCATGGACGCCTATTCAGGCTACAACCAGATCAGAATGCATCCAGATGACGAGGCGCACACTGCTTTCTATGCTGACGGGGACATTCTATGCTACAAGGTGATGCCCTTTGGTCTCATCAATGCCGGGGCAACTTATCAGCGGATGGTGAACCGACTGTTCCAGGACATGCTGGGAAGGAACATGGAGGCCTACGTGGATGATATGCTCGTTAAATCCATCAAAGGCAATCCTCATACCACCGACCTCCGTGAAGCTTTTGAATGCATGAGGAGACACAGCGTTCGCCTGAACCCAGCAAAGTGCGCCTTTGGAGTCAAGTCCGGGAAGTTCCTGGGTTTTATGGTCAGCGAAAGGGGCATTGAAGCAAACCCGGAAAAGCTAAAGGCCATAGAAGAAATGAAGACGCCAACCTGCCATAAGGAAGTCCAATGCCTGAACGGCCGACTAGCTGCTCTTAACCGCTTCCTCTCCAAAGCAAGCGACAAGTCCCTCCCGTTCTTCAAAACCTTGAGGGCCAACCGTAAGTTCGAGTGGACGCCAGACTGCGAGGAAGCATTCCCGTCCTTGAAAAGGCATATTCAAACACTCCCAGCTCTGGCAAAACCCGTTCCAAGCGAGCAGCTTTTCCTCTATTTAGGCATTAGCGATGTGGCAGCCAGTGCTGTTTTAATAAGGGAGGAGAATAATGTTCAGAGTCCAGTGTATTTTATTAGCAAAATGTTCAACTCAGCAGAAATAAGATATGTCCAGATTGAGAAGTATCTCTATGCCTTAGTTATTGCTGCTCGGAAGCTGAGACCTTACTTTCATGCGCACGACATCACGGTCCTCACCAATCAACCTCTCAAAAACTTCCTGATGAAGCCAGATTCTTCAGGAAGAATGGTCAAGTGGGCGATCGAGCTCAGCGAGTTCAGGATCAAATTTGCGCCAAAAACGGCCATCAAAGGTCAAGCACTAGCTGATTTCATAGTGGAAAGCACGAGTAACGGTCAAGCGATGGCAGAAAACAGGCCAAGTCAGTCAGCAAACGACGATCAAATCTGGGAACTCTATACGGATGGGTCTTCATCAAAAGAAGGCTCGGGGGCAGGTTTAATTCTTATTCCTCCTGAGGGCGAGCCTCTGAAATACGCGATCGCCTTGACATTCCCGGCGACCAATAACGAAGCAGAATATGAGGCTCTTATCACTGGACTCAGACTGGCAAAAGGAATGGGTATAACAGCGCTTAAGGTAAAAAGTGATTCAGAGCTTATTGTCAATCAGGTTAATGGCGCCTACGAGGCAAAGAGAGAAAAGATGAAGAAATATCTCGGCATTGCCAAAAAGCTGGTCGCAGAAATCCCAAATTTCGCGATTGAATTCATTCCTCGCCAAGAAAACCAGATGGCAGATTCTTTGAGTAAGCTAGCCTTCGGAGGGGCGACAATCCAGGATGTGCAATTTCTGGAAAGGGCCCTATATTCAGTCCTTGAAAACAGAGCGGAGATCTTCAACATTCAAGAACAGGTCACCTGGATGACCCCGTTCCAGAATTATTTGAAAGAAGGCATCCTCCCAGAGGACGAAGGCGAATCCACTAGGATTAGAAGACTCGCAGCCAGTTATCTAATCATCGATGGAGAACTCTACAGAAGAGGTTATTCGACGCCATACTTGAGATGTGTTGCTCTGCCCGAAACAGAAAAAGTTCTTCGAGAAGCTCATGAAGGGGCAGCAGCATGTCATGAAGGCGCTCGATCGCTAAGCATAAAAATATTCAGATTGGGATATTACTGGCCGACCTTGGGAAAAGACGCGGCCGAATTAACACAGAAGTGTGAAATTTGCCAGCAGTTTGCACCACGATCGGGTCGACCATCGACATTATTATCCCCAATGGCGGGTGCCTGGCCCTTCGCTCAATGGGGAATCGATATATTGGGTCCTTTTCCCATTAGCACTGGTCAGCGTACTCACATTATAGTGGCAATCGACTACTTCACTAAGTGGGTAGAGGCGAAAGCTCTAGCTTCGACAACGGAATTCCAAGTTATCAAGTTCCTGCAAGTCAACATATTCTCCAGGTTTGGTATTCCCAAAATACTCATCAGCGATAATGGTCCACAATTCGTTGGAAAGGAGTTAAAATGGCTCTGTGAAGAGTATCATATCGACCATCGTTTCAGTTCAGTACATCACCCTCAAACGAATGGGCAAGCTGAAGCAGCCAACAAGGTTGTCTTAGCAGGACTCAAGAAAAGGGTTCGAGCATTCAAAGGGAACTGGGCAGACGAACTGGAAAACGTATTATGGGCAATCAGAACAACGCCTAAGGCGGCCACAGGAGAAACGCCTTTCAGTTTAGTGTACGGATCAGAAGCAGTAGCACCAGCTGAATTAGCAGTGCCTACCCACAGAGTCCTACACTTTAACACGGAGGCAAATGAGATCGAGCGCAGAACTGACCTCGACTTAGCAGAGGAAAAGAGATGGCTCTCGGAAAAAACACAGGCAAAGATGCGCTTGGCGACCGCTCGGTATTTCAACAGAAAAGTTAGCGCTCGCCAATTTTTCGTGGGGGAGATGGTTATGAGAAGGAATGAATTCACAAGGCTGGACAGTAAAAACAAACTTTCAGCCAAATGGGAAGGACCATACAAAGTAGTAGAGATCGCCGCACCAGGATCCTACTATTTGGAAACCATCGAAGGCGAGAGGTTACCCCGTCCATTTAATTCTGAGCATTTAAGAAGATTTTATGCATAGTTTGTAATCAAACTGATTATGTCAATAAAAGAAAGCCATTCCTTCATAAAGCGCGTCCACTCGAAGCAAGCTGAAGCCAAAAAGCCCTGACGCCAAAGTCAGGCCTCAAAAGCCCTAGCAACAAAGCTAGGTCAAAAGCCCTAGCAACAAAGCTAGGCCAAAAAGCCCTGTCGCCAAAGACAGGCCAAAAGCCCTGACGCCAAAGTCAGGCCAAAAGCCCTGACGCCAAAGTCAGGCCTCAAAAGCCCTAGCAACAAAGTTAGGCCAAAAAGCCCTAGCAACAAAGCTAGGCCAAAAGCCCTAGCAACAAAGCTAGGCCAAAAAGCCCTGTCGCCAAAGACAGGCCAAAAGCCCTAGCAACAAAGTTAGGCCAAAAAGCCCTAGCAACAAAGCTAGGCCAAAAGCCCTAGCAACAAAGCTAGGCCAAAAAGCCCTGTCGCCAAAGACAGGCCAAAAGCCCTAACAACAAAGTTAGGCCAAAAAAGCCTTAGTAACAAAACTAGGCCACAAAAGCCCTAACAACAAAGTTAGGCCTCAAAAAACCTGACGCCAAGAGTCAGGCAAAGCCCTGACGCCAAAGTCAGGCCAAAAGACCTAGCAAAATGTTAGGCAAAATGAAAGCCCTGACGCCAAAGTCAGGCCAAAGAAAGTTTAGGCGATCACTATCGATGATAAAGCCTGACAAATTACAAATCCCCTGTTATTAGGCCAACACCTCAAAGGTTTAAACTTCAAAGAAGGTAATATCTCTTTGAACTTAGAAGTTTACGCTTTTAAGTGTCAAAAGTATTATCCTTAGAAAGTTTAACTTATGATTGGTCTACGGCTTTAAGGGTCGACGACATTACAAAGCAAGAAAAAAGTGGAAAGTAATTATGAGTAAGATATTGGATAGCTAAATATGTTCGAATTCGATTAAAGGCTCAAGAATATAAAAGCATTCAATAGAAAAATCCAAGTCTTCGACAAATAATTACAAACCAAAAACAGAAAATACAAAAATGGCTATCTAAAAAAGATAAATACGGTCGCCAAGGAGTTGGGGACTTCAAGCGTCGGGGTTCTCGGGGGCAAGGGTGCTCTGCTCGCCTTCGGGGGCAGAAGTACTGGGCTCGCCTTCAGGAGCAGCCTCTCCAACAATAGAGGGCTGCGAAGGACGACTTCGCAGGAAGGTCTTCAAGGAGGCAACTTCCCCAAGAGGAAAGTTGGGGTCGACCGCCTGGACCTCCTCCACCAGGTCTTGAAGAAATTCGGCAATCGCCGACTTCATCACCTTCAAGGCCTAGTCCTCAAAGTCTTCGGAGGCCTTGAACTCCTCAATCACGGCTTGGGGTGAAGGAACCGCCTTCAGCTGATCAGCCAGCCGGTTCTTTTCCTCCTCCAGGACGATCCCCCTGGCTTCAGCAGCATCCCTCTGGGCGTCAGCAGCGGCCCTTTGCGCCTCAGCGGCGACCCGAAGAGCGTCCGACTCGGCCAGCTGAGCGCGAACCTCCTTTAACTCAGCCTCTAGGCGAGCCCGGACCGCTTCTCCTTCATCAAGGCACCGATGAAGGGCTTCAAAATCCTGAAGGGCAGCCGCCACATCGGCCTCCCTCCGCTTGATATCAGCAAGGAGGCGCTGCTCCTTGCTGAAATACTCTGACCGGGCATTGTCTACCAAGGCGATCGCCGCGTCAGCAGTCGTCTTGATAGCCTCCAGCTGCCCAGGGGAGATCCCCGTGCTCCGGTATTGCTCCAGCTCGACAAGCAGGTCTGAATGCTTGCCGGCGAGCTCGCCGAAGACACGGCCGATCATCACCTCTTCCCGAATGAGCTGACAAGAAAAGAAAAATGAGAATTGTCAGGACACGAACAAAAGGGAACGACTATGGAAAGAGGAAAAAGAAACGAGGCCTTACCAGAGCGACTCGTTCGTAGTGAGACCGAAAGAACCTCTCGATCTGAGGAAGCTCCGTAGGGACAATCGAACGGTCCTTGGGAGGAATTATCCCATCAAGGAGCCGCATGCACATATCCGGGCTACCCCGTAGGCTCTTCTGGGCGGGGTACCCCTTCTTGGCAAGGTCCCCACAAGGGACCCAAGGCCTCCGAGAGTCCCCAGCCTTAAAAGGCTGGAACAAGCTCGCCATGGAGCAGTACTCCTCGGCGGGAGCCCTCGAGGAGCTGGAAGCAGCAGGCCCCTTCTTTTGGGCCCCAGACTCCTTAGTAGGAGCCGTGGGCACTGAAGAGGCGGGAGGCGCCAAAGACAAGGCCTTCTCCTTAGCGGCGGAAGGGCCCTGAAGAGAGGGAGAAGGAGACGCCGTGTCCAAACCCTTCCCTTTGCTGGCAGAAAGGCCCTTAGGAGGGGAAGGAGAAGGATGTTGGTCGACATCAGGGTGCTCTTCACTCCTGACCTTCTTAGAAGGAGGAGGAGGAGGGTCCCGGGCCACGTCCGCCAAGGACTCCACTGCAAAGCAACAAGACAATAAGTCAGGAGTCAGAGAACCGCAGAATGTAAAAACATTAAATCAACAAAAGGCGAGGTAGTACCTGGTTGACGAGGGCCAGTAGTGGCCGAAGGAAGCGTCTCCTCGGGCTTCCTCTTGGTCGAACGCCTAGAAGGAGGAGGGGGAGAGCTTAGCAGCACTTGGTCGGAGGACAATCCCGCCGATCCCTGGTCATCAAAGAGACCTATCAGTTTTTTGCTCTTGCTTACAACCTTCCCTACAAGTAATAAAACAAGGGAAGAGTTAGAAAATTACCCAATCATCAAAGATTGGTGTAGCTTGATGAATGCCCGTCATCTCAAGGGCATTCTCGGTAGTCTCCGCCACTGAGCGGATGGACTTGAACTGAGATGACCGATGCAGCCGATATAAATCGTCGATGGCATTCCGATCACTCCCGGACAATTCTTCGAAGGAGGGAGGAAAATCCTTGTCCGGAGCAAACAATTTCCAAGGTACGCCCCCCTTATACAAGAAGTAAAACTTCTTGTAATTGGAGTTAGTGGCCCGGAAATCATCGATCAGGCGGACATGGACGTTCCAAGCCCATCCTTGAGGGCCTCCCCACTCCGAAAACTTCGGCCAGCGGGATTGGAAGTGGTGAAAGTGGTTAGCCCCTGCTGCCAGCCGGAAGAAGCACCGGAACAGGGCCAGTGAATATACCCATTCCTGGCGTAAGCATAGGAACTTGAAGCCGACCCACATCCTGAGCGCATTCGGGACAAGCTGTGTGGGGTGAATCCTGTAAAACTGACACAAGGTCTGTAAATCTTCACAGAGAGGAAAACGCAACCCAGCATCGATCTGGGCCGCATAAATGTAAACCTCTCCATCGTGAGGAAAATGCAGACCTAGGCCAGGATACCTAGGAGCATCCTCCGCACTGAAGCCACCAAGCGCCACCATGGTCTTAAAGTAAGCCGGCTTCAGTTCGTTAGGCTTGATATCTACTCAGAATGATTCAAGTATGGCACAGCAAGTATAAAAACAAAGGAAAACAAAGGATATTGCCAAAATAGAGCAATAAAAGGGCGAAAGTTTACCTTTTGGGGAAAAAATAGGCGTGTTCAGCTCAGGACCATCTACCACCACTGGGGTGGCCGCAGACCTTCCCACGTCAGGCTGTTTCCCCGCCGAGGAGGGCACAACTTCATCCCTAATGGTCAAGGGAACACCGACATTCTGAGGGGCGCTGGCTTTGTTAGCACCCTTGATGGCCATGTGTTTGACCCTCTGAGTTCTGGGGGCCATGGAAATGGTCTAAAGGAGAACTAAAGAGGATTGAAAGAGAAAGGAGAGGGATTCGCAAAGAGGCTCTGGAAATTTGGAAGAGTGAATAAGCGTAAAGAACAAAACAGAGAAATTGACGTTTCTTATATAAGACCAAAAAGGAGTAACCGCCACGGATGAATCGAAGCGACACAGAGAATAATTGCGCCTTTTTGGAAAAAACCAAAGCAATGTCAGAATTCCAAGAGACACCTCGGGGAGACAAACGGTTGGTTGGTGCAGACAGCTGTCAGACTACCCTAGGTTTACGGAAAAGTAAATGTCAGGCGTGCCTCAAGTGACCGTTCGATTTCTGGACAACTGTGCAGTTATTAAATGCTAAAATTCCACTAGGGAGACAAGGTGGTCGCCAACGCACTAATAAAGCTTTAGCAGAAATACCTCGGGTAGGTAATGATCGCCTAACTAAGAAAGATAGACTTCCATAAGCCTGGGTCACCTCGAGTGATCGCCAAAAGGGAATAAAAGGAAGGATATTCTTTCGGCTTTGAACAGATAAGGAATTGCTCGCCAAATGAGCTAGAGGTGTCTCAAAGGCACTGAACCATTACCAAAGACGTCACTATCTAAAACCCTATCAGGAAATCAAGCTCGACTGAAGGAACTTCAATCAAGCTTCGGGGGCAAATGTTGGGTATCGATAGTGACGGCCCAGTAAGAAAAGGCCTCGAAGGCCCAATAACTATAGAGGGGGTAAACCCATGACATCCGAACCGGATCGGCCCAAGTACAAGCCAAACTTGGCCCACCATCGAGTAATCCAGAATCGAGCCCAAAGTCTATAGAGACGCCAAAGGCTCTCAGACTGCTCGCCATTCTCTACCAAGTCGCGACCTTCCACTGCTCGACATGGGAGTGCTCGCCCCGAAGAGAGCCTTGCCTCTCTCCTCTGGTCCCACTAAACCGTTAATAACAGAGTGGCCAAGATATCCCGCATATCTCGGTCACATATTCACTAAAGATTAGATTTGGTAACTGCAATATCTCGCAGTAACTGCCATATCCCATGATCCGAATCTTCAGCAACTCAATATACATTAAGATATTCAGTTGCCTTTATACGGTTCTATCTCTCTTACCCTATAAATACCCTTGCTTTACATACGTTCTTTACGTTTTGAGTTTTATACACACATATACTCATTTAAGCATCGGAGAGGGACCCAGAGGCACCCCCTCTGTTGCGCTCCCCTACTTGCAGGTTCACCGGAGTTGGAGCTGAAGCGTCATCCCAACCTTGTCTGGCATTCAATTCACTGCCAGATCAGCATTCAGGATTTCACGATCCAACAGGTGCCATGCAAATTTAATTTCAATCAGCAGCAAACATTCTTTGCTTCAAATCTACAAAATTTATCCGAAGAGAAAAATCTGCAGATTTAAAATCAAATTAAGCCGAATTTATCAAATTTAAATCAAATTAAGCCGAAATTGAACCAAATTTAAGTTGGATTCATCAAATCAAATATGTAGGCGTCCTTTGCAAAGCAACAACCCTCCTTCACCCGCGAATCTCATTCGCGGTTGGTAAAAAAGCAAACTTTCACTCGTGAATGATATACTTTCGTATTTTAAAAAAAACTGATGATATTTTCGTATTTATTTTTCAGGTATATGTTGGTAAACAGTTATAGATAAATCAACTAAAAGATTGGTTCAAAGTGAAGAGATTGTAAAAAGCTCATTCACTATTTTTTTTCAAAAAGTAGGCATGTTAAAAATAATATTTAGAAAAGTGTATATCCGAAAAAATATATTTAGCAATCTATGCCTAAGCGCTACTACAAGTAACGTTAAAATTTTATTTTTACAAAAAACGCTATTCGGGTAGCGTTTTACCAAAATTGCTACCCAGGGTAACGTTTTTAATTAAAACGCTACCCCTTAGTGGCGTTCAATTTTTTTTCTTCCTTTTTTTGACGACTCGATATTTAATTAAAAATATATATATATATATTGAAAAAAAAAATATATAGTATGTATATATTTTAATTGCGATTAAAATGATGCAAAAAAATATTAAATTTGGACTTACGTATTGACTGTACGCTCTGCCGTAAGTTGAGATATGAAAATTTGACTTATATAACTCAGACTTTTTAAGTTCAAACTCACCACGGTTAACTTCATTTATGGAATTTTTTCAAAAAGTAGGCATGTTAAAAAATATATTTAAAAAACTTTATATCTGAAAAATATATTTAGCAATATACGCATAAGCGTAGTAGCACTTAAATGTTTTTTTTTACAAAAAACGCTATTCGGGGTAGTGTTTTTGATAAAATGCTAGCCGCCCCGAGTAGTGTTTTTTGTAAAAATCAATTAAGCTCTACTCGAATGAGCGCTTATTTATAAATTGAAATATATATTTTTTCGGATATACGCTATTTTAAATATATTTTTTGAAAAAATCCGTGTTTCAGTCTCTCCTTCTTTGAAGTGATTCCGATTATAATGCTCAATAGGCTAGAGATTTAGGCATAAAAATGGTTTGAACCTAACCTTACTATTTATATACTGCGTTGGTTTCGAACTAGTTTGGCCAAACAATAATTTAAAAAAAATGGTGGTTCGGAACGACCATAGTAAAACGTATAATTATAATTTCTATATACTTAATTTAATAAAAATATATACTTCTAATGTTGTTTCAAGACATTGCCATACACGTTTCTAATATAGACAAGTTGTAATACACAATTTTAATGTTATTTTCATATCATTTCTCATACTTTTTTAACCATATCGAACACCGTTTTTAATACATTTTCTAATTCTATTTACGTTCAGAATTGCTCTACAATAGTATTGAGTCATTTTAATCTTAAATTTATTTTAATTACAGCACGTTTGTTTCGCAAAATTATTAAATTTGAAGGCTTGAAATATTTTGCCTTAGTAATTCTGTTTTTTTTTTTAATTATAAAAAGTATGAAGCGGTTTGAACTATTTTTAAATTAATTTTAAAAAATAAATAGTATTTAAATAAAACTATAAAGCATTTATTACAGATTTTTAGGTATTATACAGTTTTGAATTAATAAAGTGATGTATGGCTTTATGCCCAACTTGAACGTTTATTCTCCGTATAATGAATTTATTTTTATTTTATTTTCTGGCTAAGTATTTATTTTTTTTGGTAAGTTTTTCTGGCTAAGTATAATGAATTCCTAGTTATTATACTTTTAAAGACGGTATGTTAAATAAAATTATTTTAATTGCGAATTATATGATTTGAGTGAGCAAAAAAATTACTTTATATTTTACTGAATACAGAAAATTCTATAATTAATGCATATTACATAATTAATATTCATGAAAACTAAAGCGAGTCCTAAACTGTTGCCTTCTCCAACCGCTTCCCCGTGTTTTTGGTATTGCTGTTTTACATCACTATCTTCGGTCAGTCACGTATAGTTAGGCTGCCCATTTTTAATACACAATTATAATAATTTTAATTTGTAGTACGTATATATGAATTTGACATTTAACTTATTTTTTATCTAAACAATTTTTAATCGTATCTAAACACTTTTGATCTGCAAATATATATATAAATATGATTAATTAATCGTATGTGTATATGTGTAATACATTTAAGTATAATTAATGGAATTAATATAAAATTATTACTTATGAACTTAGTAAATTTGTATCATGTTCTATTCTTATCATATGACCCAAGATGTTTTTTCATAGCAAAGTTAATCATGTTTGCATGTCGTAGTGTGTATGATCTGCTAGTTAATCGTCTTGTGTTCATATTTAGAGTTTCGAAACAAGTTTAAAACATATCCGTTTATATACGATACTATTAATGACACAATACTATTAGTAACACACAATTAAACACCATATGAGATTGTCACCCTAAATATAGTACAACCCAGATAGTCTGCAATACAATAACCACTCGTGATTCACTGTGTAATGGCTCGGCTTCTCGAAGTAATAGGTCGGTGGGGTGATTATTAGGGCTGGTAATTTCACTCACGACACGATAACACGATACGAACACGCACGAAAAAGTCGTGTTCGTGTTTGCCTTTGATGGTACGATAACACGATAACACGAACACGATAACACGATTGTTTGCCTTTGAGGGGACGTGTTTATGTTATTTAAGCTGTGTTATCGTGCGAACGTGAACCGTGTTACCGTGTTATTTTCGTGAAATCGTGTTATTGTGTTACCGTGTTATTTTCATGAAAACGTGAAATCGTGTTATTGTGTTACCGTGTTATTTTCGTGTTACCGTGTTATTTTCGTGAAAACGTGAAATCGGGTTATCGTGTTACCGTGTTATTTTCGTGTTACCGTGTTATTTTCGTGAATACGTGAAATCGTGTTATCGTGTTACGACTTTCAACGAATATTTTCGTGTTATCGTGTTCGTGTCGTGTTGAGACAATAAATTTCGTGTCGTGTGTCCGTGACACGATTACATTTTCGTGTGTTTCGTGTTGAACTTTCGTGCGTGTCGTGTCGTGTCCTGGTGCACGATAGCACGCACGCACGCACGAATTGACAGCCCTAGTGATTATTGTGTTAGTGAAGACACTTCCGCCATTAACGCACTGTAATAAGTTTCAGTTGATCTCTACTTGATTATAGAGAAGATGATTACCGAATTTAAAAAAATGTAGTTTTACTTAATCAAGTTAAGTAAGACAATATTGGCCAAAAAATAGTTAAGTAAGACAATACCTTGTAACAAAATCGCTTATGAGGTTTAAAATGATTTTATCAAAAAGTAATTATTAAAAAAACAATTAAAGAAAAAGTGTACACATGCTAGTATGCTACCCATGGAGTAGTCGTGCTGTGTGAACACGTTATTTGGTGTCCAATACATGGTTATCCGAACCGGACCGGACCTTGAACCGACGAGGGTATCGGTTCCTGATTTGATCGGTCCAATTCGGTCGGACTCGGTTCAATGTGTGGTTCACTATTTATAAAAAGAATTGCCCCAGGATAGACGGACACACAAGGATCTGTTTAAAAAAAAAAAATCATAGTCGTTAATCTTGTGATACCAAAAACATGGAGTTTTTTCAAAAACTGTTTACTTTCGAAAAAATATTTGAAAAAGTGTATATCAAAATTATTTTTTTAGGAAAATATGTATACGCGCGTCGCGCCTATTGTCCAAACTTTTTTTTTTCGCAAAAACACCAGTCTATCAGAAACCACGTTGATTTTAAGTCTGCTTATGGTTTTCCTCCTAAATAAAAATTGAGAGATAGTCTCACGCGTTGCTTTATCTCAGTATTCACAGGTTTTCCTCCAAATTTTCCAACTTGTTCTGAACAACAATGAAACAAAGTTGTTTATTCACAAGTTTCTGAATTAGACTTTTCTTCAGATACACTAGCTAGTTTGACATTTTCAGGAATTACTCCTGCAAAAGAGCTCTTTGGGGTTACTTTAGGTTCCTGTCTTAAATTTTCCAACTTGTTCTGAACAACAATGAAACAAAGTTGTTTATTCACAAGTTTCTGAATGAGACTTTTCTTCAAATACACTAGCTAGTTTGACATTTTCAGGAATTACTGCTCCAAAATAACTGTTTGGGGTTTTCACTCTTGCCTCTCGGCTGGTTCTCTAAAAATGTGAAGTTTAGATACTAACATTGTTAAAGCATAAGCATAACACATTAACACTAACCAGGCTAGAGAGACGTACATCTCTGACTCAACATCTTCTGAATATCTTGTAAAGCTTCTCCAATGACTATAGCTTTTTATCTGAGTTCAAGTCTGCTTATGGTTTTCCTCCTAAATAGAAATTGAGAGATACTCTCTCCAGTAAAGAAGAAAGGAAGTTCTAAGAAGAAATGGTTTTCCTCCTGAAAATGTCAAACTGGCTAGTGTATTTGAAGAAAAGTCTAATTCAGAAACTTGTGAATAAACAACTTTGTTTCAGTGTTTTACCTCGCGGATGTTGTTCAGAACAAGTTGGAAAATTTAGGGCAGGAACCTAAAGTAACCCCAAAGAGTTATTTTGCAGCAGTAATTCCTGAAAATGTCAAACTAGCTAGTGTATTTGAAGAAAAGTCTCATTCAGAAACTTGTGAATAAACAACTTTGTTTCAATGTTTGACCTCGCGGATGTTGTTCAGAACAAGTTGGAAAATTTAGGACAGGAACCTAAAGTATTTAACTTCTTATAACTTCATTTCTTCTTTATTGGAGAGACTATCTCTCAATTTCTATGTAGGAGAAAAACCATAAGCATGCTCAAAATCAGATGTTTTTCAAAAAGTAAGTATAGTAGGAAAAAAAGCATACATGGAGGAATTTGGTGCGACTAGCGTAGAGGAATTTGGACCTGTGAATACTGGGATAAAGCAACGCGTGAGACTATCTCTCAATTTCTATTTAGGAGGAAAACCAGTGAATTTGACTCATCTCCGCGATTGATCTTCTGTTCTCTTGATCATCTCCGTGGTTTGTTAACAAATTGATCTTCTGTCCTCTTGATCATCTCCGTGGTTTGTTAAAAAAA
Organism: Chamaenerion angustifolium; assembly: GCA_946814005.1. Classification (NCBI taxonomy): domain Eukaryota; kingdom Viridiplantae; phylum Streptophyta; class Magnoliopsida; order Myrtales; family Onagraceae; genus Chamaenerion; species Chamaenerion angustifolium. Next base: position 3,203,163 of record OX328281.1, read on the forward strand.
AAAGTTTGGGCAATAGGCGCACACCTGGCGTGCGCCTATTGAAGTAGGCGCACCCCTGGGTCGCGCCTATTGAATAGGCGCATCTCTAGGACGCGCCTATTTCAATAGGCGCATCCCAGGGGTGCGCCTATTGAATAGGCGCATCCTAGGGTCGCGCCTATTCAATAGGCGCGACGCGCGTATACATACTTTCTTAAAAAAAAATTCGATATACACCTTTTCAAATATTTTTTCGAAAGTAAACAGTTTTCGAACCGGACCGGACCTCGAACCGACGAGAATATCGGTTCCTGATTTGATCGGTCCAATTCGGTCGGACTCGGTTCAATGTGCGGTTCACTATTTATAAAAAGAATTGCCCCAGGATAGACGGACACACAAGGATCTGTTTAAAAAAAAAAATCCTACGATAGTCGTTAATCTTGTGATACCAAAAACATGTAGAAGAAAACACCTGGATCAAGATTATCACGCTCTTCTGTAATCCAAATAGCTTGGATTAAATGAATACCAACATGCTTACCTTACATTCTATTTGTCCCTGCTTATCCCAAGCTTCTTCCTTGTCGTTCATCCTTTCTTTTGAAGCCTTAGAAAATCACAACATATACTCATGAAACAATGCTTAGTGTTTACTACTACAAAATGGCAACAGACTCTCTTGAAAATATTCGAAGAACACCAATTTCAGGCATGCAGGTTCATTTTTTCCCTTGATCAAGTCTGATAATAACTTCCAAAAGTTGTATGTTGATCGTAATATATGCTTAGAAGCTAAACCCACGAATTTTATACATTGCTTGCATGTACACAAAAAGGGAGATTCCATATGAATCCTCATCGAATTCATTCTCCCCACAGAAATTATCAATGCATTGATGATTCATTAGGTCCCTGGGTTCTCCGTCGAATCGGGTGATTGAACTTGCAGTTGGATGCAAACTTACATGTACCCGTCTTTATGTAGTAAGCACAATCCTCCGCTTCAAACGTTCAAGCTCTTCAGCTGGTGCGCGATTGAATTCTCGTCGGGATCTGACATGGGGACGGAGTGTTCGACACTGAACACACTCTCCGTGAGCTTCTCTCTTCTCCTCTGTCAAAGCTTCTTCACTCGATCCCCCTCCCTTCCGCCCGCCCACCCCCTTTCCTCAACCCACCCTCTCCCTCCCTCCTTCTCTTCTTCTCAACTCTAACCCTAAACCGATTCTCCCCTTTCAGTTGGTTTTTTATGTTAAAAAAAAACTCTCCCTGAAAAAGTGAACCGGAAATCGGACGGTCCAACCCGGTTCAAACATTATTTATATGTATTTCGGCCTTTTAGTTGAACCAAATCGGACAGGAGTCTGATTCCCAGTCAAACCGTTGGTTCCCGGTCAGAACGTCAGTCCGATCCGATTCTGATTACACTGGTCCAATACACCATCATAAAATGATATGTTGGATATGGGGCAGCTGGTCTAACGTAGGGGGCAAACTGCCCCAATTTTTTTAAAAAAAATAAACGAAATGAATTTACTATTACAAGTTATTATGAGTTTTGACTTTAAGATTCACCGTGGATCAAAGTGAAAATTCAAAAAATTTGGATTAAACTTTCGAAATTCAATTTTAACCGTCATATGTGGTCACTACAAAAATTCAAACTCAATACATTTTGTAACACTAAGCTCGTGATTGAAATTTTTATTTTTGATTTCTTTTATATATAATGTAACCTCACGTCGGATATGGTGTTACACATTATGAGTACAAAATTATCTATTTACATAAAAAAAAGTTTAATTACGAATTTAATGTCCCAAACTATATTGAATTTTTATTTTTGCAGTGACTACATAACACGATCAAAATTGATATTCGAAAGTTTAACTCAAAATTTTCGAACTTCAACTTTGACCCACGTGTATGAACAATTTAAAAGTTGAAACTCAAATGTGATTTAGAATATTAAACTTTTTTTTTATTTAATGTGATTAAAAAAAGGATTAGGGATGTTGCCCCCGTATAGGTATCACGCTATTTACTTCTTAAAATATATTTTTATTTGTAGTTACTTTTTGAAGAAATAAAACATTTAAAACTCAGTCAAGTTTTTTTTTGGCCAACAAGGCTTATCACGTAGTGAAAGTAAAACTCGTTACAAAAGAGTTGTCTAATAATAAGAAACGACAAATATTTTTAAAAAATTGCTCGAGCGACCGTGAGCATATAACACTATCAAAAGGAATCTCAGTCGCTCGAGCAATTTTTTAAAAATATTTAGGAGTTTTTCTATTTTATTATTTCATTGTCTTATGCAAATTAAGTTTTATTTTACATTAATAATATTTTTATAAAGTGCACAATGCTTGTACTATTTTTGTATTATCCTAGGAGTCAGGTTGATCATGTTCTCGCAAGACCTCACACACGACCAACAACGACAACGTACACGAGCGTAGCGCGTGTCGGGGTCTAGTATATATATATATATATGAACATTTCTGTGATCGGTCACATGGTTCGTTTTATCCTTTATATTTTACCGTAAGTTTTTCTATTCTACTAATTATAAGAAAAGATAAATAGTTCGTTCCTATTATAATTATTTAGTTAAAATAAAAAAATACATATTTAAAATTAAACTAAATAATAAAATAATTCGATTGAACTCTATACTTACGTAATTTTATATTAAAATTGATTGAATAACTAAAAAATAATTAGTAAATTTCATATATGGGATGGAAAATTAGAAAATATATAGTTGGGTTTGTTCCCTCTCCCTCCTTTTTTAAGAATTAGCCGACTCTGGGAAATTAGGCCTAAAAAGGAGTCTATCCAAGAGGCCGAGGCCCTCTAGCTACAGAATACAGAAGAAGCCGATAGTGAACGGATGACCGTGATTAGGGTATAATTATAATATGAGTATAATTTATATACATTAATTTGGTTAATCCTTTTAAAATTTTGACAAATATTAAAACGGATCAGTTACGTGTTAAAATAGAGTAGTTCTATTGGTCCATCTCAACTTATATATTTCCTTGATGACATAGAAACGACATGTAGATAAAATTATGTACTTACATATTCTCTAAGCTTTCTCGTTCTATTTCAAAAATTCTTATGTTTATTTTTTTATATGTTTTTATAATTATAATAGTTTGATTAATAATAATTCACTACAAATACTAAAATTGATTAATTTACTTTTTTTATACTATTATATGTAAAATATTAGTATGAAGTAAGTTGAGGATCCAGATGTTAATCACATAAAAAATAAATGTATATTTTATTTTTAAAATAATAATAATAATATATAATATATATTTTTTACCGTTTAATAATCTGATAAGAGTAGAGAGTCGAGAGAGCTGACTTCTGTACACCCTGCACGCACAATGGCCGAAATCACTAATTAAAGTCGTATTAATTAAAGGACGGGCATTTTGGTGATAACTGGAGTAGGAAAGCAAGGCACTTCACTTCTTCTGCACCCTCACGTTTTGATGTTATATATAGGAATAAACATTGTATTGTATTTTCATTAATAATAATAATTTATTTGTTTATTTATGTTGATTTGTCGAAGAGAGTGAATCGATTGGTCCTCTATCAGGTTTATATATATATATATATATATATATATATATATTCTATTCAATTTAAATATTCCAAAATTCTTATTCCAGTTTTACAGTTTTCACTATTAAATAATAGAAACAGATATTAATTTATTTGCTACCTCAGCAATTTCCCAGGAAATTGTTACTTCTTTAAGTTTGTTTCACATTTGAATTAACCATGATTCACGTCAACTAATTGATAAGATCACTAATTCAGTAATTCGTCCCCATACAGTTCAAAAGACAAAAGGCGGCGTAATACCCTTTGAGACATCACTTGTTGGAGTATCTAAAAAGAATGATCTTGTGTTGTGTTTGACCTAGACGACCCGAATCCGGCAGACACAGTAATCAAATGCCCCTACACTAGGGCTGGCAATTCGTGCGTGCGTGTTATCGTGCTCCAGTACACGACACGACACGCACGATAGTCCAACACGATACGCACGAAAATGTAATCGTGTCACATTCACACCACACGAACACGAAACGAATTTTTTTGTATTAACACGACACGAACACGATAGCACGAAATTATCGTGGAAAATCGTAGCACGATAACTATTTAGTCGTAACACGATAACACGTTTGCACGATAACACGATAACAAGACCTAAATAACAGAAACAACAATACAATATGTCCAAAACAAAATCAAACATCACCCTTCGAACAGAAACTTCAAGCTGCTCATGCTCCAAAACAGCATCTGATTCATTCATGCTCCACTTCCAAAACAAAAACTTCAAAATGTTTCTTACTACCACAACTGAATTGAATCATCATCAAAAAAGCATATTACCATTTAATTCTGCAAACAAAAATCATAATAAAAGTTATTCAAATGACATAAAAATCTCACCTGTCATTCACTCATTCTCCACGGTTACTATCTTTCAACTAAGCATCTTGATTAGCAACAACTGATGATTGGACATCTTCCGCTCGTAATGTCAGAAAGTTATCATCCAAAGGTGCTTTGACTTAAAAACAGACAAGTATATGAGTTAGCATAAAAAATATACAAGTAAACAACTTTTATTTATGAACTCTTACTTAGATGTCCGGCCTCTGCACGTATCCAATCTTTGCAACAAATAATTGCTTCAACGGTTTCAGGAACAAGTGAATTGCGAACTGCATCAACCACACGACCACCAGCACTAAATGCAGATTCAGACGGAACAGTAGTGATAGGGATACTTAGTATATCACGAGCCATATCAGCAACAATAGGATAACGACATTGCTCTCGATACCAAAAATCAAGAACATTAAGATCCACATTTCTATCTTTCCGTGGATCCTCTAGATATTGCTCTAACTGTGACTTGTTTCGTATCAAATCATCAATTCTACCAGTCTCATCAAACTCTTACACGATAGAAGTAACATACTAAAATTTAAACAAAGAAATTTAAAAAGCTGTAAATTAAAATATGATACAATTTAAAATAAGAAGTTTACTTACAACCATTGCATCATGCTCTTTGAATTCTTGTAGCCCGGTTCTATCAGAAAAGTTTGTGTCATTTTCGCATCGGAATTGACTTGAAGATGTGCCCATTTCATAATGATCATACAAATCATATAACTTCTTCTTGATGTTTGATATTTTTTCAGAAGCATCACGGCTGAAAAGTTTCTTATATGCAAATTCCACAAATAAAAACTTATAACGTGGATCCAAAGTGATAGCAATTGCCATTGTTATATTGAAATTCCACCAATACTTCTCAAACTTTGACACTGGTTCTAATCTTTTCTATAACCGGATCAATTTCCTTCAAACCATCTTGAACAATCAAATTCAGAATATGTGCACAGCAACGCAAATGAAAGTGTTCACCATTAAGCATAAGTGCTTTCCTGTTAACTAACTGATCCTTCAGTGAAGCAATGCATGTATCATTAGCAGATGCATTATCCAAGGTAAAAGTACCAATCTTATTTGCAATGCCCCACTCATCAAGTAGATTAAATAACTTGGCTGCAATAGCTTTACCAGTATGAGGCGGTGGCATTTCAGAAAATGACAATATGAACTTACGCAAATTCCACTGTTCATCAATAAAATGAGCAGTCAAAGTAATATACCCATCAGTTCTAATAGAAGTCCACATATCAGATGTGAAATTGATCCGTCCAGGAGCCTTGCCTAGTATACTCTAAACTGCATTTTTCTTGGCCTTAAATAGTTTAAGAATGTCAGCTTTCAGTGTGTTTCTAGAAACCAACTGAATATCAGGCTTCAAATACTGAAAAATTGCATGAATATACTCAAACTCAGCAAACTGGAAAGGCAATTCATGCATCACAACAGCAGAGGCAACCAACTCACGAAATTTAGAAGGATCAAATGTAGTTAACATAGCCAGTTGACCTTTACTTACCATAAGAAGTAACTGTCCAACATCCCGTGTTTCCTTTTTTAAGCAAACGTCCATATGATGCAACATATAACCAGTACCAGTTCTGGGACTATAATCATATTTTTTTACCACAATGTATGCATGTCGTCTCATTACCAACACCATTTTTGGCAATGAGAAGTGCTCCTTGTACTTTGTTCAATATATGATTAATGAAGTTTATTTAATCAAAACTCTAGAACCAGAAAACAACTTCTTATTTGCTAACCAATCATATCTATTTGGCATGAGAAGTGCTGCTTGTACTTTGCTCAATATATGATTAATGAAGTTTATTTAATCAAAACTCTGGAACCAGAAAACAACGGTGGTATACCCTCATCAATTCAACGGTGGAAACATAATATTTACACAGATCTAACACAATCAGATTTACATAGTCAGAAACACAGTCGATAGGGTACCTTTAGTTTCTTTTTTGTTAGTGTCGTGGACTTCAATGGTCCTCGCTTTCCCCTTGGTTCAAGATCGGACATGAATATGACCTAAGATGGAGAAGAAGACCATTACAACTAACTTTAGAGACATAAGAATGCCGAAAAACAACTAGAATCGAAGTAGTAGAAGAAGGAATTACCGTATGCGACGAGATTTCTCCAAAAACACGGTAAGATTGAATGTTGTGTGAAACCCTAGAAGAGAACTATGGAAATGGAAGAGAGGTCGTGCTTGAATGACACAGGCTGCGCTTGAATGAAATGAAAAATAGGTTCCTGACTTGCTTTGCTAGGGTATACTATAAAAATATTAAAATTAGAGAAAGATCCCTAATCTTTTCATATTCAATGTTTGGTCCTCTAATTTATAATATTTTAGTAAAATGATATGAATATACTCAATATAGTATATAAATTATTAGTTTTCGTGTTATCGTGCGTTACACGCACGATATCTCAACGTGTTATCGTGTTACCGTGTTATCGTGTTATCGTGTTTGAGACCTAAACACTAACACGACACGGAAAAAAAATCGTGTTATCGTGTTCGTGTTATTGTGTCATCAAAGGTAAACACGAACACGAAATTTTTCGTGCGTGTTCGTATTGTGTTATCGTTTGGTTAGTAAATTGACAGCCCTACCCTACACCCCCTAAGAAATCCAATCCAGTTAGGAGTGTTCAATGTTATCCGTCTTGAATTGTAAATCTTGAATTGTAACTGACTCCTATCAAACGAACATCTCAATTAAGATAAATTACAATGCATTCTGGCGCGACGAGACTAACTGAGGAGACATTGGTGAGATAGCGAGAGACTGAAATGGATGAATTATAAGCGTCCTTAACCAAGGGAAACACACCGAGGTGCGTAAGTTCTTGAAGCTATCACAATAAACAGTGAACCATACTGACATTGTAATGTAATACGGTTGACCGGACCTCATAATTCAATCTGACTTACAAGTGGTCAATAACTTCCTCTTGAACCCGTTGAATATGCTCAACTGGAGACTAAAGTCATCATTTTGAATTCTAAAGGATATAGACTCTTTCACTAACATCACCTAGAGAGTGATCATACGAGAAACGAACAAGCGTGCTAAATGGATTGCAATCCAAACCAGGCAACTCAACTCATGGAATTTTAGTCCTCATTTTCATTTACTTCTTATTTTAAAAGACAATAATTTTGTTAGTTATATATATATTATTTTTTCCAATTAAATAATTCGTATTTTTAAAAAATAAAATGGAAAGAAATTATGAAGTTGAGTATTTTTCTTAATTATATATACTGTTCCATTTATTATCAAAAAAACATTATAATAAACTTCACCATATAATAATTTTGAAGTAGAAATACACTAAGGATACGGAAAAACGGAAAATAATGATTAAGCGAATTGCTTCCATCCCATTGGTTGAAGTTCGGGAGCACTTGTATAATTTTCCCTAATTCCCCGCCCTCGGGTGATTTGAAGAACGGGACCACTTTGCTCAGAGCACTTGTAATTATTTCACTAGTTAGAATAAAAATGATATAACACTTTTATAAATTTAAAAAAAAAAATGACATTAAATTTTGTTATCCTCTTCCTCTCCAACGGGACCCGTAAACCATAATGACCCGTTCGTTTCAAGGAATGGCCACGGATTTGGGCTTACGGATTCCGTAAGCCCATGTTCGTTTGGTGGAATTGGCCATTCCTTGAAAATGGATTCCGGGCGGTCCGGGCTTAGGGAATTCGGGTAAAAACCTCGGATTTCCTAAGCCCACACGGGTCGGAATCCGGAATCAGCTGCCAAAAGACCAAATTGCCCTCGCCATTTTGCAGAATTTACGAGCGTGCCATCATTTGATTCTGAAAAACAGCTTCTGCAAACGTTGACAGCAGGGTTCGAACCTGCGAGGGCATAGCCCAACAGATTTCAAGTCTGTATCCTTAACCACTCGGACATATCGACAACTATGTTATTTATCACCCCTAATTTGTACTATAGATTTTTGAGTGTTTTTTTTTAAATTTAAACTGAAAATTCAAAAAAAATACCAAAATCAAAATTAGTATTTAAAATTAAATTAAAATAATAAAACAATTCAATTTAACAATGTTTATATAATGATTTACTAAACTGATTAAGGACAAACCCACGTTCTGTATAATGTATGTGGTGACTAACAACATTTTGTATTATGTATGTGGTCATGTTTACCTTCTTTATTTTTTTAAAATAGAATTAATAAATTGGTCTTTTTAAAAAAATTAAAAAAAAAATCGTTTTTAAATTTTTTTTTTTAATAAACGTTTTTAATATTTTAAAGTTTTATAATTAATTAATACAAATTATTTTTATTATATACTATACATATACAAAGAGGGGCAAATATGTCATTTTACCACATTCCATTCCTTTTCCGTACACAATTCCACCAAAGAAACAACAGAATTCTTTATTCCGTTCTATTCAATTCCACCAAAAAAACTTCATATTCTTAACTCCTATTCCTTATTCCCAATTCCTATTCCGTATTCCGTATTCCGAATTCCGAATTCCGTCAAACAAACGCACAGTAAGAGATAAGGAAATTTTGCTTCCCAACTTTTACTTTGAAAATATTATTCTGTAATATTAATTAAAAACAAAGTTCTGACAAAAGCACTCATTTCTCCATGTGCAAAACAGTTCTAGCGAAGCGAGAGTGATCCACAGTCGCCATCGGGTAAAGTTAATAATTAATATCCATGAATTAATTAACCGAAGAAGTTTCCTTTTGTAGGAACTCTAGATTTTGCAGTTTGGTTAGCTGGTCGGATTATTTCCATGAAATTATAGTAACAAAGCAAAAAAAAGTGTAAATTTTGCACCTTTCTTTATCTAATGTTTGAAAATATTGGGAAAATCTCACTTAAAATATACTTTTCCAAATTTAATCATTTTTCTATTTCTTTTATATGTTAGAATTGAATGGCTGACGAGCCCAATCGAAATTGAGGTTAAACCAAACTTAAATTCAATAGAAGCTCAATTGAGTTTCAAACATATTAGTATTCAATTATAACATATATAAAATTTAATTTAATATTTAAAAAGTATCATGTTACTTTTTCAAATTTTAAAATATATTCTATTAATTTTAGATAAAACAAAAACAAATAAAAACGCAATTTATCCAAGTAATGAGTGTCATAACTGGTGACGACCTTTATGGAAGAACACAATCAATGAAAGGCTTCTTGTTCATACAAAGCCTAATTGAGGTGGCGCTCGTAATGTGCTCCACCAAGGGCACCTGTCTGGCGTTAACCCCAATAAATAGGCTTCGACCCCTCGGGCGTTCTAGGCAACGTCTCTGCATAATTAGATGGGCTACGGGCCCTTCGAGGGCGTCAACATGTACCCTCGACACCCGAATATCCGGAGATTGGACATCTCCAGATATTCAGGGATTCGCCCCCGTCCCATCCGAATGACATAAAATAACTACGGTTAACAGTCAAAACACGAAAAAATGGTCACCTATTCTGAACGTTTTACCACACAATCGCTCCTGAAAACTCGGACTGACTTGAGTTTCGGAGGGGAAACAAACAGGACAACCCGAGGCTTTTCTTTATGCAGGTCAGCAACGAAAAATGAGTGACGCCATAGTGAGGTGATAGATTTGAAGATTCAACAATAACAATATGTTCATTATTTAACACACAAAAATAGTATATACTTATGACACCATGATATAGTTTTGAAATAAAAATATATACGATTATTTGTGCAAATAAAAATAAATAACGTGTAAGTACATTTCTTCACATGATATTAGAAACTAGACATAATTATCAATATATGATTTGGGTCAAGTTGTATACTATTTAATTACATCGAAGTTATCGATGGATAGTGTAAGTTTTGCACCCTTTTCTTTTTAATGGTGTTATTATTTGTATCCAAAATTCATTTATTTTTTATTGTGTTGAGAATCGTGAGAATACAATATTTTTCTTAAATATATTTTCTAACCACCCAAACCAATCCAAAGTCATATACTACATACAGAGAGATGTGATCATCACCATTGTGGTTACACCTACATAAATTGCTAAAAACAAATAATGAAAATTTCAATGTGGGTTAGGCAATTCAATCGATCCTTCTAATATATATAGATTGGGAAAATGATCGACTAGGACCCATTTTTGCATTGCCTCTATTCAACTGACCTATGTATTCTATTTTACGGTAATTATCAATAGAAAAAGATTTCAGTCAGTTTGATAATACGAAATAGAAGGTTAGCAATAAAGTGTTACCTCCAAGATACCACAAAGTGACATATTTGGATAGGATATTACATGGATGAAGTCACCAAGGTAAGGTAAATAATTGTTCCCCTTAACTTTTTGTGTAGTGTAAATTTTTACAATATAAAAAAATAAGTAGTTTTAGTTTAACATTTTAAAGTTCTATATTTATTTGTAAAAAAATTCATTAATTATCGTATCCTATTATAATTTTTGTTCCGTTAGAACAAATTTCTAGTTTCTTCACGCTTTTGCTTTCGGATAGATTATTATAAACATTGAAAGTTAAACTAGGTCTTGATACACATTGTTAAGGTTAATAGTATACTGATTGTCTTAATTAATAAGTTCGGACTTATAAGACAAATAGTTATAATGTACGTATTAAAGTCTTATATATATATTATAATGAATGAAACCCATCATTGCATCATACTAAATAACCTGATTTTTCTGTTAAAAGAAGGGACTAATATAATAAATTACAACTTTAGAATAGTTAGTAATGCTCTTGAGATAGGTAGGGTTTCGTTCCATGATTATAAATGAATTGTTTCCTGAGGTAATGTGAGTATCCTACTAGATTCTGGGAAACATAAACGTTAGCTGATCTGTGCAGCAGCATTCTGATTCCCTAAGAGAGACGATTGCTGAGTTGGTCATAAAAAGGGAGAGATGCTCTCAATCTTAATCTAGGGTTTGAGTTTTGACATCACATCACAATCAATGTCAGTCTCCTGATCCACCTCGAATGGAGTGCCCATACTGCAGAAGATATATATATATATATATATATTGAGGGAGATGGAAATATTATTTTTTATTAAAGATCATTTTTTACTTGTTAAGTAAATTTCAGTTTCATTAAACTGTCTCTATCCATTAGAGAGAGAGATTGTTAGGGTTGGAAAGAGTGTCTTCAAATGAGAGAGTTAGGGAAGAAGACGATGAGAAGTTCGTAGGGATATTCCATCAATGGAGGAGGAGGGAATGCTACGCTACGGTGGTAAAAAAGAGAGTAAAAATTATACTATTATATATATATATATATTAAATAAAATTCTACTATATTTTACATTTTTACTTGAAGTGAAAAGGTCATAATTTGATTAGAAAAAGGCTAATTGTTTTTGAATTTTGAGTGTAATTTATTAATTATTATTTAAAAAAAAAATACTTGTCTCCTTTTCTTATAATTTATTAGCTGAATGTAATTTACTGAAACAGAGACATGAATGTATACGTCACGTGTTAACTAGCAACTATCGTATCGTATTTTATTTTAAAATTCATCTAATAAAGACCAAATTTTTACAAAATTAAGTTAGCATTTGCAAATTACTCAAAAATTCAGTAAGTAATTTACACAACAAACCGAATAATAGAATGAATAAAAAGTAAAATTTTCTTATCATTTAATAATAAATTATACAAAATTAAGTAAATTGCAACTTTAGTTATAATAATAAAAAAAAAATGCAGCACCCAGTATCAATAGGGCATATATCATCTGAGTGAGATGTATTCAGCAACTTGATTTTATCTTTTCACCAACTTGTCTTATTTATCTACATATACTCACATATATATGATATGTATACGTTTCCATATAGGTCGCTTCTGACAGCATCCGTCGGCGGCAATGGCCACCGCCTCCGGCTGCACCGAAATAAACGGGTTCCTGATCGTAGGCATTTTAGAGAGATGTCGAGATTCGGTTCTTTCTGGAGATCAGGAGAGGTCGAAATTCTGACAATTGTCATGTGAATGTGGGGTTTTATTATATATGCACTTTAATTATCTCTCTGATAGTATACCAATTTACAGAATTTCATTCAATATATTTGCAGAAGAATAAAAAATATATTATAAGCTAAATTAAAATCAAACTTTTTAAGATTCATGAAAGAGTGTGTAAATTGACTAAATGAGGATAGTGGTACATGCACCTTTCTATATAGTGGGGATATATAAATTCTATTTTTTAATGTTTATTTAAATTTCAAATTTGAACCTTCTAGATCTGAAGTAAAATGATATATATCATTGAACAATATTTTGATATATTTATGTCAAAAAACAAGTAAATAACTAACAAAAGTCTTCATTATACAATCTCTGTCATTTATCTACAAATTATACAAACGTTTTTGCATTTTTAATACAAATCAACAATCTTCATTTAAAAAAAAAAACATTATTACATGTATTAAGCATTTATCTTTTTCTTTTATTTTCTAATTTTTTTTATTTGGTGAAGGAAAAATTATTTAATAGAAATAGAATTAAAACCCTTATACTTATATTAGCCACAATCTTTGTCATTTTCTTCTTGTTTTTGTAAGATAATTTTATATAGTAGTTTTATGATTACAAATTTAAATTAAATAACCTCTAAAAAATATAATATTCCATACACGTTTCTATAAAAGGCCCTTCCACTTTCAGCTGAGTTTGTTGGTCGGTTCCTTAGATAAAAATCCTAGCACAGTAACACATTTCGATCCCTCTCAGTCTCTTTCTTCAACCTTGCTCTCTTTTCAAAACCCTTATCTCTTCCAACAAAGCTTAAAGAACCAGACATTTTTATTTAGAAAAAAAAAGACTGATTTTTAGTCAATCCCATCATCGTTATTGGTCGTCCTTCAGTGCAGCCTTCTTCACAGATAATCGTTCTACGCTCTGAAGATGGAAGCTGACATGATGAAGCTTTCCCCAGAAGATCATATGGAAGTCCTGACATTGCTGATGCAGATGGAGAAGTTCCCGTCAGAGTTCCTCGGCGACAACACCTACAACTCCACCGCACTGCTGTTCCCCGACAACCTCGGACCCCACGAACCCTCCACTTTCCCTCATCACCCCAACAACCCCTCCTTGTTCATGGAAAACCCTAATTCCGACCCAACATTGCATGGCGACATGGTTTCGGACAGGTTCTACCGGACCGGAGCGCAGCCGCCACCTAACTGCTTCGGCGTGGCGGAGGAGTTCTTCTACAATAAAGGCAAGAGGAACTCCATGGCGGAGATGAGGGAGATGATGTTCCGGATCGCTGCCATGCAGCCGATCCACATCGACCCAGAATCTGTGAAGCCGCCCAAACGGCGAAACGTAAGAATCTCGAAGGACCCACAGAGCGTCGCGGCGAGACACAGGAGGGAAAAGATCAGTGAGAGGATTAGGATTCTGCAGAGACTCGTGCCTGGAGGTACGAAGATGGACACGGCGTCCATGCTCGATGAAGCCATACATTACGTAAAGTTCTTGAAGAAGCAGGTTCAGACGTTGGAGCAAGCCGGCGCCGCCGTTACTAACAACAAGCCGGTGATCGGATTTGGGTTTCCGGTGGCTGGAGTTGGGCATTCACCGAGTGGTGACTGTTTGTGAGGTTTGGGTTGGTTTTCAGTGAACTCCTGATGCGCACCATAAAAACCTGTTTGAGATTAGGGTTTATGTGAATAAGATGGTGTATTATTATGGTGGGAGTTTGGGATTATTATTATTATTTAGTTGAGCTATTTTTTCAAAAGAATATCTAAAAGGAACTTTTTAAAAAAAATATTTTTATCACAGATTTTCCATTTCATCGTTGTAGATTTTCATTTAAATTAATAAAGACTTAATTTTATTTTCAAGCTTGTATTTTGCTTGATCGATTAAAGTATATATTTAATTATATCAGAATATAAAACGCGAAAATTAATATAGAAGAATAACATAAAGGTAATTTAATTAATACAAAAGTCATATGAACCAAAATTTACTTCATAATCACGATCCAAATGAAAAACAAAATGTATAATATTAACCGGGGGAAATTTAAGTGCTCAACAAAACAATCTCTACGTATCAAATGCTCACAAATATATATTTATAAAATTGTAAATAGACTCAATAATGTTTGTTGTTATTAACTACACTATCGTGTTTGTAATTGTAAGTGTTATTTAAATTTCGGGCATAAGAAAGTTTGTATGTTGTTATTGAATACAGTGTCATTAGTGTTCATCCTTTTGTTTTCAAGCATGTTAAATATTATTATAACTTTTTGTTAAAATGATAATTTATCTTCAACACAAAATCACAAGTCAAACCCATAAAAATATATTTGACTATCAATTCAAACTAAAATAAATAAATTTATGAGTTAATTTCGAATTCATAACATTTTTAGTTTGATTTCTAACTAGAACAACACTTATGAGTTCGAAATCAACCCATAAATGTTGCTTTGGGTTAATTTCGAACCAAAAATAAGAACATTGGGTTGATTTCAACCTAAAAATGCAATTTTGAATTGAGTAAGAAATTAAATATGCATTTTGGAATTTGGGATTTGATTTAGTATTAAATATGAATAGTAAGATAAAATTGTCATTTTGACATACATAACAGAAAAAATTATAGAATAGTAATAGTAGTGCAAATAACACCACTACAAATATTCTGAGTTCACAAAACAACATAAGTGGTTCACATAACAATGTGGTCAAGCATATGAATGCACAGTGTTATTTACCTTTAAAAAAATAGTATACGTGTTGTATAGTAGACATACTTCAATATGTTATAAATTAGGTATCCAAATATTGTAATTATTATTTCAGTATTGAGCAATTGTTTCTCTTTAACATTTATAATGCCAAAACATGTAAAAGATCTTGGTCAACTTTATTATAAATTGTTATAAATAAACACGCGATGTTATCTCTTCAATATTATTCAACACGCTTCACAAAAGATTATATTATGCAAAGGAATTAGTATATATCTCTTCAATAATACATGAGGAACATAATAAAGTGATCAAACAAAGCAATCTACAACTACAATGTTTATGGAAGTGTTACGTACTTAGAAGCTTCACTTGAAAAATTGTAGAGTATGCAAATGTACAGTTCTCTTTTAGCTTCGATTTGGTGTATAAAAAATAATGGTAATCTAATACCAATATTTTTGGGTGAGTTGCACTATTTATATATTTGCTCCACGTCTAAAATAATTTTCACTTGCACTATGTTCAGCTCGAATCATAAATATCAAGGAATCGAACTTAACACCTCATCTAGTTAAGGAATTGAACGTTAAATGGGTACACCATATTTCGATGGTTAATATAATAATAATATTTAAGAGGGGAAATTCAATAAAAATGAAATCATTAAAATGATAAACAATATATTAATTTTAAGAAAAAAAATGTTCGATGGCCAAAGAGAAAAGGTGTCTAGGTGTCTGATCGCCACGATTTTATTATAATTATTTTTTATACATTTGTTTTTCAATTTCAGCCCTGAATTTATTCTATAATAATCTTATTATTATAAAATGAACAATATGGTCTCTCCACTTCTCATTTATGGGCCGAAATGGCTACATGATGGGTATATTTATTGGGCCTACATATTTATACGGGCCTCCATAAAACAGTAACCAAAAAAAAACAAATATTCCCCTTGTGAATGACAACGTGTTTGATAAAATTGAATAAAATATAGTGCATAGGAATGTAATATGTATCAGGTTTACCTTTAGGATTTGTTTATGGGGTTATTTGATCATTCGTGTATCTTTTATTGTACATATATGTTACACTTACTGGAATCCATGCAGTGGCGACCCAGTAGGCTAGTTGTATAAAGGGAGGTCGTCCTCATTTTTTATTATATATTTAATATAATCGTAAATATTTTTATGAAAAAATAAATTCTAAAATTTTATATTTGTTTAAATTAATTGATTCAGCTTTTAGTTTTTTTTTTTTATAATTATGGATTAAAAACCTCTAAAGGTGACAACTAATCACTCAAGTTCAATTACACAACCAAACTAGCTAACTTTAACAATTCGCGAAACAAAAGAGTCAACAACGTCTTTTCGGAGAGCATTGATAGTTTCCTTCGAAGGTGAACTATGGATTTCCAACACTTGCCGCTGGTTGAGCGTCATACCCGCCATGATATCCGCTACTGCATTCCCTTCTCGAAAGATATGTCTGAACTTCATTCTCTCGAACTGCATCAATAGGTTCCTGCAATCCGCAATGATCGGCATTAGTTTTTGATTTTGCATATTTTCATCAGAGATTACCTTATGGGCTGAGAGAGTGTCCGTCTCAAGGTTGATAGATTTTAGTCCGAGTGACTTTGCCAAAAGCAGTCCATCTCGGATGGCCCAACACTCCGCAGTGAGACTATTTGAGCAGCCCAAATTCCTTGAGAAACCTGCAACCCATTGACCCCTGTAGTCTCAGATGACCCCACCGGCTCCTGCAACTCCTTGATTTTCCTTAGCAGCGCCATCTGTGTTAATTTTAAACCAATCCTTTTTGGGAGGAACCCAACTAATATCAATGGAAATGAACTCATTAGCACTGCCAGTCTCAAGATATACATTTTTGTGAAATTTAGCTTGAGATAAAGATAAAGAAACAACAGAAGAAAAAGCAGGCTTATCATTGAAAATAAGAGAATTCCTATTTTTCCAAATGTTCCATAGAGCATAAGGAAAAAAGTACTTCCACTTTACTCCCTGAATATTAGCACCCGATTCCTGACAACCCTTCTTGATCCACTCATTCAAAGGGTAGTCGAAAGAATTCCCCAGATTTGGCGCCACAGTAACTGAGTTCCACATCTCTTTAGCATGCTCACACCCACGCAATGTGTGATCAATGTCCTCCACCCCAGAGTAACAAATTTGGCACATAGGTCTCAAATTACAACCCCTATGGTTCAAAAGTTTGCAGGTGGTAAGTCTATCTTTAAGGCACAACCAGATAAAGTACTAAATTTTTGGGATAGTCTGAATCTTCCACACCCAATCCCATTGATTACTTACCTGACTGTTTGTGTCATGACCTGCTAAAAGAGAGTATGTCGATGCTGTAGTGTAGTTCCCCGAGTGAGTGACATTCCAAATTTGATTGTCCGAGGAGGCATTGGTCTTGTCCCCTGGAATACCTCGAAACATTTCCAATAGTTTTTTGGGGAACTCAAAGGAGATACTATCTAGATTTCACTCGTCATTCTGGAAGACATCTCCTACCATCAATCTGTCTTCTTCAAAGTTCAGTGGACCATAAATTGCAGCTCTCAGCAGTTGGTTACCCAGCCAATTATCATGCCAGAATTTAATGTCCATACCATTTGCCACCACCCACCCTGATCCTAATTTAAGGGTGTTCATACCTTCGTTAATTGCTTTCCAATTACATGACGTTTTATTTGTAGTAGTGAGGGAATTTCCATCCTGCTTAAACGTCCTCTTTCTAACTACCACAGCACAAGGTGCCGTTTCCTTCTTCAATCTTCATGCCAAGCTTCCCAGTAGAGCTTTGTTATGATACAACGCCGATTGCAGACCAAGACCCCCAAATTTTTTCGGCTTTGTTATTTCCTCCCAATTGATCAAGTAGATTTTCCTTTTCTGGTCCAGTTCTTTACACACTGATTTAGGAAACATAGTACATTGCATGTAGTAGGAGAGGATTGTAGACAAGACCGATTTGACCAACGTGACTCTACCTGTCATTGATAACAGCTTTGCCCTCCACCCCGAAAGTTTATTTCTAACTTTATTCAGAACAAAGTTAAAAGAGCTAACTTTCGAATTTGACAATTCCAACGGAAAGCCAAGGTAAGATCCAAAGTTTTCAACAGTTCTAAACTGTAACCTCGCTGAGATCTGTGTTCGTGTTGACTCAATGTATATAAGGTTATATAGTAAATTTTATAACATGTGTTCTAAATCTTATAATGATATATTCCAATACATATGATTTTGATGTTTAAATTGAAGAAAAGTGTGAATGAAACATTAATGCTCATCAAATATGTGTATGAAGTTCGGTAGTCTCACCGTGAAACAGTAAAAGCAACTATTAAATTCTTCATCTAATTTTTCAGCTAAATATTCCTGATTTCAACAGTAAAATGTACTGTGTAAACAGCATAATTACTATGCAAAATACTATTTGAAAGTTTTTGTATCGTATGTAGAGTTTTTTACGTATCGTATTATACAGTCAGTCTAAAAGTCAAAAATTAACGCATAATTAACGTCATTTCATTCGTAATTAAATTATCTACGCACCGTAATTTTTTTGAGTAAGTACATAATTAAATTTCTCATCTAATGCATTTACTTATTTCGGTCAAATTATAGTGCAAACGATGTTATGTTACAAAATCACTGTATTTTTAATCAAAAAAATTACCCTACGTAAATAATTGATTTACGACATAAATGACGTTAACCTTGTTGAGTTTGGACTTACATGGTCCGAGTTATAATTTTTTAAGTCAAATTTTCATATCTCAACTTACGGCATGCCGTACAAGGAATCCGTAAATCCAAATTTAATATTTTTTGCATCATTTGAAGCGCAATTAAAATATCTACTTACTATAATTTTTTTAAATTTTTTTTAATAGATACATAATTTTTTTTTAATTAAACATCGAGTCATCATTATAATAATAAAAAAAAAAAGAAATGGGCACCTTCATAGGCACCACCCAAAGGTGCGCGTATGCCCTATTTTTCTAAAAAAGAAAATTGTATACTTACTTTTCTAAATAAAATACTCGGTTTTAAAAATAAATTCATTATATAATGAAGGGAGGAGAGGAGAGGAGAGGAGGGGGAGTATGTGGGGCCCATGCGATCCAACGACCAGCCGCGTCATAAAAATTCCGATGTCGGCCATTTGTCGTATTTGCTATTTCACTCGGATTCTTCACTCTTTTTTTTTTTTGGCCAAAGTATTCTTCACTCTTCGTTCGGTGCCACTGCCATCGTCCGTAATCACATGCGCTTAGTCAATGCATCTTTATGTATTTTGAATCTTTGATGTTATGTAATATATTATTATTTTCGACTACTGCTATCAGATGCACTTTATTTTGATTTTTTCAACTAAAACCAGACTCTATTAATGTAACTAGACTATTCGTTTTGAAATGAAATCTAGATTCACGGCAAAATTTTCAGTGTATATTCTGGTTTTAGTTTTTTTTTTTCAAAACCAGAATATACACTGGAAATAAGTTTTTTTTTTTATGCCGTGAAACTAGATTTCATTTCAAAACGAATAGATACTAGTTACATTAACATGTCCGATAACAAAATGCAAGATAACTCGGGTGGGATCTAGAGACCCAATCCGAATGACACCCTCCTAACCTAGCCTGAGTTGCTATCCAGTTCGCACACCGGTTTACGAATCTTGGAATGGCAGCCCATGAAACAGTACCTACTACCGTAGCCAAACGTTTGCATGGCAGCCCATGAAGCAGTACCTACTACCGTAGCCAAACGTTTAACGTTTTCCACAATCGTCTCGATCCTCCATAGGAAGTTGGTGCCCCGAATATGTTTGATCACCATCATGGCGTCCGATTCTACCCGAATGTAAGTTAGGTTTGATATAAAAAACAATTCATTAAAACTTTATTTATACATTTGTGTAAATCAAAATTTACTTAATTATAATTTGTTAGTTATTGAGTTTAATTTTTAAAAATCATATATCTAAACAAAAAGTTCGAGTTTATTTTTTATGAGTATGTATAGCAAATCTCCAAAATTGACTGTTCTTTACTGGACTAGGACCATAGGATGTTTTGTTTTTTTACCAGAACTTTTGGTTAAAAGGGGGTCCATGTGTCAACTGATGCAGAGACGTGCAAGCTGTCGTTGGATCGCCTTCTGGTTTCCGCATGTGACTTTGGCGAGTTTTTTCAAAAACTGTTCACTTTTGAAAAAATATTTGAAAAAGTTTATATCGAATTTTTTTTTTTAGAAAAGTATGTATACGCGCGACGCGCCTATTGAATAGGCGCATCCCAGGGGTGCGCCTATTGCCTAAATTTTTTTTTTTTCGCAAAAACACCGGTCTATCAGAAACCACGTTGATTTTAAGTCTGCTTATGGTTTTCCTCCTAAATAGAAATTGAGAGATAGTCTCACGCGTTGCTTTATCTCAGTATTCACAGGTTTTCCTCCAAGTTTTCCAACTTGTTCTGAACAACAATGAAACAAAGTTGTTTATTCACAAGTTTCTGAATGAGACTTTTCTTCAGATACACTAGCTAGTTTGACATTTTCAGGAATTACTCCTGCAAAAGAGCTCTTTGGGGTTACTTTAGGTTCCTGTCCTAAATTTTCCAACTTGTTCTGAACAACAATGAAGCAAAGTTGTTTATTCACAAGATTCTGAATCTTCCGAATATCTTCTGTCGTACGGTGAGGACAGAAGAAAACTGATCCCCTTCCAATGGTTAGGAAGGGTCTTGGATCAAGAGGACAGAAGATCAATTTGTTAACAAAAGGGTCTTGGATCAAGAGGACAGAAAATCAATTTGTTAACAAACCACCGAGATGATTGTCTCACGCGTTGCTTTATCCCAGTATTCACAAGTCCAAATTCCTCTACGCGCACCAAATTCCTCCATGTATGCTTTTTTTCCTACTATATGCTTACTTTTTGAAAAACATCTGATTTTGAGCCTGTTTATACGGTTTTCCTCCTACATAGAAATTGAGAGATAGTCTCTCCAATAAAGAAGAAAGGAAGTTCTCAGAAGTTAAATACTTTAGGTTCCTGCTCTAGATTTTCCAACTTGTTCTGAACAACATCCGCGAGGTCAAACATTGAAACAAAGTTGTTCATTCACAAGTTTCTGAATGAGACTTTTCTTCAACTACACTAGCTAGTTTGACATTTTCAGGAATTACTGCTGCAAAATAACTCTTTTGGGGTTACTTTAGATAAATTTCAAAAAGTAACTATGTCCGTTAGGCGCGACCCCGGGGTGCGCGTATACATAGTTTGCTAAAAAACCGTTTCTTCTTAGATCTTCCTTTCTTCTTTACTGGAGAGAGTATCTCTCAATTTCTATTTAGGAGGAAAACAATAAGCAGGCTTGAACTCAGATAAAAAGCTATAGTCATTGGAGAAACTTTACAAGATATTCGGAAGATTCAAAATCTTGTGAATAAACAACTTTGTTTCATTGTTGTTCAGAACAAGTTGGAAAATTTAGGACAGGAACCTAAAGTAACCCCAAAGAGCTCTTTTGCAGGAGTAATTCCTGAAAATGTCAAACTAGCTAGTGTATCTGAAGAAAAGTCTCATTCAGAAACTTGTGAATAAACAACTTTGTTTCATTGTTGTTCAGAACAAGTTGGAAAATTTGGAGTTTGGACCTATGAATACTGAGATGAAGCAACGCGTGAGACTATCTCTCAATTTCTATTTAGGAGGAAAACCATAAGCAGACTTAAAATCAACGTGGTTTCTGATAGACCGGTGTCCGGTGTTTTTGCGAAAAAAAAAAAAAAAATTTAGGCAATAGGCGCACCCCTGGCGTGCGCCTATTCAATAGGCGCGTCGCGCGTATACATACTTTTCTAAAAAAAAAATTCGATATACAATTTTTCAAATACTTTTTCTAAACTAAACAGTTTTTGAAAAAATTCGACTTTGGCCCCTTCATTACATTTCCTCCTCCACAATCTCTCTCTCCAGTCTCACTTCCCTTGCATCTTCATTCCTCTAGAGTCGGAGAGACGTAGAAGGGAACATTAGTGTAAGTATCAATGTCGACCATCCACCTCACCTTCCTCCTCCCATTCCTCTCCCTCGCCTTCACTCACATTCCGACCGACCGCTCTCACGCGGACGACACGCGCCTCGCCGACGCGGCGGTCCTCGAATGGCCCTCTGCAGTGCCGCTCTACGATGCCGACGAGGTAGACGCCGACGATGACGGCGCCTTGGACCGTCGGTCACTATTCTGGCGGACAATGCGGTATTACATCTCGTACGGCGCGTTGTCTGCGAACCGGATCCCCTGCCCGCCTCGCTCCGGGAGGTCGTACTACTCTCACAACTGCTTTAAGTCGCGCGGCCCCGTCCACCCCTACTCCCGTGGCTGCTCTGCCATCACCCGTTGCAGGAGGTGAAGAGTGAATCGAATCAACTGCTTGTTGAACCTTGCTTTGGTCAATGAACCAATCTCTAGTCTAAGTAGTAGATGTGGACTGATCTGTCTCATCATTATCGTTTTTTTCTTGTGGATCTGGAATATCAGTTATTGTGTATTCTGCTTCATTCGGATTCCTCCGCATCCGTGAAACAATGTGTGATTTTGCAATTTAAATTTCGTAAGACATTTGAGTTTGACTGTTGGGTGGACCTCTTTCAGTTATAGTCACTCTATAAGATAAGATGAGATAACCACTGGAGTCATAGTTAACAAACTGTTATTAAACATCTCTCCATAGATGAGTTCTTCACATTTTTGTTGATAAAAACAATCACTTATTCATCATTAAACCTTACAAAGACCAAAGTCTTCACTTTTTTTCCATCAAACTCTCCTCGATTCGAAATTAGTCCTGATAGCGTCCCAGAAGGCCGGTATAGCAATATCATCAGGCACCTCCTTGAACGAGGGAAGGTAGTTTACATCCACTATGACATGGTCACCACTCCTTTCTTCAACCTACAACAAATGCATATAACCTAAAAATGGCAAAGACAGCTAAAAATAACAGTATTCATTGATTATATTAAAGTAGTATCTGCTTACAACAACATCAAAGCCGAAGATGGTAAGTTCGAGTTTCTCCATTAACCACTTAGCCGCTTGGTTTACAAGATCCAGATCGAGAGGCTGACGATTCATGCTAGAATTTTCCAAAGCAGTAGGTAGAGATTTAAGGCTGTTCAAAGGGACCAAATATATACACGTTAAAAAGCCTAGCTGGTAAAGCAACTAGTCAAGAGAGATGAGCAGCGAAAGCACCTGTCAAAGGCTAATGGTTTCAAGTCATTGCTTTCACATAATTTCATTAGCACAGGTGCGTTTGGAATAGACTTTTTAATCGCATGGAAGACCCTAGTGCCCAGTACGTAAAATTTGTAAATTGTGGAAGAATGATCCACATATTCCTGCAAGTTAATAACTCATCCTTGAGAAAGTCTGCACCTTGATTTCATATACATATGCAAAACATAAGCACTTCAATATGGAGTTAGCTGTGTGTGGGGGGTGGGGGGAATCTCAGCAATGAGGGAATGGAAGAGATTCTATATATTATGATACCAAAGTGTTAGAGAGATTTAACGCAGCTGTCATCTTATTCTCATAGAGTATCAAGCAAAAGCTGGCAATTGAATTAATCAAAGACTGAAAGGCAAAGACCATGAAGATTATGAGGGATAGCATTAGTTGCCGCACCTGAATAATGGCTGGTAGAGGAACTTTCAGGTCCTTTATGTCTTCGGTTCTGAATACAATTGCCTACCACAGGAAATCACATCCAAATAAGAGAACAACCGAAAATTCATGGAAGACTACATTTTGACAGTTAGTTATACAGGAAAGACCTAAACCCATCCAAATATTCAGAACATACTAGAGAAATTGTTTATACACATACTAGAGAGCGGAAAGGAAGAGGACAATCTCCTATTAATTAGAGCAGCATTAATTTTTCATTTTCTCGCTATGTGCTATTGGGCATTACTGCACACCTCAGACTTTAGGCTACTTACTATTATTCGCTAGAACTATCTATCCTCAACTTGGAGCCACACATTATGCATTTCTTGCAAAATTTCATTTACTTTACCATCCAATGATGGAGCATGGCAACTGGGGAGCAAATGAACTTTCCAGCAGATAGGAAAAAGAAAATCACAGAACATTTTGAATGGTCATTTTCCACCTAATGATGTATATATATGTGTGTGTGTGCGTGTACATACCAAATGTACAATGAGAAAATGGGAAAATAGCAGCTGCATGTAGAAACTATCATATCAATTAGGCAAGCACAGTATACCATAATCTACTACCAAACTCAATAAGTACCCCCCGCGGCCCCGCCCCTCATTAAATAACAGAACTGAACTGAGAAAAGCAACAAATTAAGCTCACTCATCTAAACAACCAACATGGGGAAACGTGAAATGAATTTGAAGTGTTGGATCAAAGATAGTACCATACTATGAGCATCAGCTACACCACAAGCAATCTGTGGTTTCACTATATAAGGAAGAGAACATTTGGCCTTTTCTAGTCGTGGTACCAATCCTTGCTCATGGAAATCATCAACCTGAAGTATAAAAATGTATCAGATATAGAATTTATCAGGCTGAATAGTCAAACTTAACAGTTGCTTCACTATTAAAGTTTGAAAATCGACAGAACCAAGAAACTAGAGCATGAACAGCTGATGATAACATTTAACCTTAGAGCATATCGAGTTGTGGAAATATAACTATTTTTATAATTATTTTTAATGTCTCAAGATACATTAGTTTCAAATTCATCAAACAGTACAGATACAATAGTTCTGGCAGCCTTACGCATATAGTTAAGCATGGCTAGAGCATCAAATAAATACCAAATGAACTTTAGTGGTTGGATATTTTAAATGGAGGATGCTGCAGTACAAATATAACTTGGAGAGTTACTTTAAGTGATTATTACTAAGTATGAAAAACAAAGAACTGACTTCAGCAATAAACCTTGAGAAAATGAGCCGCCCGGATTTTGCAGCACTGTTCAGTTCCAAGAGCCTCTAGTCCACACAATACTTGTTGAGTTTCTAAACGATCTAGCACAGGGTGGATTTTGTGAAATGGATCAATTATACAGCACTCAGGGTGATCGTCCACATAACTGTGAAAGAATAAACACTCTTAAATATGGGTTGGAGAAATGAGATCGTTTAGATGTGTCACGATAAAAAAAATCTTATACAGGGGCTTCATAATCTAAGGGGCGGACTAGTTCAAGAGCTGGCCAAACCAAAAGAACAGTTAAGTACACTACACTAGGTAAGAGTACACTAGCATAAAATCTGTTCTCAAAATGTCCATACAAGTTTCATTGCTGCCTTAAAATACTAGAAATCATACCTTTTCAGTTCCTGCATACCCCTACTGTAAATGATTTTTTTTGAACATTCTGAAGAGTTGCTCAAATCAACAGAGACGATATCATCTGTGGCTTTATGAAGAACAATGTCTACTTCTTGTACTTGAGATGCTAGCGGGTGTTCAAAGGTGAGAGGAATAAATATTAACCCATTTTGAGTAGGGTACATCGGGAATGCACCTCTCTGCAGTAATTAGAACAGACCATAATTTCAAAATCTGCAAAGAATGTATTGACAGAGTTTTCATATAGCTTAAGAAAGAAGGAAAAGTGGGTAAGTATGGCCCCTAACGATAGTCTCACCTTGGCGAAATCTTCTATACGTGATGGCTTCATAATATATCCTACTTTCAGTGTGTCATTTGTAGTTGCCTATGATTGACGGGGAAACAGAAATGAAATAGGGAAAGGAACAGAGTGCTCAAGAGGTAGAGATCATGAAATTTAAAGTCCACAGACCTTTCTATTTAAGTTGCAAATCACCAGAGGTAGCTCATGTACCCCATTGATGTAAATAGAGCTTGGATTATTAGACGTACAGTCTACTAACTACTGAAAGTCATTATATAGGCTGCTTTTATCAAATATTTAAGCATGCAATAAGAAAATCACGGGAAACTTACCATTTTTCTGTTCTTGAAGATATTGTCCTGCAAGACAAAAACAGCAGCAATCACTAAAATTTATTCTTGCCACACAGATAACACCATCAACAAGATCTGAACATACAAACAAACTCAAAGGATTATTCTATAAGATATGATTAATCAACAAAGTTCTCAGGAAATGCCCAAAGTAAAGATGCTGCATCTACATTCTTTCAAAAATACAAGATAACTCAAGTGGATCTTACCGCTAGTGTCGAGTATTTGAAAAAAAAAATTAATGTGACAATTAAACAAAAAATATATTTTTAATGTCATTAAATCAGCTCTCTTGTGCTTTGTATTTTGTAGCATCCATCTTAAATGCAAGAGAATTCATTCATTATAATGTCAGGAAAACAGAAAACCTCTAAATCTCTTGAGTTATAAAAGCAGAAATGCAATAAAGCAAGTACTGAAATTCAAATACTCTTTTTGGAAAATTAAAGCTTTGTATACTCACCCAGGACAACGGTCACCAAGTTGCAACTCCTGATCTTGGAAGACAAATCCTTTTTATTGCCAGAGATAACATATAAAATGATCCCCTTACTGTCACCAGAAACGCCAGACATCTCATTTATATCATCATGCACTGATGGTAAATCCATGTGAAAGCACTTAAGTGAAAATGACTCAGAACTTTGTTCAGAACATCTACCTATAGAAAGAATATGAACGTCAACAACTTGGTGACCGTTGTCCTGGGTGAGTATACAAAGCTTTAATTTTCCAAAAAGAGTATTTGAATTTCAGTACTTGCTTTATTGCATTTCTGCTTTTATAACTCAGAGAGTTAGAGGCTCATGTGCAACTCATGTGATTAGTGGCTCCAGTGTCTAAAATCCAAGCATTATGATCATAAGCAACGGTATTAAGACAAGCAGGACTCAAGTGTTCAAGAATGGAAGTCATATCAACAAGAAACAGATATGGAAATATTTTAATAAAAATAGATGTTCAACCGATCGAAAAATGGTCTTAACAACAGGAAAAAAACAGTAACCCAAAAAAAAACTCACGCAAGGGAAGTCTTGTACTTATCTCCAGTAATGGACAAGAAATCGAAATTAAAGCACATCTAAAGAGAAAGAAAAACAACAACGCTTTTATTAAAAAGAAAGAATCAATTTCATAACATGTCAACGAACGCAAGAATATCTCAAAGTAATCCAGAGCATTCTGCTCACAAGCCGGCTAACATGCAAGAAAAAAAAGTTAAGAAATAAACCGTTCTTGTTTGGCCAAAGGTGTAGATCGAGATTTCATTCAAGAAGAGCGAACGGAAGGCGAAACGAACAACGAGCAGAAGAAGCGTAGACACATGCGGATCTAAGAAGACATATCAAAGTCTTGAAGCTCTGGTACCATGTGAAAATCAGGACATCTGAGTATGGAGGAGAGAAAATGGAAGCGGCGGAAACCCTAGCAGACCACCTGATATGGAGCGTTCTTCTGCTACTCTGCAATACCCTTCTATAGGCAGTCCCTAATAAACATAAAAGGACAAAATAGCAAAAAAAAAATAAGATAATTACACTTTACACTATAGAACAAATACACTTAGGTCCCTAATCTTTCATGTGAAGCTTGACCTTCAATACATATATATATATTTTACAATAATAAGGTATGTACGTACGTTGCCTACAGCGACGGTCAGCTGAGAATACGTGAGGTGGAGCGGGGATGAGGTGACGTGGACGCCAAAGAAGGTAGCGGTGTTCCGGAAGGTGAGGTTCACGGTGGAGTTGAGAGTCACCATGCTGGTAGCCACGCCTGAATAATCTGAACCCGCTTGAACTACGAATTGATTGAACTTTATACTCTGCAAAAAACAACATTCCTTATCACCTCATCTAACAAATACATTTAACGAATAAACTCACCTTCATAGTGATGGAAGGCTTCTGAGGCCGACTCGCGGCCCAAAGAATCAAAGCAAAGAACATGAACAGCACAAGAAACCCCGCCACAAACGTCACGCAGTAGCATCGCCTTGGAAGTCCCTTTCCGGCGCCATTAACGTCAAGGAGGCCCTCCTCCTCGATGGCGTCAAACTCCTTCCAGCCGCTCCGGGCCGGCCAGCCGCCGCTCTTACGGTGTTTCTTGTTAGGCTTGAGGGAAGCGGAGTAGCGGGTGGAGGAGGACTCCCGTGAGTGGGGGACGAGGGAGGAGTTGGAGTGGGAGTGCGGGGGCGAGCCAGCGGGGCTGAGGGCAGCCGGAGTGGAATGGAAAGAGGTGGTGGTTTTGCCGTCGTGGGAGTCACGGGACGGGCTCTGGACGTAGTACGCGGGGCGGCGGCCTGAAGGGGAGGGAGACGGGGAGGAGGGAGGGACGCTGCTTACCTCGGAGTCCGACTTGGACATGTGGGTCGACGACATTGTTAGACACCACACCCAGTTCTGTTTCAGTTTTAGAGAGAAGGGGGTATTAAATAAGTTGAAACGTCAGTCTCGGCCTAAAAAATAACGTGTATTGTATTTGCTTCATATAATTGGAATTAGAAATTGGGAAATGGAATCGAAATTTAATTAAGTAATTTAGTTCAAATTTGACTTAGAATTGAAATATTTAATTTCATGGTTTAATATATATTAGGAAAAATATATATTAGAATGCACTTATATATTTAATATAATGTTAATAGTTGCATTATTGTACTTGAATGTTTTGAATAGTATGGAATTGCACCCGGATGTTTGCCAGAATTGGTAACTGCACCCATGATGTTTGTTCTTGCACCCATATGTTTGCACTTGTTTGTAAGTGAGCCTTTCCGTCCATTTCTCACAGTAACCGTTATACCTGACCTGGTATACCGAAAATACCCCCAACCTTATTATTGAATTTGCACAGCCAGTTCTCCTTTCATACCAGCCAACTCTTCCCATTTCACTTCTCACACACGCATCTTTGAAGCTCCCACGTCCGAATCTGTATGTCAATACATCATGGGTGGTAAGTATGATGAATGCTTTTCTCGTTCTTCTTCCTCTTGGGCATCGAAGCCGAACATGACGTCCATGGAACCTATGTGCTACTGCCAACTCCAATGCCGTGCGACAACAGCGTGGACGAATAAAAATTTCGGTCGGGTGTTCTTTACATGTCCAAGATACCAGGTAATGAAGCCAATTTGTTGTGTTAATTGCGTTTATACGACCGATTGGTCTACGGTGAACCAATTTGGGATTTTTTGAAACCCTAATTTCTTGTTACTACTATGAAGCCATCAAGTTCTTTGAAGAGGAGTTGCGATTTCTTTGCTTGGGCAGATCCACCTATGTGTGTGTATGGAAGGAGAGCCATGACCAAGTTTATGTCAAAGGAATCCGAACTCAACAACCAAATTTCTGTGTTACGTAGCAGAAATCAGCAACATCTGTGTGTTATAGTGTTCTTACTTTTCGTTGTTGCTGGACTTCCGTTGAAGATGTAGCTGTGTTTAACACTTTTGTTTTCCAGTGTGTACGTTGTCATTCAGTTGTACTTGATGAATGTTTAATGAAGACATTGTGGACCCATAAGTTGTATACGTTGTTATTCAGTTGTACCTTATGTTTGTTGTTTTGTTTGGTTTTCCACCCTTATGTTTGGCAAAAAATTGGTAAACGCACCCATATGTCTTGACAGACAGCATACAAACCAACCTGTTATCCAACAGAACACAAACCAACAGAACGCCAACAAACCTGTTTTAACCTAATATCCAACAGAACACAGACCAACAGAGCACACAATCCAACAGAACCCAAACAACCCTGTTTTAACACAAACGAAGGTTCCACAGACCTAATATCCAACACAAAATGTAGTCACCCAACCTAACAAACCAAAATGTCACTGCAACATCAGCGCACCGAACGTATTACAAAATATCAGTGCACCTAACAAACATACTATCACTGAGTAGATCGTCGCCCAAACCGGGGTGAACTGCGAGTACCCTGAACTGGTGTCTTCTTCCTTGTTTTACCTGTTTTAAGTGGTTGGGGAGATAACACTAGTGCCCGACAATGTGACAACTCTGGGGCAGTTGATCTCACCCGCACAAAATGTTCGACTTCCAGCCCCTTCAATAAATTCAGAATTTCACTTGTTTGAAGAACCACTCTGTCAGTAAAACCCACGACAGTGGTTTGTGTTGCCATTATGCCCTGCAAAAATCCAGAGACAGACACTGAATATGAAGAAGCAAATACAGGTCAAAGTTTCAAATGAGAGCACCACATCATCAATCTTGTAAAAATAATGAATAATGCCTTTCTGTACATCATCATTAGACAAATGGGTTGATGAATGCTGAATAATGCTAGCAATTGTTCCAATTGACAGATGCAAATGTAATTTTAGCTAGAAGAACCTCATTTTCAGCTAGAATAAAATTGTAATTCTACTTCGTTCTTTGCGGCAGTATAGCGAAGACTTCTTCATTTCCCCAATCGATGATGAAAGGAAAGTTTAGCCTGGTATTTGCATCTCCTAATGTTTGAGTCTACTCATAAAACAAATAATGACCCAATCAATTCTCATGTTTGAACTTTAAATACATATATCGACTATTTGGTAGAAGATGAAAGATAAACATCATGAAAAGCTCATCTTACCATCTTTAATTGCAGATAGACCGACTTTTAATTTAAAACCACCAACAACTGACAGTACTGCATTACACAAACAAAAAACATGTATATAAATAGAGAGCTCACAAAACTACCATGATTCTGTCAAGAAAAAAAATAATCAGATAACACAGAGTGATGCAAAGAAATTCAATTCCAATGTTAAAGGTTAGAAAATATCACCAGTAGCACAGCGAGGGGGTGAGCCCCTTAACAAAGCGATGGCAAAGATATTCAACCCAGTAAACTGTATGAGTATGACTTACAGAGTACTCTCGATTGTACAAACAATATGGAGAAGCGAGAAACAAAAAAACTGACATTGCAGGGGTAACAACCCCATCAGCGATAACTATTGAGGTACCAGCAAGAACTATAACTAGAAGAAGCTTTTTCAGAGCCAATTTCTTAGCTCAATTCGTTCTTTGAATAGAAATCATAACCGTACAGATCAAAACCAAATAGTTAAAGGAATGAAGAGACTGATACCTTGATGGCGCGAGCTTGTTCGGAAGTGATGGAGGCTCTGGCAAAGGTCTCCTCATCGACGAAGACGGCTTTCTTTAGGAGTAGCTTCTGGAGAGACTCGAGATTGGTTCGAATTTTAGGGATAATTCGGTCATTTTACATGGCCTCGGTTCGAATTTAACGACAACACGTGCCAAGCACGTGAGACTTAACGGGATTTTTTAATGTTGGGTGTAATGACCAACAAAATGAAACATACGGGTGTAAATAATTGCGGCAAAAAACATATAGGTCCAACGACAAAAAAAGGCAAACATCCGGGTGCAATTCCATACTTTTCCCTTTATTTTTGCACTCTTTTATCACTTATATTCGGTTATTATTTGATCTGGGGTAATTATCGAGTACGACGTATAATAAAATACTCTAAATACCCCAACTTCTTCTTCTTTAGTGTATAATTTGTTATTTCTCTTCATCGGTAAAAATATTTTTAATTAAAAAAAATATGACTTAAGATTATACAGTAAAAAAAATAATTTGATCAAATATATTTTTTCTATCATTTGACTTAAGATTATGCAGAAAAAAAAATATATTATTAACTGACGTATTCATTTTTATATATATCAACAATTTTATATATATATATGGCGACAAGAGTGTATTAATATTTACTCTATGCATATGGTCTGTGCTGCTAACTAAGATCATGGATTGCGTACGTACAGTGCAGAACGCACGTTGTGGTTTGGTTTCTTTCCTTTTTATGAAGACATTAATGGAGGAAGGTAGAGCCACTGGACTTGACACTGTCATATCTAGTTAGCTAGCTAGTTTTATCAATGTCATCATATTAGTGGAATACGATTCAGTTTGTTAGACAGCTAACCGAGAGAAGGCAGGTAGATGGAGACTGATGGGTTATGAATATTGGGTTTGCCTATTATTATGTAAGGCATCGATTTTGGTCAGCTCGCCTTTTGACAGATCGCTGCCTAAAAAGGCGCTCAACTACTTAGAGGTTTATGCCCATGACGCCGACGCCCAAGAGGTCATCGCCTCCCAGAGAGGCATCACCTTTAGAGGCTGACGCCCAAGAGGCTGACATCGATGCCCAAGAGGCTGACGCCGACGCCAAAGAGGCCGACCCCCAAGAGGATGACGCCGTCGCCCAAGAGGTCATCGCCTCCCAGCGAGGCATCACCCTTAGAGGCTGACGCCCATGAGGCCGACGCCCGAGAGGCTGCCCAAGAGGCTGACGCCGTCGCCCAAGAGGTCGACGCCCAAGAGGTCATCGCCTCCCAGAGAGGCATCACCTTTAGAGACTGACGCCCAAGAGGCTGACATCGATGCCCAAGAGGATGACGTCGTCGCCCAAGAGGTCATCGCCTCCCAGAAGGGCATCACCTTTAGAGGCTGACGCCCAAGAGGCCGACGCCCAAGAGGCCGACGCCCAAGAGGTCGACGCCCAAGAGGTCATCCCCTCCCAGAGAGGCATCACCTTTAGTGGCTGACGCCCAAGAGGCTGACATCGATGCCCAAGAGGCTGACGCCGACGCCAAAGAGGCTGACCCCCAAGAGGATGACGCCGTCGCCCAAGAGGTCGACGCCCAAGAGGCCGACGCCCAAGAGGCTGACGCCGACGCCCAAGAGGCTGACGCCGACGCCATAGAGGCTGACCTAATGTCAGCTACTGAGCGACGCCTAAAAGCGACTAGGGGACAGAAAGGACTGTGTCAGGATGACAGTGACCTTGTCAGGATAAAAAGTTACCACGGTTAGTGGTGTCAGCCTCACAATGGTCTGACTATGGTAAGGAACTGACCATGTACTCAGGTTAAGTATCCCTATAAATACCTCCCTTCTACTTCATTTCAAGAGGACTGATTTTTCAGAGATGCCTTATGTGCTCTCCAAAATGAACCTCCGACTGACTTTATCATCGGAGGGGAAACCACGGGCAACGCCCTGGCTTTCCTTCTTGCAGGTCACCGGAGCAGCGTTCGGAGCAAAATGTGTACAAATCAGGATCCAACATCTGGCGCCGTCTGTGGGAACGTGACAACAAGTCATGCTCTCAACGCTTAAAGGCTGTCACCGCCTAAAAGGTCACCAACGCCTAAAGGTCGTCGCTGCCTAAAAGGCCACCAACGCCTAAAGGTCGTCACCGCCTAAAAGGTCACCAACGCCTAAAGGTCGTCGCTGCCTAAAAGGCCACCAACGCCTAAAAGGCCACCAACGCCTAAAGGCTCGGCTCATTTTCGGTCGAGACGTTCTCGTTCGAGACCCTCTCGCTCGACCGATGAAGGCAACGCCTCGCTCGGATCGCTATCACTTGACCGACGAAGGCAACGCCTCGCTCGGCTCGTTTTTGCTTGAGACGTTCTCGTTCAAGACGCTCTCGCTCGACCGACGAAGGCAACGCCTCGCTCGGATCGCTATCACTCGACCGACGAAGGCAACGCCTCGCTCAGCTCGTTTTCGCTTGAGACGTTCTCGTTCGAGACGCTCTCGCGCGACCGACGAAGGCAACGCCTCGCTCGGATCGCTATCACTCGACCGACGAAGGCAACGCCTCGCTCGGCTCGTTTTTGCTTGAGACGTTCTCGTTCGAGACCCTCTCGCTCGACCGACGAAGGCAACGCCTCGCTCGGATCGCTATCACTCGACCGACGAAGGCAACGCCTCGCTCGACTCGTTTTCGTTCGAGACGTTCTCGTTCGAGACCCTCTCGCTCAACCGACGAAGGCAACGCCTCGCTCGAATCGCTATCACTCGACCGACGAAGGCAACGCCTCGCTCGGATCGCTATCACTCGACCGACGAAGGCAACGCCTCGCTCGACTCGTTTTTGCTTGAGAAGTTCTCGTTCGAGACCCTCTCGCTCGACCGACGAAGGCAACGCCTCGCTCGGCTCGTTTTTGCTTGAGACGTTCTCGTTCGAGACCCTCTCGCTCGACCGACGAAGGCAACGCGGGCTCAGATCGCTATCACTCGACCGACGAAGGCAACGCCTCGCTCAGCTCGTTTTTGCTTGAGAAGTTCTCGTTCGAGACCCTCTCGCTCGACCGACGAAGGCAACGCCTCGCTCGGATCGCTATCACTCGACCGGCGAAGGCAACGCCTCGCTCGGCTCGTTTTTGCTTGAGACGTTCTCGTTCGAGACGTTCTCGTTCGAGACGCTCTCGCTCGACCGGCGAAGGCAACGCCTCGCTCGGATCGCTATCACTCGACCGACGAAGGCAACGCCTCGCTCGGCTCGTTTTTGCTTGAGACGTTCTCGTTCGAGACGCTCTCGCTCGACCGACGAATTCAACGCCTCGCTCGGATCGCTATCGCTCGACCGGCGAAGGCAACGCCTCGCTCGACTCGCTTTTGCTTGAGACGTTCTCGTTCGAGACGCTCTCGCTCGACCGGCGAAGGGAACTCCCAACACCCTTAGTGGTGCTGCATTTCAATCAATAAGCATATGGGGCGCCTCTCCAACATCGACACACATGAAGCCGACGCCCAAGAGGTCATCGCCTCCCAGAGAGGCATCACCCTTAGAGGCTGACGCCCATGAAGCCGACTTCCAAGAGGCTGACGCCATCGCCCAAGAGGTCGACGCTCTCCAACTGCATGTTTCTTGAAGAAGAAAACACCACCCACTGACGCCTAAAGAGGTCATATGAAGGAAGTTGAAACGTCATGCAAATCTAATCGTTGGATTACGACGGTCATGATTGATGATGACATCAGAATGGGATATGAATCTATACGAATGGGCACCGCCTCCAATGAATGGTCACCACCCAAGTTACTTCATGAAGCATAAAGCAAAGCCTACAAAGGATGGTCACCTGAAGTGACTCCTTCGGTACAAAGGCAACACCCTCAAAAAACATTCAACCAAGCAAGAGCGTGCTCCTACTTGGCTCGGGGGGTAGATGATGGGTTATGAATATTGGGCTTGCCTATTATTATGTAAGGCATCGCTTTTGGTCAGCTCGCCTTTTGACAGATCGCTGCCTAAAAAGGCGCTCAACTACTTAGAGGTTTATGCCCATGACGCCGACGCCCAAGAGGTCGACGCCCAAGAGGTCATCGCCTCCCAGAGAGGCATCACCTTTAGAGGCTGACGCCCAAGAGGCTGACATCGATGCCCAAGAGGCTGACGCCGACGCCAAAGAGGCCGACCCCCAAGAGGATGACGCCGTCGCCCAAGAGGTCGACGCCCAAGAGGTCATCGCCTCCCAGAGAGGCATCACCCTTAGAGGCTGACGCCCATGAGGCCGACGCCCGAGAGGCTGCCCAAGAGGCTGACGCCGTCGCCCAAGAGGTCGACGCCCAAGAGGTCATCGCCTCCCAGAGAGGCATCACCTTTAGAGGCTGACATCGATGCCCAAGAGGCTGACGCCCATGAGGCCGAAGCCAACCCCCAAGAGGCTGACGCCGTCGCCCAAGAGGTCGACGCCCAAAAGGTCATCGCCTCCCAGAGAGGCATCACCCTTAGAGGTTGACGCCCATGAGGCCGACGCCCAAGAGGCTGCCCAAGAGGCCGACGCCCAAGAGGTCATCGCCTCCCAGAGAGGCATCGCCTTTAGAGGCTGACGCCCAAGAGGCTGACATCGATGCCCAAGAGGCTGACGCCGACGCCAAAGAGGCCGACCCCCAAGAGGATGACGCCGTCGCCCAAGAGGTCGACGCCCAAGAGGTCATCGCCTCCCAGAGAGGCATCACCTTTAGAGGCTGACGCCCAAGAGACCGACGCCCAAGAGGCTGATGTCGACGCCCAAGAGGTCGACGCCCAAGAGGTCATCGCCTCCCAGAGAGGCATCACCTTTAGAGGCTGACGCCCAAGAGGCTGACATCGATGCCCAAGAGGTTGACGCCGACGCCAAAGAGGCCGACCTCCAAGAGGATGACGCTGTCGCCCAAGAGGTCGACGCCCAAGAGGTCATCGCCTCCCAGATAGGCATCACCCTTAGAAGCCGACGCCGACGCCCAAGAGGCTGACGCCCAAGAGTCCGACGCCCAAGAGGCCGACGCCCAAGAGGCCGACGCCCAAGAGGCCGACGCCCAAGAGGCTGACGCCGACGCCCAAGAGGCTAACGCCGACGCCATAGAGGCTGACGCCGATGCCAAAAAGGCCACATAATGTCAGCTAATGAGCGACGCCTAAAAGCGACTAGGGGACAGAAATGACTGTGTCAGGATGATAGTGACCTTGTCAGGATAAAAAGTTACCACGGTTAGTGGTGTCAGCCTCACAATGGTCTGACTATGGTAAGGAACTGGCCATGTACTCAGGTTAAGTATCTCTATAAATACCTCACTTCTACTTCATTTCAAGATGACTGATTTTTCAGAGATGCCTTATGTGCTCTCCAAAATGAACCTCCGACTGACTTTATCATCGGAGGGGAAACCACGGGCAACGCCCTGGCTTTCCTTCTTGCAGGTCACCGGAGCAGCGTTCGGAGCAAAAGGTGTACAAATCAGGATCCAACAGAGACAATTAGACGAACGATTGAAAACAACATAGTACATAGATGCATAGTTATCAGAACCGGAACGGACTGGCGGTCCGACCGGGAATCAGACCCATATTTAGTTTGGTTAAATTAAAAGACCGTTTTACAAATGAACCGGATTGAACCAGATTGAACCGGGTGTTTTTTGGAAAACCTACCGGTTTCCGATTCACTTTTTAGTTTTTTTGTTTTGTTTTAGGGTTTGTTCGAACGTTTTTTTTTTGGTTTCCGGTTTTTGTTTCTGCAAAAACCAATCGGCTTAATCCAATTGGTTAAACCGGTTCACTACTATTGTGTATTGTGTTTGAGAATTGAGAGTAATGTGTGTTTGATATTGAAACTATATAGTTTGTGTGTGCGTGGGACTATGTAGTTTGAGGTAATTATGTTTGTGTTTAAGACTATGTATGTATTTTAAGTTTTCAATTTTTTTTTCATTGTGAACAGTGAACCGCACAGTGAACTGGGGTGGACCGATCGAACTGTGAATCGGACCCCTCATTGGTTCGATGGCTGGTCCGGTTCTGATAACTATGTATAGATGTTGTGGAGTGAAGACACAGAACATCTTAAAATATGTTTAATTTAAATATAATTATGATTATTGACATGTTAATTATAATAATAAATACTATTCACAAATTATGTGACTTATGCGAATTTTTCACTTAAATATATTATAATTAATAATTAATTACGGAAATGTCATCATATAAAAAAATAATATACATGCTTGCGACTTCCATTCGCGGGTAGAACTGTCGTTATCAGCTATCGTTTCACCCGCTACTGGAAGTCGCGGGTGGAAAAATAGATGGCAGTCCACACGCAACTGGGAGTCGTGGATGGATGCGGCGGTACACCCCAATAATATTGCAATGAAAGAGATGTGAATGACTTCAGAACACTCCAAAGATGTTTACATATATTACGAATAAATGGACACACATCTTAAGAAACTTTTATTAAGGTAGGTCATGTCCCATGAGTATATACAATACTTTGTTTATCCGGCATGAAGACAAATTCAAAAGTATAATTTGATGAACGCTATAATAAAGGGAGATCTGAACCCCAAGAATATCTTCTTGAACGTTATAATCAAAGGAGTTATGAGTCACGGGTGGAACAATACTGGAAACGGCAGCTTCACCCGCGATTGAGAGTAACGAGTAGGTATACTTTCATTTTTTTTTATTCGAGGATATTTTCGTAATTAATTATTAATTAAGGTATATTTATGTGAATAAATCGACATATGCAATGAACTTTTACGGTGCGTTTGTTTGACGGAATTCGGAATTCGGAATAGGAATTGGGAATAAGGAATAGGAGTTAAGAATATGAAGTTGTTTTTTTTGGTGGAATTGAATAGAACGGAATAAGGAATTCTGTTGTTTCTTTGGTGGAATTGTGTACGGAAAAGGAATGGAATGTGGTAAAATGACATATTTGCCCATCTTTGTATATGTATAGTATATAATAAAAATAATTTGTATTAATTAATTATAAAACTTTAAAATATTAAAAACGTTTATTAAAAAAAAAAAATTAAAAACGAATTTTGTTTTAATTTTTTTAAAAAGACTAATTTATTAATTCTATTTAAAAAAAATAAAGAATGTAAACATGACCACATATATAATACATCTTACATACATAATACAAAATGTTGTTAGTCACCACATACATTATACAAAACGTGGGTTTGTCCTTAATCAAAATTATACATACATGTCGATCCGATGAAACTATGATAAATCTACATCTTAATTGCCCGCAACCACTCGAGTCGGTTGACAGGCGCCATCCCAAAAAATACCAGAACACTTTAATCCATCTGATCCGTTTTTACTCCTAGTATTTTTTTTTGGTTGAATAATATTCATATTAGTTGAATAATATTTACATAGTTGTCGATATGTTCGAGTGGTTAAGGAGACAGACTTGAAGTCTGTTGGGCTATGCCCGCCCAGTAGGGGTGATCAAAAAAGACTGTAGGACCGAATTCCCGACAAGACCGGCCTGAGACCGGCCCGACTAGGACCGAGACCGAATTGGACCGAGACCGAACGGGCGTTTTTTTTTTTTCAAGGTCGGTCTCGGTATCGGTCTCAGGCTTTTTTTCCGAAAGCCCGTTTAGGACCGGCCCGGACCGAATGTATGTGTATTTGAGATTTTCATAATACCACACCGAAAATAATGTGGATTTTGGAGGTTTTCTATCTCTATAAAAGATGCATCTTGATAAATTTACTAAACAATATAGAGAGTTCATAGTGTTTCTTTGAGAGGTGAACTATTCCTTCGCCTTTTACTAAACAATACCTGAACTCATAGTTTTTTTTGTTTTTTTTGCGTAGATTCGGTCTATGACCGAGACCGGCCCGAGTCAAGAAAGACCGACTCGGGAGGGCTTTTTTGGCCGAGGTCGGTCTCGGTCTCGGTCCTCCAGAAGGCAAGACCGAAATTTCGGTCTCGGTCTCGGTCTTGCCTTCAGGACCGGACCGGCCCGCCCATGATCAGCCCTACCGCCCAGGTTCGAACCCCGCTGGTCGACATTTGCAGAAGCTGTTAATCGATGGCACGCTCGTAAATTTTTCAAAATGGCGAGGGCAATTCGGTCATTTGGCAGCTGATTCCGAATTCCGACCCGTGTGGGCTTAGGAAATCCGAGGTTTTTACCCGGATTCCCTAAGCCCGGACCGCCCGGAATCCATTTCCAAGGAATGGCCAATTCCACCAAACGAACATGGGCTTACGGAATCCGTAAGCCCAAATCCGTGTCCATTCCTTGAAACGAACGGGCCATTAGAGTTGAAGAAAATAGAGAGAGAGACCGAATCTCTAACTTGATGATCATCAAAAAAAGTTTGAAGGGTAATCATCTAGTTCCAAATGGCCTTTTCAATTTGTCATAGAAGCACAATTTGGCCCAAATAAAAAAAGTCAGAAACCTAACAAACAGTAAATCCAGAAATTTATTTATATTTCCCTTTTATGAAATAATATAAAATGTGTAAAATGTATTTTTTTTTTTCCTTTTTCCTCTCCACCTCTTCTTATTTCGAACATAGAAATTAATATCTAAAGTTTCTAATTGAACTCAAAAATTAGATTATGAATTGAAATCTAATCCAAAAATCAATTTTATGATTTTTTTATATATTTAATTTTATTACAAACAAGTCACTTTATACTTTATTTTTACACACTACGAAAATTTGCCTAGAAGTTTCTATTTTAATTTTGACCATAGCTTGAAGATGAAAAATACAAATTTTTTAATCATAAATTGATGTGATTTGAAGACTTCATAGGATACTCCCCAAAAACAATATAATACAAATATGGAAAATGCCCTAATTAACTGAGTATTGTATTGAATTTTTTTAATTATAAATTGATGTGATTTGAAGACTTCATAGTATACTCCCAAAAAAATATATAATACAAATATGGAAAATGCCCTAATTAACTGACTATTGTATTGCATTTGATGGAAAAAAAATGTATCTATCTTTGTATATATGTTTACCATAAAGTTGAGCATTCAACGTAATTTTTGTTACATTGAACGAGCCCATATTGAATTGGTCATCGATCAATATAGGGAGACTTTTCGCTTTATATATTAATTAAGAAATAATAATGAGAACTAAAGATGAATATTTTTTTTTTGATAACTTATAAAATTCATAAAAACTCAAACGTCTACTCCAACGTTACACATCGAGATTTAGCAAGACCCCAAATGTCTGATCTAATACTCGATCCCGCCGATACCGGGGATCAATCTAGTTCCACAAAATTTCCATGCAAATGAACCGCTTCCTTCGCTAAAAAGTCCGTCACTCCATTTCCTTCCCTGAAAATGTGTCTGAGCTTTACTCTTCTAAATCCCGCCATCAAACACCTACAATCCAGAAGTAGTGGTGTTAGTGGCCTCTCCTCCATATTATCTTCTACTAACATACATATCGCCTCTTTTGCGTCCGACTCCACATGAAGATCCATGATTCCCATTTTCCTTGCCAACGTGAGGCCATCCCTAATCCCCCACAGCTCCGCGACCAAGCTGTTCGTGGTTCCCAGCTTTCTTTGGGTTCCCCCCACCCATCCGCCTAGGTGGTTTCTTAGGATCGTTGCGCATCCCGCCGAGCCCGGGTTACCTATCGCCGATCCATCCGTGTTGAGTTTGGTCCACCCGAACTCTGGTGGAATCCAACTCACTGCTATCTCAGTCCTCTCCCGAGTAGTGTGTCTCTTTGCTAGAAGGGAAGCCACATCCTTAGCCTGCAAAATAGCCAAACTCACAATATCCCTACCAAGGAATTTATTATTAAACACGACCGAGTTCCTATTTTTCCATATATACCACACAGTAGATGAGAATAACAAACCCCATTGCATCCTTCTCTACCCTCCTTTTTTGATTGGCAGTTCGATTTGAGCCACATAGTTAGTTGGACCCCCCGATCCA
The DNA here is from genome assembly GCA_946814005.1 of Chamaenerion angustifolium. NCBI lineage: Eukaryota > Viridiplantae > Streptophyta > Magnoliopsida > Myrtales > Onagraceae > Chamaenerion > Chamaenerion angustifolium. The sequence continues at coordinate 3,244,646 of OX328281.1, forward strand.
GCATCCCCTCTGGTGTGTCGGTGTCCAACCAAACCTGTTTAGCAAAACCATAATCCCGCAAAACATGCAAAGTATCCTCATCCTCCAGGCCACATATTTTACAGACAGGGTTAATATCCATACCTCTTTTCCTCAGCATGCACGCGGTAGGAATCCGGTCGTGGTTACACAACCACAAGAAGTGTTTGATTCTGGGGATGTTTTCACATTCCCAAATCCAATTCCACCGATTCGTCTCTTGCTCGATGTGCTCATGTCTTACCTGACCGATGTGGTGATGGACAGAAGCCACAGTTGGGATCCCCGTCGGGGAACCCCCCCAGACTTTCCTGTCACTAGTCCCCTGCATCATGCTCCGCGGGATCGCCCTGATCCTCTCGGAAATACTACTCGGAATCTGAAATGACAGGTTCGAGGTGTCCCACTCCCCATTCTCCGCACATATCACCTCCAGTTTAAGCTCCTGATCCCCTAAGGCCAACGGCCCCTGCACTAGACCCCGCAAAGACCACGCTCTGATCCACCTATCGTTCCAAAGGCTTATGTTTTTTCCGTCTCCAAGAACCCACCCCTCGCCATCCTTCAAACACTTCTTCCCTTGGCATAGGGCTTTCCACGTAACCGAGCCCCCACTACTAGGCCTCCTGTTCGGGTTGAAATACCTGTTTCTTAAGATGGATGCCCACGGAGCCTCAGCCTTCTCCATTCTCCAGACTAGATTTGAGACAATTGCCCTGTTCCTTTCCCTGGTTTGATGCATCCCAAGCCCTCCCTTATCCTTCGATCTCGTGACAATTTCCCAGCTCAAATGGTGCATTCTCTTCTTGTCCTCCGAGGATCCCCATAGGAAATTCCTGTTCAATTTATCTAATTCTTTGCAAGTATATGAAGGCAGGTAAGTACATTGCATATAATAAGCGGGAATCGACGCCATCACAGAATTTATCAAAATCCCCCGCCCAGACATGGATAACAATTTACCCCGCCACCCCCCGAGTTTCACATGAACTTTATCCAGAATAAAATCGAAAGAATTCACCTCTTTGCACGACATTTTCATAGGGAACCCCAAATAGTCCGAAAGCTTATCCACACGATTCAGGCCCAGGCTACCCGCCAGCAGAGACGACGTCTCATTAGGCAGATTTTTAGAGAAAATAACCTGGGATTTATCTAAGCTGATTTTCTGCCCCGAGACAGAGCAGAACACCTCTAAGATCTTCTTCATCGACTGACAGTTTGCGGCTGAGGCTTCACCCATAAGGATCAGATCATCCGCAAACAGGAGGTGCGACAGCTTTATGGATTGTCTACCCAGACTCAGGGGTACCCACTGACCTTTCTGAACTTCTTCCTCAATAAGGAAGCTAAGAAAGTCCATACACAAGATAAAGAGATACGGGGACAGAGGATCTCCCTGTCTAAGACCCCTAGACGGATAAAACCTATCAAGCTTACCCCCATTCAAAAGGATAGAAATCGAGGTAGAGCTAACACAGTTCATAATCAGCGCTATCAATTTTTTAGGGAAGTTGAAGTGGTATAAGGGTTGACGGATAAAATCTCATTCCAACCTATCATACGCTTTCTCTAGGTCCAATTTCAACACCATGAGACCCGATCTACCTTTCTTATTAGCCACCGCCAACAGAGCTTCCCTAATGTTACACATTAAAACTTCTGGAAAAAATTACTATTTGCTGTGGAAAATGAAACAAATAAGGGAATCATATCTTCGAGAAGAAAATGTTTTTCACGTAACTTGTCAAAATAAATTTTGCATTTATTTTGTTTTTCCTTTTTTCCGGAAGTGTTCTAATTGATCAAATGGTAACACTTTTAGTATACTTTCGTGGTTAGTTCATGGTAAAAAGCTGGATAACCATAAATATATTTTCATTTCCAGGTTCGAATGTGAGATCTCTAATTTTTGAAGTCTATAAAATTTAGATATTATCATTTATTAGTTTATCTATATTAATTTATTTTTTATAATTATATATATATAGTTAAATAGATAGTATGAGTATTTTTATAAATAATATAAATATATATAGATAATTATCTAAATGCTATATATACACAGTTCTCTTTGTAAAATACAATAAGTTTTGACAATATAATGTAGTCAAATATTTTTTTTGGTTCATCTCATTCATGTCTTCCTATTCTATTAATTTTAACAATGATTAAAGAATGAAGTGATAAATCACTCCATCATATTACGATAATTTCTATTTTCACATTTATCATATAGAGTTGGAATGCTTGACTAATTTTCCGATCAAAAAGTTGGACTGTTTCTTTCGAAAATAAGAGGTGTAACTCTCCTTAAATATATCTCAACACTTCCTCAAATTGATGGTTGCAAATATTAATTTATACTTAACTCTTCAATCTGGTTCATACTATAGACTTCAACCCGATCTTCCCGGACGATAATGCTCTATGAGACCACTATTAGTAAAAATACATATGTTTTAACTTAACTCTCACGACAAATTTTTTGATATACTAATTGTTGGATCTTGATTTCCTAAATGTTGACTTGGCAGTAAATTGAATGTCAATGGAAGGATAAAGATTGCTCTCGTCTTAGCTCCGGTGAACCTGCAGGAAGGGGATCGCAACAGAGGAGGTGTCTCTGGGTCCCTTTCCGATGCTTAAATGAGTATATGTGTGTATAAAACTCAAAACGCCATTGAATGTATGTAAAACAAATGTATTTATAGAGTAAGGAGACCAAACCGTAAAAGGCAACAACATATCTTGATGAATATTGTATTGGTGAATATTAGGATAGCAGATATTACGGTTATGACATAATATTGCAGTTATCATATGTAATCTTTAGAGAATATGTGCCCGAGATATGCGAGATATCGTGGTCATATCTTTAGTGACGGTTGACGGGACCAGATAAGAGAGATAAACCTCTCTTTGGGCGAGCACTCATACGAGCGAGCAGTAGGAGTCCGCGACTTGGGTTAATGGCGATTAGTGATGGAGCATTTGACGTCCACTTTAGCTTGGGCTCGATACTGAGCCACTTCACGAGAGTCAGATCGACCTTAACATGGGTCGGTCCGGTTCGAATGACATGGATTACATAGAGGTAATTTAATTAATACAAAAATCAGATGAACCAAAATTTACTTCATAATCACGATCCAAATGAAAAAAAAAATGTATAATATTAACCGGGGGGTATTTAAGTGCTCAACAAAACAATCTCTACGTATCAAATGCTCACAAATATATATTTATAAAATTGTAAATAGCCTCAATAATGTTGTTATTAACTATCGTACACTATCGTGTTTGTAATTGTTATTTCATGCATAAGAAAGTTTGTAGGTTGTTATTGAACACATTCTCATTTAGTGTTCATCCTTTTCAAGCACGTTAAATATTATTATAATTTTCTGTTAAAATCACAAGTCAAACCCAAAAAAAAACATATTTAACTATCAATTCAAACTCTTAAAAAAACATTTATGACTTAATTTTGAATTCGGAACATTTCTAGTTTGATTTCTAACTAGAACGCAACATTTATGAGTTCGAAATCAACCCATAAATGTTGTTTTGGGTTAATTTCGAACCAAAAATAACAACTTTGGGTTTATTTCAACTTAAAAATGCAATTTTGGATTGAATACGAAATTAAATATGCATTTTGGGATTTGAGACTTGACTTAGTGTTGAAGATGAATATTAAGACAAAATTGTCATTTTTGGCATATTTAACCGCAAAAATGATGGAATAGTAATAGTGGTGCAAATTAATAACAACGCTACAAACATTATGAGTGCACAAAACAACATAGAAGTAATTTAATTAATACAAAAATCATATGAACCAAAATTTACTTCATAATCACGATCCAAATGAAAAAAAAAATGTATAACATTAACCGGGGGAAATTTAAGTGCTCAACAAAACAATATATATCTACGTATCAAATGCTCACAAATATATATTTATAAAAATGTAAATAGCCTCAATAATGTTTGTTTGTTGTTATTAACTACAATATCGTGTTTGTAAGTGTTATTTCGTGCATACGAAAGTATGTATGTTGTTATTGAATACAGTGTCATTAGTGTTCATCATTTTCAAGCACGTTAAATATTATTATAACTACCTGTTAAAATGATAATTTTTCCCTTCGGTTTATCTTCAACACAAAATCACAAGTCAAACCCAAAAAAATATACTTGACTATCAATTCAAACTATAATAAATAAATTTATGAGTTAATTTCGAATTCAGAACATTTTTAGTTTGATTTCTAACTAGAACAACACTTATGAGTTTGAAATCAACCCATAAATGTTGTTTTGGGTTAATTTTGAACCAAAAATAACAACATTAATTTGATTTCAACCTAAAAATGCAATTTTGGATTGAATACGAAATTAAATATGCATTTTGGAATTTGGGATTTGATTTAGTATTGAAGATGAATAGTAAGACAAAATTATCATTTTGACGTACTTAACAGGAAAAAAATGATAGAATAGTAATAGTGGTGCAAATTAATAACAACACTACAAACATTATGAGTGCACAAAACAACATAAGTGATTCACTTAACAATGTGGTCAAACATATGAATGCACAGTGTTATTCACCTTTAAAAAAATAGTATACGTGTTGTATACTAGACATACTTCAATATGTTATCAATTAGGTACCCAAATATTGTAATTATTATTTCAGTATTGAGCAATTGTTTCTCTTTAACATTTATAATGTCAAAATGTAAAAGATCTTGGTCAGCTTTATTATAAATTCAAGTTATAAATAAACACGCGATGTTATCTCTGCAATATTATTCAACACGCTTCACAAAAGATTATGTTATGCAAGGGAATTAGTATGTATATCTTCAATAATACATGAGGAACATAATAAAGTGACCAAACAAAGCAATCTACAACTACAATGTTTATGGAAGTGCTACGTACTTAGAAGCTTCAGTTGAAAAAATTGTAGAGTATGCAAATGTACAGTTTCTCTTTTAGCTTCGATTTGATGTATAAAAAAATAATAATAATCTAATACCAATATTTTTGGGTGAGTTGCACCATTTATATATTTGCTCCACATCTAAAATAATTTTCACTTGCACTGTGATCCGCTCGAATCATAAATATCAAGGAATCGAACTTAACACCTAATCTAGTTAAGGAATGGATCGTTAAACTGGTACACCATATAACGATGGTTAATATAATAATAATATTTAAGAGGGGAAATTCAATAAAAATGAAATCGTTAAAATGATAAACAATATATTAATTTTAAGAAAAAAAAATGTTCGATGGCCAAAGAGAAAAGGTGTCTGATCGCCACGATTTTATTATAATTATTTTTTATGTTTTTTTCAATTTCAGCCCTGAATTTGTTATATAATAATCTTATTATTATAAAATGAACAATATGGTCTCTCCACTTCTCATTTATGGGCCGAAATGGCTACATAATGGGTATGTTTATTGGGCCTACATATTTATACGGGCCTCCATAAAACAGTATTTCTATGCATTCCCCTTGTGAATGACAACGTGTTTGATAAAATTGAATAAAATATAGTGCATAGGAATGTAATATGTATCAGGTTTACCTTTAAGATTTGTTTATGGGGTTATTTTGATCATTCGTGTATCTTTTATTGTATATATATATATATGTTACACTTACTACTATAAAGGGAGGTCTTTCGTTCTCATTTTTTAGTATATATTTAATATAATCGTAAATTTTTTTATGAAAAAATAAATTCTAAAATTTTATATTTGTTTAAATTAATTGATTCAGCTTAAAGTGTTGACTCAATGTATATAAGGTTATATAGTAAATTTTATAACATGTGTTCTAAATCTTATAATGATATATTCCAATACATATGATTTTGATGTTTAAATTGAAGAAAAGTGTGAATGAAACATTAATGCTCATCAAATATGTGTATGAAGTTCGGTAGTCTCACCGTGAAACAGTAAAAGCAACTATTAAATTCTTCATCTAATTTTTCAGCTAAATAATCTTGATGTTTCAACAGTAAAATGTACTGTATAAACAGTACAATTACTATGCAAAATACTATTTGAAAGTTTTTGTATCGTATGTAGAGTTTTTTACGTATCGTATTATACAGTCAGTCTAAAAGTAAAAAATTAACGCATAATTAGCGTCATTTCATTCGTAATTAAATTATCTACGCACCGTAATTTTTTTGAGTAAGTACATAATTAAATTTCTCATCTAATGCATTTACTTATTTCGGTCAAATTATAGTGCAAACGATGTTATGTTACAAAATCACTGTATTTTTAATCAAAAAAATTACCCTACGTAAATAATTGATTTACGACATAAATGACGTTAACCTTGTTGAGTTTGGACTTACATGGTCCGAGTTATAATTTTTTAAGTCAAATTTTCATATCTCAACTTACGGCATGCCGTACAAGGAATCCGTAAATCCAAATTTAATATTTTTTGCATCATTTGAAGCGCAATTAAAATATCTACTTACTATAATTTTTTTAAATTTTTTTTAATAGATACATAATTTTTTTTTAATTAAACATCGAGTCATCATTATAATAAAAAAAAAAAAAAAGAAATGGGCACCTTCACAGGCACCACCCAAAGGTGCGCGTATGCACTATTTTTCTAAAAAAGAAAATTGTATACTTACTTTTCTAAATAAAATACTCGGTTTTAAAAATAAATTCATTATATAATGAAGGGAGGAGAGGAGAGGAGGGGGAGTATGTGGGGCCCATGCGATCCAACGACCAGCCGCGTCATAAAAATTTCGTTGTCGGCCATTTGTCGTATTCGCTATTTCACTCGTATTCTTCACTTTTTTTTTTTTGGCCAAAGTATTCTTCACTCTTCGTTCGGTGCCACTGCCATCGTTCGTAATCACATGCGCTTAGTCAATGCATCTTTATGTATTTTGAATCTTTGATGTTATGTAATTTATTATTATTTTCGACTACTGCTATCAGATGCACTTTATTTTGATTTTTTCAACTAAAACCAGACTCTATTAATGTAACTAGACTATTCGTTTTGAAATGAAATCTACATTCACGGCAAAATTTTCAGTGTATATTCTGGTTTTAGTTTTTTTTTTTCAAAACCAGAATATACACTGGAAATAAGTTTTTTTTTTTATGCCGTGAAACTAGATTTCATTTCAAAACGAATAGATACTAGTTACATTAACATGTCCGATAACAAAATGCAAGATAACTCGGGTGGGGTCTAGAGACCCAATCCGAATGACACCCTCCTAACCTAGCCTGAGTTGCTATCCAGTTCGCACACCGGTTTACGAATCTTGGAATGGCAGCCCATGAAACAGTACCTACTACCGTAGCCAAACGTTTGCATGGCAGCCCATGAAACAGTACCTACTACCGTAGCCAAACGTTTGACGTTTTCCACAATCGTCTCGATCCTCCATAGGAAGTTGGTGCCCCGAATATGGTTGATCACCATCATGGCGTCCGATTCTACCCGAATGTAAGTTAGGTTTGATATAAAAAACAATTCATTAAAACTTTATTTATACATTTGTGTAAATCAAAATTTACTTAATTATAATTTGTTAGTTATTGAGTTTAATTTTTAAAAATCATATATCTAAACAAAAAGTTCGAGTTTATTTTTTATGAGTATGTAAAGCAAATCTCCAAAATTGACTGTTCTTTACTGGACTAGGACCATAGGATGTTTTGTTTTTTTACCAGAACTTTTGGTTAAAAGGGGGTCCATGTGTCAACTGATGCAGAGACGTGCAAGCTGTCGTTGGATCATCACCACCGTCTATCGCCTTCTGGTTTCCGCATGTGACTTTGGCCCCTTCATTACATTTCCTCCTCCACAATCTCTCTCTCCAGTCTCACTTCCCTTGCATCTTCATTCCTCTAGAGTCGGAGAGACGTAGAAGGGAACATTAGTGTAAGTATCAATGTCGACCATCCAACTCACCTTCCTCCTCCTCCTCCTCCCATTCCTCTCCCTCGCCTTCACTCACATTCCGACCGACCGCTCTCACGCGGACGACACGCGCCTCGCCGACGCGGCGGTCCTCGAATGGCCCTCTGCAGTGCCGCTCTACGATGCCGACGAGGTAGACGCCGACGATGACGGCGCCTTGGACCGTCGGTCACTATTCTGGCGGACAATGCGGTATTACATCTCGTACGGCGCGTTGTCGGCGAACCGAATCCCCTGCCCGCCTCGCTCCGGGAGGTCGTACTACTCTCACAACTGCTTTAAGTCGCGCGGCCCCGTCCACCCCTACTCCCGTGGCTGCTCTGCCATCACCCGTTGCAGGAGGTGAAGAGTGAATCGAATCAACTGCTTGTTGAACCTTGCTTTGGTCAATGAACCAATCTCTAGTCTAAGTAGTAGATGTGGACTGATCTGTCTCCTCATTATCGTTTTTTTCTTGTGGATCTGGAATATCAGTTATTGTGTATTCTCCTTCATTCGGATTCCTCCGCATCCGTGAACCAATGTGTGATTTTGCAATTTAAATTTCGTAAGACATTTGAGTTTGACTGTTGGGTGGACCTCTTTCAGTTATAGTCACTCTATTGGCATGTTATTTTCACAGAATATGTAAGTAATTCGGCTTACGGATTCCGTAAAAAGTTGTTCTTTTCACGAAATTGTAAAAATTCGACTTACGGAATCCGAAACCTCTAGTGTTAGACATTCTTGTGAACCTCTAGTGTTAGACATTCCTTGTGAACCTCTAGTGTTAAGACATTCCTTGTGAAAAACAAAGAATTCGTAAGGAAACCGGGCAAAGAATCCGGAATAGGTGACCAAATTACTCTTTTACCCTAATTAATTTTTTATAAGGGCCAAATTACCCTCCTGCTCTTATAACCAACCGAACCAACTGAAGAAGCCACCAAATAAACAACTTCATATTCTTATCTCCTATTCCTTATTTTTATTCCCTATTCTGTATTCCTTATTCCATGAAAGAAACGCCTCATATAAGATGAGATAACCACTGGAGTCATAGTTAACAAACTGTTATTATTACCAAGGTAGCGCAACTTCGTTCATTGTGAGTCATAGTTCATTGTGAGTCATAGTTCATCTGGATCTCTCCATAGATGAGTTCTTCCCATTTTTGTTGATAAAAACACTCACTTATTCATCATTAAACCTTACAAATACCAAAGTCTTCACTTTTTTTCCATCAAATTCTCCTCGATTCGAACTTAGTCCTGATAGCGCCCCAGAAGGCCGGTATAGCAATATCATCAGGCACCTCCTTGAACGAGGGAAGGTAGTTTACATCCACTATGACATGGTCACCACTCCTTTCTTCAACCTACAACAAATGCATATAACCTAAAAATGGCAAAGACAGCTAAAAATAACAGTATTCATTGATTATATTAAAGTAGTATCTGCTTACAACAACATCAAAGCCGAAGATGGTAAGTTCGAGTTTCTCCATTAACCACTTAGCTGTTTGGTTTACAAGATCCAGATCGAGAGGCTGACGATTCATGCTAGAATTTTCCAAAGCAGTAGGTAGAGATTTAAGGCTGTTCAAAGGGACCAAATATATACACGTTAAAAAGCCTAGCTGGTAAAGCAACTAGTCAAGAGAGATGAGCAGCGAAAGCACCTGTCAAAGGCTAATGGTTTCAAGTCATCGCTTTCACATAATTTCATTAGCACAGGTGCGTTTGGAATAGATTTTTTTATCGCATGGAAGACCCTAGTGCCCAGTACGTAAAATTTGTAAATTGTGGAAGAATGGTCCACATATTCCTGCAAATTAATAACTCATCCTTGAGAAAGTCTGCACCTTGATTTCATATACATATGCAAAACATAAGCACATCAATATGGAGTTAGCTGTGTGTGGGGGGTGGGGGGAATCTCAGCAATGAGGGAATGGAAGAGTTTCTATATATTATGATACCAAAGTGTTAAGAGATTTAACGCAGCTGTCATCTTATTCCCACAGTGCATCAAGCAAAAGCTGGCAATCGAATTAATCAAAGACGGAAAGGCAAAGACTGAAGATTATGAGGGAGAGCATTAGTTGCCGCACCTGAATAATGGCTGGTAGAGGAACTTTCAGGTCCTTTATGTCTTCGGTTCTGAATACAATTGCCTATTTTACCACAGGAAATCACATCCAAGTAAGAGAACAACCGAAAATTCATGGAAGACTACATTTTGACAGTTAGTTATACAGGAAAGACCTAAACCCATCCAAATATTCAGAACATACTAGAGAAATTGTTTATACACATACTAGAGAGCGGAAAGGAAGAGGACAATCTCCTATTAATTAGAGCAGCATTAATTTTTCATTTTCTCGCTATGTGCTATTGGGCATTACTGCACACCTCAGACTTTAGGCTACTTACTATTATTCGCTAGAACCATGTATCCTCAACTTGGAGCCACACATTATGCATTTCTCGCAAAATTTCATTTACTTTACCATCCAATGATGGAGCATGGCAACTGGGGAGCAAATGAACTTTCCAGCAGATAGGAAAAAGAAAATCACAGAACATTTTGAATGGTCATTTTCCACCTAATGATGTATATATATGTGTGTGTGTGTGTGTACATACCAAATGTACAATGGGAAAATGGGAAAATAGCAGCTGCATGTAGAAACTATCATATCAATTAGGCAAGCACAGTATACCATAATCTACTACCAAACTCAATAAGTACCCCCCGCAGCCCCGCCCCTCATTAAATAACAGAACTGAACTGAGAAAACCAACAAATTAAGCTCACTCATCTAAACAACCAACATGGAGAAACGTGAAATGAATTTGAAGCGTTGGATCAAAGATAGTACCATACTATGAGCATCAGCTACACCACAAGCAATCTGTGGTTTCACTATATAAGGAAGAGAACATTTAGCCTTTTCTAGTCGTGGTACCAATCCTTGCTCATGAAAATCATCAACCTGAAGTATAAAAATGTATCAGATATAGAAATTATCAAGCTGAATAGTCAAACTGAACAGTTGCTTCACTATTAAAGTTTGAAAAACGACATAACCAAGAAACTAGAGCATGAACAGCTGAGGATAACATTTAACTTTAGAGCATATCGAGTTGTGGAAATATAATTATTTTTAATGTCTCAAGATACATTAGTTTCAAATTCATCAAACAGTACAGATACAATAGTTCTGGCAGCCTTACGCATATAGTTAAGCATGGCTAGAGCATCAAATAAATACCAAATGAACTTTTCAGGTTGAATATTTTAAAAGGAGGATGCTGCAGTACAAATATAACTTGGAGAGTTACTTTAAGTGATTATTACTAAGTTTGAAAAACAAAGAACTGACTTCAGCAATAAACCTTGAGAAAATGAGCCGCCCGGATTTTGCAGCACTGTTCAGTTCCAAGAGCCTCTAGTCCACACAATACTTGTTGAGTTTCTAAACGATCTAGCACAGGGTGGATTTTGTGAAATGGATCAATTATACAGCACTCAGGGTGATCGTCCACATAACTGTGAAAGAATAAACACTCTTAAATATGGGTTGGAGAAATGAGATCGTTTAGATGTGTCACGATAAAAAAAATCTTATACAGGGGCTTCATAATCTAAGGGGCGGACTAGTTCAAGAGCTGGCCAAACCAAAAGAACAGTTAAGTACACTACACTACGTAAGAGTACACTAGCATAAAATCTGTTCTCAAAATGTCCATACGAGTTTCATTGCTGCCTTAAAATACTGGAAATCATACCTTTTCAGTTCCTGCATACCCCTACTGTAAATGACTTTTTTTGAACATTCTGAAGAGTTGCTCAAATCAACAGAGACGATATCATCTGTGGCTTTATGAAGAACAATGTCTACTTCTTGTACTTGAGATACTAGCGGGAGTTCAAAGGTGAGAGGAATAAATATTAACCCATTTTGAGTAGGGTACATCGGGAATGCACCTCTCTGCAGTAATTAGAACAGACCATAATTTCAAAATCTGCAAAGAATGTATTGACAGAGTTTTCATACAGCTAAGAAAGAAGGAAAAGTGGGTAAGTATGGCCCCTAACGATAGTCTCACCTTGGCGAAATCTTCTATGCGTGATGGCTTCATAATATATCCTACTTTCAGTGTGTCATTTGCAGTTGCCTATGATTGACGGGGAAACAGAAATGAAATAGGGAAAGGAACAGAGTGCTCAAGAGGTAGAGATCATGAAATTTAAAGTCCACAGACCTTTCTATTTAAGTTGCAAATCACCAGAGATAGCTCCTGTACCCCATTGATGTAAATGGAGCTTGGATTATTAGACGTACACTGTCTACTAACTTCTGAAAGTCATTATATAGGCTGCTTTTATCAAATATTTAAGCATGCAATAAGAAAATCACGGGAAACTTACCATTTTTCTGTTCTTGAAGATATTGTCCTGCAAGACAAAAGCAGCAGCAATCACTAAAATTTATTCTTGCCACACAGATAACACCATCAACAAGATCTGAACATACAAACAAACAAGCTCAAAGGATTATTCTATAAGATATGATTAATCAACAAAGTTCTCAGGAAATGCCCAAAGTAAAGATGCTGCATCTACATTCTTTCAAAAATACAAGATAACTCAAGTGGATCTTACCGCTAGTGTCGAGTATTTGAAAAAAAAAATTAATGTGACAATTAAACAAAAAATATATTTTTAATGTCATTAAATCAGCTCTCTTGTGCTTTGTATTTTGTAGCATCCATCTTAAATGCAAGAGAATTCATTCATTATAATGTCAGGAAAACAGAAAACCTCTAACTCTCTGAGTTATAAAAGCAGAAATGCAATAAAGCAAGTACTGAAATTCAAATACTCTTTTTGGAAAATTAAAGCTTTGTATACTCACCCAGGACAACGGTCACCAAGTTGCAGCTCCTGATCTTGGAAGACAAATCCTTTTTATTGCCAGAGATAACATATAAAATGATCCCCTTACTGTCACCAGAAACTCCAGACATCTCATTTATATCATCATGCACTGATGGTAAATCCATGTGAAAGCACTTAAGTGAAAATGACTCAGAAACTTTGTTCAGAACATCGACCTATAGAAAGAATATGAACGTCAACAACTATCCTGTCAGAATGAATTAAGCTTTGAAACTTAATGTAAGTTTTCTAATGGACAAGTCTCTGTAGCCAAACTAAAGAATACTTGGAATCTGGAACCTCAAATCGATTGGCCAAAAGATGTCTCCCTTCACATTATCAACAACAAATGTGATAAGGCAAAAAAACAAACTACCTTCTCAGCTGGAAGATTATCCATGTAGACGATTCTCTGCAAGGACAAAGTACGCATTCTAAGTGAAAACTTCAAATATACATAGTACATTGTATTCAACAGCGCTGAAATAACGGCGGATTCATCATTAACAGAAATAAGAATCCATGACAAGTGACACCAGCTCAACAATTAGAGAAGCAGAAGCATACGAATACGCAGATGCACATGCAACGACACAATTGAGTTAAGGAACTAAGAGAAATAGGATACGCGGGAACTCAGCTACCGTACCGTGGGGATTTGGGAGTGGCGAAGATGGCGGAGAAGAGATTCAGCTCCTGGTTGCAGAGAAGAATGATCAGAATTGATAAGGATAGAATCGTCCAGTATGACTCCTTTCACTGAGGTACCGATCTCCATGGCCACACTTCTCTGTTCACTGCGAGCAAAAACTGGAATCAGAATGGCGGAAGATTTTGATCGATGGAATGGAAATGGAAGGAAAGTGAGGGAACCGGAAGACCGAAGAAAGATAAACCGTCAGTATTACCGGTTGAGTTAAACCGGATATGGTTCCATGCTTGCTCGATGCAATTGCAGAAAATAGTCTCATCACTCATGTGTCCAGGATTCATACTAACCACCTTTTTTATATAAAAAAAAATGTGATGTAGAAAAGTCATATTCTTAGACTTACTTTACAAATTATCATCGATAATTATATTAATATCTTTACCCTTAATGTAATGTAATGGAAGAGCGATTAAATATCGAGTTACATCAAAAGAGTTAAGAGATTAATCTAACCTCTTTTTTTTATGTCCACAATATGATTTAAATGGAAGAGGCTCTTATTTTTTTTTTTCTATTTTCAGTTTATATTTTTATTAAATGAATACATGTTTAAAAATGCATTAAATTAAATATTGATTATATTTTTTTTATTTTAAATCATAAATAATATGGTGATGATCTTTTTTTTTATTGGCCAATATATGGTGATGTTCTATATGATGTTAATCATCATTTTATGTAGGGACGAAGCCACATAGGGGTGAGGGGGGCAATTGTCCCCCTCAACTTTTGGTTTGTATTAATTTAGCTCTAAAAAATATATTTATTTTTAATTTAGCCCTTTAAATTCTTATATTTGTCCCCTCTTGATTTTTTTTTTTAGTATTTGCCCTTAAACTAATTATTGCCCACACTGACTTAAATTCCTGGCTTCGTCCCTGATTTTATGGTTGGCCAAAAAAAACATCATTTTATGCATATTCATCATCTAATGTAGGGTAAATAGTTCAAATGATCTCACTCGTTTGACCTTGTTTGACCAATGTGATCCGTTGATACTTGTATGTTATTTAATGATCTTTCATATTTCAGAATGTTGTTCTTTAGTTCACATTATTATACACAGTCAAGTTTAACTAACAAATAGTGATGTGAGCATGTGACAGATGAAAAGTGAAAATTTTAAAAAAATATATTTTGAAAATTAATTAAACAAATACATATATAAAAAAAATTGAAAATGGTATTAAATCCTAAATTCATATAAAATGTTTTAAAAATAAATTTTCTCCAAGTGTTTTTTCTTATGATTTCATTTTTTAAAAATAAATTTAAAAACCCTTGTTTTTTTAAAATTATATGTTTATAGTTTTTCTTCTTAATTTTCAGTTAATTTTAAAATATATATGTATAAATTATTTTCCAAATTGAAAAATATGTATACATTTCAAATGGAAATAGCGTGGTCATAGCATGTGCAAATCACGTGATCATTTAATAGAAGAAAAAAATATCATAAGACTAACAGAGAGATTAGAAGATAACATATACAAACATGAGGGTGTATCTGATAACACACGCAAAAAAAAGTAAGGTATCAACCGATGACATGGATTAAACATATGGATGAACATTGAAAACATTCATTGTAAAATGTTTTAAAAAGTGGTAAAATGTATAACATTTTACAACTTGATAAAGGTGCAATTAGTTTATTTTGTGCAAAATTTACAAATAATAAATAATTAAATATATCTGTATACTTTTTTTCAATTCTCCATATATATAATCTAATTATTATATCTTTGCACATTTCAAGATTAACAGTAATAAATTTGATACCATTTCAGGCAGGTAGATAGACATTACAGTATATATGATAAACATTACAATCAGAGACAAATTTTGCATAGAAATTATCACTCATAAGTGCACTTGCCCTTGAGTGAGACAGACACACTCATCTTCTTAGCGTCCATGACAACAGAACAGACAATTTTCTTATGAAACATAGGATTCACCAACTTCCCCAGAACATAAGCTCTCGAATGGACCAACAACCTCAGCGTCAGAGGCACGGGTTGTGTTGGGGCACCACCAACGCTGCTCAACTCCGATCCGCCGCCGTACACCGGAATACTACTCCCCTCCATTGTCACCGTTACCGACCTCTGGCTCTTCCTTGACTGATAAAACCTCTTCATCTGTAAAATATGAGTGTCATTAAGGGGTAGATGGAGATCGGATCGAGGAACATTAATTAACTACGACATTTATGACTGACGTGGTAGGGTCAAACAACGTTTGCATGTGCATGTTCCCCTGGAGTTAAGGAAGACCAAATCTAGAAAAAATACGGTTTTTAAAATCAGTGTGTATTTATTAATGTACATTATTTTAAAACGTGACGTGATGAATTTGTGCTATGATACATATATATATATATTTTACAATAATAAGGTATGTACGTACGTTGCCTACAGCGACGGTCAGCTGAGAATACGTGAGGTGGAGCGGGGATGAGGTGACGTGGACGCCAAAGAAGGTGGCGGTGTTCCGGAAGGTGAGGTTCACGGTGGAGTTCAGAGTCACCATGCTGGTAGCCACGCCTGAATAATCTGAACCCGCTTGAACTACGAATTGATTGAACTTTATACTCTGCAAAAAACAACATTCCTTATTGTTAAGATGACTTAAGAGTATATCAGTCGCATTCACTCACAAGTTCGGACTTTTGAGACAGTTGGTTAAGGCGTACGTTTTAAGTAAGAGTATACCAATCGCCTTCACTCACAAGTTCGGACTTTTGAGACAGTTGGTTAAAGCGTACGTTTTAAGTCTCACATGGTATCAGAGCGCGCATGTTCAAATCCTGTCGACGTTGAAAATATTGATACACTCCCATTAAAGGCCGAGGTCGGGCACAAAGCCCATGGGTAAACCGATGTTCATAAACATCAGTTTAAGGGGGGATTTTAAGATGACTTAAGAGTATACCAGTCGCATTCACTCACAAGTTCGGACTTTGAGACAGTTGGTTAAGGCGTACGTATTAAGTCTCGCACTTGTCAACTCATCTAACAATACATTTAACGAATAAACTCACCTTCATAGTGATGGAAGGCTTCTGAGGACGACTCGCGGCCCAAAGAATCAATGCAAAGAACATGAACAGCACAAGAAACCCCGCCACAAACGTCACGCAGTAGCATCGCCTTGGAAGTCCCTTTCCGGCGCCATTAACGTCAAGGAGGCCTTCCTCCTCGATGGCGTCAAACTCCTTCCAGCCGCTCCGGGCCGGCCAGCCGCCGCTCTTACGGTGTTTCTTGTTAGGCTTGAGGGAAGCGGAGTAGCGGGTGGAGGAGGACTCCCGTGAGTGGGGGCCGAGGGAGGAGTTGGAGTGGGAGTGCGGGGGCGAGCCAGCGGGGCTGAGGGCAGCCGGAGTGGAATGGAAAGAGGTGGTGGTTTTGCCGTCGTGGGAGTCACGGGACGGGCTCTGGACGTAGTACGCGGGGCGGCGGCCGGAAGGGGAGGGAGACGGGGAGGAGGGAGGGACGCTGCTTACCTCGGAGTCCGACTTGGACATGTGGGTCGACGACATTGTTAAGACACCACACCCAGTTCTGTTTCAGTTTGAGATAGAAGGGGGTATTAAATAAGTTGAAACGTCAGTCTCGGCCTAAAAAATAACGTGTATTTGCTTCATATAATTGGAACTATAAATTGGGAAATGGAATCGAAATTTAATTAAGTAATTTAGTTCAAATTTGACTTAGAATTGAAATATTTAATTTCATGGTTTAATAGATATTAGGAAAAAAAAATATTAGAATGCACTCATATATTTAATATAATGTTAATAATTGCATTCTTGTACTTAAGGTAGTGTTTGATTAAAGTATTAACTATGTATTAGTATAGTTAATACATGTATTAATTAATACAATGTTTTATTAGAAATAATAGGTGGTACTAATTAATACCTATGTATTAGCTAATACACATTTCTAGTGTTAATTGTGTATTAACTAATACATTCTATAACCATGGTATTATTTAATACATAATAAAAAATTATCTAATTACCCTCAATTAACCCACACAATTCCTATCTATAACTCAATTACTTGATCATTTTTGATGATTTTTTTTTTTGAAACCGCATAACTTTTCGAATTCTATGCAACTCATTGCCGTAAGGCGATTTGCCCCACTAATTTCTTCTAAAAACATTGTTTTACATCTTAATTCCCCGATTTTTCTATCAACCTCCATCTCTTCAAACATTGCTCACCCTTGTTCATCACTTTTTTTTTTAACAATTTGTCTCAATTTATGTCATGGCACCGTTACTCTTGGTCCTCACACGCCATTAAGCTACTCGATTTTGATCGGGACCCCACCGTTAACCGCATATCGCATTTTCGGGTCCCGACAGGCATACTCACACTCGAACCCTTCACAAAAGATCAAGGTCGGTCGGCGGTGCTCCCATAGGGGATCCCACCAATCAACTTCCTTGCACCTAACGAGTTTGTCACCCATAGACTCGCACACATGTCAGACTCCTTGGTCCGTGTTTCAAGACGGTACGAATGGGGAGCCCACAGGCCGATGCCCGGAGCGTGCAGTTGCCGAAGCACGCCGAGCAGCGCGCGCTGCCTACCACGATCGCAACGACGATGTTTCCGCGAGCGTATCAAAGACTCGGGCTTGGTCCGCCGCCACAATCCGCATCGGTCCACACCCCAAATCGATCGATGGACTGGCTTATCACCGTTCCACATCCGACCGGGGCGCATCGCCGACCCCCATCCGCTTCCCTCCCGACAATTTCAAGTACTCTTTGACTCTCTTTTCAAAGTCCTTTTCATCTTTCACTCGCGGTACTTGTTTGCTATCGGTCTCTCGCCCGTATTTAGCCTTGGACGGAATTTACCGCCCGATTGGGGTTGCATTCTCAAACAACCCGACTCGTCGACAGCGCCTCGTGGTGCGACAGGGTCCGGACACGACGAGGCTCTCACCCTCTACTGCGCCTCTTTCCAGGGGACCTGTTATGGTCAATGATCTCCGTGTTTATTGTTGTCATATGAATCTTATCGAATGCCACTTATAATCTTTCATGGTTTTGTATAACTCCACTTGAGTGATTCTGGTGTTCATTTGCACATATTAAATCAATTTATGTGTACACAATTTTAATATTAAAAAACAAATTAAAGGGTATTAATGTATTTTTGTCATTTTACGAATAATTGTATATTGAATCAAACACTGTATTAAGTTATACACGTATAAGTATATCTTAATACATGTTCCATTCAAACATAGTATTAACTAATACGTGTATTAATTAATACGTGTATTGACTAATACGTGTATTAACTAATACGTGTATTAACTAATACGTGTATTAACTAATACATCCAATCAAACGCTACCTAAATGTTTTGAATAGTTTATTTTTGCACTCTTTTATCACTTCATATTCGGTTATCATTTGATCTGGGGTAATTATCGAGTACGTGACGTATAATAAAATACTCTAAATAGTAAATACCCCAACTTCTTCTTCATAAGTGTATAATATGTTATTTCTCTTCATCGGTAAGAATATTTTTAATTAAAAAAAAAATATGACTTAAGATTATACAGTAAAAAAATAATTTGATCAAATATATTTTTTCTAGAAAAAGAAATTTATTATTAACTGAAGTATTCATTTTTATATATATCAACAATATATGTATATATATATGGAGACAAGAGTGTATTAATATTTACTCTCTGGCCTCTGCATATGGTCTGTGCTGCTAACTAAGATCCTTGATTGCGTACGTACAGTGCAGAACGCACGTTGTGGTTTGGTTTCTTTCTTTTTTATGAAGAGCCATTAATGGAGGAAGGTAGAGCCAGTGGACTTGACACTGTCATATCTAGTTAGCTAGCTAGTTTTATCAATGTAATCATATTAGTGTAATCAATGTTTTCAATCGAACGATTGAAAACAACATAGTACATAGATGTGGAGTGAAGACACAGAAGTCATCTTAAAATATGTTTAATTTAAATATAATTATGATTACTGACATGTTAATTATAATATTAAATGCTATTCACAAATATGTATTTTTCACCTAAATATATCATAATTAATAATTAATTACGGAAATGTCATCAAATAAAAAAAAATATACATACTCGCGACTTCCATTCACGGGTGAAACTGTCGTTACCAGCTATCGTTTCACCCCGCGACTTCCAATCGCGGGTGGAAAAATAGATGGCAGTCCACACGCGACTGGAAGTAGCGGATGGATGCGGCGGTACATCCCAATAATATTGCTATGAAAGATGTGTCAATGACTTCATAACATTCCAAAGATGTTTACATATATTACGAATAAATGGACACACATATTAAGAAAATGTTATTATGACATGTCATTTCCCATGAGTATACACAATACTTTGTTTATCAATGAAGACAAATTCAAAAGTATAATTTAATGAGCGTTATAATAAAGGGAGATCTGAACTCTGAGAATATCTTCTTGAACGTTATAACCAAAGGAGTTTTGAGTCACGGGTTGAACAGTATTGGGAACGGCAGTTCCAATCGCGGATTGTGAGTCGCGAGTAAATATACTTTCATTTATTTTTATTTGAGGACATTTTCGTAATTAATTATTAATTAATGTATTATGTGAAAAAAATCGACTTATGCAATGACCTTTTATGGGACTGGCACTTTACGTTGAAGAAAATAGAGAGAGAGAGAGACCGAATCTCTAACTTGATGAGCATCAAAAAAATGTTTGAAGGGTAATCATCTACATCTAGTTCCAAATGGCCTTTTCAATTTGTCATAGAAGCACAATTTGGCCCAAATAGAAAAAGGTCAGAAACCTAACAAACAGTAAATCGAGAAACTTATTTATATTTTTAGTTATTGAATATACGACTATTTAGTTTAAGTTCATATTATTTAATTATTTATATTTAATAATAATATATTTGAGTTGTAATAACTAATAACCTTTTTATGAAATAATATAAAATGTGTAAACTGTATTTTTTTTCCTTTTTCCTCTCCACTTCTTCTTATTTATTTTTTTGGCCAACACACTTCTTCTTATTTCGAACATAGAAATTAATATCTAAATTTTTTAATTGAGCTCAAAAATTAGATTATGAATTCAAATCTAATCCAAAAATCAATTTTATGATTTTTTTAAATATTTAATTTTATTACAAACAAGTCACTTTATACTTTATTTTTATACACTACTAAAATTTGCCTAGAAGTTTCTATTTTAATTTTGGCCATATCTTGAAGATGAAAAATACAAAATTGTTAATCATAAATTGATGTGATTTGAAGACTTCATAGGATACTCCCCAATACAATATAATATAAATATGGAAAATGCCCTAATTAACTGAGTATTGTATTGCATTTGATGAAAAAAAATGTATCTATCTTTATATATATGTTTACCATAAAGTTGAGCATTCAACGTAATTTTTGTTCCATTGAACGAGCCCATATTGAATTGGTCATCGATCAATATAGGGAGAATTGATATTCACGAAGTTTCGCTTTATATATTAATTAAGAAATAATAATGAGAATTAAAGATGAATATAATGTTACACATTAAAATTTCTGAAGAAAATACTAATTGCTGTAGAAAATGAAACAAATAAGGGAATCAATATCTTCGAGAAGGATGGCCAAAAAAAAAAAAAAATCTTCGAGAAGAAAATGTTTTTCACGTAACTTGTCAAAATAAATTTTGCATTTATTTCTTTTTCTCCTTTTTTTCCGGAAGTGTTCTAATGGATCAAATGGTAACACTAATGGCATGTTCTTTTCACGGAATGGAAAAGGAGTTCGGCTTACGGATTCCGTAAGAAGTTGTTCTTTTCGCGGAATTGCAAAAATTTGGCTTACGGATTCCGGGCGGGGTAGGCTTAGACATTCCGTGTGAAAAGCTCGGAATTCCTAAGCCGGGCGCGCTAGGAATGAGGAATAGGAGGCGAAATGACTGAAATGCCCTTACTTTAAAATTTATATTAATTCAACAATTTCATCTTAATTAATAATTAATTAAATAAGTTATTTTATTTTACTTTTTTTAATTATTAATTTATTATATTATAAGTATTTAATATTCTTAATTTTAAAATTAATTAATACATATTATATACTATACATATACAAGGAGGGACAAATATGTCATTTTACCACATTCCATTCCCTTTCCATATACAATTCCACCAAATAAACAACAGAATTCCTTATTCCATTCAATTACATTCCACTAAAGAAACAACTTCATATTCTTATCTCCAATTCCTTATTCCCTATTCTGTATTCTTTATTCCGAATTCCATGAAAGAAACGTCCTGTTAGTATACTTTCGTGGTTAGTTCATGGTATAAAGCTGGATAACCATAAATATATTTTCATTTTCAGATTTTCAGGGTTCGAATGTGAGATCTCTAATTTTTGAAGTCTATAAAATTTAGATATTATCATTTATTAGTTTATCTATATTAATTTATTTTTTACAATTATATATATATATATATAGTTAAATAAATAGTATGCGTATCTTTATAGATAGTATCGATATATATAGATATTTATCTCTATACTATATATACATAGTTCTCTTTGTAAAAAACAATAAATTTTGATAATACAATGGAGTCAAATATTTGTATTATTCATCTCATTTACGTCTTTATGTTCTATTAATTTTAACACTAATTAAAGAATAAAGTGATAAATCACTCCATCATATTAAGATCATTTATATTTTCACATTTATCATATAGAGTTGGAATGCTTGACTAATTTTCCGTTCAAAAAGTTGGACTGTTTCTTTCGAAAATAAGAGGCGTACTTGACTAATTCTCATTAAACATATCTCTAACACTTCCTCAAATTGATGGTTGCAAATATTAATCTATACTTTCAATCTGGTTCATACTATAGACTTCAAACCCGATCTTCCCGGACGATAATGCTCTATGATACCACTATTCAGGGACGAAGCCAGAAATTTAAGTAAGTGGGGGCAATAATTAGTATAAGGGCAAATAGTTAAAATAAAAAAAATTCAGAGGGGGCAAATGTAATAATTTTTAGGGTTAAATTGACACAAATTCAAAAATTCAGAGGGAAATTGACACAAATTCAAAAGTTGAGGGGGGACAATTGCCCCCCACCCTCACGTGGCTCCGTCCCTGCCACTATTAGTAAAAATACATATGTTTTAACTTAACTCTCACGACAATTTTTTTGATATACTAATAAGCATATTTCAACAAGATCGATTTAGACTCAAAGTAACATTCAACTCATCAAACTAAATATTGTGTTTGAGATGAGTTTCCTTTGAAAATAAATTCACTCGACTTAATCGATTTCAAATAAATAAAATTTATTATTTAATGCGCAAAACACATACTAGATTAAATAACCTAATCGATTTCCAATACATCACCCACCTCTATTTTGACCTTAATATTCATAGGAATATGTTCTTTTGAGTTTGGGCATATATTCATATCTCCTCATATATACTAAATAAATCAACAAAATTAAAAAGTCAAATAAAAAGACAGACATACCTCAGCACCTTCCAACTAACCCTTTCATATTCAACCAAGTACCAACCCCTCGAATATATCAACCATTTCTCTGCTTCGTTCCATCTCTCTCTCTCTCTCTCTCAACACAAAGAGAGAGAATCCCGCAATGCAGGCAAGCGATCATCCTCGCATCTTGTCGGATCACACATTCTGATTTCTCCTTCCCATAAATCCAGAAGCTCTATCTTCCGTGCCTCCTTACTGATTGAATCTGGGTTTCTTGCAGACAATTGAGCGAATCAAGATTCTGGTCGTCGTAGCCATCGCGCTCTGTCTCTTCTCCTTTTCCTCGGCGGCTCTCCAGGTTAATGACTGTAACTCCTTCATCTCTAATTGATTTCGATCGATTCTCTGACATGGAACATGAATTTCAGATCGGAGAGACGTGCTCATCTAACAATGTCTGTGATGCCGGATTGCGGTGCGACACCTGCGCCGCTAGCGGGAATACCCGACCCAGATGCACCCAGATCCAGCCGGAGAGCCCGACTTCTAAGGTATATATATCTATATTTATGATTAATAACATATTTAATTATTTATATTTGTATTATGTATATATTAGGTTTTACCATTTTTTACATAATAATATACATAAATATCAAGACGTTATTAACTTGTCTTTGATAAGTTTTATTCAATGTTTTGTCAACACAAGAAAAAAAAGTAATACTGTAGAAAATGTATTATTTTTTTTAATTATAGTTTTAATATTTTTATGATGTACAATATTTTCTTTAAAAAAAATAATTTTGTAAGAACACTTTTAAGATCGTTCCCAACTAACAACGGATAACGACCTAGCAGCAATTGTTGTTGGATTCAATTTTTATAAAAATAAAATGAAGACGATGATAAGTTTAAAGTTAATGAAAATGATTATTATGATGAAGATGCTCGATATAAAAAAATTAAGTAGTTAATTTGTATGTTTTGATAAATTAATATTTATTTATTTTAAAAAAACACTTTAACATTTATTTATTATTAATCATTATATCTTTCAAATTTTTTTAGTAAACATTTTTTGTAATTATTGTTACAATAGTTTTTGTGCTAAGGTAAAAAAATATAATAAAAGAACAAGTAATAAACTTTAACTATAAATAAAAATGCTTAGTGCAAAAACGTATATTAAATATCAATTTGTTAAAAATCTGAAACTTATGTACTTAAGACGTACTGTGTAACATAATAGGTCCAGTCCTAAAAAAATAGAACCCTACTAGCGGCCCATATAGGCCCACTCCTAAAAAAGGAAAATCTGTATTTTATTAAAGATATATTTTTACTAAAATATCATCGAAACTCGAAAAAGTTACCTTTTCGAAGAGAACTGTTTTTATCCTTTTTATTTATACTTACTCTCTATTTATTTTTTACCTATAAAAAGTGCAATTTATTACATTTTTGTTCTTTTCCTCTGGAAGAGTTGTTTTATAATATTTGTAATTAATTTAATTTTAATTATTCCAGGTAAAAGGGTTACCATTCAACAAGTATTCATGGCTGACGACACACAACTCATTTGCTCTATCGGGTGCCAAGTCTCTGACGGGGTCAGCGATTATTGCTCCTACTAATCAAGAGGATTCGGTCACCAATCAACTGAATGTAAGTTTTTTTTTTTTTTTAAAGTTATTCTGGACTCAAATTATCTTAAGATCGTGCACTATAAATAGATTAAAAAGAATAATAATCAGGAGAATCATACTAATTGAAAAAATATGCTTATTTTTCTACAAAGTATAAATATTCAATACAGACACATTATATTCATTCTTTGATAATTATTCGGTCACAAATCAACCTATATATATATACACGTGTATAAAATATTAACTTTTCTTTAGCATTTCTATTAAATAAGGAAGAGTTAGTTATATACTTCCTATATTTTTTAGTTAATTTTTTTTATATATAATTTATTAGTTGAAGTTACCTAAAGTTATAATTTTTTTTAATTTGTTATTAAAGTTAACAAAGACATACACGTGCCCTTTATATGTTCGCAAAGTTATCTATTAAACATCTTTTTGATAAAATTCAACTGATTTTCCATTATTACTATATCGTATGTCATTTAATTTAATCTTGATTTTTCTAATCAATATTATATTATTATGCAGAATGGAGTTCGAGGGCTAATGCTTGACTTGTACGACTTCAACAACGATGTATGGTTATGCCACTCCTTCCAGGGAAAATGCTACAATGCGACAGCCTTTGTAAGTTTGGATACCAATTCGGGTCGACGGGTCAATCGTATGTCGTGTTAAAATATGATCACCTCAAATATGGCATGTGATTTATGATAGGTTAATTTTCAAGATTCAAACACGACTCGCAGGTTCACGGGTCAACCCGTATGACCCATGAACCCGTGTCATTTTAATTTGTACAATATAAAATTTGCGGATCAACCTGTCGACTCATGTGACCAGTTGACACATATGACCCATATAATACACACAACTCGTGCGACCCATGAACTTTTATATAATTTATTATAATATATATTTAGTTATACGAGTTCACATGTTGACCCACAGATCGATATGTACGATCCAAACTCAATCCCATTTTTCATGCGGGTTGGATAAGTCGTGTCAAAATAATTCGTGGGTCCAAATTTTTTGACCCATTAGCGGGTCATCCACGGATTGACACCCCTAATACCAATGTCGTGTAACATACCGGATAAGAAATACGACTCAAGTCTAACTCGAGCTGTTATTACTTTGATGCAGCAACCAGCAATCAATGTGTTGAAGGAGATCGAATCGTTTCTGGGGTCAAACCCTACAGAGATTGTGACAATTTTCATTGAAGACTACGTGACGTCAGCGCAGGGCCTTACCAAAGTGTTCAATGCTTCGGGCCTAAGCACGTACATGTTTCCGGTGAACAGAATGCCCACTAACGGCAGCGATTGGCCCACCGTTGATGACATGGCAACGCAAAATCAGCGATTGGTTGTCTTCACCTCCAATAAATCGAAGGAGGCCACGGAAGGGATTGCCTATCAATGGTCTTACGTGGTCGAAAATCAATGTAAGGGAACTTTTCTCATTTACAGCAAACTTATGAGGGTTAATTAATAACTTAAAAGAGTTAAAATTTGGGTTATAGATAATTTGATAATTAAACGTTTTTTAGGGTTAAATCGTTAAAGGAATTTATATAAATTATAATATGTCAACTCTATTTAATTTGTTGATAAAGGGTGCGAAAGTGCCCGTCTCTATTCAAATAAAACTTATAAATTGTTATTTTCTCTAAAGTTACACTAGTAAATTTATTTAATTTTCTAAATTTATATAGTAATTTGTAAAAATAAAATAAATAACGTTCAATTTTCCATTACCATATATTATAAGGAGCTAAGCTAGAGTATTGCAACTTTATATAAGTTTAGTTTTTTAAAAATTAGTTAACAATTTGTCTAAATCCATCTAATTTAGCTAATAAGTTGCTAATTAACCCAATATCTTACTATTTTAGGAAATAATTACTTCATTCTCTAGTTAAAGTTGTAATTTGATAAATTTGCTTAATCTACTATTAAATGGTAATGAAAACTTGTATTACTCTGATTATTATGTAAACCATTAGGAGAAATTTTGAGAAATTGCAATTTGTTAGGTGAATTTTACAAAATTTTACAGTTTGCTAGTTAACACGTAACGATTAAGTAGAGACAAAAATTAGTAACATTAAGTAGAGACAAGTGACAATTTAATAAAATAATTAGTAAATTGTTTAAAACTACAAAATTCATTTATTAAAATATATAATTATCTCTTTTTAAAATTGATGTGTTGTTTCAGATGGTGATGGAGGAATGAAGGTTGGATCTTGCCCGAACCGTGCGGAGTCCCCTCCACTGAACACCGCCACGATCTCTCTGGTGCTCGAGAACTACTTCCCTGACAACCCCAACATTTCGGAAGCTTGTGTGGACAACTCGGTTTCATTGACAACGATGATGAAGACGTGCTATAATGCCTCCGGTAAGAGGTGGCCAAACTTCATTGCTGTCGATTTTTACCAGGTAATAATAACAAACAAATTGAAATAGGGTTGGACGATTAACATGGGCGACATGGTCTGAGTTATAACTTATCTGACTCTACGTTCTTTGAACAAATACCCCGACCGGAATTAGGGTTAGGGTTAGGGTTAAGGGAAATGTGATACTAATCTAAGTCTTAACCCCACCTGACTAGTTCGCATAATCGGTGTTTACATATAACTATAGGATTACTAAGTGAATTAAGAATTTTAAATAATTTAATAATTGTATTTTTCTGAAAATAAATTTGTAGCTGAATTTATATAATATTACAATCCGCAATCTAGCTTCCTCTAACTATGGTGTTAATGGGTCGCGGTGCACCACACAAATTTAACCTGCGATGATTTGGCGACCTGCGGGTAATGAGACAGGTTTAGTATGGAATGTTGGCCCTCGATAGTAGGGTTTATCTATAATTTTATAAAACTATAGGACCTAATATACATTACTAAATCTTTTAGGAGCTATTATGCAATAAAAAAATTTATCTAAATTTTTATAACTTTAGTTTTTCTCATCCTTATGGTTAAAACTTGATATTTTAATATTTACAATTTGAATTAGGGTTAAATACCAATGAGCTACATGAACTTTGGACGTTTTACAACGAGCTACCCGAACTTTAAAAATTCAAAACGGGTTACCCCAACTTGGACGAAGGTGCAAACAGCTACCTCCATCCAATTTTTGACGAATTTCCGATGAATTTCTGTCAACAGTTGACTGTAAATTGAACGGAGGTAGCTATTTGCACCTTCGTCCAAGTTGAAGTAGCCCGTTTTGAATTTTTAAAGTTCGGGTAGCTCGTTGCAAAACGTCCAAAGTTCAGGTAGTTCCTCACTGCGGATAAAGATGATGTTGACCCGACTTGACATCCTCATATCCTCATGATGCGGGTTTGGTATTAGTCTAACCGCATTATTGACATCCCTACATCTAATCTTGTGATTAGGCTTGGCCAAATAAACCGGTTCGGGCGAACTGGTCTGGTCTGGTCTGGAACTGGTTTGGTTCGAACCGGTTCGGCCGAACTAGTTCCAAAACCAGACCAGTGTTTTTTGCCTTCAAATAGAACAGTTCAAAATAGTACCAAAAATCCAGTTCGAACCGGTTCGACTCGACTCGTTTTTGATACTGGTTTATACTTAAATTTCAATCAAACCACTTTAAATCTATATAATTTTAGAACCGGTTTGAAGCAAAATTAACTAAACCGGTCTGAAATTAAACCAAAATAGATATGTTTTCAATAAACCAAACCTAGAGATATATTGGACTCTCGTATGTTGATGTTGGACAAGATTTTAGTCGGTTGTAGAACAGATTTTCAATCGGTTCAATGTGTTTTTCAGTCGGTTCAATGTATTTTTCAGTCGGTTCAGTGTTTTTTCAGCTGGTTCAGTGTTTTTCAGTTGGTTCAGTGTTTTTTAAGACAGTTCAGTGTGTTGGACAGAATTTTCATCCGGTTTAGGTTCGGTTTGAACTGGAATATTTCCGAACCAAAATTGATATTTAAAAAAACAGACCAGAACAGTTCGAACCGGTTCTGAATCGGTTCGAACCAGACCAGTTCTTTTTTCCTTAAACCAGACCAGTTTTTTTAGAAACAGAAAAATGTACTGGTTTTTTTCAAACCAGACCAGTTCAGTTCAGAACCGGTTCGGGGTCGAACCGGTTCATGAACAAGCCTACTTGTGATTGATGGTGATAGAAATTTATACGTGTTACAAAAAAATTCAGTTAATAAATTGTAAATTTCTACAAAATTTTCAGCTAGTAATTGAAAAAACAACAACTCGGATTTGAGAAGGTCCGGTCCAAATGTGTTTTAAGAAGATGCGTTTCACTTTTCACTTTCACCATTTATCTGATATATAAATTTACGGTGTTGGCAGAGGAGTGACGGAGGAGGAGCGGCGGAAGCCGTCGATGAAGCAAATGGACACTTAACCTGCGGTTGTGATAACATTAACTATTGCAAGGTATAAATTGCACACCACCTTCATTTCCCATTGATACAATCACCCTATATATTAATCTTTTTATAGAACCAGTTCCAAATGGTTCGATTCTGGTTCACTTCCGGTCGATTTATCTAACCCGAATATTGTTTTCTTTTTCTCCCTAACCCTTAACCCTAACCCATATTGTATATTTCCTATGTAGGCAAATGCAACATTTGGTACGTGTGATGTCCCGCAGCTAGCTCCACCCCCACCGGCTTCGCTAACTGAAGAAACCTCGACATCTCCTCCATCGCCGAGCTCAAAAGCATCTGATCCTGACATTCGATTGGTTCGGTTTCTGTATTTGATTGCGGTAGCTTCAACCGTTCAGTTATTACTATGGTCGTAGATTTTGTAATAGCAAATGATATATGTGTATCATGTAACGTGTTATCATTTCCAGGACCATACGACGGGAGAGTGAATTTAACGGATGATATGTTTGAAATTATTATTGTATATAATTGGTTAAATAATCATTTTTACTTGAATTTTGGTGATATTTACGTCAAGGTACCCCACAAAAAATTTATTAATTTTAGGTATCCTAGAAATAGTGTAGCTACTTTATTTCGACATCCAAAATAGATGGAAAACCTCAGTTGTGTCAGTCACGTGAATATATATGATATACCTGATAGCAACATTTTACAAACAAGAGATACATTAAAACAACATTTTACAAACAAAAGGTATCTGATAACAACATTAAGTGAGTCACGTGACTGACACGACTCACGTTTTCCATTCATTTTGGATGTCAAAATAAAGTAGCTACACTTACAACTTCTGGGGTATCTAAAAGTAACAATTTTTTTGTGGGGTATCTGAAAGTAAAAACCAAACTTATGAGGTATCTGAATGCATTTAACCCCTATTCGTATTTAGAAGCATAACAAAGTAATATTATTATGCATATGATAAGATAACTTAAGAGTATACTGAATGTTTTCACTCTCACAAGTTTGAACTTTTGAGACAGTTGGTTAAGACGTATACAGTTGTTTAAGACAATAAACAAAAGAGTAGAATATTTCGAGTATGCTGCTGAAACATTTTTTTTTCTTCTAAATATGAGGCAATAACATACCGCATGAACAACTATTGCAATGGCATACTGATACAAACACTTTTGAATATGAAATATTTTTTTAAAAAAAATGCAAAAAATTTACCCTACAATAACGTTTTTCAGTTCTTGATCTGTACTGATATCAACTGACTCCACCAGCTTCTTCTCTGTTCCCACTGTGGTTCTTGCGACATTTGCTCTTCGATCCTGAAAACAGATTTTAATTTTGATTGGTAAGCTTTTTATAGGATCAAATTATTGAAATAATGAAGCAAAAATGAATCATTTAAGATGCGCATTACATTAAATGGAGACTCCTCGGCTTCGAGCATATGAACTACATGCCCCATTTTTGGCCTTTTTTGAGCAGTAGGGTCGACACAACGAAGAGCAACAAGAAGTATACGCTTTAACGCTCTTATATTAGGCTTCTCAGGCAATTTCGGGTCCAGCACACCTTCTGGGTTCTTATCAGTCACCATTTTCTTGAGCCAGTCAACTAAATTCACCTGCGCAAGAGAACTTAAACTCAATAATGGATTCATAGATAGAAGAAAAAATAACAGGGTTCTTGAGTTGAACCTCTTCTTGAAGACGGCTATAATCGACTGGGTTTCGCCCAGAAATAATTTCCATTATCAAAATCCCGAAACTGTAAACATCGCTTCTTTCGTTCAACATCCCTGTGCTTGCATATTCAGGAGCTACATAGCTGCAAATTCATAATATAGTGAAATTCACTACATGGTACTCAAAAAGGAGGAGAAAAACAAACTAAGCTTCCTGCACGGGTTATACAGTAACGGGAAAGATGGTGTTTACCGGCCAAAAATGGTATTTTTAACGGCCGGAAAATCCAGCCGTTAATTTATCCCGGCTCAAATTCATTTGAGCTGTAACATTAAGTGTCGGGACAATTATCACGGCTCAATTTCAATTCAGCCGTGATAATTGCCGGCCCAAACCCACAACAACCGCGGAAATATTTATCGGGGCGCTTTTGAGTTGAGCCGCAATAATATTTTTTTTTTTTAAAACCCTTATTTTTCACGGCTCAAACCCAAATGAGCCGTGAAAAACAAACAGAACTTTGAGCGTTTTGCAAAAAATAAACCAAACTTTGTCTCTTTACAGCAAAAAGAAAGAAATTTATACAGTCAACTGCAAACTATGTTCATTTTTCTATTAAAATTTGACTACAATCACACACGTAACATCTACGTGATCTATTAACCGATAGATGTGTGTCATTCTCATCATGTTCTAATAAAAAAATTAACATAGTTTGCACTTTGTTATGCAGTAAAAAGAAAGATTTTGTTTATTTTTTACGAAACGCTAAAAGTTCAATTTTTTTACTAGAGATCTATTATACCAACCCAAATGTTCCCATGACTCGAGTTGTGATGTAGCTGCTATCTGAACCGAGTAACTTTGCAAGGCCAAAGTCAGAGACCTTAGCATTCCACTGTTTGTCGAGTAATATATTACTCGACTTGATATCACGATGTACAACCTTCGGCTCAAGCCCTTCATGAAGGTAAGTCAGCCTAGACAAAATCGAAGAGGGTGGTAATCAAAATTTCATTTTTTGCAAACATTAATTGGAGAATTGAATAAATTTGATGCATACCCTTTTGCAATTCCAAGGATGATTTTCAATCTGTGTTCCCAGGTGAGAGGACTTTGAGGCCCGACTTCGCCGTGAAGCCATTGTTCTAAGTTGCCGTTATTTACATATTCGTATACAAGCATCCTGAATCATCGAGCAACAACAACTATCATGGGAAATACGAAAGGGATGGAACTAATCATCAGAATTAAGAAGAATGAAAATGGATCTACCTATGAGCCCCTTCAGCACAGTATCCTAGCAATCTCACTAAATTCTTATGCCTCACTCGACCGATTGCTTCAACTTCTACTTTGAATTCTCTCTCAGCTTGGCCCCTGAAACATATATAGCACAAACCACCACTGTCAACCATGAATTGTTCAACCAATTCTATGATCATCAAAAAAGGCAAGAATCTTCTTCAAGGACATGGTTGTGATTGGGTATCTTGCTTTGAAGCTAAAGCTGTTAAATGCATAAATTTTAAACAAAGAGCTTAAGAGGTCCATCTAAAATTCGCATCATATCAGAAAATAGAAATTTTGCAGCTGAATCAAACCCAATATAGAGAGAGGGAGTTGGACCTGTTATTGAGCAAGTTTTTGACAGCAACCTCAGAATGGTCGTCCAACAAACCATAATAAACTATACCATACCCTCCTTCCCCAATCACATTCTCATCTGCAAAACCCTTCGTGCAATCCTCAAGCTCTCTCAGAGTATACCAATGGCCCCAACCCAGGTGCGACACCTCCGGCACTACCGACTACAATTTCACACACACAAAAAAAATCCCAACTTTTATTTAAAAATGAAGAAATGGCTAGAAATGGAATCATGGTAATTGTACGAAAGGATAAATTCTGTGCAGAAAGAAAAATTGAACTTTCAGTCAAACAGTACAGGAAGAGATTATTATGACGTTACCGGGCACTGATCAGCGCTGCCACCGCCGCCACCGCTTCGAGAGGCCTCACCGCTGCCGTGTGAGGAAGTAGCATGGTATTTCTCCGGGTAAGATATCCGATGGTCCTTACCAATTTCAATGTGAATCCGATTGAAGTTTTCCTCTTCCGGAAGCGGGTCCGGGTTGGGAAACGGGTCGGACTTGCCCTGCGTCTGGTGGTGGTGGGCTACTTGGATTTCCTGGATCTCCTTGGACACAACAGGGATGGTCGGATGCTTGCTCTTTGACCGCCTGGAGGCTAGCCAGAGGGAGATGAAGAAGAGGAAGAGCACGATGGCTACGCCGACGCAAATTCCGACCACGACCCAGAGGTGTAAGCCGAAGATCAAGGTCGTCCCCGAGAGTTGGTCCGCCATTACGGATATCCTCTTGGCGGTGGTCTGATGATGTTGACTAGAGAGCTGGATGAGGACATTGAGGAGCCATTAATGGAGGGAGTCGAGAGAAAGCAGAGTTGGATTAGATTTATATATGGTGGGAGAATACTGCAGAAAGAGGGTGGTGGAGTGGAAGAAGAACTAAGAAGAAGTGGAAGCTATAAAAGTATTAATTATAATATTTTAGAAAATATAATTAATATTTCCTTATTTTTAATATTAATTAGAGTTAATTTAATAATTTTAAATTATTTTTGGGATTAACACCAATAATTAATCTTGAGTTTTTTTTGGCCAATGATAATCTTGAGTTAAGTGGTTTATATATCACACTTTTCGGCAATAAATGATTATGTTTTGTTTTTTCTCGAATCAGATTTTAGCATTATTATTGTCTTATTTTTTTTAAATTGCCAGCTGCATTATTATTGTCAGCTGGCAATAAACGGGACGGGCCCATGTAAGGTGGGACCCTGAAAATTTAGCATCCAAAAAATATTACAATATTCGAAAGTTCATAGGATAGAAGATTCGATCATAGAAACAAGATAATGAATTATTATTTTTTTTCCAAGAAAACCGTACGTTAATTCATTGCAATGGAAGTAACCGAGTCTGAGTACAAAATATTATCCGCAAAGATACATCTAAAAAATGGGATTGGTAGTGAAGACACCCAATCCGAAAGACACAACCCAAGTAATACATTCTTCGCAACCCAATCCGCACAAGAGTTGGCGGACTGAGGAGTCCACACCCACGCCGTTTCACTAATCGAAGATGAGAGTGAAATTGCTTTAGACAAAATGGTGTCAACTCGCCATGCGAAGTTCCTCTGGTGAACGTGGTCAACAATGATGGAGGCGTCGGTCTCAACAATGATGTGTGGCCACCTATGCTCCAAAGCCAACTTTACTGCCAATAGACATGCATCAACCTCGCATTCCTCAATCGAGCCCGAAATGATAACCTCCGATTTCCCCCCTACGACCACACCGAGGTGGTTCCTCGCGACGACACCTAGACCACCGGTTGATGAAGACCCATTCCAAGCCGCGTCGCAATTTATCTTTATAGCGTGAAGAGGAGGTCAGGTCCAAGCCGTGAAGGTCGATGTCGGTCGTCTAGTTGTAGTAGGTTTGATCATTTCCGATGCAATCGATTGCGTCTCGAGAAGAGATTCCACTCTCGGCTGGATGTTATCGAAGGCGAGCCGACATCTCGCTTTCCAGATGACCCAACACACTATCATAATCGTTCTCCAAGAATCGGCGTATGCTCGTCGCTGTACCGAAGGTCCATGGGTGGCTTCGGCCAACCACCCCTCCACCGATGCAAGACCCGAGTTAATCGAAGATGGTGAGATGAATCGGGCCCATACCTGTTTCGTCCAAGGGCACCCAAAAAGAAGGTGTTCGCGCGTCTCCTCCGTCCTACAAGTTGTGCAAAGAGTGTCCAATTGTACCCCTCGACGCGCTAAAGAGCCCCGGGTTGGCAAGACGTTTGCCAATTTCCACATAAACGCCTTAATCTTAGGTCAAGCTTCCACCTTCCAAATTGCATTCCAAACCTGAGGCAGATCCATAGTCGGATGACGGTTGAGGTTTACCTGAGGTTGTGTCGGTGTGTGTATGCAATGGTAGGCCGATCGAACAAGATCATGAATTAGATATATAATAATATTAGATAAATGGATAAATTATACGACTAATTTAATACTGTAACAGATTAAAATCGAACATAACCATAATCATACTGTAAAAAAAAATATTTAAAAAGTTTGATAAACAATTACCTCAAATGGAATGTCTTTCATTCCATTACAATATTTTTATTGTTAGTAATATAGATTTATGTATTTTTTAAAATAAGATTTTCGGTCTTTTATTATATTATATGTGTGAAATGGATATGGGTATACGGGTAAAACTGTGGTTAATAACCACAATTATTTTAATAATTATATTATTAAAAATTATACCCGTAATAGTTATAGTTATTGTATGTTATTTAAAAATATAGTATAATTATCGTATTTATCGTACCGTTACCGTTCCCTGAGGGCCTAAACGGCTAAACGTTCGTATTGATAAGATGTAGGTACGCCACTAGATATAAATATAGGCCACCAGCACAAAGATTGATTTGGAGATATTTTAATTCAAAATAAAATAATATATAGATGACGTCATTCAAAATCCGACAAAGCCAATTACAAAATAACGTAGGTGTTTGTCTGCTTTCGAATACTATTATGTCTCTAAGCAGTAAGTACTCTATTTTTGCTGTGTCCCACAATTAGTTACTAGCACCGACAGTTTCCGTAGAGGACGTTTATACTTTATACTGCAATTGTTCTCCTAGGAATGGGTAATAACTAATATTTGTGTATAATTTTATATGTTTATATTTTGGAAGAAAAAAAAAAACAGTTTTTAGTATTTGGATAGATGTTTAATTACCATATTTTATTATTTTATCATTCAAATTTAATAAAATATAAAATTAATAATTTCAAAAGAGTTAAGATTTGAGTTTTAATCCAAATCAACTTGGTTTTGTTCTCTTCTTCCTCTTACACTTAGCTCCCAAGGCAACTCAACTACTGCAAAATCACTCTGCTAATACACCCGCAATAGATTTCAGTGATAATATCTTGTAGGTGTAGTAATCGTTGCAGGTTGATATGAAGATGAAGCCCCAAGTAGAGAGGGAAGTTGCTGGGTTAAGGCCAATGGTTGAAACAGCATCTTCAATAATTCAGAAGATTCGAGGATCGGTGGTTGAGTGCAGATGAAAGATCTTTCCATAAACTTTAAATTTGTAACTTGTCTTGCAAGTCAAGCTTCTTCTGCAGTTAACTTTTCATAATTGTTAATATAAATATGATATGTTGACACATGCAACTGAACAGTGGTTGAAACTTGGATTGGTCAGTTACTTATGTTTCAAAATATAACTGAACAATTACAAATCTTTTTTGGACTAAAATACTCTTCCATTTTTCTTTATCTTCAATATGTTCTTCCTTAATTCAAACCCGAAATCTGAATTTTTGAGTTCGATTCGAACCCAGATTTAGACAAATATGAGTTCAAAATAAGAGTTTGGACCTATAGAACCATGAAGAACACGATAAAAGGAAATGATAAAAAATTATCATTTTTATGACTATTTAATCACATTTATCAAACATATATAATTAAATAAATAATCATTTAGTCACATAGTAACAATAAGTGACTGTTGAGATGATTTACTTTATAAATATTTGTATTATTCAGCACCTTAGTAACACAACATAGTATAATTGTATTCGTTAGATTTGATAAATGATGAAGAAATCAATTTATAATCACTTCTTTTTAGAAATTGCTTTTTATTGACCATTATATTATTAATTAACCAGAATGTAGAAAACAAACAGCATGCTGTCAAGTTTGGTCCAAACAACCAACCGAACATGAATGACTTTAGAAACTGCAAAAACTATGTTGCTGACTGGAACATCCATCTCTGTCTGGTCACTGCAACTCTCCAACAGGTGCCTCGTTGAGCCACAGAAAATGAATAAATTCATACAGCTTGGCACTGACGCTCACCTGCAAAACCAATTCCATAAATTACTTGAAAAAACAACAAAATAAATGATAATGATAAAATGATGCAAAACCTTGTAAGGTGTTGGGTTCAGCTTCCTCATGTGGTCAGGACGCATTTGCTCAAGCTGCTGGATGCAACGAGCTCTGATATCTTTCAGATATGGCAGTTCCACTCTTGCTTTATCTTCACAAATTTATAAAAAAAAAAGTTGCACCACACCAGCCCCAATCAGATTGTGTCAAGAACATGTAAAAGGAAAGCCATATGAAACTGACCTGAATTCCCGGGCCAATAACAGTTGAGTAGTTCTTCAACACGCTGAGGCACCACATATGCTCTCTTTGATTCGTTAAAAGGGTGACGACAGAGAATTC
This sequence comes from Chamaenerion angustifolium, assembly GCA_946814005.1. Lineage (NCBI taxonomy): Eukaryota > Viridiplantae > Streptophyta > Magnoliopsida > Myrtales > Onagraceae > Chamaenerion > Chamaenerion angustifolium. The sequence continues at coordinate 3,282,011 of OX328281.1, forward strand.
TCTCACCAACCTGCAAATTTGAGACCCACAGATGATTAGAAAACAATGTTCAAAATAATATTGTCAAAACTATTTTTTTTAACCTTAGGAGGTGGTTCGGTTTCACCCGTCATTATATCAACTAGAGGATAGCCTTCTCTTCCAAACAATCTATAACTTCTCTTCTTACAAGGTATAGACACCTACAAAGCAGAAGTAAATAGGAAAAAAAAAGAAGGCAAATACATATATTATATATAACACATTGAAATAAGTACTTAATGTAGTTCATACTTTAGCTGCTTCATGCAAGACCAACCTTTGAGACATCTTCTGAAAGTTTAATTCGAGGCTGGTTATTTATGTCCACGAGCTTAAACACACAACCTAAGGCGGCTTGAGCGTAGCAAGTCACAAGGTATGTCCCGATTCCAAATGCATCGACTTCATGACCCTATAACAATACAGGAAAAAGAGATATACGATAAAAAAAATCCTAACTAGAATTTTCCAGATATTTCAAGAACCATAAATTTAGGATGGACTTGATGGGCTACCTGTTTGTTCAAAGCATCAAGGGTTTCCTCATTGAGATCATTACTAGCGGTAATACCCGTCTTCCCAAAACCCGTAACTCCAAATTCCTTCTCAATGTTGATAAAGAACTTTCGTGCTTCACAGGAGAGATACGCAAGATCACCAGAATCCAATCTAATTCCTGTTGCTTTATACCTGTGAGTGCATTCATTCTCAGCTTACTAAATTTGAAGCCCACATAACAGCAAAGCAGAATTATTTCACAGCAGCAACTTATGGGAAGGTAGCACATTTCAGAAAAAACTATGAACCATGGGAAATATTTGTACCGAGACCACCAGAAGCCCATACATGTCCCACTTTCCCTTCGGGTTTCACTCATCTTCTTAGAGTTTTAGAATATATATATAAAGTGGGAAACATATCGGCCTCTGGTGTATGAAGATAGACAAATATTCACCCAGACAACAGATTTCTTCAATCTAACCAAATAAAAGAAAGCACCGACTTTCCTTCAATCTAGTACTAAAAAATTCCTAGTTTACTAAAATTTTGATTTTTGTTGCTTTTTGTAGTATGGAAGTCCACAGCTTATTATGTAAAAATGACAAAATGACGTTCAAGTTTAGAAATATTATTCCCCAAAATATTTAAACAGTGATGCATCTCTTTGCATACCCTAGATCCTTGAGTGCCAAAGCAACAGCACAGAAGTTTGGAATGCCACTTCTCATAACCTGGAAAGAACAATGATGTCAACAATTCTTCTATTATCAGTCATTGTATTTTATTCATGTTGGTAAGTCGAATCACTTGCATCATATGTGTCCACAAGAGCTAAAAAGTTGTTAGGAAATGCCAAGGCATAGGATATGAAAGCTGCCAGCTCACTTTGATTGGTCTCACCAAAAACACCATGTAATGACCGCTGTAAAGCAAGATAAAATTAATTCAGCACACAACTCATATAATAAATTAAAACCGATATTAAAATTACAAATTGAGTAAGGATTCTACACAATAAATAAAAAAAGGGAAAGAGATGAATGTTAAAATTAGCAACTACTAGTAGCATGTCATTTGAAGAAGAAACAAAATACACAAATTAGAGTCTGAAGCTCGGCAAAACAGGTTTCTCTGTAATACGTATACAACATACCTGAAGTTTAGTCAACCACACGTGCACGAGACTAACAAAATCCTCACATGTAGTCGAGCCATCAGAACTACGAAGTGATTTTTCCACAATTTCGTCATGGCTCTGCAATTTATCAAGGAAACTAATAATGAAGGTTCAGGCTGGAAGTTACATGAAAACAGGGTAATAAGGAAATAAAATAAAGTAAAAATAATTTATCAGTATGTGTTGAACTAACAGATAATGGTGTCGATGCCCGATAAAACAATTACACGAGATTTGAAGATAATCATATCTTATACATTATTCAGGAGACGTTTTATGAACTTACAGCATGACCTACCATATATGAACTGACAAACGCATGAGAATGTGTTCCACGAAGCGGAATCCCAAATAACATTCCAGCAGCACAATTGCTGTCAAGAGAATTTTAGCAATGTTATCACTTAGACATACAAACAAGCACTGCATGGTCAGTCAAAAGTGAAGAAGCTAATATCTTTACTTTTAGGAGAATAAACCCAAACATTTTTTTAACAATAAGGTCACACAGCTAAATCTTGATTCTTCTTGAGCCAAAAAAAAAATAAGGTAAGCTGAACAGTATGCTATATGTTAACTGAGCTATATGTTAACATGACATTTGCTATTAAAAGCTAATGAAAAGAGTAACTCAAAGAGGATTAGATTATTAGTCCTCAAAAATAAGTTACCTTGTTGCGTCAAATCCACCCATGTAGCAGTACTTGGAGGCTGATACTCCACCATCAGGTCCCTATATGTATGAGGTCTCTTTCAGATAAATATACACCAACGCTACAAGATAAATAAATCATGAAAATGGAAGATACATCACCTGGGCACGACGAAGTCCAAACTCTAACAGAAGTTTATTTTTGCCAGCAACAAATCGATGCCTTGCAGCATTTGTAGTTACTAATGAAGCATAGTTGATAAGATTGACAAATGGAGTTTCGAGCAATTGAACAACCTGAAAGGAGAATGGCATCAAGGGAGGGCTAAAATACGCAAATACAAATCACCTTCTATCTAAAGAAGTAAAAGAGTTGAGAGAAAAATATAAAAATGACACTGAAGCAATGATTCACGGAATGAACAAATCTTCACTTACAGCAACAGGTCCTTCAATTCTCATCAGAGGAACCTTTGGAAAAACCACAGATCCTTCTGAAATAGCATAAACTTCGACATCAGAACAGTCAATTCCTCTCAGGTAATCATAGAAGCCATCCTACAATTTTCATGAAAATCACATTAGGAACTAAATATAGAGTTGCTGCACACTCATAATTACAACGTGGAAAATTTTCACATTCCAAAACTCAAAAGAAGCATCAAATCATGAAACTAATATTTTCAACAGATCTATAAAACAAACTTCGTGTTACTGGATTACAGAAAAGCACACTAACAGAATTACCTCACATGAACTAGGCAAGGTCTCCTTGATGAAAGAAATCTCATCCTCTTTTAGTCTGAAATTTGCAATGAACCTTATGCATTCTTCTAAACCAGCAAATACTGTATATTCACCACCGAAGGGGTTCTTCCGAAAGTACAAATCAAACCTGAGGCAAATCGTTTTACATGAAAGGAAGCTTCTCAACTAGCAATCATCAATTCATTCAAAAAAAAGAAGAGGGTAACTTGGACTGCAGAAAATAGATTTTTTTTTTTTTCAAAATAAGAATTAACTACAGATACATGTCTAGATATTCAAAAGCAAGCGAATCTTCCAAGTTGAACATGTTGATGATAGACTAATCCAAAATGCCAGAATACCATCAAAGAAACAGCTGAGTGCTGAATTACTGAATATTAACATGCTTAGTAAAACCGGGTAAAATACTTTTATGTAATGGTCGGAGTAGCAGAAAATATAGCCAGAAAGGAAATTCCTACAGCCTAGGCTATAGCAGACTCCAAAAGGCCAATCCGAACCAAATTCATTATTTTGTGAATAGGAAAGTAGAATCAAAGGAAAAAAAATCTCAAGAATTAAAAAAATTTGGCAGTACTTTCTAAGTTCAGCTTCATCAAAATTCACATTCTAACACGAATATCAGCATTAGACGGCAGCATGCCACATAAAAAGACGGTTAAAAGCATCATCATTATGTGGCAATTGTACGAATACAGTAAAAAAACAAAAACAGAGCAATTGTACGAATGCAATAAAAGCATCCAAAACAGACGGCTTCATCGTCGATTCAAAGATAACTAGAAATGGGGTTCTTAAGGGTGTCAGAAACAAGCTCCTGAGAACTTACACAGCGCGTTCCTGATGCTTCCCGGCCTTCCAATAGGCGTAGGCCATGGTGAACTGGTAAAGATCCGTAAGCAAAGGCGTCACCATCGGGTTCGTTGGCCCGGGGATGCCATGGCTGGGACGGTCCGGCGCCGGACCGTTTGAGTTCACTTTCTTCTCCATGTCAGATTGACTCTCAGTCGCCTTAGGGTATTTCTCCTCGATTCGATTCGACTCAAATCCAATTCAATCTTCTTCTTCTTCGCTGCGGCTTATATGCATGTGCGTGGAGTGTTGTGTAGGAGCCAAACGTAGACGTGACGAGAGGGAGGAAGAAACTAGGAAGGATAGAGAAGAATGGAATTCAAAGGGGACTCCGGACTCGTGCAGGTAGGGGTGTCCATTTCTGATTTGAGTTGTTTAAATTTATAGGAGTTTGACTTTAACGGATCCATGTCTAAATAACTCTTATACGTTTAGACATGATTATTAATCGTGTCAAAACAACTCAGATTTGTGGATATCTGTATAAATACGATTAACTAATCGTGTCTAATCGTGTCGTGCATATCTGTGACACGAATAAAGACACAGTTAACTAATCGTGCCGTGTATAATCGTGACACGTTCAGAAAAATATATAAAATTAATGTTTTCGTGTTAATCGTTTCGTGTTTAATCGTGTAAATTCGTATCAATCATGTCGTTCTTAATCGTGTCGTATCGTGTTGTGTTAATCGTGGCATATCGTGTCGTGTCCATCCGTTATGTTTTTCGATTTTTAATTTCCAAGAAAGTTAATCGTGTCCCGTGTAATTTACTACTTATTGGTGTCGTGTTCGTGTCTGATGTTTTGAGACACGTTTAGAAATTATCCGTTTAAACACGAAACATGTTAAGACACGATACGATTAGACACGATACGACACAATTGCTACCCCACTCGCAGGTTTGAGGAATTCTTGAGGAATAGTGTAGTTTCGCAGTCCCTGGTGTAGCTGATCGTTATCTCTGAGCCACATGCCCTCTTTTTAAGCTTCAATCACTATTTAGTATTTACTAATTTTAGAGTTTCAGCCCTTCTTTATCTTCGACCAAAAAAAAAGTCCTTCTTTATCATTTATTTTTCCAATATTTTAGGAGATCTTAATTTTATCCGTTTCCACCAATTATAATATTGGAAATTTATCATTTTGGAAAAAGGGAAAACAAAATCTGAAAAGTTTAGATGTAATTTGTGAATTTTCACAAATAACAATGTACAAAAATGATAGAATATATTTTTCATGTTACTATTTTATCTATACTTAATTAAATAATATATAATAATTACAACCTTAAACTTAAAGTACGATGAGTAGATATTTTTTCTCTTCAAAAATAGTCTTTAAATAAAAAAAAATGTATATACAAAGTTTTAACTATCCACCATGATGGTTTTGCTATGTTTATTTGTCCTGCAAAAATTATATTTTTCTTTCAAAAATAATTATAAATAAAAAATTGTTTCAAAAAGTAAATATCACGTAAAAAATAGAAAAGTATATATATATACATATATATTAATATTATAATCACGAGGTTTTTATCATTGTCGGTCGATCCTAATTGTATTATATAATTTAACTAAATAAAATTATATTTATTTAATATTAAAATTCTCTTTTTCATTAATTAGTGATTCCTATGGATGTTTAAAATATTTAAAAATAAATTATTTATGCTCCATCGTTTTTAACGTGATCTTTGTTAAAGAGTTTATGGGGTGTTCAAGTTGGTCATGAAACTATGACAATTAATTAACAGCCCAGCAAGGCAGCAAGTCTAAATAATTCTTCGATAATGTCAAATTAATAAAAATATGACAACTGTGATATCCTCATAAACGAACATAATTTAAATCGAATTAAAAATACCATTTTAAGAAATGATTTTAATTTTGAAATTATGGATATGAAATTGAGAAATCAATCCATTTATATATAGGATTAATACCAAAAAAACAAAACTACCTAAAATTTGCTCACTTTATAAAAAGTTACCTAAACTGTAATTTTTTAAAGTTTTACTATTTATACTTTATAATTATGGCAAAAAGTTACCTCTATTTTTGTTTTTATGTTAAATTTAAATTAAAAATAACGTGATAGAATGTGATTTGTCTAAAACCATAAAAAAACAATATTACTTATAAGAAAATATATATATATATATATAAATGGATAAAAATCTAAAAATTTGAAAAGGTAAATATGAGTTGATAATATAATATTTTTATAGAAAATATCAAATATATATTACTTATTTCATGTTCTTAATATACAAATATATTAAAAACTTAAATTTACTCTCTTAAGTTTTTAGATTTCTTTCTATTTTTTACATTTTTTAAAAAGAATATAAGTTTTCATAGTTTAGACTTTAGACGAGTCACGTTATTTTCTAACCAGATTTAATAAAAGATAAATGAAAGTAGTTTTTTTCTCCAGACATATATTTTGGCTAAAAAAAAGCATTACATACAAAAAAGTGGACAAGTTAAATATGGAGTGTTTTTTTAAAATTTTAGTTGACATATATATGCCCTAATATATTATGTCATTGAGTACGTCAGCCAAGGGCGGATCTCCTTGGTGGGTGAGCCCTGAGCCGCCGACATATATCCACCCTGACAGTGGCGCTATCCACCGGGACCGTCCGTGCTGCAAGACCCTTCGACAAGTAAGCCGCCATAGCTGGACTCACTTTTCTTCGCAGCAGGCGTAGCTGCTACGAACCCTAAATCAGCGCAGGATGTTGGAGCCTTGGAGGTGGGCCGTCGCTCGGGATTCCGACGGAATCATTGCAGCTGCCGTGATTGTTAATGGCCGAGTGGCGAAGTCTGCACCTTTCGTTGCACCCTCATGACTGCAAGTTGCCGAACTAAAGGATTTTCCAATGGACCGTTTTTTTTTTGTTTTTTTTTACAAACAGATTCGTATTCCGTATATTACTCACAAAAATTGGGGTAAAAAATGACCCCGAGACAAACCAGTGTCCATCTGTAGAATTTGTAAGAGGGGGGTGGGAGTTGAGATACCTAGTCACGATGACACATCCCCTAAAGCTTGTTTCGCTAATCGGTCCGCACATTGATTCGCGGATCTTGGTACCCAACTCCAAAACAAGTTCCTAAACGAACCTGCCAAAACTAGACTATTTTGAACAATAGTCTCAATCTGCCAAAAATGGGCTATACCAATAGTGTTTTCTATAACGATCTTCGCATCCGATTCTATAACTACCGACTCCCACCTGTTCTCGATTGCAAAACTGACTCCCTTGAAGATAGCCTTTGCCTCTAGCATTTCGACAGAAGTCGCCTTCTCCGCAACGTGGACTCCTCCACGAACGTGTCCTTCATGATCCCGTGCTACTATCCCGATACCACCTTGTTCCGTAAGACAATTCCAAGCGGCATGTTATACGTATACTTTCTGGTAAAACTTTTCGTTATTATAAATATTCTTTGAGACAGAAGTGTGATGGTTAAAGTTTTTTTTGGTTAAATTTCTAGTAAAATTCAAACTCAGCTTAAGCATATATGAGAATTGCAACTCGTCTGATCCATGAGATTTACGTTGTGCGTAAAAAATCAAGCTAGCTTCTCAACAACCACTGTAATGATCAAATTCCCAATACACACTAAGAAGAAGAAGAAAAATACAGATACTTCTGCATTATTTTTCTGAAGCAAAAGCAAACCCTAACCCTAAAATCAATATAAATGACTACTAATTGTCTACGCCCTAGGTAGGTAGCTAGCTACTGTTTGATCTCCTTAGGGGGGTCTAGCCACAGATGTATTGACACTGACAATGGCACGATCCATCAGAGGCTTCCTCGCCGCAGGACGAGTTGAGCAGTAATCCACCATAGGTGGACTCGCACTTTTCTTTGCAGAAGTTATATTGTTGTTGAAACCCTAAATCGGCGACGCAAATCGGAGGTGTGCAGTTGAAGTAGCAGACACACAATGGAGTTCTGACGGACATGTCGCAGATGCCGTCGGCCTTCCCACCTAGGTGCTTGACTCTGCACCTTTCGTTACAGTCCTCCCCCACCAGATTGCCGCAGGCTCCCAGTCCTTCTTGGCAAATACGGCCATCTTCTGCAAACACGCCTGATCATGATCCAGCAATAGATACGTAAGATTGATAGGACATTGCAGTTGGATGATAAGTAGACAAATTGTAAATGTAATAAAGAAAGAAGAAGACAACCTGCGGCGAGTACGAGGAAGATCATGAGAAGAGGGCATCCGTTAAAGAGAGCCATATTTTTCAATTTCAAACTTTAGTTCTCACACTCTCAGTTGGGTGATTCGGGGATAGTATTTACTATTTATAATAGGTACATGAACTATTTAAAGAAAGCTTATATATTTGTTGAAAAGGATTATATATATATATATGTTCAATAATATGTAGTTTCTTAAAATATAGACAGTTGATTCTAATCACAATCTAATATTAAATAATTAAGGAAACAAATTTATATTCACGTATTTTTTATTTGTTAAAATGCAAGCATTTGCAGCCCCAACAGCTTATCCCAATTGATGGAGAGAAGGATGAACGTTAGCTTAATTTAAACAAGAATCTTCACATGACTGAATTCAATTAAACGGCGTCGTACAATACAGGGAAGACAAAATGGTTGCTTCAGGAGATGGCAATGGCCTCCTCCTTACAAAATGGACCATCTCTTTTTCTTGGGCGTCACGTATTGTTAACGTAATGATGATTTTACCTGTTAAACCAAGAATGTCTAGGAAAAAAATCGATTTTTCCTCCTCCAGAGTTAGAGGATAAGCTATGAGGTGCCAGCCCGGAATGCAGTTCAGGCAAGCTTCTTAGCACGGCCATGAGAGGGCCCACCATCGTCCTTCTTAGTTCCAGAAGACTCGGGCTTCCGTGCCCACGCAGGTGCTCGATCAGGCTCGTATCGGTAATCATAGAAAAGCTCTTCTCCTCCCTCTATTCTTTCCTTGGCGAAAATCCCCACCCTGTGATCACCTGCTACCATTATAACCTGCAGAGAATATATATGTGGAATTAATACTGCATGTCAGATTATTATTAGGCCTGGTATGCCACCTCATCATCATGGATTAAATGTACCTTAGCGTAGCAATTAGGAGCGGGAGAATGATTCGCAAATTTTAACTTGTCACCCTTCCGAAATGCATCGAGAACAAACTGCATATATATATACAGAGTAGAAGAAACAAGAAAGGTAAACATCTCTTTACTTTAGGTTGAAAACCTAATAAGATACAACAGAGGTAGGAGATTAGAGCACGTATGTATCTTGCCTGATCATTGAGGTTGAAAAGAAAAGATGAATTTTCGCGGTCATATATCTTTCCACGCTTATCAGCTTCCCGATGAGAAATCAGCTCTCCAGTATATTCACCAAGATACTCGTGCTTGCTGACACTATTCTGAAAGAGATGTAAAATGTAGAAAAGAACTGCAGTGACAAGATGATGGAGAACTGAAATTGAAATGGATGATGTTTACCTTCAAGAAAGCTCCCCAACCCGACACATCAGACCTCCCAAGTAAAACCTACAAAATACACAATTCAGGTCAGATCTAGCTTGGCACGAGGAATTGTGTGGGTTACAGAGAACGGAGGAAAAGTTCTACAAAGTGTGAAATTTAGAGAGTGAAAATTGTTATTTTTTTCCAGGAAAGAAATGATTGAGTGGAATAGTTAACAGCTTCTTGAAATGGAAAAGATTTCATTCATTCTAAGTTTCACATTTTATAGCATTGCCCGAGAAAGGAGATCAATATTTACCCGCTGCTGCTGTTTAAGAAGTAGTTTCATGTTCCTACATTCATAGTTATCACCCCTTTGGTTTGGAACACCGAGACTTCCATCACCACAACTGCATCACCAAACATATATTTTCTTAGCAAACTGCTATCAATAAGTTCAAAACGAATGGTCGGATTTTTTTAACTTTTCAAATATAAACGGGACTTCATGTATTTTTGTAGAGTTCTGTTCAAATACAATGAGATTAAGACAAGAAGTAGAATACTAAAAACTAACCTGACCCAACAATTCCGACAAACATCTGGATCACATTCCCTGTCAGCTGCAAAGCATGGGCATTGGCGGCTCCGACATTGACTTTTAGCACAATGGCATCCTCTAAATCTGTTCTTGCAACTTTTTGGACATCTACATAAAAAATCATAGAAGCAATACGATATCAGATAAGGCCGGAGGAAAACTATAAGCATAAATTCAACTACTTGAATCTATCAGCAGATTTTCAATTTGTTTCCTTCTAATTGAAAGTAATTCGACCTTTGGAGGAAGAAATGATGACAAGATGAGATTGAGAGCTCTATGGTTAATTACAAAGATTAAAGACATACTCAACAGCCTATGTACTTCCTTCCTCTTTTTGTAAATTTTGTGGTGCGTATTAATGATATTATCTAACCTTACCAATAAAATAAGAACTCACCCGCAGTACTTCTCACAACAGGTGCCATTTAATAGGCAAGAACACTGCTTTGTACAAGCAGTTTGGCAGTTGCATGGATTAAACTGCCGACAAGGTTGATCTTTTCTCTCGGTTATCCTTTTTCTGATTGAGTGGTAAGCAGCAGATTTCCAGGTGTATTTCAACCTACGAACTCTACCTCTCCTCCTTAGAAACCGTGACCTTCTTCTTGCCCCATTGTTTCCCTAATTTCATCTTATCGTCAGTCCCAGTGAGCAGTAAAGAGAGAAACGGAAACCTAGGCAAGATGAAAAAACGGGAGGATATGTACCATTCCAGCAGCATCAAGTTTGGAAAAGCTTTCACCATTCGCATCATTGCCTTGATAGGCAAGCTTATTTTCAGAAAATTTAATGTACTGGTAAATCTCTTGACATGTCTTCAAACCATTTAAAAGATTCCTAGCCATTAGACAACTGCAACGAAAAAAAAGAAGAAATAAATGGTAAGCAGAGACTTCCAAGAAAAGTAAATTAAAGTTCAGAAGGATCACATAATCTTAGTTAATACACTGATTAGGTCCTCATTCAAGGCCACTGAAAAATGTCGCTTGACATGTATTAAAAATCATAGAGATCACCACATTCTATAGAAGACTGGTATTCTCTGTTTAACCTTGTTAGGATATTAATTTAACCACATTCTATAGACCAAGATCTATTTATGCATACTGTAACATTGCTCATCTTAAGTTTATATCACAACAAAGGCACTAAGAGAAATAATATAGGTATGAGAGGGGGTGGGGAGTCAATAGAGTTAAACATCTCCACTGACCTGTTTCTGCCAAATATCTCCATTCCTTTTTCGTAGAGGCCTTTCTCAAGAGCTTTCCACGACTTGTCCTCACTAGATTCTTGTTTACTTTTGATCTCATCCACACATTCTTCTCTTCTCAAAGAATCATTACTAGATTGATCAGTAATAGTTTCATTTCTTTGACCATCAGGAACTTCAGTTTGCATATTACTCTCTTCAACTATTTCTTCCTTCTTTGTAGACCTGCCAGTTGGGGATTTCACGTTCTTTTGTGAAGATGAACTAGCATCTTCATTCTCCTTCTGAGAATTAGACCTAAGTTTCATGTCGTTCTGGAGGCTTCCACTAGCAATGGAATCAGAGTCAGAAACTGGCATCTTTTTCTGCCTTTTCTGCATGCTAGCTAAAACACGCTCAGCTACTCTCTTACTGTTCCTCTTGTTTACATTTTTTGCAGCAAGTTTAGGCTGAGATGGTGACTCTGTTTGCACATCAATGTCCTGCACCTGCTTAGGTCCGATCTCTGAATCGCTGCTTCCTGAAATATTTTTTGCATTTGATGATGCACTTTCACTTTGAGCAGATTTAAGCCGCATCCTGGTGGATGAACCAGAAATTTTCTTCTTTGATACTCCATTCACCTTCAAACCATTCGCTGAAGGAATAGTTTTTTCTTCGATAGTAACCTAATGGAAGAACGATACAACAAGCATGTGTTCGGTCAACTAAGAACATAAACAGAAATCATTCTCATAACACTAAACACATACCAAGCGATAACAGTGAGGGCCACAAGGTACATTTTCTTGATCCGGATGGCTCCATGCTAGTTGTTTCTCAGCCTAAGTTCAACAATTGAATGAATGGATGTTACACATGATATCCATAAATGATAGATATATTTGTAGCAGTTCACTACTTACAGGAAAGACAAGATCCTGAGAGCATCCATGTAATCTGCAATCAAATACCTGCATATTGAAAAAAGGGAAAAACACTGAACTTCCCAACACACAAGACAAACTAGGCAGACAGTAAACAGAATAAAGAACATGAGCTTACAAGACAGCGACGGCAAAATAGATTGTCGAAAGAATCTAGAGCAGCATCTAAATCCTTATCTATAAAAGGGTTGACAATCTGAGATATTTCTTCAGTATCAATAATCTTGGTGTCTTCTTTAGCCTCTGCATCCTTACTGAGAATTTCATATCTTGCCTGTATAAGACGTTTGATGGTGTTTCATATCTCTGTAAAGTCAGCAAAGAAAATGGGAAGCAACTGGAACAAAGTTTAGGCTAGGACCGGTACTTATAGGAATATAAGCAGGAAATTCAAGAGAGAGAAATGCTTGCCCCTTTATGTACATACCTTCAGCTCAGAAGAACTTCTAGATAAGCAACTAGCCAAAGCATCAAGGACAGGATCAGATAAGCCAAGTTCCTTGACGGTCATTCTGGCAAAATCAGAGAAGATAACCACATCTTAGCCATAAAGACCTAGTTCTTCCAAGGTATATCAAGGCTTCCTACCAATTTCTAAGAGACAATTACAAAACATTAGGTAAATTTAATGGAAGCATCTAAACAGACTGAGATTTGCAAATGCCTACGTGCAAGATATGCAGTCGAGAGGAAACTGTGGAAAAACAAAAGTACCAAATTGAAACAATACTTAAACAAATCAACTGCAGCAAGACCTAGTTCTTCCCTAAACCATAAAGACCTAGCTCTTTCGAGATATATCAAGTCTTCCTACAAATTTCTAAGAGATAATGACAAAACATTAGGTAAATGTAAGGGAAGCATCTAAACAGCCGCATACAACATTTACAGCTTCCAACACTATTTCTGGAGATTTGCAAATGCCTACGTGCAAGCAATGCAGTCGAGAAGCAACTGTGGAAAAACAAAAGTAAAAAACTGAAATAATACCTTAACAAATCAATTGCAGGCAACAACCGTTCTCGTGAGAGATTACTACCCCCAAGACACACTTTTCACAGAGATTTGTTTTTATCAATCATTTACACTGAAATCACATCAGAGAGAATAGTTATACCAACCGTAGAATATAATCTTCAGCTTCCACAAAATCTCTCTTTTCTTCTTCATCATCAATAGCTTCCTCTTCGCTGTCACTGCAAATAAGTGCTTCCCCACCATTCTGATCATAATAAATTCTTCTTCGGCCTAAAACTGACTGATCTTCAGTCATTCGCTGGTTTCTGCACAAGTATCATTAAATGAACTACTATACATCAAGTTAAATAGAATAATCAAATCAATACTATCGATTGTATTTAAGACATATTACCATTATAGACCAGCTTGTTCTAGAAGAATTTCGAAATGTAATTATTTTGATGCGAACTAAAGATGACATCAAGCAGTTGTACAATCAGGTTGCTTATGGCACAGATGTTCATAAACACCGAATTTCAAAAACTTAACAAAAATAAAATATATTTTTTCATCATCGTACTCTTCAAACTCATGACAATTTTTTTGGTATATTTTAGATCATATCAGTAAGTATATAAACTACTCCACAAACTCACTTCAGATTACTAGAACAAGCACAAAAGTCAATGAAGGGTTACCCAGTAGTTGAAAATGTCCCCTAGCTAGTAGAGATTTAGGTCCAGCAATCCCTTCCCCACTTCTGTTAGTAAATAAAGAACCAAGCATATAAAAATGGACCTAAATATAATGTTAAAAGAACTATTACCAGTGTTGCAGGGAAGGTTACATAAATGTTTAAACCTATTTGTGCAGAAAACTTAGATCAAAGTAATGAAAGGCAAAGTAAATAGCCAGTGTCAAAAAATCTCAACTAACCTATCCAAAAATATCCATGTAGTATAAGGGGGCAATCTCTTCACTTCTGGGAGCTTAATTGGGCGAACAGAATTCTTCACAGGAATACTAGATCCTAGAAGTACTGCTGTTGAAACATGGCTGACCTCGTGGTTGCCATTGCTGTCTTTATCTACATTGCTTGCATCTATACCGCTATGCATACCAAGAGCATCGGCTTGCCTCCTTGTCAGTAGATCTACACTATTGTTGGTTATATTATCACCACTCTGAATGTTTCTTCTCTGCTGTGACAAACTATATACATGGTTTGTAACACCGGACAACTTAGATCTATTTTCTTCAATTCTTTTCTGTACACGCGTTATGAAAAGGAACCAATGCACAATGTTAATGATGCTATAACAACATAATTTCATAAATGACATAAGACCTTACAACAGAAATACCTTAACATAAATACATCGGTTAGCAGCAGCTTGCTCTTTAAAAGAATCAATAGCTGATGATATATCTTTGTCAATGGTGGGTTTTTCATCTGCTCCATTTGCCTGTATGTAGCCAAGAGGTAAGCATGATATGCTGCCACCATGATCTAAAACTCGTAAAAAGAAGAAAAAAAATGTATCTAACTAGATAAGAAAAGGAAAACTTTGAGAAAGTGAATGAACCACCATGCCTTAGAAAGAAGATGGGATGAGCATGAAAGAGTGGTTCTGGTCAATATTACATTTGTGTGTATTAATCAGTTCCAACTCATGGTAATGTGAATATATCAGCAAAAATATCAGAGTGAATGGTTAATAAAAGCCCACGATACTCTGAAAATGTGAACATGAGAGTTTCGACTTGGTCAGCTGTGCTAGTACCTTCTGACAAGTTCTATACACACATCCTATTACTTAACTCAAAGAAGTGATACTTTCAGATCCTAAATAACCTATTCGTTCAACTTAGCATATATCAAATTTCATGAACGCTAGCTGCAGTGACTGCAAGTTGCATCGTAAGCATTACTGCCTGTCTAATCATGCAAACTGCAGTGTTACTAAGATGATTTCAGCATTTGAATCTTCCCCTCTTCCAGAAGTGTTATATTCTATATCCACGACAAAATAATACAATTTTCGCTCAAGTTCGATTACGTTTGCCAAAAGTTTACTTGATAGTACTTTCAAAAGAACATACACTTACTATAATTTTTTAATCTTTACATATGTTGCAGCATATATTTCACAAAGTTGAAGAAAACCCATACTAGTTTGCAGTACACATACTATATACCTCCAAAACGAAGTTAGTCCTCAATGTAGCTTTTCTTTCAGGTCTAACAAGATTCCCAACAGTGAAAACGAACACTTCAGTGTACTTCTAACGATGATTAGCATGGAGTTAAGCACAAAAATCCTTCGACTAAAGCATAAACAAGTTGAGACAGCTCATTACAATGTAGCAATTCATTTACTCTTAAAATGCCTACATTCTTCAGAACCATTACATCGGGGCTAAAAATCAACTTTTTGGCTGGTACAACACGAAAAGAAGCTTACAGACAACCATAACATAGCTTGATTCTAAATGAAAATAGGAACATATACTAAAACATCAATAACAATCACATCAAGGTAGGAAAAGATGTCCATTAGCAAACGCAATGCTTCATGCATTAAGCTGAGACAGCAAATGAGAGTAGGATACCGGAGTGTCCTGGGGTAGCTCCGATCTGTTAGCAGAACCCGAAGGCGAGGCGGCCTTCGACGCCATTGGCTACGGCGGAGCTGGCTGGATCCGATTGAGATGCAAGGATCCAGATCAGGATCCGATTCATGCGAAGGATGAGGGTGGTTGACGAGTTGGCAGGAATCGGAATCAGTTTGGGGTGAAATTGGCGGGTTCAGGTTGTGCTTGAAACCCTTATATGTAGATATCATCCTTGTGTTCTTCATTTGGTGGGCGCGGCGATTATTATTTATTTTTCCATGAACAATAATTGATTTCGCAATTCTAAACTGAATACGTACTAAACTAACTAAAAATAGTTAAGTGTTTTAACTTTTTTGGATCCTTTTTTGAAAAAAAAAATTACAAAATAGTTAACACCCACAGTTTTTTTCTTTCTTTTTTTAATAATTAAGATTTAAGAGTCTTATTTTCAATTATATATCTATTTACATTTTCCTATCATATAATTATTTTTATTGTTAAAAATAAATCGTCATTTTCAAGGTGGTGTCCTGTTGCATTTGAGAATCACATTAACTTATGAATTGAATTTTATTTAATATTATATTTTTTAATTCATATATTTGGAAATTCTGCTTAGTTTTTTTTTCTTTTTGTAATTTGCTTTATTTTCATTTTCTGGGAATAAAAGGAATGTCGTTATGGATTGGTGAGAGAGAATTGGGGGGAAAGAATACGTGGCAGTGGCTTTTGAATCGATACTCTTTGCCCTTTGGGACTTGGAGTATTGACCCAAAAGAGTTAGGTACCTTGACTCTTTCTTTTAAGGACTAGCGACTTAAATTTTAAAAAATGGCACTAATAATATGGAGAGATGTGAATGGTGGGGGCGGATTGTTTTTTTTGTTTGTTGTTTTTACAAAAGCGGATTGGATTCACTCAATATATATAATGTATTTTTTCTTAATAAAAATATTATGAATTAATATGTAATAAAATTAAAGAATTAATTTTATACATATTACATATTAATTCATAATATTTTTATTAAGGTAAAATAATTCATATATATTTATAAAATTACATAAATATTAATGGTAGATTTAATCTACGGATTGACACTATATACCATGTTCCGCCCCGCTTTGCGGTGGTAGTTATACTCTTACCAAACATGCACCATAACTTGCAAGTCATAATTTCACAAGTTAAATTTTGATTGTGCACCACCACCCGTCTAACACTCCTAATAATACGTTATGACTTATGTGAATTTTTTTCACTAAATGCATGTTTTTACATTTGTTTAGGAGAGTTAGATAATAATATTTTAGAGGCATATAGGTCTCTCTCCTACAGGGGTGGTAAATTGTATGTACGTGTATGTTATCGTGTGTATTAATATGTGTATCGTGTGACACTTACCAAATACGAGCACGCACGATAAGTTTATCGTGTCATGTTTCACAATACGAACATTACACACAATTTTTCGTGCGTGTTTATGTCGTGTTATCGTGTTGTATTAAATTAGACAATTATATATTCACACGATGTTTTACGCTCCGTAACTCTGCCTCAGCTAGGCTTAGTCAAAAGAGCATAGCAAATAAAACCATTAGTAGCATACCAAAAATGAGTTCCTTGATTTATAAGAAAATATCAATATAATAAATTGCTCATAGTAAGAATCACCAATTCTAACATCGTCAACAAGCCTAGCAATTTGAAATCGAGAGCATGGAAACATTAAAATTAAAATGATTTTCATTGTGCATATGGATAATGAGATTATTATTAGAAGTGTTAATTCATGTCAACTTTGGATTGTGTCGGAGATGAGATATGTCAAAACATGCTTAACCTAAATTCGACTCATGATTATTGATAAGTCAATTTTCAAGAGTCAAGCACAACCTGCAAATCCACGTTAACCTGCATGACTAGCAAGTTTGTGTCCAACTCAATTTTGTGGGTCAATCCATTAATCCTTGCGAACTGTAGACCCATAAACTCATATGACATATTGACTCATGCGATCCATTAACTCCATGTGAACCACAACCCATGGATTTTCATAAAATATATTTATTGTACAAATACGTGGGTCGAGAGTTACGATACAGTCTATTTTTCATACAAGTTGAATTGGTCATGTCAAAATGACCTAAGGGTCAAAAATATCAACTCAAACACAACACTGGATCACCCACATAGGAGTGACAAATCGTGTGTGTTATCGTGTGTATCAATACATTTATCGTGTGACCCTTACCAAACACGAACACACACGATAAGTATATCGTGTCATGTTACTCAACATGAGCACGACACACAATTGTTTTTGTGTGTGTTCATGTCGTGTTATTGTGTTGCCTTAACTTTAGTCAATTATATTTTATAAGAAAATATCAAAATAACGAATTGTACATAGTAAAAATTATCAATTCAAACATCAGATTTCACGAGTCTTTAATAATTGACAAACTTTAAAAATTAAATATCTAAGTAGATTTTTATAATCTACTAAATAAGACTTGTTTAGAAAATTATTAAAAAATAATTTTTCACAAGTCCAAATTTATAAATGACAAAAACATGTTCAATTTTATTGTGTTATCATGTGTATCGTGTTTTGATACCTAAACACGAACATGACACGAAAATATTTTTGTGTTATCGTGTTATCATTCTGTCATATATTTTCACGAACACGTTTTTTTTTGTTCGTGTCCGAGTCATGTTATCGTGTTTCGTATAAAATTGTAAGCGCTCCACCCACATGTTGAGTAAAAGATTAACATCCCTACGCACAAGGCATATTCAGTCATTAGAGTGTCAAAAATTTATGCAGTTTATGAACATCCAGCAAGCTCATTAATACGACAGTATGCATACAATACCAAACTCATTAAAGCACATTTATTAGAAATTTGACCACTTTGTAGAAATAATCATTCCTTCTTAGAAAATAAAACTATATTATCATTATGCATAATTGAATTTTTTTCACTATATATTGCAATTCATTTTACTATTTGTTTCTAACCAATCCTGCTGGGAATTAATATTGATATGTAGGGGTGATAAAAAAAGACTGTAGGACCGAATTCCCGACAAGACCGGTCCGAGACCGGCCCGACTAGGACCGAGACCAAGCGGGTGAGTTTTTTTCTTCAAAGTCGGGCTCGGTCTCGGTCTCGGGCTTTTTTCCCGAAAGCTCGTTTAGGCCCGGCCCAGCCCGAAGTTAGTGAAACCCTAAAATTTAAAACATTCAGTCTTCACTCTTCATTAGGTAACGCCGCTTCAGCCTTCATTCATTTCAGACATTCATTTCAGACTTTCAGTTTCAGACTTTCAGCTCCAGCCTCCACCGCTCCTCTCCTTCCAATCCAGTCGCCACGCAACTAGTAGAGCTACTTGCAACTATTGTGGAAAAGATTTTGCTTATAGTAGTGCTCAAGGAACTAGTGGTTTGCACCACCATATTGAAAGATGCAAACTTAATCCACATAGAGTCCAAGATAAAAAGCAAAAGACTCTTTCATTTACCTCTGCTGCTAGTAGTGAAGCGTCATGGAAGTTTGATAATGAAGTAGCACGTAAAGAACTAGCGAAGATGATAATTGAGATTGAAAAACCATTCAACTTAGTTGAGAAGGAGGGTTTCAAAAGGTTTGTAAGATCCTTGAACCCAAAAGTTGTATTGCCTGGACGTCTAACTGTTGCACGGGATTGTATTAGTTTGTACAATGAAGAGAAATTGAAGCTGACACAGTATTTTCTTGTGTCACAAGAAAATACTATATCAATGATATGTACTTAACATTTTTATGTGACAATGTTGACAATAAATTAAAAGCTATATATGAGGGGGGAAATTGTTTAAAAACGTTAGATATTCAAATCCTGACTGCAGTCGTATTATATAGCTCATGATTAAAGTTAATTAAATTATATAAAAATTATTTACTTTTTAATATTGATTTCTAAACGATAAAACAAAAGGACACAAAAATCTTTAAATCATGGATATTGATTAGAAAGGAACTTGTTAAAACAATGGAAACCAAAACCTTTATTAAGTAGAATTATATCATTTTGAAGTGAAACAAAATGTGGCAATTATATTTTGGCTGAAATAAGTTAACAAAATTATTATTATAAATAAAAATTTAGAGTTGTAACACTATAAAATTACTCACATTTGACTTGATTCAGGAAAATAAAAATAATAATTTGGGATATTGGCAGAATTTTGGATGGAAACAATGAATTGTGGCGTAAAATAGTATTCACGTGCCTAAAAACTAAATATTATTAGAAATAGATATATACTTAAATTACGATTCTAACCCCGCAGAAATTTGACTCTCTAATTAAGTTGAGATATCAATATTTGCTTTGACTAAAATGTATAATTATATTTAAACTCAATGTTGCGCTTTTAAGCTTATAAGTTATAACTCAATCATAAGTTAAATACAATTAAATTACGATATTAACACTATAAATCCATTGAATTTCGAGTTATTTTCTAATAAAACTTAATAAAATAAAATAAAAACTTAATTCAAATAGAAATTTACTCAAAAAAATGATATTGATTGAATTATAACATTAATTATGCAAACAAAGTTAAATTTTTCAACCAAAGTAAACATTTATATCTCAAATTTAAGCGACGCACATTGTCAATCTAAAAATCTAAATTTTAATAATTTTATATTATTTGTGGTAGGATTGAAAAAAGTGATTATATTTTTTTATTTAATGAATGTAAGGCTAAAAAATAAAAAAATTTAGAGCGCTCTAAAGCAGCCACGGTACTTAGAGTGAATTGTTCCGGGTATCCTGTAAATTTAGGGGTTTTCGGAACCTATCTAGTATGTAACAGAGTATTTAAATTTGGAACCGGAACATACCCTGTTAGGAACCTGTTTCTTTTTTTTTTCAAAAAAATATTGTTTCAGTTCGGTTATGTTCGGTTCCTGTTATTGAAGATGATACATTCTTCAATATTATCATTTCATTCACATTTACACAAATCTAATCAGAGATCACAACATTTATTACAATCATCAACATTTGCGCATGAAGGCTATTCAGAGTGCTCTCGTTCTATTTCTTTAATTTTTTTTATAATAAATATATAGAACCGGAACCGAATTAATTGGTTATTTGATTATTTTTTCCCGGAACCTACCCTATTTTTAAAACTAATACCTTAAACCTAGGCTTGTCCAAATGAACCCGTTCAGCCAAGATGGTCTGGTCTGGAACTTGTTTGGTTCGAACCGGTTCGGTCGAACTAGTTCCAAAACTAGACCAGTGTTTTTAGCATTCAAATAGAACAGTTCAAAATAGTACCAAAAATCCAGTTTGAATCGGTTCGACTCGACTTATTTTTTTATACTGGTTTATACTTAAATTTAAATCAAACCACTTTAAACCTATATCATTTTAGAACCGGTTTGAAGCAAAATCAACTAAACCGGTCTGAAATTAAACCAAACCTAGAGATGTCTTCAATAAACCAAACCTAGAGATATATTGGACTCTCTTATGTTGATGTTGGACAAGATTTTAGTCGGTTGTGGAACAGATTTTCAATCGGTTCAGTGTGTTTTTCAGTCGATTCAGTGTATTTTTCAGTCGGCTTAGTGTTTTTTCAGCCGGTTCAGTGTTTTTCAGTTAGTTCGGTATTTTTTCAGACGGTTCAGTGTGTTGGACAGGATTTTCAGCCGGTTTAGCTTCGGTTTGAACCAGATTATTTTCAAACCAAAATTGTTATTAAAAAAAACAGACCAGAACAGTTTGAACCGATTCTGAATCGGTTCGAACCAGGTCAGTTTTTTTTCCTTAAACCAGACCAGTTTTTTTAGAACCAGAAAAATATTTTTTTTTCAAACCAGACCAGTTCAGTTCAGAACCGGTTCAACCTCGAACCGATTCATGAACAAGCCTACCTAAACTTACCCAAAGTGTCAGTTCCGAATAGGTTCCGGGTCCAAATGGGTAGTTTGCTCATTCCTAGCTGTGCTTACTGCTCATAGTTTTTAAATATATTTTTTTCTGTAAATGATTATGAAAAATTACTTCTTAGCATTATAAACCTCTATCGAAAATAGAACATATTAGCAAAATGCGCCTTTCACGGTTTCACCAACTGCAGGCAGGCAGGCGGTGGAGTGCTGTGCAGATGCTCACGCGCCGCCGCTCTTTCCACTTTGCTGAGCTGATGACGCTTTGGCGTATCTCGGCTTCTTTGCCACTTCTCCGCTACTCCATCTATTCCATGTGTATGTTGTTGTGGTACATTTTTATATTTTTCGCATAAAACAGGGAAAAAAAAACTATATTTCTCTTGTTACCTCACCTGGCGTGAAAGTCAAAGTGACGACTCATCCAATCAATCTGATCTTCTCCTTCCATGAATCGCAGACTCTCACAGATCCATCTGACTCGGCTCCGGGCACACCCTCAACCGTCGAGAGAGAATCCCTAAAAATGGAATCGTCCCACCTCCTCTCGGATCGGGTCCTGGTCAACGGCACCGAAACGAGGCTGACTTTGTCTGCCAACGGCGCGCTCACTTGGATTGCTCCAGAGGGCCGTCAACTCCGCCTGATGATCGAGAAAGACGTGCTGGGGTTCGATTTGGAAGGCTCGACGTTAAGGGTCAGGGCAATCGTTGATACGGAGGTTGCCTGCTGCGTTGTTGGTGGCACGGGAGGAAGCTTAATTAAGAAGGATTTGGTGTTCGAGCCTTTGTCAGATGAGTCGCGGAGCCTGTGGTGCCAGAAGCTTCAAGGATACTTGGGCTCTCTTGGTTTGTGATTCTTCTTTTCAAAGCTAGTTTTTTTTAGCCAAATTTTCAAAGCTAGTTGGATAATTCTACATATCTATCAAGTAGCTCCCTCCAAGTTGGGTTGGGTTGTTGGTACCATCCACATCCAGTCTCATATTCTTATCACCTTCTTGTGCATTTTACAGGTCGTCCTAAGAGGCTTTTAATTTTCTTGAACCCTTTTGGAGGGAAAGGATCAGCTGCTAAAACTTTTAGCAATGACGTAAAGCCACTTCTTCTAAATGCCGGCATCCAGTTTAAAGTACAAGGTTGGTTTGATCTCCTTGTGTAAATTAGCGCCTCATACTTGCTTGAAGATGTTTCTTATCCTGTGTAAACAGAAACTCAATATCGCTTGCATGCAAAGGAAGTTGCTCGCTCCATGGACTTATCAGATTATGATGGCATTGTCTGTGTAAGCGGTGATGGAATTTTGGTTGAGGTCAGTTGATGTACAATGTGCAATGGCCTCTCTGTTTATCTAAATTTGCTGCTGTTTCCTTTTTTTTTCAAATTGATTATATATCAAACATAACTGTAGGAGTAGTTTAGGTAACTTCTAGAAATTGATCCTAGATGATGCTTTCTGTTTCTGTTTTGAGTTTACTTCACATTTCTCTTAGGTAGTAAATGGATTGCTTGAAAGAGACGATTGGGAAGATGCAATGAAGATTCCTCTAGGCATGGTTCCTGCAGGTTCGTTCTTCATCTGGGTTATTTGTATTCAATAATCACCCCTAGTAAATATAGAACCACCACTGTCATGAAGGATTAGTCCTAGCCCTGGAGTCGGGACTCTTGATGAGCTCTATAGCAACGGAAGCTGAATCTAAGAGTCTTGACTTGCCAACCAAATGTTAGCATTAGTGATTCTTCCAGCTTACTAGCTTGACCTCAAGTATGGTATGTGATGTTTAATTATTTAATAACAAAACAGAACAGTATATATGCTATGCATAGATAATTTCTCTGGTTTGGTTGAGTGATATTCCCTTGTCATTGTGGATTTCCTTTTCCTCCATTATAGAGTTTAGATCTTCATTAATCTGAATAATTCTGGACTTGATTTTGCATAAGTGACACCCTTATGCAGGTACCGGAAATGGCATGGTGAAGTCCCTTCTAGATTCAGTCGGGCAACCTTGCACAGCAGCTTATGCTACCCTTGCCATTATTCGAGGTTGTATATATCATATTCCCAGCTATGTTAAGCGATCTAAATTATTTAGCCTGGCAAAATATAATTACACTCTCCTCTAAAATGCTTAGTCCTCTCTGATTGATAGCAGGTCACAAACGGTCCCTCGATGTAGCAACCGTCTCTCAAGGGGAAAAAAAGTTTTTCAGTGTTTTAATGCTTGCATGGGGTATGAAGCTAACTTAGATCGTATCATAGATGGCATAAGTATATATTGAGCTCTAAATATACGTGTTGTTTGTTTCAGGTCTCATTGCAGACATTGACATTGAATCTGAGAAATACAGGTGGATGGGAAGTACTCGACTGGATTTTTACGTATGATCTTAATTAAGTACCCTTTACTGATTCATTCTTTCCTCGATTTCCATATGAAAACATTGTTTTTTTCTCTCTCTAGGCACTTCAACGAATTGTGCGCCTGAGGCGGTATAATGGACGCATTTCCTTTGTCCCTGCACCTGGATATGAAACTCAAGGAGAACCTACTAATTATAGAGGTGATGGTGCTATTAAACGCGATGAAGAACATATATTAAAGTTTCGGGGTTATCAGGGTCCGGCTATAAACCTAGAAGAATTAAGCTGGAGATCAATTAACGGACCATTTATCTCGATCTGGCTTCACAATGTTCCATGGGGTGGTGAAAGTACTCTGGCTGCTCCAGATGCTAAGGTCTGGATCTTCATACTATTACTACTACTCAGTATATGCTTTTCAAGACAAAATAAATAGGGTTAAATACCAAGTAGCTACCTGAACTTTGGACGTTTTGCAATGAGTTACCCGAACTTTGAAAATTCAAAACGGGCTACCTCAACTTTGAAGAAGGTGCAAATAGCTACCTCTGTCCAATTTCTGACGAATTTCCAACGACTTTTCGATGACTTTCCAACGACTTTCTGACAACTTTCCGACGACAGTTGACGGAAAATTGGACGGAGGTAGCTATTTGCATCTTCTTCAAAGTTGAGGTAATCCATTTTGAATTTTTAAAGTTCGGGTAGCTAAATGCAAAACGTCCAAAGTTCAGGTAGCTACTTGATATTTAACCCAAATAAAAATGACAAATCATTATTGACAAACATGTTTTTTTTTTCTTAAAAAAACAAACTTTGGTCTCTGTCTCTATAATGTGCAGTTTTCAGATGGTTACATAGATTTGATTGCTATTCGGGATTGCCCGAAAATGTCCTTGCTTTCACTTCTGACTGAGTTGGACAAGGGAGGTCATGTTAAGTCTCCTTTGGTTATGTATCTTAAGGTAGAGAGATTGCCATTGCATTCCACCATTGTCATTTGATATTAACACCTTTACTAATCCAAAGAATCTGGGTTTCCATAACTGAACAGGTTAAAGCATTCATCTTAGAGCCGGGCACTCGCAGTGGTGACCCAAGAAGAGAAGGCATCATCGACGTAGATGGTGAGGTTTTAGCTAGAGGGAAGGGGACATACAGGTGTGAAGAGAAAACCTTAATGTCTTATGGCAGACTTCAGATAACAATGGATCAAGGTTTGGCTACATTGTTCACTCCTGTTTAGGGTTTGTAATGGCAAACTAATCACTTACCTGGATCTGTATAGTACCTGGATGTTGAACTTATAATGGTATTCATCGTTACTTCAATAAGTAAAGGATCGAGTCGAGGCAGGGGTGATAATTCATGTGTATTGTGTCTAATTATGTCGTATCATTAATCGTGTCGTGTATAAACAGGTGTCGTGTGTAAATAGATAGGTTTATAAATATGTGTCGTGTTTAAATAGATAAGTCTTAAACAAATTACACACAAAACACACATTAAGACACAATTAATCTTTTGAAGAAAAAAAATCATACATGAAAGAATTAACATGATATAAAATTCACAAATGTTATAATGTAATTTCACAATTAAATTTTATAATTAATAAGTGATTAAAAAATAAGTACAAAAATAAATATAAATATTAGATAAATATACTTAATTGTGTTTAGTCGTGTTTAACTGTGTATTTGCAGATCATATGCGTTTAGACACGGTCATTAATCATGTTTAAACGGATAAGAATTGTTTAGATTTATAGTGTATTTAATGCAAAGCATTATTGTATAAAATGCAGATCGTTACAAATCATTTACCGTTTCGTGTAAGAAATTGCCAACCCTTAAACCTGAACTAATAACAGTTCACGACATCGAACTGATTGGATTCCGTCTTTGTCGGAAACGCATCACCCTCTACATAGTTTGAGGTGTCTTGCTGCTTTCTTTTCTCTTCTTCCACAGGAGCTTCCTCCACAAACTCGAGTTTTTCCAACTCTTAACTGGAACAATGGCCAATGACCCGACTGGTGACTTCCCCGTCTTCAGGACTTTTGCCATGTTCATGTTTTCTTGTATCTCAAGCAACCCATTAGAACCCGGGGCAGGTTCAGGGTCACCCTTCAATGGCTGCTTCCCATTCACAGTCTTAGACTTTGCATTGTCTTCTGCAAGCATCTGATCTAGAAGGGATGCCCTTTGGCTCGGACCTGGGGTGACAGTGCTGGGGACAACTTTGTCGAATAGGGCAGCTTCTTTTGGTGAAGCTAATGCTTTCAATTGCTTGCCGAGGTTGAGGATGGTCTCTTGGCACTCTGCTAATTTTTCAGAAGCTGCAGTTATTTCCCAATCCTGCACATATTTTTTTGGGTTAATTACTTAATTGGTTACACATGTTTGACCATTGTTCAGAATAGTTACACATGTTTCAAAATGTGATTAATTGATTTTGCTATGTGACTAATTGATTTTTCTACTGTTCGTCATCAGAAATCATTGTTAATCACTATTCTAACATATGAAATGACAATATTACCCTTCTTTAATTGGTTTATTAACCCTAAACCCTATTAACAGGAAACTCATAAGAACACAAGAAGCCACCACATGAAGAACGAAGAACACCAGGAAGCCATGGAGGTTTAGTTAAACAGGGGTCACGTGTTTAAGTCATCTATAATTACAGGAAGCCATGTAATTCTTTCATCAAATTGCAGATTCAAGTCATCTATATTTAAGTTTAGATTATCTCAACATGAATTTACTTACAGTTTGAGGTTTATGTTCCTGAGGGAAATCAGAACTCGGGATCTCGCTCTTTTTGACACTGAAAACCCCCATAAATACAACAAAAGTTAGTTGATTAAATCAAATTCAACGATGCTTGTTATCCAAGAAAAGTTTTTTACCTTTCTAGTTGGAGCTGCAGTTCGAAGCACGTGTTCTCGAGTTCTTCATACACACTACTTTTATTCTCGAGCTCTGTTTCCATGAACGATAAGTTCTCCCGAGCTTCATTCGCTTCTGCTTTGACTAATGAGAGCTCCCT
The DNA here is from genome assembly GCA_946814005.1 of Chamaenerion angustifolium. Lineage (NCBI taxonomy): Eukaryota > Viridiplantae > Streptophyta > Magnoliopsida > Myrtales > Onagraceae > Chamaenerion > Chamaenerion angustifolium. The sequence continues at coordinate 3,309,171 of OX328281.1, forward strand.
ATCCAGATCTGCATTCTCAGTTCTGTAATTCTCAATCTGACACTCAATCGCCTTCTTCGAGTCCTTCAATTCTTCCATTTCATTCCTCAATCTCTCGACAGTTGACTCAAGATCCTCACATTGGCTTCTCAAGGTTTCCTCCACATTCATCTTCTCCTCTTTGATCCCACGATCGTCCCAATTCATTATCTCTTCCCTCATGCTCGTCACGTCTTGCAGAGAGAAGCAGTGATTCAAGATCCAATCCAGAGCAAACCCTAATTCCTCTGCAAATTTACTCAGCTCGGTCTTTTCGGTAAGTAGGTCGTAACAAGTGTGAAGAAACCGCTGCATTATAGCATAAAGCTCCGAGCTTTTCCATTGGAAAACTCGAACCGTGTAAAGGTTCAAATCGTTTTGAGAAGGAAAGTTGATTCCTTCAATTAGCTCGATAATTTTCGACAATGATTTGTTCATTTGGGAATCTTGTTTTTTTGGAATCTTGGGTTCCAAGGCAATCTTGATTTCTGGAAGAAGCTCATCTGGGTCTCTTTCGTGCTTCATAACCATCTCCAGTATTCTTTGCAGTGAAGAAGGTAGCTTAGCGACCAAGGCATCAACAGAATCTGGAGCCTCAGCATCGGTTAGACTTTGACTGGTGAAAGACAGTTGACTTCTCGATGTCTCATCAACCGCAAAAACTGCCAGTCTTTCCATTTCAGCAAAATCATCCATCAAACTGATATCGGAAAACCCGAACTTCCCCGACACCCACGACTCAGCAGAGCTTGCCCTGTCATCGCTGCCCATGTCAGACACCAACATTTCGTGGGACATTCTCGTACTTGCAGATTCTCTAAGATTCTTATTCTCTTCTCCTAACAAAACCAACTGTTCCAACAGGGAACTGATTCTACTCGCCGGAATCTCAACATTCCGGTCAACCCCAAATTCAACAACACTGCTCTTCTTCCTAAACTCTAGCACCTCTGCCTCATTCTTCATCTTGGCTATGGCGGCGTTCCCCGGGAGCCTCTTCTTTACTAGAACCCTAAGCCTCTGGCACTCGGTTTCTAACCTCGCGATCTTCTTCACACTCTCTAGATGTTGCTTGTGGGACACGTCAGTTGTTCTTCTGTTGAATTCTCTCTCCCCGTTTCGAATCTCAATCTCCTTCTCAAGAACCCGAATCTCATATTTCAAAGTCCCATTTTCTTTCTCCATTGAATTGAGTCTCGACACTAATGAGTTGAAATCCGCCTCCACTTGGCCTCTCTGCCTCCTCAGATCTTCGACCAATTTTTCCTTTGTTAGCAAGGTCTGGCTGAGGTGGGCATTCTCGATCACTGCCTTCGCGAGCCTTTTGCTTGTTTCTTGTAATTTTTCTTCCAAGAGAAGTTGCGATTTTTCAAATTCTTTCAAAGTTTTTTCGCCATGGATTCTTTGTTCTTGGTCTTCTCTGACAAATCGGAGTTGTTGGGCGCATTCCTTGAGGGCCAAGTCAAGATGGACTATTCTTTCTTCACTGGCCATTCTCTGCTTGAATGATTCGTCCAACTGTTTTTTCAAAGACGTTGCTTCGGATTCTGCCTTTTCCCGACCTGCAATTGTGGTAATTCCAAATAGTTAAAGATCAACATTGCTGAACCCCTAAACCCTAAACTCGGGAGATTACCTGCAATGGCTTCCTGAGCAATCCTTTCATGTTTTCTCAGTAGATCATCTTTGGTATCACAGTCCGAAATAGCATAAGAAACCTTATTGTTTAATTCTAGATAATCATTCTCCAACTCCGGCTGTAGAACAAGGCAATGCAATCACATCACAGCAAAACAAAGATTAGAAAACAAAGCACTGATTTTGTGCAGTTACCTGTTCCTCATATCTTTTGAAAGACGGATTGTTTTTCTCGGTCGAAGCTATTGTTTTTTCTGCAGATTTCTTTCCCCAAAGCCATGATTTTTGATCCATACTTCAGCTAAATCTTGAGTTCTTAAGCAGATTGAATTAAAACATTGTTTTGAAGCTGGAATTAGAAACATCACATGTATATAGATCAGCAGTAAGCTGGTAACATCATTTGCAGATCCAACAATAAAATTGAGGAACAAGAGTGACTGGTGTTCTACAGACAAAAAAAATATTATTACCATCCAGAGAAAACTGCTAAAAAACCCTTCTGTTTATGATCTTGGTCGGAATTCGTTCTCACCTAGAGCGGGAGATACAGTGGTGGATATGTATCTATTTAGATTGAAGCCGATGTAGATTAAGAGTATAGGGAGAGGTTGTTTGATGTTAATAGGCTAGCAACAACCGACACCCACTTGCATAGAATCGACGGAATGCAGGTGGAGATAGATAGTGAGGTTGAGACTGGAGAGACAGAAGAGCAACGCAGACACTGAGGGTGGGAGGGAGGCACATACAAATGTGAAGAGGACACAAAAAGTGAAAGAGAGGAGTCACAGGAGAGATGAGTACGGATGGTGACTTATGATTTTTGTTTCACCAAGATGGTTCCCTTTTTTTAAAGTAATATTTAAAAGGATGATAAATGCATACTTTTTAAATTTATAAAATTAATTATATTTTTTTAATGTTGCAAACAATTAATTTTTATTACGCCAAAGCATTGTTTTCAGCTACATTATTCCAATCACGACTTAATATAGAGATAACAGAGTGGGGTGAAACTCAATCAGTAAGACACCCTCCTCAATCTTGATTGTTTTGTTATTCAGTTCGCGTTTTCGTTTGCCGATCGCCGAATCGTCTTCCATTCTATTCATTCGATGCTCTCCGCCAAAGTAACTAAACCATATTAACTTGTAGTAATGTTACATTGTCCTGATTCAATTAAAATTCGATTGGGACACAACCAAAACGACACGATTTGAATCGCAATCTAGATTAGGTCATCCAATAGTTGAGATTTGATTTTGGTGGAGATCTAGTTCGAGAACCTCAATTGAAGCTTCAATCGTCTAGATTCAGTTCAACTCTAACTGATTGAGACTCCAATTGATGCACAATCGGAGTTTCTTGGTATGGGTCCCCACCCAAAACAGGTTTCCGTCCTTGGAAGACCAGGTTTGGTTCAGGACATAGATAGAGGTCTTATTAATTGAGTCTCAATTGAATCAATAATAAATTATAATATTAATATAATTTAGTTGAATTTATTTATGACATTTAAAAAATTATTCATTTAATTTTATAAACTTAAAAATTATTTAATGAAATTGTTTGACATAATGTACATTTATCATTACTTTCAAACATATTGAACAATTTTAAACTGAAAAATCATTTTCAGATTTTTCTATTTACATAGTCAAAAATTATTTTTAAAAGGAGATTTTTTAAAAATAAAAATAATTTTTTCATTTCAAGATAATCAGGAATTATTCTTTAATATTTTCTATTGAAAGTAGTGTTTTTTGAGCGTGCATTGCGCAATTAGCCAACTACTCTATATATTGCTTCAATTGCCTTTTAAAGTTTTGGTCAATTCCATGTCAAATCTAGTCGACACTTTTCCTCATTGTTAAGCTAAACCAATTAATCAACCATTAAACCCTTTACTTTAATCACAAAAATTATTGATTAACAAGCAAAGTTAATAAAGGCAGACGTGTTAATCAAATCACTATTTTCCTTTTTAGTTTCATACTTACTTAGAAATATCCCAAACCTTAATATTTCCAAATTGAAGTATGAAAAATCAAATTACGCCTCAATGATTATACATAGAGTTGCTTGTGGTGTAGATCAACAAGATACATTGAAAATGATATGAATTGTGATTGAATTCACACTTTCGAATTAAAAGTGTAAATGTTAAAGTGTCTTATAAGTGGTGTTTTTAGTTAATATTGTAATTCGTAGAAATAAAAGTCTTTTAAGTACTTAAAAAAATCATAGACACATGTTTTTTTTTTAAAATTTCTTTTACTTTTAGATACTTGAAATTTTTAAATTTTTGCTCCGTCTTTTGACCCATCAAGTTTTGACGGAATGTGAAAATGTATATGATGTAAGGTATCAATAGTTTATCTTATTGTTACAATATAATATATGTAATATGTATTATTGTTTTAATGTGATATCTATAATTTGTCTTAATTTTCTACGTCATGTCCAAAACTGATAAATTGAAAGACAGTGCAACATTTGAGAATTTCGAGCATAGTTATCAGAACCGGACCGGTGTTCCGATCGGGAACCGGACACCTATCCGGTTTGGTTCAGTTAAAAGACCATTTTACAAATGAGTGTTTAAACCGGGTTGAATCAGGTGATTTTTAGAAAACCGACCTGTTTTTAAAAAACCGGCCGGTTTCCGGTTCACTTTTTAGCTGGATTTTTTTGGGGGTTCGGTTTTTTTGGGGGGTTTCCGGTTTTTTATTCTGCACAAACCAATCGGCTTAACCCAATTGGTTAAATCGGTTCACTACTATTGTGTATTGTGTGAGAATTGAGAGTAATGTGTGTTTGATATTGAAACTATGTAGTTTGTGTGTGTGTGAGACTATGTAGTTTGAGGTAATTATGTTTGAGTTTGAGACTATGTATATATTTTAAGTTTTCAATTTTTTCCCTTTGTGAACAGTGAACTGCACACTGAACTGGGTTGAACCAATCGAACCGTGAACGGCCCCTCACCGGTTTTCGAGTACTTAAAAGTAAAAAATAATAAAAAAATATACAATTTTTTGGTACATAAAATAATTTCATCTATAACTCGTATTACAGCTAATCCACCTTTTTTTTTTACCACATACAGTTAGTTAATCCACCTAACCTCGGTTTTTTAATATAGTCTCTTAATATACTTATATTCGAGGCGTTTACACGTGAAAGATTGTGAGTTTCAAAAATTAAATATTAAAATCACAATTTCTTATTTGTGAGTTAATTATATTTTTCGATAGATGTTTATTTTTATTTATTTTTTGCAATCTGGAATTTAATTACCACCAAAGGACTTATACTCTATAAGAAAGACATTAGCTGAAATATTAAATAGAATAATTAATTGTTTACTTTGATACATTGGGGAAAGTAATAGTGCACTAATTATAGTAGGTAAAACTTAAAAGTTAAAAGTGACACACGAACATGCAACAGCTAGGAGTACCACAATTCACGAATAGCAGAGGAAACATTTCTATCAACTGACTTAGACCTCACGTTTTTTTTTGTTTTTTGTTTTTAATATGATTTAAATTTTTCTTTACAAAATGGGTTTATAAAGTACAAAACCGATCTTTAAATGAAAAAAATATCTTTAAATATTGTTTGGTATTATTCTAAAAATCATTCATTTAAAAAATAGGAAAATATTTTAAAATAGTTATTATACAGTAGAATAGAATACGAAAAAAATATATTATTTTAAAAGACGACTAATACCTTTTTTTACGCTTTACAAAATTTATATATTAGATTTATTTGTATAAAATTCATTTTGATTTCCCTCATTTTTTTAAAAATAAATTTATTTAATTTTACTTTACTCTATAAAATGAAAAGCCTGATATATATAACTTAAATGGTAAATTGATAAAATTTATGATTTAAACAAAGAATAAGTGATCTCTATATAAAATTTCTCCAAACGTCCTTTTGTTTAGTTAAATCTGTTCAGTCCTCAAAATTTGGCTGAACGTTCGGATTTGTCCTCAAACTTTAGTGTGGTATGATTTCGTCCTTGAACTCTGTCACTTTAAATAACCCGTTCTTTTCGCGGAAAATTTATGGAATTCGGCTTACGAATTCCGTAAAAAATTGGGGTTTTTTTTCGCGAAATTAAAAAGATCCAGCTTAAACATTCCGAGTGGGGTAGACTTACACATTCCTTCCCAAAATCAAAGAATTTGTAAGGATGACAATGAATCCGGATTCCATGTGCCAAATTCTGTTTTGCTCTTATTACATTTCATTTATTTCTAAACTACCATCACCCTTATTTATTTACGTTCTCCGATTCCTTCATGCATCCTTCGAACCCATAATCCAAAATCACCACTCGAACCTTCAATGTATCTGATCGGTTTGCTGTTATTGGTGATTAGTTTGTTGTTATTGGTTATATGTGTTCTTATTCAGATATTTGGGTCGAGATCGGGACATGAGGCAAAGAGGACGAGGATTGTATGGTCATTTAATTGTACGTGTATAGTCATTTGTAATGGTCGAGATCGGGACATGAGGCAATGAGACAGTTATATTGTAATTACAGTATTGATTGTAATTAAGTAATTAGTTAACCGTATTAATTAAATAAATTATTTTAAAAGTTTTATTAATTATTAGTTAATTATATTTGAGTTTTTAATATTCTTATTTTTTAAAATTAATTAATACAAATTATATGTATTATATAGTATACATATATAAGGATAGACAAATATGTCATTTTACCACATTTCATTTTATTTTCATTTACAATTCCACCAAAAAAAACAATAAAATTCTTTATTTCATTTCGCTAAATAAACAACTTCATATTTTTATATCTTATTTTTATATCTTATTTCTTATTTCCCAAAGAGCTAGTCAGGAACTTCTGGCTCCAACTCGAGTCACCCAGGGAGCCCAGATGGCTCTTGTTAGAGCGCTCTGTTGTGGCTCCAGCCTCCAATAGAGATAAGAGGTCGAAAATTTGGGTGTGGAATTCCTCCGATTTCTCACTGGGCTTATTTGCAGCCCGGGCCACGCTTTCCCGTCTTCTTTTTCTCCTAAACTAATCGCCGCCATCGAGTCGCGGCGTTTCGTCCCCCATATAGACTTTGTTTGCGGAATTCAGCAGCAGGATCGAGCAAGACCTTCAGCTTCCGAGATAGATATGGTGCAAGCGAAAAAGCAAAAAGCAAAGCCTAAGAAACAGCTTCAGGTAGTGCGATCTTTATTCTCTCGTTTGATCACCAAGCTTTGTACTGTATATGTGTTGCATATGCCGTCAGTGTCAGTAGTTCGCAATTAGAGGAATCGACCAGTGGTTGCATAAATGGAGTCTCTGTCATTCGCCTCTCAGGTTAAAAAGCATGGAAAGCAAGCTGATAACACGCAGTTTCGAACTCAGCTTGACGCTTTGGGCCTGAAAATAGTTCAAATCACTGCTGATGGCAACTGCTTCTTCAGGTCTCTGAACACAAGTCACAGTTGTATGCATCTTTGTTTTGTTGCTTTCTTTCTCCAATGCTGCATTGCTTATTTTTATATGCATCTCCATTTTGTCGCATGGATGATAGTATTGGCAGGGGGGAATTCATGTTTATCATTTTACTATATTTTGCTAGATGCATGATTCTACAAATTCCATGATACAAACGAAAACGAACTTGTCTAAATTCAGTTCTTATGCAATGGATTAGTGTTGTTTAAATATATTGTACCATTTCGATGCATAATCTATATACTTGTCTTAAAGTCGGTTCTTCTGCCAATGTTATTGGAAATTGGAGTTGGTAGTTTGTCGTTCTTTCAATTTTTTCTTCTGGGTTACATAGCGGTCAAAGTAAACATTGATGTATAACAGAGGGGCCTTGATTTGATATACTCAAGTATTTGTTCTGGTAGTTGGTTTATAATAAATCTAGCATTTTGATATCTAAATTATTTTATCTTGGTTTTACTTCTTTCGGTCTTCTGATCCGTTTGTTATTGTTAGTTCACAGAGCCCTTGCTGACCAGTTAGAAGGCAATGAGGATCATCATCAAAAGTACCGAACTATGGTTGTCCAATATATAGTGGTAAGTTTCTGCAGAAAGGTATTTTGGTCAATCTATTTTCTGATGATTGATTTGAAACTGGAGAGCTGCTGGGAAACAACCCTTCTGTCTCTGCATGTGATATGATCTCTCTTCTTCCATTACTAAAGCAAAAGATTTCTTTTCAAATGATAAAATAAGGAAAAAGAGAGGATGTCTTATTGTCCTCATATAAGAAGGTCTTTTGAACCCTAAGCATGAGTTTTCAGTTATTATACATAGCAGTATGTCTGTAATGTTTACAGGTAATAGTTTGGTCCCATTCTTGCATTGCATGATATGTCATGTTACGTTTTACTTTTATATTTGAAGTAAACATTAGATGAGGCTGACATGATTAAAAAATTACAGAAGAACCGCGAAATGTTTGAACCCTTTATTGAAGATGAAGTTCCATTTGATGATTATTGCCGAACCATGGAAAGTGATGGTACATGGGCTGGTAATATGGAATTGCAGGCAGCTTCTCTTGTCACGCGGAATAATATATGCATTCATCGAGTATGAATCCCTTTTAGCTACATTTATTTGATAGCTTGACAAATATTAGACTGAAGACTAGACACTATCATAAATTTTGATTGTGCTACGACTATGGCCTAATATTCTGGATCTTCCAAACGTTCAAATGCTACATTAACACTGAACGTCAAAGTATATGGTACTCTATGATTGACTTTTCCTATAACTGGTAAGAACGACTCAAACTGTATGGTGCATTAGCATTACTGCATTATAGCTATTATTACGAATGGTAGATTCAACTGAGAATCTGCAACTGCCCTTGTTTATTGAAAAAGGATACAAGTCTAGTAAATCCTCAACTACAAGCTTCTGGTTGGTGTGTGCTATTCTTTCAAGTCTTTGACTGTTACTTATCTTATTCTTATTATGTAACTGCATGTGGTTATGCAGAATATGTCACCTCGTTGGTATATACGCAATTTTGATCATCCAGGCTCTCGAATGATCCATCTGTGAGTGTCCCAGAGCCAAAATTGCATTTATCTAGCATATGTTCACTCGAGATTCTAATGGGAGAAATAGAAGTAATCTTTTGTTGGCATATATTTATTTAAGATGTTAGACGCTATCCAAAATTGTTACTTTTTAAAACTACCAAGAGTAAGTAGCACATGTACTGTTCTTTCGTTAGTGCTTTGTCTCTCTTCCTATACACATGCTGTACTGAATTTGTTGAAATTAAATTAGAGAAAAGAAAGTATAGGAGTGTAGGACATCTAGGAAACAAGTTCCAAATGTACTACTCAGGTAAGTACAGAGTTCTCAGGTGTGGTAATAACCTCAACTTTATATGGATAGTGTTCTGTCCCAGATTCGATAACTTTCAGCACCAGGTCTAAATTTGATGTATATCCAAGGTTCCTACTTCCAATATAGTGCGTGCGTTTTCTTTTCCAATAACACTAACATCGACTTTGTTTCGATTTTTCTTTGTTTTCTTTTTGATATTTTAGAATTATAATCATTCAATGTTTTGGTTGTTCAGGTCTTATCATGATGAGGAGCATTACAACAGTGTACGTGCAAAAGAAGACCCAGGTGATGGACCAGCCAGACCTGTCATAATCAAGGTCATTATTGGAGTTTCATTTGCTAGTTTCCAAAAGATTGACTACTTCTAACTTGCATTTTAAAACTGGCATATCCTTAATTGAAGGCTGATTCTGATATTTCATCCTTGGCGCGGAATGCAATAGCCATCTCAGAAAAATCTAACAGAGGACCTGGGAAAACTATAAGTGATGCAGCCTCAGTTAAGTTGGTAATGGCAGGAAGTGGCTGTGAAGATACTGAAAAGGTTGAGCAGGTAAATGCACTTCTATTAGTGCTGAAAGGCCCTAGTCGCTGATGTTGACATAACCTAAAGGCTGTTGATGCCATCACTCTTTTGACCTTAGTGCTGTAACCAGTACAGATATTGCAGCAAATGGTTGGGGATGTTGATGCTGCAATAGAGTATCTGATAGCGGAACAAGGGGCTGACGAATCTTCAGGAGAAACTAATTCAACTAGCATTCAGCTTGAGGCTGCTTATGGTAATGACTGGTTAGTATTTGTCTCATATTTTTTTATTTAACTTCCAAATTTATGCTTGGCAATAGGAACATGAAAGTTTTTAACTTTAGGAATTATTTATTACTTTCCGGACCATTCATATATTTCGTCTGATGATATTAAGGTGATGATGCAAGTATCAACTCTGAGCAACTGAAAGAGGAGGTTGCAAATGAGACCTTGAAACAAGATCAGCCTAGTAGCAGTGGCATCAAGAAGACACATAGAGATGGCAATTCTACATCTGAAGACAAGGTTTTTGACTTTTCATTTTAAAAGTTGTCAATTAGAATTCCCTGCTTTTTTTTTGAGATGTGGACACTGTCCAAGAAGATCAACGAGTTCTCTTATTTTATTTGTTGTTATGGCAGAAAATTTCAAGGAACAAGACCTGTCCATGTGGTTCCAAGAAGAAATATAAGTCTTGTTGTGGGACAGTGAAAGGGAGGCCCTCTTTGAATATTATGTAAGTCTCTCTCTCTCTCTCTGTCTCACACACACACACACATACGGCTATCACTGAGTGTTGACGGGATTGTATTCTTAATTATAATGATTTTCGATGAGTACTTCCTTCTTTAGCGTATTTCAATATCCTCTCTAGGAGGGAGCAATTCATACAATGGTGTAAACAGTCCAAGAAAGATCATACTTTTAAAGGTTTACCTGAGATCACAAATCTGATCAATCTCTCTACTCATCATCTTTAAATTTATTTAACCCTGAAATTTTTTCATGTACTTGCTATATTCCTGACAATGATTCAGAAAGAGGATAAACCATTTATGGTGGAGGGTGTGAATACATTTTTGCTTGTTATAACTGAGCATGATTTCTATTTTTGATTAGAAATCAAGTAGTTGATTCCAAAAAAAGCAGGAAGGGCAAAAGACAAGGCAAGAAAGAAGGAACTACAGCAACATCTGAAGCCTCCAGTGAATCCGATGGAAGGCCACCTGATCTGGGTGCACTCTGTATATGACTGAACCCTATTTCCTGTACGAGCCCGGGCCTATCAACCAACACTACTAAAATCCTACTTGATAGTAGAGGGCATTGCTGCAGATCCCCATAGCATGCAGCAATCGGTATGTTCATGTCTCTATAACCGCCCACTCTTATTTACAGTTCTATGCACATTGTTCGCTAAACCGTTATGCTACTACTGTCAATGATATTGTAGGGGTATTCATATGAATCTTCTTTGAATGGCTGTCTGCTTTCTGCGTCGCTCAACTTATTTTACTCGCATTGAACCGGCGCTGTGTTTCTGAGCTACCATAGAGGTCATGTTTTGTCTTGGCGAAGTAGAGCAAAGCAATGAAGAGTGAAGTGGAAACTTGGAGCAATGTTGTAACTTGGTATTGTTATTGTTCGTTAGAGATTTGGAGTTTGAGAGGAAAATGTAATATTTTTAAAATTAATTCGTTAAATCTAAATAAAAAATAACAAAAAACAAAATTCTAGAGGTATTTTGAAGGAAAAAGTTGAGACAATTATTTATATAGAAATAAGTAAAATAGAACTAGCCGTGCATTTTAACATGGATGATGGAACCCTTCTGGTAATAATTAATGAATTAGTAAAACTTAAACTTATCTAATTAATTAGTGATTGAGTTGAAACCCGAGGTCGACTTAACTATAACTCGAGATAGTGATAAAAAAAAAAAGTTGGACTTTGAGTAATGTTATATATTTTTTTGAAAATTCGTTCTAACAAACTCATTTCCCCCGTTTCTCCGCCTCCCTAAGCATTGCCTCTTCTCCGCCTTATCTCTCACCTCGTCAACGGCAAAGGATTGCCAGACCCGATCTATACCTCCGACTAGAAGCAGTAGTCGTTTCATCCACAGCAAACAAAGTAGAAGCAGAGATACAGATAGCAGCAGCGAAGAAGATGAAGCTGGTTATGTCTCAGACCTGGCTCACCACACTCTTCTGCCTCAGTTCCTCCAGTACACGCTAGCTTCCTTATGTTCTTCCATTTTCCAGAAACTTCCTTGCTCCTCTTTCCGCTTCCAGTTACCGAACTCCAGCTTCGCGTTGACCCTCAGCTCTTGCCGCCAACGCCACTCTCACCACCGCCGATTCTGTTCAGGTCAGTGTGCTTGCTCTATCTCTGTAGTCGAACTTCACTAGCAGTGAATTCTCCATTCGCTAATCGAATAAAGCTGAAGTAGTTTATACGAATGTATATATAATCTGTGGAGTTCGTTCTTTGAATTCTTAATACTTTGCTGGAACAGATTAGGCAGCAGAATTGTTACTGCTTTGTGTGCTGTACTGTGATGTCTATCGAAGACAAACGTTTCGATTTTTTTATTGAATCGATATTAGCTGCAGATAGAGGCTCGCTCTGTGAGAGTCTCCATTTGATTGACGTAGTTACGTTTTGCCTGGATATATCCATGAACAAATTTATGTGGATAAAATGGTGTTATTGGAGTTTAATATACTTCATTGTGCTGTCTTTACCAAGAATTATTGTTGTTTCCATCACATCATTAGTTATGGATTAATTTCTTTCTAGTCAACCGCAGCAAAGTGGTGTCTACACAGTTGGTGATTTCATGACAAGGAAAGAGGACTTACATGTGGTGAAGAATACTACGACTGTGGGCGAAGGTTTGTTGTGTGCATATGATATACATTTTTCAGGTTGTTAAGATTATGTTTTGTTTAACTCTGCCGTTTTTTTAGCATTGGAAATGCTTGTGGAGAACAGAATGACCGGTTTTCCTGTAATGGATGAGGTCTGGAAGCTGGTGTGTTCTGAAACTCTGTTTTTACTTCTTCTTTTTTTTATGCTGCTTCATAATTATTTCTATGTACCACTTTCATATTTATAAATTCAATGAATATTAGTAGGTTCACTTGCAAAGTTTGATCCTATTGGATGAATTTAGTTACTAATTCTGGGATTGTCAAAATGATTTAGTTACTAATTTTGATGTAGCTGTTTTTTTTTCTTCTAAATACAAATCCTGTCTTCACTATGATCCTATTTTACTAACTTTTCATAGTAAAGTGCTGTGTGTTAAAACCTCGATGATATTACAATTGCATTCTTTAGGAATGAAAATATATGCCACCGTTTCGGGAGTCTTGAGAACATTCAATGTTAATGCCCTCTCTTTCTTGATTGAATAATTATGTTGCCATCTTCTACGAACGAACCATGAGTTGCTTCATTATTATCTTGATTCTGTGATAACTGCTCATGAGTCGTGACTTCTGGACCCATATACTCTCTTTTTGCATCCAATAAGTGGCCTAAAATAAGGTTCTTCCGTCTTACCACAGTAAGGTGCCAATACCTTTACCATCTGAAGTCTGGTTAATCTACTTTCACAAGAAAAATGTGAAACTATTTACTTGTATCTGTTTTATGTTTCCTGTGGGAAGGTTTATTTCTTATGTTTTAGTGGAAGAAGTGGGTTGTGTAATAATCACTGTTGGAGGTTGGCCTTGTCTCGGATTATGACTTGTTGGCACTGGACTCCATATCAGGTATTAAATGTCCCTTTTTTTTTTGTAATTTCAGGTCTGAGGTTACACAGTTTCATCTTTATTTTTGTCCGTTGGCCATCTTGGTACTTTGGCCATAGATGGCCAAAGCTTCTGCAGTTTTCTGTATCTTTTTGTACAATGAAACGGGTTCATACAACTCTGTCGCATTTCAATGTCAAGGTATTTTTTTTTTCTTCTCTCCCATGTCTGGATAATGTAAATATATTCATCAGGTAGTGAGCTAGCTGATAACATGTTTCCTGAAGTAGACAGCAGCTGGAAAGTATGTTAATTATCTTCTTTCATAGCATTTGAGTCTGACTTGGCATGCTCTTAGTGTAATAACCATTTTAGCTTTGGTAGATGTTTGAAGGTAGAATTTTTTTTACCTTGATCTTGTTTGACAGTGGTAACATAATGTTGTTGCAGGCCTTCAATGAGGTTCAGAAGTCGCTGAGCAAAACCAACGGTCAAGTTGTTGGTGATGTGATGACATCAGCTCCTGTTGTAGTTCGAGAAATCACCAATCTTGAGGATGCTGCCAGGTTTCTTATTCACCTTATATTATTATTTGCATGTGTGTGTTTTATTTTCTTCTCTCTATTCTTACTGCAGTTCGGTTTTAGATTATTACTTGAGACCAAGTACCGTAGACTTCCTGTTGTAGATGCTCATGGCAAGCTGGTAACACCAGATTTCTTCTTAAGAACTCTTGCAGTTCGTAGTTATTCTTAACAATTTAGAGAGTAGTGTGGAGAGAATTGTGAGCTTAGTGCAATAATCAAGGAGAACATCTTTGTATTTACTAAAACTTTAAAGGTTACGTGTAAATGTCCAAAATATTGGGATTAACCCTAGCATACTCTAAACCATAATCCGTAACTGTTGCATCCTTCGAAGTCTAATACATGCAATCATGCATAACGCTAACAGGCTGGGATGATCACAAGAGGGAATAAAGCATAATTCCAGGACAAATGCAAAGAGATAGACACATTGGTTTTGGTCAGCAGAAAATCGATTCTTACAGATGAATGAACAGAACTACTCTCAAGTAAGTCACATCTTCACTTTTTTTGCATTGCATATTAGTACATGACTGGCCATTGCTTGACTGCAATTTTGCATTTACTGATCAAATAGAGATATCAGATGACAGATATCAACCCGACTTTACAGGATGTCAATATTTCCAAATTTTTGTCAGGTTTGGGCATGTCTTGGCAGCTGCTGAAATTTTTATATATATACCCCTTTTCGGTATTAGCCCAACATTTGGTACAATAGTAGAATAAGTTTCTAAAAATAGAATATTATGGACGGAGGAGCCGAAGCCAAGACGGCAACCGACCACTCCATTCCCACTCCAGCTGTTTTGCTCTATAGTTATTGTTATTAGTGGATCCCAGCAAGTTGCATATTCCATATACTTGATCCAGCGGAAGTACAAGGAGCACAATGTTGTTGTACGTCTATTCTTGCTGTCGTGCTTTTGGTTGTTGCACAACTTGCATTATGTATTTTATCCCTTTTCCTGGTCCCATACAGTGGCGGATCGAAGACAATTGTTATGCTGCTATTTTACAGCTCAGTGGTATAGTACAGCAAGTTTTCATACGCAAGAACATCTGACCCAGTTTGAACAAAATTCTAAATCCACCAATGTCGCAGCATGAGATCTGAAAAATCAGGGTAAAGGACAATCGATCGAAATGAGAAAACAATCCGTCTTTCTTGTGTAATCCAGGTCTTTCAATCTCCATCGTTTTCCAAGATGGTAATGATTCACTATCCAAGATTGAGGGAGACACGAACATATCGTCGTCGACAGTCCATCAAAATCAGCAATCAGGAATGGAGGGAGGGAGGGAACAAAATCAGAGAATACCCTACTCAACATATTTATCCATTCCATGGCGCCCACTGCTTAACATGTAGGCCATCCCTGTTTTTTTCACTAAGAATTTTACGTGCAGTAGGGTAGCAATTAACACGAAGATATGAATTTTAAATTAAAAAATTATACTCATAAATAATAGTTATTCGATTTGTTTAATATATTTACGGTGACCAATGAGAAGGAAAACAATAAACACGCATCGTAGGATGATGGAATCGATGCTACTATATTGCTTTATTAATTATTAATGAAAAATCATTTTATTATTTATTTTTTCTTTATACTTATCTTAAAAGCATGATGATTTCTTTATTATTTAGACATTTAATATTGAAGGGGCGATGCTTACAACTTACAAGTGACATGAAATTCATTTAAAATACCAAAAAAAACAATTCCAGGAAAGTGACTTTGCTTATGTAGACAAAGAATCCCTAAGTCATAGCCTGATAGCCTAGCAAAATTCAACTTGGTAAACATGCTTATTAATTGATGGCCAAAAAAAAACAGGCTTATTAATTAATGGGTTAATAGTCAAAGTGCCCCTAAAGTTTGACCGAAATTTAAGAATTCTACTTAAATTTTAAAATTTGAAATTTTAGTCATAATGTTTGGATGAAATTAAAAATTCTCCATTTCCGTCATAAAACCGTTTATTTGAGACGGTAAACCGACATGTGTCGTGCACGTGACTTAAATTATAAAGACCAAAATGCCCTTAAATGCAGTAGACCCGTCCTCCAGAACTGCCTTGTACAGTATGCTAGAACTGGTGGCCCCTAAGATGTACGCCGACGCCTTCAGCAGGGACTTCATTTCTAGCTGCTTCGAATCTCCTCCTCCGTCCACGGTTACCAGTGTCCCCTCCTTATATGGCTCGGGTCGATGACCTTCTTCTTTGTCGCTGTCGGAGCCAGTTGTATCCTCCGAGTTGTCATCCTCGTCCACTGCTTTCCTCAGACACGGCCATCGCGTGAAACCACGAGACTCCGATGAGGTGGACGACTACGTTTCTTTCACCTTAACGATTTATCCTCCTTTCTCACTGTTCAGGCACTCTTCTTCTTTTTCTTGAGGTGGTACACGTAGAGGGACACCATGGCAAGAATCCCGACCTCAGCCAGATCTCCGACCACAATGGCGATGATTGCCCCGGAGCAGAACTTGGGTTGGTTCTTATTATTCTTCGACGAAAGTCCGGGGTTGCTGCTCTCCGGGGTTGAATCTATTGGCTTCGGTATAGCCGCGATTGCTGGAGGTGAGTTGGTGGGAGAGGAGAAGTTGGAGAGAGAAGACGAGATCGGGCACGGGTTCCTGGTCGGAATACCGCAGAGATTGGGGTTGCCGGAGAATCTGTCGGAATACTGATTTAGGAAAGCCACTTCTTAGGGGCCTACTGCATTTAAGGACAATTTGGTCTTTAAAATTTAAGTCACGTCACGTGCACGACACATGTCAGTTTACCGTCTCAAATAAACAAATTTAGGACGGAAATAGAGAATTTTTGATTTCGTCCAAACATTATGACTAAAATTTCAAATTTTAAACTTTAAGGAGACTCTTAAATTTCGGCCAAACTTTATGGAACACTTTGATGATTAACCCTTAATTAATCTATTACTATTATTTACATTTTAAAACGTTTTACAATCCTTCAAAATTGCTTGAAGCTGACTAGTAAAATGAAATTAAAACTACAAAAATCATCAAAGCAAAACTAACTTTTCTTGAGTAAAAGAAAGAACATGGCCTCATCATTATGGGATTTGGTTGAGTAAAAGGTCATATTCCCCTACCGATGAACACGATACTAATCGTGGATTGAGCCGATAGTGTCATCGGTTGCAGTCGAATTTTCAGAGACCGAAAATAAGTCTGGTGCGTGCTGTAGTAGAAACGGAAGAGTTTTTAATTGTAATTTTTGAAACTATTTATTTTCTTCCTTCTCTAATATTTGTGCTGCTCCCACGTGTCATCGCTATCCGAATCTTCTGGGTTGGGCAGCTTGTTCAGATCAACACCGTCCAGAACGCTCCTTCCGCTGCAGCTGCTCTTCTCCACCACCGCTACTGCCGACGACTCGAAGCTCCGTCTGTTAAACGCCGCATCCACCCTGGCCCCCACCTCCGTCGCCTTTTTTCTAATGAACGCCGCCGACACGTCTCCGCCGCCACCCCCTGTTTCCGTCGCCAGGAGCTCTGGGAAGTTCAGACGCGCGGAAGGGCCGCGGAGGTAGAATACCGCCGTGTCGTAGGCCCTCGCCGCCGCCACCGGTGTAGAGTAAGACCCGAGCCAGATCCTGGACCGCTTGTTGGGCTCCCTCACCTCCGCCACCCACTTCCCCCACTTCCTCATCCTTATACCCTTGTACACCCTCTCTCCGCCGTCTCCACTCCTCTTCTGCGCTTCCGGTCGTCGGATCTCCGCCTCCGTCATCAGCAACTCAAAATTTACAGAAGGGTACGGTTCCTGAGATATGTCGGTGAACTAGGTACGAGAATTCAGTAGTAAGGGGAATTCAAGAACATGAATTCTGGGAATTGAGGAGGGAAGAGGAGAGAGAGGGCTTGATTTATAGGGTAGAGGAGGAAGAAGAAGAGGAGGTTTTTTGTAGTAAGATTTTTGCGGAGGGAGGCTGTCAGCTGGGTACGTTGAATTCCATGAAGGAATAATAAAATTATATTTTTGAAAAAAGAAAATCACATATATCGGATCGTATAATTTATTTGGTGATACATATAAAATTTTGTACATTTTTTTTATACCCATTTTTTCATTAGTGATGAATTACTCGAACCGGTTATTAAATACTATTTTTTCATTGAAAAAAAGGAGATTGACAGACAAGAGGGGTAGGAAACAAACATTTAATTTAGTCATATTTATTTATTTATGGAATATAAAATTGGTCCAGTCTCACCGACAAATCTTGATGATTCATTTGAATACAAAAATAGCTCTGATCTGAGAGGAAGAGGGTTTGGTTTTGTTTGGTTGATGAGAAAAAAAAAAGAGGAGAATATAAATTGGAGACTCAAAATGGAAGTTTTTTAAAAAGTAACCACTATGAAAAAAAAAATAAAAAAGTAAGTATATCAAAAAAAATATTTAACAAAATGTATATAATCGTTACTGGGAGTAGCGTTTTTTAGCGTTTTTCACAAAACGCCACTAGGGGTAATAATTATCTACGCACTTTAATTTTTTTTATTTTTTTGAGTAAGTACATAATTAAATTTCTCACCTAATGCATTTAATTATTTCGGTCAAATTTTAAGACAAGCGATGTTAGGTTACAAAATCAATGTATTTTTAATCAAAAAAATTACCCTAGGTAGATAATTGAATTACAACATAAATGACGTTCACCGTGGTCAGTTTGGACTTACAGGGTATGAGTTATATTTTTTAAGTCAAAATTTCATATCTCAACTTACGGCAGAGTCTACAGTCAATCCGTAAGTCCAAATTTAATAATTTTTGCATCATTTGAATCACAATTAAAATTTCTACTTACTATAATTTTTTAAATTGTTTTTAATAAATACATAATTTTATTTTTAATTAAATATAGAATCGTCAAAAAAACGTAAAAACAAAACGTCACTAGGGGTAGCGAAATTCATAAAAAACGCTACCCCTAGGCGTTTTGTGAAAAACGCTACTCAAAGTAGCGGACGTTGTAAAAAACGCTACCCCCTGTAGCGGTTATATACATTTTACTAAAAAAAAATCCAGTATACTTACTTTTTTTAATTTTTTTTTGGTGTAGTGCCTACTTTTTTAAAAAAATTCCTCAAAATGACTATCGGGGTTGAGTATGTGAATAGAAATCTTTGAATGGAAATAGTCATTTGAATGGAAACAGTCACGTACGGGTAAAAACACTAGGTATGAAAAAAAAAAATGCTTAATGGTGTTATGTTTTATTTTATAATTAAATATATCAAATTTGAGTCTTAAAAATAACTTTTTTTCCCCATATTTAGCATCTTCTTATGGGTATAGTAAATAATTAGTTCAATAAAAATTATTTTAAATATTTTTTTTGGGCCATCAAAATCTTCCATTTCATTAATGAAAGTGAATTACTATTACATAGAAATATCCGCAATAAGTAAACAAACTAATCCGGGTGGGTCTGGAGATCCAATCTATAGGACACACTCTTCTTCTTACGTGATTTGCTATACAATCCGCACATCTGGTAACGTTTATTGGAATATCCGCCCAGATTACCGCATCGATATTAGTCGCCAACAACTTGGCATTCGACATGACTGTACTGATCCTCCATAGATAGTATGTGCCTATAAGGTGGTTGATGACGACTTCCGAATCCGATTCGATCGTTACCCTTGACCACCTCTCTTCAACGTCTATCGTTACCGCTTGGAGAATTGCCTTGGCCTCAAGTTCCTCAACCAATCCTCCATATGTCGAACTGTGCCATCCTCCACATATCTCCCCCTCCTGGTTTCGTGCAATGACTCATATACCTCATGGGCCTATGTCGGGGCACCACAATGCGTCGCAATTGATTTTGATCACATTGCTCTCCGGTCGTGTCCACCTATCGGTTGTTTGGGCTCTCCCTTGTCCCGCATGCTTTATGGATCTCCGCTATGATGTTTCCGGGGTTAGGCGTCTTGTGCTCAAAAATCAGTTTGCATCTCACTTTCCATATCGACCAACTCGTTGTCATGCACATCTCCCACTTCTTCCTTATCCCGACTCCTCTTGCGAACGGTGGAGGGATGCCGTTAATGAGATCCAGCCCGCTAGATCTTGCTGATGTGCCGAAACATGTTTATGTTGAGTGTTCCTGTCCACACTGCATGCGTCCATGCGCAACCAGTGAATAACTGCGCGCATGTTTCCACCTCATCACAGGTCGGGCATAGTGGCGACGTTGGTATGCCTCTCCTCTCCAAGTTCGACTTGACAGCAAGCGAATTCGAATCAAGTTTCCACATAAACACCTTGATATTGGGCCATACATTTGCGTTCCAAATGGCGCGCCACAGGTCTGTATTTGTGTTCGTCTGACCTTCGTCCTGTGTTTCCCGGTCTCAGAGACGATGATATACAAATTTGACAGAGATGCTCCCGTCCCTGGTGAAGGACCATCTCACGATGTCCGATTATACTTCATTCATTAACTAGATGTCTTAAATTTAAATCCTAATAATAATAAAAAAGATATTATCAACAATTTATCCTTTATGAAAACAATTGGCATGACTGAGAATTATATTATTTTTAAATATAGAGAAATTAAACTTTAAGAACACCTCCATTTTACTTACCTAACAAAAAAAAACAAAGTTTGTATAGGAATGTAAGAAATGGGGTGATGTAAAAGCTTGGTGTAATTTTGATCGTTAATGTTAGGTTTGTATGTGTCGGAACTGTCAAATCGCCACACCGCCATGGTAGAAAAGTCAAAAGCAGAACGAGATTTTTTTTCCTCCTGAGCATAACATATGGACGACACCTATGCTATGTTGGTCACTAAATATTAATTAGGTTAGAAATTCAATTCCTTTTATTTCGTTAAAATTTTATTTTAATTATCTATTTATCATTTGTTTTTTCAATTTTTGTAGTGATAATCATAAAAACACATTAATATTCTCAAAATGACTATGGTTTAGTGGTCTATTTACACAAAATTATTTAAACAATTATATAAAAGTGAATTCAATTACTATTTATTTACAAAAATAGGAAAAAAAACTAGTTTTTTTGCAAGAATGAAAAGTAAAAAAAAAAGTTTAATTTGATTGTTTTATTTTTTAAATAGTGCTATTTTTTATAAATAAAATAATAAAAAACAGTCTGTGAAAGTGGAATCTGTCTCAGTCTATCCACTATTCCACTGGGTATCTTGAGTATTGTGTACAGTACAATCTCGAGCAGTCACAATTATTGAGTTAATTACTAGTAAATTATATATATATATATATAAATTATAAATTAAGACATTTATTTATTATAATTAATAATTAAAATATATTAGATATCATCGGGGATAGAGTGGAGATTGTTAATCCAGGCGAATCTTTTAACCGCACGTGAACAATCTTACCTTTTAACATACTCCCAGAAATAGAGTTGATCTAACTTGATTTAGACCCTAAACTATGCTATTTTTACAATACTGATCCTTATATTTTTGTACTTTCACTCTTTATAGATACTTTTAGGTTTATTACTACAGCTTTATGAAGAAAAAAAAAAGATTTATTTAATATAATAATATACACGGGAACTGGAAGTCGGTTAAAGCTTTCATAAACATGTTGCTTCCATACTAGAGATATTAAAATATTCAGGCAGTAAATATTCGGGCAGTTGGTTACTTGCTGGACGATCTGGAAGGCTCAGAGCAAATTGATCTTTCAAATCAGACAATCAAGTGCAGCCACAGCAGTCATCGACATCTCCAGAACAATGGCGGAGCTGCATACGGTACAGGACAGGGACCAACGAACCACCACGGTGACAGCACCATACATGGTGCAGGGCCGACAAACCTGGAGTACACCGGGGTCAGGTACGATAAAAATAAACTGTGATGCGGCATGGTGTGCGACGACTAGGATCGGGGGTGTCGGTGTAATTGCGAGAGATCACATGAGGAACTTATGTGGGGGTACTCACGGAACCATTTTGGGAGGCTCGCCAGAGGTAACAGAGGCAAAGGCGATCCTAGAGGGTGTGAAGCTCGCGGTCGCTAAGGGATGACAAAATATTGTCATCGAGTCGGATGCGGAGGTGGTCATAAACCAAATCAAAGGATCGGATGTCGTGTGGAGAATACATGTGATAGTGGCAAATATCTGAACATTGACGTCCTCTACTGAGAATGTGTATTGGAAGGCCATCCCGCGAATGACAAACCAATGTGAGAATTATATTGCTAGTTTAACAAAGTTAAGGGTGTGTCCGTTGGATTAGGTCGAAAGACCCCACCCGACCTATGTCGTTTCATTCATTTAGACATTTCGATGTAACGGGTTTGGTTTCTTTTATGGAATTAAATCATGTTGATGGCCAAAAAAAAAAAATATTATTTAAAGGGGATTTTTTTTTATTGAGAGTGGATACATCTCATATTTCTTGATAAGGTAAATTTATTACGTAAAACGATAATACAAAATGAACACGTATGAAAAAATATATTTATAAAAATATATGACAGGATAATACCACGAACATGATAAAACGACGTAATTTTCGTGTTGTGTTCGTGTTTAAATATTAAAACACGACATGCACGATAAAGTTAGACTTATAATTCTAATTTTTGAATACTTTTCTAAATAATACTCATTTTATAAAATTTAAAATTGTATCTAATTTTTAGAGTTTGTCAATTCTATATTAAGAAGTTGTGAAATTTGATAATTGAATTCATAATTATTATTATAAACAAATCATTATTTTGATATTTTCTTATAAAATCTCGTATATGAGCATATAACTTTTTTTTGGCCAACTAAGCATATAACTAACTAACTTAAATACTTAATAGAACTCTATAACACAACATAAATGCACACAAAAAATATTTAATGTGTTCGTGTTGAGAGACATAACATAATAAATTTATCATGTTCTTTTTTAATAAATCTTACACATTAAACGTATCAATACAATATGGTATGCACATGTATATGATTTGTCATCCGTATTTCTTAAGTGGTACACCAAAGATTTTTTTGATACCAATACACCTAGCGTACGTCTCTTAAGTGAAATTCTATTGTTTTTGATAAGAATTGAATTCAGTGTTTTTTCATAGACTATAACTCGTTTTACTATCATGGTGATGATTAATTGTTATTGTAGTATCATTGTCTGCTTCTAATTATAATAAGAAAGTGAGTGAAATGAAAACGATATACTACGGATTTGGAGTTTATAAAAAAGTCTAACGGAATTGATTTGTGTGACATTCATCTCTTCAAGGTTAAATCAGTTGTTTTTTTACTCAATATTGATAACTCACCCTCGCACTGCGTATACAAATAACATATGTTCTCATTCATTTAGAACATATCGTTGTTAGAGTTTCCAACTCGATATAACACATCGACTGATTTTCGATTTGTCTTGACCATCTCCAAGGAAACGATATCAGCTAGGGGTGACAATCGTGTCGTGTCGTGTCTAATCGTGTCGTGTCATTAATCGTGTCGTGTCTAAACATTTCTCGTGTCTAAACGGATAAATCTTAAACGTGTCTAAATATGTCACATGTCTAAACGTATAAGTCGTTAATCGTGTCTAAACGTATAGAGTTGTTTAGACACATGATTCGTTAAGACCAAACTCATATATGTTTTAAAGCAGATATATACACAAATACATATATACAAAGTACGGTCTTCAAAGTTGATACACTCCCAAAAATGTTTATATATTCCCATAATCTATATTTATACTTAATTAATATATTTAATTTTTAATTACAAATATTTATATGTTCATACTTATTATCCATCAAATATAATATTATCTATTTTAGTATATATAGTATATAATACTTGTTCATGCTTGTTCATACTTGATATAGATTACTAATCGTTGATGGGTTCTGAATATTGGGGCTTGCCTATTTTTACATTGGGCCCAATAAATTTATTAAAGCCCAATAAACAACATGAACTGAATTTATTAAAGCCCAATAACACCATGAACATTAAGGCGACGCCTTTTGACACATGAGGCCAACGTCGACGCCAACGCCCAAGAGGCCAACGCCAACGCCAAATAGGCTGACACCCAAGAGGTCGACGCCGACGCCAAAGAGGTCATCACCTCCCAGAGAGGCATCACCCTTAAAGGTCGACGATGATGCCCAAGAGGTCGACGCCGACGCCAAAAAGGTCGACGCCAAAAAGGCTGACGCCAACGCCCAAGAGGCCTACGCCCAAGAGGCCTACGCCCAAGAGGCCAACGCCAAAGAGGCCAACGCCAAAGAGGCCGACGCCAACGCCTAAGAGGCTGACACCGACGCCCATGAGGCCAACGCCCAAGAGGCCAACGCCGACGCCCAAGAGGCCGACGCCCAAGAGGTCGACACCGACGCCCAAGAGGCTGACACCAACGCCCAAGAGGCCAACGCCAACGCCAAATAGGCCGACACCTAAGAGGTCGACGCCGACGCCAAAGAGGTCATCACCTCCCAGAGAGGCATCACCCTTAAAGGTCGACGATGATTCCCAAGAGGTCGACGCCGACGCCAAAAAGGCCGACGCCAACGCCCAAGAGGCCAACGCCAAAGAGGCCAACGCCAAAGAGGCCGACGCCAACGCCAAAGAGGCCGACGCCAACGCCTAAGAGGCTGACACCGACGCCCATGAGGCCAACGCCAAATAGGCTGACACCCAAGAGGTCGACGCCGACGCCAAAGAGGTCATCACCTCCCAGAGAGGCATCCCCCTTAAAGGTCGACGATGATTCCCAAGAGGCCGACGCCGACGCCAACGCCCAAGAGGCCAACGCCAAATAGGCCGACACCCAAGAGGTCGACGCCAACGCCAAATAGGTCGACACCCAAGAGGTCGACGCCGACGCCAAAGAGGTCATCACCTCCCAGAGAGGCATCACCCTTAAAGGCCGACGCTGATGCCCAAGAGGTCGACGCCAACGCCCAAGAGGCCAACGCCAACGCCAAATAGGCCGACACCCAAGAGGTCGACGCCAACGCCAAATAGGCCGACACCCAAGAGGTCGACGTCGACGCCAAATAGGCCGACACCCAAGAGGTCGACGCCGACACCAAAGAGGCTGACGTCGACGCCAAACAGGACGCCTTTTTACAGGACGCCTTTTAGTGGCTCGCCTAAGGATGCGCCAAAAACATAAAGTACTCAGAATGAGTGCGTGCCACCACATCCTATGACTTAGGCCGGTTGCTTTTAGCACGCCTAGGATTAAACAAATTAAAAGAATAGTCTATAGTGGAGTAGCCACTAAAAACGAATATTCTTAAAGTAACCATGGTTCGCTCGCCCAAGGGACAACTCTGACAACTATGGTAAACACCTGACCATGGACTCAGGTTAAGTATCTCTATATATACTTCTTACCCCCTTCATTTGAGGGGAGGGATTTTTGACATACATGACATTATGCTCTCTATAAACGAACTTCCGACTGACTTGATCGTCGGAGGGGAAACCACGGGCAAAACCCGGGGTTTCCTTCTTGCAGGTCGCCGGAGCAGCACCGAGAGCCGAGGAGTGGAAAATTGTGATCCAACATCTGGCGCCGTCTGTGGGAACGTGACAACAAGTCATGTTACCATCTAATATTCGAGCGAAACGCTCTCTCTTCGGTCTGCCCTCGCTCTCGATTGACTCGCTCTCGGAAGTGACGACAATGGCTCTTCCCCTTGGCATAAAGATCAGGGAGGAAATCAAGGAGCTTGTCGCTCAACAAGCTACACCTCGCGTCGACCGACGAAGGCAACGCCTCGCTCGGATTGCCAAACGCTCGACCGACGAAGGCAACGCCTCGCTCGGATCGCCAAACGCTCGACCGACGAAGGCAACGCCTCGCTCGGATCGCTATCGCTCGACCGACGAAGGCAACGCCTCGCTCGGATCGCTATCGCTCGACCGACGAAGGCAACGCCTCGCTCGGATCGCCAAACGCTCGACCGACGAAGGCAACGCCTCGCTCGGATCGCCAAACGCTCGACCGACGAAGGCAACGCCTCGCTCGGATCGCTATCGTTCGACCGACGAAGGCAACGCCTTGCTCGGATCGCTATCGTTCGACCGACGAAGGCAACGCCTTGCTCGGATCGCCATCGCTCGACCGACGAAGGCAACGCCTCGCTCGGATCGCTATCGCTCGACCGACGAAGGCAACGCCTCGCTCGGATCGCCAAACACTCGACCGACGAAGGCAACGTCTCGCTCGGATCGCCAAACGCTCGACCGACGAAGGCAACGCCTCGCTCGGATCGCCAAATGCTCGACCGACGAAGGCAACGCCTCGCTCGGATCGCCAAACGCTCTTTGTGAAATGACAAGTTCGTCTACTTGTTGAAGATGAACACCAGGTGATGCCTTTCTTTGTAAAAATATTCAACATATAATGAGACAAAGCTAAGACCCATTAATGCATTCCAAGATGAAAACATCTGACTATCTGGGGCAATCTTCACGAAGTCTTGCATGATTACATGCAATATTGCATGGCGACACCTCACCAAATGCTGCATGGCTCCACCTTAAGTGGTTCTCTCCATGCATGCATACAATTGTAAAGGGCACACCATCTTCGAGAATCTTACAATGGGGCGCCTCCCCTGGACCATTGGGTCACCCGAATTCCCTTGAATATTACGATGTCATCACTCGGATGTCAGCCCTTAGGAGCATGCCACCAAGTGGAGCCCTAAGTCACACAAAGCTAAATGCATGACAAAATGAAGGAATCCAGGGGTCATATGAAAAAAGCTGAAACGTCATGTAAATCTAGTCGTTGGATTACAACGGTCATGATTGATGATGATATCTGAATCTATACGAATGAGCACCACCTCCAATGAATGGTCACCACCCAAGTGACTTCATGAAGAATAAAGCAAAGTCTGCAAAGGATGGTCACCTGAACTGACTCCTTCGGCATAAAGGTGACACCCTCAAAGAACATTCAACCAAGCAAGAGCGTGCTCCTACTTGGCTCGGGGGGTAGATGATGGGTTCTGAATATTGGGCTTGCCTATTTTTACATTGGGCCCAATAAATTTATTAAAGCCCAATAAACAACATGAACTGAATTTATTAAAGCCCAATAACACCATGAACATTAAGGCGACGCCTTTTGACACATGAGGCCAACGTCGACGCCAACGCCCAAGAGGCCAACGCCAACGCCAAATAGGCTGACACCCAAGAGGTCGACGCCGACGCCAAAGAGGTCATCACCTCCCAGAGAGGCATCACCCTTAAAGGTCGACGATGATGCCCAAGAGGTCGACGCCGACGCCAAAAAGGTCGACGCCAAAAAGGCTGACGCCAACGCCCAAGAGGCCTACGCCCAAGAGGCCTACGCCCAAGAGGCCAACGCCAAAGAGGCCAACGCCAAAGAGGCCGACGCCAACGCCTAAGAGGCTGACACCGACGCCCATGAGGCCAACGCCCAAGAGGCCAACGCCGACGCCCAAGAGGCCGACGCCCAAGAGGTCGACACCGACGCCCAAGAGGTCGACACCGACGCCCAAGAGGCTGACACCAACGCCCAAGAGGCCAACGCCAACGCCAAATAGGCCGACACCCAAGAGGTCGACGCCGACGCCAAAGAGGTCATCACCTCCCAGAGAGGCATCACCCTTAAAGGTCGACGATGATTCCCAAGAGGTCGACGCCGACGCCAAAAAGGCCGACGCCAACGCCCAAGAGGCCAACGCCAAAGAGGCCGACGCCAACGCCTAAGAGGCTGACACCGACGCCCATGAGGCCAACGCCAAATAGGCTGACACCCAAGAGGTCGACGCCGACGCCAAAGAGGTCATCACCTCCCAGAGAGGCATCCCCCTTAAAGGTCGACGATGATTCCCAAGAGGCCGACGCTGACGCCAACGCCCAAGAGGCCAACGCCAAATAGGCCGACACCCAAGAGGTCGACGCCAACGCCAAATAGGTCGACACCCAAGAGGTCGACGCCGACGCCAAAGAGGTCATCACCTCCCAGAGAGGCATCACCCTTAAAGGCCGACGCTGATGCCCAAGAGGTCGACGCCAACGCCCAAGAGGCCAACGCCAACGCCAAATAGGCCGACACCCAAGAGGTCGACGCCAACGCCAAATAGGCCGACACCCAAGAGGTCGACGTCGACGCCAAATAGGCCGACACCCAAGAGGTCGACGCCGACGCCAAAGAGGTCGACGCCGACACCAAAGAGGCTGACGTCGACGCCAAACAGGACGCCTTTTTACAGGACGCCTTTTTACAGGACGCCTTTTAGTGGCTCGCCTAAGGATGCGCCAAAAACATAAAGTACTCAGAATGAGTGCGTGCCACCACATCCTATGACTTAGGCCGGTTGCTTTTAGCACGCCTAGGATTAAACAAATTAAAAGAATAGTCTATAGTGGAGTAGCCACTAAAAACGAATATTCTTAAAGTAACCATGGTTCGCTCGCCCAAGGGACAACTCTGACAACTATGGTAAACACCTGACCATGGACTCAGGTTAAGTATCTCTATATATACTTCTTACCCCCTTCATTTGAGGGGAGGGATTTTTGACATACATGACATTATGCTCTCTATAAACGAACTTCCGACTGACTTGATCGTCGGAGGGGAAACCACGGGCAAAACCCGGGGTTTCCTTCTTGCAGGTCGCCGGAGCAGCACCGAGAGCCGAGGAGTGGAAAATTGTGATCCAACAATCGTGTCTAAACGTGTGTTTGTCGTGTATTTGCAGGTTAGATGTGTTTAGACACGATTATTAATCGTGTCTAAACGTATAAGAGTTGTTTAGACACGCTTAGTAATCGTGTCGTGTCTAAACGTGTAATTTGCAGATCGTTTAATCATATTCAGAAATTGCCACCTCTAATATCAGCTCTCAAACCACCAAGGTCCCGAACTATGACTCCATGACTTGCTCGTTTATACACACAAAAAATAATTGAATTCAACATTTCGAAAGAGAAGAAATTTCCAAACCGTAGTCCGTAGGTTATGTTTCATTGAAGATATATTAATGATCGTGATATATTGTCAAGAGATATGATTGAGGTTGAGGGGGCAGGTCGATGGTCGGTGAGATATATACCGTTAAGAGTTGACTTTTCTTCCACCCAAATGAGAGAGAGAGTGTGTGAGTATTGCAAAGAGTGTCGTGTCTTGTCTCTCTCCGTGTCTGTGTGGCCTTTTTTGGCGTTGTGTTGCATTTTAGGGACACCTTTGTCATTATTTGTCACGCCACCATTATTATTGATTTATTTCTATTATTGCCATCTTTTAAATATACTTTTTTATTTCACATTTTCCATTAGTTTCAAAGTTATTTAATTTTTGACGGTCGAATAGGGATTATATATATTTTGAAATAGTACGTTGCGTGGTTGACTAACTTTGGTAAGCCGCCTGTTTGAGAATCGATATTAGATCATTATAATAACAATAATAATTGCATGGTCGACATCTTTGTTGCATAGGATACACAATTGTTTGGTATTTAATACATTTTTAGAAGCATTGTTTTGAAGTTAATTTTAATTTATTGACAACGATCAATGTCAGTGACGGATTTAATTTAAAGAATCCAATAACAAAATTAATTATAGAAACTAAATGTATAATATACATACAAAATACATTTATGTTTTTAAAAAATAACATTTTGTTCACGATAAATTTGTCTTTAGGTAAGGTACGTCAAAAACGAATGAACAAGCTATAACGAGTGGATCACCAAATATTGAGAAGCATTGGAACTCTATAATTCAATGGGTTATCAAAAATTATATCATAAATATAAAATGATTAATATTACACTAAAAATTGAATATTGCACGACTTAATTCTGTTAAATTTGTATTATGGGAATAACTAGTCTTTTTTTCTTCTTCTTTATTTATTGGTCTCACCAAACTAATTATAATTTCATAGTACTAGATTGCTTTCCGCTATCATTAATCATAAAATATATTACTTAATTAAATGCCAATAATCAGTTCACCTAATTGTCGACCAAACTTTTTTTTTTTTGATCAGATAATTGTCGACCACACCTAAAGGAGAAAGCCATTACGGATTTAATTCAATTATAGATGATTAATTACTGATTGGCCCCACCTTAATTACACTATATTATTAATTGATACTCCCTATCCTATAACCAATAGGAGGTAGGTTTTGTTTATGAAGTAGCTAACTAATTAACGAAAACATGGCTGATAAATACGAATTGTAATTTTTAGTATAGTGAATAGCAATATCTTGGAAATTAAATGATTCCAAAACCGACACGAAAAATGGAGGAATAAAATAAAATAGATTGAATTTGTAATAAATTACAGATGTTATAATTGTACAATACTTTAATTTTTGGACATTTATTCATTTTTAAAAGTCTCATTATACTCGGTATAAATTTGTGTAAACAAACAAACAAAAAATCAATTTTTACCTAAAAAATTTACCTTTATATTAAAAATGATTATTTTCTATAAAAGCATTGATTACTGGCCGTGGACAGGGGCTGGTGTTATGTTCAGGTGGAGTCTGACTCCGAGACGGTAATCAAACACATCAATGGGTTATCGTTTACCTGGAGACTAGAGTCTATACTTTCACACGTTCAGGTTTTGGCTTCTTCGTTATCCACCGTTAGATGGGTAGCAATTTCGAGAACCGCAAATTATTGTGTCGCTAAGTTAGCTCTTTTAAGGGTGTGTCCTCTGGATTGGGTCAAGAGACCACCCAATCTTTGTCGTGTTATTGAACTTGATTTATTTTTGTAATCGGTTTATTTTTTGGTATGAAATTAAGCTCGTTATTGGAAAAAAAAAAAAAAAAAAAAGCTGATAAGACAGCTACACGCAATGGTATTCGCAAGATTCTCTCCACAAATTATGCACATGTGTTTGGTTTTTGTCACCTTTTGAGCGTTTTCTTATCAAATACGAGGATTCGATGGATCTATTATTATTATTCCTAGAAGATATATTTTTCTTACGAATTAAAAATAATAATAACTAGTTACTTAAAAAATTATATTTTTAAAATGGGTATTTATGATTTAAATTTGTAACGTTTTATTGTGCAATTATGTAAAGATTAAGTGTTTTTTTTGGGCCAAATGTAAAGTGTAAGTTAGATTGTATCTTTTGTATGTGCAATTGGAATGAGGTCTGTTTAGTTATTATATTATAATATTTTACAGTAAAATAATGTGTTATAATAAGTTTGCGCAAAATTTATTTTTAAATATATATATATATGCAAAATATATTTACATCTTATCCTTATTAATTTGTTATTGTAGAAATATGTGATACCAGATATTGTTGATGAAAGAGATAGATATTTGAGATTTTTTTTACGTATTTAAAATTTTCAAAAGTGATTCTTCCATATTGTGACCCTGAGTTTGGGACGTAATATGCAAATGCATGCGCATTAATTCTATTGTACTTTATCTTATTGATCCAAACGTTCAAGTTGTGAGCAAATGTCACTACCTCGCATAGGATTATTCTTGTGAGGAGCGTGAAAACCACGCGCGTCTCCCTTCTCTCTCCTGGGCAAGCTCAGTGAGAGATTTCAGCCGCTGCTAATCTCGGATTGGAGCTTTCCCAATTGGCCAAATCCGGAGAATATTTAGTGAAGTCCCTCAAGCTACAGGGGAGCTGTCACATTCAAGCTTCTAATTGGCTGGAAATTCATGCAGAAAGACTTCTAGCTACGCCCAGGAGCTTATTGAACCTGCGTCGGAAACCCTAAAAATTTCATACGTTCTTTAACTCTTTCATAAATCACCATTTTCCTTTTCTCTGTTGTACAGGTTGGTGACGAGGGAGGTGAAGGTGTCCGGAACGAACCTACCATGGCAGCACAGTCTAGCTCCGGCGGCGGAAGGACCAAACGGGAAAACCCTCTACAACTAGTCACCCCCCACACTGAAACTGTCACTCGAATCTTCGGCCGCATCATCGCTCAGAAAAGCGTGAGGAACTCGGTCGTTTGCAATGTTCTCAACTGGGCAAACCACGGTGCTGTGAGGATGACGGAGGTGGATGATCATATAATGGCGTTCGACTTCAAGTCGGAGAGGGACAAGGAACAAATCACGGACCTATCTTTCTGGTCAGTAAACGAGCATTGCTTAAATTTGAAGGAGTGTACAGCAAATACTTGTTTGCAAGATATTGATTTTGATGCAATGGAAATCTGGACACAAATCTATGAGTTAAGCTTAGACATGTATAACTCGGCTAATGCTCATAGAATAGCTGGGTTAGTAGGGAAGTTCAAGAAAGTGGAGCCTGATCACGTACAGCAGCAACGAAGCTTCCTCCGTGTGAAGGTCGAAATAGACACGACCATTTCAGTAAGGGATGGGTTTTGGTGGACAAACTCGAAGGGGAAGGAGAAATGGACTACGATATGATACGAGAGGCTTTCGGATTATTGCTATGGATGTGGTCGGCTCAGACACACATCACTGAACTGTGAAGAGGAGGTGACAATGGCAGAAACGGAGCCGCAACATCCACGGTATGGACCTTGGCTAACAGGAGTTCGACCGAGAACCAATACCAGATCGTACCAAATTGGTGGACAAGCCAGGAAACCCAAGCACATACGTGATGCGAATAGGCAGACGTGGAAGGATGTAATGTCTTCTATCCAGGGGAGGGATCATAATCACAAGCCGAACGAACAGATGTTCGGGAGAGGAGATCGTACAAGCCAAAGATACTGGTTTACGGAGAAACCGAAGCAGCCAACATGGGTCTTTTTGGACAGGAATGAATAGGGAAGCTATGTGGTAGATCAAACAGCAGAGGATCGGTCCAAGAAACAAGTTTCGACCTAAATCAAATGTCGGATGCGTAGAGCCCAAAAATGATGCAGACCAGAGACATAGACCTCAACCTAAGCCTCGACATGTTTCCTATATTACCTCGGGAACAACGTGAAAAGGAAAATAATCAACCCCTGCCTATACATAAGATGTTCGGTCAGGCGAGAGGAAGGGAAGAACAAGAAAACCCCACACAGGGGCAGCAGGAGATCCATCCTACTTCGCCAGGGACTCACAAGACCCAGATTCCTCAAAGAGAGATTGAAACCGACAAAAACACTCTAGTAGTGGACAAAGAGAACATAAATGATGCCACCTTACAGAGCAGGTCAATGTCACAAAGACTGAAGGAGAAGCAAGTTCAGACTGATCACAGTGGAGGAAGTAGGATGAAGGTGCAGAAAAGAAAGGGGACCAATGATGATGGGCCCGAAAAAATGAAGTGGACTCGAAGGGTGAGAAGTGATGACGGAGAGCAAACACGGAGGACATCTACCCCTGCTGGGGGGATGCCTCCGCCTAACAAGGTTGGGGCAAAGAACAAACAGAAAATGGAGACGAACATAGTATCGACGGGTTGTGGTGGTTGTCCTGAAACAGCCGCACGGACCCAATGAGCCTAATTAGTTAGAACTGTCAAGGGTTATGGTCTTCTCTAACAGTTCACCACCTAAACGATCTAATCAAGAGGTCTTATCCGATGATAGTTTTTCTGATGAATACGAAGCAAATGGAGGCCTCTAGTGATCGTGTAAGAAGGGCGGTAGGGTTGGAAAATGTTGAGTATGTGAATCCGACAGGAAGTAGTGGTGGGCTTGCCTTATGGTGGTCGTAAGAGGTATCGATCATGATTATGGGAAAAGATAAGAATTTCATTGACTGCAATGTATCAAGCAGGTTGTTCGGGGTGGTGTTCTATATTACATGAGTTTATGGTGATCCGAACTTTGCAATGCGAGCACGGAACTGGGAAGCTATCACGTGTATAGGGAGAAATCGGCGAGAGCCTTGGCTATGTGTCGATGATTTTAATGACATTAGACATCATAGAGAAAAGGTTGGGGGAAGGAGGAAGCAACATAGTAAGATTGATTCTTTCAACGCCTGGATCGATGAAATAGAAAAAGAGGACCTAGGGTTCAAGGGCCAGATGCATACATGATCGAACAACCGAAGAGGGAACAAACAAATAGTTGAAAGACTTGACAGAATCCTAGTGAGCCGACAATGGGCTAACTACTTCCCAAGAGCTCAGTGCAACAATGGAATTTCCGTAGGGTCGGACCACTCCTTATTGGAGCTCCATCTGGACCGGAACGAAGCAAAAGGGAGAAAATGATTCAGATTCGAAAATATGTGGCTAGATAAGGCAGATTGTTGCGAAGTCATCAAAACAGCATGGTCTAGGGGTGGTTCGGCCAAGTCATTGGAGGAGTTTGAGCCGAAACTGGACGAATGTAGAAGTTCGCTAGTCGCGTGGAGCAAAAAACATTTCAAACACAACATATCAGAGATCAATAAGGCAAGAAGGAGATTACAAACCCTATATGAAAAGGTAATGAACGAGGAAGAGAGGATTGATGCTCTATGGAAAAGAGAGGAGATATACTGGAGACAACGATCTAGAGTCAACTGGCTTGAACATGGGGACAAGAACACAAAATATTTCCACCAAATGACGCTTGCAAGGCGGAGACGAAACAAAATTCTGGGAGTAAGAGGCGCAGAAGGGGCATGGATAGAAGGGGAGAAGGAGGTAATGACCGAGATGTTTGCCTACTATAACAAATTATTCAAGTCAGACTGAGAGGAGCAGCGAATGGGGCAAATGTGGGACCATACAATGAGCTCAATTCCTACTCAAGTATCGGGGGAGATGAACCAGGATCTATGTAGGTCGGCTTCGGCGGAAAAGGTGCATAGGGTTGTGTTTCAAATTGGGGGGGGGGGGGGGGGTCACGAACAACGGGACCAGATGGTTTTTCAGGGTCATTCTACCAAAGGAACTGGAAGGTCATAGGTCCAGACATTGTCACCTCCGTCAACAACTTCCTAACAATAGGTATCATGCCATCTTTCTTGAACCAAATAGATATTACTCTTATTCCTAAGATCCATTACCCGACTTATGCCTCTGATTTTAGACCTATTAGCCTTTGCAATTTTGGTTATAAGATTATATCAAAGGTACTGGCGAACAGATTGAAACATTACCTGCCAGACATGATTACACCGTACCAGAGTTCATTCGTAGCAGGGAGGAGATTCCAAGATAACATACTCATTGCCCATGAGATGTTCCAATTCTTAAAGACAAGGAGAAGGATCATAGGGGCTCAAGGAAGAACATAATGTGCTCTAAAAATATATATGCAAAAAGCATATGACATAGTGGAATGGAACTTTCTTTTAGAGGGCTTACGCCGGAGAGGATTCAACGAGGTGTGGGTCAATTGGATCAAGGCATGCATTACAACGGTGTCATAACGGGCGATCATCAACGGGAAGCGTACAAGGATATTCTGATTAACTAGGGGCCTGAGGCAGGGAGATCTACTATCTCCCTATATTTTCATTATAATTGCTGATGTTTTATCCAGAATGATAGAAAATTAGGTGGAGCGAGGAGGGCTCATGGGAGTTAAACCAAAACAGGGGTGCCTGACCATACACCATCTGTTTTTTTGCCGATGATGCATTGTTCTTCTTCAAAGGCACGACCGACAACACAACAAGGCTCAAGGAGACATTGGAGACCTATTGTAAAGCGTCGGGGCAGACAATCAACTTCTCAAAGTCCAGCATCTTCTTCAATTCCGCGATGAATGAGGACGCGAGGTCAGACATCACGGCTGTGCGAGGTGTGCGGCAAGCCCTAAAACCGAGGCACTAAGGGATGCGCTTAACTACCTCAAGGAAAGGATAAGTGACAAAATACAGGGATGGAGAAACCGACTACTAAACAACGCCGGGAAAAAAGTGTTGATCAAGGCAGTCATAATGGCAATCCTGTCCTATGCTATGTCCGTGTTCAAGCTTCCCGCAACTTGATGTGCTGAAATCAATGTCATGATAGCATGATTCTGGTGGTGAGTGAAGAACGGAGAGAGAGGAAGATACACTGGAAACGATAGGACCTATTAACACAACCTAATAATGAAGGGTGCTTCGGGTTTCGAGAGTTACATAAATATAATTCAGCCATGTTGGCGAGCATGGCATCAAGGTGCCTGGTTAAGCTGACAGCCTTGTGGGTCCGGGTGCACAAGGGTATCTATTTTCCGTGTATTGATTTTCTGTATGCAGGTAAAGGAAGTAGACCATCGTGGGGGTGGTCGAGCATCCTTGATGGTAAGGATATCATAAAGGAAAATGGGGTTTGGTGCATAGGGGATGGCCGAACGGTTCAGCCATTTCGAGATCAATGGGTTACCACACAGTCGGGATACAGGATCACCGCAGCTCATACAACGACTAGGAACATAAATGACCAGAAGGTGGCCATGTGGTTGATAATACCTCACGATCATGGGATGAAGGGGCGGTTCGCCAAGCCGTGATGCCAGACAAAGTACAGGATGTCCTAGATGTTCCCATACCTTTGCATCTAAGGGAGAATGAGCTTAGGTGGCCATTCACTATAGACGACAATGTCATAGTAAAGTTGGCATACCATACACTCATGGCCAGGCAGAGGGAGTCCACTGGGAGAAGCCAATATCATGTATGTTGGAATGCTGTATGGGATGCTAAAGCTTGGCCCAAGGTGAAGGTATTCATGTGGAAGCTCCTGGCGAATGCACTGCCGGTACAGATCAATCTTGCAAGGAGGGGGATACCTACATTGCCACTTTGCCCGTTCTGTGAGGAGGAGGAAAACAGACATCACTTGGTTTTGGGATGTACGTGGTCTCACCCAATCTGGACACAAGTGCTGAACCTGGACGTCGCTGGGGCAAATACACTAGCAATGAAAGCGTGGATCTTCGGGGGGGAGGGGGGCAAGCACTAGCTTGAAACTCAATCCGCAGATGAACAAACTAGCTTGAAACTCAATACAGAAATTGGGGGAAACTAAGGAAATAGTTGACAAAACGGCACCAAATTCATTTCATATTTAGTAAGATGTGTAATCATTAAAGTAATTAACCATAAATTTAAAGGGCCTTAAAATATATTTATCTCTATATTATTGTATTATTCTACTTTTTCATGAAAATATATATACATAAACACTAAAATATCTATCTATCTCTTTATATCTATTGATTTGGTGAACTCTTCTATAATTAAGACACATACGTTTTTGATATACTTAGTTGTCAAAAATAAACATTTTCATTGATTAATTTTAAAAAAGTGTAACCGATGATGACATGGACTCACCACGCCTACCTCCAGAAGCTTTAGAATTTCTCTGAACCTTCTCATCGCTTCTCACAGTATGTTTCATATTTTATCTCACAAAGCACATTTATGATTTTATTTTTATTGTTTTATCAATATATTACTATTTATTTTTATAAGAAAGGTTTTAAATGTTTTTGTTCTATTTTTAAAATTTTATGTAATAATTAGAGAATTTTTTTAATGAAATTTTATATTTATTTACAATCTATCTATATATTAATTTGACTAAGTTATGTAGAATTGTGACAAGTAAGCTTTTTAAGACATTTTCTCATTCCTAATGTCAAATTCATAACTTCTAATTGGTCCATGTCAAACATATAATTCTCACTTATATGTGGCATGTCATGTAACATAGTTTAAAATTTTCCAAAATCTCTCATTCATTCTCCCAATAAGTTACAAAATTTCATTAATATCTTCTTATTTTCTATGTGCATTTATGATTTTTCTTAAGTTTATTTTATTTACTAAATTTTATATTTTATGAAAAGGAAGAAGATGTATAAATTAAATCTTTTTGTTAAAAGATAATTTCAGATGAAATTAAGGATTATTATGTATATTATATATCAAATTTATGAAAATAATAATCACATGTTAATTTTATGTCGATATTTATAATTATGACATAAAATTTAGGGTATGAAAAAATTATATTAATAATAAAATTTCTTCATACTTTTCTTAGAACTATTTTTTATAAAATATCATTGTTATATTCGATTAGAATTTAGAATCAACATATATTACAAAATTTAAAAATAATTCCATTTTATATTTTATGAAAAACAATAAGATGTATAAATTAAATCTTTTATTACAATATAATTTAAGATGAAATCACGGATTATTATGTATATTATATATCAATTTTATGATAATAATAATCACATGTTAATTTTATGTAGATATTTATAATGATGACATAAAATTTAGGGTATGAAAAAATTATAATAATTATTATAATATAATTTATTCATATTTTTCTTAGACCTATTTTTATTCATATTATTTTTATAATAATTTTTCTTAGAATCAACATATATTACAAAATTTAAAAATAATTTATATAATTTACAATTACTATAACTAATATTTGTATATATACATATACTCTAATAGTTATTATTTATATAAAAATATAAATAATTATTATATGAAAATAATAGATGTCCTAAAATGAATTTTAAAATTATTAATTAGCATCATATTCATAATTGGTTACATTTGTTTTTATTATCTATTCATTTATTTTCAATTATTTTTATAAAATATAAATAATTATTATATTGTATAATATTATAAAAATAAAAAGTCTAACATAGTTTCATAAATATAATTATTTTTTATGTTGTGTAATTGAATTAATATTAATTTAATGTACTTTCATAAATTATAAATGATCATGTTATAAATATATATTTATATTTATTTTAAAAATATTATGAATTTATAAACTAAAATAATTATTATATTGCGCAAAGCGCGAATCAGTTTTTAGTTAATAATATAATACTAAAATGCTACTGTTTTATTTTATGAAAATTTAGCTATATATCTATATTAATTTGGCTAACTCTTATATAATTAATACACATAAGTTTTTGAGCTACTTAGTTGTAAAAAAAAAAAAAAAGCATTTTTATTGGTTGATTTAAAAAAGTGTAACTGATGATGATATGGACTCGCCACACGTACCTCTAGAAGCTCTAGAATTCTTCTGAATCTTCTCACCGCTTCTCACGGTACGTTTTATATTTTATCTCACAAACCAAATTTATGGTCTTAATATTTTTTAATTGTTTATCAATGTATTAATATTTATTTTTATAAGAAAGTTTTTAAATGTTTTTGTTTTATGTAATAATTAGAGAATTGTTTTAATGAATTTTATATTTTTTTTATTTACAATTATTATTATAATACTAAAAAACTACTGTTTTATTTTATGAAAAAATGAATGTATATTAAATTTCGTATATTAGCATGTTCAATTATAAAAATTCATATTTGTAAATATTATATGCAATTTTTTAATAAGTCTCAAAATAAGTAATAAGTAATAGTTACAATTACAAAAATATGTATATTTAATTTATTATTTATGATAAATATACGATACAAATATAACGTAAAAACTAAGTTAAAAAATATGCATTAATATTATATTAGTAAATATTTATATCATTTTTATCACCAACTCATATTTTTATTCACTAACTCTATTAATATATATATCATCAAACTTTATAATAATAAAAACTAATACACTCTTTTACATTTACCATTTTATTAATTTATCTTTTAATTTGAATCATTTTGATATTTTCACTCATAATTATGATATAATACAAATTTTTTTATATTTTGAGAAAAACTCATAATTATTTATTATAGACAAATTAAGTTTTATAATAATATTTTTTTAATCTATATTCAATTAATAAATAATGTAATAATATTTACTATTAAAAATAAAACGAATAATTCATAAATTAAATTTATTATAATTAAATTTTTGATTGTATTAAGTGATACAATAATAGGTATTGTAACCTAAAATTTAGAATTATCTTTAAATATTAGAGTTACAGACTTCGTCCGGTACTATTAATTTAACTGATTTATTTAGATATAGTGTTGCATGTGAATTATATTTCAAAATATTTAAACATATAGACTTCAAAAATATTTTATAAGTTTCTGTGTGAATGCTCTTCATGAACATATAGTTTGGTAAATAAAGCTTAGTATTGCAATTAAAATTATGTGAAATATTGTTACAATTGAATATTTTATTTAAATACTAGAAATAAATAATAAGTAAAGTGTAATATGAAATAACCTGAACCGAGAATGAGAACTTAAAATATTTCACTATTATGTAATTAATTTAAGGAGAAAATATGAAAAATATGTAATATGTTTGACTAAAATGGTAATAGCGTAAACATTGTTTGTTTCGGATATAATATGTTTCGTTTGATTGGTTTTAGATTACTTCCGTTAAATAGAACTAACGACTGCTAACCTGGCATATGGGATAATGATATGAATGATAAATAATTTACTTTTACGAAAAAATAATAATAAGAAATTCAAAAAAATACCTAAAATTAAGAAAAAACATATAATATTTTTTGTATAAAATAAAAATATTTTTAAAATAGAAAAATACTTCAAAATCTGAAAATATAAATTTTATTTATTTCATAAAGAATAAAAAGTATGAAATCAATTAAAGTATGCCTAAAATTCAAAAATATATTTAAAAAAACTATTTGTTTTGGATAATATACTTCTTATTTTTAATAAAAATCTAAATATAGGAAAAAATCCAGTTTTTATTAAAATACAAATGTTTTGAAAACATTTTTTTTTCATTTATAGGATATATTATAAAAATATGAAATAAACAAAATTATATTTTAAATACAATTTATTGTATATTCTATTTCAAATTTTAATAAAATGTAAGATATAAAAAAACATTTTACCAAATTTTTAGAATTATTTTAATTTATTTGTATTAATAATATACAAATAAAGTTTGTTTATTTTTCTTCATATTATTTACTTTATTGTTTTTAATAAAATAGGAAATATATAAAAATAATATTTTTTTTTATGATTTTCTAAATTTTATGTATTTATTCATGTTATTGTTATTTTTAAAGTGTGGTATAATCATATGTCGACACGTGTACAAATTTTGTACAGTCATCAAAGTTAACAGAATAGTTGGACGGAAATAAATTATCATAAACATAAGTTGCTTTCAATAACAATAAAGGTAATAAAAACCAACAAAATAAAACATAATTTATCATAAATCAATGGTCTAAAATAAGTTGGTTTCAATAATGATTTGGCCATATTACATTTTTTTTCATACTTTATTACTATTATTATTTTACTATATTATTATTGCTGAATTTTGGACCATCGAACCGTCTCATTAGACAGTATGGATTATTTTTCAACTAAACCATAAAAGAGTAGGAAATAAAGAGAAATACATTGATGCTATTTGACTCTACCATTGGTTCCTTTGTACCCAAAAATATAAATCGAATTTTGATTAAAAAAAATATAAATAACAAATTGAACTATTCTTTTTGGATAAACAATAAACGAAAATTCAAATTAGTATGGGTTATCTTTCAAATTTAACCTTAATTTAATAATTAATTACCAAACTAAACTTCTCATTTTCGAATGTACCAAAGTATGACATAACGCTAACTCAATTAGCGTTTACATTTAAGTAACGCATTAGTGTTTGGGCGGAGACGTCCAAAACGTAATGCCATTAGTGTTTTGGACTTTTCAAAGTTCTACATTTAAGTAACGCATTAGTGTTTGGGTTGAGACGTACAAAACGTAATGCCATTAGTGTTTTGGACTTTTCAAAGTTCTAACATTAGCATTTATGTTATTTTTTTTAGAAAAAAAAATTAAGTCAATTAAGAGTCGAGAGAGACGATGAAAGAAAGTTCAGAGAGATAAAAGAGGGACCGAACAGAGTTAACTTTCTGAACTGTTATTTATGTTGACACATGTAACCAAACAGTTGAAACTTGAGCTCAACCGTTACTCATGTTTCCATATGTGACTGAACGGTTCAGTTTGTTAACTTCTGTTATTTATCACCGTTAATAATTGGAATGTATTTATCACGTGATCTTTTTATATTCTGATCTTCCCAAACTACCCTAAATCTTTTCTATTTAATCAATTTGTTCCTTATTAGCTGTTGGAGATCTTTTAACCCTAATCTCGGTATAGCTTTGATATTCGATCTACCGACATTAACTCTCAACCGACCTTGACAAATCGTGGCGAATCGATACCATTTTGCGGAATGGCCTTACCTTAGCTAACTCCATCACATACCTATCTTGGAGTTGGACTCCTAGGATTGCAAACCAATGTGCGGATTGGGTTGCAAAGCTAGCTCTCTCGGGGATGTGTCCACTACAGGAGAATAGTCATTTACCGGCTAAATCTAACGGTTCAATATACATTGAGCCGTGATAAATAAATTTAAATGGAATATAACGGCTCAATTAATATTGATCCGTTATGTATTTTTTTTCACGGCTCAAATTACTGAGCCGTGATTTTTTTATTAGTTTTTCCCGGCTCATTTAATGTTGGGCCGCAAGTTATGTCTATTTATCACGGCTCAATATTTGGTCCAGCCGTTATTTTTATTATTTTTTAAAGATTTATCACAGCTGTTTTGATTTGAGCCGTGATAAATGATAAAAAAAAATAATAAACCTTCGCGTCTCATTAGTTTAACCGTGATAAATTCCCTTTTTACACTTCAAATATTTTCAAGTTCAATTCCCGCTCATGTCTCCCGCTTCTCCAAATCAAAACCTCTCCATTTTTCATCTCCAATTCAAAATCTCTCCTCTCTACAGAACCTACACTACGTCGCTGCCAACAAAATCTCTCCATCTTTCATCTCCACTACAGAACCTCTCCATCTTTCATCTCCTCTCTACAAAATCTCTTCCCACACTACGTCGCTGCCAACAGTTCGCGGGTATTGCCTCAAGGAGGATTTTCGACCATGCTACAACAGAGTCGCCCGACAACATGCGACTTACTCTACGACGTTCACGGCTCCTCATACCATATTGAGGAAAGAAACGGCTATCTTCCAGTCACGACGAGGGATAGGATAGAGGCAAGGTGTCGCTCCGCCCTTTGCCTCCGACAGCAGCTTTCTCCTCGATCGTCTGCGAGATTTGCGGAGGGAAATCTTAATGCTCTCCACAGACCCGAACGGGAGCCGCCGGTTGCAGAAGATCATCGAGCAGTGTGTGGACGGGGATGAAATCGATATTCCCTTCTCGGAGACTATCAACTGCATTGGCCGCCTAATGGTCGCGAAGAACTGTTGGAAAGAATGGAAGAACAAGGACAGAAGACAGGTTGTCCACCTACGGAAGAAGACAACCTACATACAAAAAGAGAAAAAGACAATAATAAAATAATAAGAAGGTGTTGGCCAAAAAAAATAAAATAAGAAGAAGTTTTATTTTAATATAAATATTTTTGCCGGGGCCGAGCCAAATAAAATAAATAAATAAATAATAAAAACCATTATCACGGCTCAACTCAAACGAGCCGCGATAATTACTTCCGCGGTTCGTTTTAACTGGACTTGAGCCGTGATATGCTGCCGACGCTTCATGTAACAGCTCAAATTCATTTGAGCCGTTACAAACTGTATTTTTGGCCGGTGATGACCCACTCCCCCGTCGTGGTCATTATGACTGGGTTAATAACCCCCCACCTCCTTTATGTTTACTTTTAGCGCAAGACAATGATATGTATGCGGACTTTTCGTTATTGAATTAAGAGGAAGCGCAGCTTCTATTTCTATTGGCCAAAAAAAAAAAAATCCAAATGATGATGTGCCACGTGATACTTTCATTCTTAATAAGTTCAATTATCATTACTTCATACCACGTGATACTTCTTATAAGTATAATTTTCGTTAAACTAATGAATCTCGGAACTATGAAGAGATCAAACCAAATCCTTTTAAATTATTGTTATTATTATTTTTCTATTGACGTGGCTTAATTTTGGGATAATATAAATGACGGAGATGTGCAAATGAGGTTACGTGCTGGCTTTAATATGTTTGACATGGATCTATTTCTATTTCAGCTTGGAGGAAAGACACGGGGCAAAATCATGTATTTTATTTACAAATATTAAATAAATATAATAATAACACAAAAGGAAGTGTAGAGAAGATTGACATTAAATCCCGTCATCAATCTTCAACAGTAATAAACAATGATTGTACAAATTGTATACGGTTTTGAATTGTCTGCAAAATTGGCCCAAAACAAAAAATTGTCTGCAAATAAGTGTTATAGAACCGGATCAAATCGGCTGTCCGATCGAGAACCGAACCCTTGTCTGGTTTAATTTAGTTAAAATACCATTTTGTATAGCAACAGTGTTTGAACCGATCGATTTTTGTAAACTGGTTGATTTTTTTAAAATCAATCAGTTTTCTGTTCGTTTTTTTCTCGGTTTTGGGTTTCCGAATCGGTTTTCCGTAGGGGAGCTTAGGCGGGCCAAACCGTTTTTTTTGTGTGGAAAGACTGAGTCCGAGCTCAAAATTTTGGTCATCACCTGTGAAGGACTGAGACCAATTTCGGTCTAAAAAGCCCGTCCAAGTCAGTCTTGCTTGACTCGGACCTGTCTCGATCTTGGATCAAAATTTTCACTAAAACAAATGTCTGAAATCTGCTGTAAAATATTAAAAAGTTTGATTGAATCGAAAGCAACTCGAAGCAATTTCGGAACAATCGAAGCAACTTCAGAAGTAAATCGTGAAGGAAGTGAAGAACACTTATGACGAGACGAGAAGACAGAACAGAGTGCTGGAGACTGGAGAGGACGCTTCAGTGGTAACTGACCGACTCTTGGTGCTGAGTGCTGGAGTGGAGAGGATGCTTCGGTGGTTGCTGTTAGTACTGAATGCTGGAGTGGAGAGGATGCTCCAGTGGTGGCTCTGTTGGTGCTGAGTGCTGGAGTGAACGAGAAGTCACAGAACATAAGAAATAAAACTCGGTCGGGGTCGATACTAATCGGGCTTTTTGAGGGGGGAAATCCCAAGACCGAGCACGACCTTAAAGGAAAAAACTCGTTCGCTCGGTCTCGGTCCTAGTCGAGCTCGGTCTTAGTC
Organism: Chamaenerion angustifolium; assembly: GCA_946814005.1. Taxonomy (NCBI): domain Eukaryota; kingdom Viridiplantae; phylum Streptophyta; class Magnoliopsida; order Myrtales; family Onagraceae; genus Chamaenerion; species Chamaenerion angustifolium. The sequence continues at coordinate 3,354,131 of OX328281.1, forward strand.
GGGCCAATCTTGGTCTGGTCATGTCAAAATTTCGGTTGAACCAGTCTTTTTTGCTCACCACTAATTTTCTGAAGGTGGACATGGACGTAAAATGGGTGGGGAATGGAAGGCCGGGAGGTGGAGGGGAGAGGGGATGTGTGCTGAAGATGGGGGCTAGAGCGGTGTGTGTGCTAGAGAAGGCGGGGGATTGTAACTTGTAAGTGCCTAGGTGGAGAGTATATATGGAGGGGTGGAGTTGGAAGTGGACGTAAGGTGTAGGGGATGGGTGGGGATGAGGGGCGGGGTTGGATGACCAGAAGGAGAGGGGCGGGGTGGGGTCAGTCCTAATTGAAATTTTGGGGGGAAAGTACGAGACTGAGACCGAACCCGACCTTGGAGGAAAACACTCGCTCATTCGGTCTCGATCTTGATTCTAGTCGGGCCGATTTTGTCAGAAATTCGATTCAACCAGTATTTTTTGCTCAATCCTAATTACAATTAGATAGGTAATAAATGCATATGTAGCCAAGTCCTCATTAAACTCCTTAACAGACAATAATTAACCCATAAAATAATAATAATAATAAATATATTATTTCAAATCAGAGTAGAGTAAAGAGAATATTTTACTTCAGCTTGTTTTTCTAATATTTAGTATGACTCTTTGACTTTCTTGTCAGTCCTACTCCTTTTATCTTGTTGATAAACAAATTATAGCAACGTTTCATGATATGGTTTGATACCTCAACTATTGCAAATTGCACTTAGCACCCCAAGGTTTGCCTCGTCTCAATCACCACCCTGTACTCGTATATATCTTAGAACAATATTATTATTTTCAAATGAACACTTGTCATCTAGACTAGGGCTCTCTATGCAACAAATTATGAAGTTACAATTTAAAATCGAATTGGTCGAAAATGTACCGAAATTTGTTTCACTTGGGCTTCCTTCACATTCCCATCCAAACATTCTGGATCAAAATAAGAATAAAAATAGCGAAATTTGTTCACCCATAATATTGGGCCGAAGTTGTGGCTTCCAATTGTATGACAATTCGGTAATTATACCTGCCATGAGTCTAGTTTGGTTATACAGGCTAAAATTCAACAACCTTAACATTACCCTCTTATTATTTGGTCAATTTCAGTTGTTTTTTTAAGTTTAAATCGTAAAATTTTTATTTTTCATATTTGGCTAAAATGCAAATTTGTTCATCCGTCAACGTTTTCATCCAAATTTAACCAAATAAGTTTTAAAAATTATAAAAATAAAAAAATAATTTCAAATATTATAACTGAATCTTGATTCAATCGGGACTCATTAGAGGGTAAAAATAGTCAAACATGATAGACATAAGTTTTGCGATTTAATATTGAGAGAGAAAACTCAAAATCTGGTCAATGAGGCACATTAGAGGGTCAATCTAATATTTTACCCTACTTCATATGGATTTTGGAAACCTATGTTCCTAAATAATGAGAAAAAAGTCCCAACAGTTTACACAATGTGCATAAACATCCCTGAAAATTAAGTTCTTTCAACAAAAATCTTAATCTCATCATTTCATAGAGCATCTGCTTCTAAATCAAGATTCAACGTCATTCCCATCCTCCTCCTCACCGGCACTCTCTTTAATCTCGTGTATCATCTTCAACACCTGCCACATCCCGGGCCTCTGCTCCGGCGAGCTCAACCTGCAAACTCCCGCCACCTCTACCAGCATCTCAAGCCTCCTATCCTCGGTCGCATCATCAACTCGAACTGCCTGAACCCACTCGTGCAGCTCAATGGGCTCAAGGAAGGGTTGCTGAGAAGGGTGCTTTCCTGTCAAAAGCTCGAGAAGTAGGACTCCAAATGCATAGACATCGGACTTTGGGGTAGCCCGATGGCTAGATGTTCGAGCCTCTGGAGCCCGGTATGCTGAGCTGTCTGGGTCGTCACAGTTTTGTGAGTTGTCGTCGAGGAGGATGGAGAGACAATAGTCAGTGAGACAGGCCTCAAACTCGGTTCCTAGGAGGATGTTCGAAGATTTGAGGTTTCCATGGATGAGTCTGGATGCTTGGTGTATGTAGCTGAGACCCTGTGCCACATCTTCTGCTATTTTGAGGCAGGATGTCCAGTGAAGGGGTTTGGCTCGTGCCGATCTTGAACCTGTTTCGAATTAAATGAAAGGTAAGAAACAAAATAAATGATATGAGTTGGTATAATCTATCAAATTAAAATGACAATGTGTATGTGCATGATATCGTTCATGTTAATAAATTTATCGTGGTCGATTTACCAACCACAGACACACATGATAAAAAGGACAATTTTTCATGTGGATCATATCGTGTTATATACAATTGAATAGTGTTACTTTATTTAAGAGTTAATTATTAAAAAACAAACCGAATTTTAAAGAAAAATTAAACAGCAAACCGAACTTTTTTTTGTTGACAAACAACAAACCAAACTTTTGAAATTGAGCAAACAACAAACCTATCTCAAATTTTCATTATGTTTGAATATATTTTTCAATATTTAAGAGAGTTATTAAGTCGTAATACCCTTTCCTTAGAATAATTTAACTAATGTTGACTTAATATCTCTCAAACATTGAAAAATATGTTCAAACATGATTTATTGTTTGCTCAATTCAAAAGTTTGATTTGTTGTAAGTTCAGTTTTTTTTTTTGGCCCCTTTATTTAATTGTATATTCACATGCAAAATCTTAAAGCAAATATCAAAATCAAATGATTTTTTTTATAATTAAAACTATTATTTTGTGTGTCGTGTTATATAAAAATTTATGGTTTATATTCAAATTCTAACCTATCAACAAGATTTCATAATTTTCCACATTAATATTTATTTGTCAAATACCTGTACCGCTGCAGCAATATCAGTGGACACAAAAAGCTGCAGCAGTACGGTAAATGAGAATACTCTGCCACCACATGCACCATCAACACCCAGGTTCATAATGGAGTCAAGCAACAGCAAGACCCGTCCACTCCACTAAATTAATCAAATATCATTGTCGGAATGAGGATTGACGTACCGTGAATGAGGTTATACAGGCTGCCATTGGGTTGGTAATCGAAGATAATCAACCTCTCTCCATTGGCCTGAAAATAAGCTCTCACCGGAACCAAGTTGGGGTGTCTCAGACCTCCTACGGCGTCCAGGTGACGCTCGAAGGTCTCCTCCTCTATGGCCGTCGTCTTGCTGGAGTCAAGTCTTTTCACCGTCACAACAAACTGGTTGTCTAAAACAGCCTTATACGTCGTCCCCACCATTCCTCGTCCAAGAAGCTCGGCTGACGCCTTCATAAGCTGCTCCAGGGTGTAGTGCTCAACTTCGCCGGAGCAGAAGACTAAATACCCAGTTCTCTGAACTCTCTGTGGGATTAATTCTTCGCTTTTTGTTTTAGGGTTGATAGATTTCCCGATCGGAACCGCACGAAGTGGTGGTTCAGAGGACACCGCTGCTAGCTCTGTCATCTCTTTAGGGTTTACTTCAGCGTTGCTTCCTCCTCTTGCTTTGACTAACGAGAAGACGAGAAGTACCCCGGCAACTAGCAAGAAGACTCCGATGGTGAACCCTAGGATAACGCCGGTCCGACCTGGCTTCTTCAGGGGCGTGGAAGCCGGTGGGGAGAGGCCGACCACCACCGCGCCCTGAGACTGCGCGCTCTGCCCTAGCGGAGCTGGGATGGAGCTCTCATTATTATTCCCCGAGCCACCAAAGAACGGCTCCGCGCATGCGCGGTTGACTGTCTCTCCGCAGAGGCCAGGGTTTCCGGTGAATGATGTCGGTCCAAAGCGAGAAAGAGTCGATGTGGCCGGAATTGGGCCGGTGAGGTTGTTGCCGGAGACGTTGAACGTGTTGAGTAAGGTCTGGTTCAGCGGCGGCAGCGGCCCAGTGAAACTGTTCCACTCGAGGCGGAGCGTATCGAGACGGTCGAGCCCTGTTATCTGACCCGGTATCGGTCCAGAGAAGCCGGCGGAGGAGAGATCGAGGACCCTAAGGCGATGGAGAGTGAGTATCGAAGCCGGGAACGAACCGGAGAAGCTATTGTGGCTGAGGAAGAGGGACTTTAGGTTGAACAGACCGGATAGGTCCGGAACCGTACCGTAGAGCGAGTTGTTCTGGAGGCTGAGGACGCGGAGCTGGTCAAGGCGGGAGAGTGTGTCCGGCTTGAAGGTTCCCCGGAGTCCGGCTCCCTGGAGGACTAAGCGGACTACGCGTCCCTGGCCGCACTTAACGCCTCGCCATTGACAGTAGTCGAAGCGCTCTGTGAGTGAGTAGAAGAGTTTATGGTCGATATCAGCGCCGGATTTGAAGGAGAGTAGGGAGACGGCGTCTGAGGGGATGGCGGCGTTGAGATGGAGTTGTACTGCTCCTGCTGCTACGGCGGCGGCGGCAGCGGCGAGGTGGAGGATGGAGAAGAGTTGAAGGTGAGTTATGGTGGGCATTGTTGGTAAGAGTAGGATGAAGAAGAGATTTTTCGCATTTCAGTGCGGTGGAGAGAGTGTGAAGATGGAGAGCTGGATATGATTATGGGGAGCAGCTGGACGAGTGCTCGATAGAAGTGAAGTGAAGACTGTGAAGTCACATGATGGTGGGTGGGGGAATGTTGAAAAAAATATTGCTGGAAAGTGAAAAAGGTTGGACTTCTTTGTCTTCAGTATTGGCTATTATTTAATAACAAAATAGTTTAATATAAAAAATAAAATAGTGAATTATTTTTTCTTTACAAGTATAAGTGAAATTTTGACCAATATATACTTTAAAAAAAGGGAAATATTCTCAATTTAAAAAAAAAACTAAAAAATTCGCACTCGCACGCTTGAGCTTTGTAATGTCTAATAATTCACTCTAAGCTTCTCTATCCTGTCGAACTTCATTAAGGCGCTAATACGATGCCACGTGCAAGTGGAAAATAACTTTTTTACTAAACTTAAAGGCTTGATACTTAATGGCCAAAAAAAAGGATTGATACTTAAAAATATTGTATTGGGGTATTTATTATTAATCAACCAACATCAGGGGCAATCTGGCAATTTTGTCAAGTGTGCTGCAAATTATGGAATATTGGGCCATATGAGTGTTCATGTGACCATTGGGCCCACGTAGTTGGGTTGTAAGATTTCCATGTGGGCCCATACTAAGTGCTAATAAGACCAACAAAGCCCACGTGGAAGCCTAAGGACCATTTCTCTTTCATCTGCAGCAACGACACGTGAAAAATGCAGTTATTCAATAATTATTGGAACCGAAATTATTTTTCGGTTCGGCAGCGTCTTTTGTATGTGCACCAGGTATTTAGAAAAAATGGCTCCAAAACCAGTGTTATCAGAACCGAAACGGTATTCGAACTGACGAATGACTGGCTCCCAGTTCGGTCGGTCCAATCTGGTCGGATCCGATTCAATGTGTGGTTCATTGTTCAGTGAGTAGTATGGTCTAACAAGAAGAAGAACTAAATGAAGTGCGTAGATCTAATTACAAGAACAAGAACTAATTACAAGAAGAAGAAAAAATGAAGTGCGTAGATCTAATATCGCTTGGTCTTGCAGTGTTTCTTCTTTTAGATGCACAATCCTTCCATGCTTCAGCTCGGCCTGTTCTTAGTTGCAGTTCGAGTTGTAGCCTCCCTGGAAAAAGACCACCTCCAGGGCAATGTGACACAGTAGAAGGTCATCCAGCACCGTTTAGGGTCACGCTTTTAGACGGTGGTGTTAATTTCTCCATATTCTCAATCAATATCTTCTACTCGTCCCCAATCTTGCACCGTTTGGGGTCACGCCTTTTACTCGTCCCCAATCCAATTCAAGAACTCTGTCGAAAAGGTAGTCTATTTCTTCACTGCATTGGCATTCGCCATTCTTCCTCAGTACCCGAAGCTCGGATGTCACAGACTCGCGTTTACCACATCTTCGTCGTTGAATTTGACATTGTTCAGGATTTCGAGTTCGACGATAACCTAACAACCTTGTATCCAACAACAATCCGTTTGTTGTGTGTTGGATCCTGTAAAACTTCTTTCAGCTACAGGCGTCGCTCTTCTCGGGTCGACCTGCGTAGAATTAAAGACTTCGGGTTGACCCGTTTATTCCACTCCGAAGCTTAAGTCAGTTCTAAGACTTTTGAGAGCTTTTATGTAGATGTGGTGAAAAATCAGACTGTAATAAATGATAATGAATGTTTGCTATTTATAGCCTTCACTTAACCTGATGAACATTGCTTCCTTCTTACCCTGGTTAATCAGTTTAACTGAGGTCAAACTGACCTTCTGATGGGACAGGAGTCCTTATTCCTTAAATATCGGAGATATTTAATCCCATTTAATGCTGTCAGACCTTCAATTAATGCGTCCTTATCCAGACTTTACCTAGGCGACGCCTTCGTATAGGCTGACGCCACAGGCTCATATTAAGAGGCGACGCCTTACATGAATGGGTTGTATAAATCAATAAGATTATGTTTTAGGTCAGTGATATATAAAGGTTTTAATTAACAAGGCGTCCCTTGTAAACCCCATCATCTGCCCCCCAAGCCAAGCAGGAGTATCAGTCCTGGTTGGATAGAAACTCACTGAGTGCGACTTTATGGAAGTCTTAATTTGCCTCAATTGGATTCATTTTTCAAGGCGTCGCTCATCTATGATATTTCATAGACGTCAATCGATGAGCCTCAGGCGTCGATGAGCCTTAGGCGTCGATGAGCCTTATGGCGGGAATTCCATAATGTTTTGGCGGTGGAATTCAAAATTGAATTCGTTTCAAAAATGAAACTGTTTCTTTGGCCTTGGCTATCCGTGTGATCTCTACTGATCTAACGGTCCACATTGTGTGCTACTTTTGGTTTTGTTTGCATTTTCAATGTAACAGTAAGATGACGTCAGCATTCCAAGTGACCGTTGAGATCTAACGGTACAACGTTTCGAATTCCGTTTCAATCCAACGGTCAAATAAAAGTGATGTTTCGGTTACCGTTGCAATGATTGCTGATTTTTCATGGGTCCACTATAAATAGGAGTGGTCCCTTTCTTTTCAACACTTTTGAATCTTTTGCTCTGCCTTCTTTCTACTTTCTCTCTCTAAAAACTGAATCGGTTCTGGAAGAGGAGCGTCGCCACCATTGCACGTTGTCGAGTAACACCATTTGAAGTCCATTTGTTGAAGAAAGTGATGGCGTCTTCCCACAATATCTCTAGTACGACTCTCAATTTTCCTCTTCCTTCTATCGATCCTAAACCAAATCAACTTTCTCGAGAAAACTTCAATTGGGCTGTCGAAACCTCGGGTATGAGTAATGATGACCGACCCCGGTTCCCCGTCCCTGACTCATCAGGCGACGACCGGGTATGTTTCCCTGGAGAAGATGAGGCCACAATCTATCTTAGTCAGATAGAGGCAGGGCTTCGCTTCCCCTTCTGCGACTCCCTTATAGAATTATGTCAGTATTACGGTATCGCCCCTACCCAGTTGACTCCCAACGCCATTCGTATGTGGGTAGGGTTTAGCATCCTTTGTTTTGAAAATAACTGGTCATACTCTTTAACCCTCTTTCGCTCCTTTTATCGTCTTCAATTCAACGCCTTTGGCGTGTTTCTCTTTCAAACTCGTTTTCCCGAGTCAAAAGGTTGGAACGTGCGACGCCTAGGACAAAACCCTTGGTTTTGGAATGCCAAAAAACCCTTGGTTAGCGGTTTTAAATCCTCCAATTCAAATTGGAAAAGCAAGTATTTTTTCTTCTTTGGGGGTGTCGCCTGGTCTTTAAGGAATCCTCGAACTGATCCCTTACCTTCCTTCACCGAATATACCGAGGAGGATCTCGACACCCTCAACCTCATTTACGTAGCACACTCAAAGGGGCGACTCTCCTTCGTATCTAAAGATGCAACAGAGGCTATGATCGCTAGCGCCGCCTTAAAATCATCAAATCCTCCACCAGAGATTGACTGGGTATTTTTCTAATCCTTTCTTTGCTTTTGCAGATGATGATGATGATTTCGATTATTTATTTCAAACTTCTGGATCCTATGTCCAGGCGGCGACTGGTGTTCTTCCACCAATTCAAGAAGAGCCATCCAAAAAGAAGCATAAGGCTAGAGCTACAGCCGAGGCTAAAGGAACGACCAAGCGTCGCTCTAAGATGGATAAGAGTAGCCCTGTCGACCCATCCAAAACTATATTTTTGGATGAAAGTACTGAGGATACAGCGCCGCCATCAGGTATTCTTTTATTTTAAAGAATATGTTTTTTAATATTGGCTTTAGCTAACTGTTTATGTGTACAGCGTCGCCCGAGGTGGGGAGGCTTTCTTCTTCTACCCTTGATCCCTCACCGCTTCGACAAGCCCCTCCTGCCAGATCTTTCTCCCCTCAAGGCAATACTCTGCCTAGGGCTTCACCCAAATCTCCTATATCATCCGTTCAGCCATCTGTTGAAATGGGAACATCTCACTTTGAACAGCCTTTAATCAACGAGGCATCTGATAGACCAGCGACGCCTACAGCGCCTGCTTATGTTCTGCCAGTGAATCCTCCTTTGGGTCCTACTGAAGGTCCCGAATTTGACTTGAGGCGACACCTGTATGAAACCCCAGTGGCTGAGAATCGCATGATGAATTGGGACCCCTGGCGTCGCTTGCAAGGTATGAGTATTCCGGAAGGAACATCCCTTCATGCAAGACTTCCTGAAGGAGCCCCTCCTCAATCCGACCTAGCTCTACGTATTGTGAGCGGGTCAGTCCTTCCAGGTGATCGTCGCCAACTCCACTTCGATCCTCAGTGGGTCGAAGGGGCTGTAAAGAATCATCTCACATCCGTCGCCTCTGTAAGCTTTTATTATCTCATCTTTTATTTATCCTTCCTCTTTTATTGGTCTAATCCTTTTCCTACAGCTTTTGGCTACAGAGACTGAAGTTGGCGCCTTGGTCGTGCATTTAGCCCATAAATGTGCTGCTATGGAGGATAATGTAGTGAGGGCGGCTAAGGCGACGCATCTTGAAAAGGAAAAGAGCTGAGTGGCTGAAAGAGAAGGCCAAATATGAGGAGGATACAGCCCTTCTTCGCAGACGTTTGGGCGAAGAGATTGAACTCAAAGATGGGGGCATCGACAAGGCTCGATTTGCTATTGAGAAGGCAAATAAATTTGCCAATCAATTAGCAGAATGCGAGCAAACTTCTAACCAAAATAGGGAGAATGCTCGCCGAGCTGAGAAGAGTCTGTCCTCTTTGACAAAGGAAAAGGAGGCGGTTGAAAAGAACCTGTCTTCCTTAACCCAAGAGAAGGAGACAGCGCTTCTATTAGCTGAGACCGCTCAAAAGGATAAAGAGGCTGCCTTTCTTCAACTTGAAGCTAGTCAGAAGGAAAAGGAGGCGGCGCTCCGTCAATTAGAGAATGCCAAGGTCGAGGCGGTGGAGTCTTTCAAGAAGACTGCTGCCTTCCATGAGGCTGCTGAGAGACATTTGGTCGCCAATATCATCCGTATCTATGGGAGGTTAATCACTGAGATTCATGGGATTCAGCCGGACTTTCCCGTGGAGAAAGTAAAGGGCTTCCAAGCGTTCCTGAAGATGCAACAGCAAAATATGGAGGCTGAGGCAAGTCAGAAATCTGATGCAGCGCCAGGTACCGGTGGTACAATTCCAGCTAAGGCTGGGCAGAAAAGGGCGGCGCCGGAGCCTAGCAGCACAGTCTCAACCAGAGCTGGCCAAAAGAAAGCGGCGCTCGCACCTAGCACCCTTCCACCTAAAAGTCCTTCCATAAGCAATCCTTCTCCAAAGACTACTTGAAGATTTAGTATTTTTCAGTTTTTGTCTATGTAGTTTAGCCTTTAAACATGTTATCTTGTAAGACATTATTATTATAATGAAATCAAGACATGTTTCTTATGGCGTCGACTTCATTGATCTTTAACTAATTATTAGATCGATGTCTTTAGTAACTTATAATACTCATCAATAATATTCAAACACTTGATATATTTATAATGATATTACAAATTACATCTTAAGCATAGAATTTTTTCAAATGCTCCGCATTGAAAGTATTCTTTAACCTTCTCCCTTCCTCATCCTCCAAGACATATGCGTTAGGGTGAGGAACAATGACGACCTTATAAGGCCCTTCCCATTTTGGAGATAGTTTATTCATCCTATCCAGGTGTGAGAATTCGTTTCTTCTCCATACCATCTCCCCCACGAAAAATAAGCGAGATAAAACTCGTCGATTATAATATCTGGCAGTGGCCAACCTCATCCTTCCTTGAGTTTCATCAGATATCCATCTTTTAGCTTCAACTAAATCAAGGTCGACGCGCCTTTGATCATCATTAGGCGCCGCCTCAAAATGTATTACTCGATGTGATGCAACCGCTATTTCAGTAGGAGCCACCGCTTCTGAACCATAAACTAATCCAAATGGTGTTTCTCCTGAGGATATCTTTGGTGTTGTCCTGATGGACCATAGAACATTGTCCAATTCATCGGTCCATTTTCCCTTCAAGGCATCAATTCGTTTTTCCAAACCATTGAGGATGACTTTATTTGCCGCTTCTACTTGCCCATTTGTCTGCGCATGTCTTACCGAGGCATGGCGATGCTCAATATGCAATTCATCGCAAAAGCATTTTAGCTCTCTTCCCGCGAAATGAGGACCGTTATCACTGACTAGAATACTCGAGTTTCCATATCTGGATATAATTCTAGATTTCAAGAATTTTATCACCTGGAATTCAGTAGTCGACGCCAATGCTTTGGCCTCCACCCACTTTGAAAAATAATCCACTGCCACTATAAGGTAACATTTTTTCCTAGACTTGGGAAATGGACCCACCAAATCGACTCCCCATTGCACAAATGGCCAGGCGACGCGCATAGGAATCAATTCTGACGGTGGACGCCCAATTCTTGGAGTGTATTTTTGACATGATTCACACTTTTTTACCATTTCATCTGCTTCCTTTGTCATTGTTGGCCAATAGTACCATTGATTCAAGGCTTTTCTTATAATAGACTTAGCCCCTTCATGGCAAGCAGCATATCCTTCATGTAATTCTCTGAGAATAATAGTAGCTTCCTGTTGGGTAACACATCGTAAGAATGGCGTTGAGAATCCTTTTTTATAAAGGATACCATCAATCAGGGTATAACTAGGGGCTATGCGTTTCATTCTTTTCATTTCTGCTTCATCTGATGGCTCAATCCCTGTTTCCAGGTATGTCTTTATAGGCGTCACCCATGTATCCACCATCTGAATATTAAAACATTCATAGTTTCCTTGAGATGAAATAACATCAACAAAATGGACCTTCAATGAGGTATGTTGCCAAGCATATTTGCTCAATGCATCAGCTTCTTCATTTTCTGCTCTTGGAATGGCGTTTATTTCGAAGTTGGTGAACCCTTCAGTCAGAATTTTGGCTTCACCTAAATACTTTTTCATCATTTTTCCTTTGGCTGCATACTCCCCTTTTACTTGATTAACCACAAGTTGGGAATCACAGTATACTTTAATAGATGTGATGCCTATACCCCTGGCTATTCTTAGACCCGCAATCAACGCCTCATATTCAGATTCGTTGTTAGTAGCCTTGAAAGTCAGAACCAGGGCATACTTTAGAGATTCCCCTCCATCTGGTGGAGTTAGCACCAATCCTGCTCCTGAGCCCTCTATGGATGAAGATCCATCTGTATACAACTTCCAAGCAGAAGTTTCTTCTTTACTGAGTGGGGGCAGGAAGCTTGATGATGGCGACGCCTCTTCTTGGTCATGTGTGGTCTCCACTATGAAATCTGCCAAAGCTTGACCTTTGATAGCTGTCCTTGGAGCAAATTGAATTCGAAACTCACTTAACTCTATCGCCCACTTTATCATCCTTACAGATGCATCTGGTTTTTGAAAAAAATGTTTTAGTGGTTGATTAGTTAATACAGTGATTTCATACTCGTGGAAGTAGGGGCGAAGCTTTCTAGCCGAAACTACCAACGCAAAGAGATACTTCTCAACCTCTACATAGTTTATATCTGCCTTGGAAAGAACTTTAGATACATAGTAAACTGGCACCTAACCCGATTCTATGTTCTTTACAAGAACAGCGCTTACAGCCACTGGACTAACACTTAAGTAAAGAACTAAAGCGTCGCCCCTTGCCGGTTTGGCCAGTGGAGGTAGTGTTCGAAGATGCTTCTTCAGCTCTTGAAAGGCTTCTTCGCAAGTTGATGTCCACTCGAACTTTTTATTGGCCCTTAACACTTGAAAGAAAGGTAGAGATCTGTCCCCAGCTTTGGATAGGAATCGGCTTAGCGCCGCCAATCTTCCATTTAAACTCTGTACTTCTTTGTGACATGTGGGACTGTTCATACCCTCAATGGCATTTAGCTTTTCTGGATTGACTTCAATTCCTCTCTGGCTCACCATGTATCCCAAAAACTTTCCAGACTGGACCCAAAAAGCACATTTTGCGGGGTTTAACCGCACCTGATGAAGCTTCATGACTTCGAAAGTTTTCCTAAGGTCATTTGTATGGTCAACGCCTTTGATAGACTTCACCAGCATATCATCGACATAAGCTTCCATGTTTACCTCTATCATGCCTGCAAAGAGCTTGTTGACCATCCTTTGGTAGGTGGCCCCAGCATTGATGAGTCCAAAAGGCATGACGGTGTAGTGATATATATCACTATCTGCATAAAAGGATGTATGATGAGCGTTGCATGCTGCCATTTTGATTTGGTTGTATCCTGAATAGGCATCCATAAAGCTCAATAACTCATGCCCTGAGGTGGCGTCGACCAGCTGATCAATTCGCGGCAAAGGATATGAATCTTTAGGGCATGCCTTGTTTAAATCCCTAAAGTCGACACACATTCTCCATTTGCCCGTAGTCTTCTTTACCAAGACAGGGTTTGCGACCCATGTTTGGAATCTGATTTCTTTAACGAATCGAGCTTCAATCAACTTTGCCACTTCTTGTCGAATGGCAATGGACTTTTCTTCTTCCACCGGTCGTCGCTTCTGCGCGATAGGTTTGATACTGGCATCAATGTTGAGCTCGTGAGTAATTATTTCTTCGCTTATACCCGGCATGTCACTCGGTTTCCAAGCAAAGAGCTCTTGAAATTCAATGAGTAGAAGAGTCAAAGCCGTAGCTTGCTCTTCTGGAAGCGTCGCCCCGATTTGGACGACCTTTTCAGGACCGTCTATCGATATTTTTACCAGTTCCTCCACTGGAGTTGGACGAACCTTTCCCTCTCTCAAATCCTCCTCTGCCTGGATAGATAGGGCTTCCATCCCTTTCAATACTCGATGCCTGGTGGATTGTACGTAGCAATTCCTTGCCCCCGGCTGATTGCCTTTTACCACTCCTATTCCATGATGCGTTGGAAATTTTAGGAGTTGATGATAAGTTGAATGAACCATACGATGTGGATTCAATGTGGACCGTCCCAAAATTACGTTGTATGCAGTAGGGGCGTCGACCACGACAAAAGTAACATCTATTGTCAAAGATTTCCATCCCTCCCCCAAAAATACCGGTAAGGTGATGGCTCCTACCGGGTAGGTTGGAGTTGAAGTAAAGCCTAAAAGTGGGAAGTTCACTTTTTTCAGGTCTTTTTCATTCCGTCCCATTTTCTTTAATGCCTCGAGAAAAAGGACATCCGTTGAACTTCCCGAGTCAATAAGTACTCGCTCTACATCATATCCAGCAATCTCCGCCGTGATGACTAATGCGTCCTCATGAGGGCATGTCACATGATTCATCTCATCCTCCTTGAAAGTAATATCGGTTTCTTCCGGTGATCTAGGACGTTTTCCTGCTTTAGAGGTCCCAGATAACTGAGTAGTGTATACTTCCCTAGCACTACTAGTTTCTCCTCCCGAAGCAAACCCGCCACTAATCACTCGTACATGTCCATGCTTGCCTCTGGAACCCTCATCTCCTCCTTCCCTCTTGGGCGACACTCTCCTGTCCCTTCGTGGGCTGGGACTACGATCCCTCTTTGCCACGAAGTTCTTGAGGAGCCCCTTTTGGATGAGCGTCTCAATATCTCTCTTCAGGATTTTGCAATTATCAGTGCTATGCCCCTTACTTCGATGATATCGACAGTACTGCTCGTGATAAGGGCCCATAGGTCCTCCTGACCTGCAGGGTAATGGCGGCGACGCCAAATCCTTTTTCTCCATTTCGCTGAGGATTACCGAAATGTCCTGGTTTAAGAGCGTGAAAGTCTCGAAAACTTCTCGTGGTGGTCGCGGGATATTGGGGCGTCGCCTGTCCTCCTGAGGATGACTTCGCCTATCGTCTTGGGGACGACTTTTTTGCGATTTTTGTTCAGGCTTTTTTGCCTCCTGTATCTCCTTTCGAAGGTCCTTAGAAGATTTCTTTCCCTCGCGGGCTATCTCTATGTCAATATATGACTTAACCCTCGCCGCCAGGTCAGATAGACTGTGAACGGGAATGACGCTTAAACTATCGTGCAAAGCTGATCCTCTCTGCCCTAATGCTCTAACAAAATCTCGAATGGTCTCACCTCCTGTGATAACCTGGTCGATACTGGCTAGGGCCTGATTGAAGCGTTTATAAAAATCCCCCAAACTTTCATCTCATGTTTGTCGAATGTGGTCCAAAGTACCCACACTTTTCAGCAATTGCCTACCACCCATGTACTGGATGATAAACTTTTCCTTCAAGTCCGTCCAAGACGTAACTGAAGCCTTGGGTAATCCAAAAAAACAGTGAGAGGCGGCGCCGCTCAAGGTTGAAGGAAAGAGTATTGCGCAATGTTTTTCATTCTTTGACCTTCCCAATAGGGAAGATTCATGAGTTTGAACATGCTTCACAGGGTCACCCTCCCCCTATACACATCAATCCTCGGGATGGGGACGGATGGTATGTCTACGTCCAAAATTTCATTCGTAAAAGGGTGCGATGCCCTATCTCTTGCTTCCAGCATGACTTTACCCGTATCTTCCTTTTTTGAATCAGCAATAAGCTCCATCACTTTATCCAGGGTTACCTCAGTTTGAGGGGGAGCCATTACTACTGGGGTTGGCACTGCATCAACGCTTCTGGGCGAGGGATCCACTTTAATAGGTAGTCCTACTACGGGAACCTCCCGAGGTTCTGAGGTCGCCTCATCCGTGCGGTGGTGCTCGTTAAGACGAGCTGCACGAGCAACAGCCATGAGTTCTCTTCGATTTAGAAGATCGTCTATCGCAGCTATAAGTGCTGGCGTAACGACCTCTTGGATAGTGGGGACTGTTGAAGGCGCTCTTCCTCCAGAAGAGGCTATATGGGATTGCGCGGGTAGGAGCGGCGCTCGAGTCTGTGGATGCGACAGTACTCTAGCTGGAGCTCCTATTGGGGCTGAAGCACTTAGGTGCGACGCCCCTGAATTGCCCCGAAGCCTCGGCATAAAAGCAGAAGGCGTCAGGTGTTGTTGAAGATTGTGGAGGGAACTCCCTTCCTCCGGTTGCTGCGTTTTCTTAGCTTGTGTATTGGTAGGAGCCATGGCAATACTTTGCTCAAGGATTCCCACAGACGGCGCCAGATGTTGGATCCTGTAAAACTTCTTTCAGCTACAGGCGTCGCTCTTCTCGGGTCGACCTGCGTAGAATTAAAGACTTCGGGTTGACCCGTTTATTCCACTCCGAAGCTTAAGTCAGTTCTAAGACTTTTGAGAGATTTTATGTAGATGTGGTGAAAAATCAGACTGTAATAAATGATAATGAATGTTTGCTATTTATAGCCTTCACTTAACCTGATGAACAGTGCTTCCTTCTTACCCTGGTTAATCAGTTTAACTGAGGTCAAACTGACCTTCTGATGGGACAGGAGTCCTTATTCCTTAAATATCGGAGATATTTAATCCCATTTAATGCTGTCAGACATTCAATTAATGCGTCTTTATCCAGACTTTACCTAGGCGACGCCTTCGTATAGGCTGACGCCACAGGCTCATATTAAGAGGCGACGCCTTACATGAATGGGTTGTATAAATCAATAAGATTATGTTTTAGGTCAGTGATATATAAAGGTTTTAATTAACAAGGCGTCCCTTGTAAACCCCATCATTGTGGGAGTGAACCTCAAGAGTGAAGAGGTAATGTAATCCAAGCTTGGGTGGACTACGATTCTGCAAAGAATCAATTAGAAGTGAGAATCTTTGGCGAGGGTTTAGGCAACTGTTATTGGGTCTCAGTGAAGAAAAACAATCCCCCCCCCCCCAAAAAAAAAAAAAAAGTGAATCAAAAATGAGATGGAGATAGTGGGAGGACCCCAAACATGTTGTCGTTGTAGAGGTCGAGGACCTAGAGGCTCTTGAGGAGAGAGAGTTGCTAAGGAAATGAGAGGTTGAGGAAGCGAAAGAGAGAGGGAGATAAGAGATTTGGGAAGGGATGAGTCTTTGGCAAAGACTCTTTGCAAAATCGATTTTAAAAAAGGAGAGTTAAACTTAACCTAGTCGGTTTAAAACGAAAAAATCAATTGGTTTATAAAAAAAGTATCCCAAAAAATAACAAGAAACCGATCGGTTTTTGCAAAACTGACTGGTTCAATCCCGTTCAAACACTGTTCATTTGCATATTAATTTTTTATCTGAACCAAACCAAACAGGAGTCTGTTTCCCGGTTGAACCTCCGGTCCGATCCGGTTATGATAACACTGTCAAAAACAATTAAAATCATCTTTTTGGAGGGGCATATTTGTATACACGTTGCACGCATCCTTTATGACAATACAGAACTTTACTATAAAATGTCACTGTGATATGAACATTTTTATATTAGTAGCTTTATTGATACTGGAATTGCTAATGCCAAATTAAGTCTTATTCAAGAAAATGTATTGTCATTCTATTTCTATTACTTTTGGAGTAGATGTTACAAAAAAAATAATAATTTGTTTATCTATTAATTTCTTAAAAACTATTTTGAATATGTTATAAAAAAAATCGATTTCAATTTCTCTCAAAATTTGTAAATTATTATTATGTAAAATTTTATAGCTTAGAGTCACAATATTAATATTTTTTTTATAATAAATAAATATTATTTGATTAATAAGTGTTATATATATATATATATATGCATTTATATTATATCAATTTCTACTTCATAATTTTTATTATATTAGTTTGTCTAGAATATTGGCAAGTAGTCAAAATATTTTGTTAATAAATTATATTTGTCCACTTAGATCGGTAACTACGGTTGCTTATATGACAACATCGTTTTGTGTATGTAGACACTATAAAACATATTTAAAACACCACAATAAAACTTGAAAACCGCTTCGTTTGATCATATTTATTTATATAATTTTTTACAAACAAATTTATCAGTGCGTTTCTAATTTTTCCATTAGTTTAGTTTTGTAGTGTTTTCTTGTTATACAATATTTGTTAATAATTTTAACATGTACAATTAAACATTAATTATAAAAAAATACATGCTTAATTGTAAATGTTGTCATGTACATAATTACCACTAAATTTGAAATAGTAATAAGAACAACATAAAAAAATTGTCATAAATATATACTAATATAATTTTAACGTCATCATGTACATAATTATATGTTTTGTTCTAAAACCACAATTTGTTATATGAACTAAAGATCATAGTTATCAGAACCGGATCAGTGATCCGACCGAAAATCAGACCACTGTTTGGTTTGGTTCAGTTAAAAGACTGTTTTACAAATGAACAGTGTTTGAACCAGGTTGAACCGAGTGGTTTTTGGAAGATCGGCCGGTTTCCGGTTCACTTTTTAGCTATTTTTTGGGGGGGTTCGGCCGGATTTTTTTTGGGTTTCCGGTTTTTGGTTATGCACAAACCAATCGGCTTAACCCAATTGGTTAAACTGGTTCACTACTATTGTGTTTGAGAATTGAGAGTAATGTGTGTTTTATATTGAAACTATGTAGTTTGTGTGTGTCAAATTATGTAGTTTGAGGTAATTATGATTGTGTTTGAGACTATGTATGTATTTTAAGTTTTCAAGTTTTTTCCCTTGTGAACAGTGAACTACACACTGAACTGAATTGGATCGGGTTGGAACGGTCGAACCGTGAACCGGCCCCTCACTGGTTCGATGTCCGGTCCAGTTCTGATAACTATGCTAAAGATAACAATATTGTAAATTACTTTTCAATGAAATCTACATTCATACTTGATAATATTAACATAAATGATGTTACAAATTATTTACTATTATTAAAATATGTATATTCAATATTGCAGATAAATATATAATAATAATAATAATATATCACATAAATTATGGTAAGAGGCATGTATTAACATTATATTAGTAAGGATTTAAACCAATTTTCTTTCTAAATATATATATATTAATATTCCATGATTTAATTAACCTGTAGTTAAATAATTTTTAAGCAATTCCAAATGTTTATTAATAATATTTTAGGTATATCTTATTCTCTATTTAATGTGAATATGGTGTTAAAAATTTAAAAAATTATATGCAATGGTCAATTTTCTAAAAAATTATCTTTAGTTTATTTATAAAAACATTTCTTGTATGTTATGATAACTTTGTTTGCATTTTTTCCCCCTTATTAATGATAGTATTATATAAATTATTAATACAATAGTAACTATATATATATATAATTTTTAAATAACAATATTTAGTTTTTAGAAAAGATTATCGATATATTATTAAATTGCTTCTTAAAACACCTAACAACTCAATAAATGCAACAAATGTTTATTAGTATTCGAGAATTTTCTTTTGGGCCTCGAGAAATTGCGTTTCGGCCTAAAGCCGTGAGTTTTCTTTCCAAAGGCCCAACTAAAGCCTAGTTGATGTGGGCCTACGGAAGTCTTCTTTGCATGTCCCAAAGAAAGCCGAGGTGTTAAAGCCCAACGTAAATACTAATAAGCAGCACACTCTTTTTATGTGCACCGGGAGTTTACATAGTCACCCCAAAATTGCTCTTTAACGACTGAATTAATTTGTTTGAGAGGGCATCTGTATGGACCAGGTGCATACAAATTGATAGAAACCGTCTTATTGTCACTCTTTTCTCCAATTGAAAAGAAAATTATAAACTCCAGTTGTACAATTTCTTAAGGATCAATTTATTCAAGCAAGTAGTGTTATTCAGTAATTTCAAGTATAAGTGATATATATATATAATATTTTGTAAAAAAATGGTTTTCTAATGTAAGTTTATGCTGTAAAATCATAATATTATTAACAAATAATTGTGTTTTTTTTCACTACACAATATTGATTTGTAAATTGTAGTACAATCAAAGTATCAAGTAAGAAGATATTAAAAGATGGATAAAAACTTAATTAAAAGAGATACTGTCATGAAATTAATTTATTTGAGGGTACAAAATAAGATGATTTAAATCTTACTATGATCATATGTTATTTTTATAAATTAAAAAGTTATCTTTGTTGTTAATTGCGGATGAATCGGTCAAGTACCCTATGTTTACAAGTTAAGGTTTATAAATAGAATATTTCACCAATCTATACCTCAAATCAAAATTATTTACCTAAATAACCTCACTTTTGAATTAAATACAAAACTATACCTACCCGCGACTCCCATTAGCGGGTGAAAAACTAACTCGTTAATGGGAGTCGCAGGTGAATATTTTTTTCTTTCTGTTAGTTTCACATGTTACTGTCATTCGTGGATGTAATTGAGTGTTAGTTCAGGATCATGCACAATCAGAGACATCAGGTTTCATCCGCGACTCCCATTCGCGGGTGGAACTGACGGAAATAAAAAAAAATACCCACCCGCGACTCTTATTCGCGAATGAGAATCGTGGGTAGGCATACTTTTGTATTTGATTCAAAATTGAGGTTATTTAGGTAAATAATTTTAATTTCAGATAGATGGGTGAAATATTCTTATAAATGTTCATTCAGAAGCTACTACGACGCCACGTGAAAGTGGAATATAACTTTTTTTTTCTAATTTTAAAGGATCGATACTTAAAAAAATTATTGGGGATTTCTTGATGATTGACAAAACATTAGTGCTACAAACTATGGAGTGTTGGGCCATATGAGTGTTCGTGTTGCCGCTTTAGGCCCACGTAGTTAAGTTGTAAGGTTTCCTTGAAGGCCCACGTAGAAGCCTAAAGTCCCTTTCTCTTTCATCTGCAGCAACGACACGTGTTATGCAACTATTACTGGAGAAGTTATCTTGTATGAATGGATCATTCATCAAATCTACTAAAGTACAATTTATAAATGGGTAATGGGTCTCTTTCAATCAACGTTCGACTGCACAGACATTTGAAACAAAGTGATTGAATTTAAACATATTATTAATAATATAAGGAAAAGCATTTAAATTCAACAAAGAGACCTAACCAATTGTAAAAAAATTCAAAGTTTAGTTGATAAATATGGGTTAAGCACACCGTTTCAGAGACAATTGTCATATTGGTACAAATAGGTTCGATATAAATTAAAAAGACATCTTCTGGTACACTAAAATTCTGTATTTCCTACCAAATCAATAAATTATTAAAAAATGTAGAGTGAATGAACCCTGCTTCTTTGAATAGACTAAGCAGTAGAACCATTAGCTGAGACTTCCCCCACAGAATCATCGTCATCCTTCACATACAACGGAATTCGAATGCACTGAGCTCGAAGCTGATCCACCAAACCATAAAGAAAATCGAACGTGAGAATCGATTGCGAATTCAATTCCTCCCTTACTTGCGGCTGATTCCGAAACCAATCTCCAAGCATCTTATGAACATGAGATCGAATCATCCTCCAGGGAACAGGATACTTCTCACACATCTTGAGGTAATCCACAATTAAGTCGGTCTGATCCAATTTTCCTTCCCTATTGTTCGATTCATCTCCCACAATCGAGTCCACTGTTCGAAACCCACCAAACAGGGCAGGATTCTCAAGTAGGGATTCTGCAGAAAGAACACCATCGGCACCCGTTTGCTCCAAACAGTCCTTTGCATCATCCAAATGCCTTATGTTACCATTAGCAAGGACAGGGATTTTGAGGGCATTTTTAACTGCCCGGATCGCTGCCCAATCTGCTCGGATTTTCTTTCCATCTTTCTGGTCCCTGGTTCGGCCATGGACTGCCACAAGGGAGCAGCCAGCATCCTCCAGCATCTTAGCGTAGGTGATGGTGTCCTCTAAGTTTGGGAAGATTCGGATTTTGCATGAGACAGGGACGTTCAAGTTGAGGACTAATTTCTCCACTAGAGACTTTATTAAGGGGAGGTTGTCCATCAAGAATGCACCGTAGTATCCTCTTCTTGCTATGCGCTGCGGACATCTGCAGACCATGTGCATTCATCATAAAAATTCACATGAATATCAATTCCAAGTGGGCATTTCTAGCTAAAATATCCACACCTTGTTATCAAATTTCGTCAATATGTATGACTCTGACCCCAAATAGAGCAGAAAGCATAAATTTTTAAACATAATATAATGTGGTATCACAGTCCTTGGGATTAATCTTATAGTCATGGTCTAGTTACTTTAAATGATTAAAAAGATTTTAAAAAAATGACATTCATAAAGAAGTTAGATGGAAGGATGTGAAATGAATCTTCATATATTAAACAGGGGGTGGGGGGTGTTCTGCTCTCTCATTCTTTTTATCGATAAACCAAACAGACTATTTTTTTTCCTTCTTCTAAGATGATCAGTTCGCCAAATAGCAGATGGTAAACCAGGTTAGTTCAAATGGAACCCAACTATACAATTATCTATGGCTTATATCTTGAAAGCCTTGTCAGTCGATTTATTCATGTAAGCAATACTACACTCTTAGTCTTGGAAAACTGAGAGAATAAGCAGTTCCTTAATTAGCAGCAGGGAACTATCTATAATGTTTTTTTAGCTAGCCATTAAAACTACACAAAAACACTAGTGCAGACTCCACCACGCAAAAGTACTAAATTCACAGAGAAATTACCCCAAATTAATGTCCACATAATCGCAGTAGGGTTCCACTCTCCTTGCAGCTTCGAGTAAAGTGTCAGGATCATTGGCGCAAAATTGAACAAATAAAGGACGGTCCTCCTGAAATTTCATCAAGGTAAAACAAGCAGAAAAGATCAACATAATGAATACTAGACACCAATCTCTGGAAGATATAGGTTAAAAAACATCAGTCAAGAACAATATGCCATTCCACAGAGGGCTTAAAGCTGTAAGTCTGCAACTACCTTCTATTAATTCATCGACTATCAACATTTTTCCCCAGTGGACTTCATCAAAACAAAATATAAAACACACGAATTTGATTGATCTCCAAATTAGAGTCTTCACCGGAAATTTAGGGAGACTGAATGTGCTGAAAGCCTGAAATAGTCCGCCTCATACTTAAATCCAATCAATGATACATCAAATCTTTACAGCCAATGATCCATTCAAATAATCAATATCTATATCATCAGAGTACGCCTAGAGAAAGGTGTATATAGTAAACTTATCAGGAGAAAGCTTCCTCTTTTTTTCCTCCCCTCAAGATTAGAGCAAGACTCTAGAAGAATTGATTAGAGGTAAAGTAAGATAAACTTGTTAAAAGGGGGGAAATGCAACTCCAGACAGTAATAGCATTTCTGCCTCCCTCACTAGGATCGACAAATTCTGGGAACAATTGAAACTGCTACTAAAATGGAAACTTCAAGAGGAATGAATATCATCAATGGTTATACCTTGCAGGTGGTGAATTCCTGGTTTCGATACTTCTCGTTCTCGGAGAAGATCCTAGAGTGCAGCATAGGTGTGTACGCAGCGTCGGCTCCATATTTACGGCACAGCATTCGGAACGGGAGCTCCGAATTATCCACCATCGGGGCCACAATCAGCTTCGGTTTTCCGAGCTTGGCCCAGTGAGCCCAGGCGCTGTCGATTCGTGACTCCCCGCCGAAGCAACGAGCCGGCAATCCGTTACTGCACAGCGTCGTATTGACCAAAGTTGAGTCTGATTCTACTTCATCGTTCCGCGGCGGATTGGAGCAGAGTTGGTCGTCGAGGTCCGGCTTTTGATCGAGAGTCGAATCCATCAGGACTTGCAGCAACGTTCCGTAGGGACGTGGATAGGGTAGAGAGGCCACGCGAGGTAGCAGTTTCATGAGCAGGAAAATGGAGTAGTAAGAAACCTCATCACCGCCGCTGCCGCCTCTCCAAACTGTCACTTAACGGGTACTGGGAAACTGCTAGGGTTCGTGGGACACGGAAGTCGGGACTATTCCATTCCACGAACCAAACACCCGTAAAATTTTCCAAGTCAGAGATGCATGGATTCTTTTCTAAGTCAAATGAAATTTTGACTCAATTAGCTTGTAATACTTTTTTTTTTTAAATAGCTAAATTTCATTACATAAAGTCATATCTGCGTTAGCCATTACGTTAATAGTCGAACGATTAATTAAGATTATTATAAAATATTTTATATTATAAAAATGATTTAAATTATCGTTTATATTAGTTTAATATAAAGTTATATAAATAAACAAAAATAAATTAAATTACTTTTTAATTATATTATTATATTAATAAGATTACTAATAGATTAATAGTACAAACATAAGCAATTTGGCACGGTAATGATTCCAAAACCTCCACAGCACCTATCTCAATTGCAGTACTCTCCCCAACACCTCCTTCAAATTGTGGAACTGCAGTACTCTTAGCACCAGTGTCAGGAACTTGCAGTACTCTCTGCAAATTTATCACATAATTAAGCACCTATCTCAATTTCTTGAATAAGCTGAATTTTAGATAGAGAATAAAAGTGATATATATACTATGATAAATACCTAAATGTGTAAAGACAGCACAATCATAATGGCAGTAGCCACATGATGACTCATCGACACTCCAAAGTCTGACCGCCTTGTTTCCCAAAATATTAAGCCTAGATTATGTGTAGAATCCAGCCGCATACAAGTACTACAAACCCTTCAATTTCAACTTAACAACAAACCCTGAACATAATAGTTTGGTGGATCTTTATAGTTTATAGTATTGTCTTACATTAGTACAATGTCCGGTCATTTTAACCAAATTGATTTACTCAAACTTAATTCTCCCTAAATTAAATTTACAGTCCATAATAACATAAGAGGCATGTTCTTGTATAATGCCTCATAATAGCATACTGTCAAGTACAATGCCTCATTTCTTGTTAGTTATTAAGACATGGATGATCAATTTCTAGTGCATAATTTCTTCACTTAAGTTTGATCCTTCTTTAAATTCGACCATCCATATCACTGTCAGTGAAAGAAATTCGAAGCATCAACTTCAATTGAATCTCCCGAATGAATTCATAGAATATATTTGTCAGTTTCAAATGCCTATCATAGAAAATATGTTTCTACATTGTATACATATGAAACATATTCCAGATTCATCATAGTTCCTATCACAATCTTAAATCGGCCGAACCATCTTTTCACAACGAAGAAGATCATGCATTTAGTAATTAGTATTCAGAAATCGGACGAAGAGAACTCACTTTTGCAAGGAGTCGATGTCGAAGTCAGCTGAACCAGATGGAGACGATGCTGAAGCCGCGAAAGACGGGAAGAGACGAAGAAGACGCCGAGGCGAAGAAGACGAAGTGAACGTCGTGAAGATTGAAGAAGACGAAGTGAAGAGTATGAAGAAGACGACGAATGGAGACGACAGGACGGGAGTCTGCTATGAAGTGAGAAATGAGAATTAGGTTTAGATTGAAGGGTTTGCTGATTGCTGAAGGTGAAGGTGAAGGCTTCGGTTCTTTAGGGTTCGCCGGTCTGGTTTAGTAGTTTAGTTTAGTATGTAGTATATTAAAACCGGTACAAAAAATGGTTCGATTAACCGTTTTTGAACCGGTTTTTTATACCTCTTCTGAACCACTCCATATTTTTTCAAAAAAAAAAACATTTGTTTTGTGAACCGATTCGACCGAACCGATTCAAAACAGGTACGGTTCGGCCGAACCGGTTTTTTATGCCCAGACCTAGTGAGAATTATATGATTTCATGTTGAATTCACTGTCATCAACTGTTACAAAAATTATTTATCAACCAATGAAAATATTTATTTTTGACATTGATAAAACCTTATGTGTTATAATAATAGAAGTTGTAGTGAAATTAATATATATATAGATTATTCTACTTTACAAAAAAATATTATTAAATTTTATCACTCAAATTCTTCTTCGGTTGATTGGATCAACTAAAAGTAAAACCAAGAGTTGAATATAGTACAATATTATTTTATTTTAGGGTCTTACCTAGCACAACCCACCAAGGATGTGTTTTTTTGGCCAAGTCCCACCAAGGATGTTATGTTACGTAGGAAATGTGTTTAAATTGCCAAAAGACAAAATGGTTAGATTTGAAAAACACTACTAACCTTAACTTCCCTTGATCGTTACTTTAGGGAGTTGCTGGGTTTTCTCGACAGTTAGTTGCGGTTGAGGTCATCATCAACAACGGAGGCACCATCGAATATGAACAAAAATTCAACTATATGAACAAAAAAAATCATGTATCCTGAGATTTTATATTTTTACAAATATGTAATCAGCCCAAAGGTCTCAAACTCAACTATATGAAAAAAGATCCTCCACAGAAAGAGCTCATTCATGTTGGATCTTGTTATAGAACTGTCAATGGGGGCTAAGGTTGGAATGATCTGTGAGTTCCTAGATTTCCCAAATTAACACAGAGTTCTATCAGAGGAAGAAGCTCAAACATACATAAGAGTATAAGATAGATTTGTAACCTATTTGGTTACATGCTCTTATCAGTGTTTTCACCTGAAACCTATTTGGTGGCATCCTCGAGGAATCATCATAGATTGGGATGTAAAGTAGTCATTGAGTGAATTCTGGATCATTCTTCAACAATTAGTATTCCTGCAGACAGAATCATAGAATTCAGAAGCTCTAATTTGATAGTTAAGAAATGAAATTGTCAAATTTGAGAAAAGATAATCCTCAACAGTTGCTCAGAGAACAACGTTATTCATCTGAAATTATTGCAGTTTCACTTGTTTCCTTCGAGCAGTTTCAACTGAAAACTCATTTTTATCAGTACTCAAGGAAATGTTCTAATTCGTACTCTTACCTTATGAGCTTCTCGTAATCGTGACTTCTCCCTTCCATATCTCCAGCTCTGCGATTTGAGTATTAGTTTTAATTGATATACATATTTAATTTGTCATTAAAACTCACAATTCATATACCTGTTTAGTTCATTCTTAAGAGTTACAACCAGTAGTATGATGTATCTCATCTGCCCCATCCATACTGTTAACTGCTGCAAACTAACAAAAACTCTTGAAATTTTCGAGCCCATATCATCATTTCTGAAGTAAAAATACATTATTTTTTAAATGGGTTTTGACCAAATGAAAGCAATACAGAACACGAATACAAAACAGTTACCTGAATAAAATACAACACGAAATCGGAATAATGATACAATCAAAGCCAAGCCAATATTCTTCTTCTACAAGTTGCCATTAGAGCTATTATCACCATTGGACCACCTCCGGAAGGTACACGCCACCATGTTTCTGCTAGCAAAGATCCCGAATTTTGCCCGGAAAGCAGTCACCCTATCGTTGCTGCTAGAACCCACTACTGCTTCAGTTGGATTCATTGGTCGACTGAACATCGATGTGGTTTCCATGGCTGTTACAGAAACTAAATCCTCATCTTCTGCCTCCACGTCTATGTTGAAGATCAACGATCCTTTCCTTTCCCTCAACCATTCAGCTACTTGAGTACTGACTCCTCTGCACTTCCTTACCTTGATCTTTATCAAATTAGGGCAGCCGAGAGCAAGTGATTCAATTCCCACATCTGTGATTGGACACCCTTTGATGCAAAGCTTCCTTAGGGATTCACATTTTGTGCCGATACAAGCGATTTCTGCATCTCTAATGGTGTCGCTGCCACAAAGGGCGAGCCTTTCTAATTTCTGGCAATTGGAAGCAATCATGGAGAGGCTCGAGTGTGTGGCGTTGACACCGATCAGAACAAGTTCCTGCAGATCGGTGCAGTTCTTGGCGATCCCCACGAGACCTTCATCTCCGATTCTATTGATTCTCCAACCGTCTATGTACAGCTTCCTCAATTGGCGGCAGCTCTCTGCAACAGAATAAAGACCTGAATTTGAGCATTCAGGAACCTTGACTAGGTGCAGCGTTTCGATCCCTTTGCAGCCTGACATCCCTTCAAGACCTATATCTGTAACTTGAATCCTCTCCAGATGAATCTCCGTTAGCCCTAGATTTGATCTCCCAATCGTTTGAAGAACAGTGTCCCAGTCGCCTAAACAGCGGATTAGCTTCAGAGTTTTCAGATTTTTGGCGCCGATAATCAGGGGACTGAAGCACTGCCCGTGGATGATCTCTTTCAAGCAGATGGATCTTAGGGATTTGGCGGCGAGGCCAGGCCCGATTGGCTCAACTCCATCGTGGATTCCTCTGAGACGCTTGATTGAGATCTCCTCGAGGCCCGTGCAGTGATCGAGGACGGCGTTGATGGCTTTAGCACCTAACGAACACGATCCGCATGAGAACTTCCTCAGGCTTTTAGCGTATTGGGCGAACACCGCGACTCCGAGATCTGTGAGTTCACGGCAGCCGCGCAGCTTAAGACGTGTGAGAGACGGGCACTTAAGAGCGATGAGAATTAGCGCGTCGTCGTTTATGCTGATAGACTTCCGGTCGCACCGAAGGGAGAGCTTGGCTACGGAATCAAACCGCGCGAATATTGACGGGATGTAGGGGGTCAGCTCCGATTGGGCGTCAAGCGAGAGGCGGTGCCGGCTCTCCCCATCTACGGCGAGCCACCGCCGACACACGAGCGAGGACCGTTTTCGGTCGCCGGAATTGAGGAAATGAAATACGTGTGCCAGGCACTCGTCAGGGAGATTGCTGGTGTAATCGCAGCCGCGTCCACCGTCACCAGACTCGTCTCCGGAGAGATCTCTCTCTCCCACCCCGGCAAGGAAATCATCATCCAGAGGCGGAAGCAGATCTAGCACGAGGCCCGCGTCCAGCGCCTCAGAAGTGGAGGATTCCCGGCGGTTTAGTTCGAGCGAGCTCGAGGAAATAGATGGCGATTGTCCCATTGTGAAAGTGAAGAGCACGCGCCGTCACAGACCGCGTTCGGCTAGAGAAAAATATCCAGGAATATCAGAAGTAGAAGAAGATCGGAGGAACGAGTGAGTGCGCGCGTGCTTCTTATACCCATGGTGGTGTAAGGTAACTTAGGTAAGGCACTGGGTGAGAGTAATCATCCTCTACGACCGGGTGTTAGACTGTTGAGGAATGCAGACAGCTATTTTTTTTTTTTTTTGGCCAAAACTAACTTCGTATATTACTCACAAAATTGGGGAACCGGAGGGTTCCCAATACAACCGGACTCAATCGACAATAACTGTAAGAGGGGGGTTGGGGGTCGAGAGACCCAATCACTAGGACACATCCCACCTAATGCCAATTTGGCAACCCAATCCGCACAAAGATTTGCGGATCTAGGTATTCTAACCCAAGACAGATTTACAACCGACTCTGCCAAGAATAAACTATTTTGTAAAATAGTCTCTAACTCCCAAAAATGGACTAACCCGAGAATATGGTTTATCACAACCTCCGAATCCGACTCAATAACAACCGAACTCCAACCAAAACAACGAGCAAGATTGACACCCATCAAAATTGCCCTCGCCTCCAAAATGTCGATAGAATGCGACATTTCGGAGGCGTGGGCTCCGGCGATAATCTTCCCCGTATGGTCCCTAGCAATGACGCCGATCCCGCCTTTGCCCTCGCTTCTCGACCACGCAGCATCGACATTGATCTTGACCACACCGATGTTCGGACACCGCCACACTGAGCTCGGGTGGCCCCCTTCGGTGCCCACCTGGTTCGGCAACTGAAAAGGTCCCACCAGAACCGAACCAAGATCAGTTCGGTTCTGTTGGGATTTACAGCTATTCAAGTGGTTGTATTTACAGCACGCGTGGCGCCTGTGGAACTTTTTACGAAATACAATTTTAAAATAGGCTTTATGCTAAATAATTTATTTGGATTTCTAATTGAAAATATAACTTTTTCAAAATGCAAAAGGCTTAATTTATATAATATTTATAAAATCGAATCAGAAATAATAATAAGTAATGAAGTTGTTGAGTATATTATTAATTGAGTATAATATATAATTTGAGAGAAATAATAATATAGTTAAGGGAGTAAAAAAATAAGGTTAGTTTCATCCATATTTTGTCATTTATATTTTTTACATATTAATTTTTAGTTATTTTTTAAAATAATTACTTAAATTTTAAAATGTGATTAATGAGATACTCACAAATTGATCACTTTTTTTTGTCCTATATCTCTTTAAAAGAATAGAGTTTTCGATATTTCAATTTATAAAATAATTACATGCAAACACGTGTTTAACTAATAGAGTAAAATAAATAATAAATTGTGATTCAAATAAAAACAATATTTTTAAACATAAATAATATAATTTTAAATAAAAAATAACATAAATTAACATAAGTGACAAAATAGATAATACTTGTAGAAAAAAATTATAATAATTGTTTTCTTTTGTGTACAAATTTTTTTTTGTAATTTCAGGTAAGAATAATTAAATTTAAAAATCTTTCTAACGTTTCATTAAAATTTCTGTTTTTTTTTTTCCAACAAAACCTTTTTAAAAATTAGGATAAAATACGATATTATCTTCTAATATTTGACCAAATTTTATGTGTTTTTTTCTTAAAATCTAAATTGTAAATTTTTTTTTCTCTTATATTTGGTCATGCAAGTTTGTCTCAACCGTCAACTTTTTCATTCAATTTTAATATAATAAATTTTGAAAAATATAAAAATAAAACAAATATCACAATATAAGTCAATTCAATTAGGCCTTGACCGAGCTCTAATCGAACAAATTTAGGGTAGGGTCTTGACCTGAAGTTAACTTGTACCTCAAATCCTCCATTTCATCCAAGTTCGGACACATAAAAGTTGACAAGTGACATCCCTTACAAAATATTAATGTCAAAACTTAAAATGGTCAATTTTAATATTTGTCAAAGGTCAACAGTTGAACACCGGCGGCATTCGTCCACACTAAAGAACATGGAGAGAAGAATCTTGGAATGGTTCTTCTGACTACCGGAGTTTGAGATACGTTAATTTTGAAAATTAAATACTTATTTTGATATATTTAATTTATCAATGTTTTTTTTTTTCATAAAAAATTTGTTAATGTTGGATCACGTACACCGTATTCCCGTCTCGGATACCCGCTCCGTATACCTGCACAAAGAAAAGCCCGGGAAGTCCCGTTGTTTCCCCTCCGATGATTAAGTCAGTCGGAGGTTGTTTGTAATATGTGAATGTAAGGTTTCTGTTTCAGAGAATACTTAGTCTGTAATGAGGATGATGATGAGCTATTTATAGTATTTCATACCTGGAACCATGGTTTGGTCAGACTTTACCTTAGTTATCCTAGCTGTCCTCAGAAGCATTGACCATAGTTACTTTACTGCATATTCGTTTTTAGTTGCTACTCTATTGTAGATCCTCCTTTGTATTTGTTTAATCCTAGGCATGCTAAAGTCAGTCGGCCTAAGTCATAGGTGTGCAGGCGCACCATCTAAGGTGGACAGTGAATGCACTGTCATCCACTGAAACTGGTCTTGAAATGCTTTCTGGCGAACCCCATTTAGGCGACGCCGTACTGGGCATGTCTTTACGGGCGACGCCTACATCTGTGAAGACACATGGCGACGTCTGTAACTTGCCGGGCCTAAAAAAGGTGAAGTCCAAAAGGCTTATCTGAGCCGAATATTAAGTCCAGCCCAGTCCAATATTTATAACCCATCATCTGCCCCCGAAGTCTTAAATGAGCGACGCTCATTTGAGAATTTTAAACTCCTTCTGAAAGCCGTTTTCTTGATTTATTTTCATATTTATAGGCGTCGCCTGTAACCACACTTATCGTAACCGTCGTCCATGTGTCTATCATGCATTGGGCGACTTTTCCGTTATAATTCAAATTTGAAATTTGAATTTAGGCGGGATCTTCTAGAAGCCTCGGGAAACGCTGTGACCGTTTTTGTTTGGAGGGGTAAAATGGTCATTTCCACTTTAGTAACCGCTCGCCTTTATAATTCGTAGGGGTATTTCCGTAAATTCCTCGCCTACGAAACGGTTCGCCTCCTTCAAACCTTTATAAATACCCCCACCCCTCCTTCATTTAATACTTTTACTCCCCCTTAAGCTTTCTCTCTCTAAAAATCCTCTGCCTTCTCTCTAGAATTCCGGCCAAACTCCGGTCAATCTCCGATCGCCTTTTCTTTCTCCAACGCCTTTGCCTTTCCATTCGAAACGCCTTCGCTTTTCTTTTTTCGAAACACCTCCGCCTTTCATCATTGCTCGGTGCTTTCCCCTCGCTCTAAACGCTCATCATCTCCGCGTCATTCGGTCTTATAGAAGAATGGCGTCTGATTCCGATATAGGTAACCACATCTTCCTTCCTTCGCCTTTCTCCGACCTTAAACCAAATCTCCTCACTCCACGTTCTTTCGAACAAGCAGTGGCTGAGGCGGGCTTGGGCGACGCCCAAGCCCCCAAGTATCCCGTCCCAGATGATGCGGATCCTGAAAACCCTCACCCTATATGTCATCCCAAGGAAGGCGAGGAGATTATTTTCCCTTCTCAAATCGCCGCGGGATTAAGATTCCCCTATTGTCCTCCTCTAGTGGAGTTGTGTCGCCATTTTGGCATCTCTCTCACCCAGCTTTCTCCCAACGCCCTTCACACCTGGATAGGTTTTAGGGTCCTTTGCTTTCGTAGAGGGTGGGAGTATTCTTTAAACATTTTTCGTAATTTTTATAGGCTAGAAACAAATAGATATGGCGTTCGCCTTTTCACAACTAGGGCGACACCCCCTATCAAAGAGTGGGATTGGGACGCTTCTCGTCCCTTAGTCACGGGTTACAAATCCCGTAATAGCAATTGGAAGAACGCCTACTTTTGCTTTCAAGGAGGCGTTCCATGGTGTCTGGTGACGACCAAAGGTGGCAGAGATCTAGCTCCAGGCGTCGAGGATTTTTCCTCCGCCGAAATGGACGCCATGACAGCCATCTACTTGGATCATCAAGGAGGGCGCGTGCAGATAATCTCCAAAGAGATCTGTGAGTCCGACTTAGAAGATGCTGGCGTCTCTGTTGGATATCGATAGTGACAGCCCAGTAGGGAAAAAGGCTTCGAAGGCCCAATAACTATAGAGGGGGTAAACCCATAACATTCGAACCGGATCGGCCCAAGTACAAGCCAAACTTGGCCCACCATCGAGTAATCCAGAATCGAGCCCAAAGTCTATAGAGACGCCAAAGGCTCTCAGACTGCTCACCATTCTCTACCAAGTCGCGACCTTCCACTGCTCGACATGGGAGTGCTCGCCCCGAAGAGGGCCTTGCCTCTCTCCTCTGGTCCCACTAAACCGTTAATAACAGAGTGGCCAAGATATCCCGCATATCTCGGTCACATATTCACTAAAGATTAGATTTGGTAACTGCAATATCTCGCAGTAACTGCCATATCCCACGATCCGAATCTTCAGCAACTCAATATACATTAAGATATTCAGTTGCCTTTATACGGTTCTATCTCTCTTACACTATAAATACCCTTGCTTTACATACGTACTGGACTTTTTGAGTTTTATACACACACATACTCATTTAAGCATCGGAGAGGGACCCAGAGGCACCCCCTCTGTTGCGCTCCCCTACTTGCAGGTTCACCGGAGTTGGAGCTGAAGCATCATCCCAACCTTGTCTGGCATTCAATTCACTGCCAGATCAGCATTCAGGATTTCACGATCCAACATTTGGCGCCGTCTGTGGGAACGATCAATTTAGCCATGAGAACTCGATCCCAAAGCAACCGTCGGAATCAGACTAGGGAGCGATCCTCAGATAGCTCTGATTCCGCCGCCGCTTCACCGCTTCAACAAGAACCTGCCAGCCGAGCAGGAGTTAATGCTGTTCCTCTGCGGACAGCTCGAGAACATGTCGGTGATTCAAGACCGACCCCAGCTGCTGATCAAAACGGGCCCCTGCACCGCAGACAGTCCACATTGCGGGGCAGGATATTAATTTAACCCCCGAGATGGTCTCCCTGCTGGAAGCCATCCTAGGACAGGCGCGCCGCCAAGCCCCTGCTCCTCAGGAAAACAATCCCTCTGCTCCTAAAGAAAACCACCGCCCTGCTGCCACAGGGCCTTCACCTTCAGAAGCGGCCAATCCTGGTCCTGTTGCGCCTCAGGAGGATCAGGAGATGACGTCAGGTCAGCAGTCCCTACCTCCAGCACACACCAAGGGGCCAGCAGCCGCATATACTGCCAATCCTTCCGGTCCGCCTCCACCCGGAGCCTCTCCCATGTACTGCACTGTGGATCAGATGGATGACCTCCTCAACAAAAGGCTCCAGGAAAGACAGTTGACAGTCATAGCTCCCTTCAAGGAGCAGTCCTCTCATCCATTCACAGACGCGCTCGTCGCTATCAAAATCCCGAAGGATGTGGTCGCTCGGGCCATACCTGAGTATAGCGGTGGAGGAGATCCCACCGTACATGTCAACAAGCATGAGGCCTCCCTTCTGGGTAAGTCAAACGATCCCAATCATTTGGCTTTGCTATTTCCATCTACTCTTTCGGGCTCGGCTTCGTCCTGGTTCTTCGGCCTCCCTGCAGGATCAATCGGAACTTGGGCAGAGTTGAGAAGCAAGTTCCTGGAGAGATATATGGGCGAGCGCCAGTTGCTGAAGAGCGTGGTCGCCCTTGACTCGGTCAAACAGCAGCCTGGAGAGTCGCTGTCCAACTTCTACAGGCGTTTTCATCAAAACGTCACAAAATTAGATCGCCGAATCTCGGATGGGGAGATCATTCGAGCATTCTACAGAGGTCTGGATGTGGCCAACAAGGCCTCGAGAAAGCTGCGAAACAGCTATCACGTGAAGGAGATAGAGACATTGGAGGAGTTGGCGTCCAGAGCAAAAGGTTTCATAGACCTTGAACGCGCAAACATCGAGGCTAATCTCCTGACGACCTCGCTAAGGGTAACCCATGAACCCCGGCGCGATGGTAAGAAGGAGATAAAGAAGGAGAAGAAGGGAAAAGAAAGTAAGCCCCGAGTCGAGTCTCTTCCAGCACCTCGCCATCTAGAGGTCCCTGAGTACTTCACGCCTTTAAATAGGCAGATCTCAGCGGTACTAGTCGAGATGGAGAGGAGATCCTTGGCGAGGCCACCGATGCCTCGCCGAGGTGGGTTACCCATTGGCAAGGATGTCGAGAGCTATTGCAGATACCATAAGTGCAAGGGCCATAAGACAGACGATTGCAAGATTCTGAAGCGAGACATAGAGAGGCTGATTCAGGGGGGAATGTTGAAGGAATTTTTGGCAGGGCGAGACCGAAGTCGAACGCCCCCCAGGAGACATCGTTCACCAGCCCCTGCAGATCAAGCTGAGCCTTCTGGAAGCAAGAGGAGAGTGAATCTGATTGCGGGAGGATTCGGCGCAGGCGGCGAGAGGTCAAGCGCCAGAGAGGTCTACGCCACTCAGATCTCTACGGCAGTTCAGTTGGGGAAGCGGCCAAGACCTGAAGAAAACATTGTCATCTCATTCTCTGAAGATGATTTGGCACATGTCACCACGCCCCACAACAATGCTCTGGTCATTACGGCAGATATTGACGGCTGTGATGTTGCAAGGATTCTGGTCGACGGAGGCAGCTCGACAGACATCCTGTTTCTGGACGCCTTCGAAAAGATGGGCAAATCAAAACGCGACCTGAAGAGGGTCGACTTTCCGCTGATCGGATTTGCGGGAAGGACAACTTATCCACTGGGGGCTATAACCATGCCAGTGATTTTTGGTGAGGGGTGGAAAAGCATCAAGGTGTCGGTCACTTTCCTGGTGGTCGATTCACCTACATCCTACAACGCCATCATAGGGAGGACCACGATCAACCCAAATAAGATTGTGGCCTCCACTGTCCACCAGAAGATGAAGTTCCCCACTCCGAACGGGATTGGAGAAGTGCTAGGAGATCAGCCTTCCTCGCGGCAATGCTATGTGAACTGTTTACGAAGGAAGAACCAAAGGGAGGCGCTCGCCATCGAGACAGAGGCCGATCCCCGCGAGGACTTGGCTCGACCAGCACCCATGGAGGAATTGGAGGAGGTCGAGATCGATGGTCCGGACAAAAAGGTGCGCATTGGGACCACCTTGAAAGAGGATCAGAAGGAGGCCATGACCGCCCTCCTCAAGGAATTCAAAGAGCTCTTTGCCTGGCAGCCGAGCGACATGCCAGGAATCAGCACAGATATTATCTCTCATGAGCTCAGGATAGACCCCTCCATCAAGCCGATCGCCCAAAAAAGAAGATCATTCGGGACTGATAAGCGTTTGGCGATCAGGCAGGAAGTCGGCAGGCTGATTGAAGCTGACTTCGTCAGAGAAGTAAGATTCCAGAGTTGGGTCGCCAACCCGGTTTTGGTCAAGAAATCAAACGGCAAGTGGAGGATGTGCGTCGACTTCCGCGATTTAAACAAGGCTTGCCCCAAAGATTCATATCCCCTTCCGAGAATTGATCATCTGGTCGATGCTACCTCGGGTCATGAGATGCTGAGCTTCATGGACGCCTATTCAGGCTACAACCAGATCAGAATGCATCCAGATGACGAGGCGCACACTGCTTTCTATGCTGACGGGGACATTCTATGCTACAAGGTGATGCCCTTTGGTCTCATCAATGCCGGGGCAACTTATCAGCGGATGGTGAACCGACTGTTCCAGGACATGCTGGGAAGGAACATGGAGGCCTACGTGGATGATATGCTCGTTAAATCCATTAAAGGCAATCCTCATACCACCGACCTCCGTGAAGCTTTTGAATGCATGAGGAGACACAGCGTTCGCCTGAACCCAGCAAAGTGCGCCTTTGGAGTCAAGTCCGGGAAGTTCCTGGGTTTTATGGTCAGCGAAAGGGGCATAGAAGCAAACCCGGAAAAGCTAAAGGCCATAGAAGAAATGAAGTCGCCAACCTGCCATAAGGAAGTCCAATGCCTGAACGGCCGACTAGCTGCTCTTAACCGCTTCCTCTCCAAAGCAAGCGACAAGTCCCTCCCGTTCTTCAAAACCTTGAGGGTCAACCGTAAGTTCGAGTGGACGCCAGACTGCGAGGAAGCATTCCAGTCCTTGAAAAGGCATATTCAAACACTCCCAGCTCTGGCAAAACCCGTTCCAGGCGAGCAGCTTTTCCTCTATTTAGGCATTAGCGATGTGGCAGCCAGTGCTGTTTTAATAAGGGAGGAGAATAATGTTCAGAGTCCAGTGTATTTTATTAGCAAAGTGTTCAACTCAGCAGAAATAAAATATGTCCAGATTGAGAAGTATCTCTATGCCTTAGTTATTGCTGCTCGGAAGCTGAGACCTTACTTTCATGCGCACGACATCACGGTCCTCACCAATCAACCTCTCAAAAACTTCCTGATGAAGCCAGATTCTTCAGGAAGAATGGTCAAGTGGGCGATCGAGCTCAACGAGTTCAGGATCAAATTTGCGCCAAAAACGGCCATCAAAGGTCAAGCACTAGCTGATTTCATAGTGGAAAGCACGAGTAACGGTCAAGCGGAGGCAGAAAACAGGCCAAGTCAGTCAGCAAACGACAATCAAATCTGGGAACTCTATACGGATGGGTCTTCATCAAAAGAAGGCTCGGGGGCAGGTTTAATTCTTATTCCTCCTGAGGGCGAGCCTCTGAAATACGCGATCGCCTTGACATTCTCGGCGACCAATAACGAAGCAGAATATGAGGCTCTTATCACTGGACCCAGACTGGCAAAAGGAATGGGTATAACAGCGCTTAAGGTAAAAAGTGATTCAGAGCTTATTGTCAATCAGGTTAATGGCGCCTACGAGGCAAAGGGAGAAAAGATGAAGAAATATCTCGGCATCGCCAAAAAAACTAGTCGTGGAAATCCCAAATTTCGCGATTGAGTTTATTCCTCGCCAAGAAAACCAGATGGCAGATTCTTTGAGTAAGCTAGCCTTCGGAGGGGCGACAATCCAGGATGTGCAATTTCTGGAAAACGCCCTATGTTCAGTCCTTGAAAACAGAGCGGAGGTCTTCAACATTCAAGAACATGTCACCTGGATGACCCCGTTCCAGAATTATTTGAAAGAAGGCATCCTCCCAGAGGACGAAGGCGAATCCACTAGGATTAGAAGACTCGCAGCCAGTTATCTAATCATCGATGGAGAACTCTATAGAAGAGGTTATTCGACGCCTTACTTGAGATGTGTTGCTCTACCCGAAACAGAAAAAGTTCTTCGAGAAGCTCATGAAGGGGCAACAGCATGTCATGAAGGTGCTCGTTCACTAAGCAGGAAAATATTCAGACTGGGATATTACTGGCCGACCTTGGGAAAAGACGCAGCCGAATTAACACAGAAGTGTGAAATTTGCCAGCAGTTTGCACCACGATCGGGTCGACCATCGACATTATTATCCCCAATGGCGGGTGCCTGGCCCTTCGCTCAATGGGGAATCGATATATTGGGTCCTTTTCCCATTAGCACTGGTCAGCGTACTCACATTATAGTGGCGATCGACTACTTCACTAAGTGGGTAGAGGCGAAAGCTCTAGCTTCGACAACGGAATTCCAAGTTATCAAGTTCATGCAGGTCAACATATTCTCCAGGTTTGGTATTCCCAAAATACTCATCAGCGATAATGGTCCGCAATTCGTTGGAAAAGAGTTGAAATGGCTCTGTGAAGAGTATCATATCGACCATCGCTTCAGTTCAGTACATCACCCTCAAACGAATGGGCAAGCTGAAGCAGCCAACAAGATTGTCTTAGCCGGACTTAAGAAAAGGGTTCGAGCATTCAAAGGGAATTGGGCAGAAGAGCTGGAAAACGTATTATGGGCCATCAGAACAACGCCTAAGGCGGCCACAGGAGAAACGCCTTTCAGTTTAGTGTACGGATCAGAAGCAGTAGCACCAGCTGAATTAGCAGTGCCTACCTACAGAGTCCTACACTTTAACGCGGAGGCAAATGAGATCGAGCGCAGAACTGACCTCGACTTGGCAGAGGAAAAGAGATGGCTCTCGGAAAAAACACAGGCAAAAATGCGCTTGGCGACCGCTCGGTATTTCAACAGAAAAGTTAGCGCTCGCCAATTTTTCGTGGGGGAGATGGTTATGAGAAGGAATGAATTTACAAGGCTGGACAGTAAAAACAAACTTTCAGCCAAATGGGAAGGACCATACAAAGTAGTAGAGATCGCCGCACCAGGATCCTACTATTTGGAAACCACCGAAGGCGAGAGGTTACCCCGTCCATTTAATTCAGAGCATTTAAGAAGATTTTATGCATAGCTTGTAATCAAACTGATTATGTCAATAAAAGAAAGCCATTCCTTCACAAAGCGTGTCCACTCGAAGCAAGCTGAAGCCAAAAAGCTCTGACGCCAAAGTCAAGCCTCAAAAGCCCTAGCAACAAAGCTAGGCCAAAAAGCCCTAGTAACAAAACTAGGCCACAAAAGCCCTAGCAACAAAGCTAGGCCAAAAGCCCTGACGCCAAAGTCAGGCCAAAAAGCCCTAACAACAAAGTTAGGCCAAAAAGCCCTAGTAACAAAACTAGGCCACACACTCGAAGCAAGCTGAAGCCAAAAAGCCCTGACGCCAAAGTCAGGCCTCAAAAGCCCTAGCAACAAAGCTAGGCCAAAAAGCCCTAGTAACAAAACTAGGCCACAAAAGCCCTAGCAACAAAGCTAGGCCAAAAGCCCTGACGCCAAAGTCAGGCCAAAAAGCCCTAACAACAAAGTTAGGCCAAAAAAGCCCTAGTAACAAAACTAGGCCACAAAAGCCCTAGCAACAAAGCTAGGCCAAAAGCCCTAGCAACAAAGCTAGGCCAAAAGCCCTGACGCCAAAGTCAGGCCAAAAAGCCCTAGCAACAAAGCTAGGCCAAAAAAGCCCTAGCAACAAAACTAGGCCACAAAAGCCCTAACAACAAAGTTAGGCCTCAAAAAACCTGACGCCAAGAGTCAGGTAAAGCCCTGACGCCAAAGTCAGGCCAAAAGCCCTGGCGACAAAGCCAGGCCAAAAGACCTAGCAAAATGTTTGGCAAAATAGAAGCCCTGACGCCACAGTCAGGCCAAAGAAAGTTTTGGCGATCACCATCGATGATAAAGCCTGAACAAATTACAAATCCCCTGTTGTTATGCCAACACCTCAAAGGTTTAAACTTCAAAGAATCTAACATCTCTTTGAGCTTAGAAGTTTACGCTTTTAAGTGTCAAAAGTGTTATCCTTGGAAAGTTTAACTTATGATTGGTCTAAGGCTTTAAGGGTCAACGACATTACCAAGCAAGGAAAAAGTGGAAAGTAATTATGAGTAAGATATTGGATAGCTAAATATGTTCGAAGTCGATTAAAGGCTCAAGAATGTAAAGGCATTCAATAGAAAAACCCAAGTCTTCGATAAATAATTACAAACCAAAAACGGAGAATACAAAAATAGCTATCTAAAAAAGAAAAATACGGTCGCCAAGGAGTTGGGGACTTCAAGCTTTGGGGTTCTCGGGGGCAAAGACGCTCTGCTCGCCTTCGGGGGCAGAAGTACCGGGCTCGCCTTCAGGAGCAGCCTCTCCAGCAACAGAGGGCTGCGAAGGACGACTCCGCAGGAAGGTCTTCAAGGAGGCGACTTCCCCAAGAGGAAAGTTGGGATCGACCGCCTGGACCTCATCCACCAGGACTTGGAGAAAATCGGCGATCGCCGACTTCATCTCCTTCAGAGCGCAGTCCTCAAACTCCTCAGAGGCTTTGAATGCCTCAACTACGCTCTGGGGCGAAGGGACGGCTTTCAATTGTGCAGTTAATCGATCCCTCTCCTCCTCCAAGGCAATCCCCCGGGCTTCCGCAGCTTCCATCTGAGCCACCGCAGCTTCTCTCTGGGCGCCAGCAGCGTCCCTTTGCGCCTCGGCAGCGACCCTGCGAGCCTCCGATTCTGCCCCTTGCGCCTGAGCTTCCTTAAGTTCAGCATCTAGGCGAACTCGGACGATCTCTCCCTGATCTAAACACAGGTGAAGAGCGTCAAAGTCCTGAAGAGCGGCAGCGGCTTCAGCCTCCCTCTTCTGGACATCAGCAAGGAGGCGCTGCTCCTTCCTGAGGTATTCCTCTCGGGTATTATCTGCCAAGGCGATCGCTGCATCTGCAGCCGTCTTGATAGTCCCCAATTGCTCAGGAGTGACCCCCGTGCTTCGGTACTGCTCCAGCTCGGCGAGCACACTGGAATACTTGTCGATGAGCTCCCCGAAGACACGACCAAGAATCACCTCTTCCCGAACGAACTGGCAACAAATATAGAATAAAAGCTGTCAGGACAACAGACAATAAGGGAACGACAAAGAGAGGACTCTACGAAATAAAAGTATGAGATCTTACCAAAGCCACTCGTTCGAAGTGGGACCGAAGGAACCCCTCGATCTGATGAAGTTCCGTGGGAACAATCGAGCGGTCCGCGGGGGGAATTATCCCGTCCAGAAGCCGCATACACATATTCGGGCTGCCCCAGAGGCTCTTCTGGGTAGGGTACCCCTTCTTCATAAGGTCCCCACAGGGGACCCAAGTTTCCCGAGAATTCGCTGATTCAAGCGGCTGAAACAAGCCGGCAAGGGAGCAATGCTCATCCACAGGAGCCCTCGATGAGCTGGAAGCAGCATGCCCCTTCTTCTTGGTCCCAGACTCCTTAGGAGGAGCCATGGGCACAGTAAGAACAGGAGGAGCTAAGGTCAAAACCTTCCCCTTGGCGGCAGAAGGACCCTGGGGAGAGGGAGAAGGGGGCACCGCGTCCAGACCCTTCCCTTTATTAGCGGAAGGACCCCCAGGAGGGGGAGGATAAGGATGCTGGTCGACTTCCGGACATTCCTCACTCCTGAACTTCTTGGAGGGAGGAGGAGCATGATCCCGGACCATGTCGGTTGAGGACTCCTCTGCAAAACAACAAGACAAAATGTCAAAAACAAAAAACCGCAAAGTATGAAGACGTTAAATCTACGAATAACAAAGCAACATACCTGGTTGGCGAGGGTCAGCAGTGGCCGAGGGAAGCACCTCCTCGGGCTTCCTCTTGGACGAACGCCTAGAAGGGGGAGGAGGACAGTTCAACAATGCCTGGTCGGAGGACAATCCCGCCGATCCCTGGTCATCAAAGAGACCTATCAGTTTCTGGCTCTTGCTTACAACCTTCCCTACAAGTAATAAAGCAAGATAAGAGTTAGAAAATTACCCAATCATCAAAGATTGGCGTGGCTTGATGAATGCCCGCCATCTCAAGGGCATTCTCGGTAGTCTCCGACACGGAGCGGATGGACTTGAACTGAGATGACCGATGCGACCGTTATAGGTCATCGATAGCGTTTCGATCACTCTCTGATAGCTCCTCGAAGGAAGGAGGGAAATCCTTGTCCGGGATCAACAATTTCCAGGGCACCCCCCCCCCCCCTTATAAAAGAAGTAACACTTCTTATAATTGGAGTTGGTGGTCCGAAAATCGTCGACCAGGCGGACATGGACGTTCCAAACCCATCCCTGAGGGCCTCTCCACTCTGAAAACTTCGGTCAGTGGGATTGGAAGTGGTGAAGGTGGTTTGCCCCTGCTGCCAGGCGGAAGAAGCACCGGAACAGGGCCAGTGAATATACCCATTCCTGGCGTAAGCATAGGAACTTGAAGCCGACCCACATCCTGAGGGCATTCGGGACAAGCTGTGTGGGGTGAATCCCGTAAAACTGACACAAGGTCTGTAAATCCTCACAGAGAGGAAAACGCAATCCAGCATCGATCTGGGCCGCATAAATGTAAACCTCTCCATCGTGAGGAAAATGCAGACCTAGGCTAGGATACCTAGGAGCATCCTCCGCACTGAAGCCACCAAACGCCACCATGGTCTTAAAGTAAGCCGGCTTCAGTTCGTTAGGCTTGATATCTACTCAGAATGATTCAAGTATGGCACAGTAAGTATAAAAACAAAGGAAAACAGAGGATATTGCCAAAATAGAGCAATAAAAGGGCGAAAGTTTACCTTTTGGGGAAAAAATAGGCGTGTTCAGCTCAGGACCATCTACCACCACTGGGGTGGCCGCAGACCTTCCCACGTCAGGCTGTTTCCCCGCTGAGGAGGGCACAACTTCATCCCTAATGGTCAAGGGAACACCGACATTCTGAGGGGCGCTGGCTTTGTTAGCACCCTTGATGGCCATGTGTTTTATGCGCTGACTTCTGGGGGCCATGGAAATGGTCGAAATGAGAACTGAAGAGGATTGAAAGAGAAAGGAAAGGTTTGCAGCGAAGTTCTGAAAATCTGAAGGAGTGGATGAGCGTAAAAAACAAAATGCAGAAACTGACGTTTCTTATATAGATCAAGAAGGGAGCAACCGCCACGAGCAAATCGAAGCGACACAGAGGAATGATGGCACCTTTTTGGAAAAAACTGAAGCAATGTCAGAATTCCAAAAGACACCTTGGGGAGACAGACGGTTGGCTGAAATGGACAGCTGTCAGACTACCCTGGGTTTACGGAAAAGTAAATGTCAGGCGTGCCTCAAGTGACCGTTCGATTTCTGGACAACTGTGCAGTTATTAAATGCTAACAAGTCCACTAAGGAGACAAGAGGGTCGCCAGCGCACTAATAAGCGCTATTAGAAGTACCTCGGGCAGGTAGTGATCGCCTAGCCGAGAAAGATAGACTTTCATAAACCTAGATTACCTCGAGTGATCGCCAAAGGGGAATAAAAGAAAGGATATTTTTTCAACTTTGAGCGAAGAAAAAACTGCTCGCCAAACAGGCTCAAAATGCCTCAAAGGTCATGAACCAGTACAAGAAATGAAGAAAACTGAATCTAAGACGTCACTATCTAAAATCCTACCAGGAAATAAAGCTCGACTGAAGAGACTTCAATCAAGCTTCGGGGGCAAATGTTGGATATCGATAGTGACAGCCCAGTAGGGAAAAAGGCTTCGAAGGCCCAATAACTATAGAGGGGGTAAACCCATAACATTCGAACCGGATCGGCCCAAGTACAAGCCAAACTTGGCCCACCATCGAGTAATCCAGAATCGAGCCCAAAGTCTATAGAGACGCCAAAGGCTCTCAGACTGCTCACCATTCTCTACCAAGTCGCGACCTTCCACTGCTCGACATGGGAGTGCTCGCCCCGAAGAGGGCCTTGCCTCTCTCCTCTGGTCCCACTAAACCGTTAATAACAGAGTGGCCAAGATATCCCGCATATCTCGGTCACATATTCACTAAAGATTAGATTTGGTAACTGCAATATCTCGCAGTAACTGCCATATCCCACGATCCGAATATTCAGCAACTCAATATACATTAAGATATTCAGTTGCCTTTATACGGTTCTATCTCTCTTACCCTATAAATACCCTTGCTTTACATACGTACTGGACATTTTGAGTTTTATACACACACATACTCATTTAAGCATCGGAGAGGGACCCAGAGGCACCCCCTCTGTTGCGCTCCCCTACTTGCAGGTTCACCGGAGTTGGAGCTGAAGCGTCATCCCAACCTTGTCTGGCATTCAATTCACTGCCAGATCAGCATTCAGGATTTTACGATCCAACAGTCTCCATAATAGATCGTCGCCTTCTGCCTTTCTTTCCGGTAAATGACTTTCCTTTCTTTTTCTTATTGCAGATAGGGATTTTGCCATGTTTTCTCACCT
The DNA here is from genome assembly GCA_946814005.1 of Chamaenerion angustifolium. Lineage (NCBI taxonomy): Eukaryota > Viridiplantae > Streptophyta > Magnoliopsida > Myrtales > Onagraceae > Chamaenerion > Chamaenerion angustifolium. Next base: position 3,397,955 of record OX328281.1, read on the forward strand.
TGTAACGCCTGTCCAGAAAAAGGCGCCCAAGGAGAAGAAAACGAAAGAGAAGAAGGCTAAGGAGCCTAAAAGCGACGCTCCGGAGGGCTCCAAAAAGCGCAAAGGGCACAACTCCTCCAAGGGCAAGAAAAAGGCGAAGCCTATGGAGGATTCCTTGGATCCTCTTAAGGCTCCTGCCGAGCTTTTCAGCGACGACACCAACGACGCTGTCGAAGCCTTTAAAGGTGCGGTTCCTAAATCTCACTGGGTAAATAACAGCGTCACTAGTAATAGGAATAATGTTTTGTTCACAAAAAAGTGGGGTCCTCCAGTCTTAGCCTATGGTGGCATCATGTGGACCTACACCGAGTATCACTCGGGTGTTGTTAAGAAGGGACCATTTGACCCTTCCTTTGATCCGACAGGGGCGACGCCTGATGCTCCTCCAAAACAGAAGACGCCAACCCCTCCACGTCCTGCACCTTCTTCCTCTAAGGAAGTAATCCTGGTGGATACTTCTCCTGGCGACGACTCGTTGTCATCGCCTCCTCCTTCTCCGTTAATTCGTCGTCGCCCAGAGGACCTTCCTCAATTCAAGGGGCCTGCCTTTGACGTCAGGCGAGAGCTGCTGGACCAGGCCAACCTTCCAAATCCAAAGGCGCCATGGGTCCCTTGTACCAAGCTTCAGCAGACCTCCTTGATGGCGGGTCATTCCAGCATCGACCCCAACCTTGGCCTTCACCTTCTCTCAGGTGCTTGCACCCCTGCTGATAGGGGGTCCTTGAACTTGGAGACTGAAGCCATAGAGGGTTTGGTTCGCCATTCCCTCTCTTTAATACAGAGTCAGGTAAACGCCATTTTCCTTTAGTGCTTTCACTTTCATACTTGTATTTTTATTTAACTTTTCATTGTTTATTCTTCAGGTCATTCCTGCTGCTCTGAAGATGGGCGCCACTCTTATGGGCCTAACTGAGGAAAGAGAGAGGGACCAGGCCCGCCTTCGCCAGGCTGAGAAGGAGAAATTTGAGGTGGAGAAGCTGCAGCATCGCCTCGCTGTTTCTGAAGCAGCTCGCAAGGAGTTGGAGGCTGGCCTTGTCCATAAGGAACAGCTCGCCAATCAATTGAGGGATGCGCAGAATAGGGAGAACGCCATGAAGGCTTCCCTCAATAAGATCCAGAAGGAGATGGCACTTGTCAAGAAAGACAAGGACAACGCTTTCAAAGAAGCAGAGAACGCCAAGAGGGAAGCCGAGCAGGCTATTAAAGAGGCGTCTCAGTCCACTCAGGAGGTGGAACATCTCAAGGACGAACTGCCCAAACGCCTGGAAGAAGCTGTGGAGTCCTTTCGTACAAGTCCAGACTTCGCCAAGGCTGCCATCGAGTGGAACCGTACTGGCGTTTTAGCCCTCTTCAAGAAGGCTGAAAAGGATATCCGTAAGGTGGATCCCAACTTTCCCTTGGATAAGTTGGAGTTTCTATCTGGGTACCTCGCCATGAAGGCTCAAGAAGAAGCTGAGGCGTTGTCTGGAAGTGATGAAGAGACTGGCGATGACAGCTCCACTTCTGGTGATTCTTCTCCAACAGAGCCGCCTCCTGAACCAGTGCCTGTCGAGACAAATTCAGAGACGCCTGCTCCTGGCCCTTCTTCAAAGACAACGCCTTCAACTCTTCCTTAGTTTCTTTTTCCTTTTTGTAAAGACAATTTTGCAACGCTCCACCGTTGCTATTATGAATCCTTTATTTCTATATGCATTGTATGTGTTTTTCCATACTTAGCTTTATTTCATACTTAGTTATATTTTTATCCTACTTGTTAAAATAACAAGTCTTATCTCCAAACTTAAGCAAACGCCAATAAGCTTTTGAATGTCATCGCCGATAACTTGAGATAACCATTTCCAGTAGTCACCATTTAATCAACTTAAAGAACACTTTAATTGAATATTAAGCAATCGCCATTAAACCAGCTTTTAAATCATCACCATTTCATCCATTGTTTAAGCAGTCGCCATTTCATCAAAGAGAAACAATCGCCATTACATATAACCCCCATGATATCAACAATACTTCATACATCGCCTTCGACATTTAAGTAAGAAAAATTTCAAATGCTATGAACACCTTCAATCATTAGGCATAAAATTTCTTCAAATGCTCAGCATTAAAAGTATTCTTCAACACTTTTCCTTCTAAATCTTCTAACACATATGCGTTTGGGTGAGGTATGGCGATGACTTTGTAGGGTCCTTCCCATTTGGGTGACAGCTTGTTTACTCTATCCTGGTGTGAGAATTCGTGCCTACGCCATACCCTCTCCCCCACAAAAAATTGGCGAGATGATACTTTCCTATTGTAGTATCTCGCCGTAGCCAATCGCATACGCCCCTGAACTTCTTCTGAAGTCCATCGCTTTTCATCTACCATGTCTAATTCCAAACGCCTTTGATCCTCATTGTCTATAGCGTCGTAATGGCTTACCCTGTGGGACTCGACTGCTATTTCTGTTGGAGCAACCGCCTCTGATCCATACACTAATCCAAATGGCGTCTCTCCAGTTGCTTTCTTTGGTGTTGTTCTCAACGCCCATAAGACGTTTTCTAATTCTTCTGTCCATTTTCCTCCCATGGCATCTAGTCTTTTCTTCAAACCATTCAAGACTGTTTTGTTCGCTGCCTCCACCTGTCCATTGGCCTGCGCATGTTTTACTGATGCATGCCTATGGTCAATTTTTAACTCTTCACAAAACCATTTTAACTCTTTTCCAGCGAATTGTGGGTCATTATCACTGACTAACACACTTGGGATTCCATATCGAGAAACAATTCTCGATTTAATAAATTTGATGACTTGAAATTCAGTGGTTGATGCCATCGCCTTTGCTTCAATCCATTTCGAAAAATAGTCGATGACGACTATTATATAGGAGCGTTGCTTGGATTTTGGCAATGGTCCTACTAAGTCGATTCCCCACTGTGCAAACGGCCATGCTGCACATATACTTGTAAGGTTTGCTGGTGGACGAACTATCTTCGGACTATACTTCTGGCATGATTCACACTTCATAACCAAAGCAGTCGCCTCCTGATTCATTGTAGGCCAATAATAACCTTGATTCAGAATCTTCCTCACAATCGACCTTGCCCCTTCATGACAGGCCGCGTATCCTTCATGGACTTCTCTTAAGATGGTAACCGTTTCCGGGTGAGCGACGCATCTGAGATAGGGCGTGGAGAAACCCTTCTTATATATTAGTCCATCAATTATTCGGAAGCTAGGTGCTAAACGAACAATCTTTTTGGACTGAGCTTCATCAGTGGGGAGTACTCCTGATTCCAAATAAGATCGAATAGGCGTCGCCCAGTCAATAGTGACACTTATGTTAGCACAATAAAAGCTAACACATTCTCCATGGTTGGTTTCTATGAAATGGGCCTGTCTGGGCGTCGCCTGCCAAGCATATTTGCTCAGTGCATCTGCTTCTTGATTCGCTTCTCGGGGAATGGCTTCAATCTGAAATTTATTAAATCTTGCTACCAACGCCATAGCCTATTTCCAATATAACTTCATTTTTTCTCCTTTAGCCGTATATTCCCCTTTGATTTGGTTGACCACCAATTGTGAATCACAAAACACATGCAAAGAGGTGACTCCTAATCCTTTCGCTAATCGCAATCCCGTAACCAACGCCTCATACTCAGCTTCATTATTAGTAGCCTTGAAAGTGAGGACCAGGGCATATGTTAACGGTGTTCCTCCATCTGGTGGTGTTAACACTAATCCTGCCCCCGAGCCATCGTCTGATGAGGATCCATCAGTGTGAAGTATCCAAGGATTCTCTTCTTTTTCTTTTTCTTTAGGCGTCGCCGGTTGAGGACATGTGGATTCCACAATGAAATCTGCCAATGCCTGACCTTTAATGGCGTTTCTAGGAGCGAATTTAATTCTAAACTCGCTTAATTCGATAGCCCATTTGACCATTCTTCCTGAAGCATCTGGCTTTTGTAGAAAATGTTTCAACGGTTGATTTGTTAAAACTGTAATTTCATGCTCATGGAAATAAGGACGTAGCTTCCTTGCTGATACTACCAACGCATAAAGGTACTTCTCAACCTCCAAGTAGTTTATTTCAGATTTTGCAAGTACTTTCGATACATAATACACTAGCACCTGGCCTTTTCCTACTTCCTTGACCAATACTGAACTTACAGCGACTGGTGTAATACTTAAATATAAGGAAAGAACGTCGCCTTTGGAAGGCTTCGCCAAAGGTGGAAGTGTCTTGAGATGCTTTTTCAGGTCCTGGAAAGCCTGCTCACATTCACCAGTCCATTCAAATTTTTTGTTGGCCCTTAGCACCTGGAAGAAAGGGAGTGATTTGTCGCCTGCTTTTGCCAGAAAACGGCTAAGCGCCGCCAATATTCCATTCAGACTCGGCACTTCCTTGTGGCAAGTTGGACTCCTCATGGCTTCAATGGCTTCCAGCTTCTCAGGATTGACCTCTATTCCTCTTTGGCTTACCATGTATCCCAGAAATTTTCCCGAGTGAACGCCAAAAGCACACTTAGCTGGATTCAGGCGAACTTGATGAAGGCGCATCCTTTCGAATGTTTTCCTCAGGTCCTCCACGTGATCCCCACTCTTTATGGATTTTACCAGCATGTCATCAACATATGCTTCCATGGTGACGCCTATCATGCCATCGAAAAGCTTGTTGATCATCCTCTGATAAGTGGCTCCTGCATTCAACAAACCAAAAGGCATCACCGTGTAATGATATATGTCGCTATCCGCATAAAAAGCTGTATGTTGAGTGTCGCCATCCGCCATTTGTATCTGGTTGTAACCAGAATATGCATCCATAAAGCTGAGTAACTCGTGTCCAGAAGTGGCATCGACCAATTGATCGATTCTGGGCAAAGGATAAGAATCCTTCGGACATGCTTTATTCAGGTCGCGATAGTCAATACACATCCTCCACTTCCCATTGCTTTTCTTCACCAACACAGGGTTGGCGACCCAGGTCTGAAACCTGATTTCCTTCACAAACTTTGCTTCAATGAGCTTTCCTACTTCTTGCTTGATAGCAATCGCCTTTTCCTCACCTACAGGGCGTCGCTTCTGAGCAATAGGCCTGACATTTAGATCTAGATTGAGTTCATGGGCAATGACATCTTTGCTGATGCCCGGCATGTCGCTTGGTTTCCAAGCGAATAATTCCTTGAACTCCACAAGGAGCATCGAAAGAGCAGAAGCTTCATTTTCCCCGAGCGTCGCTCCAATTGATACTTCCTTCCCTTTACCGTCAATCTCCACCTTCTTCAATCCTTCCACGGGTTGAGGACGACTCCTTTCCTCCCTTGGATCTTCTTCTGTCTGAATTGCCAAGGATTCTTTTTTCTTGAAGTGGCGACGCGTCGCCTGGACATAGCAGCTTCGTGCCGCTGGTTGGTCTCCCTTCACAACCCCTACACCATGGGGTGTAGGGAACTTCAACAACTGATGATACGTGGAGTGTACCATTTTGTTTGGGTTCAACGTCGATCTTCCCAAAATGGCGTTGTAAGATGCTGGGGCGTCCACCACAATGAAAGTGATGTCGAAGTTCAAAACTTGCCATCCTTCGCCCAAGCTGACCGACAAAGTCACTGCTCCTACCGGGTAGGTGGTGTGCGAGGCGAAGCCCATCAAAGGAAAGTTGACCTTCTTCGGATCCTTCTCATTTCTTCCCATTCGTTTGTATGCATCCAGAAATAAGATATCAGCTGAGCTTCCTGAGTCCACCAATATTCTCTTCATGTTGAATCGATCGACGCCCATTGTAATCACCAAGGCATCATCATGAGGAGAAGTGACATGTCCCATTTCTTTTTCTGAAAAGGAAATGATCACCTCCTCTTCTTCTCTTGGGCGTTTTCCTAGCTTGTCGGTTCCAGACATTTGAGAAGCGTATCCCTCCCTTGCTGAACAGGTTTCTCCACCCGAGGTAAAGCCTCCACTAATCATGTTCAAATCCTCCACCTTGTTGCTAGGCCCTACCCCATGTGGCATATTCCTAGGCGACGCCTTCTTCCTCGGACTCCTACTCCTTTGGCGTCGGGCCAAGAAGTTCTTCAAGTGCCCCTGTTGGATCAACCTTTCTATATCTTTTTTCAAAATATAGCAGTCATCCGTATGATGGCCCTTACATCGGTGGTATCTGCAATACTGGTTAGGATTATTTCCCATAACCGCGTCTGGCTTCCTTGGTGGAGGAGGCGTCGCCCAATTCTTCTTCTCCATTTCTGTTAAAATTATGGAAATTTCCCTATTCAGGGGGGTGTAGCTTTGGAAAGCTTCTCTAGCAGGCCTTGGTCCGAAAGAGCGACGCTTATCATCATGCTTTCGCTCATCGTGCTTTGAGGAGCGTTGCTCGGGTCTTTTTCCTTCTGCATGCTCTTTTCTGGACGCTTCTTTGTGGACCTTTCTTCCTTCTCGTGAAATCTCCAAGTCTATGTAAGACTTGACTCTGTCTGCCATTTCCTCCACGGTGTTGACTGGTAGGACACTCAAACTGTCGTACAAAGTCGATCCCTTTGGGCCCAATCCTCTCATGAAGGCTCGGATGGTTTCTCCCTGCGTGATGGTTTGATCAATTCCAGCCAATTCCCTGTTGAACCGAGAATAGAAGTCGCCCAAACTTTCCTGGTCCCCCCTGCCTGATATGGTCGAGCGTTCCCACACTTTTTAGTAGGCGACGCCCTCCCATGTATTGTACGATGAACTTGTCCTTCAGCTCTGTCCATGATTTTACTGATGCCTTGGGTAGGTTGAAAAACCAATGTGCAGGCACATCGCCCAAGGTAGCTGGAAAGAGTAACGCCAAATGAGTTTCCTCACTTGTTCTTCCCAACAAAGAATTTTCATGCATTTGTATGTGGAAGACCGGATCAGTATCCCCATTGTACGTATCTATGCGAAAAGTCGGCTGCACCTGTGCTGGTAGTGCCACCGATAATATCTCTAGGGCGAACGGATGCGTCGACCTGTCTCGAAGGTGAGGCATGGTTCGATTCTTTTGCTCCTTTAGCGTTTCAGCTACGATTTCTTTGACCCTGTCTTCACTTAACATCCTTGGAGCAGGCGCCACAGGTACAATAGCCCCTACTGCTCCCATGCTTGCCACAGGAAACGTCTCAGGTGGTGGATTTGCTGGTGCGCCTGCTGGCCTTGATGTGGCTTCATGCGCCGCCTGAGCGCTTGCTCTTTGAGCTGCCCGAGCAGCTGTCCTTTAATCCCTTCTGTCCAAGAGCTCATCGAGAGCCATCATGAACGCTGGTGTCTGGATGAATTCTGCATTTATGTCCACTTGTCGAGGCGGCGCTCTGGCGAACGACGACTCTATGCGAGACTGCGCCGCTCGAGGTGTGTCGTTGTCGTACCTCTGCTCTTCAGGAGGCACTTCTTCCGCCTGAATATTTTCTTGTTGCACAGACCTAGGTCGCACCATTTGTATCGGTATGTATGAGGTCTGTCCCAAATGCTGCTGCAGGTTTTGGAGCGAGTCCTCATCATTCACTTCACGAATGGTCTTTGCTCGTGTTGTTGGTGGAGCCATGGCTGATTTTCGCTCAATGGTTCCCACAGACGGCGCCAATGTGTTGGATCACGTACACCGTATTCCCGTCTCGTATACCTGCACAAAGGAAAGCCCGGGAAGTCCCGTTGTTTCCCCTCCGATGATTAAGTCAGTCAGAGGTTGTTTGTAATATGTGAATGTAAGGTTTCTGTTTCAGAGAATACTTAGTCTGTAATGAGGATGATGATGAGCTATTTATAGTATTTCATACCTGGAACCATGGTTTGGTCAGACTTTACCTTAGTTATCCTAGCTGTCCTCAGAAGCATTGACCATAGTTACTTTACTGCATATTCGTTTTTAGTTGCTACTCTATTGTAGATCCTCCTTTGTATTTGTTTAATCCTAGGCATGCTAAAGTCAGCCGGCCTAAGTCATAGGTGTGCAGGCGCACCATCTAAGGTGGACAGTGAATGCACTGTCATCCACTGAAACTGGTCTTGAAATGCTTTCTGGCGAACCCCATTTAGGTGACGCCGTACTGGGCATGTCTTTACGGGCGACGCCTACATCTGTGAAGACACATGGCGACGCCTGTAACTTGCCGGGCCTAAAAAAGGTGAAGTCCAAAAGGCTTATCTGGGCCGAATATTAAGTCCAGCCCAGTCCAATATTTATAACCCATCAGTTAATGCAATCATGTTTGTGATAGCGTTAGTCTCAAATATTACCAGTAAGGTGTCATGAGCTTATGTCAGTTGAGGCGACTTTTATTTTCGAAAAAAGGTCAAGTTCGAAATTATAGGAATCGGGATAGAGTTCAATATAAAATAATTGAGGCGGTCTTGATTAATTCGGGATGTACTTGATTTTGAAACTTTATTTTTGTATTATTGAATCTATAATCCAAAATATACACAAACTTAAAGAAAAAAAAAACATGAAAATAAATTATACGATAAAAATAAATATATTCATGATAAAATTATTTAATTAAACTATTAAATTACCATGTATGAGTTTATAATGTGATTAAGTCAGTAATTTAAAGACATCAACTAAATAAAATGCATATATATATATATTACAAATAAAATTAGTAAAATTGGAATTGACTCGGTCCATTCATAAATTAATTTTAAAAGCTTGAGTATGAAACCGACAAAAAGAACATTCGATCGGTCTCAACCTTAAATTTGGGACTAGGACCGATAAACAGTTCGTGTCGTGTCGGTATCAATATCGTATCAATAAACGTGTTGTGTTTAAACGGATAAGTTTTGAACGTGTCTTCAAAATTCAAACACGTACACGACACGTTTAATAAACGTGTCACACGACACGGTAACACGACATTGTAGTAGCCCAAAAAAACCGAAAAAAATACTACACTTGGTCTTAGCCAAAAGACGGAAAAAATACTACACTTGGTCTTAGCCAAAAGACCGAAAAATTAATTATGAAATGTGAAGAGTAGAAGTTTTGCTTTTATAGAAGTGGAGAGACTCTTAAGGTTTAGAAATACTCAGTGTGAGACTTTTTTCCTTTAGTAAAACTTGGAAGTGGCTGGGCTGGGAAGAGAATATGGACTTGTGTATTTCTAATACACTCCCAAAAATATTTATACACTCCCATAATCTATATTTAATTCATACTTAATTAATATATTTAATTTTTTATTGCAAATATTTATATGTTCATACTTATTATTCATCAAATATAATATTGTCTATTTTAGTCTATATAGTATATAATACTTGTTCATACTAGATATAGATATACATTGTATATCATCTATGCATATATTAATTTGGCTATAATGTATATAATTATGACAAACATATAATGTATATTCATAATTTCTTATTGGTTCGTGTCAAACATATAATTTTCATGTATATGTGGCAAATCAAGTAAAACCACATAAGTTACTCCAAACCTTCTCATTCATAAAACCACATAAGTTACAAATCAAGAAAGTGTACATATGAAATTTTGTTATTAAATTTTATTTCTAAGACTAAGTTATAATTAATTTTATGTATTACATTTATTTTTTCTCTAAATTAATAGTTGCATGTCTAAGTCTAACATTATATACCCAATTATAATTATGCATGCAATATAAATTTTAAAACATATACAAAAAATATTAATAATATGTACTCAAATTATATATATGGAAATAAAACAAATACATAGGATTTTTTTTTATTATAAATACATTGTGTTAAATGTTCAAATACATTTGTTATTATAAGAAATTTGTATTATAAATACATGTGTTACTTTTATTTCCTTTCAATTCATTTGTTATCATTAACATAACGACAACAAATAAAAAAGAATTAGAATGAGACTAAAATATTGTATAAATATAATAATAAAATTTAGATTTATATTTTTACCATGTTTAGGATTAATTAATAATTAAAACTTTAACTATTGTTATCTTGTAAGTACATTGAAACATCCAAATATATATTTATACTTAATTAATATATTTAATTTTGAATTGCAAATATTTATATGTTCATACTTTTTATCCATCAAATATAATATTATGTATTTTAGTATTTTATAAAGTCCACTAAATACAATATATTTAAGATAAAATCATAAATATACATATAAAAATAATGGATTTGGATCAATTTAACTCATGGGTCTAGATAATGGGTCTCTTACTTTATTAGTAAAAATTTAAGCTTAACTCAATTCATAAAAGTAATCGTGTACACGATTAGACACGATTAATTAATCGTGTCTAAACGTGTGTTTGTCGTGTATTTGCATGTTAGATGTGTTTAGACACGATTATTAATCATGTCTAAACGTATAAGAGTTGTTTAGACACACTTAGTAATCGTGTTGTGTCTAAACATGTAAATTGCAAACCGTTTACAGATCGTTTAATCGTGTTGTGTCATAAATTTTCACCCTATTTGGGACAAACATTTCAAAATAGTGTTGTTCATTTAAACCGGTTCAGTAGAACTGGTCTGGTTCTGGTATGGTTTGAGCCAATTCGATCGAACTAGTTTCAAAACCAGATCAGTTTTTTAGGCTTCAAGTAGACCAGTTCAAAATAGTAATTTCAATTCAGTTCGAATCGGTTTGAATCGACTCGTTTTTTTATAATGGTTTTTTTTACCTTATACTTAAATTTAAATCAAACCACTTTAAACCTATATAATTTTAGAACCGGTTTGAAGCAAAATAAACCAAACCAGTCTAAAATTAAACCAAACCGGTCTGAAATTAAACCAAACCTAGAGATGTCTTCAATAAACCAAACCTAGAGATGTATTGGACTCTCGTATGTTGACGTTGGACATGATGTTGGTTGTGGAACAGATTTTTACTCGGTTTAGTGTGTTTTTCAATCGGTTCAGTATTTTTTCAATCGATTCAGTTTCGATTTAAACCAGATTATTTCCTAACCAAAATTGTTATTATAAAAATCAGACAAAATCAGTTCGAACCAGTTCTGAATCGGTTCGAACCATACCAATTTTCCCCCTAAACCAAACAAATTCTTTTTGAGTAAGTACATAATTAAATTTTTCACCTAATGAATTTGATTATTTCGGTCAAATTTTAAGACAAGCGATGTTAGGTTACAAAATCATTGTATTTCTAATCAAAAAAATTACCCTAAGTAGATAATTGAATTATGACATAAATGACGTTCACCGTGGTCAGTTTGGACTTACAGGGTATGAGTTATATATTTTTAAGTCAATTTTTCATATCTCAACTTACGGTAGAGACTACAGTCAATCCGTAAGTCCAAATTTAATATTTTTTGCATCATTTGAATCGCAATTAAAATATCTACTTACTATAATTTTTTATTTTTTTTAATAAATACATAATTTTTTTTAATTAAACATCAAATCGTAAAAAATAAAAAATAAGAAAAACGCTACTCAAAGTAGCGCACGTTGTAAAATCGCTACCCAGAGTAGCGTTTATATAAATTTTGCTAAATATTTTTTCAGTATACTTAATTTTTTAAATTCTTTTGGCACGGTGCCTATTTTTTAATAAACTTCTCCTTTTTTCGGTCTAACGGGCTTTCTTCTCCACCCTAACGTAAAGTAACTTGCAAGTGTCATTTTGGAGAACATATTAGTGTGTAAATTAATTATATAATCTATAATCTCACATGATATTGTCATACTCTAACAAATTCTCCCTCAGATATTATGAAGCTCCTGATATTTGATAGTTAAGAGAAATTCACTACTATAATATTTAAAGACAAATAGTTATTTATTTTTGGTTTGTTATTGTTTCTGATTTAAAAAAAAATGATATTATGATATCTTAATAAAAGGGAAAATATTGATTATAGAATTTAGTTTATATATAATTACTTTAGAATTTATTATTATATAATTAGAAATAATATAAAATATGTATATTAATATTACTTAGCTCAGTATTTGATATATGATTTATTACGAATACATAAATAATAAATTCAACATTTAAATAAATTCTTGTACATTAAACTTTCAAATATTATAAAATTACAAAGCCCGTCTAGCTCAGTTGGTAGAGCGCAAGGCTCTTAACCTTGTGGTCGTGGGTTCGAGCCCCACGGTGGGCGTTTATTTATTATTATTTTTTTGTCACAAGGGTTATGGTCGTGGGTTCGAGCCCCACGGTGGACATTTTAATTTATTATTTTTGACACATTCTTGATATCAGGACCAAGTTTCAGCAATCTCTACAAGAGTAGTGCAGAGCTCTAGTGGCTTAGACAGCATTACCATATGGTCCGAACCAACGATCACCTTCACTTCATCAGGAGGAGTTTTCTCAATCATCCACCTCTGCAAGTTCTCCGGGATCACTTGATCACAGTCGCACACGATATAAACTCGACGAACCAACCCAAACCTATTCTCGCTGACCGCTGTCTGGTCATGAAGTAGTGTCTCGTTCTTGTACAATCGAGTAGGTCTCAATAGATACAATGCGAGCATTAAATCCTGCAAATAATTCGATACGAAGACATGAAACACATGTTACTAACTATATATTATTGAGTTAATAACAAAATTGCTATTTTAATTTTAGGTACTTTACAAATTGCTACCTAAACGTTATTTTTTAAAGAATTTGCAACCTGTACTTTCAAAGTTGGAGCAAATTGTTATATCCGTTAAGTTTTCGGTTGAATATGAATGGTAAATGTCGTGACATCACATGATTGATTCCAAACTTCGAACTCTCCATCTTCAATGATCGTGTTGAATCTCCTTAGCTCTGATACCAGTTGTTAGGATCAAACACTTCAATCTAATCACTTAGGATTGATCAAGAATAACTATGTTTTTCTTGAGAGGAAATGAAAGGGAAGCAAAATCAGATTTCTTGTGGTAACACTCAAGTGAGCAACCTCCACACGGTTTAGAAGATATTATTCATGACGGTTACTGTTACAAAATACGTATACATGGAGAAATACAGTACAGTATAGGTTGAACCGCGAGACGCTTACATTAATACATAATCGACCATTACATATCAATCAGACTACAATACCTAACACTTCTCCCATACTGTGGCCCACCAGCGCCACTTTCTCCGCCGTAGGGAGTAGGGTGGCAACCTTGTACCAACACCAAGCTCCATGGCAGGCTCCGTGGACTAACACAAAGTGTTGACTCTCTATCTCTCTCTTCTTCTCCATTGATAATTATCTGATTGTTGTTTGATGGGGGGAATTTCGCTAGAGTCTTGAAGAAGATTGGTAAGCTCAGGCCGTATAATGGCGACATGTGTATTTAATAATAGAAACTAATTTAGTATTTGACAAAAAGTAATCACGTACTGTAGTTCTATACTTCTATTATTTCGTAACTTCATTAAAATTATTCACAGTTGATTATTCTACTTATCTACCTTTAATTCACGATTTCTATATCTTATTTTTTTCTTGTTTATTTCCTATAACAGTACATCGAGAGTATTGAAATCCACTATGATAAGTAAATTCCAAACGGGTGGGTTTACAAATTATTAGGTAATATATATATATATATATGTATAAATCGTGATCTTCTTTTACTGAACTCAAGCAATAATTTATTTTTATTACAAAAAAAAAAAGTAATAATTTCAAAATCACATTTTCATTTCTGATTTGGAATAAACCATAGTGTCCCTGTCCCAGTTTGCAGCTGCTATCAGAAGAGACATTCCAATATCAACATCGTAAAATCTACATGGATGGCATTGGATTTACTTCAACCCCATGACAACATCCTATCCTATGATCCTTAGCTAAGATTCTGTGAGACACCATGATGAAAAGAATACCTGAGAAATAGACAGACTCGACTTAAATTCTTGCTCATCCCCATGGTGTTGGTGGAGGGGGGGAAATAGTAAGCCAAAAACGAATGATCTGTCCAGAGTAGACAATGTGCAGTATGGTTTCGTAGTGATAAGTCAGTGGCGAACTACTGCTCGGGGCTTGGGTCTTGATTTCTACAAGAATGGAAGTAAAAGATTGAGTTGAAGCCAAGAAAAATAACTTAAAACAACATTCTTACCAAAAAGAAATAATAATAATAATAACCGAACATCATAATTGTGATCTGAGAAGAGAAGGGAAAAAAAAGGTGACACAGAGAAAATACTCACATTTCTGATCGGACCCAAGCTTGCACCCGATCCCACCTCTGTGGCACCTCAAAACAAAACAGTGTTGGCAAGTAAAATTATTGCGGAAAACAACATGATTGAAAAGCTCAATAACTTATATTAAAAAAAGGATGTTTTTCAAGCAGAGCAATGCCTAAACTTAGCATGAAAAGAGTTTTTCATTTTAGGAAACTGGTGACTACCTTATTCAAGCATGATAAGTTTTAACACTTTCTTTTCAAGAAATTACTGGATGAGGAGTAGTTACCTGACGTGACCGGTGTTGAAAACAGTGAGCCACCAGCAGCTGGAGTCGAACCAAAAGCTGGAGTGGAAGGGAATAAGGAGGGAGTGGAAGTGGAGCCGAGCAGCGGAGTCTGGGGAGAAGCAGACGACGATGATGGTCCAAACAGAGAAGAATTCGGTGCAGAAGTTGACGGTGTTGAAAATAATGAGGTCGAGGGCATGCAAGGAGCAGATGAAGGTGTCCCCAGTAGTGAGAACGAACTACCTGAGGTTGCTGATGTAATTACCACTCCACATGTCTGTGTACCCGGAGTTGATGAGCTGGCAAATAACCCTGCAACCTGTGTGGATGGTTGGGAATTTGGAGGCAAATGTAAGGTGGGATGGACTCTCTTGGCAGCTGCTTCTTGTCTGGCTGTTTCGCGTCGGTCTGCCTCCAGAAATGGATCATTAACTTCCCCCCTGCGGCGCTGGTCCACTAGATAAGCAGTTTTCATCGATTCCAAGTATTGGTGAATCCTCTCCACCTGTGATTAAACCATATTACAGATATTTAGCCCACAAGGATTTCATACAAAACAGGCATGTTGCTGGCGTTTTGAAATGATTAATGTAAGACTTAAGACGTACACCTTAAACAACTGTCTCAAAAGTCCGAACTTATGAGTGAAGACGACCGGTATACTCTTAAGTCATCTGAAGATCTTCCCTTAAACTGATATTTATGAACATCGGTTTAAGACCATAGGCTTTGTGCCCGACCTCGGCCTTTTAATGGGAGTGTATCAATATTTTCAACGTCGACAGGATTTGAACCTGCGCGCTCTGATACCATGTAAGACTTAATACGTACGTCTTAATCAAATGTCTCAAAAGTCCGAACTTATGAGTGAAAGCGACCGGTATACTCTTAAGTCATCTTAATTCTTAACAATTAAATTTCACCAAAGTTCTGTTTAAACTCAAAGTGGGTAATTAATCTAAAAACTATACAAGACTTGCAAGGTGTAACTGTCAGAGCATTATGTGAAGATTAGTATGCAAAACTATAAAAGCACAAAATTTCAGTATCCAATAGTATAAGTATTCCTTCTAGGGGAATTATACGATTTATTCACTTGTTGCTAGAAAATTCACTGACCTTGGCAGCAACATGGATAAAGAAATCGTGCGCATTCATCATAACTTTGGGAAGTGAATCCACCGGTGAGGAACTAAAAGTTGAGACATTTAAATCGAGCCGAATGAGCTGCTCTAGCTCTTCTATCCATTGACGGCACTCACCTATGTACTTCTCGAATCTAGCAACCGTTTGCTGTAGGTAAGGAGACGGCTTCTTTGGAAGCCCACTGTAGATGTCAAAGACTGGAACTATGGCAGATAGTGGTTGGCTGGTCGAGCCAGGGGTCGTGGTTGCTCCAGGAGCTTGTGATGGTGCAGTTGCAATGGAAGTGCCACTGCCACTTTGGTGAATGAACATCGGACGAAGCCTCACGAAGGACTGAAGAGCGACCTCTGTGTTACGTAACATGTATTTTACAGAAGACATCAACTCCTGCAGCAGTGTATTTTGCCGCTCCATACCTGAATAGATTCCTTCAAGTTCCTGAAATGGTTGGAAAAGGGGAAATAAGGTCAAAATACGCCAAGCAGTTTCCCCACTGAGAGCATATTACGTGACCATTTGAGGCAGTAAGAATTAGGTTTAATTACTTAATTGGTTACATATAATGTATGACCAATATTCACAATTGTTACACATGTTTCAAAATGTGATTAATTGGTTTTGCTATGTGACTAATTGGTTACACATGTTTTTCAAAATGTGATTAATTGATCATTCCGTTACTAAACCATTAATTAATTTTTTAAACATATTATTGAATTGTGAAATGACTATTATGCCCCTAGAATCATCTTCAAGAACACAACATAATCTTCAAGAACAAGAATCAAAGAACCCAAAAATTTGAAGAACCTAGAAACCAGATTCTGGGTTCTTCAAGAGCCCAGAAATCTGATTTTTGGGTTTTTCGATTCTTGTTCTTAAAGATGATGATGTGTTCTTGAAGATGATTCTAGGGGTAATTACGTCATTTTACTTATATAAATAGTGACTTAACTGTGATTTCTAACGTGAACAGTAAAAAAAACAAATAGTCACATTTCAAAACCAATTAATCACATTTTGAAACATGTTTAACTATTCTGAACATTGGTCAAACATGTGTAACCAATTAAGTAATTAACCCTAAGAATTATAATGATAAAAGTACGGCGTATTTGAAGTTAATTGCTTCACAAAGATAGTTTGTAACCGGAAACATGTCAGCTCAAGAAAAGCCCAAGCATATCTTCCCAAGTAATCAGACTTTTACGGTCTCATTTTGATACTGCATACCATAACTATAAGGTTTTGAAATGAACTGTATATTCCAACACGAATTTTGAAGTAAAGCTTCCATCCTTTTAGTGAATGAACAATAAAATATATACACAGACCTGAAGAATGTGACTAGCGTCATGCTCAAAGCCGTCGCCAGAAACAGAAGAGTCAGAGAGACGGCTACACTGATCCAAACTCTGATTCTCAGCCCTGCTTTCTAGTATCCGCTCTCTGCAACGTTAACAGCAAACCAACAAAGCCAGGTAAGTCACATACTGCAACATCTATTTGTGGAAGTGAGCAGCTGAACAATCAAATTTCAGATCAAAACAACTCAAGAAATAAATGACGAGCTTGTAATTTAAGAAAACCATTATGATCTTTCGTATGATCCTAGCTTTCAAATTCAATTGTCGTTGATGTCGATTGACCTAGTAAATGATAATCATAATACAGTACAACAGGAAACTAGCGAGAACCAAAATTTCGGTCACCATTTTCTGGAAACTCAAAGCTAACAAGCTTCTTTCTCCTCAAGAAGCAAGACTGAATCTTTATTATAAGATAACGTATTATGCAAGCTTTCAAGCTGCTCTTCCATTAAAACGTACCAACAATGTTCGTCTATTCTTCGATGCCACATTATTTATTTAACAGCTAAAATAAAGCATTGAATTCCAAAATTAAACAACCAGGAGCTAATAGAAGTCGATGGAACATACTCTATCTGAAGAAGAACCTTCTGCGAGTCTGGATGGAGATCTGTCCATTTCGTTCCGTAACTCGCCAGCGCTTTATCGTTAGTGAAGAGATACTGTTGTTGTTGCCGCTGCTGCGACCACAGTGGAGTAGTGAACTGAAAAGGCCGCGACTGAGTCCCCAACAATGACTGCTGCTGCGGCTGCTGTTGCTGAGGAGTGGATAACAGAGAGAATGGCATTATGGTGTTTTAGGCTTTCATTTGACGATCTTGAGAAGTATAACCACGCAGACACGAACTGAGCATTACGTGGTGGAAGGGAAGCTCAGAGATAGGGGAAACTGGACTGTGAATCCGCAGTCCAAAACCCTAGAAAGAAGTGCTGGACCAAAAAGATCAAGAATGCACCCCGTCGGTTTTATTCGGTTGGTCTAGAAAGAACGAAAATTTGACTAACGGTCGATCAGAAACGGATTTGACTAATACTACTACGAAATGCATATATTTATTAGGTAAAATACAATATTACTCCTGATGTTAAATTAAATTATAAAAAAAATTCTTAAATTTTATTTTCTCATTTTGGCCAAATTTATCTCAACAAATCAACTTTTTCATCCAAGTAAAATAAGTTTTAAAAATAATATAAAATTTAAAAAATATCACAATTTAACTTTTTTAAATATTATTAATTATCAATATATGTATATTAGTTGTCAAATTATTTATTCATGGTCTAGTTATTGACAATCATCTCACCCATGCCCCTAAAATTTGGCCGAAATTTAAGAATTCCCTTAAAGTTTAAAGTGTTTTAAACTTTAAGAACTATTCTTAAATTTCTATTATTTAGGGGCAATTTGAGCATTAACCTCCACCAATTGATCCACGTAATATATAATCTCGACATTTCGTAGTCAAAAGGTTCATACATTTTGTCCTTTTCAGTCACTAAACCCTAAACCCTGACAGGGTCTCTTTGGAGAAAAAACAAAAAAAAACTCCGCCGACAACAGTTAAGAAAACGACAATGATCAAGAGAGACAAACATCAAGATACATCGGAATCACTTCAGTTCATTCCCACCCGGCGTCGAAATCGCTAGGTCAGGCCACCCAAAGCAGTCGCCACCGCCAAAGACGCCATCTTCGCCGCCTTCCAGCTGCCATGTATTCATCATTCCCAAGCCTCCAGGGTTTCCGCCGCAGTCTCCCGCTCCAGGAAAAGCCCAAACGCCTCTCCTCAACCCAAACGCCGACAGTTCTTCCAGACCCGGTCCGGGTCCCAGCCCGAATCCACTCAACGCAAGAAACCCGGGGCCCGGAGCGTTGAGCAGCGAGGTGAAGCTGTTGCAGACATTGATCCCTTGTTTCTGTAACTCGCCACCGGTGAACCCAGATGGTACCGACACTGTTGGATAATGAATCGCTGTTCAGTTCGAAGCAAAATAAATAATAATAATAAAAAATTGTAGAATCAGAAACAGAAAATCTTCGTGGTGAATTTACCAAGACTGGTAACGGAGCCGTCGTGGCCGACGACAAGCGACGGCAGAGCAGGAGATCCGATGGGGCTGGAGCAGACAGAAGTGCGAGACCGCTTGGCGTTCTTCCTACTGCCACCGCCGACGGGGATGTCCCTTAGGGTTCCGCCCTGAGTCCAGTAGCGGCGGCAGTCCTTGCAGAAGTGGCGGGGCTGGGAAAAGTTGTAATTGTTGTAGTAGCAGAACTTGGTATTAGTTGAGTTGCACCGCGGACACGGCAGCTGTTCCGGCTGCTCCGGCGGAAGCGCTCCGGAGGCTGACTGGCCACTGTTGCTGTGGCAGGACTTCACCTGTTTGTGGTTGCCAGAATCCTCCGGCATTTGGGCAGTAGCAAATATACAAGTCCTTCCTTGGTCGTAGTTGCGTCGTTTGAAGAATCTGGAATCCCTTATTGAAGAAGCTCTGCAAATTAGTTTGAATCTCCGACACTGGATTTATGGATGGTTGGAGAGAGAGAGAGAGAGAGAATGTTGCAGATCGATAGGAACGGTTTCAGAGGCAAGATGTTCTGCAGAAGATAGAGAGAGTGAGAGCAGCTTTACAGAGGCTTCCCTACCCTTGAGCATGACAATGTTTCAGTCTGCTCCGGTAGGGAGAAGAGCTACTTCTTTATATTATTATTTTATTTGTTTAATATAAATAAGAGTTATAATTAGTGTGGCAGTAAATTCAACTTCGCATGCAGCTAGGATTTTGTTCTTTTTTATATTATAATTTTATTCATCATTTAATTAATTAATTAATTATGATGATCATCCCAATCTTCTTCTTTTTTTGTCAACTCGCCAACTCGGTATTTTATTTTACAAAAAAATCAAAGCAAACCGTGATAAAACTCACATAAGTTCAAACATTACAATCTTTTGCTAATAATAAAAAAAAATGGAGTGAGAGTCGGGTAACTCAATCATTCAGCTCAACACCCTTTCTTGATTGTTTGGTTATCGAGTCTGCACACTCATTAACAACTCTTGGAATTGTTTTTCATTCTATTCGATTGATTCGGTTTGCTAGTGTTGCTACGTTTGTAAGAAGCGCAGTAAGTCTCCAAAATGGTGCACATCCTCTGATGTGGTTTATAACCACACTTGAATTCGACTCAATTTCGACATTGTGTCATACATGTTCGACAATCAGCTTCATCCCTTCCAATATTGTTAAAGCCTCTAGTACTTCTATTGCGTCACAATGTCATCAACGATTCATTTTACCTACAATTTCTCCTCTCGAGTTTAGTTTCAGACAATTACTCATATTTCAGTTATACTTGTTTGCATATACATGAGTTATCGTTGTTAATGCAATCATAATTAGTGTGTAATTTATTTTGGCAGTAAATTCAACTTCGCATGCACCTAGGGTTTTGTTCTTTTTTTATTATAATTTTATTCATCATTTAGTTAATTAATTAATTATGATGACGATCCCAATCGTCAATGTCTAAGTGATCCTTAACCAAACAAATTATTCGTAAACTATAGTGGGTGTATTAATCAACTCGTGTTTCGAGGTAGGTAGATGATTCTTCTCAAATTAAAACTATTTTTAAACAATAATAATCACTCAGACGTCTATTTACTTAATTATTAATTAATAATTAAATGAATATATTCTAATAAAAGATTATTGTTGACTATTTTGTTTGGACAACACAATCAATCCTTTTACTTTTGTCGACTACAAATGTTTTTCCCTTTTTAGTCCTTGTAAGAGAATTTACTATAAGATCCATACGAGAAACATTAATAAATCCTTAGCAAGTAGAACATGCATGTCTTCCAAAAGGCCATACTTTTTTTAGGAAAACTAACGATAGGGAAGCTGACTCGATGTTTTCATAAGTTGTCCAAATGTGACGTTATAAATATATTTATTACTTATTCATAATATATAAATACTTACATACTATTTATTAATAATAAATAACAAAATATGCATTGTGGGACCGAGCCACGGGTAGAGGCGGGCTAGGGATAATAGCTTGTAACCACTTCGGTCAGGTAGTTGGAGGTTTTCAGGGTCCGATTTTCGCAGCCTCGAGTGACATGCTTGAAGCGAAGGCGGTCCTAGAAGGTGTTAAACTAGCCATCGAAAACCGATGGGAATCGGTCGTGTTTGAATCGGATTCGAAGATCGTCATAAATCATGTAAGAGGGACCGCCAAATTTTGGCAAATAGAGACTATTATTCAAAATAGTCTCTATTTGACGGCATCCATTGGTTGTTCGGCTTGGGTACGGGTTCCTAGAAACGCAAATCGGGCGGCGGACTGGTTAGCGAAACAAATCAATGTGAGGATGTGTAATTGAGATTGGGTAAACCAACCCCATCTTCGTTATTGGAAATTTTGCAGATAGGTAGTGATATGTATCGGGAGCAATCCTGAAACCAAACTTTTATTCAGTAATATACGGAGTTTATATTGGCCCAAAATATATATATAAATTTACTTTTCTAAATATTTTTATACATTTACACTTCAAAAAAAAACGAATGGGCGTGCTAAATTAATCATGACCATGATTAAAAAACCCAAAGACAATCCTTAGTTGAGGGCAAGTCACTCATTGTAGACTTTTAACCATAGTGTAGATATTTTACTCAATGTGTCCTTCATAAACTTTTTGCCTCTAATTTCAAAGGAAGCACTAATTATTAGACACCTTATACGATAAGTAATTATCTCAATTGGTCACTATGAGAAGTAGTTGGTTTGTGTGTTTTGCATAGTTCAATGTTTAAGGGGATTTATTTATTGGGTTGGTTATGTTTTTAGACCGAATTTGATCTATTTTTTACTGAACCGAAATTGAGTAGTTTTTTTTGAAAAAATATAATCAAACAAATTCGAACCAAGTTTGAATCGGTTCTAACCAGACTAATTTTGTATGCGTTATATATACCAATTTTTTTAGTGAAAAAAAAATACTAATTTACTTTAAACAGTTCTAGTTCAGTTCATAACTGGTTGACTCCAAACCGGTTCATGAACATACTTATAAATTGAGTCCAATCGATCATTTATTGAATATTCACTTATGCTTGTCGGGTAAAATAGAGTAACATTAAACATACGATCAACCCGAATCCGACCAGTAATATTGTTAGTCTACCTAGAAACCAAGGGTTGAACACGACCTCTAACAATAGTAATAAATTTGTTGATTTTATCGCCAATGGAGAAGGCAAGAAATCACTAGAATGATGCGGTATCATAGTTTCTACAATTGTAATATTTTCAATTTAATTCTCACGAACCCTAGATACTAAGCACACGTATCATTATCGTACGCGTTTGTTGATTTGATCGGACCAGTATTTGAATAATTTCGAACAGGTAATTATATTTTTTCTGATTCAGAGTGTGTCTCTCAGTAATATTCTAACCCAGATAAAGTTCGTATCCGGACTACTCCCTAACAACTGGCTTAATGACCATGCTTTGTGCATTTTTTTCTTAGCATGGGCTCAAGCCGCTCAGGGATGTGTACATGCAATTAGGGTTGATCATGGGCAGGTCAGATCGGTCTTGGAGGCAGTACCGAGATCGAAATTTCGATATTGACATCTGGAGGACCGAGGCCGACTTTGGCCAAAAAAGTCCGCCTGAGTCGGTCTTGCTTGACTCGGGCCGATCTCTGTCTTGGACCAAAAGTTTTGGTAAAAAAAATCAACTGGATTGACAAAAAAAAAATCACTGAAGTTTTGGTATTGAACTCGCCCGCTTCTCGTCTTCCATAGCACTTCCCTTATGAAACCTATCTAAGGGTTGTTGAATACTTCAAGGTCATGAATTACTAGTGTTTCAAGGATTACACCATGAATTTTTAGGGTTTTCTTCAATGTCGGGCTAGTCCGATCTTAGTCGGGCTTTGGGGGGAATAAACGAGCCCAATACTGACTTTGAAGAAAAAAAACATCTAGTCGGTCTCGATCCTAGTTATACCAGTATTGGACCGATTTTGTCGAGAATTCAGTACACTCAGTCTTTTTTTTATCACCACTAAGTGCAATATAGGGGTTTAAAATATTTTGATTGCACTTTATCCTAATTACAAAGAGTTGAGTCCGTCCTTTTCTTTTACCGAACCGATGGACTCGCTTGTTCAGTATGGTTAACTAAACTAGTTTGATTCGATTTCACTAAAAAAAAAAAATTTGGCCAAGAAACATTAACTGACATATAATTGCTGCCAATATAATTGGCACATTATTTTTCATTTTAATTTAGCGAAAAAATTAATAAAACTGCAATTTATACAAAATGCCAAAATTTAAAAACACTTTTTTAAAAGTAAAATTTATATACCAATTTGTAAAATTATGAAAGTACAAATATTTGGTTATTAATCATTTATTTAAATGGCAAAATAAAACATTTATTTAAAAATAAAAGGAGTGAGGCGCAGTGGCGGAGCAGAGGATTGGAAGACAGACGAAGAGTGGGGTTTGGTGAGGGGGAACAGTGGAGCAAGAATTGCGGTGAGAGTACGGAAGAGGAGGAAGAATCTGATGCGGACATAACGCGTCCGAATCAGAGAGACGATCCAATTATTGCCCCCCACGCTGCTCCGACACTATCATTCTGTCGGACCACCTAATGCTATTCTAGGCTAGGGCTACGCAATCTCTCTCTTCAATGTAGCCGACGGATCAATGGACGGCGGCGATTCAGCCGCCCATCACTGGTGGTCAGAGATTGGTTCTTCTTTTGTGCAAGATTTGTTTTTCCGACTTCGATTGAGGAGGGGTTAATTAAGAATTTAAGATGGTATTAATTAGTGGTGATAAAAAAGACTCACTTAATCGAATTTTTGACCCAAAAAAAAGTCGAATTTTTTACATGATCGGTCCGATTAGGATTGAGACTGAGCGAATATTATTTTTTTCTCTTCAAAGTCGGTCTCAGACTCAATCTCATGATTTTTTCTCCCCCAAAAAACTAGGATCGATTCGACGTTTATGATAACCCTAGAATTCTAATTAAGTTTGTCGACTCCTACCCCACTCCTCAGTCCTCCACTCTCTTCCTTCCTGGGACTGAGTTCAAATAAGAGAGCAATCTCCCGGTAGGGGTGTCAAAAATTGACCCAACACATGGGTGACCCGTCCACATGGCGGGTTTGGGTCGGGTTTTTTGACTAACAAGTCATTTTGACACGACTCATAGATAACTCGTGAAAACACGGATCATGTTTGGATTAGTAGTCTTGACCCATGGGTCAACTCATGACCCACCCCGAATTGTATATTATACTAAATATATATAATTCTGAGCCATGAGTCACTAGTCTTGACCCATGAGTTAGTTTGTTTCTGATTTTTTATGTACTGGTGGGTTATAGTGGGTTGAACGGGTTAGACTGACCCGTGGGTCAGTCTGACCCAAACATTACTAATCCTGACGGATCAGGTTTGAGTTTCAAAAACTGACTCATAAGAATACACGGATCGTGTTTGGATCAGATGGTATCTGACATGACCCATGGGTCGATACATGACCCGTTTTTGACACCACTATCTAGTGGTGCTCTCTTTTAGTTCATTACAGGGTGGTGAAACAACTCAAGTTCTTTCCACCAATTATGTCGAGAATGTGACAACTTTGGAAGAAGTTGAATATTCTGAGCACCGGTTCAGATTTGTCTGCAGATCAATCACCGAAATCCAAGAAGATAAAAGGTGATAAGCTTAATGAACCAGATTCATGCCTTCCATGGTGGAAAAGAATAGCTGCTTCTATATATGCCCAGCAGCCCAGGTGAAGGCTGCAAATGCATTTTGGACAGTCTTTGTTGTTGGGGCACTGATAGGCATGTGATTCTTCAGCAACGATGGCAGCAAGAGAATCGACAAGTTCTACAACTTAGGTGGCATGAAACTCACTCCATGTGATTCTTCCGTGTGTTTCTTTTACCAAAAATTTGGATCTATCACCGAGATCGCCCCGAGTCAAGTGAGACCGACTCAGACGATCTTTTTTGTCGAAGTCGGTCTTGGTCCTCCATAAGTCATAACCGAAATTTCGGTCTCCGTCTTGTCTGCAAGACCGGACCGGTCTGCCCATGATCACCCCTAATATTAATTAACGATCATTTTTTTACTAATCATAAAAAAATAACTAAAAAATATTACGTAATTCATTTTTTGTCCCATATGGACTCTGGAGCACTCTTTAATTTATACATATAAAATAAAGTGTTTTTTTTGGCCAAATATAAAATAAAGTTTAGACAGGTAATTTTCTATAAGTACAAAATTGTATTTTTAGTATAGACTAATTTAAAGAGATTGATTTGTTATTATAAATTTAAAAATACTATAAAAAAAACATTTGGCACAATTCTACGTAAGTGGTAAGCTGTAGAGAAAATTTTTGGTTCTTCACGTGATTAAAATATTATATGTAAGATACATGTCATATGTTATGTCTAAGGGAACAAAACTAATGATATTTAGTGATTTAAATTGAAGTAGTAATATCTTTAAATATAAGTAATTAAATATTATAAGTTTAATTACACAAGTAATCTCTAATCATTAAATAAATAATTTATTTAAAATTATAAAAGTAAGCTAATAGATATATATTTAGTAGCAGTGCTTTTTTTTGTTCAAATAAAAGAAATGGGCTAGTACTGACGACCCTAGTCCCATCGAACACAAGTTGACCATTTCCCAAGTACATTTGGGGGATTCGAACTCGTGACCCTATAGTCAAATCAATTGGGAGTCAGCGCTCTCAACCATTAGACTACAACTGTCGGTGGTTAGTAGCAGTGCTTTACATGCATTGTCAATACAAAATGGAAAAAATATTGATATAAATAGTTCGCAGTTAACAAGTTGTGTATTTAAAAGATGAGTGTTTTAAAGATTATAAAATGTTTTTTAGAATGTTACAATTAAACTTTTTTTAATTTGTTGGATAATACAATTGCGTCTGGATTAGACTCAAATTGTGGCCAAAAAAAGGATTAGACTCAATTATGTCTTGATTGCAATATATAATCTTTTTTAATAATTTAATTATGACATTTATGTTAAATTTTAATGAAAAATTTAATAAAAATAGAAACTCGAAACATGTCTAATGACTAAAACATTGAAGTAGATTCTCTAAACTTTCTCGTTAGTCATTTATGCTAGAAGAAGAATAATTAGAAGAAAAAATTATATTTTTTATCATAGAAAAAGTAGCTGGTATGACAATTAATAATTTAAATTAATAGTAATATTGTTAAATATATATAATTAAAGAATTTAAATAAAAATAGGGTAAAATACGACATTGCCCCTAAAATTTACGTTGATTTTAAGATTCTCCCTTAAAGTTTAAATTTTTAAATTTCAGTTCTAATGTTTGGTCCATATGAAAAATCCTCCTCTACCGTCAAATGCCCGTTTATTTCGGACGGAATTCACGTCATGTGCAACTCACGTGCGTTTTTAACAAATCTTCTTGACGAAATTGCTCATGCCAACCTTTTCATCTTCCCTTGAGATGATCATTTTCCCTCTTACCGAAACCCACAAACCCACCAAAACCCACAATCCCTTGAAAACCTCTTCAACTTCCCTCCATTCAGATACGTTCCTTGCTTTTCCTTTCTTGGTTTAGGGTTGATTTTCGTATTGTAGAGATCCAGCGTGGCTCCTTGAAGACCGAAATCATACAATGTAAGTTAAAATATAGTTTTTGAAGTGTTTATACGTCATTGCGAGCTGAGTCCTCCTGCATTTTGCAGATCTTCTTCACATTCATTATGTTCATAAGTATGAGTTTGAGGTTTCTTCACATTATGCAGAGGCTGAGGTTTATTCGCGTGGCTGTGACAGACGAACTCGAATTCAACAAGTATGGATTTCTAGGAGTGTGCTGTTTATGCTGTGTTTTTTTGGTCCTGTTTGTGTTGTGCTGTTTTGGTTATGTTTGTGTTGTTAGGTTGGGTTCGGTTTAGTTTCAGTTGGGATGATGTTTGGGTTCTGTTCAGTTGGGATGTTGTCTGGGTTCTGTTCGGTTGGGATGCTATTTAGAATGAAGATTTGTCTATGCTGTTATGGTGTTCATTTAGGGTCATGTTTACTCATACTTCCGCATGCTGTTTTGACTCTCATTCTGTGCGGTTTGGGTCACATTTTGTTGTATTTTGTGTCCTATACGAATATGGGTGTTGGTATATGTAGAATGTTGGTATATGTTGGATGTAGGAACATCTTGAAACAGGACCGTTTGGGAGGACATTTTGATTTTGCATTGCGTAATGAAGTCTTATGTAGGAACATCTCTTCAGCGATAATCTTCGAGTTGAATAGTGTTCTTCTCGTACAAAGCTAGTAAATTTGACAAAGCACTATTACAACATCTGCATTTCTCAACCTCTCGTTCTCAATCGGGTTTCAATCATACCTTGAAGTGAGGACAATCCCAAAATTCACGGTCATAATTCTGGGGCGTTTGGGACATTCTCAACCGAGGTGCTAATCCACAATTACATTGGTGGACATTTGAAAATGATACCTTTGAAGAAGATTCTGTTGACATTGTCACGAGAATCAGCTTATTCGAAGAGGGACCGAGAGCTAATTCAAAAATTAGGGTTAGTGCACCGAGAGCTCATGTGAGGTTTAACAAAAAAATTGCAAAGTTGATGTAGATGGATGGATGTATAGAGGGAAAGGAGAGCAATTTCGTCAATTCAGCCATTAAAAAATGAACGTGAGTCACACATGTCGTGAATTTTGTCTGAAAAAACGGGAATTTGACGGTAGGGGGATTTTCATCGGAACTAAACATTAGGACTAAAATTTAAAATTTTAAGTTTAAGGAATAATCTTAAAATTGGCGTAAACTTTAGGGGCAATGTCGTATTTTACCCTAAAAAATAAGTATGAGAAAAGGTACGATAATTAACCTTTCCCTTTCTCCCGTTAGGTGAAAGACCCGCCCTAGTATCAATAATTTCCCATTTTTGGTTGAATAACAAATAGACAAAAGTCTGAAAATGGTACAACATGTTTGACGAAAATGGTTTTCCAACCCGAACGATTATTTTTTATCCAACATGTTTGAAAAATATGGTAATTGGTACAGCTGTTAAAAAATTTCGTTAAATATTTTTTATATTTACAAAATAATCCAAATATTTTTCTAAATGTTACAATTAAACCCTACAAACTTACACTAATGTTTCAAACAAGTCCCGGCTCAATTCGAGCCACACAGGGGTCCCCTAGCCAGGGTCCGAACCCAGACTAGGTCACCCAACCTTGAGGACCTGGTATGGGTTCGGACAAAGACCATAGGACCCCCGATTGGGGCTCAATTGGAGCCCCAATCGGGGGTCCTATGGACTGGGTCCGAACCCAGACCATGTACCCATGGTTGGTCGACCTGGACTGGGTCCGAACCCAAACCATGTACCCATGGTTGGGCGACCTGATCTGGATTCGGACCCAGACCATAGGACCCCCGATTGGAGCTCAATTGGAGCCCCAATCGGGGGTTCTATGGACTGGGTCCGAATCCAAACCATGTACCCATGGTTGGGCGACCTGATCTGGGCTCGGACCCAGACCATATGACCCCCGATTGAAGCTTAATTGGAGCCCCAATCGTTTGAACCGAACCCAACCAGGTTCGGTCCAAACGGATTGGGGCTCCAACTGAGCCCCAATCGGAGGGCCCTATGGTCTGGGTCCGAGCCCAGACCAGGGTTGGGTGACCTGGTCGAGGTTCGGACCCTGGCTAGGGGACCCCAGTGTGACTCGAATCGAGTCATGACTTCTTTGAAACATTAGTGTAAGTTTGTAGGGTGTAATTGTAACATTTAGAAAAATATTTGGTTAATTTTGCAAATATGAAAAATATTTAACGAAATTTTTAACAGAAAAGTAACGGAGATATAAATTACCGTCATTTTCAAACGTATTGAAGCATTAAGCTCGCTAAATAAAATATATTGCATCGAAATTCAGTTTGTGCGAACGGACAGTTTTCAGAATTTTCACTAACAAATACTGAAAGGTGGTTGTTTTTGTCTGTCCGCCCTAATTTCTACATTTCTCTGAACTTCATAACCGCGCTTCACTTCGTCAAAGCTGTCTAATCCACCTTAACTCAGTTTCTAATCCTAGTATCAACTCAAGCAATCAAGCTAAAGATGATGGGTAAATGCTCTGTCCTTCCATCGTCGAATGACGGTCAATTTTTCCGGAGTTTGAGCGGAATTCAGCATCTCGCTGAAACCCACCGCTTCAAGGTACCTCTTTCTCTACTGACCTGCCTAAGTGATTAGAATCAACGGTATATACTTTCGAGGCGTTTACTGTCGAATAATGAATCAGCTCTGCTTCTCTGTACATTTCCTTTAGATATGATGAAGAATCAACGGCACGTCGAAATTTCGAGGCTTTGATTGTTAATGATGTCTCAGCTATGAATTTTTAATTAAAGAAGCTCGTAATTTCTTTTAGAAATTGATTGATGCTATACTCATCCTCTCCTGCTCAAGAATCAAGATGTGATTTTATGTTGCATTTTGGTGACTACTATTGAATTTCTGAAGTTAAAGTCATCCTCATTTGCTTGTATATGGTAATGGTTATAAGAAAAATATGACATTGATCAGTGTTTAGTGATTGTATGCCTTAACTGTTTGCTGCTTATGCATGTAGAGATGTTGACTGCCATGTGACCATTTATGTAGGCTTGGTTCCTAGATCAATTTGGAGTGCTTCATGATGGAAAACAACCTTATCCTGGGGCAATTACCACATGTATGTTCTGTTAGTTTACTTCTAGATTATTGTGTTTTTTTAGCTGATAAGGATCCACAAAAGCTTGTCTGTCAGATGAGTAATAAGTTAGTTCCTATTGCTGTCAAGAATCATTGTTTATATGCAGTAGAAAAGTTAGCTGATAGTGGTGCAAAGATGGTGATAATAAGTAATTCATCGAGACGTGCATCAACTACCATGCAAAAGATGAAAAGTCTTGGATTTGATCCTTCTCTTTTTGTCGGAGCCATTACCAGTGGAGAGCTTACACATCAGTACCTGCAGAGGTAGTATGCTTTCTTTCTTAAGCCACTCAGGAAAAAAACATACATTTTTCTTTCTAGATTGTTCAAAAGGAAAAACATAGAACATGAGAGAAGATTCCCTAGGCGATTACGAGACTTTTATGAATTTGATTTCTGTTTACCCCCTTTTCTTTAACCCCATTCAATTAATTTTCTCATTCATGTGATGCATGTCTGCCTCTTTGTGGTGTATTGCTTTTCTTTGAAGTTATAATTATAATAGACCCTGCCTTCCAATAGGAGAGATGATTCTTGGTTTGGAGCACTTGGCAGTTCTTGTATTCATATGACTTGGGGTGATCGAGGTGCTATATCTCTTGAGGTATGTTGAGCTAATAACTAATTAATATACCAACCCCACCTCCGAATCATTAATTTCCTAAATGGTGTTCCTTCACAGGGCTTAGGTTTGCAAGTTGTTGAGAACATTGAAGAGGCAGAGTTCATTTTGGCTCATGGTACTGAAGCATTAGGTCTACCTTCTGGTTCTGTACGTCCAATGAAACTGAAGGATCTTGAAAATATATTGGAGCAATGTGCTGCTAAAACAATTCCCATGGTTGTAGCAAATCCCGACTTTGTTACTGTTGAAGCTAGAGCTTTACGCGTCATGCCTGGTAGTATTGATAGTGAAGATCTGTAATCTCATATTTTGAAAGTGGAGCAACCTTAGTTTCATATTGATTTAGTCATGAATATGCAAAAACTAACACCATTTCTGTCAGGTACTTTGGCTGCCAAATATGAGGAACTCGGTGGGGAAGTTAAATGGATGGGAAAGCCCGGAAAGGTGTGGCATTCTTAATCTTTGTTGGAAGTCAAAACATATGTACGTTGGATTGAGTAAGAATGTTGTTTTAATTAATTATTACAGATAATCTACGAAGAGGCAATGAGGATGGTTGGTGGTGTAGATGCTTCAGAGTCGATTGCAGTGGGTGATTCCTTACATCACGATATCAAAGGCGCGAATGCTGCTGGAATCCACTCGGCTCTTATCACCTGTGGTATCCATGCAGATGAACTGGGTCTTGAGAGCTTTGGAGAAGTTGCAGAGTTATCGCGTGTTCAACATCTTGCTTCGAAGCACGATGCTCGAGCATCTTATGTCTTGCCTGCATTTACATGGTAGGATGTGAAGAAAACTCCAAACTACGAAGGCAGGCTTCTTGCTACAAGTTGAATATGAATATGGAGACATGGCGAATAGATGAGTTGTCTATTTGATATGAACATGATAAATAGATGAGATATTGTCACATTCTGTTGATTTTGGGTGGAGTATCAATCTTTTATGGCATGTTCTTTTCACGGAATGGAAAAGGAATTCGGCTTACGGATTCCGTAAGAAGTTGTTCTTTTCGCGGAATTGCAAAAATTTGGCTTACGGATTCCGAGCGGGGTAGATTTAGACATTCCGTGTGAAAAACTCGGAATTCCTAAGCCGGGTGCGCTAGGAATGAGGAATAGGAGGCGAAATGGCCTTACTTTAAAATTTATATTAATTCAACAATTTTATCTTAATTAATAATTAATTAAATAAGTTATTTTATTTTTTTAATTATTAATTAATTATATTATAAGTTTTTATTATTCTTAATTTTAAAATTAATTAATACAAATTATATATATTATATACTATACATATACAAGGAACGGGCAACTATGTCATTTTACCACATTTTCTTTCCATATACAATTCCACCAAATAAACAACAGAATTCCTTATTCCATTCCATTCCACCAAACACCAAAGAAACAACTTCATATTCTTATCTTCTATTCCTATTCCTTATTCCATGAAAGAAACGCCCCATTATATCCCGAC
The DNA here is from genome assembly GCA_946814005.1 of Chamaenerion angustifolium. Taxonomy (NCBI): domain Eukaryota; kingdom Viridiplantae; phylum Streptophyta; class Magnoliopsida; order Myrtales; family Onagraceae; genus Chamaenerion; species Chamaenerion angustifolium. The sequence goes on from OX328281.1 coordinate 3,429,939, forward strand.
TCAATTCTGACCGTTCAATGAATATAGTCCATTCAAATTAAATAAGCTAACACGTTTACACAAGTTCAGTCAATCGCTAGAATGACATCCCAAAACAAAGTCTGCATTATATTAAAAAGTATAACTAAGAAGATCCGAATCAATCCCGAAAAATCTAGACATTACTTCTCCCCATTGAAGAATAAGCTATCAAGGCATGTAAAGCTTCCTTTTAAAGATCACTAACTCATCAGATCGGTAACGGACAGGGATCCTGTGAGTTGAATTGCTTCGGATCAATCAGCTTCCTTATCGCCATGTCAGTGATGTTGATGATCTTCAGAGGATTGACCGATGCAAACAGAACTGCTATCTCTTCGCATTTCCAAAGAATCTAGAGAGGCGAACAGGACCATCACTCTCTTCACCCTCGCTACTGCTCGCCTTTCGTCTTCTTCTGTGCTTCTTGTCCTTCTTTCTCCTTGACTTCGATTTTGATCTCTTTGCCTCTTTACCTTCTTCATCAGAACTCGATGATTCAGATGAAGAACTTGAAGAGCTAGAATCTGAAGACTCCCTGCTTGATCTCTGTAAACAAATAAAAATAAGTTTTCTTTTTCTAATGCGTTTGCTTACAGAAGTAAGAAGCCCACAGAGAAAAGTACAACCTTTCGTTTGCTGCTGCGTTTTCTTGAATCCTTTTCTCTCCGCTCTGAAAAATAAAATGCAAATAGATTGGTCCGAAGGATAAATTAACTTGAGGTAAGACATATCAGTTGAAACTATAATTTGGGTACCCTTTTTCTGCTTTAGTTTACTACTGGAGTGGTTTCTTCCTTTAGCAAGCTTGAGAGCCCTCTCAGCATCTAGTTGCGCTCTGTACTCTCTCATCATCTGGTCCGTGTCTGCTTCCAATTGTCCCTTCTTGATTTCGTCTTCCTATAACAACCATAGAAAGAAGGAGTCATTTGTTACTGAAACTGAAGATATCGTATTTAAAGAGAAAACTAGTATCTGATTATTTATTACCTTTTGCTTCTGCTTGAACTCCTCCCAAGTCAGGGTATGTGAAGTTTTGAGACCGGCCAATCGTGCAGCATGCCACTCTGGTGAATGAAATGAACCATCCACCTGTGACTCTCCTCATCAGTAAAAGTTGAGCAGAAGCCCCAAAACTAGGGAAACTAATTGCTAGAATAACTAAATAAAATCGATGGCAAAAAAAACACTAAATAAAATAAAATCTCCATTAAAAAGTGAGAGTATGAAGTCAATACATAAAGCAAACATAATGGTTAATATAATACGTAATACTAGTGTCATTATCTATTCTTGTTGAAAGAGAGCAGTTTCTATGCTAACTATAACCGACAATCCAGATTTTTCTTTACATGAGCTACAATCGAGACAGGCTTCATCGAAAATAACGGAGCAACAGTTGTGTAAATATTATTTCAAAATGGGTCTAGCACTATAGCTACATGAAAGGACGTGAATTTTGGTCCTCAACAAAGAAAACATAGTACCCCCTGGATAAACAGAGAGCCATCTTGGTATATAACACAAGTGTCAAATCTACTTTTGTCAGTCTCAATGTTCTCTTTTAGGAGAAATTAGGGTAGGCCACTCTTACATTTTTTCAAACACAAGACTTGCTCAACATCTCTCATATTTGAATTTGGTTGGATAAAATATCTATAACTATCAGAGTTGGATATGTAGCCAGAGACTTGATCAATGAAAGTAACATTTTATTTCTCCATCGTTTAGATTCGATTCCACTGGAGCAAAGAACTTGATTACTGCTGAACGCATACTCTAATAGAGGGATTAAGCCCGGAATCATGCTATTGCTCAAACTAATATTCTAAAGAAAATATTATTATGACAGCAAATAATATTCTATCCTAAGTAATCTTTACAGTGAAGAGAAGAGAGAGCATGAATTCCTCCACAGCAAGAGGCACAACCGAACAATCGTTGTGAAGAAGAGAATGCTCAAGAAAGACATACTGCTCAATGAAAGCCATCACACACTTCATGATTCTAATCATTGGCAAACCAGCAAACAAATCAATGACTCCATTTAGAACCCCCATGAAATCTCTATCCAAAGTAAAACCAAATTCCCCAAATTGAACAGAGTATACGTATTCAGGATACCAAAACCCTAGCAACGGGGCATTATTAAAAGAAAGAGGGATTACGGAATTTCAAGGCTTCGCCAGAGGCGATAGTATGAAAGGGTACAAACCATGCCGTCTTCGATCTGATCGGGGCCAGCGGAGCTGGAGCCTGACCTGGATCTCTGCATAGCTTTGTGCGTCTGATTCTTCCCCATTCTGGGAAAACCCTCGATTCCAAAGTCGACACCGTCAGGGAGAAGAGGTATCCAAGATACTTGGAGAACAGATAATTGGAAAGGAGAAGTATTTGAGACTAGGTGAATTAACCCACGAGGAATGTGTAGAGAAAATGAGAGGGCGGAGAGGAAGAGAGATAGATCTTAAGTTTAACAGCACAGCAGAGGCGGAAGAGCTGGCAGAGGCGGATCCTCGACAAACAAATCTTTTTGTCATATGTGCCCTCCTACACCCATCCCTAGTGTACTCTACTCACACTGGTCAAACGTTGAATTCATGTGTAAGTAGACATATATGATATATATGTATTAACTAATTTAAAATAAATTTAATATTTCATTTTCTGACTATAGTTTTGTATGTTTTTATGTAATATATATCGGGTTCAATGTAATTCCAAATTAAAAGAATGATATATAATTTTTTCTTACCTATAGGCTATCGCTAGGTCTTATAATTTCTAAAACGACAATATTTATATATATATAATTTGTTTTTGTTTAAAATGTTAATCGTATTATCGTGATTGGAATATGTGATCTACTTAATAATAATAATATTTCAAGCTATTGGTATTAAATCTCTTAGCGCAACTAGTAACTACAAGTCGTTAGGTAGCAATTGATTTGTAAAATTGACGATTTAGACTAAATTACATGTTTTTGGAAGGAACCCTAGACTTTTTTTTTTAATGAGATAGTAGTGGCAACTCTAAGCTCATCCCATTACGTAATGTCCGAGCTTTTTCAGGGGTATCGTAATTTTCCCTCCGACAGCCTAGAGTTGAGAGGCTGGCCCTTCGGATACCAGTTGACAATTTTCCAAGAGCACTTGAGAGGAATCGATGACTGAAACTAAACTATTTAAGAATCAACGCTCTCAATCACTAAAACTCAGCTGCCGATAGGACTCTAAAGACTAGCTAACACATATGTGACACCATATCGTGGCTCAATGTTTTAATTATGGTAACAAAGAAATAATTATTTTAGAAATTTGTAACAAAAATTTAATAATTTTTTTAAAAAGGTATCATACTACAGTAGAATTGTAGCCCGGTCCCTGCTCTAGTGAGGCTGAAAACCTAATTGGTTTGCTGGTGCCTGGGGTTGGAGCTTCTCAAAAACTGTTGATTTTAAACGTGGAAGAATCTCTACGTTAGAGACGATAATTGCAGCCGCTCATACACCGCAGGTGACGGAATCAGTCCAGGTTGTAGAAGATGAGTGGAGGGAGCGACAAAGGATCAGCCACCACTAAGACTCCGGCAGATTTCCTGAAGTCGATTCGTGGGCGGCCAGTCGTCGTTAAATTAAACTCCGGCGTGGATTATAGAGGCATGTGATCCCGGCCTTTGGTTGATTATGATTCTTAGAGCATAAATTGGGGCTTGTTTATCGATTCCAACTGTTCAGCAAGGTCAGGGATATAGGCCTAGGTTAATACATGTGCTTTGAACAAGAGCAACTAGGTTGATCTGAAATTATCAAAAAAAGTTTGTTTTTTTTTCTGGTGAAAATGCCCGAACCAAGCAGCGTCGAGTATAAGCTTCTAATAGATAGATGTTAGCTATGAAGGAAAAGTTTGGATTAGACCTGCTAATTAAGATAAATCTTTGATAAACCAGACCAGGCTTGTTATTTGTATTTTCAAAAGCATATTATAGTCTATGAAGTTTCTTCTTCTGCTCGTTCCTGGCCCGTGGTGTGATGTTGTTTTGGTTATTCAGAGATTGAAAAAAACTCCAATTGAGGTGTTTCTTGAGGAGCTAATGTTGTATTCTATTTCTTTATTTTTGTAATCCAATGGAAACCCACTTTCGGTATCTGAAAGCTCTTCTAAATTCCCTCAACATGAATCCTGAAAGTTGAAATAGTTTGTACTTATAAACCATTTTCCCCCTCTCCAAATGCAGGTATTCTAGCTTGCCTCGATGGTTATATGAACATTGCAATGGAGCAGACAGAGGAATATGTCAATGGGCAGTTGAAGAATAAGTATGGTGATGCATTTATCCGTGGGAACAATGGTAAGGAGAAATGCCTGAATGTAACCACACTTGAGTTTTACTGATTTGAAACATTTGCATATTGAGAATTTTCACTGACTAAGATGTTCTGCAGTTCTATACATTAGCACTTCAAAGAGGACACTGGCAGACGGAGCCTAGCGTTGATGTTCAGTGGAGGATCTAATGCAGTGGTATTTGTTACTCGAATGAAAAATTTGTTGCAGAAAGGCAGGTCTGTTTTGTGGTAAAGAAAGATTTTTGTGTGCAAAAAGTTACTGTCTTCCATTAGCCCATAGAGAAGAAACCTTATGGAAGTTTATTTGTTTGTTAAACAGCTAAATTGTTGTAAGGTTCTTTTCGAAGTGCAAAAACATATCTAATTCCAAATGCTTGCTTATAATTTGAGAGAATGTTTGCATTTGGATTCGGGATTTTGATATCACTTATATGGTATATGGCCTATGTACCTTATTCAGCAGCACAAAAAAATGGGATGTACGGATACCGGTTCTTCCCATACTTAGGTAAACTATACTTACATTGTACTAGTGATAAATTGAGAAATAGATAATTGTTACATTAAATTAATTAACCTTCTAAATTATAGTATCAAATTAACTCAATTGGATCGATTCAACCCCGAGCTGGTTCCAAACTGAACTAGAAAGGTTTAAAGCAAACCAGTATTTTTTTGGTTCACTAAAAGAATTGGATTATTTAACACATAAAAAACTTGCTTGGTTAGAACCAATTCATGAATCGGTTCGAACTGATTTGGTTTGCTTTTAAAATAAAAATCAAGATTGTTTCTGTTTAGTCAAAAATAGTTCTAGTTTAGTAAAAAATAGATTCGGTTCAGTCTAAAATAGAACCAGAGCAATAAATAGATACCATTGAATATTGAACTACGCAGAATACAAAAAAAAAATACTATTCTTTACTATTTAATCAATTAAGTTAGACCGATTTGTTTTGTACAATTCAAAAAATGTATAAATTTGATTTGAATTTTTAGTATAAACTAATACAAAAAATGAGTCGATTCGAACCGAATTAAATGTACTCTTTTGAACTGACTTATTTTATCCTTAAAAAACTGTTTTTATTTTAGAACTAGTTTGGCCAAATCGGTTCGAACCAAATCATATACGGTTCAATTTGACCGAATCGGTTATTTTTAACAACCCTAATGTCATTTGAGATTGCAATAATCAAGGATCATAGAGGTTGTATAATGGGAGCTACGATTGGATAGTTGCAACTTGCAAGGGTATGAGGAGTATTAGACAAAACACTGAAAAAGTAATTGAACTTCTCAAAAGTCAAAAGTCATTCTTTAAAGTGAAATGCTTCTGTCATTATCCTTACGTGTTTAACTTGTTGAAATTAATGATTGTTTCTGAGAAAAAAAAATCATTTGACTTTTGAAGTAGGTCAAACATACGTTAGGCCATTTGAATAGCTACAAATAAAAGATACCCCTCCCATCTGACACATACATAACGTTATAAATAGATGTATAAAATGTTTCAACTGTGCATTATAAGTTCAGACAGTTCATCCAAAGTCATCAGAATCCTCATAACAGAAAAAAGGATAAAATATATCACCATTCTGAGTTTCAGGTTCTCCTTCGTTATGCAACTTCATGAAAAATTACGAAGCCCCATAAAAAAATATATATCTGAGTTTCATCTCCAGTGCTAATTTTATTATGTTTCTATGCTATTCAATACGTATAGATTGATGACCAAATAGCGATAATTAGATACACCTACCTCATCTATCTATCCGTCCATTAGACTCTTGAATCTCCAGCAGCAACAGCATCCGCCTCATCAGTCAGACTGCCTAATCTGGCAATGTCTTCAACCAGAATCTTCCCATCTGCAGTTGTTCACAGAACAAATATAACCATGGAATTTGTTAAAACAATAGAATTATGTATTGTTTGTCAGCGAGACAGGATCATACTGTTATTGAGAGACTTACCTTTATCTTTGGAGAGACTGCTTATGAGTTCTTGAATGCCGTCTTTGCCCAGTGAATTCTTCAGATACATAGCAGCTGCAGCAACCTCCTCGGGAGTCACTTTCCCATCATAATCCCTATAGTAATCCGGGAAAAGTGTTTTACTTTACATATTCACATATACATGTGTGTTTAATGAACAAGGACTAAATTCAACTAAATGATGAGACATCACAAACCTATCAAGTAATCGCCAACGGTCGCCAATTACGGCATCGACAGTGTCAATTTCCTTTTCCAAGTTATGGAGCAAGGTGTCAACCTGAATACAGCAAAACAGAGGGGGAAACAATTATGACTTGTTCAATATTGATTTTGAATCTAATATCTTGCCAATTGAGAAGCTAATTACTACCTTATCTATAAGTGCAGATGAAACAACGTCGTGTTCGGCTACTTTACTGGTCTCGTCAATTTCCACCTCTCGTGCAGCTATGTATGCTTCCATGGCTTGTTTTTTGGTATCAATCCCCTCTTTATCTACCACACGGTTGTACAGTTCTATCTGAAACGTAAGAAATACACAACTTGTTATTCATGAAAACTTCAATATCGTGCAGAAATACCACCACTCAATGTATGGTAAATGAGGTGTTCAGTCTCCAGTTTATCCAATCTTCTAATTACCATCCACGACTGTAAGGGCAAATAACACGAGCTTCTGTAAAGTAGATGGGCCAAAGTAATGGTGGATAGTGACATACCTCCTTGCTTACAAGTTGCAAGAATTCTTCACGCTCCCTATTTACAGACTGTATTGAATTAATAAGAAATGAATGACTCGTTAAATGACCCAAACTTTACCAGGTGACAAATTATAATAAGCAGTTAGCGCAAATTATAATTGCTTGTGATGCTTACAGATGCTGAAGCTAAGACAGCTAATGCACGGCTGAGCTCACACAGATCCTCGCGCTTCTCTATTGTTTGCACTCTAGCCTGTTCATGGGCTTCTCTTGCTGTGGAACGGATCATCTCTTCCAGAGCAACATCTTTCTCAATCAGTTGGGATACCTTCATTTTTGCCAACTCTTCTTCCTCTTTCTCTTCCTCCTCCTACAATTTTTCAGTAAATAAATAAATACAAACTGATGTACCTAATATCCTCCTGTTATGGGCGCAAGTCTCATTAGTCACTAAATTCAAGGCGCCCATTTATTAAAGTGCTTTGCTATTTTAGCAAACGCAATATCAAAAGGATAAGCCACTAAGACATGGTCTATCGTTTTCATAATAATTCCTATATTAGTTGTTAAGATTAGTGAAATAAAAGAAACCTTGATTAGTTCTTCTTGCATCTCAAGATACTCCAATTTCCTCCTCCTTTCAGAGACAGGATCTTCTGATGGCAAATTGGTGATCCCGACGGTATCAACAACCTCATCCGGAAGAGAAGTGAGTGTGGCACTGACAGCTTCCTCTGGTTTCAGCCTTCCGGAGACAATGAATGCTCTGCATAATAACACTAGCTTAAAAAATGCTAATCCAACCAAAGTGGAAATCTATAAAGAAATCAGTTTTGAGTAGACCAAATATCGTCCACCCAAAAGGAAAATAATAATAACAATGTTTAAAAAAAAGAAAAAAAAAAAAAGGAAAGAGATACCTAGAAAGGATCAATAGAGAAGATGGGACAGAGTGATTGAGAGACAGATCCAACCAATCACGGAGCTACAAAAAGAAACAGTAAAATTACAAGAAAGCAGGACAACTTCTGCATTAAAAATGAATTAAAAGGCTTTTTTCATTTCTTGTTGAAGTTGACATTTCACTCTATCCAAATGAAGGGAAAAATAAACAGAATAGAGACCTGTTGACGCATTTCTTCAACTGAACGCAATCCAAGCATGCCTCGTTCTCTACAATCTTCACGAAGTTCAGCTTCAGATAGTGATTCAATGCCTTCTGCTTGAATCAACTTATCATCTTCTTTAATACTGTAGAAACACCAAAAAAGCAATCAGGCAAATTGATAGATGTCTATCCCTAAAAGAATTCAGTAACAGCGGGTCCCATTCAATGAGCAGATAATTGGAAACTACTGTTCTATTAGGCATTACTTTGCCATGCTTTCGTTTAACATAGCAGGTGGAACTATCAAATGAGGAATACTCTATTAGAAAAAGAAACAGTTCAGGTTGGCACTGAGAAATCTATAGACAAAATTAGACCAGGCACTGCAAAATTAGATATGAAAAGCTAAAGACCTCCAACATAATAAAATAATACAATCTCGACAAGTAATAACTCAGCAATCCAATAATACGATCAATTAGAAAGCCGTAAACAGTAGAATATCTAAATGTCATATGAGATAAGATTGGTTAAGTACAGGGGTACACACTTTAGCTACTGATTATGATGGCTCACCTTCGAAGTCTCTTGCGTAGCATATAGCGTAGATAGGCATCTGTTCCAAATGGGCTGATTCCCATATATTTGCACATACTCACTAATCTAGATCTGCATGGTAGCAGAAGCAAAAACGAGAAAGAAAGGTCAATAAGAATATTGCAACGCAAACAGTTAAGGTAAAGTCAAAGAAATGAAATGAACTGAACCTGCTGATATTATCTAGGGTGAGTTCGTCATTGAACAACTTAGCAAATCCTAGAATTTCCTCATTAGAGACACGTGCACCCATCCTAACCTGGGCATAAGATATCATTTCATATACTCCCAGTAAGTGCATTGTTTAATGAGGAAAAGAAACATTCATAAAATCCAAATACTTCTACAATCTTGAAAAGAAAGAAAAAAAAGACAAACGTTTGTTACTACCTTATTCAAAAAATCATCAAGATCTTCAGCTGTTTTCTTAATTTCGCCACTCCGCGAGTTTTGAACTTCTCTTGCCATTTCTTTGGCAGTATCTTGCAAAAACCTTGCATATTCAATTCTAGCATTTAGCTTTCTTTTCAAAGCCTCCTGAGAATTGAAGAACACAGATGAACCAAAGAAATTTGAGTTAGAAACATTACTCCCTTAAGTGACTAGCTGTCGATGGTCCATAGTCCACATGCATATACTGTATACCAACTCGGAAAAATGCAGAAATAGAGAAATTTATCTAATAGACCCGCCGGATAGAGATTTATCACATGTTGTCTATAATAAATATGGAGTGAAATAAGATGTGAATGGCTAATAGTATATTGAGAATCGTAATGAACAAGTATATGTCATGCCATATCGAGATATCAGCTTATAAGTAGTACCTAGGGATAACCCCAATTAGCTAAAACAAAAACGTTGAGAAAATATCTCCTAGATGCAGAACATGTTGGTGATAGGATGTTGACCTAATAGGTTAAGCCATTCAAATTTATACAGATACAGGTTGATCATTGCATCCTCCTCGTAATTGAGAAGGTGAAGGAGATAGAATGATTTATATTCTCATCAATAGTAACATAAGCATTAACCCACCAAAATTCCCACCAAGAAAAGGCACAACGCCAGTAATAAAAGGAAAAGAGAAACTCAAAATGCCTGATCACTATGAATATTTATACATGTGTTTCCGTGTAATCGTACCTGTGCTTTCATCTTGTCTTGAAAGGTTGAAGGCAACATACTTGGGAACAATTTTAGAAAAACGGGGAGCAAAAATTCCATGAACGGTACGATTATAAACACGGCAAAAGGGACTAGTCTAAAAATATCAGCTGTTGTGCGTGTAAGCTGTTGCCTTTCCCTTCTTGATAGACTCTTTCCATCTGCTAGTTTTAGAAGCAAACGTGAGCTAATCCTGACATCTACCCACAAAAGCTTAGTGCCCAACCAGTAATGCTTCAAAGTGGTCACAAACTCTGACTTCCAGTGAGTAAGTTTCTTGGCCCAGTCCTCCCTGCATGAGAGAATAACATAGTCACTGACTCCATAGATCGACCTAGACCCTATTCAAAAGATAATCACATGATAGAAAATACATGATATCAACGAAACAACCAAACCTGCTCATAGAAGCCACAGCTCTTAATGCAGGACCTATCCCTAGAAGTGTCGCCCACACTCTGTGAAGAACAGATTTGGCTTCCTTTGGTGGACTTAATGACTTCTTGGCTTTTGCTTTTGCACGTGCAGAGCTCAAACCAGCAACAGCTTCATCACAATCCTCAGGAGATGGTTCTTTTTTCTTTTTACCATCAATCAAGTTTTCATTTTCTTCATCATCAGAACCCGTATCTTGCTGACTAGCAACAGCAGATGTCGAAACAGTACGTACAGAGCAGAACATCCCTCTAAGTCCCAATGAAGATATATCAACATCTTGTCGTCTGTCAAGACCACGCATTGCTATTCCATAACTTCTGCTGAAATGTCCAAAACCAGGATAGGTGTTTGGTTTTCCTTCTACTACTGGTATAGAGGACTGGTCCGTGCTTGGACTCAAACCAGCTAATGACATGTCTGCACTCGGGCTGTAGCTTCGTGAATCCAATTCTTGCAGTGTACGCCCTCGCAGAAGACTTTGGAGAGACTGAAGTGACTGTACTGAAGCAGGAGGAGCATTTACATATCTAGAGATGAGTTTCTTTCTCCTGAATATTGCCCTAGAAGCCATTGCTGCAAGTGACAGCTCCCTTTAAGAAGAAAAGGGATCTAGTTCTCCAGTGATAATTCCACAATATATCTGGCAAAGATCCAGACACAATAGAGAATGAGAAGCTGGATAAATTGTTATCCCCTGAAGGTCAGTTTTAAAATTAAGAATCTATGATACGGAATTACACAAATATCTCATCCACGGAAGTCCCATTTAAGCCTAAAATGATTCATTATGAAATGAGAAATCACTTCTTTCTTTTTTAATCTTCAGTTACTTCGTGCTATTTCTCTTCCACTTCTCTACATAGACCAAGCCAAACATTTTTTGTTTTTTTGATGCATGTGATCCATTGAACAGTGAATTTAGATTCTAGAAACAACAGAAATAGAACACTACTACTTTACTCCTGTCTCATGACTTGCATGTACGCAGTATTCACATCAAGCAACAAATCACACACAATTTTCATCAAGCAAGAAACTTCAGAGTAATCTGACACTAATGAACTATATAACTAATCACGTCTCACAAGCTACAGATATTATAGTGCACTGCCCATCAATTCAAATTTCCATCCAACTCAAGAATCCATAGAAACACAAAAGAAGAATTTCATGTGACAGGAAACTGATCAACAACTCAACATTCGTCGATCAACACACTGTGTCGTAGAGCTTCTCAACGATTTATTATGTAGATACCACAGTCAAAGATCTCAATAAACATCAAAGGAGAATGCAATTCAACATAAGGCAACCAGTCAGAGAGTCACGAACAGTCTGACGGATAGTGATACAGAGAGTTCGTCGACTTACAATTACTTAGGCCGCAGCTAGACAGGAATAGCTGAATGAAGGAGACGACAAATCGAGGGTAGAGAGAATAGATGGCGAGAGAGAGATTCTAAAGCCGCCTTTTTGGGCCGCAGATGGCCATTGCCGAGAAACAGAGGAGGTTTAAGAGAGACAAGACGACCTGTGGAGGAGCTAGGACGTGGACTGGGTGTGGCCGAAAGAAAAGAAACGACGTCGCTCTTTGAAAATTCGTCGCTCTCGTTTGCTGGGGTACCCTGAGATTTAGCAATACCGATTATGGTGGTCTGTCACATATATCGCACTTTGGATCACTCCGCTCACAAAATTAATGCAAAGATAGAGGTAAGACACTTGCCTTTATTAATTAAGTCAGATTACACGCTCACAAATTAGCTTCTCACAATCACTCTCAGTTTTATATATGGGTATAGACGAAATCTATTACAACACTTGAGTTCAATGTCCTTTTATAACCTCTATTTAAATCTAATAAGATTATATCCATATTTATATCTATAACGACCTAGATATATTTAAGATATAATTTGATCACCAACTCCTTTGCGGATAAGATTATATCCTTACGGAGATCACAAGCATACTCGAGAGGATTCAGATCTTCATCTTCGAATTGGACTTCGCAACTCAGTCACTTGTGTAAGTTCCAACATTCTTATTTCGACTAAGGTTTTGGTTGAAACCAAGTCTTGCCGCTTGTATCACTTCCGTGATTTCACCGTACCTGCGACACTTGTCAAGCAAGTCCACTACACGTTCATTGTACGTTCACTTCAGGACTTCTCATCAAGGGACTTCGTTCGCGGGACTTTTGCTTACACGCTGCTTTGAACGCTTAACCTTTCCGCCAACGCTCGCATTCCGCATGCTTGCTTCTAATGCGCTCTTCACACTTCACTTCGCGTCTCTTCTACGCTTCGTTCCACGATTCACTTCTGATTGTCTGTCTTCCTTGCTAGGGGACACGCCAAGCATTACCAAGGGACACCCGCTGCCCCAAGCATTCTTCCATTCGTAAGTATCATGATCCTTCTCAAAACACCAACACTTTGCTACTATCATTTTTTTCCCTCTCTTGGCATGTTAGGCATTGACTGCCATGTCTCTCATAGCAAATCCACGCCACCAAACATAGTCGACTTTTAGGGGTGTGACAGAGTCCATCTAACGACACAATTTCTATATACATTGCTTAATTAATTAAGAAAATGTAATATAATATTTTCTTAAAATGATTTTAATAGTAACGATGATTATATTGGTAAATTAACTCTATTTCTTTTATTTATTTAGAAAAAAAACACTTATAAATTTAGGTTCTTATCATGACATTAATACAAACTAGGGGTGAGCTCGGGACAGTCGACACAAGTTTTTTTGGGGGGGAAAACTAGCCCAAAATTTTGGGACTTATATTTGGAGGACCGAGACCAAGTTCGTTTAAAAAAAAATTGATCCGGTCTTGCTTGACCCATACTGGTCTCAGTCTTGGACAAATTTTTTCCCAAAGTCATCTAGACTTTTCCCAATTCCACGGAATGAACACATACTACTCATCTACATATACCCCCAAATCCACCCCCGAATCCAACAACATGACGAACTACTCATATACATCTACACAGCATGATGAACCCATGAACGCAACGGAAGGACACCTGGATGACGAACACATGGTGAACTACTCATCTCATCTACATTTACCTGAGCGCAACGGAAGGACAACAGCGAGAGTGCTGAGAGAGTGAGAGTGTTGTTGTCGCGTTTTAGTGTTGCTATTGCATTTTAAATTTTTAATCACTAAAAGGATACTCATGCGAGGTCTATCGAGAATCTAGCATTAAAAACTGAGCCCGAGCCCTAGACCGAATTATAGGACAAAAAACCTGCTCATATTGACTCGATCTTAAACTCGGGACTGACTATTCAAAACGGTCCCATAATGTTTTTTCGGAAATTCAGTCTAATAGTCTTTTCTACTCACTCATAATAAACACAAGATAACTACCTATCATAATATTTACAATTTCATTTGTGTACTTTTAATAAATGTACTTATATAATAATGTTATTTCAGTTGGCAATAATGTACTTCACATAATTTTTTTATATTAAACATGATACACTTAACTTCTTCACATTTATTTGAGTATTTTTAATATATGTAGTAAATCAGTCAATATATATTATCGTAATTTACAAAAAATATTTGTATATCTGCACAAATCACATAACAAATTTATAGTATATAGTAGTAAGGGTTAAACACCCAACTGCTAGATAAATTAGTATCTACTATCTTTTTTTTTTGGGCCAAAGTATCTACTATCTAGTTAAACATTTTTTCTATACAAAATTGGAAATAAATAATAGTAAAAATAAATTTATTTTGGTAATACTATTTTGTCACTTATATTCAATTTTTTCTAAAATTTATAAATGCGTTGATTCTACAAGTATATAACATCGATGTTCTACAAAATTCTAAAAATAAAATCATAATATTAGTATTACTTTTGGTTCATCCATTCAATATTATGCTGCATAATATGTACATGATGTTAATATGCAACTGTCATTGCCATAAAATTGATGTAAGTGTCTAACAAAGTTTACTCATATATATATAGATATAAAAATTAGCAAATTTGAAAAAGTTACAATTTTAAAGTATATAGTTTGGATAATTTAATTAAAAATATTAAATTGTGATATTTATATAATTTTTTAAAAATATATTCTGTTAATTCTAAATGATGTCTAGACTAAATAAAACTATAGGATACACCACTTATAATTTTGTGATTGACCTACAACTTGGTAAATATGTATTTATGCAGTAATATTTGTTTTAAAAATAATTACAACATTTATAACTACTTAGTTGCTATTTTAGGTATATAGCACAGAAAAATATCCTAAAATTCTTAATCTTTAATTCATATAAAAATTCACTTTGGACGTTAATTTTAGCTTAACTATTAATTTATAGAAAAGTTAACTATAAAAATTATAGGTTTAACTATCAAGTAACTACCTAAACTTTGGACGTTTTGTAACGAGGTACCCGAACTTTGAAAATTCAAAACGGGTTACCTCAACTTTGAAGAAGGTGCAAATAACTACCTCCGTTCAATTTTTCGTCAACTGTCGTCGGAAAGTCGTTGAAAAGTCGTCGAAAATTAGACGGACGGAGCTATTTGCACATTTTTCAAAGTTGAGGTAGTCCGTTTTGAATTATCAAAGTTCAGGTAGCTCGTTGCAAAACGTTCAAATTTTAGGTAATTATTTGGTATTTATTACTTTTTAGAGACCAAAGATTTATTTTATTCCCAAAATTACAAAAACATTCCTATATAGTTATTAAAAAATAGAAAAAGATTTAAATAACCTAAATGTAAAAAAATAAAAGATTCTAAAGAAAAAAAAACGAAACCTTGATTTAAACAAAAATATATATTATATGTATCTATGTAAAATTTATTTCGTTAGTTTTCTTCAATTGTGTGATAAACTTTATATATATAATATATATAAAATCGTAAAGTTTACGACTTAAAATAATGAGTGGTGTCCTATAGAATTTTCCTAATATTTTAACTATTCTTCAATCTTCTTCCAATTATTGGCCCCCCCAAAAAAACATCTTCTTCCAATTTTGCAACAGATCTCTCTTGCTATCGCTTCCGAAATCATTATTGCTTTGCAGTCTGATGCTCCAAATCTCTGGTATGTTCACAATTCCATTGCAGAGCTCTTGATATAGCTAGAATTTTGTGATGAAGTTGCAGTTTCTTCGATTCAGTTCATTGAATTTGCTTCACTTCGGCGATTGCTCTACTATCTTTATCTGATTTCCTCATTCTCACTTTTTCAGTGTCTTCGATCGTCATAGCTCTCCACAATTCCTGATCCAAGTTGATTCTGAAGCCCATGGAATCACAGGGTTAGCCCTTGTTCATATTGGTCAATTGTAATTCGTTGTAGTTGACAATGTATTCTGCGTTATCTTCATCTTATTACCTTCTTGATCCCATTCGGCAAAAAGAAGTCAGCCATTTGCTAGATGCGCCATTGATCAAACCAATTAACTAACTTGTACTCCGTATTCGATTACCAAAAGGAGAAGCTGAAAGTCGTCTTTTAGTGTCAACTTACACATGTAAATGTATTTACTTTAAAGAGTTGTCTCAAATTGTGTCATTATGGATATTCAAATTTCTTTGCTTATGCCCGTAGGATTCCTTTTTGGTGAATTGAATTACTTAAATTGACTATCCTGTTTACTCAACAGGTAGCTTAAGGAGCACGTCTGTTGCAGTTGTCACGTTAGCATGTGGTGAAGTATACATTGTTGTCAATTTGTCAACTAGGAGGAATACTCAAGTGATATATGTTGATCCGACAACTGGTGCCCTTTGTTACAAAGGAGAGCCTGGGTTTGATGTTTTTGAAGTTGAAGCTCAGGCTGTAAATTTCCTCACTAATGGTTCTCGATCACAATGCAAAGATATAATCCATGGTTGGGCAATACTGGGTTATGCCGCATTAGGGAGTGTTGGGTTGCTTCTCATTGCAACAAAATTATCCTGTAGTATTCCTGAATTGCCTGGTGGTGGCTGTGTATATACTGTGACTGAAAGTCAGTGGATTAAGATCCCTCTTCAAAATCCTCAAGCCCAAGGCAAAGGAGAAGTAAAGAATGTTCATGAATTGTCTGAACTTGATATTGATGGCAAACATTATTTCTGTGAGACAAGGGACATCACTAGACCCTTTCCTAGCCGAATGCCTTTGCAAAAACCTGATGAAGAATTTGTTTGGAACAGTTGGTTCTCGATGCCGTTCAAGGCTATTGGGCTACCCCAACATTGTGTTACTCTTCTACAGGTTTTACTTTTTGACTTGCTTTCTACAATCTAACATTTATCTGCTTGCATCTGACTATTCATCTTCTTGAATCAATGATATGCATATTGAAAACAGTTACTTAGTCATGTACGCATTATGAAACAGAAGCCTAGTAGGGCTATTAACCTCTGCCTCTTAGTGTCAGCTCATTCACATAAATAATTTGTAACATTCTTGTCATGCAAAATGAAATAGAAAACCGTCAGCAGATTCTTCCTTGGTTTTACACATGAACCCGGGCAAACAAAATTCTTGTCACGGACACACCTTTTAGGTTATCTAGCATAACATTTTGGCCCAAGCTGCTATAAAAAAGGGATCAAAATTTACGCATAGTCCTTGTCTTCAACACCACGTGCTATGGGAAATACATCTTAGGGTCTCAGCTACACCTTTTAGGTTATCTAGCATTAACCTTCTACCTCAAGCTGCTATAAAACAGGAATCAAACTTCAGGCATAGTCCTTGTCTTCAACACCATGTGCTAGGGAAAATGCATTTTTAGGTCCTCACAAGATTTGAGCATTTTAATCATGTTATCATTAATATTCGGGTTAATTACTTAATTGGTTACACATGTTTCACCATTGTGCAGAATGGTTACACATGTTTCAAAATGTGATTAATTGGTTTTGCTATGTGACTAATTGGTTACACATGTTTTTCCAAATGTGATTAATTGGTTATTCCGTTAGTAAATCGTTAACTTTAACGTTAAATCATTTTTTTAACATATTATTGAATTGTGAAATGACTATTATGCCCTTAGTTGTCTTGAAGAACAGATTGGAAGGATTGAAGAACCAAAATCGAATCAAATTCGATTTGATGTTAAAATCGAACCATAAAATGCTGTTCTGGGTTCTTGAAAACCCAGAAAATGCAATTCTGGGTTCCCAAGAACCCATAAAATGCTGTTCTGGGTTCTTGAGAACCCGGAAAATGCAATTCTGGGTTCCCAAGAACCCATAAAATGCTGTTCTGGGTTCTTGAGAACCCGGAAAATGCAATTCTGAGTTCCAAGAACCCAGAAAATGCTGTTCTGGGTTCTTGAGAACCCGAAAAATGCAATTCTGGGTTCCCAAGAACCCAGAAAATGCTGTTCTGAGTTCTTGAGAACCCAGAAATTGCTGTTCTGGGTTCTCAAGAACCCAGAAAATGCTGTTCTGGGTTCTTCAAGAACCCAAAACAGCAATTTCAAACATTTCGAATGGGTTCTTCACAATGTGGGTAACATGTACAACATTTTAATCACATCATTTCAAACAACAGTATCCATTTAATCACATTATAGAGAAACATGTATGACATTTTAATCACATTATAGAGAAACATGTATGACCATTTAATCACATTTGGTGATAACATATACTGCAATACAGAACTTCAAGAACCCAGAATTGCGATTCTGGGTTCTTGAAAAACCCAGAAACAAGATTTCTTGAAGAACCCAGAAATCAGATTTCTTGGGTTCTTCAAGAAACCAGAAATCAGATTTCTTGGGTTCTTCAAGAAACCAGAAATCAGATTTTTGGTTTCTTGAGAACCCAGAATCGCAATTTCTGAGTTCTCAAGAAACCAATTTAACCAATTTCTGGTTTCTTCAATTATTGTTCTTGAAGATGATGATGTGTTCTTGAAGATGATTTTAGGGGTAATTACGTCATTTTACGTGTCTAAATAGTGACTTAACTGTGATTTTAACGGTGAACAGTAAAAAACCAAATAGTCACATTTCAAAACCAATTAATCACATTTTGAAACATGTGTAACCATTCTGAACATTGGTCAAACATGTGTAACCAATTAAGTAATTAACCCTTAATATTCTAGCCCAAAGTCAAAAACATTTTTTGTTAGTTGGGACAATCTGTCAGCTGGTGGCCTAGGCTTCCAAGTGTTTATTTTATTGGTGTCCATCAGCATTATTCTGTCCTATAAATTGTATCTAGTTTGCACCAAAAATGTGATGCATAAATGATTAAATTTTCTTTTGACAACAAAATGACCGAGAAATGTCATTTCATGTTTGACTTCGGATGATTTGGTATTCAGATATATGAAGTAGTTGGTGTACTATGTAACAGGGCAGCTGAATAGTGAAGCTCCATCTGGGTATTTGATTTATCAGTAGTGCCTCTTACTTGATAATAATATATAGGGGTTTGCAGACCATCGGAAATTTGGACGGGCAGGTCAGTTTGAAGGGATTGTTTCTCTAGTAGCACGGCGTTGCAGGTTGCATCCGGGTACCCGGTACTTGGCTAGGGGGTTAAACTCTTGCTTCAGCACAGGTCAGATAGTGTTTCTGCATGTGCTTTCATCTTATCAGGGCCGCTGGTCTTTATTTCCCTCAAAGGCAAGATGGGTTGTGGTTAGAAATTCATCTCTTTAGCTTAGCAGATTGGATTGAATATATCTTGCTAAATAACATTTACTGTCTCTAACTTAAAGCTTCTCTACGTTGTTGAACAAATTTAAGAATTTGTGGAGCTTGAGCATTTTTTTTATGATGCTTTTGATATAGTTATGAGAATAATAAATTTTACAGTACTTTGTGCATGTGGCCAATTTATTTAAATTATGATATTGTAGCAATGACTCCTGATGTTTGTCAGTGACCTTCTTAGGCATCTCATCTTCTGGTGTCTGCTTATTAAAGAGTTTCTCTTCTTAGTATCATCCATAAATAATATTTCTTCACAAGTCCGTTGGTATTTTGCCTTTTTTCATTTAAAGTGTGTATTAATATGTTTTCCCACTGGTTTAGTTGGGCATATATCCTAGAAGGAACGCAGGTCTAGTTTTTCATACATATTGTGATCTGTTGTATAGTCTGCATTTTCATTTGCCACCATCGAAGGACTTTCCTTTACATATTAAATATATGAAGAAAATTTGCTTATGGCAGGAAATGAAGTAGAGTGTGAGCAAATTGTTTGGGTACCAAAAGCCTCTGGACAGAGTGTTCCTTTCAACACACATGTTTGGCGCCGTGGCACAATTCCTATATGGTGGGGGGCGGACTTGAAGCTGACTGCTGCTGAAGCTGAAATTTATGTTTCAGACCGTGATCCTTATAAGGGTAGCTCACAGTATTATGAAAGGTTAACTAAGAGATATGATGCTCGGAATATTGATTTGGGTACTGGAAGTAATCCGCAGAAGAATTCTTTTGTTCCAATTGTATGTGTGAATTTGCTAAGATATGGAGAAGGAAAGTCTGAATCCATTTTGGTACAGCATTTCGAGGAATCCGTGAACTTTATCAGATCAAGTGGAACACTTCCTTGCACCCGAATTTTATTAATACATTATGATTGGCACGCTACTATGAAGCTCAAAGGTGAACAAGAAACTATTGAAGGACTTTGGGAGCGCTTGAAATCTCTTACAATATCTATTGGCATTTCAGAGGGGGATTATTTATCATCAAGGCAACACACCAAGGATTGCAAGGGAGAGATCATTTATAATGATAATTGTGAAGGTGCCTTCTGCTTGCGGTCACATCAAAATGGAGTATTACGTTTCAACTGTGCAGATTCTCTGGATAGAACTAATGCTGCTAGTTTTTTTAGCTGCGTGCAAGTTTTTGTGGAGCAATGCCGTCGCCTACGTATTTCACTTGATAGTGATTGGATAGTCAGTAACCAGTCTTGTAATAACTATGGTTATTATATTGCTCCATTACCACCCGGATGGGAAAAAAGATCAGATGCAGTAACAGGGAAAACTTACTTTATAGATCACAATACCAGAACGACTACATGGACGCATCCATGCCCAGATAAACCATGGAAGAGATTTGAAATGAAATTTGAAATTTTTAAGATGTCAACAATTTTATCGCCAGTGGTGCAGTTGGCTGATCTTTTCCTGTTGGCTGGTGATATACATGCAACACTATACACGGGTTCTAAAGCTATGCATAGTCAAATACTTGGCATTTTTGGTGACGACACAGGAAAATACAAGCAGTATTCTGCAGCTAAGAACTTGAAAATCACTTTGGAGAGAAGATACAAGAATGCAATGGTAGACAGCTCCAGGCAAAAGCAACTGGAGATGTTCCTCGGGATGAGACTTTTTAAGCATCTCCCATCCGTTCCTGTTCAGCCCCTTAAGGTATTAAACTAGCTTTCATAACTCCTCATTTCAGCTTCATTCACATACAAGCTCCTTAAACACCTTTGATTTCACTTTCATGAGAACAGATATTCTTTAGCTTTACCCCCCCAAATAGTATAGCTTTTGATGAGATAGAACGGAAAATGTTTGAGAATCTTTCAGGAATGCAGTGAACCAGTGCTTTATTCTAGAAAAAAGTTTTGCTCAATCATTTTTGTTCTCAATCGTAGTAAAGGCTCTTATTCATGTCTAATACCATGCTGTATGGTGACAGGTTTTTTCTCGACCATCTGGTTTCTTACTTAAACCAGTACCTAGTATTTCTTCAAGCTTGGATAGCAGTGAAAACCTCCTAACTTTCAAGAAGAAGGACCTAATCTGGGTACTTGTAATCTAACTTACTCTCTTTGTTAAATTGTGTAACTGCAAGTGTCTCAGCTGCTGGCCAAAAGAAATTTCAGCTGAAGAAGAGAAAATAAGTTTTTCCTGGAAAGGGCCTTACCTTTTTAGGAAGTGAAGATGTTAAACCAAAAGGGTGAGGTACTTTATTGAAAAAGTATAATATTGTAAACTTATATAGCAGGGAATACTTGGTATATTGAAACAAAATTCACCTCAGATGTCTGGAGATAGTAAGTTTGCTTATGATGTCTCAATATTAGTTTTCATAGGTCGTAATAGAATCGGCAAATTGCAAGTTTCGAGGAAGTACCTGAAGGAAAATTCTGGCAAAGGATTTTTCTTTTGATATTATTTTGTTGTAAAAACTCAAGATGTTTAGAAACATTTCATTTGTGCTTACAGGTCTGCCCTGAAGCTGCGGATGTGATTGAACTTTTCATCTATCTCGCTGAGCCCTGCCATGTTTGCCAGCTGCTTCTTACTGTATCCCATGGTGCAGATGATTTAACATATCCATCCACAGTGGATGTGAGGACTGGACGTAGTCTGGACAGCCTAAAGTTGGTTCTCGAGGTTGTATAATTTTTTTAATGTTTTCTCATCAGTTCTTCTTGTAGTTCTGTTCTGTAGTAATTCAAGAGCACTATGGCAAGTAGGACATTAAAGTTATAACCTTTTCCTGGTTGTGAGAATGAAGTCATGCTATTTTCTGTCCCCATATTTTTAACAGTTAAATTTTGTCAAATCAATGATGACTTTTTTCTGCCAATGGTTGCATCTGTCTTCACAAAGACAAAAGATGCCAGTGGAAGATAAGACCTTACTCATCTGTTAGCTTAAGTTTTTGGGGTTGGATATGATTCCCGCTCACTTATAAAATCCACGGCTATTATTTTTTGGTTTTGGAATCTGGTTTCAGGTAAGAACAGAGAACGCAAACCACCCAGAACCACTACCCAGGGTGTAGATTCTGTGTTTTCCCCCAATTTGTTACATCATGTACCTTCTAATAGTGATATTATAACCATATCATTAAAGATAGGTGTAGGATTCTGTAACATATGAAGGTCGGTGTATAGTCTTGTCTTATGGCCTTGCCATATCTGAGTTCCACCTTGTTAGTGAAAGTGCACCTCATATACGGTCTCGACGATCACTTGTACATTGAAAAATAGAAAATATGATATTATCTAAATAAACATAGTTTAGTAGTTTGCATATTCAGGGATTATCCAATTAATTGGATTCGTTGGTGTTGCTTTGTATTTTTACATATCAAAGCAGATTTTTGCTTCTGCATATTTTATGTTATATTTCCTTTTCTAATTGCATGGGGTTTTACTTTCTACAGTCTGCTACCATTCCAACCTGTGCTAGTGGAACAAACATTTTGATACCATTAAGTGGAGCAATTAATGCAGAAGATATGGCTATAACTGGAGCTGGTACACGCCTGCACACGCAGGATAGCTCAATGCTTTCACTTCTATATGACTATGAAGAGGTGGAGGGAGAAGTGGATTTTCTCAGTCGTGTAGTTGCACTTACATTCTATCCTGCTGTCCCTGGACAGAGCCCTATGACAATTGGTGAGGTAGGAGTTGTTACCTGTATTGTCGATTTTAAATTGTAGGCAGTGAAAAACATGTGGAAGATATTTCAAATCCAAAAAAATTCATTATAATTTTACTTTTACAAGCTAAACAAGCATATATGAGTGGATAAGATTGCATTTTGTAAGTTTTCAATTATTCCAGTGGATAACCCCTTGTTCAGCTGATATATAAAGTTTCTCTAGTTAGCTATGCAAAGTATAGTCAGGGAAATAAGCCACTTGTTTACATGAAAAGATAAGTGCATTTAGTTCTCCATTTCAACACCATACTGGTATTGTTTTTTGATAACTTGTTCTTATTGGATTTCCTTGGAACTAAATTATGTAAAGAATTATATATTAGAAGCACATTACTCCTCTAAAGAGGTTTTTTATTGTATATATGCAATCATGTCTGCTGTGGCTTTCGTAATTGCACATTCACTTCAATCCTTTCTGAAGATGGGTTATCCTGTTAATATTCACAGATAGAGGTTCTTGGAGTTTCTCTCCCTTGGAAAGGAGTTTTCACTGGAGAGGGTAGCTTTATTCAGCATAGGAAGGAGATTCAAAAGGAAATCAACACTTCCCTGCCTAGTTCAGAGACTAACCCGTTCAGCGGGTCATTGGCGGCTAATAATGTAACATCAACAGCACCAGAAATTGCTTACAGCCCCTCAGTGGATCCCTTTTTAGATCTCTTGACTGGAGGGGACACATTCCACGAACATGTGCATGAAGTGGCAACATCAACTACTGCAACCAGTGATCCCCTTGATTTCTTGGATCAAGCTATTGTTGAACATCAAAGTATTGATAAATCTATTTCAGATTTCAAAAGATCTTCAGAACATGGTGACCAGCAGTACATAAAATTGCTCAATTCCCTTCTTGGGAGTAACCTGGTATGTGATTTCTGATTAGACATTTGACTAAGTTTTCAGATACTCTATCATGTCCCTTCTTCATCTACAACTGCATTTCTGGGTATTCGAATCTTCTGAATATGACCTCTCCAAGACACCTCATCATGTATGAGGTTAAAATTTAAATGTTCTAAGGACTTCAAACACAAACAAGTCTTGATCAGTCAAGTTTACCGGTCCAATGCATATTTTAGCCTGTCTCAATCAGGCAGTACATTACCTTAACCTTCGAGTGGGCCCTCAGGTTGAAACAGCTCAGCTCAATGTGGTTTCGAGGTTTAGCCAAAATAAGCCCAGTCTAGGGCCAATTGGAATCCAAGGATGGGTCTGCACGGTGTTAATTTTTTGGTCCCAGGATATAGTGGATCCATAGGCCATACCCCACTTTGATCTGGGTTCAAGTGACCCTAATCAAGGTACAACCATAAATGTGCTCATATATTCATTTTTGCTCATTTTTTAATGGTCAAATAAAATGTATTTAGTTAATCCTAAATCGTTATAGGGTCAATTGGTGTCAAAAATTAGATCGAGCTCCATGTTGACTCTAGTTGAGGTCAAAACGAGTGTACGTCATTTAGTGGTCAGTTTACCCATTTGTGTCGATGCAGCCATTGTCCCCTCCTTAGAATCAAATCAACCTAGACTCAATGTTGGTTTTGGTTTAATTGACCCTAAAGACTAATGTTAAGTATTATGGGTTCAAGGTTAGAGCGCTAGTGTGCTACTGGAGTACTGGTACCCATACCTAATTACCTGTATTGTATTATTTCCTTGACCAAAACTGAGCTAAGTATGTGTTTAGTGACAATTTCAAATTACAAGTACTTATTCATGGTGCAACACAGGTCAAAAGTTCGGTATTTATTTTGTAATTGACGTGCTTATCCCCACCTTTTGTTGTTGATTTTAGTGATCATTTTTTAAAATGAACTCATCCTGCCAAAGTCTTTTTTTGGATGCGTATTTGTCTACGAAAAGACTACTCATATATTACCTGGAGGAGCAAGCTCACTGATTCTATAACTTTACAGGGGAGGAAGCTGAATTTTAGAGAAGCCTTGGAGCTCGAAGTTGAACGCCTCAAGCTGAATCTTTCTGCTGCTGAAAGGGATAAATCTCTTTTATCAATTGGAATGGATCCTGCTATGATAAATCCCAATCTTCTGATTTCTGATGAGTCTTACATGAGAAGATTATGGAGATATGCCAACTCCCTGGCAGTACTTGGGCAAGCCGCCCTTGAAGACAAAATTTCTGCAATGACGGGTCTTGAAAATCTCGATGATAACAAAATTGATTTCTGGAACTTCACTGGAATTAGAGATAGGTGTGTAGGCAGTCCATGTCAGGTTCGCTTTGGAACTGATACTGCTGCAGGTGCTTATCCTATAGATTCATCTGGTTCAACCTCACAACCTCTATCAATCTGCTCTCAGTGTAGAAAAAAAGTCTGTAAAGTTTGTTCAGCTGGTAGAGGAGCTCTTCTATTTGCATCCGGCAACTCAAGAGATTCCATGAGCAATAATGGTGGATCAAGCCACGGTGGGCAAGTTGACGTGTCCACTAATCGTACAACTGTGATTGATGGAGACATATGCAAAAAATGCTGCAATGGGATTGTGCTTGATGCCTTGCTGGTAGACTATGTCAGAGTCTTGATTAGCTTGAGAAGAAATTCTCGTGCTGATGCGTCTGCATATATTGCAGTACAGCAGGTGCTAGGGTCTTCGCAGGATCATTCAGCGAAAAGGAATCAAGACACTAATGCAAATAGAGCCGGTAAACTTCGAAGGTTACTTATGAAGGGGGAGGAATCTCTTGCTGAATTCCCATATGCTAGCTTTTTACAATCGGTATACATTTTCCGGCTCAGCCCGTTCTTTGTCATATCATTATTTCTTGCAATTAAAAGATATTTATCTGGCCACAAAAGTTATCTTTACCCTACAGACTAGAGCAGTTGGTCAAGTGAAAATGCCCTTATGCCAGTTTACTGTCTATATTAAATTGTTGGAAAAGATACATATTTTCTAGTTTATAATTTACTAATAAAATAGAGACATAATGTAATCTTACTGGCATTTTAACTTTGTCGTGTTTTTTAGGTCCCAACAGCTGCAGATTCAGCACCATCCTTATCACTTCTTGCTCCACTTGATTCTGGATCAACGAACTCATACTGGAAAGCTCCTCCCAGTTCTTCGAGTATTGAACTGACCCTTGTTTTGGGCACCCTTTCTGAAGTTAGTGGGGTCCTCTTGCTGGTCAGTCCGTGCGGCTATTCTGCCACTGATGCTCCAGTTGTAAGGGTCTTTATTGCTATTATTGTTAATCATTATTGTAGGGTACCAAATAATTAGTTCCATCAGTTTTTCATAGTCGTATTATATATTTGCTAAATGTAGCAGCGCTTTTATTTTGACTATGATTATCTGGATGATATTGCAGGTGCAGATCTGGGCAAGTAAAAAAATACACAAGGAAGAGAGGTCCCTGTTGGGAAAATGGGATGTCCAAACCCTTATAACATCTTCCTCGGAATACTATGGACCAGAAAAACCAACTGTTGATGAGCCTCGGCACATAAAGTTTGCCTTCAAGAATCCTTTCCCATGTCGCATTATTTGGCTAACCCTACGCCTCCAGAGACCTGGCTCACATTCCGTCAATCTCGAGAGGGATTTTAATCTCTTGTCTTTCGATGAAAACCCGTCTGCACTAAGTCGACGTGCCTCATTTGGAGGCACAGCTGAAAGTGATCCATGTATCCATGCAAAAAGAATTTTGGTTGTTGGAAGAGCTGTCCGGAAAGAGACTGAACTCAGCAGGCAAGGGTCTGAACATATAGGTGTGAGAGGCTGGTTGGAGACAGCTCCAAGGTTAAGCCGATTTAAGGTATGGACAAATGTCATTTTTCATGGTCAGTGACTTTATGCATCCAAAAGGAATGCATTTGCTCATTAGTCATTACTATGATTATCAGATCCCGGGGTTTTGTTTTTTATTAGAATGTGTAATAACTCATGCTCTCCTTTGAATTCATTGAAGGTTCCTGTTGAGTCCGAGAGACTTATCGATAATGAGCTCATGCTAGAGCAAATGCTATCTCCAATTTCACCACTGCTGTCAGGATTCCGGTTAGATGCCTTTAGTGCCATTAAACCTCGAGTCACTCATTCACCCTCTTCAGATTCAGCAGTATGGGACTCCTCTTCACTGGTAGAAGATAGACATATTTCTCCTGCCGTCTTACACCTGCAAGTTTCCGCCCTCCTGGTAACTCTCTTAAGCTGCCTGCCACATCATTCGGTTCCCTAGTTGTGTCCAATATCTACTCTCAACTGCTTAGCTGAATTAAAACGCTTGAAGTATTGATTTGTGAATTTCACATGATGCCACTTTCATTTTACGGTATTTGTGTGAATTTCACTGATTGGAGATGTTCTTATGTCAGAGTTAGTTAGCTTAGTCAGTAGTAACTTTTCTCCGTACCTTCCCCTCCTCCTTACATATAGACTCATGTCAAAATAACAACACACACTACTTTATTACCTTAAAGTTTCACTAGAAGAGCAATCTTTATCTACTGCAGGAACCGCACAACAACATGGTAATAGTTGGAGAATATCGTTTGCCTGAGGCAAGGGCAGGTACTGCAATGTACTTTGATTTCCCAAGGAAGGTGCAAACACGGAGGATTGTATTTAGGCTTCTTGGGGATGTTGCAGCATTTGTGGATGATCCAGCTGAGCAAGACGATTCTGGATACAGAGTGTTGCCGATAGCTTCAGGTTTGTCTCTGTCGAATAGAATAAAACTATACCACTATGCAGATCCTTATGAGATGGGGAAATGGGCTGTTAATCTTTCGAGTATCTAATGTTTGTTTGCTGCATCATTTCAAGGTTATTCCCATTTGTATTATTGGTTCGTATATTCATCATAGGTCGAGGCACTATTCACATTCTTTGGTTGTAAAATGATTCAACATATCTGAATTTTTGGATGAGCCTTCCAGTGTTTCCTCTACCATTGTTCTTTCTGCAAGTTACAGAAGAAAGCATTCATCCACCTTGTACCAATATTTGAGTAATAGTGTTATTGCTTATAAATTGACAAATCACTCATTTGTTCGAGATATGAGGGTTTTCAAAGTATTACAATTTTCTTTCTTTAAAGCATCTCGACCCAATACATGATCTTTTAACTATGATAGTTGACTCAAAATTTGCAAGTCTTATACTTTTTAGATACCTCTCCCAGCAGACACAAAGCCAGGTTAAGACGGGGGCATAGATTTGTGTCAATTATACCCTAAAAAATATATTTATTTTCAATTTAACCCTTTAAATTTTTACATTTGCCCCCTCTAAACTTTTTTTTCTTTCACTATTTATCCTTAGACTAATTTTGCCCCCACTCACCTAAATTCCTGGCTTCGTCCCTGCCTCTCAGTATATACTTAACTAACTATTTTATCTATACATGAGTTTTCTACCTTCAAGCCCAATTACACTTTTATTCCGACTTTGAAACTATTTGTAACCACCGTGAGTTCGAATGACTATCCTCACTTGTCTAGCTCAACCTATGTATAAATAATATTGATATCATAACTATAACAATAACCATAATTATTGATATTTATTTTTAAAATACCTATATTTTATTTTAATATTTATAAATTAAATTTTGATCTTAAAATAATTTAATTATTAAAATACGCTAATTTTGAAACAATTACTTCAATCCAAGCTCGACATATTAAAATTTATTTATTTTATAAGTTTATATAAAACTTATATATTAATAAATAAACATTAAATATATGTATATAATTATGGCTATAACTTATAATTGCATCATAATAATATTACAATTAAATACATGGATAACTGCAATTCCAATTTTCACCGATGACTGCCCGTCCCAACGGTGAAACGTGTAAGGAAGTGAGTCAATTCCTTGACACAATTTCTCCCACGGTGGACAGTTGGCCCACCTTTCCTGCTGATTTGTCATTATTTTAGTTATATAATAATGTACAGTGTTCTCCATGCATTTCTCTCTAACTTTGTGTATAAATAACACGTCATAGATCTTCTCTCGTCTACCTCGCTCAGCTTAGCTCAGCTCTGCGGTTTTTCTGTGAAGCTTTTTATTTGCCGTTGCTCTCGCAAAAAGGGTGACGCAACCAGGAGCTGAATTCCTGACCGAAGCGAGCTGCAACTCGATCTTTCGATTAGTTTGAGCAATGGCGCTGCAGCTGAATTCTTTCATGCCTTCCTCGACGATCCGCCGTAGGACCAAATCTCCGAAGTTCGTCATGGCTTCTACTCTTCGATCTGACCTCAAGTAAGTGCCTTTATCGTCTTCCACAAGTTGATTGATCCATTAACGACGTTGGACCACCAATACTATCAGATTCTCGACGATGAGTTCGTCTTCGTAATCATCGCCTAATCTCACGACTTGATTCTGATAGCTAACTCTTCAATAGATTGATCCCAAAAACTAGTACTAGTTGTTGGTTTCTTCATTTCTTAATCGCGAGCCTTGAACGGCCAAGATTTGATCATTGGTGTGATCAATAGATGAAAATACGGGACCTCTTCAATTTTTTCTTGTGTATTTTCGTTTTGGTTTACATTTTTGGATGATATTGCAAAATTGATCGTAGTCGGATCGAATAATGACCTTCGACGTTAGATAGCCCATTTCTGACCTAATGGAGTGGATTTGGATCCGTATTTAGGTTGGTAATTTCTACAGCCTGAATCTGGCAATAAATTAAGGGATATTGATTCACTGTATTATTTCAATTTGCTTATTGTATGATTATACATTCTACCATATTCTTTGTTTTTACCCGTTAGTCTTAGTCTAGCATAAATTTCAATCAAGGAACCTGTTATCTTTCATTTTGGGGATGCAATATTTGCCTTCATTTAGTGGCTTTGGAGTTTGGGCGGTAGCTGTCGGATATTTGCTGTTTTTTATTTTTATATTATTATACAAAGTGTTTATTTCAATGAAAAAAAGAGCTTTTTTTCCTTTCTCCTGAAATCTACTTGATGGTCCCCAATATCATCATCAGCTCTGAAAGAGCTTTACATAGGGTATATGGTTGCGTGAGAGTTCATTTGTTATCGTTGTTTTCTATAAATCTGTCACCCGCTGTCTCATTTTCTACTTGTGGAATCTATTTATGCTATCGTCCATGTGTCCATTATTTGTCACAATTCATCCTTCAAATATGGACTTTACGCAGCTATAGCATTTCTTCAGCAAGTAATAACTCGTGACCTTCCAATTTGGACAATATTTCTGTTATGTTCCTTTCCGTCAACCATATAAATTCTGATATTACTTATGCTTTGATTGATATGATGTGTTTGTCCAACACAGTTTTGGTAGTCCCTTATGTTCTGGTCTGCCAATTTCCGTCTCGAAGTAGTTCATATGACAAAATTAATCCTTCAACCAATATAATGTATTTGCTTGCAGCACAAAGATTAATCAATTGCAGAGCATTATGTAGGTATTGATATTTTAGAAAATTAGACTGAAATAGAGTTTAACAAAACCTTATAAATTGTCACCTATGGTTCAGTGGTTAGTTAGACCTATGCTACCGTCATGGTATATCTTTGGTTCTACCATCTATGATTTTTGCCTAAGATTCTCAGCATGAGTTATGCATTCACATGTAGCGTATTTTTCTTTTTCTGAATGGGGTTGGTCTTGATTGTATCTCGTAGCATATAACTGGATGGTGAGTCAAAATCTGCCCACCTGAGTCATCTAATTTTTACTCCTACAAGTGTCTTTGTAAAGTTTTCCAGTGAATTTGTAAACAGTTAATTTCTTGTTACGGAGAATGAATTTATATGCTCGGTGAACAAGTTTCTTTCATGGTTGTACTTTCCCAAGTAATATATTTCCCATGTCTTAATTTTGGGAAAGCTTTAAGGTTGTTGAAGCGGGTCAAATACTTGAAGAAGGGTTCACGTTTTTCTTCTCATTTTCAATCCACCAACTTTGGTTGTGAATCTTTGACTTAATTTGCTTCAGCTACCTTTCACCTACAAAAATATATCCATGCTTTAGTAGCTGCCTACAACTGTAACATGATCCTGGTTAAAAATATGTGCATAAACTTAGCTGTCTTCCTATCCTCATTATCAATACATTTTTGAAAGGTTAAATGTAGAGAACTGATCGACAAATAACTGAATAATGCTGAGTTGGTCCAAATTAGACGTGAAATATTCAGGGTTTCCAATCTTCTTGATCCCTCCAAAAACTGGTTTAAAGCGTGCTCCTTTTTGCAGGACGGTTGAGACATCGAAGAAACCATTTGTGCCTCCTCGGGAAGTTCATCTTCAAGTAACGCACTCTATGCCACGGGAAAAGATTGAGATTTTCAAATCACTTGGCAACTGGGCGGAGTCGAACATTTTGCCACTTCTGAAGCCAGTTGAGCAGTGTTGGCAGCCACAAGATTTTCTTCCGGATCCTGCATCCGACGGCTTCGATGATCAGGTCAAGGAGCTCAGAGAGAGGGCAAGGGAGATTCCTGATGATCATTATGTGGTATTGGTAGGAGATATGATCACTGAAGAAGCCCTTCCCACTTACCAAACAATGCTCAATACCTTGGATGGGGTTCGGGATGAAACTGGTGCGAGCCCAACACCATGGGCGGTTTGGACTAGGGCGTGGACCGCTGAGGAGAACAGGCACGGGGATCTTCTCAACAAGTATCTCTACTTAACTGGACGAGTGGACATGAGGCAAGTGGAGAAGACCATTCAGTATCTGATTGGTTCAGGGATGGTAAGCTCTTCTTGTCCGAAATTCATATGATCTGAAACCTATTAGCTACTTTTACACTGCCTTCATCTTATACAAACTAACCAAATGTTGCAAATTAGCCACTTGTAAATAGGTCATAGCTACTGTATCAACACAGTGTCTGGAATTTATCCACACATCCGAAAATGACTAATTTACCCTCTGGTAGAGACACACCATTAACACTGATGCTGTGATAATGCGTACTTGTCTCTTTGCTATATCAGTTTAAAATTTCAAATGGAAGCTCAAGACATGTGATGATTTTGCCAATGTGACAGGATCCGAGAACCGAAAATAGCCCTTACCTTGGCTTTATCTACACTTCTTTCCAAGAAAGAGCGACCTTCATCTCTCATGGAAACACAGCAAGGCTTGCCAAGCAACACGGAGACTTGAAGCTAGCCCAAGTATGTGGCATCATAGCTGCAGATGAGAAGCGCCACGAGACCGCCTACACCAAGATAGTGGAGAAGCTCTTTGAAGTGGACCCTGACGGAACAGTGTTAGCCTTTGCTGACATGATGAGGAAGAAAATCTCAATGCCCGCTCATTTGATGTTCGATGGACGTAATGAGAATCTGTTTGAGGACTACTCTGCAGTTGCACAGAGGCTCGGTGTCTACACTGCAAAGGACTACGCTGATATCTTGCAGTTCTTGGTTGGGAGGTGGAAGGTGGATGAGCTTATTGGATTGTCAGGGGAGGGGAGGAGGGCTCAGGACTATGTTTGTGGTTTACCTCCAAGGATCCGGCGTCTCGAGGAGAGGGCTCAGGAGAGGGCTAAGGAAGGACCGGTGATTCCTTTCAGTTGGATTCATGACCGGACCGTGAAGCTCTAGGGTCGTCAATTACGTGTGCGGATGGGTTGATGAATTGCTAGCTTCTGTAAGTTGTGAAATGCATTGGTAGAGCAGCTGCTATCAATGTGTCTGTGAGAGTGTAGTAATCGCATACAAGTTATGGACAGATCGTGACCTTTAAGCATCTGTTAAAGCAGTTATTGTGTACGGTAATGTATGTCCCATGGAACTTTGGTTTTAGCTTTACCATTAAATTTATATGAAATGGAAGAAAATCTTAAACCCACCATTTATTTTTTTAGAAATTGACGTGGCATTGTTTAGAAATTGGCGTGGATTGATAAGTCTTGAGTGTTATATATATATACATATATATTGTTAGATATTTTAGTGTAATTGGATTGACTAATTAACCATTATGATCATATAGTATTTCATTTGACCATTAAATTTTCTTGAGTGCACGCTTGTTAAATTTATTATATTTCACTGTATCATAAATTTATCAGTTTATTAGGGACGAGCAATGGGGGCATCCTTTGCAGGGGTACACTGTGCTGGGTCCAAGGGGCGGGAGACCCTAGCTGGAGTCGAGCTGTTTTGAATTTTGATAAAATTATTATTCTAAAAATTCATTATAAATTTGAATTTTTGGAATTAATAACTTAACATTTTAACTCAAATTTTTTGATTTTGGGACACTTGCTTTGGAGTCAAGTTTATGTCGAAATGATGTAATGATTTCGGCACCAAGTCATCTTCCCAAAGGGTCCATTTGATTTGGAGCCAAAATTTCAAATGAATAGGTACAAGTTTATGCCGAATGGTTTCTATGGATTTCAGAGGGTGTAGTGTCTCTTCCAAAGGGTGTTGTGTCTCTTCCAAATATGGTGTATCTCTTCCAAATGGTGTGACAAACACTATAAATTGGTCATAGGGGAAGTCCGAAATTTTCATCTCAAACATTCACATTCCTTCTCAAGTTCTAGTTAAGACTGATTTTATCCGATTGAAAGTTTGGATACCACCAAATAGTTTCAATATGAAAGTGTCGTCACGACTTTATATCAATCTAAGAAAACCCATAGAAAGTTCTAATTAATGATGCTTCGCTTTATGTAATACACGCTACAAATTTGAGGATTAAATTCTTTGATAAAGAGCTTAGAGAGATGTCATCTACTTGTAATTTTTTTTTTTAGTGAAATACGAGAATATACTAATAGAGTGAAACGTGTTAATATATACTTTGTATTTTCTTTCATTGAATCTACTTTGTTAGGGAGTATGAAATAAGAAATTCAATGAATAATACCGTAAACTGGACACAAATACAATACCACTTTCTTCCAATAATTGTTTGGACCTGCATTTTACAATGTATCATGTTAACACAATTTTATTTATTAATTACATTTTTTACCTTAGAATAATAAACGATTTTTCCACACTTAAAAAAACTTCATAAAATAATCCATACATTAAAAAACTCCAGACATAGATGCATGTGCAATCACTCTTTGGATGTTTGTGAAGAACCATTTTTTTTTTTGGCCAAAATCGACATTTCATTGAAAACCCACAATCATTCTCGTTACAATTGGTATCCTCTATAAGAAGCTTTAAATCCAGGTTGGGGTTCTCGAGACCCAATCTGAAAAGCTCAATCCCAAAATTGTGTGTTTCGCTAACCAGTCCGCACAATTGTTTGCAGATCTTTTGATAGCGACCCACTCCACACTATTTATGGTTTTAGCCACAGACGTAATCGTGTCAATCCTCCAGGAGTAATCCTTTCGTCGGATGGTATTGATTACCATTTCGGCATCAGATTCGACAATGACGGACGTCCACCGATTCCTCGTTGCTACCTGAACCGCTTCCAAAATGGTTGTCGCTTCAAGTTCCTCCACCGAGCCTCCTGCAGTCTGGGCTGTCCACCCGTCCCGAACCTGTCCTTCAGAGTCTCTAGATACGACTCCAATGCCTCCCTTCCTAGTCGTTGGATTCCATGCAGCATCCGAGTTAATTCTGATCACTCCCTGCGGTGGTTTGGTCCAAGACTGGTCTGGTCTTCTAGTTGTCCTTTGCACCATCGGACTCCTAAGAGCCTGCATCTCCATCATTATTGTCGGACGTCAGATCCGACTTTCCCGACCCATTTTTAAAAATTATTTTTAAATTTTCGTTTTTGAAAATGTCGGGTCTTGGCGAGCGAAGGGTCCGGTCGAGCGGGGTCATCAACCGGACCGAAAAATTTGAAAGAGTCGCCACCGATTAATTAAAGGCTAATCGGAATCCTAAAATTGCCTAGGGTACATGAAATTAACATCCTAGGGCTTAGAAAGGTCTACGTCCAGAGAATCGAGTTCGGGGGTTTGATTACATCTTAAAAGCGCGCAAGCTCATAATCCGCCCTTTCGGTACTTTAGTTTGCTTTTGAAATATATATATATATTTTTTTTTACCCGAATTGCCCGTTTTAATCATGCTTGGCCCCAAAAAAAACTACATGCATTTTCTTTAAATTAAACAAACCATGTTCAAACAATTTTTTTTTTTTTTTTTAATTTTCAAATAAACAAGAGAGAACTAAAGTTAATCGTGCTCGAAAGAAAATGGTTTAACTCTCGAGCCATTTTAAACGTGTCAAAACATGCACGAATAATGTTTTGAAAATATTAAGCTCGTTAGACTAATTTGTCCCATTTTAAGAAGTTATAGGATGTCCAAAAAATATAGGGACCAAAATGCAATTTATAAAAATTTGATCTGAATTGGACAAATATTTTCGAAAATTGCAGAAATGACCCTAAACTATTCTGGACTTATTTGTAACACTTGGTAAAGTTCTAAAATAACCCGAAAATTATTCTAGACTTATTTGTAACATTTTTAAAAGTCATGGAATGTCCAGAAAATTTTAGGAATCAAAATTGTAATTTTCGAAAAAAAATATAATTGAACTGAAAATATTTTTTTAAATTACAGAATTGACCCTAACTATTCTAGATTTATTTGTAATACTTGGTAAAATTCTAAAAATAAACCGAAAATTATTCTAGATTTATGTGTAACATTTTTAGAAATCATGGAATGTCTAGAAAAGTTTAGAAATCAAAATGTTTTTTTTTTTTAAAAGAGCTGAATTAAGAAAAACAATTTGCACAAATGGCCCAAAACTTTTCCGGTTTGGTTTATAACACTCGATAACGTCCCAGAAATGACCCGAGAGTCCAAGGATCGAGTTGTAACCTTCATCAAAGTTTAGGAATGACCTAAGTCATTTTTGAAAAAAAATCTTTTTTTTTTTTTTTTACATATACATAATATATATATATATTAAACATATAGATAGATAGATAACATAGACATAATATAAATATATATTATACATATATATATATATAGTATTACATAAACATAATATAAATATATATTATACATATAGATATATATAGTAATACATAAACATAATACAAATATATATTCTACATATAGATATATATAGTAAAAACATAATATAAATATATATAGTAATATAGATATATATAGTAAAAACATAATATAAATATATATAGTAATACATAAACATAATATAAATATATATTATACATATAGATATATATAGTAATACATAAACATAATATAAATATATATTATACATACATATATATATATATTAACAAGTATATTATACATAAATAGATAATATATGTATATAAACTCTCAATTTTATTTCACATTTGGAAAATACAAAATATGATATTGAAGATGAGAGAAATATACCTAACTCATGGGAGGATAAAACACCGTACGAGAAATCGAGACCGATAATTATCGATATTTTTTTTTCACTCTTTTTCTATTTTTTTTTTCACTCTCTATTTTTTTTTTTTCTCAATCTTCCTTCTTCTTTCTCTCTCCCTTAAACTCACGACACCTTCCTCTTATTTATACACAAATATATGTAGATATTTGTTTGATTTTTTTATTATTTTTTTGTTTTTTTATTATTTTTTTTTCAGATATTTATTTTTCAGATATTTTATTTTCGGATATTTATTTTTCAGATATTATTATTATTATTATTTTTTTTTAAATTTTAATTTTAATTTTTTTTTTTATCGATTCCTCGCGTACGGTATTTTGATCCCGAGCCAAAATCAGGTGTTTACAGTTGCCCCTCTTTGGACATGCGCTCATGAAAGTGATCTCATGAGTGTGTGTTCAAAGACAAACAACTGATTTTGGCTCCTCTTTATTCATTATTTACACAGTAGACAAACATCATCACGCAACTTTCGGAAGCTAGACACCTATAGGTCCCGATCGTTCATGATGATTTGTGGAGACTGAGCGTCTAAACGCTCATCAATTTGTGATTCCCAGAAGCTGGATAACTACAGGTCCTGGTCATCGAGGATGACTTGCGGAGGCTGAACACCTAAAGGCTCCGCTTGTCGGCTTGTGACTCCCAGAAGCTGGATAACTACAGGTTCTGTTCGTCGAGGATGACTTGCGGAGGCTGAACACCTAAAGGGTCCGCTCGTCGGCGTGTGACTTGTTGATGATGGCTTGCGGAGGCTGTTCACCTAAAGGCTTCGCTTATCGGCATGTGACTCCCAGAAGCTGGATAACTACAGGTCCTGGTCATCGAGGATGACTTGCGGAGGCTGAACACCTAAAGGGTCCGCTCGTCGGCGTGTGACTTGTTGGGGTTGACTTGCGGAGGCTGAGCACCTAAAGACTCCACTTGTCGGTTCGTGACTCCCAGAAGCTGGATAACTACAGGTCCGGTTTGTCGAGGATGACTTGTGGAGGCTGAACACCTAAAGGCTCCGCTTGTCGGCTTGTGACTTCCAGAAGCTGGATAACTACAGGTTCTGGTCATCGAGGATGACTTGCAGAGGCTGAACACCTAAAGGCTCTGCTTGTTGGCTTGTGACTCCCAGAAGCTGGATAACTACAGGTTCTGGTCATCGAGGATGACTTGCAGAGGCTGAACACCTAAAGGCTCTGCTTGTTGGCTTGTGACTCCCAGAAGCTGGATAACTACAGGTTCTGGTCATCGAGGATGACTTGCAGAGGCTGAACACCTAAAGGCTCTGCTTGTTGGCTTGTGACTCCCAGAAGCTGGATAACTACAGGTTCTGGTCATCGAGGATGACTTGCAGAGGCTGAACACCTAAAGGCTCTGCTTGTTGGCTTGTGACTCCCAGAAGCTGGATAACTACAGGTTCTGGTCATCGAGGATGACTTGCAGAGGCTGAACACCTAAAGGCTCCGCTTGTCGGCTTGTGACTCCCAGAAGCTGGATAACTACAGGTTCTGTTCGTCGAGGATGACTTGCGAAGGCTGAAACATAAAGGCTCCGCTAGTTTTTTTTTGTTTTTTTTTTCCAGAAGCTTTGTTGTGGGTGACTTACGGGGATTGAGCACCTCAAGGCCCCGTTCGTCGGCTTGGCGCCTTCAGAAGCTGGATATCTACAGGTTCTGATCGTTGGGGATGACTTATGGAGGTTGAGCACCTAAACGCTTCGTTTGTCGGTTTGTAACTCTCGGAAGTTGGATATCTACAAGTCCCGATTGTTGATGATGACTTGCGGAGGTTGAGCACCTAAAGACCCCGCCCATTAGCTTGTAATTCACTTTGGAGGTAAAAACCATTTTCGAGATGTCTGACTGCTTGTGCGGACTTCTCAGTCAGATTTATCATTAATCGACTTTGGAGTCTTTCTTGATGGAGTTCCATAAAGTCATTCATGCTATCTTCACAATGTGTATCCATGCAAGTTGTCGAGGCAGCTCAAATTAATGTCAATCACAACTTCTTTTTATTGCTACTGTGGGAAACAATGTCGTCCACTTTTGAGCATTTTTTTTTTTTTTTAATCTCTTGATTTTCTTTCCTTTTGCTACGGTATTTTTTTTTTTACCGCACTTCTCGATTCCCTTAATTTTTGCCTAGGTCGCCCTTTTGGGTTTTCAACCTAGCAGGGATTTGATTCCTTTCCTTTTGCCATGATCGCCCTTTTTAGGGATTTTTAATCATGCCCCTCTTCCCTAAATTTTGCCTAAACCGCCCTTTCAGGTTTTCGATTTAGCGGGAATTTCTCTCATTTTTGGAGGCTTGCTTTCTGATGACGATTTTTTTTTTTTTTATCTCTCGTTTTTCTATCATTTTGC
The DNA here is from genome assembly GCA_946814005.1 of Chamaenerion angustifolium. Taxonomy (NCBI): domain Eukaryota; kingdom Viridiplantae; phylum Streptophyta; class Magnoliopsida; order Myrtales; family Onagraceae; genus Chamaenerion; species Chamaenerion angustifolium. The sequence continues at coordinate 3,468,523 of OX328281.1, forward strand.
TACGGTAATTTTTTTTTTTTTTTTTTTTTTTTACCGCACCTCTCGGTTCCCTTAATTTTTGCCTAGGTTGCCCTTTCAGGTTTTCAACTTAGCAGGGATTTGATTCCTCTCCTTTTGCCATGATTGTCCTTTTGGGGATTTTCAATCATGCCCCTTTTCCCTAAATTTTGCCTAAACCGCCCTTTCGGGTTTTCGATTTAGCGGGAATTTTCTCTCACTTTTGGATACTCGCTTTCTGGTTACAAACTCCTTAAGGATAACATTTTCTGACTGCGTCCATATTGATTGGACTGGGGAGTTCTTGGTTGTCCATGTCGGTCACGATCATGACTCCTATGCTGAAAGTCTCTTTGGCGTCATAAGACCCTTCATATTTAGGCACAAAGTTGCCCCGAAAGTCTGGATTGACTCGAATTTTTTTTTTTCTGGAGAATTAGATTGCTTGCTTGTAATTCTCTTGGACTGACTTTCCTGTTAAATGCACGAGCCATGCGTTGCTGGTACAAATGCCTGTGGCACTGCGCGATGAGCCGACTTTTGTCATGAGGTTCAATTGCACATATTTGCATTTCGCCTACTCTGACTCGTCCTTCACTGCCTCGGCGAGGATCCTAGCTGACGGTAATTTTACTTCAATTGGCAACACGGCTTCGATCCCGTAAACAAAGGAAAATGGGGTTGCCCCTGTTGATGTCCGTATTGAGGTCTTGTATGCCATGAGTGCCTAAGACAGCTTATCATGTCAGTCCATTAATTGCTGCTTCCACTGTGCCATTCATTTGTGGGTGATATAGAGATGCATTTTTACACTTGATCACAACTTAATCCAATTTAGATTTCTGGCATTGCCGGTGATGATTGACTTCGGCGTCCCATGACACATGATGATGTCCTCGTTGATGAAAAATTCAATGGTCTTTGCCGTTATTCACGTCAGGGTAATAACCTCTACTCTTGATGAAGTAATCGATTGTAATCAATGCAATATGAATCGACGACCATTGGACGCCTTTGGGAAAATCATGTTGATTACATTGATGCCCCACATTGAGAAAGCCCGTGGGGAAGTCCTGGAATAGAGCTCTTGCAGTGGCACGTGGATTTGGTCCACATATACTTGACAGAGGTGATATTGTTGGGCACGGTTTATACAGTCAGCCGTCATGGTGAACCCAAAGTACCCAAGTCTTGCACGTTCATGTGTGTGCCGCAACAACCTTCATGAATTTCTTCCATTAAATGTTCAGCTTCTTTAGCATTCACGCATCTCAAATGGGTATAGTCGGGCCACTGGGAAATTAATTGCAAGTCATTCCTCGCATGACCATTCAGACATTTTCTTGTGGCGTTCTCTGGGAAGTCTGTACGCCAGATATCTTTTTTTATATCAGTGAGTCATGGTTGACTGTATGATTCTTCGATTGTACAACAATAGGCTGAAACTTCTTTGATTTTGATCTCCATTGGCAGTTTTTGGTTTCCCGGAGAAATTTTACTCATGGGTGCAAGCGTTGCCAATTTTTTTGAACGCAAAGATGCAAATAAGAACACAAGGTGATTGTTGGTCTGCTTCTCTTCTTCGCAGCTTTCATCCCCGTGGTGACGACGGCGCTGGCGTCGATGTTGTCCTTCAATGGGTTTTTCCTCCCTTCGAGGAATCTGATCAATTGGAAGTACTTCGCCTTGCTGTGACGAACTTTCCGTACTGACTACATTTCAAGCCTTTCTGATCGACGCTGCCAACAATGGCATCTCTCTGCATCGATAACTATGTCTCCCCTGTTGTGAACAACGGAGAAAGTCAACAATGGCATCTCCTATGCAGGAGTCAATAACGGCGTCTGTCCCGTGTCAACAATGGTGACTCTTATGCAGGAGTCAACAATGGCATCTTCCCTGTGTCAACAATGGCAACTCTTCTGCAGGGGTCAACAACGGCGTCTGTCCCGTGTCAACAATGACATCTTGATGGCATCTTCCCCGTGTCAACAATGACGTCTCTTCATCTCTATTTAAGTCGCCTATGCTTTAGCTCGATCAAATGACAGAGAATTGTTTTTCTCATCTCCTTTACTTTGTAAAACAACCTTCCCTTTTCTGGTGGTCGAATGTGGTCTGGTGGCGTGGGTCAGTTTGACTATGATTGCCACTTTCTCTAAGCGAGGCGCAACATAGAAGACGGGCTCAATTATGATGATGAACCTCGGTGTCCCTCCTTGCCGCGGTACCCATTACTTATCTCTGGTCCCTTCCTTGATCGGATAGTTGCATAAGTTGATTCTTCATTAGGTAACAGATTTTTCTCGGAGTAGATCTCGTTTTTCCTGATCATACTCCTCACTCACTGCATTCAGGAATTGATACAATTTGGTATCTGCTTGATTTTGTATTCCAAATTGCAATGTCGTGTGAGCCAACAGATCCTTCTATGTAATGAATAGAGTCAAATTCGGCAAGGGTGCCCCACTAACGAGTGGATGATCAAAAGGCATGAGGGAGCTTCATCAATTAGAGCTCCAATGGTGATACCAGTTGAAAATAAGCATGATAAGCCCCCGTGAGTATCAACGTCATTGGGTTAGATCACTTGTGGCGGACCTGGGAATGAAACGGCAAGGGGAGGAAACAACAATGTCCTTGAATTTTCATCTAAACGTTTCCTCCAGACGACTTCATAATCTTTGAAATCAGGACGAAAACCGAGTCCTAAAAGTATCTTTTTCCTTCCGGGTGTGTGATGGTCATATGTGGGAGGTGGACCTTGGTCAGGATGGCCATATGTGGGAGGTGGAGCTTCGTCAGGATGGAAAAAGTGCCTTACATGGATTGATGAAGTACCACGACAGTAGTGTTCCTCAGGAAGACGAGATCAGGGATACTGTGGTAGTCACAGCTGCCTGGAGCTTAGAAAAGCAAAAATCCGGTCGACCTAGGAGGTCATGCCAACGATTGACTGCACTGTGCGGGAACTCATGGTTTGCTTTAGCTTGATGAATTTCTCCTCGTGTTTTTGAGGTGCTGGAGTCATCGAATGTCGCATGGATTTCCGGAAACTTAAATCCAAAATACCATAGTAAGAAGGATGAATACACAATTGATCATGCATGATTGATTTCAAAAATTCTGCATGTTCCGTTCATTCCATTCGTAGACTTTGATTGCATGTATGGCAAAAATACTTTATAAGGATTTGGCCAATCGATGTCTAGTTCTTAAGACGTTTCACACAACGACGTAGCTCATTGAGTGCATTTGTTGCTTGTTCCTTGGTTCGAACGAAGGTCGAGGACATGTATTTTGAAAATCTTTTTATTTGCCTCGTTCTTCGTATGAACTGTTCAAGGGTGTCATTCAACTTAGCAATGTTGCCCCCACATTTTTCCAAAGTGCCCCAACATTGCTAGAATGACGGTGGTTGTTGGAGTCTATCCCTGATTATCTCATTCGGGTTGAAAGATGGACTTGCTGGTGTCGAATGGAACTTGTGAACGTATTTCGTTGTTGTTAATCACGCAGACACGTTTTTCCATATTTCATAATCCAGACAAGTCGTTGAGAATCCAATTGACTTTGTAGTTTACGAGCTCGTGAACCTCGTCAATCTTCTTGTTCACGTATTTCTGATTCTCTTTTGTCATGACTTTCCATATTCGGGCAATTTCAACCGTAGAGTTGTATGACCTTAATGTGAGGGCAATGATTTTTTTTTTCATCCTTACCAAAGATGGTGCGTGAAACGTCTTAAGGATACAAGATTGAATGAACGGAACTTACATTAAATTTTTTTTTTTTGAAAAATGCAATGCAAGTGCGAGAATTTAACTTCATTAGTAAGACTCGTATTACATTTACAACAGTCTGGAATATATAATACAAAAGGCTCAATCCTATACATGTCATGATCTAAGGCCAAAACAAAACACATTTACATAAATGGGCCAAACTTTTTCATGGGTCAAATTTCTTCATGGGCCGTGGGCCAATCTCATATCCAAATACTTGGGCTGAATTCTCATTTACATCAGTTGGGCCCAAAAATGGAAATATACACAAAACTGGTAAAGACTAAACACGGTGTGGAGCTTTTGTTCTAAATGGATGGAATTTCTAGGTCCTCTGAACCAGCGGAACCTCACCCCCTAAAGAGGATCACGGGCCCATTCCGATCATCGAGTTGAGTTGTTTGGGTGCGTGCCGGCGGTCCAAACCGCTCCGAGCGCATTCCCCTACTAAACTCCCTAAGCTCTTAATGTGCTCCAGGTCCGAGCGGGTAATGGTAACCAGCGTGGTGTGTGCAAAACAAAAATTTACATCTTTTTTTTTTTTTTTACTTATTACAATTGCATCGCCTTTTCGACAAAATTTGAAACTGCAAGCATGAGCAAACGGTCAAAACGGATATAGCAAAATATAATATGACAAAGCAAACATGACAAAGCCTAAACCCTCTAAAATAGATCCCCAGCAGAGTCGCCAAATTGTCGGACGTCGGATCCGACTTTCCCCAACCCGTTTTTAAAATATTTTTAATTTTCGTTTTTGAAAATGTCGGGTCTTGGCGAGCGAAGGGTCCGGTCGAGCGGGGTCATCAACCGGACCGAAAAATTTGAAAGAGTCGCCACCGATTAATTAAAGGCTAATCGGAATCCTAAAATTGCCTAGGGTACATGAAATTAACATCCTAGGGCTTAGAAAGGTCTACGTCCAGAGAATCGAGTTCGGGGGTTTGATTACATCTTAAAAGCGCGCAAGCTCATAATCCGCCCTTTCGGTACTTTAGTTTGCTTTTGAAATATATATATATATTTTTTTTTACCCGAATTGCCCGTTTTAATCATGCTTGGCCCCAAAAAAAACTACATGCATTTTCTTTAAATTAAACAAACCATGTTCAAACAATTTTTTTTTTTTTTTTTAATTTTCAAATAAACAAGAGAGAACTAAAGTTAATCGTGCTCGAAAGAAAATGGTTTAACTCTCGAGCCATTTTAAACGTGTCAAAACATGCACGAATAATGTTTTGAAAATATTAAGCTCGTTAGACTAATTTGTCCCATTTTAAGAAGTTATAGGATGTCCAAAAAATATAGGGACCAAAATGCAATTTATAAAAATTTGATATGAATTGGACAAATATTTTCGAAAATTGCAGAAATGACCCTAAACTATTCTGGACTTATTTGTAACACTTGGTAAAGTTCTATAATAACCCGAAAATTATTCTAGACTTATTTGTAACATTTTTAAAAGTCATGGAATGTCCAGAAAATTTTAGGAATCAAAATTGTAATTTTCGAAAAAAAATATAATTGAACTGAAAATATTTTTTTAAATTACAGAATTGACCCTAACTATTCTAGATTTATTTGTAATACTTGGTAAAATTCTAAAAATAAACCGAAAATTATTCTAGATTTATGTGTAACATTTTTAGAAATCATGGAATGTCTAGAAAAGTTTAGAAATCAAAATGTTTTTTTTTTTTTAAAAGAGCTGAATTAAGAAAAACAATTTGCACAAATGGCCCAAAACTTTTCCGGTTTGGTTTATAACACTCGATAACGTCCCAGAAATGACCCGAGAGTCCAAGGATCGAGTTGTAACCTTCATCAAAGTTTAGGAATGACCTAAGTCATTTTTGAAAAAAAATCTTTTTTTTTTTTTTTTTACATATACATAATATATATATATATTAAACATATAGATAGATAGATAACATAGACATAATATAAATATATATTATACATATATATATATATAGTATTACATAAACATAATATAAATATATATTATACATATAGATATATATAGTAATACATAAACATAATACAAATATATATTCTACATATAGATATATATAGTAAAAACATAATATAAATATATATAGTAATATAGATATATATAGTAAAAACATAATATAAATATATATAGTAATACATAAACATAATATAAATATATATTATACATATAGATATATATAGTAATACATAAACATAATATAAATATATATTATACATACATATATATATATATTAACAAGTATATTATACATAAATAGATAATATATGTATATAAACTCTCAATTTTATTTCACATTTGGAAAATACAAAATATGATATTGAAGATGAGAGAAATATACCTAACTCATGGGAGGATAAAACACCGTACGAGAAATCGAGACCGATAATTATCGATATTTTTTTTTCACTCTTTTTCTATTTTTTTTTTCACTCTCTATTTTTTTTTTTTCTCAATCTTCCTTCTTCTTTCTCTCTCCCTTAAACTCACGACACCTTCCTCTTATTTATACACAAATATATGTAGATATTTGTTTGATTTTTTTATTATTTTTTTGTTTTTTTATTATTTTTTTTTCAGATATTTATTTTTCAGATATTTTATTTTCGGATATTTATTTTTCAGATATTATTATTATTATTATTATTTTTTTAATTTTAATTTTAATTTTTTTTTTTATCGATTCCTCGCGTACGGTATTTTGATCCCGAGCCAAAATCAGGTGTTTACAATTATGCCTTTTGTCTCCTGGATCAGGTAAGTAACATTCGGTGCTACATTTTGGAAAGCATGTTTACACCCTGCCCTCCAAATTTGCCAACACACGACCATACACAACACCCATCTCTGTGTTCCATCGTTCCCTCTGTCTGTTGTGATTGTCATCCATCTACTAAGCCACTCCTCCATAGATGGGATTCCAGCCGCCACCATGTCATCCCCGAAGAAAGCCTGCCACAACCGCTTTGTCCATGGGCACCCCATCAGCAGGTGCTCCCTCGTCTCAGTAACCTTGCATGTCGGACAAAGAGCCGAGGCTTGCATGCCTCTCCTCACTAGGTTCGCCCTCACAGCTATTGAATTAGAAGTCAGATTCCACATAAAAGCTTTTATTTTGGGCCATACCTTTGCCTTCCATATCTCCTTCCACACTCCCCCTCCATCGCTGCCCGGACTGGTCGTGGCTCCAGTTCTGTTCGCCTGCTGGTCTAGTCGAATGGAATGGTATGCTAATCTGACAGATAGCCTCCCATTTCTTGTGTGAGGCCACCTCAAGACTAGGGGTGACAATCGTGTCGTGTCGTGTCTAATCGTATCGTGTTATTAATCGTGTCGTGTCTTAACAGGTTTCGTGTCTAAACGGATAATTTCTAAACATGTCTCAAAACATCAGACACGAACACGACACGATTAAGTAGTAGATCACACATGACACGACACGGGACACGATTAACTTTCTTGGAAATTAAAAATAAAAAAACATAACAGATAGACACGACACGATATGACACGATTAACACGACACGATACGACACGATTAAGAACGACCTGACTGATACGAATTTACACGATTAAACACGAAACGACACGTTACCCGACACGATTAACACGAAAAACATTAATTTTATATATTTTTCTGAACGTGTCACGATTAGACACGACACGATTAGACACTATTAGCACAATTAGTTAACCGTGTCTTTATTCGTGTCATAGGTATACACGACACGATTAGTTAATCGTGTTTTATCGTGTTTATACAGATATCCGCAGATCTGAGTTGTTTAGACACGATTATTAATCGTGTTTAAACGTATAAGAGTTGTTTAGACACGGGATCCGTTAAGGTCAAACCCATATACGCTTTAAAGCAGATCGTGTCGTGTCGTTTAATCGTGTCGTGTCAGAAATTGTCACCCCTACTCAGGACATCGAACCGCTGAGATATTGGGATGGCCACCTGCAGAACTGCATCAACATCGTCCGGATGGACTGCTTCCCTAACCTGGTCCTGTCGCCACAGCTTCTGATGGTCATCAATCCAACTCGCCATGGTGGGTTGCTCCTGCAAGGCCTCCTCGTGTCGGGGCCTTATGCAATATCCCTGTCTCGATGGGATCCATGCGTCGGTGAAGGCCCGAATGGATCTTCCATCTCTAACCGTCCATACACCTACATTCTTAACCACATCTCTCCCTACAAGAAGGCTAGACCATCCCTAGGAGGCCCTCCCCTCTTTGACAGCCTGCAGAAAGTTTGTATTAGAAAAGTATAGGCCCTTAAGCACCTGAACCCACAATGCATCCTGTTCCGAAACCACTCTTGCAGCCGTACTAGCCAGCATTGCCGCATTGAAAGAGTGTAGCTCCCTAAATACGTATCCACCATCGTTTTTAGCCTTGGACATTGAGTCCCATTTCTTCCAATGTATCTTCTTGTCTCCATTGGTTGCCCCTACCAAAATCTAGCAATCATAGCATCTATCTCCGCACACCAAGTGGATGGAAACTTAAAGATGTTCATGACGGAAGTAGGAATCGCCGTCACAACCGACTTTATAAGCACTTCTTTACCTGCCCTGTTTAATAAGCGGTTCCTCCAGGATTGAATCTTGTCTCGAATCCTCTCCTTGAGATAGTTCATAGCCTCCTTCCTAGACCTACCCCAAACAGTTGGCATGCCTAGGTAGAATCCCAAATTAACTACCCATTGCACCCCAAATACCTCAGTGATCTCCCTTTTGAAGACATCCTCCGCTGATGAACTGAAATATATACTCCATTTATTGTAGTTTACCCGCTGGCCCGAGTCCCTACAATATCGGTCGAGGACACCCTTAAGGTTGCTTGCATTCTTATCGGTGTTAGGTATTTTAGTGTAATTGGATTGACTAGTTGACCAATAGGACCATATTATCTCATTAAACAAGTTAGGAGGGTGCGGAGTGCACACTTGTTTAATTATATTATGATTCACTGTATCGGAGATTCATCAGTTGCTTAGGAACGAGCAATGGTGGTCAAAGGGGCAGCGCCCCTGGCGGGGTCGGGGCAGAGCCCCTGGCTGGGGTCGATATGCCAGGTCAGTATACAAAGGCAAGTCTAGACACTTAGGTGTCAGGCATAACATGATTCGTGAGCTCATCATGCATGGTGTTATATCAATGGAGTTTATAAAAATTCAACATAATTTAGCCGATCATTTAACCAAATGGTTAATTAAGAAGAGATATTGTGCACAAATCGGTTGTGGGGATAGGATTAAAGTCCATTTGAAATCTCTCATGTTAAGATACTCAATTCCCACCTAATATAACATTAGGTGTTGAATTCAATGTGGAAAACTTAACATCTAGAGATTGGAACACATTGGTTATATCATCCCAAGATATGTGTTCAGACCTACAAGTAGAGGAGGTTGAAGTTTAACTTCTTAATAGTTCTTTTGAAAAATTGCATATGCATGTGTAAGAGTAAAAGAACTACCTATGTAAACATGAAGTTTAGACGCTTCAAGAAGCTAGGACTTGTCTTTGTTATGTTTATGAAGGATTAAGACACAAGGATAGTAAAAGATAGTGTCAAAAAAGAACATTTGAGAATGTTAATTTATGTGTATATTATTTTCATGTATTCACAATGAATAGTAAATGTTCAATCCATAGTGACACCTTGATATTCAAATATTTGAAATGTGTAATACTCCAAGATGAAATTCAATCGTCATTATATTTCATTTATGCATAAGTTTGTTGTGTTGTTTGTTGTGATTTTGTTAATCAAAGATTACACTAAAATGGGGGAAGATTGTTAGATATTTTAGTGTAATTAGATTGACTAGTTGACCAATAGGATCATAGTATCTCATTAAACAAGTCAGGAGAGTGCGGAGTGCACGCTTGTTTAATTATATTATGATTCACTGTATCGGAGATTCATCAGTTGCTTAGGGACGAGCAATGGGGGCAACACCCCTTTGCAGGGGTCCGTGGGCAGTGCCCCTGACTAGGGTCATTTTTGATAAAGTTACTATTCTAAAAATTCATTGTAAATTTGAATTTTTGGAATTGATTACTTAACATTTTAACCTAAAAATTCCCGATTTTTGGACACTTGATTTGGAGCCAAGTTTAGGCTGAAATGTTGAAATGACTTCGGCTCCAAGTCATCATCCTAAGGTGTCCCTTAGCTTTGGAGCTAAATTTGAATTGAATGGGCATGGTTTAGGCTGAAAGGTCCTATGGGTTCCCAAAGGATGTGGTGTGTCTTCCAAAGGGCGTGGTGTCTCTTCCAAAGGGTGTGACAAACACTATAAATTGGTCATAGGGGAGGTCCGAAAATTTCATCTCAAACACTCACATTCCTTCTCAAATTCTAGTTCAGAATTATGATTTTATCTAATTGAAAGTTTGAGTGCCACCAAATTGTTTCAATCTGAAAGTGTCGTCACGATTTCAGATCAATTCAAGAAACCCCATCAAAAGTGCTACAATCGGTTTCCTTGAAAACATCACAATGGACATACGATACAAGATCTTCATTAGCTGATCCGATATCGTGGCAGATAGACCGACCAAGTTCGTCTTGAATGTCAGCTATAACAACTTTCGCACCGTGATTAAAAATAATCGATATTATAGAACGTAAAGTAGAATGTAACCAAAACTAATGCATAATCATGTTTGTTCTGTCTAACTTTTGGTCTCTGCCGCGTTGCTAAGACAAACAAACCTTGACACTACTAATTTGTAAAGAACCAATCTTACTGTTAGCTCTTGGAAAACAACTTCCCCATAACCATTAAAAGAGAAGGATTTGTAGTGCTATAACCTCCATCTATTACAAAATTGGTTCCGCTAACATACTTCGACTCATCGCTCGCAAAGTACAACGCCGCGTTTGCTATATCCTCAGCCTTAAGAACGACACCTTTCAAATTGGCTGCCTCGCAAAACAGTTCCTCTGCCTTGTCCTTGTCGATGTCGAGCCCTCCGATGCCCTTCCACAATATTGGAGTGGCGACGCCATAGGGAGATAGACAGTTAACCCTGATCCCATGCTTCCCCAGCTCGACACCTAGATTCTTGGCTAACCCAACGACTGCGTTCTTTGATGCGAGGTAAGCGTGAGGAACATTACCATAAGTCACAGAAGCTACACTTGAAGTGAACAAGATGCTCCCTGTCCTTGCTGGGATCATGACCCTAAATAAACGCAAGCAACAACGAGTAAGACTATTAAGATGACTTCAGAGTATACCATTTGGTCACTCACAAGTTCAGACTTTAGAGACAGTTGATTAAGGCATTCGTCTTAAGTCTCACCAAACACGTTGACATCAACTCGGCTCAGAATGCCTACCTGGCAGCATGTTTGGCAGCTGCAAGAGCGCCAAACACATTGACATCAAAGAGTTCCTTGTACTCCTCGTAGTTAATGGACGAGATTCCAGTGTCTATTTTTCGACCAGGAAAGCCAGCATTGCTGAACAGTATATCTAGCTTACCGTAACTTCGTACTGTCATGTTCACAGCATTCTCGACATCGGTTTCCTTAGAAACATCACAATGGACATACGATACAACATTTTCATTAGCTGATCCGATATCGTGGCAGACAGATCGACCAAGTTCATCTTGAATGTCAGCTATGACAACCTTTGCGCCGTGCTTCACAAACAACCTCGCGGCACTCTCTCCAATACCGCTTGCTGCGCCAGTAATCATGGCAACTTTACCCTCTAACCTGCACACATCAAACACATATAATCGATATCTACATGAAAATCAGGTTTTTGTGAAGGAAATTTTGCAAGGGAAATAATCCATTTAAATTTACAACTATTTGTAAGGGATTTGTTAGGGTTAAGTGAGGAGAATAATAATTAGGGAAATTCCTCACAAAATATATTTTCCTTACTACAATTCTTACAGATTTGTTAGGAAAATATTTTAAATGAATAATGAAGATATTTTGTGACGGATTTTCCTTATAAATATTTTTAAGGATAATCCATCACTAATTACCTTTTTCAATCCTAAATTTTGTAAGGGATTTATTGCTCCTTAGAAAATGTATTCATTTGCAAGGGATTTATATCTCCTTAAAAAAATATATTTGTTTTTTAAGGGAAAACCCTCAGCCTAAGAAATGAATACGGTAAATGGACTTAATTATCATGTAGTGCAGAAACCCTCAGACCAGAAACCGGTCGGTTCAGACCCATTTCCTTCGGTCCATCACAGCAAAACCATTTCTTTATGTATTCTTTTATATGGTTGGCTCAGCCCATGACAACAAAGCCTCATTCTTAAGGAAACTACTCCAACCGTGACTCCAGGTAAGGAAACCTAATTCTGTTCAATTGCTATGGAGTGTGAATTGTGAATTGTGAATTGCTCAGCCAGTGACTGTGAATTGCTCACCATCGCTCGGTCGCTCCAAATTCATCTCGCTCCATCCGAGTTCTTCTCGCTCGTTCCAAATTTTGGTCGCTCGACGATTTCGATAAAAGGTGAGCAATCTTATTACCTGGTATATTAGGAATGGAACAAATGATAAACTGCTGATAAACTGTTCCAATGAACAAATGAAGATTTCAACAGCTGTAAAAGTAGAACCAGTATCTTTTTTCTTCATTTCATTCTGCAGTAGATTCATTAACTGCCTCGTAGTTTTCGTAACTGCAACTGCTCCATTCTATTTTCATTTATGGGCATTTCGGTCTGCAATCTGCATTCTATTGGACTGTTTCGGGGCATGTGCGCAATTGTCTTATACGTTTTCTGATGTGCAGCGTAAGAGCTAAAGGAATTCGTGCATTTCTGGGAGTTTCTTTGTTTCATTTTTGGAAATTCCCTGTCATTTATTGATAATTAAAATTAGATGTGGTTACAAATGACAATCAAGTTTCTGTAACTCTCCTAGATGCAAAAGAAATCTACTAGCATCCGCATCCGTCTGAAGTTTCAGCTGTTACAATTCCCATAAAGTTTTATGCGGACCTTGTCTAGGTTCCTGTGATTGGAATTTTATGCTGAACTTGGTCAAATTTCACCTTAATTGGTCCAAGTTCCTGCAGTTGATCTATTCTTCAAACAGTGCACCTTTTTCAGGAACATGAACTCAATGAGGTGAAACGTTTGACAGTATGTTTTGTTGATTTCACTCTTATTCGTTCTCACTCTTGCTCGTTCATATGGAAGCACATATGTTACTAAATGATGATGCTAAGGGCTAATAATAACACTTGGAAATGCTTCATTGAACAAATGAAGCAGATTGTATGTGGATCCTTTCATGTTTTGATAGTGTGGAATATAGTATAGTTTATTGTCGCTTCAACAGTTCGTCTTTACACACTATTCAAGATGTAGGAAAATGTCTTAATTGATTTTGATTTTTATCATCTCTATGTTGCTCGGGCATGACTTTTGACTGTTCTGTGTATGCCAATATGACTCCTTGAAAATTATTGTTGAGACATTTGGATTTCAAATCTTATCCTCTTACTTTAGCATTAGGTTTCCTTGAAAACTATTGTTGAGACATTTGGATTTCAAATCTTATCCTCTTACTTTAGCATTAGGTTCTTTAGACTTGTAACAGAATTTATCATTGTGTCTTTGATGTATTTTGTTGACTCATAGTGTATGTTCAGCTCTTGACATCACTGTATGTGCTGAGGAGCAAATCCTGAATCAGCATGAGATGGATGACGAAGGATGTGAAAATCAGGATGAAGCTGTTGCGATGGTTGAAGAATTACCGTCAGGTACTATTCTTTGAAACAAAAAAATAGTTTATTATTATTAATATATTGATTTTGTTCATGGGGAAATGTATTTACCAAAAGTTTTCTTATTATTGATAAATAATTTGGCCTTAATTCAGGTGATGATGCTGATGGTGACTACAGAGCACAAATTTCAGGTGATGATGCTGATGGTGAGAAGTATAAAAAGTTACAAGATGTAGTGGAACTACAACAAGCACACATTTCAGCTCAATAATCTCATATCAACCAAATGCAAGCATTAGTGCAAAGCATGATGGAGCAATTTGCAAAACAAGGTCAGGAGTTTAATCCCTTTCAACGGGATTGGTTCAAATACATAAGTTGTTGCATAATTTCTATTTAGATATTTTTGCTAAGTATGTATTATTTAGATACGTTGTTAATTGTTATATCTAGTTAAGACTTTGAATGTTTAAACTATAAACTTGTTTCATATAATAATATATATACATATGTGTGTGTATTATGTTACATGTTATAAATATAATACATATTATATATATTATATATTATATATTATATATTATATATATATATTTATAGTGATTTTCCTTAATAATCCCTTTGTAAATTTACTAAATAAAACCCTTGAAAAAATCCTTTATAATTTACTAGGGAAAATACTCACAAAATTCCCTAAATAAGTTTGTGAGGGAATTGATTTTTAAAAGTTTGCTAGGGATTTTATAAGAAAAATTTGTTGAAACTTTTTGCAAGGGATTTTCCTTTTAAATTGTTTTTTTTCTAGCAAGCTTATTTGTTAAGGGTAGATCCCTTAGAAAATTCCTTACAAAGTGAAATTTCTAAGGGATTTTTGAAATTTCCTTAGAAATTTGACCCTCACAAAAAACCAAATTTCTTGTAGTGATGTATATATATATTACTTAATTTGTTATCGATTTTATATATAACTTTGAGCAATGGGTGGTAGCAGACAAGACCCTTTCATTTCTTTCTCTTGACTCTTCTAGGTAAGAAGAGTGATGCTCTACGATTAGGGAAAGTAGAGGGAAGACAATACCCTACTTAATCATCGTTTATAAACACGATTAATTAATCGTGTCTAATCGTATGTATACATATGACACGCTGAAGTATATTAATAAAATATCGATAACAGACGCATGAACACCTATCTCTTTTCGTGTTTGAATCTTTAATTTCTTGTATATCCTAGGGCAGATTGGAGTCATAAGCTTTTGATATGTTCTTTTTGTGTGTGTCCTTGTTTGCTGCTGTTTTTGTGCTGAAAGTTTTGCTTGAATCAGATATGATAAACAATCCAGACCATTTTGCATGTTGAACATGTATGCCTTTCTAATTTTGCATACGTACTGACCTTTGGCATGATACATTATCGAGTATCTGAATTTTCATGCCTTCATTAAGTTTCTTATTTGAAATTGCTCATTTTGATCTGAATTACTATTTCTGGTTTGAAATTGATATTTTTATGTGAATTGCTTGTTCCTGATTCAATATGTGATGTTTGAAATTTATATTTCAATAATGATGTTGCATTGCTTGTTGATGTTGCATTTTTTGTGTTAATATACTTTTAAGTATCGAATGACTTCATTCACAAATTTAGACTTATGAGACAGTTGATTAAAAGTTAAAATGTACGTTTTAAATGTAGATGGTATGAGAGCCTTAAATTGTTTAACCTTCAGCACAATCCTCGAACTTACACAAGGTAGAGCAAAATCATGTGATTTTTAATTTCATTACAAACCGCCACATTCATCAATCACTGGAGCAAAAGAAAAGCTTAGAATTTTGGGTTTCGACTTCGAGTCAGATAGAAAAAATCTAGAGTCAACTTTCCATAAGAACCTCTACATCCCATTTTGGAATTTCATTGCAAACCGCCACATCCATCAATTATTGAAGAAAAAAAAAAAGTTCACGATTTTAGATTTTGACTCAATAATATCTTCTCTATTATGTGGTTAGTTCACATGGTCGACCATTGTTATGCATCCATATCCTAACACTTTTCTCTAGTATATTAATTTATGCATAGTATTAGATCGAGTTTGCATGTTCAAAACGAGGAACACCATATATAAATAAAATACTTCCCTTAAAAGTCGAGGTCGGGTACTAAGCCCTAGTGTAAATTGATGTTTACGAACATGAGTTTAAGGGAATGTTAAAATACATTAATATTATACTGAATGCTTTCACTTATGAGGTCGGGTACTAAGCCCAAGTGTAAATTGATGTTTACGAACATGAGTTTAAGGGAATGTTAAGATACATTAAGATTATACTGAATGCTTTCACTTATAAGTTTAGGTTTATAAAATAATTGGTTAGTACATACGTCCTAAATCTCTAAGTTAGTTTGTTGTTGATATTCATTTTTATGTGAATTGCTTGTTGCTTGTTGCATTAGTTGTTGCTGAAATTCATTTTGATGTGAGTTGCTTGTTGATGAGGTTACATTCTATACTTTTTTTTTTTAAAGTATAATTTAAAAATATTTAGAAAAGTGAGTAGAAAAAATATATCTAGAAAAGTAGGTATTTGTACACTCATGGGATTGGGTGCGATAGATAAATAGAGTGAGTAGATATTTGAATTGCGAGTCTAACGACGTAAATATTAACTTTCGACTTACGGATTGACCATACACACTGCTCTAAGTTGATATATGAAAATTTAATTTAAAAATATCTAACTCGACCCAATAAGTCGAATGTCATCACTGTTAGTGTTGTTTATGATAAAATTTAATTATCTACTCTAATTTTATTAGAATTTTTTATTAGGTAAATAGTTAGATTTTAACTTAACATAATTTGCCAATTAATTTTACCTAGGGATGTCAATTTTGGACACGACCTATGGCTTATGGGACTTAGGCCGAAGTTCGCAAACCCGAAGGGCAACCAAGGGGGAGAAAAGGTGCACCAAACACCGGGATCGAAGTCGGGGACGAAGAAAACCTGGTTTGAAATGATGAAAGAGGCCGAACTTTTCGAATAAGAGAAGAAGAAGAGCCAAGAGAAGGTACCCACACCCAATACAAGCACAAGAGGAGGGATGAGTGACCCGAAACAGGGCCAATGGAGCGATATGGAGGTGGAGAATATGCCAAGGGAAGATTCGGTCCAGAAGGACCAGGGAAGAACCGAGAGGGGGATGATGGCCAACATAGATATAAATACCGACCCGGAGGAGCAGGCCATGGTTCTCCACCATGTTGAACCGCAACACTTACCCAGTAGCCGAACCACCCACAATATATCCATATCGAACCCCTGGCCACAAAACACAACAATAACACCCCTCCACCCCATGCTTATTAGCCGAAATACCCATAACACACCCACATACCACCATACTACCACCATGCCCACGTACCCCATAACATACAACAAGAGACCAGACTATACACCAACTCGAACCAATTACCCAATAATCACCCACCTCCCGGACACAACCGACATAACCCGACCTTCTGACCAACCTTACACCGTAGAGAACCCTCCCGACACACCACCAAAATCACCCATATGCGACCACATACCCATGGTCTCGGGACTAAGCCCCTATATGAATCGGATGACACTCAAGAGGAGGAACCCGGACAAGGGAGAGGAAGAGCCCCAAGCCAAGCGAACAAGGATCAACATAGCTGAACCGATAGGGGAGGAGTCATCTCCGAGGCCTCGGCTAAGGAAGAAAACGAGTCCAAAGCGAAAGGTGGCCAAAGCAAAGGGGACAAGAAGGAAAGTGGAGATGCAGGTCACCAATGATGTTAGGGAGACTGAGGACATGAATATGGAAGAAACGGGTTGTGGTGTCTGTCCCGGAACAACCACACGGATCCAATGAGCCTACTCGTATGGAATTGTCAAGGTTTGAGGTCTACCTTGACAATCCAACACCTAAAAGACCTCAAGATGAGGTATCACCCGAACATAATTTTTCTCATGGAAACGAAGAACTGGGATGCCTATTGTGAAACGATAAGGAACAAAGTGGGAATGCATAATAAGAAATACATTGGACCGAGAGGTACAGCCGGGGGCCTAGCTCTTTGGTGGGATGAAGAGACAAGTGTCAAATGTCTATATGGGAGCCACAACATCATTGATTGCGAGATCCAAATGAAACATGAGGAGTCGAGCTACATAACGTGGGTATACGCCGACACGGATGAGGCCCGAAGGTAGGAAAACTGGAACACGATAAGGGGAATAGGGGCGGGGTGGAGAAGGAAATGGATGCTCGTTGGTGATTTCAACACCATAAGTAAGGCACACGAGAAGAAGGGAGGTAGGACCAAACCGCAAAGGCAAATGGATGCTTTTAACAAACTTATGGAGGATCTAAGGGTGGAAGATGTGGGAGCAAAAGGGTATCCCTACACGTGGTGCAACAATAGAAGCAGACCAAATCGAATAAGTCAAAGATTGGATAGAGGCCTAGTAAACGCATGTTGGGCCACCTACTATCCAATGTGTTATTGCATCAACGAGCTTGCCCTAGGTTCGGATCACGCACCATTAATATACAAATGGCCGAACCAAAGAGGAGGATAACTAGGAGGTTCAAATTTGAGGAGATGTGGCTAGAGGACTCGAGATGCAAGGACATAATCCGAGAGGCGTGGGGAGATGAACCGCGAGACACACACGAGGTAGACATCCAACAAAGGTTACGGTCATGTTGCAACAACTGTTAGGATATATGATAGGTGATCACAAATGATCTAGAGTATTCTAGGGTAATCTTGATTAATCATCCTAGAAACTCTATAAATAGTCACCTATATCCTCTTGTAATCTTCAAGTTTAAGCAATACAAAGATGAAATTCTCTTTAGTTATTGCATTAAACTCACAATTCTCTCCTACAATCTTAAAACACTAATATGGTATCAGAGCTACAAGATCAGGAACTGAATCTGAATTTCGTTGCAAATTTCCGTTGGAAATTCCGTTGGAAATCTTCCTTGCTCTGCAGCTTCTTCCCGCGCGGCCAGCATCTTCAAAATCAAGTTTCCTGCGCACCAGCAATCCAGCTTTCCAGGTGCAGTTATCTTCGATTGGCAATACAGCAATCATTTTGCTTGTCTTCAGATAAGATCGGATCGCCATCACCTGAAGATCAAATCAGATCGATTCAACTTTGAAGGTTGAAGAACTGCAGATTCAGATCTGTGCACATCTCGTGCTTGCGTAGTGCTCGCTCCGATCGATTTCAGCCAACCGATTGATCGTGGTGAGATGTCTCGTTTGTTAGATCTGATTTGATGCTGCTTTAGGCTGTGCTGCCAATGCCATGCTGTGCTTTTGGAGATCACTGTGCTGAAAGCTGGAGGTCTCTGTTTCTTCTAATTTTACTCTGTTCGGTTCTCCTAGTCTGCATTGCTGGTCTGTTCGGTTCTGCTGGTGTGTGTATCTGCTGCTGATCTTGCTGATCTTTGATTCGCTCGTCTATGTGATGGATTTGCGGCTGCATTTCCATATTTCTCTGCATATTGATGCTGATACGAATGCTTCATTCGTTATACTCTGTTTTACTTCCAGCAGCTGGTTCTCCGATTTCTGCAGCTGATTCTCTGATTTCTGCATCTGATTCTCTGATTTCTACTGGTGATTTGAGTTGCACTATGCTAGGACGTGAGGACTACGAGACATGAGTCTCAAGATCTCGCAAAATCGAGCAATCGAGGAGTCTCAAAGTTCGTAGATCCAAAACCGACTTCACAGCAACTAGATCATCCTTGAGCAGACCTGTGCTCATCTGTGAGCAGACCTGTGCTCATCTGTGAGCAGACCTCTGCTCATCCACATGTTATTGATCATTTGTCAAGATGAAGATTCACTCTGTTTCACGATCTGTTTCACTTTCTGTCATGGTGCAGCTGTTTCACTTTCACGGTGTATTTGTCACGATCTGTTTGACGCTGCATCTATTTCACAATCTGTGCATCTGTTTAATGATTTGTTACGACTGAGTTTCCACTTTCTGAGAAGTGGCTCTGAATTGAAGATGGTCTTGATGGGTATCATCTTCATTTGGTGTTGGCTTGGCAATGATTTTTGGAGGATTGCTTGGAGCATTTTCATCCTCTTGAAGTTCTGTTAACATTGCTGAGCAGACCTGTGCTCAACCTGTGCACTTCCAGTGCACCTACAGTGTTCAATCCGTGCCAAACCTGTGCAATTCCAGTGCATCTGCTGTGTTCAACTCGTGCATCAGCAACCAGCCAGTCCTCAAGCAACAGCAACCAGCCCGTGCAGCTCTAGTGCAGTCCTAGTGCAGCAGCAGTGCTGGATCAGTGCTTCAGCAGTTCAGTCATAGTGCATGATTTGCAGTTCAGCCATAGTACATCCATAGTTCAAAGTGTTAGGCTCATTGTTTTTGTTGTTTTTAAAAGTTTTAGAAGGTTTTCTAGATAAGTGAATGTTAGGATATATGATAGGTGATCACAAATGATCTAGAGTATTCTAGGGTAATCTTGATTAATCATCCTAGAAACTCTATAAATAGTCACCTATATCCTCTTGTAATCTTCAAGTTTAAGCAATACAAAGATGAAATTCTCTTTAGTTATTGCATTAAACTCTACAATTCTCTCCTACAATCTCAAAACACTAATAACAACCTCACCAAATGGAGCCGATCACATTTCGGCAATAACGCAAGGCGGCTCACCGAGCTTAAGCGTCAACTCGGGTGAAGAACGGGACCGATCAAGACTCAAGCCGAGTTGATGGAGGAGAGAAATCTGAAAGCACATATCAAAGAAACATGGAGAAGGGATGAACTATACTGGAGACAACGATCCCGGGTAAAGTGGCTCATGCACGGGGATAAAAACACCACGTTTTTTCACCTCACGACATCATGACGGAGGAGGAGGAACCATATATGCCGATTACAAGACATGAATGCGCAGTGGATCACGAATGAAAACGACATCGGGAGGGAGATGAAGCGATATTTTGAAAACATATTTAGCTCGGGTTCCCTAGAACCGATCGGAGACATACTGGAGTGTGTGCCACGCCAAATCACGGACAACATGAATAGGAGCCTAACATGGCCGGTTTTGGATAAGGAGATTAAGGGGTCTGTGTTCCAAATGGGAGGGTCGAGGGCACCCAACCGTCATCACTGCAGTCAAAGTGTTCTTCATATCAGGTACTGTAAAACACCTTATAAACCAAACAGATGTAGTTTTAATCCCCAAAGTTCAAAATCCGATAGGCCCTACGGATTTTAGACCTATTAGCTTCTGCAATTTCATGTATAAGATTATCTCAAAAGTGATGGTGAATAGGCTGAAAACCTATTTACCAGAACTTATCACCCCCTATCAGAGTGCATTCGTGTCAGGTCGCGCTATACAGGACAACATTTTGGTAGCTCACGAAGCGTTCCACTATTTACGCACAAGGGCCAAACCAGGCAAAGTGGAATGCGCACTCAAGATAGACATGCAAAAAGCTTACGACAGGGTGGAGTGAGATTTCTTGATTGAGAGCCTACGGAAGAGAGGCTTCGCAGAACAGTGGCTAACATGGATCAAGGAATGCATCACGACGACGACATACCGAGTGATAGTAAACGGCGATCGGTCCCCTACCATTAGGCGGATAAGAGGTATCCATCAAGGTGATCCGTTATCGCGTTATCTATTCATCCTCCTAGCGTATGTGTTGTCGAGATACATTGAGAAGGACGTGAATGAGGGCCGACTTACCGGAATGCGACTTGGAAGATTATGCCCGGAGCGTCACCATATGTTCTTTGTGGATGACTCCATTTTCTTCATTGAGGGGAGAGTCGAGAATGCGAGGCGCCTAAATGATATAATTGAGGGATATTGTAAAGCATCAGGGAAACGAATAAACGAGGCAAAATTGACTCTCTTTTTCAACAAGGGAGCCGATCCGATCAAGACGAAGGAGATAGAGGCCGAACTGAATATACGAGGTACGAGGGATACGGGCAAATATTTAGGGCTTCCAACAACTTGGGGACGATCACGGAAGGAAGCCATGGGGTATCTTAAGAATAAAATCCGCGACAAAATAGCGGGTTGGAGGCCCAAAACACTAAACCAAGCGGGGAAAGAGGTTTTGATCAAAGCGGTCATCACGACGATCCCAACTTTCGTGATGAGTATCTTTAACCTACCCAAAACGTGGTGCTCGGAGGTAAATGCCCTAATAGCGGACTTTTGGTGGAGAACAAATGCGGAAAGGCGTCGAACACATTGGAAGAGGTAGGAGACTCTAACAATGGCGAAGACGATGGAGGGCCTTGGGTTCCGTGAGCTCCAAACTTTCAACACGGCAAGGGTGATGGAAGAACCAACAACACTATGGGTCCGAATTCTTAAGGGATTGTATTTCC
Organism: Chamaenerion angustifolium; assembly: GCA_946814005.1. Classification (NCBI taxonomy): domain Eukaryota; kingdom Viridiplantae; phylum Streptophyta; class Magnoliopsida; order Myrtales; family Onagraceae; genus Chamaenerion; species Chamaenerion angustifolium. The sequence goes on from OX328281.1 coordinate 3,490,503, forward strand.
CGAGGTGTGACTTTCTAGAGGCGGGACGAAGAGGTAGGGCATCGTGGGGTTGGAGTAGTTTGCTAGTCGGGCAGGATGTACTTAAACGACAGGGCCTATGGGTACTTGGAAACGGAAAAAACATTAGGGTCTTCTCGGACCCATGGATGACACAAAAGCTGGGGCACCGAGCTGATGCAAACCCAACTCAGGACCACCGATCGGAGCTAAGAGTTCGGGAGCTAATAGGGGAGGATGGGGTATGGGATGAGAGGAGGGTTCGGCAAGAAGTGACAACAGAAGATGCCGAGCTTATCCTATCCATGCCTATACCATATGAAGCGACCGAAGATAGGTATATATCGCCCCACTCGAAGGACGGGAAACCGCAAGCAAGGTCGATCTATCATAGACTTCGAGAAACTCAAACAACAAATGCGAACCAAGGGAGCTGCAGCAACACAAGGAGCGGCCTATGGAAAGCAATATGGGGAGCGAACGTGGTCCCAAAGGTAAAGAACTATGTATGGCGACTAGCGACGAATGCGGTAGCGGTCAAAGGCAACCTAATCCGAAGAGGGATGCAAGTTACACCAGATTGCCCAATATGTGGGGAGTACGAGACAAGAGAACATATGCTATGGGGATGTGCATGGACCGAGCCTCTATGGACAGATCTTCTAGGGCCGAGGGGCGCGGGAGACCAATCCGTGGATGCCGAGACATGGCTAGACCATAAGCGACAAGATCGGGGCGGAACGAGGAGCGAAATGGATGAGCGATGGGAGGCATGCATGCAAACAACATGAAACATATGGAAAGATAGGTGCAAGGTGGAGTTCGAGAACATGAAACTGAACCCAACATCCACAATCGAGGAAATCCACCGCGCCACACAGGAGGTAAGGCAAACCGGAGCCGGGCGAAACATAGGGCCGGAAAGACCAGAACCAAGATGGGAGAAACTAACCAACGGAGCCATCAAGATCAATTGTGATGTGTCATGGTGACCAAGGATGAGAGCAACCGGAATAGGTGTGGTGGCCCGAGACGAAGACGGGAGACTTATAGGTGGAATGAACAGGTCTTCGCGGGGGGAGAATGCAACGGTGATGGAAGCCATAGCCTTACATGAAGGCATACAACTAGCTCGGGAAAAACGGTGGACAAACATCATAATTGAATCGGATTCCCAAGTGGTCATACGACCCTACAAGGAACGACTGAATGGAGACTTGCAACAATTATCTCCAACACACGAGCACTCGCAAATGACATGGAGCAAGTGCAATGACGAGCTATTCCGAGGGCGGCAAATGAATGCGCAAACTGGATAGCGAAGCAAGCTAGAACGGAAGTGCGTCTTAACGATTGAGTCTCAAGACCACCACTTCATTTTACATGTTTATTAGTTCATGATTGTACCACCGAACATCCGTGACAATTCTTGTCACGCCGTTTTATTTCATCAAATGAAACGAGTATTTCCGATAAAAAAAAATCACCACTTACTTTTCACAACCTCCATCAATTTAAAATTAATTTTCATTCACTTTTAGGGTTTAGTGCAAGTTTTGACATAATAAAAAAAAACGTCCAAACTTGCAACAATTTCACAAATTAACAGTTTTTCCAACATCATAAACATAGTTTTCACAAGCAGAAAGGTATACATATCCAGATAGTTTTCGAAACATTACCTTTTGCTAAACATAGTTTTTACGAGAAGAAAGGTATAAATTCATAGAGTTTTGAGGGCGTTACCTTTTTCCAATGGGTGCAAATAAGGAAGATCCCTTCATCTTTTATCTGTGCTTTTCTGACAATGGATGTTGCTGCAGGTCTGCAATATTAGATCTACTAGAAGTAGGAGATGATAATTTTAGAAGGAGAAAGGCTAATTCACAGATAATTTATAATATATACGTGCGAGCATAATAATGGTCTAGGACTAGTAGGTAGTTGTCTTTCTTTGACTTAGTTAATAATTAACAATTCCAGGCTCACTTACTATAACTTTATCATTACTAGACCCCGACGCGTGCACGCTGTCGTCGTTGGTCGTGCGTGAAGTCTTTCGAGAACATGATCAACCCGACTCTTAGGATAATACAAGAATTGATCACTTCATAAAAATATTATTAATGTAAAACTAAACTTAATTTGCATAAGATAATGAAATAATAAAATTTAAAAACTCTTAAATATTTTTAAAAAATTGCTCGAGCGTCCGGGATTCCTTTTGACAGGGATAGACTGTCTATTGGCCGAAACCCCATCGAGGATTGGCTTGTGAAGGAGATGCAAATCTCTGGTGGCAGCAAGGATCAGCGGACCAGCGACTGGAACATGATCATGGTCATGTGCTGGACCATCTGGAAGGCTCGCTGCAGACTTACCTTCGACGGCGTGCACCCCTACGTTGATCAACTGGTGCTGGAGGTGGATCGTACTCTTGCTGAAATAAACCTGTCCATGCAGAGACCAGCTAGGCACAACTCTCCATCTCGTCGAACATCCTGGGCTAGACTGGAGGGAGACTTCATCAAGGTAAGCTGCGATGGGTCTTGGTGTCCCCTGTTGAACCGTGGTGGGGTCGGGGCCATAGCTCGGGACAGCTCGGGTCGTGTTCGAGGGGGCATGCACGAACAAACGATGGCCGGATCCGCGGAGGAGATCGAAGCTAGGGCTGTCCTTCTTGGCGTCCGGTTAGCGATAGCAAATGGATGGAGTCGTGTCATTATCGAGTCGGATGCGGCTAATGTTATCAACCACCTCCACGGGAGGGAATTTGCATGGCGGATAGCGCCCATTTTGTCTAACGCGGTATCGTTATCGGCTTCCTTTAACAGTATCGCGTGAGTGAATATCCCACGATCCGCGAACCTTTGCGCGGATTGGATTGCAAAACAAGCTTTACTAGGGTTGTGTCCTCCGGATTGGGTGTCCTCACCCCCAACCCCGTTACCTCATTTTTTGACTTCGGATATAGAGTTGTATACGAACAATGTCTCCTTTTATGAAATGAGATAAATGTTGTTATTGGCCAAAAAAAAAGAAGTTAATAATTAACAATTCCAGGCCCACTTACTATAACTTTATCATTATATAAAAGATCTTTTTCAAAAAGTAGGTAAGTTAGAAAAAAAATAGAAAAATGTTAATAATTTAGACAAGTAGCGTCTATTAATTTTTTCGCCTGGTAGCGAAAAATAATAAACCGTGAAATGCTCTTAATTTTTGGCCAAAAAAAAAATGCTCCTAATTGAATATATTTTTATTTGATTTTAATAAACCGTAATAGCTTGGGGGGTCAATGGTTCCGGGTCCGGACGGCTTCTCGGGATCCTTCTTCCAACATGCATGGTCGGTTGTAGGGTCGGACATCGTCACCATGGTTAAGACCTTCCTCTCAACAGGTATCTTCCCTCCCTCTTTGAACCATACTGATATAACTCTCATTCCTAAAAAGCCTAATCCTATGCATGCCTCTGATTTTCGCCCAATTAGTTTATGTAACTTCGGTTATAAAATTGTCTCGAAGGTTCTGGCAAATAAGTTGAAAACCTGGTTGCCAGAACTGATCACCCCTTTTCAGAGCGCGTTTGTGGCAGGTAGACAGATACAAGACAACATCCTCGTCGCCCACGAGATGTTCCATTTTCTGAGAACAACCCAGAAACGTGGAGGAAAACGGACTCATCCCGACTGCGCTCTCAAAGTGGACATGGAGAAGGCTTACGATAGGGTCAACTGGGGATTCCTTCTTCAGGTTCTGATCTCGAGAGGTTTTGACCCGAGATGTGTTTCTTGGGTCAAGACTTTCATCTCTTCGGTATCCTACCAGGTGATCGTTAATGGGAAGAAGTCGGGGTTGATTCGGCCGTCGAGAGGGATTCGCCAGGGGGACCCATTGTCCCTGTACCTGTTCATTATCTTGGCGGACGTGCTGTCCCGTAGATTGATTCAAAGGACCGACCGGGGTGAGATTGTGGGGATCAAGCCAACGAGAACATGTCCCGATATCCACCATCTCCTGTTCGCCGACGACTCTCTTTTCTTCATCAATGGGTCGTTGGTTAACGCCCGAGCACTCAAAGACACCCTAGATGAATATTGCTCGGCCTCGGGACAACGGGTAAACTTCGCAAAATCTTCCTTATTTGCAGGTTCAGATGGAAATTACAGGTTTGAAATGGAAGTGGCAGCCACCTTTGGCATGAACGCAGTCATCGACCCGGGAAAATACTTGGGTCTCCCCTCGGTGTGGGGGAGATCGAAGTGTGAGGCCCTCAGTTTCCTCAAGGAGCGGATCATCAATAAGTTGCACGGGTGGAGATCGAAATTACTCAACAACGTCGAGAAGGAGATCCTAATTAAAGTGGTGATTTCAGCCATCCCAACCTTTGCCATGAGTGTCTTCAAGCTCCCGAAGAGTTGGTGCAGTCAGATTAACGGGCTTATAGCTAGGTTTTGGTGGGGCGCGACGAACGAGGATCGTAAGATCCATTGGAAGATGTGGGAGTTGATGACGAGATCAAAATCTGAAGGAGGTATGAGATTTAGGGAATTAGAATCCTTTAATTCTGCATTGTTGAGCAAAATGGCTATGAGAATGATGCAGGAACAAAACTCTCTATGGGCTCGGGTAATTAAGGGAATCTACTTCCCCAACTCAGATTTCCTAGCAGCTAGCGAAGGCATCCGTGCCTCCTAGGCGTGGTCCAGCCTCCTTGCAGGCCGAAGGGTGCTGGAGCAAGGTGAGGTCTGGTCTGTTGGGGACGGGTTGAAGATCAGGCCCTTTGTTGACGCATGGATCCCGGGGCAACCAGACCTCAGATTGGGCCCCGCCCAGTCACGAACCAACAAGCTTGTCTGAATCTTGTGGAGTGGATTGATCCGGAGGAGAGGAAGTGGAGGACCGAGGTGGTCCAGGCTGCTCTTCAAGAGGAGGATGCCACCTTGGTTAAGTCAGTTCCAATCCCAATCGTGGCGCGCCAGGATGAACTGAGGTGGCCTTTCGAAAGACAGGGTCGCGTGTAAGTTCGCTCGGCATACCACCTCATTCGGGCTCAAGAGAAGGATCAGGTCACCTCATCTCCTGGTTCGGGGCCTGGAAGCAGCTGCGACAGACCTGATCCGAACCTTTGGGAAGCCATCTGGAAGTCGAAGACCTTGCTCAAGGTAAAAACCTTCGTGTGGAGGCTCCTCTCCGAAGCGATTGCAGTCCGAGCTGCATTGGTAAGGAGGGGTATGCATGTTGATATTGCTTGCCCGGTTTGCGGTTTAGATGAAATTGTTGAACACTTGATGTGGGGTTGTGCCTGGGTCGACCAGGTATGGTATGAATTGGTGGGTTTGCAGGATGCTAGGGACGGTTGTGGCTCGGTTAAGGAGTGGCTTTGTAAGAGGTACACTAAGAAATCAAGTGATCGCCATGGACATGACATCAGGTGGATGACCACTCTATCAACTTGTTGCGCAATTTGGAAGGCAAGATGTGCCCGGGCCTTTGAAGGAAGACAACCGAACCCAGCCGATGTGATTTTCAATGTTCGGATGGCAGTCCAAGAACAGGTATAGACCTTGATCTCACAGGTGAGGAGGCAATCTGCAGCTCAGCAACAGATTGGTCTGGAGGTGCAGAAGAGTCGGGCGGCTGAATCATGGACTTGCCCGATAGTTGGCACAGTTAAAGTTAATTGTGACGCAGCTTGGAGTCGGGATACTAGACAGGGGGCATAGGTGTGGTAGCCCGTGACCATGTCTGTCGGGTGGTCGGGGGTAGACACCGATCAGTCCAGTCCCCTTCTGTCGAGTTTTTGGAGGCCCAAGCGGTTCTCGAAGGTGTCAAGCTCGCCATCGACAACAATTGGGATTCAGTAGTTATAGAGTCAGATGCGGAAGTGGTCATAAACCACGTTAAGGGTATATATCATTTTTGGCAAATAGAGACCATTATACAAAATTGTCTTTATATGGCAGGTTCGATTAGGAACTTGTCTTGGATTAGGATACCACGGGCCGCTAATCAAAGTGCGGACTGGTTAGCTAAGCAAGTTTTAGGGGGGATGTGTCCATCCGATTGGGTTTTTCAACCCCCACCTCCTCTCTTATACTTTTTGCAGCGAGATTGTAATTATAATCGGGATCGTGTTAATCCCCAATTTTCAGAGTAATATACTGGATGTATTTGGGCAAAAAATAAAATCCACGTAAATATTGGATTTGGAAAATTATATATGAAGATTATTGATTACTTTGTAAACCCTAACCCATTATTCAATTATCACATTTTTACGATGTACGGCAAAATACAATCACAAAAACACTTTCAACTATTCCCTTTTAAAAAAGTGGAAGGAGCAGTTATTTCGGAAAATTTCGCGGCGATTTAAAAAAAATAAACAACTCATATATATATATATATATATATATTCAAGGAGGGCCAACACGAATATCAAATTATGCAAGAATAGATGGATATATGGTTTTTTTATTATCGATGTTATATACCTTCGAGCATGACATAGATCACATATTGCTAGGGGTGATAAAAAAAGACTTTAGGACCGAATTCCCGACAAGACCGGTCCCCGACCGGCCCGACTAGGATCGAGACCGAGCGGGCGAGTTTTTTTCTTCAAGGTCGGGCTTTTTTCCCGAAAGCCCGGTTTGGACCAGCCCAGCCCGAAGTCTGTGCAAAACCAGAAACCCTAAAAAATTTAGGGTTAAATTAGGTGAGGCGCCTCGTTGCCTCAGTCACTCATTTCATTTTCACGTTCCTTGCTTCCTTCCGCAGCTCTTCAGCTCTTCGCCTCTTCCACAGCTTCTTCACTTCGGTTCGTCCAATCCAGCTCCTTCCACTTCGGTTCGTCGGCTCGTCTCCACTTCAGTGTCCAGCTCCTTCCATCCTCGGTGTCCAGCTCTAGCTCGTTCCATCGTCGGTTCGTCGGTCGTCTCCACTTCGGTGTCCAGCTCCAGCTCCTTCCATCCACTCGAAGGTAATCGATTTTGAATGTTGTTCGAATGTTGTTCTTAATGCTGTTCGAATGTTGTTTAGCAGGGCATTCTTAATGCTGTTCGAATGTTGTTCTTAATGCTGTTCGAATGTTGTTTAACAGGGGCATTCTTAATGCTGTTCGAATGTTGTTCTTAATGCTATCGAATGTTGTATATGTGTAGGACTGATTTACTGATTTTAGGATTTAGGTGTAAGATAGTAGATGCATTTACAATGATTTATTGATTAGAAGTTTAGAACTGATTTACTGATTTATGCCTTTATGGAATTGATTTATAGAAGTCTACCACTTGCAAGTGCTGCAAGTATCTGCTGTCGAGTTTGACAGAAGCGGGGACTACCTTGCTACTGGAGATTGTGGGGGTCGAGTTGTTTTATTTGAAAGAACTGACACTAAGACTGTGAGTGGCATTACTATGTTCTAAACAAGGGCAGTTCTTTTATATCGATTTGCTTTGCTGTAATTATGTTATTTGCTGAGATTTACTTGTATCATATGAATTATTAATTCTCAGTATGGTGGCCATAGAAGAGATTGAGAAAAAACTGATTACTCAGTTTCTAAACGTCCTGAATTCCGTTATAAAACAGAATTCCAAAGCCATGAACCAGAGGTACTACCCTGTCGTTTTCATCGTTATTGCTTTTCCTCTGTTGTAATGACTTTATATCCCTGAGTGGACCTTCACATCATTTTAGTTTGTCAAAAATGTAGTTTGATTACTTGAAGAGCTTGGAAATCGAGGAGAAAATCAACAAACTTAGGTGGTGCCAGAGTATTGGCAAAAAAAGAGAGGTGGTGCCAGAGTGTAAATGGGGCCCTATTTGTTGTCTCTACTAATGACAAGACCATCAAATTATCGAAGGTATGAATGTTTTCTTTTGATTTATGTACGTTGATGCCCTTTTTGATTGGCAAAAGCTAATCTATGTCTCTGTCAAGTCTCCCTTGCCTGTTTCAGTTTTTTGAAACTTGATGTCTGAGTGTTTGGAGTGGATTTATTGTCCAGTCATGAGTTGACGTTCTTAACTTATTTTCTATGAATTCTATATGAACGTCAGAGAAAATTGCCTAAGATGGTGGGGAAAAAATTGGTAAGCCAAATCTTAGATGAGAAGCAAATGTTGCCATGTAAGCCAAATCTTAGATGAGAACTTAGAATATGGTTCCATACAATTTGATGATTCAGTTAATTGTTGTTATACTCCACAATCTGCATTAAAAGAAACTGATTAAATGGGTCTTTAAAAATTATGTGGTTAAGTCAAATACTGTGCAATCATGCAAACGATCTGCTGGATCAGTTGATCATTTATTCATTCATTGGTTTGGACATGATCTTGAAAGATCATTGTGTTGTGCTATTTGCATATGCATTTTATGAAGAAGAATCAGGTACTTATCTTAATATTTGTATTGTACTCAAATCATCAATTAGTTCAATTGTATTGTACTAGTCAATTGTATATTTGTATTATACCATTCTTTATAATTGCAGAATCTGCTGAGGTGACATTGGAGTTGGCACATACCTTTCCGTTGTCTAATTTGGATTATGATGACTAGGGAAACATGGTTATGGGCTATGGCTTACGCGAATTTTGATTCCATTAATGTATCTTGATCATTGTATGGTATTGTTGTAACTTTTATGTAATGTTGGGAGAAAATGAACTTTGTTTATAACTTTGTATGTTTGTTACTTGGTTGATTTGTATTTTGTAATTTGTATGTTTGTATTTTGGAGTTTGGACAAATTCAGTTTTTTTTTTGGCAGATTCGGTCCAGGACCGAGACCGGCCCGAGTCAAGGAAGACCGACTCGGCCAGGCTTTTTTGGCCGAGGTCGGTCTCGGTCCTCCAGAAGGCAAGACCAAATTTTCGGTCTCGGTCTCGGTCTTGCCTTCAGGACCGGACCGGCCCGCCCATGATCAGCCCTACATATTGCGGGGTTGTACGCATACTAAAGAGATGTGAAATTCAGTCACTGGGCCGCCAAATCTAGGGCAATCGTTCCACTACCCTTTGAATGAGTGGATCAAGTATGGGTGTCAAGAAGCATGAGTAAATAATCAAGGAGTCGAGTGGAAGTTCTTTTTCCCATATGCTCTATGGAACATTTGGAAAAATAGGAACTCTCTTATTTTTAATGATAAACCTGTTTTTTCTTCTCTTTATAATTTATCTTTATCTCAGGCAAAATTTCACCAAAATGTTTATCTTGAGACTAACATTGCTAATGAGTTTATTTCCATTGATATTAGTTGGGTTCCTCCAAAAAAAGATTGGTTTTAAATTAACACAGAAGGAGCTGCTAAGGGAAATCAAGGATTTGCAGGAGCCGGTGGGGTCATCCGAGACTACAGGGGTCAATGGGTTGCAGGATTCTCAAGGAATTTGGGTTGCTCAAACATTCTCACTGCGGAATGTTGTGTCATCCGAGACGGGCTGCTTTTGGCAAAGACACTCGGATTAAAATCTATTCATTTTGAAACAGACTCCCTCTCAGCCCATAAGGTAATCTCTGACGAAAATATGTCAAATAAAAAACTAATGTCGATCATTGCGAATTGCAGGAAGCTATTGATGCAGTTCGAAAGAATGAAGTTCAGACATATTTTTCGAGAAGCAAATGCGGTAGCGGATACCATGGCGGGTATGACGCTCAAACATCGACATGTGCTTGAAATCCATAGCTCACCTCCGAAGAAAACTATTACCGCGCTCTGAAAAGACGCTATTGGTTATTATGTTTCACGAATTGTTAAAGCTAGCTAGTTTGGGTTATGTAATTTGAACTTGGGTGATTAGTTGTCACCTATAGCGGTTATTTAATCCATAATTATAAAAAACAATGTGTGTGTGGCACCAACCAAGACCCTTTCATTGGTCGTGCTTCTAGGAAAGAAGAATCATGCTCTACAACATTGTAAACATTCATTTTAGTTGGAGATACGAATTTACCCCTAATAATAATAATAATAATAATAATAATTTATTATTATAATATTATTATAATATAGCTAAAGGGTTTGTTAGTTTCAGTTTCGTGGTGTCACCTGGCAGCTGCATGCTTGGCAGCGGCAATAGAACCAAAAACATTGATATCAAACACTCTCTTATAATCCTCGTACTCAACCCCTCAGATTCTAGTACCCGACCTCCCCTAAATCCCTGCGTTACTGAACAATATGTCTAGCTTGCCGTAATTCTCTACCGTCGTGTTCACGACATTCTCGACATCAGTGTTAGGCATTTTAGTGTAATTGGATTGATTAGTTGACCAATAAGACCATATTATCTCATTAAACAAGTTAGGAGGGTGTGGAATGCACGCTTGTTTAATTATATTATGATTCACTGTATCGGAGATTCATCAGTTGCTTAGGGACGAGCAATGAGGGTCAAAGGGGGCAGCGCCCCTGGCGGGGTCGGGGTTGGGCCCCTGGCTGAGGTCGAGCTGCCAGGTCAGTATACAAATGCAAGTCTAGACACTTCGGTGTCAGGCACATCATGATTCGTGAGCTCATCATGCATGGTGTCATATAAGTGGAGTTTATAAAACTTCAACATAATTTAGCCGATCATTTAACCAAATGGTTAATTAAGAAGAGATCCTGTGCACAAATCGGTTGTGGGGATAGGATTAAAGTCCATTTGAAACCTCTCATGTTAAGATACTCAATTCCCACCTAATATAACATTAGGTGTTGAATTCAATGTGGAAAGCTTAACATCTAGAGATTGGAAGACATTGGTTATATCATCCCAAGATATGCGTTCAGATGCATGTGCAAGAGTAAAAGAACTACCTATGTAAGCATGAAGTTTAGCCGCTTCAAGAAGCTAGGACTTTTCTTTGATATGTTTATGAAGGATTAGAACACAAGGCTAGTAAAAGATAGTGTCAAGAAACAACATTTGAGAATGTTAATTTATGTGTATATTATCTTCATGTATTCACAATGAATAGCAAATGTTCAATCCATAGTGACACCTTGATATTCGAATATTTGAAATGTGTAATACACTAAGATGAAATTCAATCGTCATGATATTTCATTTATGCATAAGTTTGTTGTGTTGTTTGTTGTGATTTTGTTTTAGTTAATCAAGGATTACACTAAAATGGGGGAAGATTGTTAGATATTTTAGTGTAATTAGATTGACTAGTTGACCAATAGGATCATAGTATTTCATTAAACAAGTCAGGAGGGTGCGGAGTGCACGCTTATTTAATTATATTATGATTCACTGTATCAGAGATTCATCAGTTGCTTAGGGACGAGCAATGAGGTCAAAGGGAGCAACACCCCTTTGCAGGGGTCCGTGGGCAGCGCCCCTGGGACACAGCCTAGGGGCGAGGGCCCCTGACTGGGGTCATTTTTGATAAAGTTACTATTCTAAAAATTCATTGTAAATTTGAATTTTTGGAATTGATTACTTAACATTTTAACCGAAAAATTCCCGATTTTTGGACACTTGCTTTGGAGCCAAGTTTAGACTGAAATGTTGCAATGACTTCAGCTTCAAGTCATCATCCCAAGGTGTCCCTTTGCTTTGGAGCCAAATTTTGAATTGAATGGACATGGTTTAGGCCGAAAGGTTCTATGGGTTCCCAAAGGATATAGTGTCTCTACTAAAGGGCGTGGTGTCTCTTCCAAAGGGTGTGACACACACTATTATAAATTGGTCATAGGGGAGATCCGAAAATTTCATCTCAAACACTCACATTCCTTCTCAAGTTCTAGTTCAGAATTATGATTTTATCTGATTGAAAGTTTGGGTGTCACCAAATTGTTTCAATCTGAAAGTGTCATCACGACTTCAGATCAATTCAAGAAACCCCATCAAAAGTTATACAATCGGTTTCCTTAGAAACATCACAATGGACATACGATACAAGATCTTCCACTACGGGAGGAAGGGTCATTACCGACTAAAAAATGTATTTTTAACGGCTGGAATATTCAGCCGTTAATTTATCACGACTCAACTTCAATTGAACTGTAATACAATGTGTCAGGACAATTATCACGGCTCAATATAAAATGAGTCGTGATAATTCCCGGCCAAAAAGCAAAAGTGCCGCCAAAATAATTATGGCGGCGCTTTTGGGTTGAGCCGTGATAAATAATTTTATTTTTTATTTTGGACGGCTCATTTTGGTTGAGCCGTCCAAAATATGTGTTTTTTAAAAAAAAAAATAATGAATTGCATCTTCTTCTTCCCGGTAATGACCATTCCGAATCGGCACAGACCAAGAATCGGCAGACCATTCCTCCGAGTTCGCACAGACCAAGAATCGGCACAGACCATTCCTCTGAGTTCGCACTGACCAAGAATCGGCAGAGCCGCCGAAGTAAGACGCAGAATCTTTTCCTCGTAAGTGAACATCCGTCCCCCACGTGGCGAACATGGTGGCGGTGAGGACCATCATTGCTGCGAGGAAAACGGACACTACCGCGGAGAGCTTAGCCTTTCCCGGTCGGTTTGCCCCGAGCTCATTCCTGACTCGTGCGGACACGACGAACCTGAGCGATGACAGGAAAACGTACAGCAACGAGGTTGTCTGAATCAGAATCCCCATGGAGGCAACCGTGAACTTGGGATGGATCAGCAGACCGCAGATGACGATCATGATCTCGTACCACCACCATTCGAGGTAGACGAAGACGTAGCTCGGCGCGGCCAGACGTAGCAGCGGCTTCCAGCCAGTGAGTTATTCCCTCGTCGACGTCGTCCACGTCGGGAGATCCCCATACTGTCCGCAGTGAAAGTGGTCTTCCTTGCTTGACCAAATGAAAAAAAAATGTAGAAGAGTCTCCTTTTAGCAGCAATTGGGCATTGGGCAGTGGAGTGGGCAGACGTAGCAGCGGCTTCCAGCCGGTGAGGCATTCCCTCGTCGGCGTCGTCCACGTCGGGAGATCCCCATGTTGTCCGCAGTGAAGGTGGTCTTCCTTGCTTGACCAAATGAAAAAAAAATGTAGAAGGGTCTCCTTTTAGCAGCAATTGGGCATTGGGCAGTGGAGTGGGCAGAATAATAACGTGGGAGGCATGGCCATTGGGCAGTGGAGTGGGCAGAATAATAACGTGGGAGACATGGACATTGGACATTGGGCAGTGGAGTGGCAGAATAAATAAATGGACAAAGTGGAGTGGGCAGAATAAAAAAAATTAAGTATTATCACGGTTCAAGTTCAATTTGAGCCGAATAAAAAAATAAATACGTATTATCACGACTCAACCCCATTTTGAGTCGTGATAAAGGTAACGGCTCAGTGTATTGAGCCGTTAAAATAACGTAATAACGACTCATTATCATTTGAACCGTGATATTGAGTTTAATTTCATTTATCACGGCTCAATACACATTGAGCCGTGATGTTTAACCGCTATTTTGCCCCTCCCCTGTAGTGTTCATTAGGTGATCTGATATCGTGGTAGATAGACCGACCAAGTTCGTCTTGAATGTCAGCTATAACCACTTTCGCACCGTGATTAAAAAAAATCGATTACGTAAAGTAGAATGTAACCAAAACTAATGCATAATCATGTTTGTTCTGTCTAACTTTTGGTCTCTGCCGCGTTGCTAAGACAAACAAACCTTGACACTACTAATTTGTAAAGAACCAATCTTACTGTTAGCTCTTGGAAAACAACTTCCCCATAACCATTAAAAGAGAAGGATTTGTAGTGCTATAACCTCCATCTATTACAAAATTGGTTCCGCTAACATACTTCGACTCATCGCTCGCAAAGTACAACGCCGCGTTTGCTATATCCTCAGCCTTAAGAACGACACCTTTCAAATTGGCTGCCTCGCAAAACAGTTCCTCTACCTTGTCATTGTCGAGCCCTCCTAAGCCCTTCCACAACATTTGAGTGGCGACGCCATAGGGAGATAGACAGTTAACCCTGATCCCATGCTTCCCCAGCTCGACGCCTAGATTCTTGGTTAACCCAACGACTGCGTTCTTTGATGCAAGGTAAGGGTGAGAAACAGCACCATAAGTCACAGAAGCAACACTTGAAGTGAACAAGATGCTCCCTGTCCTTGCTGGGATCATGACCCTAAATAAACGCAAGCAACAACGGGTTAAGACTGCTAAGATGACTTAAGAGTATACCGAATAGTTTTTACTCACAAGTTTGGACTTTAGAGATAGTTGATTAAGGCATACATCTTAAATCTCACCAAACACATTGACATCAACTCGACTCAGAATGCCTACCTGGCAGCATGTTTGGCAGTTGCAAGAGCGCCAAACACATTGACATCAAAGACATCCTTGTACTCCTCGTAGTCAATGGATGAGATTCCAGTGTCCATTTTCCGACCATAAAAGCCAGCATTGCTGAACAGTATATCTAGCTTACCGTAACTTCGTACTGTCATGTTCACAGCATTCTCGACATCGGCTTCCTTAGAAACATCACAATGGACATACGATACAACATCTTCATTAGCTGATCCGATATCGTGGCAGACAGATCGACCAAGTTCATCTTGAATGTCAGCTATGACAACCTTTGCGCCGTGCTTCACAAACAACCTCGCGGCACTCTCTCCAATACCGCTTGCTGCGCCAGTAATCATGGCAACTTTACCCTCTAACCTGCACACATCAAACACATATAATCAATGTATATATATATTACTTAATTTGTTATCGATTTTATATATAACTTTGAGAAATGGGTGGTAGCAGACAAGACCCTTTCGTTTCTTTCTCTTGACTTCTAGGTAAGAAGAGTGATGCTCTACAATTAGGGAAAGTAGAGGGAAGACAATACCCTCATTAATCGTTTATAAACACGATTAATTAATCGTGTCGAATCGTATGTATACATATGACACGTTGAAGTATATTAATAAAATATCGATAACAGACGCATGAACACCTATCTCTTTTCGTGTTTGAATCTTTAATTTCTTGTATATCCTAGGGCATATTGGAGTCATAAGCTTTTGATATGTTCTTTTTGTGTATGTCCTTGTTTGCTGCTGTTGTTGTGCTGAAAGTTTTGCTTGAATCAGATATGATAAACAATCCATACCATTTTGCATGTTGAACATGTATGCATTTCTAATTTTGCATACCTACTGACCTTTGGCATGATACATTATCGAGTATCTGAATTTTCATGCCTTCATTAAGTTTCTTATTTGAAATTGCTCATTTTGATATGAATTACTTATTTCTGGTTTGAAATTGATATTTTGATGTGAATTGCTTGTTCCTGATTCAATAGTTCATGTTTGAAATTTATATTTCAATAATGATGTTGCATTGCTTGTTGATGTTGCATTTTTTGTGTTAATATACTTTTTTAAGTATCGAATGACTTCACTCGCACATGTAGACTTATTAGACAATTGGTTAAGAGTTAAAATGTACGTTTTAAATGTACATGTTATCAGAGCCTTAAATTGTTTAACATTCATCACAATCCTCGAACTTACACGAGGGAGAGCAAAAGCATGTGATTTTTAATTTCATTACAAACAACCACATTCATCAATCACTAGAGCAAACGAAAAGCTTAGAATGTTGGATTTAGACTTCGAGTCATATATAAAAAATCTAGAGTCACCTTTCCATAAGATCCTCTACATTCCATTTTGGAATTTCATTACAAACTGCCACATCCATCAATTATTGAAGCAACAAAAAAATGTTAAGGATTTTGGATTTTGACTCAATAATATTTTCTCTATTATGTGGTTAGTTCACATGGCCGACAGTTGTCATCCATATCTTAACACTTTTCTCTAATATATTAATTTTTGCATAGCATCAGTTGTCATCCATATCTTAACACTTTTCTCTAATATATTGATTTTTGCATAGCGAGTTTGCAGGTTCAAAATCACCATATATAAATAAAACACTTCCCTTAAAAATCGAGGTCGAGTACTAAGCCCTAGTGTAAATTGATGTTTACGAACATAAGTTTAAGAGAATGTTAAGATACATTAAGATTTTACTGAATGCTTTCACTTATAAGTTTAGGTTTATAAAATAATTTGTTAGTACACGTCTTAAATCTCTAAGTTAGTTTGTTGTTGATACTCATTTTTATGTGAATTGCTTGTTGATTGTTGCATTAGTTGTTGCTGAAGTTCATTTTGATTTGAGTTGCTTGTTGATGAGGTTACATTCTATACTGTTTTTTTCAAAAAACATTAAGTCTAATTAAAAAAATATTTAGAAAAGTGAGTAGAAAAGTAGGTATCCGTGGACTCGTGGGATGCGAAAGATAGATAGAGTGAGTATATATAATAATTGTGAGTCTAAGGACGTAAAGCGGATGACTACAAGGTCGACGTTTCAACATCGACGATAAGGTTTGTACTAATCTTCTTTTATTTATCTACTATTCGTCTTCCATATCTGTTAATGGTACATAGATTATTAGGTTTTGTAATATTTTCACACATAGATTCATAGATCGATCGGTTGCTGCTGCCCTTAGATTCTTAGGTCTGTAATATTTTCGCACGTAAATTTTCACACATAGATTCATAGGTTCTATTGTACATAGATTCATAGATTAATAGTTCGGTTGCTGCACATAGATTCATAGATCATACATATTTTTTAGTTTTGTTTTGCTTATGATTTGGTTTTGCCCTTTTTTTATTTCCCCTTTTTAATATAACCTGAAAATTATAAATATGATTAACTGATAGGTGAGAATTTATCTAAAAGTTTGGTAAGGTTTGTAAATTCAATTTAACATGGATTATAAATCTGTTGGTAGTATGTTCTATTGATCCATCTACTATTGTTTTGTGTCATATGAACTCAAGGTTAGTACATTTTAAGTAAGTTTTCTTGTTAAGTGACATGTTTTACATCACAATGTTCCAAATTTATTTCACTTGATCTCTTATGAAAATGTATTTGTAGGAATACTTCAATTGTGGATTTTGACATGAAGTGGATGAAAGATCAAACAAAAGTGATTTCGTGAAGATTTTGGTTCTTTTTGTGATGATATATGCTCTCATTTGATAGCCTTTTGGATATATTTTAGATTTACATGACACGTATGTGTTATCGTATGGATCAATACATTTATCACGTGACACATTAAGTATATTATGTTATGTTCCTCCTTAAAAACACGACATGCAATTTTCTGTAAATATTCATATCGTGTTAAGTTAGTCAATTATATGTTCACGTGCGTAATTTATAATAAATATAAAAATAACGAATTGTTCATAGTAAGAATCATTGATTCAAATATCAGATTTCACGAAATTTTAATGTAGAATTGACAAACTCTGAAAATTAAATATTTAAATAAAGTTTTGAAAGATTAACGAAACTTGTTTATAAAAATAGACTTTTAAATCTAATTTTATCGTGTTATCGTGTGTATCGTGTTCTGATATTCAAACACGAACACAACTTAAAAATACTTTCACATTATCGTTATCGTATTATCGTTCTGTCATATACTTTCATTAATACAATTTTTCCGCACATGTTTATATATGTTATTAATTTATTATGTTGCGTAAAAAATCATGAACATAATGAATCCTAAACATTTTCTCTGTAAGAAGTAACAAAAACTCTATTTACCTCTGCATTTTATGAGTTTATTTTCTTTTGAGTAAGTCATCACCACTTACTTTTCACAACCTCCACCAATTTAAACTTAATTTTCATTCACTTTTAGGGTTTAGTGCAAGTTTTGACATAATAAAAAAAAACGTCCAAACTTGCAACAATTTCACAAATTAACAGTTTTTCCAACATCATAAACATAGTTTTCACAAGCAGAAAGGTATACATATCCAGATAGTTTTCGAAACATTACCTTTTGCTAAACATAGTTTTTACGAGAAGAAAGGTATAAATTCATATAGTTTTGAGGGCGTTACCTTTTTCCAATGGGTGCTAATAAGGAAGATCCCTTCATCTTTTATCTGTGCTTTTCTGACAATGGATGTTGCTGCAGGTCTGCAATATTAGATCTACTAGAAATAGGAGATGATAATTTTAGAAAGAGAAAGGCTAATTCACAGATAATTTAAAATATATACTACGTGCGAGCAAAATAATGGTGTAGGACTAGTAGGTAGTTGTCTTTCTTTGACTTAGTTAATAATTAACAATTCCAGGCTCACTTACTATAATTTATCATTATATAAAGGGTTAATATGCATATTGCCCCCTAAAGTTTGGTCGAAATTTAAAAATTTCCCTTAAAATTTAAAATTTTAGTCCTAATGTTTGGACGATTTCAAAAATTCTCCATTTTCGTCCTAAGTCCGTTTATTTGAGACGGTAAACAGACATGTGCCTAGCACGTGACTTGACTTAAATTTAAAAGACAAAATTACCCTCTAGTAACAGACATGTGCCCAGCCATGTGCCCAGCCACTAGTAACTCCATGATGTAGTCATCCTCCAGAAGGCCGATAAGATCTAATTCGTGGCAGATTTTATTTTTAACATCACGCATCAAAGGACCAATCTCCGAACTAGCATAGGGATTCTTAGTCATTGAACCCCTGATGAACTCCTCTTGAGTATGTGCCTTGTTTAAAACCAATAGATAGACAGACTCTGGTTTTGATGGGCAGATCAAATTGCAGAGCTGCTCCAGTATGAACTCTCGACAATCAAGAGAATGCCTTCGGCAGGCTCCATGGCTTCCACGGAGAAAGCACGCCTTGCTGTTTCGAGAAGCAATCCAAGAGCTCCTAACTTGAGTAAAGCTCGCCGGTTCTCTTTTATCTTGCAGCAATGCATAAGGAGGTTGAGAACTGCTACCAACTGCTCATGGTTGGATTTGAAATCGTCCCGCAGCCTCTGAAAATAGTAAACCAAATCCCTCTGTTTTCCTATCTGAATCCAAAACATATCCATGCTAATCATCTAGCTGGAAACCGATAAAGCAATGACGAACAAATGGAACTTGTGCTTCGCCTTACCTCTGCTTGGAAATATCTCAACTTATCAGGCCACAACCAACCAACTAAAGGCCTTCCGATCAATTTGGACAAGAAGTAGCAGGAATATGCACCTGCTGCAGAATCCAGTGACTACGAAGATTACAGGTATTTATTGAATGCAGTAAAGGCATTTGAAGATATGGTATGAACTTTTTGAGCACTTTCATTCCCTCCCAAGCTTTCATTCGGATTATCTGCCATTTCTATTTTGGTAAAAGAGAATCTTTAAAGCAACCCTAAATCCATTTTAGCATCATTCAAGCTTCTTCGGTTTCAACAATTGAGCAAGCGGAGATCTCCAATTGAGCAAGCGGAGATCTCCAATTGAGCAAGCAGAGATCTCCAATTGTGTGTGGCAACTTGATTTTTCCGTACTCTGATGGCGACATTGTCGAGTAAATAGAGAGGAATCCCGCAGACAACACCAGAAACGAAAGTAGCGAATTCCCATCGTGACAGAGGAAATCTGTTTAACTTAAATTTCTTAGTGGAAGGCTAATCATCCTTCTTGGCATTCTCTTCGTCCTTCATCAGTCGGCTAATCATCGCCGGCGACGCTGGTGCGACAGTTGAGTTGCAGAGCTAGCGGAAGATGAAGAGAAGAAGACTGCTGGTGTCCTGATCCTAAGGACATTTTGGTCCATAAAATTTAAGTCAAGTCACGTGCTAGGCACATGTCTGTTTACCGTCTCAAATAAACGGACTTAAGACGGAAATGAGTGATTTTTGAAATCGTCCAAACATTAGGACTAATATTTCAAATTTTAAACTTTAAGGGGGATTCTTAAATTTCGACCAAACTTTAGGGGGCACTTTGACTATTAACTCTATTTTATAATAAATAATATTATTAATATGTAATACGTACAAAATTAATTCATATTAATTTATTATATATAGAGTGATATTAACATAATTTATTGTTTTAATTTAAATTAGTTTACCTAAATGACATGTCTGTTGATAGATAATTTTCATTTAAATATTTATTCTTTGACATCTCCGCAATTCACACCATAGAAGTTAAGAAAGTCATTGTTTATCCTTTTCATCTCCTTGGACGGCGTCGTATAATCAAAGTAAATATGACAAATTGGTTAGTGGCGATTATACTATACAATTTGATCATGACTATACAATATACATAATTAATTACCAAGTTGGCAGGTGAATTTTAATCTATTGGAGAAATTAATAAATTGGTATTTCATTTTTCATCCATTTATATTAAAAACTTGTAAAATTTTAATATTTTTGCGAACTGAAACAAGATGTTTTGAAACACCTACCTTTTATATTGTTAGAAAATTAAATTATATATTAGTTTTTTTTTTAATTTCTAGATTAGTTAAACACTTAAAATACTCTCCACTAACTAATCATCTATAATTTGACTACTCATTTACCCAAAAAAAACTCATAAAATTTTAATATTTGATTTTTTATTATTTTAATATTATTTTAATAAGTTTTATATGTGAACATATAAATAACTAATTTAACACATCACCGGACACATAGTCCTAACAGGACGAGCTCTCCTTAACTTTTGAATTTGTGTCAATTTAGTCATAAAAAATATATTTATTTTCAATTTAGCCATTTAAATTCTTACATTTGCCCCCTCTAATTTTTTTGCTTTAACTATTTGCACTTAGACTAATTATTGTCACCACTAAACTAAATTACTGGCTTCGTCCATGCACATCACGATAATAAAAAATGAACACGCATGCATATTTACATGTTGTATACATACTAAGGAACATAACATAATAAATTTATCGTGTGTGTTCGTATTTAAGAAGACTTACATTATAAATATATTTTTATGTACAATAATAACACTTAGTAATTTGCAACTTAGGGTTAATAGTCAAAGTGCCCCCTAAAGTTTGGTCGAAATTTAAGAATCTCCCTTAAAGTTTAAAATTTGAAATATTAGTCATAATGTTTGGACGATTTCAAAAATCGCCCATTTCCGTCTTAAGTCCGTTTATTTGAGACGGTAAACGAACATATGCCTAGCACGTGACTTGACTTAAATTTTATGGACCAAAATGTCCTTAGGATCAGGACACCAGCAGTCTTCCTCTCTTCACCTTCCGCTAGCTCTGCAACTCGACTGTCGCACCAGCGTCGCCGACGATGATTAGCCGACTGATGAAGGACGAAGAGAATGCCAAGAAGGATGATTAGCCTTCCGCTAAGAAATTTAAGTTAGACAGATTTCCTCTGTCACGATGGGAATTCGCTACTTTCGTTGCAGTGTTTCTGGTGTTGTCTGCGGGATTGCTCTCTATTTACTCGACAATGCCGCCATCAGAGTACGGAAAAATCAAGTTGCCACGCACAATTGGAGATCTCCGCTTGCTCAATTGTTGAAACCGAAGAAGCTTGAATGATGCTAAAATGGATTTAGGGTTGCTTTAAAGATTCTCTTTTACCAAAATAGAAATGGCAGATAATCCGAATGAAAACTTGGGAGGGAATGAAAGTGCTCAAAAAGTTCATACCATATCTTCAAATGCCTTTACTGCATTCAATAAATACCCGTAATCTTCGTAGTCACTGGATTCTGCAGCAGGTGCATCTTCCTGCTACTTCTTGTCCAAATTGATCGGAAGGCCTTTGGTTGGTTGGTTGTGGCCTGATAAGTTGAGATATTTCCAAGCAGAGGTAAGGCGAAGCACAAGTTCCATTTGTTCGTCATTGCTTTATCGGTTTCCAGCTAGATGATTAGCATGGATATGTTTTGGATTCATATAGGAAAACGGAGGGATTTGGTTTACTATTTTGAGAGGCTGCGGGACCTCCTTATGCATTGCTGCAAGATAAAAGACAACCGACGAGCTTTACTCAAGTTAGGAGCTCTTGGATTGCTTCTCGAAACAGCAAGGCGTGCTTTCTCTGTGGAAGCCATGGAGCCTGTCGAAGGCATTCTCTTGATTGTCGAGAGTTCATACTGGAGCAGCTCTGCAATTTGATCTGCCCATCAAAACCAGTGGCTGTCTATCTATTGGTTTTAAACAAGGCACATACTCAAGAGGAGTTCATCAGGGGTTCAATGACTAAGAATCCCTATGCTAGTTCGGAGATTGGTCATTTGATGCGTGATGTTAAAAATAAAATCTGCCACGAATTAGATCTTATCAGCCTTCTGGAGGATGACTACAACATGGAGTTACTAGTGGCTGGGCACATGTCTGTTACTAGAGGGCAATTTTGTCTTTTAAATTTAAGTCAAGTCACGTGCTAGACACATGTCTGTTTACCGTCTCAAATAAACGGACTTAGGACGGAAATGAGGAATTTTTGAAATCGTCAAAATATTAGGACTAAAATTTCAAATTTTAAACTTTAAAGAGAATTCTTAAATTTCGACAAAACTTTAGGGAGCACTATGCCTATTAATCCTTATATAAAATATCTTTTTCAAAAAGTATGTAAGTTAGAAAAAAAAATAGAAAAATGTTAATAATTTAGACAAGTAGCGTCTATTAATTTTTTCGCCTGGTAGCGCAAATAGGTAGCGAAAAATAATAAACAGTGAAATGCTCCTAATTTAATATATTTTTATTTGATTTTTTTCCTGTCAAACATGTCTGTGTTGGATTAATGACGTCGATTTCCCGTTAACATGACAGCGTTTAGCCAACCTCCTTGGAGTTATCATTGTTAACATATGTGGGAGAATCTGAAAAATCTACTATATTTTCTTATTCTCATTATGTAGAAATACAAAAGTATATATTGTACAATACAATAGCTAAAATAGGTAAGTGTATACACTATGATTTGATTTCTAATACAACTTTTCCTTTTCTAATTGATTTCTTTTTCTAACACTCTCACTCAAGTTGAGTAGTGAAATCGTCAATATTCAACTTGCACAAAACATCTGTGAAGATTCTTCAATTTACTGCATTGGTTAGAATATCTGTCAGTTGGTCTTCTCAGCGGACAAACGGAAGAGTGATGACCTCATTCTTTAACTTCTGCTTGATAATTGACGATCAACCTCAATGTGTTTCGTATGGTCATGTTGTACTAAATTTTCTGAAATACTGATGGTCGCCCGATTATCACACATTAACTTGCACACTCCGTTTACGATGAACGCAATTTCTCCTAGTAA
Organism: Chamaenerion angustifolium; assembly: GCA_946814005.1. Taxonomy (NCBI): domain Eukaryota; kingdom Viridiplantae; phylum Streptophyta; class Magnoliopsida; order Myrtales; family Onagraceae; genus Chamaenerion; species Chamaenerion angustifolium. The sequence continues at coordinate 3,513,624 of OX328281.1, forward strand.
TTTTCGCAACCATAGTAGTTTTGTGAAACCTCAAGCTATTCCTCTGAATTCTGCATCGGCACTCGAGAATGCTACAACTTTCTGCTTCTTACTCTTCCACATGACTAAATTTCTTCCAACTAGAGCGAAATATCATGAAGTCGATCTTCTGTCCATTGGACTTCCGGCCCAATCAACATCAGTGTATGCTTCTATCTCTAGCTGGTCATTCTTTCGAAATAGGACTCCACTGCCTAGCGACTTCATTAAATATCGAAGACTCTCAAGGCAGCTTCCATGTGATCTACCTGCATGCATAAACTAACTTAAAACTCCCACTGCATATGAAACGCCCAGTCACGTGAGAGAGATAAAAATCTCCCACCATATCTGTAAACACCTGATTTTGGCTCGGAGTCAAAATATCGTACGCAAGGAATCGAACCAAGAGAAATCGATATAAAAATAAATAAATTATTAAATTAAAAAATATCATAAAAAATCACAAAATATCTACAAATATTTTGTGTATAAATAAGAGAGGATTGAAGAAGGAAGGAAGGGAGAAAAATGAAAGAATAGTGAAAGAATTGAAGAAGAGACGAGTGATTGAAAAACAAATGTGAAAAAAAAAATATCGGTAATTATCGGTCTCGGTTTTTCGGACGGTGTTTAAGTTCCGAACGATTTAGGTATATTTCTCTCGCATTTAATATTGTATTTCTATTTCCTAATGTTATTATTCATGTTATTAAATAAAAAAAAATTATATTCATATATTGTATATATTTATGGATAATATACTTGTTAATATATATATATATATATATATATGTGATATTATATCTATATGTATAATATATATTTATATTATGTTTATGTAATACCATATATATCTATATGTATAATATATATGTATATGTATAATATATATATATATATATATATTATGTATATGTATGTATGAAAAATAAAATTTTAAAAAAATGACTTAGGTCTTTCCCAAACTTTTATGAAGGTTACAACTCGATCCTTGGACTCTCGGGTCATTTCTGGGACGTTATCGAGTGTTATAAACCAAACCAGAAAAGTTTTGGGTCATTTGTGCAATTTTTGATTTTTTTTTTTATTCAGCTCGTTTTAAAACAAAAACATTTTGATTTCTAAACTTTTCTAGACATTCCATGATTTCTCAAAATGTTACAAATAAGTCTAGAATAATTTTCGGGTTATTTTTTGGAATTTTACCAAGTGTTACAAATAAATCTAGAAGAGTTTATGGTCAATTCTGTAACTTTTTTTAAAAAAAAAAATTTCAGTTCAGTTATAATATTTTAAAAATTTACATTTTGATTCCTAATTTTTTCTGGATATTCCATGCTTTCTCAAAATGTTACAAATAAGTCTAGAATAATTTTCGGGTTATTTTGGAGCTTTACCAAATGTTACGAATAAGTCCAGAATAGTTTAGGGTCATTTCTGCAATTTTCAAAAATATTTGTCCAATTCAGCTCAAATTTTAATAAATTGCATTTTGGTCTCTACATTTTTTTGGACATCCTATAACTTCCAAAATGGGACAAATTAGTCCAATGAGCTTAAAATCTTCAAAAATCATTCGTGCATGTTTTGACACGTTTAAAATGGCTCGAGAGTTAAACCATTTTTTTCGAGCACGATTAACTTTAGTTCTGTCTTGTTTATTTGAACTTAACTCATAAAAACCCTGCTCAACCGGACCCGTCGCTTGCCAAGACCCGACATTTTCAAACGAAAAAAAAAAAAAAAAAGAAGTCGGGTAAGTCGGATTTGACGTCCGACAATATGATGTTACCAAGTACGGTCTGCTGGTTCAACTCCCTCTACTATCTTCAACCCATGATTCATCATAATGGGTGTATCTGCACGTTTACAGTCAAGCAACCCAGTTTCTACTAACAAGTCCATGATATATTTTCTCTGAGAAATAAAGATAACTGTCTTAGAACGTATTACCTCGATCCCAAGATAGTACTTAAGCTCACCCAAATTCGTCATTACAAATTCTTGAAATAAATTCCTCGTGAGTTGTGCTATCTCTTCATGATCATCTCTTGTAATAATCATATTGTCTACATAGATGATCAAACACGTTACCCTCCCTCCTTGTTTCTTGAGAAATAAGGTATGGTATAAATTACTCTGCTTGTAACCATGTTTTTCCATAGTCACTGTAAATCTTCCAAACCATGCCCTCAGTGACTGTTTCAAACCAATAAAAACTTCTTCCTCTAAATCACTGTGTAAGAATGCGTCATTTACGTCGAACTGATGAAGTCGCCAATCCTTATTCGCTGCTACTAAGAACAAGACTCTAATAGTATCAATTTTAGCAACTGGAGAGAAGGTTTCTGAATAATCAATACCATACGTGTGTGTGTATAGCATTTAACTATCAATCTTGCCTTGTATCTTTCTATTGATCCGTCAGCCCAGTGCTTTATAATGAACACCCAACGACATCCAACTGCTCTTTTTCCGGGAGGTAAAGTACATTTTTCCCATGTCACGTTTTTTTTCCTATGCATCCAGTTCCACCTTCATAGCCTTGCGCCATTTTGGATCCACAAGAGCTGTTTCTATTGATCTGGGAACATCCTGATTGCATATGGTTACAGCAAAGGCACGTGCAGTCGGTATTAGGCTCCCCCTGGCTAGGTTGGCTACAGGGTACCGACTTCATTTTGGACTGTACTCTGGTTCATACCGGATTGGAGGAACGCCTCTGGTTTTTCTCAGTGGCAACACGTACTTCTCTTGGGGTGGTTCAACTATCTCCTGTATTTCTTCAACTTCTGGGCTCGTATCATCAAAATTATGTGTGGAGTATTGAATATAATAATGAGCCATAGTAAGACTATTAACCTCAGGGATATTCGTCGGGAGTGACGCGTCTGAATCACCAGAAACATGTACTATGAGAGTCGACGTCTTGGTGGTTCCACCTACTTGCTCTTTTGGGACTATTTCAGGCCTCAGTGGTTCGAGCCATACTGGGCTACTAAACCAATCCAAAGGTGGACTATTTAGAATCTCCCCTTGGACACCAGATTGGGTTGAGTAGTAGAACTCAGTTTCGAGGACATTGCAGTCCATCGTAGTGTACATACGGTGACTGCGAAGATTATAGCAGCGGTAGCCTTTTTTTATTAATCTCATATCCCACAAATACACACTTAATAGAACACGGATCAAAATTTGAGTGTTCTGTTATAGGAATATGAACAAAAACATAACATCCAAAAATACGAGTTTGAAGTGTCAAGGCTATTGGGACACTCATGTTTTTTGACAGAATTTGAAGAGGTGTTTGAAAATTCAATACCTTAGTGGGATGACGATTTTGTAGATATAATGAGATTGCAATTCCTTCAGGCCAAAACGGGGTAGGAACATGTGACTCAAGCATAATAGCTCTCGTCATCTCAAGAATATGACGATTTTTTCTTTCTGCTACTCTATTCTGTTGTGGAGTATGCGAGCAAGATGTCTGATGAATGATACATTTTCCCTGAAAGAACTGTTTAAGTGTTGAGTTTACACATTCACCTTCGTTATCGGAGCGGAGGACCTGGATCTGAGTATGGAATTGAGTTTGAACTAAGTTGTGAAACTCTACGAACTTAGACGGAACTTCTGATTTATGCTTAAGAAAATATACCCAAGTCATTCGAGAAAAATCATCAATAAAGCGTACAAAATATTTAAGCACATTGTTTAACATGCATACACCATTATTTGGGGCAAAACTCCAGACATCATAATGAATCAAGAAAAACGCAGACTTAGCTCTAGAATAAGACTATGAATAAGATTGCTTATGACTTTTGGCAAGTATACATGTCTCACAAGGAATAATTTTATTTGATAAAAATAACTCGGGAAATAAATTATGAAGGTACACGGCGGTTGGGTGTCCCAACCTTCAATGCTACAACCGCTGTTGTCAGACAACTGTTCCGTGAGCAAGCGATGTAGTTCCATGTTGAGCCACTTCATCCACATAGTACAATCATTGATGTTAAACACCACGTCCAATTACTTTCCCCAATTGAATATCCTGCAGTAGACAAAAGGATGAATATGTTAGTATCGTGCAGTCTAACTCTTTCGTCACGTGGCTAATAGAGAGCAATTTGCATGAAAGGCTGAGCACATAAAGACAATTTTGTAATTACAGAATCGGAGATACTGCGATAGTTCCTGCTCCATAGACCTGTGAGAGACCTCTATTTACATTTCGTATCATTTTCTTGTTTGGTACGGAATGGGCTATAAAGTCATTTTTATCAAATGTCATAGTATTCGTTGCACCACAATCAAATAACTACTGATAATCTTTAACACAATAGGATTTTCTAAGAAACTAACTGAGGGACTAATTTCACTATTTCCTGAATAATTGGCCTTGTGTTTCTAATTTTTGCTAACTTCACGGTCAGAAACACCTAAATCATAAATTACTGGTGGAAAAGGTAAATAATCAAGAGATTGATGGTTGTGTATAAATAGCCTCCAAACCCTATGCCTCCTTCAACCGAGACTTCCTTAGCAGATGCACCTTTCTCTTATTCTCCCAGGTAAGTTTCCTTTTGTCTTTTGGCTGAAACTTCCTCCTTCTTCCACTTTCTGTCATCAGAGACATCGGCTGCTGCGACCACGTTTATGGTCCCTATGGCATCTCTCTGTTGACTCCTCCATCCTTCTGGAAATCCAATCAACTGGAAGCACTCCTATTTACTGATGTATGATCGCGGCTGCTGAGATGATTTCCAACTCCCGATGTATGATCGCGGCTTGGTGGTGTGGCCAGGGGGGCCCATTTCCTGTTCCTTCGCTTGAGCAGACCTCGCAGTGAATATGGATCTGATTCCGGTGTTTGTTGCCTCAACCTCTCTTTTAGCTTCTCCCATCACCTGTCGTCGGTCCCTCTCCGACCGAAAAACAACATAAATTGTGTCAACTTCCGGTAATGGGTTCACTATAAATAAGTTTCGCTTTTCTTGATCAAACTCATCATTGACCGCATGTAAGAACTGGTACAATTTCGTATTTGCACGTTTGATATTTTAGATTGCTATGTCTTCTCGGTGTTTCATCAGATTTGGATCTCTTAACTCAATGTCCCTCCACACTCTCTGTAACTTGTTGTACATGGTCTCAAGAGAATTTGTCCTTGTTTGGTGTTGTTCGTTCAATAGATTAAGTCGAACAATTGAACGTCGTCCCTTCCCTTGCTATATGTTGCAGACAGACCTTTCCAGAATTCTTTTGCATTCAAGAACTCAGCATATTGGTGTACCATTTTTGGTTCCATGTTGTCGAGCATCCACGAACAGACGATTAAATCGTCTTGTTCCCATTGCGAGAAATTTGGATCGTTAATTCCAAGTGGTTATGGAACACCTATGACGTGGTGCGGATTTCTCTGTCCCCCGATTGTCATCCATCTGGACCACATGGAGTAATTGTTCTCGTTCAGTTTCACACTCAGACTCATAATTGGAACTTATACTTGTTTCTGTATGTTGTTGCTCGATTGTGGCAGGTTCGAGAGTAGTGCCGCCAATTGAGCCACCAACGTCATATCTGTTGCAGCGGGTTCACCGACATGGATGATACCTTATTTTGAATCTGCCATTACTGGTAGATGATGATACTGAGACAAATCGATCCCTAGTTGATTGAAAAACCATTCGTCGTTGATACCATGTTAACATATGTGGGAGAATCTGAAAAAACTGCTATAATTTTGTATTCTCATTATGTAGAGATACAAATGTATATATTGTACAATACAATAATTAAAATAGGTAAGTGTAAAATAAGTAAGTATATACATTGTGATTTGATTCATAATACAACTTTTTTTTTCTATTATGTTTTCCATACTAATAGGAAGTTTGTAAAAAAGTAGGCACTGTGTCAATTTTTTTTTAAGAAGTATACTGAAAAAATATTTAGCAAAATGTATATAAGTACTACTGGGGGTAGCATTTTTTACAACGTGCGCTACTGAAAAACGCTACTAGGACATTTTTTATAAAACGCTACTTGAGATAGCGTTTTTATGAAAAATGTCACTTACTGACGTTTTTTTTTTACATCACCCCTCCTAGTGGTTCTATAGACATGTTAAGGCTGTTAGTTGAATAAAAACCAATCTACTAGAGACACGTGTAATTTGTCCAAAAACAATTCAAAATCTTTTGACCGGTCAATGTTATTTGAGCGAGGTGGCTGTGTGCAATAGTTTGCCTCATATGCACCTGTCCTTCGAATATTATTCAATATCTAGAAAGTACCCTGACTAGAATCAACAATTCATTTCTAGTAGGATTTCATTCATTTGGACTTTTTATAAGTAAAACATGAACTATTTAAATTCAACAGAAAAGTTTCTAACTTACAAAACGAATGAATTGAACTATCGAGAACGCTTATTGTGTTACCAACGTTGATTCGGTACCATGACCAGTCCTATAGGCTGTAGGGTAAATTTCTAATTTCCAATATGGATGGTGCATTGAATAATCAAACATTCAGAGATGTAGTGATATTGTTTTTTTCTTCCAACCAAATATTTAAAAAGACTAGTTAAGTATGTATATGGTTTGACTTTGCTGTATTAATTAGTTAGCTAACGATTCCCTTTCCCTCACTGTGAAAGTCTCTGTTATACGACCACAACAGTCATATGTAGGACACACTATGTCTTGAAACAAATAAGGCAAAACCCATGTGGACGATATGTTTGAATAGACTCATTTATTTCATTCAACTTTTCCAAACAAAATTCGTAAGATATAAAACACTACTACTACTAAATAACATTGACCGGTCAAAAGTTTTAACAGTTTCAAAAGGCAAACAGTTGCACACAGCCCATAATGGCTCGGTCAAATAACATTGACCGGTCAAAAATCTTGAATTGTTTTTGGACAAACACGTGTCTCCAGTAGATTGACTTTTATTCAACTAACATGTCTTCTGGCGTGGAGATAGAACCACTAGGAGGGGTGACGTAAATAAAAACGTCGTTTTTTATAAAAACGCAACCTCAAGTAGCGTTTTTCATAAAACGCTACCTCTAATAGCGTTTTATGAAAAACGCTACTCAAAGTAGCGACGTTGTAAAAAACGTTACTCCCACTAGCGCTTATATATATTTTGCTAAATATTTTTTTTATGAAACTTACTTTTTCAAAAATTTTGGCACCAGTTCCAACTCTCATTTGTCTCTGCGTCTGCAATACCAAATGCCAAAGGATAGATGCCGTTGTTAGAATCATATGATACGGCTACGAGAACTTTTTCATTATATTTTCCATACAAATGCGTCGCATCAATACTTATAAGTGGTCGACAATGGACAAATCCTTCAATAGCTGGACCGAATGACCAAAACATCATACCAAATGTGGCTACTTGAGTTTCAACATTTACTCTTTTGGGCAAAAATCATAGACTGTCCTAAGGATGTATACGGACATGGCTGACAGTAGTCGCGGGAGGTTTACAAAGGCTTCTTCGTGTGTTCCGTATAAAGACTCCAACACTACTTGTTTGGAGTACCACGCCTTCGGATATCCAATTTTCGAACCAAACTCATTCTCCACCATCGACTGGATTACTTAAATTTTCAATCCAGTGTCAGCTAAAACGGAATTTCTTATTAAAGACGCTATCATCTTACAATCGATGTTTTGGTGTCGTCAATGAGGACTTCATTCGTGCATGTATGTGGATCATGCAATTTGAATATTCTCAACAATCCAGTATGCTTAAAAAGACTTCCTCTTAATGACCATTAACAATTTATGGGATCAACTTTACACTTGAAGACAATTGATTTTGGGATCGATGTCTCAACAATGCAAATCTTAGAATTAGAAATATGTCATCTCCTCACAGCCGCAGATAACTCGTCCTTACTACTAAACTTCATGTTTTTGTTTAGAAAACCTTCAGTTGACGGTTCATCAACGTCCATATACAACTCATCTGTTGATTGAAAGTCATCAATCCAGTTACTATCAATCCAATTTGCAGCAGTGGGTTGCATCATTTGAAGGGTGTGGGAGTTACTTCCACCATGGGAGCTACTTCCACCCTCGTCACCCTCGTCAAACTCAAACACCTCTTCATTTTCTTCATTAATGTGACCCGTAAAATGCTCCATATACGGATCTTCTTCATTTATTGAGGCATCTGAGAGTGCATCAACGTCAACCTCGTCATCGGAGAGATCATGGGTGTGACCATGCAAAACATTCTCTGTCTCACCACCATCAAATGTGTTTGACATCAAGTTACCTTCTCTAGTTAAGCTAAACACAATAAATTTACTAGACAAGCTTAACTGTAAAGCAATAGACAATGCACTTTGCGATCGAATTCGTACAAACTTGCAAAGTCCATCAGTATCTGTAAATTTATAGGATATGCGTATGGACCTAGTGTCAACGTCATGCCAACAGCACTCGATACATATAATTTCCTTTAGTCTATAAAGAGAAATATCTAAGGTAGCTGTAGTAATATTGGAAGTACCACCCACATAGACCTCATTACCATTCTGAGACAATATTTCACTATCATACAAGCAAATGATACCGATCTCTATCATGTTTAATCCTAAATAATTAATATTATAACATTCCATATTAGATGTGCTTATTTTTTAGATAATCTAATATTTATGTAAATATAACTGCAAACAATTTTAAAAATATTGTAATTAAAAAATACATACAAATATATTACATACCTTATGTCAATATTGCAGATGAAGAAGAAGATGCAGATGCAGATGATGAAGAAGACAGAAGAAAGGCATACGGATGAAGAAGAGGAAGACGAGTTAAATAGAATTATAGGGTAATAATTTAAAATTTTGCATAGAAAACGCAAATAATTGGGGGCAGTCACAAATAATTGTCTAAAACGCTACTGGAGATAGCGAAAACAAATTTTTCGCTACTGGGAGTAGCGATTTATTGAATTTCGCTACTGTAGGTAGCGTTTTTTTTTTTCGCAACCTACCGTAGCGAAAATCAAAAAATCGCTACTACCAGTAGCGAAAAAATGTTTTCGCTACCTCTAGTAGCGTAGATACACATTTTTTCAAATATTTTCAGACGGTATTTACTTTTTTCAATTTGTTTTCTGACATAGTTACTTTTTGAAAAAATTAATAAGTAACTGTTTTTTCGGGTACATGCATCATATATATTACTCAAATAAACGAATTTTTTTTTATTCTAATTGATTAATAATTGTTTATAAAGTAATTTGTTTTTGTTTTTTTGAAAAATGAAACACGTTATCGTTTTCTTAAAATTTAATGTAGACCTTACTAAAATAAAAAGTCCTTTTTACAGAATTCTAAATGGAAAGTAAGTATATTTTATTGTAACATACGGTTATGTTTTATGTCACTTAGCATACATGATGAGTCAAAGTCAGTATCTTGTTTTGTTCCTAGTTAAAAACACGACACACAATTTTTCGTACATATCCATATCATGTTAAATTAGTCAATTATATCTTCACATGCGTAATTTATAAGAAATATCAAATTAACGAATTATTCATAGTAAGAATTATTGATTCAAATGTCATATTTCACAAAATTTTAATGTTAAATTGATAAACTCTAAAAATCAAATATTTAAATAGAGTTCTAAAAGATTAAACGAGACGTGTTTACAAAAATAGATTTTCAAATCCAACGAGACTTGTTATCATGTGTATCATGTTCTGATACCCAATAAAAAACACAACATGAAAATATTAATTATACGGTATCTTATTTGTATTGTCGTATTATCGTATTATCGTTATGTCATATATTTTCATGAATATAATTTTTTCACGCATGTTCATGTTATGTTATCATGTTATGTAAAAAATCATCTATCCTTGACATTGTATGTGTGAATAGACATCATCTTTTTAAGAATTAACAAAAACTCTATATACCTCTACCATTTTATGAGTTTACGTTCTTTTGTGTACGTTATCAGCACTTACTTTTGACAACCTCCACCATTTAAACTTAATATCATCGTCTGCGTTGCTATTATCAGCTTTCGGTTGTTAAAATCTATTACTATTTGTTGGTCGAAGTGAAATCTCTCACTTCTTGTTGGCCGAAGTGATTCTTAACTGACTTGTTCAGATTCTTTACTGGTTTGGTTAAGAATAGATACAAACGTACTTCTTTTTAGCTGATTTTCTCTCTTATTTTGTTGGAAATCCTTTTGCTGATTCAATCAAGAACATATTCATTTTTTTCGGTTCTTGTCAACTTTGTTCCGTCATTTTTTTTAATGATAAACTTCTTTTTGTTGTTGTTAGTGTTTATCTGTACATTTGGAACTTTGATTGGCAGTTTCACTTTAATAGAAACTTGTCAATCCTTTTTCCTTTATTAATATTCTGTTTTCCTATCTTCCTATCCATAGTTATCAGAACCAGACCGACCATCGAACCGACGAGTGGGATGGTTCGTGGTTCGGCCGTTCCAACTCGGTTCAGTGTGTGATTCACTGTTCACAAGGGGAAAAAAACTAAAAACTAAAAATACATACATAGTCTCAAACACAAACATAATTACCTCAAACTACATAGTTTCACACACACACAAACTACAAAGTTTCAATTTCAAACACACATTACCCTCAATTCTCAAACACAATACACAATAGTGTCAAAATCAAACACAATGACAATAGGTTTGTTTAAACTTTAAAATTTAAAATTTAAACATAACTTCTAAACTTCTTTTTGATCACCTCCACCCAAGAGTCAATACTGTATTATCAAGACAGATTACAAAGAAGGAAATATGCGAAAGCCAAGTATTTAAATGATTGACTGGTAAAAAAAAGTATTTAAATGATTAGTAACTAGTGTCATTTACGAGTATTAATTGATGGATCGATGTGATCAACTAAGACTGTATTGTAGGGACAGAATTTACTGAGATCATACTGCAAGTAAAAGTTGAAGCTCATCACAATCAGGTTATCAAAGAAGGGTGGTTATGTATATTCATAACAAAGTTGATACTGATAGAAGACTGACCTATGTCAATATCGGTTGATCAGTTTTAATTGTGTCATTCATAGATCAATGGGCTTAATTCCTACCACAAGAAATTGATTGCTTGTAACTAACTTCCTTTCTAATATATGGACGCGAAGGAGCAGTTGGAGGAAGTAAGGATTGATGGACAAAACAAAGCAATGCTAAACAAGAAATTGATTGCTTGTAAGTCACTTCCTTTCTGAGGGACCAGTAAGAAGTGCCCATCAGCATTACATAAAGCATAATTTTCCATTGATTTGGTTGCAGCGTACCTGAAATGAAATAACGTTTGAGAATTCACCTTCTACGTTGGAAAATGGAATAGTACAATCTAGAATGATTCTACAACTCGCACTTGAATTAGGCTCAGATGGGGTAGTCGGTGTACTACTACTATTCATACTTGTTGAATCCATTTCAAATTCAACCTATTAAGTAACAACCACATTAACGGAACCTATTCAGCAAACTTAATAACCTATTCATCAATTTCAACAATTTAACAAAGCAAACGAACCAAACCTAAGCTAAGCTAAGCAATTTCAGCAAAGCACTTAATTGAACAAAGCAAACTGAATTGAACAATTTCAGCAAGCAATTGAACAAAGCAAACCGAATTGAACAATTTCAGCAATACACTGTCACCTATGGACAATACCTAAGCTAAGCAATACCTAAGCTAAACAATTTCAGAATTGAACAATACCTAAGTTAAGTAACCGATGGAGCTAAGCAAACAAACCTGGAGCTGGAGACGAACCGATGGAGATAGAGATGGAGACGAACCTATCGAGACGAAGCTGGTGAAGAAGTTGAAGTCACGAAGAAGTTGAAGTCACGAAGAAGCTGGTAGTTCTGTGGTAGAGCTGAAGACCTGCGGCTGCCTTTTATAGTTCTGTGATAAACTGATAACTCACGTAACTTAACCTAGCAGTGAACCGAACCGGTTTAACACTGCAGAAATAAACCAATCGGTTTAAACCGAAAAAATGATTGGTCTGTAAAAAAAAACAACTAAAAAGTGAACCGGAAACCAGTCGGTTTTCCAAAAACCGCTCGGTTCAACCTGGTTCAAATACTGTTTATTTGTAAAACAGTATTTTAACTGAACCAAACCGGACAGGGATCCGGTTCCCGGTCGGACCGCCGATCCGGTCCGGTTCTGATAACTATGTTCCTATCAGTTCTGATATATTTTTTCTTTTATATATATATAAATCTATCATAACTCTACTTGTTGTGTAGATTTGTCCAAACATGAGCTTAATAATTTCTCTCTCATGGATTTGTCTTCAATTCTTACGTGTGTATGTTTTGCATATGTAGATTTGTACATGCATGGCATATTGTAATTCTCTATCATCAATCTTCATATATACAGATATGTGATATTAGTCTCATTTATATACATGCATGCTTGCTTTGGTAAATTTGTAAAGTTTCGGTTCTAGAACATATATTGTTTCGTCTTTAAGATCTGTTCTAGATCTGTCATATTTCTATAGTCATATCATGGCTTCCACTTCATCTTCCTCAAACACATCCTTCAAAAACTACAGTACCTGGATTATTGATACAGGAGCAACTCATCACATGTGTTATCAATCAGATTGCTTAGTAAATTTTAAAAAAATTAATTCACATGTGCAATTGTCAATGGTACTCGATCAACAGTCACAGGTGTTGGGGAACTTAGTTTCAACAGATCAAACAGATTGAAAAATGTGTTATATTTGCCGGATTTCAAATGTAATCTGCTATCAGTATCAAAGTTAACAAAAGATTTATCTTGTTCAGTGACCTTTTTTTCAAAAACTGTAACATTGCACGATCATTACAATAGAATGGTGTTGGGGATTGGTAAGGAGGCTGGTGGTTTGTATTTTTTTGACATTCCAATAATTCAACCATCAGCTCAACAAGTTTCACTACCACCTAATCCTCAATTTGTTCTATGGCACAAGCGTTTGGGCCACGCACCCACACATGTCCTTAGCAAGATAGATTCCCTCAATTCGATTTCCTTTCAGAATAAAAATATAACAGATTGCATGATTTGTCTGATGGCTAGACAACACTGATTAGCATTTCCTTCTAGTACTTCAAAAACTTCTTCTATTTTTGAGTTGGTACATATACTCGTACCACTTGGACATTTATGTTGTGTTTTAAGTCTGATGTTATTGTTATTATTAAACATTTTTTGAACTTAGTCCAGAATCAGTTTAATATCAATGTCAAAAGGATTAGGACAGATAATGGAGGGGAATTTTTTAATGATCAATGTAAACATCTTTTTTTAAATAAGGGTATTATTCAAGAAAGTAGTTGTAGTTATACCCTACAACAAAATGGATTAGTTGAACGAAAGCATAAACATCTCTTAGAAGTGGCTAGAGCATTAAAACTAGAAGCTAATATTCCTTCTCAGTACTGGGAAGATTGCATTCTTACTGCATGTTACTTGATTAATTTAATGTCTTCAACTGTTTTAAATGGTGTTTCTCTTTATGAAAAATTGTATGAAAAAAAAATCAGTCATTTGCGTGTTTTCGGTTCATTATGTTATGCTAAAGTGTTGCCTAGTATAGATAAATTTGCTCCACGTTCGATTGCATGTGTAATGATGGGAATATCTTTAACTCAAAAGGGATACCGCCTTTTGAACCTGCAGACCAAGGGATGCTTTGTTAGTAGGGATGTTAGGCTTCTCGAACATGTGTTTCCATTCAAAACATCTTCAATAGATATGCTAGAATATTCAGTCATGAAAAGGTTGATTGTACAGATTCTACATTTGATCCTATACAGTCTATTGAGTCTCTTGAGGATATTGAAAATGATAACACTATTAAGGAAACTTCTAATTACCATGCCGATTCTCCAGCCCTTTCGTTTGAAATCCCGTGAAGGTCGTCTCGACCTACTCGGGCACCTGTGTGGCAGAAAGATTATGAAGTTTCTATAAATTGCTATACTCTTTACCCCATACAAGACCTTATTTGTTATGATTCTGTTAGTTTGGCACATAAATGTTTTGTCAGTAATTTAGATAAAATCACTGAACCATATAATTGTTTTGAGGCCTCTAAGGATGAACACTGGGTATCAGCCATGAAAGAAGAGATCAAGGCCTTAGAGGAAAATAAGACATGGACTTTAGTTCCCCTTCCACCAGGGAAACATGCGATAGGGTGTAAGTGGGTCTATAAAACAAAATATCATTCTGACGGTTCTTTAGAAAATATAAGACTCGATTAGTTGCTAAAGGTTATAGTCAGAAGGAAGGAATTGACTATAGTGATACTTTCTCCCCAGTAGCAAAAATGGTCATTGTTCGTACTCTTTTAGTCATTGCTGCAAAACAGAATTGGCCATTATATCAAATGGATGTATTTGATGCATTTTTGCAAGGTAACCTTGATGAAGAAGTTTACATGCAGGTTCCATCTGGTTTTTGCAAACAGGGGGACAGTCATTTGGTTTATCGTTTGCAAAAGTTCTTATATGGACTCAAACAGGCATCTAGACAGTGAAATGTTAAGCTCACTGACGCTTTGGTAAAGAATGGTTATGTTCAAAGTTTACATGATTATTCCTTATTTACAAAAAAAAAAAAACGTCTGCAATTGTTGTCTTATTAGTATATGTTGATGATCTCCTAATAACTGGAAATAGAGAATCATTGATTGAAGAGCTAAAAAAACACCCTACAAACAAATTTCAGAATGAAAGATTGGGGTGATCTAAAATATTTCCTTGGTATAGAAGTAGCTAGATCTGATAAATGTCTCATTTTGCGCCAAAAAAAAATATGCACTTGAACTTCTTTCTGAAGTTGGAATGTTAGGTGGTAAGGTAAGCAAGACTCCGATGGAGCAAAATTTGAAGCTCGCAAGCAGTGGATATGATGAAAATTTTATGTTGAACAGTGATGATGCCTTGATTTCTGATCCTACTATTTACAGAAAATTAATAGAAAAATTATTATATTTGTCTGTCACTAGGCCAGATATAGCATTTTTGTTCAATGCTTAAGTCAGTATATGCAATCACCAAAGAAATCACATTTAGAATCTGTTTATAGGATAATAAAATATATTAAGAACCAACCAGGTTTAGGCATCTTACTTACATATGATAATAATAATGATATTTATACATTTTGTGATTCACATTGGGGTGGTTGTTTAGAAAGTAGAAAATCAGTAACTGGATATTGCATTAAATTAGGAAATTCACTAATTTTAAGGAAAGTAAAAAAAAAAAAAAAAAAAAAAGCTAATGTTTCTAGGTCTTCTGCCGAGGCTGAATATAGAGGTATGTGATCTACTGTCTCTGAAATTATTTGGTTAAGAGATTTATTAAAGGAATTAAAATTTTCTTTTAAATCTCCTGTTATATTATTCTGTGATAATAAAGTTGTCATGCAGATTGCATCTAATCCTATGTATCATGAAAGAACTAAGCATATCGAAATCGATTGTCATTTTGTTAGAGAACAAATTAATGCAGGTGTTAAGGACAAAATATGTGAAGACGAATGAGCAGCTTGCGGATGTATTTACGAAGGTTTTAGGGAGTCAGCAACATTATTATTTAATTAAGCAAATAGGAATGCAAGATATTTATCATAATTTCAGCTTGAGGGGAGTGTTAAATTACAAGTTGAATTGGTAGTTTAGAGACTATTTTGTATATTTAGATTAGTATAGAGTGTAATGTTATTTAGTCTTTTTTATTAGGGTTTTTTCTGTTAGGGCTTTCTTGTAATTTAATAAACTTACTTCCCATCATAACTCATAAGGAAGGCTTCGTTGCATTTTGCAGATAAAGAAACACTTTTGAGAAACACTGTCTACGTTCCTTCTCTGGTTTTTTCAATCATTTTCAACACACCGTCGCCACCATTCCTCCTTATTATTGTTTCAAATGACATACTTTTTCATGTGTGAGTCCTATTTTAAACTTTTAATGGAAATTGAATGAATCGGTCTGCTTACTCGTTTTACTTTTACTGACTCCACAAATTACTTAACATACATCAGTCTCAATAGAAACGCAGTGAGATGATGATAAAGTAGATACATACATAATTAAATATTGAGAATTTGATTGAAAGCAACCGAAATTATTGAAACAAATTAAGGAACATAAACTAGAATGTAACAAAAAAACAATACATAATCATGTTTGTCTCTGGCACGTTGGTAAGACGAACAAACTTTTGACACTTCTAGTTCTAGCTTTTAAAGAATCAATCTCGCCGTCAGTGTTAGATCTTGGAAAGGAACTTTCTCATGGCCATTCCAAGAGAAGTATTTGTAGTGCTATAACCTCCGTCTATCACCAAATTAGTTCCGCTAACATACTTTGACTCATCGCTCGCAAAGTACAACGCCGCATTCGCTATATCCTCGGTTTCCAAAACCGTACCTTTCAAGTTTGCAGCCTCGTGTAGCATTTCCTCGACCTTGTCCTTGTCGACCCCGCCCAAGCCTCTTAGCAACAGCGGAGTGGCTAAACCAAAGGGAGATATGCAGTTAACCCGGATTCCGTGCTGCCCTAACTCGACTCCTAGATTCTTGGCTAACCCAACCATAGCATGCTTCGATGCGAGGTAAGGATACGAAAAATTGCCAGAAGTCACCGAGGCAACACTTGATGTGAACAAGATACTACCCGTTTTTGCAGGGATCATGATCCTGAAAAGAAACATAGCATTAGTAATGTCAAAATTTCTTATAAAACTGAAATTTAGCATAAATAATTTACTTATTATTTTGAGAATTTCATGTCTTGAATATCATTATTATTTTTCTAATATAGCTAAAGGGTTCGGATAAGCTAGTTTCGGCTTCGTGGTATCACCTGGCAGCATGCTTGGCAGCGGCAATAGAACCAAAAACATTGATATCAAACACTCTCTTATACTCCTCGTACTCAACCTCTGAGATTCTCGTACCCGACCTCCCCTCAATCCCTGCGTTGCTGAACAATATGTCTAGCTTGCCGTATTTCTCTACCGTCGTGTTCACGGCATTCTCGACATCGGTTTCCTTGGAAACATCACAATGGACATATGATACAACATCTTCATCAGTTGATCCGATGTCGTGGCAGATAGACCGGCCAAGTTCGTCTTGAATGTCAGCAATGACAACTTTCGCACCGTGTTTTACAAACAGCCTCGCAGCGCTTTCGCCAATACCGCTTGCCGCGCCGGTTATCAAGGCCACCTTGCCCTCTAATCTACACAATCAATATATATGTAGAATAAATATATATGTAGAATAATTAAAAGTAAGGATCGTCATGAAAATTATGCACATCATCAAAATTGAAACTCGTGAAGTGAACACTTTTTTTTAAGGTAATTTCGTTTCTCTCACCCTCAAGTTTTTACTCGAGGTTATTATCTTTTAGGATACAACACTTTCGTCATTGTCATTAGTAAAGAGTTTCTCTTGATTGAACTGAACAACGCTTGAAATCAGACTAATTGACCGAACACAACGGTCAACATCAAAGAAAGGTCGAACACAATGACCAGAAACACTACAATAAATATTAACACGATCGCGGTAGGAGAAAAATAAAACAACTGTAAAAATGTATAAATTGATATAGTTTTCTGAACATTACCTTTTTCCAGTAGATGATGCTAGTAAGGAAGATCCCTTCATCTTTTATCTGTACTTCTGGGCAATGGATGTTGCTGGTCTGCAATATTAGATCTACTAGAAGTAGGAGAAGATAGAATTGAGGAGAAATGCTATTCTACAGATAATTTATAATATATACTACGTACGTAGTTGTCTTTTGTTGACTTAGTTGTTAATAATTAACAATTCCAGCCACCCTATTATAACTTTTATCATTGTATAAATCGATGACAACTGTGAGAGACGTAATATTTTTTGGGGTGCATGTATCGAATATATTATTGAAATTAACGTGTTTTTGATTCTCTTCTCGGGTATATAGTTAATTAATTAATTGTTTATAAAGGATTTTTTTTTTCTTAAACAGATAAGATTGTCTATATTATTATTGTTTTTCTAATTTTACGTAGACCTTTTAGAATAAAAAGTCTTTTTTTTTACATTCTAAATGTCTTTATATTTTATTGTGCCAACACACGGTTAGGTCTCAAGTTGACGTTTTTTTTTTAATGTTTTGGTATGTGCTTTCAAAGAAATAAGAAGACGCCTTTGACAAAACTAGACGTACCAATCCACGTAAATATTGCATTTGGAAAATTATATATGAAGATTATTGAATATTTTGTAAACCCTAACCCATTATTCAATTATCACATTTCTTAATCGCATACATCGATGGATATATGTTCAATTTTTTTATTTTTTTTATCGATGTTATATACCTTCGATCTATGTATCAATGTCTGTGGCACCAAACAAGACCCTTTCATTGGTCGTGCTTCTTCTGGGAAAGAAGAATGATGCTCTACAACATTGTAAACATTCAATATAATTAGGGAAAAGTCAATAAATACACCCGGATGTTTGTTTGTTTTTGTAACTGGACCCATATGTTTTTTGTCGTATGTTATGACACCCGTATGTTTCAATTTGTTGGTAATTGGACCAATCGTTAATTCTACCCGTTAACTCTCACGTGATTAGCATGTGCAACGTTTATTTTGAAAAAAAGAAATGTAAAAAGACTACTTTGCCCCTCACTCATTCATCACCCTCGACCGATCCTTCTTCTTCCTTCATACAGTTTCTTTTCATTTCTCCCTCCAAAACCTAAAAACCACTCCTTGCCCTGCGACCGAGCTAGCGACCGCGACGACCTCTCCGAAACCTCACCTGCGACCGAGCTAGCGACCCCTTCTCGTCTCCCCTGCGACCGATACTGACCTGTCGCTGTCTTCTCCGTTGCAACGCTGGTGGGTTGTCTTCTCCCCTTCGACCAGTTCGACCAGCATTGTGTCGGCCTGTCGTTTCTCCGACCAAATTCGAAGGTAGGTGTGCTGTTGGTTTTGTATAGTATTGTGGGTTGTGTTGTTGGTTTTGTATAGTTGGTTAGGATAGTTGATTTTCCATTGCTTAGGATAACCGATTGTGTGTTTTGTATAGTATTATAGGTTGTGCTGTTGGTTTTGTCTAACAGATAGGTGTTGCTTAGGATAACCGATTGTGCTGTTGCTTAGGATAGTTCATTTGTCCCGAACATATAGGTGTTGTTTGTTTTGTCTAAGCTTAGTAGAGTTGCCCCGAACATATAGGTGATTTGCCCCGATTTGCCTAAGCTTAGGAGAGTTGATTTTCCAGGATTTGTGTATATTGATTTGTATTGTTTTGAATTTGTTAGGTAAATTATGGACAAGGATGGCCAAAACTGAAATTGTCCAGTTGTCCAGTTGTCGTGCATTAGTGTTATCTCCTCAACCACTTAAAAGTGGGAAAACCAAAAAGAAGACGACGGTACGTGCTTCCCGCAGCTCACCCCGTTTTGTGCGAAGATCAACTCAGTGAAAGCGAAGTCAGCACCATTAGTGAAAGACATGGATGTTTGTTTGTTAAAGCGTTTGTTTGTTAGGTTGGGTGACTTCATTTTGTTGGATTATATTAGGTTGGTTGAACATTTGTGTTGGATACTATCTTGTCTGGAATGTATTGTGTGGAACCTTCGTTTGTGTTACAACAGGTTTGTCTGTGTTCTGTTAGTGGGTGTATTGTGTTGGAATGTATTGTGTGGAACCTGCGGTTGGTTTGTGTGTTGTTGGATATTATGTTAAAACAGGTTGGTTTTTGTTCTGTTGGTTTGTCTGTTCTGTTGGTTTGTCTGTTCTGTTGGTTTGTGTTCTGTTGGATAACAGGTTGGTTCGTGTGCTGTATGTCAATACATATGGGTGCGTTTACCAATTTTTTGCCAAACATAAGGGTGGAAAACCCAACAGTACAATAAACATAAGGTACAACTGAATAACAACGTAAACAACTTGTGGGTCCAGAATGTCTTCATTAAACACACATAAAGTACAACTGAATGACAACGTACATAACGTACACACTATACAACAAAAGTTTTAAACACAGCTACATCTTCAACATAAGTCCAGCAACAATGCAAACTAAGAACACTAAAACACACAGCTGTTGCTGATTTCTGCTACGCATAACAGCAATTTGATTGTTGAGTTCGGATTCCCTTGACACAAATTTGGCCATGGCTCTCCTTCCATACACACACATCGGTGGGTCTTTCCAAGCAAAGAAATCGCAACCCCTTTTCAATGGTTGGATAGTGGTAAACCGAAATTAGGGTTTCCAAAAAATCAAATTGGTTCAAAAGACAGTAATCGACTATATCTTCGAAATTAACTCAACGAATTGACAGCATTACCTGGTATCTCGGACATGAAAAGAACAGCCGACCGAAATTTTTCGTGGTCCAAGCTGTTCTTGCACGGGTTTGGAGACCGCAATAGCACAATGGTTCGTCGTTGTCCATATGAGATGCGCAATGGGAAGAAGAAATGGAAGAAGAGTCACAGTACTTACCTTGGCCCATCTTCATTGGAGAAACGCAGCAACAACACTATCCTTCAGACGCAAAGAAGACGCCAAGAACACTCTCTAATTTCGGTCAAGAATGAATAAACAGTCCAGCAACAAGACTTATTCAACAGAAATAGCTAAGGGTAGTTTATGGTTAAACAGAAATAGCAAGGCACATGACAAGCACGTGACCAACATTGTAACAGAAAACGTTAAGACTAGACGGAAAGGCTCAATGACAAACAAACGTAAACATAAGGGTGTCATAACAAACAATATGGGTGCAATTACAAACGGCTGCAAACATCCGGGTGTATTTACTTACTTTTCCCATATAATTACTAGTTCAGTAAATTTAGTTGGAGATACGAATTTACCACTAATATTTGCAGTAATTCTAAATTTTCCTTTCAATGTTTGATTTTAAAAAATTATTTAATAATGTTTGAATAAATTATTGAGATTCTCCTTCCCTTATATTATTCAACAAAATATATTGTAGAAATAATAAAATACCTTTAAAAATGTCACAATTTAACCATTCAATTTTTTTCAATTGAATTTTAATTCAATCTAAACTCCAATGTCCAATTGAATTCTAATTCGATCTAAACTCATGTCCCGATCGAAAGGAATAATTTATGACTATTGATCCAAACCAACGTGCTCATGGTTGATTGACTTAATGCTCATGGTTGATTGACTTAATTAAAATCCGAACAAACTGAGATCGTAACATACAAAAAAGTTTCAAAAGTTAAATTATGACATTTTAAAGATATTCTATTATTTTTAAATTTTTAAAAACTATTTTTATCAAGTTTGAATAAAACAATTAACGAAAAAGAGATACTCAACAAATTTTTAAAACATTAAAGACCAATTTTTTTAAAAAATATTAGAAGAAAAAAAAAACTCCTTTAACCCAAAAATTAAAGCTACAAAATGATATTTAAATCAAACCCATAAACAAACATTTCGATGTAATTTTAAGTTAGAAATTTGAATAAGGTAAGTACATTTTTTTTAAAGAATTTGAAAGAACAAATTGTCACGGACAACACAATACTTAAAAGAGACAATACTTATAATTACAATATGTAAAAAATTATCATATCCGGATAAAAATATAATTATGATATTTATCATAATCGCATCATATTTTACTAAACCCTATCACACCATATTTAATTTAAATGTCCAAAAAAGAATTGCATTGTAACCCAAAAGGTCTATCACCGAATAAACCATAAAGAAAAGATTAACCAAAACTGTCTGTCACACATAAGAAAACTAATCTGGTCATTTCTAACAAAGAAGAAAGGATCCTTACTGGCTCAGCCAACAGCAAAACATCTACTCGTCATCGCTTTCATCGTCTCCAGCAGCGGAATTGAGGGCATTCAGACGCTCGATCAATCGGTTCCTCCTCTCGTCGTAAGTGAGCTTCTTCAAATTGTACCTATCATCGAAGCAAGAATATCAAAATCTTATACTTGCAACAAAATTCACACAATATTCAAATAGTGTACACATTTGGGATAGATAGGGATACTATCAAACAGTAGTCTCACCTTTTGTGTGCCTTGGGAGCTGGCTTCTCAGACTTCTTCACTGTAGGGTCAGCACGGATAGCAGCATGAACTTTCTTGTACATTGCCTCGATGTTATCGGCTTCAATCCCCTTCTTCAAATATTCACTGAAGTGGGTTTGGTACTTCTCTGGCTCATCCTCCATCAAAGTCTATAGCAAACAAGAAAGTCACATCATCGTTTCAGTTTGAGAAGACTGCTACTGTATTCGTTAGAAGAGTTCAAGAATCTTACGTTCATGTATGCAGCAACATGGCCTCCATAAACATACTTGCGATGAACATCCACATCTAGCCGTTTGCTCTCCTTTGTGAACCCAGCAAACCTTTTCTCACTGTGTGGGATATCCAGACCACCATCCAAAGCACCCTGTGAATAGACATGAAAGCGGGCTGAGGATTGGACAAGGTCTTTAGACTTGAGAGATTAAACAAATAGAAAGACATTGAGAAAAATTCGAAATGCCACTACAGATAAATACTTCTTCAGGTTAACAGTTTATATACCTTGAGAGCACCAAAAACACGGTTTCCAGTGGTTGTCCTGATGAGACCAACATCAAGAAGGGCACGGAATGGCCTTCTCTCACCAGTAGGCTCAATTGAGTAATCTTCTCCAGTTGCCTAGAAACAAATATAACCCTCAGTCATCTATCTTTTATCACCGACTCAAAGAGTATAAGACACTATTAAAAGCAAGATATAGCTAGGAAGAGACGTCAACAGATGTACCTCAACATTGCCTTCATACTCTGAGTCCATCTCGAGCATTTTCAAAACTCGGCGAGCCAAGAGAAGCCCAGTGCAGTATGCTGATAAACACATGAAATTAGTAGCTATTATATAATAATAATTGATTGCAGGAAAACAAGTACCAGAGGAAGGAAGACAAACCAGCAGCATAGTTAGTCAAACCGACATCAAGCCCATAATGTGGCAGTTCATGGGAGTACGCTGCAGCCATAACAATATCTCCAGCAATAGTAGCAGATATGATTTGTGCAACAATGTCTTTGTTGCTCTATAATAAGGTTAAGGATCTAAATCAATAGAATTTTTCCTATACACAAATATGGGGCTTAAACTTCAAATAATAAACACATAAATCAGGATGATCCCATCTCTGCAAGACTTCTACAAAAAATAAATATTATCACATTCTATACAATGCAAAAGGGAAGAAAAAAGGCTCAGTACGCATGAACCCAAAAACTATTTTTCAGCTCTATAGATCAAAATGGGACAATACAAAAATAAAACTTGGATAACTTCATTACATCTCAACGAACAAAATCTATCCCAGGATAAAATTCCATGCGACTGTTTCTCTTCTAACAAAAGGCTCGAATGGCAGTAAGCATTACCCCCCCCCCCAAACCATTTGCAGTTCTATATGTCAACATGGTAAACTTGATGTGTAATAAGAGGTACAGTAAAGCATAAGAACATTTCAAATCACAGAAGAAAAATAAAACAGGGATAACTTGTTAAATATCAACCAAGAAATCTACTTCAGGAAAAAAAAAACTCATAGCTGTTTCTCTATTCAGTGCAAAAGGGACAACAAAAGGCTTAACCAGCAGTATGCATTTTTATTCAACTCTATATGTCATCATGGTAAACTTGATACGTGATAACAGTAAAGCATAAGACAATACACCCCAGTACAAAAAATAGAACTGAATAATTTCGTTATATCTCAACCAACAAAACTAGCATTTGTTAAATCTAAACCTATAAAATCTATCCCAACAGAAAATTCCATGCAACTATTTATCTAAATAAATGACAATGAATAGAAATCAGTCTACCAGTCTACCTTTTTAATTTAGATATTTGGAAGATAATAACAGATCTTATGAGCAGCTTATGTATCAAATCACAAAAATATTGCATCCATTTTAAGAAAAGGATACAAATCGCACCACAAAACGATACTTCGGAGTGTTGTATTTATTCTTATCCTGGTTAATGAGCCGAATTCTTGCTCTGTAGTCTGTTTTACCCTCTGCAGATACAACAAATAAAGAATTCAGCTTAGTCAAAATTGAAGAATCGGAGAGGTCCAAATTACACAACCATAAAACGGGAAAGTGCATGTACCTCTCCTTCTCTTGTACTTAACCTGGAACCTCTTGAAGTAGGAACGCGACTTCTGAGCTTTCACGAAAACCTATTACAGTATTACGAACAACACAATGTATTAAACGATGAGCGACATTGACAGAGATTCGTACGTCCAATCTCAATCAATTGAAAATGCCAGGATTTAGAAACAAAGAGTACAGAAAGAGAGGAACGGAGAAACCTCACCATTGCTAGCTGTGGAGACAGACAGCGAGCAGCGAGAATTGATGAAGAGCTGCTCAGGTGAAGCGGCTGGACTTCGAACCCTTATGAGAGAGATGCTATAGGATTAGGGTTTCTCAAAATAATTTGGTGGTTCTTATAAGAATGGATATTCCAATTTATAGCCCAATAGGTTTCATAATTTTTCTTATGGTCCTTTTAGTAAGTGGATCTGGCTGGGAGGTGGTCTGGCTTTGTATATCTTTTCGGCTGGGTTGGGCTCGGTCTTATGTTCGATATCTATATTATTAAAACACAACTCATCATTAAAATAGTTGATAAAATTTAATTTACCTTACAATTATATCGGTATATTTTTTCTTCAAAACCTACTATTTCTTTTGTTTTTGTTCAAATCATCACCATTTTAAAAATATTTCGATAACAAATAAAATTGTATTTTCAGTTTATCACATGTTAAGATATCAGTGAAATTAAAAACTTAAATCATCATTGTTATATAGATCATTATTCCATCTACAAATTGAGATAATGTAAACTGACTTAAGATGGATCAAGAATATATATATAATTTATTGTTGAAATGATAAATATTTAATACATAAAAACTAATTAAGTCTATTATTAAATTTATGATTAAGTAGTTTAAGTATATTCATAATTGGTATTATATTAATTTCTATAACGTTTACATTTATATTATAAAGAGAACTCATTCTTAGAATTGATAATTTTAATTTAACTTATAAGTATATAAATAAGATTATTATTTTTTCAAAATGTATTCTCTCTTTTTTTCAAACTGAAAACTTAGATTATTTTCGTTCTAAAGATTATCATTCCATTTACAAACAGAGAGGATTTAAACTAAATTAAAATCGATAAGAAACCCATTGGGGGTTGGTGTGGGTCTTGATCAAGACCTGGTCCCCCACCCATGGGGTTGGTCATGGTCAATACGCAAACTCGAGTTTCCTCGATTGTGACTTAATCAAATCTCAATCGGTTTCGGATACACGGGTAACATTTAAAAAAATATTGAAAAGTTTAAATTGTGATATTTTTGCAAAACTTATTTTGTTAGATTTGGATGAAAAAGTTTAGGAGGGGCAAACTCGAACTTTGGTCAAATATTAAGGAATAAAATTTTATTACGATTTAAATTTTAAAGGTTAAACTCAAAATTTAAACAAACATTAGGAGGAATATTGTATTTTACCCTATACTCTATTACGATCCATAATAATGTGGGTTTCAAATCATATATCTCATGGCGCTCTTAATGAAAAATTTGAAATTTTAATAGCATCACCGAAACTTAAAGTTGGACGTTTTGATAACATTATTGAAAAGACACTGTAATGGGAGTATTTGAACTATGTTTAAAAGTGTGTCAAAAACATACACTTACAAGTTTGAGTCTATGGGAAAGTCCTTTAATGTGTGTTTATATTTAATGTGGGTCTTATTCAATAAATATATCAGAGCGTACAACTTACAAATGAGAACAATAAAATCATATAGATTTGGTATATTCTATCCAATCACAACATTTATGTAAGCACTGACGAAGCTACTCAAGGCCCCCACTGACATTTCAAGTCAATAGTGTTAAATTTTTAATAATTTTAGTGTTAAATTTGTAATAATTTTAGTTCTGCCCCCACTGAAAAATTGATGATGGTACAAATGAAGAAATTAAGAAATTGAATATACAGGAACCACTGTTATCCATCAACATGCGTGAAATGGTGGATCATCAAATGTGCCTAGTTTCACCTGAAGTCTTCTTTCATTTGCAACAAAGATTTGAGAGCAATCAGCAAGGCAAACAACTGGTGCTCCACTTGAAGAAGTCACGTCTTCTTTCTAAGAGATAACATTGATGAATTGACATCCAATATTGACTAAGTTTATGTTTCACTAGTTAGATCACGGTGAAAGTATACGAATTTTGAGTTTCTTACACAGTAGGAACTATAGATAGAATCATGCAAAAGTATGCAACACTTATTCACTCTGACAAATTCTTAGTCTATACTCAGTGGTTAAATGTTCAATTATTTGTCCTAGACTAATTCTTGCCCCCACTCAACCAAATTTATGGCTTCGTCCAAGTTGTACTCAGCGTGTAAGGAAGAACCCTACCATCATTCCATGGAATGGAAGTTTGCCTAAGATCCACAGTAGAAATTCTCCATTATATTACGCAAATCATGGTTCACAGTAGGTACGTCTCTACGTACTTATAAACCCTAATTGCATGGCCGGGCTCATAACCAGCCAAGGTCGTCGCCGCTGGCTCAAGCAACTACAAGCTAGCTCTATACTTCTTCATCTGCTAGCTGTTAATCATCATTTTACATTATACAAAGTGATTACTCTATGAATTATAAACCCTGTAGAAAGTAAGTATCAGAAGCAACTGGTGGCCTGAACCAAACCGGTGGCAGTTCCAACGGCATTGATGCACAATGCTTCGGCTAGCTGATCCTTGTAAGTAAGCTTCACATCTTCGACTCGAAGTCCCGTGCATGGGTTCTTTGTACTGCAATCGAAGTTTACCGCCACCTTTGTAGCCGATGTCCCATGGATATCTCGGTATGTTATGTCGTTTACGACCACTCCCGACTCCTGTCGGCCACAAATGATGATTAATAAATGAATACAAAGGTTAGGAGCTATCTAGCTAGTCAACGATTTCTATATATTTCGTACCTGACTAGGGCAGTTTTTGTTGTATGGGCAGTAGTTTTGGTCAATGACGATCGGGTTCTGGACATTCAACATCTGCGCATGCTCGAACAAGACGTTCTTGGCGAACCCGGTGCTCGGCCTTGCCCATGTCTTGATCCGCACCCCATTTTGCGTTCCCTTAAAGACCGCACCCGTGATAGTCACGTTCTCGACTCCCGGTTCATTCAGGTCCTTTCCGAGGCTTCCGATGCTGATCCCGTGTCCGGGCCCACACGACATCTTCTCGATCCATAAGTTCGAGGTTCCAGCCCCGACCGAGACACAGTCATCACCGGTTGCAACGTTTGAGTTTAGGATGGTGACGTCGGATGATAACTGGACGTGGATTCCGTCCGTGTTGGGGCTGTTGCCAGGAGCAGAGATTTTGACGCCTTGAAGTTTCACGTTGTGGCAGCCGTTGACGACGATGTGGAACATTTGACTGTTTAAGGATGTCAGTCTGCTGACAACGATGTTCTTGGAGTTCCCAAACAACAATGTCTGTACGTACCGACAACAGTATTATAACATTAGTTTCATTTTCATGTATGGTCATAGGCATTTCATGAACGTATTATACTTTACTTTTATTTAAGAAAATGAAACATTTTAAAAAAAAAACTTGAATATGTGAGACTTAAGTTACCAATATTTGAACATGTGCGCTTTGATACCACGTGAGACTCAGTATATACACATCTTACCCAACTGTCTCAAAAGTTCAAACTTTATAAGTCAACGCATTCAATAAACTCTTAAGTTAATATATAGTACCAATTTCCTTATAAAATTTGGTTTTCAGTATTTAATTACGAGTTTAATATTGAACGTCTACCGTTGCTCCGAGGGTAGTCGGGCACTTAGCCGGATCAGAAGACTTGCATTCCCACAAGCTCGAGCCTTGCCCGTCCAGCACTCCTCCGGAGATCGACACCCCGTCTACATGCTGAAACGATAACCAACTCGGCAAACTCGCCATGGCCTTGTAATCAGATGGGGCTATTAACGTGCCTTCAATGCGAAACGCAATGGCATTGTTCATGCAGGGTCCATTGAAGTTGAGTGGTGTCCCAAGCAAGAACCTTCCACTCGGTACTTTGATGGAAGCCGGTGCGGTGGATTTGCAAGCTGAGTCCCACGCAGTGAGGAAGGCCTTGGTGGAGTCGCTTTGGCCAAGTGGGTCTGCCCCTAGGGTTACAACATTGATTGCGGTTGCAGCTATGGGGTGGTTACAGTAGAGAAATAGGAGAACTGAGAGAGTAGTGAGCAGTGGGTTGCAGCTTCTTGGGGGGTTAGCCATTTGGAAGGAGGGTTATTAGAACGAAGAAGATCTGGGACGTTGAAATGAATACTGTGGGAGTTGAGAAGGTTAACTTCAGTTTAAATAGAAGTAATGGGCTGATTTATCTATTACTTTAAACTTCATTCAACAATGTATTTTTGAAGGGAACATCGTATTCGTACTTTTGGCCAATACAAAATATAAGCTTTCAAAAAGTAAAGGAAAGTGTATATTTTAAGAAAAATAAGAAAGCTTGGATAAAGGGAGGGAAATTTCATATCTATCTTTAAGAAATAATATTTTCACACTTGTACTTTAAAA
This sequence comes from Chamaenerion angustifolium, assembly GCA_946814005.1. Classification (NCBI taxonomy): domain Eukaryota; kingdom Viridiplantae; phylum Streptophyta; class Magnoliopsida; order Myrtales; family Onagraceae; genus Chamaenerion; species Chamaenerion angustifolium. The sequence goes on from OX328281.1 coordinate 3,542,510, forward strand.
AATAATATTTATTTAAAATTTTATGTATATCTTTTCTGAAAATTTTAATTTAACAGAATTGTCTATTCATACTTTAATTATCATACCACTTAAAAAATGAAGTAATTTCTTTTAATTCTATTTAAGGCCTTGTTAATTAGCTTCTTTTCCATATTTTGAAGCATCGAGAGAACATGCATGTTAATTAATTAGATAGGTATACGTGTTTTATAATGACATTTAACTTTGTTGGAGGACTAGAGAGTATTTCAAGCATATTAAAACACATATTACATCCACTAGTCAAGTTCATACTACTACATTAATTATTGTTGAAATAATGATAAGAAAAGATTTCAAAAATCATTATGTATAACTTAATTGATTATAATATATATTTTATTCTAAAATATGAATTCTCCTTATGTCATTTAAATTTTTATTCGAGTATAGACATTAAATTTTACAACTGTATTGTTGATGTTAGTTGATGATCAACTTAATTTCATCTATTTTTTGAAATAGATTGATTTAATTTATTGATAATAATATTTTATTATAATTTATTTTTTTCCTGCTATTTTGAACCTAAATAAATCCCCATGTGTGTAGTTGATACGTACGTTTCTTCATTTTATTTAATTATGGGCGACATAACATGGTCTTGAGTAATCCAAGGAGATAACGAAACCCTCATCCGTTACGTGCAATACCAACTTAATTAACTAATTAAGATAAGTAATTAAGGAAACTAAGTCAACACTTAAAAGTCGTCTTCATTGTATTCCACGTCTTTTACGTTCCGAGAAAAGGCAGATGTACGAACGGATGCATGCATGCAGGGAGACTGGTTCCCATGTGATGAGAAATTATAAGAAAGATTAAAATAAGAGTATTATAGGGCGTTTCTTTCATGAAATTCGGAATAAGGAATACGGAATAGGGAATAGAAATAGGGAATATGGAATAGCAGATAAGAATATGAAGTTGTTTATTTGTTGGAATGAAATGGAATAAGGAATTCTGTTGTTTCTTTGGTGGAATTGTATATGGAAATGGAATGAAATGTGGTAAAATGACATATTTGCCCCTCCTTGTATATGTATAGTATATAATATATATAATTTGTATTAATTAATTTTAAAATTAAGAATAATAAAAACTTATAATATAATTAATTAATAATTAAAAAAATAAAATAACTTATTTATTTAATTATTAATTAAGATAAAATTGTTGAATTAATATAAATTTTAAAGTAAGAGCATTTCGGTCATTTCGCCTCATATTCCTCATTCCTAGCGCGCCCGGCTTAGGAATTCCGAGCTTTTCACACGGAATGTCTAAGTCTACCCCGCCCGGAATCCGTAAGCCAAATTTTTGCAATTCCGCGAAAAGAACAACTTCTTACGGAATCCGTAAGCCGAATTCCTTTTCCATTCCGTGAAAAGAACATGCCATTAGTGTAATTATATATATATTACTATTGTCATTTACCAACAACATGCTTGGTAAGAGATGGATATTGTTGGATATCGATAGTGACAGCCCAGTAAGGAAAAGGTCTCGAATGCCCAATAACTATAGAGGGGGTAAATCTATGACATTCGAACCGGACCGGCCTCCATAGAATGGCCCAGAACCGAGCCCAAAGTCTCTAAAGACGCCTTGAGTGCTCGTCATTCTTCACCAGGCCGTGACCTCTCACTGCTCGCCAGGAGAGTGCTCGCCCCGAAGAGAGTCCTGCCTCTTTCCTCTGGTCCCACTAAACCGTTAATAAGAGAGTGGTCATGATATCCCACGTATCTCGGTCACATATTCACTAAAGATTAGATTTGGTAACTGCAATATCTCGCAGTAACTGTCATATCCCACGATCCGAATCTTCAGCAACACAATATACACTAAGATATTCAGTTGTATTATACGGTTTGATCTCTCCTACCCTATAAATACCCTTGCTTTACATACGTTCCTTACGTTTTGAGTTTTATACACACATATACTCATTTAAGTATCGGAGAGGGACCCAGAGACACCCCCTCTGTTGCGTTCCCCTACCTACAGGTTCACCGGAGTTGGAGCAGAAGCGTATTCCCATCCTTGTCTGGCATTTAATTCACTGCCAGGTCAGCATCCAGGATTTTACGATCCAACATTTGGCGCCGTCTGTGGGAACGAGCAATTCAGCCATGAGAACTCGATCCCAAAGTAACCGTCGGAACCAGACCAGGGAGCGATCCTCAGATAGCTCTGATTCCGCCGCCGCTTCACCGCTTCAACAAGAACCTGCCAGCCGAGCAGGAGCCAATGTCGTTCCTCTGCGAACAACTCGAGAGCATGTCGGTGATTCAAGACCGACCCCCGCTGCTAATCAAAACGGAGCCCTGGCACCGCAGACAGTCCACATTGCTGGGCAAGACATCAATTTAACCCCAGAGATGGTCTCCCTGCTGGAGGCCATCCTAGGACAGGCGCGCCGCCAAGCCCCTGCTCCTCAAGAAAACAATCTCTCTGCTCCTAATGAAAACAACCGCCCTGCTGCCACAGGGCCCTCACCCTCAGAAGCGGCAAATCCTGGTCCCACCGCGCCTCAGGAGGATCAGGAGATGACGTCAGGTCAGCAGTCCCTACCTCCGACATACACCAAGGAGCCAGCAACTGCATACACTGCCAATCCTTCCGGTACTCCTCCACCCGGAACCTCGCCTATGTACTGCACTGTGGATCAGATGGATGACCTCCTCAATAAAAGGCTCCAAGCAAGACAGCTGACAGTCGCAGCTCCCTTCAAGGAGCAGTCTGCTCATCCTTTTACCGACGGGCTCGTCGCCATCAAAATCCCAAAGGATGTAGTTGCTCGGGCCATACCTGAGTATAGCGGTGGAGGAGATCCCACCGTACATGTCAACAAACACGAGGCCTCTCTCCTGGGTAAGTCAAATGATCCCAATCACTTGGCTTTGTTATTTCCATCTACTCTTTCGGGTTCGGCTTCGTCCTGGTTCTTCGGTCTCCCTGCAGGATCAATCGGAACTTGGGCAGAGTTAAGAAGCAAGTTCCTGGAGAGGTATATGGGCGAACGCCAGTTGCTGAAGAGCGTGGTCGCCCTTGACTCGGTCAAACAACAGCCTGGAGAGTCGCTGTCCAACTTCTATGGGCGTTTCCATCAGAACGTCACAGAGATAGATCGCCGAATCTCGGATGGGGAGATCATTCGAGCATTTTACAGGGGTCTGGATGTGGCCAACAAGGCCTCGAGGAAGCTGCGAAACAGCTATCATGTGAAGGAGATTGAAACGCTGGAGGAGTTGGCGTCCAGGGCAAAAGGTTTCATAGACCTTGAGAGGGCGAATACAGAGGCGGACTTCCTGACGACCTCGCTAAGGGTGGTCCATGAACCCCGACGCGATGGTAAGAAGGAGGTGAAGAAGGAGAAGAAGGGAAAGGACAGCAAGCCCCGGGTCGAGTCTAATCCAGCGCCTCGCCATCCAGAGGTCCCTGAGTACTTCACGCCTTTAAATAGACAGATCTCAGCGGTACTAGTCGAGATGGAGAGGAGATCCTTGGTGAGGCCACCGATGCCTCGTCGAGGTGGGCAGCCCATGGGAAATGATGTCGAGAGCTATTGCAGATACCACAAGTGCAAGGGCCACAAGACAGATGACTGCCGCATTTTGAAGCGAGATATAGAGAAGTTGATTCAGGGGGGAATGTTGAAGGAATTCGTGGCAGGGCGAGACAGAAGTCGAACGCCCCCCAGGAGACATCGTTCGCCAGCCCCTGTAGAACAAACTGAGCCATCTGGAAGCAAGAGGAGAGTAAATCTGATTGCGGGAGAATTCGGTGCAGACGGCGAGAGGTCTAGCGCAAGGGATGTCTATGCCACTCAGATCTCCACAGCAGTTCAGTTGGGGAAGCGGCCCCGACCTGAAGAGAACATTGTCATCTCATTCTCCGAAGATGATTTGACACATGTCACCACCCCCCACAACGATGCTCTGGTTATCACAGCAGATATTGACGGCTGTGACGTTGCAAGAATTCTGGTCGACGGGGGCAGCTCGATAGACATCCTATTTCTGGACGCTTTTGAGAAGATGGGAAAGTCCAAACGTGACCTGGAGAGGGTCGAATTTCCGCTGATTGGGTTTGCGGGAAGGACAACTTATCCACTGGGGGCTATAACCATGCCAGTGATTTTTGGCGAGGGATGGAAGAGCATCAAGGTATCGGTCGATTCCTAGTGGTCGATTCACCTACATCTTACAACGCCATCATAGGGAGGACCACGATCAACCCGAACAAGATTGTGGCCTCCACTGTCCACCAGAAGATGAAGTTCCCCACTCCCAACGGGATTGGAGAAGTGCTCGGAGATCAGCCTTCCTCGCGGCAATGCTATGTGAACTGTTTGCGCAGGAAGAACCAAAGGGAGGCGCTCGCCATTGAAACAGAGGCCGACCCCCGCGAGGACTTGGCTCGGCCAGCACCTATGGAAGAATTGGAAGAGGTCGAAATAGATGGTCCGGACAAGAAGGTGCGCATTGGAACCACCTTGGAGGAGGATCAAAAGGAGGCCATGACCGTCCTCCTCAAAGAATTTAAAGAGGTCTTTGCCTGGCAGCCGAGCGACATGCCAGGAATCAGCATAAATATCATCTCCCACGAGCTCAGAATAGACTCTTCCATCAAGCCGATCGCCCAAAAAAGAAGATCATTCGGTACAGACAAGCGTTTGGCGATCAGGCAGGAAGTCGGCAGGTTGATTGAAGCTGACTTCGTCAGAGAGGTGAGATTCCAGAGCTGGGTCGCCAACCCAGTTTTGGTTAAGAAATCAAACGGAAAGTGGAGGATGTGCGTCGACTTCCGCGACTTGAACAAGGCTTGCCCCAAGAATTCATATCCCCTGCCGAGGATTGATCAGCTGGTCGATGCTACCTCAGGTCATGAGATGCTGAGCTTCATGGACGCCTACTCAGGCTACAACCAGATCAGAATGCATCCAGACGATGAGGCTCACACCGCTTTTTATGCTGATGGGGACATTCTGTGCTACAAGGTGATGCCCTTTGGCCTTATCAATGTCGGGGCAACTTATCAGCGGATGGTGAACCGACTGTTCCAGGACATGCTGGGAAGGAACATGGAGGCCTACGTGGATGATATGCTCGTCAAAACCATCAAGGGCAATCCTCACACAGCGGACCTCTGCGAAGCTTTTGAATGCATGAGGAGACACAGTGTTCGCCTGAACCCTGCCAAGTGCGCCTTTGGGGTCAAGTCCCGTAAATTTCTGGGTTTCATGGTTAGCGAAAGGGGAATCGAAGCAAACCCAGAAAGGCTAAAAGCCATAGAAGAGAGGAAGTCCTCAACCTGCCACAAGGAAGTCCAATGTCTGAATGGACGCCTAGCTGCTCTCAACCGCTTCCTCTCCAAAGCGAGCGACAGGTCCCTCCCATTTTTCAAAACTCTGAGGGCCAACCGCAAATTCGAGTGGACGCCAGACTGCGAGGAAGCATTCCAATCCTTGAAGAGGCATATCCAAACACTCCCAGCTCTGGCAAAGCCCGTTCCAGGCGAGCAGCTTTTCCTTTATCTAGGCATTAGCGATGTGGCAGCCAGTGCTGTCTTAATAAGGGAGGAAAATAATGTTCAGAGTCCAGTGTATTTGATTAGCAAAATGTTCAACTCAGCTGAAATAAAATATGTCCAGATTGAGAAGTATCTATATGCCTTAGTTATTGTTGCTCGGAAGCTGAGACCTTACTTTCATGCGCACGACATCACGGTCCTCACCAATCAACCTCTCAAAAACTTCCTGATGAAACCAGATTCTTCAGGAAGAATGGTCAAGTGGGCGATCGAGCTCAGCGAGTTCAAGATCAAATTTGCGCCAAAAACGACCATCAAAGGTCAAGCACTAACTGATTTTATAGTGGAAAGCACGAGTAACGGTCAAACAGAAGCAGAAAACAGGCCAAGTCAGTCAGCAGACAACAATCAAATCTGGGAACTCTATACGGACGGGTCTTCATCAAAAGAAGGCTCGGGGCAGGTTTAATTCTTATTCCTCCTGAGGGCGAGCCTCTGAAGTACGCGATCGCCTTGACATTCCCGGCGACCAATAATGAAGCAGAATATGAGGCTCTTATCACTGGACTCAGACTGGCAAAAGGAATGGGTATAACTGCGCTTAACGTAAAGAGTGACTCAGAGCTTATTGTCAATCAGGTCAATGGCGCCTACGAGGCAAGTGGAGAAAAGATGAATAAATATCTCAGCATCGCCAAGAAGCTGGTCGCGGAAATCCCAAATTTCGCGATTGAGTTTATTCCTCACCAAGAAAACCAGATGGCAGATTCTTTGAGTAAACTGGCATTCGGGGGGACGACAATCCAGGATGTGCAATTTCTGGAAAAAGCTCTATGTTCAGTCCTGGAAAGCAGAGAAGAGGTCTTCAACATTCAAGGACAAGTCACATGGATGACCCCGTTCCAGAATTATTTAAAAGAAGGGATCCTCCTAGAGGACGAAGGCGAATCCACGAGGGTTAGAAGACTCGCAGCCAGTTATCTAATCATCGATGGGGAACTCTACAGAAGGGGCTACTCGACTCCTTACTTGAGGTGTGTCGCTCATCCTGAAACAGGAAAGGTCCTTCGAGAAGCTCACGAAGGGGCGGCAGCATGTCATGAAGGTGCTCGATCACTGACCAGGAAAATCTTCAGATTGGGTTATTACTGGCCGACCTTGGGAAAAGATGCAGCTGAATTAACACAGAAGTGTGAGACTTGCCAACAGTTTGCACCACGATCGGGTCGACCATCAACACTATTATCCCCAATGGCGGGTGCATGGCCTTTCGCTCAATGGGGAATCGATATATTGGGTCCTTTTCCTATTAGCACTGATCAGCGTACTCACATTATAGTGGCAATCGACTACTTCACTAAGTGGATAGAGGCGAAATCTCTAGCTTCGACAACAGAATTCCAGGTCATCAAGTTCCTACAGGTCAACATATTCTCCAGGTTTGGCATTCCTAAAATACTCATCAGTGATAATGGTCAGCAATTTGTTGGAAAGGAGCTGAAATGGCTCTGTGAAGAATATCATGTAGACCATCGTTTCAGCTCAGTGCATCATCCTCAAACAAATGGGCAAGCTGAAGCAGCCAACAAGGTTGTCTTAGCAGGACTCAAGAAAAGGGTTCGAGCATTCAAAGGGAATTGGGCAGATGAACTGGAAAACGTATTATGGGTCATCAGAACAACACCCAAGGCGGCCACAGGAGAAACGCCTTTCAGTTTAGTGTACGGATCAGAAGCAGTAGCACTAGCCGAAATAGCAGTGCCTACCCACAGAGTCCTACACTTTAACGCGGAGACAAATGAGATCGAGCGCAGAACTGACCTCGACTTAGCAGAGGAAAAGAGATGGCTCTCGGAAAAGATACAAGCAAAGATGCGCTTGGCGACCGCTCGATACTTCAACAGAAAAGTCAGCGCTCGCCAATTTTTCGTGGGGGAGATGGTTATGAGAAGAAATGAATTCACAAGGCTGGACAGTAAAAATAAAATTTCAGCCAAATGGAAAGGACCGTACAAGGTAGTAGAGATCGCCGCACCAGGATCCTACTATTTGGAAACCACCGAAGGCGAGAGGTTACCCCGTCCATTCAATTCTGAGCATTTAAGAAGATTTTATACATAGCTTGTAATCAAACTGTTATGTTAATAAAAGAAAGCCATTCCTTCATAAAACGTGTCCACTCGAAGCAAGTCGAAGAAAAAAGCTCTGACGCCAAAGTCAGGCCAAAAGCCCTGACGACAAAGATAGGCCAAAAGCCCTAGCAACAAGGCTAGGCCAAAAGCCCTAGCAACAAGGCTAGGCCAAAAGCCCTAACGCCAAAGTCAGGCCAAAAGCCCTGACGCCAAAAGTCAGGCCAAAAGCCCTAACGCCAAAGTCAGGCCAAAAGCCCTATCGCCAAAGATAGGTCAAAAGCCCTAGCAACAAGGCTAGGCCAAAAGCCCTGACGCCAAAGTCAGGCCAAAAGCCCTGACGCCAAAGTCAGGCCAAAAGCCCTATCGCCAAAGATAGGCCAAAAGCCCTATCGCCAAAGATAGGCCAAAAGCCCTGACGCCAAAAGTCAGGCCAAAAGCCCTATCGCCAAAGATAGGCCAAAAGCCCTAGTAACAAGGCTAGGCCAAAAGCCCTAACAACAAAGTTAGGCCAAAAGCCCTGACGCCAAAGTCAGGCCAAAAGACCTAGCAAAAAGTTAGGCAAAATAAAAGCTCTGACGCCAAAGTCAGGCCAAAAAGTCTTAACAATAGAATTAGGCAAAAACGGGAAAGTAGACGCAAAAGACAGACAAAGAGATCTTCTATCAACCCATTAAACAACGGATAAGGAATTTTAGGCGATCACTATGGATGACGAAGCCTTAAAATCCACAAATTCCCTGTTATTATGCAAATACCTCGAAGGTTTAAACTTCAAGGAAGGTGATATCTCTTTGAACTTAGAAGTTTATGCTTTTAAGTGTCAGAGTATTGTCCTGAGAAAATTTCGTATAGACTTATGCTCGGTCTGAGACTTTAAGAGTCGAAGCCATTATACAGCAAGAAAAGTCGAAAGTAATTATGATTAAGATATTGGATAGCCAAATATGTTCGAAGTCAATTAAAAGCTCATGAATATAAGGGCATATAAAGAAACCAAGTCTTAAATAAATAATTACAAACCGAAACAAAATATTACAAAAACAGCTATCTAAAAAAGATAAAGAAATACGGTCGCCAAGGAGCTGGAGGCTTCAAGCTTTGGGATCCTCGGGGGCAAGGGTGCTCTGCTCGCCTTCGGGGGCAGGAGTACTGGGCTCGCCTTCAGGGGCAGTCTCTTCAGCAACAGCGGGCTGAGGAAGGCGACTCCCCAAGAAACCCTTCAGGGATTCAACTTCCCCAAGGGGAAAGTTGGGGTCGACCGCTTGGACCTCCTCCACCAGGTCTTGGAGAAAATCAGCAATCGCCGACTTCATCACCTTCAAAGCCTGGTCCTCAAAGTCCTCGGAGGCCTTGAACTCCTCGACCACGGCTTGGGGTGAAGGAACCGCCTTTAGCTGATCAGCCAGTTCTTCTCCTCCTCCAGGGCGATCCCCTTGGCTTCAGCAACGTTCCTCTGGGTCTCCGCGGCGACCCTAAGAGCGTCCGACTCGGCCACCTGAGCACGAGCCTCCTTCAACTCGGCCTCCAGGCGAGCTCAGACCGCTTCCCCTTCATCAAGGCACAGATGAAGGGCCTCAGCTTCCTGAAGGAAGGCTGCAGTGTCAGCCTCCCTCTTCTTGACATCAGCAAGGAGGCGCTGCTCCTTCCTGAAGTACTCTTCCCGGGCGCCGTCCACCAAGGTGATCGCCACGTCAGCGATCTTCTTGATGGCCACCAACTGCTCGGGGGTGACCCCCGTGCTTCGGTATTGCTCCAGCTCGACAAGCAGATCAGAATGCTTGTCGGCGAGCTCGCCGAAGACGCGGCCAAGGATCACCTCTTCCCGAACGAGCAGACAACAAAAACACAAGAAAAAATGTCAGGTCATCAAAATGAAAAGGAATGACAAGGAAGAAAGAACGGAAAGAAGGCGAGATCATACAAGGTCGACTCGTTCGAAGTGGGTCCGCAAGAACCCCTCGATCTGAGGAAGCTCCGTGGGGACAATCGAGCGGTCCTTGGGGGGAATTATCTCATCAAGGAGCCGCATGCGCATATCCGGGCTACCCCGGAGGCTCTTCTGGGCGGGGTACCCCTTCTTGGCAAGGTCCCCACAAGGGACCGAAGGCCCCCGAGAGTCCACAGCCTTAAAAGGCTGGAACAAGCTCGTCATGGAGCAGTACTCCTCGGCGGGAGCCCTTGAGGAGCTGGAAGCAGCAGGCCCTTTCTTTTGGGTCCCAGACTCCTTAGGAGGAATCGTGGGCACCGAAGGAGCGGGAGGCGCCAAGGACAAGGCATTCTCCTTAGTGGCGGAGGGGCCCTGAGGAGAGGGAGAAAGGGGCGCCGCGTCCAAACCCTTCCCCTTGCTGGCAGAAGGGCCCGTAGGAGGGGGAGGAAGAGGATGCTGGTCGACCTCAGGGTGCTCCTCACTCCTGACCTTCTTAGAAGGAGGAGGAGGAGGGTCCCGGGTCGCGTCAGCCGAGGACTTCTCTGCAAAATAGCAAGACAAGATGTCAGAAACCAAAAAACTGCAGAGTATGAAAACATTAAATCCACAAAAGGCGAGGTGATATACCTGGTTGGCGAGGGCCAATAGTGGCTGAAGGAAGTACCTCCTCAGACTTCCTCTTGGACGAACGCCTAGAGGGGGGGGAGGAGGAGAGCTCAGCAGCGCCTGATCGGAGGACAATCCCGCTGATCCCTGGTCATCAAAGAGACCTGTCAGTTTTCGGCTCTTGCTTACGACCTTGCCTACAAATGATAAAACAAGATAAGGGTTAGAAAATTACCCAATCATCAAAGATTGGCTTGGCTTGATGAATGCCCGTCATCTCAAGCGCATTCTCAGTAGTCTCCGCCACTGAGCGAATGGACTTGAACTGGGACGACCGATGCAGCCGATACAGGTCGTCGATGGCGTTCTGGTCACTCCCTGACAATTCTTCGAAGGAAGGAGGAAAATCCTTGTCCGGGGTAAACAATTTCCAGGGTACACCCCCCTTGTACAAAAAGTAGTTGGAGTTAGTGGCCCGGAAATCATCGACCAGACGAACATGGACGTTCCAAATCCATGCTTGAGGGCCTCCCCACTCTGAAAACTTCGGCCAGTGTGGTTGGAAGTGGTGGAGGTGGTTCGCCCCTGCTGTCAGTCGGAAGAAACACCGGAACAAGACCAGTGAATACGCTCATTCCTGGCGTATGCACAGGAATTTGAAACCGACCCACATCCTGAGGGCATTAGGAACGAGCTGCGTGGGGTGAATCCCGTAAAACTGGCACAATGTCTGCAAATCCTCACAGAGAGGAAAACGCAATCCAGCATCGATCTGGGCCGCATAAATGTAAACCTCTCCGTCGTGAGGAAAGTGCAGACCTAAGCCAGGATACCTAGGAGCATCCTCCACACTGAAGCCACCAAGCGCCACCATGGTCTTAAAGTAAGTCGGCTTCAATTCATTAGGCTTGACGTCTACTCAAATAAATTCAGATATATCAATGATAAACATAAAAAACAAGGAACAGCAGGGGATATTACCAAAACAGAACACTGAAAGGACAGAGGTTTACCTTTTGGAGAAAAGATGGGCGTCTGGAGCTCAGGCCCATCCACCACCACTGGGGTGGCTGCGGATCTCCCCGCGTCAGGCTGTTCCCCCGCTGAGGGGGGCATAACACCATCCCTAATGGTCAGGGGGGCATTAGTACCCTTGGGGGCATTTGCATTTTTGGACCCATTTGTGGCCGTGTGCTTAACTCTTTAACTTCGGGTAGCCATGGAAGCAGTGGAGAGAAAAGGTTGAAGAAAATCGAAGAAGATTGAAAAGGAAAAGAGAAGGTTCGCAAAGAAGCTCTAGAAATTTGAAGGAGTGAACAAACGTAAAAAACAAAACAGAGAAACTGATATCTCTTATATAGGCCCAAAAAGGAGTAACCGCCATGGGCGAATTGAAGCGAAACATGAGAATAATTGCACCTTTTTGGAAAAAACTGAAGCAATGTCAGAATTCCAAGAGACACCTCGGGGAGACAAACGGTTGGCTGGTACAGACAGCTGTCAGACTACCCTAGGTTTACGGAAAAGTAAATGTCAGGCGTGCCTCAAGTGACCGTTCGATTTCTGGACAACTGTGCAGTTATTAAATGCTAAAGGTCCACTAAGGAGACAAGGTGGTCGCCAGCGCACTAAGAGGCATTATCAGAAATACCTCGGGCAGGTAGTGATCGCCTAACCAAGAAAGATAGACTTTCATAAACCTAGGTTACCTCGAGTGATCGCCAAAGGGGAATAAAAGGAATGATATTTTTTCAGCTTTGAACGAAGAAAAAATTCCTCGTCAAACGAGCTCAAAATGCCTCAAAGGTCATGAACCATTACAAGAAACGAAGAAAACCGAATCTGAGATGTCACTATCTAAAACCCTACCAGGAAATAAAGCTCGACTGAAGAAACTTCAATCAAGCTTCGGGGGCAAATGTTGGGTATCGATAGTGACAGCCCAGTAAGAAAAAGGCCTTGAAGGCCCAATAACTATAGAGGGGGTAAACCCATGACATTCGAACCGGACCGGCCTCCATAGAATGGCCCAGAACCGAGCCCAAAGTCTCTAAAGACGCCTTGAGTGCTCGCCATTCTTCACCAGGCCGTGACCTCTCACTGCTCGCCAGGAGAGTGCTCGCCCCGAAGAGAATCCTGCCTCTCTCCTCTGGTCCCACTAAACCGTTAATAAGAGAGTGACCATGATATCCCGCGTATCTCGGTCACATATTCACTAAAGATTAGATTTGGTAACTGCAATATCTCGCAGTAACTGCCATATCCCACGATCCGGATCTTCAGCAACACAATATACACTAAGATATTCAGTTGCCTTATACGGTTTGATCTCTCCTACCCTATAAATACCCTTGTTTTACATACGTTCCTTACGTTTTGAGTTTTATACACACATATACTAATTTAAGCATCGGAGAGGGACCTAGAGACACCCCATCTGTTGCGTTCCCCTACATGCAGTTTCACCGGAGTTGGAGCAGAAGCGTCTTCCCATCCTTGTCTGGCATTTAATTCACTGCCAGATCAACATCCGGGATTTTACGATCCAACAGATATCACATTATCCGAATACTAAGCTTTGATTATTTGAACTTGTGACCCGTTTATTGGAAGTATAGCGATGTCAGGATGACACTTACGTGTTAGAAATAGAAAACAAGTTCCCAAAATTAGTCCACCAATCACTTCATTACTAATCTCACTACATCAACCATCCACAAATCACTCCACTCAATATCCACCAAATCTCAATGTTTCTCCTAAAAATAGTGTAGTTTTATATTGTAACAAAATAAGTTCAATATATACAATGTTCTCCATAATCAAGTTCATATCATATCAATTTAGTCCGCAATTACAATTCTAACTATCATAGCAGTGTTCTTGATTCTGAAACTCAAGCCACATATTCGAACCAAACTCTTACCTGACAACCTTCGAGTTGTAGGCAACATCGCTGCCACCAGCAGCAACCTCAATCGGACCATGGAGGTCGAGCCGAACCAAATCCGAACGGCTTCCAGGCGATGAAGCGGATAGGGAGACAGAGAAAAGAACAAACGACTGCCTCAGGGATTGAAGCAGGCCTGGTCGTGAAGCCACCAGAAGATGGAGATTTGTCGCACACTACCACTCATGCATGAAGAAGCGAGTCAAGTGCGCCGGAATCATCTTTGGCGGCTTCTCCTCCTCGTTGTCATCCTCATCTTCCTCGTACTGGATCTCGTCCTCTGGTGAAGATAAGCCCGCCCACCTCCTCCGTCCTCCGGTCACATTGTATGAAGGAGTTGCGCACAAGGGCGTTGCTCGGGAGCTACTCTCAAGAAGGGAGCTCCGACAGGAGATGCTGTCACGGGAGATGTTGTCACGTTGCTCGGGAGCTGCTTGTGAAGTCGGATGACAATGAGCGAGGATGATCTCGTTATGCACTTTTTTCAGTTTGATGGTAATATCGTCTCAAAATCTTCACTGTTATTCTAAATTGCTCAGTGAACAGTGAGCGAGGATAATTAGTTTTTTTTTTTACTTGTGAACAGTGAACCACACGTTAAACCATGCAAATCGGGAATCGGTCCCCTCGCCGGTTCGAAGACCAATCTGGTTTTGATAAGAGTGCTAATACATTCAAAATTAAATAATCAGATTAAAATTTTTATCTACAAATATTTCGTACCTACCACATTACAAAAGTAATTAATACATTCAATACACACACATTTACTAACTGACATTACCATCCGACGGAAAGGAAAGTCACAAACAAAACTGAGATTTTCCATTTGGCAGATTACGAAGCAACTAAGGATCTGGCAACCCCCATAACCCATGTAATGGCACAAGGAGAGAATAAAATGAAGAATAAAAAATGTGGAATACATAAAATATGATGTAGTTTGATTGGATGAATGTATTTCATAGTTTGAGCTCCTTATTGATGCCAACCAAACATGTCTAATTAAGAAGTTTAAGATTACTACATAACTAATTACACCATGATAAGATGCTTATAATATATATATAGTGATATGATGTTATACCACAATTAATCATGCATGTCCCAAATCCCAATTACAAAAGGTAGCTAGTATTTTCATAACATATTAGATGTACCGAAAGATTAAATTACTTCAGAGTCAAGAAAAAGATAATCACAATTTAAAGTCAATTGCTTCCACTAACCTCAAGCAAAACTAAATTCATTATTAAATTAGTTAATCTATAAGCTGAAAAAAGGTTTGATATGAATCGGCTATAGGGGTCAAATAAAAATCTGCCTGGTCCGAAAATCCGTTGAAACCCGAACCGTCCCGAACCAAAAAAAACGGTCTAAAAATGTATGGTTCTATTTATGGTCGGATTTTTTTGTTTGAAACGATTTTTTAGACCGTTCGGTCTATAAATATAAAAGAGTGTGGAGTCCGGTCTGACTATTTATTCGTACATAATTTTAATTATATTAATTAGTATTAATGAATACAAACAAACAATAAGTTTGTTATCTAATAGTTATTTTAGTTGTTTAATCGATTTCGTAGAAAGTTATGTAAATATTGTTAAATCGAGTTATTTTGTTGTTTAATTTAATTTTAAATACTTATTTTGATTTTGGATGTCTTTTTTTAAATATTGTTTTTTTTTTCGGTTTAAATCGAAAATCCGATTCGAATGAACGGTTTATTTTCCCTTATACAGTATTTTGGTTAATTTTTTTTTGAAGAAAATATAAGTACCCGACTGAAATAGTAAAAAAATTGATTCGACCGGTCCGATATCACCCCTATCAGCTACATCAAATTTAACTATCCACTTAGTCTTTATACTTTATAATTGTGCAGTGTGGTCCCTAACTTTCCAACAATTGACCCACCCAAGCATAAAACTTACTAATGACATATTTTAGCTGCAATTCTGGTCAGTCCCGGCCCATAGCACACAGCACAATTATATGATATAAGTGTATATAAATTTAATTTTAACATATGTTTTATTTAAATCATTTTTATTCATTTAAACACGATTAATGATTATATCTAAATATTTTTAATTTGCAAATATATGCAGAACCATGATTAATTATGTGTGTTTATTCGTAAGTGTATAACATGTGATAGTATATTATTAGTATTGATTTGTTTTTATATCATTCAACTAAATTCACATTGCAATACAAACTCATTTATTTTTACACACATTTACTATGACATTAGTAAATCTCATATCTTTTTCTCGTGTCTTATGATTTGACTTTTTTCATGTATATTTTTTTATTTTAAAAAATAAATGTATTATCATGTGTGTCACGTGTGAACATAAAATTTACGAATTATTACTGCTAAATATATGTCCTTAGCACCATACACGTAGCCATGTGAGGATTAGGGGGCAAAATTGTCTCCCTCAACTTTTAATCATGTGTAAATTTAATCCTATAAAATATAATAATTTTCACTTTAGCCATTTTAAATGTTATATTTGCCCCATTTATATTTTTTTTAAGTTCAACTTTTTTCTCTTACTCTAATATTTGCTCACACTAGATAATTTTTATGACTTCATTTTCACGCGTGGAAGTCGCTTATTTTGATGTATTTCTTACTATTTTCCATTTATGTTTCATATTGAGCATTTTCCCCAAAGTTTACTTTTTAATTTTCAAGTATATCATCTTCTTGAAAATATTAATTTTTAAATCCAAGTTTTGTCAAAACCTTAAAAGAATAACTGAGGTCCTGAAATGAACGAATTCACCCCAAACTTTCTTTCCCCATTATTAGCATTAGACGGAAATGAGAAAACATAAATTACAACAGTAGATATTTTGTCATCAACCACAATTCCCTGCATCTTCATTCCCTGGACACGACAACCACCTGTTTCCCAACATTTCTACCTGAGAACAGCCCTACCAGAGCCGTCGGAGCCTGCTCTAGTCCCTCTGCAATGTCTTCTACATACACAATATTACCTTCCTTGATTTGTGGCATCACCATCTCCAGAAACTTTGGGTATAAATGGTAGTAACTGAACACAAGGAAACCTTGAACCTTGATTTGCTTCCCAATAACGTTCAGAAGGTTGTGCACTCCTTGTGGACGATCCAGATTGTACTGCGAGATCATACCGCAAGCAGCAATCCGGCCGTGCATCCTCATGTTTAGCAGAACGGCGTCGAGCATCTCCCCTCCCACATTCTCAAAGTAGATATCAATCCCAGCAGGGAAATATCTTTTCAATGCCGCATCCAAATCCGGTTCTTCGTTGTAGTTGAAGGCCTCATCAAACTTAAATTTGTTCTTCAGCAAGCCAACCTTGTCTTTGCTACCAGCACTGCCCACCACATAACAACCTGCTAACTTTGCAAACTGCCCAACAAGTTGCCCGACTGCTCCCGAAGCTGCTGAAATGAAGACAGTTTCTCCCTTCTTAGGAGAACATATCTCAAAGAAACCCGCATAAGCTGTCATTCCAGGCATACCTAAGAAGAAATGTCTTCGTAGGTGTTAGAAGCCAACCAATTTTCTAAAGGGTTAATTACTTAATTGGTTACACATGTTTAACCATTGTGCAGAATAGTTATACATGTTTCAAAATGTGATTAATTGATTTTGAAATGTGACTAATTGATTTTTTTACTGTTCACCGTAAGAAATCACAGTTAAGTCACTATTTAGATACGTAAAATGACGTAATTATCATTTTCATCAATCAAGCTGTGTTCTTCATCAATCAAGTTGTTCTTCATCACCGAATTGAATTGAAGAACCCAGAAATCAGATTCTGGGTTCTTCGATTCGATTCTTGTTCTTAAAGATGATTATGTGTTCTTCAATACCACTAGGGGCATAATAGTCATTTCACAATTCAATAATATGTTAAAAAAATTACTTAACGGTAACATTAACGGTTTACTTACAGAATAATCAATTAATCACATTGAGAAAAACATGTGTAACCAATTAGTCACATAGCAAAACCAATTAATAACATTTTGAAACATGTGTAACAATTCTGCACAAATGGTGAAACATGTGTATCCAATTAAGTAATTAACCATTTTCTAAAAGGGATAAGGTGAAGTAAGAATTTTGCCGGTTTCTTCATTTCAGAAAGTTCATTTGACAAAAGAATAACATAATTTTACCTAGGAGACCCGTATAGTAGGAGAGTGGAACATCTGTGTTTTCGATCTTAAACAAGCTCTGTGTTGTTGTAATGAGAGTGTATTCTTCCCATCCAGTTAATCCCCATATCAACTCGCCATTCTTGAATTTTGGGTTCCCTGAATCGATCACTCTGGCCACTCCCAATCCGCTTATCGGCTACAAATGTTGAAGTGAGTGGTAAGCTTCGGAATCTCACATGATTTGTAGTTACCAGAATAACATGTAACAGAAACAATGCCTCCATTTATATAACATTAACAAAGCTTATGTTATGCCATAAAGAAGCACACAGAATACACATAATTTTAATAAGTATAATGGCAAATCAAGAATTCCAGAAGAAAGAAACTGCAGCATTAGAAACCCTAAAAGTGAAGCAGATGTGAGAATTGTGAGCAAGAAAGAAAGCAAAAGTTTTGAGAATTGGAGACGAACGGAACCAGGGTTGAAGGAATCGGCATAACCAGGGATACCAAGATTCTTCATTCGGGTCCGCATGTATGGATCGCACGAGAGGTAGAGATTCTTAACGAGGATGGCGTCAGAGCCATGGGGGACCTTCAGTTTGACGGTAACGTCGGTGCGGACGAACATGTCGGACTCTTTGGGGAAGCCGGAGATGAAGTCCTTGAAGATGACCTGCTTGTTGCTCACTTCTTCCACGTCACCGGCGCCGGCCATTGTCTGTCGTTGCTCCACAAATAAGACCTGCCACTCCTAAATATCGAGTACAGACTCTCCACAGAGAACAAGCAAAGAAGGGTGAAAGAGTGGAGGGAGATGGATAGTCGATCAATCATATATAAGCTGAAACATAAAAGAACATACCTTTTCCAATATTTCAATAATGGGTTATCCTCTAGCTTATGACCTAATCTTATATGTATTTAGCTAGACATACGTGTTAGGAGTATAAAAAATGAAAACAATTTATATTAGGAATCAAATCACAATATATAATTGTATATATTTTATTATTTTAGATAGTTTTCCTATTCAAGTGTAATCCAATTGAATATACAGAAATACAAAAAAAAAAAAAACTACAGTACGTGTCTCATTGGCTGGATTGTATATATATATAGCGATAGACATAGATATATTACAGTACAGACAAACCACCAACGTCCAAAACGGTGGCAAGACGGGCGGACAATGAATAGAGGTATCATCGGTACAATCGATACTATATTAACCTACTAGGTATAATATTTCATTAATAATATATATAAATCATTAAAGACTTAAATAAATAATACCTTAACGATTTTGGTATGCTCGACTGTCTGAAGAAGATTAAACCTTGATTACAAAATAAGGTTGACCACGATATCAACATACCTGAGAATCAATTAACCTTAGCTATAAAAATCAGTTTCTATTATCACATTTTTACTCTGCTTTTTATATTTAAACTGACTTTATCATCGGATGGGAAACAGTGGGTGAAAATTTACACTTCCTTCCGAAGCAATTTTTGGATTCGATAACCCGAGTCGTTCCAGATCCAATGTTATATATTTTAGTGTAATTGGATTGACTGGTTAACCAATAGGATCATAGTATCTCATTAAATAAGTTAGGAGGGTGCGGAGTGCACGCTTGTTTAAGTATATTATGATTCACTGTATCAGAGATTCATCAGTTGATTAGAAACGAGGCAATGTGATTCGCTTTATTATTCATAAAGTCACTATTCTAAAAATTCATTGTCAATTTGAATTTTTGGAACTAATGACTTAATATTTTAACCTCAAAATTCTCGGGTTTTGGACACTTGCTTTAGAACCAAGTATTAGGCCGAACCATTGCATTATTTCGGCTCCAAGTCATCATCCAAAGGTGTCCCTTTGGTTTTGGAGCCAAAATTTGAAACCAAAAGACATGTTGTGGCAGAAATGTCACAAGGCTTGGGCAAAGAGTGCAGTGTCTCTTCTAAGGGGCATAGTGTCTCTTCCGAAGGATGTGGTGTCTTCTCCAAAGGGTGTGGCAAACACTATAAATTGGTCATAGGGGAGGTCCTAAATCTCCATCTCAAACATTCACAATCCTTCTCAAGTTCTATTTCAGTATTCTGATTTTATCCGATTGAAAGTTTGAGTGCCTCCAAATTGTTTCAATCTGAAAGTGTCGTCACGACTTCAGAATAATCCAAACAAACATTTGAAAGTTCAACCACCATCCATTCAAGAGTTCTCCAACATCCAACAAATATGTTATAGGTATTTGG
The DNA here is from genome assembly GCA_946814005.1 of Chamaenerion angustifolium. Taxonomy (NCBI): domain Eukaryota; kingdom Viridiplantae; phylum Streptophyta; class Magnoliopsida; order Myrtales; family Onagraceae; genus Chamaenerion; species Chamaenerion angustifolium. The sequence goes on from OX328281.1 coordinate 3,562,142, forward strand.
CCACTAATTATTCATTCGCACATAAGAGAACTTATGCTAATCTTGGCACAACGTTCTTGTCTGCCCGCTTTCCTGAATTCAGCACAATGATTTGCGACATAAATCATACAATGTTCCATGTAAAAATATCTTTGTCGTTCCAAGTTTGTGGGTAAGGCAAATAAACCTGATTGCATGCACCTTTCAAACTAATTATTTACAAACTAAATCATTAAAACGAGTTCTAAACAAGTCACACTCGTTACGGTAAGAGATTAAGCTTAATGTTTCGGTTCGAAAATGTAAAAACAATCCTATATTTTTTAAAAACAAATTAATTACTTACAAACTACAACCTTAATTATTAGTAATGTCAAAGGCAAGTGGTTGCTTGCCCCCAGCCAATGGCAGTTCCATCTGCATTAACACACGTTGCTTCAGCTAGTTGATCCTTATAGGTGAGTTTCACATCTTGGATTTGTATTCCAGTGCATGGGTTCTTTGTACTGCAGTCCAAATTGACTGCCACCCTTGTAGCCGACGACCCATGGATATCCAGGAAACTCACGTTGCTTACGGCCACACCCGAATCCTGCCAACAATTTCAGTAAGTAATATATTAGATCATTTGACTTACGGGCACAATTAATGAACTCAATAAGTAAGCAACTTCTTTGAGAATTATTAATATTAGGAACAAACTAACAATTTGAAAATTATTGCATTTTTTATGGTCAAATTTACACAAAGTCAAAAGTTGAAGGGACAATTGTTACTCTTATCCCCATGTGGCTTCGTCTATGTTATACCTGATTAGGACAGTTTAGGTTGTAGGGGCAGTAGTTCTGATCGATGATGATCGGGTTCCGTACATTTGTCATCATTACATGCGCGAACACGATGTTACGCGCAAACCCGGCGCTCGGCCTTCCCCATGTTTTGATCCTCACCCCATTTTGTGTATCCTTAAAAACCGCACCCGTGATAGTCACGTTCTCAACTCCCGGTTCATCCAGGTCCTTTCCGAGGCTTCCGATGCTGATCCCGTGTCCGGGCCCACACGACATCTTCTCGATCCATAAGTTCGAGGTTCCGGCCCCGACCGAGACACAGTCATCACCGGTTGCAACGTACGAGTTCAGGATGGTGACGTTGGATGATAACTGGACGTGGATTCCGTCCGTGTTAGGGCTCTCATCCGGGGCAAAGATTTTGACTGCTTGAAGTTTCACGTTGTGGCAGCCGTTAATGACGATATGGAACATTTGGCTGTTTAAGGATGTCAGTCGGCTGACAACGATGTTCTTCGACTTCGCGAACAACAATGTCTGTACGTACAACAATGACAGTTGCATGTAAAATGATTACTTATAACTGGAAGAAAAAAAAATTATTATAATTAATTATATGTACTTCTATACTAAATATTAAATGTACGGACATAGAGATGAAAGAAAAAACAGGTAAGAAAAACTGAAACGTACGGACACCCCAAGAAAAAGTAAAGGTCGGATTTTTTTCCTATTAATTCGGACATAGGGTAGTTTTTTTTAATAAAAAAAATCATAGGCATCAATCTGGAGTAAAATATGTGTATATAAATATTTCTTATATTAATTCTACTAGTTAATAAGTAAACTCTTAATAGATAATTGAATATGTTGGTTTATATATAGATATATGTAAGTATTAATTAAAACTTAACCCACTTTTAATTAGAATATATTCTTATTGTTTATGTATACATAAATATCTATTATAGTTTTTATTTTGTTTTTTTATATAATTAGAAAAGAAAGGAAGTGACTACTCACTATATAATTTTTGGTAAAGAAAAAAAAATCAGACCCTTGTACCGTTGTACGGTGAGTTAGTGGTGTCCCAATTCTGTTGGACGATAATACCCCCACCAAAAACTTGTTAAAAACGATCAGTTCCTACTAGATTGATGATTCATTAGGGCTAAATTAGTCATTAAACCCTATCAGAAACGAACCGTGGCTCCCATGCTAATCGGGCAGTTAGTAGCGTTAGAAGCCTTGCAGTGCCACAAGCTGGATCCTTTCCCATCGAGGATTCCCCCTGAGATATACACCCCATCTACATACCGAAACGACACCCAAGTCTCCGAATTATTTGCCATGGCCATGTAATCGGAGGACGCTAGCAGCGTTCCGTCGATGCGAAAGCCAATGGCAGAATTCCTGCATGGACCCTTGAAACTGACCGGACCTGCAAGTAAGAACCTCCCTGAAGGAACGTAGATTGCAGCAGGGACGGTAGACTCACAAGCTGAATTCCATGCAGTTAGAAAAGCCGTGGAGGAGTCGTTATTTCCGAGTCTGTCCGCCCCTAAAGCAACGACATTGAAAGCGGCGGCAGCCTGGTGGTGGTTACAGTGGAGGAAGAAGGTAACTGAGAGAGCAGCAATGAGGAGTTTAGCCATTTTGAGGGAGAGAGATAGTGGAGTAGAAGGTGTAGGAGTTGAAAAGGCAGCGAGAGCTTGGGGAGTTGAGGTGGTCAAGTTGGGTTTAAAAAGAGGTTAATTACGGGGGGTGGAATTGAAACGGCGTCGTTTAGATTGGGAGTGAAGCTAAAGTTTTCTTTAAACGACGGATTCGCAGCTTGCTTTAATTTTAGTTATTATTAAGGGAAGGAACATGATTAATTAATTAATTAATCAAACGAAAGTCTGCGAAAATGATAACATCTTACACTAACTATCAAAATTACTATGAGTTATAACTATAAAAGAATCGAAAGATACGAATCAGAAGATCTTAGGGACATGTTGTGTAAAATTTTAGTTATTATTAAGGATAATATTAACCCCAATTTTATCAGCTCATTTAGAAGTTCATTAAGTTGTATTGGTAAAGTCAATCACAACACATATACCATTTCTTTTGGTTATTTTCAAATTGTATGTATTTTTATTTTACTATATTATTGGTATGTAGATACTTTCTTTAAATGGTTAAATACAGTTATTACTTTCACATTTATAATAGTTACACGTCACAAACCCTAACCTTAAACTAAACCCAATAAAATGTCCATAATTTTCTTGTACTAGGTTATTTTTTGTTACCCCCGTAGGTAATAATTTTCTTTCAACAAAACTCATTAGTGGAGTGTTATCCGGCTTTCGAATCGCAGTCTCTCCCCGACTTTTACTGATCATTGGTAAGCCATGAATGACGTGGCTTGGCTTGCTCGTGCATGAATCTCTCTTTCCTCTGTCTGCGAGTGCTGTTTCGTACGGATTTAGCTTATTGAAAAGTGACTCAATGAAGCAAAACTTTTATGGGAGTTTTTTCAAAATCTGTATATTTTAGAAAAAAATTTTGAAAAAGTGAATATCCAAATTTTTTTTTTAGCAAAGTGTGTATAGGCGCGGGAACCCGGGGACGCGCCTACTCCATAGGCGCGACCTGGGGACGCGCCTATAGAGTAGGCGCGACCTGGGGACGCGCCTATAGAGTAGGCGCTTCCATAGGCGCACGTGTCAGGTCGCGCCTATGCATAGGCGCGACCTGGGGACGCGCCTATGGCGTATTAGGGTTCTATTTAAAGAACCCTAATCTTCGTTGCCGCCTCCTCGTCGTTCGTCTCCCTCAGCTCCCGTCCGTTGCCTGCTGCCGCCGCGCCTCGCCTCGCCTCGCCTCAAGCGCCTCCTCGCCGCCGCCGTGTCCAGCTCCAGCTGCAGCTCCGTCGCCGCGCCTCCTCTCCAGCTCCGTCGCCGCGCCTCCTCGCCTCAAGAGCCGCCTCCCCTCGCCTCCCCTCGCCTCGCCTAGCCTCGCCTAGCCTCGCCGCCTCGCCTCCTCGCCTAGCCTCGCCTCCTCGCCTAGCCTCGCCTCCTCGCCTAGCCTCGCCGCCGCCGCCTCGCCGCCGCCTCGCCCTCGCCTCCCGACGACAGATCTCGGTAATTTTTTTTTTTATTTTTTTTTTTGTTTAATTTTTTTAATATCTGATTATTAATATTTGTTGTTATGTTAATTAGCCATATTAATTGAAACGAGTAATTATAGTGCTAATTAATTATGTTATTGTAAATTAATTGTATATATTTGAATTATTATGATTAGTAAAAAAATTGTGCCCAAATAATGAATTGTTATAAATAAAAAATTTATACTGTTTAATTGTACAGTTATCATGCAGCCGCGCGTAGTTATGTCAACTTTGTCGCACGGTACCAACGTGATAGATGTTGGTCCTTTAGATCCATCGGTCCTTTGGGGTCAAGCTAATCATCGTTCGTCGGATCTGAGCGATAATCAACAAATAACGTTTCGCTGTTTAAAAGGCGAAGGAAATCTAATTTCCGAAAATGCACAAGCGATTGTGCAAGCTGTTGGTTTATGGGATGTGGTTGTTATGTCACATCCCAAACTCGATCCAAAATTACTGACATCATTGTGCGAGCGATGGCGGCCGGAGACACATACATTTCATCTGAGACATGGGGAGATGACGATCACGCTTGAGGACGTAGCCGTGATTCTTGGACTTCGTATACACGGAGTTCCAGTAACAGATGATTATGCAGCTGAGGAAGACATGGATGCTGCAGGTCTTGAATTATTAGGTCTGAACTTACAAGGTCGTAAAGATTTTGTTAAGTTGACTACGTTACGACAACATCTGTTTCATCCTCATCTTACCGCCGAACAACAAGCGAGGACATTTATCCTCATGATACTTGGTGGTGTGTTGTTTACAACAACAAAGAAAGACAAGGTGTCTTTAATCTACTTACCCCTACTGAGGGATTTAGAGAGAGCAAGTCATTACAGTTGGGGTTCAGCTGTTTTGGCGGCTACATACCGGGGATTGTGTGATGCATCGGAGCTCAACGCTGCAACATTCTCAGGGTGTGCCATCCTATTACAGGTATTCCATATGAAAATTTTGGACTGAATATTTAGAATTGATTCTACAATGTTATTAATTTTTTGCAATACAGTTATGGTCGTGGGAGCACCTTCACCTTGGTCGTCCTGTGCTCCAGGGTGAAGTTCCTGGTGGAGAGATGCATCCCTTAGGATACAGGTTGATTTTATTTTTTTTGGATTGATTGTGACAAACATCTGTATTCGTTATTTTGCTGAAATCTAAATGGTGAATATTTTTCTTAATAGGTGGGCATTTCTCAAAAGATCGTTCAGTCACCAAATTCGAACTACGAATTTGGTGTACTATAGGGATGACTTGGAGTCTCAGTCAGCTGATCAGGTACCATGTTTGAGGTTATTTTTCTTATCTACGTTTCGAATAATATTAACCCTACGTTGTGATTGCGAAAAACTTTCAATATTAGGTGACATGGGTGCCGTACAGTCCCTTTAGGTTGGCTACTGCACCCCCTGTCTGTCGTGACCACCCCGAGTTATTCCGAGCGAAGGTGCCACTTATCTATTTTAATGTGGTCGAGTGGCACCGTCCAGATAGAGTTATGCGGCAATTTGGACTGCAGCAGCACATTCCAGAGATAACACCTGCTGAGGTTCAAGATCATGCACGACTGCATAAGATAACACGTAAAGGTGCGCAGGGGGAGCGTCGTTGGACGACAATGCATCAAAATATGATTGCATTATGGAACAACCGTGTACCGTTTGTGAGGCGGGAAGACCAACCGGCGGTGAACGTCTCGCAATACATGGCATGGTATCGGCAAATAACCCGACGATTCATTACGACTCCATTTGCCGAAGCTAGTACGCCTCATCATCCAAGAGCTCCGTTTGTCCCTCACGGGGGACAAGTAGAGACAGTGGTAAGTACCCACGTAGTCCTTACTTCTGTCTATCATTGTTGTTAATAATTGACAATTCATTGTTGTCTATATTGCAGATGGGATACATGTCTAGAGGCATTCACCTTGCACGGAAAGCTGCGAGAGGTACCCTCAAGTTCACCAAAAAAAATTTCAAATTACTGGGCGAAGCTTACTTAGAAAATTGTCGGTCGTCGTACGATGCAATCGGTCAACTACCTGTGTACGCCGAACACATCCGACAGTCGGATGAATTAACTGATCGTGAGCTGAGGGTACTTCACGGAGGACGTGTTCGAGGAGCACCCGGGCGTGGACGTGGGAACATCGGGGAAGCCTCCTCAAGTCGAGGGCCTGGGGGACCGGCACGTAAATTTAGGGCTGTTGAACAATTGGAGTACACCGAAGAGGAAGAGGAAGATGAAGGTGAATATGATAGTGAATTTGACTGTTCCGACTAGTTTAGTGTTGCATTAAGTAATACTGGACCTTATTACAACATATTGTTATTAACTGCGTGTAAGAACTATTGCATTCATCTTCTATATTATTTAGCTATTTGTCCTAATTTTTGTAGATTTTTTTGGCAACCTTCAAAAATTGACATTTCTTACCGACAACCCATTTAACCCCCCTAAAACGATGGTCTAGAGATGATGCTAATTTTTTTACTTTTTTATTATTTTCCTAAAATTTTACCGGACACAAATACTGACATAAAAAGAGTAATGCCACTGGTTACATGAAGTTCCGACATGTACATTTTTCTTAAAAATTACAACATCTTATACGTACGATATACTACATATTACAACATATTGTTATTAACTGCGTGTAAGAACTATTGCATTCATCTTCTATATTATTTAGCTATTTGTCCTAATTTTTGTAGATTTTTTTGGCAACCTTCAAAAATTGACATTTCTTACCGACAACCCATTTAACCCCCCTAAAACGATGGTCTAGAGATGATGCTAATTTTTGTACTTTTTTATTATTTTCCTAAAATTTTACCGGACCATGAGTTATGGATACGGCTGGATTTTCTTCTACCACGCTTTGTCCTCCACCTTTCCGGATCATGAGTGTACGTCGGAACGTCAAACTGTGGCCAGCAGTAATCGTCCGGTACTGGTTGAAAACATGGTGAGTATGCTGCCAGACGTGCCTGGTTCGAATATAGCGGATCAACGTGAGGAGCCCATTGCATCCCTGCCTTAGTGAGAGCTGCCATTCCATGTGCACACGGGTGATGATATATTTGCCATAACCCACACTCACATGTTTGCTCAACCACGTTAACCGTATAATTCCCTGGAGTGGTCCAACCGACACCTTGTACAAATCTACCAATATCACGGACTTGGAAAACACCGTGTTCTCGACTGAACTGGGCCACTTGCATCCTGCCAAGCTGTTTCTGTGCGCGAGCAATGGTCTTTTGGACAACGTCCGACCACACCTTCGACTCCTCAATGGCAACCATTGCTTCGTGTCGACGCGTGAAGAAGTACGTATTGGACCTCCAATAAGTTAGTTTCACTAACTCAGTCAACGGCAAGGCCCTTGCGCCTTTCAAAACGCCGTTAAACACTTCAACCAAGTTGGTGGTCATGTTTCCATACCGCGCTCCTCCATCATACGCTAAAGCCCATCTATCGAGGGGTATGTTGGATATCCAGTCCTTGTACTTTCCATCATGGATCGCCAATAGATTAGCATACCAAACATCGAACTTACGTTTATCAGGTGTGCTTGCCATTAGGTAAAGCTGTTTCTTCAGGATAACACTTTTGAAGACGTGATTGAAATTACTTGCTATGTGCCGTGCACAAAAGCGATGTGTTCCAACCCCGTATTGACAATATACAGCCTCGACCGCGTTAATTATTGCCCTGTGCCGATCAGACATTAGACATACATGGCGATCCTTGGTTACGTTATCCCTCAGATGCTGTAAAAACCAGTTCCAACTCTCGTTTGTTTCTCCATCTGCAATACCAAATGCCAAAGGATATATGCCATTGTTAGAATCGTACGACACGGCTACAAGCACTTTTCCATTGTATTTCCCATACAAATGTGTCGCGTCTATACTTATAAGAGGCCGACAATGGGAAAAGCCTTCAATGGCTGGACCGAATGACCAAAACATCATTCCAAAGGTCGCTACTCCAGTTTCCGCATTTACCCTTTTGGGCATGAAATCATACACTGTCCCAGGGATATATACGGCCATAGCCGAAAGTAACCTAGGGAGGTTTACAAACGCATCCTCATGCGTTCCATATAACGACTCCAACACCACTTGTTTCGAGTACCACGCCTTCGGATATCCAATCTTCGAGCCAAACTCGTTCTCCACCATCGACTGGATTACTGAAATTTTCAGTCCGGTGTCAGCTAAAACAGAATTTCTTATTAAAGCCACTATCATCTTGCAGTCGATGTTTTGGTGTCGCTCGATGAGGACTTCATTAGCACATGTATGTGGAGAATTCAGTTTGGATATTCTCCACAATCCAGTATGCTTAAACAGACTTCCTCTCAATGACCAAGAACAATTTGTTTGATCAACTTTACACCTGAAAACAATTGATTTTGGAGTGGATGTCTCGACAATACACACCTTCGAATTTGCTATGTGCCATTTCCTCACAGCGGCAGCCAACTCGTCCTTACTATTAAACTTCATGTTTGTGTTCAAGAAACTTTCACTCGACGTGTCATCATCAGCCGTAGACCACTCATCCCTTGATTGGAAGTTGTCTATCCAATTACTATCCACCCAATTTTCAGCAGTGGGTTGCATCATTTGCACGTCGTGTGAGCTACTTCCACCATGGCCACCTCCGTGTACATCTTCAGAGTTCTCGCCAACTTCAAACACCTCTTCGTTGTCTTCATCAATGTGCCCTGTAAAATGTTGACTATACGGATCTTCTGCATTAACCACATGGTCATCTGAGAGTGCGTCAACGTCGACATCGTCATCTGAGATATCATTGTTGTGACCATGCAAAATATTCACTGTCTCCTCACCCCCATCCCCGATGTTTGGAATCAAATTGCGTTCTCTAGTCACGCTAAACACAATAAATCGACTAGCAGAACTTAACTCTAAAGCAAAAGACAATGCCGAATCCGACCGAATACGCACAAATTTGCACAGTCCATCAGTATCCGTAAATTTATATGAAATGTTTATGGACATGGCTTCAACATCCGGCCAACTACACTCCATACATATAATTTCCTTTAGGCGACAAAGAGAGATATCCAAGGTAGCTGTAGTAATACTGGATGTACCACCAACATAAACCTCATTACCATTCTCGGACACTATTTGGCCGCCAAATAAGCAAATTATACCAATTTCTGTCATGCTTGATCCTAACAAAATTAGTAGTATCAAAATGCTTATCACATATGATATATACGTAAATATAACTCCTACACTTTTTAATAAAATTAATATTATGAAATATATACAAATAAATTACTTACCTTAGATGCTGATGAAGAGGAAGATGATGAAGAGGATGATGAAGCTGATGAAGAAGACGATGAAGAAGACGATGAAGAAGACGATGAAGAAGACGGACAAACGCAATTTATCGAAGTTGAATGTTAAAATTATTGATTTTTACTGTTTGAAATCGTACAATAATCGACGGAACCGCATATAATTGGTTCATAGGCGCATCCTGGGGATGCGCCTATTTCAGTAGGCGCATCCCCAGGATGCGCCTATTTTAGTAGGCGCATTCTGGGGATGCGCCTATTGCAAAGGCGCATCCCCAGGATGCGCCTACGGACATAGGCGCATCCTGGGGATGCGCCTATTGCAAAGGCGCATCCTGGGGATGCGCCTATTGCAAAGGCGCATCCTGGGGATGCGCCTATGAACATTTTTCTAAATATGTTTAGACGGTATATACTTTTTCAAAAAAGTATACTGACATATACACTTTTTGAAAAAGTTCCTTTTATGGTCCAAAAATATTTTATTTAAAATATTCTTTCAAACTTCTTTTTTTTCATCCCTCTTACTTATATTATATTATTAAACTTATTAATAGAGACGACAATGGTACAGTAATAATTCAAAAATTGTAAATATGAAACCATAAAAAAAATAAAATGCTGTTGTGAATCACAGAGTCTGCAACAATTTAAAAGAGTTTGCATAACATGTCTTATAATTACTGTAGAAACATATATTTTTTAATTTTTTCAAGTCTCCCATCTTCGTACTTTTTTAAATTCCATCATATAACTTATTACTATCATGTATGGTTAATAATTTAAATGGTATCCTATATTTTACTCATATTATCAGTTAGTACCTATATGTTGTTTCATGATATTTTATATTTCAGAATGTTGTCATTTAGTCTAAATTACAGTTGACCGTTTTTTATAAATTATTTTATATTTTTAAGATTTTTGAAAACTTTTATTTGAAATTGACGTATTTACTATATTTAAATTAAATATTATATTATTTATCTACATGGCAATAACATGGAATTGACGTAATGCTGATTTGACACAACATGCGTAATTTATGTGACCATTTAATAGTAAAAATGTAATGGAATACGAACGGGATAGACCAAATGACAACATTCTCAAACATAGAGTATCATATCTTAACACAAAAATTATTAAGATACTATTCTAGGGTAAATATAATATACTATTGAAATTATTAAACCTTATTATTATTGTGATCACTGTGACGGATCACATAAGCAAATGGGGGACAAGTCCCTCATTTTTTTTTTGTAATTTCAATAAAATGGTAGACTTATTTGTCAAAATAAATATAATCTAAACAACATTGAGATAATATATATATATATATATAAATGTGTATATATCCATATGTATGATGTTGGCATCATTTTGAAGGAACACCATGGTGGAAAGACAACCTCATCCATCGACAAGTCTGAACGTAACAAGTCAGCCCCCAAAAAAAGTATTTCATTGATTCCAATTAGCTTCTACTTCTATGTTCCATTAATTAATTAAAATATGAAATGGAGGAATGGATGGATGCATGCATGGCAATTGGCATAGGTATGTTGCGACCAAACCAAGGAAAAGGTATTATACTATTATCTATTGAAAGGTTTCAGTGAGATCATCGTAGACGTCACCACGTGAAATATTTAGGGTTCATAAATAATGATTTTTGCTTCATTCATTTTTGATGATTTGTTATATGGAGTTGATTAATAATTGTAACAAGACTATTAAATATTATATTTTAAAAAAATTACTCTATTAATTTTTCATTTCATTTTTATTTTTTGATATTTTTAAAAATAATATAGTGTTTAAATTATGAACCATTTAAATTTTAAAGTGTCGTTGCAACGTCATTTTCCGTCCAGATTTAATGGAAAAATAAATGGTTAATAACCAAATTGTTACCCCAACTTTGGGCACTTTACAAATTGCTACATGAACTTTACCTTTTCAAAAATGGTAATTACCTAAACTTTGACATACATGTCAAATTGATACATCAGTTAACTTTTCTGTTAAATATAAACGAAAAATGACGTGGTAGCACATGATTGGTCTCTGATTTAAAAAAAATAAATGCTTTTTAAAAATATAATTTAAAAAAAACTGGAAAATTAAAAGAGAAAATATGAATTTTTAATATAATACTTTTATTAAAAATATGAAATAAAAATATAATAATAAATAAAAAAAAAATTTTGTTTCATATTTTCAATAAAAATATTATATTAAAACTCATATTTTCTCTATTACTTTTTTTTATATTAAAAATAATAATTTAGTTTTTTAAATCAATGATCAATCATGTGATGTCACGTTATTTTCCGTTCATATTTAACGGAAAAGTTAACTGAGTTAGCAATTTGCCACAACTCCGAAAGTATAGGTAGCAAAATTTTAAAAAACAAAGTTTAGATAACAATTTAATTTGTAAAGTGTTCAAAGTTGGGATAACGATTTGGTTATTAACCCAAAAATAAACTGAGGTAACATTTTGTCACATCGTTAAAGTTTAGATAATGTGTGAGTAATCATCGAACTCATTATTAGACACTTATACCGTTAACTCTATATTATTCATCAATAACCATTCTTAATAAAGTCAATCAGACACTCAGTATTATGAACTCGATGTATTTATCCTATTTTTTTTTAGCCCTAAAGTTATGAACACTATTCTCTTATAATGTATGGTTTATGAAATGTCAAGTATTCATGCTCTTCAGCCTGGTTTCATTCATGTTTCTATGGACCAGATTGTTGGAATCAGTAATTGATGAGGGGGCTTGGCATCTTCATGAAAGGGTAAAATGTCGACATATTGATATTATTTTTTGGAATAATAAAATTGAAAATTGTATACAGTACAATATAAATACACAGTTTAGACTTATCTCGTCTAATGACTGACGTAGTGAAACATACGAGCATCAAGAGCACTCTCATCATCCCGAGGCGTAATTCAAAGGCACAGTAAATTATTTGTCACAACAACCGGACCGGACCCGTGTCCGATTTGGTTCAGATAAAAAGATGACTTGCAAGTGAACAGTATTTGGACTGGTGTGAACCAATCAGTTTTTCAAAAAATTGATGTTTTTTTTAAATCGAACAGTTTTCGGTTTGTTTTTTTGGGATTTCGTTTTTAAAACAGACCAATTGTTTATTTTTTCGGTTTAAACCGATTGATTTTCGGTTTATTAAACTAATCACTGATTTTTTTTAACAGTCGACCGTTTTTTTTTTTGTTATTGATTTTATTGTGTTATATTGTGTTTAAGAGTAATGTGTATATTTGAGACTATATAGTTTGTGTGTGTTTGAGACTATCTGGAGAGGTAATTATGTATGCATGTATTTGGGACTGTGTAGTTTGTAACTTTGTATTTTCAGTTTTTTTTTTTACTTATGAATATTGAACCAGATTTGGCCGGGTTGGACCAGCCGAACCGAAAACCAGTCCCCTCGCTGGTTCGAGGACCGGTCCGGTTCTAATAACACTGTGTGGAACGGTATTCCTTTTGAGTCAGAGATACCGAGTGTGGTAATTTTTTTTTTGACCAATGATTCCGTATATTAATCACAAAACTTGGGGTCGTGAATAACCCCGATACTAGGTCAACTAATAATTTATTTTTTTTCGATAAGTTTGATAAACTTTATTTCTATAGACTGAGAGCGACTGAAGATGCAATATTATTCAATTGTTTTAATTTTAAAAATTAATATTAACTATTGATGAATTAATTATTGATACTTTGAGACTCAAAATATTTTATATGATAGATCCAATTTCTTCCCTTTCGCCTTAATGATAACGACATGCATTATCATGGTTATTATGTATGCATGTACCGAAAGATATGACTTAGGGTTCAAGATAAAAGACACATGAAATCACTTGAAGTCAATTGCTTTCCACGAAGCTTAAGCAACTAACTAAGATGAATTAATCACTTAATTAACTTCAAAGAAACATAAATTGATAATAAGACTATTATGGCTAATTAATGACACAACTTCTCATCTAGATTACATATCAAGTTAGTTAAATGTAGTTTCTTAATTAAAAACTTTGGAATAATATATTTTTTACTACAGCCGGATTTATTCTTTCTAAAATATAAAAATGATAGAATTAGTTAACATATTTATTAGTTTAAAATAGATATTTGGAATAGATATACTTATTTATATTTAATTTGTCGGAGAAGATTTATAGATATAACATATATATTATTGATCTCTCTCCGAGTCTATCAAGCTCGAATGTTGAAAGTTGGTCCGGTTTACCGGTTATCACCACTGATTTTACTTGTTATACAGGAAGAGATTACAAAGGCCCAATTCCTCATCACAAAGGCTCGATTTTACTTGTTATACCGGAATACTTTTTAAAATTATAAATACTACAAAAAATTGGTGTTAGCGTGAATTAATTTTCGTTCAATTTATATTATAATTTTTTTTATAAGATTATTCTGTTTCTAATTTTATTTGAAAACAGGAAAATTTCTCTTTTAAAAATATCACATATATAACGATAAATTACTAAAAATACATAATTGTCCATTCCAATTTATATAGTCTAACGAGATCGATATTAAAAAAAATCAAGATTGAAAAAATAATTAATTCAAGGTCATTAATTTCAGTCTATAAACGATCCGATCACGGTCGGTCATAATTAATTTTAATGGTTTACTTGCTCACCCCACTCTTAAGCTTATATATATATATATAATATTTTATTTGTTTTCATTTTCTAGTATTTTCCAAATTATTTGACATTTTCTAAACTTTTCAGTTATTAAGTTTGCTTGCAAATGTCTGTAAAAATTGTTCTCTTACATTCATTTGGCTTAAAAAAAGTCTTAAATTGATCACTTTATGTTAAATGCAAAAATATACTTTAAAGAAATTAGGGTTAATTACCTCAACCGTTACCTATGTTTGACAATGTGACTGAACCGTTCAAACTTGAGCTCAACCGTTACTTAAGTTGACACATGTGACTGAACCGTTACTATCACCTAACTGCCGTTATTTCTTCCCGTTAAGTACCACCATGTGCTTGTCACGTGATTAACTTGTAAGGTGAAATTCCCAAACTACCCCCAACATACTGTTCACTTAACAGCAACTGATTCTTAGAATCAAGGAACAGGAGAAGCAGTTTGCGCGCGAAGAACCTCCAGAATCGAAGAACTGAAGAACCGAAGATCTCCAGCCATGAAGTCTGATGAATGATGTCCTATGGGTTCTGAGAACCGTAGAAATGTTAGATCTCGGTCCATCTCTTCTGCGTCTGCGAATGCCAACCACGGAGCTTCGCGTCTCCGTGAAATCAGCTGGTACGTGGCAGAATTTCTCGCGCCGATTCCATGGTTGCCCCAATTTTGAGGTAATTTGACATTGGGTAACCCTAATTTGCAACCCTAATTCGTTTTGCTGCAGTAATTTGAAAGAACAATTGGAATTTGAAAGAACAATTGCAGTAATTGGAGCTGTGTCTGTAACTGAACTGTGTCTGTAACTGAAACTGAAGGATGAAGAACAATGTGTATTTTGCGAAGGTGGTGACTTATCTTTTCTGAACTGTGATTAAAAGGTGACTTAAGTTTGTGAATTGTGATTAAAATGTGACTTATGTTCGACGTACTGTGATTAAAAGGTTACTTAAGTTTGGACATTTTGTTACCCAAAACGTTACTAAAATACAGAATACATCAGAAAACACAGAATCCATAATAATCCATCAAAATCCAGAATTCAGAATACATCCCAAAACATGGTCCATCCTATAATCCCAAAATAGGTTCCGTTAATGAATTGTCAAAGAATTCAACACAAATACATTCCATGGTGGTGTGTTCTTGACAGAACTTGTGAAACTGTTCCCTTGGTGGTGTGTTCTTGACAGACAACTCAATGATTGACCGACAAGTTCCAGTTGGGGAGGCTGGGTCAAGTCATCTTCACGTAACGTGGGCACCGTTGAAGCATGACCATTCGTGTTTTCTTGCCCTTCGTATCAAAACAAAACAAAAATATTCAAGCAAAGGTTGCAATACTTCGATGAAACAAAATCAAGTCACTTAGAACAATCCATGTATCTATGTATCTAACAATTACTCAATATGAATGATTAGGAGCACAAAACATGTAAAAGCTTCAATTAACAATTATGCAGACGCACGGATTTCTGCTTGGACAGGATGCATATAAGGATAGCACCTGATTAATCATATATAGCTCCTTAAGCTATGGAACATCAGAGGCAGTTGAGCTGCTGTATGGCCCAAGAATCATATACTGCACATTTCATCGATTTAACAACAGAATGATCACCACCACCCACTATCTTCACGACAAACAACATATTATGCAGCAATTTACAGCAATTATGCAGCAATTTACAGCAATTATGCAGCAATTTACAGCAATTATGCAGTAATTTACAACAATTATTGAATACACACCCAAATACGAACATATTATGCAACAATTTCATCATTTCGTACCGCAAACCAACATCAAAGCCCTAATCTTCAACTGAATCGAAGATTAACGAAGTGAAACAGGGTAGAAGAACACAAACCCAAGTCCGAAAACAGAAAGAATGCGAAAAGTCACACAAACCGAAGTTCAATCGAAGCAAAAACACAAACTTACTTCCAGTTGCAGTTCCGAAATGCAATGTCGTCGAGGAGGTTCCTTCCGTGCTGAAAATCGACACTATCGAGGCGGAAGGAGGTCTGCAAGTTTCAGTTAGAGGGAAATGAGAGTTGAATAGGAAGTTGGAGTGTGGAGATGATTATCAAACGAGGGGGAAACGTTGCAAAGTGACAAGAGGGCATTATTGTCCTTTCAAATCGTTTTAATTAGGTCATGTGCTGTGCACGTGACACTTTGACAGTCAGATTTGACGGAAAGTTCACGGAGTAACCTTTCAGTCACATCTTCAAACTTAAGTAACGTTTCAGCTACACAAAAAAAAGATGAGTAACCTTTTAATCACATGGGTCAAACATAAGTAACGGTTGAGGTAATTAACCCAAGAAATTAAGGAAGTAATGTCATTTAATCTCTCACTAAATTAGAAACAAAATTTAGAGGAGCTAAAATAATAATTGTATTGCATTGTTTTCTTGAATGCTTCTCTAATGAGGAGTAAGTATATCCATTACGACAAGACCAATGTATCCTCGGATACGCAAATATGGAATGTCACACACTCGGGGAATTACACTACAGCATAAACATACTCTCTTTTAGCAGGTCATGACACAAACTGCCAGGTGATTAATCAATGGGATTGAGTGTGGAAGATTCAGACTATCCCAAAAATTCAGTATTTTATCTGATTCTGCCTTAAAGATAGACTTGCCACCGGCAAACTATTGAACCATAGAGGATGTAATTTGAACCATCTGTGCCAAATATGTTACTCTTGGGTGGAGGACATAGATCACATATTGCGTGGGTGTAAGCATGCTAAAAAGATGTGGAATTCAGTCACTGGGCCGCCAAATCTGGAGCAATCGTTCCACTATCCCTTGAATGACTGGATCAAGTATGGGTGTCACGAAGGAGGAGTCAATAACCAATGAGTTCAGTGGAAGTTTTTTTTTCCCATATGTTCTATGGAACATTTGGAAAAATAGGAACTCTCTAATTTTTAATGATAAACCTGCATGTTCTTCTGTTTATAATTTATCTTTATCTCAGGCAAAATTTCACCAAAATGTTTATCTTGAATCTGTCATTGCTAATGAGTTTATTTCCATTGATATTAGTTGGGTTCCTCCCAAAAGGGATTGGTTTAAAATTAACACTGATGGAGCTGCTAGGGATAATTAAGGTTTTGCAGGTGCCGGGGGGTCATACGAGACTACAGGGGTCAATGGGTTGCAGGATTCTCAAGGAATTTGGGCTGCTCAAACAGCCTCACTGCAGAATGTTGGGTCATCCGAGACGGACTGCTGTTGACAAAGACACTCGGATTGAAATTTATCCATCTTGAAACGGACGCCCTCTCAGCCCATAAGGTAATCTCTGACGAAAATATGTCAAATCAAAAACTAATGTCGATCATTGCGGATTGCAGGAAGCTATTGATATAGTTCGAAAAAATGAAGTTCAGACATATTTTTCGAGAAGCAAATGCGATAGAGAATATCATGGCGGGTATGACGCTCAATCAGCGACATGTGTTTGAAATTCATAGCTCACCTCCGAAGGAAACTATTAATGCGCTCCGAAAAAATACTGTTGACTTTTCTGTTTCGCGAAATGTTAAAGCTAGCTAGTTTTTGTTGTGTAATTTGAGTGATTAGTTGTCACCTATACCAGTTATTTTAATCAATAATTATAAAAAAAAAATATCCATTACGAACTATTTTATTAAATTAATAAGATAGTATAGTATTTATATAAATATAATAAACCATGCTTCCCCAACTGTAAAAGAGCACCGATAAGAAAGTTTTAACGGTCCTAATTTTCTCATCCAAAAGTCTGAAAAAAAGCAAACAAGTGACTATTTTTTTATATGAAAATAAACCAACGCCAGCCAACCAAATTTGACCATTCTTTTTCTTTATCTAGCTATAGTCAATACCCTAAGTGTGAAACGCTCACCTAACTATATCTTCTATTAAATGTGAATTTTTTAAAAAAGTAACCACAGTCCAATTTATTTTTGAAAAAATAAGTATACAAAAAATATATTTAGTGTTGAAACTGGTAATTCTAACATTCATTGATTGATATTTCAGCTCTATATTCATTACACCAGAATTCAGGTACTCTTATACAACTTTTGTCTACTTATCTAGAAGCTACATTAATTATTACACTAGATTACAGACTTGTCACTATTGCTGTTTACTTTAGACAATATTCCTGATTTTGTGACTTTCCTGGATTTGTGGCTTTATTGAATTCCTTTTGCTGACTTGTTCCAACACTCCCCCTCAAGTTGAGTGGTCGGATCTCCGATACTCAACTTGTCGAGTACTTCCTTGAATATCTTTGAGTTTACTGCTTTGGTAAGTATATCCGCAAGCTGATGCTCAGAGCGAACAAATGGCAGTTTGATTTTTCCAGCCTCAAGGTTTTCTTTTATGAAGTGTCTGTCTACTTCAATGTGCTTGGTTCGATCATGTTGCACTGGATTTTCTGAAATGCTTATTGCCGCCTTGTTATCACATAGTAACTTACATGATTCGGTTGGTGGAAATCCGATTTCTGTCATCAATTTTCTTAGCCATAGGATTTCTGTTAATCCTCTAGCTATTCCCCGAAATTCCGCTTCTGCACTTGATAGAGCCACAACCTTCTGTTTCTTACTCCTCCAGGTTACCAGATTATCACCAATAAATGTGAAATATCCAGATGTTGACTTCCGATCAACTAGGTTGCCTGCCCAGTCAGCATCTGTGTAACCCTGTATTTCCAGATGGTTATTTCTTTTGAACAAAACTCCATTCCCTGATGTGCCCTTCAAGTATCTTATTATCCTTGTGACCGCTTCCATATGCTCAACTTGCGGCTGATGCATAAATTGACTTACTACTCCGACCGCATACGCTATGTCGGGTCGAGTATGTGACAAATATATAAGCTTGCCCACCAGCTTTTGATATCGCTCCTTATCTGCCATTCTTGCTCCTTCTGATAGTTGTAAGCCATGATTTACTACCATTGGAGTTTCAGCCGGTTTGCATTCCAACATCCCTGTCTCTGTCAGAAAATCCAAAATATACTTCTTTTGGGATATAAAAATCCCTTTTCTTGATCTTAGCACCTCGATTCCAAGGAAGTATTTCAAATTTCCGAGATCTTTCATCTCAAATTCTTCAAACAAGTTCCTCTTGAGCCTGTCCATTTCTTCATTGTCATTCCCTGTGATAATCATGTCATCGACGTAAATAATCAAACAGGTGATTAATTCCCCTGTTCTTTTCAAGAACAAGGTATGGTCTGAGTTGCTTTGCTTATACCCATATTTTTTTCATGGCTATAGCAAACCTCCCAAACCATGCCCGAGGAGACTGCTTTAGACCATAAAGAGCCTTTTTTAATCGGCACACCTTTTCTCCGTGACTATCATCGTTGTATCCTGGAGGAACTTCCATATACACTTCTTCTTCGAGATCTCCATGGAGGAATGCATTTTTTACATCGAACTGGTGTAACGGCCAATCTTTATTTGCTGCTATAGACAACAATACTCTGATTGTGCCTATTTTGGCTACTGGCGAGAATGTCTCGGAATAATCAATCCCGTATGTCTGTGTGTATCCTTTCACCACCAATCTTGCTTTATATCTATCAATGGAACCATCTTGCTTATATTTGATAGTATACACCCACCTGCATCCTACTGGTTTCTTTCCAGCTGGCAATCTGCACATTTCCCACGTCTTACTTTTTTCTAGTGCCTCCATTTCATTATTCATAGCTCGTTTCCAATTTTTGGATTGTTGAGCTTCTTCAGTTGTTCGCGGGATTTCTTCTGTGAGAATAGACATTGTGAATGCCTTCGCCTCTTCACTTATCCTCCCCCTTACTGTGTTTGCCACTGGATATCTTGATTTGTTTGGCTCCCTTTCTGGTGTATACTTCTTTGGTGGCCTTCCTCGATTCTCTCTTGGAGGCAACTTATATCCTTCAACAATTATTTCCTCTTGTTCACCTGGTTCTTCGCTCAAAATATTGACGTTTTGAGTTTCAGATGAACTTACCGGGCTTACCTCAGATACCCTTACTGGTGATGAAATACTAGTTGTGACCCTTAGTTCACTGCTCGATACTGGCGTATCCGAGGTTGGCTCAAGGGTTGGACTATCTTGCTCTTTTGGTTCTTCATAGGAGATACTTGGTCTGTCATAGGAGATATGGGAATTACAAACCCATTCCAGGGGATCATCTAAACTCCCCCCCTGACCACTGGACTGGTGGAAAAAATACTCTGTTTCAAGGAAATCACAGTTCATGGTGGTGAACATGCGACGAGTTTTAGGATCATAACATCTATACCCTTTTTGATTAACTCCATATCCGACAAACACACATTTGACTGCACACAGATCAAATTTGGTCCGGTCAATCTTAGGTATGTGGACGAACACAGAGCAACCAAAAACCCGAGGTTTTAAACTAAGTGCCGGGGGAACTTTGGTCAACTCAGAGAGACTCTGAATTGGTGTTCTGAAATTTAGGATTTTTGTAGGGAGACGATTGAGGAGATAAGTTGCCGTGGCAACGGCTTCGGGCCAGAATGTTTTCGGAACTTTTGACTCAATAAGTAAGGATCTCGTTATTTCGAGGAGAATTCGATTTTTTCTTTCTGCCACACCATTTTGTTCTGGAGTGTGTGGACAAGAAGTTTGATGAATGATTCCTTTTTCAGAAAAAAAATCTTTCATATGTTGATTTACAAATTCCCCCCCATTATCAGACCGAAGGACTTGAATGTTTTTCTGGAATTGATTTTGGATCATCTGGAAAAAGTGAATGAATTTGTCAAACACTTCGGATTTTTGTTTTAAAAAATACACCCATGTTATACGAGTGCAATCATCGATAAATAATACAAAATATCTAAAACCTCGACCCCCAGAAATAGGTGCTGGACCCCACACATCAGAATGCACTAAGGAAAACATGGAATTCATACGAGTATTATTAGGCTTAAACGTACGTCTATGGCTTTTTGCAAGAATACAAGTCTCACAAGAAAGATTAAGCTTTTTAAAAAACAACTTAGGAAATAAAAGTTTTAGATAACCCGAGGATGGATGACCCAATCTCCTGTGCCATAACCAAGCCTCTCTTTCTGAAGTCCCATGAGCAAGTAGTGCCGAACCTGGTTGAGCTACTTCATCAACGTAGTATAAACCAGCGCGTTCAGTGCCACGCCCAATAATCATCCCCGTTTGGATATCCTGCAGTATGCAAAAATTCGGGTTCATCACCATGGTGCAATTCAGTTCTCTAGTGACATGAGATACTGATAACAATTTATTTGAGAGAGTCGGAACCAAGAGACAATTTGATATTCTCAAGGTTGGGGAAATTTCTACTATTCTCATTCCCGTCACTTGGGCTTTTGCCCCATCTGCAGTATGAATATACTCAATCCGGGATTTCACAATATTCTTAATATCACATGCATCATACGTCATAGTATCGGTCGCCCCACAGTCAAAAATCCATTGGTGATTTTTAAGTATATCTTTCTGGACTGAATATGCATGTTTTAAAACATCAGGGACTGAACCGAAATTAATTTGGGCTGTTTCCTGATTTTTTAAAACTTTCAGGGAAGATTCGCTAGGGTTTAAAGTGAAGGGACTTGGTTGCAAATACCAAATCCCTTTACCTTCTATCCAGCCGATTCCTCTTGTGCCGCCTCCTTCATTTGTTCCAAATTCTCTCTCGGTTCTTTGGCTTCTAGGGTTCCCGTCGTGGCCTTCGCTGCGGCTGCTCCCCGCGATTCCGACGAAGGACGGGTCCCCTTCATGTGCTGGAGGCTGCTATGGTGCTCGGCGAGGCGCGGTTCCTGTCTCTTCGATGCCACCGTGGATGTTGGTGGCCACCAGGTTGCCCACCGCGGCGGCACGGCTCTTCCGCTCCTCCCACCAGTCGGGGTAGCCTACCAACTTGAAGCACCCATCCTTCGTGTGACGATTCATCCCGCAGTAAGTGCATTTTAACTTACTTTTGTCAATCCGGAATGAAGATCCGCTGGGTTTCCCGGTCGTGTCCGACCGATTAGTCGCGGTCCGGCCTCCTTTCGCCGAATTAGCTGAGGTTACATTGATTGCGTTGCTTGTATGGCCAATTATGTTGCTTTTATTGCTGATTATGTTGCTGTCGATCCAATTGCCCCTCGATAATAGACCCTCGCCGAGTCCCGATCCTATCCCCGATGATGTTCCGTCGGAGGTTGCCGCTCCCATGATGTGGAGCCGGGCGGCCTCCTTCCGGACCGAAGCATAAGCTTCTTCGACTGAGGGGAGTCGGTCCGAACGTAACATTTCGCGTTTGATTCCGTCATATTTGGAATCAATTCCCCCTAAGAACTGATACAGCTTGGTCTCATTCCAAATTAGGTTGTAGGAAGTTATGTCATGACTGCATATCATCGGGTTTGGCCTCCTGGCTTCGATCTCTCCCCAAAGGGATTGTATCGAAAGCCAGAAATCTTCGAGTGTAAGTAATCCCTGCATCATTTTCGCAGCCCGATTATGAAGATCGAAAATTTGCAGTGAGTCCTTACCACTCCCATAAGTCGTTTGCAGCGCCTTCCATAAATCCCGGGAAGTAGGATAGTGAGCCACGTTATTTGCTAATTGTGACCCTATGTTCTGGATCATCCATGAGAATACGATGAGGTCGTCCTGTTTCCACCTCTCATAACCTGGTTCAGATCTGCTTGGTGGTTCCGGATCCCAGGTTATGTGTTGCAGTTGTCCCCTTCCTCCGATTGCAATTTGCATCAATCTGGCCCATAGATGGTAGTTTTGACCAATGAGCTTCGTGCTCACCGTGATGGTTTCAGGTAGGGTTTTTTCGGTTTTGTGGCTGATGCCATTTTTCAGTATTTTGGCTATTTTGAGGGTTAGGTCATCGTCACTCAGACCTGAACCCATTTGGGTTTGAGAATGTTGAGTTTGGGAATGTGGAGTTTGGGAATGTTGGCTTTCGTTGTCGGACATAGCTGGTCGAATCAGGTATTATTCTGGTATATGATGAACCAGAAAAACACCTAATATTCTAAGGATTGTGAACTGCTCTGATACCATGTTGAAACTGGTAATTCTAACATTCATTGATTGATATTTCAGCTCTATATTCATTACACCAGAATTCAGGTACTCTTATACAACTTTTGTCTACTTATCTAGAAGCTACATTAATTATTACACTAGATTACAGACTTGTCACTATTGCTGTTTACTTTAGACAATATTCCTGATTTTGTGACTTTCCTGGATTTGTGGCTTTATTGAATTCCTTTTGCTGACTTGTTCCAACATTTAGAAATCTGTATATAAACGTTAGTATGAGTAGCACATTATTATATATTTTTTACAAAATACGTTACTCATGATAGCGTTTTTCACAAAAACTCTACCTGGAGTTTCTTATTTTGAAGGAGACAGTTTCTTATAGAGGTGGATACAAAATACCAATAACTATAACCACAAGACACCGTTCTGAGTTATTTCCCACTAGGAAATTGATCTAGGCTTAGTGGAGAATGTACAAAACTTGTATGTGTTGGCTATTTAAATAAATTATAACGATTTAGCAAAGATTAAACCTAAAAAAATTATTAACTATTATTAATACGATATTATGTTTTTAACACAATTTATAAGGTGTAATAAGTGTATAACACTGATATTAATATTAATATTATGTATTATATATTTTTTTCACTATTGATACTTTGAATATAATATATTATAACAATATTTTTTACAATTTTGGAAAGTTATATATGTATTATCTATCTATTTATATATTGACTTGACTTAATAATACCTTATAATGTGGATAAGTAAGATTTTTGTAATATTTTCTGAATGTTATTATTAAAAATAAGTTTTTCTACTTTGTTAATGTCAAAACTCTAGCTAGTAATCACTTCTAAGTGGCTTCCCACATAACTTAATTTAAAATTCTCCAAGTTATATGTTTGTTTTAAGTTTCACTTTTGACAAGATTAATTGTTTGTAACTTAATTACTCTAATTATTTTAGTAGCATATTACATATTATAATATAAAATATACTTAAGAAAAAATCATAATTATAATGTAAAATAAAGAAAAATGATATGAATTTTATAACTTATCGAATGAACGAGAGATTTTGAAGAATTTTAAAGTGATTTACATGACATGACATATAAAAATGAGAAATTTATTATTGACATGAACCAATTAAAATATGTTAATTTAACATTAGAATTAACAAAACATAATAAAAAAAAATATTTGTTAATTTAGCCAAATTATGGTGGTCGCTTTTTAAGTCAAACTTCCTTTATCTTAAAGCCGTTCTGAATTAACATTCTTGAATCTAATAATAAATTTTAGTATAAAGTAATCTCTTTTTGAATTCTTAATTATGTAATTTAAGTTTTAAATAGTATGTTATTTTTATATATTAATAGTTAATATGGACACTGATTGTATCTTCACTTATTGATTGTAGTTTGATCAAAAAAAAAAACTTATTGATTGTTGTTGTATAATGATTGATTTAAATTTATATTAATATAATTTGGATGCACATATTTAATGATTTAGAATGTCGCACCTCTAGTTTAAAAACGAAGGATAGTCCCACCTCTAGTTTTCTGTATCTGAAACGTGACCACAATCACAAGACAGACAGAAGGTTATCAATTTTAATGATAACATTGAGAAGAAAGATTTGACCAGGAACCTATGCAATGCATTTACACATACTAGTCAAAATCAAAGAAACTAAATATATTAGGTATGCGTCCAATTCAAAAGTACGAGAGACTACCAAAATGAAATAGACAATTTTTTTTGTTTATATTGGATATAATTATAAATGCTCCATCAAGAGTTACGGATTTGACTTAGGACCGATAATGGTGCGGTGAAAAACGCATAACTATGGTTATAACTGTTACTGTTTAATATGGTTAACTGTACCATTATGGTGCGGTTATGGTGATAAATTTTCTACCCATAGTGATTATGGTTATGCTATTTGAGTTATAGCTATGGTTATAACTATGATTATTATATAAATATAATATTTATTTATTATTAATAAACTAATTTATATAATATACCAAATATAAATTATATAATTGAAAATTTGAAATGGTTGAAGATTGAAGGAGCCAAAGTTCAACGATGGTAATATAGATTGATGTATTTTTTAAAATAAATTTTTTGATCTTTTATTATATTACATGTGTGGAATAAATATGAGTACGAGTAAAATCATGATTAATAATCATAGTTATTTTAATGATTATGATATTAAAAATTATTAATAATTATTGTTATGTTAAGTGATTTAAATTTTTTAATCATTATGATATTTATCATATCTACCTGTAGACAGACGACCTTAATTTGACTCCTCACTGCAGTTCTTTCCTTATATATATATATATATATTATTTTTCATAGCTCTGATCTCAGGCCTTGTGCAGCTCTACATGGGGAAGGCACGTTGATTCATTGGGTATCCCCGTTCTTGAATGATCATGGAGAAACAAAGCGACCCACTTCATTTGGCGGCGAGGGAGGGTGATTCAGGCAAAATCAGGGAGATACTTAAAGCCGCCGGAGACAACAACGGAGTGAAGCATCTCTTGACGAAGCGGAATTCAGAAGGGGAGACCGCGCTTTATCTGGCGGCGGAGAATGGCCATGTTGCGGCGGTGGCTGAGATACTGCGGCACTTGGACTTCGACGGAGCTTCACTCGCAGCAAGGAGTGGCCTCGATCCATTTCATATTGCAGCAAAGCAGGGACACCTTGGTAAGATATACGGATCTGTTCCCCGATAAAGTATTGTGTATATAACAGATATATACCATGAAGAAGTGGGGATTCGTTGTGTTTTTCTTTCATTTCTTATTTCCTAAGTACAAACTTTATTGCAGAAGCGTTGAAAGAACTATTGGGTGCATTCCCAAGCTTGGCCATGACAACTGATCTATCATGTTCCACTGCCTTACACACTGCTGCTGCCCAAGGACATGTTGATGTGGTCAACCTGCTTCTAGAAACTGACTCGAACCTTGCAAAGATAGCTCGAAACAATGGCAAGACAGCGCTGCACTCTGCGGCAAGAAAGGGGCATTTGGAAGTGGTCAAGTTGCTTCTAAACAAGGATTCAAAAGCAGGGTTTAGGACAGATCGAAAAGGCCAAACCGCACTCCATATGGCCGTGAAGGGACCAAACGAGGACATTGTTCAAGAGTTGTTAAAACCCGATCCGTCGGTTTTGAATGTGGAGGATAACAAGGGAAACACAGCCTTGCATATTGCCACAAAGAAGGGACGTACTCAGGTTAGTTCACTAGAGATAGATGTTAACCCATACTTGTGGTTCATAGTATTACTGAATAAAAACGATAAATTGGATGTGTAATTTACTGTTATCTTCAATAAAGGGGCATTTTAAATGTTATGTTTATGACATCTTCGATTCGTTGTCTTTAGATTGTACAACGTCTACTATCCACTCCGGGCATCGACATCAACGCGATCAACAAGGCTAGAGAGACTCCACTCGACATTGCAGAGAAGCTTGGGACACAAGAAATCGCCTTGGCCCTGAAGGAAGTCAAGGCCAAGAACTCCAAAGACCTGAAAAACCCTCCCAATGCCGCAAAGCAACTCAAACAAACTGTGAGCGACATCAAACATGACGTCCAATCCCAACTCCAACAGACCCGACAGACAAGCGCCAAGGTTCAGAAGATCGCCAAGAGACTGAAGAAGCTCCACATAAGCGGCCTCAACAATGCAATCAACTCCTCCACTCTCGTGGCAGTCCTCATAGCCACGGTAGCATTTGCAGCCATCTTCACTGTTCCGGGCCAGTACGTGGATGATGATGATACGGTAGGGTTTTCCAACGGAGAGGCTCACATTGCAGAAAAAGCCGCCTTTGTAGTCTTCTTCATCTCTGACAGCCTTGCTCTCTTCATTTCCCTTGCTGTTGTGGTTGTTCAGACGTCAGTGGTGGTAATCGAGCAGAAGGCAAAGAAGCAGCTCGTGTTTGTGATCAACAAACTGATGTGGCTCGCTTGCATATTTATGTCGATCGCGTTCATATCTCTAACGTACGTTGTGGTGGGGTCTCATGACAGGTGGCTCGCAATTTGTGCGACTTTGATCGGAGGGGTGATCATGGTTGCTACGATTGGCTCCATGTGCTATTATGCTGTGTTGCACAGATTAGAGGAGAAGAAAATGATGAGCATAAGGAAGGCAGAAAGCGCCCGCTCAGCTTCGCATTCCTTGTCGTTACCATCGGAGGAGCCCGATTTCTTGAACAGCGAATTCAAGAATATGTATGCATTGTAGAAGTTGTCATGATAGTTGAGACTGGAAACAAGAACATGATTGAGTTCTTGGTATCATTTTTGTTATCATTCGTATATCTAATCAGATTTGAAGCGGGGTATATTCCTTTTCCATACCGTATAGCAATCTAGTTAAAACTGACATCATGTACACTTGAATGAACTATCGAAGTTAAAGACCTGCTGTAATGAACTTCCTGCATTTTCTCACCCAAAAAGTAAAAACAGCTACCTTCTATACTTAAATGTGGCACAACAGTTTTGAACGAGAGCTCGAGTACGTATTTACAACATTTAACAGCAGCTTCTGTATGGATAAGTGAAGGAAAAACACCCATCAGCACAAGAGCATAATTTTTTGACAAAATTATGTTTAATCTGTCATGTTACCTCTTCTGCATAATTAGCATTAGGGATGATGATTACGATGGTCATCTCTGTTGGGCCTTACTTCCACCCGTTGAGTCGAACCTGAACCTGAACCTGAACTTGAACCAGAACCTGCTTGGTTGCTCTTGCTATTCGGACTAAAATCCGCTTGGCTGCTCTTGCTACCTGAACCCGAACAAATTTGGTTGCTCGTGCTACTCGAACCAGAACTAGCTTGGTTGCTCGTGCTACTCGAACCCGAACTAGCTTGATTGCTCTTGCTACTCAAACCCGAACTAGCTTGATTGCTCTTGGTATTCGAACCCGAACTAGCTTGGTTGCTCTTGCTACTGGAACCCGAACTAGCTTGGTTGCTCTTGCTATTTGAACCAGAACTAGCTTGGTTGCTCTTGCTATTTGAACCAGAACTAGCTTGGTTGCTCTTGCTATTCGAACCAGAATTAGCTTGGTTGCTCTTGCAACTATTGTTGTTGTTGCTGCCGCCTGTGGAGGAGTCTGTAGTAGGTGGTGCAGTCTTTCCGGTGAAGCTGTGTCGAACATGAATCTGATGGCTTATCCTCTCCGTGGTACAGCTGCCTTGGATGATCAAGCTCAACAGCACTTCCTTATCTCGAGTATCTTCGTTCCACCAAGTCTGCGGGATTCCGTCCACTGAATCTTCCGTGCCGTTTTCTTCGTGGTGGACCGACACCTCCAATGACTGCTCGGGTTGTAACACTCCGACAGTAGGCGTAACCTGTACACCCAACATAATAATTGTTAAACCACGCCAAGGCGGACACCTAAACATACTGAATTACTCTTTTTTATAAATGACAAACTGAATTTTTTGCAAATTTACCTACATATCATACTCTAATTAACTTAAGTTTGATTTGCTATACGTAAAAAAAAGTATGCAACTTGGTAACTGATCCGATGCAAAAGAACAACGCCAAAGCAAAAGGCCAATGGGTGTGGTGGTACCTCAAGCCAACGTGGAAACCCGAATGAACCTCTAGCACGACGATCCGACGTCTCAGTGTCCTCCTTCCACGTGGAAAGACCGTCGCAGATGATTCTAAACACGACCATTTCCTTATTGCTTTTGTTCGTGATTCTCAGGATCGAAGTGTCCTGGTTCTTCAGGTATACGGTGTCGGTGCTGACGGCGGTTTCTGGAACTTGGTGTAATTCTGCAAGCATTGATCGTATGCTGTCGTTCGATTTCAGCACTTTTCCGAACTCTTCTCTTCGAACGGATCGATCGACGTGAGCGATGTCCACACTGTACTTGCAACGTACGGGTTTGTGGTCGCTCTCGGTGACGTCCATGCAGGCATCATACCTGCAAAACATGGAGAAGTAAACAGTTGGACCTAATCCTAAACTACACTTCTATAATATGGGAGACAAAAGTTGGACCTAATCCTAAACTACACTTCTATACGATTACTTTTAAAATCTATCCACCCCATTTTTATGTCGTGTTTTAGGTGACATTTTGCAGAAGGATTTTCCGTCAAAATCTGTTCAACTGGAGTTTCATTTCCCTCTAACGGATCAAAAGAATGAGACGTACATACATACATTAGGACAGATGCTACGACAGGACATCTTAAACTGCACTCGGACGCTACGGATGATCGACTATCGCGATATAAAACTCGATCACACCAGGCAGGAATACGCTTCTTCTCCCCAGAATCATATCCTAAATAGAACATATAAGAAATGAAGAAGAAGAACAGTTCATATATAGGTAGTTGTTAATAAAAGAGTCATACTTTACTTCTGTAAGAAGAACTAATCACCAACTTAATCAGTTAATTACCTGCTAAACCGGGTTTATGACGTTCGAACTTGTAAGTCGGGGGAAACCGAATGAGCGCTTCGTGCATTCCTTGAAACACTTTCCCGGCCTTCATCTCGGCTCTCAACTGATCCCTTTCTCTAAGCCAGTCGAAACATCTTTGAGATACAAAGTCTCGTGCTTCATCATATGTCATACCAAAAAGCCTGTAGTTGAAATCACCCAGGAAGACTACCATATCTGCCTCGGATAGATCAGGCCTCACCTCTTCAGCATCTTTGTCTTTGTCCTTGTCCTTGTCTTTGTCTTTGTCCTTGTCCTTTCCTGAATTCTGTGTGGAATATAGAAACAAGCAGACGCTTGTTGTCATTAGAACGAAGCTAAGTAGGAATGGTGCATGATTGTGGGAAAAAAGGAGACGTACACTTGCACTGCGAGGCATCTGAGCCGAAGCAGATACACCGGCAGCAGCAGCAGCATTAAGTACGTTATATGATCGACTAAAGGCCATAGTTCGATAGATGTGATCGAAATCTGCATTTCGTCGATTGACTGCTTCTAAATGTGCCGCTAAGTGGCAGTTTACGAAGCAGATTATTCGGTCGTAAACACGAATTCTCAGTCCTACTCCTCCCTGATGAGCCAAAAACAACAATCAATGCATCATAAACTGACGTTGACAGAAAAATATGATTTTCTGCTGATTGGCAAAACAATAAAGAAGCAGCTCGATTCGAACCTTGTTACCAATTGCCCGACCAAAACCACATGGAACTGCCGCAACATCTACATCTCCAGCATGTGTTCGGAGATCCTTTCTCACCCTATTAATGAAAGGGGATACCAAATCAGAATATGCAGCTGTAAGGATTCAGGGAGTTTACAAAAAATGGTTTTCACATACCAGAAAGCAATTAGCAGACCAGCCAACTGCCTCGAACCCATACGCTCGAACGTGTTTCCTTCGTCCAAAGATTTCCCGATCGTGTCCACCCACCAATTTCCGGCAGCACTGCCTTCCAATCCCACAGTTTCTTTAGCTGCAGACATGGCAAGAAATCCGGCACCCATATCCACTTCCTGGCACCCCGCCACAACGATCCCAACATCTGAAGCAGCAGAACCCAACCACGACACAAGCGCCTCCTGCGAGGCCCTTCCCTGTCCAACGTTCCACGTGCCGACCAAAATTTTGATATTATTATGTCGCGTATAAGCTTGAACCCTAGAAGACAGTTCAGACCGTACAATGCCATCAATGGGTCCTGGCGAAGCCACGAACCACCCTCTTATACCACCATGAGTGGCCAAGCTATATATATACTCACTGCCTCCAACCGCCAATTGGATCACCGGGCTAGTATGTGCTATCCACCCTGCAATCACATTCCCTTCAAGATCCAGTACCTGGAGAAATCCACTGATATACCCGACATAGATTCGTGTCCCGAAGGTGCAAAAACATAGGACTGCACACGACACGTGGTTTAGGTCTTGTAACCGGTTTCCGTTACCGTCCCACTGCATGAGCAACCCGTTTGAGCATCCGCTCCAAACGGTACCATCCGGGGCTAGAACGAGCGCTTCGGTTTTCTTGGTATCGTCAACGAATGCGCCAGTACCTTTGGTCGCCACGCGACGGACCGCGTCTGCAGCTCCCATGATCGCGTTTCTTGATCGTTGCAGCAGACCTTGAGGCTTTTCTTTTTTGGATGCCGAAACGAATTTGACTTTCATCTCGTCTTCGATGGGTTGTTCTTGAGATTGTGCTACGTCAACCCGGTTCTCGATCTGACCCTCTATGTTAAACACTTTCAAGAGCTCCCTTGTTCGAGCATTCCTATCGATAAACATCATGATTTAAACTACAAAGTAAGCATTTTTACAAGAAGGGTTTGACACAAAATTGCTAGCTGAACTTGTCGTTAATGAGCTTGTTGCTAGTTAAACCACATGAACATATACTAAACAGCACATATACATTAATGTCGATAGCAAAGCTAGCAATTATCACATTGGGCGCAAGTTCAGCTAGTAAGTTTATAATTTTTTTTATTGAAACAAGAAAAACCCACCACAAGGAGAAGGTGAGAGGTGTAGCTGCCCAAACTCTTCCTCTGCAATTATCAGACAACATGCACTTGATCTCTGCAGAAGGTATACTGCAAGAACCATTGACAGTGACTTGGCTCTTGAGATCGATGAAGGATCTCTCTACCAGTAAAGCAGCCATGTGTTTTTCTTCTGGAGACAGAGAGAGCGATTTATCGATAGTCTCCCACGGCCAAATCCGAATTATACCGCCTTCAGAACCCGACCAAAGGTCACCTATGCAAGATAAACAACAATGGCTGAAAAATGCAGCAGTTCAAACCAAGATGAACTAGCTGATTTGATCATGAACTAGATATTGGTGTTAAATTGTAATATGGATAACAAATTTACTAACTTATTTCTCAAGACAAAATGTAAAGATCAAGCTTTTGCCTATCAAACTTACCGAATTCTAGACGGATTGTAAAAGAAACTTAGATATTTTTTAATAAAGAACAAACTAAATTTAAATAAATTTACAAAACCCGTATTTCATCATTTTGTTTTTGCTAAATTTGTCGGATTTTTTGTAAGAAACTTATCTTATTCACCAAGTAAACCCAGAGGCCCAACTGAAGGGAGCTCACCATAAGAAGTCATGATCATGGATAGAACGGGACCACGATGAGCCTGCCAAGAAAGCCCTTCCTTGAAAGGATTATCATCTAGAGGCTGATCCATCTTCCACGACCTAATCTTCCCATCCTTATGCCCAGTCCACACCAACTTGTTCGCCTCGTCAACCAGTAAACAGGTGGTGGCCGACGTCGTCACCGACTCATGAAACGGCGCAGCATCTTCATCTCCACGTCGAACCCGACCACTATGTCCCCACCCAATATCGAACGTACTCCCCAGACTCCAGAACCGGACCCCGCTCTCCTGTCCCGCCCAGAGCTGCGTCCCAGTGCACGCTAGGTTCCTGAGGAATTTCCCCACCTGGGTCTCCTTCAGCGGGTGAGGCCTCAGCTCGATGAACGGAGGCCGCGCGGGGTGGACAGATGCGCGGTTGGGAACTTTGAAGATCCCAACTCCTCCGCCACTGGCGACGAACTCCGGTAAAGGTTGCGGATCTTCAGCAGGTTCTGACTTTTGCTGCTGGAGAGGGTAGCTGGTGGCATCGTAGGCGTGACCGAGAGCGGCTGCGGCGGAGGAAGACGAGTAGGGGATGAAATTTTCATTGGAAGCGTCGTCGGAGGATTCGTACAACTGTTCGACGTTCTTTGGGAGGTGGTTCTCGTCGAGGGAGTGTTTCCGGCGCTGGGTTCGTTTGGAGGATACGGAGGCGGTGCTACGGATGTGTTGTGAGTGGGAATGGATTTTCTTGGCGGCGGGAGGGACGTTGCAGACGGTAGAGAGGGCGTCCCTGTCTTCGTCCTCAACGACCTTGTGATCATCCATTGTATTGTAGCTTCAGCTGCTGGTGAAGGGATTGCAGATTTGGGATTCTGGAAGTTGATTGGGATTAGTGTCAGTGGAATCGGGGGAGGAGGGAGGGAGAGAAAGGAGTGGAGAAGAAGAAGGGCCACCATTGAAGGATGGGAGAAAGAAGGCGGAAACCGTGGCAGAAAATGCTGAGGAGTTCGTGGTGTTTCCATGCATATGATATTGCAAATTTGCTGTTAGCCAAAAAAAGAGAACTTTTTGCCAATTTCCTCATAAATTACAGACAATAATTTGTTACAGTCGATCTCAATATGGTTCATAATAGATACAATTCTTATGGCGTTCTTGTCACGATAAACAACAACAGGATTAGCAAATTGCCTAGGATGTTAAATATATGCCATGTCTGAATTATAGTTGTAGTGAGATACAGTAGTGTTAGTGAGATACAGTAAACAACTAACCAACCCTATATACCTTTCAATGTATTCATATTTCATACAACTTTTTATTCATGGTAACTCAAAACCCAACATCATAATTGAGTGTAGTGAGCATCTAGTGCTGGTTCATGACAGTACTAACATGTCTTTTTGCTGATGTCAACCATTTTTTTCTCTTCAAAATATACTTTATTTAAAATTAAAATATTAAAATAATTACTTTGTAAAATTAATTACTAAAATATAGTATCGGGTGATTGTCAGTTATAGATAGGGATCAAGTGAAATTATATTTGAGCGGGTGAAAAAGTTTCACCCGCGATTGTCAGGATTGTCAGTTACAAGTAGAATAAAAAATTCAACGTGTAATTGATAATCATTGATATTCAATTTTTTTCATTCATAGGTCGAGAAATCCATCCAACCTCAATGGAGCTTTGATGCGTAATTTCTATACTTTATTATCTTAGATGTCGAGGAATCCATCCAACCTCAATGGAGATTCGATGCGTAATTTCTATACTCTTTATTATCTTAGATGAAACACGTGGATCAATCCGTGAATTTGCACAATTTGTCAACATACTTTTATTTCAAAATTTAAAAAAAAAATACTTTATTAGTTTCACTTGGTTGCTTAAGCTATATATCGATATGCACGTCCTTAGTCTTCCTGACTCCCTATCATTTCTATTTGATTGATTCAACCAAAATATTTGCAAAGAAAAGGAAATAAATTTTTTATTAATTATCATAGGCAACAGCTGCACTCGAACAAAAGTTTATTTAATTAGTAGTGGTACACTTGGACTAGTTTTTGAACCAGTAAACTGCCTAAATTCTTACTTATTTTATATACATATATTATAATAGTTATTAATATATATTGTGAGGGAAAAATCATTTTAAAATAATATACCAAGAACATATAAACTTTATTCATTATTTTGATTTTGTTATATTAAAGTGCAAAAATTAGAAATGTATTATTTTTATACTTAGAAGGTCATTACATGTATTTTTACTTGGAAAAAATAATTAGTAAACCAGATACTGTAAAAAATAATAAAAATTACCATTCTTTAAAAAAAAATATAGATAGTAAGGTTACATACTATTACTATACATAGCCTCTAATTAATCTAGTAATATATTTTCAAGTTCCTTCAAAACATAGATAAGTTTCAAATGTATTGAGGAGAATTTCTCAAAATAAGGAAGGTATCCTTTGCCTCGACCGCACCTTTGGGCAACGCATTTGCAACTCCATTTGCTTCTTTACGGATTCTGAACTTTTTGAATTCTCGCACAAGTTTCCTGCAATCAAGTATTAAATGCATTAGAGGTCTATCCAAATTTTTACCCTCTACCATCAAGTTAATTATTTTTTGTCCGTCAAATTCCACATGAAGAGCTTACATTCCCATGTTGATCTTCAATAGTAAATCCCATTCTTTAATTTACAAACCCCAAACATGATCTAACTAGTTCATAGGTGAGAGTGGATGGTCCCGTATTTTTTGTAAGGAAACTATTTTATTAAGTTTTTACTTATATATATAACTAGTTTGAGGTACTAAATTGAAGCTAAACTTGAGCTTTATATTTTTTTTATATAATTCAATTTTTTCACAATATCACCTTAATATTAGGTATTATGAGTAAGTGATTTTGAGTATTTTATAATTTTAAAGGTTCTCCGAACCCTATTCAGAATAAACAGGGGTGATTAAATTTGAAATCGAAACTTATTTGTTTGCATTTGGAAACTACTGGAATCTGTTTTAAAACACACACACACACACACATATATATATATATATATAATCATACATTAGATAAAATAAAGAGTACATGTGTTATTATGAACTAATTTACATATGCATTAAACCTATTAGCTCAATTTAAATTTGCGGATTTACTTAGAATGATGAGTTTTATTTTCCGCAAGATATATTTTTAAATTTCTGCATGTATAATTTTTCTAATTACAAGTATTTCACTAAAAACAAATAGATATAATGAGTTTAGAGTTATCACTTATTCATTGGTAGGTACCACGTCACTTTCATGTTACAACATTGAACGTCACTTTCATGTAGTTTTTTTAAAAAGTAGGTAGTGTAAAAATATTTTTTTTAAAAAGTAAGTATATATACAAAAATATTTCGAAATTTGGGTATACGTGCTACCAATGGTAACACGTTTTTTCAATAGGCGCTACGCAGGGTAGTGCCTTTGGAATAGGGGCTACCTTGAGTAGCGCCTATTCCAACAATTTTTTTTTATGTTTCGATATTTAATTAAAACTAAAATTATATATTTATTAAAAAAATTATAGTAAGTAGATATTTTAATTATGATTCAAATGATGCAACAAATATTAAATTTGGATTTACGTATTACCTGTACGCTCGTAAGTTGAGATATGAAAATTTGACTTAAAAAATTATAACTCAGACTATGTAAGTCCAAACTCACCACGGTTAACGTCATTTATGTCGTATTCAATTATCTACATAGGCTAATTTTTTTGATTAGAAATACAGTGATTTTTTAACATAACATCGTTTATTTTATAATTTGACTGAAATAATTATATGCATTAGGTGAAAAATTTAATTATGTACTTACTCAAAAAAAATAAAAAAAAATTACAGTGCGTAAACAATGATCGTATGTAGAGTTTTGTACGTATCGTATTATACGGTACGTCTAAAAGTAAAAAAATTAATGCATAGTTAGCGTCATATAATTCGTAATTAAATTATCTACGCACTGTAATATTTTTTCATGTAAAATTACATGAAATTAAAATTAAAATAAATTAGCACATAGCTTAACTATAGTGGTGCGTTTGGATTGAAGAATTTAAAGAAAAATTAAGAGTTTTTTTTTTTTAAAAGTAGGCACTGTGCCAATTTTTTTGAAAAAATAGATATTTAATTAAATGCATTAGGTGAGAAATTTAATTATGTACTTACTCAAAAAAAAATTAAAGTGAGTAGATATTTTAATTACGAATTAAATGACGCTAACTAGAGGTTAATATTTTAATTTTAGACTGACCATATAATACGAGACATAATTTACTTCGTATTATATCGTATATACGGTCAGTCTAAAGGTAAAAAATTAATGTCTAGTTAGCGTCATTTAATTCGTAATTAAATTATCTACGAACTTTAATTTTTTTGATTTTTTTTGAGTAAGTACATAATTAAATTTCTCACCTAATGCATTTAATTATTTCGGTCAAATTTTAAGACAAACGATGTTAGGTTACAAAGTCACTGTATTTCTAATCAAAAAAATTACCCTAGTTAGATAATTGAATTACGACATAAATAACGTGACTTACATGAAAAACGCTACCATGTGTATGTTTCAACAGTGAGTAGTGTTGTTTCATAACGGTACTAACATATGTTTTTTTATGATGTCAACCATTTTTTTCTCTTCAAAATATACTTTATTTAAAATTAAAATATTAAAATAATTACTTTGTAAAATTAATTACTAAAATATAGTATAGGGTGATTGTCAATTATAGATAGGGATCAAGTGAAATTATATTTGAGCGGGTGAAACTTTCTTTAAGTTTCACCCGCAATTGTCACGATTGTCAGTTATACGTAGAATAAAAACTTCAACGTGTAATTGATAGTCATTGATATTCAATTTTTTTCATTCATAGGTCGAGAAATCCATCCAACCTCAATGGAGTTTCGATGCGTAATTTCTATACTTTATTATCTTAGATGTCGAGGAATCCATCCAACCTCAATGGAGATTCGATGCGTAATTTGTTGAATAGATAGAAGAACAATAGAACACTTATTTTTGATGAATTCTTTCACTTGTTTTTCATTTCATTTCAGTACATAATTTATATAGAGATTACAATCATACTTTTACTGTAACTACTAATTATGATAATTGACAATCTGGTGATCTTCTTTTGACAATCTGGTGATCTTCTTTTTGACTGATAATGGCTCCACTTTCTGCTACTTTTGACTGGTAAAGTGTTTGACATTTTAGCATTGTTAACACTCCCCCTCAAGTTGGGTAGTAGGATCTACAATACCTAACTTGCAAAGAACTGTTTGTAATACTTTACCAGTAACAGCTTTAGTCAGGATATCAGCTAATTGATCTTCTGACTTAACCCACGGAAACTTGACCTGTCCCTCATCTAATTTTTCCTTGATGAAATGACGATCCACTTCAATGTGTTTCGTCCTGTCATGTTGGACAGGATTTTCAGATATACTGATCGCAGCTTTATTATCACACATTAACGTGCACGCATGTTTACTTGGAAATCCCAATTCTTCCAAAAGTCTTCTTAACCACAAAACTTCAGTTAGACCTTTTGCAATCCCTCGAAACTCAGCTTCAGCACTTGAAAGAGCTACCACCTTCTGTTTCTTGCTTTTCCAGGTTACTAGGTTTCCACCCACCAGAGTGAAGTATCCTGATGTGGATCTTCTGTCTATAGGATTTCCTGCCCAATCTACATCTGTGTATGCTTCAACATCGAGATGTCCATTTTTTTCAAACAAGATTCCTTTCCCAGGAGAACCTTTAAGA
This sequence comes from Chamaenerion angustifolium, assembly GCA_946814005.1. Classification (NCBI taxonomy): domain Eukaryota; kingdom Viridiplantae; phylum Streptophyta; class Magnoliopsida; order Myrtales; family Onagraceae; genus Chamaenerion; species Chamaenerion angustifolium. The sequence goes on from OX328281.1 coordinate 3,600,252, forward strand.
TACCTAACAATCCTCAACGCAGCTTCCATGTGATCTTCTTGTGGATTGTGCATGAATTGACTCATTACTCCCACATCATATGAGATGTCTGGTCTCGTATGTGCCAAGTAAATAAGTCTACCAACTAACCGTTGATATCTCCCACGGTCTGCTGGATTGACTCCATCTCCCATCTTCAGGCCATGGTTTGGAACCAGAGGTGTATCCGCTGGTTTACAGTTTATTAGCCCTACTTCAGCTAGAAGGTCGAGTATATACTTCCTCTGGGAAATATAGATACCTAATCTTGATCTCAGAACTTCAATCCCAAGAAAGTATCTGAGGTTTCCCAGATCCTTCATTTCAAATTCTGAGAATAAATTCTTTCTGAGTTGACTAATTTCTTCCTGGTCGTTTCCAGTAATTATCATGTCATCCATATAGATAATTAGACAAGTAGTCAACTCACCTTTGCGTTGATAGAACAACGTATGATCAGCATTACTCTGTTTGTATCCATATTTCTTCATGACAATTGAGAATCTTCCAAACCAGGCTCTAGGTGACTGTTTGAGACCATATAATGCCTTCTTCAGCTTGCAGACTTCGTTTGGTTGAAAATCTAATTCAAAACCAGGTGGGGCTCTCATATACACTTCTTCTTCGAGATCCCCATGTAGAAACGCATTCTTCACGTCGAATTGGTGAAGCGGCCAATCTTGGTTTGCCGCTATTGAGAATAGTACTCGAATTGTGTTTATTTTTGCCACGGGTGAGAATGTTTCAGAGTAATCAATTCCATACGTCTGAGTATATCCTTTTGCCACCAATCGAGCCTTGTATCTATCTATTTTCCCATTTGTTTTGTGTTTGATTGTAAATACCCACCTACAACCAACTGGTTTCTTCCCTGTGGGTAACTTGCATTTCTCCCACGTTTGATTTTTCATGAGAGCTTCCATCTCAACTTCCATTGCCTGGTTCCATTGTTTGTTTCTCTTGGCTTCTTCCACCGTTCTTGGGATAATTTCATTGTCGATTGCGACTCTGAAACTTTTTGCTGTTGCAGATAGGCTCCCCCTGTCGCCATCGTCCAATGGATACCGCGATCTGCTTGGTTTATACTCTGGTGAGTACCTTTTTGGCGGTATTCCTCTTGTTGTTCGTGGAGGTAGTATGTATCTCTCAGAGTTCTCCTCTTCTGGATTATCACTTTCAGTTTCAAGTACAGAAACAGAATGATCTATACTGGGAGTAGTACATACCTCAGGATTTCCAGATGTCAAAGATTCTTGATGCGTATTGCCAAGTTCGATGGACCGTCCTTCAGTTTCAGAGGTTACATCGTTTGGACTGATATCTGGTTCTTTTGGGTCAGTATTGGACATGTTCTGATTATTGGACATCTTAACCCAACTTAAGCGGTCATCCGCATTTTCCCCCTGACCGCTAAGCTGGGGTAAGTAATAGTACTCGGTTTCAATAAAGTTACAATCTAATGTAGTGTACATGCGATGTGTAACTGGATTGTAACATCGATACGCTTTCTGATGTGGCCCATACCCAACAAAGACACATTTTATAGCGCATGGCTCAAATTTAGTCCTTTCCGACTTCGGAATATGAACAAACACGGAACAACCAAAGACTCTAGGTGTGAGATCCAAGACTTGAGACGTTTCAGTTTGGTGGGATAACAGACGGAACGGAGTATGGAAATTAAGAATTTTTGTGGGTAGCAGATTAATAAGATAGACAGCTGTAGCTACAACTTCTGGCCATAAATATTGGGGTACATGAGACTCAAGCATAATGACTCGGGTAATTTCTAAAATAATTCTGTTTTTGCGTTCTGCAACTCCGTTTTGTTGTGGGGAATTAGGACAGGTGGTCTGATGGACGAGCCCATGTTGTTTAAAAAATTGGGTGAGAGTATGATTAACATATTCTCCCCCATTGTCTGATCGAAGGACGCGAATTTGTTTTTGATACTGGGTTTTTATGAGGTTATAGAATGACACGAATTTATCAGGAACTTCAGACTTATTTTTTAGGAAATATACCCAAGTCATTCTGGAATAGTCGTCAATAAATAGTAAAAAATACTGGAAACGACTATTTATAGAGTTTGGAGCTGGACCCCAGACATCTGAATGAACCAACTCAAACACTGAATTGACACGCGTATTATTTGCTGGAAAAGTAGTTCTATGACTCTTAGCATAAATGCAAGTTTCACATGGACCACAATCCCTATTCTTAAAACTGAGAAATAAAATATTGAGATATGAGGGTGATGGATGCCCTAACCGACGATGCCATAACCAGAACTGTCTTTCTACCGTCCCGTGAGCCAGTAGCGCAGTCCCTTGTTGAGCCACCTTATCTACATAGTATAGTCCATCTCGCTCAGTTCCACGCCCAATTATCTCCTTCGTCTGGATATCCTGTAAAATACAGCAATTCAGATATATTAGTGTTGTACAGTTTAATTCTCTAGTAACGTGACTAATTGACAATAATTTGCACGATAATGACGGCACGTAGAGACAATTTGAGACTGTCAAGTTTGGAAACACTTGAATAGTGCCGGCTCCCATGACTGCTGTAAGACTCCCATTCGCAGTCTGAATTATTTTCTTCCGTGGAGTCGTCCAGGAAATTATGTCCCGGCTATCGTAAGTCATTGTATATGTGGCTCCGCAGTCGAATATCCACTCGGAACATTTTTCGGGGTTAACATCCGATTGTCTTCGGTCAAACGAACCCGCTCCACCGCGACCCGCTCCACCAACCGATCCGGAAAAAGAGGCACCATCGAAGGGACCGTGTCCTCCACTGGAGAAACCATCGGCTGCACCATGGAGTGGTCCACCAACCGCCCCGGACCCGTGTCGTCCACCAGCCGCGCCAGCTCCACGCAAGGGTCCCCCACCAGCCGCATCTTGTCCCCCACCGAAGGAACCAGCCGCGCCAGCTCCATCATGGAGTGATCCACCAGCCGCCCCGGACCCGTGTCCTCCACCAGCCGCGCCAGCTCCACCACGCAAGGGTCCACAAGCCGCGCCAGCTCCACCACGAAGGGGTCCACCCGCCGCGCCACTCAAGGAATCAGCGGACCCGTGTCCTCCACTGAAGGAACCAGCCGCGCCACCATCACGAATGGGTCCACCCGCCGCACCAGCTCCACCACGCACGGGTCCACCAGCCGCGCCATGTCCCCCACCAGCCGAACCTTGTCCCCCACGAAGGAGCCATATGCGCCAGCTACTCTATGCAAGGGTCCACCAGCCGCGCCTTCAACTCGAGCTCCACACCCGTGTTTTCCTCCACCAGTCGCTCCACCAAGGAGACCGGGTCCACCATCGGCTGGTTGTCTTCCACCAAGGAGACCAACAGCTTGTTGTCCACCAACGGGACCCGCAGCTCCACCGAGGATACCACCTTTCATATCTACAGCATCCATTCCAATAGCAAAGCCTCGTCCGATCGGCACCTTCTCTTTATCAGATTCATCCATACCTCCGTATCCCCGACTTCTCGCCCATCCTTCGTCCTCGAGGTAAGGCATGGTTCAGACCGTTTATCCTTCAGCCATGTAAGTTATATCCATTTTGTCCCTATTACCGTCGTTGGTGGTTGGGTTCCGCCGGTTGTCGGTAGTGGCTGAGTTTTCCATACCACTTCTCAAAATTTTGAGAAGTGTTGTGGCTAAATCATCTGTCCCTTCCGTGGTTCCGGATTTGCCTGTTTCTGGTATAGACATGGCGAATCTGGTTCCTGATGAAACAATTTAGTCAGGATAGACCTTCTCTGATACCATGTTGAATAGATAGAAGAACAATAGAACACTTATATTTGATGAATTCTTTCACTTGTTTTTCATTTCATTTCAGTACATAATTTATATAGAGATTACAATCATACTTTTACTGTAACTACTAATTATGATAATTGACAATCTGGTGATCTTCTTTTGACAATCTGGTGATCTTCTTTTTGACTGATAATTGCTCCACTTTCTGCTACTTTTGACTGGTAAAGTGTTTGACATTTTAGCATTGTTAACATAATTTATATACTCTTTATTATCTTAGATGAAACACGTGGATCAATCCGTGAATTTACACAATTTGTCAACATACTTTTATTTCAAAATTAAAAAAAAAAAAAAAAAAAACTTTATTAGTTTCACTTGGTTGCTTAAGCTATCTATCGATTTGCACGTCCTTAGTCTCCCTGACTCCCTATCATTTCTATTTGATTGATTCAACCAAAATATTTGCAAAGAAAAGGAAATAATTTTTTTATTAATTATCATAGGCATAGCTGCACTCGAACAAAAGTTTATTTAATTAGTAGTGGTACACTTGGACAGTTGGACTAGTTTTTGAACCAGTAAACTGCCTAAATTCTTACTTATTTTATATACATATATTATAATAGTTATTAATATATATTGTGATGAGGGCAAAATCGTTTTAAATTAATATACCAAGAACATATAAACTTTATTAAATATTTTGATTTTGTTATATTAAAGTGCAAAAATTAGAATTATATTATATATACTTAGAAGGTCATTACATGTATTTTTACTTGGAAAAAATAATTAGTAAACCAGATACTGTAAAAAATAATAAAAATTACCATTCTTTTAAAAAAAAAAATATAGACAGTAAGGTTACATACTATTACTAAACATAGCCTCTAATTAATCTAGTAATATATTTTCCAGTTCCTTCAAAACATAGATAAGTTTCAAAATGTATTGAGGAGAATTTCTCAAAATAAGGAAGGTTTCCTTTGCCTCGACCGCACCTTTGGGCAACGCATTTGCAACTCTATTTGCTTCTTTTTGAATTCTCGCACAAGTTTCCTGCAATCAAGTATTAAATGCATTAGAGGTCTATTCAAATTTTTACCCTCTACCATCAAGTTAATTATTTTTTGTGCGGTAAATTCCACATGAAGAGCTTACATTCCCGTGTTGATCTTCAATAGTAAATCTCATTCTTTAATTTACAAACCCCAAACATGATCTAACTAGTTCATAGGTGAGAGTGGATGATCCCGTATTTTTTATAAGGAAACTATTTTATTAAGTTTTTACTTATATATATAACTAGTTTGAGGTACTAAATTGAAGCTAAACTTGAGCTTTATATTTTTTTTATATAATTCAATTTTTTCACAATATCACCTTAATATTAGGTATTATGAGTAAGTGATTTTGAGTATTTTATAATTTTAAAGGTTCTCCGAACCCTATTCAGAATAAACAGGGGTGATTAAATTTGAAATCGAAACTTATTTGTTTGCATTTGGAAACTACTGGAATCTGTTTTAAAACACACACACACACACACATATATATATATATATATATATATATATATAATTATACATTAGATAAAATAAAGAGTACATGTGTTATTATGAACTAATTTACATATGCATTAAACCTAATAGCTCAATTTAAATTTGCGGATTTACTTAGAATGATGAGTTTTATTTTCCGCAAGATATATTTTTAAATTTCTGCATATATAATTTTTCTAATTACAAGTATTTCACTAAAAACAAATAGATATAATGAGTTTAGTGTTATCACTTATTCATTGGTAGGTACCACGTCACTTTCATGTTACAACATTGAACGTCACTTTCATGTAGTTTTTTTAAAAAGTAGGTAGTGTAAAAATATTTTTTTTAAAAAGTAAGTATATATAAAAAAAATATTTCGAAATTTGGGTATACGCGCTACCAATGGTAACGCTTTTTTTCAATAGGCGCTACGCAGGGTAGTGCCTTTGGAATAGGGGTTACCTTGAGTAGCGCCTATTCCAACTATTTTTTTTTTATGTTTCGATATTTAATTAAAACTAAAATTATATATTTATTAAAAAAATTATAGTAAGTAGATATTTTAATTATGATTCAAATGATGGAAAAAATATTAAATTTGGATTTACGTATTACCTGTACGCTCGTAAGTTGAGATATGAAAATTTGACTTAAAAAATTATAACTCAGACTATGTAAGTCCAAACTCACCACGGTTAACGTCATTTATGTCGTATTCAATTATCTACATATGCTAATTTTTTTGATTAGAAATACAGTGATTTTTTAACATAACATCGTTTATTTTATAATTTGACTGAAATAATTATATGCATTAGGTGAAAATTTTAATTATGTACTTACTCAAAAAAAAATAAAAAAAAATTACAGTGCGTAAACAGTGATCGTATGTAGAGTTTTGTACGTATCGTATTATACGGTACGTCTAAAAGTAAAAAAAATTAATGCATAGTTAGCGTCATATAATTCGTAATTAAATTATCTACGCACTGTAATATTTTTTTATTTTTATTGAGTAAGTACATAATTATATTTTTCACCTAATGCATTTAATTATTTCGGTCAAATTATAAAACAAACGATGTTAGGTTAAAAAATCACTGTATTTCTAATCAAAAAAATTACCCTAGGTATATAATTGAATTACGACATAAATGAGGTTAACCGTGGTGAGTTTGGACTTATATGGTATGATTTATAATTTTTTAAGTCAAATTTCTATATCTCAATTTACGGCAGAGCGTAGAGTCAATCTGTAAATACAAATTTAATATTTTTTGTATCATTTGAATCACAATTAAAATATCTACTTACTATAATTTTTTTAATAGATACATAGTTTTATTTTTAATTAAACATCGAAATATTAAAAAAAATGGAATATGCGTACTTTGAGTAACGCATATTCCAAAGGTAGCCACGGTAGCGCGTATACCCGAATTTTGAAATATTTTTTCTGTATACTTAATTTTTTAATTTTTTTTACAGTACCTACTTTTTAAAAATGTTAAAATGACTTAAGAGTATACCGGTCGCCTTCACTTACAAGTTCGGACTTTTGAGACAGTTGGTTAAATCGTACGTCTTAAGTCTCACATGGTATCAGAGCGCGCAGGTTCAATTCCTGACGACGTTGAAAATATTGATACACTCCCATTAAAGGTCGAGGTCGGGCACTAAGCCCATGGGTAAACCGATGTTCATAAACATCAGTTTAAGGGAGGATGTTAAAATGACTTAAGAGTATACCGGTCGCCTTCACTCACAAGTTCGGACTTTTGAGACAGTTGGTTAAGGCGTACGTCTTATGTCTCACAAAAAAAACTCTATAATATTAGAACAGATAATTAAAATCTTCTCCAATAATTTTTCATTTAATTTAATTAATGACTCGTGAAGGAACAGTCAATAATCATTTATATAACATTGTAGTAGTTAAGTTTTAATATAAATCAACTTTAAGTTTTTCAACATATAAAATAATGGCGCTTCAAATAAATCATACTAAATATTAAAAAAAACGTGCTGAGGTAAAATTAGGGGAAAGCCGCCAGGCACTGGCAGACGGCAAATCCATTGGCGAAATATTGTTTTCTAAGGAAGGAAATATTAATTAATATTATTTCTTTGGGCAGATGTTCATAAGCAGAAGGGAAGCATATTCATTAGTATGGTGGTGAGTTCATAAGAGATAAAGATAATAGTTATAAATATTTTTCTATTATTCGAACCTTTTTTTTTTGGCCAACTATTATTCGAACTCACGAGCTTAAAACCTTTAGTCAAAAAATGAAAATGTTACACTGTTACAGTATATTACTATGGTTGATATTAGGGTTAAATACTAAATAGTTACATGAACTTTGGACGTTTTACAAATAGCTATTCGAACTTTGAATTTTAAAAAACGGCAACCTCAACTTTGACACATGGGGTAAATAGTTACCTTCATTAAATGTGAAAGGAAAATGACATGGAAACACATTATTGATCTATAATTTTTAAAACTATATTATTTTTTAAAATACTAAAAAACTGTAAAATTAATAGAAAAAATAAGAGTTTTAAATATAATATTTTTATTAAAAATAAAAACAAATTATTATATTTATTTTTTTCACTAAAAATTTTATTAAAAAATTTTATTTTTTCTATTAATTTTTCAGTTTTTTTATAGAATTTTTCTATTTTTTTAGTATTTTAAAAAAATAATTTAGTTTTTAAAATTATGGATCAATCATGTGTCGTTTTCCGTCCATATTTAACAGAAAATTTAACGGATGTAGCTATTTGCCCCATGTGTCAAAGTTGAGGCAGCTATTTGCATTTTCGTCCAAAGTTTAGGTAGACGTTTTTTAAAATTTAAAGTCCGGGTAACCATTTGTAAAACGTTCAAAGTCCGGGTACCTTTTTTTTTTTTTTTTGCCAAATTCTATTTGGTATTTAACCATTGATATTATTGTTCATATGGTAATTTACGTACACCAAAAAGAACACTTGCAGGCTTCGTAATATATTATTTTCTTTTTGTATAATATATATATATATATATAGCAGATACAGAGTATGAGATGTTTTAGTTTTACACTGTTTATGTCAATGATTTACACTAACTAATATTATATATATATATATTATTTATTACACTTTTTTTTTAATAATATGGTTAAATGCATTATTATTATTAATCTTGATAAAAAAAATACTATCTGAGACGTATGATCCTTCCCAAGCAAGCACCAAAACCATTTGATCGGAGTGGAGAATGAGTCGCCGGAAACGACTTCCCCGACTGCCTCCGGCGACCTCTTTCCTCCCATCCAATCAATAATCCTCAAAAGAGGCATTTTTATCGGTTGAGTCTCGTTCTTTCTTTCACCAAACATATATCTCGGTGGGACACTTGAAGCTTTCCATTTCCTTCTCTTCCTTTCAAGTCAATGATCAAATGCCGTGTTAGACTTCCACTAGCTCCTTATTCTCCATACCTTACCTTACCTTACCATATCATTATATATAATTATATATATATATACCAAAAGTCTTTTCATATTTCCTACATAATACCAAACCCTCACCAATCTCCTTCCATCCTTTCTCCCAACCCAGTCCAACATGGAGGGTCTTATCCCCATGGTTTACAAAGCCATCAAGCGCAACCGCACACGCAGCAACTACGAGTGTTTATCAGCCGGAGCGGCTCAGACCTTCAACGTTGCAGACTTCTACGTCAATGGCGCGAAGGAGAAAAGTCCACAGTCAAGAAAGACGCAGTATCGTAGATACAATTCGGTCGGAGAATTCTCTTTTCAGTTTGAGGATACAAAGGTTGACGATGATGAGTTCAAGCTTGGTGGTGGGCAGAAACAGATGGTTAGGTCTAGGCGTCATCGGAGGATGTTTTCTTGCCTGTCCGGCGTCGCGTGACAAACTGTGTCTCCAACATCAACGTCTTGTGTAAGGAATGATTGGTTAGTTCGTTGTTTGTGTGTTGAGTTTTCATTACAAACAGGTGTTCCAAGTGTTTTTGTATATATCAACTCAATTATAATATGCAACAACATTTTCTAACGCTCGGCTATATTGAGATTATTTTTAGAAATTATAGTAATGGGATGATCATTATGATAGGATAGGGTGATTGGATACTCAAATTAAAATTAAAATAAATTAGCACATAGCTTAACTATAGTGGTGCGTTTGGATTGAAGAATTTAAAGAAAAAATAAGGAAAAGGAAAGGAAACAAAGGAAAATATTGTATTTAGATTCAAAATAGTAAGAAAAATAGAGGGGGGGGGGGGGGGGGGGGGGGGGGGAATAAATCTATCGATTTTCAATTTAAATCTCTAATATTGTATCTATCCAAAAGTAGGTAATTTGAAAGAAAAAAAAAATCCCTTCAATTTCTAATATTTAATGAATTTATATCCATAACAAAAGCAATTTTTTTCCTTTTCCTTTTTACCTTATTTTACCTCCATTTGCTTCAATGAGTTTGTATTCAAATACCAATTCTAAGATTGAAATAATTATATTATACCGCACAAAAGAACTATAGTTATTATATAAATGGAGCAATGTGATCCACATTTATCATAATCGAATTGACGATCGGATCCAATCAATTTGAGAATTGATCATGATGTTTGTTTGGGCTGTTTAAAGATTGAATTGCACAATAAACTTAGGTTAGTGACTTAAAATTGAATGTTTTTTTAGCGCATACGATATTTCGAATTAACATAACTCGTATTGTGAATTTTACTAAACTAGCAAATTTTTTATCTAAAAGTTTAGATGTGATTGATTAGAATCGTCAACTCATTCATACCTCCATATATCATATGCGGTTTAACAAAAAATTCATGTAAAATGATATATTTAATAACTCCACTTTTACTTAAATATTTTGAATTCGAGTTTGAGGATAAAAATTTTCATAGTCAACGCTCTACTATTTAGTAGGCTGACATGATGGCCCTTTAAACAAATTTATAAACTAATGAGAGTGAATTAAATATTAGGAGTAGAATCGGTTCGGTTAGTACCTTTCCCCCCCTATTTTGATCATGTATTTATATTTTTAAACTGATTTTTTCCTACAAATATATTCGGCCAAAAGACTTGGATTTTTTTTATTTAAATCGAAAATTTAAAAAATACACATTCAAATTCAAAAAAAAATATTAAAAATTAAATTAAATAACAAAATAACTCGATTGAATTATGTTTACAATTTTTTTTACTAAAATAAATTAAACAATTAAATTAATATTAATAAACAAATTAATATAATATGTAAATATATATTTATACATATTAACAGTTAAACCAAATATATATTCTCTGCTATCTTTAAAATCCTACCGAAGCGAAGCGAAAATTCGATCCAATTTTCATTAAATTTTCGAACCCCTCGAGTTTTTGTTTCCCCTCTATTAAATATGCCTCTTGTTCCATCATGCATGACATGGCTTGGGAAGAATATCCCCTCTATCCATAGTGTCTTACGTGGCATGGACTGAGTCCATGTCTGATGACAGTTTTTTCTGAGGGACGAACAAGTCAATAAAATATTGACAGGATTTATTATAAAAAAAAACACTTATTATGTACTTGGCGTAATATTAACTATTAAGAGAATCTACGTGGCACTAGTTAATTAGCGTCGTCCAATTTCAAACTATCATAAACAACATTATCAGAGATATCAAACCAAACTATAACTAAGTAAGTTAACCAAATCCATAGCATTGCACTAAAAAATTGGAGATCGTCATCACAAGACAAATTTAGTATGAGTCTAAGTGATATGGTCAAACTAATTTATTTAGTACTAATCATTATAATATAATGTAGTGGTTCAACTTTTTATCATGTACTAAAAGTAAAATAAATATTCATAGTCAATATTTTATTCCCTTGTGTTAGAAGCCTAGTAGAAGTAAGGTATGTTAGTTGGGTGCTGTTAGTATTATGTATTTGGGCTGAAAAACTTGATCTAACAAGTTTATGGGATAGGCCACTTTGATATGGTTTTTAGTGGACCTGAGACTCAGTTGAGGAAGTCTGTGATTGTATTTATAAGATTTAGGAGTCAATTAGAGATACTGTAGTAGTGAGTCAGTTTAGAGGTTAGTGGACTCAGTTTAGCAGTTTATTTGTTTATGTGTTTAAAATGGTGTAAACGTTCATTTTTTTGTTTAAGTGTGTGAAATACAAAACTAACAAGAACATCAGTTCTGGTTTTCAGTCACAGCAAGGATCAAGTGTTCTGTTTTCAATTGTTTACAGTAGTATCAGAGCTCAAGGTTGAGAACCACACGTCCAGAACAAATGGGAGAAAGTTCAAGCCATGTTGCTCCAGTAATTCCTCGCTTCGATGGGAACTATGATTATTGGAGCACGTTGATGGAGAACTTCCTAAGATCCAATGAGTAATGGGACGTGGTCGAAAATGGTGTTGGAAATTAAGACAGGGGAGACTATACCGCAAGGAAATTGATGGACCTCAAGATAAAGAACTACCTATATCAGTCCATTGATTGAACGGTTCTTGAGATGATTCTTTGCAAAGACTCGTCTAAGGAAATATGAGTTTTGATGAGTAAAAAATACTCCGGATCAACACGAGTGAAGCGTGCCCAATTGCAGTCCCTGAGGAGAGAATATGAGTTGCTCCAAATGAAGGATGGTGAGAAGGTGATTGCATATTGTTCTCGAACAATGGAGATATGCAATAAGATGAGGTTTCATGGTGAAACCATGAACAACACTGCAGTGGTTGAAAAGATTCTCCGCTCCTTGAGCCCGAAGTTTGATTATGTAGTATGTGCAATCGACGAATCGAAAGATATGGAGAAGTTAACCCTTGATGAGCTACAAATCTCATTAATAATACATGAACAAAAAATGAACCGAAGTGTATCCATTAAAGAGAAAGTTTTAAATATCACGACTGAAGCTATTGCAATTCCATCAAATTACAGGGGAAGAGGTCGGTTCAGTATAGGACAAGGTCAAGGGCAAATTAATGAATTATGGATAGTGTAAACTACTCCAAGAATGATTACAATGAAACAAGAGATGCACGCTACAATTATCGTGGAATAGGAACCTTTAGAGGAAGAGATCGAGGCAGACACATCGATAAATCAAATGTGGAATGCTTTTGGTGCCACAGATTTGGGCACTACAAATCTGAATGTTGGACCAGATTAGGAGATGACAACAAACAAGAGCAGATGAATTTTGCAGAAAATGTCGAGGGAGAAACACTGTTGATGGCAAGAGAAACTGCAAATGAACCTCTAAGGTAGTATTTGGTTTATTGATACATGTTGTAGCAACCACATGAGCGGGAACAATGAATCATTATCAAATCTAGATGAAGGATATACATCCACAGTTTCATTTGGAGATGAATCTTCAGTCCAAGTAAGAGATAAGGGCAATATTACGTTAAAATCACGAAATGGTATTACATAAATCATTACAAATGTGTTGTATGTGCCTGCTCTTAAAACAAACTTGTTAAGTGTTGGACAACTACAAGAAAAATGCTACATGATTTCCATAGAATAAGGCGTGTGTGAAGTGTACAACGATAAGAAAGGATCCACTTTAAGTATAAAAATGAACAAAAATCGGTTGTTTCCTGTTAAGCTAGATGAAGTGTAAGTTAGCCTTTCAGTCGAAGAAAACAATTAGGAAGCTTCGTGGCTTTGGCACTTACGATTCAGGCACTTGAATTTTGGTGGGCTGAAAACCTTAAGTAAGAATGAGATGGCGACAGGGCTGCCCAAACTGAAACAGTCAAAGAGGGTGTGTGATTCGTGTATTGTTGGCAAACATGCACAGACTAGCTTCCCAAAAGGAAAAGCATGAAAAGCAAAGAAACCCCTCGAACTGGTCCATACAAACATATGTGAACGACTCAATCCAACCTCAAATGGAGGAAGAAGGTACTTTATTACACTTATTGACTATTATACTCGAAATGGCTGGGTGTATCTCTTGCAGGAAAAATTTGAAGCATTGAATTGCTTTAGATGATTTAAGGCTTTGACAAAAAAGGAAACATGTACACACATTAGAGTGTTAAGATCATATCGGGGAGGAGAATACTGCTCAACAGATTTTGAGCAATTCTACAGCCAACAAGGGATACGTAGAGAGAAAACAACCCCTACTCCCCTCAGCAGAATGGGGTTGCCGAGAGGAAAAACATAACCATACTCAACATGGTTCGAAGCATGGTTGCCTCAAGGAAAGTGCCCAAACAGTTCTGGCCCGAAGCTGTTTTATGGAATTCTCATGTGTTGAACAGGTGTCCCACCTATGTTGTGAGGAACAAGACACCTGAAGAAGCTTGGTCAGGTAAAAATCCATCCGTAGATCATTTCATAATTTTTGGATGCATAGCATTTGCACATGTTCCATCTCAACTGAGGAGCAAGTTGGATGAAAGAAACATGAATAATGTTTTTCTCAGGATAAGTGATGAGTCAAATGCATACAATCTGTACAACCCCTTAACACAAAAGGTGATAACCTCAAGAGACGTTATCTTCGATGAATGGAACAACTCGGACTGGGAATCAAACTTATCAAGAGAGTTGATACTGGATGAAGATGAGAGTCATGACATGATCGAAGACAGCCTGAAAAACCAGCAAACGGTGGAGTCTTGTGAATCTTCAACTGCAGTAAGAAATTTGCAAGATGAAACTAGTTCTGCATTGGAAAGGCCATGAAAGCGACAAGCGAAGAGACCAGCATGACTAGAAGACTATGAGGTAAGCTACTATCACAGTGATGCTGATTTTGCAAACAATTTATGCTTGTTTGCTGATTGTGATCCAGTAGATTTTGGCTCTGCAAATAAAGAACTGAAATGGCGAACAACTATGAAAGCTGAAATGAACTCCATTGAAGAAAACAAAACTTCGAAACTAGTAGACCTACCTAAGGGACATAGGACCATTGGTGTCAAATGGGTTTATAAAATGAAATTAAAGGAGAATGGTAAGATTGACAAACATAAAGTTAGATTAGTTGCTAAAGGCTACAAGCAAGAGTATGGCATAGACTACACCGAAGTTTTTGCACCTGTAGCTAGATTAGACATGATTAGATTAATACAAGCTATAGTTGCTCAAATCAGGTGGGAAATACATCAATTAGATGTTAAATCAACATTTTTATATGGAAAGTTGGAAGAAAAAGTCTATGTAGATCAATCATTAGGCTTTGAAGTCAAAGGGAAAGAGGACAAGATTTATAAATTAAACAAAGCTTTGTATGACCTAAAACAGGCTCCTAGAGCTTGGTACAATAGACTTGAAACATTCCTACTGAAAATCGATTTTGATAAGTGTCCCTATGAACATACTGTGTTCGTTAAATCAGGTAGAGCTGAAAAATTTCTCCTTGTATGTATATATGTTGATTACTTGCTATATATTGGAAATTGATGCCATGTGTTTCGTGAATTCAAAGCATGCATGCTATCTGAATTCAAAATGACACATCTTGGTAAAATGCATTATTTTCTGGGTCTTGAAGTCAAGCAAACCGAACATGGAATCTTTGTAAGTCAAAATAAGTTTATTAGAGAAGTGTTGAAACAACAATGCAATGTTGTTAACACCCCAACCGAAGTAGGGATAAAGTTGAGCATACAATGAGAAGGCAAATAAGTTGATAAAACCATTTATAGACAACTTATAGGCAGCTTGATGTACTTAACATCAACAAGACCTGACATTCAATTTGTTGTTAGCCTAATTAGTCGATAAATGGAATGTACATTTGAGTCACACCTGTTAGCAGCTAAAAGAGTATTGCGGTACCTTCAAGGAACCAAGAAATATGGGTTAAGATATCAAAGAGGTCTAAGTCATGATGTATATGACTATACTGATAGTGATTATGCAGGAGATCAAGATGACTGAAAAGGCACATCAGGTTATACATTCGTGCTAAATGGTGCTGCAGACTCTTGGTCATCACGAGAGCAATCAGTTGTGAGTCTATCAAGCATAGAAGCAGAATATATAGCAGCTACAAACTGTGCATGTCATGCCTTATAGATGAGAAGAATGTTGAAAGAGTTAAAACTTGAGCAGTCCTCTGCAACAATCATATTCTATGACAATTCATCTGCCATCAAACTGTCAAGAAATCCAGTTTTTCACAGTCGAAGTAAGCATATTGACGTCAAACAATTATTCTTGAGAGATATTTGTAAACAGTGAGATATCAAGCTCGAATTCTGCAAAACTAAAGAACAAGTCACTCACATTTTTACCAAACCTTTGAGATTCTCAGTATTAAATCACCTGAGAACCGAACTAGGGTTATATGAAGAAGAAGAAGAAGAAGAAGAAGAAGAAGAAGAAGAAGAAGAAGAAGAAGAAGAAGAAGAAGACTGATATCCTGCATGAATATCTAGCTTAAAGAGGGGATTGTTAAAGGCTTACTGTTAGTAGAAGTTAGGTATGTTAGTTGGGTGATGTTAGTATTCTGTATTTGGGCTGAAAAACTTGATCTAACAAGTTTCTGGGATAGGCCACTTTGAGATGGTTTTTAGTGGACCTAAGACTCGGTTGAATAAGTTTGTGATTGTATTTATAAGATTTAGGAGTCAGTTAGAGATATTGTAGTAGTGGAGTCAGTTTAGCAGTTTATTTGTTTGTGTTTAAAATGGTGTAAACGTTCGTTTTTTTTGTTTAAGTGTGAAATACAAAACTGACAGGAACAACAGTTCTAGTTTTTAGTCACAGCAAGGATCAAGTGTTTGTTTTCAATTGTTTACAGATTGATCACAGTGAGAATAGAAATTATTATAAATGTGAAGTAAACATGTTGTTAAAGGCATCCTCAAAATATTTAAGAGAAATATGCATTTTATTAGTTTAAATTAGATATGGTTACATCTATTATTTTGTTGGTAAAAGTCTGACTGAAACTGGTAAAACCGTAAAAGTATCCGTCATAATGCATTGCATCCCCTATAAGCTTTATCAGCAAATTAGTGACAGTCACTAAAGGTATTAATTACCTTTTAACGCTGTAAAAATTGGCAAATAAAATTATATGTGATGAAGCAAAATACAAAATGTAGCAAAAAAAAAAGTGAATTTCTTCAAAATTCGACCACTTTGTACTTTTTAAAGATTACAAATTTAAAATTTATCCTTTAAATTATACTATTTTTATTTTAAAAAATAACAAAAATATATAAACTTATTAAAAGAAATTAGAAAATTTTAAAAAAAATATTCAAGATAATAAATTATAATATATACTTTTTAAAAAATAAAAAAGTTTTTTCTTTCATAAGATAAACCTTAAGAGATTTTTTTCTTTAAAAAATAATTCTTTTTCATTTTTTTCTATATTAATATTATTTTCTGATGTTTTAGTAGTTTTATGTTTTATTTTGTTATTTATAGAATAAAAAAATCATCAAGTATCTATCTTATATATTTTTTACTAAGTTTTCCCCTTCAAATTATGAAATCCGTCCAAACTAACCCTTATATTTTTAGTATTATTTTGAATATTTAAAAAATATATTAAAAAAATAAAACTAGAATTCATATCTAACATAATTGAACCTAACCATAAGACCTCGTCCGAACAAAACTGAGACCATAAACCTTCAGATTATAGCTCAATTGGGTTCCCAACTACCACCTAACCTGGTAAAACGAGCCGGTTGACCTAATCTGGGTTAGGTCTAGGACCGGACCAGGAATAGTCCAATTAGGATAGACTCAAACCCTGGAAATCAGTTTCAATTGAGAAATGAGCAAAAGGATGAAGGTGAAACTTTACATGTGGGACTTTGAAGGGTCATCAAAAAATTCTGTATATACAGCAAGAAAAGGAAAAAGACATTTCAAATTTCAGCAGCCCGCAAGAGACAAAGCTATGGTTTCTTTAAAATATGAGGCAGAGGAAACAAGAAGAGACGATTAAAATGAAAAGCATCGACTCACAATAACACAACATTGCACAAGAACAAGCAGTAGCACTGCACTGTAAGAGAGGGTCTTCCTCAAAATGTAGAAATCCAGAGTATATAAGCAACAAGCAAACCGGATAAAAAGTGCAGCTTCTTCAGTCATCTTTGCTCCTCCTTCTCTTACCGCTGCTCTTCCTGGACCTCTTGACATCCTTACCTGAGTCATCTGAATCTATCATGTCGGAATCCGTGTGCCTATTTCGATTCTTTGACTTATGAAGCCTTCTAGACTCATTAGCCGATTCATCAGACTCAGACTTATCAGAATGTCGACTTTTCCTACTTCTCCTCCTCCTTTTCTCCTTCCTGCTCTTCCTATGCTTATGACGGCGGTCATCTTCTTCATCAGATGTCTCACTTGTCCTCTTCGTTTTCTCCTTCCTTCTCCTCCCTCCATCATCATCCTCATCAGATGACTCACTTGTCTTCCTCTTCCTCTCTTTCCTTCTCCTCCGACCCTCATCTTCATCCTCTGAACAGATAGATTTCCTCTTCTGGCTCTTCCTTTTCTTTGACCTCCCTCTCTTATTCCTCTTCGTCTCCTCCACTTCAGAATCATCTTCCCGCTTTCTTAACAACTTCCCTTTGCTCAGAGACCTCCTATTCCGCTCAGCAATGATCCTCTCCATCTCAGAATCTGCATCAGAATCCGAGCTCTCGCTCTCGCTCTCTTCCTCTTCATCGCTCTCATCTGCATTCTTTCCACTTCTTCCCTTGAACCTATCCAACCCAGGCAAGGACATAAGTGCAGCCTCAACTGCCTCTTGGTCTTTATCCTTATCGTCCTTAACACTCAGGAAATTCCTACACTGAAATGTCAAATGCCCTACACGACCACACTTCTTGCAGGACCCACGAGCCTCATCAGCATTTGTTCCAGTAATTCGGGCAAGGGCTAATAGACCCTGAAAACTCGCATAAGTATTCTCTCCATCAGGCTCAGCAGCAGTGGAAGTGCTCTGCTCCTTGGAACTTTTGGCATCATCCTTATTGGGTGCATAGGGATCGTACCCAATAGCGCTTTGCCATATACCGTGCGTCTGCAAGGCTGCACTGCTGTGGACCCTGTTGTTCGCGGGCATGCGAACCCTACCTGCTGTGGCCGGCATCTTTAAGTTCCGACTTCAATCCCCTAATTCACAAGAACAATAAAACTTCAGAGAAATCATAGTGGATACCAAGGAGGGCCCTAGGGTTTTCCAAATTTGGAGAACTCAAACCGTGATTTCTGCTAAACCGACATAAATCAAATTGAACTATCTACAAGTTTACAACCAAATTCTAGGGTTTCAATCAAATGATCTGTGAGAAGACCTCTCCACCAACGACAAGTGAAATCAGGCTGAATTAACCGCAAAAAGAAGGAAATTTGGGAGATTTCTAGCAAACGCTACCGCAAATCTCAAACAAAGTAAGAACCCTAAAAATATTAAACTTTTCTGATCCAGAAAATACAAATGGTTTCAGCAGATCATTGGTGCAGACGAATGTTAACTGGAGGAATTCCGTAATTGAAGATTGGACGACAAGCCTTACCTCTGTCCTTAATGAAGCTGAGAAGACGGATACACAAATCTACCGAAGAGTCGAGAGAGGACAAGATTGAAAAGAGTTCCGAAGCTTCAAGGACTACCCCGCGTCACGTAGATAGATAGATAGATTTTTTTTTACTGAAACTGTTTGGGCCCTAAACCATTAACGCGGGCTGGGTTGGGCTGCATGAGAGTCCCACGTGACAGTCCACCATGTGCAAGGTATATATCAACAATGCATCCAAAAGTAGGGGTGCTCCAAAAGTAGGGTGAGCTCACGCGGGATGGGACGGTCTTTTTGGCAGCCGATCCAAAATTTCGGTCCTCACTTTTGGAGGATCGATACTGATTTTGGACGAAAAAAACGTCTGAGTTGGCCTTGCTTAACTAAGGGAGGTCTCGCTCTTGGACCGATTTTAAAAGAAAAAAAAATCTCAATCGTACACAGATGGCTGGGCAAATTCTTTATCTTTGTCTAGCTGCTTCCAATGTTCCAGATTTGGTAAAAAAGACCAACCTTATTGCGATTGTTGGAGTCTTCGTGGGAGCCCCTGTTCATAAGTTGGATGTGGAGGAGGAGAAGCTCGGGACTGATAAAGGAAGGATCGTTGTTTGCATTTGGGTACAGAAATCTCCAATCGTCCTCGAAATTCTACGGGGAAACTTCGAGTTTTGCTCGGGACCGAAGCTGAGGCCGAGAGTCACACCACATAAGAGAGACATAGGAAGAGACATTCTGGTCACGACTCACGACAGGAGAAGCCTTCTGTGAAAAACGCCTTATGAGGAAGAGAATGTATGGTCTCCGAGAAGGCTAACAACTAGGGGTTTAATTAACTTCGGTTTGGGTTGTATACCCGTCCGCTCGATTTCGGTCATAGTCAGGCCTGTCTCGGTTCGATTTTGTCGGGAATTCAGTACAACTAGTCTTTTTTTCTTAGACATATCCAAAAGTGAGAAGATGGGATTGTGGGTCTGACAACAACATTTTCCAAAACATACGGGAAAATAGTTAGTAATGTGAATTTTAAGGGTACAGAAGGGGGCATTATTTTTATATCGGAGAAGAATATAACTATATAAGTGTAATATTCATTAATGTTCGATTAGATTTCGAGTATCTACTTTAAAAATTAATTCGTAAAATTTTCTCACCTCATCAAGTATTTTAAGGAATTTCACCTATTTTTTTAGATAGAAAATCAATGACATTTTTTATGTAACACTCTAACTAATTTATAACTCATAAGTTAAGAGAAGTATTACTAAGTTCAATAGAAATAACGTTTTCTATACACATAAGTGAGGACTATCGACTCATACATGCTTAGTTTGGACTGTTGTGAATAGTTGTTCAAATTTGGAGAATTACAAATGGTATTAGAGTCGATCTGAAATTGTAATCGTACTTATAAGATAGAACATATGTGTCAACCGAAAAAAACAGTTAGTAAGTTATTAAAATTTAGAGGTATCTAAAATCTATAGAACTTACAAGTTCGAATGTACATACTGATCTAAAAAGTATATGATTTGCAAGTCCAAATTAACTATCATGGTCAGGGACGAAACCACTTTGGGACGACGGGGGACAATTATCTCCCTCAGTTTTACTTTGTGTAAATTTATCCTTAACAACTGTAATAATTTTTAATTTAACCATTTTAAATTATACATTTATCTTCATTTTTTTAATGCTTTTTAGTTCAAATATGTGCCCTAACTACTATGATATTTATCCCTTGTCATGGCTAAGATATTGAGTTAAGTTTGGGAAGAACGTGGTTTGGTGTCGTTGTTTTGGTATGCATGGGTGTGTTCCTTCCAATAAAGTCTGCCTGCGGGAGAAGATACGGAATGCTTCGCTTGACTCTTACTCCAATCAAAAGGCCCGACAACAAACTATACAGACCTCTGTTTTACCCAGATGGCCCAGATCACTTTGCCCATTATTAATTATTATTTATAAATAATAATTTATAATTTAGTGGGTCAGTAATATTAAATTAGATTCATAGGTCCACACATCGAGTTCTCTCTCAAACTACAAATTCTAAAACCTTAGCTTTTAAAATTTTTGAGCCTAAGGACAGATTAAGGGATCAATTATTTTTTAGGGTTTATAGCATAGTTATTAGAACCGGACCGGTGGTCCGACCGGGAACCGGATCCTTGTTCGGTTTGGTTCAGTTAAAGTACCGTTTTACCAATATCAATGTTTGAACCGGGTCGAACCAGACGTTTTTTATAAAACCGACCAGTTTTTTAAAAACCGGCTAATTTCCGGTTCACATTTTAGTTGATTTATTTTTATTTTTTTACAAACCAATCGATTTTCGGTTTAAACCACTTGGTCTGTTTTTTGGTTTTTACAAAGGTTCGGTTGGGTTCACCGCTAGCTAGGTTAGATTTCACATGTTCAGAAATCTGAAATCAGTAATACTGATTGATTCAGTATTCAGTCGTTCCTTCCTTCATCTTCCAGTCCTCGCGCAGCCAGCCGAAATCAGCTTCCTCGCGCAGCTCGACAGACCGGCTTCCTCGACATACCAGGTTCAGTTCTGTTCTTTGTTCAAATTGCAGAAATTGATTAATGAAATTGCTGAAATTGAAATCTTTGTTTGAACTTTCAAGACATGTTCGGTTCGGTTCTCTAACCGAACGAACTATAAACTTTATAGTGAATTATTTTTTATATTTATTATTATTATCAAACCTGACACTCTAACCGACCAAACCATATTCGAACTGGTTGATCCTGAATTTGGCATCATGATGGGTTCATTCTGTCTTAAGCCATAATAAATCATAAAGGGTAATTGTGTCATTTCATCTTTAGAGTTCTGCCAAAAAGAGCATAATTAATGTTTTTTTATATAATTTTCAAGATTAAGAACTTGTTTTCCCTTTAAGACACTGTTTAACAAGCTATATGGCAACATGAATCACACATGACACATATACCTTGTGTGGGAATAAAGACTAAAACCAAAGGGAAGAAGCTTGGCATCCATGTAGACCCAAGCAGCTCAAACAAACAAACCTCATTTTTTGGTATTGTATTTCTGTTATTCTTCCTTCCATTTAACCATGGTCATGTCTCCTAATCTCTCGTATTAATATGTTTCAAATCCTCAAACCATTCAAGACGAAGCATAATATATAGCTCGAGTTCGCAAGGCGATGGTAGAAACCCTAGACGGATGATGGCTAGATATATACCTTCGGTAGCCATGAAGAGGAGGAAACTGAGGTGGGTGAAAGGTTACTGAATCTGCTTCAATGGCCTTTATCATGATGAAACGGCACCAAACTGGTAAACTCCACGGTGGTCGAGGGACGACGTACCACCAGAACTTCACCTGCACTCCTTGCAGTCTGCATGGGCGGACATGGAAGCTTTCTTCCATCAAACCTCCAAGACTGTCTATCTGCAATTCTCAGCAACACGACGATCAAATCATCTATCCGTATCCCTCGGTGAATCAGGTAAATTTACTCTTCTTTTTCGAAAATTGGTTAAACTTTCAAAAACAAAATGTAATTTACTAACTAAATTTACCCTCTCTCTCTTTCTTTTTTAGAATGTAGCTGCCATAATATTTGGAGATGGTTCTGGATCTCGACTGTATCCACTGACGAAGAGAAGATCGGAGGGTGCAATTCCGATGTCAGCACACTACAGACTCATTGATGTTGTAGTGAGCAACTGCATTAACAGCAACATCAACAAAATCTATGCTTTTACGCAGTTCAACTCTACTTCACTCAATTCCCATCTATCCAGAGCTTACTCCGGCGTCGGACTCGGGAAAGACGGCTTTGTTGAGGTCATCGCCGCGTATCAGAGCCCCGACGACAATGGATGGTTTCAGGTTAGTTATGGTCGGAAAATGGATGATTGTGTAATTAGGTCAAAACTTACATACAATTTTATATGGTGAAAGAAAATTGTATCAATATTTTCGGATACTCATCAAGGTTCCAATACAAGTAAGAAAAAATGAAAAAAAAAAATCATAAGACGAGAATTTCTTCTATAATTATTTTATTTTTTTGATCGTGTTGACATTTGTTGGAGTCTTTTTGGATGTCATATTTGACATTTCCTCTGTAATAACTGACATGTCGGTCTGAGTTTAACCGTTGTTCAATTCAGTTCAAACATTGATTGATCTGAGTTCAAACGTTGTTGGCTACACTGTTGTTGTATATTGGGAGGTGATCGTCTCCCAAACCCTCAAATACGAACTTGCAGTTGGTGTGGGTGGGTGGGTGACGAAATTGTATTAAGTAGATCGTCCACCTCACAAACTTTAGTTTAAATTTTGTAAATTTAGATAATATATATGGTGACCTTAAACTTTGATTATTTTACACATTATTGGTCTTTACACTTTAAAAACATTACAATTTACCAACAACTATATTGCACTTTCAACATTATATAACATTCAAAAACAAATGCCTTACTAATAACATTGTGCTCTTTTGACCATGACAGGGCAATGCTGATGCTGTTAGGAGATGCTTGTGGGTATTGGAGGAGCACCCTGTGACTGAGTTCTTGATTCTTCCAGGCCACCATCTTTACAAAATGGACTACCAGAGACTAATTATGGAACACTGGAAGAACAATGTCGACATATCTATTGTCGTGTCGGATGCTGCGAAAGACCGTAATCACAGTTTCGGCACCCTAACAGTAAATCACGACGACTATAGAGTCGTGAATTTTAACTCGAAGTCGGAAAGTTCTGATGATGGTGGAGTCGTCGGCGAATCAACGTTTGCATGCATGGGGATTTTCTTGATCAAGAGGGATGTAATGTCGAAGCTTCTGAAGGAGAAGTTCCCAAAAGAGAATGTGTTCGGGGAGGAAGTGATACAAGGTGCAATATCCTTAGGAATGAAGGTTAGATTTTAATTTAGTGTGAAGTATTTATTTAAAAAATGAGTTATTTTTTTAAACAAATCAGTAACTAATTATATATAAAATTGTGCTAGTTTAATATTAAGTGATGGTGAAAATATGGATTTTGTTTATTATCTTACTTTGTTTTTATGCATATTGGTTTTTGAACTATTGAAAAATATGCAATTTATTAGCTAAATTTTGTAAATATTTACACTATATTGGTTGAGCTATGATTTTTAATTTATTTTTTAAACTAACGTGTGCATGCATAACTCGTCGCTATTTAACATAAAATTGAACGGAGTTAGTAAATTGTAACATTATATAAATTCAAATAGGAATTTATAAAAAATAAAAACAATACCAAATTATCATACTCTCAAAGTTCAGATAGCAAATAATCTTCTAATTTATGATTAATTAGCAATGTACTAGTTGAACTATGATATTTTTGACAATTTGCTAACTAAAGTTTTTTAGACAAAATACTAGTTAAATATATATATAATTATAATTGAGCTACCTTCATCTAATTTATAGTGTAGTTAAATGATGATGAAAATTTGCATGCTGTATTGTTTGTTGTTCTTAATGCAAATTGCTAACTAAACTTAATTAAGTAAATATACAATTCGCCAACTAAATTTTATACTTTGTTTGTTGAATTTAACAAGTGATTGATGAGCGCATGCATATTTCCTTCTCTATTTAATATTAAATAAAATATAACTAATATATTGAAACTATTATTTAGTTATCAATTTTACATAAATTTTATTATCAACTTGTTAAAAAAACAATTAACATATTGTCAAACCTAACCTCAAAGTTCAAACAATTCAAGTCATTTACTAACTAACCCTTTAATTTAAAAATAAAAAACATTTTCAAAAGTTAATATTATCATTTATCATTCAACTTATAATTTAATATATATTTTTTAATTGTTAGGTCCACGCGTATCTATTTAGTGGATACTGGGAAGATATGAGAAGTATCGGCGCCTTTTACCGAGCAAACATCGATACCACAAAGAAATCAAACATTGAATTCAAGTTAGTAACGAACTTAACTTTATATGATGATTTAATTATCCTTGATGTTCAACTTCTCCACTCCCAAGGAAATAGTAGATTAGGGGATTTCAAAATATTTTGGCACTTTATATACCGTTTAGTTCCTTTTTAGGATAGAATTTAAGTTGTGTGAGTGGTCACTGACTATGGTTCGGTCTAATGTAGAATTTTAATATGGTATAAAAGTTAGGTTTGTATTGACGGTATAGAATTGTGTTACTTCCCATTGTGGGGTTTTTTGTTTACTTCACGTACTAGAGTTCAGACCTGAACATGAAATGTGATTTGTTAAAATATAAGTTTTACGTCATCTGGATTAAAAAAAAAAAAATTGTGTCGTATCTTAATCCAAGAGCTCTTATAGAGCGAGAAGTAGTCATCCACTGTGAAAAATACCACATAATAGTTTCCAGGGTTAAATATCAAGCAGCTACTTGAATTTTGGACGTTTTGCAATTAGCTACCCGAACTTTGAAAATTCAAAACGAGCTACCTCAACTTTGAAGAAGATGCAAATAGCTACCTCCATCCAATTTCTGACGAATTTCCGTCAACAGTTGACGAAAAATTGGACGGAGATAGCTATTTGCACCTTCTTCAAAGTTGAGGTAGCCCATTTTGAATTTTCAAAGTTCGGGTATCTCGTTGTAAAACGTTCAAAGTTCAGGTAGCTTCTTCATGTTTAACCCTAGTTTCCAAAATAATTAAGCATAATACATACAATTTGATTACTTTCTTCTATTACAATTGGTTTTAAGATGAAACTAGAATTGTATAAGTACTTGTCATTTGTTTATTTATTAATTAGTTTTAGAATATAACTCAAATTATATAATTGTTTTGACATTTATTTATTCACAAATTCAAATTATATAAGTGATTGCGCTTTTGTTTATTCTTTACTTCTGCATTTAACCATTCCAAAAGATGTTTTGTGAGCAGTTTCTACGATCGAGATTCTCCGGTGTATACTTTGCCTCGCTGTCTGCCTCCGACCGTCGTTAGCGATTGTGTTATCAGCGAGAGTGTCATTGGAGATGGTTGTATCCTCAATGTAAGAAACAACAACCTCAAACCAATCTTCATTAATTTCAGACATCATTTCCTTTGTGTCTAGCTAATTAAGTAGGAGCTCATTTGGGGTAGAGATGCAGGATCAAAGGAACAGTGGTCGGAAGGAGGACAAAAATAGAGGAAGGAGCCGTGGTCGAGGACTCAGTCATCATGGGTTCAGACATATACCAGGTAAGAGTAGGGACAGAGACAGATTTATTATTAAATAACATGAATATGTGTCATGTGTAATTATATGAAAAAACAAAACCAATTGATTTTCCTTTTTTAAAAACAAAAAATAAACTTTTTTGACTTAAATTTTGTATAAACTTTATTTTGAATTATTTACCATTTTTTTTTAGTTTTAAGTATTAAAAAAATATATAAATCAAACGATAAATTAGTAAAATTTACGATTTATAATTTTTTTAAAAATATTATGATATTTTCAAATATATATATATATTTTAAAAAATGTTATGATGTTGTTTAATTATTTATGGGTAAAATACGACATTGCCCCTAAACTTTATGTCGATTTTAAAATTCCCCCTTAAATATTAAAATTCATCATAATATTTGAAAATGATGAAAAATCTCCCTTATTAGATGCTCTTTCAGGTTTTTTTTTTATCATTTCTAAACATTAGGGGAGACTTTAAACTTTAAGGGAGAATTTTAAAATCGGCGTAAAGTTTAGGGGATAATGCCGTATTTAACCCATTATTTATTTATAATCATCGTCAAATGAATGAAACTAGTATTTTGAAAAACAAATATACTCCTATTATTACTTCAAACACGAATAAATTTGTATTCCTTATTTCTTGTGATGTATTAATATGAGTCGAATGCACATCTTACATTTTAGACATGCAGACACTATGTGCATGTAAACATAGTGATGTTTTTCTAGGACTAACTCAAACACCAATTTTCAAAAGAATGCAGATATTGACATCGGCACTCCGATTGGAATCGGGAGAAAAACACATATAAGGAAAGCAATTGTCGATAAGAACGCGCGAATCGGGAAAAACGTAATGGTGAGTTGAACTAAAAATACATGTTGAGATCAAATTGTGCTTCAATCTGATTACATTTTGTATGGATTATGAAATACAGATCTTTAATAGAGACAATGTCCGAGAAGGCGATAACGAATGCAAGGGTTACGTGATTCGAGACGGGATTGTTGTCGTTCTTCAAAACGCGATAATTCCAGATGGGAGCATACTATGAATTTTAAGGGATGTTGAGTTGAAGAACTCATTCAACTTGGAGTGTATTCAAATATTATCTATATTATCTATATATTAATTTGGTTAAGTTACGTAGAATTGTGACAAGTAAGTTTTTTAAGACATTTTCTCATTCTTAATGTCAATTTCATAACTTATAATTGGTCTATGTCAAACATATAATTCTCACTCATGTGTCATGTCATGTAACATAGTTTAAAATATTTTAAACTCTCTCATTCATTCTCCTAGTAAATTACAAAATTTCATTAATATCTTCTTATTTTCTATGTGCATTTATCATTTTTCTTAAGTTTATTTTATTTAGTAAATTTTATATTTTATGAAAAGCAAGAAGAAGTATAAATTAAATTTTTTTATTACAAGATAATTTAAGATGAAATTAAGAATTATTATGTATATTATATATCAATTTTATGAAAATAATAATCACATGTTAATTTTATGTAGATATTTACAATTATGGCATAAACTTTAGGGTATGAAAAAATAATTATAATAATTATAATATAATTTTTTCATACTTTTCTTAGAACTATTTTTATAAAATATCATTGTTATATTCTATTAGAATCAACATATATTACAAAATTTAAAAATAATTTATATAATTTATAATTACTATAACTAATATGCATATATATATATATATATATTAATATATTAATATTTGTTTAAAAATATATGAAAATAATAGATGTCATAAAATGAATTTTAAAAATATTAATTAGCATCATATTCATAATTAGTTACATTTGTTTTTATTATCTACTCAATTATTTTTTAATATTTTTATAAAATATAAATAATTGTTATATTGTATAATATTATAAAAATAAAAATAATTTTAACATTTTTCATAAATATAATTAATGTTTGTTGTGTAATTGAATTAATATTAATTAATATTTTAATAAAGTGTAAATAATCATGTTATAAATATATATTTATATTTATTTAAAAAATATTATTAATTTATAAACTAAAATAATTATTACACTGCGCAAAATGCGAATTAATTTTATAATGACTATAATAATTCAAAGAAAGAAGAGCTGAATTTGAATATAGGGGAAATGGAACAATAAATACACTTACCCATCCATTAGATTGCGTAGGTGTTGGGTTGGTGCAATAATAGTTGAGAAAATGACACAAAATTAAGAAAACGTGACTGGTCGGAATTTTCTTACCTGCGAAATTCCACCAGCAGACATTGTTGGCCCGATCGTCTTGCATGCCTGCGGAACAGAGACATGGACTATGTTTTGTGGGTACATCCAATAAATAACCATCCATATTATTATTATTATTATTTACATTTCTTTATATTAAAAAAAATGGCACTTAATCACATGATAAGATTTTCAAATTATAATAATCGAATAAATAAAAGATCTGAATGGAAGCTGAATAAAAGTTGATCATTAAAATTTAATGATAGAATAAACAATTTTTTTTGTAAATTGGAATAATTTTTGTATATTTCTATTTGATATGTACATATCAATTTATACATTGAGTTTGTAACTTAAAAAATAAGGTCAAAATTGTGAATAATATTAATGATTACAGGGGATGCATTTCTAACGGTTAGTTTATAAAGTTAACATCCCTTCAAATTTAGGAGGAATTGGTTGATACCACCTTGAGTTTATGATGTAAATGAGTGCGTCACTTAAAAGTTGAAACTTTATAAATAAATATAACTATTGTTTGTTCTTCGGAGGTAAAGTAGTGCACTTGAAATTTTTTGTAAAGAATATGTTGATATATAAAATGAAAATCTGCTGCAATAAGTTTGATATGTTCCTGAAAAAAATCATTATATGCAATTTGAACAGAACTTTGATTGTCACACCAAAATGCGAAAGGCCCAAATAATAGGATGCTTATGTCAGTTAATAATTATAAAAGGCATAAGAATTTCACTACTGTATCGGTTAGGGTTGGATATCCAACTTATGTATTGGAGTGTGAAATAACAAATTATTTCTTACTTCAGTGTGATAGAAGAGAATATTCAAGGAAGAAACAATTGTATGTAATTGAACGTTTGTCTGGTGGATCATCCGCACAGTCACCATCACTAAACACATGCAACTAAAGATTTCACTTAGCTGAAAATGTAAATTATGAAATATGAGTCATTTATGTATATTAAATATGTGTAAAAACTACTGTAAACACCTGATTTTGGGTCAGGATCAAAATACTGTACGCGATGATCCGAGCCAAGAAAAATCGAGATGAAGAAATGACCAATAAAATAAAATAAATCCTAAATCTTAACCCCAAACTCTAAACCTCAAACCCTAAAATCCCTAAACCTCAAACCCTAAAATCCCTAACCCTAAAATCATAAACCTTAAATCATAAACCTTAAATCCTAAACCTTAAAATCCGAATATGTTTTAGCACAATTAAGTTTATTCTCTCTTGTTTATTTATTTTAAATTAACTAAAAAAAATGCTTGTATATTGTTAATTAAAAAAAATGTATGTCATCTCTTTAGCCAAGCATGATCAAATTGGACAATTAGGGTAAATCGGGCAAGTTGAAAAAATTATAAATTCAAAAGCAAACTAAAGTACCGAAAGTGCGGATTATGGGCTCTCAAGCCTTTAAGACGTAATCAAACCCCCGAACTCGATTCTCTGGACATAGATCTTTCCAAGCCCTAGGATGTTAACACCATGTACCCTAGGCAAATTTTAGGATTCCGATTAGCCTTTAATTAATCGGTGGCGACTCTTTCATTTTCCGGTCTGGTTGATGACCCCGCTCGACCATATCCGTCGCTCGCCAAGACCCGACATTCTCGAGCGAAACAAACATTAAAAAAAAGTCCAAAACGGGTCGGGAAAAGTCAGATCCGACGTCCGGCAATTTGACAACTCTGCGGGAGAATATTTTTTAGAGGGTTTAGACTTTGTCATGTTTTTTTTGCCATATTATATTTTGTCTTATCCGTTTTAACCGTTTGCTCATGCTTGCAGTTTCAAATTTTGTCCAAAAGGCGATGTAATTGTAATAATTCAAAAAATATATATTTAAATTCTTGTTTTGCACACACTACGCTGGTTACCATTACCCGCTCGGACCTGGAGCACATTAAGAGCTTAGGTTGTTTAGTATGGGAATGCGCCCAGAGCGGTTTGGACCGCCGACGCGCACCCAAACAACTCAACTCGATGATCAGAATGAGCTCGTGATCCTCTTTAGGGGGTGAGGTTCCGCTGGTTCAGAAGACCTGGAAATTCCATCCATTTATAACAAAAGTTTCACACCGTGTTTAACCTTTACCAATTTTGTGTGTATTTCCATTTTTGGGCCCAACTAATGTAAATGAGAATTCGGCCCAAGTATTTGGATACGAGATTGACCCACAATTCATGAAGAAGATTCAGCCCAACTGTTGTGAATTATAAGTCAGTCCAACAACTGTAAATGGGAGTTCGGCCCATTATGTAAATGTGTTTTGTTTTGACCCTAGATCATGACATGTATAGGATTGAATCTTTTGTATTATATATTCCAGAGTGTTGTAAATGTAATACGAAATTTGCTAATAAAATTTACATTCTCGCACTTGCATTCCATTTTTCAAAAAAAAAATGTAACTTCCGTTCATTCTATATCTTATCCTTAGGATGTTTCACCCACCACTTGGGTAAGGATGAAGCAAAACAAATAAAAAAGCATTGCCCTCACATTAAGGTCATACAACCCCCTACGGTCGAAATTTCCCGAATATGAAAAGTCATGACAAAAGGGAATCAGAAATACGTGAACAAGAAGATTGACGAGGTTCACGAGCTCGTAAACTACAAAGTACCCTGGGTTCCCCTTGATGCCTTGTCTGAATTCTGGAATATGGAAAACGTGTCTGCGTGATTAACAAGAACAGAACACGTTCCATTCAGCACATGCAAGTCCGTCTTTCGACCCAGAGGAGATCATCGGGGATAGACTCGAACAACCACCGTCATTCTAGCAATGTGGGAGCACCGTAGCTAAGTTGAATGACACCCTTGAACAGTTCATACGAAGAACGAGGCAAATAAAAAGATTTTCAAAATACATGTCCTCAATCTTCGTTTGATTCAAGGAACAAGCAACAAATGCACTCAATGAGATGCGTCGTCGTGTGAAACGTCTTAAGGACTAAACTTTGATTAGTCAAAACCTTTAAAAGTATTTTTTTTTTTTGCCATACATGCAATCAAAGTCTACGAATGCAATGAATGGAACATAGAATCTTCAAAATCAATCATGCATGATCAATTGTGTATTCATCCTTCTTACTACGGTATTTTGGATTTAGGTTTTTGGGGATCCATGCGACATTCGACGACTCCAGCACCTCAAGAACACGAAGAGAGAATCATTCTACTAGAACAAAAAATGCACGCCATGAGTTCCTACACAGTGCATGACCTCCTAGGTCGAGCGAATTTTGGCTCTTCTAAGCTCCAGGCAGGCGTGACTACCACAGTATCCCCGATCTCGTCTTCCCGAGCAACACTACTGTTGTGCAACACTATCTTATCCTTAGGCACTTTTGCCATCCTGACCAAGCTCCACCTCCCACATAGGGCCATCCTGACCAATGCCCACCTCCCACATATGACCTTCCTACACCCGGAAGGACAAAGACACTTTTAGGACTGGGTTTTCGTCCTAATTTCAAAGATTATGAAGTTGCATGGTGGAAACATTTAGCCGAAAGTTCAGGGACATTGTTGTTTCCTCTCCTCGTTGTTTCATTCTCAGGCCCACCACAAGTGATCCAACTCGATGACATTGATGTTCACGAGGGCTTGTTAGGCTTATTTCCAACCGATATCACCATTGGAGCTTTGCTCGATGAAGCCCCCTTAGGCCTTTTTGTCTGTCCACTCGCTAGTGGGAAACCCTTGCCAGATTCGACTCTATAAAAATGATCATTCGATGATACCCGTTTGAGATGCGTGAATGTTGAAAAAGTTGAGCGTCTAATGGATGAAATTCATTAAGGTTGCTGCGGACCATACATAATTAGTAAGTACATAATTAAATTTCTCACCTAATGCATTTAATTGTTTCAGTCAAATTATAAGACAAGCGATGTTAGGTTACAAAATCATCAAAAAATTTACCCTATGTAGATAATTGAATTACTACATAAATGACAATCAATGTGGTTAGTTTGGACTTACAGGGTATGATTTATATTTTTTTAAGTCAAATTTTCATATCTCAACTTACGACAGAGCCTACAGTCAATTCGTAAGTCCAAATTTAATATTTTTTGCATCATTTGAATCGCAATTAAAATATCTACTTACTATAATATTTTTTAATAAATACATAATTTTATTTTTAATTAAACCTCGAGTCGTCAAAAAAACGTCACTAGGGGTAGCGTTTTTATTAAAAACGCTACCCATAGTAGCGTTTGTTAAAAAATGTCATCCATAGTAGCGTTTGTTAGAAAAGCTACTCAAAGTAGTGTATGTTGTAAAAAACGCTACCCCCAATAACGCTTATATACATTTTGCTAAATATTTTTTACACAGTGATTACTTTTTGAAAAACTTCCATTGATGGTGGAAAAAGTTTGATCTTTTCATCAACAATTGAGTTAAATTAGACCATGCTATTGTCATAAATACTGCATCAACAATTTTTTATTTTCAAATTATGATTTTTCTAACCACACGCGGATACTATTCATGGATGATGTTTTTCGTATTTTTTTTTCAAAACTGAGAATATTTTGATATTTATTTTTATTTTGAGGTATATTTTGGTCAAAAATCCAATAAATACCTCTAAATAACATGTGATTTCATTTATAGCCATCACTGCTTTTCCAATCACGGTCTTGAAATATTTTTTTTCAAGTCTCATGAAAAGTAGAAGATGGGAAGGGTTTCGTGTTTTTGTTACCTCTTTCTTTTTTTGTTAAATTTCAACGTTGACCGTACGCGGGCGTTTCAATTAGAAAATTCCATCTTGGGTACCCAATCCAATGAACTCAGACAATGCATGCGCAAACAAATGTGCCCTACTTGACAACTTAACGCACATTTTAGGTTGGAAAAAGAGTCACCAAAATATTATTATATTTAAATATACGATTTTATCGTGGTATCGTACAAGTTAATATTATATTACATATACAAATATTAAAAATGCTTCCCGGATTCGTATTTTTTGATCAAATGCATTAGTCGATCATCATATTTCAAAGTCACATATATTTCATCTACTTTTTTTGGTTAAATAACGAAGAAATACATAACTAAATTTGAAATGGAGCAAAAGTTTTTTATTCAATAATCCAATGCTTTGAAAGAGGGTATGAGGGAAGAGTCGGGTTTTAGGTATGAGTGAACAACATGCCCTTCGATCGCATATAGACTAGGCGTCGAGTGAATCACCCTCAGGTCTAGTTTGTCGCATGATGGAACCGGGTTACCAAAGTCACGAGTCGAGTAAAAGGAAATTTGTTGGACATGTCTTTTATCCATCCTAGAAGTGTTAGTTCAAATCCAACTCGTGATAAGACCTTTGGTTATTGTTTATCTTGACGCCTCTGTTTTCTCTTGTTATGGATGATTTTCTCAAATTTTTGTTGGTAAATAGGGGAGAGGATCGACTTGGGATCAAGTGGGGAGGGGTATGCGCCCTTGGATTACGGTTGCGTATTCAATTCATGTTGCAATTGGTACGGTTGTTTTCTTGATTTATCAAGCAGATTCATTCTATTTAAAAGATAAATATATTGAAATGTGTTTCATGATTTTATTGATCCATGGAATACCACAAAGAGAAATCATACCCTCATAAAAAAAAATATTTTATGATTGGTATATATATTTTTAAATCGCCTATAAAAACCATATTCTAGCTTTTATTTGGAGAATAGCCAATAATCCCGTTAAATGAATAATGGATCTGAAGTCTAAAATTTGATAATTTCATTTATCAATGATGTTCGTTTTTCAAACTTTGACATATGAACAAATAAATAATGCGTTTGAACTCAATATCTCTAGTTCTATCATCAGCTATGGGTTCGAATTTAAGAGAAATTCTAGAGAATGTTTGCTATCGAACTCAATATCTGTAAATTAAGGATAAAATATTAAACCGATACGCCATTTACAAACAGTTAGGATTTATAAGTTGTAAAATAGTAATCTTCGCTAAAACATCTGCAACTGAATTTGTTTTTTTTTAAATGAAATTTCGTAACTCTAAATTTTTAAGAACATTGTACGTGAAAATGAGTGAATATTGTAGCAATATTACAAGCAGATCATACAATGAATATATGATTGAGTCGGTTATTTTCTATTGGTCGGTGAATGTTTGTGTAATGATTAAAAAATGTTAAATGCGGAAGAAAAATCATCCATATAACGATATATTCATGCATGTAATAAAATAGTCTAGGGCAGCTGAACCGCAGTCTCAAGTTTAATAGAGATTTCAATTTATTTTTTTAAAATTATTTTCTAAATATTTTAAGTCGTAGATATTGAATTTCGTGAAATAATACTGGCCGATTGAAATATTATTCACAAATATATCAATCAATTAAAAAAAAAAAGTTTAAGATGTATTAACGAAGTTTCAAAAATTTAGATTTAAAGTTTTTTTAAACAATTCAAAAAGGAAATATATATTACAAATTAGGTTCATGAACCTTAGGAGTGTCATTTTTGGACATGACTTATGGGTGTTATGTGAGTTACGTATTCAGAATCGAAGTTGATTGAATATTTGAAGTAATGAGTCATTTTGCCAGAACTTGTCAAATTTAAACAATAAATAAGTTGTGTTTGGTCGTACCTCTCGACTCGTGATTGAACTCGTAGACCCGTATAATTAACTATATATAATATTATATAAATGGTAAATAGTTAAAATATACTAATGTATTTACTCATATGGTTATTTGTACAACTCATGTAATTATTTGTACTTATATATTGTTATTTGCATCACAATTACTATTCTATCTATTTATATTGTTAAATATGTCAAAGTGATAATTTTGTCATATTATCTTGAACATCAAATCAAACACCACAAGGTTTAAAAACATGTTTTAAAACATGTTAGTACACCAAGTTAGTAACCTTATAGAAAAGTTAATCAGTTACACAAGTCGTATAAATGACGCGAGTTCATGGATCGTATGGGTTTGGAAGTCACACATTGACACATAAAACTTTTATCGTACAAATTAAAATGAGTGTTGGTTCACATGTTATACAGATGACGTGGGTTCACATATGTAAGAATAAGTCGTATGAATTCATAAAACATTTATACGACTTATTCATATAAAAAATATTGTTCTTTCTTAGATAAAACATTGATTTCATGGGAGAGAAAAACTCATAAAAATTCACAAAAAAAATCTAATTAATTACTGGTATTTATGTGTTTTTACTGCGAAACCGATGACCACATACGTCGGTGGTATTCCTTCCTTCTTTCCTGCCATTGCAAACAGTGGGCTTCGCAGTTTCTTCTGAGGGAAGAGACACAAACCCGACAAGTCTTTCTAGTGAGAGAAACCGTCTAGGGGAGGAGAACCTTTCATATTCACACAATTACTTATACCAACTCGCACAGACACATTGAACAGCTTGTCAACTTCATTCATTGCTCTGCTTGAACCCATCTACTTTAATAACAATCAATCCATCGGAACATAACCACACATCCACCTCACATGTACTGAAACATCGTAAAGCTGGGTTCTTGATTTAAGGTCGGGGCATTGGTTCTGTTCTTGCACAGTTGGATCTGGCGATTTGTGATTAGGGTGAAGTTTTCGATTGCTTGAATCTTCGAGACGACGTGTTTTGGTCTGGTGAATCTCCGCGGCAACGAGTTTTGCAGAAAAAAATCGATTTTTCCTGCTGAGAATCCGAATCCCCAATCTGGGTCGCTGCAAAGTTTTGAAATTGAGATGAATCCGACGAGAGAGCAGAAGAACAGCAATATGCAGCAGGAACCGTATAGGATGGAACATTACCAGAAGAAGGTCCAATTTATCAACAATGGCGACTTGACCAGGGCTATGTCTCCGAAGAATGGGAAGAGGGCCTTCAGCTTGGAGTCTTTAATGGTGCTGTTATGTCTGACTGTGTCTCTGTTGATACTGCCGCTAATTCTACCGCCATTGCCGCCACCGCCGTTCTTGTTGCTATTGCTTCCGCTTGGGATTCTGGTGTTGCTCATGGTGCTCGCTTTTATGCCGTCGGAGGTCAGAGATTTAACGCATACATACATGTAAAGAGGAAGCAGTCATTCTCATTTTTCAATTTTTGGTTATATTATATGTTTACGCAGTAGTGTATGTATTTCTCTCTTCGTTTTGATGATTGCATTGAAAAAGAGAGGAGTTATGGGGGCAGTTTTTCGTTTTTGGTAGGGCTGAAAATTTAATACGAGAATGCATGAAATCGTGTTCCTAAAAATATATATAAAAAATAACACGATATCATCGTTACGAACAATTCATTATTTCGAATAAGTTTTTTAAATACGATATAATACGAAATAAATTACGTATTGTATTATACGGTCAGTCTAAAAGCAAAAAATTAATGTCTAGTTAGCGTCATTTAATTTGTAATTAAATTAGCTACTCACTTTAATTTTGTTTTAGTAATGATATAATTAAATTTCTCACCTAATACATTTGATTATTTCGGTCAAATTTTAAGACAAGCGATGTTAGGTTACAAAATCACTGTATTTCTAATCAAAAAAATTACCCTAGGTAGATAATCGAATTACGACATAAATGATGTTCACCATGGTTAGTTTGGACTTACAGGGTATGAGTTATATTTTTTAAAGTCAAATTTTCATATCTCAATTTACGGCAGAGCCTACAGTCAATCCGTAAGTCCAAATTTAATATTTTTTACATCATTTGAATCAAAATTAAAATATCTACTTACTGTAATTTTTTTACAAAATTTTAATAATTGTTTTTAAATTAAACATCAAATCGTAAAAAAAAACATAAAAAAAAAAAGAATTTCGCCACTAGGGGTAGCGAAATTCATAAAAACGCTATCCCAAGCAGCGTTTTATGAAAAACGCTACCCCAAATAGCGTTTTATGAAAAACGCTACCCCTAATAGCGTTTTTTGAAAAACGCTACCCCTAGTAGCGCACGTTGTAAAAAACGCTACCCCAGTAGCGATTATATACATTTTGCTAAATATTTTTTCAGTATACTTACTTTTTCAAATTCTTTTTGCATAGTGCCTACTTTTTTTAAAAAAAATCTATTTTGAATCGTGAAAACTGATAATTGAATTGATAATTATTGATATGAACAATTTATTATTTTGATATTTTTTATAAATTTTGCATTTGAACATATAACTAACTAACTTAACAGTTAACACAGCACGATAATACGACATGAATACGCACGAAAAATTGTGTTTCGTGTTCGCGTTGAGAAACATGATACGATAAACTTATCGTGTTTGATAAGTATCACACCGTGAATGTATTAATATGCTTGCATGCACGATTTGTTATTCTTCATTTTTCTAGAAAAACATAATTACTATTATATATATATATATATATATATATATATATATATATATAAACAATGTTTGTCATTAGACAAATTCTTTTTTATTTTTAAATATTAAGCTGAAGCAGAGTATTATAAAGCTAACGGTGCGTTTGTTTGACGGAATTCGGAATACGGAATAGGAATTGGGAATACGGAATAAGAGTTAAGAATATGAAGTTGTTTTTTTGGTGGAATTGAATAGAACGGAATAAGGAATTCTGTTGTTTCTTTGGTGAAATTGTGTACGGAATAGGAATGGAATGTGGTAAAATGACATATTTGCCCCTCTATGTATATGTATAGTATATAATAAAAATAATTTGTATTAATTAATTCTAAAACTTTAAAAATTAATAAAAAGTTTATAAAAAAAAAAAAAAATTAAAACGATTTTTTTTTAAATTTTTTTTTAAAAAGACCAACTTATTAATTCTATTAAAAAAAATAAAGAATGTAAACATGACCACATACATAATACATCTTACATACATAATACAAAATGTTGTTAGTCACCACATACATTACACAAAACGTGGGTTTGTCCTTAATCAAAATTATACATACATGTCTACCCGATGAAACTATGATAAGTCTACATCTTAATTGCCCGCAACCACTCGAGCCGGTTGGCAGGCGCCATCCCAAAAAATACCAGAACCATTTTCTCCTTAGTGAAGAACAGATTGTGCGCCTTGTGCACATCCTCCGTCGTGACACCGGGAAGACTCCGAACCGCTTCATCAAGCAGCGGTAGCTGTTTGTCAATTGCATCTGCGTGCGTAACTGTCTCCCTTAACGACTCTGATATCATGGATCCAACATTGTTCATCTCTGCACAGAGATGTTGAACATCCTCACTAACTCTCTTCCTTTTACGACTTGAAGTCGTGTGACCTTGTGACTGACCTTGTGACTGACGTGCTGCAGAGTGTCGTGTTTCGGGCTCCGGTTGGTTAACAAATTCTGGAAGTTCTGCGTCCACGTCTGGGTTGTTGGACAGTTCTATCTCTGCTGAAGCAACAACTTCATGAACCGTTTGAGATTGCAACCCCGTCGCTCGATCTCTTGCATAGATTCGTGTCAGCTCCTCAAAGTGCGGGAAACTCTTGTTCTTAAAAGGCGCAGCTTCCTTGTGTGCCTACAACATCATATAACAGAAACACGTTTTGGTCAAATTAGACAAGTATTGTCAACCCGTAAATGTATTTCCAACTTACTTGGACGTAGGCTGCCCAGACGTCATCTTCTGCAACAACACATTTCTTGACCTCATCCCAACCAAACCCAGAGGTATTTTTCCCGTGAACCATGTCGTACACAGTACTCCATTGTGCCTTCAACGTCTTCAAACGAGACTCGATGTGCGGTTTCGCCTTCAAACCACACATCGGGAGCCGTAGGCTCAACAACTTCTCCAGTTCAGGTAAAAAACCCACCTTGAATCCTGTCTCGACATTCCGGTGGCCTTGTGCGTGCAACTCACTCATTGATGCAATCAATGCTGCATCTTCAATTGGAGTCCATTTATGTCGGGATGTAGACATACTAAAAGAATGAAGACTTTAGCATCACATGTACGTATAGGTCATCACATATAAACAGACAACGTATGAATGCATTAATAAATCGAACAAATGTCTCCAATAAACAAACGTACATACTTCGAATAATTCAAGTACCATTACATGACATTAACTAAATAATAAAACCTTGTTTGTGAAAACATCATCTAGAAACACAAATACATAACTAAGCATTACCCGTTAACTACATTTCCAATCCAGTCGTTATACATAGTATCCGCCAGCTGATCTCTCCAAGTGTTCCTCTCCGCTGAAGCGCGTACCTCACTAATAAAATCCACAGAATCAGGTTGCTCTGATTCAAAATCAAGAGGTATATCATCCTCTAAGGGATCATCCATCTCCCTTCTAATGAAATTTTGGAGCAGGCAACAAGCGTGTACAATTCTGTTGTGAACTTCCATTGGGTAATAAGATGTGCTCCTTAGTATGGACCATCTCATCTTCAGTAGCCCAAAACAGCGCTCTATCACATTCCGAGCTCTCGCATGTTTCATATTGAAGTACTCTCTAGCATTTGTTGGTTGATGCCCAATGCGCCATTCATTCAAATGATAACGCACTCCTCTATACGGGGCCAAAAAACCCTCAGCGTTGGCATATCCAGCATCAACTAAATAGTAACAACCACGAGGGACCCTAAGCCCGTGGTTTCTAGACAGCGCATCTCGCAAAACTCGACTATCAGCAGTTGATCCTTCCCAACCCGGTTGTACATAAATGATTTGCATATCAGGGGAACACGCAGCTAGAACATTGGTTGTAACCTGTCCTTTCCTGTTTCTATACCTAGGTCTGTCAACCAGAGGGACTCTCAGCTCAATGTGAACCCCATCGATGGCACCCAGACAGTTCTCGAAACAACTCCATCTATCATCGCTCCCCGCCGGTGTTATCGGTTCAGGTTTATGGGTTAGCACAGTGTGACACCGTAGGATACTCAAGATAACTTGGTTAAAATATTTACTGACAGTTGAACCGGATCTCCCAAAGTCAAACTTGATCACCCTATTTTTCTTGGGGTTAATAGCTTAATTGGTTACACATGTTTCCCCATTGTGCAGAATGGTTACACATGTTTCAAAATGTGATTAATTGGTTTTGAAATGTGTCTATTTGGTTTTTTTACTGTTCACCGTTAAAATCACAGTTAAGTCACTATTTAGATACGTAAAATGACGTAATTACCCCTAGAATCATCTTCAAGAACACATCATCTTCAAGAACAAGAATTGAAGAAACCAGAAATCAAATTTCTAGTTTCTTGAGAACCCAGAAATTGCGATTCTGGGTTCTCAAGAAACCAGAAATCTGATTTCTGGTTTCTTGAAGAACCCAGAATCGCGTTTCTGGGTTCTTCAAGAAACCAGAAATCTGATTTCTGGGTTCTTGAAGAACCCAGAATCGCGTTTCTGGGTTCTTCAAGAAACCAAAAATCTGATTTCTGGTTTATTGAGAACCCAGAAATCTGATTTCTGGTTTATTGAGAACCCAGAAATCTGATTTCTGGTTTATTGAGAACCCAGAAATTGCGATTCTGGGTTCTCAAGAACCCAGAAATGCTGTTTCTAGGTCTTTCAAGAACCCAGAAATGCTGTTTCTGGGTTCTTGAAGTTCTGTATTGCAGTATATGTTATCACCAAATGTGATTAAATGGTCATACACGTTTCTCTATAATGTGATTAAAAGGTCATACATGTTTCTCTATAATGTGATTAAATGGATACTGTTGTTTGAAATGATGTGATTAAAAGGTTGTACATGTTACCCACATTGTGAAGAACCCATTCGAAATGTTTGAAATTGCTGTTCTGGGTTCTTGAGAACCCAGAACAGCATTTTCTGGGTTCTTGAGAACCCAGAACAGCATTTTCTGGGTTCTTGAGAACCCAGAACAGCATTTTCTGGGTTCTTGAGAACCCAGAACAGCATTTAATGGTTCGATTTTAACATCAAATCGAATTTGATTCGATTTTGGTTTTTCAATCCTTCCAATCTGTTCTTCAAGACAACTAAGGGCATAATAGTCATTTCACAATTCAATAATATGTTAAAAAAATGAATTAACGTTAAAGTTAACGGTTTACTAACGGAATAACCAATTAATCACATTTGGAAAAACATGTGTAACCAATTAGTCACATAGCAAAACCAATTAATCACATTTTGAAACATGTGTAACCATTCTGTACAATGGTGAAACATGTGTAACCAATTAATGTCACATGTGCACAATGATGCGCAAGAATGTATAATGTCATCGCTACTTGCTCATCTACGTTGACATATCTCGTAGACCTAAGACCACCAACCTCGCCTAACATTTGACAGAGCCTGCTAAAGCAGTGCCTATTCATTCGGAGTTGGTATCTATAATCGGTGTCATCCGAATGTAGAAGGCCCCTAATGTAGTTTCTTTTGGCCACCTCATACATCGACAAGGCTCGGGTGGGTAGTCTTTGCAGTTTCATGTGCGCCCACATACGCAAAACAACTGTCATAATCAGTTGGAGGAACCTAACAGCACACCTCCTCCGCAGTGATATATGTTGTTTTCTACGCTCGGAAGGCATAACTGAAAACGTACATAACCATTTAGATGGGGTTTCATATGTGGGTCTCCTAATATAACTATGTCGAACATCATCAATTCTGGGTTGATCCAAACCTATCTTCAGCTGATTCTGTATTCAAAACGAACCCAGATTCTGCTGATTCTGGGTTCAAACGAACCCAGATTCTGCTGATTCTGGGTTGATCTAAACCCAGAATCAGCTGATTCTGGGTTGAACTCAACCCAGAGTCATCTGTTTTTGGGTTGAATATGCTCGTAAATCTACTCCTAAACACAATTAACAGCATATGTTGACAATATAACGAACAAGAACAACATACAGAAATCAGCTCAACAACCGAACAAGAACAACATTTGACGTTTTAATCAGCTCAACATACAGAAACCAATTGACGAAAACGAACAACAATTGAAGCAGCACTTACTTGTTGTGGAAGCTGATCGCAGACGAATTGAATCTATCGGACGAATTGAATCGCAGAACTCAACCCTAATCGCAGACGAACGCAGCAGCTGATTCTGGCAAGAATCGATGTTTAAAGCAAAATCGAAGACGCGACAAACCGTTCGCTGGAATTGATGAAGCTGAATCCGACAAACCGTTCGGTGAGATGTGATTCTCGGATTGAAGACGCGACTGCAGCTCCTCAGAAGATTGCAGCGTAATGAAGACGATGGCAGGGTTCAGTAAATATGCCAAACAGTCGAGGGCATTTCAGTCATTTGGGGTCGGAATCCGGATTCCGACCCGTGTGGGCTTAGGGAATCCGAGGTTTTTACCCGAATTCCCTAAGCCCGGACCGCCCGGATTCCCTAAGCCTCAGAATTGCCAATTCTGTGAAACGAACAAGGTCATATGGATTCCGTAAGCCCAAATCCGGGCTTAATCCATCAAACGAACGGGCCATAAGAGTGTCTAATTTAAGATATTTATTTATTACCTAAATAAATATCTTCCTAATCAAATATACTAAAAAAAATTCCACATAAGCACTTTTAGATTAAAACATAATAATAATAATAAATACTTGAACAACTTTTATCCCTTCAATTTATTAGTTTTTTTAGACTTGTATTCCAGTAACTGCTTGGCCAAAAAAACAGTAACAAAGAGTCCTAAGAAGTAAGACCCTCTAAATTTCTCTACCAATATGCAGGCCTTTCTTTTTTCTTAATAGATAATAAATGCTAGAATGTACTTTGGAATTTGGGTATAATTAAACTAACTTAAAAATTGTTCCGGTTTAACTAAATATTATTATTATTATTTAGTAAGGTAAGAATGATACTTGCAAAATTGTGAACGAAGTCTCTGTTATTCCTCCTTGAACGTTGACGTGGTTAGCGTTCACTTAAATGTGAACGTTGATCCGTCAACGTCCGGTCTCACTTTTGTATATTCCAAGAGTTATTTTGGTATCTAATTATTAAAATAGAGTTAAAAGCAACTTCAAAAAGTTGCATTTTCCCCGCTAACTATGGAACTAAACTAGCCAAAGTTATATGGATTTGAATGAGAATGGGTGGAACATTTTTTGTGGTTGGAAACAAACAGGATAAGGGTACGAACTACGAACTGTGATTTCATCGCTTGGTCGAACAATTTGCAGATCAATGAGAAAAATCATCCATTTCGGGCTCCAATTTCAACCCTAGAGAAAAAAGAATCACATACTTACATTCAAGAAAAAAGAGTGATTATACTTTGGTATCCGTAAAAAACATTTTTCAACCCTTCAAAAGTAGCACCACCAAGAATTAATAGCACGGATCTTTCACGGAATATAAATAAAATATGTGATACGAATTTCCTATAAAGTTGTTTATTTCACGGAATTAGAAAACTTCAGAATACGGAATCCTAGAGGGGTGGTAATATGAATTCCGTCCAGAAAGCTCAGATTGCATATGGAGGGCGCGCTAGGAATACGGAATAGGAGATAAAATGACGAAATTACTCACACCTATTTTATTATTAATATATTAATTAATTTAAATATTTTAAAAGTTTTTTTCAATTATTAATTAAATTACTCATTTTAAATATTATTTAATTAAATAATATTAATTATTTTAAAAGTTTTTTCAATTATTAATTAAATATACTATAAGTTTTATTATTCTTAATTGTTATAATTAATTCAAGTTATTTGTATTATATATTATGCATATGAAAGTAAGAGCGTATATGTCATTTTACAATATTCCATTCTATTTCTATATACTATTCCACCAAATAAACATTGGTGACATGTTCTTTTCGCGGAAAGGAAAAGGAATTCGGCTTACGGATTCAGTAAGAAATTGTTTTTTTTTTCCGCAGAATTGGAAAAAATTGGCTTACTGATTCCAGGCGGGGTAAGCTTAGATATTCTGTGCGAAAATCTCAGAATTCCTAAGCCTAAAAGGTAAAGAATCCGGAATAGGGGCGTTAAGGACGTTTTTACCCTCTCTTCCTTTCTTTATTGACCACATTGTCCTTCTCCACTTCACTTGCTTTATTTCT
Source organism: Chamaenerion angustifolium (assembly GCA_946814005.1). NCBI lineage: Eukaryota > Viridiplantae > Streptophyta > Magnoliopsida > Myrtales > Onagraceae > Chamaenerion > Chamaenerion angustifolium. Next base: position 3,644,758 of record OX328281.1, read on the forward strand.
TCAGGAACCGAAGAAGCTCCCCGTTGGAATGCACAATTGAAGAAGCTCTCCTCCAAGGTACGTGATCGAGCCCAAAAATCGAGCACCCTTCTTCTCCTTGTGCTCTCCTTCTATCGAGCCCATAAATCGCATTTTCTGGGTTTTTGATGAACCCAAAAATTGCGATTTTTGAGCTCGATTGAACCCAGAAATTGTGATTATGAGTTCGAACAAAGCATCTCCTTTTGTTGTTCTGGGTGATTAGAATTAAATAACGTTAATTATGCGTTAATTTTTCACTTTTAGACTGACTATATAATACGATACGTAAAAAACTCTACATACGATACAAAAAATTCTAAATAGTGATTTAAACATTGATTTCACTGTTTAAATGAGATTAACTCTGGTGAGTGTGGACTTACATGATCTGAGTTATAATTTTTTATGTCAACTTTTGATATCTCAACTTACGGCAGAGCATACAGTCAATTCGTAAATCCAAATTTAATATTTTTTGCATCATTTGAATCGCAATTAAAATATATACTTACTATATTTTTTTTAATATATACATAATTTTATTTTTAATTAAACATCGAAACATCAAAATAAAATATATAAAAAATTGGAGTAGGTAGCAAGGTAGCACCTATTGTAGAAACGCGCTACCGTGGGTAGCGCGTATAGCCAAATTTCGAAATATTTTTGGGTTAATTATCAAAAAACAAACTGAACTTTAAGGAAAAACCAAACAGCAAACCAAACTTCTTTTGTTGACAAAATAACAAACCAAACTTTTGGAATTGAGCAAACAACAAACCTAGCTCAAACTTTCATCATATTTGAACAAATTTTTCAATATTTGAGAGACTTATTAAGTCGTAATACCATTTTCTTAGAATACTTTAACTAATATTGACTTAATAAGTCTCTCAAACATTGAAAAATTTGTTCAAACATGATGAAAATTTGAGCTAGGTTTGTTGTTTGCTCAATTCCAAAAGTTTGGTTTGTTGTTTGTCAACTAAAAAAATTCAGTTTGCTGTTTGATTTTTTCTCAAAATTCAGTTTTTTTTATATACTTATTTTTCTAAATAGAATTATAAAGTGCTTACTTTTTTTTAAAAAATTTGGGCCTACGCTATTCCTTAGGGCCCACCTCAATCATTACCTGTGCTTTCCTCACCTTATTTTGTCGTCTTTGGAAATGCACGGGAGTGGCGTTTTCTGTTAATAGGTCCCCATATTTCCATTTCTGGAAGCTTAAGTAACAATAATTATGAACTCCTTCTGTTGGTGATGAGTGTTTTGACGTATTAATGGATAGTGAATTTATGCTAATCGTTTGGCCAATTTTTTTTTTATGCTAATCCGAAAGTATGAATAATGTGGCTCCCGCAAGGATGACCAATTTTTTTTTTATGTTAATCCAATTTTTTTTTATGTTTATACTCGAGTATGTAAAACCCACAGTATTCTTTCAGATAGCGTTTGTTGTTACCGTCGGTTAAACTTCATGAATAACGTATATTTGACTTTGGTTAATAATCATCGATGACATGATATCAGCAACCGCATTTGCTTCTCGAAAAATATGTCGGAACTGCATAATAATATGCATTAGTTTAAGAATTGAAGAATTGTCATTAGAGATAAGTTTATGAGCCGACTGAGCATTTGTTTATAAGCGAATTAACATGATATAATTATTGATAGTTTAAAATAATATTTTCACGATCTTTATTTCATATTATCATATCAAATGTTTTTAGTTGACACGATTTGAATTCTTTTACCTATGGTATTGTAGAGTCTAATAATTTAAATAAAAAACATATTAATATAATGTAAAAATGTTTTAATCTAGGTAGAATTTTCTATTATGTTATAGACTTATAGTGTAAATATGTTTTAATCGGACCCGTTCTTAAAAAATATAGGGATAAAACTTAAAAGTCATTTAAGAAATCATATTTTTACAAATAGGTACATTAGACAAATTTCGTTACTTTAATTTTAGATACTTCAAAAATCATAAATGTATCTACTTTAATATTTTGGTCATGTGCCCATCACGTATGTAATATTTTGTTTCATTAAGGTAACTCCACTTTATTATATTGTTGCTTTCATGTATCTATAATTTATTTTATTGTAACAATCAAATATTTTTGCTTTATCTTTATTAAATTGTTATTTTTTTTGCTACTTTCACTTACTCAATTAAAGTAAATACATTTATAACTTTTGAGGTACCCGAAAGTAACAGCTTTTTTCTGAGGCACCTATTTGTAAGAACGTGACTTCTGAAACACCTAAATGAATTTTACTCCCAAAACATATCAATTTGTACAAACGTCTTAATCAGACCGGTTCAAACTATACTGATTTTTTGAGTAAAGGGTTCGACCTGATCCAAAAGGACCAAAAACCAACTTTCAAGTCCAAATCAATGTAAAAAATTTACTTGGGACGACTTTATGTAGTTTCTAAATTTCGTTAATTTGTGCCGAACACAATTCTACCGTCTAATATAAAATTGAAGTCAGGTTATGACAAGACTGACTACCTTATGTAGGCTTCACTCAGGCCCATATGAATCGAGAAGTAATTCTTATTGAAGTAACCGAAGTCCAACTTATCAGCTGGATTTGGGTATGAAAATTGAAAGAGTCTGATATTGTTGGGTTGGCGATTTTTTTTTAATGAATATTATTTATTTAATACATAATAGTTTTTTAAAAATATTTTCTCATTTTTAATCAAATTCATAATTTTTAATTGATTCGTATTAAATATGCAATTCTCATTTACATACGGCATGTCATATAACATACTTTAAAATTTTATAAATCTTTTATTTATTTTTCAAAAACGTTAGAACAGTTCAACATTATCTTATTTTTTATCATGTACATTTTATAGAATACTAAAATATATAATTTTATATTTTATGAAAATTAAATAGGTTTATATATTAATATTTTTTATAAATTAATTTAAGATCAAATTACGGATAATGATGTAGATTAATTACATATCAATTTTATAAAAATAATAATCACATGTTAATATCATGTGCACAATTATGATTCTGCATGCAACATAAAATTTACGACGTGAAATAAAAAATTAATAATTTTATTAAGATATTGTCTTAATACTTTTTTTTAAATAATTTCATGAAGCATTATTGTGATATACTTCTAGAATCAACATTTGTTAATTTTAAAAATATTTATATAATTGAATATAAATGATAATTACTATAAGTGAAATATATATTTTATTGGTTGCCTCTAATATATTTATACTGTTATTAAAAAAGAATATGTTTTATAATAGATACTTTTAATAATATTTTCATTTGGGTGGTTAATAATTTTTTATGTAACAAACTAACACGATATAAGTACGCATAAATAAAATTGTATTGTGAAATTATATGACAGATCAATGATACGATAGTACGAACACAGTAACATAGGGTAATAAAAGTGTTGTGTTTGTGTTTATGTATTAGAACACGACACATACTATAACACTAATAAAAGTCTAATTTTTAATATATTTTAATTAAATATCGTTTATACTTTTAAAACTCTATTTTTTTTTTTGGGGGGGGGGGGGCATCTTGTAAAACTCTATTTAATTTTTTGAGTTTGTCAATTCTTCGTCGTTGACTCATCAATTTGATGTTTAAATTCAAATTTTTTATTACAATCAATTCATTACTTTGATATTTTTGTTTATAAATTGCGCATGAGCGTATATTTGATTAACTTAACACGACACAATAACACGCACAAAATGTCGTGTGTCGTATTTGTGTTGAAGAACATGATACTACAAGTTTATCGTATGTGTTCCTATTTAATAAATCTAATACAATAAACGTATTCATACACACAATAATACACATTTGCACGATTTAACACCACAATTTTTTGTACTTTCGGTTTAGATTAGCCCTAACCGCACCAAGAGCTCTGTGGCAAACTGTTGAATATCAGGATATCAGACCCCGACACACCAACTCTGCAAGGGAGCAACCAGGTGCGCCACCCTCCAAGCACTCCTCCAGGCGCGCCATGTCCTCCAGCAAGAGGCCGACCAGGGACCAGGCGCGCCCCACCTATAGGAGGTCGACCACAGCCTCAGCCACCCTCAAGCTCGAATAGGTGCCGGGCTCAGGTGGTGCCGCCCCTTCAAGCTCTAAGGTGGCGCCGCCCCACAAGCTCCAACCACAGAGCTGCCTCGTCAAGGCCACCAAGAGCTCTGCATGGGCGCGCTAGTCTCGCCACCGTCCAGCCTCGGCCACAGGGCGTGTCAAGCTCGACCACAGGGCGCGCCAAGCGCCGCACCTGCAGGAGGTTGACCAAAAGGACCATCCACCTCCAACAGAGCTCCGTCGGGGTGCGACACCTCCCAGCAACCACCTTCGAGCTCCATAGGGTGCGTCAGCTTCATGGCTCGATCAGGCGAAGGCAACGTCATGGGTCGAGGCGAGGCGCATCACCATTCGACGGGATGAAGTCGACCTCGAAAGGAGCACCTGACGCCCCTTGAACTAAACTGGCGCGCCACCTCCGTAGGAGCACCTGGCGCAGTCATCTGGCCAGCTCCATGGGCGCGCCATCTCCTGCAAGAGGTCGACCAGGCGAGCCACCAGGCGAGCCACCAGGCGAGCCCTACCTGCAAGAGGTCACTCTGCACCACCTGGAATCCCCAGGAGCTATCTAGCATGGCGCGCCCCACCTGCAAGAGGTCGACCAGCCTCCAGGCGAGCCACCCTCCTAAACCTGGCGTCACCAACCTAGAACGAGCCCCACAAGGGCGAGGCAATCTCAGCGCACCACCTCCTATGGCGCACCACAGTCGGAGTATGTCTGTGTTGAAGAACGAAGTCTAGAGGTCTCCATGAATATGTATGCTTGTTAAAGAAGAGCTCTTCTGCATCCGTTTGGAATGGAAGCAAGGTGACGCTAAAATCTTCATATTGGGCCCAAGGCTAAGGCCCAAAGGTTATGTTGCCTAGGTACGTAAGAAATATGCATGCCTCCAAGTGGAACACTAAGTCAGCACAATGCTCGATGCACCACAAAAGACAAGAGGACACAAAGCACAATGCAAGCACAAAACACAATGCATGTTAAAAAGTTACCACGGTTAGTGGTGTCAGACTCACAAAGGTCTGACCAGGGTAAGTGTCTGACCATGGGTTCAGGTTAAGTATCTCTATATGGGTGATCAAAAAAGACTGTAGGACCGAATTCCCGACAAGACCGGCCTGAGACCAGCCCGACTAGGACCGAGACTGAGCGGACGTTTTTTTTTCTTCAAGGTCGGTCTCGTGCTTTTTTCCCGAAAGCCCGTTTAGGACCGGCCCAGACCGAATGAATGTGGATTTGGAATTTTTATAATACCACACCGAAAAGAATGTGGATTTTGGAGGTATTCTATCTCTCTAAAAGCTACATCTTGATAAGTTTGCTAAAGAATATAGTGAGTGCTTAGTGTTTTTTTGAGAGGTGAACTATTCTTTCGTCTTTTACTAAAGAATACTGTGAACTCATAGTTTTTTTGTGTGTGTAGATTCGGTCCAGGACCGAGACCGGCCCGAGTCAAGAAAGACCGACTCGGACGGGCTTTTTTGGCCGAGGTCGGTCTCGGTCTCGGTCCTCCAGAAGGCAAGACCGAAATTTCAATCTCGGTCTCGGTCTTTCCTTCAGGATCGGACCGACTCACCCATGATCAGCCCTATCTATATATACCTCCTACTTCCTTCATTTGAAGTGGACTGATTTATGCCTCTCCAGGCTCTTCAAAAACGAACTTCCGACTAACTAGATGTCGGAGGGCAAACCACATGCAAAATTCGGGGTTTCCTTCTTGCAGGTCGCCGGAGTAGCACCGGAGCACGAGGCGCGAAAAAAAATCAGGACCCAACACAAACTAGACAAAATGACCCCTGGACTCACCTAACGTCGTCAGGAAGGACCTTTGGTCTGGGTAATATTATAGGTCAGGGGCTCACCCCAGCCGAGGGGATAGGAGCCATTTGATTAAGACCAAGGCGACCCCAGCCCAGCCATGGTCAGTTAACTCTATTAATAACTCATGATTATTTTTAAATAAATGTAAATTGGACGAAAGAAGAAGAATAATAAAGGTGTTCTATATTCCAGCTAACCTTAATCTGCAATCAAAGCATCCACGATCGAATTTATATATTTTCATTCTCTCTGCGTTCCACCATTTCTGCCTTCGTCTGTAAACTTCAGATCTCTGTCTTGGTATTGCTCTTCGCTTCGATCTGCTAGAAACTGTGAATCTTTGCCATGGATGAAGAGTATGACGTCATAGTTCTCGGAACTGGTCTCAAGGAATGCATCCTCAGCGGTCTTCTCTCCGTTGACGGCCTCAAGGTCTCTCCTCTTCGCATTCTCCGTAATCTCTTGTTTATCCCTTTTCCGATGATCTGTTATTCTAAGATTCTTTGCTGCTGGAACATTTCGATCTTATTGAGATGATCATTTTAAGTTATGAACACGGCCTTTGATTATGCTTAGAACTGTTGGTGGAGATCCACCCGGCTTCCGAAGTTCAGTTGACGCTAAATTAGATTGATACACTATTGTTTGCTTTGATATGGAATGGAACCGTCTGCATCGGAAAAATTGTTCTGATGCGGAGCAGCGGACTTGCTCAATAAGTGTTCTTTTTTCAGAGCATAAGGATTGGGAGGCTTTATATGCTTTATGAACATTATATTGGATTAGAAATGTTTTTTAGACATAGCCTAATTCGTGAAGCTGATATGATCACTTGCCTTGATGTGTAGAATTAGGAAAATTTGGAAGCAACTTGCCTTTTTTTAAACGTGAAGCTTATCCAGCATATATCCATTTTTTCAAGTGATTTTTACCCTTAATGAAGACGCTGCTACCTTCCTACATTTGAGGGGGTTCTGAGTTCTGGCCAAATTTTGCATGAAAATGACTAAAAATCCATTTATCTACTGATTTTAAGAAATGTTTTTTAGACATAGCCTAATTCGTGAAGCTGATATGATCACTTGCCTTGATGTGTAGAATTAGGAAAATTTGGAAGCAACTTGCCTTTTTTTAAACGTGAAGCTTATCCAGCATATGTCCATTTTTTCAAGTGATTTTTACCCTTAATGAAGACGCTGCTACCTTCCTACATTTGAGGGGGTTCTGAGTTCTGGCCAAATTTTGCATGAAAATGACTAAAAATCCATTTATCTACTGATTTTATTTTTTTTAATTACCAAGCAGTAGCATCTTTGATATGTGATTGTTAAAAACTGATAGATGGATATGCTCATTCTTGATCCAACTTTACTTAAACACGCTATATCTCTTGATCCAGGTATTGCACATGGATAGGAATGACTATTATGGTGCAGAGTCAACGTCGCTCAATCTCATTCAGGTTTGATTCTTCAAACCCTAAGGGATTATATTGCACGTTCATCCTCTTTGGGGGTTTCAAACAGTGTTTACTGATGATAATGTGTACAGCTCTGGAAGAAGTTTAGAAACAGTGATAAGCCTCCAGCACATCTGGGATCTAGCCGGGACTATAATGTTGACATGGTTCCCAAAGTATGAAATTTGTTTTACAATGGAAATCTTCTCTAATTAAATTCATGGGTTTCTTTTTTCATCTTTGGTTTTTTCCCATTTTGATGTTTGACTTTTTCCTTGGGCTGCTAGTTTATGATGGCAAATGGAACCCTTGTTCGTGTGCTCATTCATACTGATGTTACTAAGTATCTATACTTCAAAGCTGTGGATGGAAGCTACGTCTTCAATAAAGGAAAGGTATAACATGTTGCTATGATGTAATGTTCTGTTATAATCTTTATGTCTTTATGACTAATGTAAACATTTTATTGTTCTTAATATGTTCCACATCAGGTTCACAAAGTGCCTGCAACTGACATGGAGGCCCTTAAATCTCCACTTATGGGTATGTTTGAAAAGAGACGAGCTCGTAAGTTCTTTTTATATGTCCAGGATTACAAGGAAGATGACCCAAAGACACACGAGGGGATGGACTTGACCAGAATAACAACTAAAGAACTAATTGCGTATGCTCTTGGACTTTTACATCTGTTTCATAACCTGGATGCACCTTTCATGCATGTATTGTCTTGGCTGTAATTTTTCCTAAATCTCCATGCTCACATTTGACTTTCTAACAGAAAATATGGGCTTGATGACAACACTATTGATTTTATTGGCCATGCATTGGCACTTCATAGAGATGATAAGCACCTCAATGAACCTGCCTTGGATTTTGTCAAAAGAATGAAGGTGAACGATGTTCTTCCTCTGCTCCACTGCATGTTTATTTCAGTGCTGTTGGTCGTTGCTATGGTACCCCCCCATTGTCTCATATGATTTCCATTCTAATTGTGCCATTTCATTTCATGAAGCTTTATGCTGAGTCCCTTGCTCGATTTCAAGGAGGATCACCCTATATCTATCCTCTATATGGGTTGGGAGAGCTCCCTCAGGTATGCAACAAGGATCCTTTTTAAGCTTGAGACACCAGCATTCTCTGCTGTTTCATTGTTTGGTTTGGGTAGTTGCTTTGGGGTATTAATGCACATTGATTTTTCTTTTGTGGTTTAGGGATTTGCACGGCTTAGTGCTGTTTATGGTGGGACATACATGCTCAACAAACCGGACTGCAAGGTAAATGGTTTGATTATTTGTTTATGTAACCTTTTGGGCATTTTAAAAGGGCATCATTCTAGCTACTGTATTTGGTTCCTGGGCTAGAAAAATGTCATCAGACATTTAACTCTCTGTTTTCTCTTGCTATATCATAGGTTGAATTCGATGATGAGGGCCGTGTCGTTGGTGTTACATCAGAAGGAGAAACTGCTAAATGCAAGAAAGTCGTTTGTGATCCCTCCTACTTGTCTGACAAGGTAATGATGCTTTATTCAACGGGACCTGAAAATTAGAACTATTGTTGAGTACAAGTGAGCTGCCTTTGCATAGTGGTTACTGAAGGAAGTTCACAGTTTAATTGGAGATAAACTGGTGTTAGTTACCTTTTGACAAAATTGAGCTATTAGAAATATGTATCCGTAATCTGTTTTCTTTTTCTTAGGACGAGACAGTGAATGTGTGCACTTGCCCTTCTTACAGTAACTTATAATTTTTTTCAGGTCAGGAAAATTGGGAAGGTCACCAGAGCTATCTGTATAATGAGCCATCCAATCCCAAGCACCAATGATTCTCCTTCAGCACAGGTTATCTTGCCACAGAAGCAGTTGGGTCGGAAGTCAGATATGTAAGTTTTTCTGTTGCATTTGTTAACACTTCAGCAGATTTGTGTTTTATTCTAGAAGGGTCATATTAAAGTTGTTCAGTTGATAATACTCCTGGCCCATTTCAGATTTGTCTCAATTTTTTTGTAGCTTAGTATCACATTGCAAATATATGGTGTTGCTGACAACAAAAATTCTAATGGTCTTGCTGCTCTGTTTTGATGACTTTATTCACTATTTGCTGACGGGTTATCTGATTGTGTTGGGATATGTTATGCACTACTCACCTGAAGTAGTTGTGGGACTAATTGATCGATAGTGAAATTCTCTTGGGAGTGAGATATTTTCTTGAATCTTCTTCATTCCATTAACCATCTCTAATTAATAATTAATTAAACAGGTACCTTTTCTGCTGTTCCTACTCTCACAATGTGGCACCGAAGGGAAAGTATATTGCATTTGTTTCAGCAGAGGCGGAAACTGACAATCCAGAGTTAGAACTGAAGCCGGGAGTTGACCTTTTGGGGCCTGTGGATGAAATTTTCTATGATACTTACGATAGATATGAACCCGTGAACGAACCATCTCTCGACAATTGTTTCATATCAACAGTGAGTCCATTAGCTCTTTTCAGCATTGCTGATTATTATGTTAAGCGTTTTTTTTTCTTCGTGTAGAGATATATCTTTAGCTGAATCTCTCTCTTTCTCTCACTATATGGTCGGTTACATGCAGAGCTATGATGCTACCACCCATTTCGAGTCCACTGTCACGGATGTGCTTAACATGTACACTCTGATCACCGGGAAGGTAAGCACGTCACTTAAGTTTACTGATGATTTAACTTTGATGTAATGCTTGGAATATCACGACTTTGCAATAGCATGAATCCCGAACAGCGTTGTACTTTTAGCATGAAGCATGAAAATGGCTGGAGAATGATCAATTCGGTAAACAATTGAGCATCTCTAAATGTCGGCCATAATTTGGTGATGTTTTACTTGCAGGTTGTTGATCTGAGCGTGGATCTGAGTGCCGCAAGTGCTGCAGAAGAATGAGAAATTCCAGTATTTTTTTTATTGATTTATTATTATTATTATTATTATGCACTTATCAAGTTTTTTTTTCATATATTTTTAACCTATAGTTTCACTTTCACTTGAATATGGTAGCTGTCGTACGGAAGAATACCAAAGCAGAAACCCAGTTATCCATCATCGTATTATTCTGTCTTTATATATCATGTAAGATGATTATTATGTGCTGGTAATTTTACAGTTTGAGTATGTGTTGGCTTCCCAAGTAGTTTGATAGGACGTTATTGCAGTGGGTAAAGAAAACTGAAGATACTATATAGGTTCAATCTCACGTCTCACTTAACCGTAGCATTCAAAATGTACACGCCCTAGGAGTGCTATAGAGGCTGCCATATTGGTATATTATGTTTACTGCATGTGAGAATTTGGTCTGATATAATTTTCAGTATAAGTAATTGTTATAACAAGTATTCGTGTATTGGTTAATAGTTAATACAATAATTCCAATATGTTAACTGTACACTGTCCGGAATAATAAAATGTGACGGTCAGAAAAAATTATCGTATTCATACGTGTTCGTCTTCATTTTCAAATAGTTTTTTTCACCAAAGATGCAACTAATTGGTTCATATTTTTATTTTTTAGCCAGGTTTTGGTTCAAATTGAATGGGGTGATTATGCAGTTAATTATGCTGTAGAACAAGTTATTAACTTATTATTGTGAAAATTAGTGAATACTAAAAGTTCCCGTAACGAGTTTATCAATTTTCACCAAATGTTTTTTCTTTTATTGTTAAGTTGGGCTCAAGTTTTTCAAATTTACCAATTGAACCGAGACTAATTCAATTTTTTACTAATTCATTCTAGTTTCTTTCCTTCCATTTTGACTTATAATTCAAAACTAATTATCAAACTAACTGTACATGTAACCGTGGTTCAACTCTTAGACATCTCATATTTTGTTATTTTTTTACTTTCGTAATTAACTTTTGTTTAATATTGTTTGTTTAATTAAATAAATAATTTAATTATCTACCTACTATAATTTTTTGATTGTTTTTGAAAATGGTTGAAAAATAAGTCGTGTTTTGAAGTACGCATTTTAACTAATTTTTTTTTTTTATCTATTTTTAAAAAAATCAAAAACTTATAATTGATAGATAATTAAATCATACAACGCCAGCTAATTGAAGTCAGGTGGATGCCCCTGAAGTTCGGTTAGGTAAAGTTGAACACGAACGAATGGTCAATTGGGAATCTCGACTCAGCAAGTTGTGCAGGCGTGATCCACAATCACATGGAAAGATGACCAAAGGGTTTTCAAACAAAAATGTGGATAGCAAACAACTTGGAGGCGGAGTCATGGGGGAATAACAGATAAACTAGTTCTGGCCAAATCAATGGGGATCACGAGCCTCTTTGTCGAATCGGATTCCAAAAATGGCAAAATAGGTAAGGATGTGGAAGAGACAACTATTAATAGACCGTTAATGTCACTAATTTATGACTGCAGGAAGTTGTTGCTGGAGTTTAAAATATTCAAAATCAGACATGTGTATCGGGAAGCAAACGAGGTAGCGGATCTGCTTGCAAAAGAAGTGAACAAAATTGAAGAAATGTGCCTTATAACAGTGCTATCAGAATCGGACCGACGGTCCGACTGGATTCCGGTCCTCTATCCGGTTTGGTTCATCTAAAAGACCAACTTGCATAGCAACAATGTTTGAATCAGTGTGAACTGACCGATTTCTGGTTCACTTTTTTTTTCCCGTACTGTTTTTCGATTTAAACCGATTTATTTTGTTAACTACATTTGGTCCGACCGATTCTCTTCAACTGCTCTGACCAGTTTAAGGTTTGTCTTCAAAGTTCAGGAGGGGAGTGGGCTGGAGGAGGGGGGGCTGGAGTGGGGGTTGGGGAGAGGGGTGGGTGGGTGGGAGGGAGGGGAGGGGAGAGGAGAGGAGAGGAGAGGAGGGAGGTATGGCGGGGAGAGGGGGGCGTAGAGGAGAGGGGACAATCGAACTGAAAGGGGGACGAGGGGGTTTGGAAGGGGCGACTGGAGGAGAGGGGGGAGGATAGGGGTGGGCGGAAGGGGAGAGAAGGGAAGGATCACGGGGAAATGGGGCGGCGAGGACGAGAGGGGACATGCGAACTGAAAGGGGGACGAAAGGGGGCTGAAGAGGGCGACTGAAGGAGACGGGAGGAGGAGGGTGGGTTGGGGAGAGGGGGGCTAGAGTGGGCGGGAGGGTTGGGGAGATGGATTTTTTTAACTTATAAATAGTGAACCACACATTGAACCGAATCTGATCGTGTTAGACCGAACGAACCGGGAACCAGCCCCCTCCCCGGTTCGACGGTCGATCCGATTATGATAACATTGCTTAAAACATACTCTTCTGCATAGTTTTTTTTATATAATTCTCTTCTAACCTAGTTAAGACTAGACTTGTAGCTCTAATCTAAGTCTTGAAGTAGATAGAGTTTGACAGTTTGAGAGGTTGCGTGATTATGCTGGCACTGTTATGTTGCACAACCCAGACAGCAGTGTTGTGATACAAGTAGACCCTATCCCATCTCCACTTCAACCAAAATTTGAACCTATGTATGTCTACTTAAAGGCATGTGTCGATGGGTTAAGAGCTGGATGCATAGCCTCTATAGGCTTGGATATGTGCCATTTGAAGGGAGTCTCAGTCTACTACATCGAAAAGAAAGATACGTTCGTTTAACACATCCAGAATAATGCCCTTATCGTACATATTCTAAACATTTGTTTTTCTGGGTTTCAAAGAAACGAAGGGGACCTGTTCATAGAAAGTTGAACACCGACCAAATTGGAAGTCAACCTCCAATGGATGACACATTTGCAGCAAGTCAAACCCCAATGCAAGAAACAATTGAACCACCAATGGATGAGGCACAAATGGAGGCACCAGAACAACCGCACGTGGAGCCTCAAAAGAGAACAAGAAGGGTCAAGTTGTGAGTGAGAAGAAGTAAACCAAAGGTATGTAAATTGGGTATTTACGATAAACTTAGATATGGACAACATCTTCAACATTTCTAGTTACGTAGGTTGAGCGACCATCTTCATCAAAATCAGCACCAATCAACATACAATCGGACGATGATTTTCAGATGGTCAGATCAAGTGCCCCAGAGTTATCAAGTTGTCGGGCATTAGTATTATCTCCCCAACCACTTAAAAAGGGAAAAACAAGAAAGAAGACTATGGTACGCGGTGCTCACACTTCACCCCGTTTTGTGCGGAGATCTACTCAGTGAAATCACTTCACCCCATTTTGTTTAAATGGATGTTGTGACTGTAATGTTTTGTGGGATGTTAGGTTCAGTCATGTTTTGTGGTATGTTAGGTTCGGTGACTTCATTTTGTTGGATATTTTGTCTGTTAAACATTTGTGTTGAACTAGAACAATTATCTAAACAGGTTGGTCTGTGTTGAATGTTCTGTTGGATAATGTGTTTTTAGTTGAATTTTCTTTTAACACAACAGGTTGGTGCCAATTTTTGCCCAAACATAATGGTGTAAATACTTATACACAACTTTACTGAGTATTATATAAACTAGTGAGTCCATCAAGTAGTCATTAAACAAACATATAGTACAACTGAATGACAAAGTACACAACTTAGACACTATAAAACAAATGTTTGTCACGTGGACATCTTCAACATAAGCTCAATAACAACAACAAGTAAGAACACTATGACACACACATGCAGTTGATTTATATTACGCAACACAACAATTTGATTGTTCAGTTCAGATTCATTTGACACAAATTTGACCATGACTCTCCTTCCATACACACACATCGGTGGATCTGCCTAAGCGAAGAAATCACAACCCCTTTTCAATTGCTGCATAGTAGTAAAAATAAATTAGCTTTTAAAAAAAACACTAATTTTTTCGACGTACACTAATCAACCATATCTTCGAAATTAACTCAAGAAATTGACATCATTACCTAGTATCTCGGACATGAAAAGAACAGACGACCGAATTTTTTTATGATCCAAATTGTTCTCGCATGGGTTTGTAGACCGTAGTAGCATAGTGGTTCCTCATAGGTCATATTCAGGTTAGATGCCAAAGGGGAAAAAGAATGGGAAGAACATTCACAGTACTTACCACCCATCATATTACGAAGGGAGAAGACTCAAAGAGAGGAGACACAACCGAAGGGAGAAGACAAAATGAAAAATGGAGGTCACAGAGTCTTTATCAACAGAAAGTGACTATGGTATTTTCGGGATATACATTTATGAGTCAAACACATGAAAACCACGTGAAGGTAATGTAACGGACAACAAACGACAATGAACGGAAATGTCCAATTACCAACAAACTGAAACATTCGGGTGTGATAACAAACATTATGAGTCCAATTACCAACTAGTGCAAACATTCGGGTCCAATTTCCTATTAAGTTACATTCGAACTCTACTCTTAGACACGCGAAAAAAGTAAAAAACCCACTGATGATTATTTTAAAACTTAGCTGACTTTTTTTTTTTGGCCAAACTTACTTAACTGACTTTTTTTTAACTGACTTGATTAACACTATAGTAATTAGTTCAATTTTATATTGAGAAGAGGAACAAGCATAATTAAGCCTAATCTTCAATCAAAGCGCCTGCGCTCGATTCTTTATATCTTCATCATTCGGTCGCCCTTCGTCTGTGAATTTCAGATCTCTGTCTTGGTTGCTGACTTGCTGTTGCCTTCGATCTGCTCAAAACTGTGAATCTTTTCCATGGATGAAGAGTATGACGTCATAGTTCTCGGGACTGGTCTCAAGGAATGCATCCTCAGCGGTCTTCTCTCCGTTGACGGCCTCAAGGTCTCTCCTCCTCTCCTTAGTCTTTTGTTCGTTCCTTTACCGTTTTGATCTATGTCTCCTTGATGCTGCTGAAACTTGTCGATCGTAAACGGACGATCATTTTCCGTAAGCTATCGGCACGGGGTTTGGTTATGCTTAGAACTGTTGATGGAGATCCACCTGAGCTGATGTTGGATTAACTTGATGTATGGTTGTTTGCGTTGATATGAAATGGTACTGTGAACAGATGTTGAATGGGGGACATGTTCAACTCTAAATGTTCTTTCTAAGATTAGAGGATTTTGGTGTGTTATGCGTTTTTCAAACATCAATACTTTGTTAGAAATGAGTTTTAGATAAAATTTACCTAAATTTTGAAGTTGCTGGTTTCGTGTTATACTCTTTCATTTCATGTGAACGATAGCCTTGATGTGTGTAGGATTATGAGAAGTTGAAGGAAAGTATGCCTTCTTCAATGTGATCTTATCCATCATATATCCATTTTTGAAGTGATTTGTCTTGAATGAAAATGCTACTGTATCGTCCTACCTTCCTACGATTGAGGTTGGAGACATCAGCATGCACTGATTTTGAGTTTTGGAATATTTGGCAATAAGTTTGCGTGAAAAATAAGTAAAAAATAGTTGCTCTGCTACCATCTGATGTTTGGTGTACTAAGCAGTTGCATCTTTTATATGATTGTTGTGAAGCTTTCATGCATGAGAAAAACAGGTATGTGGGTTTGCTCATTCATGATACGGTTACTTAACATGTTATATTTCTTGATCCAGGTGTTACACATGGATAGGAATGACTATTATGGAGCTGAGTCAACATCGCTCAATCTCATTCAGGTTTGATTCTTCAAATCCTAAGTGATACATTGCATGTGTAGATCCTCTTCTGGTAAAACAAAGTTTGTTGATAATAAATGTACATGCAGCTCTGGAAGAAGTTTAGAAACAGTGATAAGCCTCCAGCACATTTGGGATCAAGCAGGGACTATAATGTTGACATGGTTCCAAAGGTATGGAATTTGTTTCACGTTGAAAATCTTCAATTAAATTTATGAATTTCTCTGAGGCTCTCTGCTCATTAGTTTCCCTATTTTGATGTCCTAACTTTTTATTGGAGTGCTAGTTTATGATGGCAAATGGAACTCTTGTTCGTGTCCTTATTCATACTGATGTTACAAAGTATCTGTACTTCAAAGCTGTGGATGGAAGCTATGTCTTCAGCAAAGGGAAGGTATAGCTTGTTGTTGTCTATTGGTGCAATGATCTGTTTTAATGTTTTAAGACTTATGTAAACATTTAATTGGTCTTAATATGTACTTCATCAGGTTCACAAAGTGCCTGCAACTGACATGGAGGCCCTTAAATCTCCACTTATGGGTATGTTTGAAAAGAGACGAGCTCGTAAGTTCTTTCTATATGTCCAAGATTACAAGGAAGATGACCCAAAGACACACGAGGGGATGGACTTGACAAGAATAACAACTAAAGAACTGATTGCGTAGGTGCTCTTGATTCTTACACTTGTTTTAGGACCTGAATGTGTTTTTTCAATGATTTTGACTTTGTGATTTTTTTACTAAATCCCTATACTCACATTTGGTTTTAACAGAAAATATGGGCTTGATGATAACACTATGGATTTTATTGGCCATGCATTGGCACTCCATAGAGATGATAAGTACCTCCATGAACCTGCCTTGGATACTGTCAAGAGAATGAGGGTAAATGACGATCTTCTGCTCCATTAGATGGTTCTT
The DNA here is from genome assembly GCA_946814005.1 of Chamaenerion angustifolium. Classification (NCBI taxonomy): domain Eukaryota; kingdom Viridiplantae; phylum Streptophyta; class Magnoliopsida; order Myrtales; family Onagraceae; genus Chamaenerion; species Chamaenerion angustifolium. Next base: position 3,661,709 of record OX328281.1, read on the forward strand.
TTAATCCCTTGGCAGTTGCTACGCTACCCCTTTATTTTCTCACATGTTTTTCATTCTATTCATGCCATATCATTTCATGACAGCTTTATGCTGAGTCTCTTGCTCGATTTCAAGGAGGATCACCCTATATCTATCCTCTATATGGGTTGGGAGAGCTCCCTCAGGTATTGGACAAACATAATCCTTTTTTATACTTAAAAAACTAACATTCTTGCCGTTGCTTCAATTTTTTCTGTAACTAACTGCTTCTAGGTATTAATGCACATTAAATTTTGTTTTATGTTTTTCATGTTTTAGGGATTTGCACGACTTAGTGCTGTTTATGGTGGAACTTACATGCTGAACAAACCAGATTGCAAGGTAACTCTCCCATGTATATTTTTTGGTACTTTAAAGGAACATATTTCTGGCTACTCTACTGTAGCTGATATCTGGACAATAAGATTAATTTATCATTTACCTGTTTATTTCTCTTGCTATATCATAGGTTGAATTCAATGATGAAGGCTGTGTCATTGGTGTTACATCAGAAGGGGAAACGGCTAAGTGCAAAAAAGTTGTCTGCGATCCGTCATACTTGCCCAGCAAGGTAATGATGCCATTTTCTGTTGTATCCAGAAATTAGAGTTAATGTTTATTTGATCTTAAGTAATCCTTTTTGCTTTTAAGGATTTTGACATTTAGGATTATTTTCGAGAGCAGAGTTCATAGATTTATTGGAGATCTAAATTTCTGCTTTGCATCTGACTCTCTTAAATATTGAGAAAACAAAATAAATTGGCGGTACTTTATTTTTGATAAAATTGTGCTATTAGAAATGTGTGCTTAGAATTAGAAAGTGAGTGTTTGTACTTTCCTTTTGAGTAACTCCTAAAAATTTTCCAGGTCAGGAAAATTGGGAAGGTCACCAGAGCTATTTGTATAATGAGCCATCCAATCCCAAGCACCAATGATTCTCCTTCAGCACAGGTTATTTTGCCCCAGAAGCAGTTGGGTCGGAACTCAGATATGTGAGTTTTATTTTGCGATTGTTGACACTATTGAGCATGCGTATGTCTTATTCTGGAAGATTAATAATGAGATCATCCAGATTGTAGTATTTTTCCTGGACAAATTGTTAGATGAACTTATATGAAGTTGCAATTTGCTAACTTCGTTTAGTTTATTGTTAAATTAGGACAAAAACTTGCATTTTGTTTATTGTCTTGCTATGTTTCTTTTGCAAATTGCTAATTGAATTTTTGAGGGATTTGCAGTTATGCATTTTGCTAGTAGAACTGTGAGAAAATTAGCAGTTTGCTGGTTAAGTTCTAATAACACGTGAATGTATATATCGCCATTTAACAACAAATTATACAAGAGCTTGCAAGTTGCAACTTTATATAAGTTCAACTAGCATTTTGTCCCCAAAAAAGTTCCGTTAGCAAATTTTCCATACCCTCAAAATTCATCTAGCAAGTAAGTAATTAACCATTTTCATCTTTGTTTCGAGTTTTGTAGCGTAGTGTTTGGTTGCAAGTATGGTGGGTTACTTACCTGATAACAGAAAGTATCATATTTTTGCTACTTTGTTTGATTGCTTTGTTAGTGAGGTAGATTATATTTGGAACGGGACGGTTCTCTTGAATCTTCTCCATCAGTATTATAACCTGCCCTAATTAATCATTATTTTTAACAGGTACCTTTTCTGCTGTTCCTACTCCCACAATGTAGCCCCAAAGGGGAAGTATATCGCATTTGTTTCAGCAGAGGCGGAAACTGACAATCCAGAGTTAGAACTGAAGCCAGGAGTTGACCTTCTAGGGCCCGTGGATGAAATTTTCTATGATACCTACGATAGATATGAACCTGTGAACGAGCCTTCTCTAGACAATTGTTTCATATCAACAGTGAGTTTGTTAGCTTTATATATTATGTTGATTAATTAAGTATGATATGCCTTATTATATAGGGTTAATATCTCTCTTCTACATGGTTGGTTACTTGCAGAGCTATGATGCCACCACCCACTTCGAGTCGACTGTCATGGATGTGCTTAACATGTATACGCTGATCACTGGAAAGGTACACATGTTACTCATGTTTATGGATATTTCGTTGCCAATATCTATGTCCGTTTCTGGATGCAATATCCTTAGAACAGTGTAACCGTACTTTTACTATGAAGCATGAAAACGACCGGCCACCAAAATGTGGTATCCTTTTTTTTTTTGAGATCTCTTAGGATTTGTCTCTTCATTAATGTAAATACTTGACTTCACTGCCGTGTTTGGATGTTTATTCGTTGTCTGGTGTGAAGAGATAAAGAGAGTGATGTTTTGACATGGCGATTGCAGGTTCTTGATCTTAGCGTGGATCTGAGTGCTGCAAGTGCTGCAGAAGAATGAGAATTTCACGGATTTGGTTTGGTTGTTTTAATCAGAGATTCAAGCTGTTTCTCGTGTTTGTCTTGAATGTGTCTGTTGTACCAAACACTTAAGAAAAAACAGAAACCCAGAATACTCACCTTATCATGCTTCTATCAAATGCTATGTTTGTTATAAAAGAGCTAGTTTGGAGAGGTTTCATTTTGCATACTGAATTTGAAAGGATTTAGGAGTGGAAGATCGGAGAGGAGAGGTCTCTTAACCGAAGTACACACTTTTTCTAAATAGTCACAAAATACGAAAAAAATGATATATATTTTTAAAAATTAGAAAAATAAAAGTGTGATGAAGTTCTTTTACAATGATGTTCATTGTTTAACTTAAAAAGTGAATGGTCTCAAGCCTTGTCTAGGGCCACCCTGATAGGGTGAGTCAACGTAACCTACACCTCATTATAGGGTGGGCCGAGCACTGGTCCACGGAGGTTCTTGACATGAGTTAAACCCACAGCCATCGTGAATGCGATTCTCTAGCCTTCAGACCAAATCATCCGGTTCATTATATACGTCCAGTTTCCGGTTCTCATAGTACTAATCTGATCTAGATCCAACCAGCTTATCGGACCGGCGACCACTCTTTCTTCTTCTTCTTTTCGACTTGCTCCAGTGGGGTCCTCCGATAGCGCCTCTTAATCTTTTTCAAACTCCACTTCACAGCGGCCATTCTAACTCTGAGTAGCGAACTGTAAGCTCCCTCCCTCTATCTCTCTCATATCCAGTTATCCACCACAAACACAGTTGCATACGCGTGCCCATCTTCTGCTACTCTTGCTTCAGCATTTGATAGGATGCAGTAACGCGGTTTTCCTGCTCGAATCTGGTCATGTCGACCCTTCTTCTTAATTTACGACCTGTATTTGTGTTTCTTGTTACATTGTAGTGTTACAGTTGCAACTGACCAAGTTTGGTTGTGGAGTTGCTCTCAATTTTGTCTGTATCAGCCCGAACTAGGTTAAGTATTGGACTGTGTTTGTCACGGTTTACCTCAATGTCCTGCTATTCAGAAAATTAGCCTACTACGGGCATTTTTTACGTGTTTTTATCAACGCCTGCTTCTTGCTTGCTGTTGTGGTCAAGTACCCTGCTATCTTGACCTTGAATCGATCTTGAAATGCCCTGTAAGGCCGTTGCTTTCATTGTCAATAACCTATTTTCTTGTGGCATTATGATTAATTGGTTTCAGAATATGTAGTATGTAATTGCACATCGTACGTCTGAACCCCTTATTTTGGGTAATTTCATATTATGATTATTGTCCGGTTGGCTTAGAAGTTAGAACATCAGATATGAGCATTCTTGATGGATGTTCCTCTTCCTCTTGTTTTAGAATTTAGATTACTCTTTACTGATATACTGGATCTTGGTGTCTAATTAGATGTGCCTACTTGTTGGAAAATTTATGAGATGTATCTGTTGAGCAAGAAAAGTTTTAATTATTTTTCATTTATAAATCTTGCAGAAAATCAATGCTCGATTTCATTATATATCAGCTATTTTCTTGGAAATTAAGCTTCTGTGCTCCTTTCAGTTTTTTCCTTTTGCTCTGGCCTTCAAGACTGACTTTTATTCCATTCCAGCAGGACATTGTTGCTTCAGAGTTAGGCCTGAACTTTTTTTTATCGATTCAATGGGTTTATACAGAGGGGTTAGTAAAAGCTCAAACATTATCTTCTGATTATACCATGAACACTTCTTTTCATTTCCCAGTTTAGCAGCCATTGAATACAATATTGTTTGCAGAAATGTAGATACTAATTTCACATGGTAATTTATCCAGTAGTTTTTAGCAATAATTAGGAATGAATGATAGCTATTACAAACCTGAAAAAGGAGAAGCTACTCCTACTACTTGTCATTTATGACTTTCTTCTGTTGTAGTAGGGTCCTAGCCACCGGTTCAGGAGAATCTTTAATTCGCTGATGGATCAAGTGGGAGATCCTGTGGAATTTGAGCTTCCAGAGTGGTGCAAAGGGAAGGCAATACCCTATACCTACATAAGGCGCAGTATCCCCCAAAAAGAAATCCATATTTGATTTTTCTCTGTTAAACAATACTTTTAGTACTTGAAGTTGATATGGCTATATAAATACACGAAATTTACCTTTTTCTCCGTTAGATGTGATTTCTACAGAATAATATTTTATTTTTTTTCTTAGCTAAAGCTTTTAGTCGTTCTACTCAATTCAGGCATTTTATCCCTAAAAATGATATGCTCATCTTGTTGATTGTTCATTCTGAGAGAAGATTCTTTGAACTAAGTTTTACAAAAATGGATCAAGTGGATTGTTTTGGTTGTGTTTTTCTTCTTTCCATTTGTTCCAACTTAAGATTTTAAGTCTTTTTGTTCCTTCTGACACTTATAAGATAGGACTAATTACCAATTTGCTAGCTGATTTATTTTTGAACAAATTGCTAAATGACTTTACAAAAAGTTATAATTTGCTAGTTCCGTCTAATGTGCTGTTAAATGGTGACGGAGAAGTGCACGCATCCACCACGTGTCAGCTACCAAAATGCAATTTTTTTCAAAAATCAGCTAGCAAATTGATTTTTTTTGCAAACAACTAGCAAGTTGCAAAATTCTCAAAAATTTCGCTAGCATTTTGCACGAAAAATAGAGTAAGATAATAAAATTCAATTTTCTGTCACAATTTAACAGTAAATTAGACGGAGTCAACAAATTACAACTTTATTTAAAGTCAGATAGCAATTTGTTCCAAAAAAAAAGTTCAACTAACTAATTATCCAAACCGAGTTGATACTTAACCCTATAAGATATATACCTCACAAAGAAGATTAAAAGGCGTCTTGAGGATGATGGCATATTCTGTTCCTGCTGCTCATCTCCGGGATCTCCTGCTGTTTGTGGTCGAGATTGCCATTGTGGGTAAGATTGTTTCCTCTGCAAGTCTCATTTGTTCTAATATTCAATAACCTGTAGGATTTCACCTTAACCCTTATTTCCACATGATTCATCGTTCTTAGTTGCCTTTAGTATGTCGTATTGGACTCCTGCTACAATTTTCGTCAACTTTTAATTGCTCCTAAAACTCTCAGGTCTCTTAAAGTGGTAGCTATAGCAGATTGTCTAGTCAGCAGATCCTAATTGTACATGTGGAGATGCTTGGAGTAGTAAAATGTCTTGTGAAAAACCTTACCTTGCATGTCATCTTGCAAGAGTTAGAACGGTGTAAAATATCTTGTGAATAGTCCTCCAAAGTTCCAAACTAATATAAATAGGATAAGTGGGTGAGAAAAGATACATAAGTTTTTCTCTCAGATGCTTACTTTCATGATTTTGCGTCCTCAGGATGCTTCTGTCTAGCTGCTCCTCAGGGTGCAAATGTGGAACTTCATGCGTTAACAAACCATTTCAGCATCGACCTATCAAGAAGATGAAACTAGTGCAGGTATGCAGTAACATTACAGTTTGGAGTTTCAGTCCTAAAGAACCTTCCTGGCTGGTGTCTCAAATGCTGTCAGTTGGACTTGATTGCAGTGTGTGTCTAAGATAGCTATTAACTGTAAGCAAAGAATTCAAAATACCATAGATCTTGTTGCATTCAATTTGAAATCTTTAAGTGCGATAGCCGATGTTCCATGTAATTAAAAATTCAAAAGCACTTTTCTTTCTTCATGATGTGTGTATATTAAAAATATTCTACACTGTTCCGTTATATTTTTTTGAGTGTAAGGCTTACTAGCTTGTGTTGGTTAGGAATGGGAATCTAACATCTGTGTTTCTAGTCCACAATTAGTTATTTATCCTATCAAAGTGTCGACTTATGGGCCTAAGTTGATGATAAACTGAACTGGAATCCTAATAATTAGAATCCTTTTGGCTGGTCAAATGCATACAAGACTTAACAACCTTTGTTTAAAATCAATTTGGCCATAACTTCCCCACTTGGTCTTACTAAAGATCAGTTACTCTAATCGTCAAAAGCTATGGCTAGAATTGGCTCATTCTTATAAAGGCTGAACTAAGGCATGGTATCACTTAACTGGCACCTCCTTATAAAGGCTGAACCGTAAATGAATTTTAAACGCATATACTGTTTTGGCATACTATTTGGCTATGCTAAAAGAGGTCCTGTTGGGTAGGGTCAGTTGATTCGAGTGAGGGAGACCATATTCTCAGAAATAAGTTGATGTATTGAGCAGATCTGTAAACATGTAGTAAGATGCATCTTATTTGTTTTTTTAGTGTATTGGGTGTGCTCTCTCATAATTATGAGCTTTCACTTCCTTGCTCATTTAGTCTGTGATGAATTTTATTACCTCTACATTCTACAACAGTAGAATCCCCTGCCGATTGGTTGCTTTAAAATTTTAGAGGTACCCAGTTTCAGCATCTGTTGTTATCTTCGCACTGAACTCAAGTTAGGTATTGATTGTAGACAGAAAAATGTGGTTCGGGGATCGTGGCAGATGAAGATATTAAGAAAGGGGAGTTTATCATTGAATATGTCGGCGAGAGTGAGTTTAACTTCTGCTTTTTTATTCATTACACATGACTGTTTTCTCCTATTTTCATTTCCCTGTCCTGGGAGATATATAAGACTATGAGATAGAGGAAGATATGCCCTGCTATCGAAAAGAAGATTAAGCTTTATGTTACTGTTTGTAGTAATCGATGACAAAACTTGTGAGGAAAGGCTTTGGGGTATGAAGCATCGCGGAGAGACAAACTTTTACCTGTGTGAAATAAATCGAGATATGGTCATTGATGCCACTTACAAGGGAAACAAGTCAAGATATATAAATCATAGTTGCTCTCCAAACACAGAGATGCAAAAATGGTTCGGGCATATTCTCATTTCCTTATTTATTTGTCATTATGTTGTAGGATCTAATCTTAGTTTATCTATTTTTGAAAGGATAATTGATGGTGAAACAAGAATAGGCATTTTTGCTACCCGCGACATAGAAAAGGGAGAACATCTTACCTATGATTACCAGTATGGGAACTTCAATAACCCCTCTGAATTCATCTTATTGTGATTACTGAAGTTCTTTCATTTTTTCTGTTAAGCCGTTTATATTCTGGATTTGCCCTTGCAGATTTGTTCAGTTTGGTGCAGACCAAGATTGCCACTGTGGAGCAATTGATTGTAGAAGGAAGCTTGGGGTAAAAGGGACAAAACCTAAAACCTCTTCGGAAGCTGCATTGAAGTTAGTAGCATGCCAGGTGGCAGTGTCCTCTCCAAAACTGAAAGCAATTCTATCAGGAAATCATGTATGTGTCAGCCACGTAAGCATCCAATTGTTAAACTTTTGCAGATATACAAATTCACGCTTATCCAACAAAATGAAGGTTGAGATTGTTGTTTCACCTAGAAGGAATAAAATCCAATGTCATGTCAATGTCAAGTATGTGAATTTCCAGCTTCTGATAAATAATGCATTTGTGGACCTGGAAAGCTTCATGTTGCTTCGAGACCTATGCTCAAGAGTTATTCAAATAAAAGAGCTTTGGTCAGTGAACAAGTAGAGGAATAACGAATGTCATTCAGATGAAACTACAAGTATTTGATTGGTTCTAGATTTATAACATTTTGGTAAGTGCTAGATTGAGGATGAGATGATTTGAATAAGATTGTTTTTGAAAACTTTCGGACCTATTATTCTTGTATGGGTTATTCTGGATAAGAGCCACATAGCATGGTGGTCTAGTTAGAGTTTTATGGAATTTTAGAGTTAATGGTAAGACTGAAATGATGATTCATGGATCTGAACTTGCTCATGGATGGTGGTTTAGAGAGATGATTGTCATACAGTCAAACTAGCTGATCTGGGTTTCATAATGAATTTTTTGGGGGGAAAAGCAAAAATGCCCCAGAGAAATGACCATCTTCCTATGATGGTGAAGATCTTTTAGGCTAATCTTGAAAGGACTTTGGTCTTGTCTAGATAGATATCTTTTTCATATTAATTACTGAATAAGCACTCTGATAAAGTTCTCTGATGCTTTTAAGTTTTACCCGCAAGTATATTTATGATATATGTCTTGGACAAGGATTAATTCCAAGATGATCTTTTCTGTAGGTGTATGGTAATGAAGGTCTCCGTGTAGGTAATTGTTACTCTTCTAGCATCATATTGTTGGATTTAGGCATTTCCATCTATTGCTCACGTGTATCTGTTTTTGCATCTACCCTTTTCAGGGAGCTTGGGATACACAAATGATCAACAGAGAACATGTTCTCGTAATTGCATTGGTGAAGTAGTTAGAATTTCTCGACCATTGCACCAAAGGTACATGATGGTCTAATATTCTTCTTCGGGAAGTGTTAAGATGGTTTCTCAAGCAAAAATCATTGAAGCATATATAGATAGTCATTTAGGACTTCCATTTTAAGAAAGTTTGCTTAATCGGAATAACTCTTGGGGAGTGAGTTGGTTACCACCGGTCTTCAGTCTATGACCCCATTCCTAAAACTTGAACATAATTACTTTTCATTAGCTCTTTAACAATGTGTGGCTATTTGTAGATAATATGTATTTATTAAATTTCATTTTTCTCACAATTTGCGTCATTTGGGTCCGTTATTCAGGTTGTATGGGATTATTAAGCGATTCGATGCATATACTGGAAAACACACTGTAAGAAAAAAGTCTGTCGTTAGAAGTATATAAACCAATGTCGATTGCTATTTCATGTTTTATTTTTATTTTTACCAGATCATGTTTGAAGATGGTGAAACAGGATTCTTTGACATGTCCAAAGAAGAATTTGAGATTTTATCTTCATGACAATACTTCGAGGTGAGTATTACTGATTGTAAGTTCCATCAACGCTTGACTTCAAAGGTTAACTTGTAGGATGGGTAAATATTTGCCTTATTTGTAATCATTGATCAACAAGCAATACTCAGCTGGAGTGTTAACACTGTCCTGATCAATACAAGACAGTTTTCTGTTTAAATTGCTTGCTTTAAAAGCCACATCGATGATGGCTTGTGCTGTTTTGTTCTTGTAAAGGGTCTACCCGGGGGGACTCAAAAATGTAGCAATCAAGGTCCTCAATATGATGTGCAAATTCTGAATCTCCATCCTTGTCACAGCAGTGTGCAGGTCTGTTTCATGCTGCAGCAGCTCTGAAATCATCGCATCAAACCACCTGTGATACAGGATCATAACTTCTTTTACATTCTTTTACTTCGTCTGAGAAATTGCAGGAGGAATTTGGTTCACTTTTTGGGATTCTATTATTTCTTGTTGTTGTAAGGGTAAATTGTGAGTGTTGCATCTTGAATAGGGAGAGCAACAAATGGATACTCCCCTCTGTTTCTCTTGGTGTGTAGGTTTTGTTTAGGGGGTACATCGAAATTCTGTGCAATCAAGTGGAATCACACGTGGTAAGATTCTGTTCTGTTGGTTGGTTCGAGGAATTGGGGAAGGTTCCAATTTTTTACTTAGTTTTGGTTTTGAGATCGAAGGGGTTGGTGAAGTGGGACCCATTTCACCAACCTCAGGACTCCTACTTAAATAAGTAGCGAGAATTGATTAAAAAATAATAATATTATTATTTGATTGGGGTTTGGTTTAATTTGGTTAGGGATAATAAGTTAGTGTCACTAATCGTATCGTGTCTAAAATGAACAGGTTTTAAATGTGTTTTGAAAATTTAAACACGATTGGAAAAATGTTATCTAAAAATAACATTTATTTTTAGAAAATTAACTAATTCACAATTGGAATATTATTTAAAAAACAAAACAAAACAACTTAGGAGGTGGAATAAAAACGTAAAATATAATTGAAAGAGAAGGGGATTTGATCGATCACTTGTAGTTGGGAGTCGGGGGTTGGTATGTTTGGTTGTTGATGGTAGAGAAGACAACAACGTAGCATATACTATACATTATGTTATTGTCACGACCGGACTTTTTTTATGTTTGGCCAACTGTCTCCTGAAAGGCTAATGCCTCAATTAAACCCTATACCTCTTAAGGTAGTCAAATGTTCCCTAAACTTTTCAAAAGATTACAAAATGCGCTTTGACATCAATTCTTTTATTCATTTTACTATACTTACGTTAAAATAACTAGAATTGATGAATTTAAACATTTTGATTTGACAGTTCAAAACAATTTTGATTCTTTTTTGTTTTCTTTCAAATTTTCAGATTAATAAACTTTGTTTTTTCAGCCCTACTTACATGCCCAGAGAAAGCCTGCATATATAGGCACACAAATGTAGTTGACCCAATAATGTAAAGTTATATTAAATATTTTAATGATTATGAATTATTTACCTAACAGGTAAAATTAAGTGACATCTTAAGTCGTGCCATATGATTCGAGCCTCTAGGCCTTCCTAATCTGAGGTCTCATGGCCTTGGCAAAGGTCAACCTTGTTTCTTTGACATTCTTATTTAAATAATTAAGTTATATGGTTATAGAAATAATTATGAGATGATAGGTTATTTTAAAATTAATCATGTACAAAGGGTTGTCAAAGAATGAATTTAAACAACTAAAATGAATGTAAAAGAGTATTTACATACAACATAGAATTTTAATTGTAACATATACTCACCTACCTACAAAGGGCAAAGGGCTTAATCTTAGTGGATCGTGGCAGCAAGGTCACTCTGCCACTTACAATATTCTGTCGAGTATTTAAGTCGTCTGCAAATGATTCTACCCGCCGCTCGGTAGGAATTGATTCATGGCTGCCCACACGACTTCTCCGTCGCGGGGGCTTAGCCAACGACACGTGCCCTTGGAGACCAGATTGGCCCCTCCTGCAGGACGGCAATCGGGCAGCGAGCGCATGCGTCATTTCTAACCCGGATTCTGACTTAGAGATGTTCAGTCATAATCCAACACGCGGTAGTTTCGCACCACTGACTTTTCAACCAAGCGCGATGACCAAATGTGCGAATCAACGGTTCCTCTCGTACTAGGAACGAAATCAAAAAATTTATTAAGTGGGAAAATGTATTTAGTGGAGGCAAGTGTTAAAAGTAAATAGTGTTAAAGTAAATGTAAATAGTTGAATAAAAAAAAATTAGAAATGTATGATTTTTAAAAAAAAAAACATTTTGATGAATCATGTTAATGTGCTCTCTTGATGAACACCCGTTTTGAAAATAAACAATAAAAAAAAAATTACTCCTATCGTAATGCTTCCCCGCTAAATGTATGGGGCCCACGAGCTATGAATAGTGTCTTCAACTCGATGCTCTATTAATACTCAGCAAATTGCAATCTTTTCTTCTGTCTCGACTCGTCTCCCACCACCCACCCACCCTCCTTGTCGGTGGTCCATTTCCACATCTCTCAGATCCGATCTCAATTCACTGAGTGGCTGACTCTGTTCCGACGATGAAGGTTATCGAGAAGATCCGAGAAGCCGCCGCGGCCGAGGAAGATGGCAAGGTCGTCTTCTCCTTTGAGTTCTTCCCTCCCAAGACCGAGGATGGCATCGAGAACCTCTTCGAGCGCATGGACCGCATGGTCGCCCACAACCCCACCTTCTGCGATATCACCTGGGGTGCCGGTGGATCCACTGCTGACGTCACCCTCGAGATCGCCAACCGGATGCAGAACATCGTCTGCGTCGAGACCATGATGCACCTCACCTGCACCAACATGCCCATCGAGAAGATCGACCATGCCCTCGAGACCATCAAGTCAAACGGCATACAGAATGTTCTCGCCCTCCGTGGAGATCCTCCTCACGGACAGGACAAGTTCGTCCAAGTTCAAGGTGGCTTCGCCTGCGCTCTTGATCTGGTTCGTCTCGATTCTTCCGTTCTCCTCAGATCTGTTCGCATTTCGCTATAATTCTCGTGCAACTTTTCTAAAATTATTAATGTGATGCACAGGTGAAACACATGAGAGCCAAGTATGGTGATTACTTTGGCATTACAGTTGCTGGGTACCCAGAAGCGCATCCTGATGTTATTGAAGCTAATGGACTTGCTTCGCCTGAGGCTTACCAGATTGATCTTGCTTATCTGAAGAGCAAAGTATGAGCTTTTTTACTTATTTGAAATCTGCTTGATCTTTGAGTACTGCATTTGATTTCAAGATCTACGGCCATGGATGGAACCTTATAACCATGAACTTTGTTTTTAAATAGGTTGATGCTGGAGCAGATGTTATTGTCACTCAGTTGTTCTACGACACCAATATTTTCTTGAAATTCGTCAACGATTGCCGACAAATTGGAATCACTTGTCCAATTGTTCCTGGAATCATGCCTATCAACAACTACAAGGGCTTCTTACGCATGACTGGATTTTGCAAGACCAAGGTATGGATCTTCCAATGCTTTCAGATTTTCCTATCTACTTAAGGTAAGATCTATGATTAGTTGTCAAGGTTTGACAAATTTGCCTTTGATCCTGATGGCTTGCTGTATTGTGAAACGAATGTACCATTGCATTCCATACTTCATGTTTTAATAACTCCTGGGACATAATTGAGTAGAACTTTGTACATCTGTAGCTAGTGAGTGCCTATGAGCTAGCTATTTAATGCTTGACGACTTCTAAATAAGAATTTTTTAAAGAGTAATTATACAGTTAAAGGTTTTGTATACTCTGTAATTTTAGTGAGGACCTTCAAAACTTGTAAGCATTCTACGCCCAAACGATGTCTACATTAGATGGTGTATAGGTTTGGGTATGAATTGACACTTGTGTGGACTGGTATTTTGTAGATACCGGATGAGATCATGGCAGACTTGGAGCCCATCAAGGATAATGAGGAAGCTGTTAGAAACTATGGAGTTCACCTAGGAACTGAAATGTGCAAGAAGATCATTGCTAGTGGAATTAAGACTCTGCATCTTTACACACTCAACATGGAGAAGTCGGCTCTTGCTATATTGATGGTTGTTTCTCTCATCCTTAACATATACTTCTTCCGGCTCAAATCCAGGAAGAAATTTCCATGATTTATCTTAGTCCCTACTAACACAATTATTATCTCAGAACCTTGGATTGATTCAAGAGTCCAAAATTTCAAGATCTCTTCCATGGAGACCCCCTACTAACGTTTTCCGTGTTAAGGAAGATGTGCGACCTATATTCTGGTATATGAGTGCTTGAGATTGTCTGAAGCTTTTCCGGCCATAATTCTAGAAGGAGTTTTGGATAGTAATTGTTTTTGTCTTGTATTTGTAGGGCCAACCGTCCCAAGAGTTACATCACAAGGACCAAGGATTGGGAACAATACCCTCATGGACGATGGGGTGATTCCCAGAATCCATCATATGGAGCCCTCACTGACTACCAGGTGCCAATTCCTTTCTCATTCTAAAGCCCTTTTTGAGTTATGTCTCTTGATAGAATGAATCTTTATGTAGTTCTTGGACCATCTTTTGATCTTATTTATGGTGTCAACAGACAATTTCTAAGGAACTTCTGTGTACTTCTGTTGGATCTTAAATATGAAGGACATTTTTTTCTAGAAAAATATATCTCTAGATTTTTGACACAGATTGTTACCAGCTTGCATTGTTACTTGTATCAGGTGCCATTTATATGACTTGAATCTATTGCTCCTTTTAACTTCCCACTTTCTTCAACTACAATGTCATTTTTCTGAAGTAACATCACACACAATAATCAGTAATCTATTTAGCTGACAGATAATTTTACTAGAAGCAAATATAAGCTTGTCTGAGCTGAAGTATGAGTTTGGTAATGGTTATATAGTACATGCCTAAAAAATTTGAGCTTAACAACAGTTCATGCGCCCGCGCGCTCGCGACAAGAAGCTCCAGGAAGAATGGGTCGTTCCCCTGGAAGGGATTGAAGACATTCACGAGGTAATGCTTTTTTCTTCAGAGTCAATGATGGTCCTTAGAAAATGAACAATGTTTGTGTCTCCAAGTTGTTTATTAATATTCTACTATATTCATTGCATTGGACCAGAAATTTAGCAAATTCTGTCTTGGAAAACTGAAGAGTAGCCCTTGGTCAGAACTGGATGGTATTCAGCCAGAGACAAGGATTATAAATGAACAGCTCGGGAAGATTAATCAGAAAGGTTTCCTAACCATCAACAGCCAACCCGCAGTTAATGGAGAAAAATCTGATTCTCCTAATGTTGGTAAGTACACTACATTTTTATGAAAGAAAATGTTCTTCCATCGACCATAATTTGCAAGTGCTTTGTCATCACGTCTTTCAAAAGATCCGATCAAGTATCCCAGTGTAGCTAACAAATTTAGGATTGGTTTGGGGACCAGGATGGGGTGGGCCTGGAGGCTATGTATACCAGAAGGCATATGTGGAGTTCTTCTGCTCTCAAGAGAAGCTGAATGCACTAATTGAGAAAAGCAAGAAGTTCCCATCATTGACATACATGGCAGTTAACAAAGAAGGCAGCAGCTGGATTTCAAATATGGATAAAAACCGAGTTAATGCAGTGACTTGGGGAGTTTTCCCAGCAAAGGAAATCGTGCAGCCAACTGTAGTCGATCCTGCAAGCTTCATTGTTTGGAAGGATGAGGCCTTTGAGATCTGGTCCAGAGGTTGGGCTAAGTTGTACCCAGAAGAAGCCGACCCCTCCAAGAAATTGCTTGAAGAGGTTTGTCTCATTTTCTTGATCGTGTCCATCTGGAATGCACATGCCATCATGTTACAGTCATGTTCTGATGTGACTTCCTTACGTTGTTTGCAGGTTCAAGGAAGTTACTTCCTGGTAAGTTTGGTGGACAATGACTACATCAGTGGCGATCTCTTTGCTGTTTTTGCAGATCTATGAAGACACGCAGCCTGGTATCAAGGCTCTATAATTGAATAGAAATCTCATTATTCCTTTAAGCCAACCCATACTTTATGACGTCTATTCTTGCCTGGCCAGTGGCAGTGGCTGGATTTATAATAGTTCACTTATCTTGTTATGTTTTCTCAGCCAAGATTGGCATTCCAAATCAGTGGTTTGTGCTTTGTTGTATCAATGATATTAATAATAATTTTCAGTGCTCCAAGTTTGTTCTTAGTTCAATCAAATTTGTTTATATGCTTTCGATTGGATGTTCGGGTTTGAGTACTTGGTGGATGCAAAAAGTCTACTCACCATTAGGGCCGGCAATGGTGCGGTGAAAAATCCATAACCATGGTTATAACCGTTACTGTTTAATACGGTTAACCGTACCATTATGGTGCGGTTATGGTGATGAATTTTCTACCCATAATGGTTATGGTATTTGAGTTATACCTATGGTTATAACCATGGTTATTATATAAATATAATATTTATTTATTATTAATAAACTAATTTATATAATATACTAAATATAAATTATATAATTGAAAATTTGAAATTGTTGAAAATTGAAGGCGTCAAAATTCAACGATGGTAATATAGATTGATGTATTTTTTTAAATAAAATTTTCGATCTTTTATTATATTATATATGGAATGAATATGGGTATACGGTTAAAACCATGGTTAATAACCACGGTTATTTTAATGATTATGGTATTAAAAATTATACCCATAATGGTTATGGTTATGGTATGTGGTTTAAAAATCTGATATGGTTACGGTATTTGTCATACCCTAACCGACATCCCTACTCACCATCTACTGTTTCTATTGATTCAAACTTTATTTGTCTCTTCTATCCGAATGAGACGAAGGTTATCAGGCCAACCCATTGGTGCATAATATTTTCACATGGATGTACCAAATTTGTAATTTGTTTCTCCTGTAAGTTTGGCAATATTGATATAGATGCAATCATTTTGAAATGGTATCCAGATAAGGGATATCAACTCATTAAATTATTTATATATTCAAAATTTGATATTTAGTGACTATATTTATAATTTTTTTTTATTACAATGATTTTTTTATGAGATTAAATATCAGACACTATACTAACACTTCATTAGGAACAATTAAATCCTAACTAAGATTATTATCATGAACAATATGAAGATTAAAAAAAAAAAGTAGCGATAAAATTGCTCTGTAACGATATTTATCTAGCTGTATAAAATATAAATAATGGCCAAAAGAAAAATCTAGCTGTATAAATCCACCAAATTAATTAGAGTGTTACCACTTACCACAACAAATTAGAGTTTAAGGTTAGAGTTTAACATATTATTTCTCTCGTCTTCTTCCTCTTTTCATTTTGAAAAATTGGAATTATTTATTAATATTAGTTAAAACATTAGTGACTAATTTTTAATTAACTCATAATATTATTATTACAAACGGCACATCCATGATCCAACCCGAGGTACGCTTCTCATAATACAACACTGGATTACCAGTTTGATGATCTTGAATAACATTAAACACTTTATCGTAACTGTTGAATATACTTTTTTTTTTATATATATACTATAGTATTTTTCAATTTTAAATATTATGATAAAAGAGTTATAACGTTTTTTTTATAATACCAAACAATGTTATATAAATATAAAATATTTGTTATATGTTTGTAGACTAATAAATTAATCAATATGTTAAATACTTAATTATTAACTAAAATTGAAGGGTTTAAACAATTTTCTATTTTTTTTTAATAAATGACTAATTGACTTTACATAAGTTAATTTGTTAGTTTCATTAATAAATTGTAACAAAAAAAATATTTATTATCTAACTCTAATATATGTACAATTTACCAACTAAATTATGCACTTTTCTAACTAAACTTAAAGAAAATATGCAATACACTAACTGAATGTGACAAACAAGTACATGTTTGTGCCACCATTTTACAACAAATTGAACAGAACTAACAAATTATAATTTGGGTTAAATACCAAGTAGCTACCTGAACTTTGGACGTTTTGCAACGACCTACCCGAACTTTGAAAATTCAAAACGGGCTACCTCAACTTTGAAGAATATACAAATAGCTACTTCCGTCCAATTTTCCGTCAACTGTCGTCGGAAAATCGTTAGAAAGACGTTGAAAATTCGTAAGATGTAGCTATTTGCACCTTCTTCAAAGTTGAGATAGCTCGTTTTGAATTTTCAAAATTCGGGTAACTCGTTGCAAAACGTCCAAAGTTCAGTTAGCTACTTGTTATTTAACCCTTATAACTTTATGAAATCAATTAACAATTTGTTAAAAAAATATAACTTTAACTAACAAATTAATATCCATACTAGTACTAGTAAAGTTTAACTAGCAAGTACGTAAATTTCACGCACGCAGGTGTTAATCACTTTCACTTAATTAAAACTTTGGGTTAATGTGCTATCATTGACTCACTAGTGTTGGAGAACAAACCAAAAGAGAACAACCCATCATCTAATGTCGATTAATCCTTCCACAAAAAAAAAGCATCACAAACCAGGCAAAATGGACATGCATAAATACCACACTGCACATTTACCATCAAACGAAAGCTCGAATCAGTAATCTTCACCCCGGGAAATAACCTCCTTGCAGGTGGGTCGGAGCAAGATGGTGTGCTCGGACTGAGACACGTAACTTCCCTTGACATCGCATAGAGGCGGGTAAGGCTGCACCGCCAAAATAACAACCACATAAGAATCAATCTAACAAAACTACAATGCTTGGTTCACATTCGACACCAAATTACCTGCACAATCCCTGCATCGCATAAATTCTTAAGTGCCATCAGATACTTGGTCTCCCCGAGGCGATCCAAGTACCTTCTGCAGAAAGCTAATGTAGAAAAGTTCTTATTGATTGTTGCTAGAAGTTGCTTTGCTCGGGGTAGCCTCAGGGGGACGTGCCCTGCTTCAAAATCTTTCATGTAATGGCTGCATTCTAGATCTTCTCTAACGTAGCCTTTCCCTAAACACAGCTCAAGTTAATAGCTTTACTTACTGTCTGTAGATTTTACTGAAGAAATTATGGAAGAAAGCAGTTTGTTTACCTGTGGACCCGAAAGTTTCAATTGCATAAAATTCACCTTCTTCCATTTTGGTCTGCTCACCTCCCTTCACAATTGGGACGGATTTACCAGCGTGGATCTGGTAGGGACCGATGCTATGTCCATTCAAGTTTCTTATGCTTTTTACTATCATTCAAAATATAAAGCATGTAGTTAAAAAAACAAGGAACATGACATGCCAAGAAAAAATCACAACACCAACTTTATGCATTGATATTAAATTGTGAAAAAGCTCAACTTGCATGAACATAGATAGCATGATAAAGATTTCTATTCAGCTAAACAGGCTTTTACTAGTAAGGGTAAGGCATACCTTGAAACACCTTTCCGTTGATTTCAACTTCATATGATTCCATGACTTCTTGAATTGCAGCACCAACATCGCAAAGACGAACATCAATTCCAGATTCCTGTGGTTATTATAATATCGTATCAATTCCAGGAACATGCTTGTTTTGAACAATGGGAATCCAGAGGGAGGAAGACATCTAAAAGAATATTTAGCGTAGGAACGGAGCAGATACAGCCAAGAAAGACGATAAGAGTTAGCTCTTACCCGGTTTTATCAGTTTTACTTAAACACGCATACCATGGAAAGTTTCATGATTTACTGGTGGGAAAAGAAAGGCAAAAGAGTGTAAAGGGAACAAAAGAAGCGGTAAAAATATAGTAGGCAACCTTAATACCAGTATTGGTTGCTTCACGTGACGCTTCAAGCAGAGGATCAAACATGGGATTGAAGGCCACTGTAAATGCACAATCAACTATGTGCCCTGGAAGGAAACAATAAATCCTTCAATGAACACAAAAATGAGCAATGCTTAACCCAATTAAGATGACACTTAATATAAACAGAATAGCATACCATCCACATGAGTTCCAAAATCCAACTTCATAACATCATCATACTGCAGTACAGTTTTATCTCCTGTATTCGGAGTCCAATGTGCAGCAACCCTGAAAAGGAGGAGCATGACATAGGATAGTAGGATACCAATCTTTTATAATTATTTTTCCTAAACTAAAACTTACCAATTCAAAGAACATCCCGTTGGAAATGCAATCCCTGCTTGTAAACCATTTTCAGATATTAGCTTACGAACAGTATTCTCCAGGGTTTCACATATGTCAGTCATCAACATTCCAGGCTTCAGAATTCCCCTGATGTATTTTCGAACCTAAATAAGAGGTTAAACCTTGTCAACATCGTAACCATAACTTCCAAAAATTTCAGCCATAAACTATCTTCAATATTATGATAATTCGCACACTAGACAGTTTCTGAAGACTTGAGATGAAGAGATTCACAACCTGCCGATGAACCTCAGCTGCTCGACGAATTGAATTATAAATTGGTTTTTCTAGGCGCTCCAACTCTTTTTTCTCTTCAGAAGTTGTCCTCCATAGATTACTGAAAAATAAGAATAACATTCAGATTCAGAAATATACGTATTGTAAAAAATGAAAAGAAGATGACTAAGTATTACTGCTTACTAAGTGAGAGCAAGAACACCACATACATATTAAACCAACAAGTGAATTTCTTTGACTCACGAAAGGTGCATGGCCTTAGCAACCAGCCTTTTATTATGCTTTCAATGACAGTCCGTTGATTCACAGAAGTTATCCTAATGGGAGCTTCCCACTATCCTATATTATCGGTCAATGTCCTATCCATTCACCTAATTAATCCACTATAATTAGCTTGATGCGTCAAACGGGGACTGAAATATCTCAATGTCCAATCCTCCTACAAAACCAGTCTCTTGCAAAGGATGCTCTCTTCCCCTAGAATACAGCTTATACTGGCAACAGAAATTAGGCCTGAGGACAAGAATGTAATATTTACTTACTCATCTTTGTACTGTTGAATTTCACCCTCAGGAAACTCTCCAGATGGAAAAACATCAGTGACAGGAATGGACGGTGGATCAGTCTGCTGTGGCACCTCTTTCTTTTTCCTGAGATACACATATCAGTATCTCTAAGAGAAAAATAAAGAAATCAGATGCATCAAGGTGCAAACTTTCCCTTACTTGCTCTTATTTTTTTTCTTTTTCTTCTTTGTAACATCTGTAACAAAGAAAAAGTTATCTATTACTATTATGCATGGAATGGAAAAATTTCATTGCTATAGCAATGGTAACGCAAGGACCACGAGAAACTGCTTTATATACAAGCACTAATTAACAAGAAATTTCAAAATAAGATTACTGTGATCAACCTAAACAAGCAAAACTTCTTTTTGAGCATGGCAGACATGGAAAACAGAAAATTCATTAAGATCAATAAACCCAAAACAGAGATTAATGGTGACCGGCAACTATTAATTGGTTGAGAAATTGAACCTTTGTTGTCTTCTTCCCCGTCATTTAAATCTGACGAAAGCTCGGGGACCTCGGTTTCGCTATGCTCGGGCTTTCCATTATGACTGGCTTCTGCTTCAGCCGAAGTCGGTCCCAAATCCGTCTTTCCGTTCTCCATTGAGAAAGGGGATGGCCTGCTGCAAACGAATATGATTAGTATAAACCAAATCCCTAATTTCGACTTCCAACTTCCCGATTCTCAGCTGCGCTTATTATTGTTTAAAACAAAGGGATTAATTTTTTTCTAACTTCAAGATTAGACGGCTTTCTTATTCAGCAGTAACGATAGCTGCAAAAACCAAGAGAAGTAACTGAATTGATGAGTTATAAACCTCTGACTTACGGAAAGGGAGGGTTGAAGAAGACACTGATTCCTTTCTACTGCGCCGCGCGACCCAGACGGTGCTTTGTTGCTGTATTCCACTTGTGGGAGGAGGAGGAGGAGGAGCCGAGCAGGAATAGGCAACGTAATAACGTAGCTAAACGGCAGTAACTTTTGTTTACTCCGGTTTATCTACACTCATAAATTTGAATATATTATTTTTGCATCATTGCTATTTTTTATGTTAAAATAATAATTTTATCTTATATCTATCTTTATATCATCTTTAATACATATATATAAGTTCAAATGCAATCTAAAAATATAGATTTTAGTTGAATTCACATCTAAACATGTATTTTTTTTAGAATTCAACTCTAAAATGTGATTTTTACATGATTTCAAACTAAAATATACATTTTTGGGTTTGAAATCAACTCTTTTAAGTATAGATTTTGATTGAATTTTAACCCATGAATTCTTGGCAAAAAAAGAAAAGAAGAATAGCTTATAAATTTTACAACTTGATTATGAAATTAAATACTAGAACTTGTGAATTTCGTGTTCTGCTGTTTTGTGTCATGTGATATGACTTGTGTATGTGTATATATGAAATTATTTCATTTCAAAAAGCTATTTATATTATCATGTCTATGCGTAGGATATGTATATTAATTATACTGTATTCATATTTAAAAGGGTTAATTACTTAATTGGTTACACATGTTTCACCATTGTGCAGAATGGTTACACATGTTTCAAAATGTGATTAATTGGTTTTGCTATGTGACTAATTGGTTACACATGTTTTTCCAAATGTGATTAATTGATCATTCCGTTACTAAACCGTTAATTTTACTGTTAATTAATTTTTTTAACATATTATTGAATTGTGAAATGACTATTATGCCTCTAGAATCTTCTTCAAGAACACAACATCATCTTCAAGAACAAGAATCGAAGAACCCAGAATCGTGTTTCCAGGTTCTTCGATTCTTGTTCTTGAAGATGATGTTGTGTCCTTGAAGATGATTCTAGGGGTAATTACGTCATCTTACGTATCTAAATAGTGACTTAACTGTGATTTCTAACGGTGAACAGTAAAAGAACTAATTAGTCACATTTCAAAACCAATTAATCACATTTTGAAACATGTGTAACCATTCTGCACAATGACGAAACATCTGTAACCAATTAAGTAATTAACCCTATTTAAAATTTGTAAACATATTTAAAATATATCTGTTTACACAACACAATTAATAATACACGACAATTAGTTATAGGATAATTTTTAGATACAACGCCCACTATTTGCCACCTAAATGCAGAGTCGACGATAGTGCTTCAAAAATCGTGATTAATTATTATTTTTTATATGGTTAATCGTACTATTATGGTGCGATTATCGAGTTAAAATAATAAATATAGATAAAAATAAATTAATAGTCAAAAGATGAGCGTCCTTCACAAGCACATGGTTATGTTCCATTCTACCTAAACAAAATAAAATTCATAAAACTACTCAATTAACAATATGAACTAGACGCAAATGTTATTGCTAGTATTATGAATTTGTCGAGAAATGTTGTTGTTAGTAGTAAGGATTATGCACATACTATGAATGTTAGGATGGTCACTAGTAAGGAGATAGATGTTCGTAAGGTTGAATTATGTTATTGGTGTCCCGAGAGGTATAACACGGATCATAGGTGTAGGGGCAAACAATTTTTCATGATAGAAGTCTGGGAGGACCACCACAATATGGTCGAAACAGAGTTGGCCAGAGAAGGCGAAGAAAGAACTGCAGATGACACCTTGGAAATCTCGATCCATGTCATATCGGGAACACTTGGTTGCTCGACAATAAAGGTCGAGGGTAGAGTCAATAATAAAAAACTTCAGTTGTTAATCGACTAAGGAAGTATCCACAACTTCCTCGATGTCATTATAACTGAGAGGCTTTGTTGTACATAATCAATACCACCATTAAAAGTCTTGGTCGTTAATGAGAGTGAAATGGTGGGTAATCGAATATGCAAGGAATTCAAATAGAATATACAAGGACATCAATTCTCGGTTAATGTTTTCTTGGTACCCTTGAAAAATTATCACACGGTCTTAGAAGTGCAATGATTGCTACATTAAATAATATAATATGGAATTTAAGCAACTGACAATGAAGTTTATACGCATGAACAAGATATGTGAACTACAAAGGAATGGGTCGAATTCCTTACACATGAATTGTGTCAATATGTTAAGCAAAATAATCAAAAGGAAGGATGATATAACCTCATTTTAGTTATGTAGTTTATCGATGCATGCGAATACGAGACTGTTAAAATGACTTAAGAGTATACTGAATGTCTTTATTCGTAAATTCAGACTTATGAGACAATTTGTTAATGCGTACGTCTTAAGTTTCACATGTTATTAAAACGCGTAAGTTTATCTCATAATTCAAAAACATGTTCAAAATGTTGACTAATGAAAAAAATAAACACTTGATTGACGGACTAACCAAATAAATAGTACATCTTGAAACGTAAAAGATCATTTAACAACGCAAAAAAAATATCAACAACCAAAACCTCATAGTGGACAAACATAAGTAACCAATCAAGTACTTTATTCTATATTTTATGCGAGAACAAGTTTAAATTTTTTGGATTGTTATATCAAAAATTGATATTTATAATTGGGTTAACTACCTCAACAGTTACTTATCTTTGATATATGTGATTAAAATGTTACTATTTTTTTTGTGATTGAACCATTACTTAAGTTTGAGGATGTGATTGAATGGTTATTCCGTGAAGTTTCTGACTGTCACGAGGAAATCACGTGACCTAATTTAAATGGTTTAAAGTTAATTGAAATGATCATTTTACCCTTCTAAATTTGGTCTGCAAATTTCTGGAAGAGCAATTGCAGATGGTGACAACCACGACCAACGATAGTTTACAGACTACCACGACAACAATTTCTCGTACCGATTCTATGGGGCCCGAAGTTAGTTTACTGACACCACGAACGCTTTGCAGATGGTGACAACCAAGAGCCCACAAACAAAGGTCTCTAGTACTTCAATTCCTTCATCACCAAGAGCCCTCAACCAACCATTAAAACCATTTTAGAGATTGGAAATAAGATAGATTATGTTCTTGGCCCATACCTAGATTTGTTCAAGCTTGCCCAGTTGTTCAGAGATCTCAAGACGTTGCTCGACCAACTCGAAAGGTATCAAGGATACAACCTAAAGTCTGTGATCACCTGATACGCCAATTACTACAAGATTTGCCAGATAGCATGGGAGATTCAAGCTCAGACTCAACTGTACATAGATAAATGCATATTCCTTCGTCTAATAAGAACATTGTGGCATTCCCATTCCAATTCAGAAGCTGAGAAATTGAAGACCTTGAAGGATTTTTAGGACATAGTGGTGCAAGGGTTTGATAAGGAGCTCCAAGATTTGATCTTGAAATCGAAAGTGTTCCCGATTCTTGAATCGATCCCATGCGACGCGAGCTGCTCTAGACGTGTGAGAGAATAATCAGGTAGAACAACAATTAAAATGGAACAACAATTGAACTGGAAGAAGACGATAAACCTAGATACAGTAGAACAAGGATTGCAGTTGAACTTCCGTGAGATTAGGAATGGAGAGACGAGAATGAAGAAAGAGAAGGATATATTAGGAATTTGAATTATGAAGATGGTCACGTGCACAACACATGCCTAATTTTAACGGGGATAATTAACAACAGTAACGTTTCTGAACCATTCAATCAAATTTTGAAACATGAGTAATGGTTGAGCTTAAGTTTGAACCGTTCAGTCACAACTGCCAACATAAGTAACAATTTAGGTAATTAACCCTTTATAATTTAATCTCTTGACTTTCAATTTATTGATGATTAGTCCTTCTATTTTGTAACAATAGTTTTTTTTGTACCAATTAACAATAGGTTGAACAATACATAATTTTATCTAATATTCTTGCAATATTTAAACATACAAATATAACAAGTTTACCTCCATCTACATACATATACATCAAGGTAAACCAAATATTGAGGAGTAACCTATTCAAATTATTAAGGTGAGGACCAATCTACAATTACCCAAAGTTACGATTGACTGTAGGGGTGAAATCAGACCAGTCATGCCGTTTTTTTACTATTTCGATCGGGTACCTATATTTTCATTGAAAAAAGTCCAACCAAAAGTCCGTATAAGGAAAAATAAAACGTCCATTCGGATTTTAGATTTTCAGACCAAATTTTCGGTTTAAACCGAAAAACAAAAAATAAACATTCAAAATCAAATTAAATAAAAAATAACTCGATTTAACAATGTTTACATAATTTTCTACTAAACCGATTAAACAACTAAAATAACTAAATTATTATTTGTTTGTATTTATTGATTAACTAAATTAATTAATATAATATATAAAATTATATACGTATTAACGGTCGGACCGAACTTCACATTTTTTTAGATTTGTAGACCGAACTGTCTAAAAAAGTGTTTCAAACAAAAAAATAAAAAATAAACTGAACCGTACATTTTCGGTCCGGTTCGGTTTTCATCGGATTTTCGGACCACCCGGTTTTGCTTTCACCTTGGTCGAGCCATAGACACTGGTTCGAGTATATACAATATAAAGCCGGAGCCAACCCCTTCAGCAAGCAAAGCAGCAAATCCAAGGTTCTGGTATCACTTGTTCCTCAATTCCTGATTTCATTTCCATCTATCTTTGCAATTTGATCGGACCTGCTATTCTCACATCTCACCATGGTGCTGGAGGTCAGTTTCTACTGTGGCTAATGAATTATCTTCTTTGTATTTCATCTGGTATATGTTTACGGAAATTAGGGTTTCAATCTTGTTCGATTGTTTTGCTGAACTTCAGGCGACCATGATCTGTATTGATAATTCCGAGTGGATGCGGAATGGAGATTACAGTCCAAGCAGATTCCAAGCTCAAGCAGACGCTGTTAATCTCATCTGCGGAGCTAAAACACAGGTACTTTTACTGCATTTAGCGTATAGATCGATGCAGTTGGTGATTTAATCAAGTATATGTGTTCCATTTGTTAACTTTCTATACTTCGTCTCTCATTGTAAACAAATTTGCAACATAAGGGTTGGTCTAATTCTTGCATTTAGCGGCGTAATGGTTAGTTTGGCTCCTCATTGGAGCTTTCTTTTCGCGGAATACGTGTCAATCGCTGTTAGGAATGCGTCTTTTTGTTTTCAGCTTAATATGTTCAACTTTTGTCTGAATGTAAAAGTTTTTCTGGATGATTCTATTTGTGGCGTTTCCAGTCCAATCCTGAGAATACTGTGGGAGTTCTAACTATGGCTGGAAAAGGAGTTCGTGTGTTGGTTACCCCTACTAGCGATCTTGGCAAGATCTTGGCTTGCATGCACGGTTAGTACCATTCTTTCTTCTTTCCTTTGCTCTTTTATGTTTCGTCTTATATTTGTGGTAGGTCTATCCATCTCAGTAAGCAAGGTAGCGATGGACGTCCGATGTTGCAGTTGCAACCAAAAATATCAAATCAAATTGGTTCCATTAGTGAAAAACTCAAATTGTTCTTCAGTGCATCACTGCATCTTCTTGTTTACATATTTGTAAATTTGTATCGATTGTGGTATTTCATATGAACTTGGATGGCCCTTCTCATTTAGTTTGTAAGAAAGTCTTTTCTGTTAAAAAAGAAAAGAAGAGCAGTGTAGTGATTAGTGATAGAGGTTCTTATTGGTAGGAGTAGGATCAGTTTTTGTTCCCTAAATAGACTCAAACTGGTCCTTTAGTATATAATTTGTTAACATTTTTTTAATAAAAAAAAATGGGTGTCAAACGTTCCATGTTGAGATTGGTGAAAACATATGTATACATGCCCAAGTTATTGACTTCATCTTTAGTATATCACCATGCCCTTTATCTTTCCTTTGTCATCCTTTCCTGATTTAGTTGGTCTAATAAATAAAATGGAAACTTTGAAGTTAAAAGAGTAATATCTTATACTCTTCAAAATGAAAAAAAATCGTTCTTCTCATTATTGGCTTTTAGATGTATGAAGCCATCTGTAAATATGGGAAACTAGTTTTTTGTTGACCTCTGGTTGTTCTTTTAGAAGGAGCAGTCTTTCAATTTTAAAGTTTTTTCTCGTTGAAATGAAATTGTAGAAAAATCCATGATTCTCTCCCCCCTCGAATTCAGGCTTGGAGATAGGAGGTGATGTGAACTTGGCTGGAGGTATCCAGGTGGCCCAGTTGGCACTTAAGCATCGGCAAAATAAAAAACAGCAGCAAAGGATTATCGTCTTTGCTGGAAGGTCAGGACTTAATAGTTCATTCATATTGTATTGTTACTTTTTGTACTTTAGTATCTCATGCAATCAGTACCTCATGTGGTTTGATGTGTTTACAGCCCTATCAAACACGACAAGAAGATGTTGGAGATGATTGGAAAAAAATTGAAGAAAAACAGTGTGGCTCTAGATATTGTTGATTTTGGTGAAAGTGATGATGAGAAGCCAGAGAAACTGGAAGCTCTCCTTTCATCTGTGAATAACAATGACAGCAGCCACATTGTTCACGTTCCTCCTGGCCCAAATGCTCTTTCTGATGTTCTAATAAGGTATGGAATCCTCCTCATTTCTTGATTTTTATGCTTGGAGGTATAATTTGTTTTCTGAAGTTGCGTTGTCAGTGGTTAATTTTTCTATCCTGTTTGTTGTCATTGTAGCACTCCCATTTTTACTGGTGGGGATGGAGAAGGTGGAAGTGGTTTTGCAGCAGCAGCGGCAGCAGCAGCTGCTGGTGGTGTCTCTGGTTTTGATTTTGGGGTTGATCCAAACTTGGACCCTGAACTGGCCCTTGCTCTTAGGGTATCTATGGAAGAAGAGAGGGCCAGGCAAGAAGCAGCTGCTAAAAAAGCTGCAGAGGAAGCTTCCAAGCAGGAAAAGGGAAGCTCAGAAGATACACCTATGACAGAAGGTGCAAGCGCTTCAGCTTCTGAAGCTGACAAAAAGGATGATCTAATGGTTCGGTCTTGATATTAGTCTTTCATATTTTTTTAAATTATTATTATTATTATTATAAGACTGCTTTCTAAATTGGGTTGGACATACTATTAAAAAGTGCAAACACTCCGATGATGATGATGCAATTGCCTAGGTATATTTATTCTGTTCTGGAGTAGATATTTCCGATGATTGGAATTCCCGAACTCATGCTTCTAGTATGAGTCACTTAAGTATTAACCATTCATAATTTGAAACGATCGATGTACCTATTCTTTGAAATTTATTCAGCAAAGTGCAGTGTGTACTGTTCTCTTTGCTGGTCCTGTTGATTTGAGTCATTTCAGAGGGCACACTTGTAATCCAAATTTTGTAGACGTGGTTGTATAATAATCTGAATTGTGTTGCTGAACAAATATGTCATCATGCAGGACGATGATAATGCGTTACTGCAACAAGCACTTGCAATGTCAATGGATGATGCTACTCCTGCCCATGGTCTGGAAGACACTGACATGTCAGATGCAGCTTCTGTTGATCCTGACCTGAAACTAGGTAACATCTCTCTATTCAGTTTACTGCATATTTGCCCGCAGAGGTAGTTGGGTTTTTGTTTTATGTATAATTGCTAACTGATCAGTTCTTTCATAACATGTGACGATGATCAAATTAGCTGGTGTGATTATTATTGTGTTTTGACTGCTTGACTGATTTGTTGATTAAACCCAGAGTAGAGTCACTTGAAAGATCCCACAGATTTTCTTTGAGTCTTTGGTCAAGGGTTTTAATAATTTCTTTATGGGCTCTGATAAAACTTGTTAAGGTTATTGGATAGGCGCTCAAGAATTATTACCACTGAAATAAATTCTAAGCATTATAAAAATCAATGGCATACTCTGAGGATAGACGCTCAAGAATTATTACCACTGAAATAGCATT
Source organism: Chamaenerion angustifolium (assembly GCA_946814005.1). Classification (NCBI taxonomy): domain Eukaryota; kingdom Viridiplantae; phylum Streptophyta; class Magnoliopsida; order Myrtales; family Onagraceae; genus Chamaenerion; species Chamaenerion angustifolium. The sequence goes on from OX328281.1 coordinate 3,690,670, forward strand.
ATAAAATCCAATGCCATACTCTGAGGTAGACGCTCAAGAATTATTACCACTGAAATAAATTCTAAGCATTATAAAACCCAATGTCATACTCTGATTATGTTCCCTGAGATGAAGAGAAGTGGCTTGTTTTTTATATTCTTTGTGCTTATCTATTATATCAACATCACTTTGAAGAGCATATTTGTCTCTCTGCTTATCTAAATATCTAATGCTATTTGTTTTTTTGTCAGCTCTCGAGTTATCCAAGCAGGAAGAAGCAAAGGACTCGGAGAACCAGACAGATATGGGCAAACTGTTGGCAGATCAGTCATTTGTATCTTCCATTCTTGCATCCGTATGTCAGCTAAGCTAACACTTAGAATCTGTATAGTTTTTGAGTTTCATATCATAAGCTTGACTGGTATACTTTTCCTGTCTGTGTTGATTACCGCATCTTGTTCAACTTTTTGCAGCTTCCAGGTGTTGACCCAAATGATCCTTCTGTTAAGGATTTACTTGCTTCCATGCAAAATCAAGCTGAGGTGCATTTCTCATTTCTTGACTGTTCCAGTAAAATAATTAGTTATCATGCATGATATATAAACCTCTCCAACACAATACTCTTTTTCATTTCTTAATTGAATAAAATCCAATCAACTTAGCAGACTTACATACAAGATTCATACTGCTTTGCCTGTTCGCCTAATACATGCAAATATTTTTGTTTAACTTGCTCTTTCTGTTAGGTTGAGTTTTCATTTCCATATTTGACTCTTGAAATACAGTAGATATTTATCTTTGCGTAAGGATTAGATACACAGACCTCATTCCATCCAAAAAAAAATGAAGTGTTTGATGATTAAGTTTCAGAGTGGTCAATTTTTTTACTTCGCAACCCAGCAGCTATTTCATTGGATCCTTACCATACAAGTTCCATATATTGTAGCATGTCTGTTCATTAGAACAGAATAGTTGTAACAGTTTTGCACTGTGGTATCGACTCACACAATGCTTAAATAGAATAAAAATGTTGTGATTTCTCAATGTCCGAAAGATATGAAAACGGTAAAATGTTCATGTATTATAGTGATCTTGATATATTTTTTTCTTGTAATTTAGGAGAAGAAGGATGAAAACGAGGGGGGTCCAAGCAAAGAAGAAAAGCAATAAGCTAATGGAGATTTTATTTTTCAGGTCATTTTTCTTAGCCAGGTCTCTACAAACTGCTTTATGTTGATTGCTATTAATTTAATGTTCGTCTCGCAGTTCAGTGCTAGAACTGTGCTGTCTGGAATGGTTGGGAGATTCAGAAAAGATGTTTTCGGGAACATTTCGTAGTATGTATGCTTGAAACTTATTTGACATTCCCGTATGAAAGATTTGCTGTTGTGTCTTGGTGTCTTGGAAGGAACTTTACACAATTTCTATAAGGGAAACGTCTAAAAAATGTCCATTATGTTTGACGAAAATGGTTTTTCAACCCTCAAGATTGTTTTAGGTACAACATGTTTGAAAGCGATTGTTTTTGGTACATCTGTCTAACCGCCGTTCAATTTAGACGTTAAAATATCACGTGCAAGGTCACGTGACCAAACTGAAAAAAATTATTATTTGTAATTTCTTTTCTGCCATTACCTCTTCCTTTGCTTACCTCTTTCTTTGTACACCTTCCTCAATTCAAGGGAAAAGTATGGAATTGCACCCGGATGTTTGCCAGAATTGGTAACTGCACCCATGATGTTTGTTCTTACACCCATATGTTTGCATTTGTTTGTAATTGAGCCTTTCCGTCCATTTCTCACAGTAACCGTTATATCTGACCTGGTATACCGAAAATACCCCCAGCCTTATTATTGAATTGGCACAGCCAGTTCTCCTTTCATACTAGCCAACTCTTCCCATTTCACTTCTCACACACCGCGTCTTTGAAGCTCCCACGTCCGAATCTGTATGTCAATACATCATGGGTGGTAAGTATGATGAATGCTCTTCTCGTTCTTCTTCCTCTTGGGCATCGAAGCCGAACATGACATCCATGGAACCTATGTGCGCTACTGCCAACTCCAATGCCGTGCGACAACAGCGTGGACGAATAAAAATTTCGGTCGGGTGTTCTTTGCATGTCCAAGATACCAGGTAATGAAGCCAATTTCTTGTGTTAATTGCGGTTATATGACCGATTGGTCTACGGTGAACCAATTTGGGATTTTCTGAAACCCTAATTTCTTGTTACTACTATGAAGTCATCAAGTTCTTTGAAGAGGAGTTGCGATTTCTTTGCTTGGGCAGATCCACCTATGTGTGTGTATGGAAGGAGAGCCATGACCAAGTTTATGTCAAAGGAATCCGAACTCAACAACCAAATTTCTGTGTTACGTAGCAGAAATCAGCAACATCTGTGTGTTATAGTGTTCTTAGTTTTCGTTGTTGCTGGACTTCTGTTGAAGATGTAGCTGTGTTTAACACTTTTGTTTTATAGTGTGTACGTTATGTACGTTGTCATTCAGTTGTACTTGATGAATGTTTAATGAAGACATTGTGGACCCATAAGTTGTGTACGTTGTTATTCAGTTGTACCTTATGTTTGTTGTAGTGTTTGGTTTTCCACCCTTATGTTTGACAAAAGTTTGGTAAACGCACCCATATGTATTGACATACAGCATACAAACCAACCTGTTATCCAACAGAACACAAACCAACAGAACGCCAACAAACCTATTTTAACCTAATATCCAACAGAACACAGACCAACAGAACACACAATCCAACAGAACACAAACAACCCTGTTTTAACACAAACGAAGGTTCCACATACCTAATATCCAACACAAAATGTAGTCACCCAACCTAACAAACCAAAATGTCACTGCAACATCAGCGCACCGAACGTACTACAAAATATCAGTGCACCTAACAAACATACTATCACTGAGTAGATCGTCGCCCAAACCGGGTATAACCAAGGAGCGCCATCCCTTAGCTGTGGCCATCCCGCAAGCTGTAGTTGGGCCACCCACATTAGCATTCGAGGCTATAAGTAGAAGCTTCATGTCAAAGCGAAAGAGCTTCCCCAACCCAATGAGCACTGCAAGATGGACCGAAATTTGGACGAAAGCAAACATAAATATACTGGGCGCGGTCCTGATGGCGTTCCACACATCTCCACTGGCTCCAATAACAGTAAAAAACACCTATTTGGAGGGAAGTATTAATTATCCAACTAGAACGGAAAAAAAAACTTTTCCTACAAACCGGGAGAAAAATGAAAAGTACCTGCATAAGGATTAAAGCCATTGCCTCTCCAGAAGATGCAAGCTGACCAAACTGAGTAGGAAACAAGGTTGCCAAAACAACAACTATTGCAGTTATAGCAGGCAAGCTGCCTCCTTGAATACCAAAATATTTTGTGGCAAAAGCTCCAGCTTTGCATATGGCAAGAGACACGGCAATAGCAGTAGCACTCAGCAGTACTGGAGACTTGTTACCAGCATCAGATTCCGAATTGACAGTACCATCTATAAGTAACAATCAGGAATAAGTAATAATCATTAATCAGTGATTTGGCATATGGAGGCTGATTATACTATCTGTTGAAAATTTGACGAACCATTGCTCGATGCTGAATCTTCAGCAGGTATTTTAGCAGCTAGTGCAAACAAAATTGTAAAATATAAAGCGCAGATAATATTATCTACTGCTAATCCAGAGGCTAAAACAGATGGTGAGATTTGAAGAGCGTCTGCAATGGCAACATAGTTGACAGCTGCAAGGGACAAAGTCGATAATTAGCTCATTAGTAAGAAAAAGTTCAATACTTTAATTTATAGTACATGTAAATATGCTGAGAATCAATTTTTTTTTCTTGAATTTCTCAGTGACAACTAAGATTGAGCCCTGCAAGGAAGAAAGATTGACAATTCTTTACGCTTAGATGCTTCTGTATTATTATAGAGATTCTATAGCCATTATAGTTTACCTCCACCAATATAACTACCCATGAGTGCAGCTGCAATCCGCCAGCTATCTTTCCCTAGTGATTTCATCGGCACTAACAAATAGGCCACGACAGTACCAACAGTTGTTGCCACTGTAAAATGATGACAGATACTAAAATAAGTTTGAAGAATCATTATCAACTAAACAGTATCAGACTGAACACTAAGTTCTTGGTTTGGTGAAGAAGAAACTACCTGATCCGATCAGGAAAGCCAATAGAAGTGCTCCTGTAGATTGTATGATGCGGCGCAAATCCGCCCTGAACAGTAGCAATGGAACTGCCAACGGAAGAAGAAAATTTAGCACAACTGAGTATGCTGGTGCCGTGGTTGAAAGTATTCCCAGGTTGCTGGCAGCTAGACCGATTAAGGTGCTAACTAGAGCTCCACTCAAGGTACTCCCAATCTTCGTCTGAGTGTGTTCGATCCCATGAGCTTGAGAATGAGCAAATCGCAAGACTGAAGGCGGGGAATTAATTCCGTGAGCTTAACGTTTTGGCCAGAGCAATAATTCTCCAGTCTCCTGAGCTTAGGACCCGCTGGCGATCTCCCGCTGGTGACGGAAGTTAAGAACTGAGACGCCATGGACGCTTTTGCTGGTCGGGCGGACGACGACAGCACTTCAGGCGGGCAGACGACGGCAGCAGCACTTCAGGCGCAACGGGAGAAGACAGCAGTAGAGTTCAGGCGGGTGGACTTCAGACAGCAGTAACAATTAGGTTTTTGCTTCAGACTTCAGGTGTTGTTCAGAGGTTGAAGACAGTATTAGAGGAGTTGAAATCGAACAAAGGTGATGGTTTGCCTTAGGGGTAATTCGGTCATTTAACATGGCATCAGTTCGAATTTAACGACAACACGTGCCCTTCACGTGAGACTTAACGGGATTTTTTAACGTTGGGTGCAATGACCAACAAAATGAAACATACGGGTGTAAATAATTGCGGCAAAAAACATATAGGTCCAACGACAAAAAATTGCAAACATCCGGGTGCAATTCCATACTTTTCCCTCAATTCAAAGCATAAGCATTTAGTGGTGGCGGTAGAGCCGTAAAGCAGAGCTGGTGCATTGCTAGAGACAGAGTGGATGATGGATTTTGAGCTTATGTTCCGATGAAGGATTTTGTGCTCCATGTACTTGTAGAGCAAGCTCCTATAGTGGTCATCTCAGCTATGAATTCAGTTTCAGAATGTTGGGAGTCTTGTGCCCTCGTTCGCCGAGGCCAAGGGCGGAGATCCAGGTGTTAAGAGCAAAATCTCAGCTGCTGCCAAAGTTAGTTGGAAGCAGTAGCATCCAGATTATCGAAGACCCTATAACCAGACCATGTCCGACGACCCTATAACCAGACCAAGCAGACCGATTTCTGCACCGCAACCCAGTGTTCTCTTTTTCGGTCGCTCGATTAAGGAGATTGAGGCGAAGGAAAAGGGACTGAAATGTAAAGAGAAGAAAATGGCGAGGAAGAACAAGAAGGTGTTTGAGTTTGCTGTCGGGGTCAAGAGGTATAAGAAGACAGTGAACAAGGCATTTAAGTCTAGTTCTTAGAGAGAAGCAATTCGAAGATAGGATTAGAGAATTTGAACTGAGAAATCTGGAATTTGATTCAGATAGAGAAGTTGAAGGATTTGGAAATTACAGAGAAGTTGAAGGAGATCGAATCTAGAAATAAGTATGTTGAAGATAAATCGAAACAACTTGAAGGGATTAAGCAAAGATATGAATCAGATAAGAAGAAAATGGATGAACACATCAATGGTGGAAATACCAAGCTTGAACTGGAAAAGCAAAAACTTGAAAGTCAGAAACTCGATATGAACAAGAGAAATTTTGAAGTGGATAAAAAGAATTTGTATCAGAAATTCGAGTTGAAAAGCAAGAAACTTGATGACATCAGGAAAGAGATAGAATTGAGTAAAAGGGGATTTGAAATACAGCTTGAGCAGGGAAAAGAAGACCCTGCAAATTTTTCTCAACGAGCGTTGGAAAGATCAAGAAAAGATTGGGTTTGCAGTATGAGTCCTTAGATCATCTCCTAACCCTGCTAAGCTTGTACTAGATGCAGTCGAAAGCTTCTTTCCTCCACATTTGCAGCACTTGGAGCCCATTGAAACTAGGAGGGGCGATGGTTATGGCGGTCAAGCTGATGATAACAGTGGTGATCAAAATGAGGATCATGAAGACAAAGGACTTGAAACGTCCGGGCACTTAGTTTCTTTTGAAGGTCCAGTGCAGAGAAAATAGAAGAAACAAGTTGTACCAAAAATCATTTTTGTCTAACATAATGGACTTTTTTCAGACTTTTTCCTTTCTATAACCATGGAAAAAGGGGGTTATTTGCTGTTTATGTACTAGGATTTCTTCATGATCATGCCAATTGCCCAAGAGGGTGAGAAAGGTGGGTGGAGGGTAAATTTTTAATTTTTTTTTCCATAGTTTAATTACTTAATGAAGAAAATTGAAATTGAGCTTTGAATGACTATGATGAATTGAAATGAGATACTCAATAAACGCTCCTCTCCTCAAGCTAAAAGTAAGTCAGTCATTTTCTGATACGATTTCTTTAAAGCGTATATGAGTTTAACTTTAACACATTTTGTGTTTAAACAACTTTTTTTTAATATTTAGACATGATTAATAATTGTGTCGTGTATATTTATGATACGGTTACGTATTTAAATATAATAACAAAATCTTTGAAATATCCATGAACTTTTTAATATTGAGTTTTAAAGACCTTATTTGTATGTCTGGATATTTGTGTTTTACAAAATGTGAAATTAGTAAATTTCATATCTAATCGTGTCTAATCATGTTGTATGATTTGACACATTTTTAGATTTTTTTTTTCAAGTTAATCGTATCACTTGTCATGTCTGATATGCTAGTTAATCGTATCGTGCTTAAAACCTATTTGTTTAGATATGATGCATGTTTACACGTGACACATCATCACAAGTGCCATATCTGAGGAATCAGGCTTACAGGAAACAGTTTTGAGGATTTGATGCTGTGACGTCCTAATCCTAGTGATAGAAATACTTTGTTGAACACATGTTTTTCTTTCTGCTCATCCGAGTATTGATTACTTGTAGCTCAAGTAACCTACAACTGTGAAATTGGATAAGAATCATCATCATCCTCAGCAGCACTACCAAAACTTGAACACGAATGAAAAGAATTCTGTTTTTCAATGATTTCTGGGTGTGCTGCTGCTGCTTCAGCATCTCGGTCCAAAACACAAATGTCTTCTTCAATGTCGGAAGTGAGGTCGTCGAGTCTTTCTTCCGTATCTACATCGTCTGTGATCAACGAATCTAATGAAGTAACCGACATTGTGCTGACGAGTGAAGTAGAACCACCATGCCTGGCCTTGGCTCTCTGATGCCATCCATGCAGAGATGATCTCACACTTTCAGTAATCACGGTTTTCTTGTACCTCGAACCCATCTGCATCAAATGGACATTAGAAACACAAAAACATGCTTCATATATATATGTCTATGGAAGACACAAACCTGTGTTACAATGACATAGAGAGGGAAAGTAACAAAGCTGCACCAAAACTGGGAGATGACCCTGCCACAAATCCAAAAAAAACACAATGCCGGTAATGGTGGTGTTATCAAATTTATTTCGAGACTTCCAACATTGTCATTGTTCAGAACGCAATACCCGAATGTTAATCGGATCATAAGAAATTTATGATTGTCCATGAAACAAGAGGTCTCATTGATTTCCCACTACAATGCAAGAAAAGGTTTTCGAGTCAGAAGGCGTTTTGACAGCGAAGAACATCTAACATGACAGAAAACATCTTCTTTCTTACCATGGACCAGATAAATGTTGCCATCTCAAATGCATTCTGCAGATAAAGAAACCAAAAAAAGAGAGTTTACTTCTAATGGATTAGCTGCTTGCTCTACAAGTTATCGTCGATATATTGACTTGCTCACCTGAAATGACACAAACTGTATCAACCATAGGAGAAGCCTTGGTTTCCTGAACCAGAAGAGATCGTCCCTTAGATTGAACTTCTGATGTTCTGCTGGACACGAGTCCATTATTTCAACAGCTAATTTCACAATGATTAGATGCAGCTTGGTTCCCACCAGCAGAATCAACTATGGAGAATAAGAAAAAAAATACATTTTTCTTCATTAAATCGATTGAAAAAAGGTCTGTAATTTTGGCAAATCGAGTTGGGACTTACAATAGATGGAAGAAAAGAAATCCAAAAGTAAATGTTGCTTCCTGATCAACAGTGAACAAACCCAACTTAGATCGTTTCTCAGCTTGTTCAACTACCCACCACATCAACAAAATACAAAAATTACCATGGAAATCAAGAAAGATGCAGAATATGGCATATGCCCAGAGAGGCACGCTGCATAATGGAATTGTTGTTAGAGGCACAATGATTACTTGGAGGAGAATTATTTCCATATGATAGATGTTGTTATAGGCACCTGATTCCAACAATATCTGGGAATTCTTCCTCCATACTTCGCAGCATATAACTATGGAAATCGTAAGATAAGGGGAGTTCATGAGTCTGCACGTGTAAACAAAACAGAAAAATGCAAAACACATTTAATGGCTGTGATCACATTTGTCAAAGGTTTTAGAGATGTAAAAAAAATTCACTTACAGTAATGAAACCCAAGCGCAAGGCCATGTAGTCTGGTCGGTTTATAGAACTCCAGAACTGACGGCTGAAACAAACCTTTAAACAATAATACAAATCAAGATCAGAAACCCTTGTGAAAAAATGACATTTCTGAATTACTAAAGGTTTAGTTTTGTAAGCAAAATGCTGCAGCGATGAGTTGCTATAAAAGGCAACTCAATGTAGAAATCACATTTCCGAAATACAATATAAATATATAACCAAGAACAGTTAGATTCTGAGTAGTTAATAAGGATACCAGCCAAACTAGAACTCCATGCTGACTCCATGGATGTGATGTATGGTGAAAAACAAAGGTAGAGAATCGCATTATTCTGATGTGACCCGAATTTGGAGCTTCGGCTGGATTATAACCTGACAAGGACATCATCTCTAGCTTGTTTTTATATCATAGAAAAGCATTATTAGTATTTAGTAAGTGAAAATGTACCTTGTGATCCATTGATAGCCATTGTCTTTGCTTGGTTTTCCCATTTCGTCCAACTATATATCTGAACGAACCCGACAATAAGGTAATGTGTTCATCAATAGAAGTCTAATCAAGATTTGGTCGTGCATATTCTAAAGATTAATCAACCTTGATCATGGCTAGTGCAATTGTGGCAAAGCTATAGGAAACATGGGTAGTAGCCAGAACAAACAGGAACCGATGAAGCTGCTCGAGACTTTCATAGGAAACAAAAGATTCATGACCCTGCAAAAAAATACTCAAGTTGAATCACAAGGTCCCTAATTAAAACCCGCAACTAATCAACCTAGAGAATAAAGAATTTACTACTGGACAGAAGTTATGCGTCCCCATCAAGACTCGATCATTGGAGATTGAGTTATTATTAAGGTGAGATGAAGTTAGAGCATGGAGGAGCTCCATTGATGATTCAAAGTCAGATTCCCGAGCACATGGATAGAAGCGTCTGCTCATGGATGGCGACTTAACACAGATTTTGGCCACAAATTCGATCCAATGACCCATCAGCAGAGACAGAAGCCCGAAGAGCATTAGCTCTGTTTGCACAAACAAAATCATTAATTTAACGCAAAAATAAAAACTTGATTCTTTTTTAAGTCTAGGACATTATTGAGTTACCTTGTTGGATCTTCTCTAGAGCAGCAAGAAGAGACTTCCTCTTAGTTCTATCCAGCCACTGCCATTCAGAGAAGCAAATAAAAATCCAATCTTTGAGAGAGAGAGAGAGAGAAACACAGAGAGAGGCAGGGACCTTGGCAGTCCATTTGAGAGAGGCATGGAAGAGGAAGCCGAGAAAGACCATAACAGTGGTGACGGTGGCCACCGCATAGGATGGTGTTTGAGTCAGTGACCTTCCTTCCTCTGCGGCCTCCATCAGAAGACAACCCTATTCAAAATCGGAACTTACTTTTGGTGGATTCTTGAGAACCATGGGGATATGAATTCAAGAAAGAGATCAAGAAATGGAGGGGTTGGTTTTTAAAGCAGAGATTGAGTTGTGTCTGCAGTTACTCCGACTTGGAAATTAATGCTGATGCTGATGCTGCTGGATTAGGTGTTACGTACGAACATGAATTCCATGTTCTCTCCAGTCTCCGACCTTCTTCCAACTGTACTCTTTGAAGGCTACTCTTAAATTCTCACCTCCTCTTCTAATTCCTTCAGTTTTCTCGAGAAAATCTCTAATATTCGTGTTCTTACGCAGATCTCTTAGGACATATACATACATATACATATATATATATATTTACAAACAAGATTCTAACTTCTGAAGAAGAGAGGACAACCAGTAACGTCTGAAAGAGATTGGTCGACGTGCTTTGCGCATTTTATTAGTTTAGTTAAGCGGGCAAAGAAAATAAAGAAGACCAAATCTTGGATTTTCGGAGCGACGGGAGGATTTATTTAGTTTTTTCATTGTCTATTTGTTATATATTATCATAGTAGTGCTCCTTGCTTTTACGTTAGTTATTAAAAAATAAAATTAAAAAAGAAACTACTTAATAAACTATTTTTTTACAACAACAAACTAATTTTAATAAATTTAGCAATTAACAAATATACTTATTTTTTTTTTATTTAAACGAAGTTATTTGTCTAATTGTAAATATAATAACAGTATTATAATATTAATCTTTGAATTTTCTACGACGACAGCCGGCTCGTGACAAGACCACATTGACCACATCTCTTTGACTCTTTTTAAGCTGGAGGAAGAAGTTTGAACTAATTCAAGTATGTATTGGCCAAAAAAAAAAAACTAATTCAAGTATTCAACGACCAAACCAAATAATTGAAGTTTGTGTCTTTTAGTGATTTTTAAAAACAAGTGAACATGCTAAGTTTTTTTTAAAAAATTAAGTATATAAAAAAAAACGAAATCTTGATATACACGAACCCAAATGCAATACACGCCACCAAGTTTTTTTTCCTGTTCGACGACGACTTAATATTTAATTAAAAATAAAATTATACATATATTAAAAAAAATTATAATAAGTAGATATTTCAATTTTGATTCAAATGATGCAAAAAAATATTAAATTTGGACTTACAGATTGACTATACGCTCTGCTGTAAGTTGAGATATGAAAATTTGACTTCAAAAAATATAACTCAGACCCTATAAATCCAAACTCAACACAGTTAACGATATTTATGGCGTAATTTAATTATCTGCCTACTCTAATGTTTTTGAATTTTTTTATTAGATATATATTTAATTTTTTAATCTAATATCGTTTGACCTATAATTTTAGCGGAATGATTAATGCATTATGTGATAAATTTAATTATATACTTACAAAAAAAAAATTAAAAAAATTACAATGCGTAGATAATTATGAATTAAATGACGACAACTAAGCGTTAATATTTTACTTTTAGATTAATCGTATAATACGATACGTAAAAAACTATACATACGTGTGTATATATATACATTAATTTGCCAATACGTGCTACCCTAGGGTGCGTGTATACCTAGATTTCGATATTTTTTATATAGACTTACTTTTCTAAAAAAAAAATTAACATACTCACTTATTTATAAAAATCACTAAATTTTGATAAAATATGCACTTTATTAATTAAATTTTGAATAAATTTATTAATCTATACATAACGTGTACAATGTACATACGTATTATTATTTATCAATAAATTAAAGGAAATTAGTAAGTTGTAACTTACGAAATTTGTTGTAACTGTGATGACTCCCAGGGGAAGAGTGATGAAAATGGCAAGAGAGCAAGCTAATTTGCACATGGTAGTTGAAGCTGTTTTGGGAAATACTCACAGAAAAACATACCTGATTGTAGTAATACTCAAAACAATGATACAGCTGAACCACCAGTCCACCACGTAGGAATTTGGGGGTATCTCCTCATAAGCTTCGAGTGCACGTCCACGTCGCCCGTCGGTTTCAATAAAACATCGATGACTCAGTCAGATCCCATAACCTGGCACTGACACGAACGAATGGCTCAAGGCAGTCTAGGGAGCTCGGTCAGGAAGGACGACAGAACGAAATGGAACATGGCAGAGCTGCCTCCTGGCGATCTGGACCATATGGAAAGCTCGATGCAAGGCGGAGTTCGAAGGGGAACAACCAGACGCGGGGGCTGCTGTGGAAGAGATCCGACGGGCCAAAGCCGAACAGCCCAGAAACTCACAAGGAAGCCACGGCGTGAGGATCAGACAGCATGCCAAATGGGAGAAACCGGACAATGGTGTTACCAAGATAAACTGCGATGTATCGTGGTGCCCCCAAACGAACATGGCGGGTATCAGCATTGTGGCTCGAGATTGGACCGGTACAGTAACTGGCGGCGCAAACAGGAAACTACGGTGCGATAATATAGTGATGATGGAGGCCTTGGCGTTACACGAGGGAATACGGCTTGCCCGGGAAAAGGGTTGGAACAACATCATTATGGAGTCGGACGCACAGGTAGTGATAAACCAGATCAGAGGGGGAAACCTCGAATGGAGAACTGAGACGATAATCTCCAACATACGTGCATTAGAGATCGAGATTGATCAAGTGCAATGGCGAGCTATCCCGAGGTTGGCGAATGAATGCGCAAACTGGATCGCGAAGCAAGCTAGGATGGGAGTGTGTCTAAACGATTGGGTCTCACGACCCCCACTCCCACTTACATGTTTACTTGTTAAGGATTGTAATGATGAACTTACGTGACTTTATGTCACACCGTTTTATTTTATCAAATGAAACGAGTAATTTGGCCAAAAAAAAAAAGTCAGATCCCATAATTCTCTATAAAAAAAATTAAATTTATGATATTTAATTACTTTTATTATATAATATAATAAAGCTACATATAAGAAAAAGAACCGTGTTTTTACGAAGTTTTTCAAAAAGTAGACACTGTGCTAAAAATTTTAAAAAGTAAATATACTGAAAAAATATTTAGCAAAATGTATATAAGCGTTATTGGGAGTAGCGTTTTTTACAACGTGCGCTACTTTGAGTAGCTTTTTTCAACAAACGCTATTAGGGGTAGCGTTTTTCATAAAACGCTACTTTGGGTGGCGTTTTTCATAAAACGCTACTTTGGGTGGCGTTTTTATGAAAAACGCTACCCCTAGTGACGTTTTTTTGACAACTCGATATTTAATTAAAAAAAAATTATTTATTTATTAAAAAAATCTAAAAATTTATAGTAAGTAGATATTTTAATTGCGATTCAAATGATGCAAAAAATATTAAATTTGAACTTACGGATTGACTGTAGGCTCTGCCCTAAGTTGAGATATGAAAATTTGACTTAAAAAAATATAACTCAGACCTTGTAAGTCCAAACTGACCACAGTGAACGTCATTTATGTCGTAATTCAATTATCTACCTAGGGTAATATTTTTTTATTAGAAATACAGTGATTTTGTAATCTAACATTGCTTGTCTTATAATTTGACCGAAATAATTAAATGCATTATGTGAGAAATTTAATTATGTACTTACTCAAAAAGAATAAAAAAAATCACAGTGCATAGCTAATTTAATTACAAATTAAATGACGCTAACTAGACATTATTTTTTTTCGTGACTGACCGTATAATACGATATAATACAAAGTAAATTACATATCATATTATACGACCAGTCTAAAAGTAAAAATTTAACGCCTAGTTAGCGTCATTTAATTCGTAATTAAATTAGCTACGCACTGTATTTTTTTTGAGTAAGTACATAATTAAATTTCTCATCTAATGCATTTAATTATTTCAGTCAAATTATAAGACAAGCGATGTTAGGTTACAAAATCACTGTATTTCTAATAAAAAATATTACCCTAGGTAGATAATTGAACTACGACATAAATGACGTTCATCGTGGTCAGTTTGGACTTACAGGGTCTGAGTTATATTTTTTTAAGTCAAATTGTCATATCTCAACTTACGGCAGAGCCTACAGTCAATTCATAAGTCCAAATTTAATATTGTTTGCATAATTTGAATCGCAATTAAAATATCTACTTACTATAAATTTTTAAATTGTTTTTAATAAATACATAATTTTATTTTTAATTAAACATCGAGTCGTCAAAAAACGTCAAAAAGCAAAAAAAAAAAAAACTGCCACTAGGGGTAGCGTTTTTATGAAAAACGCTACCCCTAGCTGCGTTTGTTGAAAAACACTACTCAAAGTAGCGCACGTTGTAAAAACGCTACCCCCGGTAGCGCTTATATACATTTTGCTAAATATTTTTTCAGTATACTTACTTTTTCAAAAAAAATTGGCATAGTGTCTACTTTTTGAAAAAACTCTGTTTTTACCCGACAATCGTGTCAGTTAAAGACGTACGCGGTTATTAATTTTATTTATATGGAAGGCAAGTATTTTTTTTTGTCCCAAATAGATATTACTTAGCAAAACATGAAAGCGTCCTCACAATCGCTATTAAAATCACTAGGAATAAAATTTCTGAGAGGGAGTGGGGGTTGTGCCACTCATTCATCAAGACACACTCTCATTCTAGACTGTATCGCAACCCAATTTGAACATTCGTTAGCTGTGCGTGAAATTGCTTTCCACTTGACTTGTTGGAATTCCTCCACATGTCTCCTAATGTTGTCACATATCGTACTAATGCGCCAATGGTGAGTAATTCTGTGTATTTGACTTACAACTATCAACGAGTCTGACTCAATTATTACCTGGGTCCATCCTTTCTCCTTGGCAAGCTTCACCCCCAGTCTGACCGCCTCCGCCTCAAGCTATTCGACCCCTTGTCCAGTTACCCTTCGGTTAGCTCATCCGATGAGTAAGCCGTCCAAATTTCTTGTGACAACTCTGAGTCGGCCCCTCTTCGTTCGCTGACACCATGCCGCGTTGCAATTGATTTTTATTTGTCCTGGCTCCGGTTTTTACCACCCGATACTTGCTTGTGTTCTTGCTGTTTCCACGGATGTCTTCGGTAGCCGCATGTACTCTTCAACTAGCTTCTTGGCCTCGTCGGCAGCAGCCCTAGGGTTCGGCATCATCTGTTCAAATACAACATTACATCTCTTCTTCCATACTATCCAACACATCCACATACATAGTTGTCATCTCTCTTCCTTGACTGCGTGATTTATAGTTGGTTCATTCCTTCGGTTCATGATTAGGCTTGGCCAAATAAACCGGTTCGGGCGAACTGGTCTGGTCTGGAACTGGTTTGGTTCGAACCGGTTCGGCCGAACTAGTTCCAAAACCAGACTAGTGTTTTTTGCCTTCAAATAGAACAGTTCAAAATAGTACCAAAAATCCAGTTCGAATCGGTTCGACTCGACTCGTTTTTTGATACTGGTTTATACTTAAATTTAAATCAAACCACTTAAACCTATATAATTTTAGAACCGGTTTGAAGCAAAATCAACTAAACCTAGAGATGTCTTCAATAAATCAAATCTAGAGATATATTGGACTCTCGTATGTTGATGCTGGACAGGATTTTAGTCGGTTGTGGAACAGATTTTCAATCGGTTCAGTGTGTTTTTCAGTCGGTTCAGTGTATTTTTCAGTCGGTTCAGTGTTTTTTCAGCCGGTTCAGTATTTTTCAGTTGGTTCAGTATTTTTTTAGACGGTTCAGTGTGTTGGACAGAATTTTCAGCCGGTTTAGGTTCGGTTTGAATCAGATTATTTCCGAACCAAAATTATTATTAAAAAAAACAGACCAGAACAGTTCGAACCGGTTCTGAATCGGTTCTAACCAGACCAGTTTTTTAGAAACAAAAAAATGTACTGGTTTTTTTCAAACCAGACCAGTTCAGTTCAGAACCGGTTCGACCCCGAACCGGTTCATGAACAAGCCTATTCATGATCCAGTCCCCTATCGAGCGACTTTCCTGATGACCTTCGGTTAGTCCAAGAGATCCGAGCCATACCACGTCTGTCCACATGCATTTATAGATCATATGTTTGATATCTTCATCCATACCACACATTGGACAACATGGGCTTACATTCATCTGTCTTCGTATTAGGTTCATCCTCACGGCAAGGGAGTTTGTCAGCATTTTCCACATGAACGTCTTAATCTTCGGGGTTGTGTTTGTTGTCCATGTGTGGCGCCAGATTGTTGTGGTTTGATCCCCCTGCCTGGTTAGGTCAGTCGGGGTCCCCTCCTGCGCCTCCCAAAATTGATTGTAGATCGACTTTGTTGTTGCACTACCATCCCCCGTATAGGGCCATATTAACTCGTCGAGTTTGTCTTCGACTGGGACTGATATTTGCATTATACTTGCTGCATATGTTGGGGCTGCAACTAGTCGTATCTTTTGCTCGTTCCAGGTCATGTCGGGGTTCAATAGATCAGACACCTTCATCGGTTGTGGTTTCTGCTCGTCGGTTATTTTCTCCATCCTCCATCCGCTCTTTGTATAAATCCATGGATCAGTTTGTGCATTGATGTTCTGTCCATCCCCGACTATCCACAACCCTTCTCTGATTAGTGTATCTCGACCATGTAGTATACTAGCCCATCCCTACGATGCCTGTGCCCTCTTTCTTGTCGTATTGAAATCTCCACGCGAGGTGGTATAACCCTTTCAAGACTCTCACCCATAAGGAGTATGACTCCTTGTTGACTCATGCAGCTATTTTTGTTAGGAGGGCTATGTTGAACGTCTCGAGTTGTCTGAACCCCAGGCCTCCTGTTTCGTTTGTTTGTGCTAGGATTTCCCATCGTCTCCAATGTATATTCTTTCCTTATGATGTTTGCCCCCACCAGAAGTTTGCTATCAGTGCATTGATTTCTGAGTACCATGACTTGGGTATCTTAAATTTACTCATAACATAGAAAGGTATTGCTGTTATGACCGACTTAATAAGCACATCCTTCCCTGCTTGGTTTAGTGTTTTCACTCTCCATCCATTGAGTTTATCTTTGATTATGTCCTTTAGGTATCCTAGGGCTTCGCATTTGGACCGCCCCCAGAAGGTTAATTTCTCCAAATCTAGCATCTACTTCAACTCGGTGGTCGATGACAACTTCAAGCGCGAGATCACAGAGATATTTGGGGTCCAACGAGTATCGAACCCGAGTTTCTACTTGGGACTCTCAACTATCAGGGGGCGGTTGAGAAAGGAGACTTTGAGTTATTTGAAGGAAATGATCTGAGATAAGATACAAAGTTGGAGAAACTGTCTCCTAAACAATGCAGGCAAAGAGGTACTCATTAAAGCAAGGGTTAATTACTTAATTAGTTACACATGTTTCACCATTGTTCAGAATAGTTACACATGTTTCAAAATGTGATTAATTGGTTTTGCTATGTGACTAATTGATTTTTTTTACTGTTCACCGTCAGAAATCACCATTAATTCAGGCATGTGCATAGCACATGACCCTAAACCCATATGAAGTTACGAAAATACCCTTAAATCCTTGCTTATAATTGAATCAGTTGGACATATGGAGTCCCACACTCCCGCCTACTTCGAAGATGACCATGAAGAATGAAAGCACCGAGTTCGTCTTCCTCAATCATCGAGATGAGTCTCGGTATGTTCGCAAAACTCGTTCCAACTCTAGTATTTTGAGTATTCTGTCACAATCAGTCTGGTAAGAACCCTAATTGATAGAATTAGGGTTAATTTTCAGTGGTTCATGGAAGGTACTAGTTGATGGTTGGTTCTGGGTGCGTTTTTTTGGAATGGGAACATCTACCCATGCGCCCCTATGGAAGAAACGTCATTTTCAAGTTCAAGTTCTGTAGGGAGAAGTGAAATTTGAAGTTGCGAATGCAAGAAGGTGATGTCAGTTGCTGCAAATCGAAGCTTTTGGAAGTTGTGTGCTGCAATAATGTTTGTGTGTTCTTTACTTTTAATCAATGTACTGATGAAGTAGTTGTTTTTCCATTTGTTGTTGAATATTTTCTTGAAATGGAAGCAAGAAGATGAACTGAAACTGATGTTGTTCTTCAGAACCTGGGTTTAGTTGTTGAGATCCTAGGTTTCATTGAATGAGTTTTACTGATGTTGTTCTTAATTAAAGTGTTTAGGCAAAACGAAAATTTGATTAAATGGTTACATATGTATGCATATAATGTGATTAAATGGTTATATATGTTTCTTATTATGTGATTAAATGGTTTCGTATGTTGTTTATAAATGTGATTAATAGGTGAACTTGTAAGCGTATTTGTGATTAAATGGTTACTTATGTTTCATATAAATGCAATTAAATAGACAAAATGTCGTGACAGCATTAACAAACCCATTTCATTCCAAAGTTCACATAAACATCCCATTTACCAAACAAAACTCCATAACAACAAGGTTCACACACCCATGTATGTGTCACGTGTCATGAGGATTTAATTAGCAAATTGTAATTTTTTACAAAATTTACTAGTAATTTGCACTAAAACCAGGTACATTTCAAATAAAATACAAATTTTTGATACCATTTAATAATAAACTAAACATAATTGACAAATTGTAACTTTTTATAAACTTAATGAGATTTTTTTATTATTAAAATAACTAGCAAATTGTTTAGACACTACAACTTCATTTTATAATTATATGGTTATAGATAAACCATATTTGTTCATTGCAACCCAAATTAGGTTCTTTGATGATTCAACTCATACACCTCTTGAATTTCAGGTTCTGATCTGGTAAGGAGATGACACAAAGTTGCATACTTTTACTGTTTTTTTTGGAGAAGCTCTTGGCAATAGAAAAAGATGCACATCGATATAGGACAATTATAAATCATTTTCTCTTGAATAGAACCTTGCACTCATAACTCTTTATCTTTCAATCCGTCCACAAATGAGAAACTTATCCCTGATACAACATTGAGGTCGAGGTCATACAAAATGCGGATTTTTACATTCTACGCGTTGTAGTTGTCGAGTCCCAAATTTCTCAAAACATCAGTTGCAATATCCTTGCAGACTGGACGGTTTTGCGTAGCCATCCTTATGTATTTCTCGATGCCATTATCGAGCAAAAGTGATTTGAAGAAAATACCAATTATCAAGTTTTATCATAAAAAATAACATTTTTTTGTGGAACTATATAGAATTACCTGTTCTCGGTATTCCTTACTACGAGATTACCGATCATAATGCAGGCATTCCTCTGCATCTGTTGTGCAGCAGGAAACTTCTTCATCGCTTGAATGGATGCATCTCCTACTCCTGCTTCCATTGCTCGTGCTGCATTTTCAGGAGATCTCAAACGGATTACAGAGATGATCAACATTACCCGAAAATTTTGAAAAAATATAGATAAGAAAGTGAGGGTACAAAAGGGATTAAGAGTGAATACTGATGGAAGTGAAATTTTTTACAAAATCCTGAATGAGGGTAGAAAAGAAACTTGGATAAGTTGTATTCTGGTTATTGCAGGTTTCTCACCTCTTGCAAAATTGAAGGGTCGTCGGAAAATCGAGCTGAGAGATTCATAAGTCTATCTAATCCACGCTTTTCGACAATTGCATTCTTATTTGCATCACTTCCTGCCAATAAAATTTGTAACTTTATGCACCAAAACACCTAAGTATTTTTCACAATTTGAAGAACAAGTTTCGCAAAATAACACCATTTTTCATCGTGGGTCTGTCGCAATTACAGAAAAAACCTTAAATATGCTTCAAATATTTGATCGATCAAACACAAGAGACGATCAAAGAATAAAACATAGACAGAAGATGTTCTCAAGCACAACAACTCACAATGGAGCCTTCGGAACACCAGCACAAACCCAATTTCAGCAAATTAACACTTCGCATGCCGCAAACACCAAAACCATCACGCAACAAACGTATGAAGAAAGCAAGGAACAGAGGATACCTGAGCCTTCGAACAGAGCTGGAGCGCAATCGGAAGAGGTGGAGCCTTCGCAAATGGCAAGCCTTCAGAAAATCGAACAGAAATGAAGTTAGGAACTGTCAAATGAGGGAAAATAGGGGAGAGACTCATGCAGAAGGGCATAATGGTCTTTTTATTCTGTCGTAAATTGTTTAAACATGAGTCACGTGTTACGCACATGTGAATTTGACAAAAAAATTGACGGTTTTTAATGGTTTAACCATTTAATCACATTCTAAGAAACATGTGTAACCAATTAGTCACATAGCAAAACCAATTAATCACATTTTGAAACATGTGTAACCATTCTGCACAATGCTGAAACATGTATAACCAATTAAGTAATTAACCCTTAAAAGCAATAGTGACTGCAATACATACCTATGTGATGAACGTGTTCAAGCTACCATCGACATGGTGCAAAGAGATCAATGCCCTAATTGCACAATTTTGGTAGGGGTCAATGACCGAGAAAGAGCGATGACGAGATCAAAGAAAGACGGGGTCTACGACTTTCGAGAGTTGTAGTCCTTCAATGCGGCAATGCTCTCCAACATGGCAACAAGAGTTTTGTCGGAACCAGATGCTCTATGGGTAAGGGTGTTGAAATGCCTTTATTTTCCTAATAATGACTCCATGCAGGCTGCACCTAGAAGCCGAACATCGTGGGTGTGGTTAAGTTTACTCGACGGGAGAGACATGATCAAGAAAGAATGCATTTGGATGCTAGGGGATGGCCAAACCATTCAGCCATTTCAGGATCCATGTGTGTCGTTACGCGAGGGCTTTCATGTGCGACCAAACCCGAGAAGACAACTTGCTGGAGAAGGAAGGGTAGCTGATTGGATAGACCAACAGGGAAATAGATGGAGAGACCAAGCAGTGCGGGAGGCAGTCGACCCATAGGATGTGAATGTCATTCTTAACGTGACGATTCCACTTGAAAACATACGATATATACTACGGTGGCCTCACACTAGAAATGGGGAAGTCTCTGTCCGTTCGGCGTACCACTGTCTGCATGAAGCACGCACCAAGAGACCAGTCGACCTGAATCGCTTGCCAATGGTAGAACGCTCAGCTGTGTGGCCGGCGATTTGATATGCGAAAGTCTGGTCAAAAATCAAAGTGTTCATGTGGAAGCTAGCTACCAACACGTTGGCGACTCGGGTAAGATTGGGGCGGAGGGGTGTTATGTTATCGACTACATGCACGACCTGCACTATTGCAGAAACTAGGGAACATATGATGTTTGGGTGTCCCTGGGTGAAACAAGTCTGGATGAGAACACTCAGCAGGGACATGCTGGATGTCGGTCTTCAATCTGTAGATGACTGGCTCACTAAGTCGGTCACACACAGGGGGAGGTAGGACTGTAAATGAGCAATCCTGGAACCTCAACATGATAACATGTTGTCTGCTTTGGAAGTCACAGTGCAAGCTAGTCTATGAAGATACACAACCAAACGTGGAACTCATAGTGCAGGAGATCATGAGGACGAAGGAAGAGATGAAGAAATTATTTGCCGAAAGAACAAGGTCAAGCATACCGATTACAATCAGTAAATGGGAGAGACCAGACAACGACACGATCAAGATAAACTGCGACGCAACTTGGTGACTGACTACTAGGCAAGAAGGAGTTGGAGTAATAGCTCAGGACCAATCGGGCAGCATCCGAGGTGGTCGACATGAGAAGGTGGCGGGCGGCTCTGCAGAGGAAATTGAAGAAGGGCACTCCTAGAGGGTGTCTGACTAGTCGTAGCAAACAGATGGTCAAACGTCGTCGAGTCGGATGCGGCAAACATCATCGACCACCTTCAAGGAAATGCCTTTGCATGGAGGATAGACTTCATATTGTCAAACACGGTAACGATGTCAAAAACTATCGACCGAATCGAGTGAGTGCATATCCCTAGATCCGCGAACTCATGTGCGGATTGAATTGCAAAATATGTTTTACTGGAGTTATGTCATTCAGATTGGGTATCTTTACCCCAACCATATTATTTCGTATTTGGACTAAGCTTTATTTCTTGAAATGAGATGATCATTTTATGGCAAAAAAAAAAAGCACCCTTTGGTTTCGCAAATCAGTAATTACATCATAGTTGATTAATAGTAAAGTATTGACATATATTTAAAACATTAATAACTCGTAATTGATTAAATCAGAGCGTTAGCTATAACACTACATGAGTCGATATATATTATTTATTATTTTGTACGTATAAATATGTTCATTTAAAAGAAAAATATAGTGTACTCTAATTTTTTTTTTTTGACGATAAAAACCTTCATTCATTCAAACATTCAACCCCGAGTTCTCAACGTCTAACATACATAACGAAAATAAAGGAGGTGGATGTATTAGCATCCAATTATCTGGACACATCCCCTGTCTAGCTTTACGAGCGACCCAGTTAGCACACCTGTTCGCTTTCCTACGAGCATAGCTCCATTGCACCCTTGGGACACCTTCGGCCGCCTCCAAAATGTCACTGATAACATGGTGCGATATCCATTCCCGAGCCTCGGATGGCCGCAAGAGGCTATTAATAAGCACCTGTGCATCCGATTCGATTACAACATCACACCAATTACAATTAATAGCAAATTCCACCGCCTGTAATATCGCCTTTGCCTCCATCGAGATCGCGTTGATCCCTCTCCCGGTGAAGTGTCGGCCTGTGATGATCCTACCTTGCCAATCTCGTGCTATGACTCCCGTCCCCCCTTTTCCTGTTCCTTGCTCCCACGCGCCGTCGCAGTTAATTTTGATCGACCCTCGCCTTGGTATCGTCCATCCCGTTATACGGTTCGGCCCGCCCTGCCCATGCTCGGCTCGTGCTTCCCTCCTAGCTGCCCAGCTCTCGGCCGTGAGTTCTCGGGCTGCCCTCCTCACCTTCTCCGAGCTAGGTTCGTCCCCATCGTGTATCGCCCGGCATCTCTCTTTCCAAATTTGCCACGTCAAGTTCTCCGCCCCGAGCCTCTTCCTCCTTCCTTCCTCTCCCGTGCCATTCTCAAGCTCATGGATCGCCTCAATCCATCTCGCTCGATCGTTCTCGCTCGTCCACACCCATGTCATGTTGAGCTCCTCTCTCCATGCCTTCCGAGCCCATTCGCATTCCATCAATGCATGCACTTCGTCCTCGTCATTGTTGCAAAACGGGCATCGCCTTGTTACGTTGATCCCTCTCCTCTCCAATACCTTTTGGACCGGTATTGCACGATGACCCGCCTGCCACAAAAATGATTTTACCTTGGGGATGGCTGCGCTTGCCCAAATGCCGAGCCACTTCGGCTCCTCACTGGTTTGACCGTGGCTCTCCCTCGCCGTCCCCTCCCTCTCGGCTTCTTTAAATCTTCTATAGACATTCCTTGGTTTCACTTCTCCTCCTCTCTCGGTCGGCCAGACCCATCTGTCCTCGACCTCCTTATTCCGAAGGTGGATGGCTTGAATCGTCCTCCTATCGCCTTCCGTGATGTCTTGACCGATCGGGTCCAGCTCCCATCTCTTGGGCTGCTGCTTGATGAGGTGGCTGACCTTCATGGTCTCATTCGGTCTGTTTGGATCGGATGGGCTGAGTCGGTGGCTCGGCCTACCCGGAATCCAACTGTCCCCATAGACGCGGATCGACTTCCCGTTACCGACCTGCCACATACCATACTGGTTCATGATCTCCTTACCTTGTAATATGCTACTCCATGCCCAAGACGGTCGGGCTCCTTTCTTCGCATCCTTTAGATCCCCATTCGGGTAGTACAATCCCTTCATGATCTTTGCCCACAAAGCCCTCGGGTTGTTTTGTAATCTCGCCGCCGTTTTTGTGAGCATGGCCGTGTTGAAATCCCAAAGGTCCCGGAACCCAACACCACCCATCTGTTTTGGCAAGGTCATATTCTTCCAACTCACTCAATGCATGCTCCTTCTCTCGTTCTTTCCATTCCACCAAAAACGAGCAATTAATCTAGCAATCTCCTCACATCACGTTTTAGGCAATTTAAACAGAGTCATCAGATAAGTTGGGATAGCAGTGATTACCGCTTTCACTAGGACTTCCTTACCCGCCTTGTTGAGGAAGATCGTCTTCCATCCGTGCATCTTCCTTTGTATTCGGTCCTTAATGTAGTTCAGGGCTGATTTCTTTGATCTCCCCCATGTTGTCGGTATTCCCAAATAGTTCCCCGCATTTGCTACCTCGTTAATCCCCATAGCCGACCGAACCGCTTCCTTATTACACTCCTGCACCTTCGGCCCGAACTGAATGCAGGACTTACTTAAGTTAACACTCTGTCCCGACGCTTGACCGTATCCTTCGAGTATCTTCCTGAGCTCCCTCGCATCTTTTTCCTTAGCTTGGATGAAAAAGATGGAGTCATCCGCGAATAGTAGGTGGTGGATCTCGGGGCATGTACGTTTCATCCTGATTCCCTCTATTCGGCCCTCCTCCACCGCCCTACACATCTGCCTAGAAAGAACGTCAGCGATTAAAATAAAGAGGTAAGGTGATAACGGGTCACCTTGCCTCAGCCCTCTAGTCGGTCTGAACCTCTCTGTCTTCGTCCCGTTCACCACCACACTGTACTGCACCTTTACCATACACTCCTTTATCCAACCGCACCATACTTGTGAGAACCCGAGCTTCTTAAGAGTCTCCAGCACGAACGCCCACTCCACTCTATCGTACGCTTTGTTCATATCCAGCTTTATCGCACACTCCTCTCTATTCGCCCTAGAGTTCGTTCTCATGTGGTGGAAAACCTCGTGTTCGTTCTCTAGTGTACTCTAATTTATAAATTTATTTTTAGGTAAAAAATGTATCAATAGGTTTATAATAATATTAATATCATATACTCTAATTTTTTAAATTAATATAACAAATTAATTAAGAAGGAAATGTATATGTTCTTTTAATATGGTATTCTAAAAAAGAAACTTAGAAACGTATAATAATTTAAATAAAATGGTGACACGACAACGTCCAAATTAATAATATACATATTTTATTTCAATTTAAAAAATTGAAGTAACGATTTGATTATTTATTAAAGTAACATTGTTAACGTAAACTTTTATAAAATTTAAATAACACTTTAATTATTAACTCTTAAATAATTTATTTAAAAGAAAAAAAAAACTGGAATAGAGAGAGAGAGAATCCGACAAAATCAAATCTTTTCGACCGTATTTATTTAGAAAGAATCCAAAGGTGCCAGACCAGACCACGCCCACTCTAGAAAATGAGTATTTTTAGCCAGACGTCACTAACAATGAGTATTCTAATAAGTAAAATACTAAAAAGGAATGGCAGAGGATTTTTTTTAAAAAAATAGGCACTGTGCCAAAAGTTTGAATATTTAATTAAAAATAACATTTTATATTTATTATAAATTAAATCAAAAACATTAACGTACATAAAAAAATTTAATTACGAATTAAATGACGCTAACTAAACGTTAATTTTTTATTTTCAAATTGGTTGTATAATACGATACGTAAACAACTATACATACGCGTATACATACATGTTTATGTAACCGGCACCTGTCAATTGACACAAATACCCTTTAATAATCTAATTAGAATGTATTTATCATTACTATTTTTATTATTTAAATATATTTTACAAAAGGTTATAAAAAATATTTACACTAAGACTCGAACTTATGACCTAATAACTTGAAGACATACGTATTAATCAGCTACACACTTATGCAACATTACAAATTAAACAAGATTCTTTATCACTATCTCTTTCATTTTTCTCATGCACTATTTTTTCATATCTCGTTAACAAATGAAATTATATTTTCACTTTATTGGATATTAAGATAATAGTGAATCTAAAGACTTAGATCATTTATAAAAGTTATAATATCATCTACAACTAAGAAAATTTAGATTGAATTAATATTTCAAATATGCATTATCTATTATTTGAAGCAATAAATAAATAAAATGTACAATATAAACAAGTTTGAAATTTAAATTAAAGTGGAAGAAGAAATACCATTTAAATAAATTTAAATCGTTATAAAAATACATTTCATCTATAAATTTAAATAATTCGAATATAATTAAAATTGATCAAAATTGACTATATTTATATGTTGAATATACATAATCTATCACGTGAAGCAATAAATACAAAACAATTAATCAAATTTGAAAGGATATATTTGATTAATGTATATATTTTTTTATAATGATAATTATGTATTATAGAGTATTTTCAAATAATGATATTATTAAAATGTTAAAAAAAATATAAATATTTTGTATTATTAATATTATGGCATGTTCTTTTCACGGAATGGAAAATGAATTCGGATTACGGATTCCGTAAGAAGTTGTTCTTTTCGCGGAATTGCAAAAATTTGGCTTACGGATTCCGGGAGGGGTAGGCTTAGACATTCCGTGTGAAAAGCTCGGAATTCCTAAGCCGGGCGCGCTAGGAATGAGGAATAGGAGGCTAAATGACCGAAATGCCCTTACTTTAAAATTTATATTAATTCAACAATTTTATCTTAATTAATAATTAATTAAATAAGTTATTTTATTTTTTTAATTATTAATTAATTATATTATAAGTTTTTATTATTCTTAATTTTAAAATTAATTAATACAAATTATATATATTATATACTATACATATACAAGGAGGGGCAAATATGTCATTTTACCACATTCCATTCCCTTTCCATATACAATTCCACCAAATAAACAACAGAATTCCTTATTCAATTCCATTCCACCAAAGAAACAACTTCATATTCTTATCTCCTATTCCTTATTCCCTATTCCTATTCCCTATTCTGTATTCCTTATTACGAATTCCATGAAAGAAACGCTCCGTTAATGTATAAATGATTCGAACTGCCCAAAATTGTTAATATGTTATTACTCCAAACTAATATCATCCAAAATCTAGGTATTACATTTCGAGAAAAATGTAACAAAAATATTTTACTACAAAATTAAAATAACCCCGGTGATGTGTTGAAATAATATTTTACGAATTAATGAAATATAAAAATCAATATTAATTTTCAGTGTTTATTATTTATTATGTTTACAAAATAGTTTAGGATTTGTCAAATTTAGATTCTATAAGTATTTCTTTACTTAACTCTACATTTCAAATATATCTAAAATTAAAATATAAATTTACCTAACTCTCAATCCTACTTTATGAACTCTGAAAATATTAAAATAAAATAACTCTGAAAATATCAAAATAAGGAAAAAATTAATCAAATATCTAATTTTATTTTTCTGGTAATTGTTTGATGTTGTCACAATTTATTTTTGATAAACGTCGTTTCTTAGACATGATAATGAGTTTGTTAAGTAATCTTAAGAGTATATTAAATGTCTTCACTGACATGTTCGGACTTATGAGATAGTTGGTTAAGGCGTGCGTCTTAAATTATAAATAGTGACATCACCGAGGTTCAAATCCAGGGGATGTCAGCAGTATAATAATCCATGAAATGTTGGATGTCGGCGGTATAATACTCAAAGAAAGTTGTATGTCGTTAAAAGTTGGATGTCAGGAGTAAGGTCGGTCGGATGTCAGGAGTAAAATAATCAAAAAAATGTCAGTTGGATATCTAAAGTATAATACTTAATTTTGTCCAAATATCTACATATAATATTTTTGATCATATTCTTAGAAACAAATATGATAAATATTTATCGTGCTTGAGGTGTTGATATGAGAATTAAACATTTGATAATCATATCTAAAATTAAAATATAATTAAACTTAAGTTATCCATATTTTATAAACTCTGAAAATATCAAAGTAAAAAAACAAGAATTAAATTGAACAAATATATAATTTTAATTTTTGTGCAAATTAGTGGGAATTTCTTGATGTTGTCATGGTAGATTTGTAATAGTCGTAATTTTATAGACATGGCAGTGAACGTGTTAAGATATCTTAAGAGTATATTGAATATACATAATCTTTCACGTGAAGCTATAAATACAAAAACAATTAATCAAATTTTAAATGAGATATTTGATTAATGCATGTATATTTTATAATGATAATTACGTATTATAGAATATTTTCAAATAATGAGATTATTAAAATGTTAAAAAACAAATTGTATTATTAATATTAACGCATAAATGATTCCACCTGCCCAAAGCTGTTAATATGTTATTACTCCAAACTAATATCATCCAAAATTTAGGTATTACATGTCGAGAAAAATGTAACAAAAATATTTTACTACAAAATTAAAATAACATCGGTGATGTGTTGAAATAATATTTTACGAATTACTGAAATATACAAATCAATATTAATTTTCAGTGTTTATTATTTATTATCTTTACAAAATATTTTTAGGATTTGTCAAATTTAGATTCTATGGGTATTTCTTTACTTAACTCTACATTTTAAATATATCTAAAATTAAAATATGAATTTACCTAACTCTCAACCATACTTTATGAACTATGAAAATATTAAAATAAAATAACTCTGCAAATATCAAAATAAGGAAAAAATTAATTAAATATCTAATTTTATTTTTCTATTAATTTTTTGATGTTGTGAGAGTATATCTTTGATAATCGTCGTTTCATAGACATGGTAATTAGTTTGTTAAGAGATGTTAAAATTATATTAAATGTCATCACTGACCTGTTCGGACTTATGAGACAGTTGGTTAAGGCGTGCGTCTTAAATTATAAATAGTGACAGCGCTCAGGTTCAATTCCAGGGGATGTCGGGAGTATAATACTCAAAGAAACATTGGATGTCGGGACTATAATACTCAAACGAAGGTCGGTCGGATATCAGGAGTAAAATACTCAAATAAAGGTCAGTTGGATATCGGAAGTAAAATACTTAATTTTGTCCAAATATCGACATATTATTTTTGATCATATTCTTAGAAACAAATATGATAAATTTTTACCGTGCTTGAGGTGTTGATATGAGAATTAAACATTTGATAAATATATATGAAATTAAAATATAATTAAACTTAACTTACCCATAATTTATAAACTCTGAAAATATCAAAGTAAAAAACAAGAAATAAATTGATCAAATAGATAATTTTATTTTTGTGTGCAAATTAGTGGGAATTTCTTGATGTTGTCATGGTAGATTTATAATAGTCGTTATTTTATAGACATGGTAGTGAACGTGTTAAGATACCTTAAGAGTATATTGAATGTATTCATTGACGAGTTCTGACTTATGAGCGTACGTCTTAAATCTTAAATAGTATGAGTGCATAAGACTGAATTCTACTAATGTTGTTGGAGTGAAAGTACTCATAGAAAGTTTGAGGTTAGTATGAATACTCATTGAAAGTTCGAGGTCGGGCATTAACGATAGTTGGTATGAAATGAGATAATATGACATGGTATATATGAGTGAAAATTACTCATAGAAAGTTTGAGATCGAGCATTAAACAATAGTTGATGTTATCATGATAGATTTGTAATAGTCGGTATGAACACTCATAGAAATTAGTTTGAGGTCGGGCATTAAGCGATATTTGAGATAAGATGAGATATTATGACATTGTATGTGAGTGAAAATACTTTCAGTATGACTATAAGTGAGTATAAACAATGCGCAATGTCAACTTTATCAAATATCGACATATATTTGATTGATCATATTCTTAGTAACAAATATTTTTTAAAAAATTGCTCGAGCAACCGGGAGCAAGAACCACTACTAATTTAAAACTCTGGTTGCTCGAGTACTTGTTTAAAATTATTTAAAACAAAATTAATTTTATTTAATTATATTAGGTAATTTAAGTTTAGTTTTACAATTCAAATAATATTTTTAATCAAGTGTTTAGAGTAACATTTGAATAAACTCAACGATGTACATTTATAACATGTAGATATGTGTTGTGTATATATATAGATATATCTAATTAACTACTAAACTATAATGAAATTTTGCATAATCCACTTAAGTGTATTTCCCTAATGGTTATACTAAACTCCGTCACGCGCTACGCGCGTGCACGTTGTCGTCGTTGGTTGTGTGTGAGGTCTTACGAGAACATGATCAACCCGACTCCTAGGATAATACAAGAATAGTACAAGCATTGAGTACTTCATACAAATATTATTAATGTAAATTAAACTTCATTGCATAAGATAATGAAATAATAAAATTTAAAAACTCTTAAATATTTTTAAAAAATTGCTCGAGCGATCGGGATTCCTTTAGATGGTGTTATATGCTCCCGGTCGCTCGAGCAATTTTTTAAAATTTTTTAAGAGTTTTTAAACTTTATTATTTAATTATTTTATGCAAATTAAGTTTAGTTTTACATTAATAATATTTGTATGAACTGCTCAATGCTTGTACTATTCTTGTATTATCCTAGAGGTCGGGTTGATCATGTTCTAGTAAAACCTCACACACGACCAACGACGACAACGTGCACACGCGTAGGGCGTGCCAGAGTCTAGTATATAGTAAAATTACTGTTTACACAATCAATTTATTGTTTAAACATTGATATTATTGGGTATATATACTTTTTTTCTGTGTATATATAAATGTATGTATAATTTTTTACGTATCGTATAATACAGTCAGTCTGAAAGTCAAAATTAACATCTAGTTAACGTAATTTAATTCATAATTAAATTATTTATGCACTATAATGTTTATTTTATTTGTTTTGAGTAAGTACATAGTTAAATTTCTCACCTAATGCATTTAATTATTTTGGTCAAATTATAAAACAAAATATGTTCGGTTAAAAAATCGATGTATTTCTAATCAAAAAATTATCCTAGGTAGATATTGAATTACAACATTAATGACGTTAACCGTGATGAGTTTGGACTTACATGGTATGAGTTATATTTTTTAAAGTCAAATTTTCATATCTCAACTTACGATAGAGCGTACAAGCAATCCGTAATGCAAATTTAATAATTTTTGCATCATTTGAATTACAATTAAATATCTACGTACTATAATTTTTAATTAAATATCGAGTTATAAAAAAGACAAAAAAAAATGCAAAAAAAAATGCAAAAAAAAATGCAAAAAAAAATGCAAAAACCCGCTACCCATGGGTAGCGTTTTGTAAAACACACTACATGTGGTAGTGAAAAAAAAAATAGAAAAACAAAAAACGTTATTAGTAACACTTACATATAAATTTTTAAATATGTTTTCCATATACGTTTTCAAATTGTTTTGATATGCCAACTTTTCGAAAATTCATGGAAGAGAGAACCTTAACAGATAAACTTGGACCATATTCTGGGGCCACCACATGGCAGCCGGCTCCACCAAGTACTGCCGGAACAACCCAGCCGAACCTCAGAAACTGTTTCGTCAAAATGATGACTAGCGCCACCGTGAAGGACATCTCCTTCTTATAGAATATCTTCACCGTCGTCACAATATTCATGGTGTAAACATTCTTAGTAAATCCGACACAACTGGGATCTGGTTGAGAAATGATTGAATAAAGATGTATTCTTCATCGAAATAAACAATTCATAACCTTAGATTTTGGATTTTTTTTGTCTTTTCAAATTTAGCTCTAATTTAATAATTAATTACCAAACTAACCCTATTATTTTTTAATGTACCAAAATATATTAGAACGCTAATCATGTTAGCGTTTACATTTAAGTAAACGCTAACACGATTAGCGTCTTTGGGAAGATGTTTAAAATGCTAATAGCTGGACTTTTTAAAGTCCTAAACGCGTTTTTTTTAAACAAAAAACAATCCCTCCCACCAATCCCACCTAACCTCAAGTCACCTCAGTCAGAGAGTGAACTCAATGAGTTCTAGGGGTGATCAAAAAAGACTGTAGGATCGAATTCCCGACAAGACTGGTCTGAGACCGGTCCGACTAGGACCGAGAGAGAACGAGCGGGTTTTTTTCTTCAATGTCGGTCTCGGTCTCGGTTTTTTTCCCCCGAAAGCCCGTTTAGGACCGGCCTGGACCGAATGTATGTGGATTTGAGATTTTCATAATACCACACCGAAAGGAATGGGGATTT
This sequence comes from Chamaenerion angustifolium, assembly GCA_946814005.1. Lineage (NCBI taxonomy): Eukaryota > Viridiplantae > Streptophyta > Magnoliopsida > Myrtales > Onagraceae > Chamaenerion > Chamaenerion angustifolium. The sequence goes on from OX328281.1 coordinate 3,722,663, forward strand.
TGGAGGTTTTCTATCTCTATAAAAGCTGCATCATGATAAATTTACTAAAGAATATAGTGAGTTCATGGTGTTTCTTTGAGAGGTGAACTATTTCTTCGCCTTTTACTAAATAATACCTTGAACTCATAGTTTTTTTTTTTTTGGGGGGGGGGGGGTGTAGATTCGGTCTAGGACCGAGACCGGCCCGAGTCAAGAAAGACCGACTTGGGCGACCTTTTTTGTCTGAGGTCGGTCTCGGTCCTCCAGAAGGCAAGACCGAAATTTCAGTCTTGATCTCAGTCTTGCCTTCAGGACCGGCCCGACCCGCCCATGATCAGCCCTAGTGAGTTCACATCTTTGTCTCAGACACATATTGTAACGTGACAGTGATTAAAGTGAAATGCGGCACAATCGAGGTACTACTGATTCTTCGATAATTTTTTTTTTCCTATATAAAATAAATCTTTAATGCTATAGTGCATAGTTATCAGAACCGGTCCGGACCGGTGGTCCGACCGAGAACTGGACCTTTGTCCGGTTTGATTCAGTTAAAAGCATAGTTATCAGAACCGGACCGGCGGTCCAACCGGGAACCGGACCTCTATCCAGTTTGGTTCAGTTAAAAAACCGTTTACAAATGAACAGTGTTTGAACCGGGTTGAATCAGACAGTTTTTTAAAACCGTCCGGTTTCCAGTTCACTTTTTAGCTGATTTTTTTTGGGGGTTCAGCTTTTTTCGACCGTTTTTTTCCCGGTTTTTTGTTATGCACAAACCAATTGGCTTAACCCAATTGGTTAAACCGGTTCACTACTATTGTGTATTGTGTTTGAGAATTAAGAGTAATGTGTGTTTGATATTGAAACTATGTAGTTTGTGTGTGTAAAACTATGTATTTCGAGGTAATTATGTTTGTGTTTGAGACTATGTATGTATTTTAAGTTTTCAATTTTTTTCCCCTTGTGAACAGTGAACTGCACACTGAACCGGGTTGGATCGGCCGAACAGTGAACCGGACCCCTCGTCGGTTCGATGGCAGGTCCGATTCTAATAACTATGGTTAAAAGACCGTTTTACAAATGGACAGTATTTGAACCGGGTTGAACCAAGCGGTTTTTGGAAAACTGACCGGTTTTCGATTCACTTTTTAGCTATTTTTTTTACAGACCAATCGGGTTTTCGGTTTAAATCGAATGGTTTGATTCTGTACAAACCAATCGGATTAACCGAATTGGTTAAATCGGTTCACTACTATTGTGTATTGTGTTTGAGAATTGAGAGTAATGTGTGTTTGAAATTGAAATTATGTAGTTTGTGTGTGTGAGACTATGTAGTTTGATATAATTATATTTGTGTTTGAGACTATGTATGTATTTTCAGTTTTCAATTTTTTCCCCTTGTGAACAGTGAACCGCACACTGAACCGGATTGGATCGGTCGAACCGTGAACCGACCCCATTGTCGGTTCGATGGCCAGTCTGATAACTATGCTATATTGTAGTGCTCTTTCTGACAAAGTTATTACCTTTATATAAATGAGAATTGATACAAACTAATTTATTATTTTCTTAAACTAGTAAAGAAACTTTGAAATTTAGTCTATGAATACAAGCTAAATGAAAGCAATTACGTAAGGAGGATAGGTACGTTAGAAGTAAGCTTCTTCATGAATCGGTTCGATCCCAAACTGGTTCAGAACTGAACTGGTCTGATTTGTAAAAAACCAGTACTTTTTTATGTTTTTAAAAAAACTTGTCTGGTTTAGGTAAAAAACCTGATCTGGTTCGAACCGATTAAGAACTGGTTCGTACTGGTATGGTCTGAATTTTTAATAACAATTTTGGTTAGGAAATAATCTGATTCAAACTGAAACTATCTAAAAAAAATACCAAACTAACTGAAAAACACATTAAACCGACTAAAAAATAATACTAAACCGCCTGAAAAATATGTTGAACCGACTGAAAAACACACTGAACCGACTGAAAATCTGTTCCACAATCAGCTGAAATCCTATCCAACATCAACATACGAGAGTCCGATACATCTCTAGGTTTGGTTTAATGAAAACATCTCTAGATTTTGTTTAATTTGAGACCGGTTTAGTTGATTTTGCTTTAAACCGATTCTAAAATTATATAGGTTTAAACTTTAAAGTGGTTTGATTTAAATTTAAGTATAATCCAGTATAAAAAAACGAGTCGATTCAAACTGAATTTTTGGTACTATTTTGAATTGGTCTACTTGAAACCTAAAAACACTGGTCTGGTTTTGATACTAGTTCGGTCGAACAGGTTCGAACGAGGACAGTTCTGCCGAACTGGTTTAAATGAACAAACCTAGTTAGAAGCATATGTAACAAAAAAAATTTGGGAGTGATGATGAACTGACAATACACTGCATATACAGTAACATCGATTGTGACTGAAGTAGTGCAGTACAGTAATACAAAATATTTAATGTTACACAGTGCTGTGCTAAACGTAAACACTAACGTGTTTAGCGTTCTGTCCTATTTTTGTGTATATGAAAACTTCTTCTTTTTTGGCCAAACGAGAGTGTTAACTTTTCTTTTTTGGCCAAACTAGAGTGTTAACTTGATAATTAATTATTAAATTTAAATTTAAAAGAAATTTTAGATTTTGGAGCGAACAGAATATGGTCCTCTAATTTTGGATATTTATATCTTCAGGTACAGATAATAATGTTTAAATATATAGTTAATTTTTAAGAATAAAAGTATTTTAGTTATGGGAGATTCTATTTGCAGACTATCGATTACTAAATACAGACCACTTTTGTTAAAAGACAAAAATGCCCTAATAACTTTTTACATATTTATCCTTACCTATTTTAAAAATAGAACAAAATTATTAAATAAATACCACTTATTTTTTAATCTCTTTTGCTAAACAAAGATCACTACTAGATATATCTAATTCAAAAAGGCAAGATTTTGTTAAACAAAACATCAAACCAAGTGCCCTCCCTCCGGAACCAGAGTCACTAACATAACGGTGCTAGCACACATTCCAGAGGTCATTATCAGAGTCGACTCGACTCCTTCCAGAGAGCACTGTGTTCAAAAAACAAACAAGAACATGACTTCAATGTCAAAATCAAGAAATGTTCATATCACACAGCAATATTCGAAACTCACACTTCTTTTTTCCTACATTATTTGGATTTATGCATTTAACTAAACTAGTATAATCGGTAACCATTAGCATGCAATAACAATATCACCACCATAAAAAAGATTGATTCACAATTAATGCAGCAAAATTAAACATGTAGTGCCTTGAAGTCAATTAGATCAACAGTTTTCTTGAAGAAATATGCTGAAGTATTGACAACAGGGGTTGTAATTGCATCTGTGACTATGCCTCGACCTAATCTTTCACATGATGAAGATGGTAAATCATCACAAAAATGAACAAGATCTCAAAGCATATCAATTCTAGCTCATTGAAGCTAAATATGTGACGAGGAATACAAGCATGAATAGAGAGGCTCCCATCGGATCTCAGAAACGCAGGTTCCTTCAAATCTAAATCCTTCATTATTTGTACAACCTTACTAACAACTCCATTTACCACCAGTATCTCAGTACCGACTTGCAACTCCTCCACTGCAGCAGGCGGCGCGGAAGCCGCGTCCGCCAGGGCGGCGTCGAAAGCCTTCGAAGACGTTCGAAGAACGCCGGAGGTAGGTGAATTGTTGGACCAAGAATCCGCGCGCCGATGTTGCTGCAGTTGTGGCGAGCCTTGGTGCTCAGCTTGGCAAGCAAATTTGGGTGAAAAATTAATTTAATTAAATTTATAATAATTGGTATTTATTTAGCAATTTTATTTTATTTTTAAAATAGATAAGGGTAAATATGTAAAAATTATTAGAGTAATTTATTCTTTTAATAAAACTGGTCTATATTTAGTAGTAAATGATCTGCAAATAGAATCTCCTTTAGATATATCATTTCACGTTTTTTCTGATAAATGGGTATCTTTTATTATTTTTTTAAAGTATTATCTTTTAGATTCTTTTTATATTAAGCGTTTCATTGTTGCATTTTTTTGTTTCACGTGGCGTAATCCGATTGTTTCTTAGTCAGCTGGAACAGTGCTGAAAGCCTGAAGGCTGAAACGGATCCCATTATTGCCTTATCGCATACTTCATCTTCTTCGCTCGATAAAATCATGTGACCAAACATCTGTAATTTTGGATTTTCATAACCCAACAAGATAGTTAGATCGTCGGAATCGGGTTTCGAACTCAAGATCCGAACTTTCCGCTATGGATTCATTCCAAAGGTACCAATGTTCCTACGATGGTAGAAAGACAGAGGAACTGAAACAATCTCTCAGTTGTCTGATCTTGAAAATCTGTAAATATTTGACCTTGATAGTTGATAGTGTTTGGCAGTTCTGCAGCTGAAGTTGTACCACTCACAGTAGATGTTCATGTAGCCAAGGATTTGGTCGATTCGGGTCACTATTTACTCGATGTCAGGTACAAAAGTTCGAAACTTCACCAGAATTTTTAGACGATGTTACAGGATTCACTGAAAATTATTTGTCTGCAAAACTTTGTTTGTGCTTTTTACTTGTGTTCTTGGATTTTTTGTGTGAAGAACGGTGGAAGAGTTCAAGAATGGGTACCCAGGAGCAGAAAAAGTCCTTAACATTCCTTACTTGTTCAGCACACCCCAAGGTAAGGTACCCACTTCAAATCGTCTCCTTGAATAGATTAGTAGATAAAAGCTTGCGACTTGCAGTAGTGGGACCAATGGAGTCCATAGTCTCGGTAATGTTTGGGAACAGCTCGAGATGAGTATCACTATGACTGATTCTGGCTCGGTTGCTTGCTGTATAGGCTCGTCTCAGCTCGTTTTTTTTTCTTTTTTTTTTTCAAATTGGATTCGAATATTAACCTAATTGATCCGGAATTATTCACAAATATCTCTTTCCATTCCATTTACATCCTTACTGTGTTTTCTGGTATTGGGTTTAGGTAGAGTCAAGAATCCTCAGTTCTTGGAGCAAGTTTCTGCTGCTTACAGCTTAGAAGATCAGATTGTGGTGGTAAATTTACCAATTCATTGATTTCGTCTATTTGCTGCATGATCATATTTTCGTTGATGAGAAATGCCAACTACTTGCTTGTAGGGATGCAGGAGCGGAGTCCGATCTCTCGATGCAACAGCTGATCTCCTTAAAGTTGTAAGCTTTTGCCTTGTCTTTGTGAAACAGTAACTGAGGAATCAATACAGAAGTTATAGTAACTGTGAAAGACATTTAAAAAATAAAATAAAAAGTTGAAATCTGACTTGCAGGGATACAAGAATGTATGCAACATGGGAGGAGGTCATCTTGCTTGGGTCGAACACGGTTTGCCTGTAAAGAAGCCTCTCGAGCCCCAACCTGAGCTCGCAAACAAGCTCCAATCCGAAGCAGTATCCATTGAAGTACCAAAAACTGCAGCATTAGCTTAACATGTTAAACTGGGTTGTCATATTCTGTGTGTGCCTTAGCATCAGTATTGCCATGGTGGAAACTTAGTTAACTACAGTTTCCATATGTTGTCTGTCTTGTTGCATTGTTGTAATAACTGTGGTATAAGCCCGTCTTGGCGGTTCAAGTCCATGATTTGTAGCTATTACTTGAAAATGGAAATCCAGTGTGAATTTTCTGTGCAGCCGTGATTCTTGTTGTGTACTAGAATAATCAAACTTAATGAACCCCATGTTAAAAAAAGTTCGAATTTAGTGTCGAAAGAATAAAGGCTATTCCAGTATTCCTGCTGTTATGTGATGATTGATGTTGATACTTTACATTGAGCTTGCTGCAAAATGATGGTTTTAAGTTTTAACTGTAATAAACTAACTTGTCATATCATATATGGTCTAAAAGAGATTGTTTTTCAAAAAATGAACATGTTATTTTTTTTGAAAAATTAAGTATATAAAAAAAATATTTCGAAATTTAGATATACGTACATTACAAGTAGTGCATATTGGCAATACGCGCACCCCAAGGTAGTTGTATTGCATTTTGGGCTACCCAAGTGTTGTGTATTGCCAAAATGGTAATACACGCCCAAAGTGCGTTGTTTTTTTCTTCATCGATGACGACTCGATGTTTAATTAAAAATTAAATTATGTATCTATTATTTTTTTTATAATAAGTAGATATTTCAATTGCGATTCAAATGATGCAAAAAATATTAAAATTGGACTTACGTATTGACTGTACGCTCTGCCGTAAGTTGAGATATGAAAATTTGACTTAAACAAATATAACTCAGACCCAATAAGTGCAAACTCAACACAGTTAACAACATTTATGACAGAATTCAATTATCTATCTACTCAAAAAAAATTGTATTTTTTTGATTAGATATATATTTAACGTTTTAACCTAACATCGTTATCCTATAATTTCACTGGAATGATTAAATGTATTAGGCATAGTTATCAGAACCGGACCAGCGATCAAACCGGTGAGGGAGTCGGTTCACGGTTCGGCCGATCCAACCCTGTCCAACCTGATTAAGTGTGCGGTTCGCTGTTCACAAGGGAAAAAAACTTAAAACTTAAAATACAAACATAGTCTTAAAACACAAACATAATTACCTCAAATTACATAGTCTCACACACACACAAACTACATAATTTTAATTTCAAACACATATTACTCTCAGTTCTCAAACACAATACACAATAGTAGTGAACCAGTTTAACCAATTGGGTTAAACCGATTGGTTTGTGCAGAGTCGGCACGCCAAACCAGTATATAAATGGGGTCATACCTCGACACGCCACTTACGATCACATATTCGATAATTAAGTTAGAGTCGCATTTCTTCACCAGCGGAACTGCAATTACAGAACAGTGAAGTCCAAGTTAGCTTAATTATAGCATAAGATAATATATTTGGTGGTTATGGTAATCTATCAGTAAAGATGACTTACAAACTTGAGCTTCTTCTTCTTCTTCTTCTTCTTGTCCACAAAGGCAACTAACTGCTCATAACGGGCAAGGGACTCCTCAAGAGTCTGTTCAAGGAATAGGGAGCATTAATCATCAGATAGAACCATGAAGAACATGCACACACTAACCTTGCAAATTTTGATTGATATATATCATTGATTTGTTGAGTATACCTTCTTAGCAAAAGTGAGCTCATTCTCGAGTGTCTCCACACGTTTGAGTGCAGTGTTAAACAACTCCTCCTTCTCAAGTGGCATGGCTGCAGGTTTCTTGGTGAGGGGACAATGACCTTCTCCTCGAGCTCAGCCATGCGCTTCACCATTGCCATGTAGTCAGAGGTCGGGATGGTCAATTTTGGGCTATGGTCCTTTGTCATATTCTCATCCCCGTAGTAACACAGAGTTGGAATAGATTGTTCCATTGGCAAGCTTATTTGGCATGTTCTTGGTCATCCTCACTATTGTGACCACCCCCATGACAAGCGCCAACAACCCGTTGAATAAACTGTTGCAGAAGCTGCCAGTGGGCTTCTGAGCGTAAGCTGCTGTAAAAGTAAACAAAAGATTAGTTTAAGTATGTAACTTTGGAGGGTGTTTTATCTTTACATCCAATATGAGGTGGACAACAAAAGGGTGACCTTGAGCGGCATACTTCTCGTTTGCAATCGCCTTAAGGCAAGCCATGTCCATGGGCTTATCAACGACGGGCATGAAATTGTTGCTCTCATAGCCGCTTTCTCTCTTCTTGTTCACAGATTCCTGCACATTATTAACATCACATACGCAACATGACATATCTACGTTTAATACTACACCAATAACCAAATATGAAGTTTCTTACTTCTTCCTGAACAGGAGAGAGCTTTGTGTCCGGAACCGAGGTTTCTCTAAAGAAGACGTGCTTCTAGGCATATTACGACTCATGGCCACCTTCCTATGCATCTTCGATGCTATATTCCTCTACAACACCGTCTCCCTCATCTTCATCACCTCCGGCGCATATTACGTTGTCTGTTTCGCAATCCTATTCATTCTTGCATGTTTTTACCTGGTCGGTCTTGTATACATGAGCATTATATGGCAGTTAGCGAGTGTTGTATCAATTTTCCGATATAATCTCAAAGGAATGGACTATTAAAAAAACAGCTAAAAGTAACCGGAAACCAGTCAGATTTCCAAAAACCGTCTGGTTCAACCCGGTTCAAATACTATTCATTTGTAAACCGGTCTTTTAACTGAACCAAACCAGACAGGGATCCGGTTCCCGGTAAAAGGAAGCAGCAGTTCACAAAACGAATGCTTATAGAAGGACATATGGAGGACCGACAATTTGCCGAACGTAAAGAATTATGTCTGGCGTCTTGTTGCGAATGATGTAGCTGTTAAATAGAACCTGCTACGACGAGGGATGATAGTCTATCTGGGTGTGGGGAAGATGAGTCGAGAGAACACATGGTATTTGGGTGTAAGTGGACGATGGAACCCAGCAAACAGACCTGATACAATGGTTGGAAACTCGAAGACAGAAACCGTGCGTACAAGGTAAGCTAAGGGAAACAACATGTGCCCTTTGTATGCTCACAAGCTGCCACATATGGAAATCGAGATGTAAAGCCGCTTTCGAAAGACAACGACCGAACCCAACGCAGGTGGTGGATGAGCTATTCCAAAAACGGCGAATGAATGTGCGAATTGGATAGCGAAATAAGCCCGAATAAGAATGCGTCTTGTAAAGATTCACGAAGATTGGGTTGAAGATGAACAAGGGCTACGGGATTGAAGATGAACACAAGCTATAGAGAAAACTCAAGAAGACAAATGAATAGAAAATGAAAATTGTAGAAGTATATGCACCTTCATTACTCATTTAGATAGTAGAGGGACTAGTTTATCATTTTAAATTCTTGCTAGGATATTTTGTCTCTGTCTTGTACTATTTTACGAAGCTTGATGTGTTAAGCTTAAGACAGAGAAACGAAAAGACATTCAGTAGTTTACTTCCTCAATAGACTTCATGGTATCAGAGCTTACGGAGGAAACGTTCTCCACCGCCTGAGACGCCGATGTCTTCTCTCCTGCGTTGAGGTATCTTCTAGCTTTGCTGGTATTTGTCAATGGCATCTGGGAGTCCGATCAGCATGGTGTTCGGGACACGTCCGTCCGTTGACTTCACAGAACCAGTCGGAAATCCTCCTGCAGATGATACAGTGTCGCCCCCTGTTCTCTACCCCATGGACGATCGCCTATATCTCCACCCTTCAGACGGTACAGGTTCATCTCTTCTCACTTTTCAGTTGGTTGGAACTTTAAACTATGCTGTTTGGAGCCGCACGATTTCTGAGTGTCTTCTAGTTAAGAACAAGTTGTGTTTTATTGATGGTTCTTGCACTCGTGAGTCTGTTTCAGCAACTGATGTTTCTCGTTGGGATAGATGCAATGCTTGTGTCAAGGCTTGGATTGTAAATTCTGTTTGCAAGGAACTTGTTAGTAGCCTCGTTTTTGTGCCTACGGCTCTTGCGGTTTGGGAAGATCTGAAACAGAGATTTAATCAGGTGGATGGGACTAGGATTTATCAACTTCATCGTGAAATATGCTTAACTCGACAAGGAACATTAAGCATCGGAATGTTCTTCTCGAAACTGAAACTTCTATGGGATGAATATGAATCCATTGTTGCACTCATGTTCAGCTCATCGGCATTCGGGGAGTTCCTCGATACACAAAAGCTGCTGCAGTTCCTTTTTGGACTGAATGATACATATAACCAAGCTCGTAGCCAAATCTTGTTGATGAAGCCTTTACCAACTCTTAACGCAGCTTTCTCCATGATGATTAATGAGGAAAACCATCGGCTTATCACCTCTTCTATGCCGATTGGAGAGGATTTTTCAGACAGCCCTACCAACCCAACTGCTCTATATACGGGAAACAACACCGCCACAAGAGGAAGACGTGATATAATCTGTTTTTATTGTGGGAAGAAAGGTCACCGTGCTGATGTCTGTTTTAAGAAGAAAAGGGATCAAGCTTCTGGATCAGTGCGTAATAATGTTGAGTCAGGTGGAATTAGACGTTCATTTGCTAATACGGTGGGAGAGATTCAGTCGGTTGAGTCCTTCGACATGGACACGAAATCTGGGAATGATACTTCAAGGATCGATATAGCTCGGACTGGGGGTAACAAAGCAGCTCAATCATCTGATAGTCCTATATCTGACTTGCCTTTCACGGCGGCTCAAATAGGACAGCTTAAGCAGCTCCTCCGGATGGCACCGACACCTTCTTCAGCTGCTGCATCCATTCACATGGCAGGTATGTTTTCAGCTGGATTGGCTTCATTAGCTTTTGAGAATAAATGGATTATTGACACGGGGGCTACCAATCACATGACATCACACAAAAATTTATTGTTTGACATTCGCCGGAATGACACCACGTTCTCATCTGTTAGTTTACCGAATGGCACCAAATGTATAGTCACACATATTGGTTCTTGTGATCTTGGGGATGGCCGCATTTTACGTGATGTCTTGCTTGTGCCGGATTTTGCCTATAATCTAATATCAGTGTCTAGATTGACGAATGACCTATCATGTAGTGCGAATTTCACTCACGAACGTGTCCTATTTCAGGACCACTTAAGTGGGATGATCAAGGGGATTGGTGAACAAGTTGGTGGACTCTATTTTTTGAAGAACTATGCTGCACCTATAGCTGCGGTTTCGGATGTGATCGATGGCATGACTTGGCATAGGAGACTTGGACATGCTTCTTTGGATAAACTTAAGGAACTTTTACTTTCTAATTGCAATGAAAGTTGTGTTAAGGATTGTGGCATATGTCCCTTGGCTAAACAAACAAGACTTGTGTTTCCTATTAGTAAAAACCGTGCTTTGAAAGCCTTCGACTTACTACATATGGATGTTTGGGGTCCTTATCGTACTCCTACTTATGATGGTCATCGGTATTTTTTGACGATTGTTGACGATCACACGCGTTGCACGTGGGTTTACTTGATGAGATCGAAAACGGATACGCCGTGTCTAATCCGCGACTTCCTCAACCTTGTCGAGACTCAGTTTTCAGCCGTTGTTCGAACTGTCCGATCAGACAATGGAACCGAGTTTTTCAACAGTTTAACGAATTCTTTGTTTGTCACCAAAGGGATATTGCATCAAAGCAGTTGCGTGGGTACACCACAACAGAACGGGGTGGCCGAGAGAAAGCATCGAAGTCTTCTTGACATAGGTCGGGCAATTAAGTTCCAAGGGTCAATCCCGATTAAATATTGGGGACATTGCATATTAGCTGCTTGCTACTTGATTAATCGTCTTCCATCTCGAGTCTTGAATGGAAAATCCCCCTTCGCGGTTCTTTTTGGTCGGGATCCCGATCTATCCCACCTCCGTGTGTTAGGTTGCCTTTGTTTCGCGAAAAATCTACACAACGGGGACAAATTTTCTACTCGGTCTACACCTTCAATCATGTTGGGATATTCTGCAACTCAAAAGGGATATATCCTTCTAACGATTGAAGATTCTCGCTTCATTGTTTGTCGGGATGTCATATTCCGCGAAAACGTTTATCCATTCACCTTGTCTCGGTCGGAGGCGACTCAATTATTTGCCCCGTATAGTACACCGATGGACGAAGACTCTGCCATGCCCATCAACCATATGTCCACCTCACATGAACAACCCAGAGAAAGTAATTTTGAGACTTCACTAAATGAAGATGTCAACCCCTCAAGAAATCCTTCTCCTGATCCGGAACCAGTCCTAGATTCTTCTCATGTTCTGGAACCAACCCTAGAGCCCTCGCAAAGGCGCAGTACGCGACAAACCAAACCACCGGGATGGCATAGAGATTATGTTGTTGGCTCGGTCCGAAATGATGAAAAGAAGACTTTCCCTCTTACAGTTTGTCTCACGTATGAATCTCTCTCTACTGGATATCAAAGCTACCTCTCATCCATTGAGCAACCGTCTCACGTTCTTCGGCAGAGGCCGAATATCGAGCTATCGGCACCGGAGTATCGGAAGCTATTTGGATTCGAGGACTTCTTTGCGAACTTGGGTTCCCACAAGATTCACCTTCGAGACTATTTTGTGACAACAAGTCGGCTATACAGATTGCCAATCACCCTATGTTTCATGAACGTACGAAGCACATTGAGATTGATTGTCATTTTGTGCGTGATCGGATCAAAGACCAAACAGTGGAGCCACTTTATGTTGCTTCAACCAATCAACTTGCCGACTTGCTCACGAAGCCACTGACAAGAAACCAACACAACTATCTCCTGCAGAAATATGGGACGCGCGACCTGTTCTCGTCGAAGACGCAGCTTGCCAAGGCCATGAAGCAGGGGAGTTCGATTGAGGAGGGTGTGTAGAAGTATATGCACCTTCATTACTCATTTAGATAGTAGAGGGACTAGTTTATCATTTTAAATTCTTGCTAGGATATTTTGTCTCTGTCTTGTACTATTTTACGAAGCTTGATGTGTTAAGCTTAAGACAGAGAAACGAAAAGACATTCAGTAGTTTACTTCCTCAATAGACTTCAAAAATTGTATTGTTGCGGATGTAAACTACAATTGAGCATATGCTTAAATAGCAGAATAGAAAACAATAATTACAAGAAAAAGGCCTGATAAAACTAACCCTAGGAATCTAAGACGGAAAAAATAAATATTACATAATACACCCTAAACTATAGAATATAACAAATAAGCCTATAATTAAAGGATGTTAGCTTGAATTCAACACGTCTAAATGATTGGATCTCACGACCCTCACTCCCACTTATCTGTTTATTATCGAATGATTGTACTAACGAACTTCTGTGACACCATGTCACGCCGTTTTATTTTAATCAAATAAAATGTGTAAACTGATAAAAAAAAAACATCATTATTTATATATAAATGTATAAATAATGATGGAAAAATGTATGTAATTGTAATTTTTCTCAGGTAACTGCTACTGTAATAGCATCATTGGTGCATTTGGGGACAACCTGGTGGTTACTTGGCTACGATCCCAGACATCTGCAACCGGTCGTTGCTGCCGACGAGCAGCCCTTGGACTTGCCCTGGTGACCATGTCTTCTATGATGCGTCTGTCATTTGGGGCCTCATTTGTCCACGTAGGATCGTTGGTCATGCCGGGCATTACTCTGCTGTCAACTGGTGTTTTTTGGTGGGTGTCGTCGCTCCTCTCCTTGTTTGGTTAGCACATAAGGCGTTTCCAGAGAAGGACTGGATTAGGCTCATAACGATGTCGGTCATATTAGGTGCCACCGTAAATATGTCGTCGACCACTGCCGTGAACTACAATACTTGGATATTAGTCGGCTTTCTGTTGGGATTTATCACTTACAGGTAGGGTTGGGCATAAAAAATCGGTTCGGACGAACCGTATCTGAACCGTACCGGTTCACAAACTAAATGATTATTTTACAAAAATATGGAGTGGTTCGGAAGAGGTACAAAAAACCGGTTCTCAAACGTTAAACTGAACCACTTATTGTACCGGTTTTATAATAATATTTTACTAAAATATCTACTCCTAAACCACTAAGGCACTAAACCAGACCGACAGACCGGTCGACTTCAATCCCTAATAAATTATCTAAGTGGTTTAGGGTTTACTTCAGTCTAATACTGCAGTGGTTTACTTCAATCCTAAATCATCCGTCTTCACTCCCAGCAGGCAGCAGCTCACAGTCGTCAGTCTTCGTTCGGCTACCTTCCCAGTCGTGGGCCAGTGGCGGTGGATCGGCATACATCTCGATCAAGCAGCAGCAGACAGAGACCACTGACCAGCAGCAAATAGATAGATCAGAGAGAAGACCAGCAGCAACGAGGCAGCGACGAGCGAGCAAAACGGCAGCAATGGCGAGGCGAGCAGTGGAGCAGCAGCAGTAGACAAAGACCCATAATACTCTGGAGATCCTGGTATGGTGGTATGATTGGTGGATGATCCATAACCTGGACAGTAAGTGGCCCAGCTACTCTCATTAGGGTTCGAGGCCGTGGTGGAATAGATGTTGAGTTGATCGGAGAGAAGACCACTCATCATGCTTCCAGACTCACAAGCTTCAATGTAAATCACCATCTTCTTATACATCTTCATTCGATGCATTCTTCTCAGCATTTTATTCAATTTATTTGCACTTTATTCCATTTGTTTCATGTTTTTTGTTTTTGTTTTTGTTAAATAAAGCGGTTCAGCCGAACCGATTCTGAACCGGTTCATATAAGGTTCGGTAAATCGACCAAAAACTGGAGCGGTAAACCGTACCTTATTTTAAATGTGGTACAGGTACGGTTCTGAACCGGTTCGATCCCAAATCGGTTCATGCCCAGCCCTACTTACCGGTATAATTAATTATGAAATGTAGTATTTTGATTAAAGAAGTAGATAGTTAAATATCATTTTAGCTTTTAATATTTGGGTTAAAATTGAGTATTCTCTTTAATGTTTAAACAATAAAAAGATCCATTTTGATGTTTGAAAATTTGTCAAGTTTCTCCTCTTTTGTTAAATATATCATCCAAATTTATGAGTGTGTTTTAAAAATTACATAAATAACAACAAAGTTTTACAAATGTCACAGTTTAACTCTTCAAATTTTTTTATATGTTACAATGAGTTTCGGTTCGAAAGTAATTTATATTCTTTTGGAATTGAGCTAATTTAAATATACAATTTAATTTTAGATGAAAAATTATAAGTACACGCTACGTGACACTTAATTAATTCACTCATTCAACAGAATTTATTAGTTAAACTTTTTAAAAATAACAAGTTTTCTAACTAAACATTTGGAGTATGAATTATTTACTAGTTAAATGTATTTTAAGAGTGCTAGTTATGTCTACGGAAATTAACGTAGATTTTTTTTTTGGTCGGTAATACTCGTTTCATTTGATGAAATAAAATGGCGTGACAAAACCTTGTCACGGAAGTTCGTTGTTACAATCAAATTCTAATAAACATGTAAAAGGAAGTGGGGGTCGTGAGACCCAATCATTGAGACGCACTCCCGTTCTAGCTTGCTTGGCTATCTAGTTAGCGCATTCGTTCACCTTCCTCGGAATAGCACGCCATTGCACTTGTTCAATGTTGCTCGCAAGTGCTCTTGTGTTAGATAGAAGTGTGGTTAGTCTCCATTCAGTCTTTCCTTGTAGTAATTGACGTATAACCACTTGAGAATCCGACTCGACTACGATACGTGTCCATCCCTTCTCCCTTGCTAGTCGTATGCCTTCATGAAGAATCATTGCCTCCATTGTCGTTGCATCATCCCCTCTCGTTCTCCGGTTCACGCCCCCTATGAGGTTTCACCTCTCGTCGCGGGCCACCACACCAATTCCCGCGGCTTTCGTCCTTGGGCACCATGACGCATCGCAATTGATATTTACCTCTCCATTATTTGGTTTCATCCAACTCGGTTGAGGTAGCTCCGGTCTGTAGTCTCGGTCTGCTCATCTCGCTTGTGGCTCGGTGGATGTCCTCAATGGTGGTGTGTGGGTTCGGTTTGATGTCCTTAAAGGCCGCCTTGCACATCGCCTTCCATATGTGCCAAGTAGTTTGCATACAAGCTTCCCATGCCTTGTTTGGTTCGGTTCCCATGTTGGTTTGGTTCTGTCTCATTCGGTCAAGCCATGTTGGGATGTCCATATCTTGGTCGCCCCTTCCTTGCGGACCCAGGATGTCAGCCCATAACGGTTCTGTCCATGCACCCCCCCGAACCATGTGCTCCCTTGTTTCGTCTTCTCCGCATATTGGGCAATCCGGCGATACAAGCATACCTCGTCTAACTAAGTTTCCTTTTACCGCCACCGCATTCGTCGCTAGTCTCCAAACGTAGTTCTTCACTTTGGGTAACACATTCGCCCCCCATATAGCTTTCCATAGGGTATTGTTTGTGCCATTGATGCTGCTTGGGTTCGCCTCCCTTGTTCGGCTCTCTCACATTCTATGATATACCGATCGAGCTTGAGCCTTCCCTTCCTTCGAATGTGGCCATATGTGTTTGTCTTGGGTTGCCACAATCAGTATTGGCATGGCCAAAATTAGCTCGGCATCCTCCTCTATTACAGTTTTCCGAACCTTGACTTCATCCCATGTCCCATCCTCCCTCATTAGCATACTCGCCCTCGGTTCGATCGGGTTCTCCGTATCCGACCTAGCTTCCGCACGGTATCCCAGTTTTTGGGTAACCCACGGATCCGAGAAGACCCTGATGTTTTTCCCATTACCAATAGTCCATAGGCCTTCACGTTTGAGCACATCCCTTCCGATTAGTAGGCTACTCCATCCCCATAACGCTCTTCCCCTCTTACCGCATCTAGAAATTCGTCATTTGGGAAATATAGGCCCTTAAGTAATCGAACCCATAAAGCTGTTGGTTCCTCCATAACTCGTGCCGCCATTTTTGTGAGGAGGGACGTATTGAAGGTTTGGAGTTCCCGGAACCCTAAACCTCCCACTGATTTCGCCAAAGTAAGAGTATCCCAACGTTTCCAATGTGTTCGCCTTTGATCCACATTCGTTCCCCACCAAAAATCAGCAATTAGTGAGTTTACCTCCGAGCACCATGTCTTGGGAAGACTGAAAATACTCATCACAAATGTAGGAATCGCTGTGATAACCGCTTTAATCAACACCTCCTTCCCCGCTTGGTTTAGGGTTTTTGGACGACATCCCGATATCTTTTCTCTTATCATGTTTTTCAGGTATCCCATAGCATCTTTACGTGACCTTCCCCACACAGTTGGTAAGCCCAAGTATTTACCTGGATCAGTCGTGCCTCAGATGTTCATCTCGTTTTCTATAGCCCTGATTTCGGTCGGATCGGCTCCCTTGTTGAAAAACAGAGTCGATTTGGCGACATTGATCCTTTGTCCTGATGCTGAACAATACCCTTCTATTATTTCCTTGAGGCGCCGAGCATTAGTCACTGTCCCCTCGATGAAAAATAATGAGTCGTCCGCGAAGAACATGTGGTGGGGTTTCAGGCATGCTCTCCCCATCCGTATCCCCTTTAGTCGGCCCTCATGCACATCCTTCTCCATGAATCTAGACAACACATCAGCTAGTAGAATGAATAAGTAAGGTGATAATGGGTCACCTTGACGGATTCCCCTTGTCGGCCTAATGGTAGGGGACCGATCGCCGTTCACTACTACTCGATAGGTGGTTGTGTCTATGCATTCTTTGACCCATTGGATCCATTGTTTGGCGAATCCTCGCTTTCTTAGGCTCACTAAGAGAAAATCTCATTCCACCCTATCATACACTTTTTGCATGTCAATCTTGAGTGCGCATTCCACCTTTGTCGGTTTGGCCCGTGTGCGTAAGTAGTGAAAGGCTTCGTAGGCGACCAATATGTTGTCTTGTATAGCTCTACATGCCACGAATGCACTCTGATAGGGGGTGATAAGTTCTGGCAGATAGGTTTTTAGCCTATTTACCATCACTTTCGAGATAATCTTATACAAGAAATTGCAACAGCTAATGAGTCTGAAATCAGTAGGCGGCATTTGGTTTTGGATTTTAGGAATTAGAACTACATCCGTTTGGTTTATAGGGTGTTGGAGAATACATGATATGAAGAATGCTTTGACTGCGGTGATGACGGCTGGGTCCACGGTGTGCCAATTCCTTTGATAAAATAGTCCCGGAAAATCATCTGGACCTGGAGCCCTTGACTTTTTGATCTCCTTGTCTGAAATCGGTCCCGTGAGGTCTCTATTCATACTATCCGTGATCTGATTCGGAACACACTCGAGTATGTCCTCATTCGGGACACTCGGTCCTGTGAGGTCTCTATTCGGTTAACGTAGATTACAAGTCTATTGTACGTCTGTTTTAATTAAGTTTATAATAAATTATTAAAAATAAATATATATACATACAACAAATTATCTATTTATACCCTAAAAGAACTATTAATTTTTCTATTTACATCGTTATTTCTAATTTACTTCTATAATATATATGATAATATATTTATATGTTTTGTGGTTGATAAATGACCTGGAAATTATCTGTCTAAATTGTTTTTGTTTTGTTTTTTCAGATACTACCGTGCATGGTGGGTTCGCCACAATTACGTGTTATCGTCTGCACTTGACGCTGGATTGACCTTCATGGGAGTGTTGCTTTATATGTGCCTCGGAATGGAACATGTTAGCCTTGACTGGTGGGGGACCGCAAAGACGAATGCCAGAAAAATTATCGAGTGGAGGCAAATATTAGAGTAAGGATAAATAGTTGAACTAAAAAAAAGTCAGCGGGGGCAAATAGTTGATTCAAATGAGCTAAATTAAAAATTATTATATTTTTTAGGATCAAATTTACACATAATTAAAAGTTGAGGGGAACAATTGCCCCCTAAACCTCATGTAACTCCGTCCCTTGGAGACCGAACTAGATATGTGTCCCTTGGCCTCTTGTCCGACCGACCACACAAGAACTCATAGTCAAAGGCTGTCCGGTTTTGTAAAACTCAACATGCATAAAAATAGGGGAAGGAGAAATGACCAACTGACATTTAATAGTAAACTTTATATCGGGCCGAGCCTGCCTAAGTAAACAAAGAAATTGCAATCATTTATACATCTTAAATTTCGTCCTAAACTAATTAGTAATAGGTGAAATTAATTAAATTAGATAGTTTCAAGGATCTCGAATGCAGAATCTACAAGTTAGAGGACCATATGATACAAAGTCCAGAATCTTTCCATTTTTTTAGTTTAAAAATACTACCTCTTGCAATCACTCTCCGACCAAAGCGCATCTGTGTCGAATTTACTGTGCAGAAGGACATGGCCTCCTCCAACCATGGAGGTGGAGGGGATGACGAGATCTCAGCTCCGCTTAGTAAGAACTCTCTTTCTCTCTCTCTCTCTCCCTCTCCCTCTCCCTCTCTCTCTCACTCTGTAACCTGGCTCACTGTCCCGCCTCATTACAGTTGAAACGCCGAAGTTCATCCACCACCCCCTCTACCCGAGGTCAGCAGATTCGTCATCCTGCAACGAAGTCGAGAATTCTCCGATCGAGCAGGTAGCGCTCACCGTTCCGACCACCGACGACCCATCCCTCCCCGCCGTTACTTTCCGAATACTGATCCTCGGAACCCTATCATGCTGCCTCCTCTCCTTCCTGAACCAGTTCTTCTGGTACCGCCGAGAGCCACTCTCTCTCACTTCCATCTCCGCCCAGATCGCCGTTGTCCCTCTCGGCCACCTCATGGCGTCGATTCTCCCTCGTAGAACTTTCTTTAAGGGGCGGAAGGGAGAGTTCAGTCTCAACCCTGGTCCGTTCAACGTGAAAGAGCACGTTCTGATCACGATCTTCGCCAATTCTGGCGCCGGGAACGTCTACGCTATCCATATTGTGACGGCGGTGAAGATATTCTATAAGAAGGAGATGTCTTTCATGGTGGCGCTGATTATTGTGTTGACGACACAGCTGCTAGGGTTCGGCTGGGCAGGGGTGTTCCGACGGTACTTGGTGGAGCCTGCCGCCATGTGGTGGCCCCAAAATCTGGTTCAAGTTTCTCTATTCAGGTCGTCTTCTCTTCTCTACGCTACTCTCATCTCATCCATTCATTTTATATTTTACGCTAAATTTTATAATTTTATCTATGCAATTAATTTGAATATAATATTATTTGCACCCACTATTTCCATGAAGACTAAAAATAATGGATGACCGTTGATCCTTTCATTAACTTAATAACTTTTTTCAGTTTTTGTTTTCTTCATCATCAATGACGCATAATTGATTCTAAAATTTCAATTCGTACGATAATTGGGACCCACCCATTGTATAAACAAATATTAAAAAATTAGGGTTTTAATTTAAAATTTTAATATCGGGACCGAGTCACACCCAAATAGCAACCACAATATACAACTTGGGGTCCATCCTAAAACTAATTGGTGATAGGAGGAGGTAGCCTTGTTGTATATATGGTGTCAAATTTGAATTACAAATCCGGTGTGGTATTTTATTTTAGTCAACAGTGGCTTTATTTTAACACTCCCCCACACTGTGACAACTCGTATTTTTTAAAGGCACGACACCGGCACATTTTTTAATTTAGACAGGTTGGGACTCAACAAATCCCCTCTCACGTCCAGGCCCGACCCGAACTATGGTACGTGGAGTAAACGTGACACAACAAACCCACATCGGGTACCCACAACGGGAAACACCCAACACCGTCAATCGAAACCGGGCTCTGATACCATGTAAAATTTTAATATCGGGACCGAGCCACACCCAAATAGCAACCACAATATACAACTTGGGTTCCATCCTAAAACCAATTGGTGATAGAAGGAGGTAGTCTTGTTGTATATATGGTGCAAAATTTGAATTACAAATTCGGTGTGGCATTTAATTTTAGTCAACAGTGGCTAGCAAGTAATTTTACAAAATTATAAATTAAATACCCAGGCCAAAATAGAATAATGTCGGACAGCGGGACAGGGAGCCATGCCACGCAATTTGCTTTACATGTACTTGGACGTGTTTCCAGGGAAATTCATTAATTTCCCAGATTCCATTGAAGACTTGTATCATTCGACAGATAATTGAAAATCTAACCTGAACTCAACAGTAAATTTCCAAAATACCCTTTTCACCAAAATTATGTCCAAAACGCATATTAGTGTTTTAAATATATGTCAATACTTTACTATTAATCAACTATGATATTACTGATTTGCAGGGCACTGCATGAGAAAGAGACGAAGCCAAAGGGTGGATTGACGAGGAACCATTTTTTCCTCGTAGCATTTGTCTGTAGTTTTGGCTACTATGTCTTTTCAGGATACCTCTTTCCAATGTTAACTTCCTTGTCCTGGATGTGTTGGGTGTTCCCCAACTCTGTCCTAGCCCAACAACTCGGTTCGGGTCTCCACGGTCTTGGATTCGGTGCCATCGGTCTCGACTGGTCCACCATATCCTCGTACCTAGGTAGCCCACTTGCAAGTCCGTGGTTCGCGACCGCTAACATTGCGGTTGGTTTCTGTGTCGTAACCTACGTCATTACCCCACTTGCTTATTGGCTCGACATTTTCAGGGCCAAGACATTTCCGATATTCTCCGATGAACTCTTTACGTACTCAGGACAGAACTACAATATCTCAAGGATTGTGGACTCCAAGTTTCAGCTTGATAGGGTGGCATATGAACAAGAGGGTCCTCTGTATCTCAGCATCTTCTTCGTCGTTACTTATGGTGTCGGTTTCGCTTCTCTTACTGCCGTGATCGTTCATGTCCTTTTGTTCCATGGAAGGTAAAGACACTGTAACGAAATGCTTACTTATATGTCTCTTTCCTTCTTTCTTTTTTTTCTTTTTTTTTTTCAAAAAGAACTTATCAGTGCATGATGACATAAAGTTACGATACGTGAAAGTCGTCTAATTTAGTGTTATATGATGACATAAACATATGTATGTGCTCACAACGTGTTATGATCAAAACTAAGCTATCAAGTTTAGCTTACAAGTTTTGGCCAAAAAAAGTTTAGCTTACAAGTTACAAAATATTTATAAGTTCAGTATCTAGTACGAACATCAAATTTAAGTTCACTAATATAACCAACAAAACTCTAGTTTTTACATAAATTCACTAAAGATTAGCTATCTCTTTGATTATTTATGTTTACTCAATGTTACTTTTTTTTTCATTTATAATTTTTTTAATGTTAAATTATTATTTACGTTTCAAAATGTTACTATTTGGTTCAAACTTGCGTTATTTAGTGACTTATTTTGACAATGTTTCTTTTTGGTTTAAATTAGTAACTTTCATTACATGCTTATATTTTATATACTGAAAATGTTTTCTTTTTTTTCATTCTTCTTCTTCTGTCTTATTTCTTTTTACAAAATTGCACCGGTCTGTTTGGAAAGAGGAAAAATACAAATAAAGAACAAAGAACGTGAAAAAGGAAAAAAAAAAAAAAAAAAAAAAAAGGTATATGATGTCTTAATATTAGCATGTGAGACACTAACACTCAAAAGTCAAAAGTAATGGAAGTTAGGGATTTAAACCACAAGTAACATGGTCAAATATTAAAATTTTAAATCAAAAAGTAATACTGTTAAAAGTAAATAGGTAATTGACCCCAAAACAAGTAGCAAACTGTTAGCTAGCTCCCCTAAACCCTCAACCCCGTTTATGGTATTTGTACTGTTTTTTTCTTCTTCTTGTGAAGATAGGTCTGACCCTGTATCTATAACTTGATAGAGAAATCTGGGATCTAAGTCGTTCAGCTTTCAACGAAAATAAGATGGACGTACACACGAAGATGATGATGAGATACAAGCCTGTTCCCGAATGGTGGTTCACTTGCATCCTTGTGTTGAGCGTCACAGCAACCATGTTTTGCTGCGAGTATCTCCGAGATCGGCTTCAACTGCCATGGTGGGGAGTATTGTTAGCTTGTGCTCTTGCCATTTTCTTCACTCTTCCTGTAGGAGTCATCACAGCCACAACAAACTTCGTAAGTCTTTATTACATCTGCAGTGAAATAAATAAATACTACAGCTAGTCACCTGATTTATGCTTTGTTTCATTCTTGATTCTGGGGACATCGGAGACTCGGTCAGACTCCGGCTCTGAATGTAATCACAGAGTATATTATGGGGTACTTGTATCCGGAGTATCCGGTTGCTAACATGCTCTTCAAAGTCTACGGCTACATCAGTATGAAGCAAGGCATCGCCTTCTTACAAGACTTCAAACTAGGACACTACATGAAAATTTCACCAACAGCAATGTTCATGGCGCAGGTTAGCATGATATGGTCGGGCTGTTAAATTTTAATATTCGGCACGCGTCACACCCAAATAGCAACCACTTTATACAACTCGGGTTCCATCCTAAAACCAATTGGTGATAGGAGGAGGTAACCTTGTTGTATATATGGTGCCCAAATTAGTGTTATAACACCGGTGTGGTATTGTGAATTTGTCACAGTGGACTGATTTCAACACTCCCCGCACTGTGACAACTCGTATTTTTTAAAGGCACGACACCGAAACATTTTTTAATTCAGACGGGTTGGGACTCAACAAATCACCTCTCACGTTCAGGCCCGACCCGAACTCTGGTACGTGGAGTAAACGGGACACAACAAACCCACATCGGGTACCCACAACGGGAAACACCCAACACCGTCAATCGAAACCGGTCTCTGATACCATGTTAAATTTTAATATCGGGGCCGCACCACACCCAAATATCAACCACTTTATACAACTCGGGTTCCATCCTAAAACCAATTGGTGATAGGAGGAGGTAACCTTGTTGTATATATGGTGCCCAAATTAGTGTTATAACACCGGTGTGGTATTGTGAATTTGTCACAGTGGGCCGATTTCAACACGGACTGACTGATTTCTCATAGGTCTTGAACTAACAATTTATCTATACAAATAAAATAAAATAATTTGTTAACAAATTATCGAAATCCCGGAATTTTTGCTTCAAAATTTCTAATTTTTCCTAAAAAAATTGATTTGTCACAGGTAGCTGGTACAGTTATATCAGCATTTGTGCATTTAGGGACATCATGGTGGTTAATGGGCACAGTTCCTGACATATGCAACCGGGCATTGCTTCCTAAGGGCAGCCCTTGGACTTGCCCCGGTGACCACGTCTTCTACGATGCCTCGGTCACTTGGGGCTTGATTGGACCTCGAAGGGTCTTTGGTGATCTGGGTCAGTACTCTGCAGTCAACTGGTGTTTTCTGGTGGGTGCGGTCGCTCCTCTCCTTGTTTGGTTAGCACATAAGGCGTTCCCAGAGAAGGACTGGATTAGGCTCATAACGATGCCGATCATATTAGGTGCCACCGTGAACATGCCGCCGGCCACTGCCGTGAACTACAACAGTTGGATACTGGTCGGTTTTTTGTCGGGGTTTATCGCTTACAGGTATAATACACCAACTCATTTATAAAATATATTTGTTTGTATATATAGAAATAATGTTTGAATTGGTCATGTTTTTAGGTACTACCGTGGATGGTGGGTTCGCCATAATTACGTGTTATCTGCTGCGCTGGATGCGGGATTGGGCTTCATGGGTGTGTTGTTATATCTGTGCATTGGAATGGAACATGTTAGTCTAGACTGGTGGGGGAGCGAACCTGATGGGTGTCCCTTAGCATCTTGTCCAACGGCAGGAGGACTTGTCGTCAAAGGTTGTCCCGTTTTATAAAAACAACACCATCAACCTGAAGGACAACTGCATATACATTTGGTGTCTACACTGGATCAACACAAATAATATACCTTTGTATACACATTTGGGATAAAAGTTATTACATTATGGATAAAAGTAATTCTTTTTTGGCCAATGGGATAAAAGTGATTTAGTTACCTCAAAAATCATATTTTTATAAGTAGGTACTTCAATTTTTTTTTGTTAT
This sequence comes from Chamaenerion angustifolium, assembly GCA_946814005.1. NCBI lineage: Eukaryota > Viridiplantae > Streptophyta > Magnoliopsida > Myrtales > Onagraceae > Chamaenerion > Chamaenerion angustifolium. Next base: position 3,747,096 of record OX328281.1, read on the forward strand.
TTTCGGATACCATGAAAGTAACAATTTTTTTTTAATAAAAATAAAGTAAATATATTTGATTGCTACAATAAAACAACCTAGAGATACTTGAAAACAACAGTAAAATAAAGTAGAATTACCGTAGTGAAACAAAAATACTACATACGTGACGAACACATAACCGAAATATTAAAGTAGATACATTTATGATTTATGAAGTACTCGAAAGTAACAATTTTTTCTATCTAAGATACTTATTTGTAAAACGTGACTTCTGAGTTACCTAAATGACTTCTATTCACACATTATTGTAGGGATGATTGGCTTTTATATTATTAACTATTATTATAGGATTGTGCAATGTGCGAAATGTTTACTTGCTAACCAAATTCAGTCGGAATAATTTGATAATTAATTTAAAAAAAATTAAGAAATGTATCTACTTTAATTGGGTACTTGAAAGTAATATTTTTTTTAATAAAGATAAATTAAATATATTTGATTGCTACAATAAAACAACTTAGAAATTATATATATATATATTAGTTATGAAATATAAAATATAAATTTTTTATGTATAATTTTTCTTAATAGTGAAGAATCTAAATATATATTTTTATACTCGTCATGATTAATCTGTTGAGTTGGAAAATTCTAGCACTAACCGAACAATTTATTAATGAAGATAAATTATTGAAAAAATATTTAAAAAATATATATATATATATATATATATATATATTTGTATGTTAGAAATCATTTGAAAATAAAATTTGACTGACACACACAATCACACATAATAAATATTTGAGCATTGAATATCATATTATATTAAATAATAAAGAATTATATTGTTTTAATATTTGTATTTAATAATTATGATATTATGTGTTAATTTAAAATAATTTTTGGCATAGTAGTAATAAAATCGTATTTTTACATTTTACTTTTATGTTTCAAGTTTTAGATGTTATTTAGTGTTTTTTTCTTTAAAAAAATAATTAATGTTTTATTATGTTATTATAGTTAAGTTCAACAAAATTTGTGATTTAGTTAAATTTTTGTACAAATATACTTGTATTGTTTCTGGCAAAAACATATATAAGTATTCATTATGCATTTATCTATGAAATGGTATTTAACTGTTTAAATTAAAAATATTTTTATTATATATATTAAAAATTGTATAAACATTTATTAATATATTGTTAATTAATATTTTGTTAATGCATTCTCTTCAACTTAGTTTTTAAGTTATTTATTATTATCATGTATTCTTAACGAATATTAAATTGAATATTGTATTTTAATAATTCTAACTAGTAACTACTCTACTTTAATAGTAATTATTACTTATGTTGTCTACCAAACATGAACATTATAAAAATATATATCTTTACAAAATCAGTAATAATTATAATTTTGGTTCATATGATAAAATTTATATTTTTAACATACTCATAACTAAATTTGTGTAATTTATTAATTTTAATTAGAAAAATTTAATATACTGACATTAATAAAACCCTAATGAATTTATTTTGAATTACAACCTAAAACTTACAAATATAGATTTGTGAATAAAATTAAAATATATTAAAAATCCATAATTATTAATAAATTTTTTAATTAAAAAATGAAGAAAAATAAGCTTGAAAAAAAATGAAAATATTAATTAATTGGTTTGTAATGAATGTAATAAATTTAAACGGTTTTTAAGGTTTAATGTGGTGCTTTGGAGTAATTTTAAAGTATCCACATGTACAAAAATATGATGTCACATAAGTAATTGTAACATATAATCTAGGTGGACTAATAGAATTGATTAAAAAAATTCATTTTGCTTACTTGTCAACAATATATACATCCTAGCCAAATTAATATATATATATATATATATATATAAGAGAAATTAAAATGGTTTCTAAGATGCAAGTCATTAGATTAATTTACAACATTGTCATCGAGATTTCAAGTAATTAATTTTCCATATATATATATATAAGAATAATTAAAATGGTTTCTAAGATGCAAGTCATTAGATTAATTTACAACATTGTCATCAGGTTTTAAGTAATTTTATGTGGATAAATTTCATCACCCCTTTATTATATGTAGGCACTCTATTTTCTTATGTTTTGAAATTTCCATTTTCTTATGTGTTGAAATTTTAGAACATTCAACCAAATTAATATAGATATATATAGTTTATTTAGAATTATTTTGTATTTTTTTCTTTCTAATTTTATATTTTATCATAATTTTTTACTTTACTCTAAAATTTAGTGTAATTTTCTATAGTAAATTGTTAAGTGTACATTTTTACATTATTTGGGGTGAAGTTTAATTTAATAAATTGATAAATGAAACGGATAGTAAAATTTACATTATTAAGTTTTTAAAAAAATAAATTAATAAAGTCCAAAGTGAAAGTTCAACTAACAAGTAACTAATTAAGCTTACCATTTCAATGACTGAGAGTTCCATCAGCTTGACCCTTCATTCTAATCTTATAAGTTCGCTCTTTTGAGGGATGTGATTGTTACAGAGTTGCTTAAAGCAGAGTTCCCAACCACTTCCATATCAAACGAATCATACCGAAGGAACAGCTCTACCAACATCAACCTCGACACCAAAACGACAAAGTCCTTCCCTGCACATTGCTTATTTCCCAAATTGGGGGTCTCAGTTTCAGGTCCATTAGACCACAAAACATGTCTCAACAACCTCTCACCATCTCCCACAAAACGATCCGACACAAACTCCTCCGGTCTCTCGAATATCTGAGGATCCTTGGTCGCAAACGGTTGGAACCCAAACATCATCTCACCTTTCTTCACTTCGAAGGCTGCATCGTGGCTTTCGACAAGCAAATCCATCTTTGCACGAGCGAATTGAAGCGGGACGGGTGGTTCGATTCTGAGGCACTCGTACACAGTAGATTTCATTAGTTTCATTTGATCGAGTCCGTCCATTGTTATCTCACCTTGATGGGATTGGACTATGGAACGGATCTCCATTGCTAATTCTGTGTGGAGCTTCATTCCTCCTATAAGAATCAATATCACTGTGAATTCAACACACCCACTAAAGAAAGATGCCGGAATCTGAAACAACGATCATTTCAAAGTTGTTGAACCAAATGGATTGAGACATAAACAGAACAAACAAGATAGAGATGGGTTGGGTTGTCTTTACCTCTGCTTATCCATTTAAGCATAGTGGGGAAGAAAAGCTTCAAGCCGCCAAATGCATTGAAGCACGTGACGTAAAGCAGATTATGGCACGCTTCTTCCCTAGAGATGCCGATCGTCTCTGCTTCGTCGAGCACATCTGAGGAGGCGGAGAAGAAGAAGTCATAAAGCTTCAGGTAATCCTCTTTGATTAAGCATGGCGGGAGAGGGAAGGTGTGGATTGACAGTTCCTCGACAGGTTTCGGGAAGCCGAGGGTAAGGATGGGGCTAAGCTGGAAAAGCACCCATTTTCCGACCAATTTCGGCCCGTCGAGGCCGAGCTTGGTCTCCGCGGGCTTGGCGCCGTACAGTGCTCCGGCCAAGAAATTAAAGGCGGCTTGGTCGCTCGCGTTCACGAAATTCGCTCGCCCTTTCGATGATATCTCTGCCTCCAGAGTTTTGAGCAGCTCGCTGTAGCTGGAGCGGAATTCGGGGATAACGTGGCAGCTGCGGGACTTGAGAAGGTAGAACATGAGCTTCTTCAACTTTGCGTGATTCAGCTCCGACGGGTCGAGGAAGGAAAGGACGCGGTAGCCACCGGTCAGGTCGATTGACGGCATGAACGTGCCGGTGAAGACGTCCTTCTTCTCGACCTTGGTAGTGTCGAATAGGATCGGGAAACTCTTTCCGTCGAGCAAGACGACGACCCGCGGGTCTGCGGCGAGGAATGGACCCGGCGGCATGTTTGACCGGAAGACCGTTGACTGGTACTTGCGGATCCGAGATTTGAAGAACTCGTCGCGGCCTTGGTCGTAGAAGTAATCCAAGCGATCTCTCAAGGGCCCTATCAGAGGGAGACCGTAGCCACCGGGGATCTTCCGGATCGGGAGAGTCGGTTTTGCATCCGTCGTGGTAAGAATCGCTGACGGTCTCTCAGATAGTGCGGAGATCGACCGCGGGATACGGCGTTGTGTGTAGATGGCAGAAAGTCTGTGTACCGGAGACGTGATTCGACGGTTCAGGGAAGGGTGAGGTGAAGACGAGAAGGCGGTGGACGCCATTGAAGACTTTCTGAATCTGGTGCAGTTACATAACTACATAAGGATGATGAACTAATACAAATTTTACCAAAAAACACAACTAATACAAGTCAAATAAAGAAAAAAAATATTAAGATTTTGTAATTTATTTTGATAATGAAAGAAAAGGTTTCGATAATTTGATAATTTTAAAGTGGTTTACCTACGTACCACTTAGAAGTGAGAAATATATTTTTAATATAAACTAATTAAAATTGATTATTTTTTACAATAAAAGTTAAAAAAATTCATCAAAAACTTATTTGTCAAATTACCTACCTTCTAACTAAATTAATATATATATATATATATATATATTCTTATCCTAAATTATGGACACTGTATTTTTTATTTTAAAATATATTTATTTTTCTATTTATCGTTCAAAAATATTATATTTAGCTTTTTCATTTTTATTAATTTAATTAATTGTTTTTACTCTAATTTTTATTCTCCTATATTAAATTTCTGATTTAATCCAGGTATGTAGTCCCAAAACCAGTCTCAATCCCAGTCTGGATTATCTATTGATAGAATCATAGAAAACACATATTTGAATATCGATATGAGGTTATTGAACAAAAAATTTGACAAAAGAGTCATTTAAAAAAAATAAACTTTTGCTTTTCCACGCAATCATGGGGCATGGACTCTCGTTAAGTTTGGTGATAGGGTTGTGTATGATTACAGCGTGGTACATAAATGATTAAAGGGTATGATTAAAGCGTGGTATGACAAATATCACATCATATATTATTTTTAAATTACATACTATAATCATAATCATTACAGACACAATTTTTAATACTCTAACCATATACAAAATCACGGTTTTAAATGTAAATCCATATTTATTACCACATGTGAAATGTAATGGAACATTATAAATGTTATCTTAATAAATACATAAAATTATGTCAAGCAACAAAAATATTCAACATTAACACATTTCAAAACTAATACTAACAACATTTAAATCATTCAATTACAGTTCGTCCTAGAATTATAATTATACATTCGTGAAGTTTAAAAGTGAAAATCCTCCTTATGTTAATATTATATTATATTTATATAATAATAATGAATATGACTAAAATGTCATAATTATAATCATAACCGGTAAGGAAGAAAATTCATTACCATAACCTCACTATACCATAATGGTACAGTTAACCATATAAAAAAAAATAATGGTTATAACCATGGTTTCAGGTTTTTCATCATACCATTGGCGGTCCTATTTGGTAGTACCTAAATCCTTTAAATTTAGGAGTGAGTTCGGTGGAAATACTTTTTTTTTTTTTAAAATCTGGGTCTGAAATTTCTGAATTTATGTTTAGAGGACTGAGACCGAGCCTGAAACCTAGTTCATCTCAAAAAATCTGCTCGAGCTGGTCTTTCTTGACTCGGGTCGGTCTCAGTCCTGCACTGACTTTTTCTCTGAAAAAATTTCCAAAATTTTTAAATACAAAACACAATGCAAATATTATACTAAATATCCTATACTAAACAAAATAGAAATATTATACCAAATATCCAATACAAAAAGGTTAATTTCAAATACAACCATAATCACACAATAAACTAATTTTAAAAAAACAATAAGTAATGATCTCAACCTATACTCGGTCAGAATCGGCGTATTCAGTCTTTTGTGAAAACCGACCCGACCCCGAGTTTGATATTAAAAAAATCTGATCGTTTTGACTCTGTCTTAAATTTGGACGGACTATTCGGGACGGTCTCAGGACGTTTTTTTGTTCAACCCTACTTAAATTAAAGATTTGATTCTCTTAAAAGATTAAATTATATACTTAACACAGATTGAAGATTTTTTTTTTTTTATGGTTTTTCAATAATCGACCGATTAACTGATTTAATAAAGACAAAGGAAAGGAGCTGAGGAGTTTTCTGTAAATTTTGGTAGAACATTTGTTTATCCTGTATAGATTTAGGAGGAGGAGAGTCGTGAAGAAGTTAGATTCGTTGTTGTCTTCAGATTTGTAGTTGGAGAGGAGGAGGAGTTCTTCAATGCAGATTTTGGAAGAACATTTAGGCTAATTATTTTGCAGAATTTTTGTATAACATAGTAAGTGAACCGGTTAATCCGATTAATGGACCAACAGTCTGACAGTTTAAACTGTGAATAAACTCTTTTGTGGATTCGAGTGTCGGTCCGGTCTGATAATATTGGATTCAACTATTATTGAAATAACGAGGCAGATATGTTAACTCTGTGAAGTTATTTGAATAATAATAATAATAAAAAATAACAGATTTGGTTTTGGTAAGAGTCATCAAGATAGACACACAGAAGGAAGGTTCATAGAACAGAAGCAAAATCCAACAATTATCAGAGGATGTTTCATATGTCAAAACAAATACACAAAACTCCACTCATATAATGATACTAAAAAAATAGGATTTTGTTAATAAAAGAAATGCAAAGAATATAATAAAAGCCTTTAAGAACAAAGCTTTTCCCCCACACAAGATTGAAGATTCAAAATACAATATGAATTATGAAGAATACCATGAACAGAAAAAAGTCAAAGCATTTTCTTCAGAAAAACAAAATTAAAAATCCAAAATTCATGAAAACTCATAAACAATTTTTTTTATTACAACTTTATATAATCTAAAATTCAATGACTGAAATGAAACAATCTCATTCTTTATGTATACTATATATTTGCTACATTTCCCGCTCATATTTTTTATGTATACTTTTCTTAGTGTTTGCATGGAATAATTGCTATTTTAAACACATTAAATTTCATTTGAATTAGTTAAAAAAATCACATTTCGTTCAATATAAAAATAATTAAAAAAAATATATATTTTAGTATACCGTTAACGCGTGCGAGTTTTTTCTAAAACTACTATTTTATTATATGTAAATTAACTTGTTAAAAATGAATATTTTATCGGTTCGGGTAATCGGGTATTGTATCCATCCATATAAAGTAGTTAGTAGTACAATGGATAGATAAGGAACATATTCAAAAGCAACCAACACATGGGATGCTCTTTTTTGTTGGACCCAACAACATTAAGTGATTTTTTTTAATTAATTATCTTTTTTTTTTGCCAATAATTAATTATCTAACTAACTAGTTTTTTTGTATTTTCTTTCGCCAAAAACCGTTTTTTGTATTTCCAAAATTTACCTTACGTGTAAACGATTTGTGGTAAGACGTTTGTTAAATCCTAACTACGAAACTTCAAAGTGAATTTTGTTTTAATTTGTTTTTCAAAATTACGTTCTAGTTGGAATCACATTATATATGTGCAACGTTATATCAATAGAAAACTAATATTAGGGCGGTCAATTCTTGTCAGTGGGGTCGTGTCAAAATTTGTTAAACACCAAACACGACTCATCGATTTTCACGAAGCAATTCTCGTGATCCAAACACGACTCACGGGTCAACTCGCGCAACCCGTGCAGTCAAAAAATCACATGGTAAACTTATGGGTCAATCCACGAACTGCACAACCTTAAATTTATTGTATGACTATGAACTAGCTACTATAAATATAGTGATTTACATAATGGAGTACATATAGGCTATCTTAATCTCAAACTTTAATTAATAATTAGTCGTCTTCAAGAATGAAGTACAGAACCAGTACTCTAGTCAGGAGTGCGCTTCTAGGTTTGATTCAAAGGAGTGGCTACCTTGAGTTTGAAGGAGAAGTTGTATTTGAAGGAGTGGTTGATGTAGCTTTGATTGAATTTTATGCTCGATGACAAAATAAAATATCAACATTGCTGGTCTAATTAAAGTTTTAATTTAGTTATCAACATACTTTTTTTTAAAAGATAGTTGAAGAAATATATTATCAAAATGAGTATTTTAGTAATTCATATACAGGATGCTATTTGTTTTTCAATTATCTCAAATATATATATATATATTATTGGATAAATTATAAAATTTTCTAATTAAAAAAATGGCGTTTAGTTCTATTTATTTTCTTATGCAAAAATTTCATTTCGTAGATTAAAAGCAAAAGTAAACTATTAATTAACTAGGAAACTCATCCGCGCATTGTGCATAGTATAATTTTTTTTGTTTAATTTATTATTAAAACAAATTATATTTTTTTATAAATATAAAAATTAAATGTATGCATATATATATATATATATATATAACTTATCAGATATAATGCTAAATCACTATTTAATTCACTATTTAAATAGTCAAATCACGGTTTAAATCACTATTTATATTGTTTTGTATCGCATGTAGAGTTTTTTACGTATCGTATTATACAACCAATCTTAAAGAAAAACAATTAACGCATAGTTAGCGTAATTTAATTCATAATTAAATTATCTACGCACTGTAATATTTTTGATTTTTTTAGTAAGTACATAATTAAATTTCTCACATAATGCATTTAATTATTTCGGTCAAATTATAAAACAAACGATGTTATGTTAAAAAATAACTGTATTTCTAATCAAAAAATTTACCCTAGGTAGATAATTGAATTACGACATAAATGACGTTAACTGTGGTGAGTTTGGATTTACATGGTGTGAGTTATAATTTTTTAAATCAAATTTTCATATCTCAACTTACGACATAGCGTACATTTAATCTGTAAATCCAAATTTAATATTTTGTTTTTGCATAATTTGAATCGCAATTAAAATATTTACTTACTATAATTTTTTTAATAGATACATAATTTTATTTTTAATTAAATATCAAAACATCAAAATTAAAAAAAAAAAAAGAGAGAGAGAAATAGAGATTTGGAATAAGCTATACCTAGGAACTATTGAAACAACGCGCTTCGCACCTAAATTTTGAAATATTTTTTATATATACATACTTTTTTAATTTTTATTTTACAATATTACTTTTTAAATAATAATAAAAACTCAATGGTAGTAATACTGTAATCGTCTCTTCCACCTCATAATGATTGAGATTCCACCGAACTGGCAGTCCACTTTCAGACAAAACAACTATTTGATTTTGAGTGGCTGTGTAGGGCTCGATTATATGAATGAGATAAGTGAAATGATTTATATTTAGTATTAAGATATTTTATGAGCTAATTACAATGTGAGTGTGAACTATTTTAAGTATAGACCAGGCATACTTAAAGAGTCAAAGGTTGTTCTTAATGTGTCCTATAGAACCTCATGAAGAAATTAAAAAAAAAAAAAAATCAATAGTACCTTATATTTGACTTATTGATATTTACTTTATATATATATATTATTATATAGTACTTTACATTTAAAAATATTATCATTTAATGTCTCCATTAGTTAAAAATAAAACTTATACACATTTGCCACTTTTACTATTCCTTCTTCTTTTTCCGTTATGATGATTCCTTGCTTTTACTTAAAGAATTCTTCACCAAGCTTGACAAAAAGAATTAATAAAACAACCAAAATTATATTCGGGAAAAAAAGGATAATTAAACATGTTTAATATATATACTAATAATTAAACTTAATTTCACAATAGAAAAACAAATCACCAGGTTATCTGGTTATGTCTATACAAAGAATAGAGAAACTTAAAGTAACTGTTTTTTTATTTGTCTAAAACATACTGTACTCCCTGGTAAACGAACAGAACAACAAGACAGCATCATCGTATTCATCACCATCATCATCACTAAATTACAGTTCTTGGATCAATCAATACCACCCTGTCTGTCTAGCATCATGTCATCAGCCTGGTTATTTTCCTTCCCATCAAATCACTAAAACATCATAAATGTAACCAACACAGTATACAGAAAATGGCCAGCACGATCGCCATCCGAGGTGGGTTGATCGAAATCGACTCACTAGCAGTGGCCATATTCGCCAACCACGACGTTGCAAATGCAGTTTCTTGAATTGATGGTGTTCCTTGCTCTGTTTCCTGGTCTGGTTTGTCCTCCGAGGATGAGGAAGCTGTGTCTGTCTCCGTTGTTTTTGTCGGCGGGGAGAGATCCGTACTCGCTGACTTCAGGCTGCAATGGAAGGAATTTCAGTTATATATAAACCCGGGAAATGTATAAACGGGGTCAGTCTTCTATAACATGGTAATGGAAACCGTCGGTGGTTCAAAATTCTACGGTCTCCGATTAAAGTTAAAATGTCCCATTTTACCTTGGAGATTTGGGGCAGAAAGTTATGGTGTAATCGGCGCCACTGCAGGTGAAGGTACTCGTGGCGTCGTCGTAGGCGTAGCTGTACGACTTAGGGCACGCCGACTTGAAAATCTCAGAGTACATCGACGGACGACAGGTGGCGGGTGAGCTGTACGCTCCGCTACAGCAGTACTCCGGCTTTCCAAACGCCTCGCACGCGCTCTTGCACGCTCTGCCGTCCTCCGTCCTCAGCTCCTTCGGGCACAGACGGTTCAGGTCCGTCACGCACCCCGTCGCGCCGCAGCTCCCTGTTCGCAGGCATTAAACAAAGTTAACACTCAGTGATCTTAATCAGATAATTAAAGTCGTTTTTTTTGTCTCTTTACCTGCACGACCAGTTCCTTCGATCAAGATGGGGAGATTGTAGCCGTCGACAAGGCTGATATCGTAAAAATCCAGGGAGCCGGAGCCGAGAGTGAATTCCGCTAAGGTAGCCGGTGGGGTTGCGCCGGCCCCGTTGCACTCAGCTTCCCCTGAGCCGCAGTCGCCGGTGGAGCATGAACCGGTAGAGCCATCGAAGTCGCAGCCGGTGCGGCCCCAGAAACGTCCGGACCATCCCGTGGGGGCCTGGAAGGAACGGGAGACGCCCTTTGATAGCTCGAAACCTGTACTGTCGAGTTTGGGGCTGCCAGCGCTGGCCAGAATTCCTGGCCAGACAGAGAAATCGCACTTGTTGACGAAAGTAAATGTAGAAGCTCTGCAACTGACGAAGAGGAGAGTGAAGATGTAGAGGAAGAGCCCCATTTGAGTATTGGTCGTCCTTTTGTTGGAGAAGATGAAGACTGCTCCGTCCAGTTCCTTCTTCTCTTTCTCTCTCTACTCAGTCTACTGTAAGTGAGTGAAGTAGAAACTAGAAAGTATGGAAAGGCAAAGGAAGATGGTGAGGGGAGGGGTGGAGAATCTCAATCCTCCTTTGCCAATTGCCTATTATTAATATTTATAAAAGCCAAAAGATTAGCCGCATCACTGTTGCCGTAAATTACCAAATGAAGATCATCATTATACGACCGTTTTCAAATAATTTTAGTTATCCGACAAATAAATAAATAACTATAATAGAGGTAATAAGTAATAACTTTACGTAATATAGAAAATATGAATATATATGGAAAACTATATATATATATATATGAGTTAAATACCAAGAAACTACCTGAACTTTGGACGTTTTGCAATGAGTTACCTGAACTTTGAAAATTCAAAACGGGATATCTCAACTTTGAAAAAGGTGCAAATAGCTACATCCGTCTAATTTTTCGTCAAATGTTGACGGAAATTCGTTGAAAATTCGTTGGAGGTGGCTATTTGCACATTTTTCAAAATTGAGGTAGTCCGTTTTGACTTTTCAAAGTTCTGGTAGCTCGTTGCAAAACCTTCAAAACTCAGGTAGCTCCTTGGTAATTAACCCTATATATATATATAATAAAATAATAATACAAAAAGGATGAATACAATAAGTTAATGTAATTTTAATATCTTGTTTGTGTGTTAATACGCCAATTTGTTTTACCTAATATGTCTGATTTTTTAGTATATTATGAATAAGTCTTATTATTTAGTAATTCTTAATACTCTCAATATCTATTTACTTTTTATAGTTTGACAATTTTATATTAAAAATTTATAAAATTTGATATCTGGATTCATAATTCTTATTATTATCTTGTTCATATTGTTAATGTGTCTGTATTATCAATTAAACATAAATAATCTCGTATATTTTTAGAGAGATCTTAATATGTATTTTTACATAATCATAATGTAAAAGAAAATGTATGACACTTTGATGAAGTTACTCAAAATTTAAATAAAATTAGTATAGTGAATAAGAAGATACATGCTATATTTGATAAGTTCAAAACATGCTAGTTATTATTATTATTTTGAAAAATATCTTTGCCCTATTGAAAAAAATCTCTCATCAAGCTGATGTGGACGTATCGAAATATACAAGCTAATTTGTTGTATGTTACTTTGTAGTTGTTCATCATTCAAAATATCATCTTTCTATGTAAATAGAGTGAATTTGGTACTTAGTCAAAATCAGATATTTATTTCAATAAAGTATGTAAAAATTATATCCGAGTAATATAAAAAGTTAAAGAAGTCAATTTTTTTTTTTTTTTGTCATATAAAAGAAGTCAATTAAAAACAATTATAATTATATTTTAATATTATACATTACCGAAAGTTGCAAGACATTATTATAAAGTTGCAAGACATTATTATAATCATAACGGAACCTCTTATGTATCGTAATAAGATTAAAACAAATAAATAATATTTATTTCTGTTTTTTTTTTTTTTTTTTGGTCATCCAAGATTAATCTTGGTTACATCGTCGAGAATTGATCTCGTGACCTCTTGCTTAAGCAAGAGGTGATACCGTTGGACCAAGTGTCCATTCGTCTCATTTATGTTTAATCATTCATTCGTGCAATTACATTAACGTGGAGCCTCAATAACATTACGGGCTTGATATCCTTTAATGAGGCTCCACGTGTCGGCCAATAATAGATGTCATCAGTAGTCGAATTTCATTCATTTGGCATTTTGCAGATCCCAAGTCCAACCGTTATTTCCTAGCTAACCCTCGAACAAGACTCACCGACTTCATCATTTTGGATGGACGATTTTTATTTTTATTATTTTTGGAAATCTTATATTAGTCAAAAATATTTTTTTCATCACAAATAAAGATAAGTCTTTTAACTATATGAAAATTACGTTTTTACACGAAAAACAGGGTTTGAATTATTTCTCTTAGTATATTCAAAAATGTGCTCATTAAAAGCTTTAAATCAGTATGCTTGTTATGTGGAAGAAGCTAAAAGGTTTTCATATGTGAATGAAAAAACATTTTATTATGATTTTTGTGCCAATACCTAAATCAATGAAAATTATGCTTTTACGCATATTTGTTTGAATTTTTGAAAAAAATGGAGTTCGGATTATTTCTTCTGATATGAACCAGAAATATGTCTATTGAAAATTTTAAATCAGTCTGCTTGTTCTGTGGAAGAAGTTGAAAGATTTTTATCTGTGAATGATGTTTTACTTTATTACAGATGAGGCTTGTAACTAATTTGATTGGTTTTTAACATAAACTTAAATAGATGATGTTTATAATTGTTCAATAGAACAAATCAGTATACCCATTTGTTAAAAAAAAAAAAAAAAAAGTATAGCTACCTATTTATCAATTCGTGTGAAATTCAACTACCCAATAGATAATGAACTTCTATATATAAGTTAATTACCTATTTGGTTCCAAAGGTTACCTATTTTTTATTTTTTTTTGGCCAATAAATCAAACACTTCATTACTCGGTTAAACCATTTACATAATCCGAATTACATAAAGACAATAAGGAAGGCGGATGTAACATAGTCCAATTCGATGGACACATCCCCTGTTTCGAGTTTGTTGCAATCCAATGTGCGCACCTGTTCACCGTTCTCTGGACAAACCGCCATTGGATACTTGGGCAATCCTTTGCCACATCCAATATATCAGCTACCACATTATGTATTTCCCAATCATTCTCAAGATGTCCTCATCTTAATATATCTATTAGACATTGAGCATCCGATTCGATGATCACCTTACCCCAACCGTGGTATCTCACCATTTCCGTCGCCTGGAGGATCGCATTTGCTTCCAAGATCTTCGCACTCGCACCATAGCACCTAGTGTTCCGTCCATCCACGATCTTTCCCCGCCAGTCCCTCGCGATCACACCTAGTTCGCCATTGTTTGTCATGTGGTCCCAAGTCGCGTCGCAATTCACCTTCACCACCCCGAGGGCTGGTCGGACCCAGCCCCTGCATGCCTGATCGCTCCCGTGGTCTGGTCTGACCCTACTGGGTCTGTTCGCAGCACGCCATGTCTCGCTCGCCAGGGTTTGTGCAGCTCGGACAGTCAGCTCGACATGCGGTTCCTTCCCTTCGTAGCTAGCACATCATCTGGTTTCCCAGATTTCCCACGCGGTTGCCTCCCCCAGCACACGCCTCCATCGACCTGCCTCACCTCCGGTGTGGCTCAAAGCATGAATGGACCTGATCCATTCAAGCCAACCTGCAGTTCCAGCACCTGCAGCATTCGAACCCCAAACAGCTACGCCAGATCCATTCAAGCCAACCTGCAGTTCCAGCACCTGCAGCATTCGAACCCCAAAGTCTACGCCAAACAGCTAATGCCCAAGGGCATTCCAAGACAGCATGAAAGGTTGTTTCAATAGCATACTGCATTTTGGTTCGATTTGGACTCCCCGCCTCACCAATTCAGCACGTACAGGTAAAGCGTTATGTGATGCTCGCCACAGAAATTGCTTTACCTTGGGAATGGATTCGATTTGCCAAATGGTGGTCCAGGTTCGACTCTCGACATTTGCCTCATCCGCAGCCGCACGGTCAGTTGTTCTGGCTGCAGCTTCCCGAATCTGTTGATAGACAAGCCTTGGTCGCGGGATCCCATCCACAGCCGAGGGCCACACGAGTCTATCTTCGGTCGGATTGTTGCTCAAATGAATTGCCTCGATCGCAACTCGCTCTGACCCCGACAAGCGATGTTGCAGGTCCGACAATTTCCAGCACCTATTCCCCGCATCGTATATGTCGCTTACTCGTACCGATGGTCCCTCCATGTCTTCTGGGTTGGTTCTAATTCTGTTACTTGGGATGCCCGGGATCCATGCATCCCTAAAGACATCGATGTGCTCCCCAGTTCCAACCCTCCACATTCCATCTCGGTGTAGGATATCTCGTTCCTCTAGGATGCTCGACCACGCCCATGACGGTCGAGCTCCTCGTGTAGTATCCATGAGACCCCTCTCGGGTAGTATAGACCTCTCAATTACACCCTCGCCCACATCGAGGTCTTGTCGGTATGTAGTCGCCATGCCGTCTTGGTCAACATGGCCTTGTTAAAGTCAATCATATCTCGAAAGCCCATACCTCCAAGGTCCTTTGGTTGGGTTAGTTTCCCCCAACTGACCCAATGAATCTTCCTCCTCTCATCCCGACCATTCCACCAAAAGCGTGCTATGAGTCTCGCCACGTCTACACACCACGTAATTGGTAATTTAAATAAAGACATTACATATGTCGGGATGACAGTAATTACCGCCTTAATCAGGATCTCCTTCGCTGCGGTATTTAGGAACATCGTTTTCCATCCATGGATCTTCTTGATTACCTGTTCTTTGAGATATAGCATGACCTCCCTCTTTGATCGACCTCAGTTGGTAGGAATACCCAGATATCTACCCGCATCCTCGACAACTTGGATGTTCAAAACAGCTGACACCCAGTTCTTTGTGTCCATCCTCGCTGTCTTACCAAACTGAATGCAAGACTTGTCCAAATTTATATTTTGACCGGACGCCTTACTATACCTTTCGATTGATTCCTTAAGGGTTTCTCTTTACCTATTGAACATTTATATTTTTAGACATTTGGTTATTCTATTAATTATGTGTTATGATTTTTTATTATTTGATCACACGAGCAACACGCAACACGTAAAACTTCAAATCTTGTAGATATCGAATTTCGATGAAATTCATTACATGGAGACTGCGTTGGGGTCAAAGATAGGGAAAAAGGATACTGAAGAGGAAACTGCGTAGCCATTGGAGGGTCCAAAGTTTGTACATACAGAGTGGAGTGGCTTTAGGGTTTCTTTAATAATCCATTATCAAGATAGTCTTCTCTATCTATACCAATTTATTAAAGATACTTTCTATCATATCCTTTTCTATTTATTAGGATTAATAACAAAATTAAAAAACAACAACTAAATGTTGATCAATTTATTAAAGTTGTATGAACTTTGTTTTTTAAAATTTTATTATGTGTGTACTTTTAGATTTGGTGTAAACAATTAATTTTGTTTGTTTTTTTCGTTAAATTTAGACGAAATATGACATGATAATAAATAATAGACACAAATTGTAAAAAAAGTATATCATTTAATAAAAATATTGACAAATTAAGAGAATAAATATGAACTTTTAATATAATATTTCAATAGAAAATATGAAATAAACTGATAGAATTTTTAATTATTATTATTTTATAGTTTAAATTAAAAAAATTATATTAATAACTCAGATTTACCATCTAAATATGTTAAAATTTCTCTCATTTTTATGTATTTTTTTAAGATAACATTATTTATTACACTTGGAACTAATCATGTCTCGTCACATTATTTTACATTCATACTTAGTACATAAACCAATACTAAAAAAAAACAATAGACATACAACTTTTTTTGCACCCAATCTAAAGTGATTTTGAAAAATTAAAATTCGGGTAACTTTCTATATACCTGTAAAAGTTTAATTAAATTTTTAATTACTAGCCCTATTTCTTATATGCATTCGATACAAATATATGTTTTTTTTCTTCTTCATGTTCTGGCCCATGAATCAATGAGCGATCCAAAAGGGAAACATATCTTGGCTTTTTTGGAGATGGGGTTCATGGACGAAGCACTACGGGAGAGAGCTCAAATACCGGCTCAATGTAATGACTCAATTATTATTGAGTTGTTAAAAAATAATTTAAATAAACTATCACGGCTCAATAGTAATTGAGATGTTAATTTTTTTTTACGGCTCCGTTATTTGAGCCGTGAGGTTTTTCTCACTTTTCACGGCTCAATTTCAAGTGCTGTGAATAATTTAATTATTTTTTGCGTGACTCGTTTTGCCTTCAGCCGTGACAAATATTATTTTTATAAAATAAAATTATTTTTCACGGCTCGTTTTTGTTTTGAGCAGTGTTTTTTTTTTCAAAACTGATCGAATTTAAGTAAAAATAAAATATTTTTCGCGGCTCATTTTACTTTCAACCGTGAAAAGTTAATAAAAAAAATTCCACTGCTCAGTGCTCAATGTATTTTGAGCGGTACTATTCAAAAAAATGAACTTATTCCCGCCCCACTAGTCACACCAGTCTTTACTCCGTGCAAACTCCATTTTCCTACTTTTTCCCTGCTTTTTCTGCTGTGACATGCATCTTCCTCCTCAGTGCAAACTCATTCTTCACTCCATGCAAATTCCGTGCAAACTCCATGCAAACTCTTTGCATCTTCATTCTTCACTACATGCAAACTCCTTCTTCATTCTTCACTACATGCAAACTCCTTCTTCATTCTTCTTCCTTCATCTTCTCTCTTCGGCCAGGAAGAAGATTCGCCAGGAAGAACCACATTGGAGCTGAGCTCCAATGGATGGAGCGGCGACGCGTGGGCTCCAATGAAGAAGCAGACGGAAGTAGCCAAGGCGTCTGTACCATCTTCTTCAACGTATTCTTCAAGCTAACTCCATCGTCACACCATCTTCTTCAACGTCGGAGCCGTCACTAGGAACCGGAGCTGCAGGAGCTGGACAGCGGAAGCTCCGAAGCTGCAAGCTGGAACCAGAGCTGCAAGCTGGAAGGTGAAGCTCCGGAGCCGCCGTCGCACCTTGGAAGAAGAAGCTGGGAGACGAAGCTTGCAGTCCTCTGTTGCACCTTGCAGTCCTCTGGGAGACGAAGTCGCCGTCGTAGGGCTCCTGAAGAACCTCCGGTGGGCACGTCCTTCTTCAGAAGAAGAAGACACCAAACCTGCAAACCACAATTAATTATTTTTTTTTAAAAAGTACATATTTTTGACTGCTCAAATAAATGAGCTGTCAAAAATAAAAAATAGTTTTCACGACTCAACCAAAAGTGTCGCTATAGTTATTTTGACGACACTTTTGATTTGGGTCGGAAATTATCACGGCTCATCATATATTTAGCCGTGATAATTGCCCTGACGCTTCATGTCACGGCTCAACTGAAGTTGAGCCGTTAAAAATACTTTTTTTAGCCGCTATTTACCATCTCTCCCGTAGTGAAGTCACGTATGGATGAGAGGCAATTACTTTATCTCAACTTTTGATTTGTGTAAATTTAACTCCAAAAATTATATTTATTTTAGCTCTTTAAATTTTTATATTTACCTCCCATAAATTTTACTTTTTTTCAACTGTTTGCCTATATACTAATGTTTGCCTCACTGTGCTAAATTCTTGGCTTAGTAAATAAAGGGCAAAACCCATTTGGCTTTTGAAAGGTTGTTTGGTAAAAGTAAGCCACTGGAATCTGACCGCCGATCATCGGAACCTGAATGTTGTGTTGGTCGACGGAGTTAGTCGCAGATTTGTCGGATTTCAGCTGCCGACATCTCTGGCCACCGATGTTCCATGCTTAGGGTAGGGCTATACTAGTTTATTCTTTATTCTATCTCTAGTGACGTGGAAATTTGAGAAATGCTCTTACCTATCGGGATTTCAAGTCACTTGTAGATTCGCTTTCGTTAGGTTTCACATAGAACTATATATATAATGGGTGTATTAACTCGATGATAAGCAGTCTTGTTTAAAAAAAACAGGTTTGGCTGAACTGATTCTGGTATGGTCTTGTACTAGTTTGAATAAGTTTTATCGAACTAGTATCAGAATCAGACAAGTTTTTAGGCTTCAAGTACATCAGTTCAAAATAGTAGTTTCAATTAAGTTTGAATCGACTCATTTTTTTTATACTGGTTTATACTTAAATTTAAATCAAACCACTTTAACCTATATAATCAAATCACTTTAAATCACTTTCAATAAACCATACCGGCATGATGACTCTCAACTATCTCTTCTTCAA
The DNA here is from genome assembly GCA_946814005.1 of Chamaenerion angustifolium. Taxonomy (NCBI): domain Eukaryota; kingdom Viridiplantae; phylum Streptophyta; class Magnoliopsida; order Myrtales; family Onagraceae; genus Chamaenerion; species Chamaenerion angustifolium. The sequence goes on from OX328281.1 coordinate 3,766,191, forward strand.
TCGCTCCAACTCAAAGTCTCATACGACCGACATTCAGATAACTCCACTAAGGTACTCTCAATTCTCCTTTCTAACTACACTATAGAATATAGCAATGTCTTGTTTCTCTCTCCTTCCTAAACCTCATCTCTTCACCATTCTGGTTCTCCTCCCCTCCATCAACGATGTAACCTCCGATGACACAACCCCAACCAAGATCAGCAAGGGCTACCGCCTCGTCTCTGTCGAAGAAACCTCTGATGGCGGCATTCTCGGCTACCTCCAGCTCAACCAGAAAACCTCCACCTACGACCTAATATCCTTTTGTTGCATCTCTTCATCAAGTGTATTCATGTTCTTCACGACCTCGACGTTTCCGAAAATGGTCGATCATTGCATTATTTTATTGATTTGTCGTACATTTTTAATTCAGGCACGAGACGAATAATCGATTTTGAGTTCACATCACAGATGCGCCTAAGCAGCGGTGGGAGGTTCCGTACAACATGTTCCCTCGCGACCAGCCACCACCACCACAGTCAAAATGGGCGAACCAAAAGTATTATAAAAAAAATCAGACTAGACCAGTTCAAACCGGTTCTGAATCGGTTCAAATCAGATTAATTTTTTTTTACCTAAACTAGACCATTCTTTTTAATAACAGAAAAAAGTATTGGTTTTATACAAACCAGACCAGTTCAGTTCTGAACCGGTTCATGAGCTAGCCATTAGATAAGCTAAATATTACGTATGTACTTTAATTTATTTTGTACTAACTTTATTATAGGGTAAAATACGAGTTTCCCACCTAAAGTTTGTGCCAAATTTAAGATTCCCCCTTAATGTTTAAAATTTTAAATTTTAGTCCTAATGTTTGACTCAGATGAAAAATCCCTCATTTCCGTCACTTAGCCATTTGTTCTTAACAGAATCTGATCATGTGTGTGGCACATGCTCTTTTAGTCACCAAATTGCCATTCTTTAATACATCAATCAGTCCAACCCAAAATACAAGAACATACATAAGACATTGGAGCAGAACCAGTTTCCTCTTCTTCTGCAGAACCGGTTCCTCAAGCTTTTCTTCAAGCTCCACAACTCGACTTTGTAGCACTTTGTTTTCTTCCTTGAACTTTCACGGATTCGAACTTCAGTTCCAGTTCCTTCAATTGAACTGCAAAATTTTTCTTCTCCTCAATATTTTCAGCCAAATCCTATTTCAGGGTCTTTACTAGAACCAGAAAATCTACAGCTTCCTGATATTTTTTCGCGAGCACCAGTTCTAAGTTACTTATGTGCCCTTGTGAAGATTCCATCTTTTCTAAGGACTAATCAGTTTGCAGCAGCAATGTCAGAATCGGACGCTACCGTCAAGTCACGATCTACGCGTCAGACGTCTTCCCCTTTGATTCGTCATCGGGGTTTATGTGCTGTTAGGCTTCTTCTGCTACATTCGACATCGATTTTGTTCAATACTCACCAGGAACGAGGAACACAATTGGACCAAATTTGAAATGAGGCCAATTTTGTCATTTTGAAATTGCACGTGACCCGTACATGTGCCCGAAACCGTCTGAAAAAAACGGAGATATGACGGAATGGGGGAAATTTTCATCTTGTCCAAACATTAGGACTAAAATTTAAAATTTTAAACATTCAGGGGGAAACTTAAATTCGGCCCAAATTTTAGTGAGAAACTCGTATTTTACCCTTTATTATAATAATATAGGAAGATAAAAAAAATACCACTTTTTTTATATTTCCTTACTGTCATTTTTTCTTAGAAAAAATAATTTATTTTAATTATGTCCTTCAAAATTTTATAAATACCCTTATAAACTGTTGTTAATTCAACTGTTTGTCTATATTTTAATTCTTATCCCATTAAAAATTTCTAGCGTTGTCACTAGGGTCACGTAGGGTTGATAATGATACAGTGAAAAATGAAAAACTAGGGTTATAACCGTTATTTTTTTATATGGTTAATCGTAACAGTATGGTGTGGTGCAGTTATGGTAATGAATTTTCTACCTGTAATGGTTATGAATATGGTTATAGTATTTTAATCATACTCATGGTTATAACCATGATTATTATGTTAATATAATAATAATTTAATATAAATATATTAGTAAATACTAATAATAGAAGTAAAATGTCACTTTTAGATTTCACGAATTCATAATTTGAAGGTGAAATGTAATTGAATTATGTCAATGTTAAATGATAATTTTGAATGATACTTGTAAACACCTGATTTTGGCTCGGGATCAAAATACCGTACGCGAGGAATCGATATAAAAAAAAAAAAAAATTAAATTATTTTTTTAAAAAAAAAATATATCTAAAAAAATATCTGAAAAATAAATTTAAAAAAAATATCTACTTATTTTGTGTATAAATAGAAGAAAGAAAGAAAGGATTTAGAGAGAGTTGTCGTGAGAAATAAGAGAGAAAAGAAAGAAGGAAGAGAAGTAAGAAAGAAGAAAAGAAAGAAAAAAAACAAGAGAAAAAAAACAAGAGTGAAAAATACCGATAATTATCGGACTCGGTTCCTCGTACGGTATTAAGCCTCCCATGAGTTAGGTATATTCTCTCATCTTTAATATCATATTTTGTATTTTCTAAATGTGAAATAAAGAAGAAGAGTTTATATACATATATTATATATTTATGTATAATATATATTTATATTATGTTTATGTATTACTATATATATCTATACGTATAATATATTATGTTTATGTATTACTATATATAATCTATATGTATAATATATATTTATATTATATTTATGTAATACTATATCTATCTATATGTATAATATATATTTATATTATGTTTATGTTATCTATTTATCTATATGTATAATATCTATTTATATTATGTCTATGTAATACTATATATATATATATTATGTATTATGTATAATATATGTATATTATGTATATGTGAAAACAAATAAAAATTTCAAAATTGACTTAGGTCATTCCCAAACTTTGATGAAGGTTACAACTCGGTCCTTGGACTCTCGGGTCATTTCTGGGACGTTATCGAGTGTTATAAACCAAACCGGAAAAGTTTTGGGCCATTTGTGCAAATTGTTTTTCTTAATTCAGCTCTTAAAAAAAAAAAAAAAAAACAATTTGATTTCTAAATTTTTCTAGACATTCCATGATTTCTAAAAATGTTACAAATAAGTCTAGAATAATTTTCGGGTTATTTTTAGAATTTTACCAAGTATTACAAATAAATCTAGAATAGTTTAGGGTCAATTCTGTAATTTTAAAAAAATATTTTCAGTTAAGTTATATTTTTTTCGAAAATTACCATTTTTATTCCTAAATTTTTCTGGACATTCCATGACTTTTCAAAATGTTACAAATAAGTCTAGAATAATTTTCGGGTTATTTTAGAACTTTACCAAGTGTTACAAATAAGTCCAGAATAGTTTAGGGTCTTTTCTGCAATTTTCGAAATATTTGTCCAATTCAGCTCAAATTTTAATAAATTACATTTTGGTCCCTATATTTATTTTGACATCCTATAACTTCTCAAAATGGGACAAATTAGTCCAACGAGCTTAAAATCTTCAAAAATCACCCGTTCATGTTTTGACACGTTTAAAATGGCTCGAGAGTTAAACTATTTTTTTTCGAGCATGATTAACTTTAGTACTCTTTTGTTTATTTAAAATTAAATCATAAAAAAAAAAAATGTTTATACATGGTTTAAGGAAAATGCATATAGTCTTTTTTGGGCCAAGCATGATCGAAACGAGCAATTCGGGTAAATAAAAAAAAAATTTCAAAAGCAAACTAAAGTACCGAAAGGGCGGATTATGAGCTTGCGAGCTTTTAAGATGTAATCAAACCCCCGAACTCGATTCTCTGGACGTAGACCTTTCTAAGCCCTAGGATGTTAATTTCATGTACCCTAGGCAATTTTAGGATTCCGATTAGCCTTTAATTAATCGGTGGCGACTCTTTCAATTTTTTCGGTCTGGTTGATGACCCCTGCTCGACCGGACTCTTCGCTCGCCAAGACCCAAATATTTTCAAAAACGAATTTAAAAAATATTTAAAAAACGGGTCGGGGAAAGTCGGATCCGACGTCCGACAATACTAATGTTGAATTATATTAATGTTGAATATTTTTACTGTTTGTGACATAACTTTATGTATTTATTTAGATAACATTCTTGATATTCTATTACACTTCACATGTGGTAATAAATATGGTTATACAGTTAAAATCGTGGTTAATAAACACGGTTAATGATATGGTTATGGTATTGGAAATTGTACATGTGATGATTATGGTATGCAATTTAAAAATATGGTATGATTATGGTATTTGACATACTCGTACTATGCTCTAACCATCACCAGCCCTATTGTCACAGACTTGAAGAAAGATCTCTCTTTCACCTCACTCGTGCGACTTTAGGATGAATATTTCTAAGCAGACTTTTCGACAATCTCACGAAGAACACTCGAATATGAAAGGAATATCTCTACTTGTAATACTCTTAGGTTTTTCAATGTGTTTACAAATGAAAGTCAGACCCCTGTATATACAACTGGGGTGAGGGGAGCTCCTAAAGGAAACTAACACCATTAGTGGGGAGCTAAAAATGACAAACAATATATTCTCTCGTACAACGAATGTAGACTCATACAACAAATCGGGTCAATGTGAATATTCTCTCCTCTAGTTGCCATATTTGCACGGATCCTTTTAGAACTTCCCATATGTGGGATTCGTCACGTGTCGCCATGTGTTGATCCCAGTTACCTGATTTGCTTGTTCTTGACATTCTCCCTCACCTAATCAAGCGACGCCCTCGTCGCGTCCCCTGCACGGAATGTCATGATTTCCTTTGTGAGCTACTAAAGATTTTATGTCGTCTCTTGAATTCTTTAAGAAATTGGTAGTCCCTTCCACTTGATAAGGTCTTCCGACTTAATTTCCGCTAATTTTCCCGCAGGTTCGATACTTATTCCCCTTTCTCGACGAGTCAAGTCCTCATGGACGTCTTTATGTTGAAAAGTTGTTTCTCCCCACCATTGGCTTATCCCATGTGTGGTCGTTTGTGTTCATTTGTATTGTTGCATTGTGATCCATTTGGAATTTAACCAGTGTGCTACATAGGGTCTTCGGAGGCTGAGTATGTTCTGCATTGAGAAGATTTTTTAGATTATTTTGAAGATTGATCAAAATGTCTCCCCTTAGGTCTTCGCAGACTAAGGCTAAGTCCCTCGGGATGTCGCTCCCTCCTCCTTTGCATTTGTCTCTCTCCAATGTTGTGTGGTAAGCAATCTTGCATTTTTGAATGCCTTCATTTAATTGCATCGATGACAACATCTTCTTTACATCTCCTTTCGAACGCTTAACAAACACAACACATTGACACCTCGCATCTAAGATACATATATAATCCTAAAAAAACTATCATGACATTGATCCAATCGAGAAAAGTCCATCCCAATAACAAAATCGTAGTCGTCGAAAATAGCTACTTCAATCGTTTTTCTGTTGCTCCATAAGCCCATTTTGATGCTTACACGTATGACACCGCATGCTGAAATTTCCTCCGAATTTACAGTCTTGAGTCGCGCACTCGTTTCCTCCAAGAGAAGTTTCATCTTCTTCGGAACTGCCTCAAACATGAATAGGTTGGAAGCACCTGTATCAATAAGCACTTGCATTTGTTTGCCCGTGAATTCCACGTCCGTGGACATTAACCCCTTTGTCTTGGCCTTCCTGCTTTGGATCGAGTTAAGACTCTGCAACACCTCTAATCGTGCTTCCTCCCGCGACTCCTTTTCTTCTACGTTGTCCAAGATAATGAGAGGTGCATGTTTCTCTTGCATTGGGCAATCCCTCACCAAATGAATCTCTTGCATAAGAAACATTCTAACGGACTGCGGTCGCTTTTCCACCTTGGCAAGTTTTTTCAGTGGGTCTTCCCTCCATCGACTTTCTCGTCGTCAGACTTATTGTTTTCCCCTCTATCTGATTTGTAAGATCGGTTTCGATCTCCCCCATCGTTTGACTGATTGGATCGACCTCAATCCTCGACGACATTTGAACAATAGAAATTGTCATGATCTCCTTCATAATTGGACTTGTAGGCATTGTCATGATCTCCTCTGCCGTTGGACTTTTCCTTCGATTTATGCTTCTCTGACTGAAATTTGAGTTGGACCTTAACCGTCAACATGACTTTGTCCACATTTCCACACCTTGACGCTCCAACTCATGTTTCGTCCATGGCTTGAGTCCATCCATGAATTGGAAAAATGTTTCTCCTTCAGTCATTTACGTGATTTGCAACATCAAATTTGAGAATTCCTTCACGTACTCTAGAAATTCTCCCCTATGCTCCAAACGACGATGCTTTCCACGCGCCTCGTTTTCCGCATACTCTGGCTAGAATTGTTTATGAAATTCTACTGTGAACTCTTCCCAAATTCTAACTAGTTCGCCCAGCCGGTTGTCCCAATTTCAACACCACCAAAAGAACGTCGTGTCCTGCAAATATGAGGAGATCATACATAACCAAAACATGTCATCATCTACTCCCGTTGATTGGAAGTAGTACTCAATACTGAACAGAAAGGTATCCACATCTTTTGCCCCCAGCGACCCTTTGAACTTGTCAAGTCGAGGAAAATCTTAACGAATGCCATGTTGGAATGCGCCTCCCCTTTTGATGCGCATCCTTCACACTTGGTTGAACTCTCTCTTGAGCACTTCCATCACTTCGCTTTGATACCACTTGTCACGGGCTTGGAGAAAGACTCTCGCTCACATCTCACTCATGCAGCCTTAGGATGGATTCCTAAGCAATCTTTCCTACAATCGCACGAAGGACAATCAAATATGAGATGAATATCTCTACTTGTATTACTCTAAGGTTTTCCAATGCGTTTACAAATGAAAGTAGGACCCCTTTATATACAAGTGAGGGGATTTCCTAAGGGAAACTAACATCATTAATGGGGAGCTAAAATTGGCAAACAATATATTCTCTGGTACAACGAATGTAGACCCATACAATGAGTCTGGCGATTTGAATATTCTCTATTCTTGTTGTCATATTTGCATGGATCGTTCTAGAACTTCCCATATGTGAGAGTCACCGTGTGTTGATCACAGTCATCTGATTTAATTGTCTGTGACACTAGTCACCTATATCTGATCACTAGTTAGATCTTAAGTAAATGGTAAAATAATATGTGTACTAATGGCGTACTAGTTAATATTGAGAAAATAGCTTACATTAATTAATATACATTATATGTTATTAACTAGTATGAGGAAAAACTGACACAATTAAGGTCAATGTCGCTTGATACAAACCATGATATGTTTTCATTTCTAGGACTCGAATAATCAAATACTAAAGTGTTACACCATATTACGATTGATGGATATTGGGCAACAACCGATTGATGGATATTGGGCAACAACCTAGTATCCTCAAGGGTAAGGAGTGTCACCCCTCAACGCGTACGGGCGCTTCACCTGATGTTTAGAAATAAGGTTTAGCTCCCAAAAACTTCTAAGGAAAGCTTCACCCAGAATCGAAGTCAAGACCCTCGATATGAGATATGAATCTGGTGTCATTAGTCATATGTCACTCATCACCTCTCACAAGATAGGACAGTCACCCATCAATGTCATGATTTGACATTTTATTCCCGATAAAAAATTAAAGCAGTCAGAGACGTGTTAACCACAGTAAAAAGTTAACCCGATCCACGGGTTCACTTCTATAAATACCTGAATTTAGCGTGTTTTAAACACATGCACTTTTACTCTCCCTTATTATTAACTTCCAAAAACCTAGTATTAACTTAATCATCATAGGGTAAAGAAACAGGTTAATCCGGAGTTAAACCTAGTATTAACTTAATGCGACACATTTTATCGAGTCATCAAAAATTTTCAATATGTAAAAAATAACTGAATAAAATACATGCTAATCATAATTTAACAACATGAATAGAAATATGATATATAAGAATATGTATTTTTTTTATAAAATACATTACATATAAGTAAGTTTCCATCTTTAAAATCCTAATATCTTTAGTAACAAAACTTTATATATAATATAGTTGTTCATTCAATCTCTAACATAACTAACATAAACATGATCATTATCTTCACTTCCAAAATCAACAAATTATTTACTATAGATTTACATATTATTCACTACCTTATTTACTATAGATTTACATATTATTCACTACCAAGACCTGCATATTGATAATCTGGTCATCCTAATTCCTATATATTATATTTTATATATGATTCCTAGTTTTAGAAACCTCATATATATTCTAACGAATGCATTACTCAGTTTGAAAAGAAAGTCATACAGCATTTTCTTTTTCTTCCAATAGACTTGTTTGTCAATATATACATATGGTTAATTACCAAAATACAAATCCAACTTTGACCGAAAACCAAAAAACAAACTAAACTTTGTTTTGGAGCAAAAGACAAACTGAAGTTCAGTAATTAAACAATCAGGAAACCCAGTTCAAATATCTGTTAATTATGGACGGAATTTTGAATAGCAAACGAAAATATGAAGTAGATTACTGTTATACCCTTTCAACTTCCTTCTAACAGATCATCCATCTCCTCCATCGAAGAATTGAAACGGCCACCTAAATCTTAGAAACCGAATCCCGTCGCGGAAGCCGAATACCGCTGCAGAAGCCAAATCTCACATGAGCAGTGAAGGTTATAACGGTAATATACTTCATAATTCCGTTTACTATTGAAAATTCAGTCCACAATTAATGAATATTTGAACTAGGTTTCCTGATTGCTCAATTACTGAACTTCAGTTTGTCTTTTGCTCCAAAACAAAGTTTAGCTTGTTTTTTGGTTTTCGGTCAAAGTTGGTTTTTTTTTTTTTTGGTAATTAACCCTATATATATATATATATATATATACTCCGCTAAACCAATATATTACGATGGTTTAATTAACCCAACTTCACCAATACAAGAAAACAAGCAAAAATATAACAGGATTCCCAGATTACTTGAGATAAGACCAAAACAAAACCACATTAAAACTGCCGAGGCATGCACCAGATGGAAGGGTATGCGCCTCAATATGTTCATACAAACTAACACATCAGCCGTCTTCTAAGAATAAGCACAACTAGTCACAAATGAACCCCTTATGTGCCACACAAAACCGAACCCACGGATATGTATAAACTTTATCAATAAATAACAAAATAGGTAGCAGATGGTAAAGAACAAAGATAATATTACTAATACTCTTTTGTTTAGATCAAGATGCCATTGTGCTTGTGCATTCTCTTGCAAAATGGCCCATCTCACCACAAGTGAAGCACTTACCAGAGCCACCAGATCTGTTTGGAGCACCATCATGGTTGCTGCAATCACGAGACAGATGCCCAACTCCACCACAGTTATAGCAAGCACTAACACCACTTTCCCTAATGCTGCAATCTCTTGCCATGTGTCCAAAGCCACCACAGTTGAAGCAAGCACCATTACTTCCTCCGCCACCACCACCATTAACACTAGATTGGTTGCAATCTCTTGCCATGTGGCCAGCACCACCACAGTTGTAGCAAGCACCATTGCTTCCTCCGCCACCACCACCACCACGACCGTTACCACTAGATTGGTTGCAATCTCTCGCCATGTGGCCAGCACCACCACAGTTGAAGCAAGCACCAGAGCTGCCACCACCACCACCACCTACACGACCATTACCATTAGATAGGTTGCAATCTCTTGCCATGTGGCCAGCACCACCACAGTTGAAGCAAGCACCATTGCTTCCTCCGCCACCACCACCACCTCCACGACCATTACCACCAGATAGGTTGCAATCTCTTGCCATGTGGCCAGCACCACCACAGTTGAAGCAAGCACCATTGCTTCCTCCGCCACCACCACCACCTCCTCCACGAGCAATACCACTAGATTGGTTGCAATCTCTTGCCATGTGGCCAGCACCACCACAGTTGAAGCAAGCACCAGAGCTGCCACCACGACTATTACCACCAGATTGGCTGCAATCTCTCGCCATGTGGCCAGTACCACCACAGTTGAAGCAAGTACCAGAGCTGCCACCACCTGCACGAGCATTACCACCAGGGTGGTTGCAATCTCTAGCCATGTGCCCAGGAGCACCACAGCTGAAGCAATTATCAGAGCTGCGGACGCCACTGTTGTTGTTACCTTGGCTACAATCCCTTGCTAGATGGCCTACTTCTCCACATGTATAGCATTCTCCCCCAGACCCACCAACAAACCTACACCAATCATGTCACAAACACCCGACTGTGTCACACAACAGTATAAAGATCCATCCATTCACTAAACCTCTGCAATATATCAGTTTCAGTGTCTCCCTAATGGAACAAAATTCATATTTTTAATGAGAATAAACACTATATTGGCACCTAATCACAAATTAATCACTTTACACATGATCACCAACATTGCAGCAACCAATCCTATAATGTAACTGCTACAGAAACTACGATAAACAATCCGTGGTTACAATTAATTATTACAGAATAAACATCAGTCCTTTGACGAAATCTGTAAAAGATATCAGTCTCAGTGGCTAAGCAATCCAACAAAATCAATCCCTTCGGTGAGAATATCAAGTGCATTGGCACCTAATAGCACATCTAAGAAATCAATTGTATTCGGAGTAACTAAATCGGTCATCAGAACGCTATAAACCCTAATCGTTCATGCGATCAACGAATTGGCTAACAGAAGGTTTTAACATTTTACCTGTCGCCACCCCTCCAGGCTCTGCCAGAGCTCTCCTTCGAGTTTCCCTTGAGGGATGATCCGTTGACGATGGTGACTTCAGCGGCGGACATTTTTCCAGAAACCTGGCTCACAATTTCAAACTCGACCTCGTCACCTTCCGCAAGGGTGCGGAAACCCTCTGAAACTATTTGGGAGTGGTGGACAAATAGGTCATCGCCACCTTTATGGGGTTTGATGAAGCCGAATCCCTTGGTGTTGTTGAACCACAGGACTGATCCTGTCGATCTATCATGATTCGCCATGGACGGAACCCTAGCTGTTTCGGCAAAGCTAAGAAATAGAGAGAGAGGAGAAGAGAGTCGTATATATGAATTGTAGGACGCTTTTATATAGGGCTGATGGTGGGTCGGGTCGGTCATGCAAGACTTAGACTGAAATTTCGGTCTTGATATATGGAGAATTGAGATAGAGATCGTCTTTGGTCAAAAAAATCCGTTCGAGTCGGTATTGCTGGACTCGGAACGGTCTCAGTTTTGGACCGAATGTTTTGGTAAAAAAAAAAACTGAATTGGCCAAAAAAAATCGTCGAAGTTTTGATCTTGAACTCGCTCGCTTTTCGTTTTCCGTCGCACTTCCCTTATTAATCTGATCCCAGACCTTGAAGGAAAAAATTCGTCAAATCGGTCTCAGTCCTAGTCGGGTCGTTCTTGTCAGAAAGTTGGTCCAACCAATCCTTTTTCATCACTCTACTTTTATATACAACTTTTTTTTTTTTTTTTTTGGTCAAGTCTTTTATATACAACTTAGGAAGGTATATCTATCCCTATCTAAAAGATTATAACTCTACCTTCAAGTTTCAAGATAAAAAAATAAATGCTTATATTTTCTATAAAAAATAATAGAAGTAAACCTGCATTCAAAACTAAGTACATATTAAAAAATTATGAAAAATATGTAATATATACTGAAATCGAAATAGACTAGGCTTTTTTTATTTAAAATATAATATGTTTTATTGTGTAAATTTAGATTATTTATGTTGAACAAGACTAACATGTTAATGGTCGTATATGAAATATTGACGTGATAGATATTATTAAGGAAATCGGAAAAAAAAAATACCAAAACAATAAGGAAAATTCTTATTATTTCTTTAAATATTTTTTATTCAAATAAAAAAATTTATTTTTTTTTTAAAAGAAAGAAAGAAATATGCAAATAGAAAAATACATTAAAATACGGTAATCTCTGAAAATATAATTTCATATTTTTTTATTTTACATATTGTAATTTGAACAAAAATTATCATTTTTAAATATAAATAATTAAATAGTATAAATTTGAATCAAGGTTAAAAAAATTATATTAATCAACATAACTAACCAAATAAATATTTCCTTTAAACCTTAAACTCTAAATCCTAAACTCTAAAACCATCGAGAAGCAAATGCAATTGCGGATGTCATAATATGAAGGATCATCGTTCAAAAATGTATTTTCATTTGTTTTGATCGTCCTCACATTTGCATGTTCAGTGACATTCTTGGTCCTCAAGAAAGTAGAGTAGTTAAAGTTAATTAATTTTTGAGTTATTATACTCAGTTGTCACACATATTTGACCACCAAAGTGACTAATTGGTTAACCATTTTTTTTTTGCATAACTACATGATCACTTATGTTTCAGCATGTAACTATTTGGTCACTTCATCCCTCCAACGTTAACTTTTTTTTCTCGTTATTTTGGCATGTGTCAACAACGTGATACCTTTTTATTTATTTTCTAAAATATTGAATTACTTTTCTGCCCTAATCTGAGTGGAAGAATACATGGGCATCCCTCGTGTAGCATCGTTTCTTCTGCGTCTCGATCAACCTCCAGCTCGAGCTCCAACTTCACAGACTCCATGAACGACGACCAGCGCGACAGCTGCTACTATCCAGGTTGTAGGAAGGACGCCAATTGCAACTGTGAGATCTGCTTAATTAGCGAGCATCAACACCACCATCGATCCCATGCCTTTCAGCATCCAGTTACTATAAACTCCTATCCTGTCGCCTTTTGTGATCTATATCACCTCCATTTTCCTCTTCCTTTATTTGTCGAGAAATTTCACACCCGTCATTCCTGGAGCAGATGGCGGAACTTAACTCCAAAAAAATATACAACAAAAATAAAGGGAAAAATGTTAGGTATTGTAGTCTGATTAATATGTAATGGTAGATTATGTATTAATATACCCATAGGCTATACTGTACTATACTGTAATGTATTTCTCCATGTATACGTAGTTTGTAACAGTAACAATCATCAATACAAACGAGCCAAACCGCGTGGAGGTTACCCTAATTGGGTGTTACCACGGAAATCAGCTCTCTCTATCCCCCTCTCTACATCTCCCTCATCTCTCTAGAATCCTTGTTGTTCTCCTTCATCAATTGGTGTGAATCGATCCTAACAACTGGTATCAGAGCTAAGGAGATTCAACACGGTCACTGAAGATGGAGAGTTCGAAGTTTGGAATCGAGAAGTTTGATGGATCTGATCAGTTTCTGGAAGATGCATATCGAAGATTGTCTCTACCAGAAAGATCTTCACGAACCCTTGATCGGGGTGAAGCCGGATTCCATGACAGAAGAGCAGTGGAAGCTGAAAGATCGTCAAGCCCTAGGGATGATCCGGTTGACCTTGTCGAAGAACGTGGCGTTCAACATCGTCAATGAGAAGACTACAGCTGATCTGTTGAAGGCGCTATCAAATATGTACGAAAAGTCATCGGCTATGAACAATGTATATTTGATGCGTAGATTGTTCAATTTACATATGTCTGAAAGTGAATATGATGTTGATCATATCAACGAGTTTAATATGATTGTGAGTCAATTGAGTTCTGTGGAGATTAACTTCGAAGATGAAATTAAAGCCTTGATTTTGATGTCATCTCTACCCGAGTCTTGGGATACTGTTGTTGCTACAATTAGTAGTTCTCGTGGTTCTGAGAAACTGAAATTCGATGAAATCCGAGATGTTGTTCTCAGCTAAAGTATTCGCAAACGCGAAGTGAGAGATTCATCGGGTAATGCTCTCAGTGTGGATAGAAAGGGGGAGAAGCAATTTGAAGGGCCAAAATCAACATGGTCGATCAAAATCAAAGAATCGAGGAAAATCTCCGAACAAAGCCAACGTGATTTGTTGGAATTATGGAGAGAAAGGCCACTATCGGGCAACCTGTAAGAAACCCAAGAAGAAGGAGAATCAGAAATCAGGGGATGATACAAATTTTGTAAATTCAGCAGAAGACATTGGGGATGCTCTAATCCTTAGTGTGGACAACCCGGTTGAATCCTGGATTTTGGATTCTGGTGCATCTTTTCATTCGTCTCCAAGTAAGGAATTGTTTCAAAATTTCAAGTCTGGAAATTTTGGAAAGGTATATCTTGCTGACAACAAAGCATTGGAGATTGAAGGAAAATGGAATGTATGCATAAAGACCCCATCGGGAAACCAGTGGATATTGGCGGATTTCAGATATATTCCTGGACTCAAGAAGAATATGATCTTTGTTGGTCAGTTCGATAACACGGGCTACGCAGCAGAGTTTGGTAAAGGTTCGTGGAAGATTGTAAATGGTGCTATGATTCTAGCTCGTGGCACGAAATCTGGAACCTTATACACCACCGCATGGTGTATAAACATGGTTGATGTTGCTGAGGGTGCTTCTGGTTCATGTTTGTGGCACAACAGACTTGGACACATGAGTGTTAAGGGAATGAAGATGCTGGTTGCAAAAGGAGTTTTAGAGGGTCTGAAGTGTGTTGATATGGGTCTTTGTGAGAGCTGTGTTCTGGGAAAACATAAACGAGTTAGCTTCACAAAGACTCCGAGATAGTCAAAGAAAGTGCAGTTGGAAATGGTTCATACAGATATATGGGGATCATCTCCAGTTTCATCACTTGGAGGATCCAGGTTTTATGTCACCTTCATTGATGATTTCAACAGGAAGGTATGGGTTTACTTCTTGAAGCATAAGTCAGATGTGTTTGCAACATTCAAGAGGTGGAAAGCTGAAGTTGAGAATCAGATCGGGTTGAAGATCAAATGTTTGAGGTCTGACAATGGAGGAGAGTATGACAAGTCAGATTTTCAAAGCTTTATGTGTTGCTGAGGGAATCAAATTGATGAGGACAGTTCCCGGTAAGGGTAGGCAGAATGGAATTGCTGAGAGAATGAACAGAACATTGAATGAGTGTACGAGGAGTATGAGGCTGCATTGTGGGTTGCCCAAGATGTTCTGGGCAGACGCAGTGAGCACAACTGCATACTTGATCAACAGGGGACCATCAACTCCCTTGGGGTTCAAGATTCCAGAGGAGGTATGGACAGGAAAGGATCTCAAGTACTCACACTGAGAACTTTCGGTTGAACTGCTTATGTTCATGTTGATCTAGAGAAAAGAGATAAGCTTGATGCTGAGGCTGTGAAGTGTTACTTCATAGGCTATGGTTCTGAATTGTTTGGTTACAGGTTTTGGGATGACAAGAACATAAAGATCCTGAGACACTGTGATGTGACGTTTGATGAATCTATCATATACAAGGATAGAGATCAGAAGGTTCCAGAGACTACAAAGCAAATGGGAGTTGAGTTTAAGATGCAGAAGATTACACTCATAGAAGATACTCAAACAACTCCAGACACTGTTGTTGAAGAACCCGTAGTGGAACAAATGACACCTAACCAGGTGTTGAGGAGATCATCCAGAACAATCAGAGCACCAGATAGGTATTCATCATCATTACATTATATGTTGTTGACTGATGAAGGGGAACTAGAGTCTTTTAATGAGACCCTACATGTGGAGGATTCAATCAAGTGGGAGCAAGCCATGGATAATGAGATGAGCTCACTTGAGAAGAATGACATGTGGTTGTTGACTGAATTGCATGTAGGGAAGAGAGCCTTGTTGAATAGGTAGGTGTTTATGATCAAGGTTGAACCAGATGGCAAAAGACGGTTCAAGTCTCGGTTAGTAGTTAAAGGGTATTCACAAAGGAAATGTGTTGATTATGCTGAAATATTTTATCCTGTTATGAAATTAACTACTATCAGGATTCTATTGAGTATTGTTGCTTCTAAGAATTTGCATCTTGAGCAAATGGATGTAAAAACAACATTTTTACATGGAGATCTTGATAAGGATATCTATATGCAGCAACCAGAAGGATTTGTTGTTCCGGGCAAGGAACACATGGTGTGCAAGCTCAACAAGAGCTTGTATGGGTTGAAGCAAGCACCGAGGCAATAGTACAAGAAGTTCGACTCCTTCATGACCAAGAGTAGCTTTTGTATGAGTGAAAAAGATCAGTGTTGTTACTTCAAGAAATACACTGATTCATATGTATTTCTACTCTTGTATGTGGATGATATGTTGATTGGAGGATCCAGTATGAGAGAGATAAACAATGTGAAGGCAAGTCTGTCTTCTGTGTTTGAGATGAAAGACTTGGGTGCAGCGAAGCAGATTCTTGGGATGAGAATATCTCGGGATAGATCTGCTGGCATCTTAAGTCTATCCCAGGAGCAGTACATTGAGAAGGTAGTGACCCGATTTAGGATGACTGATGCTAAGCCCAGGACTACTCCTTTGGAAAATCACATAAAATTATCAAAGGGGCAATCACCCAAGACAGTTGAAGAACGTGATCAGATGGCACTGGTTCCATATACTTCAGCAGTTGTGAGTCTAATGTATGCTATGGTCTGTACAAGACCTGATATAGCACATGCAGTTGGTGTGGTTAGCAGGTACATGACAAATCTGGGTAAAGAGCATTGGGAAGCTGTGAAGTGGGTTCTAAGATATCTGAAAGGTACCTCTAGTACTTCACTTTGTTTTGGCAAAGACAAAGTGATTCTGCAAGGTTTTGTGGATGCTGATCTTGGTGGAGATGTAGACTCTAGCAAGAGCACATCCGGATACATCTACACCATAGGTGGTACAACAGTGAGTTGGATGTCCAGACTTCAGAAATGTGTTGCTATTTCATCTACTGAGGCTGAGTATGTGGCAATAGCTGAAGCTGGGAAGGAGATGATATGGCTGGCAGATTATCTGGAAGAGTTGGGCAAGAAGCAGAATGAGAAGATTTTGTATTCAAATAGCCAGAGTGTCATACAGTTGGTTAAGAATCCAGTCTATCATTCGAAGACTGAGCATATCAAAAGGCGGTATCATTTCACTCGCAGAGCAGTGGAAGAAGGCGACTTGTGCTTAGAGAAGATAGAGGGTGCAAAGAATTCAGCAGACATGTTGACAAAATGTGTCGATGTTGGGAAAATGTGGTTGTGCAAAACCTCGGTTGGTCTTCTGTAGTTATGTTACTACAGATGGTGCGGTGAAGGTATTGATGATGATGCTGAAAGAATACTGTGTTTGGTGACAGAATCAGTCTCCAAGTGGGAGAATTGTTAGGTATTGTAGTCTGATTAATATGTAATGGTAGATTATGTATTAATATACTCATAGGTTATACTATACTGTATTTTTCCATGTATACGTATTTTGTAACAGTAACCATCATCAATACAAATAAGTCAAACCGCGTGGAGGTTACATTAATTGGGTGTTACCACGGAAATTAGCTCTCTCTCTCTACCTCTCCCTCATCTCTCTAGAATCTTTGTTCTTCTCCTTCATCAATTGGTGTGAATCGATCCTAACAAAAGAAACCAGAAGAGTATCCATTAGAGAAAGTATATTAAGTACCGTAGTTGTATATGAGACTTTTACCCCAAAACACAAAGTAAGGAATTGATTGGTCCGCTGAATCTGCTCGGATTATTTCTTCTGTAAATTGTTGCAAAAGGATTTGATTTCCCTCCCTTGTTTGCATTTTCATTGAACGTCTGAGATTTTGAGATTCAATTATAAGACCTTGTTTAGGTCCGGTTGAAGGCATTAGTTAAAATAGAAGAGACAGTGGCATTTTGGGAAATTCATGTATTTGTTATCAAGTGCATAGCACATAATAAACTTAATGGATAAATCTAGAGGTGAACATTAAAAATGACCAAATAATCACATAATCAAACATGTTAAAATGACTAAATAATCACATAAGTAATATTTAATTAGTCACATGAGTAAAGATAAGTAAGTAACCCTTAATTATGTGTTTTAGCTTGTTTAGTTCTTCTTATTACCAAACAATATATGTAAAATGGTGTAATTTTTTAATACAATATAATAGTACAATACCAATATACATGGAAAAATATATTTGTCTATATATGACAGAATAATTGTGCGAACATAATAATACAAATTGTCTAATGTTTAAATATCACAATACTATACATATAATACTCTAAGAAAAATCAATATAACATATAATTTAAATACTATTTACCATAAACACAAAATTAACACAATAGAATTTCCCATAATTTGATATTTACAATTTAAAATTGTAATATCCATTTTCCATAAAATAACGTTCATGCATTTTATACGAAGTTTTTTAAAAAGTAACTACTGTGCAAAAAATATTTAAAAAAGTAAGTATACTGAAAAAAATATTTAGGAAAATTTATATAAACGCTACTGGGTGTAGCGTTTTTTAGCATTTTTCAAAAAATGCTACTAGGGGTAGCTTTTTTCATAAAACGCTGTTTCGCTTGTCTTAAAATTTGACCGAAATAATCAAATGCATTAGGTGAGAAATTTAATTATGTACTTACTAAAAAAAAAATCAAAAAAATTAAAGTGAGTAGATAATTTAATTACAAATTAAATGACGCTAACTAGACGTTAATGTTTTGCTTTTAGACTGACCGTATAATACAATACGTAATTTACTTCGTATTATATCGTATTATACAGTCAGTCTAAAAGCAAAACATTAACGTCTAGTTAGCGTAATTTGATTTGTAATTAAATTATCTACTCACTTTAATTTTTTTGATTATTTTTGAGTAAGTACATAATTAAATTTCTCACCTAATGCATTTGATTATTTCGGTCAAATTTTAAGACAAGTGATGTTAGGTTACAAAATCATTGTATTTCTAATCAAAAAAATTACCCTAGGTAGATAATTGAATTACGACATAAATGACGTTCACCGTGGTCAGTTTGGACTTACAGGGTATGAGTTATATTTTTTTAAGTCAAATTTTCATATCTCAACTTACGGCAGAGCATACAGTCAATCCGTAAGTCCAAATTTAATATTTTTTGCATCATTTGAATCGAAATTAAAATATCTACTTACTGTAAATTTTTAAAAAAAAATTATTAATTTTTTTTAAATTAAAAATCAAATCGTCAAAAAAAAAAATGTAAAAAAAAAGAATTTCGCTACTAGTGGTAGCGAAATTCATAAAAACGCTACCCCAAGCAGCGTTTTATGAAAAACGCTATTCAAAGTAGCGCACATTGTAAAAAACGCTACTCCAAGTAGCGATTATATACATTTTAATAAATATTTTTTCAGTATACTTTCTTTTTCAAATTCTTTTTGCATAGTGTCTACTTTTTAAAAAAATTCTTTTATACTTTTGTTTACATTTTACCCCTACGTCTTATCGTTTTCTGAGTAGACACTGACTCACCCACCACTAACAGCCTTGAATGTGCCACTTGGCTATCCAGCGGCCAGGCGCCAGCCATACACTTAGCAACTTAGCAGTTCTCATTATGTAATCACGAATTATTTAATTTATTTGGGTATTTTTTTTCTCTTCAAAATATATTTTATATAAAAAATAAATATCAAAATATTAAATTTTGAAAATTAATTATCAAATTATACTTACTCCTGAATGTCATTTATAAATTAAATTAAATTAAATTGTATGTATTCATTTGCATGTAGAATAATGTCTATTAAATTCAATCCATAAATGTTATTAATGAGTACAATTTAATTAAATTTTACCTGAGAAGAGGTGATAAATTGTGTGTATCAATATGTTTATCATGTGTCACTTACCAAACACGAACACGCATGATAAAATTATCGTGTCATGTTCCTTAACACGCACACGATACACAATTTTTCGTGTGTGTTCATGTCGAGTTATTGTGTTTGGTTAAGTTAGTCAATTATATATTCACATTAGAGGTGACAAATCGTGTGTACATGTGTGTTATCGTGTGTATCAATACGTTTATCATGCGATACTTACTAAACACGAACACGCAAGATAAACTTATCGTGTCATGTTTCTCAACACGAACATGACACATATTTTTTTCGTACGTGTTCATGTCGTGTTATCGTGATGTGTTAAGTTAGTCAGTTACGAAATTTATAAGAAAATAACGAATTATTCATAGTAAGAATTATTAATTAAAACATCAGATTTCATGAGTTTTTAATGTAGAATTGACAAATTCTAGAAATTAAATATCTAAATAGATTTTTAAAAACTATTAAAACGAGAATTATTTAGAAAAGTATTTAAAAAACATCTTATAGTCTAACTTTCTAATTGACAAAAAAATCAATTTTATCGTTTTATCGTGTATGTCGTGTTCTGATACTTAAATACAAACACGACAACGAAATTATTTTTATATTATTGTTGTCTCCTATGTTTCCATGAATATTTTGTACGTATTCGTGTCGTGTTATCGTACTGTGTACATGAGAATCTCTAAACGGTAGATTTGATTAAGTTTTGATAACTCTGTTATCACCCCCCTCTCCCTTTTGGATGAAGATAACCTTCTCGACCCATCCTTCCTTTCCCCGCCTCGATCATAGATATAGCCTAAATAACAAAATTCATCACGATCCCAGTCACCTCAAAGAGGAACAATATTGGGTAGTTTATAATTGTGTTTTATTATTTGTATTTATTATCTTTCGTATTATTAAATAATTATTTATGTTTAATGTACGACTAATTGATCAATTCGTCATAATTTTTTCTATTTTTTCCGTTATCTCTTCTTAATTATCTAGCCTTTAAAAGTATGTGATGGATCCGGGCATTTGGGTCTCGTCCCTTAAGAATCAGGCCCAAGAAGTTAAGTCCACCCAGTCCACAACACAATAAGAGCGACGCGCTAGGATTCTGGGGAAGTCACTACTGGGTCTTTCTCACCGTTATTGGCACACCCCGCGACCCAAGGACTCATTGTCCACTCAAGGAAATACAGTCGCTACGACACAAATGCCAAACTCACGGACGCCAGAAGAAAGAGGCGCGCTAAGATCATAGAGGCGCGCCACTTGGGAACAACCCTTCAAACAGAAACTCAGGAAGGGATGGGGCGCAAAAGCGATAGGCGTGGGGTACGAGACACAATGTCACTATGCACAAGACACCAGGCAGCACAGAACACAAGACAACCATGGTCACTTAACTAGGCACCACCTGGGATGACTATGGTAAGGAGTAACTCACCTCAGGTTATGGGTGAGGGTTATAAATACCCTCACCCATCTCCATTCTCATACTAATATGTGATTATACTTGATCATATATACATTCTCTGCTAAACAAAACATTCAACTAACTTAACCATCGGAAGGAAAACGATGGAAACACCCCGAGATTTTCTTCCCTGCAGGTATGTGGAGCGCCCAACACGAGATTCCGGAGAAGGAAGTTGCAACGCAAGATCCACAGTATGTGTTTTAATTTTAGAAACAGAACACTTTCCACACTTCAACTTATAAAATAATCTTATTCATGACACGTGTTGAATAACTGATCAAAATTCATAACTAACTACATATTGTAGTTAGTTATCTAGATAGAACTTCTTTTGACTTCCAAAAAAAAATTGTGGACATGTTTCGAGGTACTCCAGGGGACAGGACCAATGTCTCATTGGATACTCAAATATGGAATGTCACACTCGGGGAATTACACTACAGCTTCAGCATACTCTCTTTTAGCAGGTCATGACACAAACAACCAGATAATTAATCAATGAGATTGGGTTTGGAAGATTCAAACTATCCCAAAAATTCAGTATTTTATGTGGTTGTGCCTTAAAGATAAACTAGCCACCGGCAAACTATTGAACCATAGGGAATGTAATTTGAGCCCCATGTGCCAAATTTGTTACTCTGGAGTAGATGACATGTATCACATATTGTGTGGGTGTAAGCATGCTAAAGAGATGTGGAATTCAGTCACTGGGCCGCCAAATCTGGGGCAATCGTTCCACTACCCCTTGAATGAGTGGATCAAGTATGGGTGTTAAGACGCAGGAGTCAATAATCAAGGAGTTGAGTGGAAATTCTTTTTCCCATATGCTTTATGAAACATTTGGAAAAATAGGAACTCTCTTATTTTTAATGATAAACCTGCTTTTTCTTATGTTTATAATTTATCTTTATCTCACTCAAAATTCCACCAAAATGTTTATCTTGAGACTGACATTGCTAATGAGTTTATTTCCATTGATATTAGTTGGATTCCTCCAAAAAAGGATTGGTTTAAAATTAACACAGATGGAGCTGCTAAGGGAAATCAAGGTTTTGCAGGAGTCGGTGGGGTCATCTGAGACTACAGGGGTCAATGAGTTGCAGGATTCTCAATGAATTTGGGTTGCTCAAACAGTCTCACTGCGGAATGTTGGGTCATCCGAGACGGGCAGCTTTTGGCAAAGGCATTCAGATTAAAATCTATTCATCTTGAAACAGACGCTCTCTCAGCCCATAAGGTAATCTCTGACGAAAATATGTCAAATCAAAAACTAATGCCGATCATTTCGGATTGCAGGAAACTATTGATGCAGTTCTAAAGAATGAAGTTCATACATATTTTTCGAGAAGCAAATGCGGTAGCGGATACCATAGCGGGTATGATGCTCAAAGAACGATCCATAGCTCACCTTTGAAGAAAACTATTAACGCGCTCCGAAAAGACGCTGTTGGCTTTTCTGTTTCGCGAATTGTTAAAACTAGCTAGTTTTGGTTGTGTAATTTGAACTTGGGTGATTATTTGTCACCTATAGCGGTTATTTAATCCATAATTATTAAAAAAAAAAAAAAACTACATATTGTAATTTGTACATATTGTAATTTGAAGAAAAAAGTAACATTTTTAAATATAAATTATTAAATAATATAAGTTTGAAGAAAGGCTCAAAAATAATATTAATCAACATAACTAACCAAATAAATATTTTACTATGAACGTATTTGAGACCGGTTCTCGTACTACTTCGTAGAATTTAACAATTTTTTGGAAACCAATAATACTAAAATTCCTACACAAGATCGCTAGGCAATACGATTATATGTCCGGAGCGAAAATTGAAATCAAATCACATTAGTGGTTTTTAATAGTAATAATTCAATTACCTAATTAGTGTATTTATTTATTTTTAAATCACAATCGATGTTAAATTAAAAATTCAATTATAATTTGTAAATAATTGAATTACAAATTAAATGCAACTAAGTTGTTCTAAGTTGTATTTTTTTAGACAAATATTTAAATTTCAACTTAAAACCGAGAATATAATTATTTATGACTTAAAACTCATTATTATTTACATTGTAATTCAAACTTTAAATTTTATACATTTTTCGAATAAATATACAATTACATTTTTAATATAAGATTTTTTTTGGCCATTTAATATAAGATTTGGAAAGTATGAAAAAAAAACACTCTAACTCATGGCATGACATATTGACATGTGACCGTTCATTTCGAATTTTTCACCAAAATACACTCATTTTAACAAGCAAATACCAAAATGTATTCGGTTTACCAACAAATACGAATATATACCTACCCGCGACTCCTAGTCGCGGGTGGAACTGCCGTTATCAGCTACCTTTCCACCCCGCGACTCTCAGTTGCAGGTGTATGTGCTATAAATTTCACTCGTCAGTTTCTTTCCAGCGTCTGGCTCGTTCTCTCGTGGCGTACAAATTGTTTCGTCGGTCGTCCAAGACATGCAAAGAGATTTTTCATTTCATGTACGTTGTTTACTTGTGTTGATTAAATAATAATGCTATATAGTATAATTTTTTGTAGAGAAAAATATATACTATTATCTAATATTTTCATATTAACTAGGTAATTGAATTATTCTAAAAATGTGGACTATCATCCTTCGTTATGACAGTATAATTAAAGTAGATGGAGAAGTTGTTAATTATATTGACGGTAAGTCCGCAATTAGTTCTACCGAAATCACAATCACTTTGACCCACCTTAAAGAATTTGTTTATGGAGTATGCGATTTTGGGTCTGATGTAATTGAAATTGTCTGCATTTGGAAATCGGGTAATAATATGTATCCCATAACTCATGACGAACCACAATATAATATTTTTCAAGTACGTGGTGAATACATGGAATTATACATAGGTACAAAAGTGGAAGTTGTTGGTGAAGATGATGAAGATGACATGTTTCAAGAAGAGGAATGAGAAAATTCTTCTTTGGGGATGACACAGAAATTGAATCTCCTACAAATTTGGTTGATTGTGCGCTACCATTGTACGATGATGACACAAGTGTGGATGAACAATCTAATCCACCAATGACTGTAATACAGTTCCCTCCCGAATTTACATATGGAGATTGGCAAGATGGGTTTGAATGTACTGATTGGTTGTTCACGCACGATGAATCGTCTACCAGTACAAATGATTTTCAAGTAGAGGCTGAATATGAGAGTAAAAATGCACTACAACAACACGTTAAATTGTGGCACATTAATAATTCTCGTGAATGCACCACTGCTAGATCTAGTCTCACTGTAGTGACATTCAAGTGTGCAACTAAAAGTAGTGGTCTTTGTTCATGGTTGTTGATAGGAATGCAGAAGAAAATGGACAACTGGGAGATCATGAAATTAGGTCCTCCACACTCCTGTAGAAATTTCACAATTATACAACATCATAGACAACTTGATTGTAAATTAATTGCGGAATTGATATATCCATATGTATATCAGAACACGGATATTAGAGTATGTGATTTGCAACAAATAGTAAAATATAAGTACACCAAAAATGCGTCGTACTGAAAAGTGTGGTACGCTAAACAACAAATAATTGAGAGAATGTTTGAGACCCACGAAAGTGCATTTCAATATCTCACGTAGTTGATGTTTGATTTATGTCATTTTAATTCTGGGTCCATTTTTTACTACGAATGGAAAGGAGTTCCCACGGAGGAGGGTGTCATATTTGGTAAGTGGTTCTGGGCATATAAGCCTTCAATTGAAGGTTTCTCCTATTGGCCACTAATAAGCATTGATGCCACACATCTGTATGGAAAATACACCGGTAAATTATTAACTGCAATGAGATACGATGTCGATAATCAGATATTTCCATTGTGTTTTGCTTTGCTGACTCTAAGACTGCTGCATCTTTGACAAGGTTTTTAGAGCTTCTCCGACAACACGTGACGAAGGATGAAAGACCTGTATGTATAAATATATGGTCGTCATGGTGGAATTAAAGTGGGAGTTGCTAATCTTTTTCCAGCAGCTGTAGGTGTTCACATATACTGCGCTCGACGTCTAGCTAGCAACTTCAACAAAACTTTCCAAAATAGAGAGTTGAAAAAAAAACTGAAATGGCATGGACCCCGTCTAAGGTTAAGTTTGACCGATATTGACACTATTTTATGACCATGAATGAAGGAAAATATTTGAGGTAGTTAACGAAATAATTTGTCACACTCTTAGCGATTTTCAAAATTCTCAGGGATATGCTGGTCAAAGGAGAATTGCCTCCAAACGCGATCAACCATGTGACTCTCCACAACGTTGAAGTGGATTAACGGTAGTCTCAAAAGGCAACACCTAAGATTTTCGGTGCATACCTCCAGTAGGTGACCCACTCGATCTTGTCCATATGGGTCCTAAATGACCTTCAAATACAATATTTAAGTGTTGGAATGCATATTTAAAAGGTTAATTTTTTTTAATGTAAACATAATTAACTGCATATTCACCTGCTCCATGGTTAAGACAGTCAATTTATCTCTATAAAACTGTAGGACGTGCGGTTGATGATTTTTTTCCCCGACTTTGGTGCTACCCACCTAATATTGCCAATAAAAATAAATAATCAAATACAACATAAAATATTAAATTGCAATATAAACGTAAAAAACTTACCGCGTCCCCAAGGGAGCAATCATACTGATTAATCTTTTATTCTTGATCATCGGTCTTCCAATAGATAGATGCTTCCACGACCAATGTTTTACCAAATTAGTAACAGAAATTGTGAGATAAAGCAACATAGATATATTTTTACTGAAGTATTGTGAATGACTATCTACCTGTACTAATGTAGCACATCCAGTGGTGATTGTTCTCTTGGCCGCAACATCTTTACACAACCCATAATACAAATAGCTCAATACAGCAGAACTCCAACTATTTTGAGTTGTCATATGTAGATCTTCCAGTAACGGAAGATACTCGAGTGCAACTTTGTTCTCACTTGTGTTAGTGAATAAAAATGCTCCCAGTAGATGCAAAATGTATCCTCACTCTCTCATAATGGCTTCTTCTTCTGTGGCTAGAATCCAATCTGCATCACCTTCTTGCTTCTCAACCACCCGCTCCAACCAGGAAAGAGACATTGTTTCAGTCGATCTGCTCTTACTCACGTGAAGGCACTACTCCTAGTAGTCTTGGGCATAAAGTCGTCAACTCAACCATTACTTGTTGACCATCTCCTTATGTGTTTTTTAAGCAACACTACTCGCGACTGGGAGACGCGGGTCATAATTATTGCTCACCCACCCACAACTCTCAGTCACGGGTGAAAATGATGGCAACGTTAAAATTTTCACCTGAGACTCCCCGTCGCGAGTTGGTATATATTCGTATTTGTTGGTATTTGCTTATTAAATTAGAGTATATTTTTATGAAAAAATCGTTCATTTCTCTACTACGCACTCTTTGGAATTGCGCCAATCACCACTTTTTTAAAAAGAAGTAAAATTATTTTATTTATATTTTTCACGCACTCAAAATTTTAACTTTAATTTTTTAAACAATGACTTATTTGTTAAAGCTTTCACTAAATTAAAGAGAAGAAAGACCTTCCAATTACAATTCTATTTATTAAAACATCGTAATATTTTATTCACATAGTAAATAACTACAAGTGGAAACGATCATCGCAATCAACTACGTCTTTGCATATACCATTCAAATCGATCGACTTCTTCTGAATCGGAGCCGCCGTCATCTTCTTCGTCAGGTGGATCGCCTGAGCTCCTCCACTCTGCTACTTTGATACGAGATCAGTAATACGGATCATCAATTAATACACTACTCAGTGAGTTAACTTGGATGGCATCACCATTCACCAACACTGATCCGTTTCCCAGTTCCGACCCCGGTAACCCACCCCTACCGAGGTGAGTGGACGATTCTTCCTGTACAGATTTCCGTCGTAGACGGCGCGCTTCGCTGGGTCAGAGAGTGTGGAGTACGCGGCGTGGATCCTCATGAACTCGTCCACCGACGAGTCCTTGCGCTCGATTGCCGCCACATCTGGGTGGCATACGCGGGCCATACGCCGGTACGCAGACTTGATCTCCTGGACGGAAGCACCCATGGAGAGTCCCAGGACCTCGTACAGAGATATGCAAGTCGTAGCCATCCCGTGAGGACGCTGCAGGTACGGTGATCGGGTTGAACCCTCGAAGGTTGAGGCGGATGCAAGTGGGAAGCTATAACTCCGGCGGAACGGAGTAGTAGAGGCGACGGCAGATATTGAAGAAGATCTAATGGTTACGATTGGAGAGGAGAGGCAGAGCATGATCTGGAAATATGGGAGAAGTTGGGGAAGGCGGAGGGGTGGAGGCTATATATATATATAAGTCCAATACGGAAACGACGCTGGGATTCAGAAAATGGTTTGGGGAAAGAGAAACCACAGAAGATTTTTTAATATATATCTGTAACTATTAAATTTGGATATTATACATACTTTAAAAAAATTATATTCACATTATTTTATATACATTATCTAAAAGATAAATCAGATATTAAGTATTTATTTATTATAATATGGTTCATATTTTTTTTTTCTTCCCTAGCTATTGATTAAGGCTATCTACCTTACGGTTAGGTTATGGTACGGGTATGAAAATATCATAATCATACTATATTTTTAAACTGCATACCATAATTATAACCATTACGGATACAATTTTCAATATCATAAGTCATAACCATTAAAATAACTGTGGTTGTTAACTATGATTTTACCTGTATACTCATATTTATTCCACACATGTAATATAATAAAAGACCGAAAATTTTATTTTAAAAAATACATAAATATATATTATCAACAGTAAAAATATATAAAATTAACATCATAATTATTTATTACGTGTATGTACGGTAACTTCCATTATTTAGTATATATTAGTTTATTAATAATAAATCATTATTATATTTATATAATAACCATGGTTATAACTCAAATACCATAATCATAACCATAACCATTATGGATATAAAATTTATCAGCATAACTGTACCACATCATGATAGTACGGTTAACCATATTAAACAGTAACAGTTATAACCATGATTAATTGATTATGATCATTGTTGACCTTACTATTGATATCAATTAATCGTGTTCAGTGCTATAATTGTGAATTTTTTATTCGAACTTGAATGACAAATATTTATGAACAAAATTTTACCGGTGTAAATAAAAATAATTTTAAATATTAAAAAAAAAAACATACCAAAAATGCTACCCGAAGTTCGATCATGTATTTCCTACATGATAAGATTCAGTTCCCTTTCCTTGAATTCCTTCCCTTAAGGACAATGCTTATCCAGTCGATTCCACGTCAGCAAATAACTTATCCAGAAATGCTCTAAATAATGCATCGACTCTGATGTGTCTTTAATCTTTATCCTCTCACATTCAGATGTGAATATTCTTCCCCCAATTTTGGGATTTTTTTTTTCTTGGTGGAAGTTTAATTATGAAACGCCTTTCTATGTGGCCAAAAATTACAGAAGAATAATATCGAATAAATGTTAAAATGCCGGGCTATTGCTGATAAGGGAATTGACGTTGACAATTACGGGTGATCTTTGGGGGATTAGTTTAAAGAAAAAGAAAATTAGGTAACTGATTGAAAATATTGTTAAAAAATAGCTTGTAATTTTCCTAATGAAATTATTCTTTAAAAAAAAAAATGCATTAAGATGTTGGGCCGTATTGTTAAATACATTACTTATGTTATTTTATGCACCTGTATATTTTAGAGTGTTGTTATTTGCACTACAATTTCTATTCCGTCAATTATTTCTGTTAAATCCATTAAAATGATAATTTTGCTCTCATGTTCATTTTCAATACTAAATCAAACCCAAAGTGCAGATTATATTTTGAAATCAACTCAATTTCAAACTCAAAATAACATTTTGTTTGTTTGAAATCAATCTACAACATTTTTGGATTTGAAATCAATTCAGAAATGTTGTTTTAGGTTACTTTTTAACCCCAAACAACATTTCTGAGTTGATTTTGAACCAAAAAATATATTTGTAATTCAAATTCATATTCAAATATGTTTTATTGAATGTGATTCATGATTTTGTGTTGAACATGAAATAAAAATGAACATAATGGCAAATTAGTCATTTTAATAGAAAACACAGTAATATTTAACAAAAGACTAACGAAAGTGCATTTAACAGCAATAGACAAACATATTATCACATAATAACATTTTTAAAAATATTGATGCAATTATCAACAATAGATAAACATCTTGATGTATTGAAGTTATTTATCCTTTAAAAAATAACAGACTATTATATAATTAAGCTATTAGCTAATTAATCTATCTATTATACTAAAATCAAACTAATTTTGTTAAATAATTAATATAATACAATCAAAAGAATTAACTACCTTCCATTATACATGATTGCATAGATATAGGATTTTTTTTAGAAAGTATACACTTTCGATTTTTTTTTTGAAAAAGTGTATATGTAAAAAAAATATTTAGAAAAGTATGCATACGCGCGTCGCGCCTACTGCAATAGGCGCGACCCAGGGGTGCGCCTACTGCAATAGGCGCGGCCCTAGGGTGCGCCTATTGCAGAATTTTTTTTTTCTTCGTGAAAACACCGGTCTATCAGAAACCACGTTGATTTTAAGCCTGCTTATGGTTTTCCTCCTAAATAGAAATTGAGAGATTCATCTCAGTATTCATAGGTCCAAATTCCTCTACGCCAGTCTCACCAAATTCCTCGGCTGGTTCTCTATCAAGAGACATCTAAAACCCCTGGCTGGTGTTGTTGGATATGCAAGTGGAAACAACGGTCTATCAGAAACCACGTTGATTTTAAGCCTGCTTATGGTTTTCCTCCTAAATAGAAATTGAGAGATAGTCTCTCCAGTAAAGAAGAAAGCAAGTTATAAGAAGTTAAATACCTTTTTCCTGTCCTAAATGTTCCAACTTGTTCTGAACAACATCCGCGAGGTAAAACATTGAAACAAAGTTGTTTATTCACAAGTTTCTGAATGAGACCTTTCTTCAAATACACAAGTTAGTTTGACATTTTCAGGAATTACTGCTGCAAAAGAGCTCTTTGGGGTTACTTTAGGTTCCTGTCATAAATTTTCCAACTTGTTCTGAACAACATCCGCGAGGTAAAACACTGAAACAAAGTTGTTTATTCAGAAGTTTCTGAATGAGACTTTTCGTCAAATACACTAGCTAGTTTGACATTTTCAGGAATTACTGCTGCAAAATAGCTCTTTGGGGTTTCCACTCTTGCCTCTCGGCTGGTTCTCTAAAAATGTGAAGTTTAGATACTAACATTGTTAAAGCATAAGCATAACACATTAACACTAACCAGGCTAGAGAGACGTACATCTCTGACTCAACATCTTCCGAATATCTTGTAAAGCTTCTCCAATAACTATAGCTTTTTATTTGAGTTCTTTTGCAGCAGTAATTCCAAAGAGCTCTTAAAATCAACTAGGAGGAAAACCATAAGCAGACTTAAAATCAACGTGGTTTCTGATAGACCGTTGTTTCCACTTGCATATCCAACAACACCAGCAAGGGTCTTTAGATTTCTCTTGATAGAGAACCAGACGAGGAATTTGGTGAGACTGGCGTAGAGGAATTGGGACCTATGAATACTGAGATGAAGCAACGCGTGAGACTATCTCTCAATTTCTATTTAGGACGAAAACCCTATAGTTGGTCTAAATTCTCAACGGCAGACTTATATGGAAGGTTGAGACTGAGAGCGACACATACACCATAATTAAGCTTAGGCCAGTCAGTATCTCTGTTAATTCCTGAGTGGGGTCCAGTACTGTACGGGCTGCCTCACCATAGTTATAATGAGTCATCCTACATTTCATTTAATGATGACTGAGCTATTTTGCAGCAGTAATTCCTGAAAATGTCAAACTAACTTGTGTATTTGAAGAAAAGTCTCATTCAGAAACTTGTGAATAAACAACTTTGTTTCAATGTTTTACCTCGCGGATGTTGTTCAGAACAAGTTGGAAAATTTAGGACAGGAAAAAGGTATTTAACTTTTTATAACTTCCTTTCTTCTTTACTAGAGAGACTATCTCTCAATTTCTATTTAGGAGGAAAATCATAAGCAGGCTTAAAATCAACGTGGTTTCTGATAGACCGTTGTTTCCACTTGCATATCCAACAACACCAGCTAGGGGTTTTAGATGTCTCTTGATAGAGAACCAGCCGAGGAATTTGGTGAGACTGGCGTAGAGGAATTTGGACCTATGAATACTGAGATGAATCTCTCAATTTCTATTTAGGAGGAAAACCATAAGCAGGCTTAAAATCAACGTGGTTTCTGATAGACCGGTGTTTTCACGAAGAAAAAAATAATTCTGCAATAGGCGCGACGCGCGTATGCATATTTTTCTAAATATTATTTTTATATATACA
Source organism: Chamaenerion angustifolium (assembly GCA_946814005.1). Lineage (NCBI taxonomy): Eukaryota > Viridiplantae > Streptophyta > Magnoliopsida > Myrtales > Onagraceae > Chamaenerion > Chamaenerion angustifolium. Next base: position 3,797,911 of record OX328281.1, read on the forward strand.
CTTTTTCAAAAAAAAAAATCGAAAGTATATACTTTCTGGAAAAAAATCTAGATATAGATATGATTCTAATAACCTTCTAGATTACGGTAGAGCTCGCGAACTTACCTTCCTCAAGGGACAATCAATACAGTTATATATCAAATACCGTTACGGAAATCTAAAAGCCGTTTGTATTAATTATTAATATTTAAGGAATCTATCAGTCATAATGGATTCGTGGAAAGAGAACGTCATATTATTTTCTAATTCTCCTATTTTATTGTTATGCTTATAAAATCGCACCGGATTTACTTCATGCATGTCATGGCCATCTAAATATGAAAATACAATAAAAAGAAAATGAATATTTAACGAATAAGAAAGAAACTTATCTCCTTCTCCAGATTTATAAATTATTAAGTAAGGATAATAATAATAAAAATATTGTACATTTATTGATACTTTGTTTAAAATTTATGTTAACTATTTTTTAAATTTATCAAATTAATCGAACATTTTTTTAAAAATATTTTAACTTTTTTTTTTTGTCAAACAAAATATTTTAACTAAGCTTTAATAGGATCAGATTGGGCCGACTTTGAAAAACCCCTATAAATTCATGGCGTACTCTTGAAACACTAGTAATTCATGACCTTTAAGCATTACGTGAATACATTAGGTGATAAAATTAATTATATACTTACTCAAAAAAAAAAATTGATTTTTTTTGAGTAAGTATATAATTAAATTTCTCACCTAATGTATTTAATCATTCCGATCGTATTATAGGACAAACGATTTTAGGTTAAAAAAATAAATATATATTTAATAAAAAAAATTCAAAATCTTATAGTGAGTAGATAATTGAATTACGACATAAATGACGTTAACCGTGTTGAGTTTGTACTTACAGGGTCTTAGCTATATTTTTTTAAGTCAAATTTTCATATTTCAACTTACGGCAGAGCGTAGTCAATCCGTAAGTCCAAATTTAATATTTTTGCATCATTTGAATCGCAATTAAAATGACTACATACTATATTTTTTTTTAATATTTATATAATTTTTTTAATTAAATATCGAGTCGTCCTCATAAAAAACAAAGGAGACCCACTTGGGGTGGTGTGTATTGTCATTTTGGCAACACACACCACCCGAAGTGCGTCTTTTGTATTAAAAAAAATAACGCACTACTCATGTTAGCGTGTATATCCAGATTTTGAAATATTTATTTTTATATATTTACTTTTCTAATTTATTTTCCAAATGGCTACTTTTTGAAGAAAAAAACTCTATAATACACTATAAATATGGTCGGTTCAATTCCTGTAATATTAAAAATCTATAGCTCAAACTAGGCTGAAAATTTGAATTAAAGTAGAAATTAGTATAAACGAAATGTATATTTTCAGTTTGGAATCATTTTCATCAAATTTTTAAACCAACCAGATTTCTGGTTCACCTCTATTTAAGAACATCATATTTTTTAGAATTAATTATAATTTTATTACGTATATTTATTATATATTAGATTTTAAGGGTAAAATACGACATTGCCCCCTAAAATTTACGTCGATTTTAAAATTCTCTCTTAAAATTTAAAGTCTCCCATAATGTTTGGAAATGATGAAAAATTCTCCATTATCGATGACTGACAAATGCTCTTTCAGGGGAGAATTTTCGTCATTTCCAAACATTAGGGATACTTTAAAATTTAAAAGAAAATTTTAAAATCGACGTAAACTACGTGGCAATGTTAAACATTTTAATTAATTATCTTACGTTTCTACAAATAATTAAATATGAGTCTGATTGCAAGGGGCCCACCCTTCTAGACATAAAAATTTAAAATGCATAATATATTTAACAGTATATTATATAATTTTTATTTAAATATTTTGTATCATTATTATTAACATAAATGTAATGGTTAGGTTACGTGTATAGACAAAAGTAGATAAATAAGTATGGAATGGATATTATACAATATAATATATACACTTGAGCAGAGGCTAAGGCAAGATGCATGCGGACGGAGTTCGGGAGTTGTGTGTCACTTTCGGACTCCGTTGATTTTTATTTTTGGTAAATTATTTATCAAGCAAAATATACATTTTTTATTTCTTAAATTAAATGGTAACCCCAAATTCCGTTTGCCTAGTTATGTGAATTTGTAGCTTTTTAATTAATAATAATGTAAAAAAAAAAGTCGAGGATAGCCGAAACAATTAGAAATTCTAAATTAATAAAAGTCGATTGAGATTTACATGTTCATACCTGTATATTCACAATTTTATCTATATTTATATATATTTTTTAAAATTATGATCAATTTAATCAAATCTGTCGAAAATCTCACGCTCTTTCACTCCCGATTTTAATCACTTACGGGGCGTTTCTTTCATGGAATTCGGAATAAGGAATACAGAATAGGGAATAGGAATAGGGCATAAGAAATAGGAGATAAGAATATGGAGTTGTTTCTTTGGTGGAATGGAATAAGGAATTCTGTTGTTTATTTGGTGGAATCGTATATGGAAAGGGAATGGAATGTGGTAAAATGACATATTTGCCCCTCCTTGTATATGTATAGTATATAATATATATAATTTGTATTAATTAATTTTAAAATTAAGAATAATAAAAACTTATAATATAATTAATTAATAATTAAAAAAAATAAAATAAAATAACTTATTTAATTAATTATTAATTAAGATAAAATTGTTGAATTAATATAAATTTTAAAGTAAGGGCATTTCGGTCATTTCGCCTCCTATTCCTCATTCCTAGCGCGCCCGGCTTAGGAATTCCGAGTTTTTCACACGGAATGTCTAAGCCTACCCCGCCAGGAATCCGTAAGCCAAATTTTTGCAATTCCGCGAAAAGAACAACTTCTTACGAAATCCGTAAGCTGAATTCCTTTTCCATTCCGTAAAAAGAACATGTCGTTAGAGTTTCAACTACAACTTTTTTTATGAGGGATAAGATCTAACTTTTTTTAAAAAAATATAATTTAATAATTCTATTTAAAATAAAATAAAAATCAAGACATTCAAATTCAACTATTTTTTTGGAATGTGTAGTAAATTTCATATTCTATTCTTTCCATTTTATATTTTATTTTTAAAAATACCGTTTAATTATGAATGGTTAAGAAAAATGATTCCTAAATAAACCCAATATGGTAAATATAAGTAGAGTGAGATTTACTTTGATTGATTAAGAAAATAATAATTAATCAGTCCCACCTCCCCGCATAACCCGAAGGACGACTTATTAAAGTTAAATTTTAATAAGATGTAATTTATCTACATAAGTAAACGTTGGGACAAACATATTTAAATAGACAACTATATGCCAAATGATCATATTTGTTTAACGCTTCATTAATTATCATAATTAGTACTCATACCTTTTAATAGGGGTGAATTCACGATGGGCGAAACGAATTTTTTTTCCAAAAAACAAAAAATGAGTTTGAAATTTCAGAACTCATGCTTGCATAACCGAGCTTCAGCCTTAGTTCATACAAAAAAAAAGCATGAGTCGGTCTTGCTTGACTCATACCGATATTAGGCTTGTTCAAATTACCCCGTTCGGATAAACTGGTTTGGTATGGTCTGGAACTAATTTGGTTTGAACCGGTTCGACCAACTAGTTCCAAAAACAAACATGTGTTTTTAGGCTTCAAATAGACCAGTTCAAAATAGTACCAAAAATCCAATTGAATCGGTTCGACTCGACTCGTTTTTTGATACTGGATTATACTTAAATTTAAATCAAAACATTTTAAACTTATATAATTTTAGAACCGGTTTGAAGCAAAATCAACTAAACCGGTCTGAAATTAAACCAAACCTAGAGATGTCTTCAATAAACCAAACCTAGAGATATACTGGACTCTCGTATGTTGATGTTGGACAGGATTTCAGTCGGTTGTGGAACAAATTTTCAATCGGTTAAGTGTGTTTTTCAGTCGGTTCAGTGTATTTTTCAGTCGGTTCAGTGTTTTTTCAGTTGGTTCAGTATTTTTTCCAGTCAGTTCAATGTGTTGGACATGATTTCAGTCGGTTAGTGTCGGTTTGAACCAGATTATTTCCGAACCAAAATTGTTATTAAAAAAAACAGATCAGAACGGTTCGAACCATACTAGTTCTTTTTTCCATAAACCAGACCAGTTTTTTTAGAAACAGAAAAAAGTACTAGTTTTTTTACAAACCATATCAGTTCAGTTCTGAACTGGTTCGACCCCGAACCGATTCATGAACAAGCCTAACCGACATCGGCCCTAAACCATCTTTTTCTCTAAAAATACAAAGTTTTATTCAACGTTTTTATATATAAAACACTATACAAACATTATACGAAGTATCAAATACAAACATCATACTAAATATCTAATATAAAAAAGTTCAGATTATAAACATAACAAAACACACAATTAACTAATTCCAAACATACAATATTTTTTAAGAGAGAGTTTATTTGGGACAGAAAAAATTAGTATGGATCCAAGTTTGAGATAAAAAGTCTATCCATTTAGATTTGGTTTTAAACTCAAAATAATCTCAGGACGTTTTTAAATTTTTCATTCCACCACTCTCTTTTTATCTATCCTAGCTAGGCTTGTCCATATAAACCGGTTCAGCCGAATTGATTCGATTCTCGTACTGGTTTGAATCGATTCACTCGAACTAGTATCAAAATCATACCAGTTTTTTAGGCTTCAAGTAAGCCAGTTCAAAATAGTAATTTCAATTTTGTTCGAATCAATTCATTTTTTTTATTCTTGTTTATACTTAAATTCAAATCAAACCACTTTAAAACTATATAATCAAACCATTTGAAACCACTTTCAAAAACCAAACCAGTCTGGCCTGAAATACTTTTTCAACTTCAATAATTGTAATTCTTTCGTTCACTTCAGTGACTTCACTTGTTCTCACTTCTCACTTTCTCTGAGAAATCTCTCAAACCAAGACAAAGTAAAGTCTTCTCAGTCGTTTGGTTGATTTGTCGATTCACTCAGCCTCCTCAATCATGTTTCATCAATTTAGTTCCGTGATTCCTCGACCAACTGCTTCTTCTTCATGATTCCGTGATTCCTCGACGAACTGCTTCTTCTTCACGATTCCGTGATTCCTCGACGGACTGCTTCTTCTTCACGATTCTGTGATTCCTCGACGGACTGCTTCTTCTCCACGATTCCGCGATTCCTTGACGCAGTCACGCCGTTCATTGTACCAGTACCAAGTCTTTCGACGAACTATCCGATCTTTCGTTGTACCAGGTTTGCGATTCTTCGCGATTCTTGTTTCTTGAATGTCTTGTTCTTGTTCTTGTCTCTTGTTTGGTCTTGAAGGGAGGATCCAAGGAGTGTGTTTGTGTTCAGCGAATACGTTTGTTTTCAATGAGTCGATCAGTAGTGGATTGGACAAAATTTTCGGTTAGTTCGATTCCAGTTTGAACCGGATCGGTTCCATTTTGAACCGAATCAGTTTCTAATCAAAATTGTTATACAGAAACCTGACAATACCAGTTCGAATCGATTCGAACCAAACCAATCATTTTCCTATAAACAAGATCAGTTTTTTTACTAACAAAAAAAAAATGGATTTGCACAAACCAGACCAATCTAGTTTTGAATCGGTTCGAGGTCGAACCAACTCATAAACAAACCTAGATTAAACCGGTTCGTAAACAAACCTAATCCTAATTTTAAATCTGACTTCATATGACCAAAGACGCCCGCAAGAAAAAGAAATAAATAATCCAAATAGAGACGTGTCACTGTCTTCCCTAAATTTCTGATTGTCGCAATATTTGATTATCTCATCGGTGTCGTCACTTTTGACAAATACATTGTTTTACTGTTTAAGTTGCGCCCGACATGCAAAATGCAAGTGCGGACAGAATTATTATTATATTGGATGGATATGGATGGGATACAAATAGAATATTTTACAATTTGATGTTTAGTGTACGAAATTTTTTAAAAATATATAAAAATAATAAATGAGAATATACTGATATTTAATTAATTTTTAAAATTTAATAAAATTTAATTTTTAGTTGGTAAAATTGGTAAAAAAAAATTGGTATATAAGTTATAGAATAATAAATAACAAATAATATATGTTGAGTCTGAAATTCTCAGGTGCTGACTTGACAGTGAATTGAATGTCAAATGATTGATGATCGCGCACTTTCGCCCACTCCGATGCTTAAATGAGTATACTCTGTGTATGAACTCAAAACGTAATGAACGTATGTAAAGCAAAAGTATTTATAGAGTTTGGAGATCAAACCGTTATAAGCAGCTGAATATCTTTGTGAATATTGTGCCGTTAAAGATTAGAATAGCAGATATTACAGTTATGACGTAATATTGCAGTTACCTTATATAATATTTATAGAATATATGTCTGATATATGCGGGATATCGTGGCTGTATATTCAGTGTCAGTTTGTGGGACCAGAGTTGATAGGTTTGACTCTCTTGGCGAGCGCTCCCATGACGAGCAGAAGGAGGCTTTGGCCGATGGCGACCTGAAATAGAGTTTTGGCGTCCACTTTAGTTTTGGGTTTGGTATTGGACCACTTTATGAGTGTCAGCTTACCCTAACTGTGGGCCCTGATTCTGAATGATATGAGTTTTATCCCTGCAAATTTATTGGGTCTTCGAGGTCTTTCTCATATTGAACTGTCACTATCAATACCCAACAATATATATATATATATATTATAATTTATTAGAAAATTTATAATAAATTAATTTGTAAAAAATAGATTAATTCAATTAAAAGTATGACGAGCGCTCCCATGACGAATAGTAGGAGGCTTTGGCCGATGGCGACCGGAAATAGAGCTTTGACGTCCACTTTAGTTTTGGGTTTGGTACTAGACCACTTTATGAGTATCAGCTTACCCTGATTGTGGGCCCTGGTTCTGAATGATATGAGTTTTACCCATGCAAAGTTATTGGGTCTTCGAGGTCTTTCCCATATTGTCTGTCACTATCAATACCCAACAATATATATATATTATATAATTTATTAGAAATTTTATAATAAATTAATTTGTAAAAAATAGATTAATTCAATTAAAAGTATAATTTATTAAAAAAATATAGAATAAATTAAAATATTAAAATATACATTAATTAAAATAAAATAAAAATTATTATAAACTTTGGAATAAAAAATATTTTATGATATGATATAATAGATTAAATTAAATATATAGTAGATTAAATTAAAAATATAATTTATAGAAACGTTTTTTTGGTAGACAAGTAACACCAATTACAAGTGTTTAACTACTAGCACTTGAACTAGTTTAGAGGATGATGGCAAAAAAAAAAAAACTAGTTTAGAGGATTTTTGTCTTTCTACTTCAAATACAAGGAATTTCAAAATTCCTATATGTCAGTTTAAAATAATAAAGAATGAATCCTTCAAGTTGACTGTTTCATTCACTAAGAATTTCGCTACAACATTTGTTTATTAAACATTGGACATATTTTGAACGGCTTTAATCCCATAAGTAGTTTTCTGTAATAAAAAAATAAAGCTATTAATAATCTATCATAAACATTGTCCTTTAGGGTGAACTTGGGACGAGCGAAACAGACTTTTCTAAAAAAAAAAACTTAGTTCTCGAAATTTCGGAATTCATGTTTGAAGGGCCGAGACCGAGATCAAGTTCATCTCCAAAACCTCATCCGATACTGTCTTTTTTACTCAGGCCGGTCTTGGTGTTGGACCAACTTTTTCTCTAAAAGAAATATACAAAGTTTGTAAATACAAAACACAATACAAGTATTATACCAAGTATTCAATACTAAACAAAATACAAATATCATTCTAAATATCCAATACAAAAAAGTTCAAATTTCAAACACAACCCTAACACACACAATAAATGTTGATTTCAATGTATACTTGGATCGGGGCAGTTTATATGGTCTTTTGGGTAAACAAAATCGACCTCCAGCCCGAGTTTGGGATAAAAAAATCGTCAATGACTTGGTCTTAAATTCGGGACAGTTTTTTCGATCCACTAGTCTTTTTTGCTCACCTTTATTGTTCTCCAATGAGGTTGATTGTTTTCTGGGTATCGAATTTCACATAAATAGACTGCATCCCACGTTAGGAGACACATATAGTCAATCCTTAATAGTTCACTGTTCAACCGCTAGACTATTTGTAATTCTGATTCTTCTTTGAAATCTTTTAATCAAACCTCTCCACTTGTTTCTCTATAAGTAGGTTTGACAATGAATCAAGCAAACCGTACAAACCCTATAAGTAAGTTTGACAATGAATAGAGTATATTGTGAGTATGACAAATAACATAATCATATTATATTTTTAAATTACATATCATAATCATAACTATTACAGATATAATTTTCAATATCATAACATATCTATAACTGTGGTTACCACATCTTTAACCGTATATCCATATTTATTACCACTTGTGAAATATAATGAAACAACATTAATGTTATCTTAATAAATACATAAATTTATGTCACAAACAACAAAAATATTCACACTAGCATCATTCAAAATTAATATTAACACCGTTCAATATCAACATCATTCAATTGCATTATGGAATTATGAATTCGTAAAATCTAAAAGTGAATTCATATTTATGTTATTAGTATTTACTAATATATTAATATTAAATAATCATTATATTTATATAATAACTATGGTTATAACCATATATATGACTAAAATACCATAATTATCATGTATAAAAAAATTCATCATTATAACCACCGCACGCACCTTAATAGTACAGTTAATCATATAAAAAATTAACGGTTATAACCACGATTTTTGAATTTTCATTGCATTATTATCAACGTTACTTATAATTGAATTTCCGGTAGCAAATTGGAAACAATCATATAAGTTCATTTAACAGTACATAGTATCACAACCAAATACATATCAAAGCTGCCTCTTTTATTCGGTCGTGGGCGACCGGACCGGCTTATCTCTATGCAGTGCAGCAAAACTATACATACACAAACCTCTCCCTCCCCAAGCAGTCTTCACGAACGTATTCACAACCCTAACCCTAAACCACCTCCCACTAAATAAATACACAAAAATCTATCAACCAACACAATCCATCTCCCTTGTACCAATGAAGATACCATATAGTAAATCAACACAGAGGAATCATCGTACTTACCGGTATGGTTTGTGCCGGAGCTCGAGGAAACATGAAAGAGTTTTGTGGTAACAGTGGTACCATCACTTGTATAACAAGTCAAGCAGGGTTTACCATGTTCTAAGACACAAACTTTGAGCTCATGCTTGCAGTTCTAAGTAATCTTCGGAATTCAGATAGACTTATTTTGCCATCTTTGTCGATATCAGCCTCCTCAAGCAGAGGGTCGATGGACCCTTTTAAACCGGAATGCTGCAAAAGTGGTGGTGTCAAGTGTAAGAAGATTGGATTGGAAGGATCAGATATAATTGTTACAATACATAAAATAAGTTAGAATCATCTAATTACAACAAAAGGTGATAAATTTTAAGAATGTAGCAAAATAATTGAAAGTTGCAAGATATATATATAAGAAATTCAAAAATTCTAGAAAATAGTGTACAAATTAATGGAAAAATATAAGTATAAAATAAAATTACTTGAATTTTGAAAATAATAAAAAGTGCACTGGCTGTCAAAACTCAGAAACTTTTTTTTTTTGGCCAATAGTAACTCCGTATAATATTAAATAACTGTTTGAGTTCGGGAAAGATCCCGGTACAAATGACTATCTAACTGCAAAATTTCCAATAACGAAGATGGGGGTTGGTTATCCCAAGCCCAATTACACATCCCCACATTGACTTGTTTCGCTAACCAGTCCGCCGCCCAGTTTGCGTTTCGTGGAACCCTCGACCAGATCGTTTCACCAATGGAAGCCGCCAAGTAGAGACTATTTTGAATAATAGTCTCTATTTGCCAAAATTTGGCGGTCCCTCTTACTTGGTTAATGACGACCTCCGAATCCGATTCAATCATAACCGATTCCCAACCGTTCTGGTATGGAATTTGTTTTAGATAAAGGAGTTGTTTACACCAAACCAAATAAAAGTGTTCTAACCTCTCATCCTCTTACAGTTTAGTTTTTGGGTTTTTTAAAAATGACATTTTGACACATATCAAATGGTTTGGTGTAAATACCAAACTCATCAAGAATTAACCCTGGTCTGGACCCAGGTACTCATGGTTTGGAACCCATCCAGACAGGGTTACTCGGTAAATTATTTTCCTTTTCAAAAATATGGTAGTTTTTAGAAATTTCCATGTAAAATTACTTAACATTTCTGGTTAAACCCGCTTTTAACTGTCACGGCTCAGGTCCAGTCCTCCCATATAACTGGAGCGCAAAGAATAAAGCAGGGAACTAAAGGAAAGAAGACTAACCATTCTGAGCTCTTCTGGAGTAATATAACCATCTTTGTCTATGTCAAACTTATCAAATGCAGCCTGTGACCGCTGTAGCCACTTGTCAGAGTCGTGCTCCTGCAACTGATGAACATGCATTGTAGCTGCAACAAACTCATCAAAATCCACAAATCCGTCTGTATTGCTATCAATCTGTTGCACAAAATTGAGTACATGTAAGGTAATTTGTTAGTTTAAAGATATGTACAAGCGAAAGATCATAGGAAGGAGGAGATAACTTACAGCTTGAAGGATTTCCTGTACACGGGCTTCTTTCAACTTCCAGGGCAAATCCTTGGCAAGGGCCTACATTAACACCAATTATTAAACGGCAAAGACAATATGACCTTGACCTTTTCTTTTTTTGCATAAAACACAGACCTGTCTCATTTCCTCAAGACTAATGGAGCCACTTTTGTCGGAATCAATTGCATTAAACTGATCCTTGAGATCAGCCAGTTCTTCTGTATCAAGAGTACTAGCCAAGGCCTATAATAGTAAATTAAATGAATGATGAATATACATAATTAAAAGGGTTAAATATCAAATAGCTACCCGAACTTTGGACGTTTTACAAATAGCTATCCGAACTTTGAATTTTCAAAAATGACTACCTAAACTTTGACATATGGGGCAAATAGCTACCTCCGCTAAATTTTCCGTTAAATATGGACGGAAAATGACGTGTCAGCACATGATTGGTCCATAATTTTAAAAACTATATTATTATTTTAAAATACTAAAAAAATCTGAAAAAATCTTTAAAAAACCGAAAAATTAATAGAAAAAATAAGAGTTTTAAATATAATATTTTTATTAAAATTATGAAATACAAATAAAAATAAATGATTAGTTTTTTAAAATTTTGTTTCATATTTTTCAATACAAAAATTATATTACAAACTCTTATTTTTCCTATTAATTTTCTAGTTTTTTCAAGATTTTTTCTGATTTTTTTAGTATTTTAAAAAAATAATATAGTTTTTAAAATTATGGACCAATCATGTGCTGACACGTCATTTTCCGTACATATTTAACGAAAAATTTAACGGAGGTAGCTATTTGCCCCATGTGTCAAAGTTGAGGTAGCTATTTGCACTTTCGTCCAAAGTTTAGGTAGTCGTTATTGAAAATTCAAAGTTCGGATAGCTATTTGTAAAACGTCCAAAGTTCGGATAGCTATTTGGTATTTAACCCTAATTAAAATGAGTTGAATCATGATTTAGTATAGCTCACCCTTAACGCAAATTGTTTGAAACGGCTATACTTCACAAACTGACGCATGTGATGCAGCACTGAGATATCAATCGGAATCTCTGATGCATTTCCTCCTTCTCTAACCCATGGATGTGCTGCAAATAAAATAATGGAGGAGGATTGTAAATTGACAGTTGTTCATGAGAAATTAATGTAAAAAACTTACACAGGGCTTGAGAAGCAGTAAGTCGTGCTCGAGGATCCTTCACAAGCAGCTTCTTAACAAAATCTTTTGCACTTTCACTAATTGTTGGCCACGGTTTGCGTCGAAAATCGGGTTTGTTTCGTAAGACCTGCACAAAATTATAAACTATGAGTTTCTCTAAAAAACAAAAGGAAAAGGTAAACTTTTGAGTGCGAGGTAGAAAAAAAGGTATGTTCTAAGTTCTAACCTCCTTGAAGATACCATCTTCAGTTTTGTCCCAAAAAGGGCGTTTCCCACAAAGTAAAATATAAGTAATGACACCTATGCTCCATACATCGGATTCGGGTCCTGATTTGCGCCTCAAAACTTCAGGGGCAACGTAATAAGCACTGCCCACAATGTCTTTAAATTTTCTCCCTGGAATTAAAATTTTCATATCTATTAATATATTTAAATGACATAAAAGAAAGGTCACGGGAAATGCATTCACCTGGATTAATGAAATCCGATAGACCAAAATCTGTAGCCTTCAACGGCGAGTCCTCTTTTCTTGACTTGAAGAGAAAATTCTATAAACATAAAGCCAAAATAAGGAACACTTTTAAAAAGTATTTATTTTAGATTTTTTTTTTGAAAAAGTATATATGTAAAATAAGTATTTAGCAAAATGTGTATCTGCGCAGGTGGAGGTAGCGTTTTTCGTTTTATTTTTTTTTGAAAAAAAATCAAAAAAGTCTTAAATTTTTTTTAAAAAATTACAGTAAGTAGATATTTGAATTTCGATTCAAATGATGCAGACAATATTAAATTTGGACTTACGGATTGACTGTAGGCTCTGCCGTAAGTTGAGATATGAAAATTTGACTTAAAAAAAATATAACTCATACCCTGTAAGTCCAAACTGACCACGGTGAACGTCATTTATGTCGTAATTAAAATATCTACCTAGATTAATTTTTTGATTTTTTATGAGTAAGTACATAATTAAATTTCTCACCTAATGCATTTGATTATTTCGGTCAAATTTTAAGACAAGCGATGTTAGGTTACAAAATCATTGTATTTCTAATCAAAAAAATTACTCTAGATAGATAATTGAATTACGACATAAATGACGTTCACCGTGGTCAGTTTGGACTTACAGGTTATGCGTTATATTTTTTTAAGTCAAATTTTCATATCTCAACTTACGGCATAGCCTACAGTCAATCCGTAAGTCCAAATTTAATATTTTTTGCATCATTTGAATCGAAATTTAAATATCTACTTACTGTAATTTTTAAAAAAAAAATAAGATTTTTTTGATTTTTTTTCAAAAAAAAAAACAAAAAGCGCTACTACCCGAAAAACGCTACTACCCTACCTGCGCATATGCACATTTTGCTAAATATTTTTTTTATATATATACTTTTTTTATAAAAAAATCTGACACTGTTACTTTTTGAAAAACATCCAAAATAAGAGAACTTTACTGCAGCTTAGATGTTCAATCGACTGCCTACCTCGGGTTTCATGTCTCGGTGCACCAAACCATGCAAATGGCACTCAGCTGCAACTTTGAGCATTTGCCGTACAACCACTGCTGCATCTTTCTCACTGTAGCGGCTGTCCTTTCTGTTCAATCAATCACATGAAGACGCTTTCGTTAAGAAATGAAACATAAAGAAGTGATTAGATGTTGTAGAGGGATTTTTATTTTTTAAATCTTACTTGGCCAATATGCGATCCAGCAATTCACCTCCCTCACATAACCTGATAATGGAGGGGGAATGAAAATCAGTCGGAGAAATATGGTAAACGAAATACACAAGAAAGTGAGTTAAGAATAGTAAGGAAAATTAGATGATTCGAAAGTGGAGAAGCTCAAGAGAATAACTTACTCCATAACTATGTACACATAGGAGTCATCTTCACATGCATCGTAGAATTGGACAACGTTTTCATGACCTGTTAAGGCTCTAAGTATCTTAACCTCTCGCTTGACATCGTCAACTGCCACTGGAAGAACCATCTACAGAAAAAACATAGATTGAATTTGAAATACAGTCCAATAATAAAGTGTAGTCCTTTTCACAGTTAAAAGCAATAAAAAGCATTAGCTGCCAAAGATAACAATTAGAAAATATGACCAAAGTCTCCTCTCTTCTATTATCATGCTCTTCTTTTCCCTTAAAGGTACTAGACTTCAGTTTAGTGGAAGTCCAGTAGGTAATAAAGATGGATAGGTCATCGTCATTCTTTTGATATTAAAAGCTAGTTAAGTCGCTGGAGCTGGTATCCATGTTGGAACCATATTTTAGATCCAACACTCCAGCATCAGAAAAGTGTCTTTCTGAACATTACATGAACTCATTACGTGACTTGCCTAAAACAGAGGAAACTCTGTTCCAACTTATGGGTTTAATCTTCACTAACTCTTGAACACACTCTTAATTGTATCTTATAAAAGAAAATAACTCTCTTTGCATCAAAATGTAAAAGAATGTAGAGGCTTCCTCTCCTAATCTTCAAAAATCAGCCACCAAGATCCTAAGGTCACTACTAAAATTGCATTGGTGTTATTGACCAGATACGGTAATAGCTTTAATCAAGTTCAGCACCTTAGTCACTTAGATTTATTCCCCTTACAGTAGCTCTTTCAAGCCCATTTCATCAATACAACAAACAAGCATCTCAGAATCCACAATTTTGCATGCAATTATGTACTGAATCGTCTGAATGCTATTCATGACTCTCTTGGTTGCCACCGTGAGCTTTAAGTTCCTCTTAAATTCCATAATTCATGGTCAGATAACAACAAAAGGCACATAACAGAGGGAATTCTATTCTAGAAAGAGAATCTTGCAGCAAGCCAGCAACTCAATAGTAAATCGTGCAAGATGCAACTAAAGGTAAAAGAGGGGGGGAAACCGCAAAACATTTGCTTCTCGGGTAAGGGGGATATGATGATGAAGCCTATGTTTTCATTACTTGATAGCCAAGCAAAACCAAGATATAACTAAAGATCTCCCAAAAGCAGTAAACAAAGTCCGGTTTGGGAACTGTATAAGATGAGAATATTTGCAGCTCCACTATAAAGAAGGATTTTTTCCCCATAGTCTAGTTCAACTTTCTCCCAATTTAACATGGAATCAGATTCGGATTGATTACAAATAAAGAAGCTGGCTGGAATAAGCCCGTATTTTTACAAAATTAAGCAATAAAAAGGAATAATTTAATTTCTAAAACCACCAAAATAAAGGTCAGTACCTTGTTCTTGTCGATTCGCTTGACAGCAACTCGATCTCCATTACCCTTATCGGTAGCAACATAAGTATAACCAAATTGACCATGCCCTAGCAGCTTCCCTAGAGTGTATCGCCGATCGAAATCCTTGGCGTAGCCGAAATCCGTGCGCTTTCCGCAGGGGATGACCCCAGACTGAGCGGACTTCTTGCTTCTGTTCTTCTTCTTCTTCTGTTGCTTGTTCTGATCTGCTTGTCCTTGTTTGATCGCAGCAGCCGCGACGGCGTTACCGGTGCTACTGGAACCACTGACTCTAATGTTGGAAAAGCAGAGACCCATTTGGCAAAATCTGATTTTTCTTCAGGAATTCTGGTCATAGATTGATTGAGCGAAGAGAGATATAGGAAATTAGGAAAGTTTGAAACAGAAGGTAGGAAGAAGGAGAGAAAGAGTCCAGTCTCCAGTGTGGAGATGGTCAAAGGGAAGACCTTTCAAGTGTGAACTGAAAGACGACCCACCACCACCCCAGTGAAGAACGAAGAGGGAGTGCGGAGGAAACTGCCTTCTCTCTCTCTGCCACTCCAGTCTCCATTTTGTTTGGATGGTGGAATGGAGGAAAACAATAAAAAAATAATTCCTGGGCTGCAATAATTGAAATGTCTTGACGTTTGTTCCATCGATCTACTACATTATCATTTGCTCCGTTAAGTTAAAAAAAAAATGTAATATGTTTGTCAAAAGTGGTGGTTTTTTTTTTTATAATCTCAAAAGTGGTGGTTGATGTAACTTGTTTTGGGTTATAGGTATTTAATGTATCATGTATCATTTTGTAGGTTTTAGATGAAAACGTTTGTTTTTCTGTTTGTTGTCCCGTTAAAAACTCTCATATGCCACGCACGTGACATATTTTTAAACATTTAAATAAAATATTTTAGAAATGTCGAAGTTACCCCTATCTGTATTTCCCCCTATGTCACACTGAGTCTCCCTATCCTCAATTCAGAACATTGTACAGAAAAGGTTATCAGGTGAAAGCAAAATCTAATTACATATCGAGCTGCAATTTGACAAGAGCATCCTTATGCTCTTTAAGTTGGGTTTCAAAGCTGTTCCGCATGCCTGCAATCTCGGACATTACAATCATCCGGGCTCTAAGATCAATCTCCATCTGCTGCAGTTCATCTCTCTGTCTAGAAACATTATGAAGTTGCTGTTACAAAAAGTCACCATCCAAGTTTCCATCAACCGAGATTGAAGAATAGTCCATTTCAAGTAAAATTATAAATGAAGTCAGCAAAACACAGAATATAAAACCGATAAAGTGAGTTCTCAAATTGGATTATTGGAGTAACCCAAAATTCATTTTGGAATTACTAATTCACACCATAGAGATAATGTACCTGGTCCTGCATCAGAGAAACCTTGCCATGTTTGCAACATCTCAGACGGTGTTGCTTCTACTGGTGTGCTTCCTTTATCATCATGGTCACGTCCAGTGAACCAAGCCTCACTGGTAGCAGACTCAAAGGATGGACTCTTCTTCCAAGATTGTGCTGAGGGTGGAGTAACAAGACCCCAACGCAATCTTACTATATCTGTTATCGTGGCCCACAAGGACTTACTTGTCCTCTTGACAATTTGTCCACCTGGTGCAGTGAAATCTGCCACCTTGGAAGACTGCTCGGTGGCGGAATCTGTCACACGCCATTTTTCCTCAGATGGGCCCTTGGAGACAGAAACCCCGGACGTGTTTCCCTCCAAGTGAACTTCCACACCAAGTTGAACAGAGTTGGGTAGAGTTTGACTTTGGTCTTGGGAGAAAATATCATTGCCTGATATGGAAGTTTTGGTTTGAGAAGATACAAAGTCATTGCTAGCCTTCTGTAAGAACTGACTCGGCAATTGCTCAGAACGATGAGCTGAACCAAGAGAATCTCCATCTTTCTTGAGTTGCAAGGTTGTTTCAGTAGTTTCATCTCTTCTACTGCCACCAACAAACTCAAATGCAGGATTTGCAGGTCTTGTAGTTGTATCTTCTGTAAGAACACGACCTGAGGATGAATCCTGGACTTGGAATTCTTTCCCACTCCTCCTGTGAACATACTCTGATTCCCCAGTTACCAACTGAGAAGGTGGAACCGTTGGAGCTGATGTCGAGGCACTTTCATAAACATCAGATCATAATAGTGAAAGCTCGTACAGTTTGTCCAATAGTGAAAGATCAGAATAGTGAAAGCTCCGAAACCGCACGCCACACCTTCCTGGATGATGGCATCGCCAGGGAACCATTGCGAGTGGCGGCAATACCAGCAGTTCCACAACCCGAGCACGAACTCGAATCATTCTGGTCTGACCCACAACATGAATCGACAATCAGAGGTGTCTTCTCCCATCACCCAGGAATTAGACCAAGAGCGATCTCTGCTTCAAATGTTGTCAGCAACGACTTATGAAAAGCATTGTTTCATATAATCGATAATAAACTCGCCGTTTAATATAATCGGTGATGTCAGATGATTTCTTCTCCACCTTCCCAAGAATGAAGAACAAGCATTGATGGAACAACTTGATATAACATCACTGAAGAACACAGAGGCATTTGAGGAATTTCACACTACACAGAGGTCACGTGCAAGTCATGTGAGCACTTAACTGTTGTTTTGGACGGAAGTTTAACGACTGCATCAAAAATCAACAAGAACAAACATGTTGCATCAAAAACAACAAATGTGTCGCTTTGACAACATTTGACAAACATATTATATTTTTTCATACTTTTCTCTTAAATTAATTGTGCACATAATGTCTGAGTTCGTGTCCACTTGCCTGTATATGTTCTAATTCTAATACTTGTTTTTTAATTGTTTAAAAAATTAGTTCTAATTTTGCAAATTTAAAAAAAAAAATATATATATATATATATATATGATACGATTATTAGATTGATTATACGTGTCACGGTATGATTAGATAGGAATAACATGTTTATCCACGTGGCGAATTGGGTCGGATTGGTCCACCTTAGTCTTGTCGCTTCTTTCTCTCTCTCCAGATGCAATTTCCGTCGTATACTGTATACCTAATCCTTCTTCAATTCAAACCCCTCTCTTGAATTCTCCCGTATACCAAACGGTCGCGACTCCATTGATCGTTGATTCTCTTCTTCTGTACTTCATCTTCTTTTCCACCAATAATATTCGAACCAGAACAACAGGGAGAAGGCTCGGATCGTCTTTTCCATCAGCCGCCATTCAGAACCGAAGAACACGAAACGAGGTCTCCAGGTCGACCCTTCCAATCTACTGAATACTAATTATGATTGTTCACACCAGATCATAACAAATAACTATACAATTGAAACTGAAGGTAACTTATGTTGTTACAATATGAATGGTTAAAACAAATGATGAGATAAAATAAATAAATGGAAGTACAGACCAACTAGCACTGTGTCTAAACATTCGACATTATTTCTACTCAAGCAAGGATGTCGGTGAGAGGCTTGACCTCCAACTTCGTCCTGTCGGACTTGTCCATCAGTTGCTGCTCCTTGACAAGCTTCTTGAGTCGAGCGAGCTCGAGATCCTTTCCCATCTTCCTTCTGTACATCTCTGCAAACGTGATCGGCTCTTCCAGTATGGACTCCTCTCCCTCTTCGATCTTTAGAGGGTACACAGTCGCGTCAGGTGCCGGATTCTGGAACGTGGCTATCGACAGCCTGCTGCTATTCGAGTTCACCACTGCCTGGTGGTCCGCGTTCTTGAACCTCCCGTTGCTAAGAAACTGCACCGCCGTCATGAAACGATTATTTAAATTATGAATTTGGCTTCGTTTTTTTAAATCGAAACTTTGGTTAGATGTTATGTCTTACGTGGCCATGGTCGCCGAGGTTGACCACGAACGCACCCTCAACTGGCTGAACCGTGATCCAGTTCTTGCCGCCGTCCTTGGTGGCCTGCAGGCCACCAACTTGGTCCTGGAGCAGCAGGGTGATGGTTCCCGGGTCCGTGTGTCGCTTGAGTCCGAGCGTGAGGTCAGGCTGAGGGCATTTCGGGTAGTAGTTAACGACCACCTTCTGGTCCATGTCAACACAGGCCTTAGTCAGTGCCTCTTTCTCGAGCCCCATGGCCTCCGATAGCACCTCTAGTAACTTGCAGGCTAGCCCCATCAGCTTCTCGCTGTACTCTTTGGTACTCTTTGGTAGTCGCCTGCACCTCTAGTAACTTGCAGGCTATATCCGTTATTTGTTTTTTTGTTAAATATACACGAAAAATGTTGTGTAGCACATGATAATTTAGAAAATGAAATATTTTTTTAAAAAAATAAAATAAAAAACTGAAAAATCAATAGTAAAAATAAGAATATTTAATATAATATTTTTATAAAATAAAATAATAATAAAAAACTAATAATTTATTATTATTATTTTATATTTTTAATAAACATATTATATGAAAAACTTTATTTTCCTTATTAATTTTTCAGTTTTTATTTTTTATTTTTTTAAATATAATTTTAAAAATTATGGCTTAGTCATGTACTACCAGTCTACCACGTTATTTTTTATCCATATTTAACGGAAAATTTAACTAATGTAGCAATTTGCTTTAAATGTTAAAGTTTAGATAACACTTTTTGAAAAATTAAAATTTGGGTAGTGATTTGTAAAGTATTTAAAATTGGGGTAGTAATTTAATTATTAATTCTTAGATTTAGTATTATTTTTAAATTAACATTATAATTTTATATAAAGTTAATTAATAATTTATTAAAAATATAAATCGATTTGATGAAAGACCTGAAGATGGCTGGAGACGAAGAACCCGCCCTTCTTTCCGCCGGTCATATCGAACCGTAGCTTCTCCTCCGGAGGCATTGCGAAGAACTCCCTAGCTAACCGAGTCATCTCCCTCATGAGCTTGGAGTCGATCCCATGGTCGACCACCTGGAACACTCCCCACTCCTCACAAGCCGCCACTATCTTTTCGCAGATCTCCTTTCTCCTTCCGCCCACCACATCGATCCCCTCGAGAGAGATGACCGGAACGTCGCTGCTGAAGTGGTTGTAGGCCACCTTGGGCCGCTCGTCCTCGTCACGGATGAAGGTGGCCTGAAGTGTCGACTCTCCGTCTAGAGCGGTTAAGGTTGTGGGTTTCGAGGTAGCCATTGTGAGGAACTAACGGACTGAGAGATGGTGAAATCAATGATCATATAAATGGATGATCATATAAATGGAGGTTGTGGAGCGTGGAAGGTGGAAGGTGGCAGCTACCTCGTGATTATCAGACTCACCATGACCATACTTTGCAGCTATACCAACCCCCCACTGAAACTTACTCGGATTCGTCATTAACTCTTCCAAATATATATATCTATAATTTTTTTTTAATCTACAATACAATATATCATAATTAAATTATTTATATATTGTAATATTTTTAAGTAAGTATATAATTAAATTTTTTATCTAATTCATTTTATCATTATAGTACAAAATATAACTTAAAAAAATTAAATGTATATATATATAATCCAAAAATTAGAGCAGGTAGATAATTGAATTTCAGCATAAATGTCATTAACGATGTTGATTTGGAATTTACAGGGTCTGAATTAAATTTTGTTAAGTCAAATTTTCATATCTCAATCTAGAGCAAAGCATATGATCAATATGTAAGTTCAAATTTAATATTTTTTTGCATCATTTGAATCGCAATTAAAATATTTATATACTTTAATGTTTTTAATATATACCTAATTTATTTTTTAATTAAACTTTCTGTCGTAACAATAAAAAACTTAGTTCCTTTCAACACGCTACAAGGTGCAAATCCAAGGGTAGCGTGTTGCTGACTTATATAATTGGTTAATATCTCAAAAAAAAAAAAAATTATCGATGCATTTTTATATTTACTACTTATAAGTGTTTCTTTTAGTCTTTATTTTAGTTTTTCAATAAAAAAAATTATGTTATAGTGTTATACAGTCTTGCACATGTTTTGTCTTTCTCCATATCATTGTCTATAATATTTAATTTATCTATCATTATAATTCAACTAATTTCGAAATTTCTCCATGTTTTTTGTATGTTTTTTTTATGACCCGATGTTTAATTAAAAATAAAATTATGTATCTACTAAAAAAATTGTAATAAAGATGGTGTTTTAACCTTTTTAAAAAACTCTTGATATTGTTTATTAATTTTTTTAATTAATTAATAAAGATTGACAAAAACTTTGAATTGCGCGGCCCACGGGTCTTCCATCTATTACTACTTTTCACAATGTTTTCTTCCATTTTTTTTACTCACAAAAATATTTGAACTGCGCTGTTTTTCACGCTGTTTATACTCTCATCTACTTTGAATTGCGCTGTTTTTCTTCCATGTGCAACCCATGAGTTGGTACTTGGTAGTGTAAGTTTGTAACTATTATAAAATATATTGAATTAAATATTATGTATATATATTATATTGTAAGAGACAGAATAATAATATAAAATAAAGTATACCTCAACAAGTAAAAAAGTAAGAGTGAGAATAACAATATAAAATAAAGTATGCCTCAACAAGTAAAAAATATATTTAGTGCGGTGAAGTTGTTGTTTAAGTACTATTTTTAGTACTGGTTAAAGGTTTGTACTTGTAGTTTGTCATTTTATTTTTCTATTTGTTAAAATATTTTTGTGAGTAAAAAAAATGGAAGAAAACAACGTGAAAAGTAGTAGTAGATGGGAGACCAGACCACCCGTGGCCCGCTTAGTTCAAAGTTTCTGCCAAGATTCTTCGTAAAAAAAACGCCACTAGGGGTGACGTTTTTCATAGAAACGCTACCCCAAGTAGCGTTTTATGAAAAACGTTATTCCAAGTAGCGTTTTATAAAAAAAACGCTACCCCCAGTAGCGCTTATATACATTTTACTAAATATTTTTTCAGTATACTTATGAAAAAAATTGGCACAGTGCCTACTTTTTTAAAAAAACTCTATTATATCTAAATTCAGTCAAGTGAACAATTGTCTGCAAATTTAAAAAAAATATAAGATTTCACAATTAATCACTTACAATATAATAATTTACACAAAACACATAATAAATCATCAATTTTAACATATTAAACATTATATATACTAATTATTTCTAGTTTCAATTAATTGAACAATTGGACCCAAATTTCAAAAATTATTTTTTAACAAGTAGTCATATACAACATAATACTTTACACAAACACCTAATGAATCATCAAATTCAACATATAAAGTATTATCATTAATAATATCTCTCTCTCTATATATATATATATAAATTTGGTTAAAATGTATACAATTGTAACAAATAAGCTTTTTAATACATTTTCTCACTCTTAATGTCATAATTAATTTTAATTAGTCAATGTCAAATATTAGGGTTGGGCAAAAATAACCGGTCCGGCCGAACCGAACCGTACCGTACCTGAACCGTATCGATTTCAAACTGGTTTGGTCGAACCGGTTCATAAAACAAACGTTTTTTTTAAAAAAAATATGGAGCGGTTCAGACGAGGTATAGAAAACAGGTTCAAAACCGGTTAACCGAACCACTTTTTGTACCGATTTTAACCTTAAAATACTACTAAACCAGACCACTTTCAGACCAGACCAGACTGAATTCACGGTTCACTCTTCACTGGTTCAGCTTCCGTCTTCACAGTCTTCACGATGATGCAGTCTTCACAGCTTCAGTCTTCACAGTCTTCATACCTAATTCCATCAGTCCTCACGCTGCTGCAGTCACGCCGCCTCGCGCCTCGCCTCGTGCCTCGCCTCGCGCCCCCAGTCTCTCCGCCTCAGTCTTCAGACGGTTTGCGTTCGTCTTCTTCGTCCGACTAGACCAGGTTCGTCTTCTTCGTCCGATTGGTTGCTAGACCAAATTTTTGTAGCAGGTTTAGTTGGCGAAAATTTAATTTCAGTTGGAGAAAATTCTGAACCCTTGTTTTTGTCTCCTCAGCGAAGATAATGCAGAATGGAGGATTGGGTCTTCACTTTACCGACTGCGACAAATTACGGACTCAAATTAAGCACCAGGAGAAACAGCTTATGCTCAAGCGAAGGTAACACCGCGCACTCCTACCCTTCTCTTAATACTATTTTGTAATCCTTGTTTAAATGTGAACAAAATTTTAATCAAAATGTACAAAATAGTTCGAACGTAACTTTTTAAACGTAAAATATTTTTTTTTATTTGGCTAGTGATTGCTTTATTTTTCGGAGCTATTATCGGTTGTATTTAAATTTGGCAGAATGAACTTGGAGAGACTAAAAATCCTTTTCGAATAAATATGAAGGGAAGTGGAAATTGAAGGATTTGGTAACTTGCGTGCAGATATATAGAAGCCTTTTTATGTAACTTGGTGAAAATTGCGTGCAGATATATGTAACTTGGCGAAAATTGAAGCCTTTTTATGTAGATATATTCCTTGAGCATTTTGGCAGTCTGAGGATCTTGACGCCTCACAAATAACTTTAATAATTGCTTAATATTGTAACTATGTCACACAGTGCTTAATAATTACTTAATGTAAGTGCCCAGATGAAGCAGGCTTTATTGGATTCACTTCCTGAAAGTGGTTATTATAAAGATTTTGTGAATGCTTATGTTGAGGAACTAACGGAGAGCGATGACGAGGATGATTTTGATGAAAACAGCCTTGCAGAGGAGAATTCAGATGGTTCTGATAATTATAGAATGAAAGGTTTTGGAGATTCAACAACAGTTGATTCTCA
The DNA here is from genome assembly GCA_946814005.1 of Chamaenerion angustifolium. NCBI lineage: Eukaryota > Viridiplantae > Streptophyta > Magnoliopsida > Myrtales > Onagraceae > Chamaenerion > Chamaenerion angustifolium. The sequence continues at coordinate 3,821,758 of OX328281.1, forward strand.
CTGCCCTCGTCTATCTTCTTCTTCTGTTACTGAAAAAGCTTCTTCTATTATCATCACTACTAGGAAATTGTTCAAAAGTGCTATGAAACCTGAACCAGATTTAGGAGATGGTTCTGCATTTTCTTGTCAAGTCATATTAGGCATTTTAAATAACATAATAAATCATTGCAAAAATATATTAGGCATTTTAAATAACATGTGTATCTAATTGTACTGAATTAAAAATTTGCCCAAAGTTTCAAAATTAGAATTTCGGATTACCTCAGTGGTGGCTGAAGCTAGCTGCGGTGGTGGCGGTAGTGGCGACAACATCACGCTGAGAGGCGCAATCCTGATGTGGCTATGTCCAGTAGGGGGCAACTAGTACGATGCTTAACTACCATTTTCTTCCGTGAACCTTGACAACTGAGCAAATTTGCGGGTTCCTGTGGCAAGCGGCATTTGACGGAAGACGACTTACAAGGGGATCTAAGCAGTTAGGGTTTTGCATGAAGGGGTCGGGGGCAGACAAGATCGGGAGAGGGAATAGAGTTGCAACTCCCATTTATCCTTTCGTATTCGCGAATGACATTCATCGATATAACTAGTAGTTTTACCCGCGAATATTATTCACGGGTAGATTTATATTAGTAAAAAATATATATTATTTTGATATTTAGTTTTACAAACAGTGCTAATTTGAAGGAAAAAAATACACACAAAAAATAATGTAAGAAAATTAGTTGTTAATTGTATTAACAGTATATTAAGTTTGTCAATATTATTTTTGTTACAATTTGTGATTTAAAAAAAAAAGATTAATTAATACCATGAAAAATAATAAGAAGTTGGATGACAACACATGAATATAATCAAAAAGGCTAAATACCAATGAACTACCTGAACTTTGAACGTTTTGCAACGAGCTACCCAAACTTTAAAAAATTAAAACGGGCTACCTCAACTTTGGTGAATGTGCAACGAGCTACCACCGTCCAAATTACCGTTAACTGTTTACATAAATTCGTTGGAAATTCATCGGAAATCCTTCAGAAATTGGACGGAGGTACCTCGTTGCACCTTCGTCCAAAGTTGAGGTAGCTCATTTTGATTTTTTAAAGTTAGGATAGTTTGTTGCAAAACGTCTCAAATTCATGTAGTTCATTAATATTTAACCCTAATTAAAATACATTATGCCCACGTGTCACTGTTGTTTGTTTGCGTAGCATTGTAAAGTTAGAATAGAATAGAAAGTTATGTAGAGAATTAATAGAGTAACCAGTCAAGCTACCACAAGCCAACCCAGAGTTGCCAGCACGATAGAAAATTAATGCGGCAATTTGAAATAATGAATTTCAGACATATTTTTCAAAAAGCGAATGTATTTACGGACATCATGGCAGAATGATAATCAACTAAAATTAAATTTTCAAACTTCGTTACTCCTCCTAGAGAAACTACAAATACATGCTGAAAAACGTTGTTGATTTTTCCTACTGGAGAATTGCAAACTTTGGTCTTGAGTGCAAACTTCTTCACTCTTCGAAATTAATTCAATATTTATATATATATAACTAGTAGTTTCTGGAGCTATTATATTAAATTGACTAAGACTTTATTGTAAATTTTCAAAAAACAAATATTAAATTTTTTAGAATAAATTAAATTATAGAAAATATTTAATGTAATTTAATTAAAAATTGATTTTATTAAAAACTTTAGACCAAATTAATTTAAATAGCAAAATTAATTAATTACAAAATACATTTAAATTTAGATATTTTTTAATTAAGTAAAATGTTTGGGGACGATTGTCATTTTGGTCTTATTTCTTATTCTGAAATTCCAAAATAACTTTTCCATCTAAAAATAAAAATAAAAGGTTATTTGAAACTTTGCAAAATTCTAATTTCATATTCAGTAAATTTACGCAATCACCATACATATCTTAAGTGCAGTTGGTCTTACCATAACTCACAATGGTCGACACCATTCAAAGAAATAGATCAAGTCTATAAATGTGATCCTAATGGGACATGTCATGCCTAACGAAAACTAATTTATAGAAAAATACGAAATTTTAAATTTAAAACTACTCGAATTTATGTATGCACATGGATGCTTACTTGCTTTACAGCGAATGAATGAATTGAGATATTGGGCCGACTCGAATTTAATCGGCCCAATACAAGGTGCTGCTACGTCGACGTTGAGGCTAAGTTAGAAACATCATAACCGAATAAATAAGTCGATTTTCAAAAGTAATTGGAATACAAAAGTTTTTATGGGGTGAAGTTGTAATTTTTTTAAATTATTATTTTTTTTTTAATTTTAAATTAGACATATTACATGTGGACGAAAAAAATGCTAAAGCTAGGGAAATTAACAAGACAAAAATCAGAAAAACAACCACCATAAATAGGCATTTTTTTTGAAAAATTCAAACATTAGTAAGGTAAAGTAGCAATTCTCCATATGTATTATTTACATTATCACCAATATATATATACATATACATCGAAAAACATATTATGTATAAAAAATATATATATTTAGGCGCACTCATTTAACTCCTTATTCAGTTATTCTGGACAACGTGTTGCTTGTTATAATTTTTTAAACCAACATTAGGTTAAAGATTAAATTATTCGTTTACTAAAATAAAAAAAATAGAGTTGTAACATAAACATTGCAAGGTTAATAATTTCGACTTATTACACACTATAAATTTAAGTTGAGATATGAAATTTGACTTAAAATCAACTCACACACTTTAAGTTGAAAATTAATGTCTTTTGCAACATTTATGTCATAATACAATTAACTACTTATTGTATATAAAAAAAGTACGTATCTAAATAAATATTTAACCTAGTATCATTTGTCATATAATTTACCCAGACAAACAAGTAGATCAAGTTAAAATTTAATTATATACCTATGTTATTTCTAAAAAACTGTAACAAGCAATAGATTGATTGGGACAACGAGTTGGATAGTTGCACATATTTCTACCTTTCTATATATAAAAAATCTGTACTTATTTTTTTAAATACTTATTTTTATACATTTATACTTTAGAAAAAAAGGAGTGTACGTTGAAGTACTCTTGCTAACTGATTAGAAGAAGATGAAGTACTATTGGTTCTCAAAGCAAACCCTAACTAATTAATTATACACATTTCAAACATTAATACTAATAATATTTTTGTGATATCATATATATATATATATAATCTCTCTCCGGCCATCAAATCCCCCAAAGGATGAATGAGTGTGCACATTCTTCGTTAAGAGATGCAAATGTGATACCCGTTTGAGTGAAAACATCCAAACAAAATATTGGTGATGTCAACAAAAAATAAAAGTTTTAGGGTTTCTTCTTCTCATTTATTCTACAACACTACAAATGACACAAGAAGAAGACATGAGTTGGTTAAATGTCTGCATTGTGTACGTATCCTTCACTTTCACCATTACAATCATCCATATTATTAAATGCTTATTCTTTAACACTTACTAGTTTCTTAATATATATAAATGATTCAAATTGATTACATATATATATATATACTGTCCAATATACAGATTAAGTTAATAAAAATGCAATAATTATGCAGTGTATGATATTTTGCAAAGACGTTCGCTATAATTACGGTACATCGATCGAAGGATTGCGTAACATAACATTTTCCACCGTTATAACTCTAAGTTTACTATTGTTAAGTGATTTTATTAGTTATATAATTTTAGATAGGTTCAATTTAGAATAAGAGAGCTTTTATATAGAATACAACGAGTAAATTCACTACTGAAAATCTGGTATTAACCGACGGAATTCCGTCGGTACAAGGTGAACAGTCTCTCGCTAACAATAAATTTCGTCGGTAAAGGTATCGTAGGCGAAAGTTTACCGACGAAATATGTCACAAATTTATCGTCGGTAAAAGCAATTTATTTACCGACGGAATATTTGTCGGCAAAGATGATTTTTTCCGTCATGAACTCACTTTTAACGATAAAATAGATTTCGTCGGCAAAGTCAAATTCGTTGGCAAATAGGTATTTACTGACGAAAAAATCATCTTGTTGGCAAATAGCCATTTACCGACGAAAAATATTTTGTCGGCAAATAGCCATTTACCGATGACATGGTAAATAGTATTTACCATGTCATCGGTAAATACCTATTTGCCGACAACAAACCTTCGTCGGTAAAAGAATAACTAATTTAAAAAAAAATACAAATAGAAGAATAATCAATTATTATGTATACGAGAAATATTTCTGGGTTTCAAATTAAAATGTGTGTTGTTTAACGATAAAAAATAACTGCATAAGGAATGATGGTTCATCAATTAAAAAACAGATGGTGCAAAGCAAAACCATATGACAGTGGCAATTAAAAGACACTGAAGAGGAATTTCATCCATGGACATAAGCAGAGTAGCCCCCAACTGTCAGTTGCTACCACTATTGAAAGATGGAGCATTCAGTCGTATGGTAACTGCAATATATGGAATTCAAATCCAACTGCCTCCTCAACTACGTTACAGCTTAAAAGTAAACTTGGCTGAGAGGAAGAGCCGGTGGCGAGGCTGAATTGAATAGATACCTGGTCGGCCGAGGGCGGAGCTGGAGTTGCGGTCGAGAAAGAGTTGGAGCTGTGGTCGAGGAAGAGCTGGAGCTGCGGTTGAGGAAGAACTAGAGATGCGGCTGAGGAAGAGCTCCGATCGAGGAAGAGCTGGAGCTCCGTCCGAGGAAAAGGCTGCGACCGAGATAGAGAATTATAGTTGAAGAAGAAGATTGTGTTTGAAAATGAATTCTGCGTTTTAGGGTTAAAATGAAGAAGTCTGCGTTTGAAAATGAATAAGAGTGTTGTGTACGTATGAAACAGATAAAGAGTAATATATATTAAATATGTGTTAAAATATATACAAATCACTACGGGGGAGATGGCCAATACCGGTAGAAAAGAATTTTCTAACGACTGGAATATCCAGCTGTTATATTGTCACGACTCAAATGAATTTGAGCCGTAACATTAAGCGTCGGCAGCATTATCACGGCTCAATTTCGTTTGAGCCGTTATTTTTCACGACCCAAGTTAAAACGAGCCGCGAAAATAATTATCGCGGCTCTTTTGCGTTGAGCCGCGATAATTATTTTCGTTTTTTTTAAGAGCCTTATTTTTCACGGCTCATTTGGATTTGAGCCGTGAAAATATTTTCATTTAAAAAAATAAAGTTGTAAAGCTAGTCGGGTAAAGCCAGCATTCCATGTCGGCTCAAATATGTTGTCATCTGAGTTGCCAGGGTTCCGATAAAAAAAAAAAAGTTGCCAGGGTTGATCTGGTTTCTCCCCCACCACCTTCACCTTCCACTGTGTATGAGCTACCACCACCGAGTTCATACCCGCAGCGTCTTCGATCCCGCAGGAGTTCATACCAGCGGGCCTCGTTGTTAGACCTTGATGTCAAGATTCGTCGTCGGGATTCAAACTGCTCTGAACCTTCTCCAGACCCCGACTTCTCCAGCTCCGCAGCACCGACGCTCTGAACCTGCCTTCTTCGTTGAGCTCCATAAACCTGCGTTCTTCGTTGAGCTCCAGCACCCAAAATGGTCTTCTATACAAGCTTTATTGTTGCAGCACCTCCTGCCTTTCTTGGTTGAGCTCCACGAACCTGCCTTCTTCTTTATATATTTTATACAAGTTTTATATTTGTTTCAGTAGAGAGAGAGTAGGAGGGGCATGCTTTTTTTTTCAGGGGCATGCTTTACTGTCTCCTTACTTTAGGCTTGGCCAAATAAACCGGTTCGGGCGAACTGGTCTGGTCTGGAACTGGTTTGGTTCGAATCGGTTCGGCCGAACTAGTTCCAAAACCAGACCAGTGTTTTTTGCCTTCAAATAGAACAGTTCAAAATAGTACCAAAAATTCAGTTCGAACCGGTTCGACTCGACTCGTTTTTGATACTGGTTTATACTTAAATTTCAATCAAACCACTTTAAACCTATATAATTTTAGAACCGGTTTGAAGTAAAATTAACTAAACCGGTCTGAAATTAAACCAAACCTAGATATGTTTTCAATAAACCAAACCTAGAGATATATTGGACTCTCGTATGTTGATGTTGGACAAGATTTTAGTCGGTTGTGGAACAAATTTTCAATTGGTTCAATGTGTGTTTCAGTCGGTTCAATGTATTTTTCAGTCGGTTCAGTGTTTTTTCAGTCGGTTCAGTGTTTTTCAGTTGGTTCAGTATTTTTTAAGACGGTTCAGTGTGTTGAACAGAATTTTCATCCGGTTTAGGTTCGGTTTGAACCGAAATATTTCCGAACCAAAATTGATATTAAAAAAAACAGACCAGAACAGTTCGAACCGGTTCTGAATCGGTTCGAACCAGACCAGTTCTTTTTTCCTTAAACCAGACCAGTTTTTTTAGAAACAGAAAAATGTACTGGTTTTTTTCAAACCAGACCAGTTCAGTTCAGAACCGGTTCGGGATCGAACCGGTTCATGAACAAGCCTACCTTACTTTACGATTGAAATTTGAATTATTGTCTCCTTACTTTAATGACTTTAAGTTATGCTTTATCAGTAGAGTCAAAAGTAAAAAAAAAAGTGGTGTTCCAATTTTAGTAAAAAAAAGATAGGGAAGAATGAAATTTGAATTTTTTTAAGGACGGCTGAAAAGTATTCGAGCCTTCCAAAATAATTTTAATTTTAAAAAAATAAAATTGGACGGCTCAATGGTATTCGGGCCGTGAAAAATTAAAGAAAACTTGCGGCTCAACAATAATTTGAGCCGTTAAATGTAAAATAAAGGTGACGGCTCAGTTGTTTGAGCCGTGGAAAAAAAAGTAACAGCTCAATTTACGTTGAGCCGTTAGATTCTACTTAATTTAATTTCTAACGGCTCAATATACATTGAGCCGTTAGATTTAGCCGTTATTTGGGTCTTCTCCCGTAGTGAATGTTATCAATTGGTTTGGCTATAAGGAGACTTAATTTTACTTAATGGTCGTGGGTTCGAAACCAGCCAGAATACTTTGGTTTTGTACTTAATGCGAACTTTGTCGGTAAATATTACATTTTACCAAAAAACATTTATTTATATTGTCGGTACAAATTTATTCCTTGATTTTACTTCAAGGTCGTGGGTTCGAAACTAGCCAGGGACATTTTGGTTTTGCAGGTAAAATTAGTTTTTACCGACGAAAAAATTATTTTATAGGTAACATTTGTTTTTTACACCTGAAACAGAATCAACTTTCTGATTGTCGAGCTCTCGTTCCAGTTGATATGCCGTTGCAGACCATCACACCGAAGAAGAAGACTTTTCCTAAGAAGTCGACAATGTCGCCGAGGAGTTCCCCTCGTTTCAAGTCAAGCAAATACACCAAATATCTGACTCAATGAAGATACTATAACTTATTTTGGATGTCATTTTGGAATGACGCATACTTCTGGTTATTCTGTCAATTTGAAGCGTTAACTTTCGTTTTGTGTTTATGCATTAGGTTTCGTTGTATGTTTAGGATGAACTTGGTATTGTAAGTTGGTAATTTCTAAAACTGAATGACAGTTAACTATTAAAATAGTTGGTTTTGTGGAGGTTGCCTGGATTGTGTGTGTGTTGTGGGACAGGTGTTTAATTGCAGGTGGAATGTCGTTGAGATTTAGTCGATGAATTTTTGTCCAGTAAGTCAAAACATAGTACATCTATTCTCAACTCGTGGACAAACGTGTTTCATCAAATACCAACAATTACAAAACATATGTCATATGAGATTAAGGCAACAGAAACATACTTAACTAAAAACACTATAAGTACTTAAAATACAAATCCTAAAACACGTTCACCCAATTACCAATTTTAGGATTACTGCAAACAGCAGTACCGCAAGAACACTAACAACAGTAATCAACATCTTTTCCTTCCTTCGTACAAGAACCACTTCACATTCAATATTGCCATGCATATCTCGAAATTTGTTTACGGCCCTCCTTCCGTATATGCACATTGGCGGGTCACACCACTCAAAATAATTACAACCGTGGTTCTGCAACCCAAAAACGCAAAATTAGGGCTTCGAAGATTGGACAGTGATTTTCACGACTGGGGCTTCAAAATTAAGCTTCAAAACCAAACAAATCGGCAAACATACCTTATAATTGGGACACCCATAAAACATTCGACTTAAATTCTTCCATGTTGAAGCGAGGTTAGCATGTGTGGTGAACCCATAGTAGCAACTCCACGACTGACTTCGAGCTGGATGAAGTGTTGCCTGAGTAATGTGGTGTCATTCTTCCTCGGCGACCAGGAGATCCGACAATGACGGGCCGAAGACTTTGGGAATCGACGAACACCTTGGAGAAGACTCTTGGAGAAGAAACTGTATGCTTCAATGGAGGAGAACGACTGCATATAATAAGTGAAGAAGTCAGGGACATATTTGAAATTTCACACACACAAAAAGTCAAGTGCAACGCCGGGATGTTGTTAACGGACACAAACGAAATTCATCAAAAACCTACACCACCAAACATACTACATCAAAAACAAACATTGGTCCGTATTTACCACCGAGGGCAAACATGTTACATCTTTTTCATACTTTTCCCTAATAAATAAAATGAACCTCAAATATTTATTCAGAGTAGAGATGGTACATATATATAGTAACTTGCACGGTATAAAACATATGTTACATTATGTCCCCTTTCCTATAGACCATATGTCAAGATGTTGCACGATTCTCTACTTTCAGGTACACATAATTTCCCAAAATAAGATATTTTTCTTTATATAAGTTTAGGTTTGTTCATTTAAATCAGTTCAGATGAACTGGTCTGGTTCTGATCTGGTTCGAACCTGTTCGATCGAACTAGTATCAAAACCAGACCAGTTTTTAGGCTTCAAGTAGATCAGTTCAAAATAGTAGCAAAAATTCAGTTCGAATTGACTCATTTTTTTTATACTTGTTTATACTTAAATTTAAATCAAACCATTTTAAACCATCTTTAATAAACCAAGCTGAACTGATGTCTCTCAACCATCGGTCCATCAAGCAGACCTACACTTACCTGTTACTTCATTCTGTCATTCGGTTCCGGTTTGTGTGACGGTTCTGTATTGTATTTCGGTTCAGTGTGATGCACGAGTTTTTAACTGGTCCGGCTCCATTTTGAACTGGACTGGTTCTTAACCAAAATTATTATTACAAAAAATTATACCAGACAGTTCGAACCGGTTCTGAATAGGTTTGAACCAGACAAGTTTTTTTTTTACCTAAACTAGACCAGTTTTTTTAGAAACATAAAAAAGTAATGATTTTTTACAAACCAGACAAGTTCAGTTTGGAACTGGTTCGACCCCGAACCGGTTCATGAACAATCCTGTATAAGTTAGTTTTCGTAAATTTGGGATTGAAGTATAAATGTTAATTAAAGTTCTTTCCTACTTAGCTTCTCCTCTGTGTATTCGAATTTGAAAATGACAACTCGTATTAGTTCAACGAATTTCTATCGTATGTATATGTATATATTTATATAAGCTCTATGATATCTATGTTTTAATTTTCTAGGGTAAAGGTAGGTCCTATACGACCTAGAGCTAGGGCTTTAGATGGATAGCTAGGGTTTGGGGAAGGTAAGGGAGGGGAGATGTTAGAAATACACAAAGCTGCATGCAGAGTACATTCAATTCCTTCCATAAAACGAGTGAAGGTGACGGGGAACAACCCCTTCTAACCTTTATTCATGAACCCTCTTCATCAAACTACACAGATATATATTACCTATTAAACACCATTAAACAGTTGAAAGAAGATGCAAAAAAGGGTATACATTCTAGAGTATGCATTACATGTGTAATGATAATGACAGATTTTGAGGAAATTTAAGAGACATAAGACGAGGAACAATATCAAATGAAAGAGCTAGATGCCGCAGTAATTGTTTCACAAATATTCATGAGATTAATCTATTAAATTATGTGGACTATGTTTTTTTGTCTCGGGTTCTATCAGGACGATATTAACATACTTACTCCACCTTTTGAATAATAATATTCATCATAAATATCTTTTTATTTATAAGGTTCAAACTTCAAACTCAAGACCTTTGATTATATAAATAAAACGTTAAACTGTTACACCGTATTAATATATACTAGAAAACTTATACGCGTGTTGCGCGATATATATATATATATATATTAAATCAAATTTATATAACTTATTTAATATATATTAAATTTATATTTTTTAAAATAATTAATGATAAATTTAATTTAATATTATATAATAAAAAATATGCATATTTCTAAAAAAATGTTAAAACTATTAGTATGTTTTGTAATATGATCTACTCCATATGCTTCAATACTACAAAGTATATTATAGAATAAAAAGATTAGGTATAATTATTTAAAATACATCAATAAATAATAAAAATTATTGATACAATGCTAATTAACTTTTATTTTTAAATATTTTTGTGACTTTTATTAGTGTTATATGCATATAAAAATGTGAGAATCATGTTACTCATTTTAGTAATTTTAATCATACAAACACTATTGTAATTTCTTAATTCACAAAATATATTAAGAGATACTTATAATAAAATTGCAAAACAATATCTTAATATTCATATAATATTTTTAACTTAAGTTTTATGATTTCTATTAGAGTCACATAATTTTATAAAAATGTATAGAAAAAATAGCATTTATTTATTTATATTAATGCTTTCTTAGTTGAAAAAAATATTTGAGTCTATAAATATATAACATATATTTTTATATATTGTTAAAATTCACTTTCATTTTATATTAAAAATGAAATTATAATAAGATATGAGATGTTTCTTAATTAATTAATTTAATTTGTAATATAAAAAATTATTATGTGCATAATTTGTATTCATAAAATATAATATTATGTATTTTGGTATTGTATAAATTCCACTACATAAAATATATTTTGCACAAGATAATAAATATACATGTTAAGTAAAAAGAATTAACTTATCTTGAGAATGAATAAGAAAGCTTGAAAGTTTTTAAAGTGATTTACATGATCACATGCCACTTAGGAATGAGAATTGTATGTTTGACATGAACCAATTAGAATTAATTAATTTGACATTAGAAGTAAGAAAATGCATCAACCAACTTAGTTTATATAGATTATGTTTTAAGTGAGTATCTACTCTATTTTTCTGCAATCTTGATGTGAATGAAGTGATTGCAATGGTATGATTGCTACGTGAGAAATTAGTTGAGATGGTTCCATTGGGACTGAACTGGTCGTTACCAATGAATTGGTAATTTTTAATAAAGGTCATTTTTATTTTTTATTTTTATTATTTACTCAAGATTAAACAAAAGGAATTAAATTTGTAGAAGCTCTAAAATAACGAAATAGTGTAAGAAGAATAAGGAATATGTTGTACTTCTGTAGGGTTTTCTATCGTTGGATTGGGTACTTATGTACATTGCCCGTTTCCACGGCAATTACTATTGAAATGATTTCATTAGCTTGTGTGAAAATACTGTTATTTCTTTGTAAATTAAATAAATAATTTACTTTTAAAATAGATGATTCGAATTATTATTTTTACATACATAAAATTATTTTTAAAAATATATAATATCATCTATCATTACAATTTTTTTTAAATCTATTTTTAGGTATAAGTGGTTTGTAAATTTGGAAAATATTATATTAAATAAAGGGTTAAATACCAAGTAGCTACATGGACTGTGGACGTTTTGCAACGAGTTACCCGAACTTTAAAAATTCAAAATGGGCTACCTCAACTTGGACGAATGTGCAAATAGCTACCTCTGTTCAATTTACCGTCAACTGTTGACAGAATTTCGCTGGAAATTCGACAGAAATTCGTTGAAAATTCGACAAAAATTGAACGGAGGTAGTTATTTGCACATTCGTTCAAGTTGAAGTAGCCCATTTTGAATCTTTAAAGTTCGGGTAACTCGTTACAAAACGTCCAAAGTTCACGTAGCTCATTGGTATTTAACTCTTCAATAAACAGAAACAAATATATCTATTTGATAATGTATATTATTCTTTATTTTTTATAAAAAAAAAAAAAATAACTTAATTATGTATCCTTCCTCATTACAAGATCATTACCGTTGGTACTTATGTTCCATGACCTGATTTAATTCAAAATAATAATAAATTCGTAAGATAGATAAAATTTACAGCAGGGAAAAATTAAAATTCAAGAAATTGTGAATGTGAGAGGTTGGTGAAATATCAATCTTTATTTAAAATAATTACAAACTCTATGCGTAGTTCACATTCCACAGTTTTATAACATTTCAGATTCGATTTTTACTTCATTTTTGAATATATATATATATGGTAAATAAGTACCATATATATGTGTGTGGTAGATAATTGTTTATTTTATGTGGCTATTATTAATAATATTTTTAATTTAGTTTAGGTTATTTATATATTTGTTAAATATTATTATTTGCACCGACCGTCATTATTGTTCCGTATATTATTTTTTGTTAAATATGATTTTATGTTAAAATGATGATTTTGCTCTTTGTTTATCTTATTTTTAATATTAAATCACAAATTAAACTAAAAGATGCAAATTTAGGTGTGATTAGAACCTACAAATGAAGTTTTTTGTTCGAATTCAACACAAAAAAATATTTGTAGGTTGAAATACGAATCTATAAATGCAGTTTTCAGTTAATTTTAACTTCCAAATGTTATTATTAGTTCGTATTGATATAGTTTTTAGTTCGTATTGATATAGTTTTGAATATAAGTACAGTTTCATTATTTTGACGTAAAATACAAATATATAATAGAAAAATGAAATAATAACAATGGTGCAAATATGCTAACGATATACACCGGTTGTACTAAAATTATATATATCAAAGGATAGACTCGCCGGAAAGAACTGCCCCCGGAAGTACTTGACAAACCCTAGAAAACGGATGGCTCAAAAAACAATAAAGTTATTGTACGTTCTCTCGAGTCATGCATTATACAATTATATTATATCAAATTCTCAACTATATAAGCTATGCCTTTGGTCGATCTATATATATTATAGACTTTATATAGTGTAATCATGGAGGAGATGCGTAGGGGCAGCGTCTATTGAACTTTTTACAGAGTAAATGTAAATCGGACTATATATGATGATGGGGATACACATACATACATATATAATTTATCAAGAACATGCTGTGGTCGGCCATAGACTCCTACCTCAATCTCTGTCGGAAACCCTAACTGAAAAAGCTTATGTAAAACTATAAATAGAAGGGATAAAAGTTATTTAGAAACTTTAAAAGTCACACTTTTATAAATAATTATCTAAAAAAAATTGTTACTAGTAGCTATCTACTTTAATTGGGTACCTAAATGTAACAAAAAAAAAAATAATAAAGACAAAATAAATATAATTAATTTATATAGTAAAATAACTTAGAAATACCCGAAAACAACCATAATATAAATTAAAGTTACCTTAATAGAATACAACACTAGAAATATTAAAGTAAATACATTTATAATCTCTTAAATATCCAAAAATAATAATTTTTTCTAAGTACCTATTTATACAAATGTGACTTTTAAGAACTTCAATTACTTTTATCCCTAAATCTAAAGATCATCTCCATCCCTAATGGACATTAATCTCGGAGTATGTCAGATTTTTTGTGCTTTGGGGGTCTAAGAGACTGCTTCCCATTTACTCAGATCATCAACAAGAGATCACCATGGTCGGGGACTTAATATGTTTTCATGTTGATAGGGGACCAAGAAACTGACACAGTCATTAATAAAAATACAGATATACTAATCTAATGGCGACACGAGACTGAAATTCTTAGTGAATTAACTGCAGATCATTATGCAAGTAATTAACATAGACACTTAATTAATGTTACACTAACTATATAATAATCGAGATACCCGATTCATATATATATATATATATATATATATAAGGATTAATTATTATTATTAAATCTATCTTGTTAATTAGGGTGAAGCCGGAGTAGCCCAATTGGAGTAGGAGTTAAGGGTAAGCTCAAGGGAAGTTCGTGAAGAACCCATATAGACCTCGTTGCGCCACCCATGATCGCCGTTAGTGAGACTACTGCAGTAGCTGCCATTGATGCTCTCATCTCCGTGCATAGGAAACAGCGGCAGAGTCTCCATTCCCCGACCATCTTCTTCTTCTTCTTCTTCCTCATCCTCTTCCTCTACTTCCTCATGATCTTCTCTACTTTCTTCATAGAACATTCTCTTCTCGAACAAGGCACGTGAGGTGGAGTAAGGATCCACCGTGATCCACCCATAGTTGTGCCCTATCGGAGCTCCGGCTACACTGCTCCCACCAACGGCTGATACAGAAAAATCCTGAAAATATATATATATATATACATAAATTCTGAACGATAGATAGTTTACAGAATGAATGGGTTATGCTCTCATTAAGATAAACCCTAGTTGAATAATCTACTCGAACAGAAATGAATAGAATCGTAAATTCGGTATAAGGCTTTCATCTCTTCACAATTATTTACAGTCGAAACCCTAATTATATCAGCTTCACCCACAAAATAAAATGCCCGTTTTCCAAACTTACCCTAAATTTCTTTTCCATGGCGACAGAGTTATATCCATAGTTAGTCATCTGACCAAATGCCATTCGACCCGGAGCCGAAGAAGATGATGCACCAGAGAGTCCTGATAAACAAATATAAAAATGAAAAAAAAAATAGAAATATTTTGGTACCGAAAATAAGAATATATATACCGGCAGGAGAGATGGAGACACTGTTAGGGCAGGTCTGGAAAGCCAGAGATTGAGGCGCCGGCGGAGGGTCGGAGAGGAAGCGCTTCTTCTGTCGCTCTCTGGCCTTGTGGTTCTGGAACCAGTAAAAGACGTTCTTGCCCTCGATCTTGCCGTACTGTCGTAGCTTAGCAGAGATCCTCTGGATCTGCTCGCCGCTAGGGGATCTAATACCGTAGTTGTAGTAAAGATCCTTGAGAATCCTTATCTGGTCGGTCGTGGGTGTCCACCTCGTACTGCTCTGTCTGCACCCAGCTGCCTGAACTCCTCCGGCCGTCGCCACCGCCTTCCCCACGCCGCCATTTTCGGGATCGCTGTTGTTGTTGTTGTTCATGTTGGCCACCTGGTGTCGGGGTATCTTCTCGTGTTCTGTGTATGGAAATGGCCGCACCCGAACTCACTCAAACCTCGGCAACAGCAAGAGAACACAAGTGATGATGCTGAGTAGGTGAGTGTGTGTCTGGAGTTTCAGATTGGGGATGGAAAGAAGGAAGGAATTATAATAATTATAGGGGGTTTGGGCAGTTTTGTCCTTTTAGGTGACGACTCCCTGTGACAACTATACAATTATGGCACCGCGAAACGGGATGAGGATTTTTTTTTTACATGTCCGTTAGAGTTTTGTACTTTTACTATGTACAACATTTAAGGAAAATTATATTACTGTGTCTAACTTCTTTTTTTTATTAATTAATAAAATGAATAATTATTATCTTATGGGTAAATTGAGATCGAACAAATTATACTAAAATCATAATTATCATAATCGGATCGTTAGTCGAACCGGTGAATGGGTTGATTCCCAATTTGATTGGTTGGACCGTCAGTTCGCTAGTCGGACCGACCAGTTCATATTACTAACTATAAAAAAAATTGTAAAAGTACCTACTACATACAGTGGCGGATCTGGTTAACAAGAAGTGGGGTCCTGGGACTCCACTTATTTTTTTTTACCTACTTAATTTTTCGTATTTTTTATTAAGTACCCACTAAATTAGGTAGAGGGATCCCACTTGATAACTCCATTTGGAACAAGGACCCTAGTAAACCGAGCTGCTTTGGAATGGGAACCCACTTGCTTGGGTTCCCAGATCCGCCGCTGACTACATAGATTCAATGTAATAATAAAATTATCTTAACATAATACTCTCAATTCTCAAACACATAAATAACTTATCAATAATTTCAAACACAACATAACACGATAACCTTAAACATACATAACACAATAATCTCAAATTCAAAACAAGTCTTAATTCTTAAACATACACAACACAATATGTTTTGTCTTAACTTCTAAGAATCTCTTTGATCACAATAAGTCACGGTTTTTCAAAAAAAATCAAAAGTCACAAAAAAGAACCGAAATTGGTCGGTTTACACCGATTGACCGAATTCATTATGCATTTCAATTTTTAGTGCAAACCAGACCATCCATTCGGTCGGACTGGTGGTCCGACCCAGTTTTGATAAGTATGACTAAAATCACCACATAAATGAAGATGTTCAGTTGATCAAGTCTAACTTAAATTGTTCTGAAATAAAAATATTTACGGAGCGTAATATTAATATTTTTTGTTTGGTTTGAAATTGTGGTAAAATATAATGTATATACTTGTTGAAATTTACTAGTTTGTATTGGAACTAGGGTTAATAATACCCATGGAAGCATGCATTACTTAGCATTTTGAGTCTACCAGTTCATCAGTGTGCTACATAATAAGTACATTGAAAAGGTAGATAGTTACAGTCATATATCATGTTATTTTTTGCTTAGGGAAAGTGAATAAAATAAACATGGACTCTATACTTTATTACTTAAATTTACGATGGGTAATCACTTTAATTTGGGTGTTCTCTTTTTTCATTTGGTAGCCACGAGTGATAATAATAATAATAATAAATTAAGGATATTTTTTTTTGATTATTTAAGAGACTAAGATGTTATTTTTTTTCTCCAAAGGAAGGTGCTATTTAATTGAATTCTCTAACAAGTGCAGAAATATAATCACTATTTTCATAAATATAACTTATATAAACCCATTAGAACTATTGTTATCTAGAGTTTTGCTGTCTTATCAATAAAGAGGTAAACAACTAAAAATCATGATTTTTTGAATTGTTTTTATTGTAATTAACCACACTATTATGCTACCATACTATTACGATAACGATTTGTTTTACTCGTAATAATTATTGTTACAATTATAATATTTATGATATTTGATAAAATAACTATAATATATATATATATAATTTATTTAATAATATATATAAACTTATCATTAAATAGATTTCAATATGTATATCAAATTAAATTAAACTTGATTTTATTGAAATTAGAGTGTTTTAATAATTAAGTTAAATTTTAAAATAAAATTTGCAAAAATTTATTTACTAACTAAAATAAACTATGAATATTTTGAATATAAGTACACAAGTAAAATTATGACTAATAACTGCAATTATTAATATAATTATAATATTAAAATTTTGCAACAGCTATAATTATTATTATAGTATATGATTAAAGAATATGATAATATGACTATAATATTTAATATACTCACACCATTACATAAATAGTTAAGTACTACATCATTAATGTCAAGCGCCCATATCCTTCAATTATCAATTATTGAAAACAAGTTAATTAGCTCCTAAAACTCACTTCATCAAGCATTCAAGAGTACGTAACAAAAATGGAAAATTCTCTATATTTAATAGAGTTTTATATTTATTTACAAAATAAAAATAATTCCTTATTACTATTTTAAAAGTATCATATTCTGCCCAATTTAATGACATATTATTTAATGAATACAAAGCATTCTATTTTGATTATTAATTATTTAGTTATGTATGACAATGAAATATTGCAGGGCAGGGGACTTTATTTAACCAATTCCCATATTTTCCCCAAATGACAGGTGGGGATGTGAGATGATGCCCCATTCCCAACTCACCCCGTGAAGCTCCACGAGGACATGCTCTGCCGTTGCCTTGTTAAAAAACAAAGTAATAAATATAAATATAATTTTACTGGAAAAAACCCATAAATTTCCTAAATCATAAAAATAGATAATATCAATTTTACAATATATATCAACGGGGCAGGGTTGCATACCAACCCGGTGGCGGTGGGAATAAGAAATTTAGCACCGTCCTGTCACAATCCCCACCCGCATGGATACGGGTGGAGACCTGTCAGGATTAGGACTGTCGATAGTTAGGGTATGGTACGGGTATGACAAATAACATAATCATACCATATTTTTAAACCACATACCATAACCATAACCATTACATGTATAATTTTCAATACCATAACCATGAAAATAACCGTGGTTATTAACCATGGTTTTATCCGTATACCCATATTTATTCCACGTATGTAATATAATAAAAGACTGAAAAATTTATTTTTAAAAAAAATATAAATCTATATTGCCAACAATCAAAATATATAAAACTATCATCATGGTTATTTATTACTTGTATGTATACTAACTTTCATAATTTAGTATATATTAGTTTATTAATAATAAATAATTTTTATCTTTATATAATAACCATGGTTATAACCATGAGTATTACTCAAATACCATAACCATAACCATTATGGGTAGAAAATTCATCACCATAACCGTATCGCACCATAATGGTACGGTTAACCATATTAAACAGTAACGGTTATAACCATGATGGGTTTTTCACTGCACCATTGCCGGCCCTAGTCAGGATATGAGAGTTTTCCCCGATTTGTTCTATTATTATTAATTGAGTTTATCTATTCCGTCATAAATTTCTTCCAAATCTAACAAGATAAATATTAAAGTTTAAAAATAACAAAATACTTATTAGATTGTTTATATATTGTACAATTAATTAAGTTCTAATTCAATAATTGATGGAGTCCCGATTGAGGTGGCAACTAGAGTTTATGTGTTTACCCAAACCATCTTACTTATATGTGGGGATTTACTAAAACCCTAACCCAAATCAAATCTAGATCAAATCAGAATTTGATTGTAATAGGTTTACTAAAAAGATCATACTATATAAATCTTTGGATTGTGGTAAGAACCAACTTTCTTGTCAAATCTCTTTGACAAAGTGTGGCCTTCCTAGCATATCTTACCCTAATTACATGATAGTAAAAAGTTATACATAGAGTAAAGTTTCCAATAATTTAATTGTGATACTATTATAACTATTTATTAAATTTTTTTTTTCAGTTTACAACTATATTTGTTGTTAAGTTTGGATAAAAAAATCTGACGAAAACGATAAACTCGATGAAAACGATAAACTCAATTGATTACTAAACATAAAAGAATAATTAGGGGAAACTCAATTTTAACTTAAATAATAAATGATATAGTCATAGTTTGGTGAATTTTTTTATATTGTTCCTTTTTTTTTGTCGTAAGGTATTTAATATAAAAAATAATAATTTTTAAAAATTATAAAAACAACAAAATATTTTTTAAAATACGATAACTATTTTTTTTTATTTAAATGGTTGATCATTAATGGAAAAGTTACAGTTTAGGGTAAGATGAATCCTATATAGGTGTGTTGTATTGAAGGAAGAGATGGTCACATGGGGTGGTGAGAGGATATCAAATAAGTATCTGTGTGAGAAGGACTGAAGTTGATTGGCAAGAGGTTTTCACAAAAGGGAAGGGACAAAACAGGACTTCGAAAGTGCAATTGGTATTTGGATTGCTTGGATCATAAGTCATGACGATAGATAATACCTTACAATACTCATTACACACAGATAAATTAAATAATATATATATATACAAACATATAGAGATATAATAGATAGATAGATACATTACAAGGGTATAAAAAAAATTAATAGAATTCCTTAATCAATACATAAAAAAGTTTATAAAATTCACTGTAATCTCTCATAAATTTTTATAAGTGGAAACTGATCATTTTCATATAATATATGACTGGATCGGATATAGGGTGAGTATGGTTATAAGCTTATTTTGTAAGTAGGGTTTCTTTCTGAATGAATGATTGAATGCACCTCCAATGAATGATTTTTTTTTAAAAAAAAAATCATTCCTGCAGATATTTTAGAGGCTATTAAAAGCATGACATGGTTAGATATATTTTCTCCATACTTAAAATTATTATTATTTATATTAATTATTAACGTGTAATAAATAGAGTATCGATTAGAAAATTTTAATTCAGTTCAAAAAACTGGAATTTATTAATTTACAGGAAGGTTTTTAGTTTTTACTACTTCTCTTCCTTTCCATTCCCCAGACAGCTTTATATATTATTTTCATGGTAGGATCTTGGTTAGGGATTTGGGTGAGAAACTCCATATGCATGTAATGTCTCCTTTGGAATCATGAACACCATGAATATTAATCTCAAATGGCTTGCAGACATTGGCTTTTCATTGTCTGTACTAGCTAGGGATACATAATTTAGGGTTAAAACCCTACTGTACTGGGTGTGTATGTAAAATAAAATATTAGATGATCATCATTATTTTAAAATATATATTACATTTATGAAAATATAATATTTAATGGATATGTGTAATAATATATAACAACACATGCATTATGAAATTAATGTTTATAGCTTGTTTTAAAATTATATGTAATAAAATTGTTAAGTAACAAATAAGACTTAGATACATTTATATTCATTTTTTAATATAAATATATATTAATTGGGGGAAAAAAATTAAAGGTAATATTATTTTCTTATTGAGAGAGAAGTTTCAAACTGCTAATCTTCTGAGTTACTATAGGATCAAACGTGTACGGATGAGTATAGAGTTGAGTGGACACATAATCTAGGGTTTGATGTTCTGAGTTACTCTTAGCCAAAACAGATAATATTAACATTTCATTTTAAAATACAATAGTAGATAGATTGTGATTTTATAATATAAATTTATAGATTGAACTAATTTAATTAGTTAGATTATTTACATGTAATATTCAACTATTTATACTTTTATAATATATACACAAGGACGGAGCTACCAGAAACAATTGCCCGTCTCAACTTTTAATTTTGTATAAATTTGACTTTAAAAAATGTAATAATTTTTAATTTAGCCATTTCAAATCATACATTTGTCCCATTAATTTGTTTTTAGTTTAATTATTTATCCTTAATTTAATACTTGCACCAATGAATAAACTCCTTATATATATATATATATTGCTAGACTATGTCACACTTCGATAACATTTGTGTGTCATGTTAGATAGGTTAAGGGTGTGTTTGACGTTACATTTGCAAAAAAGGGAATTTGGTAACATCCCTCAAAGTATTTTTTCTTGTTCTTTCAAAACATTGATATCTAAAAGATTTATATATATATAAAAGTTACTTTCTGATTATTATTTTAAAAAAAAAATATTTTTTATTATTTATATTTCACTTTTGCCTAATACTTTCTAAAACCCTAAATTAACCGTAGAGATAAGGGTGTAAATCTATATTATTATTATTATTATCCTATAAAGTTACTTCCTTGTATATAAATATTTATGTGCATGCATAATATATTTTCATGCACATGATTTGATAGGATGAAATGTCAAGGCAAGACTCCAATGATTCCTTGTTATAAGTTTGTCCCAATTGACATGTTGTTACATTGTGTGGATCCATTGATAGTGCCCAAGTTGGAAATGATATATTTATATATATATAACTTAGCAACACATTTTACTCATGTGAAAAAAACTTATCTCCTATGTTGTTCATATTAACAAGGAAAATATATCATGTCTCATCCAATATCCTTGTCCCACAATGTTCTTCGTCATCAATATGTCATCACACACGTAAACTACATATAAATACACCTTGTAAATATTACGTTTTCTAAACCCTAAAACAGTTTCTTTAAAAAATGGTTAACAATTAAGCTTAAACTAATCACCCCCTGTGATTCATAATCTATCAAGTTTCCCCCTAGAAATGGGGATCAATAAATCATCTGATAGCAACAAAACAAGGGAGCTAGCTGGCTAGGATTCAAAGATGAACAGAGTAGTGAGATCAGAAGCAGTAAAAGAAAAGAAACCCAAATTTGGGTGACAAGTACAAATGCAACGAAAGCTGCTTCAGCAAGTAATATATGGCGGTGGACCCAGCTATATATGGATACCCTATATGTATATGTATATATATACATTCATTCTTGTTCTTGTTCTTTGTTGATAGAATTTTTTTCTGGGTCTCTCCTTGATTTCAACCTGTAACAGTCTCCATTCCATTTATCGACAAATCTGACTGCTGCAGTCTCCATCTTTCTATCTCTCTATTAACTTTTTCAGATTTGCGTTATTTTGTTGATTTTGACACTGCCATCATGAGATTTGCCTTTCCATGATCATGCATTTACATTATTACCTTCCTCTCTATCTTTCTCTCTAGCTACCTAGCACTAGCAGACTAGCAGTATATTGGACCGACTACAGTGAATTTAAGACTTTCATGAGATAAACACATGGGTATGTTTGTAATGGATTATTAAAAATTACGTCGTATTTTAAAGAATTTTTTTTATATATATATTTTAAATGAAAGAATTGAAAAGGAAAAAAAATGGGCATTAAATTTACTATATTTATAATTTCTAATAATGAGAAATATTTTAATTTGTAGTGTGAACCTAAAATAAATTAGACCAGATAGTAAACTGTATATACTCTCTCTGTAGGGTTTAGTAAAATCTGAATCACGTTATAAATGTTACATTATATTTTAAATGGTCAGAGTAACTTTTATATATACCGTATACCAAAGAGGTAAATTGGAACATAGAAGGGATTTTCTTTTCCCTATGACTAAACTAATTTTGGGCCAAGTGCTTTAAGGATGTATTTCATAGTTCTTTCTAGTAAATTAAATGATAGTTTTGGCCACAACAAATAGTTAATATATTTATGAGAAAAAATTATTTTACCCCCAAAGTTTCCAATATTCTTTAGTAATTTACTAGTTACTAAAAACTGATATGTGTGCTACGCGATATATAATTATATATATATATATATATAACTTATTCAATATATATTAATTTTCCATTTTTTAAAATAATTAAGGATAAATTTAATTTAATATTATATAATAAAAAATTGTACATACTTCTAAAAAATGTTAAAATTAATAGTATTTTTAATAATATTATCTACTCCATGTGCTTCAATACTACAAAGTATATTATAGAATAAAAAGATTAAGTATAATTATTTGTAAAATTAATTGATAATGCATGAATCAATAATAAAAACTATTGATACAATGCTAATGATTTTTTTAATGTTTTTTTGTTACTTTTAGTAGTGTTATATGCTTATAAAAATGTTAGAATCATTAGTAGTTATGCGTTTTAGTAATTGTAATCATACAAACAATACTGTATTTTCTAAACTCACATAATATATTAAGAGATATTTATCATAAAATTGCAAAACAATATCTTAATATCCATATAATACATTAAACCTAAATTTTATGACTTCTAGCAGAGTCACATACTTATATAAAAATTTATAGAAAAAAATAGTATTTATTTATTTTAATGCTTTGTCAATTGAAAAAAAAAATATTTGAGTCTATAAATATATAACATTATTTTTATAAGATTGTTAAAATTCACCTTAATATTATTATTATTAGTTCACATGTTCAATTTTATATTAAAGATGAAGTTATAATAAGGTATGAGATGTTTCTTAATTAATTTATTTAATTTGTAATATAAAAAATTGTTATGTGCATAATTTTTATTCATAAAATATAATATTATGTATTTTGATGTATAAATCCCACTGCATAAAATATATTTTAAACAAAATTATAAATATACATGTGAAATAAAAAGAAATAATTAAGGTTTTGTAACTTATC
Source organism: Chamaenerion angustifolium (assembly GCA_946814005.1). Lineage (NCBI taxonomy): Eukaryota > Viridiplantae > Streptophyta > Magnoliopsida > Myrtales > Onagraceae > Chamaenerion > Chamaenerion angustifolium. The sequence goes on from OX328281.1 coordinate 3,845,532, forward strand.
TTGCGAATGAATGAGAGAACTTTGAAGTTTTTAAAGTGATTTACATGACATTCTACTTATGAATGAGAATTGTATGTTTGACATGGATCAATATAATTGATTAATTTAACATCAGGAGTAAGAAAATGCATTAAAAAACTTGTCATAATTGCATACAATTTAGCCAAATTAATATATAATATATAGAAGATAGATATAGATAGATAGATGAAAAAGGATGCCATGTTTATTTGAGAATTATATTATGAAAAATATTTAAAAATACATCAGTTTATGTAATACGAACAATTATTATATATATATGCCCGAAAAAGATTTAAAAAATCAATGTTGATAACGTTATTTACATCATAATTTAATTATTTATATACTATAAAAAATGTTTTTTAGTAAATATAAAATAAATTTCTCACCTAAATTATTTTGTGATTTTATGTTAAATTTTTAATTATATAACAAACTAAAATAATAAATAAATAAGAAACTATGGTACGTAGATAATTGAATTTCGTCATAATTTCACTAACGGTGTTGTGTTTTGACTTAAATGGCCAGAGTTGAATTATTTTAAGTCAAAAATTTAGATATCAACTTAAGACATAGTATATGATCAATCAATAAATCCAAATTTAATGTCGTTAGGATCATCATTCAAACACATACTCACTTTATTTTTTTTTTAAATAAATATATAATTTAATTTATATCTAAATATCCTTCATCCAAAAACAAACAACAATGCTTGTACACGTTACCTTTGATGTGCCACCAAGGTTGTGACATGTAAAAAAATGACACAATTTGCTACCTCGAAGTGCGAGTTTGTGTATTTTCAGCTCAACTCGCTCTCCTTCGGTTGCACCAACACAATTCACCCCCTCAAATATGGGTATACTTATTTTTTTAGATATATTTTTTATATTTACTTTTTAAAATATTTTTAGCAAGTGTAATTAGTTTAAAAAATAAAATCTCAAATTGGTCGAGCTGTCCTAGTAAGTAGTAATCCGTTATGCAAATTCCTGGCCTTCGTTATTTAATGCACAATTCTCATAAGGAAACAATGAATTAGTTATTCCTTTCACCTCCAATTATTTTATATCTTGAAAAAAATATTAAATAAAATAGAATGGCATTTCGATAATGATAAAGGAAAGGAGCCGTTTTGGAGACCGACAAACTAATTAAGCTTTTGTGGCAAGGATAACTAGTATATTATTTATATAAATTACAAAATTTAAGTTCTTAATATATTTTTCACATATATATATATATATGTGTGAGTGTTTATTTATTTTATATTAAATAAATTTGCTTTTTATTTTATTTTTTCATCCATCATGTCAACGTCCATGTCATCATCGTTATTATGTTAGTCAAATTTGACGGTCTAACAATGTTGGAACCAAATAACCACATTATCTAAATAAACAATGAATTATACAATATAGAAGTATAATCCATCACATAAAACAAATTTAAGTGTGTATTAAACTATTAATCGTTGTTATTATCAGAAACCCCTATCCTTTATAGCTTCATTAGCAATAAATAAATATATATATATATATATAGCTTGTGAAGTTACCTGAGAACACTATTTATTTGTTATAATTTTCGAAGAATAAAAAAAAGGGGGAATTGATCAAGAAAGAACTCTTATTTTTATTATAAAATTATGGTTGGATCCACATACATAGGGTAAAAAGAATAATTTTTTATTTTAAGAATAATTAGTAATTCCAATTAACATATACATATATTCGTTAGATAAGATTATTAGGTTTCAGCCTATTTTGTACTATAAAAAAAAATACAAAAAATCAGGTGTAGATAGTAGATTTTATGAAGAAACTATATTCTTAATTTCTTCATAAAATCTATATATCTATATACTTTTAATTTTATTTTTAAAAAAAGATACGTCTCTCTATCTACACAAAGCATATGAAAGCAAGTGCAACTTTCCCTCATTACTCTCCATAAAACCCTAACCCTAGTGGGAACTGGTACTCAGTATAATAGGTAAAGTATCCATTTTCTCTGGTGTAATCATCTTTTGGGGTCATATTTTCTCCGCCATTTCGACAAATCAATTCAATCTGTGTGTTTTGTCTCTAGATTTTAGACTCTCTTTCTCTCTCTCTCTATACATATATATATTGTTTGGAACATCCAACATGGAATCAATTAATACCCCGACTTCTTCTCCTCCTCCATCCATGATCCAACCCAACCCAGAGGTGCATGCTTTTAATTATGGGTGTAAATTCATGTCATGGATTAATCCTCAATATGTGTTGTATTAAAATATATTCAATTCAAATACGATCCGTGATTAATGATGGATACATTTTCAAAATTCGAATACGATATGCGACTCTATAGGTCAACTTGTATAATCTGTGGATACGTATCATTTTAATTTGTACAATATAAATTTTACTGATCAATGCATCGATATGTGTGACCCATCAACCCATTGATTTATGCAACTTACATGATCCATACGACCCATGAAATTTTATATAATTTATTAGAATATATATTTAATTATACATATTTACGAGTTGACTCACGGGTCGATAGGTACTATCCAAACTCAACCCCATTTTTTATGCAGGTTGAACGGCGCAAGTCCAATATATTCGATCCAAACATGACTTATGGATGAGTCACTCACATGTCATCCATGTATCGTATCCAAAATTGTCACTCATAATTATAATACATGTTGCATAACAGTAAGGTTGTCGATGGTTAGGTTATGGTCAGGGTATGACAAATATCATAACCATACCATATTTTTAAAACAGATACCATAACCATAACCATTATGGGTATAATTTTCAATATCATAACCATTAAAATAACTGTGGTTATTAACCATGGTTTTACACGTATACTTATATTCATTCCACACATGTAATATAATAAAAGATCGAAAAATTTATTTTAAAAAATATATCAATCTATATTACCATCGTTGGACTTTGGCGCCTTCAATTTTCAACAATTTCAAAATTTCAATTATATAATTTATATTTAGTATATTATATAAATTAGTTTATTAATAATAAATAAATATTATATTTATATAATAACCATGGTTATAACCATAGGTATAACTCAAATACCATAACCATAACCATTATGGGTAGAAAATTCATCACCATAACTGCACCGCACCATAATGGTTCGGTTAATAATATTAAACAGTAACGGTTATAACCATGGTTATGAATTTTTCACCGCAACATTGTCAGCCCAGCCCTACATAGCAGTTATAGCACTAGCACCACAAGCACAACCCATGTCTTTATATGTATTCAGTATTCGTGTTTGATAAATTTAAGAACATAAATTCATGTATAATACTTATATATGTACGATTTTTCACCATGACCACATTTGCCGTGTTTACACATTCCCTATATATATGTATGTGTATGCATGTATACCAAATAAAAAATGAATGGATGAGATTTTGCAGGCAGCAAAAATGCAGCACGGTCATTTTCATCATCATTAAATACTCTTTGTGAGAACGTTTTTATTTATTTATTAAATTGTTAGTTGATTTTACGTATAATTATAATGTTTAAGTTTTATGTATGTTAAATGGTAAAGAAACTTGTATTTATAATTATGAAGTTTTTGAAAAAAAATCATTTATAAACTATATTTTGTAAAAAGTTGTAAAGTGCTAGTTGAACTTTAGATAAATATATAATTTGCTAACTTATACATGTCGAATACGTGTATATTTTTATTATTATTTAAGCAAATTAGACTGAGCTAAATAAATTACAATTTTATATTAAATTAACCAATAATTTATTTTTTAAAAAATAGTTAGTAATTCATTCCCAGCCTTAAAACTCTTTAGTAATATGCACACTAAATCGGGATGGCAAATTGTGCGTACATTCGTGTTATCATGTGTATCAATACGTTTATCGTGTGACACTTACCAAAGAAAAACACGCACGATAAAATTATTGTGTCATGTTCCTCAACACGAACACAACACAATTTTTCGTGCGTGTTCATGTCGTATTATCGTGTTGTCTTAAGTTTGTCAGATATATCTTATGCGAGAGTTATAAGAAAATATCAAAATAATAAATTGTTCATAGTAAGAATTAACAATTCAAACATCATATTTTACGAATCCTTAATATAGAATTGACAAACTTTAAAAATTAAATTTCTAAATAGGCTTTTAAAAGCTATTAAAAGAGGTTAAGTATTAAAAAAATAGATTTTCAAGTCCAATTTTATCGTGTTATCATGTGTGTCGTATTCTGATACCTAAATACGAACACATCACGAAAATATATACTTACGTGTTATCGTATTCGTGCTATCTTGTTATCGTTCTGTCATATACTTCTACGAACACAATTTTTTTTCGTGTGTATCCTTATCTTGTTATCGTATTTCGTAAGAAATTGTGTGCCCTACTAAGTTAAATGTTGTTAATTATTCTCAATTTATTCGGTATGGAGTCTTCTGCCCCTTTTTACTCTCGTCCCCACATGAACTACATATGTATGATGTATACGGCTTCATTATACAGAGACATGATTGTAGCTAGCTTGGACTACCACGTCAGAATCAAGTACGTACGGACGGACAGACTAAAAACGAAGTTTTTCAAAAAGTGTTTGTTTTAGAATTTTTTTTTGAAAAAGTATATATTTAAAAAAATATATTTAGCAAAATGTGCATCTGCGCAGGTAGGACAGTAGCGATTTTACAAAATCTCTACCGTAGGTAGCGATTTCTTAAAAACAAATTGCAAGATGATAGCGTCTTTAATAAGTAGGTTTGATCAAGAAAAATGAGTCAATTTTGAGAAGACACATCAGAGTGTAAATGGATTTTCAGTGGGTGGAGGAGCAGGATACGGAATTGTAACCTCATTCACAACCAAAAAGTAAGTATCAACCAAGGAAAATGGAAGGTTTGATCAAGAGAAATGAGTCAATTTTGAGAAGACACATCAGAGTGTAAATGGATTTTCAGTGGTTGGAGGAGTAGGATACGGAATTGTAACCTCATTCACAACCAAAAAGGAAGTATCAGCCAAGGAAAATAGAAGGTTTGATCAAGAGAAATGAGTCAATTTTGATTACTTTGAGAAGACATGATTAGATCTCTCAGCAAGATGTTGGAGCAATTATAGCGCGGTATATCAATGACAACAAACTGAATCACCCTACGAAGAAGAGTGTAGTTTGTGATGAAAGACTTCAACAAGTTGCTGTCAGTATACTATGCAGAAAATCAAGAGTCTTCAGATGAGGAGTTTTGGAGTTCGGGTGAGGATGCTGCACCAGTTAAAGTCGGACGCCCTCTTGCACCTAAAAACCCCAAAGAGCTCTTTTGCAGCAGTAATTCCTGAAAACGTCAAACTAGCTAGTGTATTTAAAGAAAAGTCTCATTCAGAAACTTGTGAATAAACAACTTTGTTTCAATGTTTTACCTCGCGGATGTTGTTCAGAACAAGTTGTAAAATTTAGGACAGGTAATATTTGCCTAGGAAAAAAGTATTTAACTTCTTATAACTTCCTTTCTTGTTTACTTGAGGAATTTGGTGAGACTAGCCTAGAGAATGAACAAGCATCAGCTCGCTTGAAAGACCTTGGTTGCTGTACCATGTTAGTATCTAAACTTCACATTTTTAGAGAACCAGTTGAAATTGTAGCACTGACACTCTTTTGTCTGACAGACTTTCTTTAATAATTTATGTTGCAGGCTTGGACCTATGAATAATGAGATGAAGCAACGCAAAGTCCCTGTCCATCGAAAAACGCCACGTAGTGGTGAATGAGCGATTTTTTTCAAAAAGTGTATATTTTAGAAAGAAAATTTGCAAAATCGCTACTACCAGTGGCGATTTTCTGAAAATCGCTACTACCAGTAGCGATTTTGTAAAATCGCTAATACCACCTATGCACATTTTGCTAAATATGTTTTTTACATATATACTTTTTCAAATTTATTTTCTAAAATAAATACTTTTTGAAAAAAGTCACTAAAAACGTAAATATTATTTGGTATTTTTACATGAATTTATTTTCTTAGATTATATTCATTAATAAATAGGGAGATTAAAAAACAAAAAAATGAGCTCAATTTAGTGAAGGAATTGGAGCCTAATAAGCCTATACTGGAGGACACGACCATCACATAGGCTTGTTCATTTAAACCGGTTCGGACGAACTGGTCTGGTTTGAACCGGTTCGACTGAACTAGTTTCAAAACCAAACCAATTTTTTAGACTTCAAGTAGACCAGTTCAAAGTAGTACCAAAAATTCAGTTCGAATCGGTTTAAATCAACTCGTTTTTTGATACTGGTTTATACTTAAATTTAAATCAAACCACTTTAAACCTATATAATTTTAGAACCGTTTTGAAGCAAAATAAATCAAACTGGCCTGAAATTAAACCAAACCTAGAGATATCTTCAATAAACCAAACCTAGAGATGTATATGTTGATGTCGGACATAATTTCAGTTGGTTGTGGAACAGATTTTCAGTCGGCTCAGTGTGTTTTGAGTCGGTTCAATATTTTTCAACCGGTTCAGTATTTTTTCAGTCGGTTCAATGTATTTTTCAATTGGTTCAGTATTTTTTCTTCCGATTCAGTGTTAAAAAATATTTTCAATCAGTTCAGTTTCAGTTTGAACCAAATTATTTCCTAACCAAAATTGTTATTTAAAAAATCAGACCAGACCAGTTCGAACCAATTATGAATTGATTTGAACCAGACCAATTTGTTTACCTAAACCAGACCAATTTGTTTAGAAACAGCAAAAAGTACTGATTTTTTACAAACCAGACCAATTCAGTTCTGAACCGATTCAGAGTCGAACCGGTTCATGAACAAGCCTACCATCACACGGTCCCAAAGATGTTTCCCAACAAAATTTAAACTTGGTTCGATTTTAAAAATTGCAATTCGCTTTACCAATTAGTCTAACTAAGAAAACCTTACTCGAAATCAACTAAGCAAGCAGTAAAATTATAATACAGAAAAGTACAATTGTTGTAAATCTCATCACACTCATCGAGCTACCCATCCCAAGTAATGAATTTTTCCCCTCAAAAACTTGCAACCCAAACAAACTCCCATCATCATGTTCTAAACCTCATTACAATGTGCTCAATTTATTTCCCCAAAGTAGTCATCGATACAAATACTTACGCTGATTTGATCAGAAGAAGTAATACTAAATACCGATCGGCAATGGTCTCAAATGGATAGAATCTGATGATCAGCCGCTTGGATTTGGCCTGAACCTTTGTTGATTTGAAGGCCCTTGACGATTGTGGCGAGAAGAATAACTGTTTGATGATGAATATCCTCTTCCTCCAGAATTAGGGTCTCTCATACCTTGTTGCTGATGCTGCCTCCTCCCATGCTGCCGGCCATGATTCAAAGAACTGGGATGCCTAGACCTTTCCTCTTTTTCGTACAACATTGGTAGAATTCCCTGCAAATCGGGTTCTGGGAAAAAGCTCTTTGGCCGTTTTGATTCGTCCATTCTCCTGAATGTTATCGATATCCTGTAAGCAAAATGCAGAGGAGATAAGAAATTGGACCAAGAATGTGGAAATCGAACGAGGGAGCAAAAGTTGCACCTTTTTGTAGGCACGGCAGGAACACAATGCTTAGCTACGTCTGCTCCATTTCCATTTAAGACAAGCACAGACCTGGATCATCAAAATATAGTCAAAAATCAGATTATATAATAGCAACACTATATATTTATACATAAGCTAATTAGGTTAAGAAGACTGACCCCACAGGCAAGGGAAGTTCAAAAGGGCCCTTGAATTCACCAGGACCAACGATCTTCAGGTTTGACCCAAATACTATTTTGCACTCGCTAAGAAATGAAACAGTACTGAATGGTCGGACAAAATCATGGTTATCTATGTGGGGAGGAATGCAGTCACTTTCATCGTATATGTTCACAATGCAACTATCAGGGACACAAGTCGGAGGTAGCACGTGCCATCTCACAAGTCTCCTTATTATGACCTTCAAAAGAGGAGGGATGGGATCGACTGGCTCGTTTAGGAGGATTCCAGGTGGGTTTCCATTTTTATCCTGCAAAATTGCACCACCACTGTTTTAGCCATCTATTTATTACCAGTTCTGAAATGTACCAAGAATGAGAAGTAAATTACAGTTGTGGCGGTCAAAGGCTTACCGTTGCGTAGTTGTAGCAGCAACCAAACTGTAAGGTTACACGTCCCTTACCCTTCATCCATTTCTGTGGTGCTGAATATGTTCGTTCTAGATGGAAAGAAAACAAAAAGGGTAAAGTTTACTGCATAGATTTATTGTTTCTTAGAAAGATAATTGGATTGTGCAATTCCAAGTAACTCAATAGCTGTATCATGAAAATTTATATACACCCATAGTGCAGATGTGGACAAAACGTGGCCCGAATGATTCAGGGCTTAGACCTAGACTTAGAGCTTGTGCCTTGGCTTTCCTGATTGAGCCTGGCACGGTGTGCCAGATGGGACACAATGTTAACAAGTGAGTAAGATAAACCGATAATCTACCCAAAAGCTTAAGCCTTAAGCTGATAATATGTGATTCTCCTGATTACTTTTCAGTTTCCTACACATCATACTGTTTTCCCTTTCATTAGAAGCTACTGATGGTTAAAAATGTTGACAGTAATAATGCCATCATAGTCAAGGAACTCAACTACTGGCAACATCCCCATCGTAGCAACATTCCTACGGTGCTGACACGCTCAAGCATTTTCAGAAGTAGATAAAATGAAAGTCTGGCCTGAAATTGATTAGTCAAGATTTTTGGAATGAGGAAACGGTTCGAATGGTAAAATAGATATGCCATATAAAGATAAGGAATACTGGCATAGAGATGTACGATAAGCAAGGAAATAAAGAAACCGATAAAGGTTAAGACTTTAAAATAGACCAGAAAGAGTAACAATCCTGGAAGACGGGAAAATGAAGCACATGGTCTAGCTATGCTTCAGAACTCAACTAAGGGAGCACCCCACAAATCGCATGGCAGGCTTTAATTTTTTATGTATCTTCTTTGAAACAAGAATGAAGTCATAGACCAGTACAAGTATGATGGAAAAATAAATATTTCAATTTTCTGAAGATAGCTTATTACATCTACATGATGGATTACAATTTAAAACTGCACAATAATTTCTACAAGACGTTTCAATATTTGATAATTTCTGCATAACATCATAGGTAGAATCTCCTGTGAATTGGCTTTGTTTCATATAGAAAATGTGGTTATGGAGAACTAGTTAATTTGACAAATTATGTCCCATATTATAGATTTGACCAGAAAAGGAAGCATTGATGCCCAGTTATTCTTCTTGTTTTTCAAATCCAATCATGGAAACCCAAATACACAATGGTTTGAACACTTGATTTCAAACGTGTCCTTCAACTAAACATTCTAAATTTGAACTAGTTTTTTTCTACATTGCAATAGTGGCATTGATTCAATTGTCTATGACCTAAGGGGATGAAGTGGCACTTTCAAATTGTTTGAAATTGAAAATTTATATGATTTTTTATGCTAAGCTGTAACACTTCTTGGACAGTAAACCAAGGAAAACAATAAACAAACTGCTAAATCTTCTAACCAACACAATGGACTATTTCTAAAGCCTATGATCTTGAGGTATTAGATCATGATTTTAGTGTCTACTAGTAAGCAGATGTATCAAACTACTTTACAACAGAAAGTCTGATAATAGAGTTGGTGGACTAAAATTGCTCATTTTAACATCAGAAGTATATAATGTAACATGTAAGTCATGGAACAAGGTTTCTACATGAATTGAAGATAACCTAAAAATTGACTGGTCTAGATTCAAATATTCTGTTGCGCTATTTCTATTCAACTTTAAGTTATTTGAAAACATAACCTCTGAGCATCATTATAAAGGCCACAGATTCATGCAGATTGGAAGGGATGGGAATCATTAAGCCAGTGCAGTCTCCAAACCTATGAGATAAATCTTATGGCATGCTGAATGCAATAAGGTAAAAGCACAATCTAACAGAACTAAAGTACCAGAGCAATAAAATTACCTCTCAATTCTCCTTTTCTCCCGCTTTCTTGAAGTTCATAAACAAAGTCAACTATCCTCTTCTGCTCTGCAGCACTGAAAACCCCAGTATGAAGTTCAAGTCCCTGAAGAATATTGACAAGCTTCCCATTAATCCTCTCCAGGCATATGAAATCCTTGTTTCTCCTCACGTTCAAAAACCGGAACTGCTCTCTCTGGTCCCTGCTAAACTTTGGTTTATCAGGTACAGTTGACACCTGCAACTCTCCTGTCGAAGCATTCATATTAACAACACGCTTGCTTTCCTGCTCATCTTCCTCCTCAAGCTCATCTTCCTGTGCCATGTCAGCCCAAGACATGTGGTGACTTCGGACCTCAACCGCAGGAGACTCGTTCATTGAATTACCAGAAGAGACTTCTGGTGAGAGTTCAGAGAACCCTTGTGCACCCAATGAATTTGTATAAGCGTCCTCGTGTTCAGCACTACCCAATGAATTGGTATCATACTTGTTAAAGCCATTCTCTTCTAGATCTAATTCTTTCTCAGCACTAGGATGCCCTAGACTCCGACTACCTTCCGATTGCCTAGGCTTCGAGCTGTCACCTACTGTAGTCGTTCCTAAACCATAGAATTAAGACAATTTTAAATTAAATTATTAGGTCAAAATTGAAATTTTCAGATTTCAAAAAGAAATGGAACATTTAATCCAAACCTTCCCAATATCTGGTCTTGCTAAAGAACCCAAGATTAGAAGCATCGACTATCGAGAGATAATTTTACAGTAAATAGGAAACCAAACGTTGATGTAGTTTCGAGATCCTAGATTCTAAGATACAAAATTACAGAATTTGTCAACATAAACAAAGGAGTGGCACCTGGGTCGAGAGAGCAAACACGATTGGCGAGAGTGTCAGCGCAGTCGGAGCAAAGATCTCTTTGGAGAAACGGAAGCCAAGTGGTGAGGAACTCAGACGTGGTACGCAGCTCCTCAGGCCGGTAGCTGTCGAGGAAGGGATCGCCCATGGCTAGATCAACTTCCGACCAACTCTTGAGAACCGATCGAGAGAGGGTAGAGCGAGAAGAACAAAGAATTCAGAGTACCCGAGTATGTGGGTGTGGACTGTGCGGTAGTTGAAGCCTGAAGGTCGGTACAAGGATTATTTTCGATGACTAGACAGAGATATTCATATACATACTAACCTGCATAATTTGGGTACCTCTTAGATGCTTGCTGTCCTACTTGTAATTTGGAGGAGTCTAGAGAACATCTCCTCTTCGGGTGCCCTTGAACTAAACAGGTATGGTCCCGTTTCATTTCTCTAGAGTCAATTGACAGAGGACTCGCCTCGGTGGAAGGGTGGCTGACCGAAGCCACCCACAGAGCTACAGGGCCTCGTCGTGGGCGACCATCTTCCGATCGGTGGAGAACTTACATGGTCGTATGCTGGGTTATATGGAAGGCTAGGTGTCGACTCGCCTTCGACAACATCACACCAAATGTTGACAACTTGATTACTGAGATTCATTCGACATCCTCCGAGATGATCAAGCCTGCACCACGGGGACGACATGTTCCCACCATCACGTCTTGGAGCCGACCTCCACCATCTACTATCAAAATTAACTGCGACGCGGCCTGGGATTGCAAATCGTCGATAGGTGGATTGGGGATCATAGCGAGGGACCACCTCGGAACGGTTCGTGCTGGCTACTCTTCGGTTATGAGGTCGGGATTGGTGGAGGAGTGCGAAGCCGAGGCGGTTCTATCGGCGGTCCATTTGGCTTTGGCCAACGGGTGGACGAATGTTATCATTGAATCAGACTCCTCCATTGTTGTCGACCACATTCACCATAGGAATTTCGCGTGGCGGGTGGATACCATTTTGTCTAATGCGGTATCACTATCTTCATCGATTAGTGAAATCGCATGGGTATTTACTCCCCGATCCGCTAACTCATGTGCGGATTGGGTAGCGAAACAGGCTTTACTAGGGTTGTGTCCTCCGGATTGGGTGTCTTCACCACCAACCCCCCTTCTTAGATGTATCTTTGCGGATAATATTTTGTACTCAAACTCAGATATTTCAGTTGCAATGAATTAGTATGTTTACCTTGGACAAAAAAAAAAAACTGCATAAGTAATTTTGTTATTATATTATTTAGGATAAAAAACATCAATCATAGACACATTTATTTATATTAATTATTTAGTTATTTATATTTTATAACTATACTTTAAATAAGTTGTTATTTCATATTTGTATCAGACTTATTATTATTATTTTAAAATATATCAAAATAATAATTTTACAAGGATTTGTATCATAGGTGAGTCATATCAAAATATGCTAAATCCATAATTACTAATATATTAATTTTCAAAATTTAAACTCGACCCGCAAGTTCACGTGTAAACATGCATTACGCCTGAATCTGTCCCAAGTCAGTTTTTGTACTATGAATTATGGTCAATTTGTTGACCCACACGACTAGGGTTGGGCAAAAATAACTGGTTCGGCTGAACTGTACCCAACCGGTTAAAAAACAAACGATTTTTTGAAAAAAGTATGGAACGGTTCAGAAGAGATACAAAAAATCGGTTCAAAACCGGTTAACCGAATCACTTTTTGTTCCGTTTTAACATTAAAATACTACAAAATCTAAACCAGACCAGACCACTTTCAGACCAGACCAGACTGAATTCACGATTCAGCTTCAGTCTTCAGTCTTCACGGTGCAGACCCACGCAACTCTTCATGCTCTTCAAGTTCACACTCAGTCTTCAGAGTTCAGACAATCATACTCTTCACTTCTTCCATTTCCTTCGTGACGAGACGAGGCGGGGCGAAGCGAGCAGTCAGCAGGGCGAGGCATCGAGGTGAGCAGCAGCAACAGAGGCCAGGCGTCGAGGCGAGCATCAACAGCAGAGGCGAGCATCGGCGGCGAGCATCAACGGCGCGGCGAGCAGCGGCGGCGACGCAACGAGCAACAGGAGGCGCAATCGAAACCCTAATTCCTTACGAGATTGGATCTGGAGCTCACGATTGGCCGATTGGGTCCGGAGCTTAAACTTGTAAGCAATTGAAAACCTAATTCCTTCCCATTAGTAGTTTTTATACAATGCATTCTTCTATTCCTTAGTCTCGACAGATACACAGGTTTGATCTTGTGTGTGTGTTAAATATTAGTCTCGATTACATGCTTTTGGTTGTCCGTAATGTCTTTCCTTAATTACTTAACTAGGGTAAGCATCAAGATCGGATGGCAGGAGGGAAAGAGGAATATAATGCATTCTTCTATTCTTTCATCTCGACAGATACACAAGCTTGATCTTGTGTGTGTGTATATTATCACCAATCTTGCTCCTTATATCTGCTGGGTAATTTATTTATTTTTGGAGGATTCAGGAAATGTATTACTCAACCAAGAGGCAACAATTCTTGATAGATCAAGGGTATAGCTTTAAGGTAATGCTCATATTGCGTTGATGAAGAAATGAGATTTGGAATTTGGTAATTGATAACTTTTTGACATCATTACGGGCACATGATGGTCTATCTAATTGAGAACACATTGCTGGATTTTGTATTATTATTATTATATTTTGAATATATAGAAAGTGGTTCGACCGAACCGATTTTTGAACCGGTTTAGAACATGTTCGGTAATTCGATCAAAATCTGGAGCGGCCAAAAACTGAAGCGGTAAACCATACTTCTTTAAATGTGGTAAAAGTACGGTTCTGAACCAGTTCAGCCCTGAACCGGTTCATGCCCAGCCCTACACACGACCACTAAAAGCCTCTATCTATTAATATATATGATTCAATGGATTCAAGTGATATATAGTCCATACGACTCATAAAACCTATATGATCCATAATTTTTATAAAATATAATCATTATATATTAATTTTTCTAGTTCATGAATTAACGTGTGGATTAAAATTTACAACTCAAACACATTTTTTTTTTTTATGCGAGTTGAACGAATCGTATCAAAATAATTTAATATAAGAAAAACGTTCAACCCAAAAACCTAAAATTCTTTTTTGAGTTAAATTTGTTCGAAAGAGAACAGAAAGCCCAACCCATCAGAAACGCAACCCTAACAGAAATCTTGGAGTCCAATTTATCTGCTCTGTTCTGCTCTCTTTTATCTACTCCCCAGACAGAGACGGTAGATTCGCTATTCATCGTCCTTGATCGCCGCTTGCTACTACATTTCCATCGCCTCCGGTTGGTCTGCCCAAATAGATTCCGCCAACCGGAAAAGGAAAATCTATCATCGGATCCGGTTGATCTGCCAAAATAGATTCCGCCGACAGGAAAAGGAAGAACCTATCATCGGATCCGGTTGATTCCAGAAAGTCCAGCCAAAGCAGCAGCGCCAGGGACAAGCACAAGAAGCGGAGCAAGATGTCGGGAAATCAGGTTAGGGCATCTCACATCTTAATAAAGCACCAGGGGTCGCGACGGAAGGCCTCCTGGAAGGATCCAGAAGGCAGAGTTATCATGAACACCACCAGGGAGAGTGCCGTCTCTCAGCTCAAGGCCATCCGTGAAGACATTGTCGCCGGCAAGGCCAAGTTCGAAGACGTGGCGACTCGTATCTCTGATTGCAGCTCCGCTAAGCGCGGTGGTGATCTCGGTGAGTATCCATCTGTTTGTGTCGATGCTCTGATTTTCAAGAAGCTCTCTTTTTTTTTTCAGTTCGTACTGTTCAATATTATGTAGAAAATGCTTCTAGTTCAAGACATGGAAAATTCAGGAAGAATATGTGGATCACGACGGATTTAGTAAAAGAAACATGAAACTGAATAGTTAGAGAAATTGTATCTGAAATTGCAATCTCACGGTTGAGTTCCCACCTATCATTAAGATTTAAGAACGGTGGTGAATTTCTTCTAAATTTTTAGGCTGTAGATTGTAAGATGTTGACAGATCCGCTGCATTATTCAATGGCTATGGATTACGAACTTTACAGTTTCAATGGCTTTATGAGTGACCCGCTGAATTAATGGATAGCTTTGTGTTAGTAACATTACCATTAAAAACAAATTTCAAAGTTTCGATTCAATTTGGTTTTGATAATTATAGTTGATGCTTGTTTCACTTTTACTTTGGTTATGAAGGGTTAACCTGTATACATAACCTTCAGTAGGTGCAGTTGATCTATTCAATTGCTATCTATGTTTACCTATTTTCCGCCATCAGTTACCCTTTTGAGGTTTTGTATGAGGGCAATTTACCAATATTTTTTTTTGTAAGTTGTCATTGTTAAAGCATTGTTTGGATTGGATGTGTATCATCAGCGATAATGGAAGGAAAGCATAGTTGAAGGAAGGAGAATAATTCCTTCCCTGGATTTGATGCATACGGGAAACACTTTCCATCTCTTATTCAGGTCGATGTGTAAAGATCATTCAATGAAGTAGTAAGAAAATGATTTGTGTAATTAGACTAATTTATCCATTTCAACTTTAAAATTTATGTATTAAATAAAAAAAAGAGGATAAATTCTAATTTCGCCGTGCCTGTATCTTCTCCGGTATAGTATTTCCTTTGCCTCCATCTCCTCTGATTTGATGTAGTAGTATGTTGCAATTTTGGGTGTAAAAAGTTTAGTGTTTTGTCAGCAATTGCAAGATTTGGTAACTAAGGTTGTTTATTTGAGCTCCATGTAGCAGGCATGCATGCAAAGATTTTCCGTTTACGACTAGGCAATTACTATGCTTGAAGCAACAAAATCCTCCTTGCCAGATTGATTCTTCATGGTCATATATCAGTAATTGCTTGTTTGAACACTTTCATCTACTTCAGACTATACATGAAGTTCCATTCCCTATGCTTGTATCTGCCAAGCAAATTGGCTGTTGAGATCAATTTATCCGGTGCATATGCAAAAGGCCAGTGTCTGCCTGTTATTGCGCATGCATTTATTTAGACTGAACCACTATCAAAATGTGTAGAAGCATCAAACACCATTTGTGGTATATGCAATGTACCTATTATTCAATATCTGTGTAGGATCATGCAACTTTTATTGTTGTGTATGCTAAATTAGTAGTGTTCCAATTGCAGGTCCATTCGGGAGGGGTCAGATGCAGAAGCCTTTTGAAGAGGCAACGTTTGCCCTCAAAGTTGGTGACATAAGTGAGATTGTGGATACCGACAGCGGAGCTCACATCATCCTAAGGACTGGCTGATTCCTACACGGATAGCGGGTTTATATTGTTGGCTTGGATTTGCTTTTTCATTTGCATAGATGTTCACGTTGTTGAATTCCGAATGCCTAAGAGTGTAGTTGGGATCTTGCACTGTCTTTGTATTAGAACCAATAAGACTGTTTAACTGCCCTTCTGCCTTTACTCACCTGTTATGATGATCGAGCAAGACTCGGCCTGTTATGATCAAGCAAGACTCGGTATGTAGTCCATTTGGATTGAGTCACTATTGATCTATCATCACATTTTACTTTTAACCAAGCAAATAAAGCCAATGCAGAGGTGACTGGATTCGGGTTGAGTTGTATAGGTCGACTATAGTCAATACAATATACATAGCACTTTGTGTTTACAAATTACATTCCCAAACACACATCAACAATAGCTCTACATCTACCCTGTTAATAGCGCAAATCAATGAAAACTTCCAGCTCTCTACTGCAAATTCCCTGTGAGCATCATCATAGTTTTCCTAAAAACACTCGAGCTTCGACTTGTGGACCATCGTGGGGCAAAGTTGAGACCAAACATCTCCTTTGAGGTTTGCTCCGACGGCACAAAACCAGCAAGCTTGGCGACGACAGATGCACTCTGACCAATGTGGTTGTCATCCTCTGTGTTGGTCCACAGTTGGTTTGCCACTTGCAAGCTTCGGTTCCTCGTATCTAAATTGATACCCCATGCCACGTATAAAGTCTCTCTTTCTAGACTTGTCAGCTTTTTATGCATCTGCTTGCTCAGCATCTGCCTCTCTCGCCTTAGATCACGTGCACTGCCATTATCAGAGGGGACCATGCATAATTTTTTTAGGGGTGAGCAAAAAAACTGGCTGGACCGAAATTCCGACAAAACGGCCAGAAACCGGCCCGACTAAGAGCGAGATTGACTAGGACCGAGACCGAGCAGACGGGTTTTTTCATCTAAAGTCAGACTCGGTCTTGGTCTCGGGTTTTTTTCCGGAATTTTCGATTCGGCCCGACCCGGCCCGAGTTGTCTAAAATCCTAATACAAAATACTATACTATACATCAACTTCTCCAACTAGGTCTCGTACTCTCGCCTCCGCATTCTAAAAAACTCAGCAAGTTAGCAACTCCCACCACGCATGTGCTAATTTATTGTGTTTTGTGTTTGTATGTTCTAAATTTGGACAAAAAAGTGTATTTTTTTTACAGAAAATTTTGGTAATGGACCGAGACCGGCCCGAGTCAAGCAAGACCGACTCGGGCGGGCTTTTTATACCAAAGTCGGTCTCGGTCCTCCAAAGGTGAAGACCGAAATTTCGGGCTCGGTTTTGCCAAAAATCGGCCCGGCCCGGCCAAGCTCACCCCTAATAATTTTCGTTGTTTTTACTGACATGGACATACTTACATGTCCATCTAGTGATAGGTCAGCAAAAATATCCACATCATCAATTAAATCAGCTAGCTCATAAGGTGGGAATTGACCAAGTCATTATACAAAGCACCACACGTTTTGAGGTTAACTGATGTGAGGCGTTGGGTATGCTATTGCTACTATGGTCATTCAAGCTATTCTTCAAGAAAAAGATGTTACTTTTGATGAATGAAGATTAATAAGAGGGGTATACCTTGAAGCAGCAGTTACTGCTCGATCATCATCACGGATTTGGTTTCCTCGGCTGAACATTTCTCTTAGGAAGGACAGCCTCCTCATCTCCACTTCCATATAGATTGAATCTGCAGGGTCGTCTTTAACAAGTAGATAGAAATAGGTCCGATGAACCAACAAGACGTTGCATTCATCCCAGAGTCTGATGATCTCCCTCTGAACCCTCTTAAACTCGAACAGTGATCTTCGAGGGCTGTTGAAGTAATCATCTTGGATTGGGTCCAATCCAATATCTCTTACACTCTTTGTAGGTCCTGTTGCGCTTAATTCTACTTCCTGTGCACATCATATAGAAAAAGAAACAGTCGGGTACATATCAATAAAATTGTCGATTGAAGAAAGAACTTACTTTGTGATTAGTACATTCAGTGTCCTCGGAAAGGCAAAATATATTACTACTGTCCGGAACAGAGTTGCTGCTTCCACGATGTTCCTCGTATAGAAAGACCTCATCACTGTCAATTCTGTCACTACTACTGTCTTCAGAGCTGTATCTTTTATCATCTGTTCCAACTTGAGCACTTGACTCTTCAAGCTCAATACTTGGAGCAGTCCCCCTTTCAAAAATTTCGGAACTGCTTGACAGGGTCGTGCCACCATTGCACTTCATTGAGGAAATTGGAGGTCTGTCATTGGTACTGATTTCAAAGCTGTACCTTTCCTCATCTGTCCTAACCTGTGGAATTGCTTGTTCTTGAAGCTCAGTATCCCTTCCAGAAAGTGACAATGGCTTGGGGCTGCTGTGCTTCGATGGAGGAGCTTCTTGTTGCCAAATCTCAGGAGTTCCAGTTGACTCTTCTTTATATGTTTTTGTGGGCATGCTGTGATTTTCTTCTATATCCACCATGGATGAAAGGCTTCCGACCGCATTACAGCTTCTGCTTCTACTCAACTTAAACTGTCCAGTATGCAAGCCAAGTATTTCCTTTTTCTGTGACATTTTTTCAGGTGAAGGACAAAGATGGGCATATGGAATGTTGTCCGGATCATTGTTTTCCTTCAAATTTGGTGATTCCGTTTGTATCTTGTCCTTCCCATCATCATCTTCAATTATTGTCAAGTCCTTGCTATTCTCCTCATCATGATCATCAGACCTTATATGGCTAGTCATCTCTGGTACTGGAACATGATCCAAGGTACTATCATCTACATTCCAATTGGATCTTTCTGGTCCGGTTTCGATACATCGGACAACTTTGCAGAAATCCTCTGAGTTGTCATCATCACTGCATTGCTCAGATTCATCATGGCTTATGCTGCTTCCTGCTGCCGCATTGGGAACCCGGATTGGAGGATGTATAGAGTGGTCAGAATCGGATTGTGAGGAATTGACTTCAAAATCATGAATGTGGACTCGATGCCCCTCGGAGCCGGTCCTACTCTGTGCATCTGAATACTGTGTTTCATTGGATGCTTCAGCACTAATTTCCATGCTCTGTGGATCTACGGAGATCGGTGTATATGGTGACTGATTTCCAAAACCCCATGAACGCCGTACTCGAAGTTTTGGATAATCATTACTTTCATTTTCCTGGAGATTGATCTACTAGTATAAGAACATTTTTAGAGAGTTGGGAAAATGATTTGGTTGAAGAAAATATATGTTCATACCATTGTACTTTTGGAATCTCCAACCAACCGCCTCAGATCCTCCACCTCAGACTTAACAACTTCTTGTTGCATGGTCATCTGTTTAATCTCATTCTTCAGCTGCAGCAAGGAAAATATGAACAAACTGATCAACTATGAAATCCTAGTCAATCATCGACTCCATTTTAATCTTGATTTAGGATGAAACCATAACTCGGAAATGGAAGTTAGAAGCAGAGAAAAGACAAACATTATCCAAAACCTGAGATTGAATACCTTTTCAATTTGAAGATCTTTCTCTCTTAGCAATGTGGCAGTATCAGATGTAACAGGGGCTACTCCCGGGCTTTTGATCTGATCCTCCAATCTAGCCAGTTCTCTCTGGAGTTGCTTCACTAATGCCTTATCAGACATTACAACGTTAACCTGGGCGTTTGTGGTGACTTCTTTGGCACAGCTTGCAAACAACAGAGTGTTTCTTGACTGTTCAACATGACATCGAGCAGGACTCATCGTACAGATGATGGAAGTCCTAGAGTTACCTCCGAGTGATGACTGCAGGATTCGAGTTAGCTTTGAATCTCTGAAAGGAATATGTCCGCTTCTTCCCTTGCTGCAATGTTATTACAAGTATAAATAAGTTGTTGCACACTTCAAAACAGGAGAGGAAGCATACTCTTATCACGCTCGTGCAAAAAATAACAACAATAAAAAAAAAGGTTAATTACTTAATTGGTTACACATGTTTTACCATTGTGCAGAAGAGTTACACATGTTTCAAAATGTGATTAATTGGTTTTGAAATGTGACTATTTGGTTTTTTTACTGTTTACCGTTAGAAATCATAGTTAAGTAACTATTTAGATACGTAAAATGGCGTAATTACCCTAGAATCATTTAAGAGCACATCATCATCTTCAAGAACAAGAATCGAAGAACCCAGAATCGCGTTTCTGGGTAGAAATGCTGTTTTGGGGTTCTTGAGAATTCAGAAATTGCAATTCAAGGTAGAAACAGCATTTCTAGGTTCTTCAAGAACTCAGTATTGCGATTCTGGGTTCTCAAGAACATCGAGTCGAATTTGATTCGATTCTGGGTCTTCAAAACGATTCTGTGTTCTTCAATACAACTAAGGGTATAATAGTCATTTCACAATTCAATAATATGTTAAAAAAATTAATTAACGTTAAAATTAACGGTTTACTAACGGAATAACCAATTAATCACATTGGGAAAAACATGTGTAACGAATTAGTCACATAGCAAAACCAACTAATCACATTTTGAAACATGTGTAACCATTCTGCACAACGGTGAAACATGTGTAACCAATTAAGTAATTAACCCTAAAAAAAAGCATACTCTTATATGTCTGAATTAGATTTTACATGTGAAGGATTCAGTAATATATGGTGGGAAAGAAATAGGAAGGATAAGCTAACCTCAGCTTGCGGATGACTGTTCCCAGAGTAAGCAAGCTGCGGTTGATGTGGCAACCTTCTTTCAGCCGTGCACCAGCTGATAACGATTGAGATGCTCGCTCACTTCCCGCAAGATCCACAAAGTTCTGTTTCAAAAGAGAAAATTATAATCCCACAAAATGTCTTTAGAAGCTGAATATTACAGTAAAATGAAAATGAAGAAATATCATACCACGGTGGCGGTTAGGATGCTTGAACTATCTTTCCCTAAAAATTCCCGTGCAGAACTTTCAATTGTCTGAGAAAAACAGCATATTCAGACAAACAAATATAGGTTTACTAATGTTTTAAATGACAGCTGAAAAAGAAACCAAAACAAACAAACCACTGTACCTACCAGTCTTAGAATCTGATGCGATCTTGAGCTCGTCTCATTAAGGGCTGTTTCCCCAATTTGTCTTTGTGCTGTGAAATGCATGACACCAATGTTACGTTAACCAAAAGGTAATTCTACAGCCAGTTTTTGGCTTTGTGAAGCATACCTTCACACACAGAAAGAAGCTCTTGGAAGTGTCTCCAGTCCCTGAGAGTTTCCTCCCTTAGTTTCTCCACTATTGTACCTCTCTGTAGAATAGTTCGAGTGTCAATACTGTTACTAATATGCAATCAGTAATTTATTCCAGAGACAAGAAATAAATTCACCTCTGGATCATCTAAGAGCCTCAGTGGAGTGGTATCTGCACTGAGAAGGTCTCTAACAGCTTCGTTGTATATCTCCATTGCCGAAAGCTTCAACAAAAATTCTCTTTCCTTGTGCTGTTGCAAGAACCGAATAACTACATCTCTCACCCCTTATGAACAAAGCTAAAACAGAAAGTGATAAATAGAAGTGTTTTCGTATGTACCCTCTCTATGTAGTTGTATATATCTGCAATTGCATACTCAGTAATTCCACTCATGGTATATGTCTTTCCACTGCTTGTCTGTCCATAGGCAAAAACACTAGCTGCAATGGATGTAAAGATGAAGTTAAACATATAAAGTTTCATGGAAGTGATGAGCATAAAAGATGAAGAGGAATCATAGTCACCATTTATTCCACTGGCAACTGAGAGAGCAACTTCCTTTGCTCCTTCTTCATAGACTTTCCGGGTGGAACAATCTGGCCCGAAAACCTTGTCTGCAAATAAGCCAATGAGCAACTCTGTGGATCTTCATGTCTGCCTAGAGATTGGAATGTTCATAATCTACATGGTTCTTGAGAATAGAGTGTTTACCGAACATATACGCATTTGAATACATGGAACGCTCTGATACAGAAAGATTGTTTCTGTAGATAATGGTGTTATCGCTGATGCACTCCCAATCAGGGACCTCATATCTGGTAATTTCCTTCTCATTAAGCGGCCTCACGCGGACTGAAACAAATACTTTCTCCTCACTGAGACTTGAAGCTCTCACCGGTTCCTCCCCCATCCTTACTTGCCCACAGTGGTCAACTTGCCAGATCAACTTCAGGAGAACAACTCACGCAGTAGCAGAGAAGAGAAACGTCGGTGCATCAAAGTTGTCACATTGTTGATTCCAACTCCACTCCTCATAATTCACCCTTCCAGCTCTTACTTTTTGATTATGCTTGAAGCTTCCCAAGGCTGAGTTAATAAAGCAAGTGTTGTTTGGATCGTAAGGAACATGTTGACTAGACAACTTTTACACCTACCATTACAATAATCTGCATCAACAAACTAGTAATGGGTTAGTTGCAAATGACCCACATGATTATCTCATCGCTTGTCTTAAGCAGACAGTTTCCTTAATCAGACCCTGCTTGATTGTTAAATTCCACCTAGAAAAGGTCAAAACAATTGCCTAAGCAAAATCACAAGTGTCCATTCTCCCATACATATGAGCGGCGTTGCTTTTCATTTTCAATGGCAAGCGCAATAAATAATCTTTAATCGTTTCTGCCCAAATAAAATACTCATGGTTGTAGTGTTCTGAAATGGTCCCCATTACAGTCTGTCATAGTCTTCGCTTCATGTGCTCAACTCTGAATCCAGATTTGCGAAAAGCAAAATGAAGTTTTTCTTTTCTTTTTCTTACTGTAAGTACAATTGTCTCAGTCGGTGAATGAATTAACCTTAACTAATAAAGTGGGTTCAACCTCTTAAATTACCCTCTTCAATTACAATGGGGTTGATGGGAAATTACCCTCTTAAATTTAAAAATTCTTGCATTTTAATCATAAAAAATTATAGATTTTTTTGCTTAGTCATATTAAAGTTTTATATGTACTGATGATAAACAAAAAAAAATGGTTCTAAGGGCAAAATTCCGACTTAAAAATTTACCAACTGTGTTCCAGAAAATATGGTTTTGCATTGAGCTTTGGATTAATCAATCATTTTTGACGAAGTGGAAATGGAAATGGAGATTAATCAATCATTATCTAAATTTCAAAGGACCATGCAACAACCAAATAGCGTTTGACGAAGTCGTGAAAATGTTCGTCCACCTGATCTTTTTTTAGGGGAAACTATTAGGTGCATGATGTGAACATTGCACTAATCCAACATCGCAGCTAAATCCTTTTTTAGATTCGTTGTGCATCTCTTCGGTAACCCATTGAAGATGCAACTAGATAAATTAAAACATTCTGCAGCACGTTAATGGCACCGACACAATCAGCACACCAGTGATAGAGAAGATTACCATGAAAGACTCATCCAAACCGCTTCAAAATGCAGGTACTTGACGAGACGGCCGAGTCTTTCGAGAACGTGGATTCCCAATTATGAGCGCAGGGAAGAGACCGGCCGCGGCAACCTCGCTCTCCCGCGCAAATTCTGCTGATTGGCAGATCGAGGAAGAAACACGGCGACCGAGGCCTTCGTTTTGGAGAGAGGAGAAGGAGCCCCGATTCGTGACTTGGTGGTGAGTTGGCACAGGGAAGAAGGGTATAGAGCCAGTGGTTATATGGATGGCTACCTCTCTGTGTTGCGTTAAATTTGAAATCGCTTGCGCCACCTTTTGCATTTAATTATCGACTAATAAAATTAGGTAAAAGATTGCTTTCACAGTTTCGATTTTTTTTTTTTGGTCAAGGTACCATACTAATTCATTTCAATAACAGTAACCGAGTTCGAGTACAAAATATTATCCGCAAAGATACATCTAAGTAATGGAGTTGGTGCTGAAATCACTCAATCCGAAGGACCCCCCAGTAAAACATGTTTCGCAATCCAATCCGCACAAGAGTTTGCGGATCGGTGGGCGTACACCCACGCGATTTCACTAATCGAAGATGATAGTGAAACCGCGTTTGACAAAATGGTGTCTACCCTCCACACGAAATCCCTATGGTGAATATGACTAATGATAGTGAAAGCGTCTGATTCGATGATGACATTGGGAAACCATCAAAAGAATTTTTCACAAAAATATACCAAATTTAATAACTAAATACTAAAATGTCATCAGACAAATCTATACCAACTCGCGATTCCCATTCGTTAAATTTATTTTTATTTAAAAAAAAATGTATGTATATAGGTTTTTGTTTGTATATTAATTTAACTATTTATTGACTCGTGTAATGCCATTAATATGTATCATTTGAAATCTGAATACAATGAGTTAGGTAATGTGTTGGGTTGGTTTTAATGGGTTCTCACTAAATTATTTCTAGTTTTCAAATACTCAAAAAGTATAGAGGGGTTATAGGTTGATTAATTGTGTAGTGTATAAACCGATAAGTATTAAATATGTTTAAAATTCAAACACGAGCATAACAAGATTATTAAACAGATTACATGCGATAAACATTATTAAATTTTGAATAAAAAAAAAATATTTATATATACATGACATAAGTCACAAAACAACATGGCACATAATCTATCAAATTCATAATTTAATTTTTTATTTAAGTTTTAAAATTTACAAGTGATTTAAAAATTGATACAATAACAATTCAAATATTATATATATATATAATCGTATTTATGAGTATAATATTACACAAAATACCTTGAAATACTTTTTTCTCTCTTTTTTTTTTTTCCTGCATTGCCTTAATTAACGTGGTCCCATTCAACTACCATGCATCTCATAATTTCTTCTTCTTAGACCAGGCAAGAACATCGAAACCTATCGAGAAACACATGTACATGTATGTGAAAGTGAAAGTAAAAGTGTCGTGTCTTTTATGTCTAAAGTCGTGTTTGAATCTGAAATATAATATATATTACAACTCATATATTTATATAAATAGATGAAATTATATAAGTACTAATAAATAATATTAAATTGCTAACTAAATTTAATATCGATACAATAATAAAACTATTTTGATTTGTACGTACATAGTATATCGATGACTATGTATGATATAAAATTAGGGGTGAGCACCGGACGAGTTTTTCTATTAAAAAAAAAATCTGAGCCCGAAATTTCTGGACTCATGTTTGGAGGACCGAGTTCGAGCTCGAAACCGAGTTCATCTCAAAAAAATCGTCCAAGACGATTTTTCTTCATTCGAACCGGTCTCGGTCCTGGGCCGATTATTTTTCTAAATACAAAATACAATGCAAATATTATATCAAACATCTAATACAAAATAAAATACAAATATCCAATATAAAAAAGTTCAAATTTCAAACACAACCTTAAACACACAATAAACTAATTAAGAAAACACAATAAATGTTGATTCCAACCTATACTCGGGTCAGACCGATTTATTCGGTCTTTTTGGTAAAAAAAATATATGTTCCTAAGTTTGAGATTAAAAAAATTCATTCATTTTGACTTTGTCTTAATTCGGGACGGTGTCTGGACGATTTTTTTCGATTTTTCGGTTCACTAGACTTTTCTGCTCACCATTATATAAAATGTTTTGAACGTGATCAAACATTTGCTAAAGGAGGACTATTACTAGTGAAGGGATATGCCATTGTGTCAAGTATTTTGGCCCTAGCGGGCCAAAGGCGATATAGTAAAATCGACTAATTAATGCACAAACTGAATTGGAAAATAAGCTTAATTGGATATGTGACTTGATAACTGTGTCTCTCGACTCCATCTCTGGTAGTTTCTTTGGAGTAATAAGGTACATTTGTTTCTACTACTTACATTTCTTTTTCAATGTAAATATATTTTATAAATATAAAAAATTATTTATATTTTAAAAAGTGCATAATAATGTCATAGTTAATACATCAGTATTAATTAATACAGTTTATTATTTGAACCAAGCATTTTAATATTAGCTTACACATGTATTAATTAATTTTAAAACATGTTTAATGCACCAACCAAACATCCATTAAGGTTTATTAATAAAATTTTAGAAAAGAAATCCCTAAGCAGAACCATTTCGATCCAACATATATGTAGTTATGGAACATCTTCAAGAAGACAGCTTAGTGTATGTCTTCCCCATCTGTGTATTCATAACTACATGCATGTTTTTCAACTACATATATGTATTTGTGTCTGCAGCAGGGAAAATGTGATCGGCTTTAATATATGTAATGATGGATGTTAAATCCAGATTCTTTAAGTAGGTGGGGTATAGGGTAGCTCAAAATTATATATATTCAAATTCATTTATTTATGGTTTTTTATCTAATGAAATATTGTATACATCATTGCTCGATGATAAATTAAAATATATAGAGCTAAGTCAGTCAAGTTATAAGTTATGTCCAAAATTTATACCCTAACAGCATGGTTGGCCTGTTTGTCAATTCAGGTAACTCACTATCAAATTATTCTGCATAAGCTATATATAATATAATATTTGGCCAAAAAAAAAAATATAATATACATTAAATAAATTAATATGGAGGTGGAAAAAACCGCTACAGACGAAAGTGATCGACGTCATTTACTTTGACCAAAAGAAACGGCGAAACAATTGCATGTGGCGGAGCACGATATTTAATAATATTGGTCCGATATACCTTATCTTAAACACATAATAATTAATTATACTCCATTAACTCTATATCAAATATTTAATTTAGAAAAATATATTTTATAATCGACATTATTTTTGTTACGTTTACGTAGTTTTAAAATATATTAGAAATATACAAATTATTAAATAGTAGTTTTTGATAGTTAAAAAGGTGAAAAAAATAATATAAGGACATAATAATTATTTAATAATTTATAAATATGTTTAAAACGTTGACCAATGAAAAAAATTAGTGGTTGATAAATAGTCACACTCTGAAATATAAATAATTATTTAATAATACAAAAATAGATAAATGATTAAAATGTCACAGTGGTAAATGTCTAAATGACCATAAAGATAATTAGCCCATTAAACAATACAAAATATGAAGTTTAAATATTTAGTTAAGCTATTGAGTAATAAGATGGTAATTCTTTAAAATAATAATGCTACATTAAACTTGACAACATTTTCTAATGCTACATACATTTAACCGCCCTACATATTCAAAATAATAATCTGTTTAAATATATTATGATTTCATATAAAAAGCTTAAGTCCATATAAGAAAATAAAAATAAAATGTTAATAATTCTAAATAATTAATTTTGTTTTTCCATTCATTTATGGACGAGCCTACTAATTAGGTTTTCTTTATTTCACAGAGTATCTTAGGGGCGATTAAGAGGGTATATAAATATTTGTCATTTTCAATTATGTTATTTTATTATTTGATGTGATTTTGAATATTTTTTTTAATTTGTAATGTGTATTATTCACTTTTTCATTTTAAACTGAATATTTCTAATATAAACGGAGGGTCTATTTTTTCTTTTAAACCGAACATTCCTATAAAGTAAGTATTATTGTGAAGAAAATTCAATAAAAATACTCAACCTAAATAGAAAAATTGATGAGACCAATTTTACCCTATAATTAGATCAATTTTAAAAAGTATGCATGTCAGAAAAAAAAAATTACAAAGTATATATGTAAAAAAAAAATTTAGCAAAATGTTCATATGCGCAGGTAAACCTGAAAAACGCAGGTACCAGTAGCGTTTTTCGTTTGTTTTTTTTTGAAAAAAAATCGAAAAAAATCATAAACTTTTTTTAAAAAAATTACAGTAAGTAGATATTTTAATTTCGATTCAAATGATACAAAAAATATTAAATTTGGACTTACGGATTGACTGTAGGCTCTGCCGTAAGTTGAGATATGAAAATTTGACTTAAACAAAATATAACTCATACCCTGTAAGTCCAAACTTACCACGGTGAACGTCATTAATGTCGTAATTCAATTATCTACCTAGAGTAAATTTTTTTATTAGAAATACAATGATTTTGTAACCTAACATCGCTTGTCTTAAAATTTGACCGAAATAATGAAATGCATCAGGTGAGAAATTTAATTATGTACTTACTCAAAAAAAATCAAAAATATACTCTAGGTAGATAATTGAATTAGGACATTAATGACGTTCACCGTGGTAAGTTTGGACTTACAGGGTATGAGTTATATTTTGTTTAAGTCAAATTTTCATATCTCAACTTACGGCAGAGCCTACAGTCAATTTGTAAGTCCCAATTTAATGTTTTTTGCATCATTTGAATCGAAATTAAAATATCTACTTACTGTAATTTTTTAAAAAAAATTTAAGATTTTTTTATATTTCTTTTCAAAAATATAAAACGAAAAAAAAAAAATTTGACCACATGCGTTTTTCATTTTTTTTTTGAAAAAAAATCTTAAATTTTTTTTAAAAAATTACAGTAAGTAGCTACTTACTGTAATTTTTTAAAATTTTGTTAAGATTTTTTTCGATTTTTTTTTCTTTAAAAATAAACGAAAAAAAAAACTTGAAAAACGCAAGTGATACTTGCGTTTTTTATTTTTTTTTCATTTTATTTTTGAAAAAAAATCGAAAAAAATCTTAATTTTTTTTAAAAAAATTACAGTAAGTAGATATCTACTTACTATAATTTTGTAAAGATGTTTTTCGATTTTTTTTCAAAAAAAAAATAAAAAACAAAACTGAAAAACGCAGGTGGTACCTGCGCATATGAACATTTTGCTAAAAAATTTTTTTGCATATATACTTTTTAAATTTTGTTTTCTGACATGCATACTTTTTAAAATTTATCCTATAATTAAGATATAAAATGTTTAACTACTAGTCTCCTACGTTATATTGGATCTTTTTCAAAAAGTAGACATATTAGGAAAAGTATTTGAAAAAGTATACCTCGAAAAAAAAAATTTAGCAAACTATGTATACGTGCACCCCGGGGGCGCGCCTATTGGACATAAGCGCACCCAGGGGTGCGCCTATACCAAATAGTTTTTTATTTTTCAATAATGACGACTCGATGTTTAATTAAATATAAAATTATATATCTATTCAAAAACATTTAAAAAAATTATAGTAAGTAGATATTTTAATTGCGATTCAAATGATGCAAAAAATATTAAATTTGGATTTACGGATTGCCTGTACGGCATGCCGTAAGTTGAGGTATGAAAATTGTACTTAAAAAATTATAACTCGGACCATGTAACTCCAAACTCAACACGGTTAACGCCATTTAGGTCGTAAATCAATTATCTACGTAGGATAAATTTTTTGATTTTTTTTGAGTAAGTATATAATTAAATTTCTCACCTAATGCATTTACTTATTTCGGTCAAATTTGGGTGTAAACGATGGGGGGTTACAAAATCACTGTATTTTTAATCCAAAAAATTATCCTACGTAGATAATTGATTTACGACCTAAATGACGTTATCTGTGTTGAGTTTGGAGTTACATGGTCCGAGTTATAATTTTTTAAGTACAATTTTCATACCTCAACTTACGGCATGCCGTACAGGCAATCCGTAAATCCAAATTTAATATTTTTTGCATAATTTGAATCGTAATTAAAATATCTACTTACTATAAATTTTTTAAATTTTTTTGAATAGATATATAATTTTATATTTAATTAAACATCGAGTCGTCATTATTGAAAAATTTGAAAAAAAAAAAAAAACTATTTGGTATAGGCGCACCCAGGGGTGCGCCTATGTCCAATAGGCGCGACCCCGTGGTGCGCGTATACATAGTTTGCTAATATATCTACTTTTTTAAAAAGTTCGTTATATTGCATTAGATAAACCT
This sequence comes from Chamaenerion angustifolium, assembly GCA_946814005.1. Lineage (NCBI taxonomy): Eukaryota > Viridiplantae > Streptophyta > Magnoliopsida > Myrtales > Onagraceae > Chamaenerion > Chamaenerion angustifolium. Next base: position 3,875,628 of record OX328281.1, read on the forward strand.
CGATTTGACTGCCCATATGCATTATTATTCATATTTGACTGGGTTTTGTATTTTTCGTACGTGGCCATCATTCATTGGCTATGAGATGTTGAAGAATCCAACCATGTGGGATGTGATTCTCATCGCCGACAGATGCCGACCTACAACTCTTACATGTTTTTTTTCAAAAAGTGATTATATCATTAAAATAAACGGAGTCAAAGATTTTGGAAAAGTATTAATATGCACTCCCTAATTATTTGGCACTAAACCGTGTCAAGAAAAACAAAAAACCCTACCCTAATAGCGATAAAAGGAAAATGCTACATATGTAGAGTTTGTAACAAATTTGCTACCATAGGTAGCATTTGACACAATTATTTTTGACTTGCATCAATTATTTGTGCATTCCTATGCGCAAATTCTATTATTATTCATTTCTCCATCTATTTAAATCAATTGAGTACCGACATTCCGTCATCTCCTCATTTTTACTATCTTAGCAACTCCTTCTTCTGCGTAGATCTTCCGTAAGCAAGACATGTGATATATTTTTAAATTTTCTTTAATTACAATGTTTTGAAAATTGTTAACAGTTATATTTACATAAATATTAGGTTAACTAAAAGATAAACACATCTGATACGAACTTTTATGATATTAATTATTTAGGATCAAGCATGATAGATATTTGTATCATTAACTTGTATGACGTCAAAATATTGTCTCAGAATAGTAGTGATATCTATGTGGATGGTACCTCCAGTATTACTACAACTACTTTGGATGTCTCTATTTCTAGACTAAATAAAATTATATGTATGAAGTGCGGTTGGCATGATGTTGAAGCTAGGTCTATTCACATTTCATATAAATTTACAGATACTGATGAACTTTGCAAGTTTGTATGGATTCGTTCACGAAGTGCATTGTGTTTCACTATACAGTTAAGCGTTGTTAGTTAATTTATTGTGTTTAGTGTGACTAGATGAGTCAACTTGAGGCCAAACATTACCGATAGTCATGAGACAGTGAATGTTTTGTATGGTCACACCAAGGATCTCTCCAATGACGAAGTCGACGTTGATGCACTCTCAGATGCTTGGATAAATGAAAAAGATTCATATATTGAGCATTTTACGGGTCACATTGATGAAGACAACGACGAATTGTTTGAGTTTGGCGAGAATTCTGATAATGTACATGGAGGTGACGATGGTGGAAGTAGCTCCCACGACATGCAAATGATGTAGTACACTGCTGAAAATTGGATTGATAGTAACTGGATTGACAACTTTCAATCAACAAATGAGTGGTGTATGGATATTGATGAACCGTTGACTTAAGGTTTCCTAAACATGAACAAGAAGTTTAGTAGTAATTACGAGTTATATGTCGCTATGAGGGGATGACACATAGCTAATTCTAAGGTTTGCATTGTTGAGTCATCGAATCCAAAATCAATTGTCTTCAAGTGTAAAGTTGATCCCACAAATTGTTCATGGTCATTGAGTGAAACTCTTTTTAAGCATACTGAATTGTGGAGAATATCAAAATTGCATTCTCCACATACATGTGCGAATGAAGTTCTCATTGAACGACGCCAAAATATCGATTGCAAGTTGATAGCGTCTTTGATAAGAAATTCAATTTTAGCTGACATTGAGTTGAAAATTTCAGTAATCCAGTTGATGGTGGATGATGAGTTTGGTTCGAAGATTTCATATCTGAAGGCATGGTACTCAAAACAAATAGTGTTGGAGTCTTTATACGGAACTCACGAAGAAGCCTTTGTAAACCTCCCGCAGCTAGTGTTAGCCATGTCTGTATACATCCCTGGGACAGTTTATTCATAGTCATCAATTAATGCATCTCTGCGTATTCGTAGTCCTAGTAACACAGCTACATCCTCAAGTGTGATCGTTATCTCCCTATGTCTGTGATGGAACGTGTGTGTCTCGGGCCGCCAACGCTCGCACAATGTCGTCAGCAATTTAGGATTGGGATGTGACATAATAACCACATCCCATAAACCAACTTCTTTACGGTGGACCAAGGCACGACAGGGCGGGGCGGAACCACAGGCAAGGAAAGCTACGACGAGGAACGATAGGACCAAGCTTCGTCGGGTCAAGTGTTTCGTCGGGGAGGGAGCTTCACGACGAGGGGGAAGGGGAAGAAGTTCCGACAAAGACGAAGCCTCCGATGAGGAGAATGCTTCGACAACGACGACAACTACTACAAGGAAGAGGGACAACGGAGGGTCGCCTAGGCGGCAGTTGGGTAATAGGGAGAAAACATGATCAGTGGGTGCAATACCGACGACGGTTTAGGGCAGACGAGTTTTCAAAGGAAAAGACGAGAAGGGAGGGGGTGGCTTAAATGGAGGAGGATTAGGGTTAGCTAAATGGAACGAAAGTTGCAATTGAACGATTAAGGGTTACGAACTGCAAAATATTCACAGTTGAGCGCTACCTATAGTGGTGTTTTAGTCAAAGACGCTACCACATGTTGCGTTTTTCTAAAATGCAACCACCCGGGAGTGTTTTATTCTAAACGTTACATGCATGGCTGCGCGTATACACATTTGTCTAAATATTTTTTTCATAATATATTTTTAAAAAATAGTTTTTAAAATAGTTTCTTTTTGAAAAAATTCAGCTTACATTCCTCCTTGACTTTTTTTAAAATGAAATTAATTAAACACGACTTTTAAGGATGAAAATGTGATTTTTTTTTTAAATATAATAATTATAATTAAAAAATAATTAGAAAAGTAAGTATAAAAATTATATTTAGAAAAGTAAGTATAAAAAAAATATTTAGAAAAAAAAGATATACACGCACCCTGGTGCGTGTTTTGGAATAAGGCATAACACGCTACCATATGTGACGTGTTGATAGTCTACAGTTTTTTATTCCAACAATATAATGTTTGACTAAAATATAAATAATATATTTAAAAAAAATAGAGTGAGTAAATATTTGAATTGTAATATAAACAACACAACAAATATTAAATTTCAACTTACTAATTGACCACACGCTTTACTTTAAGTTGAGATATGAAAATTTGACTTAAACAAATCCAACTCAGACCCTCTTAGTTGAAACACAATACTGTTAGCGACGTTTATAGCAAAATTCAATTATCTACCTACTCTATTTTTTTTTGAATTATTGTAATTAGGTATATAATTAAAAAATTTACCTAACATCATGTGTTCTATAATTTGAATCAAATACTAAAATGATTTAGGTGATAAATTTAATTGTATACTTACTCAAAAAAATTACAGTACGTAAATAATTTAATTAATTTACGACATAAATTAAGCTAAAGACGTTGAGTTTCGACTTTCAAACTGAGATTACGTTATGATGGACTAAATGTTATATATATATACAATAATGTATATAACATATCTGTGTATACATTATTGTATATATTGATAAATTTGAATATTTATGATTTTTTTTTGGGTAGAACAATATTTATGATAATATAAGAGGAAAGAGCTTAGTAGTTCGTGTTCTCTTTGTAATGGGCTTCAAGTGGTTGCATATGTTGCGCCGAAATTTTACTTTGTGCAGCCCAAATCCCATCGTCCATGGCGGGTCATTGGTATTGATTTGTTCTTCTGCCTGCTGCTGTTACTGTTGCTTCTTCATCGCGGCTTCAGTCATCTCCTAAAGGTGCGATCTCTCTCTTTAACCCAAATAATCTAGAACTGGAAACTATGAATTGATGCTCTCGAGCAAGCTGTCCAGATTCTGTGATTAACTGTGAAGATGTAGTTGCTTTGATGTACTGTTGTTTCTCTGCGTAATGGAGGTTTAAGCTGTTCCATCGTACTTGTTCGACGAAATTCCTCAGTGAGGTAATTCCGGTTTGCATCAAGTTTTTAAAATACAACAGAAGCTTATGGATGTGCTGATGCTGAATCTCAATCCCATTCAGTGATGGGTGTGCCAAAGTTCAGAACTTTAGTTCCTTGCCTTACCGTGGGATGCCTTTCCTTGGTTGGAGCTTCATTCTCTTACTCTGTAATACAATCCTATTCTTCTTCACAACCAAAACACAGTTTCAATTCTCAAATTGGATCTCCATCTCGGGTCCAGAAGCTTATTGCAGCTCAACCTGATCCTCTTCTCGCAAAAGAGATCTTCGACTTTGCCTCCCGCCAATCCGGTTTCCACCTCTCTTACGCCTCCTACCATGTCCTCATCCTCAAACTTGCGAAGGCAAATCATTTCTCCCTTGTCGAAGACCTCCTCATTCGCCTCAAATCGTGTGGTCCCCGTCCCATTGCCCCTGCCCTCTTTTCTGCGCTGATCAAAGTCTATGATGAAGCCAAAATGCCTGATAGGGCCCTTAAAACCTTCTACACAATGCTTGGGTTCAACTGCAAACCCCAACCCAAACACCTGAACCGCATCCTCGCAGCTCTTGTCCCTCACAGGAACTACATCCGCCCTGCATTTGATCTCTTCAGGGATGCTCACCGCCACGGTGTCTCCCCCGACACCAAGTCATACAACATCATGATGCGAGCTTTCTGCCTCAATGGTGATATCAGTATTGCATACACTATATTCAACCAAATGTTCAAGCGAGAGACCCTCCCCGACATAGAATCATATAGAATCTTGATGCAGGGTCTCTGTAGGAAAAGCCAAGTCAATGGAGCAGTGGACCTGTTGGAAGACATGTTAAACAAAGGGTATATCCCTGATGGGTTGACCTACAGCACATTGTTGAACAGCTTGTGCAGAAAAAAGAAGCTCAGAGAAGCATATAAACTCCTATGTCGAATGAAAGTCAGGGGATGCAACCCCGACATTGTTCATTACAATACAGTTATACTAGGTTTTTGTCGGGAAGGGGTTGCTTCTGATGCGTGTAAAGTTCTTGTTGACATGTCATCAAATGGGTGCTTGCCAAATTTAGTATCGTATCGCACTTTGGTTAGTGGATTAAGCGAACAGGGTATGCTCGATGAGGCGAAAAACTATATGGAGGAGATGATGGGGAAGGGCTTTTCTCCACATTTTTCGGTTTCTCATGGACTGATTAAAGGATTCTGTAATGTGGGTAAGGTTGAGGAAGCTTGTGAAATGGTGGAGCAGCTGCTGAATCATGGAGAAACTCCGCATTTGGATACTTGGTTGATTGTTGTACCTTTGGTACTGTGTGAGGAGACTGAAAGGGTAGACATGGAAAATTTGTTGTCGGAGATTTTACGAGTGGAGATAACGGGCTCGACGAAGTTAGTTGATGCCGTTACCGTTGGTGGTTTGGATGAGTATCTGATTAGGAAGCTGCGGCATAAGACGAGGATAGCACGAGGGTATGAAAGAGTGGGAGCTTAAAAATTCGACATCATCGTAAATTAGTGTGGAGGAAATACAACAGAGAAAATGTTCACTTATTTGTAGTTTGCTAGTGTAAAACCGTGCTTTATGCAGGAAGATTGTATTAAATTAATTAGTTAAAGAATGGTTATTGTTAATTATATCGAAATTTTTGAATAAAAAAATAGTTAATGTATTAAGAGTTTTTGTTTTTTATAATTTTGTTACAGTATTATAAATATATGATAATGTCATTGTAAAACTCTTGCAAAAAATAGTTGATTTTTTTCCCAAAAGTGTTTATTTTATATTTTTTTTTTGAAAAAGTATAGATTTTCAAAAAAAATTTAGCAAAATGTGCATCTGCGCAGGTGGTATTAGCGATTTTACAAAATCGCTATTGACAGTAGCGTTTTTTGAAAATCGCTACTGTCAGTAGCGTTTTTCAAAAAATCGTCACTGGTAGCGATTTTTCAATTTTTTTTTCTAAAATATATACTTTTTGAAAAAAATCGCTCATTCAACACTACGTGACGTTTTTCGATGGACAGGGACTTTGCGTTGCTTCATCTCAGTATTCATAGGTCCAAGTCTGCAACATAAATTATTAAAGAAAGTCTGTCAGACAAAAGAGTGTCAGTGCTGGTTCTCTAAAAATGTGAAGTTTAGATACTAACATGGTACAACAACTAAGGTATTTCAAGCGAACTGATGCTTGTTCATTCTCTAGGCTAGTCTCACCAAATTCATCAAGTAAACAAGAAAAGAAGTCTTGGGGTCTAGGCTTTTAAAATCAGGTATTGTAAACATTCCCCCATTTCCATCCACGAGCATTTTTGAAGCCTTGGGGTCTAGGCTTGTTCATGAACTGGTTCGACCCCGAACCGGTTTATAAACATTCTCACTCAAAATATAAGATCAAATGTTTGCATTTATCACTTGTATATAAGAAGTTAAATACTTTTTTTCCAGGCAAATATTACCTGTCCTAAATTTTCCAACTTGTTCTGAACATCATCCCTGAGGTAAAACATTGAAACAAAGCTGTTTATTAGGTTATCTTAATTAAAACTTTCATAACCATAAAATCATTGTGTGACATATTATTTGACCGAAACTTTCTTAAATTTCTAAAAATCGCTACTGTCAATAGCGATGTTGTAAATTCGCTACTGTTAGTAGCGATTTTAAGAAAATCGCTAATACCCTACTTGCGCAGATGCACATTTTGCTAAATATTTTTTTTTTAAATATATACTTTTTCAAAAACAATTTCTAAAATAAATACTTTTTGAAAAAAATCAAAATAGTTTGTTGACCAAAAAAAAAGGAAAAATAGATTATAAATTATAGGGTTAATTACCTCATCCGTTACTTATTTTTGGCCCATGTGATTAAAAGGTTACTCAACTTTTTTTGTGTAGCTGAAACGTTACTTAAGTTTGAAGATGTGACTGAAAGGTTACTCCGTGAACTTTCCGTCAAATCTGACCGTCAAAGTGTCACGTGCACAGCACATGACCTAATTAAAACGATTTGAATACATTTGAAAGGACAATTATACCCTCCTATCAAGTTGGCATCTTCAATCATCGAACATTCAATTGATCACGCTACCTTTAGCCAAACCCTAATTTCCCATTATCGATCGATCAATCAATCAATCCACCCACTCCTCTGCGTTTTCCCAGATCATGGACTTGAAGTTCACATCCAAGTCACTCCAGAGGCATGCCAGGAAGTGCGAGAAGGAAGAGAAATGGAGAAGCTCAAGGTCAAGAAGGCGATCGAGAAGGGTAACATGGACGGGCGACAGGTTATACAAGGAGAAGGTCAACAGGTTAGGTATTTAGGTAGATGAGGTAGTATTCTTCTTGACCTACATCCATCAAGATCAAGATATCAACAACAGCAGACCCTATCCCAATACTACTAATCAACTCTCTCTTAATCCTGATGATGCAGTAAGTATAGTTTTTACTTGACTATACAGTCATCTCTTTCTTTCTTCTCTTTGGTAATTAATGTGCATATGTATGTTTGTTTTTGTAGGAATGTTGCATTTGCCTCTCTTCATATGTTGATGGAGCAGAACTATCTTCTCTCCCTTGCAACCACCATTTTCACAGCACATGTATCCGAAAATGGCTCCTTATCAATGCCACTTGTCCTCTTTGCAAATTTAGCATTCTTAGTAGAGATACACTGGTTTGAGATTTCCTCCCACGGCCAGAAGTTGTTGTAGCTGAGTATACTGATTGATGGCAGATCAAAGGAAAGTGGGGAAGGATTTGGAGTCCTTTTCTGTTTCTACTTGTAACTCAGTGGAATCAATTTGTAATTGTACAAGGAATTTCTTTACGTTTGGCTAACTGATGTAAATAGGATTAATCTCCAAACTATGGACCTTTCCAATTTGTCTTCCCCCTTCTGTGTGGTAGATAGATTGCTCTCACACATTACATATAAATTATTATATCATAATGGGAGTGTAATTTGAAAAATATTTACATATAGAAGAAAAAGAAAAAAGCTTTGTTTTGGGAAATCATTGAAGATCACTATTTTGTGAAGAACTGGCACCATTTATTTCTTGTACACTGAAGATTGAAGAACTAACACCAATTTTACACAAAAAATAAAATAAAAATTTAGGTCTATTATGAGTTTCGTTTCTGTTCATATTTGCATCAGAAGAGATTATCTCAGATCAACTTCCTAATGTACTAATGTTCTAGGCTTCTTACTCCACCTGCAACCCCTCAGTTTGACTCATCAAATGAAAGCAAGTCTCAACCAACCACAACATCTAGCTCTCAGTCCAGATCAAGATCTCTTGGCCAACCACAACCAATGCCTCAAGGGTATGCATCTCTTGACAGCCTTTCGTTTTAGTTCAGATTTTGCAATAGCATTCATTCGTCTTGATAACTATAAGAACAAAGCAAAGATCTTATCAACTCTTCCTGTTAGTTATGACTCATGATAGATACTTACCTGCTAGTTATTGGAAATTGAAATTGCATATGGTTAACTGCGACATCTTTCACGATTGTCTGTATTTGGATTCTAATGAAGCTGTATTGTCATGACTCTTGTTGTCCTGTCATATTTGGAATATATTGTTACGCTATGTATCTAATCAAATGTGATATGTTAATAGGACCGATGGCTACACTTGCAGAAAGTTCAAGATATTCCAAAAAGATGAATCAGGTCTTGTTGATGATTTAGAGAAGCTTCCGTACGTCGTTGCTGCTATGGAAGAGTTGGAGAAGAGGAAAAAGAATTGGAGTCAACATGCATTGGAGAAAAAAATAGATTACATAAATATGCTAGTTATCAGTCAGATTCACAGTCATCTCCTGCTAGTTATCAGAATTGGAGAACCTATTTTGTACTTCCATATTTTGTTAGTTATGAAGGTCTGTTTTAACATAACCTATTTTTGGATTATATGATAGATTATGTTTTGGGATGTATTCTGAATTCTGGATTTTGATGGATTATTATGGATTCTGTGTTTTCTGATGTATTCTGGTTTTAGTAACGGTTGGGTAACAAAATGTCCAAACTTAGGTAACCTTTTAATCACAGTACGTCGAACATAAGTCACCTTTTAATCACAATTCACAAACTTAAGTCACCTTTTAATCACAGTTCAGAAAGATAAGTCACCACCTTCGCAAAATACACATTGTTCTTCATCCTTCAGTTTCAGTTACAGACACAGTTCAGTTACAGACACAGCTCCAATTACTGCAATTGTTCTTTCAAATTCCAATTGTTCTTTCAAATTACTGCAGCAAAACGAATTAGAGTTGCAAATTAGGGTTACCCACTGTCAAATTACCTCAAAATTGGGGCAACCATGGAATCAGCGCGAGAAATTCTGCCACGTACCAGCTGATTTCACGGAGACGCGAAGCTCCGTGGTTGGCATTCGCAGACGCAGAAGAGATGGACCGAGATCTAACCTTTCTACGGTTCTCAGAACCCATAGGACACCATTCATCAGACTTCATGGCTGGAGATCTTCGGTTCTTCAGTTCTTCGATTCTGGAGGTTCTTCGCGCGCAAACTGCTTCTCCCTTTTCCTTGATTCTAAGAATCAGCTGCTGTTAAGTAGACAGTATGTTGGGGGTAGTTTGGGAACTTCACCTTACAAGTTAATCACGTGACAAACACATGGTGGTACTTAACGGGAAGAAATAACGGCAGTTAGGTGATAGTAACAGTTCAGTCACATGTGTCAACTTAAGTAACGGTTGAGCTCAAGTTTGAACGGTTCAGTCACATTGTCGAACATAGGTAACGGTTGAGGTAATTAACCCAAAATTATAATACCGTTGAAAAAGTTATGACTTTTTAATTACAATATTCAAAATTAAATAATATTATAGTAAATAAGCACATATCTATAGACATTAAAATAATGTAATATTGTTTAATGAATTAAATTTTATGGTACGTTTTAAAATTCAGAATCATTTAAGCGACAAAATAATAAACATTTGGGCCAATACTCTAAAATTAATTTTAAAGCTTAGAATGTGGTTTTACCATGTGTTATTATCTTGTTTAATCTAATACAATTATATTTATTTAGATTTCAATCATCATACCCTCCACAATCTTTTTATCAAAATTGATGGATTTTGTTAGTAAGATAGATATGAGAGTGATTAAAAAATTAAAAGTATAAGCACAAGATAAAATAACAATAAAAAATCATTTACAATTAATCTAGTGTTAGATGAATATTTTTTGTACTTTTAGTTTTGGAAAAATAAGGTTAATTTATTAAAAAAAAACACATCAAATTTAATGAAAATAATGACCAATCATAAAAGTTATAAATTTACCTAACTTTAGTTGTTGTTTGTAAGAAGAAAACAAATCCATTCGCTTTTTTTTCTTCAATTTTTTTAATATTCAGTATTACATTTACTAATTTTTCAAATAAATCCAATTATTGGCAACCCAACTACACAAAATAAATCCATGGCATTGACTTTAATGCCTGTTTTTATTACAAGATAATAATATCCATCAACCCAATGGATTCGTTACATATTTCCTTTCCATCAAAACCAAGAAATCAAACACATACAAACCCTCATCCCTTCCAGGATCATCCCACGTCTGGTGTATCATGACTTATTCTTCTCTGCAAAACACAAACCGACATCGTATTCAAAAAGAGAAGGTGATCATGTCCAAGCTTAAGCTCTCCATCATCACATTCTCCATGAATCCACAGTTCTTCGCCGCCATAATAGTGTCGAGCTCGAGCTCCTTGTTAATGGAATTCCCCATTCGAGGTTTCAGAGGGCAAGATCCATGGAGAGGGATGATCGGAATGTTATCGCAGTTGCAGATCTCGACCATGTAACCATCTGGGTCGTGGAAGAAAACTTGATCCACCATTACACCTCCTTCTTCAACAATGGCAGTTATGTATCTCATGCCGATCTCTTGAAGCCTTTTCTTCACCAGTCCAACATCAGTGCACTGCAAAAAGTTCATATTTTTTTGATAGATTTTGTCAGGAAAAAGTTATTCTTCAAAAAATACACTTTTGAAATTATACATATATATCTATATAGATGAGTGTTTCTTGAACATTTGAGATAATTTAACTTACTTGGAAAGACATGTGGTTGTCCTTTGGGTTAATGGGTCGGGGTTCTGGGACTGTGTCGTAATCCTCCAAATTAGGGTTTTCGATCAAATGGATTCCGACCCCGTAATTATATAGCCTTCAACATGATTCAGTTAAGCGATAAATCAGACATTTATCCGAATCATCCCATACACACGTGTGTATATATATATATATATGTATGTATGTATGTATGTATGTATAGTCTATACACGTACCATGCACCATTGAAATTGAAAGAAGAAGGTCTCTTGATCATAGTAAACCCTAGAACCCCCTCGTAAAACTGAATCGAGTCCCACACCGATCGACACAAGAGCGAAACATGGTTGAGGGAAAGTAGAGGAAGAGTTTCATTGTTCTGAATTTCCTGGATCTGCATAGCAGCTGCCATTGTTGATGCTGCAGATGATTGTCGTTTGTCACGCCTTATTGCTTGGATGTGTTTGATAGTTACGAGGATGTTCCTTTTAAATACATGCATGCATGCAGATAGCTTAGGGACCAAGTTACTTCAGTTGCAAAGAAAGGTACCGTACGTACGTACGTACGTGTAAGTATGGTGTTGATCATGGGTAGAGGAACTTTCCTGGTTGCGACGTACCAACGAGTATTAGAATAGGGTTCATGAAAAAATAATATAGGAATCAAACCGGTTAGATTGGTTCCAATTCCAATAATATAGTACAGTAAGGAACTGGAATCGAATATATGTCTACATAAATAAATTTTGATATATCTCGAAGTGTTTTTTTGTAACCGTCGCACTTACAAAATTACACAAATAACTCTTAATAATCTAATTAATTTAAATTTATCATGACTTTTTGATCATTTATATTATCTCTATGTTATTTCTGGCATGCAATTTGTGAATAGGAAATCCCAACAAAGTTTCGAATTCATGACTTTTCACTATTTCAATAACACATTTTTCTATTAAATCAATTGTAATTGAATATTTTTTAATACACTTAACTTATATTTATTGTATCAACTACTCAAGTATTTTTTTTTTACGAAATATACATTATAAAGAGTCTTAAGTTACTTAGATATATAAATTTTTTTAACTATATTTTATTATCTAACATAATTTGCATTTGAATAAACATTTTTAATCAATTGTTTAGTTATGTTTAGATTATTGTATTATTATAAGATTCAGATCAATCATGTCTTTGTAACACCTCACGTAGTCTTATTTTTTTTTTTTCTCTTTCTAATGTTACTTTTATTTGTTGTACAAATGTGAATCTTTCCTAATGCATGAGTGCAACACAATGTGAATATTTGACCTTAATTTACCATCGGATGAATTTTTTTAACCTATTTCCCCAGTTGATGGATGCTGGATCGTTTAGTTGTCTAAGGAAACATCTTGGAAGGTTCCTTAACTCATCATGTCATGGAAGTTTCCTAGGGTTTGGATTGAACAAACTTTTAAGGAACGGAAGCTTCATGATGAATGTCGATCCATGGTTGGTGGATAACACTGCTACGACTGACCCACAGATGGAACGGCACAGACAAGCACGGGTTGAAAGCAAAAATATAAGTGTCGAAAAAATAAATTGACAATATACAACTCTCTATTCAATCTCAATTCAATCTCTAATCCAATATAATTCAACAGTAAATGGTGTCAAAAATGTGACTTTTTGATTAAATCTGTTATATTCGGTCACTTATGATTGATAAATGTGATTAAATGGTTACTAAAATAACGATTTTATCATTTTTTTATGTTCTTCTTCATTTGTTATTTATGTTAACGTTTTTCATATTCAAGTCAGAAATTTGAGTTCGAATTGAGTAAGAAAAGCTTGAAAATGAAGAACATGAAGATAATGATAATGATATTTTAGTCATTTTTCTCATAAAAATTCATATTCTTTGATTGTTTAGTCACATTTTGAAACATAAGTAATTGTTCGTATTTCAACTGTTCAGTCACGTATGTTTTCAGTCACATATATGATGTTACTATTCATGAAATTTACTCAATAAATAATGAAAAGAAATTTGAAAAAGGTTTAAATAGAAAATAAAATAAATAAGTATGATGTGTACGGATATTTTGTAATTTGATGTTCGGTATGCAATTTTGCATGTGTACTAATGAAGAGAGACGTGAGAGTTTATAAACTATTAGGGTTAATTCGATGCAGAAAAATAACTATACAGAGCAATTCTGAATTTTACAAGTTTCAGGAGCAAATTGTAATAGCCGTCACCATTTATAAACTATTAGGGTTAATTCGATGCAGAAAAATAACTATACAGAGCAATTCTGAATTTTATAAGTTTCAGGAGCAAATTGTAATAGCCGTCACCATAAAATACTTTCTCTTGGAAAAACAAATTACCTTTAACGATTTTATATTGGCTTGGCGAGGAAGAGAAGGAGTTTGGAAAAAAAAAAAGGAAGAGAAGGAGTAATGGCGGGTGGCACCAGAAGGATGTTGGCTACGCTATTGATTGCGTCGCTGATGGTTTCGTTTTCCGACGGGTACGTCAGGGATCGGTCGGCGTTGCGGCGCACCCTATCTCTGAACGGCTCTTACCTAACAACGACGGAGCTTTGGTTCGATCAAACCCTTGATCACTTCTCTCCTTATGTAACCTTCTCTCTCTCTCTGATTCCTGTGCTTTTGATTTCATGTTTTACTGCTTCAGCTGAAAGACTGAAATTTAAATAAAATTTCAGGAATTGTAATCTCCTTAGCTCAAATTACATGCATCCGCTTACAATTAGGTTAAGAAATCAAAGAAAAGAGGAATAATTATATTGATGTGCAAATGAGCTTTGAAGATCATGTTCTTTTACCAATTGATTGACTGAACGTGTATCTCATGTACAGGACCATCGTCAGTTTGCGCAGCGGTATTATGAATTTCTTGATTACTTCCAGATGCCAGATGGGCCAATATTTTTTAAACTTTGTGGTGAATCTTCTTGCAATGGAATATCCAACGACTACATCAGTGTAAGTGCTATCTTTATATAGGACAGTATATGTCGCAGCTGATTGTGCAGTTTGGTTGTATGGTGCTATCTTTCTCGATTTAGAAAAACTTACAGACTCGGATTTATGCAGGTTTTGGCGAAGAAATTTGGAGCAGCTGTTGTTTCCCTTGAGCATCGCTATTATGGAAAAAGCTCTCCTTTCAAATCTTTGCAAACAGAAAATCTGAAATACCTATCATCAAAGCAGGCCCTCTTTGATTTGGCTGCATTTCGTCAGTTCTATCAGGCACGCTTTCAATTTTATTAAACGTTAAAAAATTATGTTGATTTATCGTCCATCAGAGTACAATTGTAGGCTTATTTATGCAGAGTACAATGGCATTTATTTGAAAATTCGTGTGCATGGCTTGGAGTATTTGTTTCAGACCAACTTTTCATTCTTGAAGCCTAGGCATGGTCTTGGACAGGCTTAACATGAGTCCAATAGAGTTGTAGCTGAGGCTATATCTAGCATAACATGAATTTCCAGATTGATCTGAAAGAAAGGCTCTATTAGTATGTTAAACTAATCATCTCAAAAAGCTTGATCCCAGGTGGTGAAACCTCTTGCTTATATACTCTCATAGTTCATGTTTGTACTTTAACGATCATCATATAAGGGGCAAGTATTATATCCACTGCAATGCTTGTACATTTTTCTGTTTGAGTTGATCATGTGTATTATCTATCTCTTACATGTATATGTATTAGGTATCCATTTATCTGATTTCTCTTTGGATAAATGCATCCGTTTATTTAAGTTTGGTCTCCAATGAAATCTGCAGGATAACATAAACCAAAAGCTCAACAGGACAGACACAGAAAATCCCTGGTTCGTATTTGGTGTTTCCTACTCTGGAGCTCTCAGCGCATGGTTTCGTCTTAAGTTCCCACACTTAACTTGTGGAAGTCTTGCAAGTTCTGCTGTTGTTCAAGCTGTCTATGAATTCCCAGAGTTTGATCAACAAGTTAGTGTTGTTGCTTTCATATCAACGTTGATTCTACATTTGATTTATAAAACATATGCAAGAGATAACTGTATCTTTATGTGGTTTTCAGTTTTCTCTTCTTGCTGTGTTTGACAAAAAACAGACATTAACTGAAAAGTTCATGTTTGGGTCCAAATGCAGATTGGAGTATCAGCTGGTGTAGAATGTAAAGCTGCACTTCAGGAGATCAATCAACTTGTTGAGCAGCAGCTTACAGAAAATGGGAAAGCGTTAAAGGCACAGTTTGGTGCTTCTGAGGTCTGTGTGTATAAATATATAATCCTAAAATTTCTGATCTTTCAGTGTTCTTGAAAGTTTTGCAGAGATTTAGGTGTAACTGTTTCTTTCTCCAGTGTTTCACAATGCCTTTTACCTTCTTTGCAGCTTGATGTTGATGGTGATTTCCTATATTTTCTGGCTGATGCTGCAGTTATAGCAGTAAGTCTATTTGTGTGTTTCCTTTCATATATTTGGTTAAACAGCAATGCTCCTCAACTGGACATGTGGTGGTTCATAGTTCCTATTCATGCATTCTTTGCAATCAACTTGAACTTGCTAGAGATAGTAGAACTATTTATGAGGGCTGGGAGGAGTTGATCAATAATAAAGGGAAAAAAATTTGTACTGGTAAATCAACATATGATTTTGATTCTTTTGAGAAATAGCTAAGCATTTTAATGCGATGTCTTAAGATTTGATGTCTCATTGAAATATCATACACATGGAAATGGGCCTTCCATGTCAGAGTAAGGTACTAGTCTTTCTTTTTTAAAATTGCAAAGTAGTGATTCACTGGATTTTTAAACTTCTGCAGTTCCAGTATGGAAATCCTGATGCATTGTGCAACCCAATTGTTGAAGCAAAGAAGAATGGCGAGGATTTGCTGGTACGTCAATGTGTCTTTGCATAATAATCTTGTTTTGGCGCTTTTAGAGTTAAAAACAAAGTGCTTTTGTTCTGAAATGGTCTTCTTAGGTGTAGTTTCAGATGTATTTTGTTTTGTCTTATTAATATTTGCTTGTTTTCTTCTAACAACTCCAACGGAAATTTCCTTGCAGTTTCTATGCTATTTGACTATGTCTACACTCTATCTACAGTCTATATTGACGTGTGAAATTGATTTTACAGGAGGCATATGCCAAATATATTAAAGATTATTACCTTGGTACTTTTGGAGTAAGTGTTGAAACATATAACCAGAAACACTTGAGGAAGACAGCTCTCACTGAAGACAGTGGTGATCGACTATGGTGGTTCCAAGTCTGCACTGAAGTTGCATACTTTCAAGTGGCACCCTCCAATGACAGTATTCGATCTTCAAGAGTTGATACAAGGTACTCCATCCATCTTCAACATATCTTGCTGTTTTGATACAAAACTTAGTTACTAGTTCTGGTTGTTTTCTATTATTTTCTAGGATATCTAATGATTATTGAAAATTTGTTTTCTTATTTACAGCTACCACTTGGATCTTTGCAAAAATGTTTTCGGACCAGGGGTATATCCAGATGTTGATGCAACCAATTTATATTACGGTGGCAGAAGGCTTGCTGGTACTAGCACTTCCTGTGTCTGAATCTTCTTTTATCTGGTTTATAGATTGTTCAAATTCACTTCATGCTCTGTATCAATAATCTCAATGTTAGTCTTTTCTTATTATTACTGATGGGAATTTGTTCAGGTTCGAAGATAATCTTTAGTAATGGTTCACAAGATCCATGGCGTCATGCATCCAAACAGACCTCATCTGCAGGAAGTAAGTCTGGAACTCTTCTTCTTTTGTTTCTGGCCAAAAAAAGTCTTTTTTCTTATCAATGTTTACATATTATTTCTTGTCCAGTTTTGGTGGATAAAAATGGATTATGACCTTCACCATTCTAAAATTAAAGGAACGGTAAATGTAGATGCAGGAGTAACTGCTTTATGAGTTACTATAACAAGTCTAAAGTCGGGATTTGTCTTTGTGCTGATAAAAAATGATAAAATTTAACAGTCTGTCTCTACTTTATTACCCTCCTGTATACTTTCTTCACTTACTAAATCTAAAACACATTGTCTTGACAATTGCAGTGCCGTCGTACCTCATCACATGTTCAAATTGTGGGCATGGAACTGATATGCGTGGTTGCCCCCAATCGCCTTTAAGCCTTGAAGGTATGCATTCTGTTCCATTAAGTAGTAATCTTCTGATCTTTAGCCTTCCATCAGTAAGCTTACCTCAGCTATATCTGATAGGGTTGGTAAAAATGGTAACGTCATGTCTGTGTTTGTGAGACTGATACCTTGTATTCAGGCTAGTTTATTTTTGACAAAAGAATAATAAATAAGAACCCATTTGGCATAATAATTAAGATGATGTTCTGGAATATATGCCTGGAAATTGAGATGTTTGTGTTTGTTTGTTTTCGTTTATTAGGTAATGCCGATAAGTGCAGCTCTCCAGATGCAGTACACAAGGTGAGACAACAGATCATAGAAAACATCGACCTATGGCTGTCCCAGTGCCATGACTCTCCCAGGATCAGCTCTATCTAAGTTAACACTTAAGATCATCAAATTCTACAGCATCCTAATCTCAAACTGAAGTATGTTCATCATCATCTGCTGTAGAAATGTAATGGTACAGTCCGCTTTCAAACCGCCCTGGGGTTATTAAGTTTGAAAAAGGAGAAGAAAGTGTTTACTGTATAGTATGAGCAACAGTAACAGTATTATATATATATATATATATATATGTATGTTAAAGATTATATGACATCAATTAAATGTTGAAAAGTTCCAGCTTATGTAATTTGATTTTAGTTGGTGTTTGCAAGTGCCACAGTGATTTCCCAGTGCCTATTTGAGCAAGAAACCGGAATGAGGTAATCTGTCTTCAGAAAACTAAACACTAGAAGCATCTTATTGAAAACCCACCAGAATCTGTTACATGAAAAACACAGCCATGACAGAAGAACAGAACCCAATAATCAACTACTACTTGGACAAAATTGGTCCCATGCTGCAAGTTACTTCAAATAAGTAGCAGCAATCCAGAGAAGGATGTAGCTTATCAATGAAGTCGTCACCTCAAAACCTCTCACACCTTTGAATATTGGCGGAACCACAGATACCATCAAGAACGTACCCAACAGCCAAGATACGGCAAAAGCTCCAGAACTGCATCATCATATACCACATCTTAGCAGTTCCATTCCATCAGTTGATTGGTTAGTGACCACAAAATCATAACAAAAAAAGAATAAATACCAGATTACTAGCACCATCCATTTTCTAATCAAGTTTCGGACGGAAAACTCTGATTGGCGCGAACGTGTAGTCCAGTTAGGGCGCCACGTGTATATTTTCAGTATAAAGTTAACAGAAAATGGATGGAACTAGCAGGTTGTACTTCGATACTTTCAACTAGTGAAAAGTTGCAAAAAAACAAAACAGATAGCAGCTAGCCCACTAGCTACAAGTTGAACTAGCAATTTTCATTCGCAATCCTAGCAAGAATCACATACCCGTAGAGAAAGGCTCGCCATTTGCTCTTCAACCGATCATGTATGAAATAAATGGTAGCGATCAGGGATAGGGCCACTTGAAGAGTAGGACCCTCTTCAGTAGGGAACAAAACAGTGAGAGCTGCAAGCACTAAGAATGCTACGGATGTCTTGATCATGAATTTTGAGGGTGGAGTTTGGAATCTGCTCAGCACAGCTTGCATGTATTTGGATTGAGTCACTTCTCTGACTTTCTTCTTGATGTTGATTTTTGGGTTCTTCCTTTCGTGGAACTTCTGCATGATTATCTTGTCATGAGCCGACTCAATCGCATCAATGCTAGGTTTGTGCCCAGCGTACTTCTGGACCAAGAAATTTCTTGCTCCTTGGATTTCATCCTCGGATGCCTCTCTGCTAATTCCGAGCCTCTTATACGGGTCCCGCACGTTAATCCTAGGAAAGACTGAAGAGCCTGCAGAAACAAAATAAATTGGTTAAAATCGGATATCGTTATAGCATACAAAGAGAGTGCATTCATTTACAAAAGAGGGCAATATAAAGAGAAAAAAGAATGACCAATTGTGAAAGATTTTGAGCAACAAAGTGCAAGATTATGTGGCAACAGCAAGAAGCAACAAGTGCTTCATTAATTTAACGCACATATGACCAATTTAAAAGATCAAACAAAGGGGAAGCAAAAGGGATTACCAGTTGATTCGTTAGTTAGATCACCATAAGAAGCATCCATTGCACACTTAATCAAAGGAGATCTTCCTCTATTACATATACGTATAGATGCTTCCTTCCCAGAAATACTGTATAATGGTTCCAATATACTCGGATTATTGTATGATCAAGACTACAATAATTTACTATTCAAGTAAATAGAATAAGTGCAAGCTAACAATACCTTCCAAGACGAAGCATATCAAACATCCCTTTACCGTTGGAAATCATATGCATAGATGAAATTTCCTTCACCAGATACCGTCGGCTTTGTTGAGGCACTGAAAGGCATCTCGATGGACAGCCAGTCAATCCAGAGACAGGCATAGTGGCCCTTTAAAGCAGATCTTCGCAAACAAACAAGAAAATTCCGGACCTTCTAAAAGTACCAGCACTGCTGTGAAAAATTAATAAACCAAACAAATAAAGATGGAAACCAGATGAGGAAATATCCTTCAACTTAAATATTATAAATGTCGTAACATAAAACACCGGATGAGATTGCATGAAATATTGATTTTTGAGTGAGATGTCAAGTGAGCCGAAGAGAAAGAACTATGGTTACAACATTACCATAAGATTCAATTATTTAAGTAAAAACTTCTAAGCAAAGAAGAGGAACTGCTTTCCAGCAAATGATGTACATTTGGGTATCATATGCCACTTGTTTCGCTTAATATAGTTATAGTTAAAGGAAAGAACGGGGGTAATCCAGCTATTGTTATTACAAGCGCTTGATTCAGCACCTAAGTGCATGAGGCAAGGCACAATTAAGGGATTGCGCCTCCAGCATAGTGAGGCACAGACTCTTCAGCTGGGTGCACGCCTCAGGTGCCTCATTGAAGTTGGTGTTTCTAGGCTATCTGATTTTTGCTTCTGAAGAATTATATGTATAGCTAATAACTAACTGATAGGAAAGCTAGTTTGTACACAATTTTGCAGGGTCCAGATGACACACAAAGTCATATTCGAAGTAGACTACGCTGTAGTTGCAGAGTTATTTAGTTGACTTAGACAATCAGACTTTCCATTATGCTAATGAGTTCACTAAACAGAAGTGAACTTTTTTTTAATAGGTTGATTAGAACTTAAATTCTATTATAAGACTAACTCTATTTAGTTAGAGTAAATAACCTACTACACTAAGTTTTCCCGAATTTATCTATTCTATATGATTAGCATTTCCATTAGGGTGTTATGTATGGTATTTACACTTTTGCAGTAGACTGTATTATTATCTTTAGTAGTATATCATGGTATTAATCTCTGAGCCTTATTCAGTGAGGCTAGTTTGTTTGGATATTCAATCTTTGCGGCTCAGTGTGCCTAACGTTTTAATAACATTCAAGCTGATAATTTAGTCGTCAAGTACAATACATTTGCAGTAGCCTATAATCTAATTCACACAGACGCGCATACATGCCTTTAAATACTATGAAGTGCAGAGAGATGATTTTCTCTTAGTCTTCTAGTGTCTCATATCTACAAATAATGCTAACAATGCCAACACTAAACTAAATGTCTGTGGCTTCCTTGTGCTAAATATACAGTGGAGCAGCAGTTAGTCCATTTAAATCTAGAAGCAAAAGGAAAATGGACCAAAGTAGCTAAACATGCACGTAGAAGCAGAATGTTACACTAGGAATGGCAAGAACTGAAAACCATATGTGTATCAAGTGTTTATAAAAATAATGGACCATGAATTCGTTTGTAATATATAAGCAGTTTTTCATCAATTTGCAGGTAGGGCCAAATTAGGGTAAGCAAATTTAAGTCATGATGGATGCTGCATCCCCATTCCCCAATGTCAGTTCCATACTTCCCCATACACCTTCTTTCAGGCTCAGCACCCATTCCGGTGGTATTGCTGTCCCGAAATATATTTTATTAAACAACCATGAACAGAAGAAACACCATGCTACAATAGAAACCAAAGGTCTAGAGCACAAAAAAACTGCAACTTGTTACAGTCCTGAACACTGCGATAACAGTTCGAGCTGCAGCAAGAACAAGAAATGCGCTGTCTTTCGGAATTTATACTTCACTCAATCAGCATCTCGATGAATTTAAATAGATTTTAACTGATAATTGAAAGAATCCAATCCAGCAAATGATGAAGCTAGCTTCAAGACGACAAATTCAGAGGTAAAGATGGAAGAATGAAGAGGGACGGCAGCAGCAAAAGACGTACCTACCTCAACAACTTCTCAAATAAGAATCATGGCTGCTGCATTCGTTGAGGGATTGCGATGGATATGAAAGAGAGAAGGGAAGCAGGCACAGAGATAGACAAAATCTCTTAACTTACTATCCAATCAATTATGTGTAATTTTCCTACCAATCAATAAATCCGTTGTAGTCTAGTTGGTCAGGATATTCGGCTCTCACCCGAAAGACCCGGGTTCAAGTCCCGGCAACGGAAATTGTTTTCTCATACAATTTTCACTTTTTTTTCTTTTCTCTATAAGACATTCAAGTCCCTGAATTCTACGGCTAACAACTAAACCACTTTTATCTTTTAACTATATTTTCGTTCCAATCAAGACTATTTATGTAAATTCATTCATTTATAGATTTATTTATTTTTTAAAAAAATATATATGAGAATTATCATATTTTCAAGGGTTAATTATCAAATAGGTAGCCGAACTTAACATGGTTTGACAAGTAGGTACTCAAACTTTTTTTTTTTGCCGCAAGCAGATTGTTGAACTTTTGGAAATTAACAAATTGGTCTCTGACGTTAATTTTTCCGTTGGTTTTTTACAGAAACCGGTTCGATCGAACCACTTTATTTATTTTTTTAAAAAAAAGTAGAATTTATATATCAAATGCATGCATTGCTCAACCCTAAACTAAGTCATGCATGTGTTTGATATATAAATACTACATTTAAAATAATAATAATAATAATAAATAAAGTGGTTCGATCGAACCGATTTTGAACCGATTTCCGTCACAAACCAACGAAAAAATTAACGTGAGAAACCTATTTGCTAATTTCCAAAAGTTCAGCAACCTATTTGGAAAAAAAATTAACACAAATTCGGCTACTGTTTGATAATTAACCCTATTTTCAATTGACCAACCGAAAGTAAGAGAGTTGACCTTGATTTTATACTTGTTTATATTCTATTTGCATTTAAATTATTTCCATTTCCGAGTAATTTTAGTTTCCTTAGCCAACAAGAGAAACCAACAGCCAAAAACGGCTCCGACTGCCAACTAACTTCTTCTTCAATTCACAATCCCTCTAGAAAGTCTCCCCTCTCTATAACTCCTTCCTCTCCGTACTCAATCTTTGATCGGATCGATTGCAATGGCAGCTCCGTCTTCATCCTCCTCCACCACCAACATCATGCTCGTCATCTCCGAGAAGAAGACCAACTCCCTCGACTTCTACAGACCCTTGCGACACTACATTTCCATCACCTACTCCGAGCACGAGGCCCAGAACCTTGAGGAAGACCTCCAAACCCTAAATCAGCTCCGTTCCGAGGTCGAAAACCATGCCAAGCAACCCTCACCTACCGCCCGCCGAGACCTGCTCCAGTCATACTTCCGTGCCCTATGCGTGATCGAGACGCGCTTCCCTATCTCCCCGGGACGGGACCACGTCAGCGGCGTCTCTTTCACCTGGGTTGACGCGTTTAAACAGAGGCAGAAGGCCGCGCAGCAGAATATTCACCTCGAGAAGGCCGCGGTGCTGTTCAATCTAGGCGCCGTGTACAGCCAGATTGGATTGGCTTGTGATCGGTCAACTGTGGATGGCCGGAGGCAGGCGGTGCAGGCATTTATAGGAGCAGCCGGATCATTTGCGTTCCTGAGGGACAACGCATCAACCAAAGCCTCCATAGCTGCATCGGCGACTGTCGACGTGTCTGTTGAATGTGCCGGGATGCTTGAGCGATTAATGCTTGCTCAGGCGCAGGAGTGCGTTTTTGAGAACACTATTGCAAAGGGTAGTACCCCAGGGGTCTGTGCCAAGATTTCTATGCAGGTTCGTGAAAACATAATGTATTTAACGCATTTCTAAAGCTATAAGTACGTTTTGCTAATGAATTGCCTACATTATTTGGAAATGATCAATTGGATTACTTTGAAGATTGGATGCCTACTTAATTACTTTATGCCCAAGTCGAGAGAGCTAGTGGAATGTAAACAAGTTTAGATCTTTTATGATTCTTAGGCCTATAGCTGATGGGAGCCATGATCGTTGTATTGAAAGAGATGATTGGGATCTTCTTGGGGGTTAGGCTGTTAGAATACATTGATTGAATGGCCTGACGGAAGTAGTTTTTCTGTAAGTAGAATTGCAATCAAATGAATGAAGAGGAGTTTATGTTATTCTTTATTTTTTTTTATTTATGAAATACAGGTTGGTTTGTACTATGAGGAAGCTTTGGCAGCTCTTAACGTTGCTCCTCTGAACCAGCATTTCGACAAGGGATGGATAGCTCATGTACAGCTAAAGGTGGCTTTGTTTTATGCAGAAGCCTGTTATCGGTGCAGTCTAGAACTGCACGAGAAAGATGAGATTGCAGAAGAAATTGCACGGCTGAAGAGTGGGATTAATGCTCTATCAGAGGCAAAGAAATCCTCCAAAGGGGCACCAGCTCAGCTTCTAGATGCTCTGAGCAAGCTCGAGACAATTATGAATCGTAAGTTAGACAGGGCTGTGAAAGAGAATGACCAAGTGTACCTAATGAGGGTTCCTGCTCCAAGTGCTTTGGCTCCTCTTCCTGCATTTTCTATGGTGAAGCCTTTGGCCATGAATGATGTACTGGATGCTTGCAAGGAAAAATTATTTGCAGGTCTAGTCCCCGACAGTAGTGCAAAAGCACTTTCTAGGTACACTGAAATGGTTGATGATATTATCCGAACACAAGCTGAAAAGTTACAGCAAGGGAGTGAACTAACTCGAGTTAAGCTCAAGGAGATGGACTTGCCTGACAGTTTACTAGCACTGGAAGGAAATTTTAGTCTTCCGACTGACCTAAAAGAGAATATTGAGGCAGTGCAGATTAGTGGAGGCCCAGCTGGTCTAGAAGCTGAGTTGCAGCAGCTTCGGGATCTTAGGCGAGTTAACCAAGAACTGCTGGCTCAGACTGAAGAGCTTCTGCATAAGGAAGCAAGAGAAGATGCACAGTTCCGGACCCAATTTGGGACACGCTGGACTAGGCCTCAATCCAGCACTTTGACGAAAAATCTACAAGACAGACTAAATAGATTCTCCGGTAACTTGAAGCAAGCAGCAGATAGTGATGCCAAGATTGAGCGTTCAGTGAGAGATCATTCTGCCCTTATGTCTATTCTCGACAAACACCCGGTATATCTCCACTACTTGGTTTAGTCTTTCTTCTTTTAGTACGTGGTACAATGGCAAATTATCAGTGTAGTGCATTTTGGACTTCTGTGCCCTTATTTGGATCAACAGAAATTTATGTGTTTTTACCTTAACTTCCAAAATCCCTCTTATAATATTGAAGACTTTGGAGAATGTCTGGTTTGTATGATCCAATATTATCTTGCTAATGTCTTTATTATCAGTATGGTACAAATGTTCTAACTTACAACATTTCTAGTTAACTTTAGATGTTCTCCTTTTCAGATTGAATCAGCTCTTCCAACGTTGGCAAGGCCAATAATGTCTTTAGATGCCAATGAAGATGCTATTGTTGGTGGCCTGAAGCAAAGCCTGGTAATAATCATCTGAAGAACTTTCTGTACTTTTTTCCTAGAGTATATTTTTGTAGTTCTAATTGCAATCCAAATACGACATTCTTTTCTTCCACTACGACCCAACGATTCTGAATTATGATGGTTTGCATGCAGTATCATTTTTGGTAACAATGCTTGTCGTCTGAAACTGCAATTGCCTTTACTACTTTTGGTGCGAAAATTATGAAAGAACAAAAGTTCATTCTTCTTGATAGTCTAGAATGAAATAGAGGTTTCCTATCATGAAAATATCCTATTTACGCATTGAATACGTATTTTAAAATTTGTTAGAAGATTGTAACAGCAAAAATTCTCACAAATAATTGTCAGCACACCTTAGAAATCTCTTTTTCTCTGTTTCAGAGGCAGTTGGAAATTCTTGGTGCGCAAAGGGCAGGGCTTGAGGATATGCTGAAGGAGATGAAAACAAAGGTCTGCTCTTACGTAGCCATTTTTGGCTTGTCTTCCAAATGATAGTTGCTGGAGTTTCCTCATGTCGAATTGTCGATGCAATACAATGATTCATGTTGTCGAGTTACTCTTCTATATTTCTTTATCTGAATTCACTGAACCTGTATGCTTTGCAACATCAGGATGACATACTACCAAAGTTGATGACTGCCACTGGCTCCTATGAGGACCTTTTTAAGAAGGAAATAGCCAAGTATGATCTGATCTGCGCGGACATTGCCCAAAATATTGAGGATCAAGAACAACTGCTGTTCCAAATCCAGGTTCCGTTATTTCCATATTCATCTCACCATTAACATTTATTAGAAATTGAGTATAGTGAGATCAAGCGTAATATTCTTGCATCATGCACGTGATTTGTGCGCAAATGAACAGAAAAATCCGGACATGACGTAGCGGGATGGGCCTAGGGTCGCCACTACTAGCCCATTCTTTTTTTTTTCTGGCCAAAAAAAAAAGATCAAGCATAATATTCTTGCAGGCCACACTTGAAATCGGAGGCAATGTCAGAATAGGTACACTATTTTGTGTCACATTTGCTGGACTTCCTGACAGTACAGTTAGAATTATTAGACCAAGAAGCTTAATTTTCAGAGGCTGTATGAAAAAAATTATTGCCATCTCGGACCTATATGTAAACGCAGCGTGGAGAATTCAGTTAAGCTTAGTTTAGATATGTTTTATTAATGAAGATAGGACACAGAACGAGAGGAGAGGGAAGGATGAAGTTTTGCATGGCTAATTTGGATAGACTTCATTAAGGGAAAAGGAAGGAGAGGAAAATGACATCCTTTCCCTAGTTTGTATAGAACACATTAGACCTTATTAAAGGAGAGGAAAGGAGAGGGTTTGTGTGAATAAACTATATACCTGTATTAATTATTAGTAAGAAGAGATATAAATTAAATTGGTGCTTTCCTCGCCTCTTTCCTTCCAAATCCTCCAAATATGGAGTTGGAGAGAAAGATGTACACCTCCATTTTCGTCCATTCACTTTCTCTCCAAAAATTTATCCATCCAAACTGGGGAAATGAGAATACTCGTCTCATTATCTCTCTCCCTCCAAAATGCTTATCCAAGCAAAACCGTAGTCTTGCATCATAATATGTTCTAAGATGACATCTTCATGTTTGCAGGCTCAGAATGAGGATTTCTCGGCAATCTTTAATTTGGAGGATTACACAGGTAGAGTTTTCTCTGCACTGAAAATAATCTCGTCATTTGTTGATTGGATCATTTAATTGAGTTTTCACTTCGGTGCAGCATCGAGGGAGAAGAGTTACAAGCAGATTCAAGCTGCAATTGCTAAGTACCAAGAAATCAAGGAGAATATCAATGAGGGGGTCAAATTCTATGTCACCCTTCAGGTATGGGATTTGCTGCATTGCTCAATTATGTGAGATTTAACCAAATTCTTGTGTCATAACGAGAGTATTATGTCTTTGGTTTCATAGGATGCAATCACAAATGTGAAGCAGCATTGCAGCGACTTTGTCATGACTAGAGACATCCAATGCCGAGAAATGATCGCGGATGTACAGAGAAGCATGGCAGGGCTCAGCTTCAAGGGCAAGAATTCAGGTGCCTCTCCATACAATTACCAGTCCCAGAGGTCCATCCCACCACCTTCCACTGAGCTGCCACATTCTCATCCTCAACCCCACTATCAACCGCCTCCTCAGGAGCAGCACCAGTCCGCAGGGACAGGCTATGGCTATCACCCCCCACCCTATGGCGGCTCTCAGCCACCTTACCAGGTGTCAAGTGCATCTGGTGGCGGTTCTACCTACATGCCACCACCCCAGCAGCAGCAGCCACCTTCGGTCAACCACGAGTATGGGCAGCCTGCGCATTCCGGCTGGAAGGGACTGTTCTACAATGCAAATCCACAGCGTCAAGAGCAGCAGTCTAGCCCACCACCACCTTATACACGCCCGCCTTATACTGCTCAGGGACCGTACCCACCGTCCCATAATCAAACTGGCTACTACAGGCCGCAGTAGGATCAGAACTGTGTCTATGCTACTTCTTGGTCCAGGTTTATTCTCGTTTGTCTCTCTGCTCGTAATTATTACCATTTTCATTGGGGAATGGGTTCGTACACTCTGTAGTAAAAAAGAACAAAAACACTGCTCTGCAGTCTGCTCTTGATTTGTGCGAGATATGTCTGTTGTATAGAAGATAATCATTTTGGTATTTTTCTGTAATTGATTGATTATGAGAGAGCATTTGGTGTTAAGCAGAAGAGTATATAATACTTTTGATGGCAGACATTACTTCCAAATTTTAGAAAATTGTACGTAACTTTACCATCAAACAGTTCTCATGTTTTGTGTATACTAATGCAACCTCTTAGTTCCTGTTTGTCTCTCTCTAGATTCCTCCATAAACACGTTTCATTGGGTGATGGAGCTATGGAGTCCAATTTCATGTACTAACTGAACCATATATCAAACCCAATCGAAATGCAATCTTCAGAAGAGTGGTGCTTAGGAGTGTGTTGCAACACAAAGGAGCTTGACAAAACAACATTGTGGTTCCCATTGTTGGGACACCTACATATAAATATACTTCATATAATAACTGTGGGATTACATTTTTTTTTTTGCTCCAGTCCCTAGCTCAATCAAGAATAACACAAAAGAATGAATTCAGTAGTGTTCTTAATCCACCACCCGGACCCACTCATCTGCCTACTTACAACATTAACTTACGGGTGAAGATAACTACAGGATGCTCCCTTCTTGCAATACCCGCTCTCGTAAAACTTACACACTCGCTGACCACTCTTCGTCTGCTGACGGTGGGCCCCCCCTCCTCCGCCTGAATATGACGGTCTCCCACTCCATGAAGACCTGCTCCTGCTGCTCCCACTGTGTCCTTGATCCTGTTCCCGTTCCCGTTCTCGATCACGATCCCGAGGACTAGAATACCTGCTTCCACTTCCGCTGCTATGCCTCGTTTGGTTGTTTGCACTCCCCGGCCCAACACTTCCATTCCTAGAGAAAGTACTGCCTCCTTGTCTGGGCGACGATTCCCAGTCCATGCTGTTCGTATGGTGGTGGCCTGGACCATTACTCGTCCCTTCCCAACCCCCCAAGTGGTGGGACCCACCTTGCACTGGTGGAGACGATGTATTTATATGCCAATTTGTGGGTGGAGAAGGAGACGGACGATGGAGAACTGAGCTAGCAGTAGGAGTCTCTGGCTTCCAATGGCTGCCTGACCCGGACCCAACATTCGGCTTCAAACCCTCCACCACCACCACCTCGGGACGACGAGAATGAGAATTTCTACGTGCATCAGAAAGTTCCACTGAGGGCAGCGGATTAACACTTACGGTGGCCGACTGAGATGCTACCAGTAGATGATCACTGGACGATGAACTGAACAGGTTGTTTTTTCCTGGTACAGGCGCAGCAGCGGGGCTGAATACATCAATCGGGCTGAAGCAATCGTTCTTGATGCTTTCGTTCAAGTCTTGGCCACCTTTCATTATTGAAGTTGGTGAAGGCAATCCGTTCTCCATTGCTTCGACCTCTGCTAGAAGGTCCGACACTGACTCTTCTGCTAAAGCAGCAAAATCCGTGCCTTCAAAGTTCGCATGCCAGGTGGACGCTGAAGAATCCATCAATTGGTCGCCTCCACTGGCTGCTTGATTTGCGGTCACGAGAATTGAGCTCCATGGATCGACCGATTTGGCAGAAACCGAAGAATACCCACCACCCCATTCACTTGCCGGAGCCGACACTTTAACCAAAGGAACAACGTTTGAGGCAGCGGGTTGAATGTTAGAAACATTGGACGAGGTTATGACATGTTTATCCTCGGAAACAACACGATCTTTCACCTCTACACTGCTTAGCTTCGGTGGGTTCCCACTGGGTAGAGCTGGGAAATGAATTTCACTGACCTGATTCGATGCTTTAATTTCAAGTGGCTTATTATCATCCAAAGAAGCAATGGGGGGAGCCGAAGAAGGCCTCGGATTCCATCCAATCGAAGTAATTGTGCACTCCGGTTGTGGTTTCCAGTTCTGCTCCGGCGCATTATCCGAACGGTCTTCCCCACTGACTTGTGTCTGTCCATCTGCCAAAGCCTCGGCAAGCAAAAACAGACTCAGTTTTCTACTGTTCTGGGCAGATTCGTGGTTTGGAGCCACCCGAGGAGGAGATTCAGCGGCATTGGCAGGAACAGGGACTTGATTGGGATCGGGCTGAGCAAGAGAGACACTGTCATCGTTAAGAGAATCCCAAACTTGGGACACAGTCATTATCTGTTGTCTCTCACCAGACTCTGTACGAGACTCAGGTGGATCCGATGGCTGTACTTCACTCGTCCCATCTTTCGGACTTGTTTTGGAAGAGGTAGAGTCGGCTTCCTTGGGAGGACTGAAGTTGCTTTCTGCTATATTCAAGTCATTCACTTCATTTAACCCGCTCGGCCCATTCAAGTTGATATCATTACTAACTTCTTGTAGCAGCAAAGGTGGTTCTTTGTTGAACAGGCCATTGAGAGCATCAGTCAGAAGGAAGGAATCCTTCTGCTTTTCCTCGATCCGCCATATTTTCAGATCCTTGGGAAAATGGCCGTTTGTGCTCCATTTGCGAAGCTGAGCCAATGTAAATGGTCCTTGGACTCGACCATGAGGGTCCTGATAGTGCCACAGCTTGTTCTCCTCTGTCTCGTTAATAGGTTGGTCCGAAAGAAGCGACAGTGAAAGCTGGGGTGCAGTATCAGGAATGGGTCTAGGTTCAGGTTTCGAGCTAGGGTTTCCCAACCCACAAACAATTGAGGCCGTACTTCCGGTCTGGGTCATTCGCTTCTTCGAGGATCTTGTAATTCGCTGATTTTGTCCAGAGTCGGTCTCGTGATTCAGGACAGCAGGTGAATCTTCCTCATCTGTGCTGTGTTTCGCAACTGCCTGTCTTTTCTGGGACCTGGTACTGCTGTTTGTGTTCGATGTATTGGTCTCTGTTGTTGTCGTCGACAATTTCCTCTTTCTGTTTGATTCGTTACTCGGCTTGACAGTAACATCTGCAATGGGAAAGAACCATATGATGTTTAAAAAGGTGATGAATCTGGTAAAGGGTAAAATGCCACCTTGCACCGTTCCCCTTATCGAAACAGGTATAGATTTAGAATTTTCAAAATCAACACAATACTTTTTGAAATGTAAAAAATGCACTCCCACAAACTTTACCAATGTTCTGGTTAAGTCCGACCTTGAGTGAGCCTTAATTAAGGTGACTATGGGTAGCTGATCTAGGTTGGGACCAGACAATGATTCTCTTAATTGGGGCTCAATTCGAACCACAATCATTTGAGCTTCCAGTAGAGACCCAAATGAAAAAATTATTAGGGACTTAATTGTGACAGTTGAACTATTCAGTGACTGAGAACAGAAAAGGGTAAAAAGGGCAACGGTGCCAAAACCGTCACAGCTGAAAACGACTTGTAAACCTTCTTATGACCATCCCTCACCGGGTGGCAACTGATTCCATTCTCAAGAAGTGTATCCACGGTTTTTTGTACCAATTTCTCTTGACACGTTACTAATTCGACCAAATAAAGAGGAAAAACTTGGGGGCATAAAGGGGATCCAGAAAAAAGACCCAAACATAAGAAGGTGGCCAAGTGACATTTTACCCTTTGATAAAACAGATATCCTGGATAAAAAATCGAACCTTCTTTCATTTGATCTGTTGCTGCTGACTCATTTTCAGACTTGAAAGTCGGAGCCATGGAGGGGTCGGTGTGTATTTCTAGAACTCCATGCAATCTACGTTGTCGTTCTTCATCTGAATTCAGCAGCTGTATCTTCTCCGTGCATTCTCTAACCGTATATTGTAAGTCAAGGAAATCAATCCCTTCAACACAATCCAATTCATTTATAATGATAAGCAAAACAAAAGCCACTAGAGGCTAATTGAACTGTAAAATCAACATAACAGAAAATTCAAACGAAATGAACTTCTATATAATATTAAGAAAGAGAAAGCAAAAAGGATATTCCTTCCTGTGGCCCTTCTCACTTGCTCTGTCGCGAAGACTATTAAGGCGCAATATCTCGTCATCCAAGCACTATTTCAAGAACAACACAGAATGAGTAGTAACAGCTCAAACTAATTCTTAAAAAGGTTATTCCTTTAACTTATATAACTGGAAATATTCCGAGTTACTCCAGAAGATCTTCGTACTGCAAGTAAGATACTAGAAAATGAAATGGAACTTACATGCTTAACTCTCACTTCCTGGAGGGCGAATGCTTTTTTATGAATATCGCCCTGCAGGGAGGTATCGGTTTGTTATATACTACAGTAAAAGACTCACCGTCCACCGAGGAATGAAATATAATTAAAGGATAAGACGTAACTTACCACTGTGAGCTCTTTAGTTAACCCACATCTGATTTCCTGCCTCAATAATTTGCATTCTTCCTAGAGGGCACATAACACAAGTGTAAGCAATAAGAAAAGTTGAAGAATATTTGGATATCTATTCTTTTTGAATGTCAAGGGCTAATACATCATTAATAAGCATCAAAAGAGTACAGCTCATTTACAAAAAGGCAGCAGAATAGGCAAAAGATGTACAAAAAAAAATCCATGGATGTGCTAAGACATCTATTGCTTCCACGAATACATATAAATCCCATCTGTAGACCCGTTGTACCAAATATTTACAGGTCTAAACCAGTTTTCGAAGTTGAAAAGGAGTTGGACATTATATGATACATACATAAATGTTTTGATGCGACTTGTGAGATGACCAAATATGGTTCATTCTTAATCGTATTGAAGGTTTTCCTACTGAATGAACATTAGCAATGTGAAAACCACATATGATAAAAAAAAAAAATACCTCAGAAAATTCCTCAGGCGATATTTCATCAATAGATATGACCTCTTTTTTGCCAGAAAGTATAAATTCCAGCTTAATATTTGACATCTTTCCACCAATCTTGTAAGGTTCTGTCGCCCGGTTTGTTCCTATATGAAACTCAACCTATGAGACATATAATTCATTTTAAATATGCCTTGCTAGAGAGTCGCTTAAGAAGTACCATACCTGTAATTTGGACAAGTCTAAACGTATCTTTCATTGAATCAGGAGCTGGAACTTTAACCCGGACAAAAGATCCAACTACTATATCATGAAACTTTTCAGGATCATCAAGCAGACTCTCCATCATATCAAGCCGTAGATAGAGCAAGCATGTGTTATGGACGTCTACTGCAGCAAAATCTTCTGCATTAGTCGGAGGCACTCTCTCATCTACTTTTTGGGCTTTAGATTTCTTGTCACTATCCAACCCCCCCGGCAGCTTATTAGCACTATTCACATTAGTATTGGAAGGATCAACAATGGCCTCCCGGATGAATGCATCTAATCGAGGATTCTCCTTGACAAGAAAATGAGAATCAAGAAGCTTTAGCATTTCAAAATGACCAAGAGCAGTCTTCCCAAAGAGACTCATAAGCATTGAGTCACAGACAATTTGGCATTTGCGACGAGGATCCCGGAGATTGTTTTTCCTTATGTACTCTAATAGAAGAGACTGAACATCAAACTGGGTGAGCTTTGACATATCACCGTCTTTCACGTAACTAACGAACTCCAGAAGCTCCTTAGACGCCCATTGTGGGTGTGCAGAAGAGGATGCCCCTTGTTCCGCCATGTTAGCTTTCGATTCATTTGGTGGCTTTAAGGTGAGTTGTTTTGGCTGTTGTTTAATTTTTCTTCCTCGGGTATTACGTATTGATTGGTATTTGGAGGAGCTAGTTGAGACATAATTTGGATCGTTATCATCACGATCAGAGCCTCCTGTATGTTGCATGCTCTGGAACATGTGATCTTCCCAGGGACTTTTAGCTTTTGTTACCTCATCTACGGTCAATGCTAATTTTTTTTTTAAGAGAACCCAATAAACCTTGAAAAGATACTCCCAACTACTTTTGTCATCAAAATCCACTTGAACCTGCATAAATCATCCAAGGTTGAATATGAGGCAGGAGAGCCAACAAGCATTACCAGCAAAACGAAGGCTTTGAAACAGCTACAGCAAAACAGGCAAAGGACTTTGATACATACATAAGAAATAAAGACTATAGATACATAGATAAGAAAACGAAGGCTTTGAAACAGCTACAGCAAAACAGGCAAAGGACTTTGATGCAAAGACTATGCATTACAAATGTAATTTGCATTAAAATGGCAGGGGGGTCATCTTACGTTCTACAAGTGATAGACATAACAACTGAAAATGTTATCTATACTTGTACCGAAATATAACCATTATTTATCACCCACTTGAACTTATAATAGCCAAAGGAAATGCAAAGGAAATTCAAAACTCTTGAGATGCATACCGTTTCTTGGTTTGCCAGTGGAATGTTTTCAATAAGCATTATAGTCTTCATGCATGTTCCACATAACCCTTTGTTTCCTCTTACTAATACATAATCAGCACCTTTTGTGCAATTCTTGCACAAGGAATAAGTGCAGGTATAACACATATAATAGGCCGACTTTTCACAAGCACTACAAATATGCCAACCTGACAAAAAAAAAATGAAGCATCAGAACATGATCATTCATTGCCTAATGTACAATTAACTAGGTTAGTACAAGCAACCTAAAACTTTGGACTTTATTTTTCAAAGGCATTTTGTCTGAAACAGAGAAAAATAAATAAATGGGGTGTACGACAATTATATGCTAACATGCTTTCTTTGGTGACAAAATATATTTTGGTAATTAATCAAAATAAAAACAACATTAAGGTATGGGGTGAATTAGGGTTTAGGGTTTTTAAGTTAACTCATTCACCACACATTCTTGTTTTGAATATCATACCCTACAGCTTGAACTTGGAATGATATTGCTCGACCAGACTGTATTTGCAATGCACATGGGGACATTTAGTTCACTGTAAGTTAGTCACAGCTACTATGGATTACACCTTTATGACATTGGTAAAATATGCATTCTTTTATGTAAGTTTTGCTTTCAACCTTCATGGAAATAAATAACAAAATAACTATCAATAATTGTAGAAGGAATTGATAGAAGTATGTGCGTACCACAATTCCATTTAGCCGTTGACTGAAAGAATTCCTCATCCCTTTTAATACAAGATGGATGATATGCCTTGGGGCAACCCCTAAATTGAAACACAGAAACTACACTCGATTATAAGAGATAAAGATAAAATAACAAGAGGAAGGGAAAGGGGAAGGGAGAGAAAATCATTTGGATCACAAGCAAGCTAGAAGGAAGAGAGAGAATAATGTTAAATGTGTTCACGCTAATGCGACATATTCTTTTTCTAGAATACCAAGAGAAGCAAATGCATATTTTCTTTCAAAGGGGTAATATTTATACCCTATTTCTGATCAAGACAACAAATTACTATTACCATAAAAGAACCCCACTTGAATAAACCAGCAAAAGCTGCATGGCTCAAAACTGAAAAAGGAACATACGAAATTTAAATAACTTCCCTAATAAACGAAACAAATCATATGATACTAAAAACCACACTTCCCACAATGCAACTGCTAATGTAATACCTAAAAACTGAATAGTATGTGCACTTATACTACCCCAATTTCCAAGTATAATGTGTGTCAAGAACTTGAAGAAATTTGTATGTGGTTAATATCTCAAGCCACTAAGGTTGCTAAATTTATATAATTTCTAGATAAATTCTCGGCTAATATCCCTTTACTAGCTTCAAATTTCCACTTAGCACTGGGGGATAGGGGAATCTCATTCCGTTAAAAGAAATAATCAAAAGCCAATCAGATTTAAAAAGAAATGCAGTTATGCCATATTGGCAGATCATGAGATAGACACAAAAGGAAGTTAAACGACTAATCAAGGAGAATCTACACTTGCTTAAGATGGTAGTACTTTTATGAGGCAACAAAAGTAAGAGAGGACCACCATCTAAGTTATATCAACACAATGCTTACAAAATGCATGAAGCATTGAACGCTTCAACCACTCGAAGCACTAGCTGCCACCTAAGAAGCTAGGTGTCTCCCTTCCCCGTGTGAAGGGAGGCGTGCAATATAAATATATCGATAATATATGTCAAATTTTCTAGTCTATATAAATCACCTAAGATAACTACAAACGATACATTTTGAGAAAGAAGAAAAAGTCCAGAAATTTTCGTTCATCTCTCAAAAGGTAGAAGCAATGAAGCAGATGACCAAACGTGTTAATTCATCAATAGTAATTTTTCTATTCTATTAAGTTTTTCTAGCCTTACTTACTCTGGTGGTTTTCCTATTTTTTTAATAAAGTTAAGTGGCCCTTTTATCTTATAATTGGGGGGGGAGGGGACTTGACAATGCGCTCGTCTTAGAGCACCTGGTCATATAATACTTAAGTGAAAAAGACATGCGCAGAATCGTTAATCTATTTATAGCGCCAATCCTTACTTTAGAAGGATATTTGCCATTTGGTTACTAATTGATTTCATGTATATAAGGAATTTCTTATTTAAGAGGCAGGAGACACTATAAATGTAAAATGGGACTTAGGGAGCATTACTAGCAAGATTTGAAGTGTAAATATTTCAACAGTCCCACACCAGTGTTGCTCAGTCAGTGGTTCTGACTCACTTCACTCCTAAATCTCACGGTTCAAAACTTAAATGCCATTGAGAAAATTGTTACTCCTTGTGTGGGTGGGTGGGGGAATCCCTTCCAAATAACACTGCCACCTTCCTCCATCGAAATAACAGTAGAAGCCTTTGCATTATCTATACTTAAATTGATGACTCCCTCACATCATCAGGATATACTACTGCTCATCAAGCTGACAGGATAATTGATCATACAATACACTTAGAGACCATTTAAAGGATTGTTGCCGACTTCTTTGTACTCTAAGCATTTCTAGTGCTAATATACCTGAGTGCCACCAAAATTCTCTTGGCTGCTTCACAGAACTACTTTTCACTAATTTCCATCTTCTTGTGTCTCCCTTAGTTTCTTACGACTTAGATTGGTTGTGAACGCATAAGAAACTGCACAGCTCTCCATAAGAGGACAATCTTGAATGAGGTTTTGAAATAGTAAAGGCTCGAACCCTTGACCTCATCTTGACACTGAGTGGAAGAGGACAAACATACACTTGTCTAAGTTAAGTATATTTTCTTTCATCCTCCAAAGGAAGCACATGATATAGCATCAACTTTTGATGATGTCCCTGCTTATTAGGATATCATTTCAATGCCAGAAAAGGAAAGGATTTTTTTTTTTCACACTTCCTTTCCAGCATTCCTAGTGCCCAGCTACCGACCGTACTCACTGCTGCTGTCCACGGATTACAATCAATTATATTCTATATAGTAAGTGAAATTTCTGCTCTTGAAGCTACTAGTGCTTCCACTTTACTGAAACCCTACAAACTGAGCAACTAAATTCCCCACTCCCAGATTCCAAGTCGCATTTGAGTAGAACTTCAAATTTCCGTTGTATCTTATTGACAGTGTGATGCTTGCACAAATCATTTCATACAATTTGTGCTGATAAGTGAAGAGCAACAGAAAAGGTTTACAACTTTGATGCCAAATGTCAGTTACTCCTGCTTCTCATAGACACAATTACTTACTAGAGACCAAGTCAAACAAAGAGAATCAGAGCTTAAGAAAACGAATCAATTGAGACATACATAGAAGGAGAAAAGACCATACTTGCGATCGCATAGCACGAGGTTGCCACCGTCGAAGCAAATAAAGCAAACGTCTTCCTCATCATCCACCTTAGGCGGAGGCGGCGGGATTGACTTTCCAATGAGTAAAGTTTGAGCCTTCGGCGGCCGCCCCCGCTTTCGCTTCACGGGAAGGTTATTAGCCACCTCAGGCACGGTCCTAGCTTCAACATCCACCAGGGAACCAGCAGCGGGCGCGAAAGCCTCCGACGACTGCTGTGGAGGCTGCGAATCGCCCGCGTCCTGAACCGCCTGCAGCTGATCAGACACTGGTAGGTCGTCGGGACCTCGGGAAGGCGCATCAAATGGTTGCAGCTCCCGCTCTTCAAACGCGCCAAAGAGAGAGAGAATTTCCTGGCGCTGCTGCTCAAGTTGCTGCTGGTGCTGAAGCTGCTGCAACTGTCGCA
Organism: Chamaenerion angustifolium; assembly: GCA_946814005.1. NCBI lineage: Eukaryota > Viridiplantae > Streptophyta > Magnoliopsida > Myrtales > Onagraceae > Chamaenerion > Chamaenerion angustifolium. The sequence continues at coordinate 3,913,166 of OX328281.1, forward strand.
GCGATTCCATTAGCCAAAACAGGTGTCCGGAATCAGTAGAAAGGTGGAACCCTAGGGATGGTGGTGGTGATGGAAGGTAGATTTTGAAAGAGTCTGGGGTCCGAGGGCAGTGGGGCACATGGAGATTGGACTGTTGAAACTTGAAAGAACTAAAGAAGGTTGTCTTTTCCCTTCTTTTCTAACTATCTATCTATCTATCTATCTATATATATAATATCCCCTTTATATATCTATTTTATAAATAAAAAAATGTGTTATTTTCTTTTTCCTGAACATTCCTTCTTTCTAGGGCTGGCAATGGTTAGGGTATGGTCAGGGTATGCCAAATACCATAACCATACCATATTTTTAACCCACATACCATAACCATAACCATAACCATTATGGGTACAATTTTCAATACCATAACCATCAAAATAACCGTGGTTATTAACCATGGTTTTAACCGTATAACCATATTTATTCCACATGTAATATAATAAAAGACCGAAAATTTAATTTTAAAAAATACATCTATCTATATTACCAACAATAAAAATATATAGCACTAACATCATTCAACATTAACACTAACATCATTCAACATTCATATGATTCAACATTAACATTCACATCACTGAGTTAACATTAAAATTCAACAAACACCCATAACGAGTAATGATTCAACACCCCTAACCATTTCACACTTGTCGTATTTGTTTCTATCAATCATCATCATCCTCAATATCATCAATTGATTTCACTTTTATGATGTAATTTATATTTAGTATAATATATATATATTAGTTTATTAATAATAAATAATAATTATATTTATAAAATAACCATGGTTATAACCATGGGTATAACTCAAATACCATAACCATAACCATAACCATTATGGGTAGAGAATTCATCACCATAACCGCACCGCACCATAATGGTACGGTTAACCATATTAAACAGTAACGGTTATAACCGTGGTTATGGGTTTTTCACCGCACCATTGTCAGCCCTACTTCTTTCTGTGTGGGTTTTGGTTTTGTAAGGAATACAATTATACGAATCATGCATATTAAATGTTTAAGTACAATAATTGTTAAATTTGTCAAACAATAACCCATATTAAGCTTAGAGTGTTATGCTTATAAATACTAATGTTTTTTTCATAGGTGTTCGTATTGTATTATGGAGTTGTTTTAAGTTATTACATTCAAGATTTTAAATAAATATTAGATAATGATCATTTTATTATTAGAATTATATGTTAAGTTTTTAATATAAAATTCAAAATTTATCAAATTAAATAAATAGATAGATTTTTTAACAATGTTTGTTTAAGGAAATACTAAAAGATCAGATTATTTGCACAACTTTATAGTTTTGTGATACATGAATAAGAACATGAATAAAAATAGCAACTTTTGCTAAAATATGAAGAAATGAAACTTTCATTTTTAAATTTTAAGGGAGAAATTCAATTTTTTGCTCAGACTTTTAGAGGCATGGTAAAAAAAAAAACTAAGAAAAACACATTACAAAACATGTGATAAAAATTAATAGCGCAGTCTTATACTTAACATCTTTGAATTTGTATATGAAATTTGTACAATATTAAGGAGGTGTTTGATTGAAACATTAACAAGCACATATTATATTAGGATTAACTAATTCTAATACATATATTGTAAACACCTGATTTTGGCTCGGGATCAAAATACCGTATGCGAGGAATCGAGATTTGAAAAATATATATAATATATATATATATATACATATATTTGAAAACTAAAAAAAAAAAAAAAGAACAAATTTTTTTTATTTTTTTTTTTTAAATAATAAAAAATTTAAAAAAAAATAATAAAAAATTCCAACGGTGGAAAATTGCCTCTTTTCCACCGATTTTATTTTTTTATTATAAAAAAAAAAAAACGTTTTTTTATATTATTAAAAAAAAAAAAAAGTTTTTATTAATTAATTAAATAAGATGCATTTTGTTCTATAAAAGACAAGGAGATGAATGAATGAAGGGGGGCTTCAAGAAGGGAAGGCTACGGTGGTGAGCTTGAGAGAATGAAAAAAAAAAAGAGAAAAAGAAAAGAGAGAAAAATAGTGAAAAATACCGATAATTATCGGACTCGGTTCCTCGTACGGTATTTTATCCTCCCATGAGTTAGGTATATTTCTCTCATCTTCAATATCATATTTTGTATTTTCTAAATGTGAAATAAAATTGAGAGTTTATATACATATATTATCTATTTATGTATAATATACTTGTTAATATATATATATATATGTATAATATATGTTTATATTATGTTTATGTATTACTATATATATTTATATTATGTTTATACTATTATATATATATGTATAATATATATTTATATTATGTTTATGTATTACTATATATATCTATACGTATAATATATATTTATATTATGTTTATGTATTACTAATTACTATATATATCTATATGTATAATATATATTTATATTATGTTTATGTAATACTATATATATCTATATGTATAATATATATTTATATTATGTTTATGTTATCTATTTATCTATATTTATCATATCTATTTATATTATGTCTATGTAATACTATATATATATATTATGTATTATGTATAATATATGTATATCATGTATATGTGAAAAAAATTTCAAAATTGACTTAGGTCATTCCCAAACTTTGATGAAGGTTACAACTCGGTCCTTGGACTCTCGGGTCATTTCTGGGACGTTATCGAGTGTTATAAACCAAACCGGAAAAGTTTTGGGCCATTTGTGCAAATTTTGTTTTTTTTTTGTTTTAATTCAGCTCGGTTTTAAAAAAAATTACATTTTAATTTCTAAACTTTTCTAGACATTCCATGATTTCTCAAAATGTTACAAATAAGTCTAGAATAATTTTTGGGTTATTTTTGGAATTTTATCAAGTGTTACAAATAAATCTAGAATAGTTTAGGGTCAATTCTGTAATTTTAAAAAAATATTTTCAGTTAAGTTATATTTTTTTTTTCGAAAATTACAATTTTTATTCCTAGATTTTTCTGGACATTCCATGACTTTTCAAAATGTTACAAATAAGTATAGAATAATTTTCGAGTTATTTTAGAACTTTACCAAGTGTTACAAATAAGTCCAGAATAGTTTAGGGTCATTTATGCAATTTTCGAAAATATTTGTCCAATTCAGCTCAAATTTTTATAAATTGCATTTTGGTCCCCATATTTTTTGGGACATCCTATAACTTCTTAAATGGGACAAATTAGTCCAATGAGCTTAATATTTTCAAAAATTATTCGTGCATGTTTTGACACGTTTAAAATGGCTCGAGAGTTAAACCATTTTCTTTGGAGCACGATTAACTTTAGTTCTCTCTTGTTTATTTGAAATTTAAAAAAAAAAAAAAATTGTTTGTACATGGTTTGTTTAATTTAAAGAAAATGCATGTAGTTTTTTTTTGGGCCAAGCATGATTAAAACGGGCAATTCGGGCAAAATTGAAAAACATTTCAAAAGCAAAATAAAGTACCGAAAGGGCGGATTATAAGCTCGCGAGCTTTTAAGACGTAATCAAACCCCCGAACTCGATTCTCTGGACGTAGACCTTTCTAAGCCCTAGGATGTTAATTTCATGTACCCTAGGCAAATTTTAGGATTTCGATTAGCCTTCAATTAATCGGTGGCGACTCTTTCAAAAAAATTCGGTCCGGTTGATGACCCCGCTCGACTGGACCCTTCGCTCGCCAAGACCCGGCATTTTCAAAAACGAAAATTTAAAAATATTTTTCCAAAACGGGTCGGGAAAGTCGGATCCGACGTCCGACATATATAAACTAATGTCAATATCTAGTTAAGACAATGATTTGTACTAATTAATACATATGTATTAGCTAATTAATTATGTATTCGTTAATGATGACTTTTAACCATAAAATAAATTAATACATAGTATCAAATGACCAAATTAACCTACATTTTTTTTAACAAATTAACTTTCGTCTTGTATCCGTGACATGCTATATATTGGTTATGTTTTAGTTATCTAAACTAAAAAATTAATGATATTTTTTGTATATAAAAAATTTAACAGTATAGTTAAAAAAAATTAAAAATGGTTTTATAATATTATATTTTTGTTGACCAAAATAATTATATTTTATTTTATTTTATTATAATATATTTAAAATATAGTTTGTTTTCATATATATTTTTATTATTATATTATATAAATATATATTTTTTAAAATATTGAATATATTATTTTCGATTTTTTTACTATTTTATTCCGAATTTACATTTTTTTATTTAACTTAAAAAAACTATTTTTTGGATATGCTAATAAAATATTATATAGAAAAAAATCTATTTGTTCTAATTTTTTTTTGTATTTCTTTCTATATTTTAAATACTATGTTAGATTTTTGACACTATTATCCAAGGAAAAAGTCTGAAAATAGTCCATCATGTTTGCACAAAATGATTTTTGGTGCAACTTGTTTTTTAGTGATGGTTAATGGTTCAATACGTTTGGAAATGATGGTAAATGATACATCCGTTACTTTTCTGTTAAAAAATTTCGTTAAATATTTTTCACATTTGCAAAATTAACCAAATATTTTTCTAAATGTTACAATTACACCCTACAAACTTACACTAATGTTTTAAACAAGTCCCGGCTCGATTCGAGGCACATCGGGGGTCCCCTAGTCAGGGTCCAAACCCCGACCAGGTCACCCAACCCTGGGGCTAGGGACCTGGTCTGGGCTCGGACCCAGGCCATAGAAGTCCCGATTGGGGCTCAATTGCAGCCTCAATCAGTTTGGACCGAACCTGGTTGGGTTCGGTTCAAACAATTAGGGTTCCAATTGAGCCCCAATCGGGGTCGTATGGTCTGGGTTCGAACCTAGACCAGGTCGCCCAACCATGGGGACATGGTCTGGGTTCTGATCCAGGCCATAAAACCCCCGATTGGGGCTCAATTGGAGCCCCAATTGGTTTGGACTGAACCTGGATGGGTTCGGTTCAACGATTGGGGCTCCAATTAAGCCTCAATCGGGGGTCCTATGGTCTGGGTACGAACCCAGACCAAGTCGCCCAACCATGGGTACATGGTCTGGGTTCAGACCCAAGCCATAGGACCTCCGATTGGGGCTCCTATGGTCTTGGTTCGAACCCAGACCAGGTCCTCAGGGGTGGGTAACCTAGCCTGGGTTCGAACCCTGGTTAGGGGACCCCCGTGTGGCTCGAATCGAGTCGGGACTTGTTTGAAACATTAGTGTAAGTTTGTAGGGTTTAATTGTAACATTTAGAAAAATAGTTGGTTAATTTTGTAAATATAAAAAATATTTTACATAATTTTTTAACAGAAAAGTAACAGAGGTACCAGTTACCATCATTTTCAAACATGTTGGACCAAAAATAATTGTTTGGGTTGGAAAACCATTTTCGTCAAACATGTTGTACCATTTTCAGACTTTTCCCATTATCCAATTATGTCTTGTCACTATGGGTGATAAAAAAAACTGGTTGAACCGAATTTCCGTCAAGACCGGCACGACTAGGACCGAGACCGAACATGTGTTTTTTTTTCTTAAAGGTCGGGCTCGGTCTCATACTTTTTTCCCCAAAAATCTGACTAGGACCGAACCGCTCCGACCTTGAAGAAAACCCTAGAAATTCATCGGATAACCCTTGAAACACTAGTAATTCATGACCTTAAAATATTCAACAACCCTTGGATCAGTTCCATAAGAAAAATGCGACGGAAGACAATGAGCGAGCGGGTTCAAAACCAAAATTTCTTTTGTCAATCCAAGTGATTTTTTTTACCAAAAAAATTGGTATAAGACCGAGACCGGTCCAAATCAAGCAATACCAACTCGGACGGGCTTTTTTTGGCCAAAGTCGGTCTCGGTCCTGCCTCCAAGACCGGTCTGCCTCGCCCATAATCAGCCATAGTTGTCCCGTTAGTAATTAAAGTTAATGGAATTGTTGGACAAAATACATTTCCATCTAAGCCAACAAAATGAAACTTAGTATTTCAAAATAAACGGAACAAAATGTTACATATCTAAAATTTTTGTTGACAAAATATTATATCATTTACATACTTGTAAAATATATTTACATTGAAAAATAAATACAAGAATATTTATATCTTTTTACACTTTACGTAAATATTTTTTATCAAGCATTGTATTAAGTTAATGCATGTATTAATATATCATAATAGACATATCCATCCAAATATTATATATATATATAAACATATATTAATCTATCTTAATACAGTGTTAATCAATACCTAGTTAATATATGTATTAACTAATACATTAAAACAATCACCCCTAACTACCCCAAATAGGCTTGTTCATTTAAATCGGTTCGGCCGAACTGGTATGGTCTGTTTCTGATATGATTTGAACTGGTTCGGCCGAACTAGTTTCAAAATCAAACCAGTTTTAGATTTCAAGTAGACCAGTTCAAAGTAGTACAAAAAATTCAGTTTGAATCGACTCATTTTTTGATACTGGTTTATACTTAAATTAAAATAAAACCACTTTAAACCTATATAATTTTAGAACCGGTTTGAAGTAAAATAAACCAAACCGGCCTGAAATTAAACCAAATATAGAGATGTCTTCAATAAACCAAACCTAGAGATATGTTGATGTTGGACAGGATTTCAGTTGGTTGTGGAACAAATTTTCAGTCGGTTCAATGTATTTTTCAGTAGGTTCAGTGTGTTTTTTAGCTGGTTCAGTGTTTCTTCAGTCGGTTCAGTATTTTTTCAGTTGGTTCAGTGTTTTTTGTTCCGGTTCAGTGTATTGGACAATATTTTCAGTCGGTTCAGTTTCAGTTTGAACCAGATTATTTCCTAACCAAAATTGTTATTTAAAAAACCAGACCAAACCAGTTCGAACCGGTTCGAACCATATCAGTTTTTTACCTAAACCATACCAGTTTTTTAGAAACAGAAAAAGTACTATTTTTTTACAAATCAGATCAGTTCAGTTCTGAACCAGTTCAGGGTCGGACCGGTTCATGAACAAGCCTAACCCCAAACTGGTATTCGAACTTGTGGGTGATTATCAAATAGCTACCTAAACTTTTTTTTTTTTGTAGCAAATAGGTTGCTGAACTTTTTTAAATAAGCAAATAGATACGTATCGTTAATTTCCGTTAAGAATAAATGGAAAATATCACGGGACGAGCAAACATGTACCTGAACTTAGACGAATGAGCAAGTAGGTACCTGAATTGGTTCAGAACTGGTTCGATCGAACCACATTATTATTATTTTTTTAAAAGGTAGGGTTTATATACTAAACACATGCATGACTCAACTCCTGACGTTCTCGGTGCATCAAGAAACACTTTGAGAACGTGTGGAGCTGAGTCATGCATGCGTTGGGTATATAAACTCTACTTTTAAAAAAAATGATTCGACCAAATCAGTTATGAACAGTTTTTTAAACCGGTTCAGGTACCTACTTGCTCATTCGTTTAAGTTCAGGTACATGTTTGCTCATCACATGATATTTTCCTTTTATTCTTAACGAAAATTAACGGTATGTACCTATTTGCTAATTTTCATAAGTTTGGCTACTTAGTTATTACAAAAAAAAAAGTTTAGATACCTTCTTACTAATCACCCACAAGTTCAGGTACACTTTGATAGTTTTCCCTTTTTTATATTGTACATTTTACCTTTTATTAATTGATCTTAACATTGAGTTTCTTTTTATTCAATCCACATTTAAATATGCATTGCTGGATACCAATGTTGGAAAAATGTTTAATAATTTGCTCAAAACTTGTAAGTAAAGATTATTCCTAAACACTTTATATATATATATATATATATTTAAAGTGTGAATAATGGCGAACTGATGTTGATATATATTTAAATTAAATGTATTGATTCAAAAGATTGGACTTATAATAATTTTTACTAAAAAGTGTATCTTAAGACTAATAGCACTATCATAGGATGTAAGTTTAAATTTGGGGTACCAAAAATAGATTTTATGAATAAGTTTTTTTTTTTTTTTGGCAACTTGGTATTTTATTTTACCAGAAATTAGAGCAAAACATGATAAAGCTCGAGTTCAAACATGACCATCTTTTGCTAATAATAATAAAAGATGGAGTGAGTGTCCCCTAACCCAATCATTTAAATCTACACCCATTCATGCTTGTTTGACTATACAGTCTGCGCGCTCATTAGCAGTTTTTGAAATTGCATTCCATTCTATTCGGTCGATCTAGTTTACAAGTGTAGTTATGTTCGTAAGAAGCGCAGAAAGTCTCCAAAATGACGTACATTTTCTGATTTGGTTTATGACCACACTTGAATCTGTCTCGATTTCCACATCGTGTCATTCATGTTCGACATTCAGTTTCATCCCCTCCAATATTGCCGAAGCCTCTAGAATTTCTATTGCATCACCACAACATCATCAGTTCATTCCATTTACAATTTCTCCTATCGAGTTTCGCGCAATTAGTCCTATTCCACCCATCCTTATTTGCATACACCATGAGACATCACTGTTTATGTGAATTGTTCCCGGCCTTGGAGCCTCCCATCTTGTGATTTCACGTACCGATCTAGCCACCTGTTGGTGTTGCGACAACTTCTCTATTTCTTCCATCATTTTTTTTTATCTCAGCTATTATGGTATCCGAATGTGACATTTTTTACTCGAACATGACCTTGCAACAGACTTTCCAAATGTACCAACACATTGTCATGCAAGTTATCCACCTCCGTTGATTCATTGCATATGAGATTTCGTGTCCCTTCTCTCTCTGCATAAAGGGAAAATTAAGCTCTTAAAATTGATTAAAATATGGTGTAGTTTTTGACCCACCCTCAAATATGCGGAAATGTTAGTATACTACTACATAAGATCATGTGAAAATGAGAAATTAGTGTTTAAGGACCAAGTTATTCAACTCAGTATAAGTTGAGGACCAATTAGTTATCTTTTCGTTTCCGCGGTTATAAACGGCTAACTGAGCGGGTTAACAGCGGCCGATACAGCAACGGCAGTCCAAACACTGTTTGTCAGGCAGAGAGACTTTCCTCATTTTTAACGAACACTGAATCCCAAAATTCCTTCTCAATTACGAATCCTCCGATCATGCGGACGACTTCGTTTCTGCTGCCGACGCAGAGGTACGCGGCGGCGGCTCTTTTCGCTCTGTCACTGCACCAGGCGCAGATGCACCAGACCCGCCCGTTGGGCCTCTTACCCGACGAAGACGTGGCAGAGGAGCGATCCAGCAGCGGCAGCAGCAGCGATTCCGTCTCCGACGATCCTACTCTTTGGGTTCACGAGAAGTCGGTCCTGCTCCGACCCATTTTCAGGTCATCTTTATTCCACTTAATTGATTGTTGCTGCTTCCAGTTGACATTTAGTTGATCGCTCGAGAATAGGGCCGCAACGGTGCTGTGAAAAAAACATAACTATTTTATAACCGTTACTGTAAAAAATGGTTAACCGTACCATTATGATATGTTGCGGGCATGATGATGAATTTTCTACCCATAATGGTTATAGTTATGTTATTTGAGCCCATAATGGTTATAGTTATGTTATTTGAGCTATTAACCAGGGTTTAAGTTTATAACCATGTTTATTATATAAATATAATAATTAATTATTATTAATAAACTAATATATACTCAATAATGGAAGTTAATATACATACACGTAATAAATAACTATGATGTTAGTTTTATATATTTTTATTGTTGACAATATAGATTTATGTATTTTTTTAAATTGTATTTTATTATATTACATGTGTGGAATAAATATGGGTATACGTTTAAAACTATGGTTAATAACCACAGTTATTTTAATGGTTATGGTATTGAAAATTGTACCCGTAATGGTTATGGTTATGGTATGTGGTTTAAAAATATGGTATGGTTATGGTATTTGCCATACCCGTACCATACCCTAACCATTGCCAGCCCTACTCGAGAATCACGAAAAAATCTGAGACTACCTAAAATATGACAATTACCGGTGAGTACTACATCAAAAGCTTTCACGAATGTAACTGGTGTTATTGAACAGTTTAAAATTGTGATATCACTTATACAACCTTATGCTGGAGCATTTCACTCACGTTATATGCAAAGTATGGTCTTGGGAGTCAACTCAGTTTTTACCTGTGAAAAGAAGATGTAGTTGTATAGTTAGTGTTGCATTCATCAACTAAGTAAGTGGATTTGATACTTATAACGAGCAGGTTTCTTGATATTGATCCAGCGGCATGGCTCGGAATAGAGGAAACAGCTGGTTCTTCTCCAGCAAACCATCACGTGGGAGCAGTATGTGTCTAACTATGTGCACTCATTTGTGATGTCACCTGAATAAACGCATTAGAGAGCATTTTATATGGAGATAATATACATCAAGATATTTGGAAGTTCCCCAGTAACAGAAAATCATATCATATTAAGGCTTCAAAGCTTACATGATAAGCCTTTACATGGGATTGAAGTATTTTAATCTCTAGAACTGAGGAAGAAATATTCAACGTACTTACTTTCGAGTTTCAACTATACGCACTAGCTGCCTAAGAATCGATTGTTTTATTTCTTTTTTGAAGTGGAGAATGGTCTCTTATTGTTGTAAACAGTTCTTAAGGTTACTCGCTGAAGATGGAAGTGATAGTTCTTCCACAAATTCAGACCATGAACTTGGATTGGCTAAAGCTATTGATGGCATAGCGCAAGACATGGAAACAGATCTTGAATCTTTCAAAGCCAAGAAGGAGAAGCACCAAGAATATGAAAACGAGTGTCGAGAGAAATTATCCACTAAAGAGACAGAGATGACTTCTGAAGCAACAAAGACAGACGAAGATGCAAGTACAGTTGAAACTAAAATCTCATCTCTTGGGCTTGACCATAAATTTCAAGAGGAACCTACCGAAGAAGTAAGAGAGCTCAGCTACCAGAGAAAACTAACAGTTCTATATGAGCTGCTTTCGGCGTGTCTAGCAGACATCCGTGATGATGATAAAAAGAGTGCAAGGAAGAGGAAGGGGTATGATGCTCGACATCGTGTTGCTTTGAGACTGCTGGCTACATGGCTTGATATCAAGTGGATAAAAGTGGTCTGTATTTCTAAACTTTATAGTTGCATTCTATTTTTGTCCACTTAGTGTTAGTACTAGTTTCACTGCAGAAAGTTCTTAGTGCGTGGTTTAACATGATTTTTTGCCTCTTAATAAGTAGATTGCTGAATCTCTGAAAATGCGTGATTCTCTCTCTCTATTTTTGTTAATAACAAAGTTTTTTTTGTTTCTTTTCATTTATCCATCTGCATCATCTAACAATTGCTATTTTTAAATTTGCTTCTGATCCCAAGTAGTGGTAGTTTACTGGATCTATGTATGCTTGAATTTTTTTTATGCCTGTCCTTATTCCCTATGATTCATGTTGTGCAACTTTTCCCTGCCTTCATAAAGAAGCCTTTGCCATTTGCTGCATCAAGGTAGTTTTTATCTGTCTAAGATCCTGATATGGCTGTCAGCAAGTGTTAATACATGATTGATGAGCTAATATATTGTACAAGTGTTTTTCCCACTCTTATACTGAAGTTTTTTATTATTTTAAAAACCTTGACTGCCTCTTTGTATTTTCTATCACATCCTCCTGCTCTTTCCACTTCTACGTGGGAGTTTGAATAGGTAGGATGTTCTCATAGAAAACATAGTGCTCGTCTAAGGAACTAGACCTCAGCTTTTACTACCAACATTAAAAGCTTGTGGGGGGATCAATGGGTAATCTTCTTCTTATCCTTCTTGCCTGTGTTTCTTTAGGAAGCAATTGAGACAATGGTTGCTTGCTCTGCAATGGCTGTGGTGAAAGAGCAAGAAGCAAAGGAAGAGGAAAACCAGTCACCAAAAAGTGCATGGAAAAAATGGAAGCGTGGTGGTATCATTGGTGCTGCCGCAGTGACCGGGGGAGCATTGATGGCAATCACGGGTGGTATGATATGACACTCCTTTTGTTCCAAATGAACCTGTCTTTGTATTTCCTGTCTCAAGTACTCTACTGCCTATATTGTCATTCTCAACCAGGATTAGCCGCGCCAGCAATTGCTGCAGGTCTTAGTGCACTTGCTCCAACTCTAGGGACTATACTTCCTGTGATAGGAGCTAGCGGATTTGCTGCAGTTGCCAGTGCTGCAGGAACTGTTGCTGGCTCTGTTGCAGTTGCAGCTTCTTTCGGAGGTGAATAGTTAACAATTTACTGAAAATACAGTATTGGAAATCTTCTGGGCATTTATTGAAGATTTTCAATTCATTTAGCTTGTTTAGTGGTTATTGAACTCGTACTAGTATATATGCTCATTAGTTTATCCATAAGTGTGTAACTATCTAAAAGTAATATTGGCTTTGCAGGATAAAACGAGTATGATGTGATATAACGTTGACTGGTTGCTTTTAGGCTATTTGCAACATTTTCTTTGTCAATAGTTCACTTCTTTCATTCAGTTTATCATCACAAATTTCCTTCTTTTTTTCTTCACTAATTCATAGTACAGAGATTTCCATTTTTCCTTAAAAGAATTCATTCTTTAATGAGATTTATGTAACTTCATGAGGTTAGATGATTCTAGATATGCGGTTGTTTGTATACACTGAATGACTGAAAGAATGTTCATGTACTTAAACTAGAGTACTACTGCCATGAAGGTTTTCCTCTCCGTCAGGCTTAACTTTTCAAATGTAGGCAAATATTGTTTTCTGTGGTGTTCTTCTTCTGCAAAAGCTTCTAATCACGATTTGTCTTCTTCCCCAGTGCAAGAATGTTTTAACAGTTTTTTTTCTTCAGATAGGCGCCGTTCCTCAGCCTAAGAAAATTTATGTTTGCTTCTTTTTCTGTACAAACTAGCTGCTGGAGCTGGACTTACAGGAACGAAAATGGCTCGTAGAACTGGTAGCGTTGATGAATTTGAGTTTAAGGCCGTCGGGGAAAATCAAAACCAAGGTGTAAGTTATGCGAACCAGCCCAATTGACATTTAGATAAATTAAGCAGCAAGTTGTGACTATGCCTTTTCTTTTGCTCCAGTTACTTGTTGCAAGTCGTCCATAAAATTTTTGTTTGTTATGAATTCAGCTATAATATCCCGTTTCTGTCGATTTTATCCTAAGTTTTATTTTCTGATAGAGACTGGCTGTAGAGATCCTAGTCTCTGGGTTTGTCTTTGATGAAGAAGATTTCATAAGACCATGGGAGGGACTTGATGACAATTCCGAAAGGTACTGGTTCTATGTGGTTTCTAGATAACTTACGTGTAAAAAGCAGCAAGATCGACGAATTGCACGTTGAAGTAGATAAATCCTGATCGTTGCTCTCTGGCTTATCATGTGCTTCAGTTCTTGGTTGCTGTAGCTTTTTACTGCTGTGTTGATCGTCCCTTTTGTAAATTAGAAAACTAAAAAACATGGGCATGTAAGTGAATGGGCATCCACATCCATCAGCTGAAGCTTTTCGATTGTATATCGAGTCATTCTTCTTCTAGACCGCTGCTTAGAAGTTCTGTCAATTTATATCCGCTTATACATGTTTCTTATGATTATAAGAAAAAAAAGGCGATTACTATTTTTGATAATTTGTGGTGACTTCTAGCGAATTTAAATATTTTTGCTGAAACTGTTCCTTTTTTAATTTGATTTTCTGCATGCTGAGTCATTATCAGTAAATTTGGTGCCATGCATACTGAATTGGATGTTTCTTATAGATGTTACAAAAAGATTGAGGCTTATTCTTTATTTATCTTCTTTTCTAAAACCAAGGTATATTTGCTGAATAATACTGTCAAAATGTCTAGGTATGCGCTTCAATGGGAGTCTAAAATTCTGATTGCTGTTAGCACTGCAATACAGGATTGGATTACTTCAAGTAATTGGTTTGGGCAATGTCATTGCTGCTATTAATTCATTACAGATTTAAAGTACCTCCAATTTCTAACTATGATGCTTTGCTGCTTACACCAGGTCTTGCTCTGGGGTTGATGAAGCAGGGTGCAATGTTGACTGTCTTGGGCACTCTTATCACAGCATTAGCATGGCCAGCTACCCTAATTGCAGCTACTGATTTTATAGACAGCAAGTGGACTATTGCATTGAACAGGTAGTCATCGACTTGGAATTTTCAACTTACTGTAAATGAGAGGGAATCATAACTCAAGCATGACATTAATTTTTTTATTTAATCTGTTATCCGATGCTTTGATGATAATTTTTTTTTATTCTATTAACTATTGCAAATACTCTTGGGGAACATATACACCATGGACCGTAAACCTATAAGGTAAAACATTTCCTTTCACTATGGAAAAAATACACGAGGGTTATGGTATATTCCACCAATATACGGCTTTATCCAGCTTGCAAAACAAAAGAAACATCAATCATGTTTCAATAATAAAAATTCATTGTGAAGTTTACTCTCTTATTTAAAAAGAAGCCAAATATGCTAGTGACATGGTCATCATATTAATCATAGAGTTCACATTGCGTGCATGGTTTCTTGCTCCTCCAGGTCTGACAAAGCAGGACAACTTCTTGCAGAAGTATTGAGGAAAGGATTACATGGAAACCGGTAGGAGGTCATATCTTGTATGATCATTATTCTTGTTTCTAGTTTCTACTATATTTATTTAGTCATCAAGTTTTATTATTTTTTCCTCAAATTCTGTTAGGCCCGTGACGTTGGTAGGATTTTCACTCGGCGCACGAGTTATTTTCAAGTGTCTGCAAGTTCTAGCAGAATCTGAACAAGATGGTATACTACCAGAAGTTGATTCTCTCGTGCTCTATTTCTTTTCCATGTTTAGACTGAAGGATCGATGCTCTGCTCTTATTGATAATTAACACTAATAAAAGAAATGTGGTCTTGTATTTGGACAGCTCAACTAGTTGAACAAGTTGTTCTTCTCGGAGCACCTGTCCCACTAAAAGATGAGAACTGGAGAGCTGCTCGGAAGGTGATTGATCAGTTATATTAGGGTCTCTTCTTCATATTATCAGAACTATACCATGCCTTTCTAATCATTTGTGCTACGTTGGACTCCATCAATATTGTGCAGATGGTGTCTGGACGATTTATCAATGCGTTCTCTACAAATGATTGGACACTGGGACTTGCCTTTCGTGCAAGGTATGAATGAAAGGGTATCAAATTGCAAAAATGTGATTTAAAAGTCGACTGGTTAAATGCTAAATTTACAAGAAATGTAAGATTATTAAGGATAAAAAGAACGTCTAGCTGTTGCATTTTCTAAACTTTTTTGCCACTTAGCTCATCTTTCATGATTCAGACAATCATTATAAACTATAACAGAAAACTGTAAATGCCTGAACTTCAGTGTGATCTTTTTCTCAGTCTATGAATTACTTCCTATTAGATTTTAAAGCAAAACCGTGTTGTTAAGCATCTCGAAAATCACTAATTTGTTTATTTGTTTTATCTACTTAGTATGTTCACTCAAGGATTAGCCGGAATTCAGCGGGTTAATGTCCCCGGAATCGAAAATGTAAGGAATTTCTTTATTTTTGCGAGACTTGCGACCATCACCTGCCATAGACTCATTGTATCATTTTTCTCTTAATAAACATTGTTTTCATTCCTATGCAGATTGATGTCACAAATCTCATTGAAGGCCACAGCTCCTACTTATGGGCGACACAGGATATTCTAGAGCGACTCGAGTTAGATTCTTACTACCCAACATTTACTTACGCTCCCATCGAAACATAAGAAACAATCTTTCCGTATATACGAGGTAAATCATAGTACTTGTTTCTTTTTTCTTCCACCAGACAGATCACGCTTCTTGTAATAAGAATCACATACACAAACACAAGTCTATATAACAAATCAGTCACTAGTAGTTATCAGAACCGGACCGGATCGGCGGTTCAACCGGGTCTGACCGGGAACTGGACCCCTGTCCAATTTGGTTCAGTTAAAAGATCGTTTTACAAATGAACAGTGTTTGAACCGGGTGGTTTTTGAAAATCTGGCCGATTTCCGGTTCACTTTTTAGTTTTTTTTTTAAGGTGGAAGAAAGAAAAAAACAGTGTTTTATTTTTAAAGTGAAAATTTAAATAGACTTGGTTATAAATGCATTTCTTCCACCTGATTTCTTATTGGTTTGCATCTTTTTATCTACGATTTTCCTAAATGTAGATACTTAACCCAAAATCACACCCTGAAAAGGCATAAATTTATAGAAGATTTATAACAGCTGGCACAGAGCAAGATAATATAAGCTAAAAAAGACTTCATCCAACACCAAAATAAATGCTAAACGAATGAATAGGAAGCCAGTGACCCAGATTTCCTTCATTACTTAGAGAAATCTACTAAATCATAGTTCTACAAAACTCTTAAGCAATATTTGTCTGCTTGAACTTCAGTTTCACAAACAAACACTTCATCCAAGCCTATCCATTCATATTTCCCATAAGACTCATTCAGGAGATATGAACCCATACCAGAACATTATTAGCGATGTAGTACAAAAAAAGGAATGAAAAGATCTTAAGAGACCAAGATACTTTAAATGGATAGATTAAACCTAGTAACTTCAAAACAAATATTGCATGCACTGCAAACATCAATTGTAATGGTATAGAATGGATGTAAGATCTCCATGAAGCACCATTTCATACGTTAATCAATAAATTCTGCAAAAATAACATTCTAAAAGGAAATTAATTTAACAATAAACCAGAATATGGTTTGACAATCTCTTAATTGTGCGCCTTATTTCTAGGAATAGACAGAAGAAAAACTTGCATCGAAAAAAGCTTTAGACCTTTAGGAATTAGGGGTCCAATTCAACGACAACCCAGTATAAAGCCCTAAAACAGATACTAAGGTGACAGAATAAACATCACCCTTTCGTATTAACATTTCAATAAGTGACAACATTGAATCCTATAAGTAAAAACACTAACCCTAATTAGTACAACATTGATCACCAGAAGGACAATCACAACCAATCAAGTCCTAAATAATCAAATTGAGCTGCTACAATGTATAACGAACTGAACAATCTATACATTACCTTACAGAATAGAGAATCACGAAATCTAACACTCATCACTAAGTTCAGTAGTTCAACAGTTCCAACTTAGAAACCCTAACACAACAACCAATAAAATAAAAGGGACCTGAATCGATCATCAAAGCAAGTGCCATTAGAAAATCGAACGAACCGTACTTGATACAAATCTGACATCAAGAATCACAGAGACTAAGAGACAGACAGTCCCCACATAAAATCAAGCAACAATTCGAGTTGGAGTGTTCACTTTCGAGAGAAGAGAGCGTAAAAATACTGAACTCCTTACCAGTAGAAGAAGAGGAACACGAAGTTGCAGGTCTCAGTTGAGCTTTGGATTTGTAGAGCAGAGAACGATTTTGAAGGTCTCAGTTGCAGGGAAAGTGAAGGAAAACAGAAACGATTTTGACTTGCTGCATGCCTTCGCACGAAATTGATATCAGTTTTTTTCTCCTGTGAATAGTGAATCGCACACTGAACCGTGTTGGATCGAGTTGGACCGGTCGAATCGTTAACCGCCCTCTCACCGGTTCGATGGCCGGTCCAGTTCTGATAACTATCTAGAACTCTATCACTCCCTTAGATATATTTATTTATACTAAAAAACTACTTTGCATAGTCACTGATACCCCAGGACTAGGTCTGACAATTTCTGACATCACACGATCTGCTTTAAATCGTATATGAGTTTGACTTTAACGGATCCAGTGTCTAAACAATTCTTATACGTTTAGACACGATTAATAATCATGTCTAAACACCTCAAATCTGCACTGTATAAACACGATTAACTAATCGTGTCTAATCGTGTTGTGTATACATGTGACACGTTTAAACACATTTAAGCATAATAAAATATTAAAATATCCACTTACTTTTTAATATTGAACTTTGAAGACCTTACTTTGTATATATGGATTTGTGTATATATATGCTTTAAAGTGTATATGAGTTTAACCTTAACAGATCTCGTGTCTAAACAACTCTTATACGTTTAGACGCTATTAATAATTGTCTCGTGGTTGTGTTTGAAGTTTTGACACGTTTAAGACTTATCCGTTTAGACACGAGACATGTTTAGTCACGACACGATTAATGACACGACATGATTGTCACCCCTACCGGGATCAGAATCCGACTTTTATAATGATGTCTCTTCATCAATGGATGTCTCTTCATGCTCTGACATTGACACTTTTATAATGATGTCTCTCCATGCCCTGACATTGACACGTAAATATGTTGACAACCACTGAATATCTATTCTTGATGTTGTATTATCATCTCACAAAATTGCAGAGAAGTGCTGTTGGGACATCAGATCGCCGTTGTTGTCCAAAAAACAGTAATCCATAATTTTATTCAACTACGATATTTAGCATCTCCTGAAGAACATGTCAGGAAGTGTTTGGTATCCATCTTATCCTATTCATGAAGTTTATGTTGTATACGTCTCTCATTCTGAAAAAAACAAAAAACCTTTTTTTGTGTGTGAATGTTGTATCTTGTCATGTTTAGGTCTGGGAGACTTCTTTGGGCAATATGTTCATACTGTTTTGTATATGGGTTGGTAGTTGCAGCATCACTGGCCTTGTTTGGTATGGTGAGACGCGTCAGTATATAATCTAATCAAAACTATTTTTGAAGATATCTGTTCGATTTCTTCCTGTTTTATCCTATTTTACATATATAAATAGATATCTCTCTATCCATGCTAGTGGATTGTTATTTTCATGTACTCACTCGTTTTTCACTCCATTTGCAGTAATAATGTCGAAGAATCTCACTATTGAAAGTCTTGTTGTGAGCCCCAGTTTTTCTAAAAAGTAGTATTGTAAAAATAATAATAATTTAGAAAAGTAAGTATACAGAAAAAATATTTCGAAATTTGGGTAGCGTTTATTCAAAATCATTTTTTTTAAAACTTTGATGCTTCGATCTTTAATTAAAATTATGTATCTATTAAAAAAAATTAAAAAATTTATAGTACGTAAATATTTTAATTGTGATGCAAATGATGCAAAAAATATTAAATTTGGACTTACAGATTGACTGTATACTCTGCCGTAAGTTGAGATATGAAAATTTCACTTAAAAATATATAACTCACACCATGTAAGTCCAAACTCATCATGGTGAACGTAATTTATGTTGTCATTCAATTATCTACCTAGGGTAATACTCATCACGGTGAACGTCATTTATGTCGTAATTCAATTATCTACCTAGGGTAATTTTTTTGATTAGAAATACAATGATTTTTTAACCTAACATTGCTTGTCTTATAATTTGACCGAAATAATTAAATGCATTAGGTGAGAAATTTAATTATGTACTTACTAAAAAAAAATTAAAAACATTACAATGCGTAGATAATTTAATTGCGAATTAAATGACGCTAACTAGGCGTTAATTTTTGACTTTTAGATTGACCGTATAATACGACACATACAAAACTCTACATACGTTACAAAAAAAATTTAAATAGTGATTAAACAGTAATAAAATGAATAAGTACTAATGATTCTAATATTTTTATAAGCACATGACACTAATAAAAATCATAAAAACATTAAAAAAAATTGTTAATTAGCATTGTATTAATAATTTTTTTATTATTGATTCATGTATTTTTAATTAATTTTATAAATAATTATACTTAGTCTTTTTATTCTATAATATACTTTGTAGTATTAAAGTACATGGAGTCGATAATATTATTAAAAAAATAATAATAGTTTTAACATTTTCTTAGAAATATGCATAATTTTTTATTATATAGTGTTATATTAAATTTATCCTTAATTATTTAAAAAAATGTAAAACTAATATATAATAAAAGTTATATATTTTTATTTAATATATATATAATATATCGCGCAACGCGCGTATCTGCTTTTCTAGCATAATTATAACTTCTGTATGGTTGTCCTTTTATTTAAGAGAAGAAAATAAACAAAAACAAATGTGATACAATAAAATCAAAGAGCTATTATCACATGTACGGTTAAAAAATATTTTGATAATAAATACTGAATGAAGTATACGATTTAGTTTGGTTAACCCCCTAGACATTCTCCCTATAATTTGTGAAACCCCAAAATTTCTAGGGTTTCCTGTCAGTAGGTCTTCATCGGTCAATCTTGGCTTATTATCGGGCATTAATTGCCAAGATTCCAACGGCCAATCAGGACAAAGGAGAATCCAACACAACCAATCACCGAAGGGGAGAGAGTTGCATCACTGTGGGCAGATGGTGACATCCGCATGCAGCCAAGGAACGTAGGCAGTGGATCAAGACTCCATTTGCTCAACCACCAAAAGCTTCGGCAACTCTGAACTCTCACCGAGAGCTTCAGAAATTTTGTGAGAGACCAATTAACCAAACCTTAACCCACTTCTTCCTTTTCTTGTGTCTACCCTGTTTCTTGTAGGAGCTTCCAGCTGCAATGAGGAGTCGACTCCCACTCTCGCTCGACGATGTCCAGTTCCGGCGACAATCGCAGCTCCAGGCGACCGGCAGTAAACCTTGGCTCCAATCTGCAGCTCCAACATGGCAATTGGTATGTGGGGAAGCTGATTTCTCAGAAATCACTGAAACTGAGCGTGGTTCAAAGCATATTACACACGGCATGTGCTCGGTATGGTTTGGTGATAATCACCGAGGCGGAACCGAGCATTTTGTTGTTCGATTTGGGCAAAGATGAAGATGCAAAACAGATTATTGACTTATCGCTGTGGGCGGTAAACGAGCACATCCTAAACATCAAGCGATGAGAACCAAGTATAAGCGTACACGACATTGACTTCACAAAGGTAACCATGTGGATTCAAATACATGATCTAGGGTTGGAGAAGTTTAGTGATGAAAATGCATGGAAGCTCGGAAATATGATAGGAGTTGCCTAGAGATAGAAAGCATTGCCGGGAGGGTAACTAGGAGCTATATGAGGTTAAGGGTGGTGATTAACGGGGATGAACCGTTAATGGCGGGATTTTGGTGGACAAACTCCAAAGGGGTAGAAAAATGGGCAACAATCAAGTATGAGCGATTATCCGATTATTTCTATGGGTGTGGTTTGCTAGGCCACACAACTCAATCTTGTAAGGAGGAGGTCCAAATGGCGGAACATGACCCAATGCAACCCGCGTACGACCCATGGTTAGTGGGAGTGCGATCGAAACCAGCCATGACACGTCAACCCGAAGGGGGGACCGAAGGGGAGGGATCAACACCAAAACCAACAACAAGAAAATCATGATTCGATATCATGACCGAGGCGAGGTTAGCAAGCAAAACAAGGGAGGGAGGCAAACAAGAAAGTGCTGAAGGGGAAGGAGGGACGATGGGGAATGAAGGAAAGGGATGAAGCGGAAATGATGGAAACGGAGGGGTCCCAAACTAAGGACAACAAAGGAAAGGGGAATGATGAGTCGAGGCAGGAGGAAGAGCACGGCATGGAGACCAACTATGATCGGGCTATCATTCTGCATGCCAACCCACTACCTCCACACCAATACACCCTCAACCAACCAAAGAACCCGAACCACCATCCTCTAGCCAAACCGCACCCACCAACTTGGATAAGAAGACATCAATATCGAGCCTCTAACCAGCCGAACCCCAACCTACCCGACCCCTACCCAACCCAACCAAACCCCAACCAATCTGATCCCTACCAAACCACAAGAAACCAACCCCAACCCACACACCCTACTGAAGCGAATACTACCCAGCCGAACCACCCCTCCAAGCCAACATTCAGTGAGAGCCATACAATACTAGGTCAACCCACCCTCACATACCTCCCCGACCACCCACCAATGAAACAAACACACTTATCCTCACATACATAGTCGAGAACCCACCAGACACCCCACCACATTCACCAACCCCTCCAATCCAACCGACTGGCCTAAGCCCATATTTAAACAAGATGACTCTAAAGAGAAAGGTGGAAGACGTGGAGGACCGACCGGGGCCAAAGCGCATAAAACAAGTCGAGGCAATGATGATGGCGGGGGACAATAAAACAGGACCAAGTACGAGGAGGAGTCCGAGGAAAAAACCGAATAGGCCAACCCAAGGAAGGAGGGGAAGGGTCGAAGTGAACCGAGACGGGGGAGTGAAAAGGAGGAAACAAACGCAACGACAAAGGGTTGTGGTGGTTGTCCTGGAACAGCCACACGGGATCAATGAACACAATGTCATGGAATTGTAAGAGTCTGGGGTCTGCCTTGACAATTCAACACCTCCAAGACCTCAACAAAAGGTATCACCCGAGCATCATATTTCTTATGGAAACAAAGAATGAGGATACCTACTGAGAGACAACATGAAGAAGGATGAGAATGGATGGAAGCTATTATGTAAGCCTGAACGGTACATCAGGAGGGCTAGCACTATGGTGGACGGAAGAGACAAAGGTAAAAATAATGTATGCCGATCGGAATGTCATCGACTGCGAGGTGCAGCAAGGAACATGGCAACACTATGTACATATCGTGGGTACACGCGAGCACAGATGCAAACGAAAGATCGCAAAATTGGACCCTCTTGAGGTCACTACGTCGAGGCTGAAATGGTCCATGGATGGTCGTGGGAAATTTCAACACCATATGCCACCATCACGAGAAAGAAGGGAGGGAGAGGAAAATCCGTGCAACAAATGGAGGAATTCAAAAAACTGATCGAGGATTTGAACATGGAGGACCTTCGGGCGAGCGACAACCCAATACGTGGTGTAATAATCGGAGTGGGATGCAACGCGTTAGTGAACGTTTGGACCGGGTGTTGATTAATGCAACATGGGCAGCCAAATACCAACAAGGGAGATGCATAAACGAACTAGCGATCGGGTCGGACCATACTCCACTAATGGTCCAACTTGATCGGCCGAAAAGGAGACAACCACGCTGGTTCAAATTCGAGGCTATGTTGCTCGAAAATCTGACGTGTAGGGAGGTTATCTGACAAGTGTGGGCAGCACAAACATCACGCCAAGGCCTCCATGGGGTCCAAGCTAAACTCTGAACGTGCCGTCGCAAGCTCATGACATGGAGCCGAACCGAGTTTGGAAACAATATGAAGGAGATAACGATCACCAAGGAAGAACTTCGAAGGCACACATTAGGCTGAATGGACCAACAAGCTCTTGATGAGGAAAAGCGACTGAAAAGGAGAATCCATGATTTGTGGACTAGGGAGGAAACATATTGGAGGAAAAGGTCCCGTGTGAAATGGCTAAGGGATGGAGATCGAAATACAACTTTCTTCCACCAAACTACTATAGCAAGAAGGATGAGGAATCAAATTTGTCGCCTAAAAGGGGCCAATGGAGCATGGCTAACACACGAGGATACCATAGCGAGGAAGCTTAGGGGATACTTTGGGGAAATGTTTACATCGGATAAAACGGGGTCGGGGGAGGAGTTCTTTCAGTGGATACCCCACCAGATCACGACCGAGATGAACCGTAGTCTAACGCAGGAGGTGACGGAGATTGAAATACGCACTACCACATACCAGTTAGGGGGATCACGTGCGCCCAGACCGGATGGTTTCCCGGGGCTGTTTTATCAAAGGAACTGGACAATTGTGGGAGCGGACGTCATCACTGCGGTCAACGCTTTCTTCAGAACAAGTAAACTCTTAAACACCCTAAACAACACAGATATTGTCCTCATACCTAAAGTGTCGAATCCTACATGCACAACCGATTTTAGACCAATAAGTTGCTGCAATTTTTTGTATAAGATCATATCCAAAGTATTGGTCAACCGACTTAAACAACATTTAGCTACTCTTATCACCCCGTTTCAGAGTGCATTTGTTTCAGGGAGACACATACAGGATAACATCATGGTGGCACATGAATTTTTCCATCATTTCCACGTGAGCAACAAGGAGAGCAAGCCCGAATGCGCACTAAAAATCGACATGCAGAAAGCCTATGACAGGGTGGAGTGGGATTTCCTCCTAGACACTTTGAGGAAACGGGGATTTGCAGAACAATGGGTCGGGTGGATAAGAGAATACTTAATGACAACCACGTACGAGGTAGTGGTGAATGGGGACAGGACCGAACCAATCAAACTGACAAGGGAAATACGACAAGGTGATCCACTATCACCTTATCTGTTCATCCTACTAGCAGATGTGTTGTCAAGGCGCTTAGAGGGAGCGGCAAGGGAAGGAACTATACAGGGGGTCAAGATGCGGACACACTGTCCGGAATTGCACCACTTGTTCTTTGCGGATGATTCCCTATTCTTTATCCAAGGCTCGGACGCGAACGCGCACAACCTGAGGTGCATCTTGGAGGCATATTGTCACGCCTGAGGCCAATAGATCAATGTGAACAAGTCGACTCTTTATTTCAACAAAGGGGTGAACCGTACGATCAAGGGGGAGGTAGAAACAACTCTGAACATCCAGAGCACATGTGACCCGGGAAAGTACCTAGGCCTCCCATCGATATGGGGCAGGTTCAAGAAGAATGCCTTGGGATCACTGAAAACAAAAATCAAGGACAGACTAGCGGGATGACGACCAAAGACCCTGAACCAAGCCGGAAAGGAAGTACTCATAAATGCAATCATCACGGGGATCCCCACGTATATTATGAGTGTGCTCCGCCTACCAAAAACATGGTGTGCAGAGATTGATACACTCATAGCGGACTTCTGGTGGGGACAAACTGCGGATGGGAAACAGACACATTGGAGAAGATGGGAGATACTCACGAAGTCCAAGGAGATGGGAGGTTTGGGGTTCCGAGAATTCAAAGTTTTAATTCGGCGCTACTCACAAAATGGCATTGAGGGTTATAGCCGAACCGGATACATTGTGTACTCGAGTACTCAAAGGTTTGTATCGCCCACGAACTAGTTTCGTTTAGGCAAAACGTGAAAGCCGAGCATCGTGGGTTGGAGTAGCATATTACATGGGCAGGACATAATGAAACAGGAGGGAATGTGGCTTCTCAGATCGGGGGAGGATATTCGTGTTTTCGAGGACCCATGGATATATACGAAGGAGGGATGGAGGGTGAATGCCGATATGATCGTTGAGCACGGGAGTGACTTAAGGGTGAGTCATTTGATCACACATGAGCATCAATGGGACAAACACATGGTACAAGGCATGTTTAGCCACAAGGATGCCGAACACATACTCAACATGCCCATACCGAACGAAGGAGGGATGGACCGATACATATGGCCACACACAAAAGATGGCTCAACACAAGTCCGATCAGTATACCACATGTTGCGCGAGGAAAGGGGACAACAAAGACAACCGAACACCCCAGAAAACATATGGAAGACGATATGGAAGAGCAAGGTACTATCAAAGGTCCATAATTTTGTGTGGAGACTTGCTAATAATGCGATAGCGGTGACGACAAACATGGTAAGAATGGGAATGAATGTCGATCCAAAGTGCCCCATATGCGGAGAGGTGGAGACACGGGAACACATGATCCTGGAATGTCGATGGACGAAACCAGTATGGTTCGTCATATTAGGGCTGCACACGGACGAAGCTCCACCCGTGGATATTGGCGCATGGTTAGAGATAAGACGAGCCGAACCAGGAG
The DNA here is from genome assembly GCA_946814005.1 of Chamaenerion angustifolium. Lineage (NCBI taxonomy): Eukaryota > Viridiplantae > Streptophyta > Magnoliopsida > Myrtales > Onagraceae > Chamaenerion > Chamaenerion angustifolium. The sequence goes on from OX328281.1 coordinate 3,938,879, forward strand.
ACACCAATGAGACGAGGTGGATCCTTACTCTCCTAACATGTTGACACATTTGGAAGACACGGTGCAAGGCAGCTTTAGAGACACTCAAACCGAACCCGCTAGTCGTCATAATAGAGATCCAAAAAGCCCTAACTGAACACAAGGAGTACGCACACAAGCCCGGGCCGAACCACCACAAAAAACCGACAAAAAAATGGCAAGCACCGACGGGATCCACCATCAAGATAAATTGCGATGCGTCGTGGTGTAGCCATTCAAGGAGAGCGGGCATTGAGGTGATAGCACGAGATAGAGACGACAAAATTGGTGGTGGCTTGAACCGACGAGATTGGAGCGGAGACATCGACACCATGGAGGTTAGAGCTATAAAAGACGGAGTCCAATTAGTGATCGAGCGCGGGTGAAAACAAATCATCATCGAAACGGACTCACAAACGGTTCATCGACAACTGGGGGGAGAGACGATGCTTTGGAAGCTGTCAACCACGATACAGAACACGAGAGTACTAGCTACACAAATCGAGCAAGTAGAATGACGAGCTATATCAAGGAGTGCAAACAAGTGTGCGAATTGGATAGCGAAGCAAGCTAGAATGAGAATGAATCTTAGCGATTGGGTCGAAAGACCACCACTACCATTGTTATCTTTACTAGTTAATGATTGTAATCCCGAACAACCGTGATCTCGTATCACGACGTTTTATTTCTTCAAGTAAAGCGGTAATTTCGAAAAAAAAAAAAAAAAAAAAAAAAAAGTTTGGTTACCCCTACATTGTTTAGATAGATGTAAATAATACGTAAAAAAATATAATATAATAGTTAAAATGATAAAAATGCCCTTTACTATTATTTGAATTGAAATTAATGCATTTATTTATTATAAATTGTAAATATTTCATCCCCAAGTATTTCCCTTGTTTCCCATAAAATATTCATTCCAACAAAACATTTTGTTACAGACAATGATATTATATTATGATGTTGATAATATATAATTGGAGTATTGTTCCCCCAATCCATATAATAATAAACAAGAACCAAAATATAAACAAAGTTGAGAATCCATCATGCATCATCACGACTCCCTTGATTCAAGCACCTCAAGGCTCAATATAACGTACCAACGAGCCTTGGGGTTGGAATCGCGATGAGCCGTGTCGCCCTAGGCGCGGTTAGCCCAAACACATCTCCCATATCCATCTCGCTCGGCTTCATCCCATCAGGTAACTCCCAATTGAAGCAATGCAGAAGATGCGCCACAGCTAACTCAAGTGCGTACAATCCCAACTGCATGCCAGGGCAGGATCGCCTGCCAGACCCAAACGGTATGAACTCAAAGTTGCTTCCTTTAAAATCAGGCACGGTCGGGTCTAAGAATCGAGACGGTCTGAAGGTGTCAGGGTCGTTCCAATAGTTTGGGTCCCTTCCAATGGCCCATGCATTGATCATGACTCGAGATTTGGCCGGAATAAAGTAGCCACCGACTTGGGCATCTTCTGATGTCTCGTGGAGGAGGAGCGGGATCGGAGGGTGGAGGCGGAGGGTCTCCTTTAGGGTGCACCGTAAGTAGGTCAACTTCTCAAAGTCTGACTCCTCAACTCGACGATCGAGACCCACGACGTCGGCTAGCTCTTGTTGGACCTTCCTTAGCTCGTCGGGGCTCCTCATTAGCTCTGACATTGCCCACTCGATCGCCGATGCAACTGTCTCTGTACCGCCAAACATTACATCCTGAACAATGGATAATAGCATTCATGGGTTGATCCGCCAAACTAATTTAAGAAAGTTATGTTAAAACTATAAAATTTAAATTTTACACTCGTACGCCTTAATCAACTGTCTAAAAAACATAGTTATCAAAATCGAACCGAACCACCGCTAGAATCCGGCCCTACCGTGAACCGGCAAGATGGACAGTTTGGTTTTTACAAAAGATCCGAAATGCATAGTGAACACGGTTAGTAGGTGAAAGCTAATTGATTTCGGTTCTTCGATTAATCTCCAACCTTTTTTCCGACTTTCTTCTTTGTTCCTCACTATGACTTGTCACTTAAGTGTCACCCTAATTTTAGGTAGTAAGTCATGTGAAACGGATGGTTCGACCGGTGAACCGGCGGTTGGCCATTTGAACCGGGAACCGGCTCCCTCACTGATTTGAGAGTCGGCCCGGTTTTAATAACTATGTTCAAAGTCATTATTTTCAGCGTTGCTAATATTTGAACACGCGCTCTCTGATACCATAAGGAATTTAAAACGTAAGTATTAACCATTTGTCAGTAAAAACATAGTATACTCTAAAATTATATTTAAACAAATTATCTAATTACTTACCATGATAATGGCTTTGATGTTGTCTCTGGTGAGTTTGATAGAGTTTTGCATATCCTCCTCCTCTTCTTCTTCCTCCTCCTTCAGCTTGTCTGCCTTTTCCTGTCTGTAAAAGGCCAGCAGTTCATCTACCATGTCAGCTGTATCTCCTTCTTCCACAATCTCAGCTGCATCGTTTCTTCTTTTTCTTCTTCTTCTTCCCTTCCCTTTCTTCTCGATATGTTGATCGATGATCGAGTCGATGAAGCCGTCCAATGATTGCCGAGCTTTCAGGAGCCTTGCGTTGATGCCTTGCGGATCAATCCATCCAAAGGAAGGGATGAAATCGGATATGTTGAAGGCTCCGAACAGCTTAGAGAACTCCTGAAGGATTCCTGTTCAAAACATTTACACTAAATAATAAGAAATAATGAATTTATTTATTTTTTACAATAATTAAATTTAAGTTGGATGGATATATATATATATATATTATTTTTCATATAGCTGGCGAATATAAAAAAACACTGCATAAATTATTAATTCCAACTACTTAACCTTTGAACATATTTACACTTTAAAAAAAAACTTCCCAACTTAAAAAATTATTATTCTCTAAGCATGTAAAATGCATTATATGAATTCTTTATAAATTTCTGACATGTGATTAGTGAGGAGTGAAAAAATTATTAATATTCTATGTATAGGTAGTGAGGAAGTGTTTCCCAACTTTTCATATTGTATAATTTTCCGAAGGAAACTATTATCGCACTCTGGAAAGACGCTGTTGTCCTATTATCGCGCTCCGGAAAGACGCTGTGGGCTTTTCTGTTTCGCGAATTGTTAAAGTTAGCTAGTTTTGGTTGTTTATTTTGAACTTGGGTGATTAATTGTCACCTATAACGGTTATTTTAATCCATAATTATCAAAAAAAAATATTGTATAATTTTAACAAAATATATATTTTTTCAATTTAGTTTTTTTAAATCTTATATTTGTATTTCTAGAAAAAATAATACATTTTTCATTTGTGTTTACTCTAATTATTTCTCTCTAAACTTAATTTTTATTTTGTACTTATGTGTAGTTTAGGGTTTAGGGTGTAAATACCTTCCTAATGGCGCGCGAAAGGGCTAATAAGCTTCTAGCAATGGATTCCTTTTCTAGTAACTTTTCATTAAAAAAAAAAGAAGAAGAAGGAGATTCCATTTAAACAAAATATTTAATATTTTTTAAAATATAATTAATTGATTTTCCTGTAATACGAATACTTAATTAAAAATTGTGAGACTTGTTTTAAATTAATATACCAAATATATATTGTTCTTAATTATTATGTGTACATGAAAATATATTATGTTGTATCTGTTTAAAATACTTTTCATATTTATTTTCACTTTGAAAAAAAAAAAGTAAATTAGCACACTGTAGAAAATTTATAATTCTTGATTGTAAAACTAATATAAAAAAACAGAGAAATAAAAGTAAATATATGTGTACGTACTAAGATAATTCGTATATATATATGAAAATTTATTATTTACTGCGATAAATTTTTCATTTTTTTTTCTGGAATTCAGAACTGCGTATCGTATCAGGCCACGAAATAATATGAATTTGAATCCAAAGATTTTAAAATTAATTTAAAATTTTAAAACTGTCACTTTTAATATGTGTAAGGATGAAGCTTGGATACTCATACTGTCATATACATCTATAAGATGCGTACTGAAGTAGTGTCTAAAAATGGTCGTACTATCATTTTTTTAAAATAAAAATAGAAGTCAAATTAAGAACTAAATTTCAATGTTATAAGCAAAACCCTTAACTTCTATGCATTTATGAAGCTAAAGAAAGTAGGTAATCCTCATTTATTGGTGGCTTTGTAATTAACACGTGTTACGATATGATCCATAGGATAGGAGGAATTAGACAAGTTAATTACTTTTTTAAAACAAATAATTGTAATTTTTACTAATTTATCATTTAAGTTATGTTGATTTTGTTATTCTAAAAATAAAAAATGATTTTCTCAAAAATTTGGGGGGAAATCCAAAATATACTTTATACAAACAAATATAATTTAAAAACACAACACAAAAAAAAATAATCAATCTTTCTTTACTTTTATTTCTGTATTATTAAACTTTTATCTCATTTTTAATAAATTTATGATATTTTTGTTATTTTCTAAAATAAATAGAAAGAATATAAAATTGTGATTTTTAAAAGTAATAATAAGTGATTTTATATACAATATCTTGAACACTAGCATAGCTTCTCCCTCTACTTTCAATACTGCTTACCTATAAACTCATCTTGTCCATCTTTGGCCTTCGACCCGAACGCCGCTCGGTATATGATATCACGGGTGAGGGCAAAAACGAGCTCACCGACATTCACGGCCGAACCCACACTGCTAGCCACCGTGCGCACCGTGCCGTCCACCTCGTCCCTCACCGACTCCCACGACTCAGCCCTTTTCCGACTAAACAGCTTCATCACACATAGCTTCCTCATCTGCCGCCAAAAAGGCCCGTAGTGCGCGAACGCCATGTCAGCTCGGTTGTAGGTTAGGTAGCTTATCGCGAGGGTGGCAGGGCGGTTTGAGAAAACGGCGTCGTGGACTTGAAGGACCTGCCGGGCGATGTCCGGCGAAGAGACCGCCACCATGTGGAGGAACCCCATGCGAAGATGGAAGATTCCGCCGTACTTCTTGGCCAGCTTGGCGAGGCCGCGGTGCGTTAGTTGGTCCATCATCATCATGTTCCCGATCAGCGGCAGGCCCTTCGGCCCTGGAGGGTAAGGTGGTTTCCGACGTGTGCGAGCGGCGAGACCCAGAAGTAGTAGAAGGAGAGGTACGATGAAGAGGAGGGTGGTGGAGACCAACTGGTTTTGGAGATTATCGATGGTAAAATCCATTGTGGAGAGAGAGCTCGAGAGAGAGCAACTGAGGAAGGAGAGAGATATTGTGATGGTTTATATAGAGATTGTTAATTTTTCAATCAATTAGGGCAAATTTGGCTCAACGTTCTCGTATTTTCAGTTTTGTTTAAAACGTAAAAAAGGAACAAAATAAAAACTCAAATTGACTCAGAGACCGTCAATTTGAGTTTAATTTATTAGATCCAAATAGGATCTCAATTCAAGTCTTAATAAGTTGGTATTTGAACAATCCCAATAAGTTATAGTTGGAGTTTAAATTGAAACCTAATTAAGGGTCCATTAGTAAGGGTTTCACACACAACTCTCAACCCTTATGACACATATATAAGAGAAAAAAACAAATTAGTCTTAATCGACTCAAAACTCAATTTTAATATTAATAAAATATAAGTATTTAGCTAATTTTATTAATTTGGATAATATTTAATGATAATTTTGGATGGATAATCGAATAAAGGTTCTATTATTATATTTTATAAACACATTGGTGTAATTAAAACATTGTGCATTAATGGTGTAGTTTCATATTTTTTCCAAAATTAGAAGAGAAATTATGTCATAATAGTAAATTATTTTAATAAATTTTCTATCTTTTTTTTTGTATGGTTAAGTACTTTTTAAATATATTTTTTTCAGTACTAAGTACTAACTTTATGTGTGTGGTATTTAATATTATGCTATTAATATTTTTATGCAATTGGATTATTATTGAATTAGGAAATTTGAAAGGGAAATCCACCCATCCCTTACCCTTACTGGTCTACCTAATTCTAGAAAGCTGCTCGAAACATTGATTCACCTAAAGGAGGAAGGCTAGCCATTTGACTGAGTCCACGTGGTAATTAAATGAGACTAGTCAAGATCTCATGTGGGCCCTAGAATGAAAAGTTTCATCTTTCTAATTATATATGTTCATTCCCGAAAGGTGAGGGACTTGAAAGATATATAATATCCCTTCTCCCGATTTAATTAAGATAATCAATAAGCTAGTCTCTATGCTAAGCATCTATATATATTAATTTGACTAACTTACATAGAACTGAGACAACTAATGTTTTTTTAAAATTTTGGAAAAAATAATAACTGTTTTAAGACATTTTCTCATTCCTATTGTTAATTTCATAACTTCTAATTGGTTCATCCATGTCAAACATATAATTCTCACTCATATGTGGCATGTCATGTAACATAGTTTAAAATCTTCCAAACTTTCTCATTCATTCTCTCAATAAGTTACAAAATTTCATTAATATATTCTTATTTTCTATGTGCATTTATGATTTTTATTAAGTTTATTTTATTTACTAAATTTTATATTTTATGAAAAGCAAGAAGATGTATAAATTAAATTGTTTTATTACAAGATAATTTAAGATAAAATTAAGGATTATTATGTATATTATATATCAATTTTATGAAAATAATAATCACATATTATTTTTATGTACATATTTATAATTATGACATAAAATTTAGGATATGAAAAAATTATATCATTGTTATAATTATGACATACTTTTCTTAGAATAATTATTATAAAATATCATTGTTATATTCTATTAAAATCAACATATATTACAAAATTTAAAAATAATTTATAATTACTATAACTAATATGCATATATATATTCTAATAATTAGTATTTATTTAAAAATATATGAAACTAATAGATGTGATCAAATAAATTTTAAAATTATTAATGAGTATCATATTCATAATTGGCTACATTTGTTTTTATTATCTACTCATTTATTTTCAATTTTTTTATAAAATATAAATAATTCTTATATTGTATAATATTATAAAAATAAAAATAAGTTTAACATTTCTTCATAAATATAATTAGTTTTTAAGTTGTGTAATTGAATTAATATTAATTAAATGTACTTTAATAAAGTGTAAATAATCATGTTATAAATATATATTTATATTTATTTAAAAATATTATTAATTTATATGCTAAAATAATGATAATATTGCGCAAAACACGAATCAATTTTCTAGTATTTTGATTACTACAAACCACCATACCCATTTGCTTTTAAGTTTTTCAAAAAGTATACGTGTGAATAAAAAAATTACAAAAGTATATATATATATATATATATATATATGCATAAACACTACATATACTAGCGCATAAATTTATTTTTACCAAAAGCACTATCTGCGGTAGCGTTTTTCCACAAAGTGCTACCCGAGTAGCGTTTTTCCACAAAACGCTACCCAAAGTAACGTTTGTGGAGGTGACGTTTACACATATTTATTTATTTATCTATTTTACATTTTTGTCGACTCAGTGTTTAATTAAAAGTTAAATTATATATATATTAAAATGTTTTATAGTAAGTAGATATTTTAATTGCAATTCAAATGATATAAAAAAAAAAAAAATTTGCACTTACAAATAGACTGTACGCTTTAACGTAAGTTGAGATAAGAAAATTTGACTTAAAAAAATATAAGTCAGGCCATGTACGTCCAAACTCAACACGGCTAACGACATTTATGACGAAATTCAATTATCTACCTACTCTTATTTTTTATTTTTTTATTAGATATGTATTTAATTTTTTTAACCTAACATTATTTGTCATATAATTTGACCGAAATGATTAAATGCATTAGGTGATAAATTTAATTATCTACTTACTCAAAATAATAAAAACAATTACAGTGCATAAATAATGTAATTACGACATAAATGACACTAACTAGACATTAATTTTTGACTTTCAGACTGACCGTATAATACAAAACATAAAAAACTATATATACATTTATATTAGGGGTGTGCATGAACCAGTTTGAGGCTGAACCGATTCATGAACCGTACATTTACCACATTTTAAAGAGGTACGATTTACCGCTCCAGTTTTTTGCCACTCCAAATTTTGGGCGATTTACCGTACCTGTTCTCAACTGGTTCGGCCGAACCACTTTATATATATATATTTTTTTAAAAAAATAATACATAATGCATAAACCATAATCCTAATCCGTAAACCATAATCAATAAACCATAATCAATAATCTATAAACCATAATCCATAAACCCTAAACCATAGACCATCATCCATTATATTAATGTAGATTGTAAATCATCACCGAGCCAACTTTGGTCTAATAGTTTAGATTAGATAATTTAATAATTAAATATTATATTATATTAAAACTGTTACAAGAAGTTATATAGTTTACCGTTTGCGAACCAGTTTTTTGTACATTTTCTGAATTGTTCCATATTTTTGCAAAACAATTGATTGGATTGTGAATTAGTACGATTTACAAAAGGTTCGGTCGAACCATTTTTCCCCCCACCCCTAATATATATACACAGTGAAATCACTGTGTATATGTACGTATATATAGTTTTTTATGTTTCGTATTCTGCGGTCAGTCTGAATGTCAAAAATTAATGTTTAGTTAGTGTCATTTATGTCGTAATTAAACTATCTATGCACTGCAATTTTAAATAATTGTATTTTTGTCCCTAAACTTTTCTGGACATCCCATGATTTCTCAAAGTGTGAGAAATTAGTCCAGCGTGCTTTATATCTTCAAAAATCGTTCGTGTACGCTTGACACGTTTAAAATAACCTCAAAGTTAAACCACCATTTTTTCAAGCACGATTAACTCTACTATTTTTTTTTTTAAATTAACTTATAAAATAAAAAAAATGTTTGTACATGGTTTATTTATAAAAACAAATATGCATGGAATCTCTTCAGCCAAGTATGGTAAAAATGGGTAAATCAGGCAAGTTGGAAAAATATAAATTCAAAAGGAAACTAAAGTACCGAAATGGCGGATTATGGGCTCCCGAGCCCTTAACACGTAATCAAACCCCCAAAATCAATTATCTGGACGTAGACATTTCCAAGCTCTAGGATGTTAACTCCATGTACATAAGACAAACTTTAGGATTCTGATTAACCTTTAATTAATCGGTGATGACTCTTTCATTTTTTGGTTCGGTTGATGACCCCGCTCAACAGGACCCGTCGTTCGCCAAGACTTGATATTTTTCGAGCGAAACAAAATAAAAATTATTTTTCAAAAGGATATGGGAAAGTCAGATCCGACGTCCAACAACCAGAAAGTCAGAATTCAACATCTGACACAAATTTTTGGTGTTAATAATAATATTTAATCAATAAAGTACAACAATAATTAAAAATGATACATTTAATACAATTTTCTAAAAATTGATAAAATAAGTAAATACTAGGTACATAAATAAACATATATTAATGGGAAAAAAAAGATTTGTACAAAATTGTTAGATCATTTTTAAAATTGCTCTAATAGTAAAAAAGTATGTAATAAATGGTAGTTAGAAATTAAATTGGAGTAGGGGTAAACAAATAAAATAAAAACTAAGAGTTTTTTTTAAATGAATAAAAAGATCTTTTTCAAAAAGTATCTACTTTAAAAAAAAAAAATTGAAAAAGTATATATATAAAAAAAAATATTTAGCAAAATGTGCATCTGCGCAGGTAGGGTAGTAGCGATTTTCTTAATCGCTACTACCGGTAGCGATTTTTGGAAAATCGCTACTACCGGTAGCGATTTATTGAAAATCGCTACTGGTAGTAGCGTTTTCATTTTTTTTTTGAAAAAAATCAAAAAAATCTTTAAATTTTTTTAAAAAATTACAGTAAGTAGATATTTTAATTTCGATTCAAATGATGCAAAAAATATTAAATTTGGACTTACGGATTGACTGTAGGCTCTGCCGTAAGTTGAGATATGAAAATTTGACTTAAAAAAATATAACTCATACCCTGTAAGTCCAAACTGACCACAGTGAACGTCATTTATGTCGTAATTCAATTATCTACCTAGAGTAATATTTTTGATTAGAAATACAATGATTTTGTAACCTAACATCGCTTGTCTTAAAATTTGACCGAAATAATCAAATGCATTAGGTGAGAAATTTAATTATGTACTTACTCAAAAAAAATCAAAAATATTAAAGTGAGTAGATATTTTAATTACGACATAAATGACGTTCACCGTGGTCAATTTGGACTTACAGGGTATGAGTTATATTTTTTTAAGTCAAATTTTCATATCTCAACTTACGGCAGAGCCTACAGTCAATCCGTAAGTCCAAATTTAATATTTTTTGCATCATTTGAATCGAAATTAAAATATCTACTTACTGTAATTTTTTAAGATTTTTTCTATGAAAAAAAAAGAAAACGCTACTACCAATAGCGATTTTCAGAAAATTACTACTGGTAGCAGCGATTTTCTTAAAATCGCTACTGTTAGTAGCGTTTTCAAAAAATGCTACCTCCCCTGCGTAGATGCACATTTTGCTAAATATTATTTTTAAATATATACTTTTTCAAATTTTTTTTCTAAAGTGAATACTTTTTGAAAAAGTTAGAATAAAAACGATTCTACATATTTTATTGCAATAATCACACAGCGTGAGTCACGTGACAACGTGTCTAACGTTTAGAGCCGCATGCAATTACTATATCGCCCTAATCTAATCTTTCCCCTAATGGAATGTTTGACACATAAGATGAAAGTTAGATTTATTAGTTGGTACTTGCCTACTTGGTAGTATTTTTTATCATTTTAAATATCTGAAAGGTTCAAATATTTTATTTTATCTTTGTTACTGAAATATTTTGTACTTCTATTGTCCATAGAGGAGTGGGTAGATTCAATTATAAAATATTATTTATTAAAAGAATATTATTTGTGACATTATTCTTAATTTTGGTTTACATAATAAATTTCATTTCAAATATTAATTAGGTATGTGATAACGACATAAGATTACTAATATTTTTCTTATAATAACTTTTATATTTGAAATATAATTAGGTAGATGGTCAACCTTCGTATTAATAATTATATAATATGAAGATTGTATGATCAATATTGTTATTATTCTTAATTGTTAGTGGTATATATTAATATTAGAAAATATTAATTTCACCATAACGTGTATTTTAATTTTCTAGTAAATAAAAAGTATATTATAGGTTTATGCTCATGCACTATATATAATGGAGACCATCTGTATAGTATAGTTCGTGCATATACTAATCCAGAAAATATCAATATGTGACAAAAGATATATATATATATATATTATAACAACGGTAAATAGGAGTGCCATTGATTGCAAAATAGATTAGAATTATAGTTGACATAATTCAAAGCTAATAATAATTAAGGATTGTGCTTGCCTAACTTGCTAATTTCCAACACAGTGCAAACTCAATAATTATTTCTAACACAGTACGAATATAAATGAAATTGTGTTCACGTTTAAATTTAATTATACGATAACACAATGATATTTTCGTATCGTATTCGTGTTTAAGTCTCACAATATGTACGCACACACAACAACATGATACACGAAGGATTTGTATTCGTTACGCACCAAAAATTCATGTGCATGATAGAAAAATTTGATATTAATGATATACGATTTAAATTTTATGTTCTATATTTATACATTTTTTGCAAAATAAGACTCATTTTTAATAATAAAAAGATTATGGAGTTGATTTACTTTGATTATAATCTAATAACCCTAACTCATTTTTATTTTAAATAATTTAAGTCGTGTTGGATTATTCAATAATTGTGTTTTTATATTATCGTACAATTGTGTTATCGTGTTTTACGATATAACACAATTGTTTTTTTTTCTTCGTGATATTGCATTTGTCATGCTGAAAGTAAGATAATATTTTTTATGTTATAATATGCATATTAATTTAAAAAATAAATTGTTTCGTATCTTTCTATGACAATTAAATTTTGGCATATTTTATATTAACTTATTGTGTATTAATAATTATCGCACAAATTGTTAGCCTTAATGCTTGCGTATAATTCGCATCACTTAGACGTCATCATTCCACGCCTTCTATTTGTCTTTATCCCAGATTCCAATACTTGATATTCTACTACGGATGTCAAAACGGAATATTCCACTTTTAATTTTGCTGCTTAGCAAATAAAATCGATTTTTTGAAAAAGTATATATGTTTTTTTTATAAGAAAAATAAGTATAAAAAAAGATATTTTGAAAAATAGGTATATGCGCCACACCAAATGACGCCTATTCAATCAGGCAACTTTAATTTCTTTTTTTACTATTTTATTGATAATGACGACTCGATGTTTAATTAAAAATAAAATTATGTATCTATTAAAAAAATTAAAAATAATATAGTAAGTAGATATTTTAATTGTGATTCAAATGATGCAAAAAATATTAAATTTGGATTTACGGATTGACTGTACGGCCTACCGTAAGTTGAGATATGAAAATTTGACTTAAAAAATTATAACTCAGATCATGTAAGTCCAAACTCACCACAGTTAACGTTATTTATGTCGTAATTCAATTATCTACCTAGGGTAATTTTTTTTATTAGAAATACATTGATTTTGTAACCTAACATCGTTTGTTTTATAATTTGACCGAAATAATTAAATGCATTATGTGAGAAATTTAATTATGTACTTACTCAAAAAAAATCAAAAAACTTATGGTGCGTAGATAATTTAATTACGAATTAAATGACGCTAAATATGCATTAATTTTTGACTTTTAGACTGACTGTATAATACGATACGTACAAAAATCTACAAACCATACAAAAACTTCCAAATAGGGTTTAATATATATAGAGAGGCTCATATGATAAAATTTATATTTTAAATACACTCATAAATAAATTTGTGTAATTTATTATTTTTAATTAAATTTTTTAATATATTGAAATTAATAAAACCTTAATGAGATAATTTTGAATTACAACCCTAAACCTACAAATATAAATTTGTGAATAAAAGATATTAAAAATCCATAATTAGTAATAAATTTTTAATTAAAAATGAAGAAAACTAAGTTTTTTTTTTAATATTGATTAATTTTTTGTTTGTAATAAATGTGATGAGTTGAAACGGTGTTTAAGGTTCAATGTTTTGCTTTGGAGCAATTTTAAAGTATCTTTTTTTTTTGCCAATAGGAAATTCTTCATTAAAATTGCATAGTATCGGGTTTATCTAACAACAATAAGGAAATTAGAGCAGATGGTGGTTCACATAACCAATTTACCAAACACATATCTCTCCTGGATTGTCGGGCAATCCAGTTTGCGCATCTATTTGCTTTTCGATTTACCCATCTCCATGAGATTTTCTCTACTTGTATTGCTATCGTCTTTATCGTGTTGATGATGTTTTCCAGTCTTCCTCATTTGTTGACCTGTCCAATTGTTTGATGAGTTGCTCAGAGTCTGACTCGATGATAACTTCTGCCCATCCGTTGCTTTTCGCTAACTCCACTGCTTGTAGGATCGCCTGGGCTTCTACGTTTATCGCTGATGTGTCCCATGTTGATGAATTTCTTCCATCGATCATGGCTCCTGTTTCGTCTCTTGCAATTATTCTCATTCCTCCTTTTCCGTTTCTCGTATCCCATGCTCTATCACAGTTTATTTTTACTGTGCCTTCTCGTGGTGGTTGCCATCTTTGGTTGTTATAGTCAATGGTACTACTTCGTGGCTCCGCTAGGTTACGCTCTCTTACTTCCCATGTTTCCTGTGCTAGTCGTAACCCACGTTCGAGGGTCATGGTCGTTTGCGATCGCTCTTTTTGGTTGTGTGCTTGACATCTTTCCTTCCATATCTCCCACACTATTGTCTCGATTTTGGTCTTTAGGAACGCGCATTCACCGTTGTTTTTGCTTGCCACCTCGAAGACCTCTTGAATCCACTCCGTCCACGGTTTGTGAATCATCCCTTCCCATCGGACCCCTATTCCACCGAACCATATGGGTCGAACCCAGTTGCATTCCATGAGCGCATGTTCCACAGTGTCGATATGGTCGCAGAAAGGGCAGATCAATGTCGAGCTGACCCCCCTTCGGTGCAACTCCTCCATTACCTGCAAAGCACGGTTGCAACTTTTCCATATAAAATACTTTACCTTCGGTATTGTGGGTCCTGTCCAGATCTGTTTCCACGATGTTGGTCCGAGAGCTCGTGAGGAGGAAGCCTGGTTTGTTTCCTCCGGTTATTTTCGCTCCATAAGTCGCCCATATACTAGCTTTGGATGGGCGATCCCCGATGTCGAGGAAGGTCATACTAGACTATCTCGGGTTCGTTCGCTTGGCAGTTGTACAACCTTGATAGCGTTGTCTTCCTCCTTGGTTATGTGGTTTCAGATTCTCCACGTGTCCCAACCCTGTGCTCAGTTCGCATAATCTCCTCCATTCTCATATTTGTTTCCTTCGATTCAGGTTCACCGCGTGATAGCATGTGCCCAGTGATTCCTGGGATCCACGCATCCTGGAAGATTCGTATATTTTTGCCATTTCCGACTCTTCACAGACCCTCCTCTTGCAATACCTTCCTTCCTTCCAGTATACTTGACCATTTATTGAAAAGAAAAGGGTAAAATTGTTAATTTATTGACCATTTTAATAACATTTATCAAACATATGTGACTAAATATGACAAGTTTAATCAGAAAGTCACATTTCAAAAAACATACGTAACCGTTTATCTACGAAAAAATATAAGTAACCATTTAATTACATTGTGTCAACGTAAGTGAATATTGGGTTGGTTTATTCAAATAAATATTACACGATGGTATCGTATATTGATTAGTATATACAATATATATAATATATAATATAAATATCTAGATACTAACTATATGATATATTAATTGTTACGTACGTATGTATTTATATTATATATAAGATAAATAATTATATAAATTTTGAAAAAAAACAGATACATGTTATATATATATAAAAAAACATAAAAATGTATATACTAAATAATTGATATATAACATTATAATGTCTAGATAGGTAACACAATTTTGCACTACTATTTTTCCAAACACATTTGAAAAATCTCCATTTTAATGTAATTTTAAATAATGTCAGTTTTCTAAATATTAAATATATTATCTTAATTCACATTTTCCTAATCGTTTTAATGTACACATATCTAGTAAATATATTTTGACTTATTGGAATTAATCGTGGATGCCAACATATAAAAGTGCACAAGTTTGACTTATTGGAATTAATCGTGAATACGACACACGTTTATAACTTATGGTTCTAAGCTAGCACTGAGTGTTTTTTATTCATAATTTCTCTAATATTATTGTTCCTTTCATATTATTTTTTTCCTTCTAATTTTGTAAAAATTTAATGTTTCAACTATAATTAGAAGCTTCATTATAATTTCTATTTTAAAAAAACAACTATCGTTGATTTTTTAATCCTTATGTCATCCTATCGTAAACTTGTCGCAACTTAACCCCCAACAAGAACTAATGAAATGGTATGAAAACAAGAAAATATCAATGTAATAAAGATGATGACTTACACTAAAATAAAATCTAATATATATATTAAAAAAATGGTATAGTCATACTTGTAATTAATCCGTATGTAGCACCAAAAGATACATATATTTTCATAATGCCATTATTCACGTTTGCATGAAACTTTTATTTTCAATTAATTTATTAAAAAATACGTATCTTATTTACGGTTAATTTAAATTTTATTTTCCATATAAATATTTCTGTTCCATATTTAACGAGTCATTTGTGCACCCCATAGCAGAGCAAAACCATATATGCTTTTGATGCGGCTGCCCCAAATTGAGATCTCCACTTAAGATAATATCTATCACGCGGTTTGGCTATAAAAAGAGGACCACCATACAAAATTATCTTTTAGAATAATGGAATAAATCAAATTAAATAGCAAACGAGTTCAATCTGAATTAAAACAACGTATTGTTAGGTGGGTTTGAATTAACACATAGTTTGAGTGGAAAACTATACATGTTGTTAGGTTCATTTTTTAATAAAATTATTACATTTTTTTAATAGGATAAAATACGACATTGTTCCTAAAATTTAAGTCGATTTTAAAATTCTTCCTTCAAATTTAAAATTCCTCATAATGTTTGGAAATTATGAAAAATGACAATTTACCAACAATGATTGACAGTTACTCTTTTAGGGGGGATTTTTTCATCATTTTCAAATATTACGGGAACTTTAAATTTTAAGAGAAAATTTTAAAATTGGTGTAAACTTTGTTAGGTATTGGAGTCTGATTAATATGTAGTGTTATTTTATGTATTAATGTACGCGTCTCGTGGTTCAACCTCAATAAAAATTCTCCATATATACCTATTTTATACTGTACTATATTTCTCCATGTATACATATTTTGTAATATTAACTTTCATCAATAAATGAATCAAACCGCGTAGATGTTACCCCTTAGGGGTGTTACCACAGAAACTTAATTTTCTCTCGTTTTCTCTTCTGAAATGGGATTTCAGTGTGTGAGATTGAGAATCAATCCTAACAAACTTTAGGGGGCAATATCGTAATAATATGAACATAATAAACATTAGGTACCATATGACAATAATCACACTTTAATGCATGTATTATTTATTTTCGGGTAAATTATTTCAATGCTACATGTGTTGTTGGTTGCACCTAAACGCTTGAATAATATTATCGGATAAGGGATACACCTTGTTGGTTCACTAAAAAAGTTAATTAGGCACATGTTGATATGACATTGTCCAATAAGTTGTGATAAAGTGGAAATTCATTTTAAAACATAAAATTCTTAAATAAAGATTATAATTTGATGACATGAACATTTCTTTTAAAGTATAGAAAAATTGATGAAATTCACACAAAAAAGGGCACCAAGTGCCTTGCCTTAAGTCAATTGGAAGCATAGGTTCGAACTTTAGGTGTCCAATTTTTGTTATATTTTTCTCTTACAAATATATTTTAAAAAAATATATATAAATTTTCTTAATTTGGATTTTTTCTTATACGTGATAATGCATTAAATAATATAAAAAAAATATTAGTGCATTCAACTATATGACGTAAACATACACTCCTTTTTATCGTATAATGATAATATATAATCATAATACACATATAGTTTTTTATTTTTATTTAGTATACACAGTACTTCTAATTTTGAGTATCATAATTAATAATAATAAAAAATCTATGATATTCTTATTATTTACTGTATTTTGTCATTTATATAAAAAGAGTTTTTTGAAAAAGTAAGTAGTGTAATTCTTTTTTTTCGAAAAGTAAGTATATAGAAAAAATATTTTGAAATCTGGGTATATGCGCTACCGTGGGTAACACGTTTTTCTAATAGGCGCTATACCCAGGGTAGCGCCTTTGTAGCGTCTATTCCAAATTAGCTTCTTTTTTTTTTAATTTTCATGTTTCGATATTTAATTAAAAATAAAATTATCTATCTATTAAAAATTATATTAAGTAGATATTTTAATTGCAATTCAAATGATGCAAAAAATATTAAATTTGAATTTATGGATTGACTGTACGTTATGCCGTAAGTTGAGATATGAAAATTTGACTTAAAAAATTATAACTCAAACCATGTAAGTACAAACTCACCACGGTTAACGTCATTTATGTTGTAATTCAATTATCTACCTAGAGTAATTTTTTTGATTATAAATACAGTGATTTTGTAACCTAACATCGTTTGTTTTATAATTTGACCGAAATAATTAAATGCATTAGGTGAGAAATTTAATTATGTACATACTCAAAAAAAATAAAAAACATTACAGTGCGTAGATAATTTAATTACGAATTAAATGACGCTAACTATGCGTTAATTTTTTACTTTTAAACTGACCGTATAATATGATACGTAAATTTTTTACATACGATACTTATTTTTTCAAACAACTCAAATAAAAATAGAAGTGAACTACTTACTAAATTGAGAAAAAAAAAAGAACTACTTACTAATGACATGTATTTATTTATAACAACAAGTTCCGTCACAAACCATGTGTTAAAACTTGAACGTTCATATAATTTTATTTGATTAAGTAAAATGATATTACGTGATAAAATTGGTTATCTGAGTTTTAAAATTTCGATCTAAAATTTCTACACGTGAAACGAAATGCAATACTGAATTGCAAAATACAGAAAATCCAAATTATTATATTTTAATGGTTGTACTTATTCTTAATTGCTATAACATTATATTATATCATTTTGTTTTATTTTAATATATATATCATAATAATTAATCTCAGTAAAGTCAAACTGAAGCCGAAATAAAACGTGTAGTCATCACTCAACTCATGTCATGGTAAGCTCATAATTCCTTTTTGTTTTTTTTCACAATACAAGTAATATGGTTGGTAATTGGTATTTAATAAGTCTTATCAGAACCGAACCAGACCGACGGTCTGACCGGGAATCGGATCCCTGTTCAATTTGATTCAGCTAAAAGATCGAATTGCATATGAACAGTGTTTAAACCGGATTGGGTCGGTTGGTTTTTGAAAAACCGTGTTTAAAGTTTAACCTATTGTGTTTGATTTTTAGACTATTGTGTTATATATGTTTAAAGTTTGAGATAATTATGTAGTGTTATATTGTGTTTAATACTATGTAATTTGAGGTAATTATGTGTGTGTTTGAGACTATATAATTTGTAATTGTATTTTCAGTTCTTTTATTATAAACAGTGAACCGCAAGTTGAATTGGGTTGGACCAGTATATATTATGGAATATATATATCGGAAAAATGATATGCATATTGTAGAAATTAAAATACTAGAAAAAGAGGGTGAGGAGATTAATGATCCTGGTTGACCATGCAACCTAACCAAACGATAGAGAAATTTATTATCGAATCGTCGTCTTGTAGTATTCGTTCTCTCGATACATTCTCTCGATATAAAGCTAGACTCATCTTTATGTACGAGAAGATATCCTAAAACAAAAAGATAATAAGGAATCTAATATTTATATTTTAAGAGAAAATATTTTTCTAATAAATAATTATCAAACATAAAATTTTCTAAAGATCGAAAACAAATATAATATCTATATCTAACATAAAATATTATCGTAACAGATAATTATATCAAACACTTGCATTAGTTTTTTATTTTGTAGTAATTTTATTTTCCTCCCTAAATTATCTTAAAAATTTTCTTTGCATGTAAACCCATTTTCTGTCCAAACAAAATAGTTCATTTATAAAATATCTTGCAAATTTTTACTAAACACAATCATAACATTAATATTAAATTTTGTTGAAATTTAAATTTAGTGGTAAGATTCATATCAAATTTTGTTGAGTTCCATGCTGCATGTCCTTATAAACAACTTTGAGCCCAATGGGCCTGTTGCTGATGGTAAAAAAAACAAATTGGATAACAATAGATCCGCTATACCATTAAAGTAAGAGTATAAAAAATTGAAGAAAAAATAATAATAATATTTTAAATTTTTAGTAAATTGTTACTATTTTTAATTCTATTAATTTAAAAAATAAAATGTTTCTCAAGAAGTAAGGAGAATGCTTAGACATTTTTAACTATATAGAGTTGCACACTTGATAATGTTACGTCAAAGAAAGTTATAAACAATTTGGTGAGAATCAAGTACATAATTCGTTGAGAATCAAGTTATAAGGTAATGTCTTATGAAAATATGTCAAATAAAAAACTAATGTCAATCAGTGCGGATTGCAGGAAGCTATTGATGCAATTCGAAAAAATGAAGTTCAGACATATTTTTCGAGAAGCAAATGCGGTAGCGGGTATGACGCTCAACCAGCGACAAGTGTTTGAAATCCATAGCTCACCTCCGAAGGAAACTATTAATGCACTTCGAAAAGAAGCTGTTGACTCTTATGTTTCGTGAATTGTTAAAGTTAGCCAGTTTTGGTTGTGTAATTAAACTTGGGTGATTAATTGTCACCTATAGCAGTTTTTAATCCATAATTATAAAAAAAAAGTACATGGCCAAAAAAAAGAGTACATAACTCCATTTTAATACATTATTAACTTAATTTTCTTTGTGTCATTATTATAAAGGTTAATTACCAAAGAGCTAGCTGAACTTTAGACGTTTTACAACGAGCTACTTCCGTACAATTTATAACGAATTTCCGACGAATTTCGTCCACAGTTCAGGTAGCTATTTGATATTTAACCCTTATTATAAAGTATATAAATACATAAATAGATAGATACATATGATAATGTTACCTTGAGACAGTTGAGAGAACATAAATAATTTAATGTGTTTGGCCAAAAAAAAAATAATTTAATGTGTGTCAATTATTTAACTTTGTTTTTATATATTATTAACACTATTAATTGTGGGTTAGATGGCCAAAAAAGAAATTACTTGTGGGTTGTCATTATAAAAGATTAAAAGGTCTAAAAAAATTTATATATATATAAACTATTATACTTTATCATATATATATTTTTAATAACTGAAAGAAATAAAATAAAAGATTTGTAGGTAGAATATATAATGTAACGTAATAGTAATAAATTGACTGAACCTAGCCCGTATATCAACTAAAAAGTGGGCCGCTATAATACAATTTGGGATTAGAATTTGAAGTTTGAAAAACCAGTGGAGGGAAATTCAATTCTTATTTAATATTGAAATACTAGATTAAAAATTAAACCAGAAGGATATTTGATATTCTACTCGAAAACCTATTTCACACTGAACATATTTGAACCGGGTTCTTGACCCGGTTAAATTCACTCAACGGATGACTCACTAACTAAGCTTATCGAACCGGAGAGAGTCCGTTCCGGCTGACCCGGAATCTCCTTCTTCTGCCTCATCTCCATCACTTTCCGATGATGATTCGAATGCAGCTCATGTGAGAATTGCGGGCTGCAAGCGGGTCGGTACTCAGGGAGTAACCGGCCTGACTTATACCGAACCCCGCAAGCATTACAGAGTGTCTTTGGACCCATTGGACCGGCTCTCCACTGAGGGGTCTTTTGAACCCCACAGTGGCTGCACCTCCGACTTGAACCACGTTCTGATTGTTTCATGGGTGTCTTCAAACAAAATGGAGCCGGTTCAGAGCCACGGTACCGGTTTAAGATAATTGTGGACGAGTAGGGAGAGAAACGGAAGGACCGGACACGACCGCGCTTGCTCCGTGCTTTTCCAGGAACCGGAGTCTGGAAGCAGAACTGTGATGAACCGTGTTGAGACCGGTTGTCGGTGTTGGAAATCTCCGGCAACGCCACCGACCGTTCGGAGAATGAATCCTCTACGAAATGGGACAGCCACTCAAGATCTGCCACATCATCCGTCTACAAGAAAAGCCAAAAACATTTGAAGTCAAATTTCATCATCATTAACGTTTCTAATCAGAGACAAATGGGCGGAGAAGACGATACCGGAAAGGTAATTTCATCTTCATGGACAAAAGCTCCTTTGTCGTTATCGTGGTGTGCCAATTTCTGTGTTTCAGAGGATGCAGAGATGAAGCACTTGTTTTCTTTTTCCTCAACCTCCGGTTCTTCATCTGCAAAGGAAAAGTTAAGGAGGTCTTCTACAAAGGAATCGTCGGAGGAGGCACCTCCGTGGACGTCGGCCGACCAGATATGGTCGAGAAGCGATGGGGCTCTTGCTTCTACGCTCTCCATTGCAGAATTGTGTCAAGAAATGGATGGTTTTAGTGAAACAGGAAAAGGCGTAGAAGACAAAGCAGATGATAGGAGGTGTGGCGAGAGCAGAAGGAAGGTGTAACTGCAAAGTGTAAAGGATAAGCTGAGGAGAAGTTCTGGTTCTGGGTGGGTTCGAAGTTCGTTGGTTGCAGATGAGAGAGAGAGAGAGGGAGAAGAAGAAACTGAAGTAATAAAAACAAGGAAGGTGGTAATTTTGTAGAGTGATTCTGTTTTCAAATATATTCAAGCGGATTTAATTTTCAAATTAGATAAAAAGTGGAATAATTCAAATTTGACAATATTATTATTTTTCATGTCAAAGAATGAAAAGATGGTCGTGAAAAAGTTAAATAAAACAATTTTTAAATATGTTATCTATATTATTAAGTCTGAACATGTTTTTGTAACCGCCGCCTGTAAATTGACACAAATACCCTTTAATAATCTAATTAGTTTACATTTATCATGACTATTTTGGTCATTTAAATGTCTTCTCAAAAATGTTATAAAAAAATATTTCTACGGAGACTCGAACCTATAACCTTATCATTGAAGACATGCGTATTAACCAGCTACGCCATTATCACTATCTCTTTTTTTTTTTTTTTCTCATAAAAGAGTTTTACATCAAAGCTTATATCGCTAACAAATGAAATTATAATTGTGACTTTTTTAATGTTTCTACAATTAATTATATATATGTTTTTCTTCAAAACATTCTCTCTTCTTTCCAAGAAGTTAAAAAAAAAATTAAATGGTGAGCATTGTGATTATAAAAATACATTTCATCTATAAATTAAAATAGAATTATAATCGATCAAAATTTACTATATTCGTATTTTGAATATACATAATCTATCGCGTGAAACAATAAATACAAACAAAAAAATCAAATTTGAAAGGAGATATTTGATTAATGTATATATTTTTATATTGATAATTATAAATTATGTAGTATTTTCAAATAATGATATTATTAAAATGTTTAAAAGATTATATTTTTTTAATACTATTAATATTAATGCATAAATGATTCCAGCTGCCCAAAGTTGTTAATATGTTATTACTCCAAACTAATATTATCCAAAATTTAGGTATTACATGTCGAGAAAAAAGTAACACAAATAGTTTACTACAAAATTAAAATAACTCCGGTGATGTGTTGAAATAATATTTTACGAATTACTAAAATATAAAAATTAATATTAATT
Source organism: Chamaenerion angustifolium (assembly GCA_946814005.1). Taxonomy (NCBI): domain Eukaryota; kingdom Viridiplantae; phylum Streptophyta; class Magnoliopsida; order Myrtales; family Onagraceae; genus Chamaenerion; species Chamaenerion angustifolium. The sequence continues at coordinate 3,961,920 of OX328281.1, forward strand.
TTCAGTGTTTATTATTTATTATATTTACAAAATATTTTTGGGATTGATCAAATTTAGATTCTATGAGTATTTCTTTACTTAACTCTACATTTCAAATATATCTAAAATTAACATATGAATTTACCTAAATCTCAATCCTACTTTATGAACTTAGGAATTACTTTATGAACTCAGGAATGAACATATGAATTTACCTAAATAACTCTGAAAATATCAAAATAAAAAAAAGTTAATCAAATATATCTAATTTTATATTTTGGGTAAATTGTTCTGGTAATTTATTGATGTTGTCACAGTTGATTTTTGATAATCGTTGTTTCATAGACATGGTAGTGAGTTTGTTAAGAGATCTTAAAAGTATATTAAATGTATTCACTGACATGTTCGAGCTTATGAGACAGTTGGTTAAGGCGTGCGTATTAAATTATAGATACTAACAGCGCCCAGGTTCAAATCCCGGGGATATCGACAGTATAATAACCAAAGAAAGGTTGGATGTCGGGAGTATAATACTCAAAGAAAGGTCGGATGTCGAAAAAATTTGGATGTCGGGAGTATAATACTCAAAAAAAGATCGGATGTCAGGAGTATAATACTCAAAGAATGGTTGGATGTCAGGAGTATAGAACTCAAAGAAATGTCGGATGTCGGGAGTATAATACTCAAACAAAGGTCGGATGTCGGGAGTATAATACTCAAACAAAGGTCGGATGTCGGGACTATAATACTCAAACGATGGTCGGTCGGATGTCGTGAGTAAAATACTCAAAGAAAGGATGTTTGGATCCCGAAAGTAAAATATGTATTTGTTCCAAATATCGACATATATTGTTTTTTATCATATTCTTATAAACAAATATGATAAATATGTATCATGCTTGAGGTGTTCATATGGGAATTAAACATTTGATAAATATATCTGAAATTAAAATATAATTAAACTTAACTCTGAAAATATCAAAGTAATAAAACAGAAAATAAATTGATCAAATATATAATTTTATTTTTTTGTGCAAATTAGTGAGAATTTCTTGATGTTGTCATGGTAGATTTGTAATAGTCGTTATTTTATAGACATGGTAGTGAACGTGTTAAGATACCTTTAGAGTTTATTGAATGCATTCATTGACGAGTTATGACTTATGAGCGTACGTCTTAAATCTCAAATAGTATGGGCGCATAGGACTGAATTCTACGAATGTTGTTTGAGTGAAAATACTCATAGAAAGTTCGAGGTTGGTATGAATACTCATAGAAAGTTCGAGGTCGAGCATTAGCGATCGTTGATATAAGATAGGATAGTATGACATGATACATGAGTGAAAATTACTCATACAATGTTCAAGATTGAGAATTAAACGATAGTTAATATTATCATGATAGATTTGTAATAGTCGTTGTAATAGCATGTATGAATACTCATAGAAATTAGTTTGAGGTCAGGCATTACGCGATAGTTGAGATGAGATATTATGACATGGTATGTGAGTGAAAATACTCATAGTATCACTATAAACAATGCGCAATGTCAACTTTATCAAATATCAACATATATTTTTTGATCATATTCTTAGTAGCAAATATTTTTAAAAAATTGCTCGAGCAACCGAGACCAAGAACCACTACTAAAGAGGCTCCCGGTTGCTCGAATAATGTTTTAAAAATATTTACAACAAAATTAATTTTATTTAATTACATTAGGTAATTTAAGTTTAGTTTTACAATTCAAATAATATTTTTAATCAAGTGTTTAAGTAAAATTGGAATAAACTCAACGATGTACCTTCATAATATGTAGATATGTGTTGCGTATATATATAGATATATCTAATTAACTACTAAACTATACTGAAATTTTTGTAATCCACTTAAGTGTATTTCCCTAATGGTTATACTAGACCCCGGCACGCGCTACGCGCATGCACGTTGTCGTCGTTGGTCGTGCGTGAAGTCTTACGAGAACATGATCAACCCGACTCCTAGGATAATACAAGAATTGATCACTTCATAAAAATATTATTAATGTAAAAGTAAACTTAATTTGCATAAGATAATGAAATAATAAAATTTAAAAACTCTTTAAATATTTTAAAAACTTGCTCGAGCGACCGGGATTTCTTTTGATAGTGTTATATGCTCCCGGTCGCTCGAGCAATTTTTTAAAAATATTTAAAGAGTTTTTAAATTTTATTATTTCATTTTCTTATGCAAATTAAGTTTACTTTTACATTAATAATATTTTTATGAAGGGATCAATTCTTGTATTATCCTAGGAGTCGGGTTGATCATGTTCTCGTAAGACTTCACGCACGACCAACGACGACAACGTGCATGCGCGTAGCGCGTGCCGGGGTCTAGTTGTCTATTATTATCTAGTGTACTGTAGTCTATCTAATCTCTGTATTGAATGTGAAATTTTAAATTTGAAACTAATGGGAGTGTGTATGGGTGGTGGGCTCCGTCGTCGGCCTACCCAAAACAGAGATCGTGAATATCTAAGAAACGAACAGCCACCTTTATCTGTTTTTTCTTCTCCAACTTTTTGTTGTTTTCTTTCGGGGGTATTTACGTCTATTCAAACCCTAGTCTGTCTCTTTAACTGCTTTGCCGCTCCTTTTGGAATTAGGCCTTTTATGATCTTTTCCCGCTTAATTTATTCATTATTATTATTAATAAATAAATAAATGGTTAATATTAAACATGTTTGACTACTATACAGAATTGTTACACATATTTCAAAATGTGACTAATTAATTTTTGATACTGTTCATCGTTCAAAATCACGTTAGTCACTATTCTAACATATGAAATGACAATATTACCCATCTTTAATTATTAACTCTAAAACCTTAAATCGAACATTGTACACCAAATTAGCAAATCGTCCAAAAACTGAAGCTTGAGGAAACTGATGGATCTGGAGGTTGAGGAAACTGCCTGCCCAAGAACCGAAGCTGCAGTTCTTCGCTCTTCGCAGATGGATTTGCAGATTTCGTCTGATAATTGATCGGAGAGAACTGAACTGAAGCTTTCGTCTGCAGATTTGCTTCCTCCCACGCCTCTGCTGCTTCCTTGGCCTGCGACGCCACCACCGAAGCCGATAAAGCAATCACTCTCGACCCCCGCGACTCTCAAGTCACTAACTCTGGATCTCAAATGGTTCAAAACCTCTACTCTCGATTCCCTGGACATCGCTCTCTCTCCCATTGCTGTCAAGTCGGTGGGAGCTCAGGAAAAGGGGGACACGCTCTACAAGAGGGCAGAGATCAAGGTGGCTCTAAGCCGTCGACGGAAGGTTGACTCGAAATGGAGAAGATGAACAAAAGTAATGACAGTTTTAGTTGACAGCGATGGTGGAATAGTGCAATTTTGATCTTTCTGATTTTGACAGATTGGATTACCATGGATACTGCAAAATAACTTAAAGGATCAAGTTTATGGACCATACCATGGTGGTTGCGACAACAAATGTTGATTGAGATTGTAAATAAACCTTAATGTCAATGTCTTGTTATCCACTCTCTGTTGGAGAGCTGGTGGAACTGGTCCACTGAGATTGTTGTTACTTAAGTTTCTGGAAGACATAAAAGGAGATGGTTAATATCAGTAAACAACCATTGCTGAAGAAATAAGTTTCAGCCGTCATATTTCTTCTATAACTTACATGATCTTCATATTCAACATTTGAGAAAGAAAATCTGCTATTTGCCCTTTTAATTGATTGTGCGACGAATCCCTGCATTTTGACAGTGAAACTATTGTTAAGCTTTAAGGCAGAGGTGAAAGAAAGAATTGCTCGAATTCAATTTCTACATAGGTGCCGACAGAAGCTTACGATTTCTGCAGAGGTGTCGACAAAAATTCTGCTCGAATTCAATTTCTTCAAAGGAATTTCTTCGATTTGAGGAATGTTGCTTCAGTTGAGAACAAATCCGTGGAGGAAGATGAAGAACAGGATGAAGATGAAGAACATGATGAATATGAAGAACAACTCATTGAGGGTATAATAGTCATTTGACAAAAAAATATGATAAAAAAATAAATCAACGGAAAAAAGTAACGGCTAATGATAGAGTAACCAATTAATCACATTGATAAAAAGATGTGTAACCATTTAGTCACACAGAAAACCAATTAGTCACATTTTGAAATATGTGTAACAATTCTGCACAATGACCAAACATGTGTAACCATTTAAGTAATTAACCCATAAATAAAACTCAATGTACCTATATGTTTAGTCATGTTATTTACATAATTTGTATAGTTATTTCCACTTATACATTTGAACATATTATTAAATGTACAAACAGTTAACTATTCATACAATTTTATCGTGAAATATGCAAAAATCATAATTTTACGCTTTTATTCATATTCATATCATTTTTAACACAAAATCCAATTTCAAAAGTAGTTTTGGGTTTGAATCCAACCCCAAAATGCATATTTTGGTTCGATTTCAATAAAAAAAATATAGATGTTGGTTGAATTCGAACCCAAATTTGCATTTTGGGATTGAATTTAAACTCAAATATAAATTTTTGGTTCAAACTCGAATTTTGGTTGAAGTTGAACTCAAATTTGCATTTTGAAGTTGGATATAGTGTTGAAAATAATATGAAGAAGAACAACAGGACAAAATCGTCATTTTAACATATTTAACGAAAATTAAATTCAGGTACTTATTTGATAGTAAACCCTTTAATTATTTTTTATTCGTGAAATTCTTTTATTTTTTATTATAGATAATTTATTTCTATTTTTTCACGTCAACATTGGGCCAAAGTTTCACAATTCATAATGTAGGACTTGAATAGATTTGAAAATGTAAAAAAATAAAATAAAAAATTATGACCATATATAATATATATGAAGAAAAAGCAAAAACATAAGTAGAGAGGGGCCTATTCGGACTACTTCAAAGAATGGAAACCAAAATAAATCAGGTAATAATTTGTTTTGGTTAAATTCAGGTAATAATTAGGGTATTAAAAATGCACTTTCTCCTAATAATAGGTGTAAATAAGGAAATTTTATACGGACACCACAAATTGTAATCTTACAAATTTACCATTTATGAATTAATTTTTTCTTCTAAAATTAACAAAAAAATGATTTATTTATTAAAAATGTAGAGGAAAATCCGAAATATATATTGTACAAATAAATAAAATATTAAAAAAAAACATATTTAAAAACAAGGGTTCACTTACCTTTCAAAATAATTATTTTTCAATAAATTTATGATTTTTTAAGAACATAATAATAATAATAATCTTAAATTGTGATCCTTATAAAATAATAAATGAATTTTATATAAAATTTTCAATACAGATAAGAATGAAGCCTGCAGAATGGGTTGAGAATTTTAGAAGCCCAATAAAGAAAGGCCTATCCCTAATTAAGTCCCTTTCTCTGTGGGCCAAAAAATTGTATCAGAAAATCACTGAAACAATGAGAAGTCGGGCTAAAGTCGGTCAGTAAAAAATCAAGTGCATGAATTTCATTTATTTAAATTAAACAATTTTCATTTCTGTAGATATAATAATAATAATTATTATAAAAATTAAAGGAAACAAACAATTTACAAATTGTGACTAGTGTGACTACATAACTCTTTACTTATACTATTTAAAAGATTATAGAACTCTTTACTAAGATGTAACAAAGGAACATAGAACCTAAACCATACAAGGTGATTTGCTAATTATGTGTAATTTGCTGATAAATATTGACAGAGACATGCAAACGTACTTCATATGTCAGCACGGATGAAGGCATGAAGAGATGAGGGATGGGCAATGGGTCTCGCTCAACTTTTGACTTTTCGTTAATTTAATCTTAAAAAATGCAATATTTTCGATATAACCTTTTTAGACTTACATTTGCTCCTTCTTGATTTTTATTATTATTCAATGTTTGTCCGGGAAGAAAATTCATGGCTTCATCCATGCATGTCAACAATTAGCAAATTCCAGTTTTTTTTTCAAAGTTCAACTAGAAAATTGTCCATGCCCACAAAAGTTCAGTTAACAAATTGTACATTTTTTTGAAAGTTTAGGTAACAAGCTGCACAAAAATTATAGCAAAATAATAAACAAAGCGCAAGTTTCTATCACAATTTACCATTAAATTAGATATAACTAGCAAATTGCAATTTTGTGTAAAGTAAGGTAGTAATTTGTTTAGGAAAAAGTTCCAACAACAGATTATTCAAACACTTAAAATTCAATTAACAATTATGCAGTATTTTAAGGATTCCAAAATAGTCACTCTTGACCTATTCTAGATATGCTATATATTTTCATTGAAAAACAAACAGTTTTAGTATTCTAACTTGTACTTAACATATATTTTGTTCTAATTTTTTGTATTGTGATTTAGTGATAGTATTTAATCTTAAATAATAGATCTATGGAAAAGTATGAAAAAACATGTTTTTTTTTGCAACTACACCAAAATAAGTCCACCTATATGTTTCATTTTGTTTGTAATTGCACATTCTGTTAATTTTACCCGTTAAGTGTCACATGGAAAACATGTGCAACCGTTTATTTCGAACAGATGCAATGTAAAAATACATTTTTACCCCACCTGGTTCAAATTCATCATATCCTTATCCTTCGACTGGTGCTTCTCGGAGTACAAGGTTCGCAATGACGACACAGTTCTTCTCGGAGTCACGCGCTAGACCTCTGAGTCTGCGCAAAGCCTTGTGACGGGATCTCGCATGAGCTCGAGGGATATCGTACACCTGAAGTGATACAGTATCTGCCCAAATTTTTTGAAGCAGCAAAGGAATGGAAGGTGTAGAAAATACTCTTCAATTATTCTATTGAATCATTTCAGTGTCTAAAAACAAGAATAACGGTAATAATCTAACGTTCTAATTCTAACGTCTCTAACACTCCTCCTCAAGTTGGAGCATATATGTCTATCATGCCCAACTTGTTACATATAGTATTGATCGAAGCTTTGCGAAGGGGCTTGGTTAAAATGTCCGCGAGTTGAAGATTTGCCTGGACGTGAATAAGTTGAATACATGGGGGACGCGAAAGTGTTCCCATGACAAGATCTCGAATCAGATGACAATCAACTTCAATGTGCTTAGTCCTTTCGTGGAAGACTTGATTCTTGGAGATATGCATGGCAGATTGATTGTCACAATATACGTTCATCAAATCATCATGGTGTATACCTAACTCACTGAGTAAACGTTGGGTCCAAATTAGCTCACAAGCTGTGTTTGCCATTGCGCGGTATTCTGACTCCACACTAGATCGAGATACAACTGTCTGTTTCTTACTCTTCCATGATATAAGGTTCCCACCAAAGAAGACACAATATCTAGTAGTGGACCTTCGACTAGTAGGACAGCCTGCCCAATCAGCATCAGTGAACGCTGCGATCCTACTATGTCCTTGATCAGAATATACAAGTCCTTTACTTGGAGAACCCTTAAAGTATCTAAGGATCCGAATTGCTGCATCCCAGTGTGTAGTGTGCGGAGTTGACATGAATTGGCTTACTACGCTCACTGGATAAGCAATGTCTGGACGAGTAAATGTTAGATAGTTTAGTTTCCCGACTAATCTCCGATACTTTTCAGGGTCATGTAGGGGTGCTCCCTCATTGGGCATGAGTTTGGTTTAAGGAACCATTGGTGAGTCAACAGGTTTGCACCCAAGTAATCCGCATTCAGAAAGCATATCAAGAACATACTTTCTTTGACACATAAGGATTTTATTAGAAGATTGTGAGACCTCACTGCCAAGAAAATATTTGAGCTTACCAAGATCTGTAATCTGAAATTGCTTGCTCAAAAACTTTTTTAATGCTGAGATTCCCTCAACATCATTACCGGTGATAATCAAATCATCAACATATGCGACTAAGATGACAGTCTTCTCCTTCAAGTGTCTATAAAAGACTGAATGATCATTAGCACTTCTGGTCATGCCAAACTGACTAAGTGCTTGGGAGAGACGTCCAAACCAAGCGTGAGGGGATTGTTTCATACCGTATAGAGACTTTCGCAGACGACATACTTTAGAACTCTCCTCCTGAACAACAAATCCAGGTGACTGAGTCATGTAAACCTCCTCCTCGAGAATGCCATTGAGAAATGCATTCTTGACATCTAACTGGTGTAGTGGCCAATGACGAATAGCAGCAAGAGATAGGCAGATGCGAACAGATGCCATCTTAGCTACGGGAGAAAAAGTCTCATCAGAATCAAGTCCATAAGACTGAGAGTATCCCTTTGCAACTAAACGAGCTTTTAGGCGGTGCAGTGACCCATCAGGATGAACCTTAATTGTGAAGACCCATTTGCAACCGACTGCCTTTTTACCCGGGGGAAGAGAACAAAGATCCCACGTCTTATTGTTCCGCAGGGCTGACATTTCCTCCTGCATAGCACTAAACCACCCTGGATTGTGCAGAGCTTCTGTCACATTCTTAGGAACTGAGTAACTGTCAAAACTGAAAGTAAAGGCACAGTGATTTGTGGATAGAGAGGCGTAAGAGCAGAAGTTGTCTATGGGATATCGAGTACTAGGGCAGTTACGCGAGCCTTTACGAAGAGCAATGGGAAGGCCGAGATCAGAGACCAGTGGTGGTGGAATTGAAGATGGATCTGGTGCAACTGGAGATGCACAAATTTCATTGTCCTGCATGTTCTGGACAATGAAGATCGCAGCGTAAAGGACTTTAGGTTTGTGTAAAGGGTTCTCCTTCAACTTCTCTCAGTTCATAGTCAATCATGTTTTTCGCAAAATACTCTCAAAAATTCTGTTTTTTTTTGTGTATTTTCACGAAGATGTTTCTGTCATGGACCATTGGCTTGTGAATGGGATGCATTACTCAAAATCAAGGTAATAGTTTAGTTAACTCACATCTTCATCATCATCCATTTTACTCAAAACCATGAACAACCCTGTGTTTTGCAGTGAGGAATGGCTTAAGAGAATGGACAAAAGCTCGCGAACCATCCACCGGATCATGGTGGATACATACGGGAAGGATGCAACTGTAAAATGGATTGTTTATTGGCAAACGTTCTTCATTGCAGTTGCCGAGTTGTCCGGTTATAACAATGGAGAGGAATGGATGGTTGCACACTTCCTATTCAATAAGAAATGAAAATCTTAATCTTACCCAGATAGATAATGGATTGAATCGATTCCATTTAGCATGTTTTATTCTGGGAATGAACAATGCCATGTTTCTGTAACATCAATAATCTATTTGTTTTAAAAACATCAATAAGGGTATTTTGGTTTTCCTCCGTTGATTCTTCGAGGAACCGTCTCCGGATTTTCAGATATTACCCATGGATTGATTGGTGTGGTCTATTTACCCTCGACTTGGTGGTTGTGATACCAGATCTTTAGACATTAGGTTCGAAAACTATTCTTACCTTCGACTTGGTGGTTGTGACATCGTTAGCCCCTTACATTCGACTTGGGTTTTAATCTCATTTTTTCTGACTGCGGCTCCTTGAGAGGTACTATCGTTCCTTCTTGTTTTTTTGTTATGGCCGAAGAAAAATCCATCGAGGAGACAACAAAATATGTCACAGATAGGTTTAATTACGAAGCAATGGTTACTGTTGATTCTCATCACCCTTTATATTTGCATGTGAGTGAGAATCCTGAAACTAACATGATATATGTAACCCTAACTGGCCCTGAAAACTATGCTATATGGAGTCGAGCAATTAGATTCACATTGTTAGGCAGAAATAAAATTGGTTTTATCAATGGGATCTGCATGCGTGATAAGTACGACCCTGCATTTCATCATTTATGAGATAGGTGTAATGTTGGGGTTCTAGGGTGAATCACTAATTTGATTTCAAAAGACCTAGCTAGTGGCATGATGTACACATAAGATGCATATAGACCTTAAAGAAAGGTTAGATAAGGTTAGCGGGCCTAGGACTTATCAATTGCACATGGAAATTGTCATGACACGATACGGTCTAGATTCAATTTCTGCATTTTTCTTTTACAAAACTCAGAGTTCTTTGGGTCGAATACGATGCTGCTTGTGCACTCCCTCACATTGAGGGGGAGGATTTTAAGAAACATGTAGAAAATAAAGAAAATCATAAGTTGTTTCAGTTCTTGATGGGGCTAAATGAAAACTATGCTAGTGTGATAAGTCACCTTCTTCTTTGGACCCCTTTACTTTTTGTGAATCAATCATATAATTTGTTAATGCAAGAGAAGAGTCAAAGGGGTATCACATCCACCATAAATGATACTGTTAGCACAAAGTTTGCAAATGTGTCTCTTAATGTTGATAAGCCGAAAGAAAACCAAAACTTAGAGTGTACACATTGCTATAAGAAAGGATATACTGTTGACCGATGCTATGCCAATGGATGCGACTTCTGTAAAAAGAAGGGTCATGCCAAGTATAATTGCTTTAAATATAGGGATTTTTTAAAGGCAAAGGGCAACAATATTAAGGCCAACGTTACCTCCTCTAGGAATGGTGATGTTGAGCCATCTTTTTCTAATAACTCTGCTAATGATGTTTCTCTGACTGGTGGAGTGTAAGGTGGGATTACTTTCTATCATGAGCAATTTGAGAGGTTTCTTCATACGATAGGAGGAACATTCAGCATTGCCTTTGGAGCAAGTGATACCGCCCTCTCGAACCCTCATGCGAAAACTACTGGTATATCTTTAAACTCAGTTTCTCAGTATAATGGGACGATTGGATTTTGGTCACATGAACAACCAACCACATGACCAACATAAATGATTGGTTATGTGGGGTTAGGACTGCTCTTGGAATCAAAGTTCAATTGTCGAATGGAGGTTGCTCTAGTGTACATAGTGCTGGTGATGTTCTTCTTGAATCTGGTGGAAAGTTGCAGAATGTGTTATATTTACCTGATTTCAGATACAACCTCTTTTCCATTTCAGAACTTACGAATGATTTGAATTGTTCTGCATCTTTCTATTCTAACATTTCTATCCTGCATGACCTCTCAAATGGGAAGGTCTTGTGGACTGGTGATGAGAAATCTGGTCTATATTTTGTGAAGTTGCCCGGCAAATCTGTTGATTCTGTTGTATCCAGTTCTGTACTTAACAATGTGATGTTGTGGCATAAAAGGCTTGTTCATGCTTCTGTTAGGGTGTTAGAACATGTTGATTCTTTAGACCTAGACAAGAGTAAGGTTTTAGCCTTAGGAGAATGTCTTGTTTTCCCAAAGACCAAAATTGCCAGAAACCCTTTTCCTTTATCTGATTCAAAATCATATGCTATTTTTGATCTTGTGCTTGCCGATGTTTGGGGACTCTATCATCGTCCCACGCATGATAATAAACTATTCATTTTTACCTTGGTGAATTATTATTCTAGAGTTACTTGGGTACATTTGATGCAGTTTAAATCTGACGTATTCATTGTTTTGAGAGGATACATTGCCATGATAGAAACCCAATTTAACAAAAGGATCAAGTCCATTAGAACTGATAATGGACGAGAATTCTTTAACGACCATGTGGATAATTTGTTGCATAATAAGGGAATTTCTCCTGAACCCTCTAAATCATACCGACATTGTACTGATACCTAAAGTGCCCAATCTCACCAAATCGACTGATTTTTGGTCAATAAGCTGATGTAATTTCTTGTACAAAATTATCTCAAAAGTGCTGGTGAATCGCCTAAATGTGTATCTATTAGAGCTTATCACTCCTTTTTAGAGTGCATTTGTATCAGGTAGAAACATATAGGATAACATCATGGTGGCACATGAATTTTTCCACCACCTACACATGAGCCGCAACGAAAACAATATGGAATGTTCACTGAAGATTGACATGGAGAAGGCGTATGACCGGGTAGAGTGGGACTTTTTCTTAGCCACGTTAAGGAAAAGGGGGTTCGCAGAACAATGACTAGGATGGATCAGAGAATGCTTATCAACAACCACCTACCAAATGGTGGTAAACGGGGAACGAACCACAACCATCAAACTAACCCGATGCATTCGACAAGGTGACCCCTTATCACCTTACTTATTCATTCTACTTGCGGATGTACACTCGAGACGAATTGTTGGGGCAACCTCAGAGAAGAACATACATGGGATCATATTAAAGAGACAATGTCCGGAACCCTACCACCTTTTTTCGCGGATGACTTACTATTATTTATCAAAGGGTCAATCGACAATGCCAGAAACCTCAAGAGCATTCTAGAATCCTACTGTCAAGTATCTAGACAACGAATCAATATTAACAAGTCGACCCTTTATTTCAACAAATGGGCGAGACCAAATGAAAAAAAGGAAGTGGAGGATGCGCTTAACATACGAAGTACCAGTGACCCAATCAAATACCTGGGATTGCCATCGATATGGGGGCGATCAAAGAAGGAGACCCTGGGGTATCCGAAAACCAATATCAGGGAGAAGTTGGTCGGGTGGAGACCAAAAACCCTAAATCAAGCAGGGATGGAGGTTCTAATAAAGATGATCATCACATCAATCCCCACGTATGTCATGAGTGTATTCCACCTCCCGAAAACGTGGTGCTCAGATATTGACGCACTCATAGCGGTCTTCTGGTGGGGACAAACAACAGAGGGGAAGAGAACACACTGGAGGAGATGGGAAGTCCTAACCAAATCCAAGAAGTCTAGGGGACTAAGGTTCCAAGAATTGCAAAGCTTCAACACGACCCTCCTCACAAAGATGGCGGGGCGAATCATGGCCGAACCTGACACATTATGCGATCGGGTACTAAAGGGAGTGTATTTTCCACAAAACACTTTCTTAGAGGCGAGAAGAGGAGGTCGAGCATCATGGGGTTGGAGCAACCTAATACATAACCGGGACATCATGAAATAAGAAGGAGTGTGGATGATTGGATCGGGAGAGGAAATCTGAATATTTGAGGATCCGTGGATGTACGCAAAGGAGAGCCTGCGGGTGAGTGCCGAGATAAGAGTTGAACACGGAGGGGAATTAAGGGTAAGCGATATGATACAACCCGATAGAAGATGGAACGAGGATATTGTGCGAAACATCGTAAACCAAGAAGATGCCGAACACATCATCAACATACCAATCCCACACGAAAGAGGGAGAGATCGATACATATGATCACACACCAAGGACGGGGAACCACAGGTCCGATCAGTGTATCACAAATTATGGGAGAGAAGCGATCAATGAGTGAGGGAGACACAACCTAGCCACGACACCATTTGGAGGAACATATGGGCAACAAAGACGATGCCAAAGGTAAAAAACTTCATATGGCTACTCCCAACAAATGCCATAGTCGCCAAGGAGAACATGACATGCCGGGGAATGCCCGTGACCCCAAGTTGCCCAATATGCGGAGAAGTGGAGACACGGGAACACATGATACTCGAATGCAGCCGGACCGAACCTGTATGGTTTGAAATACTAGGCATAAGAGTCGACTGGCCAAACAACGTCGACATGATGAGTTGGCTAGAGGCGAGAAGGAAGGAACTGGGTGGCCAAGGAGCGATACGGGAGACACGGTGGATATTAACACTCATCACATGTTGGCAAGTATGGAAGACAAGGTGCAATACCGCATTTGAAGCAAAACAACCCAACTCAAGGATAGCGATAATGGAGATCAAACAAGCCTATGAGGATCAAAAGGGAAGCGACCGAAACGAACAACCCACGCGAGTAGACCGACCACACCAAAGATGGCAAACACCGACGGGGAGAACGAGAAGAGAAGGCATAACAAGAGAAGGCATCATGGTGTAAGCAAACGAGAAGAGAAGGCATAGGGGGGTGGCTAGGAACAATGAAGGGAAGGTCATGGGTGGAGTGAACCGAAGGTACCAGAGCGACGACATATAAACCATGGAAGCCATAACAATACATGAAGAAGTACGACTAGCAATCGAAGCGGGATGGGAAAGCATTGTAATAGAAACGGACTCACAAACGGTTCAACAACAATTAGATGAGGGTCCGACGCACTGGAGGTTGTCAACCATAATACCAAACATTCGAGCACTAGCAAGACAAATCGAGCAAGTGCATTGGCGAGCTATTCCAAGGACGACAAACGAGTGTGCAAATTGGATAGCAAAGCAAGCGAGATTGGGAGTGAGTCTTAATGATTGAGTCAAAAGACACCCACTACCATTTTTATTTTTAGTAGTGAATGGTTTTAATTTCGACATCCGTAACCAAAAGTCACGACGTTTTATTTATTCAAGTAAAACGTTAATTTGACCACAAAAAAAAAGGAATATCTCATCAGAGTAGTTACCCTTATACACTGCAATAGAACGACAGGGCTGAAAGGAAACATATGCACTTGCTCGAGATAGCAAGGGCACTCAAGTTGCAGGGTTCAATTCCCAATGTATTCTGGGGGGGATTTTATCCTGACAACTTGTTATTTGATTAACCGTATGCCCTTGAGACTCTTATGGGGTAAATGCCCATTAGAAATATTGAATAAAAGGAAACCAAATGTCAGCCACTTAAGAGTCTTCAGGTGTTTATCGTATGCGAAGAACATGGTTGTAACTGATAATCTGACCTCCAAAGCTATCCCTTCAGTCTTGATGGAATACTCTAAGACACAAAAGTGGTATAAACTTTATGATTTAATTGATAGTCGGTTTTTTGTTAGTGGAGATGTATTGTTCAATGAGAGTGTGTTCCCTTTTGTGAATGGTAAGCTTGATTAGTTACCCATATTCTTTGAGCAATGTATGGTTGATGATTCTGGTGATGTTAACAACTGAAAGGTTGTACAAACTGAGGATAACGTGACAAGCATGAATAATCCACATGATGAGTCTCATAACTTAGATGGAGTCACTTCACATGATTAATCTTTTGATGACCCTGATGAAGGTGATGATCCTCCTGCCCATGTTTCTCCTAGACCTGTGACAAGCAGGTCTGGAAGAACTATTAGACCACCGATCTAGATGAAAGATTATCAGGTGACCAATACTTCGCGTGTCTATCCGCTCAGTAATTTTCTGTCGTATGATGGCTTATCTGAAAATTATCAAAGTTATTTGACCTCTATGTCTAAGTTGGTTGAGCTAGAAAAATTTAGTGAGGCTGTGAAGAACATGTCATGGATTGAAACAATGCAGGAGGAAATAAATGCTCTCCTAGTGTATGTCGAGGATATGCTTATTTCAGGAAATAGAGAAAATTGGTAAAAGAATTGAAGCATGTTTTGCAGTGCAACTTGAAAATGAAGAATTTAGGGGAGCTGAGATACTTACTAAGCATTGAAATTGCCAGATCTGATAAGGGAATAGTGTTGTCATAGAGAAAATACGCATTGGAATTGATATCTAGTGCAAGCATGTCAGGTGCGAAGACATCGAAAACTCGTATGGAGACCAATTTGAGACTGACTAGTACTACATATGATAGGCACCTGAATCTGAACAGTGAAGATAACCCCTAGATGATGTGAGCCTATATAGGCGACTGATAGTGAAATTATTGTACCTAACCATTACCATGCCAGATATATCTTTTGCAGTTCAAAACTTGAGCCAATACATGCAGGATCCGAAGTCTTCTCAATTGCAGGTCGCGCGAAGGATAGCTATTTATATAAAAAGGGAACCAGGTAAATGTATTTTGCTTAGTTGTGATTATGATTCCAAACTGATAGGTTACTGCGATTCCGATTGGGGTGAGTGCATTGAAACTAGAAAATCCGTTATTGGTTTTTGCATTATGTTAGGAAATTCTCTTGTTTCTTGGAAAGTAAAAAAGCATAGTACAATGTCAAAGTCATCGGTTGAGGCTGAGTATAGATGTATGAGCTCTACGTTGTCTGAAATAATATGACTCGGGAATTTGTTATGAGAATTGGGTATAAAGCAGACTGAACCAGTAACATTGTTCTATGATAATAGTGCAACCATTCAAATTGCAAATAATCTTGTATTTCATGAAAGAACCAAGCACATAGAAATAGATTGCCATTATATTATGAAGAAATTGTTAGAAAATGTTATTAGGTTACAACATGTTAAATCAGGAGATCAATTGGCATATTTATTTACTAAAGTCTTAGGAAGTTTGCATCATTATTTTCTGTGTGATAAACTTGGTATGAAGAACTTGTTTGGAGGACAGGGGGAGTTGGATTGTCAATGAAGGTGCAACTCGAGGGGGAATGTTGGAAGCTGGATATTGTTGTGCAGGCTTATGCCTTTCTGGCCCATGATTGTAGGTATCCATTGTTGCTTTTTGGGCTCTGTCCTTGTAGCTGACCCGTTCCTTTAGTCTCTGGCCCATCTTTCTTTCTCGAAGTCTTGTTATTCTTCTTTGTATTATTTTCTGTTCTTTGAGGACTGTTTTGTCTCTTTTCATTTCTTTAAGGTGTAAAGGATCTTTAGTTCTCTAGAGATTGATATTTATGGGTGACGAGGGTCCAAACGAAGGGACACCCTCAGATGATCCCCAAGTCTCTGCGTTTCTTGAGTCCTTTCGATTTTTAGGGTTTCGTGTGTTCATCTCCTTTGTCCGATTTCTTCATTTACAAATTTTATATACCCTTGATCGTGTTTCTTAATCCAATGTGCTAATCATAATCTTGTCCTTTTGATACAAAAAAACTCGGGAATCTCGGATAGGCACGATAGTCTAATCATTAATAATAATTTTTTATATTTTATTTTTCATGGAGTGTCCTATGGGTTTTATTTAGGGTTGGGCATAATAAACCGGTTCGACCAATACGTACCTGAACCATACCGGTTTTGAACCGATTCACAAACCAAACAATTTATTTTTTTTGTAAAAATATGGAGACGTTCAGAACAGATACAAAAAATCGGCTCACAAACGGTAAACCGTACCACTTCTTGTACCAGTTTTAATATAATATTATATTAATTTTTAAAATATATACTCTAAACCATTAGACCAAAGTTGATTCAGTGATGATTTACAATCTATATTAGTATAATGAATTATATATTATGGTTTATGGATTATAGATTATGGTTAATTTATGCCTTTATGGATTAGGATTATGGTTTATGAATTATGATTTATGGATGATTTATTATGTATTATCATAATACATAATAAATAATCCATAAACTATAATACTATTATGTATTATTATAGTTTTATATATATATATATAAAGTGGTTCGGTCGAACAGGTTTTGAACCGATTTTTGAACCGGTTCAAAAGAGGTACGGTAATTTTGTCAAAATCTGGAGCGGCCAAAAACTGGAGCGGTAAACCGCACCTTTTTAAAATATGATAAAGGTACGGTTCATGAACCGGTTCGACCCCGAACCGGTTCATGTCCACCTCTAGTTTTATTTGAAATTAGTACTTAAGGAGTACTAATATTAACCATTAATATTATTTTATTTTCATGTCTCGAATCCAAAACTTTTTATTAAGTGATAGAACTGTTAAACGATCATCCAAAATAGTTGACAGTTGATGATCTTCGGGAAGATTTCAATTATACAATGTGATCATGACAAGGCTAGACCGAGACCGACAAGCTACAAGGTTAGGAAGAATATGTTACAGAAAGCTACGACCTAGGCACTCCTAGTTAAGTATATCCTCACATGCATCCCATATATATATATTTATAAATTTTGAAAGAGGCATGCATTATAAATATCAACAACTTTATAGGTACGTAGTCAACCCTATTCACAATTTCACATCGTATTTTAGGGTATGTCTCAACTGAAATAAGTATATATATATGTATAAATACGTCTAGATGAAGTTATTATCACCTAAAATTGAATTATAGATGAAATGACAGCAACAATGACACATCGTATAACTTTATTTTTAATAGAATATATACTTTATATATATATATAAAGAGTTAACATTCATAATTTTGTTAAATTCCCATATTTATCTATATGTAAAAAGTTTGTATTCAAACACATAATGTATTAAATTCATTAGACGAGAAACTTTTTCATATATATATATATATATGGTTGGAGTTGTAAGTTGTAACCCAGTTAGTTATCTCAAATATTTTAAAAAATATAAGTTAATATATTTACCCGATATATTATTTAGAATAAATCATTACAATATATTACATCAAAACCCTAGCTATACTACATGTATATCAATATATTTGTAGCTGCTAGAGCCCTATGAAGTTTGAAGTTAATGAACGGCACGTACGATATTTAGAGGTAGAGATATCAAGCTTTTTTTAGGGTAATATATATATATATATATGAGATAAAAGAGAAAGTTATTGATGATTAATTTTGCATGAATATAGGCTTTTTAATTATTCATTCACCGCGTTTTGTGCATGATTATGCCATCTTTTCTAGTTCCTATAGCAAAGGGTCGGTGCATTCCTTCCACCCTGCAATGAGACCACTTCCCCATCATCAATAATAAATAGTAATCAACACTACTATCCTATTAGTAGTCAAAAAAGGTAAGTGTTCCATTATGAGAATGTGAACTATCTATCGACTTTAAGGTCACATTTCATATGAAGAAAAAAAAAGATTGCATCAATCGGTTCACTTGGATCCCATAAGTCTACACGACTGAAAAAAAAGGAGCTAATTGTGATTTTTTTTGGACAAGTTTAGAACAATTTTGTAATTTCGCAAAAATTGGTAAAATAAATAATCAAGTTTCTCTAAACAAGAGAGTGAACGAAAATTGGTAAAATAAATAATCATATTAAAATTTTCACCTATTACTCAAGTTTCTAAGTCTATGAATAAGAGAGTTTGCTCCATTTAAAAAATTCAAGAAGAAAATAATAAAAAAAAATGAGAATTTATATTAACGTTCGTAGGAGTCTATCCATAGTTGTATTTAACATTTCTTTTGTTTTATCTGTCGTGGTGGGTCCGATTGAGTTCATGTATTGCAATTTAGTCCGGAAAATTTTTGTGTTACTTACAGACAAGTTAGTAGGTTATCGTTTGTATATCCTTAAGCACGACCCCCTCCAAAGGTGAAGAGCTGAAATTACCTTAAGTAGATTGTGCATCATATTACATGCCTTTGACTTTTTGTTAATTTCAAAGTTAATTTTGATTATGTGCATGTAATTGATCTTGCATTATGTAACTGCATATTAATCTTTACACACTATAAAAATATTACAATTTAATCCCTCAAATTTTACTTATTACAATACACACCCTCCGTATTACAAACATACACTTCTCAATGGGAAAGCACTATAGTTTGACTACCAAGTGGTTTGGCTCCGAGGTCACGAGTTCGAATCCCCCAAGGAGCAAAGCACTGGGGAAAGGATTAGACTTGGGCTTAACCGATCGGTCTCTCACCTCTAGGCTGCTGGTGGAGCTACGTTGACGGGGTCAGTACTAAGCGCTGGTTCTCCAGTATGCAAGATCGAATTGTGAAGCCACTGCTGGAGACGCATAGCCCGAACATGAAGTAGCGGGTGGGGCAAAGGTCGCTACTACTAGTCCCATCTTTTTTTGTTTTGCCAAAAAAAAAAAGGGAAGTGTATATATGTTTTTATTACATTTCTAAAGCTCATAAACCCTAAATTTCAATAGTATATATATACAATAAGGTATAGGGATTAAATGCATTCATGTATCTCAGAAGTTGGGTTTTTACATCGAGGTACCCACACAAAGTTTTTGTTACTTTTAGGTACCCCAGAAGTTTTAAGTTGAGATACTTTATTTTGACATCAAAATAGATGGAAAACGTCATACGTTCGTGTCACGTGACTCCAGGCCGAAAATCACACAAATTGAAGTATGTGAAGACCAAAATACCCCCGATGACACAATCTCCTTCTTCAAAAGTCTCCTTTTGTTGTGTGCATTATTTAGTTCATTTCCCTCTCCTTTGAGCAAATTCCCTCCCATTTGAGGAGCAATTAGGGTTTCAAAGTTTCTCCCCTTTCTCGTTTATCTATCTTCCTGATTTGAGGTATTGAGCGATAAATTAATCTACTTTATGCAGAGTTTTTGGAAGTTGAGAATTGATGTGGGTAACATGCTGAGTTCTAGAAAGATAAATTTTTGGAAATTTTCAATTTTCGATAGAGATTGTTCTCTTCTTAGATCCTCTGTCTAATTACTTACTTTATTGATTGGAGTTCTTGGACTATAATTGTTTGAATACAGTGAAATCGGTGCATATTATGTTTTTTTTTTTTTTTAAATTTGAGAATTTGATCTTTTCGACATACTAAACACTAGAAAGATGATTTCTTGAAGTCTTCTATTTTTGATTTTGCAATAGATGCATTGAAACCGAAACAAGGCGGGAAATTAGAAGAATCGTGTGTGAAGAAAGAAGAAATCACTAAAGACAACAAATTGAATCTAGACTCTAATGAGCATAGCATTCACAACAATTATGGTGGAAAAATGATATTTTTTTTTAACTTTAGGTTTAAATTAGTATGAGTTTGGTGTTTATGTAAGGGTAAACTACATCCCGTTTTCATCGGTGTTGAGATGATGCACTTTTGACGATCCTGGTATACTGATGTATAAAAGGTTGTTTTTACTATATTCTGTTGAAGTTTTGAGATACTGAATTATTACATTAAAAAAATATAATATATCTTAGAGAAACATTTTACAAACACAAGGTACGTCGAATCAACATTTTACAAACAAAAGGTACCATGAATCAACATTTTACAAACAAAAGGTATCTGACAACAACATTAACAGAAGGATCCCACATACAACCGTACCAAATACACACATCATCCCACATAAAGAGAATTCTCACATTCAATTGGTTTACATTTTCAGTCAAAACAACATAAAACATAAATTAAGATTATTCCAACTAATACGACAACAACCGTTTTGTACATTCTTTCTCTCCTCCGATATTTGTTAAGCTTTTATTCTGCAGCATTAATCATCTTCTTCACCTTTGCGAAATACCCACACACACCTTGCTTCGTAACATGCTAATGAAGAAAAATTAGGTAAGCAATTGATCAAAATTAGCTTGGACATCAACTAATTAGCGGATAGTATGACATACATTCCACAAGGTGTAGCCATAGAACACAGAAAGTTCTGAATTGGGAAGGAAAGTTATGATCTTTCCTTGCAATCTCTTGATGCGATGGAAGTAGAACACGGAAGAGACAGAGAAAACGTATATGTGATTGGGGGAAAAGTTCAGATCTTGCGCGACGAATTCTGCGAATACAAAAATCTAATTTGCGGGGATTCGTAGGAAGAGGGAGGCTAATTTGCAGGAAGAGGAGGAGGTACAGAGAAGATGAACCTAATTTGCTGGAAGATGGAGGTTGTGTCATGAGGGGTATTTTGGTCTTCACAAAATTGAGTTTCTGCGAATTTCGGTTCAAGTTGGTCACGTGACTGACACGTCTGACGTTTTCCATCAATTTGAATGTCAAAATAAAATAACTCCACTTAAGACTTCGGGTACCTAAAAGTAACAAAAAATTTGTGGGATATCTCGATATAAAAATTCAACTTTTAAGGTACTTGAATGCATTTAATTCCGAAAGTATATGATTGGGTCTTAACCTATATTGATAATGATAAGTTTTGTTGTCCTCCATTTTTTGTTGACTTCGTGGTCGAGTTTGTGTATTGCCATCAGTCTAATGGAGAATCTCCATCTTAGATTTTAGGGTCAAAGTTATCTTTCCCATACTTTACGTGCCACCCAAACCCTATTCCAGCAATCAATGGCTACACCTGAAATGGTGTGACCTTAGCTAACTAGCTAGGGCATGGACAGGGGACTTGACTTCAAGCTACTTCACCATTTCTATGGATGCTACTGTTTCTGCAACTGACGACACAGTTCAATCGACCATGCATGGAGACAAGACATGCAGTGAAAAAGGAAGGATTCTTCTTTCTCGTACATATGCATGGCGACGGTTTTGGTCGGGGATGTGTATCAAAATGTTGACATGGTTTATATAATTAAACATTGAATCCGATTCGTTAGGGTTAGGCATATTATATGGAATCATTTTTGTACGTAAATCTCACCATTTTATCCATATTAAAAGATATATATATTTATTTATTTATCAACAAGGAAAATTTTCATTGAATGTATATTTATATATATTATATATACTTCTAACATGTTAAAATCCCATTTACTACTATGCAAATAAAAGATTAATTAAGAGAGCATATTTTTAATAAATATTTGATTACTTATATTTGTTAATGTTATGTTTTTATCAAAACTTATAATATTAATTACAATTCTATATTTTAAATGGTATTAGTCACATTAAAAAAAAAAAAAAACATAGCGAATGCAAAGCTGATGTAATATCTATTGTTTATAATTTTCATCACTTTCATCTCAACTTCATTTTTTAAAATATAAGTAATAATAGGTTCAATCGAACTCAGGGTTTGATCAAATTCTACATTTTTAAGAGCATAATAAACACTATAAATATGAGTAAAATAATACATTTTCCCACAATTATACGAACTCCAAATCTCCCCAATTATTTCCTACGTATACTATTATGTGGTAGTCTTTTTGAATACTATTCTATATATCTCTGATACAACCCTATACTCTTACACTACAAACATTTAGCTTACAATTTATATTACGATACGATTAAATAGTTTTAAATTAAATGTATATGAGTTTATAACATTCCTGTGTCTAAACAATTTGTATTCATTTAGACACGATTAATAATTTTATCTAAACCCTTCTAGTATGCAAATACACTATTAAATATGATTAATTATGTGTATGTAATCGTGCGTGCATGTATAATATGTTAGATATTTTAGTGTAATTGGATTGACTAGTTAACCAATAGGATCGTAATATCTCATTAAACAAGTTAGGATGGTGCGAAGTGCATGATTGTTTAAGTATATTATGATTCACTGTATCGAAAATTCATCATTTGATTAGAGACGAGGCAATGTGGGTCAAAGGGGGCAACGCCCCCTTTGCCGGGGTCCAAGGGGCAGCGCCCCTGGCTGAGGTCGAGCTAATGACTTAACATAAAGTCACTATTCTAAAAATTCATTGTAAATTTGAATTTTTGGAACTAATTACTTAACATTTTAACCTCAAAATTCCCGATTTTTGACACTTGCTTTAGAGACAAGTATTAGGCTGAACCATTGCTATTACTTCGGCTCCAAGTCATCTTCATAAGGTGTCCCTTTGGTTTTGGAGCCAAATTTTGAATCCAAAAGTCATGTGGTGGCCGAAATGATGCATGCATTGGCCAAAGGGTGTTATGTCTCTTCCAGGGGGCATAGTGTTTCTTTCAAATGGTGTGGTGTCTCTTCCAAAGGGTGTGGCAAACACTATAAATTGGTCATAGGTGAGGTCCAAAATTTCATCTCAAACATTCACAATCCTTCTCAAGTTCTAGTTCAGTATCCTAATTTTATCCGATTGAAAGTTTGGGTGCCTCCAATCGTTTCAATCTGAAAGTGTCGTCACGACTTCAGAATAATTCAAGCAACCATTCGAAAGTTCATCAACCACCATCCATTCGAGAGTTATCCAACATAATATGTGACATTTTTAATTAGGTTATATTATTAATATTAATTTACCTTTATACCCTCCAACTAAATTCATATTGCAACTCAAATTTATTTGATTTTATAACTTTCAACTAAATTCATATTACACGACAAATTCATTTACTTTTATTATTTACTGTGAATTTTGTCATTTCATGTTGACGCGATTTGTTTAATGCACTTTTTTTTTTCCAAAAACTTATTTGTATTATTGTACATGTTAAGTGTAATGTGCTTATTAATCGTGTCATGTTCTGCCACGTTTATAGTTTAAAAATACGTTTAAAATTTATCATTTACACTTACACACAGGATTAGTAACATGTCGGTGATTAGTGACACAACTCATGAATTATGACAACACTATCTGACATTACAATTAAGCGGTCACCATATGACTTTGCCACATGGATCAACCAAACTGTCTCACATGATAAGTGAGTCGTGCGACCATTGTCGCTTAGCTGATAGTGAGAATAGAGTTTGCTATAGAAAAATAGAAGTGATAAGACTTAATTATATAATATATTTCAGCAGCTATTTGGAAAGTGTAAATTGAGAGGTTAACGTGCAATTTTAATATTTATCCACTTTAAAAGTTTATTAGTACTAACTTCAATTAAATTATTCACGGTTTAACACTAAATGTAGATACAAAGAACAAACTCTGATACAAATTATAAATTTTGATGAAAACTTTAACAAAAATCATACAACATGTAATTTTTAATTTGTATCTTATTACTTATCACAATCGCATTAACTAAATATTTGTTCATGATAATGTGCTCATATATTGATTAAACCCATTTTTATTATCAATTCAAATTTAATAAAATAATAAAATACTTGTAAAAATGTTACAATTTAACACTTTAATGTATTTTTTTTTATATGTTACAATCGAGCCCCGATTGAATAATGACTAAACCAAACCCAAATTCAATTGGAGCTTGATTGAGCCTCAAGCAAAGTGGTCAGATTCTTGACAACCCCCCCCCCCCCCCCCCCCCCCTCATGGGCAACTTGGTGTGAGTCAAGACCTTGATCCGATTGAATCGGCGCAAGATGATCAGAGTCTCGATTGAATCAGGGTTAAGCCGAACTCAAATTCGATTGGGACCAATGTTATCATAACTGGACTAGACCGGCGGTCCGATCGGGAACCAGACGGCTATCCGGTTTGATTCAGCTAAAATACCGAAATGCATATGAACAATATTTGAACCGAGTTGGACTGATCGGTTTTACTAAGACCTACCGGTTTCTGGTTTTAATTTTTTTGGGAGTGTTTTAATTTTTTTGGGTGGTTCTCTTCGGTTTAAACCGACTTTTTCGGTTCAACCGAGCAACTTCTTCGGTTTAGAAGTTATGTTTAAAGTTTATACCTATTATGTTTGATTTTGAGACTATTGTGTTATGTATGTTCAAAGTTTGAAGTAATTATGTTGTTATATTGTGTTTAGACTATGTAATTTGTATGTGTTTGAGACTATGAAATTTGTAATTGTATTTTTATTTTTGTTTGTTTGTAAATAGTGAACCGCAAATCAAACCAGGTTCAACCAGGTTGGACCGGCCGAACCGGGAACCGATCACCTCACCTGTTTGAGGGTCGGTCCGATTCTGATAACAATGATAGACTTGATTGAGCCTAAAGTAAAGTGGTCAAAGTTTTGACCCCACCCATATGCAAGTTGATCTGGATCAAGACCACCCTAACCCCTTTGATTGGAGATTAATCAAAACTTAACGGTAACATATAGTAAAATTTTAAATGGTTAAATTGGATATTCTTACAAGTATTCTATTTTTTTATAGTTCAAAATATATTTTGTTAAATTTAAATAAAAAATTTAATAGAAGATGTAACCTCATTTGATTTACTAAACCTGAACAAACACAAATTTTGAAAACAGATTTGAAGGAAAAAAGAAAAACGCTATTTTGACTCATATTTTACACTATTTTCTATTAATTATTATTAAATCAAAATTTGTAAAAACAAATCCTAAAAAGGGCACACCCAAAGCTGCTAACGGCTAAGGAATAGAAAGGTCAACGATGAATAGTCAGGGAACATACACACGGCTCGAGATATGTCCAAACCAGACCGGACAGGAATTCTCTCCATTATTGGAATCTTCATTCTTCTATCATTAATTTTAACGAATTACTGTTCCCAATTAATAACTAACTTTATGGTGATTACTTTTATTATTAAAATATCTTCAATGGAATTTCATCATTTAATCTATATAATCACTTCTATGAATTTCTTACACATCACCACACGATCTACTTTAAATTGTATGACTTTTATCTTAATGAATTTCATATTTAAATAACTCTTATACGTTATTGTGTCTAAACACCTCAGCTCTGTAGAATATCTGTATAAACACGATTAACTAATCGTGTCGTGTATACATGTGACACGTTTAGACACGTATAATAATAATAATATTAAAATATTGAAATACTCACTTACTTTTTAATATTGAACTTTGAAGACCTTATTTTGTATATATGAATTTGTGTATATATCTCCTTTAAATCGTATATGAGTTTGCCCTTAACGGATTCTGTGTCTAAACAACTCTTATAGAATTAGACACGATTAATAATCGTGTCGTGTTTGTGTTTGAAGTTTTGAGACACATTTAAGACTTATCCGTTTAGACGCAAAACATATTTAAACACGATACGCCTTAGACACGATACGACATGATTGTCAAATATCTATATAACTCTAAGTCTAACACTAAAATAAGTACATATAAGAGATAATATTAAAAACAGAGACCTTAACTTTGTTTTAAGTTTTAACATTATTTCTATTCGTTGCCTTATATATATATATATATATATATATTTGACATGTTGGAAACTTGATTAAACTAACCAGGTCATGAAGAATCCTATGCATGGTCAAATTAAATTAGGAAAAACAGCCTTTTTAAAAAAATATATGAAGATATACAATGTGCACCCCTATTGTAGGGCCAATAATTCGTATCACAACGTGTTGTGTCCCTCAATTTTGCGTGTCGTGTAATTTGATGTATAGTCAGCTTAAATAAAATGATAAAAATATCTAAAATGATAAAAATATCTACTATTTCTCTATTTTACATACAATATTTAAACTTTACTTTTAGAAACAACAAAATCATAAAAACTAGTTCAAACAATTGTAGCTTATCATCACTACCATAACAACTTCAAATACTTTATATTCAGTAATCTAATTAGTTTATTTGCAAGTTAGAGGTGTTCAAATATTATCAATTGATCATTTTAAAACAAAATAAAAGTTTTTTACACAAATTAAACACATCGTTATATATAATTTAGTCACATTAGATATTGTCAGGTCTACTGTAAATTGTTCCTATAAGTATGGTCCGCAAATATATTATATTTTTTCGTTATTTTAATTGATATCTTTATTTAGCTAAAAACATTATACATATTAGATAACTTAACCCTATTTTTTCTGTGTATTATTTTAAATTATGAGAATGACATTAAGTAGTCAGTTACGCATACCAAGTCAAGGTTAGTGCATGCTACCACCGGGTAGTTGTGCTAATTCAAGCAATATGTAAGTAGTAACGGACAATAGGACATGTCGGATATATTAGATATGCATGGAACGAGCCAGGAATTTAGGTCAGTGGGGGAATAACTAGTCTAAGGGCAAATAGTTAAAGAAAACAAATTACAGAGGGGGTAAATGTAAAAATTTAAAGGGCTAAATTAAAAATAAATATATTTTTAGGACTAAATTGACACAAATCCAAGAGTTGATGGGGCAACCCTCACCCCTCTATGACTTCGCGCCTGCATATGCGTGTCAATTTGCGTCTACGTCTGCTCAACTCACGAGTGGAATTAAAATAAATTCCACTAGTTAACTCACATTACCTATGGATTGTATACTTTTTGAACATTTTTAATCTGATTATATTATTCAGAAAAAGCTAACATTGTTTTTCATTTTGACAATCATATCACGAGCATGGACAAAATCAGAAAAATTATTTAGTGAGAGCAGATATTAGAGTAATGACAAATAGTTGAATTAAAAAAATATCATTGGAGACAAATGTATGATTTAAAATGTATAAATTGAAAATTATTATATTTTTTAAAGTCAAATTTACACCAAGCCAAAAGTTAAGGGAGAGTAATTGTCCCCCCTCATCCTCAAGTGGCTCCTCCCATGATCACGGGTACACAAAGGGTTAATAGAGGGAAGAGAACAATATGGGTCCACAGGTACACATATCGTATCACTGATAAAGAGTAACAACCGTAAAATAAAACAACTCATCTATCGTACGGGTTGTCGAGTCAAATCAAAATGACCTTTAACAATGTCTAACTCAAATACAATTCGTGAGTGGATCATTGACGGTTCACTCACTTGTCATGTTGGAAATTAGCATTCTATACGTGGATCATATATGCAAGTTATTTTAGTATTGGAACGAACAAAAAATAATTAAAGTTGGAGAAATTAGAAAAGAAATATACTATGTAATAAAATTGTCAACTAATTTTTTTTGTGTATGTACAATTTGTTAATGCATTTGTATTGCTAACTTGATTAAAATAAATTACTTATACTTTTAAAATTCCATCTAACTCCTGGTTAATATTAGATAAGAAAATGTGTGTATATCACGTGCGACCAAATCCATGTCTTGTTCATACTTTGAAAGTTCATATAATACCCTAAAAGTTTATTTAGTAAGCTAATATTTAATATAAGCTAGTGTTGAATATTTGAATTAAGTATTACAAGATATATATGTGCACCAACTCAAATTTGAACAAGTTAATAAATTGAACATTTTGTATTAGTTCAGATAGTAAGTTGTTATACATATAAAAAATTAATATATTAATAATTTTTCAGTGTAAAAATTTATTTAACAAATTACTTTTTAAATATATTGCTATTTAATCTAAAAGATGTTGACAGACAAATTGAATTCAACATTATTTCTAGAGATTTTGTCCATGAGTGCAGACATAGTCTGTAGTACGGATAAAACACTATTAGGTATTTGAAAATTTAAATAAGTATTTTTTTAAGTATTGTTCTACGTCTACCTTTTTACTGTCACTTTTAAACAAAATATGAAAATGGGTATGGTATAAATTATTTATACTTTATTTTATTGAAGTAAATTGATATATGTGCTTGGTTTTATTAGCTCACATTATGTTCAAAATTAATGGTTTAAAAATGGAGAAACACTTTGAGAATTTCAGATATGTAAAAGAAATGGTCTATTTATAAAAATATAATTTATCAAGTAACTCTTACTAATATGTATTTGGTAAGCTCGTGTACATATGTTAATATTTTTAGGTTTGCAAATCACCCCCCCTATGTATTTATTCTCTAGAGGTGAGCAACGTAGTTATTTGGGTTCGGAATCTACTAAGAATCGGTTTATAGATTAAGATTCGAGTAGGATATATCTTTTTGGTACTATGGTCGGTTTGAAGAAAAAGTATAACCTATAAAATCAGGCACGAAGCCATGTGAGAACTAGGAGGACAATTGTTCACTCAACTTTTAATTATAGGTAAATTTGACTATAAAGAATATAATAATTTTCAATTTAGTCATTTTACATCATATATTTGTCCCCACTGTTTTTTTTAAAATTTAACTATTTATCTTTACTCTAATACTTGCAGGATAATTTTTCTGATTTCCTTCATGTATAAAACCAACTTCGATTTCATTACAATAGATTTGTATCATAAACGAAATCAAATATATCACTAGATAAATAAATATTAATATGACATCAATTATATTTCCATTTTAGTAGGTTTTAGTTCTTTCCATTTTTATATTCATGAAAAATTACCTTAATTGATGTCCCAACTATATGGAAGTTACTTGTAATATTTATTTAAACACTATTAATAAAACGATACCATTTGTCACACGAATTAATAACTCCTTAATACTTAGTTTGTCTAACTTAGCGCTATACTGCTAACTAGTTATACTAAACAACAGCTCTTGCCCTAACACGTGGCACATCAACGAGCGCTCGATCAGACTGAATGAACGGAGATGAAAGAGGAGACGACCTTTAGGCCTCCCTCCACAGTCCTCCATATCCATACCAAACCGAGGGAGAGAGAGAGAGACAGACAGAGATACAGAAGGAGCCAGTCACTGGCTCACTGCTCTGCTCCAAAAACCTCTCATTACCGGAAAAGTAGTAATCTTTCAGTCTCGCGCACAAGAATTGCAGAGAAAGGGAGAGAGAATCTAAGTAAGCACTTAAATTCTGGGGTCGGGTTCAGTGGCGACACAGAGGGGAGGAGAAACGAGGAAGACGATAGATTAGAGAGAGAGAAGAAAGAGAAAGGCAGAGAGGAGATAGATCACGGCGGCGCGACTTTGCAGTGTCCACAGAAGAAGAGCTTAAACTCTGTAGGGTTCTTAAATGCTTTCCCCAACCACACAAACATATAGATACAACAAAACCGACAAAAACATCTGTGTTCTTTCTGTTGTCGGAATTTCCTTAACTTGACAAATTTTTACAGGTTAGAATCCGGAAAGGGTTATCTGCAATGGCACGAATACGCGTTCATCTTCGAGGGTTTTGATTCTTCTGAGTTATATATGTACACGTGTTGAGGGAGGGATTGACGTCAGATCTGCGGGAGAGAGATGGATAGCTCCGATGAAGAGAGTTGGAGGATGATGATGATGATGAGAGGCGGTGCCGTAGAAGGCAGCAGCAGCGGTGGAGGAGGAGGAGGAACGATATGCTGCCAAGACTGCGGGAACCAAGCCAAGAAGGACTGCGCTCATCTCCGGTGCAGAACCTGCTGCAAGAACCGAGGGTTTGATTGTCCCACTCACGTGAAGAGCACATGGGTTCCCGCTTCCCGCCGCCGTGACCGGCACCCCCAACTTCAACCACCGCCACCACAACTTCCGAAGCGACACCGCGATCCTGCCGCAGCTTTTAATTCCGGTACTCTCTTTCTCTCTTTCTCTTGTGGGTTTCAAAATAATCCAAAATTTCAACTGAAAAGTTGCGCCGATATGGGCTCTGCGATTCGAGTGATATCTATCAATCATGGAACATTGCTATCCACAAAAACTGGCTAAAATTCAGTCTGCGTGTCTTGAAATGGATCCCCACGTCTCCCTCTTCTCTCTCCAAAGCACTGTTTCTGGGTAATCCCTAACAGAGGAAGATACTGTTCATTTGTTCTATATTGCTTGAATCTTTGTGAAGGTAACAACTTTTCTAACCTTATGATCTAATCTAAATTGTTAGGTCTTGAATCCTGTGATTTTCCAGCAGAAGTGAGTTCATCCGCCATGTTTCGATGTGTTCGAGTGAGCGCAACCGATGAAGGCGATGATCAAGAGCAATATGCTTACCAGACAGCCGTTAACATTGGAGGCCATGTCTTCAAAGGAATTCTGTACGATCATGGGCCTGACCATGGTGGCCAAAGAAATCCTGACTTCATCGCCGGAGAAGGCACATTGTCCCGGGGTGGTGGGGTTACTCAGCCACTAGATCTTGTCACCGGCGTCGGAATAAATACAAGAGAGAACAGCCCCAGCTCGTTGGCCACTGCAGCGCTGTTTGACCCGAACTCCATGTATCCTCCTACGCCTCCATACAACACTTACAGCATGGCGGGTACGCAGTATTTCTTCCCACATTCAAGATGATCATCATCTTAGTTTCTGGAAATGTACCTTCTCGTTTAACAAGCTCTCTCTCTCCACCTCCCTTTTCTGAGGTGATCGAGAAGAAATTATTGCGCTAATTATATACATATATGTATGTTACTTCAAGTCTGCTTATATCTATATACTATATATCTGTTAAGCTACATAAAATAGCAAAATAATCAACTTCATGAAAATCCTTGTCATGATCATATGTTCGAGGCCTATACATACATATATACAAGATAGGTGCATATGCAGCAATCTACCTATGTTTAATGGCAAATGAAATAGAGAAGTTCTTAATTGGAAGCTTAAAACAAACTCACATGGCGTAATAAGAGCTACAGATATGTAGACAGAAGTGCAGCAATCGATAAGTTTTCTCAACTGTAAATAAGTTTAATTTCTCATGAATAGACACACAGATGGTGGAGAAGACAATCACCCTGTATGTATATGTATATATATATTAGGGCTAAATAACAGACTCTTACTATTTACACTTTTGATGTATAAACAATTTGCTAGCTGCATCAATCTCTAGACTAAATTTAGACATGAAACTGCACAACCATTCCAGCTGAGAACTAAGCAGACTCTACAAAATATAGTTTAACAAACAAACTATAAATACTTCAAATATTAGTATTAATACCCACAACTTTAACTAATAAAATGTCCCTCCAAATTTGTAGGACAAGTTTTGTAGTTTAACCATTTAAAAATTAATGTTATAGTCCGAGTTAAGTATCATGACTTGCATGCTCTACATAGATTTAACTGAGAGATGAACAAAGCTAATAAATTCAAGCTTGTTGTTAGGTTCAGACTGTTCATACTTAAATAGGAGACTGGTGAAGTGTTTCTTCAAATCCCTCTCCAATCCCTCTCCAATACTTAAATGAGTGTGTACATGGAGATAATAATAAATCATAAAATACCATAGGTGCAACATATTTATAGAAGAAAAACCATGCATACCATCCTTGTACTTTCTATATAAGGTTAATTATAAAAAAACAAACTTAACTTTAAGGAAAAACCAAACAGCAAACCGAACTTCTTTTATTGACAAACAACAAACTAAACTTTTGGAATTGAGCTAACAACAAACCTACCTCAAATTTTCATTATGTTTGAACGTATTTGTAATGTTTGAGAAAGTTATTAAGTCAGAATATCATTTCCTTAGAATATGTTAACTAATGTTGACTTAATAAATCTCTCAAACATTGAAAAATATGTTCAAACATGATGAAAGTTTGAGCTAGGTTTGTTGTTTGCTCAATTCCAAAAGTTTGGTTTGTTGTTTGTCAACCAAAAAAGTTTGGTTTCTTGTTTATTTTTTCATTAAAGTTCAGTTTGGTTTTTAGTAATTAAGCTTTCTATATATCTCATCCCGGAAGAATATTAGATGAAATGTTATCCTTTAATAATAGTGTACATATATATATATATATCTTTATAAACTCTAATACTACATTTAATAAACGGATTATGTGGAGATTCATTAGTGCAACATTAATGTTGCATGGTAGTGAAAGGAAATATCTAAATACTTTTAGCGCTAATGTTTCAAGGTTAGGCAATAGCCACTAGATGTCGTTGTCTTGTGTGCTTGTCATGTGTCTAAGTGCTCATCAATAATATTCTTCAAGTCAAACAATATCAACCGGTCGCCTAGTTTGGATATCGTTTCCTTATTTTCTTTGGAGGCTTGTCCTCATGCTGCTGGAACTAGTGTCTGGTTTTAAAGGATTTGTTTTTCTAGGTTTTGGATTAATGGGAGTTTGTGGTTGCATTTTTAGATTATATTTTTTTTTGTAATAACATTTTTAGTACAAAAGTATAATATGTGATTAAAAGATTAAAAAAAAATATTGTAATCCATCAAGTAATTTCAAGTAGAATTTCTAAAAAGTATACTCAAGCTTATTGTATTTGAAATTCATTCTATTACAATACCGAGTATTTCGTTTTTTGTGTAATATTTCCACTTTAATTATTTTCGTTTTGATAAGTTGTAAGTATAATCAAATAGGGAATTAATATCACTCCAAATCTTAATTAACTTTCCCTTCTTAAGTACACTATCCTCACTCAACGAAACGCAAAGATTCGACTCCATCAAGTAATGTAGTGTGAGATTAAAGGTTAATTAATTAATTAATGTTTATTTTATTTAATGAAGTGCATGAAACCCTAAAATGCTATCTAATCCATGAGAAAACAACATCCTATTCTTTAACTTTTCTTATTAATTAATTAACCTCAATGATTGACGATTTATTCTCCCTATATAGGGTCCACCAAAACCCTAATAATACCATCCTCTTACAATTAAAGAATTCTTATATATAACATTAGATTTCAGACATTCATTTCATCGTAGGAAGGTGATTTTTAGTAAAGTACTTTTAATCGAAATATTTATGTTTTTTCATAAGGGTGAAAGGAAGAATAAAAGGCTAGTTTGAAAAAACGGTAAAAACCACTACACCCGAAAAACGGAGTAAAAAAATATATTATTCATTTTACGATCAATTTTTCTATTTGACATGGTTTGTTATTTAAAGTTTAAAGACTGTAGAGATTGGATAATAGTTAATACTTTATATATACTAGACCCCGGCACGTTGTCGTCGTTGGTCGTGCGTGAAATCTTACGAGAACATGATCAACCCGACTCCTAGGATAATACAAGAGTTGATCACTTCATAAAAATATTATTAATGTAAAACTAAACTTAATTTGCATAAGATAATGAAATAATAAAATTTAAAAACTCTTAAATATTTTTAAAAACTTGCTCGAGCGACCGGGATTCCTTTTGATAGTGTTATATGTTCCCGGTCGCTCGAGCAATTTTTTAAAAATATTTAAGAGTTTTTAAAGTTTATTATTTCATTATCTTATGCAAATTAAGTTTAGTTTTACATTAATAATATTTTTATGAAGTGATCAACTCTTGTATTATCCTAGGAGTCGGGTTGATCACGTTTTCGTAAGATTTCACGCACGACCAACGTGCACGAGCGTAGCGCATGCCATTAATTGTAGAAAGATTAAAAAAGTCACAATTATAATTTCATTTGTTAGCGATATACGCTATGATGTAAAACTCTTTTATGAGAAAAGAAGAAATAGATAGTGATAAAGGTGTAGCTGGTTAATACAAATGTCTTCAATTATAAGGTCATGAGTTCGAATCTCCGTAGAAATATTGTTTTATAACATTTTTAAGAAGACATTTAAATGACCAAAATAGTCATGATAAATGTAAACTAATTGGCCAAAAAAAATAAAAAATGTAAACTAATTAGATTATTAAAGGGTATTTGTGTCAATTTACAGACGGCGGTTACAAAAACATGTTCAGCCTTAATAATATATATATATATATATATATATATTATAATTAATAAATGAATGTAAAATAATATTAATTTAGTTATTGAATTTGTTTTAATAGAAGATTATGTAAACTCTTGAACTCATTCAAATAGCAAACTTAATGTTTAAATAAATATGAAAATTTAGGAATAAAAAAATTAAAGTGATATAAAACCATAATTCAGACTTATATTAAGATGGATCTTGAACTAGACTCGAAAGTCGAACCCCAACCCAATAATACATTAGTTGATTATTGAAAGGAGTTTGATCTCACAATTTCATCTCTAGAATAAAACTTAAGGATGAACGAGGACACCATTTAAATAAACATCCAAACAAATTGTGAATCGAAATTATTTATTTTCTTTCAAATTTTTATTTTTTATTTCGATCTTGAACAGTTAAAATACTAGAATTACTGACCATACCAACAACCAAAGGTCCTAAGTCAGAAAAATGATGCTCTATCACCAACCTATCAATGGTATATATATAGTAATATTTAATATATTGTATATTAAATAAAAAGGCAATATCCTAAGTAATATATATATGTTGGAAAAAAAAAAGGTAATATATATATAAGTGTTTTCAGAACAGGACTGGACCGGTAGTCCAACCGGGAACCGGACCTCTATTCGGTTTAGTTCAGCTAAAAAACCGAAATATATATGTACAGTGTTTGAACTGAGTTGGACCAACCTATTTTTGAAAACCGACCAATTTTTGGTTCTGATTTTTGGGGTTTTAAATTTTTTGGGTGATTTTCTTCGGTTTAAACCGACTTCTTCGGTTCGACCAAACAATTTTTTTGGTTTAGAAGTTATGTTTAAAGTTTAGACCTATTGTGTTTGATTTTGAGACTATTGTAATATGTATGTTCGATCATTATGCTGTTTTATATTGTGTTTGAGAGTAATGTGTATGTTTGAGACTAAGTGGTTTGTATGTGTTTGATTTGTATGTGTTTGAGACTATGTAGTTTGAGATAATTATGTGTGTGTTTGAGACTATGTAGTTTGTAATTGTATTTTCATTTTTTTTTACTTGTGAAAAGTGAACCGCCTGTCGAACCAGATCCGACCGGGTTGGAGCGGCCGAACAGGGAACACTGATATATATATATGTTGATTTGAACAATTTGCGAAAGAATGACTTTGTTAAGTAATTTTTCTTTTATTTATCAAAAAAATAGTTTAACCAAAGTTTTACTTAATATATTACTTATTTTTATAAATGATTGAGAAACTTAAAATTAGTAAAAGAAAATAACTCATTTAAAAAAAAAATCGAACAAATATTTTGAAAGAAAAATTCGTATAAAAGTTAAGAATTAATCGCTCTAGATCAAAACTTTTGGAAATACTACGACTATATCAATTGGTCTTATTACCCTCGATCTTAAGACAGAAATAGAATGATAATTATTTTTCCCGATATTAGGACCAAATCAAAAGGATCAGGAGTGTTGCTCATCCCTAACCAAAAAGTAATTTAGAGGGGGTGAGCACTCCAATGAAGTCGACTCGAATTCACGGAGCTGTTAATTTTTTTTACGGCTCAATAGTGATTGAGCCGTGAAAAATAACAAAAAAAAATAATTCTTTTAAAATAAGAATGACTCAAAAAAACGAACCGTTAAAAATATTTTATTTTATTTTATTTTAAGGCTATGACATTTGAGCCGCAGAAAATATATGTATATATTTTTTAATTAAATGACGACTCAATAGTGTTTGAGCCGTGAATAATCTGATAAATAAATTACTCACGGCTCAATAGTATTTGAGTCGTCCCGTTGATCCGTTATCTCGCCCTTCTCCCGTAGTGAATTAATCTAGGCTAGAGTCGACTCTAGCTAAGTGCGGATAAAGATCGCATTACTGCACTGCGTAACAAATAGAACAATATAGCAGCAATCGAGGGGAAATTTTTAGTACCAACAGAAATATATATACACAAGTTGTAAATGTAAGAGTATAGTATAATCCATGTAAATTTTATTATTAATGTTTAATAATTCAAAATACATACAAATAGCATAAACTGAGTTAAGCTAATAGAAAAATATAGACTTATATATATATATTATCTAGTGCAAATATGGTAATCTATTTGAATTTACACACTTCCGTGTTAGAGATTCAGATTTTAACCGTCTCACAAGCTTAATTACATATTTCGGGAAAAATGGTTAAGCTGAGCAGTGATAATGATATACATATGCATATACATATATGATATATTTATATGAAGTAGAAGAAGAACCAAACTATGTCGGTATGTCCTGTCTTCTTGAAGAATTTACCGAAAGTTGGAATGACTTTCGAAAATTTTACTCAATTTACAAAAACTAATTGATTCCTGCCAATTTCCAAATATGTAATTATGTGCTATTATCTAAATATTTACATATATAACTCTCTCTCTCTCTCAATATATATATATATATATATACAGACATATATAATATATAGATAGATAGAGGGAAAGAGAGAGTGTGAGAGAGAGAGAGAGACCTTCAATATGTGGAAGCCTTCTTCGTCGGAGCCCGGCAATGGTCAGCTTCGGAGCTCGAAGGCCGACTTGAGAGTGATAAAGAGACAGAATTGAGAGTAACCAAACCAACTATTGTTTGTAATTTGTATGGAAAACAAGTCTACTAGCATATACATAGGTAGCTAGGGTTATTGATGCGCTTGCCATGCCAGAGATTTTTAGCTAGGGCATGGCAATTGGCAACCTAGGTCGTGTCTGTCTGTCTGTGTCTCTGTCTTTAGGGTGAGGCCTAAAGTTTGAGTGTTTTGTTTTGTGTCCCATCCTTCTCTTTTTAACTGCACAAAGCCAACAACCAATTCTCTTGTACTCTGTGAGGAGACTGTGTATGGTGTGTGTGTGTGGTCCATGCATGTCTATGTCTCAGTACGTGCCCTAGCTAGCTAGAGCTAAAACATGGGAGAGGTGAAGTTACTTTTCCTTTGAACACTTCGATACAGAGAAAAAAAGATGATTAATTGATGGTCTCGATTTGAATGCACTTTCCACTTCCATAGAGATAATCAAGACAATAGGATCAAATATAAAGTTGGGTTTGGGTCACAGAATACATAATACGAAATAAAGAAATAATAGTCACTACGGCAAGGATGAAAGTTAAAGGCTTAACAGAACGGTTCAAATATTATTGAGTCGTAAAAAAATAATTTAACTAATTATTCACGGCTCAATAAAGGTTGAATTGTCCCTTATCATATTTACCGGCTGTTTTTGTTGAGCCGCAAATATTATATTGAATTCGCGACTCCTTTTTCAATCGTACATTTTTAAAATAATTATTTTTTTTCCTTTAAATATTTGTTAAGGCTTAATCCGCTTTAAGCCGTGAAAATTGTAAATTTTTAAATCAAAACTATTTTCTACGGCTTCTTTTTTGAGTTGTTCCTTTTTAAAAGGAATTAATTCATTTTTCTAGCTATTTTTAAACGGTTTGTTTTAATTTTGAGCCGCGATTATTTTGAACTCGGATTTAATTTAACTAAAAATAAAATATTTTT
Source organism: Chamaenerion angustifolium (assembly GCA_946814005.1). NCBI lineage: Eukaryota > Viridiplantae > Streptophyta > Magnoliopsida > Myrtales > Onagraceae > Chamaenerion > Chamaenerion angustifolium. Next base: position 4,000,195 of record OX328281.1, read on the forward strand.
CGCGTCTCGTTTTATTTTCAGACGTGAAAATTCTATAAATAAAAAAAAATCACGACTCATTGTTTTCTCAACCGTTATTTTTGACGACTCGTTTTAGTTTAGAGCCGCGATTATTTTGAACTCTGATTTAATTGAACTAAAAATAAAATATTTTTCGCGACTTATTTTACTTTCAGACGAGAAAAGTCTATAATTATTTTAAATAAAGTTTTCCTCTCAAACTCACATTTCCAACTTTTCCCTCTAAAAAATTTCCAACTCCAAAAAAATTAAACTTTCCCTCTCAAACTCGCGTTTCCAGTGTGTCTTCTTTCCAACTTTTCAACTCACGTTTAGGGTTTGTCCATCTATGGGGCGACTGTGACGGGGGCTGAAGAAGACTCGATAAAGAGTTGGGATGAAGAACCTCCAGCTCAAGTGGCATCTCGACTATCGCAATTGAAGTATCATTCTCGATAGGAGATATCGGCTTCAGAACAGATGAATACGACTTCTTCATAAAAAAAACTCCAAAATTTGCCTTGAAGTGGAGCATGAATATTGGGTTTTCACGATTGATGAGGTTGAACTTGGCACTCATAGATATGGAGCTGGTGATTGGCGACCCAAACGGTCCCATCCCCGTCTTGACGAGGAGGGAGAAGGGGTTCCAAGAGTCATTGGGGGTGGTAGGAGATGCGAAGGGGATCTAGACTCGAAGAAAGTGATGAGGTTTAGGGTGAGCACCTTGGACTCGCCGACAAAGACGTCAGACTGAAACGGTAGGCCGAGGATGCTTAGAGGCACCTTTGCGCGGATCAAAACTTGAGTGAAGCCTTCATCTTGGTGAAGAAGAACCTCCAGACGGGTTGGGGCTGAAGAAGACTATGGGAGAACCTCCTCCGGCTGATCTGGGGCTGGGATGAAAATACATTTTTTTTAAAAATTTATTTTATTTTTGGTGGCTCATATATATGAGCCGTCAAAAATAAAAATAAAAATAAAAAAATTTGCGGTTCATTAAAAGTGTCACCATAATTATTTTGGTGAAACTTTTAATTTGAGACGCTAATTTCCACGGCTGTTTATATTTTGAGCCGTGATAATTTAGCGACATTTTCTATAACGACTCAATTTTTATTGAACCGTAAAAATTTAACAGCTTAATTAATCAGTTAAAAATGTTTAACTCTCCCGTAGTGAATATATTATTATTATTATTATGTTGTAATACAACTTATAATTCACATTTTCCCTATTTAAATAATCAATGCTTCTTGAGTGCATCTACTTGTTCTTTTGTTTGGTTTGGCTAGTTAATGTGCATGCAATAAATGTAATAGCTAGCTGTTGAAAACTGAAATTAGGGTCTGAGACTATAATCAACCAATTAATTATTGCATGAGATATATATCCTACATCTTGTTATACAATACAAGGATTTAACACAATATCGACTAATTTAATATGAAAATATGAGTCAATATCGACATTTTTCTTATATGTTCATACCGAGTAAATTGGATATAGTTAATTGAGATACATAACTAATTTTAATGACTAATTTACTCAGTAAATTGGACATTTTTTAAACTGCATTTTTCAAATTTGATATTTTTTATTTTAAAGAATGTAACTTAGAGTACTGAACTTATGTTTTGAAATATTTTGTAGTCTATGTTCAATTAAAAATTATTTTTAAAACTTTATAATAATAGTAATAATAAAGTTAATTTTCAAAAATATTGTAGTCTATATTCAATTAAAAATAATTTAAATGAATGTTATACTATGTATTATAAAATATAGGGTTAATTACTTGAAACGTTACACATGTTTGCGCATGTGACTAATATGTTATAACTTGTGCAGGATGGTTACACATGCTTCAACATGGGACTAATTGGTCATTTTTACTGTTCATCGTGAAATATCACCCTTAAGTTTGGCATGTGCCTTGCACGTGAGTGAAAACCAACCTGAACTTCCGAAAATGCCCTTATCTCTTGTATTATAAGTCATTTCCATTTAATTTGAAGTGAAGCGACAGAGCAACATCTCCTTCGAATATGAAGAAGGAAGCATCGACTGGGTTCGGTCCCTCCAATTAGCGAGAGCATTCCGGGTTTGTTCGATCCCACTCTAGCATCCAAGATTCGTCCCCTTTAGTGTCAACGCCCCAATTATGTTTCTGCGGTGAGATTACGTCGGTCAAATGTGCGGGTACTTGGAAGAATTTCGGCCGTAGGTTTCATTGGGTGCTCACATTTTGAGGTAATTGTACGTTTTTTCTACCATGTTGTTCCTATTTGACTTTGTTATGTTACAAACCCTAATTTTGTTAAGAACCCTAATTGGAACAACTTGTTCAATTTTTGTTGGTTCGTGGATGTTATTAGTTTATGATTCGTTGTCTTTTGTAGTCTATATAAAATCCTGGATGTGTATTTTTTTCGAATGGGAAGATCCACCGATGTGCCCATATGGAAGAAACAGCGTGTTTAAGTTTCAAGGTCTGGAGGGACAGCTTAAATCCGAACTTGCGAGTGTACATGCTGCCGAAGCTGCTGCCAAACAAAAAAAATTAGAAGTTGTATGCTGCAATTGTCGTTGTGTGTTCTTTACTTTTGATCAATGTACTAAACAAGTAGGTGTATTTGAATTTGTTGTTCAATATTTTGTAGGCTTGGCCAAATAAACCGGTTCGGGCGAACTGGTCTGGTCTGGAACTGGTTTGGTTCGAACCGGTTCGGCCGAACTAGTTCCAAAACCAGACCAGTGTTTTTTGCCTTCAAATAGAACAGTTCAAAATAGTACCAACAATCCAGTTCGAACCGGTTCGACTCGACTCGTTTTTGATACTGGTTTATACTTAAATTTCAATCAAACCACTTTAAACCTATATAATTTTAGAACCGGTTTGAAGCAAAATTAACTAAACCGGTCTGAAATTAAACCAAAATAGATATGTTTTCAATAAACCAAACCTAGAGATATATTGGACTCTCGTATGTTGATGTTGGACAAGATTTTAGTCGGTTGTGGAACAGATTTTCAATCGGTTAAATGTGTTTTTCAGTCGGTTCAGTGTTTTTTCAGCTGGTTCAGTGTTTTTCAGTTGGTTCAGTGTTTTTTAAGACGGTTCAGTGTGTTGGACAGAATTTTCATCCGGTTTAGGTTCGGTTTGAACTGGAATATTTCCGAACCAAAATTGATATTTAAAAAAACAGACCAGAACAGTTCGAACCGGTTCTGAATCGGTTCGAACCAGACCAGTTCTTTTTTCCTTAAACCAGACCAGTTTTTTTAGAAACAGAAAAATGTACTGGTTTTTTTCAAACCAGACCAGTTCAGTTCAGAACCGGTTCGGGGTCGAACCGGTTCATGAACAAGCCTAATATTTTGTGGAAATGGATTTCAGTTATTCATGTTTCGTACTGAAGTTGTTTTGCAGTTGAATTTTAGTTGTTCAGATCCTGATTTTCAATTGTAGAGTATCTAAATTAAAGAGTACATTCTAAGTTGAAATTTGATTAAATAGTTACATATGTTATCCTCTAATGTGATTAACTGGTTACATATGTTTCTATGTAATGTGATTAAATGGTTACTGATGTTTTCTAAAAAAGTTATTAAAGGGTTGAACTTGTATACCTACGATGTGATTAAATAGTACAACATGTTTCATATAAATGTAATTAAATGGTTAAATAACTGTAACAGTTCAACAATAACATGTTCCATTCAAATGCTCAGACAAACATCCATTTACTTCAGAAGAAGTTTTGCATAAGCCAGTCAAGTACCCAGTACTAAAACCACATTTGGGACCCAAAACATATGTACAAATACCACAAAACATGTGCCACAAAAGCATAACGCATATTTCAACCCCCCCCCCCCCCCCCCCCCCCCCCAAAAAAAAAGCAGAACACCTGTTACACAAAACCCCACAGTCTATTTATTGGGTATATTGTCTGTCACCCGGATAACCAAACTGACTCATGCTCCTTTTGTGTTGTCTTGTTCTTTTTGGTATAACTGTATTCAGTGGTAAATCCGGTAGAATCATTTTTCTAGATTCTGAAAGTACTGGTGTCGAAGATGCGACATCGTCTTCGCTGTCAAAATTGAAGTTTCTCAAGTCATCTAGAAGATTCTTTAAAGTCTCCCTGTTGTCGTTCATTTCCAAAACGGTATCAGGAAACATTTTCTTCTTCCCCCTTTTCACTTGTTCTATCGTTCTTCTTGCCCTTGTCCTCTTTTATCTGTCGTTTGATAAATAATTCAGGTTTGTTCACACGACATGCTCGACGAGTCTTGTTTATCACCTTGTTGCGGAGGTGCAAAATGAAGGGATCCTTCAAATAATCTTCTCTATCAAATAGTAGCATAACGTAGAAATTTATCTCATTCGTTGTTCCTTGACGCTATACTATAGGGTGAAGATCGACATCCGAAGTTATAGCTTCAAGATCGGTGTTGGGATTTCCATTTTCAAAAAGGTCACAATAGACTTCAGCTAGTCCGGTAAGTGCTAAATAGTTCAACTTATCATAAGGGATATGGAGCGACTCCAGTTCACCTTCGTATGTTCGGGTACCCCCATTATCAATCCACTTTCCACCATGATGAAAAATAGCTTCTGCAATGGGATCCTTCGTCCCCATTCAACCACAATTTTCAATTCCTTATGCAACCAAAGAAGACAACATTTAAAATTGGCGTTACAAACCAACAAAACGAACCATGTAGCAACCACAACAAAGGAACTCAAACTATTTAACCAAAATCAGTCAAACTTAACACATAAACATACATAAATGACAAAACTTTAACATCAAAAGATCAAACTTTGCCGAAAAAATAAAATTTTAGTCACTACAACACATAACTATGCTATTTTAGACTTATTCAACACCAACTTTCGAAAAAAACAAATCATGTTCACACAAACTTTCGCAAAAATTCAACAAACCCTAATTGTTGATCAAAGCTTTGATCGATCAACAGGGGAGATGGAGTTCTGTTGCACAAAAAGACACTACGGGGGAGATGGTCATTACCGGCCGAAAATGCATTTTCTAACGGCTGGAATATTCAGCCGTAAAAATGTCACGGCTCAAATGAATTTGAGCCGTAACATTAAGCGTCGGCAGCATTATCACGGCTCAATTTCAGTTGAGCCGTGATAATTGTCGACCCAAGTTAAAACGAGCCGCGAAAATAATTATCGCGACGCTTTTGAGTTGAGCCGCGATAATTATTTTCGTTTTTTTTAAAAGCCTTATTATTCACGGCTCATTTTCATTTGAGCCGTGACAATGTGAATGTAAAAAAAAACAAAACATAATTCACGGCTCTAATGCAAATGAGCCGTGAAAAATACATTTTTTTTTAATAAAAACCATAATAATCTATATTATAATCGTAATCATACAACAATAACCACAACCTGAATAGTTTACATACCAAAATCATAATTTTTGCAAACAATACATTACATATCCAGCAGTTCGCTTCATTAATTCAAAAACATATATAATATCTTATAATAATTCTTCATTCATAACACTGTCTTGACTAAAATGATTCATTTTCTTCATCGTTTTCTTGACTTCCACTAGTAGATTGTTCACTATTAGATGATGCTGATTGATGAGTTGCTTGATCATTCTATACAAACATCCAAAAATCATAACATTAACTAACTGAAATTATAAGATGCAAACTAAACCCCAATTCTCAAGCAAAACTAAAATATCCAAAACACTAAAAACATCGTGAAAAGTAATATTTACTTGATTTGCTACTGGTAAATGTGAAGAACCCAATTTAAGGTTGGTAAAAGGAGTGTACGGGCTAGAATGATGATTTATATGGTCATTCTATATAAACAATAAAAAATTAAAGTATAAGATGCAACATTTAAAGATTACGGGCTAGAATGATGATTTGTATGGCCATCCATCAAACAGTAATGCATAAAATGATATCATTGCAAAATGTAAATTATATACTTACTTGATTTCCAGGTAAATGAGAGGGGCTCAAACCAAAATTGTCAAAAGGGGTGACATCAATAGAACCTCCTGTCATGAATTTTTTAAAAGAATTATATCCTTGCATATTATTTTGCATGACCTGAAATTGCATCTGGAATTGTTTATACATCTCTCTCATCTGTGCCTCCAATCTAGCCTCCAATTTAGCCTCCATTTTAGCCTCCAATCTAGTTTCATGTTCTTTCAATTTCTCTTCATAATCTTCCTTGAGACGATCTCGTACACGTTTCTCTACGTCTGCTTCATTCAAGCTAGATTTTTTTGATCCAAGTATCATGGCCGGTGTAACACTAAGCCCATAACCTCTGACTCGCCCCGGTTTGGAGCTTCATCCAAGTTCATACTTATAAATTTTGATTATGATACCAAAATCGGATTGGAGCAAACACGGGAACGAAGGATTTGCGCAAATAATACCGAAATCAGACTTGGCAAGATTATTACATTCGATTAATCGAAAAAACATGAAGAACTTACCTGGAATTCGTGAGGGACGACGACAAATTGGATTGAAGCGGAGGGGGATGACACGGGATCGAAGATTCTGCGCAAATAATACCGAAATCAGACTTGGGAAGATGATTACAGTCGATTAATTGAAAAAAAAATGAAGAACTTACCTGGATTTCGTGCGGGACGGCGAGGAGCTGCAGAGGAGAACCGAAGAAGACAATACCTATCTGCAGAAATGAAATCGTTGAAGTGTCTGGTAGGTTTAACAGAAGACAGTCACGAGTCTATTCAATTTGAGCCGTGCTAAATGTTAATTTGTTTTTTAAAAATTATCCATTTATCACGACTCAAATGAAATGCGCTGTGATAAATGTACTATCGTCGTGACAATATTGTGTTTATCACGGCCCAACCCCAATTCGAGTCGTGATAAATGGGCCGAATAAAAAAATAAACACGTTTTATCACGGCTCAACCCCAATTTGAGCTGTGATAAAGGTAACGGCTCAGTGTATTGAGCTGTTAAAATAACGACATCACAGCTCAAATGATATTGAGCCGTGATATTGAATTTAATTTATCACGGCTCAATATACATTGAGTCGTGATGTTTAGCCGTTATTTTGCAGCTCTCCCGTAGTGAGAATAAGGAAATACGGTGCGAACTCATTTGCTATCGAAAACGGAAGACTCCGCTGGGAATCGCGACGATGTTAAATAACTTTTTAACCCTAACCTGATCATACGGACATAATTAGAGTATTCAGACCTTAATTTAAAAAAATTACCAATCATATTCAAGGTATGAGTTTACTTTTGGTTCAACCTAACACATCAAACAAATTGATAGGAAATAAGTTAGAATTGGGTTCTAAGATATTATTAAATGAGTGATTTATTGGATAATTTTCAAAAAGTATTTATTTTAGAAAATAAATTTGAAAAAGTATATATATAAAAAAAAAAATTTTAGCAAAATGTGCATCTGCGCATGTAGGTCAGTAGCGATTTGTTTTGTGTTTTTTTTTACGTTTTTTTTTAGAAGACACATCAGAGTGTAAATGGATTTTGAAAATCGCTACTTTGAGAAGACACATCAGAGTGTAAATGGATTTTCAGTGGTTGGAGGAGCAGAATACAGAATTTTAACCTCATTCACAACCAAAAATGAAGTATCAATCAAGGAAAATGGGAGGTTTGATCAAGAGAAATGAATCAATTTTGATTACTTTGAGAAGACACATCAGAGTGTAAATGGATTTTTAGTGGTTGGAGGAGCAGAATACAGAATTTTAACCTCATTCACAACCAAAAAGGAAGTATCAATCAAGGAAAATGGAATCAAACTGAAACACCCCACGAAGAAGAGAGTAGTTTGTGATGAAAGACTTCAATTTTTATTTAGGAGGAAAACCATAAGCAGACTTAAAATCAACGAGTACACTATGCAGAAAATCAAGAGTCTTCAGATGAGGAGTTTTGGAGTTCGGGTGAAGATGCTGCACCAGTTAAAGTCGGCCGCCCTCTTGCACCTAAAAAACTGCCGAAGATAAAGGCAGTGGAAACCCCCAATAGCTATTTTGCAGCAGTAATTCCTGAAAATGTCAAACTAGCTAGTGTATTTGAAGAAAAGTCTCATTCAGAAACTTGTGAATAAACAGCTTTGTTTCAATGTTTTACCTCAGGGATGTTGTTCAGAATAAGTTGGAAAATTTAGGACAGGTAATATTTGCTTAGGGAAAAATTATTTAACTTCTTCTAACTTCCTTCCTTTCTCTAGGTGAGACTAGCCTAGAGAATGAACAAGCATCAGTTCACTTGAAAGACCTTGGTTGATGTACCATGTTAGTATCTAAACTTGAATTTTTTTCAAAAAGTATATATTTTAGAACAAGCATCAGTTCGCTTGAAATTGAAATTGTAGCACTGACACATTCTTTGTCTGACAGACTTTCTTTAATAATTCATGTGATTTTTCTTGAACCTATGAATACTGAAATGGAGCAACGCAAAGTCATTGTCCATCGAAAAACGCCACGTAGTGGTGAATGAGCGATTTTTTTTCAAAAAGTGTATATTTTAGGAAAAAAATTTGCAAAATCGCTAATACCACCTGCGCAGATGCACATTTTGCTAAATATGTTTTTTACATATATAATTTTTCAAATACTTTTTCTAAAACAAATACTTTTTGTAAAATTATCGATTTATTGTGACTTTCTCTTTAGCTAGAAGGTCCATGACTCCGTTATTCCATTTATTTTGCAAAACACGTGCCTTATATTATGTTTTCAGAGCTCGAGTAGAATTTTCTCGCAATAAAAAATTAATTGCATAAAAAGTCTGATTCAGTCTTGAGACCGAAACCGTTTGGACCGTTTAAATAGACTTGTTTTTTTTCGGTTTTGCTTCGGTCCATATCATTTGGACCGTTTGAACCATTAGACATAATTTTCTATTTTACCAAAAATATTAATCAAATAAAATTTAATTTAATTAATCAACAAAACAAATACTTATCTCATATTTCATCAAAACATCATCTCATTTTGAAATTTTGCATATTATATATTTCTCGAATTTGACAGTAATCACGCATATATATATATATATATCCAACATTCTAACAAAATATTTCAGCTCCAATATTCCAACATTCCAACAAAATGCTACAACGTTCCAAATAAACAATACTACTCCAATATTCTAATAAAATACTCGAGCTTCTCATGGACCAAAGCGATTGATGGTTATTAAGTGATCTCATCTAAACTTCTCAATCAATCTGTCCCTCAAATAAACTTTTGGGAGTGACACATTCTTTAAAGAATGTGTCACTCCCAAAAGTATTTGGAACGAAAGTTAGAGAAATCCTAATCTCCATTGTTGAGGAGAATATCTTTGATTTTCAATTGTTCTTTCTCAAATACGAAAGGACCATGGATTAAAAAAACGTACAATATATATACCAAACTAATTATCGAACCATACATTCACTTCTGAACTCTCACCAATAATTTAACTCTTTCTTTCAGAGTTTTATTACCTTGAACCAAGGCCTTCTAAGTACAAGTCCTGATTTTTGGAGCTTCCCTAAAAGAGATGAAATACCTGAAATTCAAAACTTATGTCTAAGGTGTCGAAATATTTCTCTATCTCCAAGAAAAAAGTTGCTAACAAAACCTAAAATTTACCTAAATGTATTTCGTGTATTCTGGTTGAGCACATCCTACTTAAAAACATGACCATTAAGTGGTCGCTTTGTCTTTCTTGTTTGAGTCAATAAGAGAGACTTGTGACATATAGACAAATATATAATGTGAATTTTGAACATATGTAAAAAGCTCTCTTTTATAAATAATGGATCAATGTTTTTACTAAATATTTTTTAGAAATAAAATTTGAGATTCATTCCTTTTTTAATAAAAATAAACTTAGAGTTATATTAAAATATAGGGTTAATTGTAAAAAAGAAAAAATGAACTTTGAGAAAAAGATAAACAGTAAACATTTTTTTTTTAAAATTGAGCAATCAACAAAGCTACCTAAAATTTTCATTATGTTTGAACAAAATTTTCAATATTTGAGGGAATTATTAAGTTGTAATACTCTTTTCTTAGAATACTTAAACTAATGCTGACTTATTAATAATTTGCTCAAATATTGAAAAATTCGTTTAAACGTAATGAAAATTTGGGGTAGGTTTGTGAATTGTTCAATTCCAAAAGTTTGGTTTGTTGTTTGTCAATAAAAAATTTGTTTACTGTTTGGTTTTCCTCAAAGTTCGGTTTATTTTTTGGTAATTAACCCTAAAATATAAAGATAAAAGGCTCAAAATTATTATTATAGGTATATGTATATATTTTTCATTTACTTGTGATTTATAGAACTAGCCGTCTCTTGAGAAAGGTAGTAAAGATAAGGAAAAGTTTTCCACTTTACGCCTAAATTATTGTGTATATCTGATTTTTCCTCTCAACTTGCTATAAAGTATAAAGTACTGGTCCATTGTTGACGCTATCCACTGGTCGTATTACTCCCCTAGAAGAAAGTGACATGGACTATCAAAATCAATTTACGTCACTATTACGATTTTAAATGAGGACAACCAGTTTAAATTATAATAATAATTAAGCATTGATATAGAAAGATAATATAAAAATTGTAATTGAGCTTGCAAAAGAAATATCTTGTATTTTATATAGTCAAATTTTATATAAAATAGATCGAAACATTTTACATTTGAATTGAATGTCGAGAAAGAGAACATGAAAAGCAAACTCGGTCTACAAGTCCCGCAATCCAAAGACAACAACAAATGACTCATCTTGACCCAACTTGCAGTTATAAGCTGCGTTTCATCTTATCTGCTGGCCAAATTGTCGTCTTCTTCGTGCAGGTTGGTACCCTAGAGACCGTACGACATGCTTGATCTCCAAGTCAGGCGTCCACTATATCTAAAGGGGTTAGACGATGATGAAAGCCGATTTTCTCTGGACATTCTCAGTCATAGATAAAAGTCTGAGGCTTATACCCTCGCCCAATCCTTCTGTCATGCGCGCCACAAGTTTGGTGAGTCTGCTGGTTTGATTCTTATCATGATATCAGAGTGGGTTGTATAGTTTTTATCGTATTTTTATGCCCGGTTGTTGCCTTGCTGGTGTTTCGGTTTGTTTTTGGTCTCGCTTATCCATGGCACAGATGAACCCTGCTGAAATTGAAGAATCAGGAGCTGGAGCTGAAGCAGCTTCTAATGAGTGAAGTGGCCTGATGGGTTCAGAAGGATCTGTTATTCGACTCTCCTCAATAATAGACCAGTATCATATGTTGTATCTGCACGCTAGTGATTTGCCAGGTTTGAGTCGGGTTTCTTTTCCTCTCACTTGGTCTAATAACTACACACTTTGGAGCAAATTTGTTCTTATGCCCCTGTTAGTGAAAAACAAGCTTGGGTTCATTGATGGTAGCTATCCTAGGGATGCTGTTGAACCCGAATTTCAACATGTGTGGGATAGATGTAATGCAATGGTCACATCTTGGAGTATGAATAATGTGTCTAAGGATTTAATGAGTGGGGTTGTTTACTCTAGCAGTCCTCAGTTGATTTGAGAAGACTTACAACAACGATTTAAAAAGATTAATGGAACTAGAATTTTTCACTTGCAAAGAGAAATATGTAATTTGAGGCAGGGAAACTCTCTGGTGTCTCTGTATTATACCAAACTGGAAATGACGTGGGATGAGTATACCTCGATTGTTGAATTATCTCAGTGTGAATGTGATAAATCTAAAAGGTATATTTAGATGCAGGAGATACAAAAACTCTTTCAATTTTTTATGGGTCTTTATGATAGTTATTCAAGCGACAGAACCCATATTTTGTTGCGGTCCCCTCTGCCTAGCGTAAATGAAGCATATGCTTTGGCTCAACAAGAAGAAAGTCACAGAGATCTCATCAGCCCTGTCATCTTCGAAAACAGTACAGAGCATATAACCCTTCTCATGGGGAAGCCTGAAACATGGAAGAGAAATAAAATGAACCCGGACATCATCTGCAGCTATTGAAAAAAGGACACGTGAAGGTGAACTACTTCAAGATGAAAAACAGATAGAAATTCGAGGGACAATCACATGAAGTTGCTTTAGAAATGTCACAGAGCCATACTACTCCTGCCCAAGGTGATAATTTTGTTTTCACTAAGAACAATTACATGATCTTTTACAGTCTCTAAGGAAGGAGCATGAAGGAAAAGGTGAACATAGCAATTCGACTGCTTCAGGATCGAAGAAAACTGGAGAGGGGGCTGCAAATTCTTCCATGTCAGGTTTGGTTACTGCCTTATCTCAAGTAGCAGATTTTGATGAAATGTGGATTGTTGACACTGGTGTCACTGACCATATGACTCATCATATTGACTGGCTAGAAAGTATGCAAACTAATCCAAAAGAATCATATATTAGGTTACCTAATGGTGAAGGATGTAAAGCCACTCATTTTGGAATACACAGGGTAAATGAGGAAACTAGGTTGAATAATGTCTTGTATGTTCTTGAGTTGCAATTTAATTTGCTGTCAGTGTAAAAAATGACTAAGGATCTCTGTTGCGCTGCTGTGTTTTACCCGAATTTCAAAATATTACAGGACTTTTACAGTGTGAAGGTTATGCGGACTGGTAGAGAACAATGTGGTTTATATTACATGAAGTCTGAAGTCCTAAATAAGGCATTGCATAGTGTTGCTGAAAGTGTTTCTGCTATGAAGTGGCATAGAAGATTAGGACATGTGCATATTCAGAAATTGAAAAGGTTTAAGTCCATTAATATAAATAATGATGATGTAGGTTGTTTGAGTCATTGCACCCAGGTTTCCTTTTCAATCAAGTAAGTCTAAAACCAACAAGTTAATTGATCTTGTCCATATGGATATGTGGGGTCCTTATAAGCACTACACTCATGATAAATTCAAGTACTTCTTAACTATTGTTGACAATTTCTCAAGATGCACTTGACTTTCCTTCTTCTGAATAAAGAGGAATTTGTATCCATGTCAAGAATTTTATCACTCTTATCTGAAATTAGTTTTATATTACCATAAAGAAATTCTGAACTGATAATGGTTATCAGTTTGTAAATAACATGTGTGCTGAAGTTTTTGGAACAAATGGGATAGTTCACCAGAAACGTTGTGTTTATATGCCACAACAAAATAGAATTGTTGAAAGGAAACATGAGCATCTGCTTGAGGTAGCTAGATCATTGAAGTTCCAATCAGGAGTGCCATCCAAATTTGGGGGGGGGGGGGGGGGGGGGGGGTGCATTCTCACAGCGTGTGCTGGAAATCTCTTTTGGAAATTTTGTACAAGAAAACACCTTCGATAGATCATTTGCGTATTTTTGGTTGCTTGTGCTATGTGACTAAAATGAACAATCATGACAAATTTGGACCACATGGAATCCCATATATATTTTTGAGTTACTCTTTTGATAAGAAAGGTTACAAGCTTATGAGTTTGTAGGATCAAGTATTTTATACAAGCAGAGATGTCTCCTTCAAGGATGATATTTCCGTTCAAGAGTATCGAGACCATACCAGCCATGGAAGTTGTTCCCCCTAGAATAACTAATGGCGAGAGGACCACTACCTCACCCATGACAGTTGAACCAGTTATGGAATCCTCACCTGTTGTTGAATCTCCTAAAGATGATGAATGTCGAACGTCCTTTAAACCAGCTTCTGAAATACCACACTACGGGAGATTTGACCATTAACGTCTGAAAAACCCATTTTTAACGACTCATTAATTGAGCCCTTAAATTTTCACGGCTCAACATAAATTGAGTTGTTATATTAAGTGTGGGGAGAATTATCGCGGTTAGAATTTGGTAGAGTCGTGAAAATTAACAGCTCAGATAAATGAGTCGTGGAAAAAAAAAATTTGACAGCTCATTTATTTGAGCCACCAAAAATATACATATTTTTTTAAAAATATATTTTTCGTTCTTTCCTTCTATTCCATTCTGTTTGGCCTTATCCTCCTCGACCTCCTCTTTTGGTTCCAATTTCTCTCGGGCTCTTCCTCATCATCTTCATTGGACTCATAAGTGACGTTTGCTTCACCATCTTCATTGGACTCATAAGTGACGTTTGCTTCATCGCCCTTAATCATCTTTTCATCCTCTAAGAAGAACTCCACGTCTTTCTGCTTCTCTTGGTCTTCCATTGATGAACCTTGATGAGTGCCTACATATTGCACCACTCGTTTCAATTCTGAATATGAAGCGCTAGAATGACATGGACATGCCCAGAAACTCTAAAAGCGCCTAAACCATGTGTTTCAATTTTTTCTGAAAATTTTGGCCAAGTTTCACTCGGTACTCTGATCTATCAGCATCCCATCTTCTCATCCCCATCTCACATTTTTGTACTTCTTTCTCTTTAACTTGGTGCCATCCTTCATCTTCTTGGGAACATAGGGGAATGAGAAGCAATAAATGGCTCTTGGGGGCGACTCCATTTCCCTGGAAGAATTTCTTAAGAAACTAATAGAAAGCTGTGAAATTGGGTTATGTATTTACAATGTAAAAGGGAAGTACAAGGCAAAAAGGAAGAACAAGAAGATAATGATTTAATATTAGAATGGGTGAACGGGAAAGAAGAGGAAGGGTATGTGGGAAGATGAAATTTTTTGAATTTGTATCATTATTATTTTTTTAACGGTTCAATAGTAATTGACGTGTGAAAATAGCGAAATGAAAAAAATAATTCCTTTAAAAAAAGGACGGCGTAAAAAAAGGATTCGTCAAAAATAAATTATTTTTTTTATTGAGCCGTGAAAAATAGCGAAAATAAAAAAATCAATTCCATTAAAAAAAGACGTCTAAAAAAAGGAGTCATACAAAATAATTTAATTTTCTTCTTTTTTTTCGCGGCTCTAACATTTGAGGCGCGAAAAATAATTTTTTTTGTTTGTTTTTAATAAAATGGCGGCTCAATAGTGTTTGAGTCGTGAATAGTCAAATAAATAAATTATTCACACTTCAATAGTATTTGAGTCATCTCGTTGAGCATTTATCTTACCATTTTTCTGGAGTGCAAGGTACATTTTTATATGTTGATGTGCTGCAAAATGGTGATAATGAATCTGGAATGGTGAAAGAGCGGACTGTGATATATGACCTTGAGGCTACCCCTAGAAGATCAAGTCGACCCAATAAACCACCCTTGTGGCATACTAACCATGTTATGCACATCAAGAGAAATGCTAAGTTTCCTATCTGTGATTATGTTGATTACTCGCATCTGTCATCTAACTATCAATCTTTTGTTGGGAATATCTCTAGAGACATTGAACCCACCACTTATGTTGAAGCAGCAAAGGACCCACGAAGGGTGGCAGCAATGAAGGCTGAGATTCAAAGCCCGACTTGTTTCTAAGGGGTATAGTCAGCTTGAAATATTAGACTACAATGAAACTTTTTCTCCTGTTGTACGCATGACTACTGTTGGTACTGTTTTAGAAGTAGCTTCCATTCAAGCTTGACATTTATATCACATGGATGTGTATAATGCTTTTTTATAAGGGGATTTAGACGAGGAGATTTATATGACTATTCCACTCGGGTTTGGTGGAATGGGGAAGAATAGGGTCTACAAACTAATAAATCCTTGTATGGACTCAAACAATCCTCCCGATAATGGAAGCTTAAACTTACCAATGCCCTTATCCAATTTGGATGCACCCAGAGCAAACTTGACTACTCCTTATTTAGTAAGAACGAAAACGACAAAATTGTTGTGATTTTGGTGTATGTTGATGATATCGTCATCACTGGAAATGACAAGTAGATGATAGATAAGTTAAAAGGGGATTTGCAAGTCAATTTTAAGATCAAAGACCTTGGTTATTTGAAATACTTTCTTAGACTTGGGATCCTTAGATATGCCAATGGGATAGTTGTGAACCAAAGAAAATATGTCTATGAACTCATATCTAAAATGGGATTGAGTGGATCCAAACCTGCCACTACACCTCTTGAACAAAATAAAAAAAAATTACTTCATATGAATTTGATCATGTCTTTTCCAGGGGAAAGAGAAGATAAATTGATCAAGAATGTCACCCTTTACAAGAGATTGATAGGGAAACTCCTGTATTTAACCAATACAAGACCGGATATTGCCTTTGTTGTTCAAACGCTCAGTCAGTATATGCAAAATCTCAAACACCCACACTTTGAGGTTGCCATGAAGATCATCAGGTATGTGAAAGTGAACATGGACTTGGGATTTTCTTACCTAGCTCGAGTAGTACCAACATGATAGCTTTCTGTCATGCATTAATAGTAGAAAATATGTTAGTGGGTACTGTGTCAAAGTTGGAGACTGTTTGGTGTCTTGGAAAATAAAAAATAAATAAAGCACTATGTCTATATCTTCGACCGAGGATGAGTATATGAGCATGACTGCAGTTGTTCTCGAGATAATTTGGGTAAAAGGCTTGTTAGAAGAGTTTGATATTCAGCAGACGAAACGTGTTAATTTTTCAGTTATAGCAAATCAGACATACAAATCGCATCACATCCGGTTTTTCATGACAGAACAAAACACTTTGACAAAGAGTGTCACTTCATTAGAGAAATGATACAAAAAGGAAATGTCGAGACAAGATACACCACCTCCAAGGAACAACAAACAGACTTCTTTACAAAAGGATTGAGAAAACAACAACACCATTACTTGATCAACAAGTTTGGATCGAAGAACTTGTATTCCACACTTTGCGGGGGAGTGTTGAAAAGCATGGGCCTACAAGTCCAGCAGCCCAAAGACAGCAACAAATGACTCATCTTGCCCGAGCTTGCATGTATAAGCTGTGTTTCATCTTATATGCTGGTTAAATTGTCATCTTCTTCCTACAGGTTGGTCCCTGGCGAACGTACGACATGCTTGATCTCCAAGTCACTCGGCCACTATATATAGAGGGGTAGCCGATGATGAAAGGTGATTTAGTTTGATGCCTATACATTTGCTCAATCCTTTGGTGAGTCTGCTGGTTTGATTCTTATCAAGAGCTCATAAGGGTAAATTGTTTATTTGATCTCTAATAGTTGAATGCATTTAGAAATGAAAAATTACAGTCGCAACGTGTATCGATAGCCAGTTCCCTCTTCAGTCCATCGTGTCGGATCGATGAACAATTAAAATTTATTTTTGCAATGGACAGTGAAGAATTTCGTCAAGCATAAGCTCGCAGCTCGCTTTATAAATTTTATTAACTAATCAACTCTCTATCAAAACTTGGCCAAAAAAAAAAAAAAACTCTCTATCAAAACATCCGTACATGAAATTGTGTGCAAGCACATTCATCTTTTATTATTGTATTGTGGTTAGTTGTTTAATTTGTTTTTAAAAAACTATCAATATAATAAATTAGCAAAAAATATAAATTTAGACATAAGACTTTATAAATTTTTAATATATAATTAACAAAATTTAAAATTAAATAATTAATTTAAATTTTAAAAATTATTAAATAAGTCTTATTCAGAAAAAATATTAAAAGACTCAAATTCACTTCCACAATTTTATTAGGTTATCATCTATATCATATTGTGACAATTAACTATGAATAAAAGACATAATTTAATTTATATTATCGTTTTAGGATACTAACATTAAGTCATATATTTTCATAAATACAATTTTTTATATATGTGTTCGTATCGTATTATTGTGATACGTAAAAAAAATGACAACACTACATAAAACTATCATATTAAACATTAATTGTAAATTACCCGGAACTATATATGGTATTGTAATAATTTGTTATAAGAAAATAGATACTTATAATGAACAGATGTAAAATATTTATAATATTATTAGAATAAAGTTTATTATATATAAACTGATGGCTAGTGAGTTAACCTTTTAGTCCGAAAAATGTTTCTTAAAACACAAAATAGAAATTTATGATATACAATTCTATTAAATATAAGGGTTAATTATTTAGTTGGTCCATTATATTTGAAGATGTTTTTTTTTATTCAAATTTGTATTATTTTGCTATTTATGTGAAGTTTTTTGAAAAGTGAGTATGTCATATTTTTTTTTTGAAAAAGTAAGTATACAAAACAAATATTTAGAAATTAGGGCATTCGGTACCGCGTTATATTTTTTTCACAAAATGCGCTACCCCGGGTAGTGTTTGTTACATTTTTTTTTACGACTCAATGTTTAATTAAAAATTAGATTATGTATCTATTAAAAATTTATAGTAAGTAGATATTTTAATTGTGATTCAAATGATACAAAAAAAATATTAAATTTGGATTTACGGATTAACTGTACGCTCTGTTGTAAGTTAAGATATGAAAATTTAACTTAAAAAAATATAACTCATACCCTGTAAGTCCAAACTCTACACAGTTAAGAACATTTATGACGAAATTCAATTATCTACCTACTCTAATTTTTATTTTATTTTTTTATTATATATAAATTTAATTTTTTAACCTAGCATATTTTGTCCTATAATTTAACAGGAATAATTAAATGCATTAGGTGATAAATTTAATTATATACTTACTCAAAAAAAATACAGTGTGTAGATAATTTAATTACGACATAAATAACGTTAACTAGACATTGATTTTTTACTAATATGATACTATATATATATATATATATATAAACAGTAACTTTACTATACGTAGATTAAGATTTGCTTCTCGAAGGCTTTCGTCAAAACGAAAGGAAAGAACCGAAGCGTCGGAAATATAGGTAAACCGTTAGAAGTTAGAACAAAAAATGCAATTTACGGATTACTCAAACACTAATTAATATAATATATAGTGTACCGAAAATCACCTTCAAATCTCTATTTACAAAGCACAAAAATAACTTGGTTGGGTAAATAAAAACCTGTTGAACCACCTTAATTCTCTATTTACAATGTTCCAAAGAATCATAAACCCTAATAGAATGCTCGAGACCCCCTCGACTGATACAACTCCAATCGGCTCTTCGCCTCCGGCAACAACTCCTTGATCGAAGGTTCATCGTTGAGGTGACCTTGCTTCGACGACCATTCCAGTACGATGAGGACTTCCTCCTCGGCATGGGTTTGGCTGTCGGGGACGTGGTAAGCAATGTAGCATAGGAGTTTGAGTGCCGGGCCTTGGATCATTTGTTCTCCGAAGTAGACCAGTTGGATGAGATGCTTGATGCCGCTGTGTTCGATAATGGACTTGCAATGGTTCACGTGAAGGTAGTTTTCGGTGCAGGCGAATTTGTTAAGAGCCAACACGGCCTCGATCATGACCTCAGGTTCTTTTTCATCGAGGAGTTTTACGAGAGGGCCGATAATCCTCGTCTCGGTGGCTCGGAACGTTCTTGCGAGGCTCCCGATGGCTTTGATGCATTGTATCAACCGGTCGGAATCGGCTTTCTCAATCACCTTCAGAAGTTGCTCCACCACCGCCTTAGCTGCCGGAGAGGTGGGTTTGAAGGCAGAGCGCCGGAGCTCCGGGTACTGCTCCGCCACGGCCGCGATCTCCATTAGCGCCATCGCGGAGTAGTACTGTACGTCCTCGGTGCCCTTATCGAGAAGTATCGCGAAACAAAGCAGAGCTCTTGACTCGGTTATGTTTCGACATATTCCGAGGTTGCCCTTCGTCAGATGCCAGAGTGCCCTAGCTGCCATCACCTTCATCTGAGCTTTGGTCTCGGGGTCCTCGAACTCTCGTCCCTTGATGCTTCCACCAGAGAACGCCTGGTGATTGTTCGGCTGAGAAGAAGCGTTATGCGACCTCGCATGGCTGCTTTTAATATGCAAGGACGACGATTTATGCTGCTTCGGGTCGTGATTCGACTTGCTCGTCGTTCCGACCGTGTTAGAGACAACGCTCTGCATCTGTGTCGTGGCACCTGTCCCTTTCCCCATCGGGTGCTCAATTTGTGGCGAAATTCCGAACTTAGGCGTCTCGTTTCCGGCCGGGCAATCTCCGTTATTATTTGCCATGAAGACGGAATGAATCGACATCTTTTGCTTCGTGGCGATCGTGTATTTACTATGCTCTTGTACCGTCTCGAATGCCAGGTGGCTGACGAGGAGCCGAATCACGTTGTTCTGAGCGAAATGGTCCTGGCATTTGGGGTGGTTCGCGGCCAGCTCCGACACAGCCCACGCCACCACCACCTGAACCTTCATGTGCCCGTCTTTGAGAATCTTCGCGAAAACCGCGCAGACACCCGAGTGCACGATCTGCTCGACGCTCTCAGCGTCCCGACCCAACAGACCGATCGCCCTAGCCGCATTCTCTTGCCCTTCCAGCCGTCCTTCCTTCGCAAGTTTCAACAACGGCGGGACCCCTGATTCTTCTATTATCAACTTTCCGTACCGATCGTTGTCTCTGGCGAGTGATACGAGCGAAGCTGCCGCATCGGACCGCTCCTCGAGTGACCCGGTGTAGAGAATCGCGATCTGCTCCCAAATAAGGCACAAGATAGGTTCGTTGGACGCGATCGGTGGGAGTCCGAGGTACTCGTCGTCTCTTTCCTCGCCGGAGGCAGACACCCTAAGGAGCCACGACACGTCTCCGATGGAGTTCTCGAGCTGCTGGGTTGTCTTCCGAAAGGCGCCTTGCGGGATGATGGTGAAGAGGCGCTTGAGGAGACTGTTTCCGCAACACTTTTCGACGAGGACAAGGGTCTTCTCGAGGACCTGTTCCGTGTCATCGATGATGCGGCGCGTGGGCCGCTCATATAGCTCGCTGCTGGCTCGGGCGGCCTGGCGGAGTAGAGCGGCGAGCTTCTCTGTCTTAGCCTTGATCTCGACCCAGTCTTGCTTAAACGTGACGTTGACATCGTCCGCAGCCTTGGTGATCTGGTCCGCCAACTGAATCGGCCGCGCTAAGATCTGCTTAACTAGGTCCGCCATAGCCTCAGCGGACTACCAACGGTCAAAACTATGCGTTCAATCCTCTAATTATGTGAACTAGTTCACATTCTAGAGGAGAGACAACGGTGGTTCGCGGCGGCGGTCCTCCGCTTTGGCAGAACAGAGATTAGCAACCAAGGTCAGGAAATGGTATAATATCGCGGCAAGGTCAAGAAATGGTATTGGAGTGGTCAAACGTGATTTTCTCCTCCAGATTGATATTTATGTTGGCGCAGTTACTTCGTGTTATATATATAGGAAACAGATTGGTTGGTCTAAACGGAACCTGCCTGTACGGTCAGGATCCTCTTCCTGACTTTTTTTTCTTCTTCGTGAAACTTATTTATTATATATTAGTTTTTTAATTTATAAAATATTTTAATTAAAGAATAATTTAATTTAATATTATACACTAAAAAAATTTACTGTATTTTAATTTCTAAAAGTAAATATTAATATGTGCATTATATTTAAAAAATATATAATATTATATATTTTATTATATAAAATATGTTTGATAAAATCATAAATATATATTTGAAATAATTAAACTTTTGTAATTTATCTTGAAAATATATTAGCGTATTTATAAAGTGACTTACTTCGCATGTCTTTTAGGTAAGAGTGTCAATTTTAGACACGACTCATTGGTGATCTGCACACGGTTTGTGTTTGGGTCGAACATTTTGGACTCGTGGTTATTTTTACATGACTCGTCCAACCCGCAAGAAATATAGGGTCGGGTTTGTCATACCTATCGACTCGTGAGTCACCGTAAATTTGTATAACTAAATATATATTATAATAAATTACATAAAAGTACATGGGTCACACGGGTCGCATGGGTCACGTGGATCACGTGAATTAATGGGTTGTATAGGTCGACGGGTTGACCCGCAAAATTTGTATTGTACAAATTGAAATTACATGGCTCATCATATGGGTTACTCGTGGACCAGCGGGTCATATTTGAGTCTTGAAAATTAACATATTATTAATCACAAATCGTGTTTGGGGTGAGTATATTTTAACACGACTCGTACTTGACACGATACACGATTCATCCGTCTACAGGAATGTAACACGACTCGTACTTGACACCTCTATTTCTAGGAATGAAATTGTATATTTGACCTGTCTCAAATAAATAAAGATTAATTTAACTTTAGAATTGGACAAAAGTTTACATTGTTTACTTGTCACAATTTTAAGTGATCTAGTAATATATAGAGTAAATTACAACTTTGCCTCTAATGTTTGGTTACAATTCGAAAATCGCCTAATTAATGCTTAGTTTTGGAGAAAACAAATCCTTAACTATTGACCATGTTTTGAGTTTTTCCGACCGTCAACCTTTTTATCAAAAATTAATGGAATATATATTTTGAAAATTGTAAAAATAATATAAGAATTTTAAGAATGTTAGGTCACAATTAAACGTTTCAATCTTTTTTATATTTAATAATTAAGTTTGAATTCAATATTTTTGCAATTTGTAAAATATATTATGTTCGGATGAAAAATAAAACGAAAGAGGAGAATTGAACATTTAGTTAAATTATTCTATTTCCAATAAAACCCTTATCTTATATACACCACTACTACAAAAGCTTCAGTTCAGTTGCTTTTCTAAAAGTTTATTTTAATTTCATTATTTGAGTAATTTAAATTTAATGTATATCTCAACTAATATTTTAATTGAATGTTGAATTCTCTTACTATTCTTATATTTTTATATGAGTTACTTAACAATATTTTCGTAAGATTTTACACAGACAAATAACAACAATTTACATATGCATGGGACATGTAATAGATTAGTGCTATACCATACCTTAATATATATATATATTCCCAATCATAATATTACGATAGAGCATGTAAGGTGGTGTGTTTGGACATCAAAATTTATGACTGCATCAATAATAGGGATCAAATATATATATAGATACATAATCGAAGAACTAAGCAAAGTTAAATAAACTATTGATTTTAATATTTTTCGTTTTAAAGTTGTTTTAATCTTTTAATTATTTTCTATTTTGTTAATTAATCAGACTTAATGTAGGAAAAAAATAACTTGGCAAAAAAAAAATAGGATTAATTATCTCAACAATCATTTATGTTAGAGATATATAACTGAAAATTTGAAACTTGAGTTAAGCCATTACTTACGTTTCATCATGTGACTGAACGATTACAAATATTTTTTATGAAAAAAAATGACTAAAATAAACTCATTCCGTTGTTTTTCATCTTCCATTTTCTTTATTGAATCATTTTATTCAATAACCAAATTCGAATGCCGAACCCATAAATATCAAGATTTATGGGTAAAAACAGAGAGTTCTGGGTTTTGGTGTCTAGATTTCGAATCTATAAATCTCTAGTTCTGAAACTCATAAATCTTAATATTTTTGGGTTTTCGAATTTAGAAATCACAATTTTTTGAGTTCTGAAACCGAGAAATCTTGATGTTTTTTTATTTCGAACCTAAAAATATGAGATTTTTGAATTTCAAAAACAATTTTGTGTTCGAATTGATAAACTTAAAGATGATGATGAAGAACATAAACATGACGATAAAAATAAATAGTAAAATCGTCATTTTAATCATAATTTAATCACATTTGTTAAATATAAGTATACTACTAAATATGATAAATTTAACAAAATGTTTTTAAAAAAAAATGTAAGTGTTTTTTTTTGCCAAAATGTAAGTAAGTGTTTAGTTTTAAAAAAATGATAATTTACTCATAGTACATATATATATATATAAGTGATTGTTGAATTGATGATGAGTATGAATCCTAAGCTAACTTAAATTGCCGCCCAGTTGATAATCGATATTGCGGTTCCACTGACCAGCACCCGCTCTGCACAGATGCTCCGCAACTTAAGACCGGTAAATCGCCGCCGCCTCGCCTCTTCCTTCGATTTCCACCAATTCACCTCCCTGCAACTTCTCCTCTCCACTTGGTCCAGACGTCGTCAAACCTCCGATGAAGAAGGCAGCAGCAGGTTCAGAAGCCCGAAGCAGGACCCAGAAGGGCATCACTTTCGCCTGCACAAGAGCAAAGGACAGCACATTCTCACCAACCCAAGAGTTCTTGACTCCATTGTCCGGAAAGCAAATGTGAACCCCACTGATGTCGTGTTGGAGATCGGCCCTGGGACCGGAAACCTCACCGTGAGGCTGCTAGAAGCCGCTCATAAGGTTGTGGCGGTTGAAATTGATAAGAGAATGGTTGATGTGCTGCTAAATCGGGTCGGTGATCAGGATAAGCTAACTGTAAGTTATCTTTCACCTTTATTTGTTCGACGTAATGCCTCAAAGACTTGTTTCTTAATTTATCGTTGCCATCTATCTGTTCGATGAAATGTATGAGAGACTTTTTTTAAAGTTTTTCTTTAAGAAATGTCTCAAAGATTAGTTTTTCTCGTTATCAATTATTTGCAGGTTATACAGAAGGATGCATTGAAGGCTGAGTTTCCGCCTTTTGACATTGTAGTTGCTAACATACCATACGGGATATCATCTCCTCTATTAGCTAAGTTAGTCTACGGGACAAGTCATTTCAGGAGTGCGACCCTTCTTCTTCAGAAGGAGTTTGCAAGGAGGTTACTGGCCAATCCAGGAGACTCCGAGTATAACCGACTGGCTGTGAATGTCAAACTGTTGGCAGATGTTGAGTTTGTGATGGATGTGAGTAAGAGGGACTTTGTTCCTCCTCCTAGAGTCGATTCATCTGTGGTGATCATTCGTCCAAAGGCTGTAATCCCTGATGTCGAGCTAACCGAGTGGTGGGCTTTTACAAAAACATGCTTCAGCAAGAAGAACAAGACACTAGGGGCAACATTCAAGCAGAAGAAGAAGCTCAAGGAAATCTTGTTGATATCTAGGGCAGTTGGTACGAATATAGAAGCTTGTGTAGAACATAATCGTGATTTGTCTGCTACTTTTGAGTTTGCAGAAGGAGATGATACCGATATTCAAGAGGAGGAGGAAGAAGAGGTTGGTCCAACATTGGTTGTCTGCGAAGGAGAGATGAGTTTATTCAAGGAGAGGGTTATTTCGGTTTTGAAGTCGGGTGGTTTTGAGGATAAGAGACCCTCAAAATTGTCAAATGATGAACTTCTGCATTTGCTTGCGCTACTCAATGGTGCTGGAATCTATTTTCAGCAAGTCCGAGCAACTGACCCTGCTAGCTTAACCAAATCATCCTAAGACCATTATAATGCAGTATGCATAGAAAACGAGGAATTCTTGTACCCGTCTCAGGTTCCAATCTTTAATTCTATATGATCTGGTGAAAAGCTCAATGTCATATTCAGAATTAAGTTACGATCAATTTAACCTTTACATATGTGTATCAGGTCTCAGTTCACGATCCGTCTCAGGCTGCACTTATGCAGATGCAGCTATGATTGGTACGACTCTGATAGGAAGCTTCTTCTTCATCTTGACGGTCGGGAAGTAGGTGATGTTATCTTTCTGTGCTTCCCAGCTGCACACACGGTAGAGATCAGGTCAAGTTAATTTTGGAATGGTGGTCCACTAGTTACTTGAAGGTGGTCCACTAGTTACTTGATAGCTAAGAAACGATTACCGGGGGAAGAAAACTTACTGGTAAGTGGTGACCAAGTGATGAAGGAAGATGGAGATTTCGAGTCTTGACAATTCCAAACCAGGACACAGTCTCTGCCCACCCCCAAATGGTGTGTAGTTACTATTGTTCACTGCTGCTCCTAATTTCTGCTAAAATCGAAAGAAAAAACTGCTGTTGTTTCTTCTCTGAAAGTATCCCTGAAATGTATTATTCTGAAATAAAATTTTTGTTCTACCTCCCATCTCCAAGGATTGAATTCACATGGGTTTTCGTAGTTTTCTTCATCCATGTGGACAGAGATAAAGGATGCCAAGACGCACCACCCTTCAGGTATCAAGAAACCTACACAAAAACCGCAACAACGACAATTTTATACAGTTGTTTTGAAAGTATGCGATGATCTTATCAGCATCATCTAACCCCACACCTTTGATTTCAACATCTTTCA
Organism: Chamaenerion angustifolium; assembly: GCA_946814005.1. Classification (NCBI taxonomy): domain Eukaryota; kingdom Viridiplantae; phylum Streptophyta; class Magnoliopsida; order Myrtales; family Onagraceae; genus Chamaenerion; species Chamaenerion angustifolium. Next base: position 4,026,191 of record OX328281.1, read on the forward strand.
GAGCTTTTCTCCAGACTCCATTGATAATGTTTGCCAATCGGAGAGTTTCATTAATCACCTAATGAAACACGATTTAATATAGCGTGGTAAGCATTTTGTATTTTACACGAGCACAGGTCAGTGAGAAAGTAAAAAGACTTGTTTTTTACTTGTGGAAAACGTTATTGATTGAGATAAATCAACAGTTTTCTGTTTTCTTAAATAGGAGGAGATTCTATTTTCAATTTACGTTTCACAACGTAATCATAAAAGTAACTTTGAGTTTCAGTTTGTAGCATCGACAGCAAGGCAGCTTACATTTTGGGTGAATGGCAAGGACATGTAGTCCATCCACGTATAATCTGCAGATGCTTCGATCTTTTGCTTCTTCATTTCCATGTTCTCCTCCTGGGAAAAACCTTCATCAGTAAAAAGTAAAAACTATACAAATTCAACTACCTAGTTTCTTGTTCCCTCGGGTTGAGTCGTATGTGGATTAATCTATTTAAACACCTCAAGATCATGATAACTACATCAACGTATAGGTGAGCATTACAACAGGGGACAACGAAGAAACACGGCAGTAACAGCATGGACACAATGCTAGAGATCATTAAGAAGTATCTTTTCAGTTGGGTTAATGACCGAGGAGGGTGATATCGAATGAAAGTAACAGAACTAGAAATCTTTCTCCCGGTATCAGTAATAAAAACGAGGAATATCGAGTGGAGATGGCCGAGTTGGTCTAAGGTGTTGGATTCAAACTCTCCCCCACCCCCCACATTATATCTAATGAAACAGTTGCAGGGAATTGGAGATCTCATTCAAAGAGAGGGATTTCCAATAGTCAAATATTATTACCATTAGCTGCTTTAGAGCAGTAGGGCAGTCGGTGAGGAACTTGACAGCAAGTGTCATGGCGGTCGGTACAGTCTCTTCTCCTGGGATCATCATCTCTATGATATTCCCACACACAAAATCAAATGGAAGGCCTCTCTTTTCATTCGGTTCACCACTATCATCTAGCAGCACATCCAATGCATCAATTTCTGTGGCCTTTTTACCAGACTTTTCAATCCCATCTTTTCGTCTATGTACGATTCTTTCAACCGTCTTCAGTAATCTCTCCTTTGCCTGCATTTACAAAATATGAATGACCCTCAGTAAGAGAAACAAAAACTAGAACATATACCAAAAATTTTCACTTTTTGTTTCGAACTTATCTTACCTTCAAAGATTTGTACAATTGAGTTCCGGGTAATTTAATTGGCAGACAAATCAACCCTTTAATGAACTCTTCAAAATCCTTCCTGAGAGACTCGAGCTCTGAACCTGGACCAATGTTCATCAACACTTTAACCAGAACTTCAAATGTCATCTGCAATAGCAAAACCAAAAAGCTTCAATTTGAGTCACCAATTTCCAGTCGACATGAATGATAAACTGACATTAGAGATAGATATAGACCTTTTTTGTTTCGTCTTGGATGTATATCTGAGGCATGTCTCGCCAGGAAGCCAAGGTCATTTTGACACTATTTTCAATGCCGTACACAATCCTGGCCTTGAATTGAGGGGATCGCAAGAAACCTCCAATCAATGCATGGAGTCTCTTTTGAGTACTTCCATTCATTTGAAGAATAGAATTTTCTCCGAGCAATTCTCGGATTGTTTTTGGGTATGCGGGAATGAAAGAGTTCCCATGGTTTTGCATAACCACCTTGTTCACATCTGGATCTGTGGACACAATGATGGGAGTTCCCAATATATGTGTCTTGAACACCTTCCCATACCTACAGGAAAATTAAAAATCATAGGAATTACTTAATCACCCATTAGAAGCTGCCATTGATAATCAAGCTGACTAACTGAACCGAGCAAAATCTCAAGGAACAAATGGAAGTACTAAAGATAGAGGAATAAAAGCCAAAGACAAGCTAAACTCGAATGACTTAAGAAGCTGTACTTAAGTTTGAAGGAGAAACGAGCAATACAATGAACACATAACCATCAAGGCGGTGAGAATCATGGAAAAATAGATGTATTGATACTCTTAAGTCTTAATTCTTAACCCTCAATAAAGATGAATCAAAGAATCGAGTTTTCGATGATCCACATAAAAGGCTGCATAATCATCAAATCCAACAGTAGAACACAGGAAAGACGAAGCACAATCATTGAAGCGTATAGTTTGGTCTACTGATCGAAAATACCTCAAAATCGACAAAACCCTATCCACTACTTAAGAAGAAGGCCAAATTAAACTTACAGAGATTTGCGTTTATCCATGAAGCTCACTGGTTTGGAGGTATAGCCACAAGCAATGAAGTCCAGAGTCTCACCGACCAAAGGCCAACCGGAGCTTCCTCTAGGGATCCCCTTCTTCCTCTCCATTTTCTTCGTCTCTTTCGTCTTGTACCAGTAGAAAGAGAGAGACGCAATTGATACGAGAAGAATCCACCATTCTCGATTCCACTCCATGTGGATGGATCAAATTAGCTAAGGCACTACTTGTGAATCCCAAGGCAATCTCAATGAGCGTACGGAGAAGGGGATCTTCAACAGTCAAATGGATACTGGCTTTGACAAGGACACAAGGTAATAGCAGTTCGCCTTCCTTCCTTCCTTCCTCACACGAGGAGACCCACCATGGTACTTCTCCTTTTCAATGCAGTACTACAAACTCAAAGGTTCTCCCGTGATGGTGCTTTTCTGCCATTTTTTGGTGGGTGCTATAATTGCAGTCTATAAAAGAGAAAAATTAAATAGTTTTCTGGAAACGAAGGATTTTTTTTTTGATCAACAAAAAAAAAACACGAAGGATTTGGTTGAAGAAAGAACGTTAAGCCAATTTTTTAAGTTGTTGGGCAGGTATGAAAACACTGTTTATGCTAAATGAAACAAAGGCACTAACAATAATTATTTATTAAATTTTCTTCTTTGTGTGTGCCATATCCATCTATATATTAATTTGGCTAAATTGAATAGAATTATGATAAGTAATAAAATGGAGTTGTTACGTGTCGAAGTCTAAATATTTTATTGGTCCACATTAATGCATATTCGTCCACAATGACATGCGACTGTCACGTGTGTACCTAACATACTCATTCAATCACTCACAATCATAGTTATCAGAACTGGACCGACTATCGAACCGGTGAGGGGGCCGGTACACGGTCGGCCAGTCCAATTCGGTTCAGTGTGCGGTTCATTGTTCACAAGGAAAAAACTTTGAAATTAAAATAGATACACAAGTCTCAAACACAAACATAATGAAGTAACCATCCAGATGTTAAGAGGATGCTGGATTTTGACTCGCCAGAGGTGGTTGTGTAGGAAGCCACTATCTGTTGAGGATGTACACCATCACACACAAGCGAAGACTGAAAACATGGCACAAACAAAAACAAATCCTGCCAACAAATTCCTTTGATGGAGCTCTCCCCCAAACAGTACATTTGCCATTTGTTCTGCGAAATTCTTGTCTTTGCCTGTCACAGTCGTAGTTGACATATATGCAAAGGATACCTGCCACTAGAATAGAAAGTGCGAGCTCGAAAAGAAAGTGGGATGGACATCATAAGAAATGTTATTCAGCAACCAAACCACTATAACATATATATATTAAGGAAAATGACAGAAGCATGGCACCTGGGTTCCCATGTTAATTGGATGATTCACCAGGTACATGGCTGGAGAAGTGTATATAGATGACACCCAAACCAAGCATCCCCAACATATATAAAATCCGGCTGCTCAATGTGGAAAATGAAGCAAGGATTAGGATAACCTGAAGAAGATTATAGGGCTCTAAACTTTGCATGATATAACATTCTAACTAAATGCAATTTCTCCAATATGTACAAAAATTCAAAGCTTGAATACACACAAGAGCTGTATATAGATGTCCACAGTTTAATCGTGCTAATGCAAGACAAATTAAGTTCCGAAATTACCAACCTCTGTCGGATGCAAGTAATGAAGTTGCGTCTGCCTTCCTCAAGTAATGAAGTCACGAAGAAACTGTGTCTGCCTTCTGTAGTTCACGAAGAAGCTGAAGTCATGTAACTTAACCTAGCAGTGAACCGAACCGATTTAACACTGCAGAAACAAAACAAACGGTTTAAACCGAAAAACTGATTGGTCTGTTAAAAAAAATCAACTAAAAAGTGAACCGAAAATCGGCCAGTTTTCCAAAAACCGTCTGGTTCAAACACTGTTCATTTGTAAAACGATCTTTTAAATTAACCAAATCGGACAGAAGTCCGGTTCCCAGTCGGACTGCCGGGCCGGTTCGATTTTGATAACTATGCTCACCATCAATTTAAAAAATGTTATATTATTTTTAATTTTCTTTTTTAACTATTAATAAAAAAAATTATTTATTTGCTACTCATTTTATTTGTTTATTTCATTTATACTTTTTTATTGTGTTTTTATAAAATGTGACTTTATAAGATTATATTTAATTTATTAAAAATAAAAATATAATATGTTATGCAATTCATAGACTATAAAAATAATCCTTCATATGTTTTTTTGCATGTACTTATTTTCGAAAAGAAAATAAATTTATGTATAATGTCTTAATATACCCTTTTTTTAATTAATATTAAATTACTTTTATTAATTTAATGTCCCAAAAGATCATGAATTTAGTATAATCATTTTTATTGTGTTACTTAAAAACTTATTAGTGTATTGATTTATTTTATTTGATATAATCATGGAGAAATTAAAACTAATTAAAATATAATATTTTGTATTTAAACAATGCACTTCAAATTTCTAAAATAATCAATAATTTCCTTTTATTTATTGAAATAAATAATTAAATTAATTTTTTATTTTAAATATAATTATAAAAATAATTTTTAAAAACCATTCCAGTTTTTCTAGTTAATTATTAACGTATATCATGTAATTTATATAGTTTGATATATTTTTAATATATATATATATATTAATTTGACTAAGTATCCTATAATTTTGACAAGTAAGATTTTAATACAATTTTGTCTATCATAGTGTCATAATAACTTAATTTCATTGGTGTATGTAAAAAAAAAGAGTTAAATTCATGTCATTATTCTCTCACAAGTCACATCCACATGGACAGTGGACACTCTACAATTAATCAAAAATTCAACATTCAATTTCAAAATATGTTACATTTATAAATAAGTATGTCAAATTAAATTTTGTCTTCAAATAATAATAAATTGTAAGTTTTGCACCTAACAATTTATTTTGGAAATTACACAAACATTAAGAGTGAAATAAATAAATAAGAATGAAAACACAATTTTTTTAAATAAAATGATTTGTAAAATAATTGAAATAAATAAATGATAAAAAGACTTATGATATATAAATTATATGTAATATATATTTAAGCCTAATTTATAATTATAATTTAGCTTAATTAACTTAAAAAATAAATTAAGTATTGAATGTGCATAATATTTAAATGTTTGAAAAGAAAATTATAATACAATAATATTTAACTTTTTTATAATTAAATATATAAATACACATGTTAGATTTTCATTTATGTATTTATAATTATAAAATTAAATTAAAATGATACGTTTTTTAAACTTTTGGAAAATAATTATTTAATATTGTTATTTAGCAATTATTATATTTGAAGTAAATTTTATATATGTAAAATATAAAACTAATAGTATTCTAAATAGTGTATATGCATATATAATTTATTAAGTGATATTTGTGTATATAATTTTCACACATTTTTAACTAAGAAAACAAATAAGAAAAAAATAACTATTACTAAATAAATTATTTATAAATAATGTTTTGTATAATAGTATTACTAAATGAATTTAACAGTAATGAATATACTATAAATAATAAACTTTATAAAAAAAATTACTTGAATAATATTATATTAATAAAAAATAAAAAAAATTGTGAATTAAGTTAATTATATTAATATAATCATATAATTAAAAAGTAATTTGATTTATTTTTATTAATTAATATAATAATTTAAATATTTTTTTATATTCAACGCGGCAAAGTGAGGTGAGTTCTCTAATTTTATATTAAAATGTGATTAAATGTATGAAACTATGAATACGCATCAGTGCGCCACCTCAGCACCTCCATCGTTTCCAAATTCCAAGCCGCCACTTTTGACTTCCTACAATCTGACCCAACCTCCTCATCGTGAATCAACGATAAGAAACCTGCATTAGACTCCTTAATCCCTCTGCCGGAAACGGATCGATCTGCAATCTGGAGCTGAATTATGTTTCAGTATGAGGTGAATCACCGGAGGATCCAAACAAATGGAATCTGGATCCACGTGGCAGAGCTCGGAGCTGCTAAGGAAGAGGTGCGGCCGCTGGTGCTCCTCCTCCACGGCTTCCCGGAGACATGGTACTCGTGGCGACATCAGATGAAGCACTTGGCGGCCCACGGATTCCATGTAGTGGCTCCTGACTTGAGGGGCTATGGTGACTCTGATTCTCCCCTCAGCCCGGATTCCTACACCGTCTTCCACATCGCCGGAGATCTCATCGGCCTACTCGATCACTACGGACATCAACAGGTAGGGTACCCTCTCCGTTAGGGGATCTTTTCACTTACATACAAACGGTTAAGACTTAAGAGCCCATTGAACTAAAAAAATTGCAGATTTGAGTTTAAATTCAACCCAAATTGAATTCAAACTTAAATTTGCATTTTGAGTTGAATTTGAACACAATTTGTATTTGAGAAGTGAATTGAGTGTTGAAAATAATAATATGATGATTAAGAAGTGTAAATAATTACATAGATGGTATAAATAACAACATAAATAAATATATGAGCTGCATTAAAATTATTTACCCTTTCTTCCTACTAAAACTGCATTAGTGAGTTTGGAAAAAAGAAAGAAAATGAAGAATAAATATGAAGAAGAATATAAAAAAATGCATTTTCTAAACATTGAGTCTTAATATTTACATTTGAAACAATTATGGTGAAAAAAAAAGTAAAGAATGTTTGTAATTTAAATAAAAAATAATAATATTATTAAGGGTTAATTATAAAAAAAAAAATCGAAATTTAAGGAAAAACCAAACAGCAAATCAAACTTTTTTTTGTTGACAAACAACAAACCAAACTTTTGGAATTGAGCAATCAACCGACCTACCTCAAAATTTTATTATGTTTGAACAAATTTTTTTAATGTATTAGTGAGTTATTAAGTTGTAATACCATTTTCTTATAATAATTCAAATAATGTTGACTTAATAACTTCATTAAACAGTGAAAAATCCGTTTAGAGATAATGAAAATTTGATGTAGGATTGTTGATTGCTTAATTCCAAAAGTTTGGCTTGTTGTTTGTAAAAAAAAATAAGTTCGGTTTGTTATTTGGTTTTTACCCAAAGTTAGAATTTATTTTTTGGTTATTAACCCTATTATTAAATATAAATCACTAAATAACCTTAATTTGAACAAAAAAAAAATTATTATTAAATGTAAAAACTCGTTACATTATTTGAATAGGCATATGTTGTGGGTCATGATTGGGGAGCCGTAGCAGCATGGTTCCTGAGCTTGTTTCGACCCGATCGTGTCAAGGGTCTGGTTGCCCTATCAGCCCCATACGCACCCAGATCTGCTGACACCAAAACCACTGAATCCTTCAAGCCTTTAGGAGAAGGTTTCTATATTGCCCAATTCCAGGTACCAAAAGTTTATACAAAAACAAGCAATCAATCAATTTCCATGTACAATCTCTTACTGTGTTTGAGCAGAAACCAGGAAGAGCAGAGAGGGCATTTGCAAGATACGATTACCTGACAGTGATGAAGAAGTTCCTTCTTCTAAACAAGCCCGATATATTGATCGCTCCTCAGGGTATGGAGATCATAGACTTCCTCGAAACTCCATCGGTGCTACCTCCATGGATAACTGAAGAGGACCTGCAAGTTTATGCAGATAAGTTTCAGGAGTCTGGATTTACTGCTCCTTTGAACTATTACAGAGCTATGGATCTGTAAGCAGGCAGCAATACCAAATCAAAACAGTAATAAATGATTATTTCGTAACTTCAATTTTGATTTGAAATTTGGTGATGACGACAGGAACTGGGAGCTTCTGGGGCCGTGGCAAGGATCCAAGATCATGGTTCCTACAAAGTTTATTGTAGGAGACAAGGATATCGGATATGAAACTGCAGGAACAAGGGAGTACATTCATGGACCTGTGTTCAACAGCCTTGTCCCTGACCTGGAAGTTGTCGTGTTGGATGGACACCATTTTATTAATCAAGAGAAAGCTCAGAACGTCTCGGATGAAATACTAAGCTTCTTCAACAAACTCTCGACAGTTGATTGAGTTCAGTGTAGCAATAAGGTAGGCTTGTAAACGGTTTGTTTTGTGGGTTGTGGTGGTAGTGTTGATCAGTGTGTGTAATTGTGTATGAGATGAGAGAAATCTATTCAAAAACTACTTCATTCGTGTCGAGAATTGAAATGGATAAAAAAAATAAAGTTTTATTTTTATATATAAAAAAAGATTTATTAGATTAGATGTAAATTACCCTTAATTTTAATTCACGTGAATGGATATTACAGTAAGAGTTTTTGAGTGATTAAATGTACATTATATTTTAAAATATGGTTCAATAATGATTATGTTAATCTTTCATTTTTTTTTTTTATGTTAAGTGATTTTGTATTTGCACATGATGAAGTAAATTAGTGTCACGTTAGCCATATTAGCGTCGTTTGAATATATAATATTTTAATTTAAATAAATTTTATCTGCTAAAAATAATCCAAAATTCAATTTTAAAAAATAAATATTTTCTAAAAGTATAAAATAATTTCCCAAAAAAAAACTTTAAAATTAATAGCAAAAATCATATTCTAAAAATAGAAAAAGGATAAATTACTTCTTGTCTTGACGCATTTTGAAAGTTTCCCTTCAAATACTTTTTTAACGAAATATATTATCATTTTCTATTAAACTTAATAAAATATGTTTTATAATATAGATAAAAATAATATAATATTGGGTTAAATACGTAATTGCCCCCTAAAGTCTGCGTCGATTAAATTTTCCTTTAAAGTTTAAAATTTTAAATTTTAGTCATAATGTTTGGATCGAATGAAAAAATCTCTCTTCCCGTCAACTGACCGTTTATTCTGACGGAATCTTGCTCATGTACGGCTCACATGCTATTTTGAAAGATGGAATTGACGAAATTGCCCTATCTTCCATATGGTCGCTACCAGCAATAGTGATCAGTGTTCCCATATCCGACCTGTAATTGTCGTCGACGAAACGATTAGTCAATTAAAATGCACTTTCTGCAGAGATTCGAGTAAGAGGAAAGGTCGGGGTGAACTTAAAACGATTACAGTATCAGATTTGAGTACCTCAAACATAACTTTCTGCATTTTGAGTTGAATTTGAACACAACTTTATGTTTAAGGGGAAAACTTAAAATTGACGTAAACTTTATGATGCAATGTCGTATTTTGTTAAGACGACTTAAAAGTAAGTCTGATGTCTCACATGGTATTAGAGCATCCTCCCTTAAATTGGCGTCACCAGGATTTGACCATGCGTGCTCTGAGACCATGTGAGACATAAGACGTATGCCTTAACCAACTGCCTTAAAAGTCCGAACTTGTGAGTGAAGGCGACCGATATACTCTTAAGTCATCTTAACATATTTTATCCTATAATATTTTTTAAAGTAACAATGAAATTGTTAAAATATTTCTTAAACATTTCAATTAAATCACAATTTAATCGGGAACTCAACTCTCTCATTAGGGTTGATTTGAACTACAACCGAATAAGATTGTATTATATAGAATAGTTTTTAAAGATTTAGGTAAAATATTTAAAAATGTACTATATTATTTTTACTCCTTATAGAACCAACTTTTATATAGAATAAGAAAATGGAAAAGTATGAAAATGATGTAATATGTTTACCTAAATTCGTAAGTGATGCAAATTGTTTGGGGCCGCTGGTTTATGATATACTATGTTTCATTTTGTGAGTTTTAAATGAAATGTGAGTTTTTCCGTTATTTGTTACGTTAAAATCAGTCACGTATGACAGACGTGACATTTAATTTGAATGTTATTTATAAAAAATAAAATAAAAAATCAAACTTGCCCTTACCTGTATTTCCCTGCGAAAGTAAGTTTCTACACCCAAATTCAAGAGTGCCTGCTAAAAACCAATGTGATTCATCTCTACATAAAGAAGTTCCCAACAATTCATCAATCATTTATCTACAGAAGGAAGCTCCTTCTTGCATTGCTCCTTCAAAGGATCAGGACTCTTCATGATTCTCCGTAACTAGAAACAATTCTATCTCCTTGAACCATTCATCATTAAGAACAACATTGTTGGATTGGATTGTATTGTATTGGATATGATATTGATATTGAGTTGTCTTGAGAGATTGGATTGAACTGAGAATTGTATATTGTCAATCTGTATTTTTGGTACATAGGAGGTGTCTATTTATACACTAATTCTAACAGTTATATTTATCTAACAACTATATTTTTAACAGTTATATCTTCTAACATCTATATTCTAATCGCTCTATTATAATAGTTCTATATCTTCTAACACTCTCCCTCAAGTTAAACAGTGGGATCTCCAATGTTTAACTTGCCAATGATATTATTGAAAATCTTTCGTTGACTGCCTTGTGAGAATATCTCCTTCTTGGAAATACTCTTTGGACTGATTGGTTTAGGACCCTATCGGATTCAGGGTTGCTCTCTTGTTTTTGTTGTGCCCTATCGGAGCTAGGGCAGCTCTGATTTTGCTGTTTGACCTTATTGGAGCTTAGGCTGCTCTATTTTTGTTGTACCCTATCGGAGTCAGGGCAGCTCTATTGTTGTTGTACCCTATCAGAGCTAGGGCGGTTCTACTTTTGTTTGACCATATCAGAGCTAGGGTGATTCTGCTTTTGTTTGTGGAAGTGACGAAATAACTTTTGTGATACCACACTGGTCAAGTTCTCCTCCGTTCCTGACACTCCCCCTCAAGTGGAGATGTGGGGTATTCAATGCTCAACTTGCACAGTATTAAGTGCTCAAGGAGTGTCGATTTTTTTTTAATAGTAAAAAAAATCCAATCAGATATTTTTTTACTACTGGTGATGAATCGGGTTTGGTATATTTTGGGTTGGACATCATCTTCACATAGACCAGCCACAATCCACAACCCACTTCTCAAAACAGCAGTAGACTTCTTTTTCTTGAGCCCAATATTTTTCTTCGGTTGGTCATTTTATTTTGTGTCTTGTTTCATTTTTTTTTTTTGAAAATAGTTGTCTGCTTACGCTACAAGTCAAGTTTCTTTAACAATATTGCTCTATACCTACCCGTCTACACTTCCCCCTTTTTCCTTTTCTTTTCTTTTTTCATCATTTTTTAGTCATCATTTCACTACCACCCACTATCATCATATTTTATTATTTTTTTATCTTTTTATTATTATTATTATTTTTTCTTTTTACTTTACTTTTTTTCATTTTCTTCTTCGACCGCTTCTTCTCCTCTACAGCATCGTGTCTCCCGCAGCTCCTTCCTCCATTTGTCTTTGTCTCCTCTCCTGCTCCTCTCTCGATATTTCGTTTGTTCTTCACTCCATCTCCCTTTGCGCTTCATCGCCTGGAAGTCGCTCGACTTTGGTTCGGCTCGACCTCCACGGTTTGATTGTGTCTGTTGCTGGTGGCGGCGATGTTGCCTACGACTGCTCCTCCGAAGGCCTCTTCGCTGGCTTCCCGTCGGTGAATTTCCAATTGATTGACTGGTTACTTTCTCGAGTAGTGCTGGAATTTTCAGCATCAACTCTAGGCTTGTTCATTTAAACTGGTTCATCCGAACTGGTCTGGTTCTGGCCTGGTTTGAACTGGTTCGGCCGAACTGGTTTCAAAATCAAACAAATTTTTTAGACTTCAAGTAGACCAGCTCAAATTTTTTAGACTTCAAGTACAACCTTACCTTTCCTCCTCAGTAACCCTTCGCCAAAACTGAATCTACTCGGTCTCTTATCTTGCTGCAGCTAGTTTATCAGGTTCATGCAATCCAGGTCGGAGATATAACTTCCCTTGACCCTTTCGATCATGTCTGAGGAGATGGTTGTCATTGCTAAGCTCAGCAATTCTGTGTTGGTTACTCTTGATAGAGCGTCGGCTGCCTTGTTCTCACTTCCTCTTTGTAGCAAATCTCGTAGTCGTAACCTAGCAATTTGGCGAGCCAGGTATGCTGCAGTGCTGTCGAGAACTTTTGCTCCAACAAGTATTTCAAACTGCGGTGGTCCGTCTTAATAATAAAACGACGATCGATGAGATAAAAATGTCACTTCTTTATAGTGAGCAAAACAGCTAATAACTCCTTCTCGTAGACCGATAATGCTTGTTGCCTAGGTGCTAAGGCCTTACTGATAAATGCTAGTGGGTGTCCTCTCTGCATCAATACTGCGCCTATTCCAAACTTGGACGCATCCGTCTCGACCACAAAGGTGTCGTTCATATCTGGGAGTGCTAGAACAGGAGCTGAAATCATAGACTCCTTAAGTGTTGCGAAAGCCTCCTCAGCCTCGGGGGACCATTTGAATCCATCTTTCTTGAGCAGCAAGGTAAGTGGTTTACTAATAGACCCGTAATTCTTGATAAACTTCTTGTAATACCCGGTAAGGCCTAAGAAACCTCGAAGCTGCTTGGCCGATGTGGGAGTAGGTCAATCACGAACTGCAGCAATTTTGGAGGGTTCGGTCGATACCCCCTCTTTTGAAATCACATGCCCCAGATATTCAATCTGTGAACCTCCAAACGAGAATTTAGACCGCTTTGCAAACAGAGAGTGTTCTTCCATCGTGACTAATACCAATTTCAAGTGAGCTACATGATCTTGGAAACTCGGGCTATATACCAATATGTCATCGAAGAATACTAATATGAACTTCCTCAAGTAACTCTTAAAGATGGAGTTCATCAACCCTTGAAACGTAGTTGGTGCGTTTGTTAGCCCGAAAGGCATTACTCGGAACTCATAGTGGCCTTCATGAGTCCTAAACGCGGTCTTGTGGATGTCTCCCTCAGCCATCCTTACCTGGTGATACCCTGAGCGAAGGTCGATCTTTGAGAAAATCGAAGCTCCGTGAAGCTCGTCTAGAAGTTCGTCCACCAATGGAATAAGAAACTGGTCCTTAATGGTTAAATCGTTGAGCCTCCTGTAATTGATGCACATACGCCACGAATGATCCTTCTTCTTCACCAATACTACCGGCGATGAGAACGGGATCGAGCTCGGTCTAATGATGCCGACCTCCAACATTTACTTGATCATCTTCTCAATGACATCCTTCTGTAGCGCGGGGTATCTATATGGTTTTTGATTGACCGTGGCCCTTTCATCTTTGAGTGGAATCCGATGATCCACACTTCGCTTTGGAGGTAGTTCCTTTGGATCGTGAAAGACATCTTCATATTTCACCAATAACTCTTCCAATTCCTTCTTATCGCTCAGACCCCCAGTGACTGCAGCTGAGAAAACTGCTGCTTCATCTACTGCTTCCCTTTGAAGTTTCAAGCTGCATAACTGGATCGAATGGAGCTCCTCTGTTTTAGACAGCAACTTCGACATCTTCTCTGAGGAAGTGAGTTGAATCGTGTTCCCTTCTCCTTTGAGCTGACATATCCTTCCCTCAAGTGAGAATTCCATGATGAGTTTACTGAAGTTCCACGTTATGTTTCCCAAAGTGAGTAACCACTGCACTCCAAGAACCATATGGTAGTTCTCTAGTGGAATCAGGAAAACATCCGCAGAGAAGGTTTCTACTTGCATACTCCACTTAAATTGTCTACATACTTGATTGCAGACCATTCCATTTTCATTGGCCACTACTACTCTCATCGGATTGATTTCCTCTGAATAGCATCCCAACCTTTCCGCAAAAGCAGTATCGAGAAAATTGTGTGTACTCCCCGAGTCCACCAGAACCGACATCCTCTTTCCCTTGATGCTTCCCTCAATCTTCATGGTGGAGCAATGTAATGTGCCCCGCAGAGCATGGATTGATATCTGTGGAAGTTCCTCCTCCGTTGCTACCTCATCTACTTCATCGTTTGGAGGATCTAGTTCATCTTCTTCAACCTCGATCGTGAATAATCTCCTTCCCTTATTGCACTTGTGGCCCACTAAGTATTTTTCGGGGCACCAATAGTAGAGCCCTTTGGCTCTTCTGTCATCCAACTCTCGCTTAGACATAGTCTTGGGTGTTGGGCTGTTCGTGGGTGGTCTATAGCTGTGTTGAGAATTCTGTGCCGTTCCTCCTTTTGGTGGTGCACTGTATTGGGGCTTATTGAATCCACTCACCCTCTGTTTGGACTGTGAAGAGAGTATATCACTATGCATTTTGACTAGTGAGTAAGCTTCATGTAAGCTTGAAGGCCTGAATAGCCGAACCTGCCCTTGCAATGTTGAATCCAACCCTCCCATGAAGAAACTGAGGACTGCTTTCTCCGATATTGATTCTGTCATTTGTACCTTGTTTAACAGTATGTCAAACCTCCGAAAGTAATCGGTGAGTGATCCTTCTTGCTGAACGTTCTTTAACTCCAAAATCGGATCCCCGTACAGTTCTTCACCAAATCGGCCTTGCAGAGCCTGAACATAGTCTGGCCAAGTGATTTTTCTTCCATGATGGTTCCATACCCGTGTGATTCCCTGGTGCCACTGTAAGGCGTCGCCCTCCAGGTGTATAATGGCGATTTTCAGCTTAGCATCCTCAGGCGTATCATCAACTTCAAAGTAGTGTTCACAACGAAAAATTCAGCCAGGCAAATCTGATCCATCAAATCTATGAAAATCAACCTTACCGATGTGATAGTGTCGTCGGTCGCGGTCGCGTGGAGGCTCGATTGGTGGATGGTGCGTCCCTATCGGTGGTGATGTTGCTGTGACCTGAGGTTTTGTTGCTTCCTTCGCATCTGCTGTGGAAATGGCAGATTCAGAACCTGCACCGAGAATGCATGTGTCCATCAACTTCCCCGTTTGGCGAGAGGAAACCAACTTCAGTAACGATCTGATCTCATCGAGGCAAGTTGCATGGCGGTCGGCAATGGCGAACAACTTCTCATTCGCCATGAGGAGTTCCGACAATGTTTTGCTTTGTTCGGACAGAGCACGGCCATGTTCCTCCAAGGTAGCGTCCACCCGATTGTCACGTTGGGCCCTCGTCTCTGTAGCCATGATCCTTCCTGAACTGATGGCGGCAGTAGGCAATGGAAGCTTATGTGCTCTGATACCAGAATGATACGTTCCAAATCCTTGGACCGTACCACAGCTCACAATTTGATGAATAACAGAAAAGTGAGAGAGAGAGAGAAATAAGAGAGTTTGTTGTATAATTCTGCATGAAAAAAATGACAGCACCAAATCCTCTCTAAATAGGACGATAGCATAACTAACTAGGTTAACCTCGACCATGATTATTTAACTACGGTTGAAAACTACGATTTAATCGGTTCGGTTTGCATCACATGAACGAATGCTCATTGCCAATTCCAACATAAGAGTATTACTACGAAGCAAAAGCTCCTCTTATCAGTAATAGACGACCAATTTCATCGCATCCATTTAAAAAACAAATACAAGCTGATCTCAGGATAGAACGAATGTGCAGGAAGGATCGACAGCACAACTTAAATCTGTGGTCTCTAGAAGAAAAAAAAAAAGATGACTTCTGCAGTCTGTTATTAAACAAATTACCAAACCTACCGGAATAAATCATCGTGATAGTATTTCAGATTCACTGAAAAATGCTACTCACAGAACAATCGTCATGGACGCGCCAAATGGTCTCACCAAGAAGGTTGGCAACGGATAAAACTGTTAGCTGATTAAAATAGTTATGCTCTGACACAGGTATGGTGTTCGTGATGATCACTTCTTGAAACAAACCACTTGATAACCTTTCAATTGCTGGAGGACTGAAAACAACATCAAAATCAAACATTAGTTCACTCCAACTCAGCTGCTATAAAGCATACTTCCAAAAAGCATTTGGACCAAATAAATCAAGAATAAGCTACAATTTTAGATTCATAGTCATAAATTGATTACAAAAAATGATCAAGGCATTAAGTGACAATTTGATTCTGAACCTAAAAAGGCATACCTGAAAACAGCATGTGTGCAACATGCATATACTTCTCTAGCTCCTTCTTGATGCAATAGGGCAGCTCCTTTGGTAATAGTACCTACATTTCATGGTAATAGACAGTTAGTCAATCACCCATGATTTCCAAATTCCATAGAAAAAAACAATGATTTTTCTACAAAAACTACACATCTTGATTACAAGGAGCGTTAATATAATTTTACTAGGATTAACCGTCAAACTATCAACGAGAAACAAACTGGCAACATTTTAGCACATCTTAGAGTGAAGATCAACTTGGATATATTGTGCTTACCAGCCGTATCTATCATATCATCCACCATAACAGCTACTTTCCCTTTCACATCACCTATCAAATTCATTACCTGAAAATAACAATCAAAGAAGTACCAGAAGCACTTGGTAGTAAAGTATCATATCTAGTTTAGTATTTAAATACACAGAAATCTCTATAGACTACCTACAATTAGTGATACATTGGCAACTAAGCATTTAAATTAAGAAACCATAGCAAAATTGTTAATCTCTACAAATCAGAAGACGATACACGTACATGAAATTTATTTTTCAATTGTATGGGTCGTTGACTAGAAGTTTCAGAATTTTAGTTGATTAAGATTATTCTCACATGCTTTGTCACTGTTCCCCAGTTTGAACAAAGTCCGTCTTCCATATGTAAACACTGATGCAAGATAACTTTTTTCATTTAATTATTATTTGTTTCCCTATCACTATCTTCATGCTAATTCAACTGAGAAAAGTTATAGCCAAAACTTATATAATCTACAACTTTAGCGTCATAAATAGAACATACAAGTCAGTGAAGCTACATATTATGCCAAATTAATAAATTATTACCACTGCTGCTAAAAGGAAAGAAAAGGACAGTGCAAGCACTAATTGTCCTATTGCAGAGCTTATCCCAAACTGGCAATCCAAGGAAAACTTTCTCCATTGATTCCCCCATCTATATATATTATATGTTTATGCTATTGCACAAAAAATACTGGTTCTTGCTAAAGCTATAATTAATTGATGGTAGAATATGAAACCCACTTAACATTTAATACGTTATAGACAGGTGATGAAAAGAATGGTTAATAAAACAAGCTTCGGACTAACACAGCATCCTATTAAGATTAGAAGATGCACGAACATAATGTTGACCACTAAAACATTACCTCTGCAACATTATGACCATGGCGTCTCTTATCCACAATGGCTAGCGGTGCATCAGATAGCTTCTTGGCAAAAGCACGTGCCCTAGCAACTCCACCAACGTCAGGGGAGACAACAACCAAATCATCTGAGCATATTCTCTTACTTGCAAGGTAGTCAAGTATCACAGGCTACATTTGCAGACAAATATTTAGAGTCAACAATATACTAATCCAACATAAGGATATCATGAGAAAATAAAATGTTCCTCAGACTTTACTCGGGATCATATGAATCAGTAGCTGTTATCTCCATAACACACTGATGCATAGACGCCTTAAAACACTTTACATTCTTAAATTATATTTTCAATTATACATGAGACAAACCATTAACAATATTTTAACGGATATTCAGAAATTGATAAGTGCAAGGTTGTGAGGCATACATGATGCCACACTAATCAAAATAACCAACACCAGAATCCAAGTATTACAAATATATTTATATATATATATATATATAACCCATAATTTTTTTGAAGAGGAGAAGCTTGACATTATGGGATCTACTACCACGTACCTGGCCATATACATGATCCACTGGAATATCAAAATAACCCATGGACTGTCCCGAGTGGAGATCACAAGCCAAAACGCGATTAGCACCTGCTTCAGTGATCAAATTTGCAACAAGCTTGGCAGCAATGGACTCTCGCCCTTGAGTCTATAACAGTGGAAGATACAAATTTAAACGAGTAAAGAAAATAAAGTTTAATTTAATAAACTGAAATATCATACCCTGCAAACTTTACCTTTCTATCAGCTCTAGCATATCCGAAGTATGGAATAACAGCGGTTATAGTCTTGGCTGAAGCTCGGCGACAAGCATCAATCATTACAAGAAGCTCCATAAGATTCTCATTTGCAGGAGGGCATGTAGGTTGGACAAGATACACATCACAACCCCTAACACTCTCTTGCAATTGAACATATATTTCTCCATCAGCAAACCGTTTAATCTTAATCTTTCCGAGCTCCAGACCCATGTAACAAGCAATTTCCTGATGAATTAGCAAACTATAAGAAATCATACAAAAGGTATTTCTTCTAAAATCAGTAATAGCGAGCATGTCAGCTCCGCTTTTAGTATATTTATCAATTATCAATTTGGTCTGTGTTCTAACCTGAGAAAGTTGAGGGTTAGCGGTTCCGGAAAAAATCCGGAGACGCGTATTGGGCTTGTTGATTGAACTAAAGTGTGTTGAATTCATGATACTGGGAATCGATGCTTGCACGCTGCTAAGCGGCATAGAAGGCCTGCCATTTTCGCTCTTCAAAGGCTCCACTAAGCTACACCTCTTGAAGCAAGAATGAAGATGAACAATCACATTGCAGTCATCATGTGTAGCATGAAATCAAAGACGAGGAAGAGAACACTTACAACGCAGGTTCTGACGGAGAGGGCGGGGCGGTGCTCGGCAGACTGGAAGCGGAGAGAGGAGCGGCAAGTGAGAGAAGATGGTGACCGTGCAAGAGAAGCCATTAAAGCTCAAATCTGTTAGCCTCACGAGAAACTGTAGATGGAGGTGTGATAGATAGGTAATGGAGGTTGATGCCGCACGCGGCTCTGCGTCCTGTTGACGGCTACAAAAATTGAGGGAGAGGGGGAGGGAGATTTTGCTCTTAATAGTTTTCCTTTGAGAAAAACAAAAAGGTTTAAATTACTATTTGCCATTTTTGCTAGTTTTGTTAGATTTTTTTATTAAATTACTAGTGACTTTAAGAAAAATATAATTTGTTATCGTATTTAATTAGCTAGCAAATAGTAAAGGAGATTACACGTGTATGTTATACTTCAGCTATTAAATTATACTTTTTTAGTTTAATCTTTAATTAATAAAATGTATATTTAGCAAAATCAGATAACAATTACAACTTTTTTTTTCAATAATTCAACTATTAATTTGTAGTTAATATAAATAAAATACAAGTTTTCTTCACAAATTAACAGTAAATTAATAAGATAACAAATTATAGTTTATTAAATTTACTATCAATTTATTTAAAAAAACTAATAAAGTATCCAGACTCTTAACAAGTTGGTACTCAATGTATTATTAAGTTTATTAGAATTAATTATCAAACAGATAACTGAACTTGACATGGTTTGACAGATAGGTACTTAAATTTTTTGTCGCAAATAGGTTGTCTAACTTTGTTAAATAAGCAAATAAAGATCTCCTGTTTATTTCCCGTTTATTATTGACGGTAACACCACGTGAGGAGCACGTATCTAACGAATTTAAGGGTTAATTATCAAAAAGGTACCTGAACTTGACACAGATTGTCAAGTAGATTGCCTGATTTTTTTTGTTGCAAATAGGTTGTCTGACTTTTATATATAAGTAAATTAATACATATGTCTTGTTGCAAATATGATGCATAACGTTAATGCACGTGAAATCGAATTGATGTGTTTCTTTCTCACCATACCCTAAGAGAATGGAACTTCGAACTGAAATGTGCAGATATTAGAGTGAACTTTGTCAGAAAAATTTAACATTTTTCAAGAACAGTCACTATTGACCTGCGAATTTTGCTAAGTTATGGGTTAATATTCAATTAATGATAATGTGTAGATATCATAGAGGATGTGCATAAAATTTTGATGTTTGTTTCTTTCAGAAATTGTCCCTAACCCAACTGAGATTCTTAGAAATGTGATGAAATTCAAAACTTTGATTGGTGCAGATATTGGAGTTATGAGTGGAGCAACGATTTTCATCCGCGGAAACTTCAACCTCACATTCGTTGAAGTCCTCGTGGGCATCCTGAATCTGAATTCCTTAATCGGGTCCCTCGCATCCGATAAAACTTCAGACACCATTGTGGTGGCTGCCGCCACATTCCTCTTTGGTGTTCTCCTCATGGGCCTTGCTCTGGCGTACCCTTACATGAACTGGAGGTTGATGCTCGGGTTGTCTGTCATACCTGCAATTTTCATCGGGTCTGGGGTTGTAATAAAATAAATTCAGGTATCTACTTGTCAATTCGTGTCAAGTTCAGGTACCTGTTTACGCCAACTTTGCTAGACACGTGTTCCTCACGTGGTGTTTTCGATCAATAATAAACGGAAAGTCTTTATTTATTTATTTAACAAAGTTAAGCAACATATTTGCAACCCAAAAAAATTTAAGTACTTACCTGCCAAATCATATTAAGTTCAGGTACCTGATTGGTAATTATCCTTCAATATATATATATGTGTATGGTCGTTCACACACTTTTCTTTACATCTATGCCTGTATAAACAGTATCTATCTATATTTACTAAGTTGTCACTGTTATGGATATAGAACATGTATAATAGATATTATATTATATTTGTTAACTAAATAACATAACTATTATTAGATCTTACAACTTTTAATACATTAACTATATTCATAACTATAATTATTAACTATTTATGAAACTTAATTTATCAAATAGCTAAAAAACATTTATATACGAAAATTGAATCCTTTCAGCATCTATCTGTCCTTATCCTACAACTAAACTACCTAGAAAAATAATATATATTTTGTTTTCTATCCTAAAAAATCGACCATTGAAAACTGCATATGTGTTCACCATGGCACTATGCAATGCAATGAATGTGTCGATCCTACATATATTTCAGGCAATTCCACAACAAATCGTCAAATACAAAAGTGAATCATAATACAATACTTGAGTAGAAATATAATTTGTTATTTTCACGGTCCCGGTGCAAGTCTTGTAGACAATATCTATTTGCAACATACAGGGGTAGCAATTCGTATGTGTCGTGTTTAATCGTGTCGTGTATAAATGAATGTCGTGTGTAAACTTATAAATCTTAAATGTGCATAAACGTGTCTAGTGTTTAAACAGGTAGAATCTTAAACAAATCACACATGAAACACATGTTAAGATACGATTAACTTTTTGAACAAATAAAAAAATTCATATATACACGAGACAAACCGTCTCATATGACAAGAAATGAGACGAATAAAATAATACAATATAAAATTCACAAATTTTATAATTTAATTTCATAATCAAGTTTTAAAATCCATAAGTTATTAAAAAATAAGTTCAAAATATATTAAAATATTAAATAAATATACTTAATCGTGTTTAGTTGTGTTTAATCGATTTGCATGTTAGATGTGTTTAGACACGGTTATTAATCGTGTCAAAACGGATAAGAATTGTTTTTTAGACACAATTATTAATTGTGTCGTGTTATTATCGTTTAAAATGTAAATCGTTACATATCGTTTTATCGTATCATGTCAGAAATTGTCACCTATGTGTTTGCAGTGTACGTATTCTATTTAGTGAACCTAGTCACGTACACCGACATCCCTAGTAGCTTAGGGATATTTCATATTTCAAACCATCATCTTTAGCTTCAAGAGGTTGCATATGTATTAGAATGTATTTGAAGGAAGATTGTCAATTATTAAGGTATGGTGCACGTATGTTAAATATCATAATCATACCATATTTTTAAATTGCATACCATAACCATTACCGGTATAATTTTCAACACTATAACCATAACCATATCCATAACCATAGTTATTAACCACAGTTTTAACTGTATACCCATATTTATTACCACCATGTGAAATTAATACTAATATCATTTAGCATTAGCATCATTCAAAATTAACACTAATACCATTTAACGTTTACATCATTCAATTACAGTTCGCCTTGAAATTATAGATTCATGAAATGTAAAAGTGAAAATCTTACTTTTGTTATTAGTAGTTAGTAATATTAAATTATTATTATATTTATATAATAACCATGTGTATGACTAAAATACCATAACTATAACTATTACAGGTAGAAAATTCGTCACAATAACTGCACTACACCATAATGGTACAGTTAACTATATAAAAATAATAACAGTTATAACTATGGTTATGAGTTATTCACTTCATCATTGTTGACCCTAATCAAAAGTAGACCTTAAAAATTATGTGAGAAGATAAATTTTGCATTCTAATATTATTTTATTTTCACAATCACTTTGAGAAGAAATAACAAAATTCCCATACCATATTAGGTATACTTTTGAAGTTAATAAGTCTATGAAATTAATTTTGAAAAATTACAATTAATTGAACAAATGGAAAAAGGGAGAATATATATATATAAAGAAGACTCATAGGCTCTTTACATATTAATATATTTTAATACATATATCCATCTTAACATAATATTTATTGAGAGTGAAATCGGACGACTGATTTTTTACTATTTCACTCGAGTAATTATATTTTCGAATCAGATTATCTTCCTAAAATAAGTCTGACCAAATAAACGTATAGGGCAAAATAAACCGTCCTTTCGAATTTTCAGGCCGATTTTTTGATTTAAACCGAATAACTAAAAAATACACATTCAAAACCAAAATCAATATTCAGAATCAAATTAAAATACAAAATAATTTGATTTAACAATGTTTATATAATTTTCTACTAAATCGATTAAACAACTAAAATACATATTGAATAACTAAATTATTATTAGTTTGTATTCATTGATTAACTATATTAATTAATATAATATATAAAATTATATAAGTATAATGGCTGAACATGATCCCACCGTCTTTTAACTTCGTAGATCGAATGATCTAAAAATCCGAATAAAACTAAAAAAATAGACTCTAAACTGAACCGTACGTTTTCGGACTGAATAAGTTTTCACCAAATTTTCAGATCATTCGCAATTTTCGTTTCACCTCTAGTATTTATTAAACCAGTATTGATATGTGTATTAACTAGTGCCTCAAGATAAACATCTTTAATTGTAAAATAAAATATAATGAACAGAAACAACTAGTATTAATATTATTTAAAAAAAATGTAAAGAAAGGTCGTTTTTTAGCCAACGGTCGCTTGTTTTTCTATTCTTGCAATTACATTTATTTGTTTTCCTGATTTTGTTTAATTTAATTTAATTTTTTCAATTTTTAGTTAATCTTAATAATAAAAACCACGAAAAGTGCAAATTTGAACTTTTTTAAATGTATGGGTGCAAAATTTTAAGGGTTAATTACTTAATTGGTTACACATGTTTGACCATTGTTCAGAATGGTTACACATGTTTCAAAATGTGATTAATTTGTTTTGCTACGTGACTAATTGATTTTTCTAATGTTTATCGTTAAAAATCACTGTTAAGTTATTATTATTTTTTTTTGCCAATAGTTAAGTTACTATTTAGATATATAAAATGACTTAATTACCCTTTTCTCACCATTGTTTATTGGGAAACCTTTCATTCGAATGGCCCAATGCCATTCGAAAATCTAACCCAATGTCACCTACTGGATTTGGAATGTTCTTCTTGAGTAATCGGAAATGGTGTTTCTGTCGCCTTTGGCAGCGAATCTGTCAGCCCGAGGAACT
This sequence comes from Chamaenerion angustifolium, assembly GCA_946814005.1. Lineage (NCBI taxonomy): Eukaryota > Viridiplantae > Streptophyta > Magnoliopsida > Myrtales > Onagraceae > Chamaenerion > Chamaenerion angustifolium. The sequence continues at coordinate 4,049,985 of OX328281.1, forward strand.
TGTCGTGCTTGACGGAAGAGAATGTTATCAAGTATCTCTATGACCTTAATGGTCTTCTGCAAAACTATGATCGAGCTTACTCCTACGCTGAGGCTCTCCATCTGTCTTGGGGAATTCAAAGAGCTCACGACTTCAAGCCCGACTAGGCTCTTCCAGGTACATCTCCTTCTCAGCGGGGTTAGTTTTAATGGTTTAGGTCAGGCAACGCATCCTTTTGTTAAAGTAAAGGTATGTCAATATGTCATTTACTCAGGATTTGCTGCCAATTTTAGTTTCAGTATTGTTTGAACTAGCATGTTGTTGTTGTTGGTTCATTTGCTACTTAGGCATCCTTAATTATTCTACAAGTACCTGCCTTTTTCTACTTCCATATAAGCTGTTCAAACTAGGGATTCTGGTAGGAAGTTAAAACATACTTTTGGGTTTATGCCTAAAATGATAGGAAGATCGGGATGCTATTTGTTATCTCGTATATTCTGTTTATCATTTTGAAGCAAGCTCAGTTCTCTTTCGCAGTCTTTTGGGCGAATATCTATGACTATTGCAGTTAATGCCTCCCGTTTTGAGGGCATCACGATGGCTCCTCCTGACCCAATTCTTGGAGCATCTGAAGCTTTTAGGGCTGACACAAATGACATGAAGCTCAATCTTGGAGTTGGGGCGTATCGAACAGAAGACATGCATCCTTATGTTCTAAAAGTCGTCAAGAAGGTAAATTCTTAGTCAATGATTTTGGCTACACCATTTTGTTTTGTTAGCCTTTACCTGTACCAATCATTGGTTTCTGAGCAATGGGAAAAGATTGCTGATGTTATTGAAGAGAAGAATCATATTCCTTTCTTTGATGTTGCATACCAGGTAATGTCTTGGTTATTGAGATCAAGTTTGTCTGTGTACACTTTTCAATGTGTGATATGCAAAATATAAAGTGTGTTTCTGTTCTCAAACTTTAGTGGCAGGGATTTGCTAGTGGAAGCCTTAACGACGATGTAACATCTGTAAGGATCTGTAAGGTTGTTTGTTGAACGTGACATGTTGTTCTTTGTAGCTCAATTGTATAGTAAGAATTTGGGTCTTTATGTGGAAAGGATTGGTACAATCAATGTGCAATTATGTTAAATTAAGCCTTTCAATCATCATTGCATCAAGGTTAAGAGAACTTTGTTTGATAACAGTTAAGGACATAATAGTCATTTGATAATTCAAAAATATGTTAAAAATATTATTTAACGGTAAAATTAACGGTTTACTAACAGAATAATCAATTAATCACATTGGAAAATACATGTTGAAGAGAACCAAGAATTGCAAACTAAGCTCAACCAAATTCAGCTTACGTGCTGATATTGTTCTTGCATTTTACAGAATGCAAACATATGTTAAAAGGAAGCTAAGAGATTAAAAATACTAAATAGATCATAAAGTTTCAATATAGCTAACTTATGACATAATACTATTTATACTTCAACATTCATCTTCACTTATCTTCTCTTTTATGTAAATTTTTCATTCCAAACCCTTGAAGCAGTCGTTCTGTTTGAGGTTTTCCCAATGCCTTAGTTAATAAGTTGGCAAGTTGCTCGTGAGAAGCCACATACTTCGTGCGAATAACACCTTCTAAGATCTTGTCCCGAACAAAGTGACAATCGATCTCGATATGCTTCGTTCGTTCATGAAAGGTAGGATTTGCAGCAATTTGGATGGCGGCTTTGTTATCGCAATGTAGGACCGTTGATGTGTTCGAACCTAAACGAAGCTCATCCAATAATCCGCGCAACCAAACGATTTCGGAGACCGCCATTCCCATACTTCGATACTCGGCTTCCGCACTTGACCGAGAAATAGTCGATTGTTTCTTCGACTTCCAAGAAACCATAGCACCTCCCAATCATATGCAATATCCAGTTACCGATTTTCTTGTCATTGGACAAGAAGCCCAATCGCTATCACAATAAGCAACCATGTACCGAAAATCATTATTCTTCGGAAAGAACAATCCCAATCCCGGATTTCCTTTTATGTATCGAATTATCCTCATCGCCGCACTCATATGAGATACCTTTGGATTGTGTATGAATTGACTCAAGAGATGTACCGGATAAGCAATGTCCGGTCTAGTCATCGTTAGGTAAAGAAGACGTCCCACGATCCTTCTATAGCGATCCCCATGCTCAAGTAACGGGTCTTTGACCTTTGTCTTGGAAGAGATGTCATGCTCGTGAGAGGTCAACTTGACGTTTTGCTCTAGAGGAGTGGTTACACACTTTGCATTGTTTAATCTCGCATCCGCAATTAGCTCGAGAGAATATTTTCGTTGACTAAGTACAATTCCTTCTTTCGATCGTGCCACTTCCAATCCAAGAAAGTATCGCAATTCACCCAAATCCTTAAGCTTGAAATGATGCTTAAGAATTCCTTTCAACTCATCTATCATCCCGATATCCGACCCCGTGATCATCAAGTCATCAACGTAAACTAATATGTGAACTTGATTTCGATCCGAGAATTTGCTAAACAATGAATAATCGAATGTATCCATTGCTCAAAAGACAATCAGTCAACTTGATGTTCCATTGTCGAGAGGCTTGCTTTAGGCCATATAGAGATTTCCGAAGTTTGCATACTTTTTCCCCTCGCATACTCCCATCACCGAATCCTTGAGGAATCTCCATATATACATCCTCATCCAAGTCCCCTTGCAAGAAAGCATTGTCACGTCCATTTGGGAGATGGACCAACCTTTGGCCGCGGCTATTGATAGAATGGTACGAACGGTAACCATCTTGACCACCGGTGAGAATGTTTCGGTGAAGTCGACGCCTTCCTTTTGGGTATATCCCTTTGCCACGAGTCTAGCCTTGTATCTCTCAATAGTTCCATCCGAGCGATATTTCACTTTGTATACCCATTTGCAACCAATGGGTCTCTTATTCGGGGGTAAACTAACCAACTCCCAAGCATCATTTTCTTGAAGAGCGGTAATTTCTTGCTGCATTGTCTTGATCCATTTACCATCTTTAATAGCCTCATCAAAAGAACGAGGTTCGATTACCTTGTCCAAAGCGCTAAGAAAGCACATATATTCTCTTGAAAATCGCTCGTAGTTCAACGTGTCACAGGATAAAACATAATCTCTATGCCAAACGGGCGGTCCTACACGACGAGTCGAACGTCGAATACCCGCATTCGTATTCTCCTCCTCCTTTTCTGTTTCGGCCTCATGAGTTGGAACATCCTCAGTTGCTCCATTGCCTGAAGACTGGTCTTCATCCATGGTGTGGCCTACTGCATCATCATGTGTCTGCATGTGAACAGGATATGTGTCATTGCGTGGTAGATCAAAGTCTTCACCAATGGGAGTGAGTAGGAATGACAACCTGAGGCTGAGCTCCGTGTAGCTCCGTCAAATGCTCACGATTCTGAAATGGGAAGATATGTTCTTTGAATGTGACATCACGAGAAACAAATATTGATCTCGTTTTTAAGTTCAATAAGATATAACCCTTTTGTCCAACAGCGTATCCAAGGAACACAGCTTCAATAGATCGAGGTTGAAACTTGTCCGAGATATTAGTATTCACTCCAAAGCACAAGCACCCAAAAGTGCGTAAATGTCGATAGTCAACCGGATTTTGGTGTAAAATCTCATAGGGAGTCTTTCCATTCAAAACCGATGATGGCGTCAAATTAATCAAGTAGCAAGCTGTGAGGATGCAATAGTTCCAAAACCGATCAGGAATAGCGGCTTGGAACTTTAGGGCACGCGCAATGTTCAACAAATGACGGTGCTTCCTTTCCACCACTCCATTTTGTTGTGGAGTTCTAACACAACTTGTTTGATGAAGAATACCCAGACTATTAAGTAATTCCCGCATTGAAGTGTTGCAAAATTCGGTCCCATTGTCACTTCGAAAGCACTTGATGAGGAGACCAAATTGAGTCCGCACTAGAGTAATGAAATCACGAATGAATGAGAATACTTGGTCTTTTCGTTGAAGCATATAGACCCAAGTTGAACGACTATAATCATCAACAATCGTGAGAAAATATCGATGTCCATGAACCGTAGTAATTCGATGCGGACCCCACACATCCAAATGAACGAGATCGAATATAGTCTTTGTTCGACTATTACTCAACGGAAAAGGTAGCCTTGTTTGTTTAGCCAAAGGACAAACCAAGCAATCTCTCATAGTAGAGGCACAACGAGTGTCAACTCCAAACAAATGCTTCAATTTTTGTATCGAAGCATGACCAAGCCGACGATGCCACAACACCAAATCATCCGGAACCGAAATAACATCACAAGACCGATTATTGAAGGAAACAAAAGGTGCAACCATAACTCCAGACGAACGAGGGACGAACTGAGTAGGAGTGGTCACCGGATGCAAATTATGTACATTATTCATGCGAGAACGATCAACCCGATCAACCTTCAAAATGTATAATCCATTATGAAGAGCCCCAATCCCCATGATTTTCCCATTTGAGATGTCCTGTAATATGGCCATATTGGGAAGAAAAACAACGGTGATCCCAAACTCTTTCGTCATTGGGACACCGAAAGCAAATTATAACGAAAATCAGGAGCAAATAACACTGTGGTGAGTTGCAAGCCACCTCCAAGCCGACATGAGCCACAATGCGTTATCGGGGAGGTCGCACCATTGGGCAAATGGACCTCCTTATTCAAGGAGTCATGCTCTCGTATATCAAACAGTCGGTCTATTTGAGAAGTCATATGGTGTGAAGCTCCACTGTCAATGATCCAACTATCAGTAGGACTCGAAATAACTGAGCCACAAGATAATGTAATTATATCTGCTATGAATCGTGGTTGAACCGGATTCATGCCGCTACCACCCAAATTTCCAGTCGAAGACGCCTTAATTCCAGGATTGACAAACCATTTTTTCATAACATGATTCGGTATACCGTATTTTTTCGAACAACGATCTTCTTCATGTCGTTCTTTTCCACAAAAGTGACACAAAAACTCTTTCTTTGATCGAAATCTGATGGTGGAAGCATTCGAATAAAATGTTGTCATAATAAGAAACCCAGCAAAATAGCACACCTGGTTTTGGCAAAATCACAAACACCTTGTGGGCAATTGCTGCTGAGAACGAATCTGGCTACAATTGGAAATGCAGCCCGGATTACTCCACACAAATGACACACCGAACAAACTTCTAGTGCCAAAGAGGTTGAACACAAGCAAGATTTAATCTTGGATACTACAACTCCTCTTCTTCTTCTCGAGCAAAGAAGGTCGACCTTCCTAGACTAGAAGTGGTAGAAGAAGACAGCATGCTAAACATAAAACAAGACGCAACAAATTCACCGTGTCTCTGATACCATGAAGAGAACCAAGAATTGCAAACTAAGCTCAACCAAATTCAGCTTACGTGCTGATATTGTTCTTGCATTTTACTGAATGCAAACATATGTTAAAAGGAAGCTAAGAGATTAAAAATACTAAATAGACCCTAAAGTTTCAATATAGCTAACTTAGGACATAATACTATTTATACTTCAACACATGTGTAACCAATTAGTTACATAGCAAAATCAGTTAATCACATTTTGAAACATATGTAATTATTCTGCACAATGGTGAAATATGTGTAACCAATTGAATAATTAAACAAAATCTTAAAAGAACAACTGTTATGGTGCAGAATTTTTAATTAACTATTTATGAAAATGCACTTTTTATCTCCCCCAAACTTTCCGGTCAAAAAAAAAAAATCTCCCCCAAACTTATAACTCTTTAGGGTTCCATTGAAGAAACCGAGTCGTCCCCTTCCCAGCTCAGTTCAGTTCGCGGAAGATCGGGAGGGATTCGTGTTGACTTGAAGCCAAGATAGTCGTCACCTATGGACACAGCAGCCCGACGAAGCGGTGGAGGCCTCTTTGAAGGTCTCTACAGAGTCATCATGCGCCGAAACTCCGTTTATGTCACCTTCATCATCGCTGGCGCCTTCGTTGGCGAACGGGTGAGGATTTCGCTTCTTTATTCTCTCTAGATCTGTTCTAATTGTTCATCTTAGTACTGAGCAAGCTATTCCGAAACCTGAGACTAAAAGGAACACAGTTTCATTGTTGACCACTTATTCGATTTACTGTATTGAATGGAAAATTCTCTAATTCTTCCTGTTTTCCTCATTTGAGCGTTCTTATGTTTATCGAATTAATTTTTTATCGAAAGGGAGATATCACGGAATTGTTTTGATTTGTGTAATTTGTATAGCGAAGGCATTTTGTTATCTCATTCAGATCCGATTTCGTTAGTCTAACCAATCAATTCAATGACTTTATATGAGTCTTGATGCTCCCGTTGCAGGCAGTCGACTATGGAGTTCATAAACTTTGGGAAAATAACAATGTCGGGGTAATCAAATTTCTCTCTTTATTTTTCTTGTCATCACTGCTATGCAAATATAATATTTTCAAGGAAATAGTGAAAGAAATATGGTTCAGCATTTGTTGCTGCTTCTTTCTCTGTGTGTTAGTGGTTAGTTGCTGCTTCTTTCTCTACTAAACCCTATACCGCTCTGAATTATGATCAATTCGACAGAGATTAGCTGGTGAAACAAATTTCATATGTTTTGTGGGAACTCGGTACTTTTGGTGAGGGCGGTGTGATGGAATTTCTCTCCCCCTTATCTAACTCAGCTTTGATATAATCTTTTAAAATTAGCAGTAGGTGCTGCTAAATTCGCTTCCCCCTAACACCCCACCCTATAAGGTCTTCACTACTAAGAAACAGTGAAACACTATTAATCTACCAGAGATAGCTAGTGCTGGACTTGAGCAACTATCTAAACTTATTATATATATATATATAACTCAATTTTGAACCAGATTATCCTTTACTTAACTGTTAGTATAATCTTTTAAGGGGAAATGCAGGAAAAAATGTAGGCTAGAAGTAGTTGTTGCTTTCTTCCTCTCTACATGTCAGGCTCCTATCTGGTGGACAACACTCTTGGCATGCTTGCTTTACATCTAGAATAATCCTCACTCGCTCCGTAGTAAACTCTTAAGAGGGGATCTTGATGTTGACCATGAATTTTTTTATATTCGCAAGGCTCAAAACTGAGACTTCTAGTTAAGGGATGAAACGTTGAACCCTCAACTACTAGTTGCTTGAGGGTGGTTTATAATGCTATGATTTTGGGTTAAGTTGATGGATGAGGAAGTACCTAATTCATTCGGATTTCGGAGGTTAAGGCTTTGATTCGTAGAGAATTTACAGAATCCTTTAACTGTCGGCTTATGGTATCCGTTGGTCTTCTATAATTCATATCATGGTTCTTCCATTTTACTCATTCATATCATTGTTTCTGACGTAAAGCTCTATCCTGTTGTGCCACAGAAACGTTACGAAGACATTTCAGTTTTGGGACAACGGCCGACTGATGAATGAAGAGATATATGGACTCTCTCAATAATTGGTATTGCCTTCTTTTGGGGTTAGAGTGCATTCAAAACAGCTTCTGAGAAGTGACTTATTGTTTTCAACTTATGTGGATCATTCCGCATTTGCTTTTGTGATGGAACAATAATAATATGGGTACCTATACTCAATTTTTACAATCAAACCTGAATTTGAAGTTCTGTTTTTGGCTGGAACTTGGTTGAGCAAGAACAATGTATACCTGTCGTATTTGGCAAGCTATGATTGTTTTCAGAATCAAGATGCAAAATCCTCTTGAAGTGCAAGAAAAACTTATGGTTTGGAATTGGAATATCTACGTTACGGGAATTCTATGCAAAAAGCTTAATTTGATTCAACAAACCAACAGTTTGTCTAAGTTCAAATTGCAAATTGCTATGAGGCAAAATGGAATGAGCCACCACTACCAGGTCCACCACCAATACACGTAAAAACTGTTTCTTTTTTGGGAAGAAAAGCTTACTGTCTATATCAAACAGAACCGTATGTTGTCTGATTGGATAAAATTGCTGCCGTCGGACGTTCCCACGACGAAGAGGATTGATTTGGAAATGCAGCGCCACCATTAAGGTCCTCAGGTCGGGAATACCCATTGCTGTTGTCTCCACTGACCTGCGTTTGGTAAACAATTCCATTAACAGATTGTTCAACAAGTATCAGAAAAATAAAAAAGTAAATAGTAGTGTATATATGCTGGGTTAGAGACGGACTTACCGTTTCAAGACAAACTGATAGGTATGTTATGCCTGGCAATGCATCCAATCCGTGCTGCAAACGATAAAGATTGCATGGTTTGATTTAATTTAGTTTTAACGGGAAAGAGAAGAACATTCTATGTCTATTATATTCTTTCTACCTGGTTTTCGACTCGGGTCTTGTAGATAAATCCTCCAAGGCACAATAGAGATGATAGAGTGATGCATCTGTAATTCAAAGTTAGGAAGGATGTAAAGTCTGATACAAAAACACAAAACGATACAGAAAATTACTGATCCAAGACTGTAAGTAAGGTAGATCGTACAGGCAAGATAAAATTCCGAATACAGCCCATCCTTTTAATGGATCTTCTTCATCTTCCTGCTTATATGCTACACATGCAAAAGACGCACTTGCAAGTTATATAACAAGAGAGACAACACGTACTACACGCATACATATTTACAGTCAGTTTAGCAATGATATTTAAGTAATCATATATGGTGTAGAATGCATATGTTGAATTTGAAATTAACTCAGTGTAATGGTTAAAATCTTTGTTTATGAATGTACAGATCCTGAGTTCCAGTCTCAATATTCATTTTTTTTCTATTTTGGTAGGAAAAAGAAAAGAAAAGTAAAGTCCATTATCAAGAGTGCATCATTTATATATAATTAGTATAAAAGTATAGATATTAACTCTAGTGTGGTACCATCCAACAAATGATTGCAATTACACAAGATGCAAATATGAATCCATAACCTCATTTTAGTAAGGAAAAGAAATTCTTAGTTTCTAACAAGTGAGAGAGAGAGAGAGCTTGAGCTTACCACACATCTTAGAAAGAGTGAACGCAATAGGTTCATACCCATCTACTGGAATGGTCACTTGAACTTCATACGAAGATACACGCGGCTTCTCACCTACAACCAGAAAAAAATAAAAATATAAAGATGAAGTTGGGGGGAAAATTGATGTAGAAAACCACGTCAGCAAGAAGCTGCACTCATACATCGCCAATCCAGTATTAACATCGTTGGAGATAGAGTTGTTGGATGCTTTCTTTCCATGGCAGTGCCAGATAGACTAACTTCCAATCCTTCATCAGGGAAAACCTAGCAACTTGAATGTTCAATCATGAACCCAATAAATGTATACATGTTCAAGATCTTTTGAAAGTACACGCTACACATTGGAAAATAACTACAGACCTTAACGATCGGCTTTTTCACCGAACTGGAAAGAGAGGCAATAGCAGTCATATAGAGGATCAGATGAGTGTGTTCTGTCATGAAACTGCAGTAGTAGACAACCTTAACACTATTTCAGCTCAATCTTATATGAACAGCCAAAGACGATCACTGACTGACCTACCTGAAGTTGTCTTGAGATTTTTCGTAGCCTGATTGGGTGATACCATTATGAACCTACTCAATTCATATGAAACTAGTTTCAGTATCCATGCTTCCTCATCTATAACATATATAATATAGTTGGCACTTACAATTTCCTTGGACCGCGGATGAAAACCAACCGTGAATCCCTGGAATAGGCGTGGGCCCTGCTTCTTGCATGGAATAGCAAGATCTACAGAAATTCTATAAGGTGGTAAATAGTTAAATATTTAAATGGGGATAATGTTGTTGAGACTAAGTTCAGTATGCTAAATGTTAATGTCATATAATAATTGTACAGACGTGCATCTCCTGACTAAAAAAATAAACCATTTTATAGAAAAGGAACTAAAATGGAATAATAAAATAACATAAGGTACTCCATTCGATACCTGCATGATGACTCATATGTGGAATTGCAAATACACCCAAGCGGATCTGAGGGAATGAAGGAAATGTTAGGAAGTATTTAATTAAATCATCATAACAGTATCTATGCTCGGATATGTGCTAACTCTAAAAGATAACATACCTTTGCATCGGACATTTGGACATTTGCCGCAAATTATATTTACCTAAGATTACATAGAAAGTAGAAACTACCAAGCTACTCTTAATATATCTCTGAAATAGAAACCATTAAGCAAAAAATAATAATAATACAATGTTAAAATAGGCTAACCTGAGATGTACGTCCCAACTTGTCGTAACTTGTTTCACAATTCAACAGGTCTCCACCGTAAAACCTCTAGAAATGCAGAGGTCAGATTTTTGAAGATGTAAGGAAAATACAAGCTAAAATAATGGAGGATGCGATATGTATCCTCATTTTAAGAGTTCATTCTGGAAATTTCTGTCAATACATATTTAGGACTAGATTGATTACACTACATTATCAAGCTCTTGAATGAATAATATGTGAGGGGTGAAGAAACACTTTGAAAAAAGTGAATACCGAGAAACACTTGATCTCCATGTAAACTTGAGCTTCTTTAAAAATTAGGTAGGTTTATCTTTAAGTAGTCACTTGTACCTTATATAAAATAGTCCCACCTTTAAGTATACTAGCAAAAAAAATCACAATATTGTTTTCAGGAATAAAATGGTTAGTTTATACCTGCACAAAATCAACATGCCCTGAACCAGCAACAAAGTGGTTGAACTTATCAAATCGACCAAAATCCACATAGCCCTGAAGAAATACATGCAAAAATATATGGTGACGACTGAAAACCACAAAATTAACCCACCACCCACGTTCTAGAAACAAATAGATTAATTGCTTGTTTGACTGATACGAATTTTGATAAGTATACATCTTATATATGCAATTATAATCTTGTATATGATTAACCACTAGTAGGTTCTGTAGCTTGGTAGACTAATTTTAATATACACTTAAAGTATGAAGATTGAAGCTAATAGTCGTACTCTGCATCAGAAGCATTGTTTACAGATATTCATGGTTTCAATATATCACAATGTATACCATAATTATGTTGAGGAGAATATGTGAAACACTCTTAGCTTCTAGGAATATATATATATATCATGAGCAATTTGTTTCAATAAGATTCTTTCACTATTTCATGAGAATTGAGGAGAAAAGGAGTGTATCTTAAAAGCTGGAATGAACTTCTGTAGACCATCTTTCTCTGAAACTCTCAAATTGATCAAAAGAGGGCAAGTTTGTTTGTTCTTCGAAAGTTAGATTAGAATTGTAAGTCAGCTTCACAGAATGGCGCATTAATAGCTGAATTATAAATAAATATACTGCCGAACATTTAAACATAGTATACTTTCCCGAGTTGGATATCAGAAGTACCAGTTTGGCAGTTTCTATTCATGAAATCAGACTTTAACCATGACTGCACTTTTAAGTTTCTTATGTGTTCAAAATAAACTTAGATCACTGAAGGAAATAGAAAACAGCAGATACAGGATCAGCAAACTGGATACAGTACCGTGTTAGACCTAGTTTCCACATCTTTGCAAAAATGAACGGCCACGTCCCCATCCTGCACCAATCACTGATTATTGAAATAATCTGAACAAGGAGACGTAAGGTCACTTTTATACTCTTGCCAATGAACAGAAGTGATAACAAAATAAATTACCTTCCCAGCATACTCAAATAGATGCCCCGTCCAGTTACTCTGAAAATCAGCTTCTTAAGCGAAAACAATTGCAGCACATCTTTCTTATTTGAAACCATTAACCAATCCTAACATGAATTGGAAGAGGAACAGGAACAGGAACAGGGTAAAAGAAGAGCAGCTTGATTGAGAGACATCCATTTTGTGTGTGATTTCCCTACTTGTCAAATGTAAATTAATAAGAACAAATGAAGCTCATACAATGCAATTTCCGGGTACTGATGCACGCACCATATAGCTAAATTATTTTCTACGCCTCAGCCTGGGCTAGCTGTCAATCATATTTGTCAGTCTATTTAATTTAAGATTGTTTGCTCTTCTGAATTTACAATTTTTTCATGAAGATTTTGAATTGTTAATGATGGAGGATACAAAATCAATAAGCTGGCTGGAGCTGTCAAGAGCATAGCAGTTCGAACTCGGCACAGCAACTGAAGCAGCACCAAGTGCCTGCAGAAACAAACCTGCATCGATAGAAGCAAAATCAACAACTAATAGTGCCACTCTATATCTGAGGAGATCGAAATGCGATCAACTTCTGAATTTGAAAGGAGAATTGCAGCACTAGAGGTATTAAACTAAACCAGAAGTGAACTGCGTTCCAGTGGCAAATACCTGTAATTAAAATGTACGAGCTCGTGCGTAACGAGCATGTCCATTGATCCCAACGAACAATCATTACTGACGTAGAGAAGGTGCAGATACAAAAATTCTATTCAAGTGAGGATATAATTAGAAAGTTGAAATAGAGGTTATTCTGCGGTTAGCCTCGGGAGGCGAACATCTAGACACAAGACAGCGAAGTACCTGAATTCAAGCTGCCGATTCAGAGAAAATCTGGAAGAACAGAGGAACGGAGGAAGGCAGAGAGTGATGAAGCCTGCTAGCCTAGGTCCAGGCAAAGCGAGGTTGGGCCGCGGGAGGACTGGTATTGGTCTAGGCCTTCGTAGTGCTTTCTCTTCAAAGAGAACTTTTTTCTTTTATACTAAGTTGAGATAAAATATTAGTTACATTTATTTTTTTCCTATTAAATCTTAATGAAAAATAACGTAATAATACATTATTGGTTTATAATTTAAAAACATATATTATTTTTCAAAAATACGAAAAGAATTAGAAAACTAATAGTGAAAAACTAAGTTTTCGATATAATGTTTTTATTAAAAATAGGGTTAATTACCTCAACCGTTACTTATGTTTGGCCTATGTGATTAAAAGGTTATTCATCTTTTTTTGTGTAGCTGAAACGTTACTTAAGTTTGAAGATGTGACTGAAAGGTTACTCCGTGAACTTTCCGTCAAATCTGACTGTCAAAGTGTCACGTGCACAGCACCTGACCTAATTAAAACGATTTGAAAGGACAATAATGCCCTCTTGTCACTTTGCAACGTTTCCCCCTCGTTTGATAACCATCTCCACACTCCAACTTCCTATCCAACTCCCATTTCCCTCCAACTGAAACTTGCACACCTCCTTCCGCCTCGATAGTGTCGATTTTCAGCACGGAAGGAACCTCCTCGGCGACATTGCATTTCGGAACTGCAACTGGAAGTAAGTTTGTGTTTTTGCTTCGATTGAACTTCGGTTTGTGTGACTTTTCGCATTCTTTCTGTTTTCGGACTTGGGTTTGTGTTCTTCTACCCTGTATCACTTCGTTAATCTTCGATTCGATTGAAGATTATGGCTTTGATGTTGGTTTGCGGTACGAAATGATGAAATTGCTGCATAATATGTTCGTATTTGGGCGTGTATTCAATAATTGTTGTAAATTGCTGCATAATTGCTGTAAATTGCTGTAAATTGCTGCAAATTGCTGCATAATTACATGTTTTGTGCTCCTAATCATTCATATTGAGTAATTGTTAGATACATAGATACATGGATTGTTCTAAGTGGCTTGATTTTGTTTCATCGAAGTATTGCAACCTTTGCTTGAATATTTTTGTTTTGTTTTGATACGAAGGGCAAGAAAACACGAATGGTCATGCTTAAACGGTGCCCACGTTACGTGAAGATGGCTTGACCCAGCCTCCCCAACTGGAACTTGTCGGTCAATCATTGAGTTGTCTGTCAAGAACACACCACCAAGGGAACAGTTTCGCAAGTTCTGTCAAGAACATACCACCATGGAATGTATTTGTGTTGAATTCTTTGACAATTCATTAACGGAACCTATTTTGGGATTATAGGATGGACCATGTTTTGGGATGTATTCTGAATTCTGGATTTTGATGGATTATTATGGATTCTGTGTTTTCTGATGTATTCTGTATTTTAGTAACGGTTGGGTAACAAAATGTCCAAACTTAAGTAACCTTTTAATCACAGTACGTCGAACATAAGTCACCTTTTAATCACAATTCACAAACTTAAGTCACCTTTTAATCACAGTTCAGAAAAGATAAGTCACCACCTTCGCAAAATACACATTGTTCTTCATCCTTCAGTTTCAGTTACAGACACAGCTCCAATTACTGCAATTGTTCTTTCAAATTCCAATTGTTCTTTCAAATTACTGCAGCAAAACGAATTAGGGTTGCAAATTAGGGTTACCCACTGTCAAATTACCTCAAAATTGGGGCAACCATGGAATCGGCGCGAGAAATTCTGCCACGTACCAGCTGATTTCACGGAGACGCGAAGCTCTGTGGTTGGCATTCGCAGACGCAGAAGAGATGGACCGAGATCTAACCTTTCTACGGTTCTCAGAACCCATAGGACAACATTCATCAGACTTCATGTCTGGAGATCTTCGGTTCTTCAGTTTTTCGATTCTGGAGGTTCTTCGCGCGCAAACTGCTTCTCCTGTTCCTTGATTCTAAGAATCAGTTGCTGTTAAGTGAACAGTATGTTGGGGGTAGTTTGGGAACTTCACCTTACAAGTTAATCACGTGACAAGCACATGGTGGTACTTAACGGGAAGAAATAACGGCAGTTAGGTGATAGTAACGGTTCAGTCACATGTGTCAACTTAAGTAACGGTTGAGCTCAAGTTTGAACGGTTCAGTCACATTGTCAAACATAGGTAACGGTTGAGGTAATTAACCCTTAAAAATATGAAATAAATAATAAATAAATATCACACTTCCTGTTAACAAACTTTGTCCAACGAGACTTGCATCCATGTTTATGAGCATCCAATTTAAGCTACAAGTAGAAATTCTGGGCACGATCTTTGATTATAACATCAATAGTTTATGAACAAAGACCCCAAGAGCAAAACTGCAACAGCAATTTCTCCAGCACTGCAGGGAACTCCATGCCGAAAATGTAAAGTAGAACTAGAACACCGGTGAAAATAGTGCATATCGTGAAGCTGCACATCCAAAAAGTGCATGCCAAAAGATTTATTTGCCAGCATAGCAAATTGGCAATGAACCGATTGCCCCATCATTTTCAGCGCAGCAAATATGCAGTTTCAATCTGCTATGAAAACATCGTGATATCGACAGTGTTTTTAATTCCCTTGGTGAGATGGGCTCAGATCAGGATTTTGAATGGCAAGGCCAACAACATTTTTGTGCCAAAAGAAGGGAACATGGCAGCAATTCGATTGCTTTACTGGGCGAAAAGAAGGAAATGCAATCACTTTATATTCCTCGCTGTCGACTTCCAGAAGCTTGAGGAAAACCACTTGAGAAGAATCCTTTCTGTACCAACAGTCTCAGAACAGATCTTAGGACGAGATATTACCTCTGCAGGGATGTCAAGTTAAAACCCTCTAGCAATGTAGATGTCGGTGGGAACAGTTCCTTGGCGGAAACCAGAATCCTAACCAATGCTTCAATTTGATGTTTCAGCATGAAAACTTCATCCACTATGTGTTTTGCGGACCATTCTTCTACCATCCTGCAATATTTTCACCATACCTCAGTAACAGGTCACGCCAAATTGTAACCATTTTGTATATATGTCTACATTGTCTAGCTTATGCAGCGTCTGATTAATTCAATTCTGCATCAGTAATGTTTTTCTCATTTTTTGTTCAATTTGATGTGGATCATTATATAACAGTAAAGTAAACCTAAAAGTGATAGAACATCAATCAATAAATGAATAATTATAAAATACTTACCTCTGCTGCGAGAGAGTGTTATTCCTGGTGTCACAGAAGAGCAGTTTAACAGCAGAGAGTAGAGATATTTTCTGAGATGATTCAGAAATACTTTCCCCATTCAAGCAGTAACCAGTATAATGCCAGGAATTTGGATTCAATAATACTATCTGCAGCATTGGGCTTCTAGTTTCTAAATCCATAATCACAGTTCGGTATGACAATTCATCCCTTGCATTTTGCAGGATTTGGTTGACAAACATTCTTTCTAATGTATATTTCCTGCATAGTAATAAAGAAACAAGCAGCTAAGAATGTTAAATAAATGGCACTTCCTACTCTATATTTCTGGTTCCTAAAATCCATTTCTTACCTGAATTTGTCACTTGATCCAAGAATGGGCAAGGCAGTGGATATGTAACTTTTAAACAGTCGAACTCCACGATCCATGGAAGCACAGCGATCAGAATGAGGATAAGCTCCAAGAAGTGCAGAACAATTGGGACAAACAAATTCTACCCACTTAACAGCTGCTGAAAGATTGTAATATTTTGCCATGAAAACATCACCAAGGAAGCCATTCAGAAAAGACTTCTGATTTTCCAGGAGCTCAGATTCTTTAGTAAATTTTAAGTTTTCAAACTTCACTTCAAGTTCTTCACACGCGCATTCATCAGTTGTGCAACTTGACACATCACTTGTATCGTGCAAATGTCCAGATTCAAGCACTCCAGTTTCTGATTGATCTGTATGCTGACAAGATGAACACTCATGATTAGTTTTATCCTTCAAAGTTGGAATGGCGACATTTGCAGATTGACAGCCATCAAGTTGCAAGGAGTTAGTATTTTCGTTATAGGTGTATTTTCTTTCCTTTAGTTTGTCAATGCTTCTAGTTCCACGCATACTTCCAGAATCAAAAAATCTCCCAGACACACCATCATTGTTAACTACAACTGCCTTGCACTCCTCATTAATGTCCTCATCCAACTGCGGAAGTTCACATGCCAGATCGTCCACGCAGACAATAATAGTTGTAGAATTCAACATGCAACTTCCTTTTGAAGTCATATAGGACTTTGCGTACCTACCAGCCAGTTTCTCACTAATGCCTCCAAATGAACTACAGCAACCTCCAAACCAGTTATCAGCTGCCTCTTGCCAATTGGTTGATGGCATTTCCACAAAATGGCTGCAATCGATATAATGGTCCAAATGGCACATGTTGTTTAGAGCAATTTCATAAAAGGAAATTTTATTTGAGGACCACAAAATGTGCTAAACTCATTGAATGAGACGTACCTCATATATACAACGTAAGATAATATATACTAATGAAAAGCAGGGTGTAAAGCAGGATCATGTTCAGCAAGGTGTAAAGCATGGTTCAATATAGAATCGATATTGAATTACTACTTACTAAATAGGTTACATGTAACGAGATCTGAACATACATATTTCATATGGTAGGTAATGAGAATGAAAGTGAAAGTTTATCATATCCTGCAGATGAAACTAATGAAAAAGGTTTCAAACTATCTGCATATTATGATATTTTTCTTTTGGCTAAAGTAAATAGCTAGAGATGATAATAATTCCGTTGACATTATTGTTTTAAGAAAGTAAATATTATGACCAATGCAATGAAGGGGTTGGAGCGATTGAGGAGAGGAGCGTGCTTCAAGTGCCTTTAAAAACACTGATCTATTCCATAACACACAATATCATTAAGACAGCTAAAAAGTAAGAGTATCATGAAGAAATAATTCCAACCTTATAGGAGATCTTGTCAGCTTAGTAGAACAGTTTCTGCAGTAAAAGCTCACCCCTCCCATGGAAGAAAGACTGTCCACATCTACAGGGAACAAGAAAACTAACATGTTAGGTACGTTATTTTAAAAAAGAAACTACAGATCGAATATACATCGAATTCTTCTTAATGGATTTTCAAAGCAGGAAAGTAAAATCTTTGATATCTTAGGACAAGATGTTTTAATGTAGTATATCAGACTCTACCCAGTTACAAACAATTAGGAAGTTCACTGTCAGGAAGAACATCCCCAACAGAAAAAGAAGAAGAAAAAACATCTTCTACTAGCAACATAAATGGGAAATGGGACACCAATTTACTTAAGCTTACCAGTGTCCATTGAAAGAGGCTCCACATCATCTGATACCGGACTTCCTCCTGGATCTTCAGATAAACTCAGCATGGAATCAAAGTTGGAGACGATTGGGTGATCAACAGGGAGAAGCAGAGTGACTTTTACTTCAATATGATCGTCCATGGCTCTGAAACTCAACGGTGATTCATCATCAATCAACACCCTGGGAACTGGAACCCCCAGTAAGACCAATTCATCGCCGTCGGCGACAAAGCTCACATGAATTTTACTCTGCCTTGAATTTAGGGAAACATCCAGGCAACGGCAGTGGCTTTTGTGGTCAGCTTGACGGTTGAAGAGAAACAATTTGAGAGTTGGATGGTGGGATTGAGCTTCCCATGTGAATCGCCATTTTCTAGGGTTTTCTGCTTCCTTCCGCATTTTTCAGCCTCACCGGTCCGGTCTGGGCTAGTCAATTCAGATAAGAGATTTTGTTGTAATTTCTTAGGTTGGAGTTGAAGTGTTGAACCATTTCTAAACAAACACTTCTACTTGAAAAAAAAAAAGTTTAATTACTTAATTGGTTATACATATTTTACCATTGTGCAGAATGGTTACACATGTTTCAAAATGTGATTAATTGTTTTGATACGTGACTAATTGGTTTTTTTACTGTTCACCGTTAGAAATCACATTTAAGTCACTATTTAAATACGTAAAATGACGTAATTACCATTTTCATCAATCAAGTTGTGTTCTTCATCAACCAAGTTGTTCTTCATCAACGAATTGAATTGAAGAACCCAGAAACGCAATTTATGGGTTCTTCAAGAACATCGAATCGAATTTGATTCGATTCTGGTTCTTCAAGACGATTCTCTGTTCTTCAATACTACTAAGGACATAATAGTCATTTCACAATTCAATAATATGTTAAAAAAATTAATTAACGTTAAAATGAACGGTTTACTAACGGAATAATCAATAAATCACATTGGGAAAACACATGTGTAACCAATTAGTCACATAGCAAAACCAATTAATCACATTTTGAAATATGTGTAACCATTCTGCACAATGGTGAAACATGTGTAACAAATTAAGTAATTAACCAAAAAAATATATATATATATAAGTTATTTCTCTTTTACTATAATCCGGTTATATATTGAAATTATTTTATATTATTCCGTCATTCCAATTATTCTAAGAAATATCGTATTTAGTATTGATCAATAAAATAATTTTCAACTATCATATCAAAATTTATAAAAATTAAGATTTACATGATTATATATATATAGATGCTTTTTTAGAGGGGGTTTAATTACTAAAAGAAATATAATTAACTAAGCAATGAAGCTAAATAATAATATAAAGCAAAACAATAGAATTTATTACATGTAGATTCAAATTTGGAATATGTAATTTAGTATACAGAAAAATATATTTTTTGTCTAACTAAAAGAAAAAATAAATAAATATACTTAGAATAAAAAATTAACACTTAATAATAATTTGACAGCAAAATATTGATGAATAATATTTTATTATTTATGATAAAAAGAGGAGAGAAAGAGAACATATAAAATAGAAATTAATATAATTAATAATGAGAAAGGGAAATATAGGAAGAAAGACAAAATTTTATCATTAAATTTAATGTAATAATTTCTCACGTAGGGCTAATTACATTTTTACTACGAGAACATTCCACACAGATCATGACCTGTTAAAAGTGAAGCACTTCATCCATCAGTCTCTTCTTGATCTCATCTACCTCAGAGAGACGATCAAACCCGGCAACATCAATGGTAAATGTGGCCGGAAGGTCTACATGGGGTTCATAAAAGCCCGCCATGTAAGGATGTTTTAGGGCTTCTGCAACACTAATCCTCTTCCTCGGGTCAAACACGAGCATCCTCTCCAGTAAATCTATGGCGAGAGGCTCCGCAGAAGGATACCGATCTGAAAACCCAGTAGTTACTTTGTATAAGGGCAACGACTTGATGTACTCCTTCACAAATCTATTATCAATGAACTCCAGATCCTCTTCCTTGGGAGTCCCCAAGGTTTCCAATATAAGCATAACTTGGTCGATCTCACTTGTTCCGCGAAAAATCGTCTTTTTTTCAAGCATCTCTGCGAATATACAGCCCAGAGACCAGACATCAATGGAGGTTCCATAGTTTTTGCAGCAAAGAAGAAGCTCTGGAGCGCGGTAGTAAAGAGAGACGACACGCTTATTTGTCATGTTTTGGTCCTTGCTCCTTGCAAACCCTAGATCGCCGATCTTTAGATCACAGGAAGCGTTCAAGAAGATATTCTCAGGCTTCAGATCTCGGTGAAGGACGTTGGCTGAATGGAGATAGTTCATACCGATCAACAGCTGCAAAAAAGCATCATCAAACCCTATACAGAATATAGTAAAATATAATCACATACAAATGCTTTTGAATTTGTCTCCGTACCTGATAAACAAAGTACTGTATATAATCATTGGAGATGACCTTCCATCGTATCAGTTTCTTAAGATCTGTGTCCATGAGTTCGTAATACATGTAAACATCTTTGGAGTGTTCTGAAGCCATTGACACTTCTTTCAGAGCAATAATATTGGGGTGTTTGATCTTCTTCAGGATGGCAATCTCCCGCAGAACCTTCCGGGCATCGGAGATGTTCTCCAGAGCATTAGCGATCTTCTTAACAGCGACTATCTGGAGCGTTAAAAGGTTAAATGCAGAGTAAACAAGTCCGTACGATCCTTGGCCGATGGGCATGAGGAGGAGATAATGGGGGGGAATGTCAAAGAGGGTCGTCGTCTTCGACATGGAGGGATGAGTTGCAGTGAAGGGATCGGATTGAAGGGACATAGATTTCGATGGATCGTCGGAAACGATGGACGTAAGAATATTTATAGGATTCAACACCGCTTACCCTCCATATATATATCTCAAGAAACCAAATACATATGTATATATATCTGTTTAAATTTATCTGTAGAAAGAAATACGATTTTATTTCATTAAATTATCTAGTGCAATATAATTACAGATATAAGGAAATTGAACTTAATTTTTTTACACGGATGCAACAAGTAATTATGAGCTCTAATAAAAAACAATATGCTATTAAATAATATTATTTTTAATTTATATGCATTTATTTCCATTCCTTTTATTATATTATATTATATTGAGATATATATAAGGTGTACTATATTTTTTTTTTTAAATAATTATTATATAAAGTACATAATTCAAAATAAATTTATAAAAAAAGACTAGTGTTCATATAAGAAAAAAATGGCTTGAATAGGGTCCTACTAAGTACCTAGAACCAGTGATATCAGATCGGACCGGCGGTCCGACCAGGAACCGGACCTCTGTTCGGTTTGGTTCAGTTAAAAGCTCGAAATGCATATGAACAGTATTTGAACCGGGTTGGACCGGACGGTTTTTTAGAACTAGTGATTTTCGGTTCTATTTTTTGGGGTGGTTCTATTCGGTTTAAACTGACTTCTTCGGTTCGACCGAGCAATTTCTTCGGTTTAGAAGTTATGTTTAAAGTTTAGACCTATTGTGTTTGAGTTTAAGACTATTGTGTTATGTATGTTCAAAGTTTGAGGTAATTATGTTGTGTTATATTGTGTTTGAGAGTAATGTGTATGTTTGAGACTATGTATTTTGAGGTAATTATGTGTGTATTTGAGACTATGTAGTTTGTAATTGTATTTTTTAGTTTTTTTTTGCATGTGAACAGTAAACCGCACGTCGAACCGGATTCAACCGAGTTGGACCAGCCAAACCGGGAACCAGCCCCTCGCCGGTTCGAGGGACAGTCTGGTTCTAATAACAATGCCTAGAATATGGTAGTATCAACTAGTTCTAGGTAGGTGTTTGTTCCACTACTAATAATTGGGTAGAATTTAAGTACGAAAATCTAGTGCCTCCTTCTTTAATCGTATAATATTTTTAAACTACATACCATAATCGTAACCATAACCATAACCATGTAAGTATAATATACAATACAATAAATGTATTCATAATTGTGATTATTAACCACAGTTTTACGCCCGTATATTCATATTTAAAATCACAATATTTTATTTAAGTTCATATAAATTAAAGTTTGGACATTTTGATCGAAAAAGATTGATTCAATCATTCAAACACTATAATTTCAACATCATTGTGAAATTAAAACAATGTAATTTTAACATAATTAAGACAAATTTTTGGATCACAAAAGTAATCTAAAAATTCTTACTTTTAACAACACAAAAGTATATATTCAAAATACTAATAATTGATAAATATATATATAATCACAACATTATTAAGGTATCACTATATAATAATAATGGTAATTAATATTTAGTATTATTATTGTTTTTCAATACATGTATAATTAATTATAATATTAATGTATAAATACTTTCATTATATATAATTTTATTATGATATTTGACTATTAAATTAAGTTATCAACCAATTATTCAATAATTATTTCTTTTTATCACTTTATAATTATTATTTTTCTTACATACATCCATCATCTGCTTTTAATTATTTCTTCTCTTAAATATATTACATGTCATAATTATTTTGTGAAACGAAAAATAGTAAAGTGGTGTAATATTAATACATATTAAATTGAGATTATAATAATTATGATAGTAATAACGATACTTTAGATTAAAAAAAGTTTGATATTATTTTTTATAACTAATTCAGTTATAATTTATATCTATTAATTTGATTATAATTACAATTGTGACAAATAAACTTTTTGATGTGCATTTTCTCACTTCTACTGTTAAATTAATCTATTTTAATAGATCAATGTCAAGTTTACAATTCTCGTTGACATATAACGTAAGTCACTTTAAAAACCTCTAAATATAATTTTAAAGATAAGTTACAAAACTTTAATCATTTTTATTTATTTCACATGTATGTTTATGATTTTGACTTATTATAAACAATTTAAACTCTATAATAGTAAAAACAAATTGTAATTTATATTTATTTAAAGATTAAATAAATTTTATAATACATTATAAAGAATAAATTAAATTTACTTTATTGTGCAAAGCGCAGGTCAGTTACATAGTAAATAATATTTTAAATAAATGATTCAACAAATTATAATTTCATTTGATTATGTCATAACATCTGATAAAACTAATGGTCAAAAACAATTCTAGATTTTTTTACTCAGACCCCTATTATTGTATGATGCGGTACATTATTAACTTACACTCATTGATAAGTGATAACCTGGAATGGACATCACTATATTTGAGTTAGATTTTTCAAGATAGTAGAGGTAAATTTTTTAAAGTAATATAAGCATACCAATAGAAAAGAAAATTAGGTTAATTACTTATTTATTAGCTAAATTTCAAAAGGTTAAATATTTTGTTAAGTTATTTTTAATTAATAAATTGTTATTTACTTTACGTAAATTTACAATTTTCTAATTCCGTTTGATTTATTATTAAAAGATGACGGAGATGTACATGTATTTGTTACATGTCAACTTTTGTTTTTTTACAAAGTTTAGCTAATAAAATCTATTTTTTCATAAAATTCAGCTATTAAAATATAATATTTTGAAAAGTTCATTTAGTTATTTATACAAAAAATAAAGTAAAATAACAAACAGAGATGTATCATTTAACAATAATTAATAAGAAGTTAATAAAGTATTAATAACAATAGTGACGTGTTAATAACTTAGAATAAGTTTTGAAAAATTATCAAAAAAACTTAGAATAAATTTGTGATGTGAGAATGAACGAAATATTTATGATGAACACCTGCACTATTTAAAGTCTCACTCTCATGAGAATGAAAATTATCTTAATTATGAAGCAATTATGCAAGTGTTTGCTCATAAATTTTCATTTCTCGGAACGCGGCGACTGTCCTTTAAAGGTGTCGACTATTGGATTTTGACTAGTTTTCCTGTGTGCCTAAGCGAGCAGATCGTAATGTTATCAATTAAGGTGAAACACGTCTTTAGAGACCTTACTGATTTGGGAACTTATGCTGCTTTTCTGATGATGACCAAAGCATGCCAAAACTAAAAGACGTACTATATTGAGTTGGACACCTGAATACCTACTGTCCAAGTGGAGAGGGAACATCCGTTGTACATATGTGCAATGTGAGTATGAAGTATCGAGAATAACCTTTAGGTATAGAGACAACCGATTCAGTTCAGTGGGAGAGGGAAGCGAGGTGCAAAATACTGAGAAGGCGGAGAAGAAAAATGGAGAGGAGATGGAGAGATTTAGAGGAATCTGCAAATTGGGAATCGACTAATTGAACACGGTTGTTCAAATTGCAGACACAAATTGAAGACGGCAAGGAATCGGCTGAAATCGCCAGAGAGAAATTGATTAGGGTTGTTCAAATCGCCAGAGAAGAATTGAAGGCTTGCTCAGTTCGAACGGTGCGTGGGAATGAAGGAGGGGCACGACGGGAATTTTGGAAAATGATTGAGGGCATAATCGTTTTAACACCTCTATTCCGAATTCCTTGCCTTTAGGCTTAGAAATTCCGCGATTTTCACCCGAAATATTTAAGTCTACTCGCCCGAAATTTCTAAGCCAATGTGTTGCAATTCCGCGAAAAGAACAAAGTCTTACAAAATTCGTAAGGCCAAATCATTTTTCATTATGTCAAAAGAACGGGTCATTAAGTTTTAACTTATTCGCGCCATCAAGCATCAAGGTTAAGGTCTTGCAGAAATGATTCCTTGTTTGGATTTAAGTTCTCAGAGCCAATCGTTTTGGTCGATCCGACACCTAAACGACAAGCATCTCTGAATTCACTAACAAACTCCCAATGTCTGTGATGTGGATACCAAGATGGCAACTATCCCGCATTCTGTTACCTTACAACAAAGCTTCAACTTCTTCTTCAGACCTTCCAAAGACCTTTCAATTCTGAAACCAACATCAGATACCAAGCCGACGAGTAGTAGATTGGCGGCTGTTAGGTCTCTTAGGTTTGACTCAGTCTTTGATCAGTGCAAGATGGCAAAGGTGCCATCTGCTCGGAGGATGAGTGCTTCCGAAGGTGGTTATGATGAAGAAGGGAGTCAAGCTTTTGAGCAGGAAGCGTTTATCAGCACCAATTACTCTTCAGCGATTATGGTGGGCGGATTTGAATCCACTCTTAATCGACTGGTTGGTGACTTCTTCCTGTTTGATTATTGCCTTTTTCTGATGGATTGTGATGTAATTGGTGATTTAATTACATTTAAAGTCTGTGATTGCTCTGAAAATTAGGGAAGATTGAAATCGTAAGCTCTTAGTCTGTTCATTTCGCTGCAAGATATCGCGTGCAGTTGTGAAACATCAGTATATAATTGGCACGATGCGGATTTGGATTCAACTTCTTGTTTACGAATGTGCTGAAAGTTCTGCTGGTATTCAGATTATATGATAAACAATCCGGAAAATTCCAAATGAAAGATAAAATAAAATGCCTTAAAACTTCATGATACTTTGAGAGCTTTCGGATTTTGTCTGCAATTAGCCATTAGTGTTCTGATCTTTTATTTATGTGCAAGAATAGACTTCATTGAACCTGAAGTTGTAAGCTCTTGTTTTCTTGATCCAGAAGTCGTTGTATCACTTGACACTTATGGAATGGCATAGTTTTGACATTGCTTCTGCTGCTTGCTGCTGGTGATAGTATAGTTAGACAAAGAAGTACAGCAGCACCAGCTCTCATCAATGTCTCAAATGATCTCGTCTGCATTTCACAAACCTCACTTCTTCATTAATTTCTGATTTCACTCCGATTGGTTTGTTTCAATAATCGTTGCATAGTATCTGCGTCACTAGTCTTGAACCAAAATCATATTTTTATTGCGTTTTAGATAGAATAGCCCAGGAAGTTAAATAACAGTTATCTAATTGTCAATGTAATGGTAAAAACAGAGCAAATGGGTGGTGGTTGCACTTTTCGTTGTGGTCATTCTTGGGAGGCACGATGGAGGATCTATTTGGGCAGCCATGGGATCTGTCATCAATGTAATCCTATCTCTCGTATTGAAGAGAATACTAAATCAAGAAAGGCCTATTGCAACATTGAGATCGGACCCCGGGATGCCATCCTCACACGCACAGTCCATCTCCTTCATGGTCGTGTTTACAATTTTATCAAGTAAATCAATCTCCATTCTTGTGTTTCATTTCATAAATGACTAGCATTTTCTGCTTCTACTTCTTCATTTCCAACTCATTTTATATGTGTAAACCTTGCAGTTGTCGGATGGTACGGAGTTAATGTTTTGACAGTGATCTTCAGCGGTCTTGTGCTGTCACTAGGGTCCTACCTGGTAACTATATTGCTATATACTGCATCCATCTCTATTGAAGCGCATAGTCTTTTCTGGTCTCTAATATCTTACCAATGTCATTTATTTTGCAGTCGTGGTTACGGGTCTCCCAGAAGCTGCACACTATAAGCCAAGTATTGGTGGGGGCTCTTCTTGGTACGTTTTTTGTGGGTTTGTGGTATTGGTTGTGGCGTGCCTTGGTGTTAGAAGCTTTTAATTCGATTTTATGGGTTAGAGCTATGGTGATTGTGGGTGCTGTTGGATTCTTCCTCGGGTTTTTAGCACATGTGCGATACAGGGAGGATAGATGATGAATCAGTGGCACTCTGATTCTGGTCTTTTCATCTATCTTAAAACAATTCAAATTCATTAATAAAGAGAACGGATTTATCGCAGTTTAATCACAATATTTTTTATAATTTCTCAATTAACGTTTTAGTAAAGTTCAATTATGAACTCGTAATTTGGTAGCCGATTCAATCGATGGAATGAATCTAAAGTTTCTTGGCGATTCAATTATAGCGTCTCATTAATTCTACTGTTTATTTCTCATGTGATTTCTTAAGTGAGAAAATACGGAGACCCAAGATGACAATTTATTGAACAAATTTATCCTTAAGTTATATTATTTACTCATATTTTTTAAAAAACTAAAATAAAACTATACAAACAAATATAATTTTAAAAATATAAAAATACTTTGTTTAAAAAGGAAACCCGAAGGTTTTTCTTCTCTTAAAAAACTTTTTTTTTTCATATTTTTTAAATCATGTTTTTTCTGTACTCCCCAAAATTTATCAACATTTTTTATTTTCTCTAAATAGTGAATGATGATTTTTTAAATTATATTTCTTTTGTAAAAGAAAACTAGTACACTTATCATATACTTATTCTAAACACCTATCAACCTCACCTAATGAATTTCTTTCATTGGACTCCCAGTAGTTAAGACAAACTAGTACACATCATTTTGGTTCGTTCTTCAGCGCTATTGAAACAAATCGAACATCTCCCTCTTCGTACATAAACAACAAACGGAAAAGGATTATGTTCAATCTTTTTCCACGATCTTGCAATGGGCATCAACTTTAACATTTACAGGACCTTTAGTCGATGCAGGATTGTCGCCCTGAATAAATGAAATGAAAAAGAAACACTAAAGGTACATCCAACACAGCAGATGCTGGATTATATCTTGCCATCCAAATTCGGTTTCTGCACATCAACTTATTTACCGAATCTGCTCCTGGTGCAAGAACCACCAAGCAGCAAACTGTTTCCGGCCAAAACATCATTCATCTACCAAAATATAATCACCTGTAATCATTTATGTCAATATATTAGTATCTAGAAAGTAGAAGGCAATCCTATCTTTGCACACGACTTCCTTTGAAAAAGACGACTCCACTTTCAGTCTTCTGTTCCACTTAAATGCTGTTTCAGCTGTTCCTGAGAATCAGCAGCAGCAGCAGCAGATGATGATTCTCCTTTTCCAGCTGCGTAATATGACCACAGCAGAGCTGCAGAGCCAAGGGTGAAGGCAGCAGCCACTGAACCCCATATCCATTTCTGCCTTCTTTGCCTTACCTGCCTCAGTCGTCTACTCCTCTCTGACAAAAATAAACACAATCTTATATCAACAGTTGAAATTCATCCATAATATGGCATCCATCATGTGAAAATACACAAAAAGGTTGTAACAAACTAGTCTATCCTACTACATTCATAATCCACCACCGACTACTAACAAAGATTAAACGATTGTGGTGGATGGGAACCTCTAAACTAAAATCACCTGCTTCAAACCACCTTTCATTCAATTCCAAAATCGATTTTGAAAACATTAATCAAAACATATCAGCATCTATTCTCTGTGTTTTAAAAATAAAATAAAATTTAAAAGTGCAAAAATTACTCACCAACAGATTCTTGGTTCCTCTGCGACATCTCCTGATTCATGGCTTCATAATAATGAAGTCGATCGATCAACCGTGTAATCTCAAAGTTTTTTGCTTCGATCTGTTCTTCCATTTTGATTTCCATTTCAGCCTTTGTGCTGCCCCTACCAATAGCTTCTGATACAAATCTAGCAACTACAATTTGTTGACATAGGTCATCCACGGGGTTACCCACCAACTGCTCGCTCTCTGAGTTTAGGTGTGCAGGGAGGTTGATGCCTACGGCAGATAACTCTTGTCTTAACATCTGCCACTGGCCTTGCATAATGAGCAGGGCTTCCTCTGCTTGCTTCCGCTTCTCAATCTCCATCAGCAAACTCAGTTTAATCTCACACAATTCCTTCTCAATGTCACGGAATGAGGATAGTTGATGGTCACTTTCGGAGGACAATTCTACATTAACAAGCAAACTAAGCACATCAGGACCACCTCAAAACAAAAGTGCAGTTGCAATAAACATATGAAGCATTAAACAGTTTCAAAAAAAAAAAAAGATAGTATTTTGGAATACCTTCCCAAGCATCGAAAAATTCACTAGCTGAAGGAAGGCTTGAGAAATGATCCGTACTCCCATTACCCTCTCCTTCAGTGTTACTTGCATAACTGAGTGGTTCTTGTAGCTCAAAGAAACCTTTTTTGTCCCCAAGCCTTTCAGATACAAGCTGGTTAGGCTTTGGAAATTCCACTTTCCCTACATAATCCTCGAGAGAACTGCTACTTCCACTACCCAAACCAATTTTCTTCGACTCCATACTACATGATCCTACAGAAGCACCATTCACATTGTTGTCTTCAACCACCTTATCATTCATACCTCTAACAACTGTATCCACTGAAGGAATAGAATGTTCTTCATCATTTCCAATGCCATTACCTTTCGGTTCAGTATTAGTCTTCTCAAGAGAGGAGACATCAGGTACAGTAGAACTCTTGACTAGGCGAGGGCCACGGCGTTTGTGATTTATAACATATGGGGAAGGAGAGAATGAAGAAGGTGAATCAGGCAGTGGGGTTGGATTAGGAGTGGCATACAAAGATGGCGTCATCTGAGGAATTTTCCTTTCTCTACTTGGAGTGCTATTTCGCCTCTCAAGTTTTGAGGTCAAGATGGGTTTTGGTTGTGGTGGCCTAGAATTCGGTAGAGGTATTGGACTTGAGACTGTTTTGTTGACTGTTGGGGATGACTGAGTTTCTAGCAGCCTATCAAAAGCTGCTGTAAAGGTGGGCATGGCTCTGCATAAACAACAAGCAAACAGGAGAATTTCAGTGCAAATTGAGATATTATAGTATCCAACTAGCTCTATTTTCATAAAGAAATCGTTAAAAAATATTGTCCTTAGCATTCTAGACACATTTTCAGCAGAGTTTGCTCCTCCTGTCGGACTATTTGCTCTGAGCAAATGCTAATTTGAGTTCATAATTAAAAAAGAATGAAGTGCTCCCTAGTTGGAGCTAGTTTAGATTTTTAATGTATAAATAGATCGGAGATTCGTTCAAACTAAGAACAGAAACTTCGTTCGTATTTACAATAACAATAACAACTCCTTATCAAGGCAAAGAATCCTAATCACACCCTGCTCTATCTGCAATAGATGCTTCAAGAGATGAAGCTGCTTCAGTTCAGCAAATACATATAGTCCACCAACTATATGCTAAAGAAAACAAAACCACACATAGGAAATGCAGCACCAACAAGGACAAAAGACGATGCTGTAACACAAAGGCCTCCAAAGAACCTACGGAAACAACGCAGAAAATACGGAATCTTCGAAATTATACAAGGACAGCATCGATTTGTCCGTAGTCGAACCAAACGGACAACGATACTTGAAACTACAAACACAATTCTCCGGAAGGCGAAGATGGAGAACATCTGCAGCTACAACACATTTGCGAGAAAACAGAACCGTTCGTCTCTCAAATCAACAGTTCAACCTAACACCCGAAAGAATCAAGCGACTCACCACAAGCGAAGCTATAACACCGGAGCAGATGAAACAGAAGCTAGTTGCGTCTCCTTACCTGTGCAATGAGATGGAGTCGAACTTAGGTCAGCGGTAGAGAAGGACTGAAGGAGGCGTCAGAAAGTCGAATTCAATCTGTTTCTGGAGATTTCGATCGGTCGCGTGAAGGAAGGAAGGAGGAGACAGAGGAAAGGGCGGGTGAGATCAGAGATTGCGATATTAGAGGAAAAGGCTTCAAATGAACCGCGACCGCCATGGCAAACCCTTGGGCCCAACCTTATGCTGTCTTATTTTGAACAGCAGTGTGGGTCCGTCTAACGGACGGCCACGATGTTTCCTCTATAATCTGACGGATCAGAATCCATCTAAAGATTCCAAACTAACTTGAAATGGAAGTTACAGGAAATAATTTATTTTGAAAAGTTCTGGCTGAAATAAAGTGATAATATTTGGCCAAAAAAAATGATAATAATATTATTAAACAGTAGTTAAATTAGTGGGAAGATATAGATAGATCTTTTACTTTCAGACTCCAAAAAAATACTTCGTTAAAAAATATTTTTTATCTACGTATTTTTTATTAATATCAAACAAAATATAAAATAAAGATATTAGAGGAATATTTTGTAGGCCGAAGCTATTTTGTAAGGCTTAAAATTGGATTCCAGTAAGCACCCCACTGCCTTTCCCTTTCTATTCCGCATATATTCTCCTTTAAAACTTTCAGTCTTAATGAATTATAATATACTATATAGCACGTTTGCGCTTCGCAATTAATATCATATTATATTTTTTAATAATTTTTTTATTTTGTATATATAATATAAATTATTTTTTATAGTACATAGTATAACACTTATTTAAATTATTTTTAAATGAATATAAACTAAAATTGTTTTCAAAAAAATTATAATA
This sequence comes from Chamaenerion angustifolium, assembly GCA_946814005.1. Lineage (NCBI taxonomy): Eukaryota > Viridiplantae > Streptophyta > Magnoliopsida > Myrtales > Onagraceae > Chamaenerion > Chamaenerion angustifolium. Next base: position 4,081,058 of record OX328281.1, read on the forward strand.
CGTTTACTGTTATAAATTTATTTGTTTAACCGAATATACACTATAATAATTTTTAAAAAAATTTATTATTATAAATATGAATTACTTATAATAAAAATAAATTAATTAAAAATGCATGAAATATTTAATTATATATATAAGTTTTTATAAATTATATCATGAAATATAAAAATTATCAATTATATTAAGTGTATTTGTTCATAAAATTAGTTAAAAATACATGAGTCAATAATTAATAATACTTTTAAGTTAAATATTTGTATATAGTTTTATGACTTATATTCATGCATATGTTTACAAAATACTATTAAAATCATTAGTAATTTATTTATTTATTTTAGTAATAGTAATAATATGTTATATTTTTATTATATAAATGATATTTTAATAATTTAAAAATATGTTGAGTTATAAATATATAAAAATATTTTTCATAAAACTATAAAAATAAATATGTTAATGCTCATATAATACTCTTAACTTAACTTTTATACTTTATTACTTCTATCAATGTTCATATAAAAATATTAGTATTCTTCTAACAATAGTAACAATCTCTAATGTTCATATAAAATTTATTTTGATATTATTATAATGAAGTAGGTGATGTTTATATGTGTCTTATGTTTTATTTTAATAAGAGTACTATGTGATATATGAAATGTATCCTTAATTAATTATATGGTATAATTAAATTTTAATATGTGCATGCTTGATATTCATAAAATATATTTAAGAAAAAATCATAATTATAATGTGAATAAAGAGAAATTATATGAGTTTTGTAACTTATCTTGAGAATGAATAAGAGATTTTGAAGGATTTTAAAGTGTTTTACATGACATGTCACATATGAATGAGAATTTTATGAATGACATGGACTAATTAGAATATGACAATTTAACATTAGAAGTGAGAAAATACAATAAAAAACTTATTTGTCAATATTTTATATGATTTAGCCAAATTAATATATATATATATATATATATATATATATATCGATATAGATAGATAGATAGGTTTTGAAAATCTCTTTTTTTTTTTTTTTTACTTTCAACATTAAAGTTTGGACGAATTTTGATTTCTATCTTATGTCTAATTTTTTATTTTAATTGAACATAATATACTTATAAATTATAAAAATAATATTATATGTTTTTTAAATCACAATCAAATTTTAATAATTTTCTTATATGTTACAATTTGATTTTAATTCGATCAAGACATAATTGAACTTAATCGAATGAGTTAAAATATTGACACATATCCTAAACTTGAACTTCAATCAAGTTTCATATCAACAATTACACGCATTTATCCCCCAAAAATCACATAAACCTAAAGAGTTATACTTAAAAACCACACAACTAGGTATGCGATCGATACCTTTGATTAATGATTGGCTCCACAACTAAATAAAGTCGTGAGAAAGAAGTCTTAATAAATGAGGAGGTAGATGAAATGCTAATTGAAACTGTCCTTCTAAAACACACTACTAACATTGATTTTGTTCATATAATCGCATTACAAAATGTGTCATTTTCATTATTAATGTGTGAGTTGTTAAATTTAGATCCTGTGTAGTACTCGATCTTGGTACCAGTATTACAATCAAAGTCGAATCGTGAGTCTATCAATTAAACATATTCAATGAATCAACAACTAGGATCATAAAGAAGCAACCATATATTAGAGACTTTACCAATTTAAACAAATGAAATAACTGAATTAAATTATTACTAGGTATCTTGCCCGTGCTTTGCAAAGTTAGTAATAACTTTAATTTATTAATTATTAATATTAAATATTACTACTTTACAGTAGTTATTACTTATTTTGAGACTTATTAAAACAATTGTATATAATATTTACAAATATGTATTTTTATGATTGAACATGCTAATATGCGAAATTTAATATGCATTAATTTTTTTCATAAAATAAAGCAATAGTTTTTTAGTATTATAATATTAATTGTAAATAAATTCAAAAATACAAACTTTCATTCAAAATATTCTCTAATTATTACAAAAAAAAAAATAGAACAAAAGTTTCTTATAAAAATAAATAGTCATATATTGATAAAAAAAATAAAAAAGTAAGATCATAAATGTGGTAGGTGAGATAAAATGTGAAACGTACCGTGAGATGCGATGAGAATTGAGAAACTTCAGAGAAATTCTAGAGCTTCTGAAGGTACGCGTGGCGAGTCATGCTATCGCCAGTTACAAACTTTTTTAATCAACGATAACTAAATATCTATAAAACGTATGCATCCCAATGGTAGAAGAGTTAACAATATTAATATATAGATGTTCCTTCGGCAGATGGAAGCTTCTTCTTCTTAACGATATCTTCTGACTTGCTCTCCAAACAATTTGTTCTGTCGCCTGCTTTGGGGTTGGCTTGTTCTACAAGTCATGAGACAAATTCAAGACTCGTGACTTAGTTGGTTGTTATCCATAAAATATGTTTCTTTGCCTTGCACAGGCAGTGTGCAAGAATTAAGGTACAAGAAATAGTAGAATAGACGTTCTTGCCATAGTAGTCTTAGTTTTTTTAGTTCACAGATAATATAAGAGATGAAAAAAAAATAATTTATTATTAAAATTATTAATTATTTTTTAAGGATGATACTGTTTTATTTTTACGGTTTGCTACTATTTAAATTATATTGTATTAATTTAATAAATAACAAAAAGAGGATATAGATGTATCAAAGTAATCGAGAAAATTAATTATAAAATAATTAGCTTTATAAGTGAAATACATGCCAGTCTAGAATTTTTCACCAAAATATACCCTAATTAATAATGAAATACCAAAATGTTTTCGGGGGTAAAATAATTACAAATCTATACATACCCGCGACTCCCTTTCGCGGGTGAAAACTCCACCCGCAACTCCCATTCGCGGGTTGAGTTATTCCGTTAGCTCTACCCGCGACTGGGAGTCGCGAGTGGAACCGGCCGTTAGTTTCAGTTTCACCCGCGACTCCCATAACGGGTAGAGCTGACAAATAAAAAAATAATTTACCAATTTTTTTATGTGATGAAAAAATACCATTAAAATAGAAACAAAAATCTTAAAATTAACCAATGATATAATTGAAATATATGTTTTAATCCTATTTTATATATTTTAATTAAAAAACATTCTGTAAATTTTGGGTTTTGTAGTTTTTTTTAAATATTATTTTCATAGTTTTAACCAATTTCATAACATGGAAAAATATTTTTTCTTTATCATAATATTCAGCAGAAAATATTATAATAAAGAAAATTAAACAAAAATAATTATAAATATTAAAATAATATAATTCTGCAGCAAATATATAAATAATAATTAATAACTGAGTGGGACGTCGTTAATTAATCCCCAAAATTGGGCCAAAAGAATCTGGTCCGCAAAAGTTTTGGTTATATACGACCACATTTAGATTCCGTGACAAAGACAGAATCTTTTATTTCAACCATGGCACAGTGATCAAGGTGATGTGATTTCCTTGGTTATTGGAACGCCGTCAGAGCTTTCACTTCTTCTCGTGGGTACACCCAGCTTTGACGTGTTGTAGCAATCATATCCTAAACTTTTCTCTATAGCAACTTAAACCCCAATTTTTTATTTTATTCTTATCTGGACACTCTTATTACAGTATATTAATTATTTTAATAATATTTTTAAAAATAAATAAATCTACCGAAAGTTTTTATAATGAAACTGCCTCTCTAATAATATTTAAGTAAGAATAATATTCCTTACACTATATTTCTAAGTGAAACTAATTTAGTTTAGGAATGAATTTATTTGTTTTAAATGTAAAAAATTAAATATGAAGTTTATCATTCTTTTCTATTGAATTTAACTATTTTACAGTGGCAAAATAAATAAAAAAACGTTGGAACTTTAGGGTTTACAAATAATTGACCCCATATTATATAAGCAGGTCCCTAAAAGAAAGGGAAGCGACTATATGCCCCATTGCTATAACAAGAGCAAATTGATGCAAAAGATAATGAAAAGGAAGAATTAGTCACACTTATTACTAATTTTTGACAAACATACACCTCATAAAAAATATGAATATATCCTTAGTTTTTTAAAAATACGAAAAATATGTCTACCCGCGAATGAGATTCACGGGTAGAAGTTTATTTTTTTAGCACCCGCGAATGAGATTCGCGTGTGAACATATAAGTCGTACCCACGAATGGGATTTGGGTGAAGTAAATTTGATTGAGAGTGTTGCACACTTGTAATGATGAATTGCACACTTTCATAACAATGATGACTAAGTCAATAATCACGATGAAGAGGTTGCACAAGAAGCTCTTGAGTGACACTCGACATCCGCGAATCGTATTCGCGGGTAAACGGGTAAGTATACTTTCGTATATTTTTTTTTTTAAAAACTGATGATATTTTTCATATTTTTTTATGAGGTATATGTTGGTAAAAAAAATTCCACTTATTACGATTGGAACTCTTTCGTTGGAGAAATTATATATATAGTTAAATCATTGGTATAAATTTACCTTTTAAATTATAAGTGTTTTTTATTCTAAATATAAAAAATAAATTTATTTATTCAAAAAATGGAAAAAGTTTCAAAAAAAGTTATACAAAAAACAACAGTATGTACCTTAAAATAGTATACCTTAAAAACAACAGTATGTACCTTAAAATAGTATACCTTAAAAACAACAGTATGTACCTTTTATAGGGAGATCTTTTCGAGGAAATCTACATGGAGATATCAAATATGTTCAACAATCACGAAGGAAATCTGGTCTCCAAGCTTTTGAAATCATTATATGATTTGAAGCAAGCAACTCGTCAATGAAATTTAAAACTAACAGAAGCATTAATTTCGAATGGTTATTGCCAAAGTAGATATGATTATTCGATGTTCACACAGAAAAATGGATCTAGTATTGTGGTTATGCTTGTTTATGTTGATGTTTTAATCACTGGAAATAGCAAAAGTATGATTAAAGAATTGCAATATGTTTTGAAGAACAACTTTAAGATGAAAGATCTAGGTAGTTTGAGATACTTCTTAGGTATAAAAATAGCTCGAAATAGTAATGGGATAATCTTGAACTAAAGAAAGTATGCATTAGAGTTGATTTCTGAAACATGGCTCAGTGAAACCAGGCTTGCGAAGACTCCGATGGAAGTGAATGCGAAACTTATTTCGGTGGCTTATGAACAACACTTCAAGGTAAACTGTGAGGATGAAGAAATCAATGATGTATCTCCATACATATAGAAGTCTGATCAGTAAACTTCTTTACCTTACTGTTACTCAGCCTGATATAGCCTTTAGTGTACAACATCTTAGTCAATTTTTACAGTCACCAAAACAATCACATTTTAATGATGTACTTAGGATAGTCAAGTATGTGAATAATCAACCAGGTTTAGTTTTTTCTTTCCAACTGAAAATAATCAACATTTAGCTGCATACTGCGATTCAGATTGAGCAGGATGTTGTGAAACTAGGAAATCCGTTAGAGGATAGTGTGTTAAATACATAATGTCTTTGATCTCGTGGAAAGCTAAGAAGTAGGGGACTATTTCAAAATCGTCTGCAGAGAGTGAATATCGCAGTATTGGTATGACCGTGGCCGAATTGGTTTGGATTAAAGGTTTGTTAGAAGAACTGAATATTCAGCATAATGAACCCATTTCTGTGTACTGTGATAATAAAGCGACATTACAAATCTCAGCTAACCCAATGTATCATGAACGAACTAAACATATAAAAATATATTGTCATTTTGTTCGTGAGAAATTGCAGGTAAGTTTGATTCAACTGAGGCATATACGATCCAAGGAAGAACTGGGTGACATTTTTAGGAAAACATTGAATAGGGAACACCATTATTACTTGGCAGCGAAACTTAGACTTAAAGATTTGTTTAGACTCATCAGATTAAGGGGGAGTATTGAGGATCAATCTGATGTTGTTGAAGAAATGTTTGATGAAAATTGAAGATGATGAAGGAAATAGTTGTAGACTTGTAGCAGACTTCGTATGCTAAGAAGACTGATATGCAACACATTTTTATTTTGGGTCGTTTTAGGACTTATGTGTTATTATTTAAAAGATTAAGGATTAGTTAGATATCTAAGGAAGTTATTTTAACTGTTTTTTTTTCCCAAAAAAAGGATTGGGACTACTGGATAGTAGTAGCGACGGTCGCCCCACCAGCTATGTAATGTTTGAGTTTTTAGCTCTCTCCTTCTCCGGTAGTACTTCAGAGAAACAACACTTTGCACTGATTCGTCAACGTAACCCCACAAACAGTCTGCGATTGAGAGGTCGGTCCGTTAGACCCAGGTCGTAATTCATTTCTCACGTTTTTCGTGAGAGAATTCGAACTCGTAATCCCGAATCGAAACCACGCGGGAGTCAAAGCTCTCAATAGCTATACCACCGAGGCGGAAGGTGGTTGCCAAAGAGTGTTAGCTCGGTGTAAAGCATAAAGCTAACATTTCGTGATACCGAGGAAGTGGAACTCTTGGAAACTACTCTATTGTGTTTTGCCGATATTCAAATTTAACATTTTGAACGGACAAATTATTGTTTACAAGAACAGTGTGTTGAACTATATTATTGCAGTCACTGATCTTTAAACAAACAATATTTGCAATTTCTTTTCCTCCACAGAATTCAAACTCTTTGAGACCCTTTTTCATAATTTCCTGCGACTTTCACATTAAAAAAAAATGTACATAGAATTTTGACCGACAATAACTTCTTTAAATTTGCTTAAGTTGGTTAGCATGAAGGAAGATCCTTAGGAGGTGGTAAAATAGTTTGGTCGGGGCCTGGTCCATCTTCCACCACGAAGGCTGTCTTCAATCCCCAACCAGTGTGTAGCTCCAAATGACAGTGCATGAACCAAACACCTGATCATGATCAATTAAACACACATAAATCAACAAACAACTCAACCGTGCATGAGTTGTTTAAAAATATGGTTCTGAGGAAATCATACCTGGATTATCGGCTCGGAAGCGAATGGCAGTCCACCCACCAGTTGGAACACCCACAGTGTTTCTCTCGACAGGGTCTACAAGGTTATAGTTGGCAGGGTCTTTGGTTGGGTCGAAGTTTCCAACACCCGTTCCGACAACAAAAAAGTTGTAGCCGTGGAGATGGAAAGGATGTGATTCCACAGTCAATAGGTTTGTGTCTTGAAGGACAAGCTCAACAGTTGAGTTGAAAGCGATTTTACTAACCCTAGTGCCTTGAGAAGTCTTGAGATTGGCAGTTAGGGGTGCACCCGTGTAATTGAAGGGCGTTACAGGGCGGTCGGGGAAGTCCGTTGTGAAGACCCCACGATTATTGAAGTAGTGGGCTTGGAGAAGGCCGACTTGAGGCATGACGAAGGAGATGTTGTTCAAGGAAGCAAGGAGACGTGTTCCGTTGACACAGCTAGGGCATGAGTTTACGGCCAAACCGATGGTATAGAAGAGGTTCCGATCAACTTTGAGAGGGACATTGGCTGGGAACTGAGGCGTGTTCAAGCTCTTGAGCTTGTTGTTATAGGCCAAGGCTGTTCGGGTGTCATTAGGGTTTGGTAGTTGAGGGAGAGTGGGTAGGACAGTGTTAGGGATACCCTTGTATTGGAAAATGGCCGTGGCTGTCTTATTATCTATAGAGAGTGGGACATCCATGAAGGGCCGAGCAGCCATGAAGTATCTACTTGGAACTTGGTTTGCATGGACTAGGACGTTGGTGGTCTGACCCGGTGCAATGAGAATGGATTGCGTCGTGAAGGGCTTGACGTAGACTGCATCGACCTCAACCACTGTCATGGTGTGGCCTGCGATCCCAAAGAAGAGCTCGTCGTTGAGAGCAGCGTTGATGATTCGAAGGAGGTATGTCTTACCCTTCTCCACTTCCATGGCAAAAGTATCTGCAAAAGAAATAGTACTGATTCTAGTGAACAACGGATCGATTACTGGTTATGGAAATGGGATAGAATGTCGGTTTTTAATTAGCATACGTTTCTCTGAACAAGGGAATAGTGGCCCTGGTTTGCCATTGATGGTGTGCGCATCAGACATGTTTGGTGGCAGACCCAACATGTTTCCTTGTTTTTCAACTGATTCAACATCAGCATTCCACCATTCTCCTGCAATTTGTACATACAGAATAGTCATATATTGTATATGATACAGAAGATCGCACACACAATCGTATCTTGTAAATACACACCGAGAATAAGATTGAACTCTCTTTGTGGCTGAGGAAATGGGAAAGGAGTTCCTTCCTTTGGCATGATGACAATTGCACCATAAACAGTGGCTCTCAACCAGAGAATGTGTGCGTGCCACCATAGAGTCCCTCTTTGTCCTGTCACATTGAATTGATACGCGTAACTGTTCCCTGTTTGGATGGGGCACTGCGTGATATAAGCAGGCCCATCCGCCCACCCATTGCGATATTGCTTCAAACCATGCCTGGACCATTGAAATGATTAGCAAGTGTAGGTTTGCCCTAAAAATTGTATTTACAACAATGTTCTTGTTGTTCTTCTCCCATTGTGTTTTATTGTTATATGTGTATGTATTATCTGTTCTATATACTGAGATGGATGTACCAATGAATGGACATGTTGTATTGAGCGTGGTTGGTGACATTCACAATGACTGTATCTCCTTCTCTGGCATATATCGTAGGACCTGGGAACATTCCATTGACAGTGACGATGGGTTTTGCATGGCACAACCTGCTCACGTTCTTCACTTGTATCTGAGAAACAAACAAACAAACAAACAGAATTAGTAAAACATATTAAAGCTATCATGGTTTTCTTGGAGCATGCATGAATGTATAACTTACATCAAATTGGTATTTCTTAATGGCTGCTTCAGAATGCAAAGAAAACGTTGCCAAAATGGCTGTAAACCCTAAAAGAAACAGTGTCATCTTTGAGGAAGCCATTCCCCAAGAGCTTTCTAGTAGTGTTATTATTGTCTCTGAATGGTTTCCTCAAAGTGATTGTGGATGGAAGATGAAGTTTAGTGTTGTTATATATGGTACAATACAATGGCTAAAGCAGCTGTAATGTTCAATGTAGGGCGAAGCTTGGCCATCAGTTAGCTAAGGAAAGGAGAGAGTACGTATTGGTTGAGTATGAAAGGGTGTATTTGCCAAACCTTGTAAGCAAAATGGTGATGGTGATTTCTAACTTCCTTCATTCTTTTGCCTCACGGTAGAGATGGAGGGTTAACATTGCCGCATTGAAACCACGAGCCTCAATCAATCAAACTTTTATGGTGTTAGGTGAATCTTCAATCTTGATTTGCTTGAATATTGATAAACATTTATAATATCTCAAATGAAAAATTAATGAACCTACTTAATTAGTACGTACTTAAATGTTTAATTATGTTTATCTAGATGTGTATTAATACACTAGCTAGGGATGGTGTGTGAGAGTTACCTGAGGCCAACCCTAGAAGACACTACAATCATGTAAATCTTTTCCTTAAAGTAAAAGTGTATATTACATAGCATCTATCTATCTATATATTGATTTGGCTAGATGTATACAATTATGTCAAGTAATATTTTTAATACATTTTCTTACTCCTAATGTTAAATTCATAACTTTTTATTGGTCCATATCAAACATATAATTTCTATGCATATTTGGCATGCATGCCATGTAACTCACTTTAAAATTCTCCAAACTTTCTCATTCATTTTCCACATAAGTTACAAAAATTCAATAATTTCTCCAGCTTTCACATGTGAATTTATTATTTTTTTATTTAAATACTAAATTTTATAATATTATGTTTCATAAAAATTAAGTAAGTACACATATGGAATTTTGTTATTAAGCTTTATTTCTAAGACTAAATTATAATTAATTTTATGCATTGCATATATTTTTTTCTAAATTAATAGCTGCATGTCTAACATTATGTACACAATATAATTATGCATGCAAATACCAAGAAGCTACCTGAACTTTGGACGTTTTGCAACGAGCTACACGGACTTTGAAAATTCAAAATGGTCTACCTCAACTTTGAAGAAGATGCAAATAGCTACATCCGTCCAATTTTCCGTCAACTGTTGACGAAAATTCGTCGTTGGAAATTCGCCGGAAATTGGACGGAGGTAGCTATTTGCACATTCTTCAAAGTTGAGGTAGACCGTTTTGAATTTTCAAAGTTCGGGTAGCTCGTTGCAAAACGTTCAAAGTTCAGGTAGCTCCTTGGTATTTAACTCTAATATTATTAGTATAGTTCCTTAATATTTTTATATAGTTATGTAGAGCTTCATTTTTATAAATAATGTCTACTTACTTCATATGTGAATTTATGATTTTGTATTTTATTAAAATACTCAAATTGATAATATTATACTTTATAAAAAATTCAATAAAATATAATTAAGTACACATATTAAAGTTTGTTATTAAAATTTATTTCTAAGATCAAATTATAAATAATTTTCTGTTTTTTTTTATAAATTAATATATAATTCTATATATAATATTATGTAATCTATTATAGGCAATATAAAATTTAATACATGAAGAATAATTTTACTATTATATATATTTATACTTATTAATAATTATATATATATATAATACATATCGCCCAAAGCGCGAACCAAATTTCTAGTTGTATATATATAGTAGAGGTTATCCTTTAATGTCTGTACAATAATCTACATAATACCCCCTTGGATGATAACCAAAAGTGTTAATGTAGTTAATGAGATGCTTAACTTAAGTAGGTTATACAATTGTATCAACCTTACAAGTTTATTATAATATTTTTAAAATTATATAGAATTTATTCAATTACAAATTTAAATTTAGAGAAAGTTGGATAAGGTATACATTTTATCATTAACTTTGTGATTCACAGCGTCTGTATTCGAATAATGAAGACACATTTAAAATTAAAAAAATCACATTAACAGCCGAGGTTACACAATTATGTCTTCACTCACAATTTGAGGGAAACTAAGAATCTCCGTGATGTAATGCATTTTATTTTCCAATCTCGTGTCGTAGTCTCTACTAACTTTGAAATAGAGTGGAGTGGAGAGAAACGAAATAGAATTTTATGTAAAGAAATTTGTTTATTGCTTTCTACGAAAACCTCGCTTGAATTGGATTCGTATAAAAGACAAATGCCAAGTTTTCAGACGTTGAAGGTAAGATAGGACACCTCACTTTGATCTCAAAACAAAGACTTCTCTTTTGGATAGAGAGGAGAAACATGGAAAAGTAAGAAGACTTCTAATTATGATTGGTTCGAGCCTTCAACTTTACAAGTATTTTTTTTTTGACCAAATTTTAACTTTACAAGTTCAATCACTGTTTCAGAACAACTCTTATACCATTTATAACATTTCAAATTCGAATGATTGTCCTCACTAGTTCAATTCAACCTAATTGAGCGTGTTGTCCTCATTTAAGTAAATAAAAAATATTTCTTTTAAATTTTGAATTGAGTATCTCTATTTATATAAATTTTAAATTATTATTTTTTATTTTGGGAAAATAATATAATGTGAAAATTTTGTGATTAACAACCATTTGCTTTAGCTAACTAATAAGTTGGTACAATATTTGGTTGGACTAAAATTGTATATACTAAGTTTAGTTCTATTGACATAAATGTATATTTTAAACGAAAAATATAGGAATCTATAACTTATTCTTTATGTTTTCTGATATTCGTGGGCGTTGAGAATGAAGACTTTTTCGGGCCACCACCACCACTCATCTGAAGTGGAGAAGCCACTTACTGAATGGAGAAACCACTCTTCTGGTGGGCAAGTCACTCACCAAGGTGGACAAGCCACTCACGAAAGTGGGCAAGCCACTGACCACAGTGGGCAAGACACTCAACAAAGTTGTCAAGCCACTGAATATTGCCATCTTTTATGGTCTATAAGAAGCCAACAATGTTGAAGGAAAGAACAACCACAAGAAAGAGAGAAGAGTAAGAATCAGTTGTTGGTGTCTTGAGTGTGGAAGAAAATAGTGTTGTATTGTGAGCCAATAATACGGAGTGAGTATTTTAGAGTGCGAGCGATACATATTGTGTGATACAATTTGTAACACTATTTGTCTATAGTGAAAGTGTGGGTGTGAGCTGTGGACGTAGCCAAATTGGTGAACCACGTAAATTCTTGTGTTGTTTGCATTTCTCTTAATCCATTGAGTCCCAAGGTCTTGCAAGGTGGAAATTAGCAACGGCTAATATCCCAACAATTGGTATCAGAGCCTTCAGTTGGCGAATCAAAGGCACGGAAGACGTTTACGGAAATTATTCTACGAAATTATTTTCGTATTCATCCTATCTGTTCGAGTGGGAGAAATGGCGTTAGAGAAAGAGTCCAAATTTCTCATTTTGATGGCACAAATTTTGGATTCTGGAAGATGCAAATAGAAGACAGCTTGTACCAAAAGGATCAGCTTTATTTACCTTTGGGTAAGAAACCAGAGGAAATGAAATATTCAGAGTGGGTGGTGCTGGATCGGAAAGCTCTCGGACACATATGGCTATCACTATCAAAATCAGTGGCTTGCAACATCAAGAATGAAAAGACAACCGCATCTCTCATGGCGGCCCTCTCTAGTATGTACGAACAGCCTTCTGCAACAAATAAAATTCATTTGATAAAGAAGTTGTTCAACATGACGATGTCAGAAGGAACACAATTCAGACAGCATCTCAGCGAGTTCAAAGAAGTGACAGAGGAGCTAGAAGCAGTGGGCATGACGTTCACTGATGAGATACGTGCATGTCTAATTCTTGGGCAGTTTCCCAATAGTTGGAAAGCACAGTCACTGCAATCAGCGGATCTGCAGGGAAAAAGAAAACACTGAAGTTTGATGATGTGGTCAACATCATTATGACTGATGAAATTCGAAATTGGTCGAATGGTGCTTCTATCTCAGGGTCAGCTTTGAACGTCAAGAGCAAAGGTAGAGATTCAAACAAGAATGGAGGGCACAATAAGTCCAAGAATGGGAGGTCACACTCTCAAAATCCCAAAAATTCCAACAATCAGAACCAGAAGGTGATCGAGTGTTGGAACTGCGGGAATATTGGGCACTACAAGAATCCGTGTAGATCCCCGAAAAAAGAGAAAGAAGGCAATCCTGAAGCAAACATTGCAGCATAAGAGGCATGCAATGTTTTGGTATGCTCTTTGGAGAGCAAGTCAGAGTCATGGGTGCTAGACTCCGGAGCCTCCTTTCATGCGACCTCCAACAGAGAACTCTTAATGAGTTATTCACCAGGTAATCTTGGCAAGGTATATCTTGGTGATGATCAACCTTGCGATGTGGTTGGCAAGGGTGATGTACATATCAAGTTAAATGGATCTGTGTGGAAGTTAAGGGATGTGAGACACATTCCTTACTTGAAAAAGAATTTGATCTCGGTGGGGCAGCTCGCAACGGAAGGTTATGTCACAACCTTCGATGGCGATACTTGGAAGGTTTCTAAAGGTGCGATGACAGTCGGTTGTGGCCAGAAGAGTGGTACACTTTATACGACGACGAACACTGGTGGGTCAATTGCAGTTGCAGACAGAAAAGATGATCCAAATTTATGGCACCATAGACTTGGTCACATGAGTGACAAGGGTCTCAAGATCTTGCATTCCTAGGGAGGAATACCAGACTTAAAGTCAGTTGACACTGACTTGAGTGAAAGCTGCATCTTTGGGAAGCAAAAGAAAGGTAGCTTCATAAAGAGTGGCAGAGAGCAGCAAAGCAAGAAAAGCTTGAGCTAGTTCACACAGATGTCTGGGGTCTAACCACTGTCTCATCCATTGGCGAAAAGTCATATTTCGTGACTTTCATTGACAACCATTCCAGAAAGGTATGAGTTTATTTCTTGAGACATAAGTCCGAAGTATTTGAAATGTTCAAGATATGGAAAGCCATGGTAGAAAATGAGACAGTTCTAAAGATCAAAACATTGAGATCCGACAACGGTGGTGAGTATGATGACATAGAGTTCATGAAGTTTTGTTTTGAGAATGACATCAGACTAGCAAGGACTGTGCCAGGGACACCACAACAGAATGGTGTAGCAGAACGGATGAACCATACATTGACTGAGAGAGCCAGAAGCATGCGAATACATGCAGGACTGCCCAAGCAGTTCTGGGCATAGACATTCAATACATCAACTTACTTGATCAACCGTGGATCATCAGTCCCGCTAGAGTTCGGAATACCAGAAGAGGTATGGAGCAGGAAAGAGGTAAAACTTTCTCATTTGATTTTTTTTGGTTGTGTATCATATGTGCATATTAGTGATCAGGCTAGGGGAAATCTTGAATCCAAGTCACTAAAATGCACCTTCATCGGATATGGTGGAGATAAGTTTGGGTACAAGTTCTGGGATGACCAGATCAAGAAGGTGATCAGAAGTCGAGACGTGATATTCAATGAAAAAGTGACGTACAAGGATAGAAATACACTACAACCTAGTAGTGTAGCACATAGTGATCCTATGTGCGTTGATCCAGATGATATCCCGGACAGAAATATAGTGCAACAAGCAGTTGAGAGTCCTCAGTCAGAAGAACAGACACCGCAGAGCAGCACACAACAGACTGATCAACCACAGTCTCCATCTTCATCTCCTGTATTAAGGAGATCTTCACGGCCTCCTATACCAAATAGAAGGTACATGAATTATTTACTGCTTACTGATGCAGGGGAACCTAAATGCTATGATGAAGCAAGTCAATGATAATTTTCTAGAAAGTGGGAGCATGCAATGAAATAAGAGATGGAGTCCATTATCTCTAACCAGACATGGGAGCTAGCTGAGTTACCCGTGGGAAAGAAGGCATTACACAACAAATGGGTGTATCGAGTCAAGGAGGAACATGACGGTTCCAAAAGGTACAAGGCGAGACTTGTAGCCAAGGGCTTTCAGCAGATAGAAGGTACTGATTACACCAACATATTTTCACCGGTTGTAAAACTGACAACCATTCGTGCAGTTTTAAGTATTGTTGCAGCAGAAGACTTGCAACTTGAGCAGTTAGATGTCAAAATTGATTTCCTCCATGGTGATCTCGATGAGGAGATATACATGGTGCATCCAGAGGGTTTCTCAAAAAATGGCATAGAGAAACTCGTATGGAAACTGCAGAAGAGCTTATATGAATTGAAACAGGCTGCAAGACAGTGGTACAAAAAGTTTGATGGGTTTATGCAAGCGAATGACTATTTCAGATGCAATGCTGACCATTGTTGCTACTTCAAAAGGTTTGAGTCCAACTATATTATTTTGCTATTTTATGTCGATGACATGTTAGTGGCAGGTTCAGTTATGGGTGAAATAAAAAATTTGAAGAAGCAATTGTCGAGTGAGTTCAAGATGAAGGACTTGGGTGCATCAAAGCAGATTATTGGGATGTGAATCAATAGAGACGAGCCAAAGGGTACTTTGGAGTTATCTCAGGCAGAGTACATAGGGTGTGCCCTCAAAAGATTCGACATGTGTGATGCTAAGGCAGTCAACACACCATTGGCTAGTCATTTTCGACTATCCAAAGAGCAGTCACCCAAGACGGAAGAAGAAAGGAACTTCATGGCTAAAGTTCCATATGCCTCAGCCATTGGAAGTCTCATGTATGCCATGGTTTGCACAAGACCAGACATTGCTCATGCAGTGGGAGCGGTGAGAAGATTCATGACTAATCCTGGAAGGCAACAATGGGAAGTAGTCAAATGGATACTAAGGTATCTAAGAGGCAGTACCGATAGCTGCCTGTATTTCAGAAGAAATGAGTTGAGAGTACAAGGGTTTGTAAACTCAAATTTTGCTGGTGAGGTAGACAACATGAGGATTACTACCAGTTATGTATTCACAGTGGGGACTACTGCAGTCAGTTGGATTTCACAGATACAAAAGATAGTAGTGTTATCTACCATAGAGGCGGAATACAAAGCAGTCACTGAGGCAAAGACCCAATTCTGCTAACAAACCTTGTAACCAGATCATTTCTTTGCCTCAGTGACTGCTATGTATTTCATTCAAGGACTAAGCATATTGGACTTCGTTACCACTTCGTCAGATCTCTACTAGAGGATGGAGTTTTAACACTTGAGAAGATCCAAGGAAGCAAGAACTTAGCTGACATGTTAACCAAGTCAGTCACCACAGAAAAACTGAAGCTGTGCTCAGCTTCAATGGGTCTTCAACAATAGAAGACAGGTAAGCCTCACACCTAGTTCACTCATAGATACATGTGTAATTAAAGTCTTCAAGTGGGAGATTGTTGAGAATGAAGACTTTTTCGTGCCACCACCACCACTCATCTCAAGTGAAGAAGTCACTCTTCTGGTGGGTAAGCCACTCACCAAGGTGGACAAGCCACTGACTACAGTGGGCAAGCCACTGAAGATTGCCATCTTTTCTGGTCTATAAGAAGTCAACAATGTTGAAGGAAAGAACAACCACAAGAAAGAGAGAAGAGTAAGAATCGGTTGTTGGTGTCTTGAGTGTGGGAGAAAATAGTGTTGTATTGTGAGCCAAAAATACGGAGTGAGTATTTTAAAGTGCGAGCGATACATATTGTGTGATACAATTTGTAACACTATTTTTCTATAGTGAAAGTGTGGTGGTGAGCCGTGGATGTAGCCAAATTGGTGAACCACGAAAATTATTGTGATGTTTACATTTCTCTTAATCCATCGAGTCCTAAGGTCCTGCAAGATAAAAATTAGCCGCGGCTAATATCCTAACAATTTCCCAACGGTGGGTTGTTGGTATGTTTGAGTACAAAAAATAAATTCGACTGAGTTAGACCTTTACTATATATATATTGTATATTTTAATTTTAGTTTGGTTGAATGAAAGGTTCAACAAATCAATAATCATTTGGAAAAAATATAAAGTTATTTGGACTAGACATAAGAAATCATTTTTAAACGGGTTACCATACTAGTTCTATACATATAATATATAATAAAAAAATATTAACCATAGTTGATGAAAGTCAATTGACTATGAAGTTAGAATCGATTACTAGTTTCTGAATAAGGAAAACTACCAAACACGAACATGCACTTGACACTGAATAGCAAATAGGTATCTAAATTTTTTGTTTTTGTCGCAAATATGTTGCTTAATTTTCTTAAATAAGAAAATAGGTACATACCGTTAATTTTCGTTAAAAATAAACGAAAAATATCACGTGAAGAGCAAATAGGTACCTGAACTTACACTAATTAGCAAGTAGATACTTGAACCAGTTCAAAATCGGTTCGGGCTCGGTTCAGTCAAATCACCTTTTTTTTTTTTTAAAGTAGGGTTTATATACCAAGCATATGCATGACACTAGTAGATACACAACAAATTTGATGATGCTAAAGATTGCTAGGAACCCATAGAACATGTTGAGGTTGTCTTGTTGAAGTCTAACCCGTATAGCCACCCATTTTTGCTCGGTATGATTTTCTCTGTTATTGAGTTTATCAAGTTGACAAGGACTGAACTAAGAAAGTACCCGAACGAAAGCGACAACCACGTAAACGAAATCGAGAGCGATCTTATCCCGACCGAGGCCTCCCTATAGAAAAACTCGAGCATGCCGATTAAAGAGAACATATTAGTGATCCCGAATATATTGTATTGGAAAGATAGCCAAAAGAGGCTTAGCATGTGTTTGGTATATAAACCCTACTTTTTTTTAATAAAGTGTATCGACCTAACCGGTTCTGAACTAGTTCGGTATCTACTTGTTAATTCGTTTAAGTTCAGGTACCTGCGTGCTCCTCACGTGATATTTTCTGTTTATTCTTAACGGAAATTAATGGTAGGTACTTATTTTATTATTTTAATAAGGTCAGCAACTTCGTTGCTACAAAAAAAGTTCAAGTACATACTTGCTAATCAGTGTCAAGTTCGAATACCAGTTTGATAGTTTTCCCTTTTGAATATTATATGACATCATATATTAAAGTTGAAAACTTAGAATGCAAAAATTATCATTATTATTAGAATTATTTTATATATTATACCTTTGAATGGATATGAATTATGTAATGTGGAGTATGCACTTTTATATTAGTAGATCATATTGTTTTTTATATTTTCTTTCAAAACAAATTGAGTTTTTTGAAAAAGTAAGTAGTGTAATTTTTTTTATAGAAAAAAATATTTCGAGCTCCTCCATCGTACGACAGGGCCCATCTCTCAAGGGGTATGTTGGAAATCTAATCGTGGTATTTACCATCGTGGAGACGTAATAGATTAGCATACCACACATCAAACTTACGTCTATCAGGGGTACTAGCCATTATATACAACTGCTTTTTAAGGATCACATTTTTGAAGGTGTGGTTGAAATTACTTGCTAGATGTCGTGCACAAAAACGATGCGTTCCAACACCATATTGGACATATACATTCTCTACCGCGTTAATGATTGCTCGGTGTCGATCAGACATTAGACAGACAAAGCGATCCTTCGTTACATTATCACGTAAATGCTTCAAGAACCAGTTCCAACTCTCATTTGTCTCTGCGTCTGCAAGACCGAATGCCAAAGGATAGATCCCGTTGTTCGAATCATATGATACGGCGACGAGCACTTTTCCATTATATTTGTCATACAGATGTGTCGCATCAATACTTATAAGTGGTTTGCAATGGACAATCCTTCAATGGCAGGACCGAATGCCCAAAACATCATACCGAAAGTAGCTACTTCAGTTTCAACATTTACTATTTTAGGCAAAAAATCATAGACTGTCCCAGGTATGTATACGGACATGGCTGACAATAGTCGCGGGAGGTTCACAAAGGCTTCTTCGTGTGTTCCGTATAGTACTCCTTGTTTGGAGTACCACGCCTTCAGATATCCAATCTTCGAACCAAACGCATTCTCCTCCATCGACTGGATGATTACTGAAATTTTTAACCTAGTGTCAGCTAAAACTGCATTTCTTATCAAAGACGCTATCATCTTGCAATGAAGACTTCATTCGTGCATGTATATGGAGCGTGCAATTTTGATATTCTCCACAATCCGGTATGCTTAAAAAGACTTCCTCTTAATGACCACGAACAATTTATGGGATCAACTTTACATCGGAAGACAATTGACTTTAGATTCGATGACTCAACAACACAAATCTTAGAATTAGCTATGTGTCATCTCCTAACGGCGGCAGCTAACCCATCCTTACTATTAAACATCATGTTTGTGTTTAGAAAACCTTCAGTCAACAGTTCATCAACTTCCATACATAACTCATTTGTGGATTGAAAGTGGTCAATCTAGTTACTATCAATCCAATTTTCAGCAGTACGTTGCATCATTTGAAGGTTGTGGGAGCTACTTCCACCATGGTCACCTCCATGTACATTGTATGAAGTCTCGCCAAACTCAACCACCTCTTCATTGTCTTCATTAATGTGACTCGTAAAATGCTCAATACACAGATCTTCTTAATGTATCGATGCATCTAACAGTGCATCAAGGTCGACCTCGTCATCGGAGAGACCATGGGTATGACCATGCAAAACATTCACTGTCTCATGACTATCAGTAATGTTTGGCCTCAAGTTAACTCCTTTAGTTACGCCAAACACAATAAAGCGACTAGAAATGCTTAACTGTAGAGTGAAAGACAATGCACTTTGTGATCGAATTCGTACAAACTTGCAAAGTCCATCAATATCTGTAAATTTATATGAAATACTAATAGACCGGGCTTCAATATCATCCCAACCGCACTCCGTACATATAATTTCTTTTAGTCTAAAAAGTGAGATATCCAAGGTAGTTGTAGTAATACTGGAGATACCACCCACATAGACTTCACTACCATTCTGAGATAATATTTCACTGTCATACAAGCAAATGATACTAATCTATGTCATGTTTGATCCTAAATAATTAATATTAAAAAAGTTCGTATCACATTTGCTTAACTTTTAGTTAAGATAATATATATGTAAATATAATTGTTTACAATTTTCAAAGCATTGTAATTAAAGAATACAAATAACAATTTTCAAAACATTGTAATAAAAAAAACACAAAAACATATATTACATACCTTAAAGTATGGGACAGTCGGACAGTTGTTGTGCAAATGAACGAGACGAAGGATTATGCAAATGAGACGTTCGGTAAGAAGAAGTATTTGAAGGCAGAAATATGCAAATAATTGTTTCCTTCTACAAAAATATACAAATAATTGGTGGCCGAAAAATAAAAACGATTATACACACTTTTTCAAATATTTTCTCACTTTTTGCAATTGTTTTTGTAACATAGTTACTTTTTCAAAATATTCGCTACAATTTCATAATATCTTTTTTGTGTTTTTTATTTTCACTATGACTTCATGAGTCAACTAGGTAAAATTTAAAATAAATAAATTAGAGTATTTCTTTTTAGAAAAAAGAAAACAATCCACTTCATTTTGAATTAGTTTTCATTTTGAATTAGTTCGATACTAAACGATTTCCCCTTGAGCGTAACCACCTTTTCAAATTCAACAAATAATAGCAAATTTCAAAATTGATCTCCACATTCATAAGTAAATTTATCAACTATTATATGAAATTTGTTTAATATATATCGTATTATTAGTTGTAATTATTAGTTAAACTATGAATTAAAAACAAATGCCATATACTCCACTCCGACAAAGACCTATGGTAATGGATGGTATGGTCCCTGCGCACACCCAAAATGATATAGAAGAAAGTGCTTCGTTGAAACCTACCCATCGTAGCTAATCCATACTCCTCCCACGCTTAAGTCAAGCCGACTTATTCTATACCAAACACGACTTTGGACTTCAAAATGGACTCGTTCCAATTTGAAAATGAGATCGACGAACTGTGACAATTGTACAGATGTTGTTGAATCACGGTTTCCGGTAGGACTTTCTCCGGTGCTTTCCGAGTTGATTCCCGTGCCACTCCGTTAACCTGCACAGAAGGAAAGTTCGGGTGTTCCCGTTGTTTCCCCTTCCGACGATCAAGTCAGTCGAATGTTCATTTATGGAAGAAATGAGTATGAAGTTCAAGTAGGTAATGTTACATTAGTATGGAATAAAGATGGGTGATGGTACTTATAACCTTCAGCTCTAACCTGACTGGAGTTTTATTCTGACCATGGTCATCCCATGTGTTATCTAGTTGACTGACCATGGTTATGTCTCGAGTCCCTTGTTACTTGGCGTCCTGTACATAGTGCTCTTGTGCCCTGTGAATAGTGCCCTTGTTTTCTAGACCCTTGTCCCGCATGCTTGCTCCCCATTACCCTTTGTCTGGCATAGAGCCTTGTGATGTTCGTGTCGTAGGAGTAAGGGAAGAGGGACTTTTAATCGGGCGAGCCTCTATGGTGTGCCTATGAGGCGCACCCCTATAATGCAGCGTCTCGGGTCTTGCTTTGAAGTATGTTTTAAAGCGGACCGTATCCTGGCTTCGTGGAGGCGCACCTTTATTGTATCAGAGGCGTCGCCATAACTTATTTTGAGTCGAGTCGGGGGTATGCGGATTAATACTCAACATATTGACCCCCAAGCCAAGGGGGAGCAGCGCTCGCCCTTGTGTTTGAATGTGGCACCTTCCCAACTTTCTTCATCATAGTGGCGCGCCTTGTAACCCCCAGATGCAACGTGGACTCTGATGAATGGCAGGGCATGCCCGTACTAATCTTTTAACAATTGCGCTTCTAACCGTTGGGTTTTCGATGGTTGCGCTTTTGACTGTTACCTTTTTCGACTTCTGAACCAGTCGTATAAGGGGGTGACGCGAGGCGGTGCACCATAATTATCTTTACTTAAATTTGAATTTTGTCCTGCTAGGATCATGCCATATGGCAAAAATATTTATCTTCCCAAGGTGACCTTTCGGTTTCCAAGGAGTGGTTTCAGAAACTGAACCGTCACACCCAATCGAACCGTCGCCTGGTTTGGTATTAAAAAATCTCAACTGAAACAACTGAACCGTCAATTTATCTGAATTGTTGCCTGGTTTGGTATTTAAAACCTCAACCAAAGCAACTGAACCGTCAATTTATCTGAATCGTCGTCTAGTTTGGTATTTAAAAACCTCAACCTAATCAACTGAACCGTCCCCTTCTTCCTCTATAATTCCTTTTCTCCGTCACCATTTTCTACCCTCCTCCAAAATATGAAGCTCTCTCTCTAAAAATCTTTCTCATTATCTCTATAACTCACCCCTCTTTGTGAGGTTTCGGTCTTTGTTCCTTAGGGCGCACCTTGTACCCACGCCAAGATTGGTTGTGTATCCTCTGACTGAATTAGTCGGCGCCTCCAGATTCTGCACCGCGCCATGTCGAAGGATTCTGCTGATTTTTCAGGTGAGAATGTGTTCTTTCCTCCGAGATTTTCGAACCCAAAAAGCCGTTATATTCAAAAAAGCTGTCCGGGAGTCGGGGATGGATGAGAGTTATTGTCCTTGTTATCCTATCCCCGATGAGACGGATCCTCAAAATCCCTATCCCCTGTGCGTACCACGACAGGGCGAGCATACCATTTCCCCCCCTTCAAATTGATGTGGAGTTGAGGTTTCCTTATTGTCCCGAGTTGGTGGAGATGTGTACGTATTACGGGGTTTCTCCTACCCAACTCTCCCCAAATTCTATTCGGTTTTGGATCGACTTTAAAGTGTTTTGTCACGACCGTGGATACCCTTATTCCCTTTCGTTGTTTCGTCACTTCTATCTCCCCGATTGAAATTTTTTTGGTGTTTTCCTTTTCGTCTCTCGTAGTCTTGATGCTAATAGTCGGTCCCATTGTCTAAGGTTTTAGGACCCGAAATTCCAATTGGAAGATTCAGTATGTTTTCTTCAAGGGGGGCGTCTCTTGGTGGCTAAATGCCAAGACGTTGCGTGACCCGATTCCTTCTATGGAAGAATGTTCCTATAAGGACGTGGAGGCGCTCTCCCAAATCATCATAGATCATGAGTTTGCTGACGCCATTTACATCTCTAAGGCGACGACCGAGGAAGATTTAAGGTGCGCCGACATTTCTTCTGTAGTGCTTCGAGCTTCTCCCCCAAGCCGGGTAATAACTTCTTCCCTTTATTTTTGTAGCTCAAGATTTCGCGCGCCTTTCTCACGTGTTTACTATTATTCCGGAACAAAAGCATGACAGGGGCGCAAGGGACGAAGTTTGTCCCAGGGAGCTGACGCTCCTGAGGTGTCAAAGAGGAAGCGCATACCAAGCCTGAGCGAGAAGAAGAAGGCGCACTACGAGGATTACGTAGATCCTCTTACGATAGCACAAGAGGTTCTCAGTCCTGACACTCTGGAGGCGGTGGAGACTTTTAAAGGTGTGGTTCCTTATTCTCGATATGCTAACGATACACTTCTGCATCGACAACTTAACATTCTGTACACTAAGAAATATGTCGCTCCCGTAGTGACAGATTCGATGCTTTCCTGGTCTTATACCGAATTTTCTACTGGTTCCACAACGAAGAAGGTTGGCGACGATGACCCTGTGCCGTTTGGGTCATCTTCAGGCGCACCTTTAAGGAAGGAGGCCCCAATGCGCCGCATTGATACTCCTGCGCCGAAGTTTAAAGGGGAAGATGTGATATTTTCCTCTCCTGCGCACATTTTTATGGAAGAAGACGTTCGTGGTGCTTCTCCCGAGCCTGAGGACAAGGGGAGCGCCTTCCCTTACCCGGGTCCGCTCTTTAGCCTCCGCCATGACCTGAAAGTGAACGCAAGGGAGGAGTCGCTCCTAGAGTCTTGGAGACTTTGCGAACGCCTTCAAGGGGTTCCCTTGGTGAAGAGGAATTCCATAGCGGACCCTAACTTGGGGTTCCATTTATTAGTGGGCGTCTGCCCCCTGTTGATAGAGTACCAATCTCTACTGAAGGCGGCGCTCCAGAAGGGTTAGTGCGTCACAACCTTTCCGCCTTTTCCCAGGTATGTCCGTTTGCTTTGACCTCTTTATTTTTATATACCCCTGTTTTAGTTCTAACACTTGGCTATTTCAGATGCTCCCTTTACAACTCCAAAGGAGTAAGACCATCATTAGTCTCCTTGATGAAAAGGTATCGACCTCTGAGAAGGTGCGCCATGTGGAGAGGCAAGAGCGTCGCCTTAAGGAGTATGAGCGTCAACTGGAAGACACTGAGCGGTACCTTGCTAACGAGCAGCTCAAGGTGGAAGAGCTCCGCTCTGAGCTATCTGAGAAGACAGAGCGTCTGTAGGCGGAGGTGCGTCACCTCTTCCTTCTAGTTGACGAATTTCGTAAGCAGCTCGATGTCATGAAGATCGAGTGCGCCAAGCTGGAGACGCGCGCCCTCACTGTCGAACATCGTGTGGTAGAGGTGGAACAAGATATGCCCAAGCGCCTTAACAAGGCGGTCGAGGAATATAAAGGGAGTGCCTCCTTTGATAAGGATGCGACCCAAGCCTGTCGCTCTACCTTCATGTCTGTGTACAGTTCGATTGAGCGGGACATGAAGCGTTATTTCCCTGAATTCAACCTGGCGTGCCTTCAATGTATGGATAGCTTTTTAGAGATGCGTTGCATTCAGAAGGAGGCAGACTACTCCGAGACCAAAGCAGAATCTGAGGCGTCTCTTCCCCCTCCTGTACGCGCGTCATTGGCTGAAGGTTGTCGGTCGCTCTTGCCTGAGGGCGAGAGACTTTCAAATCCTCCTCCTCCCCATTAAGCGGCGACACCTCCAAAGGAAGAGGCAATGCCTTCCAATCAGTGCGGCGACACCTCCCAATGAAGCGGATGCAAGAGACTTTTAGTTGCATTTCTTAGTAGCTATCTTTTTTAGTAGCGATATAACCACAATTCTTTTTAATATAAATTGCGGCTTCCTTTTTACTCAATATTTGGCTAAGTGTCGATTCTTCATTGGTAATAGCGGCGCCTTTATGTAGCATTAAATTTATAGTCACCTTCTGAATTAATCCTTTTAGACTTAAATATTTGGCCATTAAGTCATGGGTAATATACTAAGATGTGTTTAGCATACTTAAGCATTTTGCCATTAAGTAATTAGTCTAAGGCAGGCGACGCAATCAATTATTTCCTTAAACATGAACTTTTGAATTACATGTTGATATTTGACGGCGCTCTTTTAAGCGCAAAATATTTTCAAATGATCCGCATTGAATGTATTTTTCAGCCTTTTCCCATATGCGTCTTCTAGAATGGATGGGGTATAGAAATGACCATATAAGGTCCTTCCCATTTTGGAGATAGCTTATTTTATCGATCTTGTAGCGAGAACTCGTTCCTTCTCCATACCCTTTCCCCCATGAAAACATAGCGAGATGAGACTCGCCTGTTGTAGTATTGTGCTGTTGCGAGGCGCATCTTGCCTTGTAAGTGGTATGATGCCCATATTTGTTTGTCCACCATATCCAATCTGTGTCGCCTTTGGTCATCATTGGTCGTTGGTTCGAAATTTGTGACTCTATGAGACGCCACGACTATTTCGGTTAGAGCTACGGCTTCTGATTCGTTGACGAGTCCAAAGGGTGTCTCCCCTGTGGCCGTCTTGGGTGTGGTTCGTAATGCCCAAAGTATGTTTTCCAATTCCTCTGTCCATTTTCCTCCCAGGGCGTCGACTTTTTTCTTTAGTCCGTTTAGGATAGTCTTGTTTGCTGCTTCGACTCGTCCATTGGCTTGCGCATGTTTGACTGAGGTGTGTCTATGCTCAATTTTTAGTTCCTCACATACCCATTTTAATTCTTTTCTTGCAAATTGTGGGTCATTGTCACTGACTAGGATGCTCGAGATCCCGTACCTTGAAATGATTCTTTACTTGATAAACTTTATCACTTGGAACTCTATTGTGGATGCCAATGCCTTTGCTTCGATCCATTTCAAAAAATAGTCAACAACCACTATTATGTAGGAGCGTTGTTTTGATTTAGACAAAGGTCTGACTAGGTCGATCCCCCATTGTGTGAATGGCCATGCGGCGCTAATACTTGTAAGTTCGGCCGGATGGTGCGCCAATTTTGGTCCATACCTCTGGCATGACTCGCATTTTAACACTATGTCGGTCGCCGCTTTGTTCATGGTGGGCCAATAATAGCCTTGGTTAAGGATTTTTCGAACAATAGATCTTCTGCCCTCATGACAGGCGACATATTCTTCGTGCACCTCCTTTAGGATGGTGGTGGTATCAGGAGGAGTGACGCACCGGAGGTAGGGTGCCAAAGTTTTTTTTGTAGAGTGTCCCGTCGATTACTTTATAATTCGGAGCCCTGACAATTCGTCTCAGCTGAGCTTCATCCTTTGGTAACTCTCCTGATTCTAAGTAAGCGCAGATAGGGCTGCCCAATCGACAACTCTGTCATTGTTTGCGCACTCGCAACCTGTCTTTTCTTTGACACTTTCTACAAAGTGTACCTCCAGGAACGGCGTCTGCCAGGCAAACTTGCTTAGGGCGTCCGCTTCCTGGTTTGCTTCACGTGGTATTGCTTCAATTTTAAAACTGTCAAATCATTCCACCAAGGCCTTTGCCTCTTTTAGGTAAATCTTCATATTCTCCCCCTTCGCAGCGTGCTCTTCTCTGACTTGGTTTACCACCA
This sequence comes from Chamaenerion angustifolium, assembly GCA_946814005.1. Classification (NCBI taxonomy): domain Eukaryota; kingdom Viridiplantae; phylum Streptophyta; class Magnoliopsida; order Myrtales; family Onagraceae; genus Chamaenerion; species Chamaenerion angustifolium. Next base: position 4,107,664 of record OX328281.1, read on the forward strand.
GTTGAGAGTCGCAGTATATATGTAGGTGGGCAGCGCTTACTCCCTTTCCCAATCGTAAATCGGTGATTAATGCTTCATATTCGGCTTCGTTATTTGTGACCTTGAAGGTTAATACTAACGCATAACGAATAGGAATGCCGCCATCTGGTGGGGTTAGGACAAGTCCCGCCCCCAAACCATCAACAGATGAAGATCCATCAGTGTGTATCTTCCATGGTTTTTCCACTTCCTTTGTTTTGGGCGGCGCCTCCGTCAGGCACGTCGGCTCAACGATGAAGTCATCCAAGGCTTGACCCTTTATTGTCGTTCTTGAGGCGAAGTTAATTCGAAATTTACTGTGTTTTATTGTCCATTTTATCATTCTTCCTGAAGCGTCTGGTTTTTGCAGGAATTTTTTAAAAGGTTGATTTGTTAAGACACTGATCTCATGTTCATGAAAGTAAAGGCAGAGCTTGCTAACCTAAACTATCAAGACATATAGATACTTCTCAACTTCGATGTAATTCATTTAAGACTTTGTGAGAACTTTGGATACATAGTAGACTGGGACTTGGCCCTTTTCTAACTCCTTTACAAGGAATGAGCTGACTGCTATAGGACTGATGCTTAAGTAAAGGAAAAGGGTGTCGCCCTTTTAGGGCTTTGCCAGCGGTGGGAGCATCCTGAGGTGTTGTTTAAGGTCTTGAAATGCCTTTTCACACTTAGACGTCCATTCAAACTTCTTGTTGGCGCGTAGGACCTTGAAAAATGGGAGTGACTTTTCTCCGGACTGAGCCAAGAAACGACCGAGCGCCGCTAATCTTCCATTCAGGAGATGCACCTCCCTGTGGCATGTCGGGCACTTCATCACCTCGATTGCCTTCAATTTTTACGGATTTACCTCGATCCATCATTGGCTTTCCATGTAGCCTAGAAACTTTCCTGAGTGGACTCTGAAGGTGCATTTGTCGGGGTTGAGGCGCACCTGATGAAGGCGCATACACTCGAAAATCTTCCTCAGGTCTTCCACGTGGTCGACACTCTTGATCGACTTTACCAGTATGTCGTCGACATAAGCTTCCATTGTGTTGTCGATCATCCATGCAAACAGCTTGTTCACCATCCTTTGGTAGGTGGTGCTCGCATTGATCAGCCTGAACGACATGACCGTGTAGTGATAGATATCACTATCAGCATAAAAACACTGTGATGCGCGTCGCCTTCCGCCATCTGGATTTGATTGTATCCAGAGTATGCATCCATGAAGCTTAGGAGCTCGTGGCCAGACGTGGCGTCGACCAGTTGATCGATGTGAGGCAAATGATAAGATTCTTTGGGACATGCCTTGCTAAGGTCCCTGGAATCAATGCACAAAATTTGCCTCGATTAACTTGCCTACCTCTTGGCGGATGGCAATAGATTTCTCATCTCCTACGGCGCGCCTCTTTTGGGCGATTGGCCTGATGCTCAGATCGATATTGAGCTCATGGGCGATCACCTTTCGACTTATCCCGTGCATGTCACTTGGTTTCCAAGCGAACAGTTCCTTGAATTCTACAAGGAGCATTGAGAGCACCTCTGCCTCTCCTGGTGGTAGCGCCGCTCCAATCTGGACATACTTTATTGGTCCATCGATTTGGACCTTTTTCATCCCTTCAACTGGTTAGGGGCGACTTCTTTCTTCCCTAGGGTTCTCTTCTGTTTGAATGGCGAGTGTTTCTTTCTTCTTCAATATGTGGTGGCGCATCGCGTATACATAACAGCTGCGCGCCGCAGGCTGATCACCTCTTACCACTCCTATGCCATGAGGGGTTGGTAACTTCAGCATCTAGTGATAGGTGGAGTGAACCATCCTATGTGGGTTGAGCGTGGAACGTCCCAGTATCGCATTGTATGATGCTAGGGCGTCCACCACAATGTAAATTACGTCAAATTTTCGTGTGGGCATGTCACGTGCCACATTTTGGACTTTGAGAAGGAGATGGTGACGTCGTCTTCCTCCTTGGAACGCTTTCCTACTTTTGCCATTCCTGAGAGTTGGGTCGCATACACTTCGTGAGCGGCGCCCGTCTCCCCTCCTGCCACATAACCTCCGCTAATAACGTTGACATTTCCTTGCCTGCCTTTTGACAATTCGAAGCCTCTTTTTGGCGATGTCCTCTCCCGGCGGGGGCTCCGACTTCTCTATTGGCGCGCCACGAAGTTTTTCAGATAGCCCTGCTGGATTAACCTTTCTATATCCTTATTCAGGGTATAGCAGTCATCAGTGTCGTGTCCTTTCCATCGATGATAGCGATAGTACTTATTCAAGTCACTGCCCATGGTCGCGTCATTCTTCTTTGGAGCAGAAGGCGTTGCCAAGTCCTTCCTCTCCATTTATGTTAGTACCACAGAGACATCCCTATTCACAGGAGTATACAATGTTTCGTACACGTCGCGAGCGGGGGGCGCCAGCAAGGGGCAGCATTGTTCATGCAACACCTTCGTTGGATGGTGCTCGGGCCTCTTGCCTTCCTGGATTTCTTTCTTCGACTCATTGGGCAACCTCCTCCCTTTCTTGGCTATTTCCAAATCGACGTATAAGTTTACACGCGACGCTAAATCCTCCATGGTGTTGACCGGGATGATACTCAGGCTATCGTATAAAGCCGATCCTCGCGGACCAAGCGCCTTGACGAATGCCCTTATGGTCTCACCTCCCGTGATGACCTGGTCAATTCTTGCCCATTCCTTGTTGAACCTGGTGTAGAAATTCCCCAGACTCTCCTCATTTCTTTGCTTGAGGTGGTCCAGCGTTCCTACGCTTTTACGCAGTTGTTTTCCCCTCATGTATTGCACAATGATTTTTTCCTTTAAGTCCACACAAGACTGAATGGAGGCTTTGGGCAACCCGAAGAACCAGTGTGAGGCGACACCTCCTAGGCTGGCCGGGAAGATTAAAACGAAGTAATTGTCATCACTAGTCTGTCCCAAGAGTGAGGAATCATATATTTGTATGTGCTCGATCGGGTCGCCTTCACCTCAGTAATAGTCGATTCGCGGGTTCTGCACGTGCTTAGGCACGGTCACCGCTAGCTAGTGGATGTGATGCCCTGTCTCGAAGGATATACATGATCCAACTCTTCTGCTCTTTAACTTTTTGGGTGACAATCTCCTTGATTTCCTCCCTGGTCATTGTGTCAGGGGGATGATCCATTGTTGCCTTTGTAGAAGGTGCGGTGGCGCTCAAGGGAATTTGAGATGTCCGGGGTGGCGCCCGATGAGGGCGATATCGGGACGTCGCTTCCTCCACTCGAAGGGGTCGTTCTGCAAGGCTGCTCGGATGTTGCGTGCAATGTGCTCGTCCAATGCCGCCATGAAGGCAGGCGTTAGGAGTGCCTCAAAGCCTGCCTCCACCCGGGGCGGTGCCTTACCTGAAGATGCTATTGCTGACTCGACTGGTTTGTGCACCTCAGGTTCGACCGCAGCCACTGGTTGGGGTGTGGGTGGCGCCTGGTAGGCTGGTAGCTGGGAAGTTTGTCTCTCCAGTTTTCGGTGGCGGTAAGTACGCAGAGGGCCTTAAGTGTTGCTGGAGGTGGTGGATGGTGTCATTTTCCGTAGTTTTGACTTGGTTACTCTTTACTCTAGTGTTGGGCAGAGCCATGACTAATTTTCTCAAGAGTTCCCACAAACGACGCCAAATGTTGAATCACGGTTTCCGGTAGGACTTTCTCTGGTGCTTTCCGTGTTGATTCTCGTGCCGCTCCGTTAACCTTCACAGAAAGAAAGACAGAGTATTCTCGTTGTTTCCTCTCCGGCGATTAAGTCAGTCGAAGGTTCGTTTATGGAAGAAATGAGTATGAGGTTCAAGTAAGTCATGTTACATTAATATGGAATAAAGATGGGTGATGGTACTTATAACCTTCACCTCTAACATGACTGAAGTTTTATTCTGACCATGGTCATCCCATGTGTCATCTAGTTGGTTGACCATAGTTATGTCTCGAGTCCCGTGTTGCTTGGTGTCCTGTTCATAGTGTCTTTGTGCCCTGTGCACAGTGTCATTGTTTTCTGGACCCTTGTCCCGCATGCTTGCTCTCCATTACCCTCTGTCTGGCATAGAGTCTTGTGTTGTTCGTGTCATAGGAGTAAGGGAAGAGGGACTTCTGATTGGGCGCGCCGTTATAGCGCGCCTCTATGGTGTGCCTATGAGGCGCACCCCTACAATGCAGCGTCCCGGGTCTTGTCTTTGAAGTTTGTCCTAAAGCGGACTGTATCCTGGCTTCGTGGAGGCGCATATTTATTGTATCAGAGGCGGCGCCATAACTTATTTTGAGTTGGGTCGGTGTTCACCGAGTCAACCGGGGGTATGCGGATTAATACCCAACAGTTGTTGTAGCGGATCTATCCTTATTACGAAACCCGACCAATGGACATACCAATAAATATGATACATATGTAAATTAGGGGAAAAGATTTGAAATTTTCCAAAGTTTTCTTCTGTTCTTCCTTTTCATCTTCCACATTTCAATATGGTATTAGAGTCTGCTTCCGTTTGACAGTGTTGAGTTGTTTTCCGTTGTGGGTACTCAAAGTGAGTTTGTTGTGTCCCGTTTACTCCACGTACCAGAGTTCGGGTCGGGCTTAGACATGAGAGGATTTGTTGAGTCTCAACTCGTCTGGATTAAATGTGTCGGTGTCGTGCATTTAATAAAAATACGAGTCGTCATAGTACGGGGGAGTGTTGAAGTCCATTGCGACAACTCTCCCACACCGGTGAGTTTCTAAAGTTTAGGCACCATATATACAACAAGGCTAACTCCTCCTATCACCAATTGATTTTATGATGGAACTCAAGTTGTATAATGTGATTGTTATTTGGGTTTGACTCAACTCCGATATTAAATTTAACAGATGATCTCTACGTACACGAAGGAAATGATAAAATTAAAAGATCACAAAGATAAAGGTGATCCACGAATACGAGAACTTTTCTTTAGAATCCAAAAAGATGTTCTGAGTTCCATGCTTAGTTCGATTGAACCTTAAAAAATAAAGTTTTGAGTTGATATTGAAGTGTATCATTATTTTTTTCTTGATATTCAGATTCGATTTAATCTTTGAAATAAAAACGTATAATGATGAAGAAGCTGAAAATGATAGTATGAAGATGAAAGGTGTTTTGGTTAATTTTAAATAACGAACGTATCTCACACATGACTCAACACAAAATTGATTGGTCAAAAAAAAAAAAAATGGATAGAATAGTCAGTTGGACACCAATACATTTAATCACATACAGAAATGTCTACATGCATTAATCAATATGCATAAACATATTGCACCCACAAGTCATTAACCCATAACTTAATTACACCAAGCATAAACATCAGGCCAAACCGCCAAATACAAATACTACCTAATTAACCTACACTAGCAAAATTTACACAGTTGAACTGCAAAAATAAAACTACCTTCAGTACCTGTATGTACCTCCCCAACATCATCTCTTCTGTTTTGAGAATATTGACCTCTTTCCAAAGAACCCAGATGACCTAGAAGCTGACTTTACTTCGTTGGAGGAGGGGTTTCCAGAATTTCTGTGTGGATCTGCATCAAAATCAGATTGAGAAGAAACCTGTGGATAAACAGAACTTACGTCCTTTACCAGCCTCAGCAATTCCCTAGCTCTTGCCTTCGCCTTTTCATTGCCATTAATGGATATAATGACCAATGGAGAAATTACATTGAACCCTTCCTCCAAGAGCAAGTGGCAATATTTATCGGACTGAGAGCACAACGTCAGGAGGATCGACACAGCATGTTCTTGTTCCTCATGGGTCCCTGTATCGAGTAATTCAGCAATAGAAACAATGCATCCATTTGTCTCAGTGATAGAGACTCTAGCAGCTTCAATGTTGCATAGGTGTTGTAGAATCAGCAGAGAATACTTTGCAAGTTTGGTATCCTTGAGGAGAGGAACCAACTCTGTGATGAAGCCTGAGGAGAAAATTAACGAACAAAGATCATAGTTCGAGGACAGGTGGATGAGTATTTCCAGAGCAGGTCTTTGAATCTCTCTATTTTCCGATTGGAGAATCTTTTGTATTGAATAGAGAGCACCGGATGCTGCAAAGCTTTGTTGAAATGGCTTTTTAGCAGACAATATTTCTAGAATGGAAAGTGCTTCTTCTGCAGCTACTTCTGAATCAACAAGAGATACCAGGGTTGAAAGTTCGTGCTCAGCCAAAGTGGTGTCACCATTTCTGCATGAAGCAAAAGCATTATAGTAGTTACAAATACACATCAAAGATATTTTTCCAGAGATATAAATCTATGGTAACATCATTATTTGGAAACCCTCAGGATATGTGAATTTCTTTGGATGCGTGAGGTTACCAGAAGCCAATACATGTCCCTCTTTTTATTTTCGTATTCTTAATACAATATTTGAGAGAACCAAGCCAGCAAATTCTTACCTGCTCGTTTTCAAATATGTGTGTAATAACTGGCATCCAATCTTTTGAGCCGTTGGATCTCGTAGCTGACATGCAGCACTGACAAATCTCACAACAGCTTGCACAAAATTCTTTGGAGAGGCTGAATAGAGATTTTCACCATGGGAGTCAAAGTTGCGCTTGATGTTTTCAACCACCTCACATTGAGTTTCCCAGGGAAGATCTGGCAGTGTTGACAGGGACTCAAAAGATCTATTTTTCCTACTTGTGTACTCTTGATCCTCTGGAAAAGCAACATCATTGCTTTGTTTCGACATCAAACTTACGCTAGGCGCCGCTTTGTGAAGGGGAGACTCAGAATTGAAGCTGGTGTCAAAGTAATCGATAGAAACATTGCTAAGATCCGCAGGAAGACGTAGATTAACAGAACTTGCAAAACTTGCAATGGATGTGAGAGAAATATCCCACGGTTGAGAGGCCTCCTGCTCTACTGCTGGGTCAGGTATGGTAACTCCATGCTTCACAGACCATTTCGTTATCATTTCCTTCATATTAGTGTTTGGTGACATTGATCTATTAGGTAATTCCATTCTCGTCTTTGGACATGTATTGTTACCCTCGTCAAACCATTTCTGTATCCAAATCCTTTCAAATGTTTGTCCCGAAGCAATCAAAACTGGGTCATACATCAATCTTGAAGACAGAGGACACTTGAATTCTTCAAGGAATATTGGGTCATCAGTTTGAGATTCCTTCCTCCCAGCTACAAAGCTTTCAGCTTCAGCAGTTTGTTTAAGCACAGTTCTATGCCTAGAGTTCCTGCTAGTATATGGTTCTTCGTTTTCAGTGGAACCACTCTCTGATTGCTCCTCCATAATTAGTTCACCATACTTCTTGAAAAGATACATGAGGTACATTAAGATCTTCCTTTTCCTTGGGTCACTGTCAACACCCATAAGTTTCCTGATCGATCTTTTCTCTATCAATATAGCCTTTGGAGATGTAATATGAAGCTTCAGTGCTGCGTATTTAAAACCTTTTAACTCAGAGTTTTCTGTTGTGTTAGATTCAGATGAACCACGGTGGAGCAATTGCCGTAACAGACTTCCAGCTTCCTCTTCCGATGAATCCAGTATAAATGTTGCACTTCTGATATCATTTACTAAATGAGATACCTACATGATGGAGAGGATAATTAATATTAGTATTACCATATAACCGCGTACCAATGCATTAAATGCGGCAGAGAAAACATAATATCCTAAAACAAACAGATGACCTGTTAGAAAACGAACCCACAACTGGTGTGAGACTCAGCGGGCGTCAAATTTGAGTACTTTTCTTGAATGAGTACCATAATGCAATTTGTGGACTTTAAAATATATAAGTCATCAACTTCCTTATCAAACCAGAAATCAATTACTCAAGTTAAGCATACTCTGTCTAGAAGGTGAAGAATAATGGCCCGAGGGGAAGATTTCCACAGAGATAATTTTTCGCATCAGATGAAGATATTTGTATTTTAAGTTCATCAAGGTTACATGTACGAAAATAAATAGCATTTTACCTTTACAGCCAACATGACTGGAACCAAATTCTGGATTTGGAGTAGACTTTGTTCCAACAAGGTCCTTGACTTTTCACATCTATTGACAATCACGTCTGCTTGCAATACCTGATGAGAACAGTTCAAAGGAGAGAAACATTAAGCAGCAAATGGAGGAAACAGACTATTATGTTGCAGTGCTATATCTTAATACAATCATCTATATTATTCAACAGATCTGAATTGGTAACTTCCGTGATAATTTTCATGCGAATAAAATTGACTCAAGGATAGTGAAAGGCTAAGAATCATCATGAAACCATTGATACAAATATTCCCCATTGACCATACATACTTATAAATGCCTTTGGCAACAGTCCGCATACGTGAAAACTGAAGAAATTGGACATTAAACTGGTCGTCCAAGGTACTCTTACAAACCTAAGAGACCTACCAGGTACAGTTTGCTTGAATCACAACACTGCTGGATGACTTGCTTGGCTTTCTCAATTGCACGGGTTAACAAAACAAGTGCCTGAATTCCTGATGAGCATCGGGGCCGAGCTGCTTCTATTTCAGGCAATAAGCTTGAGGCTCGATTAACCAAATTCAAAAGTTCTCCACAAATCGCACGGTGTGCCTGCAATTGCACCACAAAGAGTAGAGAAACTCTTGTTAATAAGCAAGGACTAAAAGCAAAACTGTGAAAGTACCATTTACATGTAAAGCAGAAGGTACAAGTTATTGTTGGTTAGATAGACTGAACACTTTAGGAGACTAGATGAGTTGGGCATTGTTTCAAGGAGACTAAAAAAGCAATTCTTGCAACATTATGGAAGTTGTTTGCTCAGAGACATTGAAGAAAGGAGGTTAACTAGTAAGTGACACATATTTGGCCCGTTGAAAAAATATGAATAGATAGTAGAAATAAAGTATCATAGAGAAAGGGTACCTTGAAAGAAAAAGGAACAGGGAGTTCTTCCACCATATCAGCATTATCACTCCCCATCTCGATGAACTGACCCTAATGCTGGCAAAAGAGAAGCATAAAAGAAACGTCATCATCTTCAATTGCTTCTCAAAGGCAGGACTTATAATAGAACAGTATAAAATTAACAGCAAAATCAAAAGACTCTGCATTTGGACCATGAACAACTACGAGGAACAATATAATCGACCAAAAGATAACGAGAGGGTATTATGGTAAACGAAACAGTACACTTCAGAGGACGCCCAATGATAAACTACACATCAGGACAATAATATAGAGTTCCGTTCCATTCTAAAAGGAGTGGAAACATTAGGTAAAGCTATTGGCACAAAGTCCAGCAGATCAAACGCAAAATCATTCAGCAGTGAACCACATGAAATTCAACAGTCGTCAGAAATAAGTAATTAACGAGAAGATGTACCAGTGCAGGAACTCGGCGTCTCTGACACTTCTGATCCAACCGCTGCTGGAAGTATCGGCCAAGCCTACCGCCGAATCCGATCAGACTAACCAACCCAATTGAATTACCCGATCTACAAGTCAACGTACATGCCAACAGAAGTAACACCAACTTCAGGGGCGTGTAGAGCACCAGAGACACACAGACAAATTTCAGTTTGTCAGATCATCCTCCGCTTCTTTATCGTGGAAGCGAAGAGCAGAAAACAGACCGAGTTGAAAACACAACTGTTACGCAAGCACATCACATAGCTTCCCAAGCATCAAAAAAACAAAATCTTGGCAACTTCTACTGATCGACGAAGAAGCAGAAATTCTCGGTAGGTAACGCTAACTCAACGCACAACCATGAGCAGAATTCCGATTGTCTGAGAGCAGCAGAAGAATCAGAGGTCAGAGAATCTGCGACGCCACCATCTACGAAGCTTGATTTGTTTAATGACCACACAGATAGAGAGGGGATTATATCACAGAAGAATTTTTTTCTATAAAGACTAAAGAGGAGAAGAGATTTTAGATTGTCAGGTGGAGGAGGACCAGACCAATCTTCGCTGAGAGAGAAAGGGTAATATCAAGGCAAGTGGACAGCATTTAATGTCACTTTGGCAGCAAGCGCAAAGCAGTGAGATAGGGTAGGGGTAATAAAAGAACACTAATGGATCGAATTTTCGACAATATCGGTCCGACTAAAATCGAGATGAGCGGACGATTTTTTTCTTCAATGACGGTCTCGGTTTTTTCTTCAAAAGTTTGATTAGAACCGGCCCGACCCGATTTCTGTTGAAAACTCTACTTACCGTATATAGATTTCAGGCGCTTGATTACTCCTCCTATCAACAATTAAGAATTTTGCTCTGTTTCGAGTAGGGATGAAACCGGACCAGTCAGACCAATTTTTTACTATTTCGGTCGGGGGCCTATAATTTCGGACCGAATTTTCTTTAAAAAAAATCCGACCAACGTATAAGGAAAAATAAAACGTCCATTTAGATTTTGGATTTTCAGACCGAATTTTCAATTTAAACCGAAAAAAATACACATTCAAAACTAAAATAAGTATTCAAAATTAAATTAAACAACAAAATAACTCGATTTAACAATATTTACATAATTTTCTACTAAACCGATTAAACAATTAAAATAACTATTAAATAACAAAATTATTATTTGTTTGTATTCGTTGATTAATTATATTAATTAATTCTAATTAATATAATATATAAAATTATATATGTATTAACGGTCAGACTGAACTCCACAGTCTTTTAAATTCGTAGACTGAACGGTCTAAAAAATTGTTAAAAAAAAAAAAAAACTGATCATAAACCGAACCATACATTTTCAAAATGGTTTTTTGGTCCGATTTGATTTTCATTGAATTTTCGGATCACCCGTTTTTGCTTTCACCCCTAGTTTTTAGGTCTCCGTAAATGAATGTTTTGGTTTAGTTGTTGTCATGTTCACCATTTAAACACACATTACGTGCTACTATATGTCTGGAAACAAAAATCCAACACAATCCGGTTGCTAACTATCTTTCAATGCATACAAAGATCATATTTTCCTCTTTGTAATTCAATCATACCTAATCACAACAATACTTTTCCGGCATTAAAATCCATGTAACTTGATTGGTAACTCTAGGCACATACATGTGAAATATTGTTTATTGATAACTTCAAGTGGTGAAGTTTTTGTTGTGTTTCAGCCCCAAAAAAAGAAGAAACTTTTGTTATGTGTAATTTCGGTCCAAGACCGAGACCGGCCTGAGTCAAACAAGATCGACTCGAATGGGCTTTTTTGGTCGAACTCGGTCTCGGTTATCCAAAAATCAAGATCGAAATTTCGATTTCGATCTTGCTCATAAGACCGATGCGACCCGCCCAAGGTCGAACCCTAATAAAGGGAATAGTGAGGCTCAACATAAAATCTCTTATTTATATAATCATAAAAAAATAATCGATCACTTTTAGTTTCAGTATTAAGTATACAATTTTTATTCTTAAATGATGTTATTTGAATTTTTTTAATATTTTTTATTATTATATTCAAGATAAGTAATTTTTTTAATTATGTTTTTATTTCACATGTATTTATCACTTTCGTATTTTTTTAATTATGTTTTTATTTCACATGTATTTATCACTTTCTTACGATATAGCTTATATAGTAAAATTAATACAGTTACTAAAATACATGTATTATACTTTTAAATATCAATTATGCATATTTTTAAAATTTTCTATTACAAATTAATACACTAATTAGCGATACATTTCGTCTATTATATAACAATTTAATCAAAATAATAATCGCATATAATATTACTTACCTTATTATAATGACATTTTTAATATAAAATATAACACATGAAAATAATAATAATATCAATGTAAATTTAACAATTTTAAAAAATATATCATATATTTATAGATCAATATATTTTACAATTACAAAATAGATAAACAAACGTATATATAATTAATACAAATGATTATTACTATTATTAAAAAATAAATAAACATGATTATATATATATATATATATATATGAGAATTATAAAACCATAAAAGTTAAGTATAAGAATTATATGGACATTAATATATTTTTAAAATATTTGTTATATATTGTATACTAAACGTATTTTATAGATTAAAAAATAAATATTGTAAGTATAATTAAATATAAGATATTATTATTGTTACTAAAATAAATAAAATGTTACCAATGATTTTAACATGTATAAACATACTATAATAATAGAAGTCACATAACCATAAAAATAAGTTAACAAATATAAGATATTATTATTACTAAAATAAATAAAATATTACTAATGATTATAACACGTATAAACATATGATACTAATATAAGTCACATAACCATAAAAATAAGTTAACGTAAATGTATTTATATTATATTAATAATTATTCATGATATTTATTATTATTAATTCATGGACTTTTAATTAATTTTATGAATTATGAATAAATACACTTAATTTTTATATTATACAATCACAATATTTTGAAATAAATAATATTATGAAATATCACAATGTCCCCTAATCCTTGACCAAATTTTGAATTTTCACTTAAAGTTAATTCGTAAAATTTTCTTCCCTCATATTTGGTCAAAGTTCGAGATTGTACACTCCGTCAACATTTTTATCCAAATTTAATAGAACAAATTTTAAAATTGTAAAGATAATAGAATTTTTTTCCAAAATATCACAATTTAACTCTTTCGATCTTTTTCAAATGTTACAATCGTGGGGGATTGAGTCTGGGTCTTATCTGAGACCGGCCCCCATGAGTAGACGATTAGGTTTGGGTCAAGACCAAGACTCGAGACACAATCGAATCATAACTCAATTGTGTAACATTTGAAAAGGTTTGGAAGGGTTAAATTGTGACATTTTTTAAAGTTTTTTTTTATTGTTTTTATAATTTTCAAAACTTATTCTATTAAATTTGGATGGAGAAGTTGAAGGAGGGGGCAAACTCGAACTTTGGCTAAACATGAGGGAAATAAATTTTACGATTTAAATTTTAAGGGATGTATGCAAATTTCGGTTCCGTTTGAACTTAGATTTGCGTCTTTGTTTGATTCGAATCCAGATTTATGCAAATTTGAGTTCGAAATCATATTTCGATCATAAAAAATAAGATAAAATAGAATGATAAAATTGTCATTTTTGTGACCATTCAATCACATTTTTTACACATAAGTGACTAAATATGACAAGTTTAACCAAAACGTCATATTTCTAAAACGTAAGTGGTCGTTTAGCTACACAAAAAAACACATGTGAACGTTTAGGCTAGGGGTGAGCGGTTCCGGTTATCCAGTAAATTTAGGGGTTCCTAAAACTTACCCAGTATATAACCGGGTATCTAAATTTGGAATTGGAACCTACCCGTTTGATTTAGGAACCGAAATCTACCCTAAACCTATTTGTACAAATGGTTTTGGGTACTCTGTTAGGAACTTGTTTATTTTAATTTTCAGAAAAAATATGTTCCGGTTCAGTTTCTAAGTAACAAAAGTTTTTTCTCTGTGCACACTACCAATCTTCGTTCATGAAGGATATCTAGAGCATCAATTGAATCGGCATAAAAATTCATACGATGGAAGTATACACATAAGAAAGCACAAATTGAATCAACATCAAAATTCATAATAATCGACATCAATTGAATTGATTGAGCTACAATAAGAAAGCATACACATACGATGGATTTTGCTTTGTTCGTCGTCCGCCGGAGTGGAGTGGAAATCGCGCGTGCCGCCGGAGTGGAGTGGAAGTCGCTCGTGTCGCCGGAGTGGAAGTTTGTCGTCTCGGGTGGAGCAGTGGAGGAGTATGTCGTCTGGACTGGAAGGAGTTGTCGTCACTTGGCTGCCGTCAGAGAGGGTACAGTCGGGGAGTCTGCCGTCGTGGAAGACGCTGAAAAATGATGTCGATTGCCGTGTGAACTGTGAAGAGATGCGAGAGTTGAAGTCTGAGGCGCTGAGACATGAGGCTGCAATTCTTGGCTTCTTGGCAAGTGTTGTCCGGTCCCTTCCTTTAGCTTTAGTTTTTTTTTTTTAAATGTATAAAACCAGTTTCGGTTCCAGTTACTTTAGGGTACTCAGATAGCATAACCGGAACTGAATAAATAGGTTTTCAAAAAAATAATTCTGAAACCTACCCTATTTTAAAACATATACCCGAAATGTCGGTTCCGAATAGGTTCCGGGTCCAAATGGGTAATTTACTCACCTCTATGTTTAGCTACACAAAAAATATAAATAACTATTTAATTATATCGTGTCATCACAAGTGAACTGTTGATATAATTTACCTTAAAAATTAATAAACTAACTGTTTTACAATACAAAACTTATTCAATAAGAAATTGTACACTATGTAAATTTGTGATATGGTATTTAAATATATATATAAATTATTGAGTGGAGGTCATCATCAAAGATTTTCGACCAAAACAAAATCATCAAAGATTCAAAAGGAAAGTGAGTGCAACAGCAACACTACATAAAACAATGGTGATAATGACATCAGACTTTCCAAACATTACTTGGCCAAAAAAAAGACTTTCCAAACATTGTGAAATGGAGTCAACCAATCAGAACAAGTAAAAAATTAGTGATTCAATTTCATTGTATAATATTTCTATCGTACCCATATTTACTTCTTTTTTTTTTTGGCCAACTACCCATCTTTACTTCTTTTTTTATTTATCAAATCCCATCTTTACTTGAAAAGACATTTTTCTTGTTTTTTTTCTTCATTGCTACGAATTCACGATAAATCGTACAGCTATTCAGTTTTCCATTCGCAATTATTTGTAAGATACCACTAATAAATTTGTATATAATATATATATATAAGACTAATTATATGACAAATATTCGTATATTACAATTGATAATATTTAAGATTGTATGGTTAAATTAGACAGTATCATGATATTATATATTTATACAGAATGATACATATACTTTCTAAATATATTTTAATGTAAAAATAATATATATATATATATATTAGTTTCACATTGTATATATATGTAATATCAACTTCAGTCTTCGGTTTAGAGTAATGCCTTTCAATAGTTTTGATAATAATAAAATTAAGAGAGTTAAATATCAAATTATTAGTTAAACTTGATAGAAAATATTTGCAAAAACACCATCAAGTTTAACAATTTTTTCTTTAATGTATTACCCAATAGACCTCCTAATGCAATTTCGAAATATTACTACTCTAAATATTACTTGAATTGTCTTAATATTCTTTTAATAAGAAAAAAGAAAAAAAAAACACTTGATATTCAATTTAAATAAATAGATAATTGGTCGCAGTTTATTTTAGTTGACGAAGACTTCAATATTCATCAAGTTTGAACTTTGAAGTCAATATTCCTTCCTCAGCAGCCTTTCTACCAACTCGATGGCAGGACTTATTCTTTGTGAGGGGCACGCGTATTGTACTTGGGAGTTCTGCATTCTGCCTTCATAAATGTCAAAAATGAAACATGTTTTAAATTGATTGAAAATAACCTAATTTGATATCTCAATTACACGATAGTTGGATTCAGGCGGTCCAGGTTCTCAATTCCAGTGCTGCTCCAATCATTTACAAGAGGATTAGTTATAAAAAAACAAAGAACTTTGATCAACAATCAAACCCTAAATCGTTTTTTTTTTTACAAACAACAAATCAAACTTTTGGAATTTAGCAAACAAAAAATGTACCACAAATTTTCATTATATTTGAACAGGATTTTCAATGTTTGAGGGAGTTATTAAGTCGTAATACTATTTGCTTAGAATACTTCAACTAATAATGTTGAGTTAATAACTACATCAAACATTGAAAAATTCGTTCAAACATAATGAAAATTTGTGATAGGTTTGTTGATTGCTCAATTCCAAAATTTTGTTTGTTGTTTGTAAAAAATAAATTAGTTTGCTATTTGGGTTTCCCTCAAAATTCGGTTTATTTTTTATTAATTAAACTCTTTGCAATAAGTTAAACTTAAGTTTTGTCTGTTATTTTTTATCAAATAATAAGGCGAGAGTTATTCATATACCTTTACTCCTTAGTAGGTGAAAAGTATTTCTAGGCAAATCTCTTAATCTGGTCATCTAATGAGTTTTGGTCCTATGATCAACCTTGTTCTATTTGATAAAATAACATTGGTTACTTGTAATTTAATGAACGTGTGACAACCATTTTTAGATGTCCTCATATATTTAACGTCTTCGATCCTTCTTATTCTTCGAGTACTCTGATTGGATTGTGTACCGAATGCATGCGTAGCCTGGGAGTCAACCCCTAAACATTATAAATGTGTTTTTATACGACTTCCTTCAATCTTTCTATTAAGTAATAACGAAATATAGTAATTTGATCAACAAATAATCTCTTTAAATAAGTCACACTTCAAGATTTACTGATTTTAGTTAAAGTGCTCCATGTAAAAATATTTCAAAACGTCGTCCAACCAATAA
Source organism: Chamaenerion angustifolium (assembly GCA_946814005.1). Lineage (NCBI taxonomy): Eukaryota > Viridiplantae > Streptophyta > Magnoliopsida > Myrtales > Onagraceae > Chamaenerion > Chamaenerion angustifolium. The sequence continues at coordinate 4,124,094 of OX328281.1, forward strand.
TACACGGTTCGACCGAGTCTAAACTCATATCCAGTTATCCACGATCAAGGTGGGTACTAACTTGCTTGACCGTACCACATGTTTGAACTCGAACCTAAATCACGAACCCACACAATTTATGAGATTGAGACACACTGGCCTACACTACAAAATCCATAATTATTAGTTGAAAATATGTTTGAGAATGTCTTGCATACTTTAAGATGATTTAATATTTTGTGTTGGGTTATATACGAAGGAGCTACCTGAACTTTGAACGTTTTGGAACGAGCTACCAAAACTTTAAAAAAATCAAAACGGGCTACCTAAACTTTGGAGGAAGGTGTGCAACGAGCTACCTTCGTCTAATTTCTGACGAAATTCTAACAAATTTCCGACGAATTTCTGTCAACATTTGACGGTAATTTGGACGGAGGTAGCTTGTTGCACCTTCGCTAAAGTTGAGGTAGCCCGTTTTAATTTTTTAAAGTTTGGGTAGCTCGTTGCAAAACATCAAAAGTTAAGGTAGCTCATTCGTATTTAACCCTTAGTTTTAACAAAAAAATGGACAATGATTACATATGCTTTGAAACAATAAGAGGGGTAAATATAAAATTTTAAGGGTTAAATTAAAAATAATTATATTTGTTATATTTAAATGGGAGATTCTATTTGCAGATCATCAACTACTTTATACAGATCACTTTTGTTGAAAGACTAAAATGCCATAATAGCATTTTACATATTTTTCCTTACTAATTTTAAGGAAAATAATTATTAAATCGTCCTCATATTTTCGCAGTTACTAAATCGACCCCATATTATCAAAATGGTGAAAAATTATGCTTTTATCAAGTTTTGAACCCTAGACCTCTTACATATTAGCTAAATTTTTTACCACTAGACTAGTAATTTCAATTGTTTTCTTATATACTTCAAATATAGTTATTGAAGCAACTTTCATATTATTGTATTAAACATCTCATGATTATTTATTAATGCTCTTTAGTAATTAACATTTGTTCAACGTTGTTTGTTTAATTATAGTATTAATTTAATTATGTATTTGCTAATTATTTTTAAAAAAATGATTGAAAAATAAGTAATTTCCTAAATTTAGTATTTATAGACTACCAAAATAATCATTTTGAAAATATTTTTTCAACCATCTCTAAAAAATCAGAAAGACTATAATATGTAGATAATTAAATTAGAACTCTAACACATATCATGCTAAGTTTCAATTTTCCCATCAACCATAAAATTTGGTCAAATTTATAAAAATTGTCAAAAATTACCAACACTACTTTGACCAAATTTTATAATCGATAAGAAAATTAAAACTTATCACCATATATGTCGTTAGAGTTCTAATTTAATTATCTAAATATTATAATCTTTCTGATTTTTTTAGAGATTGTTGAAAAAAATATTTTCAAAATGAATATTATGGTAGTCTATAAATACTAAATTTAGCAAATTACTTATTTTTCAACCATTTAAAAAAATTAATCAGTAGATACATAATTATATTAAAACTATAATTAAACAAACAACGTTGAACAAATGTTAATTACTAAAGAGCATCAATAAATAAAAATGAGGTATTTAATACAATAATATTAGAGTTGTTTCGATAACTATATTTGAAGTATATAAGAAATCAATTGAAATTACTAGTATAATAGTACAACTTTTAGTTAGTATGTAAGAGGTCTAGGGTTCAAAACTTTCTAGAATCATATTTTTTCACAATTTTGATCATATGGGGTCAATTTAGTAACTACAAAAATATGAGGTCGATTTGATAATTAATTTCCTTAAAATTAGTAAAGACAAATATGTAAAAAACTATTAAGGCATTTTAGTATTTCAACAAAAGTGATCATAATAAAGTAGTCGATCCTCTTCAAATAGAATCTCCCAATTTAAATTTATACAACGCCATGAGTTGATGAGCCAAACTCTACCCAAATCCCAATATAGCTTCCTCCTTGATAAGTGTCAATCAAATTAAATTTAATATTTTTAAAATTACAGTATAATTAATAAATATATATTAATTTAATGGTTTGTAAGTCATACATATTTATATACAATATCCAGAAACTCCTTCAATCTAATTCATGTGAGATTAAAGTTTATATTATCACTAACATTTACACTCAATTCTATGTTAAGTATTTAGACATTTTTATGAGTGGGGTAAGCTTGTTCATGAACCGGTTCGACCCTGAACCGGTTCAGAACTAAATTGGTATGGTTTATAAAAAAATCAGTACTTTTTTCTGTTTTTAAAAAAACTAGTTTGGTCTTGTTTTTTCAATAACAATTTTGGTTAGAAAATAATCTGGTTCAAAGCAAAACTGAATCGACTGAAAATTCTGTCCAACACATTGAACCAACTGATAAAACACCGAATTGACTGAAAAACACCGAGCCGACTAAAAAACACACTGAACCGACCGAAAATCTGTTCCACAATCAACTGAAATCCTATTCAACATCAACATACGAGAGTCCAATACATCTCTATATTTGGTGTATTGAAGACATCTCTAGGTTTGGTTTAATTTAAGACTGGTTTGGTTTATTTTGCTTCAAACCGGTTATAAAATTATATAGGTTTAAAATGGTTTGATTTAAATTTAAGTATAAACCAGTATCAAAAAGCGAATCAATTCGAACTGAATTAAAACTACTATTTTGAATTGTTCTACTTGAAACTTAAAAAACTGGTCTAGTTTTGAAACTAGTTCGGCCGAACTGGTTCAAATCATACCAGAACCAGACCAGTTCATCTGAACCGATTTAAATGAACAAGGCTAGGGTGGGGTTAGGTTCAGATTGATATTTTATATTTTTTCTCTCTATATATATATATTCTTTCATTTATTATTTATTATATGAGTCTCACAATTCTGTAAGGTATTATATATTTATATCATTTAAATTTGGTACCACATAAAATTTTAGAAAGCTTAACACTTAAAAGTTACAAAGCACGTCTCCAAATTAAGCTCTACAGAGTTATAATTTTCTTTTACTTGTATATTACACAATAAAATTCACTCTTGATATAATCATAAACAAATATCCCTTAGGAGTTGATTGGACCATGATAGAGACGGCTGACTTGACATTAGAGTCAAACTTACAAAATGTTTGACTATTTGACTGAGCAATAAAAATACGAAATAGAGAATAAATAATAAAAAAATAAAGAATAAAGAGTTATTTGATTAATTAAGTTAAAATGAAATAAGAATAACAAATTCAATATTTGATTTGACTGACGATATATGAAAATGGATTTTTTTCGAAAACTAAACATTTTAGTTTTTTTTTTAGAAAAGTAAGTATAGAAAAAAAATATTTCGAAAAATAGGTATATTCACACCCCAGAACACGCATTTTGGCAATACGCGCACCCTCATGACGCGTCTATTGCATAGGCGCACCCCCAACATGCGCCTATGCAATTGGCGCATGTTGGGTATGTCTCTATTTAATTTTTATAAAAATTGTTCCATAATGACGACTCGATGTTTAATTAAAAATAAAATTATGTATTTATTAAAAAAAATTAAATAAATTATAGTAAGTAGATATTTTAATTGCGATTCAAATGATGCAAAAAATATTAAATTTGGATTTACGGATTGCCTGTACGGCATGCCGTAAGTTGAGATATGAAAATTTGACTTAAAAAATTAAAACTCGGACCATGTAAGTCCAAACTCAACACGGTTAACGTCATTTAGGTCGTAAATCAATTATCTACGTAGGATAATTTTTTTGATTAAAAATACAGTGATTTTGTAACCTAACATCGTTTACACCCAAATTTGACCGAAATAAGTAAATGCATTAGGTGAGAAATTTAATTATATACTTACTCAAAAAAAAATCAAAAACATTACGGTGCGTAGATAATTTAATTATGAATTAAATGACGCTAACTATGTGTTAATTTTTAACTTTTAAACTGACTGTATAATACGGTACGTAAAAAATTCTACTTACCATACAAAAACTTTCAAATAGTGTTTTGAATAGTAAAGTTACTGTGTTTACACAGTGGAATAAGTAACTTTACTGTTCAAAACACTATTTGGAAGTTTTTGTATCGTATGTAGAGTTTTTTACGTATCGTATTATACAGTCAGTTTAAAGGTTAAAAATTAACACATAGTTAGCGTCATTTAATTCATAATTAAATTATCTACGCACCGTAATTTTTTTGATTTTTTTTTGAGTAAGTATATAATTAAATTTCTCACCTAATGCATTTACTTATTTCGGTCAAATTTGGGTGTAAACGATGTTAGGTTACAAAATCACTGTATTTTTAATCAAAAAAATTATCCTACGTAGATAATTGATTTACGACCTAAATGACGTTAACCGTGTTGAGTTTGGACTTACATGGTCCGAGTTATAATTTTTTAAGTCAAATTTTTCATATCTCAACTTACGGCATGCCGTACAGGCAATCCGTAAATCCAAATTTAATATTTTTTGCATCATTTGAATCGCAATTAAAATATTTACTTACTATAATCTTTTTAAATTTTTTTTAATAGATACATAATTTTATTTTAATTAAACATTAAGTCGTCATTATGGAACAATTTTTTTTAAAAAAAAAATAGAGACATACCCAACATGCGCCAATTGCATAAGCGCATGTTGGAGGTGCGCGTATTGCCAAAAGGCGCGTTCTGGGGGTGCGCGTATACCTATTTTTTGAAATATTTTTTTTCTATACTTACTTTTCTAAAAAAAACAACTAAAATGTATAGTTTTCGAAAAAAAATCATGAAAATGAAAAAACATTAAGTCAAATATTATATGAAATAAAATTAATTCAAATGACATATATATGTATGTCATTATGTCATTTGAATTAATTTTATTTCATTTTCATATATCATCCATTAAATCAAATATATATATATATATATATATATATATCATTTAACTTAATTTTATTTCATTTTCATATACAATCAGTCAAATCAAATATTGAATATATATATATCCTTTACTCATGTTTTAAACCTAAGAAAAATAAATTATAAAAAATATAGTTTATTAAACACTTTATAATAAATTAATTAAATTATATTAAAAAAATAGTTTATTAAAAACTTTAGAATAAATTAGATTACGAGTATGATATTTTTTTTAATAAATTAAATTATTAAATATATAATTAAAATAAAATAGAGTAGAACAAATAAAATAGATTACATTGATAAAAATAAAATTTGAAATTTTAGAATAAATTATTAAAAATATAATATGTTTTATCAAAAATATAATTTTAAATTTTTTAGAATAAATAAAATAAAATAATTTTTTAAATTAAGTACAAGAATATATGTAGGTTAATATATATAAGTGAATTATTACAACATTCACTATGGGAGAATGAGTCATTAATGACTGAAAAATCATTTTTAACGGCTCAACACAAATTAAGCCGCTATAGGAAGTGTTAGGAGAATTATCGCGGCTCGAATTTGATAAAGCCGTAAAAATTAACGGCTCAAATAAATGAGTCGTGAAAACTATTTTTAAATTTTTATTCATTATTTTTTATGGCTCATTTATTCAAACCGTAAAAAATATGTATATTTAGAAAAAAAAAATTATATTTGAATCACCTCTTGCCCTTTTTCATTATATTTGAACAACCTATTTTTTCTAGTGCTCCACCTCCGACCGCCTTTTGTTCCACCTCCAACCTCCTTCGGCTCCAGCTCTGAAGCTTCACCTTCTTCTTCCTCTTTCTTCGTCGGACGTTGAGCGCTCCAACTCCGAAGCTTCACCTTCTTCTTCCTATCTTGTAAAGCGATGAGCAAAGGGGACGAAGACGGAGTTGTAGAGAGGGAGGAAGACGAAGACATAGTCGTAAAGATATCGGAGGAATGGGTGTCCATGGAGCTTCCCTGCCAGTGGTCGATCCCAGTCAAGGTTCTGGCCAGAGATCGGTCCCAATCGAGGTTTTCCACCGTCCACTTGAACTCAGTGGCCGGAGGTCACAGTACTTTCAACTCCGGACAGAGAGCGAAGAAAGAGGGAGACGTGAAGATGAAAAAGGAAGACGTGAGAAGTTCTTCTCCAGCTTTTGAAAAGATGAAAAGTTTGAGCCGCGAGGGAAAGAGAGCGGGAAGATGAAAAGTTTTGAAAATGTGTGTTTTTTAACGGTTGAATAGTGATTGAGCTGTGAAAAATAACGAAATAAAAAAAATAATTCTTTTAAAAAGAGGACGCCTTAAAAAAAGAGTCGTCAAAAATAATTTATTTTTATTTTATTTCACGTCTCTAAAATTTGAGCCGTGAAAAAAAAAATATATATATATATAAATACAATGGGGACTCATTCAATATTGAGCCGTGAAACAGGAAAAATAAATTATAGGACAACTCAAATACTATTGAGCCGTGAATAATCAGATAAATAAATTATTCACGACTCAATAGTATTTGAGTCGTCCCGTTGAGTCGTTATCTCACCCTTCTCCCGTAGTGATTCTTCAATAAAACGTTTGTTCTTCATTATTTAATTGGATTTTAGAACTATATCCTTTCTTTTAATCTTCATTCTTAAATGAAATGTTTTATTTGGATCTTTTTCAAAAACTATTCACTTTTCAAAAAATATTTGAAAAAGTGTATATCGAAATTTTTTTTTTAGAAAAGTATGCATACGCGCGACGCGCCTATTGAATAGGCGCATCCCTAGGGCGCGTCCTAGGGATGCGCCTACTGCCTAAATTTTTTTTTTTTTCGCAAAAACACCAGTCTATCAGAAACCACGTTGATTTTAAGTCTGCTTATGGTTTTCCTCCTAAATAGAAATTGAGAGATAGTCTCACGCGTATTCATAGGTCCAAACTACAAATTTTCCAACTTGTTCTGAACAACAATGAAACAAAGTTGTTTATTCACAAGTTTCTGAATGAGACTTTTCTTCAGATACACTAGCTAGTTTGACATTTTCAGGAATTACTCCTGCAAAAGAGCTCTTTGGGGTTACTTTAGGTTCCTGTCCTAAATTTTCCAACTTGTTCTGAACAACAATGAAACAAAGTTGTTTATTCACGAGATTCTGAATCTTCCGAATATCTTCTGTCGTACGGTGAGGACAGAAGAAAACTGATCCCCTTCCAATGGTTAGGAAGGGTCTTGGATCAAGAGGACAGAAGATCAATTTGTTAACAAAAGGGTCTTGGATCAAGAGGACAGAAAATCAATTTGTTAACAAACCACCGAGATGATTGTCTCACGCGTTGCTTTATCCCAGTATTCACAAGTCCAAATTCCTCTACGCGCACCAAATTCCTCCATGTATGCTTTTTTTCCTACTATATGCTTACTTTTTGAAAAACATATGATTTTGAGCCTGTTTATACGGTTTTCCTCCTACATAGAAATTGAGAGATAGTCTCTCCAATTAAGAAGAAAGGAAGTTCTCAGAAGTTAAATACTTTAGGTTCCTGCCCTAGATTTTCCAACTTGTTCTGAACAACATCCGCGAGGTAAAACATTGAAACAAAGTTGTTCATTCACAAGTTTCTGAATGAGACTTTTCTTCAAATACACTAGCTAGTTTGACATTTTCAGGAATTACTGCTGCAAAATAACTCTTTTGGGGTTACTTTAGATAAATTTCAAAAAGTAACTATGTCCGTTAGGCGCGACCCCGGGGTGCGCGTATACATAGTTTGCTAAAAAACCATTTCTTCTTAGAACTTCCTTTCTTCTTTACTGGAGAGAGTATCTCTCAATTTCTATTTAGGAGGAAAACAATAAGCAGGCTTGAACTCAGATAAAAAGCTATAGTCATTGGAGAAGCTTTACAAGATATTCGGAAGATTCAGAAACTTGTGAATAAACAACTTTGTTTCATTGTTGTTCAGAACAAGTTGGAAAATTTAGGACAGGAACCTAAAGTAACCCCAAATAGCTCTTTTGCAGGAGTAATTCCTGAAAATGTCAAACTAGCTAGTGTATCTGAAGAAAAGTCTCATTCAGAAACTTGTGAATAAACAACTTTGTTTCATTGTTGTTCAGAACAAGTTGGAAAATTTGTAGTTTGGACCTATGAATACGCGTGAGACTATCTCTCAATTTCTATTTAGGAGGAAAACCATAAGCAGACTTAAAATCAACGTGGTTTCTGATAGACCAGTGTTTTTGCGAAAAAAAAAAAAATTTAGGCAGTAGGCGCACCCCTGGCGTGCGCCTATTGCAGTAGGCGCATCCCTAGGACGCGTCTACTGAATAGGCGCGTCCTAGGGATGCGCCTATTCAGTAGGCGCGTCGCGCGTATGCATACTTTTCTAAAAAAAAAATTTCGATATACACTTTTTCAAATATTTTTTGAAAAGTGAATAGTTTTTGAAAAAGTTCTTTTATTTGATCCATCTTGAATAGATTTGGGGTTAATTGATATATGAAGTATCAAGTTGACCATATATATATATAACAATAGTAATATACGACTTTACTCCTTAATATTTGAATATGTTTCAAGAATTTTATTTAAGGATTAGTTTTGAAAATTTACATCATTAACCCTTACCTATGTTTCGAATTTTTTTCATATGTAATATTTTTTTTTTAAATTGCAATGATAACATAATATTTTCAAGTCACAATTAAACTCTTTCAAAAATTTATATATATTACAATAAAATTCTAATTTGATCGAGACTCAATGAACTGCAATCGAAGGGGCGTATAGTAAGGGTATTGATCCAGACTAGGTAGCCCATGGGTGAGGGATTATTTGGGTTTTGACCCTAACCATTTTCGATTGAGAATCAATCGATTACATAATTAATTATAAAGTATAGACAAGTTTTGAAAGTGTTTAACTGTGATATTGTTAGAAGTATTCTGTTATTTTTGTAATTTTTAAAACACATTTTGTAGAATTTAGATGGAAAATTTGAGAGAATAGAGAAACTCAAAACATGATCAAACGTGGAGAATGCAAATTTTTAAAACCAAACATTAAAAAATAACTCAAAATCGGTGTTATCAAAACCAGACATGTCCTCGAACCGGCGAGGGAGATGGTTCTCGGTTCGGCCGGTACAACTCGATCGGACCCGGTTCGACGTACGGTTCACTGTTCATAAGCAAAAAAAAAAACAAAAACAAAATGCAATTACAAACTACATAGTCTCAAACACACACATAATTACCTGAAACTACATAGTCTCAAACACACACAAACTACACAGTCTAAAACATACACATTACTCTCAAACACAATATAACACAACATAATTACCTCAAACTTTGAACATATATAACACAATAGTCTCAAAATCAAACACAATATGTCTAAACTTTAAACATAACTTCTAAACCGAAGAGAGTTGCTCGGTAGAACCGAATAAGTTGGTTTAAACCGAAGAGAACCACCCCAAAAAACTATAACTGGAAACCTGTCAGTCCAGCCCGGTTCAAACACTGTTCATATGCTTTTTTTTATCTTTTAGCTGAACCAAACCGGGCAGAGTTTCGGTTCCCGATCGGATCCGTTCAGACCGTCGGGCCGGTCCGGTTCTAATAACACTCAAAATATGCTCAAATATTAACGTATTTTATTCCATACGTAATTACCATCTAGAATTTAAATTTATAAACAATATATACTGTGTGAAGAACATGTACTTAGGTTGCCATCTCCATGAAGTAGTAGCTACACCTTCTACCACATAGTAAGTATTTCATCACGGTTTATATTTTTTAACTGAATCAAACCAGACACACAAAATGCTTCTACTCAAAGCAATTCTCCAGTTTCTTACCTCCCATCTGTTCCTTCTTTTTCATGGCTTGCTTAGTGTTGTGCATCCACACCCTAAACATCTTCCTCTTCACACCCACCTCTGCATAAAAACTCAACAACTCATCTTCGTCTTGCTTCGCCATCTTCCACCCCAACTTCTCTGCAAACTCCATCATCTTGTCCTTCTGTTCCGATGTGAACTTCATTCGGAACCTCTTCTTCTTCTTCCCTGCCCCCTTCTCTTCTGGAGTCAGCTTATCCTCCGACAGAAACATGCTGCTGAGGTTGTCATCGCTCGAAGTCGACTCCACACCGATATTAGTCATGTTGCAACCGCCAAACGCCAACATCACCGACCTGGACGTGCCAGGCCAGCTAGGTTGCTGTCGGTGTTGGATGGGGTGTTCCATTCGCCTGTGGAAGCTCCGGTGGCATTTGCAAGCGGCACACTGGAACGATTCAGGTGTCTCCTCCTCACCATCGACTATGAATTCTCGGCAACCGTCCATGACGAGGCCAGCGGTGGCTGCTGCATGGTTTTTTAAGCATTCTCGATACCAACCCACCACCGACGACGGAGGGTCTACAGTGAGCTTTTTGTCCATGTCGTTGTAGTACTGAGCAAGATGGTCATCTAGGGTTTGGGATACGGAGATCAAACGGAACAGGTTTGGTTAATTGGTATCGCAATTAGAGAGGCTTTAAAGAGAGCCGAGTCTCCGTCTGTGAATAGATATTGAATAATACTTGGTTTGGAATAATTTTGATGTTACAAATTTACAATTGTTTATATTTATTATGAAAAAGCACTTCATTAAAATGATCTGTAGAAAGAAAAAGTACCAAATAATACATCAATTACTTTTTATAGTTTAAATTGAAAGCTTTTAACAAAAAATATTTTTTTTTCTGAAAGAACAATAAACATTAGAAATAAGGTCCAAACTTCACGTTATAAATTATGGAATACATTGGCTATAAATTTATGTGTTGCAAAAAAAAGAAATATGAAAACATACATTTCACTTTATGTGTTATTATTAATATGCAAATAATATAAGTAGAATCATATTTTTTATATAGTGGTAAAAAAGATGTATGATATTCCATAAAAAAATATTTTATATATTCCTTCAAATATATTGATTTTTTAAAAGTAGATTGTAAAGTCCTGCCAAAAGGCCATAGAGAAAGAAAGTCATTTCAGTTTAAATTAATAATAGATGTACAGAAAATATGACTTACAATTCTTGATAATTCTTTTTCTATAATGAACCTATGTTGTAATATAAATTTAAACAAATATTACTCTGATCAATTAAGTTTGATAATAATACGTGGCGAGACCGATTATCATAGAGCTTTTAAACTTAAATATCAAATATTCTTCCATGCGACGATGAGTAATTATGAACTTTAAAATACTCTAAAATGTTAATGTTATTAAACAATATTATACTATTTAACACTTATATATATATATATTACTATCATACTATATACTATTTTGATACATAGAAATATATTCATTTACTTTTGTTTTATAAATGTTTTATACTCTTGAATATCATATTGACAAAAAAAACTAAAATACTCTGATTTATGAACTAATTTTTTAATGTAAAAATATAAGTGAAGAGTTTTCTAATAACATGTGATATCATGTTTTTTTTTATTTACATACGTGCTCAATAATAAGATTCATACGTTTTTCTTAACATAATTTAAATAAATTATTTATAAAAAAACATCGATTGATAAATTAATATACAATAAATTTTTATTTAATTAAAACTCAGCGCAACACACATTAATGACTAGTATACCATATATCTTAAGAAAGTTCTCCAAGATAGCTTTTATGGAACACGTTAGTAAATTGGACGAATGTAAAAAATATGATGACAATTTAACTAAAACCATTAAATATAATTTACATTTTTACAATACATATATATATATATATAGAAATCTGTTAGCTAATAAATTCAAGCATTATAATATTAAATAACTAATTAATTTAAGCTTTAGATATCTAGACCTTGGGTTTCTCTAGTTGATTTTAGGTATTCAATTCATCCAAATTATATAAATGATTGTTCTCTACACACACTCATTTTTGTTCTGTACGATATTGCTATATATATATTTTTTGGCCAATTTACGATATTTTTTTTTTATAATTATGGATTAAAATAATCTCTATAGGTGACAATTAATCACCCAAGTTTAAAATACACAACCAAAATTAACTAACTTTAACAATTCGCGAAACAGAAAAGCCCACAACGTCTTTCCGGAGCGCGATAATAGTTTCCTTCGGAGGAGAGTTATGAATTTCAAACACATGTCTCTGATTGAGTGCCACACCCGCCATTATATCCGCTACTGCATTCGCTTCTCGAAAAATATGTCTGAACTTCATTCTTTCGAACTGCATCAATAGCTTTCTGCAATCCGCAATGATCGACATTAGTTTATGATTTGACATATTTTCATCAGAGATTACCTTATGGGCTAAGAGGGCGTCCGTCTCAAGGTGAATAGAATTTAATCCGAGTGTCTTTGCCAAAAGAAGTCCGTCTCGGATGGCCCAACATTCCGCAGTGAGGATGTTTGAGCAACCCAAATTTCTTGAGAAACCTGCAACCCATTGACCCCTGAAGTCTCGGATGACCCCACTGGCTCCTGCGAGACCTTGATTTCCTTTAGCAGCACCATCTGTGTTAATTTTAAACCAATCCTCTTTTGGAGGAACCCAACTAATATCAATGGAAATGAACTCATTAGCACTGTCAGTCTCAAGATAAACATTTTTGTGAAACTTTGCCTGAGGTAAAGATAAGGAATAAACAGAAGAAAAAGCAGGTTTATCATTAAAAATAAGGGAGTTCCTATTTATCCAAATGTTCCATATCGCATAAGGAAAAAAGTACTTCCACTCAACACCTTGAATATTGACTCCCGATTCTTGACAACCCTTCTTGATTCACTCATTCAACGGGTAGTCGGTAGATTGGCCCAGACTAGTCAGTCCAGTGGCTGAATTCCACATCTCTTTAGCATGCTTACACCCACGCAATATGTGATCAATGTCCTCCACCCCAGAGTAACAAATTTGGCACAAAAGGCTCAAATTACATCCTCTATGGTTCAATAGTTTGCTGGTGGCAAGTCTATCTTTAAGGCATAACCAAATAAAATACTGAATTTTTGGGATAGTCTGAATCTTCCAAACTCAATCCCAGTGATTAATCACCTGGTTGTTTGTGACATGACCAGCTAATAGAGAGTATGCAGATGCTGTAGAGTAGTTCCCCGAGTGTGTGCCATTCCATATTTGCGTGTCCGAGTATACATTGGTCTTGTCCCCTGGAGTACCTCGAAACATGTCCACAAATATTTTGGGGAAGTCAAAGGAAGTTCTATCTAGATCCCACTCTTCATTTTGGAAGATATCTTCTACCATCAGTTTGTCTTCTTCATAGTTCAGTGGACCATAGATTGCCGCTCGCAGGGGTTGATTACCCACCCAATTATCGTGCCAAAATGTAATATCTTTACAATTTGCCACCACCCACCCTGAACCTAATTTAAGGGTGCTCGTACCTTCCACCCACCCTGAGCCAATTTACGATATTGCTATTGCTATATGATAGGGGTGAGCTTGGGCGGGTCTGGCCGGTTTTTTAGGCAAGACCGAGCCCGAAATTTCGGTTTTCACAAATGGAGAACCGAGACCGACTTCGGTATAAAAAGCCCGCCCGAGTCGGTCTTGCTTGACTCGGGTCGGTCTCGGTCCATTACTGAAATTTTCAATCTAAATAAAAAAAAAAAAAATTGTCTGAATTTTCACCAAATTTAGAACATACAAACACAATAAATCAAGTATCAAGCATACAATCCAAACACACATTATAAATATAGAACATACAATTCAAACACACATGGAGACTTTGTGAGTTGTTGTATACTACTATACTTGTATAGTATATATAGTATTATGTATTAGGTTTTTAGGCAACTCGGGCTGGTCCGGTCCTAATCGGGAATTTCGGGAAAAATCCCGAACCCGAACCCAATCCCGACTTTAGAGGGAAAAACCCGCCCGCTCGGTCTCGGTCCTAGTCGGTCTCGGTCTTAGTCGGGTCGGTCTCGGTCCAATCAGTATTTTTTTGCTCACCCCTACTATATGACATTGAGTTTTTTTTTTATGTTTATTTTTTATTTCTGTTGATGATTATATATTATAATATTTAATAATTTATGTTTATTGGTGTGTAGATGATGTATGTTAGGCTCCCCAAGATCCCGTCGGTATTACAAAAATGAAAAACACACAGCTTTTTCCATATCTGTCAATCTATGATTTACTATTTATTATTAATTATAATATTATTTCATATGCCAATTTTTTTTTTTGGCCATCTTCATATGCCAATTGATTATCTCTATGGAGATTACTTTGAAATTTATTATTTATATATTGAGTACTATAAATAAATAAAATAGTATAAAAATAGAACGAGAACAAATCGTATCCAAAAGTTCTTGGGTAGAGTTTACTTTACGGGATATAGAAAACGTGGCCAAAGCCCGACCAAGCTCTGATATGTTTTTCTAACGTTTTTGGTATCCAATCGATAGTTGGAAGATTTAAAAAATTAATAGTAGTAATAATTGTTGTCGGAGATTGATTGTTGTTCAAAAAGTTGTCAATTTGGCCATCTAGGCTTGGCTTGGGACGTATTCTAATCATTTTTTGTTAACCCTAAATTTATTCACTTAGAATAATTACATAATTTTATTACAAAAGTAATGTATTTTGACAATGAAAGGACATATTGGTTTACATGTATTGAACGTATTAATTTATAATATGTATATTTTGAAATCAAACGGTGAACAAATATTCAATCTATATGTAATACTCTACTCATATATATGTTAGAGATAAATAACAAAACATTAAAACTACTTTGCTTAGACTACAATATACATGTAATGAATATCAGTTATGGGTCAAACCTATTCGGTCGGATACTGATATATATAATAAAAAATAAAATAAACCAAAAAATGTGTAGATAATAGACAGAAAAAAAAAAAAAACGTTTATTCGTAATACGATTTTCCAAGTTAAATAAAAAAATTGAAAACTACACATTGAAAATTAAATTGAACATTAATTGTGAAAAATGAATGTAGTAGCCTCTTAGTCGTGGAATCAATACTCTTCGGCAAATGTGTGGAGTTTTCTATTACATTAATTACTAATTAATATTTAATATTATATATATATATATATATATATATATATATTACGGCAATACTAATTCCCACGACCTGTAAAATCTTAACACCAAAGTGACCAAACCAAACCGAAAATCCAAAATACAGAAGAAAAACATCAGTGAACCGAACAATGTATTTTCGGCCAAATTCTTGTCGACTTTTTTGGTCCAAACCGATTTTGGTTTTTACCTAATAGCAACCCTTCCAAAAAAACACTTTTTGTAACCAATAAAATGACTTGTTCTTGAGTAAGCTTGGAGTCAATTAAAATATGTTAATAACTTTCCCAGCAAATTGAAAGAAAGGAGCTGCAACAAGCCTATAATCGTTTCTTACGATCTATGTTCATTTTAGTTAACTTGTTACCTAGGAACTTTCACAATCTTCACGGTGCCAATGTCACGACATGGATTGGATCCTCGAGACAAAGAGCAGGACTCTAGAAGAAATACTGTAACCGTCCGCTTACAAAATCTCAGGTGCATATACATGTATAGATATTGTTAAGATGAGGATATGCAATTGATAGTTTTGAATATTTGTAAATAATGAGAATCGTTTTCTATTAGTTTCGTTATTTATGATATATTATATTCTTTATGTTTTAGTTAGGATGTTTTGTTAATTGATGGACTTCTTAAGGATGTAATTGATATTTATCAGTTTAGGGTTTTATTTAAGGTGAGAGAGGTCCAGATGAAGGTTCACTTCTCAGTGATCCCAAAGTTGTTTCACCTCCTTTTCTCTCTTCTTCTCCGTATGTGTTCTAGGTTTTCTGAGGAAATCCTAAATTTGTCATGGTATCAGAGCATCAAGGTGGTTTATGCCTCTTATGACCCTCTTCTTCCTGTTGATTGAAATGATTGGGACATTCTGTTGATAGATTCCGTTGGTTGTAGTTGGACAGAAACGTTACGATAATCTCAGTCACGGTAAGTTTTGCGGTTTCTCTTGGTTTATATATGTTCTTATGTGAATACTCTTGTAGTATTGGCTTCCTGTTTTTCGATTGGTGACGGTTCATCTGGATCTTGACGGAAGTGTTGATTTCTACTCTTCTTTATCTCTATTGAGCGATTCTGGTAAAATCTATCCTCTTCTTGAGGTTCTTTTAGTTCTTTGGCCTTATTCTGTGGCTTCTTTAGAATTGATCTACTATTTCAGTGGCTTGTGACAGTTCGTCTGGTAGTTATTTTTGTGGACAAATTTGATTTGTTTCTTGAGTTGTCAGTTGTTGGTTGATATTTCTTGATTCTCTGGCAACATTCATCATGTCTGAGGAAAAATTCATCATGGAGGTAGGGAGATTTTCCACCGAGGAGGCTAACCATGATGCCTTGGTTGTGGTAGATTCGCATCACCCTCTTTACTTACATGCAAGTGATAATCATGGTGTTAACATGATTTATGTTACTTTAACTAGTCCTGAGAATTATGTCATGTGGAATAGGGCTATCAGATTTACTCTCTCAGGCAGAAACAAATTAGGTTTATTACTGGAACATGCATGAAAGATAACTATGATTCTGCTTTTCACCATCTGTGAGATAGATGCAATGCGGTAGTTCTAGGTTGGATCATAAACTTAATTTCTAAGGATCTTGGAAGTGGATATATGTATTGTGAGGATGTTTTTTTTTATCTGGAAAGATCTTAAAGAGAGGTTTGATAAGATTAGTGGACCTGATAAGATTAGTGGACCTAGAACCTACCAATTACATATGGAGATTGTTATGACTGTCCAGATAGGAGTAGCACTACCATCAGGAGAGGTAGAGACAATCTCAATGCTCCTTGTGGAATTCAAGGAACTGTTTGCTTGGAAACCAAGTGATATGCCCAGAATAAGTCGAGAGGTCATCGCCCATGAGCTTAATATTGACCCAACCATCAGGCTGATTGCCCAAAAAAGGCGCGCCGTAGGAGAAGAAAAATCAGTGGCCATCCGACAAGAAGTGGGAAAATTATTCGACGCCAACTTAGTGTTAGTAAATAAAAGCAATGGTAAGTGGAGGATGTGCATAGACTTCAGGGACCTTAACAAAGCGTGTCCCAAGGATTCTTATCCGTTACCTCGCATCGACCAACTAGTTGACGCCACTTCAGGCCATGAGCTTTTAAGTGTCATGGATGCATATTCAGGTTACAACCAGATCCAAATGGCGGAGAACGATACACAACATACCGCCTTTTATGCTGATGGTGATATTTATCACTACACTGTAATGCCCTTTGGATTAATCAATGCAGGCGCCACCTATCAAAGGATGGTAAACAAGCTTTTTGCAGGAATGATTGGCAACACCATGGAAGCTTATGTCGACGACATGCTTGTAAAGTCAGTCAAGAGCGTCGACCATGTGGAGGACCTGAGGAAGACTTTTGAGCGCATACGCCTCCACTAAGTGCGCCTCCACCCTGAAAAATGTGTTTTTGGAGTCCACTCAGGAAAGTTTCCAGGCTACATGGTGAGCCAACGAGGGATTGAGGTAAACTCGGAAAAATTAGAAGCAATTGAGGGAATGAAGAGTCCTACCTGTCACAGGGAAGTGCATTGCCTGAATGGGAGACTGGCGGCGTTCAGCCGATTCCTGGGAAAATCCGGAGAGAAGCCATTGCCCTTCTTCCAAGTCCTGCGCCAACAAGAAGTTCGAATGGACTACTGAATGTGAGAAGGCATTTCAGGACCTCAACCAACATCTCAGGACGCTCCCACCATTGGAAAAACCCTAAAAAAGCGACACCCTTTTTCTTTATTTAAGCATCAGTCCTGTAGCAGTTAGCCCTGTCCTAGTAAAGGAATTAGAGAAGGGTCAAGTCTCAGTCTACTATGTGTCCAAGGTTCTCACCAAGTTTGAAATGAATTACATCGAAGTTGAGAAGTATCTTTATGCGTTGACAGTTTCAGCAAGGAAACTCCACCCTTACTTTCATGAACATGAAATTATTAACAAATCAACCTTTAAAACACTTCCTGCAAAATCCAGATGCCTCAGGAAGGATGATAAAATGGTCGATCGAACTCAGTGAGTTCCGAATCAACTTCGCACCACGAACGACAATAAAGGGCCAAGCCTTGGCCGACTTCATCGTCGAGTCAACATGTTCGGCCGAAGCGCCGCCCGAAGTAAAGGAACTTGTAAAACCATGGAAGCTACACACGGATGGATCTTCATCTATGGATGGATCAGGACTCATCTTAACTCCACCGTACGACAGAACCCCTATTCATTATGCAATAGTCTTGATCTTCAAAGCCACCAATAATGAAGCAGTATATGAAGCGTTAATCACCGGTTTAAGGCTGGAAAAAGGGGTAGGCGCCACTCATCTAAATGTATACTACGACTCTCAACTGGTGGTAAACCAGATCATATGAGAATACGCTGCAAAAGAGGAGAAGATGAAGATGTACTTAAAATAAGCAAAGTCCTTGGTGGAATGGTTTGACAGTTTCAAAATTGAAGCCATACCACGAGAACCCAACCAAGAAGCGGATGCCCTAAGCAAGTTTGCTTGGAAGGTGTCGCCTTTAGAAGTGCATTTTGTGGAAAGCATCAGAGAAGAGACAGGCTGGGAATGTGTGAACATTGACAAAGTAACCGATTGGACAACACCAATCCGAACATACTTAGAAGCAGGAGAGTTACCGGAAGATGACGCTCAGAGTAGGCGACTCGTGAGAATCGTGCCAAATTATAAAATAATTGATGGGGCGCTCTACAAGAAGGGGTTTTCAGTACCCTACCTACGTTGCGTCATCCAACCTGATGCAAACACTATCCTAAGGGAGGTGCACGAGGGATACGCCGCGTGTCATGAGGGGGTAAGATCTATTGTGCGGAAAATTCTCAATCAAGGCTACTACTTGCCTACCATGAATAAAGAGGAAGCCAACATAGTTTTAAGGTGTGAGTCTTGTCAGAAGTATGGACCAAACTTAGCGCGCCACCCTTCAGAGCTTACAAGTATCAGCGCTGCATGGCCATTCGCACAATGGGGGATCGACCTAGTCGGACCTCTACCTAAGTCAAAGCAACACTCCTACATAATAGTGGCCATCAACTACTTTTCAAAATGGATCGAGGCAAAGGCACTAGCATCCACAATAGAGTTCCATGTTATAAAATTTCTCAAGTCAAGGGTCATTTCAAGATATGGGATACCTAGTATCTTAGTCAGTGACAATGGTCCACATTTCCCAGGGAAGGAACTAAAATGGTTCTGTGAAGAACTAAAAATCGACCATAGACACGCTTCGGTAAAACATGCGCAAATCAATGGACAAATTGAAGCAGCAAACAAAACTATCCTAAACGGATTGAAGAAAATAGTCGACGCCTTAGGAGGGAAATAGACAGAAGAATTGGAAAATGTGCTTTGGGCACTGCGAACCACACATAAGGCGGCGACATGGGAAACGCCCTTTGGGCTAGTCTATGGATCAGAAGTTGTGGCTCCGACAGAAATAGCAGTGACATCTCATAGAGTTAAAAATTTCGAAACGACAACTAATGACGAACAAAGGCGTCACGAGTTAGATATGGTCGACGAAAAAAGATGGGCATCAGACCAGGTGCAAGCCAAGATGCGCCTCGCAACAACACGATACTACAGCAAGCGAGTCTCATCTCGACAATATTTTGTAGGGGAGAGGGTATGGAGAATAAATGAGTTCTCACTACAAGATCGAAAAAATAAGCTATCTCCAAAATGGGAAGGGCCCTATATGGTCATTGCTATACTTCATCCAAACGCCTACATCCTAGAAGATATAGAGGGGAGAAAGTTAAAAAATACATTCAATGCGGAGCATTTGAAGAAGTTTTATACTTAAAAGGCGTTTGTAAAAGGCAAACATGTAATTCAAAAGTAAAGGGCCTCAATATTGAGTTGCCTCAATATGTAAGGAATTGAGTTTTAAAGTAACGAATTGGGTTGACAGTAAAGGGCGCCTCGAATACTTAAGGAAAAACACTTAGTATTGACCCCGCATATTTGGTAAAATATCGTAAAGGACGCCGCAAATACTTAAGGAAAAACACATAGTATTGACCCTACATATGTAAAAATTGGTAAAGGGCACCGCAAATACTTAAGTACCGGCCCATATGCTGGTAAAATTTGGTAAAGGGCGCCGCAAATACTTAAGAACAAATACTTAAGTATCGGCCCATACGTCGGTAACATTTGGTAAAGGGCGCCACGAATACTTAAGGAAAAATACTTAAGTATTGGCCCCATATGTTATAAATTTGGTAAAAGGGGCGCCGCAAATATTAAGGATAAATACTTGAAAATCGGCCATCAGTAAAGATTTAATAGAAGACAAACGCCTCTCTGTAAAAGAAAACTGATATATATGTTAAAAAGAGTGTTCTTACAAAGAGCAGTAAAAGAAAAAATACTAAGGAAAAAGGTAAAAACTGCTCCTTAGGGGGGGTCGCGCCTTCTTCAGGAGGGGGAAGAGATGCTTTAGAATCTTCACTCTCAGAATCGGACGCCTGCTCCTGACGACGCATGATCAAATAACTCTTCATGCACTAAAGGTGTGTCACATCAAAGTGAGGGAATAACCTTTTCATGTCTTCCTCAAGGGAGCCATACACCGCCATAAAAGTGGAGCGACATGCAATGGTGGCGTCAATATCAAAAGAGGCGTTTCCCTTATACTCGGCAATGGCCTTCTCAATACAACCAGGTACCTCTTGATCGGCAGACAGCGCGCGCGTCTCCAGCTTTGCATACTCGACCTTAGAAAGGTCCAGCTGCCTGCGAAGGTCATCCACCTGTGATGAAAGACGACCTACCTCCTCCTGAGTCGATGACAAAAGGACATATTTCTCCGCCACTTCTGCACAAAGCCCATCCACCTTCACATGCTCCCCCACCAGGCGCACCTCAGCATCAGCCAACTGACGTTCCAAATCCTTGGGGAGACGCTCCTTCTCCTCTACGGAGCGCAACCTTTCAGATGTCGATGCCTTTTCATCAATGAGGCTTATTAAGGCCTCGCTCATCTGAAGCTGCATGGGGATCATCTGAGAAAAAATGAAGTGATTAAGTAAAACCCCAACAAGGAAAAGCTTATAAAATGTACAATGTAAAGGATTACCTGGGATAGGAGGGAAAGACTGCGACACACCAAGCCCTCAGCAGCGCCACCTTTAGTAGAAATAGACAACCTATCAACCGGGGGGCAGGCGTCGGCCAACAAGTGGAACCCTAAGTTGGTATCCACTAAGGGGTTCCCTTTCACCAAGGGAATGCCTTTAAGGCGTTCACAGGGCGCCCAAGACTCCATGAGAGCCTCTTCACTCACCTCAGCCTTTAAATCACGTCTTAAGTTAAAGGTCGGGCCAAGGTAAGGAAATGAACTCTCCTTTTCCTCAGGCTCGGGTGTGGCTTCGCGGCGTGGGAATTCACCATCAGAAATGGTAAAGGCGCGCACAGGAGAGGTGAACAAAGAATCATCTTCATCAAACTCCTGCGCCAAAATATCAGCTCGACGCATCTGAACCTTTTTCCGGAAAGAAGCCCTTGAAGACGACCCACCCAGCACAGGGGTGTCGCTATCTGTCTGCTTGTCTGTGGAACGAGTAGTGAACTCTGTGTAAGACCACGTGAGCATCGAATCGGTCACTACAGGCGCGCCATATTTTTTAGTATATAGGATGTTAAGTTGTCGACGTAGTATGGTATCATTAGCATAACGAGAGAAAGGGGCCATACCTTTAAATGTGTCCACAACCTTTAGAGAATCCGGGTTGAAGACCGCCAGGGGAGCAGTTAGAGGATCCACGTAATCCTTGTAACAGACCTTCTTCTTTTCACTCATACTTGGCGTGCCCTTTCTCTTAGAAGACTCAGGGGCGTCACCTCTCTTCTTTTTCTTCTTGCCACGCGACTGTTCCGAGATAATAGCAAAGGCATGAGAAAGGCACTCTATATATTTATCTGCAAGAAATAAAAGAGGAAAGAGTTATTACCCGGGGTGATGAGGGACGATGAACAGTGGAAGAAATGTTGGCGCGCCTTAAATCCTCCTAGTGGTCGCCTTTGAAACATAAACGGCATCACCAAACTCATGCTCTAGCATGATTTGGGAAAGCGCCTCCAAATCCGCAGGAGAATACTCGTCAGCAAAGGAAGTTGGTCACGCGGGGCCTTGGTGTTTAAGCACCAAAAAACGCCCCCTTTAAAAAAGAAATACTGCGACTTCCAATTGGAGTTACGGGTCCTAAAGCCTTGAACAATGGAACACGTCGTATCCCAAGACCGATTAGAAGGATCGGGACTACGGGAGACAAAAAGAAAGATGCCTACTCTATTGGTCTCGAGACGGTAAAAATGCCTAAACAAAGGAAGAGAATAGGGATATCCTCGGTCATGAACGGAAATCTTAAAACCTACCCAAACGCGAATAGCATTTGGGGAAAGTTGGGTAGGGAAAACACCATAATAGGTGCACATTTATATTAGCTCGGGACAGGTGCACATTTATATTAACTCGGGACAATAGGTGAATCGTAAACTCGCATCGATTTGAAAAGGAAAAATTGTATCCTCACCAGACTGAGGCAAACAAATGGGGTGAGGATTTTCAGGGTTCGCCTCATCGGGAAGGGGGTAACGATGACAAAAACTGTCATCCATTCCCGATTCCTCGATAGCTTTTTCATAAAGGGCCCTATAAAGGGTGTTAGGCTTAGGATCTGAAAAACCTGGAGGTAAAAAGATGCAAGCCTCACCTGAAAGTCGAGAGCTTCCGGATGATTTTGACATGACACGATGCAGAGTTTGAAGGCGTCGACAAACACGATCGAAGGAGACTGGAACAATTGTCTCGGACTAAGAAAAGGCGCCGCTGGAAGGGTCGGAAGAAACCAGAAATTCTAGAGAGAAGGAAGAGAGAATTCCAGAGAGAGAAAAGCTTAAAAATGGGGAGTGGGACCTCAAATGGTCGGAAAAAAGGAATTTATAGGAGGAGAGGTGTCAGTTTGGATGCCTGGTTCGATGAAAGTATCGGTTCGGCTAGCCGGTTCGACGAAAAATAAACGGTTTGAATATCACAGTTGGATTTTGTAAACCAAATCAGGCGACATTTCGGGTAATAAACGGTTCATTGGGACGGTTCATTATTTTGAAAAGCTGAAAAGTCACCAAGGTTCGACAATTATGACCAGCTGCCACGTGTCAACCACAGATATGATCGTTTCGAAAAAAAACCAACGTTCAGAAACGCAATGGTCAGAAGCGCAAGCATCGAAGTGCAACGGTTGGAAAAATCATAAAAAAGCGCGCCTGTCAATTCTTCAGAACCTAGCTTGTTAGAAATGAAAAGGCGCGCCATTGTAATAAAAGGGAGCCTATTTTAAAGCTTAAAGGAGTCGCCTTTACGGTCCAGGGCGAACCTCGCTCGAGTTACCCTTCAGCAATGGCGTCGCCCTTGAGACTAAAAGGCGCACCTCTATAAAAGGCGCATTTCATCCCACGAAACTCTTTAAAATCAAGGGCGAGCCATACTCACCCTTGGCTTGGGGGGGAGGAGGGCAAGATGTTGGGTATTTACCCGCCTACCAAGTAAAGGGTGTGCGGCTTAGTTGACTGACTTGATCGTCGGAGGGGAAACAACGGGAACACCCGAGCTTTCCTTCTGTGCAGGTTAACGAGCGGTATGGAATCAAGTCGGAAAGCACCGGAAAAGGTCCTACCGATAAACGTGATTCAACGTGGCTGTAATCTCATCATCTATAATGTTTACTGAAAACATCAAACCAGGGATGAAGTTTATGACACAACGCGTCGTCGTTGTCTTCAACACATTTGGTTCTACCCAGTCAATCATCAAAGTATCATCGTAGTTTTACAACACAAAGGAGCACTCATACAAATAATATATATATATATATGGTAGTTTGATGATTTTGTTTTATTTTGCGGCATCAGTTTGGTGTATGGAATCAAGGAAGTGCTTCAGGCGTCTATTATAGACACAGGGACGCTCAAGATGAGCCAAGTGACCGGCTCTGCTGATCCATTCAACTGTTGCATTCTCTCCAAGTTGTCTGCGATATCATCAAACAAGGCAATCAATGGGTATGTATGTATATGTATGTATATCTACATTTGCATGTATATATATATATATATATATGCAAAATGAGATCATATTTACTCTTTCATGTTCTGGGCAAGCTCGAGTTTGAAAATTTGATCCATCTCCCCCCACAACAGATGTATTCTCTGTAGAAATTACAAGAAAACAAAACATGCATGAATGTCATTTTATTATGAACTTATTCTGTATTGAGTTAGGCAATTGAAGAAAGAAACAGTAGTTTTGCTACGTACCGGTGGGTAAGAGGTAATTACTGCCTCTTTGGTACTGACGATTAAAGCTTCCAACAGCTCTGATCTTTCTTTACGGTTTGTGAACATCACCTGTTCAATAGGACAAACCCAGAAATACACTTTAATCGAGGGAAAAAAATAATTATAGTAAAATAAGGACATAAAATAAGACTTTGGAAAATTACTTATTTTTTAAACATTTTAAAAAATTAATAAGTAGATATATAATTAAATTAGACCTATAATTAAACAAACAAAATTGAAAAAATGTTAATTACTAAAGAGCATCAATAAATAAACATGAGGTATTTAATACAATAATATTAAATTTGTTTCGATAACTATATTTAAAGTATGTAAAAAATCAATTGGAATTACTAGTATAGTGGTAAAACTTTTAGTTAGTATGTTAGAGGCTAGAGTTCAAAACTTGCTAGAATCATAATTTTTCACCATTTTGATAATATGTGGTCAATTTAGTAACTACGAAAATATGAAGTCGAATTGATAATTAATTTCCTTAAAATTAGTAAAGACAAATATGTAAAAAGCTATTAAGACATTTTAGTCTTTCAACAAAATTGGTCTGTATAAAGTAGTCGATGGTCTGCAAATAGAATCTCCCTTAAAATTTAAAGAAAGAGAAGGGTGTTCATCTAATCAATCTCATAATTGCATAGAACTAAATATTTGTGTATTTATTATCATCATTTTTCAAAATTAAGTTCAGAATGAAATGATTGAATTTCATTCATATAAATGGACTAAGCTCTTAGTCAAATCCTAGCTATATATATCGTCTACTTGAACTCAAATAGAGAACATTCAGAATAATGAGTTTATAATATTCAACTCGGCTTAAGAGCGGCTATATCTTACAAATTATTTTTAAAATAAAATAAAGATAAATCACATCAATCGTCACTTATGTCGACATTACGTGACTAACTGATTATTTATATTTTTTGTAACTAAACGATCAATGACATTTCAAAGATGTAATTTTTTGGTTAAAAATATTATATTCAGTCACTTATATTTGACAAATGTGATTAAATGATCACTAAAATAATAATTTTACCCTTACCTTTTATCTTATTCTTCATGTTCATGTCCAAAATATGATTTCAAACACAAAATTGCGCAAATTTGAATTTGAATTGAACCCCAAAAAACGAATCTAAGTTCGAACTGAAACAAAAAATGCAAATTTGGGTTCAAACTGAACCTAGAAATGTGAATTTGGTTCAATATGGTTTTGTTTGAACCTAAATTTGCAGATCTCGATTTGAACTGAACCCAGATTTGTTGATCTGGGTTCAACCAAATGTGCATATCTTGGTTCAAACTGAACCCAAATTCGCTGATCTGAGTTAAGTTCGAACCCAGATCAGTAAATTGGGGTTCAAATTGAATCCAGATTGGGGTTCAAATTGTAAATTGGGGTTCAAATTGTAAATACGATAAAGTACGAAAGTTTAAATCTGTTTATGCTCATCCCAATGTGTTTAGTTGACAAAAACATTTAATTCCTTAATTGGTAGGGAACTCCTAGCCTATTGGCTTAATTAAATATCATATGGTTTATGGTATGTGTGTATTATTCTCCAAGAGAAATAGCCCTAAATTCTATCAATTAATGGCCATGGAGGTCTATATTCATGTGTTATGTAGTTATAATATTTGTATTGTTGAGTTACATATATATGTATACTATACCTCTAGGTAGTCCTTGTGCAATCGGTCCGGAAACCAGACTTTCCGGTGCATGGCGACCGACTGCAGCGCCTTCAGTCCCTTTACATTCGTCGGCAGCAGCAACTCCGATGAGGAGGAAAACCCTAGACCTTGCAGTGTAGTTTCACTGATGGAATCCGTCATAGCAAGGATGGAACCCGATATGACCATGGAATCAACAAGATCTGGATACGCCTCACACATCTTGAAAGCCACCATGCCTCCATAACTGAAACCCACAACGCTGCACTTCTCGACACCGAGCTTCTTTAGACCCTTCGCAAGGCAATCGGCTTGGAATGCAGGCGACCGGTCAACCTTATCGGTGGTTGAATCACCAAAGAAGATGAGGTCGGGAATGTAAACGGCGTACTTCTTGGTCAGGGCACCAACCTATAATCAGAACAAACCAAATGATCATGTGTTTTAGGATAGAATTAGAGCAGGTAAAAACTACCAACTTATTACCAAATATTTAGCAAGTAAGTAAGTAGTTACCACATTGTGATTGCCGTACGGACCAGGTAAGTAGATAGTACATTACATAAGAACTTAATATGGGTATTACTACAGTTGTTATACCAAGGTATTAGCAACCTATAAAACCAAAATAAGCTTATTAGTTTGTAATCAGAAACCGCTCACCTGAAACTGCCAGGTCGCGATACCCTCGGCTGCAAAGCCATGAACCAGGGCTACGGCAGGCTTTGTAGGACTCGACTCGGGATGGGTCGACTCTCCTTTCTTGTTCTTCTTCTTGATGGTCTCTTTGGGGACCCAGAAGCTCATGCTGGTTCCAGGCTCGATTTCAACTGTATAGGGCCTGATCCCTGCCATCTTCATGAGGCCATTCATCAGGGGCTTCTGCATCGCGACTAAGTTCACCATGTTCGATGATGATGATGATGAGGGTTTGTTAGAGCAGAGCAACGCAGGTTAGTTTGCTCAACTGTTTCCTCCACTTATAGATGGTGTGAAGGAGGAAAAAGGAGGAGTGAGTTTGGTGACAGGTTGCTATGTGTTGTGCTTTCTAGCTAGTAGAAGAAGAATTGTGGGTTCATTAATCCTCCATTAATGGCAGCTCTGTGCTTCATGGAGACTGGTTTCATTATCCTCTTATAGGCAGTGATAATATCATAATCTAATCATGCAGAGATTGATTGATAATTGATTATCAACTTTGTAATTAAGAATGTTTATACGTGGACCAACCAGGACAGGGCGGGATTAATTGTAGCATTTAATTGAACCAGAAAGGTAGAACGATATAGACACTAGGTGGCCGGTTTATGCAAGATCCGGACGGACGGACCTAACAAATGGGTTACTTGCACGTCACAAATCAATACCAACATTCTATAATTATATTGAAAATCATTATAAGGCTTTTTTACAATATTAAAATTTTGACTCACGCTTTACAAGTTCTACGTATCTATAATTATAGGGTTAAATACCAATTAGCTACCTGAACTTTGGATGTTTTGCAACGAGCTACCCGAACTTTGAAAATTCAAAACGAGCTATCTCAACTTTGAAAAATATGTAAATAGCTAGCTCCGTCCAATTTCTGACGAATTTCCAACGACTTTCCGACGACATTTGCACCTTCTTCAAAGTTGAGGTAGCCCGTTTTGAATTTTCAAAGTTCGGGTAGCTCGTTGCAAAACGTCCAAAGTTCAGGTAGCTACTTGGTATTTAACCCATAATTATATTGTTAACGTTAAGAGTATACCGAAAACATTCACTCACAAATTTGAACTTATTAGACAGTTGGTTAAGTTATACGTCTTAAGTCTCGTATGATATCATAATATTCAGGTTTATATCCTGGTGACTCTGAAAATAAAGATGCTCCCATTGGGAAAAAAAAATCGAGCACTAATACATTTTAAGTCGCACAATATTATGGTGGTTGACTTAGTTGACTAGTAACAACAAAAAAAATTGAATTGCATTCTTTTTTCTTAGGAAAAAGACTGAAAATGGTGCAGCATATTTGACGAAAATGGTTTTCCAACCAAAACGATTGGTTTTTGTCCAACATGTTTGAAAATGATGGTAATTGATACCTCTGTTAGTTTTTTGTTAAAAAATTTTGTTAAATATTTTTCACATTTTTAAAATTAACCAAATATTTTGGTAAATATTACAACCAAACCCTACAAACTTACACTAATGTTACAAACAAGTTCCGACTCGATTTCAAGCCACACCAAGGGCCCCCTAGCTAGGCTTGTTCATGAACCGGTTCGACTCTGAACTGGTTCAGAACTGAACTGGTCTGGTTTGTAAAAACCCAATACTTTTTTCTATTTCTAACTGGTTTCGTTTAGGTAAAAAAAACGGGTCTATTTTAAACTTGTATAGTCTGGTTTTTTTAATAACAATTTTGGTTAGAAAATAATTCGGTTTAAACCAAAACTGAACCGACTGAAAATCATGTCCAACACATTGAACCGCCTAAAAAAAATACTGAACAAACTGGAAAGACACACTGAACCGACTGTAAAAACACTGAACCGACATTGAACCAACTGAAAAATACACTGAACCGACTGGAAATATGTTCCACAACCAACTGAAATCATGTCCAACATCAACATACGAGAGTCCAATACATCTCTAGGTTTGGTTTATTGAAGACATCTCTAGGTTTGGTTTAATTTCAGATTGGTTTAGTTGATTTTGCTTCAAACTGGTTTTAAAATTATATAGGTTTAAAGTGGTTTGATTTAAATTTAAGTATCAACCGGTATCAAAAAACGAGTTGATTCGAACGGATTCGAACTAAATTTTTTGTACTATTTTGAATTGGTCTACTTAGGGCTGATCATGGGTGGGGCGGGCCGGTCCTGAAGGCAAGACTGAGACTGAGACCGAAATTTCCGTCTTGCCTTCTGGAGGACCGAGACCGACCTCGACCAAAAAAGCCCACACGAGTCGGTCTTTCTTGACTATGGCAGGTCTCGGTCCTGGACCGAATCTGACCCTCCAAAAAAATCTGAATTTTTCCAAATACAAACATCATTGGAATCAAAGTAACAAAATTACAAAGTACAAATCAAAGTAACAAATCAACCAAGTAACAAACAAACAAAGTTCTAAACAAAGTTCATTTTCTCCCATAGTTCAGAACATACATATATCATTGATTTTTAGGGTTTTCATAGTAAATTCGGTCTGGGCCGATCATGATCGGACTTTCGGGAAAAAATCCTGAGACCGAACTTGAAGGAAAAAACCCGCTCGCTCGGTCTCGGTCCTAGTCAGCCGGTCTTGTCGAGAATTCGATCCAACAATCTTTTTTTATCACCCCTAGGTCTACTTGAAGCCTAAAAACACTGATCTGGTGTTGATACTAGTTCGGTCGAACCGGTTCGAACCAGACTAGTTCAACCAAACCGGTTTAAATGAACAAGCATACCCCTAGCCAGGGTTCGAACCCAGACCAGGTCACCCAACCTTGGGGACCTGGTTTGGGTTCAAACCAACACCATAGGACCTCTATTAGGGCTATAATATCGAACCCAGTCAGGTTCGGCCCAAACCGATTGGGGCTCCAATTGAGCCTCAACTGGGGGTCCTATGGTCTGAGTCTGAACTCAGACCAGGTTTCCATGGTTAGACGACCAGGTATGAGTTCGGACCCAGACCATAGGACCCCCGATTGGGGCTCAAGTGGAGCCCCAATCAGTTTGAGCCGAACATGACTCAATTCGGTTCAAACGATTGGGGCTCCAAGTAAGCATCAATCGGGGTCCTATAGTTTGGGCCTGAGCTCAGACCACGTCCCCATGGTTGATCGACCTGGTCTGGGTTCAGACTCAAACCAGGTATTGAGCCCCAAATGGGGGTCCTATGGTCTAGGTTCGGACCCTGGCTAGGGAACCCCCGTTGTGGTTCGAATCGAGTCGGGACTTGTTTGTAACATTAATGTAAGTTTGTAGGGTTTAATTGTAACATTTAGAAAAATATTTGATTAATTTTATGAATATGAAAAAAAAATAACGGAATTTTTGAACAGAAAAGTAACAGAGGTACCAATTACCATCATTTTCAAACATATTGAACCATTATTCATCATAAAAAAACATGTTGAATTAAAAATTATTTAGTGCAAACATTTTATACTAACATTTTCAGACTTTTTCTTTTTTCTTATTTTTGAATGTATATAACGAAATTTCGAGCAATATAAATGGATTGTATTAATTTAAAGTGAGCAAAAAGTTTTTTCCCATAGAAGAAAGAGGATTCGTATCGTTAATTTGCATGCATTTGTGGCAGATTAAAGATGAGACTGAAAACCTCCCTCTACTGAAATTCAATTTTGGCGACAGAAATATTCAGTCAGTAAAGGTTTAAAATCTGTCGGCAAAAATACGTTTCGTTGGTAAAATAATTTCGTCAGCAAAACTACTGTTGTTGAAGGTCCCGTTGGTGAAAATTTACCGACGGAAATAAAATCAACTTTACCGTAGGGAAAGTCGGTGTCTTTACAACGATATAGGGGCAAAGTTAACATTTGAATTCAAGATATAAGATCTAAAGTAATGATTAAAAAAAATAAAAAAGGATGATACTTCTTCAAGGATCGTTAAATTGCTTGAAATAATTCGGTCAAAGACAAATTTAGGACAATTTTGTAGGGATGAACATAAAAAATTCAGTTTAAATAAATTATACTTTACTTTTTCCTTTATTGTGCCGTTTTAAACTGGTTTGTTCGAATCAGTTCACAAAGAAAATAGTAAATTGGAGAATTTATGGACTGATTAAGACCAATTATTTAAAAAAATCGGTTTAAAAATGGTAAACCTTACATTTACTTGTACCGGTTCTATTTTTCTAATGTTGCTTTTAATACCGTTTAGGCTCGAGACTGATCTACAATAGTGTTTAGTTATTTTAATATTAAAATATTATTTTGAATTTTATGTATTACCATACTGATTATTGAAATTTGCAAATTTGAAATATTTTATATTAATAATATTTTCATTATAAAAGGTATGGAGTGGTTCGAACCAATTTTAAACTAGTTAAAAAAATGTATGTTATTTGACAAAAAAATATGAAGCATTTGGAACCTGTGAACCGTACATTTACTACTTTTTAAGTATGATACGGTTCTAAACCAATCCAACTCTGAAACGATTTATGCACACCTCTACAATTTAGAATTTAAAGCTCCACATTAGTATTACCGAACAAGACGCTTCTGATATCATGATTAAAAAAATGAAATGGTTGTTCAATCAGAAAGTAAATCCGTAAAATGGAAACTGGACGAATTATTTTATATATTTTTTTGGCCAAATATATTTTTTTAATAGTATGATTGTATAGTTTTTCAACACTTTAAATGTAAGATCTTGAGTTAGACTTTTGAAAACGTAAAACTAATAGTGAAATCTTAAATTTGAAATAAATATCCTCTGGGTCCCCACTATATCATTTATTGGGTTGATTAAGTGTAGAGAAAATATATTTAACAATGTTGTCTTTTGTTATATCTTTTAAAACAATGGGAAAGAAAAAACAATGCTAATTTTTTTATGTGTCGTTATGGAAAATAAAGTTGGTTGGTTTGTTGAATATTTGATCAGGTTTGTTGAATATTTGATCAACTGCACTGCCTACTTCCCTACAAATAAATGTCGATATGTTTGTTTTGTAGTTTTGCTGAGGAGCTTGTCAAATGTTCAACAAACCCTAACATCACCAAACACGTATACATACATGTCCATCTAATCTAGTTTGTTTTGGACGATGATCTTTTGATAAGGTGGTAGAGACTGGTAGTGTGTTCATCAAATTATGCGTACATTTACTCTCTTTTTTTAAAGTGTGGTTGAGTCTGATTGTATATAATGCACTGATTATACCATGTATTTAATAAAAGGGTTCGAGTGAATCAAACATGAGACCTTGCAATTATAGTGGATTTTGATATAGTGTTTGATACCAACTATTTTAAGGTGTTAGGTGAAGGCTAAGTTATGATTTTATTGTCTATCAACAATCTCGACCATATGATATAGTGTTTCAATTCCATTATGAATTTAAGACATAAGTGTTGATTTTATAAACTCAAACTTGTGAGGAATTTATATATATATATATATAATCTTAATATACCTTTATTGTTGGAGGATCAAGCTGTGCGGTTTATATCTTTAGGGTTATTTATGTGATTGTTGTAAGTTGTGGTTGTAATTATTATTTATTTTGTTTAAGGACTGTGTTAGAATTAGTGTTTAGTTGTGTAGCTCGGTTGTAATATTTATGTCTAGGTATTGATATTTAACTGGGTGATGGATGGACAGATGAAGCAATTCATCCAAGTGATCCCCCAAATGCTATGTTAGGGTTTCTTCGTGTCTGTGAACATTCGTTCGTGTATTGAGAACTTCTTATTGATTCGGTCCAATCTTGCCGCTATGTCCTAACTAACCAACAATCACTCTCTTAAAGCAACGAGCTAATGAATAAACCTTAAACGGATACACGGAACGACAAGATGAGCAAACCTATATTAAACTCCTCAACATCTAAACTACACTGATGCTCAACATTAAAGAGCAACCTCGCCACTAAAATGTCACTGTAGAAGGAAGAAGATTAGATGTAATGTCAAATGGAATGACCGTGGAGGATTGCTTACCTTCTATCGGAACCGTCGAGCGAGCAGAATTAGGTTAGGGTTCTTATTTGGGAAGAAATGGTGAAAAACCACGGACGAGTAGAAAAAAAATCACAGTCACGGTCGAGCGAGCGAGCAAAATTAGGTTAGGGGCTTGCGCAGAAAATTTAGAACAATTGAGCAAAATTAGGTTAGGGGCTTTCATCGGTTTATTATATATGAAATAATTACATGGGCCAAAAATAAAATAGTAATACGGGTCATGGGATTGCGTAGGATATAGTTTCAGTAGTTGGGTCGGGACAACAAATCTCTCTGGGATGGAAATCACAGTCTTTGCTGTCAAACGGTGATAAGTGACAAACCGGTGGGGTTGCTCAATGGGGTTGCTACTCCAATTCTTTGATGTCATTCATTGATAAAGTTGTTGAAGAAGGCTTCATCACCCCAGTGCTCGCCAAATCATCATCTCCGCTCCAACTTCTAAGGAATTAGTTACAAAATTGGAGGTAGTAAATCCCAGAAACTTTGATACAATCTCATATTTATCGAGACGCGCCATGAACGAGACACACCGATTTTGGGTTGGGAGATGGAGCAGCTAGCTTACACTGAAGATTACGATATTTCTAGGTAGCCGAAGAAGAATGAGGAATGTTATGTCAAAGTAGGAAGGCGTTAATTCTTAATGTATTTTCATCAAAAAATTTCAAATTTAGGAGTAAATTCTTTCTCTTTTCTGTAAATTAGGTTGGCCAAAAAAAATATACGGGGATAAGTCGTATGATCGAGAAAAAAAATGTTCTCTATTGCTAATATAATGTCATATAATATTTCTTAGGGTTTTCCCTTACAAAAAATATTTTTTTAAAGGAGATATAAATCTCTTGCAAATGAATATATTTTATGAGGAGCAATAAATCCCTTACAAAATTTAGGATTGAAAAAGGTAATTAGTGAGGGATTATCATTAAAACTATTTATAAGAAAAATCCGTCACAAAATATCTTCATTATTCCTAGGAAAATATATTTTGTGAGGAATTTCCCTAATTATTATTCTCATCACTTAACCCTAACAAATCCCTTACAAATAGTTCTAAATTTAATGGGGTTATTTTTCTTGCAAAATTTCCTTCATAAAATACTGATTTTCATGTAGTGGATTGGGAATGGGTTTGAAGGGTTATATGTATATAAACCCAATGTTGTTCATTCTGTTGGGCTTCAAACGTCTTCCATATCTTTCACTGATTATTTGCGTTGGCATAGGCGTTTAGGCTTGTTCCTTTACCTGTATTGTAAAACAATTCTGATGTAAAATTTTGTGATTCTCAATGTAAAAAGATTTCAAATTGTTCTGTTTGTCCATTAGCCAAGTAAACTAGGTTGGCATTTCCCAGTAGTAATAGTTTGAATGTTATGTGTTTTGAATTGTTACATATGGATATTTGGGGTCCTTATGCTGTGAATACTCATAATAATATAATATTCTTTTTAACCATTGTTGATGATTTTTCTAGAAATATCTAGGTGTATTTTTTGTCCTTGAAATCTAATGTTATATTTGTTATTAGACATTGTATTGCTCTTGTTGAGAATCAATTTGAAAAATCTGTTAAAAGAATAAGGACACACAATGGAAGAGAAATTTTTAATGAAAATTGTTCTAATCTCATTCTTGAAAAAGGAATTGTTCATGAAAGTTCTTGTCCTTATACTCCACAACAAAATGGTGTTGTGGAGGAAAAAGCATAGGCATTTGTTAGAGATAGCTAGAGCTTTGAGATTTGAAAGTGGTGTGCCGAACAGTTTTGGGGTGAATGTTTACTTGTTGCATGTTAAATTGTGAATTTGCTTCCTACTCGTGTGTTAAATAACTATTCTCCATATGAAAAATTGACTGGAAAATCTCCTGTGTTGTCTCGGCTGAAAGTGTTTGATTGTCTATGTTTCACTAAGAATTTAAATAATTCTGATAAGTTTGCTTCTAGGGTTGTGTCAGCTGTCTTTATGGGATATAAAATGACAAAGAAAGGTTATATTCTTCTTAATTTGGAAACAATCAATTTTTTTGTTAGTCGTGATGTGCTGTTTAAGGAAGACATATTTCCTTTTAAACAGACTGTTATGGGAGATTCTTCTGTGTTCTTGGATAATCCTTCAGGCATTCTGTATGTTGGCCCTTTAGATGTGCAGTCAAATGATGACTCAGTTTCTGATGACAGTGGAGTTAATGCAGATTCAGCTGAAGTCTTACCAACCGAGGTTGTACCGGGTAATGATATTACGGAAATAACTGAACCTAGGAGGTCAACCAAGTTAAGTAGGGCTCCTGTCTGGCAAAAGGATTATATTGTTGATGTTAGTCCTGTTGATAAGAATTCAACTGCATGTCCTTTTAGTAATTTTGTTTCCTATGGAAAATTATCTGAAAATTACAAGGTGTTTGCTAGTTCTGTGCTTAAGGTGATAGAACCTGTGATGTTTTCTAAGGCTGTCAAAGATATAAAAAAAAAAATTGGGTTACTGCTATGAATGATGAGATAAATGCTTTAGAAGAAAATGGAACTTGGAAAATTGTTCCTACTCCTATTAATAAAAACATTGTTGGTTGTAAATGGATGTATAAAATTAAGTATAAATCTGATGGTTCAATAGAAAGATATAATGCTAGGTTGGTTGCAAAATGATTCAGTCAGCAAGAAGGTGTGGATTTTGGTGATACCTTCTCGCATGTGGCTAAGATGGTTACAGTAAGATCTGTTTTGGCTTTAGCTACTATAAAAAAAATGGTATTTATTTGAAATGGATGTTTATAATGCCTTTCTTCAAGGTAATTTGGATGAGGAAATTTTTATGGAAATTCCGTAAGGAATTTATAAACAGGGGAGATTCCTGTGGTATGTCGTTTAAAAAAATCCTTGTTTGGTTTAAAACAAGCACCTAGGTAGTGGAATTTGAAAATGACTTATGCTTTGGTTGCTAATGGGTACTCTCAAAGTAAATATGATTATTTTGTTTACGAAAATGAAAGATTCTCATATTGTTATATTGCTCATATATATTGATGATTTGTTGATTACTGGTAGTAGTCAGCCGTTGATAACCGAATTAAAGTCTATTCTTGAAATCAGTTTCAAGATGAAAGATCTGGGAGAATTAAGGTATTTTCTGGGTTTGGAAATAGCCAAGTCAGAATCAGGTATTATGGTTAATCAGCGAAAGTATGCTCTTGAATTAATTACAGAGGTTGGATTATTGGGTTCTAAACCCAGTAAAACACCTATGGAATTAAATCAACATTTGACTACTGTTGCATATGATGAAATAGTTAAACAGAAAATTGATGATCCTGTTCTTTCTGATGCAACGTTTTATAGGAGACTGATTGGTAAACTTTTGTATCTCACAGTTACTAGACCTGATATTTCATTTGGTGTTCATTACTTAAGCCATTTTATGCAGGTTCCTAAGCAGTCTCACCTGGATGCTATATTTCGAGTTATCAAGTATATTAAAGGCCAGCTTGGGTTAGGTATTTTTTTTAACTTCTTCTAGTTCAACTGATTTAGTTGCTTTCTGTGATTCAGACTGGGTAGTTTGTATTGAGTCTAGAAGGTATGTTTCT
The DNA here is from genome assembly GCA_946814005.1 of Chamaenerion angustifolium. NCBI lineage: Eukaryota > Viridiplantae > Streptophyta > Magnoliopsida > Myrtales > Onagraceae > Chamaenerion > Chamaenerion angustifolium. Next base: position 4,160,555 of record OX328281.1, read on the forward strand.
GGTTTCTGTATAAAATTAGGTGATTCGTTGGTATCTTGGAAAGTTAAAAAAACATAATACTGTTTCTTGATCTTCAGCTGAGGCTGAATATAGAAGTATGAGAGTAACTGTTTCTGAAATAATTTGGTTAAAGGGTTTATTGTCAGAATTGGGTGTATTTCAGTCAAAACCTGTATTATTTTTCTGTGATAATAAGAATGCTATTCAAATTGCCGTTAATCCTATTTTTCATGAGCGGACTAAGCATATAGAAATAGATTACATGTCATTTTGTTATAGAACAGTTAATTGCAGGTGTGATCAAACCTCAATATGTGAAGTCCGAGGATCAGGAAGTTGATCTATTCACTAAGACTCTAGGTGGTCAGCGGCATTTTACATTGGTTAGTAGACTGGGGCTTAAAGATATTTATGGGGCAGCAGCTTGAGGGGAGTGTTGGAGGATCAAGCTGTGTGGTTTATATCTTTAGGGTTATTTATGTGATTGTTGTAAGTTGTGGTTGTAATTATTATTTATTTTGTTTAAGGAATGTGTTAGAATTAGTGTTTAGTTGTGTAGCTCGGTTGTAATATTTATGTCTAGGTATTGATATTTAACCGGGTGATGGATGAGTTAGTGATCCCCCAAATGCTTTGCTAGGGTTTGTTCGTGTATGTGAACATTCGTTAGTGTATTGAAAACTTCTGATTGAATCGGTCGAATCTTGACATTTATGAATATATATATCATACAAAAGCTAAAAGAATCATTTCAAAACATTAAGTCGGTTTCAACTGATCATGATTGAATTGAAAGATCTCTGAATTGGTTTGCTTTGACTCTAAAACTAGTTTGCCATTTTCAAATAGTTCCAACCGGTTCAGTTTCTACCAGATCTGGCTTAGCTTGTCCGAACCATTTTTTAGTCGTCTACATGCCATCGATCTGGGAGGGAATTCATAACCTAAACATTAGCAACAGCAACAATGGGCTCATATGGGCTCCAGGCCCATATATTGAAATCCGAAGCCCACCGAAAGATATAAAATAAAAGTAATACAACTCTATCAATAGTGATTTCATTTCATTATACAAATAAATTGACTGGCTTAGGGAGTGACAAATTTAAAAAGTTTGTATATTTGGAGATAGTATATATTTAATATCATAACTGAGTAACATTTGTACTCACATAGCATAGTTATAATTATCGTGAATACGTTTTTTAATAGAATATTTATATCTATAAGCATGATTTTAAATCATGGTTTTACTTATATTCTTATATTTTTCTAGTTCTTGTAAATAATTTTATATTATTTTTTTTATCGTTTAAGCATGTGACTGAAGTAGTGTGTATCTTTTAATATTTTGCATATATATGATTAAATAAATATTATGTTATGATTACTATATGAGTCTAATATCATAATTATAGTTGGTATAAAAAAATCAACATATTCGCATTGAATCAAATAGTGAGGCTAACCACAACAATATGGTTCGAAGCACTGTATAATAAAACAGTTTTTTATTTATTTATTTTTTAAACAATTTTTAAGTTTTATGTTTTTTAATATATTAAATAAAATATTATTTTCATTGATAACGTTGTTCAATTATGTATTGACGTTAATCAAATTTAATACAGATTACAAATTTGGTAGAATTGTTTAATGATAAATTAAGAGAATGACACATAGTGTACCTAAAATCAACTGAAAAGAAAAAAAAAACATATTGCATAAACTATTATTATTTTGCAGATATAGTCATTTTTCATGTGTTAGCATCATTATTTAAGAATGATATTTTTATTTATTTATTATGATTCTAAATATTTTTGAAATTCTCATTTAATACTATGGACCCATCTCCCAGCAAGTCCTTTGTGATGGTTAAATCCATAACAAACTTAAATTAATTTATGAAATGTAGGTATATGATAGGAAATTTTTTTATAATAATAAAAATCAAATACTCTTAATGTCAATTGTTTATCAATTTCATAATAATTAATAGGTCTGACAAGTATATTGATATCATAGATTAACCGTAATTATATTCACCCTAAATAGCTAGGATTAAGGTCTTTGATTAGGATTAACCTCTAACCCTAACTAGATACTTGTGAAGAATGACTTGGTTTCAATCGAGTCCAAAATAGGATGCAAGGGTGAATATGAAAAAAAAATATGTGATTATAATCGTTAATTTTTTATATGGTTAATTATACCATTATGGTGGAAGCAATTTTCTTATGTGGGGCAAGTATTAGAGTAAATCCAAATCCAAATCCAAGCATATAGGAATAAGTTGGTTACATTTGGAACCATCCAAACATGTTATGAATTTCTTAATGATTAATTGAAAATTATTGCATTTTTAAGGTCAAATTTACACAAAGACAAAAATTAAGGGGACATTCTCGTCCCTTCATAGCTTCTTCTTTGTGGTGGGATGCAATTATGGTGATTAATTTTCTACCCGTAATGGTTATGGTATTTTAGTCATATCCATGGTTTGTTATATAAATATAATAATTTTTTAACATTAATATATTAGTATATACTAATAATAGAATTAAAATTTTCACTTTTCAAATTTCAAAGATCTAGAATTGCATAACTAACTCTAATTGAATGGTGTTAGTGTTAAATATTTTTGTTGTTTCTAACAGAAATTTATGTAGTTATTAAGATAATACTAATGGTGTTCCATTCCTTTCACATGTGATAATAAGTATGAGTTTATAGGTAAAACTGTGGTTAATAAACACAACTATGTTATTGAAAATTGTAATCATAATGATTAAGGTATGTAGTTTAAAAAGTATATTGATACTCATAATGATTATTGGTAAATTGCCCCAATGCACTCGGATGTTGAGTGATGTTATTAAATGAACCCACTTGTTTTAAAGTGTCATTTTGTACACCGTGATGTTTGAAGATGTTGTAAAATGCACCTCACATGCTATTTTGTGCACCCGTATGTTTGGAATTTTTGTTATTTGCACCACATCCACCTTCACCGTTACTTTCGTCTGTTATCTTGTCACGTGATAGTCACATGGTTCTGAAATTCAATTGATTTGAATCATGGTGATGAAGTCTGTAAAATGAAGAGGTGTCTCTATGATCACACGAGACAATCACGTGCCTTTAAACAGAAAACCGAGACAAAAAAATAACAATGGGTGCATTTAATATCTTCAAACATCACGCTGCACAAAACAAGTAGGTGCATTTAACAATAATTTCAAATATACTGGTGCACAAAACAACAGGTGGGATGCATTTAACAACATCTCTAAACATACGGGTGCCTTAGGGCAATTTAGGTAATAGTGAATATTTTTTTAAAATATATATATATTATTATGTGTTATATATTAGAATGAATATTTTTGGTGACGCAGGTACTGTATGAACAGTATGTCCCTAAATCATCATAATTCAAAGTCTGGTTTCTCTCTGCCCTAGTGTCCATTGAAACACAATAGGACAAAACCCATTTTCATGTACCTCTGTCTCTCTACAGTACTACTGAGCAGATCAGAAACCAGAAAGGGAACATATTGATTACCCATTCCAATTGGATCATCATCTGCTGTTTCATCTGAATTCAATGCATTGAACATTCAACATCAGCTACACCAGTTGTGAATTTCAGTAATAGTAATCTCCATTCAAGCCTTACAGTTACTGATCATGATCATCGTCATCATCATATATACATACATACATATAAAGAAGAAGAAGAATGTATATATCAACGGTACTGAGACGAGGCGAAAGGATTCAACTTTCTCTGGAATGTTCATAAGTAAAACAACTTCTGAAGAATCCGACAATGTTTAAGGAAGGAAGATCACAGTTTTAAATATGAGACAATATAGGGCAGATGATCAAGAAAGTGGAATGACAAGAAAAAAGTAGGGTTGTATATATAACTAACTCAAAGAACAAAAGCACTAATAAAGAACATAGACTTAGCCCATTTTTAACTCCAACTCCACATTCATTCATATTGGAGAAATTTGAAATATAAAAATAAAATACAAAAACAAAAAGACCAAAAGAAAAAGAATTTGACCACATTTTAACTATCACCATCATCAACAACAGCTTCATAACTTCACGTCATCTTGGGATTCTTAGATCCTAACTTTTTTCATCATCCAATCAAACTAATCAACTAATTTTCCTTCTTTTATCTGGTGAAGTCGTGGACCAGTCCGCTGGGTCGGTCGGTGACGTTGAGACGCCATGACAGGAACGAAATACCGTTGTCGGAATCACGACCGTCATCATCGATGAATCGGAACTCACTTCCGTAGCACGGCACTTTCTGTTGCGGCGGCGCCTGAGCAGACCATGAACTGTAGTTGTTGTGGTGGCCGAAAAGGTGCTGGGACTCCATTCCACCTCCTCCGCCGGATGATCCTGTGTTGGCACTGGCCGCCGCCGCGGTCGCACGCCTCTCCTCTTTCTTGAAACGGATCCCACAAGCGTTGCACAGCGACTGCAGTTTTCGCAACCATTTATAATTAGAATAGAATCGGAAATAAATTAAATAAGTAAATAAAACATCGCGTCGCCTCATCTTCTAAAACTATTATCTATTTACTAATATATCTATGCAATAGATATACCTTCGGTCCTCTTGGGCCGTTTCTCCAAAGCGGGGTGGAAGTGGTGTCGCAGTTGGCACAGCGGCGAGCTAGGAGAGGATCTCCGGAACAGGAGGAGCTTCCGCTGCTGCTGTTGCTTCCTCCGCCACGCGCAGTAGCCTTGTGAGACTGAGAGGACGGTGCGTTCTTCGACTGTCCGAGGACATCCCAGCAAAAGTTGGATATGGATGAGCGACGCTCATGTCCGCCGCCACGGTTCCTTCTCCCGTCCCCGTCGACAGGTGACTCTTCGCTCATTCGAGTGGAGGGTGTTCCGAGAGAGAGAGTGCAGTCGACGGAGGTTGCAGCGGAGTAAGGGTAAGGATAGGCGTATGAGTTAGGGTAAGCGTATGAGTAAGGGTCTGAGTTTTCATCGGCGGTGGGCTTGTGGACGGAGTTGGGCATGGAGGAGAAGAGCATGGAGAGGGATGAGTTGGACTGTGTGTGGAAGAGGCCGCAAGAGCAGGGCCCCACCATGTTGTGAGAACTGCTGCACCGATTATGCATCATAATGGAAATGGAAGGAAGTGAAACCCTAGAGATGGAAGAAGAAAGACGAAGTGAAAGAAGGGAGACGATGAAGTGCAAGTGAAAGAGAAGAGAGGGGAGTTTATAGTTAAGATTGGAGAGGTGACAGTACGAGCAAATAGTGAAGGGAGGGCGATGGGTGGTAATTATATATTGGTTGAACAGAGGAAATCTATGGCCAAAAAAACACACAGGAAATTTAGAGAGAGAAAGGTGCCAGTCAGCAGGTGCAGTCGTCCACGTTGTCGTCAAATGAAATATGATAGGGCACAGAGCGGGCCCCACCTTGCATGCTATGATTATTATTATTTATATAATTATGGCAGTAGTAGGACGAGGACTCGACTGACCACACCACCGTATTTATACATTATTATTAAATTAATTACAGCTGAGGCAATATATAATATAAATATAAGATAATAGTATATGGTGGTATATATATGATGATGATTCAATAGAATGGAGTTTTTTTTTCTGGAAAAGAAATGGTCAGAGGGTAGTCAAAAGGAGCCCACGTGACTGAGAGAGCTAGGGAACAGTCTTCCATGGATCTGCAATGCACCGATCACGAGACGGCCCCTCTCCCCCTTCCTGCCTCATATTATTATCAAATATTGAAATTACTTCTTATAAATTGTTTTTTTAGAAAATGTAAAACTCAATTTATTATTTATATTATCATTATTCAACATATTATATTTTAAAAAAAATATCATGTTGTGATCACACTGGGTGAAAGTGTCGAAAATAAAATCTCTAAATATTAAATAAAAGATTTATTTACCAACCAGACTACTCATTTGTTATTTGAATCTATGAATCAAGAAATTATTCCTTTCCTCATAATCACACCACAATGACTTCGTAAGCTCTGTAAAAAATAAATAATCATGTATCAAAATATGAAAATTTGTGTCCGTATGCGTATCTCTGCTCTCTGCCAGCCTCCCAAGGAAAATGGAATAGTTGTTTCTCCTTCCCATACCCAACGCGCTACACCTTCAATTGAGTGGCACGCTCCATTCTCCAACCATTTACCGAGGTGGTAAATGGTAAATGAGCTCATCCATCATTTACCACATTAATTACTAGATGGAAAAATCTACTTTAACTGAATCTTATATGGTTAGTATTTTCAAGAAAAGAATTTATCCGTTACAAAAATAGATAAATATTATAGAAAATATATTTTCAAAAATAAGCATTAGTGCTCTTTGAAAGAGTTCTCTTTATTAAATTGGTATATATAAATGAAATATAAAATCAGTAAAGGGTGACTTCAATTTAAAGTATACCCTTAATAATAACATTCACCCTATACTGGTATATACTGATTTCTTTTCAATCAAACTTAATAATAACATTCAATTTAATAAAATCAAAATCAACATATCATCAATAGAAAATGTCAGGGGTGAATAAAATATATAGTTAGACTAAACATTAAATTATAGAATAAATTCTTAATAGAACTGTATAAATAATTTAAAGTAATTTTTCTATTTATAATTTACCTGGTGATGTATCACATAAAAAAAAGATATTGATGTATTAAATCAATGTATCAAATATCTGAATTTATTTGTATAGTTTTTCAACTATTATAATTGTTAATATTATTATTTTTTACAGAATGAAAAACATAATTAAGGGTGTCTTACTTCCTGTCCCTCTCGAAACTAGGAAAGTGTTGTTTGGACCGAGCAAGGTTTGGATTTGTGTGGGCATAGGACAATCATTCATCTTCAACAACACGTAAGCAATTAGTAATGGATTAATAAAACAACATCACTGCACGTGTAAACTGTTGGGGCAGAGAGAGATAGTAAATAAATAAAGATAAATTACGTGCTTATAAAATTACCTATCATATCCATGATTTTGATTTAAATTTAATTACAATTTATACATATACAGTAATATAAATTAAAATATTTCTTTATATATTCCCCCAATTTATTATGAATACATATATAGGGTCGGCAATGGTGCGGTGAAAAACTCATAATTATGGTTATTACCGGTACTGTTTAATATGTTAACCGTACCATTATGGTGCGGTACAGTTATGGTGATGAATTTTTTACCCATAATGGTTATGGTATTTGAGTTATACTCATGATTATAACCATGGTTATTATATAAATATAATATTTACTTTTTATTAATAAATTAATATATATTAAATAATGGAAATTACTGTATATACGAGCAACAAATAACCATTATGATAGTTTTATATATTTTTATTGTTGACAATATAGATGTATGTATTTTTTAAAATAAAAATTTCGGTCTTTTATTATATTACATTTGTGGAATAAATATGGGTATACATGTAAAATCATGGTTAATAACCACGGTTATTTTAATGATTATGATATTGAAAATTATACCCGTAATTATTATGGTTATGGTATGTGGTTTAAAAATATGGTATGGTATCCTAAACATTGTCAGACCTATACATATATGCTTGACAATTCCTTCTCATAAATATATGTCTATATTCTCTTAATAAGTTACTTTTCTTCTTAGTATATTATGTCATGCATGTATGTATTGTTTGTGTGTTGGTTGTAATTTTTATATATTAATTATTAGAAAACAAACTGGAATGGTGAGCATCTTTTGAAAAGCGGAGGTCGTCCCGTTTGTCGAACTCACCAATCTCAAGACGATCTGATTCTCTCTCTTCATGTTTTTTGAATCTTTCGATCATCGAATATTGATATTCCAGAGGAGTTGTTGTGTTCTTGGTCTTGTTTTAGGTCATGCATTACAGAGCTTGGGTTATGTCTGTCGTTCTCTACCAATCTCACCAGTCTTATAATATTATTAAATTCATCACTTCATTACCTATTGGATTATTATTATGTTGTTATAATGTTATTTTTTAGGACTTATTTTATTGTTCATTTTTAAATAATTATTTACTTTTTAAAATGTGATTAATTGATCCTGTGAAGACTTAAGCCGTACGTCTTAACTAACGTCGCCAGGATTTAAACCTGCGCGCTCTGATACTATGTGAAACTTAAGACGTACGTCTTAACTAACTGTCTCAAAAGTCCGAACTTTTAAGTGAAGGCGACCGGTATACTCTTAAGTCATCTTAACAGATACTTCCATAAATTGTCTGTTTTATTCATGTTGTAGAGCTTGCTGAAATCGACACCAAAAGGTTCGGTCACAGGAGGAAGGAATCCGTCGAGGTCGAATTGGCAAAGACGAGGACATAGATGGGAAAGTTGTTGAGGATGCCGAACTTGAAGCGAATGTCATTGAGGAAGATAGTGTCCGGTTCCTTATCGAATAGGGCTAAGTGGACGGGATCTTCGAATCTATCATTGCCGCAAAAAAGAGGAGGAAATGAGAGATGCATGAGATCAAGAGTTGTAAAGGAGAAGAGAGTTATAATGGAAAATTATCAGCATAGACTGATTTGAACAAAAAAGTAATATTATTAAACACGAATAGTTAAATAACAAAAAAACACTAAAAAATGTATATTTATCAATGTAAGTAATTAAATAAATACTTTCTTCAGAAAATTATATAAAATTACAAGTGGGTTAATTTAGGGTACAAGTTTGACTAGAGATTGATCTAAAATACACGTTGATGTCTTACTAAGTTGGTACTTATTACATCATCTTACAATGTATGATCCTAAAAACTAACTTGACGCAAATATCATATAGAATTAATCAATACCCATCTAATTATCAAATATTTTTTCATCCCGAACATAATGTTTTAATTTTTTGTTTTGCTTAAGAAAGTGAATTGATTTAAGAATGTTTTGGTCGGACTTTTCCTTTCTTTTTGTATAGTTAGGTAGTTGTTGTATGAATCTTTGACTCAAAGGTTTCCCAGTCTACAAGCCAGCCAAGAAGAAACAGATTATGAACGTTGCTTTGATGATTGCAGAGTATCCTATTTTAAGATACTTTATCTGCAGTCCTTCCTCTTGTCGTCTCTCTTTATCTTTCTCTTTCTCTCTCAATACTATTCTACCCAGGGTCTAGATGGTAATCATACATATATATACACACTGTAAAAAGATACAACTATCTATATCTATCTATTTGTGCAAACACCCAAAATCTAACTTCAGCGCTATTACTTACAGCTGCATGAGACGGACTATATCTATCTAAATTATTCTAACGTATATGTATGTAAATGTATATATAAACAAACAAACAAAGCAAAGAAACGAAGAGACCCCACATGAAAAGCTCATCAAGCTTCGAGGGTTTTTTGTCTTTGATTCGATCAGGGAACTTGAAGAAGGAAGGCTACGTTCATCATCACTGTTTTGGCTTTAGCTTCATTCACGGGATTCCTTGGTACGGCAAACGGTTTTAACTGATCAGTACTCAAATGTTAAATTGGAGGGGGTAAAATGTAATATAATCAGGAGGAGAAAGTTTGTATTGGGTTATAAGGATGAATAAAATACTTATTTAATGTATTGGGTTAGGATTCATTTAAAATATTTTATATTGGGATAAAGTTTAGAAAAAAAATATATGTATGAATTAACTAAATAGGTTTCTGATCTAGTTCTAATAATAGAGTATTAATATTAAAAAATGATCTGAATATATGTTTAAATAAATAAATATTAATATGTTATATATTTTTTAATCATTAAAAACTTATATATATTAATAAATTTCGGATAAACTACTAACAAATTAAATTTTAAAGGACATTCGGAAGCTCTTATTAGGTAAGTATGAAAATGTGAAGTGAAGTTATAAATTACAGTATTTAAAATTTGCAGTTATAGTTGTGTGCAATCATTGAAAAATATATAAAGGATAGAAGAAGATTTAACTGTCCATAGTAATAGTATAATTAAACTTCACTTGTTGCAATAATTAAAAAGTAGTTCATTAAGGAAGGTGGAAGGATATGAAATGAATGATATTTATTGATACGTCCCAGAAAACAATAAGTCCAGTCGCATGCACACGCCCGCATTTCATTCATTCATTCATTAATAATAATTACATTAAATAAAATAAAATAAAACCCAACTTACATTTCCTATGTAAATGGAGTAGTCATCGTACTGTTGCTGGACAACTCAATGATGATGTTATGTGGCTGGTTAGATTTGGTGGGTCCCACTCGTTGTGCTACTCCAAAAAACTTTTCTCAAGCTATCATAGCGTATCAGATCTCACAAATAATGCCCACTCCTTCCTTGGTCTCTCTTTATTATATTACTAAATTGACAAAAATAATGGCAAAAACAATTACTATTGTTATTAGTATTATATGGATGATGCAGCAATCACCAATCAATGTGCCACGTGGAATTAATGAATGGTTTGAGTCTGAGATTTGCTTTCATGCATGGCGATGGCATGCATGCAGTGGTATCGAGATGATTCATAGATTTATCATTATTAATATCAATAGAAGATACAGGACCATAAAGTTTCTCTTCTACTTATGTAAATAGATATTGGGTTGGGGGGTTTCCAATACTTGAAAATGGTGAATGTGCTGTATATTTGATAAATGATCCTGCTAAGTAATTATAAAAATAATAATTATAATAGAAAAGCGCTTATAAAAAGTTGTCCTATTGTATTTAATCCTTTCAAATAATTAGTCGTACAAATGTTCTATGCAATCATACATTAGAAATATGTACATATATATATATACAAACCTTTGTGTCATCTATTTTGGATTAGATCTACGTTCTTTCAGAGTAAGAAATGATTTATTCCAATTGTACGGAATATAATCAAGTATGAGGCTTATTGTGTCTGTAAAAGAAAGCATGGGGACCAAGTTGCTTTCCAATGTAAAGTTTGAGGGAGTACCACTATCTATCCAGAAAAACAGTGTCGAGCGCCCAAAACGTTTTCCATTCATCATCAAAAGCAACAAGAATGCAAACCCAAAAGCAAAGGGTTTCCCCAATCTCAAGTGATTGACTTGACCGAATCATCAAATCTATCCGGGCTTGCTTGCTTTCACGTATACAAATGTGTATATATATATATATATGTATATACATGTTGATAGCTAGTGAGACAGTCTTGGTATGTCATAATAGTTTTACCTTGAAACTAGTAAGTGCGACAATTGGTGTTTATCGTGTGCATAATAAATAGTTTTTAAACTTGTCTTCAAATTTAAAATATGAACACTACACGGTTAATACAGACTCCACGTAATACGGTCAGTTAACATTTTGCACACAAAAAATTATATATATAGATGATACAACACAATTTTACAAAACATCACGACGTGAAAATCACAAAATTCGTAATTTAATCTGACAATCAAGTTTTAAAATTCACAAGGTTACAATAACAAATTTATAATTAGATACATATACTTAATCATGTTTATGTGTACATCAGAAGTGTTTAGATACAATTATTAATTTCATCTAAACCTATAATAATGGTTTAGATATGAAATTTGTTAAGTCCAAACTTATATACAAATAAATACAAATCATTATAGATCATTTAATTGTCACTACAAGAATTTGTGGAAACAACGACGGTAAAAAATTGTTGCTACATGCATAAATACTGTTGTTAACTTTTCGCGTCAACAAAATTTTCGTGTTGGTAGCCCCTGTCGTGAAAGGTTATCCCTACGTCAATTTTCCGTTGTAAAAGGTTTGTCGTTGTTAGAAAGTCACTCCCCATTGCTTTTTTACAACGGAATTCAGTTTTGTTAAACACAATTCAAGGGCGATAACACATTGTCCATGTTACATATTACTATTAGTGATGAAAACGTTTTGTCGTAAAAGTAGTATTTCAAACACGAGTTTGCGTTGTTGCCTTTGATAAAAAAACACAATTTCCATTAATTATTATTTTTTGGCTGATTTGTTTTTTCATGCGGTTCATCATGTTCTTCATTAGGTCCAGTGCAGGTTCTTCATGTTCTTCACAATTTCCTTTGATAAAAAAAAACACAATTTATATCTTGTTCATCACAATGTCCGTGCATGTCTCGAAACTCCAGCAGAGGGAAAGAAGTGCAGCTCCCGTGCAGGTCTCGACACTCCACTGCATGCGGTTGGAACTCCAACAGTAGCACTAGCTCGAAACTCCAGTGCAGTTCGGTTCCAGCACCAGCTCCGGACAGGTGCAGGTCTCGGCACTCCTGCAACAGCACCAACTCGAAACTCCAGTGCAGTTCGGTTCCAACATGTGAGGGTGAAACGAGGGTGAGGGGAAGGAAGGGAAGTCCTACAAACTAATGTGAGGATGTGATTGTGGGTGAGGGGAGGGTGAAAAGAGCGACATTTTTTTTTTGTCTTAAAATTTGATTTTTTTTTCTTTTAGCGTTGAAGTTTAGAATTTTGTGGATTATTGACATCAACAATAGTTGTCACTAATAAACTATTTTACAAAAAAATATTGAATCTGTTACTGAATGACTATACCAACGTCGACAATATTTTGACACGTAAACCTATTTTTACATTTTTCCGGTACTTATGTTTTAACGACGACAAAATTGATTACTAACGACATACATCCGTTCACTACGGGAGAAGGGCCATTTACCAGCTATATCTAACGGCTCAATGTATATTGAGTCATTATAAATAAATTTAAATGGAATATAACAACTCAATTAACATTGAGCCGTTTTGTATTTTTTTTACGGCTCAAATAACTGAGTCGTTACATTTTTCTTAGTTCTAACGGCTCAATATCAAGTGTCGTTAATATTTAATTATTTTTCTATAATTTTCCCGGCTCATTTTCTGTTGGCACAAAAGTTCTATTTAATTTTAATTAAAATTTATATTTATCGCAGCTCATTATTTGGTTCAACCGTTATTTTTATTACTTTTTAAAGATTTATCACGACTGTTTTGGTTTGGGCCGTGATAAATGGCCAAAATAAAAACAAATAAAGATTTATCATGGCTCATTTTGTTTTGAGCCGTGAATGAGTAATTAAACTCGAAAAGAACAGAACATACCTCATTTACAGCAGATCTCAGTTTCTTTGGTTCTCCCTTGCTGCGTTCCGCTAGTCGACATCCAGGTAAGCTCTTCTTCTTGTTTCCATCAATTAATTGAATGAATTGATAGTCAGAAGTCGTATATGTGTACTCCTTGTTCGATTTGGCAGCATAATCAACCGATTTCGCCTTATTCGTCGAGCGCTCGACCGCTCCAATTTCGGTAACATTTCTTCATTTTTTGTTCAATTTGTTCAATGAATTGATCTTCCCCAGTCTTATATGTGCTCTACTTGTTCGATATATCTGTATAATTGGCTGAATCCGAATATTTGAAAAAGAACTGCAAACCCTAATTTCTCCAAGTTAGGTAACCCTTCAATATTCGAATTTATTGTTCGAAGGACATGTATAGCAACAATTAGTCATAGATTATACATCCTCATGATGAATTTAAGTCGCCTAGTATAAATTAAATGGATGACAATTTTTTTTTTTAATTGTTAGGAACTTTAAAACTTGATTGTTAGGAACTTTAAATTTAAGTTGCCTAAATGATGAATTTAAGTTGCCTCAATGATAAATTTAAGTTGCCTAAATGTTTTTTTTATTGGTAGGAACTTTAAAATTTGGCATGGATAGAAGTTGGATAAAAAAAAAAACAAGAATTAGCAAAGAGTATCAATTCAGTGTCAAAGACATTAAATTTGCTAATAGAAATGGTTTGATTAATGGAAAAATGATATGTCATTGCCGTAAATGCCATAATAAAAAATATCATGTGGCGGAAGAAGTAGAGAGTCACTTGGTTTGGAATGGTTTCTTGGTTGGCTATACAATATGGATTTTTCATGGTGAATCGTGTCTACAAACGCACCCCAATATGAACCAAGAAATGAACACTCCTATAAGGAAAAGTGAAATTAACACTCATTTGGGTGGACAATGTGAATTACGAGATTTATTTCATGCTGCCATGGGATCTGCTCCGTCAAACACTGTGCAAGATAATAGACCAGTTGTTTGTGATAATGACGCTTCCGGATCACAACAACATGATGCAGACCCTGAAAAAATTTCACATCTTCAAAAATTAATGAATGAGTGTGAGAAACTATTATATCCCCATTGTGAATCATTCACAGTGATATAATTCATATTACACATTTGGAATATAAAAACAGTTAGTGGTTGGTCTTGGAAATCAGTTGATATGTTGTTTGAAATTTTAAAAATTGCATTTCCTTCAGCAACTTTTCCAGTTTCTTATCATGATGCTAAGAAATTGATTACAGAATTGGGTCTTGGGTATGATAAGATACATGCATGCCCAAATGATTATAGAAATGCGTCTTGGGGCTTGGACAAGTTGCTCATAAATCCCAGATATGCCCTTTGAACTTCAAAGGATGGAAGAATATGCAGATAACTACACACAAAATATACTAGCCATGACAAAAGTAAGTTATTTGTTAATTTTTTCAATACTTATTTCTATGTTTAACTTATTATCTATTTTCTTACAAACATGTTTGCAGATGAAATTCGTTTGTCCGGATGATACTCGGAGATCCTTTGACAAGTTTATATTGAAATCAGTCGCTAAAAAATGGCACGATCACAAAAATTCTATAAAAGCAATGTTTTATAAGTCGGGTGCGACAAAAGAAGAAATCAAAGGAAATGACATTGAAGAAGTGGACAAATGGCAATGGGATCTACTAGTAGATCATTGGTTTTTTGATGTAGGATGGGTTAGAATGTATATTTTTCTTACAATATTGATTCCCATTGCACTGTATTTATTTGTTGGTTTATGTGAAGGAATCATCCGCACGAGGAAAACATGCTCGGTCACAACAATCATCTCTTCACACCACTGAGTTACAGATTTTTGCTTCTGCAAGATATAGATTGATAAGAATGCTCCTAAACACATGTTTAAATTAATTGACATAATTTTAGTGTTGCTTTACAATGTATTTTATCGTTTTTATTTAATAGGAACTTGAACGTAAAAGACCCGTGGGGAGTCTTGAATTTTTTGATTACGCCCATGTCCATAAAAAAAATTGGTGCGTTTGTTGATGAAGATACATCGTCATTAGTGGTAATATAAGAAATTTTCAGTTAAATTATGAGTACAAGTTATATTGATAGAATATATTGTATTAATGTAAACACCTGATTTTGGCTCATGGTCAAAATAATGTACGTGATGATCCAAGCCGAGAAAAATCGAGATGAAGAAAGGAGCAATAAAATAATAATAAAAAAACTAAAATCCCTAAACCTTAAATCCTAAACCCTAACCCTAACCCTTAAACCCCAAACCCTAAACCCTAAACCTTAACCCTAAAATTCCAAACCCTAAATCTTACACCCTAAACCTTAAATCATAAACCCTAAACCTTAAACCCCAAACCATAAACCCCAAACCCTAAATCTCAAACCATAAACCCCTAAAACCATGGCACCCATTTTTTGCTAAACATCCACAATGACATCCATTTTCGTCCAAATTCCCACCATGCTCCAAATCACTCCCAATTGCTCCTAATTAGCACCAAAAGTCTCCTAATTGCCACCACCATTTGACCACTTGATCACCTTTGCTCATCCTTAGCCAAATTCTCTCCAATTATCATCAAAACTCCTCGTAATTGCCAATCACCTCCCAATTGTCAATCACCTTTGCCCAATTGCTATCACCTTTGTCATCCACCATGTATTGTCCATGTTTATCATCTATTTGGAGGAGAAAATTCTACAAAAGCAAGGGAGAGCTACGGTTGAAGAAAAAAGGAAAAAGAAACCAAAGGATAGTTTGGAACAAGCTTGCCGTAAACTTGTTCAAAGAAAAACAAAGGAAAGAAAGGAAAAGAGAAGAGAAGAAAAGAAAAGAGAGAAAAAAAAATTTCAAAGTGAGGATTTGAGTGAAAAAAAATAGATAGAAATTGAGTGAAGAAAAATCGGCGAATATCGGTCTCGGTTCCTCGTGAGGTATCTAAACTTCGAATAAGTTAGGTATATCTCCTCTCGTGCTCGATATTTGTATTTCTTAATGTGAATGAAGTTTGTTTCATTTATATTATGTGTTAATAATTGTATTTCATATAAGAATCGTACTTGGTTTTAAGTTCGGTATAACTTTGGGGCCATTTTAAACATTTGTGAAAGTTATGGGAGTTGTTTCAGTAAAAAAAATAATATTTTCGAACCTGAATTAGGTCATTCCCAAACTTTGATGAAGGTTACAACTCGGTCCTTGGACTCTCGGGTCATTTTGAGATTTTACCGAGTGTTATAAACCAAAGCAGAAAAGTTTTGGGTCATTTGTGCAATTTTTAAAAATTTTTGGACATCCCATTAGTTCTCAAAGTATCACAAATTAGTCAAATATGCTTGGTATTTTCAAAATCATTTGTATACGTTTGACACGACTTAAAATGACCCCAAAGTTAAACCACTCTTTTTTTAGCACAATTAAGTTTATTCTCTCGTGTTTATTTATTTTAAATTAACTCCATTTTTTTAAAAAAAAAATCTTGTATAATGTTAATTAAAAAAAATGCATGTCATCTCTTTAGCCAAACATGATCAAGTTGGACAATTTGGGTAAATCATGCAAGTTGAAAAAAATATAAATTCAAAAGCAAACTAAAATACCAAAATGGCGGATTATGGGTTCACGAGCCGTTATTACGTAATCAAACTCCCGAACTCGATTATCTGGACGTAGACATTTTCAAGCCCTAGGATGTTAACACCATGTACCCTAGGTAATTTTAGGTTTCCGATTAGCCTTTCATTAATCGGTGGCGACTCTTTCACATTTTTCGGTCCGATTGATGACCCCGCTCGACCGGACCCGTCGCTCGCCCAGACTTGACATTTTCGAGCGAAAAACAAAAATATTTTTCAAAACGGGTCGGGGAAAATCGGATCTGACGTCCGACAATTAACATCATCTTCATTCTTAACTGTATGATGTAGGAAAAAGGAAAATCTAAAATGCAAGAGTGTGCTTCTCATAACCCAGACGAGGATCCACTTATAAGAGATGATTATGTGTATCGTGAGGTTGTAGGTGAACAAAAACCGGGGCGAGTCAAAGGTTTTGGGATTGGTGTTATACCGACCATGATACTTGGATCTTAAAAATCTAGCTTGAATGAAGTAGGCATAGAAAGACGTGTACGAGAACGTCTTTAGGAAGATTAGGATGAGAAATTGAGACAATAAGAATCTAGAATGCAGACACATATGGGAGAGATGTATAAACAATTCCAGATGCAATTCCAGGTCATGCAAAATAATATGAACGGATTTAACTCTTTTCAAAGTTTCATAACAGAAGGTTCCACTGATGTCCCCCCTTTTAACAACTTTGGTTTGGGATCCTCGCATTTACCAACTGAAAATCAAGTAAGTATATAGTTTAGATTTTGCAATGATATCACTTTATGAATTTCCTGTTTGATGGATAGTAGTTCAAATGTATTATTATGGTGTTTTGGATGATTTAGTCTTGCCCATGAATTGGGGTTTAGTTTAATATGTTAACTTGCTTAATTGTTGTGCATCTTATAATTTAAGTGAGTTTAATGTTTTAATTTTTGAATGTTTATATAAGATGGTCATGCAACTCATCATTCTAGTCCTTCGTCCCCTTGTACCAACCTTGGTTTGGGTTCCTCGCATTTACCAATCGAAAATGAAGTAAGTATTATTTTTCACGGTATTTTTAGTGTTTTGGTTTTTTAAGTTTTGCCTGCGTATTGAAGTTCAGTTTAATAAGTTAGTTTGCTTAATTGTTGGGCATATTACATTTTAATTTTTGGATGTTTTTATAGGATGGTCAGACAACTTATCAATCAGCAGCATCTAGTTGTGAACAATCTGCTAGTGGAAGTCAAGAAAGCGATGAATAAAATGAATCGTCTTAGTAAAGACAATGTTAGGAATGAAGAACTATTACAACATATTATATATGTTTTTGGATTAATGAAGCGAACTTACGGATATGTAATGTATTGTATGCAAACTTTATGATTTTTGTATGTAAACTATTTAGGGTATTGTTGTACGATTAGAATTATAGTATAAATTATTATTTTTTTATTAAAAAAAATAATTTCAGCGGCTCATATGAAACGAGCAGCAAAAATTATATTTCTTTTTCATTTTTCACGGTTCATACATATATGAGCCGCAAACAATATGGGTTAAAAAAAACAATTATTTCATTTTTCACGGCTCATATATGAGTTTAAAAATACAATTATTTATGGCGGCTCAACCAAAAGTGTCGCCATAATTATTTTGGCGGCAGTTTTGATTTTGGGTTGAGAATTATCACGACTCATTTTATATTGAGCGATGATAATTGTCCCGACGCTTCATGTCACGACTCAACTGAAGTTGAGCCGTGATAATTTAACGGATGAATTTTTCAGCTGTTGAAAACCCATTTTTCAGCTGGTAAACGACCCTTCTCCCGTAGTGGTTGTTGTTATCGCTATATTTACGACAAAACTTTTTGTATTTGAATATGTACATTTACAACGAAAAAGTCATCTGCTACTGATGGAGTCATTTCACATCAAATGTTGGTCGTCATTACACATTCATCTATGTAAAAAATAAAGTGTCGACAAAAAATAACGCTAAAAGTATCTTATAACGGTGGAAAATATATTGTGTCTAATAACTAATAATAACGGCAACAAAAACTGCGGACACAATATACATACATTTCACATAAATTCTTAGCGTCAACACGAAATCCACGTTGTTGTTGCCACATATTCTTGTAATGTGTGTCACACTAGATAAATCGTTTTTCATCTAGCTAAATGGACGAAACTATAAATTTCAGGTAGTGTCCAAAATATTGACAATTATCTAATAGGCATACAAAATTATTGTATAGAATGTTATAGTGTTTATTTAGAGAAGTATAATCAAAATTAAATCAGAAGGAAATAATAAATACATATTTTCAAAAGTTTTGGAGAATATGGTAACTATATCGTTCCGTTCCTCTATTCTAACAATATCTATATCTATCTATCTATCTATCTATCTATCTACACATATCTATGTGTATGTATTAAAGCTTCATGATCTTTATTAGTTTTTCTATTCTTTTTTAACATCTGCAGTACTTCATTTTGGGTAGCAACACATCGATTACTTCGAACAAAATAGGGTTTAGAAGCTGGGTTGCACTTTTTAGATCAAGATTCGTATTTGTCAGGCTATACATATATATATATATATATAGCGACTGTATGAGAATATTCTATAACGTGCATATGAATATTGTAGCTCATTATACATGTATATATTTATATGTATTGGTCTATCTAAATGGTTTAGATAGATTGAGACACTTTCTCTCTCAATATCTCTGTCGTTTGCTTTCTCTCCCTCTTATTCTATATAATAATAATAATAATGTAAAAGGTTTAGACTAGAGAGCTGGAACTGGTCTTGTCCCTGTCTATTCACCCTTTCCCTTGTTCTAGTATAAGTGGGTTCGGGGATTGGTCTCTAGGGATTCTGTTGGGAATTAGGCAGGAGCCCTTTTTCTCCCCCCAACCCCATTAAAGCAAATCAACAATTCAAAGGTTTCAAATTTAAAAAAACAAGAAGGTAAAAGTAGGAATAGTAAACATTAAAAACTTATCAAACAAATTACTTTGTAATTATTTGACATACAAAACGTTAGTTTAAGTGAGAGTTTTGAGATATATTAACAGTATAATTAAATAGAATATTTTTTCACAAACTCAAACAGTTGATTAAGTTTTATATCTTATGTTAACACCCAGATTTAAGTTTTTTTTTTTTTTTTTGATAATCATGGATTAAATTAACCGCTATAGGTGACAATTAATCACCCAAGTTCAAAATACACAACCAAAATTAACTAATTTTAACAATTCGCGAAACAGAAAAGCCTACAATATCTTTCCGGAGCGCGATAATAGCTTCCTTCGAAGGAGAGCTATGAATTTCAAAAGCATGTCTCTGATTGAGCGCCCTACCCGCCATGATATCCGCTACTGCATTCGCTTCTCAAAAAATATTATTTATACACTTAACATTGTCTTTAAAATGTGTGTATGAATGATATAAACAGGAGAGCTTTCGATGAGAATCCGATTTTGTCGAGATGGAGGATCTCTGTCCGAAAACTTTGTTCCTTTGTTTGACCAAACACGGGTTTTTATTCACAAAACATATGCCCAATGAAAGAGCTAGGGTTTAGTACTTTGATGGGAAGTCATGATACACACCACATTAACAAACTAAAATTACATTTACAAAACAATCATAACATTCTTTTTAACATTAATATGAAACAATAAGCTGATGATGTGTCTGCCACGTGATGGTCATATGAATTATTAAAATACAAAGGAAAATTTGAAAAAAGTAGAAGTATAGGAAAAAAAATATGAAGTTTAATAATTTGAAAAATAAAACTAACAAGATAGAATTAATATCACGGTCTATTTTTTAATTAAAAAAATCGAGGGCTAAGGACGGTTAAACTCTGGACCCAGGGTGAGATGGGTCTCGCCGACTTGGGTTCAACCGAGATTGGGCTGGTCAAGTGGGTCAGCTTGATTTTAAGGTTGAGTACATGATAAAAGAAAAGTTGGTCGGATGCATAATTTAAACGGATCAATCTGATCGGGTGGAGTTTAGTATTTTTACTACATTTAGTTATATTATTTATAGATAATAATAATAAAAAAAGTAGAACGCAGATCATTATTTAGAATATTTTATGTCGGGCATTATCCCTTTTGGCCTTTTCTATTATCAGATAAATATTTTTGGATATATATAAATACACTTAATATCAAAGCGAAAAATAAATAAAAAAACATATTTATTTTGGTTTGATCTCTGACTATCATATGCGTTCTTTCTTCATGTGGGAAATAATTTGGCCCACTTTCTGAAGTGAAAGTGACAGATGTCCCTTGTTCAAGGATCAAATTTTGACCAATCCCTGTCCACAAGAAAGAACTTCATGCCCTAGATATAATAGATGAGATGAGATTGGCCTATCAATCCTTGTCCGTATCCATCAAATCAAATCAAAATGATAACAAGGATGAATGGGTGGGTCAAAATGATAACATGGATGAATGGGTGGGTGAATTGCAAAAATTAAAGATAAGTATAATTTGAATTCTTATAAAGTTAATTAAAAATGAAAATAACAAAATCAAAGTGCACATATGAACATTTTTCATTTAGGTTGAGAACTCTTTCACTTTGTGTTTTATGCAGGATAGTGAATAAAAACTTTTCTAGGTATGTTTCTAAATAATATATGTAATAATATCCTAGAGTTTCTAGGCATGCATGTCTTCTTGACATATGACTTAACTATTTTTAGTGTTAAAATGCATTTGAATATATACAACAATAAATAATATTATATATATATACTTTAATTATAATATAATACTATTTTTTTATCTTTCTATATATACACTTTTATTTATTGTAATATATATTGTTTAATTTGGAGTATTGAAAAAAAAAACATAAGTTTTCCAACCGATGTGATTTTTGAAAAAAAAGTCGAAATTTTTTGTTGAACTTCGATAGAATTTTTTGGATTGATTTGAAGTCTTGACAACACTTTCAGATTGAAACTATTTGGTGGTTCATCCAAAATATCAATCAGATAAAATTAGAATATGTCTGAACAAGAACTTGAGAACGAATGTATGTTTTTTTGTGATGATATCTTCGAACCTGAACATTGGCCGATTTATAGAGTTTGTCACCCCCTTTAGACGAGACTTGGCGCCAAAGGAACTACACATCTTCAGTCAAAACTTGGCGCCAAAGCAGAAGAACACCTTCGGATCAAATCTTGGCGCCGAAGTTATTTGCACCACTTCGGTCGAAACTTGGCGCCAAAGCAAGTGTCCAAAAAAACAAGAATTTTGAGGTAAAAAATTAAGTTATTAATTTCAAAAATTCAAATTATTAATGAATTTTTAGAATAGTAACTCTATCATAAAAATAAAAAAAAAACTCGACCCCAACCAGGGGCGTTGCCCTCGGACCCCTGCAAAGAGGGTGTTGCCCCCTTTAACCCTCCATTGCTCGCCCCTAAGCAACCAATGAAGTTCTGATACAGTGAATCATAATATATTCAAACAAGTGTCCACTCCGCACCCTCCTGACTTGTTTAATGAAATGTTATGATCATGTCAACTAGTCAATCTAATTATACTAAAATATCTAACATTTTTTAATAACATATGATATATTATATTTTCAATTTACGTATATCAATGCAATAAATAACCAAGAATTAGAGGCATATATTCTTCATATTATATTATTTAAAAATAATTTCCTATTTAAATTACAAGTGAAGTAACTATTATAGAATAAATTTCAATTTAAGTAAAATTATTCAAAATGCGCGATGACTTGTTTAACTAATAACTACATTCTTAACCCCAGTCATGGAATCAATAGTATTGTTTCAAGTAAATACATATATATCTAATTGAATTATTAAATACACAATAATGTAAATATTATTATAACATAAAGTTTGATGTACAAAAGCAATGTATTGTACTAATTTGGATTGACATTAAACTCATAAATATAACATTCCTAATCTCTGTTGGGAAATTAGCTGCGGCTAATTTCCACCTTGCAGGATCTTGGGGCTCGATGGATTAAGAGAAATGCAAAACGACACAAAGATTTACGTGGTTCACCAATTTGACTACGTCCACGGCTCACACCCACACTTCACTATAGATAAATAGTGTTACAATGTATAGCACTCTGAAACACTCACTCGTATTTCTGGCTCACAACAAATACTACTTTCTCCCACACTCAAGAAACCTACAACCAAATCTTCTCTCAAATTCGTAATTCAAGTCTGTTATCTTTTCCTTCACACATTGTTGGTTCTTATATAGGCCACAGAAGTTGACTTGTCCATCTTCATAAGTGCTCCACCAAAAATGCTTCACTTCAGCACCAGCAAGTGCTCCACTTCAGTGAGTGGTCCACTTCAGCAAGTGGTGGTGACCCGAATGTCTCCATCGTCAATAGTGATGGCCGGAAAAATCTTCATCATCAACAATCTCTAATCTCAATTATCAAGAAAAAACCCCCTCTAATCTCTAATTGTAAGGTCAGATTTCATTCTTAATTCATAGTTATTAAATGCACAACCATCAAAATTAATATGTTAAATCATACTTTAATATATTTTAGTCTTTTTGTATATTATATATATCTTTTCTAAAAATAAAAATATATACTATATGTATGTAGTTATATATCCATTTATTATTTTAACAAAATGATATTTCATTCAAAGGGAACGTAGAGCCAAGATCTAATGCAGATCAAAAACAAGTCACGAGCTTGTGAAACTCAACGATTGAGATACATTTATACTAAGAAGAAAACGATCAGCTAAGCAACACATATTTTCAACCTTCGTCTCCACCTGTCGTTTTCCAATTATTTGCCACTGCCACAATAATCCAGTTCTAACTATATCAGAAATATAAAATTTACCAGACGGATTTAGCCAACGATAAACTAACATTATTGGTGCAAATTACAATAAAAGAATGTAGGCATTACTAAAAATATATACTTTTATGAAGGACTTTAAAATTCAATAAATACTAGACTCCGACACGCGCTACGCGCGTGCGCGTTGTCGTCGTTGGTCGTGCATGAGGTGTTACGAGGACATGATCGACCCGACTCCTAGGTTAATACAAGAAAATTACAAGAAAAATACTCATTATATAAATTTTACTAATGTAAAACTAAGATTAATTTGAATAATATAATGGAATAATAAAATTTACAAATTCGATAATATTCTTTAAAAATTGCTCGAGCGGCCGGGAGCCCTTTTTTATAGTGTTATATGATCCCGGTCGCTCGAGCAATTTTTAAAGAATATTATCGAATTTGTAAATTTTATTATTCCATTATATTATTCAAATTAATCTTAGTTTTACATTAGTAAAATTTATATAATGACTATTTTTCTTGTAATTTTCTTGTATTAACCTAGGAGTCGGGTCGATCATGTCCTCGTAACACCTCATGCACGACCAACGACGACAACGCGCACGCGCGTAGCGCGTGTCAGAGTCTAGTATAACCATTAGGGAAATACACTTAAGTGGATTGCAAAAATTTCAGTATAGTTTAGTAGTTAATTATATATATCTATATATATACGCAACACATATCTACATATTATGAAGGTACATCGTTGAGTTTATTCCAATTTTACTTTAAACACTTGATTAAAAATATTATTTGAATTGTAAAACTAAACTTAAATTACCTAATATAATTAAATAAAATTAATTTTGTTGTAAATATTTTTTAAAAATTATTCGAGCAACCGGGAGCCTCTTTAGTAGTGGTTCTTGGTCCCGGTTGCTCGAGCAATTTTTTAAAAATATTTGCTACTAAGAATATGATCAAACAAATATATGTCGATATTTGATAAAGTTGACATTGCGCATTGTTTATAGTCATACTATGGGTATTTTCACTCACATGTCATAATATCTCATCTCATATCAACTATCGCGTAATGTCCGACCTCGAACTAATTTCTATGAGTATTCATACATGCTATTACAACGACAATTACAAATCTATCATGATAATATCAACTATCGTTTAATGCTCGATCTCGAACAATCTATGAGTAATTTTCACTCATATATCATGTCATACTATCTTATCTCATACCAACTATCGCTAATGCTCGACCTCGAACTTTCTATGAGTATTCATACCAACCTCGAACTTTCTATGAGTATTTTCACTCAGACAACATTCGTAGGATTCAGTCCTATGCACTCATACTATTTGAGATTTAAGAGGTACGCTCATAAGTCAGAACTCGTCAATGAATGCATTCAATATACTCTTAAGGTATCGTAACACGTTCACTACCATGTCTATAAAATAATGACTATTACAAATCTACCATGACAACATCAAGAAATTCCCAGTAATTTTCACAAAAAAATAAAATTATATATTTGATCAATTTATTTCTTGTTTTATTACTTTGATATTTTCAGAGTTAAGTTTAATTATATTTTAATTTCATATATATTTATCAAATGTTTAATTCTCAAATCAACACCTCAAGAATATGATCAAAATAAAAATATTTGTTTATAAGAATATGATCAAAATAAAATATATGTCGTTATTTAGAAAAAAATACTTATTTTACTTTCGACATCCAACCAGCCTTTCTTTGAGTATTACTCCCGACATCCGATCGACCTTTCTTTGAGTATTTTACTCCCGACATCCGACCGACCTTCGTTTGAGTATTAGAGTCCCGACATTCGACCTTTCTTTGAGTATTATACTCCCGACATTCAAATTTTTTCGACATCCGACCTTTCTTTGAGTATTATACTCCCGACATCCAACCTTTCTTTGTTTATGGATTTGAACCTGGGCGCTGTCAGTATCTTTAATTTAAGACGCACACCTTAACCAACTGTCTCATAAGTTCGAACATGTCAGTGAATACATTTAATATACTCTTAAGATCTCTTAACAAACTCACTACCATGTCTATGAAACGACGATTATCCAAAATCTACTGTGACAACATTAAGAAATTATCAGAAAAATTTACCCAAAAAATAAAATTAGATATATTTGATTAACTTTTTCTATATTTTTTATTTTGATATTTTTAGAGTTATTTAACTTTAATATTTCCTGAGTTCATAAAGTAGGGTTGAGATTTAGTTAATTCATATGTTAATTTTAGATATATTGGAAATGTAGAGTTAAGTAAAGAAATACTCATAGAATCTAAATTTGACCAATCCCAAAAATATTTTGTAAATATAATAAATAATAAACACTGAAAATTAATATTGATTTTTATATTTCACTAATTCGTAAAATGTTATTTCAACACATCACCAGAGTTATTTTAATTTTGTAGTAAAATATTTTTGTTACTTTTTTCTCGACATGTAATACCTAAATTTTGGATAATATTAGTTTAGAGTAATAACATATTAACAACGTTGGGCAGCTAGAATCATTTATGCATTAATATTAATAGTATTAAAAAAAGTATAATCTTTTAAACATTTTAATAATATCATTATTTGAAAATACTACATAATTTATAATTATCAATATAAAAAATATATACATTAATCAAATATCTCCTTTCAAATTTGATATTGTTTTTGTATTTATTGTTTCACGTGATAGATTATGTATATTCAACATATAAATATAGTAAATTTTAATCGATTATAATTCTATTTTAATTTATAGATGAAATGTATTTTTACAATGGCAATGCTTACAATTCAATTTTTTTTTAACTTCTTGGAAAGAATAGAGAATGCTTTGAAGAAAAACATATATATAATTAATTGTAGAAACATTAAAAAAGTCACAATTACCAAAAGAAAAATATGACGACTTGAGAACATAATATACAATTATCATTATTATTTAAAATTGTAAAGTTATATAAAATAACAGATATAGTAATTAAATAAAATAAAATAATTTTTAAAAAATTGGATAAATAATAAATGTTTTTTCTTCTTCTACTCGAATTTAAATTTCACACTTGATTATATTGTACATTTTATATTTCAAATAATAGATAATGCATATTTGAAATATTAATTCAATCTAAATTTTATCACTTGTAGATGATATTATAATTTTTATAAGTGATTTAAGTCTTTAGATTCAATGCTCTTTTAATGCCCAATAAAGTGAAAATATAATTTCATTTGTTAGCGATATATATAACAAATGGTGCATGAGAAAAAAGAAAGAGATAGTGATAAGGGTGTAGCTGGTTAA
The DNA here is from genome assembly GCA_946814005.1 of Chamaenerion angustifolium. NCBI lineage: Eukaryota > Viridiplantae > Streptophyta > Magnoliopsida > Myrtales > Onagraceae > Chamaenerion > Chamaenerion angustifolium. Next base: position 4,187,648 of record OX328281.1, read on the forward strand.
TACGCATGTCTTTAATTATAAGGTTATAGGTTCGAGTCTCCGTAGAAATATTTTTTTATAACATTTTTTAGAAGACATTTAAATGACCAAAATAGTCATGATAAATATAAACTAATTAGATTATTAAAGGGTATTTGTGTCAATTTACAGGCGGCGGTTACATAAACATGTTCATGCTTAATAATATAGATAAAATAATAGTATGTCCGGTACAAACATTTAAAATTTAATTTGTATTACACAAAATCATGCTTCTTACAAGAGCTAATCCATCCCTTATCCCTCAAAACTCCGCTACGAGACTATTTGTCGTTTCAAGCTTGAAACTCATTCACCCAACCACCTAAGTGGTGTGGTAGGACACTCTCACGCCTCGACGGACCAGAGTTACCCCAAGTTGATCCATCTGTGTTCAATTTTGTCCAATCAAACTCCTGGGGTGTCCATCGAATCTGGATTGTTTTTTGTCCTTTGTCTATATGCTAAGATTGTAGTCATCTCTTTTGCATAAAATTAATACAAGAATATTTGAATTTGATAGTTTCTTATGGAAAATAATAAGTCCATATTTTCCAAATAATCCAAAGATGAAAATATAAACCGACATTGTGTACCATTTGGATGATTGTACGTAGTTGTTTATACAATTAGACTTAAGTCAAATTGATAAAGGTATCCCATGAAATTAATGTAAATGACTTACCTATATCAAATCAGTTTTTTTTTTGTCAATGCATTGCGTTATTATTTTATGATCAAGTATAAATAATTATTATTTCATTATCAATTTATTAATAATTTGTATAATTGTACAACTAAGTAGAATTAATATTAAAGAAAATTTAGTTTAATAACTGATTTACGTGGAAGTTTTCTATTAATTAATATATTTAGAAGGTTTGCAGCTCCGAACCGTGGCAGTAAACTGGTGCACTCTTTGCTTGTAGCACACCACGTTGTTCTTGAAGCAGAAAACGGGAACCGACGGCGGCACCGACAGAAGACGACCTGATGATTCCGAACTAGCTTTGTAGCCTAACTACACCAACGTTTTTGAGGAAGCGGAAAAATGTCGCCTCCACGGAAGAAGTCATCGTAATCCAGTCGACCTGAAAGCGAAAATTGAAACTGAATCACGAAATTGTATCACATAATAGATTCATAATCAGAGATTGAATGGAGGCAGGATTTACAATCAGACATTGAACGGGAGGCAAAGAACGGAGGATAATCGGAGTACCGATTGAGAGGATTCAGCGGCGACACGCGACTTGAGTAATAGATACCTACTGCATGGGAAGTGGAATGGGGAGAGCAGCGGTGGAGGACACTGGTGCTTAGTGGTTTCAGGCCTAGTACGAACGATTGGGCTGACAAGCAAGGGCCCACGAAATTGTAGTTTTAATAGATAAAAGAAGAGATATAAAAGCGTGGACGGCAGGATTCGAACCTGCGCGGGCAGAGCCCACATGATTTCTAGTCATGCCCGATAACCACTCCGGCACGTCCACAATGATGTCTTATCTTAATATAAATCTTAAACATTTAATTATAATTGTTCATTTGTACAAGGTCAAGTTGAAAGGATAACTAAGAAACGATTGAGGACTCGGTTGCATAAAGAGAAGTTACGCTTCTCATTATAAAGTCATGTTGCAGAAAACACATTCCACCATTAATTAGAAAAATCTATCTATATATTAATTTGACTAAATTACGTAATGTTGACAAATAAGTTTTTTGTTGTAATTTCTAACTTCTAATGTTAAATTAATCTATTTTAATTGATCCATATCAATCATAAATTTCTCATTACTAGGTGGCATGCCATGTATATTACTTTACAATCATGCAAAGTCTCTCATTTATTCTCAAGATCATTTCTCTTTATTTTACGTTAATAATTATGATTTTTTAATAATTATATTTTATGAAGTAAAATTTATATAATAATAAAATACATAATATTATATTTTATGAATATCAAGTATGCACATATTAAAATTTACTTTATAGATTAATTAAGGATTACTTCATATATCACATAATACTCTTATTAAAATAAGACATAAGTCACATATAAACATCATTTATTTCATCACAGTTAAATTTAACAATGTTAAAAAATTAAGTACTATATATTTATAAAACGAAATATAATCTACCGTTAACAAATAGATACAATATAATATGTATACTAAAACATTAGAGATTGTTACTATTGCTAAAAAATTCTAATATTTTTTTATATGTACATTGATAGAAGTAATAAATTATAGAAAATAAGTTAAGAGTATTATATCGACATTAACATATTTTCTACAGTTTTGTGAAAAATGTTTTTTTTTATATATATTTATAACTCAATCTATTTTTGAATTATGAAAATACTATTAATATAATAAAGATATAAGATATTATTATTGTTGCTAAAATAAATACAAAAAACTACTAATGATTTTAATAGTCTTTTTATTTTAATAGTTTTTGTAAACATATGCACAAAATTAAATCATAAAAATATTTAACTTAAAAGTATTAATTAGTATATTATTATTAACTGTTAATATTAATTTTAATTATTGATTCATGCATTTTAACTAATTTTATAAATAAATGCGCTTAATATAATATATAAGTTTTGTATTTCATAATATAATTTATAATAACTTATCTATATAAATAATTATTTCATGCATTTTTAATTTTTAATATTTTAATTGTAAACAATTCAAAATTCCAACAATGAACTATTTGAAAAATTATTATAGTGTATATCCTGATAAAAAAATAACGTTTTAAACTTTATAACAGTAAACTTATTATTTTATTTTTAAAAATTATTTTACACTATATTCTTTTAAAATTAATTTAAATATGCTATACTATGTAGTATGTACCATAAAAAAATAACTTATATTAAATATAAAAAATATTAAGAAATAAAACATACTATTAATTGCGCAAAACGCACATCAAATATATAGTATATAATATTTAGGAATAAGTTGTAATAAACTAGATTTTATTGGTTTAAAATCTAATATATTTAATTGAGTGGGTTTTAAAATACGGGTAAAATACGAGTTTACCCCCTAAAGTTTGAGTCAAATGTAGGATTCCCCTTTAGGGACTAAAATTTGAAATTTTAGTCCTAATGTTTAGATACAATTAAAATTTTCCCATGGCCGTTAACTAACCGTTTATTTTGGACGGATTCTTTCTCATGTGCATATCACATGAATTCTTAATATTTGAAAAGGATAAAGTTACCCTTCATTATACACAGAACTGCATGATCATTTGCATAGCTCAAGCTCTTGTCAAGGATTTGTGTGGCAGCATCATTATAGAATACAACACGATATTCTGATATAGCAGCAGTGTATGGTGTAGATACAGCCATACATCGTCATCTCGCAGCAACTGTAGATACCTCTCACAGTTCTGGCCACAAAAGCTCCGGCCTTCATAAATAACAGTCGAAATAAATGTCTGGATTTTACAATGCATCAGTCATGATAACAATTTGGTGCTTATTGCTACTATAGAGGACAACAGTAAGGATTCTATACCAGGCAATGAAGTCATCTTCGACACACTGGTCATCGTCTCCAAGACCCACTGGAACAAGGCACTTTGCACTTGGATATTCAAAGAAAAACAAATTGAAGTTACTAACCTAGCACATCAATATTGACAATCTCTGCAGAAAGTGGGAACTGACGAAGAACCTGGTGTTTGACGAAGAGCATTGAAGAAACTGAAGAATCTCGTCTGTGGCCTCACCCACCACCGTCTGGAAATCAAAGTGTGGGAACTCATTCTCGTTGCTTTGGCAATGAGATCTGTCGGTGTTTGCAAATAGCTGTGCAACACCGGAATCACTGTGTCCTTCCAAGGACCAATTCCAACAACATAGTCCTTGATGAAGTTCAAGTACTCATCCGAAGTAATTTCCCAATATGACTGCAAAACTCAATTCCAAATGCATATATTTAATATAAAGATCATGAAATTTGAAGACGCAAAATACATGTAAATGTATAATTTTCCAGCTTGTTACCTGATTCGTGTCTTGAGTTGGAATTATAATGTCATCGATCAACAAGATTTTGGGAGATCAGTCCGTCAGATTTGATGCGTAGATAAGTGATGGGAGCAAAAGACTAAATTAATCCAGGTTGTTTCAACCAATCATGTGACTAACTCAACTTACATGTAGTAACTAAGAACACTACCCACATGCTCGTTGATGAATACTGGGTTATTAATCTCGGGATAAATCCCAACAACTCTGGGTGCATCTACTGCATTCAAGAAACTGAAGAACCCCGTCTGTGGCAAAAGACTGAATGAATACAAATTAGAAGTCGGAATTGGTCGGATGACCCGAGACGGTGAGGACGCCATGGATGCTGGTGAGGACTTCCCCTTGGACGGTGAGGATGCTGGTGAGGACGCAATGGATGCCAAGTGAATGACAATTTAGTCCATTCAAAATGTATAAAACTCACATGTTGTTTGACACGTGACTAAGCTTCCGTCAGAAATTAACGGTTTTTAGATGGAAAGGGGAAAATTTTAATCGTGTCCAAACATTATAACTAAAATTTCAAACATTAAGGGAAAATTTTAAATTTAGCTCAAACTTTAGGGGAACTCGTATTTTACCCTTAAATAAAATTAAAACTAAGGTAGACGGCTTAATAAAGTAATAATGTGATAAATAAATAATTTACTATTTTTTTAATAAAAAAATTGTAAAACAAATACCTAAAACATAGGTAAAAAACAAAACTGCGACTGTCACTTTGCTTGACCGATAAATATATAAGGTTTTGCGGGGCGTTTTTTTCATGGAATTCGGAATAAAGAATAGGTGATAAGAATATGAAGTTGTTTCTTTGGTGGAATGGAATGGAATAAGGAATTTTGTTGTTTATTTGATGGAATTGTATATGGAAAGGGAATGAAATGTGGTAAAATGATATATTTGCCCCTCCTTGTATATGTATAGTATATAATACATATAATTTGTATTAATTAATTTTAAAAATTAAGAATAATAAAAACTTATAATATAATTAATTATTAATTAAACAAACTTTTAATTTTATTTATTTAATTAATATTAGAAAAATTCCATTAATTAATTAACCTGAACCATCGACAATATATTTACCTGAACCATTATATTATTAATGACCATACTTATATAATACAAAACAAATTAGTGTCCTAAATCAAAATTATACAACTTCGTAATATTGATCCCAACTTTGTAATACTGATTCACTAAACAACTTCAACTGATCATCATCTAGACAGCTTCAATCGAACAACAATTCAACCGTTATTGTTCTTTCCACCAGCATCCAAGATTACTGGGACACCTGCATCAGAGGCACTGAGTCCAAGGATTACTGAATCATATTTGCCATTCAACCGTCTGAATTGAAATCCAAAACCGAGGTACTGAATCCAAGTATTACTTATCAAGTCCTTAACATAAAGCATCTGATTATTATGAACAAAACAAGAAGAGATTCGGTTAACAATGTGAACATAAAGCATCAGATTGTTAACAATGTGAACAATTAACATCAACAGCAAAGTAGAGGAGTTTCGGTTAACAATTAATAATGTCAATCAGCAAAACCAAGAAATTCTGGGTTCATCACCGAAGAAGGAGCAGAGAGAAGAATCTAAGGATCGAAGCATCGAAGTCGAAGGATCGAAGCGTACCTGAAGAATCAGAGCGTGGTGAAGACGAGGAGGAGCAGAAGGTTCAGTCTGATTGAAGAGGAGTAGGGGAAGAGACGTGAAGAGCAACGAAGAGGATAAGAATGTCCTTAAGAAATGTTTATAAGGGCAAAATGGTCATTTCTACTTTTATTCTGGATTCCTTGTCTTATAGGCTTAGGAAATCTGAAGTTTTCACCCAGAATGTCTAAGCCTACCCCGCCCGGAATCCGTAAGCCAAATTTTTGCAATTCCGCGAAAAGAACAACTTCTTACGGAATCCGTAAGCCGAATTCTTTTTCCATTCCATGAAAAGAACATGCCATTAAAAAGTTCTTGAGAGTCTCATACAAATATTGGTTTTCATTATCTTGGGGATTACTAACTTTTCTAACGGAATGAAAAAATTAAAAATTTATCCAAATGTTAAGTATAAATGTTTTCAAAACGATACGTTAATGAGATAATGAAAATATTCAAAATATTAGACTGTAAAGTCGTATTTTACTCTATATGTATATATATTTTGTTTAGACGACACAACAATAGTTGACATGTTATTCTTCATTTGATTCACTTGATTACTTAAAACTTATGAACTAACATTCTGAATTTTTGCATTTTAAACTAAAAAAATATATAAAGAAAAAAGTGTATTATTGGCAAATCACTCAACTGACCGACCCTATAGAGTCTCTCATAGATCATAAAAAAGTATACTCATACGATAATTTGATGCAGACTTTGATTTTTGTAGTTGTAAGAGTGTTTCTTTTTATCGGTGGTAAGGGTGTTTAATTTGATGCATTAGTTAATAGACATATTAATTAATATGCATATTGGTTAATATATATATTACTAAATACTATGCTTGAATAAGACATGTATTAATATATATTTATATATGTATAACCTAATACAATGTTTAATTCAATATAAAATTAGATGTAAGTGACAAACAATATGTTGTACACATGAATTGATTTGTTTTTTTTTTTAAAAAAATAAAATATATTAATATTAAACAAATTTGAAAAAAAACACTCGGGGTTCTGATGTTGCTTCATATGTGCGGTGATGCTCGTTAAGACGAGCTGCACGAGCAGCAGCCATATGCTCCCTTCGATTTAAGAGCTCATCTATCACCGCTATAAATGTAGGAGTAACAATCTCTTGGGTAGTAGGCACTGCTGAGGGTGCTCTTCCTCCAGATGATGCTATATGGGGCTGTGCTGGCATAGGCGGCGCTCGAGTCTGCTGAGGTGACAGTACTCTAGACTGACCTCCTATTGGGGCTGAATAGCTTGGGAGCGCTGCTTCTAAGTTTCGCTGAAGCCTTGGCATGAATGCTGAGGGCGTCATGTGTTGCTGTAGATCATGGAGCGAACTTCCTTCTTCAGGTTGCTGGATTTTCTTAGCTCGTGTATTGGCGGGAGTCATGACAATTTTTTGCTCAAGGGTTCCCACAGACAGCGCCAGATGTTGGTTTTTGAAAATCTTCATTTGACACAGGCGTCGCTCCTATTGGATCGGACCTGCACAGATTGACAACTTCGGGTTGACCCGCTTATTCTACTCCGAAACTTAAGTCAGTCTGAGGTTTTGAAGAGCTTTTATGTGGATATGGTAAATTTCAGAATGTAATAAATGAAAATGAATGCGGTATTTATAGGCTTTGCTTAACCTGATGAATATTGTTACCTTTTTACCATGGTTAACCTTTTAACTGAGGTCAAACTGACTTTCGGATGAGACATATCATTATTCTCAAATATCAGAGATGTCTGATTTCATTTAATGCTGTCTGACCCTCATTTAATGCATCCTGAGACGTGGAGTCGACGCCTTCTATATGTCGTCTTTTCTTACCTATCATACGTTGTTGCATTTCGTACCGAATTTCTTCAGGAACCTTTTTGCAAGACATAGCATTACCCCTAACTCCAGCTAAATGTTCCTTAAGCCTATGAATTCCACCCCCAGAAAATAATTTATTGCAATGGGCACATTGCAATGTTCTTCCTTTCCCAGTAGAAGCATCCACAATTTTACAATGTCCCCAAGCTGGATCAGTTTTTCCTCTAGAACTCGCACTGGAATTAGGCTCAGATGGGGTAGTCGGTGTACTACTACTACTCATATTTGTTGAATCCATATCAAATTCAACCTATTAAGTAACAACCACATTAACGGAACCTATTCAGCAAACTTAATAACCTAATCATCAATTTCAACAATTTAACAAAGATTTGAGCAATTTCATCAAACCAATTTCATCAATTCAGCTAAGTTAAGCTAACCAATTTAACAAAGAACCGAACTAAGCTAAGCTAACGAACCAATTTCATCAATTCAGCTAACCAATTCAGCTAGCCAATTCATCAATAAATTCAGCTCAAATTAACCGAACTTTGTCTTCAATACATCAATTCAGCAATATTTCAACAAATTTCATCAAATTCAGCTAACCAATTCATCAATAAATTCAGCTCAAATTAACCGAACCTTGTCTTCAATACATCAATTCAGCAATATTTCATCAAATTTCATCAAATTCAGTTCACCAATTCATCAATAAATTCAGCTCAAATTAACCGAACCTTGTCTTCAATATATCAATTCAGCAATATTTCATCAAATTTCATCAAATTCAGCTAACCAATTCATCAATTCAGCTAACCAATTCATCAATAAATTCAGCTCAAATTAACCGAACCTTGTCTTCAATACATCAATTCAGCAATATTTCATCAAATTCAGCTAACCAATTCATCAATTCAGCTAACCAATACATCAATTCAGCAATTTAAGAACCGAACCTGCTGCTGGTCGCTGCTGTCGAACGCTGGTCGAGCTGTCGATCGCGAGCTGGTGTCGAATGCGAGCTGCTCGAACGGTGCTGCTGCTGCGCGAGGAAGATGGTCGACCGCGAGAAAGCTGCTGGTGTGCGCGAGGAAGAAAGACTCCAGGAAGAGAGGCTGCGCAAGGAATACTGAGCTCTGAAGTCTGAAGAGTCGAAGACGCTGAGAATGACTGAAACTGAATGCCCGATTTCGTTTTTGCTAACCTAGCTGATTTCTAAAGGACCGAACCGGTTGGTTTGTACAAAAACCAGAAACAGACCAGTCGGTTTAAATCGAAAACCGATTGGTTTGTAAAAAAAACAAACTAAAACGTGAACCGGAAATCGGCCGGTTTTTAAAAAATCAGGCGGTTTTTGTAAAACCGCCCGGTTCGACCCGGTCCAAGCACTGTTCATTTGCACAACGGTTTTTTAATTGAACCAAACCGGACAGGGGTCCGGTTCCCGGTCGAACCACCGGTCCGGTCCGGTTCTGATAACTATGGGCGTAACCTTATATAAATAGTTTATATAAATCTTGGGTAAGTGAATAATAATTTATTAAAATAAGACTACCTTATTTACTCTATCAATTAAGGTTATCTGTTACAGTTCCAAATCCGTCTGGATACTGCTGGCCGATGTCCACCAAATACGACAACGACATTACCTCCAATTCTTGTACTTAATCATTCACTCGCGTGAAACCCATTCACTTCGATCGACTAATCATCACGAAATGTGGCGTCGAGGCTTCGCTACTGCTATTTCAAGCAGCCTGCTCCGGGAAAAGAAATGGGACGCCGTGGTAATCGGAGCCGGACACAACGGCCTCACTGCAGCGGCATACCTCGCCCGTGGAGGCCTCTCTGTGGCGGTTCTGGAGCGACGCCACGTGATTGGAGGAGCCGCCGTGACGGAGGAGATCGTTCCCGGGTTCAGGTTCTCTCGGTGCAGTTACGTGCAGAGCCTCCTCCGACCAACTATCACCAGGTGTGTGTCTGTCTGGGGTTTTGTTTCTTCGTTTTGGAGCATTAAGCAGCAGACTGCGAATTTGAAGGGATTTGGAGCTGAAGCGCCACGGACTGAAGCTGCTGAAGCCGATCGAGGCGGCGTTCACCCCATGCTCCGACGGTAGGTTTCTGCTACTGGGGTTTGATGAAGCAGAGAACCACAGCCGTATCTCCCAATTCTCCAAACGCGATGCTGACGCTTACCCAAGGTCCGTTCCTCCTTGCTCGATTGTCGAAGAAATTAAAAGAAAAACACACACAAGCTTTCAAGTGTCTGATGATAAATATACCATATTTTACGTACAATTTAATTAGGCTTTTACCTATATACCCATACTATAATCTGAAAAAATATTCAACACCCTTCAATTAGAGTATCTTCTCAAATGCCATTTACTACCATAACCATAAACTCATTACCTTAACCGTATTAAGTCATAATGGTATCACGATTTTCACCGCACGACCCTAATCATATTTGAGGTTGCTCGCTCCTCTAATTGTTAGGTTGTGTAATTTTAAATTTAAAAATATTATGTAGTTTTGATTTAGTTAGTTTTACATTTGTCTTCCTTAATTCTTTTTAATTTTTTGATATATATATTTTTTAATTTAACTATTTCACCATATTCTTACCTCACTAGTTTTTGATTTGTTTCTTACTGATGTTTGGATTTAAGAGCTTTTTAATTATATCATGTTGAGTTAATTACTAAAAAGCTAATTGAACTATAGTCAGTTTAGTAAAAACTATTGAAACTTTATTTTTTTACTTATACTTAGTTATCTCTGTTTTTTTCGATTGTCCGTCAATTTGAAAGGAAATTGGTCATTATTTTTCTTTTTCTTTTAAAAAATTGAGAAAATCTCTGAAAATTGAGAGAGAATATATACATTTTTATTGAAACTATGAGATAAAACACTTGTTAATTACTATTTTTTAATAAAAATAATTATATTTAAAACACATTTTTTCTCAAATTTTCTTGATATTTTTAAAAAACATATTTTTAAATCATGGAATAATGATGCGGTTCTACGTCCAGACAAGTTTTAACAAAGAAAGTGTTGCAACGACCGGATCTCAAACTTGAGCTCGAATATTTTCAGCTGAACATAGTTTGAGTATTCTAATGTTCAGTTCAGTTCGTTTACTCCAATTTTTCAGTGTTTTGATTATGAATGCTTTTCAATATTTAGAGTTTTACATCAAACAATTTATGATGATCGATTTAGGTTTCTTGTAATCATTGCATGATATATAGTTAGATTGTTATAACTCTGCACATGCAGATACGAAAACCAGCTTCACAAATTTTGCCAAATCATGGACTTCCTTCTGGATGCACACCCTCCTGAGGCGTTACATGAATCTGCATCCTTCAACGAACGGGTGATGGACAAGGTGCGGAAGTCCGCATTCTGGTCTCGTTGCTTCAGGGAAGTTCTTTCACTTGGACAGAACGACATGGTGTAAGTCTAAAGTTTCTTCTCTTATCATTCATTGCAGCTATTTTTGACACGTTTTTTGTTTATAGTTCTTTGCTGTTTTTGACACGTTTTTTCTCTTCATGCTTCTGCAGGGACTTTGTGGAGCTTCTACTGTCTCCGACATCAAAGATTATGAACAAATGGTTTGAGGTTTAGTATCACTATAAGTAGTATACTATTAATTGAGAAAAAACTATTTTTTTTCCTTGCTCCAGATTTTAGAGTATCATTCGAATGTTGTTTGTAGACAGATATACTGAAAGCAACGATTGCTGGTGATGCTATTATTGGGAGCATGGTAAGGCAAATCGTTTTTTAAACTATTTGAAGTTCTCATTTGATAAGCATTTTTTGTGCAATTTTCATAGGCAAGTATCGACTCTGTTGGGAGCGGATATGTTCTGCTACATCATGTAATGGGTGAAACAGATGGAGAACGTAACGTTTGGTCGTAAGTTAACTACCATTCGGTTCTACGTAGATGCTTAATATTTTGCATTTGCTGTAATTATATTTTCCAATGATTATGTGTAGGCATGTTGAAGGTGGCATGGGTTCAGTTTCCTCGGCCATAAGTAAAGCTGCAAAGGAAGCAGGGGCTCATATTGTAACAAATGCAGAGGTTTCACAGCTGATGATTGAAGATGATGGAAAAGTAGCTGGAGTGAGTTTTTGGGGGTGGGCTGGGTGGGGTGTTTCCATAGTTAACTCCGAATATATTATTCGAAAGAGCTGATGATATTTCTTCTGAAGGTATTCCTGTCCGATGGAACTTGTATATGTGCTTCTCGTGTTCTTTCTAATGCAACCCCATATAAGACATTCACAGTAAGACATATTTTAAGGTTGTTTTCTCTTTACTTTGCACTGGAACTACCTGGTCCTTTTAAAGAACCTGTTCATAAAATGCAGGAGTTTGTGCCTCCAGATGTCCTGCCTGATGATTTTCTTCGCTCGATTAAGCAAGCCGATTACAGCTCGGTATGCCCTTGTTGCTACTTTAAGTACCAGTTTGCTGTCATAGATCTCTGATAAAGTTTAATCATTTGATGTTGTCTATTATCAGGGAGTGACAAAAATTAATGTGGCTGTGGATAAACTGCCTCAATTCTCATGCTATGGCCCGGGTCAGCTCGAAGTAGGTCCTCATCATACAGCAACTATTCGAATCGGTTGTGAAAGGTGAATAATTTTTGTAATTAACACCTTAGTCATAATACCATAAGCTGTTTTTATACTTAACACGTGTTCTTCTTTCTCATGCTTTTCAAAGCATGGAAGCTATTTCTTCTGCTTGTCAAGATGCATGGAATGGGTTACCATCGAAGAGACCCGTAATGGAGATGACAATCCCTTCTTCAATGGACGGGACAATTTCGCCTCCTGGTACTATAATAGCAGCACAGTCTTGATTTATCGCCTTTTGCTTATATCCTCTGTAGTGTTTTATGGTATTGATAGAATCTGAGTTTCTGTATTTGAAGAAATCTATTCCCTTGAAATGTGATTTGTTTGCTTATTGGGCTGCAGGTAAGCATGTGGTAAGCTTATTTACGCAATACACACCTTATAAACCGATCAATGGAAGCTGGAATGATCAAATCTATAGAGTAAGTTCCATTCCATTCCATTCAGGGCTGCTAAAAGGAATTGTTTTACCAAAATTCAATGGCTGACTCTTTATTGATCATTTTCAATAGGATTCGTATGCGAAAAAGTGCTTCTCATTGATCGATGAATATGCCCCGGGCTTCAGCTCCTCAGTCATCGGTTTTGATATGCTCACCCCGCCCTATCTTGAAAAGGAATTTGGGCTGACAGGTACCTTCTTTGGCTTCATGTTCATGATGCTAGCTGAATTATTTTGCAACGTTTCAATAGCCAAACTAAGTGTAACTTGTTAGCTTTGTCCTTCCCATTTCCCCCGACTTAACAAAATAATGGACGGAGCTGACAAATTACACTACTGTATTAGTTTAGATAGATCGCCAACCAAAAGCACATCAGCTACAATTTGAGTGAACAATTTGGTATTTTAACCATACGTCTGTGTGATTATGCATTATATAAACCGAACAACGCTGCAGGAGGCAATATCTTCCACGGTGCAATGGGCATCGATTCGCTTTTCTTAATGCGGCCTTTGAAAGGATGGTACGAGTTTATTCTCTATAGGTTATCGATAGCTGATACAGAACATGTAAAAGAAGAAACATCTTAAAACAACAATGCTGTACAACATATGGTGCAGGTCGAATTACAGGACGCCTGTTAAAGGGTTGTACATGTGTGGTAGTGGATCTCATCCTGGTGGTGGAGTCATGGGTGCACCCGGACGAAATGCGGCACGGGTCGTGCTAGATGATAAAAAGAAGTCATCTTTCTTCTAAACCTAAAATGGGTGAGTGATGGTGCAGCTCTGGTGTAGAGTGTTGAGCGATGGCTTTTGTCATTAGTATTTTCATGCTACAACTAATGATTCACTCATTTTTATTGTATACCAAATTCGAACTATTTCCAGTGCTGGGTGGTTCAAGTAAAATTAGGGGTGACAATCGTGTCGTGTCATAATCGTGTCTAAACATGTTTCGTGTCTAAACGGATAAATTTTAAACGTGTCTAAATATATATCGTGTCTAAACGTATAAGTCGTTTATCGTGTCTAAACGTATAGAGTTGTTTAGACACGGGTTCCGTTAATCTCAAACTGATATACGCTTTAAATCAAATATATACACAAATTCATATATATACAAATCCATATATACAAAGTAAGGTCTTCATAGTTTAATATTACAAAGTAAGTGAATATTTTATTATTATTATTATACTTAAATGTGTCTAAACGTGTCACATGTATACACAAAACGATTATACACGAATAGTTAATCGTGTTTATACAGATATCCGCAGATCTGAGTTGTTTAGACACGATTAATAATCGTGTCTAAACGTATAAGAGTTGTTTAGACACGAGATCCATTAAGGTCAAACCCATATACGCTTTAAAGCACCGTGTCGTGTCAGAAATTGTCAGCCCAGATTACTTACGATATATTAAATTATTAATGTACGATACATAGTATACCGCTGGCTGCTGCCACTCTCTCCAGTCTCCCACTAGATACTGAATATTTTTTTCCGCGGGCATTTCGTCCGTTTCTTCAAATTAATACAGTAATAAAAACAAAAATACAAAAATTCTATAAAGAGATTCCACTTCCCCTCCACTCCAGTCTAGTCACGGGACACTGACGCCGGAGCTAGTCCGAGATCAACAGCTAGTGACCGGAATGTGGCGAAGACGCTTCTATTCATCTGCTTCCACCGCAGCTGCCTCATTAAGCTTAAAGAAATGGGACGCCCTGGTTATCGGCGGTGGTCATAATGGCTTAACCGCCGCTGCCTACCTGGCTCGCGGAGGCCTCTCTGTCGCTGTTCTTGAGAGGCGCCATGTCGTCGGTGGTGCCGCGGTGACTGAGGAGCTCATCCCAGGCTTTAAGTTCTCCCGCTGCAGTTACCTACAGAGTCTTCTTCGCCCTTCCGTCATCAAGTACTTCCTGAACTTAGCTGCCATCCTCCGGTTTCACTATTGTATTTATCTGCAGCGCTTTATTGAATTAGGGAGCTAGACTTGGCAAGACACGGGTTGAAATTGCTGAAGAGGAGTCCCTCGTCGTTCACGCCTTGTCTTGATGGCCGGTATCTACTATTGGGGCCTGACGGAGAACTTAATCGCTCAGAGATCTCAAAGTTCTCCAAACTTGATGCAGATGCTTATCCAAGGTCATAGGTTTCCATCTCCGTGAAATTTTCGCTCAAATTTTGTGTCATCCAATCATCTCTTATACAGTTTAGCTAACAATTACAGATATGAAAAGCAGCTGGAGCGTTTTTGTGAGTTCATGGATCCCCTTTTGGATTCACCACCTCCAGAGGCTCCAAGAGATGCTTCCTCTTTCAATCGAAGATTCAAAGATAAATTGGACAAATCAATATTTTGGGCTCACTGTCTACGTAGAGCTTTATCACTAGGACAAAAAGATATGGTGTAAGATTTGTTTTCACTTAATTGGAAGTTCAGTTTGGTAACGCTGTTTGTTAAACTGCTCATGTTAACTTCTCTTGAATCTTTCACTCGAATTCTTTAGGAATCGGTCGCGGTGATCTTATGCTTATTTTTTGCTTGTACAGGGATTTCATGGACCTTTTACTATCCCCTGCTTCGAAGGTTCTTAATAACTGGTTTGAGGTTGTAAACTAACCATCCAATCCTTGTACTTATATAGTATTTTCGGGATCAATAATCATTTTCAATTAGATGAGAGTGCTCCAAGTAATTTTTGCATTATTGCTGATGAACAGCAGCAATTTATTTCGTATTGCGAACGTTTCAAAGCCTTGCTAAACTTATGAAAACAAAACAAATGCTGTTAGGTTATTGAACCATAAATGTTTGAGAAAAATAGGTTGATGATCTGGAATGTGTAAAATATAATGTGGTTATATTTCAATTCCAAAATAATTACTTATTCTATTCTCAGCTTTTATAGTATCTCTGTTAAAATAGTGAAAAATTGGTCTATCTCTAATGATATATATCTAGCTAATAATTACAACTGAAATTTTTCTTGTTGATATTCTGTGTTAAAGGCCCAGATGTTTTAATGCTCTCTGCATGTGTTAGCAGTAAGGAGTTCAAACCATGTTTTCACCATATATGAGAACCTAACCATCTGAATTTGTATTTGAAAATTTCTTACATTTTGTCTGTCTAACATGTGATTGTAGGCAGATGTTTTGAAGGCAACCCTTGCAACAGACGCTGTAATTGGAACTACGGTAGGATTTTTTTTCTTTCCATAATTCAACACTGCGAAATTGGATTTTGTGCACTTAAGCTGCTTGGTTAAGATCTACCGCAAAAAGTTTCAAATTGAACTCAATTAGCATGGTGGATGCTATTGATAGTCAGTCTTAAATCTTAATTTTTCAGGGAAGTGTCCAGACACCAGGAAGTGGATATGTTCTGCTACATCATGTTATGGGAGAAACTGACGGTGATCGTGGAATTTGGTCGTATGTTTCTAAGATATGTTCTGCTACATCATGTTATGTAAACCTTTGGATTGCACATGGCTCATTTTTTTTTATTTTTGTAAGACTGGTTATATGACATGGTACATAATGTACAACTTGTGACCATACGGTCCATACCAGCTCCATTTCTGTGTCTTTGCAAAGATATGTTTCTCCTTATATTGCTAAAGTTGAATTATATATTGCTTAGACAGATGAGTTTATCTTTTGATATATGTGGATCTTGCCTAGGTCTTTCTTATTGCACGCTTTGCTTTTGGACTCTTGGTGCATCAAAAGGGTATTTTTTCAGATTCATTATTAAGATTTACATTTCAAGCAACATTCTACTTGTCGGTACTTGCTTTTAATTCAAAGCTTTGAAGTTTCAAAATGTCTCACAGTTTTCTGTATTGTCTTCTTCAAATTTCTGTTGAAATGGAAGAGGCTACTTCAGCTACAGTATATATTTTTTTCACCTTATCTTTGTCTAAATTTTGTATGTTCAACTTCCTGTATTGCGTTTTTGCCTCCTATATTGTACTCCACAAGTTAGTCTGTATTTATACTCCTTTAGAAAGGAACTCAACTTCACTCAAGCCTTGATGTGATTGAGAAACGAGATTGATAATTATATGCATTATGAGTTATGTGTAGTACTATGTTATGATTGAAGAAAATATTTCCTTACAGGTATGTTGAAGGTGGGATGGGTTCAGTATCCATGGCCATAGCAAACGCAGCAAGGGAAGCTGGAGTTCATATTGTAACAGATGTTGAGGTAAATGTTATTTTAGACCTTACATATAACTAAAAAATTAAAGTCATATTTCTAATGTTTGACATAAGCCTTGGCAGTAGGCAAAGTTATTATAGTGTCTTTGATTTGGCAATCATGAATAAGATTGATGATATTTCCTTGATAGTTCATACATTGTGGGATCATCCACTGATGTGATTATTTATCTGCCTTAGGAGTTTTCTATTCTAACCTTCAATCTCTTGTTCTGCAGGTCTCAGAACTAATTGTTCAAGAGGATAGTGGAGTAAAGGGGGTTAGTTGCTACATGAATTTATCATAGATGAGTTTTGAAGGTAAGTATGGATTAAACCCTGAGCTGTTTGGGTGGTGTGATTAGGTATTGCTAGCTGATGGTACTCAGGTGCACTCTTCGACTGTGTTATCCAATGCTACCCCGTATAAGACCTTCATGGTAAAGTGCCAGCAAGTATTTAAGGCTGCAAGTAGAGTTGCGCTTTTAGCTAAAATTCCAACCTAACTACGGTTTCTGGACAGGATTTAGTGCCTACTAATACTCTTCCTGATGATTTCCTTCAAGCCATCAAACATTCCGATTACTCTTCCGTAAGTTCTGATGCAAACCATTGACACTCTTACTAGATAGTCACCAGTATCAAACGCATCTACCTTATCAATTTGGTAATCATATGTATGAACTGTGCTCTCTGATGACATCTTTCCATATAGTAATGGCTATGTAAAACTGAATGTATCTATGAGGGGAAGGCACTAGATCATTGGTTGTATCGTTCTTTACTCTTGAATATCATGTCTTTTCAAGTAATTTGTGCACGATTGCTCATGCTTCTCACCTATGTGCTTTGTAGTGGCTTTCCTTGTTACCATGCTTAGTTTGATGAAAATCTTACAGAATGGAAGCAGTTGATGGGTATGCTGATAGGATATACTTATGGACCTTTTTTTTAAACTTGTTTGGCAAGGAGTTTGGTGTCTTATCGATGGTTCAAGCTTTGAGTGCGGTTTCTTTATTTATTGTGAAGCACATGTGTGACCTAGCAATATTCGTCTTGCTCTTGCAGAATGTTTTAAGTTTGTAACTTCTTATGTTTGAATTTTGTAAAATCAATTTTCTCATTAGGTTTGTTTAAATTGATGGAACACAGGGTACAACCAAAATAAATTTAGCTGTTGATAGATTGCCTCAGTTTAAGTCTTGCAACTTGAACCACCCTGAAGCTGGTCCTCAGCATCAGGGAACAATTCATATTGGTTCTGAGAGGTATGAGCTAATATCGTTGTAGTATATTTTAACAAACTGAACGTGCGCTTTTAGCTCAATATCGAGAAAATGGTCACGATATTGGTAGTTATATGTATATACTGAACATATTAACTACTTAGCAAACTCTTTCCTAAACTGAAAAGTCATCTTTTGGAGTGAATACATTCCAATTCCATGCTTGATATCTTTGCTTTGTTTCTCAAAGAATGGAAGAGATTGATTTAGCTTGTCAAGAAGCTGTCAATGGGGTACCATCAAAGAGACCGATTATTGAGATGACAATTCCATCTGTACTAGATAAGACCATATCTCCACCAGGTATCTACAAGTTTACTTTCGGATTATATAGTTTTAATCCCTATAAGTTCGTATTTGCATTTTTTCTCCCTTCAAAACTCTCCATGCTGTTTTTGCTTCTAATCCTGTCTCATATTTGCTCTAGTACCATGTAAATTTTGTTTAGCTGTTAAGAAATGTCAGATCAAACTTGTCTAAGGCCGGTTATTCAAACTACCAGGTAGTTGATAGATTTCCAATGAGGTAGCAATCTACGTTGACGTTTCTGCACTTATATAATATGATGATACAAAATCTCTTTGCAGGTAAACACGTGATCAATTTGTTCGTCCAGTACACACCCTATGATCCATCGGATGGCAGCTGGGACGACCCTGCTTATAGAGTGAGTTGGATCTACTGAAATCTTCTTCATTTATTTTAGTGATGACAATACTCAAATTGGTCACTCTTTTTCCTTGTAGACATCATTTGCAGAAAGATGTTTTTCACTGATTGATGAATATGCCCCTGGATTCAGCTCATCTGTGGTCGGATATGATATGTTGACTCCACCTGATCTAGAAAGGGTAATTGGTTTAACAGGTGGAAATATCTTTCACGGAGCAATGGGTTTGGATTCTCTCTTCCTCATGCGACCGATCAAAGGATGGTAATGTCTGTCAGGAACCCTTCAGTCTTCCTGTTTTAAGTTTTAACTTAGCTTCTGCTGGTCTATTTTTGCAAGAATCTAAATCTTCAGTGATGCCCAGTTAATTGAGGATACTATTTTTGGCAATGTAGGTCTGGTTACAAGACACCCGTGCGAGGTCTGTACTTGTGCGGGAGTGGTACCCACCCTGGGGGCGGCGTGATGGGTGCTCCAGGCCGCAATGCGGCACATGTGGTTCTCCAAGATGTCAAGAACTAACTAACCTGTCTCAAATGTTTTACCTTTTACAAATTGAACCAAATGTTGAAAATGATTTTAGGATCAAGCAAAGTTTCTCTCTATTTACTAAATGGATCCTGATGTTTATTTACACCCATAGGCCCAGCCCAGATAAAATGTATATCTATATACTAAGCTACCCTTCCATTTATGGAAAGAAGACCTAGAAAGATTAGTTAGTACTTAGTAGATAAAGTAGAAGCCCGATCCCGTTGGAAGCGGGGTACTTATCGGCTCCATTTCCTCACCATCTTCGGTGGCGGCGCATCCTTCAACTGATGGCGGCTACTTCTCACAACCCGGACGAAGACGACGATGTTCCAGAGACGGATCCACTCAAGATGTTCCTACCCGCTGCCGCTGACACCACATCCTCCGTCGGCGAGCCACAAGATCAAGAACACCAGCTGCAGCATCACTTCCTCCGTTCCATTGACTCCACCGTAACGACCCGCCAACTCCACTCCCGCGGCCTATCCTTCCAGCTCTGGCCCGCCGCTAGCACGCTTGTCTCCCTCCTCGACGACTCCCGTACGGGTCCTCTCTCCGCCACTCTCTCCTCCCTCTGCACCGACCAGAAGCGACTCCGAATCCTGGAGCTCGGATCTGGCACAGGCCTCGTTGGAATCGTCGCAGCTGCCATCCTATCCGCCAACGTCACCCTCACGGACCTCCCTCACGTCCTGCCGAACCTCCAGTTCAACGTCGACACAAACGCCGCTGTCGTGGCCGCCGCCGGGGGATCCTTGCAGGTTACTTCTCTTCGTTGGGGGGAGGTCGAGGACGCAGAGCATGTCGGTAGAGAGTTTGACCTCATCTTGGCGTCGGACGTAGTTTACTACGATGACTTGTACGAGCCGCTTCTGGAGACGCTGCGGTTGCTGTTCTTCGGCGGAGGAGATGTCTGTCGTGATGAGAAGGAGATGGTGTTCGTGATGTCACACTTGAGAAGGTGGAAGAAGGACTCTTCTTTCTTCAAGAAGGCGAGGAAGATGTTTGACACTGAGGTGCTTCATGTGGATTCACCTCGCGATGGATCTCGGACTGGGGTCGCCGTTTACCGCTTCAAACGCAGATCTAAGAAACAGGATACCACAAAAACCAGGGAAGATTGATTGATCTCTACTCAATATAGTTTCTAGATTAGAATCCTCGTTCGAATCAAGTACTGGTTTTCTCACAATCGAAACCCCCAAGAGATGAGGCCAAAAAAAAAACACACACCAAGAGATCGCCTTAATCTTTTACACAATCTCTTCAACCGATGGTCAAATTCTCCTTTTACCTCTCTTTCTCCTTCACTAGATTGTTATCTTATCTATTTACATTACCGCAATATTCCCCTGAAGTTCCACCATTTTTAATTTATCTTGCAGTTCCAGTTTCTTCTTACACGCCACGAGCTTCCCAAACACTCAAACAGTGGTTCCACTTTTCCCCCATGTCTGTTTCTTCAAGCCGCATTTTCTTCAATTTCTGCTTCCTATGACTTCACGGTGGTCTAGCTCGTGGCTGATGGGGGCAGTGGTCGGATCCGATTGCTTAATGTGATCTCTAGTAGATATATCCATGACCATATTTTTGTTGTACATAAAAGCTTTTAAAGGGAGGGGGTTCATGAAGGATATCGAATTAAAGGCTAAGATGAATTTAATACTCATGCCGAATAATAGCCACAAGAGTTTAGCTAGGGGCATAGGGCTCAATATTCAGTGCACTGGAGCGCAAAATTAGTGTTCGTTATGAAAAAATGAGCAATTACATGTCATTGAACGTATATCAATCGAGTTACCTACCCACTCAAAATCATTAAGCACATACAGCTCAAGGTTTGACTTAGTTGTAAAATGAAAGAAGCTAAATATGTTTATTTTATAATAGGGTTAATTACTAAGGAGCTACCTGAACTTTGGACGTTTTGCAACGAGATACCTGAACTTTAAAAAATTAAAACGGGCTATCTCAATTTTGGCGAAGGTGCAACGAGCTACTTCCGTTTAAATTACCGTCATCTGTTGACATAAATTCGTCGGAAATTGGACGGAGGTAAATCGTTGTAACTTTGTCCAAAGTTAAGGTAACCTGTTTTGATTTTTTAAACTTTAACTAATTCGTTACAAAACGACCAGGTCTCCTTAATATTTAACCATTTATAATATCAATACATATAAAACTGTCAGTGTGCAGAACGTGGAACATATATGTATCAGCTTACTATATAGGTGATATCAATAAAAGTAACCAATTCACCTACCAAAATATGATAAAAGGAAAGGTCTTCTAACAATTTCCTTTCTTTAGGTGTAAGTCTATTATTGTATAGTAAAGTAGTAATTTTACTACTAGTAAGACATGTAAATATAAATAAATCGGAAACTTACTAAATCTTAAGGATAATAACACCCATCTACCATAGAAATGACCTCACGACCGAGAATATAATTGAGATGATTCAAGTGTTCCATCTCAAATAATCATGAAAATAGAAATACAAATTCTTGCATTATTATTTTTAAATATTATCACGTCGTCAATATAATATATATATAAAAAAAGATTCTTACTAAATAATTGTAACGCTTCAACCCAAGCGGGTGTCCTCACTAACTCAACCTAATGTGACTAAATCGTCTTCACTTGAGTTCAGAAAAAGAGGAATTCATATTAAACTTGAATAGTACATCTCTCTTTATATTCGTTCAAAATCAATTATTTCTATCAGATATAGATCAGAATTTCGCAATCTATCCTTCTTAAAGTGCTTGATGTCATTGTCGCGGTCCAGAATCATTATCCCCGATAGGTGACTCGGTCTTGCAAGTTTTATAATTTTTAGATGCGTAACTATTTTCTTCCATCGACACAAGTTTTCAACCATGCAAGCCCGATCATAGCTCCATAACACACCAAACTCGAACAACTGTACTCACTAACCATGTTGAAGCTGCGCGTAGTTTTCTTACTTAATGAATACTTGAGATGATACTTATGTAGAACATTTTAATAATTGGGATATTGCAAATCCCATATTTATTAGGTGGTTCACTAATACATCAAATTCATCCATCCATCCATCTGTTAAATGTTCATTTCAAATTGACTAATATATATGTATATAATTTTATTTGGAAAATGTATTCAGTTATAGATTTTGCTCAACGGTACCAATTAGTAATTTCTACTTCGCGTCCTCTGGCTATTGCTATATGATGAGAGTCCAGTTTTGAAGATGGCTGCGTGTTTGGTGTCATCTAATGAAATCCTTGCTATGTCGAAGAAAGCAATGGCAAAACTAAGAGCGGTTGGAGCCTTAAAAATGTGTTTTATTTTCCCAATCAGCCCACGAAGCTTCATACGTAAGTGCCCTTGATTGTAGTGTTTCGAGGAAATTTCCCTCCCTCCCTCCATCTTGCTTGCACTTGCATTCCTTTTCTTCTGTAATCTTGATTTTAATCCCGATTTCTATCATTTTTTTAGGAAACGACGTACGTACTTTTAATTATGGTCTGTGTGTGGAGACATAAACGTACGTCTCTGTCTACAAACTGCGCTCCGAGGACAAAATGAAATGCCTCTTAGAAGCTTTAGATACACTGTGGAACTTGCATAAGATTGATTTCACTAGGAAGGTGGATCCAACATCTACACACATAGTTGATAAATCGGATTAATCTCTTAACAAAGGTTAATCTTCGTTGCACCAATCCCAACAAGGGCAGTAAGTTGGGCAGTAAGTTGTACTGACCATATTCTTGATATCTGGATTTCAGGACAATGTTACGTTACCTTACGCAGTTAAACTTGTATATCAACCTAATTTACGACATAGTATTAGAGTTTATACAACTACGATGTCTTAAATTCAAGTCTCGTGACCCCAAATTTATTCAGCATATGAGGAAGACATGGAACACAACCCGAACCACAAAGGCCACTTACACTACTATCCACAATACTACAAGAAGTTGGTACGAATTCTCAGATATATAGCCCACAGTTTCAAAGCACAAGATTCCGAAATCTTCACTCGGAAGAATTTAATCTTATATCCTTTATGAAATACTTAACGTCGCTGTCATACGTAGTTGGTACTGAGAAGTAATCACTGGTGAGATAAGAAAGAGAGAAAAGGGTTTATAAAGGTGTATGAAATGTGTTTCTTCATGCAGCTACCTCTCTACCGACTCACCAAAGATCACAAACATTAAATAGAAGATCGAAATTTCCAATATAGTGCAGATCAAGATTCTATATTCCACTGTGAGATCTCCAAACCCTAGATGGCTCGAGCCAAGATGAACCCGCGGGTGGCGTACAGTGTGGCGGCATTGGCGCTAGTTCTCGGTCTCACGCTGCTGATGACGAACCATATTGCTTCTGCAGAAAGGCCTCTGCATGAGAAAGACCTCGAAAAACCAGTGGAGAGAGGAGTTGTGCTTAGAGTGTTTAATTTCTTAATGGAAGGTGGAAAATCTTCGTATGAACCCGTCTGGCCGGTAAGTTTCGTGCTTTTAACGTAGAAATGATGAATTTTACATGACTGTTTAGGGTTTATGATTCATTTTTATTTAACAGGAGATGGAGTTTGGATGGAGACTGGTGGTGGCAACGATAGTCGGATTCTTCGGAGCGGCACTCGGTAGTGTCGGAGGAGTTGGAGGCGGTGGAATTTTCGTTCCAATGCTAACCCTCATCATCGGTTTCGACCCGAAATCCTCCACCGCGATTTCCAAATGTCAGCCAAAACTATTTCATTTCTTATATATATAGTTATCTCTTTCTTGTGCTTCAAGCAACACACTAACCTTCCGTCTTTCGATGATTCATCAGGTATGATAATGGGTGCAGCAGGATCGACAGTGTACTATAATCTAAGGCTGCGACACCCAACACTTGAAGTTCCTCTCATAGACTACGACTTGGCTCTTCTCTTTCAACCCATGCTCATGCTCGGGATCAGCATCGGCGTCGCATTCAATGTCATGTTCGCTGATTGGATGGTCACTGTGTTACTCATCCTCCTCTTTTTAGGAACATCGACGAAAGCGCTGTTCAAGGGGATCGATACGTGGAAGAAGGAGACATTGATGAAGAAGGTAAACTTTTTTTCTCACTAATTCTACTAGTACGTCAGTTAGGTCCCATGAAATAACCTTACAGTTTCATGTTCTTCGTGGCGCGCAGGAAGCAGCGAAACTGATTCAATCCGATTCAGAATCCAAGACAGACGAGGGTAAGATCCCGATTTGATGAGCAGTTCAGTTATATACAGATTCTGCCTAAAAATCAATCAACTGAGTAAAATCGATGTAAATCTGCAGATGGGTCTAGGGATGTGTACAGGCCATTGCTTAATGCTCGTCGAGCATTCAGCTTAAAAGAGGAACGAGTGAGTTCGATTGAAGAACATGCAATTATTTCGAAAAAATCGGAGGAAACCAGCCAACGATTCTAAAACGAATCATGAATTTTTGCAGGTTCCAATAATGCAGAACATTTACTGGAAGAAGTTAGCAGTGCTTATCTATGTCTGGGTGGCTTTCCTTGCTGTCCAAGTGATCAAAGTAAGTCCCTTTTGTTCTTAATTATTCCCAGTAACTCTCCATTATATTCTTGATTCTAAATATGAAGATGGATTCTCAACGCAGACATACACCTCGGATTGCTCCACCAAGTACTGGATTTTGAACGCGCTGCAGGTATACGATTTGTCAGCTCGCTATTTGTCCTAAAAGCTCGATCAATGCAGTTTTAGTATTGTAATTTGTGTATTCGTGTAGGTACCCATTGCTGCGTCCGTTACTATCTTCGAGGCAATGCACCTGTACAAGGGTACAAGAGTGATCGCTTCTCGTGGAAAGGAAATCACAAACTGGAAGGTTCACCAGATCCTTTTTTACTGCTCGTGTGGGATCATTGCCGGCATGGTTGGTGGGTTACTCGGCCTAGGAGGTGGCTTCATCCTCGGACCACTTTTCCTCGAACTAGGCATTCCTCCACAGGTACCATATATATATATATATATATATCAACCTTTCTCAATCTTACAGTAATATTTAAGGTTGACATCTTCTTACTAACACGTCTAATGAAAAAGTCTAATGAAAAAATTGTGTTCGTGAAAACATGTAACGTTATATGTTAACATATCAATAACACGAGGTAATTTTTATGTCGGGTTTATGTTGAGGTTATAGAACATGATACACACGATAATGATGGATTGGTAAGTCTGATTTTTTAGTATTTTTCTAAACAAGTCTCGTTTAAAACTTTACAACTCAATTTCATTGTTTAATCTTTAGAGTTTGTCAATCTACATTAAAAAATTGTAAAATTTAATGTTTGAATTCATAATTTTTAATATAAACACTTCATTGATTTGATATTTTCTTATGAATTTCAAATGTATATGCACTAATAACTAACTTAACACAACACAATAACACGCAATTTTTTTTTCATGTCGTATTCATATTGAGGAATATGACGCGATAAACTCAGTCGTGCGTAATCGTGTTTGATAAGTCTAATAATACGACAAACGTATTAATACGCACGATAACCCGCCCCACCCCTAGTCATATTATTCTCATGTATTAACATGAATTTATTAACAGGTCGCAAGCGCAACATCAACCTTTGCTATGGCATTCTCTTCATCCATGTCCGTCGTCCAATATTACCTTATCAAACGGTTCCCGATCCCATACGGTACGTTAGAAGATGCAACAAAAATGTCACCAATTTGTTCTCTACAGATCGTACTGTAAAAACCTTGATAACATCTGATAAAGATGCGTGACATTATATTTTTCTTCTACTTTCTTTCTGCAGCTGCTTATTTTGTATTAGTGGCAACAATAGCTGCCCTAGCCGGACAACACGTGGTGAGAAGGATCGTGGCGATGCTCGGAAGGGCGTCGATCATAATCTTCATATTGTCTCTAACCATTTTTGTGAGCGCGATCAGCTTAGGTACGTATCAATCAATCATAACTTATTTCAAATGCTACTGCATTATATATGCTTACTTTAAGGTTGTCAACTGTAGGTGGAGTTGGCATATCGAACATGGTTAAGAAGCTTGAGAATCAAGAGTACATGGGATTCGAGAGTCTCTGCTACAAATCATAATTTGGAAGGCATGCATGCATATCGAGATTGTCGTTCTGATGAAACTTCGTACCGATATTTTACTCAATCTCAGCTCATGTTATTATACCACTTAATCGTCTGTGGATCTGTTCTGAGCTATGGAGAACGTTATGTGTCAATATTTTTGGCATAAAATGTAATATATATATATATATATATATTATGATAGTGGATTTTTGGATGGGTATGCCAGTATGAGAATAACATCATTATAAAGTTAATAGATATATCATACAGTTACTTGTTGGGTTGCTTATCAAAATTAAGTAGATGTTGATGTTTTTTGTAGCTAATTAAGGTCAAAGTTCATTGTGTTTTTGGACTTTTCAAATCAATTCCTAATTGAACCGAGGTCGTCCCGATTTTACTAACTCTAGTTATAATATATGTGTATTATTTAAATTAGTAGACATAACCTAATGATCACATTGTAGAACCTAATCACAAGGTAAACTTTTTATATAATATTAAGTAGTTTAATCAACCCAATTTATATTAAATATATTTATTTTTATCGTTTGATTTATGTTAGATTTTGTTTTCTTTAAATTTGTGTAGATTTTAGATTATTGATTCAATAATGCAAAATATGGTCTAGACTGAGCCCGTCCCAAATAAACAAGTCCGCATTAGTTGTTTTTTTCTTATAGTGAATTTGATCTTAATTTCCGTTCTCAAAATATTAATTCAAAAATTTCATACTCGTTTTTTTAAAAGGAAAAACCCAACTTTTTTTTTTGACCAACAAGGAAAAACCCAACTAGAATGACCCAAACTCAACACTAATTATTGTTACATTTTTCCCATTTCATGAGATATTGTGATTTTATATATTTAGAGGAATAATTAATTCTCAAGAGAATCTAAATAGTAAATACTACTTCACACAATGAGTCGTGACGCTGCATAGATTAATTATGGATTATATAACAGCAATAACTACAAGAGAATACATCTTTAATTACATACGAAAATATTTTATTTCATTTGATAAATTATTTTGATCAGATTTGCCTAACGCAAACAAAAAACGAGTTATATTTAAGTCATATTCTCATATTATTGGGACAATCCGTAAACATGTATAACAAAATATTATATTAAAATTAACCTTTTCAAGTAATCTCAAATCAAAAGGAGAGCAGATCCAGGGTGATGAGAAGATCAATCAAGATGAACTAATTAGTATATGTGAAGATGAACAGTTAATCTAACTTCAAACCGAATTAAGAACTTCATTCAAAGCCTAAAAGTTTAGAGATCGTACATTGTGTTTATACCTTACATGACATTAGCAAACTGCCTAGCTTGATACAAAAGTCTGACACTAATTTTTTAGTGTTTCCGATCACCATGCTCAGTCTAAAACACAGTAGACTATCAACTTAGCAAATAAGACAACTCCCATTATAGGTTATTGCTTGATATACTATTTTTTTATATCTCAAATAATAAATAAATACTAAAATATCCACTTTGTAAAAAAAACAAACTATATCTACTCACGAATGACATTCGCGGGTGGGGGACGACGTAGGCAACTTTCAATAAATTGCTTAACAATACTGAGACTAATCCGATTTAGGCACGACACCGGGAGACTGAACGTGGCTAAACGAGCAATACGACTACTGAGTTGAGAGCTGGATCAGAGCTATGGACGTAGATGCTTGGGAAATGGCCGCAATGACCGTGTATTTATAATAAACGTACCCACAAACTGTTAAACTTTGAAGATAGATATTGTAGTATAATTCATATATTCACATACTTTGATACTTTGATTACATCTAGTTTATATAGCTATTTAGGAAGACATACAATCTAAACACTAGCCTAGATACAAGGACGAATACAAGGAGGAATATAATACATAGATGTAGGTAAAGTGAAACATTCCATGTTTTGTATACTCCATGGTTTGTGGTTCCATGTTTTATGAAGTTGGTTTCCCACACTCACCCTCAAGCTGAATTGTGGGATCACACACATTTAGCTTGCACCATACTTCTTCAAATGATTTTCCATTGACTGCTTTTGTTAGTACATCAGTAAGTTGATCTTCTGACCGTACATAAGGGAGAGCTACCACTTCTTCTTCTAACTGTCGATTTCAACATGTTTAGTCTTGTCGTGTTGAACTGGATTTTCAGATATACTGATTGCAGCTTTGTTATCACACCATAAGTTACACGACCCTTTAATTGGAAACCCAATCTCTGTTAGTAACTTTTGTATCCATAGTACCTCAGTTAGACCCCGAGCTATTCCTCGAAACTCGGATTCAACACTAGATAGGGCAACCACCTTCTATTTTTTGCTCTTCCAAGTCACCAGATTTCCTCCCACAAATGTGAAATATCCAGAAGTTGATCTTCTATCTACCTTGCTACCTGCCCAATCCGCGTCTGTATATGCTTTGAGCTCAAGATGTCCATTATTTTGGAATAAGGTTCCTCTTCCTGGTGTACCTTTTAGATACCTTATAACCCTCATGGGTGCTTCCATGTGCTCCTCTTGGGGTTGGTGCATGAATTGACTTAGGACCCCTACTAATAAATAGGCTACATCAGGACGAGTATGTGCCAGATAAATCAACTTCCCCACTAGATGTTGATATCATCCTTGATCTGCTGGTCTTGCTTCTTGGCTAATTGTTAATCAGTGATTTACGATGATTGGAGTATCAACGAGTTTACAGTCCGTCATTCCTGTCTCTACTAGTAGATCTAGGATATACTTTCGTTGAGAAATAAAAATACCCCTTTTTGATCGAAATACTTCAATTCCCAAAAAATACTTGAGATTACCCAAGTCTTTCATCTCGAATTCTTCAAACAAATTTTTTATCAGTTGATGTATCTCATCCACATCATCACATGTAATTATCATATCATCAACATAGATAATCAAGCAGGTTACCTTCCCGTTCTTGTTCTTTAGGAACAATCTATGATCCACATTGCTTTGTGTATAGTTGTATTTCTTCATTGTCGTGGTGAACCTCCCAAACCACGCTCTAGGAGATTGTTTCAACCCATACAATGCCTTTTTTAATCGACATATTTCTCCTTTTTTAAATTTCTCTGGCATGCCTGGAGGTGATTCCATGTATACTTCCTCTACCAGTTCTCCATGAAGAAAGGCGTTCTTCACATAAAATTGATGTAACTGGTAGTCCCTATTTGATGCTATAGAAAACAACACCCTGATAGTATCAATCTTTGCCACTGGTGAGAATGTCTCTGAGTAGTCGACTCCATAGGTCTGAGTATATCCTTTGGCTACTAGTCTCGCCTTATACCTCTCAATCGACCCATCTGCTTTGTGTTTTATCGTGTATACCTACCTGCATCCAACCAGCTTCTACCCTGGTGGGAGTACACATTTCTCCCATGTTTTACTCTTCTATAGTGCTTCCATTTCTACGCTCATTGCTTGACGCCATTCTTCATTGGTTTGGGCCTCATGAACGTGCCTTGGTAGATATTCTGAATAAATTGCCGTGGAGAACGCATGAGCAACTTGTGACATATTCCCTCTGTCCACATTGATAACTGGGTATCTTGTTTTCTTTGGCACATACTTCAGTTCAAACCTAGTTGGTGGTACTCCCCGGTTTGATCTGGGTGGTAATACATACCTTCTCGATGTATCTATCTCCCCTCGGTCTTGTTCTCCTGTACCATTTTCATCAGAATAACTAGTATGATAACTTTTTGAGATTTGGGTACTTACCTAAGGAGTATTAGTCGGGGTGGGTATGATACCAGCGCCTGCTCGGTCATATTGTACTATGTTTGGAAGTAGCTCGGTGGTTCCGCCTACTGATTTTTTGGGACCGTTTCAAACCACTCTGGACTTGACACCTAACTTAGTAGGTCTGACTGATTCTCCCCTGACCAATATGTTGGGTGACGTAATAGAATTCTGTTTCAAGAAAGTTACAATCCATCGTTGTATTTAAACGATGTGTAGACGTATAATAACAATGATAACCTTTTTGATGAATTCCGTATCTTGCGAAGACACACTTGACCGCGCATGGATTAAGTTTAGAACGGTCGGATTTTGGTACATGAACATAGACTGAGCACCCGAAATACGAGGTGGAAGAGTTAATGTTGAGGGAACACTAACATGTTGTGATAGTTCATGTAGTGGGGTTCTAAGACTGATTGCTTGCTACGACTTCAGGCCAAAAATAGGTAGGAACATGTGACTCAATCATGATTGCACGAGTCATTTCGAGAATAATCCTATTTTTTCGTTTCGCAACTCCATTTTGTTGTGGAGTATGTGGACACGATATTTGGTGAATCATACCTCGTTCTCTAAAGAAATTTTGCATGGAGGAATTAACAAATTCACCTTCATTGTCAGACTATAAGATTTTTATATGTTTATGGAATTGTGTTTGGATCATTTCATAGAAGGCAACGAACTTGGAAATTACTTCAAATTTATTTTTAAGGAAATAAACCTAAGTCATTCTAGAGCAATCATCTATAAAGTGCACAAAATACTTAAAACCAGTATTATTCATGCATGACCCAGAAATTGGAACAGGACCCCACACATCTGAATGAACTAAGGAAAAAATGAATCCACTTTAGTCTTAGAAAGTTGATATGACTGTCTATGACCTTTGGACAGAATACACGTTTCACACGAGAAATTATTTTGTTGGGAAAATAATGTAGGGAATAGCATGCGGAGACACCCTAAAGATGGATGTCCCAATCGTCGGTGCCACAAACATTGTTGTTTGTCAACAGTCCTGTGAGCCAGCGCTGTAGTTCTGTATTGAGCCACCTCATCAACATAGTACAATCCGCCACGCTCAGTACCACGCCCAATCGTCTTCCTCGACTGGATATCCTGTAGTAGACAGAAACCCGGATACATTAATACCATGCAATTCAACTCCTTAGTCACATGGCTTATATACATTAATTTGCACGAAAGTCTAAGGACATAAAGACAGTTATTCAGTTTAATTGATGACGAGATTTCTATCGTCCCCGCTCCACAAACAACTAATAATTCACCATTCGCGCTTTGAATGCATGTCCGAGTAAGATTGGTTCGTCCCACCAAGTCAGCTTTATCGAATGTCATTGTGTCCGTAACACCTTAATCCATGAGCCACTTTGTATCTTTTCCTTCTAGTATCCCGACTATATCTATTTTGGACTTATTTGAGTCACGTTTACCTGTTTCGGGCAATTCTGACCACCTGCTAAGATTATTGGGACCAAGATGCAATTTGTCAAATTTACATGTATCCTTAATCCCTAATCCAGCAGTTGTTCCGTGGGCAGCCACAATTCTTCCAACCTGTCCTCCATTTGTGTGAGGTGTGGTTTGGAGACCGAAGCCGGTGCCGGTTCCTTTGCTGGTGCCCTCGGTTCCGGTCGCCGCTCCTTCGCTCGGTCCCGTCTCAGGAAACCTCCATCCCTCCGAGTTGGATTCTTCATGTGCTCCCCTTGTGGTCAGGAGACCGAAGCCGGCTCCTCGGTCGGTGCCATCGGTTCCGGTCACCGCTCCTTCACCTTGTACCGACTGCTTTCGGGGGAACCTCCATCTCTCAGAGTATCCGACGAGTTGATAACACTTATTTTTGGTGTGACGCGATTTCCCGCAATGTCCACACCTCAGTTTGCTCTGGTCGCCGCCGCTGTTGTCGCCACGGGATGAAGAGGTCGAATCCGGTCCTTTCCCGTACCCGCATGAGTGTGGTCTGGTGGCCGCCGCGAGACCCTGTTCCGTCTCGACTTCGTAGCAGCCCGCAGCCACCGGTGGTCCACCTGGAGGCTTCACGGCTAGTCCTGTTCCAATCCCTGAGGCGTCTGCCGATGATGGCCTTCCTCCGCCTGGTTGCGACTCCAATCCCGTGACGAGCCTTCGATCTCGCTCGGTTCGGATCACTACATAGGCTTCCTCCGGCGTGGGCTTCAGTTCGTTCTTCAGTAAGTCCCGTTTTTCTGCATCGAATTCGTCTCCCACGTCGGCTTGAAACTGGTACAGTTTCGATTCCGACTGGATTCGGTTGAACGTTTCGATGTCCTTGGTACATTCCATCGGGTTTGGTTGCCTTATTTCGATTTCTCTCTATATGCGTTGTAGATTGTTAACGAATGGCTCGATGTTGTATGATCCTCGTTTTATGTTATTTGCCCTAACTGTGAGATCGAAAATCTGGAACCCATCACGTTTTTTACTATACGTGTTGGATAATCCATCCCACATTTCCTTGGCTGTCGGGTATTCGCATGCTACTAGATCGCGTTCCATATTCTCTAGCATCCATGAACAAACAATTAAATTGGTTTGCTCCCATATTGTATACTCTTCAGTACCTTTTTCAGGTGCGGCGGAAATTCCCGTGATGTGGCTCAGCTTCCCTCTGCCTCCGATGGCCATCCTCATCAGTCGGGACCAGATGGAGTAGTTATCATGTCCCAGTTTTTCATTGAGATTCACCGGTTGTGGAATTGACTGTGATTGCTTTTTTTGTGGCAGGTTCTTCAATAGGGCCACCAGTTGAGCCGCCAACGTCTCTGTTATGCCTGGTTCTGGTCCTGAATTGACGCTACCATCTGACTCCGACATCCTCAGATAAGTCCGGTATATGATGATGCTATAGGTTTCGATCCTGATTGATCGACGAACCAAGCTTTGATACCATGTTAAACTTTGAAGATAGATATTGTAGTATAACTCATATATTCACATACTTTGATACTTTGATTGCATGTAGTTTATATAACTATTTAGGAAGACATAGAATCTAAACACTAGTCTAGATACAAGGAGGAATATAATGCATAAATGTAAGTAAAGTGAAACATTCCATGTTTTGTATACTCCATGTTTTGTGGTTCCATGTTTTATGAGTTGGTTTCCGACACAAACATGTAGAATATTATTTTTCTTGGTGGGTGGGCGGGGGAAAGGGGACTGACATGGAATAAGGCCTATGTGAACTTTAAATCAGATACAAGATTAAATTTAAAATTAGAGATCATGTATCAAGTATCATGCAAAAACTTCTACATCAAGAAATAAATATTTTCCAATTTGAAAAATATCATAATTCTAACCACTAAGCAATTCACCTTTTCCACCTTAAGAGATATTGATGCTAGTAAGCCAATAAAATCTATTTATTAAAAAAATAAATACTAATATGCTAGTTGAAGTTCTATTATACGTTTTGGCAAAAAATAATTTATACTATTTATGTATATCATAGTTATCAAAACCGAATCGTCCATCCAACCGAATGAGGGTAAAGTTTCCATCAACCGCCGATTCGACCGCCGATTCTTTATTATTTCTCTATTTCCCTCTCATGTCTATTCATCTTCTTCTACAATTTATTCCTTTTTCATTTTCTCATTCACTTTCATTTTTTCTTTCCTCTCTCTCCCCCCTCTCACTTTTTCTTTACTCTCTCATTTCTTCGTCACATCCTTATCTCTTTCATCTCTATCCTCCTCCAAGCGGCCACCACCACCAATCCAGTGAAGTGGGTGGTTTAGGATTAGGTTTGTTTTCCTTTTTTATTATACTTGGTGAATTGGTGAACCGATGAACCGTCTGGTTCTTCAAAAATCGGTCGGTTCTTAGAAAATCGTCCAATTTTTACTCTTTGAACTCACCTCAGCTTGCATTTCGATATTTTTAAGGAACCTAAATGCCTCTATGATCGATTCACGATTCGACCATGTAAGACCGACGATCTGATCCAGTTCTGATAATTATGGTGTATATTTTTAGCTACTTTTTTTGGCAATTGTTATTGAACTTCTAAGTTGGAGCAATTTTTTAGCTCCATCCAATTTTTACACTTAATTTGGTGTAAAAATCTAAATTTTTTGCAAAAAGGACCATATAGTTATGTTGGGATGATAAAAGAATTTCAAAATTTATATAAAATCAAAGGGATATTCTATTTGCAGACCATCAACTACTTTATACAGACCACTTTTGTTGAAGGACTAAAATGCCCTAATAGCATTTTACATATTTGTCCTTACCAATTTTAAGGAAATTAATGATTAAATTGACCTCATATTTTCATAGTTACTAAATCGACCCCATATTATCAAAATGGTGAAAAATTATGCTTTTAGCAAATTTTAAACCCTAGACCTCTTATATACAAGCTAAAAGTTTTACCACTATACCAGTAATTCCAATTACTTTCTTATATACTTCAAATATAGTTATTGAAGCAACTCTCATGTTATTGTATTAAACATCTCATATTTATTTATTGATGCTCTTTAGTAATTAGCATTTGTTCAACGTTGTTTGTTCAATTATAGTTTTAAATTAATTATGTATCTACTAATCAATATTTTTTTAAAATGATTGAAAAATAAGTTTTTTTTTTAAAATTTAATATTTATAGACTACAAGAATACTCATTTTGAAAATATTTTTTCAACCATCTCTAAAAAAATCAGAAAGACTATAATATGTAGATAATTAAATTAGAACTCTAACACATATGTTACTAAGTTTCAATTTTCCCATCAACCATCAAATTTGGTCAAATTTATAAAAATTGTCAAAAATTACCAACACTACTTTGACTAAATTTTATAATCGATAAGAAATTCAAATTTAACACCATATATGTCGTTAGAGTTATAATTTAATTATCTAAATACTATAATATTTCTGATTTATTTTTAGAGATGGTTGAAAAAAATATTTTCAAAATGCATCTTGCGGTAGTGTATAAATACTAAATTTAGAAAATTACTTATTTTTCAACCATTTTAAAAAATTAATCAGTAGATACATAATTAAATTAAAACTATAGCTAAACAAACAACGATGAACAAATGTTAATTACTAAAGAGCATTAATAAATAAACATGAGATGTTTAATACAATAATATGAGAGTTGCTTCAATAACTATATTTGAAGAATATAAGAAAGCAATTGAAATTACTAGTATAGTGGTAAAACGTTTAGTTGGTATGTAAGAGGTTTAAGGTTCAAAACTTGCTAAAAACATAATTTTTCACCATTTTGATAATATGGGGTCGATTTAGTAACTACGAAAATATGAGGTCGATTTGATAATTAATTTCCTTAAAATTAGTAAGGATAAATATGTAAAAAGCTATTAGGGCATTTTAGTTTTTCAACAAAAGTGATCTGTATAAAGTAGTCGATGGTCTGCAAATAGAATCTCCCAAAATCAAATGGTAATTTTAAGAATCTCACACTGGATGTTGAATCATATATGAAATAAAAAAATCAAGAAATTAACTATAAACCATACATATCAAAAGTAGAATTCTAAAAAACTTAAATGATTTAAAAGTAGAAAGTTAAATATATTTTAGAAATAAGGGAAAGGAGTCAAGATGTTTCAATATCTGTCCACCTGAATTCGTTTACAAATATATATTTTTACTTGTAGTTAAATTTATTTATTATATCATATTATAATATGTGTATATATAAACTTAATTTGTGAACTATAAGAATGTAATTTGACTTTATATAAATTTTGACGTCATTTTATCGTCACACATAAACCCCCCCTCAAAATTAATGAATTTTTTCGAAAAATATATATGTAAGTTTTTTTTAAAAGTAAATATTCAAAAAATATATTTAGAAATTTGGGCATACCTACGATAGCGCGTTATTTGTTTTGCAAAATGTGCTACCCCTGGGTAGCGCAAGCTACATTTTGTTTTGACGACTCAATGTTTAATTAAAAATTAAATTATGTATCTATTAAAAAAATTAAAACATTTATAGTAAGTAAATATTTTAATTGTGATTCAAATGATGTAAAAAAATATTAAATTTGGACTTACGGATTGATTGTCCGCTCTGCCGTAAGTTGAGATATGAAAATTTGATTTGAAAAAATTATTACTCAGATCCTGTAAGACTCAACACCGAAATTTATGGCGAAATTCAATTATCTACCTACTATAGTTGTTTTGTATTTTTTTGATTAGATATATATTTAATTTTTTAACCTGACATCGCTTGTCCTATAATTTGATCGGAATGATTAAATGCAATCAGTGAGAAATTTAATTATATACTTACTCAAAAAAAAGTGCGTAAATAATTTAATTATAACATAAATGACGCTAATTAGGCGTTGATTTTTGACTTTCGGACTGACCGTAAAAGACGAGCGATAAAAATAAACTATACATTTGTGTTTTTTTTCTCTCTTTATATATATATATATATATGTATAGTTTTTTTTATCGCTCGTATTATACGGTCAGTCCGGAAATAAATAGTTAACACCTATATATAGTAAGCGTCATTTATGTCGTAATTAAATATCTACGCACTGTAATTTATTTTTTGAGTGTGTATATAATTACATTTTTCACCTAATGCATTTAATCATTCCGGTCAAATTATAGGACAAACGATGTTAGGTTAAAAAATTAAAATTATATCTAATAAAAAATCCAAAAACATTAGAGTAGGTAGATAATTGATTTTCTTCATAAATGTCGTTAATTGTGTTGAGTTTGGACCTACAGAGTTTGAGTTATATTATTTAAGGTCAAATATTCATATCTCAACTTACGATAGAGCGTACAGTTAATCCGTAAGTCCAAATTTAATATTTTTTTACGTAATTTAAATAACAATTAAAATATCTACTTACTATAATTTTTTTTATTTTTTTAATAGATACATAATTTAATTTTTAATTGAATATCGAGTCGTAAATTTGCGCTACTATGGGGTAGCGCATTTTGTAAAAACAAAACAAATCGCTACCGTTGGTAGCGCGTATGTCCAGATTTTTAAATATATATATATTTTTTAAAATAAATTCTGACATGTATATTTTTTGAAAAAACTCAAAATTAATAGAAAAAATAGAAAATTACTTTAGCTTAGAAGTTCAATTAGTAAATTGTTGCGAAAAGAAGTTTAATTATCAATTTATACATATAGAATATAAGTTGAATTAGTAATTTAGTATTTAGTCATATTATATATGATTAGTGAAACCAATATTAATATCTAGAAACTATTTTGAACTGCATTAGTAGACAAATAAAACATAACTACTATGTTGACTTGCAATTTTAAGAGATTCTTGTCTACTGAAGCAACTTAAGTAAAAGTTGCAGTAGGAGAATTCACTCTAGATGACCGAGACATTTCCCATAAGCATCTTGCATAACATTATTTGATTTCTTGTGCCCATAACCATGTGAATATATCCATTCTTCTTATAACAAATGTCCCCATAATCACCATTTCATACATGTGACAAAACACAAAAGGTGTTACTTCAAACACTAGAATATGATGTTTCGAAACTAGAACAACTGCTGAAAAAGATGGGGGTCCTTTGTAAGGAAAATTCTCTTCACATTTTTCACTGCTCACTCTCCACAATGGGATAGAAATACATTTTCCAACATTCCGCAATCATAATTGCACTTCTTTATTTATATTATTATAGTTCACTGTTGAAGTACCTACATACACATGTATTTATATGAGTATTAATTATTTATATCCGGACATTTTCTGTGCAATCGCAAAAGACACAAAGTTTACAAATGGGAAGCTTCTATATGATAAATGACGATTATTAATAAAGCGAGTTCGTACTAAATAACGCTCTAGTTGATTTCTTTACACATCCATTATTAAATTTCGGAAGAATTATAGTTTATAAATATGAAAAGGAAAAACTCTACTGTTCACTGTGTGTTTGAAAAGCAGTCAAAAAATGTTAGATATGTTAGATTACTAATAGTAAAAAAGGGAATAGGATTGTTTACCGCATGTTGTCAACGATCTAAACACAAATGTTAACAATTCATTTTAGTGTCTTAAAAATCAGTTGTATACTTATCAGTTGTATAAGTATAGACTTATAATAATTAAATTTCAATACAGAATTACCTTAGTAAAATTCAGATATCTAATTTAGATTTGTTAACACCGAGTCTTTCCCATATGTTGTAATGGTATCAGTTGTTGCGATGCAACCCCACATTCCATCCCAATGGACGTATGCTATTGAACTGGGTCCAGGGAGCCTCCCAAGTCCTAATATACTCTTTCAAAGGCAAAAATAGGAGGATAACGCTCAAAATAGATATGTTTATTTCGACATACATTATAATGAACTCACTTTATTTTATTATACAGCACGTATACATTTATCCAATGTCATTACCCAATTCGCCTACAAAAAGATTACATTTATACATTTCCATTAATTTATTTATTCGTTTTTAGAAGGACTGCTTAGGATATGGTTTCTATATAATGTGGAGGGATAAACTAGAAAGAAACCTAAGTACTTCACGCAGCTTCCTCATTAGTCTATATTTGCAGTTATATCCATAACTCTGCCCACTATTTAGGAGGATCCAAAGGAAGCAGAGAAACTTGAAGATCTTCGAAGCCACACAGTGAGGTGGCTTCTCAACAGTTTCAATAATTTTCATAGGTTTCGTCTCGAACCGGGCCGACATGTCTCAGAACAGAGTCAAGTATTGCTCGGGGTTGATAGCATTGGCAGCATTGCTGCTGTTCATTCTCAATACTGCTATTGCCGAAAGGCCTCTGATCGAGAAAGAGACGCAACAATTTGTCGATGAAGGGACAGAAGAAGGTGTTTTGAATAGAGTGGTTAGCTTCTTCTGGCAGTATGGAAAGTCTTCTTACGTTCCCGTTTGGCCGGTAAGTTTTTTCTTCTGATTCTTACAACATTGTATAGATAGCTAGCAGCTAGGGTATGAATGATCCAAATGTCGCATTGTGATTGATGCAGGAGATGAAATTTGGATGGAGGATCGTTGTTGGATCAATGATTGGATTCATCGGAGGAGCGCTCGGTGGTGTTGGTGGGGTTGGAGGTGGTGGCATTTTTGTTCCGATGTTGACTCTTATCATCGGTTTCGATCCAAAATCCTCGACCGCCATCTCCAAGTATATGATCATGGGTGCGGCAGGATCCACAGTGTACTACAATCTAAGGATACGACACCCGACTCTAGACATGCCCGTCATAGACTACGATCTGGCTCTCTTGTTTCAGCCAATGCTCATGCTCGGAATCAGCATCGGTGTCGCATTCAATGTCATGTTTGCCGATTGGATGGTCACCGTACTTCTTATCCTCCTCTTCTTTGGTATGTGTCCAGTTTCTGAATAAAACACGAATATATATTTACACGTTGGACTACAAAAGCGGAAGATGATAGCTATATCTCCGATGTTGCAGTGACATCGACGAAAGCACTATTCAAAGGAATCGATACATGGAAGAAGGAGACATTGATGAAAAAGGCAGGAACTTAGATTCTTATTCTTATTATTTTCGTGAAACCATCATCACAATCATAGTTCCTACATGCTATTTGACGTAAACTGAGCAATATTGTTTCTCTTTGCTACTTCCAGGAAGCCGCAAAGCTGGTCGAATCAGAATCAGGAACAGACGGTGAGACATGAATCAAGTTGGCTAAAGTGGACAGCATTTTTTACATTAAAATGAACCATATAATGTGCATACTTTTTGAATGATTGGGATATATATACTAACCGTTTAAACTGTCTGCAGATGGTAATAGAGAGGAGTACAAGCCACTGCAGGGTGGTCCAGGAGCTTCCGCAGTGCACGATGAGGAAGTAAGCTCATTTTTTTCTTAAGATTACTGCATATAACCGATGGAAGCTAAAACCTGCATTTCTTAAAATATACAGGTTCCGATCATGCAAAACATATACTGGAAAGAGGTTGGGCTGCTTGTCTACGTTTGGGTGGCATTCCTTGCTGTTCAGATCATGAAGGTGTGTGTAGAAATTTAGTCATCTTCTTTATTTGCTTATAAAGTTAATCGTATATCCAACACGACACGCAGACGAACCTATACTAAACGATGACTAATTACCTTTTAATTTCACTTTTTTTCTTTTTGCAGACATACACGACAACTTGCTCGGTCAAGTACTGGGTTCTGAACTTCTTGCAGGTAGGTGATGATACAATGTGCAATGGAACATTGCAGAGGCGCCACAACTTTATTCTCAAACTTGTACTGAAAACCCTAGTATGTTCCTTCAGGTACCGATCGCAGGTGGGGTTACTCTTTATGAAGCGATTTCCTTGTACAAAGGTAAGCGGACGATCGCATCTCGTGGTAAGGAAATTACGCACTGGAAAATCCACCAGCTCGTTCTTTACTGTTTATGCGGGATTCTTGCTGGTATGGTGGGTGGATTGCTCGGTCTTGGAGGCGGGTTCATCCTCGGCCCACTCTTCCTCGAACTCGGGATTCCTCCCCAGGTTGCAAGTGCAACATCAACTTTTGCCATGTCGTTCTCATCTTCAATGTCTGTCGTCCAATACTATATCCTCAAACGGTTCCCTGTTCCATATGGTACGTACGTGAATGATAAATCAGTCATACTGTGCTTATCAACTATTCATTCATGAGACTGAACCTAGCTATACATCCAACTCCAAGCATATATATATGCATGCGTGTGTCACAGTTTAGGGTTTTCTTCTTCAGTTTAATATTTTATGGATAAAAGCACACAGATGAAATTAAAGCTGAGACACATGCATGTCTAGTTTACGCAAATATATACTAGAACGTCAATACCATATCATTGTTAAAATAATTTCACTAACATCTTCTTCTGATGTTGCAGCTACATATTTTGTAATGGTAGCAACAGTAGCGGCCTTTGCAGGGCAGCATGTGGTTAGAAAGGCAATTGCGATCCTGGGTCGGGCATCTATCATCATCTTCATACTTGCTTTGACCATTTTCATAAGCGCAATCAGCTTAGGTACGGACCATATCACAATATCACAGCTGTAGCTAGATTATAACTTTGATTTAGCTATGCAAATGAGTATTGAAAAAATCTAAAACCCGTGTTACCCCGCAGGTGGAGTTGGCATCTCAAACATGATTATTAAGCTCGCCAACCATGAATATATGGGATTCGAGAGCCTCTGCTACCGCTCCTAGAAACTTCACAGAAACTCCTCATGTTATTTTATCGTTCGGAT
The DNA here is from genome assembly GCA_946814005.1 of Chamaenerion angustifolium. Taxonomy (NCBI): domain Eukaryota; kingdom Viridiplantae; phylum Streptophyta; class Magnoliopsida; order Myrtales; family Onagraceae; genus Chamaenerion; species Chamaenerion angustifolium. Next base: position 4,229,323 of record OX328281.1, read on the forward strand.
GACCGACTCGTCTTTTCTTAGGTAGGATTTGCATAATCTCTTCCGACGTTTGTATGCTTGCTGTTATATTTTACTTTTTTTTTTTTTTCTTTTCAAACCTTTTCTAGTCTGCCTTCTACCATCGGGTGTACTGTTTATGTTGTAGAAATCTTGAAGAGACAACGGTGTAAGAAATATGTTATATTTAGGCTTATTGTCAATTTTTATGTTAAGTGTTTATTTTCGGTTCGGTGTTTGTTTGTTTCTTTCGGTTCGGTAAAAAACTTATGATTGTTGGTTTAGTAATAAAAGGAAGAAAAACCCGGTGCTAGGGTTGCAGCACCACAAACATTATTACGTGAGTTTCTCGTTTTGCTATCTAAGAAACTGTCGTTCCTAGGGTTTTTCCACCGATCACAAGAGAGTCTAAAAGTATTAAATAAAAGGTCTAAAAATCTTTAGAAAATATTAAAGAGTGCATGAACTTTGAAGTGATACAAATGAAAGAATGCAACTTTTTGAAGTGACACTTTTTTTTATCAAAATGCATCGGATTGATTGACTACTAGAAAAAGAAGAAACATCCAAACCATCATTGTATGGTCTCGGCGGTTCATTATTACAATCAAAAGATAACAAGTTCCTAAGTTGGGGTAGGGTTCCATGACCCAATTATCAAGACACACATTCAATCTATCTTGCTTGGCTATCCAGTTTGTGCTTTCATTCGTTGAGCGTAGGATTGTCATCCACTTGACATTGTTTATCCGGCCTGCCAATGTATTGATATTGTCACTTGAAGTGACACTTAGATGCCTATAAATATAACTACATATCCCCACAAACAATCTATTCAAGAATTAGTAGTTACTCTCAAGTAAATGTGACTCCTCTGAATAATGCGATGTCCAATAAAAGATATGTCTTAATAGAAGTTCTAAGGAAAGTCTTTGAGTTTTGCTACTCGTCGACCTTGTGATTTTGTTGTATCCTCGGGGATGATTTGTTGATAATATGTTAGAAAAACTCGTTTACGAGTGAGGTCAAATATCATCTTTCGGAAAGTGGCTACACGACGCTTCTCAAAATCACACCAATTCAATATTGACTCTCAAAGTCATGTATCATACAATTCGATTTTGGCACAATGTCTCATATTATACAATTCGACGTGTTGATTCAATATATCATATTGTATAATAAGATATCGGTTCAATGTTCCACATCCCATAATTGATGATTGGTTGAATGTCCCGTATAACATAATTCATGTTTTGTCTTAATGTCCTGTATCGAATAATATGTAATTAATTTGTGATATATAATTGACTGATTGTTAGTATGTTTGTCCCTAATTTCCATACCTAACTGCACATACACACAATTGTTGAAAGCCACCCAAGAAGGACAAGGAAAGGAGCAGCCCACGTCCAAGGAGAACAGCTGCCCACGTTTCCATTGTCAGCCACCACCTTTTGCAAAGTAGCAGCCCACGTCCAAGGAGAACAGCTGCCCACGTTTCCATTGTCAGCCACCACCTTTTGCAAAGTAGCAGCCCACGTTTTTCTTGATGCACATGAAGAGAACTTCTCCTATAAAAGGAGAGTTCTGGTATGCATATGGAATAAGGAGAGGAGTGGGTGCAAGAACAAATACATGAGAGATTGAGAGAATTTGTAAGGTTTTGGAAATCTTGCAACAAATTCTATCAAAGAAGCTCCTCCAGTGGACGTAGGAAATTTTCCGAACCACTTTAAAATCGTTTTGTGTGATTTCCGGTGAGGTGAGTGAAGTATAACAAGTGGTATCAGAGCTTCGGTTCGAAGTTGTCCGAAAATTCAAGTTGCTCAATTTCAATTTTCGACAATACCAGGGTGTTCCTCTAGTCAATACGAATCCGTTGCCGCAAACGGTGGAAAATTGCCTCTTTTCCACCGATTTTATTTTTTTATTATTAAAAAAAAAAACGTTTTTTTTTATTATTAAAAAACAAAAAAAGTTTTTATTAATTAATTAAATATTTACACATTTCTTCTATAAAAGGTAGATGAATGAATTCAATGAAGAGGAGGCTTAGAGGAGAAGAGAAAGCTACGGTGGTGAGGTGAGTTTAGAGAAAAAAAATAGAAAAAAAAAGAGAGAAAAAAAAGAGTGAAAAATACCGATAATTATCGGACTCGGTTCCTCGTACGGTATTTTAAACCTCCTATGAGTTAGGTATATTTCTCTCATCTTCAATATCATATTTTGTAATTTCTAAATGTGAAATAAAATTGAGAGTTTATATACATATATTATCTATTTATGTATAATATACTTGTTAATATATATATATATATATGTGTATATTATATATTTATATTATGTTTATGTATTACTATATATATATATATATGTATAATATATGTTTATATTATGTTTATGTATTACTATATATATTTATATTATGTTTATACTATTATATCTATATGTATAATATATATTTATATTATGTTTATTACTATATATATATCTATATGTATAATATATATTTATATTATGTTTATGTATTACTATATATATCTATATGTATAATATATATTTATATTATGTTTATGTATTACTATATATATCTATATGTATAATATATATTTATATTATGTTTATGTTATCTATTTATCTATATGTATAATATCTATTTATATTATGTCTATGTAATAATATATATATATATTATGTATTATGTATAATATATGTATATTATGTATATGTGGAAAAAAACAAATTTCAAAATTGACTTAGGTCATTCCCAAACTTTGATGAAGGTTACAACTCGGTCCTTGGACTCTCGGGTCATTTTTGGGACGTTATCGAGTGTTATAAACCAAACCGGAAAAGTTTTGGGCCATTTGTGCAAATTATTTGTCTTAATTCAGCTCTTTAAAAAAAAAAATACAATTGGATTTCTAAATTTTTCTAGACATTCCATGATTTCTAAAAATGTTACAAATAAGTCTAGAATAACTTTCGGGTTATTTTTAGAATTTTACCAAGTATTACAAATAAATCTAGAATAGTTTAGGGTCAATTCTGTAATTTTAAAAAAATATTTTCAGTTAAGTTATATTTTTTTTCGAAAATTACAATTTTTATTCCTAAATTTTTCTGGACATTCCATGACTTTTCAAAATGTTACAAATAAGTATAGAATAATTTTCGGGTTATTTTAGAACTTTACCAAGTGTTACAAATAAGTCCAGAATAGTTTAGGGTCATTTCTGTAATTTTCGAAAATATTTGTCCAATTCAGCTCAAATTTTTATAAATTGCATTTTGGTCCCTATATTTTTTTGGACATCCTATAACTTCTTAAAATGGGACAAATTAGTCCAACGAGCTTAATATTTTCAAAAATTATTCGTGCATGTTTTGACACGTTTAAAATGGCTCGAGAGTTGAACCATTTTCTTTCGAGCACGATTAACTTTAGTTCTCTCTTGTTTATTTGAAAAAAATTTGTTGGTACATGGTTTGTTTAATTTTAAAAAAATGCATGTAGTTTTTTTTGGGCCAAGCATGATTAAAACGGGCAATTCGGGCAAAAATTGAAAAAAACATTTCAAAAGCAAATTAAAGTACCGAAAGGGCGGATTATAAGCTCGCGAGCTTTTAAGACGTAATCAAACCCCCGAACTCGATTCTCTGGACGTAGACCTTTTTAAGCCCTAGGATGTAAACTCCATGTACCCTAGGCAATTTTAGGATTCCGATTAGCCTTCAATTAATCGGTGGCGACTCTTTCGAAATTTTCGGTCCGGTTTATGACCCCGCTCGACCGGACCCTTCGCTCGCCAAGACCCGGCATTTTCAAAAACGAAATTTAAAAATATTTTTCCAAAACGGGTCGGGAAAGTCGGATCCGACGTCCGACAATTTGGCGACTCTGCTGGGGACCTCTTTTAGAGGGTTTAGGCTTTGTCATGTTTGCTTTGCCATATTATATTTTGCCATATCCATTTTGACCGTTTGCTCATGCTTGCAGTTTCAAATTTTGTCCAAAAGGCGATGTAATTGTAATAAGTCAAAAAAAAAAAATTAAAATTCTTGTTTTGCACACACCACACTGGTTACCATTACCCGCTCGAACCTGGAGCACATTAAGAGCTTAGGGAGTTTAGTAGGGGAATGCGCCCGGAGCGGTTTGGACCGCCGGCACGCACCCAAACAACTCAACTCGATGATCGGAATGGGCCCGTGATCCTCTTTAGGGGGTGAGGTTCCGCTGGTTCAGAGGACCTAGAAATTCCATCCATTTAGAACAAAAGCTCCACACCGTGTTTAGTCTTTACCAGTTTTGTGTGTACTTTCATTTTTGGGCTCAACTAATGTAAATGAGAATTCAGCCCATGTATTTGGATACGAGATTGGCCCACAACCCATGAAGAAATTTGGCCCATGAAGAAGTTTGGCCCATTGATGTAAATGTGTTTTGTTTTGGCCTTAGATCATGACATGTATAGGATTGGGCCTTTTGTATTATATATTCCAGACTGTTGTAAATGTAATACGAGTCTTACTAATGAAGTTAAATTCTCGCACTTGCATTGCATTTTTCAAAAAAAAAAAAAAAAAATAATGTAAGTTCCGTTCATTCAATCTTGTATCCTTAAGACGTTTCACGCACCATCTTTGGTAAGGATGAAAAAACAAATCATTGCCCTCACATTAAGGTCATACAACTCTACAGTCGAAATTGCCCGAATATGGAAAGTCATGACAAAAGAGAATCAGAAATACGTGAACAAGAAGATTGACGAGGTTCACGAGATCGTAAACTACAAAGTCAATTGGATTCTCAACGACTTGTCTGAATTATGAAATATGGAAAAACGTGTCTGCGTGATTAACAACAACAGAATACGTTCACAAGTTCCGTTCGACACCAGCAAGTCCGTCTTTCAACCCGAATGAGATAATCAGGCATAGACTCCAACAACCACTGTCATTCTAGCAATGTTGGGGCACTTTGGAAAAATGTGGGGGCAACGTTGCTAAGTTGAATGACACCCTTGAACAGTTCATACGAAGAATGAGGCAAATAAAAAGATTTTCAAAATACATGTCCTCGACCTTCGTTAGAACCAAGGAACAAGCAACAAATGCACTCAATGAGCTACGTCGTTGTGTGAAACGTCTTAAGAACTAGACATCGATTGGCCAAATCCTTATAAAGTATTTTTGAAAAAAACTTTTGCCATACATGCAATCAAAGTCTACGAATGGAATGAACGGAACATGCAGAATTTTTGAAATCAATCATGCATGATCAATTGTGTATTCATCCTTCTTACTATGGTATTTTGGATTTAGGTTTCCGGAAATCCATGCGACATTCGATGACTCCAGCGCCTCAAAAACACGAGGAGAAATTCATCAAGCTAAAGCAAACCATGCACACCATGAGTTCCCACACAGTGCAGTCAATCGCTGGCATGACCTCCTAGGTCGAGCGGATTTTTGCTTTTCTAAGCTCCGGGCAGCCGTGACTACCACAATATCCCTGATCTCGTCTTCCCGAGGAACACTACTGTCGTGGTACTTCATCAATCCATGTAAGGCACTTTTGCCATCCTGACGAAGCTCTACCTCCCACATATGGCCATCCTGACCAAGGTCCACCTCCCACATATGACCATCACACACCCGGAAGGAAAAAAAATACTTTTAGGACTAAGTTTTCGTCCTAATTTCAAAGATTATGAATTCGCCTGGAGGAAACATTTAGCCGAAAGTTCAGGGACATTGTTGTTTCCTCTCCTTGCCGTTTCATTACCAGGCCCACACCAAGTGATCCAACTCGATGACATTGATGCTCACGGGGGCTTGTCATGCTTATTTTCAACCGGTATCACTAGTGGAGCTCTCCTCAATGAAGCTCCCAGGGGATTTTTCGTCCGTCCACTCGCTAATGGGGGCACCCTTGCCGAATCTGACTTTATACATTACAGTGAATGATCTGTTGGCTCAGACGACATTTCAATTTGAAACACAAAATCAAGCAGATACCAAATTGTATCAATTCCTGAATGCAGTGAGTGAGGAGTATGATCAGGAAAAACGAGATCTACTCCGAGAAAAATCTGTTACCTGATGAAGAATCAACTTATGCAACTATCCGATCAAGGAAGGGACCAGAGATAAGTAATGGGTACCGCAGCAAAGAGGGACACCGAGGTTCATCATCATAATTGAGCCCGTCTTCTATGTTACGCCTCGCTTAGAGAAAGTGGCAATCATAGTCAAATCGACCCACTCCACCAGACCACATTCGACCAACGGAAAAGGGAAGGTTGTTTTACAAAGTAAAGGAGATGAGAAAAACAACTCCCTTTCGTTTGATCGAGCTAAAGCATAGGCGACTTAAATAGAGATGAAAAGACGTCATTGTTGACACGGGGAAGACATCATCAAGATGTCATTGTTGACACGGGACAGACACCGTTGTTGACCCCTGCAGAAGAGTCGCCATTGTTGACACGGGGAATACACCGTTGTTGACTCCTGCATAAGAGTCACCATTGTTGACACGGGACAGACGCCGTTGTTGACTCCTGCATAAGAGATGCCATTGTTGACGCTCGTCGTTGTTCACAACAGGGGAGACGTCATTGTCGATGCATAGAGATGCCATTGTTAGCAACGTCGATCGGAAAGGCTTGAAATGTAGCCACTACGGAAAGTTCGTCACAGCAAGGCGAAGTACTTCCAACTTATCGGATTCCCTGAAGGGTGGAGAAACCCATGGAGGGACAACAACAATGACGCCAGCAGCGTCATCACCACGGGGATGAAAGCTGCGAAGAAGAGAAGCAAACCAACAATCACCTTGTGTTCTTATTTGCGTCTTTGCGTTCAAAAAAATTGGCAACGCTTGCGCCCATGAGTAAAATTTCTCCGGGAAACCAAAAACTGCCAATGGAGATCAAAATCAAAGAGGTTTCAACCTATTGTTGTACAATCGAAGAATCAGACAGTCAACCATGACTCACTGATATAAAAAGATACTTGGCGTACGGAGTTCCCAGAGAACACCACAAGAAAATGTATGAATGGTCATGCTTGGAAGGACTTGCAATTAATTACCCAGTGGCCCGACTATACCCATTTGAGATGCGTGAATGCTAAAGAAGTTGAACATCTAATGGAAGAAATTCATGAAGGTTGTTGCGGCTCACACATGAACGTGCAAGACTTGGGTACTTTGGGTTCACCATGACGGCTGACTGTATAAAACATGCCCAACAATATCACATCTGTCAAGTGTACGCGGACCAAATCCACACGTCACTACACGAGCTCTATTCCAGGAATTCCCCACAGACTTTTTCAATGTGGGGCATCAATGTAATCAACATGATTTTCCCAAAGGCGTCCAATGGTCATCGATTTATATTGATTACAATCGATTACTTCACCAGGAGTAGATGTTATTACCCTGGTGTCAATAACGGCAAAGACCATTGAATTTTTCATAAGCGAGGAAATCATCATGTGTCATGGGATGCCGAAGTCAATCATCATCGGCAATGCCACAAAACTAATTTGGTCGAAGAGTTGTGATCAAGCATAAAAATTCATCTCCATATCACCCACAAATGAATGGCGTAGTGGAAGCATCAATTGAATGACTGACATGATAAGCTGCTTTAGGCACTCAAGGCATACATGAACTCAATACAGGCACCAACAGGAACAACCCCATTCTCCCTTGTTTACGGGATCGAAGTCGTGTTGCCAATTGAACTAGAATTCCCGTCATCTAGGATCCTCGCCGAGGCAGAGAAGGACGAGTCATAGTAGGCGAAATGCAGATACGTGCAATTGAACCTCATGACAAAAGGTGGCTCATCGCGCAGTGCTACATGCATTTGTACTAACAACGCATGACTCGTGCATTTAACAGGAAAGTCAGTCCAAGAGGATTACAAGCAGGCAATCTAATTCTCAGAAAAGAAATTCTTAGAGTCAATCCAGACTCTCGGGGCAACTTTGTGCCTAAATATGAAGAGTCTTATGTCGCCAAAGAGACTTTCAGCAGAGGAGCCATGATCGTCACCGACATGGACAATCAAGAACTTTCCAGTCCAATCAATATGGACCCAGTCAGAAAATACTATCCTTAAAGAGTTCGTAACCATAAAGCGAACCTCCAAAAGTGAGAGAAATTCCCGCTAAATCGAAAACCTGAAAGGGCGGTTTAGGCAAAATTTAGGGAAGAGGGGCATGATTGAAAATCCCCAAAAGGACAATCATGGCAAAAGGAGAGGAATCAAATCCCTGCTAGGTGGAAAACCCAAAAGGGCGACCCTAGGAAAAAAATTAAGGGAACCGAGAGGTGCGGTAAAAAAAAAATACCGCAGCATAATGATAGAAAAGCGAGAGATAAAAAAAAAATCCTTCAAGTCAATCAAGATTCTCGGGGCAAGTTTATGCCTAAATAGGAAGGGGATTATATCGTCAAAAAGATTTTCAGCGGAAGAGCCATGATTATCACTGACAAGGACGAGCAAGAACTCCACAATCCAATTAATGTGGATGAAAAAAACTCGTAACCAGAAAGCGAGCCTTCAAAAGTGAGAAAATTCCTGCTAAATCAAAAACTCAAAAGGGCGGTTTAGGCAAAATTTAGGGAAGAGGGGCATGATTGAAAATCCTCAAAAGGACAATCATGGCAAAATGAGAGGATTCAAATCCCTGCTAAAGAAAACCCGAAAGGCCCACCTAGGCAAAAATGAAGGGAACCCAGAGGTGCGGTAAAAAAAAATACAGTAGCAAAATGATTGAAAAACGAGAGATAAAAAAAATATCCTTCAAGTCAATCAAGACTCCCGGGGCAAGTTTGTACCTAAATTTGAAGAGATTTATGTCATCAAGAGATTTTCAGTGGGGGAGCCATGATCATCACTGACATGGACAACAGAGATCTCCCCAATCCAATCAATGTGGATGCAGGGAAAAAAACTCGTAATCAGAAAGTGAGCCTCCAAAAAATGAGAGAAATTCCCGCTAAATCGAAAACCTGAAAGGGCGGTTTAGGCAAAATTTAGGGAAGAGGGGCATGATTAAAAATCCCTAAAAAGGGCGATCATGGCAAAAGGAAAGGAATCAAATCCCGGCTAGGTTGAAAACCCAAAAGGGCGACCTAGGAAAAAATTAAGGGAATCGAGAGGTGCGGTAAAAAAAAAAAACCGTAGCAAAAGGAAAGAAAATCAAGAGATAAAAAAAAAAAAAAAAAAGAAGCTCAAAAGTGGACGACAATGTTTCCCACAATAGCAATAAAAAGAAATTGTGATCTGCATTAATTTGAGCTGCCTCGACAACTTGCATGGATACACCTTGTGAACATAGCATGAATAGATTTAGGGAACTCCATCAAAGAGGAATCCAAAGTCGATTAATGAGAAAACAGTCTGAGAAGTCCGCACAAGCAGTCAGACATCTCGAGAAGGGTTTTTACCTCCAAAATGAATTACAAACGGAGTCTTTAGGTGCTCAACCTCCGCAAGTCATCCCCAACGATCAGAACCTGTAGATGTCCAGCTTCTGAAAGTTACAAGCCGACGAACGGGGCCTTGAGATGCTCAACCTCCGCGAGTCATCATCAACGATCAGAACCTGTAGATGTCCAGCTTCTGAAAGTTACAAGCCGACGAACGGGGCTTTGAGATGCTCAACCTCCGTGAGTCATCATCGACGACCAGGACCTGTAGTTATCCAGTTTCTGGGAGAAAAAAAACCCGATGAGCGGAGCCTTTAGGTGCTCAACCTCCGCAAGTTATCCCCAACGATCAGAACATGTAGATGTCCAGCTTCTGAAAGTTACAAGCCGACGAACGGGGCCTTGAGGTGCTCAACCCCCGTAAGTCACCCACAACAAAGCTTCTGGAAAAAAATGGCGAGCGGAGCTTTTAGGTTTCAGCCTTCGCAAGTCATCATCGACGACCAGAACCTGTAGTTATCCAGCTTCTTGGAGTCACAAAAAAAAAAAAAGAGCGGAGCCTTTAGGTGTTCAGCCTTCGCAAGTCATCATCGACGACCAAGACTTGTAGTTATCCAGCTTCTTGGAATCACAAAAAAAAACAAAAAAAAAAACGAGCGGAGCCTTTAGGTGTCCAGCCTTCGCAAAATCATCCTCGACGACCAGGACCTGTAGTTATCCAGTTTATGGGAATCACAAAGCCGACGAGTGGAGCCTTTAGTTTCAGCCTCCGCAAGTCATCCTCGATGACCAGAACCTGTAGTTATCCAGCTTCTGGGAGTCACAAGTTGACAAGCGGAGCCTTTAGGTGTTCAGCCTCCGCAAGTCATCCCCAACGAGTCACAAGTCGACCGACGAGCGGAGTCTTTAGGTGTTCAACCTTCGCAAGTCATCATCGACGACCAAGACCTGTATGTGTCCAACGTCTGGGAATCACAAGTTGATGAGCGTTTAGACGTTCAGTCTCCACAAATCATCGTCAACAATCGGGACCTATAGGTGTCTAGCTTCCGAAAGTTGCATAATAATGTTTGTCTACTATGTAAATAATGAATAAAGAGAAGCCAAAATCAGTTGTTTGTCTTTGAACACACACTCATGAGATCACTTCCATGAGCGCGTGCTCAAAGAGGGGCAACTGTAAACACCTGATTTTGGCTCGGGATAAAAATACCGTATGAGAGGAATCGAGGTTTGAAAAATATATATAGTATATATATTATATATATATATACATATGTATATTTGAAAACTAAAAAAAAAAAAAAAAAAAATTTTTTTTTTTTTTAATAATAACAAATTTTAAAAAAAAATAATAAAAAATTCCAACGGTGGAAAATTGCCTCTTTTCCACCGATTTTATTTGTTTATTATTAAAAAAAAAAACGTTTTTTTTATTATTAAAAAACAAAAAAAGTTTTTATTAATTAATTAAATATTTACACATTTCTTCTATAAAAGGTAGATGAATGAATTCAATGAAGAGGAGGCTTAGAGGAGAAGAGAAAGCTACGGTGGTGAGGTGAGTTTAGAGAAAAAAAATAGAAAAAAAAGAGAGAAAAAAAAGAGTGAAAAATACCGATAATTATCGGACTCGGTTCCTCGTACGGTATTTTAAACCTCCTATGAGTTAGGTATATTTCTCTCATCTTCAATATCATATTTTGTAATTTCTAAATGTGAAATAAAATTGAGAGTTTATATACATATATTATCTATTTATGTATAATATACTTGTTAATATATATATATATATATGTGTATATTATATATTTATATTATGTTTATGTATTACTATATATATATATATATGTATAATATATGTTTATATTATGTTTATGTATTACTATATATATTTATATTATGTTTATACTATTATATCTATATGTATAATATATATTTATATTATGTTTATGTATTACTATATATATCTATATGTATAATATATATTTATATTATGTTTATGTTATCTATTTATCTATATGTATAATATCTATTTATATTATGTCTATGTAATAATATATATATATATTATGTATTATGTATAATATATGTATATTATGTATATGTGGAAAAAAACAAATTTCAAAATTGACTTAGGTCATTCCCAAACTTTGATGAAGGTTACAACTCGGTCCTTGGACTCTCGGGTCATTTTTGGGACGTTATCGAGTGTTATAAACCAAACCGGAAAAGTTTTGGGCCATTTGTGCAAATTATTTGTCTTAATTCAGCTCTTTAAAAAAAAAAATACAATTGGATTTCTAAATTTTTCTAGACATTCCATGATTTCTAAAAATGTTACAAATAAGTCTAGAATAACTTTCGGGTTATTTTTAGAATTTTACCAAGTATTACAAATAAATCTAGAATAGTTTAGGGTCAATTCTGTAATTTTAAAAAAATATTTTCAGTTAAGTTATATTTTTTTTCGAAAATTACAATTTTTATTCCTAAATTTTTCTGGACATTCCATGACTTTTCAAAATGTTACAAATAAGTATAGAATAATTTTCGGGTTATTTTAGAACTTTACCAAGTGTTACAAATAAGTCCAGAATAGTTTAGGGTCATTTCTGTAATTTTCGAAAATATTTGTCCAATTCAGCTCAAATTTTTATAAATTGCATTTTGGTCCCTATATTTTTTTGGACATCCTATAACTTCTTAAAATGGGACAAATTAGTCCAACGAGCTTAATATTTTCAAAAATTATTCGTGCATGTTTTGACACGTTTAAAATGGCTCGAGAGTTGAACCATTTTCTTTCGAGCACGATTAACTTTAGTTCTCTCTTGTTTATTTGAAAAAAATTTGTTGGTACATGGTTTGTTTAATTTTAAAAAAATGCATGTAGTTTTTTTTGGGCCAAGCATGATTAAAACGGGCAATTCGGACAAAAATTGAAAAAAACATTTCAAAAGCAAATTAAAGTACCGAAAGGGCGGATTATAAGCTCGCGAGCTTTTAAGACGTAATCAAACCCCCGAACTCGATTCTCTGGACGTAGACCTTTTTAAGCCCTAGGATGTAAACTCCATGTACCCTAGGCAATTTTAGGATTCCGATTAGCCTTCAATTAATCAGTGACGACTCTTTCGAAATTTTCGGTCCGGTTTATGACCCCGCTCGACCGGACCCTTCGCTCGCCAAGACCCGGCATTTTCAAAAACGAAATTTAAAAATATTTTTCCAAAACGGGTCGGGAAAGTCGGATCCGACGTCCGACAAATGGTATGCATCTCATAATTGATGATTGATTGAATATCTCATTTGACATATTCTTATCTTATTGGCCAAAAAAACATATTATTATCTTGACTTAATATCATATATCAGATAATGCGTAGTTGGCTTGTGATATATAATTGATTGATTGCTGGCACTCTTATTCCAAATCATGTTCATAACAATCAAAATATGATTTATAAATAGATTGAATGACAATCATTTTAATAGTATTTTGGACCCAATAAAAAGGATGGATTTACTTTATAGATGTTGGTGAGGCTTTTATGTACATTTGTCCTTAAAGTTGATGTTTGCAAACTTCTATTCTATGTACACAAGATTCTTTATTCGGTTTAAGGTTTTAGCTTTCCAGCTTGTTTTACCACCTTTAATGTATCCTTAGGATTCAAACATGTATTGTTAGTTGAATAATAGACTTCTCAATGTTCTCATAAGTATAAACCATATCAACCCAGACTTTGCGGGATCCTTGGTTGCCTTTATTCATGAGATAAAACCCTTTAAATAGGGATAGAAATAAACTACCCACTAATCCATTAATTAATTCACTACTTCTACTAATACTTCTATTAATACATAATTTAATAACCACCAACCCATTAATTCTAAAAGGGGAAAAGTCTGAAAATAGGACATGATGTTTGACAAAAATGGTTTTTGGTTCCACATGTTTTTTGACGATAGTTTTTGGTATAACATGTTTCAAATTGATGGTAATTGGACCTTCCGTCCACCTGCCGTTTGATTGTCCCGTTAAGTAGTCACGTGCATGTCACGTGATATTCAATTTTCCTTATTTTTTTAAACAAAAAATAATAAAAGACAATAATAACCTCTTCCCCACCGTTTCCTATGTTTCCTTACCTTCAGTAAGTTCAGTCAGCTCTTCTCTTTTGACATAGATGAGCCAACCTCCGACCTCACTGAACAAGAACTTGCTGCTCACAAACAAGCCCTCGAGATAATTGAAAGTTACCACTTTTCCTTCGTGGCTCTGGACAGCCTTGTGGAGCTGCTCCATCTAGAGCTCTGAGTGAGTTAACAATCAATCCTAAAAGCTCCTCAGACTGCTCTGGCCACTTGGTCTTAATTCAGAGAAGACACAGATTAAAAAAAAAATGAAAAATCAGGAACATAAAACCTTTTGAGTTGTAGACTAAAAAGATGCTACCTTGGTGCGGTGGCAAGTATTCTCTAAACATCCAGCAGGAGTTTCAGGTGGACATATATGCTTTTCAGGAATGGCTTTCCCTTGGAAAACAATGCCATTCTGTGAGCTCTGAGCAAAGTCTAGAAAAGGTTAACATCTACATTGACTTGCCTCCAGGTGTTAATACTAAATTGTTCAGTTGTAAGATTCAGTCTAAGCACATTGAAGTAGGAATCAAAGGAAACCCTCCATATATGAATGTAAGGAAATTCATCTGTCTAATTTGTTTTGTTAATTTGATCAGTGTTGATAATTTAAAATACATTTTGACTGACTGGTGGTTTGGATCTGATTTTTTTTAGCACGATCTAGCAGCACATGTTAAAACAGATTCTTCGTTTTGGACTATAGGTAACATATTTCTCGCTCATTTCAATGGATTATTGCTTTATCTTTGTTTGATCGGAAGATAGTTAAGGTTATATGAAACACCAGCATTAATTCTTGAGATTAGCACACTAAGCCACTTCAACCCAGTTTCTCCCCTTCAAGTTTTTTTATGCTGGGTTAACATTAACAACAAAAGTATCTTTCTACTACAATGTGGGAATTGGCCAACCTTTTGTTTATATTTTGAAGCTATACAACTGACCCTTCCGATGATAGATCAATCAATGAGTTGATATAGCTCAAAATGCTTATGATGTCCTTTTTACTTATTGCAAATTGTCTCCATATGTAAGATGAAATCCTGCCCTTGAAAGAAGGTTTCTGAAGATATGAGCACGTGAGAGCACGTGAGTAGATAACGTTTAATTGGAACGGAAATTAAACAGAGGGACCAAAAACAATTATTTCTAAACATGTTGTACCATTTACAATCTGTTGGGTTGGAAAACCATTTTTGTCAAATATCATGTCCGTTTTTCAGACTTTTCCCTTCTAAAAATAAAGAAATGAATTATTTTTAAGTTTTAATCGTGACTTTGGGGATTAATCGTGATACTCAGATACATTATTAGATTGAAATATTAAAAAAAATGAGTATAAATCATCGTATAAAAAACTTCACAATATTATCAACAACCTTTTCTTGAAAATTGACTCTTTTTTTTCCCCAACAACTCATATATAACCTTAATTGTTGTCCATTACATTCATATCCGTGATCAAAATAGAGAGAAACGGATGTGGCGTCATCGAGACCCAATTTGTAGGGCAAGTTTCTTTCCTCTACTGCGTGGCCACCCAGTTGGCTACTCGATTTGCGTTTCTTCTCAAAAAATTCCATCCGAATGTAACTGATTGGAGTTGTCTTGGATGTTCTCTGGTATGTTTGCCACTCTCCAATCTTGGTTTGCCTTGGTACCTGTAAGTTGTTGCATGAGGTACTCGGAATCGGATTCGATGATGATGTCCTTCCATTGGTTTCGACAGGCTAGGTTGATACCTTGTAGTATTGCTCGTGCCTCCGTGTTAAGCGCGCTTGTATCTCTTCCTTTCCAGTTGCATCCATCAAGAAGCACTCCATTGTGATCGCGTGCTACAATTATGGTTCCTCTCTTTCTGGCAATTCCATGCCCCGTCACAATTAATTTTGGTGACTCATATACTTGGTTATTTCCATTTCGTTTCCCTTGTGGTGGGAGGCTGCCTCCTTCAGGCGTTCGACATGTTGTTCCCCCGCTCCCGAGTTTCCTTTGTGATTCTTAGTCCCCACTCCAAGACAATCGTCATGTTAGGCTTCTCGTCCTTGAACTTTGCCTCGCATTGACCCTTCCAAATCTCCCATCCTATGGACTCCATTCGAATTTTTAGTCGTTCTCCCTCCTCCCCTTGCTTTTCGGTTAGTTCGTTGGTCACTTACATCCACTCCACTCAACTCGGTTCTTTGCTTGGTTCCCATCTCATACCCATTCCACCGAACTATACTGCCGTGGTCCAGTTACATTTGATCAGAGCATGGTCAATTGTTTCGATCTCCCCACAGATATGACATGTTGGATCAATAAGGATACCTCGGTGGTGGAGTTCTTTTGCAACTGGGAGTGTCTTCGTGCAACACTTCCAGAGGAATTGCTTGACTTTAGGGAGCATCTTCCCGCGCCATATGGATTTCGATGTGTAAGCTTGTACCGCACGTGAAGATGAGGTACTAATTAAGACTGGTTTCTAAATGTGCTTCCTCCTGTAGACTTTTGTATAGCAATCTCGGTTGCGCATCTCCTCGTTTCGACGATGGCCAAATCAGTTTATCTTTAGCTCTCATATGATGTAGCTGGATGTCCTGAATTCTAGTTGCTTCCTCATCTGACACATGCTATTTTATGTTGTCCAAGTTCCATTTTGGTCCTGACTCGTCGATAAGATCCGTTACCCTCAAATTTGAGTCAATACCCTCCCTGCTCCCCTAACTGATTCTATGGCTTTCGATGTTCGGTATCCATTCCCTAGTGACATTAACTGATTCTCCGTTCCCAATCCTCCACACATCTTCCTTTGCGAAAATATCCCGCCCTTCTATTATGCTCAACCAAACCCACGATGGTCGAGTTCTTTTACGGGCTTTCAAGAATGTAGCATTCGGGAAGTATATTCCTTTCATTACCCGCACCCACATGTTGTTTGACTCATTTTGCAATCTCCACGTCATTTTTGTGAGCATCGCTTTGTTAAAGGTTTGGATGTCTCGGAAACCCATTCCCCCTTCCTTCTTCGGCTGCGTCATTCTATCCCATCTCCTCCAATGTAATTTCCTCTTGTTTCCTTTTTTTCCCCCCACTAAAATCGTTCCATTAATGTAGCTAGTTCTTGGCACCATGTTTTTGGTAACTTGAAAAGTGTCATTACGTAAGTGGGTATGGTCGTAATCACAGCTTTGATTAGGACCTTTATGCTTGTTGCGTTTAGGAACAAATTCTTCTAACTGTTCATCTTGTGTACCACTTTGTCCTTTAGGAACCTCATGCCTCTTTCTTTGAACGGTCCCATTTTGTGAGGAGGCTCAAGTACTTGTCGACGTCATCAACCACCCTAATCTCCAAAATGTCTTCTACTGTTGCTCGTGTGGTTATCGTGGTGCTCTTGCTGAAGAAGACGCGGGATTTTGCCAAGTAATTGCTTTGGCCCGATGACCTATTGTAAGTGTGTAGGATGTCTACTAAATACCTCGTGTTTCGGTCATTGGCCTTTATGAAGAACAATGAATCATCTGCAAAGAAGATGTGATGTATTGTTGGACATGTACGTTTGATTCATATTCCTTCTTGTTCATTCCTATCCATCACGCTAGTGATGTTCTGTGATAGCACATCTACTACTAGGATGAATAGATATGGCGATAGAGGATCACCTTAACGAATTCCACGCGTGGGTCAGAACCTCCATGTTTTCTTCTCATTCATTACCACACTATATTGTACCTTTGTTACACATTGCTTGATCCATGCTATCCATCGTTTGTCAAAATTGAGAGTGTGTAGTTGTAAACACATGATTTTGGCTCTGGGTCAAAATACTGTAAGCGAGGATCTGAGCCGAGAAAAATCAAGATGAAGAAAAAGCAATAAAATAAAATAAACCCTAAATCCTAAAACTCTAAACCCTAAACCTTAACCCCAAACCCTAAACCTAAAAAACCCTAAAAAACAACTTAAACCTTAAACCCCAAACCCTAAACCTTAACCTTAAACCTCAAACCCTAAAATCCCAAACCCTAAACCCTAAACCTTAAACCTTAAACCCTAAACCTTAAATCATAAACCCTAAGCTTTAAACACCAAGCCTTAAACCTCAAACATTAAACCCCAAACCCTAAACCCCAAACCATAAACCCCTAAACCCATGACACCTATTTTTGGCCAAACACACACCATGGCATCCATTTTCGTCCAAATTCCCACCATGCTACAAATCACTCCCAATTGGCACCAAACGTCCTTCAAATTGCCATCACCATTTGACCATTTGACCACTTGATCACATTTGCTTATACTTAGCCAAATTCTCTCCAATTATCATCAAAACTCCTCCTAATTGTCAATCACCTCTCAATTGCCAATCACCTTCCAGTTGTCAATCACTTTTGCCCAATTGCTATCACCTTTGACATCCACCATGTATTGTCCATGTTTATCATCTATTTGGAGGAGAAAACTCTACAAAAGCAAGGGAGAGCTACAGTTGAAAAAAAGAGGAAGAAACCAAATGAGAGTTTTGAACAAGCTTGCCGTAAACTACGACATTGAAGAAATGTTAAGACAAAAAAAAGAAAGGAAAATAAAATAGAAGAAAAGAGAGAAAAAAAATTCAAAGTGAGGATTTGAGTGATAGTGAGTGAAAAAAATAGATAGAAATTGAGTGAAGAAAAATCGGTGAATATCGGTTTCGGTTCCTCGTGAGGTATCTAAACTTCGAATAACATAGGTATATCTCCTCTCGTGCTCAATATTTGTATTTATTAATGTGAATGAAGCTTTTTCATCGATATTATGTGTTAATAGTTGTATTTCGTATAAGAACCGTACTCGGTTTTAAGTTCGGTATAACTTTGGGGTCATTTTAAACATTTGTGAAAGTTATGGGGGTTGTTTCAGTCAAATAAATAATATTTTCGAAAATTAATTAGGTCATTCCCAAACTTTGATGAAGGTTACAACTCGGTCCTTGGACTCTCGGGTCATTTTGGGACTTTACCGAGTGTTATAAACCAAACCAGAAAAGTTTTGGGTCATTGTTGTAATTTTTAAAAGATTTTTCCAAATCAGCTCGAAATTTTATATAATTACATCTTGGTCCCTAAACTTTTTTGGACATCCCATTACTTCTCAAGGTGTCACAAATTAGTCCAATATGCTTCGTATTTTCAAAATTATTCGTATACGTTTGACACGTCTTAAAATGACCCCAAAATTAAACCACTCTTTTTTTAGCAGAATTAAGTTTATTCTATCTTGTTTATTTATTTTAAATTAACTCAAAAATTAAAAAAAGAAAAGAAAATGCTTGTATATTGTTAATTAAAAAAAATGCATGTCATCTCTTTGACCAAGCATGATCAAAATGGACAATTTGGGTCAATCAGGCAAATAAAAAAAAATATAAATTCAAAAGCAAACTAAAGTACCGAAAGGGCGGATTATGGGCTCGCGAGCCCTTAAGACGTAATCAAACCTCCAAACTCGATTCTCTGGACGTAGACCTTTCCAAGCCCTAGGATGTTAACATCATGTACCCTAAGCAAATTTTAGGGTTCCGATTATCCTTTAATTAATCGGTGGAGACTCTTTCATTTTTCGGTCCGGTTGATGACCCCGCTCGACCGGACTCGTCGCTCGCCAAGAGACGACATTTTCGAGCGAACAAATTAAAAATAAATTTTAAAAAAGGTCGGGGAAAGTCGGATCTAACGTCCGACAGGAGTGTCTCGAACTTGAACTCCCATTCGATCTGGTCATATCCTTTGTTCATATCCAACTTCAAAGCGCATTCCTTGCGTTTGGTTGTATCATTTCTTCTCAGATGATGGAATACATCATGTGCAACAAGGATGTTGTCATGAATGTGCCTGTCAGCAACAAAAGCACTTTGGAAAGGGGTGACAATTCTTGGCAAAATTAGTTTGAGACTGTTAGTGATTACTTTGGAAATGATTTTGTAGCTAAAGTTGCAGAGACTAATTGGTCAGAACTGAGTTGTGTTTATCGACATTGGGACTTTTGGTATCATCACAATATCAGCATATGTAAAGTCAAGGAATAGGTTACCAGTTTCAAAGAAGGTCTTGACCTCATTGATGACATCGTTATCGATCACGTCCCAGTACCGATGATAGAACAAGATCGGGAAACTGTCTGGACTTGGTGCTTTAGATACTCCCATCTGAAATACTGCATCCTCGATCTCCTGGGTTCTAATTGGTGCAATTAGGTTCCGATTGTCCTGGTTTGTTACAAATTTCGAAGTATTTATGTAGGTTGATTCATGATCTCTCGTTCCTTCCGTCGAGTATAGCCACCGGTAGTAACTCCCACATTCCGCAAAAAAGTCATTTTATGTCTCGATCCACGAGTTATCTGCCCTTTGCAATCAAAGGATTTTGTTTTTCCTTCGTCTTTCCAATGTCGTTTGGTGGAAGAACTTTGTGTTTTGGCCTTCTTCATCAAGCCATTGTATTCGTATCACTGCCTTCATTATGCCTCTTCGTATTTTCATAGTTCCCTCAGCTTCATTTTCAATCTTTGTTCCTCCTCCTTGTTGTATGACGAGTTTTCCATGTTCTGGATTTGTTCCAAATGTGATTTTATTACCTCTATTATTCGCTTGGTGTTTCTGAACTTGTCCTTGCTCCAACTCCGTAGTTTCTCACGACATCGAGATATCTTGTTGTGAAGTTTGAGTTGGTCGTTTCCATGTCGTCTCTCCCATTCCCCACTAACCACTTCCGCACAGTTTGGATCCATTGTTCATGCCTCCTCAAATCGGAATAGTTTGTGTCCCAGTATGTCCTTGTGCGTCATCTCAACCACGAGTGGGCAATGGTCTGATTCGATGGTCGATTTGTGGAATATTGTCATGTCAGGGAAAGTCTCTATCCACTTCTTATTAACGAGTCCTCTGTCAATTCTTTCTCTTACTTTTTATTTGCTTTCCTTATTGTTGCATCATGTGAAGCTCTGGCCCCCTTGAATCCCGCACCCACCAACCCTGCCTCGTCTATCATGTTGTTAAATGTGTCCATCATTCTTGTTTGTTTTGGTTGTCCCCCTTATTTCTCGTGGTTAAATCTTATGTCGTTGAAGTCACCTATGCATATCCAGGGACCACATTTACCCTTTGCGATCCTTTTAATGAGTTCCCATGTCCGTGGTCTCTCATTCCATCTCGGATTGCCATATGTCCATGTGATCTCAAATGATTGGGGTAGGATACCATTCGTTAGCTTTGTATCAATGATGTTGTTGTTCTTGAAGTTCACTTGTACTTTGAGGTCCTTCTTCCACCATAGGGTAAGTCCTCCTGATATCCCTTAGGGGTCTTCATAACAAGTCTCCTCCATCCCTAGTTTCCTTCTCACATTTTCGCAAATCTGCCTCTCCTTTTTACTGTCCATCACAAAATGATTCTCAATCAGTTTCTCCTATTGATCGGTCGGCTAGGATAGGAACTGTCAGGTCCGATCTCAACCCTTGACAGTTCCATACAATTAGATTCATGGATCACATAGTATTCTCTATTGTTAATCTCAGACAATCTTCTTCTCCAGTACTTGCTTCTTCTGTTTGGTCTCATATCCACCATTCGTAGTTGCACCTTGTTATTATCTACCATGCTGTTTTGGCTCATCTTGACATGCTCAACTGCATCAGTATAGTTTGGTAAAACGTTCACGATTGGTACTTCAACCATTTTATTGAGGTCGAGCATTATCTCCATGATGTACTTCTTTTTCTCTACTTGAACCAAAGATTTATTGGTCTCCTTATGAGTGGTATCCCCTTCTTCTTCGGTTTCTCCCCCTTTACTACTAAAAATTCCATGTTTACCGACGAAAATAATTTTCGACGGTAAAATTGAATTTGCCGACAAAATTTCCGGTTTGTCGAGAGTAACGTTTTTTTCACCGACCATTTTTTTTCATCGGTAATCCATTCTAATCGCCAACAGTTTGTTTTGTAGCCAAAAAATACTTTTACCGACAAAAAGGTTTAAATCGTCGGTAAAGCCTCTACCCATGTGTACCGACGAAAAACGTTTTGGTCGGTAAGGTTGTTTCTTTTACCGACAAAAAAATTCTGTCGGTAAAAAATTATCTTGTGGTAAACCGAAAATGACAAAATCATCAATGATATGATTCAAACTCGGTCCATCGCGTACGCAAGGTGGTCATGATACCAGCAAGATATTCGGCCAGATTCTTCACATATTTCAAATTTAGTTGTACAAAAGCATTTGACCCGTGATAGATAAAAACAAGGTGTCAAGTGGTTGTGTTAATTCCACCCAACCTGTTAACTCTTCTCTTAGCATTTGCGCAAGTTTATTTGATATATCAATTATAAAAGCAATTGACTTGTGATAGATAAAAACAAAGTAAATGAGGCGAAGAGCTTTAACTGTTGAGCAATTGTTGGTGCTTCCACTCGACACAGAAGACACTCCAACGAAAGGAGTCCCAAACCCAAAATTTAACTTGACGCGGGTCGTCGCATTGCTCAAGTGATTTACCTTGTATGAATTTTGATTCCGACGAATGTATGTACAATCTCGTACCACCGAATTATCGTTTGCTAGCTTTGGTTGCTTGACTAGTTTCCATGGATTTTAATGCGAGAATTGGAAGTGTGGATTGCGACTTAAATTTTTCAAACAGGTTTCGTAACTGTGGGTATGAATCGTGATAGGAATTTGTTTACAATTGTAAAGGATTCCTTTACTGGAGGGTCAATTCAGATTAGGGTTCAATCGTTCGTTCGGTTTTGTTCAGTAAATTTCGTATTGATGTTGTTTACTTCGTTGTTGGTTGAACACGCTTGGTTCTATAAATGGTGTTAATTGCTGTTTTTATATTTGTTTTTAAATTTTGTGTCTTTAAACGGTTCTGTAAATGGGTTCAATCCTATGTTGCCAGTCACATATGTTGTTTTACTTAATTTTTTTTAACTCATTTAGTATTATACATAATTTGTTTACTTGCTGATACCTTGATGCTTTATTCATTTAGTGTACACAATTTGTTTACTTGGTAATATCTTGCCGCTTTATCGTGTTGTTTCTGACTTTCAAATTTTGTTTACTAATTTGAGTATATTTGTATTGTAGCTCCACCTCAAATTAGTAATTGGTGTTCAAGTTACGTGTACGAGTCTCCGTAGATCGACTTCGACGTTGGCGTAAAAGATTTCAAGAAAATGACAGGTAAGCGTAAAAGATATTTGAGCAATTGCATGGTAAACCCAAGAAGAAAATCAGTAGACGACAAGTCTCAAACTCACCTCATGCAGCCTAACTTGATGAATTAACACAAAGGCTAAAAGAAGCAAAAGCGGAATGTCAAGCCAAAAAAATTGTGATGGAAGACCTCAAGAAAAATTACGAGCAAATTATGTTAACAATAACAAAATAAAGTGCCTTTCCAAGAGTACATATAGATTCAGACGAAATACAAGGTAAATTTTCAGACTTGTTTATTTTTAGTCTCTTCATCGTTCGTTGTTGGATGTTATTGTAGTTTGGGTTGCCAATACATTTTGCTTTACACGTGCAGGTGTTTAAGAATATTGGCAAATTCGAGATTTCTCCACGAGTTAACAAAACTTGAATTTATTGTTAAAAAACAAACGTTGTCGAGACTGTATCGTGGTTTAAATGTTCTAATTTCATGTTGTGGATTGTATGTTTGTTGGACAATTATGTGTTTTAAACTAAGTTGTAATTTCTGGTTGTGGATTCAATGTTTGTGGGTTATTCAGGTTTGTCATTCAGATATACTAATTTTGCATTTGGCGACAAAATGTAATTTTGTCGGAAATAGTTTTCCGTGACATAATATAGTTTTGATGGTAAAATAATTCTGGGATAAAATTATTACCGACGAAAAAACATTTAGTCAGTAAAATTAATTGATAACGGAATAACTGTCGTCGGCAAATTAAATGTCGTCCATAAATATTCCATAGCCAAGAGATTTGCCAACTAAACATCTTTGGTCGCCAAAAAAATTTTATCGACCAAAAAATGACAAGAAATATATTTACCTACAAAAGTATTTGGTCGGTAACTCAAATTACCAACAATAACATATTTTGTCGGTAAGAATTGTTACCGACAAAAAATTTCGTCGCCAAAAACTGACTTTTATTGACGATATTCGAAAAAGTCAACAAAACCAGTCAACAATATTCATGGCTTTCCGTCAGTAAAAATAACACTTTTGTCGACGAAACAAATTGTCTGATTTTAGTCGGCAAATATTTACCGATGGGGTATTTAACCACGACATTTTTACCGACAAATATTTTCATTTTATCGACGAAAACATTTCGTCAGTAAATAGTGATTTTTCAGTAGTGCTTTTGTCTGGTGTGCTTTCCCTGTGTTTTTGTCTAAACTCATAGGTTCTGCACGCTCTCAGTTTGAGGTCTCCATATTGCTGATGTCGCTGCTTACCGTTATGCTTTTCTTACCATTAGTTTGCCCCATCTTTGAGTTTTTAGCTCCTCGACTTCTTTCTCCATTTGTTTGTGAACCGACATCCAAAATTTGTTTGTCCAATTCAAGGCCGTGTATTTGAACCCAAAATTGTGTCTCCATGAAATTCACATCCTCAATACGCATTTCTCCTAACCAAATTTTTAACGATAAGCATTGGCCATGTATTGCCCATTGACAACAATCCATAGCATCGTCATAGTCCTTCTACTCCTCAAATTCGAACATCATAACATTCTGGTTCAACTCTTTGATGCAGATATATGTGTACCATTTCCAGGCGTGCGTTAAAACATTCTGCACAATATTCAATTTTATATGTTTCGCTAATAACCTTCCCCTGGCAGCATATTCTTCCAGCCAGGATCGGTGAGGCACTCAAGTTCAGGACGTGTCTTTCTAGGCTTGTTCTAACAGTTGTCCTGTGACGCTTACTGTTGGATCACATACATCAGATTCTTCTTCCTAGCGTTCACTCCTTTAACCTGCACAAAGGAAAGCCCGGGGCATTCCAATTGTTTTCCCTCCGATGACAAAGTTAGTCGGAAGTTCGTTGTATTTAGGTACTCAGATTGTATAAGTGTTGGATATCAGAAAACCTTCCCCTTAACTGAGGATGATAATGAGGTATTTATAACATTCCATACATGTACCATAGTAGAGTCAAATTCTACCATAGTTGTCTCAGTTGTCTCTGAGGCGAGCCAACCGTGGTTACTTTAGGAATATTCGTTTGTAGTGGTTATCCTACTGTAGACTATCCTTTTAGTTTGTTTAATCATAGGCGTGCTAAAAGCAACTGACCTAATTTGTAGGTGTGCAGTCGCGCCAATTGAGATAGTCAGTGGATGTGGTGGCACACACTTATTATGAGTATTTTATGCCTTTGACGCATTCTTATAGGGCGACGCCTTACATATTACTATGCATCCTTAGTCAAGGGTGACGCCCAAATATAATTGAGCTTAATAAATTCAGTTCATAGTGTTATTGAGCCAAATGTAAAAATATCCAAGCCCAATGTTCATAACCCATCAGTGATATTTCTGAACCGCTCCATATTTTAAAAAAAAACGTTTGTTTTGTGAACCGGTTCGGAACCAGTACAGTTCAGTACGATTCAGCCGAACCAGTTTTTTATGCCCAGACCTACCCATCACTTACGTTCTAGATGTGTCTCAATTAGGGCTGTCGATGGTTAGGGTATGGTCAGGGTATGACAAATACTATAACCATACCATATTTTTAAACCACATACCATAACCATAACCATAACCATAACCATAACCATTATGGGTATAATTTTCAATACCATAACCATTAAAATAACTGTGGTTATTAACCATGGTTTTACTCATATACCCATATTCATTCCACACATGTAATATAATAAAAGATCGAAAATTTTAGTATAAAAAATACATCAATATATATTACCATCGTTGGACTTTGGCGCCTTCAATCTTCAACAATTTCAAATTTTCAAATATATAATTAATATTTAGTATATTATATAAATTAGTTTATTAATAATAAATAAGTATTATATTTATATAATAACCATGGTTATAACCATTGGTATGACTCAAATACCATAATCATAACCATAACCATTATGGGTAGAAAATTCATCACCATAATCGCATGGTAGAAAATTCATCACCATAATGGTACTGTTAACCATATTAAACAGTAACGGTTATAATCATGGTTATGAGTTTTTCACTGCACCATTGCCGACTCTAGTCTCCATTAAGCTAGTACGTGCAGAAACCAGTGAAATCTGAGTTAACAGCTGCTTTGGGTTCGAATAAAAAAATACTAGTGAGTAATGGACATAGTTATCAAAATCGGACCGGATCGGCGGTCCGATTGGGAACAGGACCCCTGTTCGGTTTGATTCAGTTAAAAAACCGTTTTACAAATGAACAGTGTTTGAACCGGGCGGTTTTTGGAAAACTGGCCGGTTTCCGGTTCACTTCTTAGCTGATTTTTTTTACAGACCAATCGATTTTTTGGTTTAAACCGATTGGTTTGGTTCTGCACAAACCAATCAGCTTAACCCAATTGGTTAAACTGGTTCACTACTATTGTGTTTGAGAATTGAGAGTAATGTGTGTTTGAAATTGAAACTATGTAGTTTGTGTGTGTGTGACACTATGTAATTTGAGGTAATTATGTTTGTGTTTAAGACTATGTATGTATTTTAAATTTGCAGTTTTTTTCCCCTCTTGAACATTGAACCGCACACTGAACCGGGTTGGATCGGCTGAGCCGTGAATCGGCCCCTTGCCGGTTCGATGGCCGGTCCGGTTCTGATAACTATGGTAATGGAGAGGGAATGTGCCGAAAGCTGGTTGGTGGGGAGGCTGAGTAGGTGGGGGCGGGTTGTTTGGCTTGGAAGGTTTTGATTGGTTAGGGTTTCGTCCTATTTGGAAAGGAATTGAGGTTTTCCATGGTGATTGACTGTTATGTAAAGTGGAGTAGTTGACTTTGTTGTTGAGCAAGACTTTTCCCAAAGGAATTCCACGGGAAATCGTTGTTGCTGGAGGATTCCCACTTCGAATAGGACAGGGACTCACGGTGGTGATGACGGCTCCGTAGAGAGTGTTCTTTCACAGAGGAAAGAAAATTGACATTGGTTCTCGTAAATCAATCAAAAGTTTATGAAGCAATGGAATCAATTTTATTATAATGTAATAACTTTCATTTTTCCAACTAACATGACGCGATATCAATAATATGTATTACAACTGATAGATCCCAAATAATCATTATTAATATATTCAGGTTTAGAAGATGAAATATGAAATAAACGAGTGTGTGATAAGATGAATAAATCAAAAGATGTAATAATAAATTTTGATAGAGAAACATGTAAAGTAGTTAATTATGATTGATCTCAATAAGTTCTCCGGACTTGGGAACTGAACATCACAACCAGAATTAGAAAAAAAAACAACTAAAATATCATATCACGGAATTTACCAATAAACAATAAATTTAAAGATAAAGATGACATCAAATACACGCCTTATGTATATATAGATAATGTTGGAATATTATTAGTATGTGTAACACACATCAAAGCGTCATTTGCAGCATGAATGTCGTGATGGTGTGACCTCTCAATCAGACGTTATATGATTACCACATTTGGAATTAATACACTAAGAATTATTACCTAATAATGTGGTTGACATTGCAAGAATACTAAATTCAATTTTTTTCAGCAATTGGTTGATAGGAACTTCAAGTAATTCTACTATACGTGGAGTTGATTGAAAGTTATTTCAGTCATCTAAATTTGGGTACGACAAGTAGACAACCAACTTTGAAGACATTTTGCCTCTATAGCCAGAAATAGCTCGACACTTTGAAGTCTTGTGTCCTTTAGTAATACAGAAATAACAATTTCTGGAAAAACTTGACGACCAACACTACCATTGCTAGAACTGAGTATATGTGCTTTTCATTTTTCGATATATACATTCGAAACTTCTGTTATGGGAAGGTCAATACCAGCTCAGTGTTGCTACTTATAGGGATCCAGCACGTAAAAGTCTTGTTTGGTTTGAGGTGAGTTTGAAAAGCAACATTAATTTTTAGGGTGGCAAATTGTGTGTATGTGCAGTTAAGTATGGAAATTAGGGACAAACATACGAACAATCAGTCAATTATATATCACAAGTTAATTACATATTATTCGATACAGGACATTAAGACAAAACATGAATTATGTTATACGGGACATTCAACCAATCATCAATTATGGGATGTAGAACATTGAACCGATATCTTATTATACGATATGATATATTGAATCAACACGTCGAATTGTATAATATGAGACATTGTGCCAACATCGAATTGTATGATACATGACTTTGAGAGTCAATATTGAATTGGTGTGATTTTGAGAAGCGTCGTGTAGACACTTTCCGAAAGATGATATTTGACCTCACTCGTAAACGAGTCTTGCTAACGTATTATCAACAAATCATCTCCGAGGATACAACAAAATCACAAGGTCGACGAGTAGCAAAACTCAAAGACTTTCCTTAGAACTTTTATTAAGACATATCTTTTATTGGACATCGCATTATTCAGAGGAATCACATTTACTTGAGAGTAACTACTAATTCTTGAATAGATTGTTTGTGGGGGTATGTAGTTCTATTTATAGGCATCTAAGTGTCACTTCAAGTGACAATATCAATACATTGGCAGGCCGGATAAACAATGTCAAGTGGATGTCAATCCTACGATCAACGAATGAAAGCACAAACTGGATAGCCAAGCAAGATAGATTGGATGTGTGTCTTGATAATTGGGTCATGGAATCCCACCCCAACTTAGGAATTTGTTATCTTTTGATTGTAATAATGAACCGCTGAGACCATACAGTGATGGTTTGGATGTTTCTTCTTTTTCTAGTAGTCAATCAATCCGATGCATTTTGATAAAAAAAAAGTGTCACTTCAAAAAGTTGCATTCTTTCATTTGTTTCATTTCAAAGTTCATGCACTCTTTAATATTTTCTAAAGATTTTTAGACCTTTTATTTAGTCCTTAGACTTTCTTCAATTGACATACGCATCTTCATTCTTATTTGTTGTGATACATTTACCCTTATAGTATTATAATATACCACAAAGTTCCAACAATCCCTCACTTAAATTGTAATATACTTATGTCCTTTAAATTTCGTAGTTCATACGTAATTGAAGGTATCTTTCATTTTAAACCTTCAATTTGTGTAAATTTTCCAAGCTCCAACAAAGTCAATTGTTAGGCTTGAACCAAGTCTTCAAATGTTAAAACCAGAAACACTACACTATGAGCTACTAGTCTTAGTGAGAAGTTCTTTTATAATTAGTATTTTTATGGTCATGCGCTCAATCCTGATTTCATAAATAATTTACAAAGAGCACCCTGACTCGTTGTTGAAGCGACACCACTTTTATTGTTCATATAGGTGAAGTTCCTCACGTGTCCCTATTATTTTGACACCTTAACAAATTCATTACTCGAACTTCATTAAGAGTATATAAATCACCATCTCTACGTAACAGAAACTAATATATTATACAGTATTATAACACATAGTACTAAAATCAGTCATACCATAACTTATTACCCATAAAACTTTAAGTTTAGTATTAGTTTGCTTAAAGTCGGGTTGCAATGACCTTTGACTTTGTTAAGGGGTTTCAACCTCATTCAATGATCAATGGATCATATTATTCTCTTGATAGTCTTTTGATTAACAAGCCCACTAATTGTCTCTTGTTTTTGCATATATGAATGTGATCTCAAATTAAACACTTAAACCATGTTTGAGACATATAGTATACTACGCACTTCAGTTGTACAACTTTATGAACTACTTCGGCAGTAACTCTTGTTGTTGCATGTTAAGCAAGCATTATCCTTTCAAATACAATTGCAAGAAATATTCCTTAAGCAACCATATTATTCGTACCTCATCTTGAACAAATATTCATTAATAAATTTCAATTAGTTATCGAATTAGTCTTGTACTATGAGAAATTCTCATAATCTCATACTTAATATGTGAATACTCTTTTCATATACAAGTTAATAAAGTTTTCAATGTTTTATGTGTTATGCTATATATTCGCATACTTTGATCACTTCACATAGCGATCTTCAATAGCATATTCACACTATTTTCTAAAAAAAAATCAACCATTTATTTTGCATATGTATTTATATATACATACATAATTTTCTAATAGAAGTTTGCTACATGCGTTCATTGTGAGAGATGATACTGCATTTGACTGGAATAAAGTCAATTTTGTTGATACCAATCTTGAATTTTGTAAGAATGTCACTGAGGCATATTTGTGGAATCATTTATATCACAAAATCATCCAAGCCCACAATTTTCATTATAAGCGTCATGAATCTGTTTCTATCATAAAATCATATATTTTCACATACTCCGACTTAACCAACATAAATGGTTTTTATCATAGAAACATTTATCCATAAATATTCCAACTTGTCTTATATGAATGATTTTCTATCATTAAGTCATGTATGCCCACATATTTCGACTTATCCGACATGAAATATAATATTCTATACACCCACATATTCTGATATGAATCATTTTCCATCATAAAATCATCTATGTCCACATATTCTTACTTAACATACAATAGAATTTCACTGACATCTATCAAGTAAATCCAACTTTTTTCTTGGGTCCAAAGTACCATTAAAATGATTGTGCTTGACTCTATTCATAAATCATCTTTCGATTGTTATGTATGGGACTTAGGGACAAGAGCACGAGCAATCAATCAATTATATATCACAAGTCAACTACGTATTATCTGATATAGGACATTAAGTCAAGGCATGAATATGTCAAGTGAGATATTCAACCAATCATCAGTTATGAGATGCAGAACATTGAACCGACATCTTTTATACGATATAATACATTGAGTTAACATCTTTTATACGATGCGATACATCTTTTTATTGGATATCGCATGATTTAGAGGAAACACACTTACTCGAGAGTAAGTGCATGTATTGATTATTGGATAGATTGTTTGTGTGTATATAGTCCACTTTATAGGCATCTGCTTCAAAAAGGTTGCATCATTTCATTATACTACTTCAAAGTAGATGCTTTACCATTTAGTATTTTCTAGAGATTTCAATACACTTTATTTGGTCCATGGACTTTCTTCAATTGCATCCAAGTATTTTATGTTTTCTGTAATTGCATCAATATATTTAGTATCACGATTCTTTTTACCATTATGTTTCAATTTGTGTGTAATTTCATCTTTTGTATAAGTGTTCATTTTTTTTCCCCGTTAAGTGGTCATGCGTAATTCATATATATGGCATTTTTTTTAAAGATTAGTATACCCTCTTGAGTCATTTAATCGTTTAAAAAAAACTTTTCACATTCTACTTAACGGACAAAATTAACTATATTTGAAAGAAAAATATAATCATTAATCAATTGAAACATAATAGTGAGAAAAAAATACAACTCTAAATATGTTTATCGAAACTGAAAACAATCATTGGATAAACATATTTACAGTTGTATTTTTTACACGAATAGTGAGATTAGCTTGGTTACTAGCGTATAGAGCAAATTTCCCAAATTTGTTGATACCTTCGACCAACTTAATTTAAAAAAGAATCACAATACAATCGAAAAAAGCAGAGTTTTCTATTGTACGTTTTCCTGTAAATTCTTTTTTCCATCGTTATTTCTTACACCGTTGTCTCTTCAAGATTTCTACAACATAAACAGTACACCCGATGGTAGAAGGCAGACTAGAAAAGGTTTGAAAAGAAAAAAAGTAAAATATAACAGCAAGCATACTAACGTCGGAAGAGATTATGCAAATCCTACCTAAGAAAAGACGAGTCGGTCATCCGAACGATAAAATAACATGAGGAGTTTCTGTGAAGTTTCTAGGAGCGGTAGCAGAGGCTCTCGAATCCCATATATTCGTGGTTGGCGAGCTTAATAATCATGTTTGAGATGCCAACTCCACCTGCGGGGTAACACGGGTTTTAGATTTTTTCAATACTCATTTGCATAGCTAAATCAAAGTTATAATCTAGCTACAGCTGTGATATTGTGATATGGTCCGTACCTAAGCTGATTGCGCTTATGAAAATGGTCAAAGCAAGTATGAAGATGATGATAGATGCCCGACCCAGGATCGCAATTGCCTTTCTAACCACATGCTGCCCTGCAAAGGCCGCTACTGTTGCTACCATTACAAAATATGTAGCTGCAACATCAGAAGAAGATGTTAGTGAAATTATTTTAACAATGATATGGTATTGACGTTCTAGTATATGTTTGCGTAAACTAGACATGCATGTGTCTCAGCTTTAATTTCATCTGTGTGCTTTTATCCATAAAATATTAAACTGAAGAAGAAAACCCTAAACTGTGACACGCGCATGCATATATATATGCTTGGAGTTGGATATATAGCTAGGTTCAGTCTCATGAATGAATAGTTGATTAAGCACAGTATGACTGATTTATCATTCACGTACGTACCATATGGAACAGGGAACCGTTTGAGGATATAGTATTGGACGACAGACATTGAAGATGAGAACGACATGGCAAAAGTTGACGTTGCACTTGCAACCTGGGGAGGAATCCCGAGTTCGAGGAAGAGTGGGCCGAGGATGAACCCGCCTCCAAGACCGAGCAATCCACCCACCATACCAGCAAGAATCCCGCATAAACAGTAAAGAACGAGCTGGTGGATTTTCCAGTGCGTAATTTCCTTACCACGAGATGCGATCGTCCGCTTACCTTTGTACAAGGAAATCGCTTCATAAAGAGTAACCCCACCTGCGATCGGTACCTGAAGGAGCATACTAGGGTTTTCAGTACAAGTTTGAGAATAAAGTTGTGGCGCCTCTGCAGTGTTTCCATTGCACATTGTACCATTACCTACCTGCAAGAAGTTCAGAACCCAGTACTTGACCGAGCAAGTCGACGTGTATGTCTGCAGAAAGAACAAAAGTGAAATTAAAAGGTAATTAGCCATCGTTTAGTATAGGTTCGTCTGCGTGTCGTGTTGGAGATATACGATTAACTATATAAGCAAATAAAGAAGATAACTAAATTTCTACACACACCTTCATGATCTGAACAGCAAGGAATGCCACCCAAACGTAGACAAGCAGACCAACCTCTTTCCAGTATATGTTTTGCATGATCGGAACCTGTATATTTTAAGAAATGCAGGTTTTAGCTTCCATCGGTTATATGCAGTAATCTTAAGAAAAAAATGAGCTTACTTCCTCATCGTGCACTGCGGAAGCTCCTGGACCACCCTGCAGTGGCTTGTACTCCTCTCTATTACCATCTGCGGACAGTTTAAACGGTTAGTATATATATCCCAATCATTCAAAAAGTATGCACATTATATGGTTCATTTTAATGTGAAAAATGCTGTCCTCTTTAGCCAACTTGATTCATGACTCACCGTCTGTTCCTGATTCTGATTCGACCAGCTTTGCGGCTTCCTGGAAGTAGCAAAGAGCAACAATATTGCTTAGTTTACGTCAAATAGCATGTAGGAACTATGATTGTGATGATGGTTTCACGAAAATAATAAGAATAAGAATCTAAGTTCCTGCCTTTTTCATTAATGTCTCCTTCTTCCATGTATCGATTCCTTTGAATAGTGCTTTCGTCGATGTCACTGCAACATCGGAGATTATAGCTATCATCTTCCGCTTTTGTAGTCCAACGTGTAAATATATATTCGTGTTTTATTCAGAAACTGGACACATACCAAAGAAGAGGAGGATAAGAAGTACGGTGACCATCCAATCGGCAAACATGACATTGAATGCCACACCGATGCTGATTCCGAGCATGAGCATTGGCTGAAACAAGAGAGCCAGATCGTAGTCTATGACGGGCATGTCTAGAGTCGGGTGTCGTATCCTTAGATTGTAGTACACTGTGGATCCTGCCGCACCCATGATCATATACTTGGAGATGGCGGTCGAGGATTTTGGATCGAAACCGATGATAAGAGTCAACATCGGAACAAAAATGCCACCACCTCCAACCCCACCAACACCACCGAGCGCTCCTCCTATGAATCCAATCATTGATCCAACAACGATCCTCCATCCAAATTTCATCTCCTGCATCAATCACAATGCAACATTTTGATCATTCATACCCTAGCTGCTAGCTAGATAGATAATGTTGTAGGAATCAGAGGAACAAACTTACCGGCCAAACGGGAACGTAAGAAGACTTTCCATACTGCCAGAAGAAGCTAACCACTCTATTCAAAACACCTTCTTTTGTCCCTTCATCGACAAAATGTTGCGTCTCTTTCTCGATCAGAGGCCTCTCGGCAATAGCAGTATTGAGAATGAACAGCAGCAATGCTGCCAATGCTATCAACACCGAGCAATAGTTGACTCTGTTCTGAGACATGTCGGCCCGATGCGAGACGAAACCTATGAAAACTATTGAGAAGCCACCTCAGTGTGTGGCTTCGAAGATCTTCAAGTTTTTCGCTGCTTCCTTCAAAAACAGTTAGATACTCTAAACCCTAAATAGTGTGCAGAATATAGACTAAAGAGGAAGCTGCATGATATACATAATTCTCCAAAGAGCCTATCCCTCCAGATTAAATAGAAATCAATTCCTAAACAATCCTTTTAAAAAGGAAGAAATAAATGAATGGAAATGTATACATGTAATATTTTAAAAGTAGGAGAATTGGACAATAACATGCAATGGCAGCTTTTAAGTACGTACAGTATAATAATATAAAGTGAGTTCATCATAATGTAGGTAGAAAAAAACATAGTGGGACTAGGGAGGCTCCCTGACCCCGTTCAATAGCGTACGTCCATTGGGATGGAATGTGGTGGCGTCGTGTCTATATATTATTTTACAAATTATTTAATTATCTCCAATTAAAAATGTAATTGTTTTAAAAGATCTTAATAATATTTATAGATTACGTCGTGTTTTTTCTTGGATTAACTACAATATAAACTATAGTATTAGTTTTTTTGTGCATAATATCTAATTCTTCCGAATTCGCTTTCTAAATAATCAGTATTTTCCGTAAACAACTTTGTATCTCTGTGAGGTTGCACATAAAATGTTCTGTTACAATACTGATTGCGGAAAATGTATTTCTATTCTAGTGTGGAGAGCCTCTAGACATTGAAAAATGATATACTAGTTTTCATCATACCCTATCCTACATTTGAGAATGCAAATCACACCTACGGCTAACCTGAAGAATTAATCGCCGATTCTTCCGTTTATTCATAGTTGATTCCGTATTGATTCTTGATATGTGATTGCGCTTCTGGATTCGTTCATTTCGTGACTATTTGTTCCATGCACTTGTCGAGTTATTCAGTAGCGTAGACTATTCGAGTGCTTATCTTGTTTGGAACGATTTGAATAACGAGGTTCATGGTTCAAGAGACTTGGAGAGATTATTTCACAACATATATATATATATATAATACTCCATTTGAACTTATTTTTTACAAGTTGTAACTATTGTGGGATAAGTTTGAATCCATTGGCAGTCTTTCAAACGGTGGTTGTAATCCTTTTGAGCAGTTTTTTGAGTTTTTTATGGGTTTGATTGGAACATATTCTAGTGTTTGAAGTAACTTGATAAGGAGGAGATCATTGCCATCACTCTCTGTTGGGATTGATTCACTATCATTAATACAACGACGAAGATTAACGTTTGTTAAGTGATTGATGAACTATATATGCATGTGTAGATGGTGGATCCACCTTCCTAGTGAAATCAATCCTATGCAAGTTCCACAGTGTATCTAAAGCTTCTAAGAGGCATTTCATTTTGTCCTCGGAGCGCAGTTTGTAGACAGAGACGGACGTACTTTTATGTCTCCACAACACACAGACCATAATTAAAAGTACGTACGTAGTTTCCTAAAAAACTGATAGAAATCGGGATTAAAATCAAGATTACAGAAGTAAAAAAAACGAATTCAAATGCAAGCAAGATGGACGGAGGGAAATTTCCTCCAACACTACAAAAGATAAGCCGTATCGTAGGCTGTATTTTGTTTAGTTGACACTCAAAAGGGCAATTACGTATGAAGAAGCTTCGTGGTCTAATTGGAAGGAAAAAAAACATATGAGACTCCAACCGCTCCTAGTTTTATCATTATCAACCGGAATCCGGAATCACATTGGTTCATTGAGAAACAATAGAAAACAATCAACACTGGGCGCATTGTCAATAGTCACTACACACTTAGAAACAGAGTACAGCATAAGAAATGTTATAAAACTCAAGCAAACAGCGCTTGGGGTGAAAGATAACTTAAAATAGGTAAAAAAATTCCAAGATATTGGAGACCAACAAAACATCCAAAATCAAAACACTTAGGAGCAGGATATAGGAGGAATTCCAAACCTCAGTCCTGATCCTTATCCTTGCTAGATGCCCGACCATAATGGTAATCATCTTGATCCTTCTGGTCAAGGCGGTAGTGGGATTCATTCGGATAGTGATCGTAACGGTCAACATCATTTGCATCATCATATCGACTACCACGTTCTCGGTGATGCTCATATTGGTCATAATCATTTCGATGCCACTCACCCTCGTCCTCTGCCTCGGGATGACTGTAGCCTCGGGGGTCTCTCTTCGAATGCCGTTCATGCTTGGAGTCGACTCGTTCATAGTCAACATCCCTATCCTTGTCACGGTCAACCTCATAATCTCTTTCCTTGTCTCGAGTGCGCTCACGGCGATGATCCCGATCACGGTCACGGGTCCGGTCACGATCATGACTGCGGGATCCTCTATCACGGTCACGATCATGACCCTTGTCCTTTCGGTCTCTGTCACGGTGCCTGTCCTCTCTATGGTCACGTTCCCTAGGTTTGTCATGAGAACGTTCACGGGATTTCTCACGCTCCACATCTTTATCTCTTGCTCTTTCACGAGACTTCTCCCTGTCCATGAGACATTCTCAGCGTCAGCAGATATATTATATACACAAACAAACCACACACGCTAAGCACGTCTAAAATCGGAATTTGGAAGTAAAAGAAAAGTATCAAATAAAACCTATGAAATTGAACAAGAAAAAAAGAGAAGAGGGAAGGATGAATGTGAAGGAAAAGAGAGAAGTGAGTGAAGAGTGAGTTATTTGTGGAGGTGAGTGACATAATAATGGAGGTGATTAAATTGCCCTTACTTGAAGGGTTCGTTCCACTGAATGACCAGCTTTACCCACAACCAACCAGTGTTTTGTTGCAAATCAGTTACTAAAGAAAATTTGGATGAGGCTATTTATTTAATGAAAGTAGAGTCCACCACTGTCCCTAGTTGATGTTTTATAAAAAAAAAAAGTATAGATATATCGA
Organism: Chamaenerion angustifolium; assembly: GCA_946814005.1. NCBI lineage: Eukaryota > Viridiplantae > Streptophyta > Magnoliopsida > Myrtales > Onagraceae > Chamaenerion > Chamaenerion angustifolium. Next base: position 4,266,375 of record OX328281.1, read on the forward strand.
AGGAGATATAGCTAGCAACCGCATGTTTATGAAAGTTCAATGGAGAGTAGATTACCTGTCGGGTCTGTCCTCTCTTACTCTTGGCTCCTCAGATTTGGATGGTCCACCAGGCTGTTGCTGCTCCCTGGAAACGTTTCAAAAAATAAAACCAACACAATGTAAAAAATAATCCACAAAATTTCCCAGCACATCTTACTAGTTAATCTAATCAAAGAGGTAAAACTTTTTCTCACTTAACTTTAGCCAAGTTGCATTGATAATCTGTTTCTCTTTTGGGGCGACTTTTTGCTAACTTAACTTTCATCAGTATTGCACCATATTTTCTCTATTAAATGAGGATGGACAATTTCCATATCAACACATTTCAAAGCAAAGGAGAAAGATACTTTACCTCCCAGAATTTCTCTGACTACCATCATCACCACTGATACGGCTAGTTCCAAGACCACCTCCTAGTCTACGAGGCCTCCAGTTTGGAACAGTCCTACCACGTTCTACATCCACAAGTACCCTTCTACCATCAATCTTCCTCCCATCCCCTTGTTTATATGCAGCTGCAGGATTCAACGCACAAAAGAATACAGTCATTTACAGGAACAGAAATGAATAGAGAGAAAACTGCAACTTCTTTTATAATGAGTGATGGAAGCACCTTTCATATCTCGAGTATGCATGTACTCAATGAAAGCATAGCCTCTTGGTTTTTGGGAGTCTGCATCGTGGACTAGCCGAACCTACAGTTAAAAAATAAAAAACTAGTAACAAACTGTAGAAAAATTTAGACCCCCCTCCCCTCGACTTTAAACAGATCACTGTCAACTTCATACAATACAAAATAGAAACAGGCAAGTTCCTAAATTGACACCTTTCATTCATAGAGCTTCCATCGCTAGATGCATCACCACCAGAGTTGCAGGGAAACCGTATGTAGCATGGCAAATTTAATGTTGAACCAACTAACATCCCCTTACCAGGGAATAAAACTTTCCAAAACGAATAATCAAAATCCAAAACAAGACAGGTATAACCAAGACTTACTTCCCCAATGCTGATTCACTTTCGATTGCCTTAAAAGCCAGAAAGTAAAAGTTACTGATTAGCAAAAACTCGAGGTACTACATAGAAAGATAAAAAGAAGAGAAGCTACTCCCTCTTTGTTTTACCTAGTGCACTTATGGATAGAATTTGTCTCGGGGTTTTGGAGTTAGCGCACCGTTGTGGTATCACCTCTGATCGGTCGAAGATATTAAAGACCAGATGTACTAGAAAAATTTCACCTTTTCCATGTGGGAGATATCACTACCTTCTATATTGTGAAGAGACTTACAAATGTAATACATGCCTTGACTTTTTGAGTCAGCTCACCCTTGCGGGAGAGAGCACTACCTTGTGAAAAGACTTAAAAATGTACTATACTTATCAAGTTCTGGAGTTAGCTCAACCTTGTGGCATCACCTCTGATCGGTTGAGGTTATTAATGACCAAAGGGTAGAATGTACCACAGGCAGTCAAAATAGTTCATATTTTCCATGCAGAATAAAGCACTACCTTCTATATTTTGAAGAATTCCAAATGCAATATACCACAAGCCCTCCTGTCTGTTCTACCTAAAGGCAATAACCCTCAACCCAATCCACACAAAGAGTAAGGATTCCTTACCCAGTAAAGCTAACAGGATGACAGACCACCAAAATGATAAAAACTCAACTGACCGATTTCATATGATCACAACCTCCAAGCATAGTTTAAAATGATGGTAAAGATCCAGATAAGGTAGGACATGGTGCCTAATAGTCTTACTAACAATATATTGACTAAAAGTGCAACGCAAGACCTTCAGAACAGGGGATACTATTAACACCAGTTCCTTTCAAGATTCATGTAAATTCTCCAGAAAATTCACATGGGAAAGAGCAGAATATATCAAAGTGAGCATGCGCACAAGTTTATATAACTCTTCAGCAAAAAAGAAAAGACGAATTTTTAAACCATTCATAAAAGGTATAAACATGGACTTTATCTGAAGAAACTTATAAGAGAGTTGAAGAGAAAAAAAAAAAAAAAGACAGCAGTCAACAAGCACTCCAACAGAAAATATTTTACAAAGATGAAAATATTAACCAAATCATCAATTGGATGAGATCTTCAAGTTGACAGCTAGAGAATGTTTTTTAGCAAACCAGACAGATAAAGTGATTATACGTATGATGGTCTTACCGAACCCACTTCTGGGTTTCTTACGAGTACCTACCCTTTTTATTGGCCCATAAGACTCAAACTCCCTTTTCAGCCTACTCTCTGTAGTTTCATAACTCTGAAGAATAATACAGCAAAATCTACTGTTAGACAAGATAGGAGCCGATAAGATCTATTGGATGAACCAATATAGGAATACACATCGAAAGAGCAACTAACTTACAAGCTTGGCTACAAATAAAGTCTTGTAAGGATCTCCAGCAATATTAGGATCACTATTTGGATCATCTGCATTTAAAAAAAGAATCTATTATAAACTTTGCAACGTAATTAGTTTCATCAGAAGTGACAGAGAGGAAGCAAACCGTACATTTCTTAAGTTCCTCAGCAACTTTTTCTGCACCCTTCTCCAATCGCAATTGATGGATTCTGGCTCTTTTTTCTGTCTAGAATGATGAAAAAGATCATAGAAAGGTGACTGATAAGAATTTTTGTACAAAGAGGAAAGATGACAACACTTCTGGGAAACTAATTGGAGATCAGAAGTCAGTAGTAAATTATTCATTCACTAGATAAATCAGTGTTATGCTACATGCGGGCCAACAAGAATTTTATTTCACCTAAGCAAAGAGGGGAATGTGAGATTATGGGGAATATTTTGTCTTGAGTCAGCCAGTTGTAATCTCCGTGCAATTAGCTTCAAATTTTCGTATGTGTATCATTGAGGAAGCTATTATGGTGTTTTTCATGTGCAACAATATAGGTGAATGAGGTATTCAGACATAACTTCGGCCATAATTGTTGCCCATATTACAGGGACCAACAATAGCAAGGCAAACCAATTTAAGGACTCCTGGTTCAACATTACATTGTGTGGTTTGCCAAACGCTGTAATGTTTGTGTTCTAACACTACGGCATAATAAATGCCCCCCTCAATGAAAATACAAAGACCTTGAGCATTTCAGTTAGGTCAAATAGAACAAACAACCTAACAGGCACATTAAGTATAATAAATAAATATACAGCATTCTTACAGGTGTCTCAGCCGTCGGAACTGGTGGAGCATACTCAGGGTCATTAGGTTCAGCAAAGTGGCTCACAAGGTGTCCCATCCCTTCAAAAAAAAAAGTATATATCAAGTAAGGATCTACATCACAAACACGTAATGTTCAAAACACACACTTACCAGTGTAAGGCGGGCATTTTCTTTTCTCTGGAGGTGGTTTGTATTCCAACGGAGGTCGAGGCTCAAACAACTTCAATAGGTTACTCGTTAAACCAGTTGGATGGTTTTGCCCAATCTGAATGATTCATATGAATTGTTAAACAGGCTCAACAAACAGTGTAACTTGCTAACATAATCGAACAGACATATTATCTATAGAAACAAAGAAAATTCAACTTTTCTTTTGAGGGTTTGCTTTAATAGAATGGTACTTCCAGAGAAAAATTAATCTCGGGACAAGCTAGACTGAAGGTGCTAGGTATGACTTTTGCATTGTCACCGAGCTATTATAACTTCCCCTTATTCACTGAAAGAAGGCAATCTAACAGTGACAATTCAACGCGCTCTCATCAATCTCTCATATCTCATGTAAAGGATACAGTGAGGCTTAAACTACTCGGTCTTGGGGCAAACAAGCAAATCCATGCTGATCGGTCTCTTCTAGTAAGGTTTGAAGTGACACCTTAATGGGTTTTTTTCATTAATATCATAATATGTACACCTTATAGAGTAATTCCGTAAATTTTTGTAGACACTTTTGGCTGTAGCACTAATGAGAATGAACCAAGCTTACTTATCGGGAAAAAAATCAGAAAGAACGGGCAATCGGCTAAATAAAGCAATTCTAATTAATCAAGTTAAGGTTAAAGAACTTTATAAGAAAACTGATGATTAAACTCCATTCTACACATTTCGAACACACCCTTGACAGCCATCTAGAGACAAACTAGGCAGTAAAAAATTACGGACTGAGATTCCACATCAGAGTACTCGAACGACTAAAAGCAGAAACAAACCCCAAGAATCAGAGGAATCTAGCGGATTAGAACAGGATATATACCATTTTGAGCTGAAGAACATTGGCGCGATTCTGAGCTTTCGCGCGTCCCTGCACGGCGGTGTTCTGGTTGCGCATGAAGGGGTCGTCCCCCATGCTTACGATCGTTTGGACGTGAGTTAGGGTTTGGGGAGGAAGATCGGAATTTGCAGAACACGGATAGAAGATTGAAAAATGAAAATACGGGCGCCCAAGAAACGTCAAATTGGGTTTTTCAATGGTACTTACTACTTATATTAAGGGAGTCGGAGGATAGCTGCAGGCCTCACTTGACGAATCGGACCGACTCCGAGATTATTTTTTTTTTTTAGAAAATATAATAATATTACAAAACAAAAAATACAATTAGTTAGGATATACAAGTCTTGTTTTGGTAAGTCAAATATGTCTTATTTAATAATGGATAACACTTCTGACAGATAATCATTTAGGATCACAAAATATATTTCAAGTCTGACCGATGTCTTGGCAAAATGGTCTGCTACACTATTTATTTCCCGATAAATGTGTCTGATTTTGAATCTCTTAAACTCTAACAACAGTTTCCTGCAATCGGAAATTAGTAGCATTAAAGGTCTATCATTGTATACTTCTTCTACTATCATACATATTGCTTCTTTGACGATATCTGAGTCCATGTGGATGTCGTTGATCCACATGTTTTTAGCCAAATCTAAGTCATCTCTAATTTCCGCCACCAAATTATTTGAAGTTCTCAACTTTCTTTGGACCGACTCTGGTGGTCAATAATCTCTATTTCCCTGTTCTTTTCTTGATGAGCTAATTGTAAAACATTTAACTGAACTTTATATTCAATTACCTAATTCATTTTTCTAAAGCAAATTAATATTTAAATTCCTTTAAATGAGTAAATATAAAAAATTCATTAACTTCATGTAATAATTAGAATCAATCACGTATTTATAATGAAATAACTAATAAGTGGATTTAACTATTTTTGTTTAATTAAAGATATCTAAATTATAAGGTAGACATGGGTTAAATGTTTGAAACCATTATATTATATTTTTTTTCTAATAAAAAGTTAAACAAATAATCACAAAACTAATTTTTAATTAACAGACTAAACTCTCCGCAAATCTAAGTGTCAATCACAAAACTTGAGCCCCAAAGTTTATAACCCGAGTTAGTAAACCTAGCAAGTCAAAAATTAATGTGAAAAAAATACTTCCAAATGATTCTTAATTTATAGCCAATAATAACAATTTTATAGAAAAACTATTTATAAAATCTTTCATCATTATCATTTAAAATTTCAAGACTATATAAATAAACTACTCTAAAATCATATTTTTAAAACCGTCTTGGAGTCAACAATGGTTTCATAAAATTAATAATTCAATTGAGGGTAAATTATCTAAATAGTAGTTTGACAATAGGATGGAATAATTACTTATATTTCAATTTATGTTACAATTATTTTTTTGCGGAATATGACTAAAATACAATTTCTATTTTATTCATCTTCAAACTCTTCTTCCTCTATTCAAACCTCAAATCTGATTTTGAACTCAAACTAAATTTGTAGATCTTCTGAGTTCGAACTGAACCCATATTCGCGTCGAACCCACATTCACATTTTTTTAGTTCGATTTGAACCTACATTTTTACAAATTTAAGTTCGAATCATATTTCAGACATGAACATGAAAAATAAGATAAAATATGAAATGTAAAATCATCATTTTAGTGATCATTTAATCACATTTGTCAAACATAAGTGACTCAATACAACAAGTTTAACCAAAAAGTCATATTTCTGAAACGTAAGTGATCATTTAGTAATACAAAAAAAATATAATTGATTATTTAGTCACATAGTACTAACATAAGTAACTCTTGAATTGGTTTACCAAAGTATTTCAATTATCCCTAATCACTATATTATTCGATAAATGCGTTTAACTATGCGATAAGTTGCCTTCCTACTAGAATTAGATTGTCATACTATTGATCTTGCCCAACTTCTAATCATGAAAACGTGTTCCTTCCAAGTAAACCAAATCATGCATACAATCTCTTATCCTTACATAACATTAAAATGTAAAAATAAAATAAAAAGTATAACAAAAATATACATACAATATTCCATTTACATTTTGTTTTCTCGCCTTTCTTCATCAACATATAATTAGAACAGGGAATAAGCGTTTTGTACATCCTTCTGCAGTAAGCCTTTTGTTCTCTTTCGTCCTATTCAAATACAATTTTCATATACTTATATATATAAATACCATTATGTTATGTAAACAACGAAATGATGCTGTTTATATCTTTTTGGGAGAATGGTTGGAACCATCACTAGCACTCGATCCCGCACCATATTCGCTACTAAACTCTTGGCTCGACAGTGCTACCTTGCGGAACCTTTCCATGTCTGCATTATACATGGCCGTGTCGTATTGAGGGTTAGTAAACATGGCGCTGCCACCGGTGGTTGCGGCTTTTGGTGCGTCGTTTAAGGCATCTAGTGACATGTCCCCTTCAAGTGCACGTACAATCTACATACCATCAACAATCAATTAGTCGATACAACCGTAGAGTCATGCTATGATTATGCGAGTTGTAATGTTGTGTTAACCTGACTCATTTTCGGTCGCTTTCTTCCCGAATGTCGAATACTAGCACCAGCACACGCGACCATACGAGCCATCTCTTGAGGATTGTAGTTACCCTCCAACCGCACATCAACCAACTCATCGAACTTATGTTCTTCCAATGCCCGGCTCACAAGCGGCCGAGCCTACATTTAAGAAGCTTCATTAGTTGAAATACAACAAAATAGGTGAAACATAGGTTAAAACTTGTCGAAACGCCTGCATTAACTTAACAATTTACTGTAGTTTTGGTAGTTTAGCTACTTTATTATTATAGCTCAATTGGTTGTAGCGATGCTCACCCAGTCCACCAAACTATCTTCTGTGACAATACTGTTATCCACTGGCCGTCGTCCCGTGATTAACTCCAACAGCATGACTCCGAACGAGAAGACATCGGACTTCTCTGTTAACTTACCACTTGATGCATACTCCGGTGCTAAATATCTGCATAATATATATATATATTAATATGTTGTTAGGTATTGTAGTCTGATGGATATGTAATGGTCGATTATGTATTAATGTACGCGTCTCGTGGGAGCCCCCACCCGAAGGCGGGGTTCGGGGCAGCGCCCCGAACCCATAGACTATACTGTACTGTATTTCTCCATGTATACGTATTTTGTAACAGTAACCGTCATGATTATATCTTCAAAACCGTATGGAGGTTGCCCACTTGGGTGTTACCACAAGAAATCAAAGTTCTACTTTTCTTCCTTTCCGCTCTGAAAACTGAAGTGTTTTCTTATCAATTTTTAGTAATTTCTTCATTAGATTGATTGTTTGATCCTAATATATGTTTCAAAATGTAATATGAAACAAACATACTGTATGTACGAATGTTAATATTAGCCCTTTGCATACCCGAATGTTCCCATGACACGAGTAGAGACATGCGTGTTATTGTCTGAAGAAAGTTTCGCCAATCCAAAATCAGCCACCTTGAAACAACATTTGAAGTAATATAGCTTTAACTTGCAATGCTAGCAAGATAAATAAGTATCAAAATAAAGATTGTTTTTGTTCTTGTGGTAGAAGATTCATGTACCATAGCTTCAAATTTGTTGTCTAGAAGGATATTAGCAGCTTTAATATCACGATGGATGATTCGAGGATGACAGTCTTCATGAAGGTAAGCAAGCCCTCTCGCTGAACCAAGCGCAATCCGAAGTCGAGTTTCCCAGTCCATCACCGGCCGACCTCGTCCTGCATGCAACCAGCGAGAGCAAACGTTATTGATTTTTATATATGATGATAAGAGATTATGCATTTAGGGTTCATATACCATGGAGATGGTATTCCAATGTATTGTTCGGGACGAACTCATAGACCAACATTCTCTGAGGACCAGCCATGCAGTACCCGACCAACGACACGAGATGGCGATGGTGAACCCGACTGATGATCTCAACTTCAGCTTGAAACTCCCTTTCACCTTGGCCACTTCCTGACTTAAGGCTCTTCACAGCAACCTCTTTCCCACTGGGCAGCACACCCTTTTTTTGCAGTTCAAAAAATAATGTGTACATCAAAATTAATAAAATTACAAATTTCTAGTTGAATAGTGATGGTACATGATAAAGACTTGTAAGTTTATTTAGCAAGTTGATAAGTGAACACTAGTTAACTGACCCGCGCTTTCAACAGTAAAAGTAAATTTAATTTATTCTTTATAATATATATTATAAAATTTATTTAATCTTTAAATAAATATAAATTATTATATTTTACTATTATAGAGTTTGAATTCTTTATAATACGCCAAATTCATAAATAAACATGTGAAATAAATAAAAATGATTAAAGTTTTATAAATTATCTTTAAAATGAATGAGTATATTTAGAGGCTTTTAAAGTGACTTATGTGACATGTTAATGATAATTGTATACTTGACATTGATCTATTAAAATAGATTAATTTAACAGTAGGAGTGAGAAAATGCATCAAAAAACTTATTTTTCACAATTGTAATTATAATCAAATTAATATATATAAATTGTAACTGAATTAGTTATAAAAAATAATATCAAACTGTTTTTAATGTAAAGTATCGTTTATTACTATCATAATTATTATAATCTCAATTTAATATGTATTAATATTATACTACTTTACTATTTGTCATTTCACAAAATAATTATGACATGAAATATATTTAAGAGAAAAAATAATTAAAAGTAGATGATGGATGTATGTAAAAATAATAATTATAAAGTGAATTGTTCAACGTAAATTAGGTATTTAGATAAAGATAAATAAATATTGAATAATTGGTTGACAATTAATTTAATAGTCAAATATCATAATATAATTATAAAATGAAAATATTTATACATTAATATTAGAATTAATTACACATGTATAGAAAAAAACAAAAATAATACTAAATATTAATTACTATTATTATTATATAGAGATACCTTAATAATGTTGTGATTATATATCAATTATTAGTCTTTTGAATATATAATTTTGTGTTGTTAAAAGTAAGAATTTTTAGATTAATTAAAAAGTATAATGTATTTTAATAATGGACAAAAGGAAAGAGTTGAATACATAATATATTTGAAATTTAATAATATTAATTTTAAAAATAATTTAAAGCTTTTTTGTCAAACATATAACTATATTAAAATCACATTTAATTTATAATATTTTTATTTTATTTTTAATGATTATGAGATAATTTATATAATTGTTTTTAAATAAAAGGGGCTCAAAATATCAAACTTATTAATAAAGTTTTTTTTAACAAATATACAATTAAAAATAAAATACAGAACTAAGTTTGTGAAGAAAAAAACATGTTAATAATTATTCTTTAGGAAGAGAAATAAGTTATAAATTAAGCTAAAATAAAACGGTTTTCAAGACTGAATGAGGAGTTTTGGAATAATTTGAACATGTCCACCTAAGCAAAAATGTGATGTCACACATCTACTTGTAACATATAATACTGTTGGACCAATCGAATTAAATGAAAAATTTCAATTTGCTTACTTATCATCATATTATGTCTCTTAGCCAAATTAATATAGATTAAAAGTAAGAATTTTTAGATTACTTAAAAAGTATACCGTATTTTAATAATGGACAAAAGGAAAAAGTTGAATAAATAATATATTTGAAATTTCATAATATTAATTTTAAAAATAATTTAAAGGTTTTTGTCAAACATATAACTATATTAAAAAAACAATTTAATTTATAATAATTTTATTTTATTTTTAATGATTATGAGATAATTTATATAATTTTTAAAAAATAAAAAATAAATTGGCTAAAAATATCAAACTTATTAATAAAGCTTTTTTTTTTTTAACAAATATACAATTAAAAATAAAATACATAACTAAGTTTGTGAAGAAAAAAACATGTTAATAATTATTTTTTTGAAAGAGAAATAAGTTATAAATTAAGCTAAAATAAAACGGTTTTTAAGATTACTGAATGAGTAGATTTGGAATAATTTGAACATGTCCATTGTCCACCTAAGCAAAAATGTGATGTCACACATCTACTTGTAACATATAGTACTGTTGAACCAATCAAATTAAATAAAAAATTTCAATTTACTTATTTGTCATCATATTATGTCTCTTAGCCAAATTACTAGATAGATAGATAGACTTTGCAGTTTTACTACGGTTTGATGATCGAGTCGTAGAACTCATACCTTGTGCACGTAACCAAACCCGCCTTGTCCTAGTAAATTTTGCTGAGCAAAGCCCTCGGTTGCGTTCGCTAGATCTTCGTAGCTGAAGAAGTTGCTGTTGAAGCCGAGGGACAGCCCTGGTGATGGAGGTGGCAGAGGGGGATGGTTGTGAGGTCCGGAGTAGTTAGAGCTCATCTCACTGCTCACACCTGGTGGAGGAGGAGGCATCGGCCATTTCCCGCCGTGTGGTGGCGGATGCATGTTCCCATTGGTATGGTTGCCTCCTTGCCAGTTATGTTGAGAGCTTGGATAATAGTTACCTACAAATAAATGAATTTTATTATTCTAAAATTCAGTAATAAAAATAAATAAATAAGAAGGTAGTATTTTGAATTACTATCGTAATGAGCTCTATGCTTGCCATCAGGGTCTGGGTAAAAATGCATGTTCTCGTGCGTCTGCATTTTCTTCCTCTTCTTCTTCATGCAACACGTGATGCATATAGCAATGACGATAATAACTAGCAATCCAACCCCGACTGATACTCCGATAATAACCGGCAAACTATCGATAGAATTCGAAGAGGAAGAAGAAGATGTTGATGGAGGGGGAGGTGGCGCCACGGCTTTTGATGAAGAACCGGTGGAAGAAGACGTCGAAGTAGGTGGAGATGGCACAGATGAGGAGGAGGAGGAGCTTGATGAGTCTCCAGAAGGTGTTGTGGCTGAGGACGAATCATCTGATGAGGACGGTGGTGGTGGTGGTGGAGAGGCCGATGATGATTCATCACTTGGAGGTGGTGAAGTCGATGTTGAGTCTGGAGGAGGCGAGTCGGGAGAAGGTGGAGATTGTGAAGCCGGTGACGGAGAAGAAGCAGAATCCGACATTGTTTTTTGAACACTTTACACACGTTTTAATATCAACTTTGTCGAATCCACGAGTGGCCGGGAAGAGCTCCACCTCTCCCGCAACTGCTTTTCCCGACGGTCTCCCAACCTTGACATAAACAAGACAGAAATTCATCAATCCATTTATCACACGAAAGTATTAATTTGGAATGATGATTAGGGCAAAAGGTAGAAACGGAGAAGGTAGTATAGTACCTGAAAGGAGAGAATAAGGCTCTCTCAGATGAAGGAGAAGGAAAAGATCATGCATTGTGATGAATTCATCCTAAGATTAGAGAAACCCAACAACCACCTCAGACTCTTGTTTTCTATTCACAATTTTCTAACTTAAATTTTTCTCTCTCTTCTGACACCTATAATTCTCCTTTTGCAGGTGTTGGTAGTTAATTCTGTTATCAATTCATGGTCATATTTTCTGGATGATAATTTTTATATTTTTAGCTAATTTAGATACACCTACAATATGAAGAAAAAAAACATCCCAATATTTTATATAGTTATGTGTCTACTTTGTCAGATAAATTATATATTAATCATTGTAATATTTTATTAGTTAAATTAACTCCCTTAAGAATTTCATCGATACTCTCTACAGTAATAAGCATTACATGTGTATCTTATTTTATACAATAATAACATTATAACTGTGATGTATCTAATTAGTGTTTTTTATATACTACACTCCAATGATCTAAATTAGATTAGTTTAACGATAAATGTAATTTAAGTATAGGTGTTTGAAAATAAGAATAAGATTATTAGCTGAGCTTTTGCATCTAACCCTTTATTTAGCATCGATCTTAAAATTTTAGGAGAGTTGATATCACGTTATGGTATCAGAGCTTCTATGACCAATGTCTCCTGTTCAATTCACACAACCTCCATTATTAAATTAATGGTACAAAAGTGCTTAAGAATGTATTGTTGAACTTTGGAAGGAAAATGATTAGACATTGAAGCCGAAAATACTTAGCATTCAATCTACTTCATTGCACATTATACATTACATATATATATTGTTTCTTATGAACTATGACACCAAATTAACTAATATTATGTGAAGACAATGTATATTGGACATATAATGGAGAAGACAATGTATAGTTTGCTCCACATGTTTCATGAGATGTAAAGTTTATTCCTTGTATCGGATAACATGTTCAACACTCCCCATCAAGTTGAATAATGAGATCTCCAATATTTAATTTGCACAAAACATTTCTGAAACTCCTTCCACTTACCTTCTTGGTAAATATATTGCAAGTTGATCTTCAGAGCGTATGAATGAAATAATGATAATCTCATTCTCCTGTTTTTCCTTTATAAAGTGACGATTGACTTCAACATGTTTAGTACGATCATGTTGGATTGTATTCTCTGAAATACTTATAGATGCACGATTATCACACATTATCTTACATGGTTCTTTTACAGGAAAACCAATCTCAGTTAACAACTTGTATAACCATAATAATTCTGTGAGACCTCGAGCAATTCCTTTGAATTTTGCATCAGCACTCGAAAGTGTCACCACCTTCTGCGTTTTACTCTTCCAGGTTACCAAGTTTCCTCCAACCATAGCAAAGTAACCTGAAGTTTTGATCTTCTATCTATCAGATTTTCTGCCCAATCCACATTGGTATACGTTTCTATTTCAAGATGACCATTCTTCTGGAACAACATCCATCTTCCTGGAGAACCCTTCAAATATCGAAGAATCCTCATAGCAGTTTCCATGTGATCTGCTTGTGGTTTATGCATGAACTGATTTAACACACCTAGTGCATATGCAATATCTGGTCTAGTGTGTGAAAGATAGATCAACTTCCCTACTAAGTGTTGGTATCGGGTTTGATTTGTCAATTAAACCCATTCTCCTATTCACAGTCCATGATTCAATACAATTGGTGTGTCTGCGGACTTACAGTCCACTAGTCCTGCTGCTACTAGCAAATCTAGAATGTATTTTCTCTGTGAGATGAAAATGCATTTCCTAGACCGCAGTACTTCAATCTCTAAGAATACTTGAGTTCTCCCAAGTCTTTCATCTCAAATTTTTGAAACAGGTTTCTCCTGAGTTGGATTATTTCCTTTGTATCATCATTTGTAATAATCATATCATCCACATATATAATCAAACAAGTTACTCATCCTTCTCTTCTCTTGAAGAGCAATGTATGATCTGAATTACTTTGCATGTAGCCATATTTCTTCATAAGAACAATGAACCTCCCAAACCACGCCCTGGGTGATTGTTTCAGTCCATATAGAGCTTTCTTCAGTTTGCATACAACTGAGCCATGGAACCCTGATGTGAAACCTGGTGGTGGTTCCATATAGACTTCTTCCTCTAGATCACCATGCAAGAAGACATTTTTTTACGTCAAACTGATGTAGCGGCCAATTTTGATTTTCCGCTATAGAAAACAAGACTCGAATAGTATCGATTCTAGCTACCAGAGAGAAGGTTTCTGAGTAGTCAATGTCATAGGTTTGCTTATACCCTTTGGCCACTAGTCGTGCTTTATACTTTTCAACAGATCCGTCAACCCTGTGTTTTATACTAAACACCCATCTGCATCCAACCACCATTTTTCCATGTGGAAGATCACATCTCTCCCACGTTTGGTTCTTCTCTAATGATTCCATTTCTACTTTCATGGTTTGCCTCTACTCCAGGGTTTTAAATGTTGATTCCATCGTGCTAGGTATATCCTAAGAATATACTGCAGCAGTAAAGTCACGCGCAACTGGTGACAGGGTCTCCCTGACTAGGTTTGCTATTGGATACCGGCTTGCTTTTAGGTTGTACTCTGGTTCATATCGTATGGGAGGAACGTCTCTGTTTCTTCTGACTGGTAGTACGTATCTCTCATGTACTGGTACGTATCTCTCATGTACTGGTGACTCTTCCAAACCATTGTCAATAGAAGTATTAGAACCAGGAGTTACCCAATTAGGACTATTAACCTCATGAATATTAGTCGGGGTTGAGAGGCTTAAAACATCTGAGACATGTATGATGGGAGTTAACGTCTCAGTAGTTCCGCCAACTTGCTAATTTGGGACTATCTCAGGGAACACTAGAGTGGTCAAAGTGGTCAACCAATCTAATGGATTACTATCATGACTCTCCCCCTGGACAGAAGATTGGGATGTATAGTAGAACTCAATTTTTAGAAACGTACAATCCATCGTGGTATACATGCGATGGTTTTTTGAATTAAAACATTGGTAACCTTTCTGATGAATCCCATACCCCACAAAGACACATTTCACAGAACAAGGATCGAACTTAGAACGATCCGATTTGGGAATATGTACAAAGACAAAACACCCAAAGATATGTGGTTTGAGTGTCAAGGTTGTTGGAACACTCATATGACTAGATAAAACATGGAGAGGTGTTTGGAACTTGATCACCTTAGTAGGTAAGCGATTAAGAAGATAGACCGAAGTTGCTACAGCTTCTGGCCAAAAAGAGGTTAGAACATGTGACTCCAGCATTAATGCCCTTGTCATTTCTAGGATATGACAATTTTTTCTTTATGCTACCCCATTCTGTTGAGGAGTATGTGGACAGGAGGTTTGGTGTATGATGTCTTTGTCTTTAAATAACTTTTGAAATGAGGAATTTACGAATTATCTGCCATTATCATAACGGAGTGCCTGAATTTTTGTACTAAACTGAGTCTGGACTAGATTGTTAACTTCTACAAACTTAGTGAAGACTTCAGATTTATGTTTGAGGAAATATACTGAGGTCATGCGAGAATAATCATCGATAAAAACACAAAGTACCTAAACCCATTATTCGACTTACACGTACCACTATTTGTAGCAGGGCCCCAAACATCAGAGTGAATTAAAGTAAACACAGACTTGTCTCTAGATTCAGACAATGAATATGGCTGTTTATGGATTTTAGCAAAAATACGGGACTCACATAGAATTTCTTTATTTGACGGAAATAAACTGGGGAATAATTTATGAAGGTGCCTGCAGATGGATGACCCAATCTTCGATGTCACAACCATTGTTGCTTGGTGACTGTCCTGTGAGCAAGCATTGCAGTTATGTGTTGAGTCACTTAGTCCACGTAATACAGGCATTGACGTTCAACTCCACGTCCAATAACTTTCCCCGACTGAATATCCTGTAGTAAAGAGAAATTAGGATACATTAGTACCATACAGTTTAGCTCTCTCGTTACGTGACTAATATAGAGTAACTTGCAGGCTAAGCTAGGCACATAAAGACAATTTTGCAATTTAATGGTTGGAGAAATGTCAATGGTTCCAGCTCCCTGAACCGGTAATAAGTCTCCATTTGTTGTCTGAATCATTTCCATTTCTGGTGTCGAATGATTTATAAAATCATTTTTGTCAAAACTCACATTGTCTGTGGCTCCACAGTCAAATAACCATTTTTCACTTTTCTGTGATGTAGTTTCCTAAGTAATAAATGTACGAGCAACAATAGGGTCCATTGGTATTTTTTTTTTTTATCAACGTCAGGACCAGAAACATTGAGCTTTAAATACGAAGGGTCAAAAAACTGATATTTAGTATTCTAGGGGTAGGGAGGTAATTTCATCCCTTCTAACCCTGTACCTTTGTGACCCTCAATCATACCAAACGCACTCCTTCGCCGCGGGGGGGGGGGGGGGGGGGGAGGGGGGTTCTTCTCCTTCAGTCGACGCATGTCTTTGTTTGGTCTCCTCCGTCTGGTATGGTGGAGTCGGAGAATCAGACTTCTCATCTTCTCCAAAGCTTCAGTCTCACCATCTGAAGTGCTTCATTGACCCTTCTCTTTAGGTGGAAATCCTAGCCATCGCAGCCACGACTCCGAAGGCTTTGGTGCCCTACCATCTTTCATCACGACCATTCTCCACCGTGACGTGGTTGCCGGCGTCGAATCCTTTCCCGAACCGAGTCCAGCACCACCAGGTTCGGTACCCTTCTTCGTGGCTCCCATTACATGCCTCCGATCACGTTCTGATTAGATGGTTGAGTATGTGGTTTCCACCTCCGGTAAGAGATTGCACCTGAGTAAGTCACGTTTTTCATTATCAAAGTCATCACTTACCACATGTAGAAATTGATATAATTTTGTTTCGGCTCGCTTTGTATTCCAAATCTGTATATCCTGTGAGCATTTCATTTGATTTGGGTCCCGTAACTCGATTTCCCTCCATAATACAGGGTTTCTCAGGAATCGGTGCCCTGTTTCGTATTGTTCGTCCGAACAATTAGATCAAACAGCTGGACTCTATTCTTGCCCTTGCTGTATGTTGCGAATAAACCATTCCACATTTATTTTGCTGTGGGAAATTCGGCATACTGATGTACTAAATCTGGTTCCATGTTATCGGGCATCCACAAGCATACGATTAAATTGTCCTGCTCCCAGTGCGCGTAGTTCAATTCCTCGGGCCGAGGTGGTGCCAGAACACCCGTGAGGTACTGGAGTTTCCCCTGTCCACCGATTTTCATCTGGATCAACCGTGACCACATGGAGTGATTACTCTCATTTAACTTCTCGCTTAGATTGATTGTGGATACTGATATGAATTGTTTCTGCATGGTGTTGGTTTGTGGCAGGTTTTAGAGTATTGTCACCCATTGAGCTGCAAATGATGTGTTCGTTGAGCTGGGCTCGTTGGTGTGGGTGCTACATTCTTCAGACTCTGACATGACTGAGGTATGTTCGGTATATAATGAATGTCGAGAAATGTTTAAACGATCAATTGATCGAACGATCCGACTCTAATACCATGTTGAACTTTGGAAGGAAAATGACTAGATATTGAAGCCGAAAATACTTAGCATTCAATCTACTTGATTGCACATTATACATTACATATATATATTGTTTCTTATGAACTATGACACCAAATTAACTAATATTATGTGAAGACAATGTATAGTGGACATATAATGGAGAAGACAATGTATAGTTTGCTCCACATGTTTCATGAGATGTAAAGTTTATTCCTTGTATTGGATAGCATGTTCAACATGTATTATACAAATACACTCTATACACACAAGGTGAATGCTCATTTAATGGTTTTATTATCTAATGCCCTTACTTACATGAATAACGTGTGAAAACTAAGTTTGAATTTATTGAAAACATTCGGTACATTCTTAATTCATCTTAAAATCCTCCATTAAACTATTTAACCATGGGCTTAGTGCCCATCCTCAATATTTAAGGAGAGTGTTTCAACCTCAACTTCTAAGGTGTGTGTTTTTATTTTCAACAAAATCAGAATTTGAATTTGCACTCTCATATCATGTAACACTTAAAAGACGTACAAAGTGCATCATGTAGGAAACCAGCAAACAAGGAAGGATTAAAATAAGGAGAATAAAACATGGAGAATAAATCTTTTCCATATATTCTTCCTTATACGAAGAATAATGTTTTAATCATGTTTCTAAGTCCTATGTATTCTAGATATCTATATATAATGTGTTGTAATATTCAAATGTTGATATGAGAATATGTGAGTTATATCTACAAACATGTGTATTAAGTTCAATATAGTATCAGTGCTTTGTTTTCCGATCAGTTCATCTATCGATTACTTGTTTTAAGTAGTCGAATCATCTCAGAATTAGACGGAAGAGTCAGTTCCGGCCAGAAACCAGCCTCAATAGTTCCGTTGGTGGCTCAACTGGCAGCTCTGGCAGCTCAACTGGCGGTGGCTGCGAGCACTTTGACGAGGCGTGGCTTCGTGTAGGTGTCATGGACGCCGCAAACGCCGAGCACGCACGGCTTGCCGAGGAAGATGGGCTGGTGATGCAAGCAGGTCCTAAACACAACCTAGGATCTTCCCGTAGCGGCAGTTGTCCTCCACAGCCACCGGCCCAACAGAACCCACTGTCGCACCACCAGCTGCTAGGAGAGCAACAAAATGCTGCCCTATTCCATGGACTCCAACCCAATCTTAAAGGAGTGGTAAATACCCCATGTCGAAGAGAAGTGTGCTTGAAAAGAAGCAAGGTTGCAGAGGCGTGGCTCAATAAAAAAGGAGTTGCTCCATCCATGTGTGCTCTATCCAAGAATATGCTCCAGCGTGCTCCAGTTGTGGAAGGCCATCACGTCTCCATGTGTGCTCCATCCAAGAATGTGCTTCCATGTGCTCATCCAGATGATGACATGGAAGGCCATCACGTGAATACAATAATGTATTCAACCCATACAAGTTCCCATACAATGAAGGCCATCACGTGTCATGATTTAGGTTTTTATGAAAAAAAAAACTAATTACAGGTTTGGTCCCTCTAAGTTAGTTAAATGTTCAAATCAGCCTCATGAGTTTGATATGTGTGCAAAGCAGCCTAAAGTGTATCTAACAAGTGGTCCAGAAGGAAAAAACGTACACTGGCTCCTGGATTCTGGTGATACGGACACAATGACGTTTGATAAAAGTGACTTGGTGGGACGCACCAATCCTACTTGAACATGTATTGAAAGCGCGAACAGTGGATTATTAGCAGTTTGTGGAGCAACGATAGTTGTGGCACCGACGGTTGGGACATCCATCTTCAGGGTATCTCCGCATGCTATTCCCTACATTATTTCCCTAGCAGAATAATTTATCGTGTGAAACCTGTATTTTGTCCAAAAATCATAGACAGTCATATCAACTTTCTAAGACTAGAATGGACCCAATTTTTTCCTTAGTTCACTAAGATGTGTGGGGTCCTGCCCCAATTTCCGGGTCATGCATGAATAGTACTGGCTTTAAGTGTTTTGTGCTATTTATAGACGATTGCTCTAGGATGACGTGGGTTTATTTCCTTAAAAATAAATCTGAAGTGATTTCCAAGTTTGTTGCCTTCTATGAAATGATCCAAACACAGTTCAATAAACAGATAAAAATCCTAAGGTCTCATAATGGAGGTGAATTTGTTAATTCCTCCATGCAAAATTTCTTTAGAGGTATGATCCACCAAACATCGTGTCCACATACTCCACAACAAAATGGGGTTGCAGAACGAAAAAATAGGATTGTCCTTGAAATGAGTCGTGCGATTATGATTGAGTCTCATGTCCCTACTTATTTCTGACCTGAAGCTGTAGCAACTTCCGTATACCTACTAAATCGTCTGCCTACTTTAGCAATCAGTCTTAGAACTCCACTACATGAACTCTCACAACTTGTTAATGTTCCCTCAACATTAACTCTTCCACCACGTATTTTGGGGTGTTCTGTCTATGTTCATATACCAAAATTTGACCGTTCTAAACTTGATCCATACGCAGTCAAATGTGTCTTAGTAGGCTACGGAATTCATCAAAAAGGTTATCGTTGTTATCATCCGTCTACACATTGGTTATATACCACGATGCATTGTGATTTTCTTGAGACAGAATTCTATTACTCCACCCAACATAATGGTCAGGGGGAGAATCAATCAGACCCATTAAGTTGGGTGTCAAGTCCGGAATGGCCCGAAACGGTCCCAAAAGAGTTAGTAGGCAGAACCACCGAGACACTTCAAAACATAGTACAATCTGACCAGGTGGGCGCTAGTATCATACCCACCCCGACTAATACTCCTGAGGTAAGTACCCAAATTTCAGATAATGAGTGCACAAGTTATTCTGATAACAATGGTACAGGAGAACAAGAGCAATGGGAGGTTGATAAATCGAGAAGATATGTATTACCACCCAGATCAACCCAGGGAGTCCACCAACTCGGTTTGAACCAGAGTATGTACCAAAGAAAACAAGATACCCGATTACGAATCTGGCGAGAGGGAATATGTCACAAGTGTCGCATGCATTTTCCATAGTGATTTATTCAGAAGACATAAAGGCACGTTCATGAGGCTCAAGCCAAAGAAGAATGGCGTGTAGAAATGGAAGCACTGGAGAAAAGCAAAACATGGGAGAAATGTGTACTCCCACCCGGGAACAAGGCGGTTGGATGCAGATGGGTTTACACGATCAAACACAAGGCAGATGGGTCGATTGAGAGGTATAATGCAAGACTAGTAGCCAAAAGATACACTCAGACCTATGGACTTGACTACTCAGAAACTTTTTCACCAGTAGCAAAGATTGACACGATCAGGGTATTGTTCTCTATAGTAGCAAATAGGAACTGGCCGCTACACCAGTTCGATGTGAAGAATGTCTTTCTCCATGGAGAACTTATTGAAGAAGTATACATGGAAGCACCTCCAGGCATGCCAGAGAAGTTTAAGAAGGGAGAAGTTTGCCGATTAAAAAAGGCATTGTATGAGTTGAAACAATCTCTTAGAGCGTGGTTTGGAAGATTCACGACAACAATGAAGAAGTATGACTACACACAAAGTAATGTGGATCATACGTTGTTCCTAAAGAAGAAGAACGGAAAGGTAACCTGTTTGATCATTTATGTTGATGATATGATAATTACAGGTGATGATGATGAGAAAATACACAAGCTGAGAAAAAATCTATTTAAAGAATTTGAGATGAAGGACTTGGGCAATCTCAAGTATTTTTTGGGAATTGAAGTACTTCGATCAAAGAGGGGTATTTTTATTTCTCAACGAAAGTATATCATTGATCTCCTTGTAGAGACAGGAACGACATATTGTAAACCTGATGATACTCCAATCATCGTAAATCGCGGATTAACAATCAGTCAAGAAGCAAGGCCAGCAGATCAAGGACGATACCAACATCTAGTGGGGAAGTTGATTTATCTGGCACACACACGTCCTGATGTAGCCTATTCATTAGGGATTCTCAGTCAGTTCATGCATCAACCCCAAGAGGAACACATAGAAGCTAGGGCCGACAATGGTGCGGTGAAAAACCCATAACCATGGTTATAACCGGTAATGTTTAATATGGTTAACCGTACCATTATGGTGTGGTGCGGTTATGATGATAAATTTTCTACCCATTATGGTTATGATATTTGAGTTATTCCCATGGTTATAACCATGGTTATTATATAAATATAATATTATTTATTATTAATAAACTAATTTATATAATATACTAAATATAAATTATATAATTGAAAATTTGAAATTGTTGAAGATTGAAGGCGTCAAAGTCCAACGATGGTAATATAGATTGATGAATTTTTAAAATAAAATTTTCGATCTTTTATTATATTACATGTGTGGAATGAATATGGGTATACATGTAAAACCATGGTTAATAACCACGGTTATTTTAATGGTTATGGTATTGAAAATTATACCCATAATGGTTATGGTTATGGTATGTGGTTTAAAAATATGGTATGGTTATGATATTTGTCATACCCTGACCATACCCTAACCATTGACAGCCCTAATGGAAGCAGTCATGCGGGTGATAAGGTATCTAAAAGGTACACCAGGGAGAGGGATTCTATTCCAAAATAATGGACAACTTGAGCTCGATGCGTATACTGATGCAGATTGGGCAGGTAGCAAGATGGATAAAAGATCAACGTCTGGATACTTCACGTTTGTGGGAGGAAATCTGGTAACGTGGAAGAGCAAAAAACAGAAGGTGGTTGCTCTATCGAGTGCGGAGTCCGAGTTTAGAGGAATAGCTCGGGGACTGACTGAGATACTGTGGATACGAAAGCTATTAACAGAGATTGAATTTCCAATCAAAGAGTCATGCAACTTATGGTGCGATAATAAGACTGCAAATAATATTTCCGAAAATCAAGTTCAACACGATAGAACTAAACATGTTAAAATAGACCGACACTTTAATGGTTATGGTATTGAAAAGTTAGAAGAAGGTGTTGTAGTTTTTCCATATGTACGATCAGAAGATCAACTTGCTGATGTACTAACTGAAGTTGTCAATGGAAAATCATTTGATGAAGTCTGGTGCAAGCTAAATGTGTGTGATCCCACAATTCAGCCTGAGGGAGAGGGTAGGAAACCAAAAACAAGGAAGGATTAAAATATGGAGCATAAAACATGGAGAAAAATCTTTTCCTTATATTCTTCATTATACCTTTTTTTTTTGCCAAATATTCTTCATTATACTAAGAATAATGTTTTAAGCATATGTTTCTAGGTCCTATGTATTCTAGATATCTATATATAATGTGTAATCTTCAAATGTTGATATGAGAATATGTGAGTTATATCTACAAACATGTGTATTAAGTTCAATAAATCATAAGTCCATACTTATGAACGAAATATTGGGTATACTATTAATTCATTTTATCAATATCATTCAACTACTTGGACAACCTATCATGTTCACCGCCGCCATTGTTTGGTGGACTCATTTCCCTGGAGAACAGCATCTCTATCTCCTCCAATGACTTCCCTTTCGTCTCCGGACAAAAGAAGTAGAAAAACACCAGCGCCACCACCGAGATCCCCGCAAACAAAAAGAAGCTCCCGCCAATGGTAATGGCATTCGATATTGACAGGAACGTCATCGAAATCATTGCATTCATGAGACGATTCACTGCCACTCCGATCGCCATCCCCTGAGCCCTCAGCCTGAGCGGGAAAATCTCCGAGCTGTAAACCCACGTAACTGGAGCTATCCCAATGTTGAAGAAAGCCACGTAGACGTAAGTAGCCACGATGCTCAGAACCAGAGCCCAGAGCAGCTCATCCTTGCTGTGATGTACCACCGTGAGGCAAAACCCTAACCCAGTTAGCGCAACGATGACTCCTATAGTGCTTGTGATGAGGAGCTTTCTTCTACCAACGCGATCCATTAGTAAAGTTGAGATCAATATGAATGTGAACTTGGTTAGCCCGATTCCGACCGTCACAAGCAAGAGCTTCTTCTTCGCTTTGACACCTGCAGCCTTGAAGATTCTGGGCCCGTAGAGCACCACAGCTTCAATACCGGTGGCGTGCTCAAAGAAATGGAGTCCAATTGCAGCTAACAAGATCCATCGCACGGTTGGGGTTGGTCTCAAGATGAGTTCTTTCCATACACCTTTTCCAGAGCTCTTGTTCTTAGGGACATCGATTGTATCACCTGTGAAATTCTCGTCGATCCCGGCTGCGGATTTGATGTCCTTGAATCGGCTTTCAGCTTCCTTTTCTGTGTTTGATACTTTCAATAACACCTCTTTGGCTTTAGCTAGTCTTCCCTGCACAAAAAGAAATGTTTTTTTTTTGGGTGGAGGAATTGAGTAAAGCACCATTTTCCTTACATAAAATTCAGGAAGCTAGCTAAAAATGTTGATTTTACCTGCATGACAAGCCATCTGGGAGACTCTGGCATGACGATCATAGCAAAAACCATAACAAGTGAAGGAATTGCCGCCACCCCAAGCATGAGCCTCCATCCAAGTTTCAAAGTTAATTTTCCAAATAAATAGTTGGAGATGTAACCGACCAGAATCCCAGTAGCTATGCAGACCTCCGGTAGAGAAGTCAAGAACCCTCGAGCTCTAGCAGATGAAATCTCAGCTGCATAGACTGGTGCAATCATTAGGGCAAACCCAACACCGATTCCAGCCGTGCAACGACCCGTCATCAAGACTGCATAGTTTGGGGCGTATCCCATGAAGACAGATCCGAGGAGGAAGATGATGGAGGCGAGAATGATGGTGTAGCGGCGGCCGATGTGGTCAGAGGTCCTTCCGGCGATTAAGGAGCCAAAGAGGGCACATATGTTGAGGATTCCGGCCAGGACTTGTACTTGGATGTCATTGATTAGAAGGTCTTCTTTGATGAATATCATAGCACCACTCATCACTCCAGTATCTATATTTAAAAAAAAAAATTGATTTTACATATATATATAGAGGGAAAATAAACAAGAAGAACCAAACTCTGTTATAACAAGAAGCTCAAAGCTTGGAAAAAACAATCTTCAAAAAACCAGAGTTCTATTTGTCTCTGTCATTCTATGAGTCTCTTCCTTTTGCAGCATCCACCAATTCGGAACTTAATTTGAAAACCATACTTCGACCTATATTTTATTTCAGAATTCTTTTTCTATTTTATTTAATAATTATATCTATTTTTGTTATCTTTTTTAAAATTAATATAACTTAAAAGTATATTAGTAAAATTTATGATCTTTTCTAATGAGTGGTCTCTACTCTATAAAAAAATTCCAAAAAATATAAATGAAATAAATATATAACTACCATTTAAATTAAGATCGATATGTCTCAACTAATAATTATAATACACGGAAACACATGCACAAGGAAAGCTGTCTAATTTGAATCAAATATATGAGAGATCTGAAGTAATTGCTCAGCTTATGTAAATCAAACAAGGAAAATAAAAATCTATATTAATCATTTTTTATAATTATATGCAATAAAATTAGATGAATCACCTATATAAGGAAGTAACTACAAATCTATATACATGGAATTTTAGCACAAGACAGCAAGCAGTCTTACCATAACCAAATATGATAGAAATCACAGAAGCAACTATGGAGCAGGCGCATGCATACTTGTTGAACCCGCCGTCATAGCTTCCGCCGCCACCACCTGTTTCCGTCATAATCATGGTCGATGATCACCGCCGATGCTTTCTCTTTAGAACTGCTATTGCTGCTGCAGCTGATGATGATATAAGAATTTAAATAGTATGCGGTAGATATATATTGAGTGCCGAGAGAAGATGGTGTGATATAAAGAAGAAAGAGAGAGAGAACCCTACGTTTGAACTCTATAAGAAAACTTATGCAAACAACTTTGTAGAAGATTCAGCAGTTTTTTTTTGGGTCGAAAGATTCAGCAGCTTCATGAGCGAATTTTACGTGGAATAAACAGTTAAATTAATATATATATTACATTGGCTAGGTTTTTCTAAGAAAAGAAAAACAGAAGATTATAACAATAAAATTTAGTAACCAAACCTCAAATACAATGTGAAAATATATTATAATAATTACCAACCTATTATTTATGTGGAATTTTTGAAGTGAATATTTTAAAATAAAATCCGTTTTTTTTTTATGTTTTTAATAAAGTTCTTAAAATAATGCACATAAATTATTAAATATGATTTCATATATTATTAAATATTATTTTTATTTTCACACAGAAAACAGTTTATAAATTATTAAGTAGAAAAAGTGATGTATTCAAAAAGTATTATAGTAAACAAATGTTTCTAAGTATATTAAAATAATATAATATATTATTAAGTAACATGAATTTATAATTGTTGACTATGCCATATTATAAAGTAAAATAATGTAAGTATTATACTACATCCGAAGTTTTAAAATTAATTTTAAACCTAACAAAATGTTAATTACTGAGAAAAACAAATGTCATTATTTATTCCTAAGGAGACCCCATACACTTTAAATACGTTTCTATATAAGTAGAGATTTTCTTTGGAACAAAATACAGTTATAGATAAGGATGGATAATACCGATAGGGATGAAATGAATATTAATATAGTAGCCATATATATGCATCATATATACGTTACAAACAAAATCTGTCACATAAAACCAAGTCGAGTTTTGGCAGGTACAGTTAGAATGATTTACATATTTGATTTTAACCGATAGATGTGTATTTAAATTCGAGAACCCTTCGAGATATAGAAAATAACTCTGTTAACAAAATAGATATATTATTATGAAATAAAGACCAAACTAAATAATTCCATTGTCCCGTATAAGCTTTAATCAAACTAATTGGGAATTAGTTAGACAAATTTATAACAGATTACGATCCAACTTTTGTCAGGGACAAGCGGCCAAGTCAAACTCTTATTATTATTGTTACTATTATTATTATTATTATTATTATTATCATTTAGAAAGTTTTACATGAAAATAGCCATAAAACCATGCCGACAAGCATATAATGATAAAATTTACACTTTCTGTGATTATGGGTTAGAATATGTTTATTCTGAAATTAAAGAAGTAGTATTTGTATACCGAAATTTTTTAAATATTCCAAAATTATAACCCATAATCACAGAAAGTGTAAATTTTATCACTATATGCTTGTCGGCATGGTTTTATGGCTACTTTCATGTAAAACTTTCTAAATGATAATAATAATAATAAAATAAATAATAAGAGTTTGACTTGGCCGCTTGTCCCTGACACTTATCGTTAACTGATATAAACACATCTTTGACTTAATTATGTCAGCGCGCAGCCGACACATCTGGACCTCTGTTAGTGCACACAAGACGACAAGAGACACATGGTGCGACCGCACTTAGCTTGGGGATTTGGGGGTGGGGGGAATCAATTGAACATGCGCTCTAACAGTATTTGGAAAAACACTCTTTTATATATATTATAAATATTTTCTATTTATTTTTCTTATCCAAATCCAATCCTTTATAATTTATATAGACTTAAATTTTATAAAAACTTAATAACTATTGATTATTTTAGTTATATGATATTAATTAGTTAACAAAAGCAACTATTTATTATTTTAACGTAATCTAATGATAGAATTAATGATAATAGAAAGATCGTGTTTAATCACTTTTTACTATCTCTCTTAAATCAATTTTGTTAAAATTTATGTTTCCATCTTCCCTTCAACTTAAAAAAAAATGAACTTCAACGGATTGACACTTTTTTTTTGGCCAATAACGGATTGACACTTACTCCTGAGTAATATGTTCAGCATAATCTCTATACACATGTTTATGTATTTACAAGAGATTCTCAGATCTCTCCTTCATGATCATTGTGGTCACCACATTTTCAACATGATCGAATCTAATACTTGAAAAATGTAATATAACACTTTATGATATTTCTTACGTTTTTATCTGAATTGTTGACCATAGTAGACCCCATTTGATAAATATATACGGGAATGCCCTCGTTATTTTAACAAATACGAATCTAAATCTAAGCGTGAATCTCATTCACGTTTCTAGAACATGTGATCCTTATTCGCGGGTTGGTGACATCTACCATTCCACCCGCGAACGAGATTAGCATTGTAAATGTAAACCTCTAAACAGAACACTAATTCAACACACATCACTCAACATTAATTCAACACACAACACTAATTATCCAAGAACAAGGAAGAATGGAACAGCCCACACAAAGCAATTACTGTTGTAACAAAGATCTTCATTAACATACACACAAACGTAATTTACAAAAAATATTTTAAAAAAAAAACATAAATTGTCTAAACATAACCGATTTCTTGAAACATAACTAACTAAAAGACTACAATTTACATACAAGTTACTAACAAACTTAACTAAACATCTGTCTTAAAACTCCAAATTTGTTGTTGCTGCTGCAACATTTTCATCAAACTCGGCTTCATGCTGTCAAACTCTGCTTCATGTTGCTGCCATATGCATGGCTCCTCCTCTGCAAGCCTTCTCCTTACATACCATCCCTTAAACTGAACATTCTTACAAAAAATTCAATTTAAACAATAGGACACACACCAAGCTTCAATCGCAAATATTCAAATGCAACTATCTTCAATGGTTTAGTAAAAATATCAGCAGAACTTCTGCAATAATCAATGTCAATGTTTGGACCATTGCAGAGATCTCACAGGAAGAAGTATTTGACATCAATATGTTTACTTCTCCCACGTAGAACAAGAGTTTTAGTCAACTTGATAGTTGAGCTATTGTCACACATCATTTTTGTGGCTCGTGTTTGTTTGAATTGCATAAACTCTAATAATCTCCTAACCCACAAGACATGTTTACCACATTCAGTGGCTGCTAATATTTTGTCTCTCTACTAGATAAGGTTACAATTGGGTGCTTCTTTGAAAGCCAAGAGACTGCAACTTCTTTTAGCAAGAAAACATATTCACTAGTACTATTTCGATCATCATGACAACTAGCAAAATCACTGTTTGTGTAAGCCACAAGTTCATTTACTTGATCATTCTTAAGCACTAAACCATAGTCATTGGTTCCTTGCAAGTACCTTAGGACTCTTTTGACAGCAAACAAGTGAGTTGCAATAGGATTTTCCATAAATCTAGACACTTACGTGACTGCAAATTTGATATTTGGCCTAGAAGTTGTTAGATACATAAGACTACCAATGAGCTGTTTATATAAGGTCCTATCTAGGGGTGGCAATTTCTGACACGACACGATTAAACGATCTGCAAACGATCTGCAATTTACACGTTTAGACACGACACGATTACTAAGCGTGTCTAAACAACTCTTATACGTTTAGACACGATTAATAATCGTGTCTAAACACATCTAACCTGCTAAAACACGACAAACACACGTTTAAACACGATTAATTAATCGTGTCTAAACGTGTCTAATCGTGTCGTGTCTAACCGTGTCTAATTGTGTCGTGTCTAACCGTGTCTAATCGTGTATAATTTTCACTAACCCACACCCACATTTTAACGTGTCTTATCGTGTCGTGTTTTATCGTATATATCGTGTCGTGTTGTGTCTGTCGTGTCGTGTTATCGTGTCATGCCGTGTCTAATCGTGTCGTGTCTTATCGTGTTGTAAACGTGTCGTGTCGTGTCGTGTCGTGTCTTAATCGTGTCGTGTTGCCGTGTCGTGTGTCGTGTGACACGTTTATTAAACGTGTCGTGTACGTGTCTGACATTTACAGACACGTTTAAAACTTATCCGTTTAGACACGACACGTTTAATGACACGACACGATTAATGACACGACACGATTAGACACGACACGGCACGATTGCCACCCCTAGTCCTATCAACTAAAATACCATCCTCATTTTTAGACAACTTACTATTTGGTTCAATTGGGGTCATACCAATATTACAACTCACCATATCAAACCTATGTAAAACATCTATCACATACTTTTTTTGACAGGGGGTTATATGCTCAAATGTTTGATTAATTTCTAATCTCACGTAATAGTGAAGTAACCCTATATCTGTCATGTCGAATTCTTTCATCATCAAATGTCGAATTCTTGAAAGAGGAAACTGCAGTTTTCAGTATAAACTAGATCATCCACATACACACAGACAATCAAGATCTTATCCTTTCTATCTATCTTCATAAAAAGTGTGTGTTCATAAGGACACTTGATGAATCCTTTCTGCAGAAAGTGACTCTCAAGTCGACTATACCAAACTCGTGGTGCTTGTTTTAAGCAATAAAGTGATTTTTTTTTTCAATCTATACACTTTATTTTCTTGTCCTTTGACCACAAATTCTAGATGTTGATTTACATAGACTTCCTCATCTAGCTTACCATACAGAAAGACATACTTCACATTTAATTGATATAAATACCAAATATTCTGAGCAGCTAAAGTAATGACCAATCTGATTGTGTCTAACCTGGCCACAGGAGCAAAGACTTCTGTGTAATCAACACCATACTCTTGTTTATATCATTTGTCCACTAATCTTGCTTTATACTTGTCAATTTCTCCCTTTTCTTTTAGTTTGGTGTGTATACCCATTTAACACCTACAATCTTTTGTCCTTTAGGAAAATATTCAAATTCCTATGTCTTAATTTTCTCAATTGAATCTATTTCAACCTGCATAGTTTTCACCCATTTGATATCTCTACTAGAAGATGCATAATTTACTGGGTCACAATCAGCAAATAAACAAAAATGAGCATCAAATGAAGGATATGTGTTATGGATAGAAATGCCTCTAACCTCTAAATCATCCAGGTATCTTGGCCTTTTCACAACCTTCCTACTCCTTCCTTGCATAGTTGAACTTTAAGGTTCATCTTCTCCATGAGTCCCATACCTTACCGCAGTAGGTGAAACCTCATAATCGACCAACTCTTCCTCAACTGTTTCTGCCTCATTTTGTTCGGCCAAACCTTCAGCATTGCCTCCTTGTACATGTTGGTGTACTTCAGCATCTGCAATATGCACTCCTCGCTGGTCATTGTATCCCTCAATATCTTCATCTTCAAGAATCCTCTATGTATGCTTCTCCTTATGTATGTTCTAATCCCGTGATTTGGACTCATAAAACTTCAAATCTTGGTTGGTTATTATCTTCTTGGTGACAGGGTTATACAACTTGTATGCTTTTGCATCAGCACTCAAGCCCCAAAAGATGCATTTTTCAGACTTCATATCTAATTTCTTTCGATTGATATCCTGCACTTTAGCATAGGCTATACACCCAAATTCCTTGAAATGATCTACTGTAGACCTACCTCCCCCCCGCCTTTCACCCTTCCTCTTCCCCCCCCCACCCTGCCCTTCACCCCACCGACCGCCCCTCACCCTTCCTCTCACCCCCTCCCTGCCCCCGCCCCTTCCACCTTGCCACCCCACCGCTGTCTGCAACCTAGCCCTCCACCCCACCTCCCTCCCCTCCCCAATCTCCCTCTCCCAACAAACTACAGCTTTATGGTACCGATTGAGCTCCCGCACTTCCACCTCCCGCTCCTCCCCCCTCTCCCATTCTCCCTCCACCTTCCGTTCTTCTCTTCTTTCTTCTTCTTCCTATTCTTCTTCTCTTCTTTCTTCTTCTTCAGACCGTTTTTTTGTAAAAAAAAAATAACCATTAAAAAAGTGAACCGGGAATCGATCGGTTTTTAAAAACCGTCCGGTTCAACTCAGTTCAAATATTGTTCATTTGTAAAACGGTCTTTTATCTGAATCAAATCGGATAGGGGTCTGGTTCCCGGTCGGACCGCCGGTCCGATTATGATAACTATGCTCTATATGCTCCTAATATCCAAAAGTACATCCATCTATATCTTTCAATATTCGAAATGTTTTCCTTCAAAATTGGGAAGTTGAGGTTGTAACGACTTATTACTTGTGGAATATATCGATCTCTCGAGAATTCTCTAAAGTAGTCTTACATTAATGAGCTCTTTAAATAAGCAGATAGTCTTACCAATTTAGTTTTGCCAAATGTGGAAACTCACTCTTTTATATATATAACTTCTTTTTATTTATTTCGAGTTGCTTTCTTCATACAATTAAAAAGCATTTATATAGATATAAGTCTTATTAAAACTTATCAACTATTACGTATTTTAATCATAAGACATAACTTAATTAATAAAAATAAATTCAATTATTATTTTAATATAATGAATTATATTAGTCATGTTCGGCATGTGGAACTTATGTCTACTTTTACTTGTTTTTGTGTACACTCATTAGAAGGTTTACAAATTTTTCATTTTCTATATGTGTCACATAGCTAGCCATAAAGCAATATCTAATACTTTTAATAAAAAGTAAATATTTTAACTATTATTTAGTTAAAATGTTATATACTTTTTATTTATAGATTCCAAATATGGAAAGAGGTGTGATTAGTATAGTAGTTGATGTTCAGTTTTAATAGGGTGGTAAAGTGCGATTTTATCTTTAATGTTTTTTTTGACATAATTCATTTTTTTTATATTTATTTTTTAAAATTTTGTTTTTTTATGTTTGACCAAGTTTTTCTATTCTTTCATATTTTTCATCCAAACTTAATAGAATATATTTAAAAATTTGCAAAAATAATATAATTCTTTTAAAAATATCACAATTCAAATCCTTCAAAACTTTCTCAATGTTACAATTAAATTATGATTGGACATATAGTCATGTTTTGAAGGGTTTAAACTTTAATTGTGATATTCATAAAATTATTCTATTTTTTCTTGCGATCTTAAAACATATATTAACTTTGAATGAAAAATATGATGGAATGGAGAAACTCAATAAACGGCCAAACATTGAGGAACAAATTTTTTATAAATAAACATTAAAAAGGAAAATCAAATTGTACTAAAATCTTAGAGCGTGAAATCATATTTTACCAATTTTAATATATATTTTTTGATATATTGATAAATAGAGAGCCATCAAAATATGACACAAGTGTTATTATTATTTTTAAAGTGTTTTTAACATTCTAGGTAGTATATACCCTTTTTTTTCTTCAGCGGAGACATCTAGGATATCACCATTGACATGCTTGCTCATGGAGCTGGTAAGGGTCACATAATACTTACTCGCACGGTAGTCAACCCGTAAGGGTGCATAAGGGGTAAGAGTTATGAATATTTTTTCATTTTCAGAGTTTGATCCAAAATTTCTGGTTAGGAAACGAAACGTAAAACCACTAAATGACTACTGCAAAATTATATGACAACGAAGCTTAGCCATCTGCATCTATTTTCTCTCAAACAGCCTATGTTAGAATAGAACCTTTCCCTTTCTATTATTTTCTTTATTGTAATGCAATTTTCGGTATTATTATTTATGTCCAATTTATGGTTCATGGGAATCGTTGGTGAACTGGCATTGTTATACCTAATATTGTTTGATTTTGATGATTTCATGTCTTTTAATAATTAGTTGGATATATTTTTATTATTTTGCCACAAATATTTTTAATAATTAGGGGTGGTTTGTGAGTGAAAACCACCCAACAATGACCGCGTCATAATCGCGAGAGCAATGACACCAATACCACCTCAACATAATGATCCACATCATGAAGTACCACAATTGTGGATGGCAGGTTAATGAATATATTTTAATAATGACATGGATCAACTTAGCAAAATTCAATACACTACGTCAATAAAAATATAATAAAATCTTTAAAGAAAAATGTCTATGACACAAAATTGTGTCAACCATATTTTTCTAGAGAAAAAAAAGTGAAACTTTTGTATTTTTGAAAAAAAATATTCACTCTACTTTTCTTTTCCTAATATTGAAAAGGACCTTCATCAATACGTATGTATATTTTCTATTATATCTGATCAAAATCCTAAGGGTTAAATATCAATGAGCTACCTAAACTTTGGACGTTTTGCAACGAGCTACCCGAACTTTAAAAATTCAAAACATCCTACCTCAACTTGGACGAAGGTGCAAATAGCTACTTCCGTCCAATTTCTGTCGAATTTTTGACGAAATTCTGTCAACAGTTGACGGTAAAATTGGACGGGGGTAGCTATTTGCTCCTTTGTCCAAGTTGAAGTAGCCCATTTTGAATTTTTAAAGTTCGGGTAGCTCGTTGCAAAATGTCCAAAGTTCATGTAGCTCCTTGGTATTTAACTCAAATCCTAAACATCAATTTTTTTATATTAAGAGAGAATTGTTTGGCTTACTTGTTGAATCGTAATCTTTTTCGACTATTGATGTTTAATTTTCATGAATTTTTCTTTGAAATAAAATAATAAAGATGTTTCTAAATCCCATTTTGAGAATGTGAAAATATAGTGTTAATTATAAAAAAAAAACGAACTTTGAGAAAAAACCAAACAGCAAACCGAACTTGTTTTTTACAAACAACAAACCAAACTTTTGAAATTGAGCAATCAACAAACCTAACTCAAATTTTAATTATGTTTGAACAGATTTTTCAATGTTTGAGAGAGTTATTACATAATATTAATATTATATATATATATATATATATATATATATATTCTTTCCTTTTATTTTAATATGATATAATATCATTATATATATTTTCCTTTCATTTTGTAATATTTATAATTTTGAGTATTATAATTGAAGAATCATAATTTTTTACTATACTTTATTTTTTTCCCAAGTAGATATGAAAATATTTTGTATGGCATATATTATACATTTCAAATTTAATTAGTTGCGATGTATTCTATCTATAATGAATCCTCATGCTAAACTTCGATTGATTTGCGACAGACCCAACTCTTTCTTCTTATCTTCAGTGCCTTCTTTTCATCAAATACAACAATTGTACACAAAGTTTCGACATCAACGAAAATACACGAAGAACAACTAATAAAAAAACTGATAAAACAATTCAGATCGTTAAAAAACTGATAAAATAAACTCAGCAGATTGTTAAAAAAAAGTTCAGATCGTTAAAGTTTAAGAAATAATTTAGTACTTAATCATTTTCTTTATCTACATCTTAAAAGTAAAGTAGGGTTTCACAATGCGTACATACATTTTCTATCTTTAAGCAAGGTTTATATGGGAGAAGTTACAATGTAACCCTGTGATATTTTATATAAGTAACAAATGTAAGTTCACATAACTTTCTTTATATTTAGATGCATAGTTAGATTAAGAGTTGTTTGAAGACTAAGATGTTTTCTAGGCTATACTTGTCTGTAAAGTAATTTATATACTTTTACGGATTTAACATTATTGTCAATAATTATTTATTTTCCTTTTGTTATTACAAATTCAACATTATTGGATGAGGGATTTAGTCATTGGTTTATATTTTATATTCTAAAAGGAAACAACTGAGGATCGTGTTCATCTTGATAAATTATATATATATATATTTAAAAAATGTATTACCAAGTTGTTGTTTTTTTTCCCAAGTATTACCAAGTTCAAATCTTATAGGGTAGTAGCATGATAATTAATAAAAATATGCCACAAAAGTTTATATTTAGCAAAGAGTAATACTTGTTGCTACATAAATCTTTTATTACGCAGCGACATTAACTTATATTATTAGGTATATTTAATGATGAATTGCTCGATTGCAGCCACTAAAATCACATGTTTAGTGATAACATATTTAGCTAGTGATACCACTATATAGTAACAATGTTTGTTGTTTCTAATATAGTGGCTACAGTAACAACGTTAATTGCCACTGGATAATGTCTGCATGACATTTAGGCATAGAACCTAATGGGTCTATATGCACTGCATCTGACTACCTAATAACAAAAAGGTAGAATCAACATGTATCCCTATGGTTGGTCAAAGTACAATACATCTCACTTTCGATCGAGCCATTGTTCTCACCAATTCTAAATTATTTTCAAAGTAATAATATTTAGTAACGCATCATCATATTTGCCACATGTAAGAAAATTTCATCAAATATCTTGTAACGTTCATCAATACTGTATATTTGAGAATATCGATAATTGATCATGTTAACACAATTTAAGAAACATGAAAAAATAATATTATATCTAGTATAGTTTATTTAAATAAAACATAAGAAAAATAATAACAAATTCACCTCATAGTTCTTTTTATTTCATATCTAAAAGTTTTTTTTTTTGCATATTAAGTTATATATGTGTTTTAACTTTGAATTCAAAATTAATTTTTCATTTAAAATTGAATATTGCTGTTCTTATTCAAATTGAACCTACAAGTTATTGGTTAGAATCAACTAAGTTGGATTTGAAACAAGAATTCCTGTTTTTGAGTGCATATTTGAACGACAATTACACTTATAAATTGGATTCAGTTCAAACTTTAAATGACTCTTCTGATTCAGATCTAAATACAATAGTTTTTCTACATGACACTTTCAAATTCAGATCTAAAGATGATAGTGTTGGATGGATCCTATCCAACCCGGAAAAGGTGCTTCTAGGTTCAAAGAGAAGAGAAGTTTTTTTTAATAATAAAAAATATTGTATTAAAAATTCAAACTTTTCCTCAATTTTTAAATCTTGTATTTGTCTAATTTATATATAAAAAAATTAATTTAAAGTGGCCTAACCATTAGGATACATAGCCCAACCAAGTTTTTTTTACCTTAATTCTCATTCGAAATTTAAAACAGGCAAGATAACCTGTTATCTGCAATGCAAGTCGTTAAGATAACATAGATTGAAAATTGTTTCGCATCGTGCATAATCGGGCCATGTTCATTAATTGTTGTGTGTTATTAGTTGTGTTGTGTGCAAATGAATTTGCCTTAAACGAGTCTCTATAATCAAAACACATTAATAAACGCATCATACGCATCGCGCACAATAATACAATTATTTTTTAAAAGAAAAAAATTCATGTATATGTATACAAAAGTCGTATCGCATAACACGAAACGAAATCCAAAATTTTTCTAAATTTTCTTTTAAAATCAAAGTAATTCAAAATCATGTATAAAATAAATCCTAATATTATACCCGCATTATTCATCGTGGTTATGTTTGTTTTTTGAGTCAGTTTGTGTCTACTCTATAGGTCATGATAAATATAGTCCAATTTAGTCATTGATTGTACTATGTAATTATATATTAGGGTTGATCATAGGCGGACCGGTCCGGTCCTGAAGGCAAGACCGAGACCGAGACTGAAATTTCGATCTTGCCTTCTGGAGGACCGAGACGGACCTCGGACAAAAAAAACCGCCCGAGTCGGTCTTTCTTGACTCGGGTCGGTCTCGGTCCTTGACCGAATCTGCACACAAAAAAACTATGAGTTCACGGTATTCTTTAGTAAAAGGTGAAAGAATAGTTCACCTCTAAAAAAAACATTATGAACTCACTATATTCTTTAGCAAACTTATCATGATGTAGCTTTTATAGAGATAGAAAACCTCCAAAATCCACATTCTTTTCGGTGTGGTATTATGAAAATTCCAAATCCACATTCATTCGGTTCAGGCCGGTCCTAAACAGGCTTTCGAGAAAAAAGCCCGAGACCGAGACCAACCTTGAAGAAAAAAAATCGCTCGCTCGATCTCAGTCCTAGTCAGGCTGGTCTTGTAGGGAATTCGGTCCTACAGACTTTTTTGATCACCCCTGTTATATATAACTAGATTGTTTGTCGATCATGAAGTTCTTGTATTCATGTGGGGTTTAGTTGTAATTAGAGGTGAGCAAAAAAGACTGACTGAACTGAATTCCCGACAGAACCGGTCCGACTAGGTTCGAGATCGAACGAGTGATTTTTTTCACTTAAGGTCGGGCTCGGTTCCCCCCTATGGCCTGACCTGACTTCATTACACTATGGGAGAGAGCTCAAATACCGGCTCAATAGTAACTGAGCCGTGAAAAAATAAAAATTTCAATAAAATATCACGGCTAAATTACTATTGAGCCGTTATTTTATTTTTTTAACGGCTCCATTATTTGAGCCGTGAGATTCTTCTCAATTTTCACGACTCAAATCCAAATGCTGTGAATAATTTAATTATTTTTTTCGCGGCTCATTTTATTTTCAGCCGTGACAAATATTTTTTTTATAAAATAAAATTATTTTTCACGGCCCGTTTTCATTTTGAGACGTTTGTTTTTTCAAAACTGATTTAATTTAATTAAATATAAAATATTTTTCACGGCTCATTTTATTTTCGGCCAACAAAATTTAATAAACAAATAATAAAAAACTTCAACTTCGTGTATTGGAAGACAACATTCAACTTCCTAGACAACACTTCCACCTCCACCTACATAAAGAAGACAACATGGCTCCACTAGAAGACAACACTCCACTAAAAAATTCAAAATCGTGCCGCTCATTCTCATTGTGAATCCTGCTCACCTCGTATGTGTCACCCACTCACCTTTCACTTCCACTACACTTTCACCTTCATCACGTGAAGTGCACTTCAGTCTTCACACCTCTACGACCTCTGCACTTCACGAACTGCACTTTCACCTAGTTCTTCTTCGACCTTGTCCGCTTGTCCGCTACGTATGGAAGTTCCTCGGTTGTTGCCTGAAATTTGAACTGAGCAGGTGGGTATTTATATCTCGGATTGGTGAAGTCTCGGAGGAAGAGCACGTTGAGGGCAGCGGAGCCATCTGGAGATGAGGTAGAGAAGGCGGAACCCGGTGCATCGCGTAGAGGACGTAGGTGGAGCAGCCGGCGGCGAAGGTGAGACGAGGCCCGAGAAGGTTGTAGATGTCGCCGCTGAGGATGCCGAAGACCGAGAAAGTGGTATAGAGAGCGGTGTTGGCGTTATCGGCGGCGGTGAGGTCGACCTGACCACCTCCACCCATGTCGGGGAAGGCGTTGAACATTCTGGGGCAGCAGAAGCAGACGAGACCGATTTCATGAGAAGAGTATCTTGAATCTCGATTTCATGCATCCAAGTTTTTGAAATGGAGGATCCTGAGTGTCAATTCTTTTTTGTTTTAAACATATTTTTCATGGGTCAAATCCAAATGAGCCGTGAAAAATAAGTTTTTTTTTAAAAAAAATAAATTATTATCGCTGCTCAACTCAAAAGCACCGCAATAATTATTTTCGCGGGTCTTTTGAGTTTAGGCCGACAATTATCACAGCGGAATTGAATTTGAGCCGTGATAATTGTCCTGAGGCTTAATGTTACAACTCAAATTCATTTGAGCTGTGATAAATTAACGGCTGAATTTTCCAGCCGTTAAAAATACATTTTTTGGCTGGTATTGACCCTTTCTCCCGTAGTTTTATAAAACATACTAAATTACTAATTGAAAGTTGGGTCTTGAAAATCGGAGGTTACTCCATTTAACGAGAAGACACACCATAGACACTTCTCTGGACAACTCCCTTCCATCCTTGAAAATCAAAAGTTACTCTCGAAGGTTCCCTCTTCCAGCTCCCTTGATTTCGATTCCTCTTCCAGCAAGACCGACTTCAATGATTCCATTTGTCGATTCCGCTTCCGTCTATGTCTGTCTCAAGTAACAACTCTTCCATTTGCCGATTCCATTTAGTTTGATTTCATTTGCTGGTTCTGGTTCTTGGTCACAGTCTCGGTTTGTCGATTTTTCTTGGTCACGATTCCATTTACTGATTATTCTTGGACACAATGCCATTTGTAGATTGTTATTTGATTCCATTAGCTCTTTAGGTCACGATTGTTCTGGTTCTTGGATCTGGTCACGATTGTTCTTGGTTCTTTGTTCTTGCCGATTGATCTTTGATTTGTATCCAAAAATTCGATTTGGGATTGAGACCGGCCCGAGTCAAGCAAGACTGACTCATGTGTTTTTTTTTGTCTGAAATCGGTTTCGGTCCTCCAGAAGTGAGGACCGAAATCGGTTTCGGTCCTCTTGAAGTAAGGACCGAAATTTCGGGCTCGGTTTTGCCAAAAAGACTGGTATGTCCTACTAGTAATTAATCATAATAATAATAATAATAGTAATAATAATAATAATAAATAAGGGTTAATAATCAAATAACAAACCAAACTTTGAGGAAAAATCAAACAGGAAATTGAACTTTTTTAATTGACAAACAACAAACCAAACTTTTGAAATTGAGCAGTCAACAAACCTACCTCAAATTTTCATTATGTTTGAATGAATTTTTCAATGTTTGAGGGAGTTATTAAGTCGTAATAATCTTTCCTTAAAATATTTCAACTAATGTTGACTTAATAACTTATTGAAACATTAAAAAATTCATTCAAACATAATGAAAAGTTGAGATAGGTTTGTTGATTGCTCAATTTCAAAAGTTTGGTTTGTTATTTGTTAACAAAAAAAACTTGGTTTGTTGTTTGGTTTTTCCTCAAATTTCGGGTTGTCATAATATAAGTTATAAATATCAAAATTTTTGTCATATCATTTGCTATTATAAAATAAATAAATAATTATTACTCTTAATGTTTTTGTAACCCTAATTAACATTTACTAACAAATGAATATTAACAGAATTATTATATTTTCTTACCTTTTATTTTTATGTATGTCCCCATCCAACTTATAAGATCTGCATTTATTTTGAATGGTCCACCTAGCAACTAAAACATATCCATTCTACCAAAAACAAAAAATTAAAACATATCCCAACCTAAAGTTGAGACGTCAAAACTCAAAATAACTAAATAATGGGGAAGTGGTCCTGTAATATCTTATTCTTAGTATGTGGTCGTATTTATTATTTAATGTTTTTAATCGTTTGGGACTGTTTCCGGATTCGGTTTTACTCGGGTTGGTGTAAGTAAAGAATCTTGACTTTAGATATCTCATTTAAACAATGATAAATAACTATGTTGGATTAAGTCAATTACTGATATAGGTTAAATTGCTAATCATGCATTTTTAAAATTATTTTTAGTGATTCTGTATTTAAATAACTCGTGATAGAACTGCCAAATTTTAAGGCTATAAAAAGTATTACAAGATTTATGTCATATAATAATATTACTTTAGTTTAACATTGTACTTTTCGGTGCACTTAACATTTTTTGAGTATCATAATCGAATACATTTTTTATTTTATTTTTGTAAATACATATATATGAAAAAACACCGGCCTTGACATGAATATATAAGAGGTTTCAAATAATTAAGTCACGTCACGGACAAAAAAAGGTCAACTTAGTAGCCGAGGAAAGGGACGTATTAGTTACAAAAATATCAAATAATAGATACCGATTATAAATAAAGGAAGAATAAAACATGACATGAATACGAAGGGTATCCAAAGAAGATTAAAGTAGTTCGAGTTTTGAAATAATCACGATGAATATATAAATTGTTTAGGGTAAAATACGAATTTGTTATTTAATATTTGTGTAAAACTTGATTTTTTTTAATTAAAGCATACTTTAGAAAATTTCGTTTATTCATGTTTGATTATCAATTGAGTTTATCTATTCCGTTAATTTTTTTTTATCTAAACTTAACAGACTATGTTTTGAAAATTATAAAATAATATAACAGTTTTAATAATGTCACAATTAAACTCTTCAAAATTTTACAATATGTTACACTTGAGTCTAAATTCGATCCGGACTATTGAACCATATTCCATGATTTGAGACTCAAAATCGAGGGCTTTGATTCTTCAATTATAAAATATATAAATTTTTAAGGTTAAAAGTGTCATTCTTAAAAGTGTGTGCATTTATGATTTTTCTTAAATTTGTTTTATTTGCTAAATTTTATATTTTATGAAAGCCAAGAAGATGTATAAATTACATTTTTTTTATTACAACATAACTTAAGATGAAATTAAGGATTATTATGTATATTATATATCAATTTTATGAAAATAATAATCACATATTAATTTTTTGTATATATTTATAATTATGACATAAAATTTAGGGTATGTAAAAATAATAATAATATAATTTCTTCATAATTTTCTTAGAATTATTTTTATAAAATATCATCTATATCTATATATGTATTAATTTGGCTAAGTTATGTAGAATTGTGACAAATAAGCTTTTTAAGACATTTTCTCATTGCTAATGTCAATTTCATAACTTCTAATTAGGGGTGGCAATCGTGTCGTGTCTAATCGTATCGTGTTATTAATCGTGTCGTGTCTTAACATGTTTCGTGTCTAAACGGATAATTTTTAAATGTGTCCCAAAACATCAGACACAAACACGACACGATTAAGTAGCAGATCACACGTGACACGACACGGGACACGATTAACTTTCTTGGAATTTAAAAATCAAAAAACATAACGGATAGACACGACACGATTAACACGATACGACACGATTAAGAACGACCTGATTGATACGAATTTACACGATTAAACATGAAACGACACGTTACACGACACGATTAACAAGAAAAACATTAATTTATATATTTTTCTGAACGTGTCACGATTAGACACGATTAGTTAACCGTGTCTTTATTCGTGTCACAGGTATACACGACACGATTAAACACGATTAGACACGATTAGTTAATCGTGTTTTATCGTGTTTATACAGATATCCGCAGATCTGAGTTGTTTAGACACGATTATTAACCGTGTCTAAACGTATAAGAGTTGTTTAGACACGGGATCCGTTAAGGTCAAACTCATATACGCTTTAAAGCAGATCGTGTCGTGTCGTTTAATCGTGTCGTGTCAGAAATTGCCACCCCTACTTCTAATTGGTCTATGTCAAACATATAATTCTCACTCATCTATATATATATATTAATTTGGCTAAGTTATGTAGAATTGTGACAAGTAAGCTTTGCAAGACATTTTCTCATTCCTAATGTCAATTTCATAACTTATAATTGGTCCATGTCAAACATATAATTCTCAATCATATGTTGCATGTCATGTAACATAGTTTAAAATCTTCTAAACCCTCTCATTCATTCTCTCAATAAGTTACAAAATTTCATTAATATCTTCTTATTTTCTATGTGCATTTATGATTTTTCTTAAGTTTATTTTATTTACTAAATTTTATATTTTATGAAAGCCAAGAAAATGTATAAATTAATTTTTTTTATTACAACATAATTTAAGATGAAATTAAGGATTATTTTATTATGAAAATAATAATCACATATTAATTTTATGCATATATTTATAATTACGACATAAAATTTAGGGTATGAAAAAATAATAATAATAATTTGTTTCATAATTTCCTTAGAACTATTTTTATAAAATATCATTGTTATATTCTATTAGATTCAACATATATTACAAAATTTAAAAATAATTTATATAATTTGTAATTACTATAACTAATATGCATATATATATATATATATATTCTAATAGTTAATATTTATTTAAAAACATATGAAAATAATAGATGTCATAAAATGAATTTTAAAATTATTAATGAGCATCATATTCACAATTGGTTACATTTGTTTTTATTATTTACTCAATTATTTTCAATTTGTTTTATAAAATATAAATAATTGTTATATTGTATAATATTATAATAATAAAAATAAGTTTAACATTTGTTTATGGGAAAAGTCTGAAAAACGTCCATGATGTTTGACCAAAATGGTTTTTCAACCGTCACGATTGTTTTAGGTACAACATGTTTTGAAACGATGGTTTTTGGTCCCTCCGTCTACTTCCGTTCAGTTTGTACGTTAAATTGTCACGTGATTGGTCACGTGACCAGACCTGGAAAAGTCAGACTTTGTAATTCCTTTTTTGCCCTGATGGTTGTATTTAGGAGATCCCGCCAGTTTGAAGAGCTGCGTCTGACAGAGCCTCCTCGTTGGAATCCTTGAAGTTGCGTCTGAAGATCCTTGAAGTGCTGCGACTCATGGCTCCTGGTAAGTAATCTCACTGTTCGTCTTCATCTTCCAATCCGAAGTACGTGTCGAACCCATCCCCGGAGTATGACTGCCGATTATGCCATTGTGGGTTGCTGTCGCATGCAATTCCAGCTGGGACTTCGAAGAACTTCGGCCGGATGTTTTATGGATGCCCAAGATACTCGGTAATTAGATGTTCATTTGATGTTAATTTGTCTGATTGGCTGAAACCCTAATTCATCCTAATTATTTCGATCTTCCTGTTTTCGTTAGTGGAAAACGTCCACAAGTGGTGGGCATTGCAATTATTTTGAATGGGCAGACCCTCCAATGTGCGATTATGGAATGAGAGCTCTGAAGAAGTTCGACACAATCCGAAGGGAATTGAATGAAGAAATTGTGTCCCTGCGTCGTAGGGAGCAATATCTCAAAAAAGTTGTAATTGCAATAACGATTGTGATGTTAGCTGTTCTTGTTCTTGTTTGTGTGAATATGTAATGTACTTCAGTCTATGTTTTATGTTGTGTAAAAGGAGCACAAATGTAATGTTGGACATGTTGCAAATCAGTGTGTTGCAAATCAGTTTCTGTCAATTTTTCGTAACAGCACGTAAATGGTAAACTTGTTGTACCAAAAACCACCATAACTGAAACATGTTGAACATAAGTAATACCACAAATCAAACATAAAGTCCTATTATCCATCAAGTTTTGGATGAATCCACCAGCATGTTAACCAGAACAGAACTGAAACACCAGTAAAGTGAACCATGAAACTGAACCTGCACCAACATATAACAGACCTGAAACACTACTGTCATTAAACACACCATTGTCAATAGACATACCATTGTCAATAAACATACCGTTG
This sequence comes from Chamaenerion angustifolium, assembly GCA_946814005.1. NCBI lineage: Eukaryota > Viridiplantae > Streptophyta > Magnoliopsida > Myrtales > Onagraceae > Chamaenerion > Chamaenerion angustifolium. The sequence goes on from OX328281.1 coordinate 4,310,274, forward strand.
TCCATAATCCAACACTGAACATACCAATGTCAATAAACCAAAAAACAACACAAAACATGGACAGCAGGACCTAAACCAACCCAAAATGGTATCATCCACAAAATGTTACCACACACAAAATGAACACTAAACAAACAGAACATCACTGAGTGGATCTATCTTTGGCAGACCTCGGTAGTTTCACTTTCCTCGGTGATTTTCTAAAACCTGTCCGAAATACTTTGGTCTTCTTAGTCTTCAGGGGTTGTGGCAACAACACAAGGTCCCTGCAACTTGACAGCACAGGTGGAGCAGTTGAAGCAGTGACGAAATCATCGGCACTTTCAAGGTTGATTGTGTGGGCTGGTGGTTCCCGAGTTGGCGGTGCTGCTGGTTCGACGAAATCATCGTCACTTTGTTGTTGTGGTGGTTCCATAGGTGGTGCTGGAGCTGTACTTCTGGGTGGTGGTGCTCTAGTCTTCCTCTTTCGCTGTCCAACAATACGGAAACAAGTCAGCAAACATTATTTGGTCACCATTTTTTGGTTCAACAAATCAGTTATACCTGTTGCGTGGGGGGTTGAGAGGTTTGACTGATGGGGTTACCTTCGGTAGTCTGAGATGCTCTGGGCTTCGTCTTTCGCTGTCCAACAAGTCAATTCAGCAATTCAGCAAACAATTCAACACTTTTGGGTGACACAATTCAGCAAACAATGCAGTTATACCTGTTGTGTGGGGGGTTGAGAGGTTTGACTGCTGGGGTTCCCGTCGGTCGTCTGAGATGCTCTGGGCTTCGTCTTCTGAGATGCTCTGGGCTTCGTCTTTCGCTGTCCAAATATACAGAAAACACATAACTCACCAGTTTTTGTTCAAAACCCAGAAATATCGAAACCAGTTATACCTGTGACGGTTGCGTGGGTTGAGTGCTTGGGTTCCCGTCGGTCGTCTGAGATGCTCCTTCCTTCACCTTCGGACAACCCCGCTTGTTATGCCCTGTTTGTCCACAGCTTGAGCAGTACTGTCTCAACCCGTGCTTTGTCAACGACGTAGACGCCTTATTAACCTTTTCATGGGCAGGCTTAGTTCGTTTTTTCTTCGGTCTTCCAGAGCGCTTTCTGAACATGGGAGGGTCAATTGGCAACGCATCTACCCTGACCCAATCGTCACTACCCGGCAATGGGTGTATCACAGGGGCATATATCCTCCTCATTGTGTCAACATGATAACAACGGTGAACGTATTCATCAACATTGTAAGAACTAAACACACATAAACCGAACACACATAACATTGCCGAAGCAAATAACAGAACATTGCCGAACCAAGTTCAAGCAAAATCAACCATTTGGGCATAATAAACGAACAAAGACACAGCAAAATCAAGCCGAAACCACCAAATTGAACATCTTTTCGCAGACTAACCGAACATAGTCACACAAAAATCAACAAAAACAGCAACATAAACACCTTCATGTCGAACACATTCTAAAACACCTAACTCCATAGTTAAACACAAAGATCAAACACAAAAACCACATAAAGGAACCGACTTTCGGCCACAAACCCAAAGAAAATCCTAAGCCGAACGATTTCACGAAGCCATAGCAACAAAAAGGCGATGATCGGTTTCCTTTCGGTCAGAGGAAGAGTCACTTACCGCAGGCTGCTGCAGAGGACCTTCGACCGTGGCTGCAACTTCGACAGTGGCTGGTAGTTCGTCTTCGTGTCGCTGGAAGGGATTCGACTTCGTCTTCGTGTCGCTGGAAATCGTCGCCAGGGATTCGCCTTCGTCTTCAAATGCCACCTTCACTCTCTGTTAGCACGGTCTTCAAGTCTTCTTCTGTCCCAAAAACCGAATTGTGAAAGTTGAAGGAACAAGAAACATCTTAGGGTCATTTAGGTCATTTCAGTTTTTTTTTTCTTTATATTATTAAATGGTGAAGGTCACGTGCAAAAAACGTGACCAACTAACGGGACAATCAAACGGTTACTGGACGGAAGGTTCAATTACCACCATTTTGCAACATATGATACATAATACAATCACCAAAAAACATGTTGTACCAAAAACCATTTTGGTCAAACATCATGGACGTTTTTCAGACTTTTCCCTTTGTTTATAAATATAATTAATTTGTATGGTGTGTAATTGAATTAATATTAATTAAATGTACTTTAATAAAGTGTAAATAATCATGTTATAAATATATGTTTATATTTATTTAAAAAATATTGTTAATTTATAAACTAAAATAATTATTATATTGCGTAAAGCGCGAATCAGTTTTCTAGTCTATTAATAATGCAAACTGCTTTGAAAATACAAGATAAATTAACATAACTGATCACACTAAATGCCCATAAAGCTTAATTTCATTTTATTATGGACTCCATTAAATGTTTAATTATAATTTCGAAAACTATATATTTTTTCTACATAGTTTGCTTGCACGATAGAACATCTATACCCTAATAATTACTATTTATTAACATTTTCTTATTCAAGTTAATCTTGCTTAATGAAATATATAATATCGGATTTTCTTGACCTTAAATATAATCAGAGAAAATTATTTTTTTTAAAAATCTATATTGATTCCCAATCAATTATCAACAGCTTGTTGATAAGAATTAAATTAATAAGTAAAGTGTTTTATTTTTTCCAACAAATAAAGTGATTCAAAAGACATACTTGTTAATTGTTATCATCAATATATATATATACTAGTTGTTCTGCAGTAAATTAAATATATTATTTTTTATTTAGCGTAAGTAATGTTTTCTTATAACAAAATACTTAATCTAAGCAATACATAAAATAATTATATATATATATATATATATATATATATACATATATATATAATTAGTTGTGAAATATCCAATATAGATATTTTAAGTATGATTTTTTATAATAATAAAGATATAATTTTATCTTCATCATGATTAGTACGTTGAGCTTGAAACTTTTAGCACTAACAATTTATTAATAAAGAAAAAATATCTATTAAATAAAGATATGTTTATATTACAGATAATTGGAGTTATTTGAAATGATTGGAAAAATATCTATTAAATAAAGATATATTTATATTAAAAGTAATTAGAGTTATTTGAAATTAAATTTTCACACATACACACACAACTATATATAAGATAATAAATATTTATCATATTACATTAACAAATAAAAGGATTATACATTAAATATATTTTTTTTGAATATCTGTGTATTGATTAATTATGATATTATGTGTTAATTTAAAATAGTATTTGGCATAATAGTAATAATTTTATTTTGTTTTGCATGTTATTTCTGTTTGAAATTTTAGATGTTATTTAGTTTTTTCTAAAAATTAATGTTTTATTATGTTTTATGGTTAAGTTCACCATAATTTGTGATCTAGTTAAAATTTTGCATATATATAATTGATTATATTGGTATTTTTTCTCGCAAAAAATATATATATATATTCATTATGCATTTATTTATACAGCGTTCTCTAATTGTTTAAATTTAAAACATTATATATACTAAAAATCTAGTAAAGATTAATAATATGAAGTTAATGCGTACTCTTATGCTTAGTTTTTATGTTATTTATTATTAACGTTTGTTTGTCACGAATATCAAATTGAATATACATGTTTAATAATTGTAACCACTCGACTTTGATAATAACTATTACATACATTGTCTACCAAGTATGAACATACAAAAAAGATGTATATTTTAAAAATTATTTATGATAATTATAATTTTAGTTCATAAGATAAATTTTAAACATACTTATAATTAGATTTATTTAATTTATTATTTTTATTTAGAAATTTAATATATTAAAATTAATAAAATCCTAATGCATCAAGTTTTAATTACAATTTTAAAACCTACAAATATAGATTTGTGAATAAAATGTACTAAAAATCCATAATTATCTATAGATATTTTTGATAAAAAAAATGTAGAAAACTAAGCTTGAAAAAATATATTGAATAATTGATTTGTAATAAATATGATAAAATGAAACGGTTTTTAAGGTTCAATGTGGTGCTTTGGAGCAATTTGAAAATGTCCAAATGTAATTGTAACATACAATCTAGGTGGACCAATATAATTTATTAAAAAAAAATCATTTTGCTTACTTGTCAACATTATATACATATTAGTCAAAATAATATATATATATATATATATATATATATATATATATATTTACAACCTCTCTCTCTCTTAGGTTTCCGCGTGGAAGAATTTTCGTCGTACGCACCTTGTCTCCTCAGCATCCCCAAAATTGTTGAGTATTGATTCATGTTGGTCGCATCTGTAAACAACTACGAGCTGTTAGCCATATTGATTCTCCGTAGTGTGTACTGCAGTGAATCGGCCACCCAATTTGCTGGTCTGCACATGAAAATACGAGATATCCAATCCATGAAAAATTATGGCGGTAACCATGCACTGAACCTAAAGAATTGTGACAAGCCCTAATTTTATTTTTGCATGTTCCTTGTAAGTGGATAAAACAGTAGTGAAGCCATCTCGGTCTTCAATCACTATGAGTAATCATGGTGCCGGCTCTGGAGATCGACAGATGAACCGGAAAACCATCCTGGATCTGCTATCGAACACCTGACTAGCAAACACAATAAAAGGTATATGGGAAAAATTATTTCACAAAAGAATGTGAAATTTGGGGCTGTTAAGAACGTGCTTAAATTGGCTTGGGCGTAGTATGTGAAATTTAGAATCTCATAATTGGAGGATATGATAATGCTATTTGAATTTGAGAATCAAGGAGATAAGGATCAGATTTTTGACTTATCGTCGTGGTCTATCCAAGGGCATTGCCTAAGCTTGCAGAAGTGGGAACCAAATGTAAGGTTAGCCATTGTTGATTTTACAAAGATCCATTTTTTGGTGTAAATCCATGATATGGGCCTAGAAAAGTTTAATACTGAGAATGCGCAGAGGATTGGAAACAATACTAGGAAGTATGTAGAGACAGATAAAGATGTGGAGAATATTAGTAGTAGGGCTGGCAATTTCACTCACAACACGATAACACGATACGAACACGCACGAAAAAGTCGTGTTCGTGTTTGTCTTTGATGGTACGATAACACGAACACGATAACACGATTGTTTTTTCGTGTTGTGTTAGTGTTTAGGTCTCAAAACACGATAACACGATTGTTTGCCTTTGAGGGGACGTGCTTATGTTATTTAGGTTGTGTTATCGTGCGAACGTGAACCGTGTTACCGTGTTATTTTCGTGAAAACGTGAAATCGTGTTATTGTGTTACCGTGTTATTTTCGTGTTACCGTGTTATTTTCATGAAAACGTGAAATCGTGTTATTGTGTTACCGTGTTATTTTCGTGTTACCGTGTTATTTTCGTGAAAACGTGAAATCGTGTTATCGTGTTACTGTGTTATTTTCGTGTTACCGTGTTATTTTCGTGAAAATGTGAAATCGTGTTATCGTGTTACAACTTTCCACGAATATTTTCGTGTTATCGTGTTCGTGTCGTGTTGAGACAATAAATTTCGTGTCGTGTGTCTGTGACACGGTTACATTTTCGTGTGTTTCGTGTTGAACTTTCGTGTGTGTCGTGTCGTGTCCTGGTGCACGATAGCACGCACGAATTGACAGCCCTAATTAGTAGTAGCTATCTCCGCTTAAAGGTTGTGGTTGACACAGATTACCCCATAATGCCTAGGTTTTGGTGGAAGAATTCTCAAGGGTCTGAAACTTGGGCGAGTATCAAATATGACTTGGGCGAGTATCAAATATGAAAGACTATCATATTTTTGTTATGGATGTGGTTGTCTTGGTCATACAACACGGGCTTACAAAGAAGAGGTGAGAATGTCATAAACTAAGGAAGGACACCATATGTATGGTCCCTGGCTAGTTGGAATAAGACCAAAGAATAAACAATTTACTCGCGTGAGTGATGGAAGGGAGAAAGAAAAGAATCAAGAAGATCAATTTCCATGTTATTCGTGATTCGATATCATGAACAAAGCGAATGAGCCGAAGGGGAGAGCGTCGAATGATAGAGATCAGGGTGGAAAATCAAACATGGAGGATGCATCGGAGGGGAACAGAGAGATGAATGACAATCAAGGTGATGATTTTGAAGTTAATGAACAAGAGATGGAAGAAGCTGAAGGTATGGAGGATCTGAATATTATGCCTCTGCAGCAGGAAGGCAATAGACAACAACCAAAACCTATCCAAAGCCAACACATATACCTAAATTCCCTGTCAGACGAGACATCCATTATCTAATACTCCCATGGTAGAAATCAGGAGAAACCTTCGACCAGCCTCCCCGAAAACCCAACCTATAGTAGCTTGATCATTGTTAACTGTATCCCTATCCCACAAGCCTCTCTATGGTCGAAGCAACAACACAACCAAACCCTACTGAATATGCCAAACAATCATACCCAAGTAAGCCTAGTGGAATATACAACCTATCCCTTGATAACCCACCTCCCTGGCCAACTTACGTCACCAAAGACTAAGGAACGTGAAACATGCTCCTATGTAATCAAGAACTCACCTGATACCCCATCACCAAGCCGTGATGAGGAGAGATCGAACCTCATTAGTGGACTGAGCCCTATCCTAACCCAACTATCCCTAAAACGCAACCTTGAATAAACAGAGGAAAATTTACCAAACAACAAACGTATAAGGAGACTATACGAGTATGTTGATGAAGAAAAGTCTCCCAAGCCAAATCATCAAAACCGAATGAGGAAGACCCCGATGAGGAATGTATGAAGAATTAAAGGTAACATAAGGCAGGGGAGATAAAGGAAGTATTGTGAATTCGAAAGTAGAAAGCAATGTTGAAATGAGTTGTGGTGATTGTCCCGAAACAGCCACACATGGTCAATGAATACACTACTATATTGGAACTGTCAGGGTCTAGGGTCTTTCCTGCCAATTCGACACCTAAAAGATCTCACCAGAGGGTACAGTCTCGATATAATTTGCCTAACTGAAACAAATAATGGGAGTGTCTTCTGTGAACGTATTCGTGAACAAATAGGAATGAATAAAGTGAACTATATTGAACCGCAAGGGATGTTAGGTGGTTTAGCATTGTGGTGGACGAATGAGATAGACATAAAGATTCTCGGAAATAGAGCATATTCATATAGAGGATCTAGGAGCGAATGACTAAAACTTCACCTGGTCGAACAATAGAAGAGGGACTGAAAGGGTATATGAGAGGTTGAATCGGGTCCTTATCAACTCGAGGTGGGGAGTAAATTATCCGAACGTGATTTGCATCAACGAACTAGCTATTGACTCTGATCACACATCGATGGTTCTTCTTATGCAAGGAGAGTCGACAAGGAGAAGGAAAACTTTTCGTTTTGAGGAGATGTGGTTGGAGAACCCCGAGTGCGAAACGGTTATAAAAAACACATGGAACAAGAGGAATGTGAATCAACTAAATATGAGTGTAGAGCCGAAACTTATTTGATGCAGAAGGAATCTAATAAGATGGAGCATTCAGAAATTTTGAAATAATAGAATTGAGTTGAGGAAGGCGAAGGAGAAGTTGAAAGTGTTATCACAACGGACACAATGCAATCGAATACAAAGAGAAGAAGAGGAACTAAAGAACTGTATTAAAGAGTTATGGAATCGAGAGGAGGTATATTGGAAGCAAAGATCCAGAGTGAATTGCAAATGAATTGGGACGGTAACTCAACTTTTTTTCACCTAACAACTGTCGGACGTCGGATCCGACTTTCCCGACCCGTTTTGGAAAATACTTTTAAATTTCCGTTTTTGAAAATGCCGGGTCTTGGCGAGCGACGGGTCCGGTCGAGCGGGGTCATCAACCGGACCGAAAAAATTTGAAAGAGTCGCCACCGATTAATTGAAGGCTAATCGGAATCCTAAAATTGCCTAGGGTACATGGAGTTAACATCCTAGGGCTTAAAAAGGTCTACGTCCAGAGAATCGAGTTCGGGGGTTTGATTACGTCTTAAAAGCTCGCGAGCTGACAATCCGCCCTTTCGGTACTTTAATTTGCTTTTGAATTTTTTTTTCAATTTTGCCCGAATTGCCCATTTTAATCATGCTTGGCCCTAAAAAACTACATGCATTTTCTTTAAATTAAACAAACCATGTACAAACAATTTTTTTTTTCAAATAAACAAGAGAGAACTAAAGTTAATCATGCTCGAAAAAAATGGTTTAACTCTCGAGCCATTTTAAACGTGTCAAAACATGCACGAATAATTTTTGAAAATATTAAGCTCGTTGGACTAATTTGTCCCATTTTGAGAAGTTATAGGATGTCCAAAAAATTATAGGGACCAAAATGCAATTTATAAAAATTTGAGCTAAATTGGACAAATATTTTCGAAAATTGCAGAAATGACCCTAAACTATTCTGGACTTATTTGTAACACTTGGTAAAGTTCTAAAATGACGCGAAAATTATTCTAGACTTATTTGTAACATTTTTAAAAGTCATGGAATGTCCAGAAAAATTTAGGAATCAAAATTGTAATTTTCGAAAAAAAAAATATAATTGAACTGAAAATATTTTTTAAAATTACAGAATTGACCCTAAACTATTCTAGATTTATTTGTAATACTTGGTAAAATTCTAAAAATAATCCGAAAATTATTCTAGACTTATTTGTAACATTTTTAGAAATCATGGAATGTCTAGAAAAGTTTAGAAATCAAAATGTATTTTTTTAAAGAGCTGAATTAAGAAAAACAATTTGCACAAATGGCCCAAAACTTTTCCGGTTTGGTTTATAACACTCGATAACGTCCCAGAAATGACCCAAGAGTCCAAGGAACGAGTTGTATTCTTCATCAAAGTTTGGGAATGACCTAAGTCAATTTTGAATTTTTTTTTTTCACATATACATATATTATACATGATACATAACATATAAATATATTATACATATAGATAGATAGATAACATGGACATAGTATAAATATATATTATACATATATATATATATAGTATTACATAAACATAATATAAATGTATATTATACATATAAATATATATAGAGTAATACATAAACATAATATAAATATATATTATACATATAGATATATATATAGTAATACATAAACATAATATAAATATAAATATATAATATACACATATATATATATATATTAACAAGTATATTATACATAAATAGATAATATATGTATATAAACTCTCAATTTTATTTCACATTTAGAAAATACAAAATATGATATTGAAGATGAGAGAAATATACCTAACTCATGGGAGGTTTAAAATACCGTACGAGGAACCGAGTTCGATAATTATCGGTATTTTTCACTCTTTTTTTTTTCTCTCTTTTTTTTTTATTTTTTTTTCTCCTTCTCTTTTCCTTGAAATTCCTTACCGTAGCTTCCTCTTCATCTAAGCCTCCCCCAATTCATTCCCATCCTCATCCTTTTATAGAATAATTGAAGACTTATTTTAATAATTTTTGTTTTTTTTAATCTATATTAAATTCAACTTGGGCAAAAAGAAAGACATGAACACATGATCATGTTCATTCTTTCGGCCTAATTGTCTATCTATCTATATATTATATATATATATATATATTATATAGATAGATAGATAGATAATTTTTTTATATATATATTTCTATCTCGATTTTTTTCGGTCCTGTTCCTCGCGTACGGTTTTTTTGACCCCGAGCCAAAATCAGGTGTTTACAACAACGACGACTCGAAGACGACGGAAGAACATATCTCGGCTTATGGGTAACTGGATAACAACCGAGGGTGGTATAATCAAGGAGATATGGGAACATTTCTCTCAAGCTTTCATGACCGACAAACCTGAGAATGATGATGAAGTGTTGTGGTGTATTCCTATGCAAATCACGGATGACGTGCGACTGGATATGGATCGGGATGTTACGGATGATGGGATTCGATCAGCGGTCTTTCAGTTAGGCGAGTCAAGATCACCAGATCCGAATGGTTTTTCAGGTCTGTTTTACCAAAGGAATTGACATATCGTGGGTCCAGGCGTCATCACCACGGTTAATTCTTTCTTCAGGTCATGCGCAATACCCTCCACTTTAAATTACACTGACATTACTTTAATAACCAAAGTACCTAGCCCTAGTTGTGCCGCAGATTTTCGCCCGATTAGCTTTTGTAATTTTATTTGCAAAATATTTTCAAAGGTGATGGCAAATAGACTGAAAAAGTATTTATCAGATTTGATCACCCCGTTTCAGAGTGCATTTATGGCACGTTGTCTTATCCAGGACAATGTGCTTGTGACACATGAAGTATTTAACCATCTCCAACACCGGACCCGGACAAAAAGAACGGAATGTGCCTTAAAGGTGGATATGCATAAGGTTGATGATCGAGTAGAGTGAGATTTCTTACTAAAGAGCCTGAAGAAGCATAATTTTAGTATGAAGTGGATTCAAGCATGCATAACCACACCAACGTACAAGGTACTCATCAACGGAACCTGAACGACCCAGATTCGACCAACTAGAGGCATCAGACAAGAGGACCCTCTCTCGCCCTACCTGTTTATATTACTTGTTGATGTTCTTTTGCGATAAAGTGAACAAGCTATCATGGACCAAAGGCTTTGTGGGATAACACTTCGGAGATGGGGTTTGAAGCTCCATCACATGTTCTTTGTCGATGATTCTCTGTTCTCTTTCCAGGGCACGGTGGAGAATGCGAGAGAGTTAAATAGCATAATTGTGGACTATTGTAGAGCCTCAGGTCAAAGGATAAACCCAGCGAAATCATCCCTAATGTTCAATCGGGATGCAGATGGGGAACAGGTTTTGGCTATTGTGAAGGAAATGAACATTCTGACCTTGAGAAACCCTGGATAATACCTCGAGCTTCCATTGGTCTGGGGACGATCAAAGAAACATGCACTAGGGTATCTAAAGGCGCGGATCCAAGACAAGATCCAATGATGGAGAATGAAAACATTAAACCACGCAGGGAAGGAGGTCCTAATAAAAGCGGTTATAAATACAATCCTACCTATGCCATGAGTATGTTTTTCTTACCCAAAACATGGTGATCTGAGATAAATTCGATGGTAGATGATTGCTGGCGGGATCAATCACATACGGGTAGAAAAGTGCACTCGAAAAGGTGGAATACTTTAACTAGCTCAAAAGAAGCGGGATGACTTGGTTTTCGGGAATTACACAATTTCAACATGTCTCTACTTACAAAAATGGTTGCACGGGTGTTGGAGGAGTCAGAGGCACTTTGGGCCCGGGTCTTGAAAGGTTTATAGTTTTCGAGTGGAGAATTTCTATCGGCAACGAAAGAAAGTCGTGCATCATGGGGATGGTCAAGCCTTCTTGTAGGTTGTGATATCATCATCAGAGAAGGTATATGGAAAGTTGGTAATGACCCGAACATTCAGATCCACAAGGATCGATGGATTAGCGCGAAAAGAGGGTTTCGAACGGAATAATCGCCAGCTCGGGACGAACACGATGCAACCCATGTATTTTCTCTCATTGGACCAAACAAGTAGTCGGATGATGACATGGTTCGACAACATGTTTCTCCATTGGATGCAGCTTACATTCTTCTGATACCCATATCAATGTTGGAGGAACATGACCAGTTGGTATGACCATATACGAAAGAAGGAACAACCATGGTCTGATCGGTTTACCACTGATTAAAGGAGACGGTCGAAGATAGAGATGGAACGGTTCATGACAATGGACAAGGATCGAATGCCCTATGGAAGGGAATATATGGGGAGAAAACAATACCAAAGGTTAAAAGTTATATGTGGAAGCTCACAACCAACACCATTACGGTTAAAAGCAACCTCATACGTCGGGACTTTCTAAATGTCACCCCAGATTGCCCTATATGTGGTAAGTTGGAAACAAGGGAACATATGTTGTTTGAATGCAGGTGAACACATGTGGTGTGGTTCAGGATGCTAGGGATTTTAGGTATAAATCAAACTGGAAGGTCCATAGAGCAATGGTTGCATGAACGAACCCAACTGTACGAGGGATGTGAAACAGGCTAGGTGGACAATATGTATGACGATTGATTGGTATATATGGAAAGCACGATGTAAGGTCGCATTTGAAGCAAAGACGCCACACCCGGGTGTTGTTATATCGGAGATCAAAGCTACGATAGAGAAGTATGGTAGGCTTCCGCGAAACCAACCTACGGCAGCAACCAGTCGGGGATGCGAAAGATGGAGTGCACCAATGTCGGCCGTCATCCGCAAAAATTGTGACGCTTCATGGTGTAAACAGACAGATATGGGAGGTCTTGGAGTAATAGCCCGTAAATCGAGAGGAGAGGTAGTAGGTGGCATGAATCGGAGAAGTCAATGTGATGGGGTGGACATGATGGAAGCAAAGGCTATTCTAGAGGGTGTGAAGTTAACTACCGAACATGGATGAGGAAAAGTGGAGATCAAGTCAGATTCAAGTGTGATTATCTCTCAACTAAAAGGAGTCGTCCCACATTAGCGCATTTGAGCTCTTCTTATCAACATCTCCACATCGACAAATCAGATCAATCAGGTTATATGGAAAGCAATCAAACGTATAACAAATGAGTGTGCAAATTAAATAGCTCGTCAAACTAAAAATTGTACCATTAAACTTTCCGTGGTTTCATCACGCAACGCATAATTAGTCGGATGAAATAAAATATCGACTAATTAAAATATCAAGTTTGACAACAACAAAAAAAAATAGTTGTTATCATCATTTGTTTCACCATTCCCAATAAAACTAACTTTTGTTCCATCTCTCTTGCACCCAACCCGAAATAACCAACTCCATATTATATGGAGAGAAAAAAATCCTTATTAAATCATTCGTCAATAATTGTTATGTTTAAAATTTTAAATATGTAATAATTATTAAAACTTAAAAAGGGTTTGGTTGTAGCAGTTTAATACTTTAATATATATGTTCTATATCATCGTCCTACTTTCTTCTAACTTTTTCAATGAAGTTGGTAATATATATCCATCAATATTGATACAAACACACTCCCAAACCATATATATTTAGAAATAAGACTATTCATTTGTTTCCAAATATAAATATTTTATGGCAAAAAAGAATATGAAGGTTTAGTCTATTCATTTTAAGGTCGATACAGTGAAATTTTGAGAATAATTAATTTTTATGTGCATTTTTCATGCATCATTATGGTGCAGTGCGATAATGATAATGAATTTTATACACGTTACAATATTATAATATTTAATTTATAAGCGTTATTATAACCATATATATATATATATATATGTCATGTAAATAGATTTCATTATTTATATATAATTTGAATTTATCGATTGTGTTAAAATTAGAATGTTTTAATAATTAAGTTATTTTTTTACTATTATATCCAAACTTTATTTTATAAGAATTATAATAAAATATGAGTATTTCAAATATGGGTATATGGATAAATTGTGGTTAATAATTGTAGTTATGATATTAAAAATTGTATACGCGACAATTATGGTTATGATTATGTAATGTTTATGTGATTAAAAAAATATTGTATTCATTTGGTGTTACGTGTTGTGTAAAGTTAGTCAGATATATATTCACATACGATATTTATAAGGAAATATCAAAATAATAAATTATTCATAGTAAGAATTATCAATTCAAATATCATATTTCACGAGTTTTTAATATAGAATTGACAAATTCTAAAAATTAAATAACTAGATAGACTTTAAAAGTTATTAAACGATATTTCTTTAAAAAAGTATTAAAAATAGACTTTTAGTCCAACTTTATAATTGAAAAAAAAAATCAATTTAATTATATTATAATGTGTGTCGTGTTCTAATACCTAAATACGAACATGTTTTTTGTTTGTGTGTATTGTATTATGGTTATTGTTTATTTATTAGATTGGTCTAGACCGAATGTAGAATTTAATCAACTTTGTTTGTTCACCCGATAGTATATCTATCTATCTATTTTTATAGAAAGTGTTTTTTTTTTCCCTTGTTAGTGGATTTTTGAGTGTTTTGTTTTGTCTCCCTTTTCCCTCCTCCATCATGCAAATCAGCATCTCAACCCCTACACTTTTTAAGTCTTTGCTTTTGTGTTCCTCAAGCCTTCTTTATATCCCCCTCCTCATCCCTTTCACTACAACCTTAAACCCTAAGTAATATATATGACTTCAAACATGCGGATTAGGTAGAGTTGATGTAGAATATTTAAAAGTCAAAAAGAAGTTTGTTTCCATTGATGTTCGATGGAAACCCCCCAAAAGGATTGGTTTAAAATTAATACTGATGGAGCTGCTAAGGGAAATCAATGAATTGCAGGAGCAGGTGGGGTCATCCGAGACTACAAGGGTCAATGGATTGCAGGATTCTCAAGGAACTTGGGTTGTTCAAATAGTCTCGCTGCGGAATGTTGGGCCATCCGGGATGGGCTCTTACTGGCAAAGTCACTTGGTTTAAAATCCGTTCACCTCGAAACAGACGCCATCTCAGCTCATAAGGTAATCTCTGAGGAAAATATGTCAAATCTAAAACTAATGCTCATTATTGCGGATTGCAGGAAGCTAATGATGCAGTTCGAAAGAATGAAGTTCAGACAAATATACCGAGAAGCAAATGCGGTAGCAGATATCATGGCAGACATGGCGACTAAACAGCATCAAGTGCTCGAAATTCATACCGTACCTCAGAAGGAAACTACTAACGCGCTTCGTAAAGACGCGGTCGGTTTTTCTTTTTCGAGAATTGTAAAAGCTAGCTAGTTTTATGTGTTTTGAACTTGGGCAAAGTTTTGCCACCTATATGATTTTAATCCATAACTACCAAAAAAAAGACTTCAAACATGCCATGTCGTCGACACAGATTAATCCCAATCGTATTGCATCCTCCCTAGCTAACTAGCTACATGCACATATACATACATTTTAATTACTTATATATGTTGCCTCACATGATCTATCATAGATATAAGAGTAAAATATGAGTTTGCCCCCTAAAGTTTGAGACGAATTTAAATTCCCCCTTTAAAGTTTAAAATTTTAAATTTTAGTCATAATGTTACGTTTGAACTGAATCAAAAATCTCCCCTTCCCGTCAGTTGACATTTATTCCGTCAGTTGGCCATTTTGAAAGGACAAAAGTACCCTCTAAACAGTGTCGTCTTCCCAATCTCTGCAATCGAAGCTTCTAAACAGTGTCGTCTTCCCCACTGAAATGGAGCTTCTGTTTGGTGTGTCGAAGAAGAAACCTACCACCGGCGACATCTGGACCATCCCGTCGGCACGAGCACCAGACCATACCCACCATCTGGACCATCCCGCCGACGACATCTGGACCATCTCGTCTTTTCTTCCTCCTTCCAGTGTTCCTCTGTGTCTTCCTCTGCGTTCCATTTACGTTCTTCTGCGACATTTGGACTCCATTTTCGTTCCTCCCGTCTTCCTCTTCTCAACTGTTTAAATCCTGTGTTTGCAGTTGTTCTTACACTATATTGCAGCCAACCTAAATTATGTATAACTAATCTTCTGTAGAGTGCACTACAAGTCTACAATTATCCCCAAAATCGTTCTTTTAAGATCACGATTCGCTTTATCAATCCAACCAACACACATAATTTTATGTGGAAGAAGAATACACGCTGAATTCATTCACAGTGGTTGTGGGAACAAGAAACAAAATCGATCTTGTAAATTTAAAATAATGACAATTAACAGCAATGAATATGAAGAATACCATCACTCTTACAGCTACTTAGTTTCATAATTGATTCTCAATAGAGTATATGGAAAAACGAACCTTATAATAAGAACACCACCAGCATCCTATTTGATAAAATGTCTCTGCAGTCTGGACCATCCCGCCGATGTTCGCAACTGTTCGGAGGTGGTTTGTCCATCGGAGACGGTGCACATTCAAAACTTCTCCAGATCGGCAGTGGTTGTAATGGGGTAGTTTTGTCCATTTAAAAAAAAAAAACTCACATGACTAAGCTTCCGTTTGGAATGAACGGTTTTTGGACGGAATGGGGGTATTTTTCATTCAGTCCAAACATTAGGATTAAAATTTTAAACTTTAAAGGGAAAACTCAAAATCGGCTCAAACTTTAGGGGGAACTCATAATTTAACCTAGATATAAACTAAACATGTTTAATTTCACACGCAAATTTATAAGAAAATCGGTTAATGCATTGATGTTGTGGCAAGGGATCGGAGGCACAATATATTTATATAGGGTTAATGCATTCATGTTGTGATTATGTTGTTTTAAATTTTTTGGTAGATACTTTAGATTTTCAAAGTGTTACCTTGTCTTTTTAGACGTCATTTTTTTAGAAATGTAAAAATATGTGTTGACAATAAGATATATGTATTTAATCTTATTTCTTTCACGTGGTATATCTATTTTATCTTATTATTTTAATGTGTTATATGTATTTTTTTCGTATTATTTCACGCTCCGTCTAAAACTGACAGATTAAAAGAGGAGAAACGCTTTGGTGAAATAAAACAATTTATTTTGAAGTAACTATTTTTTTTTATTAAAAATAAAACAATATTTCTCATGTATATATATTTGAAAACTTGGTCCCTCGTATAACTAAAAGAAGTTTATCCGATATATATTAACTTTAAATTGACTTGATGAAAAGCTAGCGTTTAAGCAGAAAAGCTTTCTCTCCCTGTTTGAGGAAGGTAACGAATGGAAGCTACCCATATTGAAAGTTAAGGGTTTGGAAGATTCTTAGTTTTTTAAGGGGAGGGAAATAGGAGATAAAGGTCAAACTATAATATAATACGATCATTGTAATTATTTGTATTTATAAGTATATGAATTTGATAATAATATATTTTGTATTTAAACAATTCGTATATATTTAAATATGATTGATATAAATTTCGACACCACACATACAAACTAAGTGAGAAACTAGAAAGCATAAAGGCGGTTCATTAGCTTAAGCCAGCAAAGATGAAGCAACATCGTTCACATTATTGTTGATTAGAAAATACAAATCATGTGATGATTAACTATCTAGTATATATATTGGACCACAAATGCAATTATGTATTGGATATGATTAATTACAATAAAATAATATATACAAAAAAAGTCTGATAAATCAAAGGCATGAACCGGTTTAGGGCCGAACTGGTTTAGGACCGAACCGATTTATGAACCGTACATTTTCCACATTTTAAAGAGGTACGATTTACCACTCCAGTTTTTTGCCGCTCCAGATTTTGACTAATTTACCGTACTTCTTCTGAATCGGTTCAGAACCGCCGAACCACTTTATATATGTTTTTATTAAAAAAAACTATAATAATACATAATAAATAAACCATAATCCTAATCCGTAAATCCTAATCCATAATTGATAATCCATAATCCATAAACCATAATCCGTAATCTATAAACCATAATCCATACACCATAATTCATTATACTAATGTAGATTGTAAATCATCACCGAACTAACTTTGGTCTAATGGTTTAGAGTACATATTTTAAAAAGTCAATATAATATTATATTAAAACCGGTACAAGAAGTGGTACGGTTTACTGTTTGTGAATCGGAGTTTTACACATCTTCTGAACCGCTTCATTTTTTTGAGAAAAAAATATTTGATTTGTGAACCGGTTTGGCCGAACCGGTTCAAAACGAGTACGGTCACAAAAAATACGGTTCAGTTCGGCCGAACCGATTTATTAGTATAAAAACAGTTTGTAAATTAAAATATATTTATTTTTAGTATAAAAACAGTTTGTAAATTAAAATATTATAAAAAAGTTATAACTATCCTTTTATATATATATAAAAAAAAAAAAAAAGTACATCTCTTTGTAGGTGGTATCCTTTTGTTGTATTGATAATAATTTATAATATATATAACGGAAAAGTGTAGATAATGAGTGTATCTTTTTATGTCCATAAAATGGACGGATATATTTTATCACCCCCAAATAATTCATCATCCCCACATCTCCTTTAAAGACATGGAACATATTCCCTTTCCTCCGGCCAAACAAAGGACTCATACTTTCTTCTATCACATTGGAAAATGAAAAGTAACAACATTAACCATACACATGTCTTTTTCACAAGCATATGTTGGATAACTTTGATTAAAAATATTAATAATAATCTTACGAATAAAAAAAATAGACAACTTATAATGAACTTAAAAGATATATGTATTTAAAATATATCATATTTATCTATAAGATTAATATATATCCTAGATCCCATAAATATGTTAATAAGATAGAAGGAACAAGTAGAGCCATAGAGCAATAGAGAGATACTAAATAAGCAACATAAACACCAAAATGGTGGTTACAATTCAAACTTCGGAAACATAATGCAGATACTGTAAAGAAAGAAAGTGTTAATGCATTTGCTCAAAACTGTACTTTATCAATTAGAGAAAAACTCGTTTATATAACATTTCATCACTTCAAATATGATATATTGAAAACTCTTACACAACTCACACTTTGTGATATTACTTGTGATCATTGTTACAAATGACTCAACTTCTATTTATACTAAGTTGGAAAAAGTCTGAATCCTAATTTTTCTGAAAACCTATAGAAATAATTATACTAAAACTTTCTAAAAAATTCTAAAGAATCTCCTATAAGTTACTTAGTTTTAAAATTATTTAGATACAAACTAAATCCTCAATTATACTAAATTATTATTTTAGAGTCACCTCAACTCAAAATATTATCCCATAAAAGTTAATCGATCTGCCACCCGGTCATCGAAGCATCAACTAAGAAGTTAATGCCTCTCCAACGATGGAACGATACCTTAACATGATAATACTCACAATTTACTATCCCTATCGATCTGAACTCCTAAAAACAACAAATATTTTAGATGTAAAGGTGGTTCATACAAACTGCTCCAAACTAATGATAATACTTTCGAACATGCAATTCTCCATGCATATCCGACAAAAAGCGGTCCCCACATGATGTCATCAGGGGATAATGAGGGGTCAGTTATTGTCTGGATATGGGGCCCTCTTCTAAGGTCCGTCCCTCGTATGATCACAATCACGAAGGAATTTCTAGTATGTCCCTTCCTTTTCCTCAAAATATACATATATTTATTGAATTTGAAATAATTTTATCCATCTTTTTTTAAAAAACTTTATCATCAATAAGTGTTTTCCAAAAAAGAGATCCAATGAGTATTCATAGGTGTTAGAACCGGACGGAACCGATGGTCTGACCGAGTCTGACCGCGAATCGGCCCCCTAAACGGGTTGGTTCAGTTAAATGACTGAGATGCATGATGAATTCAGTTGAACCGGTGTGAACTGACCGATTTTTAAAAAATCAATATTTAAAAACTGGCCAATTTTTCGGTTCTTTTTTTTTGTCAAATCGACCGCTCGGTTCTTTTCGATTCTGTCTTCAATATTCTTTAGTTCGGTTTAATCCATAGTTATCATTTAGGTTTTCTTCTTCAATCTTCTTCAGTTCAGTGAGATGACCATTGAATAGGAGGAGATCGATTTCTTAATCTGATTGGAGACTTTGAATGAATCTGTCGGAGATCCTTGTTGAAATTCCTTTCTCCTCGAATTGAGAAGCCACCATCTAATTCCTCATAGGGTGGACGTTAACTACATGGAATTCTTCAGTTCTTCTTCAACCATTCTAGCCCTTATTCAATTCGTCCAGTTCGGCTTCTTGATTGTGCATCAGTTCATTATTTGAAGCTTCGGTTCTGCCGTCTGCGTGGCGCTTCACCACCGCTTCACCACGACTGAGGAAGCATCCCTAGCCTACGAAAGTGCCGCGTACAAGCTCAGAGGCGAGAACGCGAAGGTCAACTTCCCCGACCTCAAGCACAAGGGCTTAGATCTTGTCGGCTTTATGCAACTACACTCATCCATCGATGTTAGGCTCGACGTCATCTGCCATAGTCTCGCCCAGTAGCCAACAAGATTCTGTCGCAGGTCCCCACGATCGGCAAAGTCTGCACCAACAGTGGTGAAATCTCCGGTAGCGGAGGAAGAGTCAGCATCTGCTTGCAAGCTCGAGGCGGGAGTTACTGGACTGTGGGTGCAAGTGGGGGACAAGTAGTGTTGGTGGCGAGAGTTGAAGGTGAGGGGGTTGGAAGGTGGAGGGTTTTAATTTTTGTAAGGTGGAGCTGCAGAGAAGAAGAAGAAGTAATGAACCGAACGTTTGGACCCGGGTGAATTCGGTCGAACCACTTGAACCAGAAACCGTCCCCTTACCAGTTCGAAGGTCGATTCAGTTCTGATAACTATAGGAGTACTTTAGTCTCTACTTCCAAAAAAAAAAAAAAACTAGAAAGATATATTAAATAATTTTTTTATCGGATTTAATAATAATATAATTTTTATTTTTTATTATATTACGATTAGACAATGTAAGTTGAATATATTATAGTTTTTTTTAGATAAGGAAAAATAAAATAAAAACAAAATGAGAAGCTCGTACCCTAATTCTTACAACAACATAATAATTAGCTAAACGTTATTGTCTTCGAGTAGGCAAAACCAACGACGTCCTTTCGGATAGCGTTTGTTGTTACCGTTGGTTGAATTTCATGAATAATGTAGATTTGAGTTTGGTTAATCTCCATCGCTGCCATGATGTCACCAACTGCATTTACTTCTCGAAAAATATATCAGAACTTCATTTTGTCAAACTGAAACATGAATTTTCTATAATCCGTAATGATGAACATTAATTTAAGATTTGAAGAATTGTCATCAGAGATAAGTTTATGGGTTGACTGAGCATCTGTTTCTAAGTGAATTGATTTGAAACCGAATTATTTTACCAACATGAGTCCATCTCGAATAGCCAACATTCCGCTACGAGCCTGTTGGAGCAACCTAGTTTCCTAGAGAAACCAGCTATCCATTGACCCATATTGTCTCTTATGACTCCTCCTGAACCCGCATGATTCAGATTTCCCTTAGATGCTCCATCTGTGTTGATTTTCACCCACCCTTTTTCACCCACCCACCCTTTTTAGGTGCCTTCTTCCAGAAAAACTGGGAAGTGGTCAGCCCAGACATCGTCACATGTGTCAACGATTTTCTATCATCAAGTATCATGCCTTCTTTCCTTAACCAAACAGATATAACCTTGACCCCAAAAATTGCAAACCCGATATCTGCTTTGGATTTCCGACCCATTAGCTTGTGTAATTTTGGGTATAAAATTATTTATAAGGTTCTGGCCAATAGGTTGAAAGCTTATTTTTCGGGACTGATCACCCCGTATCAGAGTGCATTTGTCGCAGGGAGGAAAATTCAGGATAGCATCACAATTGCACATGAGATGTTCCATTACTTGAAGACTAAGGCACCTCGGGGGCTTTGGGGCGGATGGAATGCGCACTAAAAATTTATATGCAGAAGGCATATGGCAAAGTGGAGTGGGATTTCCTGCTTAAGGTACTGGAAAAGAGGGGATGCAACAACAAATGGATGAGATGGATCAGAGCGTGTATATCCACGGTAATGTACAAGTTACTAGTGAACGACAAACAATCAAGGGAGATAATACCGTCCAGGGACCTGAGACAGGGATACCCACGATCGCCATATCTGTTTATTTTGCTTGCTGATGTGTTATCTAGACTAGTGGAGCAACATGTGTTTGTGGGGAAGATTGCAGGCATAAGACCACGGAGTCACATGTTCTTCGCCGACGACACACTCTTCTTCATGAGGAGATCAATAGAGAAGGCGAGACACCTAAGGGAAATGTTGCAAAAATATTGTGAGGCCTCTGGACAGAAGGTTAACTATGCGAAGTCGGGCATGATTTTTAATGGGGGAGCGGATGAGGATTTCAAAAGAGAAGTCACAACGGTGTTATCAGTTCAACAAGTTCTCAATCTGGGTATGTACTTAAGGCTACCTACGATTTGGGGGTGATCGCGGAGAGAGGCTTTGAACTACCTAAAGGACCGGATCAGAGATAAGTTGAATAGTTGCAGGAACTGCCTCCTAAACAATGCGGGAAAGAAAGTTTTGATCAAGTCGGTCATCATGGTAATTCCGACATATGTTATGAATGTATTCAAATTTCCGAGGAAATGGTGTGATGAGATAAACACAATGGTGGCTAGATTTTGGTGGGGAGCGACCAATGGAGATCGGAAGATACATTGGAAGAAGTGGGAAACAATGACTAAGATGAAGAGTGTAGGGGGATTTGGTTTCCGGGAATTAGCATCCTTCAATGTGGCCTTATTAGCAAAGTCGTCTGCACGACTAATGGCCGAACCGGAGGCTTTATTGGGGCAGGGTGATAAAAGCGATCTACTACCCATCAATAGACCTATACTAAGCGGCTAGAGGGGGCGTGCCTCCTGGGGGTGAGCTAGCCTTCTGGCGGGCAGAGACGTCTTCAAGCAGGAGGGGGTCTGGTCACTGGGGGAACGGCAACACCATCAGGCTGTTTGATGACAACTGGGTGCCATCCGTGTCAAACTACAGGGTACAACCGAGGGGGGACACAGACTCTCGAGAAGGGCTAACGGTAGCTGCTTGGATAGACAACAGCACCAGGAACTGGATTGATAATGCAGTCTGACAAGCTGTTCAACCGACAGATGTGGATGCAGTGCTCGGAATATCAATACTGATGGTGAGCAGACGGGATGCACTGAGATGGCCTCACACGAGGGACGGGAGGGCAACGACGAGGTCAGTCTACCACTCTTTGACTTCAACCAGAGGGGAACATCCTGACAATGCCACGAACACACATATGCTGTCATCCAACCTGTGGCAACAGCTTTGGAAAGCACATGTATGGCCAAAAATCAAAACATACGTTTGGAAATTGTTGTCAAACTCGGTAGTTGTTCGTACACACATTGCAAGGAGAGGCATTCCGATTCCAACAGACTGCCCTATTTGTGGTGACACTAAGGACAAACAACACATGACCTTCGACTGTCGATGGATGTGGCTAATCTAGCAATGGTTGCTGGGTAATGCTGCACCGAATCACCAGGTGGGCCAAATAGAACAATGGTTTGCTGCAATGGCAAACACGACAAGCGAAACCAGAACAGACAATGAGACAAGATGGAGGCTCACGTTGATAACGAGCTGGGTCATCTGGAAATTCAGATGTAAGTTTGTTTTTTGAGAATCGAGTACCGAACCCGTACCTTGCAATACGAGAGATTCAAAGGACTCACGGAGAAATCAGAGCCACGACACACCACCAGTGGAGACAGGGGCAACAACGACCAACTCAAAGATGGGTAAAACTGAACCATGGTGTCATTAAACTTAATTGTGACGTTGCATGGCTTCGAAACACAGGATGTGGTGGGATTGGAGCCATTGCCAGAGACAGCACGGGGGCGGTGTGTGGCAGCGTGGGAGCACAAGTGTCCAGGAATTCGAGTGAGGAGCTGGAGGCGATGGCGATTCTTGCTGGTGTTAAGATGGTTGCATCGTCCAACTGGCCCAGTGTCATCATCGAGTCAGACGCCCTTGCAGTCATAAACCACCTAAGTGAAACGGGTTTCTCGTGGAGGATCGAAAATATTATCTCAAATATCAGGTTCATGGCTAGGTCAATTCTGAATGCTTGGCTAGGTCAATTATGAATGTTTCATGGGAGTATGTACCACGAACAGCAAATCTTTGCGCGGATTGGGTAACAAAGAAGTTTATGCAGGAGGTGTGTCCACCAGACTGAGTTTTAGAACCCCCACCTGACCTATATAGTTTGTTTGTTTTCGGATATAGGAGTACGAGATGTAACTGAACAAATTTTATTGGATATCGAATGAAGTTTAGTTATTGGCCCAAAAAAAAACATATTGGAAGTTACACTGAAATTTATATTATTTCTAAATTATGTTAAAAGAATATTATATTTATCTTTCAGTTTTTTACATAATTATCTCTTAAGAAAGTATCATACATTTAATTTATTTTTGAAACCATACCTTATAAATCTGTTCTTAATCTAGTAATATATTTTATTCATCGTTGGTATAATTTATTCGTAACATATTAAAATTAATACTTTTGGTGTTACTTTTAAAGTTAGTTAAAATCATATTTTAAAATATATAATTTTAGTTCCTTATTTGTATAAATTAAGTCTCAACCATGTGAATTTTGTTTTCTGGAAATGACATGACACTCTCTATTGCAGCGCCCATAATATTTTTTTTCTTTATCTTTCTTTATTGTATTTTTTTAAAAATAAATAATGAACTCCACTTTTTCAACGGTTTGGCAACTTTTATTTTAGTTATTACATTAAGTCAATATAGATAGGACGAGATTAAAAATACAATTTAGAGAGCAAGTGTGTACTTATTTACCTTAATAATGTCTTTAGACCATATATTCAATAATAAATTTCGCGGTTAGTAATTAATTAGTATGTTCATGGAATATGTGTATCTCACAACGATCGTGTTTTTCATGTCCAATCAGTCTAGGGAACAAATAAAACTTATTGGGTGTTTTACTTTTTCAATGATTTAATTGATCCTCAACTTTGTCTAAATTTAGAAATTTTCTTCTGAATCACGTTTGATTATATATATATATATAATAGCCAAATACTTAAACTTTTATTATTTAATAAAATGCCACTACAATATGCATTCTCAGTATATATTTTCTTATCATATGAGTGTGTTTCCATAAAGAATATTTCGTATGTTATTAAAAATAATTTGTCAAGATATAAATTTAATTAAATCATACTTGTGTTCACAAGTTTGAGCCATTACGACAATTAGTTAAGTGATTTTGTCTAAATTTTAGCTAGGATTGAATTTGAGGATGGACGAAATCTTTCTTTAAAATGAAATTAAAAAACTAATTTTTTGATCTTATTATTTTGGATACCAAGATGAAGCTCCTGTCCTAATTAAGTATATAATGCCCGATTAGTTAATGAAATTACCATAAATTTGAGTTTATTAGACAAGTAATTGAGTAGACGATCGAGTCTAATTTTTAATATTTGTTGTTATATTGATCGAGTCTAACCATAAAATCCTAAATTGATCGAATTTCATAAACCGATTAAAATACGAATAGATCTTTTTTTCACAAAAAGAAAAGACAAATGCTCATTTATTGATTGGGATGAAACTTTGTGTGCTTGGATCTTTGTATTAAGGGTGTAGGGGTTGAAATGTAATTTCGAATATCTTGGAGGACTTTAACCGTCGCAATTTGACTAAATGGTCGTTTTCGGTTGGTTTACTTCTCAAGTCTTCATCCTTGTTTTCCAACCGTTCTTTTCTCTCTTCTTTCAATCACTCAATGTGTTTTCTTTCTTTTCGTCAAAAGTAATGTGAATAATATTAGTAAATAATAAAGTTTAATTGCCTTGTCATTATCAATTTTGATTCGAAATTAGTTGAATGAAGTAACTTATAAAATAAAAAATTAATTATTAAAAAGAAAAATAGCAAACTTGAAAAGTTTATTTCCTTTCTCAATAATATTTTGGTAGATATATGAAAGCGAAAATGATCTATTTCTCTAAATTTCGTGATAATCAATTAAATCTCGTCTCAATTTGTATTTATACAACTCAAAGTCTCTCCCCCTGATGGCAAACCTACTTTAGAAATTAATTATAATTATAATTGTTATTTTTCTATAAAATTAATTCTGTAATTATATATGTAAACTAAAAACGTAAATATTAAAATAGATTTAACATGATATTTTCGATAGAGTTGAAATTCAATCACAATGCACTATTTCACTTGACCTCTCATTTTTTTTCATCCTAAGTATTGTAATATTTGATTATGGGTCCCCAAATTATTTTGGATAGAGTTAAAATTCAATCACAATTCACTATTTCACTTTACCTCATTTTTTTCTCCTAAGTACTGTAATATTTGATTATGGGTCCCCAAAGTCACTCAACTCATATCGACAGAGCCCCACCCCGCCGTCCATTCATCCCTTTGGACTCCTGCACGCAAAGATAAAACCCACCTTTCTTCTCCACCTTCACGAAACCTTCTCTCCCTCTCCCTCTCCC
The DNA here is from genome assembly GCA_946814005.1 of Chamaenerion angustifolium. Lineage (NCBI taxonomy): Eukaryota > Viridiplantae > Streptophyta > Magnoliopsida > Myrtales > Onagraceae > Chamaenerion > Chamaenerion angustifolium. Next base: position 4,336,367 of record OX328281.1, read on the forward strand.
TCTCCCTCTGCGGTGGAACAGTTGCAGAGAAGATAGCTACCTCTTACCTTGTTCGGATTCTTGATCTGAGATATGAGAGTCCCTGTTACTTCGCAACTACCGCAGAACACCAACACCCACTCCCTAAAACCCATCCCTCCCAACTACGAGCCCACCTCCGTTCTCGACCTACACAGCCCCGCCGACGACAAGACCAAACCGGATCGGCATCAGGTTACCACCCTGCCGCCCTCATCAACCGATGGTCCCCTCCACTGGGACGAACACGTGCTACAGAACCTAGACTGGGACTCCATCATGACAGACCTTGGACTTCAGGAAGATTCCTCCGCCGCCGGTGCCGGTGCTGTCTTCGATCCCACAGAGTCGAATCAGTTCGTGCCCGCGGAGTTCCCGCTCTCAGACATGTGCACCGCCCAGCACGGAGGTGGGACAAACTCGTCCTTCGATTTGGGGGGAGATGCTGATGGCCATGGATGGAGCTTCGGCTTCGATTTCCTCGAGGAGCTCATCCAAGCCGCGAGCTGTGTAGACTCCGGCGAGTTACAGCTCGCTCAGGTGATATTGGCGCGGCTCAATCAGCGGCTCAGGTCCCCAGCTGGGAAACCCCTCCAGCGTGCCGCGTTCTACTTCAAGGAAGCTCTGCAGTCCTTTCTAATCTCTGGCGCAGCGAACCGGTCCCCGGCGCGGCTCTCGTCATGGCACGACATCGTGCAGACGATCAAGTCCTACAAAGCCTTCTCCGTAATTTCTTTGATCCCGATGTTCACCCACTTCACGGCAAACCAAGCCCTCCTCGAGACCCTCGACGGCGCTCCGTACATCCACGTGGTCGATTTCGACATCGGCCTTGGAGGTCAGTACGCCTCCTTCATGAGAGAGATCGCCGAGCGGGGCGCCGCGCGTAGCTCCCACCCTCCCGTGCTGAGGGTAACCGCCGTCGTGCATGAGGAGTACGCGATCGAGATGAGACTGATCACAGAGAACCTCTCCCAGTTCGCCCACGATCTGAATCTCCGTTTCAGCATCGACTCCGTCGTCTTCCGTGACTTCGACATGCTCTCCTTCAAGGCCATCGAGTTTATCGACGGTGAGAGCCTCGCCGTCCACTTGTCGCCCACCTTCTTTCACCGCCTCGGCTCCGCCGCCAACGCCGCGCAGTTCCTCGGCGAAGTCCGCCGTCTTTCCCCCAAAGTCGTCGTCTTCGTCAACTCCGATCCGTGGGGGAGCGATTGTGGCAGCGGCTCCTGTACCTTCCGGAGAAGCTTCGTTTCCTGCTTTGAGTACTACACCACCGTGTTCGAGTCCCTGGACGCCGCAGTGGGCGGAGCAGGCGGTGACTGGCCAAGAAAGATCGAAGCTTTTGTTCTGCAGCCAAGGATCCAAGCGTCTCTGGAGGCTGCTGCTGCGTCAAAGAGGGAGACACTGCCGGGAAGAGAAGCGTTCCACGCGGCGGGGATGAGGGCAGTGCCTCTGAGCCAATTCGCAGACTTCCAGGCAGAGTGCCTTCTGGGGCAGGTGCAGGTGAGAGGTTTCCACGTGGCAAAACGACAAGGCGAACTGCTTCTCTACTGGCATGAGAGAGCCTTGGTCTCCACGTCAGCTTGGAGGTTCTGAATAATTACAAGAAGTAATGTCGAGGACGGTGGGTGGGGTGGTCGGTCGGGTGTCGTTATTAACTATCCCAAGTAGTCATATGAAATATTTAATGATCTTATAAAATATGTTAACGAGACAATGCAATGATGATGTCCAGACACTGACCAGAGTGTCGTCTCTTCGGGTCGGGTAATGTGATCATTTTGTCTAGCATTTCTTTCGAGGTTTATAATATGCATGGCGGAATGAAGTTAAATATATATATATATATATATATTGGCCAAAAAAAAAGGTTAAAAATTTAGTTGAATGATGGCAATAATTAGAATATAGCAAAATAATTTAAAAAAGAAGAGATGAAGTAGATTATCATGTTAGGGTGTAGGCTTATTTAAAAAAACTGGTTCGGAAGAATTGAATTGGTTATGGTCTGATCTAATTTAAATCGGTTCGACTGAATTAGTTTCAAAACCATATCAATTTTTTAGGGTTCAAGTAAGTCAATTCAAAATAGTAGTTTCAATTATGTTTGAGTCGACTCGTTTTTCTATTGATTTATACTTAAATTCAAATCAAACCACTTTAAACCTATATAATTTTAGAATCAGTCCAAAATAAAATAAGTCAAACCGATTCTGAAATGAAATAAACCACTAAACGAACCCTAAAGATGTATATGTGCCTGCCCAGCTTCCATTCTGTGTCGAACTCTTTGGCTTCCATTCTTTGGTGTCAGAAGGGCGACGTGGCGGTGATGCTCAACTATGCGTACGGCGCGGTGAAGAAGTTGGTGGAGGCTTATGTGACCCGAGCTAGCGGCTGAGTCATCAAAGTCCAGCTGTCGTTTCCGGTGATCTCTAATGAGGAGATAGTTTAGTTACCGAGTTAAGAAAGTTGTAGATAGAGGAAAGCTTAATGGACATAGAATTAGGTTAGCCGTAATAGATCACGTAACCTCCATGCCCTGCGTAGTGATTCCTGTTAAGGAATTGGTGAAAATCTGCATGGAAGAATGCGTAGACCAGATTTTCGTTGATATGGCCCACATAATCATATTTTCGTAGATGCAACCAAATTTTTGTAGTGCTTATGGTCTCTAAATGTTTAATTTTTGCTACATTCAGATTTCAATGCCGGATAAAACAAACCAAAATTGTTATAAAAAACAGACCAGAACAGTTCAAATCGGTTCTGAATCAGTTCGAACCAAACCAATTCAGTTCAGAACCAATTCAGGGTAGAACCAATTCATGAACAAGCCTATTAGGGTGGGGTTTCAATTTTAGTTTCGCACATAATGTCCAAACAAACAAGTTTGGGGTGTAAACTTACTATTAGAAAATATCATATTTCCATAGTGATAAAAGTAATTTAGATACCTCAAAAATTATGTTTTTACAAATAGGTGCATTAAAAAAAACTGTTACTTTCGGATACCTAAAAAATCATAAATATATCTACTTTAATATTTCGATCATGTGTCCATAACGTATGTAGTGTTTTATTTCATTAAGGTAACTCTACTTTATTTTACTGTTTTTTTCATGTATCTCTAATTTATTTTATTGTAGCAATCAAATATATTTAATTTGTCTTTATTGAATTATTATGTATTTTTTATTTTTTTATTTTCGTATCCAATTAAAGTAAAAATATTTATGATTTTAAGGTGTGAGAAAGTAACAAATGAATTATCTATTTATAAAACCGTAACTTAAAATATTCCTAAATTATTTTTATCCGTATTACTACCTGTCCCATTCCCAACGCTGCTGTTACTTTATCAGAAGAATAAGCTACCAAATTAGCCATTTTTTTAAGAACAAATAGGGGGTTGGAAAGTCGTACATAATTTCGTCATTATAGGATATCTTTCTAGTCACTCTCATTTACGATTAGATATTAATGATTAAAATATTAATTAATTAAATGAACTTTAACATAATAATAGTTTATTAACTAATTTTTTAGTGATTTGTTAGTTGAAGTATATTTATTTTTGGATCAAAAGTTGAAGTATAATAAAGTTACAATTTGTGTATTTCCTCGATTAATTTTAGATGAATAAATACACATGGACTCTACCTTAGAATTGATTCACGTATTAAATTTTTTTTACTATAAGTTCATTTAGCAGAATGTCTACATCAAAAATTTATCTAACAAATTGTTCATTGTTTAAAAAATATTATATACATGAATTATATGTCACGTGGTTCACACACTAACTTTAAGAGTTTGACAGATATAACAAATTATAAATTTATATTAATACACTTATAAATTGTGTTAAAAAAATAATTAATAAATCACTTTTGTCCCTAAATTTAGGTAGTAAATTGATAATTAATCACTTTTACCCCGAATTAGACTTTTACAATCAAATGTGGCAAAGCATTGCCTCCCCCCTCAGCTACTGGCCTGCATGTTGAGACAGTAAACTGTTACAAATGACAGACAGTACAAGGTAATTACGTTAGTGATAAAGATCACCAGCAACAGACCAGAAACTGAGACGGTCGGACGAACACCAAACAGTCACAATTCACTATATTCACTTTTTTCTCTAAATGGAGGTAATTTGTAAGAAAAAATTGTAAATTCGGCGGAACTAACTAGCTATCATCTTCCCCATGATGTTGTGATGGAGTTTCGCTAGCGTTCTGTTCCAGTGAAGCTACGGCAGCAGCCCCACAGTTTCTTGTTAGTTCTTCCTGTTCAAGAACAAATGCAGCAAACAGAATGAAGTTTCGTGGCTGTAACTTGCGAGGATGAACAAAAACGTAGAGAGGACCGACCGACCGTCTATGTAAGAAGTACAAGAAGGCAACCTTAATTGAAGTGTTGTCTGAAGTAAGTTTATCGCACTCCTCGGAGAGCCTCTGAAGCTCTTCTTTGAGACTACTATTCTCATTTGTTAATGATTCCACCCTCACTTGCAGCTCCTCACACTCCGCCTTTGTATAATATTCACAGGAGCAACGGATTATTAGCAAATAAAGCTGCAAAAGCGCATATATATATACCAAAACACACACCTGCTTACGTAGCCGTGATCTCCTTGCAGACTCTCTGTTCAATTGCTTCCTACGCTGCCTTTTCAGTTCTCGTTCATCTTGCTACCATTGACAAAGAAACAAACTATTTTAATTTTCTGGTCATCATGTTATTGCACATCTATAAATATAATTCAATTAACTCAGACACAACGATAGATAATGATAATTGTGCAGATTCTTACTTGGACCCATTGATCCGACATTATTGCCCCAGGCACGGCTGAGTTTGGTCTCTTAGATGCTCCAGAAGTGGATGCATTCCATAGTTCCATCCCGATATTTAGATTAGTTCCAGGGCCCGACTCTCCAGGCTTCCCTGTCACAGAGGCAGCTTGATATTAATTGATGCTGTATTGTATTATGTATTGCTTTCCGCACTTGCTTCTGCAAGGTATTGTGATGTAAGAAAAGACAAGACAAATGATGAAGCAGCAGCCAGGAACCACGGAGAAGAATGGTTTCTTACTTGTTCCAAATTCTTGCTGATTGTCTTCATTTGCATCTGATGAACCCTCGCTGCCACTTTCACCACTGTGAGAGACCAATGACAAACCAATCATTTACAAACGTGACATGAAAGTAAACTAAAGATGAACTTTAGTGAAAGGTGAAAAGCAGGCAGCTCATAGAGCAACACAGCAGGATCCCCCAAAGATTAACTAACCTACGGGAACTGGCATCATTTCCAGAACCTGAAGTAGCTTTGACACCTTCTCCACACTTGCTCCCAACCGAACTTCCATTTCCTGAAACTCCCTTGTTCTTTTCCGAGGATGCCCCTTCTTTCCCGTTGTTGCCCTTTTCTAAACCTGACGTTGTCTTTGCAGAACCCGAAGCCTATATATAAATAAGCATGGGAAAAAAACACACTTAGCAGAGTGACTTTTCAAGTTCACCAGAGTGGTGCATGTAGTTGGGGTTGGACATGTATATGCAGCAATATATTAAAATATCGATCTCTAACCTATCTTTAGATCCAGCATATTATTATTTGCTTCAACTAGTATTTTTAAAAGGTCTGTCAAATGGAAACATATATACTAGTTACGACGGTCATACTGGGATGTGTATAAGCTCCTCCAAGGGATACATATGAGGATATGGAATAGGTGAGGCATCATAGGGTGCTGAGAATTATAAGAGATGAAGATGCATGCCTTAGTTAATAGTCGTGGATACATATCCACCGCAAACTAGTTCTTCAACTAAGATCAGAGATCAATTCACCTGGCCTCCCCAAAGATAAGGGTGAGGAGTTGGAGAAGCGACTGTTGAAGCAAAAAATGGTTGGGTGGGACCACCACCATAATAAGCCTAAATAAGAATTGAGTTATATAAGTTCATGCAGTTGGTTTTATTCAGGGACTATCCAACAACCACGAACTGAAACTAAGGTGTAAGAAGTAAGAACCAAATAGTGTTTTAATAACCTGTGACCAGGCAGGACAGGCAGGTTGGGTAAATACCTCCTGTTAAGGGAAAAGCTAAGGATCAAAAACACGAAAGAATAAGAACGGGCAAGGTAGAAAAACCTGTGATGAGAGAGAGAGAGAGAGAGGATGACGAACCCGAGTGGAAGCAGCTGGTCTTGAAGGCTTTGATGCAGCAGCCTCTTCTCCAGTCCCCATTTAGGCGAGTCTGGTAATTAAATAATGCTTGAAGACCCTCAGAGCTTTCTGGTAATTACAGAAGTATTTGAAGCCTTTACAGAAAGTACAAGTCTACTACACCTGAAACCTGCATAAAGTATAATATCATTGACATTTCTGCTCCATACTTCAACCAATGAAGAAGTCTTGCTCATATGAAAGCTAATATGCAGAACTGGACATGCATAAGCATGATGACGTCAGAATCATTGTTCGTGAAGAGAAAATCCGATCAAACAAGGCCTCTGTAGAGGGCGGCGATTCCTTTCAAAAGCATGCTATAATTTCTCAATATATGCAACAACTTGGTCAACATCCTTAATTTAGTCTTTATCCAGCATTACTTTCTACAAACAAAAGCCAACTTCATGTGTTTCGGCCCAGACTGAACTGAACTATGATGTTGAGAATTATACGTGGCAGGTGATTTATATAGTACATACAATTTGATAAGAATTACCATAATTATCTGCAATGGTATGCAATCACGACAGTGGCTTATTCTTGCAACAAAACTAAACCATCATCAGTATACTATACTCACTGTTGACATCTAAAAGATCGTACTGAAGTTCAATGTCAACCCATATACACAACTAGAAGCTCATCAAAGGTCACCATTTCTTGTCAACCTGAAACCCATTACGGGTACCTGTAAACTAGTAGATGTACAGCATATTGACATAGCAAACAATTATTGAACTCCATTTGCTTAAAGTAGGATTACGATAAGCTCTACCTCTGACTCATAAGTCCAACTAATCGTATAAAGTACAAACAGAATATAAAGAAACCCATCTTCCAAAAACGCTACCGAGCAGTTAGTTTACGTAATTTAACCCTAAGCACATGATCAACCTCAGTACGTAAACGAAAGTTTTCAACTTGTGAATATACAAGGATTAAAAATTTATGTTTCTTGCCATAATCAGCTTCAGAGACTGTTATTTCCGTAGCCAAAGACTTCAACAAATTCGGAAAGGACTTGACTAAAATGAGATCGACCACAACTGAGGACTGAGGTAAGTAATATTCAACCATCTGATTTAAAAAATGGGACAACTATGAATTATTATAAACACATAACGTATCTCATTTTTCAAATCCAATTATTCAAAAAGGCGTCTTCAACTGTGTCCGGCCTCAATCAATATCAATTCTAACTAATGAACGATCAATACTCAACAGGCAGCTCTAAAAATCATCTCATCTTAATCTTAACCAAACAAAATAACTCCAAGAATTTCCAAAGATTGATAAAGAAGCTCCTTTGAATTCTAAAATACATACGTATAATAAACCCAGTCGAGAGTGACCTGATCACGGATGAGGAACGGAGAATTGAAGCCGCGAACGGGAAGCACAGGGAGCAATGTGTGCAACTAGATCGAACGGCGAGAGAGGACTGAGCAAATTAGGGTTCAGCCACTGGGAATTGGAAACCCGACAGTAGCTGGTCAAACAGTGGAGACTGGAGAGCGCGAGAAAGAAGAAACTGTTGAGAAAAATCTAAAGCAGAGAGAACAGGAGAGGGAGATCGACAGAGGAAGAATAGGATGCAGTCACAATGGAGGAAATTGGTGAGCGTGTGGCGAATCCTAATAGGGCGTGAGTAGGATTTTGTGTTGAACGTACGAGAAAGCTGCATCCAGCTGTCCACGTTTCATAGGGTTAGGTTTTGATTATCTATGGCATATAAAAGCATAAAGGAAAAAAATATTAAATACTAAGTAGTTACCTAAATTTTGGACGTTTTGCAACGAGCTAATCGAACTTTGAAAATTCAAAACAGACTACCTCAACTTTGAAGAAAGTGCAAATAGCTACCTCCGTCCAATTTTTGACGACTTTCCAACGACAGTTGACGAAAAATTGGACGGAAGTAACTATTTGCACTTTCTTCAAAGTTGAGGTAACCCATTTTGAATTTTCAAAGTTCAGGTAGCTCGTTGCAAAACGTCCAAAATTCATGTAGCTACTTGGTATTTAACCCAGGATAAAATCATGATATATTATACACTAAATTTCTCCTACGTGTCGTTTCTTCGTTACTAATAATAATAATCAATTTTTTATAACTTTTGTTTCAAGATTTATAACCTCTTAGTACTATATAAAAAATATTTGTAAAAATAAATTTTATTACATTGTGTGAAAATAGTTCTCTCGTGTGCGTATAGGAGGCAAATTATCGATCAATTAACACACCTTCAATCTTTAGGTTTATAAGTAGGATCGACAATAGTGCAGTGAAAATCCAAATGTTATAATCATTATTTTTATATGGTTAATAGTATCATTATGGTGTGATGCATATATAGTGATGATTCTTCCACTGTAATGGTTATGATTATAGTATTTTAGTTATACATATGATTATTATATAAATATAATAATGATTTAATATTAATATATTAGTAGTTACTATTGAAGATTGAAGTCCATATCGAGTTTGCATCTCCGCATCCATCTCATCTCCGTCTGGGCTTGTCTGGTTCTCGTCTGGGCTCGTTTTTTTTTCCCCAGAGCTTTCCTTATCCCATCCAGCTTTGACGTCCATCTGTTGGCCCATTTGTCCATCTGTTTTTTCCAGTTAATTGTATTTTTATTTCTCCGGACTTATTTGTCTCTCTTCTATTTGTTTTAGGATGTAATTGATAATGATTTTCATTAGGGTTTAGTATTTAAGGGTGAAGGAGTTCCAGATGAAGGAACAACTCTTAGTGATCCCCAACTGCTTCTTCAGTTTCTCCTTAAGGTTCAGTAGCCTCCATTCCAGTTTTTTCTTCGATTCTTCCTTTCTCAACATGGTATCAGAGCATGTGGAGTAAATCGTCCCTTTACTCACCCCGATCCTGGTATTCTTCGTTTTATCTTCCTCAAGATTGAGTTGAAGGTGATTTGCGGTTCCTTCTTTTTCTGGAAACCGATTGGTGTCCGGTTGCGATTCTTGGTACTCTGCGGCGATCTCAGTTTTTGCTTCCACCTGAGTCTTGTGGAAGTTGATTGTGATTCTCTCATCGCAACCTTTAGTAATCTCTGTGTCTTGAACATTTTTTTTTATATGTACCTGTATTTGGGCCACTTCACCCTTATAATCTTGGCCTCGAACCGAAATCTTGTGATTTTTTGGCAGTGACTCTTAATATTCCTAGATCTTCCGTTGTGCCTCTGTTATTACCCTCGACTTATTGTGGATTTTTTATTACCCTCGGCTTATTGCAAGTATCTTGTTTTTTGTTTGTTTTTTATATTCCTTGATTTGTAAATGGCTCAAGAAAAAACTATTCAGGAGGCAAGAAAATATGCCACTGATGAAGTTGATAATGATGCGATGGCTACTGTTGATTTTCATCACCATCTTTACTTGCACCCGAGTGATAACCCTGGGACAAATATGATATCTGTTGTTTTGTCTGGCCCCAGAAATTATGCAATGTGGAGTAGGGCCCCAGAAAACCAAGTTTTGATGGGACTGAATAAGAACTATTCGAATGTTAGAAGCCATTTACTTCTCTGGTCACCCTTGCCTACTGTGAATCAAGCATATACCTTGTTAATGCACGAAGAAAGCCAGAGGTATAACCACCAATATGAATGCATCCTTAATTACTAAGTCTGCTAATATCTTTTGAATGTTGATAAACCAAAAGAAAATCAAAATTTGGAATGTACCTATTGTCACAAATGTGGGCACACAGTCGATCGTTGTTATACCAAGGGATGTGACTTTTGTAAAAAGAAGTCACATGCCAAGGATAACTGCTTTAAGTTCAAAGAGTTTGTAAAGGCAAAGGGTAATAATGTTAAGGGAAATGTTGCCTCCGCAAGGACTGGCGACAATGACCTTAACACTATGCATGGTTTGACTAATGATACATGCATGAGTTCTGGTATGCAGGGTGGGATTACCTTCTCAAAATATCAATTTGAGAGATTTCTGCAGACCCTGGGACGAGTGGGAAGCATTACATCAGGGGCAAGTGCTACAACCCTTCATGATTTGCATGCAAACACGTCTGGTATCTCTTTAAACTCTGTTTATCTCCATGGAAATGATAATTGAATCTTAGATACGGGAGCAACCAACCACATGAACAACAGAAATGACTGGTTGTGGGTGTTGGGAAGTTCCTGGAACCAAAGTTCAATTACCAAATAGGGGGTCCTCAAATGTGCATAGTATTGGAAATATTCTGTTAGACTCATTAAAAGGGTTGCATGATGTTTTATACCTACCAGATTTCAAATATAGCATGCTTTCTGTGTCTAGACTTACGAGTGACCTAAACTGTTCTACATGTTTTTACCCAAACATTGCTATCATGCAGTACCTCTCAAATGGGAAGGTCTTGGGGACTGGTGAGGCTAAATCTGGATTGTACTTCATAAATTTGTCTAGGAGACCAGCTAGTTCTCTTGTAAATAGTTCTGTCATGAATGATATTTTTCTGTGGCATAGACGTTTTGGTCATGCATCTATAAAGGTTTTGGAACATGTTGATTGTTTGGATGTGAGTAAAAGTAAAACCTCTGATATAAGTAGTCCTATTTGCCCCAAAGCTAAGATTGTCAGGAACCCTTTTCCGAGTTCAAATTCAAGAGCAGATACTACATTTGACCTTGTGCATGCAGATGTGTGGGGACCTTACCACTGCCCCACACATAATGATAAGCGATATTTTTTAACATTGATGGATGATTTCTCTAGAGTAACCTGGGTTCATCTTATGCAATTTAAATAAGATGTCTTTATTGTTATGAAATATTTTATTGCTATGATAGAAACTCAATTTGGTAAGAAGATAAAATGCTTAAGAACTGATAATGGGAAAGATTTTTTAATGAGCACATGAATAGGTTCCTGTGTGATAAAGGGATCACTCATCAGAGTAGCTGCCCTTACACACCTCAACAAAATTGTAGAGCTGAAAGGAAGCACAAACATTTTCTAGAAATAGCGAGGGCCCTGAAACTGCAAGGTTCAATCTTGAATATTTTCTAGGGAGATTGTATCCTTACAGCTTATTATTTGATTAATCTCATGCCGACCAGATTATTAGGGGGGAAATCCCCTTTTGAGAAATTGAATGGAAAGAGACCTGATTTGAACCACCTAAGAGTCTTTGGATGTCTGGCCTATCATAAGAACATCATGGCGACTAACAAGCTGGCCTCCAGAGCTATCCCTTCATTTCTGATGGGATACTCTGTGACCCAAAAAGGATATAAACTCTATGATCTTACTGAAAAACGTTTTTTTATTAGTAGAGATGTGGTTTTTAATGAGGATATTTTTCCTTTTGGGAATGGTAAACTTGATTAGTTGTCAGTGTTCTTTGAGCCAAATATAAATGATTCTGATGATGTCAACAGCCAAAGGGTTGTCGAAATTGAGGATGATGTCGTCCAATATGGAGAAAACCCACATGATGAGCCCCAACAAGGCTTAGATGGGATCTCTTCATATGATTAGCCATTAGCTGACTCTGGTGATGGGAATGATCCTCCGGCTAATGACCCTTTTGGACCCAAAATGAGTAGATCTGGAAGGGTCATTAAGCCTCCTATCTGGATGAAGAATTACCAGACATCGAGTGCATTCAATGTGCACTGTATCAAAAATTATATATCTTATGATATGTTGTCTGATGAGTATCAATGTTATATATCTTCCATATCTAAGATAATTGAGCCAGAAAAGTTTTGTGAGACAGTTAAGGACAGGTTGTGGGTTGAGGCAATGCATGACGAAATTAGAGCTCGACAGTCACGCATGGGGTCTAGTCCTGACACCAACATGTAAATCTGTCATAGGGTGTAAGTGGGTTTATAAACCAAATTCAATTTGGATGGTAGTTTAAGCATATATAAATCCATATTGGTTGCTAAGGGATATAATCAAAAACATGGAATAGATTTTTTTGAAATATTCTCTTTTGTTGCAAAAATGAACACTGTCTGAACTGTTCTAGATCTAGCTGCGATAAAATGATGGCCCCTTTATCAAATGGATGTTCATAATGCCTTTTTGCAAGGTGATTTAGATGAGGATGTATATATGCGTATTCCTGATGGTTTTGATGATAAAAAAAACAAGTCTTGTATGTAAGTTGTGAAAATCCCTTTATGAACTTAAGCAAGCTGGGAGGTAGTGGAATTTAAAATTGTGTAATGTGCTGGTCAGAGCAGGATACACTCAGTCTAATTTGGATTATGATCTTTTTACAAAACACAATGATAAACATATTGTTGTTCTCCTTATATATGTGAATGATTTACTCATTTCGGGGAAGAGTGGGCGTTTAATCAAAATGAAGGATCTAGGGGAGTTGAAGTATTTTTTGGGAATTGAAGTAGCTAGATCTGACAAAGGTATTGTATTGTCACAAAGAAAATATGCTTTAGAATTAATATCTGAAGTTGGGTTATCAGGTGGAAAAGTGAATAAAACCCCTATGGAGAGTTAAATATGAAACTGACTAGTCGGACATATGATGAACACCTGAAAGTTAATCAAGATGATAAAACCCTAAATGATGTAAGTCTATATAGACGGATGATATGGAAACTGCTATACTTGACAATTACTAGGTCGGATATATCTTTGCATGTACATTGTTTAAGTCAGTATATGCAGGATCCAAAAGTATCACATCTTGAGGCTGCAATGAGGATAATCAGGTATGTAAAGTGCGAACCAGGTAAATGTATTTTACTCTCCTCTAATTCAGTTCCTAGTATGGTTGGATTTTGTGACTCTGATTGGGTTGGGTGTGTGGAAACTAGAAAATCAGTTACAGGTTTTTGCATTATGTTGGGTAAATTTGCTATATCATGGAAGGTAAAGAAACATAATACTGTATCTAAATCTTCGTCTGAATCAGAGTATAGGAGTATGAGTTTTGCATTATCTGATATCATTTGGCTCAAAAACTTATTAGATGAGTTGGGTTTTGAACAAGCTAATCATGTAATGTTATACTTTGACAATAAGGTTGCGATTCAAATTGCAAATAATCTTATTTTTCATGAAAGGACCAAGCATATAAAGATAGACTGCCATTATATTATAGAAAAGCTCTTAGAAAATATAATAGACCTGAAGCATATTAGTTCGAATAATGAGTTAGAAGATTTGTTTCCTAAGGCTTTAGGGAATCAACAACATTATTTCTTGTGTGGAAAGCTTGATATGATATATATTTTTCAACCACAGGGGGAGCTAGACTAAGGGGGAGTACCTGTAGACTAAGGGGAAGTGTTGAAGATTGAAGTCCATATCCAGTCTGCATCTCCGCATCCATATCATCTCCATTTGGGCTTGTCTGGTTCCCGTCTGGGCTCATTTTTTTTTTCCAGAGCTTTGCTTAGCCCATCCCATCCAGCTTTGACGTCCTTCTGTTGGCCCATCTGTGCATCCATTTTTTCCTAGTTAATTGTATTTTTATTTCTCCGGACCTATTTGTTTCTCTTCTATTTGGTTTACGATGTAATTGACAATTATTTTCATTAGGTTTTAGTATTTAAGGGTGAAGGAGTTACGAATGAAGAAACAACTCCTAGTGATCCCCAACTGCTTTTTCAGTTTCTCGTTAGGGGTCCGTAGCCTCCTTTCCAATTTTTTCTTTGATTCTTCCTTTCTTAACAGTTACTAATAACAGAAGTAGAATTTTTACTTTTAGATTTCACCAATCCATAATTCCAGTGCAAACTGTAATTGAATGATGTTAATGTTAAACGATGTTAGTGTTAATTTTGAATGATGCTATGATACCCTGTCCCATATCAGATAGAAATAAGTGATTTGAAACTCATATAAGCATAGATGTACTACTCAAGTCTAACATGAATTCCTCCTTTTCTGGACCCAAGTGAGGACAACGGGCTCAGTCACACTGGGTTGGGCTAATGAGGACAGTCGCTCAGGCTTGGGGCGTTATAAATGGTATCAGACTCGACCCGCGATCGTGATTGGGCTTGCAAGATTGAAGCTCGGTGCCAACAGGAGAAACTAGTTGGCCAAACCTTGGAAGGGTATCTGAAAAGTATATGACTTGCAAGACCGAGTCACCTACCGGGGCCAAATATTCTGGACTGGATCGCGATGAAGGTCTCGTGCTTCAAGAGGGGTAGATTGTGATACCTCGTCTAGGCTTGTTCATGAACCGGTTCGGTGTCAAACCGGTTCAGAACTGATCTGGTTTGTAAAAAATCAGTATTTTTCTGTTTCTAAAAAAAACTGGTATGGTTTAAGTAAAAAAGAATTGGTCTGGTTCGAACCGATTCATAACCGGTTCGAACTGTTCTGGTCTATTTTTTAATAATAATGTTGGTTAACAACCGATCCAGTTCAAACCGGAACTGAACCGACTTAAAAACTTGTGCTGTACACTGAACCTACATACAATACAGAACCGACCGGAAGTATGTGCTACATACATACAAACAGACCGAAATTCTGAAACATGCAATACATCAACAGACAATATACAATACAAACATGCCGAAAGTTTTCAAATTTACTAACCATTTAGAGTCTGAAACTAGAGTCCGAAACTGAACACATGCAATACAATACATACTGAAAGTCTTCAAATTTACGAACCATTCATTGTATGAACTGCACGTATACAATACATACAATTCAAGACCACCTCAAGTAAAAAATATCTTAACTGATTAATTACATTATGTATTATCTCGCTAGTGGAGAGAAATGACCACTAAACTCTGTTGAGGATTCTCCTTACGGAAATCTACAAAAATGAAAACACAAACACATATATGCATCATGCATGTTAGATAAAATTCAATGTAAGCTAACATGTTAGAAGAAAACCCTTTGATCCAATCTTGAGTATAAATGAGAGATTCAACCATCTTGGGACTCAAACGACTACAATACTCATCAATTACTCTACCTCCTATGCTGAAAGCACTTTCAGAAGCTACAGTTGAAACTGGTATCACTAACAAATCTCTTGCCATGTTAGCCAGTATAGGAAACCTAGATGAGTGGACTTTCTACCAATTTAGTATATCTCTGTCTGGTTTAGTTTCATCATATGACTATCGATCTTCTCTCAAGTACTTACTCAACTCAGCTACTAGATCAACGCGCATAGTGTTACTTGATGCTTTCCAAAACATTGCATTAATATCATTAACATCATATGAAGGTGTATGTGTAACACAAGAATGGGGGGTCACAACATGCCCCATTATCATGGTCTTATACTGCTCAAACATTGTCTTCAAAGATTCAAACACTCTTTTCATCAATTCAACATGTTGAATTGCGTCATAAGAAAATAACGCTTGGAAAATGAAATATGCACCAATCATTTTTTCCAGGAATCCAGCACTAAAGCAACCATCAACAACAGGTTCATTTTTTTCGCATCTCCCGAATACTTGTTGAACTTTTTCTTCATTTTCTCTGCTATGATTTTAATGCCTTTATCTGGACCAGTCAAATGAATGTTAATCAACATTCCAATTTTGTTCACTTCAATTAAGTAGCAATTCGAAGTGACATATGCTGAACCAGAAAGTCGATTAGTAGCTTCATAAAATGCACGAAGAAAAGGTAAAAGATCACGTGCATACTTCCAATCTTCTTCTGGAGTTGCAGTTTTTCTTCTTCCTTCATCTGACTCGGATAAAGATTGCACTTCCTCTATAAGTGCAATATTTTTGAGTTTCATACAACTCTCAAACGACCCTGAACCTAGTGTCTCCACGGCTACTACTTCCATGTTAATGCTATCAAAATTCCTCTTTCTCTTTTGTACACTACTCACAGAGTTTTTATCCGACATTAAAATCTGAAGAAAAAAATTAGTGAAATTTTAGCGTGAACATTAGTGAAATTTCATAAGGTCACAGGTCAGAGTAGCAACAAATCAACGTGAACATTAGTGAAATTTCATAATAAATTCAGCAACCACTAAGTTAGCGTGAACAAAGAACTTTTAAATCAACAACCAAATCATAATAGCAACCAATTTATGTATCAATCAAACAACTAATGACAAAATCAAAACGCAAGTACGGTTTGTGGCTCACTTTAATTTCTTGACTCATGCTGCTGGAGTTCGGGTGTGTGTCGAGGAGTTCAGCTGCGTGGAGTTCGGTTGAGTGGAGTTCGGCTTCGTGGAGTTCGACTGCTGGAGTTCGGTTGCGTAGTTTGTGGATGCGTCGAGGAGTTCGACTGTTTCGGTAAGAGGAGTTCTCCATTCTGGTTGCGTCGTCGACTAAGCAGAGGAGATGGAGTTCGACTACTTCGGCAAGGCAATGAGCGTCTCTTTGTAGATGAAAGAGTCAAAAACCTAGAATTACAGAATGCGGTTAATGAGCGTCTTTGGTCTGGACATTTGGTTTAAAGTCTGAGGAATGAATGACAGAATGAGGTAACAAAGTGTAAGTCTGCTTGATGGACCAATGGTTGAGAGACATCATACCGACTTGGTTTATTAAAGATGGTTTGATTTAAATTTAAGTATAAACCAGTATCAAAAAACGAGTCGGTTCGAAAATACTACTATCTTCATTGCTCTAGGTGGTTGTGTTTTTGGATTTTTGTTTGAGCTTTGGTCTTTGATCCGTCGTAAGAGTTCAAGAATTGTTTAGTTCAGCCAGAAAAACACCGTGTTTTTTTTCACTGAAACAACACAGTTGTATATTGAGTTGTATATTGGGAGGCAATCGTCTCGTTATCCCTCAAACACGAATCAGTCTCATGGTAAGAGGAACAAAATTGTCGTAAAAAAAGGTCCACCTCAAATGTTTTAGTTGAGACAAAAATCATTTTTTTAAGTCAATCTTATATTTTTTTCACAATTTAAATATTGTCAAATTATACAGAGGTCTATTTATATTTTACTTCTCTAAACACCTGATTTTGGCCTGGGGTAAAAAAAACGTACGCGAGGAACCAAGCCGAGAAAAAATGAGATAGAAATATATATATATGTAAAAAAAAATAGGATTATATATATATATATATTGACCGAAAGCAAGCTTTCAGTCAAAGGAACACATGGCCATGTTCCTCTTTGGTATAATTTTTTTTGTAATTATTTATAAAAAAACTTAATACAATATGAAGCATTCTTCTATAAATAGAAGGAATGTTAGAAGAAAATGAGAAGGAAGGTTACGGGTGAATGAGGGAAGAAATAAGAGAAGTGAAAATAAAAATAGAAAGTGAGAGTGAAAAAAATATATCGTTAATTATCTGTATCGGTTTCTCGTACGATATTTAAGCTCCGAACGATTTAGGTATATCTCTATCGTATTTAATATTGTATTTTTATTTCCTAATGTTATTGAAATTTATGTTATAAAAAATGGAGTTTCTATACATATATTATATATTTATGTATAATATATATATATCTTGTATATGTGATACTATATATGTATATGTGTATATATATATATATATTATGTATATGGGATACTATATGTATATGTGATACTATATATGTATACTATATATATATATATATATATATATATTATGTATATGTGATATATACATAATATATATGTGATACTATATGCATATGTATATGTGAAAAAAAATCAAAGAAGACGTAGGTCATTCCCAAACTTTGATGAAGGTTACAACTCGGTCCTTGGACTCTCGAGTAATTTTGGGACTTTACCGAGTGTTATAAACTAAACCAGAAAAATTTTGGTTCATTTGTGCAATTTTTGAAATATTTTTTAAAATCAACTCGAATTTTTTAAAATTTACATTTTGTTCCCTGAACATCTCATTACTTCTCAAAATGTTACAAATAAGTCTATAATTTTCAGGTTATTTTTGGAACTTACCAAGTATTACAAATAAGTCCAAAATAGTTTAGGGTCAATTATGTAAATTTTTTTAAAACAAAACATATTTTCAGTTCAGTTATAATTTTTTGAAAATTACATTTTTGATTCCTAAACTTTTCTGGACATTCCATGACATCTCAAAGTGTTAAAAATAAGTTCATAATAATTTTTGGGTTGTTTGGAACTTAACCAAGTGTTACAAATAAGCCCAAAATAAGTCCAGAATAGTTTAGGGTCAATTCTGTCATTTAAAAAATAAAAATACAATTCAGCTTGAATTTTAAAAAATTGGATTATGGTCCCCAGACTTTTCTAGACATCTCATGACTTGTTAAAGTGTTACAATTTGGTCCAATATGCTTAATATCTTCAAAATCATTCGTATATTTTTTACACGTTTGAAATGGTCCCAAAATTAAACCACATTTTTTCAAGAACGATTAACTTTATCCTCTCTTGTATATGTATTTGAAATTAACTTGTAAATAAAAATATTTGTAGATGGTTTATTTCAATTAAAGAAAAATGCATGTCATCTCTTTAACCACGCATGATCAAATTGGACAATTCAGGTAAATCGGTAAAAAACAAAAAAACAAAAGCAAACTAAAGTACCGAAAGGGCGGATTATGGGCTCGCGAGCCCTTAAGACGTAATCAAACCCCCCTGAACTCAATTCTCTGGAAGCATACCTTTCCAAACTCTAGGATGATAACACCATGTACCCTAGGCAAATTTTAGGATTCTGATTAGCCTTTAATTAATCGGTGGCGACTCTTTCATTTTTTCGGTTTGGTTGATGACTCCGCTCGACTGGACCCGTCGCTCGCTAAGACCCGACATTTTCCAAGCAAAAATAATCTAACAATTTCAATCCATTTATAACATATTACTCCTCCCAATTATTAAGACAATAAAAAGATTCAACCTCATTAGGTTATAGAGATTAAATGCATTCAGCTACCTCAGAAATTAAGATTTTACATCCAGTTACCCCACATAAAATTTTTTGCTTTTAGGTACCCCAGAAGTCTGAAGTGTAACAACTTTATTTTGACATCCAAAATGGATGAAAAACATCAATCATGTCAGTCATGTGACTCCCTTAAACCGAAATTCGCTTAAATTGAATTATGTGAAGACCAAAATACCCCTCATGAAACAACCTCCTTCTTAAAAAGCATCATTCTATTGCGTCTGCATTATTTCGTTCATGTCCCTCCCCTTTGAGCAGTTTCCCTCCCATTTGAGGAGCAATTAAGGTTTCAAAGTCTCTCCCATTTCTGTCTTCATTTCAGCCCTTCTCCTCTCAATCTTCCATCAATGTCTTTATGCAGTAGCAGTATGGCGATGGCGGTGAAAAGACGAAGATGCCACTATGGAGAAATTGTCATGATGAATGCTTCGAACACCTGGGAGAACTTCCTATGGAGGTTCTATAGTTGCCCTGTATGGAATGTGTGTCCTTCTATCCTTTAATTAGTTTATGTTGAAGTTAATTATGGTCAATTGCTTACCCAATTTTGTGTCATTAGCTTGTTACGAAGCAAAGAGGGTGCGAGTATTTCGATTGGTACGATGTTAATGTTTGTCCTCATTCAAATAGGGTTTCTGCAAAGGTGAAGAAGATGAATATTGCAGAAGAAAAGCTTGAGAAATATCGGAGAAGGTGATAGAATGTACAAAATTGTTGTTGTCGTATTAGTTAGAATGTTCTTGATTTCTGTCTTTTGTTGTTTTGATTAGAAAATGTCAACCAGTTGAATTTGGGAATGGTTTTTATGTTGGAAGATGCGTGTATTTGATATGGTAGTATGTGAAAGTCTTCTATTAATGGTGTTATCAGGTATCATTGTTTGTAAAATGTTGTCCAAAGTACCTATTGTCTGTAAAATGTTACTCTCGAGTATATCATCCTTTTTAATGTCATAATTTAGTATTTGAAAATTTCAACAGAATATATTAAAAACAACATTTTATACATCAACATACCAGTATCGTCAAAAATGCATTATCTCAACACCGATTAAAACGGGATGTAGTTTTCCCTTACATAAATATCAAACTCATACTAATTTAAACCAAAAGTTAAAAATTGTCATTTGTTCAGCTAGTTTGACCAAAACACAAAAGTCACTTCATCTCACAATTTCTTTGTGGGGGACTTCTTTCCAGGTGATTTCCTTGCATGTGTCTTGTACCTGATTTTCCTAGGGGTGCTTGTCTCGTCTGTTACTTGTGAATCTTGAGTAGAAGGTTGAGCTTCATTTGTCTCATTCGGGACACTTTGAATCATTGTTTGCACCTGGGACGAATGGTATTGTCTTGTCACGCGTCTTTACACAACTGCTTCCGATCTGTCCCGTATTCTCACTGGAATCTTCATCTTACTGCTCCCCTCCTGAGGCAGTAACTTCAGTAGATCCTTTTCCAACCTGTTTGGAACCACAATTAACAAATGAAATGATATGGACTGTTGAATACAACATGAACACTAGATTACCTTCTTCGAAGAAGTTGATGCTATGTTTTGTGGACAAGTCAACCGATTATGGCCCCTTTCATTACACAGAGAACACTGCTCTTATCCTGTTCATATTCTTTTTACCTAGTCGGTCCCTCTGTAAAGGTGTCGATAAACGGGGTGCATCGACTTGTATCCCGTTCTTGTGCATCACGACTGCTCCTATCCACATCAACTCTCACTTCCTCATTGGAACCTTGAATTGTGGCATCGAGGTCCGAAGGGACTGTATCTTTCTTTAGGACGTATATAACCACCATTTATTTTCCTTGATGCAACTTCAAGATACCTTGAAGATCATCATCATTTGCAATCTTCCTAAAGTCGGGTAAAATTTGTTTCGTCGCTAACTTGCCATACAATACTTCGCCTTCTTCGTAATCAAACGACACAGCATATAACTTGAGGAATTCTTCCAAAATAACACTCACAGAGAATTCTATGTAATCCATCGTCTCAATGTAGTCAACGATCACTCCATTTTGGTTGTAAAACTGCCCGTCGTAGTGTATTTCAAAAAGAACATGTTCACTTGATGGATTTTCCATTGAAGAAAAGAACTGCACACATAGAACAGGGGAACTCGATTCAAATCAGCAACACTCTCAAGGCAATGGAAGTGAAGAACACCGAAGTAAAATCACGCACACATCATACAACTAAGCATAAGAATGCAGTCAAAGGGAAGTGAAGAACAAAATGATTTCAAAATTACTAAATTGCGCGCGGGGGAGGGGGGGGGGGGGGGGGGGGGGGGAGGTCAGATCTTTCCTTGCAATCTCCTGATGTGATTTCGCCAAAGAACACGAAAGGGACTGAGAAGACGAACACACGAGGGGGGGGAGTCTGATCTTGCGCTGCGAAATGTTCAAAATCCAAAAATCGCTAATTTATTAGTTTACTGAATGAGAGAAGACGAAGAGTCAAGAAACATGTATCAACTGACACTTGAAGAGACACCAAAGTGACACCAAGAATGAGGTTGTGTCATGATAGGTATTTTGGTTTTCACATAATTCAATTTAGGCAAATTTCGGTTTAAGTAAGATACGTGACTGGCACAATTGATGTTTTCCATTCATTTTGGATGTCAATATAGAGTTGCTACACTTAAGACTTCTGATCTAGCTAAAAGTAACAAATTTTATGTGGGGTACCTGAATGTAAAAATCCAACTTATGATGTAACTGAATACATTTAATCCATTATGTTATATAATAGTCATAATGGTCTCATCACATACGTACACAACCTTATCCAACATTTATTACAGAAAACGGTAGCTAGCTTGCGATCGCTTGAAGAATTTACAGTAGATTCCCTCCCTAGCTAATATATATATATACACGACAGACAGCATCTGCATGCATACGTCAATAGTTAAATATTTCATTCTAAAGTCTGTATAGCTAAGCTACCAGCATCATACATACAATCTCAGATTATCAGTTAATTAGAGGTACCAGTTGAACCACTCCATGCTCTGGATATAGTTGTAGTTGTTCTCCGCTTCCGATACGTAAAACACGTCTGTCTCGTATCCTTCAACTCCAAACTCTCCAAAAAACGGGGGATCAGTATTTGGGTCCGTTGAGATCGAAGAACTGATAGGACTGTTGCTCGAGATTGTTCCGTCGGAGAGCCTTTGTATCTCCCTGGTCGCCTCGCCAAGTTGTTCCTTTAGTTGTAGTATCTGTGTATTTGATAAATATTTAGCCAAAAACCCAACATATAACATATCATAGACAACAGTCTTATGTATATCCATTAGTAGTAAGGAAAGGAAGGAAGGACATAAAAGTAAAACATGACATATCCACGTGAAAATGAGTGGGCGATGGTCCGACGTGGGAGACATTCGTACGGAGCACTCCACTTGTTGGGATGGAACGAAAGAGCAGATGACCTTCCTATTACACCAATGAGGTGGCAGTTTGCTGTACTTTTATTAATTTTTTTTATTGTTTTAGTCTTACTTTAATACTTAAACAATTATATAAAAAAAAAAGTCCAAATATCCAAAAGCCAATAAGCTGCCTAATTTTCTGCAAACCTATAGACTAGAGATAGAGAGGGCAATAAAAGTCCAAACTATAGTGTCACACTGTCACCTCATCTCGTTGTAGATAATATACATATAATATTATATTATATTTATATCATTTAAAAAATAATATAGAGAAACCAAGGATACCGACGGTGGTGTGTTGATGAAATTAATTTATCATTTTCAAATAATTAGAGTTTATGTATAATGATTAATGCACTTAAGTCTACCAATTTGTGAATATTAATTACAGTTAAAATGCTTTTTTTTTTTTTTTTATAATTTTTGGTAATGAATATATGTATCAGAAGGTATAAATACCAAATAGCTACCTGAACTTTAGATGTTTTGTAACGAGCTACCCGAACCTTGAAAATTCAAAACGGGCTACCTCAACTTTGAAGAATGTGCAAATAGCTACCTCCGTCCAATTTCTGCAAATTTTTCAACGATTTTCCGACGACTTTACAATGACTTTCCGACGACAGTTGGTGGAAAATTGGACGAAGGTAGCTATTTGCATATTCTTCAAAGTTGAGGTAGCTCGTTTTGAATTTTCAAAATATGGGTAGCTAGTTTCAAAACGTCTAAAGTTCAGGTAGTTACTTGGTATTTAACCCTTAACGAAATCATAATTAGTACGTAAATACGATAGAGCTGGAGAGTTGGTCTCGTACCTCGGACTCAAGTCGGCATTTGTCGAGCACGACGCTGTCGTGAGCAGACTTGAGCTGCGAGAACTCCTCCTCGAGTCTCTTGTTCTTCCACCGCGCCCTCTTGTTCTGGAACCAAACCGCCACTTGGCGTGGATCGAGCCCGAGATCTGCCGCCAACTTGTCCTTCCTCTCCGACTCGAGCTTATGCTCGTTGCCAAAGTTCTGCTCCAACAGCTTCACCTGCTCATCACTCAGCTTTCTTTTCTTGGCAGCCTCGCTGATGCTTGTCTCTCCCACGTTCTTGCTCTTCCTCCGCCTCTGCCTTTTCGGCTTCGATTCTGCAGAAGAAGAAAAAAAACACTTTTTTTCTCAGACAAACACCTTATATATATATATATATTGAAGTTACTATTTAATTATCTTCCATATAGCTTCAAATTAAAAGACTAACTACATCGTGTGGAAGGCTGAATACTACCCCCGTCATAAAAATATCTTTTTTTAATTAAAAAAACAAACACTAACCTTGATATGAAGACATGATCTGGTTATTGTAAACTCCAGGGTAATACTGTGAGACAAGCAGCAAGCTATCATCATCCACCTGATTCATCATGGTGATTGTCATCTCTCTCTCTGTCTGTGAGTATTTGCAGAAGTTGCTTTTGAAATGGAAGGAGTGTGATGTGGAGTAGTCTTAGTGGTGGATACTACTTATGAAGAGAACAAAGCCAGATGCTTGGTGATCTAGAACACACTTTTATAGAGCAGGAGTTATAAAAAATACCCTCATTTCATGAAGGAAATATCAATATTGCCATTGGAACAACAGCGGAATGCTTGAAGGGAGGGAAGCAGTGTCATTTCGGTCTCATATTATGAAACACAAGGCCCAAGCTAACTATACGTGAGATAATTAAATTCACATTACCAACTTTAAAAATTGCATAATTTATATATATATATATTCATTTTCAATTTATCCTTTTAAAAAATTTAAACCATTAAAAATATACGAATTGGAACAAACAAAACAAGATTTTAAAATATATTTTTACTTTTTTATTGATTTAATTCTGAATATATTATTTTTTTTGGATCCCAAATAAAAAAAAACCTATAAATGAATACTTAATTATTCTGCAATATTAAATCATCTGTCTGTTTCTGAGGATATTTTTGTAAGTTTTGCCTTGTAATTGTGTAGTATCTTCCATCTTCTTCTTCTACCTAATTAAGCAATTAGCTTAAATGTCCATCTTTATTGTCCAATTAAACTAATCCTTTGCTTTAACAAATAAAAAGAGATGCTAATTGCGTGGCTCGAGACTGATGAAAAGTTTTACCAAGAAGACATTGTCTTCTCCATGTGGGATAATTAATTATATATGGATTTTGTCGACACTACAGTTACCTAGTCTTTTACGGAACTATTGTGCAGATGAGGGTCTTTATTTTTTTATGTTCAATAAACAAAATACAACTTATAATTTTTTTTATTTTATAATTTAATATAGTAAAAAACAAATAATTTCTTTGTTTTTTCTTTTGATATATTAGTATATATGTGCATGCATATGTTATAAGAAGTTTCGACCAACGTCTGTTGTACAATTTACATGACTATAGTGGTAAAAAACACTCATATTAATCTTAGATCTATGTTCTATCCTTTAATGAAGGAAAATAGTAAATGCACAAACATAGAGGGTGGTAAATAATATATATTTATATTCAATAACGAAGTGCAAATATGTAGGCAGATAAGTGATGCAGTGACTTAGTTTAGGGTGTAACGAGAGACTAAATTAAACAACTAGTTTATACCCAATTTAATTAACAGTATATAACAGGAGTGAACAAATTTAATCTATGTAATTAATACTATTACTGCCATAGATATAGAATAGGGCTGCCCAAATTTTGATCCTAGTCAGACCGATTCGATCTAATTAGGAATGAGATTGAAATTTTTAGTTCTCTCGTTTTAGTTTTAGATTGAAACTAGGAATGTTAAGGTCATTTAATACAGTCTGGTTTGGTTTTACATAATTTAATATTGTTAACATAATTTATTTTACATAATTTGTATTATCTTTTATAATAAAGTAAATAATATATCAAGCAAAATTTTATTTAATCGAAATTGATTTTTGTAGATAGAAATAATGATATTATTCATAATTTACTGTTAATACATTTAGATGAAAGTACAATAATAAGATATTATTTATTAATACTATAAATAATTTGTTATAGATTTTTTTATTTTGAAATCTCAAACTCAAAACCCTAATTAAGGAAGAATAAAGTTAACCTCTAGTCATTTTACAAATAGTTAAATTCAAAATATTCACGACTTAATAGTAAAATTTTGCTGATTATTACGTCATAATAACATATTTATATCAATCGTATTCTTCAAAAAATAATGTGAAAGCCAATGTAAGCCGTCAACTATCTTCTTTTTCGGTATGATCCACCGTTATATTAAATTACCCAGAGAGCATGCGATCCCCGCAGTCAACAGTATAATTTGCACGTCTCTCTTAAAGTTGTAATTTCTTACGTATGAATTTGACTGCCGTTTTTTGGCCAAAAAAATTGACTGTCGTTTTGTCTTTTTCTCCTTCAATATATTCTATTTTTTTTTAATAATAAACTTTGAAATTCAACTTGAGATTAAGTTTTTTTTTCTTTTAAGAATAACTGCATAAATTAATCACGTAGCTTCTTATACACTGAAAAATATTCAAGTCTCCAAACATCCTAAAAACCCCCATCGTATTCTTAAAAATGAGCACTTAATTCAACGTACTGCGTCCTTAAATTCCGGTTTAGTTAAAGATTAAACCATGTGAGATTGCGCTGGAAATGGAGCTTCTTTTTAATAATTAGTATATATATTATCTGGGATACATACATATATGTATATATATATACAGGGTGTGGATCCTTATCTTGTTTTTCTAATTCTAGTTATAATTTGCACAACCGAGTCTCTGCCTGTGATGAGGTGCTCTTACTAGAATGGTAACTAACCTTATCTTATGCTTTATTCATTCATACTACTAAGTTTGAGAGGGACAATACACATATACATATATATAGAGAGAGAGAGAGAGGGAACTTGAATTCTAAAAGTTGAGTCGTTTTATATGTGTATATATATAGTCGTCTCTATCTCTATGTATCTATTATGTTATAATAATGGTATACATACTATAACTTCATCTACGTATACCTACCATAAGGGATGAAGTCAGAAAAATTATCGAGTGAGGACAAATATTAGAGTAAGGGCAAATAGTTGAACTAAACAAAATTCAGTGGGGTAAATATATGATTCAAATGAGCTAAATTGAAAATTATTTCATTTTTTAAGGTTAAATTTACAAATAATTAAAAGTTGAGGGAGACAATTGCCCCTAGGTCTCATGTAGCTCCGTCCCTACCTACCATTGGATGACTTGTAGAATGATACTGTATTTTTTTCAAAGCCTGTGCCTAACTACAACACTATTTAAAGCTTTAAATTTGCGGGAAAAAAAACGTTTTAACATATCATTAATCACCCACCCACCAATGGGAACCCTAAAAAATAATAATACAGAGAGAGACTTATATAAACTATCTATCATTTCTTGGATTGAACAGGTGTTGCTTATGAAAATGCATGGCATTTTTAAAGTAATCGCGTCGCATCGTCAAAAGTTTGAATAACAAACGTTTTTCTCGGCGCAGTCAGCGAATAGGGTTTGGTAATTTTGTCAAATTGGAGACCAAACTAATCTAAATAAGAAGGGTAGGCTGAATTCTATGCCCTAACGTGTTTTTTTTTTTTAATTCCATATGTCCAATCCATATGAAGAACGACATAATTGATATGTTTGTTTCACACCTAGAATTTTTCGAATTTGAAATCAAAATTTATAATTAAGGAATGAAATAGTAAACATATTATGATAGTTTTTATGCCCTAGCTGATAGACAGAATTGGTATCCGGTTATTATTTTTATTTTCTTTGCTAAGCAATTTCTGATTAAAAAGTACATAAAATATTATATAAAATAGTTATACAATGTTACGTATAACAATTCAATTATGGTTAATTAATCAATTTTCGTAACATTTATAAATAATAAATTGATTTAATATAAATTCAATCGTGATCCTACTCTTGATCTTCCTAGTAGGATGACTTCTATATTAATATTTGATCCCGTAACTTTTTTTCTTAGCAGAACTGCAAAACTTATGTAAGAATCTAAAAATTTAAAGGCTAACCAAAACACCTTACTAAAACTTATGCAGAACTGTAAATATAGACCACAAGTAAGGGTAGAGGTGGCCATGAACTGGTTCATGACCAAACCAATTTAAGAACCGTACATTACCTAAAATGTGATAAGGTATGGTTCAATCCATTCGTCCGAACCACTCCACTTTTTTGGTAATTTATCATAACACTTCCGAACCGGTTCAAAAAACGATTTTAAACCGGTTAAGACATTCCTTTTTCTTTAAATAAAAAATTAATATAAAATATTCGAAATTTATAAATTTTAACACATAATCCGATAATACATAAAAAGATCAATATAAAATTGAAATATTTTAAAATAGGGAGAGCACATAGGAACAAAATGGTTCACTTAAAATGTTAAAAAAATAATAATATATTTTAAAAAAATAATACAAATAATATATATATATAAGTGGTTCATAAAATAGTACAGTTTACCATTTATGAATCGGTTTTTTATGGTTCGGCCAAACCGTTCCACAACTCTTCTAAAATACCATATCACTTCTGAACCGATTCAGCCGAATTGGTTCATAAGTTATATGGATTCGGCCGAACCTCTTTTTTTTTCCAGCCCTAAGTAGGGGCAAAGACACCGTTGAGTAGGGTGGAACAGATGGTTGGATTGGTTCGGTGTAACAATTTTTATATATATATATTTTATCTATAAAAATACATAATCTAAAAAACGTACAAGAAAAATCTGCCCCTTCTTGTTTTGGTTTTTCGGATTAAATTGGATAAATATACATTCCAAATCGAAATAAATATTTAAAATTACATTAAACAATAAAACAACAACTCATAATGCTTATATCATATTCAACTAAACAACTAAAAAACTAATTATCCTACTAAATTAATATTAATTTGTATTTGTTGATCAATTAGATATAAATTAAAATAGTATATATATATATATATATATTAACGATAAGTCCGATTCTTTTGATCTTTAAAACCTTATACCGAAAATCCAAACCATAATAGGGAAAAAAAAAAAATTTACCCTCAAGCCGAGTCCTATATTTTTTATCCGATCCGGTTTTCACCGACTCAACTTTTTAGTATTGAGGCGAAACACGAAAGCAACCTTTCCTCACATGGAGTTAGCAAAAAATATCTTTAACACGCGTCACCTCCCCCTCCATTCCTATTTCTACATTCTACTGAAGGAACCACATACATTATCCCTTGTCTTGCATTTTTCCCCATTGACATGAAACCTTTTCATTGCTTGTTTGTCTGTCTGTCTGTCTCTAACATTCAATGCATGCTTCATTCAACGAATTACTTTGGCATTCTACCATACATTCGATGAGCATTGTCCCCACTACTCTTTTCATCTCCTTATCTAAATGATGATGATGATGGCACTTTAAGGAACTGATAATTCACTCACGAAATTTGGAACACTGTACAGCTTTACTCTAAAATATATCATTCTCATGTAAGTAGGTATATATGCATAACACCTGTTTGAATATTATGGAGCGAGTATATAAAGCTAGGGAGAAGGGCAATTCTATATAACATTCCTTCTTTCTTTTTCTTTTTTTAAAGGGTTAGATTTTTTTTTTATAAAGTGAGTAGGTAATAAGGCGAGTAATTCATTCATTTAATATAGTTTTATAAGTATTTGATTGTTTGTACTATAATATCATATTTAGTTAATTACATATGAAGATACATAATTTTATGATGTATATTTGGTGTTAAAAAGAAGAGTTTTGTTGAATTGATAACAATCTTTTCTAAAATATTTATGAGGAATTTGAAGTTAGATTACTCTCCTTCCGTACTAGTCAAGTTAAAAGAGCTCATGCAATGATTCCTTTTTGTTACTCTACAAAAAAGTTCCAATACTGACAACCAGAAAGGTTATATAGCTGGGATTCAATGCATATACTCAAGAGGGGAAACTTACCAACCAAGAAAAACAATCAGAAACACTTTGTTTGCTCTAAGAATTATCATTTGAAAATTTTGTACGGAGTAAAATAAGATGTCGTCCCATATTATTTTGTTAAATTTTGAATTTTCACCTTAAAATTTAAACCGTAAAATTTTATTCCCTCATATTTGGTCAAATCTGTATTGAATCGGGATTCAATTACAATGTTTGAAATGATTATATTGTGATATTGTTTTTAAAAAATATATTATTTTTGTAATTTGTAAAACCTATTTTGTTAAATTTGGATGGAATAGTTAACGGATGGGGCAAGTGGAGGGGGCAAGGACAAACTTAAACTTTGGCCAAACATGAGGGAATGAAATTTTACAATTTAAATTTTAAGGTGAAAACTTAAAATTTAGTCAAATATTAGTGGGTAATGTAATATTTAACTCATGTATAAACTATAGAAGTGATTCCATTTTTTAATTTGCTAGAGCTTTCAATTTCATGCACTTTCTTTACCACTTTTTAAACATGTAAACCAATTTTTATGTATTTTTTGGCCTAATGTATATAAACCATTTGATTGAGAAAATATAAAGAAAAACAAATAAGCAATTTATTTTTACAATGTATATAGTTAATTGTTAAGTCAAGAAAGAGAATCACCCAACAGTAGCCAACATGGATTATTCCCATATATCACACAAAACTTTGCACCATTTTTTACACAACACCATAAAATTATATACATACATACAAAAAGATAATATTCGCCGGGTATAAAAATATGGTATATCATAACAAAATGATACAAACATGATATATAAAATTATGTATTTTTATATCATATATTTTTATGTCTACATTTTATAACACATACAATAAAAGTGTGTTAATAATATTTAAGTACTTCTTTAAATAAATTTTGTTTAATAGTTTTTAGAACTCTACTAGTAACTTAACTTTGGAATTAATTAATTTGGAAGTTCTTTATTCTATACTACGAACTTAACCTATGAATTTATAATTTTAATTATGAAAAAGTCATTATTTTAATATTTAATTACTTAAGGACTTATATGTGGATGTACAACTAACTTACCATAAACACACACACACAACAAGAAAGCTTGCGTTAGTGTTGTAAGGATGACACAATAAACTTATTGTAATTGTTCATGTTAATATATTTAATAAGATAAATTTGTTGACACATATGACAACATCAAAATATATACACGATTTGTAACGTTTATGTCTATCTTTTTTTTTTCTTTAAAACACATATAACTAGCTGCATCCACTCAATTCTCAACTATTTAGTTGTTTCTTTTGATTCATTGTTTCTTTATCATTCAAATCCATAATAACAAGTTTGTGAAAAATAAATTGTAACTTCTGGCCAAAAGCATATACCAATTTCCTTTCTTTTACTTTAATTCTACTACATATTTTTATAATATTATCATTATTTAATAATGATAGATACATTAAGATTTAATAATATCTATCTATCTATCTATATAAATATTAGAGAATTATCATGATTTATATATTACAAATATAAGAGTTTTATTAGTGCCATTAGATGAGCCGACTTAATGAATAATGAAAAAGATAAACTAATTAAGCGCAAAAGCTTCAAGTAATTAACAACTAATACGTACTTTGTATTAGTGCGATGCCAAGCTGTTAGCTACTCGATCAATCAATCACATCGTATTCTTTTCTGTCCAAATTACTGTCATCTTTTCTCCGACACTACCAAGTCATGTTTCCGATACACCAACTACAACTATTTTATTTGCTTAAACCAATCAGAATCTTTAATAATTCAAGCATTAATAATAATAATATATATATATGAAGCGGCGGATCCCTACACACTGTGCAAAACTTTGTTGACAATTATTATAATAACAAATATTGAAAGACACCCCGTCCTTAGTTAGGCTACTTGGATTTTATATTCTTTGGAATTCAAATAGTTATATTATCCATACAATATCGGACACCTGACCGAGCTTAGCTAGCTTAAATATTTTTTTTTTTGCCCTCAACAGGATTAAATTTCATAAATGAAACGGAGTCTCGTTACAATCGTTATACGATAAGTCAAAAGCAATAAGATTACATAACTCGGGTGGGGTCTCACGACCCAATCCAACGGACACCCTAAGATGGGCTAACTTAGCCACAAAATTAGCACAATGATTAGCGGTTCTCGGAATAGCTACCCATTGGATAGCCGGTGATAGAGCCAAAGCTCGTGCATGTGATATGATCGCCTCTATTTTCCAAAAGAAGGAAACACCTTTTAGATGGTTGATGACCGTCTCCGAGTCGGACTCCACTCGTATGCTCGGCCACCCTTTGTTTACCGCCAAAATCAGCCCTTCAATGACCGCCCAAGCCTCCATTTCTTCGACTGAGCCTCCCATGGTGGATTTGTGACGACCACAACAAGATTTACCTGTATGATCCCGGGCTATAATCCTGATTCCTCCATGCCAGGACGAAGCACACCAAGCTGCATCACAGATGATCTTTACCACCCCGAACTCCGGTAACCACCACTGTTTCGGCTCCCGCGGTTCCCTCAGCTGGTTGCCCCCTCCCTGTAGCTAGCGTCGTTGATTCTTGTCCCCGCCATCTCCTTCAGCATTTTGAACACCTCCCCAACAAGGACACTTGCATTTGGCAATTTATTTTCAAACACAAACTTACACCGAGCTTTCCAGATCATCCACGTCGTTGCCATGGCTGCCTCCCACGCAGTGCCACTGCTCTGCCACCTGCTTGTCTGGTTCGATCGATTTGGGAAAGGGTTTGGTCCCTCTTTGAGCAACCAGTCTCTGATTTGAAGATTCCCAGCCTCCGTGATGTCTCTCCCAAGCACTCCCGACCAAACATCACTTGTCCACGAGCATCCCACGACCATATGTTCCGTCGTCTCCACCTCCTCGCACGCAGGGCACACTGGGGAAGTCGGCACCCCTCGTATGACCAGGTTGCATTCAGAAGGCCTTCGCTGATCTGAGACTGACCATCCCAAGGGGGCCGACACACAGACCACTGACTGGCCAAGTGAGATGGAACCCACCGGAGGATGAGGTAATCAAGGTGAATTGTGACGCATCTTGGTGCGCCATAACATGTCGGGGGTGGCATAGGGGTCATCGTGCGGGACAGAACAGGATCGGTCCGGGGGGCTGGCACGGGACGGCTGTGGGAGGTTCAGTAGATGAGCTCGAAGCAATGGCACTCTTACATGCAATCAAGTTGGCAGCGGATAACGGATGGAGGAAAGTATCGTTCGAGTCGGACTCGAAGAGGGTTATAAACCATATCTGAGGTAAGACGATTTTGTGGAGTATCGATGCGTTAGTAGATAATATCAAGTTCCTGGCTTTGTCCATGGATGTTGTAAGCTGGGGGACTATTCTTAGAGCCACAAATAAATGTGCGGATTGGATAGCAAACCAGGCTAGGTTACAGGTGTGTCCTTCGGACTGGGTTTCAATACCCCCACCTGATCTTTCTTTGTTACTTTTTACGGATTGTTCTCTTGTAAGCGAGCTTAGTCTCCACAGTTCATAATATATGAGCGAGTATTGATGGCAAAAAAAAGTCATTTGTGAGGCTGACACCAAAGCCATGGTAACTTTTTATCCTCACATGGTCACTGTCATCCGGATTTCCAGGTCAGTACAATCAATATTGCATGGGTAGATGAAGAGAGGCGGTGGGATGGTGGGTGGTGTGGGTTGGAGAGGAAAGAGGTACGTTGCATGGGTTGCATGGGATGGAGAGTTGGTGGGTGGATGGTATGGTGTGATTGGTTGATGGGTTGACGACATGGGATGAGGATAGGGGCGATGAAGTGGTTGATGGGTTGTAGCATGAGCTGATGGGATGATGGGGAGATGGTATGGGACGTTGGGAGGATGGATGACATGGGATGAGGCGATGATGTGGCTGATGCAGCGGACGACAGGGTACTGGGCGAATGGGGGATGATAGGGTAATATGTGGGACGACTATGAGTATACGGGATATCGGGTGGTGAGTGGTGAAAAGGAAAACTCACAATATGTGGATAGCATGGACTGATAGGTTGGTGTGCTTCATGGGGAAGCCTGTGAAGATCTGTCTGCAACACCATTTCATTCCTTGCCCCCACAGTGGAGATCGACAAACAGTTTTCGCCTGCCTGTAGAGTAGTTCCAATATTCAGACTTGATCCCCACTCCTTAGTGTTACGAACATTGCTCTGGAGCGGTATCTCCTCTACTGGTACCTCATTGAGCTCGAAGGCCCAGACGTTCGGGGTGACGATATGTGCCACATGACTGCCCTGTTCCGCATTCTGGTCCACCTCCCAGGTATTGTTTGGATCCTCTTCTTGGCATTCCTGGCGACTCATCCTGCTCGTACTTTCCATCCTGGAGCCCCTACGATCCTGCATCGGCCCAGGCCACACCCGACTGAGTTTAGGTGAGAGCCCTGTCGCCGCCGACGATACAACACGGTCACCTTCTGATACGGCATTCATCATGTCCCGCCAGGTTCTCCTTTGGGGATCTCTCCTGATGCGGTGCTCCTAATTACGACCCCACAGTTGGATCAACCAGGTATTCATTTGTTGTCTCGTGCCAACTAATCACGGACCATATCTAGGCATGTTCGGATTCCGCTCGGACACGGTTATCTCCTCGTTACAAGCTTGCGATGTGTGGCCTAATCTACCGCATCCAAAGCAAAAGTCGGCAAGACGTTCGTACTTAACGGCTGCCCATTTCTCTTGGCCCGTTGAGTTCATCCACTGAAATCCTTCCATTAGCGGTACTGTTACATCCAGCTCGACCCTCACCCGAAGGAAGGGCCGCTGCTTGATCACATCGATGGTTTCAATTCCCACACTCCTTCCTATCGCTCCCCGATTTGGTAGGCGTTTTCCTTATTCAGCATATCCATATTCAGGTCGTGGACCTGAACCCACATCTGCATAAGATTGAAGTTGATCTCTTCTATGCTAGCATTCGGACGACACTCCTTGGATATGGTGGCATATCCAAAATACGGTCCCTATCCCTATCTGAACCAAACTCAAATGCAACAGTTCTATCATCAATTTCTGTCATCCTAATCGGCATGAATCTATCCCAAGCAATTCTAAGAACGTTTTGGATCACAGAGAATTTGATACCTTTGCTCGATATGATTCTACCGAGCACCCGTAGACCAACTGATGCGGGGGGGGGGGGGGGGGGGGGGAGGGGGGGTCCGATTTCAGGTGTAGAGTGGTGACCCGTGGTTGCTGACCCTCTCCAGAACTAGGGAACGTCGTCATGGCCCAGACAGCTTCACTCGAGTCGCCCCTCCCTGCAAACACCAGAAGAAAAGAAAGGAGAAGGCTGACAGATTTAAAAGGCAAAAGAATTGAAACAAAAATGCAAAAACCCAATCTTCACAGTGTCGAGAGGAGAGGTTTTAGGGTTTAGGAGCTTCTCTTGCTGCATGAAATTTTTTGGCCTCCACCAATCAGAGCCACTGGAAGCTGCGATTTGGACAACTTTGATTGACTTTTTGGAAAAAGTCAATCAATGCAGTGGGACAAGCTTGGAGAAAGTTAAAGCAGGACAATGATGCCAAGAGAAATGTTCAGCAAGAGATGCGGTGGACATTCCCTCACAGGTCGAAACCAGGAGAGAGGAGGGAGACGCGACTGACCATCACGCGCGGGTTGACTTTAATTATAAGCTACCTTTAACTTACAGTGAAATTATAAGCGGGACTTCGCTTGGAGGATTGATCCCATTTTGTCAAACGCGATGACTCTATCGTCTTCGATTAGAGAAATCGCGTGGGAGCATATCCCTCGGTCCGCCAACTCTTATGCGGACTGGATTGCGAAGAATGCTTTGTCGGGGTTGTGTCCTTCGGATTAGGTGAACTTACTCTCAACCCCATTACTTAGATGTATTGTATCGGATAATATCTTGTACTCGAACTCTTTTCCGGTTATTGCAATGATATAAGATGTTCTATTGGCCCAAAAAATAAAATTGTAATCAAAACTTATTAGTTTATTTATTATCTTACTCTTATTTTTATATAAATCACTGATTGAGTTTTTGAAAAATTTGTAGTTTGCTAGTTGAATTATACAAAAACATAAACTTTACTAGTTTAACTTTGGGGAAATTTGCAATTTACAAGCTCATGTGATAAACTCGTACATATTATATTAATCTTTAAATTTTAACTAGTGAGTAAATAGTTAATTATTTACTTTCTTGCTGACGAAAAGTATTTCTTTTCTTAATAATATGATGTACATATCTACCAGCGGTGTGGATTTATTTATCTGTCATATTCCCTAGTTATTAGGTTTGGCATGCACATGGAAGAGCAGACCGGTGTTTTATAATGAGCGTGATTAATTAATAATGTTGAAGCATGATCCTAACGAAGATCTTGTGGGTGGAGTACGTGTCAGGAAATCGTGTGGATGTGTTGTCGTATTTTTTTTATACCATAAATTGATAACTAATTATTCAATTAATCCTTAAATTTTTTAATTTTTGGTCAAGTAACACGTACTATGTCATTTCATTAGCCGAAGGAGAAACCGCAAACAAGATATTATCCGATACAATGCATCTAAGTAAAGGGGTTGGGGGTGCAAGCACCCAATCCTGAGGACACAACCCAAGCAAAGCGAATCTCGCTATTCAATCCGCACAAGAGTTTGCGGATCGTGGAATAAGCACCCACGATACGGCATGTATATGAGATGATAAGGCCGTAGCATTAGACAAAATTGGTGCTATTCTCCAAGCGAAATCAAGACCTAAGAGGTGAGATATAACATGCGAAGAGTCCGACTCAATAATAATGGGCGATTAAATTCTATTCGTGAATACAGTTAGAGTGATATGGAAGGCGCGCTTCAGCTTGATCTTCGACAACAAGACACCTCAGGCGGAGCATATAATCCAGGAGTGCAACAAGGCTTTCATCGAGATGGCGGCTCTGCGTGGCGCGGGAAGGAGAAGTCGAGGGTCGACAGCTGCAGCGAAGTGGGAAAGGCCGGAGCGAGATGTAATCAAACTAAACTGCGATGACTCGTGGTGTCTGTTATCGGGCCATGGTGGCATTGCGGTTATTGCGAGATCCCACGACGGTGAGTTGTGCGGTGGTTGGAACAGGTTCGGGGGCGCGGGTTCAATAGTGGAGCTCGAAGCTTTGGTCCTTCTAGATGGCCTGTCGCTGGCCGTGGAGAGAGGGTGGCAACGGATGATGGTCGAGTCGAACTCGGATGTCGTCATCAACCATTGAGAGGTTCAAACTACCTTTGGAGGATCGATACAATCTTGGCTAACGCTAAGAGGGTGACATCGTCTATCCGGGAGGTAGTTTGCGTAGCTATTTCGAGATTCGCTAATAGATGCGCAGATTGGGTAGCGAATTTGTCGAGGAGAAGGGTGTGTCCTATGAATTGGGTCGAAAGACCACCACCCAACTTAGTGAGTTTACTTATTGCGGATGAAACCTTATAAACCTTTGTTATTTTATTTCTTACTTTCATTAATGAGATGGAAGATTTTGATGGCCAAAAAAAAAAAAAACTTTCTTCCATCGATACACTACTAATCCTAATATTTGTTTAGTACTTAAAGTCATATCATGACGATACATACGATGATTTGCCACTGAAACTCACTACATCAATACAAGAAGCAAAAACAACCCCCATCTTACATTAAAGAACCTTTCTAATTGATCCAGAAATCCAATAAACCCATCTACTGTACATATATTGCGTAAAAACGAGCAATCAATCTCTTGAAGAGCTGGGTTCGGGACCGACCAACAAATGTTGTTTCGACATGTCTTGTTAACTTCAATGCAGCCACTAGGAGGTTGCAACAACAGGCAAGGCGCGACCCTTTCCACTACAAAGAGTGAGCTCCAGATCATCAACGGCAACCTCATGTATCCTCTCCCCTTCCCATGCCATCAACCTCCCGTTCCCGAACTCAAACTCTGAGGCCCAGCCCGGACCGCCATTTCCCTCACCAATACTTTGAAATGGGTTTTGGTGGCCTGCAGGCTTCACATTCATAAGGTTGAATGTGGGAGAGGGTGGAGCTGCAAGGCCCACTGTTGGCGGAGAGCTCTGGAAGCTCACCCACCGGCCCGAATCTACTCTTGAGACATCTGATTCGTCACACTCAGGAATCGTTGGAGGGGTTTGATTCTGTCGGCGAGTTGGGCTAGACGGAGCAGATACTGTAAAAATAGGGTGTCGATTCAATATGGGCTCCCATTCGGGCTTCCGCTTTGGATTCCTAGCAGTTGGTGATGATAGAGGAGGTGTCACTGGAGCGCTGTTTGAGATTCGAAGAGGTGGAAGGTTTGTGGGGATGGTGTCGATGTTGCGAAGGAGGTAACTGGATTGGTTAGTTCCGGCGAAGCGAATCGGGCTGGGAAAGGAAGATGAGGTTGGGCTTGCAGGGTATGATGGGACCGGGCTTGGGTACGCTGATGAATGTGGGCTTGGGAATGCCGATGAGTATGGGCTCGGGTATGCCGATGAGTGCGGGCTTGGATACGCAGAGGAGTGTGGGCTCGGTTGGATGAAGGAGCATGAACTGATGTTTGCAGAAGTGCCCAGCAAATTGATTGAGGGTGGCCTGGTTCCCTGAAACCAAGAATCAGTGATTGTTAGTTTTGCAGCAAACAATCAGATCATCTGCGAATCACTAAAACTTCAATGTTCATCTGCACTATACTAGTCTTAGCAATTCTCCAAATCTACTGGCAATTTACAAACAAATGCATCCTAGACTCAATCATTACTTCAAAGTTCAAAATCCAAAACACAGATTAGCTACGAATGGGCCAATAACTCAAATGGATTTGCAGCACACGATAAGCATATGAAGAAACCATGAAGAAAAAACAGAATATGAAGTATGGTCAAGATGACATTTTTACCTCTGCAATTTCTTAAATTCTACAATAATCAATCGAGCATGGCAATTGAAGAGAAACTCGAACATAACCCGTGTCAGCAAAGACTATTTTGCGAAGAATTTACACTAAAATATTCCAATTTCTAATAAATCAAGAAACAGAACATGCAGAAGTAGGATCATCTGCTTTTCAGGGATCTGGGCAATTTCCACACTTGAGAACACAACAAATTTTCAAACACGGAAATGAGCGGGCCAAATGGGGTTGTTTGACTCATCTATTCCTGATTTCAGTCAGAAAAAAACAAGCTATAGAAATTAGACAAAGGACCTTGCGGTAGGTGGTTCCGTCTTCTTCAACGATCCAGCCAGCTTCAGTGCAGAGAGCCTTCAGAACCTCGTTGTTGTCGCAGTGCTTGGGGAGCTTGAAGTTGCCCTGAGCTCGTAGGCCGGTGTAGATCTTGGCGGCGATGGCTCTCCTTCGCCGCTCCCTTCGCTTGTTGTTCTCTCTCTCCTTCCAGGTTGGCAGCCTCCCAGACGTTGCTCCTCCACGAGCAGCTCCATCACCAACCATGGCAGCCTGATTGTTGGATTTTTTGCTTGATCCTTTCGCTTCTCTCTCTCTCTCTCTCTCTCTCAAGACTTGAGTATAGAGTCTGTTTGGTACAGCTCAGACCTCAGATCTGTGTGTGTCTTTTTATGTGTTCGTGTTACTGTTCCTCATTCACGAGGACAGCGACAGATACTTTATTCATGTTTTCCTGGCACCCACGAGCGAAGAAAAATTGCTACTTTAGTTCTCTCTCTGCAATTGATGGTCAAAAAAAAAAAGTTCTCTCTCTGCAACCTCTGTTCTAGTTCCCATGAGTCCATGAGGAGGTTCAAGTTAGGGTTGGAAATATTATATTGAAAATAATGAAATTTTCCAGATGCATTAATTATTTAATTGTAAATAAATATGATAGATGTTTTTTTTTTACAAGTACGCACTATATCAATTCGACAACCGAATAAGAATTCGAATACAAAATTTTATCTAAAAAGATACACCTAAGTAACAGGGTTGGTGGTGATAACACCCAATCCTAAGGATATAACCCGAGTAACGCATGTTTTGCGATCCAGTCCGCCCACGAATTAGCGGACCTAAGGTATACTCCTCCCATGCGATTGACTGTGTCGTAGAGGATAAGACAACCGCATTTAACATGCTTGGAGCAATCCTCCACCCAATGATATGAACCCTTATCCAATAGTAGGGCTTCTATACTATTATTCTACACGTGGAGAATATATTTTTCTTGTACATTGTTTTATATTATTGAATTTGGCATGATAAATTTAATGTTAAATTGTATCATCTGAAAAGTTATAATATAAAATGACTGATTAATCTGTTTTCTAATTAAAATTTTAATGCAAAACTATAATTGAAAATATAAAATTGAAAAATACAATTTTAGCAAGAGAAAAATCATATTTATAATTGTTTGTCCAGAAAAAAAAAACAGCATTATCCTTATTCACCTTTCATGCTAACTTTGCTAAAAAATAATTTCCGTCAAAAGTTAGAATGGATTTATTAAATATAATAATATTAGACATTAATCATCAATTAGTATTTTATTTAAATATATATATTTTTATAAGAGATTTTTGTATTTTAATTAAATTAATACTAACATTTTAAAAATAACTTCAGTTCAATAATTTTACTAAAAAAAATATAATATTATATATTAATCAGTAAATTTAATAATTGTTTTGAATTGTTTGTTATTATTTGTATCACTATATCTAATTAATATTATTAATGTTGACTTAGTAAGAATCATTAAAACTGAATTTGTATGAATGAACATATAAATATCGTGCATAAT
Source organism: Chamaenerion angustifolium (assembly GCA_946814005.1). Classification (NCBI taxonomy): domain Eukaryota; kingdom Viridiplantae; phylum Streptophyta; class Magnoliopsida; order Myrtales; family Onagraceae; genus Chamaenerion; species Chamaenerion angustifolium. The sequence goes on from OX328281.1 coordinate 4,376,825, forward strand.
GAAAAATGAAAATATATATTTTGTATTATGTATAAATCAAAATAATTTTTTTTTACATAACAAGTATCACTGTCTCTTGTTTTATTTTATGTCCAACAAAATTTAATTTAAATTAAACATTGATCGTTTGTATTTTGAAAGATAATAAAAGAAAATGATGCACGGTACCAAATATAAATATTATACATATATACTTTAAATATTTCTCTATCGGTACGGTCGTCTCCCATATAGATCATAAACAAATTGTTGGAATTACCAAACCCAAAGAAAACAATAATAGAACATTATAATATGTACTACTAAACTCAAGCAAATTTGGTAAATATTTTCATGCAAATAGAAAAAAATGATAGAGTGGAAACAAAATAAATTAATTTTCTAAATTAGTTAATTATATTAAATCACCAAGTGATTGTAGCAAAAACTCGAGGGTCTCCCCTTTGTCCCACTTGAATGTCGGGCGGATCTCCAAAACTTAATTTTTATGCAATGAATTCAGGAATGGATTATGCATGATATATATATATATATAGCTTTCCCAAAAATTAGAGTAAAATTACACAAATGATCTTTCTTCCGTGGATGAGTTTTCAAGAGAATAGTGAAAATACAATAAAAAGGATAATGTTTAGGTACTCTAGAGAAAACAAATATATATAAAGAATATGAAGAGATTTGTATTGTATATATGTGACTATTGGTAGAGTTGTGATGAATAAGAATTGTAGAGGAATGATGAATATAATTGCATGAGGAAGTTTGTCATTTGGTTGACTATTGATAGAGTTGTGATGATTGAAAATTGTAGAGGTATAATAAGTATAATTGGTATAATGAAAATTGGAGAGACTAACCTTGACTTTTAATATTGAGATATCTTCAGTTATTTAAACCACAAAATTTAAAAAAAAAAAAACATTTTGAATTTAATTTTAATTTTCTTACTCAATTTCGTAAGATTTCCCTACATTGTACAACTCACAATTACAAACTTGAAAACGCGTTAAACATATATATATATATATATATTGTTAAATAAATTATATCATTTTAATATATAAATATGTTTATTCACTTTATTTATTGGAACATTATCAAATTTTGATATGGCGCTGTCTTTTTTTATCTATTTATAATGTTTAATTTACATGGAAATCTTTCTTGTTATGAAATTTTAATTTATGTATTGTAATAAATAATTAAATATGGTTAAATACCAAGGAGCTACCTGAACTTTGGACGTTTTGCAACAAGCTACCGAACTTTAAAAAATCAAAACGAGCTACTTCAACTTTGACGAAGGTGCAGCAAACTCTCTCTCTGTCCAAATTACCGTCAAATGGTCACATAAATTCGTAGGAGAAATTGGATAGAGATAGCTCGTTACACATTCGTCCAAAGTTGAGGTAGTCTGTTTTAATTTTTTAAAGTTCGGATAACTCGTTGCAAAACGTCCAAAGTTCAAGTAGCTCTTTGGTATTTAATCCAACTAAATAAGATACATATATTTTAGTATATTTTTTTAAATAATAAAAAAGTGCACATGTGCGAATCTGGGATAATGTCTCTAGAAACCAATCTAAGAAACAAGAAACCTCCATTATTGTCTCTTTATTTTTTTTGGCCAAATCATTATTGTCTATTGACAGTTCGGGTTTGCTGATACTGAGAGTCATTGACCCTAATTTGTAAATATTAAAACTTAATTAATGAATTAGAATGTTAGCTTAGCATGATACATCTTTCTTTTAATATTGGTGTACGTATTTGCAGAGCTATTATTTTTTCTTAGATCATTACAAGAATGGAGAAAAATATATATATTAAATAACAAATGACTAAAGGTACAAGAATGTTTTACCAATCTATACTTGAAATTAAATACGGAAATATTTTCAGTTTTTTTAAAAAAATAAGAAAGTATACCTATCCGCGAATGATATTCGCAGGTGGACATAAAAAACATCACCCGTGAATGACAATCGCAAGTGCAATGGAAAACATATCTCTTCATACATCCAAAAAACATTTCTCTCCATACATCCAAAAAACCGCTTTGCTGTAATATCTGACAGACATCAAAAAGTTCCTCTTTCCATTTTCTTCATCCACCCTCGAATCCCATTTGCAGGTACGACTTATATGTTCAGTCGCGGATGGGATTCGTGGGTGGTCCACCTACGAATCTCATTCGCGAGTGAGCATATAAGTCGTACCCACAAATAGGATTCGAGGGGTGTAGGAAGTAAATGGAGAGAGAATCTTTTTGATGTCTACTGCATATTAAAATAAAGTAACTTTTTGGATGTCCGGAGAGATAAGTTTTTTGGATGTGTGGAGATAATGCTTTCTATTTCCATGGCACTTACGAATGTCATTCGCGGATAATGTTTTTTTATGTCCACCCACGAATATCATTCGCAAATAGGTATATTTTCAAAAAAAAATAAAAAATTGAGAGTATCTTTCGTATTTTTTTCCGGGTATATATTGGTAAAAAAGTTAAGGCACAATGAATAAGTATGCTCTTTCCATTTTTTAAATAATTAAATAAATATATAATATTACTAAATTTGTTTTTCATTTAAACTTAAAAATAATATAAAATTTATTAAACATTTTATAAATATAATATAAATCACTATAAATTTCAATATTTTATAAGTAAACAACAGTAAGGGTAAATAAATATAGGATTTTGACTAAAATATTAGGAGCAAAACATTAAGAGCTTTTTACTTATTGTTTATTTATTATTATTATATATAATAAAAATAATATAAAAGTTTACTAATATAATATTAATGCATTATCTTAAATGTAGTTTTTATACTCTTTATTATTATATTATAGTGTATTTATCACTAACATTACAGATTATACATATTTTAATAAGGATAAAATACCACATACCTCCTGATGTTTGAGTCAAAATTGATTTCTTCTCCTAATATTTGGTTTTGAAAGGTTCTGTCTATTAAATATTTCTGAATCTGTTGAATTTTCCAATTCCGTCAAAATTTTCTATCAAAAGTTAATGGAATATGCTTTGAAATTGTAAAAATAATATAATACTTTTACCTCAGACCATGATCTCTCTTATTAGGGCTCAATCGAATTCCAAATGAATTGGAACACAATTGTAACATATAGAAAAGTTTTGAATGGTTAAATGTAGCATTTTTAATGGCAAAGAAAAAGTATTATGCTATTTTTACAATTTTCAAAATATTTTATGTTATCTTTGGATCGAAATTTGACGGAAGGGGAAATTCAACAGATCCAAACATTAAAGATCCAAACATTAATGACCAAACCTTTCGTAACCGAACATTGGGGGAAATTCGATTTTGAACTAAATCTTAAAGGGGCAAAGTGATATTTAACCATTTTTAATCATTATAACTACTTTGATAATAACTATTTTACATATATTGAATCTATAAAATATATGTATCTTTAAAAAAAAGAAGTGTATCTTAAAAAAAAAAGTTTTTGTTGGTTTATATGATAATATTTATATTTTAAACATAATCATAAGTAGATACATAATGATGATACATAGTGATGGGCATGAACTGGTTCAGGGTCAAACCGGTTCAGAATCGAATCTTTACAACTTTTTAAAACAAGTACGGTTTACCGCTCCAGTTTTTTGCCGCTCCAGATTTTGGTCAATTTACCATACATGTTCTGAACCAGTTCAAAAACCGGTTCGGACGAACCACTTCATATATTAAAAAAAAAATATCAATCCATAATACATAATACCAATCTGCATAAATCTTGGCAATAAAACTTTGAAGTATCATTAAAGGGAAAAACAACAACACAATTTTGCAGGTTTCAAGCTAGTGTAGTACACTAATTGTGCTTACTTGCACTGAAAAAGAAGTATGTTGCAAACTCAAACCCTAATTTCACAATCATCCAATCGAAGCAGAGGAAAAGTGGCTATGACTCGTATACATCACGAAGAATAAGATACCAAAATGCTCACATATACAACACGAAGAACCCAAAGTCGTCCGCACTACGACCCGTCACTGAAGTCAGGTTTGGATCCTGGAAGCTCTGGCATGGGATTTCCGTTGCTGCTAAGGATTGCGGTGTTGTTACTACCTCCGCCGCTCTTTAGAACGTTGTTCTCCGGCTAGGCCCAGTCCTCTCGATTCTCGAACCTCCAGAGAGCTCGTCCTCGTATTGCTTCTCTCCATCTTTGGTGGCAAATGAAATCGGACGAAGGAAGAAGACAGTGTGAAGTGGTTCGGCCAAAGAGTGTGAAGTGGAAGTGAAGAAGATAGTGTGAAGTGGTGAAGTCTGAAGTGGAAGAAGACAAATTGAACTTTGAAGACTGTGAAGAAGACGAAGTGAAGATAGTGTGAAGTAATTCGACTTCGGTCCGGTCTGGTAACTCTGGCCTGGTTTAGTAGTTTAATAATATATTAAAACTGGTACAAAAAGTGGTTTGGTTAATCGGTTTTGAACCAGATTTTTATACCTCTTTTAAACCGCTCTATATTTTTCCAAAAAAAAACATTTGTTTTGTGAACCGGTACGGTTCAGGTACGGTTCAGCCGGATCAGTTTTTTATGCCCAACCCTAACGATACATCATAATAGGAACTATTTATGATTATTATTTTTGTTTTAACATCTATTTCAAATCTAAATAATTAGGTGTATTGTGGTAAAATGATAGCATTATCTTTATAGTAGGTATTAATCTTCTTGTATTGATTTAATCTAAAGCGCAAATAAGCGTTTTCACTATGTATAATTTTTTTATATTAAATATTAAGTTAAAGAACTATACATATACATGAAGAACTTATTTATTACACATTAAATTTACAACAATAATTTGACTGAATATTATACAATAAAAAATTAAGTAAATTTATAAAATAAATGCTAAACCTATTATTATTTTCATAATAGTAATTATTTCATATGTTTCACAGTTTCAGTACTATAAAGTATATTATGGAATAAAAAAATTAAAAATTATGTTAAGTGTATTTATTCAAAAATTAAGTTAAAAAATATGTGTGAATAATAAAAAATAATATTACCAATTATTAATACAATATTAATGAATACTTTTAAGATAACTTAATTTATATATAGTTTTCTGACTTATATTATTGCATATGTTTAATTATATTAAACTTAATTTTATGGTTTATGACTTATATTAGTATTCATATAAAAATGTTAAAAACATAAGTAATTTTTTATTTTATTTCAAAAATATTAACAATCTCTTATAGCTTAATTATACATAATATATTTTTATGTATTTTTATTAATTGCAGAATATATTGAGTCTATAAATTATTAAATATATAACATATATTTTCATAAGATTGTTTAAATTATCTATATATTATATAATAAGGTATGTGATGTTGATATGTGACTTATTTTGATAAGAGTATTACTTGATAGATGAAATATATCCCTAATTAATCTTAAATTTTATTTGTAAGAGTAAAATTTAATACATGCATATTTGATATTCATAAAATATAATAGTATGTATTTTAGTATTCTATAAATTTCACTTAATAAACTATATTTAAGACAAAATCGTAAATATATATGTGAAATAAAGAGAAATGAATAAGTTTTTGTTACTTATCTTGAGAATAAATTAGAGGATTTGAAGGATTTTAGAGTGACTTACATAACATGCGACCTAGAAATGAGAATTGTATGATTAACATGTACAAATTAAAAGAGATTAATTTGATATTAAGAGTGAGAAAATACAATCAAAATGAAGTAATTTTAATTCTTCTATTTGTTATGGGGTTAAATTACCTTTATGTTCACTTATATTTGATTAAGTGACTATTTGGTTCAAACTTATGTTATTTAGTCACTTATATTTGGCAATGTGATTAAATGGTTATAATGACTTCTTTATGAGATGAAATGACAAAAATACTAATTTTTTCTTCATATTCTTTATCTTCAAGCTCTCAATCTTAAAATAGCACCTACAAATTGAGTTTATTTGAACCCACTTACACATAAATTCATGAAGAACGCGATTAAGATTCAAACACGTGCTTCAATAATTTCCGGGTCAGTGGGTTCAAACAAACCCAATTTTTAGGTTCGATTTCAAGATTTCGATTAGGGTGATTAATTCTAGAGTTCAGTTTCAAGGTTTAGTGAAGAACTTGAAGATGAAGAAAATAATATGGGGAATGGTAAAATTGTCATTTTAGTGACTATTTAATCACATTTGTCAAGCATAAGTGACTAAATAACACAATGTTTAACCAAAAAGTCACATTTTAAAACATAATTGACCATTTAACTATGCTAAAAAACAAAAATAACCAAATGCTCACACCGGACAAACATAAGTGACCATAGATTTAGTTTACCCTTTGTTATGGTGCACACCTTTGTATTTATCTCTTAAATTAAATAAGTCTATGTTGGAAATTGATGTACAAAACATGCAATCGATTAAGGTACAACATAACACATAATTAAGTTACCTCCCTGAACGATTGCCTTAACGGAAGCGGAAGCGGATCTGCCTGAGGTTGGGATCACGGTCTGTCGGACGGGAGGACACGCCACGGTTTGACGGGCAATGACCTATAATACCACAGCTACTGACCTCTGTCTAAACTGTAGGGCGACTAGGGCATCACTGTCATCATCATCATTAGGTTTTCCAAACCCTGAGCACCCCTATATATACTGATATATAGAGGGATAGGTTTTAAGGCCAGATACACAACTGGACTTATGTAAATGGGCTCCCACTTATGGGCGACCCATTATCCTAAAACCAACATCTCCCACTCGCACAAAGTGGGGGGCGCTCATTCATTAAGCCAGCACCAAGAGAACGAATCTCATTATACAGTAAAATCACATACGAGGAGGCAGCCGTGCGACCGACAGACACAACGAGCAAAGTGCTACGCACCGGTTAAGAATACGTAGCGACCCGCGGATCCCACACCAGCAGTGGAAATGTGTCCTGCACCCTTGGTCATGTAATCTTTCTCCAGGTCTGACCGCACAAGGATCTTTCAGACCTATATATGTATTGCGCCCACAACCGCAGCCGGTGCCGTGGTTGGTGGCCACCTAGTGGACACAATATCGAGAAGATCCCATAATGACCATCCTCTTCCCACAAAACCATCGGCACAATTCAACTCGCTTTTCTAGAACCGGGACCCGGGCGGAATACGTCGAAGGCCCATCGAGCACGGACTAAGATAGCAAACACTGAACTGAACCTCAAGTCTCTGTTCAGAGTACTGAGGGTACGTACGCGGCTCTTACACAAAGAGCTCTGGGTCTCACACGACTCCGAGTTAAGATCACATCTCGGGTCATACCCATGGTCGTATTTGGGTGCGCCGCGGTATGGAACGCGCGCTACAGCATATCTCCTCTCCCATGGAGCATATGTCCATATGTTGTACAGATGTCCATCAAGCACACAAAGTACCCGAACCAAAAGTCACAAAGACTCCCATCCAACCCCTGAGTGGATTGACAGACCATAATCCGTCGTAGTGCGAAATCAGATAGTTCCGGACACAAAGTCCTTTCCGGTCATCCCAACAGACTTCCATAACTAGAAACTATCACCAGCCTCACCTAGCCACAAAGGCATAGAAGCTATCACCCGTGTGAGAGGGCGATCTAATCCACTTTGACATATGTCAATAAACAATCACAGTAAGAACACACAAAACACTCAAACTGTGAAAACATGCATACTTAAATATAATTCAAGTCAAAAAACATTGTATGGGAAATAAAACCAATGAAGTACATCAACTAAGTCTACACAGTCCTAGAGACTACACATGCCTCACTAAAGACTACCTCTTCAAGGTCGGAGAGACGGTCCACAACCATCTCATCCGTAGACAAGTACTTCAAACTCATCACCTTGTGTCTAACCACGTCTCTAACATAGTTTCGCTTGATATCTACTTGCTATAACTTGTTATGATACTTGGGTTTCTATATCACGGAGATTGCGACTCCAATGACTCAGCAATCAATCCGGAAGTCTCTTCAGCCATACAACCAACTGAGTGGTCCACACAAGACCCACAAATTTGGCTTCAATGACGATCAACACAATGCGCGACTGCTTCTTGCTCATCCACGATATGACATCATCGGAGAGCAGAGCATAAAGCCCGAGGTGGGTTTTCTCTCATCAAAGTCACCACCATAGTCCGCATCGTTATACCCAGTCATCCAGAGATTCTCGGATCTCTAGCAAGTCTCTAGCACAAAGCATGACGATGCCCTTAAGATATCACATGATCCTATTTACTGCCTACCATTTCTTCAATCCGGGTTTAGCTTGGTACCTATATACCATGCCGACTGCATGACAAATATTAGGCCGAGTACACACTATTGCGCACATCAGGCTTCCGACTGCACTTAGCTACATAATTTATTTATCTGGTCCATATATCCATTTTGAGAGGTTGATCAATGTAAACTGGAGTTTCAATTGGTTCGCAGTTACCCATGTTGAGCATTTCCAACATTTTGTCTATGTAGCTTTCCTCTGAAAACCACAACTGCCTCCTACGGCGATCTCTCGAGATCTAAATCCCAAGGATGTGCGCCGCCTCACCCATGTCCTTCATCCCAAACAGAGAAGACAATCAGACCTTTATCTGTGTGAGGAACTCCAAGCTATTTACAGCTATGAGTATGTCATCTACATATAGAATCATAAACACAAAGTTCGGTCTAGACCTTTTTGGTGTACACGCAATGATTCTCATCCTTCAAGAGAAATCCAGTTTCCACGAACAAATCATGAAATCTGCGGTACCGCTGCATAGCGAACTGTTTCAGACCATAGATCAATTTGTGAAGTTTGCACACTAAGTGCTCATGGTCTTTCTGCACAAAGCATTCAGACTGCTCCATATAGATCTCTTCTTCTAACTCACCATTGAGGAAGACGGTCTTAACATCTATCTAGTGCAGTTCCAAATCTAGACTCACTCCAATAGCCATAATCTTAAGAACTCATTTAGCTCTATTTCTCTATGTCCTCTCGAAGGTCGACCAGTGTCCAAACACCGTTCTTCCTTATAGATTCCATCTAGTCCAAAGTGTTCATCTCATCTTCCATTACTTTCATCCATTCTTCTTAGAAGGTTCCATTGAGAGTTTCTCTAACGTTTTACGGCACAATAACCATATCGTCAGATATTAGGGTGTTTAGTTCTAGCCCACGGCCTAACAACTCACTACTACCAGGGTATGACCATGATCACTCCCACTGAGAATGAGATCCCTAATGCTCCCACTGTCAACAAGATCATCAGGAGCGGAATCTGTTTCATTCGCTTTAGCAGGCGATGAATCCGGCAGACGACGAACTGATTCATCATCTGCGGTTTCAACTCTCCCACTTGAATTAACAGGTGTCTGCTCAACTTGATCTTGAATCTCATATAGAGATCGATCCAAATCAATCTCTCCATACTTAGGAAATTCGTTCTCTACAAACGTTACGTCTCGTGATTCGATCTCGGTAACACTCCCACTGTCCTGCTCGGCTATTAACACATAACCTCTGGAGGTATCAGAGTAACCAAAAATACTCTTCTTTCCTCTAGGTCCAATCTTTCCCAAACTTATTTGAGAAATCATGGGTGTAAGCGGCATACCCCTATGGGCGCATATGGTGAAGGTCCAAAACTTATTCCAATCCAAAACTCATATGAAGTGGAGTTAACCGTCTTCGTCGGCACATGGTTCAGGATGTAGGCATCAGTCTCCAAAGCGTTTCCCCATAAGGAAATCAGCAATTGATTCTGCACCATATCGACCGAACCATTTTAAGGAGCGTTCTATTGCGCCTCTCTGCAAAACTATTTTGCTGAGGGGTGTAGGGGATCGTCAACTGATGAATGATCCATTTTCATTACATAAACCGTTAAATTCCGCTGAAAGGTACTCTTCTTCCACAATCAGGGCGGAGGGCTTTTACCCTCCTATCTAACAAGTGTAATCATCTGTAAATGTAATGAAAATTTGCGCTCCGTGCCGAACCCTAGCACTAAGAGGGTCACAGACATCAGAATGGATGAATTGCAAGGGAAATTCGGCTCTAGGTGCCTAACCAAAAAGGCATTCCGATGGAATTTTCTGCTAGACAACTTACACAAGTAGACGGCTCCACTTGTGGAATGTAGGACAGCAAACCCCAATGGGCTAGCCGCTGCATTCTATGTTGACCTCTGTAGTCAAGTCTAGTTTGTCTTTCATTCATATCGCAAACATATCCGCGAGTAGAAGAAAAAAACATGAAATTATTATTGTTGCCTGAATCCAAATCCGAAACAATAAATCCACCAGAAATAATACTAAAGCCAAACGAAGTTGAACCTAAAAACAATTGGACGGAAGATTCATGAAAAGATAATATAAAACCGAGTTTCATTAATCCTAAGACTGAAATAACATATCGGCGAATCTGCGGAGCATAGAGGATATGACATCAGACTAAAACTCTACCGCCGCGCAAGCGTAGCTCACGAGTTCTAATCCCTTCGACTTCAACACGAAAGTTGTTATCGATGTATATCCACCTAATTTCACGCGGGACTCTGGCACTCTACGAAAACGTCACGATCCCTGGCTATGTGATTTGTCGATCCTGAATTCAAAATCCACAAAGGACATGACTCAGTCAACGTATCTGTACTAGAAACACAAAGTTCACTAGATTAGCCATTAAGACATTCATGTCAGATCGATTCAGGGCATGCATTCACAAAGTGTACCCACTGGACACAGTTGGAGCATTTCCTGTATTTAGGCTTTTCGGCCTTACGCGAACATTTTCGCGGTGTTGTTTTCAGATGAGTCCTTGGGTTCACCTCAGTCTTTGTCTAGTTTGCCTTCAATGCATTTGCGCCACTGCGTTGTGCATTACTCATTCGCCTTCAGCGACTCTTCTTAGGTCTAGAGGATGGCGCCACACACACCTCACCCTTAGGTCCAACAACCTTGGGTTTGTCCTCTTCAACTCAATGTGCCTTCGAACTTGTTCAAAGGTATTGAGGGCCTTAGAATGAGTTATTTTTAGATTTTCATATGTTTCTAGGAGTTAGGCAAAGAGCGGATTACGACCTGGATTTGCTGCTCATCGGTCACTGACAGACCGTTCTCCTTGAGATTCACAATCATGTTGGCCATATGCCTCAGATACTATCTCGCGGAGTGCTGAGGATTCATCATGTATGAATCAAACTTAATGTTGAGTGAGCACAACTAAGCAGTCGTATAGAACCATTTCTAGCCTGCAAAGTATCCCACAACCCTTTAGCCGTGTGTTAAGCTCAAACTCATCCACTGTACTCAGCATCATGGCGCACGTCTCAACATCATTAACCTCCCACCCAAATGGAAAGTTTTCTACTGATTCGTTATTCCAGAATCGGGTCTTTTCATAATCTTCTTGATGGGGTTGATGAATTTCTACTTAGGACCATTTTTATATGCTTTCTCCGAATTTTATAGTGCTCACCATTAAGTCTAAGACCTTTGTCCAACTAAGTGATGATGTTCTACATGGCAGCCTAATTTCTCTAACTAAAGGAAATTCTAATAGGATCATGGAGACACAAGGAACAATGTTCTATTGCATGTAAAAGACAAGTCTCAGACCGATAGGACAAACTTGAGAACATACTTAAACCCGGGGGACAACCCTAGCTATGCCGAGAAGCACTCCCCATCTCTAAGCATGCCCTAAAGTCACTACTATCAATCGAAACACAGTCTATACCAACAGTCCTCAAAGGACCGGAGTCGAACATATCGCACTAAACCAAAGTGTTCGACTCTTACACAAAACAACTGTCCTAGAATTATTCAAGGAAATTCGGAGAACCACGCAGACTAACCGATCGGTTCACACTCAGGAACATTTTCCTAGGTGTAGTTCGTACTCATCCAAACTTCCGAAAGGATACTAAGGACAATCCTAAAAGTTTGCTACCTAGACTATGCCAGAACTAGATCTCCCTACCAAGGTAATCTATCCTATGCAAGTAAGGTAACAAACCACACAGTTCAATACACACACATATATATTGATACCTTTCAAAAATAAATTAATTAGGGGCTAATTTGTAATTTTCAAAACTTTGAGGACTAAAGTCACCCTAACCAAAAGTTTGGGGATCAAAGTCACCATGAATAAAAATTTGGAGACCAAAGTCTCAACAAATAAAAATTCAGGGACTAAAGTCACAATAAATAAAAGTAATTAACATGTTAGACCAATTTCACACACTATGCTGGGATCTCAACAATCACAACCTAGTCAATTCTACCAGTCATGGAGTCAAGAGTCAATCAAATAAAATAAGGCATAACTACCTACCCTGCAGAAAACACAAAGTAAACCAGGGAACTCAAGGAACCCACACAGCGTTCTACCTATCCAGTCATGCAACATAAAACAATATAAGGCTCTCCCAGCAATTTAAATTGGTCCAACAATTAATTAAATTAGCCCAAAAATTATTCATGAAAGGGTCCAGGCACATTTACCGGACTAAAATAAACCACTAGGACCCACAGAGGATCCAGGATCGGAACCAAAATTGTTTCGGACCAATTTAGGCAGCCCAAAGTCCCCGAATTAGCTCAGACCGGTTTGAACAGCATTCAGCCATCCAAACCGGACTGAATCGGACCGAACCAGTCAGCATTTGTCAACTGGGCCGAACCGGTTTGGTCAACTTATGCCAGCCGGTTCGGACTGAACCGGTCTGGTCCAACATTTAGGACCAGACCAGATCAAAACCGGTCTGGTCCCACTTATCAGACCAGACCGATCTGGACCGGTTCACTCAGACCGGTCCAGCACAGTTTTCTCCATCGTGGAAGTTGGCAGCTAGGGTTTCTAAAACCCTAGCCGCCGCCACTTGTGGCTGGCCAGCCACAAAGGATGGCCGCCACCACAAGGGCCAGCCACCGTGGCTGGCCTCCACCACAAGGGCCAGCCACGGTGGCTGACCCTCTCTCGCCTGGGGTCGGCCACGATGGCCGACCCCCTTGCCGCTGCCCCCCCCGATACCAGCCGCCACGCAAGGCGGCTGGGTCTCGCCGACGCAGCCACAGTGGCTGCGCCTGGCCGGGGCCGACGCAGCCACCGTGGCTGCGTCTGGCGGCGGCGAGCGGCCGATGGCTCGGCGACGGCGACCACGGTTGGTCGTTACGAACGAACTGTCGGCGGCCACGATTGACCACGCTCGAGCGAGAAAACCTTTACAAATTTCGACAATTCGGAAACCAACCTACTATGGCTCTGATACCAATGTTGGAAATTGATGTACAAAACATGCAATCGATTAAGGTACAACATAACACATAATTAAGTTACCTCCCTGAACGATTGCCTTAACGGAAGCGGAAGCGGATCTGCCTGAGGTTGGGATCACGGTCTGTCGGACGGGAGGACACGCCACGGTTTGACGGGCAATGACCTATAATACCACAGCTACTGACCTCTGTCTAAACTGTAGGGCGGCTAGGGCATCACTGTCATCATCATCATTAGGTTTTCCAAACCCTGAGCACCCCTATATATACTGATATATAGAGGGATAGGTTTTAAGGCCAGATACACAACTGGACTTATGTAAATGGGCTCCCACTTATGGGCGACCCATTATCCTAAAACCAACAGTCTAGTTTAGTAATGGTTGAATCTTTGAACCATTCAATTTATAAATGGACCTCTCTATGTATTTAATCATGATTTAATTATTATTTGGTTACTTATGTTTTGCATAATGTTACCTTTTGGTTATTTATGTCTTTTAGTATTGTTAAATAGTTAATTACGTTTCAAAATATGACTATTTGATTCAAATGTGCATTATTCAATCACTTATGTTTGCAATGTTAATTTGAGTTTCAACCATTTACCTCCATTACATGCTAAAATTAAGACCTGATACACTGAAATTGGTCTTTTCCTTATTCTCTTATTATTTTTCACACTTCTTCATGTTCTTCCTCTCCATAAAGTTGCATCAGTTTGTTTGAGAAAAGAAAGAAGAAATATGAAGTAGAGTAATATTAAGTCTTAATATGAGACATTTTCGATACGCCAAATTGGTATTGGAACTAAATCAGAATCCATTTTATTGTTAGGGAATGGCTAAAATGAGGTCAAGATTGTCCTTTTCAATTATTTGTTTTGAACTGGTTGGAGGATAACATGGTTCGTAAGTAGCAGACAATGCCGAGTACCTAGAGGCTTGAGCTGTTTATGAAGGTATTAGACTAGTTGTAGAGAATAGATGAGAGACAATGGTGATAGAATCAAATGCGTCATCGATGGTAAACCATATTCGAGGAATAGACAAGTCATGGCGTATAAAGACTATAATCCAAAATGATCTTCTGATGGTTGATTCCGCAACCTATCTTGGAGAGGAATTCCTAGAACCGCAAACCAAAGTACGGATTGGATAGCAAAACAAACACTCACGGGAATGTGTCATCATGACTGGGTTCTACAATCCCCACCCCACTTTCTGATTTTATTAATAAAGACTATGAAATGTATATGGGACATTATGATATTAGCTGAATAAAAACGAACTTTTGTTTGGCAAAAAACAACAACTCTGGATTGGAGACTCTGACCTGAGTTGCATATCGACGACACCTTCCCAACGATTTGTGTTGTCGTAGAAAATTTTTTCAACGATTTTATCATAAATGGTACTTGATCATTCTATATCTTATTTGTATTTCCTAAATTACCGATTAATTTCATTTTTATTAAATTAAATTTTCATTTTTTCTCTATATCCCGTAAACCAAACATCAATCTTATTAAGTTACTGTTACCCTATAAAATTGATGCGACAACAATCAATTTTTTCACCAAAATATACCTTAATTATGAATTAAATACCAAAATGCCCTCCTTAAAAAAAAAGACGAATGTATACTTACCCGCGACTGAGAGTCGCATGTGGATATTTTAGCTGTGTCATTAGTTTCACCCGCGAGTGAGAGTTGCAGGTAGTTATGTATTAAATCTTACCCGCGATTACGAGTCGCGGGTGGTCTGCCAAAGCATTGGAGGAAGCTGCAGATGTTAGGAAGTTTGGTGGGTCTCAAACTTGGTGGGTCCCATGAAGCCTTAAATGTTTCCTATCAATCTTTCACAATTTTGAGTTCCCCCGCAACCTCAAAATTTGGTGGGTCCCACATAACCTTTCACAATTTTGAAATTCCCATCTCGCCTACAGAAATTTGGTGGGTCCCACGAAGCCTTTACATGTTTCATGGCAAGGAAACATAAGATAACACATTTACAAGGACATCTACCAGAAGATAGTCTTGATAGCTCATGGAGCCTTCAGTTTTTTTTGGAGTTTGAACGTGAAATTTATAAAACATCCACCCGCGACTGAAGTCGCGGGTGAAACGGTAGCGGGTAACGACAGTAGCATCCGTTACTCCCAGTCTATTATTTTTGGACAACAAACAAGATTCCATACGTGAAAACACAAACCCGGTTACAAACAAAGAAGTCTCAAAAACGAAAGCGATAAGTTTATTCAAGTAAACGACAAAGATCGGGTGGGGGTCGTGAGACCCAATCCATAGGACACACCCTTCTACTAGCTAAATTAGCTAAAAAGTCCGCACATTGGTTAGACATTCGCGGAATAGCCTCCCAAGAAACATAATCGATCGACCTCGCTAACACACGGATATTAGCCACAATGGCCTGAATTCTCCACCTCGAGTCAGCTCCCTTAAGCGTGTTGATGACTACCACATTGTCCGATTCAAACGTAACATTGTGCCAACCCATCTCGACCGCCAAGCGAACCCCTTGTAAGATGACCTTTGCTTCCATTTCTTCTACCGAGCCCCCCATGACAGTATCGTGGCTCCCTCCACATATTATCCCTCGATGATCTCTTGCGATCGCCGCTATTCCACCCATCCTCGAGGTCTCACACCACGTGGCATCACAGTTAACTTTGATCAACCCCGGGGCTGGTCTCTCCCATGATTGGCTGGACCGTTGCGAAGGTGAGCTCGCCCGCTGCGTTGCCTGCAATGTCGTTGCTGCAGAACTGAATTCCTGCAGCGCCCCTTGGACGTCCAGCACCACAGCCGCCGGCCACGGCCTCAGGTTGTCAAAAACCAGTCTGTTCCGGGCCTTCCATATAGCCCAGCTGGTCACCATACAAACATCCCGAGCATCGACCCCTTCATATGCTGTTCGAAGCCTAGCCAGGTCCTGGTTTCCACCACGCATCCAGTCCGTCACCTTCCTTCTGTCAGCTGGTGTCTTGAGGTCGAGCGTTCCTTCCCACACCGGATGAGTCCAGCTACACCCAATGATCAGATGCTCGTCCAACTCTTGTTCATCGTAGTCCGGACACCTTGGCGACACCTGGACACCACGCTTAGCCAAACACTCCCTAACCGGCAAAGCATTCGACATTAACCTCCAAAAGAAAACTTTAATTTTAGGACTGACCTTGGCCTGCCACATTTGGCACCATGGCTCCGATGATGCCCTGGACCCCTGTAGCTCAGTCTCCCTCGCCCTGAGCCTGTTTAAGCAGACTTCACCGACACCTCCCCATCCCTTGAGAACGACCAGGTTACGATGTCCTCCTGTCTGGTCTGAAGAATGGGAACGTTGAGGACGTGTTGCGCCAGCTCCCCTCCCACCTCACCCCGTACCAGCTTATGGTTCCATCCCTGCCGATCTGCAGTCATCCAAGTCGTGACCCGTTGGTCTAGTCTTTCCACCCCATTGAGCAGAATGGGTAGAAGCCGCTGCGCCGGAAGAGTGGTGACCCATCTGTCGGAATATGTTTGAACCGCGCTGCCGTCTCCTATACTCCAAAACGCATCTGTCTTGACAATGTCCTGACCCGTAAGGATGCTCGACCATCCCCACGAAGCTCTATTCCCCTTCTTAGCCTGCATAAAGTCGACATTTGGAAAATAGATACCTTTCAGAACTTGTACCCACAAGGCATTCAGCTCTCGCAATACCCAAGCCACCATATTTGCCAACAAGGCAACATTGAACGTCTGAAGCTCCTTGAATCCGAATCCGCCTTCCTTCTTTGAGATCGTCATAGCCTCCCATTTCTTCCAATGAATCTTCCTCTCTCCCTCTTTTGCACCCCACCAGAATCTTGCAATCATCGCGTTGATCTCAGCACACCAAGTTTTGGGAAGATGGAAAATGGTCATCGCATAAGTCGGGACTGCGGTTATCACTGCCTTGATGAGCACTTCCTTCCCAGCATTGTTCTGTAACTTATTCCTCCACCCCTTGATCTCATCACGGATCCTCTCCTTAATGTAGCTCATTGCATCCCTTTTTGACCTTCCCCATACCGTGGACAATCCCAGGTAGTGGCCCGGATCAGACACACTCCGCACTCCAAGTATCCCGTCCACCTCCCTTATTTGATCCTCGTTTGCCCCCGCCTTAAAGAACATACTTGATTTTGACAGGTTTATTGCTTGTCCCGAAGCTAGGCAATAGTTGTCCAAAACCCCCTTTAAGTTTGTCGCGTTCGTGGTCGAACCTTTGAAAAAGAACAGTGAGTCATCGACAAAGAACAAGTGGTGTATTGTGGGGCATCCTCTCTTCAGTCTCACCCCCTCAATCCGACCGCATTCCACCCGCTTCTCCATCATCCTAGATAACACATCAACCATAATAATGAACAGATAGGGGGATAAATGATCTACCTGTCTGAAGCCCCTGGATGGTCTGATTGTGCCCGTTCTCTTCCCGTTAATATTGACCCTGTACGTCACCGATGATATGAATGCCTTGATCCATCCGATTAGGGGTGAGCAAAAAAGACTGGCGGGACCGAAATCCCGACAAGACCGGACCGACTAAGACCGAGACCGATTAGGACCGAGACCGAGCGGGCTTTTTCCTCTAAAGTCGGTCTCGGGCTCGGTCTCGGGTTTTTCCCCGAAATTCCCGAGTTGGACCGGACCGGACCGAGTTTTCTAAACCTAATACAGAATACTATACAGTGACTTACAGTCTATACTATACAGCAACTCCTAGGTCTCAGTCACTTTCTAAAAAACTCAGCAAGACTCCTGTCTCCTCTCCCGCCTGCCTCTCGACTCTCTCCACCCTTCAGTCCTCTCCGCCTCTTGCATCTCGCCGTCGCCTCTCCGCCGTCGCCTCCGCCTCACGTCGTGTCGCCTCTCGACTCTTGCCTCCAGTAAGTGCCCTCGCCGTGTCGCCTCTCGATTGTTTAGGGTTTACTTCGATTGTTCTTCAATTTACTTCGATTGTTCTTCAATTTATCTCGATTGTTCTTCGATTTGTATCAATTTACTGATTGTTCTCATTATTGCATCAAAGGGATGTATGTCGATTTACTGATTGTTGACAAAGGGATGTTGTTATTATGTATGGGGGTCTGTTTATTGGGATGGGGGATGTATGTCGATTTACTGATTTACTGATTATTGGGATGGGGCATGTTTATGTATTTACTGATTATTGACAAGAAGAAGGAATTTGCTCTGAGTCATGCAGCATATTATCCTTTTGGTGTTGACGTTTACTTAACTCCAAGAAAAGTATATCATATATCCCGTTTTGTGGAGCTCCCATCAGTAAACTCCTCCATTAAACTGCCTGCTATTCTTGTTGTAAATGTCCAGGTACATTTTTCTTCATTATAATTTACTATACTTTTCTTTCTGCACCTAGTGTTCTTAAGATTATGCTTATAAATGAATGGCTTATATATATCAATGCCTTGTTGATGCTTGATCTCTATTGGGGACTTAGGATTTACATTTGCTTCCTTCTCTAACAGGTGCCACTATACCCTGATGCCCTCTTTCAGAGTGAAAGTGATGGAGAAGGAATGAGCTTTGTGTTGTACTTCAAACTATCTGATAGCTATCAGAAGGATATTCCTTCTAAATTTCAAGATAGTATGTTGGTACGTATTATATCTTGAATGACATGTTGTTTTCGTCAAACATCTCATCGCATTTCAATTTATATGTTCTTTTTGTAATCATCTCCTCTTCTCCATGCCATAAAAAATAGAGACTAAGTTTTGTAATCATTTCAATTTCCCGTCCCTAACATGAATTTTACACGGTGAGCTCAGTTTCTCCCTTATCTTGTTATAGGGGCTGATGACTTTGTAAAGACCTCTCAGTCGAACATCTTATGTAGCAATTGGAGAAAGTGGGAGCATCCCATCATATGGTAAAAGTTTGACATTACTTGGTTTATATACACACTTAAATATGACGATTTTATTCAACAATGTATAAATGTCTTGATCTGCATCATTTGATAACAATGATTCATACTACAGGCTCCAGAACAGGACTGATGATGTGGCAGCTCAATTCTTTCTTAAGAACATTCATGAGTTTGGGATGTTAGGCTGATGTTTGGGATGTTAGTTTTTATTCTGTATTTATGTGTGTTTGGATTGTATGTTTGATACTTGATTTAGTGTGTTTTGTGTTTGTATGCTCTAAATTTGGTGAATATTCTGACAAAAAAGTTTTTGTTTTTTTTGGGACTGAAAATTTCGGTAATGGACCGAGACCGGCCCGAGTCAAGCAAGACCGACTTGGGCGGGCTTTTTATACCAAAGTCGGTCTCGGTCTCGGTCCTCCAAAGGTGAAGACCGAAATTTCGGGCTCGGGCTCGGTCTTGTCAAAAAAACCGGCCCGGCCCGCCCAAGCTCACCCCTACATCCGATCCACACCCTCGAGAAGCCTCTTCTCGCTAGGCTTTCCAGTAGAAAGTCCCATTCCACCCGGTCATATGCCTTTTGCATGTCCATCTTAAGTGAACATTCCCCTTGCCCCGCCGATCCATTCGTTGCCCTCCTCGTCTTCAAGAAATGGAACATCTCGTGTGCAATGAAGATATTATCCTGGATTCTCCTGCCTGCTACAAAAGCACTCTGGTTTGGTGATATCAAATCTGGCAAATAGTTTTTTAGTTTATTTTCCAAAATTTTAGAAATAATTTTGTATCCAAATTTGCACAGACTAATAGGCTGAAAAGTAGAAGCAGAGCACAGGTTTTTAATTTTTGGGATAAGAGTAATATCAGTTTGGTTCAAGAATGATGGCATGATACCTGATGACAGGAAATTATTGATGGAGGTGCTGATGTCTGGGCTGATGACACTCCAGTTCTTTTAATAGGAAGACCCCGATAAACCATCCGGCCCCGGCGCCCGAGACCCCCCCACATTTGGAACACTGTCGTCCTCACCTCAGTCATTGACGCCAACCCAGTAAGCTTAGTATTAGTCTCCAGATCTATCTGGCTCGGAATGCACAACAACGTCTCCCTTGTATCCCGGTCAAAGTCACCTACTCCCCTGGCCGAAGAGAATAGGTCTGAATAGAATTTGAAGATCACCCACTTAATCTGACTTTCCCCTTCAATCCATTCCCCCTCGTCCCCTCTCAATCTCATAATCTTATTTTGCTTCCTCCTTGAGACCGTGGACTGATGAAAGAACTTAGTATTCCTATCTCCATCCTTCAACCATTTCACCCTAGGGCTCTGTTTCCAATAAATCTCCTCCTGCTTCAAAAGGGCGCCAATCCTCGATTTTAAGGCTCTTTCTACCCCCTGTCCCACCTCGTCCATAACACTCGACCCCAGGCTCCTCAGCCTAGCTTGTGCCTTAAGAATCTCATGAACGTTATGTTTAAATTCTCTTATGCTCCAGTCGATTAGTACCCTCTTGCACTCATTCAGCTTCGGTTCAAGGTGTTCCAACGATGTTGCCGCACCTGACCTCAGCCATGCCTCCTTGATTAGATCAAAACATTCTTGTCTTTCTAACCACATGTTTTCGAGCCCAAATCTCCTCTGGCCTCTTGTGTTTCTGAAGTCAAGCACCAACTGAATCGGCGAGTGATCTGAGCCAATGGCCAGTTCGTTAACACATTGCACCAACTGCATTCGGGTACATCTGGCACCACATACTATTCCCCAAGAACCTGTCTAGCCTCTCAACTATCTGATCCGACCCGTCCTATTGTTTGACCAAGTGTGCATCTGGCCCTTAAAACCTAGGTCCTCCATATGAATGTCCTCCATAAGTGCGTTAAAATTATCGATTTTATGTTGATCTTTACGCCGCCCTCCTATTTTTTCCTAGTGATGGGATATATCATTGAAATCCCCGGCTCATATCCATGACTCGCCTCTATGCCTCCCGATGTGTCTCAGTGACTCCCAGTTCATAACTCTTCCCGCAAAATTCGGGTCTCCATAGACCCACGTCACTAAGAATCCATCGCCAAAAATGTTGATCCAAACCGTACAATCTATAAAGTTCCGATCTTTCCTCAAAATTGTGACGGACACGTCATTGTTCCACAACAGAGCAAGGCCCCCACTATTGCCAATGGGCGACACATATTCCACATTATCTAACCCTACTACTCTCCGAACCCGTTCATAGGAGGCCTTCCCTTGTTTTGTCTCCATCAAGAAGATCATCACCGGTTTGGCCCTCCTTGTTAGGTCTTTTAAGTAACGAACTGTCCTGGGAGACCCCAACCCCTGACAGTTCCAGTTGATGATACTCATTGAGTCTGTGTGGCTGTTGTAGGACAGCCACCAGAACCCTTTCGCACCTGTTTTTCGATGTCACTTCAGTCTGTCTTCCCCTACCATTTTGAAGAACTCTTTGTCGTTTCTGCCCCGCTCCCCCCTTCGTCCGCTTAGGGTGAGAAGGACCAGTACTGTTTGACATACCAGCCCTCCCCAGCCCTTCATCATCACCACAGACCGAGCCTTCAGTATTGGCTCTTCTTACTATCTCCATTCCCGTCGTTACCTGCCCCACCTTTCTCTTCCTCCCCAGCTGTGTAGCATGACTTGAGGCTTGGCTGGGAAGTGAGGGATGACGGTGCCCCCCCGACGGAGTTTGCATGTGCCATGGTTGGTTTGGGCCATGGGAAGTATCAGCGATAAGGGTAACGTTCACTTGAAGGGCAGCAACATCACAGTTGTGGTTGGGGACGTTGACATCCTGGTTCGGTTGGATGACACCTAACGAGTGGTTGGGGACGTATAGGTCCCCAATCATAGTGTTTTGCATGTGCCCTGGATGGAAGGGTTTAGAGGATGGGATCGGTATCATATTCTCTGCATGGGACATGGATACAAGTTGTGATCCAGTGTTGTGGGGATGGCCGAAAGGCAAAGGTTCTGGGCACCTGTATTATCGAGCCAAACTGGTCCGACAAATCTGTGCAAGACTCAGGTTAAGATCGAGGTTCACATCACACTGCTACTGATCCACATTACACTGTTGCTGCTCCTCATCCGGGACCTCGTTGAGATCCAAGCTTAAGCGGGGACGAGATGTATAACTGGGTTGAGACTGGCATGTGGGCACCTGCTCAACCTGCTGCTGCTCAGACCCCTGAGCCCAGGTGGGAGCTAGGGATGATCTTAGGTTTGTTGGACCACTGGTCCGCTGAGGGATGTGGCTAGCCTGAGGGTTATCCCGCAGCGGTCGATAGGTTGACTGAGAGTTATGCAGGTCATGAACACTCCTTCGGCAATGGTTTTGTTCCCTTTCATACACTCCTCGTCTGTTATGGCTCCCCAGGCTTCCCCCACCATTCTGATTATAGGCACCCCTAGACGAGGAGCCCCCTCCATCCGCGGCTGATGCAGAGGACATCATGTCCCTCCAGGTCCTTCGGTTCGGGTCCCTAACTGGCTGCTGGTTGTTCCTTTGTCCCCCGATCTAAAACGATCGGTTTTGTATCCTTTGTCTAGTCCCCACCAACCATGGGCCGGATTTGGGAAACTCCGGATCCCTCTCCAACTTCGCTATCTCCTCCACACATACTTGTGACGTATGGCCAAGTCTACCACACCCGTAACAAAAATCGGACAACCGCTCGTACTTGACCGTTGCCCATTTGTCCATCCCAGTCTAGCTTGTCCATGTAAACCCCTCGGTCAGGGGCTCCTTAACATCTATCGCAACCCTAACTCTCAGATACGATCTCAGTTTCATTAAGCTAGGCGGTTCCACACCCACACACCTACCCAACGAATCACCGATCTGTTTTGCATTCTCCGGATTGAACATCTCTAAACTCAAGCCATGGACTTGAACCCACAGATGCATAATATTGAAATCTACATCCTCCATGCACGTCTCCTGCTTGCATTCTACCAAGTTCAAAGAGTGACCGTGCACCGACCACGGTGCCATATCCATAATTTGATCCCTATCCCTCACCGAATCAAACTCAAAGGCAATAGTTCTATCATCAACCTCCACCATTCTAACCGGACCATAAGTAGCCCAAGCAACTTTAAGAACATTCTGAATCACTGAGTTTTTCATACCTCAGTTTGACACCACCCTTCCTAGAATCCGGTCTGCTGTCGTCGTGGGGTGGGGTGGAGGGGTTCGGCACAAGGCGCAGTCTGGTTGCTCGGGCATCAGTCCCATCGCCGTAGCTGGGCTGCCTCGCCATGGTGGCTTCCGTCCAAACACCAGCACCCTGGTCGCCCTTCCCTAGTCAACAACAAAGAAGAAACGAAGGAGAAGGATTAAGGAAAAACAGAGCAGAAAGGAAATCGAACCAAACTCAATGAAACAGGGTAAGGTTTTTAGGGTTTCTGGCTGAAGCACAAGTATGCATGAAAGTGGCTTCTTCAACCAATCGGAGGCTTGGAAAAGATAGCAGACACTGTTGTGCTGATTTGACCGCTTCCTCTTTGTCCAATTAAAGCTGTGGGTCTGACTCTACTTGCATTGATTGCAGCTTTGTCCGGAAGCTGGAAGCTCTGATTCCTGCAGCGTCTCTCACGGGCCTCAGCCAGGAGAAAGGTTGGAGAAACGCGTAGGATCACGTGCGGCAATTCTCAGTTCTTTCACAATCCATCCCGTTACTCCCAGTCACGGGTGGACTTTGACCCACAACTCTCAATCGAGAGTAGGTATACCTTTATTTTTTGTAAGGACATTTTGATATTTAATTAATAATTAATGTATATTCAGTTGATAAATTCGCAACAATCTACACAGGCAAGTTCAAAGCTGCTCACAATATTCAATTTAATTACAAAGACACCAACGCCAAGAGGGAGCAGTCTTCAAGTCCTTGTTCTATGAGAACTGAGGATGGGGAGTTGTTTTATCAGGAGGAATCAATCTCGTTTTTATGGTGCAATCTCCACTCGGCGGAGGACTCCGACGAGGCAGTCAAACGGAAAACAGATAAAGAAACACACCGATGGTCGGAGCAAAACAGACCCAGAAATATATACCAGGGACAAGATCTTCAACATATACAGAATCCTCAAATACTCAACTTGGGACTCCGCTCAGCAACAGCTCGACACTCTTCCTACGAAATGGGACTCCTTTACCGTCAACCAGATCCTCAAAACCCACCCGCCTATGCAAAAGGCTTGGATTTTCTTCAACTGGGTCGCCAAATCCAAAGGAGTGAAGCACGACCACTTCACTTACACCACCATGCTCGACATTTTCGGAGAAGCAGGAAGGATTTCTTCCATGGAGTATGTGTTCAGGCTCATGCAAGAGAAGGGTGCCAGGGTTGACGCCGTGACGTATACTTCGGTTATGCATTGGCTGTCGAACAGCGGCGATGTCAATGGGGCAGTTAGGGTTTGGGAGGAGATGAAAGAGAAGGGTTGTTCTCCAACTGTGGTTTCTTACACTGCGTATATGAAGATTCTGTTTGATAACAATCGAGTGAAGGAGGGTACAGATATCTACAAGGAGATGATCCTTACCGGACTTTCACCTACTTGTCACACATATACTGTCTTGATGGAGTACCTTGTTGGTTGTGGTAAGTGTCTGTATTGCTGATTTAAGATTGCCGTTAACATGCTCGTTGAAATGCCCATGAGAAACTCTTCTGTTGTTTTGTGATGTCCAGGAAAATATGTTGAAGCCCTTGATATGTTCAGTAATATGCAAGATGCAGGCGTTCAACCCGATAAAGCAGCCTGCAACATAATGATTGAGAAGCTGTGTAAGGCCGGGCAAACACTACCCATTGAAAAAATTCTTCAGTTTATGAAAGAAAACCGTATCGCTCTTCGTCATCCTATTTTCTTATTAGCTTTGGAAACATTAAAAAATGCAAGTGAAAGTGATGATCTCCTTAGGCAAGTTCATCCTCATTTTTGTAATCCTGAATCAACCATTGTTACATTACCTGATGCTTCCTCCACCACAGAGAGAGGAATTCTATTGCTGCTGCTGAAAAAGCAAAGTCTAATTGCAGTTGATCAGCTGCTTGAGGAAATTGTTTTACTGCTCGACCCGGTAATTATCTCCATTGTCATTGAAGTTAACTGCTCGCACCTCAGACTCAGTGGTGCCTTATTGGCCTTTGATTATGGAATAAAAAGGGGTATGAGCTTGGAGAAAACTGCATATCTTGCATTACTAGGATGCTTAATTAGAAGAGATGAATTTGGGAAGGTGGAGGATGTTTTGAAGAAGATGATTACAGTTGGGCACTATCCAAGTCCCTATTTAGCCACACTTTTGATATATCGACTTGGTATTGCAAGAAGGCCAAATTTAGCAGCAACTATTTTCGGTCTGCTGCCTGATGAACTTTTAAGTGTATCGACTTTTACTGCTCTAATGACAGTTTACTTCAACGTTGGCAGTCCTGAAAAGGCAGTAAAAATTTATGAAGAGATGCAAAGTAGAGGGATTTGTGCAGTAGTAGCCACAATCGATTTACTTGTGGTTGGTCTTGAATCAAGTGCGAGAAGTAGTGAAGCTGAAAGATTTCGAAGGGAAAAGAAGAGATGGTTAATTGATGGTCGTTTACCTAATAATAGTGCAGTCTGTGAGGAAGAAAGGTTATGTGATTTTATGTTTAGGCGAGCTCCTCTTTCTTGATCGTTATTGATGAAGGTTGAGATGGTGCAGCTGTCGACTTCTGCTGACGCATATACATTGAGATTCTTTGCTATAACAGAGCTCGGAGGTATATCTCTTGGCTCCAAATACTGACTCCATACAGATGTTTTTCTCTTGCGCTCTGAGGTATATCCGGTATTGATTTCTCTCTTATGCACATCTATGTTAATGCTTCAGATGATTGATGAAAGCATACACAATTCCTTGGAGAAACATTGGCTTGACATACAGATGGTAGTGCCCTGCTAATCAAAGCACATCAGGTAATTGTTGTTTCACATGATAAGTTGTGTTGTGTAGATAATTTATAGGGGTGAACGGTTTCGGTTACCTTCCTTTTAAGATTTCGTATCCTACCCTCTAATATACATGGTCCTGAATTTCAATACCCAGACCCTAAACTCGCTAATATACTTGGAACCGGAATCTATCAGTCCCTTGTTAGTACCCATCAAATTTCGAGATCATGTTGGACCTCTATTACCCCTTTATTTTCTCCAAAAAAATCATCCAAAAGATTCTACCAAAAACATTCATAATAATAAATTTCCTCACCCCCCTTCTAAAGGAACCTTTCAGCAGTACTTAAACCTAATGGCTAACCCTAAAAGCTGCCATATAAAGCATATGCAATAATACATTATTAAATTTATTGCTAAACCAGTTTCAATTTCGATTCCTAAGAAAGTATTAATTTGAACGGGATCTGGAATCAGTGTTGCTCTGGTTTCATGAAGCTGCCTTGCCTCCTGTCTGAATTGTGTGGTTATTGAGATGGACATCCATTGTTTTCTTACTGCGTCAAGGATACTATTTGTCTTTCATCAAACTCCGGCCAAATGAGAACTGTGGTTGTGGAGAGGGAAAGGAATGTTCGACGGACTGGATACAGACATGAAGAGTTCACTCTCTTGCAGAATTGAATGTCCTTTTCACAGCTTAAACTATGAAGCAAGGTAGAACGGTAGAAGAAGAAACTTGGTCAGTATGTATTTTTTTTTATAGATAGGTACACAGATAAAAGTTTTAGAATCTATCAGGTCTCTCCACTCTTAAAAATACAGATTTAAGTTTGAATTTAACTCAATTATGCATTGGTTGATTGAGTTTCAACCAAAATCTACATTTTTTTGGTCGAATTTGAACTCAAATCTTGAATTTTTTTTTTTCGTTTGAATTTAACCAAAAAATGTAGATTTTGGTTGAATTTAAATTTGCATTTTTGGATTGAATTCGAACTAAAACATGCAGATTTGGGTTCAAATTCACTAAAAAACACAGACTTTGGTTACATTCAAACTCAAATTTGCATTTTATGTTTTGATTTAGTGTTGAATATGATATGACGATGAACATGATGATAAAATTTGTATTTGAACATATTTAAAGGATAGATAGATGAAATAGTAACGACGACGACGCAAATAACAATATGTTCAAACATATAGTGTAAATAACTATATAAATGATGCAAATAACAATATAGAGATTGACAAACATGTAAATGCATTGAAACTATTTATCCAAAAACTTAGTTGATTAGACTGATATACGACCACGCTAAGATGGCTCAGAAAATTCTACAAGAAAGCTCGGAAAATGCTACAATTCACTACTAGAAATGTGTCATTTATTTAATTTATTGATTATAGTTTTTAGGATTAATTGTTCAAATAAGGGAAAAGTATGAAAATGATGTAACATGTTTGACCAAATTGGTAAAAGCGACATAATGTTTGTTTTTGATGCAATATGTTTGGTCTTGTTGTTTTTTGATGAAGTCTGTTGTGTTAGTTAACACCGCAAATGCCTTGCACACGATTTTTTTTTGCTGTGAAATTTCTCAAATGCCCCTCACTTCTTCACTGCTATTATATGCAGTCTTCCATTCACTGTTGTTCGAAGCATTCATCCGTTTTCTTCTCGAAGTGTTCCGCCCCAGTAGGAATCCCGAAGTGTTCGGTCCCTCTCTGTCGGATCTCCTGGTCTTCCAACAACAATGGAACCAAAGTACTCAGCTAGCTCTTCATCCAACTTGACGTCACACGTAGAGTATCAGCCGTCAAGTTGCTACAGTGGGTTCACCACGCATGCGAAACCCACTTCCACATGGAAGAATTTCAGTCGAATGTTTTATGGATGTCCCAATTATAATGTATGTTTGCCGATTTGTTTGGTTTTGAACCTTAATTTTAGTATCAATTGGAAAAAATCACTGTCAAATCTTTCTTCGAAACCCTAATTTTGAGTGTTTGGGTTGCAGAACCACAGTTGTAATTATTTTGAGTGGTGTGACCCCTCAATGCGTGTATAAGGAAGAAGATCCGTAACCAAATTTCGAGATATGCATGGCAAGATCGAAGACGGAGTTGTTCTTGTATGTAGGAGGGAAAAGATGTTGATTAATGATGTTGAAGTGTTTGTGGTACTGCTGTTTGTTGTAATCCTAAAATTGGTTACTGGTTGAAGTGTTTTAGGATGTGTATTTCAAATACTTATGTTTGCATGGCGTAGCGTCTTTTAGTTAATTATGTTTCTTTATTGTCGGTTCTTGATAACATATGTTTTGTAAGGGTTGGTGTTGGTATTTGATGAAAGATGTTTGTTGACAAATTGAAAGTAGATATACTGTGTCTTGACTGACTGGACAAAAAGTGTTCGAATAAAATCCAACGGAATTCCACATGCACTTAAGAACTTGTCCCACAACACACACAATCAATGCCACTTCCACATAACTACCTATTTTCATAGTTAACTGTCATTCAGTTTTAGAAATTACCAACTTACAATACCAAAATAATCTATAGTGACATCAAACTGATAGTATGCGTCATTTCAAAACGTAACCTAGCACTTCAAAGTGACAGCATAACTAATAGTATGCGTCATTTCAAAATGACATCCAAAATAATCTATAGTAATTTAGGTTTTGTAGACTAAATATCTTCATTGAGTCATATATTTGGTGTATTTGCTTGACTTGAAACGAGGAGAACTCCTTGACGACATTGTCGGCTTCTTAGGAAAATGCAATGGCATATCAACTGGCATGAGAGCTCGACAATCAGAAAGTTGTGGTGCACTTGAAGTAACTCGAACGAGTTCAGGGGAACTTTCCAAGTTTACAATCTTTTCAGGGGCATTTTTACCCTATGATAGTACAAAAGTTAGAATTACAACTCATAATTGCTATAAATGTGATAAGTCGTGAAAGAGTTAAACCTGTAATTTTCTTTTAGTATGCAATTTTGCCCTTCTTGTTTTAGGAATCCTCTTGGGTACTTCTTCATGTACTTCTTCCTGCAAAAAAGTTTAATATTATTGAAAACTGATACAAAGGTAAAACAGACTCGAGAAACAGTTTTTACCATCTGAGGTTGTAAATCTGAAACAGACTCGGGAACAAAGGTGCCCGACTCAGCATACCTTTTGCGTATCTTACATGGTGATCCAGGGACCCCCATCAGCAATGTTTGTCTTTAAAAGCTTAAAGAACCACGTCCACGACTCTCTGGTTTCAGCTTCGACCCATGCATAACATAGAGGGAAAACTATATTGTCAGCATTTCGAGACACGACACTTAGCAATTGTCCCCCATCCAGGCCTTTCAGGTGACACACATCCAAGCCAATGAATGGTCGACAACCAACTCTAAACCCTTCGACACAACCCTTCAAACAGACGTACAAACGTTCAAATTTAGGTCTTAAAGAGTTGGGCACCATATCAACCTGTATGTAAAAACTGCTTCCTGGGTTATGCATCATCACGGTCCCGGCGTAGTCCCTTATACATTCAAACTGCCATAACCTATCTCCACATAGCTTCTCTCTCGCTAATCTTATCCATTCACATATATTCCATCTCTTGACATCGAAGTTGAAGCGTTTTTTAATTTTGTTCGCTAGTGTCTCACTTTGAATCTTTGGTTCATTCCGAATCAACTCCATGAAGTTTTCGCATATCCACTTCCCACCAATCTTCTTGGTATGGAATGATCGACCACATGTATGCTCTTCCACTAGCTTTCGTAATTGAAAAGTTGCTTGTTTCTGAAGCCGAACAACACACGACTTGAACCCACAGTTCGACTATTTGCAACGGAATTATATTCAGTTTGGATCATTCGATCCCTTGGACTCCATCTCATAACCCTCTTGAATGCTATGTTCAATCATGTAATCCCTAAACGCCTTCGCATCTACGAACTACATACCAAGTTTGAGTTCGTATTTTTTGATGGCTTGACTGAACTCAACATTCACCTCTTCATCAGTAATTGTTGTCCTATGTATCCTATAAGGTTGTCTTCAACGTCCGAGTCAGGCGGAGTCCTCAAGGTGTCGCTCAAACAGTAATGCTCAAGGTTCAACATGTCAACATTGATGTTCGCCCCAATACCGGTAGACGTATTGCCCCACTGACCTTCCATCGCACCCACTAAGTTAGTTATATCACTAACACCTTCAGTTTGAGAGGTTTGGTTTCACTACCCATGCGTTTTCGATCTCTTTGGTGGCACTTCATCCTCCTCGTTGTCAGACTCCTCTTCACCATTTTTGGCTTTCCAGTTGGGGTCGGAAATACCCTCGGAGTCAGAAGACATCTCTTCGGATCGTGAGGAAGCACTAGTCTCGACCATGGGTGCTTTTCCTTTCGCTTTCTCACTCAATCGTTGTGCGGACAGTTTTGCTATCCTTGCGGATGTCATCCTTCTTCTATTTGCAATTTGATTCAACAACGTGTTGTTCCGCAGTTCTTCCAACCATGGATCTTTACGACATGCTTCCTCATCAAATGGTGGAAGAACATACAAATTGACTTCGCGTACACCTTGTTATTTATCCTTAATTAGGGAAACATCTTCATCGCTACATATAACTTCGATGTCAGTTTTCGGATCTCCAATTGGTGGAACGTAGGTGGTTACACCATGCCTCTTCAAATCGTAATACTCCAGGAGAATAGCGACATTGAAGTAGACAAACAAATGGTCAGACAGGTCTGTCAAATATACTTTGCCCTTGTAAACATCGTTCACCCAATTACCATCGTAGTGGATTTGCATAAACCAATTCTCCTCACTTGAACTTGACATTCTGCAATTGGGTAATTACACAAACAAGACACACATAAACATCTATGTAATTAAACATATCATCTCTATATACAACCAGGACATAACTAATTAATCTTTCAAGAGACTTATTTTCCGTCAACTTTGGAAATTTTCAAAAATTTCATGCACAAATTTTCAGTGATGCTAGACATTTATACAATATTTTTCAACAATCGGAAGTTACCTATAAAGAGTAGCACCGATTCACGTCAAACTTCGAAATGGGACGAAAGAAATTGAACGAGTCGCGTCGCAGGGGAAGGTGGTATCAATTCAGTTACAGCTGGGAAGAACCGAAATTGCACCAATCTGTTCGCAGCACCAGGCCGTTCGCAACAGCGGGAGGTCTTCGCAAAGCTCCAGGCGTCGCACCAGCGGGGAGGATTAGGGTTCCGAAAGCATGTCTTCTTCAGGGGAGGATTACACCGATTCTGGATTTTTTGGGAAGATAGATCGGTTCGGTAATTTTGATGATGGAGAGATTGAAAGGAGGAGATAGAGATAGAGACCAGTTCGGATATTGGAGGGAAAATAGGACGAGGGTAGTTTCAGTATTTTCAATTCTTGTTTTTTTAACGTTCAAAAACAATAGCATGTTAGTTGCACGTTTCCAATTTAAACGGATAAATTGACGAAAAACAAGTGTTTCTTCTCAAACTAACAAAATGAAACATAATACATCAAAAATCTGTTGTCCAAAACAAGTTACATCAGTTACCAATTTTTGCAAACATATTACATATTCTTCATACTTTTCCATTCCAATAACCATATTATGGATCGTTTAGAGTTAGATTTGAAAATAGTAGTCATTTGAGTAATTAATTTTTAAAAACGAGTCAAATCTGAAGAAAAAAAATCAAACATAACAATACTTTGTAAACTGATTTATAACGGTAATGTGCATAAAGCAAGAGGAAAGAAAAAAGAAATGTAAATGGATGATTACGCGGTTTAATCCATTTACCATATGTGCACTGGTTATACTAACTTAATAATTTACTGAAATTGGTGGTTACAACAAATTATTGTTAACTAAGATTTTTTCTCTAAATTAGTTCTCCGAAAACGCTTCATTCCCTACTCATTTTTTTAATTCACATCTATCCGAACTGTCATTATACACAAATTGGCTAACACACTACACTTGTGCTACTTTACAATAACGAACAACTATATACTATACATGTTTAACGATCATCTTGCATCCTTGAACTAGTAATCATCTTTTGGTTAACCTAATCTCCTTTATTTTTTGGGACCTACATAGGGGTAATATATAAATATTCATTTGTCTAAAGTATGACTACGTCTACGCCTTTACTCATTTTTTTAAATATTGTTTTGTCCTTTCATTTTTCTTCTATCTTCATTCATACTTTTCTTTTCGAGTTAATTAAATAATCATAACCTTCGTCTCGTTGTTTGTATATGCCATTTATTTAGATGGGATGGTATTATGTATCTTGTGTTACAAAAATAATAAAATTATTTGGACTACCAACTAGCTAGATAGTCATGTCCGTATATTATCTTTCCCTTCTTCCACACTTTCTCAACGATCAATAACTAACAAAAAGAGAAGGAACCAACAATCTCACGACAAACTTACATTATTAAGAATATGACATTCCATTTTTGTTGGATTATGTAATATACATGCAATCGTTATGGTAAAACATAATCACATATAATTAAGTTACATCTGGATTGATTGTATTAGCGGAAGCGGATCTGCCTGAGGTTGGAATCACGGTCTACCGGACGGGAGGACACGCCACGGGCTAACGGGCAGTGACCTAAGTTTCCACAGCTGCTGACCTCTGTCTAAACTGTGGGTGACTATCTGTTTCTGTTCTGTTCTTTTGAGGAGAGCACCCCCTATATATATATATATTATATAGAGAGAGAGGGATAGAGTTTAAGGTCAGCATCATATACCGGGCTTACCTGAATGGGCTCCCACTTATGGGCGACCCATTAACCTAAATCTAACCATTTTTAATTTAATTTTGTCCTTAATTATTAATATTTCGATCACCCCATTCTATTTAAGTTTTGAAAATATAGGAATATCCCCTTAATGTGACGGTTTTTTATTTACTAATGGACCCCATAATTAAATCTAGAATAAAATGAAAACGAAACAAAAGTCTAAGAACCATAAAAAATTTAATTAGTTCAATTAAATTCACACCCACAATTATAATCAAATGTATCATTCCATTTTTTGGGGTGCTTTACATATGGAATATCATATACACATTTTCTTCTCTCTTTTTTTTTTTACAAAATATAAAGTATATTAGAAAAACATGACTTGATATTTTTTTTTGTCCTTCAAAAAAAAGATCAAATACGCTTTCATATCATCAACTAACTTCTCTTTTCCTTCCTCCCCAATCTCTCAACCACCTCTGCAGATTCTTCAATGCTTGAGCAGTTAATCGTTCTCCTTTTGCTTAGATACATTTTGGCGTAAGAGTTCAAGAAGATCAAGAGAATCGCGCCATTGAGTACCGAATTGAAAACCCAAGCTCCGATACCATTGCAACCGCCTTTGATGAGGTGGAAAAGAAGGACTCCAACGTGGCATGCCAGGTTGCAGCCAAGAAGCACAATTTGACAGCTCACAACAAAGGGAAAACACGCGCTTGGGAGCCCGATCGCAGTCC
Source organism: Chamaenerion angustifolium (assembly GCA_946814005.1). NCBI lineage: Eukaryota > Viridiplantae > Streptophyta > Magnoliopsida > Myrtales > Onagraceae > Chamaenerion > Chamaenerion angustifolium. The sequence continues at coordinate 4,410,664 of OX328281.1, forward strand.
AAAACCGATACCCATACACTACCGAGTACACCATTGTTGCGCATAGTATAGCCATTACCTATACAATAACAAAAATGTAAAACAAATTGCATAGAGGTTAAGGTGCCCAAAACACGTATCATATGAAAGAATTACTTAACATGACAAATATATCAACCAATTAACCTCGGACAAAATTTTAAAGCCGCGAAATCAACGTGTAATAAAATATTAAACATGATTAAACCTTCCTATCATACATTAATAAAAAAATCACATGTAAATTTTATATAAAGAGTAGCAAAACCGACCATAACATATTAGCCACATACTTATAATGACTTAACCTAGAAATTATATTGCAATATTTTAAATTATACATTCATTTTGCATTAATTTATAAAGTAACTGATGTGACGCTTTGGAAAGAAAAAAAAAACTATTAATTTCTCGTGAGTATGAATTTCATGCAAACCGTGAAACCATTTTTTAATAATAAACGAAAATTATTATATAAAATAAAAATACCTGAAATGATTGTGAGAACTCTAGCCAGAGGAAGGACATGAAGGTGAGGATGGAATTGTTGAAGAGCTGCGCGAAGGAGAGCTTACGGCGGAGGATGGTGAAGAATGTACGGAGCATGTGGAGGAAGCGGGAGAGGTAGAAGATGTACGACCAGAAGAAGACGCGGCCGGAGGGGCGTGTGCCGAGGGGAAAGCAGAGGAACCACTGGAAGGGCGTGGTCTTGATCCGGCGCCAGAACCAGCGGGTGTCGCGGATCTCTGCAGCGGAGGAGAGGAGGATCCCTGCGAAGATGGTGACGGAGAGGAGGGCCATCAGAAGGCTGTGTAGAGCGGGTATCGGGCCTAGGGAAACGGGCCTACGTCGGCGGATGAGGAGGAGGAAGGAGTGGAGGAGGAAAGAGAGGGAAAGGTAGAGGGAGATGGAGCTGACAAGGAAGAACCACGTGGATCCCCATGAATAAGTGTGGCTCCATCGGAAGGTGATGATGGATGGGTGTTCGGAGAGGTAGTGGGTGATTAAGGTTGTCTGAATCATTGGGTCTCGCCGACGCCTGAGATAATTCTGGGATCAGTCGCCGGAGATCAGAACACGGTTGGGTTTCATTCAGTTACCGTGGTTTCATCCTTGCTGGGTTGTTGATTTGATGATCATCATCATGCCTTTGCCTTTTTCCCTCTCAGAGAAAAAGAAATGTTAAAGTTAGGGGGAGTAGGGTCAGGAAACGAAACGACTGGTGGACAGAAAAGGCTCCAAAGAAATAGTTGTAATATTGGGGACGGAATATCTAAATCTTAAATAATATATATATATATATATATATGTATTTCGATGATTTCAATCAAATAATAAAATATTGTTTTATTCGCTAATATTTCGATTACAATTGATTTTTTTGCTAACAGTTTAAAAACGAAAGGGTCGTTTCTTAATATTTGGTTGAAGATTTAATAACCCATTTCCTCAAATTTTTCATCAAAACTATTGAAAATTTATAAAAATAAAAAAGTTAAAACTGTCCGAACAAAAATCTTCTTCGAAACTTTTTTACATATTAATTGAGTTCTCGTATAATCGAAACTTGATTGACTCTCATTTAAAAGGGTTTAGAGTATGGATCCGGACCCAAACAAAGCTACGGACGAGCAAGTCGTGGTCAAAACTTAATATCTTCATTTCACTATCGAGTCACAATTGAACAGTAATATAGAAAACTTTTGAAAAATTAAACAGTAACATTTTTTAAAGTACTTTGTCATTCGTGCAATTTTCAAAGGGTAAAATATAACATTGTCTCTCTAATGTTTGAGGAGATTTTCGTTTTCCCCCCTAAAGTTTAAATCGTAAAATTTCTTTTCATCATTTTTGTCCAAATTGCAAATTTACCCCATCCGTCAACTTTTCCATCCAAGTTTAAACAAATTAGTTTAAAAAATTGCAAAACAAAATAGAAAACTTTCAAAAATATCACAATTTAACCATTTCAAACTTTTTTGAATGTTACAATCAAGACCTAGACTCGAACCCCTTGATTGGGGTCAAACTAGTCCCAATTCGACTGAGGCTTGATTAAGCCCCAATCGAGGGGACTCGGGTATGGGTATTGACCCAGACCGATTCCCCATGGGTGGACGACCAGGTCTGGATCAAGACCCAGACCCGAACCCCAATCAAACTGGGGGCACGTTCGACCTAAATTAGATAGGGGCTCGATTGAGGTTCAATCGAGTCCCGATCTAATCAAGACTCAATTGTAACATTTAAAAAAGTTTGAGATGGTTAAATTGTGATAGTTTTATTTTTTTTTTGGTATTTTCAAAACTTATTTGGATGAAAAGGTTAATGAAGGTGGCAAATAGGGTTGGGCATGAACCGGTTCGGGATCGTACCGGTTCAGAACCGTACCTTTACCATATTTTAGGTAAGATACGGTTCGATACCCTCAAGAGAACCACTACAGATTTTTGTCGATTTACCAAAGCGGTTCAGCCGAACCACTTTCTACAGCGGACCAAGATCAACGACAATGGATATTGCAGACATTACAGGCTCTGCTGAGAGAATCTAACCTGAAGACCTTCAGCGACGTTGTTCAACAACTCAAGTCCGACCTCCGCATCGACCTCTCACACTGGGTCGACTTCATCCGCACCCAGACACTCACAACCCTCTCTTCCTCATCACTAACACTCCATCCCTCCTTCGCAGAGGGACCATTTCGCCCCTCACCCTGTCTCTAACTTCCACCTTCCGCCCTTCATTCCTTCCTTCCTTCCCCAACCATTTCCTCTTCCCCAGATCGCTCTGAAGCGTGATGCTCAACTGTCTCACTTCATATTCGTCGCCCTAAAATGGAGGAGACTTCGGAAGGAAAAAAAATGCCTCCACTATTGATGCTGGTCCACTGCTCCACTCCACTATGTTGCTGCTCCACTGCTCGCCTCGCAGTTGCTGCCGTTTTGCTCTTGGAGAGGAGCCTCCGACGTCTGATTCTCCATATGTGGATCGGTTTACCTGATGTGAACTCATTTTTTGTGGTTCATTAGAACCGCTCCATATTTTTTTTACTTAAAACCCGCTTATTTTGTGAATTGGTTCGGCCGAACATGAGGGAAATAAATTTGCACTTTTGTCAAACATGAGACAAATAAATTTTACGATTTAAACTTTACGAGGGGAAACTAAAAATCTGTTCAAACATTAGAGGACAATGTCATATTTTATCCATTTTTAAAACATATTGTAGAGACTTGACAAATTTTTAAATATTAAAAATCGAACCTATTGTTTTTAAATATTAAGGAGAAATTTGGTTTCGACCCTAATAATATTTAACCTAATAAATATTAAGGAGAATATTAAAGTCAAAGTAATATTTAAGCTAATAATAAACAATAAATATTCGTACAGTTCCTAAATGACATGATATTTAACGGTTGTTAGCTTGGTGTATTGTATTTTTTAGAATTTTTTCAAAATAATTATTTTAGAAATAATATTTTAAAAAATAAATATTCACAAAAAATATTTAAAAAAATATGTATGTGCGTAGGTGTCGTGGTAGCGTTTTTGTTTAAAACGCTACCACAAGTAGCATTTTTTTAAAAACGCAACATGTATATGCGTTTGTCCACAAACGCTACCATTGGTAGTGTTTTATTAAAATCGCTACCACATGTAGCGATCAATTCCTCCGTTAATTGGAATATCTCGTCTCTGTTTATTCATCACGGTTCCGTTTTCGAAAACTCTAATCCTCCTCAATTAAATCCCCCCTCCTTCTCATTCAGTCGCACCATCATTTTTCTTTTCCCTCTCCTTCCCTTTTCTCCCTTCCTTGCAGATTAGTCACAGCTCTCCCTCTCCTTCGTTGTGTCTTTTTCCTCGCGTGGTGGAGGCTTCGTCGCCATCAGACTTGCTTGTAGCGTCTGCTTCCTTGTCGCCACCGTCGTAGGACACCCGTGAAGACGTTGTCGTAGCCGCGACCATGTAAGAAACTACGGTGATTTTTTTAAACTGATTTGTATTTTAATATATGCTAATTAAAAATATTAATGATAATTATTGTGCTAATTAAAATTATTACAAAAAATATTTGTGCTAATTAAAAAGAGTATCAATAATTATTGTGCTAACTAAATATATTATTAAGATTTATGCACATATATTTAAATTATTAGAGTGTCACATAACGTGTCTTTACTACTAAACATCAGGTTAGGTATCCGATTTTTTTTTAAGTTATTATTTAATTAAGCACAAATAACGTGTCAAAATAATATGAAAAAAAATTCAAAATTTTATAAAATCAACACATAAATTTTATTATTTAAAAGAAGAAAAAAAAACAATTAATGGATATTGGTTCGATTGGACCCAACCACGATTGAGCTCTGAGATGAGTTCAACCCACTAGGTCGCCAAAGCTAAGCGATTGAGTCAGGGTTATACCTAACTCAGGGTTCGATCCTAGCTAAGTAAATTCGACCCAATGGGTCATCTACCCTTGGGGTTGAATTGACCCAACCAAAGTCCAACACTAAGTTGGGTGCCACAAATACCTCATCAGTCAGGTCAGATGACTAGGAATAAACCTAGGCCAACGCTCGATGGAGGCTAGGTCCAACAACTTAGCCCATGTCCATTGTTTATTATGTTTTTTCTTCATTTTTTCAAATAAATTATTTTATATAATTTACACAGTTTAGGCTTAATATTAAAACTTTTGGGTTAAGTTTTTATATTTTTCATATATATATATATATATACTATTTTTAAAAGTAGATTTCCTACATTTTTGCTACTTTGTTAATTTTATTTTTCATATACCAAGTAAACGTCATGTTGTTATTTTGTTAGTCAAACTTGTCAATCAATAATGTCTAAACCAAATAATTATATTATCTAAACATAAGTGTGCATTGCAAAACATATACGTATCATCTGATCACATATGTCAAATTTAAGGGTACAATAGACCTATTAACTAAATACTAAAATTTGACATGTTCTGAAATTTAGATATTGAGCTAATAGTTCAAATCATTATAGAATAAAATATCATATTACCTCTTAATTTTTATTAGATTTCAAGTTTCAACTTTAAATTTTAAATCGTAAAATTTTCTTCCTTCACGTGTTGACCAAACTGCAAGTTTGCCACAACCGTAAGTTTTTTCATTCAAATTTAATAGAATAAGTTTTGAAATTTGAAAAAATTATATAAATAAAAATATCACAATTTATCAGTGTTTTGATTTAATAACTAATATGAAGATCTCAATAACTGATAGAAACATATCAATGTTGAAAATGGTTAATTATCTCTATTAAATAAGATTATGGAGATAATTAATTAATATATAAAGATGAAGGATGAATCTGTGAAAACGAATAAAAATAATATATTTTTTCTTCTTGCATAATAATATATATATATAAGTAATCTATGCAAATATATCGGCGATTTTGTTTTTTGGCCAACTATATCGGCGATTGTCAAAAGCGCTCACTTTCAGTGGAGTAAAACGCCCCCACCGAACCGACAACAGGTCGTGCGTGCAATATCCACACGTGGAAACAAATTTTTTTTTTGGTCAATCGTGGAAACAATTCGGTGTCGTCTCGTGTAATTCATGACACAATTCGATATGTAGATTCTAGTTTGACCGACCAACAGATTTGATGGATATCGCCCTAAGAAGCTTCGGCCATACTTAGATGTACGGGTGATCAATAAAGACTGTTGGGCAGAATTTTCGACAAGACCGGTCCGACTAGGACCGAGACCGAACAAACATTTTTTTTTATTTAAGGTCGGTCTCGGTTTTGATTTTTTTCCCGAAAGCCCGATTAGGACCAGTCCAGATCGAATTTACTATACAAACCCTAAAAACTAATGATGTATGTTTGGAACTATGAGAGAAAATGAACTTTGTTTAGAACTTTGTCTCGCCTTTAGTTAGATCGCCTTCGGGCGGCTCGCCATTGTCTAGATGGTTCACCTTTTATCATATCGTCTTAGGGCGGCTCGCCTCAGATGGCTCGCCTTTGGTCAGATCGCCTTAGGGAGTCTCGCCATTGGTCAGATGGCTCCCCTATGGTCAGATCGCCTTCGGGCGGCTCGCCATTGGCCAGATGACTAGTCTTTAGTCGAAACACCTTTAATCGGCTCACTTTGGTCGGAACGCCTTTAATCGACTCGCCTTTGATCGGAACGCCCAAACAAGTGACCCTACGCGACACCCCCTATCAGCTGATGAGCGACGCCTCAAATCGACTAGGGGTCATAAATGAGAGATCGTATTTATTGTACTGACCAGGAAAATCCGGATGACAGTGAACGTGTCAGCATAAAAAGTTACCACTGTATATTGTGTCAGCCTCACAAAGCATTACTATGGTAATGAACTAACCATGGACTCACGTTAAGTATGCCTATAAATACCTCTCTTCTACGTCATTTGAAGAAGACTGATTTTTCATATATGTCTCCATGCTCTCCAAAACGAACCTCCGACTGACTTGATCCTCGGATGGGAAACCACAAGCAAAACTTGAGGTTTCCTTTTTGCAGGTCACACGAACAACACTCGGAACCAAGACGCAAAAATCAGGATCCAGCATATGGCATCGTCCGTGGGAACGTGACAACAAGTCATGTTACCACCTAATACTATAGCGAGATGCTCTCACCCTATATGTCACAGGTTACGCCCTCGCCCGACCCAGGACTCGCTCTTGCCCGACGTAGGATCGTCCTCACCCGATCCAGGCATCGCCCTCGAGCGGCGTAGGCAACCCCCTCGCATGGCCTAGGCTACGCTCTCGCCCGGTCCAGGCATCGCCCTTCGCCCGACACATGCAACACCCTCGCCCGACCCATGACTCGTAAATATTTTCATAAAAACCCTAAACCCTAAAATCCTAAATCCCCAAACCCTACACCCCTACACCCCTACACCCTAAATCCTAAACCCTAAGCCCTAAAACCCTAAACCTTAAATCCCAAACCCTAAATACCCTAAAAAAACTAAAACTCTAAACACTAAACCTAAATCCTTACACCTAAAACTCTAAAACGCTACACCCTAAAACCCTAAACTCCAAACCCTAAAACCCTAAACCCAAAAACTTAAAACCCTAAACCCTAAAACCAAAACTTTCAAACCCTAAACCCCTAAAACCATTAACCCCTAAACCCCAAACCCTAAAACCTTAAAAAATAAACCCTAAACCCTAAAATCCCAAATCCCTAAAACCTTAAATCCTAAAACTCAAAACTCTAACCCCTAACCCCAAACCCTAAACCTAAAACCCTAAAATGCTAAAAAAAACTAAACCTTACTACCATAAAATCTTAAAACCCTAAACCCTAAAACCCTAAACCCCAAACTCCAAAACCTAAACTCTAAGCCATAAAGCTCTAAACCTTAAACCCTAAATCACTAAAACTCTAAACCCTAAGCCCCTACACCCTAAAACTCCAAACCCCAAACCTTAAAACCCTAAACTCTCAAATTTAAAACCCTAAACCCTAAAACCTAGACCCTAAAACTTAAACCTCTAAATCCTAATCCCTAAAACTGTAAAATCCTAAAGCTCTAAAACTTTAAAATATAAACCCTAAAACAATAGACCCTAAACCCTAAAATCCCAAAACACTAAACCCTAAATCCTAAAACTCTAACACTACAAGAATTTTCATCAATACCAACGAAAATAAGTTGTTGTCGCTAAGCTTTTGACGAAAATAAACCCTAAATCCTAAAACCCAAAATTCTAAACCTTAACCCCTAAACCATAAACCGTATAACCCAAACCATAACACCCTAAATCCAACTACCCTAAAATCTTAAAACCCTAAACCCTAAAAGCCTAAATCCATAAACCCCTAAACCCTTAAACCCCTAAACCGTAAACATCAAAACCCTAAAACCCCAAAACCTAAAACCTACAACTTAAAATCATAAAACCCTAAACCGTAAAACCAAAAACACTAAAAACCAAACCCCAAACCCCTAAACCCCTAAGCCCTAAATCCTAAATTTCTGAACTCTAAAACTCAAACTCTAAACCCTAAATTCTAAACAACAAACCCTAAACCTTAAATCCTAATGCTAAACCATAAAACTCATACCCTAAAAACTTAAACAATGAAACCTAAAACTCAAAGCTTAAAACTCTAATACCCTAAACACTAAAACCAAACCCCAAACCCCAAACCCCAAACCCCAAATCCCTAAACTCTAATTCCTAAAACCATAAAACTCTAAACCCTAAAAGCCTAAACCCTAAACTGTAAGCCCTAAACCCTAAAATTTAAAATATAAAAACTAAAATCCTTAAAACCCCAAACCCTATAACCCTAGACACTAAACCCTAAAACCCTAAAATGCTAAACCCTAAACCTTAAAACCCAAAACTCTAAACCATATACCCCAAACCCCAAACCCTAACTCTAAATCCTAAACCCCAAACCATAAAGCCCTCAGCCCCTAAACCTCTAAAGCCTAAAATCCTAAATCTAAAACCCAAACCCCAAAAAACTAAACACTAAACCCCTAAACCCTAAAATTTAAAACCCAAAAATCTAAACCCCAAATCCTAAGCCCCTAAACATTAAAACACTAAAACCTTGAACCCCTAAACCCTAAACCCCAAATCCTAAAACCCGAAACCATAAGACCATAAAATTCAAAACCTAAAACCCTAAACCCTAAACCCCTAGAACTAAAACACTAAAACCCTAAACCCTAAAAGCCTAAAACCCTAAACCCTAAAATCCAAACCCTAAATTATAAACCCTAAACCTAAAACCCTAAAACCTAAACCCTAAACTCTAAATCCTATATCCAAAACCCTAACCCTAAACCCTAAAATCCAACCCTAAACTCCAAACCCTAAAATCCACACCCCAAACCCCTAAAATGCTAAAATCGTAAAACCTTAAACCCTAAAGCCATATGCCCCTAAACCCTTAAACACTAAAATCTTAAAACCCTAAACCTAAAATCCAAACCCCAAAAACTAAAGACTAAACCCCTAAACCCTAAAATTAAAAACCCCAAACCTTAACCCCTAAACATTACAATACTAAACACTAAAACATTGAACCCCTTAACCCTAAAACCTTAAACCCCTAAACCCTAAAGCCCAAATCCTAAAACCATACAAACCCAAAACTTAAAACCCTAAACCCTAAACCCTAAAATACTAAAACCCTAGAACTAAAAAATTAAAACCCAAACCCTTAAATCCAAACCCAAAACTTTTAACCGTAAACTCCATACCCTAAAACCTAAACCCCCTAAACCCTAAAACCTTCAACCCCCCTAAAACCTAAAATTTTAAACCCTAAAGCCCAAATCCTAAAACCTTAAAAACCCAAACCCTAAAACTCTATTTCCTAAACCCTAAAACCTTAAAACTGTAAACCCTAAAATACCAAACCCTAAACCCTAAAACCCCAAATCCAAAACCTTAAACCCTAATGCTAACCCATAAAACTTATACCCTAAAACCCAAACCATAAAACCCTAAATCCTAAAAATCAAACCCTAAAACCTTAAAACCCTAATTCCTAAAACTCTAAAACCTAAAGCCCTAATTCCTAAAATCCTAAACCCTAAATCCTAAAGCCCCAAAACCCTAAACCCTAAAACCCCAATTCCTAAAATTCTAAACCCTAAAACCTTAAAACCCCCAAATCCTAAACATGAAGACCACAAAACCCTAAACCCTAAAATCTAAACTAGGACAGGAAATTTATGAGACGACATGATTAAACGACACGACACGGTCTGCTTTAAAGCATATATGAGTTTGACCTTAATGGATCCCGTGTCTAAACAACTCTTATACATTTAGTCACGATTAATAATCGTGTCTAAACAACTCAGATATGCAGATATCTATATAAACACGATTAACCATTCTTGTCTAATCGTGTCGTATATACCTGTGACACGAATAGAGAAAGGTTTAACTAATCGTGTATAATCGTGTCGTGTAAACATGTGACACGTTTATACATGATTAACTTATTCATCGTTGGATTGAAAATAATCCAATGGCACTTAATTATCATTGTCAAATCGTAACGAGCAGCTTTGCAGACTGCAATCCCACTAAAGCAAGCAACGTCACAGAAACACAACAATCCCAGCTTTGTTGACTTTCCTTCTACAACTTTTCAAGTTGTAATCTGAAACACAAAAATCCCACTTGTAAACTCTTTGAAAGTGAAACTCTCTCAGCTTCAGCTTAGTTACACCCACACCCATAGCTACCGCCGCCACACCGACTAGTACATCGCAGCCACACTGAGTAACTCATGTCCAGTCCCTGAAAGTTTCTTGTCGTGACATCAAATTTCTTATCATGAGCTTCCCCTGCGCAACCACTCCGTCCCAGCTTAGTCTTGAGCTTCATGAGTTGAACCCTGCTGAACTCCTTCGTGACGTCCCAGCGAAATCCTTCGTGATGTGAGCTTCCCCATCCCAGCGAACTCCTTCGTGACGTCCCAACCACTCCTTCGTGACGTCCCTGCCACTCCATCCCAGCGAACTTCTTTATGACGTGAGCTACCCCGTCCCGAGATACTAGTGTCGTCCTGAGTTACCCCTACAAGCTTCGTAACGTGAGCTTCCCCTGCGAACTCCTTCGTGATGTTAGCCTCCATAGTGTTCTCCTTCGCGACGTGAGTTTCCCATGCGAGTTGAGCTTCCCATGTGAGTTTCCAAGGTAACAAACTGAGCTTCTAGGATTTCCTGAACTTGATGTGAATGAATGAGCTTCTAGGGTTTAGTGAACTAAATGAATGTGGATACGAGCAACACATTCTTGTTGTTTATTACTAAACTGAAAGGATTTTTGGTTGGACACTGAACTGTTGTTTTCTTTATAAATTTCAGAGGGTAATGAATATGAATTTAGACGTAAATCTAGAAGGGGGGTCTTTCAAACTCCCTTCCAAAGCCAGTCAGGCCAATCATAACAGAAATCGAAAGTGATGAAGATGATGGCGCATTCTTGGATGCACCTCCAAATACAAACAAAGGTAAAAAGAGTAGAAAGACAACATCTGTCGTTTGGACTTTTATTAAAAGGGGTATGAAACCTAATATTGATGGTAAATATATTTGTACGTGCAAAAGGTGTGGACAAGTATTCAAATACTCTTCTAAAACTGGAAATCTAAAACGTCATGATGATATTGCACAAGATTTGATACAAGCAAATCAGCCACAAGAAGAAGAGTGTGGTGGTGTTATTGCTACTATGGCTAGTGAAACCGTCAAAGTCTAAGTTCCTTTTGTGTCTCACTAAAATGTGTTGGCATGTCTTTTATTTTTTGCACACGTGAGCTTGAATTGGCTGCCCTGATTTGCTCTCGAATTCATTCACAATTGATGTGTAGTTAATGATGTGTAGTAAAGTGTGTGCTTACTTAGTGCATACAGGCATCCAATAGAGATAGTGGTTTGCTTAACATCTTGCTTGACATTTTTTTTAAAATATTTTACCTAGGTGAAAAAAACAAGGTTGTCTCTAATGGAAGACCACACATGAAGTGATTTGCATGTCGTCTCAAATTATGATTGTTTATGGAGTGCTCTGCAAGGGTCTGGTCTCTGAATTTTGTTTAGTCTATGTATTTTGTTTGTATCTCTGGATTGTTTATTATGTACGTACCGTAGTAGAAATTGGTTTGCACTTTGAAGATCTAAGTTTGTATGTTGAAAAATATGTAAAATTACTTAATTTCGTGTCGTGTTTAATTGTGTAGTTCTGTATCGGTTTTAGGTCGTTCTTAATTGTGTTGTGTTTAATTGTTTCGTGTTTAATCGTGTTGCATCATATCGTGTCTATCTGTTACGTATCATGTCGTTTAACACGACATGTTTATCAATTTTCAATAAAGTTAATTGTGTCTCGTCTCGTGTCCCGTGTGATTTGTTACTTAATCGCGTCGTTCGTGTCTGAAGTTTGGAGACACGTTTAGACACGACACATGCATGTTAAGACACGACACGATTAATAACATGATTGCCACCCCTAACCTAAAGCCTAAGACTATAAAGTTCCTCACGTGTCCCTGGTACTTAGACACCTTAACAAAATCATTATTTGAACTTTATTAAGAGTATATAATTCATCCTCGGGTTAATAGGTCCAATAGTACCATAAGTTTGGGCCATGTGATCGGATGGTACATGTTTTTTGATGTGGTCTAATGGTCTGCTATGTTTAGAGGATGTTGTCCTACAGTATTCTGTTAGTTAACTGTTTCCTTTTATCGTTAAATTGACATGTGATGAGCACGTGAGTGGTCTGAACCGAATGAAGAACCAATTGTGGATGAAAATACCCTTTGATGCATTCCCTCCATATGAGCCGGCGGTTCTAACCCAACAATTGCAAACTTTCGACTCCTTCAAGAACGATCTTCCCTCCTCAAGGTTCTTCCCACACTCTTCCTCCAACTTCAGTACCTAGCCACCGATTGGAGTCTTCATTTCCTCCAAATCGTCAACACGCGTCGTTCCTTTGTCTGAAATCAGTTGTCGGCACCTTCAATTGGTGGAATCAAGCTGTATCGTCTCCCCCATTTAGTGCAAGTTTTGATCTTCCAAAAAGGTACGTTTTTTTATCCTTGTAGATGAGTAATGTTGGTAATGCATGAGTGTTTTCGACTTCAAAACTCGTGATTTAGAGGAAATAAGTTAGGGTAAGTGTTGGTTTCGTGCTGTCAGATTTTTGCTGTTTTGGTCGAAACTTTTGTTGTTTCGGCCGATGCTTGTAGTGTTGTTTAATTGCTTGTTGATTGTTGTTTCGTATGTGATGTTGTGCTGCAGTTGCTTTGAACTAGGGATGGTGCCCGATGTGGATATCGTTTATAGTCTTCAAATAGGTTATAATGGTAAGTGCGTGGAACGTGATAACGTTAAAGTGTTTGAAGGACAACTCGAAAACATGGAGATGACTGCGTATGGTCTAGATTATGATTGTTTGGAATCGTTGCTGATGTGCTATTGTGAACTTACTCATGAAGGGACCATATGGTATCTCTCACCAAATGGTAACCCAGAGAACGACCTTATGGAGAAGTTGTGTTTGAGTGTTGTTGCTCCACAAGTCAGTTCTAAAAAGAAGGAGGAAGAGATTGTAATTGGAAAACAGAGAGTTGACGTCAAAAGGAAGATGGAAGACGCAGTCAGTAAGAACATTCTTCGAAAGCTCCGCAAGGTTACTTCCAAAATTGGTAGTTGTTAAGTACTTTATGCTACACGGTGAGTTTGAGGTCGAATGTGGGTCAATGAGCAATTACAAAGTTAAACTATCTGATACCTATTGCAGCTGTGGAGCCTGGCAGTTGAGTGGTCTCCCATGCTATCATGTTGTCGCATGTATTGCTCATGAGAGGATTTATGACCTATCCCCATACTGCGATCCATTCATGCACTTGTGCTTTCTGAATCAAGAGAACTTGTGGTGGTTGATGAACCTCTTAAAGTGGCCACACCAAAGAGAACAAGGTCATACATGGCACATCTAAACACAACAGGAATTTCAGTCAGTGACATCATGCTGTTTTTGTTTTTTGTTTGTTTTTTTTGGGGGGAGGGGGGGTTAGTCAGTCAGACTTATCAACCACTACTTTTGTGTTGTCAACAACCTGGTTGTATATGTGGTTGGAAAATGTTTTCATTTTTTTTTTGGCATGGTGAACACTTTTTAAAGGATATGCGGAATTGCGGAATGTTTTACATGCTGATGTGTTTGTTGTGATGTATGTTTTTTGTTTCAGGGAGTTATTGTTTAATGAAGTTACATTTACAGTCTTATCTTTGAATATATGTTGTTATATGATATATTATCTTTGAATATATGTTGTTATATGGTACATTATTATTGAATATATGTTGTTATATGGTACATTATCTTTGAATATATGTTGTTATATGGTTCACTTACTTCACAGAATGTTGTCGACTGGTACCGTAACTTCTGAAAACACAACATCATTGTTGAACAACATTAACATAACCCTCTAAAAACAACATTCTTAACAACAGACAGAACCATACCCATTCTAAGCAGCCAATTTAACACAAAGAAAAACACAGACAACGCCTAGTGCAACAACAATCTTCTGTAGCATGTTCTTCGCAGCAGTCCCATTCGCCAATTTTGCACACAATTCACTATGCATTACTTCAAACTTGTGCACTGCTCTTCTTCCATAAGGGCACATTGGGGGATCCTCCCACTAGAAGAAACCACATCCATGATTTCCACCAACCTAGACACCAAATCCGATATAAAATTAGGTTTTCACATGAATTTTTAGTTTCATCAAAATTAGGGTTTCAACAATCAAAAATTCTAAAACATAAATTAAGCTTACGAACCGAGAATTACGAAATTCAAGTATTAAAAAGTACATAAAAACAAGATTGAGAATGGAAACCTCAAATTGTGGACACCCATGAAACCGTCTTGAAAAATTCTTCCAGGTTCCGGTTGGTTGGACAATGCAGATTAAACCATAGTGGCATCGCCGCGACTTGAACTCGGGAATTTCTTTGGAAGAGTCTGATGAATGAGAAGACATACTAGTAAGAAGCCGAAGAAGCAAACCAGCAGAAGGAGTTGACGATGGAATGATGGAGGAACCGCTTCATAAAATAACATCCTAGGGCAAAATAGACATTTCAATTCAAATATTACGACACGTGAGCATCACGTGGACAATTCACAGAAAAAACTAACGACAGTTAGTAGAAGGGACCAAATAACAACATTGTGAAACATATGGTACCATAAAACAACATAGGGGTACCATCCGATCACATGACCCAAACATATGGTACCATTGGACCTATTAACCCTTCATCCTCTCTACGTAACAGATAGTACTATATTTAATAGTATTATAACTGGTATTACTAAATTCAGCCATACAGTAACTTTCAGCCATATAGTAACTTGTTGTTACCCATTAAACTTTAAGTTTAGTATTAACTATCTTAAAGTCGGGTTGCTATTACCTATGACTTCGTTAAGGGGCTTCAACCTCATTCCATGATCAATGATCATATTAATCTCTCGATAGTCTTTTGATTAACGAGCCAATTAATTGTCTCTTGTTTCTACATATAAATGCGATCTCAAATCAATGGCTTAAACATGTTTAAGACATATAGTATACTACTTGCTTCAGTTGTACAACTTTATTAACCACTTCGACGGTAACTCTTGTACTTGCATGTTAAACAAGTAATATCTTTTCAAATATAATTACAATAAATATTGCTTAAGCAACCACGTTTGTTCCTCGTAATGAGCAAATATTCATTAATAAATTTTAACTAATTATCGTATTAGTCTCGCGTATGAGAAACTCTCATAATTTCATACTTAATATGTGAAAACTCCTTTCATATACAAGCCAATAAAGCTTTACAAGGTTTTATGTTATGCCATATATTTTCATACTTTGATCACTTGACATAGTGATCTTCAATAGCATACCCCAACTATTTTCTCATTGTTCTTTCAAAAAAGCCAACCATTTATTTTGTATATGTATGTACATATACATACATATTTTTCAAATAGGATCTATATCCAATTATTGTGAGAGATAATATAATTACCATATTTGATTCAAATCAAATCAAATTTGTTGGTACCAAACTTGTATTTTGTACAAATTTCATTGAGGCATATTTATGGAATCATTTATATCACAAAACCATAAAGCCCACAACTTTTCATTATAACCGTCATAAATCTATTTCTTTCATAAAATCATATATTCTCACATGCTCCGACTTGACTGACAACATAATTTCACTGACAACTATCAAGTAAGTCCAACTTATTTTTTGGGTCCAAAGTACCATTAAAATGATTGTGCTCGACTCTATTCAAATATCATCTTTCGATTATTAGATATAAGTGTAAACACCTGATTTTGGCTCGGGATCATAATACCGTATGCGAGGAATCGAGATTTGAAAAATATATATAGTATATATATATATATACATATATATATTTGAAATCTAAAAAAAAAAAAAAAAAAAATTTAAATAATAAAAAACTTTAAAAAATAATAAAAAATTCCTACGGTGGAAAATTGCCCCTTTTCCACCGATTTTATTTTTTTATTATAAAAAAAAAAGTTTTTTTTATATTATTAAAATAAAAAAAAATAATAAAACAAGCTTTTATTCTTCTATAAATTGAAGAAGAATTGGGAAGATTAGGGAGGATGGATGAAGCCTACGGTGGTGAGCTTCCATTGAAAAAGAAATGGTGAGTGAAAAGAAAAATGAGAGAAAAAAATGAGTGAAAAAAAATACCGATAATTATCGGACTCGGTTTCTCGTACGGTATTTTATCCTCCAATGAGTTAGGTATATTTCTCTCATCTTCAATATCATATTTTGTATTTTCTAAATGTGAAATAAAATTGAGAGTTTATATACATATATTATCTATTTATGCATAATATACTTGTTACTATATATATATCTATATGTATAATATATATTTATATTATGTTTATGTAATATTATTATATCTATATGTATAATATATATTTATATTATGTTTATGTATTACTATATATATATCTATATGTGTAACATATATTTATATTATGTTTATGTATTACTATATATATATCTATATGTATAATATATATTTATATTATGTTTATGTATTACTATATATATTTATATGTATACTATATATTTATATTATGTTTAGGTTATCTATTTATCTATATGTATAATACCTATTTATATTATGTCTATGTAATACTATATATATATATTATGTATTATGTATAATATATGTATATGTAAAAAAAAAAATTCAAAATTGACTTAGGTCATTCCCAAACTTTGATGAAGGTTACAACTCGGTCCTTGGACTCTCGGGTCATTTCTGGGACGTTATCGAGTGTTATAAACCAAACCGGAAAAGTTTTGGGCCATTTGTACAAAATTGTTTTTCTTAATTCAGCAATTAAAAAAAAAATACAATTGGATTTCTAAACTTTTCTAGACATTCCATGATTTCTAAAAATGTTACAAATAAAATCTAGAATAATTTTTGGGTTATTTTTAGAATTTTACCAAGTATTGCAAATAAATCTAGAATAGTTTAGGGTCAATTCTGTAATTTTAAAAAAATATTTTCAGCTAAGTTATATTTTTTTTCGAAAATTACAATTTTTATTCCTAAATTTTTCTTGACATTCCATGACTTTTCAAAATGTTACAAATAAGTATAGAATAATTTTCGGGTTATTTTAGAACTTTACCAAGTGTTACAAATAAGTCCAGAATAGTTTAGGGTCATTTCTGCAATTTTCTAAAATATTTGTCCAATTCAGCTCATATTTTTACAAATTGCATTTTGGTCCCTATATTTTTTTGGACATCCTATAACTTCTTAAAATTGGACAAATTAGTCCAACGAGCTTAATATTTTCAAAAATTATTCGTGCATGTTTTGACACGTTTAAAATGACTCGAGAGTTAAACCATTTTTTTTTCGAGCACGATTAACTTTAGTTCTCTCTTGTTTATTTGAAAATAAAAAAAAAAAAAAATTGTTTGTACATGATTTGTTTAATTTAAAGAAAGTGCATGTTTTTTTTTTGGGTCAAACATGATTAAAACGGGCAATTCGGGCAAAATTGAAAAACATATCAAAAGCAAATTAAAGTACCGAAAGGGCGGATTATAAGCTCGCGAGCTTTTAAAACGTAATCAAACCCCCGAACTCGATTCTCTGGACGTAGACCTTTTTAAGCCCTAGGATGTAAACTCCATGTACCCTAGGCAATTTTAGGATTCCGATTAGCCTTTAATTAATCGGTGGCGACTCTTTCAAATTTTTTCGGTCCGGTTGATGACCCCGCTCGACTGGACAAGTCGCTCGCCAAGACCCGACATTTTCAAAAACGAAAATTTAAAAATATTTTTCCAAAACGGGCCGGGAAAGTCGGATCCGACGTCCGACAATTTGGCGACTCTGCTGGGGACCTCTTTTAGAGGGTTTAGGCTTTTTCATGTTTGCTTTTCCATATTATATTTTGCCATATCTGTTTTGACCGTTTGCTCATGCTTGCAGTTTCAAATGTTGTCCAAAAGGCGATGTAATTGTAAAAAAAAAAAACACATTTAAATTCTTGTTTTGCACACACCACGCTGGTTACCATTACCCGCTCGGACCTGGAGCACATTAAGAGCTTAGGGAGTTTAGTAGGGGAATGCGCCCGGAGCGGTTTGGACCGCCGGCACGCACCCAAACAACTCAACTCGATGATCGGAATGGGCCCGTGATCCTCTTTAGGAGGTGAGGTTCCGCTGGTTCAGAGGACCTAGAAATTCCATCCATTTAGAACAAAAGCTACACACCGTGTTTAGTCTTTACCAGTTTTGTGTGTACTTTCATTTTTGGGCTCAACTAATGTAAATGAGAATTCGGCCCATGTATTTGGATACGAGATTGGCCCACAACCCATGAAGAAATTTGGCCCATGAAGAAGTTTGGCCCATTGATGTAAATGTGTTTTGTTTTGGCCTTAGATCATGACATGTATAGGATTGGGCCTTTTGTATTATATATTCCAGACTGTTGTAAATGTAATACGAGTCTTACTAATGAAGTTAAATTCTCGCACTTGCATTGCATTTTTCAAAAAAAACAAAAAACAAATAATGTAAGTTCCGTTCATTCAATCTTGTATCCTTAAGACGTTTCACGCACCATCTTTGGTAAGGATGAAAAAAAAAATCATTGCCCTCACATTAAGGTCATACAACTCTACGGTCGAAATTGCCCGAATATGGAAAGTCATGACAAAAGAGAATCAGAAATACGTGAACAAGAAGATTGACGAGGTTCACGAGCTCGTAAACTACAAAATCAATTGGATTCTCAACGACTTGTCTGAATTATGAAATATGGAAAAACGTGTCTGCGTGATTTACAACAACGGAATACGTTCACAAGTTCCATTCGACACCAGCAAGTCCGTCTTTCAACCCGAATGAGATAATCAGGGATAGACTCCAACAACCACCGTCATTCTAGCAATGTTGGGGCACTTTGGAAAAATGTGGGGGCAACGTTGCTAAGTTGAATGACACCCTTGAACAGTTCATACGAAGAACGAGGCAAATAAAAAGATTTTCAAAATACATGTCCTCGACCTTCGTTCGAACCAAGGAACAAGCAACAAATGCACTCAATGAGCTACGTCGTTGTGTGAAACGTCTTAAGAACTAGACATCGATTGGCCAAATCCTTATAAAGTATTTTTGAAAAAAACTTTTGCCATACATGCAATCAAAGTCTACGAATGGAATGAACGGAACATGCAGAATTTTTGAAATCAATCATGCATGATCAATTGTGTATTCATCCTTCTTACTATGGTATTTTGAATTTAGGTTTCCGGAAATCCATGCGACATTCGATGACTCCGGCACCTCAAAAACACGAGGAGAAATTCATCAAGCTAAAGCAAACCATGCACACCATGAGTTCCCGCACAGTGCAGTCAATCGCTGGCATGACCTCCTAGGTCGAGCGGATTTTTGCTTTTCTAAGCTCCGGGCAGCCGTGACTACCACAATATCCCTGATCTCGTCTTCCCGAGGAACACTACTGTCATGGTACTTCATCAATCCATGTAAGGCACTTTTGCCATCCTGACGAAGCTCTACCTCCCACATATGGCCATCCTGATCAAGGTCCACCTCCCACATATGACCATCACACACCAGGAAGGAAAAAAATACTTTTAGGACTGAGTTTTCGTCTTAATTTCAAAGATTATGAATTCGCCTGGAGGAAACATTTAGCCGAAAGTTCAGGGACATTGTTGTTTCCTCTCCTTGCCGTTTCATTACCAGGCCCACACCAAGTGATCCAACTCGATGACATTGATGCTCACGGGGGCTTGTCATGCTTATTTTCAACCGGTATCACTAGTGGAGCTCTCCTCAATGAAGCTCCCAGGGGCTTTTTTCGTCTATCCACTCGCTAATTGGGGCACCCTTGCCGAATCTGACTTTATACATTACAGTGAATGATCTGTTGGCTCAGACGACATTTCAATTTGAAACACAAAATCAAGCAGATACCAAATTGTATCAATTCCTGAATGCAGTGAGTGGGGAGTATGATCAGGAAAAACGAGATCTACTCCGAGAAAAATCCGTTACCTGATGAAGAATCAACTTATGCAACTATCTGATCAAGGAAGGGACCAGAGATAAGTAATGGGTACCGCAGCAAAGAGGGACACCGAGGTTCATCATCATAATTGAGCCCGTCTTCTATGTTACGCCTCGCTTAGAGAAAGTGGCAATCATAGTCAAATCGACCCACGCCACCAGACCACATTAGACCACTGGAAAAGGGAAGGTTGTTTTACAAAGTAAAGGAGATGAGAAAAACAACTCCCTTTCGTTTGATCGAGCTAAAGCATAGGCGACTTAAATAGATATGAAAATACGTCATTGTTGACACGGGGAAGACGTCATCAAGATGTCATTGTTGACACGGGACAGACACCGTTGTTGACCCCTGCAGAAGAGTCGCCATTGTTGACACGGGGAAGACACCGTTGTTGACTCCTGCATAAGAGTCACCATTGTTGACACGGGACAGACGCCGCTGTTGACTCCTGCATAAGAGATGCCATTGTTGACGCTCGTCGTTGTTCACAACAGGGGAGACGTCATTGTCGATACAGAGAGATGCCATTGTTAGCAGCGTCGATCGGAAAGGCTTGAAATGTAGCCACTACGGAAAGTTGTCACAGCAAGGCGAAGTACTTCCAACTGACCGGATTCCCTGAAGGGTGGAGAAACCCATGGAGGGACAACAACAATGATGCCAGCAACGTCATCACTACGGGGATGAAAGCTGCGAAGAAGAGAAGCAGACCAACAATAACCTTGTGTTCTTATTTGCGTCTTTGCGTTCAAAAAAATTGGCAACGCTCGCACCCATGAGTAAAATTTCTCCGGGAAACCAAAAACTACCAATGGAGATCAAAATCAAAGAAGTTTCAGCCTATTGTTGTACAATCGAAGAATCATACAGTCAACCATGACTCACTGATATAAAAAAAATATATGGCGTATGGAGTTCCCAGAGAACGCCACAAGAAAATGTTTGAATGGTCATGCGAGGAATGACTTGCAATTAATTTCCCAGTGGCCCGACTATACCCATTTGAGATGCATGAATGCTACAGAAGTTGAACCTCTAATGGAAGAAATTCATGAAGGTTGTTGCGGCCCACACATGAACGTGCAGGACTTGAGTACTTTTGGTTCACCATGACGTCTGACTGTATAAATCATGCCCAACAATATCACATCTGTCAAGTGTACGCGGACCAAATCCACGCGTCATTGCACGAGCTCTATTCCAGGACTTCCCCACTGGTTTTCTCAATGTGGGGCATCGATGTAATCAACATGATTTTCCCAAAGGCGTCCAATGGTTATCGATTCATATTGCATTGATTACAATCGATTACTTCATCAAGAGTAGAAGTTATTACCCTGGCGTCAATAACGGCAAAGGCCATTGAATTTTTCATCAGCGAGGACATCATCGTATGTCATGGGATGCCGAAGTCAATCATCACCGGCAATGCCAGAAATCTAAATTGGATGAGTTGTGGTCAACTATAAAAATTCATCTCCATATCACCCACAAATGAATGGCGTAGTGGAAGCATCAATTGAAGGACTGACATGATAAGCTGCTTTGGGCACTCAAGGCATACATGAACTCAATACAGGCACCAACAGGAACAACCCCATTCTCCCTTGTTTACGGGATCGAAGTCGTGTTGCCAATTGAACTAGAATTCCCGTCATCTAGGATCCTCGCCGAGGCAGAGAAGGACGAGTCAGAGTATGCGAAATGCAGATACGTGAAATTGAACCTCATGACAAAAGGTGGCTCATCGCGCAGTGCTACATGCATTTGTACTAGCAACGCATGACTCGTGCATTTAACAGGAAAGTCAGTCCAAGAGGATTACAAGCAGGCAATCTAATTCTCAGAAAAGAAATTCTTAGAGTCAATCCAGACTCTCGGGGCAACTTTGTGCCTAAATATGAAGAGTCTTATGTCGCCAAAGAGACTTTCAGCAGAGGAGCCATGATCGTCACCGACATGGACAATCAAGAACTCTCCAGTCCAATCAATATGGACCCAGTCAGAAAATACTATCCTTAAAGAGTTCGTAACCATAAAGCGAACCTCCAAAAGTGAGAGAAAATTCCCGCTAAATCGAAAACCCGAAAGGGCGGTTTAGGCAAAATTTAGGGAAGAGGGGCATGATTGAAAATTCCCAAAATGACAATCATGGCAAAAGGAGAGGAATCAAATCCTTGCTAGGTGGAAAACCCAAAAGGGCGACCCTAGGCAAAAAATTAAGGGAACCGAGAGGTGCGGTAAAAAAAAAAAATACCGCAGCAAAATGATAGAAAAGCGAGAGATAAAAAAAAAAAATCCTTCAAGTCAATCAAGATTCTCGGGGCAAGTTTATGCCTAAATATGAAGGGGATTATATCGTCAAAAAGATTTCCAGCGGAAGAGCCATGATTATCACTGACAAGGACGAGCAAGAACTCCACAATCCAATTAATGTGGATGAAAAAAAAACTCGTAACCAGAAAGCGAGCCTTCAAAAGTGAGAAAATTCCCGCTAAATCAAAAACTCAAAAGGGCGGTTTAGGCAAAATTTAGGGAAGAGGGGCATGATTGAAAATCCTCAAAAGGACAATCATGGCAAAAGGAAAGGAATCAAATCCCTGCTAGGTTGAAAACCCGAAAGGCCCCTAGGCAAAAAATTAAGGGAACCGAGAGGTGCGGTAAAAAAAAAATACCGTAGCAAAATGATTGAAAAATGAGAGATAAAAAAAATATCCTTCAAGTCTATCAAGACTCCCGGGGCAAGTTTGTACCTAAATTTGAAGGGATTTATGTCATCAAGAGATTTTCAGTGGGGGAGCCATGATCATCACTGACATGGACAACAGAGATCTCCCCAATCCAATCAATGTGGATGCAGGGAAAAAAACTCGTAATCAGAAAGTGAGCCTCCAAAAAATGAGAGAAATTCCCGCTAAATCGAAAACCTGAAAGGGCGGTTTAGGCAAAATTTAGGGAAGAGGGGCATGATTAAAAATCCCTAAAAAGGGTGATCATGGCAAAAGGAAAGGAATCAAATCCCGGCTAGGTTGAAAACCCCAAAGGGCGACCTAGGCAAAAATTAAGGGAATCAAGAGGTGCGGTAAAAAAAAAAAAAAAAACTGTAGCAAAAGGAAAGAAAATCAAGAGATAAAAAAAAAAAAAGCTCAAAAGTGGACGACAATGTTTCCTATAGTAGCAATAAAAAGAAATTGTGATCTGCATTAATTTGAGCTGCCTCGACAACTTGCATGGATACACCTTGTGAACATAGCATGAATAGCTTTAGGGAACTCCATCAAAGAGGAATCCAAAGTCGATTAATGAGAAAACAGTCTGAGAAGTCCGCACAAGCAGTCAGACATCTCGAGAAGGGTTTTTACCTCCAAAATGAATTACAAGCGGAGTCTTTAGGTGCTCAACCTCCGCAAGTCATCCCCAACGATCAGAACCTGTAGATGTCCATCTTCTGAAAGTTACAAGCCGACGAACGGGGCCTTGAGATGCTCAACCTCCGCGAGTCATCATCAACGATCAGAACCTGTAGATGTCCAACTTCTGAAAGTTACAAGCCGACGAACGGGGCTTTGAGATGCTCAACCTCCGTGAGTCATCATCGACGACCAGGACCTGTAGTTATCCAGCTTTTGGGAGAAAAAAAAAACGATGAGCGGAGCCTTTAGGTGCTCAACCTCCGCAAGTCATCCCCAACGATCAGAACATGTAGATGTCCAGCTTCTGAAAGTTACAAGCCGACGAACGGGGCCTTGAGGTGCTCAACCCCCGTAAGTCACCCACAACAAAGCTTCTGGAAAAAAATGGCGAGCGGAGCTTTTAGGTTTCAGCCTTCGCAAGTCATCATCGACGACCAGAACCTGTAGTTATCCAGCTTCTTGGAGTCACAAAAAAAAACGAGCGGAGCCTTTAGGTGTTCAGCCTTCGCAAGTCATCATCGACGACCAAGACCTGTAGTTATCCAGCTTCTTGGAGTCACAAAAAAAAAACGAGCGGAGCCTTTAGGTGTTCAACCTTCGCAAAATCATCCTCGACGACCAGGACCTGTAGTTATCCAGCTTCTGGGAATCACAAAAAACTACGAGTGGAGCCTTTAGTTTCAGCCTCCGCAAGTCATCCTCGATGACCAGAACCTGTAGTTATCCAGCTTCTGGGAGTCACAAGCCGACAAGCGGAGCCTTTAGGTGTTCAGCCTCCGCAAGTCATCCCCAACGAGTCACAAGCCGACCGACGAGCGGAGTCTTTAGGTGTTCAACCTTCGCAAGTCATCATCGACGACCAAGACCTGTATGTGTCCAACGTCTGGGAATCACAAGTTGATGAGCGTTTAGACGCTTAGTCTTCACAAATCATCGTCAACAATCGGGACCTATAGGTGTCTAGCTTCCGAAAGTTGCATAATAATGTTTGTCTACTATGTAAATAATGAATAAAGAGAAGCCAAAATCAGTTGTTTGTCTTTGAACACACACTCATGAGATCACTTCCATGAGCGCGTGCTCAAAGAGGGGCAACTGTAAACACCTGATTTTGGCTCGGGATCATAATACCGTATGCGAGGAATCGAGATTTGAAAAATATATATAGTATATATATATATATACATATATATATTTGAAATCTAAAAAAAAAAAAAAAAAAAAATTTAAATAATAAAAAACTTTAAAAAATAATAAAAAATTCCTACGGTGGAAAATTGCCCCTTTTCCACCGATTTTATTTTTTTATTATAAAAAAAAAAGTTTTTTTTATATTATTAAAATAAAAAAAAATAATAAAATAAGCTTTTATTCTTCTATAAATTGAAGAAGAATTGGGAAGATTAGGGAGGATGGATGAAGCCTACGGTGGTGAGCTTCCATTGAAAAAGAAATGGTGAGTGAAAAGAAAAATGAGAGAAAAAAATGAGTGAAAAAAAATACCGATAATTATCGGACTCGGTTTCTCGTACGGTATTTTATCCTCCAATGAGTTAGGTATATTTCTCTCATCTTCAATATCATATTTTGTATTTTCTAAATGTGAAATAAAATTGAGAGTTTATATACATATATTATCTATTTATGCATAATATACTTGTTACTATATATATATCTATATGTATAATATATATTTATATTATGTTTATGTAATATTATTATATCTATATGTATAATATATATTTATATTATGTTTATGTATTACTATATATATATCTATATGTGTAACATATATTTATATTATGTTTATGTATTACTATATATATATCTATATGTATAATATATATTTATATTATGTTTATGTATTACTATATATATTTATATGTATACTATATATTTATATTATGTTTAGGTTATCTATTTATCTATATGTATAATACCTATTTATATTATGTCTATGTAATACTATATATATATATTATGTATTATGTATAATATATGTATATGTAAAAAAAAAAATTCAAAATTGACTTAGGTCATTCCCAAACTTTGATGAAGGTTACAACTCGGTCCTTGGACTCTCGGGTCATTTCTGGGACGTTATCGAGTGTTATAAACCAAACCGGAAAAGTTTTGGGCCATTTGTACAAAATTGTTTTTCTTAATTCAGCAATTAAAAAAAAAAATACAATTGGATTTCTAAACTTTTCTAGACATTCCATGATTTCTAAAAATGTTACAAATAAAATCTAGAATAATTTTTGGGTTATTTTTAGAATTTTACCAAGTATTGCAAATAAATCTAGACTAGTTTAGGGTCAATTCTGTAATTTTAAAAAAATATTTTCAGCTAAGTTATATTTTTTTTCGAAAATTACAATTTTTATTCCTAAATTTTTCTGGACATTCCATGACTTTTCAAAATGTTACAAATAAGTATAGAATAATTTTCGGGTTATTTTAGAACTTTACCAAGTGTTACAAATAAGTCCAGAATAGTTTAGGGTCATTTCTGCAATTTTCTAAAATATTTGTCCAATTCAGCTCATATTTTTACAAATTGCATTTTGGTCCCTATATTTTTTTTGGACATCCTATAACTTCTTAAAATTGGACAAATTAGTCCAACGAGCTTAATATTTTCAAAAATTATTCGTGCATGTTTTGACACGTTTAAAATGACTCGAGAGTTAAACCATTTTTTTTTCGAGCACGATTAACTTTAGTTCTCTCTTGTTTATTTGAAAATAAAAAAAAAAAAAAATTGTTTGTACATGATTTGTTTAATTTAAAGAAAGTGCATGTTTTTTTTTTGGGTCAAACATGATTAAAACGGGCAATTCGGGCAAAATTGAAAAACATATCAAAAGCAAATTAAAGTACCGAAAGGGCGGATTATAAGCTCGCGAGCTTTTAAAACGTAATCAAACCCCCGAACTCGATTCTCTGGACGTAGACCTTTTTAAGCCCTAGGATGTAAACTCCATGTACCCTAGGCAATTTTAGGATTCCGATTAGCCTTTAATTAATCGGTGGCGACTCTTTCAAATTTTTTCGGTCCGGTTGATGACCCCGCTCGACTGGACAAGTCGCTCGCCAAGACCCGACATTTTCAAAAACGAAAATTTAAAAATATTTTTCCAAAACGGGCCGGGAAAGTCGGATCCGACGTCCGACAATAAGCAACCTATTATATATCACAAATCAACTACACATTATCCGATATAGGACATTAAAGTCAATACATGAATTATAACGGAACATTTAGCCAATCATTAAGTATGGAATGCAAAACATTGAACCGACATCTTGTTATCCGATAAGTACATTGAGTCAACATCGAATTATATGATAAGGGACTTTTGAGCCAACATCGAATGATGTGATAGGAGACATTATTTCTGAAAGATTATATTTGTCCCCGACTCACTCATAAACGAGTTTTGCTAACAAGTTATCAGCAAATCATCCTCAAGGATACAACAAAATCACAAGGTCAACGAGTAGCAAAATTCAGAGACCTCTATCGAGACATATCTTTTATTGGACATCGCACGATCAAGAAGAATCACACTTACTCTCAAGTAAGTGTATTGATTTTTGGATGGATTGTTTGTAGGGTATGTGTTTCTATTTATAGGCATCTAAGTGTAATTTCAAAATGGTTGCATCCTTATAATTGTATCATTTCATAGAGTTGCATCATTTCGTTATACCACTTCAAAGAGTTGTATCACCCTTTAGTATTTTCTAGATTCTAAAAACCTTTTATTCGGTCCTTGAACTTTCTTCAATAGACAAATATGTCATCATTCTTATTTGTCATGATACATTTACCTTTACAATATTACAATCTAACACAAAGTTCCAACAGCTCGACACTTCGATTTTCACGAAGGTTGTCCCTCTGAAACACCGTAACATGATCTACACATGTAACTACGCATTCGAGGATTCATTTGGTGGGGGATCTTGTCTGATAGAATCTTGTCTATTGACCGCCTAACGGGATCAAGTAATGAGTTTGTTGAACTTTCGAAAGGACTCTCGATCATGACCTTACTTTTTTTAATTTTAAGTATAATAATAATAATAATAAAATATTGAAATACCCACTTACTTTTTAATATTGAATTTTGAAAACCTTACTTTGTATATATGAATTTGTTTATATATTTGCTTTAAAGCGTATATGAGTTTGACATGAACAGATCTCGTGTGTAAACAACTCTAATACGTTTAGACATGATTAATGACTTATCCGTTTAGACACGAGACATATTTATACATGACACGATTAGACACGGCACATCACGATTGCCACCCCATATTCGGCTTATGTTATATGTTTTTATATTGTGTATTCCGATTCCGAAAGGATGTATGCAACAACAACAAAATCAGGATTTAAATTTAGGAGTAAATGTTAGATGGAATACAACTAAAGAAAATATTTTTTAGAAGCGAATAGAGATTTGTTTTAAAAATAAAATAAAATTGCATAGGACCGAATTTAGAGTTAAGCATCGGGGCGAAATTAGAGTTAGACCCAATTACAGAACCAGGCCTATATCGGATCATAACCTGACCGGATTACCAACAAGCCTAACGATTCAGCCCTCAAACTTGAAAGTCAAAACAAGTTCATCAGAAAATCTCAACCGTCCGATTTATCGTATGACAGACGTCTTATAAATCTCGTTTGTCAACCAGGGAAGGGAACTTATGGAAGGGAAGACGACAGACCGAGGAAGAGAAGCCACCAGAACATCCTCGAATTTCCCCCCACTCACCTAGGTTTTACAGTGTCTTCCTGCAGCAACTTAGGCTCTTCCTCGATTGGATTCGTATCGCTCTTGGATTTGTTCAGTAGATCAAAGGTCAGCTTTTGCGGTCTTCTTCCCTGGCAATCTTCTATCTATGAATTGCTCTTCTTGATCTGGAATTTGGATCTTTAATCTTTTTGATCGGATTGTAGGTCTTCATTTTCAGTTCTATTGATGATTGTTTCAACTGGTGTCGATGGCTTGATTGATCTTGTCGGCGTATGATTTTAACAGACTAGGAATTGCAGATTCGGTTTGTATTTGCCCTGTCATCAGATTTGCCCATCTCTGGGAGGGATTTAGATCAGTGATTGTCTAGAATTTAAGTCAGTGGGAATGAAATGCGTGTTAAAGATTCTATGTTTGAATTATTATTTTTTCAAGTGGATACCAATGGCATTGTTGAGTGGGATTCTTTTTTTTTTGTGTGTGTGTGATAATGTTTGTTCTTCAGCTGTTGGTAATACCAACCCTTGATTTTTCTAACTTCTATGTCGTTCTGGATGGTTTGGGGTTAATTAAATCTGTGCGCATACATCTCTTTTCGTTTAGGTTCGTTTCATTATTGTGTTTTGCCTTGAAACTGCTGAACTATCTATTATCAAATGACAATTATGCTCAAAGTTTCATTCACAATGATATTGCTCCTTTAGTGCAAAAGAAGTATTATACCCAATTGGTATTGCTCCACACAAGGGACTGTCTTTTATGTCTTATTGGAAATAGATGGATGTTTTTTTGGGGTCTGAAATTGTGTGTTTTCTAGCTTAAGTAATACAAAGACAAATGGAAGAGTGAACAAAACTAGATTGTCCTGAGACCCATAATAATATAATATGGACTCAGACGAATAATTGTACTGTGAAATTTCATGGCTTATTAGAGGAAGAGTTGATAAGAGAGTAGTCTCTTAAACTAGCGAAGTAGATAATGCCAAATCTGATCAGAAAAAGCTACGATTATTCATGTGATTGATTGCAATCTTATTCATAGAAGAATATTATCATATGGATGGTTACTTCAGCACCGTGTATATAGTAATAGAGTGTTGCTATAAAGATTAAAGAGTGAAATATCCTACTATTTCCGGAAATATGTAAGATTTACACTTTCTTACTACGCTTTGTACAGTTTCTGATAGTAGTGAAAATAGTCATTTTAGGTATTGCCATTATAAGAATCTGACCAACGTCTTTTCAGTCCTCTTTGGTAGATTAAGAGAAGATGGAAAGTAGCTTTGGAGAATCAACAACCAGCAGGACTGTTCCGGCCTCCTTTTCATCAGGGAACGGCAATCCCAATGATGCAGGCGACTTTGAATGCAACATCTGCTTCGAACTAGCTCAAGATCCCGTTGTAACCCTCTGTGGCCACTTATACTGTTGGCCTTGTCTCTACCGGTGGCTGCGCCACCACTCTCAGTCCCACGAATGCCCCGTCTGCAAAGCCCTCATTCAGGAGGAGAAGCTGGTCCCACTCTACGGTCGGGGTAAATCTCAGACCGACCCAAGATCTAAAGCATACCCAGGAATTGAGATCCCCAACCGCCCCACAGGGCAGAGGCCCGAGACTGCCCCTCAGCCCCCCGAACCCAACCCATTCCCTAACTATGGGTTCGGGTTCATGGGCGGGTTCATGCCGATGACCACTGCAAGGTTTGGGAACTTCACGCTGTCTACTGCTTTGGGAGGTCTAATCCCTGCATTGTTCAATGTTCAGTTTCATGGGTTCCAAGATGCCACAGTGTATGGGACAACATCGGGTTACCCGTACGGGTTCAATGCGTTCCATGGGGGTCATGCACATGGGTTCCCCCAACCCACGAATCGTGGTCAGCAAGCTGATAATGTTCTGAAGAACCTCTTTATAGTGATCGGGATATTGGTGGTGCTTGCATTGATTTGCTGGTGAGACTGCAAACATTATGTTAAAGCCGCTGGTCGGTTTGTGCCTGTTAGTGTCTGCCTTTGAACAGAACACCTTGTTCTTGTAAATATCTACTTGGTCTGTATCGTGGGGGCTGCTTGGAGGGAATTGTCAATTTTCTGCGTGTTTTTTTAAAATATATTAAAAATTTAATAATAATTAGAAACTTCAAGGGGTTATCATATGGTGCATTTGATAGAGAATCTATTTGCTATTTCCATATCATCATGCCTCAAATTAATGTTCCTTTTTCGATTTTGACAGAAACGGTATAATGTTAAACACTAAATCTAAATGAAATGCATAGGATTCGCCACCAAAGTTCCGAAAATTAAGGAATTGTGAAAGAAAGAAAGAAACTCATATGATTGAGTGATCATTTGAGATATATTATATTAGACAAGTGAGGTAATAAATAAATAAAAAAAAAACAAATTAGTGCAGTCAGGGTAGATATAATATTTGTTTGTTAAATGTTAAATAAACTTATTTTAGCTTATATATTTATTTTTTAAAAAGTCGATTGTTGAAAGTAGACTAATTTGTGTGGTGTGATCTTTGGAGTAACATGTCTGTGTTCCCTAGATGTTGATGTTCCATGTAAATAAATACCGACAAGCATTAAATGAAAATTTCTTACCCACATATTAATGGGGAGTGTTGACTTACGTGTACAGATCTTCGGCCCACGTGTTACATAAAAGTGTCGGTTATAAAATGATTGGGTAGATTGTCACTCTTCTCCTTAATGTTTAGTGTGTGTTTTTTTGAAAAAAATAAGTTTTAAAGTTCGTTTTCTTTCTTCAAAATTTGTTTTTTTTTCAAAGAGTAAACATCTTAAAAATATATTTAGAAAATTATATATTCGAAAAAAATATTTAACAAATTATGCATAAGCGCTACCTGAGTTAGCATATAATTTTTGTTTTACAAATAACACTACCCGGGATAGTGTTTTTACACAAACGTCACCCCTTGGTGGTGTTTTCCAATTAGTTTTATTTTTTAACACTTTTTACGACTATGTTTAATTAAAAATAAAATTATGTATCTATTGAAAAAAAATTATAGGACATAAATATTTTAATTGTGATTCAAATTATGTCAAAATAATATTAAATTTAGATTTACGGATTGACTGTACGATTTGCCGTAAGTTGATATATGAAAATTTGCATACAAAATTATAACTCAGACCATGTAAGTCCAAACTTAACATCTACGTTGTAATTCAATTATCTACCTAGGGTAATTTTTTTGATTAGAAATATATTTAATTTTTTAACCTATCATCGTTTGTCCTATAATTTGACCAAAATGATAAAATGAATTAGGTGAGAAATTTAATTATATACTTACTCAAAAAGAATACAGTGCGTAGATAATTTAATTACGAATTAAATTACGCTAACTGGACGTTAATTTTTAACTTTTAGACTGACCGTATAATACGATACGTAAAAAAACTATACATACAATATGTAAAAATCTAAACAATGTTCTAAACAGTGATATAAAATGCTACCCCAGGTAGCGCTTATGGATAATTTGCTAAATATTTTTTTCTTCTATATATATTTTTTAAGATGTTTACTTTAAAAAAAAATCTCAAAATTTTGCTGATTGTTTTAATTTTGTAATAATATTATATTTTGTCCAATATAAATATGCACACATATTGCTATAATAGTTAAATACAAATTAACATATATTCTTTTTAATTCATTTCATCATCATTTATATCTATAAATTTTGTAACACATAGTCGAAGTTTAAAAAAAATATATGTATAAATAAACGGTAATATAAATGTCATTCACTTTTAAAATTGAATTGAAGAGTATAATATAATATTAATAATATCTATTTTTTACATTACTCTTCCTAAATTATATTTTTTTTACATATTTATATACAACTTTTTCTTCGTTGTTTTTACATAATTTTACAATAACTTAATGAATATTTTACACTTTGTGCAAAACGATTGTCAATTTGCTAGTGTAATAACAATTAATTAGGGATTAGTAGAATTTGAAATTTATGACATCTCTGTATAAATTTTAATGTAGTGTTATGGTACGCTGGTTGTGATGATGCGTTGTAATTATAGGCGTACCATAACAATAGTATTACGACTACAATTTTCAATATCATAACCATTAAAATAACTGTAGTTATTAACTATGATTTTACTTGTATACTCATATTTATTATTCCACACATGCAATATAATAAAATATCGAAATTTTATTTTAAAAATACATAAATCTATATTGTCAACCATTGAAATATATAAAACTAACATCATAGTTAATTATTATTTGTATGTACAATAATTTTCATTATTTAGTATATATTAGTTTATTAATAATAATTAATTATTATATTTATATAATAACCATGGGTGTAACTCAAATACCATAACAATAACCATAACTATTATGGGTAGAAAATTCATCACCATAACGGTATCGCATCATAATGGTACGGTTAACCATATTAAACAGTAATGGTTATAACCATGGTTATGGTTTTTCACCGCACCATTGCCGACACTGGGTGTTAGGTCATTTGTACGGGTGAAACCAGTCTATCAGATCGGATTTTAACTATTTCGATCGGGTGTTTATATTTTTAGGCCAAAATTTCTTTAAACAAATCTGACCAAAAGACTGTATAGAAAAAATAAATCGTACATTCGTATTACGGCTTTTCGGTTTAAATCAAAAATCTAAAAAAATCAATATAAGTATTTAAAATCATATTAAACAATAAAATAACTCAATCTAATAATGTTTACATAATTTTCTACTAAATCGATTAAACAACTAAAATAACTATTTTAAATTAATATTAGTTTGCATTCAATGATTAATTATAGGGTTAATGCTTTCAACTGTCTCATATGTTTGACTCATATTTATCGGTTAGTACCTCTATGTTGTTTCATGATACTTTATATTTCAGAATGTTGTTTTTTAATCCAAATTACTGTCGACCGTCACGTTTGACTAACAGAATAGTGATGTGACGCTGACGTGACAGATCTAAATTAAAAATAAATATAAAAAATATGGAAAATCGGGCAAAATTAGGAAAAAGTTAAAAAAAAAAAGACTTTATATATATATACATTTGAAAACAAAATAGTTATTAAAATTCAAAAAAAATAATATATGTATTAATGGTTGGATTGAATTCTAGAGTCGTTTAGACGCGTAGACCGAACGGTCCAAAAGTCACAATCAAATAAAAAAAATTATCGTAACTCGAACATAGTATTTTCAAATCGATTTTTTAATCCAAATCAATACGGTTTTGACCGAATTTTCATATCGCCTATTTTTTCTTTCAAACACTAATTTGAAATTTTTTATGGGTTAGAAGTCCTTACGAAAGTAATAATACGTCTCAGAAGCTATTGTGGGAGATACTATTATTCTACTAATGTGATAAACAAATCTTTTAAGTCTTAATTTTTACATTTTGAAACTTTTTTTTTTTAAGTATAAAGATTTTTTTTAAAAAAGTAATACTTAAAAATATATTTATAGATTTGGGTAAAGGCGCACCGACCTGGTAGCGTGTTGAGCCATTGCTCAAATAATGTTGTCACACAATTGTTTTTAGGGTTAATTGTCAATTTGCCCCCTAATGTTTGGACCGAATTTAAGAATCCCCCTTAAAGTTTAAAATTTGAAATATTAGTCCTAATGTTTGGACGTCGTCAAAAATTGCCCCATTCCGTCTTCAGGCCGTCTGATACAAACGGAAATCCTGTCATGTGCCATGCACATGCGTTTTATGAAGATACAAAGACAATAATACCCTTATTGCAGTCTATAGAAGAACGTAACTGCATATTTTGAAATTGAAGCGTCAGTTGGAGAAGAAGTGACTGAGCTAGGGTTCTTGAAGTGGAGGTGAAAGGCGCGGGATAGGCCAAATTCTCAAGGGAATGTCGACCCAATCTTCGTCAAAGGTATCATTCAAGTCTTCTTCAAGTCTTCACCGATGTAATTGCGGATTGTCACCTCGTTTGAGAATGTTCCGAACTCCCAAGAACTATGGACGTGAATTTTGGGGTTGTCCTCACTTCAAGGTATGGTTGAAACCCGATTGAGTGAAGTTGTTGAAATTTCGAACCTTATTCGGTATGTTTCGTTATGTATATTGTTTTTCGTATAGAGTAGTGACAATCCGGGATGTGGGTTTTTCAAGTGGTTGGACGTTGAAGAACAAGACGTTGATAAATGCAGATGTTGTGGCAGTGCTCTTGCAAATTTAGTGGCTTTGTATGAGAAGACAACAATTGAGGTCGAAGGCTATCGTCGAAGAGAACAAATGTATCGACTTTGTCTGTTGATGGCTTTGTTGTTCATGGTAGTTGTGTTCTTTAGTATGTAATCTTGTTTTTTTAGTGTATTTGTACTGAATGTAACAAACTGGTTATGAAGTATGTAATGTTGGCGTATGAAACTCGTTTGTGGTTCTGCAACTCGGTTTTGCTGTTCTTGAAAATTTCCAGGTCGTTCAACTATCCCCATTAATGTATTGAAATCGTTTAATATTACCCCCTTAATGTATTGAAATAGTTGAATATTCCCCCCTAAAGTTTGTGACAGTAATCAGTTTTTATCCATGACCATTTGGACAGATTGGATTGCCAAACACCAAAAGCCTGCACATACGTAAAAACCATCCGAAATTGCATGGAAAGTCGGCATTAGTGAT
Organism: Chamaenerion angustifolium; assembly: GCA_946814005.1. Classification (NCBI taxonomy): domain Eukaryota; kingdom Viridiplantae; phylum Streptophyta; class Magnoliopsida; order Myrtales; family Onagraceae; genus Chamaenerion; species Chamaenerion angustifolium. The sequence goes on from OX328281.1 coordinate 4,445,846, forward strand.
GTACCGACTTGGTCAACAGCAATCTTCGCCGTGGACCCGGGGTTGAACTTCAACAGGGCCTCCGCATAATCTCGAAGTCTCTCGAACTGCTTGGATGAATCTCCGTGCAACTTTTCCAAGGCTTTTTTATGGGCAAGTCGGACCTTGTAGTGGCTGATCTCAATACCGAATGTCTTCATTAGGTCCTCCGCAATAACCTTCCATGCAATTTCGGATGGTTTTTACGTATGTGCAGGCTTTTGGTGTTTGGCAATCCAATCTGTCCAAATGGTCATGGATAAAAACTGATTACTGTCACAAACTTTAGGGGGGAATATTCAACTATTTCAATACATTAAGGGGGTAATATTAAACGATTTCAATACATTAATGGGGATAGTTGAACGACCTGGAAATTTTCAAGAACAGCAAAACCGAGTTGCAGAACCACAAACGAGTTTCATACGCCAACATTACATACTTCATAACCAGTTTGTTACATTCAGTACAAATACACTAAAAAAACAAGATTACATACTAAAGAACACAACTACCATGAACAACAAAGCCATCAACAGACAAAGTCGATACATTTGTTCTCTTCGACGATAGCCTTCGACCTCAATTGTTGTCTTCTCATACAAAGCCACTAAATTTGCAAGAGCACTGCCACAACATCTGCATTTATCAACGTCTTGTTCTTCAACGTCCAACCACTTGAAAAACCCACATCCCGGATTGTCACTACTCTATACGAAAAACAATATACATAACGAAACATACCGAATAAGGTTCGAAATTTCAACAACTTCACTCAATCGGGTTTCAACCATACCTTGAAGTGAGGACAACCCCAAAATTCACGTCCATAGTTCTTGGGAGTTCGGGACATTCTCAAACGAGGTGACAATCCGCAATTACATCGGTGAAGACTTGAAGAAGACTTGAATGATACCTTTGACGAAGATTGGGTCGACATTCCCTTGAGAATTTGGCCTATCCCGCGCCTTTCACCTCCCCTTCAAGAACCCTAGCTCGGTCACTTCTTCTCCAACTGACGCTTCAATTTCAAAATATGCAGTTACGTTCTTCTATAGACTGCAATAAGGGTATTATTGTCTTTGTATCTTCATAAAACGCATGTGCATGGCACATGACAGGATATCCGTTTGAATCAGACGGCTTGAAGACGGAATGGGGCAATTTTTGACGACGTCCAAACATTAGGACTAATATTTCAAATTTTAAACTTTAAGGGGGATTCTTAAATTCGGTCCAAACATTAGGGGGCAAATTGACAATTAACCCTTGTTTTTAATGAAACATTATTGGGTTAAAAATTAAATAAATAAATAAAAATATATATATATATGTATGTATAAATTAAAAAAAAATTAGAATAAGTAAATATTTGAATTAAAATTCAAACGCTGCAAACAATATTGAATTTCGAACCTTACTCAAGCCCTTTAAGTCGAAATCCAACACTATTAACGTCACTTATGACGAAATTCTATTTACTCAATTTGTTTGAATTTTTTTTTGAGTAATTATATAATTTAATTTTTAATCTAGAATCAATTTAACTGGAAAAATAAAATGGTTTAGACAAAAAATTTAATTTTATAATTAAAATAAAGTACACTACCTAAATAATTAAATTACGACGTAAATGACGTTAACATCGTTGAGTTTCGAATTTTGGACTGACTGTACAATAGATTTGATCAAACGTAATACAAATTATATATGTATATATAATACAATATATACACACAAATTATACACATATAATATATATACATAGATAATTTGTATGACGTTAAATCAAATCTATCGTACGATCAGTCTGAAAGTCAAAACTTAATGAGGTTAGCATCATTTTTATAGTAATTAAATTATCCATGTACTACAATTTTTTTTAAGTATACAATTAAATTTTTCGTCTATTTTGTATTTCCGGTCAAATTATAGAACAAATTGATGTTAGGTTAAAAAGTTAATTATATACCTACTCAAAATAATCTAAACAATATTAGTAAATAGATAATTGAATTTCGTCATAAATGACGTCATCTATGTTGAGTTTCGACTTAAAAGAGCTTGAGTAAGGTTTTTTAAAGATAAATTTTCAATCTCAATTTATGGTAGAACGTATGGTCAATCCATATGTCGAAATTAGGGTCGGCAATGATGCGGTGAAAAACCCATAACCATGGTTATAACCGTTACTATTTAATATGGTTAACCGTACCATTATGGTTATGGTGATGAATTTTCTACCCATAATGGTTATGGTTATGGTATTTGAGTCATACCTATGGTTATAACCATAGTTATCAGAACCGGACCGGACCGGCGGTCGGACCGGGTTCGACCGAGAACCGGACCCCTTTCCGGTTTGGTTCAGTTAAAAGACCGTTCTGCAAATGAACAGTGTTTGAACCGGGTCGAACCGGGCGGTTTTTAGAAAACCGGTCGGTTTCCGGTTCACTTTTTAGTTGCTTTTTTCGGTTTTCGTTTTTCCGGTTTTCTTTTTTCCGGCTATTTTTTTTTTTTTGGTTTCCGGTTTTTGGTTATGCACAAACCAATCGGTTTAACCCAATTGGTTAGACCGGTTCACTACTATTGTGTATTGTGTTTGAGAATTGAGAGTAATGTGTGTTTGATATTGAAACTAGGTAGTTTGTGTGTGTGTGAGATCATGTAGTTTGAGGTAATTATGTTTGTGTTTGAGACTATGTATGTATTTTAAGTTTTCAAATTTTTTACCCATTGTGAACAGTGAACCGCACATCGAACCGGGTTGGACCGGGTTGACCCGGCCGAACCGTGAACCGGCCCCCTCGCCGGTTCGATGTCCGGTCCGGTTCTGATAACTATGGTTATAACCATGGTTATTATATAAATATAATAATTATTTATTATTAATAAACTAATATATACTAAATAATGAAAGTTACTAGACATACATGTAATAAATAACCATGAAATTAGTTTTATATATTTTTATTGTTGGCAATATAGATTTATGAATTTTTTTTAAAATAAAATTTTCGGTCTTTTATTATATTACATGTGTGGAATAAATATGGGTATACGGGTAAAACCATGGTTAATAACCACGGTTATTTTAATGGTTATGGTATTGAAAATTGTACATGTAATGGTTATGATATTTGTCATACTTGTACCATACTCTAACCATTGTCAACCCTAATCAAAATTCAATACCGTTTCAATATTTGGATTGCAATTCAAATATTTACTCGTTCTATTTTTCAATAGATATATAATTTAATTTCTAAACTAATATCGTTTCACTATTAAAACAACATTAGTGTGGCAACATTGGTGATTGCTCAACATGCCACCAAATGGACAGTGTGCTCAACACGCTACCAATAATAGTAGCGCATCAAACAATTATTTTTTTTTTATTTTTTTTTGGCCAAGAACAATTATTTGTTAAACTCGGTACTTGGGGGTGCAAGTTTAGCAAATATTTATTCAACACCCTAACTGGATTGTGGTTTGAGCAATTTTTTTAACTTTTCTTTTTATTGCCAAAATATTTGCTTAACTTGCTCCTTGTTCAGTATGCTTATACTTACTTTTTGAACTTTTTTAAAAAGTATTTATTTTAGATTTTTTTTTTTTGAAAAAGTATATATGTAAAAAAAGTATTTAGCAAAATGTGCATCTGCGCAAGTGGAGGTAGCGATTTTCAAAAATCGCTACTGGTAGTAGCGTTTTTCAAAAATCGCTACTGGTAGTAGCGTTTTTCGTTTTTTATTTTTGAAAAAAAAAAAAAATCTTTAAAACATTTTAAAAAAAATTTTAAAAAATTACAGTAAGTATATATTTGAATTTCGATTCAAATATTGCAAACAATATTAAATTTGGACTTACAGATTGACTATAGGCTCTTCCGTAAGTTGAGATATGAAAATTTGACTTAAAAAAATATAACTCATACCCTGTAAGTCCAAACTGACCACGGTGAACGTCATTTATGTCGTAATTAAAATATATACTCACTTTAATTTTTATTTTTATTTTTTTTGAGTAAGTACATAATTAAATTTCTCACCTAATGCATTTGATTATTTCGGTCAAATTTTAAGACAAGCGATGTTAGGTTGCAAAATCATTGTATTTCTAATCAAAAAAATTACTCTAGGTAGATAATTGAATTACGACATAAATGACGTTCACCGTGGTCAGTTTGGACTTACAGGGTATGAGTTATATTTTTTTAAGTCAAATTTTCATATCTCAACTTACGGCAGAGCCTACAGTCAATCCGTAAGTCCAAATTTAATATTTTTGCATCATTTGAATCGAAATTTAAATATCTACTTAATGTAATTTTTTAAAAAATTTTAAAAACATTTTTAAAATTGTTTTGATTTTTTTTCAAAAATAAAAACGAAAAACGCTACTGGTAGTAGCGATTTTAAGAAAAACGCTACTACCCTACCTGCGCAGATGCACATTTTGCTAAATATTTTTTTTCTATACATACTTTTTCAAAAAAAATCTGACGTGGTTACTTTTTGAAAAACATCTTACTTTTTGGGGGTAAAAAACTTTGAAATATTGATCTTTTTGTCCTTACTTTAAGGTAACTAAATTTATCCATCATTGCATAATTTATGGTTATAATCTTTTCTTTTCTTTTTGCCACGAATGAAATTTTCATTTAATAAAATTCAGGTGAACGGTTCAAACATAATACAAAGTCCGACTCTAACAAACTAGAAAGAAGAGTGGGGTCTAGAAACTCAATCCGTAGGACACAACCCCTGCATAGTATTCTTAACTACCCAATCTGCACATGGATTGACAATTTTAGAAACATGTTCTCAAACAACTCTATCAATCGACCTGACTAAATGCATTACATTAGAAAGAATAGTCTCCACACGCCAAAGATAATCGGCGCCTCGCAGATGATTAATGATCGATGCTGCATATGATTCTATGATAGCGTTCTCCCACTTGTTCGATATCGCCAACTAGATGCCTTCCATAATTGCTTTCGCTTCAAGATCCTCTAGAAACGATATGGTTACAATCTAATAACACACTTTTGCTATGAAAGTACACCAATAAAAACACAATTATTAAATGCAATAATAATTAATAATGGCGATTGTCTTAAATAAAAATCTAAAATATAGCGCAATATAACAAAAATATTAGATACTCAAGCACTTTTATGAAAAAATAGTACTAAATTATCAAAGAGTGAAAACTCAAGTTCATAAAATATTTTTATCTTCTAACAACAAGAAAAACCAGACGATAGTTAACACCCCTTTGGGGTAAGATTCGTATGAGTCACGATCCGAGGAGTGAATTCTTTTACAAAATATAAAATTGATTGATTGATTTTTTAAATGTAATAAAAATACATTATTTGTTATTTGTTTGATGGAATTGTATATGAAAATAAAATAAAGACAAATGACATATACTTTTCACTCCAATATGTTTAAACCTAAGCAAAATAAATTATAAAAATAGATTAATTAATTTTAATAAAAAAATACAATTTATTAGATACTTTATAATAAATTAATTAAATTACCCAAAAATGTAGTTTATTAATTTCTTAGAATAAATTAAATGTTAAATATAGAATAAAAATATAATATATTAGAATTATATTAATAAAATTATAAAAATGTGAAATTTTAGAAAAAATTTAAACTAATTATTAAAAATATAAATTATTTTAATTAAAATATTATTTATTAGAAATTTTTTGAATAAATAAAAGTAAAAAATCATCTAAATTAATTACGAAAATATATTTAGGCTTAATCATTTTCATAATTAATTAAACTAGTCGGGGACAATTTTATCATTGTAGTATTATTCCTTATTCTGAGGTAAAAAATAAGAATACTTATTCTCACCTAGCTAGGAATTCCGAATTTCTATTCTTATGGCCCGTTCGTTTCAAGGAATGGCCACGGATTTGGGCTTACGGATTCTGTAAGCCCATGTTCGTTTGGTGGAATTGGTCATTCTTTGAAAATGGATTCCGGGCGGTCCGGGCAAAAACCTCGGATTTCCTAAGCCCACACGGGTCGAAATCCGGAATCAGCTGCCAAAAGACCAAATTGCCCTCGCCATTTTGAAGAATTCACGAGCGTGTCATCAGCTGATTCTGATTAAAAACTTCTGCAAACGTCGACAGCAGGGTTCAAACCTACGCGGGGGTAGCCAAACAGATTTCAAGTCTGTCTCCTTAACCACTCAGACATATCGACAACTGTGTTTTTTATCACCCCTAATTTGTACTATAGATTTTTGAGTGTTTTTTTTATTTAAACTGAAAATTCAAAAAAAATACCAAAATCAAAATCAAAATTAGTATTTAAAATTAAAATAATAAAACAATTCAATTTAACAATGTTTATATAATGATTTACTAAACTGATTAAGGACAAACCCACGTTCTGTATAATGTATGTGGTGACTAACAACATTTTGTATTATGTATGTAAGATGTATTATGTATGTGGTCATGTTTACATTCTTTATTTTTTTTAATAGAATTAATAAATTGGTCTTTTTAAAAAAAATTTTAAAAAAATCGTTTTAAAACTTTTTTTTTAATAAACGTTTTTAATATTTTAAAGTTTTATAATTAATTAATACAAATTATTTTTATTATATACTATACATATACAAAGAGGGGCAAATATGTCATTTTACCACATTCCATTCATTTTCCGTACACAATTCCACCAAAGAAACAACAGAATTCCTTATTCCGTTCTATTCAATTCCACCAAAAAAACAACTTCATATTCTTAACTCCTATTCCTTATTCCCAATTCCTATTCCGTATTCCGTATTCCGTATTCCGAATTCCGAATTCCGAATTCCGTCAAACAAACGCACCGTTAGTGATTCCATCAATCAATCATATTAATATATTCCAGCAACCAAACCAAACATAAACATGTTGTTAGACTCTGATACTAGGCTACCATTTTTTAATTCTACTTATATATAAATTTAGTTAAAATATCTAAAATTATAACAAGTATATATATTTTTTTTATTGTCAAATTAATGTCACACTTTTTAATGTGTCATACCAAATATACTACTATTTTCATTTAAAGTGGCAAGCTGCATGAATTAGTTCAAATGACTAAATAATAAGTGATATTCATTTTTATTACTAAAGTATGTCAAGTTTTAAATAATTTTATTGGTTCATATATTTACTTTTTATCTTATATATATATATTTTAATGAAATTTGTCTTTACAAATTAATATATGAAAAATAACTGTATATATATATGCCAGTTATATATCTATTTCTTATTCATATATGTATAACAAAATTACTTTGCAAAAGTAGGCAACAGTAGTCCAATTTTAAAATTCATTTCATGTCTTTTAAATTTCTTTTTTAATCATGCAATTAGCGCATTGAATGTTTATTGGAGTTTTAGTTAACGTCGTCTAGTTAACGTCTAGTTTGGAATGCAGTGAACGTCTAGTTACAAAATTATTGTATTTCTAATTAAAAAATTACTCTAGGTAGATAATTGAATTACGACATAAATGACGTTTACCGTGGTCAGTTTGGACTTACAGGGTATGAGTTATATTTTTTTAAGTCAAATTTTCATATCTCAGCTTACGGCAGAGCCTACAGTCAATCCGTAAGTCCAAATTTAATATTTTTTGCATCATTGAATCGAAATTAAAATATCTATTTACTGTAAATTTTTAAAATTTTTTTATTTTTTTTTAAAATTAAACATCAAATCGTCTAAAAAAAAAAGAAATTCACTACTAGGGGTAGTGAAATTCTTAAAAACGCTACCCCAAGCAGCGTTTTATGAAAAACGCCACCCTAAAACGCTACCCTTAGTAGTGTTTTTTGAAAAACGCTACCCCAATCGCGTTTATATACATTTTGCTAAATATTTGTCAGTGTACTTATTTTTTTTAATATTTCTTTTTAAAAAATTTCGAGTTGTTCGGTATGAGATTTATCTCATTAAATAATCAATCAATCAATTCAGTAAAGAAAAAGGTTGTCCTCTCAATATTATTTTTGGCCAATAGTCCTCTCAAGAATTCAATTGTTATTGCCGACACTGCACAGTGAATTAGTGTTCTCGATCTCTCTTCGTTTTTTTTTAATCTTATTTATTTATTAATAATCTCGATTTGAATTTTGAACCTTACCTAAAAAGAAAATAATATTTAAAAAATCTTTTTAAGTACATAAAATATTACATTTTTTATAAATGGACGTTTGATTTTAAGGTATTTGAAAATTTTAAAGTGGTGCCCCGTCATTTATCATGTCATTTTAAATAGAATAATACATTATATGTGATATTAACGAATTTATACTTTATTATATTATTATGAGATGATATCTACATTTTGTCTGATTTTTTAAAATTGATATTTATACTTTGTATTATTACTGCAATGCAGTATATGTATTTTGTCTTATTATTTCAAACTTTATCCAAAATGACATAACAATAGATAAAATAATACTTCGAAAATTTCATACCTCTAAAATTCAAAAAATATTTCTTAACTACCTATTTTATAAAATCATAATTTCTTTGGTACCTAGAAATTTTTTAATGCAAGCCATACATATTAACGTTATTTTATTTTTATAGTTTTAATTATGTAATATATTTCTTTCCTATTCGTAAGTGTAGTTTTCTTAAAGTGAGCTATTAGCTGCAAGCATGAAAACAATTGAACCAAGGGTACGTGAAAATAAATTGTGATGCATCATGGTGTAGCCGAACTGAAACAAATGGGATAAGTGTGCTTGCGAGAAATGGGGTGGGCAAATTGGTAGGGGGAGTGAATAGACGACTAAAGGGACGAAATGTTGATGTCTTGAAAGCCGAGACGATTCTCCTAGGGGTAAAAATGGCGCTCGAAATAGGATGGTGCAAAGTCCTAATCGAGTCGGACTCGATGAGGATTATGGAACAAATACAAGGAAGGACACAATATTGGCGAAGCGCAGTGGTATGCTCGAAGATCCTAGTATTGGTAGAAAACTTTGAATCAGTAAATTGGTCAAAAGTTAGGCGCACAGCGAACGAAAGTGCTAACTGAGTTGTCAAACAGTCGAGATTGAGAGTGAGATTACAAGATTGGAATGATTGTATCTATTTTAAGGAATGATTGTAGTTCGTTTTATGGAAACAATTTGGATGAATGAAATGAGAGTATTTTTTGTGATAAAAAAAAGAAGCTATTTCTTAACTTCTCTACCCTATCTTCATTTTATTTTCTTGTACTTTATTAATGATTTATACTGTTTTTCTTAAATTCTAAAGCTTTGTCGGATTCTTCTAATTCCTTTATAGGTGGGAACAATAAATAATACTAGATTGAATGAGTTATTTATATTTCTTAACATGATTTAAAATTGATTCAAATCGATCATTTTATAAAATAAAAAATATATAAGTGGCAAATTCTCTGCAGTATTTAATTATGGAAAAAGTTTGAAAATGATACAACCATGTTTGACGAAAATAGTTTTCCAACCAAAACGATTGTTTTTGGTCAAACATATTTGAAAATGATGGTAATTGGTACATCCGTTACTTTTCTGTTAAAAAAATCGTTAAATATTTTTTATATTTGCAAAATTAACCAAATATTTTTCTAAATGTTACAATAAAATCCTACAAACTAGGGCTGACAATTTCTGACACGACACAACACAATCTCTTTTAAAGTGTATATGAGTTTGAGCTTAATAAACTCCGTGTCTAAACAACTCTTATACGTTTAGACACGATTAATAATTGTGTCTAAACAAATCAGATCTGCAGATATCTGTATAAACACAATTAAACACGTTTAACTAATTATCTCTAATCGTGGCGTGTATACATGTGACACGTTTAGACATATTTAAGTATAATGATAATAATAAAATCTCGAAATACCCACTCAGTTTTAATATTGAACTTTGAAGACAATACTTTGTATATATGAATTTGTGTTTGAAGTTTTGAGACACGTTTAAGACTTATCCGTTTAGACACGAGACATGTTTAAGCACGACATGATTAATGACACGACACGATTGCCACCCCTACTACAAACTTACACTAATGTTACAAACAAGTCCTGACTCGATTCGAGCCACACCGGCGGTCCAATAGCCAGGGTCCGAACCCAGACCAGGTCACCCAAACCTGGGGACCTGGTCTGGGCTCAGACTCATACCATAAGACCCTCGATTTTGGGGGGGGGGGGGGGGTCAGTTCAAACGATTGAGGGTCCAAACCCAGACCAGGTCCCCATGGTTGGGCGACCTGGTATGGGTTCAGATCCATACCATATGACCCATGATCGGGGCTCAATTGGAGCCCCAATTGGTTTGGACCGAACTTGATTGAGTTTGAGATAGTGTATAAGCATTAGTTGATCCCTGCATTACATTTTGATGTTCATATATGAAGTGTTGAAGCTTCAGGATCTCCCTGCATTAAAATTTAATGTTCGTATATGATTTTTTTTTGCCATAAATTGGTATATGAGATTCAGAGTGATAATTCGTGTGTATCGTGTTTTTAATTGTATTGCATCATTAGTTGTGTTTTATGTAGACGAATTGGGTTTAAATGTGTCTTCAAACTCCAAACTAAAAAATTGAACAAGACACGGTTATTATTAAACATATCATACGTGACACATACGATTAACTTTTTGAACCCACACTACAAGAATGTTGGTCTACAGTCGCATACCAAATTCGTTGTCACTAAATACTATCACACATAACATATTTCGTGTCGACATTAAATTTCGTTATAAAACTGATTTAGTGTCAAATAATTTACCGCAGTTAAAACCCATATTTTGTGTGTATTTTTTCCGTCGTAGCAAATACCCCTTTAGCAGCTATTTAACGTCGATGTTATAGGACAAAATTCTACTAGTACCACTATTTATATAACACATGTCGTGTAACACGACACCGAACGTTACAAAACAATACGACATGAAATTTATAATTTAATTTAATAATCAAGTTTTAAAACCCATAAGTGATTCAAAAACAAGTACAAGAACAAATTCAAATATTAGATACGTATACATAATTCATTTTATGTGTATATTTGAAGATCAGAAGTGTATAAAAATGGTTATTAATCATGTTTTAACATATGTCGTGCCACACGACACCAAACGTTACAAAACAATACGACATGAAATTCGTAGAACTCATAAGTGATTCAAAAACAAGTACAAGAACAATTTCAAATATTAGGCATGTATACATAATTCCTTTTATGTGTATATTTGAAGATCAGAACTGTATAAAAATGGTTATTAATCATGCTTTAACATATGAAAGTTGTTTAGATACTAGATGTATTAAAGTCAAATCCATATACACAAAATGACAGATTGTTACATATCGTTTTAATCGTATCGTAAGAGAAATTGTTGACTATATTATCTAAGAGTCGTAGAACAGAGTGTTGAATAAAAGTTATAAGTTAAATATTTATATTTGTTAGTTATGGCGAAACGTATCTAACAACAATTACACATTATTATTAGTGTAAACATTGGCATATATAGACCTTCGTCCCTCCATCTATTGTCTATAAAATTATATAATAAACTTAATTATAATATTTTTTATCCTCTTAGCAATAATGTATATGTTAAGAATAGAATGAACGGGAACATGATCCTATAATTACGGTCACAATACATGTTTTTATGACCATCAATAGACAACTCCATATTATTGCAAATTAACTATTAATTAATTGGTTATATGGTTTATAAGTCACCCAAACCTTATACTGACTAAATAAGTAATTTTACAATAGAATTGGTAGACTTTAAAAACAATATCAAAATTTGTACACTAAGTGATATTGGGAAGATTATTATGGTTACTATATATCTTATTTTTTAGAATTTATTAATTAAATTATGACCATAATGTCATTTTCCTTTTAATTAATCCATTAAGATCTTAACTATAATTGAAGGGTACACAACGTTAAGTCAGTAATTCAATTATCGTTTTGCTAATTACAACTCAAACATTGCAAACAAAGTTTAGTTTTGACTTATTCGGTCAAAGATGGTTAATAAGTCAAATATTCAGATATCAACTTTGTCCGGAGCCTATGTTACTCGTGAAGTATAAACTCAATGTCGTTTGATTCGTAATTCTATTATCTACTTACTCTAATTTATTTTTTAAGTATGTGCACAATTGTATTAATACTATAATGTTACAAATAATGTTGAACTTGTATTGTTTTTATATTATTTTTAAGTTTAGTTGATAAAAGAATTTGATATTATTTTTTCAATTTAGTTATTGTAAAAACAAATTAGAAGGGGCAACTGTCAACCTAAAAGCTATTATTCCCTATATCACCCGAGATGTGCTTGAAAGATACCAATTATTTACTATCAATGTTGATTCTTGGTGTTAAGGCTCCAACCAATGTTATAGATGTATATATGCATCCGTTAATTGACGAGTTGGATGAGTTATGGTTAAATGGTGCGTTGATGTATGATGCAAAGAGAAAAGAAACTTCCAAATGCACGATGTAGTACTAATTTGGACAATTAATATTGAAAAATGAGAGGAAATGTTCTTTTATGGGTCATAGACGATTCCTCTTGACCTATCACCCTTGGAGGAAAAACAAAAGCTCGTTCGATGGAAACCAGGAGGTAGAGATTGCTCCAAATACTATCGAGTGATGACGTTTTACAACAGTTGGAGTATCTTGATTCTGTAACGTTCAGAAAAACTCAGCCACCAGTGAAGGTTAGAATAGACGCAGTCACTGAAAATTGAAAAAAATAGCATTTTTTTTTTCCAATTACCTTATTAGAGGCAACTTTTAATTCTCATAATTTAAATGTAATACACATTGAGAAAAATGTCTCTGATAACCTTACTGGGATGTTATTAGGTGTTGCTGGGAAAAACAATGATAATCTTAAAGTCAGACTTGATTTGCAGGCTATGGGAATAAGAACCTTGCTACATTTGATCTCACTCGGAAAAGAACAAAACTAGTGTTATCGCCTCCATGTTTTCCTCTATCGAAAACACAAAAGATGAAGTCATGTTATTTCCCTAAAAATTTGAGGTTGCCTAGTAGTTATTCATCCAACATTTCCAGTTGTGTGAAGTTGATAGACAAAAAGTTGGTCGGTCAGAAAAATCATGACTACCACGTTCTTATACAACGTATACTCTCTGTGACAATTAAGGGATTATTTTCCAAACTTGTATGCAAAACATTGATAGACATAACAAACACATTCAGAGTTCTATGCTATAAAGAGTTGCACATATCTGATTTGTTGAAAATAAAGTTTCAATTACCCAAGACAATGTACTATCTAGAGAGAATCTATCCACATTCTTTTTTCAATATTACTGTGCATCTCATAACTCACCTAGCAGAGGAGACAAAAGCTGTAGGGCTAGTGCAATATCGTTGGATGTATTCAATCGAAAGGTGAGTCAATTTGATAGCATGATTGAATATCCATTTAACAATTATGTGTATAGTATTTTTCATGTTATTGTGATAGGATAATGGGGATAATGAAATCATTTGTGCGGAATAGAAGTCGATATGAAGGGTCAATAGCAAAATGTTATATCGCGTTAGAGTGTCTTATATTTTGTTCTCGATGTCTCCATGACATTGAAACTAAATTTACACGACAAGAGTCCACATTAGTACGAGAGATTGTACATTTAGAGCATGTAGGGTTACCAATCTTCCGACCGGTAGGAACTCCAATAGGGGGTGGAGTTGTGCATGAGTTATCAAACACCGAATGAGAACAATGTCAACGATATGTGTTGAATCAATGTGAAGAGATCAAACCATTCATAGAGTAAGCGCTTCCGTATATTGTTCTTCAATTGTTCCAATTTTGATTGAAAAAGATTTAACACATAGGTGTGATGCCTTTGTTTTTCAATCAAGGAACACAAGTGGCAGCTAATAGACGCAAGAGTAAATAGGGGGACCATTAATGTGATGCACACCAGGGCATTTATACCGTGATTAGAGGTTAGGGTATGAAATCCTAAACTCTTTGAGTAATACATGTGTAGCAGTACATGACACAAACATGTTTGATATGGTAGGTTGATCGTTCAGCAGGATCACGGGAGGATGAGAAATGTCGTCAACTGAAGACATTGTCATGTGGACCATTATATGACACTAAGACATATATGAGCTATAAAGCTAATGCGTTCATCTTCCACACTAAAGAGCGTTCTGAGATGAGAAATTTTGAGAACAACAGTGTCTTATGCAAAGTTGATACAACGTGCTACGCTAGTACATTTGACAATAATCCCATATGCGGTGCAATTGATTATTACGATGTGTCAAGGAAGTTATTGAGCTGCAATATCTCAAACATTTTATAGTTGTGTTATTCAAATGTGACTGGTACAATGTAGTATCATCAATCAATGGTGTTAAGGTGGATGAGTACGGTTTTTTTGTATGTTAATACCACAAACTATTTAGCTACATATGAGCTCTTTATACTCGCAACCCAAGTAACACAAGTTTTTTACTTGGATGACAATATTAAGTTATTAACGAGGATTGGAGGACTGTTAATATTAAATATTTCAACTTACATTTTGTGACTTAAAAAAATAAGGAGTGTTAAGCTTATATTTTTGTCGTATTTTAGGGTATAATTTATACTGCTAACCTTGTGATATTTAGGGTGCTAGTATATCTAACCCTTCTCGTTGAGAAGAGAGAGATAGAGAGATTGAATTCAAAATCCTGTTTGAGGTCGCGCCTTTCTCAACTAATTAACTCCATATCTTTCTTCTGAAAAAAAACAAATCTCCTACTTTCCATACACACCCAACCCAACCATGTCCAAGTTTTCCATTTCTCTCCTCTTCCTACTCTCCTCAGGCCTATTCAGAACCCCCAGCGCCGACACCGACACTCAACAGTTCAAGGAAGCACCTAAGTTCTACAATTCTCCGAGCTGCCCCTCAACACCGTCAGGGATCTACCCCGACACGGCCGTACACGTGGCCATGACACTTGACCGAGTCTACTTGCGCGGCTCAATGGCAGCCATTATGTCCGTCCTCCAACACTCATCCTGCCCAGAGCATGTCCGTTTCCACTTCGTCACTTCCGCAACTGCTTCTTCCTCCGCCCTTCAAGACACCATCTCCGCCTCCTTCCCCTACCTCAACTTCCAGATCTACCACATCAGCGACGACTCAGTTGCAGGCCTCATCTCCACTTCCATCAGAGACGCCCTCGACCACCCCCTCAACTACGCACGCAACTACCTCGCACATCTCCTCCCCTCTAGCGTGACCCGCGTGATCTACCTCGACTCCGATCTCATTCTGGTCGACGATATCGCCAAACTCGCCGCCACGCCTCTAGGGGAAACGGCAGTTCTGGCCGCGCCGCAATACTGCAATGCAAACTTCACTACATACTTCACGCCGACATTTTGGTCAAACCCTACGCTATCCTTAACATTTGAGGGGCGAAACGCTTGTTACTTCAACACGGGAGTCATGGTCATTGACTTGGATCGGTGGCGCGCGGGAGACTACACTACGAGGATAACGGAATGGATGGAGCTTCAGAAAAGGATGAGGATCTACGAGCTCGGGTCACTGCCTCCTTTTTTGCTTGTGTTTGCGGGCAATATTGCTGCAGTGGATCACCGATGGAACCAACATGGTCTCGGAGGGGATAATTTCCGAGGGCTCTGTAGGGACCTGCACCCTGGTTCTGTGAGTCTGTTGCATTGGAGTGGGAAGGGGAAGCCGTGGGTGAGGATCGATGGGAATAAGCAGTGCCCATTAGATGCGCTCTGGTCTCCTTACGATCTTCTGCAAACACCATTTGCTCTTGAAAGTTGAAAGCCAAGAAGGTACGACGCTGCAGATTAGGGCAAAACTTTCCTGAAGAAGCACAAGCTCTTTCTCTACAGCTAGCTGCTCCCATTTTGAGTTTTTTTTTTTTTTTTTTTTTTTCTATTTATGATCAGTTGAGCATCAAAGTACGTATAAGGTATTGTCGATATTTGTTGGAATACGTCGCAATATCACAGCATGATCAGAGGAGTCGAGATAATATCTTCTTCCTGATCCCAATATTTCGAGTGTTTTGTAAGGTGATGTATTTATATATATGACAGCGACCAAGAAGATGCTCTAAGCTAGCTAGTTTGGTTAGTATATATACTGATCCTATGCATCTTAATTGCTTCTCCATTGTGTTTCAAAGTTGATCGTCTCGGGTTTGAATCTTACTTTATTGTTTAGATATATACAAGAAATCACAGTTTATACGATCGAGTATGATACTTCAGATAGGAAATGCATGATGATAATTCTATATCGTCTTCTACGCGTGTGCTAAGCCTCTATTGAAGAAGATCAAATGCAACCCTAATGAAAAACATAATTTCCCAAGCATAAACAACAAGCTCAGACAACTACGTACACAAGAATTGTCCCAAACAGTGTATATCGGCTAAGCTAACACCTTATATATTATGTTTTGGCTTTCAACAAGTTATGCATACATAGAATAACGTTTTATGGATGATGATGATAAGGTAGGCGTAAGTGTCTGTATTTTCAAGTGATACATTATATGTATATGAACAATATATATAGTAGGCATCCCTCACCAATGATTCTAGTTTCAAAGAGTACTGTTGCTGTTCTGGGTAAGGACGGGCATAATGGGAGGCGAAGATCCTTCTATTTAGGAGCAATTGGTGCCCAAAAAACAGTAAATAGATTACCAAGACAGGAAGATAGCAACTAATGTAGCTGTCGGTGGAATATGACAGCGCGAGACGACATATATATGTATAAATACAATTATTTTATACAATATATATATATATATATTTTTTTCTGAATATACAAAATATATTAGTCAATACTTTTTATCTTTTGACGAAACTATATTATGAGTCCGACATGGTGAATCCCACAATAAAAAAGCCTAATATGTAGCCTTCTAAAAGGGGTCATCCATGATTTGCGGGTACAAGAAAAGGAAGGCATTGCAACGGTAAAATGAGGTAAAGAAGCTTCTTTTAAGCACTACTACGACACTACGCTACACTCTTGTCGTGTTAGGTATAGTTTTTGTTTTTATCCTTTTCATATTCGTCTTGCTATTAGAAGGAAGCGTACGTATGAGGGGATTATTGTATAATATGTTAGAAGATTATAAATATGGTTTAGGGTGTAAAAATAGAGAATAACTTCTGATATTGTTGAAATTATTGTAGGTTGGATATTGGGCTGGTTTATATTTGTATGTTGGGTCTGTGTTGTTTTGTTTTTGGGCTTCGTATTGTTTGTGGCTCAGTTGTTAAGTGTCTTAGGGTTCTTTTGCAATTATTGTGTGTTGTCTATGGTGTAACTAATACATTCAGATTGGTAAGTTTTTGTATTTAAGGAGGAGTAGTTGCTAGATGAAGGAATCAACTTCGAGGATCATCAATTGTTTTCTCCTGAAGTTCTAGGGTTTCTTCTATCCCTTATGTTCTCTTCAGTTCGTTTTCTTCAAATTTTATCATGATATCAGAGCTACAATAATATGTTGCATGCGTCTGATCTTTGCGATCTTGATTCTGATATCCAAGTTCCATCTCTTGAATTTGTGTTTGGACTCTTCGCTGTGATTTTCTTGATCGCGAATTATCACGATTTGCTCCTCTTCAAACCTAACTGTTTTTACATCTTCATCTGGCAACTTTTGGTTCAATTCGTTCGGATCTTGTTGCGATTCTTTTTGAAAATTGGGATTTTTTTGCTTTGCTTTTCTGTGAAATGTTATCACTGTCTGTTGGTTGCCTTGATCTGGTGTTGCTTTGTCTGGTTAGGGATCTTTCTGCGGTTCTTAGAAAATCGTGATTTCGTGGCTTCAAGTCTCAGTGAGGTATTGCTCTTGAATTTTCGTTATATGGATATGTTGTTACAGTTTTGGCCTTGGATCTTCTGGATCTTTTGTTGTGGTTGTTAAAACCACGATCTCATAGCTTTGATTTCCTGTGATATATTGTTGTTATCTCTTGGCTGGCTTAATTTGTTGTCATGGTTGAGGAGAAACCTGTTAGGCAGGTAAGAAAGTATGTCACCGATAAGGTAGATCATGATGCAATGACTATGAAAGATTCTCATCACCCTCTTTATCTGCATGCAAGTGATAATTCTGGTGTTAACACGATTTCTATAGTCTTAACTGATCCTGAAAATTATACCATATGGAGTAGGGTAATTCGGTTTATGCTCTTAGGAAGGAATAAGCTAGGTTTTGTGAATGGAACTTGCATGCGTGAAAAATATGATTCGATTTTCCATCATTTGTGGGATAGATGTAATGTTGTTGTTTAGGATGGATAAAAAACTCAATCTCTAAGGATCTTGCCAGCGGGATGCTGTATACAGAAAACACATTTCTCGTTTGAAAAGACCTTAAAAAAAGATTTGATAAGGTAAGTGGACCTAGGACCTATCAGTTGCACTTGGAGATTGTTATGACTCGTCGAGGTCTTGATTCAGTCTCGACATTGTTTTCTCAAAGCTAAGGGTACTTTGGGTTGAATACGATGTTGCATGTGTTCTTCCTCATATTGAGGGAGAAGATTTTTACAAACATATTGAGCATAAGGAAAACCATAGTTTTTTTTTTTTCCAGTTTTTGATGAAACTAAATGAAAATTATTCTAGTGTAAGAAGTCATCTGCTACTTTGGACCCCCTTACCCTCTATGAATCAAGCATATAATCTTTTAATGCAAGAGGAGACACTACGGGAATGGTGGAAGTTAAAGGCTCAAGGGAACGAATCAACATTATTGAGCTGTGAAAAACATATTTTAGCTAATTATTCGTTTTGTAATAGATGTATGTTGAGTCGTCCGTTATGGAATGGTTTTGTAGAGTCGCAAATATTATACATTTTCACGATTCCTTTTTTCGGTCGTCCTTTTTTAAAGTAATTATTTTTTTCCTTTAAATATTTTTGACGGTTCATTCTGATTTCAATCGTGGAAATTGTTTATTTTTAAATCAAAATTATTTGCTACAACTCCTTTTTTTGAGCAGTCATTTTTTAAAGGAATTAATTCTTTTTCATTTTGCTATTTTTGACAGCTCAATCACTTTCAGCTGTAAAAATTGTATATTTTTAAATCAAAATTATTTTTCACGGCTTAATTTTTCAGCATTCATTAATAAAACATTTCTTTTAAAAACAATTCATTTGTTTCCCACCATGTACCTATTTCAAAAATATTTGCTACGTACATATTCTTGTTCATCCCGCCTTTTACATCTGTCTTCATCACTTCCCCTTGTTCTTCTTCTTCAAGGTCCATCCATCTTTTACAATCGTCTTCTTCTTCTCCACGTCCATCCATCTCCTCTCGCCTCGCCACGACTAGACAGCCCGCCTCGGCTCTTCATCTCGCCTTGTTCGACTCGCTCATTAGCTCGTCTCGTCTTCCTCGCCTTGTCAGACCGCTTTGGCCTCGTACACACCTCATGTAAGTTGCGTAGTAGGAAGTTAAGGGAATGAGCTCGACTGCCTCTCCACGTCCATCCTGAGTTTTCTCCGTGCCCCTTCCATAAGCCATTGGCATTTACACTCCTTCTGTAGGAGGAGGTGACCATAATGGAGGCGGAGGAGGCTCGATGGAGGTGTTCGAGGATGTCTTTAATTTCCACGACTCTACAAAATTTGAGCCGTGATAAATTTCGTGACACTTTCCATTGCGGCTCCATTTGTATTGAACCGTGAAAATTTAACGACTCAATTAATGAGTCGTTAAAAATGAATTTTCCAGTCGATATCATAACTCCCTCCCGTAGTGAGAGTCAGATAGGTATTACCTCAACTATGCATGCTTTAGTTAACTTGAATTCTGCAAATGTGTATCTGAATATGGATAAGC
The DNA here is from genome assembly GCA_946814005.1 of Chamaenerion angustifolium. Taxonomy (NCBI): domain Eukaryota; kingdom Viridiplantae; phylum Streptophyta; class Magnoliopsida; order Myrtales; family Onagraceae; genus Chamaenerion; species Chamaenerion angustifolium. Next base: position 4,465,869 of record OX328281.1, read on the forward strand.
TGAAAGGAAATCCAAATTTAATTAGAGTGCACATACTGTCGTAAGCAAGGTCATACTATTGATCGTTGTTTTGCTAAGGGTTGTGACTTTTGTAAGAAGAAAGGTCATGCCAAGGACAACTGTTTCAAATACAAGGAACAGTTGAAATTGAAAGGGGTCAATGTCAGAGCCAATGTTACCTCCTTCAGGACTAGTGAAACTGACTCAGTGTTTCCTAATAACTCTCTTAATGATGCTAATCTGAATTGTGGAGTGCAAGGTTGGATCATATTTTCTCGGGAACAATTCGAAAAGGTTTTACAGCCTTTTGGAGGTGTAGGAGGCATTGCGTCTAGAGCAAGTGCAGACACCCCCACAGATCCTCATGCGAGTACTGCTGGTATATCCGTTAATTCTATTTCTTGTTCTGAGAAGGATAATTGGATCTTAGATATAGGAGCAACCAACTACATGATCAACATAAATGACCTGTTATGTGAGATTAGGGATGCTCCTGGAATAAAGGTGCAGTTACCTAATGGGGGATGTTCCAGTGTAAAAACAACTGGAAGCATATTTCTTAACTCATATAGAAAATTACAGAATGTGTTATATCTTCCAGATTTTAGATACAATCTTTTTTCGTATCTAAACTTACAACTGATTTAAACTGTTTTGCACTTTTCTATATCTTGCTATCCTGATTGACCTCTTAAATGGGAAGGTCTTGGGGGACTGGTGATGAGAAGTCTCGGTTATACTTCATTAGAATACCATCCATATTTGTTGATTATGTTCTTTCTGATCCCGCTGTTAATAATGCAATGATGTGACATATGCGGTTTAGTCATGCCTCTTTTAAGGCTTTAGAACATTTTGATTCTTTGGATTTTGTTAATAATAAACATTATACATATGTGATTGCACCGTGTGTCCTAAGGCAACAATTGTTAGAAGTTCATTTCTTGTTTCACATTCGAAAGCAGATATTGTATTTGATCTTGTTTACGCTGGTGTATGGGGTCCCTATTGTCGAACGTCACATCTGACTTTCCCTGCCCCTTTTTTGAAAGAATATATATTTGTTGTTTTGCTCAAAAATGTTGTGTCTTTGCGAGTGACGTGTCCGATCGAGCGGGGTCATCAACCGAACCAAAAAATGAAAGAGTCGCTACCGATTAATTAAAGGCTAATCAGAATCCTAAAATTGCGTAGGGTACATGGAGTTAACATCATAGGGCTTGGAAAGGTCTACGTCCAGAGAATCGAGTTCGGGGGTTTGATTACGTCTTAAAAGCTCGCGAGCTCATAATCCGCCCTTTTCGTACTTTAGTTTGTTTTTGAAATTATTTTTCTACCGGTTTACCCGAATTGTCCGTTTTGATCATGCTTGACCCAAAAAGATTACATACATTTTCTTTAAACTAAACAAACCATGTACATTTTTTTTAAAATTTATAAGTTAATTTCAAATAAATAAATAAGAGAGAAATAAAGTTAACCGTGCTCGAGAAAAAAAAATGGTTTAACTTTTGAGCCATTCTAATCGTGTCAAAAACATGCACGAATGATTTTGAATATATTAAGCTCGTTGGCCTAATTTGTCACATTTTAAGAAGTTATAGGATGTCCAAAAAAATCTAGGGACCAAAATGCAATTTATTAAAATTTGAGCTGAATTGGAAAAATATTTCGGAAATTGCAGAAATGACCCTAAACTATTATGGACTTATTCGTAACACTTGGTAAAGTTCTAAAATAACCCGAAACTTATTCTGGAATTATTTGTAACAATTTGAGAAGTTATGGAATGTCCAGAAAAATTTAGGAACCAAAATGTAATTTTTGAAAAAAAATATAAATGAACTGAAAAAAAATACAGAATTGACCCTAAACTATTCTGAATTTATTTGTAACACTTGGTAAAGTTTCAAAATAACCCGAAAATTATTCTAGACATATTTGTAACATTTTGAGAAGTCATGGAATGTCCAGAAAAGTGTACAAATCAAAATGTATGTTTTTTTTAAAAAACTAGCTGAATTAAAAAAATTAAAAATTGCACAAATGACCCAAATTTTTATGGTTCGGTTTATAACACTCGATAAAGTCCCAGAATGACCCGAGAGTCCAATGACCGATTTGTAACCTTCATCAAAACTTGGGAATGACCTAAGTCATTTTTGAAAATATTTTTTTCACATATACATAATATACATATATTATACATATACAAATAGTATCACATATATATACACAGTATCATATGTACATAATATATATAGTATCACATATACATAATATATATATATATATATATAGTATCCCATATACATATTATATATATATATATATATATTATACATATATATATAGTATCACATATATATTATACATATACATTATATATATATATATATATAATATTAACAAGTATATTATACATAAATATATAATATATGTATATAAACTCTTTTTTTATAACATAAATTTCAATAACATTATAAAATATAAACACAATATTAAATATGAGAGAGATATACCTAAATCGTTTGGAGCTTAAATACCGTACGAGAAACCGAGACCGTTAATTACCGATATTTGTTTTCACTCCCACTTTCTATTTTTTTCACTTCCTTTTCTTCCCTCAATTTTTTATTTTCCTTTATTTTCTTTTCTTCTTTCATCTCAAGTGTCGAAGCTTACGACAAGCTCTCTTCCTCCTCTCAATTGTCGAAGTTTGCTTCATCTTATATGTTATTTTTAATGTTATTTTGGTGCAAGTAGATGATAAAGCATGACCAATGCATAGTGAATGACATGGTGGACAATGATCAATGTTGACAAAGGGTGGCATGGTGGTCATGTGGGTGGTCAAGTGGATGGCATGGTGGGCAATGATCAATGGTGACAAAGGGTGGCATGGTGGGTGACCAAGTGAGTGGCATGGTGATGGATTTGTGGCTAAGAGTTTTATGGATTTAGGGGGGGGGGTTAGGATTTAGGGTTTGGGATTTAGGGTTTAGGGTTAAGGTTTAGGGTTTGGGGTTTGAGGTTTAGGGTTTAGGGTTTGGAGTTTAGGGTTTGGAGTTTAGGATTTGAGGTTTAGGGTTTGGGGTTAAAGGTTTAGGGTTTAGGGTTTGGGGTTTGGGGTTTAGGGTTTGAGATTAGGGTTTGGGGTGAAATGTTTAGGGTTTAGGGTTTGGGGTTTATTATTTTTTTTCCTCCGTTTCGATTTTTCTCGGATCGGATCCTCACGTACGGTATTTTGACCCCGAGCCAAAATCAGGTATTTACACCTATCATAGTCATACACATGACAATAAACTGTTTTTTTCTAGCCTTGGTGGATGATTTTCAAGAGTTACATGGATTCACCTAATGGAATTTAAATCATATATTGTTCTTGTTCTTAAAGGTTATATTGCCATGATTCTGCTTGTCGGCTTGTGTCTCCCAGAAGTTGGATAACTACAAGTCCTGGTCGTCGAGAATGACTTGCGGAGGTTGAACACCTAAAGACTCCGCCGCTTATCAACTTGTAATTCACTTTGGAGGTAAAAACCCTTCTCGAGATGTCTGATTGCTTATGTGGACTTCTCAGACTGTTTTCTCATTAATCGCCTTTGGAGTCCTTCTTGATGGAGTTCCCTAAAGTCATTCATGCTATGTTCACAAGGTGTATCCATGCAAGTTGTCTAGGCAACTCAAATTAATGCCAATCACAACTTATTTTTATTGCTACTGTGGGAAACACTTTTGAGCATTTTTTTTTATTTTTATATCTTGATTTTCTTTCCTTTTGCTACAATATTTTTTATTTTTATTTTTTTACCGCACCTTTCGATTCCCTTAATTTTTGCCTAGGTCACCCTTTTGAGTTTTCAACCTAGCAGGGATTTGATTCCTTTCCTTTTGCCATGATCGCCCTTTTTAGGAATTTTTAATTATGCCCATCTTTCCCTAAATTTTGCCTAAACCGCCCTTTCGGGTTTTCGATTTAGCGGGAAATTCTCTCATTTTTGGAGGCTCGCTTTCTGATTATGATTTTTTGTTTTTTTGCTGCATCCACATTGATTGGATTGGTGAGTTATTTGTTGTCCATGTCAGTGATGATCATGGCTTCCCCGCTGAAAATCTCTTTGATGACATAAATCCCTTCATATTTAGGCATAAACTTGCCCCGAGAGGTTGGATTGACTTGAAGTTTTTTTTTTAAATCTCACGCTTTTCTATCTTTTTGCTACGGTATTTTTTACCGCACCTCTCGGTTCCCTTAATCTTTGCCTAGGTTGCCCTTTCGAGTTTCAACCTAGCAAGGATTTGATTCCTCTCCTTTTGCCATGATTGTCTTTTTGGAGATTTTCAATCATGCCCTAAATTTTGCCTAAACTGCCCTTTCGGGTTTTCGATTTAGCAAGAATTTTCTCTCACTTTTGGAGGTTCGCTTTATGGTTACGAACTCCTTAAGGATAGTATTTTATGATTGCGTCCATATTTATTGGACTGGGGAGTTCTTGGTCGTCCATGTCGGTGACGATCATGGCTCCTCTGCTGAAAGTCTCTTTGGCGTCATAAGACCCTTCATATTTAGGCACAAAGTTGCCCCGATAGTCTGGATTGACTCGAATTTTTTTTCCTGAGAATTAGATTGCCTGCCTGTAATTCTCTTGGACTGACTTTCCTGTTAAATGCACGAGCCATGCGTTGTTGGTACAAATGCCTGTGGCACTGCCCGATGAGCCGCCTTTTCTCATGAGGTTCAATTGAACGTATCTGCATTTCGCCTACTCTGACTCATCCTTCTCTGCCTCAGTGAGGATCCTAGATGACGGGATCCCTTAAACAAGGGAGAATGGGATTTCTCCTGTTGGTACCTGTATTGAGGTCATGTATGCCGTGAGTGCCCAAGACAGCTTATCATGTCAGTCCTTTAATTGCTGCTTCCACTACGCCATTCATTTGTGAGCGGTATGGAGATGCATTTTTATACTTGATCACAACTCAATCCAATTTAGATTTCTGGCATTGCCGGTGATGATTTACTTCGGCATCCCATGACATACAATGATGTCCTGGCTGATGAAAAATTCAATGGCTTTTGCCGTTATTGACACCATGGTAATAACCTCTACTCCTGGTGAAGTAATCGATTGTAATTAATATGAATCGATGACCATTGGACGCCTTTGGGAAAATCACGTTGATTACATCGATGCTCCACATTGAAAAAGCCTGTGGGGAAGTCCTGGAATAGAGCTCGTGCAGTGACGCGTGGATTTGGTCCGTGTACACTGGACAGATGTGATATTGTTGGGCATGTTTTATACAGTCAGCCGTCATGGTGAACCAAAAGTACCCAAGTCTTGCACGTTCATGTGTGGGCTGCAACAACCTTCATGAATTTCTTCCATTAGATGTTCAGCTTCTTTAGCATTCACGCATCTCAAATGGGTATAGTCGGGCCACTGGGAAATTAATTGCAAGTCATTCCTCGCATGCCCATTCATACATTTTCTTGTGGCGTTCTCTGGGAACTCCGTACGCCAGGTATATTTTTATATCAGTGAGTCATGGTTGACCGTATGATTCTTCGATTGTACAACAATAGGCTGAAACTTCTTTGATTTTGATCTCCATTGGCAGTTTTTGGTTTCCCGGAGAAATTTTACTCATGGGTGCGAGCGTTGCCAATTGTTTTGAACGCAAGGACGCAAATAAGAACACAAGGTGATTGTTGGTCTGCTTCTCTTCTTCGCAGCTATCATCCCTGTGGAGACGACATTGCTGGCGTCGATGTTGTTGTCCCTCCATGGGTTTCTCCACCCTTCAGGGAATCCGTTCAGTTGGAAGTACTCCGCCTTGCTGTGACGAAACTTTCCGTAGTGACTACATTTCAAGCCTTTCCGATCGACGCCGCCAACAATGGCGTTTCTCTGCATCGACAACGACGTCCCCCCTGTTGTCAACAATGACGAGCGTCAACAATGGCATCTCCTCTGCAGGAGTCAACAACGGTGTATGTCTCGTGTCAACAATGGTGACTCTTATGCAGGAGTCAACAACGGTGTCTTCCCCGTGTCAACAATGACATCTTGATGGCGTCTTCCCTGTGTCAACAACGGCGTCTCTTCAGCTCTATTTAAGTTGCCTCTGCTTCAGCTCGATCAAACGACAGGGAGTTGTTTTTCTCATCTCCTTTACTTTGTAAAACAACATTCCCTCCTCCGGTGGTCAAATGTGGTCTGGTGGCGTGGGTCGGTTTGAATATGATTGACACTTCCTCTGATCAAGGTGTAACATAGAAGACGAACTCAATTCGAACGATGAGAACCTCGACGTCCCTCCTTGCTGCGGTACCCATTACTTGTCTCCGGTCCTTTTCTTGATCGGATAGTTGCATAAGCCGATTTTAACTCAGGTAACAGGTTTTCTCGTAGTAAATCATTTTTTTCTTGATTATACTCATCACTCACTGCATTCAGGAATTGATACAATTTGGTATCTGCTTGATTTTATGTTCCAAATTGCAATGTCGTCTGGGCAATGGATCCTTCTCTGTAATGTATAGAGTCAGATTTGGGAAGGGTGCCCCACTAACGAGTAGATGATCAAAAAGGCATGAGAGAGCTTCATCAATCAGATCTCAAATGGTGATACCAGTTGAAAATAAGCATGACAAATCCTCGTGAGTGTCAACGTCATCGGGTTAGATCACTTGTGGTGGACCTGAGAATGAAACACCGAGGGGAGGAAACAACAATGTCCTTGAACTTTTGGTTAAATGTTTCCTCAGGGCGACTTCATAATCTTTGAAATTAGGACGAAAACCCAGTCCTAAAAGTGTATTTTCCTTCCGGGTGTGTGATGGTCATAGGTGGGAGGTGGACCTTGGTCAGGATGGCCATATGTGGGAGGTGGAGCTTTGTCAGGATGGTAGAAGTGCCTGACATGGATTGATGAGGTGCCACGACAGCAGTGTTCCTCGGGAAGACGAGGTCGGGGATACTGTGGTAGTCACGGCTGCCTGTAACTCAAAAGAGTAAAGTCTGCTCGACATGGGAGGTCATGTCAATGATTGACTGCACTGTGCGGGAACTCATGATGTGCATGGTTTGCTCTAGCTTGATGAATTTCTCCTCGTGTTTTTGAAGTGATGGAGTCATCGAATGTCGCATGGGTTCTCGGAAACCTAAATTCAAAATACCATAGTTAGAAGGATGAATACCAATTTGGTCATGCATGATTGGTTTCGAAAATTCTGCATGTTCCGTTCATTCCATTCGTTGATTTTGATTGCATGTATGACAATTTTTTTCAAAAATACTTTAAAAGGATTTGGCCAATCAATGTCTAGTTCTTAAGACGTTTCACACAACGACGTAGCTCATTGAGTGCATTTGTTGCTTGTTCCTTGATTCGAACGAAGGTCGAGGACATGTATTTTGAAAATCTTTTTATTTGCCTCGTTCTTCGTATGAACTGTTCAAGGGTGTCATTCAACTTAGCTACGTTGCCCCCACATTTTTCCAAGGTGCTACCACATTGCTAGAATGACGGTGGATGTTCGGATCTATCCCTGCTTATCTCATCCGGGTTGAAAGACAGACTTGCTAGTTATGAATGGAACTTGTGAACGTATTCCGTTGTTGTTAATCACGCAGACGTGTTTTCCATATTCCATAATTCAGACAAGGCGTTTAAATAGAATCCAATTGACTTTGTAGTTTACAAGCTCATGAACCTCGTCAATCTTCTTGTTCATTTATTTCTGATTACCTTTTGTCATGGCTTTCCATATTCGGGCAATTTCGACTGTAGAGGGCTGTATCAGCTTAATGTGAGGGCAATGATTTTTTTTCATCCTTACCAAATATGGTGCGTGAAACGTCCTAAGAATAAGAGATTGAATGAACGAAACTTACTTTTTTTTTTGAAAAATGCAATGCAAGTGCGAGAATTTAACTTCATTAGTAAGACTCGTATTACATTTACAACAATCTGAAATATATAATACAAAAGACCCAATCCTATACATGTCATGATCTAGGGCAAAAACAAAAGACATTTACATAATGGGTGGAACTTCCATCTAGAGTTATTGGGATGATTTCTAATTCCCAACAGTTGGGTCGAATCTTCATCATGAATTGTGGGTCAATCTCGCATCCAAATGCTTGGGTTGAATTCTCATTTACATCAGTTGGGCCCAAAAATGGAAATACACACAAAACTGGTAAAGACTAAACACGGTGTGGAGCTTTTGTTCTAAATGGATGGAATTTCTAGGTCGTCTGAACCAGCGGAACCTCACCCCCTAAAGAGGATCACGGACCCATTTCGATCATCGAGTTGAGTTTTTTGGGTGCGTGTCGGCGGTCCAAACCGCTCCGGGCGCATTCCCCTACTTAACTCCCTAAGCTCTTAATGTGCTCCAGGTCCGAGCGGGTAATGGTAACCAGCGTGGTGTGTGCAAAACAAGAATTTACATTTTTTTTAATTATTACAATTACATCGCCTTTCGGGCAAAACTTAGAACTACAAGCATGAGCAAACAGTCAAAACAGATAGGGCAAAATATAATATGGCAAAGAAAACATGACAAAACCTAAACACTCTAAAAGACATCCCCAGCAGAGTCACCAAATTGTCGGACGTCGGATCCGACTTTTCCCCGACCCGTTTGAACAATATTTTTAATTTCATTTTGAAATGTCGGGTCTTGGTGAGCGACGGGTCCGGTCAAGCGGGGTCATCAACCGGATCGAAAAAATTGAAAGAGTCGCCACCGATTAATTGAAGGCTAATCGGAATTCTAAAATCGCCTAGGGTACATGGAGTTAACATCCTAGGGCTTAGAAAGGTCTACGTCCAGATAATCGAGTTTGGGGGTTTGATTACGTCTTAAAAGATCGCGAGCTCATAATCCGCCCTTTCGGTACTTTAGTTTGCTTTTGATTTTTTTCAATCTACCCGAATTGCCCGTTTTGATTATGCTTGGCCCGAAAATACTACATGCATTTTTTTAAAAAATTAAACAAACCATGTACAAACATTTTTGTTTGATGAGTTAATTTCAAATAAACAAGAGAGAACTAAAGTTAATCGTGTTCGGAAAAAAATAGTTTAATTCTTGAGTCATTCTAAACGTTTCAAAACATGCAGGAATGATTTTTTTTTGAAGATATTAAGCTCGTTGGACTAATTTGTCCCATTTTGAGAAGTTATATGATAGCCAAAAATATATAGGGACCAAAATGCAATTTATTAAAATTTGAGCTGAATTGGACAAATATTTCGAAAATTTAAGAAATGATCCTAAACTATTCTGAACTTATTTGTAAAACTTGGTAAAGTTCTAAAATAACCCGAAAATTATTCTAGACTTATTTGTAACATTTTAAAAAGTCATGGAATGTCCAAAAAAATTTAGGAATAAAAAATGTAATTTTTGAAAATATTATAACTGAACAAAAAATATTGTTTTTTAAAATTACATAATTGACCCTAAACTATTCTAGATTTATTTATAACAGTTGGTAAAATTCCAAAAATAACTCGAAAATTATTCTAGACTTATTTGTAACATTTTGAGAAATCATGGAATGTCTAGAAAAGTTTAGAAATCAAAATGTAATATTTTTAAAAATCGAGCTGAATTAAGAAAAAAATTTAAAAATTGCACAAATGGCCCAAAACCTTTCCGGTTTGGTTTATAACACTCGATAACGTCCCAGAAATGACCCGAGAGTCCAATGACCGAGTTGTAACCTTCGTAAAAGTTTGGAAATGACCAGAAATGCCCAAACATTTTTTATTTTATTTTTATTTTTTTAAATATGTTTTTTTCACATATACATATATTGTGCATATACATAATATATATATATATATATATATAGTATTACATAGACATAATATAAATATATATTATACATATAGATAAATAGATAACATAGTCATATACGTAATATATATATATATATATATTATACATAGACATATATATAAAATTACATAGACATAATATAAATATATATTATACATATAGATAAATAGATAACATATACATATATATAATATTACGTATACATAATATATATATTATACATATAAATATATATAGTACTACATATACAGAATATAAATATATATTATACATATAGATATATATAGTATTACATAGACATAATATAAATATATATTATACAAATAGATATAATATCACATATATATCATACATAAATATATAATATCTGTATATAAACTCTCAGTTTTATTTCACATTTAGAAAATACAAATATGATACTGAATATGAGAGAAATATACCTAACTCGTTGGAGGTTAAACTACCGTACGAGAAACCGAGACTGATAATCACCGATATTTTTCACTCTTTTTTTTTCTCTCATTCTCTCTTCTTTGAAGCTCCTCACCGTAGCGTCCCCCATTTCCTTCACCATTATTCTTCAATTTATAGAAGAATGAAATCTTATTTTATTAATCTTATTTTATTAATAAAAAAAACTTGGTTCAAAAGAGGAACATGGCCATGTGGCCATGTTCCACGCTCAGATATTTTTTTTTTAATTTTAATAATTTTTTTAAAATAAAAAATATTATTTTTTTTAATATCGATTTATCTCGGCTCGATTTCTTGCGTACAGTATTTTAACTATGAGCAAAAATCAAGTGTTTACAATTACGGAGGCTTGGAATCTCTTTCTTGGATCTAGAGTGTTCATTAGCCCAATCAATACTTTGAATTTCAACCCTAGCTTTCATGATCGCGTAGATGTCCTCGTAAGATGACGGTGATTGTTTGGGCATATCCCCGATTATCTCCTTCGGTGTCAGAATCTTCAGATTAAACATAAAAGAAAACGAAAGAGAGATTACTTGAAAGAGAAGAAATGAATTTGATCTTCATTCAAAAGTTAGTTGAATCTGTTTACAACGACTTCTATTTATAACTAACTACTCTACTATAATTGCAATCTAGTCCCTCTTAGTAATTACAAACCAATCCTTGACACATATGTAATTATACATATGACCTAACATTCTCTATCCAAGATCTGATGTTCAAATTTGATTGAACTTTACATCGAACTCTTCAATTTCCTGAACTACTTCAGAAAAGAAAAACTTGACATTACTCTTGTTTGCACTTGTTGACCTGAATCACTCCAACATCTGCCTTCTGTACTAAGAGCATCCATATTCTCTGCTGTTTAACTGTATCTAAATGACTGATTATATTCCTTTTCAGTTCAAAAACAGACATCATCTTATTTATCTTCTGACCAATGATCTTGCACAATTTCTCAATCTTACTAGCCATACTTGACTTAGTATACCATCATAGAGCTATCCAATTCATATGAAAGTAAATCATTCACAACACATATAATCCAACGATATGATCTTAACTAACCATGTTGATTCTATATTCAAGATACACACCTACACTTTTTAGTCTAACATATGGACATTATAACTAGAATTGACGTCAAGAAAATATCAAAACCAATGCCATTTCATTCAAGATACTGAAATGACAGTGTAGTTCAGACTGATTGATCAATTTCTTTTATTCATCCTTTTTTTTTCTTCATATAGATTTCATATGTATATCACTCCTTGACAGAAGGGGTTGAGCCCTTTTCTTACCAATAATGGTTGAAGGGTTTGAGCCATTTTCTTTACTTCCTCAAGAAATAATATGAAGTATCTTAACGTTTTCTTCAAACTGATTTCTATTTGTGGAATCAAACCATGTTTTATGCCAAGGAGATCACCCAAATTTTTTATTCTCTTATTTCTTACTGAACCAGATACAATCTTCTGATGAACCACAACTGACATATCAGATCTTATTGATGAACTAGAGCAGGTATGAAACAATTCCAAATGACAACCACTAGTCATTGTACCACACACGCAGAATAAAAAAAACATATATGAACCTAGCATACAGAGTACATAATAGAAAATCAAAACCAGACACTGAACCTATACATGCTAGAAAATGATTAACAAAACATGAATAAGACATTACTATAACAGAACACAACATCAACTATGAATAAGCAAGAAAGAGAGAAAAAAAAAACAAGACAAGAACAGAATAGATCATCATACGATTCTTTCTTGAAACTGATCAATATACTCAGTCATTAGACACCATACTCAGCAGAAAAACACATGCTATCAAAATACAGAAGATCAGAGAAATAGAAGTTACTCAGAAATCACAGCAGCATCAGGAACTCCTATAGAACTACCCCCTTCACATAACCGATTATGCAGCAGCTCTTCCACAGAAAAGATTCCCAACTTTTTTCTACACGGCACAAACATTTTCTCAATCAATGTCTTTGTGAGAATATCTGCAACTTGTTCACTAGAAGGAACAAAGTTAGCCATAACATGTCCTTAGTTAACTTTCTCACGAATAAAAAACAGATCAATCTCAACATGCTTCATTTTTGAATGTTGAATTGGATTTTCAGATAAAGCTGCATCACTAGTACTGTTTGTCCATACTATCGGAACAGATGACAACATAAGACCCATCTCAATGAGCAAAGATTTAACCCATATGATCTCACACGATGTATTGGCAACAACACAAAACTCCGCCTCAACACTAGAACGAGCAACAACAGACTGCTTTTTAGAGCTCCAAATGATAGGATTGCCATTCAATAGCAGATAATGACCTGAAATAGACTTATGATCGGAGATATCACCCCCCAATCTGCATCAGAATATGAAGTTAAAGAAATTTCTGTCACAGGAAACAGATTTGTTCTAAACATAAGACCATGATCAATTGTACCTTTCAAGTACCGAACAATATGTAAAACAGCCTTCCAATGACTAACACTAGGAAATTGCATGAATTGAGTTAATTTGTTAACAGAAAATTTGATATCGGGACGAGTAACACATATATGTTGCAGGGCTCCAATAGTACTACGATATAACGTAACATCATCAAAGTTTTCAGAACAAGCAACCATACCTGTTTTTGATAAACATGTACCTGTCATCGGTGTTGGACAAGACGACACACCAGTAAGCCCAAGTTTCTCAACAAGTTCAGTCACATACTTCTTTTGGTTCAAAAGAAGATAGTCATCCGTAGCTAAAACCTCCATACCCAAAAAATAACTAAGATTGCCCAAATCCTTAAGCTGAAATTCTATATTAATGGCCTGAATGACTTTTGAAATTGTTAAAGCAGAAGGTCCAGTAACAACAATATCATCAACATAAACTAACAAATACACATAACCAACCTCACATTGTTTGATGAACAAGCAACTGTCTGCAACTGATGCCTTCAACTCCAATTAATTGAGCAGAAAAAACTTGAGCTTCTCAAACCAAGCCCTTGGTGCCTGTTTTAAAGCATAGAGAGCTTTCTGCTGCTTACAAACTAGAGGAACATCAGTATTGGATTTCGTTTCAAAACCAGGTGGTTGAATCATAAAAACTTCCTACGACAACTCCCCATGAAGAAAAACATTATTTATATCAATTTGTCTCAATATCCACTTGTGAGACAAAACCAGTGAAAGAAAAATCCTTACCGTGGCTGATTTGACAACAGGACTAAATGTGTCCTGAAAATCGAATCCAGGCTTTTGTGAGAAGCCTTTTGCAACTAGTCTGGCTTTATAACGAGCAATTGAACCATCTGAATTTTTCTTAATCTTGAAAAGCCACTTGCACCCAATTGGAATCCTTCCTGATGGCTGCTGAACAATATAACAAGTTTTATTTGCTTGAAGAGCTGAAATTTCCTCTTCAACTGCTGCCCTCCAATGAGGATTATGAAGAGCTTGATGAATGGATTTATGTTCTGTAGTAAGCAAAGCATCAGAAGACTCAACATTTGAAATCAGCGCCTGAAGAGATGGAACCTGCTGAGCAAGAGACTTAGATCGAGTGAGCATCATATGAATATTAGAAGAGTGACCAGCTAAAATGTTAGAAGAGGATGCACTAGTAGAAGAAACATGAATCTCATTAACAAAAGAAGTAGATGATGAAACATGAATTAATTGCGAACCACGCAGTCTATAAGACACAGACGGTAAAGAAGAAGTAGATAGAGAATTAGTAGGATGAACAAGATTATCACCATTAACATCATTATCAGTAGAATTAGTAGTATTAGAAGGAATAAAATGACTAGATAGAGAAGACTGACCTCCTAAAGAAGGAGTCAAAGCAGGAATATAAACAAAGTCATGAGAATCAAAAACATCATAAGAAGCTGAAGAACAAAACTACTTATCACAAGGAATAAAAACTGGAGGAGATGAGTAATTCTTAGTATGAGTAGTAGATGTAAAGAAATTACTCTTAGAATCAGCAAACGGGAAAACTGATTCATGAAACACCACATTCCTAGAAGTATAGACACGTCCTGACTTAGACAAGCACTTATAACCACAATATTTTGCACAATAACCCAAGAACACACAAGGTTCAGAACGAGGAGCAAGTTTAGTTTTATGAAATGGACGTAAATGTGGAAAACATAAACACCCAATCACACGCAAGAAAGAGTAATCAGGAGCATATCGAAAAGGTTTTTCATGAGGAGACATGTTCTGCAAACTTGAAGATGGTAATCTATTAATAAGGAAAGTAGCTATAAAATATGCATCAAACCAGTAATGCAGAGGAACCGAGGCTTAAGCGAGCAATGTTAAACCCAATTCCACAATGTGTCTGTGTTTACGCTCCACAATCCCATTTTGCTCCGACAAGTAAGGACAAGTGATGCGATGAGCTATGCCAAACTGGGGTAGCTATGTAGATAAGAACTGAAATTCACCCCCACCATCCGAATGGACTAGTTTAACTGAACATCCAAGCTGTTTCTCTGCAAGTTTATGAAATTCAACAAAATACTGAACAACATCACTTTTCTTTTTAAGAAAGTAAATCCAGGTATATCTACTGTATGCATCAACAATGCTGAGATAATAGAGATGACCATTTGATGGGCAAGAGGCAGGTCCCCACAAATCAACTTGTACAAGTTCTAAAGGAGAAGAATAGGCAAATCGATAAGAGGGATAAGGTAGTTTCTTACTTTTACCAACAGCACAAGCAGTGCATTGATCCACAGAATGAGAAACAAGCTGATTATGAAGACGCAAGAAATTAATAATAATTTTATTGGAGGGATGTCCTAACCGCATGTGCCACAGAGAAGAAGATGCATGAGTATTTAAAGAAGAAACAGGGCATTCAAAAGCAGTAGAGTCAAGATCCACAAGAGTAATAAACAAATAGGAAGATGAGGAAGATGTATTTGAATCTATACGTATAGAAATAGAATTGATATCATAATCAGCATTCATTGAAGAATCAACAACCATAACACCATTATTTTTATTCATAGAAGAACCAGTAGTAACAGAAACATTAGAACGACTTTTATTTATCTCAACAGAGTTTTCATTAACATTCTTATTCAAACTATCAGACTGGCTAAACAAACACTGATTATTAGATGACAACTGACAGAACTTAGACAAATCAAGTTGATATAATCCAGCATGTTCAAAACCACGAAGCATCACTTGATGAGATTGGGCATGTTTAACCAGACAGTGAGCAGGATGAAATTCAAAATAAACTCGATTATCCTTTGCGAACTGCGAAACAGAAAGTAAATTCTTAGTCACGCAAGAAGTATAAAGCATATTATGAAGAATAAGAGAATGAGAACTAGAAGGAATGACCCTATAGCAGAGATATTAAGAGAGGATCCATTACCAACAACCACCTTACCTTGTCCAAAATAGGGAACACAAGCAACATTATGATTTGGATATGCATTTGTAAGGTGATTAGTAGCGCCAGAATCAGGAAACCAACTTGCATCATGATGAACTACCGGTGCAATAGAAGTAAATTGTGCTTGAGAATGACTGACCACAGATTGAGCATCCATATTAAAACCTGTAATACCCGAGACTGATCCAGCAACAGACGGTGCACTAGGAGTACCAGACATAGAAGGAGGTATGGATGTATGAAAGGGATACGTGGCAGGAGGAGGCATATGAGCAACTTGAGCATTGTCAGGGGAATATGCAGGAGGATAAAAACTGATGGATTAAAAGACGAAGGACAAACACTTGGATACGATTGAGGATATAAAGCCATTGGAACACCTGATGGCCCAGATGTGGCATTAAAAGAAGGCTGAGCAAAGTTGGAATGCGGCTGCGCAAAAGAGGAGTACATCATAGGAGAGGACTTAACAGATTGTTGCTGAGTGACAGGAGAAATGTCACCAACATCCTCCCACTGAGAAGAGCAGAGATTCACACTTGGAGTAGATGATCCTCCTGGACCTGTTATACCAGTAAAATTGACGTTGAATCTGTGATAGCAACGATGAACTAAAGACCAAATTTCCCGCAAAGCTAACATTGAGGTCGATTTGAACCATATCCTCTACCTCGACCTCTGCCTCTTCCTGAATTATACCGCTGAGAATTATAATTTGAATTTGAAGTATACTACTGAGGCTGAGTTGAAGCAGTGTTGTTGGACAACTGAAAGTGATTCTCAGAAGATTGCGGAACAACAGAACTTGAAGGAGATGAACCAGAATTTGTACTAGAAGTTGGTACATCATTCTTCATAAATGACGATTGATTGACTACAACATTAGCAGCTAAACTACAATCAAACAGAAGGTCAGCTTGTCTCGTTTCTGCATCTAAGAGGACAGAACTTACCGATGCCATATCATAAGGATTCCTGCTGGCATGAATTACCGAGATTACGTTGTCAAATTGTTCTTTAACACCATTGAGAACAATGGATATTTGTTGCATTTCCTCGATCGGGTAACCACAACTCGCCAAACTTTCACAAGCAGATTGAACAACTGTCAAGTAATCTCGCATAGACCGATGAGGAAGTTTCCTAACCTTGGGTCGATCATACAGATGCATGATCCGAGTCGTTGACGAAGAAGAGAAATCTCTATGCAGCTTCTGCCATATGGATGTAGCTGTCATGCATCCAATTAATCCACGACTCACTTGCGAAGATACATAAGCCAACATCCACGAAGCGAGAGAGCTGTCTTTCTGAACATACTTCGAATACTCGGGATTCGGCTCTTCTACTCCGTCAGGTCCAGGTATGGAAGATAGAATCGTGACATTTCCGTATAAATGTGCTTCCAGATTATGACCACGGACAGCGAACAAAACCTGCTGCCGCCAGGATTGAAAATTCTCTTCACCTTCTATCTGAGAAACCTTCTTGTTGACGAATGATGTTGTAATTTATTCCATTATACCTACTAAACTAAAGCTCAACAGATCACAAACACCGATATGCAGAATCGTAGAACCACACACGAAAACAGAATCGCAGAATCACGAACGAAAACAGAGTTGCAGCAAACAATTCAACTATGAACAGATTCGCAGGATTGAAGAAGCTCTGATACCATGTCAGAATCTTCAGATTAAACATAAAAGAAAACGAAAGAGAGCTTACTTGAAAGAGAAGAAATGAATTTGATCTTCATTCAAAAGTTAGTTGAATCTGTTTACAACGACTTCTATTTATAACTAACTATTCAACTATAATTGCAATCTAGTCCCTCTTAGTAATTACAAACCAATCCTTGACACATATGTAATTATACATATGATCTAACATTCAGGTCAAAAGGCGGACTTGCTGGTGCCGAGTAGAACTTGTGAACGTACTTCGATGTCGCATGGTATTCGTTTTCCTTTGCCATGAAGCTTTTCGTCGGATTAATGAATAGTAGGACTCGGTTTCCCCAATCATCATTCACTTGTCGGACTAAGTCTTGAAGCGAGTTTGCAATATCCACTTTGTTGTGCCACTTGTACGTTCTTGATGATCCATCAACGTGCACCGGGATATCTTGGAATCCACCGAATTGTTGAATAACTCGGGAAGGGTAGATGGTCATGGATCCTCGATGGCTAAGAAGCGGAACTCTCTCAAAGGTTTTGCACCTAAGGATCATGGGGCTGTGGATGGGTAACCATCTAACCGTCCATAAAATGTCATGATGCGTTATTTTCGAAATATAGATTTTCCAATAGAGGGATTTCCATTTCTCAGCTTTGAACAATGATCGACCTAACATTCTCGAGATGACCCTTTTATCGCCTAAAATGTTTGCCCGGGGAAAATTCATGCCAAATTCGTTCATATTGCTTTTAGTTCCCCTTTTCCTTTGGTTTTTAAAATGTTTAGAGATGCAATGGTTTCAGCGAGCAATGCTGTCATGAAACCCTTACCTTTATTACTTGGATGACGACTTTAGTCGTAGCTCAGTCGATAAGACCATTAGAAAAGGGGAATACGACCATTCCCAAAAGAAAAGCATGGCATTTCCCCAGAGCATTTGCTTTCTCGACAATTCGGCGCTTGATCCAATATACCAAAAATTCAATAGATAAGCCATGACCCCCATTCAATTTAAGCTCGGTGGATATTTTGTTTGTTGTGACTTTGAGCAGTTTGACCAAAGTGCTATCTTCGCCTCTTTGTTGGAGGTTGGGTTGAACAATACCACGATCCCAATCTACCCCTTGAACAAGTTGACAGTATTCTACGAGCGTTGGTGTGAGTTCATTTTCGTTTATCACGAAGACGACATTTTTTACTTTCTAGAAATCAGACAGAGCATCGAGCAGAGTCCAAATGACTTTGTAGTTTGCAAGCTCATGAACCTCGTCAATCTTCTCGTTCACGTACTTCTGATCCTCTTCTCTCATGACTTTCCATATTCGGGCAATTTCGACCATGGGGGGATGGATGGCCTTGGTGTGAGGACAGTGGTTTGTCTGCTTCATCCTTACCAAAGATGATGTATGAAACGTCTTAAGGATTCAAGACAGAATGAACGAAACTTACATTTTTTTTAAGAAAAATGCAATGCAAGGGCGAGAAATTAAATGTCAGAACTAAGTTATTACATTTACAGAGGTGTATGGAATACAAAAAACCAATCCTATACATGTCATGATCTAGGAAAAAAAACACGAAACTGGTAGAAGGTTAAGTGCGGTGTGCAACTTTTGTTCTAACGGGATGGAATCTTTAGGTCCTCTGAACTGGCGGAACCTCACCCCCTGTAGAGGATCACATGCCCATTCGGATCATCGAGTTGAGTTTTTTGGGTGCGTGTCGTCGGTCCAAACCGCTTTGGGCGCATTCCCCTACTAAACTCCAGAAGCTCTTAATGTGCTCCAGGTCCGAACGGGTAGTGGTAACCAGCGTAGTGTGTGCAAAACAATGATTTACATCAATTTTGAATTATTACATTTACATTGCTTTTTGGGAAAAAAAATTAAAACTGCAAGCATGAGCAAACGGTCAAAACAAATAGGTAAAATATAACATGGCAAAGCTAACATAACAAAGCTTAAACCCTTTAAACGAGAAATCCCCAGCAGAGTCGCCAAATTATCAGACGTGGGATACGACTTTCTCCGATCCTTTTTGGAAAATATTCTTATTTTTGTTTCGCTCGAAAATGTCGGGTATTGGCGAGCGACGGGTCCGGTCGAGCGGGGTTATCAACCGGACCGAAAAATGAAAGAGTCGCCACCGATTAATTAAAGGCTAATCAAAATCCTAAAATTTTGCATAGGGTACATGGAGTTAACTTCCTAGGGCTTGGAATGGTTTACGTCTAGAGAATCGATTTCGGGGGTTTGATTACGTCTTAAGGGATCAAGAGCCCATAATCCTCCCTTTCGGTATTTTAGTTTGCTTTTGAAATTATTTTTGTTTTACTGGTTTACCTAAACCCTAAACCCTATACTTGGCCCAAAATATTGCATGTGTTTTCTTTAAATTAAACAAACAATGTACAAACATTTTGTTTATGAATTAATTTCAAATAAATAAACAAGAGAAAAAAAGGTAATCGTGCTCAAAAAGAAAAAAAAAAGTTTACCTTTGGGACCATTCTAAACGTATCAAAACATTCATGAATGATTTTGAAGATATTAAGAACGTTGGACCAATTTTAACACTTTGAGAAGTTCTAGGATGTCCAAAAATGAAATTTACAAAAATTCGAGCTGAATTGGAAAAATATTTCAAAAATTGCAGAAATGACCCTAAACTCTTATAGACTTATTCGTAACACTTGGTAAAGTTCTAAAATAACCCAAAAATTATTTTGGAATTATTTGTAACACTTTGAGAAGTCATGGAATGTACCAAAAAATTTAGGAATAAAAAATGTATTTTTTTAAAAATATTATGATTTTTTTTTAAAAGTATGCATTTGTTTTTTACAAAAATAGGTATACGCGCACCCCGGGGTAGCGCGTATTGGGCATATGCGCACCCCGGGGTAGCGCGTATTGGGCATATGCGCACCCCTGGGGTGCGCCTATGAATAGGCGCCACTTTGAAGTGGCGCCTGTGAAATGTTGTACATTGTATTTTTTTTTAAATCATTTGTTTCCATAATGATGACTCGATGTTTAGTTAAAAATAAAATTATGTATCTATTAAAACAATTTTTTAAAAAATATAGTAAGTAGATATTTTATTTGTGATTCAATTGATGCAAAATAATATTAAATTTGGATTTACGGATTGACTGTACGGCATGCCGTAAGTTGAGATATGAAAATTGTACTTAAAAAATTATAACTCGGACCATGTAAGTCCAAGCTCAACACGGTTAACGTCATTTATGTGGTAATTCAATTATCTATCTAGGGTAATTTTTTTGATTGGAAATACAGTGATTTTGTAACCTAACATCGTTTACACCATAATTTGACCGAAATAATTAAATGCATTAGGTGATAAATTTAATTATGTACTTACTCAAAACAAGTCAAAAATATTACGGTGCGTAGATAATTTAATTAGGAACTAAATGACGCTAACTATGCGTTAATTTTTGACTTTTAGACTGACTGTATAATACGGTACGTAAAAAACTCTACATACGATACAAAAACTTTCAAATAGTGTTTTGCATAGTAAATTTACTATTTGAATAGTAAATTTACTTTGCAAAACATTAAACAGTAAATTTATTATGCAAAACACTATTTGAAAGTCTTTGTATCGTATGTAGAGTTGTTTACGTACCGTATTATACAGTCGGTCTAAAAGTAAACAATTAACGCATAGTTAGCATCATTTAATTTGTAATTAAATTATCTACGCACAGTAATGTTTTTGATTTTTTTTGAGTAAGTATATAATTAAATTTCTCACCTAATGCATTTACTTATTTCGGTCAAATTATGGTGGAAACGATGTTAGGTTACAAAATCACTGTATTTTTAATCAAAACAATTATCCGTGTTGAGTTTGGACTTACATGGTCCGAGTTATAATTTTTTAAGTACAATTTTCATATCTCAACTTACGGCATGCCGTACAGTCAATCCGTAAATCCAAATTTAATATTTGTTGCATCATTTGAATCGCAATTAAAATATCTACTTACTATAAAAAAATTTAATAGATACATAATTTTATTTTTAATTAAACATCGAGTCATCATTATAGAAACAAATAATTTAAAACAAAAACAATGTACAACATTTCACAGGCGCCACTTAGGGTGGCGCCTATTCATAGGCGCACCCTAGGGGTGCGCGTATGCCCAATACGGGCTACCCCGGGGTGCGCATATACCTATTTTTCTAAACAAAAAATTTCATACTTAATTTTCTAAATAATAAAAAAAATGCATAGTTTAAAAAAAAATCAAAAATTATAACTGAACTGAAAATTATTTTAAAAACATTACAGAATAGACCCTAAGCTATTCTGGACTTATTTGTAAGACTTGGTAAAATTCCAAAATTAACCCGAAAATCATTCTAGACTTATTTGTAACATTTTGAAAAGTGATGGGATGTTCAGAAAGGTTCAGGGAACAAAATGTAAATTTAAAAACAAAATTGACATAATTTTAAAAAATGTTTCAAAAATTGCACAAAACTTTTGTAGTTTGGTTTATAACACTCGGTAAAGTCCTAAAATGACCCGAGAGTCCAAAGTTTATACATATGAACAGTTCAAAGTTTGGGAATGACCTAAGTCATTTTTAAAAATAGTTTTTTTTATATATACATATATTATACATATACATATAGTATCACATAAATATTATACATATACATATATATATAT
The DNA here is from genome assembly GCA_946814005.1 of Chamaenerion angustifolium. Classification (NCBI taxonomy): domain Eukaryota; kingdom Viridiplantae; phylum Streptophyta; class Magnoliopsida; order Myrtales; family Onagraceae; genus Chamaenerion; species Chamaenerion angustifolium. Next base: position 4,488,069 of record OX328281.1, read on the forward strand.
ATATTATACATATAAACATAATATCATATGTATATATATATATTAACACGTATATTATACATAAATATATAATATATGTATATAAACTCTTTTTTTATAGCATAAATTTCAATAACATTAGGAAATACAAACACAATATTAAATACGAGAGAAATATACCTAAATCGTTCGGAGCTTAAATACCGTACGAAAAAATGAGACTGATAATTGCCGATATTTTTTTCACTTTTTTTTCTATATATTTTTTTTTCTCTTTCTCTTTTCTCCAATCTCTCCCTAATTTTCCCTTAAGCTTTCTTCTTCAATTCTTCAAACATTCCTTCAATTTATAGAAAAATGCTTCATATTTTATTAGTATTTTTAAAAAAATAATAAAAAAGAACAACTTGTACAAAATAGGAACATGGTCATGCATCCATGTTTCATGTTTAGATATTTTTTTTAATTTAATAATACGTTTTTAATAAAATTGATTTTTTTTTTCATATATCGATTTCTCTTGGCTCGATTCATTGCGTACAATATTTTGACCACGAGCCAAAATCAGGTGTATCCAAGGTCTTCCCAAAAGTAGACTATAGACCCCTGGAATGTCCAAGATTTTGAAAAAATACGCTAAACACGCATGGACCAATCTCCGATGGTAATTCAATATCTCCTTTAACCTCCATTATATTGCCATCAAAAGCTCGAACAACACTCTTTGTTGGACGGATGACTGACAAATCTATATTCATATGTTGGAGGGTGGACATTGGACATACATTTAAAGCTGAGTCGTTTTCAATCATTACTCTTGAGAGCACGTATCCTTTGCTCTTGCACTCGATGTGAAGGGTTTTGACATGTTTTTATCCATCAGAACCCAACTCTTCATCCCCGAAGGCGATTTGGCGAGCAAAAACCGAACTGATGAGATTCTCCACTTGGCGGGTTGAATCTTTATGGACCGAAGCCCTCGCTCGATCAATTCACGTGTCATGATGAAATTTGAAAATGCCGTTGTGGATTGACTCATCATTTAGGTATAATATATACCCTTGAAAGTGCTAATGAAAATCGGGACCGCCTCGTTCTGCCCGAGAGGCAGGTTCATGCAGTTGGCCTTTCCCCTCCACTCAATCACATAATCTTTGAAAGATTGTCCCTATTTCATATCCATAGCCTGAAGATCAAGGAGAGTAATAGCGTTATCCAGATTGTGCTTATATCGGCGGTAGAAAAACTTGGTCAGATCCTTCATATTTGGTACTTGCTCCATTCTTAACCCTGCGAACCAGACCAGCGCCTCCCCTTTCAAACTTTTCTGGAAGGTCTGGACCATCAACTTGGTATATTGATGATATGGAGTCATTTTCGCCATGTAGATTTTAAGATGAACAATCGGATGCCCTGTTCCATCGAACCTTTCAAAGTCCGGGACCTTGAATTTATCGAGCATCGGGATTTCATGAAATAGAGCCAAATCAGAGAAGTCCAGGTCTCCCAATCGATTTAATCCTTGAATAGACCTCATCTTTTCTTCAATCTGCTTCAACCGCTTGTCTTGTTTGGTCTCGATCGGGACGACTGTGACCGAGGAATTGGGGAGCCCAAACGCGGGGCGTGCGACCTGGTTGGGGTAAACAAGTAGCAGAGGTGCAGCCCGATCATGCTGAAGAGGAAAATATTGCTCATGAGGATCATGTTCGTGTAGTGGAACTTGATTAGAACAGACGTATGTAGGAGGTGGAGCTTGGTTGGGATGGCCATATGTGGGAGGTGGAGCTTGGACAGGATGACCATATGTGGGAGCTGGAACTTGGTCAGGATAACCATATGTGAGAGTTGGAGCTAGGATGGGATGGCCATATGTGGGAGGTGGAGCTTGTTCGGGGTGACCATATGTGGGAGGTAGAGCTTGGTCGAGTAATACCAAACTACTTGGCATGGATTGAGGAAGTTCTACGGGCGAGGGTGTTGCTTGGGAAGATGAGGTAGCTGCTGGGGCGTTTAGAGAAACTAAAATTTGCTCGAACCGGGAGGTCATGCCAGTCATGCCAGAATTCATGGTGTGTATAGTCTGTTCTAGGTGGATGATCCTTTCTTCGTATTCTTGAGGTGTCAGAGTTGTCAAATGTCGCATCGGTTCTGGCAAACCTGATGGATGGCTTTGATTTTGTTGCTCCATTCGTTCCTGTTGAACGAAACCGTTAGTGCATATCGGGCTTGTTCTTGCTAGATGTGCCTAAATCATTTAAATACCATAGTAAGAAGGGAAAATACACAATTGATCATGCATGTTTGGTTTTTGAAATTTTTTTGTTCCGTTCATTCCATTCGTAGACTTTGATGACATATACGACAACTTTTTTTTACACAATTCTCTAAAAGGAGTTGGTCAATCAAAGTCTAATTCTTGAGACGTTTCACACGGTAACGTAACTCCGTGAGTGCATTTATCGTTTGCTCCTTAGTTCGAAGGAAGGTCGGGGACATGCATTTCGAAAATCTGTTAATTTGCCTTATCCTTCGTCTGGATTGTTCAAGAGTGTCATTCAACTGAGCTATTTTGCCCTTACATTTCTCCAAGGTGCAATCCCGACCTCTCATTTCATCAGCCAAGCAATACTTTGAATTTCCACCCTAGCTTTCATGATCGCATAGATGTCCTCGTAAGATGACGGTGGTTGCTCGGGCCTATCCCCGATTATCTCCTTCGGGTCAAAAGGCGGACTTGTTGTTGCCGAGTAGAACTTCTTAATGTACTTCGTTGTCGCACGGTATTCGTTTTCCTTTGTCGTAGAGCTTTCCGTAAGATTTTTGAATTGTAGGACTCGGTTTCCCCAATCATTTTTCACTTGTCGGACTGAGTCTCGAGTTTCCAATCATTTTTGCACCTAAGGATCATGGGGCGGTGGATGGGTAATAATCTAGCCATCCATAAAATGCCCTTATGCGTTATTTTCAAAATATAATTTTTGCAATCGAGGGCTTTCCATTCCTGAGCAATCGAGGGCTTCCAACGCCTGGGAATCACAAGTTGATGAGCATTTAGACGCCTAGTCTCCACAAATCACCGTCAACGAACGAGACCTATAGGTGTCTAGCTTTCGAAAGTTGCGTAATGATGTTTGTCTACTATGTAAATAATGAACAAAGAGGAGCCAAAATCAGTTGTTTGTCTTTAAACACACACTCATGAGATCACTTCCATGAGCGCGTGTCCAAAGAGGGGCAACTGTAAACACTTGATTTTGGCTTGGGGTCAAAATATCGTACGCAAAGAAAATTTAAAAAAAATATATATATTAAAAAAAAAAATATCTCATCATGGAACATGGACATGTGACCATGTTCCTCTTTAATCCAAGTTGAAGTTTTATATATTAAAAAAAAACTAAAAAAACTAATAAAATAAGTATTATTTGCTTCTATAAAATGAGAAGTTGCTTAATGAAATGGGAGAGCTTGAAGACCGTAAGCTACAGTGATCTTCATGAGAGAATGAAGAGTGTGAGTGAAAAAAAAATACTGATAATTATCGGGCTCGGTTCCTCGTACGGTATTTTAACCTCCAATGAGTTAGGTATATTTCTCTCATATTCAATATCATATTTGTATTTTATAAATGTGAAATAAAATTGAGAGTTAATATACATATATTATATATTTATGTATAATATACTTGTTTATATATATATATATATATAATATATATATTTATATTATGTTTATGTAATACTATTATATATGTATATGTATAATATATATTTATATTATGTTTATGTAATACTATTATATCTATATGTATAATATATATTTATAGTATTTTTATGTATTACTATATATATATATATATGTGTATAATATATATTTATAGTATGTTTATGTATTACTATATATATATATGTGTATAATATATATTTATATTATGTTTATGTAATACTATATATATCTATATGTATAATATATATATATATATTATGTATATGTTATCTATCTATCTATATGTATAATATACATATATATATATATATTATGTATATGTATATAAAACAAAATAATTCAAAATTGACTTAGGTCATTCCCAAACTTTGGTGAAGGTTACAACTCGGTCCTTGGACTCTCGAGTTATTTCTCGGACGTTATCGAGTGTTATAAACCAAACCGGAAAAATTTTGGGTCATTTGTGCAATTTTTGAATTATTTTTCTTCATTCAGCTCATTTTAAAAAAAATTACATTTTGATTTCTAAACTTTTCTAGACATTCCATGATTTCTCAAAATGTTACAAATAAGTCTAGAATAATTTTTGGGTTATTTTTGGAATTTTACCAAGTGTTACAAATAAATCTAGAATAGTTTAGGGTCAATTCTGTAATTTAAAAAAAAATCAGTTCAGTTATAATATTTTCGAAATTTACATTTTTTATTCCTAAATTTTTCTGGATATTTCATGATTCCTCAAAATGTTACAAATAAGTCCAGAATAATATTCAGGTTATTTTGGAGATTTACCAAATGTTACGAATAAGTGCATAATAGTTTAAGGTCATTTCTGCAATTTTCGAAATATTTGTCCAATTCAGCTCAAATTTTAAATAAATTGCATTTTGGTCCCTAGATTTGTTTTGACATCCTATAACTTTTCAAAATGGGACAAATTAGTCCAACGAGCTTAATATCTTCAAAAATCACCCGTTCATGTTTTGACACGTTTATATTGGTTCAAGAGTTAAACCTTTTTTTTTCGAGCACGATTAACTTTAGTTCTCTCTTGTTTATTTGAAATTAACTAAAAAACAAAATGTTTATACATGGTTTGTTTAATTTAAGGAAAATGCATATAGTTTTTTTGGGTCAAGCATGATCAAAACGAACAATTTGGGTAAATTGAAAAAAATTCAAAAGCAAACTAAAGTACTGAAAGTGCGGATTATAAGCTCGCGAGCTTTTAAGACGTAATCAAACCCCCGAATTCAATTCTCTGGACGTAGACCTTTCTAAGCCCTAGGATGTTAACTCAATGTACCCTAGACAATTTTAGGATTCTGATTAGCCTTCAATTAATCGGTGGCGACTCTTTCAATTTTTTCGGCCCGGTTGATGACCCCGCTCGACCGGACACGTCGCTCGCCAAGACCCGACATTTTCAAATGAAAGTAAAAATATTCTCCAAACGGGTCGGGGAAAGTCGGATCCGACGTCCGACATATACCATTATATAAGACAATTTTTTATATTGTGCAATTTTAATGGCATATATATATATATATATTCTATTTAACTATTTCAAATCTTCATTGTATGCCCTCTAAAAATTATTTATACTTACTCTAATATCTTATTTTTGAACTTTTTTGAAAATATACGTGTGAGAAAAAAAAGAGTATATATTCAAAAATCTAGGCATACGCATTAGCTATGGTAGCGCGTATTTATTGTTTATACCTAAAACGCTACATCAGGTAGCGTAAGACCCCAAACTCTACCCTTAGGTAGCGCAAAGCCAAAAACACTACCTAGAGTAGTGTTTATGGCCTTGGGCCAATTCAACAATATGTATTTTTTACGACTTTATGTTTAATTAAAATTAAATTGTGTATCTATTAAAAAATTTATACTATATAAATATTTTAATTGCTATTCAAATGATGCAAAAACAATATTAAATTTGAACTTTCGGATTGACTATATGTTGTGCCCTAAACTAACATATGAAAATTTGAATTAAAACAATATAACTCAGACTCCATAAGTCCAAACTCAACATGGTTAACGACATTTATGGTGAAATTTAATAATCTACCTACTCTAAGTTTTTTTTATTAGTTATATATTTAATTTTTTAACAAAACATCGTTTAGCTTATAATTTGAATAGAATAATTAAATGTATTAGATGAGAAATTTAATTATATATTTACTAAAATAAATCGAAAAATTACCGTGTGTAAATAATTTAATTAGGACATAAATGACACTAACTATGAGGTGTTTTTTGACTTTTGCAGTAACTATATAATATGAGATAATATATATATACATTGCACCGGGCGTATAGTAAATGATTTGTTGCATTACTTGCTGTCACATCCACACATTACTAGCTGTTCCATTAAATTCATAGTATTCGACCAAAAAAAAAAAAATTTCATAGTATTACCATAAAATAATTTATCTTATTTTGTCCAGATAAAGCAATTCCTTGCATTGGTATTTGTAACTTGCGCTTCCATAATTAACAATTTTCTAAAAAACGCTACTATATGTTTCGTTTTTGTCCAACGCAAGCGTTTGTGGCCTTATGCTATCTCAAGTAGTGGTTTTGGTAAAAACAAATGTAGGCCTAAATTTCAAAATATATTTTTTTGAATGTATGTTTTTTTTAAACTAACATGTATATTTTTCGGGAAAAAATCCTTATTTTATTTAAAAATTAATTCCTGACTTTAACTTAAAAAAAAAACTAAATGTATATTTCTGACTTTAACTTGAACCCTAACATTTTTTTTTTTTTTTTGGCCAAGACTTGAACCCTAACATGATTTGATATCATTTGTTCTTAATATTCTGTTGCTGATAGTGACTTAATAATCATCATATTTATCATCTTTTGAAGAAGAAAGCGAGAAAGGAAGCTCCCCTGCAGCTTCCTTGTAGAATGACTACAACGCCCGCCTTCTCCATTATCTTTCTCCATCCTGCAACTGCAGCTTCTTCGCAAGTCCCCTCCTCCATTCCTAGCAATCCAATCATCTTGTTTCTTTCGTATCGTAAAACTTCCATTCCCCGTGCGGTCATTCTAATTGACACAACTCTGCCATTCTTTAGGCCTTGTTTGGCTCTATTTCATTGATGATTCAGTCCAAGTGCTTCTCTGACTCTGTCAGTCTCACCTTCACCTCTCAAAGATAAACATGTTAATCAATTCTTGTCTTTTCTACACACTGGATGAATGAATGCAGACATGACGAAGCCATGCTAAGAAAAAGGACGAAGCCATGCTCAACTTTCAATTTTTTGTATTACATAATTTTAGATATTTAGAATCTTGATTAATAACAAAATTGATACCTTAAATTTTAAACGTTTTACAAATTGCTATCAATACTTTCAGACTTGGAGCAAATTGATACATTCGTTAAGTTTTTCTCTAAAAATAATATAAAAAAATAAGAGTTTTTAACATAATATTTTTATTAAAAATATGAAATAAAATTTAAAAAATTAATTATTTTTATTTCATATGTTTAATAAAAATATTATATTAAAAATTCATATTTTTCTATTATTTGTTTTAGAATTTTTAATATTTTTTAAATATGATTTAATTTTCTAAATTATAAATCAATTATGTGTTGTCATGTCTTTTTTCGTTTATATTTAACAGAAAATTTAACGGGGTAGCAATTTGTCCCAAATATCAAAATTTAGGTAGCACTTTTAAAAAAAAAAAAAAATTGAATAGTATTTATAAATTATTCAAATATGAGATAGCGATTTAGTTATTAACCTAATTTTATATTTATTCCCACTAATATTTTCTTAGTTCAATTGTTTACCTCTATACTAATTTTTGCTCATACTAAAATAATTTTCTGTCGTTAAGAATTACTAACGAATTTATCAACTTAAACAAGTGAGTTATTTTTAATTTTGGTTTTTCGTAGTGTGTTTCCAGAGGTCAGGGGTCTGTGAAGTATTCTATAATAAGCACTAGAGTCATCCCTTTACGACATGTTTTTTTTCGCGGAATAGAAATGGAATAGCTAATACGAAGTTCATATGAAGTTGTTCTTTTCGCGGAATTTGAAAATTTTGGCTTACTAAATCCTAGAGGAGTGGTGTTAGAGATTCCAAACCAAAACCTCGAATTTTCTAAGTCGAGCGAGGTGGAATAAGGAATATAGGTACAAACGACGAAATTACCCTCACTTCATTTAACTAATTCCTAAACTATCATTCCATAGTTGCTCCTCCAACAAACCCATTCCTTCGACAACTTCGTTCATTTCAATCAAAAAGAAGAACTTCACACAGCTTCGTCCAGCTTCCGCAGCGTCTCCTTTCCCACAGCAACTCCAAACTCGAAGAACATCAAGTACGGTTCCCCTAATCACGTTTGAACCCACTTGATTTATGCACGGTTTCCGAACCCAGAAATCGTGAAATCTGGGTTTTGCAGCTTCTCGTGTTGTTAGTTTATGTTGTGGGCTCAACAAATTTATGTTGTTGGATTCAGTTGCTTTGAGTTCATCCTGTTGGTTCGACATCTGCAACATGTATGTATGGATTTAGTTGCAAATGAAACTTTTGCACTTTCTAAAATTGAACCGTCAAATGATTTCTGGTTTTGGTCAAAAGACTTGAAGCATAGAATGAATGGTTGATTATTTGAATTTCAGGTTAGCATTGGAAGGCAATGGAAGGAGTTTCTGGATTCCATATATGAGCAAATTGGGTTCATGGATGGATGGATATTTTGAGTTTCTTGAACTCTTGCTCGGTTGTGGAACAACAATCTATTTATGGACTATTATATCTATGTGTGTATGTATCAATTCGATTCTAAGAAATTTAGATGGATTCATAATATACAGTGAAAATCAAATTAATGCTATTACAATTCAGATAAATATAAACTCAATGGATAGTGGGAAGAAGTGAATTTAGATTATAATGAAAATTAATTAAACTATTTACTAAAAAATAAGTAAAGAGATTTACATTTAAAATTAATTAAATTATTAAAAAAAATATTTAAAACTTTTTTTAATTATTAATTAATTATATTTAAGTTTTTATTATTTTTAATTTTTAAAATTAATCAATACAAATTAATTATATGCTATACATATAAAAATAGGGGCATATATGTCATTTTACCACATTTAATTCCATTTTCATGTATCATTCCACTAAAGAAACTTTTGAATTTCTTATTTCATTATATTACAATCCATCAAAGAAACAAATTCACATTTTTATATCATATTCCTTATCCGCTATTTCTATTCCGTATTCCATGAAAAAACGCATAGTTAGTTTCTTACCAACAACTTAGTAAACATTTCTTAAAAAATCACACTTCACCATTTATGCATTCATTTTAAAATTTAAAAATGAAATTTTACAAATAAAATAATCAGCTTAAAAATGAAGGATTCTTTCAATTTATTTTCCTTTTCACAACCAGGAACACAATTTCGTACATCATATCCAAAATGTATTTGCTGTTGCTCATTTACTCTTTACTAGATACTGAAAAAGAAAAAAGCGAAATGTAAATATTTAAATTTGTAACATAGCAACAATTAAGTTTACTAATTATTTCATAATAAATGTATGTAATGATAATATAAAAAAAAAATTAAAAATATCATAAGAGATACTTATTTAGTCGCATAATAGAGACGATTTACCTATAATATTCCTATCATTATTTTAATAAGTTTCATATCATTTTGTATTTCATAAAAGATAAAATAATTTATTTGATTGTTCCATGTTAACCTTTAAATTTTGTATCACACATGAATTATCACGAGTCATTAAAATTCAGGTAAATTGTAAATCTTCACAATGTTAGGTTATCAAATAGCAATTCAGAAGTTTGGTTAACAATTTACACAAAGAATAAAACAATATAGTAAATGATAAAATGTAAGTTTTTCTCACAATTAACAATAAATTAGATACAAATAATATGTTGTAATTTCATATAAATTTAACTAAAAATTTATCCAATAAAAATCTAGCTAAGAAATTGTTACTCTCCAAAATTTAGTTACCAAGTTGCTAATTAATTTTTTATATAACCTTGGTCCTAGGGAAAAATAATATTTTAATATCAAATACATCAATCAAATATAGCTTGATATTCTCTTTGTTCTTGATATATATCATTTCTACATATACCCAAATTTTTATATTGTAATTATTTCTATAAACTCCTTCATGTAAAGAATTTTTAATACCATAATAATATTGTTTTTGAAAAATAAGTACATCTAAACGTATTATAAATTCAATAAAAGCATTTATAAAAGTTAAATGTGATATTTTTCATAAAATTTATACTACTTGTTTCGGATTTTTCGTTTGGACTACGAGAGTTTTAAAGAATGTGGAGACTGAATCAACCGTTAATATATATATATATATAGTTAAGTAATTAATACAAATAATATTAGTTTAGTTGTTCAATTAACAATTATTTATAGTATTTATGTTAGAGATAAAAACTAAAAGTAAAAAAATAGATGTAAAAACTCAGTTAATAATTCCCGTAATACAAGTTAAGCTAACAGTTCGATATTTTTTTGGGTACTTTTTCCGATTTCACATATCATAATAATGTTGATTAGTAACGTTTTTGCAAAGATAATCATGTGTCACACTTAACTAATAAAAAATGAAATGTACCCTTCATCTTATAAGTAAATAACATAACATTGCATCTCTACTTTTTCTTAACAAAATTTACTCCCTCATATTTTGATTTTTGAATCAAGAAAGACGTAACTATCTGAATCGTGCATTTTGGATATCCAGGCTTGGTTACCCAAGCTAGGCTACCAAGTCTAGATCGTCTCCGAACCATGAGACGAGTCAAGCTAACTCAATTTAATCTAGACCCACAAACATTAGTCTTAGGTATGAAAGATTAAGAATTAAATACTTGATGATTGTGCATTAAACTTGTGAGGGTAATTGCACTAAAAAGGTCACGTTAATTTCAAAGAATTAATTAGATAATAATACATGTCATTAGTGATAATTATAAATTACAATCTTTGAAATCAGTCATAAAATTACATGAATTTAAATCCTTATTATATTAACATGCGGTGCCACAACAATTTAGCGTCTCTAATTAATTATATGCATACTCATTTAATATTATTTCATATAGTAGTATATATGCCAATGACTATATATTAATCAAAATTCATTTTAGTGTAATATTTTTAAAATTTGAGTATCGTAAATAAATGAATATATATATATATATAAAGAGAAACTTTTTTTTTTAATAATATATGATATCATATATTTCTATTTTGTGTATATTATTCTAGTAAATTAAAGAAAAATAAAAAAATATATATTTTCTTAGTATATTAATTTCTAAAAATGAAAATTCGTCCAAAGCACAATTATTTTACAAATTCAATTTTTTCTTTAACTAGATCAATATTGTTTCCTTTCAGGCTTCAATAGTCTAACCGGAGACTGGAGAGGTCTGATATGGTAAGTCGGCTGATGTTACGTAACCCTGCTCACACTTCCTTGCTTGTTGACACAATTAAGTCAAGCATTCTCATTGCACCACCTAATCAGAAATTATCTTATTTCTAAGTTCAGACTCGAATTGGGCCAAAAAAAAAAGTTCAGACTCGAAAATTATATAAAATGCAATGCACGAGTGATAATAATTGAGGGATTTTTTCTGGACACTTGAATATATATATATATATATAGCCGAATATATATATATACACTATAAGTCTATAACACTAACACAGAGGAAGCATTTTTAACTAAATTCAATGGTTATAAATTATAATACACAGATATTCAAACTCATGTGCTCCCCACCAATTTGTTCTGTGGTACGTTTTGGAGATTATTTAGTGTAAATATTAATTTTACCAAAAAGTCGGTAATGTTGATTTTTTTTAACACAAAAAACAAAAACTTTACTTTAAGCCTCTACAACCCTAAAATATTACAAAATTACCACTAACTAAATTTGACAAATATACTTTTATGTAAATTTGAGCATCACTATTTCAGTCTTAAGATATATATATATCTATATGAAAGGTAAAATATAATTTCGCACTCTAATATTAGAGTTAAAATGAAGTTTTTTTTTTCTTAAAATTTGTTTTCAAAATTTTAGTTCCTTTATATTTGGTTATCATTTAGGTTACCTTTTTCTTCCAATTTTCCATCCATCCAAAATTAGATATATGTTTTAAAAATTCTAAAAATAACATAATATTTGAAAACTCTATTACATATTACAATTGATGTTCAATTTAATCGGAACTTAGTTGAACCTCAATCCAATTGGAAGTTTAGCTCTAATTCGGTCAGTCTTAATGGAAGTGTGAGGATTGATTTTCCCCTAAGGTTAATAAATACATCAATTGGCTCCATATTATTTACTGTGTCCTAGAATTGCTCAGTCGTCTTTTATTAGGGTTTACAGTATTATTACAGTGCAATAATCGTATATAATATCAAACCTAATATCGATAATACCTAATTAGAACATATTATTCTGTACCAAAATTTTGGTTAATTAACTTCGTCAAATAATGGATGGATGTTCAATGATAAACAGTTACTTGAACTTCAACAAAGCTAGTCTTGCGGTATGCATTTAAATATAATAAATAAATTGTGTAAATTATAAAAATAATTATAAAGTTAACATAAAGTTAGTGGTTTATATTTTTTTTATTCGAAAGACATATATTACGGGTTCAAGTTTTAACTTTATTCTTGATAAAAAAAAAAAGAAGTTTTAACTTTATTAAATATGGATATTTAGTGAAAATAAAATATTTGTTTTTTCACATACAAAAATGACGGTTATAACTATAATTTTGTTTTTTCACCGCATTATTGTTGGTCCTAGTAAGAGCAACTTTATTTTTTTTGAAATATGAAAATTTTCTGAAATTTAAAACTGTATGTTAATGTGGTATTTCTATCAAGACTTGAATATTGTTCATTTTCGAGAATAGTAAGCCGTATCATTCACTAATATTTAAATATCATAAATTAATGTTTTGACCACTTTACTCATGATTCATGAAGTCCTGTTATACTGTTTTGTTTAAGAAAAATATAAATTTATTAAAATAAGTTCTATGATTATTGTTTTTGGAAAAATATAATTTTCCACGTCAATGTTGTCTCACTTGTTTTTGCCAGTTATATATATTTTTTAAATTAAGTATGTAGGAATTATACAGCTCTTAGCTGAACATCTATTTATAAAAGTGAATGTACTATATAGCTTCAAGCTACCCAATAATTTTTGTAATTCACCATTTGGCAGTCGGCACGAGTCGAGCCAGTCCATGCTAAGACAAATGAATAATTATTAGCGTAAGCCAAACACGACCTTCCGCTCTATATAATAACTGTACCTATGCCATTCATTCCTACACTACAACTAAACCATTCATTTATGTTCTCTTCTTCGTCTTCTATCCTCACTGCAACTCCATTGTCTCTCCCTCGTTTGATGGCCGACGACAAACAATCTAAATCAAAACTATTCCAACACAAATGGCTCAAAAGAAGCCTTAACAAGTTAGGTCTCTCCAGACGCCTATCCCGGTCCCGATCGCGGTCTCTTTCTCGCTCCACAACATCGAACTCTCGAAGCTCAAGAGAGGAAGAGCTCAAAGTTGTGTTTGCTCTCTTTGATGCTAATGGAGACGGGAAGATTTCGGCCGATGAGCTTCGCGCACAGTTCGGGGCAATCGGGGAGCACCTTTCCTTAGTCGAAGCTCAACAAGTCATTACCTGTCTCGATGCAGATGGGGACGGGCTAATAGACTTTAATGACTTTTCCCGATTAATGAGACTTGATGGCGGGGACCGCGGTATGGACGATGAAGAGAACGAGATCGAGAAGGAGGAGGAGGATCTGAGGAAGGCATTTGAGATGTTCGAGCACGAGAAGGGTTCGGGTTGCATAACCCCAAAGGGTTTACAAATGATGCTTCGTAGATTAGGCGATGAGAAATCGTACGATGATTGTGTCGCGATGATTCGAGTTTATGATATTGATGGGAATGGTGTTCTTGATTTTCATGAATTTCATGAAATGATGGCGTAATTTGGGGTAGGGATTCAGTTTTCTACTAAGCTTATTGTTATATGTTATGGTTTGTATAAATGAAATCATTTAAAAAAATATCAAAAGAAAAAGGAAGGAGAAAATAGTAATTTCATGTTTCTCGTAAGACAGACCAGGACACAGGAAGTATTTGTCACGAGTATTGATTGTTCTAAGAATAAAACATGATTTGTTTTTGGCATTTACTTGTATTTTGCCTTATTAATTGTTTTATATTATATTTCACTATAATTCAAAATATTCGTAGTTTTCGTTTGAAACTTTAACGGGTTGTTTGGAACTACTCATAATAAAAATTATAAATTTAAATTTTAGATTTCATAAAATATAAATGTATGATTGATAAATTTTAAAAATTAAATAATTAATTGAAGTTGTCAAAGTTATTACATTAAAATTGTTAAAAACAATTACTAACAAACACACTCTAGATTCATCGTGTGTGCGCGTTATGCTACACAAAAAATATTTCGTGTTAACATATTCATATTATATATCATATTATAATTTTTTCTTTTTATCCTATCTCATTTTTTCTTTTTATCAGTTTAAGACGGTTAAGTCTATTGGAAAAATGTCCAACACTCATGATCTTTCATATTTGGAAAATTAGGTTCATCTATTCTTTCGTATACTTACATTACACATATATTACTTTTATAGAATTTTAATATATCTTCTCTAGAAAATTCTAACATGACTTGGTCTTTCAATGTCTTTTCGGAGTTGTCGTGCTTAGTAAGCTAAAGTAGTATTAGTGTATTACATAAAAAAATATTGGATAACATGAGTCATATTTATTAAACAATGGGTTAATACCTAATCTGTGTTATTTAATTTAAATTGAAAATATGGATTCGGAAAAACACAATTTTTAAAAATATGATAAATTTCCAAAATTCTTATTAATGGTTAGTTTTGTAAATTATCATCTTTTAACTTATGAATAGACTTTTATTTTATTTTAAAAAAGTGAGTATAAATAATATATTTTAAAAAGTAAGATAAAAAAATATATTTAAAAAAGTAAGATAAAAAATATACATTTAGATATACGAGTATACGGTATTTTAAGAGTGCAAGTTGTTGGAAATCGTACTGTCCCACAAACATCAATTACTATGCAAAACAAACAATTCACACCCATGGGATGCGAGTTGTTTGTTTTAGGTGCAACTCATTTAGTACAGTAAGGATGTGTTTGATTGAGATATTAACCATGTATTAGTATTAATTAATATAATGTTTGATTAGAAATAATAGTATGTATTAACGAATACATATGCATTAGCTAATATATAATTAAAGTGTTAATTGAGTATTAATTAATACACAATCTAACTATGATATTATTTAATAATCCTATTTAATACATAGTTAAAGTTACCTTTTTGGTTCTTATTGAATCTATTTTGTTACAAGAAAGTCATCCAATGTCTTTCTGTTCGAAAAATATTTCCCCAATTTTCTAGGGTTTGGCATCGTGACAGATTCCAATTAGTCGTGCAATTGGCTAGGAACCTTGGCATTTATTGCCAAATCATCAAACAACCAATCAGAAGCGCCAAATACATGAGGACACTGCAGCTGATTGCGACAGAACCATGCAAGGGAAGAAGACAACGAAGTGAGGTACGCCAAACTGAAGTCCATTTTTGATGCTACTGAAAGAGTTTTTTCGATTCAGCTCACCAACGATTAATCCAGCAATGTCCCAGCTAAGCTTCAACGGAGGCCTCACCGACTACCTAGGAGATAGGACATCATAGAACGCAGCAAACGGGTGTAGCTTTGCACCAGCTTGGAATCGACCCCCGGTTACCCTAAAAACCCATTTCTGATCGCTCGAGTTACAAACTTTGATTTAGATTTATTTGCTTGTTCTTGTAGGGAGTTACCAGCTGCAGTGAAAGCACTGAACCCACAGCGGCACAATGCAGCACATCCCTAGCCGCGACGACAAAAACAGACATGGCGGACCCGCGATCGACCTCGACTCGAACTAGCAAGTGCATAACGAAACATGGTATGTGGGCAAAATCATTGATCAGAAACCGATCAAACATAACACAATTCATGGAGTTCTCCAATCAGGGTAAGGTCACAATATCGGAGGCGGAGGCAGGCATATTGTTGTTCGACTTTGAACGACCAGAGGATGCATACCAGATACTAGACCTATCTGCATGGGCAGTAAATGACCACATACTCAACATAAAATGATGAGATTCAATCGTGAGAGTGAAGAAGGTGGAGTTTAGCAAGGTAAAATTATGGACCCAAGTTCATGACCTAGGTCCGGAAAAATTTAGTGATGAAAATGCCTGAAAGATTGGAAATATGATAGGGAAATGCCTGGAGATTGAAAATCATGTTGGGAGGATTAGTTGGAGTTATATGAGAATACGCGTGAAAGTGAATGGAGAGAAACCATTGATGGCAAGTTTCTTGTGGAAAAATTCTCAAGGGGTAGATAGGTGGGTATCTATAAAGTATGAGCGGTTATCTGATTATTGCTATGGATGCGGAATGCTGTGCCACAAGACACATCCATGTAAAATGGAAGTACAAATTGCATAGCACAATCTGAATATACCAGCATATCGACCGTGGTTAGTAGGTGTGAGACCTAAACAAGGCACGTCGAGACAACATGTAGGAGGGGACGAGTGACAGGGATCATAACCCAAACAGGGCGAACGGAGGTCGTGATATGCTATATCATGGCCGAGGCAAGAAAGAGGGTCACTCAAGAGGCCCCAAAAAAAGCACAATCGAATTGATCAATGGATGGATACTTTATACAGAAACCCTAAACTTGAGCCACCAAAGAAGCAGAAGAAGAATCTGGGATTATGATTGATTATATATATATATATATATATTTACAGTCTGTTCCAAATTTTGGGTTTTGTGGATCCACTGGTCAAAGTTTTTTGGTGGGCTCAGCCGTGTTAAAGCTTTACTTCTCTTCGGCTTTTAGCAGCCTACGAACCGGACGACTTCATCATTGGCCCAGCTTCTTCTCTCCGGAAACACTAGTGCTGTCCGACTAAATACCACACCGGACGTTTTGCAGCAAAGACAGAACTATATATTAACAAGGAAGCTATAATTGGTCACGACCTTACTTGAACAGGATCTGTTCTATAGGCTCGTACCTCTGTTTCCTTGAAATCTCAAGAGACAGGAACTAAAGTCCGGTTGATGA
This sequence comes from Chamaenerion angustifolium, assembly GCA_946814005.1. Classification (NCBI taxonomy): domain Eukaryota; kingdom Viridiplantae; phylum Streptophyta; class Magnoliopsida; order Myrtales; family Onagraceae; genus Chamaenerion; species Chamaenerion angustifolium. Next base: position 4,505,152 of record OX328281.1, read on the forward strand.
ACCGTGGCCATGCAATCAGAGTGTGATTAACAGCTTGTGCAGCCTGTCGGGGCTGTTCGCCGCCGTCGATGATCGTTCTCGGCCCTTGTGGCTGAGGTGGTTGCATGGTTGTCAGACGGACTCCAATACCTTTTTTTTACGTTACTACTGTTGGGCCAGAATAGATTGGTCATTAACTAAAATATTAATAAACTAAATATTTTATCTTCTTGGTAAATACTAAATAGTTAGGTTAATTTTTTGTATATATATATAATTTAAGTTATTTTTTATACACAGTAAATACTTATTTATATTCTTTTAGGGTCAGAATATAAATTTTAAAAATGTTTTTGTATGTGAAAAGAATTTCAAATAATTTTTGTATATATATATAATTTAAGTTATTTTTTATACACAGTAAATACTTATTTATATTGTTTTAGGGTCAGAATATAAATTTTAAAAATGTTTTTGTATGTGAATAGAAATTCAAATATTTTTTTAAAAATGAGTTTCTCTTGTAATTTTTATGTGAATATAGATTACAATAAAAATTTAAAAAATAACTTCACTATATAAGTTTAAAGTCTTTATAATAAATAATATTAAAATTGAAAAATACATAAAATAATCAATTATTAAATACAAGGGTTAATAACCAAATCGTTACCCCAACTTTGAGCATTTTACAAATTATTATGTGAACTTTGTTTTTTCAATTTTTGCTACCCGTGCCTTCAAACTAAGAGAAAATTGCTTCGTAGATTAGGCGATGAGAAATCGTACGATGATTGTGTCGCGATGATTTGAGTTTATGATATGGATGGTGTAAACATCTGATTTTGACTCAGGGTCAAAATACCGTACACGAGATTCCGAGCCGAGAAAAATCGAGACAAAGAAGCTTGTGCAGCCTCTCGGGGCTGTTCGCCGCCGTCGATGATCGTTCTCGGCCCTTGTGGCTGAGGTGGTTGCACGGTTGTCAGACGGACTCCAATACCTTTTTTTTACGTTACTACTGTTGGGCCAGAATAGATTGGTCATTAACTAAAATATTAATAAACTAAATATTTTATCTTCTTGGTAAATACTAAATAGTTAGGTTAATTTTTTGTATATATATATAATTTAAGTTATTTTTTATACACAGTAAATACTTATTTATATTCTTTTAGGGTCAGAATATAAATTTTAAAAATGTTTTTGTATGTGAAAAGAATTTCAAATAATTTTTGTATATATATATAATTTAAGTTATTTTTTATACACAGTAAATACTTATTTATATTGTTTTAGGGTCAGAATATAAATTTTAAAAATGTTTTTGTATGTGAATAGAAATTCAAATATTTTTTTAAAAATGAGTTTCTCTTGTAATTTTTATGTGAATATAGATTACAATAAAAATTTTAAAAATAACTTCACTATATAAGTTTAAAGTCTTTATAATAAATAATATTAAAATTGAAAAATACATAAAATAATCAATTATTAAATACAAGGGTTAATAACCAAATCGTTACCCCAACTTTGAGCATTTTACAAATTATTATGTGAACTTTGTTTTTTCAATTTTTGCTACCCGTGCCTTCAAACTAAGAGAAAATTGCTTCGTAGATTAGGCGATGAGAAATCGTACGATGATTGTGTCGCGATGATTTGAGTTTATGATATGGATGGTGTAAACATCTGATTTTGACTCAGGGTCAAAATACCGTACACGAGATTCCGAGCCGAGAAAAATCGAGACAAAGAAGCTTGTGCAGCCTCTCGGGGCTGTTCGCCGCCGTCGATGATCGTTCTCGGCCCTTGTGGCTGAGGTGGTTGCACGGTTGTCAGACGGACTCCAATACCTTTTTTTTACGTTACTACTGTTGGGCCAGAATAGATTGGTCATTAACTAAAATATTAATAAACTAAATATTTTATCTTCTTGGTAAATACTAAATAGTTAGGTTAATTTTTTGTATATATATATAATTTAAGTTATTTTTTATACACAGTAAATACTTATTTATATTCTTTTAGGGTCAGAATATAAATTTTAAAAATGTTTTTGTATGTGAAAAGAATTTCAAATAATTTTTGTATATATATATAATTTAAGTTATTTTTTATACACAGTAAATACTTATTTATATTGTTTTAGGGTCAGAATATAAATTTTAAAAATGTTTTTGTATGTGAATAGAAATTCAAATATTTTTTTAAAAATGAGTTTCTCTTGTAATTTTTATGTGAATATAGATTACAATAAAAATTTTAAAAATAACTTCACTATATAAGTTTAAAGTCTTTATAATAAATAATATTAAAATTGAAAAATACATAAAATAATCAATTATTAAATACAAGGGTTAATAACCAAATCGTTACCCCAACTTTGAGCATTTTACAAATTATTATGTGAACTTTGTTTTTTCAATTTCTGCTACCCGTGCCTTCAAACTAAGAGAAAATTGCTTCGTAGATTAGGCGATGAGAAATCGTACGATGATTGTGTCGCGATGATTTGAGTTTATGATATGGATGGTGTAAACATCTGATTTTGACTCAGGGTCAAAATACCGTACACGAGATTCCGAGCCGAGAAAAATCGAGACAAAGAAGCTTGTGCAGCCTCTCGGGGCTGTTCGCCGCCGTCGATGATCGTTCTCGGCCCTTGTGGCTGAGGTGGTTGCACGGCTGTCTGACGGACTCCAATACCTTTTTTTTACGTTACTACTGTTGGGCTAGAATAGATTGGTCATTAACTAAAACATTAATAAACTAAATATTTTATCTTCTTGGTAAATACTAAATAGTTAGGTTAATTTTTTGTATATATATATAATTTAAGTTATTTTTTATACACAGTAAATACTTATTTATATTCTTTTAGGGTCAGAATATAAATTTTAAAAATGTTTTTGTATGTGAAAAGAATTTCAAATAATTTTTGTATATATATATAATTTAAGTTATTTTTTATACACAGTAAATACTTATTTATATTGTTTTAGGGTCAGAATATAAATTTTAAAAATGTTTTTGTATGTGAATAGAAATTCAAATATTTTTTTAAAAATGAGTTTCTCTTGTAATTTTTATGTGAATATAGATTACAATAAAAATTTAAAAAATAACTTCACTATATAAGTTTAAAGTCTTTATAATAAATAATATTAAAATTGAAAAATACATAAAATAATCAATTATTAAATACAAGGGTTAATAACCAAATCGTTACCCCAACTTTGAGCATTTTACAAATTATTATGTGAACTTTGTTTTTTCAATTTTTGCTACCCGTGCCTTCAAACTAAGAGAAAATTGCTTCGTAGATTAGGCGATGAGAAATCGTACGATGATTGTGTCGCGATGATTTGAGTTTATGATATGGATGGTGTAAACATCTGATTTTGACTCAGGGTCAAAATACCGTACACGAGATTCCGAGCCGAGAAAAATCGAGACAAAGAAGCTTGTGCAGCCTCTCGGGGCTGTTCGCCGCCGTCGATGATCGTTCTCGGCCCTTGTGGCTGAGGTGGTTGCACGGCTGTCTGACGGACTCCAATACCTTTTTTTTACGTTACTACTGTTGGGCCAGAATAGATTGGTCATTAACTAAAACATTAATAAACTAAATATTTTATCTTCTTGGTAAATTTCAGATAGTTAGGTTAATTTTTTTGTATATATATATAATTTAAGTTATTTTTTATACACAGTAAATACTTATTTATATTCTTTTAGGGTCAGAATATAAATTTTAAAAATGTTTTTGTATGTGAAAAGAATTTCAAATAATTTTTGTATATATATATAATTTAAGTTATTTTTTATACACAGTAAATACTTATTTATATTGTTTTAGGGTCAGAATATAAATTTTAAAAATGTTTTTGTATGTGAATAGAAATTCAAATATTTTTTTAAAAATGAGTTTCTCTTGTAATTTTTATGTGAATATAGATTACAATAAAAATTTTAAAAATAACTTCACTATATAAGTTTAAAGTCTTTATAATAAATAATATTAAAATTGAAAAATACATAAAATAATCAATTATTAAATACAAGGGTTAATAACCAAATCGTTACCCCAACTTTGAGCATTTTACAAATTATTATGTGAACTTTGTTTTTTCAATTTTTGCTACCCGTGCCTTCAAACTAAGAGAAAATTGCTTCGTAGATTAGGCGATGAGAAATCGTACGATGATTGTGTCGCGATGATTTGAGTTTATGATATGGATGGTGTAAACATCTGATTTTGACTCAGGGTCAAAATACCGTACACGAGATTCCGAGCCGAGAAAAATCGAGACAAAGAAGCTTGTGCAGCCTCTCGGGGCTGTTCGCCGCCGTCGATGATCGTTCTCGGCCCTTGTGGCTGAGGTGGTTGCACGGCTGTCTGACGGACTCCAATACCTTTTTTTTACGTTACTACTGTTGGGCCAGAATAGATTGGTCATTAACTAAAACATTAATAAACTAAATATTTTATCTTCTTGGTAAATACTAAATAGTTAGGTTAATTTTTTGTATATATATATAATTTAAGTTATTTTTTATACACAGTAAATACTTATTTATATTCTTTTAGGGTCAGAATATAAATTTTAAAAATGTTTTTGTATGTGAAAAGAATTTCAAATAATTTTTGTATATATATATAATTTAAGTTATTTTTTATACACAGTAAATACTTATTTATATTGTTTTAGGGTCAGAATATAAATTTTAAAAATGTTTTTGTATGTGAATAGAAATTCAAATATTTTTTTAAAAATGAGTTTCTCTTGTAATTTTTATGTGAATATAGATTACAATAAAAATTTAAAAAATAACTTCACTATATAAGTTTAAAGTCTTTATAATAAATAATATTAAAATTGAAAAATACATAAAATAATCAATTATTAAATACAAGGGTTAATAACCAAATCGTTACCCCAACTTTGAGCATTTTACAAATTATTATGTGAACTTTGTTTTTTCAATTTTTGCTACCCGTGCCTTCAAACTAAGAGAAAATTGCTTCGTAGATTAGGCGATGAGAAATCGTACGATGATTGTGTCGCGATGATTTGAGTTTATGATATGGATGGTGTAAACATCTGATTTTGACTCAGGGTCAAAATACCGTACACGAGATTCCGAGCCGAGAAAAATCGAGACAAAGAAGCTTGTGCAGCCTCTCGGGGCTGTTCGCCGCCGTCGATGATCGTTCTCGGCCCTTGTGGCTGAGGTGGTTGCACGGCTGTCTGACGGACTCCAATACCTTTTTTTTACGTTACTACTGTTGGGCCAGAATAGATTGGTCATTAACTAAAACATTAATAAACTAAATATTTTATCTTCTTGGTAAATACTAAATAGTTAGGTTAATTTTTTGTATATATATATAATTTAAGTTATTTTTTATACACAGTAAATACTTATTTATATTCTTTTAGGGTCAGAATATAAATTTTAAAAATGTTTTTGTATGTGAAAAGAATTTCAAATAATTTTTGTATATATATATAATTTAAGTTATTTTTTATACACAGTAAATACTTATTTATATTGTTTTAGGGTCAGAATATAAATTTTAAAAATGTTTTTGTATGTGAATAGAAATTCAAATATTTTTTTAAAAATGAGTTTCTCTTGTAATTTTTATGTGAATATAGATTACAATAAAAATTTAAAAAATAACTTCACTATATAAGTTTAAAGTCTTTATAATAAATAATATTAAAATTGAAAAATACATAAAATAATCAATTATTAAATACAAGGGTTAATAACCAAATCGTTACCCCAACTTTGAGCATTTTACAAATTATTATGTGAACTTTGTTTTTTCAATTTTTGCTACCCGTGCCTTCAAACTAAGAGAAAATTGCTTCGTAGATTAGGCGATGAGAAATCGTACGATGATTGTGTCGCGATGATTTGAGTTTATGATATGGATGGTGTAAACATCTGATTTTGACTCAGGGTCAAAATACCGTACACGAGATTCCGAGCCGAGAAAAATCGAGACAAAGAAGCTTGTGCAGCCTCTCGGGGCTGTTCGCCGCCGTCGATGATCGTTCTCGGCCCTTGTGGCTGAGGTGGTTGCACGGCTGTCTGACGGACTCCAATACCTTTTTTTTACGTTACTACTGTTGGGCCAGAATAGATTGGTCATTAACTAAAACATTAATAAACTAAATATTTTATCTTCTTGGTAAATTTCAGATAGTTAGGTTAATTTTTTTGTATATATATATAATTTAAGTTATTTTTTATACACAGTAAATACTTATTTATATTCTTTTAGGGTCAGAATATAAATTTTAAAAATGTTTTTGTATGTGAAAAGAATTTCAAATAATTTTTGTATATATATATAATTTAAGTTATTTTTTATACACAGTAAATACTTATTTATATTGTTTTAGGGTCAGAATATAAATTTTAAAAATGTTTTTGTATGTGAATAGAAATTCAAATATTTTTTTAAAAATGAGTCTCTTGTAATTTTTATGTGAATATAGATTACAATAAAAATTTTAAAAATAACTTCACTATATAAGTTTAAAGTCTTTATAATAAATAATATTAAAATTGAAAAATACATAAAATAATCAATTATTAAATACAAGGGTTAATAACCAAATCGTTACCCCAACTTTGAGCATTTTACAAATTATTATGTGAACTTTGTTTTTTCAATTTTTGCTACCCGTGCCTTCAAACTAAGAGAAAATTGCTTCGTAGATTAGGCGATGAGAAATCGTACGATGATTGTGTCGCGATGATTTGAGTTTATGATATGGATGGTGTAAACATCTGATTTTGACTCAGGGTCAAAATACCGTACACGAGATTCCGAGCCGAGAAAAATCGAGACAAAGAAGCTTGTGCAGCCTCTCGGGGCTGTTCGCCGCCGTCGATGATCGTTCTCGGCCCTTGTGGCTGAGGTGGTTGCACGGCTGTCTGACGGACTCCAATACCTTTTTTTTACGTTACTACTGTTGGGCCAGAATAGATTGGTCATTAACTAAAACATTAATAAACTAAATATTTTATCTTCTTGGTAAATACTAAATAGTTAGGTTAATTTTTTGTATATATATATAATTTAAGTTATTTTTTATACACAGTAAATACTTATTTATATTCTTTTAGGGTCAGAATATAAATTTTAAAAATGTTTTTGTATGTGAAAAGAATTTCAAATAATTTTTGTATATATATATAATTTAAGTTATTTTTTATACACAGTAAATACTTATTTATATTGTTTTAGGGTCAGAATATAAATTTTAAAAATGTTTTTGTATGTGAATAGAAATTCAAATATTTTTTTAAAAATGAGTTTCTCTTGTAATTTTTATGTGAATATAGATTACAATAAAAATTTAAAAAATAACTTCACTATATAAGTTTAAAGTCTTTATAATAAATAATATTAAAATTGAAAAATACATAAAATAATCAATTATTAAATACAAGGGTTAATAACCAAATCGTTACCCCAACTTTGAGCATTTTACAAATTATTATGTGAACTTTGTTTTTTCAATTTTTGCTACCCGTGCCTTCAAACTAAGAGAAAATTGCTTCGTAGATTAGGCGATGAGAAATCGTACGATGATTGTGTCGCGATGATTTGAGTTTATGATATGGATGGTGTAAACATCTGATTTTGACTCAGGGTCAAAATACCGTACACGAGATTCCGAGCCGAGAAAAATCGAGACAAAGAAGCTTGTGCAGCCTCTCGGGGCTGTTCGCCGCCGTCGATGATCGTTCTCGGCCCTTGTGGCTGAGGTGGTTGCACGGCTGTCTGACGGACTCCAATACCTTTTTTTTACGTTACTACTGTTGGGCCAGAATAGATTGGTCATTAACTAAAACATTAATAAACTAAATATTTTATCTTCTTGGTAAATTTCAGATAGTTAGGTTAATTTTTTTGTATATATATATAATTTAAGTTATTTTTTATACACAGTAAATACTTATTTATATTCTTTTAGGGTCAGAATATAAATTTTAAAAATGTTTTTGTATGTGAAAAGAATTTCAAATAATTTTTGTATATATATATAATTTAAGTTATTTTTTATACACAGTAAATACTTATTTATATTGTTTTAGGGTCAGAATATAAATTTTAAAAATGTTTTTGTATGTGAATAGAAATTCAAATATTTTTTTAAAAATGAGTTTCTCTTGTAATTTTTATGTGAATATAGATTACAATAAAAATTTAAAAAATAACTTCACTATATAAGTTTAAAGTCTTTATAATAAATAATATTAAAATTGAAAAATACATAAAATAATCAATTATTAAATACAAGGGTTAATAACCAAATCGTTACCCCAACTTTGAGCATTTTACAAATTATTATGTGAACTTTGTTTTTTCAATTTTTGCTACCCGTGCCTTCAAACTAAGAGAAAATTGCTTCGTAGATTAGGCGATGAGAAATCGTACGATGATTGTGTCGCGATGATTTGAGTTTATGATATGGATGGTGTAAACATCTGATTTTGACTCAGGGTCAAAATACCGTACACGAGATTCCGAGCCGAGAAAAATCGAGACAAAGAAGCTTGTGCAGCCTCTCGGGGCTGTTCGCCGCCGTCGATGATCGTTCTCGGCCCTTGTGGCTGAGGTGGTTGCACGGCTGTCTGACGGACTCCAATACCTTTTTTTTACGTTACTACTGTTGGGCCAGAATAGATTGGTCATTAACTAAAACATTAATAAACTAAATATTTTATCTTCTTGGTAAATACTAAATAGTTAGGTTAATTTTTTGTATATATATATAATTTAAGTTATTTTTTATACACAGTAAATACTTATTTATATTCTTTTAGGGTCAGAATATAAATTTTAAAAATGTTTTTGTATGTGAAAAGAATTTCAAATAATTTTTGTATATATATATAATTTAAGTTATTTTTTATACACAGTAAATACTTATTTATATTGTTTTAGGGTCAGAATATAAATTTTAAAAATGTTTTTGTATGTGAATAGAAATTCAAATATTTTTTTAAAAATGAGTTTCTCTTGTAATTTTTATGTGAATATAGATTACAATAAAAATTTAAAAAATAACTTCACTATATAAGTTTAAAGTCTTTATAATAAATAATATTAAAATTGAAAAATACATAAAATAATCAATTATTAAATACAAGGGTTAATAACCAAATCGTTACCCCAACTTTGAGCATTTTACAAATTATTATGTGAACTTTGTTTTTTCAATTTTTGCTACCCGTGCCTTCAAACTAAGAGAAAATTGCTTCGTAGATTAGGCGATGAGAAATCGTACGATGATTGTGTCGCGATGATTTGAGTTTATGATATGGATGGTGTAAACATCTGATTTTGACTCAGGGTCAAAATACCGTACACGAGATTCCGAGCCGAGAAAAATCGAGACAAAGAAGCTTGTGCAGCCTCTCGGGGCTGTTCGCCGCCGTCGATGATCGTTCTCGGCCCTTGTGGCTGAGGTGGTTGCACGGCTGTCTAACGGACTCCAATACCTTTTTTTTACGTTACTACTGTTGGGCCAGAATAGACTGGTCATTAACTAAAACATTAATAAACTAAATATTTTATCTTCTTGGTAAATACTAAATAGTTAGGTTAATTTTTTGTATATATATATAATTTAAGTTATTTTTTATACACAGTAAATACTTATTTATATTCTTTTAGGGTCAGAATATAAACTTTAAAAATGTTTTTGTATGTGAAAAGAATTTCAAATAATTTTTGTATATATATATAATTTAAGTTATTTTTTATACACAGTAAATACTTATTTATATTGTTTTAGGGTCAGAATATAAATTTTAAAAATGTTTTTGTATGTGAATAGAAATTCAAATATTTTTTTAAAAATGAGTTTCTCTTGTAATTTTTATGTGAATATAGATTACAATAAAAATTTAAAAAATAACTTCACTATATAAGTTTAAAGTCTTTATAATAAATAATATTAAAATTGAAAAATACATAAAATAATCAATTATTAAATACAAGGGTTAATAACCAAATCGTTACCCCAACTTTGAGCATTTTACAAATTATTATGTGAACTTTGTTTTTTCAATTTTTGCTACCCGTGCCTTCAAACTAAGAGAAAATTGCTTCGTAGATTAGGCGATGAGAAATCGTACGATGATTGTGTCGCGATGATTTGAGTTTATGATATGGATGGTGTAAACATCTGATTTTGACTCAGGGTCAAAATACCGTACACGAGATTCCGAGCCGAGAAAAATCGAGACAAAGAAGCTTGTGCAGCCTCTCGGGGCTGTTCGCCGCCGTCGATGATCGTTCTCGGCCCTTGTGGCTGAGGTGGTTGCACGGCTGTCTGACGGACTCCAATACCTTTTTTTTACGTTACTACTGTTGGGCCAGAATAGACTGGTCATTAACTAAAACATTAATAAACTAAATATTTTATCTTCTTGGTAAATACTAAATAGTTAGGTTAATTTTTTGTATATATATATAATTTAAGTTATTTTTTATACACAGTAAATACTTATTTATATTCTTTTAGGGTCAGAATATAAACTTTAAAAATGTTTTTGTATGTGAAAAGAATTTCAAATAATTTTTGTATATATATATAATTTAAGTTATTTTTTATACACAGTAAATACTTATTTATATTGTTTTAGGGTCAGAATATAAATTTTAAAAATGTTTTTGTATGTGAATAGAAATTCAAATATTTTTTTAAAAATGAGTTTCTCTTGTAATTTTTATGTGAATATAGATTACAATAAAAATTTAAAAAATAACTTCACTATATAAGTTTAAAGTCTTTATAATAAATAATATTAAAATTGAAAAATACATAAAATAATCAATTATTAAATACAAGGGTTAATAACCAAATCGTTACCCCAACTTTGAGCATTTTACAAATTATTATGTGAACTTTGTTTTTTCAATTTTTGCTACCCGTGCCTTCAAACTAAGAGAAAATTGCTTCGTAGATTAGGCGATGAGAAATCGTACGATGATTGTGTCGCGATGATTTGAGTTTATGATATGGATGGTGTAAACATCTGATTTTGACTCAGGGTCAAAATACCGTACACGAGATTCCGAGCCGAGAAAAATCGAGACAAAGAAGCTTGTGCAGCCTCTCGGGGCTGTTCGCTGCCGTCGATGATCGTTCTCGGCCCTTGTGGCTGAGGTGGTTGCACGGCTGTCTGACGGACTCCAATACCTTTTTTTTACGTTACTACTGTTGGGCCAGAATAGACTGGTCATTAACTAAAACATTAATAAACTAAATATTTTATCTTCTTGGTAAATACTAAATAGTTAGGTTAATTTTTTGTATATATATATAATTTAAGTTATTTTTTATACACAGTAAATACTTATTTATATTCTTTTAGGGTCAGAATATAAACTTTAAAAATGTTTTTGTATGTGAAAAGAATTTCAAATAATTTTTGTATATATATATAATTTAAGTTATTTTTTATACACAGTAAATACTTATTTATATTGTTTTAGGGTCAGAATATAAATTTTAAAAATGTTTTTGTATGTGAATAGAAATTCAAATATTTTTTTAAAAATGAGTTTCTCTTGTAATTTTTATGTGAATATAGATTACAATAAAAATTTAAAAAATAACTTCACTATATAAGTTTAAAGTCTTTATAATAAATAATATTAAAATTGAAAAATACATAAAATAATCAATTATTAAATACAAGGGTTAATAACCAAATCGTTACCCCAACTTTGAGCATTTTACAAATTATTATGTGAACTTTGTTTTTTCAATTTTTGCTACCCGTGCCTTCAAACTAAGAGAAAATTGCTTCGTAGATTAGGCGATGAGAAATCGTACGATGATTGTGTCGCGATGATTTGAGTTTATGATATGGATGGTGTAAACATCTGATTTTGACTCAGGGTCAAAATACCGTACACGAGATTCCGAGCCGAGAAAAATCGAGACAAAGAAGCTTGTGCAGCCTCTCGGGGCTGTTCGCCGCCGTCGATGATCGTTCTCGGCCCTTGTGGCTGAGGTGGTTGCACGGCTGTCTGACGGACTCCAATACCTTTTTTTTACGTTACTACTGTTGGGCCAGAATAGACTGGTCATTAACTAAAACATTAATAAACTAAGTATTTTATCTTCTTGGTAAATACTAAATAGTTAGGTTAATTTTTTGTATATATATATAATTTAAGTTATTTTTTATACACAGTAAATACTTATTTATATTCTTTTAGGGTCAGAATATAAACTTTAAAAATGTTTTTGTATGTGAAAAGAATTTCAAATAATTTTTGTATATATATATAATTTAAGTTATTTTTTATACACAGTAAATACTTATTTATATTGTTTTAGGGTCAGAATATAAATTTTAAAAATGTTTTTGTATGTGAATAGAAATTCAAATATTTTTTTAAAAATGAGTTTCTCTTGTAATTTTTATGTGAATATAGATTACAATAAAAATTTAAAAAATAACTTCACTATATAAGTTTAAAGTCTTTATAATAAATAATATTAAAATTGAAAAATACATAAAATAATCAATTATTAAATACAAGGGTTAATAACCAAATCGTTACCCCAACTTTGAGCATTTTACAAATTATTATGTGAACTTTGTTTTTTCAATTTTTGCTACCCGTGCCTTCAAACTAAGAGAAAATTGCTTCGTAGATTAGGCGATGAGAAATCGTACGATGATTGTGTCGCGATGATTTGAGTTTATGATATGGATGGTGTAAACATCTGATTTTGACTCAGGGTCAAAATACCGTACACGAGATTCCGAGCCGAGAAAAATCGAGACAAAGAAGCTTGTGCAGCCTCTCGGGGCTGTTCGCCGCCGTCGATGATCGTTCTCGGCCCTTGTGGCTGAGGTGGTTGCACGGCTGTCTGACGGACTCCAATACCTTTTTTTTACGTTACTACTGTTGGGCCAGAATAGACTGGTCATTAACTAAAACATTAATAAACTAAGTATTTTATCTTCTTGGTAAATACTAAATAGTTAGGTTAATTTTTTGTATATATATATAATTTAAGTTATTTTTTATACACAGTAAATACTTATTTATATTCTTTTAGGGTCAGAATATAAACTTTAAAAATGTTTTTGTATGTGAAAAGAATTTCAAATAATTTTTGTATATATATATAATTTAAGTTATTTTTTATACACAGTAAATACTTATTTATATTGTTTTAGGGTCAGAATATAAATTTTAAAAATGTTTTTGTATGTGAATAGAAATTCAAATATTTTTTTAAAAATGAGTTTCTCTTGTAATTTTTATGTGAATATAGATTACAATAAAAATTTAAAAAATAACTTCACTATATAAGTTTAAAGTCTTTATAATAAATAATATTAAAATTGAAAAATACATAAAATAATCAATTATTAAATACAAGGGTTAATAACCAAATCGTTACCCCAACTTTGAGCATTTTACAAATTATTATGTGAACTTTGTTTTTTCAATTTTTGCTACCCGTGCCTTCAAACTAAGAGAAAATTGCTTCGTAGATTAGGCGATGAGAAATCGTACGATGATTGTGTCGCGATGATTTGAGTTTATGATATGGATGGTGTAAACATCTGATTTTGACTCAGGGTCAAAATACCGTACACGAGATTCCGAGCCGAGAAAAATCGAGACAAAGAAGCTTGTGCAGCCTCTCGGGGCTGTTCGCCGCCGTCGATGATCGTTCTCGGCCCTTGTGGCTGAGGTGGTTGCACGGCTGTCTGACGGACTCCAATACCTTTTTTTTACGTTACTACTGTTGGGCCAGAATAGACTGGTCATTAACTAAAACATTAATAAACTAAGTATTTTATCTTCTTGGTAAATACTAAATAGTTAGGTTAATTTTTTGTATATATATATAATTTAAGTTATTTTTTATACACAGTAAATACTTATTTATATTCTTTTAGGGTCAGAATATAAACTTTAAAAATGTTTTTGTATGTGAAAAGAATTTCAAATAATTTTTGTATATATATATAATTTAAGTTATTTTTTATACACAGTAAATACTTATTTATATTGTTTTAGGGTCAGAATATAAATTTTAAAAATGTTTTTGTATGTGAATAGAAATTCAAATATTTTTTTAAAAATGAGTTTCTCTTGTAATTTTTATGTGAATATAGATTACAATAAAAATTTAAAAAATAACTTCACTATATAAGTTTAAAGTCTTTATAATAAATAATATTAAAATTGAAAAATACATAAAATAATCAATTATTAAATACAAGGGTTAATAACCAAATCGTTACCCCAACTTTGAGCATTTTACAAATTATTATGTGAACTTTGTTTTTTCAATTTTTGCTACCCGTGCCTTCAAACTAAGAGAAAATTGCTTCGTAGATTAGGCGATGAGAAATCGTACGATGATTGTGTCGCGATGATTTGAGTTTATGATATGGATGGTGTAAACATCTGATTTTGACTCAGGGTCAAAATACCGTACACGAGATTCCGAGCCGAGAAAAATCGAGACAAAGAAGCTTGTGCAGCCTCTCGGGGCTGTTCGCCGCCGTCGATGATCGTTCTCGGCCCTTGTGGCTGAGGTGGTTGCACGGCTGTCTGACGGACTCCAATACCTTTTTTTTACGTTACTACTGTTGGGCCAGAATAGACTGGTCATTAACTAAAACATTAATAAACTAAGTATTTTATCTTCTTGGTAAATACTAAATAGTTAGGTTAATTTTTTGTATATATATATAATTTAAGTTATTTTTTATACACAGTAAATACTTATTTATATTCTTTTAGGGTCAGAATATAAACTTTAAAAATGTTTTTGTATGTGAAAAGAATTTCAAATAATTTTTGTATATATATATAATTTAAGTTATTTTTTATACACAGTAAATACTTATTTATATTGTTTTAGGGTCAGAATATAAATTTTAAAAATGTTTTTGTATGTGAATAGAAATTCAAATATTTTTTTAAAAATGAGTTTCTCTTGTAATTTTTATGTGAATATAGATTACAATAAAAATTTAAAAAATAACTTCACTATATAAGTTTAAAGTCTTTATAATAAATAATATTAAAATTGAAAAATACATAAAATAATCAATTATTAAATACAAGGGTTAATAACCAAATCGTTACCCCAACTTTGAGCATTTTACAAATTATTATGTGAACTTTGTTTTTTCAATTTTTGCTACCCGTGCCTTCAAACTAAGAGAAAATTGCTTCGTAGATTAGGCGATGAGAAATCGTACGATGATTGTGTCGCGATGATTTGAGTTTATGATATGGATGGTGTAAACATCTGATTTTGACTCAGGGTCAAAATACCGTACACGAGATTCCGAGCCGAGAAAAATCGAGACAAAGAAGCTTGTGCAGCCTCTCGGGGCTGTTCGCCGCCGTCGATGATCGTTCTCGGCCCTTGTGGCTGAGGTGGTTGCACGGCTGTCTGACGGACTCCAATACCTTTTTTTTACGTTACTACTGTTGGGCCAGAATAGACTGGTCATTAACTAAAACATTAATAAACTAAGTATTTTATCTTCTTGGTAAATACTAAATAGTTAGGTTAATTTTTTGTATATATATATAATTTAAGTTATTTTTTATACACAGTAAATACTTATTTATATTCTTTTAGGGTCAGAATATAAACTTTAAAAATGTTTTTGTATGTGAAAAGAATTTCAAATAATTTTTGTATATATATATAATTTAAGTTATTTTTTATACACAGTAAATACTTATTTATATTGTTTTAGGGTCAGAATATAAATTTTAAAAATGTTTTTGTATGTGAATAGAAATTCAAATATTTTTTTAAAAATGAGTTTCTCTTGTAATTTTTATGTGAATATAGATTACAATAAAAATTTAAAAAATAACTTCACTATATAAGTTTAAAGTCTTTATAATAAATAATATTAAAATTGAAAAATACATAAAATAATCAATTATTAAATACAAGGGTTAATAACCAAATCGTTACCCCAACTTTGAGCATTTTACAAATTATTATGTGAACTTTGTTTTTTCAATTTTTGCTACCCGTGCCTTCAAACTAAGAGAAAATTGCTTCGTAGATTAGGCGATGAGAAATCGTACGATGATTGTGTCGCGATGATTTGAGTTTATGATATGGATGGTGTAAACATCTGATTTTGACTCAGGGTCAAAATACCGTACACGAGATTCCGAGCCGAGAAAAATCGAGACAAAGAAGCTTGTGCAGCCTCTCGGGGCTGTTCGCCGCCGTCGATGATCGTTCTCGGCCCTTGTGGCTGAGGTGGTTGCACGGCTGTCTGACGGACTCCAATACCTTTTTTTTACGTTACTACTGTTGGGCCAGAATAGACTGGTCATTAACTAAAACATTAATAAACTAAGTATTTTATCTTCTTGGTAAATACTAAATAGTTAGGTTAATTTTTTGTATATATATATAATTTAAGTTATTTTTTATACACAGTAAATACTTATTTATATTCTTTTAGGGTCAGAATATAAACTTTAAAAATGTTTTTGTATGTGAAAAGAATTTCAAATAATTTTTGTATATATATATAATTTAAGTTATTTTTTATACACAGTAAATACTTATTTATATTGTTTTAGGGTCAGAATATAAATTTTAAAAATGTTTTTGTATGTGAATAGAAATTCAAATATTTTTTTAAAAATGAGTTTCTCTTGTAATTTTTATGTGAATATAGATTACAATAAAAATTTAAAAAATAACTTCACTATATAAGTTTAAAGTCTTTATAATAAATAATATTAAAATTGAAAAATACATAAAATAATCAATTATTAAATACAAGGGTTAATAACCAAATCGTTACCCCAACTTTGAGCATTTTACAAATTATTATGTGAACTTTGTTTTTTCAATTTTTGCTACCCGTGCCTTCAAACTAAGAGAAAATTGCTTCGTAGATTAGGCGATGAGAAATCGTACGATGATTGTGTCGCGATGATTTGAGTTTATGATATGGATGGTGTAAACATCTGATTTTGACTCAGGGTCAAAATACCGTACACGAGATTCCGAGCCGAGAAAAATCGAGACAAAGAAGCTTGTGCAGCCTCTCGGGGCTGTTCGCCGCCGTCGATGATCGTTCTCGGCCCTTGTGGCTGAGGTGGTTGCACGGCTGTCTGACGGACTCCAATACCTTTTTTTTACGTTACTACTGTTGGGCCAGAATAGACTGGTCATTAACTAAAACATTAATAAACTAAGTATTTTATCTTCTTGGTAAATACTAAATAGTTAGGTTAATTTTTTGTATATATATATAATTTAAGTTATTTTTTATACACAGTAAATACTTATTTATATTCTTTTAGGGTCAGAATATAAACTTTAAAAATGTTTTTGTATGTGAAAAGAATTTCAAATAATTTTTGTATATATATATAATTTAAGTTATTTTTTATACACAGTAAATACTTATTTATATTGTTTTAGGGTCAGAATATAAATTTTAAAAATGTTTTTGTATGTGAATAGAAATTCAAATATTTTTTTAAAAATGAGTTTCTCTTGTAATTTTTATGTGAATATAGATTACAATAAAAATTTAAAAAATAACTTCACTATATAAGTTTAAAGTCTTTATAATAAATAATATTAAAATTGAAAAATACATAAAATAATCAATTATTAAATACAAGGGTTAATAACCAAATCGTTACCCCAACTTTGAGCATTTTACAAATTATTATGTGAACTTTGTTTTTTCAATTTTTGCTACCCGTGCCTTCAAACTAAGAGAAAATTGCTTCGTAGATTAGGCGATGAGAAATCGTACGATGATTGTGTCGCGATGATTTGAGTTTATGATATGGATGGTGTAAACATCTGATTTTGACTCAGGGTCAAAATACCGTACACGAGATTCCGAGCCGAGAAAAATCGAGACAAAGAAGCTTGTGCAGCCTCTCGGGGCTGTTCGCCGCCGTCGATGATCGTTCTCGGCCCTTGTGGCTGAGGTGGTTGCACGGCTGTCTGACGGACTCCAATACCTTTTTTTTACGTTACTACTGTTGGGCCAGAATAGACTGGTCATTAACTAAAACATTAATAAACTAAGTATTTTATCTTCTTGGTAAATACTAAATAGTTAGGTTAATTTTTTGTATATATATATAATTTAAGTTATTTTTTATACACAGTAAATACTTATTTATATTCTTTTAGGGTCAGAATATAAACTTTAAAAATGTTTTTGTATGTGAAAAGAATTTCAAATAATTTTTGTATATATATATAATTTAAGTTATTTTTTATACACAGTAAATACTTATTTATATTGTTTTAGGGTCAGAATATAAATTTTAAAAATGTTTTTGTATGTGAATAGAAATTCAAATATTTTTTTAAAAATGAGTTTCTCTTGTAATTTTTATGTGAATATAGATTACAATAAAAATTTAAAAAATAACTTCACTATATAAGTTTAAAGTCTTTATAATAAATAATATTAAAATTGAAAAATACATAAAATAATCAATTATTAAATACAAGGGTTAATAACCAAATCGTTACCCCAACTTTGAGCATTTTACAAATTATTATGTGAACTTTGTTTTTTCAATTTTTGCTACCCGTGCCTTCAAACTAAGAGAAAATTGCTTCGTAGATTAGGCGATGAGAAATCGTACGATGATTGTGTCGCGATGATTTGAGTTTATGATATGGATGGTGTAAACATCTGATTTTGACTCAGGGTCAAAATACCGTACACGAGATTCCGAGCCGAGAAAAATCGAGACAAAGAAGCTTGTGCAGCCTCTCGGGGCTGTTCGCCGCCGTCGATGATCGTTCTCGGCCCTTGTGGCTGAGGTGGTTGCACGGCTGTCTGACGGACTCCAATACCTTTTTTTTACGTTACTACTGTTGGGCCAGAATAGACTGGTCATTAACTAAAACATTAATAAACTAAGTATTTTATCTTCTTGGTAAATACTAAATAGTTAGGTTAATTTTTTGTATATATATATAATTTAAGTTATTTTTTATACACAGTAAATACTTATTTATATTCTTTTAGGGTCAGAATATAAACTTTAAAAATGTTTTTGTATGTGAAAAGAATTTCAAATAATTTTTGTATATATATATAATTTAAGTTATTTTTTATACACAGTAAATACTTATTTATATTGTTTTAGGGTCAGAATATAAATTTTAAAAATGTTTTTGTATGTGAATAGAAATTCAAATATTTTTTTAAAAATGAGTTTCTCTTGTAATTTTTATGTGAATATAGATTACAATAAAAATTTAAAAAATAACTTCACTATATAAGTTTAAAGTCTTTATAATAAATAATATTAAAATTGAAAAATACATAAAATAATCAATTATTAAATACAAGGGTTAATAACCAAATCGTTACCCCAACTTTGAGCATTTTACAAATTATTATGTGAACTTTGTTTTTTCAATTTTTGCTACCCGTGCCTTCAAACTAAGAGAAAATTGCTTCGTAGATTAGGCGATGAGAAATCGTACGATGATTGTGTCGCGATGATTTGAGTTTATGATATGGATGGTGTAAACATCTGATTTTGACTCAGGGTCAAAATACCGTACACGAGATTCCGAGCCGAGAAAAATCGAGACAAAGAAGCTTGTGCAGCCTCTCGGGGCTGTTCGCCGCCGTCGATGATCGTTCTCGGCCCTTGTGGCTGAGGTGGTTGCACGGCTGTCTGACGGACTCCAATACCTTTTTTTTACGTTACTACTGTTGGGCCAGAATAGACTGGTCATTAACTAAAACATTAATAAACTAAGTATTTTATCTTCTTGGTAAATACTAAATAGTTAGGTTAATTTTTTGTATATATATATAATTTAAGTTATTTTTTATACACAGTAAATACTTATTTATATTCTTTTAGGGTCAGAATATAAACTTTAAAAATGTTTTTGTATGTGAAAAGAATTTCAAATAATTTTTGTATATATATATAATTTAAGTTATTTTTTATACACAGTAAATACTTATTTATATTGTTTTAGGGTCAGAATATAAATTTTAAAAATGTTTTTGTATGTGAATAGAAATTCAAATATTTTTTTAAAAATGAGTTTCTCTTGTAATTTTTATGTGAATATAGATTACAATAAAAATTTAAAAAATAACTTCACTATATAAGTTTAAAGTCTTTATAATAAATAATATTAAAATTGAAAAATACATAAAATAATCAATTATTAAATACAAGGGTTAATAACCAAATCGTTACCCCAACTTTGAGCATTTTACAAATTATTATGTGAACTTTGTTTTTTCAATTTTTGCTACCCGTGCCTTCAAACTAAGAGAAAATTGCTTCGTAGATTAGGCGATGAGAAATCGTACGATGATTGTGTCGCGATGATTTGAGTTTATGATATGGATGGTGTAAACATCTGATTTTGACTCAGGGTCAAAATACCGTACACGAGATTCCGAGCCGAGAAAAATCGAGACAAAGAAGCTTGTGCAGCCTCTCGGGGCTGTTCGCCGCCGTCGATGATCGTTCTCGGCCCTTGTGGCTGAGGTGGTTGCACGACTGTCTGACGGACTCCAATACCTTTTTTTTACGTTACTACTGTTGGGCCAGAATAGACTGGTCATTAACTAAAACATTAATAAACTAAGTATTTTATCTTCTTGGTAAATACTAAATAGTTAGGTTAATTTTTTGTATATATATATAATTTAAGTTATTTTTTATACACAGTAAATACTTATTTATATTCTTTTAGGGTCAGAATATAAACTTTAAAAATGTTTTTGTATGTGAAAAGAATTTCAAATAATTTTTGTATATATATATAATTTAAGTTATTTTTTATACACAGTAAATACTTATTTATATTGTTTTAGGGTCAGAATATAAATTTTAAAAATGTTTTTGTATGTGAATAGAAATTCAAATATTTTTTTAAAAATGAGTTTCTCTTGTAATTTTTATGTGAATATAGATTACAATAAAAATTTAAAAAATAACTTCACTATATAAGTTTAAAGTCTTTATAATAAATAATATTAAAATTGAAAAATACATAAAATAATCAATTATTAAATACAAGGGTTAATAACCAAATCGTTACCCCAACTTTGAGCATTTTACAAATTATTATGTGAACTTTGTTTTTTCAATTTTTGCTACCCGTGCCTTCAAACTAAGAGAAAATTGCTTCGTAGATTAGGCGATGAGAAATCGTACGATGATTGTGTCGCGATGATTTGAGTTTATGATATGGATGGTGTAAACATCTGATTTTGACTCAGGGTCAAAATACCGTACACGAGATTCCGAGCCGAGAAAAATCGAGACAAAGAAGCTTGTGCAGCCTCTCGGGGCTGTTCGCCGCCGTCGATGATCGTTCTCGGCCCTTGTGGCTGAGGTGGTTGCACGGCTGTCTGACGGACTCCAATACCTTTTTTTTACGTTACTACTGTTGGGCCAGAATAGACTGGTCATTAACTAAAACATTAATAAACTAAATATTTTATCTTCTTGGTAAATACTAAATAGTTAGGTTAATTTTTTGTATATATATATAATTTAAGTTATTTTTTATACACAGTAAATACTTATTTATATTCTTTTAGGGTCAGAATATAAATTTTAAAAATGTTTTTGTATGTGAAAAGAATTTCAAATAATTTTTGTATATATATATAATTTAAGTTATTTTTTATACACAGTAAATACTTATTTATATTGTTTTAGGGTCAGAATATAAATTTTAAAAATGTTTTTGTATGTGAATAGAAATTCAAATATTTTTTTAAAAATGAGTTTCTCTTGTAATTTTTATGTGAATATAGATTACAATAAAAATTTTAAAAATAACTTCACTATATAAGTTTAAAGTCTTTATAATAAATAATATTAAAATTGAAAAATACATAAAATAATCAATTATTAAATACAAGGGTTAATAACCAAATCGTTACCCCAACTTTGAGCATTTTACAAATTATTATGTGAACTTTGTTTTTTCAATTTTTGCTACCCGTGCCTTCAAACTAAGAGAAAATTGCTTCGTAGATTAGGCGATGAGAAATCGTACGATGATTGTGTCGCGATGATTTGAGTTTATGATATGGATGGTGTAAACATCTGATTTTGACTCAGGGTCAAAATACCGTACACGAGATTCCGAGCCGAGAAAAATCGAGACAAAGAAGCTTGTGCAGCCTCTCGGGGCTGTTCGCCGCCGTCGATGATCGTTCTCGGCCCTTGTGGCTGAGGTGGTTGCACGGCTGTCTGACGGACTCCAATACCTTTTTTTTACGTTACTACTGTTGGGCCAGAATAGATTGGTCATTAACTAAAACATTAATAAACTAAATATTTTATCTTCTTGGTAAATACTAAATAGTTAGGTTAATTTTTTGTATATATATATAATTTAAGTTATTTTTTATACACAGTAAATACTTATTTATATTCTTTTAGGGTCAGAATATAAACTTTAAAAATGTTTTTGTATGTGAAAAGAATTTCAAATAATTTTTGTATATATATATAATTTAAGTTATTTTTTATACACAGTAAATACTTATTTATATTGTTTTAGGGTCAGAATATAAATTTTAAAAATGTTTTTGTATGTGAATAGAAATTCAAATATTTTTTTAAAAATGAGTTTCTCTTGTAATTTTTATGTGAATATAGATTACAATAAAAATTTTAAAAATAACTTCACTATATAAGTTTAAAGTCTTTATAATAAATAATATTAAAATTGAAAAATACATAAAATAATCAATTATTAAATACAAGGGTTAATAACCAAATCGTTACCCCAACTTTGAGCATTTTACAAATTATTATGTGAACTTTGTTTTTTCAATTTTTGCTACCCGTGCCTTCAAACTAAGAGAAAATTGCTTCGTAGATTAGGCGATGAGAAATCGTACGATGATTGTGTCGCGATGATTTGAGTTTATGATATGGATGGTGTAAACATCTGATTTTGACTCAGGGTCAAAATACCGTACACGAGATTCCGAGCCGAGAAAAATCGAGACAAAGAAGCTTGTGCAGCCTCTCGGGGCTGTTCGCCGCCGTCGATGATCGTTCTCGGCCCTTGTGGCTGAGGTGGTTGCACGGCTGTCTGACGGACTCCAATACCTTTTTTTTACGTTACTACTGTTGGGCCAGAATAGATTGGTCATTAACTAAAACATTAATAAACTAAATATTTTATCTTCTTGGTAAATACTAAATAGTTAGGTTAATTTTTTGTATATATATATAATTTAAGTTATTTTTTATACACAGTAAATACTTATTTATATTCTTTTAGGGTCAGAATATAAACTTTAAAAATGTTTTTGTATGTGAAAAGAATTTCAAATAATTTTTG
This sequence comes from Chamaenerion angustifolium, assembly GCA_946814005.1. Classification (NCBI taxonomy): domain Eukaryota; kingdom Viridiplantae; phylum Streptophyta; class Magnoliopsida; order Myrtales; family Onagraceae; genus Chamaenerion; species Chamaenerion angustifolium. The sequence continues at coordinate 4,528,548 of OX328281.1, forward strand.
TATATATATATAATTTAAGTTATTTTTTATACACAGTAAATACTTATTTATATTGTTTTAGGGTCAGAATATAAATTTTAAAAATGTTTTTGTATGTGAATAGAAATTCAAATATTTTTTTAAAAATGAGTTTCTCTTGTAATTTTTATGTGAATATAGATTACAATAAAAATTTTAAAAATAACTTCACTATATAAGTTTAAAGTCTTTATAATAAATAATATTAAAATTGAAAAATACATAAAATAATCAATTATTAAATACAAGGGTTAATAACCAAATCGTTACCCCAACTTTGAGCATTTTACAAATTATTATGTGAACTTTGTTTTTTCAATTTTTGCTACCCGTGCCTTCAAACTAAGAGAAAATTGCTTCGTAGATTAGGCGATGAGAAATCGTACGATGATTGTGTCGCGATGATTTGAGTTTATGATATGGATGGTGTAAACATCTGATTTTGACTCAGGGTCAAAATACCGTACACGAGATTCCGAGCCGAGAAAAATCGAGACAAAGAAGCTTGTGCAGCCTCTCGGGGCTGTTCGCCGCCGTCGATGATCGTTCTCGGCCCTTGTGGCTGAGGTGGTTGCACGGCTGTCTGACGGACTCCAATACCTTTTTTTTACGTTACTACTGTTGGGCCAGAATAGACTGGTCATTAACTAAAACATTAATAAACTAAATATTTTATCTTCTTGGTAAATACTAAATAGTTAGGTTAATTTTTTGTATATATATATAATTTAAGTTATTTTTTATACACAGTAAATACTTATTTATATTCTTTTAGGGTCAGAATATAAATTTTAAAAATGTTTTTGTATGTGAAAAGAATTTCAAATAATTTTTGTATATATATATAATTTAAGTTTTTTTTTATACACAGTAAATACTTATTTATATTGTTTTAGGGTCAGAATATAAATTTTAAAAATGTTTTTGTATGTGAATAGAAATTCAAATATTTTTTTAAAAATGAGTTTCTCTTGTAATTTTTATGTGAATATAGATTACAATAAAAATTTTAAAAATAACTTCACTATATAAGTTTAAAGTCTTTATAATAAATAATATTAAAATTGAAAAATACATAAAATAATCAATTATTAAATACAAGGGTTAATAACCAAATCGTTACCCCAACTTTGAGCATTTTACAAATTATTATGTGAACTTTGTTTTTTCAATTTTTGCTACCCGTGCCTTCAAACTAAGAGAAAATTGCTTCGTAGATTAGGCGATGAGAAATCGTACGATGATTGTGTCGCGATGATTTGAGTTTATGATATGGATGGTGTAAACATCTGATTTTGACTCAGGGTCAAAATACCGTACACGAGATTCCGAGCCGAGAAAAATCGAGACAAAGAAGCTTGTGCAGCCTCTCGGGGCTGTTCGCCGCCGTCGATGATCGTTCTCGGCCCTTGTGGCTGAGGTGGTTGCACGGCTGTCTGACGGACTCCAATACCTTTTTTTTACGTTACTACTGTTGGGCCAGAATAGACTGGTCATTAACTAAAACATTAATAAACTAAATATTTTATCTTCTTGGTAAATACTAAATAGTTAGGTTAATTTTTTGTATATATATATAATTTAAGTTATTTTTTATACACAGTAAATACTTATTTATATTCTTTTAGGGTCAGAATATAAATTTTAAAAATGTTTTTGTATGTGAAAAGAATTTCAAATAATTTTTGTATATATATATAATTTAAGTTATTTTTTATACACAGTAAATACTTATTTATATTGTTTTAGGGTCAGAATATAAATTTTAAAAATGTTTTTGTATGTGAATAGAAATTCAAATATTTTTTTAAAAATGAGTTTCTCTTGTAATTTTTATGTGAATATAGATTACAATAAAAATTTTAAAAATAACTTCACTATATAAGTTTAAAGTCTTTATAATAAATAATATTAAAATTGAAAAATACATAAAATAATCAATTATTAAATACAAGGGTTAATAACCAAATCGTTACCCCAACTTTGAGCATTTTACAAATTATTATGTGAACTTTGTTTTTTCAATTTTTGCTACCCGTGCCTTCAAACTAAGAGAAAATTGCTTCGTAGATTAGGCGATGAGAAATCGTACGATGATTGTGTCGCGATGATTTGAGTTTATGATATGGATGGTGTAAACATCTGATTTTGACTCAGGGTCAAAATACCGTACACGAGATTCCGAGCCGAGAAAAATCGAGACAAAGAAGCTTGTGCAGCCTCTCGGGGCTGTTCGCCGCCGTCGATGATCGTTCTCGGCCCTTGTGGCTGAGGTGGTTGCACGGCTGTCTGACGGACTCCAATACCTTTTTTTTTACGTTACTACTGTTGGGCCAGAATAGACTGGTCATTAACTAAAACATTAATAAACTAAATATTTTATCTTCTTGGTAAATACTAAATAGTTAGGTTAATTTTTTGTATATATATATAATTTAAGTTATTTTTTATACACAGTAAATACTTATTTATATTCTTTTAGGGTCAGAATATAAATTTTAAAAATGTTTTTGTATGTGAAAAGAATTTCAAATAATTTTTGTATATATATATAATTTAAGTTATTTTTTATACACAGTAAATACTTATTTATATTGTTTTAGGGTCAGAATATAAATTTTAAAAATGTTTTTGTATGTGAATAGAAATTCAAATATTTTTTTAAAAATGAGTTTCTCTTGTAATTTTTATGTGAATATAGATTACAATAAAAATTTTAAAAATAACTTCACTATATAAGTTTAAAGTCTTTATAATAAATAATATTAAAATTGAAAAATACATAAAATAATCAATTATTAAATACAAGGGTTAATAACCAAATCGTTACCCCAACTTTGAGCATTTTACAAATTATTATGTGAACTTTGTTTTTTCAATTTTTGCTACCCGTGCCTTCAAACTAAGAGAAAATTGCTTCGTAGATTAGGCGATGAGAAATCGTACGATGATTGTGTCGCGATGATTTGAGTTTATGATATGGATGGTGTAAACATCTGATTTTGACTCAGGGTCAAAATACCGTACACGAGATTCCGAGCCGAGAAAAATCGAGACAAAGAAGCTTGTGCAGCCTCTCGGGGCTGTTCGCCGCCGTCGATGATCGTTCTCGGCCCTTGTGGCTGAGGTGGTTGCACGGCTGTCTGACGGACTCCAATACCTTTTTTTTACGTTACTACTGTTGGGCCAGAATAGACTGGTCATTAACTAAAACATTAATAAACTAAATATTTTATCTTCTTGGTAAATACTAAATAGTTAGGTTAATTTTTTGTATATATATATAATTTAAGTTATTTTTTATACACAGTAAATACTTATTTATATTCTTTTAGGGTCAGAATATAAATTTTAAAAATGTTTTTGTATGTGAAAAGAATTTCAAATAATTTTTGTATATATATATAATTTAAGTTATTTTTTATACACAGTAAATACTTATTTATATTGTTTTAGGGTCAGAATATAAATTTTAAAAATGTTTTTGTATGTGAATAGAAATTCAAATATTTTTTTAAAAATGAGTTTCTCTTGTAATTTTTATGTGAATATAGATTACAATAAAAATTTTAAAAATAACTTCACTATATAAGTTTAAAGTCTTTATAATAAATAATATTAAAATTGAAAAATACATAAAATAATCAATTATTAAATACAAGGGTTAATAACCAAATCGTTACCCCAACTTTGAGCATTTTACAAATTATTATGTGAACTTTGTTTTTTCAATTTTTGCTACCCGTGCCTTCAAACTAAGAGAAAATTGCTTCGTAGATTAGGCGATGAGAAATCGTACGATGATTGTGTCGCGATGATTTGAGTTTATGATATGGATGGTGTAAACATCTGATTTTGACTCAGGGTCAAAATACCGTACACGAGATTCCGAGCCGAGAAAAATCGAGACAAAGAAGCTTGTGCAGCCTCTCGGGGCTGTTCGCCGCCGTCGATGATCGTTCTCGGCCCTTGTGGCTGAGGTGGTTGCACGGCTGTCTGACGGACTCCAATACCTTTTTTTTACGTTACTACTGTTGGGCCAGAATAGACTGGTCATTAACTAAAACATTAATAAACTAAATATTTTATCTTCTTGGTAAATACTAAATAGTTAGGTTAATTTTTTGTATATATATATAATTTAAGTTATTTTTTATACACAGTAAATACTTATTTATATTCTTTTAGGGTCAGAATATAAATTTTAAAAATGTTTTTGTATGTGAAAAGAATTTCAAATAATTTTTGTATATATATATAATTTAAGTTATTTTTTATACACAGTAAATACTTATTTATATTGTTTTAGGGTCAGAATATAAATTTTAAAAATGTTTTTGTATGTGAATAGAAATTCAAATATTTTTTTAAAAATGAGTTTCTCTTGTAATTTTTATGTGAATATAGATTACAATAAAAATTTTAAAAATAACTTCACTATATAAGTTTAAAGTCTTTATAATAAATAATATTAAAATTGAAAAATACATAAAATAATCAATTATTAAATACAAGGGTTAATAACCAAATCGTTACCCCAACTTTGAGCATTTTACAAATTATTATGTGAACTTTGTTTTTTCAATTTTTGCTACCCGTGCCTTCAAACTAAGAGAAAATTGCTTCGTAGATTAGGCGATGAGAAATCGTACGATGATTGTGTCGCGATGATTTGAGTTTATGATATGGATGGTGTAAACATCTGATTTTGACTCAGGGTCAAAATACCGTACACGAGATTCCGAGCCGAGAAAAATCGAGACAAAGAAGCTTGTGCAGCCTCTCGGGGCTGTTCGCCGCCGTCGATGATCGTTCTCGGCCCTTGTGGCTGAGGTGGTTGCACGGCTGTCTGACGGACTCCAATACCTTTTTTTTACGTTACTACTGTTGGGCCAGAATAGACTGGTCATTAACTAAAACATTAATAAACTAAATATTTTATCTTCTTGGTAAATACTAAATAGTTAGGTTAATTTTTTGTATATATATATAATTTAAGTTATTTTTTATACACAGTAAATACTTATTTATATTCTTTTAGGGTCAGAATATAAATTTTAAAAATGTTTTTGTATGTGAAAAGAATTTCAAATAATTTTTGTATATATATATAATTTAAGTTATTTTTTATACACAGTAAATACTTATTTATATTGTTTTAGGGTCAGAATATAAATTTTAAAAATGTTTTTGTATGTGAATAGAAATTCAAATATTTTTTTAAAAATGAGTTTCTCTTGTAATTTTTATGTGAATATAGATTACAATAAAAATTTTAAAAATAACTTCACTATATAAGTTTAAAGTCTTTATAATAAATAATATTAAAATTGAAAAATACATAAAATAATCAATTATTAAATACAAGGGTTAATAACCAAATCGTTACCCCAACTTTGAGCATTTTACAAATTATTATGTGAACTTTGTTTTTTCAATTTTTGCTACCCGTGCCTTCAAACTAAGAGAAAATTGCTTCGTAGATTAGGCGATGAGAAATCGTACGATGATTGTGTCGCGATGATTTGAGTTTATGATATGGATGGTGTAAACATCTGATTTTGACTCAGGGTCAAAATACCGTACACGAGATTCCGAGCCGAGAAAAATCGAGACAAAGAAGCTTGTGCAGCCTCTCGGGGCTGTTCGCCGCCGTCGATGATCGTTCTCGGCCCTTGTGGCTGAGGTGGTTGCACGGCTGTCTGACGGACTCCAATACCTTTTTTTTACGTTACTACTGTTGGGCCAGAATAGATTGGTCATTAACTAAAACATTAATAAACTAAGTATTTTATCTTCTTGGTAAATACTAAATAGTTAGGTTAATTTTTTGTATATATATATAATTTAAGTTATTTTTTATACACAGTAAATACTTATTTATATTCTTTTAGGGTCAGAATATAAACTTTAAAAATGTTTTTGTATGTGAAAAGAATTTCAAATAATTTTTGTATATATATATAATTTAAGTTATTTTTTATACACAGTAAATACTTATTTATATTGTTTTAGGGTCAGAATATAAATTTTAAAAATGTTTTTGTATGTGAATAGAAATTCAAATATTTTTTTAAAAATGAGTTTCTCTTGTAATTTTTATGTGAATATAGATTACAATAAAAATTTTAAAAATAACTTCACTATATAAGTTTAAAGTCTTTATAATAAATAATATTAAAATTGAAAAATACATAAAATAATCAATTATTAAATACAAGGGTTAATAACCAAATCGTTACCCCAACTTTGAGCATTTTACAAATTATTATGTGAACTTTGTTTTTTCAATTTTTGCTACCCGTGCCTTCAAACTAAGAGAAAATTGCTTCGTAGATTAGGCGATGAGAAATCGTACGATGATTGTGTCGCGATGATTTGAGTTTATGATATGGATGGTGTAAACATCTGATTTTGACTCAGGGTCAAAATACCGTACACGAGATTCCGAGCCGAGAAAAATCGAGACAAAGAAGCTTGTGCAGCCTCTCGGGGCTGTTCGCCGCCGTCGATGATCGTTCTCGGCCCTTGTGGCTGAGGTGGTTGCACGGCTGTCTGACGGACTCCAATACCTTTTTTTTACGTTACTACTGTTGGGCCAGAATAGACTGGTCATTAACTAAAACATTAATAAACTAAATATTTTATCTTCTTGGTAAATACTAAATAGTTAGGTTAATTTTTTGTATATATATATAATTTAAGTTATTTTTTATACACAGTAAATACTTATTTATATTCTTTTAGGGTCAGAATATAAATTTTAAAAATGTTTTTGTATGTGAAAAGAATTTCAAATAATTTTTGTATATATATATAATTTAAGTTATTTTTTATACACAGTAAATACTTATTTATATTGTTTTAGGGTCAGAATATAAATTTTAAAAATGTTTTTGTATGTGAATAGAAATTCAAATATTTTTTTAAAAATGAGTTTCTCTTGTAATTTTTATGTGAATATAGATTACAATAAAAATTTTAAAAATAACTTCACTATATAAGTTTAAAGTCTTTATAATAAATAATATTAAAATTGAAAAATACATAAAATAATCAATTATTAAATACAAGGGTTAATAACCAAATCGTTACCCCAACTTTGAGCATTTTACAAATTATTATGTGAACTTTGTTTTTTCAATTTTTGCTACCCGTGCCTTCAAACTAAGAGAAAATTGCTTCGTAGATTAGGCGATGAGAAATCGTACGATGATTGTGTCGCGATGATTTGAGTTTATGATATGGATGGTGTAAACATCTGATTTTGACTCAGGGTCAAAATACCGTACACGAGATTCCGAGCCGAGAAAAATCGAGACAAAGAAGCTTGTGCAGCCTCTCGGGGCTGTTCGCCGCCGTCGATGATCGTTCTCGGCCCTTGTGGCTGAGGTGGTTGCACGGCTGTCTGACGGACTCCAATACCTTTTTTTTACGTTACTACTGTGGGCCAGAATAGACTGGTCATTAACTAAAACATTAATAAACTAAATATTTTATCTTCTTGGTAAATACTAAATAGTTAGGTTAATTTTTTGTATATATATATAATTTAAGTTATTTTTTATACACAGTAAATACTTATTTATATTCTTTTAGGGTCAGAATATAAATTTTAAAAATGTTTTTGTATGTGAAAAGAATTTCAAATAATTTTTGTATATATATATAATTTAAGTTATTTTTTATACACAGTAAATACTTATTTATATTGTTTTAGGGTCAGAATATAAATTTTAAAAATGTTTTTGTATGTGAATAGAAATTCAAATATTTTTTTAAAAATGAGTTTCTCTTGTAATTTTTATGTGAATATAGATTACAATAAAAATTTTAAAAATAACTTCACTATATAAGTTTAAAGTCTTTATAATAAATAATATTAAAATTGAAAAATACATAAAATAATCAATTATTAAATACAAGGGTTAATAACCAAATCGTTACCCCAACTTTGAGCATTTTACAAATTATTATGTGAACTTTGTTTTTTCAATTTTTGCTACCCGTGCCTTCAAACTAAGAGAAAATTGCTTCGTAGATTAGGCGATGAGAAATCGTACGATGATTGTGTCGCGATGATTTGAGTTTATGATATGGATGGTGTAAACATCTGATTTTGACTCAGGGTCAAAATACCGTACACGAGATTCCGAGCCGAGAAAAATCGAGACAAAGAAGCTTGTGCAGCCTCTCGGGGCTGTTCGCCGCCGTCGATGATCGTTCTCGGCCCTTGTGGCTGAGGTGGTTGCACGGCTGTCTGACGGACTCCAATACCTTTTTTTTACGTTACTACTGTTGGGCCAGAATAGATTGGTCATTAACTAAAACATTAATAAACTAAGTATTTTATCTTCTTGGTAAATACTAAATAGTTAGGTTAATTTTTTGTATATATATATAATTTAAGTTATTTTTTATACACAGTAAATACTTATTTATATTCTTTTAGGGTCAGAATATAAATTTTAAAAATGTTTTTGTATGTGAAAAGAATTTCAAATAATTTTTGTATATATATATAATTTAAGTTATTTTTTATACACAGTAAATACTTATTTATATTGTTTTAGGGTCAGAATATAAATTTTAAAAATGTTTTTGTATGTGAATAGAAATTCAAATATTTTTTTAAAAATGAGTTTCTCTTGTAATTTTTATGTGAATATAGATTACAATAAAAATTTAAAAAATAACTTCACTATATAAGTTTAAAGTCTTTATAATAAATAATATTAAAATTGAAAAATACATAAAATAATCAATTATTAAATACAAGGGTTAATAACCAAATCGTTACCCCAACTTTGAGCATTTTACAAATTATTATGTGAACTTTGTTTTTTCAATTTTTGCTACCCGTGCCTTCAAACTAAGAGAAAATTGCTTCGTAGATTAGGCGATGAGAAATCGTACGATGATTGTGTCGCGATGATTTGAGTTTATGATATGGATGGTGTAAACATCTGATTTTGACTCAGGGTCAAAATACCGTACACGAGATTCCGAGCCGAGAAAAATCGAGACAAAGAAGCTTGTGCAGCCTCTCGGGGCTGTTCGCCGCCGTCGATGATCGTTCTCGGCCCTTGTGGCTGAGGTGGTTGCACGGCTGTCTGACGGACTCCAATACCTTTTTTTTACGTTACTACTGTTGGGCCAGAATAGACTGGTCATTAACTAAAACATTAATAAACTAAATATTTTATCTTCTTGGTAAATACTAAATAGTTAGGTTAATTTTTTGTATATATATATAATTTAAGTTATTTTTTATACACAGTAAATACTTATTTATATTCTTTTAGGGTCAGAATATAAATTTTAAAAATGTTTTTGTATGTGAAAAGAATTTCAAATAATTTTTGTATATATATATAATTTAAGTTATTTTTTATACACAGTAAATACTTATTTATATTGTTTTAGGGTCAGAATATAAATTTTAAAAATGTTTTTGTATGTGAATAGAAATTCAAATATTTTTTTAAAAATGAGTTTCTCTTGTAATTTTTATGTGAATATAGATTACAATAAAAATTTTAAAAATAACTTCACTATATAAGTTTAAAGTCTTTATAATAAATAATATTAAAATTGAAAAATACATAAAATAATCAATTATTAAATACAAGGGTTAATAACCAAATCGTTACCCCAACTTTGAGCATTTTACAAATTATTATGTGAACTTTGTTTTTTCAATTTTTGCTACCCGTGCCTTCAAACTAAGAGAAAATTGCTTCGTAGATTAGGCGATGAGAAATCGTACGATGATTGTGTCGCGATGATTTGAGTTTATGATATGGATGGTGTAAACATCTGATTTTGACTCAGGGTCAAAATACCGTACACGAGATTCCGAGCCGAGAAAAATCGAGACAAAGAAGCTTGTGCAGCCTCTCGGGGCTGTTCGCCGCCGTCGATGATCGTTCTCGGCCCTTGTGGCTGAGGTGGTTGCACGGCTGTCTGACGGACTCCAATACCTTTTTTTTACGTTACTACTGTTGGGCCAGAATAGACTGGTCATTAACTAAAACATTAATAAACTAAATATTTTATCTTCTTGGTAAATACTAAATAGTTAGGTTAATTTTTTGTATATATATATAATTTAAGTTATTTTTTATACACAGTAAATACTTATTTATATTGTTTTAGGGTCAGAATATAAATTTTAAAAATGTTTTTGTATGTGAAAAGAATTTCAAATAATTTTTGTATATATATATAATTTAAGTTATTTTTTATACACAGTAAATACTTATTTATATTGTTTTAGGGTCAGAATATAAATTTTAAAAATGTTTTTGTATGTGAATAGAAATTCAAATATTTTTTTAAAAATGAGTTTCTCTTGTAATTTTTATGTGAATATAGATTACAATAAAAATTTTAAAAATAACTTCACTATATAAGTTTAAAGTCTTTATAATAAATAATATTAAAATTGAAAAATACATAAAATAATCAATTATTAAATACAAGGGTTAATAACCAAATCGTTACCCCAACTTTGAGCATTTTACAAATTATTATGTGAACTTTGTTTTTTCAATTTTTGCTACCCGTGCCTTCAAACTAAGAGAAAATTGCTTCGTAGATTAGGCGATGAGAAATCGTACGATGATTGTGTCGCGATGATTTGAGTTTATGATATGGATGGTGTAAACATCTGATTTTGACTCAGGGTCAAAATACCGTACACGAGATTCCGAGCCGAGAAAAATCGAGACAAAGAAGCTTGTGCAGCCTCTCGGGGCTGTTCGCCGCCGTCGATGATCGTTCTCGGCCCTTGTGGCTGAGGTGGTTGCACGGCTGTCTGACGGACTCCAATACCTTTTTTTTACGTTACTACTGTTGGGCCAGAATAGACTGGTCATTAACTAAAACATTAATAAACTAAATATTTTATCTTCTTGGTAAATACTAAATAGTTAGGTTAATTTTTTGTATATATATATAATTTAAGTTATTTTTTATACACAGTAAATACTTATTTATATTCTTTTAGGGTCAGAATATAAATTTTAAAAATGTTTTTGTATGTGAAAAGAATTTCAAATAATTTTTGTATATATATATAATTTAAGTTATTTTTTATACACAGTAAATACTTATTTATATTGTTTTAGGGTCAGAATATAAATTTTAAAAATGTTTTTGTATGTGAATAGAAATTCAAATATTTTTTTAAAAATGAGTTTCTCTTGTAATTTTTATGTGAATATAGATTACAATAAAAATTTTAAAAATAACTTCACTATATAAGTTTAAAGTCTTTATAATAAATAATATTAAAATTGAAAAATACATAAAATAATCAATTATTAAATACAAGGGTTAATAACCAAATCGTTACCCCAACTTTGAGCATTTTACAAATTATTATGTGAACTTTGTTTTTTCAATTTTTGCTACCCGTGCCTTCAAACTAAGAGAAAATTGCTTCGTAGATTAGGCGATGAGAAATCGTACGATGATTGTGTCGCGATGATTTGAGTTTATGATATGGATGGTGTAAACATCTGATTTTGACTCAGGGTCAAAATACCGTACACGAGATTCCGAGCCGAGAAAAATCGAGACAAAGAAGCTTGTGCAGCCTCTCGGGGCTGTTCGCCGCCGTCGATGATCGTTCTCGGCCCTTGTGGCTGAGGTGGTTGCACGGCTGTCTGACGGACTCCAATACCTTTTTTTTACGTTACTACTGTTGGGCCAGAATAGACTGGTCATTAACTAAAACATTAATAAACTAAATATTTTATCTTCTTGGTAAATACTAAATAGTTAGGTTAATTTTTTGTATATATATATAATTTAAGTTATTTTTTATACACAGTAAATACTTATTTATATTCTTTTAGGGTCAGAATATAAATTTTAAAAATGTTTTTGTATGTGAAAAGAATTTCAAATAATTTTTGTATATATATATAATTTAAGTTATTTTTTATACACAGTAAATACTTATTTATATTGTTTTAGGGTCAGAATATAAATTTTAAAAATGTTTTTGTATGTGAATAGAAATTCAAATATTTTTTTAAAAATGAGTTTCTCTTGTAATTTTTATGTGAATATAGATTACAATAAAAATTTTAAAAATAACTTCACTATATAAGTTTAAAGTCTTTATAATAAATAATATTAAAATTGAAAAATACATAAAATAATCAATTATTAAATACAAGGGTTAATAACCAAATCGTTACCCCAACTTTGAGCATTTTACAAATTATTATGTGAACTTTGTTTTTTCAATTTTTGCTACCCGTGCCTTCAAACTAAGAGAAAATTGCTTCGTAGATTAGGCGATGAGAAATCGTACGATGATTGTGTCGCGATGATTTGAGTTTATGATATGGATGGTGTAAACATCTGATTTTGACTCAGGGTCAAAATACCGTACACGAGATTCCGAGCCGAGAAAAATCGAGACAAAGAAGCTTGTGCAGCCTCTCGGGGCTGTTCGCCGCCGTCGATGATCGTTCTCGGCCCTTGTGGCTGAGGTGGTTGCACGGCTGTCTGACGGACTCCAATACCTTTTTTTTACGTTACTACTGTTGGGCCAGAATAGACTGGTCATTAACTAAAACATTAATAAACTAAATATTTTATCTTCTTGGTAAATACTAAATAGTTAGGTTAATTTTTTGTATATATATATAATTTAAGTTATTTTTTATACACAGTAAATACTTATTTATATTCTTTTAGGGTCAGAATATAAATTTTAAAAATGTTTTTGTATGTGAAAAGAATTTCAAATAATTTTTGTATATATATATAATTTAAGTTATTTTTTATACACAGTAAATACTTATTTATATTGTTTTAGGGTCAGAATATAAATTTTAAAAATGTTTTTGTATGTGAATAGAAATTCAAATATTTTTTTAAAAATGAGTTTCTCTTGTAATTTTTATGTGAATATAGATTACAATAAAAATTTTAAAAATAACTTCACTATATAAGTTTAAAGTCTTTATAATAAATAATATTAAAATTGAAAAATACATAAAATAATCAATTATTAAATACAAGGGTTAATAACCAAATCGTTACCCCAACTTTGAGCATTTTACAAATTATTATGTGAACTTTGTTTTTTCAATTTTTGCTACCCGTGCCTTCAAACTAAGAGAAAATTGCTTCGTAGATTAGGCGATGAGAAATCGTACGATGATTGTGTCGCGATGATTTGAGTTTATGATATGGATGGTGTAAACATCTGATTTTGACTCAGGGTCAAAATACCGTACACGAGATTCCGAGCCGAGAAAAATCGAGACAAAGAAGCTTGTGCAGCCTCTCGGGGCTGTTCGCCGCCGTCGATGATCGTTCTCGGCCCTTGTGGCTGAGGTGGTTGCACGGCTGTCTGACGGACTCCAATACCTTTTTTTTACGTTACTACTGTTGGGCCAGAATAGACTGGTCATTAACTAAAACATTAATAAACTAAATATTTTATCTTCTTGGTAAATACTAAATAGTTAGGTTAATTTTTTGTATATATATATAATTTAAGTTATTTTTTATACACAGTAAATACTTATTTATATTCTTTTAGGGTCAGAATATAAATTTTAAAAATGTTTTTGTATGTGAAAAGAATTTCAAATAATTTTTGTATATATATATAATTTAAGTTATTTTTTATACACAGTAAATACTTATTTATATTGTTTTAGGGTCAGAATATAAATTTTAAAAATGTTTTTGTATGTGAATAGAAATTCAAATATTTTTTTAAAAATGAGTTTCTCTTGTAATTTTTATGTGAATATAGATTACAATAAAAATTTTAAAAATAACTTCACTATATAAGTTTAAAGTCTTTATAATAAATAATATTAAAATTGAAAAATACATAAAATAATCAATTATTAAATACAAGGGTTAATAACCAAATCGTTACCCCAACTTTGAGCATTTTACAAATTATTATGTGAACTTTGTTTTTTCAATTTTTGCTACCCGTGCCTTCAAACTAAGAGAAAATTGCTTCGTAGATTAGGCGATGAGAAATCGTACGATGATTGTGTCGCGATGATTTGAGTTTATGATATGGATGGTGTAAACATCTGATTTTGACTCAGGGTCAAAATACCGTACACGAGATTCCGAGCCGAGAAAAATCGAGACAAAGAAGCTTGTGCAGCCTCTCGGGGCTGTTCGCCGCCGTCGATGATCGTTCTCGGCCCTTGTGGCTGAGGTGGTTGCACGGCTGTCTGACGGACTCCAATACCTTTTTTTTACGTTACTACTGTTGGGCCAGAATAGACTGGTCATTAACTAAAACATTAATAAACTAAATATTTTATCTTCTTGGTAAATACTAAATAGTTAGGTTAATTTTTTGTATATATATATAATTTAAGTTATTTTTTATACACAGTAAATACTTATTTATATTCTTTTAGGGTCAGAATATAAATTTTAAAAATGTTTTTGTATGTGAAAAGAATTTCAAATAATTTTTGTATATATATATAATTTAAGTTATTTTTTATACACAGTAAATACTTATTTATATTGTTTTAGGGTCAGAATATAAATTTTAAAAATGTTTTTGTATGTGAATAGAAATTCAAATATTTTTTTAAAAATGAGTTTCTCTTGTAATTTTTATGTGAATATAGATTACAATAAAAATTTTAAAAATAACTTCACTATATAAGTTTAAAGTCTTTATAATAAATAATATTAAAATTGAAAAATACATAAAATAATCAATTATTAAATACAAGGGTTAATAACCAAATCGTTACCCCAACTTTGAGCATTTTACAAATTATTATGTGAACTTTGTTTTTTCAATTTTTGCTACCCGTGCCTTCAAACTAAGAGAAAATTGCTTCGTAGATTAGGCGATGAGAAATCGTACGATGATTGTGTCGCGATGATTTGAGTTTATGATATGGATGGTGTAAACAACTGATTTTGACTCATGGTCAAAATACCGTACACGAGATTCCGAGCCGAGAAAAATCGAGACAAAGAAGCTTGTGCAGCCTCTCGGGGCTGTTCGCCGCCGTCGATGATCGTTCTCGGCCCTTGTGGCTGAGGTGGTTGCACGGCTGTCTGACGGACTCCAATACCTTTTTTTTACGTTACTACTGTTGGGCCAGAATAGACTGGTCATTAACTAAAACATTAATAAACTAAATATTTTATCTTCTTGGTAAATACTAAATAGTTAGGTTAATTTTTTGTATATATATATAATTTAAGTTATTTTTTATACACAGTAAATACTTATTTATATTCTTTTAGGGTCAGAATATAAATTTTAAAAATGTTTTTGTATGTGAAAAGAATTTCAAATAATTTTTGTATATATATATAATTTAAGTTATTTTTTATACACAGTAAATACTTATTTATATTGTTTTAGGGTCAGAATATAAATTTTAAAAATGTTTTTGTATGTGAATAGAAATTCAAATATTTTTTTAAAAATGAGTTTCTCTTGTAATTTTTATGTGAATATAGATTACAATAAAAATTTTAAAAATAACTTCACTATATAAGTTTAAAGTCTTTATAATAAATAATATTAAAATTGAAAAATACATAAAATAATCAATTATTAAATACAAGGGTTAATAACCAAATCGTTACCCCAACTTTGAGCATTTTACAAATTATTATGTGAACTTTGTTTTTTCAATTTTTGCTACCCGTGCCTTCAAACTAAGAGAAAATTGCTTCGTAGATTAGGCGATGAGAAATCGTACGATGATTGTGTCGCGATGATTTGAGTTTATGATATGGATGGTGTAAACAACTGATTTTGACTCATGGTCAAAATACCGTACACGAGATTCCGAGCCGAGAAAAATCGAGACAAAGAAGCTTGTGCAGCCTCTCGGGGCTGTTCGCCGCCGTCGATGATCGTTCTCGGCCCTTGTGGCTGAGGTGGTTGCACGGCTGTCTGACGGACTCCAATACCTTTTTTTTACGTTACTACTGTTGGGCCAGAATAGACTGGTCATTAACTAAAACATTAATAAACTAAATATTTTATCTTCTTGGTAAATACTAAATAGTTAGGTTAATTTTTTGTATATATATATAATTTAAGTTATTTTTTAAGTTATTTTTTATACACAGTAAATACTTATTTATATTGTTTTAGGGTCAGAATATAAATTTTAAAAATGTTTTTGTATGTGAATAGAAATTCAAATATTTTTTTAAAAATGAGTTTCTCTTGTAATTTTTATGTGAATATAGATTACAATAAAAATTTTAAAAATAACTTCACTATATAAGTTTAAAGTCTTTATAATAAATAATATTAAAATTGAAAAATACATAAAATAATCAATTATTAAATACAAGGGTTAATAACCAAATCGTTACCCCAACTTTGAGCATTTTACAAATTATTATGTGAACTTTGTTTTTTCAATTTTTGCTACCCGTGCCTTCAAACTAAGAGAAAATTGCTTCGTAGATTAGGCGATGAGAAATCGTACGATGATTGTGTCGCGATGATTTGAGTTTATGATATGGATGGTGTAAACAACTGATTTTGACTCATGGTCAAAATACCGTACACGAGATTCCGAGCCGAGAAAAATCGAGACAAAGAAGCTTGTGCAGCCTCTCGGGGCTGTTCGCCGCCGTCGATGATCGTTCTCGGCCCTTGTGGCTGAGGTGGTTGCACGGCTGTCTGACGGACTCCAATACCTTTTTTTTACGTTACTACTGTTGGGCCAGAATAGACTGGTCATTAACTAAAACATTAATAAACTAAATATTTTATCTTCTTGGTAAATACTAAATAGTTAGGTTAATTTTTTGTATATATATATAATTTAAGTTATTTTTTATACACAGTAAATACTTATTTATATTCTTTTAGGGTCAGAATATAAATTTTAAAAATGTTTTTGTATGTGAAAAGAATTTCAAATAATTTTTGTATATATATATAATTTAAGTTATTTTTTATACACAGTAAATACTTATTTATATTGTTTTAGGGTCAGAATATAAATTTTAAAAATGTTTTTGTATGTGAATAGAAATTCAAATATTTTTTTAAAAATGAGTTTCTCTTGTAATTTTTATGTGAATATAGATTACAATAAAAATTTTAAAAATAACTTCACTATATAAGTTTAAAGTCTTTATAATAAATAATATTAAAATTGAAAAATACATAAAATAATCAATTATTAAATACAAGGGTTAATAACCAAATCGTTACCCCAACTTTGAGCATTTTACAAATTATTATGTGAACTTTGTTTTTTCAATTTTTGCTACCCGTGCCTTCAAACTAAGAGAAAATTGCTTCGTAGATTAGGCGATGAGAAATCGTACGATGATTGTGTCGCGATGATTTGAGTTTATGATATGGATGGTGTAAACAACTGATTTTGACTCATGGTCAAAATACCGTACACGAGATTCCGAGCCGAGAAAAATCGAGACAAAGAAGCTTGTGCAGCCTCTCGGGGCTGTTCGCCGCCGTCGATGATCGTTCTCGGCCCTTGTGGCTGAGGTGGTTGCACGGCTGTCTGACGGACTCCAATACCTTTTTTTTACGTTACTACTGTTGGGCCAGAATAGACTGGTCATTAACTAAAACATTAATAAACTAAATATTTTATCTTCTTGGTAAATACTAAATAGTTAGGTTAATTTTTTGTATATATATATAATTTAAGTTATTTTTTATACACAGTAAATACTTATTTATATTCTTTTAGGGTCAGAATATAAATTTTAAAAATGTTTTTGTATGTGAAAAGAATTTCAAATAATTTTTGTATATATATATAATTTAAGTTATTTTTTATACACAGTAAATACTTATTTATATTGTTTTAGGGTCAGAATATAAATTTTAAAAATGTTTTTGTATGTGAATAGAAATTCAAATATTTTTTTAAAAATGAGTTTCTCTTGTAATTTTTATGTGAATATAGATTACAATAAAAATTTTAAAAATAACTTCACTATATAAGTTTAAAGTCTTTATAATAAATAATATTAAAATTGAAAAATACATAAAATAATCAATTATTAAATACAAGGGTTAATAACCAAATCGTTACCCCAACTTTGAGCATTTTACAAATTATTATGTGAACTTTGTTTTTTCAATTTTTGCTACCCGTGCCTTCAAACTAAGAGAAAATTGCTTCGTAGATTAGGCGATGAGAAATCGTACGATGATTGTGTCGCGATGATTTGAGTTTATGATATGGATGGTGTAAACAACTGATTTTGACTCATGGTCAAAATACCGTACACGAGATTCCGAGCCGAGAAAAATCGAGACAAAGAAGCTTGTGCAGCCTCTCGGGGCTGTTCGCCGCCGTCGATGATCGTTCTCGGCCCTTGTGGCTGAGGTGGTTGCACGGCTGTCTGACGGACTCCAATACCTTTTTTTTACGTTACTACTGTTGGGCCAGAATAGACTGGTCATTAACTAAAACATTAATAAACTAAATATTTTATCTTCTTGGTAAATACTAAATAGTTAGGTTAATTTTTTGTATATATATATAATTTAAGTTATTTTTTATACACAGTAAATACTTATTTATATTCTTTTAGGGTCAGAATATAAATTTTAAAAATGTTTTTGTATGTGAAAAGAATTTCAAATAATTTTTGTATATATATATAATTTAAGTTATTTTTTATACACAGTAAATACTTATTTATATTGTTTTAGGGTCAGAATATAAATTTTAAAAATGTTTTTGTATGTGAATAGAAATTCAAATATTTTTTTAAAAATGAGTTTCTCTTGTAATTTTTATGTGAATATAGATTACAATAAAAATTTTAAAAATAACTTCACTATATAAGTTTAAAGTCTTTATAATAAATAATATTAAAATTGAAAAATACATAAAATAATCAATTATTAAATACAAGGGTTAATAACCAAATCGTTACCCCAACTTTGAGCATTTTACAAATTATTATGTGAACTTTGTTTTTTCAATTTTTGCTACCCGTGCCTTCAAACTAAGAGAAAATTGCTTCGTAGATTAGGCGATGAGAAATCGTACGATGATTGTGTCGCGATGATTTGAGTTTATGATATGGATGGTGTAAACAACTGATTTTGACTCATGGTCAAAATACCGTACACGAGATTCCGAGCCGAGAAAAATCGAGACAAAGAAGCTTGTGCAGCCTCTCGGGGCTGTTCGCCGCCGTCGATGATCGTTCTCGGCCCTTGTGGCTGAGGTGGTTGCACGGCTGTCTGACGGACTCCAATACCTTTTTTTTACGTTACTACTGTTGGGCCAGAATAGACTGGTCATTAACTAAAACATTAATAAACTAAATATTTTATCTTCTTGGTAAATACTAAATAGTTAGGTTAATTTTTTGTATATATATATAATTTAAGTTATTTTTTAAGTTATTTTTTATACACAGTAAATACTTATTTATATTGTTTTAGGGTCAGAATATAAATTTTAAAAATGTTTTTGTATGTGAATAGAAATTCAAATATTTTTTTAAAAATGAGTTTCTCTTGTAATTTTTATGTGAATATAGATTACAATAAAAATTTTAAAAATAACTTCACTATATAAGTTTAAAGTCTTTATAATAAATAATATTAAAATTGAAAAATACATAAAATAATCAATTATTAAATACAAGGGTTAATAACCAAATCGTTACCCCAACTTTGAGCATTTTACAAATTATTATGTGAACTTTGTTTTTTCAATTTTTGCTACCCGTGCCTTCAAACTAAGAGAAAATTGCTTCGTAGATTAGGCGATGAGAAATCGTACGATGATTGTGTCGCGATGATTTGAGTTTATGATATGGATGGTGTAAACAACTGATTTTGACTCATGGTCAAAATACCGTACACGAGATTCCGAGCCGAGAAAAATCGAGACAAAGAAGCTTGTGCAGCCTCTCGGGGCTGTTCGCCGCCGTCGATGATCGTTCTCGGCCCTTGTGGCTGAGGTGGTTGCACGGCTGTCTGACGGACTCCAATACCTTTTTTTTACGTTACTACTGTTGGGCCAGAATAGACTGGTCATTAACTAAAACATTAATAAACTAAATATTTTATCTTCTTGGTAAATACTAAATAGTTAGGTTAATTTTTTGTATATATATATAATTTAAGTTATTTTTTATACACAGTAAATACTTATTTATATTCTTTTAGGGTCAGAATATAAATTTTAAAAATGTTTTTGTATGTGAAAAGAATTTCAAATAATTTTTGTATATATATATAATTTAAGTTATTTTTTATACACAGTAAATACTTATTTATATTGTTTTAGGGTCAGAATATAAATTTTAAAAATGTTTTTGTATGTGAATAGAAATTCAAATATTTTTTTAAAAATGAGTTTCTCTTGTAATTTTTATGTGAATATAGATTACAATAAAAATTTTAAAAATAACTTCACTATATAAGTTTAAAGTCTTTATAATAAATAATATTAAAATTGAAAAATACATAAAATAATCAATTATTAAATACAAGGGTTAATAACCAAATCGTTACCCCAACTTTGAGCATTTTACAAATTATTATGTGAACTTTGTTTTTTCAATTTTTGCTACCCGTGCCTTCAAACTAAGAGAAAATTGCTTCGTAGATTAGGCGATGAGAAATCGTACGATGATTGTGTCGCGATGATTTGAGTTTATGATATGGATGGTGTAAACAACTGATTTTGACTCATGGTCAAAATACCGTACACGAGATTCCGAGCCGAGAAAAATCGAGACAAAGAAGCTTGTGCAGCCTCTCGGGGCTGTTCGCCGCCGTCGATGATCGTTCTCGGCCCTTGTGGCTGAGGTGGTTGCACGGCTGTCTGACGGACTCCAATACCTTTTTTTTACGTTACTACTGTTGGGCCAGAATAGACTGGTCATTAACTAAAACATTAATAAACTAAATATTTTATCTTCTTGGTAAATACTAAATAGTTAGGTTAATTTTTTGTATATATATATAATTTAAGTTATTTTTTATACACAGTAAATACTTATTTATATTCTTTTAGGGTCAGAATATAAATTTTAAAAATGTTTTTGTATGTGAAAAGAATTTCAAATAATTTTTGTATATATATATAATTTAAGTTATTTTTTATACACAGTAAATACTTATTTATATTGTTTTAGGGTCAGAATATAAAAATGTTTTTGTATGTGAATAGAAATTCAAATATTTTTTTAAAAATGAGTTTCTCTTGTAATTTTTATGTGAATATAGATTACAATAAAAATTTAAAAAATAACTTCACTATATAAGTTTAAAGTCTTTATAATAAATAATATTAAAATTGAAAAATACATAAAATAATCAATTATTAAATACAAGGGTTAATAACCAAATCGTTACCCCAACTTTGAGCATTTTACAAATTATTATGTGAACTTTGTTTTTTCAATTTTTGCTACCCGTGCCTTCAAACTAAGAGAAAATTGCTTCGTAGATTAGGCGATGAGAAATCGTACGATGATTGTGTCGCGATGATTTGAGTTTATGATATGGATGGTGTAAACATCTGATTTTGACTCAGGGTCAAAATACCGTACACGAGATTCCGAGCCGAGAAAAATCGAGACAAAGAAGCTTGTGCAGCCTCTCGGGGCTGTTCGCCGCCGTCGATGATCGTTCTCGGCCCTTGTGGCTGAGGTGGTTGCACGGCTGTCTGACGGACTCCAATACCTTTTTTTTACGTTACTACTGTTGGGCCAGAATAGACTGGTCATTAACTAAAACATTAATAAACTAAATATTTTGTCTTCTTGGTAAATACTAAATAGTTAGGTTAATTTTTTGTATATATATATAATTTAAGTTATTTTTTATACACAGTAAATACTTATTTATATTCTTTTAGGGTCAGAATATAAATTTTAAAAATGTTTTTGTATGTGAAAAGAATTTCAAATAATTTTTGTATATATATATAATTTAAGTTATTTTTTATACACAGTAAATACTTATTTATATTGTTTTAGGGTCAGAATATAAATTTTAAAAATGTTTTTGTATGTGAATAGAAATTCAAATATTTTTTTAAAAATGAGTTTCTCTTGTAATTTTTATGTGAATATAGATTACAATAAAAATTTTAAAAATAACTTAACTATATAAGTTTAAAGTCTTTATAATAAATAATATTAAAATTGAAAAATACATAAAATAATCAATTATTAAATACAAGGGTTAATAACCAAATCGTTACCCCAACTTTGAGCATTTTACAAATTATTATGTGAACTTTGTTTTTTCAATTTTTGCTACCCGTGCCTTCAAACTAAGAGAAAATTGCTTCGTAGATTAGGCGATGAGAAATCGTACGATGATTGTGTCGCGATGATTTGAGTTTATGATATGGATGGTGTAAACAACTGATTTTGACTCATGGTCAAAATACCGTACACGAGATTCCGAGCCGAGAAAAATCGAGACAAAGAAGCTTGTGCAGCCTCTCGGGGCTGTTCGCCGCCGTCGATGATCGTTCTCGGCCCTTGTGGCTGAGGTGGTTGCACGGCTGTCTGACGGACTCCAATACCTTTTTTTTACGTTACTACTGTTGGGCCAGAATAGACTGGTCATTAACTAAAACATTAATAAACTAAATATTTTATCTTCTTGGTAAATACTAAATAGTTAGGTTAATTTTTTGTATATATATATAATTTAAGTTATTTTTTATACACAGTAAATACTTATTTATATTCTTTTAGGGTCAGAATATAAATTTTAAAAATGTTTTTGTATGTGAAAAGAATTTCAAATAATTTTTGTATATATATATAATTTAAGTTATTTTTTATACACAGTAAATACTTATTTATATTGTTTTAGGGTCAGAATATAAATTTTAAAAATGTTTTTGTATGTGAATAGAAATTCAAATATTTTTTTAAAAATGAGTTTCTCTTGTAATTTTTATGTGAATATAGATTACAATAAAAATTTAAAAAATAACTTCACTATATAAGTTTAAAGTCTTTATAATAAATAATATTAAAATTGAAAAATACATAAAATAATCAATTATTAAATACAAGGGTTAATAACCAAATCGTTACCCCAACTTTGAGCATTTTACAAATTATTATGTGAACTTTGTTTTTTCAATTTTTGCTACCCGTGCCTTCAAACTAAGAGAAAATTGCTTCGTAGATTAGGCGATGAGAAATCGTACGATGATTGTGTCGCGATGATTTGAGTTTATGATATGGATGGTGTAAACATCTGATTTTGACTCAGGGTCAAAATACCGTACACGAGATTCCGAGCCGAGAAAAATCGAGACAAAGAAGCTTGTGCAGCCTCTCGGGGCTGTTCGCCGCCGTCGATGATCGTTCTCGGCCCTTGTGGCTGAGGTGGTTGCACGGCTGTCTGACGGACTCCAATACCTTTTTTTTACGTTACTACTTTTGGGCCAGAATAGACTGGTCATTAACTAAAACATTAATAAACTAAATATTTTATCTTCTTGGTAAATACTAAATAGTTAGGTTAATTTTTTGTATATATATATAATTTAAGTTATTTTTTATACACAGTAAATACTTATTTATATTCTTTTAGGGTCAGAATATAAATTTTAAAAATGTTTTTGTATGTGAAAAGAATTTCAAATAATTTTTGTATATATATATAATTTAAGTTATTTTTTATACACAGTAAATACTTATTTATATTGTTTTAGGGTCAGAATATAAATTTTAAAAATGTTTTTGTATGTGAATAGAAATTCAAATATTTTTTTAAAAATGAGTTTCTCTTGTAATTTTTATGTGAATATAGATTACAATAAAAATTTTAAAAATAACTTCACTATATAAGTTTAAAGTCTTTATAATAAATAATATTAAAATTGAAAAATACATAAAATAATCAATTATTAAATACAAGGGTTAATAACCAAATCGTTACCCCAACTTTGAGCATTTTACAAATTATTATGTGAACTTTGTTTTTTCAATTTTTGCTACCCGTGCCTTCAAACTAAGAGAAAATTGCTTCGTAGATTAGGCGATGAGAAATCGTACGATGATTGTGTCGCGATGATTTGAGTTTATGATATGGATGGTGTAAACAACTGATTTTGACTCATGGTCAAAATACCGTACACGAGATTCCGAGCCGAGAAAAATCGAGACAAAGAAGCTTGTGCAGCCTCTCGGGGCTGTTCGCCGCCGTCGATGATCGTTCTCGGCCCTTGTGGCTGAGGTGGTTGCACGGCTGTCTGACGGACTCCAATACCTTTTTTTTACGTTACTACTGTTGGGCCAGAATAGACTGGTCATTAACTAAAACATTAATAAACTAAATATTTTATCTTCTTGGTAAATACTAAATAGTTAGGTTAATTTTTTGTATATATATATAATTTAAGTTATTTTTTATACACAGTAAATACTTATTTATATTCTTTTAGGGTCAGAATATAAATTTTAAAAATGTTTTTGTATGTGAAAAGAATTTCAAATAATTTTTGTATATATATATAATTTAAGTTATTTTTTATACACAGTAAATACTTATTTATATTGTTTTAGGGTCAGAATATAAAAATGTTTTTGTATGTGAATAGAAATTCAAATATTTTTTTAAAAATGAGTTTCTCTTGTAATTTTTATGTGAATATAGATTACAATAAAAATTTAAAAAATAACTTCACTATATAAGTTTAAAGTCTTTATAATAAATAATATTAAAATTGAAAAATACATAAAATAATCAATTATTAAATACAAGGGTTAATAACCAAATCGTTACCCCAACTTTGAGCATTTTACAAATTATTATGTGAACTTTGTTTTTTCAATTTTTGCTACCCGTGCCTTCAAACTAAGAGAAAATTGCTTCGTAGATTAGGCGATGAGAAATCGTACGATGATTGTGTCGCGATGATTTGAGTTTATGATATGGATGGTGTAAACAACTGATTTTGACTCAGGGTCAAAATACCGTACACGAGATTCCGAGCCGAGAAAAATCGAGACAAAGAAGCTTGTGCAGCCTCTCGGGGCTGTTCGCCGCCGTCGATGATCGTTCTCGGCCCTTGTGGCTGAGGTGGTTGCACGGCTGTCTGACGGACTCCAATACCTTTTTTTTACGTTACTACTTTTGGGCCAGAATAGACTGGTCATTAACTAAAACATTAATAAACTAAATATTTTATCTTCTTGGTAAATACTAAATAGTTAGGTTAATTTTTTGTATATATATATAATTTAAGTTATTTTTTATACACAGTAAATACTTATTTATATTCTTTTAGGGTCAGAATATAAATTTTAAAAATGTTTTTGTATGTGAAAAGAATTTCAAATAATTTTTGTATATATATATAATTTAAGTTATTTTTTATACACAGTAAATACTTATTTATATTGTTTTAGGGTCAGAATATAAATTTTAAAAATGTTTTTGTATGTGAATAGAAATTCAAATATTTTTTTAAAAATGAGTTTCTCTTGTAATTTTTATGTGAATATAGATTACAATAAAAATTTTAAAAATAACTTCACTATATAAGTTTAAAGTCTTTATAATAAATAATATTAAAATTGAAAAATACATAAAATAATCAATTATTAAATACAAGGGTTAATAACCAAATCGTTACCCCAACTTTGAGCATTTTACAAATTATTATGTGAACTTTGTTTTTTCAATTTTTGCTACCCGTGCCTTCAAACTAAGAGAAAATTGCTTCGTAGATTAGGCGATGAGAAATCGTACGATGATTGTGTCGCGATGATTTGAGTTTATGATATGGATGGTGTAAACATCTGATTTTGACTCAGGGTCAAAATACCGTACACGAGATTCCGAGCCGAGAAAAATCGAGACAAAGAAGCTTGTGCAGCCTCTCGGGGCTGTTCGCCGCCGTCGATGATCGTTCTCGGCCCTTGTGGCTGAGGTGGTTGCACGGCTGTCTGACGGACTCCAATACCTTTTTTTTACGTTACTACTGTTGGGCCAGAATAGACTGGTCATTAACTAAAACATTAATAAACTAAATATTTTATCTTCTTGGTAAATACTAAATAGTTAGGTTAATTTTTTGTATATATATATAATTTAAGTTATTTTTTATACACAGTAAATACTTATTTATATTCTTTTAGGGTCAGAATATAAATTTTAAAAATGTTTTTGTATGTGAAAAGAATTTCAAATAATTTTTGTATATATATATAATTTAAGTTATTTTTTATACACAGTAAATACTTATTTATATTGTTTTAGGGTCAGAATATAAATTTTAAAAATGTTTTTGTATGTGAATAGAAATTCAAATATTATTTTAAAAATGAGTTTCTCTTGTAATTTTTATGTGAATATAGATTACAATAAAAATTTTAAAAATAACTTCACTATATAAGTTTAAAGTCTTTATAATAAATAATATTAAAATTGAAAAATACATAAAATAATCAATTATTAAATACAAGGGTTAATAACCAAATCGTTACCCCAACTTTGAGCATTTTACAAATTATTATGTGAACTTTGTTTTTTCAATTTTTGCTACCCGTGCCTTCAAACTAAGAGAAAATTGCTTCGTAGATTAGGCGATGAGAAATCGTACGATGATTGTGTCGCGATGATTTGAGTTTATGATATGGATGGTGTAAACATCTGATTTTGACTCAGGGTCAAAATACCGTACACGAGATTCCGAGCCGAGAAAAATCGAGACAAAGAAGCTTGTGCAGCCTCTCGGGGCTGTTCGCCGCCGTCGATGATCGTTCTCGGCCCTTGTGGCTGAGGTGGTTGCACGGCTGTCTGACGGACTCCAATACCTTTTTTTTACGTTACTACTGTTGGGCCAGAATAGACTGGTCATTAACTAAAACATTAATAAACTAAATATTTTATCTTCTTGGTAAATACTAAATAGTTAGGTTAATTTTTTGTATATATATATAATTTAAGTTATTTTTTATACACAGTAAATACTTATTTATATTCTTTTAGGGTCAGAATATAAATTTTAAAAATGTTTTTGTATGTGAAAAGAATTTCAAATAATTTTTGTATATATATATAATTTAAGTTATTTTTTATACACAGTAAATACTTATTTATATTGTTTTAGGGTCAGAATATAAATTTTAAAAATGTTTTTGTATGTGAATAGAAATTCAAATATTATTTTAAAAATGAGTTTCTCTTGTAATTTTTATGTGAATATAGATTACAATAAAAATTTTAAAAATAACTTCACTATATAAGTTTAAAGTCTTTATAATAAATAATATTAAAATTGAAAAATACATAAAATAATCAATTATTAAATACAAGGGTTAATAACCAAATCGTTACCCCAACTTTGAGCATTTTACAAATTATTATGTGAACTTTGTTTTTTCAATTTTTGTTACCCGTGCCTTCAAACTAAGAGAAAATTGCTTCGTAGATTAGGCGATGAGAAATCGTACGATGATTGTGTCGCGATGATTTGAGTTTATGATATGGATGGTGTAAACATCTGATTTTGACTCAGGGTCAAAATACCGTACACGAGATTCCGAGCCGAGAAAAATCGAGACAAAGAAGCTTGTGCAGCCTCTCGGGGCTGTTCGCCGCCGTCGATGATCGTTCTCGGCCCTTGTGGCTGAGGTGGTTGCACGGCTGTCTGACGGACTCCAATACCTTTTTTTTACGTTACTACTGTTGGGCCAGAATAGACTGGTCATTAACTAAAACATTAATAAACTAAATATTTTATCTTCTTGGTAAATACTAAATAGTTAGGTTAATTTTTTGTATATATATATAATTTAAGTTATTTTTTATACACAGTAAATACTTATTTATATTCTTTTAGGGTCAGAATATAAATTTTAAAAATGTTTTTGTATGTGAAAAGAATTTCAAATAATTTTTGTATATATATATAATTTAAGTTATTTTTTATACACAGTAAATACTTATTTATATTGTTTTAGGGTCAGAATATAAATTTTAAAAATGTTTTTGTATGTGAATAGAAATTCAAATATTTTTTTAAAAATGAGTTTCTCTTGTAATTTTTATGTGAATATAGATTACAATAAAAATTTTAAAAATAACTTCACTATATAAGTTTAAAGTCTTTATAATAAATAATATTAAAATTGAAAAATACATAAAATAATCAATTATTAAATACAAGGGTTAATAACCAAATCGTTACCCCAACTTTGAGCATTTTACAAATTATTATGTGAACTTTGTTTTTTCAATTTTTGCTACCCGTGCCTTCAAACTAAGAGAAAATTGCTTCGTAGATTAGGCGATGAGAAATCGTACGATGATTGTGTCGCGATGATTTGAGTTTATGATATGGATGGTGTAAACATCTGATTTTGACTCAGGGTCAAAATACCGTACACGAGATTCCGAGCCGAGAAAAATCGAGACAAAGAAGCTTGTGCAGCCTCTCGGGGCTGTTCGCCGCCGTCGATGATCGTTCTCGGCCCTTGTGGCTGAGGTGGTTGCACGGCTGTCTGACGGACTCCAATACCTTTTTTTTACGTTACTACTGTTGGGCCAGAATAGATTGGTCATTAACTAAAACATTAATAAACTAAATATTTTATCTTCTTGGTAAATACTAAATAGTTAGGTTAATTTTTTGTATATATATATAATTTAAGTTATTTTTTATACACAGTAAATACTTATTTATATTCTTTTAGGGTCAGAATATAAATTTTAAAAATGTTTTTGTATGTGAAAAGAATTTCAAATAATTTTTGTATATATATATAATTTAAGTTATTTTTTATACACAGTAAATACTTATTTATATTGTTTTAGGGTCAGAATATAAATTTTAAAAATGTTTTTGTATGTGAATAGAAATTCAAATATTTTTTTAAAAATGAGTTTCTCTTGTAATTTTTATGTGAATATAGATTACAATAAAAATTTAAAAAATAACTTCACTATATAAGTTTAAAGTCTTTATAATAAATAATATTAAAATTGAAAAATACATAAAATAATCAATTATTAAATACAAGGGTTAATAACCAAATCGTTACCCCAACTTTGAGCATTTTACAAATTATTATGTGAACTTTGTTTTTTCAATTTTTGCTACCCGTGCCTTCAAACTAAGAGAAAATTGCTTCGTAGATTAGGCGATGAGAAATCGTACGATGATTGTGTCGCGATGATTTGAGTTTATGATATGGATGGTGTAAACATCTGATTTTGACTCAGGGTCAAAATACCGTACACGAGATTCCGAGCCGAGAAAAATCGAGACAAAGAAGCTTGTGCAGCCTCTCGGGGCTGTTCGCCGCCGTCGATGATCGTTCTCGGCCCTTGTGGCTGAGGTGGTTGCACGGCTGTCTGACGGACTCCAATACCTTTTTTTTACGTTACTACTGTTGGGCCAGAATAGATTGGTCATTAACTAAAACATTAATAAACTAAATATTTTATCTTCTTGGTAAATACTAAATAGTTAGGTTAATTTTTTGTATATATATATAATTTAAGTTATTTTTTATACACAGTAAATACTTATTTATATTCTTTTAGGGTCAGAATATAAATTTTAAAAATGTTTTTGTATGTGAAAAGAATTTCAAATAATTTTTGTATATATATATAATTTAAGTTATTTTTTATACACAGTAAATACTTATTTATATTGTTTTAGGGTCAGAATATAAATTTTAAAAATGTTTTTGTATGTGAATAGAAATTCAAATATTTTTTTAAAAATGAGTTTCTCTTGTAATTTTTATGTGAATATAGATTACAATAAAAATTTAAAAAATAACTTCAATATATAAGTTTAAAGTCTTTATAATAAATAATATTAAAATTGAAAAATACATAAAATAATCAATTATTAAATACAAGGGTTAATAACCAAATCGTTACCCCAACTTTGAGCATTTTACAAATTATTATGTGAACTTTGTTTTTTCAATTTTTGCTACCCGTGCCTTCAAACTAAGAGAAAATTGCTTCGTAGATTAGGCGATGAGAAATCGTACGATGATTGTGTCGCGATGATTTGAGTTTATGATATGGATGGTGTAAACATCTGATTTTGACTCAGGGTCAAAATACCGTACACGAGATTCCGAGCCGAGAAAAATCGAGACAAAGAAGCTTGTGCAGCCTCTCGGGGCTGTTCGCCGCCGTCGATGATCGTTCTCGGCCCTTGTGGCTGAGGTGGTTGCACGGCTGTCTGACGGACTCCAATACCTTTTTTTTACGTTACTACTGTTGGGCCAGAATAGACTGGTCATTAACTAAAACATTAATAAACTAAATATTTTATCTTCTTGGTAAATACTAAATAGTTAGGTTAATTTTTTGTATATATATATAATTTAAGTTATTTTTTATACACAGTAAATACTTATTTATATTCTTTTAGGGTCAGAATATAAATTTTAAAAATGTTTTTGTATGTGAAAAGAATTTCAAATAATTTTTGTATATATATATAATTTAAGTTATTTTTTATACACAGTAAATACTTATTTATATTGTTTTAGGGTCAGAATATAAATTTTAAAAATGTTTTTGTATGTGAATAGAAATTCAAATATTTTTTTAAAAATGAGTTTCTCTTGTAATTTTTATGTGAATATAGATTACAATAAAAATTTAAAAAATAACTTCACTATATAAGTTTAAAGTCTTTATAATAAATAATATTAAAATTGAAAAATACATAAAATAATCAATTATTAAATACAAGGGTTAATAACCAAATCGTTACCCCAACTTTGAGCATTTTACAAATTATTATGTGAACTTTGTTTTTTCAATTTTTGCTACCCGTGCCTTCAAACTAAGAGAAAATTGCTTCGTAGATTAGGCGATGAGAAATCGTACGATGATTGTGTCGCGATGATTTGAGTTTATGATATGGATGGTGTAAACATCTGATTTTGACTCAGGGTCAAAATACCGTACACGAGATTCCGAGCCGAGAAAAATCGAGACAAAGAAGCTTGTGCAGCCTCTCGGGGCTGTTCGCCGCCGTCGATGATCGTTCTCGGCCCTTGTGGCTGAGGTGGTTGCACGGCTGTCTGACGGACTCCAATACCTTTTTTTTACGTTACTACTGTTGGGCCAGAATAGACTGGTCATTAACTAAAACATTAATAAACTAAATATTTTATCTTCTTGGTAAATACTAAATAGTTAGGTTAATTTTTTGTATATATATATAATTTAAGTTATTTTTTATACACAGTAAATACTTATTTATATTCTTTTAGGGTCAGAATATAAATTTTAAAAATGTTTTTGTATGTGAAAAGAATTTCAAATAATTTTTGTATATATATATAATTTAAGTTATTTTTTATACACAGTAAATACTTATTTATATTGTTTTAGGGTCAGAATATAAATTTTAAAAATGTTTTTGTATGTGAATAGAAATTCAAATATTTTTTTAAAAATGAGTTTCTCTTGTAATTTTTATGTGAATATAGATTACAATAAAAATTTTAAAAATAACTTCACTATATAAGTTTAAAGTCTTTATAATAAATAATATTAAAATTGAAAAATACATAAAATAATCAATTATTAAATACAAGGGTTAATAACCAAATCGTTACCCCAACTTTGAGCATTTTACAAATTATTATGTGAACTTTGTTTTTTCAATTTTTGCTACCCGTGCCTTCAAACTAAGAGAAAATTGCTTCGTAGATTAGGCGATGAGAAATCGTACGATGATTGTGTCGCGATGATTTGAGTTTATGATATGGATGGTGTAAACATCTGATTTTGACTCAGGGTCAAAATACCGTACACGAGATTCCGAGCCGAGAAAAATCGAGACAAAGAAGCTTGTGCAGCCTCTCGGGGCTGTTCGCCGCCGTCGATGATCGTTCTCGGCCCTTGTGGCTGAGGTGGTTGCACGGCTGTCTGACGGACTCCAATACCTTTTTTTTACGTTACTACTGTTGGGCCAGAATAGACTGGTCATTAACTAAAACATTAATAAACTAAATATTTTATCTTCTTGGTAAATACTAAATAGTTAGGTTAATTTTTTGTATATATATATAATTTAAGTTATTTTTTATACACAGTAAATACTTATTTATATTCTTTTAGGGTCAGAATATAAATTTTAAAAATGTTTTTGTATGTGAAAAGAATTTCAAATAATTTTTGTATATATATATAATTTAAGTTATTTTTTATACACAGTAAATACTTATTTATATTGTTTTAGGGTCAGAATATAAATTTTAAAAATGTTTTTGTATGTGAATAGAAATTCAAATATTATTTTAAAAATGAGTTTCTCTTGTAATTTTTATGTGAATATAGATTACAATAAAAATTTTAAAAATAACTTCACTATATAAGTTTAAAGTCTTTATAATAAATAATATTAAAATTGAAAAATACATAAAATAATCAATTATTAAATACAAGGGTTAATAACCAAATCGTTACCCCAACTTTGAGCATTTTACAAATTATTATGTGAACTTTGTTTTTTCAATTTTTGCTACCCGTGCCTTCAAACTAAGAGAAAATTGCTTCGTAGATTAGGCGATGAGAAATCGTACGATGATTGTGTCGCGATGATTTGAGTTTATGATATGGATGGTGTAAACATCTGATTTTGACTCAGGGTCAAAATACCGTACACGAGATTCCGAGCCGAGAAAAATCGAGACAAAGAAGCTTGTGCAGCCTCTCGGGGCTGTTCGCCGCCGTCGATGATCGTTCTCGGCCCTTGTGGCTGAGGTGGTTGCACGGCTGTCTGACGGACTCCAATACCTTTTTTTTACGTTACTACTGTTGGGCCAGAATAGATTGGTCATTAACTAAAACATTAATAAACTAAATATTTTATCTTCTTGGTAAATACTAAATAGTTAGGTTAATTTTTTGTATATATATATAATTTAAGTTATTTTTTATACACAGTAAATACTTATTTATATTCTTTTAGGGTCAGAATATAAATTTTAAAAATGTTTTTGTATGTGAAAAGAATTTCAAATAATTTTTGTATATATATATAATTTAAGTTATTTTTTATACACAGTAAATACTTATTTATATTGTTTTAGGGTCAGAATATAAATTTTAAAAATGTTTTTGTATGTGAATAGAAATTCAAATATTTTTTTAAAAATGAGTTTCTCTTGTAATTTTTATGTGAATATAGATTACAATAAAAATTTAAAAAATAACTTCACTATATAAGTTTAAAGTCTTTATAATAAATAATATTAAAATTGAAAAATACATAAAATAATCAATTATTAAATACAAGGGTTAATAACCAAATCGTTACCCCAACTTTGAGCATTTTACAAATTATTATGTGAACTTTGTTTTTTCAATTTTTGCTACCCGTGCCTTCAAACTAAGAGAAAATTGCTTCGTAGATTAGGCGATGAGAAATCGTACGATGATTGTGTCGCGATGATTTGAGTTTATGATATGGATGGTGTAAACATCTGATTTTGACTCAGGGTCAAAATACCGTACACGAGATTCCGAGCCGAGAAAAATCGAGACAAATAAGCTTGTGCAGCCTCTCGGGGCTGTTCGCCGCCGTCGATGATCGTTCTCGGCCCTTGTGGCTGAGGTGGTTGCACGGCTGTCTGACGGACTCCAATACCTTTTTTTTACGTTACTACTGTTGGGCCAGAATAGATTGGTCATTAACTAAAACATTAATAAACTAAATATTTTATCTTCTTGGTAAATACTAAATAGTTAGGTTAATTTTTTGTATATATATATAATTTAAGTTATTTTTTATACACAGTAAATACTTATTTATATTCTTTTAGGGTCAGAATATAAATTTTAAAAATGTTTTTGTATGTGAAAAGAATTTCAAATAATTTTTGTATATATATATAATTTAAGTTATTTTTTATACACAGTAAATACTTATTTATATTGTTTTAGGGTCAGAATATAAATTTTAAAAATGTTTTTGTATGTGAATAGAAATTCAAATATTTTTTTAAAAATGAGTTTCTCTTGTAATTTTTATGTGAATATAGATTACAATAAAAATTTAAAAAATAACTTCACTATATAAGTTTAAAGTCTTTATAATAAATAATATTAAAATTGAAAAATACATAAAATAATCAATTATTAAATACAAGGGTTAATAACCAAATCGTTACCCCAACTTTGAGCATTTTACAAATTATTATGTGAACTTTGTTTTTTCAATTTTTGCTACCCGTGCCTTCAAACTAAGAGAAAATTGCTTCGTAGATTAGGCGATGAGAAATCGTACGATGATTGTGTCGCGATGATTTGAGTTTATGATATGGATGGTGTAAACATCTGATTTTGACTCAGGGTCAAAATACCGTACACGAGATTCCGAGCCGAGAAAAATCGAGACAAAGAAGCTTGTGCAGCCTCTCGGGGCTGTTCGCCGCCGTCGATGATCGTTCTCGGCCCTTGTGGCTGAGGTGGTTGCACGGCTGTCTGACGGACTCCAATACCTTTTTTTTACGTTACTACTGTTGGGCCAGAATAGATTGGTCATTAACTAAAACATTAATAAACTAAATATTTTATCTTCTTGGTAAATACTAAATAGTTAGGTTAATTTTTTGTATATATATATAATTTAAGTTATTTTTTATACACAGTAAATACTTATTTATATTCTTTTAGGGTCAGAATATAAATTTTAAAAATGTTTTTGTATGTGAAAAGAATTTCAAATAATTTTTGTATATATATATAATTTAAGTTATTTTTTATACACAGTAAATACTTATTTATATTGTTTTAGGGTCAGAATATAAATTTTAAAAATGTTTTTGTATGTGAATAGAAATTCAAATATTTTTTTAAAAATGAGTTTCTCTTGTAATTTTTATGTGAATATAGATTACAATAAAAATTTAAAAAATAACTTCACTATATAAGTTTAAAGTCTTTATAATAAATAATATTAAAATTGGAAAATACATAAAATAATCAATTATTAAATACAAGGGTTAATAACCAAATCGTTACCCCAACTTTGAGCATTTTACAAATTATTATGTGAACTTTGTTTTTTCAATTTTTGCTACCCGTGCCTTCAAACTAAGAGAAAATTGCTTCGTAGATTAGGCGATGAGAAATCGTACGATGATTGTGTCGCGATGATTTGAGTTTATGATATGGATGGTGTAAACATCTGATTTTGACTCAGGGTCAAAATACCGTACACGAGATTCCGAGCCGAGAAAAATCGAGACAAAGAAGCTTGTGCAGCCTCTCGGGGCTGTTCGCCGCCGTCGATGATCGTTCTCGGCCCTTGTGGCTGAGGTGGTTGCACGGCTGTCTGACGGACTCCAATACCTTTTTTTTACGTTACTACTGTTGGGCCAGAATAGATTGGTCATTAACTAAAACATTAATAAACTAAATATTTTATCTTCTTGGTAAATACTAAATAGTTAGGTTAATTTTTTGTATATATATATAATTTAAGTTATTTTTTATACACAGTAAATACTTATTTATATTCTTTTAGGGTCAGAATATAAATTTTAAAAATGTTTTTGTATGTGAAAAGAATTTCAAATAATTTTTGTATATATATATAATTTAAGTTATTTTTTATACACAGTAAATACTTATTTATATTGTTTTAGGGTCAGAATATAAATTTTAAAAATGTTTTTGTATGTGAATAGAAATTCAAATATTTTTTTAAAAATGAGTTTCTCTTGTAATTTTTATGTGAATATAGATTACAATAAAAATTTAAAAAATAACTTCACTATATAAGTTTAAAGTCTTTATAATAAATAATATTAAAATTGGAAAATACATAAAATAATCAATTATTAAATACAAGGGTTAATAACCAAATCGTTACCCCAACTTTGAGCATTTTACAAATTATTATGTGAACTTTGTTTTTTCAATTTTTGCTACCCGTGCCTTCAAACTAAGAGAAAATTGCTTCGTAGATTAGGCGATGAGAAATCGTACGATGATTGTGTCGCGATGATTTGAGTTTATGATATGGATGGTGTAAACATCTGATTTTGACTCAGGGTCAAAATACCGTACACGAGATTCCGAGCCGAGAAAAATCGAGACAAAGAAGCTTGTGCAGCCTCTCGGGGCTGTTCGCCGCCGTCGATGATCGTTCTCGGCCCTTGTGGCTGAGGTGGTTGCACGGCTGTCTGACGGACTCCAATACCTTTTTTTTACGTTACTACTGTTGGGCCAGAATAGATTGGTCATTAACTAAAACATTAATAAACTAAATATTTTATCTTCTTGGTAAATACTAAATAGTTAGGTTAATTTTTTGTATATATATATAATTTAAGTTATTTTTTATACACAGTAAATACTTATTTATATTCTTTT
Organism: Chamaenerion angustifolium; assembly: GCA_946814005.1. Taxonomy (NCBI): domain Eukaryota; kingdom Viridiplantae; phylum Streptophyta; class Magnoliopsida; order Myrtales; family Onagraceae; genus Chamaenerion; species Chamaenerion angustifolium. Next base: position 4,564,933 of record OX328281.1, read on the forward strand.
AGGGTCAGAATATAAATTTTAAAAATGTTTTTGTATGTGAAAAGAATTTCAAATAATTTTTGTATATATATATAATTTAAGTTATTTTTTATACACAGTAAATACTTATTTATATTGTTTTAGGGTCAGAATATAAATTTTAAAAATGTTTTTGTATGTGAATAGAAATTCAAATATTTTTTTAAAAATGAGTTTCTCTTGTAATTTTTATGTGAATATAGATTACAATAAAAATTTAAAAAATAACTTCACTATATAAGTTTAAAGTCTTTATAATAAATAATATTAAAATTGGAAAATACATAAAATAATCAATTATTAAATACAAGGGTTAATAACCAAATCGTTACCCCAACTTTGAGCATTTTACAAATTATTATGTGAACTTTGTTTTTTCAATTTTTGCTACCCGTGCCTTCAAACTAAGAGAAAATTGCTTCGTAGATTAGGCGATGAGAAATCGTACGATGATTGTGTCGCGATGATTTGAGTTTATGATATGGATGGTGTAAACATCTGATTTTGACTCAGGGTCAAAATACCGTACACGAGATTCCGAGCCGAGAAAAATCGAGACAAAGAAGCTTGTGCAGCCTCTCGGGGCTGTTCGCCGCCGTCGATGATCGTTCTCGGCCCTTGTGGCTGAGGTGGTTGCACGGCTGTCTGACGGACTCCAATACCTTTTTTTTACGTTACTACTGTTGGGCCAGAATAGATTGGTCATTAACTAAAACATTAATAAACTAAATATTTTATCTTCTTGGTAAATACTAAATAGTTAGGTTAATTTTTTGTATATATATATAATTTAAGTTATTTTTTATACACAGTAAATACTTATTTATATTCTTTTAGGGTCAGAATATAAATTTTAAAAATGTTTTTGTATGTGAAAAGAATTTCAAATAATTTTTGTATATATATATAATTTAAGTTATTTTTTATACACAGTAAATACTTATTTATATTGTTTTAGGGTCAGAATATAAATTTTAAAAATGTTTTTGTATGTGAATAGAAATTCAAATATTTTTTTAAAAATGAGTTTCTCTTGTAATTTTTATGTGAATATAGATTACAATAAAAATTTAAAAAATAACTTCACTATATAAGTTTAAAGTCTTTATAATAAATAATATTAAAATTGGAAAATACATAAAATAATCAATTATTAAATACAAGGGTTAATAACCAAATCGTTACCCCAACTTTGAGCATTTTACAAATTATTATGTGAACTTTGTTTTTTCAATTTTTGCTACCCGTGCCTTCAAACTAAGAGAAAATTGCTTCGTAGATTAGGCGATGAGAAATCGTACGATGATTGTGTCGCGATGATTTGAGTTTATGATATGGATGGTGTAAACATCTGATTTTGACTCAGGGTCAAAATACCGTACACGAGATTCCGAGCCGAGAAAAATCGAGACAAAGAAGCTTGTGCAGCCTCTCGGGGCTGTTCGCCGCCGTCGATGATCGTTCTCGGCCCTTGTGGCTGAGGTGGTTGCACGGCTGTCTGACGGACTCCAATACCTTTTTTTTACGTTACTACTGTTGGGCCAGAATAGATTGGTCATTAACTAAAACATTAATAAACTAAATATTTTATCTTCTTGGTAAATACTAAATAGTTAGGTTAATTTTTTGTATATATATATAATTTAAGTTATTTTTTATACACAGTAAATACTTATTTATATTCTTTTAGGGTCAGAATATAAATTTTAAAAATGTTTTTGTATGTGAAAAGAATTTCAAATAATTTTTGTATATATATATAATTTAAGTTATTTTTTATACACAGTAAATACTTATTTATATTGTTTTAGGGTCAGAATATAAATTTTAAAAATGTTTTTGTATGTGAATAGAAATTCAAATATTTTTTTAAAAATGAGTTTCTCTTGTAATTTTTATGTGAATATAGATTACAATAAAAATTTAAAAAATAACTTCACTATATAAGTTTAAAGTCTTTATAATAAATAATATTAAAATTGAAAAATACATAAAATAATCAATTATTAAATACAAGGGTTAATAACCAAATCGTTACCCCAACTTTGAGCATTTTACAAATTATTATGTGAACTTTGTTTTTTCAATTTTTGCTACCCGTGCCTTCAAACTAAGAGAAAATTGCTTCGTAGATTAGGCGATGAGAAATCGTACGATGATTGTGTCGCGATGATTTGAGTTTATGATATGGATGGTGTAAACATCTGATTTTGACTCAGGGTCAAAATACCGTACACGAGATTCCGAGCCGAGAAAAATCGAGACAAAGAAGCTTGTGCAGCCTCTCGGGGCTGTTCGCCGCCGTCGATGATCGTTCTCGGCCCTTGTGGCTGAGGTGGTTGCACGGCTGTCTGACGGACTCCAATACCTTTTTTTTACGTTACTACTGTTGGGCCAGAATAGATTGGTCATTAACTAAAACATTAATAAACTAAATATTTTATCTTCTTGGTAAATACTAAATAGTTAGGTTAATTTTTTGAATATATATATAATTTAAGTTATTTTTTATACACAGTAAATACTTATTTATATTCTTTTAGGGTCAGAATATAAATTTTAAAAATGTTTTTGTATGTGAAAAGAATTTCAAATAATTTTTGTATATATATATAATTTAAGTTATTTTTTATACACAGTAAATACTTATTTATATTGTTTTAGGGTCAGAATATAAATTTTAAAAATGTTTTTGTATGTGAATAGAAATTCAAATATTTTTTTAAAAATGAGTTTCTCTTGTAATTTTTATGTGAATATAGATTACAATAAAAATTTAAAAAATAACTTCACTATATAAGTTTAAAGTCTTTATAATAAATAATATTAAAATTGAAAAATACATAAAATAATCAATTATTAAATACAAGGGTTAATAACCAAATCGTTACCCCAACTTTGAGCATTTTACAAATTATTATGTGAACTTTGTTTTTTCAATTTTTGCTACCCGTGCCTTCAAACTAAGAGAAAATTGCTTCGTAGATTAGGCGATGAGAAATCGTACGATGATTGTGTCGCGATGATTTGAGTTTATGATATGGATGGTGTAAACATCTGATTTTGACTCAGGGTCAAAATACCGTACACGAGATTCCTAGCCGAGAAAAATCGAGACAAAGAAGCTTGTGCAGCCTCTCGGGGCTGTTCGCCGCCGTCGATGATCGTTCTCGGCCCTTGTGGCTGAGGTGGTTGCACGGCTGTCTGACGGACTCCAATACCTTTTTTTTACGTTACTACTGTTGGGCCAGAATAGATTGGTCATTAACTAAAACATTAATAAACTAAATATTTTATCTTCTTGGTAAATACTAAATAGTTAGGTTAATTTTTTGTATATATATATAATTTAAGTTATTTTTTATACACAGTAAATACTTATTTATATTCTTTTAGGGTCAGAATATAAATTTTAAAAATGTTTTTGTATGTGAAAAGAATTTCAAATAATTTTTGTATATATATATAATTTAAGTTATTTTTTATACACAGTAAATACTTATTTATATTGTTTTAGGGTCAGAATATAAATTTTAAAAATGTTTTTGTATGTGAATAGAAATTCAAATATTTTTTTAAAAATGAGTTTCTCTTGTAATTTTTATGTGAATATAGATTACAATAAAAATTTAAAAAATAACTTCACTATATAAGTTTAAAGTCTTTATAATAAATAATATTAAAATTGAAAAATACATAAAATAATCAATTATTAAATACAAGGGTTAATAACCAAATCGTTACCCCAACTTTGAGCATTTTACAAATTATTATGTGTCTTTGTTTTTTCAATTTTTGCTACCCGTGCCTTCAAACTAAGAGAAAATTGCTTCGTAGATTAGGCGATGAGAAATCGTACGATGATTGTGTCGCGATGATTTGAGTTTATGATATGGATGGTGTAAACATCTGATTTTGACTCAGGGTCAAAATACCGTACACGAGATTCCGAGCCGAGAAAAATCGAGACAAAGAAGCTTGTGCAGCCTCTCGGGGCTGTTCGCCGCCGTCGATGATCGTTCTCGGCCCTTGTGGCTGAGGTGGTTGCACGGCTGTCTGACGGACTCCAATACCTTTTTTTTACGTTACTACTGTTGGGCCAGAATAGACTGGTCATTAACTAAAACATTAATAAACTAAATATTTTATCTTCTTGGTAAATACTAAATAGTTAGGTTAATTTTTTGTATATATATATAATTTAAGTTATTTTTTATACACAGTAAATACTTATTTATATTCTTTTAGGGTCAGAATATAAATTTTAAAAATGTTTTTGTATGTGAAAAGAATTTCAAATAATTTTTGTATATATATATAATTTAAGTTATTTTTTATACACAGTAAATACTTATTTATATTGTTTTAGGGTCAGAATATAAATTTTAAAAATGTTTTTGTATGTGAATAGAAATTCAAATATTTTTTTAAAAATGAGTTTCTCTTGTAATTTTTATGTGAATATAGATTACAATAAAAATTTAAAAAATAACTTCACTATATAAGTTTAAAGTCTTTATAATAAATAATATTAAAATTGGAAAATACATAAAATAATCAATTATTAAATACAAGGGTTAATAACCAAATCGTTACCCCAACTTTGAGCATTTTACAAATTATTATGTGAACTTTGTTTTTTCAATTTTTGCTACCCGTGCCTTCAAACTAAGAGAAAATTGCTTCGTAGATTAGGCGATGAGAAATCGTACGATGATTGTGTCGCGATGATTTGAGTTTATGATATGGATGGTGTAAACATCTGATTTTGACTCAGGGTCAAAATACCGTACACGAGATTCCTAGCCGAGAAAAATCGAGACAAAGAAGCTTGTGCAGCCTCTCGGGGCTGTTCGCCGCCGTCGATGATCGTTCTCGGCCCTTGTGGCTGAGGTGGTTGCACGGCTGTCTGACGGACTCCAATACCTTTTTTTTACGTTACTACTGTTGGGCCAGAATAGATTGGTCATTAACTAAAACATTAATAAACTAAATATTTTATCTTCTTGGTAAATACTAAATAGTTAGGTTAATTTTTTGTATATATATATAATTTAAGTTATTTTTTATACACAGTAAATACTTATTTATATTCTTTTAGGGTCAGAATATAAATTTTAAAAATGTTTTTGTATGTGAAAAGAATTTCAAATAATTTTTGTATATATATATAATTTAAGTTATTTTTTATACACAGTAAATACTTATTTATATTGTTTTAGGGTCAGAATATAAATTTTAAAAATGTTTTTGTATGTGAATAGAAATTCAAATATTTTTTTAAAAATGAGTTTCTCTTGTAATTTTTATGTGAATATAGATTACAATAAAAATTTAAAAAATAACTTCACTATATAAGTTTAAAGTCTTTATAATAAATAATATTAAAATTGAAAAATACATAAAATAATCAATTATTAAATACAAGGGTTAATAACCAAATCGTTACCCCAACTTTGAGCATTTTACAAATTATTATGTGAACTTTGTTTTTTCAATTTTTGCTACCCGTGCCTTCAAACTAAGAGAAAATTGCTTCGTAGATTAGGCGATGAGAAATCGTACGATGATTGTGTCGCGATGATTTGAGTTTATGATATGGATGGTGTAAACATCTGATTTTGACTCAGGGTCAAAATACCGTACACGAGATTCCGAGCCGAGAAAAATCGAGACAAAGAAGCTTGTGCAGCCTCTCGGGGCTGTTCGCCGCCGTCGATGATCGTTCTCGGCCCTTGTGGCTGAGGTGGTTGCACGGCTGTCTGACGGACTCCAATACCTTTTTTTTACGTTACTACTGTTGGGCCAGAATAGACTGGTCATTAACTAAAACATTAATAAACTAAATATTTTATCTTCTTGGTAAATACTAAATAGTTAGGTTAATTTTTTGAATATATATATAATTTAAGTTATTTTTTATACACAGTAAATACTTATTTATATTCTTTTAGGGTCAGAATATAAATTTTAAAAATGTTTTTGTATGTGAAAAGAATTTCAAATAATTTTTGTATATATATATAATTTAAGTTATTTTTTATACACAGTAAATACTTATTTATATTGTTTTAGGGTCAGAATATAAATTTTAAAAATGTTTTTGTATGTGAATAGAAATTCAAATATTTTTTTAAAAATGAGTTTCTCTTGTAATTTTTATGTGAATATAGATTACAATAAAAATTTAAAAAATAACTTCACTATATAAGTTTAAAGTCTTTATAATAAATAATATTAAAATTGGAAAATACATAAAATAATCAATTATTAAATACAAGGGTTAATAACCAAATCGTTACCCCAACTTTGAGCATTTTACAAATTATTATGTGAACTTTGTTTTTTCAATTTTTGCTACCCGTGCCTTCAAACTAAGAGAAAATTGCTTCGTAGATTAGGCGATGAGAAATCGTACGATGATTGTGTCGCGATGATTTGAGTTTATGATATGGATGGTGTAAACATCTGATTTTGACTCAGGGTCAAAATACCGTACACGAGATTCCTAGCCGAGAAAAATCGAGACAAAGAAGCTTGTGCAGCCTCTCGGGGCTGTTCGCCGCCGTCGATGATCGTTCTCGGCCCTTGTGGCTGAGGTGGTTGCACGGCTGTCTGACGGACTCCAATACCTTTTTTTTACGTTACTACTGTTGGGCCAGAATAGATTGGTCATTAACTAAAACATTAATAAACTAAATATTTTATCTTCTTGGTAAATACTAAATAGTTAGGTTAATTTTTTGTATATATATATAATTTAAGTTATTTTTTATACACAGTAAATACTTATTTATATTCTTTTAGGGTCAGAATATAAATTTTAAAAATGTTTTTGTATGTGAAAAGAATTTCAAATAATTTTTGTATATATATATAATTTAAGTTATTTTTTATACACAGTAAATACTTATTTATATTGTTTTAGGGTCAGAATATAAATTTTAAAAATGTTTTTGTATGTGAATAGAAATTCAAATATTTTTTTAAAAATGAGTTTCTCTTGTAATTTTTATGTGAATATAGATTACAATAAAAATTTAAAAAATAACTTCACTATATAAGTTTAAAGTCTTTATAATAAATAATATTAAAATTGAAAAATACATAAAATAATCAATTATTAAATACAAGGGTTAATAACCAAATCGTTACCCCAACTTTGAGCATTTTACAAATTATTATGTGAACTTTGTTTTTTCAATTTTTGCTACCCGTGCCTTCAAACTAAGAGAAAATTGCTTCGTAGATTAGGCGATGAGAAATCGTACGATGATTGTGTCGCGATGATTTGAGTTTATGATATGGATGGTGTAAACATCTGATTTTGACTCAGGGTCAAAATACCGTACACGAGATTCCGAGCCGAGAAAAATCGAGACAAAGAAGCTTGTGCAGCCTCTCGGGGCTGTTCGCCGCCGTCGATGATCGTTCTCGGCCCTTGTGGCTGAGGTGGTTGCACGGCTGTCTGACGGACTCCAATACCTTTTTTTTACGTTACTACTGTTGGGCCAGAATAGATTGGTCATTAACTAAAACATTAATAAACTAAATATTTTATCTTCTTGGTAAATACTAAATAGTTAGGTTAATTTTTTGAATATATATATAATTTAAGTTATTTTTTATACACAGTAAATACTTATTTATATTCTTTTAGGGTCAGAATATAAATTTTAAAAATGTTTTTGTATGTGAAAAGAATTTCAAATAATTTTTGTATATATATATAATTTAAGTTATTTTTTATACACAGTAAATACTTATTTATATTGTTTTAGGGTCAGAATATAAATTTTAAAAATGTTTTTGTATGTGAATAGAAATTCAAATATTTTTTTAAAAATGAGTTTCTCTTGTAATTTTTATGTGAATATAGATTACAATAAAAATTTAAAAAATAACTTCACTATATAAGTTTAAAGTCTTTATAATAAATAATATTAAAATTGAAAAATACATAAAATAATCAATTATTAAATACAAGGGTTAATAACCAAATCGTTACCCCAACTTTGAGCATTTTACAAATTATTATGTGAACTTTGTTTTTTCAATTTTTGCTACCCGTGCCTTCAAACTAAGAGAAAATTGCTTCGTAGATTAGGCGATGAGAAATCGTACGATGATTGTGTCGCGATGATTTGAGTTTATGATATGGATGGTGTAAACATCTGATTTTGACTCAGGGTCAAAATACCGTACACGAGATTCCTAGCCGAGAAAAATCGAGACAAAGAAGCTTGTGCAGCCTCTCGGGGCTGTTCGCCGCCGTCGATGATCGTTCTCGGCCCTTGTGGCTGAGGTGGTTGCACGGCTGTCTGACGGACTCCAATACCTTTTTTTTACGTTACTACTGTTGGGCCAGAATAGATTGGTCATTAACTAAAACATTAATAAACTAAATATTTTATCTTCTTGGTAAATACTAAATAGTTAGGTTAATTTTTTGTATATATATATAATTTAAGTTATTTTTTATACACAGTAAATACTTATTTATATTCTTTTAGGGTCAGAATATAAATTTTAAAAATGTTTTTGTATGTGAAAAGAATTTCAAATAATTTTTGTATATATATATAATTTAAGTTATTTTTTATACACAGTAAATACTTATTTATATTGTTTTAGGGTCAGAATATAAATTTTAAAAATGTTTTTGTATGTGAATAGAAATTCAAATATTTTTTTAAAAATGAGTTTCTCTTGTAATTTTTATGTGAATATAGATTACAATAAAAATTTAAAAAATAACTTCACTATATAAGTTTAAAGTCTTTATAATAAATAATATTAAAATTGAAAAATACATAAAATAATCAATTATTAAATACAAGGGTTAATAACCAAATCGTTACCCCAACTTTGAGCATTTTACAAATTATTATGTGTCTTTGTTTTTTTAATTTTTGCTACCCGTGCCTTCAAACTAAGAGAAAATTGCTTCGTAGATTAGGCGATGAGAAATCGTACGATGATTGTGTCGCGATGATTTGAGTTTATGATATGGATGGTGTAAACATCTGATTTTGACTCAGGGTCAAAATACCGTACACGAGATTCCGAGCCGAGAAAAATCGAGACAAAGAAGCTTGTGCAGCCTCTCGGGGCTGTTCGCCGCCGTCGATGATCGTTCTCGGCCCTTGTGGCTGAGGTGGTTGCACGGCTGTCTGACGGACTCCAATACCTTTTTTTTACGTTACTACTGTTGGGCCAGAATAGATTGGTCATTAACTAAAACATTAATAAACTAAATATTTTATCTTCTTGGTAAATACTAAATAGTTAGGTTAATTTTTTGTATATATATATAATTTAAGTTATTTTTTATACACAGTAAATACTTATTTATATTGTTTTAGGGTCAGAATATAAATTTTAAAAATGTTTTTGTATGTGAATAGAAATTCAAATATTTTTTTAAAAATGAGTTTCTCTTGTAATTTTTATGTGAATATAGATTACAATAAAAATTTAAAAAATAACTTCACTATATAAGTTTAAAGTCTTTATAATAAATAATATGAAAATTGAAAAATACATAAAATAATCAATTATTAAATACAAGGGTTAATAACCAAATCGTTACCCCAACTTTGAGCATTTTACAAATTATTATGTGTCTTTGTTTTTTTAATTTTTGCTACCCGTGCCTTCAAACTAAGAGAAAATTGCTTCGTAGATTAGGCGATGAGAAATCGTACGATGATTGTGTCGCGATGATTTGAGTTTATGATATGGATGGTGTAAACATCTGATTTTGACTCAGGGTCAAAATACCGTACACGAGATTCCGAGCCGAGAAAAATCGAGACAAAGAAGCTTGTGCAGCCTCTCGGGGCTGTTCGCCGCCGTCGATGATCGTTCTCGGCCCTTGTGGCTGAGGTGGTTGCACGGCTGTCTGACGGACTCCAATACCTTTTTTTTACGTTACTACTGTTGGGCCAGAATAGATTGGTCATTAACTAAAACATTAATAAACTAAATATTTTATCTTCTTGGTAAATACTAAATAGTTAGGTTAATTTTTTGTATATATATATAATTTAAGTTATTTTTTATACACAGTAAATACTTATTTATATTCTTTTAGGGTCAGAATATAAATTTTAAAAATGTTTTTGTATGTGAAAAGAATTTCAAATAATTTTTGTATATATATATAATTTAAGTTATTTTTTATACACAGTAAATACTTATTTATATTGTTTTAGGGTCAGAATATAAATTTTAAAAATGTTTTTGTATGTGAATAGAAATTCAAATATTTTTTTAAAAATGAGTTTCTCTTGTAATTTTTATGTGAATATAGATTACAATAAAAATTTAAAAAATAACTTCACTATATAAGTTTAAAGTCTTTATAATAAATAATATTAAAATTGAAAAATACATAAAATAATCAATTATTAAATACAAGGGTTAATAACCAAATCGTTACCCCAACTTTGAGCATTTTACAAATTATTATGTGAACTTTGTTTTTTCAATTTTTGCTACCCGTGCCTTCAAACTAAGAGAAAATTGCTTCGTAGATTAGGCGATGAGAAATCGTACGATGATTGTGTCGCGATGATTTGAGTTTATGATATGGATGGTGTAAACATCTGATTTTGACTCAGGGTCAAAATACCGTACACGAGATTCCGAGCCGAGAAAAATCGAGACAAAGAAGCTTGTGCAGCCTCTCGGGGCTGTTCGCCGCCGTCGATGATCGTTCTCGGCCCTTGTGGCTGAGGTGGTTGCACGGCTGTCTGACGGACTCCAATACCTTTTTTTTACGTTACTACTGTTGGGCCAGAATAGATTGGTCATTAACTAAAACATTAATAAACTAAATATTTTAACTTCTTGGTAAATACTAAATAGTTAGGTTAATTTTTTGTATATATATATAATTTAAGTTATTTTTTATACACAGTAAATACTTATTTATATTCTTTTAGGGTCAGAATATAAATTTTAAAAATGTTTTTGTATGTGAAAAGAATTTCAAATAATTTTTGTATATATATATAATTTAAGTTATTTTTTATACACAGTAAATACTTATTTATATTGTTTTAGGGTCAGAATATAAATTTTAAAAATGTTTTTGTATGTGAATAGAAATTCAAATATTTTTTTAAAAATGAGTTTCTCTTGTAATTTTTATGTGAATATAGATTACAATAAAAATTTAAAAAATAACTTCACTATATAAGTTTAAAGTCTTTATAATAAATAATATTAAAATTGAAAAATACATAAAATAATCAATTATTAAATACAAGGGTTAATAACCAAATCGTTACCCCAACTTTGAGCATTTTACAAATTATTATGTGAACTTTGTTTTTTCAATTTTTGCTACCCGTGCCTTCAAACTAAGAGAAAATTGCTTCGTAGATTAGGCGATGAGAAATCGTACGATGATTGTGTCGCGATGATTTGAGTTTATGATATGGATGGTGTAAACATCTGATTTTGACTCAGGGTCAAAATACCGTACACGAGATTCCGAGCCGAGAAAAATCGAGACAAAGAAGCTTGTGCAGCCTCTCGGGGCTGTTCGCCGCCGTCGATGATCGTTCTCGGCCCTTGTGGCTGAGGTGGTTGCACGGCTGTCTGACGGACTCCAATACCTTTTTTTTACGTTACTACTGTTGGGCCAGAATAGATTGGTCATTAACTAAAACATTAATAAACTAAATATTTTATCTTCTTGGTAAATACTAAATAGTTAGGTTAATTTTTTGTATATATATATAATTTAAGTTATTTTTTATACACAGTAAATACTTATTTATATTCTTTTAGGGTCAGAATATAAATTTTAAAAATGTTTTTGTATGTGAAAAGAATTTCAAATAATTTTTGTATATATATATAATTTAAGTTATTTTTTATACACAGTAAATACTTATTTATATTGTTTTAGGGTCAGAATATAAATTTTAAAAATGTTTTTGTATGTGAATAGAAATTCAAATATTTTTTTAAAAATGAGTTTCTCTTGTAATTTTTATGTGAATATAGATTACAATAAAAATTTAAAAAATAACTTCACTATATAAGTTTAAAGTCTTTATAATAAATAATATTAAAATTGAAAAATACATAAAATAATCAATTATTAAATACAAGGGTTAATAACCAAATCGTTACCCCAACTTTGAGCATTTTACAAATTATTATGTGAACTTTGTTTTTTCAATTTTTGCTACCCGTGCCTTCAAACTAAGAGAAAATTGCTTCGTAGATTAGGCGATGAGAAATCGTACGATGATTGTGTCGCGATGATTTGAGTTTATGATATGGATGGTGTAAACATCTGATTTTGACTCAGGGTCAAAATACCGTACACGAGATTCCGAGCCGAGAAAAATCGAGACAAAGAAGCTTGTGCAGCCTCTCGGGGCTGTTCGCCGCCGTCGATGATCGTTCTCGGCCCTTGTGGCTGAGGTGGTTGCACGGCTGTCTGACGGACTCCAATACCTTTTTTTTACGTTACTACTGTTGGGCCAGAATAGATTGGTCATTAACTAAAACATTAATAAACTAAATATTTTAACTTCTTGGTAAATACTAAATAGTTAGGTTAATTTTTTGTATATATATATAATTTAAGTTATTTTTTATACACAGTAAATACTTATTTATATTCTTTTAGGGTCAGAATATAAATTTTAAAAATGTTTTTGTATGTGAAAAGAATTTCAAATAATTTTTGTATATATATATAATTTAAGTTATTTTTTATACACAGTAAATACTTATTTATATTGTTTTAGGGTCAGAATATAAATTTTAAAAATGTTTTTGTATGTGAATAGAAATTCAAATATTTTTTTAAAAATGAGTTTCTCTTGTAATTTTTATGTGAATATAGATTACAATAAAAATTTAAAAAATAACTTCACTATATAAGTTTAAAGTCTTTATAATAAATAATATTAAAATTGAAAAATACATAAAATAATCAATTATTAAATACAAGGGTTAATAACCAAATCGTTACCCCAACTTTGAGCATTTTACAAATTATTATGTGAACTTTGTTTTTTCAATTTTTGCTACCCGTGCCTTCAAACTAAGAGAAAATTGCTTCGTAGATTAGGCGATGAGAAATCGTACGATGATTGTGTCGCGATGATTTGAGTTTATGATATGGATGGTGTAAACATCTGATTTTGACTCAGGGTCAAAATACCGTACACGAGATTCCGAGCCGAGAAAAATCGAGACAAAGAAGCTTGTGCAGCCTCTCGGGGCTGTTCGCCGCCGTCGATGATCGTTCTCGGCCCTTGTGGCTGAGGTGGTTGCACGGCTGTCTGACGGACTCCAATACCTTTTTTTTACGTTACTACTATTGGGCCAGAATAGATTGGTCATTAACTAAAACATTAATAAACTAAGTATTTTATCTTCTTGGTAAATACTAAATAGTTAGGTTAATTTTTTGTATATATATATAATTTAAGTTATTTTTTATACACAGTAAATACTTATTTATATTCTTTTAGGGTCAGAATATAAATTTTAAAAATGTTTTTGTATGTGAAAAGAATTTCAAATAATTTTTGTATATATATATAATTTAAGTTATTTTTTATACACAGTAAATACTTATTTATATTGTTTTAGGGTCAGAATATAAATTTTAAAAATGTTTTTGTATGTGAATAGAAATTCAAATATTTTTTTAAAAATGAGTTTCTCTTGTAATTTTTATGTGAATATAGATTACAATAAAAATTTAAAAAATAACTTCACTATATAAGTTTAAAGTCTTTATAATAAATAATATTAAAATTGAAAAATACATAAAATAATCAATTATTAAATACAAGGGTTAATAACCAAATCGTTACCCCAACTTTGAGCATTTTACAAATTATTATGTGAACTTTGTTTTTTCAATTTTTGCTACCCGTGCCTTCAAACTAAGAGAAAATTGCTTCGTAGATTAGGCGATGAGAAATCGTACGATGATTGTGTCGCGATGATTTGAGTTTATGATATGGATGGTGTAAACATCTGATTTTGACTCAGGGTCAAAATACCGTACACGAGATTCCGAGCCGAGAAAAATCGAGACAAAGAAGCTTGTGCAGCCTCTCGGGGCTGTTCGCCGCCGTCGATGATCGTTCTCGGCCCTTGTGGCTGAGGTGGTTGCACGGCTGTCTGACGGACTCCAATACCTTTTTTTTACGTTACTACTGTTGGGCCAGAATAGATTGGTCATTAACTAAAACATTAATAAACTAAGTATTTTATCTTCTTGGTAAATACTAAATAGTTAGGTTAATTTTTTGTATATATATATAATTTAAGTTATTTTTTATACACAGTAAATACTTATTTATATTCTTTTAGGGTCAGAATATAAATTTTAAAAATGTTTTTGTATGTGAAAAGAATTTCAAATAATTTTTGTATATATATATAATTTAAGTTATTTTTTATACACAGTAAATACTTATTTATATTGTTTTAGGGTCAGAATATAAATTTTAAAAATGTTTTTGTATGTGAATAGAAATTCAAATATTTTTTTAAAAATGAGTTTCTCTTGTAATTTTTATGTGAATATAGATTACAATAAAAATTTAAAAAATAACTTCACTATATAAGTTTAAAGTCTTTATAATAAATAATATTAAAATTGAAAAATACATAAAATAATCAATTATTAAATACAAGGGTTAATAACCAAATCGTTACCCCAACTTTGAGCATTTTACAAATTATTATGTGAACTTTGTTTTTTCAATTTTTGCTACCCGTGCCTTCAAACTAAGAGAAAATTGCTTCGTAGATTAGGCGATGAGAAATCGTACGATGATTGTGTCGCGATGATTTGAGTTTATGATATGGATGGTGTAAACATCTGATTTTGACTCAGGGTCAAAATACCGTACACGAGATTCCGAGCCGAGAAAAATCGAGACAAAGAAGCTTGTGCAGCCTCTCGGGGCTGTTCGCCGCCGTCGATGATCGTTCTCGGCCCTTGTGGCTGAGGTGGTTGCACGGCTGTCTGACGGACTCCAATACCTTTTTTTTACGTTACTACTGTTGGGCCAGAATAGATTGGTCATTAACTAAAACATTAATAAACTAAATATTTTATCTTCTTGGTAAATACTAAATAGTTAGGTTAATTTTTTGTATATATATATAATTTAAGTTATTTTTTATACACAGTAAATACTTATTTATATTCTTTTAGGGTCAGAATATAAATTTTAAAAATGTTTTTGTATGTGAAAAGAATTTCAAATAATTTTTGTATATATATATAATTTAAGTTATTTTTTATACACAGTAAATACTTATTTATATTGTTTTAGGGTCAGAATATAAATTTTAAAAATGTTTTTGTATGTGAATAGAAATTCAAATATTTTTTTAAAAATGAGTTTCTCTTGTAATTTTTATGTGAATATAGATTACAATAAAAATTTAAAAAATAACTTCACTATATAAGTTTAAAGTCTTTATAATAAATAATATTAAAATTGAAAAATACATAAAATAATCAATTATTAAATACAAGGGTTAATAACCAAATCGTTACCCCAACTTTGAGCATTTTACAAATTATTATGTGAACTTTGTTTTTTCAATTTTTGCTACCCGTGCCTTCAAACTAAGAGAAAATTGCTTCGTAGATTAGGCGATGAGAAATCGTACGATGATTGTGTCGCGATGATTTGAGTTTATGATATGGATGGTGTAAACATCTGATTTTGACTCAGGGTCAAAATACCGTACACGAGATTCCGAGCCGAGAAAAATCGAGACAAAGAAGCTTGTGCAGCCTCTCGGGGCTGTTCGCCGCCGTCGATGATCGTTCTCGGCCCTTGTGGCTGAGGTGGTTGCACGGCTGTCTGACGGACTCCAATACCTTTTTTTTACGTTACTACTGTTGGGCCAGAATAGATTGGTCATTAACTAAAACATTAATAAACTAAATATTTTATCTTCTTGGTAAATACTAAATAGTTAGGTTAATTTTTTGTATATATATATAATTTAAGTTATTTTTTATACACAGTAAATACTTATTTATATTCTTTTAGGGTCAGAATATAAATTTTAAAAATGTTTTTGTATGTGAAAAGAATTTCAAATAATTTTTGTATATATATATAATTTAAGTTATTTTTTATACACAGTAAATACTTATTTATATTGTTTTAGGGTCAGAATATAAATTTTAAAAATGTTTTTGTATGTGAATAGAAATTCAAATATTTTTTTAAAAATGAGTTTCTCTTGTAATTTTTATGTGAATATAGATTACAATAAAAATTTAAAAAATAACTTCACTATATAAGTTTAAAGTCTTTATAATAAATAATATTAAAATTGAAAAATACATAAAATAATCAATTATTAAATACAAGGGTTAATAACCAAATCGTTACCCCAACTTTGAGCATTTTACAAATTATTATGTGAACTTTGTTTTTTCAATTTTTGCTACCCGTGCCTTCAAACTAAGAGAAAATTGCTTCGTAGATTAGGCGATGAGAAATCGTACGATGATTGTGTCGCGATGATTTGAGTTTATGATATGGATGGTGTAAACATCTGATTTTGACTCAGGGTCAAAATACCGTACACGAGATTCCGAGCCGAGAAAAATCGAGACAAAGAAGCTTGTGCAGCCTCTCGGGGCTGTTCGCCGCCGTCGATGATCGTTCTCGGCCCTTGTGGCTGAGGTGGTTGCACGGCTGTCTGACGGACTCCAATACCTTTTTTTTACGTTACTACTGTTGGGCCAGAATAGATTGGTCATTAACTAAAACATTAATAAACTAAATATTTTATCTTCTTGGTAAATACTAAATAGTTAGGTTAATTTTTTGTATATATATATAATTTAAGTTATTTTTATACACAGTAAATACTTATTTATATTCTTTTAGGGTCAGAATATAAATTTTAAAAATGTTTTTGTATGTGAAAAGAATTTCAAATAATTTTTGTATATATATATAATTTAAGTTATTTTTTATACACAGTAAATACTTATTTATATTGTTTTAGGGTCAGAATATAAATTTTAAAAATGTTTTTGTATGTGAATAGAAATTCAAATATTTTTTTAAAAATGAGTTTCTCTTGTAATTTTTATGTGAATATAGATTACAATAAAAATTTAAAAAATAACTTCACTATATAAGTTTAAAGTCTTTATAATAAATAATATTAAAATTGAAAAATACATAAAATAATCAATTATTAAATACAAGGGTTAATAACCAAATCGTTACCCCAACTTTGAGCATTTTACAAATTATTATGTGAACTTTGTTTTTTCAATTTTTGCTACCCGTGCCTTCAAACTAAGAGAAAATTGCTTCGTAGATTAGGCGATGAGAAATCGTACGATGATTGTGTCGCGATGATTTGAGTTTATGATATGGATGGTGTAAACATCTGATTTTGACTCAGGGTCAAAATACCGTACACGAGATTCCGAGCCGAGAAAAATCGAGACAAAGAAGCTTGTGCAGCCTCTCGGGGCTGTTCGCCGCCGTCGATGATCGTTCTCGGCCCTTGTGGCTGAGGTGGTTGCACGGCTGTCTGACGGACTCCAATACCTTTTTTTTACGTTACTACTGTTGGGCCAGAATAGATTGGTCATTAACTAAAACATTAATAAACTAAATATTTTATCTTCTTGGTAAATACTAAATAGTTAGGTTAATTTTTTGTATATATATATAATTTAAGTTATTTTTTATACACAGTAAATACTTATTTATATTCTTTTAGGGTCAGAATATAAATTTTAAAAATGTTTTTGTATGTGAAAAGAATTTCAAATAATTTTTGTATATATATATAATTTAAGTTATTTTTTATACACAGTAAATACTTATTTATATTGTTTTAGGGTCAGAATATAAATTTTAAAAATGTTTTTGTATGTGAATAGAAATTCAAATATTTTTTTAAAAATGAGTTTCTCTTGTAATTTTTATGTGAATATAGATTACAATAAAAATTTAAAAAATAACTTCACTATATAAGTTTAAAGTCTTTATAATAAATAATATTAAAATTGAAAAATACATAAAATAATCAATTATTAAATACAAGGGTTAATAACCAAATCGTTACCCCAACTTTGAGCATTTTACAAATTATTATGTGAACTTTGTTTTTTCAATTTTTGCTACCCGTGCCTTCAAACTAAGAGAAAATTGCTTCGTAGATTAGGCGATGAGAAATCGTACGATGATTGTGTCGCGATGATTTGAGTTTATGATATGGATGGTGTAAACATCTGATTTTGACTCAGGGTCAAAATACCGTACACGAGATTCCGAGCCGAGAAAAATCGAGACAAAGAAGCTTGTGCAGCCTCTCGGGGCTGTTCGCCGCCGTCGATGATCGTTCTCGGCCCTTGTGGCTGAGGTGGTTGCACGGCTGTCTGACGGACTCCAATACCTTTTTTTTACGTTACTACTGTTGGGCCAGAATAGATTGGTCATTAACTAAAACATTAATAAACTAAATATTTTATCTTCTTGGTAAATACTAAATAGTTAGGTTAATTTTTTGTATATATATATAATTTAAGTTATTTTTTATACACAGTAAATACTTATTTATATTCTTTTAGGGTCAGAATATAAATTTTAAAAATGTTTTTGTATGTGAAAAGAATTTCAAATAATTTTTGTATATATATATAATTTAAGTTATTTTTTATACACAGTAAATACTTATTTATATTGTTTTAGGGTCAGAATATAAATTTTAAAAATGTTTTTGTATGTGAATAGAAATTCAAATATTTTTTTAAAAATGAGTTTCTCTTGTAATTTTTATGTGAATATAGATTACAATAAAAATTTAAAAAATAACTTCACTATATAAGTTTAAAGTCTTTATAATAAATAATATTAAAATTGAAAAATACATAAAATAATCAATTATTAAATACAAGGGTTAATAACCAAATCGTTACCCCAACTTTGAGCATTTTACAAATTATTATGTGAACTTTGTTTTTTCAATTTTTGCTACCCGTGCCTTCAAACTAAGAGAAAATTGCTTCGTAGATTAGGCGATGAGAAATCGTACGATGATTGTGTCGCGATGATTTGAGTTTATGATATGGATGGTGTAAACATCTGATTTTGACTCAGGGTCAAAATACCGTACACGAGATTCCGAGCCGAGAAAAATCGAGACAAAGAAGCTTGTGCAGCCTCTCGGGGCTGTTCGCCGCCGTCGATGATCGTTCTCGGCCCTTGTGGCTGAGGTGGTTGCACGGCTGTCTGACGGACTCCAATACCTTTTTTTTACGTTACTACTGTTGGGCCAGAATAGATTGGTCATTAACTAAAACATTAATAAACTAAGTATTTTATCTTCTTGGTAAATACTAAATAGTTAGGTTAATTTTTTGTATATATATATAATTTAAGTTATTTTTTATACACAGTAAATACTTATTTATATTCTTTTAGGGTCAGAATATAAATTTTAAAAATGTTTTTGTATGTGAAAAGAATTTCAAATAATTTTTGTATATATATATAATTTAAGTTATTTTTTATACACAGTAAATACTTATTTATATTGTTTTAGGGTCAGAATATAAATTTTAAAAATGTTTTTGTATGTGAATAGAAATTCAAATATTTTTTTAAAAATGAGTTTCTCTTGTAATTTTTATGTGAATATAGATTACAATAAAAATTTAAAAAATAACTTCACTATATAAGTTTAAAGTCTTTATAATAAATAATATTAAAATTGAAAAATACATAAAATAATCAATTATTAAATACAAGGGTTAATAACCAAATCGTTACCCCAACTTTGAGCATTTTACAAATTATTATGTGAACTTTGTTTTTTCAATTTTTGCTACCCGTGCCTTCAAACTAAGAGAAAATTGCTTCGTAGATTAGGCGATGAGAAATCGTACGATGATTGTGTCGCGATGATTTGAGTTTATGATATGGATGGTGTAAACATCTGATTTTGACTCAGGGTCAAAATACCGTACACGAGATTCCGAGCCGAGAAAAATCGAGACAAAGAAGCTTGTGCAGCCTCTCGGGGCTGTTCGCCGCCGTCGATGATCGTTCTCGGCCCTTGTGGCTGAGGTGGTTGCACGGCTGTCTGACGGACTCCAATACCTTTTTTTTACGTTACTACTGTTGGGCCAGAATAGATTGGTCATTAACTAAAACATTAATAAACTAAATATTTTATCTTCTTGGTAAATACTAAATAGTTAGGTTAATTTTTTGTATATATATATAATTTAAGTTATTTTTTATACACAGTAAATACTTATTTATATTCTTTTAGGGTCAGAATATAAATTTTAAAAATGTTTTTGTATGTGAAAAGAATTTCAAATAATTTTTGTATATATATATAATTTAAGTTATTTTTTATACACAGTAAATACTTATTTATATTGTTTTAGGGTCAGAATATAAATTTTAAAAATGTTTTTGTATGTGAATAGAAATTCAAATATTTTTTTAAAAATGAGTTTCTCTTGTAATTTTTATGTGAATATAGATTACAATAAAAATTTAAAAAATAACTTCACTATATAAGTTTAAAGTCTTTATAATAAATAATATTAAAATTGAAAAATACATAAAATAATCAATTATTAAATACAAGGGTTAATAACCAAATCGTTACCCCAACTTTGAGCATTTTACAAATTATTATGTGAACTTTGTTTTTTCAATTTTTGCTACCCGTGCCTTCAAACTAAGAGAAAATTGCTTCGTAGATTAGGCGATGAGAAATCGTACGATGATTGTGTCGCGATGATTTGAGTTTATGATATGGATGGTGTAAACATCTGATTTTGACTCAGGGTCAAAATACCGTACACGAGATTCCGAGCCGAGAAAAATCGAGACAAAGAAGCTTGTGCAGCCTCTCGGGGCTGTTCGCCGCCGTCGATGATCGTTCTCGGCCCTTGTGGCTGAGGTGGTTGCACGGCTGTCTGACGGACTCCAATACCTTTTTTTTACGTTACTACTGTTGGGCCAGAATAGATTGGTCATTAACTAAAACATTAATAAACTAAGTATTTTATCTTCTTGGTAAATACTAAATAGTTAGGTTAATTTTTTGTATATATATATAATTTAAGTTATTTTTTATACACAGTAAATACTTATTTATATTCTTTTAGGGTCAGAATATAAATTTTAAAAATGTTTTTGTATGTGAAAAGAATTTCAAATAATTTTTGTATATATATATAATTTAAGTTATTTTTTATACACAGTAAATACTTATTTATATTGTTTTAGGGTCAGAATATAAATTTTAAAAATGTTTTTGTATGTGAATAGAAATTCAAATATTTTTTTAAAAATGAGTTTCTCTTGTAATTTTTATGTGAATATAGATTACAATAAAAATTTAAAAAATAACTTCACTATATAAGTTTAAAGTCTTTATAATAAATAATATTAAAATTGAAAAATACATAAAATAATCAATTATTAAATACAAGGGTTAATAACCAAATCGTTACCCCAACTTTGAGCATTTTACAAATTATTATGTGAACTTTGTTTTTTCAATTTTTGCTACCCGTGCCTTCAAACTAAGAGAAAATTGCTTCGTAGATTAGGCGATGAGAAATCGTACGATGATTGTGTCGCGATGATTTGAGTTTATGATATGGATGGTGTAAACATCTGATTTTGACTCAGGGTCAAAATACCGTACACGAGATTCCGAGCCGAGAAAAATCGAGACAAAGAAGCTTGTGCAGCCTCTCGGGGCTGTTCGCCGCCGTCGATGATCGTTCTCGGCCCTTGTGGCTGAGGTGGTTGCACGGCTGTCTGACGGACTCCAATACCTTTTTTTTACGTTACTACTGTTGGGCCAGAATAGATTGGTCATTAACTAAAACATTAATAAACTAAGTATTTTATCTTCTTGGTAAATACTAAATAGTTAGGTTAATTTTTTGTATATATATATAATTTAAGTTATTTTTTATACACAGTAAATACTTATTTATATTCTTTTAGGGTCAGAATATAAATTTTAAAAATGTTTTTGTATGTGAAAAGAATTTCAAATAATTTTTGTATATATATATAATTTAAGTTATTTTTTATACACAGTAAATACTTATTTATATTGTTTTAGGGTCAGAATATAAATTTTAAAAATGTTTTTGTATGTGAATAGAAATTCAAATATTTTTTTAAAAATGAGTTTCTCTTGTAATTTTTATGTGAATATAGATTACAATAAAAATTTAAAAAATAACTTCACTATATAAGTTTAAAGTCTTTATAATAAATAATATTAAAATTGAAAAATACATAAAATAATCAATTATTAAATACAAGGGTTAATAACCAAATCGTTACCCCAACTTTGAGCATTTTACAAATTATTATGTGAACTTTGTTTTTTCAATTTTTGCTACCCGTGCCTTCAAACTAAGAGAAAATTGCTTCGTAGATTAGGCGATGAGAAATCGTACGATGATTGTGTCGCGATGATTTGAGTTTATGATATGGATGGTGTAAACATCTGATTTTGACTCAGGGTCAAAATACCGTACACGAGATTCCGAGCCGAGAAAAATCGAGACAAAGAAGCTTGTGCAGCCTCTCGGGGCTGTTCGCCGCCGTCGATGATCGTTCTCGGCCCTTGTGGCTGAGGTGGTTGCACGGCTGTCTGACGGACTCCAATACCTTTTTTTTACGTTACTACTGTTGGGCCAGAATAGATTGGTCATTAACTAAAACATTAATAAACTAAATATTTTATCTTCTTGGTAAATACTAAATAGTTAGGTTAATTTTTTGTATATATATATAATTTAAGTTATTTTTTATACACAGTAAATACTTATTTATATTCTTTTAGGGTCAGAATATAAATTTTAAAAATGTTTTTGTATGTGAAAAGAATTTCAAATAATTTTTGTATATATATATAATTTAAGTTATTTTTTATACACAGTAAATACTTATTTATATTGTTTTAGGGTCAGAATATAAATTTTAAAAATGTTTTTGTATGTGAATAGAAATTCAAATATTTTTTTAAAAATGAGTTTCTCTTGTAATTTTTATGTGAATATAGATTACAATAAAAATTTAAAAAATAACTTCACTATATAAGTTTAAAGTCTTTATAATAAATAATATTAAAATTGAAAAATACATAAAATAATCAATTATTAAATACAAGGGTTAATAACCAAATCGTTACCCCAACTTTGAGCATTTTACAAATTATTATGTGAACTTTGTTTTTTCAATTTTTGCTACCCGTGCCTTCAAACTAAGAGAAAATTGCTTCGTAGATTAGGCGATGAGAAATCGTACGATGATTGTGTCGCGATGATTTGAGTTTATGATATGGATGGTGTAAACATCTGATTTTGACTCAGGGTCAAAATACCGTACACGAGATTCCGAGCCGAGAAAAATCGAGACAAAGAAGCTTGTGCAGCCTCTCGGGGCTGTTCGCCGCCGTCGATGATCGTTCTCGGCCCTTGTGGCTGAGGTGGTTGCACGGCTGTCTGACGGACTCCAATACCTTTTTTTTACGTTACTACTGTTGGGCCAGAATAGATTGGTCATTAACTAAAACATTAATAAACTAAGTATTTTATCTTCTTGGTAAATACTAAATAGTTAGGTTAATTTTTTGTATATATATATAATTTAAGTTATTTTTTATACACAGTAAATACTTATTTATATTCTTTTAGGGTCAGAATATAAATTTTAAAAATGTTTTTGTATGTGAAAAGAATTTCAAATAATTTTTGTATATATATATAATTTAAGTTATTTTTTATACACAGTAAATACTTATTTATATTGTTTTAGGGTCAGAATATAAATTTTAAAAATGTTTTTGTATGTGAATAGAAATTCAAATATTTTTTTAAAAATGAGTTTCTCTTGTAATTTTTATGTGAATATAGATTACAATAAAAATTTAAAAAATAACTTCACTATATAAGTTTAAAGTCTTTATAATAAATAATATTAAAATTGAAAAATACATAAAATAATCAATTATTAAATACAAGGGTTAATAACCAAATCGTTACCCCAACTTTGAGCATTTTACAAATTATTATGTGAACTTTGTTTTTTCAATTTTTGCTACCCGTGCCTTCAAACTAAGAGAAAATTGCTTCGTAGATTAGGCGATGAGAAATCGTACGATGATTGTGTCGCGATGATTTGAGTTTATGATATGGATGGTGTAAACATCTGATTTTGACTCAGGGTCAAAATACCGTACACGAGATTCCGAGCCGAGAAAAATCGAGACAAAGAAGCTTGTGCAGCCTCTCGGGGCTGTTCGCCGCCGTCGATGATCGTTCTCGGCCCTTGTGGCTGAGGTGGTTGCACGGCTGTCTGACGGACTCCAATACCTTTTTTTTACGTTACTACTGTTGGGCCAGAATAGATTGGTCATTAACTAAAACATTAATAAACTAAGTATTTTATCTTCTTGGTAAATACTAAATAGTTAGGTTAATTTTTTGTATATATATATAATTTAAGTTATTTTTTATACACAGTAAATACTTATTTATATTCTTTTAGGGTCAGAATATAAATTTTAAAAATGTTTTTGTATGTGAAAAGAATTTCAAATAATTTTTGTATATATATATAATTTAAGTTATTTTTTATACACAGTAAATACTTATTTATATTGTTTTAGGGTCAGAATATAAATTTTAAAAATGTTTTTGTATGTGAATAGAAATTCAAATATTTTTTTAAAAATGAGTTTCTCTTGTAATTTTTATGTGAATATAGATTACAATAAAAATTTAAAAAATAACTTCACTATATAAGTTTAAAGTCTTTATAATAAATAATATTAAAATTGAAAAATACATAAAATAATCAATTATTAAATACAAGGGTTAATAACCAAATCGTTACCCCAACTTTGAGCATTTTACAAATTATTATGTGAACTTTGTTTTTTCAATTTTTGCTACCCGTGCCTTCAAACTAAGAGAAAATTGCTTCGTAGATTAGGCGATGAGAAATCGTACGATGATTGTGTCGCGATGATTTGAGTTTATGATATGGATGGTGTAAACATCTGATTTTGACTCAGGGTCAAAATACCGTACACGAGATTCCGAGCCGAGAAAAATCGAGACAAAGAAGCTTGTGCAGCCTCTCGGGGCTGTTCGCCGCCGTCGATGATCGTTCTCGGCCCTTGTGGCTGAGGTGGTTGCACGGCTGTCTGACGGACTCCAATACCTTTTTTTTACGTTACTACTGTTGGGCCAGAATAGATTGGTCATTAACTAAAACATTAATAAACTAAATATTTTATCTTCTTGGTAAATACTAAATAGTTAGGTTAATTTTTTGTATATATATATAATTTAAGTTATTTTTTATACACAGTAAATACTTATTTATATTCTTTTAGGGTCAGAATATAAATTTTAAAAATGTTTTTGTATGTGAAAAGAATTTCAAATAATTTTTGTATATATATATAATTTAAGTTATTTTTTATACACAGTAAATACTTATTTATATTGTTTTAGGGTCAGAATATAAATTTTAAAAATGTTTTTGTATGTGAATAGAAATTCAAATATTTTTTTAAAAATGAGTTTCTCTTGTAATTTTTATGTGAATATAGATTACAATAAAAATTTAAAAAATAACTTCACTATATAAGTTTAAAGTCTTTATAATAAATAATATTAAAATTGAAAAATACATAAAATAATCAATTATTAAATACAAGGGTTAATAACCAAATCGTTACCCCAACTTTGAGCATTTTACAAATTATTATGTGAACTTTGTTTTTTCAATTTTTGCTACCCGTGCCTTCAAACTAAGAGAAAATTGCTTCGTAGATTAGGCGATGAGAAATCGTACGATGATTGTGTCGCGATGAGAAATCGTACGATGATTGTGTCGCGATGATTTGAGTTTATGATATGGATGGTGTAAACATCTGATTTTGACTCAGGGTCAAAATACCGTACACGAGATTCCGAGCCGAGAAAAATCGAGACAAAGAAGCTTGTGCAGCCTCTCGGGGCTGTTCGCCGCCGTCGATGATCGTTCTCGGCCCTTGTGGCTGAGGTGGTTGCACGGCTGTCTGACGGACTCCAATACCTTTTTTTTACGTTACTACTGTTGGGCCAGAATAGATTGGTCATTAACTAAAACATTAATAAACTAAGTATTTTATCTTCTTGGTAAATACTAAATAGTTAGGTTAATTTTTTGTATATATATATAATTTAAGTTATTTTTTATACACAGTAAATACTTATTTATATTCTTTTAGGGTCAGAATATAAATTTTAAAAATGTTTTTGTATGTGAAAAGAATTTCAAATAATTTTTGTATATATATATAATTTAAGTTATTTTTTATACACAGTAAATACTTATTTATATTGTTTTAGGGTCAGAATATAAATTTTAAAAATGTTTTTGTATGTGAATAGAAATTCAAATATTTTTTTAAAAATGAGTTTCTCTTGTAATTTTTATGTGAATATAGATTACAATAAAAATTTAAAAAATAACTTCACTATATAAGTTTAAAGTCTTTATAATAAATAATATTAAAATTGAAAAATACATAAAATAATCAATTATTAAATACAAGGGTTAATAACCAAATCGTTACCCCAACTTTGAGCATTTTACAAATTATTATGTGAACTTTGTTTTTTCAATTTTTGCTACCCGTGCCTTCAAACTAAGAGAAAATTGCTTCGTAGATTAGGCGATGAGAAATCGTACGATGATTGTGTCGCGATGATTTGAGTTTATGATATGGATGGTGTAAACATCTGATTTTGACTCAGGGTCAAAATACCGTACACGAGATTCCGAGCCGAGAAAAATCGAGACAAAGAAGCTTGTGCAGCCTCTCGGGGCTGTTCGCCGCCGTCGATGATCGTTCTCGGCCCTTGTGGCTGAGGTGGTTGCACGGCTGTCTGACGGACTCCAATACCTTTTTTTTACGTTACTACTGTTGGGCCAGAATAGATTGGTCATTAACTAAAACATTAATAAACTAAGTATTTTATCTTCTTGGTAAATACTAAATAGTTAGGTTAATTTTTTGTATATATATATAATTTAAGTTATTTGTTATACACAGTAAATACTTATTTATATTCTTTTAGGGTCAGAATATAAATTTTAAAAATGTTTTTGTATGTGAAAAGAATTTCAAATAATTTTTGTATATATATATAATTTAAGTTATTTTTTATACACAGTAAATACTTATTTATATTGTTTTAGGGTCAGAATATAAATTTTAAAAATGTTTTTGTATGTGAATAGAAATTCAAATATTTTTTTAAAAATGAGTTTCTCTTGTAATTTTTATGTGAATATAGATTACAATAAAAATTTAAAAAATAACTTCACTATATAAGTTTAAAGTCTTTATAATAAATAATATTAAAATTGAAAAATACATAAAATAATCAATTATTAAATACAAGGGTTAATAACCAAATCGTTACCCCAACTTTGAGCATTTTACAAATTATTATGTGAACTTTGTTTTTTCAATTTTTGCTACCCGTGCCTTCAAACTAAGAGAAAATTGCTTCGTAGATTAGGCGATGAGAAATCGTACGATGATTGTGTCGCGATGATTTGAGTTTATGATATGGATGGTGTAAACATCTGATTTTGACTCAGGGTCAAAATACCGTACACGAGATTCCGAGCCGAGAAAAATCGAGACAAAGAAGCTTGTGCAGCCTCTCGGGGCTGTTCGCCGCCGTCGATGATCGTTCTCGGCCCTTGTGGCTGAGGTGGTTGCACGGCTGTCTGACGGACTCCAATACCTTTTTTTTACGTTACTACTGTTGGGCCAGAATAGATTGGTCATTAACTAAAACATTAATAAACTAAGTATTTTATCTTCTTGGTAAATACTAAATAGTTAGGTTAATTTTTTGTATATATATATAATTTAAGTTATTTTTTATACACAGTAAATACTTATTTATATTCTTTTAGGGTCAGAATATAAATTTTAAAAATGTTTTTGTATGTGAAAAGAATTTCAAATAATTTTTGTATATATATATAATTTAAGTTATTTTTTATACACAGTAAATACTTATTTATATTGTTTTAGGGTCAGAATATAAATTTTAAAAATGTTTTTGTATGTGAATAGAAATTCAAATATTTTTTTAAAAATGAGTTTCTCTTGTAATTTTTATGTGAATATAGATTACAATAAAAATTTAAAAAATAACTTCACTATATAAGTTTAAAGTCTTTATAATAAATAATATTAAAATTGAAAAATACATAAAATAATCAATTATTAAATACAAGGGTTAATAACCAAATCGTTACCCCAACTTTGAGCATTTTACAAATTATTATGTGAACTTTGTTTTTTCAATTTTTGCTACCCGTGCCTTCAAACTAAGAGAAAATTGCTTCGTAGATTAGGCGATGAGAAATCGTACGATGATTGTGTCGCGATGATTTGAGTTTATGATATGGATGGTGTAAACATCTGATTTTGACTCAGGGTCAAAATACCGTACACGAGATTCCGAGCCGAGAAAAATCGAGACAAAGAAGCTTGTGCAGCCTCTCGGGGCTGTTCGCCGCCGTCGATGATCGTTCTCGGCCCTTGTGGCTGAGGTGGTTGCACGGCTGTCTGACGGACTCCAATACCTTTTTTTTACGTTACTACTGTTGGGCCAGAATAGATTGGTCATTAACTAAAACATTAATAAACTAAGTATTTTATCTTCTTGGTAAATACTAAATAGTTAGGTTAATTTTTTGTATATATATATAATTTAAGTTATTTTTTATACACAGTAAATACTTATTTATATTCTTTTAGGGTCAGAATATAAATTTTAAAAATGTTTTTGTATGTGAAAAGAATTTCAAATAATTTTTGTATATATATATAATTTAAGTTATTTTTTATACACAGTAAATACTTATTTATATTGTTTTAGGGTCAGAATATAAATTTTAAAAATGTTTTTGTATGTGAATAGAAATTCAAATATTTTTTTAAAAATGAGTTTCTCTTGTAATTTTTATGTGAATATAGATTACAATAAAAATTTAAAAAATAACTTCACTATATAAGTTTAAAGTCTTTATAATAAATAATATTAAAATTGAAAAATACATAAAATAATCAATTATTAAATACAAGGGTTAATAACCAAATCGTTACCCCAACTTTGAGCATTTTACAAATTATTATGTGAACTTTGTTTTTTCAATTTTTGCTACCCGTGCCTTCAAACTAAGAGAAAATTGCTTCGTAGATTAGGCGATGAGAAATCGTACGATGATTGTGTCGCGATGAGAAATCGTACGATGATTGTGTCGCGATGATTTGAGTTTATGATATGGATGGTGTAAACATCTGATTTTGACTCAGGGTCAAAATACCGTACACGAGATTCCGAGCCGAGAAAAATCGAGACAAAGAAGCTTGTGCAGCCTCTCGGGGCTGTTCGCCGCCGTCGATGATCGTTCTCGGCCCTTGTGGCTGAGGTGGTTGCACGGTTGTCTGACGGACTCCAATACCTTTTTTTTACGTTACTACTGTTGGGCCAGAATAGATTGGTCATTAACTAAAACATTAATAAACTAAGTATTTTATCTTCTTGGTAAATACTAAATAGTTAGGTTAATTTTTTGTATATATATATAATTTAAGTTATTTTTTATACACAGTAAATACTTATTTATATTCTTTTAGGGTCAGAATATAAATTTTAAAAATGTTTTTGTATGTGAAAAGAATTTCAAATAATTTTTGTATATATATATAATTTAAGTTATTTTTTATACACAGTAAATACTTATTTATATTGTTTTAGGGTCAGAATATAAATTTTAAAAATGTTTTTGTATGTGAATAGAAATTCAAATATTTTTTTAAAAATGAGTTTCTCTTGTAATTTTTATGTGAATATAGATTACAATAAAAATTTAAAAAATAACTTCACTATATAAGTTTAAAGTCTTTATAATAAATAATATTAAAATTGAAAAATACATAAAATAATCAATTATTAAATACAAGGGTTAATAACCAAATCGTTACCCCAACTTTGAGCATTTTACAAATTATTATGTGAACTTTGTTTTTTCAATTTTTGCTACCCGTGCCTTCAAACTAAGAGAAAATTGCTTCGTAGATTAGGCGATGAGAAATCGTACGATGATTGTGTCGCGATGATTTGAGTTTATGATATGGATGGTGTAAACATCTGATTTTGACTCAGGGTCAAAATACCGTACACGAGATTCCGAGCCGAGAAAAATCGAGACAAAGAAGCTTGTGCAGCCTCTCGGGGCTGTTCGCCGCCGTCGATGATCGTTCTCGGCCCTTGTGGCTGAGGTGGTTGCACGGCTGTCTGACGGACTCCAATACCTTTTTTTTACGTTACTACTGTTGGGCCAGAATAGATTGGTCATTAACTAAAACATTAATAAACTAAGTATTTTATCTTCTTGGTAAATACTAAATAGTTAGGTTAATTTTTTGTATATATATATAATTTAAGTTATTTTTTATACACAGTAAATACTTATTTATATTCTTTTAGGGTCAGAATATAAATTTTAAAAATGTTTTTGTATGTGAAAAGAATTTCAAATAATTTTTGTATATATATATAATTTAAGTTATTTTTTATACACAGTAAATACTTATTTATATTGTTTTAGGGTCAGAATATAAATTTTAAAAATGTTTTTGTATGTGAATAGAAATTCAAATATTTTTTTAAAAATGAGTTTCTCTTGTAATTTTTATGTGAATATAGATTACAATAAAAATTTAAAAAATAACTTCACTATATAAGTTTAAAGTCTTTATAATAAATAATATTAAAATTGAAAAATACATAAAATAATCAATTATTAAATACAAGGGTTAATAACCAAATCGTTACCCCAACTTTGAGCATTTTACAAATTATTATGTGAACTTTGTTTTTTCAATTTTTGCTACCCGTGCCTTCAAACTAAGAGAAAATTGCTTCGTAGATTAGGCGATGAGAAATCGTACGATGATTGTGTCGCGATGATTTGAGTTTATGATATGGATGGTGTAAACATCTGATTTTGACTCAGGGTCAAAATACCGTACACGAGATTCCGAGTCGAGAAAAATCGAGACAAAGAAGCTTGTGCAGCCTCTCGGGGCTGTTCGCCGCCGTCGATGATCGTTCTCGGCCCTTGTGGCTGAGGTGGTTGCACGGCTGTCTGACGGACTCCAATACCTTTTTTTTACGTTACTACTGTTGGGCCAGAATAGATTGGTCATTAACTAAAACATTAATAAACTAAGTATTTTATCTTCTTGGTAAATACTAAATAGTTAGGTTAATTTTTTGTATATATATATAATTTAAGTTATTTTTTATACACAGTAAATACTTATTTATATTCTTTTAGGGTCAGAATATAAATTTTAAAAATGTTTTTGTATGTGAAAAGAATTTCAAATAATTTTTGTATATATATATAATTTAAGTTATTTTTTATACACAGTAAATACTTATTTATATTGTTTTAGGGTCAGAATATAAATTTTAAAAATGTTTTTGTATGTGAATAGAAATTCAAATATTTTTTTAAAAATGAGTTTCTCTTGTAATTTTTATGTGAATATAGATTACAATAAAAATTTAAAAAATAACTTCACTATATAAGTTTAAAGTCTTTATAATAAATAATATTAAAATTGAAAAATACATAAAATAATCAATTATTAAATACAAGGGTTAATAACCAAATCGTTACCCCAACTTTGAGCATTTTACAAATTATTATGTGAACTTTGTTTTTTCAATTTTTGCTACCCGTGCCTTCAAACTAAGAGAAAATTGCTTCGTAGATTAGGCGATGAGAAATCGTACGATGATTGTGTCGCGATGATTTGAGTTTATGATATGGATGGTGTAAACATCTGATTTTGACTCAGGGTCAAAATACCGTACACGAGATTCCGAGCCGAGAAAAATCGAGACAAAGAAGCTTGTGCAGCCTCTCGGGGCTGTTCGCCGCCGTCGATGATCGTTCTCGGCCCTTGTGGCTGAGGTGGTTGCACGGCTGTCTGACGGACTCCAATACCTTTTTTTTACGTTACTACTGTTGGGCCAGAATAGATTGGTCATTAACTAAAACATTAATAAACTAAATATTTTATCTTCTTGGTAAATACTAAATAGTTAGGTTAATTTTTTGAATATATATATAATTTAAGTTATTTTTTATACACAGTAAATACTTATTTATATTCTTTTAGGGTCAGAATATAAATTTTAAAAATGTTTTTGTATGTGAAAAGAATTTCAAATAATTTTTGTATATATATATAATTTAAGTTATTTTTTATACACAGTAAATACTTATTTATATTGTTTTAGGGTCAGAATATAAATTTTAAAAATGTTTTTGTATGTGAATAGAAATTCAAATATTTTTTTAAAAATGAGTTTCTCTTGTAATTTTTATGTGAATATAGATTACAATAAAAATTTAAAAAATAACTTCACTATATAAGTTTAAAGTCTTTATAATAAATAATATTAAAATTGAAAAATACATAAAATAATCAATTATTAAATACAAGGGTTAATAACCAAATCGTTACCCCAACTTTGAGCATTTTACAAATTATTATGTGAACTTTGTTTTTTCAATTTTTGCTACCCGTGCCTTCAAACTAAGAGAAAATTGCTTCGTAGATTAGGCGATGAGAAATCGTACGATGATTGTGTCGCGATGATTTGAGTTTATGATATGGATGGTGTAAACATCTGATTTTGACTCAGGGTCAAAATACCGTACACGAGATTCCGAGCCGAGAAAAATCGAGACAAAGAAGCTTGTGCAGCCTCTCGGGGCTGTTCGCCGCCGTCGATGATCGTTCTCGGCCCTTGTGGCTGAGGTGGTTGCACGGCTGTCTGACGGACTCCAATACCTTTTTTTTACGTTACTACTGTTGGGCCAGAATAGATTGGTCATTAACTAAAACATTAATAAACTAAGTATTTTATCTTCTTGGTAAATACTAAATAGTTAGGTTAATTTTTTGTATATATATATAATTTAAGTTATTTTTTATACACAGTAAATACTTATTTATATTCTTTTAGGGTCAGAATATAAATTTTAAAAATGTTTTTGTATGTGAAAAGAATTTCAAATAATTTTTGTATATATATATAATTTAAGTTATTTTTTATACACAGTAAATACTTATTTATATTGTTTTAGGGTCAGAATATAAATTTTAAAAATGTTTTTGTATGTGAATAGAAATTCAAATATTTTTTTAAAAATGAGTTTCTCTTGTAATTTTTATGTGAATATAGATTACAATAAAAATTTAAAAAATAACTTCACTATATAAGTTTAAAGTCTTTATAATAAATAATATTAAAATTGAAAAATACATAAAATAATCAATTATTAAATACAAGGGTTAATAACCAAATCGTTACCCCAACTTTGAGCATTTTACAAATTATTATGTGAACTTTGTTTTTTCAATTTTTGCTACCCGTGCCTTCAAACTAAGAGAAAATTGCTTCGTAGATTAGGCGATGAGAAATCGTACGATGATTGTGTCGCGATGATTTGAGTTTATGATATGGATGGTGTAAACATCTGATTTTGACTCAGGGTCAAAATACCGTACACGAGATTCCGAGCCGAGAAAAATCGAGACAAAGAAGCTTGTGCAGCCTCTCGGGGCTGTTCGCCGCCGTCGATGATCGTTCTCGGCCCTTGTGGCTGAGGTGGTTGCACGGCTGTCTGACGGACTCCAATACCTTTTTTTTACGTTACTACTGTTGGGCCAGAATAGATTGGTCATTAACTAAAACATTAATAAACTAAGTATTTTATCTTCTTGGTAAATACTAAATAGTTAGGTTAATTTTTTGTATATATATATAATTTAAGTTATTTTTTATACACAGTAAATACTTATTTATATTCTTTTAGGGTCAGAATATAAATTTTAAAAATGTTTTTGTATGTGAAAAGAATTTCAAATAATTTTTGTATATATATATAATTTAAGTTATTTTTTATACACAGTAAATACTTATTTATATTGTTTTAGGGTCAGAATATAAATTTTAAAAATGTTTTTGTATGTGAATAGAAATTCAAATATTTTTTTAAAAATGAGTTTCTCTTGTAATTTTTATGTGAATATAGATTACAATAAAAATTTAAAAAATAACTTCACTATATAAGTTTAAAGTCTTTATAATAAATAATATTAAAATTGAAAAATACATAAAATAATCAATTATTAAATACAAGGGTTAATAACCAAATCGTTACCCCAACTTTGAGCATTTTACAAATTATTATGTGAACTTTGTTTTTTCAATTTTTGCTACCCGTGCCTTCAAACTAAGAGAAAATTGCTTCGTAGATTAGGCGATGAGAAATCGTACGATGATTGTGTCGCGATGATTTGAGTTTATGATATGGATGGTGTAAACATCTGATTTTGACTCAGGGTCAAAATACCGTACACGAGATTCCGAGCCGAGAAAAATCGAGACAAAGAAGCTTGTGCAGCCTCTCGGGGCTGTTCGCCGCCGTCGATGATCGTTCTCGGCCCTTGTGGCTGAGGTGGTTGCACGGCTGTCTGACGGACTCCAATACCTTTTTTTTACGTTACTACTGTTGGGCCAGAATAGATTGGTCATTAACTAAAACATTAATAAACTAAATATTTTATCTTCTTGGTAAATACTAAATAGTTAGGTTAATTTTTTGAATATATATATAATTTAAGTTATTTTTTATACACAGTAAATACTTATTTATATTCTTTTAGGGTCAGAATATAAATTTTAAAAATGTTTTTGTATGTGAAAAGAATTTCAAATAATTTTTGTATATATATATAATTTAAGTTATTTTTTATACACAGTAAATACTTATTTATATTGTTTTAGGGTCAGAATATAAATTTTAAAAATGTTTTTGTATGTGAATAGAAATTCAAATATTTTTTTAAAAATGAGTTTCTCTTGTAATTTTTATGTGAATATAGATTACAATAAAAATTTAAAAAATAACTTCACTATATAAGTTTAAAGTCTTTATAATAAATAATATTAAAATTGAAAAATACATAAAATAATCAATTATTAAATACAAGGGTTAATAACCAAATCGTTACCCCAACTTTGAGCATTTTACAAATTATTATGTGAACTTTGTTTTTTCAATTTTTGCTACCCGTGCCTTCAAACTAAGAGAAAATTGCTTCGTAGATTAGGCGATGAGAAATCGTACGATGATTGTGTCGCGATGATTTGAGTTTATGATATGGATGGTGTAAACATCTGATTTTGACTCAGGGTCAAAATACCGTACACGAAATTCCGAGCCGAGAAAAATCGAGACAAAGAAGCTTGTGCAGCCTCTCGGGGCTGTTCGCCGCCGTCGATGATCGTTCTCGGCCCTTGTGGCTGAGGTGGTTGCACGGCTGTCTGACGGACTCCAATACCTTTTTTTTACGTTACTACTGTTGGGCCAGAATAGATTGGTCATTAACTAAAACATTAATAAACTAAGTATTTTATCTTCTTGGTAAATACTAAATAGTTAGGTTAATTTTTTGTATATATATATAATTTAAGTTATTTTTTATACACAGTAAATACTTATTTATATTCTTTTAGGGTCAGAATATAAATTTTAAAAATGTTTTTGTATGTGAAAAGAATTTCAAATAATTTTTGTATATATATATAATTTAAGTTATTTTTTATACACAGTAAATACTTATTTATATTGTTTTAGGGTCAGAATATAAATTTTAAAAATGTTTTTGTATGTGAATAGAAATTCAAATATTTTTTTAAAAATGAGTTTCTCTTGTAATTTTTATGTGAATATAGATTACAATAAAAATTTAAAAAATAACTTCACTATATAAGTTTAAAGTCTTTATAATAAATAATATTAAAATTGAAAAATACATAAAATAATCAATTATTAAATACAAGGGTTAATAACCAAATCGTTACCCCAACTTTGAGCATTTTACAAATTATTATGTGAACTTTGTTTTTTCAATTTTTGCTACCCGTGCCTTCAAACTAAGAGAAAATTGCTTCGTAGATTAGGCGATGAGAAATCGTACGATGATTGTGTCGCGATGATTTGAGTTTATGATATGGATGGTGTAAACATCTGATTTTGACTCAGGGTCAAAATACCGTACACGAGATTCCGAGCCGAGAAAAATCGAGACAAAGAAGCTTGTGCAGCCTCTCGGGGCTGTTCGCCGCCGTCGATGATCGTTCTCGGCCCTTGTGGCTGAGGTGGTTGCACGGCTGTCTGACGGACTCCAATACCTTTTTTTTACGTTACTACTGTTGGGCCAGAATAGATTGGTCATTAACTAAAACATTAATAAACTAAGTATTTTATCTTCTTGGTAAATACTAAATAGTTAGGTTAATTTTTTGTATATATATATAATTTAAGTTATTTTTTATACACAGTAAATACTTATTTATATTCTTTTAGGGTCAGAATATAAATTTTAAAAATGTTTTTGTATGTGAAAAGAATTTCAAATAATTTTTGTATATATATATAATTTAAGTTATTTTTTATACACAGTAAATACTTATTTATATTGTTTTAGGGTCAGAATATAAATTTTAAAAATGTTTTTGTATGTGAATAGAAATTCAAATATTTTTTTAAAAATGAGTTTCTCTTGTAATTTTTATGTGAATATAGATTACAATAAAAATTTAAAAAATAACTTCACTATATAAGTTTAAAGTCTTTATAATAAATAATATTAAAATTGAAAAATACATAAAATAATCAATTATTAAATACAAGGGTTAATAACCAAATCGTTACCCCAACTTTGAGCATTTTACAAATTATTATGTGAACTTTGTTTTTTCAATTTTTGCTACCCGTGCCTTCAAACTAAGAGAAAATTGCTTCGTAGATTAGGCGATGAGAAATCGTACGATGATTGTGTCGCGATGATTTGAGTTTATGATATGGATGGTGTAAACATCTGATTTTGACTCAGGGTCAAAATACCGTACACGAGATTCCGAGCCGAGAAAAATCGAGACAAAGAAGCTTGTGCAGCCTCTCGGGGCTGTTCGCCGCCGTCGATGATCGTTCTCGGCCCTTGTGGCTGAGGTGGTTGCACGGCTGTCTGACGGACTCCAATACCTTTTTTTTACGTTACTACTGTTGGGCCAGAATAGATTGGTCATTAACTAAAACATTAATAAACTAAGTATTTTATCTTCTTGGTAAATACTAAATAGTTAGGTTAATTTTTTGTATATATATATAATTTAAGTTATTTTTTATACACAGTAAATACTTATTTATATTCTTTTAGGGTCAGAATATAAATTTTAAAAATGTTTTTGTATGTGAAAAGAATTTCAAATAATTTTTGTATATATATATAATTTAAGTTATTTTTTATACACAGTAAATACTTATTTATATTGTTTTAGGGTCAGAATATAAATTTTAAAAATGTTTTTGTATGTGAATAGAAATTCAAATATTTTTTTAAAAATGAGTTTCTCTTGTAATTTTTATGTGAATATAGATTACAATAAAAATTTAAAAAATAACTTCACTATATAAGTTTAAAGTCTTTATAATAAATAATATTAAAATTGAAAAATACATAAAATAATCAATTATTAAATACAAGGGTTAATAACCAAATCGTTACCCCAACTTTGAGCATTTTACAAATTATTATGTGAACTTTGTTTTTTCAATTTTTGCTACCCGTGCCTTCAAACTAAGAGAAAATTGCTTCGTAGATTAGGCGATGAGAAATCGTACGATGATTGTGTCGCGATGATTTGAGTTTATGATATGGATGGTGTAAACATCTGATTTTGACTCAGGGTCAAAATACCGTACACGAGATTCCGAGCCGAGAAAAATCGAGACAAAGAAGCTTGTGCAGCCTCTCGGGGCTGTTCGCCGCCGTCGATGATCGTTCTCGGCCCTTGTGGCTGAGGTGGTTGCACGGCTGTCTGACGGACTCCAATACCTTTTTTTTACGTTACTACTGTTGGGCCAGAATAGATTGGTCATTAACTAAAACATTAATAAACTAAGTATTTTATCTTCTTGGTAAATACTAAATAGTTAGGTTAATTTTTTGTATATATATATAATTTAAGTTATTTTTTATACACAGTAAATACTTATTTATATTCTTTTAGGGTCAGAATATAAATTTTAAAAATGTTTTTGTATGTGAAAAGAATTTCAAATAATTTTTGTATATATATATAATTTAAGTTATTTTTTATACACAGTAAATACTTATTTATATTGTTTTAGGGTCAGAATATAAATTTTAAAAATGTTTTTGTATGTGAATAGAAATTCAAATATTTTTTTAAAAATGAGTTTCTCTTGTAATTTTTATGTGAATATAGATTACAATAAAAATTTAAAAAATAACTTCACTATATAAGTTTAAAGTCTTTATAATAAATAATATTAAAATTGAAAAATACATAAAATAATCAATTATTAAATACAAGGGTTAATAACCAAATCGTTACCCCAACTTTGAGCATTTTACAAATTATTATGTGAACTTTGTTTTTTCAATTTTTGCTACCCGTGCCTTCAAACTAAGAGAAAATTGCTTCGTAGATTAGGCGATGAGAAATCGTACGATGATTGTGTCGCGATGATTTGAGTTTATGATATGGATGGTGTAAACATCTGATTTTGACTCAGGGTCAAAATACCGTACACGAGATTCCGAGCCGAGAAAAATCGAGACAAAGAAGCTTGTGCAGCCTCTCGGGGCTGTTCGCCGCCGTCGATGATCGTTCTCGGCCCTTGTGGCTGAGGTGGTTGCACGGCTGTCTGACGGACTCCAATACCTTTTTTTTACGTTACTACTGTTGGGCCAGAATAGATTGGTCATTAACTAAAACATTAATAAACTAAGTATTTTATCTTCTTGGTAAATACTAAATAGTTAGGTTAATTTTTTGTATATATATATAATTTAAGTTATTTTTTATACACAGTAAATACTTATTTATATTCTTTTAGGGTCAGAATATAAATTTTAAAAATGTTTTTGTATGTGAAAAGAATTTCAAATAATTTTTGTATATATATATAATTTAAGTTATTTTTTATACACAGTAAATACTTATTTATATTGTTTTAGGGTCAGAATATAAATTTTAAAAATGTTTTTGTATGTGAATAGAAATTCAAATATTTTTTTAAAAATGAGTTTCTCTTGTAATTTTTATGTGAATATAGATTACAATAAAAATTTAAAAAATAACTTCACTATATAAGTTTAAAGTCTTTATAATAAATAATATTAAAATTGAAAAATACATAAAATAATCAATTATTAAATACAAGGGTTAATAACCAAATCGTTACCCCAACTTTGAGCATTTTACAAATTATTATGTGAACTTTGTTTTTTCAATTTTTGCTACCCGTGCCTTCAAACTAAGAGAAAATTGCTTCGTAGATTAGGCGATGAGAAATCGTACGATGATTGTGTCGCGATGATTTGAGTTTATGATATGGATGGTGTAAACATCTGATTTTGACTCAGGGTCAAAATACCGTACACGAGATTCCGAGCCGAGAAAAATCGAGACAAAGAAGCTTGTGCAGCCTCTCGGGGCTGTTCGCCGCCGTCGATGATCGTTCTCGGCCCTTGTGGCTGAGGTGGTTGCACGGCTGTCTGACGGACTCCAATACCTTTTTTTTACGTTACTACTGTTGGGCCAGAATAGATTGGTCATTAACTAAAACATTAATAAACTAAGTATTTTATCTTCTTGGTAAATACTAAATAGTTAGGTTAATTTTTTGTATATATATATAATTTAAGTTATTTTTTATACACAGTAAATACTTATTTATATTCTTTTAGGGTCAGAATATAAATTTTAAAAATGTTTTTGTATGTGAAAAGAATTTCAAATAATTTTTGTATATATATATAATTTAAGTTATTTTTTATACACAGTAAATACTTATTTATATTGTTTTAGGGTCAGAATATAAATTTTAAAAATGTTTTTGTATGTGAATAGAAATTCAAATATTTTTTTAAAAATGAGTTTCTCTTGTAATTTTTATGTGAATATAGATTACAATGAAAAATTTAAAAAATAACTTCACTATATAAGTTTAAAGTCTTTATAATAAATAATATTAAAATTGAAAAATACATAAAATAATCAATTATTAAATACAAGGGTTAATAACCAAATCGTTACCCCAACTTTGAGCATTTTACAAATTATTATGTGAACTTTGTTTTTTCAATTTTTGCTACCCGTGCCTTCAAACTAAGAGAAAATTGCTTCGTAGATTAGGCGATGAGAAATCGTACGATGATTGTGTCGCGATGATTTGAGTTTATGATATGGATGGTGTAAACATCTGATTTTGACTCAGGGTCAAAATACCGTACACGAGATTCCGAGCCGAGAAAAATCGAGACAAAGAAGCTTGTGCAGCCTCTCGGGGCTGTTCGCCGCCGTCGATGATCGTTCTCGGCCCTTGTGGCTGAGGTGGTTGCACGGCTGTCTGACGGACTCCAATACCTTTTTTTTACGTTACTACTGTTGGGCCAGAATAGATTGGTCATTAACTAAAACATTAATAAACTAAGTATTTTATCTTCTTGGTAAATACTAAATAGTTAGGTTAATTTTTTGTATATATATATAATTTAAGTTATTTTTTATACACAGTAAATACTTATTTATATTCTTTTAGGGTCAGAATATAAATTTTAAAAATGTTTTTGTATGTGAAAAGAATTTCAAATAATTTTTGTATATATATATAATTTAAGTTATTTTTTATACACAGTAAATACTTATTTATATTGTTTTAGGGTCAGAATATAAATTTTAAAAATGTTTTTGTATGTGAATAGAAATTCAAATATTTTTTTAAAAATGAGTTTCTCTTGTAATTTTTATGTGAATATAGATTACAATGAAAAATTTAAAAAATAACTTCACTATATAAGTTTAAAGTCTTTATAATAAATAATATTAAAATTGAAAAATACATAAAATAATCAATTATTAAATACAAGGGTTAATAACCAAATCGTTACCCCAACTTTGAGCATTTTACAAATTATTATGTGAACTTTGTTTTTTCAATTTTTGCTACCCGTGCCTTCAAACTAAGAGAAAATTGCTTCGTAGATTAGGCGATGAGAAATCGTACGATGATTGTGTCGCGATGATTTGAGTTTATGATATGGATGGTGTAAACATCTGATTTTGACTCAGGGTCAAAATACCGTACACGAGATTCCGAGCCGAGAAAAATCGAGACAAAGAAGCTTGTGCAGCCTCTCGGGGCTGTTCGCCGCCGTCGATGATCGTTCTCGGCCCTTGTGGCTGAGGTGGTTGCACGGCTGTCTGACGGACTCCAATACCTTTTTTTTACGTTACTACTTTTGGGCCAGAATAGATTGGTCATTAACTAAAACATTAATAAACTAAGTATTTTATCTTCTTGGTAAATACTAAATAGTTAGGTTAATTTTTTGTATATATATATAATTTAAGTTATTTTTTATACACAGTAAATACTTATTTATATTCTTTTAGGGTCAGAATATAAATTTTAAAAATGTTTTTGTATGTGAAAAGAATTTCAAATAATTTTTGTATATATATATAATTTAAGTTATTTTTTATACACAGTAAATACTTATTTATATTGTTTTAGGGTCAGAATATAAATTTTAAAAATGTTTTTGTATGTGAATAGAAATTCAAATATTTTTTTAAAAATGAGTTTCTCTTGTAATTTTTATGTGAATATAGATTACAATAAAAATTTAAAAAATAACTTCACTATATAAGTTTAAAGTCTTTATAATAAATAATATTAAAATTGAAAAATACATAAAATAATCAATTATTAAATACAAGGGTTAATAACCAAATCGTTACCCCAACTTTGAGCATTTTACAAATTATTATGTGAACTTTGTTTTTTCAATTTTTGCTACCCGTGCCTTCAAACTAAGAGAAAATTGCTTCGTAGATTAGGCGATGAGAAATCGTACGATGATTGTGTCGCGATGATTTGAGTTTATGATATGGATGGTGTAAACATCTGATTTTGACTCAGGGTCAAAATACCGTACACGAGATTCCGAGCCGAGAAAAATCGAGACAAAGAAGCTTGTGCAGCCTCTCGGGGCTGTTCGCCGCCGTCGATGATCGTTCTCGGCCCTTGTGGCTGAGGTGGTTGCACGGCTGTCTGACGGACTCCAATACCTTTTTTTTACGTTACTACTGTTGGGCCAGAATAGATTGGTCATTAACTAAAACATTAATAAACTAAGTATTTTATCTTCTTGGTAAATACTAAATAGTTAGGTTAATTTTTTGTATATATATATAATTTAAGTTATTTTTTATACACAGTAAATACTTATTTATATTCTTTTAGGGTCAGAATATAAATTTTAAAAATGTTTTTGTATGTGAAAAGAATTTCAAATAATTTTTGTATATATATATAATTTAAGTTATTTTTTATACACAGTAAATACTTATTTATATTGTTTTAGGGTCAGAATATAAATTTTAAAAATGTTTTTGTATGTGAATAGAAATTCAAATATTTTTTTAAAAATGAGTTTCTCTTGTAATTTTTATGTGAATATAGATTACAATAAAAATTTAAAAAATAACTTCACTATATAAGTTTAAAGTCTTTATAATAAATAATATTAAAATTGAAAAATACATAAAATAATCAATTATTAAATACAAGGGTTAATAACCAAATCGTTACCCCAACTTTGAGCATTTTACAAATTATTATGTGAACTTTGTTTTTTCAATTTTTGCTACCCGTGCCTTCAAACTAAGAGAAAATTGCTTCGTAGATTAGGCGATGAGAAATCGTACGATGATTGTGTCGCGATGATTTGAGTTTATGATATGGATGGTGTAAACATCTGATTTTGACTCAGGGTCAAAATACCGTACACGAGATTCCGAGCCGAGAAAAATCGAGACAAAGAAGCTTGTGCAGCCTCTCGGGGCTGTTCGCCGCCGTCGATGATCGTTCTCGGCCCTTGTGGCTGAGGTGGTTGCACGGCTGTCTGACGGACTCCAATACCTTTTTTTTACGTTACTACTGTTGGGCCAGAATAGATTGGTCATTAACTAAAACATTAATAAACTAAGTATTTTATCTTCTTGGTAAATACTAAATAGTTAGGTTAATTTTTTGTATATATATATAATTTAAGTTATTTTTTATACACAGTAAATACTTATTTATATTCTTTTAGGGTCAGAATATAAATTTTAAAAATGTTTTTGTATGTGAAAAGAATTTCAAATAATTTTTGTATATATATATAATTTAAGTTATTTTTTATACACAGTAAATACTTA
This sequence comes from Chamaenerion angustifolium, assembly GCA_946814005.1. Lineage (NCBI taxonomy): Eukaryota > Viridiplantae > Streptophyta > Magnoliopsida > Myrtales > Onagraceae > Chamaenerion > Chamaenerion angustifolium. The sequence continues at coordinate 4,608,479 of OX328281.1, forward strand.
TTTATATTGTTTTAGGGTCAGAATATAAATTTTAAAAATGTTTTTGTATGTGAATAGAAATTCAAATATTTTTTTAAAAATGAGTTTCTCTTGTAATTTTTATGTGAATATAGATTACAATGAAAAATTTAAAAAATAACTTCACTATATAAGTTTAAAGTCTTTATAATAAATAATATTAAAATTGAAAAATACATAAAATAATCAATTATTAAATACAAGGGTTAATAACCAAATCGTTACCCCAACTTTGAGCATTTTACAAATTATTATGTGAACTTTGTTTTTTCAATTTTTGCTACCCGTGCCTTCAAACTAAGAGAAAATTGCTTCGTAGATTAGGCGATGAGAAATCGTACGATGATTGTGTCGCGATGATTTGAGTTTATGATATGGATGGTGTAAACATCTGATTTTGACTCAGGGTCAAAATACCGTACACGAGATTCCGAGCCGAGAAAAATCGAGACAAAGAAGCTTGTGCAGCCTCTCGGGGCTGTTCGCCGCCGTCGATGATCGTTCTCGGCCCTTGTGGCTGAGGTGGTTGCACGGCTGTCTGACGGACTCCAATACCTTTTTTTTACGTTACTACTTTTGGGCCAGAATAGATTGGTCATTAACTAAAACATTAATAAACTAAGTATTTTATCTTCTTGGTAAATACTAAATAGTTAGGTTAATTTTTTGTATATATATATAATTTAAGTTATTTTTTATACACAGTAAATACTTATTTATATTCTTTTAGGGTCAGAATATAAATTTTAAAAATGTTTTTGTATGTGAAAAGAATTTCAAATAATTTTTGTATATATATATAATTTAAGTTATTTTTTATACACAGTAAATACTTATTTATATTGTTTTAGGGTCAGAATATAAATTTTAAAAATGTTTTTGTATGTGAATAGAAATTCAAATATTTTTTTAAAAATGAGTTTCTCTTGTAATTTTTATGTGAATATAGATTACAATAAAAATTTAAAAAATAACTTCACTATATAAGTTTAAAGTCTTTATAATAAATAATATTAAAATTGAAAAATACATAAAATAATCAATTATTAAATACAAGGGTTAATAACCAAATCGTTACCCCAACTTTGAGCATTTTACAAATTATTATGTGAACTTTGTTTTTTCAATTTTTGCTACCCGTGCCTTCAAACTAAGAGAAAATTGCTTCGTAGATTAGGCGATGAGAAATCGTACGATGATTGTGTCGCGATGATTTGAGTTTATGATATGGATGGTGTAAACATCTGATTTTGACTCAGGGTCAAAATACCGTACACGAGATTCCGAGCCGAGAAAAATCGAGACAAAGAAGCTTGTGCAGCCTCTCGGGGCTGTTCGCCGCCGTCGATGATCGTTCTCGGCCCTTGTGGCTGAGGTGGTTGCACGGCTGTCTGACGGACTCCAATACCTTTTTTTTACGTTACTACTGTTGGGCCAGAATAGATTGGTCATTAACTAAAACATTAATAAACTAAGTATTTTATCTTCTTGGTAAATACTAAATAGTTAGGTTAATTTTTTGTATATATATATAATTTAAGTTATTTTTTATACACAGTAAATACTTATTTATATTCTTTTAGGGTCAGAATATAAATTTTAAAAATGTTTTTGTATGTGAAAAGAATTTCAAATAATTTTTGTATATATATATAATTTAAGTTATTTTTTATACACAGTAAATACTTATTTATATTGTTTTAGGGTCAGAATATAAATTTTAAAAATGTTTTTGTATGTGAATAGAAATTCAAATATTTTTTTAAAAATGAGTTTCTCTTGTAATTTTTATGTGAATATAGATTACAATAAAAATTTAAAAAATAACTTCACTATATAAGTTTAAAGTCTTTATAATAAATAATATTAAAATTGAAAAATACATAAAATAATCAATTATTAAATACAAGGGTTAATAACCAAATCGTTACCCCAACTTTGAGCATTTTACAAATTATTATGTGAACTTTGTTTTTTCAATTTTTGCTACCCGTGCCTTCAAACTAAGAGAAAATTGCTTCGTAGATTAGGCGATGAGAAATCGTACGATGATTGTGTCGCGATGATTTGAGTTTATGATATGGATGGTGTAAACATCTGATTTTGACTCAGGGTCAAAATACCGTACACGAGATTCCGAGCCGAGAAAAATCGAGACAAAGAAGCTTGTGCAGCCTCTCGGGGCTGTTCGCCGCCGTCGATGATCGTTCTCGGCCCTTGTGGCTGAGGTGGTTGCACGGCTGTCTGACGGACTCCAATACCTTTTTTTTACGTTACTACTGTTGGGCCAGAATAGATTGGTCATTAACTAAAACATTAATAAACTAAGTATTTTATCTTCTTGGTAAATACTAAATAGTTAGGTTAATTTTTTGTATATATATATAATTTAAGTTATTTTTTATACACAGTAAATACTTATTTATATTCTTTTAGGGTCAGAATATAAATTTTAAAAATGTTTTTGTATGTGAAAAGAATTTCAAATAATTTTTGTATATATATATAATTTAAGTTATTTTTTATACACAGTAAATACTTATTTATATTGTTTTAGGGTCAGAATATAAATTTTAAAAATGTTTTTGTATGTGAATAGAAATTCAAATATTTTTTTAAAAATGAGTTTCTCTTGTAATTTTTATGTGAATATAGATTACAATAAAAATTTAAAAAATAACTTCACTATATAAGTTTAAAGTCTTTATAATAAATAATATTAAAATTGAAAAATACATAAAATAATCAATTATTAAATACAAGGGTTAATAACCAAATCGTTACCCCAACTTTGAGCATTTTACAAATTATTATGTGAACTTTGTTTTTTCAATTTTTGCTACCCGTGCCTTCAAACTAAGAGAAAATTGCTTCGTAGATTAGGCGATGAGAAATCGTACGATGATTGTGTCGCGATGATTTGAGTTTATGATATGGATGGTGTAAACATCTTATTTTGACTCAGGGTCAAAATACCGTACACGAGATTCCGAGCCGAGAAAAATCGAGACAAAGAAGCTTGTGCAGCCTCTCGGGGCTGTTCGCCGCCGTCGATGATCGTTCTCGGCCCTTGTGGCTGAGGTGGTTGCACGGCTGTCTGACGGACTCCAATACCTTTTTTTTACGTTACTACTGTTGGGCCAGAATAGATTGGTCATTAACTAAAACATTAATAAACTAAGTATTTTATCTTCTTGGTAAATACTAAATAGTTAGGTTAATTTTTTGTATATATATATAATTTAAGTTATTTTTTATACACAGTAAATACTTATTTATATTCTTTTAGGGTCAGAATATAAATTTTAAAAATGTTTTTGTATGTGAAAAGAATTTCAAATAATTTTTGTATATATATATAATTTAAGTTATTTTTTATACACAGTAAATACTTATTTATATTGTTTTAGGGTCAGAATATAAATTTTAAAAATGTTTTTGTATGTGAATAGAAATTCAAATATTTTTTTAAAAATGAGTTTCTCTTGTAATTTTTATGTGAATATAGATTACAATAAAAATTTAAAAAATAACTTCACTATATAAGTTTAAAGTCTTTATAATAAATAATATTAAAATTGAAAAATACATAAAATAATCAATTATTAAATACAAGGGTTAATAACCAAATCGTTACCCCAACTTTGAGCATTTTACAAATTATTATGTGAACTTTGTTTTTTCAATTTTTGCTACCCGTGCCTTCAAACTAAGAGAAAATTGCTTCGTAGATTAGGCGATGAGAAATCGTACGATGATTGTGTCGCGATGATTTGAGTTTATGATATGGATGGTGTAAACATCTGATTTTGACTCAGGGTCAAAATACCGTACACGAGATTCCGAGCCGAGAAAAATCGAGACAAAGAAGCTTGTGCAGCCTCTCGGGGCTGTTCGCCGCCGTCGATGATCGTTCTCGGCCCTTGTGGCTGAGGTGGTTGCACGGCTGTCTGACGGACTCCAATACCTTTTTTTTACGTTACTACTGTTGGGCCAGAATAGATTGGTCATTAACTAAAACATTAATAAACTAAGTATTTTATCTTCTTGGTAAATACTAAATAGTTAGGTTAATTTTTTGTATATATATATAATTTAAGTTATTTTTTATACACAGTAAATACTTATTTATATTCTTTTAGGGTCAGAATATAAATTTTAAAAATGTTTTTGTATGTGAAAAGAATTTCAAATAATTTTTGTATATATATATAATTTAAGTTATTTTTTATACACAGTAAATACTTATTTATATTGTTTTAGGGTCAGAATATAAATTTTAAAAATGTTTTTGTATGTGAATAGAAATTCAAATATTTTTTTAAAAATGAGTTTCTCTTGTAATTTTTATGTGAATATAGATTACAATAAAAATTTAAAAAATAACTTCACTATATAAGTTTAAAGTCTTTATAATAAATAATATTAAAATTGAAAAATACATAAAATAATCAATTATTAAATACAAGGGTTAATAACCAAATCGTTACCCCAACTTTGAGCATTTTACAAATTATTATGTGAACTTTGTTTTTTCAATTTTTGCTACCCGTGCCTTCAAACTAAGAGAAAATTGCTTCGTAGATTAGGCGATGAGAAATCGTACGATGATTGTGTCGCGATGATTTGAGTTTATGATATGGATGGTGTAAACATCTGATTTTGACTCAGGGTCAAAATACCGTACACGAGATTCCGAGCCGAGAAAAATCGAGACAAAGAAGCTTGTGCAGCCTCTCGGGGCTGTTCGCCGCCGTCGATGATCGTTCTCGGCCCTTGTGGCTGAGGTGGTTGCACGGCTGTCTGACGGACTCCAATACCTTTTTTTTACGTTACTACTGTTGGGCCAGAATAGATTGGTCATTAACTAAAACATTAATAAACTAAGTATTTTATCTTCTTGGTAAATACTAAATAGTTAGGTTAATTTTTTGTATATATATATAATTTAAGTTATTTTTTATACACAGTAAATACTTATTTATATTCTTTTAGGGTCAGAATATAAATTTTAAAAATGTTTTTGTATGTGAAAAGAATTTCAAATAATTTTTGTATATATATATAATTTAAGTTATTTTTTATACACAGTAAATACTTATTTATATTGTTTTAGGGTCAGAATATAAATTTTAAAAATGTTTTTGTATGTGAATAGAAATTCAAATATTTTTTTAAAAATGAGTTTCTCTTGTAATTTTTATGTGAATATAGATTACAATAAAAATTTAAAAAATAACTTCACTATATAAGTTTAAAGTCTTTATAATAAATAATATTAAAATTGAAAAATACATAAAATAATCAATTATTAAATACAAGGGTTAATAACCAAATCGTTACCCCAACTTTGAGCATTTTACAAATTATTATGTGAACTTTGTTTTTTCAATTTTTGCTACCCGTGCCTTCAAACTAAGAGAAAATTGCTTCGTAGATTAGGCGATGAGAAATCGTACGATGATTGTGTCGCGATGATTTGAGTTTATGATATGGATGGTGTAAACATCTGATTTTGACTCAGGGTCAAAATACCGTACACGAGATTCCGAGCCGAGAAAAATCGAGACAAAGAAGCTTGTGCAGCCTCTCGGGGCTGTTCGCCGCCGTCGATGATCGTTCTCGGCCCTTGTGGCTGAGGTGGTTGCACGGCTGTCTGACGGACTCCAATACCTTTTTTTTACGTTACTACTGTTGGGCCAGAATAGATTGGTCATTAACTAAAACATTAATAAACTAAGTATTTTATCTTCTTGGTAAATACTAAATAGTTAGGTTAATTTTTTGTATATATATATAATTTAAGTTATTTTTTATACACAGTAAATACTTATTTATATTCTTTTAGGGTCAGAATATAAATTTTAAAAATGTTTTTGTATGTGAAAAGAATTTCAAATAATTTTTGTATATATATATAATTTAAGTTATTTTTTATACACAGTAAATACTTATTTATATTGTTTTAGGGTCAGAATATAAATTTTAAAAATGTTTTTGTATGTGAATAGAAATTCAAATATTTTTTTAAAAATGAGTTTCTCTTGTAATTTTTATGTGAATATAGATTACAATAAAAATTTAAAAAATAACTTCACTATATAAGTTTAAAGTCTTTATAATAAATAATATTAAAATTGAAAAATACATAAAATAATCAATTATTAAATACAAGGGTTAATAACCAAATCGTTACCCCAACTTTGAGCATTTTACAAATTATTATGTGAACTTTGTTTTTTCAATTTTTGCTACCCGTGCCTTCAAACTAAGAGAAAATTGCTTCGTAGATTAGGCGATGAGAAATCGTACGATGATTGTGTCGCGATGATTTGAGTTTATGATATGGATGGTGTAAACATCTGATTTTGACTCAGGGTCAAAATACCGTACACGAGATTCCGAGCCGAGAAAAATCGAGACAAAGAAGCTTGTGCAGCCTCTCGGGGCTGTTCGCCGCCGTCGATGATCGTTCTCGGCCCTTGTGGCTGAGGTGGTTGCACGGCTGTCTGACGGACTCCAATACCTTTTTTTTACGTTACTACTGTTGGGCCAGAATAGATTGGTCATTAACTAAAACATTAATAAACTAAGTATTTTATCTTCTTGGTAAATACTAAATAGTTAGGTTAATTTTTTGTATATATATATAATTTAAGTTATTTTTTATACACAGTAAATACTTATTTATATTCTTTTAGGGTCAGAATATAAATTTTAAAAATGTTTTTGTATGTGAAAAGAATTTCAAATAATTTTTGTATATATATATAATTTAAGTTATTTTTTATACACAGTAAATACTTATTTATATTGTTTTAGGGTCAGAATATAAATTTTAAAAATGTTTTTGTATGTGAATTGAAATTCAAATATTTTTTTAAAAATGAGTTTCTCTTGTAATTTTTATGTGAATATAGATTACAATAAAAATTTAAAAAATAACTTCACTATATAAGTTTAAAGTCTTTATAATAAATAATATTAAAATTGAAAAATACATAAAATAATCAATTATTAAATACAAGGGTTAATAACCAAATCGTTACCCCAACTTTGAGCATTTTACAAATTATTATGTGAACTTTGTTTTTTCAATTTTTGCTACCCGTGCCTTCAAACTAAGAGAAAATTGCTTCGTAGATTAGGCGATGAGAAATCGTACGATGATTGTGTCGCGATGATTTGAGTTTATGATATGGATGGTGTAAACATCTGATTTTGACTCAGGGTCAAAATACCGTACACGAGATTCCGAGCCGAGAAAAATCGAGACAAAGAAAAAAATAAAAAATAAATCAAATAAACCCTTAACCCAAATCCTTAAACCCTAAACATTAAACCTTAGACTCAAAATCCTAAACCGTAAACCCCAAACTCTAAACCTTAAACCTCAAACCGTAAACCCAAAACCCTAAAACCCAAACATCAAACCCTAAACCTCAAACCCAAAACCTCAAACTCTAAAACCTTAAACCCCAAACTCTAAAACCCTAAATCTCTAAAACCCTAATCCCCTAAAACTCTCAGCCACAAATCCATCACCATGCCACTCACTTGGCCACCGACCATGTCACCCTTTGTCACCACTGATCATTGCCCATCATGTCATCCACTTGACCGCACACTTGTCCACCATGTCACCCTTTGTCAATATTGATCATTGTCCACCATGTCATCCACTATGCATTGTCCATATTTTATCATCTACTTGCACCAAAAATAACATTAAAAAATCTATAAGAGGAAGCAAGCTTCAACAATTGAATGAGGTGGATTTGGAGCTACGGCATTAGGAAAAGAGTAAAGAAAAAATAAAGAGAAGAAAGAAAAAAATATTCAAAGTGAGGTATGGAGTAAAAAAATTGAGAAAAATTGAGTGAAAAAATTGATGATATTATGTCGTATTCAATATTGTATTTATATTTTGTTTATGTGAAAGTAATTTATTTTATCGATATTATGTGTTAATAGTTATATTTCATATAAAAATCGTACCCGATTTGAAGTTTGGTATAACTTTGGGGTCATTTTAAGTATTTGTGAAAATTATGGGTGTATATTTCGGTTTAAAAACATATTTTCAAAACTGACTTAGGTCATTCCTGAACTTTGATGAATGTTACAACTCGGTCATTGGACTGTCGGGTCATTCTAGGACTTTTCTGAGTGTAAAAATCAAACTAGAAAGGTTTTGGGTCATTTGTGCAATTTATGAATTTTGTTATTAACTCAGCTCAAATTGTTTGAAAATTACATTTTGTTCCCTGGACCTTTCTGGACATCTCATCACTTCTCAATATGTTACAAATAAGTCTAGAATATTTTCGAATTATTTTGGAACTTTACCATGTGTAAAATCCTTTTGGTCAAGCATGATGTAAACGGGTAATTCGGGAAAATCGGGCAAGTTAAAAAAAATATAAATTCAAAAGCAAACTAAAGTACCGAAAGGGCGGATTATGGGCTCGCGAGCCCTTAAGACGTAATCAAACTACCGAACTAGATTCTCTGGATGTAGATCTTTCCAAGTCCTAGGATGTTAACACCATGTACCCTAGGCAAATTTTAGGATTCCGATTAGCCTTTAATTAATCGTTGGCAACATTCATTTTGTTATACGGTTGATGACTTCACTCGACCGGACACGTCGCTCGCCAAGATCCGAGACTTTTCGAGTGAAACAAAAATAAATATATTTTTTCAAAAGGGACGGGGAAAGTCGGATCCGACGTCCGGCAATGTGGCGACTCTACTGGGGGCTTATCTGTTTAGAGGGTTAAAACTTTGTCATGTTTGCTTTGCATATTATATTTTATCCTATCCGTTTTGATTGTTTCGCACACACCACGTTGGTTATCATTACTCGCTCGGACCTAGAGCACATTAAGAGCTTAAGAAGTTTAGTAAGGGAATGCGCCTAGAGCGGTTTGGACCGCCGACACGCACCCAAAAAAATCAACTCGATGATCGGAATGGGCACGTGATCCTCTAAAGGTGGTGAGGTTCCGCTGGTTCAGAGGACTTACAAATTCCATCTATTTAGAACAAAAGCTTCACACTGTGTTTAACATATACTAGTTTGGTGTGTATTTCCATTTTTGGGCCCAACTGATGTAAATTGAAATTTGGCTCAAGTATTTGGATGCGAGATTACCCAACTGTTGTGAATTAGAAGTCAGCCCAACAACTGTAGATGGAAGTTCGGCTCATTATTTAAATGTGTTTTGTTTTGGCCTTAGATCATGACATGTATAGGATTGAGCCTTTTGTATTATATATTTCAGAGTTCTGTAAATGTAATACGAACCTTACTAATGAAATTTACATTCTCGCATTTGCATTGCATTTTTCTAAATAAAATAAATGTAAGTTTCGTTCACTCTATCTTGTATCCTTAGGACATTTCACGCACCATCTTTGTTAATGATGAAATAAACAAATCATTGCCCTCACATTAAGGTCATACAACCCCCTACCGTCAATATGGAAAGCCATGACAAAAGGGAATCAAAAATACGTGAACAAGAAGATTGACGAGATTCACGAGCTCGCAAGTTACAAAGTCAATAGGGTTCTCCTCTGAATCAAGGAACAAGCAACAAATGCACTCAACAAGTTGTGTCGTCGTGTGGAACGTCTTAAGAACTAGACTTCAATTGACTAAATTCTTTTAAAGTATTCTTAAAAAAAATTGTCGTAAATGTAATCAAAGTCTACGAATGGAATGAACGGAACATGCAAAATTTTCAAAACCAATCATGCATGATCAATTGTGTATTCCTTATTCTTACGATGGTATTTTGAACTTAGGTTTCCGGGAACCCATTCGACGATTTCAGCACCTCAAAGGGAATTTTGATTCAATCTTGTATGGGGGCACCCTTGCCGAATCCGACTCTATATATTACAGAGAAGGATCTGGTGAGGAAGATCACCGAATACTTATTGATTAGTATGTTCAACATGGTATCAGAGACATAATTCTCGATCAAGTAACATATCGATCGACTTTTCCTTTTTCGTCATCATCATCTACCAGTTGACCCAGACAACATTGCAATTTGGAACATAAAACGAGCATAGACCAAATTGTATGGTAAGTGACGAGTATGATCTGGAAAAACAAGATTTACTCCGAGAAAACCCGTTACCTGGGGTGGAATTGACTTATACCATTATCCGATCAGAAAGGGACAGAATACAAGAAGGGACGTCGAGGTTCATTGCACTGGAATCGAGTTCGGCTTCTATGTTACACCTCGCTCAGATGAAGTGGCAATCGGAGTCAAACTGACCCACGCTACCAAACCACAATCGACCACCGGAAGAGGGAAGGTTATTTTACAAAGTAATGGAGATGAGAAAAACAGGTCCATGTCGTTTGCTCGAGCTGAAGCAGAGACGATTTAAATAGAGATGAAGCGACGCCATTGTTGACGCAAGGGAGACGCAATTGTTGACACGGGACATATCTCATTGTTGACTTCTGTGTTATGATCTTCAGATCAATAACGGAAAGCAAATGAGAGATTGCTTACAATCTAAGAAACAAAATCAGATTATCATTTCAAGGTAAAGTAAAGTCGTTACATCCTTCTTCTATTTATAGCCTATACTTCTTACTATTTACACTTTAGTCCTTCTATCTTTAACACTAAACCGATCCTCAATCTATATGTATTTATACATATACCCTAACATTCCCCATCCAAGATCTATTTCCTAGTTCAATTTCTTCAGCAAATCTGATACACCAACCAGTAGATATCTGAGCTTCCCAAGCTGTCCGAGCTTCCTTGAGCTTATACACCTGTTGGAGTTAGCATACCATTGCCATTTTTCTATATGAAGAGAACATCTCAACATATAGTTATAGACATCAGTTATTCCTGAAATTACTCAACATCCTTGAACTATGCCATATATCTACAACATTTGAACCTACTGATAATAGCAGATCATACGCAATTCAATCATAGTACCATATATCTCAGCATATGCATTTCAATCTTTTCCCAGCTCAGATATATCACCTCAATTGCTTGAACACATAATGAGCATTATCAGAAATCCACATATGCATTATATGCTATCAAACATGCAGTACATATCCAACCAGATTATTCATCAAGAATCCAGACTGCCTAAGCAGTTGTCCACTGTTCCAACTCTGTGCTTACTCAATCTCTTATATATATACTTTTTTTTTATTTGATTTTTTTTCCTTGGTAGAAGGGGTTGTGCCCTTTTCTTTTATTCATGACAGAAGGGTTTTAGCCCTTTTCTTTTCTTCCTCAAGAAACAGTTTAAAGTATCTTGACGTTCTCTTTAAACTGAATCTGTTTTTGGAATCAAGCCATGATATATACCAAGATCATACTAACAGAACTTGAATGCTTTGCATTCTGCTTTATTTTTTTCCTTTTTTTTCAAAGATATAAAACCAGCACAGAGCAGATCATCAGACAACAGTAGGCAGTCATAGACAACTATCTGGACAAACAGGGGACAGCACATGCCTACTCGCAGCATAACACACAGTATGAATTTCTAATCAACACTCAATACTAGAACAGTAATTACAAATGATATAAACGAGCCAAGAAATATTGAGAAGATATGCAGAAAGATATGACATATAATAGAACGCACACTCCTGACTACCAACAGTATGAACAAACACAGTACATATAGACATAAAACATAGAGCTGATAAACTCAAGAATAACCACATCATCAACTATACGTTATAGATACCTCAACATATAGATGACAAGGAATGAACTAATCCATTACCTCAGACAAGGCTGAGAAAGAATTATGAACAGCCATCCTATCACAGGCCAGCTCTTCAGCAGAGAACACACCCAGCTTTTTCCTACATGGTACAAACAACTTCTCTGTTAGTGGCTTAGTTAATATGTCTGCAACTTGATCATTGGAAGGAACAAAATTAACCAACACTTGACCAGAATTCACTTTTTCCCTGACAAAAAACAAGTCTATCTCAACATGTTTCATTTTCGAATGTTGTATCGGATTTTCAGCTAGAGCTGCAGCACTCGTGCTATCAGTCCACACCGTGGGCACAGAAGAGAGAGTCAGCCCCATTTCAGTGAGCAAAGACTTCACCCAAATAACCTCACAAACTGCATTTGCAATGGCACGAAATTCTGCCTCTGCACTAGATCTAGCTACCACAGTTTGTTTCTTGGAGCTCCATATTATCGGATTCCCATTCAATAGTAGAAAATGACCTGATATAGATTTCCGATCACTAACATCTCCTCCCCAGTCTGCATCAGCAAAAGATGTCAGAGATATTCCTTTCATTGGAAATACATTTGTCCTAAACATTAATCCATGGTCAATAGTATTTTTTAGATATCTAACTATATGCAAGACAGCAATCCAATGACCAACACTCGGAGTTTGCATAAACTGACTCAGCTTGTTCACAGAAAAATTAATGTCTGGCCTAGTCACACATATGTGCTGTAAAGCACCAATTGTACTTCTATAAAGCGTTACATTATCAAACATATTAGAGGAATTCACCATACCTGTTTTTGACAGGCAAGACCCAGTCATAGGCGTGACAAAACCAGAGACATCAGACAGACCAAGACGATCAACTAACTCCTGAACATATTTCTTTTGGTTTAATAGCAAAAAATCATCTGTGGCAATTACTTCCATGCCAAGAAAGTAGCTCAGACTTCCCAGATCCTTCAGTTTGAACACTTTATTTATTTCACTAATAACATCCGATATATCAGACGCAGAAGGACCAGTGACCACTATATCATCTACATATACTAAGAGAAAGACAGAAGACTTACCTGTTGTCTTGATGAATAAGCAGCTATCAGCAATGGATGCGTGAAAATCCAGCTGAGAAACCAGAAAACATTTGAGTTTTTCGAACCACGCACGAGGAGCCTGTTTAAGACCATAGAGAGCTTTAGTTAGTTTGCAAACAAGAGGAACAGCTGATGACGAAACCTGTTCAAACCCAGGTGGTTGGAGCATATACACCTCCTCTGTTAGTTCTCCATGAAGAAACGCATTATTAATATCAATCTGTCTCAGATTCCACTTGTGCGACAAAGCAAGAGACAGAACAATCCTTACCGTAGCAGCTTTGACAACCGGACTGAATGTATCTTGAAAATCAAACCCAGGTTTCTGAGAGAACCCTTTTGCAACTAACCTTGCTTTGTATCTTGCAATGGTACCATCAGCATTTTTCTTGATCTTAAACAGCCACTTACAACCTATTGGAACACGACCAGATGGCAGCTCCACAATCGACCATGTCTTATTTTCTTGCAATGCAGCAAATTCCTCTTCGACTGCAGCTTTCCAGTGAGAAGAATTAAGAGCCTGATGAATAGACTTGGGCTCATCATTGACCAAAGCATCCTTTGATTCTACGGACATAAGTAAACCTTGAAGAGAGGAGTCAGTTTTCGATGTGATCGCCAAATGTGTATTGGTCGCCAAATGTTTATTGGTCGCCAAATGAGGATTGGTCGCCAAATGTGTATTGGTCGCCAAATGAGGATTGGTCGCCAAATGTGTATTGGTCGCCAATTGTTTATTGGTCGCCAAATGAGGATTGGTCGCCAAATGTGTATTGGTCGCCAAATGAGCACATTTAGATGAACATTTGGTCGCCATAGTTTTCGACCTAGTCGCCATAGGATGCACATTACCAGAAACAACAGATTTGGAACTAGAGGAAGGAACAACAGCAATAGGTTCAAAGGAAGTATCGGATAGTCTATCATTAATTGGAACAAGACTAGACCCTTGTAACCTATAGGTAATAGAAGGTATAATAGGAGAACATCTTACCTCTCTGTCTGAACCATCCAAGTCAGGCGAGACATTTCTCACCTCATCATGCAAGCTATTTCTCACTGCATCATGATCCCTGTTAACAGCTTCAATCGACTGCATACTTGACACATTAGGTGATAAACTAGAATCTCTACTATCAAGAGGTGGAGTTAAATGAGGAAAAGAAACAGAATCTGTCAGATCAAGCTCAGATGCTTTATTATTAAAACCAGCATCACATGGAATAAAGAAAGGAGTAGATGTATAGTTCTTAGTAGGGGCAGACGAAGTAAAGAAACTTCCTTTTGAATCAGCAAAAGGAAATGTTTGTTCATGAAAAGTAACATTCCTAGAAGTGTACACACGTCCAGAGGCTGACAAGCATTTATATCCTTGATACTTTGTACAATAGCCTAAGAATACACAAGGTTCCGAACGCATGGCAAGCTTATGTTTATTAAAGGGTCTGAGATGTGGAAAACAAAGACATCCGAATACTTTCAGAAAAGAGTAATCAGGTGCAGTTTTAAACAGACACTCATGAGGAGATACGTTCCTAAGACTAGATGAGGGCAATCTATTAATGAGAAATGATGCCGTAAAGAAAGCATCAGACCAATAATGAAGAGGTACCGAAGATTGAGCTAACAAGGTCAGTCCAAGTTCGACCACATGCCTATGCTTCCTTTCGACAATCCCATTCTGCTGAGACGAGTAGGGGCATGTAATCCTATGATGCACTCCAAACTGAGGAAGGTACTTGTCAAGGAATTTGAACTCACCACCCCCATCCGACTGCACCGCCTTCAATGAATAGCCGAGCTGTTTTTCTGCAAGTTTATGAAACTCAACAAAATATTTAGTGACATCACTCTTCTTCGGCAAGAAATAAATCCATGTGTATCTACTAAATGCATCCACAATGCTTAGATAGTAGTTGTTACCGTTAGAAGAGCACACAGCTGGACCCCAAACATCTACTTGAATCAGTTCTAGAGGATGCACATAGACAGTGTTAGATAATGAATAAGGCAGCTTCTTACTCTTGCCTATGGCACAAGCTTGACATAAGGACATGTCATGCTTGATAGGAAGATTGTGTAGCCTCAGAAAACTGGTGAGAATTTTGGACGACGGGTGTCCGAGCCTCATGTGCCAGAGCTGAGCTGAATCTTTTGATTTTAAACCAGCAACCAAACATTCTATTGCTGTATGAGATGCACCATCAGAAGTAAGTAGATTAGAGTTACTTGGAGAGTCAATAACAATCTCAATTGTATTATTAGAAGTATCAGAACATACTGAAACAGAATCAGGCAAACTAGATTTATTAGTAGAAACTTCAGAATAACCAGAATTCAAACTACATGGTATATTAATAGAAGAAACAGAGGGTAGATTGACAGTAGTAGAGACATTTAAACTACTCTGCATTATACGCTTATTCCTAAACTGATTCAAATCTAGTCTATATAATCCCGAACACTCATGGCCATTGAGAAGAGCTTGCCGTGTCTTCGAGTCACGGATGACACAATGAGACGCATGGAATTCAAAAAACACATCGTTATCCTTGGCGAACTGTGATACAGACAGAAGATTTTTAGTAACTCCTGGAGTAAAAAGCATGTTATGCAATTGCAGGGGCCGAGAAACAGATGGAAGACAAGTGGAACCTATAGCAGCTATATTTAAGGAAGAGCCATTGCCTACAACTACCTTACCTGGTCCAGAATATGGGGCACAAGCTTGGAATTGACTTGGATGCATGTTCGTCAGGTGATTGGTAGCACCTGAGTCTGGAAACCAGCTAGAGTCATTTTGAATGACAGGAGCAACAGATGCTAAATTTACCTGAGGACTTCCATTCATGGACTGTGTGTCCAGATTGTACACGCTTCCTGTTGTAAATGAAGCAGCTCCAGATGGCACAAAAGGAGTATGAAGCGAATAAGGATATGACTGATACGCAGGCTGATATGGTAGTTGCTGTGGCATGACACTAGCAGCAGGCAAACCAGACAGACCAGAGAAAGGAAAATTATTCTGAAATGAGCTTGGTTGATAAGATGAATGAGGAAACACCTGATGTGGAGTGAGTGAAGGCTGATGATGAGGAGCAGATGTCGACTGATGCATAGGACTGGCCGATTGGAATACAGAATTTTGCTGAGGCTGAGCCACATTTGATGAGTAAGAATGAGTAGAGGAAGCAGGCTGATGCAATTCCACAGGATCTTCCCATTGTGACGAACTAAGGTTTACACTTGGTTGATTGACATTTGCAGGATCTGTCACACCTGTGAAATTGACATTGAATCTATGATAGCATCTGTGTACAAGATGCCCAAATTTCCCACAGAGTTGGCATTGAGGTCGATTAGAGCCATAGCCCCTCCCACGACCTCGGCCACGACCATTACCATAAGATGAGTTGTTAGCTTGAGTCGATTGATGCTGTGATGTTCCTTGACCTGTCATATTATTTGACAAGGCATTGTTCGCGACAGCCGATTCCTCTACTGCTTGAGATGATGAGCTTCCATTCTTCATCACCGAAGGCTGATTCATAGCCACATTCACTGAAATACTGCTGTCAAACAGAGAATCACCTAATCTAGCTTCTGCATCAAGCAAAACTGAGCTGATGGAGGCCAGATCATACGGATTCCTACTGGCATGAATTACAGATACTACATTATCAAATTGTCCCTTGACACCATTAAGGATAATGGAGATTTGCTGCATTTCTTCAATCGGATGTCCACAGCTAGCCAAGCTGTCGCATGCCGATTGAATCAAGGTTAAGTAGTCCCTCATTGACTGATGAGGTAACTTTCGCACCTTTAATCTATCATATAGATGCATTATCCTTGTGGTAGAGGCTGAAGAAAAATCTCTATGAAGCTTCAACCAGATGGAAGAAGCTGTCATACATCCTACCAGGCCACGACTTACCTGTGATGAGACCGATGCCAGCATCCATGACGCCAACGAGCTGTCTTTTTGAACAAACTTCTGATAGTCTGGATTAGGTATAGGCTCACCATCATTACCAGGTAGTGTAGGTGGAACTGTGGCATTTCCATACAGGTGTGCCTCCAAGTTGTGACCTCTAACAGCTAGGAGGACTTGCTGCCGCCAAGACTGGAAGTTTTCCTCTCCTTCCAATCTAGACACTTTCTTGTTGAAGAAGCTCGCAGTACCTTCATCCATTGTAGATAGAGTACCAAAACAGAACAGAATCGAGATCCAGATGAATACTAAACAGAATCAACTCGCTACGGACGTAATCGCAGGAAGGAATATCTCTGATACCATGTTATGATCTTCAGATCAATAACGGAAAGCAAATGAGAGATTGCTTACAATCTAAGAAACAAAATCAGATTATCATTTCAAGGTAAAGTAAAGTCGTTACATCCTTCTTCTATTTATAGCCTATACTTCTTACTATTTACACTTTAGTCCTTCTATCTTTAACACTAAACCGATCCTCAATCTATATGTATTTATACATATACCCTAACATTCTGCATAAGAGTCGCCATTGTTGACATGGAACAGACGTCGTTGTTGACTCCTATAGAAGAGTCTCCATTGTTGACATCAGGCAGGCGTTGTTGTTGCCTCCTGAGGAGAAGACACCATTATTGACGCGAGAAGACGTCGTTGTTTAACATCAGGGGAGACGTCATTGTCGATGCAGAGAGACACCATTGTTGACAAAAGCGTCGATTGAAAGGGCATGAGATGTAGCCACTACGGGAAGTTTCGTCACAACAAGGCAGAGTGCTATGATCGGAAATAAGAAAGCAAACCCTACCGCGACCAAGATAATCGCGGAAACCCTAGGATGTTGGTGATTGAGAAAACAAACCACCAACCAACCGTCAGATTGTTGAAGCCATACACAAGGAAGGAGGATACTAGAAGCGGAAATCGCATCAGGGCTCTGATACCATGACAAAATCAGGATTCAATAGCAAACCCTAGAAAAGGACAGAGCAATTGGAGATCATCGAAAACCATTCCTTCATCTGGGGTTTTCTCACCCTTAAATTAACCTAAAACTATTAAATTGTTTAATACATCCTAAAGATTGAACCGAAAACATATTTACACCCTAATAAAGAAAACAACAATAAAACTGGTCCTTATCATTAAAGAATTACAAAAGAAGACAATAAGAAACCAAATCTTCCGGATTGCACCCTTATCTCAACATTCACTAAGCGTGGTTTGTTAGTCGTTACAGATTACTTATGGAACTGAACTAAAGCTAATGCACGAAAAGACGAAGTTCAGGCTTCATTCTCGGCAATGTCTGTTATTTTATGAAAAAATGCCTAATTTTTAATTTCTTATTGCCATCCAGAACAGAAGAAGCTTCAGCAAGCTATTGAATGGCCCTTCAAACACGCTGATGCATTTTCTACATGGACCTCTGGAATGCTCGAAAACCACTCTAGTTAAATCTGTAGCTCATGCTGCCCAAGATTCATTTTTTTCCGTGAGGTTAATTTGTTTCCCTTTTGTCTTTAATATAGACAAAATTATGGTTGGAAATCTTCAGAACTTTTTGTAGGTGTCTGTTTGGTTTAAATTGTGTTCATAATCTAGTTGTATCAACTTTAACAGCAAAGAATCAGTAGTTTGCTTTAAACATACAGTGCTAAGCATGAAATATGTTTTAAACTATTTGTAGTGTGAATATATTTTCTTAGTTTACAGAAAAATGTGTTTTAACTCCTTGAATTCGGAAAATACGGTGGAACAAGGCTTCCTAGGCTCCTAGCATTGGACAAAGCATAGAACCACTTAGATCAATTAAAGCATGGTAAAAATTATCTTGTTGTTCATGGTTTAAGTTATCCTGTTATTGTAAGCTATTACACGATCAAGTTCATGGTTTTTTCTTGTTTTCCAAGGCCTTGTCCATCCAATTGAATGTATATACTAGTAATGATGATGATGAACTATGTTGCAGATAATACTAGCTGTAGGAATGGAGCTGCAAACCATTTTAACAAAGATGGCTATGGAAATAACAGATAGGCATGCAGTGATCCAGGGGATTAGACATTTTATTATAAAATCGTTAAAGTTTAAGGGATTTGATTATTATCCTTTAAATTTGTAAGTGCTAAACTTTGTTGTCATAACTTGAGAAGTCACATTGGTATGAAAAATATTATATACTAGTATATTGATTTCACATAAAATATATTTTTTCACTATGTAATATACAAATTTGCTTCATATATATATATAATATATCTTGTTACTAATCACCATCAACCATCATTGTTGAAAATACCTCCCTCTAATATAACTAATAAGCATAGTAATATAACTTTGTCTCTTGTGCTCCAATGCGCTATCACCCGGCATAAACCTGTCTCCTAATTACTACAAATTTATTCCATAGGGATAGGGGTAGACTGATGAAGAACTTCCATCCCATCCATGCAGAGATAACGACGCTGCTGTTACTGTCAGCACTTCTTCTGTGTGGAGAAACTCTCTCTCATGGTTTTCTATTTGTGCTCTTCATCTTTTCATATCAATGAATTATGCTAACAGTAACCTTCTATGCTATATTCTACGAACAGGAAGTGTGACTGAGGCTTTATACACATCAGATTGATCAATGCATGGATACTTTATACAGAAACCCTAAACTTGAGCCACCAAAGAAGGAGAAGAAGAATCTGGGATTATTGATTGATTATATATATATATATATATATATATATATTGGTCAAAGGTTTTTGGTGGGCTCAGCCGTGTTAAAGCTTTACTTCTCTTCGGCTTTTAGCAGCCTACGAACCGGACGACTTCTTCACTGGCCCAGCTTCTTCTCTCCGGAAACACTAGTGCTGTCCGACTAAATACCACACCGGACGTTTTGCAGCAAAGACAGAACTATATATTAACAAGGAAGCTATAATTGGTCACGACCTTACTTGAACAGGATCTGTTCTATAGGCTCGTACCTCTGTTTCCTTGATATCTCAAGAGACCGGAACTAAAGTCCGGTTGATGAACCGTGGCCATGCAAGATTAACAGCTTGTGCAGCCTCTCGGGGCTGTTCGCCGCCGTCGATGATCGTTCTCGGCCCTTGTGGCAGAGGTGGTTGCACGGCTGTCTGACGGACTCCGATACTTTTTTTTGGTGCGGCGCACTTTCTGCACTGTGTTTTGACCTTCTTTCTACCGGGCGAAAGAACTGCTCTGCCTCGCCCCAGAGGCGGATTACGTTACCACTGTTGGGCCAGAATAGATTGGTCATTAACTAAAACATTAATAAACTAAATATTTTATCTTCTTGGTAAATACTAAATAGTTAAGTTAATTTTTTGTATATATATATATAATTGAAGTTATTTTTTATACACAGTAAATACTTATTTATATTCTTTTAGGGTCAGAATATAAATTTTAAAAATGTAACTAAAACATTAATAAACTAAATATTTTATCTTCTTGGTAAATACTAAATAGTTAAGTTAATTTTTTGTATATATATATATAATTGAAGTTATATTTTATACACAGTAAATACTTATTATATTCTTTTAGGGTCAGAATATAAATTTTAAAAATGTAACTAAAACATTAATAAACTAAATATTTTATCTTCTTGGTAAATACTAAATAGTTAAGTTAATTTTTTGTATATATATATATAATTGAAGTTATTTTTTATACACAGTAAATACTTATTATATTCTTTTAGGGTCAGAATATAAATTTTAAAAATGTTTTTGTATGTGAATAGAAATTCAAATAATTTTTTAAAATTGAGTTTTCTCTTGTAATTTTTATGTGAATATAGATTACAATAAAAATTTAAAAAATAACTTCACTATATAAGTTTAAAGTCTTTATAATAAATAATATTAAAATTGAAAAATACATAAAATAATCAATTATTAAATACAAGGGTTAATAACCAAATCGTTACCCCAACTTTGGACATTTTACAAATTGTTATGTGAACTTTGTTTTTTCAATTTTTGCTACCCGTGCCTTCAAACTAAGGGAAAATTGCTTCGTAGATTAGGCGATGAGAATCGTATGATTATTGTGTCGCGATGATTTGAGTTTATGATATGGATGGTGTAAACATCTGATTTTTATACACAGTAAATATTTATTTATATTGTTTTAGGGTTAGAATATAAATTTTAAAAATGTTTTTGTATGTGAATAGAAATTGTTATCTAATAAATTTGATACCTTCTAAGATCTTTGGTGGAAAATCACACATCTGGATGCTAAATGGGAAAGATCTTGAGGTAAGTCATTTGCGTGTGTTTGGTTGTTTAGTACATGTCAAGAGTATGGTGGTAGCTGACAAGTTGGCTTCCAGGGGAATTCCATCAGTCATGATGGGTATTCTGAGACTCAAAAGGGATATAGATTGTATGATTTGATTGAGAAAAAGGTTTTTTGTTAGTAGAGATGTGCAGTTCAATAAAAATATTTTCCCTTTAGACAATAGTAGGCTTGATCAGTTACCCATATTTTTTTAGGCTTGTGCCGATCTTGATTCCAATGATAGTCATAGTCCTAAAAGGACTGAAACTGAGGAAATCAGAAACGACACAGACGTGATAACTCCAAATGATGAGCCTCAACAGAGCTCTAATGGAGGAGTGCCAGATGATGAGTCAGAAACTGATTATGATGGAGATGAAAGTTCTATCATCCATGATCCACCTGTTCCTACCACAAGTAGATCAGGAAGGACCATTAAGCCCCCAATCTGGATGAATGACTATCAAGTATCTAATATGTCTCATTGTCATTCCCTTGATCAATATATTTCATATGATCAGTTATCTGATGAATATTAGTGTTATTTGAGTTCAGTTTCTCGATTAGTTGAACCTAGTACTTTTTCTGAGGCTGTGAAGGAAAAGGACTTGGTGCAGGCTATGGATGAAGAAATATAGGCCCTTGAAGAAAATCAAACATAAATATAAACTTAAATATAAATCTACAATCGGTTGTAAGTGGGTATATAAACTTAAATATAAATCTTATGGCAGTTTGAGCAGATATAAAGTCAGATTGGTTGCGAAAGGTTATAATCAAAAGCATGGGATATACTATTTTGAAACATTTTCACATGCTGCTAAGATGAACACAGTTCAAACTGTTTTGGCTTTAGCCTCGATTTATAAGTGGCCCCTTTATCAAATGGATGTCTATAATGCTTTTTTGCAAGGAGATTTAGACGAGGAAGTTTATATGAAAATACCTGATGGGTTTGGTAAAAAGGGAAACAACCTGGTTTGTAAGCTAAAAAAACTCTATATGGGTTGAAACAAGCTAGTAGGCAATGGAATATTAAACTGTGTAGTTCTCTCGTTAAAGCAGGTTATGTTCAGTCAAATCTTGATTATTCAATGTTTACAAAGCATGATGGAAATCAAATGGTAGTACTCCTTGTTTATGTAGATGATCTGCTCATATCTGGTAATAGTGAAAGGCTGATTTCTGAATTGAAATATGTGCTGGAATCGAGTTTTAAGGTGAAATATTTGGGTGAGTTGAGGTACTTCTTAGGTATTTAGATAGCTCGGTCTGAAAAGGGCTTTGTACTCTGCCAAATGAAGTACACTCTTGAGTTAATATCTAGTGTTGGTCTTTCGGGTGGTAAAACATCCAGAACTCACAAGTAAGAAATATGATGAGAATTTGAATGTGAATAAGGATGATGCATCCCTAGATGATGTATGCTATATAGGAGACTAATAGGGAAATTATGGTATTTATCCATCACTAGGCCAGATATATCATATGTTGTGCAACATTTGCGTCAATATATGCATGATCCAAATGAGTCATACCTTGCGGCTGCCTTGAGGATAGTGAGATACATTAAGCGGGAACCAGGTAAGGGAATATTATTATCTTCTGATTCTCAGCCAAGTTTGGTTGTGTATTGTGACTCTGGCTGGGCCAGCTGCATTTAAACAAGGAAATCGGTAACTGGATATTGTGTTTTGTTGGGAAAGTCTTTGATTTCTTGGAAAGTAAAAAAGCAAAACACTGTTTCAAAATCTTCCGCTGAGTCTGAATACAGGAGTATGGGATCTTGCTTGACTGAAATAATCTGGCTTAGAGATTTACTAAGAGAATTAGGTTGCTTTCAAAGAAATCTTGTTGTATTACACTATTCAGATTGCCAATAATCTCGTGTTTCATGAAAGAACAAAACACATTGAGATAGATTGTCATTATATTAGAAAGAAGTTGCTTGAAAATATTGTGCAACTTCAACATGTGAGAACAAGTAATCAGATTGTTGATTTGTTCACCAAAGCCCTCGGTAGTCAACAACATTATTTGCATTGTGGTAAACTTGGAATGAAGAACATATTTGTTAGACAGGGGAAGACAGATCAAGAACTTCCAGATTGAGGGGGAGTGTTGAGATAAGGGTGGAATCTGGAAGATTTGGTCTTTTATTGTCTTCTTTTGTAATTCTTTAGTGTTGAGGACCGGTTTTATTGTTGTTTTCTTTATTAGGGTGTAAATATGTTTTCGGTTCAATCTTGACGATGTATTGAACATTTTGATAGTTTTAGGTTAATTTAAGGGTGAGAAAACCCCAGATGAATGAACGGTTTTCAGTGATCCCTAATTGCTCTGTCATTTCCTCTTTTTCTCGAAACCTTCTGTGTGCTAGGGTTTGGTATTGAATCCTGATTTTGTCAATTTGCATACTTGGTATTCATAATATATAATATTTTGTATTTTATTATAATAGAAATTCTACTTCATAAAACATATTTAAAATAAAATTATAAATATACACATCTGAAATAAATAGAAATCATTGAGGTTTTAAAGTGATTTACTGACATGTCATCTAGGAATGGAAATTGCATAATTGATATGAATTAATTAAAATATATTAATTTGACCATTATAAGTGAGAAAATGCACCAAAAAATTTATTTGTCACAATTTTGAGTAATTTAGTCAAATTATAGACAGATAGATGGATAAATATGATAAACTCGTTTTATTTTTAATTGACTTAATTGGGTAATGATTTTCTTTGATTTGTCAATAAAAAAAAACATAAGTAAAGGATCCCATGTGCGGTGTGGATCCTCTTAACAAGCTATATCTAACTAAAACACAAAGAACGAGAAAGATATCTTCATAGAACATTTCGTCACAAACCAATGATATCGACCGACCGAAGAAAATAGGAATATATTATTGTTGAAATTGGTGATCTGCTTCGTTAATCAGAATATGCATTATCATTATACCAATTGAATTATTCCGTTTGCTCAATGGAAGTGTGACCTCCAAAAAATACACTTGGAAATAGCATTGAAATAGTAAAATAACGAATTCCATCGTATTGTATAGAAAAGAGAAAAAAATTATACATATAAATAATTTTGTTCTAAATGTTAATACGAATCAAATGGTCGAAATTATAATTAAGTATTATTCTCTAACACTCATTATTTCTCTCATTATTAAACTCACCCGAATAACAGTATACACATCGTCCCTTCTTCATTGTTACTCTTCTTTTGTAATATTATAGGTCCTACCATATATACATGGGGTAGGACCTATGATATTATTATCATATAAATTATAATGCATTTAATTTATTAAATAATAATATTATCATAGTTTTGTTTTGTTTTTTTGGTTATATATATTATCATAGTCACTCATCGACATCATGTGCTTTATTATAATTATAATTTAATATAAAATTTAACACATTATTAATAATGTGAAGGTTATTTTGTAACATTTTTATATAAGTGTATATGAAACTAATAGAAGTCATTAAACCCTAAAAGTAGAATTAAAAGTATTATATGGACATTCATATATATATTTTTAAACATTATGCAACATATATATTATATATTTATAAACTTAGCACATTTTATTAATTCAAAAGTAAATAAATAAAAATTTGTTGAGATGTTTAATATTACTAATATAGTTTTAAAAAAAAAAGTACTAATGATTTGAACATTTTTATAAATATATTACATTAATAGAAGTCACAAAAATACGCAAAAAAGTAACTTAAAAATATTAATGAGCATTTTATTAGTAACTCTTAATATTAATTTTTGATAATTATTCATGTATATTAATTATTTTTATGAATAAGAGACTTAATATTAATATTCTTTAATATAATTTATAATATTAAAACAAATGAAATAATTTATATTGTAAAGAACTACTAATAGGATTAATATTGTTTATAAATATACTTAATTTTTTTTATTGTATAATATTAATTTAAATTTATTCTTAACTAAAACTTTTATAAATTTAAAAACTAATAAATAATAAATAATTTATACATATATATTATATAGTTTTTCATTTAATATATAATATAAAAATATTTATCGCGGAAAGCGAATATGAGATCCTTAGTTAAGTATTATTTTCTAACACTTTTTCTTTCTCTCTCATTATTAAACTTTTTTTTTTGGCCAAATTACTCGTTTCATTTGATAAAATAAAACGGCGTGAACGAAGTCACGTGAGTTCAACATTACAATCCTTAACAAGTAAACATGTAAGTGGGAGTGGGGGTCGTGAGACCCAATCGTTAAGACACACACCCATCCTAGCTTGCTTCGCGATCCAGTTTGCGCATTCATTCGCCAACCTCGGGATAGCTCGCCATTGCACTTGATCAATCTCGATCCTTAGTGCACGTATGTTGGAGATAATAGTTTCCGTTCTCCATTCGGGGTTTCCCCCTCTAATTTGGTTTATCACCATCTGTGCGTCCGATTCTATTATGATGTTGTTCCAACCTTTCTCCTTTGCAAGGTGGATCCCCTCGTGTAAAGCCAATGCCTCCATCATCACAATGTTATCGCACCGTAGTTTTCTATTCACGCCACCAATTACATTCCCGGACCAGTCGCGAGCCACAACACCGATACCTGCCATGTTCGTTCGGGGGCACCACGATGCATTGCAGTTTATCTTAGTAACACCATTGTCCGATTTCTCCCATCTGGTGCTCAGTCTAAGTCTCACGCCTTGGTTTCCTGGTGGTTGCCTGGGCTGTTCTTGTTTGGCCTTTCGTACCTCCTCCACAGCTTTCTGGGCGTTCGGGTGTTCGCCTTCGAACTCCGCCTTACACCGAGCTTTCCATATGATCCAAGTCGCCAGGAGGCAGCTCTGCCATCTCTCGTCCCGATCCGTCGTTCTGCCAGGTTGCGCTCCCCTCACAACCCTGAGCCATTCGCTGATGTCCTGGCCTTCTCTCGGCCGATCGTCGTTCTCCAGGACAGCTTCCCAGACTTGCGTCGTCCAACTGCAGCCAGCTATCATATGATCACGTGTCTCGTCCTCCCCGCACAGCATGCATGATGGTGAGATCGTCGCGCCCCTCCTGATGAGATTCGTTCTGACATGCAGAGCATTTGTGAACAATCGCCATGCAAAGTTACGTACCTTCGGCAAGACATTTGCTCCCCATACAGCCTTCCATAGCTCTGTGTCGTTGTTGCTCGGGTACGCATGGCTGTTCTGTTCAACCTGAGTCTGGCGCAGTCTGTGATAAATAGAACGGGCTTCTAGATCACCGCTCCTAGCATGTGGCCAGATGAGTCTGTCTTCAGTGTGGGTCTGATGCAGGGGCATTCTGGTGATGATGTCGGCGTCTTCATCTCCCACCAATTCCCGGATTCGCTGCACGTCCCACGTTCGTTCCTCCGTGATGAGATCAGCTACAGTCGGTTCAGTTGTAGCTGAGCCTGGGTCCGTTGGATTGTCTACCCGAGCTGTGGTTCTGTACCCCGGTTTCTGGGCGAGCCACGGGTCCGAGAAAATCCGTATACCCTCTCCCGTTCCGACTCTCCAAAGTCCTTCACGCTTGAGGATATCACGGCCTTCAATGATACTACTCCATCCCCACGATGCTCGGCTCCCCTTAATGGCATCAAGGAAATTAACATTCGAAAAGTAAACCCCTTTAAGAATACGTACCCATAATGCTGAGGGGTCTTCCAAGATCCTCGCCGCCATCCTTGTAAGGAGGGCTTTGTTGAATGTTTGTAACTCCCGGAATCCAAGGCCTCCCGTGCTTTTTGACATTGTTAGTATCTCCCATCTCTTCCAATGCGTTCTCCTCCTTTCCGTGGTTGATCCCCACCAAAAGTCTGCTATCATCGAGTTAATCTCCGCACACCACGTCTTAGGAAGGTTAAAGATGCTCATGACATATGTGGGTATCGCCGTTATTACCGCTTTAATGAGGATCTCTTTCCCGGCTTGGTTAAGAGTCTTAGGTCGCCACCCCGAGAGTTTATACCGGATCCTATTCTTTAGGTATCCCAATGCTTCTTTCCGCGACCTCCCCCACATTGTCGGTAGTCCCAAGTATTTCCCCGGGTCCATCGTACCTTTGATATTCAACACCTCTTCTATCTCCCGTGTTTTGGACCGGTCGGCACCCTTGTTGAAATAGAGAGTGGATTTCGCTTCGTTGATCCTTTGCCCCGAAGCTAGGCAATATGTCTCTAGTATCTCCTTTAAACGCCTTGCATTCATTGTCGTCCCTTGGAGAAAGAAGATTGAGTCATCCGCAAAGAGCATATGGTAAAGTTCGGGACACGCTCTCCCAATCTTGATCCCGACCAAGCCCCCATTCACAGTTTCCTGCTCGATGTTTCTGGACAAGACGTCAGCTAAGAGAATAAATAGGTAAGGTGATAGTGGATCACCTTGTCTAATACCCCTTGTTGGATGAATTGTTGAAGTCCGTTCGCCATTGACAAGTACTTGGTAGGTCGTTGTTTCAATGCACTCCTTGATCCATTTGAGCCATTGCTCTGCACAGCCCCTCTTCCTTAGACTTTCTATTAGAAAGCCCCATTCGACCTGGTCGTAAGCTTTTTGCATGTCTACCTTAAGCGCACACTCCACCTTGTTTGTTTGTTTCCGGGATTTGAGGTAGTGGAATGCTTCATGGGCCACCAAGATGTTATCCTGAATCGCACGTCCTGCCACAAATGCACTCTGGTAGGGGGTGATAAGATCTGGTAAATAGGTTTTTAGCCTATTCACCATCACTTTTGATATAATCTTGTACACAAAGTTGCAACAACTTATAGGGCGAAAATCAGTGGGTGATATAGGATTTTAGATTTTTGGGATAAGAACAACATCCGTTTGATTTAAAGGAGTATGTAGGGTACCTGATCTGAAGAAGACATTGACTGCGGTGATGACGCTTGGTCCTACGGTTTGCCAATTCTTTTGATAAAACATGCCTGAGAAGCCATCTGGACCTGGAGCCCTAGACCCCCCCCCCCCCCCCATTTGGAAAGTAGCCCCCTTAATCTCCTTATCCTCAATCGGTTTTGTCAATTCGTGGTTCATACGGTCCGTAACTTGGTGAGGGATGCAATCTAGCATACCCCCAATCGGTTGTTGTCCATCGGAGGAGAAAATTGAGCTGAAATACCTTCTCATTTCAGTCGCAATTTCAGTTTCTTTTGTGAGTCATTGACCCCGGTTGTCTTGTATTCGGCATATGTTATTCCTCCTTCTCCTTGATGTCGTGGTTAGGTGGAAAAATGTTGTATTCCGATCCCCATCCGCTAACCACTTAACTCGTGACCTTTGCCTCCAATAAAGCTCCTCTTGTCGCCCAACTTGTTTGATTCAGTCCTTTATTGTTCTTTCATTATCAACCTCGGCTTGGGATCTATTTGGTCCGGAAAGGCGCTTAAGCTCCTCTTTTAGCTCGGCAAGTTTCCTCGCATTATTGCCATATTGCATTTTACTCCACACCTCTAAACCCTTTCGGCATCTTCTGATTTTCTTGGTGAGGCATTTCCCATCCACGGTCGGGATGGCGGGTTGCCATGCCTCGTTGATGACCTCCTTGCATCTTGGCTCCTCCATCCACATTTCCTCGAACTTGAACCTTCTAGGGGTTCTCTTCTTTGCATCGGTTGTTCGGACAATGATAGGCGTGTGGTCCGAGCCTAGGGCGAGTTCATTGATGCATTGATTTTTTGGATAGTCACTCCCCCATTTCGCATTAATGAGAGCACGGTCCAAACGTTGACATATGCGGTCGGCCCCGCTTCTATTGTTGCACCATGTGAACGGTTGCCCTTTCGAGCCCAAGTCTTCTACTCGTATGTCCTCCATAAATTTATTGAAGGTATCCATTTGCCTTTGGGGTTTGGCTCGGCCCCCCTCTTTTTCGTGGGGCTTGCTTATGGTATTGAAATCCCCCACAACGATCCATCTCGTAGTCCGACCGTTCCCAAAGCCCCGTATAGCGTTCCAATTGTCCATTCTCCGTTGCTCATCCGTGTCAGCATAAACCCATGTGATTTGGTTCGGTCCACCGTGATCCTTGAATGTGACCTCACTATCAATGATATTGTGGCTTTCATATGTAATGTCGACCTTCGTCTCGTCATCCCACCACAATGCTAGTCCGCCCGAGGCTCCTCTTGATGATACATACCTCGCGTTTGCCATACCAACTTGCTTCCTAACCGTCTCACAAAAGGTATCCCCGTTCTTCGTCTCCATAAGATAAATAATGTTTGGGCGATACATTTTCTTGAGGTCTTTCAGGTTTTGGATTGTCAAGGTAGACCTCAAACCTTGACAATTCCATGCGAATAGACTCATTGGGGTCGTGTGGCTGTTTCGGGACAGCCACCACAACCCTTTGTTTCCATGTCTCCTTGCTCTGTTACTTCGGTACCTATGTTACATTTTGCCACCCTTGTCTTCCTTGTAACTTTGCTATGGTTGACCTTCTTTCTTGGGCTTTGCTTTTTGCCACGGGGTTTATTTCCTTCAGTACTTCCCGTTGCCAGCATTGGAACAGTTCGCTGCCTCTTTGCCTGGTTCTCCTCCTCCTCTTCTCCATTGTGTGCCCGTTTTAAAGTCATTCGGTTCATGAATGGGCTAAGGCCGGACATCATGGGTTGGTGGTCGATTTTGGGTGTGTTTGGTGGAGTGTCGGGTGGGTTTTCAACTGTGTAAGGTTGGGGTAGGTATGGTTGGGTAGGGGTCGATGGTGGTTCGTTGGTATCGGGGAGGTGGGTTATTCTTGGTGGGGTGGTCGGGATAGGCTGGTGGGCTAGGATGTAGTGGATTGTGTGTATGGTTTGGTGGGTGGTCAGGTTCTGGCTTGGTGGGCGGTTCTGGTTTCGTGTTTTTGGCCAGGGGTGTACCATATGCAGAGTTCTGTCATTATGGTTTGGGATGTGTGGGGTGGCTGTCGTTTGATATGGGTTTTGGGATATGATCATTGCATCTGTTGGAGGGTGGTTGAGGTCCAGAGTTTCTTGCTGTTCTGGGATCTGCGTTTGCCTCAGTTCGGTGGTGACAAGGGCCATCTGCATTTCCACGTCTCCGCCATCCGCTTCCTCCACAGGGCTGTCATGCCCGCACCTCCCATCTTTCTGTTTCATGGGCATTTCTGGTTCCACACTTGGGCAAGCCTGTTCTCTGTTCTTTGCCTCGGCTCTGGCCTCGTCCATCACATCGTACCAAGATTTTCGAGCCTCCCTGCTTGAACCTGGAGTTCTGTGGCCCTCCTCCTCAGCCTTGTGTTCCTTCGCTGTCGCTGCCTTTGGCCGAGTGCCTATTAGCCACGGCCCATAAGCCGGGGCGACCGGGTTGGTCTCAGCTTGCTTAACTTCGGCTTTACATGTTGGAGTGGTATGTCCCAAGATCCAACAACCGTAGCAAAAGTCAGATAGGCGCTCGTATTTGATCGACGCCCACTTTTCCTCTCCCTTCGAGTTTGTCCACCAAAATCCCGCTAGAAGAGGTCTCGTGACCTCTACTTCCACCTTAATCCTTAGGTAACTTCTTTTCACCAAAACGTGGTTCGGTTCCACTTCGATGCATCTCCCTATTTTCTCCCCCACTTTCCGAGCATTACTAATACTGAATTTCTCATACCCCAGGTCATGGATTTGGGCCCAAAACATAACCTTATTGAACTCAACTTCGCCCAAACCGACATACGGATCCCATCTTTTGATGCTAAGGATATGCCCATTGATATGCCCATTAAACTCACCCGGATAACAGTATTCACATGTCTCTTCTTTTTCGAAATCAACATAGAAATGTTGTTTGGGGTTTAAAAAATAATTGGCCAACTTGTTTGTGGTTAATTCAAAATCAAGAAATATTGTTCTGAGTTCGAAATTGAGATAATTTCAAAATTTAATATGCATTTTGAGTTTGATTTAGTGTTGAAGATGAACATGAGGGCAAAATTGTCATTTTGACTGATTTAACAGGAAAACAATTAACGCAATAGTAACGTTAGTGCAAACAACAGCACTCTAAAATATCCAAATACACAAAACAATATAAGTGATGTATTTAACAACATGGTCAAACATCCTGATGCATTGAGAGTTGAGACTATTTACCCAAAAATCTATGTTATCTAATATTAAATGGAAAATTATGAAATTGCACCCGGATGTTTGCAATTTTTTTGTAAGTGGACCTATATGTTTTTTGTCGCAATTAATTACACATGTATGTTACATGTTGTTGGTAATTGCACCAACCGTTAAAAATTCATGTTAAGTGTCACGTGAAAGTCACGTGTAGTCGTTAATTTTGAAACGATGCCATGTGAAATGAAAAATTTATCCCTTAGGCCATCTCATCACCTTTACACATATGTTCCTTCGACTCCCCCCCCCCCCCCAAACAAACTGACTGATACCACCATTTCTTCTTCTCCTCCAAAACTTAAACCCTAACTTTCTTCTTCTACTCTGCAAACCTGCCTGGTTTCTTCGAACAACATCGGATTTGCTGTCGTGCGAGTGTGTTCTTCCAACCGGCGGTGCAATTTCGACGTCTCAGCTCTACTGTCGGTGTCTCGGCTCTGCTGTGGGTGTCTCGACTGTGTTCTTCCGGTGGATTCTTCCCTTTTGGTAAGCCATGTCCCTTTCGGTAAGCCCTGTCCTTTCATGTCGATACATATGGGTGCTTTCACCAATTTCGTCCAAACATAAGGGTGGAAACACACACTATACAACAAACATTAAGTACAACTGAATAACAACGTACATAACTTGTGGGTCCACAAAGTAGTCATTAAACAAACATCAAGAACAACGAAATGACAACGTACATAACTTACACACTATACAACAAACGTTTTAAACGTAGCTACATCTTCAACATAAGTCCAACAACAACGAAAATTAAGAACACTATAACACACATCTGTTGCTGATTTCTGCTACGCAACACATAAATTTGATTGTTGAGTTCGGATTCCTTTGACACAAACTTGGTCATGGCTCTCCTTCCATACACACACATAGGTGGATCTGCCCAAGCGAAGAAATCACAACCCCTCTTCAAAGAACTTGATGGCTTCATAGTAGGAACAAGAAATTAGGGTTTCAGAAAATCCCTAATTTTTTCAGCGTAGACCAATCGGTCATATCATCGCAATTAACACAAGAAATTGGATTCATTACCTGGTAGGTATCTTGGACATGCAAAGAACATACGGGCGAAATTTTTCATGGTCCAAGATGTTGTCGCACGGGATTGTAGACCGCAGTAGCACAGGGGTTCCATGGATGTCATGTTCGGCTTGGATGCCCAAGAGTAAGAAGAACGAGAAGAACATTCATCATACTTACCACCCATGTTGTACCGACCTTGGAGCAATTGGCTTCGTCCACTTCGCTAGGGACATGGAGCAAGCAAATTAAATTGGGAAGACGGACATGGAGACTTTATTAAATGAAGAGGCTGGGGTATTTTAGTTATATCATGTTAGATTTAGTGCACATGGACAACATGTGACGGTTATTTAACGGACAACCAAGGGAAATGGACGGAAAAGTCCAATTACCAACAAACATAAACATCCGGGGTGTGATAACAAACATCATGGGTGCAATTACCAATTGTTGCAAACACTAGGTGCAATTTCATAATTTTTTCAATTTTAAAGTTACAAAATCAATCGAACACTTGTCCAAATATTATAATTAAATTCTATTAATTTATATTAATATTATAATTAACTTCTGCCTCGGTTTATGACCCAATCAAGACTTCAAGAGTACACCAATCAGGTAATTGAAGGATTGGGACCTGGTCTATGTCATGACACAAGTCATAGGATGCCGATTGTTAATTATACTAATTAAAGATAAAATCAAACTTCAACCGAATGTTGCTTTTCGTCAATCTTTACATTGTAGTTCACAACGTTGTATCCCTTACATAAACTGCAGCACACCATATGAACAACATGCAGACATAGATTTAACGCGCTTTGATTGGACTAATGATTGGAATCACCTGATCTTCCATCTCCACCCCCGAACCCCAATACTTGTCCGACGACACTTCCGAACACGACTGCATAAGGACAGACAAATTAAACACAATCTCAGCCATGCTTGGCCGCGATGCAGGCTTTTCCGATACGCAAGCAGTCGCTAATGCAACCAAACTAAGCGCACCTTCGGTCGGGAAAACCCCTTCCAAGTTAGGGTCCATCCATTTCCTCAACCTCTCTTCTCTTCCATCCTCAACTCCCACAATTCCTCCCATGTCTTTCCACAACATACCGAACTCGCCATTTTGCTTCATCCCCATAGCCTTTTTACCTGATAGCAACTCCAACACAACGACACCGAACCCGAAAACGTCAGATTTCAGCTCGGCGGAACTCATCGCGTGTCGAGACATCGAGAAATTTGATATCTTTGCCTTATAACCAGAATCTAGTAATATGTTTTTCGTTCGAATGTCGCCATGAACTATGCTCGGTTGAGCGTGTTCGTGTAAGTATTGCAGGCCGTTGGCGACATCGAGCGCTATCTTCAACCTCTGTTTCCATGTCAGAATTACCGGCCCTGAGCTCGAAGCGATGCCATACAGCCACTTGTTTAAGGATCCGTTCTCCGCATATTCACAAACCAAGAAGCTTCGACACTTTCCGTTGGTCTTGTTCCATGAAAACCCTACTAGCTGTACGAGATTCGCGTGGTTCACCCTCTGCAGAATCTTCATCTCCTCGTCGTTTTCGTCCTTGATTATCTTTACCACAAGAATCTGACCATCAATCACCGCCTTGTAAACCGATCTTCCCACCTTGAAGCTGTCATCGAGATTCATAGTCGCTTCCATGATCGTATCGTTCTCAAACACAGTCGGTTTTCTTAAGTACCCCGAGATCCCGGGCAGTACTTTCTCAAACTTTCCAAACCCTTTCATCTGAATCAGATCGGAAGTCTCTAGTGATGACTCGTTTGGCTCCATCATCTTCTTCCCTTTCTGAACCCGACGTGATCCATATACATAATAATAAACCAAAAAGGATGCTAGCAAGACAATCAAAACAAAAGCACATCCAGAAACAATAAGGATCATCAGCTTGAGGTTCTTTTTTGATCCGTGAATCTTTGGTGGAATCGGTTGAGAGAGGATCGGCAACCGTGGTACAGGAATCAGCACAGGTAAAGCCACGACCGAGCTGAAATTATGGAGGTTATTTTCGGTGATAATATCGTCCGGTGAGGAGTTAAACTTGTTAGCCACCGCAGTAACTTGGTCTCGACGTTGCCATACGTAAGTAATGAAGTACTCGATTCCTTCCTCAATATCATCCATTGAAGGGCACTTGCAGAACAAAGGAAAGATGACTTTGGTACCAGGCTTGAGCTGAGTTGGGATAAGGCTAGGGTTAAAGTCCTGCACGATGTGCCAATCTGTCAAGTTCTCCAAGGCACTGACTGCGACTCCATAAAAGCTGTCGCCCGTCTTGATCTCGTATGTGATGTTGGAGAAGTAACGGGTCCCGTTGCAACCACACTTGATGGGAACCAACAACAGCTGTTCTGGGACAAGCTTAACTTCTTCAGACTCAAGGTTGCTCGATTCAACGATCAAGTCACGGCTGACACCGAAAAGATCAGAGATGTTGCCGACACTCATGAAACCCGGTGTCTGCACGATGTAGGAGACGTATGCGTCGCATGGAGATGCCGATACGGCTTGGCATGAAAAGTTAGCGCCTGAATCGATTGGTAACTGGGCGATTACGTTGGTGATAAAGAAAAAGAAGAGAAAGGTGAAGAAGGTTGCTGCTGCCATTGCTAGAATGAGATAGGATTTTGGATGTTTAATTTGTTCCCAAAGAGAAAGTAGTTATTAGGGTTCAAATGTCTTTGGTAATGTGGAGCTTTCATGCCTCATAAATTAATCATTTGTTGGTAGTATTCAAGGTTCTAGTCTCTGTCTGATTTAGGAGTGTAGCTTATTTTATTAATTGTAAACGATTTGGGGCACATAAAACAAAAATTTTGAATAGAGCATATATTATTGTTATGTGAACAGAATATAATGTTTTCTAATAAATATTTATGAAATTTTATTGTAATACTCATTTATTTTGAAATCATTTCTTATGTAAAACTAAATTTGAATTACCTATCTATATATTAATTTGTCTAACTCATACAAATAAGTTTTGTATTATATTTTCTCACTCCTAATGTTAAATTAACTTTTTCTAATTGATTCATATCAATAATAAATTTCTCATTCTTAAAATAATAAATTTCTCATTCTTAAAATAATAAATTTCTCATTCTTAGGCGGCATGCCATATAAACCACTTTAAAAACATTTAAAGGTTCTCATTCATTCTCAAAGATAAGTTAAAAAAAAATCATATCATTTCTCTTTATTTTACATTATAATTATAATTTTTCCTTAAATATATATTATGAAGTGAAATTTATATAATAATAAAATACATAATATTATATTTTATGAATATAAAGTATGCACATATTAAAATTTAATCTTACAAATTAAATTATAGATTAATTAAGAATATATTTCATCTATCATATAATACTCCTATTAAAATAAGACATAAGTCACATATCAACAACAATTACTTTATTACAATAATATAAAAATATAAAAATAATTTGTAACCATGCCACGAAATTAAATATAATATAATTATAAACTCAATATAATTTACAAATAACAAAATAGATACAATAAAAATATGTATACTAAAACATTAGAATATTGTTACTTTTGTTAGAAAAATACTAATGTTTTTATAAGGATATTGATAGAAGTAATAAACCATAAAAGTTGGACATTAACATATTTTTATTATTGACTCATGTATTTTTAACTAATTTTATGAACAAATACACTTAATATAATTTATAATTTTTGTTTTTCTTAATAAAATTTATAATAACTTATCTATATAATTAATTATTTCATGCATTTTTAATTTTAATATTTGTTTTAAATAATTAAAACTTATAATAATAAACGTTTTGAAAAACATATTATAGTTTTTATTCACTTAAAAAATAACTTTATAATTGTAGGCTTATTGTTCTTTTTAAAATTATTATAGTCTATATTTACTTAAAAATAATTTAAATAATATATACTATAAGAAAATAATATATATTATATATAAAAAATAAAATATACTACCTACTGCGCAATAAGATGTTTAGTTAATGATATTTTAAATGTATGGTATTAGAGTAAATTAAGAATATATTTTTTTAAAAAAATATTGAATGGTATTTTTTCTCAAATAAAATACCTTGACAGTTTATTTCCATCGTCCACTTTGTTTATATTGTTGTAATAATTTTGTCGCTTTGTGAACTGAATCTTTCAAGGAAAACACTTATCACAAGATCCAAGTCAGAACGGCAAAATAAATGTTTCAACTTTCATTACATTTAGACAAAAAAAACATTAGAAAATAATAGTTGCATACATCATGTGATGTTACATTTTTTGCATATAAAAATGAAAATGGTCCTTTTTATATTAATATTTATGGAATCACAAGAATTATTCTCGGAGAATATGTCTTAGATCCATTTGTGCAAAGAAATGTTTGTTCCAATAACGAATATGTAATAAATAATAATAGGTGTTTCTTCCGTATTGATATTATTTTAAGAATTTGCATAAAATATAAGTAGGAAAAATTAGATAAACTTCCCGATATTCATTTAAATTAACATCCACTCATCCAGGATTCCAGATCATGGTGTGTTATTTAGTTTCGGTAATAACACATTTAACTGAGATTAAAAAAAACACTCAGCATTAAGTTTAAGTTTATGCAGGTGACTTTTTGTTGAAAAGAAGTATATATACTAACTTAAGATAATTTATATTTATGTAAACACTAATTAAATATTTGGTTATTTACGTTCCAATATTTCTTTTTTGTATAAACTTAAATCATTTAGGTAATTATATTTTATAATGATTTTTTTTCTGTTTTATTTAGTAACTCGATTAGTGTCGACATCTATATTGCTGCATGTAATATTTTTATTAGTTAAACTATTCAAAAAAATCATCTTCCAACAATTTGTCTTCTTCATTGGAAATCTCAGTTATAATCTCAACAAAAACTTGAGGAGTGAAGATGGTAAAGACGAAGACTTTTTTATTTTTTGGTGGGTGGGTGGGGGTGGGGGTGGGGGGAGGGGGGCATAAGACGAAGACATTCGATAAGGAAAAAAAATTATTGTTATTAAAAATTGACTTTCCAAGCCATAGTAATTTCAAGAGGTATGATTGGTCATTCTCGTTCGTTTTCTTCCAAAATTCGTCCCCTAGGCCAAGATTTGCAGTTTGATTTGCTCCGTTAAATTAGTTGGTACATGGAGAACTTTTCTACATTTTTCTGCGATTTTGAAATTCTATTTATTTTTTTATTTTTTTAGTCCGTACAAATTTTGAGTTATCTTTTTTTCGATTGGAATATCATTTACTTCTAATCACACGTTCGTTATCTTTGGAATCACGGTTTTAAGTGGTTTAGTTGTCAAACTGTTACGGCCCAACCCAGGCCTTAGAAGCAGTAAGCAACCCAAGACTAGGCCAGTCCAATAAGTAAAGATCAGTAGTAATAAACCGTGGTAGAAGGATCTAGTAGCTGCATTCCTATTGGTTGAGTACAACCCGTTAGCATAGAGATTCGGAGTGCCACCTCCTTATTATGGAGTCGCCTGTAACCGAATGAGCATCTTTGAGAATGATAATGAATTCCATTTCCTTCAAACCTCCGTTCTTCTTCTAGCCTTCCTCTCTGGTGTCTATCAGTGGTATCAGAGCCACCCACCACCTACCCTCTGCGTCTGCTTCTGCGTCTTTTTTTTCTCCGTTCCAACCTTCTCACCTTCTTCATGGCTTCCGAAACAAGATGGCAGCAGAACGACAGGACCTTGACGGAGCTCAGGCAGCTTATCGACGGCCAAGCATCATCGATGGAAGAAATCAAGGCAACAATGAATGGACTCCTCAAACACCTGGAGTTTGCACGTCAAAAGGGAATCATGCAAGGTGACGGTGACAGCGCTTCTTCAGAACGTACGCACACTGCTCCAATGCTCGGGTCACGCTCCTTCCGCATTGGGAAACTGGACTTCCCAAAATTCAACGGGGACGACGTCATAGGATGGCTCTACCGTTGCAATCACTACTTCAAGGTGGATGCAGTTCCGGACGAGCTGAAGGTCGACTTGGCCACTATCCACCTGGACGGCGACGCCTTGCTGTGGCATCAGTCATTCATGAAGATGAAGGACCTGCAAGGGGCGAAGGTCTCGTGGGATGAATATTCGGTCGCGGTAAACTCGAGGTTTGGTCTTAGTCCGTTCGACGATCCGATTCTAGACTTAAAGAACCTCAAACAGTCTGGGTCTTCAAGTGAGTATTACCGATCGTTCACGACCCTATTTCACCGCGTTCAGCTAATAGAACCGATGACAGAAAGACAGGCGCTGAGTCACTTTCTGGAGGGTTTAAAAATGGAGCTGCAGGCTCCGGTCCGTATGGTGCAACCTAGGACTGTTTATGATGCGTTTTCTCTGGCGAAGCTACATGAGTCGATGCTGGGGGCTGTGACTGATAGATCAGCTATTGCTCGAATCCGTTTCCCTCCCAATCCTGACACTGCCAAACCTCCACCTATCGGCACCGCTAATGCCCCTCCTTGGAGACATGCCAATCCGCGAGGAAGTAAGATTTTAACAAGCAAAGAGATCGACGATAAAAGGTCTAAGGGGTTATGCTTTGGGTGTGACGAAAAATACACACCTTGGCACAAGTGTAAGAGGCACCAGTTGTTTTTGCTTGAGATCGAGGATGACGAGGCTCCTCCATGCAACGAAGAAGAAACTGCACCTGATATCACGGTTGAAGAACAACCCTTAATCTCCTTGCATGCAATGACGAGTTCCTTAGGGAGTTCTCTGATACGGGTAGAAGGCCATGTGGGAAATCGTCGACTGCAGATCCTCATCGACAGTGGAAGTACACACAACTTCCTGGACCTGCACACGGCAACGAAGCTCGGATGTGTCTGCGAAACACTACAACAGCTGCAAGTCACAGTGGCAAACGGCAACAACGTTCCCTGTAAGTCCGTTTGTAAAGGTTTCAAATGGTTTTTGCAAGGTCGCCACTATACTGCTGATGTGCTTTTGATTCCCTTGGGAACGTATGACTTGATCTTGGGTGCCCAGTGGTTATCTCGTTTTGACGACGTGTTGATGAATTTTAAGAGGCTATACCTTAAGTTTTTTGATGGTGATGAACTTTGTGTGCTGCATGGGAAACCAGAACCGTCCATTGAAGTTACCAGCTCCTCTAAGATGATTAAGCTCTTAAACAAGGGATCGAGCATTTCTTCAATTCATCTATGTAGCATCTCCATTACATCTGAATCCACTCCAGCTCCCTTACTGCAGATTGATGATGCAAATGCTGATAGATTGCAGAACCTCCTCACGGAATATGCCGATGTTTTTGTTGAACCACATACCTTGCCACCTCAACGCCACCTAGACCACAGAATCGATTTAAAACAAGGAACGAATCCTATTGCAGTTCGTGCTTACAGATATCCTACGGTACAGAAAGCTGCCATTGAGAAGATGATTGCGGAAATGCTTCATAATAAGATCATACAGCCAAGCAACAGTGCGTTTGCAGCCCCGGTTGTGCTCGTCAAGAAAAAAGATGGGTCGTGGCGTTTGTGCGTCGACTATAGGAAGCTCAACGAGGCTACGATAAAAAACAAGTTCCCGATTCCCTTGATCGAGGAATTGCTCGACGAATTACAAGGAGCCACAGTCTTCTCGAAGTTGGATCTTCGTTCGGGCTACCACCAAATCCGTATGAAGGAGTCGGACGTCCACAAAACTGCTTTCCGGACACATGACGGACACTTTGAATTCTTAGTCATGCCGTTTGGCTTGACAAACGCCCCTGCTACATTTCAACAGCTGATGAATTCAGTGTTCAAGCCATTCCTTCGCCGTTTTGTCTTGGGTTTTTTTGACGACATCCTCGTCTACAGCTCCGATCATGCCAGACACGGTGACCATCTTCGCACGGTGCTGCAGACCTTGCGTGACAATTCGCTCTTTGCCCGACGTTCGAAATGCTCCTTTGCAGGTTCTCGGGTTGAATATCTCGGCCACTTTGTGACCGGCCAGGGGGTATCTACAGACCCGTCGAAGATAGTGGCCATTTCGACGTGGCCAACACCGACCAATCTGAAGCAGCTGCGAGGGTTCCTCGGCCTAGCTGGATATAATAGACGTTTCATCAAGGGTTTTGGGTCGCTAAGTAAGCCTTTATCAGATCTCTTGAAGAGAGACAGTTTTCGTTGGTCTCCTGCAGCAACGGTGGCCTTTGAGACTCTCAAACGCGCCTTACAACAAGCCCCGGTTTTGGCCTTGCCTGACTTCACCAAGCCCTTTGTCGTGGAAACGGATGTTTCAGCTTGTGGCATTGGTGCGGTACTGATGCAGGACAATCACCCAATCGCTTATATTAGCAAGCCCTTGTCCCCAAAACACCAAGGACTGTCTGCTTACGAGAAGGAGCTCCTCGCCATTCTGTTCGCTGTCAAGAAATGGTATTGCTACCTAATAGCTCGTCACTTTGTCATCCGTACGGATCAGCAGAGCTTAAAACACCTGCTAGAACAGAAAATATCCACTCCTCTCCAACACACGTGGTTGACAAAGCTTCTTGGGTTCGATTATGAGATAGTTTACAAAGCGGGGAAAGAAAACATAGCAGCGGATGCTCTCTCTCGACTACCGGAAGCAGCTCACCTGGCCACAGTGACTATTTCATGCATGCCTCCTGCCTTACTAAACCGAATCCGTGATAGCTGGAAACTAGACACCAGTACAATGCTCCTAATCGGCACACTTCAGCAGTCGGGTTCAAACTTGAACTTTTCATGGAAAGATGATACGTTGTGGAGAAGAGGTAAGATCGTGGTCGGTCCAGACAGTGGCTTGCGCAAGGAAATTTTGGAGTTGATGCACAGCTCGGCTATGGGTGGTCACTCGGGCGTACACGCAACGACACAACGTCTTTTAGGTGTTGTTTACTGGAAAGGTGCTAAGCGTGACATTAGACAATACATCCGTGAGTGCTCAGTGTGCCAACATCACAAGGCCGAGACGGTTAAAACACCTGGACTGCTGCAACCATTACCTACGCCCACCGGTATATTCACCGACATCTCAATGGATTTCATCGGTGGCCTTCCCAAATCCCGCGGCAAAGATACAGTGATGGTGGTGGTTGATCGCCTTACGAAATACGCCCATTTCATTGGCTTGGCTCATCCTTACACGGCAGCATCTGTGGCACAGCTTTTCCTCGACAACATATATCGCTTGCACGGGTTACCCATGACCATTGTGAGCGATCGCGACCCGGTGTTTATTAGTAACTTCTGGACACACCTATTCTCATACCAAGGAGTTGAGCTGAAGTTGTCATCTGGTTATCACCCTCAAACGGATGGCCAAACCGAGGTTGTTAACCGCTGCTTGGAAACCTACTTACGTTGCATGTCAAGCGACCAACCCTCTTCGTGGGCGCAATGGTTACCGTTGGCGGAATGGTGGTATAACACATCACCGCACTCGACAATTAAAACCACCCCCTTCCAAGCTTTATATGGCTATCCACCTCCTCTGCATGTTCCTTATGTACCGCGAGACTCACCGGTCCAAGCAGCTGATCTCCTTTTACGTGACAGAGAAGCCTCTATCCGCCTACTCAAGTTCCATATTGATCGGGCCAGGAACCACATGAAACAGCAAGCCGATAAGAAGCGTTCCGAACGCCATTTTGACATCGGAGACTACGTCTATCTGAAGCTACACCCATACAAACGTGCATCCCTCAAACCGCACCATAACCACAAGCTGCTGCCCAAGTTTTTCGGTCCATTTCAGATTGTGCAGAAGTTGGGACCTGTTGCATACAAGCTGGAGCTGCCTTCGGACTGCAACATTCATCCGGTGTTCCACGTTTCTCTTCTCAAACGTGCTTGGGGCGAGAACGCCACGGCCATTCCCCTGCCTCCTGATGCGGAGCCCACCGAGAAGGTCACACCGTCGGCAATTCTGGACTCGAGATTAAGAAGACGACGAGGTCGTATGGTTCGGCAAGTGCTTGTTCATTGAGAGGCCTCTTCACCATCTGATGCGACGTGGGAATACCTCGATGAGCTGCAAACCCGTTTTCCTGATGTTCACCTTGAGGACAAGGTTCCTAAAGGGGGGAGTATTGTTACGGCCCAACCCAGGCCTTAGAAGCAGTAAGCAACCCAAGACTAGGCCAGTCCAATAAGTAAAGATCAGTAGTAATAAACCGTGGTAGAAGGATCTAGTAGCTGCATTCCTATTGGTTGAGTACAAACCGTTAGCATAGAGATTCGGAGTGCCACCTCCTTATTATGGAGTCGCCTGTAACCGAATGAGCATCTTTGAGAATGATAATGAATTCCATTTCCTTCAAACCTCCGTTCTTCTTCTAGCCTTCCTCTCTGGTGTCTATCACAAACATGATATTCTTAGTAATGTAAACATACAATTTAAGCATTTTGAAAGATCTGATTAGCCATGTTGATTTGACAATTACACACGTTTTTTTAGTAATGTTGGCAAACTCTGATACCGAATTTTGTGGTTCAGCATCACCATATTCGTAGTAGTTTCAGGCTGACATGGGTTTAGGGTTTAGCTAAACACCCATACATCCAAAAACATATATATATATATATATATTGCGAAGAGCCACGCTGGAAGCACAAAAACGAAGTGAAGAGGAAGAGCTACGGAGAGAAGAAGTAACTAGCCGAGAGAGAGCTTTCAGTAAAATGTGAATGTGTGATTAAAATGTATCGAAGTACTTCCTTATTCAGGGAAGGAAATTTCGGAAATTACAAAAAGAGACCTAACAGAAAACCCTAATAGAAAAAGGACTAATATACTCTAAATTAATCTAAATAGTAAATATACATAATAGTTCTTAAACTACCAAATCAGTTTGTAATTGAACACTCTCCCTCAACCTGTTAGTTTGAGACTTTCATTCCTAATTGATTAAGTAAATAATAATGTTGTTGACTCCCTAAACCCTTCGTAAATACGTATGCAAGCTGCTCATTCGTCTTCGCGTATTTCGTTGTTAAAACATCTTATGCTCTCTAACAAAATGAAAATCAATTTCAACATGCTTAGTTCTTTCATGTATGACATCACAGAATAATATAACAAGCGATTTAGAAGAAAATTTTAGTTCCTTTAATAAACTTCTTAGCCAAATAATTTCAGAAATTGTAGATCTCATACTTCTATATTCAGCCTCGGCAGAAAACCTAAAAATTGTAGCTTTTTTTTTTTTTACTTTCCATGAAATTAGTGAATTTTCTAATTTAATGCAATAATCAGTTACAAATATTCTACTTTCTAAACAACCACCCAAGTCTGAATCACAAAATGCATAAATATCATTATTATTATCATATGCAAGTAAAATGACTAAACCTGGTTGGTTCTTGATATATTTTATTATCCTATAAACAACTTCTAGATGTGATTTCTTTGGTGATTGCAAATACTGACGTAAACACTGAACATAAAATGCAATATCAGGCCTAGTGACAGACAAATATAATAATTTTTCTATTAATTTCCTGTATATACTGGGATCAGAAATCAAGGCATCATCACTGTTCAATAGAAAATTTTCATCATATCCCTTACTTGTGAGCTTCAGATTTTGCTCCATTGGAGTCTTGCTTACCTTACCACCTAACATTCAAACTTCAGAAAGAAGTTCAAGTGCATATTTTCTTTGAACGTAACCATTCTTTACCAACGCGTCGGTGAGCTTGACATTCCACTGTCTAGATGCATGTATTCAGTAGGGTAATTTTTTTGCTAAATATTTTTTCAATATACTTACTTTTTCAAAAAATATTGGCACAGT
The DNA here is from genome assembly GCA_946814005.1 of Chamaenerion angustifolium. Taxonomy (NCBI): domain Eukaryota; kingdom Viridiplantae; phylum Streptophyta; class Magnoliopsida; order Myrtales; family Onagraceae; genus Chamaenerion; species Chamaenerion angustifolium. Next base: position 4,652,753 of record OX328281.1, read on the forward strand.
GCCTACTTTTTTAAAAACTTCCACATACTTTACTTCATAATCATCAGTTTGTCCATATTCTTTGCATTTTAATATTATTTAGAGTTTAGGACGACAGAACTCTACCTAACTTGGAATTTGAATTCCTATTGTAATATCATTAATATCATATCTATGTAGTCTTGTTCTTCTCAGGGACAACAACAGTCGAGACAGTTACAAAGAAGCATGAAGAAACAATTTATTCTTGCAATTGGTGCCCCACTTGCATGGGCTACTGTCGTTTACACTACTCTAGAAGAAAATAATGTATTATACTATTATTATTATGAATATGAATATGATTATTATTTTATGCATTTTTCAATAAATAAAAAAATATCAATGTTCAAACAAAAGTATGTGAATGAACAATTCGTATTCCTCAAAACCCTTCTTGCCAAGTCGTTGTTCTTCCTTTTCTCTTTCGACTTTCGAGGGTTAATTGAAGCGATAAATCACATTGGAGTGCAAACTGCAGAGGAACATGTCTCATCTTTCTAATAAAACTACTGACTAAGAAAAATATAAAAAACTGTCACAAGTCACAGCTCAAGCGGAGTTATAGGGTGACTTATATAAAGGTCACCGTGCTGAGGCCAGCAGCAGTGGGTGGAAGCAGACACTGGACACGGAGTTCCTTGTTATGTGGACGGGAGCAGGAATGGCTTCAGAGGCGGCACAACCTCGGAGGAGAACAGTAGCATAATTTGCCATCAAAGTTTTCTTAGCAGACGTCAGAAGTTTGTGACGAGTTCGTTACAAATTCTGCCGGAAGGAGACAGTCAGAGTCAGACGCTGAGAGATGCAACATGTTCAATCCCATCTACATTTCAACTAATTAGGGCTAACCTGTTCAATCCCATCACGACATCTTCTTCATCCACAACTACATTAACGGTCATTCTTCCACTCAAACATGTCGAGATTGACCCAATTCAAGATTTCTACTTCTGATAAATGTCGACCACAGAAAATTTCTGAAAGTAACAAAACAATTTGTCCTGAACTAAAATCATCTACCCTAACCTATTTCATGAAAATTTCAAAATGTAAAAGGGCTTACATACAAACACAATTTAACAACTTCATAATAAGCCTTGCCTCAAATCGAAATCGAAGAAGAAACGGCATCCTTTGATGAACAAAACTTGCTGTCAGTGAGGTGGTTTAGTAGTAGAGCCGGCCACGGCAGTTTGAAGCTCCACACTGGCAAGCAACTCCTGCCTCCTCAGGAAGAAGCTGCTCATATCTGAAGTCGTACGTTAACTCTTCTCCAATGTTTATCTGCTTGGGATTCAAAACTTAGAAAAATACCAACTTTTGGGAATGCAGTATTGGAAGATTTGTAAAGTGAAAATGGGTCGACAGAATGAAATGAATACTTACGTCCTGACTTGCATAGAGACCGATATGTGCACGTTGGCAATCCATGCTCTCCACAAGAACCTGGTGATTCACAAGATTCGGGGAGCAGCTGCAAAAATACACTACTTATGTCAGATCAAGATGCAATGACTGGGTTATGATTGCCGATTGGTGCTGTGCCGGGAGGCCATGTTCCACGAATTACAGGTGACAGACAGTTTTGAGAAGATAAACATAATTGAACTCTTGTTGGTGTTCTTAAGCAAGACAATAATAAGTCTTTCTCACCTGTGATTAATGAATCGTGAGACATTTCCGTACTGTGTGGAGTCGATTATGTACCGCACTTGTGCTTCGATTAATCTGCTCATATCATTGATATGAGGTTTAATCTCATACAGATACCTGCAACCTTCTTTACCATATCTGTAGGAACCAATAGACAGACAAATGAGATTACAAGAGAACAATAAATAGATCGTATTAAAGTACTGCATTTGTAACCTGATTCGCCTATTATCTGCTTCAAGATCGTCAAGAACTTCCCCGATATACTCGCATATAAACGTTCCTCGAGTAATTGCTTCCCCTGCTCTCACCGCCCAACCCTACAAAAACAACATAAGTAAGCTTTTACGAGTAAGAAAAAGATCTGGATGCGGGTATTTAGTATAGCCGAAGTTAAGTGGTGCAGCTATAGTGCCCCAATCGGCACAGATATGGTGCGGTTATAATATGTGGCCATTAGATGGTAGCGGGTTATGGTATTACATAAACCCACAGTATTGTTATCCCTACAGTTCAGTCCAATAACCCTAAATAGTATAGATATGTAGTAGGCTCTTACTTTTTTCTCGGTTTTGAAAACTTCGAGTTTTGCTCGAACTCCATTCTGCAACACCCGATTCGGGCATTTCCTGCTGCAACTGCACATGTGGTTGCACTCGTATACAAGATAACCCTCCTGCAATGATTCCGAATACCATGTCAAAGATTTATCAGGAAGGAACCGCAACGTTCTTGAATGGAAAAATGAAGTGGGGAACCAAAAAACCGTTATTTCCCGTGCCAAATCTAACAGACTCTCAATCTAGAAAGAACGAAAAGAACATGCATTATAAGAAGTAGAAATCAACATTACAAGACCTCCAAGATGATCCTGCCACTCTCATCGTACGGAAATCTGCCACGCATGGACCTTCCATGAACGTCCTTTGCATCTTCATAGTCATTATCGAAGAGGTACACATGATCACATGCTTCGGGATTGCATATTGAAGCCGAGCACGTACACCCAAGTTGCAAGCTCTGTAAGGATTAGGATAGTGATGAAAGAAAACTACAATATGATATGATGAAAATGGAATCTGGGCAATTAAACATCAACTTTGCATGTGTAGCATATTTATCTGTACTCCTAAAAGGGTTTATCACCAATTTGTATACTGAACTATGGACGAAACTTAATCCTTTTTCTAAGAAATAGTCAATTGAATTTAATGCAAAATCACACTCCCGTCACATTTTCCATCACATACACTTAAAAGGAACGAATGAAAATGAAAGAAAAATAAGAAGTTTAACAAAATGATATCCTTCAACAGAAAAAGAACGATAGAATAATGAGAAATCATCATCAATTTACATTTTTAAGTTTCGTTTTCAACGTATTTTTAGTTTTAAAATAAGGATATTACTAACATTTTAAACATAATCCTTCAAATCTCATGGACAGCTTGTTATTTTTGCAAAATTGGTTTAAATTTAGTTTGCTATTGTCAAAAAATGAACAGCTTGTTACAAAAAAGAACAGTATTTCTTTATTCAAATTCCCCATAGTTTTGTTTTTTTTATACCAAGTTTTTCCCCATAGTTTCGATATGCAATTTTTTCATTATCCCCCTCCTTAAAATATAATCACAACTATTACTAGATGTTGCTAATATTAGGAAGAATGTACCTCCATTTCAACACCAACCGATTGATCAATCATTGGCCTCTCTATATAGGTGAAATTCTCCCACGGCATGGAACAAGTTGTAGTTTGGCTTTCCGTATGAAGAGCATCGAGGAGCCATTCATCAACTACGCAAACAACTGGAACCAACTCACGCCCAAAGGATATGTCATTACATAGCACGACAGCATTCCGTAGCGTCTGGGGTTTATCTTGTTGCAAATCTATAACATAGTGACTTTCATCCACTTCCCATTCATCATCGACAGCATCAGATGATTGCTCCAAATTAAGGATGTCTTTCGAAGGTGGGATCAGAGGAGACAACAACTGAGTTCCCTTTGCAGGTTGACACCTGTTAGGACATACAAAGCCCTCGAGGTGCCAATTCACTGAAATACTCTGCTCGCTGCATAGTTTCGCAGCTTTCAAATAAACCCTCTCAGGCAGTTCCCCATATACCCCTTCTAATGAAGCCCGAATGCTCTCTTTACAGCACCCAGACCGAGCAACAGACAAGATCTCACGATTGTTCGGTCTCGGTTTTGTTTTCCGAAAATTCGAAAACAACACTTTTGCAATCATTGAGCATTGTGATTCGTCCAAATTGCCAGGACTAGCGTATGCCTCGGTTAAATGAGGCTGTAGATTTGAGATTACAGGTGAAAGAGGCTTCGCCACCTGCATTCGCTTCTTCAGAGCAGAAGGTCCTCTGTTTCTAATTCTATAAGAGGCTGCTGCCCCCAGGCCTTTCTTAAACTTTGGGCGGCTAAGTCTGCCAGATTTTAGTTTATAAGCGTAGTAACGGATACCCAGACCCCGCTTTGCGAGCTTAGAGCTCATCAAGCTAGCACCCATATGAGCCGCCTGGTGGTGGCGGCCGAGATCGGGCAATAAGTTAAACTTCAACCCACAAAACCTGCAAATGAACTTCCTTTCATTTCCTAAAGCTTCTCCATTGATGTGTAGAGGAGCTGAGTTTTGCGAAGGGGACTCTTCGAGGAAATGTTGACCCTTTGACAACCTTAATTCTGCAGCATGGACTGAAAGAACATGAGACCAGAGTTCGTCCGTGTTTCCAAAATGGCTGCTGCATGGAATGCACTGAAGAAGCTTGCACTGCTCCACAAACTGAACATGGTGCCGCTCTTGAACATGCGATTCCAAGATTTTCTTGTTCGTGTAAGAATCGAGGCAGATCGCACATGCGTAGCCCCGGAACAGCCACTGCGCCTCCTTCTTATGGCTGTCCATCCAGTGCTCACCGAGCATTTCATCATCGAGAAATTCCTCCGAGCAAATCTTGCACTTGATCGTGTTCTCGTCATCACTAGGGCTTGCACCATCATTCCACGGCATTAGGGTTTGTTCATACATGGCAGCAGTCAACTTCGTTTCTCCACCAAATCCCCAGATTCGTCTCAATCTCTCAATTTCACTGCAGACCAACTTCATCAAGAACTCACCAATCTGAACATCTTTGGAAGCCTCTGATACGGCCCACTGCAGCTGCACCTCCATCGGGACTGGGTTTCGAAGCGACAGTATACTCTTAAACAACTTGAAGAAGAGCTCACACGCTTGGTGCAGATACACCTTTTGTTTGTCTGAGGAACAATCTCGTAATAGTTCTATAAACACTTCCTTGGACACAATCCTGCTCTTACCGTTCCTCGCTCGTTTGAGCCAGCTCGGAAGATGCGTATCGCAGTACAATGAATACCGCTTCGGAGATTCCGTGCACTGCACGTTGTTTTCATGACACAAACCGATACAGTGAGTCGGCTGAACTCCAGCATATTCTCTGCTCAAAGGTTCGGGGGTTTCATTGACGCTCGTTGTTATATTCGAAGGCACGACCGAAATCGGATTCACATGAAGCACATCTTCATCTTCATCAGGATCGGGCCCCACCGCGTGTTTCGGAACTGCTGCAGTTTCTGGGGTCGAAATGAATAACTGGTGGTGGTGGTGGTGCTTTCGTCTATGAACGCTCTCCGAGAAATCGGCAGGTTTATCCACAGAACCATCGCGGGGCCGATGCTTCTTACAGAAGGTAAATCCCGGCAAAGACCTATGTTTGCATTTTGTTCCCAGGACAGTGGTCCCACCACACATCGGCAATTCAACAGGAGCCGGTTTTTCGGACCGAGCGGACCCGCCCAAGAACCGAGAGGCCAGATGGACACAACAGTAGACGTCACCTTCGTTTGCTGACCTTACACACTGCCTGCCTTTAGACTCGATGAAAGCCGTACATTGTCGGCTCTTAGTCCCTGATTCTTGGGTTTTGATGAAGAAGATGGGGTCGCTGCTCGCTGGTGTTGACTCTAAGTTCTGAACAGGAGTCAACTTTGAATTGTTAGACTGAACTGCAGAGTTCCCACCTGCAACTACAATATTGTCCCACCGATTAGTGCCGCTGCTAGGTGAGGCAGTCGATTGAGGATTATGGTTTATGGGATCATAGGGATTTAGATTGAAAAATCCGGAGTCGATTTCGACTGCCATGGCTGCTGCTGAATCGGGGTCTTTGGTTTTGATCGGAGAGTTGTGAACCTCAGCGCGGCGGATTTCAAGCTTCGGTCTCTTTCTTGAGACGAGGAAATCGGAATCCATGGTCTCGACGATGTTCTGCTGCACTATTTCAGCAGCAGTTGGGACAGGTTGGGGTATTGAGAACCATTTCAGGACCTCGTTCTTCCATGATTTCCAGTCGGAGCCTAGCGGGGACTGAATTGGTGCTGAGTTCACTTCACTCAATATGATAGAATCATGCAACTCCTATAACGAATAAGGAATGACATCAATATCTGATCATTTAATAGCAATCAGATCATTTTCTGTATGCCACAAAAAACACGTAAAAATTTCATCTTTCTCACATTAGACAGTTTGACATTCATAAATTCTGTAATTAAACGCATCTATGAAAGATGGTTTAGGGTCCTATGAATCAAAACCGAATCTTCCATTTTCTACTTGAACTTCACTATAGATAATACACTGAATGCAGTATGTCTATGACCAATCATGATCAAAATTCTCACTTGATAAATGAAATGGACACACCATATATATGCATAGAATAGTTTACCTCTTTGAGCATTTCTACTGATTCAGCAGTGGATGCATTCTGGCATCGTTGACTCCAAGATTCAAGAGATTGCTGCAGCCACTCAGAATTCATGTAATGTGGAAGGATCATCTGCAGTTAGGAAACAAAAATAGTGTTAATTCACAACAGCTTGCTTTCTCAGTGTTAATTCACAAAAATATGAGGAAGAGAATATTACAGTCTGCAACTTCAGAAGCATCTTCCCAAGAACAGAATAACCCTTACAACGGGATACTTCTGCAGCGGATTCTTTCCATATTTGCACATCTCGGGCAGACTCGACAAAAGCCTACATAAGTATTTTTAATTAAAAATTCAAAGGAAATAATATGCCAAAATATATGGGGAATAAGTATTACCTCGGTGTGAAATTGATCAATCATATTTAATATGCCAATCGCTAGCTTTCTCATAATAAAACGGCGTGCAATGGATAAATCCTTGACCAACTTTAATCCACTCTTATGTGACCTATACGCTATAGGCTGTGGCAGATCATGAATTGATCGAACCAGAAGCATGTCTGCCCAAGAATAATTCCTTGTGTGAGGGAAAAATATAACAAAGTACTTCTTTCTGTCATGAGTTGGTTTTGCCTTCAAAGTTGATAACGGCCAGTCAGCCCTTGCACATCTTATTCCTGCTTGCCACTTCCCTCTCCACTTCAAAGTCACATAAAAAGAAGAAAAAAAAGTGAATCCACGGTTTAATCCACATTAGAAATATATATATATGTGTGTAGGTTTGATCAAATTCGCTACCAGACATCTCAGTAATTCCACCACATCTAAGAAGATATTATTTGCACTCAGTTGTTACTCTTAACTTAATCAAAAGTTTAGTGCCTTAAGAAGATGTCCAAATTTTACAAGAACAAAAAAAACAGAGGTCTCCAAATCTGCTAAGGTTCCGAACACAGATATCATACAGATTTTGTACAAACGAACTGAAGAACAACTTGACAGCATGAGATGCTTGGGAATAAGATAAATTCCCACAAACATACAATGGATTCTTACCTTAACCCAAAGTGCCACAGATTCATCTCCTTGAAGCCATTTAGGCTCAATGAGGGACTCTCCATCCCTGCTGCTTGGCATTTCACTTTCAATAGTCTCCACAATTATATGAGAACTCTCAGAACCCAAGCTAGAAGATTCGGTGCAATGGTTCTGCTCACTCACATGATTGTCCTCAAATTCATGGGATACACTTGATTGTTCATCAACATCATGTTGTTCAACCATATCTTGGTCTTCAGCAGCCGTCTGATTCTCTTCCATACTTAAGACAAACACATATAGTTGGATGAAAGTATTGTAGTCCCAAGATTTTTTCAAGTACGATCTAATTTCCTGCAGCAGCAAATGCCAAACAAGGGCAAGATCGCCATGATTCCATGGTTACATTTTTCCTCCCACAAAAATGAGATATCAATGGACAAGTTGATTAACAACTTAAACATAATTTTTCAAGAATGAAACAACCAAGAAACTAAAGTAGCTGCCTAAAATTATCAAATTGCTGCACTGACATTATCACATGTGATAATAATTGTACAAATGGCTAGCAAGACTACTATAAATTTATCAGCAAAGAACTTAGCATATCAAGATAAAGTTCACATCCCATGCTTGATCAAATATATCAGAAGCAGAATAAACACAAATTTTAAAGCATTTTGCATATAGCAACTGATAATACGAATTAGTATCAGCTATGTAATAATGTAAATAAAATGAAGCTCATCTTTGGACCATCACGTTGGTTAGCAGATCAACAAGATGAGTATAAGCCGTTTAAAATTGTTAGAAACATCTCTCAGTTTAACTATTGATGGATAAAGATCAAATGCTCATCACCAGTCCAATGGTTAGCATTAGCGTGACTAAAATAAAGTTTTCAGCGTGATTTTCTTCCTTTACAAAACGCCCAATGGAAGTGTAAGTACAAGTATCAATCTTTTAATATGTGAAACCAAAATATAAAAAATCAACTACTGTTTTTCTAATAGCTTTTTTTGTTTTACTTTCCAACATATTCATGAAAAATAAAGACAACATTCCCAAATAAGCAATATTAAGATGATGAAGATTAAATATCTTCTACGGAACAGTTTTACATCTTACATGCAGACAATTATTCCAGTAACATCATATTACTGAGTAGGGTAAATCTCGAAATATTTACTATCCCACAATTAGTCTAATTTTTACTACTCTCAGGGAAACAGCAAAATCACATAAAGTTAAAACTAAAATCCAATATCTTAAATTAATGTGGTAAATTGCCCATCCGAGCTAATACATTTAGTGCATTTAATCTGGACCCTATCAGCGTATAGTGTAATATTCCTTTCTAGTTTCTAATTACAAAGCAAAAGATTTTATTTATTTTACCATAATTCATAAAAAGGGTAGAAGAAATTAATGAAGAATGCTAACATTTATCTACTCGTGGTGGAGAAGACTGCAATTTTACAAAACCAAAAGATTAACTGTGCAAATGCAGCTACAAATACAGAATGACCATAAAACCAACATTGATGCAGCATGCAAGTACAGCAATGAAACCCACATAACGTCTCCCTCGAAATTAGCAAAAACCTAGACCAGGGAAGGGACAATGCTTCAAAACCCTAATTTAAAAGAATCTATTTAGACTTAAACACCCATTGCAACCAATTCAGCATTGGAATCGAATTAGAGGAAATGGGTTCTCAATTATTAGCATCTCCGACCCCAGATCATCTACGTGTGGTCTGTTCCAAAATAATAAAGAAGTCGGTCCACCTACGGGGAAGAAAAATAAAAATCCCAATTTACAGAAACCCATGTCAAAAAAATCTTAAATTTCACAGACCCAAAATCCCCAGTGGATGGTGAATTGCAGAACTGAGGTCTATTTTCATTTTGACCTATCAATTAGAACAAGATGCATGTCTCTGCTATACATGACACATGCCCACAGGGACCAAAATGGAGAGGAATTTGTGGCAAATGTATACCTTTAAAGAGATGGAAGATGGCTCTGCACGATCAAGATCACCTTTTTGCAAGCCAAAGGGTTGGTGGTGAGAAACTGAAATTGTTCGTGTTTTTTGTTTTTTTTTATGTTACGCTATGCCAGGCCTGACCTGACACACGAACACGATATCTCTCTCAATCGTTCAATAGGGTGCTAGAGAAGGAAGAACAACCAATTAACAGATATGGTGGCGGTGGTGATGCGAAACTGAATCAGTCTGGCCCTGTGTATCTGGTTCTACTTCTATTAAGTTCTGGCCCAAATAATTATAACATAAATTATTATTATTATTATTATTAACAGATTATAATAATCATCATAATTTATATCATAGTTTTACTTCTTAAAGAAAATAAAATATAAAAACAATATTAGTAATAATTAGCAGACGTAGCGGCGTCAATGGCCGTCAAAATATACGCCATGGTAATTCAAGACTGGGTTATTGGTTTGGTAAGCGGAAGTGATAACTATCGTGGTGTGGATTGGATTATTTTATATTATTAAGTGTTAATATGCAAATCAACTAGCATCGCTATGGATTTGTAAAAAAAAACGAACTTAGTTTACCTTAATAAAAATATTATAAATTAATATATAATATATACAAAATTAATATATATAATATAAAATAACTTTGTACATATTTCATATTAATTTTACTATTTTTATGATTAAAATAATTATATTTAATGAAAATTTTATATTTTCTTAGATATAGGGATAAGATAGAGAATAAATAAATAGTTTATAAAATTTGAAAGATCTTTTTTTAATCAAGAACAATGCTAATAAATATTTACTTTATTCACATTTTTACTCTAATTTTTAAGAGGTAGTTCTTTTATATATGCGTATAAAGTATTTATGTGAATTGACGTTGGATGGACATGTAAAAGTAGTGACTACTTTTTTATTATTAATTCTATATTCTTAAAATAAAGTGGTTAAGTTTGAAATGCAAAATTTATATATATATAAAAAAGTTAAATATCAAGAAGCTACGTAACTTTAAACGTTTTACAACGAGTTACCAAAAATTTAAAAATTCAAAACGGGTTGTCTTAACTTGGACGATGGTGCAAATAGTTACCTCCGTCCAATTTACTATTAACTACTGATAGAATTTCGTCGGAATTTTGTCGAAAATTCGACATAAATTCATCGAAAATTCGTCAGAAATTGGACGGAGGTAGCTATTTGCACTTTCGTACAAGTTAAGGTAGCCCGTTTTGAATTTTTAAAGTTAGGGTAGCTCTTTGCAAAACGTCAAAAGTTTAGCTTATTAGATTTTTAAGCTTTAAATAAAATAACTTTAGTTTACGAACATCTCAATACATTTTTTGTTGACCTTCGCGTGTATGGCCTGTAATTTATTTGCGGTTATGTTGACGGTCCAAATAAATGACTTATTATTATGATTTTAAAAAAAATCGGTACTTGGCATAATATTTGTTGGGATCGAACACTCAATTTTATGAACAAATTGAGAAGCAACTCAGGTTTGTTTTTCGTGGTAACACCCAATAGGGTAACCTCCACACGGTTTGGGTCATTTGTATTAATGATGGTTACTGTTACAAAATACGTATACATAAACCGCGAGACGCGTACATTAATACATAATCTACCATTACATATTAATCAGATTATAATACCTAACACTATTAACTTAAATTAAATGGTTATCATGAATTTCAGTTTTGTTGATTAAATATAAATATGAAGAGTAAAGACATGCGAATACCGTGATTGACTTCAAATATTGGAAAAATAAATTACCATAAAAAATAGGAAAAATAGCTGAATGAAAGAAAGGGGTAGAAGTAGAACACTTACAAGTTACAAATGGTATTGCCCTTTATGTTTGTTTTTTTTAAAAAAAAAAAACAATATATATATAATAATATATTATATTACATAACATTAAAATTATTTATTTATTTATTCAATCAAATTTTAAAATATTAAAAATTCAATATTATTTGGAGTGTTAGGTTATAAATTCAATTATCTATCCACTAAGAAAAATAAAGTATATAATAATCGAATTACGAATCTAATGTTGCATACTAATGTGTTTGATCAATCCAAACACCGAAATTCAATATTATTTGCTGCATTACATGATGTTATTCAATTATCTAGCCGCACACTCTTTTTTATTATATTGATTGTTAAATTCCACCATAATATTATTTTCCTCTCATCTATTCCGGCAATGATAAATAAACTCAATTGTTATCAAAATAATATTAGGTCATCCTAAACCCTCATAATATGAACATATTATGTCTCTAAGTCAAATTTAGATATATCGATCTATAAATTATTTAATGATTTTATTTTAACCAAATCAAATAATACTAATCTCTTACGAATAAAGGCCCATAGTTGATTCACCTGGGCTAGTATATACTGTATGATCCAAGTGTCAAAGCTCTTTTTCTTTTTCTTTGGGCCATCAATATATATATTTTCGAGTTCCACTTATGAGAACTAAAAATATATAATCGACTCGCGTTTTGACATATAACTTTTTTCATATATAAATTAATTAGGCCATAGTTTATATACAATAAAATAATTTACATTTATGATATACTTATCGATCATATTTACTTTTTAATATGTTAAAATTCATTATAAAATTATACAATATAAAAACGAATAAGATTTTAATTAAAATGTTAAAAAAATCTTGTTTTAAAGTGACTGCTATAGTGTTTTACTTATACAAATAATATAATAAAATATAGAGTTTGAGTATATTTTTCATAAAAATAACTGAAAATACATAAATTAGTAATAAAAAAAATATCAATAACTATTAATATGGTGTTAACTGTTAAATAATGCTTATTTTGTTTGTCTGGCAATGGATTTGAACGAGAATTTGAGGATTTTTTCACTACTCTATACCTCAAATCAAAATTATTTATCTAAATAACCTCAATTTTGAATCAAATATACAAGTATACATACCCGTAACTCCCATTCGCGGGTGGAAATGGTCTGTTTTTTTTCTTTCCGTTAGTTCCACCTGCGAATGAGAGTCGCGGGTCGAACTGACTGTTAGTTCCATCCGCGAATGAGAGTCGCAGGTCGAATTAGGGGTGACAAATAGGTAATACGACACAATAGTGATTTCTACCTTCAAAATATTAATTTAACATCATGTAAACCGATGATCTACATATCAAATATTAAACTAATAAAACATAATACTACACTTGATTTTAGTGAAAAATCGAGCAAATTATGAATTTTGAAGAGTAGAAGTTTAATTTTTATAGAAACTGAGAGTATCTCATTGTTAAAAAATAATCTGTGTGGGACTTGAAAAACCTTGAATAAAACTTATTTATTTATGTATAAGGTCTCATGTGTTTTTGTATTTTATGCTGCCTTTATTTATAAAGCTTGGTCTTTATGTGTTTTTTTGTGAACATGCACACAAAGGAGATGTGTTTGATCATTTATGTGACATTTATGTATAAATGTGGGCCTTTATGTTTTTTATGCGGGTGGACAAAAAAATACATGAGTTCTTATACATAAATAAATAAATCATTTTTATTCAAAAACTTTCGAGTCTCGTACTATTTCTAAACAATGAGAGACTCTCAACTTCTATAAAAACAAATTTACACTCTTCATAATTCATAATTTGCTCAGAAACAATGAGAGACTCTCAGCTTCTATAAAAATAAATTTCTACTCTTCATAATTCATAATTTGCTCAGTCTTTACACTAAGATCTAGTGAAGTATTAGTTTTTATTATTTGATATGTAGATCATCGGTTTACATGATATTAAATTAATATTTTGAAGGTGAGGAATTACTACAGTGTCGTGTTACTTGCCACCCCTAGTTCCACCCGCGAATGGGAGTCGCGGGTGGAACTGACGGAAATAAAAAAAAATACCCACCCGCGACTTCCATTCGCGGGTAGATTTTCCATCCGTGAATGGGAGTCGCGGGTATGTATACTTTTGTATTTGATTCAAAATTGAGGATTTTTAGGTAAATAGTTTTGATTTGAGTTATAGATTGGTAAAAAAAATCGAATTTGAGGAATACTAAAAATAGTGTCAATATTTATAAGAAAATGTTTGTGCTCTACAAGTTTGTCGAAGAGTTGTGTTTAAAAGTAATGTTTGTTTCACGAGCACGAATGATAACAAAAAAAAACATCAAATCACTTGTATCGCCATTATGATATGGCAAGGCACGAGGGCATGCGGCTAAATGCACGACTACACAAATAAATTATAGTGATTGTAAGCTTAATTGCCAATTATGAATGTTTAATTAAGAATTATGTGAATGTCTAATTCACATATATTAGGATTTTAATTAAAGAAAATATACTTTGCAAAAAACATTTCCTTCAAAATTAAGTATTATATATAAATTAAATATAAAAATAATTAACTAATTTAAAATTAAGATATAGACAGAAATACGTGAATGAGATTCACACATTACTATTTTTAAAAAATAAATAGGAAAAAAAATATATAGTTAGATTTTTAAAATAATGGTTTTTTTTGTAGTTGTTTCAATTTATTTTAAATTAGTGAATGTTGTCCAATTGCAGTTCAACCATTCAAAACCAATCTTTCATAGGCGTATGTAGGCTTGTTAATGAATCGGTTCGACCCCGAGCTGGTTCAGAACTGAATTGGTTCGATCCCGAACTGGTTCAGAACTAAACTGGTATGTTTTGTAAAAAATCAGTATTTGTTTATATTTCTAAAAAAACTGGTCGGGTTTAGGTAAAAAAAAGCAGATCTTGTTAGAACCGATTTTAAAACTGGTTCGAACTGGTCTGGTCTGGGTTTTGTAATAACAATTTTGGTTAGGAAATAATCTGATTCAAACCAAAACTGAACTGATTGAAAATCATGTCCAACACACTCAACCGACTGAAAAACACACTGGACCAACTGAAAAACACACTGAACCGACTGAAAAACACATTGAACGAACTGAAAAACACACTGAATCGATTGAAAATCTGTTCCACGACCAACTGAAATCCTATCCAACATCAACATATGAGAGTCCAATACATCTCTAGGTTTGGTTTATTGAAGACATCTCTAGGTTTGGTTTCATTTCAGACCAGTTTAGTTTGCTTCAAACCGGTTCTAAAATTATATAGGTTTAAAATGGTTTGATTTAAATTAAAGTATAAACCAGTATAAAAAAACGAGTCAATTCGAACTGAATTTTTTGTACTATTTTTAAATGGTCTACTTGAAACCTAAAACATTGATCTGGTTTTGATACTAGTTCCACTGAACCGATTCGAACCAGACCAGTTCAGCCGAGACGGTTTAAATGAACAAGCCTAGGTGTATGTAGTCATCCAAAATGCGAAACATGACTTCGTTAGGATCGTAATTCAATCATATATCTATTTTTTAAGGGTAAAAAAACAATACATTTCTATTTTTAGAGTTTGGGTTGCATACTAATCCAAATTTAGAAATATACCACGTCGTAATTATATTATATACATACTCTTAAATTTTGATCAAATGCAAACCTCATTTGCGGCTTTGCATTTTTTTGTTAAAATATATGCAGGCTTAGCTTATTTGTTGTTGGACTACTTTCTTGTTATTGGGCCGTCTCTTTGTTCTTTCATTTAGTTTGCTGAGTTCGGTTTCTTCAAGAGTTATGTTTTTTTTTCCTGAACTGTAATTGACATTACTTTAGAGTTTTAGTATTTAAGGGGGAGAGGTTGTCAGATGTAGGAATTAACATCGATGAACCCCAAGCGCACTCTCTGTGATTTCTAGGCATCCCAAATCCTTTCTATCTCTTTGATTTTCCAGAAAATAATATTTTTATAATTTTTTAAAGAGGGTTATGTTGGTATTTAGTTTTCATATGATGCTTCTTTTTTAAGAAAAAAAACAAACTAATAATGGTATAATATATATTAGGAATTCAGTATGCGGTGTATTGTTTTTTTAAAAAATCTATCTAAATTAATATATATATTATATTTCTACTATCAAATATCAGATTTTTTTTCAAAACGTTTATATGTTAGAAAAAAATTGAGAAAAGTAGATATTGACATACAAATTTTATGAAAATGTTAATAGTCGCTATATGTGGTAGCGCCTATTGAATACACGTTATTAGAAGAAGCGTGTTTTGTCAAATCTGCATGCAATTATTTGGCCATCCATTCAATTATTTGCGACGTAAACACATTTTTTCCAATTATTTGGCTTCTCCTTATCTTCTTTTTAAATTTGTACCCGCTCAGTTTCTTGGCATTTTGGAATCAGCTCATTCCCTCCCTTGTCGTTCTTCGATAATTAGTAGGTGTTTGTTCTTCATCCAAATCTTCAGTAAGACTATTTTAAGGTATGTTATATATTTTTGTATATTGTATAATATTATTTTTTTGTAAAATTAGTAGCAGTTATATTTAATTCAATATTTTTAATATTAATTCTTTAGGATCAAGCATGACGGAAATTTGTATCATTTACTTGTATAACGTGAAAATAATGTCTCAAAACAAAACAAATAAAATAAAAATTAAACATGTATCCTAACGAATGTAGCTCTCCAGCGGCCACTTCACCGTGAATCATAGGACGACCAACGTGGAGGTGCTCCCACGACCATAACTGTAGTGTACCAGAAATTAATAAAATTTGTAATAACAAGTATAAATATTTATACAAGACTTACATATTTCATACCTGTACTAGGATGGCACAGCCGGAGGATGTTGCAACGTTAATCATAGATGCCTCACATAGTCCCCCCGTTAATAATCATTATTAAATAATTCAAAGATATATAATTAAATATTACTAACCTATTTAATTAGGAA
Source organism: Chamaenerion angustifolium (assembly GCA_946814005.1). Taxonomy (NCBI): domain Eukaryota; kingdom Viridiplantae; phylum Streptophyta; class Magnoliopsida; order Myrtales; family Onagraceae; genus Chamaenerion; species Chamaenerion angustifolium. The sequence goes on from OX328281.1 coordinate 4,669,114, forward strand.
CTTTTTTAAAAAGTATTTATTTTAGAATTTTTTTTTGAAAAAATATATATGTAAAAAAAGTATTTAGCAAAATGTGCATCTGCGCAGACATAAATGACGTTCACCGTGGTCAGTTTGGACTTACAGGGTATGAGTTATATTTTTTTAAGTCAAATTTTCATATCTCAACTTACGGCAGAGCCTACAGTCAATCCGTAAGTCCAAATTTAATATTTTTTTTGCATCATTTGAATCAAAATTCAAATATCTACTTACTGTAATTTTTTAAAATCTTTTTGATTTTTTTTCAAAAAAAAAAACGAAAAACGCTACTACCCTGCCTGCGCAGATGCACATTTTGCTAAATATTTTTTTATACATATATACTTTTTCAAAAAAAAAAATCTGAAGTAGTTACTTTTTGAAAAAACTCTTTAATTAGCACAATCTAATTAATTAGCACAAATATTATGCATCTAATATAAAAAAAAATAGCAGTGCACATACCTTACTCGGCGGTCTGGGCAGGGCGGGGGCGTCAAGAGGAAGAATGCAGGGAGACAACAAGAGGGACTTCGTTTGAGGCTCAAAGGTGGTGGTGGGCATCATGTTCACGGGGTGGAGACTGGGGCACGGCAGTTCGGGGGGACTTTGACATAGAAATGGGGAGGGGGACGGAGCAATGGTGAGGGAGGGACGACCAAAGATTGACGAAAGGACGGGGGAGATGGCTGGGTATGTGGAGGGAGCTGGAAAACGAAGGTTGAGACGGAGAGGGGCTGCGGGTGAGATGAGAGAAACAGAGAGAGGCTGCGGGTGAGATGAGAGAAACGGATAGGGCTGCGTGTGGGGAAATTAGGGTTCGGGAATTTAATTTGGGGTCTGATTAAAACACGCTACTGTGAAGTACGCTAACACATGAAGCGTGAATTTAATACACGCTACCACACCACTCTTGCGCATATACATACATTTCTAATTATTTTTTAACGATATTTATTTTTTCAAAAAACAAATTATGACATGTACACTTTTTGAAAAAATTCTACAAATGTTTTCTAATTATCAATTCAACTTAATTATATAATTACATAAGATATATATATAGAGAGAGAGAGAGAGGACAATCCAAATTACAAACGATGGAGGGTCATAGGAAGGCAGATACCATTGTTTTGCTGGGATCTGATTGTCATTGTCCCCCTTGTCCTAATGCTTTTAGAAAGTTCGTTTTTTGGGGGGTTTCTTTAGGTCTCTTTGCAGGATTCTACATCCACTAAGTATAAGACACTAACCTACATACACAATACGATCGACTCTCTCTCTCTTTCTGTTGGTCTTACCAGCAGAACAGCAAAAAAGCACACATTGGGACATGTTTTAGGGTTTAAAAAAAAATTGTCATTCAAAATATGGTTTTCGGTTCGATTTTCAGTCATGTAAACGAAAAAATTTATATATTGTAATCTAAATTGACCATTAATTGCAGTGTTATTAGAACCAGACCGACCCTCGAACCGATGAGGGGGCCGGTACCCGGTTCGGCTGGTCCAACCTGACTGGACTAGTAAAAAATGAAAGTTACAAATTACATAGTCTCAAACACATACAAATTTACCTCAAACTACATAGTCTCAAACACACACAAACTACATAGTCTCAAATATACACATTACTCTCAAACACAATATAACACACACAAACTTAATTTAAATTTCAAACCGGTTGTTTGTTAAAAAAACCCAGTGATTGCTCTAATCAACTGGAAACCTAATAACTGAAAACCAATCGGTTTAAACCTAAAAAAAAAAATCAATTGGTTTGTTCAAAAAAAATCATCCCAAAAAATATGAACCGGAAGCTGGCCGGTTCATATCGGTTCAAATATTGTTGCTATGCAATTCAGTTTTTAGCTGAACTAAACCAGATAAAGGTTCGGTTATCGATCAGACTGTCGGTCCTGTTCTGATAACACTGATTAATTGTGACAAATTAATACACATCTTTTTTCATGGAATGAGAATCCATTACCGAGTCGGAATATTTTTTGAACAGACATGTAAAAGTTTTTTTATTGTATTAATTATTAATATTTTATATATAATTATTACAGTTGAACCAGTCTTCACCGAGTGTAAAAATGCCAATTTTTTGAAAAAGTAACTATTTAAAAAAATAAATATTAATAAAAAATATTTGAATAAATGTACATAACCGTAGGTATCCCCAATAGCGTTTTTAAATAAACGTTACTTACTACCAGTAGCGGTATTCTTTGTTGTTCTAACCCTAGCCTTTATAACCCACCCACCCCACTCTTTCTCCTCCATTCCAGTCGAAACTCCCTCTCCGCCCTAGCCTTTATAAGCTGCACCCACGCCTCCTCTTCCGCCTCCTCCATGTCCCTCTCGGCCCGACCGACGGAACCATTTCATGTCGCTGAAACGACGCTAGCTCGACGCTCTCCCGACCGTGGCTCGCCGTCGACGAAATCCTCCTGCCGTGCCCTCCCCCCGTGCCGTAGCTCGCCGACGAAGGTAAGCACCATTTGTTTTCTTCTGCATTTAATATTTTAATTATTGTTATAATTTAAATTATTAGAGAAATTATAAATTGTTAAAATGTATAAATATATACTGTTTAATTGTAGAGTTAGTATGTCGCCGCGTGTAGGGATGTCAAGTAATTCGTTTGGCCAAAATGTCGTAAACGTTGGTATGTTGGACCAATCAGTACTTTGGGGACAAGATCAGAATCGCTCATCGGATCTGAGTGTGAGTCAACCAATCACATTTAGATGTTTAAAATTAGAGGAAAATATAATATCAGACGAGGCTAAAGCCATTGTGCAAAATGTTGGTTTATGGGATGTGGTTGTTATGTCACGTCCCAAACTTGATCATAAGTTGTTGATGGCATTATGTGAGCGTTGGTGTCCTGAGACACACACTTTCCATCTGAAACATGGGGAGATGACGATCACACTTGAGGATGTTGATGTGTTACTAGGACTACGAATACACGGCGACGTCGTAACTGATGACTACGCACCTGAGGAAGACATGGTGGCTACGTGTCTGGAATTGTTGGGCCTGAATCTACAAGGTCGTAGAGATTTGGTGCAGATGACTACTTTACGGGAAAATCTCCTTCAGCCGGGTCTTACCGTCGAACAACAAGCGAGAACATTCATGTTGATTATAATCAGTTGTGTTTTATTTACGACAACCAAGAAAGATAATGTGTCGTTGATTTACTTGTCCCTACTACGAGATTTAGAAAGAGTGGCACAGTACAGTTGGGGTTCAGTAGTGTTGGCAGCTACATACCGCAGATTGTGTGAGGCATCTGAGCATAACTGTGCAACATTTCAGGGATGTGCAATCCTTGTGCAGATATGTGTTAAATATAAAATTGTTATATAAAAAATTATATTGTGTATTAGAAGTTTTATATTGAGATTGTTTATTGCATTTGTGGTCGTGGTAGCACCTCCATATTGGTCGACTCGTGCTTCACAGTGAAGTGTCTGCTGGAGAGATACATCCCTTAGGATATAGATGATTTATTTTTGTTACTTTTTATGCTTGACCGGATTAAACATGCTTGTGTATTAATGTTTAGAGACAATATTATTGTTTTAATAAGTGTGCATTCCTAAGAAGATCCTTCAGTCACCAAGTTAGAACTGCTAATTTGGTGTACTCTAGGGATGAATAGGAGTCTCAATCGCATAATCATGTAATTTATTTGATTTCTAGATGCACACATCAAGTTTTAAAAAGTATATTTCATCTTATTGGCCATGAAATTAATCGATGCATCTGACAGTGCATCAAGGTCGACCTCGTCATTGGAGAGATCATGAGTGTGACCATGCAAAACATTGACTGTCTCATGACTATCGACAATGTTTGACCTCAAGTTAACTACTTTAGTTACGCTAAACACAATAAAACGACTATCAACGCTTAATTGTAGAGAGAAAGACCATGCACTTTGTGATCAAATTCGTACAAACTTGCAAAGTCCATCAGTATCTGTAAATTTATATGAGATACTAATAGACCGGGCTTCAATATCATCCCAACCGCACTCCGTACATATAATTTCTTTTAGTCTAAAAAGTGAGATATCCAAGGTAGCTGTAGTAATACTAGAGTTACCACCCACATAGACTTTACTACCATTCTCATATAATATTTTGCCGTCATACAAGCAAATGATACAAATCTCTGTCATGTTTGATCCTAAATAATTAATATTAAAAAAGTTCATATCATATTTGCTTAACTTTTAGTTAAGATAATATTTATGCAAATATAACTATTCACAATTTTTAAAGCATTGTAATTAAAGAATACAAATAACAATTTTCAAAACATTGTAATCAAAAAACACAAAAACATATATTATATACCTGGACAATCAGACAGTTGCTTAGTCGGACAGTTGGTTGTGCAAATACCAGTTAAAAAATACATGAGGAATGTCAAATACCAGTTAAAAAATGTATTTTTAACGGCTGAATTTTTCCAGACGTTAATTTATCACGGCTCAAATGAATTTGAGCAGTGACATTAAGCGTCGAGACAATTATCACGGCTCAATTTAAAATGAGTCGTGATAATTCCCGGCCCAAACTCAAAAGAGCCGCCGAAATAATTATGGCGGCACTTTTGAGTTGAGCCGCCATAATTCTTTTTAACTCATATTTTTCACGGCTCAATATAAATTGAGCCGTGAAAAATATTTTCATTTTAAAAAAAATATGTTGTAAAGCGAGTAAAAATACATTTTCACGATGCCTGAAAAATATGTCTTTTTCTTCATTTTCACGATGTCTTCTTTCACTTTCACAAATACACATCTTTTCGACCCTAGTTCACCACCATTTTTCCAACGTTCGAGAAGCCGACGCAGACTTGTCGAACCCAGATCCGGTCTCCTTCGCTTTTGCCGCTAGCTAGGGGTCTCCGACAGTGACGTCAACTGCCCGCAGGAGAGGAGTTCATGCCCGCTGGAGAGGAGGGCACGTTGGTAGGACTGGAGGAGAGCCTTCGGCGTTGAGAGCCTTCAATGAGGGAGGAGAAGTTGGTGATGCTGAGTCATGCAGCGGGGCTGGCGGTTGTGTCGAAGAAGATACTTAGGGTTTCTCAAGTGGCAAGTGAAAGAGCAGTGAGGATATTGCTGTCAGTTTCCAAGTTCTCGGGGACGGTTAGGGTTTTGGAGGAGATTTTGCAGCTTGGAGTGGCGGCGAAGCTGTGTTTGGTTCTGCAAGTGGATCGCTGAAAGAGGACAAAGGAGACGGTTGTAGAGATACTGAAGATAAATGCTCGGACATGGAAAAACTCGTCTTGCATACCTTCAACATTGGTGTCCTCGTACCCACGTTGAAAGAGGAAGAGACAAATACAGTTTTTGCAGGAAAGTTAGGATAGAATGGGGAGCTTCTGTGTGAGGAGGGAGAGAATGGGGGGAGCTTCTCCTCGGAGAGAATGGGGAGGTTATGTTTGAGGAGGGAAAGAAAAGTTAAAGCAAGTGGGCTAAAAAAAGGGGGAATAATAAAGAAAGTTAAAGGCTTACATAAAGAAAATTGAATAAGAGGGCGGGAAATCGAACTTTTTTGAATTGTTTTTTTAACGGCTCAATATTAATTGAGCCGTGAAAAATAATAAAAAAAATAATCACTTTAAACAAATAATGGCTCAAACAAAAGAAGTCGTGATAATATTTTTTTTTAAAATAATTTACCCATTTATCACGGCTCATTTAGGTTTGAGCCGTGAATAAAGGCAACGGCTGAGTACATTGAGCCGTAAAAAATACTTAATAACGACTCAATGTTATTTGAGCCGTTATTCTCAATTTAATTTCATTTTCCACAACTCAATATACATTGAGCCGTGAAGTTTAGCCGGTATATGTTCCCTTTCCCGTAATGAGGGGTAGCGCAAAAACTAAAAACGCTAGTATAGGTAGCGGCTTTTTATAAGCGCTACCCCTACTAGCGTTTTTATTTTTTTGCGCTAGTAGGGGTAGCGTTTATAAAAAAACGCTACTTGTACTAGCGCAAAAAATAAAAACGTACTTACTTTTTACAATTTTTTGGGTAACATAGTTATTTTTTCAAAAAATTCTAACAATGCAGGACTGATTCCGACCGAAAATTTGTGTGAATTTAAATTAAAAAATATATAATTATTATTGATTTACCATTTCAAAATAGTACTACATTTGTTTTTAGCTTAATGGTTTCCTTTCCTCCAATTCTTCTTCTTCCCACACTCAAAAAGCTTTTGTGGCTTCATTTTTGAGTAGTAGTGTCCCAACCAACCAGATCGGGACTAACAATCTCTTTGTTTTTGTACCACACTACGATCATGTGGTTAGACACACCGTACACTAGTTATCTGTTGTTTTTGTACGTTATATATATATATATATATATTAACCTAGCTTTGTCTATGAAAAAAAAACAAATTAATCCAAACTTCATACATGAAAAACAAAAAAGAATCTTTGAAGAAAAAACATAAAAACTAGGACTGGACACAGGAATCCATGGTCAGATTCGTCGGAAGCAGAGAAGACAAGCTTCTTCCATTTCTTTAGCTTGTCTTCTTATGCATGCATCGACTAGGGCAAAATATTCAAAAACACAAAGAGTATTGTATTGTATTGTATTGTGTTGAATGGAAGTGATGATCTTCCATATTGATTCATCATGGTTTCATTGGACGTACGTACAATGCATGTGTATGTAGCATTATAATGTTTGACTGAGAAATAAATAACTGGAAATGGATTAATTTGTTGGATTATCATTTTTTTAAGTTGATCAGAAGAAATAAAGCAGACACAGATCATGTGGGGTGGACTCATATGGACACAAATAGCTAGTAAAACAAACTGTGAAACTTCTATTTTATCTTATTATTATTATTATTATGCTGCTGATCTATTCTATGTAACCACTCCACCAAACACCATAAACAAAGCTCAATTAATCAACCAAACAGTTTTCAGATCTAAGTGACAGACATGCTCCATGGATCCATGAGACGACTAACTCGATCCAGATGTATTATTTAAAGTTCCTTTTCAAAATTATTAAACTGATGGACACAAGTAATTAATGACATGGAATAAAACTAAGAATAGTAAGATTTAAAATTAATTCTAAAGTTTTTTAATTCAAATATATAATATTTTACTCTAGAGTAGAATGAATTGTTTTCAATTTTAAAATACATCAGTAAGTGACATTATTCTAATTTAATGTTTATACATATATTTATTTTGCCATACTATGATATTATATTACTAGAAAACTGATACACGCGTTGCCCGATATATAATTATATATATTAAATCAAACTTATATAACTTATTTAATATATATTAAATTTTCATTTTTTCAAATAATTAAGGATAAATTTAATTTAATATTATATAATAAAAAATTATGCATATTTCTAAAAAAATGTTAAAACTATTAGTATTTTTTGTAATATGATCTACTCCACATGCTTCGATACTACAAAGTATATTATAGAATAAAAAGATTAAGTATAATTTTATTTAAAATTAATTGAAAATACATGAATAAGTAATAAAAATGATTGATACAATGCTAATTAATTTTTTTAAAAAAATATTGTTGTGACTTTTATTAGTGTTATATGCTTATAAAAATGTTAGAATCATTAGTAATTACTCATTTAAGTAATTTTAATCATACAAACACTATTGTATTTTCTTAACTCACAAAATATATTAAGAGATAGTTATCAGAAAATTGCAAAACAATATCTTAATATTCATATAATACTTTTAACTTAAATTTTATGATTTTTCTATTAGAGTCATATACTTATAAAAAAAATGTATAAAAAAATATCATTTATTTATTTATTTATTTTAATGCTTTGTTAGTTGAAAAAATATATTTGAGTCTATAAATATATAACATATATTTTATAAGATTGTTAAAATTCATTTTGCATCTTATATTAAAAATGAAATTATAATAAGGCATGAGATTTTTTTAATTAATTTATTTAATTTGTAATATAAACAAAATATTATGTGCATAATTTATACTCATAAAATATAATATTATGTATTTTGGTATTGTATAAATTCCACTACATAAAATATATTTTGCACAAAATTATAAATATACACGTGAAATAAAAAGAATTAATTAAGGTTTTGTAACTTATCTTGAGAATGAATGAGAAAACTTGAAGTTTTTAAAGTCATTTACATGGCATGCCACATAGAAATGAGAATTATATGTTTGACATTGACCAATTAGAATGAATTAATTTGACATTAGGAGTAAGAAAATGCATCAAAAAATTTACTTGTCACAATTGAATACAATTTAGTCAAATTAATATATATATATATAGATTTGAATACCTATATCTATTTTTATACATTATAATATTTATTTATTTGTATACATTATATGATACTTTGATGTACGAATGATTTTTCTAATGTGAATATAGATATAAATGTTTTAAACGATACATGTTATAATAAATTTCTAATTTATGTACACTACTGTAATAAATTAATTGAAACGTGTATATAATCTTGCACTCCATATTTATTTAAATAAAACCCTCTAAAAGCATGAATTGATAAGTAATATAACTTAAATTTTTATGTAAGTAAAATGTTGCACAATATCTAGGAATATTTAGTATATTTCATTTTGTGTATATGTATTTCCAATTTTCAATGTACACAATATACATAGATTCACTTCTCGAAATGCAGTAATTTCTCTTCCCAAAGGACAAGATTATATAGGCTAATTATCTATACAATTATATCTTGTAGGGAGAGATTATATTGTTAGGAGATAAGACGTACTTTTTAGTTAATTTTTTTAAATAAATTTAAACTTTTTTTTATTATTATAAGTTTTTTTCTGAAGGATTTTAATATCCTCTTAAACAAGTTTCAATACGTTCTTTTAAAATGATATTTTTGAACAATAATTTATACTTGGCCAAAAAAAAAAAAAAAAAAAATTATAGGGTTAAATACCAAGTAGCTACATGAACTTTGGACGTTTTGCAACGAGCTACCCAAACTTTGAAAATTCAAAACGGGCTATCTCAACTTTGAAGAAGGTGCAAATAGTTACCTCCGTCCAATTTCCAACGATTTTTCGATGACTTTCCGACGAAAGTTGACGGAAAATTTAACGGAGATAGCTATTTGCACATTCTTCAAAGTTGAGGTAGCCCGTTTTGAATTTTCAAAGTTCGGGTAGCTCGTTGCAAAATAACCAAAGTGCGGGTAGCTACTTGATATTTAACCCTAATTTATATTAAACTTCTTAGTAAGATTTTTCAATTTTAATGACATCTCAAAATTCAAACTTATTCTTATATCACAATTAATTAACTTTCTTTGAACTTTTTAATTTAAACACGTTTCAACTGTTATTTAATACAAAATTAAAAAAGAATATTTAGTAAATATTGTTAATCATTTTTTTAATATCAATTAGACAACACTTTAGATATTTTATCAAGAAACGCCTTTCACACGTACATAGTTGGATAAGACCACATTAAACAAATGTCCCTTCTTCTCTACTCTTTATTATTCGATTTGCATCTTAACAATCTTTATCTAATCCGTCTCCCACTCTTACTAAATATAGAATTGTGTATAAATTAAGTTAACCATCGGCAAGGTTAATCGAAACAAATAATAGCTAAATTACCTCTAGTCATGATTATAATATAATTAAATGACTATTATGTAGTACAATGTTAGCACCATATATACATACCCAATAGTTCAACTAGGAAAGTGTCTATACCTCAAATGTTGAACTCATAACTCATACGATGTTATTTAATTATTGGGTAAAATAGGATTTTAGTATTTTACTACTTAATATTTGAATATAATTCGAAAGCATCTCAATGTTTATTTTTGCATTCCTTGTTCCTTAATATTTAATAAGATATTCAATTTTTCTATCCACGCTTTTATATAATATAATTTTTAAATTGTCAAATCAATAGAATACTTTAAGGAATGTCATAATCAAACTCCTAAAATATTTCTATATGTTATAATTGACTCATGGTTTGATCAGAACTCGATTCACCCTAATAGGAGCTACATTCTGGGTCAAAACTCAAACCAGGTTATCCATGGTTGGGGCTGGTCTAGGTCAAGACCAAACGCTAGCTCCCTCGATTGGGATCTCTTTAAGGCTTTAAGCCCAATATAAGGCACTGGTTATTCCATGTGTTTAATAACATAGGGTTGCATGAATCGTACATGAACCTTGCAGTCATAGTACTTTGATACCATATATGATGTTGAACTTTCGATGGGGTTTCTTGGATTGATCTGAAGTCGTGACGACACTTTCATATTGAAACAATTTGGTGGTTCACCCAAACTTTCAATCAGATAAAATCAGAATATGTCTGAACTAGAACTTGAGAAAGAATGTGAGTGTTTGAGATGAATATTTCGGACCTCCCCTATGACCAATTCAAAAAGTAACTGTGTCAGAAAAAAAAAAGGGAAATGTAAATACCGTCGGAAAATATTTAGAAAAGTGTGTATTTGCGCTACTGGAGGTAGCGAAAAACAAAAAATCGCTATCTACGGTAGCGAAAAAAGGAAAACGCTTTCACTAGTAGCGTTTTTAATAAATTCACTACTATGGGTAGAATTTGAGACAATTATTTGTCTCTACCCCCAATTATTTGCGCCTTTATGTGGAAAATATTGAATTATTACTGTATCTTAATTCTATTTAAACTCCTACGCTTCTTTTCTTCCTACTGCTTCTTCAATATCCTCCTTCTTCAATCTTGTCTGGTGTGTTCTCAGCCTAAATCTTCCTCATTTAAGGTATGTAATATATTTTTATGTATTCTTTAATTACAATATTTTTAAAATTGTTAGCAGTTATATTTACATAAATATTAGGTTAACTAAAAAATAAGCACATCTGATATGAATTGTTATAATATTAATTATTTAGGATCAAACATGACAGAGATCAGTATCATTTGCTTGTATGACAGTAAAATATTATCTCAGAATGGTAGTGAAGTCTATGTGGATGGTACTTCCAGTATTACTACAACTACCTTGAATATTTCTCTTTATAGACTAAAGGAAATTATATGTATGGAGTGCGGTTGACATGATGTTGAAGCTAGGTCCATAAGCATATCCTATAAATTTACAAACACTGATGGACTTTGCAAGTTTGTACGGATTCAATCGCAAAGTACATTGTCTTTCACTATACAGTTAAGCGTGGCTAGTCAATTTATTTTGTTTAGTGTAACTAGAGAAGTTAACTTGAGGTAAAACACATATGATAGTCATGAGACAGTGAATGTTTTGCATGGTCACACCTATGATCTCTCCGATGACGAGGTCGATGTTAATGTACTCTCAGATGTCTCAATAAATGAAGAAAATATGTATATGGAGCATTTTACGAGTCACATTGATGAAGAAAATGAAGAGGTGTTTGAATTTGGTGAGGGTGACGAGGATGGAAGTAGCTCCCACGACCATAACTGTAATATAAAACCTCATTATGAAATTTTAATAACCAATATTAATGATATCACAAGACTTTCATATAGTTTACCTGTACAAGTATGGCACAACCATGGAATGTTGCACAGTTTAGCTCATATGTCTCACACAGTCCACGGTACGTTGCAGTCAACACAACTGAACCCCAAACTGTATTGCACTGCTATTTCTAAATCTCGAAGTAGGGGTAAGTACATCAACGACACATTATCTTTCTTTGTCGCTGTAAACAGAACACCACCGATTATTATCAACATGAATGTTCTTGCTTGTTGTTCGACGGTGATATTAGGTTGAACTAAATGTTGTCGTAAAGTAGTCATTTTCAGAAAATTTTACGACCTTGTAGATTCAGTCTCAACAACTCCAGACACGCACTGACCATGTGTTCCTCAGGTGCATGGTCATCAGTTACTGCATCTCCGTCTACTCGTAGTCCTAGTAGCACATAAACATCCTCAAGTGTAATCGTCATCTCCCAATGTCTGAGATGAAGCGTATGTGTCTCGGGTCAACGCTCGCACAATGCGGTCAACAATTTATGATCTAGCTTGGGATGTGACATAATAACTACATCACATAAACCAATCGTTTGGACAATAGTTTTAGCCTCTTCTGATATTAGATTATCCTCTAATTTTAAACACATAAATGTATTTGTTGGTTCTCACTCTGGTCTAACAAACGATGTTGATCTTGTTCTCATAGTACTGATTGGTCCAACAGACCAACGTTAACAACATTTTGACCATACGAATGACTTGACATAATTACACGCGGCGACATTTGAACTCTACAATTAAAGAATACAAATTCTTAATTTGAACTTTCATAAATAACTAGGTAGGATTTAATCCACATAATAATTATTGATAATATTTTTTAATTAACAATAAGGCATAAATATTAAGCATAATCATAAAATACAAAATTAACATTGTCCGAAGAGAAATATTTATGTTTCGAACCTGAGGCAATGTTCTTCAACTAAGGTACGCCACGACGAGGAGAGAGAACACTACGACAAAGGGAGGTAACACAACGGCGAGGGAGGAAACGCAGGGGCGAGCAGCGATAGAGAACTGGGTGGACGGACAAGCTTCCGACCTTATGCAAGGAGTCGTCGAAGAACGAAAACAGCGGAGAGGGACGTCGAAGATGAGGCTGAGGAAGGAGAAACAGCAGAGAGGGACAGAGAAGTGGGTGGCTGAGGAAGGAGAATATAAGGGTGGAAGGGAGATTTAGGGGGGGGGGGGCGACGACGAGGATAGGCCTTGGAGCAGGGGTGGGTGGCTGAGGAAGGATATCTCGAAGGGTGGGTGGAGAGATTTAAGGGGGGGGGGGGGGGGGGGGGGGGGGGCTAGGGAGCGCAATAGGTAGTAGCGTTTTTCTTAAATGCTACCGGAAGGTAGCGTTTTGAAAAAAAAACGCTACAAGTGAACCTGCGCAAATGCACATTTTGTTAAATATTTTTTTTGAATATATAAATTTGTAAATATTTTTTGAAAAACAATCGACTCATCGGTTGACAATGTAAGTCCAAAGCTTTAGGATAATTACTATAAAGGATAAACATTTTTGGACACTTGATTTCCTAACAATTGAGTAAGGCTGCAAGGGGGACAAATACTTCAACAAAAGAAAAACATTTTTTTACTTTCATATAAAATAAATTCAATAATAATAATAATAGTACTTATAAAAAAAAAGCATACATCGTAAAAGCCTAATCTAACTTTATGTTTAAAAGACCAAAACTAACTTAGGAAAGGGTACCCGTATCACGGACATGAATATTTACATTTATTAAAAAACGAAAAAGTAAATCCAAACTAATAATCATCCCGGTGAAATTTGTAAATTATAAGTGAGCATATAATTAAAAGAGTTCATATCTAACTCAAAAACCAAAACTAAACCGCCATAAGAATCTCGGGAACCACACGGAAAAAGTAAATCAATCACCGTCCAAACTCAAAATAAAAAAATCTTTTTAGGATTCGGTTAAAATGAATACAAGCTTGAACATAATTGAGTGAATGTTGAAAAACATATATAATATTTGTTTATCACATATTAGTTACAATTAAAGAGTTTATCCTATATATAATTAGGAAGGATTTTATAGTCTATTATCTTACACTTTTAGATTGAGTATGAATCTAAAAGTTTGTAATTAGTCATGCAACTACAAAAGTTTGTTGGGTAAAAATGAAAAAGCTTGAATCTCATTTACACAAGATATTAAATTATGTGTTTTTTTAACATTTATTATTGCTGCTAATATCCTAATAGATATAGTACCAACAATATTTCTGTTCCTTTTCCATTATTTTTGTTCTCTATATACATACATACCTTTCGACCAAGAATTAAGGACCAACTTACTCTTCTCGATCCGACAGCTCTTCTCAACAATTCGAAATGTTTTGGACCAGATAAGACATTGATTTTCCTTTGAAGCGTTCCTGTCGCCTCTTTCTTCATACCATTAAAATTGTTTTTTTGGCCAATTCATATAATTACTAATGAAGCACAAATTATCCTGACTGGTCAAATGAAAAGAATACGTTTAATTCTGTACACCAATAGACACCTTCCATGCTATGTTTTCATGTCACTTTATGCATATTCAAATATCATTATTAGGTCCAGTATAAATACTAAATCATCAGAATAAAAAAAAAAGAGTATTTGAGAGAAAGTAGACTTAAAACGTGTATATTTTCTTATCTAATGCGTAGGATTGACAAATTTATACGAAATAAGGTAACACGACACAGACACACACGAAAAAAATTGTGTTCGTGGAAATATATGACAGAACGATAGTATGAACACGATCACATGAAAGTATTTTCGTGTCGTATTCGTCTTTAGGTATCAGAACACGATAAAATTAAACTTTATTTTACCAACTATAAATTTGGACTTGATTTTTTTTAAAAAACTTTTCTAAACAAGTCTTATTTAGTAGCTTTTAAAAGTCTACTTAGATATTTAATTTCTACAGTTTGTCAATTATACATTAAAGACTCGTGAAATGTGATATTTGAATTGATAATTTTTGGGAAAATTATGTAATATGTTTGCCCAAATTTGCAATTGTAAGTGATGCAACTTGTTTTGGACTACTAGTATTTGATATACTATGTTTGATTTTGTTGGTTTTAGATGAAACATGACTGATTATGTCATTTGTTCTGTTAGAATGAGTCACGTGCAACACACGTGATGGTTGACTTGAACGTTATGAAAAAAAAACTTGAAATTTTAAAATTGTCTTTGCTTGTGTTTCCCTCCAATGTCAGTCCTTCCATTTTCTCTCCACGTCTCCTTAGAAGCTCACCTTCCCTCCTCCTCAGTTTCGTCTTTCATTTTCCCCGCGATTGAAACTCTAAGTTTGCTTCTCTTAATCCTTTGCACTTCGTACCTTCACTCCTGTCTGCAGCTTTCACTGTTGAACCCGCCCAGACAAAACGACGCGACTGATTTGAAGAATCGTTTCAGTACCCTCTTGATTGAAGGCTCCCATTCTGTCGTAGCCGCGCGAAAGGGTTCGTTTCTAAGAGTGTCATCCACGGTAAATCACCCAACACCAGGTAACTTCCCTAGCTTCGATTTCCTCTATAAATGCTTGTAAGGTAACAAATATATGGTTCTATTGAATTTGCATAGGTTTTGTGTGTTATGTGGGACAAGTTTTAATTCACATGTGGAATTCCATTAAGTTCTGTTGGAAAACTTTTTCCTCAATCAATCAGAACATAGTATATCTAATTTCAATTAGTTCATAAACGTTTTTCATCAAAAATCAACAATTGCAAAACGTATGTTCTCCCATACCAACACATACATAAACATCATTAACATACAATCGCTCCGCAAACATAACTACTTCTTATTCACAAGCTAGTAGCTATCACACTTCAATTAATAACCAATTTTAAGATTACATCAAACAACAGATCCACAAACACTCCAACAGTAGTAATCCACAACATTTCCCTTCGACGGACAAGAACAACTTCGGCTTCGATCTTGACATGCATTTCTCGGAATTTTGTTACGGTTTTTCTTCTGTAAATGCACATTAGGGGTTCACACCACTCAAAAAAGTGAAATCGTTACACTGTAATCAAGTTTCTTCACTGTCAAATTAGGGTTTCAAAGAGAACTTTCAGAGGAATTTTTAAATTGATACTACAATAAGGGTTAAAACCCAAAGAAATCGACAAACATACCTTATAATTGGGACACCCATAGAACATTAGACTGGAATTCTTCCATGCTGAAGCCGGTTTAGCATGAGTGGTGAGCCCACAGTAGCAAATCAACTGTTGGTACTCTACATGGGGCTTGAAGCTTTGTCAATAACTGGTTGAGTAATGTTGTGTCATCGTTATTGGTAGAGCAGAGAAGGAGGGGACGAAGACTTCGGTCGGTGTGAGAAGAATATTTGAGACGCCAATGAACAGACTAACTGCTCTTATAACATCAATGAAGAAGACAGATGGCATTTCATGTATTTCGTAACTTTTTTCACTGAACGTAGGTCATGCCCCTTGCATGTGAGGAGTTAACAACAATTTTTGACGGAACCTAACAAACTTCATCTAAAATTTACATTAGCAAACATGTTTCATAAAAAACAAACAAGGTCTACGCATTTACAACAATAGGCAAACATATTACATATTTTTCATACTTTTTACTATGAACAATTCGTTATTTTGATATTTTCTTATAAATATCACATGTGAAGATATAATTGACTAACTTAAGGCAACACGATAACACGACATGAACACACACGAAAAATTGTGTGTCGTGTTCGTGTTGAGTAACATGACACTATAAGTTTATCATGCATGTTCGTGTTTGGTAAATCTCACACAATAAACGTATTGATACACACGATAACACGATTTGTCACCTCTAGATGCACCCAATATAAATTTTAGTATGATTAATGCTTATTAGTATATAAGTAGGATAAAAACTTGAAAATTATTATTATAACTGTCATTTTTAATGTGGTTAATCATAATATTAGAATACAGTACAATTATAATGATAATTTGTTTTTACTTGTAATGGTTATAATTATGATTATGTTATTTTAGTTATATTTGTAATTATTATATAAATATAATAATTATTTTATATTAGTATATACTAATTATTGATGATAAATGGTGATATGTTAATATTGAATATATTTATTATTCATAATATATATTTATTAAGATAATATTTTATTAAATTTTATATATCTACATATAAAAGCGTGATTAATAATAATTATAGATACAATTAGAGTATTAAAAATAGCATCTATACTCATTATGATTATGATATGTAGATTAAAACATAATAAAATTATAATAAATTTTTTATTACGTTAAACGAAATCAGTATTACATTTGAACCATTTAGAGCCTTTTTACAGTTGACGTTGTTGGGGGAGCCTGTCTGTGTCTTTGTCGCCTTCTGCTTCCATTGTTTTCTCGTTTAGATTGAGTCCAGACAGATTCCTCTGCTCTACTACTACGTTCATCTTCATTACCTACTTCCCAGTTCATTTTATATCACACTCTGGAGGGAATCTGAGTCATGATATATAATATAATATAGCTCCACCAACTTCACCTTCTTCTAAACATATAATCGTCTGTCGTCAATGGAGGGCTGTCTCAGTTTCCTCCAGAATTGTCTTCTGTTCTGGTCTTGAAAGGTTCGTGGTCGAAGAAGACAAGAAAGCATTAGTTTTGGGGGGATGAACCGTGACGAACCCTCATTTAATTGAGCATTTTGGACGCTTCGTTTCATTTCGGAGATTGTGATTAATTTCTCCAGACAGAGCCCTGCTGCTATTTTTGTTTTTGGTTTTGTTCTCTTCTTCTACTTCTTGACAATGGTGGGTACTGTGTAGTAAATGCTCTTTCTCTCCTTCGTCTCTCCAAAACAACTTTGTTAAATAATTCCTTCTTTTATGCTGTGTTGTGTTGGTTGCAGATGGCCTCTGTAGCCGACTTTGAAGAGACAAGTCCGCTCACCCCTCCAATGCACAAGTGTTCAAAGAGGTAATTATTATGGAAAAATGTCAACTTTACACTTGATGCTGATGATTTCTTCTATCTACTTTGACTAATTACTAATTCACTGTTCTTTGCCTCCTTGGATCATTGTTACTGCAGGTTTCCAGTGAAGAAACTGTTTGAGGAAGAAGACACAGTTACTACAGATGCTGTCGAAGATGCTTCATACCGTGTAAAACGGGTAAAAACGTGTTTTTTTTTTCTTTTCTTTTTAGAAGAGCGTTATGTTTGTTGAGTTCTTCAACTGGGACTTCACGACGTAAATGACTTAAATCAACTATTTTGTTTCCTCATTCAGAAGCTGTTTCGATTTCTTTTACGAGATTGGTCTGTGGATTAAATCAGCAAATTTTACAGGATATAGGGCATCCTGAAGAATATTCCATTGATAGAGGGGAAGGATCACCACCAAGTAGTTTAGTCTGCAATTCTTTGAAGCGCGAGGTTTGGACTCGGATTCTCGACACATTCTAGACATCTCGAACAATAAGATTATTGAGTTCATAATCTTTTCTGCAGATTTTGCATCTTGAGAAGAGATTACAAGAACAGTTGAAGGCGCGAGGAGCTCTTGAATCAGCACTGGGTTTTAGGAGTTCCTTCAATGGCAGTTCAATTCACACTTCACTCCCCAAGGTTACTACACTTTTCATCACACATGAAACTGTTTGAAACATGTTGTGTTTTAATTGGTTAACTGTAAACACGAACATTACTCAAGAATCACACATACACTTGATTTTGTGTATAAGCAATTAGCTAACTGCATTTTCAAAAAATTTGCTTATTGTTTGCATTTAGCCAATTAAAATGTGACAAGTGTCAAACACTTTCATGTAATTATGTTTTGCGATCTAAATACAGTAAGTTTGCATGAAACTAATCATTTTGTAACATTTCCATGCATGGAAACAGCCTGCAAGAGAATTGATCAAGGAAATTGCAGTTTTAGAGTTGGAAGTAGTCTATTTGGAGCAGTATCTTCTCTCATTGTACCGGACGGCCTTCGATCAACAACTTCCATGTGTATCTTCATCTGCAATGGACAGAGCGGTGGATCCAATCACTGAAACCCTAAAAGGAAGCTTCTTGGATACTCCAAGGATCAATATCACAAACCCAGTTGTACAATGCAAGTCCATAATCTGCATTCCACCGAATAACCCAAATCATGCCTCTGAAGAAATGGGGATGATTAAATCAGGAGTTCATGGATCTTTCTCATCCTTACCACAAACATCAGCCTTTGAATCTTCTGCTTCAAGAGATGATTTATATAAAGCTGTTCTTGCATGTCACTCTGAGCCATTGCCAACAAAGGCAAGTAATCGTGATATTCGGTATTTTACCCAGTTATTGCATACTCAAAATCTGTTCATTTTGAGTTTTGCATATGAAACTTCATCTAAATGAATTATTGTTACCGCAATCTTTATGGCTTCAGCCAAAAAAAGAAAACGTTTTAGTGAGATTAGATTATGAGGAGCTGAAAGTTTTTGCCTTTTCTGCAGTATGCTGAGAATGCTGCACCAAATGTACTCAGTTTAGCAGACCACCTCGGGGCTCGCATCTCCGACCACGTCCCAGAAACACCCAACAAACTCTCCGAGGATATGATCAAGTCCATGTCGACAATATACTCCAAACTTGCAGATGCTTCTTTGACTCGGGATGGCCTTTCCTCACCCATTTCATCTTTGTCATCTCCAAATGCATTCTCTAACACAGAACAGTTGGATTCATGGAGTCCCGGGTTTGGGAACAGCTCATCTTTCGATGTTAGGTTGGATAACCCGTTCCATGTCGAAGGACTCAAAGAGTTCAGTGGACCCTACAGCACAATGGTTGAAGTTCCTTGCCTTCACAGAGATGGCAAGAAATTGGAAGAAATCGAACCCTTACTGCAGAATTTCAGGTAATAATAATAACCATAACCTTTTTATTGATGTATAAATCAAGATGTTTTTAAAGATTGGTTCTTGTGGCAGATCGCTTATTAGCCGGTTGGAAGAAGTCGATCTAAGAAAGTTAAAGCATGAAGAGAAGCTAGCATTTTGGATCAATATTCACAATGCATTAGTGATGCATGTAATGGGTCTTCCTAATCTACTAACAACCCTCCATCGATTCTCATCTTCAACGTCTATTTTCGATTCGTCCCAGAATTGGTCTTTATCTTGCTTAATTTGCAGGCATTTTTGGCTTATGGGGTTCCAAGAAACAACATAAAGAGGCTCTTTTTAGTCTTGAAGGTAATGAATTGATAAAGACATCATTTTTCTGTAAAGAAAAGGCATTGCTAATGTATTTACCTTACAATCTCCTGCAATATAAATACTATAGGCTGCTTACAATGTTGGGGGTCAGACAATTAGTGTAGAAACAATCCAAAATTCAATCCTAGGATGTCGCATGGCCCGCCCTAATCAGGTATCAACTCTGCATATTTGATATTTGTTATGAAAAAAAGAAAACGTCTATGTTGAACTATAAGTAAAATGTTATGGCCGAATTTGCAGTGGATTCGGTTATTAGTTTCTTCAAGAACAAAGTTCAGAACAGGAGATGGACGACGAGCATTTGCAATTGAGCGATCCGAGCCTCTCTTACACTTTGTGCTCTGCTGTGGAAGCCACTCTGATCCTGCGGTACATTGATAAAATCCATTACACTTCTTCAGTTACATAAATGGAGATGATTTTTACTAGCAATATGATTTTTCAGATTCGATTATATACGCCGAAACGAGTGCTTCAAGAAATGGAAATGGCGAAAGAAGAGTATATTCGAGCAACATTTGGTGTTCGAAAGGACAGGAAAGTTGTGCTGCCGAAGATCGTTGAGTCATTTGCCAAGGATTCGGGACTTTATCCTTCTGGGGTGACAGAAATAATCCAACATCTTCTTCCTAAATCTTTCCAGAAGAGTTTGAAGAATTCTCAAATGGGGAAGCACCACAAGAACATTGAATATATTGCTCATAACTTCAATTTTCGGTACTTGATATCGAAAGATTTGGTTAAGTAATGAGAAGTTCTGGCGCTTATAAAGATTGCTAATTGTTTCTTTGGCTGTTGTACAGTGAATTAGGATGCCCATGCAAAAGCAATATTTCAGCATGTTTTGTAAATGCTGCTTTGTTATCTCCTTTCGCCACCTTATGTAACATCAGTATTACACTATCATACTGCAGTTTGTTTGTAGTTTTAAGCGTAAAATATGACTCAACCTTTAATATTTGGACTAAAATCAAATTTATCTTTTAATATTTATTTTCGAAAATGTTATTTTTTAATGTTTGGTTATTAGAAGATTCTATTCTTTCCGTTTATCAAAATTTAACCGAATATGTTTTGAAAATGTACTTTCAAAACTTACTATATATTACAATTAAGTCTTAGCTCGATTGAACTCCAATTGAATCGAAACTTAGTTTTAATGTGTCAAAGTAGTGTTCCTAATTTTTAAAATTTTGACCAAATTTTATGATTGATGTGAAAATTGAAACGTAGCACTGTATGTGTCGTTAGAGTTCTAATTTAATTATCTACCTACTATAATCTTTATGATTTTTGTAGAGATATAAATATTAAATTAGAATATTACTTATTTTTTTAACCATTTTAAAAAATTAATACAGTAGATACATAATTAAATAAACGACGTTGAACAATAGTTAATTACTAAATAACATCAATAAATAAACATGAGATGTTTAATATAATAATATGAGTGTTGTTTCAATAACTATATTTGAAGTATATAAAAAAATAATTGAGATTAATAGTGTAGTGTTAAAGCTTTTAACTAGTATGTAAAATGTCTAGAAACACAATTGTTTTACAATTTTAAACTGTAGTTTGAAAACTATGAAAATATGGGGTCAATTTGATAATTAATTTTCTAAAATTAATAATGGCAAATATGTAAAAAAATAACATCATAACATTTTAATCTTTTAACAAAAGTGGTATGTTAGTTTCCTAAAAATAGTAAGGGCAAATATAAAATTTTGGGTCAATTACCTCAACCGTTACTTATGTTTGACCCATGTGATTAAAAGGTTACCCATCTTTTTATCTGTAGCTGAAACGTTACTTAAGTTTGAACATGTGACTGAAAGGTTACTCCGTAAAGTTTTCGTCAAATCTTACCGTCTAAATGTCACGTGCACAGCACATGACCCAATTAAAACGATTTGAAGTCAATTGAAAGGACAATAATGCCCTCCTGTCACCTTTGCAACGTTTCCCCTTCTGTCAATTTGAAGTCAATTTTTCCAACTTCCCATCAACTCCCATTTCACTCACACCGAAACTTGCAGACCTCCTCCATGTCGATTTTGAGCATAGACGGAACCCTCCTCGGCCACATTGCGTTTCGGAACTGCAACTGCAAGTAAGTTCGTGTTTTTGCTTCGATTGAACTTCGGTTTGTGTGGCTTTTCGCGTTCTTGCTGTTTTCGGACTTGGGTTTGTGTTCTTCTACCCTGTTTCACTTCGTTAATCCTCGATTCAGTTGAATATTAGGGTTTTGATGTTGGTTTGCGGTACGAAATAATGAAATTGCTGCATAATAAGTTCGTATTTGGATGTGTTTGTGCGATTTGGTGCAGATTGCTGTAGAAAATAATGAAATTGCTGAGCAATAATGAAATTGCTGCATAATATGTTCGTATTTAGATGTGTTTGTGCGATTTGGTGCAGATTGCTGTTGAAAATAATGAAATTGCTGAGCAATAATGAAATTGCTAAGCAATAATAATGAAATTGCTAACCATTGACATGACATATTTTCATCTGTTTTACTGCTTTGGAAGAATTTCTGACATTCGTCTTATTATTGCTAACTCTTGACATATATATGGTGCATCAAACCCCCAACCAAGAGTGATATATGTATGTTGCTTTGATTGAGACATACAAGAATTAAGGTAGACGGTGGTTGTTTGATGGACATATCAGTTTAACCAAAATCCTTACAAGGAAAAGAAAAAAAAACTGTATTCTTCATTTAGGTAGAGTCCTGCATATACTGGTTGATTTTACATAGGATACTGCTTGTTGTTGATATTTCAATCTTCACTATTTGCATCTAGACATGTATTTCTCATCTGTTGCATTTTGGAACAACACTGAACTGTTGGACCTCCTTTTGCAGCAATTTTTGCTTTCATAGCTATCAACCTGCATTGTACCTGGATATAAGTTTTATCTGTAATAATGGAACTTGCAGATAACACTAATGCCTCCTTCACCTGCACAAAGTTGGTCGAGCCCTCAAAGCACCTCATCAGGACTAGTTGTAAAGAATAATATACAGATCGATATTGGAGGCAATTGGATCCAATTTGGCACATACACCTAGGAAATTGGAGGAAATTGGATCCAATTTGGCAATTGGATAGTGAGGAGGCAATTGGATCCAATTTGACACACATTAGGCAAGAAGACCAAACAGCTTGTAAAGAATTTTAGTTGCTTGTAAAGAATTTGTTTTATAGGATGGATTATGTTTTGGGATGTATTCTGAATTCTGGATTTTGATGGATTATTATGGATTCTGTTTTTTTAGGGTATTCTGGATTTTAGTAACGGTTGCGTAACAAAATGTCCAAACTTAAGTGACCTTTTAATCACAGTTCACAAACGTAAGTCACCTTTTAATCACAATTCACAAACTTAAGTCACCTTTTAATCACAGTTCAGAAAAGATAACACTTCATTTAACAACATGTCCACAAACATAAGTCACCACCTTCGCAAAATACACATTGTTCTTCATCCTTCAGTTACAGACAAAGGTACAACCAACTTCTACTAATTCTTCGCAATTGAACTTAGAACAAAAACAACAATTACCAAGACTGCAACTAACTTCCGATTGGGTCGACTTTCAAGAGCTCGGGTTTTCGCAATATCCAATTGTTCTTTCAAATGTTTCTCTCTTTGTTGAAATTGCATCACTGCAATCTGACCGTAAGGGCACATAGTTGGATCTTCCCAGTAAAAAAAACACATATGGGGTTTTGTACATACTACAAAAGAAGAAACTACAAACAATTACCTCAGATTTGACGATTTAAGGTTCGAAAATAAGGTTTTACGGTTCAAATTACTGCAGCAAAACGAATTAGGGTTGCCAATTAGGGTTGCCCACTGTCAAATTACCTCAAAATTAGGGCTTCTGTCTTCGGTTCTTCAGTTCTTCTCAATTGGGTTCTTCGGTTCTTCGGTTCTTCCTTGTTCTAACTTCTCTTTGCGCTCAAACTTCTCTTCGGTTCTTCCTTGTTCTTCGATTCTAAGAATCAGCTGCTGTTAAGTAGACAAGCTGTTTAGGGTAGTTTAGGAACTTGAAATTACAAGTATATCACGTGACAAACACATGTGACTACTTAATGGGAAGAAATAACGGCAGTTAGGTGATAGTAACGGTTCAGTCACATGTGTCAACTTAAGTAACGGTTGAGCTCAAGTTTGAACGGTTCAATCACATTGTCAAACATAAGTAATGGTTCAGGTAATTAACCCTAAATTTTTTAAAAGTGCTATGTATAAAGTAGTAAATAGTTTGCAATTAGAATTGTCGTATATTATTATTTGCGACAGACTTAGGTAACCATGATCTGGATATTGGATTCTCTATGTTTTTTTAAAAAAGGTAAAATACTAGTTTCTCTCTAAAGTTTAAACCGAATTTAAGATTCTCCCTTAATGTTTGAAATTTGAATTTTTAGTCCAAATGTTTGGATAAAATTAAAATTTCCCCATTGTCGTCAATTATCAGTTAATTTCATACGAATTCCTTATCAGGTGTGGGTCACGTGGTAATTTCAAAATGAGAATTGACGAAATTGTCCTCCTTTCACAGAAGGAAACTTCGGGTGGCTCCCATCCTCTATGGAAGAAAAACGCAGAGAGCTTTGTCGGTTTCATCCTCCATGGAACCCTATGAGCAACTGTTCCGGATGACAGAGACAAAGCTCTCTTCCATGGAGATTAGACACTTCATCAGTCCGATCAAAATGAATTTCATGAGGTGTTCTAAGAAGCGCCCCGTCGACCTCAGCAGCTCCCCAGGAAAATGACGTCGGAGACGGAACTGCTAACATCAATCAACGGTTCCACGACTATCTGCTTCACTCTTTCTTCATCTTCATGGATGAAAACGATATCTTGAGTGTTAGACGTCGGATCCAACTTTCCCCGACCCTTTTGAAAAATATTTTTTTTTCTCATTTCGCTCGAAAAATGTTAGGTCTTGGCGAGCGATGGGTCCGGCCGAGCGGGGTCATCAACCGGAACGGAAAGTGAAAGAGTCGCCACTGATTAATTAAAAGCTAATCAGAATCTTAAAATTTGCCTAGGGTACATGGTGTTAACATCCTAGGGCTTGGAAAGGTTTACGTCCAGAGAATTGAGTTCGGGAGTTTGATTACGTTTTAAGGGCTTGCGAGCCCATAATCTACCCCTTTCGATACTTTAGTTTGCTTTTGAAATTATTTTTTACCGATTTACCTGAATTGTCTGATTCACCCGTTTTGATCATGCTTGACCGAAGAGATTAGATGCATTTTCTTTAAATTAAACAAACCATGTACACTAATTTTTATTTATTTATTTATGAGTTAATTTCAAATAAATAAACAAGAGAGAATAAAATTAATCATGCTTGAAAAAATGGTCGTTTAACCTTGAAGTCATTTTAAACGTGTCAAAAATACACGAATGATTTTGAAGATATTAAGCACATTGGACCAATTTATAACACTTTGAGAAGTCATGAGATGTCTAGAAAAGTCTAAGGACCAAAATGCAATTATTTAAAATTCGAGTTGATTTGGAAATGTATTTTTTAAAATGACAAAATTGTCCCTAAACTATTTTGGACTTATTTGTAACACTTGATAAAGTTTCAAAATAACCCGAAAATACTTATTTGTAACACTTGGTAAAGTTTCAAAATAACCCGAAAATTATTCTGGACTTATTTGTAACACTTTGAGAAGTCATGGAATGTCCAAAAAAGTTTAGGAATCAAAATGTAATTTTTTAAAATTCGAGCTGAATTAAAAAATTATTTCAAAAATTGCATAAATGACCCAAAACGTTTCTGGTTTGGTTTATAACACTCGATAAAGTCCCAGAATGACCAGATAGTCCAATGACTGAATTGTAACCTTCATCAAAGTTCAGGGATGACCTAAGTCAGTTTTGATAATATTATATATATATATATATATAGCATTACATATATATTATACACACATATATATATATATATACCATATACATAATATATATATTATACATATACATATATATAATATCACATATACATAATATATATATTATTCATATACATATATATAGTATCACATAGACATAGTATATATATATATGGTTAACTACCTCAACGGTTACTTATGAGTGACCTATGTGATTAAAATGTCACTCATCTTTTTTTGTGTGACTGAACTGTTACTTAAGTTGCCGTATGTAACTGAAGGGTTATTCCGTGAAGTTTCCGTATAATATTGTTGTCTGACTATCACGAGGAAATCACGTAACTTAATTTGAACGAATTAAACTTAAATGGAAGGACAATTATACCCTCCTGTCACATTAGAACAACTGGAGGGGAACCTTGGTGTTAGGGGGTGTCAAAACGGGTCGTGGGTCGACCCATGGGTCGTGTTGGCATTGGGTCGTGTTAGGGACCCCCTGACCCAAACACGACCCGTGGAATAGTATTGGTCAGGTTTCCGCGGGTTGGTGGGTCAACCCGCGGGTCAGAATGACCCGTGATGAATGAAAGGGTTGGGTCAGACTAACCCGTTTGACCCCTATGACCCGCGGGTCACTCTGACCCATTTGACTCGCGCACACACAAAAAACCACAATGAACTGAATCATATTACCACCAATTCTGTCAAATGCATACAAGATTACAAACCATAATGCATCCAAAATTCATACAACATTCTTGCCAGAATCACAACATAACTAGTTAACTACCAAATTCAAACTAGAATAACAAAAAGGCAACCAACATATATCATCAATGGACAAACCAGAATATTTCCAAATTTAGTTTTGTTGCACTTGCTCCTTGCTCCTTACATCAAGTCATTGCACTTGCACTTGCTCCTCCTTTTTCAGTAGTTAAGACCTTGCATTATATACATGAACAAACCAACAGTGATGTTTTATAGTAAAAGAACATTGTCAAACAAAAATATAACACAATGCATACAATACGATCAACAAATAGAAAACAACTTAATTTCAACAAATAGAGCCTTGTGACTCTTCTACCTCCGCCTCGAGCTTTCCAACTGAATCAACATCCATTAACTCCATTGTTTCTTCATTCACTACTTCACATATAAAATGCAAATAAGTTAACCAATAAAAATATACAATGAAACGAAATTATAACAACATAGGTCAAATAGGTTAACATACCTTTGCCATAAGATATCCAATCTCTACAAGACATGATCGCTTCAACAGTTTCTAGCTTAAGTGAACTTCGATATTCATCAAGGACACGACCTCCAATACTAAACATACATTCTGAAGCCACGGTTGTAATGGGGACACTCAGAATATCACATGCCATTGAAGAAAGTACAGGACAACGATTGCTTTCACTTTTCCAATAACTTAAGATATCCAAATGTTCTTGTCCATCAAATAGCTCATCATCTAAATAACAGTCTAGTTGGGACTTCTGACAATGTTGATTGGTCGATCTTAGAGAGCCAAATTCCTGAAAATATACAAATAACAAAAAATATTATAATATTATCAAATGAATGTATAAATAAAAGAAAGAGTTGTTGAAATTATTACTTACATTGAACACAATACCTCCCATTTTTGAGTGTCGTAAAATCTGACCCTCAACACTAGAAGAACGCATCCTTTTGTATGAATCTTTAGAAGTCGTTGGTCTTGCAGATGATTTATACACATAAGCCTCGTACACCTCATGCAACTTAGAGTAAATCAGCGAAGCTTTCACCTTTCCAATATCTTCACCATACAACTTGTTGAATGCAAACTCAACAAACTGAAATTTGTACCGTGGATCCAACACCACGGCAATTGCGAGAATTTCACTAAAACTGGACCAATACTTGTCAAATTTCAGTTTCATCCTATCCACCATACTCTTCATGAAGTAACGTTCACCAACGTAATCCTTGGCCAATGTCAAATTTATAACAAATACCAATGGAAAGTATAAATTGGCAGTTGGATACTTTGTCCCTGAGAAAATGCAAGTCAGATCATAAAAAGCACCCAAGAAATCCGTAATGGACTCAACTCTTCCCCATTCATCCGCAGTAGGACACTCTATGGAACTTCCAAACTCCATGTGTCGAAGGGGATTTTTATAGTGTAAGACACTTTGAAGCATTTCAAAAGTTGAATTCCACTTAGTAGGACAATCTTGCTTCAAACCTTGAAGACCATCCATCCTAAAATCCTTCACATTTTTATGAAAATCTACTTTTCTAACTTGAGAGCCTCGAATGTATTTCACCATTTCTCTGATTTTTTTTGACAACCACGTCAATTTCTTTTAATCCATCTTGCACTATCAAGTTTAAAATATGCGCACAACAACGCACGTGAAAAAATTCCCCATCTAAGATAAGTGGGTTATTTTGCAACAACTTATCTTTCAGCCTCTCCACACAAACATCATTTGAAGAAGCGTTATCCAAAGTTAAAGAAAATATTTTATCAAGAATGCCCCAATAACTCAAAATATCATAAATCTCTTCTGCCAAAGCTTATGCATAACTATCCCAGATGTGATCAACTCTCTAAATTTCATCGGATCAAATTGATTAGACTACAAAGACATTGAACCGTATGTACTTGCTATGAGCATTTGACCCACATCTTTCATATATCTCCTAGCACACTTTTCTCTATGGCGCTTCATATTACCGGTTCCATACTTACATGAACAAAGGTATTCAACCTTGCATTTCTTACACCGCGACTTACGTACTCCACCAGTTTGAGATAATGGGATAATGTCAAAGTATTGCCAAATTTGTGATTTCAAGATTACTGGTTTTTCTCCACTAGGCTTGACTACACTATCAACCATAACTTCTTTACCTTTACCAGAAGTTGCTGATGTTACTTCAAGCTCAGTATTAGGCATAACTTCTTCAAGTTCATCAATATCAACATCTATATCATGGAACCTCTCATCATCAAAACCATTTCTCAATAGTTGATCATCAATCTGTACAAACAAAGGAACAGAAAACCAATTTTTTTTTTTTAAAAAGGAACAGAAAAAAACAAAACAACACTCAGCTTGACAGATTGAATGAACATAACACATATAAAAACATAACCAAACTCAAAAAAAAAAAAAAAACCATTTCTCAAAGACAGCACACAAACCGAACCATTTCTCAAACCGAACAGAAAACACAACACAAAAAACATAGCACAGAAAACAGAACCGAACTCAGCTTGACAAACAGAACCTATACATCATACATGTATTAAGTAATATTCCAACAAACTCCAACACATATTTACTAATTAAACAGATCCAAACTCAGCATGACAAACAGAACCTATACATCATACATCTATTTATTAATTAAACATATAGTATAGAAACAGTTACTGCATTATACTCACCACAAACTCCAACAAATATTTATTGAAATTTCTTTCATAGAAACACCATATATCTATATATAAATATCAAATATGATCACCATATATCACTACCTATGGATGAAAGTAAGCAAGAACTGATAAAGTGATCTGCACTTTCATTATAGCAATGGATGATCAAAGCTGCTATTATTTGACAAACAGAACCAACACATCATTCAGCTTGACAAATTGGATCAAACAGACCGAACACATCATTCAGCTTGATAAACAGAACCAAACTCAGTAGACCGAACATCATTCAGCTTGACAAACAGAAACAAACTCAGCTTGACAAATTGGATCAAACAGACGGAACATCATTCAGCTTGACAAACAGAACCAAAGACTGAACATCATTCAGCAGACCGAACATCATCATAAACACAGCAAAGCACATCAGATCGAACCTAGCATAGCACATCAAAGACCGAGCCTAGCATAACACATCAGATCGAACCTAGCACAGCAAAGACTGAACCATATCATTCATGCTGAAGTGCTGAAAGACCGAACGAAGCTGCGCGGGAAGACGAAGCCGAAGTGCTGAAGTGCTGGAAGACGAAGCTGACTGCGCTGGGAGAAGAATGCTAACTGCGCTGGGAGAAGAATGGAAATGAAGCCTCCGTCTTCTGAATTACTGCTGGGACAATACTAGGTTAAGAGACAACCACGGGATGTTTGACACATGTAAGGTTAGGATTTTATTTTTTAATGTCGGTCACGGGTCACGGGTTGACCCGTGGGTCACATCTTCCGACCCAAACCTGACCCGTGTTTTCACGGGTCAGCTACGGGTTGGGTCAAATTGACCCATGGGTTCAAAATCCTAACCCAAACCCAACCCGTGAACGGGTCACCCACGGGTTGGGTCAATTTTTAACACCCATGGTGTGCAGAGAAAGGAAAAGAAGGAAGAAAGAGATTTAAAGGAGGGGAACCACCGACGATTCTGCTGATCTCCCATGTCCTTGGAGGAAGACAACAATTTTGCGTTGAAGCAGCAGGAGGCCAAATTGAAGCACATAATAACGATATTTATGCTTCAAATTTATGTTTTTGCGGAGACTCTCGTGA
Organism: Chamaenerion angustifolium; assembly: GCA_946814005.1. Taxonomy (NCBI): domain Eukaryota; kingdom Viridiplantae; phylum Streptophyta; class Magnoliopsida; order Myrtales; family Onagraceae; genus Chamaenerion; species Chamaenerion angustifolium. Next base: position 4,699,589 of record OX328281.1, read on the forward strand.
ATTGGCTTTTTAAGGGGCATCAATTATTGTTCTTGAATTTGGCAAGGAAAAATTAAAGGAATCTTGGTTCTTGATTGTCAGTTCCTTGGAAGCGTTAGAATTCGACTGAAAATGAGATCATCTAAAGGTGGGTACAATCTTCACTCACGAATCCGTCATCGGAGAGGCCACCAAAACCACCATGGAGATGGTCGTATCTGACATCAACAAGGATCCCAGAATACTCCAGAGTACCCAGTTGAGGTTCATTCTTGAGGATGCCAACAACAGGGTCTTCATGGGTTATGTTGAAGGTAAACCTCTCTCCCTTCCGCGCTCCGTTTTCATGCTAAGTTGTCAGATTTTGTGTCCTGCTTCATTTCTATGAATAAGATAATTGTTTTCTTTCAAATCTTGCAACTTTCCAAGTGATCGAGCAACAAGTGGTGGCCATAATCAGCTCCCAATCCTCATCAATAGCTCACACGATCTCCACCATAGCAAATAATCTCCAAATTCCACTCGTCTCTTACGCGGCCACTAACCCAACACTCTCCGCGTTGCAGTTTCCATTTTTCGTTCGAACGGTTCCGACCGATTCCTACCAAATGGTCGTCGTAGCTGAACTAATCAATTTCTACGGATGCTTCACGAGCTTTGATAAAAAACGCGAGACCGCTTCCTCCCAAATGCTTCACGAGCTTTGATTCATCAACGGTCACGATGAATTTCTTGCATGCTTCCTCAATCATCTTCTCTCTGAGCAGACATCCGCCACGACCCTTCAGATCTGCTGATGTGAATGTAATTAGAGAAGGGGATGGTAGTTTGGTAACTTTAACTTCGATGAAGGTCACGTGAACAACAAATGCGCAAGTTTAACGAAGATAATTAACGAAAGTTACGAACCTGAATCGCTCAGTCACATTTTGAAATTTGAGTAACGGTTGAGCTCAAGTTTGAACCATTCAGTCACATGATCTCCCAACATAAGTAACGGTTAAGTTAATTAAATCATATATATATATAATATTACATAGATATATAATATATGTATATAAAACATTAATTTTACAATATTGAATATGATGAAAATATACCTAACTCATTCGGAGGTTAAATACCGTACGCGAAACCTAGACCGATAATTATCGATATTTTCCCTCACTCGCATTTTTTGTTTTTACTCTCACTCCCTATTTATTTTCTCTCTTTCTCTATTTATTTTTCTTTCTTCTTCCCTTCCGCCTCATGTCGTAGCCTTCAGTCTTCTTTCCCCAACAAACCGAAGCTCTCCCTTTGATTGAAGTTTCTCCTTGTATTTATAGTGCTTTTTTATTATTATTTTGATGTGGGACAAGGACAAGGCATGAGCAAGTGGATGTGGGAATTCTTGAGCCTAATGGATGGTGAAGGTGACATGCGTGAACAATGTGACATGTGAAAGAAAAATGTATCTTTTCTTCTTTGTATATATATGTATATATATTTATACAACATTTTTTATTTTTTCCATCTTGATTTTTTCTCGGCTCGATTCCTTGTGTACGGTATTTTGACCCTAAGCCAAAATCATGTGTTTAAATTGAGCTTCAAATTCGTCATCTTGGTACAAAGTTTTGATTTTTTTTTAATCTTGATGTGGCTCTGGTGCTGGGAGGAAGAGAAGGCGACTGAGTGGATTATGATGTGCGTCTATTCAAACTTATAAAAATCTTGCAGAAATTGGGTGAAAAGTTTAATTTTGAAGAGACTTCGTGATGAAAATCAAGAAATGGAGGATGGACCAGAAGAAAAAGCGCCAATGAAGAAGCATTACTGATTGGTTAAATGGTTATTAGGGTTAATTACTTAAATGATTACACATGTTTGCCCCATGTGACTAATTTGTTAAAACTTGTACATAATGGTTATACATGTTTCAGCGTGTGACTAATTGGTCATTTTTACTGTTCACCGTTTATTTTCTATGTTAAATTACTATTTCAATATGTAAATTATCTAAATTACCTCTTCATATACCAAATTACCCTTCAGACACATTTGACATCCTCACTCAGTGGATGTTCGTACACCCTCTCCTTCTTTTGTATCTCCATACCCATACCACAAGCCAATCCATTCTGAATCAAAGGAGGAATCATTTGATTCTTCATCGACTACATCACCCTAACCTTCATCCAGAAACTTGTATGTTTGATTGCGATCTTGATTTTCACCCGTTCCACATGCTTCATCGATTTCATTCAATTTCTTGTAGGTCAATTACTAAACAGATTGAGATGAGCAACAACTTACCGCTACCTTAAACCAACTAATCAAGAAAGTGAAATTTCACAGCAATGAAGAGTATTGTTGCTCGATCACGAGAACTGAAGTTCCTTTGGTTCAGATGCTCCTAACAGCTCCGGTGACATGCACATAAGGAAAGCCCAAAGATTTTACGTTGTTTCCCATCCGATGATAAAGTCAGTCGGAGGTTCGTTGGGGCGATCGGAGTAAATGCAGAGCAACAAAGATAGGTAGGAGAGTAAATGTGCAATTAATTTCAAATGAGGTGTTTGGAGGGGTATTTATAGCCATTCTTACCAGAACTATAGTAAGGTCAGATCCTACCATGGTACCAGATGTGACTGAGGCGAGCGGACCATGATTACCAGATGTAATGATTATGTGTAGCATAACTACTCTATGGTATGTTTTCCTTTTTGTCAGTCTTGTCAATATATTGCCATAAATGGTCAAAATAGGCCCCTAGGGGGCGCCAATGTATAAGTTAGGATACTAATTGGAAATTCTGACATGCATTTAATCATCGCACTTTCCCATCTGATGCTTAGGAGAAGCTGAATGGCGTTGGGCGCATCCTCCAAGGGTGACGCACACCTAGGTTCCACGAAGTGGGCGACGCTAATGTAGTGGGGACAAAAGCGACACTTTTTGCTCTTGCGGATCAAGATCCAACTGGTCTCGGGTCGGATATAAAAAGACCCGGACCCATAACCCATCATCTGCCCCCGAAGCCCCGAATGAGCGTCGCTCATTCGGGGATTCTTGCCTCTCTTTTGACAAGCTCAACTCTGTAACTCTCTAAGAGGCGACGCTTCCGTGGATCATTCTTTGCCCCCGATTTCTACGTGTTCTTCATGCACAGTATGCTTCTGACATATCCATGATTGCTCTTTTCAAAATTGGAATTGGAATTTTGGCGGGACCTTCTAGAAGGTACGGGAACCAAGGTGACCCTTCACCTTCCAGGGCAAATCGATAATTTTAGACATCTAGGGCCTACCCTAGGTGATTCTTTGACTCGCCTAGGGTGTCCTCTATAAATACCCTCAAGCCTTTTCATTCCTCACTTTTACCTCTCTTTTAAATTTTTGAAACTTTCTCTCTCTAAAACCTTTGACTTCTCTCTAGAATTCCGGTCAAGCTCTGATCGCCATTCTTGTTTTCTGAATGCCTTCATCCTTTTTTTTCCCTTTTGTTTTTGAAACGTCCTCGCTTTTCTGGTCATCATTGCTCGTTGTTTTCCCTTAGCCATCAACGTCCATCATCTTCGTGTCATTCGCTCGTATAGAAAAATGGTCTCCAACTCTACACTTTTTTCTTGATATTAAACCAAATACGTTTTCCCTCGTCGTTTTCGAAAAGGCGGTGGTTGAGATGGGGATGAACGATGCTCATGCCTCCAGGTTTCCCATCCCCAATGTAGATCCTGAGAATCCTCACCCCATGTGTCAGCTTAAGGCGGGCGACGAGACCATTTTTTCGCTCCAAATTGATGCGAGGTTAAGGTTCCCCTATTGCCCACCATTAGCCGAGTTGTGTCACCATTATGGCATTTCTCTCGCCCAACTTTCACCAAACGCTTTATGCACTTGGGTGGGCCTTAGAATTTTATGCCATCGTCGTGGATGCCCGTATTCTTTGAATGTTTTTCATTGTTTTTATCGTCTGGATGCGAATCATCTCAGAGTGCGCCTTTTTACCACCGGGACGGTGCCACCTTTCAAGGATTGGTGTTGGGATTCTGGTCGCCCATTGGTCACGGGCTTCCGAATGATGAATTAAAACTCGAAGAGCGCTTACTTCTTTTTCAAGGAGGCGTCCCTTGGTGCCTTGGATAGGCGAATGCGGGAAAGGATCCTAGCCCAAGCGTCGATGAACTATCCTCGATCGACATGGATGCCTTGACGACCATATATCTAGACCATAAGTCGGGTCTCGCCTAGATTATCTCCATGGAGACCAGTGAGTATGATCTAGAGAGAGATGACGTTTCCCTTGTAGAGCGTCACCTGCTACCCTTAACTCCGGTAAATAGCTCATTCTTTTACTTTTGCAGGAAGGGATTTTGCCCAAATTTTTCACGTCTTAGGCGCTCCCCAGAAAAAGGAGAAGAAGAGCAACGCTCCCGAGGGCTCGAGGAAGCGCAAAAGTCATCATTCTTCAAAGGGGCAGAAGAAGGCGAAGCCCATGGAGGACTCGCTCGATCCCCTAAAGGCCCCAACCGAACTTTTCAGCGACGCCGCCAATGAGGTTGTCGTCAACTTCAAAGGTGCGGTTCCTAAATCCTACTGGATTAATAGCAGTGTCACTAGTAATAGGAATAATGTTATATTCACTAAAATGTTGGGGTCCCCCTATATTGGCCTATGGCGGTATCATGTAGACCTACATCGAATATCACAATGGCATCCTAAAAAAGGGATCATTTGACCCTTCCTTTGATCTAATAGGGGCGGTGCCTGCTGAAGCTTCGAGGCCTAAGACGCCAATTCCCTCCCGAACTCCAGTTACAAGGTCGAAGTCGACACAATCTCGAGAGGTGATCCTGCAGGACGCCAATGAAGTACTCCCCTCTCCTACCCAAGTGGTGCATACTCCTTCGCCTGCATTGGCACGCTCCAGGGACGATCACCACAGGCCCCATGTGGGACCTTCCTTTGAACTTCGGTGAGATCTTCTCAGGGCGATGATTACCATCGACCCCTACAAGAGTTGGGAATCCTGCGCAAAGCTAAAGGGTGTCCCTTTGGTTGAAGGGAACTCCAGTTTGGACCCTAACCTTATGTTCTTTCATTTTTTGGGTGACAAGCTCCTCGACTTCCTCCCTAGTCATTATGCCAGGGGTATGAGTTATTGTCGCCCTAGTGCCTGCAGTGGCGACGCTCGGAAGGAGCCGTGTCGGTAGGGGAACCATAGGTGGCACTGGTGGATTCTGGGGTATTGACGTGGCTTACTCTACCCTACAAGCGTCTACTTTCTGGGTTGCTCGAACAGCTGCTTTTCGCTCCATTCTATCAAGGAATTTGTCAAGGGCCGCCATAAACGTCGGTGACAAAACGACTTCTGGAGTGTTCTCCACCTGCGACGATGCTCTTTCCGTGGAAGATGCGATACAGGAATGTGCTAGATTGGAGGCCTCAGGATCGAGCCTTTACTTCCTGGGGGTTGTAGGTTGATGTCGAAGGGGTGCTTCCTAGACAGACACACTTGATACAAGCTGTCTGAGTTGGATAGTCTGGGACGACACAAAGGCAGACAATCTCAAGTGTTGATGGAGGTTTTGGAGCGAGTTCTCTTAAATAGTAGGGGAACCATGTGTTGGATCACGAGAATTGAAGTTCCTTCGGTTCGGATGCTCTTAGCAGCTCCGGTGACCTGCATGGAAGGAAAGCACGAGAATTTCCCGTTGTTTCCCCTCTGATGATAAAGTTCCTTCGTTTGGGCGATCAGAGTAAATGGAGAGCAACAAAGGTAGGTAGGAGAGTAAATGTGCAATTAATTTCAAATGAGGTGTGTGGAGGGGTATTTATAGCCTTACTTACTTGAACCATGGTAAGGTCATATCCTACCATGGTAATCCGAGCTGTGACTGAGGCGAGCGGACCAGAGTTACTAGATGTGATGATTATGTGCATGACAACTACTCTATGGTATGTTGTCCTTTCTCCCAGTCTTGTCAATATCTTGCCATAAATGGTCGAAATAGGTCCCTAGGGGAGCCACCGTATAGGTTAGGATACTCATTGGACGTTCTGACATACATTTAATCTCCGTACCTTCCTGTCTGATGCTTAGGAGGAGCTGAATGGCGCTGGGCACATCCTCCAAGGGCAATGCACACCCAGGTTCCATGAAGTGGGCGACACCAATGTCGTGGGGGACAAAAGCAACGCATTTTGCTCTTGCGGGTCAAGACCTGACTGGTCTCTGACCGAATATAAAAAGATCCTGACCCAAAACCAATTGGAGCATTCAAAAACACCAAATTCAAATTACCAATAGAAGACATTACCATGATTAGTGACATCAGCAATCTCACTGCTCAAATACTCCCGAAATCGATGGAACAATGAATATTCAACTAAATCTTGAGATGCAAAGTCGAGAATTGATTCTCCAAATTAGAACGTCGAAAATTTCAAAAAAAATATGTTTCAAAAGAGTCTGGACATATGAAGAACAACTCGAAGAACAGCATGAATCAGTTCTTGAGGAAGAAGATGAACAGTAAAAGGGCAGAATAATCATTTACTAATTCAAAAATATTAATTGACGGAAAAAATTAACGGTTACTAACTGAGTAACAAAGTAACCAATTAATCCCACTGGAAAAAGATATATAATCATTAAGTCACAAAAAAAAAATAATTAACCAATTAATAACACTAGACAAACATGTGTAACCACTTAAATAATTAACCGTTTTTATTAGTAACGTTGGATGGATTTTTCGGGATCCTACTGTATTTATTTTTTCATTCAAACTTAATAAAATATATTTTAAAAAATATAAAAATAATATAAAGAATGTCAGTAATTAAATTTTTTAAGACTTTTTATATATGTTATAGTTAAATTTAATTAGATCGAAACTTGATTTAGTCTCATTTCAATTAAGTAAATTAAAATGTAAATTTTAAAATATTGTTTACTTTAAAGTATGAATCAACCACGCCTTATCACGTTAATTTCCGTTTTAGAATTTAACTTATCCAACGAATGAGTCGCTTGGGATGATAATGTCCTATGGAAAGAGATATAACAAACCCATCCAAGGGTACAATTGTCAAACGACCCTCCAATCAGTTATATGAACAGTGTTATGAATGACGGAGCCAAATCAACCGAAATTCTACATATGCACAACAACAGACGATATTTCCATTTATAACCCTACTCAGGGATCGACGTCAACATCGACGAAAACCTACTCTTCCTCGCACAGCCAACGTCTTGGTCAAGGGAATTGGAGCTAACCTCCGTATCGTCGGAAAATATCAAAGGACACACCAAATTCCCGAGGGAGACGTACTTGCCAGTCTTCATCAACGCCGTACTGGCCTTTACGGCCAATGCGGCCATTTCCTGGGCCTGCAGAGGCCGTTTCAACCAGTTCAGCGGCAGAGCGAAGTAGAGCTGCCCAGGATGGAGCGTCTCGTCGGCGCCGACTGCGGACACGGCGTCTTCGAAGTCCATATCGTCAGAATTACAGATAAAGCACGTGGAGGAGAGATCGTAGCGGTGCAGTACGTCGGCGGCCTTGATCGGGTACGGGAATTCTTGTAGACTGCCGTCTTGGAGGACGAGCTTCGCGGTGGTAGTCATGTCAGTGCATTGGCGTCCGGTGTCGCCACCTGAGAGGCAAAGTCCCATTGAATTGGGCCAGAATTGGATTCAGGATGGAGAAGAATGTCTATTCCTGGAAGGGAGAGGTCTGAGGAGGTGGTAGCTGGTGGGAGTATATAAAGAGACGGTGGATTGCATGGGGATTCGGGACAAGTAAAGAAGGAGGGCGGAAAGAGGAATAAGATTTGTCATTTACTGAGAGATTAAATTATTAATTAATGTTAAAACTTAAAACTCAGTATTTTTCTTTATTTCTTATTATTATCACATGCCAGGCTGGAAATGGCTTATGACAGGGTGGAGCGTCTCAGAGTCAGAGGTAGAGTCTCGTGAGTGGTGAGTCGTCCTATCGGACTACACTACACTGGAGTACTCTTTTTTTCTTCTTTTAAACTTTACCCTAGTTAGGGTTGATAAGGCCCGAGCAAAACCAAAAAGTTGAGTTGCAGACATGCCGACCAAGAAGTAAATGAAGTTGTAGATTAGAAGGCTAAAATAACGATTATATAGGATGAAAATGTTGTGATATTAATCTAGTTAATATAGACGTGTTTCCCATTCTTAGAGCAAATACTTTTGAAATTATTAAGGTAAAAATTTGTCTACTTTAATAATTTTTAAATACTATGTACAATACTTCTATTTATAAAAAATACACGAAAAATTGGACTGAGAGACCAAACTGATAGGTAGTTTTGCTTGAGGTTCAATTTCAAATTTATAAAAAAAAAATTGAGATTCGTTCAAAATTGTATAAGTTATTCTATTATGATTTGTTTTTTTGACTTTAATTATGTTAAATTTCTATTATATACTTATTTTTTCTGACTAATTTTACTTCTACTATACATATGTTTCAATAATCTTAATTGTACATATAGTGGCAGTATTTTACATATTACTAATTGATATCAAGTTAAATTTGGTACGGTTAAGTTGGTTTTTTTTTTTTTTTTTTTTTTTTGGTACGGTTAAGTTGTTTAATAATTGTATGTTGACAACTTTTTTGTATAAGGAATTTGGTATGATATTAATATTGTTTGAAAAGCTTTGGTTGGAACTTTATTATTGTTATTCTATTGAATTTTTTAGATTTTTGAAAAAGAAAGTCACACTCTAATGACCCGTTCTTTTGACACAATGGAAAAGTATTTAGGTTTACGGATTCCGTAAGCCCTTGTTCTTTTCGCGGAATTGCAACACATTGACTTAGTAATTCCGGGCGGGGTAGACTTAGATATTCCGGGTGAAAACCTCAAAATTCCTAAGCCTAGAAGGTAAGGAATTCGGAATAGAGGTGTTAAAGACGATTATGCCCTCAATCAATTTCCAAAATTCCCAGCGTGCCCCTCCTTCATTCCTACACACCGTTCGGACTGAGCAAGCCTTCAATTCTTCTCTGGCGATTTGAACAACCCTAATTAATTCCTCTCTGGCGATTTCAACTGATTCCTTGCTGTCTGCAATTTGAACAACTGTGTTCAATTCTTCAGCTGCCTGCCTTCAATTCCACAGCTGCCCCTGCCTTCAGAATCTCATTGATTGACGAAGTGCTAATCAGTTTTACATAGTTCCATATTGAATGTTACATCACAATGTTTCTCTTATAGGTGAATTGGCAATGCTCTCTTGAAGCAAAGCAATAAATAAAGATATTGAAGATTACAAGCGTGAGGATATTGTATTTGCCTCTAGATTTTGTATCATGTATGTGTAGTCATTTATGCTAGGTTTCAAGCAAATGACTACCACTTTGTCAGACCGACTATTATCGTGCGTTCATAAAATGTTATATAGCGGATATTGTATTTAACGTTATTTCTAATCATGTTATGCAATCAATTGATTGTGAAAAAAAATATTATTTTGCATTATAATTTACATGATTAAAAAAAGGGTTAATAGTCAAAGTGCCCCCTAATGTTTGGGCGAAATTTAGAATTGCCCCTTAAAGTCTAAAATTTTAAATATTAGTCCTAAAGTTTGGACGATTTTAAAAATTGCCCCTTTCCGTCCTCTAACTGTTACTTTTGGACGGAAAACGCCCATGTGCAAACCACGTGACTTCAGACAAATTTTAAAGACCAAAATACCCTTAAAGCAGTTCCTGAAGGACGTAACTGCATGTAATATTGTCTGAAATATAATATGGTGAACCTGTTGAATATTCCCCCCTAAAGTTTATAAAATTAATCATTTTTCATCCAGCACCACCTTTTTAGCAGATTCATGTTATACAACCGAAATCCTTCAAATATATCTGACATAATCAAAAGGTGCATGTTTTAACATGTCTCAAAAGCTAACACAAACCAAAATACCATGTTCGAAGTCTGTTTCCGCATAACACATAGAAAAATCTAAGACATCAACTTCTTAAATTTACATCTTTTCATTTCCTTTCCTAGACATAGTTCCTTGACTCGGTGCACTACTATCTTGTGTTGAAGGAGGACCTCCTGTTCCCTGACTTTGCTCTTCCTGTTGGGTCCCTTTTTTGGACTTATTGGTTCCCTTTCCGCATGATCTAGCATTATGACCACTTTGGTTGCATTTTCCACAATGTTGTAGGTCCCCCGTTTTTCTTAGTTTTCCCGCAGTGGCTTCCCCGGCAGACGCTGTCCTCTTCTTCTTCGGTCGTCCCGGTGCATTCCTCAATTCCGGTGGGTTCAAGGGCCAGGCCGTATTGGGAACCCACTCGTCAGCACCTACAATAGAAACATCAATTATACACCAACACCCAAAACAGGAAAACCGCAAAACCGCAATACCAGCCAAACAGCAATTACACCCAAAACAGGAAAACCGCAAAACCGCAATACCAGCCAAACAGCAATTACACCCAAAACATACCCAAAACAGACAGTTATACCAATCAGCAAGTATACCGAAAACATATCCAAAACAGTCAATTAAGCAGCAGTAACAGTCCAACATACCAAAAATACGACTCAAATGTGATATTACCTGGGATAGGATGGATGATTTCCTCGTATGTCTTCAAGTACGACTCCTTGTTGTATTAAGGAGATACGTAATCCAGGACGTCGGTCCGATGGTGCAGGATTGCCGCATACGAATGCGGACAAGGTATTCCCTAAAGCTGCCACTGACCACAGCTGCAGGACGACTCACGTAAGTTAACGATACAAGATCCACCGTGCGGGTTCTTAGTTTCGTAGATGCCTAAACCGGCATGTCCTACTATATGGTCCCGAGCCTTTAACGCCACTTTGTCCAGTTTCCTTTTGATGGCTGGACAGACCCCTTGGCTAAACCCTTCCCCCTTCTCCCTCCGTTCCGCAAACTCCAACATGAACATCCACCGCAACTGTTCAAACAACGTAATAACCGGCTTGTCACGAAGTCGAAGAATTTTGGCGTTGAAACTCTCGGCAATGTTACTGACTATCAGATCCGTCTTCGAAAACCACTGGAAGTGTGACCTTGCCCACGACTGGACAGGAATGTCCATCAGGTACTCAAACGCAAAAAGGTTAACTTCTCTCAGTTTGTTCATCCAGTGGTTGTGCCAAGTCACGCTGTAGCTAGATGCAGCTCCCCAGAAGCAGTCCTTAATAGCTTTCCCTCTCCATTGCTTCGCCTGCATGTTGCCCCATATATGCCTAGCACAGGAGCGATGCTCCGAGCCTTCGAACACCTCATCAATTGCAGGCATCAAACCCTGCCCATTAGAGGTTGTAATCAACATTAGTAAACATGAAAATGTAAAAAATGAAACGTAAGTACGCACCTTCTGTCTGTCCGACATGATAGTCCATTTGAGGTCGGTTCCTACGTATCTCGCCAACACCTCTAAGAACCACACCCATGATGCCCTTGTCTCGGCTTCAACCCATGCAAACGATATTGGGAACAACTGGTTGTTCGCATCTCGGGTTACTGCACAAAGAAGTTGCCCACCCGCTGCACCCTTTAGATGGCATCCGTCCAAGCATATAAACGGTCTGCAGCCACGCAAGAATCCCGTGGACCCGGGGTTGAACTTCAATAGCGCCTCCGCATAATCCCGCAGTCGCTCGAACTGCTTGGCTGACACGCCATGCAGCTTCTCCAACGCCTTTTTATGGGCGACTCGAATCTTGTAGTGACTAACCTCCATACCGAAAGTCTTCATCATGTCCTCCGCAATCACCTTCCACGACATCGTTGCATCAACACTCCACTTGTGGATGTACCTATCCACTAGCCAGTCAACTGTGATGGATGTTGACTTGTGGGTCCTTGGACAAACGTGTTTCCCAGTCAACTTCTTAATTCTGTACGTCTCCTCATTCCCGACCTTCGACCCATACAACGTCCAGTCGCAACCCTTGTTGCACTCCAGTAGCACTCGGTTTGGGTCATTCTTCACCCATCTGATTTCAATCCCGTTTTCTACACTCCAATTGCGAATGCAACTCCGTAAGGCGGCCATTGATGGGAATGTCAATCCTAGAGTCGGTTCCTGGGCTGATTCTTCGGGATTGAACTCAGGCATTCTCGGCAAGTTCACTTCTTCATTGTCAGAGGCACATGGAGTTCTAAGTTCATCGCTGTTGTAGTCAACGGCTTCAGTTGGAGGCTCAATCTCGGCATCTTCCCTAACTGGTTGCTCAACATCGACGCTTGTGTCGGAACTGTTTGTACTCTCCGCGTCGACCTCCGGTTCCCAACTGCTCTCCTCACTGTCCTCAGGTTCATTTACGGGTGGAGCTCGGTCAGCTAAGTCTTCAAACTCGTCCACCTTTTTCCAGAACTCGTCGTCTTCAGTCACATCTACTGGTGGAGCCTCTTCGGTTTCAGGTGGTTGTTCGGTATTTCCAGTTGTTGGTATTGCCTCTTCGGTTTCAGGTGGTTTCTCGGATGTGGGCTGAGTTTCAGTGGGCTCATCGTCAACAATTTCAATGGGCTCATCTTGATCACCTTGCCCCCCAGGACCACCCTGCTGCCCCATGCGATCCTCATAGTCCCTGTTGAAACGGTACAGTCGCATACCTTCTGCGTTCGGGTCCTCCAATTCGGCCTTCCGGATTGGATCTCCTTCCCAATCGTCAAATATCATCCCGATAGGGACACGCACTTCACTGTCCTCTATAAACAGGATGATAGTCTCCATCCCATCCTGGTAAGCCTTCAAGTCTACCACATCCTCATCCGTCGCAATCTTCACTAGGTCCTTACTAATGTCCATAAACGGGGGCAAGTAGAAGATGTCATCCCCACTAGAGTATTGATGAACCAGAGTTAAGTGGTTGATCAAATCAGTCAACCGAAATGGGATAGGCCATCTCGGTCTAACATACTTCTGACCAATGTAGATCTTCTTCCCCTCAACCGTATCCAATCGACCACCGTAGAATGTGTGTAGTGTGTAACTAGGCGGACCTTTGGGGGCATATAACCTGTTGGATACACCTGTAAACAGGAAAACAACACAAATATCAACTCTGCCGAACCTAACATCTAAGCAATTTTCGAAACTAGGAATCAACTAGCAAAGAAACCGAACCTAAATCATCAGCAAAGTCCGTAAAATCCATTGTTTTAGTCGGCAATCCTTCCAATGGTCACTTTCACTGCAATCCCGAACCAAAAACGGGATAAACCTAGCATAAAAGGGTATTCATCAACGGATGTATAACAACTAACAATAAACCCTAAATCTAACCATGGCATAAACCCTTAACTTCGGCTACCGTAACTTCACTTCGGTAGGTAGCCGAAACCCTAACTTCGGTTAGAACTTACCTTCCTTCACAATGGCGGGCAGACGAAGCAACGAGGGAAGGCTTGGCGAACTGGCGGAGGCGCGGCGTCGCGGAGTGGCCGAGTCGCGGAAGAACGGAAGTCGCCTGAAATCGCACTGCAATTGCCAAGAAATCGCACCGAAATCGTACTTCAATCACCAACTGCTCTGATACCGAGGAGACTGGAGTGTTGGTGTGGGTATGTTGGAGGGGAACCGAAGATCTTCTGTAAACTGCCTTAAGGGTAATTTTGTCTATAAAATTTGTCTGAAGTCACGTGGTTTGCACATGGGCGTTTTCCGTCCAAAATTAATAGTCAGAGGACGAAAATGGGCAATTTTTAAAATCGTCCAAACTTTAGGACTAATATTTAAAATTTTAGACTTTAAGGGGCAATCCTAAATTTCGCCCAAACATTAAGGGGCACTTTGACTATTAAACCTTAAAAAAATGTTAAGATTGGTCTTTTAAATAAATTAAAAAAAATATATTCATTTCATTTTATTTTTATTATTTATTTCACTGTTTTTATTATTCTTAATTTTTAAAATTAATTAATACAAATTATTTTTATTATATATTATACATATACAAGGAGGGGCAAATATATCATTTTACCACATTCCATTCTCTTTCTATATCTAATTCCACAAAAAAAAAACAGAATTCTTTATTCCATTTCATTCCACCAAAGAAATAACTTCATGTTCTTAACTCCTATTCTTTATTCTCAATTCCTATTCCCTATTCCGTATTTCATATTCCGTAAAAAACGCTCCGTAAGACTATTATTAGTTAAAGAAACTTGATTCATTCTTTTTTTATAATGCACTCGGTCTCGATACTAAAGTGACATATTAAAATTTTAAGCTTAGTTTTTTTAAATTTTAGTTGTGAAAATATTTTTTTAACATCATCATAGTATTCATAACTAACTTCATTTTTATTCATATATACTCGTATTCCAAATATTCTTATTTTATTATAGTCTATATAAATCATTTTTTAGTGGTCCTAAAATAGACTTAATAATTAAAAAATAGTAATTATATTTAATCCGCATATTTAAGTTTGTACTTCGTTTATTGTTATAATCACGATTATGAATAAAATATCGTACTCATAATAATAAAAAAATTCATCAGTATACTTACATTACACTGTCAAGATATTTGATTTTTTACGTATTAATAATAAAGGAAAAGAGTAAGAAAAAATATATAACATAGGGTTGATTGGCTCCCACCCAACACGATACCATTTAGTAATATGTTGAACACCACACCACCGTAGGTAGTATATAATACATATTTTTTAAATTTAATTTTTAAAAATTTGTATAAATTTTTGAAAATAAAAATCGACATCACTATGGATCCTAGTCAGATTATGTCATCCGCGACATAGTGATCTTTTATTACCGTCCGTTGTAGTTCAAGATTTCACATACAAGAAGTTACCTTTAATGTGAATATTTAAGTTGGCCAAAATAAAATGTGAATATTAAAGGAAAGATCTTAATTTTTCCCTATATTTATATATTCTCGTTATCTATTTTTCTTAATTCTTTTTTGAGATGTATATATTAAACATAAATTTTATCATTAGTAAAGATAATTGCGATTTTAAAAGTTCTTGTCGAGTAGATCCGGGTATTAAGATTGAGAACCTCTTGTTTACCTCCCTTTTTTTTAATCGTGCTATAAACTCATAATAAATAAGCTGAAGATTTTAGGAGAAATAGTTTAAATCTTTATGTGATATATACTAGTGAGATGCTAAATTAGTAATTGTCATCACTTGTTGAAGTAGGTCCAAGATAAAGTTTAGGGGCAGTAATGCAATTATGAGAAAAAGTGTCCAGACACAAAGAGCTGTCAAATGAATAGACGCGGACACGTGACAAGAGAATGGAAGGCCCACGTGGGCAGAGAGACACGTGTAGGAGGGGAAGAACATAGGAAATCGGAAAACAGCAAACCGACAAAAAGTTTTTTTTTTCGGCCAATAAGCGACAAAAAGAATGGGCGCAACATGATCTGGCCTGTTGGGCTTCTGCCTCCCACTCCCAAACCTTCTACTGTTCACGCTCTTCAGTTTATATATATATTTGAATTTCTCACCAAATTAATTCATATAATTTATTATTTAAAAAATATATATGAATATCTCCTCTGTTTTCTTTGGTAGAAAGCATTATATGTACTCTACAGTCTACATTATTCTTTAGCAGTCAGTGGACTAGATAGATTATTATTAATAATTTTTTATATTATATTTGGCATCTGACGTAGACAAGCTATTTGAAATATAATAACGTTATATTAAAATTTTCATAATTTTTTTCAAAAACGGTTACTATTAGAAAAAAAATTTGAAAAATTATATATGGTAAAAAAACATTTAGGAATATATGCATAGGCGCAGGGGTACTGTGGCGCGCCTATTGCATAAGCGCTTATAAAATCTGCTCAACCCTACCTCTGCTGCTCAATCCGCCGCTCATCCTTCTATGCTCACAGCACTCCGCGCGCAGCTCCACAGCTCCACTCCTCCGTTCAACTCCAGCCGTCGCCGCCTAGTCTTAGCGCCAGCCCGCCGCTCAGCTGATCTTCCTCCACCCAGACCCGCCGTGCTCCGATTCCTCCACCCAGCAGCAAACCCAACCACCAATACCGTTGTGTTGTGCCCTCGTGCAAACCGATCCCGTCGTCGTCCCGTGCCCCCGAACTGCTGCCGACCCCTCCACCCATCCCGCCGTGCCACAGCTCCACCCCGACGAAAGGTCAGTCTTCTTCTTTTTTTTTTTAATATATATATATATTTTTATTTATTTTATAAATATATGCTGTATAAAATTTGTGACTGTGCTAATTATTAGTAATTAGACATATTAGTAATAATTGTTAGTAATTATTATGCTAATTAAATATATTATTAAAAAATAATTATATAATTAATCATTATTAGATAATGATTAGTAAAACAAATGTGGAAAAAATATAAATTGTTTAGAAATTAAAAATTTATACTGTTTAATTGTAGAGTTATCATGCCGCCGCGCATAGTTGTTACAAATCAGTCGCATGGTCCAAATGTGGTAAATGTTGGTCATTTGGATCGTTCGGTCCTTTGGGGACAAGGCCAACATTATTCATCGGATCTAAGTGGTAACCAACAGATCATGTTTCGATGTTTAAAACTCGAAGAAAATTTAATTTCAGAAGATACGAAAGCCATTGTGCAAGCTGTTGGTTTATGAGATGTGGTTATTATGTCACATCCCAAACTCGATCCTAAGTTACTGACATCATTGTCCGAGCATTGGCGGCCATAGACACACACATTTCATCTTCGACATGGGGAGATGACGATCACTCTTGAGGACGTAGCTGTGATACTTGGACTTCGTATACACGGAGATGCAGTAACAGATGATTATGCACCTGAGGAAGACATGGATGCTGCAGGTCTTGAATTATTGGGTCTGAACTTACAAGGTCGTAAAGATTTTGTTAAGTTGACTACGTTACGACAACATCTTTTTCATCCTCATCTTACCGTCGAACAACAAGCGAGGACATTTATCCTCATGATACTCGGCGGTGTGCTGTTTACAATGACAAAGAAAGATAAGGTGTCGTTAATCTACTTACCACTGCTGAGGGATTTACAAAGAGAGGCTCATTATAGTTGGGGTTCAGCTGTTTTGGCTGCTACATATCGGGGATTGTGTGAGGCATCTGAGCTTAACGCTGCAACATTCTCAGGCTGTGCCATCTTAGTACAGGTATTCCATATAATAGTTTTGTATGAATATTTAGAATTGATTGTACAATTTTATTAATTTTTGTACACTACAGTTATGGTCGTGGGAGCACCTCCATGTTGGTCGTTCCGTGCTCCAGGGTGAAGTGCCTGGTGGAGAGTTGCATCCCTTAGGATACACGTTGATTTTATTTTTTATTTGACAAAAATTTGTATCTGTAATATTGATGAAATCGTAATTGTGAATATTTTTCTTAATAGGTGGGCATTTCTAAAACGATCGTTTAGTCACCAAATTAGAACTACAAATTTGGTGTACTATAGGGATGACTTGGAGTCTCAGTCAGCTGATCAGGTACCATATTTGAATCCATATTTCTTATCTATGTTGCGAATATTATTAACCCTACGTTATATTTGCGAAAAACTTTCAATATTAGGTGATATGGATGTCGTACAGTCCCTTTAGGTTGGCTACTGCACCCCTATCTGTCATGATCGACCCGAGTTATTCCGAGCGAGGGTGCCACTTATCCATTTTAATGTGGTCGAGTGGTACCGTCCAGATAGAGTCATGCGACAATTTGGAATGCAGCAACACATTCCAGAGATAACTCATGTTGAAGTTCAAGATCATGTGAGGCTGCATAAGATATCACGGAAAGGTGCGCAGGGGGAGCGTCGTTGGACAACAATGCATCAAGATATGATCACACTATGGAACAACCGTGTTCCTTTTGTTCAGCAGGAAGACCAACCGTTGATGAACGTCACGCAATATATGGCGTGGTATCGGCAAATAACCCGACGATTCATCACGAGCCCGTTTCCAGAGACTGGTACGACCTTACAGGCTAATCAACCAAGAGCTTCGTTTGTCCCTCATGGGGGCCAAGTAGACACAGTGGTAAGTAACTACGTAGACATTACTTATGTACATTTGATCAAATTGTAATACTTGACAATTCATTGTTGTTAATATTGCAGATGGGGTATATGTCTAGAGGAATTCACCTAGCACGAAAAGCTGCAAGAGGTACCCTGAAATTCACAAAATGGAATTTCAAATTACTTGGCGAGGCTTACTTAGAAAATCGTCGGTCGTCTTATGACGCTATCCATGTGAACTACCGGTGTACGAAGAACACATCCGACAGTCGGATGAAGTAACTGATCGTGAGTAGAGAGGACTACCACACTCATGGTATACTAATCCAAGCAGGTTTGGAGGACGTGCACCGGGAGCACCAGGGCGTGGACATTTCTTACAATCGACCCATTTAACCCCCCTAAAACGATGTGAAATAGAAGACGCTAATTTTTTCACTTTTTTATTTTTTTTCCAAAATTTTAGTGGACATAACTACTGACACATTGCAGCCCTGCCTTAGTGAGTGTTGTCATTCCATGTGAACATGGGTGATGATATATTTTCCATAATCCACACTCACATTTTTGCTCAACCACGTTAACTGTATAATTCCCGGGAGTGGTCCAACCGACACCTTGTACAAATCTACTAATATCACACACTTGGAAAACACCGAGTTCTTGACTGAACTGGGCCACTTGCATCCTTCCAAGTTGTTTCTGTGCCCGAGTAATGATATTTTGGACAACGTCAGACCATACCTTCGACTACTCAATGACAACCATTGCTTCGTGTCGACGCTTGAAGAAGTACGTATTGGATCTCCAATAAGTTAGTTTGACTAACTCAGTCAACGACAATGCCCTTGCGCCTTTCAAAACGCCGTTAAATACTTCAACCAAGTTCGTGGTCATGTTTCCATACCGAGCTCCTCCATCGTACGCTAATGCCCATCTCTCAAGGGGTATGTTGGATATCCAATCTCTATACTTTCCATCATGGATCGCCAATAGATTAGCATACCAAACATCAAACTTACGTTTATCAGGTGTACTTGCCATTATGTACAACTGTTTTTTATGATAACACTTTTGAAGGCGTGATTGAAATTACTTGCTAGGTGGCGTGCACAAAAGCGATGTGTTCCAATACCGTATTGACCATATACAGCCTCTACCGCGTTAATTATTGCACGGTGTCGATCATACATTAGACATACATATCGATCCTTCGTTACGTTATCCCTCAGATTCTGTAAAAGTCAGTTCCAACTCTCGTTTGTCTCTCCATCTGCAATACCAAATGCCAAAGGATATATGCCATTGTTAGAATCGTACGATACGACTACAAGCACTTTTCCATTGTATTTCCCATACTAATGTGTCGCATCTATACTTATAAGAGGCCAACAATGGACAAATCCTTCAATGGCTGGACCAAATGGCCAAAACATCATTCCAAAGGTTGCTACTTCAGTTTCAAGATTTACTCTTTTGGGCATGAAATCATAAATTGTCCCAGGGATATATACGGCCATAGCTGACAGTAGTCTAGGGAGGTTTACAAAGGCATCTTCGTGCGTTCCGTATAATGACTCCAACACTACTTGTTTGGAGTACCATGCCTTTAGATATGAAATTTTCGAACCAAACTCATGCTCAACCATTGACTGAATTACTGAAATTTTCAGACATGTGTTAGCTAAAACTGAATTTTTTATCAAAGACGCTATCAACTTGCAATCGATGTTTTGGTGTCGTTCAATGAGGACTTCATTAACACATGTATGTGGAGAATGCAGTTTGGAAATTCTCCACAATCCAGTATGCTTAAAAAGACTTCCTCTCAATGACGAACAATTTGTATGATCAACTTTACACTTAAAAACAATTGATTTTGGATTGGATGACTCGACAGTACACACCTTAGAATTTGCTATGTGCCATTTCCTCACAGCGGCAACTAACTCGTCCTTACTACTAAACTTCATATTTGTATTCAGGAAACTTTCACTCGACGTGTCATCAACAGTCATAGACCACTCATCCCTTGATTGAAAGTTGTCGATCGAGTTACTGTCAACCTAATTTTCAGTAGTAGGTTGCATCATTTGCACGTCGTGTGAGCTACTTCCACCATGGACACCTCCGTGTACATCTTCAGAATTCTCGCCAACTTCAAACACCTCATCGTTGTCTTCATCAATGTGCCCTGTAAAATGTTGAATATATGGATCTTCTTCATTAACCACATGGTCATCTGAGAGTGCATCAACGTCGACATCGTCATCTGAGAGATCATTGTTATGACCATGCAAAATATTCACTGTCTCATCACCACTATCAGTAATGTTTGGAATCACATTGAGTCCTCTAGTCACGCTAAACACAATAAATCGACTAGCAGAACTTAATTGTAAGGCAAAAGACAATGCTGAATCCGATCGGATACGCACAAACTTGCAAAGTCCATCAGTATCTGTAAATTTATATGAAATGCTTATGGAGATGGCTTCAACATCCGGCAAACCGCACTCCATACATATAATTTCCTTTAGTCTACAAAGAGAGATATCCAAGGTAGCTGTAGTAATATTGGATGTACCATCCACATAAACCTCACTACCATTTTCACACACTATTTCGCCGCCATATAAGCAAATTATACCAATTTCTGTCATACTTGATCCTAAAAAATTAGTATTATAAAAATTCTTATCAGATATGTTTATTTTGTACTTAACTTAATATTTATGTAAATATAACATACCTTCGTATTAGGAGAGCTGAGGAATGAAGAGTGAAGCTGCTTGGAAAGGAAGGATACGAGCAGAAGAGAGGCTCCTCGGTACACATATTTAACGAAATAAGAAAATAATTGGAAATTACTGTTAGAAATTCTGTAAATATTGGTTGCTGTAGCAAATTGAATAGGCGCTTCCTGAGGTAGCGCCTATTCACATTTTCCTAAAATTTGTTCGACGGTATCTACTTTTTCAAAAAACAATTCTAACCTATACACTTTTTGAAAAAATCAAATTTCATTCACAAGTTTAAATTAAAAAATATCATTATTATAACAAGTACCTATCTTATTTTTAATTTTATGAAAATTATTGTATTTTGATTACTCGAATTAGGGTGGGCAAATAGTGTGTATATGCTTGTTCATTTAAACCGGTTCAGTCGAACTGGTCTGGTTCTGGTCTAGTTTGAATCGGTTCGTCCGAACTAGTTTCAAAACCATACCAGTGTTTTAGGCTTCAAATAGACAAGTTCAAAATAGTAATTTCAATTCAGTTCGAATCGACTCATTTTTTTATACTGGTTTATACTTAAATTTAAATCAAGACACTTTAAACCTATATAATTTTAGAACCGATTTGAAGCAAAATAAACCAAACCGATCTGAAATTAAACCAAACATAGAGATGTTTTCAATAAACCAAACCTAGAGATGTTTTGGACTCTCGTATGTTGATGTTGGACAGAATTTCAGTTGGTTGTGGAACAGATTTTCAGTCGGTTCAATGTGTTTTTCATTCGGTTCCGTGTGTTTTTCAATTGGTTCAGTGTTTTTTCAGTTGGTTCAGTGTGTTTTTCAGTTGGTTCAATATTTTTTCAGTCGGTTCAATGTGTTGGACATGATTTTCAGTCGGTTCAGTTTCGGTTTGAACCAGATTATTTCCTAACCAAAATTGTTATTAAAAAATCAGACTAGAACAGTTCGCACAAGTTCTGAATCAGTTTGAACCACACCAGTTTCTTTTACCTAAACGAGACATGTTTTTTTAGAAACAAAAAAAGTACTAGTTTTTTACAACCCAGATCAGTTCAGTTCTGAATCGGTTCAGGGTCGAATCAGTTCATGAACAAGCCTACGTGCATACCAATACGTTTATCGTGTGACACTTACCAAATACGAACACACACAATAAACTTATCGTGTCATGTTCACCAACACGAACACGACACACAATTTTTCGTCCGTGTTCACATCGTGTTATCGTGTTGTCTTACGTTAATAAATTATATCTTCACATGTGATCATTATAAGAAAATATCAAAATAACGAATTGTTCATAGTAGAGTTATTAATTCAAACACAAGATTTCACAAGTCTTTAATGTATAATTGACAAACTCTAGAAATTAAATATATAAGTAGACTTTAAAAAGCTATTAAATGAGTTTTTTTAAAAAACGTATTACGAAAAAATAGATTTTCAAGTCCAAATTTATGGTTGGCAAAAAAAAATTCAATGTTATCGAGTGTGTCGTGTTATGATACCTAAACACGAACACAACATGAAAAACTTTTGTGTTATCTTGTTTGTGCTATCGTGTTATCGTTCTGTCATATACTTCCACGAACACAATTTTTGTTCGTGGGTGTCCGTGTCATGTTATCGTGTTTCGTAGAAAATTGTCAGCCCTAACTCGGATCTTGAGTTTGTGCATCACTCTTGAACTTATTAGAAAGAAAACTTTAATTTTATCAGTATTTACCATCCAATGATAAAATTAGTTTGAGCAATAATGTATGTATATTGAAAGTAGGTATCTTATTAATAAGGTAATATTGAAGGATTTTTAAGAATACTTAACCATAGTGTAAACACCTGATTTTGGCTCGGGATCAAAATACCGTACGCGAGGAGTCGATATAAAAAAATTTAAAAAAAAATTAAAAATTAAAATTTTTTTAAAAATAAAAAATAAATAAATATCTGAAAAATAAATATCCGAAAAATAAATATCTGAAAAATAAATATCTGAAAAAAATAAATAATAAAAAATCAAAAAATAATAAAAAATAAAAAAAATATCTACTTATTTTGTGTATAAATAGAAGAGAGAAAGAAATGATTTGAAGAGGGTGGTCGTGAGAAATAGGAGAGAAAAGAAAGAAGGAAGAGAAGTAAGAAAGAAGAAAAGAAAGAAAAAAAAAACAAGAGAAAAAAACAAGAGTGAAAAATACCGATAATTATCGGACTCGGTTCCTCGTACGGAATTAAGCCTCCCATGAGTTAGGTACATTCTCTCATCTTCAATATCATATTTTGTATTTTCTAAATGTGAAATAAAGAAGAAGAGTTTATATACATATATTATATATTTATGTATAATATATATTTATATTATGTTTATGTATTACTATATATAATCTATATGTATAATATATATTTATATTATATTTATGTAATACTATATCTATCTATATGTATAATATATGTTTATATTATGTTTATGTTATCTATTTATCTATATATATAATATCTATTTATATTATGTCTATGTAATACTATATATATATATTATGTATTATGTATAATATATGTATATTATGTATAAAATAAAATAAAATTTTCAAAATTGACTTAGGTCATTCCCAAACTTTGATGAAGGTTACAACTCGGTCCTTGGACTCTCGGGTCATTTCTGGGACGTTATCGAGTGTTATAAACCAAACCGGAAAAGTTTTGGGCCATTTGTGCAAATTGTTTTTTCTTAATTCAGCTCTTAAAAAAAAACAATTTGATTTCTAAACTTTTCTAGACATTCCATGATTTCTAAAAATGTTACAAATAAGTCTAGAATAATTTTCGGGTTATTTTTAGAATTTTACCAAGTATTACAAATACATCTAGAATAGTTTAGGGTTAATTCTGTAATTTTAAAAAAATATTTTCAGTTAAGTTATATTTTTTTTCGAAAATTACAATTTTTATTCCTAAATTTTTCTGGACATTCCATGACTTTTCAAATTGTTACAAATAAGTCTAGAATAATTTTCGGGTTATTTTAGAACTTTACCAAGTGTTACAAATAAGTCCAGAATAGTTTAGGGTCTTTTCTGCAATTTTCGAAATATTTGTCCAATTCAGCTCAAATTTTAATAAATTGCATTTTGGTCCCTATATTTATTTTGTCATCCTATAACTTCTCAAAATGGGACAAATTAGTCCAACGAGCTTAAAATCTTCAAAAATCACCCGTGCATGTTTTGACACGTTTAAAATGGCTCGAGAGTTAAACTATTTTTTTTTCGAGCACGATTAACTTTAGTACTCTTTTGTTTATTTAAAATTAAATCATAAAAAAAAAATGTTTATACATGGTTTAAGGAAAATGCAAATAGTCTTTTTTGGGCCAAGCATGATCGAAACTAGCAATTCAGGTAAATAAATAAAAAAATTCAAAAGCAAACTAAAGTACCGAAAGGGCGGATTATGAGCTTGCGAGCTTTTAAGATGTAATCAAACCCCCGAACTCTATTCTCTGGACGTAGACCTTTCTAAGCCCTAGGATGGTAATTTCATGTCCCTAGGCAATTTTAGGATTTCGATTAGCCTTTAATTAATCGGTGGCGACTCTTTCAATTTTTCGGTCCGGTTGATGACCCCGCTCGACCGGACCCTTCGCTCGCCAAGACCCGGCATTTTCAAAAACGAATTTAAAAAATATTTAAAAAATGGGTCGGGATAGTCGGATCCGACGTCCGACAATTTGGCGACTCTGCTGGGGACCTCTTTTAGAGGGTTTAGACTTTGTCATGTTTGCTTTGCCATATTATATTTTTCCATATCCGTTTTGACCGTTTGCTCATGCTTGCAGTTTCAAATTTTGTCCAAAAGGCGATGTAATTGTAATAAGTCAAAAAAAAAAAAATTCTTGTTTTGCACACACCACGCTGGTTACCATTACCCGCTCGGACCTGGAGCACATTAAGAGCTTAGGGAGTTTAGTAGGGGAATGCGCCCGAAGCGGTTTGGACCGTCGGCACGCACCCAAACAACTCAACTCGATGATCGGAATGGGCATGTGATCCTCTTTAGGGGGTGAGGTTCCCCTGGTTCAGAGGACCTAGAAATTTCATCCATTTAGAACAAAAGCTCCACACCGTGTTTAGTCTTTACCAGTTTTGTGTGTACTTTCATTTTTGGGCTCAACTAATGTAAATGAGAATTCGACCCATGTATTTGGATACGAGATTGACCCACAACCCATGAAGAAATTTGGCCCATGAAGAAGTTTGGCCCATTGATGTAAATGTGTTTTGTTTTGGCCTTAGATCATGACATGTATAGGATTGGGCCTTTTGTATTATATATTCCAGACTGTTGTAAATATAATACGATTCTTACTAATGAAGTTAAATTCTCGCACTTGCATTGCATTTTTGAAAAAAATAATAATGTAAGTTCCGTTCATTCAATCTTGTATCCTTAAGATGTTTCACGCACCATCTTTGGTAAGGATGAAAAAAAAATCATTGCCCTCACATTAAGGTCATACAACCCCCTACGGTCGAAATTGCCCGAATATGGAAAGTCATGACAAAAGAGAATCAGAAATACGTGAACAAGAAGATTGACGAGGTTCACGAACTCGTAAACTACAAAGTCAATTGGATTCTCAACGACTTGTCTAGATTATGAAATATGGAAAAACATGTCTGCGTGATTAACAACAATGGAATACGTTCACAAGTTCCATTCGACACCAGCAAGTCCGTCTTTCAACCCGAATGAGATAATCAGGGATAGACTCCAACAACCACCGTCATTCTAGCAATGTTGGGGCACTTTGGAAAAATGTGGGGGCAACATTGCTAAGTTGAATGACACCCTTGAACAGTTCATACGAAGAACGAGGCAAATAAAAAGATTTTCAAAATACATGTCCTCGACCTTCGTTCGAACCAAGGAACAAGCAACAAATGCACTCAATGAGCTACGTCGTTGTGTGAAACGTCTTAAGAACTAGACATCGATTGGCCAAATCCTTATAAAGTATTTTTGCCATACATGCAATCAAAGTCTACGAATGGAATGAACGGAACATGCAGAAATTTTGAAATCAATCATGCATGATCAATTGTGTATTCATCCTTCTTACTATGGTATTTTGGATTTAGGTTTCCGGAAATCCATGCGACATTCGATGACTCCAGCACCTCAAAAACACGAGGAGAAATTCATCAAGCTAAAGCAAACCATGAGTTCCCGCACAGTGCAGTCAATCGTTGGCATGACCTCCTAGGTCGAGCGGATTTTTGCTTTTCTAAGCTCCAGGCAGCTGTGACTACCACAGTATCCCTGATCTCGTCTTCCTGAGGAACACTACTGTCGTGGTACTTCATCAATCCATGTAAGGCACTTTTGCCATCCTGACGAAGCTCCACCTCCCACATATGGCCATCCTGACCAAGGTCCACCTCCCACATATGACCATCACACACCCGAAAGGAAAAAGATACTTTTAGGACTCGGTTTTCGTCCTGATTTCAAAGATTATGAAGTCGTCTGGAGGAAACGTTTAGATGAAAATTCAAGGACATTGTTGTTTCCTCCCCTTGCCGTTTCATTCCCAGGTCCGCCACAAGTGATCTAACCCAATGACGTTGATACTCACGGGGGCTTATCATGCTTATTTTCAACTGGTATCACCATTGGAGCTCTAATTGATGAAGCTCCCTCATGCCTTTTGATCATCCACTCGTTAGTGGGGCACCCTTGCCGAATCTGACTCTATTCATTACATAGAAGGATCTGTTGGCTCACACGACATTGCAATTTGGAATACAAAATCAAGCAGATACCAAATTGTATTAATTCCTGAATGCAGTGAGTGAGGAGTATGATCAGGAAAAACGAGATCTACTCTGAGAAAAATCCGTTACCTGATGAAGAATCAACTTATGCAACTATCCGATCAAGGAAGGGACCAGAGATAAGTAATGGGTACCGCGGCAAGGAGGGACACCGAAGTTCATCATCATAATTGAGCCCGTCTTCTATGTTGCGCCTCGCTTAGAGAAAGTGGCAATCATAGTCAAACTGACCCACGCCACCAGACCACATTCGACCACCAGAAAAGGGAAGGTTGTTTTATAAAGTAAAGGAGATGAGAAAAACAATTCTCTGTCGTTTGATCGAGCTAAAGCATAGGCGACTTAAATAGAGATGAAGAGACGTCATTGTTGACACGGGGAAGACGCCATCAAGATGTCATTGTTGACACGGGACAGACGCTGTTGTTGACCCCTGCAGAAGAGTCGCCATTGTTGACACAGGGAAGATGCCGTTGTTGACTCCTGCATAAGAGTCACCATTGTTGACACGGGACAGACGCCGTTATTGACTCCTGCATAGGAGATGCCATTGTTGACTTTCTCCGTTGTTCACAACAGGGGAGACATCGTTATCGATGCAGAGAGATGCCATTGTTGGCAGCGTCGATCGGAAAGGCTTGAAATGTAGTCAGTACGGAAAGTTCGTCACAGCAAGGCGAAGTACTTCCAATTGATCAGATTCCTCGAAGGGAGGAAAAACCCATTGAGGGACAACATCGACGCCAGCGCCGTCGTCACCACGGGGATGAAAGCTGCGAAGAAGAGAAGCAGACCAACAATCACCTTGTGTTCTTATTTGCATCTTTGCGTTCAAAAAAATTGGCAACGCTTGCACCCATGAGTAAAATTTCTCCGGGAAACCAAAAACTTCCAATCAAGATCAAAGAGATTCCAGCCTATTGTTGTGCAGTAGAAGAGTCACGCGATCAGCCGTGGTTCACTAACATAAAAAAAAAAAAATACCTGGCGTACAGACTTCCCAGAGAACGCCACAAGAAAATGTTTGAATGGTCATGCGAGGAAAGACTTGCAATTAATTTCCCAGTGGCCCGACTATACCCATTTGAGATGCGTGAATGCTAAAGAAGCTGAACATCTAATGGAAGAAATTCATGAAGGTTCTTGCGGCCCACACATGAACGTGCAAGACTTGGGTACTTTGGGTTCACCATGACGGCTGACTATATAAAACATGCCCAACAATATCACATCTGTCAAGTGTACGCGGACCAAATCCACGCGTCACTGCACGAGCTCTATTCCAGAAATTCCCCACGGTCTTTCAAAATGTGGGGCATCGATGTAATCAACATGATTTTCCCAAAAGCGTCCAATGGTCATCGATTCATATTGCATTGATTACAATCAATTACTTCATCAGGATTAGAGGTTATTGCCCCGACGTGAATAACGGCAAAGACCATTGAATTTTTCATCAACGAGGACATCATCGTGTGTCATGGGATGCCGAAGTAAATCATCACCGGCAATGCCAGAAATCTAAATTGGATTGAGTTGTGATCAAGTGTAAAAATGCATCTCTATATCACCCACAAATGAATGGCGCAGTGGAAGCAACAATTAATGGACTGACATGATAAGCTGTTTTAGGCACTCATTGCATACAGGACCTCAATACGGACATCAACAGGGGCAACCCCATTTTCCTTTGTTTACGGGATCGAAGCCGTGTTGCCAATTGAAGTAAAATTACCGTCAGCTAGGATCCCCGCCGAGGCAGAGAAGGACGAGTCAGAGTAGGCGAAATGCAGATACGTGCAATTGAACCTCATGACAAAAGGCGACTCATCGCGCAGTGCCACGGGCATTTGTACCAGCAACGCATGGCTCGTGCATTTAATAGGAAAGTCAGTCCAAGAGAATTACAAGCAAGCAATCTAATTCTCCAGGAAAAAGATTCGAGTCAATCCAGACTCTCGGGGCAACTTTGTGCCTAAATATGAAGGGTCTTATGACGCCAAAGAGAGTTTCAGCAGATGAGCCATGATCGTCACCGACATGGACAGCCAAGAACTCCCCAGTCCAATCAATATGGACGCATTCAAAAAATACTATCCTTAAGGAGTTCGTAACATTAAAACGAGTCTCCAAAAGTGAGAGAAAATTCCCGTTAAATCGAAAACCCGAAAGGGCGGTTTAGGCAAAATTTAGGGAAAAGGGGCATGATTGAAAATCCCCAAAAGGACAATCATGGCAAAAGGAGAGGAATCAAATCCCTGCTAGGTTGAAAACCTGAAAAGGCAACCTAGACAAAAATTAAGGGAACCGAGAGGTGCGGTAAAAAAAGAAAAAAAAATTACCGTAGCAAAATGATAGAAAAACGAGAGATAAAAAAAAACAAAAAAAAACTTCAAGTCAATCCAAACTCTGAGAGCAAGTTTGTACATAAATATGAAGGGATTTATGTCATCAAAGTGATTTTCAGTGGGGGAGCCATGATCATCACAGACATGGACAACAGAGAACTCCTTAATCCAATCAATGTGGATGAAAAAAAAAAAAATCGTCATCAGAAAGCGAGCCTCCAAAAATGAGAGAAATTCCTGCTAAATCGAAAACCTGAAAGGGCGGTTTAGGCAAAATTTAGGGAAGAGGGGCATGATTAAAAATCCCTAAAAAGGGCGATCATGGCAAAAGGAAAGGAATCAAATCCCTGCTAGGTTGAAAACCCAAAAGGGCGACCTAGGCAAAAATTAAGGGAATCGAGAGGTGCGGTAAAAAAAAAAAATACCGTAGCAAAAGGAAAGAAAATCAAGAGATTAAAACAAAAAATGCTCAAAAGTGGACGACATTGTTTCCCACAGTAGCAATAAAAAGAAGTTGTGATTGACATTAATTTGAGTTGCCTCGACAACTTGCATGGATACATATTGTGAAGATAGCATGAATGACTTTATGGAACTCCATCAAGAAAGACTCCAAAGTCGATTAATGATAAATCTGACTGAGAAGTTCGCACAAGCAGTCAGACATCTCGAAAATGGTTTTTACCTCCAAAGTGAATTACAAGCTAATGGGCGGGGTCTTTAGGTGCTCAACCTCCGCAAGTCATCATCAACAATCGGGACTTGTAGATATCCAACTTCCGAGAGTTACAAACCGACAAACGAAGCGTTTAGGTGCTCAACCTCCATAAGTCATCCCCAACGATCAGAACCTGTAGATATCTAGCTTCTGAAGGCGCCAAGCCGACGAACGGGGTCTTAAGGTGCTCAATCCCCGTAAGTCACCCACAACAAAGCTTCTGGAAAAAAAAACGAGCGGAGCCTTTATGTTTCAGCCTTCGCAAGTCATCATCGATGACCAGGACCTGTAGTTATCCAGCTTCTGGGAATCACAAATTGATGAGCGTTTAGACGCTCAGTCTCCACAAATCATCATGAACGATCGGGACCTATAGGTGTCTAGCTTCCGAAAGTTGCGTGATGATGTTTGTCTACTGTGTAAATAATGAATAAAGAGGAGCCAAAATCAGTTGTTTGTCTTTGAACACACACTCATGAGATCACTTTCATGAGCGCATGACCAAAGAGGGGCAACTGTAAACACCTGATTTTGGCTCGGGATCAAAATACCGTACGCGAGGAGTCGATATAAAAAAATTTAAAATTTAAAATTAAATTTTTAAAAAAAAAAAAAAAATATCTGAAAAATAAATATCCGAAAAATAAATATCTGAAAAATAAATATCTGAAAATAATAAATAATCAAAAATCAAAAAAATCAAAAAGAAATCAAAAAAAAAATCAAAAAAATATCTACTTATTTTGTGTATAAATAGAAGAGAGAAAGAAATGATTTGAAGAGGGTGGTCGTGAGAAATAGGAGAGAAAAGAAAGAAGGAAGAGAAGTAAGAAAGAAGAAAAGAAAGAAAAAAAAAACAAGAGAAAAAAAACAAGAGTGAAAAATACCGATAATTATCGGACTCGGTTCCTCGTACGGTATTAAGCCTCCCATGAGTTAGGTATATTCTCTCATCTTCAATATCATATTTTGTATTTTCTAAATGTGAAATAAAGAAGAAGAGTTTATATACATATATTATATATTTATGTATAATATATATTTATATTATGTTTATGTATTACTATATATAATCTATATGTATAATATATATTTATGTAATACTATATCTATCTATATGTATAATATATATTTATATTATGTTTATGTTATCTATTTATCTATATATATAATATCTATTTATATTATGTCTATGTAATACTATATATATATATTATGTATTATGTATAATATATGTATATTATGTATAAAATAAAATAAAAATTTCAAAATTGACTTAGGTCATTCCCAAACTTTTATGAAGGTTACAACTCGGTCCTTGGACTCTCGGGTCATTTCTGGGACGTTATCGAGTGTTATAAACCAAACCGGAAAAGTTTTGGGCCATTTGTGCAAATTGTTTTTTCTTAATTCAGCTCTTAAAAAAAAAAAAAAAAATTTGATTTCTAAACTTTTCTAGACATTCCATGATTTCTAAAAATGTTACAAATAAGTCTAGAATAATTTTCGGGTTATTTTTAGAATTTTACCAAGTATTACAAATACATCTAGAATAGTTTAGGGTTAATTCTGTAATTTTAAAAAAAATATTTTCAGTTAAGTTATATTTTTTTTCGAAAATTACAATTTTTATTCCTAAATTTTTCTGGACATTCCATGACTTTTCAAAATGTTACAAATAAGTCTAGAATAATTTTCGGGTTATTTTAGAACTTTACCAAGTGTTACAAATAAGTCCAGAATAGTTTAGGGTCTTTTCTGCAATTTTCGAAATATTTGTCCAATTCAGCTCAGATTTTAATAAATTGCATTTTGGTCCCTATATTTATTTTGACATCCTATAACTTCTCAAAATGGGACAAATTAGTCCAACGAGCTTAAAATCTTCAAAAATCACCCGTGCATGTTTTGACACGTTTAAAATGGCTCGAGAGTTAAACTATTTTTTTTTCGAGCACGATTAACTTTAGTACTCTTTTGTTTATTTAAAATCAAATCATAAAAAAAAATGTTTATACATGGTTTAAGGAAAATGCATATAGTCTTTTTTGGGCCAAGCATGATCGAAACGAGCAATTCGGGTAAATAAATAAAAAAATTCAAAAGCAAACTAAAGTACCGAAAGAGCGAATTATGAGCTTGCGAGCTTTTAAGATGTAATCAAACCCCCGAACTCTATTCTCTGGACGTAGACCTTTCTAAGCCCTAGGATGGTAATTTCATGTACCCTAGGCAATTTTAGGATTTCGATTAGCCTTTAATTAATCGGTGGCGACTCTTTCAATTTTTCGGTCCGGTTGATGACCCCGCTCGACCGGACCCTTCGCTCGCCAAGACCCAGCATTTTCAAAAACGAATTTAAAAAATATTTAAAAAACGGGTCGGGAAAGTCGGATCCGACGTCCGACACATAGTCAATGATTCATTTCTTACCATAATCATTAGTTTTCTATGAAAACTAACACAATAGATCACATTAACCTTTTATCGAGTAATGATTGTTTCCTTCTTCATTTTTAGTGTAAATATTGTTGGAATATCGGACTAACTTGAGGGGACCTTTTAACAATTTGGACAAGTTTTGAGTTTTGAGCTCAAATATAGCAAAACCAATGTGGAATGAAAGAGAATTATATATCTCTTGTAATTTTGGAGTCCCACACCGACCACAACTATGTTTGGGGAAACATATGTATGTTTATTTACTTGTCAAGTATATAAGTAACCAAGTCAAGTTACTTTCTCTTGCGCGAGGGGGGGGAGAGGGGGGTTGCAAATCACGGATTCAGTTACACCTCGAACCATTTTGCTTGTATGTGTGCCCACGATATGCGTACACGATTGTCGGAACGAAAATCTTGCCTAGCGCGAGCTGGTTTTTGAAATACAAAATTATTATTTTTGACCAGATTCAATGAACTTATGATCAATATTAATTAATTTTGGTCCAAAATCATTGAACAGAGTTAAAAAAACTGTAATTAATTTGATTAATTAATGTAATTATTTTGATTAATTAATCAGTGTAATTATTTACGTTTTAATTAATTGCAGAAGTCTTCTATGCAACTTATATAAACAATCTTCTGCTAGGTCATTTCACACAACTCACAAAAATTCCTCCCTATTTGCTCTTCGTGTTGACGATCAGCAAAGCTCTCTCAGGTCGTTGTGTTCAACCTTTGTTATTATTTATTTTTTTTCGACCGTCATGGTCAACTTACTTACTTATTTGGTCATCGTGTTCGACCTTAGAAATTCTACATAGTCGTCGTGTTCGACTGATTTCAAAAAGAAAATCAATCTTGGTTCAGTTGGATCAATCATCACTACGTGCTTAGTAGAAACTGTTGTTGTCATTGAATCCTGGGAGGTAATCAACCTTATACATCCCCTTGCACAAATCTTTCACAGTGGGGATGACGAAATTACCTTAAGGAAACCGTGCTTATCATGGGTCTCGATTTTTTCTCGTCAACTTTGCCTGGTTATTAAATACTTTATCAAATTACAATTTTGTCGTTCAATTTTAAATTAATACAGATTGACCCTTCATATTTTATTTTAAAATTAACAATCTTAAGGTAATTTCGTTGTTTTCACTCGGTATCCAAGAACAACTTCGTATATTAATATAAATTCCGGATTAATTGTGAATTTTGAGGGAAACAATTTCGATTTTAAAATACTAAATTTATATCCATATATCAGAAATGACGTTGAACGATAATATGGAAAACATGAACCAACTGGGCCAGGATGGGGGCAACCAAAATGCAACCCAAGAACTTGTCTAGAGTAACCAAATTCTTGGAAGCTCATCTGGAGCGGCAAGACCAGCGGTCTGACCACAAGGTTCACTAATTTATGCCGAGAAGTCGGAGAACTTCGACGGTTCGAACTTTAAGAGATGGAAAATGAAGATGCAATTTTTCTTGACAACCTTAGGGTTGACGCAGTTTCTGATGAATGATCCCTCGATCCAGGGAGAAAATGAACCAGAATACCTGTTAGCTCGAGATTAGTGGAATAATTCTGATTAATTGTGTAGAAAGTATGTGATAAACTGTCTAACTGACTCTCTGTACGATATGTACCTAGAAAAGAAGACTGCCAAAGAAGTTTGGGAAATCATTGACAAAAAGTACAAGGATGATGAAACCAGTAAACAAAAGTTTGTGGTAGGCCGATTCCTTAGCTTCAAGATGGTGAACTCCAAGCATGTGTTGCCCCAGGTGCATGAACTTCAACTCGTGATACAATAAATTGAGAAATTGAACATGGATTTTGGAAAACCCTTCCAAGTCGCTTGCATGATCGAGAAACTACTTCCAAGTTGGTGGAAGTTCAAGGCAACTCTAAAATAGGAGACTCGAGAGATAACAGTTGAAGACCTTGTCCGCCGTGTTTAAATCCATGAAGAAACAATGACGGTTGAGAAGGTGGTTAACACGGTTAAAGCCAATGTTGTGAAACACGGTCAAAAGGGCAAGCAGAAGGGTAAAAAACTTGGACCCAAGGGTGGACTTTCCAAAAAGTCAAAGACCCAACCTCCAAAAGGCTTTCAAGGACCGTGTTTTAACTGTGGTAAGACATGTCATAAGTCTAATGGTTGCAGGTTTCCTAAGAAGAAGCAAGAAACAAACATAATTGGAGGCGTCTCTAAGGACACATAGGAGTTGAACCTTTCCTTTGTGGTATCTGAGGTGAACCTGGTTGACTTCAACCCACGAGAATGATGGGTAGATACAGAGGCCACCAAACATATCTGTTTTGATATAGGAATGTTCATCAACTTTGAAGGAGTTGAAACTGGAGAAAAGATTTTCATGGGAAATTCAACTTATTCATAGGTCAAAGACAAAGGGAATGTTATCATGAAGATGACACCTGAAGTGTTGGTTTCGGATAGGTTCCGGGTTCAAATGGGTAATTTCCTCACCCTTAGTAGAAACCGGTGTCGTCGTTGAATCCTGAGAGGTAATCAACCTCACACATCCCTACGCACAAACCTTTCACGATGGTGGATGACGAAATTACCTTACGGAAACCGTGCTTATCACGGGCCTCGACTTTTTCTCGTCAACTTTGCTTGGTTATAAAATACTTTATCATATTATATTTTCGTCCTTCAACTTTCAATTAATACAGATTGATTCTTCGTATTTTATATTAAAATTAACAAATATATCTCCAAATTTTCGGGAAATGTTTACCGAAATATACCTCAATATAAAGGTAAATATCGAAATATCCTATGTTTTGAAAAAAATACTAAAGTATACCATAAAACTAATTGGTGATAGAAAGAAGTAGACAATTTGTATATATGGTGTCAAATTATTGACAATTTCACTAATACGAGATTGAACTCATAGTGAAAATCAACACACCCGCACTGTCAAAACACTTTTTGATTAAGACACAACACCAACATCTTTTTAATTCAAACGGGTTGAACTTTAATTTTTAACAAATAATTAGAGTTGGAGCCTTATTTATTGTCTTAACCCTTAAGTGTATTAAAAATTAGAAAATAGTATATTTAGTTAATATATTTATTAGTTAAGAATATATAATTGTATGTAATATATATATGAGGGACAATAAATTTCAGATGTGATTGATATATATCTGCGAAGACTATAAATATGTAGACTTATGCATAGAGTTAATTGGCAAGAACAGTCATGTGAAAAATTATTTTTTTTAAGAAGAGTGGAGCGACACGAAGAAAACTTTGAATTGTTTCATGTGATCATTGTATCTTCAGAGGAGAGCATAAATACGTGTTGAGAAAACTATCTAAAATTTCTAATTATCTCTTCTAATCCTTCTCTTTCAAAGTTGTTAGATTGATTTATAGTGTTACCCCGTGATGTAGTCCGAATTGATCGATCACATAAATTTTGTATATTGATTTTTGTATATCCCTTATTTATATATCTTAATATTTACTATTAGTGGGGTAACAATTTTCAACAAGTGGTATCAAAATTAATTTAAAGAGTTCAACTATTAAGATGACTTAAGAGTATATTGTATATTCAGACCGTCTACGAGTTGTTATTTCGCAATTACAGCGTGATTTCATAAGATTGCAGATAGTCTTAATGTACAAATGAAGGAAGAGTGAGTTGTGTTGTCTCATTAATTGATTCTCACCAACTCTTAACAATTACAACAAAACTTGTTCCTCCAAATCATTCAAGCTGAGCATACCAAACACCCTGAATCTTCACATCCTTCGGAACCTTAGCGCCCAAGTCAGTGTCCGATGGC
Organism: Chamaenerion angustifolium; assembly: GCA_946814005.1. NCBI lineage: Eukaryota > Viridiplantae > Streptophyta > Magnoliopsida > Myrtales > Onagraceae > Chamaenerion > Chamaenerion angustifolium. The sequence continues at coordinate 4,735,558 of OX328281.1, forward strand.
TGAACACTCTCGAAAACACCAATCACTTCTCCAGTCTCAGGCTTGGTCTTGGTCACGCTCAGGGTGATCTTCCCCGTCGACGAAGCAACATTCTTCACGTTCTCCTTCGTCAGCTCCTCCTCGTCACCTCTTCCTCCGGCAGGAAGTGCAACAGCATTATCATACCCAGTCGAACCACCCCGGCCCTTGGGGTCCAAGAAAGACGACCCACGGTAAGAAGGAACCAAGAACTCACCACTGAAGCTCTCAGGCTTCCCTGATGCTACCAACTGTTTTATGGTGAAGAGGAAAGGGACACGCTCGCCTCCAGGGAGCTGCACAGTGACCGCAGCATAGTCGATTCCGTCCTTCTCCTCAAACTTGATGGTTCCGTCTTGGGAGACCTCAAAGGGTCCCTCGATCTCATCAAGGGTATAGGTGAGTCGAGTCATGAGCTTCGTGTTCTGGAATTCAGCTGGGGAGTTCTTGCTTACACCCTCGGCCTTCACCGTGAATGAGGTTGGCTCCAGGCAGAATTTCCTGGCACTGTACTTCCCTGGCTTGAATGCAAAGGAGTCGACTCCACCGTCAATGGTCGGGCATTGGTTCGCAGTTCCGGTTCCCTTCACCTCAAGGTACGTCTTGCTCTGGATTTCGTCGAAGGTTAGCCTCTTAGGGATGCCCTCAGCACTTGCACCCTGGTTGGTTATATATTCATTAAAAACAAGATCAAAGATTCAATAAAATGCATGGACAACTATATATTTATGTATAAATGACTGAGCTAGCTAGACCGTGATAGAACCGATTTGCAACCCAAGTTAACTGTAGATGTTAAATTCATTATTGGGCCGAGCTAAACTCAATGACAACCAGACTATACAACTTAGGTTTTATCCTACAATCAATTGGTGATAAGAGGAGTTAGTCAAATAGTATATATGATGCATACTAGTGTGACCCAACCAATGTGAGACTTATTACTCACGGTGGAGTTCAACACTCCCCGCACCATGAGAATTCATATAGGCACGACACGGATACTTTTAATGCAAACGGGAATCATGTTTAGCCACACTATTACTAAACATTTCTGAACTGCATATATACACATAAATACGATTAAGTATATAATGTTTAGATTTGTTCTTGTAATTGTTTATGAATCACTTGTGAATTTGTAAATTTGATAGTTAAATTAAATTATGGAATTGTTATTTTATGTCGTGTTGTGATACAACTTATGTCATGTATCTATAAAGTTTTTTTGTTCATAAAGTTAAATCGTGTTATCATGTGTGTAGCATGTAATCTGTTTATTAACTATGTTGTGTTCGTGAATGAAGATGGAGATATGTGTAAGACCTATCCGTTTACAAATAACACAAGTAATAACACAACGATTATTTATACAACACGATACGACACAGTACGACACAAATGGTCACCCCAATACCCAAGTTAACTGCAAAATTAGATATTTAGAAACCGAGTTCACTTTCTATCAAGACTATAAATTCTCCTAGCTAGAGGCATGATATGTATGAGTGGTAATTTTTCTGTGCGTTTATATGTTACTCAATTTGTTGTATATCTAAATTTTACATTATAAGAAAATAATAAATTATTAATAGTAAGAATTGTAAATTCTAACATTACAATTTACATTTCTATGTAAAATTAATAATTTTTAAAAATTAAATAATGAATTAAAGTTTAAAACATTATTAAAATAAAACTTATTTAAAAAACTTTAAAACTTAGACTTAACAATTCAATTTTATCATTTTATTTTGCATCTCCTATCTAAACACAAATAGAATATAAACTTTACATTAAATAAATGTGATATGTTTTTACAAATATTATTTCTTTTTCATGCGTTTTAGGTTTCGTATTATTTGATTAGTCAACTAATTCACTGTAACAACATGCTTATGACTAGTCCTTCATATCGTTAAGGTTATTAAGCTATGAAAAGTAATTCCAATAGATACCGAAACGACAAGTGCCGATGTGGCGAGAGCAAAGCCTGCAAGCTTGGCAGCATCCACCAACTTGTGAGCTAAGTCCTTGACGTCAGATTTTAGAGAGCAAGTGAGCCTCCCAGCAGCAGGGTCTACCCCAAATGCCCTTGAAACGCCGTGAGAAGATCTAAGTTGGGAGACACTGCGGACGGGCAGCTTTGGCTGCCGGAGAGCGGTGGTTGCTGCTTGGAGGGAAGCGGCCATTGTTTCAGCTCTGTCCAGTACTGTCTGTGAAGAGAGAGAGAGAGGAAGTGGCAAATATTTGGTGTCTTTAGATCTTGGAGATAAGGCATGAGATAAGATGTGATTTCTTATTGGTGGAAATGAAACCAGTATCAAGGAGTGGTCAAGAGTTGTGCCATGTGGCAAATGGTCTGATTAGATAAAAGATTATGCTGTCATATTGGATGACATGGAGGAGGAAGCTGCTGCATAGCTTTACAACATGCATAGATACTAGATAGTATTATAATGTAGTATGTACTTTCTTCTATATGAAAGGGAAAAGTCTTAAATACAAAATGGTTTTTCACCCTCACTATTGTTTTAGGTACAGCATGTTTGAAAATAATTATTTTTGGTACATACGTCTAACTACCATTCAATTTAGACGTTAAAATATCACATGCAATGTCAGGTGACAAACTGAAAAAACTATTATTTATAATTCATTTGCTGCTCTTACCTCTTCCTCTATTTACTTCTTCCTCTATACATCTTCCTATGCAAGATTACATGATCATTGCCCTGATATGGCTAGTCTCCTTCATCATCGTTCGCAAGGACGAAGTCAGGATTTATATTGAGTGGGGGCAAGATATTAAAAAAACTAAAAGTATATCATTAAACCAAATTGTAACAAAGTAAGGTACCTTACCAAATGTTCTTTGACGAAACTCATGGTTACGTGGTTTACATGTATCCTTGTCTAAATAAGCTTTTCGGACATTGTCATGATCATTTGGATGATAAATTTTCATTTTTTTTTCTCAAGCCGGAATCCAATGGTATACCATTTAAATTGAATTCTTCGTACATTTGCCTCAAAGAATCCAATGGTAGACCATCTAAATTGAATTCTTCGTACATTTGCCTGAAGAACTTCTCATTTATTTTGTGGCTTGAATGTTTTTCATCAGTATTTTCTTTTAATTCTACTAAAAAATTGATCAATACCTATCAAATAAATATAAAATTAAGTACAAAATAATTATTTTAAATAAAACTAATATACTAATATGATAATATTATTTACTCTAATGTAATAAACAATTAATTTACTTAGTTACTTAGCCCAAAACATTTAACTCATTAACAAATTAATTAGTTTAGCCCAAAATATTTTAACACAAATTATGTTGGAATTATTCAGCCCAATTTACACTCTAACTACAAGAAGAAGAAAACATGCGGCTAGGCTAATATTTTCTAATAAATTATTCAGCTAAATTATTCATCTTAAATGTATACTATACGGCGTCACACTCACCAGAGAACCGGAGAACCCTAAATTATTCTCCTCAATCTTTCCTAAGACCAGAGATTCAGAGAATCGGCTCTTCTGTATCTCTACGACATCAGAGGTAGCGAGGCAGCGAGACAACCGACTCTTCTGTATATCTCGTTCTTCTAACCACGAGGTCCACGAAGACTCTAATTAAAGAGGTAAACTACTACTATTTGAAGATTTGAAGAAATCAAGAGAAAAATTGTAGTTGCCTTTTGTCTTGATTTAGAATTGCTCTGGCCTCTGTGTACTGTGGGTCTATTTTGGTCATCGATATCTCTTCTATTGCTTGAATCTGCTCTTTGTAGATAGTTCTAACGAATTGGAGTTGAAAATGTGAGACTTTGGTACTAAAATCAGGGATTTATTTTTCTAAATTTGTGAAACTTTTGTTATTTTAGAAACTTTTGTTATTTTAGAAACTTTTATTGTATTCTGACTCAGTTCTCAGATTTTCTCCTTTCGTGATTATAAAGTATTTGTATCAATTTTCGTTTTCAGTGGGGGCAAAAGTTAAAATTATAAAAAAAAAAATTGTAGGGTATAATGTAATGTCATTCAAAGTCGGGGGGGGGGGGGGGGGGGGGGGCAATTGTCCCCCCTGGACCTTGAATAGCTTCGTCCCTGATCGTTCGTGCAGTACTGAAATGCCTACAACCGAAAATTCATCTACCTCCAAGCCCTCAAGCCTTGCCAATCATCGACCATCTCCTTGCCCCGATCCCTCACCAATCTCTTCACAGTCTCTCTCTTCGTTACAGAACCTTGATTCATATCTTCCTCGGCTTTGTCCCTTGCGTGGTGACATCATACGGTACTGTGCAAATTTTGTCAAATCCCTGATACGAGTCTGGGCCCAAGATCTCTCATTCTGGGAAAATGCCAACATACATCCCATGTCTTGCCTTTTGTCCTGAACTTCTGTCACAGAGCTAGGGCTGTCTGTTAAAGTAAAAAGGAAACTTAGTCTTGGATCTCTCCTTGATCTTGTAGATGCTTCTGTACTTGTGGAAGATGTTAAGATAGATGATGAGCTGGACTGCACCTTGTCGCTTCTCTTTCTCTTATGAACATTTTGCATCCATGGAAGTGATTCATATGCTTGCAGACTGTTATATTTGATTCCAGACATGCTCATGGTCTGGTTCTGAGTCTATCCACCACATAGTCTGACAAATTTTTGTACGGTGTTATCCATTTTTCTTTTTCTTATTTTTTATATGTTGCTTTCAGGTTTTCTTATTTCTCCCAAGCTTCATTAGATTATCTAATTAAATCCAAAAAGAAGCTTGATATCATTCACATACACGACTGAGAAACTTCAATTGTTGGGCCACTTTTCTGGGATATATTTGCCAATCAGGTATATTTAAAAGATTTTCATCTTACGATTTGGATATATTGTAAGTTTGTAAACGGTGCTTCAGACTTACGAGATTACACCACAGATATCTGAGTCCCCTTTCGCCGGACATACTTCCTTCTGACTCTCTTCTCACCTTCAACAACAACACATTTAGGTGTTTTGGGATTTGTTTTGGCTTACCTTCCCTGACCACCTTTGGTTTTGCTTCTTCCTCCTCGTTTTCTGCTGGGGTGTTTTGGTTGCATCTATGCTACCATTTTCTTCACCTACCTTTGAATGTTGAGATTCTCCATGTTTTTGGAAGTTGTTGATGGTGAAACAGTGGCAACATTGTCTACTACTATATCTTTCCCTTGTTTGGCCTCTTCAAGCATTATCCCTTAGAGTTCATCGTTTTCCTTCAGTAATTGGTCCCGAGTTATTGGCTGGTAGTCCACGGTAAGGGACTTATTTGGTAGTCCCGGAAACTCGCTGGTATTGCAGCTTGTCCAGACAAGTCTCGCCTCAGCGATTCAATGTTTCGATTGGAAAGCAATTGGGACGAAGGATGGTAAGGTCAGCATGGAAGAACGCTCGGGGTTGACTCTTCCAAGGGCACAAGCATTGGTTTGTGTGCCCATGGATCGACTCCACCCATTTCCATTGGCCTGGTCAATTGATGGAAGTGTTGCTAATTGTTATGCAGAGTGAAAATCCACCATAAGGGACTGCAAGAAAAGAATTAAAGGAAATAGGAGATACCAAGCTTGCAATGCAACAAGTGTTGCATGAAAGAAATCTTCAAGTGTTGCAGAGACAATGGAGATGCTTTTGAAGTGATCAAGAATGCACATGTGAAAGGTATTATTGTCTTTTATTAATTGTTGTTTAAATAAATAAAGAAAATTGAAGATCACGTGATAAACACGTGATTACTTAACATGACAATTAAACAACGGGTGAACGGAAGGTCCAATTACCATCAATTTGCAACATGTTATACCAAAAACCATCATAAAAAAACAAGTTGCACCAAAAACCATTTTCGTCAAATATGATGGGTGTTTTTCAGACTTTTCCCCATATTAAACGATGAACTTGTGGAATATAGTAATTGGAAAAAAGTTTTATAGTCTGTTCTTTGTAAAATAAAATAAAATTAGTCAATAGAAAATATGGATTTCGTATTCAAATGTTTATTTTTGAAATTTAATTTTTTTAAAGAGCTAGGAATAAATATTCTTGACTAAGGAATAGAAGTTGACATAACTGAAATATCCTCAACTATTCCACAGTATTTACAAAAGAAATAGGATTTACCCAAGTTTTTAATAAAATGCGTAATTAAGTTTTTATAATTATTTATATTTATATTTATATTTTATTTAAATTTATATTTAAGTTCAATTATTTATATTGTATTTAAATTTAATTCATCTATATTTGAATTTAAGATAATTAATATGTTTTTTAATTAAATTATTATAAAGTTTTTAATAAAATGCATAATTAAAGTTTTATAATTATTTATATTTTAATTATTCATTTATATTTCAATTAAATTTAATTAATATAATTTTTAGTTAATTATATTATTTTAAAGTTTTTAATAAAATATAATTTTAATTAATGTTAATTTAAGCTTCCTAAATTAATTAATATAATTTTTATTTTTTATAATATAATTGTATTATATCTTATATATATTTAAGCATATTTAAGCAAAGGGTATATATGTCATTTCACTTTATTCCATTTCATTTTCATATATAATTTCACCAACCAAATATTGTAATTTGTATTCCATTACATTTCTATCAATCAACCAAACATCATATTATTATCTCTTATTCTTTATTCTCTATTTTGTATTTCTTATTCCGTATTCAACCAGACAAACACGTCGTTAAGTTTAAATAGAACAAAACTATGACTAGCAATAGTGCAGGTATGATAAATTTCATAATCGTACTAAATTTTTAACCATATATATAATAAGCGTAACCATAATTGTAGTATATACAATTTTTAGTACCATAATTGTAATTATTAACCACCATTTAACCCATATAATTCCATATTCAAAATGCTCATATTTTATTTTTGTAAAAAAAAAAAAAATCTTATCAAAGAAAGGCGGGATTATCCGAAGTTGTTCATAAGGGTAAGGGTCAAGATTTTATAGTCGTAAAAAAATAACTTAATTATTAAAATGCTCTAAATTTAATACAAGCAATTTAATTCAAATTTTACATACATAATAAATTGTATTTACATGATAATTTCTTACATATATAGTTATGAATTAAACATCATAACTGTAATAGATAGAAAATTCTTTAACATAACTGCATTTCATCACACCACAGCACACCATAATGATGTAGTTAACCACATAAAAATATTATGTGAAAATGCATGAATTTCAACTTTTTACCACACCATTTCCGACTCTATTTAAAAAGCGTGAGTGAACGAGGGATAGCTGCATTCAGTTCCATTTCAATGGATGGATGCATTATATGTAAGATGTAGAAACATAAAATTATCATTTTCAGCGAATTCAAACTTATATTAGATCTAAAAATCGCAAAATATTTATCATCTGTTTAAATGGCCCTTTCATCATCCATTTCTAATTCCAGTTGGATGTGTGAGGACGGCCCAAATTGGGCCATTTCATAGTAATTCAGCCCATTATTATTCCGACAAGAACTACAGAGAATTATCCCAACAAAAGAGAGGATCCTTTTTTATATTAGATACGTATATATATGTGTATGAGCAGCGATAATTCTTTATACAAGCAATTTAAAAATCTTAAAACGTATATTTATTTTCGATTCATTGCTTTAAAATCTTATATCAATCATCATAATCTTTATTTTTATTTTTGATGGTCTTGTTTCTAATTTTAGCTTCACAATTTCTACGTAATGTAATAACATGATATGAATACACACGAAAAATTGTATTTGTAGAAGCATATGGCAGAAGGATAACACGAACATGATAACATAAAATATTTTTCGTATTGTGTTTGTATTTAGGTATTAGAACACAATAACACGATAAAGTTTGACTATTAAATCTTATTTCTAATATATTTTTCTAACAGTTTCATTTAATAATTTTTAAAACTCATTTTGATTGTTTAATTTTTAGAGTTTTTCAATTCTATATTAAAAATGTGTGAAATTTGATATATAAATTCATAATTTTTACTATAACCAGATCATTGTTTTGCTATTTTGTATGTGAATGTACTATTGATTAATTTAGTATAACAAGATAACAGAACTGAAACAGGCACAAAACATTTTGTAATATAAAAACATTTTATATTGAGAAACATGACATAATAAGGTTATCGTACATATTTATATTTAGTAGATATAACACGATAAATATATTAATATACACAATAATATAAGGTTAACCATAATTTACCAAATCTATTCTAAATCCCAAAAATAACTTTTCATCTATTCAACAAAGGGATGATCTTGACTTTGACGTAAAGTAAGGCTCATCTTGCATGCATAATCATTAGGACCAATTGACCATCCTTCCTTTGGAAGTGTGTATCAAGTTGCTTTGCTTTTTAATACGTTATCGTTATATTTATATCAATATCACATCATCTCTTCCTCCATCTATATTATATTATAGTCTATTATAGTCGGATCCACTCTTCCCATATGCATATAATCCAAATGTAATTATATATTTTTATCAATTATTTGAATTTTCACTAATATTATTTTCTAATTAAAATATGTAATATGAAGTTATTTATATTTTATATTTTATAATGTTATTATTTAGTTACACTAACTAACAAAGATCAAAGAAAAGGTAACTTGATAAATACAATATGATCTTGAAAATTTTCATCTCAACATCATTTTTTTCTATTTTTTTAAATAGAGTTTGGGCACAACTGAACACGGACACTTGTTTCAACGGTATCGCCCTTACTTGGATGCAAGAGGTCTCGAGATCGATTCTCGGCATGTCTAAATATTATTACTTGGATGACAAAAAAAAAGTATGGCTTCCAATTGAATTGAAAACCCTACTTTAAAAGTTCAAACCGAATTCACAAAGTTATTTTCTAAGTTTGGGCTAAATTTTTAGAAGAAACAAATGAAAAGCACGATAAATATCATGAATAGCTCAATAACACTATGAAAATAATGAAAAATATATTAAGAGGGTTAAAATAATTATTTTTATTCACGTGTCACTTTTTTTATGCACATTGTCACATCACTATTAAATCAAAAAAAAATAATGAATTATCACATTATCAATATTTCAAAATTTAAGTAATCATTCCATGATATTATAGTAAAAAATAATAATTAATACAATAATCAAAGATGTATTAAGAGTCTAATCAATCCACGAATGCCAACCATGACATAGTGAGCGTGTAAAAGATGAGTAGATCACTCATCATCATTCATTCTCTTTATTTCTTCCCGAATCATCTGAAAAGGAATCAAAAGCAACGCCCATCCATCGCAAGAAAGCCTAGCTACTTTTCTAAGCTTGACATTATGATTATGGCTTGCCTGCTATTAACACACGCAATATATTTCCTCAATATTCTGCCATATATTTGCTGAATATTTCTCATGCAATATACTGTATCATGCAATATATAGGTTTCTATAGTTGCTGTGCATATTTCCTTAAAGGAAATATATTGTGTGTGTTAATACTTAAGAGTATACCGGTCTTCCTTCACTCACAAATTCGGACTTTTGAGACAGTTGGTTAAGGCATACGTCTTAAGTCTCACATGGTATCAGAGCGCGCAAGTTCAAATCCTAGTGACGTTGAAAATATTGATACACTCCCATTAAAACCCGAGGTCGGGCACAAAGCCCAGGGGTAAACCGATGTTCATAAACATCAGTTTAAGGGAGGATGTTAAGATGACTTAAGAGTATACTGGTCCGCCTTCACTCACAAGTTCAGACTTTTGAGACAGTTGGTTAAGGCGTACGTGTTAAGTCTCGCTAATTGGCATTCGGTAAGAAATTAACCTATTAGGAATTACAATAACAATACAATTGAATTTTATTACCATAAATCGATTTGATTTCACAAAAATAAATAAAGAACATGATGAATATCACCAAAGACTCAAAAACACTATTGAAATGATCAAAAAAAATATATTTAATTGAAATATATTCACGTGTTACTTTTTCTCAGTATTAAATGAAAAAATAATAATTAATTAACCGAATGACTAATTATCAGAATTAACGAACACCAATCAAAGAAAAATAGCAAAATCTAACATAACACAAAATTAAATAATCCAATATTAATTAATCATATAGACCTGAACAAATTTAAAATTTACATCCTAATTAACTATTTCATAAATAGACTTAATTCATATCATTTATTATTTTTAAAACAATATGAATTCTCCATTATATGGAAATTTTTCAAAAAGTGTGTTTTAGAAAAAAAAATTTGAAAAAGTATATATTTAAAAAAATATTTAGCAAAATGTGCATATGCGCAGGTAGGGTATTAGCGATTTTCTTAAAATCGCTACTGTAGGTAGCGATTTTAAGAAAATATCCAAACTCCCCATACATGCACGAATGGAGTCCTCATTGCAAGATGTTAACGTCTTTAATAAGTAGGTTTGATCAAGAGAATGAGTCGATTTTGATTACTTTGAGAAGACACATAAGAGTGTAAATGGATTTTCAGTGGGTGGAGGAGCAGGATACAGAATTTTAACCTCATTCACAACCAAAAAGGAAGTATCAATCAAGGAAAATGGAATTTGTTAGGTGGGGATCGAGTAATCTCATCGAGTTTCTCAAATCGGTTGGTATAGAGACGCATTATTAGATCTCTCAGCAAGATGTTGGAGCAATTATAGCGCGGTATATCAATGACAACAAACTGAATCACCCTACGAAGAAGAGAGTAGTTTGTAATGAAAGACTTCAATTTCTATTTAGGAAGAAAACCATAAGCAGGCGTAAAATCTACGAGTTGCTGTCAGTACACTATGCAGAAAATCAAGAGTCTTCAGATGAGGAGTTTTGGAGTTCGGGTGAGGATGCTGCACCAGTTAAAGTCGGACGCCCTCTTGCACCTAAAAAACTGCCGAAAGAAAAAGGCAGTGGAAACCCCAAAGAGCTATTTTGCAGCAATAATTCCTGAAAATGTCAAACTAGCTAGTGTATTTGAAGAAAAGTCTCATTCAGAAACTTGTGAATAAACAACTTTGTTTCAATGTTTTACCTCAGGGATGTTGTTCAGAACAAGTTGGAAAATTTAGGACAGGTAATATTTTCCTAGGAAAAAAGTATTTAACTTCTTATAACTTCATTTCTTGTTTTCTTGATAAATTTGGTGAGACTAGCCTAGAGAATGAACAAACATCAGTTCGCTTGAAAGACCTTGGTTGTTGTACCATGTTAGTATCTAAACTTCACATTTTTAGAGAACCAATTGAAATTGTAGCACTGACACTCTTTTGTCTGACAAGCTTTCTTTAATAATTTATGTTGCAAGCTTGGACCTATGAATACTGAGATGAAGCAACGTAAAGTCCCTGTCCATCGAAAAGCGCCACGTAGTGGTGAATGAACGATTTTTTTTAAAAAAAGTGTATATTTTAGAGAGAAAAAAATTGAAAAATCGCTACTACCAGTGACGATTTTCTGAAAATCGCTACTGTCAATAGCGATTTTGTAAAATCTTTAATACCACCTGCGTAGATGCACATTTTGCTAAATATGTTTTTTAAATATATACTTTTTCAAAAAAAAATTCTAAAATAAATACTTTTTAAAAAAATTCACTATATTCTTAAATATCTTATCAAACATAATATGATAATAGTACTGCAAGGATGAGTTGCTTCCGTTTTTGTTTTTTGGCCAATAGTTGCTTCCGTTGACGACACGAGTAAATAACTAGTGTTTCACTTTCATTTCTTTGTTTAACGGTTAGGTAAAAAGTAACTTTCTCGTGTGCCTGAATTAATCCATCTTCAAAACCGAGTTAAAAATTAGGGATCAATTCAATAATATACTTCCTTAATTATTATACTCGAATAATACTGCAGATTATTGATTATCTAGAGATGTAATCTTAAATTAAATCATTTTCAAGTATGATTAGTAGACCACTATTAAGATACAAGTCATAAAGATGCAGACAAATGAATATAATTTTGGATATGACCAAGTTTATAAAATTTAAAGGATAAATGTTTTCAGTTCACCTAAATATTTGTCAATGTTATTATTTACATTCATATGTTTGAGGATGTTATTTCCACCAAAATTGAACATTTGTTAACTAGTTTCATTAAATTAACATGTGCTAGGTTAAAAAGAAAAGGGTTAATAGCTTAATTGGTTACACATGTTTCCCAATTGTGCAGAATGGTTACACATGTTTCAAAATGTGATTAATTGGTTTTGCCATGTGACTAATTGGTTACACATGTTTCTTAGAATGTGACTATATGGTTAATCTGTTAAAATCCGTCAATTTTTCCGTCAAATTGGCATGTGCTTAGCACGTGACCCCTGTTTAAACCATTTACGACAAATGGAAAAGACGATTCTGCCCTTCTGCATGTACCTCTCCTCTATTTCCCCCCATTTGACAGTTCCAAGTCATATTGGTCGGTTTTGCTTGCTGAAGACTCCTCAACTGCGAACTGCGTTCTTCTCTGGCGATTGTTGTCCAGCTCCATTCGAAGTCTCAGGTATGCTCTGTTCCTTCCTCCATTTCGTCATGCGTTTTGCGGGTTTGTGGTGTGTATTGTTTGCGGCATGGTTATTGTTGATTTGCCGCAATGGGTATGTGTGTGTTGTTCCGAAGGCTTCGAAATGGGTATGTGTGTGCTCTACTCCGTGTGTTGTTCGTTGATCGTCTCTGTTTTTTGATCGATCAAAGATTTGAAGCACATTTAGGTTTTTTGCTGAAATTTCGACAGACCCACGGTGGAAAATGGTGTTTTTTGCGAAACATGTTCTTCAAATTGTGGAAAGTAATATACTTAGGTGTTTTGTTGCATAAAGTTTCAATTTTTGATGGAAAAGTTGTAGTTTTGATGTTGAAGTTTTATCATTTATTGGATTTTAAGCGTGAAATTTGTTGTACTTTTGTATAAATGGTTGTTTTGTGACTGTTTAGTTAAGTTTGAAGTGTGTTTGTTGTGTTTTATTGAACTGAAATGTTTGCTACGTTTTTTTGAAGTTGGTAATTCAGTTTTTACTAGGAAATGGCTACCAACTATACTGTTGTTATCCGTCATGGTGGGAAGTGGATTGAAAAGGATGGGAACCGAACATACGAGGGTGAACTTCAGTCATTCGAGGTCTCGTACGAGAAGATGAACTACTCCACATTGACCGGGCTAGCTGAAGTATACTGCGATCTTCACCCAAGCGGGTCTATATTTTGGTTGCCTCCTGGTGGAAATCCAGGAACCGATCTTCAAGCCATAACTTCAAACGCAGATATGGACCCAATAATAGAGCGTCAAGGCTCAACAACGGAGATTAGTATGTACGTAATGCCTCCGTTTGAACGAGAATCGTGTGCAAATGATCCATTCATTATGCAGCTCCGCAACAAAGTCATAAATAAGAGTCGCAGATCCTGTCGGGCAAAGGAGACTGAATTGACTATTGGCCGAAAAGCAACAGATGAGAATACCACGAGTCGAGTCCCACATAGTGAGAAGGGCAAGCAGAAACTATTTCCTGAGAAGAGTGATGGACTTGGTGAATTGAAGGATCTTCTTAACGATCTAAGGAACTTCCAGTTCCCGAGTGACAGTGATGAAGACGAAGACTCAGACTTTTTACCGAAGGAGGGGGCTGATGTTGAGGATACAAGTACGGATACAAGTACGGAAGTAAGTGAAGAAGCAGCTGGGAAACATGATAAACCAGATGGACCAGCAGGTGAGGACAAGTCACGGACCAGCAGTGACCGAAAGACTAAAGTAACAGGCAAAGTCGACTCCATGTTTCACTGGGAAGAAGCCGGCTTTGGAGATGACGTAAGTGAATGTGGGAGCGATAGTCTTGAAGTGGGAATGACAGCTGAGACGGGTAACGAAGCGAATAGTGGCGAAAGGCGTCGGTTTTACCAACCGGACAATGATGGTGCAAACATCGATCTCTGCCTTGGAATGTTGTTTGGTAGTGTTGCAGACTTTAGGAAGGCAATGAGGGACCACGCGATCGTCAATGGGTATGACGTAGATTTCATTGTCAACAATGCCACACGAGTCGAAGTTGTTTGCAAACACCACTGCGGTTTCAAAGTTATTGCGCGAAGACTTAACCGTGAGATGACCATGGAAATCAGTCATCTAGTTAAAGACCATCAGTGTCCCCGCGCACATAATAATCACAATATTGGGATGCAATGGGTGTGCGACAATTTTATTGACATGCTTCGGGATGACCCAAAATTAAAGGTACGACTCTACTGATTTGTGGACTTTAACAACTCTGCTGTTTCTGCACTTATACATGTATACTGTTCTGGTTTTTCTTATTTGTCTTGCAGAATAGTGTCATTCGAGGTGAGATACAACGACGATATGGTTGGAATGTGAACCGGTATACCGTTAGTCGTGGACTACGGATGGCCAAGGAGAAGCTTGCTGGCAGTCGAATTGAGGAATACAGTAGGGTTAGGGACTATGCAGCAACACTGATGGAACATAACCCCGGAAGTACCGTTGCCCTACACGTGGACTCAGTTTCCAGTCCATTACGACCCCGGTTTGAGAGGCTGTACGTCTGCCTGAATACTTGTGTTACAGGGCTGCGAAATGGGTGTCGCCCATTCATAGCCCTGGACGGCTGTTTTTTGAAGAGTCCGGATGGTGGACAACTTCTTTGTGCCGTCACAAGAGACGGGGACAATGCGTTGTTCCCAGTGGCGTTTGCATGGGTGGAGGCTGAAAACCACAACTCTTGGAGGTGGTTCCTGGAACTTCTGGTGGGGGACATAGGTTCAGACAGGGTATGGGCAGTGATGTCGGATCGACAGAAGGTATGTTTAGCTGTTTGTGCTTATTTGGTCATCCATGTTTAGTCCAGATTTGATTAAATGGTTAGTTATGTTAAGTAACATGTGGTTAATTGATGCATCATGTTTAATCTGTTTGTGCTTATTTGGTCATCCATGTTTAGGCCAGATTTGATTAAATGGTTAGTTTTGTGGTGTAACATGTGGTTAATTGATGCATCCTGTTTATCTGTTTGTGATTATTTGGTTAGTCATGTTCAGTTAACATTTGATTAAATGGTGATCTGTAGGGTCTGATACAAGTTGTCCAGGATATACTGCCACAGTCTGAGCATCGGTATTGCATGCGGCATATCTACCAGAATATGCAAGTTAAAGGATTGGGAGATGCAAAGTCAGGAAACGTGTTTGGTCAGCTGCGTGTGCGTATACCTATTCCCGACACAAATGGCATATGGACTTGTTGAAGAAAGCAAACTCAAAAGCATGGGAGTTTGTTACAGGAATCGAGACAACTGCATGGTGTAGATATCAGTTTAGGCGTTCTTCAAAAACGGACTTGCTGGTGAATAACATTTGCGAGAGCTTCAACAACAAGATCATCAATGTTAGAGACAAGCCTCCAATTACATTAGTGGAGGAAATCCGAAAAATGTTAGAGACAAGCCACTGAAGACTCCCACGCAGGTAGTTCTAGACTAAGTAAAACTGGTTTAAAACAGTTTTGTTCTGAATGCGGGGAGCACGAACATAATAAAAGAGGTTGCTCATAAAGAGTTGAGGCTGAGGTATGTAGTTTCTTAACCTTCTGTTTTTGTCTAACAGAGATGCCAACTGAATTAACGTGCTTTTGGTTCGTACTTTGAATAGGAAACAAGTGTTCCAAAAGTGCCAAAGAGGCCTACCAAAAGAAAGTTACAGACCGATGCGCAGCCTGCGAGTACACCACCTCTGGGGAAGCCGAACACACGGTCGCAGTCCCAAACATCCAGACAAAGCAGCCAGTCAAAGAAAGTTAGAACTCCGGTTCGAAGGAAGAAGTTGCATGTCCGAAAGAAAGGTGGACCAAAGTCTGCTTCACAACAACATACGCCTGAAGTTGAACCACAATCACTGCCTGCTGTACATTTGGGGACACCGCCTGCAGAAGGTGTACCTGCTGAAACTGGGAATGAGGGGTTCACAACTCCAAAAAGGCGTGTGAAGACATTAGCCGTCAAATCATCATCGGTTAGTATGCGAACACATTGTAAGTTTGGTTTACTATAAGTATTACACTAATTAGTTACTGTCATGTGAACCAGATGAAAAAAGCAGGTAAGGGACGAAAGTTTAGAGCTTCTCCAAAGCCGACTTATGTGGACATCGAAGACGATGTCGTATCTTCGGCACCAGTCCTATCTGAATCAAGAGAAATAATTCTGCCTGATCTACCACTGAAAACTGTTTTACCCAAAAGGACAAGACAACACAAACGGTCAATGGGTAAGTTTGGATATCCGGGTGACAGACGAGCTACACAGTGACAGCACTGTCTAAGCTGTAAATATGTTTTGTGGGGCTGGAAATATGTAAGCAGGTTTAGTACTGACATGTAGTCGTACCAGGAAATATGTTTTGTGGGGCTGGAAAATGTTTTGTCAATTGGTGGTGAACTTGTTCTGTGTCTTTTGTTGTAAATGGGTGTGTCAACCCAGTTGTTCTGTCGGTTTTTGGTGAAACTGGGATGTTTCTGTGGGGATATTTCTGTGTTAAACTGTCTGTTGTGGAATGAAATGGGTTTGTTAATGCTGTCACGACATTCTGTCAATTTAATTGCCTTTTTATGAAACATGAGTAACCATTTAATCACATAATAAGAAACATATATAACCATTTAATCACAGTATATGCGAACATCCGTAACCATTTAATCACATAATAAGAAACATTGATAACCATTTAATCACATTATATGCATACATATGTAACAATTTAATCACATTTTTGTTTTTCACTGAACACTTTAATTATGAATAACAGCATCTAAACTCAGTCAATGAAACCCAGGTCGTGAAGAACAATAGAGTTTCAGTTCATCTTCTTGCTTCCATCTGAAGAAAATATTCAACATCAAATTGAAAAACAACGACTTCATCTAAGTACATTGATCAAAAGTAAAGACATACAAACATATTTACAACACACAACTTCGATTTGCAGCAACTATAAGCATTAATTCATCCCACAATTACGATTTGCAGCAACTGCACATTCGAAAATTCAAATTTCACTTCTACATGGGTAGATGCTCCCCTCCTACAGAACGTGAACTTCAAATGGCGTTTCCTTCATAGGTAGATGCTCCAATTCCAAAATGACGCACCCAGAACAAGACTTCAACTAGTACCTTCCATGAACCAGTGAAAATTAACCCTAATTCTGTAAATTACGGTTCTTAACAGACTGATTGTGAAAGAATCATCGAAATACAAGAGTGGGAACGAGTTTTGCGAACATACCCAGACTGGTCTCGACGATTGAGGAGGACGAAATCGAAGCTTTCATTCTTCATGGCCATCTTCGACGTAGGCGGGAGTGCGTGACTCCAGAGTCTCTGCGGATTCAATTCTAAGCAACAGAGACAAGGGTATTTTCGTAACTTCATATGGGGTTGACAGAATTAACAGTGATTACTAACGGTAAACAGTCAAAAAACCAATTAGTCACATTTCAAAACCAATTAATCACATTTTGAAACATGTGTAACCATTCTGAACAATGGTGAAACATGTGTAACCAATTAAGCTATTAATCCAAAAGAAAATTCATTTGAAAGCAGGACATAACAAAAAAAGTGATCGATGATCAAAATAACAAATTCTGAGTTTTTTAAACTAAGAGTTCATATTTCAAGTTCGTTTTGACCCAAAATATCAATTTTTGAGTTCAAAACAATTCCAGAGATGCTACTTTTCACTCGCTGTAAATGCAAAATTGCACTTCTAAATTCAAAATGAACACAAAAATGCAATTAAATTACTGATTTAGATTTTATAAATAGGTGAAGATGAGATATTCAGAAGGATAAAAATCGTCATTGTGATGTAATATTTAAAATGAATAAAACTATAACAAAAGTACATTTAACTATATATTCAATAAATATATAAGTACCATAAACCACATAAACAAACATATGGATAAATATGTGAGTGCACACATATTATTTATTCAAATCTAAATGTTGATTAAGTATCTATATCTATATTAAGTATCTATGCAATTTAGGGGTGTCAATTTCTGACACGACACGATTAAACGACTTGTAACGATCTGCATTTTACACGATACTGACACGACACGATTAATAACCATGTCTAAAGAACTCATATCTGTTTAAGCACGATTAATAACCGTGTATAAACACATCTAACATGTAAATACATGATTAAACACTTCTAAACACGATTAAGTATATTTATCTAATATTTCAATTTATTTTTGAACTTATTTTTTAATCACTTATAGATTTAAAACTTGACTATGAAATTAAATTATAGAATTTGTAAATTTTATATTGTATTATTTATTTCATGTCTTTTCGTGTCATGTGACACAGTTTGTCTCGTATATATATGAGTTTTTTATTTGTTAAAAAATTAGTTGTGACTTAACATGTGTTCATCGTGTGATCTGTTTAAGACCTTATCCGTTTAAACACGATACACGTTTAAGATTTATCTGTTTACACACGACATCCGTTTATACACGATACGACACAATTAGACACGCCACACACGAATGACCACCCCTAATGCAATTTTCTCACTCCTAATGTCAAAATAATCAATTTTAATTAGTACATGTCAAACATACAATTCTCACTACTAAGTGTCATCTCGTGTAAATCACTTTAAAATCCTTCAAACTTTCTCATTTACTCTCAAGATAAATTACAAAACTTTACTATTTTTTCTTTATTTCACATGTATAATTATGATTTTATCTTAAATATATTGTATATAGTGAATTTTATAAAATACATAATATTATATTTGATGGATAACAAATATGAACATATAATATTTTTTTACAATTATAAATTATATAGACTAATGAAGTATAAATTTAAATTATTAAATAATATTTTCATCAAATTGCATGTCAACATTGTTTATCTTATTATAATTAAATTTTTAATATAACATTAACATATGATAAGTATATAAAAAATTTCACATTTTTATGTAAGTATATAAAACTAATAGAAGTCATAAAACAATAATAACTATTAAAAGTATTATATAGACATTAATATATTTAAAAATAATATGAAAAATATTTTTATATTTATAGAATCAACATATTTTATAAATAGAAAATAAATAAAATGTTGTTTGTAGATATTTTTCCTATTATTATAATTAGTAAAATAAAATACTATTAATTCTAAATTTTTCATTAATATATTACACAAATAGTGGTGACAAAATCGCAAAAAATAACTTAAAATTATTAACTAATTATAATGCATTAATAATTGTTACTATTCACTTTAACAGTCATTTATGAATAAATAAACTTAATCTTGATTTTCTTTAACATAAAAATCTAATAAATAATAAGTAATATATATATATATATATATATTCACTTAATATAAAAAACAACCGTGCAAAGTAAGCTTTTTAGCCTTATAGTAAAAGCCGTAGTTATAGCATCCAATGAGAATGGGCAATGTGCTTCACAAATGTTTTACGTTGTAGTAATATAATAAAACATTACAATCTAACGTTTAATTTTATATATATAAATAACAATATTGCTATACATATCAGATACGACAAATTAACATTATATTTTATATAAAATTAAATGTATACTTAATACATTATATTTGTCTCAACCATTTTTTTTAACGTTATCAAATAATGCAACAACTATTAAAATGTTATTAATTCATCATTCTATTAGTTGTTGATTTTTCTACACATACATAAAACAAAAAACTTAACTAAGAGCTACAAGTCTGATTTTGGTTATGTCAATCATGAACAAATTATAGACATCACTCTTGAAGGAGAATCTGATAGAATCATAAACTGCTCTTCGCTTCTGACCGTTACTCTTGCAAGAAGACTGAGCTCAAGCCCAAAATTTCGGTCCTCACTTTTGGAGGACCGAGACCAATTTCAGGCAAAAAAACTTGTCCGGGTCGGTCTTGCTTGACTCGGGCTGATCTCGATCTTGGATCGAATTTTTGCAAATCTCACCTTAATTCTACGAAGAGAGAGAAAATCTTCCATTGAAGATCTACGACAGCTGGAAGATCTACTGTTGTTGGAGATCTAATGTAGCTCAGTGCAAATCTCACCTCGGTGCATGAAGATCTACTGCACCTAGAGGAGCAACTCGAAGAAGAACTAGAAGACATCGAACTTCCATTGGCGCTCCTCTTCTATTACCCCAACGTCATTCTCCTCCTCCAGCAAACTAGAAGGTCAGACGAGACTCCCCTTACTCTGACGTCATCCTCCTCCAGCTCCTCCGAAAGAGCAACGTTGCAGACGAAACGAGAGGATAAGGTTTGTGAAGGCGCGAAGAAAGAAATGCGTGAGGAAGAAGCGGATAAAGGTTTAACACTGAAGTCGAGTCAGGTCAAGTCAGTCCTAGTCGGGATTTAGGAAAAAAACCGAGCCCGACCTTGAAGGGAAAAAAAACACTCTTTCAGACTTGGTCGTAACCTCGGGTTGGTCTTGTCGTGTCGGTCTCAAACCGATTTTCTTGGGAATTCGGTCCAGTTAGTCATTTTTCTCACTCCTACCATTTGCTTCCCGATATACGTGTTTGAGTTTTAATCTTTTAAACTCCAACAGTATCTTCCTGCAATCAGAAATTAGTGGCATTAGAGGTCTATCAATATTCAGTTCTTCCACTAACATACCTATTGCTTCTTTTGCATATGATTCCACAAGTATGTCTTTTATCCCTATGCTTTTGGCCAAAGCTAGACCATCATGTATTCCTCATAGTTCCGCTACCAGACTTGTTGTTATTCCTAGTTTTCTCTGAAATCCCTTAATCCATCCTCCTAGGTGGTTTCGGATAACACCTGCAAAACCCGCCAAGCCTAAATTTTCGACTGTCGATCCATTTGTATTTAACTTTGCCCAATCCACATCTGGTGCCAACCAACGAACTTCCATGGGGTTTTGGGTTGGTGTTTTTGAGTTACTTACAAGGATGTTAGCAACATCCTTAGCCTACAAGCTGATTAGTTCCACATCATTTATATGTAATGATTTGTTATTAAAATGAAGGAGTTTCTATTTTTTTTTTTCAAATATACCAGATTGCAAATGAAAACAGCAACCCTCACTGAATGCCATTAGGGTGATGAACTTTGTTTGCACAGTTAGATTTCAACCAAATTGATAAAAGGACCCCATGGAAATCAATACCAATAGGGGTACCTAAATCAAACCAGAATTTCCTCGTTACATCACAATCTCTAAGAGCATGAATTGTGTTTTCCTCGGCAACAGATTTTACAAATAGGACTAATGTTGATGCCCCTTCTGTGAGACATCGCCGCAAAGGGAATACGATCGGGGTGGAAAAACCACAAAAAAGATTTGATATGTGGGATATTATCGCAATTCCATATTCAATCCCAATTATCCAACTTGGAAGCAATGTGATTGTGTCATTTTTCCTTGATGCTTTTATGTACCAATGCAACAGAATGGATACCTTTTAGGGATCCCATCCACATTTTTCTATCATGATGATCCATACAAATACTTCTCGGGATGGCAGATATAAGATTTGTGATATCATCAGGGATATGGAAGGAAATACATGAAGTATCCCAACTCCATTGTCCCTAATAACGTCATGCACTTTGAGTTAATCTTCTCCCGAGGCAAAAGATCACTGGATAAGAGATATAAGGGTAGACCTACCTAACCAGTTGTCCGACCAAAGGTTAATGTTTGATCCCTCTCCAATAATCCAACATTCACCATCCTTGAACGTTTTGAGACCATGATTAATTGCTTTCCAAGTAATGGACCCCCCCCTTAGGGGCATTCCTAATCCAGATCCAGTATTTTGATTTCAAAACAGATGCCTAAGGTTCAGAAGATCTTTCCATTCTCCAGGCAAAATTCGATAGCATCTCAAGATTTCTTTCCCTGGAGATTGGAATACCCAACCCACTGTTATCTTTTGGTAAGGTAACCACTTCCCAGTTCAAGTTATGCAACTTTCTTTTTACCTCCGATGATGTCCAAAAGAAGTCTCTTTTAACTTTGTCTAACTCTTTACAAGTAGACATGAGAAGGGATGTGCATTGCATGAAATAAGAGGGACCTGTGGCCCTTACAGAATTTATCAAAATACATCGCCCAACCATAGATAACAGATTAGAGGTCCATCCCGCAAGTTTTTCTCTCACTCTATTTAATATGGATTTAAAGGATTTTGAGTCATTATTAGATAGTCATGGGGAAGCTCGGGTAATTTGACAGGTTCTCCACTTTCTTAAGACCTAAGAGATTTGCCATCTGAATAGTAGTCCCCAGATCTAGGTTTCTAGAGAACACAATTTGGGATTTATCAAAATTATCTTTATGACCGCAAAAAGATTGTAAAGTTTTTTCCATGGCCTCACAATTTTGAAAAGTTGCTTCCCCCATCAAGATGAGATTGTACGCAAAAAGCGAATGGGACAAATCCATATTGTTCCTTTCCAGTCTCAAGGGTTTCCACTCCCCTTCCTAACTTCCTCTTCAATGAGAAAACTAAGGTAGTCCATGCAAAGAATAAATAAATAAGGGGAGAGAGGATCTCATTGTCTAAGACTCCATGAAGGAGTAAAAGCAGATAAATCACCCCCATTGAGAAGGATAGAGACACGGGAAGTGGTGATGCATTCCATGATAACAAATATGAGATTGTTAGGAAATTTGAAATAGATCAGAGTTTGTCGAATGAAGTCTCATTCTAATCTATCATATGTTTTTTCAAGATCTAGTTTCAACACCATCTGGCCTGAACTTCCTATTTTTTAAGAGCATGCAAGACTTCCCTAAGGATAACAACATTATCGTTAGCGCTACGACCCAGGATAAAGCTTGCTTGAAAAGGCGAGATAAGGTGACGCATGAACGGTCTGATTCTATTCACAATCACCTTAGAGAGGATTTTGTAAGATGAATTACAAAGACTAATGGGTCTGAATTGTTTCACCATTTCATGTTTGTCAATTTTAGGGACAAGGCACAAAAGAGTCTCATTCATGGTCTTAGGCATGTGGTGACCCGAAAAAGTTGATTTTATAGTATTTCACAACGAGCTCCCCATGATATCCTTTTTTTTTTTTTTGTAAAACAGAGGGTGAAGGCCATCCGATCCGGGCTTTCAAGGGACTTAAGCCAGTGAGAGCATGAAATATTTTACTCTCAGTCCTAACCCGCCTAATGGATTTAACCATAGGAGGGTTTAGGACCGAGGGAGGGTTAAATTCAAAACTAGGTTGGATAGGCACCCAAGCTTTTTTAGTAGAAAACAAATTTTTGGAAAAAGATCTTTAATCAAATCATGGTTGTATGTTTCCAATCCCTTATGATCAATGTTAACAGTAGAATTCCAGGTATGTTGAACCAAATTTTGAAAGTCAAAATGGTCTAACCACATAGATTCACATCTAAAAGGTCTATCAGTCTTATCCAAATTAATATAATTTAACAACAGGAGGATAGAGCAATGGTTTGATTTTAATCTAGCAAGATGAAAGACCTTAGAATTTGGATA
Organism: Chamaenerion angustifolium; assembly: GCA_946814005.1. NCBI lineage: Eukaryota > Viridiplantae > Streptophyta > Magnoliopsida > Myrtales > Onagraceae > Chamaenerion > Chamaenerion angustifolium. The sequence continues at coordinate 4,759,271 of OX328281.1, forward strand.
ATTCAAAATCCACTCAGGGTTAGCAACAATACGGCCAAGCCTTTGTTGGACAAAGCTTCCATTTCTACACATTTTTGCCCAAGTGAATTTTGGACCAGTATAACTGGGAGCGGCTAAAGCACAATAATCAAGCATGTCTTTGAATTTACCAACACAGTTTGAGTCAATTAATTTACCCCCTTTTTCACATGGTTAATGGCATCATTAAAATCCCTCGTTGCGACCCAAGATAGATTTATACTATCAACAACACTTTTCAGATTAAGCCATGATTTTATGAATATTTTACCAAAATATACTTCATTTGATAAATATATACCAAAATGTCCTCAGGTTGAAAATAAATACAAATTTATACCTACCCGCAAATGGGAGTCACATTTTGTTTTAATTATTTTCAGCTCCACTCGCGAGTAGAGCTTGAAAATAATTTAAAAAAAAATATTAAAGAAATGCATCATTCTTACAAATTTTAATTTTTCAAATATATTTTAATAAACGTGTCACACGACTCTATAGTGATTCCTCACCTTCAAAATATTTATTTAATATCATGTAAACCGATGATCTACATATCAAATATTAAACTAATAAAAACTAATACTACACTTGATCTTAGTGAAAAGACCGAACAATTTATGAATTGTGAAGATTAGAAGTTTGACTTTTATAGAGGTTGAGAGACTCTCCTTGTTTAGAAATACTTGGTGTGAGACTTGGAAAACATTGAGTAAAATTCATCTCCTTATTTATTTATGTACATTAAATAAGCTCAAACTTTATTTATTAGGCCTTATGCATTAAATAAATAAAGAGATAAGTTTTATTCAACATTTTCAAGTCTCACGGCGAGTATTTCTAAACAATGAGACTATCTCAGTTTCTATAAAGGTCAAACTTTTACTCTTCACAATTCATAACTTGCTAAGTTTTTTCACTAAGATCAAGTGTAGTATTAGTTTTTATTAGATAAATATTTGATATGTAGATCATTGGTTGACATGTTAAATTAATATTTTGAAGATGAGTTATCACTACAGTGTCGTGTGACACATTAATTAAAATATATTTGAAAAATTAAGATTTGTAAGAATAATGCATTTCTTTAATAAATTTAGTTTTTTTTTGTTTTTCCAGCTCGACCCGGTTCCACCCGCGACTGACGGAAGAACTCCACCCGCGAGTCGCTGGTGGAGCTGAAAATAATAAAAACTACAACCGCGACTCCCAGTCGCGGGTGGAGTTTCCAACCGCGAATGGGAGTCACGGCTAAGTATAGATTTGTATATATTTTCAATTAGATGACATTTTTGGTATATATTTATTAAATGGGGTATATTTTGGTAAAATATTCTAATTTTAGTCTTCCTCAAGATCTACACTAGCATAAATGACCGACATAATTTTTTTTTGCCAATAACTACACTTCATTCGATATCCGACAAAATTTGTTCAGTTACATTTCGTACTCCCATATCCGAAAAACACAAACTATATATGTCGGGTGGGGGGTTCTAAAACCCAATCCGGTGGACACACACACTGCATAAACTTCTTTGCTACCCAATCTGCGCAAAGATTCGCCGTTCGTGGTACATACTCCCATGAAACATTCGGGATTGTCCTAGCCACGAACCTGATATTGGAGATAATATTCTCGATCCTCCACACGAAACCCGTTTCAATTAGATGGTTAATGACTGCAAGGGCGTCTGACTCGATGACGACACTGACCCAGTTGGACGATGCAACCATCTTCACAGCAGCGATAATCGCCAACTCCTCCAGCTCCTCAGTCGAGTTTCCGGACACTTGTGCTCCCATGTCACCACAAACCGCCCCCACGCTGTCTCTGGGGATGACTCCAATCCCACCGCACCATGTGGTTCTAAGCCATGCAGCGATGACCGACATAATTCAAGGACAATTAGAATCAGGTACCTTAACGGGCGTGAATCTCTTGCTCCGTGGATCCCAGAACGACGTGACATTTTTTATTTAATCTTCGGTTCAATAACGACGTGACAGTGATCTATAATGAAAAAAAGAGTAATACACGGGCAAACTTATATATTAATTTAATCATGCTATTCATCGTTATCATAATGTTTATCATGTTTTTCAATTGTTATTATTTTTATGCGGAAATTGTACTGAGGAATTGAGTTCATTTTTGGCTAAAATACACTTATGAATAAAAGTTATTTAGGTACCTCATAATTCATAATTTTATAAATATGTATTTTGAAAAAAAAATTATTACTTTTGGATCCGTCAGAAATTATAAATGTATCTACTCTAATATTTTGGTTATGTGTTCGTCACGTGTGTAGTATTATATTTTATTAATGTAATCTACTTTATTTTACTGTTGTTTTCAAGAATCTTTAATTTGTAATTAAATATATTTACTTTGTCTTTACTGAATTAGTATTTGTTTTTATTGTTGCTTCAGGTACCCCCAATTAAAGTAGATATATTTTTTTAATTCCGAGTTACTCGAAAGTAACAAAAAATATTATGAGGTATATATATATATATTTGGTAGAAACATTTTGAGGTATATATTTGTAAAACGTGACTTCTGAGGAACATATATGACTTCTGAGGAACATATATGACGTTTACCTCTAGTAATAATTGAATAACATGACAAAGAAGAAAATTCATGAACACATGAAGGAGAAGATTCAAATCGTTAATTTGATCCAACGATAATATTTTCATGCATAATGTAATAAATATAATTATAAACTGAAATATAATGCATAATCTTAATCAAAACTAATACTAATAAATACAATTTACTAAATATATAAGTAATCATATTTAATTGGGTAAATTATCTTAAAGAGTTACTTATGTTAGTACATGTGATTGAACAACTGAAATTTATGTTGAACAATTATTTATGTTTCAAAATATAATTATAATTGAAAGGTTAAAAAATATTTTTTTTATTTCCTTTTTTTGGAAAGAATGACTAAAATACTTTTCTTATTATATTCTTCATGATTTCCATCTTCTAGTTGTTCTTTCACGATTCTAACCTGAAATTTGATTTCGAACCCAGATTTAGGTTCATTTCGAACTCAAATGCAAATATGGGTTCAAACTGAATTCAGATTCGTGTTTCAGGGTTCAATTCGAATTCAGATTTGCGTAAAACTGAGTTCGAATCATATTTCAGACATGAATATAAAAATAACGAAAAATAAAATAGTAAAATCGTTATTTTACTGATTCATTTAATTATATTTATTAAATATAAGTTAGTGAATTATGAAAAGTTTAATAAAAAAACTCACATTTTTGAAACGACCGTTTAATTACGTGAAAATTCAATCCCATAGTATTAATATAAGGGACAGTTTGAGTTGATTTATCTCATTTTATATTAGTCTGGAACTTACTACCACCTAATCTGAACCAAAATATCAACCCTAATTTCAGTAATATTAAGAATTTGACAAATGGTATATAAGGAACTACACTAATTAATCCTATGGACAAACACCATTCCAAACACACTCGACTGTCCGCAATTTCCAATTACACCATGCGTGTCATCCATTATCGACCAACCCTTTTCTCAAAAGTTGTGTTCCATTGGCATATAATGATAAATAAAATATGAATACCACACATATTTTAACTTTTCTTTCTTCGAACTACGTGACCACAATAAAATTTTATATTCAGCAAAATGAGATAAATATTCCTAATTGTTTTTAAATGAAAAAAATAATATAAAACTGAAATTACAAATCTCTCTTCGTCATGATCGAAAAATCGGTCCACCGCTACTTCCGGGCGGGGGTTCTCATCAGGTACGGGAAGGTCCATGGTGTTTTCCTTTCCTTGACTCCACGATGTTAGCCGGCGCGTGAGAATCACACACCTGAGTCTTAAACTTGCATCCAAATTTACGGTTTAGGGATCCCCGCCAACCTCCGACGCCGGAGCTGCCGACGTCCTTGTCAATCTTCTCGATCACTTTCTTGATCGTCGAGCACTCTCTCTCCAGTTGGTGCACCCTCATCCTCATGCTATCCATGTCCAGCTGCAACACTTGATTCTCCCTCACGGTCGCCCTCCAGGTGGCGGTGGCACTCCCTGTAACGGCCAAAGGAACCAGCGCGCTCCGTGCCGTTTGATACTCCTCCACCTCATTATCACCGTCGTCATCATCGTCCTCTTCAGTTTTCGACACTGACAATTTTCCCGCCTCCGGCGCCACCACCTCTGCTGCCATTAACGTTCCCGCGATCGCGTGTCGCAGCTGTAGCTGCTCGAAGAACAGAACCTGCACCACCGCACGAAGTGGTAAACGCTCGTTCTGCGCGGCGTGCGTGCATGCTTCCAGCGTGAGCTTTTGACAATCCATCACACCACAGATCTTCTCCCTATCCGCCTCCGTCATCCGTGGATGTGCCTGCTTGGATTCATCAGGTTCATGACTCGACAATAAGTAGGAATTAACAGAAAATAAACAAGAATTAATCTACAGATCCATTACCTTGAGATAGACATCGATGGCACGATATAGTCCGTCATCATAGAGCCTAGCCTGCTCAGGAAGAGAGATGGCCAGATTGTAGAATCTGTCAACCTTCAGGTTGGCGTCGGAAGCAATCTCCGACAGATACCCATCGATAAGTTTCCCGACGAGCATCAATGTCCGCGACCTCTCACTCACGTCACCGCTGGCATCTCTCTCTCCAAAGCCCTCCAGAAAGTAACCTAAAATCCTCTCTACGCAGTCCACGTCGTAGAGAGTTTCGTTGAGGTAGGAGTAGCTTGGAATCAGTAAATCGTCGAGCGTGGCCTGTTCGAGGTGCGATCCGACCTTCCTCTCCAATGCCGAACGGCATTCTTCAGATGCACTCAGTATGTTAGCCGTACGGAGTAATCCGAAGAGAAACCTGGCTCCGGTGCAGGATCGGGAGCTTCTTCCTGGTGGAAGGTTTGAAATTATCGTTTCCAGCAGCTCTCTCTGCTCCATCTCCGAAGACACGGTGGTGGAGGAGCTGGAAGGGTTTCGGCTCGACCGCGAAACTCCTGGAATGTACTTCGCGTAGTGCATCAAACAGCTCTCGATGATCTCACAATTCAAATCGCCTTCCTTCATGGCGGAAATTAACCGCTTGAAAAAGTTTAAACTCAGCAGTGAGAGATCTTCGAGCCACATCTCGGCATTATTGCTTCTAACGCCCCCCTTTCGGCGATTGCCGGTGTCTATTCCATTCCAGAGCAACTGATTCGCCGAATGTCGGGCTTTAATTGTCTTGTCATTCACAGGCCACCCGAACAGCGATTGATCAGTCGAGGATGCTCTGGAGACAACCGCATCGATACACCTCTGCGGAATCTCTAGCTCTTCCGCCAGCGGCATTACACGCTCACAGGATTTCAAAGCGCGAACCGACTCCTTCAGACTCTTGAGAACAAACTGCGAGAGGAACGACTCCGTCTTAGATATGAGATTGTCTTCGCAGTATTCCTCGGTCATCTCGAGGACCTCGCCGGCGCACCGGATCGGAGCGACGTTGGCGGAGGAAAGGTCGACCTTGACGCCGTAGCAGAACTTCGCGGCCATCTCGAAGATCTCAGAGCCACCGGGGAAGTCAGGGAGAGTTAGGTGAAAGTGAACTTCCTCTATCTCGTTGTCATTGTCATCTTCAATTTCTTGGCTGTCTCGTGCCTCTATAGAGGCCTGTGCTATCGCTGTTGGGTTCTGCTCTTGCTCTGTTATCAATTGGTGTAGCTTCTTGCTCTTTGACATCAGAGGAAACTGAAGCATGGAGATATAAAGAGCACAGTTCAGAAATTTACATTATACAGAGAATGAAGTGAACTTATTTAGCGTTTCCCTGACCTTGTGGAGATGGAAGGTCATTTCATCGACTTCCACGACAATGTCGCTGGGTAGACCAGTGGTACAGAACCTGTAAAATGAATTACAAAGAACCATATCAGAAGATTGAACAGAGGAAGAGGGTGAAGAGGAAGAGGAATATTCAATGCAATACCAGGCTTGGCCTTTGGAGCTGCTTCTCTCAGACGCCATTTTTCTCAAGAAACCTGCTTCTAATCTATGGTATCTTCAACTTTTCTACTCAAGCTTAGAATAACTTCAGATCCATACGTATAAAAAAGAGGACTTTGTGTGTTGTAACTTTCTGGTGGAGTTGAAAACAGAGCAGCCAAATAAGAAGTGGAGATGGAATCGAGAAACTGAGAGCGGACAAACAGTGCCGAAACAAGATTCTAAAAGGGGGAGGAATGATGAATGATTTTCCTTTACCAAAACTTCTTCGCTTGGCTTTCCAAGTGGAATCAGATCGGAGTGTCACACACCTCCACTCTGTTCTCTCTCTTGCTTAGACGTTAAAAGGCCGAAGGTAGAAGAAGAAGAAGAAGAAGAAGAAGAAGAAGAAAGGATTTTCAGAGGACTTTTCTAATGCAGTAAAGCCAGGTACAATCATAATCCAGTACAAAAAAATAGTGTCCCTTTTACAACTAAATTTACCGCTAACCCCGTAATTAATGCAATCAAAATTTGAAAATTATTATAAATAAAAAACTAAAAAAGTACACAAGAAATTAAATATCTTATTACAAAGTAAAATTACTTGGCCAAGAATATACGGGGTCTATAAAGATGTATTTGGCAAATAATAATAAAAAGTGGGCCGACACAAAACATTTATATAAAAATTTATAATTTCGTAGTTGTCTATAACTTACATATATCCATTTTAATAAGGGAAAAGTATGAAAAAAATGTAACATGTTTGCCAGAAATTGTCAAAGCGACACAGTTGTATTATTTGATGTAACATGTTTGATGTTGTAGGTATTTGATGCAGTCGTTAAGTTTCCGTTCAAAATGTCCGTTAAGTGTGCACATGTCATGCACGTGACGTATTTGAAACGTGAAAGTCCTTAAATGCCCCTGTCTTCTTCATAAGACAGTTATAACACACCTCTCTTGTAACACTGTCTTCTCCATTGTTCGTGTCTTCTCCAATCTTCGGCAGTGAGCTCCAATCTTCTCCAGTGTTCGTGTCTTCTCCAAACAATGATGTCACCGCACAAGTCCAGCAGCTCTTCTCGAAGCTCGAAGGCGCATGAAGAGTACCAAACGTTGATTTGCTATTGTGGGTTCACTAGTCATGCCAAACCAGCTTCCACATGGAAGAATTTCGGTCGGTTTTTCTATGGGTGTCCCAATTATAAGGTGTGTTTGTTGATTTCATTTGGTTTTGACCCTAATTGTAGAATGAATTTGAAAATTGTTGCTCAACCATAGTTGTAAAGTTCCATTCGAAACCCTAATTCCCAAATTTGATTGCAGAACCACAGTTGTAATTACTTCGAGTGGAGTGACCCCCCAATGTGCATATACGGAAGGAGGGCCGTAAGCAAATTTCGAGATATGCATGGCCATATCGAAGACGAAGTTGTTCTTCTACGTAAGAGGGAGAAGATGTTAGTTATTGCTGTTGGAGTGCTTGTGGTCCTGCTTGTTTCTGTAATGTTAAAAGTAGTTGTCAGTTAAGCTGAGTCTGTGTTTTAAGTTTGCGGGTCGGTTGTAGGGTAATTATGTTTTTTAGCGTGTTGGTGTCAGAAAACATATGTTTTGTAATTGTTGATTTTTGATGCAATATGTTTCTGAACAAGTATAACATAGATGTAACATGTTTGGCAAATTTCTGCAGAACATTACCAACACAACCGAATAGAATTCCACCTGAAAATCAAAACCTGTAACCCAGACCATACAGAGACCATACAAAACCTTTCAAAGTACCTTCATATAATACCTATTCCGCCAGAACACACACTAGTACATGAAAATCCACCAAAATCCACAAACACATTATAGTTCATCAAAATGACAGCATGCATGCTGCAAAGCACCTAAAAATACCTAGTTAATCATAATATCTAATCCGCAATGACATAAATCTTCACTGAGTCGGGAATTTTGTGAACTTGCTTGACCTGAAACGGGGGGAACTCCTTGACGGTCCAGCCCTCTTCAAAATGGTTTTCTTCTTTGGGGTGATTGTTTTCAAAGGCATATCCACGGGAACGATCGCTCTACAATCTGGCAGTTGGGGGGCACTTGAGCTTACTCGAACGGGTTCAACATCACTTTCCAGATCAATAATCTTTTCAACCGAATTATAGGTGGTACGTCTTCAACTACTCGTTCCTGCGAAGAATAACAGAACCGAATGTCAGAACCGAAGAATAACAAACTTCAGAAATATTGACAGAACCGAATGTAATGTCAGAAACGTACCTGAGTGCATCAACTCAGTTTTAGAAAGAAATTCTTTGATATTACAACATCTGTGAACCTATTCAGTGCATCAACTTCCGTATGAAATATCCAATTAATTCCTAATGTAGTACAATAATATAAGGACAGATGGCCAAAACAAAATATAATAATATAAGGATTCTCACCTTAAGTTGGTCTTCACCAAGGAATGACTTCAAGCTCTGTCACAGTGATAAAAACAAAATGCTCATCAAGGCTTGCAGGTCAAGAGTCCAAAAAAACACCACTGAAAAGGTAAAACAACAAACGAATGATTCGAATAATTGGGACAATATTACGGAACATGATGATTTTTGAAAACAGGCTTCCTGAGAGACATCATATCGAATAGAGCAATCAAAACAGGCTTCCTAAGAGACATTATACTGTGCTTCTGCCATGGCAGAAAAAAATCACGAAGATTAGATTTAAATTGCTGTTTTTATAATTTTTCCCTGTTCTCAAATCTCCTGGAAGATTTGGGATCCCACCTCAGGTTGCTAATTATAAAATTTTAAACCTGAATCAGTCAATCCAAATCAGCGATGGATCAATTTAATACTTGAAAAGAAGTACAGATGCTTAAACTATTTGAGGTGACTTTTTGATTAAGCAAAGACAACTCTCAACAATCAACATGCAATTAGGAGTAGCATTTATCAGAGGAGGAGACTGGAGACTGGAGAGGCCGCAGCTGCAAATAAATGGCTTTAGAAGTTACCGGCGGGAGAATTAACGGGTAAGGCGACGGATGACTCGGAGGAGTCGATTGACGATTCGACCGAGACCTAGAGGCGTTTGCTGCAATAGGTTCCGTGCGAGGAGACGTTTACTGCAATCGGTTCACGTCGGAGGGGTGGGTGCCAATTGATCTTCGCAAGCAGCTCGTCGCAACAAAGAGCCTCTTCGATACTAGGATTTGTCGCAGACGCAAGGAAGGGCTTATGGAGGGATGGTTTCAGACTTCGGTATGGGTGATAGTATGAAGGAATGGCTTATGGAGGGAAATGGGTGTAGGGGTATTTTGGGCATTTACAAAAATATTTCATTAAAAATATGACAAATAATGTCACGTGCCTGACACATGCTGATTTTTAACGGGCAAATCAACGGAAGAACAAACGTTTGCATTTAAAACCTACAACATGAAACGTGTTACATCAATTACCTACACTCCAAAACTAGTTCCATCAACCACAATTTTTGGCAAACATGTTACATTTTTTTCATACTTTTCCCTTTTAATAATGTGATCTGTTTGAATATATTTTTCCTGTTATATAATAAAATGTTATCTTCATATAGGTGTCCAACATGAAAAAACATTAATAACCAACTATATATATATATATATATATATATATATGAGTTAAATATCAATAAGCTACTTGAACTTTGGACGTTTTGCAACTTGGACGAAGGTTACCTCAACTTTAAACATTCAAAACGACTTAACTCAACTTAGACGAATGTGCAAATAGCTATCTCTGTCTAATTTTTGACAAATATTCGACGAATTTCTTGTTGAAGTTTAGAAACCAATCATCAATAGAAACGAAACCACCATTAGAGAAAATCAGAACGACAACATCTGCATTGATAATAATATGAGTTTCATTTCATCGTAAATCAACTTGATTTCACAGAGGTGAGTGTCTTATATTTAAGATGGTAACAAAACCTGAAAATTACATAAAAGACCAAAGCTAGTAATTACATAAAAGACCATTAACCAAATATAATTCACATGAGCCCCAAATACTTTGTCTTCCTGACCATATACTCTAATATTCCCCCATCAAGCATGAGCAAACAGTCAAAACGGAGTAGTAGAATGAAATCTGAAGGTTTGTAGAATCTAAGTCTGCAACATGTAGATAAACAAAATTCTACAAAGTAGCTGATTGTTTGACATACATGTAGTAGCAGATAGACCTGATGTTAGGAAAATATATAATTGCCTACAGAGAATATGTTGCGTTTATGATTGCTTGTTTGATAGTGATCGCATTTTCTTCACCTACCGGGCATCGCTTTTGAGTGATTGGTTTGATGTTTGGGTCAAGGTTGAGTTCATGAGAAATCACCTCCTTACTAATCTCTGGCATGTCACTTGGTTTCCATGCAAATAGTTCTTTCAAGCGATGCTCCAATCTGTACTTGACAAAGATTTTGCCTCATCTTCTTGGAGCGATGCTCCAATCTGCACTTGTTTTCCCGGACCATCCACTTCTACCTTCTTTAATCCTTCAACTGGTTGGAGGCGACTCTTTTTTTCTCGAGGGTCCTCCTTTGTTTGAATCGCCAAGGTTTCTTTTTTCAAAACATGGCGTCTCATTTTTTAGAATAACAACAGTGTGTTGCTGGTTGATCTCCCTTCACCACTCCAATACCATGAGGCGTTGGAAATTTTAGCAGCTGATGGTATGTGGAATGCTCCATTTTGTTGGGATTTAGAGTTGAACGTCCTAATATGGTGTTGTATGATGCAGAAGCCTCGACTACGATAAAGGTAACATCTAGATCCAATGACATCCATCCTTCTTCTAAGTGTATCCGAAGAGTGACAGCCCCTACGGGATACGTGGTGTGTGAGGCGAATCTCATCAAGGAAAAAATGACATTTTTTAGGTCCTTCTCTTTCTACCTCATCCTTTTATACGCATCGAGGAACAAGACATCTGTCGAACTTCCCAAATCTACTAATACCCTCTTCACATTGAACCTATCAATCCTCATTGTAATTACAAGGGCATCATCATGAGGGGAGGTGACATGTCCCATCTCCTTTCTGAGAACGAAATGACCACTTCCTCTTCTTCTTTAGGGTGTTTTCCCGTCTTGGAAGTCCCTGAAATTTGAGAGGCATAGACCTCCCTTGCGGCGCATGTCTCTCCTCCAAAGGTGAAACCCCCACTTATTACATTAAGGTCATCCATCTTGGATCCAGTCACTTGACGATTGTTCTTAGGCGACACTTCCTTGGACTTCTACTTCTTTTATGTTGTGCCACAAAATTTTTCAAATGCTCTTGTTGGATTAGCCTTTCAATATCCTCTTTCAGGATGTGACAATCATTTGTGTGATGCCTTTTGCAACGATGGTATCGACAGTATTAGTTGGGATTGTTTCCCATGACTGCATTGCCTTTTCGCTGTGGTGGAGGCGTTGTCAAATCCTTCCTTTCCATTTCCACAAGAACAACAGAAATGCCTCTATTTAAAGGTGTGAAACTTTTGAACACTTCTTGCTGTGTGCGAGGCACAAATTGACGACGCTTGTCATCATGCCTAGACTTTGAATTACGTTGATATGATCTTTTTCCTTCTGAAATATCCTTTTTAAATACTTCTTTGTTTGTCTTCCTTCCTTCCTTGGAAATTTCTAAGTCTATGTAAGACTTTACCCGCGCTGCCATTTTCTCCACAGTATTGACAGGGATAATACTTAAACTATCGTACATGACTGAGTCTCTTGGTCCCAATGCTCTTACAAAAGCGCGGATAGTCTCTCCTTATGTAATCGCCTCATCGACTCCAGTCAATTCTTTGTTAAACCTGGTGTAGAAATCACCTAAACTTTCATAAGCAGGAAATAGAAGCGAAAAATGATTGTCATCATTCGTTTGTCCCAATAAGGAGGCTTCATGCCTCTGAATATGTTTGACTGGGTTGCCTTCTCGTCGGTAATAATCAATCTGAATTGTCTATACATGAGGCAGTACGATGACAGACAATATTTCTTGTGCAGATGGATGCGACGCCCTATCCCGCAAACTTGGCATGGCTCTGCCCTTCTGTTCCTTCAACTTTTGGGTGAGAAGCTATTCGACTTCCTCCTTGGTCATTATGTCAGGGCGATTAGCCATTGTCGCCCCAGTGCCTACTGTAGCAGCGCTCGCCGGGAGAGGAGCTGGTTGTGGAGTCCTTGGTAAATTTTTGGGCATGGAGGTGGCTTCTTCCATCCTACAGGTGTACGCCTGTTGAGTTCCTCGTGTGGTTGCTCTTTGCTCTCTTCTATCTAAGAGCTCATGCCATAAATGTTGGTGTCAAAAAAATTTCTGGAGTTACCTCCAATCGAGGTGGCGCCCTTTCCGCAGAAGAGGCAATACGAGAATGTGCTGGTCCCGACGTCTCAGACTCATGCCTTCACTCTTCAGGGACGGGAGGTGCTTCAGGGACAAGTGGACAGGGATGAACAGGCTGGGCCGACATGAATGTTGATTGTCCCAGGTGTTGTTGGAGGTTTTGTAGCGAGTCCTGTTCACTAACTTCTCGGATAGTCTTTGCTCGAGTTGCAAGGGAATCATGGTTGAAGTTGTTCAAATGATTCCCATAGACGACGTCAATGTGTTGGATCACGTTTTTCGGGACAGGTCTATTCAGAGTGTTCTTGGTTGATCTCATTGCTGCTCTGATAACTTGCACAAAAGAAAAGTCTGAGAGTTCCCGTTGTTTCCCCTCCAATGATTAAGTCAGTCGGAGGTTCGTTTGGGCGATCAGAACAAAATGTGTACTTACTAGTTATAAGAGAATGCTTATCTTATCAGTCCCCTTACTAAGGTTGTTTGATGGACATTTATAACAAATGTGTATATGAACCATGGTAGGGTCAAATTCTACCATAGTAATCTCAGTTGCGGCTTAGGTGAACAAGTCATGGTTACTAGGAAGAATAATGTAGGACGACTGCTTTGGTGTAGAGTACCCTTTTAGTTAATTTAATCATAGGAGGGCTAAAAACAGTCGTGCTAAACCATATGAGTGCAGACGTTTAGATTATGGCAGTCAGTAAGTGTTCTGGTATGCACTTAATCTTGACACTTTTACTGTATGTCGCATCCTTCTGAGGATCATCTAAGCGACGTCCTTATCAGGGTTATATATGGGTGACACTTTCACCACATACACTTGAATGACGCCATAATATCTTTGGGCTAGTAAGTCCAGTTTTGAATATTCTTGGGTCAAATGTAAAAATAACCGAACTCCAAATTCATAACCCATCACAATAGTTTAGAGGAAATTGTCATATACAAGGATCGAATTGGATCAATCATTTTCTTTACTGTAGTTCGGTTCTTCCACAACATTATATTTAATTAGGGTAAGATGGGATAAAATTGGTCAAAATTATGAATATGAATTTTGGTCATTTCAAAATTAAATTTTAACATCGTTTCTAAAGTTTACAATATCATTCAATTAGTTATATAATTGTCTTTCAATCAACTTTATCTGCAACAAAAAATTAATTCAATAGTTTAAACTCATCCTTAATATTATAATAATAATTCAATTATTGACTATTTTTTATCTGAATATATAATTGAATTTCTACCCAACACCATTATCTCATATTTAATTTTCATTTAATTAATGAAAAAAATAGTTGCAGCATGCACATTTTTTTTTTCAAAAAGTACAAAAATAAAGTATAAGAAAAAAATATTTTAAAAATTAAGTACTTCAAAAATATTTTTAGAATTTTGGGTATAAAAGTGCCAAGCGGGTAGCGTGTTGAGCAATGCTCAACAATGATGTCAGTCACTTTGAGTAATATTTTTTAAAGTTAAATTTTCATATATCATATTATGGTAGAGCATATGATTAATTTGTAAGTCAAAATTAAATATTGTTTGCAGTGTTTGGATTGTAATTCAAATATTTACTCAGTTTTTTAATAGATATATAATTTAATTTTTAACTTAACATTTTTTCGCTATAAAAAAGAAAGTAAAAGTGGATGTAGAATTTGAGCAAATTGCTCTAATTTTTAATCTAACATCGTTTCGCTGTAAAAATAAAAGTAGCTGAAAATAGAGGTTTACTGAAGGCATTTTAGGCATGGGAGAAGAAAGTGGTAACCTTTACGGGGATCAGTAATGATGATAGGATTTTAGTGAAGGATCAAGCACAAGCGATTTATCCGGGCGATGCTAGTAGGAATATTCAGTCGAGTCTGGAGAAGATCTTCGAGGCCATAGAGAAGTTCATGGATAGTTCCTCCAAGGTTTATGAGGATCTTCTCTAAAATTGAAGAGAAGTCATGGAGGACAAATTCGTTAACTAAAATTGATAATACGCCACGTGAGCCGCACATGTCAAGGATATCCTCTGAAATAAACGGATAAGTGATGATAATGAGAGATTTTTCATCCAGGTAAAACATTATGAATAAAATTACAAATTTTAAACTTTAAGGAAAAAAAATAAATTCAGATTAAACTTTAATGAGCAATATCATATTTTACTCTAATATATTTTCAATGGTTATTTTTTTCCTGAAACCATAAGATAAAGCCATAAGCCATTTCGAAAATACTTCATTTCAGGATGTGTGTTAATGTGTTATATAAATTACACTTTTTTTTCTTCATTTCGTATTTTTTATATAATATATTAATATATATATATATATATATATATATATATTTTTTGGTAAATAGATATATATTTTTAATTGATTAGAGATGAATAGTCATATACTCCTCATGACCGTCTAGAGGAATAGCAAGAGTGCCATGACTCATGACTGTCCTAATACTGACTGCAGTGCATCCCAATAAACAGTAAAAATTCCACAAACAAACTAAATTTATTTTGTCGTTCCCTTTCTTTTCCTATATTGTATTTTTTTACCTACCTTTAGTTGATGCATTTATGGGCACATTAATGACATTGATCTTCATGCCATGTGATACAATATAATACCCCTTAATAATTGCTATGACAAAATCAATTGGGAATCCAAAGTATAAAAAAATTAAATACAAATCGAAAAATTAAAATTTTCAAAATTAAAATTGATTTGAGACAAATCCTACATTGCGAGGGGAAAAAAAATCAATTCCGTTGGACAATCTCTAATTGCAGAGAATATAATAATAATAATATGGTAATAGTGTGATGTTTTTTTTCATAAGGTAGGCACTCTAACAAAAATTGAAAAAATAAGTATTCGGGAAAAAATAATATTTATAAATTTGTATATATTTGCTACTGTGATGGTGGGTAGCGCATTTTGTTTTTTATAAAATTCACTACAGTACTCTTACTGTTTAAACAGTTTTTTACTATATATATATATAGTTTTTTTACGTATTAGATTATACAGTCAGTCTGAAAGTAAAAAATGAACGCCTAGTTAGTGTTATTTAATTCGTAATTAAATTATATAAGCACTTTAATTTTTTTTGAGTATGTATGTAATTAAATTTATTAACTAATGCATTTAATTATTTCGGTCAAATTATAGGATAAACGATGTTAGGTTAAAAAATTAAATATATTTCTAATCAAAAAAATTTACAAAAATTACTATAGGTAATAATTGAATTGCGACATAAATGACGTTAACCGTGGTGAGTTTAGACTTATAGAGTCTGAGTGATATGATTTTAAGTTAAATTTTCATATCTCAACTTACGGCAGAGCGTATAGTCAATCTGTAAGCTCAAATTTAATATTTTTTACATCATTTCAATCGTAATTAATATATTTGCATACATAATTTTATTTTTAATTAAATATCGAGTCGTCAAAAAGGAATAAAAAATGTTTAAAAATAAAGAAACGCACCTAATGGGTAGTGTTTTGTAAATCCTAAAAAACACTCCCGAGGTAGCGAATTTTGTAAAAACAAATGTGTTACCCCTGGTAGCGCTTATATACAAATTTCACAAATGCGTCTATATATTTTCTTTTTCAAAAAAAAATTGCACAGCGCCTACTTTAAAAAAAAATAATCCAAAAGTGAAGGATCGCTTGACGAGTAGAATCTAGAATGTAATGCATTAAAGAAAGTTGGTTAGATCGAAAAAATTCAGATTTATACTATTTTAAATAGGGGTGGGAAAATTTTACCCAACCCGTGGGAGACCCGCCCACGGGTAGTGTTTGGGTCAGGGGTTTTGACCCATGAGTCATTTTGACAGAGCCCGTAGATGACATGTGATATCACGAGTCAGGTTTGAGTATGAAGGTTTGACCAACAGATCAACCTGTGACCTGTTGTATTTTTATATTATATTAAAATATCATGTGTCATTTTGTTTTTTTGGTATGCACGGGCCGAACGTGTCAGACTGACCCGCGGGTTGACCCATCAATTCGCGAGTCATGTTTGAATTTGAAAAATTAACTCATACTATTATACGAGTCGTGTTTGGGTCAGAGAATCCCTGACACGACTCATAGGTCGACCCATGATTCGTTTTCCCACCCCTAGTTTTAAAAGATCCGTCCTAAGTTTAAGACTAAAATTAGTTGGACAAGTTTTTTTTGTTAGGTCAATTTCAATCTAAAACTTTTCGTATCAATTCTTGATTAGACTAAGTTCTTTTATGTTTCCATCTTTTTTTCTCTGTTTTTTCCTACTTTAATACCAAAGTTTTAATAATGCATTCATCCAATCTTCCGTTAATTGATGATCACATGAATAGAACGTGTGTTTTTTAGGTTGTTCAAACTACCATCAAGTTTTTAATGTTATTTTTTTAACCAATTTTTTTGTATGTTATTTCGTGACTTACTTAATGTTTGTAGGTCTGGTCCCGATTATCATTAGAGATGGGTTGGCTAATTAAGTTTAGGTTCGTTGAAAAAATTCTGCGTTTGGAATAAATTTTAGAATGCAATAATATGCTTCTTTTTAAAAGAGAATAAATGATAATTTTGTGTTTTTAATCGTTCGTATGCAATTATTGTTGCCAAAGTGGATGGTACATTCTTAATCAATATTTATGATAGGTTTTTTCTTCAAAAAGGAGAATGGGATACTTTATTTATGGATCTTTTTAAAAAAGTAACTGTTTTCCAAAAAATATTTAAAAAAATATATATGCAAAAAAAATATTTATGAAAATGTGCATGTGCGCAGGTAAGGTAGTAGCGTTTTTCCCAAAAACGCTACTCACAGTAGCGTTTTTGGGAAAAACCCTACTCAACCATCTTTAAAAACCCCGCCCCGCCCCCTTTCCAGCTGCCCGCCCCCGTCGTCTGCAAAACCCTACAGCTGCCCGCCCCCATCCTCTCGCCTCCAGCCGCCGCCCACTCGCCTCCGGTCGCCTCCAGCTCCCCAGCACGCCTCCCAGCTGCCACGCCCGGGCCTCCAGCTCCCCCGCCCACGCCTCCAGCTCTCCCACGACCTCCAACTCCCCCGCGCCTCTAGCTCCCCCGCCCACGCCACGCCCGCGCCTCCAGCTCCCCCACGGCCTCCAGCTCCCCCGCGCCTCCAGCTCCCCCGCCCACGCCTCCCGCGCGTCCCAGCTTCCGCAACCGCCGCCCAGCTGCCCGCGCCTCCGTCGTCCCGACCCCGTCTCCTTCGTCTCGCCGGAATCTCGCCGGAGCCTCGCCGTACTACAGTATAATTTTTTTTTTCAATTATAATTTTATGATTAATTATTTTGTTAATTGTTAATTAAAAGTATTATGATGTGTTGATTAAAGCTTGCGTAGTTAGTTATGAAAGTTAAAATTTAGAATTTGTATTTTGAAATTGTAGAATCAAAATACCGCCGCGCGTAATTATGTCAAGTGGTGAAAATGTTGTTCCCCTTGGTCCGTTGGATCAATCAGGACTGTGGGGACAAGATCAACATCGGTCGTCACACCTGAGTGATAGCCAACACATAACATTTAGATGTTTAAAATTAGAGGATAATGTATTATCAGAAGAGGCTAAAGCTATTGTCCAAGCGGTTGGATTATTGGATGTAGTTATTCTGTCACATCCAAAGCTGGATCATAAACTGTTGACGGCGTTGTGCGAGCGTTGGAGACCCGAGACACATACGTTCCATCTCAAACATGGGGAGATTACGATCACACTGCAGGATGTTTCTGTGCTATTGGGACTACGAGTACACGGAGATGCAGTAACTGATGACCATGTACCTGAGGAAGACATGGTCGGTGCGTGTCTGGAGTTGTTGGGACTGAACGTACAAGGTCGTGGAGATGTTGTGAAAATGACTACGTTACGACAACATTTATTTCAACCTAATCTCACAGCCGAACAACAGGCGAGAACGTTTATGTTGATTATACTCGGTGGTATTCTGTTTACCACGACAAAGAAAGATAATGTTTCGTTGTTGTACTTACCCCTACTTCGAGATTTGGAAAGAGACGCACACTACAGTTGGGGGTCAGCTGTGTTAGCTGCAACGTACCGTGGACTCTGTGAGGCAGCTGAGATGAACTGTGCAACATTCCAGGGTTGTGCCATCCTCGTGCAGGTAAACTATATGAAAGTCATATCATATCATTCATATTGGTTAATAAAAATTGAATAATGAGGTTTTCTACTACAGTTATGGTCGTGGGAGCACCTCCATATTGGTCGCCCTGTGCTTCAAGGTGAAGTGCCTGCTGGAGAGATACATCCATTAGGATACAGGTGACGCTTGTTAATTTATTGGTTTGATGGAGTACGTTAATTTATTGGTTTGTAATGTCAATTTATTGATTTTTTGTGATTTTGCTCGTACGCAGGTGGGCATTCCTAAAGAGGTCGTTCAGTCACCAAGTTAGAACAGCCAATTTGGTGTACTATAGAGATGACCTGGAGTCTCAATCCCAGGACCAGGTATGTGTACCTTTAGTTGAAACATATTGATTACTTTTCACCATTTTTGAACCGTACTTAATATGATGACAAAATCTTAAATATTATGTGACGTGGATGCCATATCCCGCCTTTAGGTTAGCTAGTGCACCACATGTATGCACCCAGCACGCTGACCTATTCCGAGCGAGGGTGTCACTAATCCATTTTAATGTGGTTGAGTGGCATCGTCCAAACAGAGTAATGCGACAATTTGGATTGCACCAACACATCCCGGAGATGAGCCCCAATGAGATAGAAGAGCACATGAGACTGCATAAGTTCTCCCGTAGAGTCATGCCGCCGGGACAGCGTCGTTGGGCAGTGGTGCACCAAGATTGGATTGCTCTGTGGAATAACCGGGTTGATTCTGTTATACAGGAACGTCGACCTTACACACCTTGGGCGCAGTACATGAGGTGGTATCGTACAATAACGCGACGTTTCATTACTGGTCCAACAGCCGAGACAGGTAGTTCTTCACTAGGTCAGCCATCGGTCCCATATATTCTGCACGGGGGCCAAGTAGAGACAGTGGTAAGTGTAATTATGGTGATTGATATGTAGCTTTAATTCATTTAGTACTAATTATATACAATTGTTTTCTCTGAACATGGAGTGCAGATGGGTATCATGGCTAGAGGAATTATTATGGCACGTAAAGCTGCTAAAGGTACCCTGAAGTTCACAAAGAGAAACATGCGACTGCTTGGAGAGACATATCTCGAGACATGTTGGTCCTCCTATGATGTCGCCGGTCAAACACCCGTGTACGAAGAACATATTCGACAAGCGGATGAATTAATTGCCTGTGAGCAACGCCACGTACGTACTGCGTGGGGTGCTGAGATCGGGCGAAGAGCAGGACGTGGTGGACCAGCTCCAGGGCGTGGACGGGGTGGAGAAAGTTCAAGTCGAGGGCCATCTGCACCTTCACGTAAATTTAGAGTTGTTGAACCTCGTCATGGACAAAACACCTCAACCGAAGAAGATGATGAGGATGAGGATTCCGAGTAGGTTGTAGTTGTTAGTTTGTATGTTGCACAATGATTTGCTCGTTATCGCACGCTTGCTTCGGTCGCAAATTATCTATCGTTTTTAGTTTATATTCAGTGCATATTGTTGTTAATTGCATGAACTAACTATTGCATTACCCTTTGTTGTTATGTAGAAACCTGTATTAATTTTTCGGATTTTTTTTTAGAATGTTCAAAAAATGACATCTTTTAGATAACACTCATTTACCCCCCCCCCCCCCCCCCCCCCCCTAAAAGAAGGGGTCCCCCGGAAGGTGACTAATTTTTCCACTATTTTATTTTTTCCCCAAAATTTTAATGGGCGTACACACGTATATAAGAAGACGAATGACACAAGTTTCATCTCATTTTGACAGTCACATTTGTTATGAAAAATATTACAGAACCCAACAATCCATGTTTAAAAAAAAACACTTTTTATGCATTATAATCAGTGCATATTGTTGTTAATTGCATGAACTAACTATTGCATTACCCTTTGTTGCTATGTAGAAACCTGTATTAATTTTTCGGATTTTTTTTGAGAATGTTCAAAAAATGACATCTCTTAGAGAACACTCATTTACCCCCCACCCCCCCTAAAAGGGGTCCCCCGGAAAGTGACTAATTTTTCAACTATTTTATTTTTTCCCAAAATTTTAATGGGCGTACACACGTATATAAGAAGACGAATGACACAAGTTTCATCTCATTTTGACAGTCACATTTGTTATGAAAAATATTACAGAACCCAACAATCTATGTTAAAAAAAACACTTATTATGCAACATATTATAATACAACACAACAATTACTATACATTTTTACATGTCTTCCTATTATGACCACTTCCACCGCACTTACTGCAGTTGTTTCTCCTGGGCAATCCTTCTCTCGCGTCCATTTCGTTATGAATACGACTGATTTTTCTTCTACCACGCTTGGTCCTCCACCTATCTGGGTCGTGAGTGTATTGTGGTAAATTAAACTGGGGCCAACAATATTCATCCGGGATGGGTTGAAAACAGGGAGTGTATGCAGCCAGGCGTGCTTGATTCGAATATAGATGATCCACGTAAGGAGCCCATTGCATCCCCGCCTTGGTCAGTGCTGCCATTCCATGTGCACAAGGGTGATGGTATATTTGCCATAGTCCACATTCACATTTGTTTTCAATTAGGTTGACTGTATAATTTCCTGGAGTAGTCCAGCCGACACCTTGGACAAATCTACCAATACCACGCACTTGAAATACACCGTGCACTTGCGAAAATTGAGCCACTTGCATCCTCCCAAGTTGTTTTTCTGCCCTAGTAATTGTTTTTTGAACGATGTCAGACCATACCTGAGACTCCGCAATTGCCTCCATTGCTTGTTGGCGACGAGTGAAAAAGTATGTGTTCGACCTCCAATAAGTGAGTTTCACTAACTCAGTCAACGGTAAGGCCCTTGCCCCTTTTAGCACTTCGTTGAACACTTCGACCAAATTAGTAGTCATGTTTCCATATCGGGTGCCTCCCTCGTACGCCAGGGCCCATCTCTCAAGAGGGATGTTCGAAATCCAATCACGGTACTTTTCATCTTGCAGAGTTAATAGATTAGAATACCACACATCAAACTTACGTTTATCAGGGGTACTTGCCATAACATACAACTGCTTCTTCAGAGTCACGCTTTTGAATGTGTGATTGAAGTTACTCGCTAGATGGCGCGATGGGTTCCACGACCATGTTGAGCATATACATTCTCGACCACGTTAATTATTGATCTGTGCCGATCAGACATTAGACAGACAACTCTCTCCTTCGTCACGTTATCACGGAGATACTGCGAAAACCAGTTCCAACTCTCATTTGTCTCTGCGTCTGCAATACCAAATGTCAACGGATAGATGCCATTGTTAGAATCATATGATACGGCTACGAGAACTTTTCCATTATATTTTCCATACAAATGCGTCGCATCAATACTTATAAGTGGTCGGCAATGGACAAATCCTTCAATAGCTGGACCGAATGACCAAAACATCATACCAAATGTGGCTACTTGAGTTTGAACATTTACTCTTTTGGGCAGAAAATCATAGACTGTCCCAGGGATGTATACGGACATGGCTGCCAGTAGTCGCGGGAGGTTTACAAAGGCTTCTTCGTGAGTTCCGTATAAAGACTCCAACACTACTTGTTTGGAGTACCAAGCCTTCGGATATCCAATTTTCGAACCGAACTCATTCTCCACCATCGACTGGATTACTGAAATTTTCAATCCAGTGTCGGCTATAACAGAATTTCTTATTAACGACGCTATCATCTTGCAATCGATGTTTGTGTGTCGTTCAATGAGGACTTCATTCGTGCATGTATGTGGAGTTCGCAATTTGGATATTCTCCACAATTCAGTATGCTGAAAAAGACTTCCTCTTAATGCCCATAAACAATTTATGGGATCAACTTTACACTTGAAGACAATTGACTTTGGGGTCAATGTCTCAACAGTGCAAATCTTCGAATGAGAAATATGCCATCTTCTCACAGCCGTAGATAACTCGTCCTTACTGCTAAAGGTCATGTTTTTGTTTAGAATACCTTCAGTTGACGGTTCATCAACGTCCCTATACAACTCATCTGTTGATTGAAAGTCATCAATCCAGTTACTATCAATCCAATTTCCAGCAGTGGGTTGCGTCATTTGAAGGGTGTGGGAGCTACCTCTACCATGGGAGCTACTTCCACCCTCGCCACACTCGTCAAACACCTCTTCATTTTCTTCATTAATGTGACCCGTAAAATGCTCCATATACGGATCTTCTTCATTTAGTGAGGCATCCGATAGTGCATCAACGTCGACCTCGTCATCGGAGAGATCATGGGTGTGACCATGCAAAACATTCTCTGTCTGACCACCATAAGATGTGTTTGACATCAAGTTACCTTCTCTAGTTAAGCTAAACACAATAAATTGGCTAGACACGCTTAACTGTAAAGCAATAGACAATGCACTTTGCGACCGAATCCGTACAAACTTGCAAAGTCCATCAGTATCTGTAAATTTATAGGATTTGCTTATGGACCTAGCGTCAACGTCATGCCAACCGCACTCGATACATATAATTTCCTTTAGTCTATAAAGAGAAATATCCAAGGTAGCTGTAGTAATGCTGGAAGTACCACCCACATACACCTCATTACCATTCTGAGACTGTATTTCACCATCATACAAGCAAATGATACCGATCTCTGCCATGTTTGATCCTAAATAATTAATATTATAACATTCCATATCAGATGTGCTTATTTTTTAGATAATGTAATATTTATGTTAATATAACTGTAAACAATTTTAATTAAAAAAATACATAAAAATATATTACATACCTTACTGAAGATGAAGAACGAAGAACGAAGCTGAAGAAGAAGATGCAGACAAGAGAAAATCAGGCGGATCATGCAGATGAAGAACACGAAGACTGAGTTAAATAGAAATATACGGTAATAATTTAAAATTTCGAACAGAAACGGCAAATAATTGGGGGCGACACAAATAATTTGCCCAAATTCGCTACTGGTAGTAGCGAATTTGGAAAACGCTACTGGTAGTAGCGCAAATGAACATTTTTTCAAATTTTTTCGGACGGTAAATACTTTTTCAAAAAAAAATTCTAACATCCTCACTTTTTGAAAAAGTTCTTATTTATGTTGTCAAAGGGAAAGTTTAAAAGAGAGGATAGAAATAGATGTTGTAAAACTCAATTATCAAATCTTATTTCCTTTCTGGATTGGATGATTATGTAATTGACAAATTTATTATCTTCACGGTTTATGACTCTCCACTGGACTTTTCGCATTACGGAAGCAGATTGAAATGTATGGGGTGTGGAACGCTATTTGGAACGTCGATGCTTGGCCAAAGATAAAAGCGTTCATGTGGAAATTGGCAAACGACGTTTTACCAACGAGGGGATCGCTAGCTCGACAAGGGGTTCAACTGGACATATTGTGCCCGACGCGCAACTCAGAGGAGTCTCGGGAACACATGCTCTTCGGTTGTGCATAGTCGACACAGGTTTGGTCTCGCTTCATCTCACAGGATTCGATCGAACTAGGCTCAAACACGGTGGATGGGTGGCTGACCGAAGCAACCCATCGACCCCCTCGACCGCGATGAAACTCAGACGACAAATGGAGGACAATCATGGTTGTTTGCTGGGTTATCTGGAAGGCGAGATGTCGCCTCACATTCGACAACATTCAACCTCATGTGGACACTTTACTTCGCGACATCCAGACAACGACAAACGACATGATCAAGCACGGCCCACGAGCTCAACCACCCGCTACTATCACGACATGGACCCGACCACCTTCAAACACCATCAAAATCAACTGCGACGCCTCTTGGAACCGCGTCTCTTCTCTAGGAGGTATCGGCGTCATCGCGCGGGACTCTTGTGGTGTGGTTCTAGGAGGTAATTGTGTGGTCAAGCCTTCGGGATCCGTGGAGAAATGTGAGGCAGAGGCGGTCCTAATGGCGGTCCGACTCGCGTTGGAGAAGCGATGGTCACGTGTCATCATCGAGTCAAACGCCGCTACCATTATTAGTCATATTCACCATAGGGATTTCGTGTGGCGAGTAGACACCATTTTGTCAAATGCGGTTTCATTATCGTCCACGATTAATGAAATCACGTGGGTGTTTACCCCCCGATCCGCTAACTCCTGTGCGGATTGGATTGCGAAAAACGCTTATTGGGGTTGTGTCCTTCGGATTGGGTGTCCTCACCCCCAACCCCTCTTCTTAGATGTATCTTTGCGGATAATATTTTGTACTCGAACTCGGATACTTCGGTGGTAATGAATTAGCATGTTTTCTTGGCCAAAAAAAAATGTATTGGCAATGATAGTTTTTTTTTTTATAATTATGGATTAAAAAACCGCTATAGATGACAAACTAATCAACCAAGTTCAAAATTACACAACAAAAACTAGCTAGCTTTAACAATTCTCGAAACAGAAGAACCAACAGTGGCTTTTCGGAGCGCGTTAGTAGTTTCCTTCGGAGGTGAGCTATGAATTTCAAACTCATGTCACTGGTTGAGCGTCATACCCACCATGATATCCGCTACCGCATTTGCTTTTCGAAAAATATGTTTGAACTTCATTCTTTCGAACTGCATCATAGCTTCCTGCAATCCGCAATAATGGGTATTAGTTTTTGATTTGACATATTTTCATCAGTGATTACCTTATGGGTTGAAAGAGCGTCCATTTCGAGGTGAATAGATTTTAATTTGAGTCTCTTTGCCAGTAGTAGCCCATCTCGGATGGCCCAACATTCCGTAGTGAGACTGTTTGAGTAACTCAAATTCCTTGAGAATCCTGCAACTCATTGACCCCTGTAGTCTCTGATGACCCCACCGGCTCCCGCAAATCCTTGATTTCCCTTAGCAGCTCCATCTGTGTTAATTTTAAACCAATTCTTTTTTGGAGGAACCCAACTAATATCAATGGAAATGAACTCATTAGCAATGTCAGTCTCAAGATAAACATTTTGGTGAAATTTTGCATGAGATAAAGATATATTAAAAACATAAGAGAAAGCATGTTTATCATTAAAAATAAGTGAGTTCCTATTTTTCTAAATGTTCCATAGAGCATAAGGAAAAAAAAACTTCCACTCAACTCCTTGAATATTGGCTCCTAATTCCTAACATCCATACTTGATTCACTCATTCAAAGGGTAATGGAACGATTGCCCCAGACTTGGCGGCCAAGTGACTGAATTCACATCTCTTTAGCATGCTCACACACACGCAATATGTGATCTATGTCCTTCACCCCCAGAATAACAAATTTGGCAGAGAGGACCCAAATTACATCTCATATGGTTCAATAGTTTGCAGGTGGCTAGTCTATGTTTAAGGCACAACCAGATAAAATACTGAATTTTTTGGATAGTCTGAATCTTTCAAACCCAATCCCATTGATTAAGCACCTGACTATTTGTGTCATGACCTGCTAGAAGAGAGTATGACGATGATGTAGTGCAATTCCCCGAGTGTGTGACATTCCATATTAGAGTGTCCAAGGAGGCATTGGTCTTGTCCCCTGGAGTACCTCTAAACATGTCCAAAAAATGTTTTGGGAAATCAAAAGAAGTTCTATCTAGATTCCACTCGTCATTGTGGAAGACATCTCCTACCATCAATTTGTCTTCCTCATAGTTCAGTGGACCATAAATAGCAGCTCGCAGAGGTTGATTACCCACCCAATTATCGTGCCAGAATTTAATATCCCTACCATTCGCCACCACCCATCCCGATCCTAATTTAAGGGTGTTCATACCTTCATTAATTGATTTCCAATTACAAGGCATTTTATTCGAAGTAGACAGAGAATTTCCATTCTGCTTAAACGTTCTGTTTCTAATAATCACATCCCAAGGAGCCGTTCCTTTTTCAATCTCCATGTCAAACTCCCCAGTAGTGCTTTGTTTCGATACATCGTCGACTGCAGACCAAGTCCCCCTAGTTTTTTCGGCTTTATTATTTCCTTCCAATTGATCAAGTGGATTTTCCTTTTTTGGTATGTGGATCCCCAAACAAAGTTTCTATTAATCTTATCTAGTTCTTTACACACTGAACTAGGAAACATAGTACATTACATATAGTAGGAGGGGATCGTGGACAAGACCGATTTGACCAACGTAACTCTACCCTCCATCGATAACAGTTTTGCCCTCCAACCTGAAAGTTTATTTCTAACTTTATCCAGAACAAAGTTATAGGAGTTCACTTTCGAGTTTGACAATTCCAAAGGAAAACTAAGGTAAGACCCAAAGTTCTCAATTGTTCTAAACTTTAAAATCGTTGAGATATGCGTTCTTTTGGTATAAGGTACATTTTTTGAGAAAACCATGATCGACTTCCCCTCATTTACCTTGTGTTCTGAAATGGTGCAAAACTCTTCTATGAACGAGTTGATATAGTAACAATTTTCAGGTGTCGTCTCTCCCATTAGAATGAGGTCATCAGCAAAGAAAAGATGGGATAAAGGCAAGCTACCTCTTCCCACTTTTATCCCTTTCCGTTGTCCTTGCATAGCCTTTTCATCGATAATCAATGGCAGATATTCCATGCATAGAATAAAGATGTACAGAGACAGAGGATCACATTGTCTAATGCCTTTGGACGAGTAGAATTTTTCTAGTTTCCCCCCATTAAACAAAGTTTCAATTGAAGACGTGGAGATACAACTCATAATCAACTTAATGACTTTATCAGGGAATTTAAAGAAAATGAGTGTTCTTATGATGAAGTCCCACACAATTCTATCATAGACTTTTTCAAGGTCTATTTTTATGGTCATGCATCTTGTTTTGCCATGTTTATGCTTTGAAAAGTGAAGCACCTTTCTAAGCAGAATTGCATTATCAGAACCCCTTCTACCTTGGACAAAACTAGTATGAAAAGGAGAGATGATTTTGTTTAGAACTGGCCTGATTCTATTCACAAGAACTTTTTATATGACCTTGTAAATACAAATTGCAAAGACTTATAGGTCTGAATTAGGCGACCGAATTAGGCAGACTACATTTTGGAATTAAGCATATAAACGTCTCGTTCCAACTTGTAGGGACCGACCCTCTTTTAAACACCTCACTGATAGCATTAGTCAGAGAGTTACCCGTACAGTTTAACAATTTTTGGAAGAAAGCCGGATGGAATTCATCAGGCCCCGGGGCTTTAAACGGTTTAAGATCCCAAGTGGCTTTCCTAATTTATTCTAAAGTAATAAAATTGTTTAGGCGACACCTTTGATTTTCAGATAAAGCAGCTCTCCAAGAATAGGGTCGAACAATCAACAAAGGTGAGGAAACCTTTGAAGTTGTGAAGAGATTTGAAAAGAATTTTTGAAATTCCTCCTGAATAAATCCCTCATAAAAAATCCAATTTCCAACTAAATCTTTAATAACCAAGATCTTATTTCTTCTTCTTTTAACAAGAGTAGAAATGTGATAGAACTTTGTGTTTCTATCCCCGTCTCTGATCCACTTAGTGCGCGACTTTGCAGCCCCAAATGTTTCTTCTTGGTCAAGAATCTTAGACAACTCTGACTGAAAATTCTTTTCCAGAGTGACAATGAAATCATTTGGGGGAATTAGCAATACACTTTTGAGCTTCTGAGATCCTCCGAAGGATTTTTTCTTTCCTCTACCAAAAATATCTTTATTCTAGTCTCTAGCTTTGTCAAAGAAGTGGTTAATGGCGGACGTGATCCTATTACTAAATTCATTCCAAGTATTTTTTACAATTAGTTCAATACCTGAGTGATCAAGCCACATATGTTCCATCCTAAAAGGTCTAATTACCATGTTGCCGTCATCCCCACCAGTATTAATAAGAAGCGGGCAGTGGTTAGAGTGGGTTATCATAAGATGGGTAACAGAGGCATTAGGAAAACTAAATTTCCAATCCATATTAGCTATCATCCTATCTAGTCTATGTTGGATTAATCTATCTGAGTTCCACATATTGAACCAAGTAAACTTTGGCCCTCTAAAGCCTAGGTCAATCAAATTACAATCACTAGTCATATCATTAAAAAGAGATACCCTATTCATGCATACTCCATTCCCTCCCCCCCCCCCCCCCCCCCAATTTTTCTGCACTATTTGTGACATCCTTAAAATCACCTACTACTAGCCATGGACTAGATATCGAAGAGGCAACCGATTTTAGATTATCCCACAACAATAATCTTTCATTTAAATTAGGGCTAGCGTAAATCGCAGACATGAACCAAGACAGATTAGAAGGGATAACCTGGATCTTGAAGTGTAATTTATGCTCTGTAGAAGCCATCTTCGTGATTTTTGTCTCGTGATCATTCCACAACACTAGAATTTCTCCCTTAAACTCTCTGGCTCCCACCCCTAGAAACTTGTTGAACGGGAGTTTTCCTACTTGCTCAACCATCCTTTGACCACTAAGTCTAGTGTTAATTAAAATCAACACTGTAGGTTTATGAGTATGGATGAGTTGATTTACTGCCTTTACAACTATCGGATTACCAAAACCTCTAACATTCCACATAATGGATCTCATGTGGGCTTTCTCTGGAACCATATTACTATAAGGATGAACATGATTCATAATTAAACTGCAATAAATACCACCACACCATGTACATAGAACTACTAACATCTAAATTCATGTTAGATACCTCACTTTGGTCTTCGCCTCCCTGAGGTTGAACATTCTTACTAACTTGCTAAGTGGGTGCCTTTGCGATGTATTTTGACCCTTTATCCAAGTGAATTTGCGACTTCCCACTTTTCCTGCGTCCCTGGCCTTTGAAAGAAACATCCTTTCGACTTCCCAATTTTCCTGTTTCCCTGGGCTTTGAAAAATTCACAAACGTAATTAAATTGTTTTCCTCATTATGATATGAATAAATTTCAAAGTGTTATCTGTTGGGTTTAGATGGTCCTCAATAGTCTTAAGTTTTATAGGACAAATCCCTGCCTCGGCATTCCGGTCCACCCCTCCAATCTGATTCAGCCCTTCGGCCCGAGGCAGCCCACCATTCCGGCCCAACTGCATAGGAGATGAAATCAGCCCAGCATTTTGGTTTGCCCCTTCAATCCGGTCCAGCCCAGTCCTTTCCAGCCCACCACTTCGGCCCGTCTGTGGCTTTGATTTGCTCAGCCCACTTTCGGCCCACCGAAGCAGCCCTCCACTCCCAGTTGATTCCATGCTTCGGTCCACCCCAGCAGCTGGTCCCTCCATTCCACCATCCACAGCAGTTGGTCCCTCCACTATACATTTAGAACCAGCAAGGAGACCAGTTGGTCCCTCACTTGTCTGGCCAGCAAGACTTCCACTCCCCAACCCCATGCACGACAGGCTTCCACTCTCCTTGTTCATTCCACCAACATGGACAACAGCTTTCTTCCTCGCGTGGCCGACAACCCCGATTCCAGCATGGACGGCATCTCCCCTTCAGGCGTGGCCGACAGCTTCCTTTCCAGCATGGCCGACTGCAACTCCCTTCCCAAGTTTCATGTTGATGTGTTCAACAAGGTGGATGACATCCTTCAACTGTGATCATTGTGCGAGTCGTGCTCGAAGATGTCTCACATCTTCTTCTTCTTTCGAACGGTGCCTTCCATCCTTCATTTCCTATGCATCGCCCCTCCCAGCTTCCCCCAAGCCCGACACCTTTCTTCCCCTTCCACTGACCTCAGTATGGCCAGCCTTAACGTTGCCGACAGCATTCCCTTCGGTCTGGCTCCCACGGGTTCGCCACCTTTCTTGTGTTTTGTCCCAACATTCCGTTGCTTCTCCACTCGTTGTCAGTCTCGACCCCACCCTCTCCCTGCTCCTTTTTGGCCGAGTTGTTCATCACGGTGATTCGCCTAGTGGTTTCCTTGCCGGTTTTAGGTTTTCCAGCGGTTGAGGTAACTATGTTTCCGGTGTGATATTCAGTTTTCTTCTGGATGCCCGTTCGATTGTGAGGTAGTAGGATTTCTATTTGATTTTGAGGTTTTGGGTCGATTATCGGTTTTGCCTGACTCTCCCTCCATATTCTAGTTGTTTCCGATGATTTTTTTCAGCGAGTAACCAACATACAAGGTCCCCTATCTCCAGTCGGGCTATCGGTGGTAGGTTATGTAGGTTTAGCCCTGACCGTTTTATTGTTCGTATTTGGGGTGTGATCTTCCGAGCTTTGATTTGCTGAAGATACCACATGACATTGTTCCTTCCTATGACCCGTCATTCCACACACGAAACAAATAGCTTGAATTTTTTCATAGGAGATTTTTTGGGCATAGCCATCAATGTCGATTGAAGGAGGAAGTGGTTTGCTCAAATCCATTTGGATACAAAGTCGTGCAAACTTCCCTCTTTCAGCATTTATGGTATAACTATCAATTCTCAACAAATGCCCTATAGTGTTTCCAATTCCCTGTAGCATTATAGGGTCAAAAAATTATCTTGGTATATTGGGCAATCTGATCCAAACAACAACTTTTGATATATTGGTTCTTTCTGGATTGAATTTGGGTTCCCAAATTCGTATGGATAAAAAATTTCCATTGATGAACCAAGGCCCATCTCTAAAAACTCTATCCATGTCTCCCATGCATGTGAATTTGATTAGGTAAAAACCTTCCCCCGAGCAAAATACAAGACATTTCCCCTTCCGGTTTCCAGAGAGTTCGAATTCTCAGCACCATGTGATGATAAGGTACGCTCCTTCCTATGATTTTAATGATGATAGATTGTTCATACCTTTTTTGTATCATTGTTTTATCATCTTTGGATATGGTAAATGTTAGTTTACCCGCCAGTTCCACTTCATCATGGCCTTTTGAGGGAGAAGATTCAGACAACTTCGCACATTCTTGGTAGAACGCGTTTTTGTATGCCCCCAGAACAATACCGGTGAGTTTTTCCTTGTAGGAGATGGAATTTGTTGCGGTCTTCGAAACATCCTCTTTCATATCTTGCAAAGTCTGCATCTAATCTTCCTTGAGCTTAGTGTTGTTATTCAAAAGTTCTGCAGTCTCTACTGAAGTAAGGGAATATGTGTAATTTGAGAGCATTTCAACAGTGGGCAATGATAGTGTTGTTTCTCCAATTGTACCTTTTCCCCGTTTGTTCTTTTTTTCTTTATGCTGAATTCCCCGTTTGTTCCATTGTTGAATAATTTTGTAAGAATCTGAGTCAAAAGTCACTTTCTCAACAATATATATATAGCCTAAAATACAACATTGTCCCTTAATGTTTGAATAGATTTTCATTTTCTCTCATAAAGTTGAAATCGTAAAATTTAATCAAAAGTGCAACATTACCTCTCTGTCAACCTTTCCATCAAAATTTAACGGAATAAATTTTGAAAATTGTAAAAATATAAAAAAAATTACAAAATTTCACAATGTAATCATCCCAAACTTTTTAAAATGTTACATTTGAGTCTCGATTCGATCGGGACTCGATTGAACCACAATCGAGGGGGCTCGGGTTTTGACCCAGACTGACATTCATTGGGTGGGAGACCTGGTTTGAGTCAAGACCCAAACCCAAGCCCTCCCCGATTGGGGTCAAACCAAGCCCAAATCGAATCGGAACTTAATTGTAACATTTGAAAAATGTTGAAAATGTTAAGTTGTTATATTTTTGAAAGTTTTCTGTTATTTTTGCAATTGTTTAAACTAATTATGTTAAATTTGGATGAAAAATTTAAACGGGGTGGGGGGAGGGGGGGGACTTGTACTTTGACAAAACATGAGGGAATGAAATCTTTACGATTTAAATTTTAGGGAGAAACTGAAAATTTGTCCAAACATTATGGGCAATGTTATATTTTACCATTTTTACAGTGAATGTAGTAAAAGGAACACTCTCTACGGTAAAAATATCAATTAATTAAGGGTTAAATATCATTGTGTTCCTAATGTTTGTGCCAAAATTGAGTTTCTCGCTTAATATGTAAAAAAATATTCATATTTAGACATCAGAGTTTAGTCTATTGGTTAGATTTTCCATCCAAACTTAAAAAAAAATATGTTTTGAAAATTGCAAAGTAAACAAACTTTTAAAAAAATCACAACAAAATTATTTTAAACTTTTTTATATGTTACAATGGAGTTCCGATTTAATTGTGACTCGATTGAAGGGGTTAAGATCTGTGTTTTGACTCAGACCTACTCATCCATTCGTTAAGGGTGATTTGGTGGACTTTAACTCGTTCGATTGAGGCTTGATTGACTCTTAATCGAATTGTTTTGTTCTACGAAATAATAAAAAATTGCACATTTATTAAAAAATTTGGAAAAATAATCAAAACATATACATAAAACAAAATTTAAAAAAATAACAATATTTAGTTTTAAAAAAAAATGAAGTTTTTTTTCTTAAAAACACTAAAGAAAATATAAATTATATTTGTATGTATTTATTTTTTCTTCTGTCACTCACATCTTATATTTGTAAACTTTGTATTTTTTTTAGTTATCCATTTGTATTTTTTATATAAAAATCTCTTAAAACTGAATATGTTCAAATAAGTGAACCTTACGGGGCGTTTCTTTCATGGAATTCGGAATAAGCAATACAGAATAGGGAATAGGAATAGAGAATAAGTAATAGGAGATAAGAATATGAAGTTGTTTGTTTGGTGGAATGAAATGGAATGGAATAAGGAATTCTGTTGTTTATTTGATGGAATTGTATATGAAAAGGGAATGGAATGTGGTAAAATGACATATTTGTCCCTCCTTATATATGTATAGTATATAATATATATAATTTGTATTAATTAATTTTAAAATTAAGAATAATAAAAACTTATAATATAATTAATTAATAATTAAAATAAAATAAAATAACTTATTTAATTAATTATTAATTAAGATAAAATTGTTGAATTAATATAAATTTTAAAGTAAGGGCATTTCGGTCATTTCGCCTCATATTCCTCATTCCTAGCGCGCCCTGCTTAGGAATTCCGAGTTTTTCACACGGAATGTCTAAGCATACCCCGCCCGGAATCCGTAAGCCAAATTTTTGCAATTCCACGAAAAGAACAACTTCTTACGGAATCCGTAAGCCGAATTTTTTTTCCATTCCGTGAAAAAAAAAAAAAGACATTTTTTAGTGAGTATCCATATAAGCTGAGTTGGCCAAAAAAAAAAGTATCCATATCACTTTTTTATATATTTTTAAATACTCATTTTTGAGCAGGCACGACAGTTTGTAATATCTATGTATAAAGACAGACACTGCAAAAAGCTAAAGAGAAAAAAAAGGTCATTAAAGCTATAATTACCTGTCAGACACTAGTCTTGCAGGACCATGATTAGAATATCATTAACCTCTTAATTAAAAAAACAAAACAAACATTATGAGCGTCTCATTAAAGTGGTAAGACAGACAAACCCCCCACTACACATACTTGACAGAATAAAGTCATTAAATTGAAGAAAAATGTAATATAATTAATTTTCCTTAATTGCATCGAAATCGTGTCCCTTAATAATCATTTTAATAAAATAAGATATATATATATATATATATATATAATTATATAATTTTAGTTTCGACAAATCTAAATTTGTAAAATCAACTAAGCAGCTTTTATCTTAAATTCTCATTAGGTTGTTCATGTGACACTAGAAACAATTTTAAAACACTAAAAGTAATCCAACTTAATATGTAGTTGTCATGTCATTAGATAAATATTTTATTATTTTAGTGCATACATATATAACTATTTTATTTTATTTTCTAAAAAATTATATTAATTTAATGCACATAGATATAACTTTATTTAGGGCAAGCTGTTATCAATGGCGGACAGAGTTACTTTAGTCAAATCGGTCTTGTCCACAATCCCCTCCTACTATATGCAATGTACTATGTTTCCTAATTCAGTTTGTAAAGAACTGGACATGATTAATAGAAATTTTGTTTGGGGATCCACGGAACAGAAAAGGAAAATTCATTTGATCAATTGAGAGAAAATAACAAAGCCGAAAAAACTAGGGGGTCTTGGTCATTCTTGGGAAGTTTGGTTTGGAGATTGAAGAAGGATATAGCACCTTGGGCTGTGGTCATTAGAAACAGAACATTTAAGCAGGATGGAACTTCTCTCACTACCTCGAATAAAACGTCTTGTAATTGGAAAACAATTAATGAATGTATGAACACCATTAAATTAGGTTCAGGGTGGGTGGTGGCAAATGGTAGAGATATTAAATTTTGGCATGATAACTGGGTGGGTAATCAACCCCTACAAGCGACAATCTATGGTCCACTGAACTTTGAAGAAGACAGATTGATGGTAGGAGATGTCTTCCAAAATGAAGAGTGGAATGTAGATAGAACTTCATTTGACTTCCCCAAAACATTTGTGGACATGTTTCGAGGTACTCCAGGGGACAAGACCAATGTATCCTCGGACAAGCAAATTTGTAATGTCACACACTCGGGAATTACACTACAGCATCTGCATACTCTCTTTTAGCAGGTCATGACACAAACAACTAGGTGATTAATCAATGGGATTGGGTTTGGAAGATTCAGACTATCCCAAAAATACAGTATTTTATCTAGTTATGCCTTAAAGATAGACTAGCAACTAGCAAACTACTGAACCATAGAGGATGTAATTTGAGCCCTCTGTGCCAAATTTGTTACTCTGGGGTGGAGGACATAGATCACATATTGCGTGGGTGTAAGCATGCTAAAGAGATGTGAAATTCAGTCACTAGGCCGTCAAATCTGGGTCAACCTATCGACTACCCTTTGAATGAGTGGATCAAAAAGGGATGTCACGAATCGAGAGTCAATATTCAAGGAGCTGAGTGGAAGTACTTCTTTCTTTATGCGATTTGGAACATTTGGAAAAATAGGAACTCTCTTATTTTTAATGATAAGTCTGCTTTTTCTTCTGTTTATACTTTATCTTTATCTCAGGCAAAATTTCACAAAAATGTTTATCTTGAGACTGACAGTGCTAATGAGTTCATTTCCATTGATATTAGTTGGGTTCCTTCAAAAGAGGATTGGTTTAAAATTAACACAGATGGAGCTGCTAAAGGAAATCAGGATTTTGCAGGAGACGGTGGGGTCATCCGAGACTTCAGGGGTCAATGGGTTGCAGGATTCTCAAGGAATTTGGGTTGCTCCAACAGTCTCACTGCGGAATGTTGGGCCATCCGAGACGGATTGAGTTTGGCAAAGACACTCGGATTAAAATCTATTCACCTTGAGACGGACGCCCTCTCATCCCATAAGGTAATTTCTGATGAAAATATGTCAAATCAAAAACTAATGCCGATCATTGCGGATTGCAGGAAGCTTTTGATGCAGTTCGAAAGAATGAAGTTCAGACATATTTTTCGAGAAGCGAATGCGGTAGCGGATATCATGGCGGGTATAGCGCTCAAACAGCAGTATGTGTTTGAAATTCATAGCTCTCCTCCGAAGGAAACTATTATCGCGCTCCGAAAAGACGTTGTGGGCTTTTCTGTTTCGTGAATTGTTAAAGTTAGCTAGTTTTGGTTGTGTAATTTGAACTTGGGTGATTAGTTGTCACCTATAGCGGTTATTTTAATCCATAATTATCAAAAAAAAAATCTATTTGTGTCTTAAAACAATTATTCTAATAATTGAATAGTTTTGAGTGTATATGTAATATTCAGATTTTTGAATGATTTTTTTAAGAAAATAAACGTGAAATACTTAGCTTTTTAAGAATATATAATAAAATATATTTGTAACCTACATTTATTATTATTATAATAAAGTAATATATTTTTAAATAAATTTTTAGCACGACTCATAACTTAATCACTAGTATATATTTGTCCAAAAAAAATCACTAGTATATAAGATAAGTGTATGAATATGCTACTGTGCACCTGTGCCCCTAACTAGTAACTACCCTAATAGGCTAATACCTCCTATATATTTTGTTTATAATATATATATATATGTATGTATGTATTAGATGGATAATTGTTGGTTAGGTAAGTAAGGACAAAAGGGTTAGTACCTCAAATTAAGCTACTTCAATTTTGAGTCAGTGACTGTTTCACAGTCAATGAATATAATAAATGTATTATTTTTATTATCATTTAATCAATCTCCCATCTATATTATCAAAATAGAATAACAAGTAGAAGCCAAGAGATTGAAGCCAAAACCAATCTCTATTTATGGAATTCAGGGTGAAAACTTCTATTTATGAATAACTGAAACATATCTTCCTCAACAACTTAAAAAATAAAAATTATATTTATGACATTTTTGTATATATAAATCTAGATAGCTTCAATATATATGTGTATATTTTTATTTATTTATTAATAACAATTGCAAAATAAGACGTAGAGGGCATGAATCTCTATGATCTCCAAGTTTGTGTCGAAATGCGTTATTTACTATTACTACTTTTCTTATCCAGAGATTATGTGTGTGTGTGTGTTGGTTGGGTCATGAGGGAGACATGATGTTATGGCTCGTGTCGACACACAAGAAAAAAAAGGATAAAAAGACGTGAAAGATACCACGTTTTATTCAAATTCAAAACCTAAAATTTTAAGCTTTTTTTTAAGGAAGGATTTCGAGTTTATGATATTTTAAATTATTTATTTATGTTGATAAATACTATATTTTATTCAATTTTGTGATATTTAATTATTTATATATTAAAATATTATTTGTTAATTTAAACTATAATTTACGTTAATTTTTCTTTGTTAGTTATATGTGATTAAATATAACTAATAGTAATTAACCCATAAAAAATATGAAAACGTCGATGTAGATTTTCTTTTTTATGACATTATGAAATCAATTCTTATATTTTCTATTATAAGAAATTTAATTCTTATACATTTAAACTAAAAATTCAACCCTTATACTATAAAGTTGTAAAAACTAATTATTTTATTAAATCTGCCATTTACTCCCTTTTTTTTTATGTTAATATGGGGGGGGGGGGGGGGGGGGGGGGGGGGGGGGGGGAGAATAGAATCGCAGAAACTACTAAGAAATTGAGGTGATTGGTCAATGCATATTGACCATATCCCTTTCCATTAGCTATTATTATTTTTTTTACCAAGCATAAATAATAGTGCTCCTCTATCTCCACACTCCAACACAACTCTTATTTAAAATTCAATAAGAAGAAAAATATAAAATAATAATAAAATAAAATGGGATACTATTATTGTATTCAATTATTGTTATATATAATAAGCCTTCCATAAGTCATTTTCCTGCAAATACATGGCAATTATTGTCAATATGCATTTCCTTGGACATGTTTCTCCCACTTTATTTACCTGAAAAGAAAGGATAAAATCCTATCACTAACTTATGAAAAATAGTACCACATAACTACATAAGGGTATTATTATCGTTTCATTAACTTATGCATGCATTGACAAACTTGTAACAAAGTCTACTTCGTAAAATTTAATCCATCTTTCCTCTAAGCAAATCAAAATCAACACTATATAGAAGATCAGCAATATAGAATGTAGAGCTTCCTACTTTATTCATTTATTTATGCATGAAAGAGATTGAAATAATCTTATCAAATTAAGAAGTGAATTACCAATCATATCCCCACAGATTGAGAGAGAGTCATCAAAGTAAGAGAAAAACGCATGTTTAGGTTCTTTCTTATCTGTACTCTTATTTTCAGAGTAAAGAGTTTTTGTTTTTACTGGAAGTTTTATTTATTATATTAATTAGTGTCGCACACTTCAAGGAACTGAAAAGAAAAACATTTTTTTAATAATTTCCTTCATGTTGTGTTACATTACCAAGTTGTAATGATTCCCAAATCATTTCTAAAATGTGGATTTATCTTCCCTTGAAGAATAATTAATGGCTATTCAAATGATGATCATCTCCTTTGATTTTTCCTCCAACAAAAACAAACCGTTTCAGTTCAATCTCAATCTTGCTTTCTTTCTATATTTTAGAAGACATAATAAAAATAATTAGGAACGGTAATAGTGTAATAACGTCAACTGAAACTTTTCCATTATTTTTTAAAATCACGGTTATTATACTATGATAGTGCAATTTTCTATTCATAATGATAAATTATGTTTATGGAATTGAATTCATGACCATAAGGAATTGAATCATGACCATAATTAACAAGATTTAACGTAAATGACAAAGTCAAAGATCAAGTCATGTTATGCTACACCACCCTCAGTCTAGTCAATTTAGGCAACTTGTACCGTATAATAGATTAGTTTATTGAGTTGAACTCTTCCATTTGGCTTGTTACATAATCTCTCGGCATGATTAACCCTGTCTAAGTCGTCCTCAGACATGATTTGACCCATGCTTCAATCAACCAAACCATTACTAGGACCGACCCATATTTGTTGATCCAACCTGGGCGTACTAGGTCAACGTACTTCTAAATTCATAGGTCAACTTATCGTTGACGTACCTATACAATCATTTCTCTGGTTAACCAACAAAGATACTGCTAGAAGGGTCATGTTTAAGAAATTACAACCGTGACCAACAATTTCTAACAGGCTGTGATGCAGCATGTGGCAAAAAGGGGGTGGGGGACTGCGAACCGACCTATCTATCCCTATCCTCCGCTGTGGCAACAGTTCTAGTACCAAAGGTTTTGTTTTTTTAATGGAGCAAATAAGAAAGAAGGTTGATTTTGGGTGTACCAGAAGCTGAAGCAGTGGTGGTGGTAGCGGTCTGGGAGGGGATGATGGCAACACCAGGCCACGAGCGGCAACTGCAGTGGTTGCCGCTCTCAATACTCGCATATACCGACTTGAGGTGCTTCCCACAGCCACCCCATGTGTACTTGGAACACCCACTGCACACAACCTTGTAGCACATCTTATCTCTTTCTCACTCCATTCTATTCAGTATCTTCTTTATTTATATATTTATAGCGGAGATTATTAACCTCTTGGATTCATCGAAAACTTTACCACTTCGGGAACATATACATAGACTATGTGATGTTAGAGACAAAGAAAATACATTACTATGTGGGACGAATTTCCTTGTTGAACCGGTCAAGAATCAGTGTGGTATGTATCTAAACAAGCTGGGCTGGAATAGAACAAACTTTGTCTTTCAATAAAGTGGAGAGATGGTATTTATTAGCTGTCAATACTAACGACAATGTGGAAGACAGGCAGGCAGACAGAAAGCAGGTCAAGATGGATAGGTTCTTGAGACATTACCTACCCAAAATCATGCATATGAAATATTTTACTTAAAGCATGGAGAGATTTAAGGGTTTACAAACCTCTAAAAGTTGTCAACCTCATCAAGCACTAGTGAATTTGGCTAGCTCTTCATACAGACTTCTACATGTCATATAAAGTTCAAGGCAGCTCACGCACAAATGAATCACATCAGTCACAAAAGCAAATGTACCTTCCTTCTTCAGGAACAACTGCCACCATCTTGTTTGCTCGAGGAAGAACCCACTGCAGGTTTCTTTGATGCACTTGCCTCTGATGTAGTTGAGCTCATTGTCACACGTTTAACCCCTCTTCCTACCACACCAAGGTGTGTCACTCCAGTGGCAGGCCCATTTGTATGTGCAGTCGAGGCAGTTTGAGAGTCAAACGATCCAATGCTGCTTGCTCTAGCCATCTGTGAAGAGCTCATAGCTGCTGCTGTGGGTGCCTGCCCCATTTCTTTTGCTTTGGATGATACCAATCCTAGAAGTTCAGTGAGCACTGATGATGGATTGGCTGCAACCAGTTGTAGATCTTCAAGCTGCATTTCCAACAAATAAAATGTCTAAATAAATATACACATAAAAGAAAAAGAATTGTGGGAGGGAAAATGCAAAGGGAGGAAATGGGATTTGCCTTCTTTTCCAGCTCGCTAGCAAGACCAGAAACTGTTTCAATTTCAGCCTCCCTCTCTGCTAATGGATTATCAGACGCAGCAGCACTGAATGATGCTGATGCAGACAAACACTTTGTTTCATCCATGAGGCGCTGCACTCGAGATTTGCAGACAGATATAGCTTTCTGACAGTAAGGAATGGCCTCCTCAGGCTTAGAACCAATCTCCAAACACAAGCAGATTCGGAAATTTCTAAGTTCAGTTAAGTCTAACCAGTGTATATGGAGGAATATGGATGATCAAATACTATACAAGGAAAGATGCGCAGATCTAATGAACCTACAAAAAACATAATATTGAAGAATCTCAAAATGGAATGTTTATGAGTTCAAAAACAGCGTAACATCTTAGGATACAGTTCTGCAATCTGCCTGTCATCTGGTTCAACAAGTTTCTCCAAAATGGATAGCGCTCTCTCATAGTCACTTAGAGAAGTTTCAATGTCCTCTACATCCAAAATTTAAAAAGGAGACAGTGTTTGAGCTTTTTATCAGATCTGAAGAACTGAAATAAGCATGTGAAGTTGTAAACTAACCTCTTTCTAAGGAAACTTCAGCCAGGGCTGATAATATGTCCACTTTCTCTCTTGTCTCACCAGAGGTTTTGTCAATGATAAGTCTCGCAATGTCCAGCATTTTCCATGCCAAGTCAAGGTCCGACTCATCTTCATCAGCTTCAGCTGTATCTTCATCCTCGCTGTCATCATCATCTCCCTGATTGTTCCCAGCAGAGGCTGCCAATAACAGGAAAGTTGAGCAACATTCGTTAAATGCATTATTTTTTTTATTTTGTAACAGGATAGTGTTCTAAGATTTTGTAATTTTTTTGTGTACGTTTGCACCTTCGGTGCTCAAAATGAAATATATATATATATTGTCGATTAAAAGAGAAGAACTGAAAATATGTTAAGATCCAATACAAGTCGCCCCACTGTATGTTTTATATAGCTCAGGGTGTGCTTCCCTTGAGCTATGCTAACCTGCATAATATATATAATACTGAAAAGTGAAAGCTCAACTTTAATCTCGACCACTTTCTTGCATAACAAATGTTAGTTGTCAACACGCAGATGACACCAACACCATGCTGGAAGCTTCTGTTACTTAATATTTTATAAATTTTATAGGGAAAATGCCCCAATCTTCAAATTTCATTTTACTTTCCATCAAACAGTCATAGAAAAATAAAATCCCTAGATCCCAACCCTGAACAGGAAAGGCGAGATACTCTCCAGCCAGGAAACAAAAAACTACAAAAATTTACAATTCCTACTGCTTTTACTACAAAAGGACCAACGTATATGATGAGCTAGAACAGGAACAGCTTCTTTGAGCATTCTTCAAAGAAACATTGGAGTGAAACATGCACAGCAGAAAATTCAATCGATTTTTAGACATGAACAGAAATAAGATGCTAACGCAGCCCAATAGCCCAAGACTCTTTAAATACGCTTTCCTATAAAGTATAAACAAAAAATTAAAATCTTTAATGCACCCTAATTTTTTGTTAAAGAATTACTTTCATAATACAGTTGCCACACGATGTGATATTAAGCACAGGGATGTGCTAGTTATTACATGTTAAAGTCACACTCATCTTTGTCACATCATCCTACCAGATTAAGATTTTTCTAGTAAATGGACAAATCCGTAGTATCTCTTATCTATCTATTAACAAAATAAAAAAAAAAAACAAATACATGAACCTAAGGAAAGGAAATTGATATACTGCAGGAGAACATTTTTAATAAAAATAAATAAACAGCACTCATATTATACAAATAGATTTTATTCTACATTCTCATAACTCGGGCATCTACATTTCCTTGCAACAAATATTCTGTGCATTCACGTTTAGTTAACTGTTGAAAGGCATTGTGATATTCACTCGTGATACCCACTACTCAAATTTTAGTGGATTGTTTCTTTTGTGTGATCCAAGATTAGGTAGTAGGTACAGCTAATGAAAATGATCGTACACGGCATAAAATTGAACTGTTATTAACACTAACATGCATCTCTTTCAGATCTTCCAACCTGATGAAATTCGTTGATGTATCACAAGTACAAGTTAAAACAAAAATAGTTCCAAATGTGAGTGTGTATAAACTATAAAGTAGAAAGATGATCTCTAAACATGTAATGGAGAAAAAAAGTAATAGATTTGTGTTGCTTCATAACTTAATGAATTAAGTGTAGACAAAATTCGAATATTACTCATTACTAAGAAAATACATCTAAGAAGATCAGTCATTACTAATTAGACATTCCAAAGTGATCTAAGAAATTTTCATAGTTGATGAAAAAGTCAAAAACTACTCAAACACCTAAATCATCTGTCCTCTGCTGCTCACCTCTAATTATTATTTGTCATACCTAGGGTTAGACTTGTAATTTTTTTGGTATACCAGGAATATAGATGGGATTTATATGTACTCACTTACACAATAGATATCCTAGAACATCCATGAATCTTC
This sequence comes from Chamaenerion angustifolium, assembly GCA_946814005.1. Classification (NCBI taxonomy): domain Eukaryota; kingdom Viridiplantae; phylum Streptophyta; class Magnoliopsida; order Myrtales; family Onagraceae; genus Chamaenerion; species Chamaenerion angustifolium. The sequence goes on from OX328281.1 coordinate 4,802,143, forward strand.
TTTTGAATATCTTTTGCTTAATTTTTCCCCTCTTTGTATATGTGCAGTACCTTTTTGGTACTTTATTAATGATAGATTGACCTTTTTAACATTCAAAATTATTATTATCCTCATAGCCAAACTCACTAGTCCTTAATTAACTAAATCAATCAAGTCATTACCAAATATAAACTTGGTTTAAGAAAAAAGATAATTGGAAAGAGTAAGCAAGACAAATACCATCATCTACTGCTCCATTCTGATTCTCTGAACGTTCATGCTGACCTCCTGCTGTTGCAGTGCTCGCAACAGAGGTTGTAGAAGATTCACCATTTGCACTAATCTTAGCAGAAGCCTGTTGGCTTTCAGCCTCCTTCTTAGGCACAGAACCTAGTGGATCAGCCTCCTCTTGAGCTTTGTACAGCAATGCACATCCATACTTATAGTAAGCATTGATACATTCCGGGGCAAGCTCGCCAAAACGTGCAGCCCTAGAAAAGGATGATAGATATTTGCATTAAGAAGAAAAATATTAATTGTTGGAATATGTGCATTTATATATTTTCTGAACGGTCTATAAAGGTAGTCCCATCTAATGATGCAATACAGATATACAGGTAAATTTCATCCAGTAGGGTTAGTTAATCACTGAAGCAATAGGTAGCTAAGATAACTCACAAGCTTAAAGCCTTAAACGGACTCTCAAGGTTGAGATTTCAATGCCAATCACTACTCTGATAATTGTAGCAAGTAAGACTTAAAACTCTGAAATTGATGTGCTGATTTATGAATGTTAATAACCTTAATATAGACCAAGGCAGTGCAAGCCATTTATAGAGAACAAGTGAATGAAGCTAATTACATACTTACGAGTAGGCAATTCATAAAAAATTATTTGAAATCAAGAGGTGGCTATTCACCGCTTGATCTCTTGACGAATGAAACATATACAAAGACAATTTTACAACGATGACTTTAGAGCTAGTTGTTTGTTAGCTCAAGGCATCCCAATTAACGATCAACAGCTACTATACCTATCAAGAAGTATCGAATGCCTATCATAAAACTTATATAAAAAAAGTCTGGAATTGACAGTTAACACAAAGATGTTCTGCTACAAACATTTTCAAGAATGTCTATGCCCGTAGCAGCACTATATTTTGAAATGATTAAACCATGCAGAACAGGTTATCAGTCAATTTGACAAAGAATGAATAATATCAACAATGGTAACGTAACAATATTTAAGTGTTTTCCTGAATTTTCTTTTGGCTCAGTTTGTGGACATGTTTCAATTACCAATTCATGGTCATACTAGATTCTACATAGCAAAATTAACGTCCATAAGTTCTCAGCAATCGAAAAGAACTCTCCCCACCTACACACACACACACACGCCCCCAAGGGGAAATAATCCTAAACTTCGCATTAATAAGCAACCTTGCCGATTCAGCTAACATTTCAAAAATCAAGAGACAAACACACATCTCTGATTTCATCCAGAACAATAAAATCAAAATCTACTCAAATTCCATATTCAAATGTTGCGAAAATTGAGCAAAACATTCTCATTCATTATCTTAAGCTATTAAGAGGACAGTGCGTAAATGAAAACAATTCAAAACGCATGATATGCAACGAAAGTTTACAGCGTTCAGCTAGGAGATAAAAAAATAGAATTGAATACTAGAAAAAACTGGAATAAAAGAGGGGAAAGCTGTAACCTGATCTCTAGGGCACGGCTAAAGCAGTCCGTGGCCTCAGCAAAATCACCATCTTTGACGGCCTTGGACCCTCTCTTCACCAATTCGTCCGCAGCCTCCAAAGACGCATCTCCACCACTGTCGGAAGTTAAAGCAGAAGATTCCGCATTGCTGCCGCTGAGAGTGGCGTCACCGTTGTTGCATGTGGACTCCGCGCCTCCAGCGACATTATACTCAATCACAGCTTCGCTTTGCGATTCCGGAGGGATCGAAGGTGATTGGTTTGCTTCTTCCGCCATTGGTGTCTAAGATAAATTTTCCGATGAGAGCTTTGGGTTTAAGGAAATGAGAGAGGGTTTCGATTCTGGTCGAGGGTTTCCCTCCCTCTCAAATCAAGGTGCTTTATTATGGCGCAAACTTGGTAAAAACTAAAAAGAAAATATTTTCCGCGTGTTTTAAAATTAAGATATTTATTTGGTACCCGCTCGAACCGGGAAAGAAACGGCTTTGGACCACCCAATGGGCTGTTAAATGGGTTTGTAGTTTGTACGGTGATATTCTAAGGAAAATTTTACTTCAAAATCAGCTATTTTAGAGGATTTTTTTTTATAAAATATATTTTATTTAAAGATTAAATATCAAAATATAAAGTTTTAAAATAATTTATTAAAATATACTTTATCCATAAATGACATTAAGGAATGAGGTAGAAAAAACTAAAATTCAATTTGAAGTTACCAAGACAACTAACAAAACCATGTCCTCCCAGTAGAGTCGGTAATCGTGTAGTAAAAACTCAAAAATTGTTGTTATAATTGTAATTTTTTTATATGATCAACCGTACAATTTTTCGAATTCATAATTTTAAGGGCAAACTGTAATTAAATGATGTTAATGTTAAATGGTGTTGGTGTTAATTTTGAATGACGCTAATGTTGAATAATGTTAGTGTTGAATATTTTTGTTGATTGTGACATAAAGTTCTCACCTAATTAGTTTCATTATTCCGATCAAATTATAGAACCAATAATATTATATTAGAAATTTAATTATTTATTTAATAAAAAAAATATTTTTTTAGAGTATGTAGATAATTGAATTTGATCATAATTGTCATTAATAATGTTAAATTTCGACTTAGGTGGTCTGAGTTGATGTTTTTTAAAGTCATATTTTTATATATTAACTTTGACTAGAATGTATGATCCATATGTAAGTCCTTTATTTGCATTATAATTAAAATATTTAATAATTTTTTTAATAGATATATAATTAAATTTTTAATTAAATATCTTGTCATTCCATAGAAAAATTACAAGATAATACGCCACGAGAATGTTGTGTACCGATTGTCATAACTTCTCACCCTAAAGTACATGTTGTACATTTTTTTTCGCACATTTTGGATTCACATAGGTATACTTTTCTAAATAATTTTTCATTATACTACTTACTTTACTAAATGATTTTTAATCATACTAACTATTTAAAAATATCAAAATAAACACCATAGGATAAATTATTTGTTTATTTTAAGGCTTTAAAAAATGAATGGAGGAAGCTGCTCAGAGATAGAAATTGAATACGCGCAATTGCAATTTAATCCGTGGACGAAGTTCATTCATCCATTCAAAATATCCCAAACCAAATGGCCACCACACATTTCCTGCATCTCTCAAGCCTGAAAAGTGAAAACCACTTCCCACTGCCGTAGAGAGAAGCATGGCTTGCACAACCACCTCCTCTCCGATTCTCCATTCTCTCTCACACCACCGTGAGCGCAATGCACCACGCGCCTCCGTTCAGGTGCGGCACGCGACCAAACCTGCGGCAGTCGGGGGACTTTCTGGCAGGCGACAGATGGCACTCCTGTTGACGGCGACGACAACGGCGCTAACCGCTGGGGTACTTCCATCCCCGGCGGAAGAGATAGGGTTGTTCGGATTGAGGAAGAAGCTGAAGAGGGCGGAAAAGGAGGCTGAGGAGATCGTGAAGGAAGGATTTGAGGCGGCGGAGAAAGGAATCGAGACGGCGGAGAAGGGGGTTGCGGCGGCAGAGAGAGGGATAGAGACGGCCGAGCAGGAAATAGAAGCGTCGGTAAGTTTCGGAGGGTTGGCGCAGGCTGGAGCCGTGGTGGGAGCTGAGGTGGTGGGGGTTTTAGTGGCGACGGCGGCGGTGAATGGGATTTTGGGTCCAGAAGGTCAGAGATAGAGAACTTGATTGTTGTATTGGATGTATTCCTGAAAGTTGTGCATTGGTAAGTTTATTATTTGGATTAGACATCGTATTCGTATATGCATATACACATTTCCAATGTGTTGTTAAGTACTTCGTTTTTCTTGCTTGCAATAGTATTGAAGTAAAAGTGAATTGATAAAGACATTTAGATTAAAGAATAAAACGAGTTTGCATATTACGGACCAGAATATGAAAATCCATTGGATCAATTGGAAAAAAATAACAAAGCCAAAAAACTTTTGGGACTTGGTCTGCAGTTGGCGGTGTATCGTAACAAAACACTATTGAGGAGTTTGGTTTGGAGATTGAAGAAGGATACGGCTCCTTGGGCTGTGATCATTAGAAACATAACTTTTAAGCAGAATGAAACTTCTCTCACTACTTCGAATAAAACGCATTGTAATTGGAAAGCAATTAATGAAGGTATGAACACCCTTAAATTAGGTTCAGGGTGGGTGGTGACAAATGGTAGAGATATTAAATTTTGGCACGATAACTGGGTGGGTAATCAACCCCTGCGAGCGGTAATCTATGGTCCACTGAACTATGAAGAAGACAGACTGATGGTAGGAGATGTATTCCAAAATGAAAAGTGGAATCTATATAGAACTTCCTTTGACTTTCTCAAAAAATTTGTGGACATGTTTCGAGGTACTCCAAGGGACAAGACCAATGTATCCTCGGACACGCAAATATGGAATGACACACACTTGGAGAATTACTCTACAACATCTGCATACTCTCTTTTAGCTGGTCATGACACAAACAACCAAGTGATTAATCAATGGGATTGGGTTTGGAAGATTCAGACTATCCCAAAAATTCAGTATTTTATCTGGTTATGCCTTAAAGATAGACTAGCCACCAGCAAACTATTGAACCATAGAGAATGTAATTTGAGTCCTCTGTGCCAAATTTGTTACTCTGTGGTGGAGGACATAGATCACATATTGCGTGGGTGTAAGCATGCTAAAGAGATGTGAAATTCAGTCACTGGATCGCCTAATCTGGGTGATTACCCTTTGAATGAGTGGATCAAGAAGGGTTGTCAGGAATCGAGAGTCAATATTCAAGGAGTTGAGTGGAAGTACTTTTTTCCTTATGCGATACGGAACATTTGGAAAAATAGGAACTCTCTTATTTTTAATAATAAACCTGTTTTTTCTTCTGTTTATTCTTTATCTTTATCTCAGGTAAAGTTTCACAAAAATGTTTATCTTGAGACTGACAGTGCTAATGAGTTCATTTCCATTGATATTAGTTGGGTTCCTCCAAAAGATGATTGGTTTAAATTTAACACAGATGGAGCTGCTAAGGAAAATCAAGGTTTCGTAGGAGCCGGTGGGGTCATTCGAGACTTCAGGAGTCAATGGGTTGCAGGATTCTCAATGAATTTGGGTTGCTCAAACAGTCTCACTGCGGAATGTTGGGCAATCCGAGACGGACTGCTTTTGGCAAAGACACTCGGATTAAAATCTATTCGCCTTGAGACGGACGCCCTCTTAAGCCCATAAGGTAATCTATGATGAAAATATGTCAAATCAAAAACTAATGCCGATCATTGCGGATTGCAGGAAGCTATTGATGCAATTTGAAAGAATGAAGTTCAGACATATTTTTCGAGAAGCGAATGCGGTAGTGGATATCATGGCGGGTATGGCGCTCAAACAGCAACATGTGTTTGAAATTCATAGCTCTCCTCCGAAGGAAACTATTATCGCGCTCCGGAAAGACGCTGTGGCCTTTTCTGTTTCGCGAATTGTTAAAGTTAGCTAATTTTGGTTGTGTATTTGAACTTGGGTGATTAATTGTCACCTATAGCGATTATTTTAATCCATAATTATAAAAAAAAAAAAAAAAGAATAAAACGAGTTACTATTTTAATATCAACGGAATTTATATTTCATTAGAGATTTCACTCTAAATAGGGGTTAGAATTAGGTGTGATAAAAAAAAGACTGTAAGACCGATTTCCCGACAAGATCAGACCGACTAGGACCGAGACCGAGCGGGCGTTTTTTTTCTTGAATGTCGGTCTCGAGATTTTTTCCCGAAAGTCCGTTTAGCACCGGGCCAGACCGAATGTATGTAGATTTGAGATTTTCATAATACCACACCGAAAAGAATGTGAATTTTGGAGGTTTTCTATCTCTATAAAAGTTGCATCCTGATAAATTTACTAAAGAATATAGTGAGTTCATAATATTTTTTTGAGAGGTGAACTATTCCTTCGCGTTTTACTAAAAAATACCGTGAACTCATAGTTTTTTTTTGTGCAGATTCGGTCCAGGACCGAGACCGATCCGAGTCAAGAAAGACCGACTCAGACGAGTTTTTTTGGCCGAGGTCGGTCTCGGTCCTCCAGAAGGCAAGATCGAAATTTCGGTCTCGGTATTGCCTTCAGGACCGGCCTGGCCCGCCAATGATCAGCCCTAGTTATAATTCGTGTATATCGTGTCTAACTGTGTTGTGTCATTAATCGTGTCGTGTAGATAAATCTTAAACATATGTTGTGTTTAAACAGAAATAGTCTTAAACAAATCATCGGAACACACATTAATACATAATTAAATTTTTGAACAAATAAAAAATTTATATATACGCGACACAAATTATGTCACATTACAGAAAATAACACGAAAAAAATAATACAATATGAAAGTTATAAATTCTATAATTTAATTTTACAAAAGTTAAATTAATAAGTGGTTAAAAAAAGTACAAAAATGAATTAAATATTAAATACATATACTTATTTAGTTGGGTTTAATGTGTATTTGTATATTAAATGTGTTTAGACACGGGTATTAATCGTGTCTAAACATATAAGAGTTGTTTAAACACATGATATGTTTAATGCATATCATTATCGTGTAAAATACAGATCGTTTAATCGTGTCGTGTCAGAAAATGTCACCTCTAACTTTAAAAGAGACTTTAAACTTTATGCTTGTAACTCAAAATTATATTTGGATAAAAACTCAAAATTATTAAAATAAATTTGTATATTAAAAAGCTATTAGAATTATTTATATTATGAGTCCACAAATATTTATTAATTTTGACTATTGTATGATTTATATATTTGTTTTGAAAAATAAATATGTATAAATTTATTTAAAAATCTATGTATACACACGACTTAGAAGGTGCGAGTTATTGGACAACTTGCTACCCCTGATGGCTTGGTGTGATAGTTGTTTAGTGTTTTTTTAACGACAACACGACGTTTAATTAGAAATTAAATTATATCTATTAAACTTTTTTAAAAAAAATATTGTGAATAGATATTTGAATTGCAATCTAAACTCTGTAAAAATATATTGAATTTCAACATATAGATTGACTATATGCTTTACCCTGAGTTAGGATATAAAAATTTGACTTAAAAAATGTAACACAATCCAAATTCAACACTGTTTATGACATTTATGACAAATTTCAATTACCTACATTCTATATATTTTTTATTATTATTAGGTATATAATTAAAATTTTGACATAACATATTTTCTTCTATAAATTGTCCTTTTCGGTTGCTGGGCATTTTTTTTAACAAATTAGAGTTTTTAAATTTTACTTTATTATCTTATTCAAATTAAATTTAGCATTACATCAATAATATTTTAATCAAATTTTTAATTCTGGAAGTAAAAATGATTTTTAATCAATAATATTATAGGAGTAAAAATGATTACCCTTTGTAACACAATTATCAACGACGAAAACGTGTTCTCTAACACGTGTCCTAGTCTATTATATTATTAATTACGGACCTTCTATAAAATTATAGAAATAACATTTAGAAATTTAATTGACTTGGTTTTAACTCATTCTCTCTATTTTTCTCTCTTTTCAGCTTTTCTATGTAGAATTTTTTTTTTGGTCAAAATTCTATGTAGAATTAGAAAGAAAAAAAACTAGGCTAGGATTCCTAGGATACTAGTCTAGTTTTTATTTTCTTGTCTTTTTAAATTTTAAAATAATGTTATAGATAATATGTTTTATAATATATAAATTTCACATTTTTAAATTTAAACTCATGTTTTATATTTATATTTATTCTTTTGTTTTAATTATTTTTTTATATATATTATTTTTATAATGTTTAGAATTTTTAATTTTATTTTTTTATATAAATTATATTTAAATTAAATATTATATTATATATTTACGTGACAATAACATGAATCTAACGTGCTGATTTAACACATGTACAACTCACATGACCATTTAACAAAAATATGTAATGAAAAACTAACAGAAATATTAAATAACAATATTCTCAAATACATGGTACTATATGTTAATACACGTATTCTTAAAGTACACTCTAATAACATGGTCTAACCTAGGACATTAAAGAATTTGCATTTGCAGATTATCGATGAGTTTTTAGCAAGTTTGAACCCTATACTTCTTGCATACTACCTAAAAGTTTTAAGAGTGCACTACTAATTTCAAATAATTTTTTTTATATAATTCAAATATAGTTATTGAAGTAGTTCTCATATTATTGTATTAAACATTACATGTTTATTTATTGATGCTATTTAGTAATTAACATTTGTTCAACGTCATTTGTTTAATTATAGTTTTAATTTAATTGTATTGTTTTAATTTAATTGTATCTATTGTAATAATTTCTTAAAATGGTTTAAAAAAACAAATAATATTCTAAATAATATTATAAGTTACCAAAACTCTCATTTTGAAAATAATTTTTTAAACCATCTGTAAAAAAACAGAAAGGTTATAGTACGTAGATAATTAAATTAGGATTCTAACGACACATGATGTTAAGTTTAATTTTTTCACATCGATCATAAAATTTGGTCAAAGTAGTGTTGCTAATTTTAGAATTATAAATAATTTTATGGTTGATGATGGGTGAATAAATGTTAATTACTAAAAAATATCAATAAATAAACATGAGATGTTTAATACAATAAATATGAGGGTTGCTTTAAGAATTATATTTGAAATATATATAAAAAATAATTAAAATTAATAGTGTACTGCTAAAACTTTTAGTTAGTATCTATTAGTTATAAAATTCAAAACTTATTAGAAATACATATTTTTTTACGATGAATTTAAAAAAGTAACTGTTTTCCAAAAAATATTTAAAAAAGTATATATGCAAAAAAAATATTTATGAAAATGTACATGTGCGCAGGTAAGGTTAGTAGCGTTTTTGGGGAAAATGCTACTCACAGTAGCGTTTTTGGGAAAAACGCTACCTGTAGTAGCGTTTTTGGGAAAAACGCTACCTGTAGTAGCGTTTTCCCCAAAAAACCTACCAGTCGCCTTTAAAACCCCTGTCCCGCCCCCCTTCCACTGCTCGCCCCCTTCGTCTGAAAAGCCAGCTGCCCGTCCTCTCGCCTCCAGCCGCCGCCCGCTCGCCTCCGTCGTCCCCGCACCTACAGCTGCCCGTCCCCGCGCCTCCAGCTCCCCCACGGCCTCCAACTCCCCATTCTGCCTCCAGCACGCCCACTCCCGCCCGCCTCCAGCTCGTCCAAGCTCCCCCACCCTGACCCGTCTCCGTCCTCTCGCCCACCAAGCCCCGATCAAGCCCCGACCCCGTCCCCGTCTCCCCAGCTCCCCCACCAAGCCCCGACCCCGTCTCCTTCCTCTCGCCGGAGTCGCCGGAGTCTCGCCGTGCATGTATTTTTTTTAAAATATATTTGTATGCTTAATTATTTTGTTAATTGTTAATTAAAAGTATTATGAATAATTATTGTGTTGATTAAAGCTTGCGTAGTTAGTTATGAAAGTTAAAATTTAGAATTTGTATTTTGAAATTGTAGAATCAAAATACCGCCGCGCGTAATTATGTCAAGTGGTGAAAATGTTGTTCCCCTTGGTCCGTTGGATCAATCAGTACTGTGGGGACAAGATCAACATCGGTCGTCATACCTGAGTGATAACCAACACATAACATTTAGAGGATAATGTATTATCAGAAGAGGCTAAAGCTATTGTCCAAGCGGTTGGATTATTGGATGTAGTTATTCTGTCACATCCAAAGCTGGATCATAAACTGTTGACGGCGTTGTGCGAGCGTTGGAGACCCGAGGCACATACGTTCCATCTCAAACATGGGGAGATTACGATCACACTGCAGGATGTTTCCGTGCTATTGGGACTACGAGTACACGGAGATGCAGTAACTGATGACCATGTACCTGAGGAAGACATGGTCGGTGCGTGTCTGGAGTTGTTGGGACTGAACGTACAAGGTCGTGGAGATGTGGTGACAATGACTACGTCACGACAACATTTATTTCAACCTAATCTCACAGCCGAACAACAGGCGAGAACATTTATGTTGATTATACTCGGGAGTATTCTGTTTACCACAACAATGAAATATACTGTTTCGTTGTTGTACTTACCCCTACTTCGAGATTTGGAAAGAGCCGCACACTACAGTTGGGGGTCAGTTGTGTTAGCTGCAACGTACCGTGGACTCTGTGAGGCAGCTGAGATGAACTGTGCAACATTCCAGGGTTGTGCCATCCTCGTGCAGGTAAACTATATGAAAGTCATATCATATCATTCATATTGGTTAATAAAAATTGAATAATGAGGTTTTCTACTACAGTTATGGTCGTGGGAGCACCTCCATATTGTCGCCCTGTGCTTCAAGGTGAAGTGCCTGCTGGAGAGATACATCCATTAGGATACAGGTGGCGCTTGTTAATTTCATGTGCACAAGGGTGATGGTACATTTGCCATAGTCCACATTCACATTTGTTTTCAACTAGGTTGACTGTATAATTTCCTGGAGTAGTCCAGCCGACACCTTGGACAAATCTACCAATATCACGCACTTGGAATACACCGTGCACTTGCGAAAATTGAGCCACTTGCATCCTCCCAAGTTGTTTTTCTGCCCTAGTAATTGTTTTTTGAACGATGTCAGACCACACCTGAGACTCCGCAATTGCCTCCATTGCTTGTTGGCGACGAGTGAAAAAGTATGTGTTCGACCTCCAGTAAGTGAGTTTCACTAACTCAGTCAACGGTAAGACCCTTGCCCCTTTTAGCACGCCGTTGAACACTTCGACCAAATTAGTAGTCATGTTTCCATATCGGGCGCCTCCATCGTACGCCAGGGCCCATCTCTCAAGGGGGATGTTCGAAATCCAATCACGGTACTTTCCATCTTGCAGAGTTAATAGATTAGAATACCACACAGCAAACTTACGTTTATCAAGGGTACTTGCCATAACATACAACTGCTTCTTCAGAGTCACGCTTTTGAATGTGTGATTGAAGTTACTCGCTATATGGCACGCGCAAAAGCGATGGGTTCCACGACCATGTTGAGCGTATACATTCTCGACCGCGTTAATTATTGATCTGTGCCGATCAGACATTAGACATACAACTCTCTCATTCGTCACGTTATCACAGAGATGCTGCAAAAACCAGTTCCAACTCTCATTTGTCTCTGCGTCTGCAATACCAAATGCCAACGGATAGATGCCGTTGTTAGAATCATATGATATGGCTACGAGAAATTTTCCATTATATTTGCCATACAAATGCGTCGCATCAATACTTATAAGTGGTCGACAATGGACAAATCCTTCAATAGCTGGACCGAATGACCAAAACATCATACCAAATGTGGCTACTTGAGTTTGAACATTTACTCTTTTAGGCAGAAAACCATATACTGTCCCAGGGATGTATACGGACATGGCTGCCAGTAGTCGCGGGAGGTTTACAAATGCTTCTTCGTGAGTTCCGTATAAAGACTCCAACACTACTTGTTTGGAGTACCAAGCCTTCGGATATCCAATTTTCGAACCGAACTCATTCTCCACCATCGACTGGATTACTGAAATTTTCAATCCAGTGTCGGCTAGAACATAATTTCTTATTAACGACGCTATCATCTTACAATTGATGTTTGTGTGTCGTTCAATGAGGACTTCATTCGTGCATGTATGTGGAGTTCGCAATTTGGATATTCTCCACAATTCAGTATGCTGAAAAAGACTTCCTCTTAATGCCCATAAACAATTTATGGGATCGACTTTACACTTGAAGACAATTGACTTTGGGGTCGATGTCTCAACAGTGCAAATCTTCGAATGAGAAATATGTCATCTTCTCACAGCCGCAGATAACTCGTCCTTACTGCTAAAGGTCATGTTTTTGTTTAGAATACCTTCAGTTGACGGTTCATCAACGTCCCTATACAACTCATTTGTTGATTGAAAGTCATCAATCAAGTTACTATCAATCCAATTCCCAGCAGTGGGTTGCGTCATTTGAAGGGTGTGGGAGCTACCTCCACCATGGGAGCTACTTCCACCCTCGCCACCCTCGTCAAACACCTCTTCATTTTCTTCATTAATGTGACCCGTAAAATGCTCCATATACGGATCTTCTTCATTTAGTGAGGCATCCGATAGTGCATTAACGTCGACCTCGTCATCGGAGAGATCATGGGTGTGACCATGCAAAACATTCTCTGTCTGACCATCATAAGATGTGTTTGCCATCAAGTTACCTTCTCTAGTTAAGCTAAACACAATAAATTGGCTAGACACGCTTAACTGTAAAGCAATAGACAATGCACTTTGCGACCGAATCCGTACAAACTTGCAAAGTCCATCAGTATCTGTAAATTTATAGGATATGCTTATGGACCTAGCGTCAACGTCATGCCAACCACACTCGATACATATAATTTCCTTTAGTCTATAAAGAGAAATATCCAAGGTAGCTGTAGTAATGCTGGAAGTACCACCCACATACACCTCATTACCATTCTGAGACTGTATGTCACCATCATACAAGCAAATGATACCGATCTCTGTCATGTTTGATCCTAAATAATTAATATTATAACATTCCATATCAGATGTGCTTATTTTTTAGATAATGTAATATTTATGTTAATATAAATGTAAACAATTTTAATCAAAAAAATACATAACAATATAGTACTTACCTTAATGAAGATGAACGAAGATGAAGAAGAAGATGCAGACAGGAGAAAATCAGGCAGATCAGCGGATGAAGAAGACGAAGACTGAGTTAAATAGAAATATACGGTAATAATTTAAAATTTCGAACAGAAACGGCAAATAATTTGCCCAAATTCACTACTGGTAGTAGCGAAAATGAACACTTTTTCAAATTTTTTCGGACGGTATATACTTTTTCAAAATTTTTGTATGACATCCTCCCTTTTTGAAAAAGCTCTTTTTTTACCGGTAGTTTAGTGATTACAAATTAAATATGTAAAATACTTAAAATAATAGATGGCCTGAGTATAAAAATTTTCATGATAATATTGGAATCTTTTCACCCTTATAATTAATTTGTTTTAGTTGCAATTTCGTGTTAAATTAGTTCTGTCTTCGACCTCTTCTTCCTGCTAGTAAATACAAATCAGTTCAAATCCGTAGACCGCAGTGGGTTCAAAGTGTTGAGATCAGGACTAATATGCAATCTGGAACTTCTTCAGGGTCTTTCTTTATCAGTTTCTTATTCATTGGACATATTCTATTGTTTTATTTGTTGTTGGACCATGTTGTTATTTCCGTATTGTTTAGGGTGTATTAACTGATTATTTTAGATTAGGTTAATATTAAAGGGTGAGAGGTGTCCAGATGAAGGAACACACCTCTGTGATCCCCAAGTCTGCGCCTCCTTTCTTCAAACCGTTCTCTTCGTTTTCTCTGTGTTCTAGGGTTTTCTGATTTCCTTGCTAAGGAAATCCTAGTTTTGTCATGGTATCAGAGCGATAAAGGCGATTCTTGCCTTCTGTTATCCTCTTCCTCTTTGAATCGGACATTGAGGTACTCTGTTGTTGTTCTTTCATCTATTTTTTCTGAAATCAGGAACAGTGCGATAATCTCAGTCGCGGTAAGTTTTGGCTGTTTTTATCTGGTTTATATCTGTTCTTGTTTGAATATCCCTGTTATTCTGGGTTATTTCTTGGTTCGTGGCGATTAATCGGGATCTTGGTGAAAGTGTTCCTTCAAACGGTTCGTCTGCCCCTATATGTTCCTATCCTGGAACATTCTTGGTAATATCTACGCCTATCTTGATCTGTTGATCTTTGTTATCTGATCTGAAGGTTTGTATCGATTCGTTTGGCGGTGTTTTTGTATATGCGAGATTTTTCTGCTGGCTGTTGTTGGTTGAGATTATCTGTTATTAGCTGTTGTTGCTTGTGAATATCTGTTGATTGATTGTATTGAATATGGCTGAGGAGAAACCCATCGCGGAGGCAAGGAAACTTGCCACCGATGAGGCTAACCATGATGCCTTGGCTGTGGTTGATTCGCACCATCCTCTTTATTTGCATGCTAGTGATAATCCCAGCGTGAGTATGATTTCTGTCACTCTAACCGGTCCTGAAAATTATGCAATGTGGAGTAGGGCTATCCGATTTACTCTTTTGGGCAAAAATAAACTCGGTTTTATCACTGGAACATGCATGAAAGAAAATTATGATGTTGCTTTTCACCATCTGTGGGATAGATGTAATGCTGTTGTTCTTGGTTGGATTATAAATTCTGTTGCTAAAGATCTTGGAAATGGATACATGTATTGTGAGAATGCTCTTTTTGTGTGGAAAGATCTTAAGGAAAGATTTGATAAGATCAGTGGTCCTAGGGCATATCAGATTGCGCTTGAAATTACTATGACTCGTCAAGGTTTAGATTCCATATCTACGTTCTTTACTAGATTGAGATTATTGTGGGCCGAGTATGATGCTGCTGCTGCTTTACCCCACATAGAAGGGGATGATTTTAAAAAGCATATTGAGCATAAAGAAAATCAAAAGCTGTTTCAATTTTTGATGGGTTTGAATGAGAATTATTCTGGGGTGAGAAGTCACCTATTGCTTTGGAATCCTTTACCATCTGTAAACCAGGCTTATAATTTGTTGATTCAGGATGAAAGCCAGAGAGGAATCACATCAGCAATGAATGCTTCTGTTGGTTCCTCTTCTGCAAATGTTTCCTTTAATATTGAAAAATCAAAAGGAAACCCGAATCTTGAATGTTCCCATTGTCATAAGAAAGGGCATACTATAGAAAGATGCTATGCTAGAGGTTGCGATTATTGTAAGAAAAAAGGACATGCAAAGGATAATTGTTTCAAATATAGAGATTTTCTGAAAACAAAAGGTTCAAATATAAAAGCAAATGCCACTTCTACTGACAATGGGAACTTCAATTCTAATGGTCCCAAACAATTTGCTAATGAATCTTCTGCTAGTTCTAATGTGACAGGTTCAGTCACTCTGACTCGAGAGCAATTTGACAAGTTGCTGCAAACCGTGGGTCAAGCAGGCAGCACTGTGATTACAGCAGGTGCTACCGCTTCCATGGACAATCAAGTCAATTCTGCTGGTATATTCTCTAATTCTGTTTTTTTATATAATCAGGATAGTTGGATCTTAGATACAGGAGCAACAAACCACATGACCAACAGAAATGATTGGTTATGTGGGGAAAAGGTTGCCACTGGAACTAAGGTCCAACTACCCAATGGAGAGTATACTATGGTTGAAAGTGTTGGGAATCTGAATTTTTTGCATGACAAAAGGTTGCAAAATGTGTTGTATCTTCGTGATTTTAAGCATAATCTGTTGTCGATTTCAAAGCTTACTAAGGAATTAAATTGTTCTGCAACTTTTTTTCCTAAGTATGCTATCCTGCAGGACCTCTCAAATGGGAGGGTCTTGGGGACTGGCACTGAAGAATCTGGACTATATTTTTTTAAATCTGCCAAGATTCAGTCTGGACCTACTGTGTTGACATCTGTTGCTGAGAATGTTATGTTATGGCATAGGAGATTTGGACATGCTTCTTTGAAAGCCTTGCAACATGTATCTTCTTTAGATTTACCTAAGAATGATGTTCTGAATTTAGGCGATTGTCATGTTTGTCCTAAATCCAAAATAATAAGAAAATCGTTTCCCATATCTGAATCAAGAGCTGATACTTCATTTGATCTTATGCATGCTGATGTTTGGGGACCGTACCAAGATTTTACTCATGATAATAAACGATATTTTTTGACTCTGATTGATGATTTCTCTCGTGTAACTTGGGTTCATTTGATGCAATTCAAGTCTGATGTTTTTATAGTCCTGAAAACCTTTATCAATATGATTGAGACTCAGTTTAAAAAGAGGATTAAGTGTTTCAGGACTGATAATGGAAAAGAGTTCTTTAATGAAAATGTGAACAAACTCTTTCAAGAAAAGGGTATTGTTCACCAGAGCAGCTGTCCCTATACCCCCCAACAAAATGGGAGGGCCGAGAGGAAACACAGGCACCTGTTAGAGGTTGCCAGGGCGTTGAAAATTCAGGCATCGATACCGAATATTTTTTGGGGAGAATGTGTTTTAACAGCCTGTTATCTGATAAATTTGATGCCTTCTAAGATTTTAGGAGGGAAATCTCCTCTTGGAATACTAAATGGAAAAGAACCCAAGGTAAGTCATCTCCGTACTTTCGGCTGTTTATGTTATGCTAAGAGTACGATGGTAGTAGACAAGCTGGCCTCCAGGGCAATCCCATCCGTTATGATGGGATACTCTGAGACTCAAAAGGGGTACAGGTTATATGATATAAATGAAAAGAAATTTTTTGTTAATAGAGATGTTCAATTTGATGAAAATGTATTCCCTTTTGAGAATGGTAAGCTTGACCCGTTGCCCGTATCTCTTCAGCTCTATGACGATTCTGATTCCAGGGATGTATGTTGTTGGCCTGAGTCAACTGAAACTGAGGAAAACAGAATCGACATAGCTGAAACTCCAAATGATGAGTCTCAACAGAGACCTGATGGAGATAACCCATATGATGAATCAGTTATTGATTCTGATGGAAATGATGATCCTGTCATTCATAGGTCCCCTGTTCCTACTACAAGTAGAACAGGTCGGACTATTAAGCCTCCTATTTGGATGAAGGACTATCAGGTTTCTAATGTCTCTCATTGTCATTCAATTGATAAATATGTTTCATATGACGGATTATCTGATGAGTATCAATGCTATTTGAGTTCTGTTTCTTCACTTAGTGAACCTGATAAGTTTTCTGAGGCTGTGAAAGACAGGGCCTGGGTTCAGGCAATGGAGGAGGAGATTCAAGCCCTCGAGGAAAATAAGACCTGGGATCTGGTACCGCTTCCAAAGGGTAAGTCTCTCATTGGTTGTAAATGGGTGTATAAATTGAAGTATAAATCGGATGGGAGTCTAAGTAGATATAAGGCCAGATTAGTCGCAAAGGGGTATAATCAGAAATATGGGATTGACTATTTTGAAACCTTCTCTCCTGTTGCGAAAATGAACACAGTTCGAACTATTTTAGCCCTTGCCTCGATTTATAAATGGCCCCTCTATCAAATGGATGTTTACAATGCTTTTTTACAAGGGGATCTTGATGAGGAAGTTTATATGCAGTTGCCTGATGGTTTTAGTAAGAATGACAACAATCTGGTTTGCAAGTTAAAAAAGTCTCTTTACGGGCTAAAACAGGCTAGTAGGCAGTGGAATGTTAAATTGTGTAATGCCCTTCTGAATGCTGGCTATGTTCAATCCAAGCTTGACTATTCTTTATTTACAAAGCATGATGGAAATCAGATTGTTGTTTTGCTTGTATATGTGGATGACTTGCTGATATCTGGAAATAGTGAAAAACTGATTACTGATTTGAAGCATGTGTTGGAATCAAGTTTTAAGATGAAAGATTTGGGTGAGCTAAGATATTTCTTAGGCATTGAGATTGCTAGGTCTGAAAAGGGTCTTGTTCTCTGCCAAAGAAAATATGCGCTTGAGTTAATATCTAGTGTTGGACTTTCGGGTGGAAAAACATCCAAAACTCCTATGGAGGTGAATCTGAAACTTACCAGTAGGAAGTATGATGATCACCTCCATATGAATGAGGATGACAAACCCCTAGATGATGTATCCTTATATAGGAGACTGATAGGGAAATTATTGTACTTGTCCATCACTAGACCAGATATATCATATGCTGTGCAAAACTTGAGTCAATACATGCAGGATCCAAAGGATTCTCATTTAGCCGCTGCGATAAGAGTGATCAGGTATGTAAAACGAGAACCAGGTAAAGGTATTTTGATGTCATCTGATTCTGAAACAAGTTTGATTGCATACTGCGATTCAGATTGGGCCAGTTGTGTTGAAACTCGAAAATCTGTGACTGGATTCTGTGTTCTATTGGGTAAATCTGTTATTTCTTGGAAAGTAAAGAAACAGAACACAGTTTCTAAGTCATCAGCTGAGTCTGAATATCGTAGTATGGGATCTTGTCTGTCTGAAATTATTTGGTTGAGAAGATTGTTGACTGAGCTGGGTTGTTCTCAGCACAATCCTGTTGCATTATTTTGTGATAATAAAGCTGCTATTCAGATTGCAAATAATCCCGTGTTTCATGAGAGAACAAAGCATATTGAAATAGATTGCCATTATATCAGAGAAAAATTGCTTGAGAAAATTGTGGATCTCCGATATATTAGAACAGGTGATCAGATTGCTGATATATTCACAAAGGCTCTTGGAAATCAACAACACTTTCTACTCTGTGGAAGACTTGGAATGAAAAACATATTTGCCAATCAAGAAGAAATAAGCCAGGAACTTCCAGATTGAGGGGGTGTGTTGAGATCAGGACTAATATGCAATCTGGAACTTCTTCAGGGTCTTTCTTTATCAGTTTCTTATTCATTGGACATATTCTATTGTTTTATTTGTTGTTGGACCATGTTGTTATTTCCGTATTGTTTAGGGTGTATTAACTGATTATTTTAGATTAGGTTAATATTAAAGGGTGAGAGGTGTCCAGATGAAGGAACACACCTCTGTGATCCCCAAGTCTGCGCCTCCTTTCTTCAAACCGTTCTCTTCGTTTTCTCTGTGTTCTAGGGTTTTCTGATTTCCTTGCTAAGGAAATCCTAGTTTTGTCACAAAGGCTGCAGTTCAATTCGCCTACGCTTCACTATTTTCAGCGACATCCTCTTCGTATTAAAGGACAAACTTCTGTTCAACACATCCGCATTCTGCAGCATAAAGCTTCCGATGTCTCGCGTAGCGTCGAACCCTCTTGGCCTCCACCGTCCGAGTCCCCAGTTCCGAGATTTTCATTCTCCGTCGCTGGTGAAGATAAAGACCTCAGCGCAATCGCGGCGGAGCAGGGCTCGCGGATTCCGGAGCATTGCTTGTCAAACTAACCCCATCCCCGATGAAACCGAAACCACGGTATTGACGACTTCTCTTTCTTGTGCTCTATCTCGTTAACTTACAGTTTGCAATTTCCATGAATTTGCTGCTGTTTTGGACTTGATATTCTTTCATGCGATGAGATGAGGCGTGGTAGAATTGAGGTTAAATAAAATATGCATCTTAATGTTAGAATTTTCCTGTTGGTAGGTAAGCCGTTGCAAAAATCAGCAACTGGCATCGATATGGTAATCAATTTTTTTTACTTGAATCGTTACACTTCCGTATAGTACGGATCATTAGAAGATGAACAAAGATTGCTTATGAAAAAACTAGAACTTTTTTCCTTTTGATAGTTGTCGGAATCCTTGAAGAAGTAAATAACAGACTAATATCGACTTAGTGAAAATCTCTCTTTTTTTACTACTTGATCTGAAAATTGGTTGCTAATTCTCTTTCATAATGAGAAATTTAGCAATGATCTCTTTGAACAATAAAATTAAGAATAATCCTCTTCCATTGTCAGACTCTCAAATCATTGGATGATGATTGGGCAATGAGAATTTGGGATGAAGATACCCATTGACCTTGGCAGTTTTATAGTACCAAATCCATTCTATTTGACTTCAAAATGGGTTATTTATCAGGAAAAGGTGATGGTTGAGCCATCTACAGTTAATGATGAGAGCAGCAACAAAACGGCAGCTTCCTCTGCAAATGATGAACTGCCTCAGTTACCAAATAAAAGCCTAAACAGAAGGATAGGAGTAGTCTCCACCCTTGCTGCCGTTGGTCTTTTCTTATCAAAGCGATTAGATTTCGGTGTTTCACTGAAGGACCTTTCTGCTGCTGCAGTGACCTATGAAGAGGTGAAGTAGCTCTTGATTTCCTTTTATACAAAGATTGGTCACCAATAGCCAGTACTAGAAGAAGTTTTCTTGTTCTGCTTTGTAATGAACGGAGAGAATACCCTTTCTCTACAGTCACCTCATTCAATTAGTTTTTTATTGAAATTTATTTTGACCGTGGATTCTGTAGGCACTTTCAAATGGAAAGCCAACTGTGGTGGAGTTTTATGCAGATTGGTGTGAAGTTTGTCGAGAGTTAGCACCCGATGTGTACAAGGTTGAGCAGCGATACAAGTAATGATCTTCAACTTGATATTTATTCACTCCTCAAACTATGCATCTTTCAAGAAACCTTAGCAATATACCTTTTTGAAATGGTATATCACTAACACTATTAGCATGATTCTTGAAACCTGAGGCTTCCTAAAAATTTAATTTTGAACTCATGATTTGATCATCTGTTTGTTTTGGGCTTTTGTTTTTTGATTATGTAAGGGACCGTGTGAACTTTGTGATGTTGAATGTTGACAACACAAAGTGGGAGCAAGAAATTGATGAATTTGGTGTGGAGGGAATTCCCCACTTTGCATTCCTTGACCGAAAGGGGAACGAGGAGGGAAATGTGGTGGGAAGGCTTCCGAGGCAATACTTGCTCGAGAATGTTGAATCTCTTGCTCGTGGTGAAGCTTCCGTTCCCCATGCTCGGGTTGTGGGACAGTATTCCAGTGCAGAAGCTAGAAGAGTCCACCAAGTCTCTGATCCCAGGAGTCATGGATAGTCAGTCATTTCCATCATTCGACGCAACAAGATTCGGTTCATCAGGGCAACACATTCTTGTATCTCCATTGTTGTAAGTTCACTTCACATAGGTTACTCTAGGCTGTGGCTCAGTTATACCTTGCATACCAAATTCTTATACGTCTGTAAATTTTGGTATCTACGATTAACGTAATATATGATTGGTATCTCAGTTATTGTTGTTTTATATTTATCATTTTTTTTTCATTTAATTTACAAGAAAAAAATTAATTAGGTTTTCGAATTTAAAAAATGAATTGATAGTCATTTATATGCTCTTGCTCTTTACAAGACCTCTCTTAACCAAGACAATAGATTGAGTTCCGTACATATTGGTATGGATTTTTTTTGAGAAGTATGTATAAACTTTTATTTAGAAAATATTTGTATACGTGCTTCTTGGTTGCGAGTTATCGGACAACTTGTACCCTAGGGTAGTAGCGAGTTGTGCCATTTAGACACAACACACTATGATTCTTTTTAAAAACAATAATGAATTAGAAAATAAATTATGTATGTATTAAAAAGTTTAGAGTGAATAAATATTTGAATTGTGATTTAAACTTATCAACTCATGCGAGAAATGCTGATAATATCACCTGCATGATGGTTGATAATATCACCTGCATCGTGTGGTGAAGTTCCACCACAAGAAACCTGGTCCAATGGCCGCCATAGAATAATCAGGCAACAGTCACTGTGGCGTGCGCCAAGTAGATCTGCAGAAATGAAGAGATGAATGGAGGAACATCGACTGATTCTCACGGGTTAGTATGTAAATGAGAGAGAAACTTGGAGTGATGGGCAAGAAAAAGATAATATACAAACCAGTAAAATACAAGGTCGATGCAAAAGAGGGAAAAAAAAATCGTATTTGTTTTTCCTATTATTATTACAAGACTACAAGGACTGTTCCAAAAATTAACTATTTTAAAATACGGGAATGATTATCTCTTATTTATTTAAGTGACTCCACCACTATAGGTCAAAAGATAGTTGGACAAACTATATCAAAATTTAGTTTTTTTTTTTTGGCCAATAAACATCACATATCATTAACTAATCAAACCCGAGTCCGAATACAAAATGTTATCCGCAATAATAAAACGAAGTAAGGGGGTTGGTGGCACAAGCGCCCAATCCGTAGGACACAACCCCGCTAGAGCATTCTTCGCTACCCAGTCCGCACAAGCGTTTGCAGACCGTTGAACATGGATCCAAGCAACTTCTGTAAACGAAGACGATAGAGAAATTGCATTAGACAAAATAGGATCCAACCTCCAAGCGAACTGACGGCCATGAATATGGTTGACAATATTCATAGCATACGTCTCTATGATAACTCTCGACCAGCCGCAGTCGATAGCCAAAAGCACGGCTTGAAGAACCGCCGTGGCCTCCACCTCGTCTGCCGAACCCGCTGGAAGGACCCAAGACGACCCTCCTTGCAGCCGACCCGCATGATCCCGAGCAATGGTACCGTAACCCCCCCTCTGCGTGCTACACGACCAAGCTCCATCACAGTTAATTTTGATTACACCCGGGGGGGGGGGGGGGGGGGTCCAATCCACGCCTGCATGAGACCCGAAGGTCTAACCGATCGTACCTGCATGGGAGATTCTTCAAGAGTCCGAGCAACCTCCTGGAGAATCGATGGCACCCACGGCTGGACCTTGTCGTACATGAGCTTGCACCTAGCCTTCCATATGACCCAAGCCACAACCATACATTTCCGCCAAAGTCCCGACCTGATCCGACCCCAAGGGCCTGTGAAATCCGTTGCCTCGTCTAGCCAAGCATCCACCGAAACTAACCCCGAGTCAAGAGTCCGCCTATCCAAGAAAGGCGACCATACCTGTTTCACCCAAGGGCAAGCAAATAGCATATGTTCCCTTGATTCGATCACATTACAAAAAGGACAACGACAATCAATATCTAAGCCTCTCCTCGCTAGAGAGGAACGCGTCGGGAGCACATCGTTTGCCAATTTCCAAGTGAATGCTTTGATCTTCGGCCACACCTCGGCCGACCAGATAGCGGCCCATACCTTCGGTCTGCCTCTCGGAGCAGGTGAGGAGGAAGCTATGTTCGACTGATCCGTATACCTGTGGTTGTGAATTGTGTGGTAGGCCGACTTGACGGTGATATCGCCCGATTTAGTATGAGGCCAAACGAATCTGTCCGGAGCTGTATTGATGGGCATCTGAATCTGCAAGACAGCTTGGACGTCATCGTGGTGGACGGCATCGGCGATCAGCTCCATATCCCAGCAATTGGAGACCGGGTCTCGCCACGTGACGACTCTAGGCGATGGAGGTTGGCCCTCGTCAAGCCTAGGCCGAATCCTTAACCCCGTTGTCGATGGCACCCACGAGTCAGCAAACGGCCTAATCGAGCGGCCATCCCCTAAAGACCAAGCACCCTCCGCCCGAATGATGTCTCTTCCTTCCAAGAGGCTAGCCCATGCCCAAGAAGCCCTACTCCCGTGAACAGCCTGCATGAATGATGTGTTTGGGAAGTAAATCCCCTTGAGGACTCTTACCCATAAGGCATTAGGTTCACGAATGATGCGGGATGCCATGCTTGCAAGAATGGCACGGTTGAAACAGTTCAGATCCCGGAAGCCATAACCACCGTCGGCCTTGGAAGTGGTCATAGCATCCCAGTTCCGCCAATGGATCTTTCTATTCCCATCGCACGACCCCCACCAGAATCGGGCCATGAGACTATTAATCTCACGACACCATGTACTAGGCAACCTGAAAATATGCATCACATAAGAAGGAATGGCAACGATAAAGTTGAATAAACGATAAAGTCGATTTTTTTTTTAAATTCAAACGGTGTATAGAGAGAGAATTACTACTTTTTCTTTTAACAAATTATTTTTCAATTTTATATAAAATTACAAGTTGTTACATGTATCTAATTTACTAGAAGGTGTTACTAAGATTGTTTTGTCTATTAATAATTGATTATTTTTTTTGGCCAACTATTAATAACATATTGCGAGGCGTTTTTTTCATGGAATAAGGAATACGGAATAAGGAATAGGAATAGGGAATAAGGAATATGAGATAAGAATATGAAGTTGTTTCTTTGGTGGAATGAAGTGGAATGGAATAAGGAATTCTGTTGTTTCTTTGGTGGGCATTTCGGTCATTTCGCCTCCTATTCCTCATTCCTAGCGCGCCCGACTTAGGAATTCCGAGCGCGCCTGACTTAGGAATTCCAAGTTTTTCACACGGAATGTCTAAGCCTACCCCGCCCGGAATCCGTAAGCCAAATTTTTGCAATTCCGCGAAAAGAACAACTTCTTACGGAATCCGTAAGCCGAATTCCTTTTCCATTCCGTGAAAAGAACATGCCATTGATATAGTTATAACTCATGAATCTAAATAAAGACGTTTAACGTTTCATTCCAATTCCTAGGTTTGTTCATGAACCGGTTCGATCCCAAATCGGTTTAGAACTGAACTGGTCTGATTTGTAAAAAATAAGTATTTTTTTTATTTCTAAAAAACTGGTCTGATTTAGGTTAAAAAACTGGTATGGTTTAGGTAAAAAAAACTGGTCTGGTTCGAACCGATGAAGAACCGGTTCAAACTAGTCTGGTCTAATTTTTTAAATAACAATTTTGATTAGGAAATAATCCGGTTCAAACCGAAACTGACCCGACTGAAAATCTTATCCAACACACTGAACCGGAACAAAAAACACTGAACCAACTGAAAAACACACTGAACCGACTGAAAAAATACTGAACCGACTGAAAAATACACTGAACCGACTGAAAAACACATTGAACCGACTTAAAATCTGTTCCACAACCAACTGAAATCATGTCCAACATCAACATATACATCTCTAGGTTTGGTTTATTTAAGACATCTCTAGGTTTGGTTTAATTACAGACTGGTTTGGTTTATTTTGCTTCAAACCGGTTCTAAAATTATATAGGTTTAAAGTGGTTTGATTTAAATTTAAGTACAAACCAGTATAAAAAACGAGTCGATCTGAACCGATTCGAACTGAAGTTTTGGTACTACATTGAACTGGTATACTTGAAGTCTAAAAAACTGATTTGATTTTAAAACCAGTTCGGCCGAACCGATTCAAACCAGACCAGTTCGGCCAAACCAGTTTAAATGAACAAGCCTACCAATTCCAATGAGTTGAGAAAATGCAAAAGGATAAAGGTTGGCAAGGAGATATAATTTCTTTAATTCTCTATAGTCAAATGTATGCTTCTCAAACTGTTTCTTTGTCATGAATAAAAGGAGTCTATTGTTGAATTTAGGAAATTTGGGACTTAATTGTAAATTACATTACTTAGTTACTTATAACGATTTACTTGTTTTCGTATGTTTGCTACTGTATATCTACTATATATAGCAGATCGTCTCTTTAGTATGATAATAAGATTTGGAGAAGTATTTTCTAGATTCTTCTCTTCTGTCATTTATCATGGTATCAGATGTTAGAAATCTGCTATTAGAAACTGCAAATGGTTCATGTACTTTAACGTTATGAAGTTTCTAATCTTAATGTAACCCGATTAATTAAGTCATAAATAGATCGTTTTATAATTAAAGTATTAAATCTCAAGTGTTGAATTGGTATATGATGGACGTACTAGATTTAGAGTTAAATGATATATAAAGGATTGAGTCCTCTCTCTCCCTGCTATGAGTTGCATTCTTCTCCATCAAGAAACGCATAAAGAAATAGGGTTAGAGAGAAAAACCGAATTATGAGAAGAATAGTAACCATCAGGAGTCAGAAGAAAGAAGATGACAGTCATTACATCTTCCGCTGTTAATCAAGGTCTGTCATCTTAAACAATAGACCATATTAAGTTTTGTTTGTGAAATATTTGGTATTGATGATCTTTGGACTGTTAATTTTTACTGGTACAAAATAATTGTTTGAAATTTGGGCATAAAAGTAATTGTTCTATGACTGATTGTTTTGCATAAACTCTGTGTTATAAGTCAGTTATGCACATGAGATTTATGATTTTGTTAATCACCAAAGTGGATAAAATCATAATAATCATTTAGTGCATAAGTGACATAATGATTATTGATAGAAATTGACAGTTATAATAATACCAATTAAAACTGGTGTCACTAATGATAGAACATGAGAACTTACCCAAAGGAAAGTCTTGTTCTATAACTAGTTGACATGATGAGGTTTAATAGATATATTTATTTAATCAAAATATCTATTAAACCTCATCATGTCAACTAGTTATAGAACAAGATTTTCCTTTGGGTAAGTTCTCATGTTCTATCATTAGTGACGCCAGTTTTAATTGGTATTATTATAATTGACAATTTCTATCGATAATCATTATGTCGCTTATGCACTAAATGATTATTTTGATGTTGACCACTTTGGTGATTAACAAAATCATAAATCTCATGTGCATAAATGACTTATAACACAGAGTTTATGCAAAACAATCCGTCACAGAACAATTACTTTTATGCCCAAATTTCAAACAATTATTTTGTACCAGTAAACTTTAATTGTGCAAAGCCAAAACAGTAAATGATGCACGAAAAGACCCTTAAAACTCTGATAATTGTAAAGAAAATTCGAAAAATCTATACCCGACGGTCGGATCAAAAGTTATGTAGTATGTGCAAGACTTGATTAACCATCATGAGTAAAACATAGAACAGATCAATTGCAATCATAGGAAATATTCTGTTATTGATTGGTTGCTCTGATACCAAATGTAAGACATTCTAATATCTGAGATCTTTCTTGATTAATTATGAACAATTCACTTAACAGCCCAAAGATCATCAATACCAAATATTTCACAAACAAAACTTAATATGATCTATTGTTTAAGATGACATACCTTGATTAACAACGGAAGATATAATGGCTGCCATCTTCTTTCTTCTGACTTCTGACAGTTACTCTTCTTCTCAGAATTTAGTTTATCTCTCTAACTCTATTTCTTTATGCGTTTCTTGATGGAGAAGAATGCAATTCATAGTAGAGAGAGAGAGTTGATGGAGAAGAATGCAACTCATAGTAGCGAGAGAGAGGACCCAATCCTTTATATATCATTTAACTCTAAATTGGGTACGCCCATCATATACCAATTCAACGCTTGAGATTAATCACAGATCTAATGCTTTAATTATAGAACGATCTATTTATGATCAATCAGGTCACATTAAGATTAGAAACTGTAACGTTAAAAGTAAATGAACCATTTGCAGTTACTAATAGCAGATTTCTAACATAGTCATTCATGGTTGTTCTTCCTCCAGCAGAATAGTGGATCTGCTGTTCTGGAGCTTTTGAGAATAAACTTACGATGACAACGAATTCGTCTTCGATGAATAGCATGTAGTTTGGATCTAGACCTGCTTTCGTTCATGTTTCAACAACAAATCTGTCGCAGCAACATCAGAATAAACCACAGCAACACCTGTTCGATGATCGACTTTCCTTGCATCCTTCGGATGCACCATGTACTACTCTTATACCTGACAAACTGATTAGAGTTGAAAATTATCAGCATTGGAGTCGTTCATTCATGGATTGCATGTTACTCAAGAATAAGATCTGTTTCATTGATGGAACTTACAACCGTGATTTTGTGCCGCCTGCTGATGTGTTTCGCTGGACCGGTCTAATGTGCGTGTGAAATCCTGGTTGATGAACTCTGTTAGTAAAGAGTTACACGCTGGGATAGTTTATGCGCTTACTGTTTATGAGATTTGGCAGAATCTCAAACAACACTATAATAAGGTTGATGGAACGTGATTGTTTTAATTGCATATACCGATTTGTACTGCTTAGTAGGGAAGAGCAACGATTACAGAGTATTTTTTCTCGTCTTCGATCTCTTTGGGCAGAGGCTGAAGCATTGACTCCATTGTTTTACATCTAATCCATCTATGAAAGAATTTACTGCACACTTAGACAACCAAAAACTGTTACAACTTTTGTTCGGCCTTAATGAAAGTTTCTTCAACACACGTAGTCAATTGCTCCTCATGACTCCATTGCTGATTGTGAATCAAGTATTTTCTATTTTAGTGCAGGATGAACATCAACGTGTTATCACCAGTTTTGGAAATTAAATTTTGTATGAGGTTGTTCATGAGCCTTTAACAGTATTACATTCAATTGCTGCAAACTTTGTTTATATAGGAAGAGTTGGAGACAAGATTAAGAGGGATCTGGTGTGTTTCTATTGTGGAAAGAAGGGACATAAAGAAGAGTTCTGTTTCAAACAGAAAAGAGACATAGTTGCTGGTAAAGTTGTGAAGAAGAACTATGCAGCACATAATGTTGTTGCTACACACGATTCATTTACCAATGATGCTGATTTGGAGGATTCACTGGTGCATCCAATTCAGTAATCTGGTTTTACGCCGACTCAATTTGATCAGATCCGTCAGTTGATTTTGAAAGAGTCGTCACCAGTGGATAGTTCTCGAGCCAACATGGCAGGTACTTGTTTTTCTGGTGTTACTCAATCTTTACGTTCTTAAAGGATTATCGACACAGTTGCAACCAATCATATGACATCGCGTTTCGATTGGCTTACTGATTTGCGCAGTGAGGATAAGCGTTTTGATTCAGTTAACTTGCCTAATGGACATACTTCTCTTGTTAGTCATGTTGGAAAATGTGTTATTGGACATAATAATGTGTTAAATGAAGTTTTGTTGCTTCCTGATTTTTAATTCAATCTAGTCTCTGTGTCCAAATTAACACGAGACTTGAATTGTATTTTTGTTTTTTCCTCTGATCGGGTATTGTTTCAGAACCTCTTAATTGGGAAGGACAAGGGGATTTGTAGAACGCGAGGTGGCTTATACATACTAGATGCTAATTCTTTTACGGTGCGTTTGTTTGACGGAATTCGGAATTCGGAATACGGAATACGGAATAGGAATTGGGAATAAGGAATAGGAGTTAAGAATATGAAGTTGTTTTTTTGGTGGAATTGAATAGAACGGAATAAGGAATTCTGTTGTTTCTTTGGTGGAATTGTGTACGGAAAAGGAATGGAATGTGGTAAAATGACATATTTGTCCCTCTTTGTATATGTATAGTATATAATAAAAATAATTTGCATTAATTAATTGTAAAACTTAAAAATATTAAAAACGTTTATTTAAATAATAAAAAAATTAAAAAAAAAATGAATTATTTATTTATTTAATTTTTTAAAAAAGACCAATTTATTAATTATTTAAAAAAAAATGTAAATTGTCATGCAAAATAATATTTCTTAAACAATCAATTGATTACATAATTTGTATATTTTGCCACTGAATTTTATAAAAAATGACATTATATCAAAGATAAATATTTGATTTACAAAATAAAAATAAGATCCAATCACATGAAAATATTGAAAACATAATATTATGGATAGATTGTTATTGAATTGTGTCACTGTATTTACAGAGAAGTGACGCAACGGTTCATATTATTCAAAAACACACTCCACACAGTCATCCCAGTACTAAACCGATCTACAACTTCTTCTACAGCAGTAAATAAGATTCCCATGAATACTTGAAACTTCATTCTTCTTTTTTACTGTGTGAGTAGCTTTGAGTCACAAGCGACAATCTTGACGCTATTCACTGTCTCCTGCCCGTCCTCGTATTTGAATATTGCATTCTGTAGGATGAATGTCCATACATTGTCACAAAACCTGTACGTGTGTAAGTGTCCCTGTAATCATCATCATAGGCAAGAAACAAGAATCAAATAGGGGATCAATATTGTTGACCAGTTCGGAACAACTAACCTTGTTAATAAGGAATGAGCGAAAATCAAATGCAAACTCACTTGAGATTGGGATTATATCCCATTACAGTTCTATTTCCTGTCAAACTAGACTTCTCCCCAGTTAAAACCAACCAAGTAAGAGAACGAAGGTTTTCCTAACAAAAATGACATCTGGAATGAAGGATATTCTTTCATACACAAGGACCAAAGTAATAATGCAGTTAACCAGAGAACAATCACAAAACAGTCATTTCTGGATTAAAAAACAATGATAGGGATCAAATACAGTAATTAATCAGATCCAAACAGCAGTTAAATTGCTTGTTTCAGCAATAAAACACTCAACTATGGTAAAATTCTTGTCTGTGCCAATAAATTCAGATGAATCTCTCTAGAAACAGTGCATGTGCTTTTTTAAGACAGTTTCTTCATCATGACATCTCAATAATATATATATATATATTTTCCTTTCCCATAGTCTCAATTATAAGATGTAAGCTGAAACATATGCATCACAAATTCAACTTATACACATGAATTTACTCTTGAATTTCACAGTTTGGTAGGAGAAAAAGACACACAAAAGGAGACAGATCTGCTGTTAGAAAATTGATATTAGTTCTATTTACAGAGAAAACTCATAGGTCCAGTACCAATATCTTCATCATCAACAGAATTTCAATACTTTAGTCAATCCTGGTCAATGAAACAACCAATCGCATACGGGAACCTTCGTTTCCAGTCGAAGCTAAACCATAACTCATCACAATCAAAAGAAAAACTCCAATTGCAACAAAGACAGCTAAAAATTAGAATAAAACGGATTGAATCATCACCAGCTAAGCTGACAGCAAGGAGAAGCATAAAGTAGCATATATACAGATAACGAGTTCACTGAAGGAAGCAAGAAACAAACTTTGAGTACCTGAAGATAAGATTGGAGCTGCGGAGAGGATGCTGCTAGGGTTTTCAGAGCCGCCGCCGCCTTGCTCTAATCAATCAAGGTGAATTGAAGACGCAGGTGAATTGAAGACGCAGGTGAAGAATCACAGAGGAGCAGGGGCGTGTCTTTTCTGGACAGCTGCAGTCCTTCGTTAGGGCAGAGGGGCACGCTCGGGAATTCGTCAAAGAGTGGAGGGCATAATAGTCATTCGGTCATCAAATCCGAATTCCAAGCCTTCTTGGCTTAGGAATTCCGAGGGTTTTACCCGGAATACCTAAGCCCACCCCGCCTGGAATACATAAGCCTGGAATAAGCAATTCCATAAAAAGAACATGGGCTTACGGAATCCGTAAGCCCAATTCATTGGCCATTCCATGAGATGAACGGGCCATTAGTGTTGCTGCGTTTCAAGCTGTTTCTGAAGTTTTTTTGCCGCATCAACGTCTTGGACATGTTTCCTATGACAAGATTAAGTATATGGTTGATGAACCTTATATACACAATGTTGAAATTCAGATAAAGGATTGTCATATTTTTCCTTTAGCTAAACAAGTTCGTAGTCCTTTTCCATTGAGCTCTAGTCGAATCGATTCCACGCTTGATTTGATACACATGAATGTATGGGGTCCTTATATAATTCCTACTTATGATGGTTTTCGATACTTTCTTATAGTTGTTTATGATCATAACCGATGTACTTGGATTTATCTTATGAAGTCTAAGGTTGATACATTTTAACATATTGTTACGTTTTGCAATATGTTCATCCACAGCTTGGACGGATAGTGAAGATTGTACAGACCGATAATGGTTCTAAGTTCTTTAATGCTCCTATGGCCAAATTGTTCTATGAGCGTGGGATTTTACATCAGAGTAATTGTGTGCACACACCATAGCAAAATGGCAAAGTAGAACGCAAGCATCGTCATTTGTTAGATGTTGCTCGAGCCTTACGTTTTCAAGCAGTTGTGCCGTTTCAATACTGGAGTTGTTGCATCCTAACGACTTGCTATTTGATTAACATCACTCCTTCAGTTGTATTGAGTGGAAAATCTCCTTATGAGATAATGGTATAACTCCTGACCGGACTCACGTACGTGTGTTCGGTTGTCTTTGTTATTCTACAAATGTCGGTGTGATGGAAAAATTTGCACTGGTATTCAATGACTCAAAAAAGTTATAAATTACTAAGTATTAAGCATTCTCAGTTTTTTGTGAGTCGGGATGTGGTGTTTGAGGAAAATATATTTCCTTTCATGATGCCTAGACAAGAGGTACTTGATCAGCTGCCTTCTCGTGTTTTTGATGATTTTGAGCCACCAGTTGTAGCTAAGATACCTTCTGAGATGGTTTTTGATTAGATTTCACATGTTGTTAATAATTTTGAAGAAGTTTCTCTCGTTGTTGATATTGCTGCAGATTCTGCAAATTTCGGTCAAAATCATAGTGTTGGAGAAACTCTGAATGCATATCCAATTCACCATGATGTTGTTCGTCGCAACACTTGTTCAAGACGACCACCCTCTTGGCATTTGGATTATGCTATGCATGATACATCATCTTGTGTGCGGTACCCTATTTCAAGTTCCATTTCCTATGCTTCCTTATCACTGTCCTACATGTGCTTTTTATGTGACATTGCCAAGGTCACTGAGCCTTGTTCTTTTTATGAGGCTGCCCATGATCTTAAGTGGGTTGACGCTATGGCTGCATAAATCAAGGCGTTAGAGGAGAATCATACTTGAATTTTGACAGACCTACCTGCTCATAAGAAGACCATCGGATGTAAGTGGGTGTATAAATCAAATACAATTCAAATGGAAGTGTTGAGCGTTACAAAGCTCGTCTCGTGGCTAAAGGGTACACACAGAAGGTGGGTGTCGATTTCAATGAAACGTTCTCGTTGATGGTTAAAATGGCCACCGTTCGTATGATATTAGAAATTTTTACTGCAATGGAATGAAACAAGCATCTCGTCAATGGAATTTGAAACTAACAACTACCTTATTGGCCTCTGGATCGCTCATAAAGCGCGCTGGTGATAAATGTGTTTATTTGCTTGTCTATGTCAATGACTTGCTCATCACAGGTTCATGCAGGATTGGTAGCGGAGTTAAAGAATGTCTTGCAACATCATTTCATGTTGACGGATTTGGGGGGTTTTGCACTATTTTCTTGGTATTGAAGTGGCATGATTAGAGAAAGGTATAGTGATTAATCAATGGAAATACGTGTTTGATCTTATTGAAGCTACTGGAATGACAACATAAAATTTTTTATGTACTCCTATGGAACATAATTTGCAGCTCACAACCCATGATTATGATTTGGCTTTTAACAAGAACATTACTGATTCACTTTTGCTGAACGCGGATCAGTATCTAGTTGGGCATTTGTTGTATTTAACGATGACACGATCAAATATTTCTTATTCAATTTAGTGTCTTAGCCAATTCATGCATCAACTGAAACTATCACATTTACAAGCTGCTTATCGAGTACTTCGTTATCTCAAGTACTCTCTGGGACAATGCATTTTCTTTCGTGTTTCTAATTTGTTTCATCTCACTGTTTATTGTGATAGTGATTGGGTTGGTTGTCCTTTTACTCGGCGTTCAATAAGTGGTTACTTGGTGAAGCTTGACCATGCTCTAGTATCGTGGATTTAAAAAAAAATTCAACTGTGTCTAAATCTTCGACGGAGGCTGAATATAGAGTGATTGGTTCTGGTGTGTCTGAGGTGATTGGGTTAGTTGTCCTTTTACTCGGTGTTCAATCACTGGTTATTTGGTGAAGCTTGGCCATGCTCTAGTATCGTGGATTTAAAAAATAAAAATCAACTGTGTCCAAATCTTCGGCGGAGGCTGGATATAGAGTGATTGGTTCTGGTGTGTCTGAAGTGATTTGACTGCGTGGTTTGCTGGGAGAATTAGGCATTCCACAGAAAGCTCCAGCCATTTTGTTTTGTGACAACAAATTTGCCCTTCAGATTGCGACTAATCCACTTTTCCATGAGCTCACCAAACACATTGAAATAGATTGTCACTTTGTACGTGATCGAATAAAAATTGGTACCATTACCACGATTTACCTTCCCACTAGGTCTGAGCAAAAAAAACTGGCTAGACCGAAATTCTCACAAAACTGGCCCGAGATTGAACGAACGAGTTTTTTTTCTTCAAGGTCGGGCTATGGCTTGATTTCCCCCCCCCCCCCCCTCCCCAAATCCCGACTAGGACTGACCTGACTCGAATCCGTTAAAAGAGAGGGACTTCCCTTGGGCCTTGAGGTAGTCAGAGCATGCTTCTACAAACCGGGTCGTCCATTCCTTTAGGATCCACTCCAACTTCAATGACATCATCTACTCTATCATCGGCATGGAGGCTCCGAGCAGCTCCTTCCTCCAACAAAGAAATTAGGGTTTCTGCACTACGAGCAACTCTTTCCTCCGACCAACTCCTTCAATTAAGGTTTCTACACCACGATCCATTCAATCTCGTCACAACAAATAAATTCCTCACTGTCGCCTTCGTCTTCTTCTTCGCGATCTTCGCAAACGCCAACCTCCTGAGCCACGCCAACGTCACAAACAACCCTGCACTTATGAGCTCACCGATTCAGACTCGTTCGAAGCTCAAACAATGCCAACATCACAAACGTCAACCTCCTGTGGCGCAATCAGGTATGTTGCCACTGATTTATACTTCAATTGTGTACGCTACTCGTTTAATTTTTATACATTTTTCAAAATTCGGTCCAAGACCGACTCAAACGAATTTTTCCCCTCGAAATTGGTCTCGGATTTTTATTAGCTATTCATAGTACACCAGATCATATTTTCATTATCATTTAACAATAACTTGAATAAAATTAATAAATTGTAATTTTATATAAAATAATTAATAATTTACTAAAATAAAAATTTATTTATGAAATTGCACAAACACTTCAAATTCTTAATCTTCGATACAGT
Source organism: Chamaenerion angustifolium (assembly GCA_946814005.1). Classification (NCBI taxonomy): domain Eukaryota; kingdom Viridiplantae; phylum Streptophyta; class Magnoliopsida; order Myrtales; family Onagraceae; genus Chamaenerion; species Chamaenerion angustifolium. The sequence continues at coordinate 4,836,647 of OX328281.1, forward strand.
TACTATAAAAGACAGAAGATCCAGGTACATATACTGAACATTCAACAGAACATCTTTTAAATATCCCACACGACTTATCCATTGTCCATGCCAAAGAGATCAAGTTCTAAAGCAACACTTCACTATTGACGATACAAAATTAAATCAAAATATAAGATGACACAACAAAGAACAGGCATGAGATCTCTGCAATCGGTAAAAATATCTGCCTCGAAACGGGATACGATGTCGGGGAGCGTCAGATACCGACGCGTGTCCTCCCTACACCATCCCGTAGTCAACATTCCGCTGCATTATCATATGAAACACGTCACCTAAAGTAATAAACAATGACAGTGACCCGCCAAGCCGCAGAGCGCGCCACGTAAATCCACCCTTGCTTTGTTCCCCAGTACAAGAGTGGGTCCCGCACAGATATCTCCACCCACCATACCCGAATAACTTCAACCTCCACGCGTCCCCCCTACGGAAATCTCAGCCGTCCACGTCTCCATCTCGATATCCATGGTTGAGGTGCCAATTATCACATGTGTCGACCGTCGATCGAATTCCAAAGACACAGACGGTTCTGATTCGCTGCTTTCACCTTTTATGGATTAAAAATAAATAAAAACCTGAAACGTGAAGCTTTCTACCTCTTCTTCTCCTTCTTCCTTTGTTTATTGCAGTTTATTCCTTCTATGTGGGAGATGAAGATGAAGCTCAAACTAAAGCTTCTATGTCAAAAGCTCATGCGTTGCGTTTGAAATTTTTTGGTTATAGAGTAATGCCGCCGGGAGGAGGAGACCATTTCCGTGTCAGCGTGGTGAGGAAGTCCAGGACGAGTCGGCACGGGAGATTCAAGCTGCGGCGGCTGAAGACCGTACAGAAGGAGTCTAAGCTCCACCGAGATCTCGAGCTGGAGGGAGATAGAGTCGCCGGCATGGGACAGGAGGCGCCGACGGAGATATCACTGTCGCTGTCGTCGTCAGCGTCGTCGGATACTTTCACAGAGAAGGAAGACGTCGTTTTGGGCAGCGAAAATAGAGGGAGTCTGGTGGATAAGCTAAGGATCCACTCACACAGTTCGGTATCAATAATTGGGCGGAGGCGCGAAATGGAAGATGCGGTGAGAGTGGAGATTGGATTCCTCGAGGGGTTTGACTTTTTTGGCGTTTACGACGGGCACGGTGGATCCCAGGTGTCGCGTGCGTGTGAACAGAGATTTCACGAGGTAGTGGCCAGTGAAGCGGCGTCCGCCATTGGAGATGGAGGGGAAGGAATGGTGAACTGGGAGAAGGTGATGTCGGAGAGCTTCCAAAGCATGGATGGTGAAGTGTGCGACGTGGGCAAAACAGTGGGTTCGACAGCCGTTGTTGCAGTGGTCGGAAAGAACGATGTGGTCGTGGCCAATTGCGGTGACTCCAGGGCCGTGATGTCGAGGGGTGGCATTGCTGTACCATTGTCGGATGACCATAAGGTAATCATACTACAAGTTTTGAATAATTACTTAATAATTACTCCTTTAGTATATTTTGTTGTTCTATGCTATCTCTGGTCAGCCCAATCGACCTGATGAGCTGAAGAGAATCGAAGCGGAGGGCGGAAGGGTCTTTAACTGGAATGGGCATCGAGTGCTCGGCGTTCTCGCGACTTCGCGATCGATTGGTAATTTCAACATTACTTGATGTAAATATTTTAGAATTTCTCCGCCAAAATAACCCTAACCATTACTCCCATGCATTGGCCTTGCCATGCAGGTGATCAGTACCTGAAGCCATACGTGACATCAGTCCCCGAAATCACCGTAACCAAGAGGACCGACGCCGACGAGTTCCTAATTCTTGCGAGCGATGGTCTCTGGGACGTGATTTCTAACGAATTTGCGTGCCACGTCGTGAGACGCTTCCTCAGTGGCCAAGCGCGAAGGAAAACCCGAGACCGTAGCGTTTCGAGAAATCCTAACCCTGCAGCCATGGAGGCAGCGGAAGTTGTGGCGCAGCTAGCCATTGCTCGGGGTAGCGAAGATAACATTAGCGTCATTGTGGTGGAGCTAAATAAGGTTACGTAGTGTCATGTCGTAGAGGATGTTTTTTCATAATCATGCATGGATATCATCTTGATTCTTTACTTAACGGGTTAATGACGTCGGACGAATCGCTTAATTATATAAGATTTCCTTTTTAAAGATCGGTGTATCCCCTTGTGAAAAATTTATATGATAATCATCTATTAGTTTTAAGTCATTATTTCATTTTATTCTAAAAAGTAAAATATTAAAAAAACAGAAAAATAATATTTAGAATCATTTTAATACAGAAAAATGAATAAACACATTTTTAACTGGGAAAAAAACTTTGGAGCTTCTTATTGCAACAAATAATTGAATTATTTTGTATAAAATATATTTTAGAATTTTTCCTATTTTTTAAATAAGTTGATCTATTTTTGTTAGTTCAAAGAGAAAAGTATTAAACTTAGAAGTTATTATTTTATATATCTTTTATAGAATGTCTTATTTGTTAAGCTTAACCATTGTAAAACGACTGGTGTTTTTTTTGCTCAAATTTTCACCAAGTTTTGTTACAAGATCTAATTTAAATTTGTGGAGATACACTGATTGTGCAGAATTTAATTTAAATAAAAGTTGTGTTATAGTAAGTTATTGATCGTGATTTGTTTGGACATTAATTTAAATTAACTTTTTTTAAAGAATATATTTATGAATTCTTTTCTTATCTAAATTATTTATACCAATATAAAAATTAAAAGTACATTATATCATATATATATATATATATATATTATTAAAGAATCTCTTTACAATTATATTTATATTAAAAAAAATAAACTATAAATCAAAGCATCATATAAGAAGTCATAATTTATTTATTATGATATTTAAAATTATAAAATATAGAGCTCAATACATAGTTATAACTTCAGAACCACCAGCACCAGTCATCGAACTGAATGAGAGATTATTTGCAGGAAGCTATTTCTACCGGAATAACGCCGAAAAGTTGGTTTATTCCGAGATTGAGTTTTGTACGTTTCGTTAACAACCCAATACTCGATCAATGAACCACTGAGATTGTTTCCGGAGAAGTCGACGAACTGCAGGCTCCGAGGCAGATTTCGCGGGACTCAAAACCCGTTACCAAATCCGAATTGGGATTAGTTTTTTTTTTTTTAATAATTAAGTTGACGAACTGGTGAACCGATCGATATCTTCAAAAAATGTCTGATTTTTACTTCCCGAATCTGGTTTGATTTGCATTCCGGTCTTTTAAAGAAAATCTGAATGTCTCTGTAACTGTTGGGGCTGAATTTCCGGAATGCTGACTTGACAGTGTTTTGAATGACAATTGAATGATGACCGCACGCTTTCGCCGGAGCTCTGATGAACCTGCAAGAAGGGGAGTGCAACAGAGGAAGTGCCTCTGGGTCCCAATCTGAAGCTTAAATGAATATACTGTGTGTATGAACTCAAAACGTAATGAACGTATGTAAAACAAGAGTATTTATAGGGATGGAAGATCAAACCGTTATAGACAACTGAATATCTTTGTGAATATTGTGCCGGTAAAGATAAGGATGACAAATATTACTTTTTTTAAGTAATATTGCAGTTGCCTTATGTAATCTTTATAGAATATATGCCTGATATACGCGGGATATCGTGGTTGAATATTCGATGTCGGTTTGTGGAACCAGAGTTGAGAGATTTGACTCTCTTGACGAGCGCTCCCATGGAGAGCAGTAGGATGCTTTGACCTTGACCGATGGCGACCTAAAATAGGGCTTTGACGTCCACTTTAGTTTTGGGTTTGGTGCTGGACCGCTTTATGGGTGTCAGCTTACCCTTACTGTGGGCCGACCCAGTTCTGAATTATGTGGATTTTACCCACTGCAAAGTTATTGGGTCTTTGAGACCTTGCCCGTATTGAGCTGTCAATATTGATACCCAACATTTGCCCCCGAAGCTTGAGTGAAGTTTCTTCGGTCAAGCTTGATTTTGTGATAGAGATTGAGATAGTGACTTCTGGATTGGACCATTTGCTGTCCTTGCCTCCTATTTGTGCCTTTCGATACTCTGTATCCTTTGGCAAAAAGTTATTGGTTGTTTAGAGTTTTTGGAATGTTTGATCTCTTATCATATTAGGCGAACACTTTTTGAGAGGGTCTTAGGAGAGACTTGGTATAACTTTTGGCGATCACCTTTTTGTGTAAGATTTTGAGCATTTAATGGATGCACTATTTGGCGAGAAGTCGAGAGGACATTTGAGGCATGTCTGTTTCTTTGTCTTCCGTAACTAGGGGGTAGGCTGACAGATTTTGTACTGTGTTGACCTTTTGTCTCTCCGATGTGACTTTGAATTCTAACATTACTTCGATTTTACCCAAAGGGGCATAATCATTGTCTGAGCCTTTTCGGACGTACCCGTTCAGTTTCTCCAATTTTGGCTATAAAAAGGCAAACTTTGGCATTTAACCCTTTACACATTCAAAACTTTGCATTCCAGAGTTCAAGTGTTCCTCAATCCTCTGTTTGAACTTTTCCTTCTTCAGTAAAACTCTCATTTTTACTACCATGGAAGGCAACGAGAATCAAACTTCCAGCAAGGGATCATCATCCAAACTTTCTCCTACCCAGTCTTCTTCTAGGCAGAAAGTTGCGGCTATGGCTGCTAATACTCCTCTTATTATAAGGGAGGCTTCTTCCCCCATGCCGGACCAGAGAGCTCCTGTGCCGAAAGCGTCTTCTGGAACTCAAGTGGTCGCACCGATTGTGGTGGACGTTCCTGAGACCAATGTCCCTGCTTTTTCTCCGACAGATAGTCTTTTATGTTCTCTTTATTTCTTTTTAAGCAGTAAATCTTCCTCCTTTTTGTTATTTTAGTATTGTTCTTGTCATGTCATGATATTTTGTTTAGATATCAAAACCCAAGTGTCTTTGAGTCCACCTCCTCCTTCTTCCAGGCGCGCGACCAAGCGTAGGCCTGAGGAGGAACAATCTGGGGCCGCTTATGGCGATCGCCTAAGAGATATAACTTGAAATATGCCATCTGTTTTTTCTTCTTCTGATTCAGCCTTAGGTTTAATACATTTTTTTGCTTTTTTTCAGAGAATGTCACAGCTGATGCGACTTCTGCTCCTGCTCCAGCCAAGAGAGTGATGAGTTCTAGTGAGGATCGTCCTGCTTCCGCTGGGGGCTCTTCTGCTCCCCGGGGCAAGGTTCCTGCCCCCGGGCAGGTTGGTGTGCCTGATCCCGATCATGCTGCTCCCAACACCTCCAGAAGAGCTAAGGATCGAAAGAGGGTCCAAACCCAGGGTGCAGCGATGGACACTTTGAAGACTCCCTTTACCGGGGAGTACTGCTCTTTGGTGGGCCTTTGCCAGCCACCGAAGGTGGCAGACCTGAGGGGTCTTTGGGTTTCTTGCTACAGTCTCCGGAAGGTAGAGATTTCAGATAAGACCACGCTGCGGGGTAACCCAGACCTCTGCATGCATATGTTGGATGAGATCCTTCCACCTTAGGAACGGGTGGAGGTCCCTTCAGACTTGAACGACATTGAGGTTGTTATGAGGTCGCATTTTGAGCGCCTCGCATTGGTAAGTCCCTTTCTCTTTTTTATTATTTTATGAACTTCCCTTCATTCCTCTAATTGCTCGCTCTTTTGTAACTCCTTGATACCTTATAATTGTATCCCTTTTTTTCCCTGTTGTTAGCTTGTTCGCGAGGGGACATCGATCAGGCGGATTGTAGGGGATCTCGCCGATAAGCAAGTTGATCTGCTTATCGAGCTGGAGCAGTTTCAGAGTTTGTGCTATACTACGGAGGAGATGGAGGATTTAAAGAGAAGGGCGGAGACATCCACTGAGTTGGTGGAGCAATCTTGTCGGAGTTTGAGGAGACAGAGAAAGGGATGCGCGCCACCATTAAGGTGAGGGAGGATCAAGTGGCCCTCGCCGATGACAAACGACTTAGTGCTGAGATTCAGACCAAGGAGGCTGATAAGTACTCCGCTCAGCTGGAGAAGGAAATCGCTCACCTCAAGGGCGAGCTAAAGGCGTCATGGGCTTAGAGGGAGCAGCTCGACCTGAAGCTGAAGGCTGTGCCATCCCCCCAGAGCGTGGTTGAGGACTTTAAGAAGTCTGAGGAGTTCTCCGACTGCGCCTTGGAGGTGATGAAGGCTGAGGTAGCTGCCTATCTCCAGGTCTTGGTCGACGAGATCCAAGGGATAGACCCCAAATTTCCTCTCCATGAGGTGAAGTCTCTTCAGGACTTCATTGAGAGTGACTACACCAAGGGAACTCCTTCTGGTCCTGTTGTCGAGGAGGCTGTCCCTGGGGCCGATAAGGAAACTGTAGCCCCCGGTGAACCTAGACATTGATGTCCCAGGTGACCAAGTTGATGCAGAGCTTCAAGTCGAAGGAGCATGTTCGTGCTAAGAAGGATTACAACATTGCAAAGTCACATGGTATCCTTATGCTTTTGCTCCTCCTCCTCCTCTTCTCACATATTGATGATAATTCCTTTTGACTTCCTTTTGTTTCCGGAGTCTTGTAATTTTTTTTTTGACTTTTGACTCGGATATTGCTTTGATTATAATGAACGCCTTTTATTTCGTAAGCCTTTATTTTGTTTGACTTCGAATATATTTGGTCGTTCTTCCGAGGTCTTTTTGTTTGAATGCTTTAGGAAGTTTTACAATGTTGGTTTTTAACTTCGCTTTAGCTTATGTAGGATAGTCTCGCCTTATAGGGTCTTGTACCTTTCCTTGGAGGAAACATTACCTCTTAAAGGTCATTTTCGCTCCTTTAGGCTTCAGAGGAAGGATCGTGGCCCTTTATCAGCCCATCCGTTTCTTTCGCCAAATTTCTTAATGGAACTGCTACCCAAGGATTATACCTTTCACGAAACTGTCATCCTTTATGGATTCGTTCTAGGCTTGTTCATTTAACCGGTTTGATTGAACTGGTTCTGGTTTGGTTTGAACCGGTTCGACCGAACTAGTATCAAAACCATACCAGTATTTTTAGGTTACAAGTAGACCAGCTCAAAATAATACCAAAAATTCAGTTCGAATCTACTCGTTTTTTATACTGATTTATATTTAAATTTAAATCAAACCATTTTAAACCTATATAATTTTAGAACCGGTTTGAAGCAAAATCAACTAAACCGATCTGAAATTAAACCAAACCTAGAGATGTCTTAAATAAACGAAACCTAGAGATGTATTGGACTTTTGTATGTTGATGTTGGACATGATTTCAGTTGGTTGTGGAACAAATTTTCAATCGGTTCAATGTGTTTTTCAGTCGGTTCGTTGTATTTTTCAGTTGGTTCAGTATTTTTTCAGCCGGTTCATTGTGTTTTTCAGTTGATTCAATATTTTTTTCAGTCGGTTCAGTGTGTTGGACATGATTTTCAGCCGGTTCAGTTTCGGTTTGAACCATATTATTTATGAACCAAAATTGTTATTAAAAAAAACAGACCAAACCTGTTCGAACCGGTTCAGATCGATTCGAAGCAGACCCGTTTTTTTAACTTAAACCAGACCAGTTTTTTTAGAACAGAAAAAAGTACTGATTTTTTACAAACCAGACCAGTTCAGTTATGAACCGGCTCGGGGTCGAACCGGTTCATGAACAAGCCTAATTCGTCTGCCTTTTAAGTTTTTAGTCCTTTGATTTGTTTGCCTAGTCGTGGAAACTGTTACCTAAGGTTCACTCGACTTTTTGGAAGTTGTTACCTTAGATTCGTTCGCCCACTTTGTCGTGCACGACTTGTAAGGGAACTGTTACCCTTGTTGTGGGTTCGTTCGCATTTTATATCAGGTCTTTGGCTTTGCCCAACTTGTAAGGGAACTGTTACCTTAACGGTTCGTTCGCCTTTTATATCAGGTCTTAGTTTTGCCCAACTTGTAAGGGAACTGTTACCATAACGGTTCGTTCACCTTTTATATCAGGTCTTAGTTTGCGGCTTTGCCCAACTTGTAAGGGAACTGTCACCTTAACAGTTCGTTCGCCTTTTATATCAGGTCTTTGTTTTGCCTAACTTGTAAAGGAACTGTTACCTTAACGGTTCGTTCTCATTTTATATCACGTCTTAGTTTTGCCCAACTTGTAAGGGAACTGTTACCTTAACGGTTCGTTCGCCTTTTATATCAGGTCTTTGTTTTGCCAAACTTGTAAGCGAACTGTTACCTTAACGGTCTGTTCACCTTTTATATCAGATCTTTGGTTTGCCCAATTTGCAAGTGAACTGTTATATTAACGGTTCGTTCGCCTTTCATATCAGGTCTTAGTTTTGGCCTAGTTTGGGGAGGGGGGGGGGGGGAATGTTACCTTGATGGTTCGTTCACCCCTCGTTCTAGGTCTTCGTGGGAGAGGAATTGTTACCTTAGTAAGGTTCGTTCGCAATCATCTTTTTGCCCGAGTGACGAGAATTGCCACCTTCATTGGTTTGTCTGCCTGTATGCGTTAGGTCTTTTCTTTCGATAATTCGTCCATTCTTTGAGACTTTTCGTTTTGGTTCGAGTGACTATGCTATATATGAAGGAATGGTTTGTTTTATTGACATAACATTTTGATTACAAGTTATGCATAAAACCTCCGTAATTGTTCGGAGTTGAATGGACGAGGTAGCCTTACACCCTCTGTGGTTTCCAAGTAGTAGGACCTTGACGCGAAAATCTCGACTACTTTGTATGAACCTTCCCACTTAGCTGAGAGTTTGTTTTGTCTGTCCAGTTTTGTGAACTCATTCCTTCGCATAACCATCCCCCCCACGAAAAATTGGTGAGCGATGACTTTTCTGTTGAAGTATTGAGTGGTCGCCAGTCGTATTTTAGCTTGTACATTGTCTGATTGCCATCACTTTTCTTCGGCAATATCGTACGACGCTCGATTTCATTAGCTTCGACATTAAAGTGTAGGATCCTATAGGTAGGCACCGCTATTTCAGCGAGTGCTACTGCTTCGGATCCGTACAACAGACTGAATGGTGTTTCTCCTATTGTTGTTTTGGGTGTCATTCTGACAACCCACAATACATTATCTAACGCTTCTACCCAGTTTCCTTTAAAGGCTTGAACTCGTTTTTTGAGTCCTGCCAGGACAACTTTGTTGGTTGCTTCAACCTGTCTATTAGTTTGAGGATGGTGTACCGAGCTGAATCAGTGATCTATATGGTACTCTTCGCAGAGCCATTTGAGCTACTTTCCCACGAATTGCGAACCATTGTCACTTATCAATATTTTAAGAACGCCAAATCACGAAAATGTGTGGATCTTTAATAATTTGATCACTTGAAATTCCGTTATGGAAGTCAATGCTTTCGTCTCTATCCATTTGGAAAAGTAGTTGATCGCCACGATAATGTGGTTTCTTTGCCCAATGCTTATGGGAAAGGGCCCCAAAATGTCTATTCCCCAGTGGACGAAAGGCCAGGCACCTGCCATTGGGGATAGCAATGTCGGTGGCTGACCGGATTTTGGTGCGAACTGTTGACAAGTCGCACACTTCTTTGTTAATTCTGTCACATTTTTGCTCAAGGTTGGCCAGTAATAGCCTAGTCTAAATATTTTGCGCGTCAAGGAGCGTGCACCTTCATGGCATGCGGCAAATCTTTCGTGAGCTTCGCGCGGAACTCTTTCTGTCTCGGGATGGGAGATGCATTTCAGAGAGGGAGTTGAGTATCCTCGCCTATAGAGCTCTCAATCTATGAGAAGATAGTTTGCGGTTAGGCGACTTATTTTCGTGGCCTCGCCTTCGTCTTCTGGTAGGGTTCCTTCTATTAAAACGTTTTGGAATAGGGTCATCCAATTATCCTGCTCTTGTATATTGAAGACTTATGCTCGATTTTCAAGGAACGAGTATAATGCGTGTTCCAGGAATTGCATATCATGTATCCTTGTTCCTCTGAACACCAGTTTGCTTATGGAATCAGCTAACTGGTTGTCTTGGCAAGGAATAGACTCAATCGTGAAACTCAGAATTTTGGTGATTAATTGTTTGGCAATGTCGAGGTACTTTTTCAATTTTCCCCATTTGCTTCATATGTGCCATTGATTTGGTTGACAATTAGCTCTGAATTGCTTTTTGCCTTGAGTGACGTTATGCTCATTCCCTTAGCGAGTCGCAGTCTAGTGATAAGTGCTTCATATTCGGCCTCATTATTGGTCGTCTTGAATGTAAGGGCGATCATATATTTCAAGGGCTCGCCCTCAGGGGGATGAGAATTAATCCTGCCCCGAGCCTTCTTTTGAATAGGATCCGTCAGTCTAGAGTTCTCAGCTTTTGCCATTGTCTTCTGGTTGTTCTTATCGTTTGTATGATTCTACTAGACCATTGCTAGTACTTTTCACAATAAAATATGTCAATGCTTGACCTTTAATGGTCGTTTTCGGCGCAAATTTGATATTGAATTCACTAAACTCAATCACCCATTTGACCATCCTTCCTGAAGAGTCTAGCTTCAGCAGGAAGTGTTTGAGAGGCTTGTTGGTGAGGACTGTTATGGCGTGGGTGTGAAAGTACAGTCTTAACTTTCGACCAGCAATGACTAATACATAGATATATTTTTCAATCTTGATATATTTTATTTCAGTCGAATTAAACAATTTGCTTACAAAGTAGACTGGACTCTGCTTATTTCCCTATTCTATTATTAAAACTGCACTGACTCCGACTTCACTAATACTTATATAAAGAAAGAGTGGCTCACTGGGAATAAGCTTAGCCAAGGCCGGGAGTGTCTGCAGGTGCTGCTTAAGTGATTGAAAGGCAGCCTCGCACTCTGGAATCCACTCGAACTTGCGGTTTGCCCTGAGAGTTTTGAATAACGGGAGGGTGTGTCGCTCGCCCCTGAGAGGAAACGATTGAGTGTGGCCAGACGACCATTCAGACTCTGGACTTCCTTGTGGCAAGTTGGGGACTTCATTTATTCTATAGCTTTTAGTTTTTCAAGGTTTGCCTCTAAACCTCGCTCGCTGACCATGAATCCCAGGAATTTGCGTGATTTTACCCCAAAGGCGCATTTTGGTGAGTTTAGGCGAACGATGTGCCTTCTCATGCATTCGAATGCTTCTCGAAGGTCTTCTGTATGAGGGCTCCCCTTAATTGTATTGACGAGCATGTCGTCCACATAGGCCTCCATGTTGCGCCCCATCATTTCTTGGAACAACTGATTTACCATTCGCTGATAGGTTACCCCCGCGTTTATCAGACCGAAGGGCATCACCTTATAACAAAGTATATCTTCGTCGGCATAGAATGTTGTGTGGGCTTCATTGGATGGGTGCATTCAGATCTGGTTATAGCCTGAATAGGCGTCCATGAAGCTCAGCATCTCGTGACCAGAGGTTGCATCCACCGGCTGATCAATTCGCGGAAGAGGGTACGAATCTTTGGGGCATGCCTTGTTTAAGTCGCGAAAGTTGACACACATTCTCCACATTCCGTTTGACTTCTTCACAAGTACTGGATTGGCGACCCAGCTTTGGAAACATACATCCCTGACAAATTTGGCTTCAAGTAGTCTGCCTACTTCTTGCATGGTCACCAAGCGTTTATCTGATCCTAATGACCTTCTCTTTTGAGCAATAGGCTAGATCAAGGGATATATCTTTAGCTCGTGGGTGATTATGTCAGTGTTGATGCATGGCATGTCACTGGGCTTCCAAGCGAATAATTCCTTGTATTCTTTCAATAGGGAGGTCAAGGCGTCCCTTTGGTCGTCGTTCAAGGTGGTTCTGATGCACACCTTCTTTTCTGGACCGCCGATCTCGACTTTCGTCAGTTATTCTATTGGGGTTGGTCGAGATTTGTGCTCATGAGGGTCAACCTCTGTCTCGATGGCCAGGGTTTCCCTTTGGTTCTTCCTGCGGAGGCAGTTCACGTAACATTGACGTGAGGACGACCCGTCGCCTAGAACTTCTCCAATCCCATTCGACGTGGGGAACTTCACTTTTTGGTGGATTGTGGAGGCCACAATCTTATGCGGATTGATGATGGTCCTCCCCAGAATGGCATTGAACGAGGTGGGTGCGTCGACCACTAGAAAAGCGAACGATAACTTTATGCTCTTCCATCCTTCACCCAAAGTTACCAGCATGGTTATAACTCCCAGCTGATATGTTGTGCTCCCAGCGAAACCGATGAGGGGAAATTCGACTCGCTTAAGATATTTCTTGGATTTGCCCATTTTTTAGGCGTCCAGAAATAAAATGTCTATCGAGATTCCTCCGTCGATCATAATTCTTTTCATATCACACCCTTATACTTATGATGTGATGACCAAGGCATCATTGTTCAGGGTCGTGACATGTGTCATGTCTTCCTCAGAGAATGAGATAATACAATCTTCTCCCGACCGAGGTCTCTTGCCCATTTGTACAATTGTGGAGATTTGGGTGGCATATACCTCTCTTGCATTAGACCCCTCGCCTCCGGCACCAAACCCTTCGGCAATTAGGTTGATTACCCGCCTGCCCTGGGATGGGCCAGATTGTTCGAGTGGACGCCGGAGTGCGAGGATGCCTTCCAATCCTTAAAGCAGCATCTTCAAACACTCCCAGCTATGGAGAAACCTATTCCTAACGAGCAACTTTTCCTTTATTTAAGCATTAGCGAGGTCGCAGCCAGTGCCGTCTTAATAAGAGAATAAGAAAATGTGCAGAGTCCAGTGTATTTTGTTAGCAAGATGTTTAATTCAGCAGAAATAAAATATGTCCAGATTGAGAAGTATCTCTATGCCTTAGTCATTGATGCTCGAAAGTTAAGACCATGCTTCCACGCGCTCGACATTACAGTTCTCACCAACCAGCCTCTCAAAAATTTCCTGCTGAAGCCAGATTCTTCAGGAAGAATGGTCAAATGGGCGATCGAGCTCAGCGAGTTCAAGATCAATTTTGCGCCGAAAACGGCCATCAAATGTCAAACATTGGCTGATTTTATAGTGGGAAGTACAAGTAATGGTCTAGCAGAAGTAGAAAACAGGCCAAGTTCATCAACAGACACAAGCCAAGGATGGGAACTCTATACAGATGGATCTTCTTCAAGAGAAGGCTTGGGGGCAGGACTGATTCTCATCCCCCTGAGGGCGAGCCTTTGAAGTATGCAATCGCCCTTACATTTATGGCGACCAACAACGAGGTTGAATATGAAGCTCTCATCACTGGACTTAGACTTGCTAAAGGAATGGGTATAACATCACTCAGGGAGAAAAGCGACTCCGAGCTAATTGTCAATCAGGTCAATGGCACTTATGAAGCAAAAGGGGAAAAGATGAATAAGTACCTCGAAATAGTTAAGAAACTCATCGCTGAAATCCCAAATTTCGCGATTGAGTCTATTCTTCGCCAAGAGAACCAGTTGGCAGACTCTCTGAGCAAGCTGGCGTTCGGAGGAACAAGAATTCAGGACGTGCAATTTCTGGAACAAGCCTTATACTCCGTTCTCGACAACCGAGCAGAAGTCTTCAACATTCAATGACAGGTAACCAAGCTATAGAAGACGTCTCTCAATGGATGACTCCATTCCAGAACTTCTTGAAAGAGGGAATTCTCGTAGAAGACGAAGGTGAATCTACAAGGATAAGACGTCTCTCAGCAAGCTATCTTCTCATAGATGGAGAACTCTATAGGCGAGCATACTCAACTCCCTATCTAAGGTGCATCTCTCATCCCGAGACAGAAAGGGTTCTCCGTGAAGCTCATGAAGGAGTTGTTGCATTCCATGAAGGTGCATGCTCATTGACACGGAAAATCTTCAGATTAGGCTACTATTGGCCAACCTTGGGTAAAGATGCGGCAGAATTAACACAGAAGTGCGCGACTTGTCAACAGTCTGCGCCACGATCTGGTCGACCACCAACACGGCTATCCCCACTGGCGGGCGCCTGGCCTTTTGCTCAATGGGGAATAGACATATTGGGCCCCTTTCCCATCAGTACTGGGCAACGTACCCACACCATAGTGGCGATCGACTACTTCACCAAGTGGATAGAGGCGAAAGCTTTGGCCTCTACAACAGAATTCCAAGTAATCAAGTTCTTGAAGATCAACATATTTTCACGATTTGGCGTTCCCAAGATACTCATAAGTGATCATGGTCCACAATTCGTAGGAAAAGAACTTAAGTGGCTCTGCGAAGAATACAATATCGATCACATATTCAACTCAGTGCATCATCCTCAAACGAATGGACAAGCTGAAGCAGCCAACAAATTTGTCCTGGCAGGACTCAAAAGACGGGTTCAAGCATTCAAAGGAAACTGGGCAGAAGAGCTGGAAAACGTATTATGGGCTACTCAAACAACACCCAAAAAAGCCACGGGGGAAACGCCCTTTAGTTTAGTGACACCCGCCGAAATAGCGGTGCCTACCCACAGAATCCTACACTTTAACACTGAAGCGAATGAAATCGAGCGCAGAATAGACCTCGACTTGGAAGAAAAGCGATGGCAATCAGAAAAAGCCCAAGCTAAAATGCGACTGGCGACCACCCGATACTTCAACAGAAAAGTCAGCGCTCGCGAATTTTTCGTGGGGGAGATGGTTATGCGAAGGAATGAGTTTACAAGACTGGACAACCAGAACAAGCTTTCAGCTAAGTGGGAAGGACCATACAAGGTAGTAGAGATTGCCGCCCCAGGATCTTACTATTTGGAAACCACATAAGGCGAAAGGTTACCCCGTCCATTCAACTCCGAACATTTAAGGAGGTTTTATGCATAGTTTGTAATCAAAATGTTATGTCAATAAAAGCAAATCATTCCTTCGTAAAGCATGGCGACTCGAACCAAATCGAAGAAAAAAGACCTAATAACCAAATTGGGTGAAAGACCTGATGACTGAATCAGGCGAAAGACCTAGCACCAAAGTTAGGCAAAACAAAAGACCTGACACCAAAGTTGGGCAAAAGACCCGATATCAAAATTGGGCAAAAGACCTAAAGTCAATTTTAGGCGAAAAACCTAACACCAAAGTTGGGCAAAAGACCCGATATCAAAATTGGGCAAAAGACCTAAAGTCAAATTTAGGCGAAAGACCTGACACCAAAGTTGGGCAAAATACCCGATATCAAAATTGGGCAAAAGACCTAAAGTAAAAATTAGGTGAAAGACCTAACGCCAAAGTTAGACAAAAGACCTGACACCAAAGTTGGACAAAATACCCGATATCAAAATTGGGCAAAAGATCTAAAGTCAAATTTAAGAGAAATACCTAACGCCAAAGTTAGGCAGAAGACCTGACGCCAAAGTCAGGAAAAAGGCCTAAAGTCAAATTTAGGCGAAAGACCTAACGCCAAGATTAGGCAGAAGACCTGACGCCAAAGTCAGGCACAAGACCTGATAGTTAAATCGGGCAAAAAGACCTAACGCCAAGATTAGGCAAAAGACTTGACGCCAATGTCAGGCACAAGACCTGATAGTTAAATCAGGCAAAAAGACCTGACGCGAAAGTCAGGCACAAAACCTGATAGTTAAATCGGGCAAAAAGACCTAACGCTAAGATTAGGCAAAAGACCTGATACCAAAGTTAGGCACAAGACCAGTTATCAAAAGCAGGCAAAAAGACCTAACGCTAAGATTAGGCAAAATACCTGACGCCAAAGTCAGGCAGAAGACCTGTTATCAAAAGCAGGCGAAAAGACCTAAGGAAAAAACTAGGCAAATAAGACATGATCTAAACCTTAACAAGGTAACACATCTTGAGAAGATGATAGTCTTCCTTAAAAGGTATATACTTGGCGAGGGGAATAGATAAATCTATAAAGACTTATCATTCTAAGCCTAAATAAAGGTCCAAGACCCTAGGTGGCAAGACCATTATAAAGCGAAGAGAAAAGTCGAAAGTAATTATGATAAAGATATCGGAAGAATCGCCAACACATTCAAAATCAAATAAAAGTAAAGGCTTATGAATATAAAGGCATTCAATATTATAATAATAACCGAGTTTGAAATCAAAAAATAATTACAAACATTCCCGAAGTACAAGGGAAAACAAAAACTATCATAAAACATAAAAGATATGATCGTCAGGGGAGTTGAAGACTTCAAGACTTGGGCTCTTCAGGGACGGCAACTTCCTGCTCAACTTCGGGGGCAACCTCCTCGATGACAGCAGCAAGGGGAGCCTCCTTGGAATAGTTGCTCTGGAGGAAGGGCTTAAGGGACTCAACTTTCTGGAGGGGAAATTTGGGGTCGATCGTCTGAATGTCCTCGACCAGGATTTGGAGGTATGAAGTCATTTCAGCCTTCATCACCTCCAAGGCACAGTCGGTAAACTCCTCGGACTTTTTAAAGTCCTCAACCACGCTCTGGGGGATGGGACATACTTTAGCCGAAGGGCAAGCTGCTCCTTCTCCTTCTCCAGGGCGTCCCTTCTGGCCTCAGCGACGACTCTCTGAGCCTCAGCGGCGACTCTCTTGGCCTCAACCTCCTTCAACTGAGCCTTCAACCAAGCATTGGTCACCCCCACCTCAGCGGAGTATTGGTCGACCACCTTAAGCTGGAGCTCAGTGCTCGTCAACTTATCATTGGCGAGGGCCGCCTCTTCCTCCTTCTCCTGCACGAAGGCGAGGAGCCTCTGCTCCTTCTTGAAGTATTCCTCCCAAGCATGCTCCACCAGGTAAGCAGCCGAGTCAGCCTTATCCTTCAAACCCGTCATCTTGTCAGGGAAGAACCCCCAAACTCTGGTACTGCTCCAACTCGATAAGCAGGTCAGTATGATTATCAGCGAGCTCCCCTACGATCCGACTGATCGCCAACTCCTCCCGGACGAGCTGACAACAGGGACAAAAGGAGCAAAGTACAATCAGTTCAATGAAAGGTCAAAAGACGATTTGAAGATAAGTAAAGACAAAAGAACTTACCAGGGCGATCCGCTCGAAGTGAGACCAAATGACCCCTTCGATGGTGGGCAACTCGGAGAGAATCAGAGCCCTGTCCCGAGGAGGAACAATCCCCTCGAGAAGATGCATGCACAAATCTGGGTTACCCTGGAGTGTCTTCTGATCTAAAATCTCTACCTTTTGGAGATTCCCCCAAGGGGCCCAAACGCCCTTGGGATTCGCAGCCTTTGGCGGCTGGAATAAGCCCACCAGGGGGCAGTACTCCCCGAGAGGAGTCTTCGAGGGACCCGAGGCAGTCTGCCCCTTCTCCCGAGCCCCAGTCTCCTTAGGAGGATTGTGAGCAGCTTTATCGGAAGAAGGTGTGGCGACCTCTGCCACCACCATAACCTTCTCCTTGGGGGAAGCATGACCCTTAGAAGGAGTAGGGCGTTCTTCGCCCAAACTTCTAGCCTTCTTGGCAGGAGTGGGATTCGAAGCCACATCAGCAGTGGTCTTCCCTATAAAAGGTCAGCAAAGGTATTAGAAACCTGAGACTAAAACAGAGGAAACAAAAACTAAAAGATAGCTACATACCTTGCTGGCGAACACCAGGAGTGGTAGAGGGGCGATCCTCCTCAGGCTTGCGTTTGGATGAACGCCTGGAAGGAGGAGGAGGAAGGCTCAGTGACGCCTGGTCTGGAGATAGGCCCGCCTTAGCCTGATTGGAAAACAAACCAATGAGTTTGTGTCTCCGAACGCCTATAATCAACATAAGAAAAAGTTAGAAAATTACCCAATCAATAGAAACTGGCGAGGCCTGATGAATCACCTAAAGTTACCAGCATGGTTATAGCTCCCAACTGATATGTTGTGCTCCCAGCGAAACCGATGAGGGGAAAATCGACTCGCTTAAGATATTTCTTGGATTTGCCCATTTTTTGAAGGCGTCCAAAAATAGAATGTCTATTGAGCTTCCTCCGTCGATCATAATACTTTTCATATCACACCCTTATACTTCTGATGTGATGACCAAGGCATCATTGTGCAGGGTCGTGACATGTGTCTGGTCTTCCTCGGAGAATGAGATAATACATTCTTCTCCCGACCGAGGTCTCTTGCCCAGTTGTACAGTTGTGGAAATTTGGGTGGCATATACCTCTATTGCATTGGACCCCTCGCCTCCGGCACCAAACCCTCCGGCAATTAGGTTGATTACCCGCCTGCCCTAGGATGGGCCAGATTGTTCTTACGGAACTGGCGAGTGGTCTCTACGTGGAGGCGTTCGGCATCAATCTCTGCCAGCCACAAATTCTTTTAGCATGCCTATCTGGATCAGTTTCTTGATGTCGCGCTTGACAATAAGGCAATCATATGTTTTGTGGCCCTTAGACATATGTTAGCGACAATAGCTCTCCGTTTCTTTACCCATTGGCTGTGCATTTTTCTAGGGCATCGGTGGCTTTGCTAGGAACATTCTTTCCATCTCGACTAGTATCACCGAGATCTGCCTATTTAAAGGCGTGAAATACTCGGGAACCTCTCGATGGCTTGGTCCGGGGGTTTCAGATCTATGATTTTCGCGACCCTTATTATCCTTTCTACCATCGCGTCGGGGCTCTAGGATAACCCTTGGCGAGGTTGACAGGAGATTTGATTCAGAATTCGCCATTTCCAGGTCTATGAAACCTTTCGCCCTTACTGCCAACTCCTCGAATGTCTCTATTTCTTGAACATGGTAGCTGTTGTGCAGTTTTCTTGAGGCTTTGTTGTCCACATCGAGCCCTCTATAAAAAGCTTGAATGATCTCTTCGTCAGTGAATCGACAGTAAATTTCTGTAACGTTTTTGTGAAAACGCTTGTAGAAGTCGGCCAAAGTTTCTCATGGATGTTGTTTGACGGCGTCCAAGGCGACAACGCTTTTAACATTTGGCGCTCACCTATATACCGCTCCAGAAATTTGCTCTTTAACTCGGACCATGTCCCTATCGATCCTGCAGGGAGGCCAAAGAACCAAGACGACGCCAAACCCGAAAGGGTTGACAGAAATAATAGGGCTAAGTAAGTTTCATCGTTCGAATTACCCAATAAAGAATATTCATGCTTGTTGACGTGGATCACTGGATCTCCTCCGCCACTGTATTCAGGGATGGCCCTAGCCACCACATCCTTTGGTATTCTGACCGTTATAAGGTCGGCGGTGAATGGATGGGATGATCGCTTCCGGAAGGGAGTCATAACGGTTACGCGCTGTTCCTTGATCTTTTTATTTATAAGCTCCTCAATTTGACCAAGAGTGAATTGGGGTTACTGTTCTCCGGTCGGTGAAGTGCTCAACGGATTGAAAGAGTGAGTAACTGTCGGTGCTTCGGTGGAGGTCGGAGGTAGAGACTGGTGTCCTGAGGTAATCTCCTGGTCTTCATGAGGAGAAGAGGCACGTGTATTTCCAGTTTTTGCTTCATGTGGCCTCGCGGGATGAGGATCTTCATGAGGAGCAGGGACTTGTCTGCGAGTCTGTCCTATGATAGTTTCCAAGAGGGATAGCATCTTCGCGGTTACCTACATGGTTGGTCGAACTGGAATCTCAGTGGTGCGCGGAACAGGGGTCGGTCTTGAATTGTCGGTATGCTCCTGCGCCGGTCTCGGGAAGACGGCATCAGGGATTTCCTGGCTAGCAGGTTCTTGCTAGAATAGCGAAGCGGCGGCAGATTCAGAGCTATGTGAGGATTGCTCGTTAACTTATTTCCGACGATTGCTGTTATTTGGGGGCATCTGCTTCTCTCACGCCAGTTACGGCGACCACTGCCTTAAACTGAGCCGGCTTCAGTTCATTGGGCTTGATATCTACTCAGGAAACCAGGATATGGCAAGAACAATATAAAAATAAAAAAGCAGGAAGCATTATCTAAAAAGAAGTAAACAGAGAGCATCAATGTTTACCTGTCGGGGAAAAGGCAGGAACGTTGGTCTCTAGCTCGTCCACCACCACTGGTGTGGCGGCCGATTGACCAGAAATCGGCTTGGAAGCAAGGTTCCTCTAGCTCGGCGCCGACAAGGAACCATCCCTGATAGTCAGGGGAGCATTGTTGGTCTTGGTCGAAACCTTCTGGCCAGAAGAAGGTTGGTTGGAAGAAGGCTTGTGGGCTGCTCCCTTTCCCTTTCCGGAGGTTTGATTCTTGGAAGCCATGGAAATGCTAAGGAGTTTTTGAAATCGGAGAAGGAAAGGGCAAAGTTGAAAATAGAGGACTGACAACTGAGAAGCAAGGAATTCTCTAGATGGCAAATGACTGGAACGCATAAAGGACAAAAGAGCTGAGGTTCTGTTTCTTATATACACAAAATAGGAGTAACCGAACAGACACAATCGAAACGGCTCAGAGAATGATTACACCCCTTTGGGTAAAAATTGAAGTAATGTCAGAACTCTAAGAGACACCTTGGGGAGACAAACAGTTGGAACGATACAAAAACTGTCAGTCTACCCTTGGGTTATGGAAGAATAAAAGATAGACATGCCTCAATTGTCTGTTCAACTTCTGGATAACCGTGCAGTCATTAAATGCTCGAGACACTATACAGAAAAAGTGATCGCCAAAACCCTTCTAAGCCTTTCTGAAAACCCTTTCAAAGCTAGTGTTCGCCAAAGGGTGGTGAATAAGCATTCATGAACCCTGGCAACCCCAAGCGTTCGCCAAAAGGGATAAAGGATCGAATATTCCATAAACTCTAGGCGACCAAACAACCGCTCGCCAAAGAACATGGAGTATTTAAAAAGGCACAAATAGCAGAAAAGGACAGAGAAGATCCAATCCAATTGTCACTATCTCAAACCCTATCACAGAATCAAGTTTGATCGAAGAAACTTCACTCAAGCTTCGATGGAAAATGTTGGGTATTGATAGTGACAACCCAATATGGAAAAGGCCCCAGAGGCCCAATAACTTTGTAGGGGGTAAAACCCATATCATTCGAGCGGGGCCGACCCATATTGAGGTTGATTTGACCCTCATAAAGCGGTCCAGTATCGAACCCAAGCCAAAGTGGATGCCACAAGCTCCATCACGGGTCGCCATTAACCAAGGTCGCAGACTCCTACTGCTCGCCATAGGAGTGCTTGCCCAAGAGAGTCTAACCTCTCATCTCTGGTCCTACCAACCGCCACCAAAGATATGGCCACGATATCCCGCGTATCTTGGGTACATATTCTCTAAAGATTGCATACGGTAACTGCAATATTACGTCATAACCGTAATATCTGCTATCCTAATTAATCTTCACCAACACAATATTCAATAAGATATTATGTTGCCTATAACAGTTTGGTCTATTTACTCTATAAATACCTCTGTTTTTCAATACGTTCATTACGTTTTGAGTTCATATACACAGAATACTCACTTAAGCATAAGAGAGGGACTCAGAGACACCCCCTCTGTTGCGATCCCCTTCCTGCAGGTTCACCGGAGCTAAGGCGAGGTAATCTTCATCCACCCTTTGATATTTAATTCACTGTCAAATCAGCATCCAGGAGATTCAGATCCAACATGGTATATTTTTGAGAAAAAAAAACGATAGGTTTCCGGAAACTTCTATTTGCAGACCATCGACTACTTTATACATACCACTTTTTTTGAAATATTACAATGCCCCAATAATTGTTTTTACACATTTGCCCTTACTAATTTTAAGGCTAAATATTTATGTATTAGTAGTTTGAGCATTTAACTCCTTAACAATATAAAGTTTACCAAATTCAGGCACCAATTGGAGAGAGTTGTTGGATTCCAGTGTTTAAACTCGAGTGTTGTTCCAACAATATATAAAAAGAAAAATCTAAATTTTGTCTGTTGTTTTCCATTGATAGTCAGTCGAGAGTTATTGGAGAGTAAATATGGTGTATTGAATGCTTATGGATTACCTTGGAATGTTAACAAGTATATTTATATTGAACAATTATTTTTATAAATATCTATTTTGCATTCTATATATTCATTATCAACTTTTTATTATTTTTTCATTAATTATATTTCATGTCATGCTTATTTTACAAAATGATAAATAGTAATGTGGTATAATATTAATGAATATTAAATTGAGATTATAATAATTCTTGTAGTGACGTTACTTTAAATTTAAATTAATAGTAGTTTGATATTTATTTTTATAACTAATTCAATTTTAATCTATATCTATTAATTTGGCTAGAATTACCATTATGATAATTAAGTTTTTTGTGCATTTTTTCTCACTCCAAATGTTAAATTAATCTATTTTAATATGTCAATGTTAAGTATGCAATTCTCTTTTTTAACTGCTATGTTATATAAGTCATTTTAAAATTATCTAAATATTCTCATTCATTCTAAAGATAGTTACAAACCTTTAATTATTTTTATTTATTTCATGTGTATATTTATAATTTTAACTTATTATAAATAATTTAAACTCTATAATAGTAAAAATGTATGTTTTTGTAATTTATATTTATTTAAAGACTAAAGTAAATAAATTTTATAATATATATTTTTAAAATAAATTAAATTTACTACTTATTGCACAAAGCGCGAATATTTTATGTCACATAACCACACTGCTAAAATTAGGTCGCATGCAATTATATTTTAGTAAGGGTGAGCTAAAGCGGGTCAGGTCGAATTTTTTGGCAAGACCGAGCCTGAAATTTTACTCCTCACCTATGGAGAACCGAGATCGGTCTAAAAAACCCGAGTCAGACTTGCTTGACTCGGTCCGGTCTTGGACCGAAATTTTCAGTAAAAAATAAAATTGTCTGAACTAATAAAACTTAATCGCGATAGTCAATCAGAACTAATCTCAACTAATCGTGATTCGTGATAGAACTCAACTCAACTCAACTAATCGGAACAATCACGAATTCGTGAAGACAAATTTCCGTGACCTAATCATGAACAATCGGACCCTAAATCGTGACCTAAATTGTAACAATCGAAACAATCGCAATCGTGACCTGAATCGGAACAATCGTGATTAAATGTTAGGTTTTAATAAAACTCGGTATGGGCCGGTCCTAATCGGGCTTTTAGAGAAAAAGCCCGAGCCCGACTTTAGAGCAAAATCAGTCGGGTCGGTCTCAGGTCGGTTTTGTCAGAATTTCGGTCAAATCAGTCGTTTTTGCCCACCCCTATATTTTAGGTAGCTAAAAGAAACCCCCTTAAAGTTTTGGTACCAAAATGTCATTTTTCATTTACTTTATAGCATGTTGGGTCCATAATTTAATTCCACCATCTGTCCGTTCCATGGGCTTGTGTTTTTCTTTTATCTTGATCCGCAATTTAAAGTCCAGAAGGTGATGGTCCCTTTATTTCTCTCCGTCTGCGTTTACTTCCTTTCCAATTCCCGACATTCTCGTAAACCCTAGATAGTAAATCTCCAACAGTCCTGAGGAAAACCCACCGCAATGTCGGACAGGGAAGACAATGACTCTGATGCACCCGAGGAGCTCACTGCTGATCAGGTTTGCGTATTCGTGTCTTATTCCTCTCCAATGTTTTTCTTTGTTGCACATTTTGGAGAAGAAAGATGAAAATTTTCGTTGCGTTTTGTTGCTAGGGTTTGCGTCAAGACGAAGAATTGAGAAAAATACAGACGGAGAATAAGATCAGGTGCACCATCTGTTGATATCGTGCAATTTGGTTGCTTGATTTTGCGAACCTTTTTAATCAAACAGTTCACTGAGCTGATAGGAATTGATTTCGTAGTGCTAGTCAATTAGACTACCATTAAGGCCTAAAAATTAGATCGTTTTTGAGATAATAGACCGTAACTGCTAGGAACAATTATGGACAGAATATGAAAACATTGAAAAAGGAATATATCATGATGGATTGGTGAGGTAGGATAAAGATATATTGATATCTTTGTTGTTTGAATGGAACATGTCACAGACTCACTGTTTATTTAATTACTGCTGATAACTCCTCTCTCTCTAGGTAGAATGGACTGCGTGTAATATTTCACAAATGCCTAATAAACAGGTTGTCTTAGAGGTTTTTCTATGCCAATATTTCTTTGTTTCTATGAAGGGTTAAACGTGAAGGCAAGGAGCGTCGGAAATTATGGGCTGAGAGGAAAACACCAAAGAAAGTCAAAGTAGGTTCTGAAGGCGTTGATGTTCAAGAAGTGGTGGAAGGGAGCGGAACATATAATGATCAGAATGAAGAAATTGAAGCTCATACTCTAATGAATAAAGGGATGCTTCCAAATGACATTGTCCAGCTACTTGCAGCACGTGAAAAGTACTTACTGACCCTTCCCCACCACCCTTCCTTTGTTGTTACCTTCCAATAATGTTCACTCTTTTAATCTGATGTTTGATGTAATTTGCAGACAAATCTTTTCTTCGGACTCTGAGAATGAAAACCCCAAGGAGAAATCCAAGTCCAGGAGGAAGAAACATAAAAGTAGCTCAGGGTTAGTTAGGATGGATCTCTTCTTTATTTCATCCATCTTTTCTGTATTTGTCTCTCTCTGTGGATTGGTTGTGAAACTGTTGTATTGTTGTCCAACGTTTCAGGTCAGGACCCATTATTTTGAAGGAAATCCCTGCTCCCCCGTGCTTGCAGAGTTCTATGGAGTTCCTGAAGAAGAGGAAAATGCAGGTGCAGAGATCCAACTCAGTGCTGCGCAATGCTAACCGAGCTTTGCGCCTTATTTCTGGTTCTGTCTTGTTGAGCGGTAGTAAGAAGTGAAAATGGCTCCATAATGTATTATTGCGAAAAGGTGGAATACTTTTACTTTTCCAGGGTAGTGAAATTTTGGGCAGTGTTGGCTTTTCTATGACAACATTAGTATTGTTTTATTATTATTGATCTTCAACTGTTATTGAAATTACTGTCAACAATTATGATCCAATTAGAAAAGTACATATTCATTTAGCAATTCATCCCCCTTCTTCTTTATAGGACGGGGGAATTGCCCCCCATTTATGTAGTGGACAAATTACATCTCTCTCAGACTTGTATCAGGATAATTTTGAACCATATTGTCAACAAATTGGTTTTCACGTAGTCTCAACCTCATAATTGAATTATCTAATTATTCTAATTTTTTAGTATCTAGATAATTAAATTTTTAATCTAATTTCGCAAACGGTATTAGTAAATCAATATTATTTATTTGATTATATAAAAAAAATCATTTACCATTCGAACAACGTTAGTTTGATATTCTAAACTTACCACACGAATATATTGAAGTTGAGATTCAAATGTTTAGATTTTTTTTTTAAAAAAAAATCTACTTTGATTGTTGTATATAGGGGTGGGAAAAATTGACCCAACCCGTGGGTGACCCGCCCACGGGTCGTGTTTGGGTCAAAAATTTTGACCCACGGGTCATTTTGACACGACCCATGACTGACCCGTGAAAACACGGGTCAGGTTTAGGTCAGAAACCTTGACCCACGGGTCAACCCGTGACCCGCGCGTAATTAAATTATATAATAAAATATCATTATGCATAGTGTGTAACCTAGCAAACATTCGTTGGAAAAAAACCCTAGCAAATAGTCATATTTCATATCAGTCGCTGTAACCTAGCAATTCACTTTCCCATTTCATTCTCCCTTCTCCACTCTTCAGTTTCCTCTACTGCAGCAGCGATTCTCGGCGACTCTCTACTTTCGGCGACTCTCGACTCTCGGCGATTATGAATGATAAGGTTCTCAATCTTTACTTCGACTTTTTAATCTCTTGGTTGATATGTTGAGTTGAGTTCGGTTGTTACTTCGAATTTTTATGAATGATGTGATCATGTGTTGAGTTTGGTTGTTACTTTAAGTAAAGATTTGTTCAAGGTTTGGAAAAAATTACGGTGCTGTTGAACTTCAAACTTATGGTGCTGTACTAAACTTAGGGGTGGGAAAAATTGACCCAACCCATGGGTGACCCGCCCACGGGTCGTGTTTGGGTAAAAAATTTTGACCCACGAGTCATTTTGACACGACCCATGACTGACCCGTGAAAACACGGGTCAGGTTTAGGTCAGAAACCTTGACCCACGGGTCAACCCGTGACCCGCGCATAATTAAATTATATAATAAAATATCATTATGCATAGTGTGTAACCTAGCAGACATTCGTTGGAAAAAAAACCCTAGCAAATAGTCATATTTCATATCAGTCGCCGTAACCTAGCAATTCACTTTCCCATTTCATTCTCCCTTCTCCACTCTTCAGTTTCCTCTACTGCAGCAGCGATTCTCGGCGACTCTCGGCGACTCCCTACTTTCGGCGACTCTCGACTCTCGGCGATTATGAATGATAAGGTTCTCAATCTTTACTTCGACTTTTTAATCTCTTGGTTGATATGTTGAGTTGAGTTCGGTTGTTACTTCGAATTTTTATGAATGATGTGATCATGTGTTGAGTTTGGTTGTTACTTTAAGTAAAGATTTGTTCAAGGTTTGGAAAAAATTACGGTGCTGTTGAACTTCAAACTTATGGTGCTGTACTAAACTTAGGGGTGGGAAAAATTGACCCAACCCGTGGGTGACCCGCCCACGGGTCGTGTTTGGGTCAAAAATTTTGACCCACGGGTCATTTTGACACGACCCATGACTGACCCGTGAAAACACGGGTCAGGTTTAGGTCAGAAACCTTGACCCACGGGTCAACCCGTGACCCGCGCATAATTAAATTATATAATAAAATATCATTATGCATAGTGTGTAACCTAGCAAACATTCGTTGGAAAAAAAACCTAGCAAATAGTCATATTTCATATCAGTCGCCGTAACCTAGCAATTCACTTTCCCATTTCATTCTCCCTTCTCCACTCTTCAGTTTCCTCTACTGCAGCAGCGATTCTCGGCGACTCTCTACTTTCGGCGACTCTCGACTCTCGGCGATTATGAATGATAAGGTTCTCAATCTTTACTTCGACTTTTTAATCTCTTGGTTGATATGTTGAGTTGAGTTCGGTTGTTACTTCGAATTTTTATGAATGATGTGATCATGTGTTGAGTTTGGTTGTTACTTTAAGTAAAGATTTGTTCAAGGTTTGGAAAAAATTACGGTGCTGTTGAACTTCAAACTTATGGTGCTGTACTAAACTTAGGGGTGGGAAAAATTGACCCAACCCGTGGGTGACCCGCCCACGGGTCGTGTTTGGGTCAAAAAATTTGACCCACGGGTCATTTTGACACGACCCATGACTGACCCGTGAAAACACGGGTCAGGTTTAGGTCAGAAACCTTGACCCACGGGTCAACCCGTGACCCGCGCATAATTAAATTATATAATAAAATATCATTATGCATAGTGTGTAACCTAGCAAACGTTCGTTGGAAAAAAAACCTAGCAAATAGTCATATTTCATATCAGTCGCCGTAACCTAGCAATTCACTTTCCCATTTCATTCTCCCTTCTCCACTCTTCAGTTTCCTCTACTGCAGCAGCGATTCTCGGCGACTCTCTACTTTCGGCGACTCTCGACTCTCGGCGATTATGAATGATAAGGTTCTCAATCTTTACTTCGACTTTTTAATCTCTTGGTTGATATGTTGAGTTGAGTTCGGTTGTTACTTCGAATTTTTATGAATGATGTGATCATGTGTTGAGTTTGGTTGTTACTTTAAGTAAAGATTTGTTCAAGGTTTGGAAAAAATTACGGTGCTGTTGAACTTCAAACTTATGGTGTTGTACTAAACTATTGAATATTGATGTCCATTTGTTTATGTTTGTTTTACTGCTTGAAAAGCATTGGCAATCTTCATAGGCTTTTAACAGATCCACAATTTCATCGTCAATCTTCTTGACCTGGAAAAATCAATCACATTAGCAAGTGTAAACACCTAGTTATAACAACTTTAAGCACAGATTCCCCTCTGCAAGACCACTCATAAATGGCATTCACTAGTATATGTGTGTATCTATTGGTACACAAACAAAAAAAACAATTTTCATCGTAAATTTCTATAAGAATGAAAAGAACATGAAAAGTGAGTGAGTGAAGCACGAGCACCGATAATGAATAGTTATACAAGAAGCTAAGAGGGCAAAGTGAGTGAAGTACATGAAAAGAACAAGGTTGTATAGAGAAAATTCATCCAGACTTCACAAGGCTCTCTTTAATGCAAAATTGTTGTTTGACAATGTTCTTTTAGTATAAAATATCATTGTTGGTTTGTTCATGAATATAATGCAAGGTCTTAACCACTGAAAACGAAGGAGGAGCAAGTGCAAGTGCAAGTGCAAGGGCTTGAGATAAGATCCATTGGTCAAATCAATTTAAGGTTAGTATAGTTTAAGTGAGATGTTTTACATGACAAAAGTTTAAAATATATTTTACTTGATCTCTTATGAAAATGTATTTTGCAAGAATACTTCAATCGTAGATTTTGGCAAGAACCGGATGATATTTGTAAGAATGCATTTTATATATGTTGGATTGTGGTAGTTAACTAGTTATGTTGGAAATACGCTGGTTTGAAATATGTTGTATTATGGTCAGTACTCAGTTTGGACTTTGGATGCATTTTGTATGCAGTTTGGATGTATTCTGTTTTGGATGCATTCTGTTTTTTTTGTATGCGCGGGTCGAACGGGTCAAACTGACCCGCGGGTCATAGGGGTTCAACGGGTCAGTCTGACTCAACCCTTTCATTTCCGACGGGTCAGTCTGACCCGCGGGTTGACCCACCAACCCGCGGGTCAGGTTTGGGTTTGAAAAATTGACCCATACTATTACACGGGTCAGGTTTGGGTCAGGGGGTCTCTGACACGACCCATGGGTCGACCCATGACCCGTTTTCCCACCCCTAACTAAACTATTGAATATTGATGTCCATTTGTTTATGTTTGTTTTACTGCTTGAAAAGCATTGGCAATCTTCATAGGCTTTTAACAGATCCACAATTTCATCGTCAATCTTCTTGACCTGGAAAAATCAATCACATTAGCAAGTGTAAACACCTAGTTATAACAACTTTAAGCACAGATTCCCCTCTGCAAGACCACTCATAAATGGCATTCACTAGTATATGTGTGTATCTATTGGTACACAAACAAAAATAACCAATTTTCATCGTAAATTTCTACAAGAATGAAAAGAACATGAAAAGTGAGTGAGTGAAGCACGAGCACCGATAATGAATAGTTATACAAGAAGCTAAGAGGGCAAAGTGAGTGAAGTACATGAAAAGAACAAGGCTGTATAGAGAAAATTCATCCAGACTTCACAAGGCTCTCTTTAATGCAAAATTGTTGTTTGACAATGTTCTTTTAGTATAAAATATCATTGTTGGTTTGTTCATGAATATAATGCAAGGTCTTAACCACTGAAAACGAAGGAGGAGCAAGTGCAAGGGCTTGAGATAAGATCCATTGGTCAAATCAATTTAAGGTTAGTATAGTTTAAGTGAGATGTTTTACATGACAAAAGTTTAAAATATATTTTACTTGATCTCTTATGAAAATGTATTTTGCAGGAATACTTCAATCGTAGATTTTGGCAAGAACCGGATGATATTTGCAAGAATGCATTTTATATATGTTGGATTGTGGTAGTTAACTAGTTATGTTGGAAATACGCTGGTTTGAAATATGTTGTATTATGGTCAGTACTCAGTTTGGACTTTGGATGCATTTTGTATGCAGTTTGGATGTATTCTGTTTTGGATGTATTCTGTTTTGGATGCATTCTGTTTTTTTTGTATGCGCGGGTCGAACAGGTCAAACTGACCCGCGGGTCATAGGGGTTCAACGGGTCAGTCTGACCCAACCCTTTCATTTCCGACGGGTCAGACTGACCCGCGGGTTGACCCACCAACCCGCGGGTCAGGTTTGGGTTTGTAAAATTGACCCATACTATTACACGGGTCAGGTTTGGGTCAGGGGGTCTCTGACACGACCCAAGGCCGACACGACCCATGACCCGTTTTCTCACCCCTAGTTGTATACTATCAATTCGAAAGTCTAAAAAGACTATAGTTTGCAACATTATTGTAATTCGACTTTTTATATTGGATAACATAACTTCTCTACATATGGCCCATTCACATAAAAGGGTATTGAATGTACGAAATTGGATATCTAGTACGTGATAAATGTACTGTTTCTCTCCACTTTGCATCCATCCATATATGCAACTCATCATTTTGTATCATTTTTGTCAAGGAAACTTAACAAAAAGCCGCTGACGATTCTACGAGCCATGGGGTGAGGAATGTGGCGGCAAAGCCTACCATCGACGTAAGCCACTAATCCAGATAACACAAACCTGCCGATGCCCCATCTCCAAATAAATCCACCCAATCTGGACTGTCGTACAGAAAGCTCTCCCTCATCCTTTTGATCATCGCCGCCATTGCTGGTCACCTTACTCTTCATCGTATAAGTAGCTTTAGTGGCTTGCTTTCTTAGCATTCGGATAGCAAAGCTCACTACAAGATGCTCACATAATGTAAACACCGTTGGCCCAATCCTCCACTCCTATCAATTATTAGAATAGAGAGAATAATTATGAATCCAAATGAGAAGCGAGGCCAGGCGAGCTTCATAAAATCAAGCAGAATAACAGTAGTAGATACACTTGCCGTGTTATCTCCACGGAGATGACGTAGAGGGCGAGAACCAGCCAATGGATCTCCTTTTAGCAGTCCTCTACTTATAAGGACACCTTTCACGCGGTCCATTACCTCCTCCATTAGGGTGCTGCTCGGCGGAAGGTTCTTGAGGAATACCTGTAAAAATGTTTACGGTCAATAATTAAAGACGATCTTACCACTTAACATGTTCTTCAAAAAGCCATGTATCTTATTGCATCATCATCATCATCAGGTTTAACAATTGTTGACTGCATCCAAAAGAAAATCAAATTTGCTCACCTGATTATCAACAACTCTTACTGTAAGATACTCCTGCTTAAAGACTGCATCCAACATGGCCTGAAGGTAACCTTCGATGTATAACTGCTCAATCCACAATAAATAACTTAGCCAAAAAACACAGAGAAAAATTACAGCAAAAGCCACTCAGATGTGGTGGTATAGTATGTATGAACTACACATACCAATAAGCACCATTTTTTCATTAATAAATTCCCCTTTCAGGCTTGAGACTAGAGGGAACTAAAAGGAGGGTATAAAGATCCCCAGTAATCTTCATATTTTTTTTAGTAACTTCAAAATCATTGGGGAAGAGTCACCGTGATTCAGTTTGATCATCTCAATGAAAGTACATTATTATAGTTTGGAATGAAGCAGAAAAATAGTCTAATTCAATGAATGCACTAAATTAAGATGAAACAGGAGATATTACCTCTTCCATTCCTGGACTTTCATCGAGCTCGATTACTCTATCAGGGCCACCTTCCAGCAATGCACTTCCCAAGACTGATGGTTCCATTGCCAATTTCAGAATTCCTTGATGAAATCCTCTAATCTGGAGATATCATACAAGCAAAATTTTACCGCTGCAAGTCTTTTTTACTTTTCAAAATCAAGAGTACAGAGGTTCAAGTATTTTACCATTCCATCAAATCCACTAGTTTCGGCACCCCTCAGAACAGAATCTGATACCTCAGTGACGGCTGCAAACATTACATTAGACCCTGCTGTCCTCAACTGAAAAACACCCCAGATAAGCAGCAGAGATTTCAATAGATGTAATCGTACAGACACCGACGGTAAAAAATAGCTTACTGTCTTCTCGAGATCTCCAAAGTAGCGCTTTGTTCCTGAGAAATCTTTACCTCCAATGCTTTTGCTAATCAATTTGAAGGTACCTGAAAAAAGAAAAAAAGAAACGGTAGAATGGCCAATTATAAGATAGATCAATATGAAGAGATGCTGATACACAAAAGCAGAACACCGAATCAACTAGCACCATATTCATATTGTGAATTCAAAATAAGTTGCCAAAAGCCTTTAAGAGCTGAATTGGCTGACTGGGTTATCACAAGGTTGGATTAGTTCATATGATGCTGCTCTTTTGTTTCCTCTATATGCTCAAGAGAACAAATTCATTCTGTCTAAATCTATTTGAGAGGCCTCATTTTATTGGGATAAAATCATTCTCTATCTTATATACTCATTTTGTTGGGAAAGACATTGATCCATCATTTCAGTACAATATCAGCAAGAACGGAGAGGCCAAACATTTTTTTTTCCTCTAGGCATCAGTTTATTAGATACTTAGATTGTGTAGACTGTCGAGTTGTGATGAAGTTACAGAGTGCAGAAAGATACCCAATGTTAGTCCAGGAAGCTTCATCAAAGCTTTGGATGGATCAAAAAAGACATCAAGCGACGATGAAGCCAAGTCGTCAAAAATTGAAGCAAAACCTGGTGGAAGTAAAGGACTTCCTTTTGCAATGTAAATCGCCCTCATGGCATACCTGGATGGAAAAATTACAATGACCTACTGAATCGAGAAAATCAAATGAGAGAATGAAAAATACACAAGGATTACCATGTATAGTGCTGTGCATATTTAATAGATAGTTCACGCATTGTTACCAGTGCATGAGTTACCAGGACACCATTGAGCTCTACAACCATATTTTTTATGGGAGGGATCTATAGAAGTTCAAAATTGTGGAAACAATTATGAAAAAGATACAAACTATCATTTTAACAGATGATTATATATATAAAAAAAAAATTATTCTTCAACTATAAACGCAGCTTACCTTAACCACACTGTGTATGAACGAACGCAAGGTCTCCTGAGTAGAGCTATAACTTGAATACGAATCTCCAGGTACGAAATTCGTAAAAATCTAGGGAGACATGTAAAGCGTGTCATATTCGATAAAAGTGTGAAAGAGAGGATCAATAACTTAAAGTAAAAATCTCTTATGAAAAAGGTTTAAAAGCATTGAACATAAACATTCAAAGTCAATCTTGAAAATGTTCCCCTCACGTACTTGTACAAGTGGACTTGGGCCTAAGTTTCGCACTATATAAACTGTCAGACTAATCTTTTTAAAGGTGATAATCTAAACCGTTTTACATAAATCACGTAGCTAAATAATTTATACCTGGTCTGGTACACTTAAGTGAAACGATAGCATAACATCATACTTAACTATGCAAAAATTAAATTCATAACTTGAACACCAGGAGAGAGAGAATCACCAACCTTTATTGGGTGGATCTCAAAGTGATCAAAGTAGAACTGCCGACTGGGAGTACTTGATTCGCTTAGGGATGTTCTCCAGAAGGGGACAATTTTCATCAGCGTCTCTTCATCTAAATTCAGATCAATTGGCTGCCCACACAAAAGATATTATCAGGGACATATGGTGTGTAAAATGAAGGAGAAGTACAATTCTGCTGATTTATCCATCAACTTTACAAAGTACCAAATCTGGTGTTCGTGGAATTCAATTGTCAGACCACTTCAATGCATGTGTCTCTTACCGATTGTGGCATCACTTTATTATAAGAACCTGTTCTCAGTTGTGTGAGTGATTTGTTCATTCGTTGGTTGCAGGTTTAACTTGGCAGTTCCATCCATAGTCAATTGAAATACTAACTACTCAAAACTCTCAAAGTTGCTCTACATTTATCTCAAAATTCTATCATAGAATTGGGACCCAAAAGATGTTTCTTTTGAATATATGTTACGATGACTGCAGAAGAAGCATGTCTCTTGTCATTCCCATAGAATTTAATGTCCTCCTTCTCCTCTGTTAAGATCATTCAGCGCATTTTTCTTGCAAGCGTAGAATGACGTTCATACTAAATGTTCTGAGCTAAAAAGATCTCTATCAATCATTGGACTGGAGTTACTTTCTGCATTGCAGAAACCATAAGAACAGTTACTCTTCCTAGGACCTTATAACAACACTCACTAATCTTAACAAACCTGCTACCTACTGGACAAAGCAATCAAGATAATCAACTACAAATGGTTAGCCAAATATCTAATCTAAGCTGCTGCTTGATGGCACACAGCATCAAATGTTATGTAATTTCTCATGCCACAAAATGTAAAATATTATCAATGTTTGTTTCACTGTGTCCAATGTGTGAGGCGAGCCAGAAAGTCAGCAACTACTAAGAAGTGCTTCATAGCACCTCTAGGTGTTGCATTGCATTTACATCCTTCTACATTGATACCTAGGCAGTCTCTCCAAGGATTCTACATCATTTGTGTGTCATGCCTTCCGCATTTAATTTGAAGAGATAATGCCATGATAAAGTAATTGCTCAGTTGGTTAATGTTTTTCAAAGGAGAAGACACAGCATTATCATGAGGCTGTTGGTACCTGTAGAACAATGGATGAGTACTGAACTTGTTTAACATTCGAACTGCTAGAGCGTAAAACAATGAGAATTTTGAGTATGCAGTCACTTGAGTCATCACTTTCAGAGTGATGTCTCCTAACCATTGCTGCAAAAGGTACTCCCACACATTTTGGGACCACATCTAGTGACTGCATTAACCAAATAAGGAACCACCATTAGAAAGATGATGAAGGATATACCTCCCAAGATATTATTTTGAAAGATGATCTCTAGAAATAATGTGCATGGAATTTACCTGTACACTGATATTGCAATAGTTTTGTTGATCAGTAAACAGAGCATCGACATTGACATGAGCAAGCCTTGATATAAGAAATGGCGTATATACTGATGGTTCACCCTCATCAACCTCCTTCAAGTATTTAGAATGCCGTAAAAGAATTATACGAGCAAAAGCTTACAGATATTTACTAATAAGAAAGTTTCAGTGTATACAGTAACTCAGAAAAGTGAATACACTATATATATCCCATCATGGAAACAAACCTTTCACATCTGTAGTGCATTTTACTTAACTGCTTGACAACCTAGGACATCTAATAAATTTTGACACATTTGAAGTTCTCACTGAGTCACTACTCCCTTGAACTATTGGAGCCTACCAAAAAAAAATCAGAACAATTCTGGAAAATACTTATGTGCAAGAATTTCTCTAGCTGTCTAGTGTATCCCTATATATTCTGAATATACATTACAGATTCCATCAACCATAATTCAAAGAAAATTGAACTGGTGAAGCTGAAGACAAAGTGAGAACCGAGACAGACCTTGAGTTCAGTCATGTGAATTGTCAAACCAGGAACTCTTATTCGTATTTTTCCACGCGCGCGTGATACTTTGTCTTCCTTATGCCCCCCTGAAGCCTTCGAAATACACAAAACCCTGGTCGGACCATCAGCATATACTTCATAACCCACCTTCATTATGTCTTCAAATCCAACCACGTTGTTTCTCTTATTTAAAGATTTTCTTTTTGTTAGTACTTGAGATGATAAACCTTCATATCGCTGGGATTTAAAGAAAGATTTCCACTCTCGAACTTTATCCAAGTTAATCTCATGCAGTTGATGAATATCTACATGAAATTAAATCATCCATTAATATAAGCTTGGAAGGACACGTGAATGACGAATACTTCTCCAGTTCTGGTTATTCCTAGATTGAGCTGATAGGTTCCTATACCAAATGATTATCAAGGAAACTGACCATACTCCAGATCAATTAGAGCACAGGGGAGAAGAATTACTACATATTTCTAGTAGCGCATACCTACATAAACATCTCCACTGAGGCAAACATCAAGCAAAGAAGAAGGTTACTGAGATACTCTGCTGAAATGTTCTTATAAGTTCAAAACCTCAGCAGGTTAATCTTAAAGTAACAGGATGGAAAAGCTCCACTGAATTGATTAGTGCAACTACACTGGCAAGAAAATCATCAGGTATTTTTAGTTTTTTATTAAAAGTTGCTTTGTACCATCTAACACATTCCAAAAACAAAAATGTAAAAGGATACATACCACTTATCTGGACCACCAATTTGTGGGGAAGTGTTAAATCATCCCATACATAATCAGTGCTATGCTGAGGCTGAAGAACTTCTGGCTCTGAAGAGTCCTGAAATTTTTTTCAAAATGACTAATGAAAATCGTTGTAGTCTTGTCATTTTTAAGCGAGACGACTATTTGATTTTGATGACGGAAAGAATCAGCAAGAGCACAACCTTCTGATAGTAGGTTATTAGAGCATCATGCAAGCAATTCTCAATCCGATAAGGAAGTTTCACAACTGGAGGTTTATAGAAGCGCATAACGAGGGATGGCCCTTCTTCTGCCACATGAACATTTGCATATTCTGTAGCAATCGTACTGGAGACTAGCAGTTCATTAGATTGTTTCTTCCTGAACTTTAAGAAGAAACATCCAAGAGAAGCAACACAAATTGGTCCCGACCAAGCAGATTCAGAATTATTCGATTGAAACTGGATGTATATTGTTGAGTCTTCACTAGTATTTCTGTGCTTTCTGATGAAATTCTCAAATAAACTGAATTCAGTTTGTCCTCTGATTTCACGCAGCAATAGCATTTCCCTCTGTTTACTTTTGATAGTAAGCACTCCTGTCATGTCATCCTACTTAGGAGAATTGCAAGAATACTTGTTACTTATGGTAAGCAAAACATAATAAGACAATGTCAAAAAGCACAAAAAATCAGCACTGACCTCCAAGTAACATTGACGCGCGATTATATTCTCCTCAGAATTGTTAAGGACAACATACCGGGGGACCATAGTCACCGTTCGTGCTGGAACATCCAATTTACTGAAAGCAGGTCCCACAGAAATGCCAAACTTTGTGAAGCATCTAACCTTTCTTTTATCTTCCATTTCCAATCTTATTTCTGAGAGGCCTGATAAAGAATCCAGTTCTAACAAGGTCTCACATAGGTCAGCTTCCAACATCTTGATTTGCACCTTATTGGATCTAACAGGAATAATAAAGGATGGTTATGCCAAGTCTATTTCCAGCATTCCGGATCCAATATGTTATGGTCACTGAAAATGATAATCTTACTTTAAAAACCAGGACTGACTTGAATTTGGTGGCAGAAGTACTCCTATATCAGGAGAAGTATCGACAGCGGTCTTGTCCGTTTCATCCCTTGAAAGTACTTATGAGCATCAGATAAACTGAAGTGAGGAAAAACAGAGCTAGTTATGTAAGCCTGATTAAGTACCTGAATGGTAACTTCTGATTCGGCTGACAGACAAAAAGCAAAAGGCCAGTTTCATTCTTCAGTGTATAGGGCGTGAAAATAAAAGCCTGCATATATGTACACAATTGTAAATGTAAACAACAAACACTGGGACCCAAAAAAGAAAGTTCAGGGTGTCCAGAAGGGAGAAAAAAAGAAGTTAAGAATCTTGAGATGTCGAAAATGAAGGGGAAAAAGTTTAAACGCTATTTTCACCATAGGGACATGAATTGGAGGCTCACACCCCAACAGAAGCTTAATCCGATTGGAGGAAAGCTTCCAACATATCTACCATTTTCAGTTAAGTTTTCAAATTTGAGACCCATAACACTTCTCAAATGACATTCGCAGAAATTGATTAGAGAATTCATCTAATAACTGTCATGAAATACCTCTAATATGCCATCTGATCCACGAGACAATCTTAGAGATGCAAAACACTTTCCAGCAAAATCCAAATCAACATCCAAAAACCCTGTTTCTTTCTTTCGTTTAAGCAAACTCCTCACCCAATCGCTGCTGTTCAATGGTTTGCACGAAAACTGGTATGCGGTTAAAGTTACGTTGAAGAATACTTTGGCAGGATTAACATAGAAATCTGCTGCTGATCCACATGATATAGTTGCCTGATTCCCAATAGTATGTTGCTCATTCGCCGTAACACGGTCTGCTTAGAAAAAAGATGATTACTTAATTCACATCACCAAAGTATTCTGTTTATCAGCTCAGAACATAAACGGTTACTTGATTAACATAACATAAATTTTTGCAACTAAAGTCTAAATGCTCTTACCCGTATCAGTTAAAAAGACATGGATCTCTGACTGCAAAAAGTTGAATACACGAAAAGTTGGAAGGAGAAAAATTTCCTTTTGCTCTTGTAAAGCAACTGCAGGTTCATTCCCTTCTCTAGGCTTATCAGGATGTTTAATAGGCACACCTCTTGTACAGCTTTTAATCAAAAAGTGCAATTCACCTAGCATTGAATTGATAGTTCCAATGGTACAACAAGCAGTAGTAAATGAGATTTTTGTTGATTCACTACTCAAAGCCTTGCGAACTTTGTAATTTAATTTGTCAAGCACTCCAGAAAGAAAAACTGTTTTTCCACCCTTTATATCATCTGACCAGTCTACTGAAGATGAACTCGCATCATCCAAATTGATCTCTGGTCTGAAAGACAACAAGAAGTTTCCTGCAAAGAGAAATGCAGAGGATTTTGAATACACCGTACAGGTGAAAGAAGCGCTTACTTTGTGAATATGTACTTTGCTCTTATATGCTTTCTGCTCCTCCAAAATATTAGCAGACCCACAAAGGAAGAACTAAGAATGCACACTTTTATGTCCTGGCAATAGCCAAATAAAAGTGAGGGGAGGAAAGTTTGAGAAGCTAATTGTTCATTTTTTTCCCTTCAGTTTCTTGAACATTTTTTCCGAGTTTAATAAGTAGGAGTTCTAATATGTATTGCAACTTAGCAACTTGAAGATTGCTAGCCCCACTGAATAATTAACAAATGTGAGCTTGAAAGACCACGTTTGACAGTTTTGCTTATTGGATGATAAGTTTCAGATTCTTATAGCGAACTCGTATTTAAACTAATGTGCTGTTGAAGTCAAAGTTCAAAAAGTTATTACAACTTAACTATTAATAAAGTCATATATTTGAAACTACAGATTTACAAAAAAAATAGCCAATCAGGATGAGAAGTGTGAGGTTATACAAACAAAGAGCGTGATACAGTAAATTGAGAAAGTAAGGTTGATTTATGCTTAAATTAGTTTAGTTCAAGAGATAGGTAGGTAGAACAACACCATACCAACGCCCAGTGATGTTATTGCTTTTTTCAATCCCCCTGACGAACTTATTGCTTCAAACATAGCCATTGAATCATCAAGTGCCTCACCCATCTTCAACGAAACCACATATTCATCTCCCGCTTGTTGAGGACGTTGAAATCGAAGCTCCATGGAGAATTTTGTTTCATTATGTACTCTTATCAAAGGAGAAACCACAATCGATAATCCATCCTGCATACCATATAAACCGCAGAAGCATGAAGGAGATGCAAAGGTTTAAGGTACTCTAGAAAGTCCATTTCGGAACTTTCTATATTTTTCGGTTTACTTTTAGCTATAATATTTGTTATCAATACCATAAAACTATTCTGTTTGTATAGGAAAACACAGCAGGTTAAATGTACTCCATAAAATCAATCTTAAAATCAACATGAGCACTAATTCAAAAGTGAACCTAATTGTTTTGAAAATGCAAAGCAAAAGCAAGAGCAACACCGCCATATTACCTCAGATTTCCTTGTAATGTCAACAATAATGAATGGCCCAGGGAAAGTTTTTGAACCTGTATTATGGGGGAAATACCAAAAGTTCATATAATTGGATCAGTCTCATCTCAAATTATCCCAAAGCAATTAAAATATATCTCCAAACAGAGGAAAAACAAAGAGGAAAATATCAGCCAAACAAATAGGGATTTAATATGAGTTTGTACATGCTAAGAACACCCTACGATGAAGTGGATCTTCTCTTATAAGCCCTTGTTTTCTTTGTCTCTTTAGCAATGCAGGATAAATTTTTCTTAACACCAGTTGTTAACTGAACATGAGACTTTTTTTTGGGCGCAGAGGTGAGGTGAACCTGACTCTTAAACACCAACGACGTGTCTGTTAACATCGACTGACCCTTGCACTCCTGAACTTTTGCACTCTCTAAACTCAGCCTGCATGGTGCGACTGTCCACCAGTAGCTCTAGCATCAGCTGTGCTACCATGTTAAGCACCACTTGGCCTATGGAGAGGATGGGACCATCAGCGCAAAATTTTAAGCTGGTAGGTAGTGGAACCATTTTTATTTATAAACTTATATATTCCTTGTTATTTCTTTTCAACATGTCACTGTTTTTCATACATACATCCTGAGGTGCAATGTGACTCTTAAAACAATGACTAAAGTCCCATTACTTAACAAGTCTGTGAATAATTCAAGAATAGAAAGAATTCAATTTGCAATAGAAGCCAAAAATACAGCCCAAATTATAATAGACTGAAACAATTATGTTCCAATCCAGTTAGAACAAAGATGAAGAACATGAAGAATGCATAAGTCAGTCAATGATATACCCTCGTTGGAGACTATCCTTGTCTTCCATGCAAAGACCTGTGTTTCTGAGAGAGAAAGTTGGATTTGAGACGTCGTGAATGATTCAAGGAAGGCAAGCTGAACTGATACAGTTGGTGGAGGTTCTGACGATTCATTAGTCCAGAATTGGTGCCTAACAAAAGAATGATTGTTACGAATTATCTGATACAACTGATTTGAAATATTCACACATCTAGACGTCTAACATTCCGGAACTCTGAACGTGCAGATATTGAATCTAATAGCGGCTTACAAACAGCCTGATGAATCTTGTAAATTTCCTATCAAGTGTATGATAAAGAAATATCAAATAAGAGGAAACTTCCCCAATAACAAGCTGACACATAAGAATGATCTATTCCATTTCCATTTAGGTGAGCTAGCGGTAGGGAGTTACTTTCTTGTCGTTTGCATTTCAATAAAATTTTGTGCATAACAATTCTCAATGAAAAACAAGAGGCAGCTCCTTAAACATGAAGTTGGCTTGAAAAGTAACTTCCCACTTTGAAAAGCTAGTCTTCATATAGCAAATGCACATCTAAAGCTGAAATTAGAGTTTTAGCTTCTACATGGAAACTCCAGTAATCATAGTCATTCCAAAAGGATTGTGTTGAATTCGATGCTTGTGCAGGTTATTGCACCTACGAAACGTCTCTTAGAGGAGTTTCCTCACCCAAGATGCACTAAATTATTTATTTTTTTCAAAACAGAAACTCATACAAGAATGTTATGGAATGCAATTTTATGCAAGTCGTTCTCTCTAGCTACAGTTGAGTGTCCAGTTGATCACCACGATCTCACAATTTACATTTATTTTTAATCAGATGAACTTTTGCTGCAATAGAGGCTCACTGTTCACACAACATGAGCTGAATTAAGGACCAACCTCATGTGGACAGAAGCACACTGTCCCCCAGCTACCTTTACACTCTGTTTCTCATAGAACTGACAAAGAAGATTTGCCCTTGATTGGTTTTCCACCTGCCATTGAACTAAGATCAGGCTAGTAAATGACTACTTTTGCTGCAGAAAAACACAATTATTTCTTCTGCCTATGTATCTCGACTTTGAATATGAGCTAAAAGATTGTGTTGGGATTGCTGCTTATAAAGGGACAAATGATTTGCACTCAGCATCCTTTATCTAAATTTTGCTCCTATTGTTTATTATCTCCACCCTGTAGCGCTGTTTGGTCTCTCTTACACTCACTTTGACAAGCAACCAAGTAGTAGCAAGCATAAATGGAAAAAGAAAAGACATGGTTGGTAGAGCCAATACCAACCTTGCAATAGTTGGACAAAATCGTGGAGCTCCTCACCGAGTATGGACCAGCTATATTTAGCTTCCCAACCACGAAGAGTGGTATATCTAATGAAATTTCATTAAGTGAAACATCTACCTATTGATGTAAAAAAATTAGAAAGTTAATGTAGTTCAAGAAAAAATAAAATAAAAAATTCAAGAATCGAATTCTGTAGATATGAGGAACCGAACCTCTTTTGCCCTGCAATAAAAACAACCCGGTGCACCTTGTTTGACAATGTCTGTGCCAACTGAAAGCCTGTTACGATAATAACTGTATATTTCAACTGGGTGAATAAGATGCCGCCTAATATAAGAAAGTGAATGAGAGAAAATTTGGTCAGAGCTGATTCTTGAATAAAAGCAACTGCTTATGTAAGAGAAGGGAGGTAGAAGAATGTTGAAGTAGCAGAAGCTCATCTGATGCATACTCACCATGATTTCCTTTGAGAATCAAAGTAATCTAGCCAAGACTGTAAGGTGCAGATCATTCTTACTTTAGCAGGTAAAATTTGCACATTAAGTAGGATATCAGCAATGCCAAAATTTAGGAGAGGAACCCTGTCTTGTTCATCCAAATGCTCATGGACAACTGTCACAGAAATTTTCTCAGCTTTAATCTTGATGAGGGGAAAACAATGGCCTTGCTGTTGCTGAGATCTCCCTTCAGTTTGTCTGACATACTGATTTTCAGGTCTAGAAGTCTCCGCAGAGAAGCCATTTTGAATGCTCAAATTATGAGGTAGATAGGTACCTTGAAATACTCGGAACTTAAAGGGATTTCCAGGCTTCTTAACAAAAGTAGGGACACCATTAACAAAAGCAAGAGCACAACTGTTTTTCTTGTTCACTAGATAAAATGTAGACTTAACTAATTGATTGTAAGTTTCCCAGCCAATATCACCTTCAAAGTTTCCAGGTTTCCAGGAGACTGCTCTAAAAAGTGAGGAGCGGCTGTCATAACTACTGAAGACTTCAACAGAACCCCGTCCTCGACGATATGTTAAGTGTAATGGCTCACCTGACCCATCTTTAGCATGCAATGACATTAAGGAGAACCATGAAATAGAAGACCTCCATCCAATTTCCTTGTGGTACCTGACCTAAATTGACACTTGAGTAAATATGAATAATGATACGCATGGGACTAGCTTTTCAAAGAGTGAAGAAAGGATGAGCTACTACTTCAGTCCAACAACCTCTGACCAAAAAACTTCGACCAATTTATGCAAGTAGTAAATGCACAAACATGAAATCAAAATAAAGTGTAAGGCATGGCATACAGGGATGAAGCCACGAATTTTATTCAGAGTATTATAGTAATGGCACATAGTTGAACTAAAAAAAAATCAGTGGGGGCAAATGTATGATTTAAAAGGGTTAAATTGAAAATTATTACATATTTTTAGGGTAAAAGTCACACAATTTTAAAAGTTGAGGGGGGCAGGCCCCCCTCGTTCCTCAATGGCTCCGTGGGTGCATGGTAATGATGCCTACCTGGAAAAAGGCACGTTCCCCTACAAGAGAATAATGAAGCGCACCAACCACACTATAAGTATCTCTTCCACCATCAACGGCAAAGAACATATGTTGATCAACATCTTGAATGGCAACAATTGCGCCTGACAAGTTACATAGGAGTTATGCCTCCTGAGTAAAATTTCTTCAAAAAAATGGAAGCAAGAATGAAACAGATAAAACGAAACTACCATCTGGAACTATTTCCTCAAAATTATGCTCAATATAGTCAACTTGGTTATGGCTATCCCGCTGTCTTTCTTCTTTACTCTGCGAATTACTGGAATTCTCCTTTGTGGAAATCGAAGAAAAGGATCCTACAGCAGATAAGATCATCTGATAGAAAAGTCCACACATTATTAGTTTAGAGTTTGATCAAGAAAATGTATCCGCTTATGTGAGTTAACGATCATCAAGTAGAATGCCAACCAAATGTAAGACAGGGGACACGAATCAAACAATCATTAACCATATAGACATGCAAGGCAGGGATACGATCTAGCTTGGATAAGAGTAATTCTGTAATGTACTAATAAGAATAAGTTTTACAATTTACTATTTCAAAAAACTTGTGAAAATGATACGGTTATACTCATTCTCGGCCACCATAAGAGATCCAATCCATCTCCTAACCCACTTAATTCTTGATAAGGCCTCATAGATTCAGGGCAATAATAACATGACAACGAACACATAAAAAAATTACATTTCGCAGTGCCATTACATAACAATTTGATTCAGAGATGAGACAATCTATTATGTGCATTGCACTTGACCAACCAGATTTAAGAAAAGAACTATACACTAAATCCCCTTTACTGTGATATATTTGGTCCAATGTAGATACCTTTCCACCGATATATGATGAGCTCTTCATAGATAAGCTCTCTAAGATCTTCAAAGACAATTAACCAATGTAAAAAAAAAAAAAATAGCAATTAAGCAAAAACATGACTTGGTCATTATTTAAAACTCTTCACAAGTCACAAGTAGGATTAAAGTCTCAGTTACCCCCCACCACCCAAAGATAGACAGATGAATAATGAGGGGTAGATAAAAAACACCGAACTTCAGAACAGGATATTCTACCATTTGATTTTTTTATGAGAACAGTACTTGCCATCTTAAAAGCTTAAACTATTAAGTGGGTAGTAAAAATCATCTAAAAACAAAACACAGCATGAACAGTGTACCCAACGTAAGAATTGCTAGATCTCACTCACTTGTATTTCAGGTAGGGAAATAGTCATGTCAAAACCTGAAAGAGAACCATCACCAATCCAAGAACCATCCAAGCTAGTGTGGCCATCATAAATCATATACCCGTGAATGGAACCCCCAGCATTGTTTAAGATGAACTTTTGCTGGCCTGTTCTGACGACCGTAATGGTTGAAGTATCTACCGACATATGACTTATAGTGTTTCCATTTTCAAATGAGCCAGTTCTGTCCTGATACTCGTATGGTTTAGCAAGGCCTCCCTGTAATCCCCTTGTTGTCATGGAAGCAAAGTGAGGAATTTGAACCTGATGATCCATGTTCATATATAAAACTTGAGAAGTAACTGAAACTCGGCACGGGTCAAACTGGAATTTTTTTCTTGTATTTGCTAACTCAAGGTTCAACTTTATATGAAGCTCAAGCATGATTTGTCGTACAACACCTGCATCATTGGTACTAACTTAAATAAAGTTGGATAGACAATGTTAAAATA
Organism: Chamaenerion angustifolium; assembly: GCA_946814005.1. NCBI lineage: Eukaryota > Viridiplantae > Streptophyta > Magnoliopsida > Myrtales > Onagraceae > Chamaenerion > Chamaenerion angustifolium. Next base: position 4,881,212 of record OX328281.1, read on the forward strand.
AATTATTACGACAGCATTGCATGTATGACTTAAAATCCCTACATGGTTTACAATACTGAGTAAAGAGACTGATAATATAAAGCTGGAAATAGAATATTAAAACCGTAGGTGATGGAAACCTTTTCTGATAAACCCTATGTCTTCCTTTTCCTTTGTCCAACTTTCACATGCAATGTCACTCTAAAAAATAGTATTCACCACAGAGTGTATCTGTTAAGATTCTAAACAATCGTACACATGTTGCAACATACTTCTTTAACATGAAGGGACCCCTTGCACTCCCAAGTGACTGACTGCAATCTGGAAATAAGGTCTCCTATGGTATGAGCGTCTTCCAGACACCTCCAAAATTTGCTTTTATACCTATTCATTAATCATTAGCCTGTAAAGAAGATAGATCTACCCAAAAAATGTAATAGGCATTTAGGCAAAGAGACCCCCCTTCTAGTTGTAAACTATATTTCATTTTTAAGCTTTCCAATTCATTACAACTACTAACATAAGACATCCTTTGTCTAGTAAATGACTGATTTAACATAAATCACTGCATGCATGTAAAATTCCATGCTAAAAACATGATAGGAAAAGATACTACAGGAATAAATTACCGGGTTCCTCTTCAGCAGCAAACATTATGGAGAACGTCGAAGTGTCAAACGTCAATAGTTCGAGTCTTCCCCAACCAGTTTGATTGGACAAAGAGGGAATATCTTGCACATTAACTTCACCAAGATTATCATTGAGAGCGATCCTTGCAGCAGCACTTCCATCTTTTCTCATCTGATTTGACGACCAGAGAGTGTACAGATTTTTTTTGGCGTGTTGAAGAAGGCAATTGTAAGAACCAAGGAACATAACCAAAGCTTCTGTTTCAACCATAAGAAGACCACCCTGTTCATCAATCTCATGGTTATTTCCAATATTAAGAGTATAATTTTGAATAGGAAAAATCAATACCCAGTAAGGAAACAACCGGAAAAAAAAAAAAAAACGAAAATGAAACTACTAGTCTATTAAAGGAACCAAAGAGAGAAATCACAATGAGCAACCAACTATTTTTTACTTTTTTTTAGAAAAATGTAACCTGAATTCTCGAAGAGATAATCTGAAACTCTCCTCCAACAGATAATGACAAAAGGAGTTCCCTTGTCTCATGTGCTCCAAGTAAAAGATCTGTCACTGAGTGTCTTCCAATGATGATTTGACCAACTGCAATATTTATGTGTAACCATTGACTGGAACATGGTGCAACTGTGGCAGGTAAATTCTTTCCCGAAGAAGATCGTGCACTTGATTTTTGTGGGTCATTTGAGGTAGATGGGTTGCAAGCACTAATATTACGCCCGTTGCTCATTTTGCCAACAGGAAAATCACAGTACATAGCAAAAGTGGTATTCGATACTGATGCTTCATAACAGCAACTAAGAGACTGGAACAGCATTTTATTTAGTACATTTATGCTTCTCTTCCATCCTTTGATAACTGCAAGCTGAACTTGGTCAATACAAATAAGAATATTCGGTGTTCCTTCTCCACAGGATATATCAACACTTATATCTTTAATGCTGACCCACATGCCACAATTAAACACATTATGCTTATCCAGCTTTATGGCGTCAAATCGTTTCATACTATTACTCATGTCAGTGTTGTTCATGGAATACTGGAAAACCAGATCCATGGGAGACATCTTGAAAGTGCCCTTCATAAAAAATGTACTCTTATCCAAAAGAATTGGTCCTTTGAGCATGCTGTTCTCTTTGTCAGGATCAACCACTTCCAGATATTGCAGAAGGGACTCTTTAAGACATTCACTACCAACCATCGCAGTATTTACAGAAACTGCAGTAAATAAACCTTGAACTTCCTGTTAAAGAATTCAACGAATTAGGTACACTTTCGCTATAGAGATCAGCACTGAAAATAAAATCTGTTACAACAAGAAGATGCTGACAAAGCAAACCCTTAGCATGGAAGTACCAAATTGGTTGATCCAGCATAAATAGAAAATTTATATCATAGTAATGTCAAACAATGAGAACTGATGGGCCAAAACAGAATATTGTTAGTTACTCGCACGAAGCGGGCCGAGCCAAACTCAACAGACAAACAAAGACCAACCACTTATACAAATGAGGTTCCATCCTACAAACAATTGATAATAGGAGAATGTAATCAATTTATATATATGGTGCCTAATATTTTGTAAACCCACCGATGTGGGATTTAACTTCACAGTGGAATTCAACACTCACCCCGCACTGTGAACAGACAAAGAACACTGGCTACATAAGCAATATCTGGACGAGTCACTGTAAATTAATTTAGTTTTCCAACCAACCTCCTTTGTCTCTCAAGATCTTTAAAGGAATTACCACCTTCTTTCATAAGATGTATATTAGGAACCATTGGAGTATTGCATTGTTTAACTCTCCTCTTTTCAGTTTTGCAATTAAATCAAGCACATACTTTTTATGTGACAAGAAAAACTCTTTCTTGCTCCTCGTGACTTCTACTCTTTTATGCTAAACTTAGTATGCAAGAATATGATAAGAGAATAGACTCATGCATAATTATCACCTGCAATGACAATCACTACGTGCTAGGTTTGGAAAATTGAGCTTGTTTATTCAGAAATATGGAATGAACTAGAGTAGAGCTGACCATTCTATCTTATGCTCACATTATTCTTGTGTCTCTTCGTGCATTTGATAATTTATGTTAATCATATCAATATCACTAGGAGCAATTATGAAAAGATTACTCACTTGAAGAGATAACTGTTTAGTAACTTACAGACCAAACATTTAAAGAATCTTAAAAATATTTGCTTGGAAGTGAAATTGTTCAATTAACGACCAATATTTATATTTCTCAAAGGAAATATGCATTAAATACTCAAACAAATGTGCATGTCAAACTGATAAACTATAGACGTGTTGACAGTCCTTTGGTTTAAAAAAATAAATTTCTACCAAATTAAGGGGAGTTGTATGATGACCAGAGAGATATAGATGGTTGGTGGGAAAACTGAACTATCACACTACCACTAGACGTGACATCTCTTTTACTGAAGAGGTGGTTAAACTGTTTATGCATTCTCATTGAACATTAGAATGTTGATTCAGATACTCCAATACATCAACAAGGTACCAAAACGAGGGTTGATGTACAAAGATGAAGGAAACACAAAGGTGATGGGGTATAATGATGTTGATTGACCAGGAAGACCTAGTCTCACGGAAAAATAAGAAGCATAATGTGGTTGCTCGTTTTAATGGAGAAACAGAGTACAAAGTCATGGTCGTTAATACGCGTGAGCTTCTTTGGGTTAAACAACTTTTGCAAGAGTTGAGGATTGAAAATAATAAATTAATGAAGTTGTATTGTGATAACTAAGCAGCTCTACAAAATCTCAAATTTAGTTTTATATGAGAGAACAAAACATATAAAAATCGTCTGTCACTTCATCCGAGAGGATATCTTCTCAAAAAAATGAAACTGGGTTTGTTTAGTTCTAGTAATCATCTAGCAAACTTTTTCACAAAAATCCTCAGTGGATCTCAAGGTTAGTATATTTATAACAATTTTGGTGCATATGATTTACATGTTCCAATTTCAGAGAGAGCGTTAGAAATATTTGTAATTAACATGAATTATCTATTGTTAGAAATGTCGAGAAATAAATGAATCATCTAAGTTAACTATGTATACATTTAGGAAATTAAGCCTTAGAATTTATTAGTTACCACTCTTAACATATATATTCTATTATACTTTCTTGGGAACAATAAGAATATTAGTTTCACAAATATCAAGTTATATTACCAAGTTATACTATGGATATTTTGCTGATAAAAGGTTAATTGCAATCAGCAACAAAACTAGTAAAACAGGGGGAGATGATGTTAACTGTACTAAAGGATATTCTAATGTCATATACTAACAATGTCCATGAAGATTAGGATCACCTGAGAGATAACATATATCACGTCCATGCATAACTGTGCCATGAATCCAGAAGTTATCCCATTCAACGCTGTGGAGAGAATAACATAAGTCCCACTTAATGAGTGGACATACTTCCTGCAACCGACACGAGTTACTGTTTGCTACATGAGCTTGCCATTAAGTAAAAATAAAAGGATACAAATATTTTCCTTTTGTCAAATTTGTAATTCTGGCGATTGATCAGTATAACTGCTAAAGTTACTTAAGCATGTCCAATTAGTCAAAAGAGAGGTAATACCAAAACAAAAATTAAGGGCTGCCTCACAAAATTAAGAGAGGCTGCAGTTCCACGTATAAGATAATTGAAAAATACAAGTCGAGACATCCATCTAAACTACTAAGTTACCAATTACCAAATCACTGGTATTAGCAGATGCACCCAGAAAGAGACTAAAATTAATAACATCTTTTTGACAGCTATTCATCTGAGTGGAAGTTGAATGTTAAAATTTCAAGATATATGAAACTGGATTGGGGGTAAAAAAAAAAAAGTCCTGTGATTTCAACTTTCGCAAACAGAACGAGTCTGAAAAGTTGAATCTGACTCATCATTAGTTTCATTCACTCCAGAGAGGGATAAACACATCCAACCACTGATATCCCGCACAGCATATAACAGAATGACCTTGACCAACTAACCAAACAGCTTGAACTCTTACCAGCACCAGAATTAAACCACATGAAAAGAAAACATTTGTACTCTCTAATATATGACATACACGACTTATTAAATGGTTAGTACATGGAAACTAGATAAGTAGAGACATATGAGACCAAGGCACTGTGACATAGAACTGTTTACATGGCAGTTGAACTGCCATGAACTGATCTAGTTGAAAGTTTGACCAGTTAGATGAAGAGGCAGTAGTTTTAGTATTCAACTGGAATGCAGCTCAAAACAAAAATGAAGTTAGTATCTAAACTTCTATCCAACATGACAACTGATTTCACAAGAACCCGCCGAAGCTGATCACTCTGAACTCTGAAGATTCATTCATGGTCTTGTTTACGAGACAGGAAATTTGGCAACTTAGTGTTATATTTTAGTGCCGAGTCATGAGATATAGTTAGTTGAAGAGACATAGCACCTCATCCATTGCGTTTTTTCCTCTTTGCTTCTATTTACGAAACTCACTTGGAAGATCAGCATTTAACTGGTCCACACACTAGTGGAACAAAACAATATTTTAGCTTGATCCAGGCAAGAGATGATTTAGATACGATATTCTTTTTATGTGTCTGATGCAATAAATGATTGATTTAAAAGTTGGAATCATGCAAAGGAAGTAAGTAGTAACATCCAGATTTCACAAATGTGAAGGTTATAGCCTAGTCAGAACATCCAACAAAATTTTCCAATTTGTTCTGATTCCCTTTCATTATACTTCAAAGTATTTTGCCATTGCAGAATCGTAAATACCAGCTAGCACTGACTTAAACAGAAACTAAAGTGAAACAAATTTTTTTATGCTTACCTATAAATGGATAGCTCAAACATTATGGGGCTCAATGAAAGAATTTGTGTCTGATGCTTTTCTGTCAAATTCTCCATATATGCATCTACACCACATGCTCTTAGATATAACCCAAGTGAAAGTAAGATCTCGAATGTATACTTCCTATCATTTTCTGTTGAAATATCATGTGTTCGTGGTTTCTCTACCACATCTTCATGTTCTTCGGATCTAGTTGGTGGATCCAAACCAAGCTCTACAGCAGGCCATATGGCAAGTTCAATATCATGCACATCAAATTTCAACTGAAAATCGTGACTTTGGTCATAGTCCATCACAGATTTGCTGTAGTCTAAACCATCCTTTTCAAAGGACATTCTGACTCGAGGACCAGAGATGAACACTCCAAGTTGAATATTTTTCTCAGGAAGCATTTCTAGCAAAAGCATTTTTATTCTATCAGAGTAGCTTCCCAGTTTAACCTTTGTATCAATCATAAGATTATCGATAGAGCTGCTTGCAGTATCAGCAAGGGAGCTCTTTTCTGTGTCTTTTCCCAAGGAAAAGGCATGTAACATCTGCATTAAAAGCACACTAATTGACAATGTTGAAAAACATCCCAAAGCTATATGTAGTCTTCCTACCATAAGGTTGCATCTACAAGATGCAGAGTCCAGAATTCTAGGGCCTGTATATGACAAAGCGCTAGTCATCTCAAAGAGAAGGAAAGGGTTTTCCATCAATGATGAGTTGAGTTCTTCAAATATTTGGCTAGTAGCTTCCCAGTCAATCCACAATTCTCTCAGAAACTTCTGCAAATATGATTGGCCAACACCTACAGCCAGATCAGGAGGAATCTCAGTTTCTCTATTCGCCAAGGACGAATACTTCTCTACTGGCTCACCCCATATAAGAGTCTCTAATCCAGTTGAATCTCCATTCTGCTTCCCCTCTTTGGTAAGAGTGGCAGAAGTTGACTCTATTCCGGTAACAGCATCACTGCAGATCAATGTTGATGACATACCAAACTTTGCACAAGAAGTGAATAGAGACTGCTCAAATATGTTATCAACATACTTCAATGAGAACGAACCAAATTTAATACAGAAATGTTGAAACTGTGAGGATGAGGTCCAGGCATGTGATGCTCCAATACCATTAAGTGGTAAACAGAACTCTTTATTTGGTGAAAATGTAATTGAAACATTTTCGAAGTACAAAATAAAGCTCTTCTCCAGAAAGCATTCTTTTGGATTAAGATCTGAAGATCCATCAGTTTGTTTCCCCTGAGTTCCGATTCTCCCTAAGCTGCCGAAGCGCAGTATAAAGTAAAATACTCCATATACAAGTTTAGCAAGAAATCTCAGACCGGCGAGGATCTTGCACGACCCCGTTAAGTGATGACTAAAAAAGTATTGACTGCCATCAACTGGCACATGAATATCTCTGGATAGTCTATTTCTGGCAATTCGTCGTCCCTGCAGTATAGCATCAGGCTTAAGCTCTTTCTCTGCCTCAGAAATCAACTTCCATTGATGCCTTACCATACTGATAAAACTTTTATCCTCCAACATCCTCAATGCTGACCTTTTCAATAAATTGCTCGAAGGATATCCAACAAGTAATAGAAGATGTTCATAGCTATTAGCATAACGTAGCCACAGAATTGTCTCAGTAACTAATCTGTGCAGTGAGAATCTGGTGACAGAACTAACAGTGCTTATTCTCCTCGCCGCAACCTTCCATAGCTGTTTACCAGTTCTTGGATGCTTCACTTTTCGAGATAATGCTTTCTGAAAAGCTAAGCACACCACCACATCAATTGGAGAAAACGAGATTCTTAATTCTGGAACGTGGAGGTTGGCATCTACAAACTGAAGATCCTTAAACTTTGAGCTGCTGAGAAGATCTTTACAAAACAAAACACGGGTCATTTGATCATTTCTTCTGAACCCAATTTCAAAATCATTCCAGCTGACAAGGAAAGTGCTCTCTCTTAATGGTGCAAAGATCATTCCCAGAAAATCCCGAAGAATACACCTCTGTTCAAGATATTGAGAGACAATAGCAAGTTCTTCCACTTCCCAGAACCCCAATATGCAATCATTCACCATGGGAAGCTGCAGGTGGACTTTAATATCATGCACCACAAGTTGACAGTGTCTGAAGATGAGATTCCAAATGGATATTCTACTTTTTTCACTTGAAGGCATGGCAACACATAATTTTCTAAGAACCTCATGTAAAACTCTACCCTGTAAAGTGAAAATCATAAAAGTTATTATGATGATAAGGCATTACCTGATGAAAAGCAACAGTTCCTTAATAATTTCTATGGCCGACCGTATTTTTAAACTCGGGAGTTCTTTCTCATTAAACGTACCAGAAATATTCAAAGGACTTCTTCCGCATTGTAAAAGTATATCTTTTATAATCATCATTCATGTAGCAAGATATATAAACTGAACTAAAAAAATAGCGATCCTACTTGAATAGCTGGCTACCTCAGGATCCATGGCATAGAGTTCCTTTTCTAAATCAGTGTAAGTGGTATCCACTGGGGAACTTCTACCTCCATGATCGTTTTCCCTTCAACCAGAAATCAAAGATATGAATGACGTGAGATTACTTTAAGACACTCAAATTCCATCATAACATGCATTTGATTACGGCTCAGTTAATCTACGCGAAGTCTTCAAGTATTAAATTCAACAGAAGCATTTTATCGTGCAGTCGATTCTCCGGACTCACATTTTACTTGAAATTTCAGATTAAGCATATGTAGATTAAGAAGGAGCTCAGTAGGTTCTGAAGCAGAGTAAGAGATTTACCGAGCCGACAAAACCACGCGAACACCGCTAAATTCAATTGAAAGCGCATAGACCGACCAATTCGAAAAACGAACAGTGAAATTCTCGATCGTGAGTTCCTTGAAGGAGACGTTAGAGGAATCTTCGAGGAGTGCATTCAGAACTGACGCATCGAACCGAAGATTCTTCGCTATCACGTGAGAGTGAACAATGCCAATCTTTAACTCCAGCACTGGCGGTTCCAGCAGCCGCGGCCCTAACAGAGACAGCAGTCTCCGGCGAATCATCCTGCCCAGAAACATTGTGGAACGGATAAATTCACATCCGATTCGATGCTTGAGATTGTCCAGTTCCGTCTTATTTTCCCGACAATCTAACTGTCTTGCCCTAGCTTTAAGCGGGAAAGTTAACAGACTAGTTAAGGAGAGCACCTTATCTAAATCACTTGGAATAGATGATGCAAGTTAATACTTTCTAAAAATATTAATATTGTATTCTTTAAAATAATGACCGATTCTGTTTCATGTTGGCATAAATATATTCAGAATACTTGATCAAATATATATATATATATAAATGGAGCCACATGCAATGAGCTCCGTCAACTTGCTTTTCTTGTGGAGCACGTATTAAGATATTTTAAAAAAATAAAAAAGAAAGTTGTATTTAATTTTTTTAAGGGTTAATAGTCAAAGTGCCCCCTAATGTTTGGGCGAAATTTAGGATTACCCCTTAAAGTCTAAAATTTTAAATATTAGTCCTAAAGTTTGGACGATTTCAAAAATCGCTCATTTCCGTCCTCTGTTCGTTAATTTGGGACGGAAAACGACCATGTGCAATTCACGTGACTTTACAGAAATTTTATAGACAAAATTACCCTTAGGATAGAGGTCCAGTTCGTCCATCCTAAGTCCTCTTCTCTCTCTGTAATCGTATTGCTTACCTCAGTCGTCTCCTACCTCACCTGAAATTAATATATAAAGCTGTTGTCTCTCTCTTGTTAGCATTCTGCTTCTCTCTTTCGTCCACTCGAAGAAACCTTCTATTCTGTTCTATTTCAAGAAGCTCCCCTGTTTCTGTGCTACTCTCTGCGTCAGGATTGAGCCGGCAATGGGATGTTCCAAGAAATCTCAAGCGGACGCGAACTTAGAATCAGAGTCGAAGAAATGGGTCATCGCCGGAATCTCAATTAGGGCTTCCCTGAAGCCAATTGCCATAAAACAGAGGCATAAAGATCAGAAAACGGCTGACTCGGATCAGGATGCGACCACGCCTACGGCGAGAGAAGCCAGGATAACTGAGCATCTGTCGTGTCCGCCGGCTCCAAGGAAGAGGAGGTCGCCGGTGAAGTGCCGCGTCAACAGGGAAAGAGAGTTCTTCAATCCTCCTGATTTAGAGTTGGTGTTCAAATGTAAGTTGAGAGAGCCAACTGACTGATGTCTGATGAACTTGAAACAACACCGATTTCATACCAATAATAGTCTGCATTAATCAAAGACATCATTACCTTGGAAGCATTCAAGCCAACGCGATTCCACTTCGAAGCAGCAGTTTCCGGCTTGGAGAAGTTGAAAAATGAAACCGTGCTGTGGTTCAGGAAGGTTCCGCAGAAATCCCTGAAATTGAACTCCCAAATGTTGAAACTCTCCGTCCCGAAATCAGGACTCGTCCGCCAGTGTCAGACCTAGCTGGATGATGGAGGTGAGAGATGAAGGGCATTTTTGTCTTTAACATTTATGTGAAGTCACGTGCCGAGCACATGGTCGTTTTCAGTCCCAAATTAACAGTCAGAGGACGGAAAGGGGCGATTTTTGAAATCGTCCGAACTTTAGGACTAATATTTAAAATTTTAGACTTTAAGGGGCAATCCTAAATTTCACCCAAACATTAGGGGGTACTTTGACTATTAACCCTTTTTTAAAATATACACCTTTTAGAAAAGCTTCATTAACTAAGGTCTCTATTTTGCATAAGAGTGACTAAACTATCGAACCGGAAACGACACTTATAGTAGGTTCCGAGTAGTACTTTTAACAATAGGGTAGGTTTTCGGAAAAATTTTAAGTTCTGATTCTGGTTCAGGTAATAGGGTACTGAATTTACCCAAAATCGATTATATGTATGTACATATATAATATTAATATCAAGAAAAAAAATTAGTAGTTATCGTTCTATTCTAATTTCTAAGTTTATAACCCTAAAATTGATTGTTGTTTTACATAGTACAAACTGTCACAGATCATTTTCTCATTTTTCTCTGGCACGACGTACACATTTTTTATTCTCCTACGTGGTTGATTGTATGATTTTGTGAAAAATTGTAATTATTGGATAATTGTTGCAACTTTGTATTTGTTTTGGGGGGGACGGTTTCAAATCACTTAGCATAAACATGTTTTAGATAATTTATTATGAAACATGTTCCTAATAAGGTATCCGAAACTGTTGGTATAAACAAATTCTAGATAGGTTCCGAATCTAAATTCAGCAGAGTAGGTTCCGAAGGTTCCGATTTTAAAATTTAATACCATGTTTAGAGCATGAAAGGTTACGAAAACTCCTTTTAAGTTACATGTACCCGGAACCGCTCGCGGACTAATTTTGCATGTTTAATTGTACGTCCCCCAATTTTCTTGTTACAATCGAAAGCCATTGAACAGCTGTTGGTCGTTGACAAAGCCCAAAAATAAAAGCCTTTGGAGAACAAGGAGGTATCATCTCAAATCCTCTCCAACCACTCATTTTCTAACTGCTTTAGCCATTTTTAAGTATAATCCACAAAACACCTCCTTCCATAGTTAGGTCCCACCTATCCAACAGCTATGTTAACACATGCTTCCATTCCGTATCTCCAACCCCTCGAGGTTGAACTCCATCAACAAAGAAAAAAAAACGTGGCATAATATGTATTTGGGGAAGACCTTCTGATATATATAGTGATCAACTAATATAGACAGAGATACAGAAAGATACCAACCATTTGAGAATCATAAGATAGAAGAGGAAGGAGAAGAAAGGAACAGATTAGAGCTTCTCTTGCTTTTCTTTCATGGTACATGCATGCATTGCTGTCTATGTATTTCGTGAATGTTGAAGAGAATGAAGAACTCGAACGCCGCCCGGATATTCTCAGAGGACAAGAAAGCGCATGGAGAAGAAGAACTCTGCCACGAGAAGGTGGCAGAAGACTCTTCTTCTCCACGATCGGAGGTAGTGGACGAGGATGGAAGCTTCTCATCAATAACCAATATTCTAATGGGATCCCTCGTTCGTGAGCAAGGCCATATATATTCCCTTGCCACGTCAGGAGACATGTTGTACACCGGTTCCGACAGCAAGAACATCCGGGTATGGAAGCACCAGAAGGAGTTCTCCAATTTCAAGTGTAACAGTGGATTGGTGAAGGCGATTATTATATCTGGGGATCAGATCTTCTCCGGACACCAGGATGGGAAGATTAGGGTTTGGAAGATCTCATCGAAGAACGAGACGGTTCATAAGCGTGTGAGAACGCTTCCGGGCTTGGGGGATTATATCAGGAGGTCGCTTAACCTCAGCAACTATGTCAGGGTGAGGCGACGACGAAGTGCCATACGGATTCGGCATTTGGATGCCATTTCCAGCTTAAGCTTCTCGGAGGACAAGACGCTTCTATACTCGGCCTCATGGGACAAGACATTTAAGGTATATATATATATATATATGGAAGCTAACCTCACAAAAGATGGATCGGAGCTAATTTCACGTATGTAAATGAATAGTTTGTCTTATAGATATTTTCTCAACAGGTATGGAGAGCATCAGACTTCAAATGCATAGAGTCCATAGTAGCTCACGACGACGCGGTAAACTCAATCCTCGCCGGCTTCGATGGCTTGGTCTTCACCGGGTCAGCTGACGGCACTGTCAAGGTATGGCGCCGCGAGTTCCAAGGGAAAGGAACAAAGCATTTCTTCTCGCAGACGTTGCTAAAGCAAGACTGCGCGGTCACCGCACTTGCAGTCAACGCCAACGCAACCGTGGTCTACTGCGGCTCCTCAGACGGTTTAGTTAACTGCTGGGACCGCAAGAAGCAGTTCTCCCACGGGGGCGTCCTCCGCGGCCACAAACTAGCCGTCCTCTGCCTCATCACGGCTGGAAAGCTAGTGCTCAGCGGATCCGCTGATATGAAAATATGCGTGTGGAGGAGGGAGGGGGAAGGGGGTCACGTGTGCCTGTCGATGCTGAGCGGCCACACTGGGCCCGTCAAGTGCCTTGCGGTCGAAGAGGACAAAGAGTCGGCCGCGAATTCGGACCCTAAGTGGGTTGTCTATAGCGGAAGCCTAGACAAGTCGGTGAAGATGTGGCGAGTGTTGGAGCGTGCGCCGCCCATGAAGGGAAGCCAGAAGGACATGGAGACAGAGCTGTCACCGTGATGTAATAATAATGTAGTACGTTTTCTCAAGGAACCGACTTTGCTGCGAATGAAGGCTGTTTTAAAAAGAATTTAACATTGAATTTATCATATGAGTGTTTGGATTGTTAACAAAGAAAGTGTTATATACATTGTTCCACAACATCATCATGATCGGCTCCTCCTTTGTACGTAATTAATTATCTGTCTCTCGCTCTATGAAATCTGTATAATCAGTGTAGCTAGGGTACGACGACTGAGTATCTATTGCGCCTCTCAGTCTTGAGATCCGCTCCACATATCTGCACGTGAATCTCTCCACATCTATTTTGTTGCTCCAGTACAAATTCCAACACACAGTAGTCACCTAGTTTAAGGTTCTTGTTCACGAACTCCGACCAGCCACTGGTCACGGTTACGCGCTGGGACTCGTATAGCATCTCAATCTTTATGGGCCATTGCCTTCCTTTTTCATCATGGAGTTTCACCTGTGGTTTCATCTGAATGTTGTAGCTCTTGAGGAATGAGGAAGGAATAAACTGCAATAAATCATGAATCAGAGACAAGAAAAATATCACACATGACACCCCCCCTTGTTGAAAAAGTTGCACCAGATCCACTAACCCTAATAATTATAACAGAAGTAGCAACAATTATAAGATTTTTCACTGACCAAAAGTTTTGTTATGTTCTTGCTAGTGACCACTACAAAGTGTGGGTGCTTGGGCACGATGCATTTCGCCGATGCGGTCTCCTTCAACGTATTCACCAATGGTTGAAGCTGTCCAATTTGCCTTTTGAACGAGCTTGTACCTGCTGGAGATTGAAAAGGTAAACACATATGCACTCAAGCACTAACAAATCAATGCGGCCAAATAAGGTTTTATGTTTGATATCTGATGCATTGTACGTCGCGTTTTCTGCAAAATCAATGGTGATATTGACTTGAACCCTAAGCAACTTACTCGACTTTTTAAGGTTATCGAGATTCAGGTCTGAAAACTTCCTCTTACAAACACGCATGGGGCGGCTTCGTCTCCGTTGTGAAACTCTTTCTTCTTCTTCTTCCTCATCGTCGGATCCCAACTCCACAACATCCCGGTTTTTATCGATATCGGGTTCGGGTCTCTCTCTGTTATTGAATGCCTCTGAAACTACATCCTCTTTCAAGCATCCGTTTCTACTAAAAACTTTGACAGTGAAGATCAACTTCTTCCTAAAGTAGCGGAAGATGAGGAAATCCCCAAACTCAAGGGAACAGCTGTTAACGAAATCTTGCCATCCTGTCTTTATAAACAATCGATCCGCCTCTTCCATCAGATGGACATTCCACTCCTGGCCGTTACGATCCTTGAGAATTGCCTTCTTCGGTATTGTGGTACGACGACTCTTGAGCTGCTTCACAAAGTCTGGCGGAATTAGCTGTATAGATGATCAAAGTTAGGAACTGTAATGAAGGAATAGTAGAAGTATCCCATGTTGAACTATAAGATCAAACTAATTGATTGTGCAAAACTAGGATTAAACGATAACCGTTCGTCATAAACAAAACCCTAACCCTAGCCTGAATGGTTTAGGATCAAAATTCACAGACGTTCAAACAACCAGCAGAGAGAGAGAGAGAGAACCAGTTGGTTGGAGCTAAAGTTGGGGAGAAAGACTTTGAAGAATTCTAGACGAATGTGGGTCCGGCCGGTAGAAGAAGACGAACGCTGGGGGCGGCGATTTTGATTATGATCCATCCGTCGTCCTCCACCAAAGCGAAAAAAAAAAATACGATGTTAAACCAACCAGACAAAAATATATATCATAAAGAGAGTCGCAACTAATGAAATATTATTTTAAGATTACACAAGCATTAAACGACACAGTGTAAATTTTAATTGTATTATATTTTGTAAATATATATATATATATATTAAACTACTCAATACTATATATAAATGTATATATACTATGTTTCATAAATAGTATACAAATTATGAATAATAATTTACATATTTTGAATATGTGTTTTACATAAATTAGAAATACACAGAAACAATAATAACATAAATATAGAAAGAAAAACACTATTTAAAAAGTTCTATTTCTATACACTACAAATTTTGATTCAATATATATACTTCCGATACGGAATCCTTGTTTTGGTCAACTCGCTGCGGAAGCTTAATTTAGTTGAGGAGTGTTGAGGAGTTCAGTTGTGGTAGATAATTGATTTACATAATAACAAAGATCTTTATATAATAGCATTTTTTATTGTTTCTTTATGCAATATCATTTATAACAAATTAATTACACCTACATCTGCAATGGAATAAAAACGTTTCATGGATAAAGATGTTGTCTAAGACACACTTCCAATTTTAATGAAACATGTTCCAACACAAACACATATAAACGATATGTTCTTATGTATTCGATGTAAATATAATATTATGGCTAAATAACTCTAATATGTTTAAATATGATTAATAAGCATGTTCAACTAATTCTAACTTGAGGTACATAATTAAAACATGAATAATTATATATTTCTTAAGTTAACCTTTGAAAATTTTAATTGATCACTACTGAAAATATGACATTTACCGACTAAAAAATAATTGTGTCGGTAAACGTTCGTAGGTAAATCTTAATTTACCAACAAAAAATAATTTTCGTTGGTAAAATATTATTTCACAAACAATATCAAATTCTGTCGAAATATTTTTTTACCGACAAAATTCAGAAATTTTGTCGGTAAAATCTCACATCTTTACCAACGAAATGAAGTTATTGTCGGTAATAAAGTCTTTACCGACATTAATACATCATCGGCAAATAATAATATCAGCTATAAATTGTACCGACGAAACTCGATTTTGATCGCCAAAAATATATCATTACCGACGTATGTAATTTTCGTCGGCAATAATAATATTTGAAATTTGAATTGTTAACTTCCCTTCCCTTATCCTCTCTCCCCCCTCCACAAACCCTCCCTCCGACATGGTTCTTGTTCCCTACCAAGTCACTATATTTCCTTTCCATTTGTCGGCGTCGTTGGAGAACTTCTCGATTAGGGACGGCAAGGTACTGGAGTTGGATGAATCCAGTTTCGACAAAACGATTGCCTCCTTCGATTACATCTTGGTTGATTTCTACGCCCCGTGGTGCGGCCACTGCAAACGCATCGCACCGGAGGTCCTCCTATTTTCTTCATCTCTTGCTATGTAGAATTGCCCTTGTTTCATTGCAACAAGTGATTTTTTTAGCTCATGGGTGAGAAATTTGATCGAATTAACTTTTTGACAGATTTGGTTTAACTGAATTGGAGGTAGATTTAGTGGTTATTCTCTTAGCCAAGTAGGATTTTGTCAACATATATGTCTTCTTGCTCAAATTTGTGTTTGTTATTTAGTGGTTCCAAAACATGGTTGATCGTGAATCTTTGACAGAGCTAATGTATTTCGCTTTAATGCTTGGGCTACTGTATTTCCCACCCTAAGTTGGAGAAGAGAATACGAAGATATTCATAATGGTTGGGGTACTGTAATACCCACCCTAACTTGGAGCTGCATTGAGTGTTTAGTAGGCTTGTTCATTTAAACTGGTCTGGTTTTGGTTTGTTTTGAATCGGTTCAGCCGAACTAGTTTAAAACAAAACCAGTTTTTTAGACTTCAAATAGACCAGTTCAAAATAGTAGTTTCAATTCAGTTCGAATCGACTTGTTTTTTATACTTGTTTATATTTAAATTTAAATCAAACCATTTTAAATAGATATAATTTTATAACCGGTTTGAAGCAAAATAAATCATACCGGTCTGAAATTAAACCAAACTTAGAAATGTATTCAATAAATCAAACCTAGAGATGTATTGGACTCTCGTATGTTGATGTTGGACAGAATTTCAGCTGGTTGTGGAATAAATTTTCAGTCGGTTCAATGTATTTTTCAGTCAGTTCAGTGTGTTTTTCAGTCGGTTCAGTGTGTTTTTCAGTCAGTTCAGTGTGTTTTCAGTTGGTTCAGTGTTTTTTCAATCAGTTCAGTGTGTTTGACATGATTTTCAGTCGATTCAGTTTCGATTTGAACCGGACTATTTCCTAACCAAAATTGTTATTAAAAAATCAGACCATACAGTTTAAAGTTGTTCAATGTGTGAAGTATTTGGATTGATAACCAATATGTAATTCATGCGCAATTCTTGTTTTCCTTACCTGTCATTACTCAAGTCTGTCTGCCATTAGGTAGGGGTGAGCGAGAAGACCACGAAGACCGAGACCAAACCGAGACCGACCGAAACCAAACCAAAAAGACCGAACCATTTGTGGACCGAGACCAATGGTCTTGACTTATGGTCTTTTTTGGTCTTGGTCTTATTTCGGTCCTAGACCGTTAAGACCATGGGGACCATTGGAGACCATTACCTATTTTTTAGTGAATTTATTAGAAATGTCTTATTTCGATAGAATTAACTATAAAAGACGCTCGATTAAAAATATAATATAATTTAAATGAAAAAAGTTTAGATCAATAATAAATTATTATAAAATTAATAAATTATATTATATACTATCATGTTATAGTAATTTATATAATTATATATTATGATATTAAATTATATTGGATAATATAGTTATTTTGATTTTGAAATGATTTTAAAAAGTCGGTCTAATCGGATGATTTCAATTTAGAACGAAATTATGTCAATTTTATGTCAATTGAATAAAATATTATTTTGATATATTACATATTTTATAAAGAAGTAATAAAATTAGTTTTTTATATTGTGTTTTTGTATAGCGATATACATACATAATAGAGATATACTATTGAAATGATGATTACATATATGCACGGTCACGATTTTTGCAATACGAGAAAAAAAAACTTACTATGTTTTTAAATCACAATGCATAACAATATTTATTTTATTTTACTCTAAAAAGTAACAAAAAAATATTGTTTATACAGAAAACATTGTTTTCAAAATAAAAAGGTTTACCCGTAGGAGTTTTTTTTATAAATAATTTCAGTTTTAAAAAGAACCTATATTTTCAAAATATTGTTTTCTTTACATTTAAACAAAATATTTAGAATATTTGTTTTAGGAAAAAGTGTAAAAGTCTAAAGGACTCGAGTGAATATTACAAGAAGTCTTACTTGTACATATATTTTGTTGATTAATTTAATTTTGTTTTATTTGATTAATATTTTTGGTAAAATATAAAAGTATATAAAAATTATGTCTAATGGTCCAAACGGTCCAATTGGTCTAGACCAAACCAAAACCGAAAAAACCAAGACCATATAAACGGTCCAAACGGTCTCGGTTTCGGTCTCAAGACCGAAATCAATGGACCGAATTTTTCGGTCTCGGTTCTAAGACCGAACCAGACCAAACCAGACCGGTTTTTGCTCACCCCTACCATTAGGTGTTGTCTCAACTATTGTTGGAGCTTGGTTCAAGAGGTGTCTCTGGAGCTAAGGTATTTACTGTCAGAATTCAACCTCCAGTTTTAGTTTCTTGTCTGCAACTGAGTGATTAATGTCATTTCCTCTTGTGTAGGTGTTGGAACAGCTCAGTGGACAGTCACCTGTTTTCTCCAAAGGTGAGCTTTGAGTAGAATTGTAGTTTAGCTGCCAATTAACTGTGAAATTTGTGGTCGTTGCCATTGCTTTCACACTTTCGTTGTCTTGATTAATGCTTTTTTACTGCATAAAATAACAGCACTATTTTTGGGATGTATGTGATCAGTTGTTTGATTAAACTTTAGTTTCATATTTTTTCTGAAAAAATTATTTAGTTCAAATTTGATGTTGCACCTTTTTTTTATGAATTTATTACTTCTAAAAAAAATTGGATTTTGTTTGTCAATATATGTATACTACAAATATGTAGATTTATGTGTAAGATTAACAATCAAATCAGTCATGAAAAAGATAGTATCCCAATTTTCGAGAGAGAACGAACCAACGTGAAGAAAATTGTAATTGCTTGATTTGTCTGCTTATATTTTATAAGGAGAATAAAGACATGCACATTAAGGAGATCTTCTAGAGTTTATGTTTATTTTTTTCGTCTTATAACATGCTAATGCGATTTGTAACGTTGCTCTATTGATATAAATTGAATTAATTACGTAAATCTCAAATATATATATATATATATATAATTTGGCTAAGAGACGTCATAATATGTTGACAAAGTAAAGTTAACTTTTTCTTCAATTTGATTATTCAAACACTACCATATGTAACAAATACTTGTGTGACATCACATTTTTGCTTAGGTGGACAAGTTTAAATTGCTTCAAAGTTTCTCATTCAATCTTATTAACAATTTTGTTTTATATTAATTTATCACTTATTTATCTTTCAATAAAATAATTATTAACATATTTTTTTTCACAAAAATTCTCTAATTTTTTATTTGTTAAATAAAAATCTATTAATAAGTCTAATATTTTGAACAAATTTTATTAAAAAATATTTTTTATGTAAATTATCTCATATATTATTAAAAATAAAATAAAAATATATTATAAATTAAATATATATTTGATAAAGAGTTTAATTCTTTTTAAAATTATCACAATATAATTAAATTTCAAATATATTATTTATTCATTTTTTTATCCATTATTAAAATATATACTTTTTAAGGAATCTAACAAATCTAGCATTAGAATTTAGAAGCACAAAAATATATCTTAAAATACTAATAATTGATCAATAATATATATATATATATATAATCACAACATTATTAATGCATCAGTGTATACTACTACTACTAGTAATAATTAATATCAATATATAAATAATTTTATTATGATATTTGTCTATTTGTCAACCAATACTTCAGTTATTCTGACTTAATTTTTATTGAACAATTAACTTCATAATTATTTTTTCATTAAATATATTTCATGTCATCCTTATTTTATGTAACTGTAAATAGTAATGTGGTATACTATTAATGCATATTAAATTAATTGAGTTATAATAATTATCACGTTACTTTAGATTAATAATAGATTGATATTTTTTTAAACTAACTCAGTTGTAATATATATATATATATATCTATCGTATATATTAATTTGACTAGAATTACAATTGTGATAAATAAATTTTTTGACACATTTTCTCCCTTTTAATATTAAATTAATCTGTTTTAATATGTTAATGTCAAATATACAACTTACATTCCTAAGTGGCAAGACATGTCATATAAGTCACTTTAGAATATTCTAAATGTTCTCATTCATTCTAAATATACGTTATAAATTTGTAATTGTTTTTATTTATTTCACATGTATATTTATAATTTTGGCTTACTATAAACAATTTAATCTCTATAAGACTAAAAAAAATGTTTTTTTTAATATTTATTTATTAAAAGACTAAAGTAAATAAATTTTATAACATTTATTATAAATAATAAATTAAATTTATTATTTACTGTCCAACTCGGTAGTTTGACACCTACATTTAATTTATTTTGTGTCAGGCACATTCCGTTTAGAATGAACCATAAAATAGAGTATAAAATGGTGAAGAAGCCGTGATCTACCGAGTCTCTTGATGGAGAAAACTAGTTGTAAAAAAATTAAATTTATTATGAAATGAACAAGAAGGTAAATTTGTAAGAAAAAAAAAGGAAAATCATTTCTATTGAATATCAGGTCGAACATCAATTTTTCTTATTTAATAATTATTCAGAAATTTAAAATTCCTTACCTCTATCAACATAATTTTATTTACGTTATATTAATTAAATATTAACAAATGATGAAATTGCTAATTTCGAGGTTTAAAATAAATTATATATAAAAGTTCATAATATTTCGTTATGTGACACAATTGGTAATTTAAAGTTTTAAAATGTTTTAAAAAAATCAACGTTACTAAATAATATTATATTATTTGAATGAGTATAAATATATTTGTTTATTATAATCAACGTTACACCAACCATGTGATATGATTCTGAATACTTACTTACTATAAATGGAAATCACATTCAATGTTGAAAACATGAATGCCATTACCAAATGTATCCATGATTATAAATTACTGTTCTTTCTGATATTTTAATTTAAATATTTTATGTTAATAAATCTTTCTGATACTCTAATTTACCAACTGAGTTTCATGTAAAAGTCAAGTGAAAAATTCTAAGAACATATTTGACATATTAATAAAAAATAAAACAAATATGTTTTTTTTTTATAAATATAATAAGCTTAAGCATATAAAAAAACTGTAATTCGAATCAAGAAAACAGTTGAAGGAACTAAAGTAAACTACACCATCTACACCAACCCATGTGATATGGATCTGAATACTTACGATAAATGGAAATCACATTCAATGTTGAAAACATCAATGCCATTACCAAATGTATCCATGATTATTGTTCTCATCAAGGTCGGTCAAGATCCTCCTCTACCTTTCAAAATAATAATAACTACATGTCACATTCGCACTTTGCCAGCTTTTTTTTGAAAAAGTATAAATTTTTTTTTTAAAAAGTAAGTATATAAAAAAATATTTCAAAAAATAGGTATACGCGTATCCCGAGTAGCGCATATTGACAATACGCGCACCCCATGGTGACGCTTATTTAATAGGCGCTTATTCAATAGGGCCACATCATTTTTTTTTTTTTACTATTTTGTTCGATAATGACGAATCGATATTTAATTAAAAATAAAATTATGTATCTATTAAAAAAATTATAATAAGTAGATATTTTAATTGCGATTCAAATTATGCAAAAAATATTAAATTTGGATTTACGGATTGATTGTACGCTCTGTCGTAAGTTGAGATATAAAATTTGATTTAAAAAATTATAACTCATACCATATAAATTTACTGTTTAAAACACTATTTTTAACACAGTAAATTACCAATACGCGTTACCTATTTTTCGCGTATACCTATTTTTCGAAATATGTTTTTTGAATACTTACTTTTCTAAAAATATATATATATACTTTTTTTAAAAACTCGCACTTTGTACAATATTTATTGATTTAGATTTTTTTAAAAGTAATTAAGTTATTATTCATATTGTAGTGTGTAAAACTTATTCAAACTATTTTCAAAGTCTACACATAATATTTTTTAAAAATTAAAAAATTATAATTTTATAGTTAAGTTGATAATGATTTATGAGCTAGTTCTATAGATAAATATTTATCTATAAAATATTTATCAATTATTTTAATTTAAATATTTTTATTATAATTATACATACTTTTAAATCTATATACCGACATATTAATAGAATGAAATACTTATTTAATATATACTATTTTTTAATTAATAAAAATTTAGTTAGCTAAATGTTGATGAAGTTATAAAATTATACTGTATTGAAAAATAAAATACTTTTGTATGAGAATAAATAATACTATTTTGATCCAAAATTAATGCAACAAATGAAAAAATTG
Organism: Chamaenerion angustifolium; assembly: GCA_946814005.1. Lineage (NCBI taxonomy): Eukaryota > Viridiplantae > Streptophyta > Magnoliopsida > Myrtales > Onagraceae > Chamaenerion > Chamaenerion angustifolium. The sequence goes on from OX328281.1 coordinate 4,903,331, forward strand.
AAAAACAATTGTAACATACCATAAGAATGTATTAAAAACTTTGGAAGAATTCTAGAGTTTCTGGCGGTACACATAGCGAATCCACATCATCTACGATTACAAAAATAATCCACCAACCAATCAAAATATTTTTTTCGACGAGAATAAATAATACTATTTTGATCCAAAATTAATGCAACAAATGAAAAAATTGAAAAACAATTGTAACATACCATAAGAATGTATTAAAAACTTATTCTAGAGTTTCTGGCGGTATACATAGCGAATCCACATCATCTACGATTACAAAATAATCCACCAACCAATCAAAATATTTTTTTCGACAACTAAGCATGATAAAAATTTATGTCTTAATTATATAATAGAGGTTCTAGCCAAATCGATATATATATAATAAATTATTACCTAAATTGTTATTTGTACTTTAGTAATTATACAAATTGCTATTCTTCTTATGTTTTTTATTACTTATACTTTTGAATTTGAGATAAAACTTTACTTCGGTCTATTTTTTCGTCATATTTGTACATAAATTAATGTGGCAGCATGTGATTGGTTTACATTGTGAAAAAACTATATTATTTTCAAAACAAAGGGAAAATCTAAAAAATAAAATTTAAATTTTTTTAATATAATATTTTTATTGAAATATGATATAAATAAAAACTCTAATTATTTATTTTGTTTTATATTTTTAATAGAAAATATTATATTAAAATTTCAATATTTTCCTATCAATTTCTATTTTTTTTCTTCTAAATTTTATGGTTTATTTAAAATATAATATATTTTTAAATTTTTTTTTATAGATTAATCATGTCTCAATTCTGAAAGTATACTAAAAATATAGATAGTAAAAAAAAGAAAAAAAATCAGATAATATTTTATAAAATACTTAAATTTGATTTAAATATTAACCCTCGTGGCTCGTAGTAATAAACTAATGATACAGTCTCGTAGTAATAATACAGTCTCGCTAGGTAACCGGAACAACTAAGATAGTACGATACAACTAAGTCTAAGATGCTCTGAATATTGTAACCTGGAAAGAAACATTCCTCATATTTGTCATCAAATCAAAGGCGCAAACATCACCCACCACCAACTCATTGTCCACCGCAAAATCCCTCCAGAAAAGTCTGGTTTTGAAGTTGGTATGATATCTGACCGACCATATCCGACCATCCGAGTAAAGCTCCAAAGACCCTTCTGCACTGTCCTTGAACAGCTTGTACTTCTTGATGAATGGCGCAGGAATAAGCTAATATGGTTAAGACCAAAGATAAAAAGTTAGAAAATTCAATAAGCTTCTGCATGAGAACATATAACTATAATTGAATTTGAGAACAACACTAACCAGATGATAACTGGAATAAAGATATGATGGTTGCATAACAATTATGAAGTGTGGGTTTGTGGAAACAAAACTGTTGGCTCTACCAAGTGCTTCTGCTCTCTTGGTGGCTTTGAGTCCCCAATATCCTGGTATATATCAAAGCACACGAAAATGCATGTAAGATTAGGGTTGTAATCACCATGGGAATGTATTAGAAGGAGCTTACCCTTCCTTGAAGTCAGAAGATCGGGTTTGATGACTATGTTTTCGACCTCCTCTTCACCATCCTTGTCCTCCAGATCACTATCATCTCCATGGACAGATTCCATGTTCTCATCATCATCCTCTTCTTCTTCCACCTCAACAGTCACCTCTGTCCTTTCTATCACATTTCCAGCTGCATCAAACACTTCCATTTTAGAGTTATTTTAGTTCGAGGAAGAGAAAGAAAAAGGGAAAGAAACTCACCGCCAACGCCATAACAAGGCTCTGGTTTAGATCTTGAAGATGAAGACCCGGGACACCATCTCTCGCAGCCACTCGTGTCATATGCTCTAATCTCAAAAAGCAGCACCACCCACTAGATAGAAAACCAAGAAATCTCCCACCTCCAACTTCATGTCTTTCCAGACTTTCTCCCATCCATCGGTCAAGAAAACTCCATCTTCCATTTTCTCTATCTTCACCTTCCACGTGACAGTGGCATCAGACTTCAAGGCCATCGTGAGTTCAGTTGAAAATTTGATCCTCTTCAAGTTCTTCAAGAAAGCAGGTGGCACTCTCTGTTATTTGCATACAAAATCATTTTTTTCATACTTCAATACATCATCAGTTAGAAAAATGAAATGTTGTGATCAACATAAGAGACAAGTTGCATACCAATCTGGTGAAGATCTGATTACCAACAAAAATCTTGAAGAAAGAAAGGCGACTCGGTTTGGGTGCCATTTTCCGATCTCAGATGAACCTGCAGCGTCGCCGTCCGTAAGCTGGAGAATCCCCCGTTCACCCGTAAATTACGACAACGGGGAGTCGTGGGAGGTGCTGGTGGTGGAGGGAGGAGGAGAAGGTGGAAAGACAGTTGGTGGAGGAGAAAGAGGTGGTGGTGGAGGAAGAAGGAGGAGGTGGTGTTGAAGAAAGAAGGCGAAAGAAGGAGGAGTTGTGGTGGAGGAAAAAGAAAGAAATGGAGAAGGAGGTGTTGTGCGTGGAGAATTAAGGGAGTAGCTGAGGAAGGTTCTGAGTTCTGACCTTGTGCATTTTTTTTCATTACTAATACTATAGAATTGTCCAATTGATGGATCGCGGTCGGACCGGATGAACCGGAAGCCGATCCTCTTACCGGTTCGTCGTCCGATTCTGATAACCGTGGTATTAGTGGTCGGATCGATCCCTATGGTCTGCGTAGACTGAACCGGTACGGAAATCCAAACCAATCAAGAAATGAAAAACCGATCGTAAGTCTCCATGTGTCTCCTTCTCTTTGCCACTTGCCACCTTTCCTACAAATCCTCCTATCTTCGACTCTTTACTGAAACGAAAAGTAAAATCTCTTGACTTTTACATTTGGAACTCCTCTCGCTCTGTCATTATCTGAGTGATATGGCTAGAAAGGCAAAGCTCAACCATCCCTCGTTCTTCAAGATCATGGTCGGTGATTTCTCCAGTAAACTGGTCAGTACTCCAACTTCTCTTCTCTCATTTTTTCACATGAATAAAGTGAAAGAAAAAAAACTAATTTTCCTTCCACACATGCATGATTTGCATACAGAGAGTGCCTCCAGCATTTGTGAAGAATTTCAAGCAGAAAACTAATTCTCCCCTAAAGTTCATCTTGTGTTTGACACATCTCTGATGGAACTTTCATGGAAAGTAAAGGTGGAAAGCAGCAGCAGTGGGTGCTATTACTTCACCAGAGGATGGAGTAAGATAGTGAAGGACCTGCAGTTAGAAGAAGGAGATTTCTTGGTGTTCTATCTCGTGGCGGAACATGCATTTCATGTCGCAGTATATGATCCAACTTGCTGCCTGAAGAAGATACCTGTTGCTGCCATACTTCCAGTGAGCTTTATTCATCTCCTCAAAGTTTCTCTAAAATCTTGAAAAAAGTAGAGAAATTTTACATAAGTTACTGCATGCCTGGTATATAATGCAGATGACAGCCATACGATAGCATAAAGCAAGAGATTAATGTGGAGGAGGAGGTCCGAACAGAAGCGAAGGATCAAAAGAACAACTGTTCTTTTACTAAAACTCTTGCCACATATAATAGATCATACTGTGTAACTCCATGCCCTTTTTACACAAATTTTCTCTTTGTTTTTCAAGTAAAACGAACCAATGAGGTGCCAGAAGCTGAGAAAAAGCTTGTGTGTTGCAGACTTTTCCTTTGTGGTTCGTTCGAGAAAGTGGACTGTGGAAGAAGAAGTGTGTTGTGGTTGACAAAATATAAACTTGAATGAATTGATTAAATTCTTTTCAGTTACATAGCATATATATCACTATAATTAGGAACAATGATAGCAAATCCATGCCTAAAATATGAATAACATGTTGTTATGATGTGATATTAGTTGTAAAGTATGTTAACACTAATAGCTAATAATAGTTGGATGTTAGGTGGATGTTGTATACGGTAACATCCCCCCTCAAATTGATGCTGGTAAGTCAACTAGCAACAATTTGCCAATAAGAAATTGATGTCGTTGTCGAGTCATAGCTTTGGTGAAGACATCAGCTACTTGACGATCAGAAGAGATGTGAGGAAGAGATATCACCCGACTTTCCAAGGTGTCTCGAATAGAATGACAATCAACCTCAATGTGCTTAGTGCGTTCATGGAAAACGGGATTGGTGGCAATCTGAATAGCACTAGTGTTATCAGCATGAGGAGGAGTAGAAGTGGTTTGAGGAAACCCAAGTTCCTCAAGAAGACCGCGTAGCCATACAATTTCCGAACAAGCAGTAGACATAGCACGATACTCTGCCTCAGTAGAAGATTTAGACACGCGATCTTGCTTCTCGCATCTCCAAGAAATTAAGGCATCACCTAAAAACATACACTAACCCGTAGTAGATCGACGTGTATCTGGACACCCAGCCCAATCAGCATCACTGTAGGCAACAAGCTGAAGTGAGGAGCCGGTAGGAAAGAATAACCCACGAGTAGGCGAACCTCGAAGATAGCGAATGATGCGTCGAACAACAGCAAGATGGAGATGTCGAGGAGCAGACATAAACTGGCTAACCTGATGAACAGCATAGGAGATATCAGGTCGAGTAGTGGTTAAGTAGATAAGACTCCCAACCAGGCTCTGATAGAGAGTAGGATCATGCAGAAGATCCCCTTCATCTTTCCTGTATTTGACATTGACTTCCATATGAGTATCAACAGAAGAAGTGTCCTCCAAACCAGCCAAAGTAATAATATCTTGAATATACTTATGCTGGTTCACAAAAATACCACTGTCCTGATGATGAACTTCCAATCCTAAAAAATATGTGAGCTGACCAAGATCTTTCATATGAAAAGTTGCATGTAACAACTTCTGAATCTTAGTAATCAAACCACAGTCATTGCCAGTAATGATAATATCATCCACATAAACTAAGAGAATGACTATTCCAGATGCAAACACGTGGAAGAATAGAGAAAAATCATACTGACTTTGTGTAAAACTGAATGAAAGAATTGTACTGCGAAATTTCTCAAACCAAGCCCGTGGCGCCTGCTTGAGCCCATACAGAGAATGTCGTAGCTTACATACATCATGAGAAGAAGAAGTAGTCATGCCAGAGGGGAGCTTCATGTAAATATCCTCTTGTAGATCACCGTGAAGGAATGCATTCTTCACATCCATCTGATGCAGTTGCCACGACTGTGAAGCGGCAATAGCTAAGATGGTTCGAACCGTGGTCATTTTGGCAACAGGAACAAATGTTTCTTCATAATCAACTCCATATTCTTGCTTGTTACCTAGAGCTACAAGGCGAGCTTTGTACCGGTCCAAAGAGCCATCAGAGCGAAGTTTTACAGAGAAAACTCATTTACTCCCAATAGGTTTGACTGTAGGTGGACAAGGAACAGTATCCCAAGTGCGATTCTCCTCAAGTGCTTGAAGTTCTATTTGCATTGCCTTATTCCAACACTCGTGTTCCATGGCCTGTTTGTAGCAAGAAGGAATGGAAATAGAGGATAGAGTAGCAACAAAAGAGACAGGAGAATAGAAACCATACCAATCAGGGGGTCGAGAAGTACGAGATGAACGACGAAGAGTGGTGGAAGCAGGTGCATGAACAAGAGCGGAAGCGGGATCAAGCATCAGATTATGATCGTTAGGGGGCACTGAGGAAGTGGAACTGGACTCATGTCGACTACGTCGTTCATACACTAAACCAGGTTTAAACCTTTCCACAATTGTCGGGGAATCAGAAGAAATAGGCAACACAGATAAATGTGCAAATGGAGGCTGAAAATGAGATGGAAAGAAATATTGATTTTCAAAGAAAACCACATTCCTAGAGACTCATATACGACGAGCATGAGGATCATAACAAACATAACCCTTTTGAGGGATAGAATAACCAAGAAAGGCACACTTAACAGATTGAGCAGTAAGTTTATGTCGTTCATGAGCAGGGAGATGCACAAAACAAACACAGTCAAATGTACGAAGATCAGAATATAAAGGAGAATGACCAAACAACTTGAAGAAAGGATAAACATGATTTATCGTAGGAGATGGTAAGCGGTTGATCAAATGAACTGAAGTAGAAATCGCCTCACACCAAAATCGAGGAGGAACAGATGACTCTAGCAAAAGTGTTCTTACCACATCAAGGAGATGACAATTTTTCCTCTCAGCAACACCGTTTTGTTGCGGTGTTGAAGGACAAGAACGCTGAGAGATGATACCTTTTCTTTGAAGAAATGTTTGAAACTCATTAGACATGTATTCACCCCCTGAATCAGATCGCAAGATCTTGATGCTGGCAGAGATTTGAGTCTCAAGAAGGGCAAGGAAGCGCTGAAATACTAAAAAAACTTCAGACTTATCCCGTAGGAAGTAAACCCACGTAAAACGGCTAAAATAATCAATAAAAGTAACAAAGTACTTATAATGCGCATGAGAAACAATAGGTGCAATCCCCCAAACATCACTATGAATAATATCGAAACATTGTGAGGCACGAGATGCATGAGAAGGAAAAGGTAGAACTTTACTTTTGCCAAGTTTGCATGTTGTACAATCAAAAGAAAGATCAAGAGAAGAACGTGCTTTATTGCCCAACAAACCAGATTTAAATAAAGTACGTAAAACCTCTGAATTTGGGTGACCTAGACGTCTATGCCACATCTTATTTTCAAGAGTAACCGCATGACATGCAAAGGAAAGTAAATGAAAACGAGGGATAGATGGCGAAAGTGAAACATCGAGAGGAAAGAGTCGTCCCACTTTAGGCCTCTTCGTGATTATCTTCCCCGACACTTGATCCTGCACAACACAACCAGAACGAGAGAAGTTGACATTACAATTATTATCAACCAATTGACCAACATAAATAAGATTTGTAGCGAGAGCAGGAGACACAAAAACATCAGTTAAGGAAGAGGAAAGATCACCAACAACACTGATAGGTAAAGAACTACCATCAGCAGTATTAATTTTTAGATTTCCATCATAATTTCGGACATTAGAAAGGGGAATAGTGGTTTTGGTCATATGATTAGAAGCTCCGGAGTCAAAATACCATGGTGTAGAAGAAACTTGATGATTACCTGAAAGACCAAAAGTCGAAAGAGCAGAAATGATCATTTGTTGTACCATTTCAGGAGTGAGTGTGTTCGGGTTTGCAGGTGTTGTAGGAACAGGAATAGGAACAACCGGCGGGGCAGCATGCAATGCAGCAGAACTAGAGGCACCAATGAAGGTATGAAAAGCAGTAGTCTGCTTCCTTTGAAGTATGAGACAATTAGAGATGATATGACCTTGTTTCTTGCAGTATTTACAAAACTTCTTAGGACAATCTCGAGCAATATGTCCAAAAGCTTTACAACCATAACACTGGACAGCTTGCATGTCTCTCCCCTTCTGCCTCCTCTGTGCTGTATAAGCCACTGAAATAGGGACACTAGCAGGCGCCTGATGTGTCATGGAAGCTTGAGTGAGTAGACGTTGTTCCTCACGAAGAAGTTCACTTAAACAAGCATCCAGAGATGGGGTAGGAACACGATTCATTAAATTAGCCCGTGCAAATTCAAAGTCAGGCCGTAGTTTCATCAAGAATTGATCTCGTTTACTGGTTGCATGCATTTCTTGGATAGCAGAGAGAGCTGCAGTGGGAACATTAGCATAAACAATGTCCGAATAGTCACCCCAAAGAGTTTAAAAACCAGAAAAATATTCATCAATTGAGAGACTTCCTTGAGTGAAATTAGACATTTCATACTCCAATTGAAACCGCCTAGCAGAGTTATCCTGATTATAAACCGTTTCACATATCAGCAGCAGTTTTATAAGGCCTTAAATTTAGAACAAGATGAGGCTCAACTGAGCTAATAATCCAGGTCATAACTCGAGCATCCTTAATTTGCCATTTAGATAAAGCCTCGACTTCTTCAGGTGTCGGAGCACTCCCATCTATAAGACCCCACAACTCTTTTCCCAGAACAAATAATCGAAATTGAAATTCCCATGCAGAGTAATTTTTACCCGTGAATTTCACAGCAAAAGATTCAAAAGACATTATGCCAAAAGTCCAAATAATGGACAGACCAAGTCAATCAAAAGCTGAACTGAATCGAACCGGAGCAGAAAATCAAACCTGAACCGGATTGAAGCAGTAATCTGAAGAACCAGACCACAAAATGGAACCGGTTCAAACAAAAGAACCGAATCAGAGTTGCAGAAAACTGAACCGGTTCAACAAAGGAACCGAACCAGAGTTGTGTATACCTAGCAGCAGCAGATATACTTCACCAAATGTGTTTCAAACACAGCCACCACAAGAGGAAAGCTGCAGCGGAGGCGACAGAAGCTGCGACGGAAGCAGCGAGGAGGTTGCGACGGAAGCAGCGGAGCTGAGGCCGACAGGTATGATGCGCGGATGGATGCACGTTCGTTTGGAAACCGATGAACAAGAGGTATGCCGACTAATTTCTGATTTGTGTCTCTGATACCATGACAAAATATAAACTTGAATGAATTGATTGAATTCTTCTTCAGTTACATAGCATATATATAGTGTATAACTAGGAACAATGACCGCAAATCCATGCCTAAAATATGAAGAACATGTTATGATGTGATCTTAGTTGTAAAGTATGTTAACACTAATAGTTAATAATAGTTGGATGTTAGGTGGATGTTGTATACGGTAACAGTGGTTACGGATCGTTTGGGTAGGAAGTGGTCCATTCGCTTAAAGCATAGAGAAGGAGCATATCATCGGTATGACTTGACGACAGGATGGTCGGCATTCCGAAGAGATAACGGATTAGCTGCTGGAGATACGGTGAAGTTCAAGCATATCATAGGATGCATGCTTGAGCTAGAAGTGTTGCCACGGCGCAATTAAAGCCGACCCAACTCAGTGATCTACTTTTGCGTTTTGTAGGAGGAAGGAAAGCAACTTATATAGATGTTCGTGGTTCATATATATATATGTGTGTGTGGCGGTGGATCGACTCCATTAGCAAGTCTGAGTTTGTCCCGGACTTACAAGTTACAAAACATTAGGGTAGGTTGGATCTTTGTTATATGCTCATGATATACCAGTGATAAACTAACTCTAATAACGATCGCAGTAGTCGCAATACTACTAGTGGTTCATCCCTTATAATTAGATGTTTTATGTTCGAGTTAAGAACTTGGGTCCACACCCCTAACCTTTAATGACCAACTTCAGTGTAATCAAAATTATCCTTAATCATGACTCTTAATGAGCTAGTCCTGATCCTAAAAATGAATGACCTACTTCAGTGTAAATCAAGATTATCCTTAATGAACAATTATCATTAATGACTCTTAATGAGCTATCCTAAAAATGAAAGAATATTCATAGGATTCATAGTCAGCACCTAGCACCTGTAACCTTTAATGACCAACTTCAGTGTAAATCAAAATTAGTAACTATAACCTGTAATGACCAACTTCAGTGTAAATCAAGATTAGTAACTATAACCTTTTAATGACTAACTTCAAGTGTAAATCGAGATTAATTTTGCACATGTAACCTTTAATGACCAACTTTAGTGTAAATCAAGATTAGTAACTTGTGGCCCAAAAAAAAAAAGATTAGTAACTATAACATTTAATGACTGACTTCAAGTGTAAATCGAGAATATTTTTTGTATATCGAGATTATTTTCGATGTAGAACAAATATATAACTGTTACTTTAAAAGAAAAACTCTAATACCACTATTCTGTACCACCACTGTTACTTGCTCATATACCACTCTGATATGACTGATAAGAACTTATAACTTTACGAAGTCCTAGAAACTAAAAGAAAAAACACATAGAATTTATACAAAAAGTTCATAATTAAGTCTTTTAAATAGGAATAAAAATAATAATTACCCACTAATCTATTAACAAATATATTATTCTCACTATCACATAATAATTTTTAATTACCTAAAACCTAAAAGTAAAATTTAAAAACTTAAAAATTAAATTTCAAGAGCCCCTCTTAGCTTCGTATTCTTTTTTAGGACTATATCATTAATTTGGTCTTCTAAGTCATTTATTCTATTAATATTGTTCGTCATTAAATGTGCTTTATATTTGTCTATTTTGCTCATTAAATTTATCTTATGAACTCATTTGACTCCAATAATGTTTTATCTTTATGAAAAATCTAATAACTCCCAAATATCATTCTTTTCAATAGTTAAAAATGCTTTAATCATCAAAATAATTATGAGGTTCACACAAATATCCTAACTAGTTATAGAGTATCCTAATTGGTTATAATTAAGAGGTTCATGGAGTATATAATTAGGAAAGATTTACAATATATATATATATATATATATTTAAAAATAATAATAAACCTATCACGAGATCCGTTGCAATAAAAAAATTTCTGTATAGATACAAATTTTGGCACATCCGGAAAAGCAAATGAGGGTGAGGCGATGATGAAATTTACAAAAGATGTCAGAAACCAAAAATATGAATAGTTTCAAATAATTTGAAAAAACTTATTTTGCATAATTATTTAGATGTTTCAAAAAATCGCACTATTTAGATAAACTTATTAATATTAGTATAATTTAGTCATATTATTTCTATATTAAAAAACAACAACTAGAAAAGTATATACGGAAACGAATTTCTCTCAAAATCTTCATATTTAGTCGTCAAAACCTCTTCCGAATTACAAGTTTTCGTATATTATTATTGTTGGACTAAGTTTTCATGCCAATTTATGAATTTTCAATCACTTATTCCCTTACTATTTTTTCTTGACTTTTCGGTTAGGATGGTTGGTTGGTCTATGGTTATAATTTAGTTTTTTTTTTTCATGATATGGTTGCATCGACTTACTTTAAATTTTGGACAAAAGAGTGAAACACGAATTAAACCGAACATATCATGAAAAAACGAAACTAACATTTGTTTCAGACTTCTATGTCCAAGAAAAACTCCTATTCCTGAATTGAAACATAAAAATTTCAAAATATAACATTACACAAAAATAAATAGGACAAATAATAGTCACGTATATTGTTATTATGTGATTAAACGGTTACTTATCATTTTTTTAACTAAACGGTCATTTACGTTTAAAAAATATATTTTTTTTTTTAAATTAAACTTTTCATGTTTAGTTACTTATATTTGACAAATGTAATTAAATGATCATTAAAATAACAATTTTACCATTCCATTTTATTTTCTTCTTCATTTGTGTTAGGTCTCACTAACTTGTCCGGAAATCACACAAAACGATTTTAAAGTGGTTCGGCAAATTGCATACGTCCACTGGAGCCTCTTTTATAGAATTTGTTACAAGATTTTCGAAATCTATAAATTCTCTCAATCTCTCACGTTTTCTTCTCCAACTCTCTTGGTTCAACTTTTGCATATCTGAACTTTCTATTTATAGGAGGAGTTCTCTTCAACTGAATGGAAGAAACATGGGTTGCTGGATGGATGGTGGTGCAATACGTGAGCTGCTCATTGCATGCACGTGGGTTGCTTCATGCATGATGCACGTGGGCGGCTCCTTGGGTGGCTTTCAACAATCACCCATCCACCCAAGTGTGCCATACCAGACATTTGCAAATTGATTCATTCTTCAAATGAGTCCACATTTTGCTTTGACATGAGAGATTTCTGCTATCGAACATGCTCCAATGCACCTGACGATGCTCATTAGTGTACAATACTGATCAAGTCCAAACAGTGTTGAAACTTGATTTTTGTGACGACCCTCGACAACATATCTACTAGATTATCTTAAGTGTTAATCTTCTGAAGTTTGATGTCATCTTCTTATAATATTTCACATACAAAGTGAAATCAGACATCTATAAGTTTTGTTCGAGAGTGATAAACCTGATTCTTGGCCAAATGGATTGCATTTTGACTGTCACAGTAAACGGTAACCTCATGATGCTCAAAGCCCAATTCTGTTCCCAATCCCTGTAACCAAATAATTTCTTTTACAACTTCTGTTACAACCATGTATTCAACCTCAGTTGATGATAGTGCAATTGTTGACTGCAAAGTTGATCGCCAACTAATTGGTCCTCCAACCATAGTGAACACATAACCAGTTGTCGATCGACGTTTGTCAAGATCACCTGCATAGTCCGAGTCAACATATCCAGTTACTAGACTATCTACACTATTTTCGAACCTCAAATAAACATCTACGGTCCCAACAATATATCGTAAAATCCACTTAGTCGCATGTCAATGGACCTATCCAGGATTATGCATATAGCGACTAACTAAGCTAACGGCCTGGGAGATATCTTGTTGTGTACACACCATGACATACATTAAGCTTCCAACAACACTTGCATATGGGACATTCCTCATGTAGTCCCGTTCTTCATCGGATTTAGGAGACTGCAATGCACTCAACTTTAAATATGAAGCCATAGGAATACTCACCGGCTTGAAATTTGAGTCGATGTTGAAGTGTTGCAGTATTCTCTTCACATACTGCTTCTGAGTAAGGTGAACTGTACCTTTCACCTTATCTTTGATGATCTCCATCTCTAGTATTCTTCGTGCTTCTCCTAGGTCTTTCATTTCAAATTCATTACTTAACTGAGTTTTTAAACTATCTATCTCCCCCATACTTTTACATGCAATTAACATATCATCTACATATAAAACTAAATAAATGAAAGATCCATCTGCAAGTTTTCTGAAATATACACAATGATCGTATTGACAACGAGTGTATTTCAGACTCATCATAAAGCGGTCAAACCGCTTATACCATTGTCGAGGTAACTGCTTCAAGCCATAGAGAGACTTCTTCAGACTGCATACCTAATTTTCGGAAAATCTCCTCTTCAAGATCACCATGTAAGAAAACTGTCTTTACATCAAGCTGTGCTAACTCAAGATCATATTGTGCAACCAAAGATAGTAATATTCGAATGGATGAATGATTAACAACAGGAGAGAATACCTCACTATAGTCAATTCCGTCTGTCTGGGAGTAGCCCTTAGCTACCAACCTAGCTTTGTATCACACTCCATTTTTAACAGCTTGATCATCTTTTTGATTGAAGATCCACTTACAACCAATTACATTCTTTCCTTTTGGAAGCGACATTAGCTCCCGAGTCTGGTTCTGGTGAAGAGACTGCATCTCTTCATTCATTGCCTTTGTCCATTTAACTTGTTCACTTGACTGTACGGTTTCTCTGTAAGTGGTTGGAATATCACCCCCTTCAACTAATAATGCATATATCACATAGTCTGCATAATGTGTTGGTACACATTTCTCTCGTCTCGGTCTTTTAGTTGCTATCGATTCAGGTTGACATGGAGGTACATTGACCGGTTCATCTTGTCCATGCTTTTCCAACTTCTCTGAAGTAACTCCACCTTCTGCGAATTTTCTGATGTTTCACCATCACTGCTGCCTTCACTGGAATCTTTATGCTTATGTGACTTAAGCATCTCAGATTCGTTGAATGTAACATCTCTACTGATTATTCCCTTTTTGGACTATATCAATATGCATAAAGTCTATACTCTTTTACACCAGTATTAAAGCCCAAGGATTTTGCTTTCTTAGCTCTAGGATCAAACTTACTTTCTTTAACGTGATAGTAAGCAGGACATCCAAAAATGTGTAAAATATCATAATCAGTAGCATGTTTACCTCTCCACATTTCAATGGGTGTCTTCCCATCATTGAGAGTTGAGGGTAGTCAGTTGATGAGGTGGCAGACATATGTCACAACTTTAATCCAAAATTTCTTGCTGATTCCAGCAGTAAGCAACATACATCACACTTTCTCTAATAAAGTACGATTCAATCGTTCTACCTGTCGGACGTCGGATCCAACTTTCCCGACCCGTTTTGGAAAAATATTTTTAAATTTTCGTTTTTGAAAATGTCGGGTCTTGGCGAGCGACGGGTCCGGTCGAGCGGGGTCATCAACCGGACCGAAAAAATTGAAAGAGTCGCCACCGATTAATTGAAGGCTAATCGGAATCCTAAAATTGCCTAGGGTACATGGAGTTAACATCCTAGGGCTTAAAAAGGTCTACGTCCAGAGAATCGAGTTCGGGGGTTTGATTACGTCTTAAAAGCTCGCGAGCTTATAATCCGCCCTTTCGGTACTTTAATTTTGCTTTTGAATTTTTTTCAATTTTGCCCAAATTGCCCGTTTTAATCATGCTTGGCCAAAAAAAACTACATGCATTTTCTTTAAATTAAACAAACCATGTACAAACAATTTTTTTTTTATTTCAAAAAAACAAGAGAGAACTAAAGTTAATCATGCTCGAATTTTTTTTTTTTTAACTCTCAAGACATTTTAAACGTGTCAAAACATGCACGAATAATTTTTGAAAATAGTAAGCTCGTTGGACTAATTTGTCCCATTTTGAGAAGTTATAGGACTAATTTTTTTTGTTTTAAAATATATATATGTATATACATATATATATTATATATATTTTTCAAATCTCGATTCCTCTCATACGGTATTTTTTACCCCGAGCCAAAATCAGGTGTTTACACTACCACACCGTTCTGCTGCGGTGTACCTCGTACTGTGAAGTGTCTAACAATTCCCTCTCCCCGACATACTTCCATGAAGGGGTATGACGTGTACTCACCTCCATTATCAGATCTGAGCCGCTTGATCTTCCTGTCAGTCTGAGTCTCAACCATTTTCTTTCAATCAAGGAAGATTTTCAGCACTTCATCTTTATTATTCATCGTAGACAACCACACACGACGAGACTAATCATCAACAAAATTTACAAACCAATGTTTACCTCCCAAAGATGCATTTTGGGTAGGTCCCCAAACATCAGAGTGCACATCGTCAAGAATTCCATGTGTATTGTGTACTGTGATTCCAAACTTGATCCGCCTATGCTTTCCCAATATACAGTGCTCACACAAAGATAGTTTACAAGTCTTGGCACCTTTGAGTAAGCATTGCTTCACCAGTGTTTGCAAAACTTTTTCTCTTGCGTTTCCCATACGCATATTCCAAAGATTGGTGGTGTCGGCATCAGTCTCATTCATCTTCTCATATCATGTGGAAGCTCTTCCATCAACAGTACTTCCCTGCAAGAATTACACGTTTCCTCGCCTTAAACCCTTCATTGCCACCGAACTCCTATTAGTACTTTGAGAGTTCCGTCTTCAATGATGATTATGAATCCCTTTGAATGCATAGATCCCAGTGAGATGAGATTCTTCCGCAAGTCCAGAACATACCGAACTTCTGTTAGAGTCTTGATGTTGCCACCGTGAAGCTATAACCGAATGCTACATATTCTCTGTGTCTTACAAGCACTGTCATTACCCATAAGAAGTGCTCCACCCTCGATCTTTGTGAAGCCAGTAAACCAGTCCCGATTGTGACACATATGATAGGTACATCCGGAATCCATAATCCATTCATCGGAATGACAAATGGATGATGAACTTATCAAGGAAAATTTTGAATCATCATCTTTGTCCACGACATTGGTTGTAGTGGGTTGATTATGCTTTTGTCCCTTTCGGTTTGGACAGTCCTTCTTCCAGTGTCCTTTGTTGTGACAAAAGGCATACTCGTCTCTGACAAGTTTATGAACCACATGAAGTGGCCCAGGTCTTCGATTGATAATCGTTCTTCTTTATGGGATGCCTTGAATGTAGTCTCCCTCTTACTGTTAAAGCTTCACTTGATGTATCTTAGTATACTTGCTTATCCCTTTTCCGGTACTCATTACTAATTAAAGAACTAGATACATCGTCGAACTTAATACTTTCCTTCCCATACAGTAGAGTAGTAATTAAATGTTCATATGTATTGGGCAAGGAATTTAACAAAAGTAAAGTTTTATCTTCATCTTCGATTTCAACATCTAAGTTTAACAGATCAGCAAGAATTTGGTTGTAACTGTTCAGATGTTCGGACATTGAACTACCTTCACAAAATTGGAATATAAAGAATTTTTTCTTCAAGTGCAAACGACTCTCAATGCTCTTCTTCATGAACTTATTCTCCAATTTATGCCAAAGTAGATTAGCATTTGTCTCTCTCATGATAAAATACTTTTGTTATTTTGTAAGGCATAATCAGATTGTATTACAAGCTTGAGTGTTGAGTTTCTTCCAATCCTGATCAGTCACATCATCTGGTTTTATTGCCAACGCAATATCCAACTCTTGTTGGATCAAGACGTCCATGACTTCACATTGAAACATGTCGAAGTTGCTTGTTCCATCGAACTTCTCAACTTGAAACTTGGCATTTGAAACAGTGGACTGACGTTTGGAGCTACTGGCATTATCAGAGCTCCCATCTCTTCCCGAACTTTCCATTTGAATTTATAAAATTTAGATTCAAAATTCTAACTGTACGGATGACTCCGGAAGGATCCAAATAGTTGGAAAGCACTATTTGATCGTTGAAATCAAACTCTGGATGGCTTCGATCATGCCCAAAATGGATCTTGAAAACGGCCAGTTCATGTCTGTCTGGCGCGTGGGGGGGATCACTTGCTGAACAACTGTGGGGCACGTGTAGGGGCGCCTGGCTCAGTAACGCATGAGTGACAGCAAACCTTCTAGGAGCGCGTGTGGGCTCCTCCGACCTCCGTTTGCGACAGCGGATTCGTCTTGACGCGAGGAACACTCTAGAGTTGTCAAAAATTGATTTTGAGCAGCTTGAATTTTCGGACAGCTCGAACCGAAGCTCTGATATCACTTGTTATGCCTCTCTAACCTGTCCGGGAATAACACAAAACGATTTAAAAGTGGTTCGACAAATTGCATATGTCCAATGGAGCCTCTTTTATAGAATTTGTTACAAGATTTTGAAATCTACAAATTCTCTCAATCTCTCACGTTTTCTTCTCCCACTCTCTTGGTTCAACTTTTGCAGATCAGAACTCTCTATTTATAGGAGGAGTTCTCTTCAACTGCATGGAAGAAATGTGGGTTGCTGGCTGAATGGTGGTGCAACACGTGGGCTGTTCCATGCATGATGCACGTGTGCGTCTCCTTAGGTGGCTTTCAACACTTTGTTCTTCATAAACATGTCTGAAATATGATTTCAAACTCAGATTTGCATATCTGAGTTCGAAACCAGATTTGTAGATTTGGGTTCGAATCGAGAAAAAAAAGCTTGAAGATGAAGAACATGAATATGAACATGAAGTGAACAAGATAAAGAAACTAGTATTTTAGTAATTGTTTTACATAAAAATGCTTTGTAATCTTCAGTCACATTTTAAAATATAAGTAACTATTCAACACAAGTTTCAATTGTTCAGTCATGTGCCAACATAAGTGACTGTTGATGTAATTTACTCAAATATATAACTAAAGATGGTAGGTGACGCACTTATACGTCATATTGGCAGGATTCGTCCAACCCACACGAAAAATGAGTCGGGTTTAGTTTGTAACTCTCGACCGACGGGTCAACTCATGGACTCGTATAATAAATATATATAATTATATTGTATGAAAACTCATGGATTGGATGGTCACGTGAAGTTCATAAATCGCATGAGTCAATAAATCACATGAGTTCAGGGGTCTACGGATTGTGCGGATCAACCCATTGACCTGCAAAATTCAAACCTCAAAAATCGAATTGAGTACGGGTTCATGAGTCATGTAGGTTGA
This sequence comes from Chamaenerion angustifolium, assembly GCA_946814005.1. Lineage (NCBI taxonomy): Eukaryota > Viridiplantae > Streptophyta > Magnoliopsida > Myrtales > Onagraceae > Chamaenerion > Chamaenerion angustifolium. The sequence goes on from OX328281.1 coordinate 4,921,013, forward strand.
CCTGTGAACCTACGGATCGTGTTTGAGTCTTAAAAATTAACTCGTCAATAATAGTAAATCGGGTTTGGGTTAAACATATTTTAACACGATTCGTTCTCGACACAAATGAATTAACCAAGCTATCTATCTTCCTTTTTTTTTTTAACCTCTAGAACCCCAAGAATACTACATTTCTAAACATAAATTCTAATTTATATCAAACCTTATTCCATGGTTTAGTTTGTCGAATTTCTTGCCAAACTATAGCTTGTAGTTCGCATTACCTCCCATTTCCATGCATACGGAACAACTTGGTTACCCAATAATATTAATTGATTTTGGCAACAAGAAGTTGGGTACAAATTTGAATATCTAAATCAAATTAATGGATGTTAGTCGTACAAGATTATGTACACAACTTAATAATACATATTCAAAAATAATGAAAAAGGAAGCTACCAACCAGGAGCTAACCCAAGTTTGATGAATTTTCAAATTATTATTAACATTTGAATGATGTTATTTTGTCAATGCTATTGCTATCATTTTTATATAGAAAAGTTCTATTATAAAAAAAATCATTGTTTTTCTAAAATATTATAATTTATTACTATTCATAGTTTGCCTTAGGTTATATATAATATAAATTAAATAGTTAATTTGTTATTTATTATTTTGAGAATTTAATGACTCTCCATATGAAATTGCACCCAATTGGCATTATGATTTCATCCTCTAATTTACCTGCATGTTCTAGTTATATCCTCCATTAATATAAACTTAATACATGCCATGCCACCGGTAGCTGGTGGGAAAAATATGTAATATGTTTGACTAAAGTGGTAAAAGTGACACAATATTTGTTTTTTATGCAATATGTTTAATCTTGTTGGTTTTTGATGAAGTTCGTTGGTTTTTGATGAAGTTCGTTGGTGTCTGTTAAAAATTTCCGTTAACACCGCACATACTTTGCACGTGAACTCCTTTTGGTGTGAAATTCCTCAAATGTCCATCACTTCTTCACTGCTATTATATGCATCCTTCCCTCCACGATTGTTCGAAGTGTTCATCCTATGTTCTTTCCGAAATCTTCGGCCCGTGTCATCTTCTCGAAGTGTTCGACCCCTGCTTATCGGATCTCCTGCTCTGCCAACAACAACGACACCACAGTACTCAGACATCTTTTCATCTAGCTTGAAGTCACACGTAGAGTACCAACTCTTAAAATCTCCAAACTCCTGCGGGATTTTGTCAGAGAGGTTGTTCTCCAGCAGCTGCAGAGAGACCAGGTTCGTCAAGAATCTCAGTTTTGACAAATCATCTTCAAGATTATTGATCGACGCGTTGAGGTACTCGAGCTTCGTCAGGTTTCCAAACCCGGTAAGGAATTTACCGGTCAAGTTGTTATTATACAACTTCAGCCACCAAAGATTCGTCAACTTTGCGATCTCTAACGGGATTTTGCTGGATAGGTAATTATTCGACAGCTCCAAGTTGCCTAAGTTCTTGATGTTTCCGATGGCGGCTGAGATTGTCCCCTCGATGTTGCAGTTCGACATGTAGATCCAATTCAAGTCGGAAAGCCTGTAAATTTCGGTCGGGAACTATGTTTTTTCAAATGGGTTGTCTACGACACTCAAAACGACGAGCTTGGTCGTGTTCTTGAGAGAACTCCACGGGAAGATGCCAGAAAATCTGCTTCCGTTCAAGAACCGCAACTCCGTTAACGCGGATATGTCGGGGAACTCTCCTGTGAAGAAATTGTTGTCGACATCGAGGTACTTTAACTTAACGCAGTTCTTGAGCTCATTGGAGATGGTGTCGTGGAGGGAGTTGATTCCAACTGCGATTTTCTCAAGGGACGAAAGTCTGGAAATTGACCCGATATCAAGAGACCCATGTAGGGCTCAATTCGAGAGATCAATCTCCGTGACTAATCCGTTGAGGTTGGTCGTGACGTCGGCGAACGGGGAGATCTGAACGTTCAAAGGCCGTGAAGAGAATTGAGGAGGAGATAGAGGGACACCGATTCAGATATTGGAGGGAAAATATGACGAGGGTATCAGTATTTTTAATTATTTTTTTTACGTTAAAAAAAAGCACGTGAGCTGCACATGTCTTATTTAAACGGATAAATTGACGGAAAAACAAACGTTTCTTCAAAAACCAACAAAATGAAACATAATACATCAAAAACTCGTGACTCAAAACAAGTTTCATCAGTTAACAATTTTGGCAAATATATTACATTTTTTTTATATCTCTATAACTGGTGGTGGCATCTAGTCACCTCACACATTTCAGTTTAAAAAAAAAATTATTTTATTAATATTAATATTAAATTAAATAAATTATAGGTTCGTTAATAGGTCTGTGGCGGGGATACAGGTATGTAAGATGGACGAACTTTTTCAAAAAGTGTATATGTCAGAAAACTTTTTTGAAAAAGTATATACCGTCTAAACATATTTAGAAAAATGTTCATAGGCGCATCCCCAGGATGCGCCTGGGGATGCGCCTTTGCAATAGGCGCATCCCCAGAATGCGCCTATGTCAGTAGGCGCATCCTGGGGATGCGCATTTGCAATAGGCGCATCCCCAGGATGCGCCTACTGAAATAGGCGCATCCTGGGGATGCGCCTATGAACCAATTATATGCGGTTCCGTCGATTATTGTACGATTTCAAACAGTAAAAATCAATAATTTTAACATTCAACTTCGATAAATTGCGTTTGTCCGTCTTCTTCATCGTCTTCTTCATCAGCTTCATCATCCTCTTCATCATCTTCATCATCCTCTTCATCATCTTCCTCTTCATCAGCATCTAAGGTAAGTAATTTATTTGTATATATTTCATAATATTAATTTTATAAAAAAGTGTAGGAGTTATATTTACGTATATATCATATGTGATAAGCATTTTGATACTACTAATTTTGTTAGGATCAAGCATGACAGAAATTGGTATAATTTGCTTATTTGGCGGCCAAATAGTGTCCGAGAATGGTAATGAGGTTTATGTTGGTGGTACATCCAGTATTACTACAGCTACCTTGGATATCTCTCTTTGTCGCCTAAAGGAAATTATATGTATGGAGTGTAGTTGGCCGGATGTTGAAGCCATGTCCATAAACATTTCATATAAATTTACGGATACTGATGGACTGTGCAAATTTTTGCGTATTCGGTCGGATTCGGCATTGTCTTTTGCTTTAGAGTTAAGTTCTGCTAGTCGATTTATTGTGTTTAGCGTGACTAGAGAACGCAATTTGATTCCAAACATCGGGGATGGGGGTGAGGAGACAGTGAATATTTTGCATGGTCACAACAATGATATCTCAGATGACGATGTCGACGTTGACGCACTCTCAGATGACCATGTGGTTAATGCAGAAGATCCGTATAGTCAACATTTTACAGGGCACATTGATGAAGACAACGAAGAGGTGTTTGAAGTTGGCGAGAACTCTGAAGATGTACACGGAGGTGGCCATGGTGGAAGTAGCTCACACGACGTGCAAATGATGCAACCCACTGCTGAAAATTGGGTGGATAGTAATTGGATAGACAACTTTCAATCAAGGGATGAGTGGTCTACGGCTGATGATGACACGTCGAGTGAAAGTTTCTTGAACACAAACATGAAGTTTAATAGTAAGGACGAGTTGGCTGCCGCTGTGAGGAAATGGCACATAGCAAATTCGAAGGTGTGTATTGTCGAGACATCCACTCCAAAATCAATTGTTTTCAGGTGTAAAGTTGATCAAACAAATTGTTCTTGGTCATTGAGAGGAAGTCTGTTTAAGCATACTGGATTGTGGAGAATATCCAAACTGAATTCTCCACATACATGTGCTAATGAAGTCCTCATCGAGCGACACCAAAACATCGACTGCAAGATGATAGTGGCTTTAATAAGAAATTCTGTTTTATCCTGAAGAAACAGCTTTACCTAATGGCAAGCACACCTGATAAACGTAAGTTCGATGTTTGGTATGCTAATCTATTGGCGATCCATGATGGAAAGTACAAGGACTGGATATCCAACATACCCCTCGATAGATGGGCTTTAGCGTATGATGGAGGAGCGCGGTATGGAAACATGACCACCAACTTGGTTGAAGTGTTTAACGACGTTTTGAAAGGCGCAAGGGCATTGCCGTTGACTGAGTTAGTGAAACTAACTTATTGGAGGTTCAATACGTACTTCTTCACGCGTCGACACGAAGCAATGGTTGCCATTGAGGAGTCGAAGGTGTGGTCGGACGTTGTCCAAAAGACCATTGCTCGCGCACAGAAACAGCTTGGCAGGATGCAAGTGGCCCAGTTCAGTCGAGAACACGGTGTTTTCCAAGTCCGTGATATTGGTAGATTTGTACAAGGTGTCGGTTGGACCACTCCAGGGAATTATACGGTTAACGTGGTTGAGCAAACATGTGAGTGTGGGTTATGGCAAATATATCATCACCCGTGTGCACATGGAATGGCAGCTCTCACTAAGGCAGGGATGCAATGGGCTCCTCACGTTGATCCGCTATATTCGAACCAGGCACGTCTGGCAGCATACTCACCATGTTTTCAACCAGTACCGGACGATTACTGCTGGCCACAGTTTGACGTTCCGACGTACACTCATGATCCGGAAAGGTGGAGGACAAAGCGTGGTAGAAGAAAATCCAGCTGTATCCATAACGAGATGGACGCTAGGGAAGGTTTGCCCAAGAGAAACAACTGCTCCAAATGCGGTGGAAGTGGACACAACCGGAAGACATGTAAATCTCCACATTAGGCGTCAGAAGAAAAATGTTGTAATAACAATATGTTGTAATATGTAGTATATCGTACGTATAAGATGTTATAATTTTTAAGAAAAATGTACATGTCGTAACTTCATGTAACCAGTGGCATTACTCTTTTTATGTCAGTATTTGTGTCCGGTAAAATTTTAGGAAAATAATAAAAAAGTAAAAAAATTAGCATCATCTCTAGACCATCGTTTTAGGGGTTAAATGGGTTGTCGGCAAGAAATGTCAATTTTTGAAGGTTGCCAAACAAATCTACAAAAATTAGGACAAATAGCTAAATAATATAGAAGATGAATGCAATAGTTCTTACACGCAGTTAATAACAATATGTTGTAATAAGGTCCAATATTACTTAATGCAACACTAAACTAGTCGGAACAGTCAAATTCACTATCATATTCACCTTCATCTTCCTCTTCCTCTTCGGTGTACTCCAATTGTTCAACATCCCTAAATTTACGTGCCGGTCCCCCAGGCCCTCGACTTGAGGAGGCTTCCCCGATGTTCCCACGTCCACGCCTGGGTGCTCCTCGAACACGTCCTCCGTGAAGTACCCTCAACTCACGATCAGTTAATTCATCCGACTGTCGGATGTGTTCGGCGTACACAGGTAGTTGACCGATTGCATCGTAAGACGATCGACAATTTTCTAAGTAAGCTTCGCCCAGTAATTTGAATTTTTTTTTGGTGAACTTGAGGGTACCTCTCGCAGCTTTCCGTGCAAGGTGAATGCCTCTAGACATGTATCCCATCTGCAATATTAACAACAATGATATTAAAGGATTAAAAACAATGAATTGTCAATTATTAACAACAATGATAGACAGAAGTAAGGACTACGTGGGTACTTACCACTGTCTCTACTTGTCCCCCGTGAGGGACAAACGGAGCTCTTGGATGATGAGGCGTACTAGCTTCGGCAAATGGAGTCGTAATGAATCGTCGGGTTATTTGCCGATACCATGCCATGTATTGCGAGACGTTCACCACCGGTTGGTCTTCCCGCCTCACAAACGGTACACGGTTGTTCCATAATGCAATCATATTTTGATGCATTGTCGTCCAACGACGCTCCCCCTGCGCACCTTTACGTGTTATCTTATGCAGTCGCGCATGATCTTGAACCTCAGCAGGTGTTATCTCTGGAATGTGCTGCTGCAGTCCAAATTGCCGCATAACTCTATCTGGACGGTGCCACTCGACCACATTAAAATAGATAAGTGGCACCTTCGCTCGGAATAACTCGGGGTGGTCACGACAGACAGGGGGTGCAGTAGCCAACCTAAAGGGACTGTACGGCACCCATGTCACCTAATATTGAAAGTTTTTCGCAATCACAACGTAGGGTTAATATTATTCGAAACGTAGATAAGAAAAATAACCTCAAACATGGTACCTGATCAGCTGACTGAGACTCCAAGTCATCCCTATAGTACACCAAATTCGTAGTTCGAATTTGGTGACTGAACGATCTTTTGAGAAATGCCCACCTATTAAGAAAAATATTCACCATTTAGATTTCAGCAAAATAACGAATACAGATGTTTGTCACAATCAATCCAAAAAAAATAAAATCAACCTGTATCCTAAGGGATGCATCTCTCCACCAGGAACTTCACCCTGGAGCACAGGACGACCAAGGTGAAGGTGCTCCCACGACCATAACTGTATTGCAAAAAATTAATAACATTGTAGGCTCAATTCTAAATATTCAGTCCAAAATTTTAATATGGAATACCTGTAATAGGATGGCACACCCTGAGAATGTTGCAGCGTTGAGCTCCGATGCATCACACAATCCCCGGTATGTAGCCGCCAAAACAGCTGAACCCCAACTGTAATGACTTGCTCTCTCTAAATCCCTCAGTAGGGGTAAGTAGATTAAAGACACCTTGTCTTTCTTTGTTGTTGTAAACAACACACCACCAAGTATCATGAGGATAAATGTCCTCGCTTGTTGTTCGGCGGTAAGATGAGGATGAAACAGATGTTGTCGTAACGTAGTCAACTTAACAAAATCTTTACGACCTTGTAAGTTCAGACCTAATAATTCAAGACCTGCAGCATCCATGTCTTCCTCAGCTGCATAATCATCTGTTACTGGATCTCCGTGTATACGAAGTCCAAGAATCACGACTACGTCCTCAAGCGTGATCGTCATCTCCCCATGTCTCAGATGAAATGTATGTGTCTCCGGCCGCCATCGCTCGCACAATGATGTCAGTAATTTTGGATCGAGTTTGGGATGTGACATAACAACCACATCCCATAAACCAACAGCTTGCACAATCGCTTGTGCATTTTCGGAAATTAGATTTCCTTCGCCTTTTAAACAGCGAAACGTTATTTGTTGATTATCGCTCAGATCCGACGAACGATGATTAGCTTGACCCCAAATGACCGATGGATCTAAAGGACCAACATCTATCACGTTGGTACCGTGCGACAAAGTTGACATAACTACGCGCGGCTGCATGATAACTGTACAATTAAACAGTATAAATTTTGGCTTTATAACAATTAATTTTTGTGGCACAATTTTTTACTAATCATGATCTAATTAGCACTATAATTTTACTATTTTAATTTAATATGACTAATTAGCATAACAATAAATATTAATAATCATAAATTTATATATAAAAAAAATTATTAAAAAAAAAAAATTGTTACCGCCGAGATGGAGGAGGCTGCTGCGGAGGAGGCTGCTGCGGAGGAGGCGAGGCGGCTGCTGCTGCGGACGTCTGATCTGGAGGCTTGGGTGCGGAGGCGAGGCGAGGTGGCTGCTGCGGAGGCGAGGCGAGGCGACGTCGGAAGGACCGAGCGGGGCGACGGCGAGGACCGAGCGGGGCGACGGCGAGGCTGGAGTTGGAGCTGGCGAGGCGGGAGCTGGCGTCGGAGAGGAGGCGGGAGCGTGGGAGAGGAGCTGGCGGCCGAGAACGAAGATTAGGGTTCTTTAAAAAGAACCCTAATACGCCATAGGCGCGTCCCCAGGTCGCGCCTATGCATAGGCGCGAACTGACACGTGCGCCTATGGAGTAGGCGCGACCTGGGGACGCGCCTTCGGAGTAGGCGCGTCCCCGGGTTCCCGCGCCTATAGACACTTTGCTAAATAAAAAAATTGGATATTCACTTTTTCAAAAAAAAATTCTAAAATAAACAGATTTTGAAAAAACTCAAGATGGACCCTTCAATTTTTGAGTGAATTTAACCTCTTTTTCTTTCAATGTATTAATTTTTAATTTAATCATTTAAAATTTTACATTTATCCTCTAATTTCTGATAGCACTAATAATTTCTAATACAATACGATTATTAATCGTCGATTAATGGTTTTGTATATATATATATATATATATATGAATTTAATATTAATATAACTCGTGTCTAAACAAGTTTTATACATTTAAATACGATTAATAACCACATCTAAACACTTATAATATATATGTAAATAGACACATAAACACGATTAAATATATGTATCTAATATTTAAATTTGGTTTTATACTTATTTTTAAATCACTTATAGATACGATTATTAATCGTATTTAAGTGTATAAAACTTATTTAGACACAGGATATGTTAATGTCAAACTCATATATACATAAACACAAATAAATACATGTATTTAATATTTGAATTTGTACTAGTACTTATTTTTGAATCACATGTGAATTTTAAAATTTGATTATAAAATTAAATTATAAATTTATATATTTTGCGTAATATTATTTTGTAACATTCCGTGTTGTGTGACACGTCGTGTATATATAAACATTTTTTATTTAAAATTTTTGTCATCAATAATATCACATGTAATCTATTTCATAATCATATCATATTTCTATTTTAAATTTAAAACCATATTTAAAATTTATTCATCTATACACCCCTAATTAGCTAACATGCTAACATTTCTCTAGTTGAGACTCTGTTTCCAGTAGAAGGAATTGATATGTCTCATCTGCCCAGCCCAGCCTCAACCCCTCACAACTCACAAATACTTACATGCACGTGGCATATGACTATACAATTCCCAGTGCCACGTGTTAATGGTGTTGAGTTCTAAATAACTACAAGGATGGAATTGTCTAGTTTGGATAATTTAGGGATCAAAGTGAATAAATCAGAAGTAAAGGAAATTGTTCATCTACAAGTGTCTTACTTTTTTTTTTTTTGGCCATAACAATTCATTCTCATTAACACGGGAATATAATCGAGTTCGAAATAACATTACAATCCTCTAGAATAAGCATAGATAAAGGGGTTGGGGGTGAGGTCACCCAAACCAAAGGACACAACCCGGTTACAACATTCTTGGCCAACCAATCCGCACACATATTAGCGGACCTAGAAATGTGAATCCACGAGACCTCCGAAATGGCCGAAGCTAACGATAGAGAGTTCGATAGAACAGTGTTGAGTCTCCACGAGAAATCTTTGCCAAGGATGTGGTTAATCACCCCTAGCGCATCCGATTCAATTATGACCCGTGACCATCCGTTTTCCAAAGCAAGGCTAACCGCTCGAAGAATGGCCTCCGCTTCAAGCTCCTCAACCGATCCTCCCACTCTTGTCTCGGCCACGCCACCACAAACAAAACCCAAGCTATCTCTCGCTATGATCCCAATGCCCCCGAGTCTCGCACCGTCAACAAGAGAGGCATCACAGTTCAACTTGATTGCACCCGGCGGAGGTGGTACCCAACGATCGGTCGACCTAGAGGTAGGCGACGCAATCTGAGGTGGCTGATGCAGCTCGGTCGCCAACTTCTGGATCTCGAACATGACTTGGCCGACCGAAGGTTGCTTCCCCTCAAAGACACACCTACACCTTTCTCTCCAGACAACCCAACCAACAATCATTAGTCTCGACCATACCTTGCATGATAAAGCCGATGTGCCTGTCGCCCACCCGAACCACTCGTCCACCGAGTTACAGCCTAATTGTACAGCTCTCCCCGGTGTGTAATTCCTCCAGACCTGCTTGGCCCAAGGGCAACCAAACAAAGCATGTTCCCTAGTATCGGTTTCGTGACATAAATGGCACGAGGGAACCATCATCATACCTCTGCTCACCAAGGAATGGCGGGTTGGTAGAGTATTGGAAGCGACCCTCCACCAGAAAGCTTTTATTTTGGGGCACACCTTAGACTTCCAAACTGCAGGCCACACATTAGGTAGATCAATGGGAGGGTGCCGATTTAGATTTACCTCATGCGCCCGAGTATGGTGAGATGAGTGGTAGGCCGATCTGACAGTTATGACTCCGTCTCTAGTATGAGGCCAACGTAGTACATCCGGTCTCGAGACAATAGGAATGGCGGTGTTGATGATAGCGTGTACGTCATCCGGGTGGACAGAAGCCCGAATGGATTCCACGTCCCAAGTCGGCCCCTCCTTGATCCACACGCAAGCCGTCACGGTTTCGTCTACGATGGGCCCTGGTCTCGGCCGAACCATGAAGCTGTCAAGCGAGGCTATCCATGGATCTTTGAATGGTTTGATTGTGTGACCGTCACCTATCTCCCAAATACCTTTCTCCTTGATGACGTCCCGGCCATCCAAGAGGCTCGCCCAAGCCCACGAAGGTCGGCTTCCCGCTCTTGCCTGCATAAATGAGGTGTCCCTGAAATACAAACCCTTGAGAAGGCGAACCCAGAGAGCATCCGGTTCCGATAAGACTCGAGCTGCCATATTTGCCAGAATTGCCCGGTTGAAAGTTTGCATTTCCCGGAACCCATATCCTCCACTCGTCTTAGCCGCTGTCATGGTGGACCAGTTCCGCCAATGAATTTTCCTCCGTTCGTCGGATGATCCCCACCAGAACCTTGAAACAATCCTGTCTATATCCTTACACCATGAGATGGGGAGTTTAAACACGTGCATGACATAGGTGGGGATCGCGTGTAGGACTGCCTTTATAAGGACCTCCTTCCCCGCTTGGTTGAGGAACCTGTTTCTCCAGTTTTGAACTTTGTCCCGAACCTTCTCCAAGAGATAGTTAAGCGCTTCCCTCCTAGATCTCCCCCACGCCGTGGGTATGCCTAAGTAATGCCCGAGATTTACCGTCTGCTCCACTCCAAATAAAGATGAGATCTCCTGTTTGAAATCCTGCCTAGCCCCCGTGTTGAAGAACAAAGTGGACTTTGAGTAGTTTATCTTCTGACCTGATGCCTGACAATAGTCGTCTAGAATCGCCTTAAGATTAGCTGCTTTATCAATGGACCCTTTGATGAAGAAGAGGGAGTCGTCCGCGAAGAACAAATGCTGAATCTCCGGACAACCCCTCTTAGGCCGAATTCCACTGATCTTGCCCTGTGCCACCTGCTCATCCAGATTTCTCGAAAGGACATCAGCTACAAGTATAAACGGATAGGGAGATAAAGGATCACCCTGGCGAAGGCCCCGAGACGGCGATATGATGTTCGACCTCTTCCCGTTGACCAAGATGCGGTAAGAGACCGAAGAAACACATGCCTCAATCCATTTGACCCACTTCTCATTAAACCCGCGTTTCCTTAGGCTCTCCAAGAGGAAGTCCCACTCCACCCGGTCATATGCCTTCTGCATATCGATCTTTAGCGCACATTCTGTCCTCCCCCTTATGCCTGATGGTCTGCCCCTAGTCTTTAAGAAGTGGAACATCTCGTGGGCTATGATTATGCTATCCTGGATACGCCTTCCTGAAACAAAGGCACTTTGGTACGGCGTGACAAGGTCCGGTAAATAGGTTTTTAGCTTATTCGCCAGGACCTTGGAAATAATTTTGTAACCATAATTACACAGGCTAATAGGACGATAGTCGGAAGCACATAACGGATTAAGCAATTTAGGTATCAGGGTGATATCTGTGGAGTTAAGAAAGGGAGGCATGGTACCTGTCTCAAAGAATGCTCTAACCGAGGTGATCATGTCTGGGCCGATGGTTCCCCAACTCCTTTGAAAAAACGTACCGGAAAAGCCGTCCGGCCCCGGCGCCTTCGATCCCCCCATCTGAAAACATGCTCTTCTAATCTCATCATCTGATGGTATCCTCGTGAGGTCCTCGTTCATGTGAGGCAAGACCTGGTTCTCCACACAAGCTAGAATCTGGTGAAAGTCACCTTGAACCCCTCCTTGTCTGCTAGATGTAAATAGCCTGTGGTAGAACGAGTACAATTCATCCTCAATCTGGTTCTCCTCCTCCAACCACGTGCCGTTCCCATCCCTAAGGCGAATGATCTTATTCCTCCTCCTCCGAGCTAGGGTTGTCTGATGGAAATACTTAGTGTTTCTGTCACCCGCATTGAGCCATTTGACCCTTGATCTCTGAGCCCAATAGATCTCCTCCCGTTTATAGAGTGCATGTAGTCTCGATCTAAGTGCTCTTTCCTCCCCGAACCGATCGGCTGATCCGTGGTAGTGATCCAATTGGGTGATCTGTTGCTTGACCTTTCTGGTCTCGCGTACGTTATTCCTGAACTCTTTCGCACTCCATCTCATAAGGGTCGAACTACATGCGGTTAGCTTCGTTTGGATGTCCGGGGTTGTCGTAACGGGGCCACCCGTTTGCCACGCTTGTTTGACTACGTCGTGGTACTCCGCCTTCTCAAGCCACATGTCCTCGAATCTAAAGTTTTTGGGCCCCCTTCGGTCGATGTATGATAGGTGTAGGCATATAGGGGTGTGGTCCGACCCTACGATGATGCCGTTCGTACATTGAGTTGTCGGGAATCTTGCGGCCCAAGCATGGTTGATGAGAGTGCGATCAAGTCTTTCTCGAACCCTATCGCCCCCCCTCTGATTATTCGTCCAAGTGAACATTTGACCCTTGAAGCCCAAATCCTCCATTTGAAGGTCCACCATGAGGCTATTAAAGTTTGTAATCTTATATTGCTCCTTCCGACCACCTCCCACCTTCTCATGATGGTGTGAGATATCGTTGAAGTCCCCTATGCACGCTCACGGTATCCGACTATCAAACCTCAACGCACGAAGTTCGTCCCAGTTCCTCATTCGCCTTTGGAAGTTCGGATCCCCATATACCCACGTAACCAATGTGTCACCCTTTGTTTCCGGCCCCGAAACCGAAGTATGGATGTAATTCTTATTCAATGCATGGACCGAAATTGTTACCTCCTTCGTCCACCAAAGTGCTAAACCCCCACTTAGACCGATGGGTGGCACGTAGACCGCTTGGTCCATTCCAACCTTCCTCCTAATCCTCTCACACCGGGCCTCAGCTGCTTAGTCTCCATCAAGAAGATTACCGCGGGCCGAGAACCCCGAACCAGGTCTTTTAAATGGCGAACCGTCAGGGGAGACCCCAACCCCTGACAGTTCCAACTGAGGTAGATCATCTTGGACCCGTGGCTGTTTTGGGACAGCCACCGGAACCCGTTTTAGCACTTGACCGATCCATTTTCCTCCCCTGCACAGACATCCCCTCTACCTCTGTTTGCAGACCCGACTGCCCTGCCAATTCTGCACCAGCTGCAGCTCTCAAGTCCTTGGCCGGACCCGAGACTTTCTTAACCGAGATCCTTCTCCTCTTGTCCTTGTTTTGCTCACACGTTCCTTGACCACTTCTCTTGCCCGTCGCAAGTAAAGTCCCCCTTTTCGAGCCATGAAGGCTCGACTTGCTCTGATTAGTAGACGGGTGAGAGACCGATCCATGAAGGCTCGACTTGCTCTGATTAGTAGACGGGTGAGAGACCGATCCCTCTTTAGAGGAGGTGTCGATCTGATCTTCAGATTGAGCACTGTCCCCGTGATGATGCTTCAGATCGCTTGCTTGCATTTGGACACCCTGCTGCAACTGATCCACAAGGTTGTCCTCTTGCGAACGGGAGCCATCACCAATGATCGAAGTGTCGCCCTCCTCCTCCCCCACTGAAGAGGACAGGTTTAGAGTCAGGTCGACACCCGCATTGGCCACTTCCAGGTCCACCACAGTCGACAGAGGGTCAGCATTTAGGTCGAACTGGATGGTGGTCGGCTGACTTTCCTCAGAAGACCGAGACGCCTCCTCCTTGCTTGAGTCCATGTCATTCAGTTTCTCCTTCCCTTTGTCAATCATTCCATCCGAGTCCTTCGCTGTGTCATCAACTTGAATTGGTGATTTCCCCCTCGAATCTGAACTTGGAGCCGCAGTGGATGGGTTGCTCGCTTGACTGTAGTCAAGGCCGTATGCTTCCTTTGCCCATTGCCATTTCTGGTTCATGAATTCGGGCTCCTTCATCCACTCCCGAATCTTCTTCCTAACCTCTTGTCTTTGTCCTCCAATGTTGACCCACTTTGTTGAAGCCCTGGGTCTATCCACCGAAATCCATGATCCGTACAAAGGCTCCCCCTTACGATTGATAGCAACTTCCTTATCCGAGCATGTTGATGATCCATGTCCAATCTTTCCACACTTGTAGCATATATCGGTTAGGCGTTCGTACCGGATAGACGCCCACTTTTCTTGGTCACGAGAGTCTATCCAATGGAAGCCCGGCATCAAGGGGAGGGCTGAATCCACCTCAACTTGGATCCTAAGGAACGTGCGTTGCATCATAGTTCGGTCATCCTCAACTTTAATGCACTTTCCTATACTGTCTCCTATACTCCTTGCATTCGAGCTATTGAACATCTCAAGGCTGATCCCGTGCACTTGAACCCATACTTGAACCTTTCTAAACTCAATTTCAGTCACAGCTATATGGCTTGGGCAGAATTTCATGTTTAACACACTACCATGCACATACCACATGCATAAATCAAGCACTTGATCTCTATCCTTCTCACATTCAAAATTAAACATAATTGTCTCCTCATTTACCTCGGTAAACCTGACCGGACCGAACCTACCCTATGCCTCCTTAAGAACATTCTGAATTATGTGATTCTTGACCCTCTTCTCCGATATGATCATGCCCAGGACCCTTGAAGCCGAATCCCTGTTCTCAGATTGGGGAATCGTCGGACGCAGGCGCAGAATCGGTATCTCCAGCCGTTTCCCTTCGCCGGAGTTGGATTGCCCAGCCATGGAGATAGGTCAGACCAGACACCCTCACCCCAGAAGAGACACCTGCAAGACAGATCGAAGAACAGAAAGAACAGGGTAAGGGAAATCGGGATTTCTAAACCTAGGGTTACCGTATGGCCTCCGACCAAGTAATCGTCACTAGCAGGCTAAGAAGGCTTCAATTGGGACCTCCAACTAATCGGAAATTACTTTCCGAGCTGAGGGCTGCGAATGTTTTGGCGTTTGGTGAAGAAATCCCTCGGATCTCGCAGGAAATTTGAAATCGTCGAGGAAGGCTTCAGGCGAGGAAAGCAAGGCTGACTCTCCAATTGAGAGAAGCGCGTCGATTCACGCGCGGCATATTCTTTGCAATAGGGTCATACCACCCATTGATTCTCCTACAAGTGTCTTACTAGGGACAATGAAATTTGGGCAAGCATGCAAGCACTGAGAATGTTCAGGATCAAGTTTATTTAATTTAATTCGGCTCCAAGGAAAGGAACCATTGAAATCTGTTAATTTAATATTATATATAATTATATATATACATGTATAACGCTAAGAACTTCGTCACTTCTGCTCTGTATTCTGTGGAGGAAACTCAACTCAGACAGGATCTCTCTCTCTCTCTCTAGACGTTAGAGATCGATCATCACAGATTCACAGAGGCAGGACTAAGCGCGTCAATCTCATACTCCCTCTCAAAGCAACAAGCTCCGAGGAGGAAGAAGATAGTAATGGCTCTCAAGCTAAATCCTCGTGTCCCATTCCATCAATCCCACAATCTTACGCGTTCATTTGGCCTCCCTCCAATAGCGAACCTCACCCGCAGATCTCCCAAGTTCTACGTGGCCTCGGCGCTCAGTACCGATTCAAAGTAAGTTCACTTCTTTCGCCTTCATATCCTTCACCATCCTCGATTGGGTTGGCCTCATTTCTGCCACAGCAATTCAATCGATCTATAATACCGTCCACATTTCTTTGTATTGGATTCAATTAAAATGCGTGTTTTTGGACCCCATTTTCCTTTTAGAGATTTAACAATTCTGCATGCACGAATTTCACCCAGAAGAGAGGTATCATGCACCAAATTCCTCCAGTAAATTTTGGTGTTGTCAATTCGATATGTAATAATTAAACTAATCTTTCCATTTGAGTGTCTTCTGATCTCCTGACGCCGTGTCTAGGCAATACTGTAATTTTGTCTTCAATTTGCATGCGTGAAATTGAATATTTTATGAGATTCACGCATCGTGACTTGTGTCTGGCCTTCTTCCACTTATATTTTATATTATATATATTAGTGGATTTTCTTTCTCTGCTCCTCTTTTCCATTTTGCTAGCTCTCGCCTGGACATCACGTGAACTTGATTTGTCAGGGTTTTAAATTTGACCTAACCACCACGGAGTCTACGAGGTGCAAAGCTTCTATCTAGCTTGCATGAAATTAATGATGTCAGCTCTCATCTTCTAAGGGAATGTCATTGATTTACTTGTTCTAGTGGAAAGAACAATCTGGGGGTTAGGGTAGAATTGATTGAGTAATAAATGCATGATCGAAACCATTGAACCTGGACTAATGTGTTCAGTAATGGAGCCACACCACCAACGATCAATAATTAAAAGCAATAACTGATAATTTCAACCCCATCATAGTCATATGCGTAGCTATCTATGTATCTATGTTCTTTAACCATACAATTTACCAAAACAGAATATTTCTGATCAATACTTCTTATCATGTTTTCTGCATGTCCCCAACAACTGTGAAATATGTTTTTTATTTTCCGGTTGGATGGTGAATTTTCAGCCATTTTTGGGGTGTGCATGTTCGAAATTATTGGGACACTTAAATTAGTTGGATGGAAGATTTGCAGTTCTCACCTCAAAGGGCCCTCTTAGTCTTAGTCAAGGCTGAAAGAGATATGAATGATAGGATCATTTCTTATTTATTAGTATTGGTAGGTGAGCAAATGAAATGTTCTTGGTTTATTATGAAAGCGAAATGCAATATATACATATCCTACCACCAAACAAGGCAAAATAAACTGTGGGTCTTATTGCTCTATTTATGGAAATGGGCGCACAATCTTTTGTGTGACTTGTGAGCTAACAATGTCAATGTGGTGCCTTGTGCCTTGTGTTATGATATAATTACTCTAGTGAACAGAAATTAGAATGTCGGGGAAATGATTATGGGCCATTCTGCATACCAACCTTAACATGTAACATTTCCTTCACCTTGCAATTCTGTCTTTTTCTCTCTTTATGTTCTTCTGAACTTTCTAAGCCTTTACTGTGACATTTATTTAATATATATGGTCTGGGTTAGTGCCTGCATGGTGTGGAATTCTGAATGGGATCGTTGAGGCATTTATCACGGGATGAATAAATATAAAATTGGGAATAAACTAACTATATTTTCAGAAAAATCCTACTCAGGCTATTAACCAAAAGGGATACATTTTAATCACATTGGAAGTGTCCACCTCATCTTTCTTTGACTATTGCGTGCTGATGCTGCTACTGCCTGGGGCTGCGACTTATATTATTTTCTTGACTACAAAAAATATTTTTTTAAATAAGAAAAACGCTGCAGGTTCTGTCATTTAGAATTTGGATATTGTGGAGTTTTAAAGTTATTTGAATATTCTGTCAATATAAACTTGAATGATGAATTGCTTGATCAATAGTGACAATAGTGGTAGAAATAGTAGTGCACTACATTAGTGGTAGAAATAGTGATGTTTGTAAGTTTTATCCTAATTGTACCACTAATTTATCCTGTAACATATTCTGTGGCTTGACTTCTTTTTTAATGCGATACCCGTGTTTGTTTGTTTGTTTGTTTTGACTGGTGTGCTAATACGAGATACTTCCCTTTTCATAAGAATGACACATATTGCTTGCATAAGAAAAAAGTAGATAATATCTTTTTATACGAGGTGATATACCAAATATGAAATTATATCTTAATTTGTGTAAGCATATCAGAGTTTCTTTGCATTTATTGGAAGGGACTTATTGGCTGTCAAGTCTTGAATATGCTCTTGTTTACAGGTTTGGGCCGGTCTAATTTCTTATGCAAAATTTAAATCCACCGCCTGTCAAGAGGGTTCACCTGGTCTTAGTTCTAATCATCATACTAAATACATTTCATTTGACAAAGAGAATTTTGTCGATAAAACTACGTGAACATTAATTAGTTTTCTTTGGTTATTATGTTTTGCTATAATCTGCACCTTTTGGTATATAGTATGGTGCTTTTTACTTGAAAATGTCACCTTGAAGAGAGAAAAAAAAAATCACATTTTTATGGGATGCAGAAATGTTGCAACTGCAAAGAAGCCATTTGCGCCTCCTCGGGAAGTTCATGTACAAGTAACCCACTCCATGCCACCCCAAAAGATGGAGATTTTCAAGTCACTCGAGGGCTGGGCAGAGGATAATATTCTTATTCACTTGAAGCCAGTGGAGAAGTGTTGGCAGCCACAGGATTTTTTACCAGATCCTGCATCTGATGGCTTCGAAGAGCAGGTTAAAGAGCTTAGAGAGAGGGCAAAGGAGATTCCAGATGATTACTTTGTGGTTTTGGTTGGGGACATGATCACTGAAGAAGCTCTTCCTACTTACCAAACGATGTTGAATACATTGGATGGGGTTCGGGATGAAACGGGTGCGAGCCCAACATCATGGGCAATTTGGACAAGGGCTTGGACTGCTGAGGAGAACAGGCATGGCGATCTCCTCAACAAGTATCTCTACCTTTCTGGGCGAGTCGACATGCGACAAATTGAAAAGACAATTCAATACCTGATCGGGTCGGGAATGGTAAGGCACAAGTTCTCTGAATATTCTGGCAAAAAAAACAAAGTTTGAATATCAACTGATTAATACTTTGGGTTGCTGGTTTAATTACACACTAATGCATACTGAACTTTTTTATGCCATTGCCATAAAAAAGAACTGATAATTATGTTTCTAACCCTCATTCCTTTGATGCCATTGCCATAGGATCCCCGAACGGAGAACAATCCCTACCTCGGCTTCATATACACATCTTTCCAAGAACGAGCGACCTTCATTTCTCACGGCAACACAGCAAGGCATGCCAAGGAGCACGGTGACTTGAAGTTGGCCCAAATATGCGGCATCATAGCAGCCGATGAGAGGCGCCACGAGACTGCCTACACAAAGATTGTGGAGAAGCTCTATGAGATTGACCCTGATGGGACGGTTTTAGCATTTGCTGACATGATGAGGAAGAAGATCTCCATGCCTGCGCACTTAATGTATGACGGACGTGACAACAACCTGTTTGACAATTTCTCGTCCGTGGCACAGAGGCTGGAGGTCTACACTGCAAAGGATTATGCAGATATTTTGGAGTTCTTGGTGGGGAGGTGGAAGGTGGAGGAGTTGACGGGTCTTTCGGCGGAGGGAAGGAAGGCTCAGGAGTATGTTTGTGGGTTGCCTCCAAGAATCCGCAAATTGGAGGAGAGAGCTCGAGCAAGAGCTAAGCAGGCGCCTGCAGTTCCTTTCAGTTGGGTCTTCGACCGCAATGTGCAGCTTTAGAAATCAAATCAAATCTCAACAAGGAAAAGAAAAGAATGAAGTACCATTCCTTCCTTCTCTCTCTCTCTAAGTGCTTGATAGCTTCCTTGCCAAATATTATGAGTGGAATTTGTGTGGGATTAAGGTATTGCAGTACTTAGAATATGAAAATGGTAGTTTAGGTCCTCCAGGTGGTCGTTTTGGTTGTCAGTTTGGTTGTCGTACTGAGATGTTTGGTCTGGTCTGGTCTCTACTATGGTTGGTTGGCTGGGTTTCTTCTTGTTGTAATAATGATCAATGAATCAGTAGTCATCTGTGCGGGTATCCAGAAGAAGAGCTGATTGATAATTTGGTTGCTCTGGGTGATAACGGTTAATAAGTCCAACTAGCACTTCAATTTGATAAGTATTGATTGGATGGGACAATATGATCAGATGACTGAAATGGTTGGTCATGTTACCTGTGGTCCGCATGCAATGTCATGTATTTATATTATACAATATTTAATCTAATAAAGTTTATATAATGAAATTGGTCCAACTCTAATATCTATCTATAGGCACTACATTACATTATATCATTTTGATAGGTTTTAAAACCTCAGAAATTTTAATTGTGCAATGTATTGATATAATCAAAATTTAGAATTAATTTTAAAGCTCTAGCATGAACGGTTTTAACAAATTACATTATCCTAATTTCATCAAACAAAGTTAGTTCCTAAGATAAGAAGAATTTGTGCCACTTAGTTTTAATCCAAAGATTTCCACTGTTATGTCATAATCTTCGATATGATGCAGATGTGCAGTGATCGACTATGGAGAGGATGGATAAAAGTTAATCATCTTCAACCCACACAAAAGATAGAATGAATACCAGTATCATTGCACGGTAAGGCAGCAGTAAAAATCTTGACATACATGGTGAATCAAAGCAAATAACAACTAATTACAGATACTACGACACTCTAAATGACTGAGTTTAGTAGTCTGCAACCATTAACTGATATCTGCTACATTCATGCATACCAAACGGGGCCATGAATCATATAGAAACAGACAACAGGGTTTAGGAGAAGATAAGAACTTCAGAACCATCTCACAACAGGAAAAGATCATGTGTTCTAAAACAGCATCACACACTTCAACACCCCGATATGGCAGATTTGGTAAAAACTCACTAGCAAGTCTATGCTGATAGTCTAACCAAAATAACAACGGTAATTAAATCTCACCTAGATAAATCTGCTTGTCACTGCTGCAAGACCCGATAATAGGCTCAGTAGGATGAAAAACGGTCTCATTTACGGAACCTGTGTGGCCAGGCAGCTTATACAGAATCCTCCGAGAAGTTGTATCCCATATATAAACCATCCGGTCGGAACTCCCTGCAGTGACCTTGCTTCCATCAGGGGACCATCCACACTTCAACAAGTTCTTTTCAAAGTTGTGTTGGTGACCTTCCATGATCTTCACACAACGGTTCTGTGGGGCATATGGGCGCATGTCCCATATGCAGAGCTTAGAGTCCATGGCATTTGTGAGGAGGTAAGACCCATCAGGACTCAACTGCATACCCGTTATTGTATCTTGGTGCCCTTGGAGGGTCATTACCACTTCACCTTTCCTTAGGTCCCAGACCTTCACATCATTGTCTATACCTCCTGTGAAGATCTTATCCGATGCATCAGAGAAAGAAACTGCAGTGATTTGGTATCTGTCCGGAAATGTCTGGATTGCTCCTCTCTGACGCATGTCCCAGAGCTTGGCTGTCCCGTCATCGGATCCACTGACAACAAGGGGAGGTCCTCTTCTTGAGGGGCAGCAAGAATTGACAAACGAAGAGTGTTCGGCCATTTTCTTCACTTGTTTCCCCGTTTCAACATCCCACGCTCTCAGAGTTTTGTCAGGACTTGCAGAGATTATCTGGGACCCGTCAGTGGTCCACTGGAGATCAAGAACAGCATTTTTGTGTCCCTTCAAGACCATGAAGTTCTTGCATTCCCCATGCACGTTCCATAGGAAGATTTCTCTGTCGTGTGATCCTGAGGCAATGACTGTCCCTGCAGGGTTGAACTTCATGGTGTAGATGGCACTCGGGTGGCCAGACAGTAACATGATTGGGGACTCCAAACTAGATGTTCTCTGTTTTCCATTTTGCCCTGGCCCTTGTGGAGCATTGAAAGGAACAGTTGACCACTCCATTGGCCTTGGTCCAGGTACAGACAAGGGACTTTCACTCTCTCTTGGAATGATCTGCATCATGTTGCTCAATGCCTTCTCTTCTCTAAGCAGTCTTCCAAATTCTCAAAAGCAAAAACTCTGCTATGAAAATAACACATATCATATCGTCACCTCTACTCTATGATAGAATAATATACCAAAACCATTTGATACCAATAATGAACTGCTCATTGGGATGTGTATAGTATAAACAGTAAAGGAAATATGAGACTTTCCAGGTGAAAGAAACTTCCATGCACTTGAAGAAACAGGCCTGTTTTCTATATAAAAAAAAAATGAAAAACTTATAAAGGATTTAATCATTCCTGAATATGTAAGTTCTTTTTTCTGTAAGGTGAAACCTAGATTCCCACGAGAAATTCAGAAAATTTTCATGTTAACTCAAAAGTCAGCAGCAGCACATGTTAAAGGCAGGGTTCATGTATCTGGTTGTGTGTAGGATACAAGGCAACATCCTAAGTTCTAAGCTCTGATATTAGCGCAAGAACAGACGCGCCACTCGAACATAAACACAATCCTGGATAAAAGGTGGGTTAATCAAGATAATCTAGGGTTTGGCTCTCCATTGTCCGATTCCTAGGATCAATAGAGACTAACAATTCAGCAAAGACATATCTATAAGCATCATAGTCTAATTTAAGTTCGATACGCCTCCATGATCAAGAAACAGCAGAAAAATCCTCAATGAGACAATGAACTTTCATAGTCGTAATCTTAACTGTACCTAGAATCAATCTATTCAAACTATAGGTCATGGAATTTGATGAGGAAAATGAAATCGACGCTAATGTCATTTTACAGACATTAAAGTCGAGCGACATCAAGAAATTCTTCAAGCATAATCGTGGTTTACCTGAAAATCTGAAGCTGTGGCTTTGGAGCCTAGGCTTTTCTTTAATGAAACTGATAACTTCGAGCCTCTGAAGTCGGAACCCTAGATTACAGAGAGACGACAACGGAAATAGAAAAAAAAAACTCGGAGGAGGAAGAGTATCCGCTAGAGTTTTTTCGTCCCTACTTAAAAAATGTTGGTACTATTAGTCCTTGATCCCTAATAGTTTACAAGTGCTCCCCTATCTTGTTTCTGGGTGATCTCTTCGTCCCTCTACTTAAGCGTCTCAGCCTCTCGTGAATAAGGGAATTTTTTCAAAAACTGTTTAGTTTAGAAAAAATATTTGAAAAAGTGTATATCGAATTTTTTTTTTTAGAAAAGTATGTATAGGCGCACGCCAGGGGTGCGCCTATTGAATAGGCGCGTCCTAGGGATGCGCCTACTGCAATAGGCGCACGCCAGGGGTGCGCCTATTGCCTAAATTTTTTTTTTTTTTCGCAAAAACACCAGTCTATCAGAAAACACGTTGATTTTAAGTCTGCTTAGGAGATCATTGCGTACATGAATTTGAATTGTATTGGTTAGTCGTACGGTGAGGACAGAAGAAAGCTGATCCCCTTCCAATGGTTAGGAAGGGTCTTGGATCAAGAGGACAGAATATCAATTTGTTAACAAAAGGGTCTTGGATCAAGAGGACAGAAAATCAATTTGTTAACAAAAGGGTCTTGGATCAAGAGGACAGAAAATCAATTTGTTAACAAAAGGGTCTTGGATCAAGAGGACAGAAGATCAATTTGTTAACAAACCACGGAGATGATTGTCTCACGCGTTGCTTTATCCCAGTATTCACAAGTCCAAATTCCTCTACGCGCACCAAATTCCTCCATGTATGCTTTTTTTCCTACTATATGCTTACTTTTTGAAAAACATCTGATTTTGAGTCTGCTTATACGGTTTTCCTCCTACATAGAAATTGAGAGATAGTCTCTCCAATAAAGAAGAAAGGAAGTTCTAAGAAGTTAAATACTTTAGGTTCCTGCCCTAAATTTTCCAACTTGTTCTGAACAACATCCGCGAGGTCAAACATTGAAACAAAGTTGTTTATTCACAAGTTTCTGAATGAGACTTTTCTTCAAATACACTATCCAGTTTGACATTTTCAGGAATTACTTGGGGTTACTTTAGATAATTTCAAAAAGTAACTATGTCCGTTAGGCGCGACCCCGGGGTGCGCGTATACATAGTTTGCTAAAAAAAAAATTTGCATACATACTTTTTCAAAAAAAAATTCTGACATAGTTATTTTTTGAAATTTATCGTTACTTTAGGTTCCTGCCCTCCAACTTGTTTTGAACAACATCCGCGAGGTAAAACACTGAAACAAAGTTGTTTATGCACAAGTTTCTGAATGAGACTTTTCTTCAAATACACTAGCCAGTTTGACATTTTCAGGAGGAAAACCATTTCTTCTTAGCATACATTTTTTCGTGTTATAACCGTGCTCCGGAGCTTATATTTGGAGCAACATAAATACACATCATCTACCAACAACATGAACTTTGTTTCATTGTTGTTCAGAACAAGTTGGAAAATTTGGAGGAAAACCTGTGAATACTGAGATAAAGCAACGCGTGAGACTATCTCTCAATTTCTATTTAGGAGGAAAACCATAAGCAGGCTTGAACTCAGATAAAAAGCTATAGTCATTGGAGAAGCTTTACAAGATATTCGGAAGATTCAGAATCTTGTGAATAAACAACTTTGTTTCATTGTTGTTCAGAACAAGTTGGAAAATTTAGGACAGGAACCTAAAGTAACCCCAAAGAGCTCTTTTGCAGGAGTAATTCCTGAAAATGGCAAACTAGCTAGTGTATCTGAAGAAAAGTCTCATTCAGAAACTTGTGAATAAACAACTTTGTTTCATTGTTGTTCAGAACAAGTTGGAAAATTTGGAGGAAAACCTGTGAATACTGAGATAAAGCAACGCGTGAGACTATCTCTCAATTTTTATTTAGGAGGAAAACCATAAGCAGACTTAAAATCAACGTGGTTTCTGATAGACTGGTGTTTTTGCGAAAAAAAAAAATTAGGCAATAGGCGCACCCCTGGCGTGCGCCTATTGCAGTAGGCGCACCCCTGGGATGCGCCTATTCAATAGGCGCGTCGCGCGTATACATACTTTTCTAAAAAAAAAATTCGATATACACTTTTTCAAATATTTTTTCTAAACTAAACAGTTTTTCAAATTGATCTGAATAAGGTGAAAAATAATTCCGTGTGATTTAAAAATCTAATTAAAAGTATACGGTTAAGTTTACGGTTGAATATATATATATATATTATCTTAATTTGTATTAATTAATTAAATAAGTATTGCAATTAATATTAATTTAGTTATTTAATCGGTCTTTTATTATTCAATCAGTTTTAGTAAATAATTAGGGTAAAATACGAGTTTGCCCCCTAAATTTTGAGCCGAATTTAAGATTCCCCCTTAATGTTTAAAATTTTAAATTTTAGTCCTAATGTTTGGATCCGATAAAAAATCCTCCATTACCGTCAGTTGACCGTTTAATACAGACGGAATTTACACCATGTGCAGCTCACATAACTTTTTAGTATTTTAAGTAGACAAAATTACCCTCCACAGTCTTCTTCCTCAACTAGTCGGTTCAGAGCTCCATTGAGACGACATCTCACACCCTTGTCCCGAGATTCCATTTCTCGGATAATTTGGACTTCATGTGCGTAGTTTTTGGCACCCATAAATTCTTTTTCTGCAAATCGTTTCTCTGCAATCTCTTTCCCTCTAAGAGCTTCTTCTTTGCGTAGAACACCTCAAATAATGGGAAGAATGAGTGTTGGCTAATGAACAGCTAATGTTGGTAGAGGGTGAATTCCAGTATAGAGACACATCTCAATTTTCAATCAATTCAATAAATGATAAGAATAACTAGTGCACATAAAATCTCAATTTACGATTACGTTTGTTCTTGACACATGATTAGTTTTGTTTTTATTATATTGTAGATAAAAAAAAAAATCAACGTCTCCACCACAAATCGGCAAAAAAAACATGAAATATAAGTTCATTACAATTAGTTTTGGTCAAATTTAACGGCAAAATCTAACATTTTTCATCTGAGTAATTTCCTCACACATTGACACCACAGAGAATCGCCAAACAGCAATGCTGATAGCCAGGTCAAGTCAACACTCAACAAAAAAGTGTTATCCACATCGAAATTAGGGGTAAGTTATCTCAGATTCAGGTGAGAATCTGCGGGGAAAAGACAACAAACCATGTATATGCTATGAAGAAGCTAAAGAAATCATAAATGCTTCGACGATGCCAGATAAAGATCAAATCATCAATGGAGCTATGAACCGACGGGTCGAGGAGGAAGACTGTGGAGGGCAATTTGGTCCACTAAAATACTAAAAAATCATGTGAGCTGCACATGGGGTAAATTCTGTCCATATTAAACGGTCAACTGACGGTAAGGGGAGATTTTTTATCGGATCCAAACATTAGGACTAAAATTTAAAATTTTAAACATTAAGGGGGAATCTTAAATTCGGCTCAAACTTTAGGGGGCAAACTCGTATTTCACCTTAAATAATTATGTAAACATTGTTAAATCGAGTTATTTTTTTAGTTAATTTAGTTTTGAATGTGCATTTTTCGAATTTTAAATATAAACTGAAAAATCGATTCAAAAATTCGTAACATGAAGGGACAGTTTATTTCTTATAGGGTTTAAATTCATTCAGGTACCTTAGAAATTATATTATTACATCGAGATACCTCAAAAGTTTTTTTGTTACTTTTAGGCACCCCATAAATTTTAAGTGGATTTACTTTATTTTGACATCCAAAATGAATGGAATCCATCTTCCGTGCGTGTCATGTGACTCCCTAGGCCGAAAATCGCACAAATTGAAGTGTATGAAGACCAAAATACCCCTCATGAGTGAGTCTCCTTCCCAAAAACTGATACTTGACATAGCGTCTGAAGTGGGTCAATTCTTTCCCGCCCCAACTGGAGCAATTAGGGTTTCCAAGTCTCTCATCTTTCTGTGTTAATTTCGTCCATTCTCCTCTCAGTCTACCATCGATGTCTTCATGCAGTAGTATTATGTCAGACGCATTGAAAGACGAAGCTGCCACTGTGGAGAAATTGTTGTGGTGAAGACTTCAAACACTTGGGAGAACTTACAACGGATGTTGTATAGTTGCCCCAACTGGAATGTATGTCCTCTATCCTTTAATTAGTTTATGTTGAACTTAATTTTGGGCAAACGGTTACCCAATGCTGCGTGATTAGGTTGTTACGAAGCGACGAGGATGCAGATATTTCGATTGGTGCGATGTTAATGTTTGTCCTCATTCAAATAGGGTTTCTACAAAGGTGAAGATGATTATGGATGTTGTAGAATAAAATTTTGAGAAATATCGTAGGAGGGAACGAATGTACAAAATTGTGGTTGTCGTATTAGTTGGTATGTTCTTGATTTCTGTCCTTTGTTGTTTTACCTAGAAAATGTGAAATAAATGAATGCATGAATGTTCTTTATGTTGGATGCTGCGACCATTCTGTAAAATGTAGTTGGTATGGTTGTATGTGGGACCATTCAGTAAAATGTTGCTATCATGTTCCTTTTGTTTGTAAAATGTTGCTTTAAGGTACCTCCTGAATGTAAAATGTTGTTCTTAGATGTATCATCCTTTTTAAAAGTAACAATTCAGTATATCAAAACTAACAACAGAATTTTTTATAACCCACTTTTTATACATCAACATACCAGGGTTGACAAAAGTGTGTTATCTCAGCACCGACCACTTGGGTTTATACTTTTCCCTTACATACTAAGTTAAACCTATCATTAAACACCAAACTCATACTAAGTTAAATCCACCATTAAAAAGTGTCATTTGTCCAAAGAGTTTGACCAAAACGCAAAACACACTCCATCGCTCAATTACTTTGCGGGAGATTTCTTTCCTGGTGACTTACTAGCAAGTGTCTTGTACTTGATCTTCCTAGGGGTCTTTGTCTTGAATGTTACTTGTGAATCCTGAGTAGATGGTTGACTCATTGTCAGCATTAATTGGGCAACTTGGTACTGTGGTACTGTATTGTCACGCGTCTTTCAACAACTGGTTCATCTCTGTTGACAACATATGTTGTTTCTGTTGTTGGTACGTTATTGTTCAATTGTTTTCTAACTGGAATCTTCATCTTACTGCTCCCCCTGATACCGTAATGTCAGTAGAAACTTTTCCAACCTGCACAATTATCACAACATGACCAAATGAAATGACGTTGAAAATATAAGACAACATGAACACTAAAATACATTCTTCAACGAAGTTGATGCTTTGTTACGTGGACAAGTCAACCGATTATGACCACTTTCATTACACAAAGAACATTTCAGTGCAGTTTGCTTCCTCAGTTTAGTTGGTCTAGGTTCGTGTTCTGCTCTGATCCTTTTCATCTTCTTTTAATCTGAAGCGTCTTGTCATGCATCATTAAAGACGCATACAGCTTAAACTCAAACTTCTCCTTGCACTCCACATATACCTTCTTCAGAGTATTTGTTATGTAATTAATAGCATAATTGTTGTGAACGCTATGCTCATTAATCACATCTCTCAATTCTTCAATGGTCCTGAACTTCATGCCTAACTTGAACTCTGGTGCTTGGTTATGTGACCCCTCGTCAAATGTTGCGAATCTTCTCGATTCGGCTCCCTCTTCATCGGATTGTGGGGGTGTTACGAGGCTATCAAGCTTGCAGACCAATTCACCGTCACTAAGGTTGAATGGATTACGTGTCTCCTCATCAGTCTGAACTCTTGTTGCAAGTTCGGATTGACATTCTTTTTTACTTCGACCAACTTGTTCATCCACCATATCCGCTGTATGGGTAGCTTCTTCCCACCATGCATCTCCATCATCAATAGTGTCTTCATCCTCACTCCTTCAGTCTCGGGTTCCCAATCTTGACCACGACTGCTCTTATCCGCATCAACTCCCACTCCTTCATTGAAACCTTGAATTGTGGCATCTATGTCTGAAGGGACTGTATCTTTCTTAAGGACGTATATGGCCACCATTTCATTTCCTTGACGCAACTTCAAGATACCTATCATCATTTGCAATCTTCCTCAAGCCGAATAATATATGTTTGGTCGCTAACTTGCCATACAATACACCGCCATCGTCATAATCAAACGACACGACATATAACTTGAGAAATTCCTCCAAACTAACACTCACGGGGAATTTTATGTAATCCATCATCCCAATGTAATCAACGATCTCCCCATTTTGCTTGTAAAACCCACCGTCGTAGTGTATTTCGAACACAGCATGGTCGCTTGACGGATTTTCCATCTCCGAACTAAACAAATATAATAGGGGAAGAAAATCGAAGTGAAACCAGCAACCCTCAAAAGGCAAGGTAAGTGAAGAAAACCGAAGTGAAATCAGGCACACATCATAAAACGAAGCAGTAAAATGGAGTCAAAGGGAAGTGAAGAATAAAACGATTTCAGAATTACCGAATTGCAGGAGCAAGGTCGGATTTTGCTCTGTAATCTTCCGATGCAAGTTCGTCAAAGAAGACGCAAGAATCTTCTGATTTCTTATGCAAGTTCTGCTACGAGATGTGCCACAATCAGAAAACCTAATTTCACTCACACGAAGGAGGGAAGATGAACAACCACGAAAATCAAATACAATTGACAATCGAAGAGACAAGGTGACGGGAAGGAGACTCACTCATGAGGAGTATTTTGGTCTTTACACACTTCAATTTGTGCGATTTTCGGCCTAGGGAGTCACGTGACACGCACGGAAGACAAATTTCATCCATTTTGGATGTCAAACTACAGTAGTTCCACTTCCAACTTCTGAGGTACCTAAAAGTAACAAAAAATCTTTGAAGTATCTCGATGTAAAAATTCAACTTCTGAGGTAACTGAATGAATTTAAACCCTTTCTTATACGACCTTTTGATCAAATATATTTTTTGAAAAAATCACCAATTCATTTAGCTCAGCACTTTGAAATCGATTCATAAGCTGCATGTTTGTTTGTGTTTTGCCAACATAAGCTGCATGAAATTAATTCCGCTGAGCTATGCACTACCTTGAAACCAAATCTCTCCAAAATTTATGGTATTAGGCTTAATTGATAATTTTATTACTTAATTTTTTCATTCACACAATGTTTAGAGTTTGAAATGTGGATAACACATATTTTCACAGTAGCTTGTGTTAAACAAAATTGCAAATTATGTTAATGCATTCATTAAAACTAGGGGTAAACAGTTTCGGTTATTTTATAATTTTATGAGTTGAAACTTACTCAATTAATATGGTTTTTATTTTTCATACCCCTCTACTCAGTTAATACATGGATGTTGTTAATAAAAACAAGTTCCGGGTACCCTAATTGGAACCCTATTAAAAAAAATTCTTTCTAAAATTAATACTATTTTTTTTTACAAATTTTTTATTATTATGATTTTCATCCTAATAATAAAATAACATAATAATGATTAAAAATAAAATGCATGTTAGGTTCAGATCCAATCAGGTAAGCATTCACAAGCATGTATTTCTGTACAAAACTAAAAATAGAACCTTAAAGAAGAACCGTTATGGCTTTCTGAAGCGCAGGATCCAAAGATACTCCACTAGACAAATCCAATATTAGTTCAACAGTCGATAGATCGATGAAGAAACCATGCTCAACCATCTCCTGATGAATCTTCACAACTTCAGCAGCTTCATTATTTCTAAGAAGTCCTCTGATTAAGATATTGTAAGTGGCAGAATCAGGAGAGCACACCCTCCCCTTCATTTCTTCAAGCAATTTCAGGGACCTTATTACTTCACCTTTCATGCAGAACCCGTTCATTAGAGTGTTGCAAGTTACCACACCAGGTTGTAATCCTTTTGCAATCAAAACCTCAAAAATCTCCTCAGCAGAATCGAGTTTCCCGGCCCTGCACATGCCGTTAATAATGATGTTGTAAATTATGATATTAGGAGAGACCCTTCTGTTTTTCATGTCTTGAAACAACTCTAATGCAGTGTCAAGATGTTCAGATTTACACAACCCATCCAATATGACACCATAGGCTGAAATGTCGGGTTGAACACCTTCAACTTGCATCTTGTTGAAAAGTGCCAATGCACTCTCGACATTACCAATGTGGCAAAACCCACCTATAAGTGTCGTATATATAATAACGTCGGGAATCATACCCTTATCGAGCATTTCATGGTAAAGAATCAAGGCCTTATCTATTCTTTTAGCTCTGCAATACCCATGAATCAATATACTGTAACTCACAATATTAGCGGAGCAACCCCTTTCAGCCATCGTATCAAATACTTCTCTAGCCTCATCCACGCGCTTCTTCAGGCAATATCCTTCCATCATTGAATTGTAGATGAATACATCAGGTTCTACGTTAATCTGCTCCATCTTATCCAACATATCTGCTGCTTCAGAAACCATCCCCTCCTTACAGAAGGCATCAATTACAGTAGTGAAGGTTCGCACAGTAGGCAATATTCCAATTTCAATCATTATATTGAATAGACTTTTGACCTCCTCCCAATGGCCCAAAGTGCAGAGAGCTTGAATCAATGAGGTACACATAATAATATTTGGTCGGATGCCTTCATTCATCATCTTCTCCAACACTAGATAAGCTTCATTCCAGTGATCAAGATGACACAAACAATGAAGTAGGGAGCTGTAAGTGACTAAATCGGGTTTTATTCCTTTACAAGTCATCTTGTATAACAAAGAAATACCCTCCCTCCAGTGCTCTCCACGACAAAGACCATGAACCAAGGAGTTGTAGGTTACAACGTCAAAACTAATGCCTTTAGAAACCATACGATTGAAGAGATTGAAAGCTTCTGCAACTTGCCCATTTTTGCAAAGAGAATCTATTAGCATACTGTATGTAAACATATCCATACAACAACTATCCCACTTCTTCAGCAATTCAATGGCTAGAGCTATCTTTCTTGCCCTAACCAAAGCTTTCACTATAGCACCATAGGTAACTGCGTTAGGTTTAACACCTCTCTCCTCCATTTCATCCACTAATGCCACAGCCCGAGAAATCCTTCCATCAATGCAGAACCCATTGACAAGAGGATTCAAGGTGAACAAATTAGGTTGGAGTCCCAATTTGATGATTCTTCCCAGAACGGAAAATGCAAGGTCCACAGACTTCAGGTAGCAGAGACAATTGATCAAAATACTGAAAGCACAAACATCGAATACGATTCCAGCCTGGTACATTCTTTCGATCATTGTAACGGCAGCAGAGTATTGCTTCATCCTGACTATATCGGTCAGGATTCGATTGAATTCCCAAACTGGGAGCAAAGGACGCACCAGGAGCATCCTTTCGAAGCAAGCTGCTGCATTGTCTAGGCATTCTGAGTCGCCGCCAGGTTTGTATTGATTGATTGCATTGATCGATAGATGGATCGAGCCGCTCGGATCAGCGGTTGCAGTAGCCGAACAAATATACCGATGGAGAAGTGAACCTAGACGAAGCTCACAGTTTGAAGGAAGAAAAAGAAGAAAAAAAAGGAAGGGTTATGCAACGGAGATACCTCTGGAAACTCTGGCCGCCATTCCCGTCGGGTTGAATCTTGCCTTGTCAGAGCTGGATGTATGTTTGGGCCCACCTATAATCTCCATTCCCCCCCCCCCCCCCCCCCCCCCCCCCCCTCTTTGTTTTTATTTGTTATTTCCTTGTTGGTGTGTGCACCTGGTGTATTGTAAGAAGTGGACGGAAATGGAACCAACGGCCCTGTAAGGAGATATATCTCATCCATCTAATCGATACGACGAAGAGGAGGAAGAAGAAGGAGACGGCGTCGATGGCATCGTTAGCACTTCCGAAGTTCCAACTGAAGTCCAGAGTAAGATACGAATTGTACTCACAATGCTTGTTACAGTGTATGCTGATTGAGTTGTTGTCTGCTCCGTGAACTGATTTGGATGTGTAAGGAATATAATTTTTTAGCTTAGTAATGTTGTAATTGGGAATGAATTGCTTGGCTAAGGCCGTTAGGTGGCAAAATTAGAAACACCGTCTACGATATTTTCAGATACTGCATGAATTTCAAACATTTATGCTCAGTTACCTTTTCCAAGCCATGAATCGAGCTGAATTCTTATGAAGAAAATCTTTCTCTAGTTTCTGTTTCAGTGAAGACTGCATAGATTAGTGGACTGGTCTTATGCTATAGGTTCTGAATATTATTCCAAAACGAAAAAGGTTGTTTTTTCTTTGGATTTAGCTTTATCATGTATATATGTGAGCACAGGTTGCATTCGGATCATTATCCTGAGAAATGGAACTAGAAATTAATAATATAAAGAAGAAATGGTGCTGATAAGAAGTTTATAAGGGTTGATATTGTTTACATGCAACTCACAACATGTGCTTGCTTTGATTGATCTGGAGAGCAGATTCAAGTTTGCAGCTTCTGGAGTGATGCTCCTGAACTCCTGAAAGCCCCAGGGTTGAAGTTTCCCAATAGGGAGATGAGCTCTTTAACAAGGTGGATCACTCTATCATGATATTCTTTCCCTTTTTACACCAGTTTGTTTGTTCTGTATGCATGGGCTAAAAATCAGGTTCAACATGTACTGAATCTATGATACTCCTACTATACATTGAGAGAAAAAAAGAGGATATAAGTGTAATGGGTCCACCCTCCCATTAATTTTTGTTTTGGGGATCAATATGCCCATCTTGTTTATAGCCTTCACTTGTTATAATACAACACCGAACCTATATTATGTCCAGCTTGTTTATAGCCTTCACTTGTTAGTTATAATACAACACCGAAACTATATTCTACTTTCAGGTCAATAACTAATTATCCTCTAATAGATCCAAGATACTTAGCCATGCCAATATCTGCAGTTGATTCAGGTAATTTATTATTTTAGGAGTGTTTACAAATTGTTGTTTTCCTGTCTTGTACTTCAGTTAGACCATTGATGAGCTGCGGTAATTGTTCTCAATTTGATGTAGGTTTAGAGGCTCCGGTTACTGATCCAAAGGACAACACAGTAACTTTGAAAAATGCCAAGATAGTTGTAGAGTCTGAGGATACGAATCAGATCCAAGTGAGCTGTGAAATAATTTCCTCTCATTCCAAGTTACTTTTACTCCAAATTTCCAACAAATGTTTTGTTGAAGTTATAATGTTAAATCACGCATTCACACGCTAGTTTGAGCTTATGGGATGGTTGGTGAAATGGTCAGTCTTGGTTTCATTTGAGAGGAATAGGCCAATGGTGGTAGTTTTTTCAGAGTTAGAAGGTAGATGAGCCGATTTCAAAGATATGGCATGTAACAGGTACTTGTTTGTAGTTAGTTCAACTTTTACAAACTATCTGTAAGTAGGTGTTATACTGCACATACATACGGAACAAAACTATCTTCAAGCTTGATATTTTCTATCTTTTGATCATTACTTGTCCAAAAGGTTTCCTCTTTGAGAATGAAAGGTGAGTTAGCTTATCAGCCATAAAGAATCTTAATTAAGAGCCATAATTGCTAAGCTCCCTAATCCAGGTCCATTCTGACTAAAGTGTTATCTAAAAGAACTAATTTGTTCTTCCCTCCACGATAGGCATTCATAAGTGCTAACAAAGCTCACTTGTCAGCTACGTGTGGACTTGACCGGTGAAGAGACGCAGAAAGCATTCGACATAGTTCTGACTGATCTTGCTAAAACAGCCCCTCCAATTCCTGGATTTCGTAGACAAAAAGGAGGTACGCAGAATTTAATATCGCCACACCGTGCTTTACTGTTTCTGCATTTCTGATATCATTACATAAGAGTTCCTTTCTTTGAGCATTCATATCCTGGTCCACACAACTACATCAGATGGTGACTCCCTTTAGTTTAGTTGAGAAATTCAGCGTTGGCAAGCTAGTTGTTGAGTTAATATAAATCGGTTATTAGTTGTGATTTTTTGCAAGTACTTAATGCTTCAATTAAGTCCAAATTAGACTTGATTGAACAGGCTGGGAAGAATTTCCTTTCTTGTCTAATGCAATAGATGACATTGTGAGCATCTTTTTACTGGACTTTTTTACCTTCCACACTGCCATTATTCATCCGGTAGCAGTGCTACATTAAGGAAATTTATTGGTTTATATCTCTTATTACATATGCTTTCAGGCATCTAACATACTTTTTTTAATGTTCATGGGTGGGGGTGCTCATCCAGGAAAAACTTCAAAGGTCAGATGTTTATAATTTTGCATATTTGCTCCTTTTCTTCTCTCCCTTAATGCTCTAGAATGAACTGATCTTCCTACATGTGGACTTTATTAGTAAGACATTAGACATATAATGCTATTATACTTTTGCATGTGCAAATATATGGATATCGTTGAGAATAATTTGCCAGTACCTTCTTATCGAGACAGAATGCGGTCCAGTTGTGAATAAAACTCTTCTACTCACTGTTTGGGTTTTGGCTGAATTTGTAGAAGCAAAGCTGATTAATTACTAAACGTTTGTTGGATAGGTACCGAAGAGTTTCCTCTTACAGATGCTTGGTGAAGACCGGGTGACAAAGTTTGTGATACAGGAGATAATCACCTCAACTATGGCTGATTATGTACAGAAGGTCAGTTAACTTCATTGTAAATAAATCCAGTAGCTAGTGTATCTGAAAAGCAAATGCAAATTAACCGAGATTTCGGTAATGTTTAGTCAAATCGATTGTGGTCATGGAATTTTTACATTGTCAGATTCATACTATACTTCGTGTATTTATATATCCAACACTAATTTAGGAAAATCTCAACGTGAAAGACAAGAAGTTGAACACGACACAGACAGCTGATGAGCTTAAAGCAATCTTTGCTCCGGGCAGACCCTTTGGTTTTAATGCTATATTGGACCTCGAAACTGAAGAAGCTTCTGTAGCCACTGACACATGACAATGTTATGTGTACACACTGGATGGAGTCCCTACAAGAGCTTAACCTAATGGACTAAATGTTGTATTCTTTCCCTGTGGAATCATTAATTTGCTGTAAGTTTCCTCATTAACTAGATGATACAGCTGTTTTAATACGTGTGTATTATCTTGTAAGAACAGAATGATACTGCAGAAAGCCAGAAACAACAAAGAGATTGAGTTGATGGTCATATTTAACATAAAAAAACATGTATTTAGGTTTGCTTAACCATCAAAACTTTGGCCAATGATACTTTCTATTCTAACCACACCCATTGAAATGAGGAAACCTACTCTTATTGTTCACTACATGCTTTGAGCTTCTTCCACAGGTAGCGAGCTCTTCTCATGACTTGAATTGGATCAGCGAGAATCCTTCTGCATATGCGATTATTGCAGTTAAAAGGTTGGTGAATTTCTACACATCATCGTGAAACAATACAAAAGTAAATAGTTTCATTAAAGCTCATTCGTTACAGAAAAAAAATGTTGTTATACGAAACCTACCTTAGGCTTATGAAACCATGAAATCTTTGGTATTGAAAAGCACCATGTAGTTCAGGCAGATGCAATGCAAATAACAGGATGTATGAGTCTTTTTGCTTGAGCAAGCATTTCCCAGATAAAATTCAAAATGAATAACCTAATAAAAATTTCACATGATAAAAATGATTTTCTTAAAAAAGTAAGTATATATCTAAAAATATTTAGAAATTAAAAAATATAGGTATACGCACATCCGAAAGGAAACGAGTTGTACTAAAATACAAACGTCTCGCTACTCTTGGTGGGGAGTTCATATGTAATTTTTTTTCTTTCAACGAACAATGTTTTATTAAAAAATAAATTATGTGTCTATTGAAAAAATAAGAAAAAATTAGAATGAGTAAATATTTAAATTGCGATCCGAACAACGTGAATGATATTAAAAACAATTTAACATTGTTAATAGAAATTGGGTTATGAGCAATTACTTATAGAAATGGAATTCCAACTTTCTTCATCCTAATTCAATAAGTAATAGGAAAAATAACTCATTTATTTATGGGAAAAGTATGAAATTGCACCCGGATGTTTGCAATTTTTTGTCATTGGACCTATATGTTTTTTGCCGCAATTATTTACACTCGTATGTTACATTTTGTTGATAATTGCACCCAACGTTAAAAAATCCCGTTAAGTGTCACGTGAAGGGCACGTGTTGTCGTTAATTTTGAAACGATGCCATGTTATATGACCAATTTACCCCTAAGTCAAACATCACCTTTGTTTCTTGTGAAACTGAACTGAACTCCTCCAGCAATTTACTGAACTGAACTCCTCAAACACACACATAATCTCTCAAATACACCATTCGTTACTGCCTCCTTGTCTTGTCCCTCCTGAATATTACTTGATGATTGATGATTATGGGTTTCGAGATTTGGTTCAACTGCTGAGATCTGGAGACCAAAGTCCAATTTTTTGGGGAATTCTCTTACGGATGTGGATTTCTTCAATTGGGTTGGTGTTAGAGGAGATGATGGGTATGGCCTTCGGGGACCTGGTTAGGAAGTAAGTTGGGTGATTGGTAATAGTGCGTTCTGTTGTTAATACTGAATTAGTGTCGATTCATTAATCTGATCGTGAAATTGAACGTCATTCTTCAACTGCTGTTATCTTGTAACGTTGCGCTGGATCTGTAACTGTTGGAATTCATCCTTATGAAATGGGTAATTAAACAGAAGTAGGTCGAATTGATTAGAAAATGCTTATAGGAGCCTGATTTACTGGCTGTGGATGCGTTGTTTGGACAAGAAGAAGCGATACTATTAAAGGAAAGCTTCTCTGGGGCCATCTCAATGCCTGAGCATCTGACCTTGATTGTCATGTTGGTGATCAGTATACTTGAGTACCATGCATTGTAATCATATTATACACGATGCAGATGTAATATGAAAAACATATCACTTAAAGCTGTAGTTGATGCAAATTTAATGAGTAATGGATAGCTTACTCATGATCAAAGGCTTAGCACTCAGTTAGTGATGATAAAGTAAGCTGTCATCTTTAAGGGATAAATATGGAATGCTCAATGCATATATTGCTTTTTAACTCAATGAAGTTGTCATCTCTAATTCCTTGTAGATGTGTTATAGTTAGTTGAAAATCCATTTGTAATTTTGTTATGTATATTCTCATCGGAATGGTGAACCTTCTAGCAGTAATAACAATATTAACAATCCTCCTGATGTCATGAACTTATCATCTCCACCGTTGTCCTTGAATACTCCTAGAGTCAACTTCTTTGAGCCGATGAGTCAAAGCTTTGCAATTGGTACAAGTACAAGAGAAGTTTTTAATGAATCCTTTCCTCTAAGCACTACTGGTACTGCAGTACCTCCAGAGGTATCAGCAGGGGCCTCCAGAGGTATCAGACATGTGCTACTTCGTCGACCTGGGAGCTTCTTCGACTTCGGTGGGGTGAAAATGGGAAGACTCAAATGAAATGGGAAGATAGGCTTGGAGACTTAATTAAAAGAGGTTGAGATATTTTAGGTATATCAGGTTAGGTTTAGGGTACATGGAGAGCACATGACATTTATTTAACGGTTACTGTTTGGAATTGGGTGGAAAAGTCCAATTACCAACAAACAGAAACATATGAGTGTGAAAACAAACATTATGGGTGCAATTACCAATTGTTGCAAACATCCGGGTGCAATTTCATTATTTTCCCTTTATTTATATATTGTTGACACAGTATATTGACTATATTACACATATAGTCAAAACATCCAAATATTAATATATTGTTTTCATTTATAGTCACTTTCTGTTTTATTACACGGACACAATCAAAGTTTTATATTAATCATAATAGTACAATATGTAGCCAAACTTTAACACTAAAAATAGTGAAGTATTAAAATCAAGTTGAATAAGCTTAGTTGTTACATGCGTAAGTAAATAAGACGAAAAAGTATCCTAGTCAACGTATCAGACATGAATGAATAAGCTTGAGATTTCAAAAAGTATCTCTATATGGAAGGAATATCAAACCCGTTAACCATTTATGACACAAAAAGTGTCTTAATGATTTTTTATAAAAAGTAAGTATAATTAAAATAAGTATTTAGAAAAATAAGTATAAAAATATATTTAAAAAAGTAGTAGTACGCGCAACTCCTAAATAATATACGCAACTCTTGGGTGCGGGTTGGAAAACAACATGCTACCCTGGGTGACATGTTTATAGGATTGTTATTTGTTAATTTAAATCGATTCGGTCGAATTGGTCTGGTTTGGTTTGAACCGGTTTGGTCGAACTGGTTTTAAAATCAAACAAGTTTTTTAGGTTTTAAGTAGACCAGTTCAAAATAGTAGTTTCAATTTAGTCGAATCGGTTCGAATCAACTCGTTTTTTTTATGCTGGTTTATACTTAAATTTAAATCAAACAACTTTAAACCTATATAATTTTAGAAACGGTTTGAAGCAAAATAAACCAAACCTAAAGATGTATTGAACTCAAGTATGTTGATGTTGGACAGGATTTCAGTTGGCTGTGGAACAGATTTTCAGTCGGTTCAATGTATTTTTCAGTCGGTTCAGTGTGTTTCTCAGTCGGTTCAGTGTGTTGAACATGATTTTCAGTCGGTTCAGTTTCGGTTTGAACCATATTATTTCCTAACCAAAATTGTTATTAAAAAACATACCAGACTAGTTCAAACCAGATCAATTTTTTTTTTACTTAAACCAGATCAGTTTTTTTAGAAACAGAAAAAGTACTGTTTTTTTACAAACCAAACCAGTTCAGTTAAGCCTACATGTTTAGTTGTAGTTTTTTAGACGACACAACGTTTAATTAAAAATTAAATTATGTATATATTAAAAATATTAGAGTCAGTATATATTTTAATTGAGATTCAAATAATGCAAAAAATTGGACTTACGAATTAACCATACGCTTTGCCCTTAGTTGAGATATGAAAATTTGTTAAAAAAATCTAACTCAGACTTTGTAAGTCCAAACTCAACACTGTTAACGACATTTATGATGAAATTCAATTATTTATCTACTTTATTTATTGGATATATAATTAATTTTTTAACATACCATCGTTTATTCTATAATTTGATCGAAACAATAAAATGAATTAACTTAGAAATTTAATTACATACGTGCTCTAAAAAATTAAGTAAGTAGATAGTTTAATTACGACATAAATAACATAGACGTTGCGACTTGAGTTTCGTATTGATCCTATAATATAGGATAGAGCAAAAATTATATTTATAAGAATTAACAGCCCGTTCTTCTCATGGATTGACCATGGAATTGGGCTTACGGATTTCGTAAGCCCATGTTCTTCTCATGGAATGGCCAATCCATGTCATATGTATTCCATGCGGTCCGGTCTTAGGGATTCCGGGTACAAACCTCGGATTCCCTAAGCCCGGACCGCATGGAATCCGGATTTCAGCAGTAAATGACGATTCTGCCCTCGTCTGTTTGAAGAAATGCCAAGCGTGCCCCTCTGGAAGTCTTCTTCGATTGATGACCGAAGCTTCTCTGCCAAAAAACCTGCGTCTGTCTTCAATTCAACTCCTCCCAAATTGAATTGCTCACCAACCCAGTGGAGATCTTCACCTGCCAGAATCAATTCCAGCGACCACGTTGTCCCGTCCAAGTGGCCATTTAAGCGAGTTGAAGCCTTTTGTCGGGTGTTCTTCATCATCTTCTTCAGCTCAGCCGAATTGGAGAACAGCTTCTTCAGCTACTGTCCGTTGTTCGTTGGTCTTCGATTTCTTCAGCTCAGCCGATTTGGAGAACAGGTTAGTATCTTGTTGTTGTTTCTGATTTCCAATTAAGTTGTT
Source organism: Chamaenerion angustifolium (assembly GCA_946814005.1). Lineage (NCBI taxonomy): Eukaryota > Viridiplantae > Streptophyta > Magnoliopsida > Myrtales > Onagraceae > Chamaenerion > Chamaenerion angustifolium. The sequence continues at coordinate 4,961,325 of OX328281.1, forward strand.
TTATTTACTTATGTGCAACTGTTATTTTTTATAAAACTGACGATTGTGTTAGATTACTTGTTTTGCTGTTATTTACTTGTGTTAGATTGGTGTTATTTACAATTGTGATAGATTTTCAACCCAGAATCAACCAGAATCATGATTCTGGATTCATTTCAACTCAGAATCACCCAGAATCATGATTCTGGGTTCATTTCAACTCAGAATCACCCAGAATCATGATTCTGCAGCACGTCAGTCACAAGGTAACACAACATCAAGTCGGAAAAGGAAGAGAGTTAGCGAGGACGTGCAACATCTGTGTGCAGAGATGAACAATGTTGAAACAATGATATCAGATTCGTTAAGGGAGACAGTTTCGTTAACAGATGCAATTGACAAACACCTACCGCTGGTGGATGAAGCGGTTCGTAGTCTTCCCAGTGTCACGAGGGAGGATGTGCACAAGGCTCACAATCTGTTCTTCACTAAGGAGAAAAGTGTCCTGATATTTTTTGAGATGGCGCCTGCCAACCGGCTCGAGTGGTTGCGGGCAATTAAGATGTAGATTTATCATAGTTTTATCGGATCAACATGTATGTATAATTTTGATTAAGGACAAACCCACGTTTTGTATAATGTATGTGGCGACTAACAACATTTTGTATTATGTATGTGGTCATGTTTGCTAGGTTTCAAGCAAATAACTTAACACTTATTCAGAACTTCGATTTGTTGTACGTTCATGAAACGTTATATTGCGAATATTATATTTATCGATATTTATAATCATGTTAATGTGATGTAATCAATTGATTGATTCAGAAATTTTATTTGGCATGACAATGTACATTCTTTATTTTTTTAAAATATAATTAATAAATTGGTCTTTTTAAAAAATTAAATAAATAAAAAATTTCGTTTTAATTTTTTTTATTTATTTAAATAAACGTTTTTAATATTTTTAAGTTTTATAATTAATTAATACAAATTATTTTTATTATATACTATACATATACAAAGAGGGGCAAATATGTCATTTTACCACATTCCATTCCTTTTCCGTACACAATTCCACCAAAGAAACAACAGAATTCCTTATTCCGTTCTATTCAATTCCACCAAAAAAATAACTTCATATTCTTAACTGCTATTCCTTATTCCCAATTCCTATTTCGTATTCCGTATTCCGTCAAAGAAACGCAATGTAAGAGTGTGAAATATAAATAACTCGGTTGAAGGAAAATGAAGGGGAAAAGAGAGAACAAAATCAAAACAGGTGTCTTTCAAGTTTCATCAGACAAAGCTGGCAAGACAAGTGCTACCGGCTACGTTTTGAAAGAACTTAAACATCATAACCAACCAAATACCACCCGCAAGAAATACAGGTCACCGCTGCAACAGGTCAGGATTATCTCAGTTTTCAAATATAAAGAGACTTCTGTTGTCTCTCTCCTCCTACAAAGAGACGTTGGATTTGTCCCTCCTCCTATAAAATTCGAACATCAACGAAATGGTTCATGCCAAGGTAAACCTCTAGATGAACCCTAATTTTCCTTTTCTTTGTCGATGCAAAAGAGAGTAGTAGAATCACCACTCTTTCTTCTCCTGTTGATGTAAACTTACAGACGAAAGTTATGGATCTTGCCGTTGCCGATCCTCTCAAACGCAAGACTGGTAAAGATTTTTGAATGTTTCGACCTCTTCAATTTCAGAGGTGTACGAGATATCTTTTGTTTTCATTCAATTCTTCTTTTGATTTGAAACAGCCGCTGCCAGAACATTTAAGGTTTTTGCCGAAAGGGAAAGGAGTAAAGCTAATGCCGCTTCTAATGCCTTGTGAGTACAATTTAGTGTTGATTCCAACAGAATCACTGACAGATTCTCTTGGATTTTAAGTTATGTGAGAATGCTGTTTTTCTTCGGGATGGAAGCACGCAGATAGTGTTTTCGCGTAAACGGTTGAATTACACTTAACTTATGGTGTTTGGGTGTAAAGTTTTGTTTGGGGATCTTTGTTTCGTTACTGTATCTTGAATAGAGGACATCATATGATGCTTCTTTAACTTTCAATTTTTGAATGTTTTTCCTCTTCTATGACGTACTAAGTGAGGGTAAGTTTAAATGCTGTCCTTTCTAAATTTCTACCCAGGTGGTTCCTTTTTCGTGGTTATGATTATGACACAAACAGCCATGTACGTTTCTTTATCATTTATTGTAAGTGAAACAGAAAATGCAGTGGGAGATTTTTAGATGTAGAATTGTTGAGCGAGACAGCAAATGATTCAAAAATTTTACTGTAGATCAACATAAACGAAATAAGGCAGTTGCTAGTGGTTTTGAAACCTTAACAGTGATCAGCACGTTTTGCTGCTGTACTCATTGTTCCCTTTATTCATTACCCATGTACAATACCTTTATTCATATTTGTTGGTTCTACTACCTCAGTTCAGTGCTTGCCTTTTCATTTTTTTCTAGTTCCCTCGAAAAAAAAAATCCTTACTCTAAAATACTACACACGCAGCATTTTAACTGCACTGTTGCTAACTGCAAGTGACAAATCAAACGGTACTGCTTAGTAGCTTAATCACATTGATTTGTAGACTAAAACCTGTTATTGTCAGTTACATGCATTCATTGTTATTGAGAAGGCTATGCACAACAATCATTATTTACCAACCTTTCTCAAGATTTATGTATTGCTGAGAACAAGTTTATGTTATAGGACAAATATGAACTCAATTTATTTTATTTTTATTTGCTCTCACTTATGCTAATTTCCTGCAGACGGAAATCTGTTCCAAGTAATGGAGACTTGACTCAAACCACCACTAGCAGTGATGTAAGGGTTTACTGGTTGCTTAATTACTTTAGATCTTGTCTTCTCTTTATCCCTGACTAAAGGCTAATTCATTCTTTTAATTATTACCTTAGAATATGAAGTCTTGTGTTGAAAACATGGAAAAGGCCAAGGTCATACAAGATACTTCTGGTAAGAACTGACTGCAAGAGTCATGATTGTGTTTCAGTTTGCAAATCCTGTTTAACAGTCATAGACAAGCACAAATAAATAAACCCGAAGTGAGCCTTTTTTTTTCTTGCTCAATTTTGTTTTTACTGAGACATCTTATCTTATTTAGTCAAAAAAAATGTAAGAAGAAAAGCTTTGGCTGATGTCAGCAATGCCTCGAGCATTCTTTTGGGCAAAGGAGTATGTGATGGATCTAAGCCGATGTGAGTTTTTCTTCCTAGGTTATCTGATGCAAGTATATTGTGTTAGACTGCAGATTTATTTTTTAATAAAACCCTTGTGAGATGATCGAACGTAGATGGACTGTTTATCATCATTGACAGTTACATTCAAACCAGACAAGGACTATGGAGAAATGTTTGTCTTTAATTTTTCTTTGGCTCTCTTGAACCCAGTCCTGTAACACACGCATTTGGTTCCCATGCAGGAAGTACAAAAGAGAGGCAGTTGCGAGCTTGAAATGGTATGCTTTAAAACGTATTAACTATTAGCACTTTTTTCATATCGTCTTTGATTGGATTGGATCCATAGGTTGACCTTGTGGGATTCAGTTTTATGTGACAAGGTAACATTGAAAGAAAAATACTTCAAGCAAATTCCATTTGCTTTTTACTTCTGCTTTGAGTAAGAATAATTTCTTCACAAAGAAAAATGATGAATGGTTAAATAACCAATCCATATCCACCTAACCGCGATGTTTTCCCTTGAGTTATCTTATCTATTCCTTTCTCACCACTGTGAAAATGCCCTTCTGCAGCATTTAAATTATCCTACTGTGCTGATCTTTTCCATGCTATCTTTTTTTTTCTGTTAGAACTCTGTAATAGGAAATCATGTTATTTGTACTTTCATGGGTTTCTTGCAATGCATGTCCCTTCTTGTAGCCATCACACTTCCCATATCGTATATTTGTCTGTGTCTTGACATCGGAACTCTCCGGTAATCTTTACTACATGGTTGCAGTGTTTCATTGGAACCAAGTGCAAGGACTGCAACCGTTTTACAGAAGAAGTTGTTAAAGGTAACAGTTCCAAAATGTTATTAGAAGTCTATCTCAGCATATTAATTTATAAGAGGATTATCTGAAAATTTTTGTTATTTTTGCCTTGTCACAAATTCACCCTTCTATGCATCAATCTGGGACTTGGATTTGAATAAGGAACTTCAACTGTTATTTATATAGTTGCATAAACAGCAAGTGTGTTTCATACTGTAGTATAGTGAGCTTGTTGGACGATACCTTAGTAAGGAACTACATTTAGCACGTACTGCGTGAAGTAAAAGCTCTTAGGACCAATTTTATGAGAATATGTGGTATTGTCTGGACAGGTCATTTAGTAATATCAGAAGAAAGGAATTTCGGAAGCAGGTGGATGTTAGCAGGGGTACCATTAGAGAGAACAAAGACTTTCTTTTTGTAAATTTGATGCAAAATGGGGTTCATTTAGCTATAAAGATGTCCCTACTATTTGCAACATATGTCTACATGTAATGAGACTGATGTTTGCTATAACATTTACCTAATAGGGGAATATAAAGAAAAAACAAGCCCAAGAGATTGCAGAACCTTGCACTTCAAGGAGAGGTATGTTTAATAAGATATAATAGTTTAAACTGATGTGATTCATCATTACTTGATACTTTTAAGTCTGAGTATACAGGCGTAAGAGATTTGCTCGAAACTTCTGATGATAAAGGTATTATGATGAAGGGACCGGCAGGCCGTAGTCAGATTCCTATGTGTAGAAGGTAATGTCCGTTATTTAATAGTTTTCATAAATACTCGTTGGAACATATTTGTTCCAATTTTGGTATGCAAGTTTAATTTGGTTTTGTATTTGTGTATCCAGGACTAAAGCTCGTTCACTAGCTTTACCTAGGTCAGTATGCTAGTCGTTTTACTGCTACAGCATATGAAGTAGCAGGACTGATATGTTAGATTTTATCTGAACTAGCAGGAGTGATATGTTGGATTTTTTCTTCTGTTTGCAGGAATTCTTTACCTAATTTGCAGAATAATAAGCAGGTAAAAGAGCGAGTTGTGATCTGGTGCTAATTATATTATCTCTAAGCTTGCAATCCTAAGGAAAATATTTATTTTTCAAGTATTCTTATTATGTGTCCTATTTATAGGAAAATTCTCAAAGTCCTAAAGAGATGAAGGGCAAAACTGCAATTCCAAGTTAGATGCTTTAAATTTGTTTTTTCTTTTCCCATTCGTCTATTATCTTTTGTGGGGCTTATTTTCATTGACAAGTATCTTAAACTCTTGCTTCCTTCAGTCAAGGCTAGATGTGGTCACAAATTATTGCCGTCAGTAAGCAACATGCATAGTCATGCTTTGAGGCATCGAGTGAGCTACGGACACACAATGACGTGAGTTTTATAATGAAAGATTTTATGACAGCAGATCATTTTCTTCTGTTCTCCTCTTTTACATGAAAAGCTATTTCATTGTGAACTTTCTTTACCCAAGGGTGAATATAGGAGATTACATTTGTCTTATCAGGCATCCTTTTATTTTTTTTGTTCAGTGAGGCAGAGATAATAAGAAGCAACCTTTTTTACACTGATCAACGATTTAGTAAGAGTCTAGTCAAACTAACAAGACACCATAGTCTCTTAGGAGCCACTGTAGTTGCTGATTTCTTTTGGTAATAATCCTTACTAGATTATAACAAATTTCTGATTCGTATATGATGTTTTTAGGGTTACAAGGAATCATGCTAATAATGGTGCCTATACGTCATCAACCAGGGTATGTATTACTCTCAATCCATGGGCTATTCCCTTTCACTGAACTGAAATTCTTATTGTTATTTGTGTTATACTATTTCTAGTACTTTGTTTCTAGCACCTTGACCAGAGTAACAAGCAGACTTTATCTGAGACTTTTCCCTGCTCTTTAAATCTTTTCTTAGCCATATTTGTATTTTTACATCTATTTATCATTCCTGTTCTAGATAAATCTTTATTGGTTTTGCCATATGGTTGATAGATATATTTATTATCATGATGCAGAAAGTCGGAAAAAATACTGTAGTGACTTCAAACCCCCCAAGTACCTCACAGTCCAATCATGTTCCTGAAGTGGATGAATCATCATCTGTTTCTACCATCTCATCAGCAAACAAGAAAGACACAGTTGCTATATCAGAGAAAGCTGCATCTACTGCTGCAGAGGATGTTTCAGCAGAACTTCCATCTAGTGATACAAGCCATCTATGTAAAAATAAGTTGGATACTGTTGGCAGTAAAACAGCTGGGAGGCGAAGGTCTTACACATCTTTGTTGATGGCTACTTCAAAGGTTGCAGCCTGATTCTTGAAAGCTGCATCTTTATTTATTTTTGTGTACCTTAACAGAGTCGATGATGCTGAATGTATTTGCAGATACTTGGAGAACATGGCGAAGTTCAGCAAGAAAAACTTCCAAGCATAGATGATAGTGGAAATCAGCTAGAAGTTGCGGAATATGTTGATGAAATATATGAATATTACTGGATTACAGAGGTAATTGATAATGTTCCTGCCCCTTGTGAATCTGGTCTACATTGCAGATCAATCTTGACTATAAGAGTAGTATTAGCAGGTCCTGGATTGATCTTTTGAGAAATTCCATGTACTTAAAGGCTCATATCATTGAGTGTATTTGAGCCTTTTTTGCAAATATGCACAAGAAACTTAAAAGTTAGTTTCACATAGAAAGTTCAATCTAGACTTGAACTTTCTAAGTTGATGTATCTGTCATACATGATTTTTATGTTGTGTTGCGCTGTGAATATGATTACTTATATTTCTTTCTAAAACGGTTCTCAGTTCTGTAGGCAATTTCCCGATTCTCATTCGCTGCCTTCTGCAATATTGTTTGTATTTTTTGCAGGCACAGAGTCCACCCTTGGCAAATTATATGTCAATTCAAACTGACATTACACCTCGTATGCGAAGCATATTGATAAATTGGCTCATTGAGGTAAGTGTATGAAGTACCTCAATACATATCCTACAGTTGAGTTGACCATGTATGTCATAATTACAAGCTGTTCTCAAACCTATCTTCTGGGACTCGTGCTATTATTACAGGTACACGTAAAATTCGATTTAATGCATGAGACATTGTATCTCATGGTAACACTGGTGGATCAATATCTATCCCGAGTATCAATAAAGAAGAGTGATATGCAGTTGGTCGGTCTCACTGGTCTCTTACTGGCCTCTAAGTATGAGGACTTCTGGCATCCAAGGGTATCAAATATAAACCAATTGCCTTGATATTATAGTGTTTCATCTGTCATTTTTCTCATGATTAACGGGTTGGCATCATCATTCATTACATACAGATTAAGGATTTGATCAGCATCTCAGCTGAATGTTATACAAAAGAACAAATGTTGCTCATGGTATATTTCTTAAATTTTGGAGAAGTTAATTATATTATACCAAGGGAGTTCAGTGTTCATAATATGAGGTCGACCCATTTCCTTTTGTTTCTCAGGAAAGGTCATTCCTGAAGCAGTTGAAGTTTCGATTAAATGTTGCTACTCCTTATGTGTTCATGTTAAGGTTCCTGAAAGCTGCTCAACCCGACAAGAAGGTAGATCTTAGAAGAATTTCACCTACAAAATCAGAAATCTCATACATATTTTGTGATGCTTTTGTCAGCTTGAACACCTTGCTTTCTACCTCATCGAGCTATGTTTGGTCCAATACGAAGCCCTAAACTGCAAGCCATCACTGCTGTGCGCATCCGCTTTATACCTCGCGAGATGTACCCTGAAACTCTCTCCTGCTTGGACTCCGTTGCTCATCAAACACACCCGCTATAAAATTCCACAACTGAGGCAAAATTTCTTGAAATAATATTTTCTGTTTGTATTTATTCTAGCCAGATTTATCATGTAGTAAGGCTTCTGAGAGAATAAAGCTCGTTTTTATTGCTGCAGAGAATGTGCCGAGATGATTTTAAGGTTTCACGGAGCAGATAGAACAGGGCAGCTGAAGGTTACATACGAGAAGTACAAAAGCCCTGATCAAGGCAATGTAGCAGCTATAACGCCATTGGAGAAACTTCCTTTGTTAGAGAAACGAACAGCATAAAGATTTTCAAAGGCTTGGCTTTCTACTTTTTTGTTGTAAGTTGTTATTTCTTAGTGATTTTTAACTGATGTTGAATCCCGAGATGTCAAGTTGTTTTGAGGGAGCTGTCAACTACGTATTGACTGACTGAAGATAACATACTTGTGAAATTTCAGTGTCCCAGAGACGATTGTGCGGATTAATCAGATTTGTGTGGTTTGCAGTAAGTTTTTTATTTGCACGGGAAACTTTTTACCTTTCAAACCCAGCACATGGTTATGATTTTACCAAATTGGTAGCTTTTAACTATATGAAGGCACGAGTTTACCAATTATGTAATTTTCCCTATAAAGTTAAGAAGTGAAAATTGCCAGTTCCTTCCTGTCATTTAGTTTTGAGTGACCCCTTATATCAACAATGCTGCCATCATTCCCCGACTCCCATACGTTTAATAGGTTTAATGAAACCTAAGACTTTATTTATGATAACTTAAAACGCTCATTTTTATTTTAAAAGAGTCATGTTAAACAGCCCAAAACACAGATCCGTTATCCATATCATTATATATAAAGTCCAATTATAAATATTCTAAATCCGCGCTACTGGAGAATGTTAGGTATTGTAGTCTGATTGATATGTAATGGTCGGTTATGTATTAATGTACCCATAGGCTATACTGTACTGTACTGTATTTCTCATGTATACGTATTTTGTAACAGTAACCGTCATCAATAATATCATGATAAACCGTGTGGAGGTTGCTCACTTGAGTGTTACCACAAAAAATCAGTTTTGGCTTCTCTTCCTTTCCTCTCTAAAAATCCTAAGTGTTCTTCCACAATCCTAGGTGTGTTCTTCATTATTGATTGTTGTTTGATCCTAACAGAGAATACCCGAAATTGAGTATATATGAATGAAACATAATCCTGCTATGCTCAAGTGTACACTGATGATGACTGAAAATGAAACCCTGATAAGCTCCATATGTACATACACCATGTCTTTCCCTTCCACAAACCCACCCCAATATTTTTAAAAAGAGAAAAAAAAAAAAACTTTATTTACTACAACTTTATGATATTGCACAATCTGCAGTTCACTACTACACAACAAATATTTGGCATCTATATATCCAAAATTATGAGTAGTATATCAAACCTTGTTTCTTGCTTCACTATGAGCACGTAGCCGCCAATGCTTCCTGTGTGATCAAATTTACTTCACTATCCAAACTACCCCTCACTGCTCTGTATAACTCGATCCATGAAGACTGTACTTCAACCGGGCCCCACAAGAAGGTCGGGTTCGGGCTTGCAGGGCAAGATGTTACCAAATCCAGCATTGAAACTGCAGGCTTGGGTGCCTGAGGGAAATTGAAGGCCAAATTGTCAACTTTGTGTTCATAGATTTTGCCATTTCGGTCAAGTTTGTATCTAGAAGTGCCCTGGAACTCCCCTTTGGCCTCCCATGGAACTCGAGGCACCCCTTTGAGATTCCACCTAATGAGGATCACGTTCTCGGATGGCTGCCAGACCCTGTAAACCTCGAGCCCAATTTCTCGGAAAAGGATTCTGCCATGGAAACGCAACGCCCAAAAGATTAACTTGTAGTTTTCCATGCCAGTGAATGTGTTCAGAGGGTCTGAGAATGTGATATCATCCCTGAAATTCAGTATATTCAGAAACCAATAGCTCAAGTCAGAAGATGAAACCACCCTTGTCTTTCTGATTCAAAGAAAAAAAACGTAATTTCTTAGCTTCGATAATTATAGACAAGTCAAAAGGAAGACATTATCCATCCAAACATACTTTGGCGATTCCATTTCAATTCAATCAGCTTCCTAGAGAACATATTATATAGCAGACATTTGAAACAGAAAAACTCTCAAATAAGTTCATCTCTGAATAATATGCAGCAAATAAAAAGTAGGTGTCATTGGTCTATATATTAGTATGCAGTAAAAAAAAAAAAAAAAAAAAAACTTAAAATCTATTAAAAAAAATAGTAAATCTACTATAGAATTCTCTATAGGCCCTGTGAACATGACCTAAAAGATCCTTTCCACTGCCTCAGATCGAGACGAGGGATCACAGATAATCTCCTATTTCCATCTTTGAGCATTGTATATCAATTTTTCTATTCTAGCTAGGGAAAATGGATTGGCCCTCCAATTCATTTTATTAAGGAATCCCAAGAAATAGTAAAAACTTTTACAGCATGTTCTTTTTGCGGAATAGGAATGGAATAGGTGATACGGATTCCGTATGAATTTGTTCTTTTCGCGGAATTGAAAAATTTAGGCTTATGGAATCCTAGAGGGGTGGTGTTAGACATTCCGGCTCAAAACCTCGGATTCCCTAAGTCGGACGGGTCATAATAAGGAATAAGAGGTCATATGACGAAACTACCCTCATTAACTTTTCATATTGACCGAACTACCCTCAGTTGTCTTCATTATGCTCCCTTGCTCCTTCATTACTCTTCTCCTTCCCACAGACAATCTTCTCCACAGCGTGACCGAACCCACAGTTGCGAAGAACATCAGGTACGGTTCTAATCCTCGTTTTTTGATTTCTACCAATCGCAATTTGTGAGTTCGTTCAGAACCGACGAACGAGCTTCGGTTGGAACACAAACATGGTAATGGAACTACAGAGGACGAACTTGTTCCTGGGTCTCCGTTTTCTAATAATCTTCGTCTCTGGAGCCAATTGTTGGACCGGCGAAATCCGAGGTCGTGTCGTGTGTGATGTCTGCGCAGATTCTTCAATTGGACCCGAAGACCACATCCTTGAAGGTGAGAATATCTCAATCTCTCGTGTAATTCTTGTTCTTCCTTATTGGATCTTTCTTGATTACTCTCAGTTCTCAATGTCTGGTACCATGTTTTGGTGATGAGGATGAAAATTTCAATTTTTTTCTGCCCAGTGTGTCGTAATTTCATGCAATTATCGGAAAGTTCAAATGTTCGAGTATCAACTGCTACTTTATATTGAATTTGTGCTTTAAATTCATCAGGATGTACTACTACAATATTTTGTATAATGTATGTGTGGTCACTAACGATGTTTTGTATTATGTGTGGTCATTTATGCTAAGTTTATAGCAAATGACTAACACTTTGTCGGACCTTGTATTATCATGTACTTATAAAATGTTATATTGCGGATAGTTTAATTAACGATTTTCTGATAAATATGCAATCAATTGATCGTGAAAAAAAATTATTTTGCTTTATAATTTATAATATACATATACAATGAGGGACAAATATGTCATTTTACCATGTTCTATTCTTTTTCTATATACAATTCCACCAAAAAAACAATGGAATTCCTTATTCATTTCATTCCACCAAAAATAACAATTCTCTATTTCCTATTCTCTAGTTACTATTCCATATTCCATATTCTCTATTTCCTATTCCCGATTCCCTTAATGAAACGCACAGTAACCATTCACAAAATATTCACTATTAATGAGGAATTATGGTAATACCAGAATACCCACAGCAATAAAGTATCCAAAACACTGAAATCTATATCCCATAGTAAAAAAAGTTCCAAAAACCAAAATGAAGATAATCTGAAAGATGTCAAGAATTTATGTAAGTTTTATTTAAAAAAAAAAAATCTTTCTCTGGACAGCTAATTATAGCACACAGTGAATTCAAGTTCTATCACTAGCTTAGTATATATAATAAGTAACGACATGCGAACACATACAATTGCACATCTTCCACACATGAGCAACAAAATTGAAAGTTGAAACACTAAAACAGCGGCACTCGCATAAATCATATATCATCGCTTAAGAAAAATTGACCAACACACCTGTAGATATCATAATTGAGATCTTTGTTGAAGATCAAAGGCATGTCTTCTCGGAGAGTCCGTACGGCGAGGCCAAGATTGACATAGAAATTATCTCTCTGCTGCTGCTTGTCCTCCTGATCAGGACCAGTACTAGGTCTACTGTCAAGCTGAGAACCCTGAACAGTTGGAGTCTGGGTGGCCGTGAGTGTCGACAGAGAGAACGCAGGGAACTTGGGAGACTGAGCCTGGAGAATGGAGGAGGCCTTATCCTTGGAGGCGACAGACAGCTTGTATTGGAGAAGAGAGTGAGGAGAGAGATTAGGCAGAAGGAAAGCCATGGCCTTTATTGATGCGAAGAAGGTAGGGATTTCATTAGGTTGTGGGTTTGAGAAAGGAGAGAGGTTATTGGTGTAGGTTGTTGAATTGAAGCGCCTTTGAGGAAGAAGAAGATGAAGAAGAAAGAAGAGATGGAGATGGAATGAGTGGTTTAAAGCATGGCCATGATACGAATATATGAAAATGATCCTACTTGGTCTAAGTTTGATTCTTCTTTATTTCTCTTATTTTATTTTTGTTTTATTCTCTAATAACAAATAGACACACACATCAAACTTTTTTTTTTTTAAAAAAAAGGAAGATAAATATAATATTTTGAAATATTAAATAAAAAACAAATATACTTTTAAGTTTAATTTTTTTTTAAAAAACTTAACTTTTAATAGCTTCCTACCTCACAACACCAAAGAGAAATGGGAAAGTGTAAAAATGGTACATCATGTTTAACGAATCTCGTTTGAAAATGGTACAACGATTGTTTTTGGTCTAACATGTTTGAAAATTATAGTAATTGGTAACTCCGCTACTTTTCTTTTAAAAAATCTCGTTAAATATTTTTTATATTTACAAAATTAACCAACTATTTTTCTAAATGTTACAATTAAACTCTATAAACTTACACTAATGTTTCAAACAAATCCCGACTCGATTCAAGCCACACAGGGGTCCCCTAACCAGGGTCCGAACCCAAACCATAGGATCCCCGATTGGGGCTCAATTGGAGCCCCAATCATTCGAACTCATACTTTTCCCAAGAGAAATGCATGTTCGCTCTATAAAGTAGTCCTACTAGAATTTTAGGAAGCAAATAAATTTTTTCACGATTCATTAAATATAGAAAAAAAAATGAAAATATATTCAAATATTTTATGATGTTAATAACGGTGCTCATAATATTTCTTCTTGTATCTAAATGTTTTAAATTGTTTTTTTTATATAATTTTCATCATGTCTGCTATTTCATTATGCTTTGTGTAAATACGTGTTGGATGGTATCGTGGTTGATCAAGAGAGAATTGTAATTGGCCTTGAAATTGTTTGTGAGCATGCAGAAGAAGGAAGAATGCGAAATGTTAAGAATATTATTGTAGTTATCGGAAAAACAATATTTAAATACATTTTCCAATATATATATAATTTGTAGGGTTAATAATAGCCATTACATATTTGTATCAAATACATCATATCCAATTAATTTTATTACAATCAATAACTCAACATAATCATACGCATCATAATAACTCATAACATATTTGTATCTAATAAAAATAAATTAAAAAAATAAAATGATATAAATTACATATTATAACCCTCCATCAACTTCTTCACACATGTCTACCCATTTCATTCACTTCTCAATCTTTCCACTAACCCTGTCTTGCTCGACTCCAGCATAAATGTCATGGTATGCAAATGTAGATTAGTTTATTAGTGACCATTAACAGACACAATCTCCACAAAAGGATATTCATTAAATTGATATATTCACATTCTTTATATTACTATGTATGTATTTTACTTAATACCCTTCCTTATGTACTCAATCTTTCCTTGCATACATGACAATCTTGGCTATATGTGAATATACAACTCCCAGGATTCTTCATTTTCTTAGGAACAGCTACTGGAAAGCCCAAAAAGAGTCCACCATAGCAAGGTAAAGCACCGAAGTTGAATACATTGCAATACTGCAGAAATAACATGGTTGACGAAGCTACCTCGAGAAATGGGGGTCCGATTACAAACAGCACACATGCTCTACAGCAACAACATATCAGACAAATAAACTACTTTGAGCAACCTTTTTCATAAAATACACTCAACTGATGCTTTTTTAACAACTCAATATTTAATTAAAATTAAAACATGTATTTATTTAAAATTATAGTACTTAATATTTTAATATTTTTATTACAATTCATATGATACAAAAACATATTAAATTGGAACTTATAGATGTAAGTTAATATATATGTGAGGTTACAAAATTATTATATTTCTAATCAAATTAGCTTAAATAATGATTAATTTAAACTTACAACGAGATATATTATTTGAAGACTTAACCTACATCAAATCGTGAATATCTACTTAAATACACATTTTGCCAAATTTAATATTTTTTGCATTGCTTGAATTACAAGATCTACTTAAATACACATTTGCTAAATTTTGCTACTCATTTTGTTTCAAAATGGATGATTAAACTGCAAATTCTATCAATCGATTAAAATGATACACTGCTGAATATAAATTTAGGAGCGTCAGAATGCATAAACAAGGTAGAATACTAGCACATGCCAGAATCGGCTCCAATTACTCTTGGCAACGTACAGCGCTAATTACGCTACAGATGAAGCGCAACAGTGACTCTAATTTATTGCCTGTTCGAAATGAAATGAAAATAACAAAAACAAAATATTCGAACCTGTTCAAATATTAAGATTTATGAATAAATGTTGCAGCGTCAGAATGCATACGCATGGTAGATCACAACAAATGCCAGAATCTGCTCTAAATACTCTAGGCAACGTACAGCGCTAATTACGCTACAGGAGAAGCGCAACAGTGACTCTAATTTATTGCCTTAGTTAACATTACCGATTAATTAAATAACTGGATAATTTGTAGAAATTTAAGAGCAACATGAATGCACAAGCATGAAATAAACAGCAGATGACTTTTATATTTGCTCAGATAATCTTGGCAACGTACAGCGCTTAATGAGCTATGAATTGAGCTCACCAGTGACTCTAATTTATTGCCTTCACACTTCAATTTCAACGCCCACCGAAACAATGATTCAAAATCAAAAACATATAACAAAGAAATATCAAAATAGTCTCGTTTAAATGAAAAGAGAAGGCTCAGCTAGTAAATTATGATTTACATCAAAGTAATCAGAGTTTGATGGTATTGATTCAAAACATCACCGCCCTCACACTGTAAACCTTGTTTCAAGATTTAAAAAACATTAAAATAAAAGTACGGATATGTTACGGAAGGTCTCAGAAAGCTATAATTGATTGCATCGATCAAAGAAATAATTCTCAGATGGTACGGACAATTTCTTACATCACAGACCATTGGAAACACGAGAAAGCTGATTGATATGAAACAAAACAAAATATATAGCGCAGCAAAATTGACATCGATCAGAAGTAATCTCCAAAAATGAATCTGGAGATTCAACTAAACAAAGTGTGAATGCTAATCCATAAGCATTGAATAGAACAGAATAGAGCAGGATATCAAGTATAGAAGAAGAGATCTGAACTTTTAAATCATGGAAGTTTCGGTAGTCTGCGAAGAGAAAGTTGGTTGGCTAGGTTTCTGATATCGTCGTCAGGACGCTGGAAGGTTTATTTATATAGAGGCTGAGATAGAAACAGACCGCCTCCATTGTGGAACCCTAATGAATTGTGGATGGGTTAGACTCACTTCCCTTTGATTTCCTCTATTTCTGACGTAAGGCCCACTTTCATTTACCGGCTTCATTTGAGTAGTAAACCCTCGGTAAGGCCTATTGGGCCTATATATTTCAATCGGGTTAGGGTAGCTAGAAGTCATATGAATCCACTCTAAAATATTTGATGCAAAATTGAGTTTTCCTTATTTTTGTTTTTGAAAGTATCGTTTTTTAATGTTTGACGGGTTTGTTTATTCGGTTAAATTTTAATTCAAAGTTAACGTAATATATTTTAAAAAATTGCAAAAAAATATTAGTACTTTTAAAAGTATCACAATTTTATCATTTATAACTTTTTTTTATATTACAATGAATGGAGTTAGGATTTGAGTATTAACTCAAACTTAAATCCATCAATTGGGGATGAACCGCTCATTTTGGGTCAACTAACCTTCCATACTGAATAATTATTAGAGATATTTTCTAAATGACGAAAATGATGGTATGTATTGTACAAGAAAACAGTTTCGTAAACTTGATAGAAAATACTTTCAAAATCTGCAAAAAGGAAAAAAAAAAAAAAAACTAAAATATAATGATAAAATGACCTACAAAATTAAATAATAAATTATTTAGTTGATAATTGAAATTTTCAATATAATACAAGTTAAGAAAACATCATCCCAAATTACTGAAATGAATTGTGAAATGATTTTAAAAGCAATTGTAAAACATAAAAAATTAAATTAAATATTTTAAAAGTTTCTTTTAGAAATTTAAAACTATATTTTTAGTTTTATAAATAACTATGATGTTAGTTTTATATATTTTTATCATTGACAATATTGATTTATGTATTTTTTTAAAATAAAATTTGCGGTCTTATATTATATTACATGTGTTGAATAAATATGAGTATACAGATAAAACCATGGTTGATAACCACAGTTATTTTAATGATTATGATATTGAAAAATTGTACCCGTAATGGTTATGGTTATGATATGCGATTTAAAAATATGGTATGGTTATGGTATTTATCATACATGTATCATACCCTAACCATTGACATCCCTAATTTGAAAGGGGAGTGATTAAAGAATTATGTTTGTTTCAACTTTGAAGGATGTATTGAAAAGATATACTCTCAGGCTAGGGCTGTCGATGGTTAGGGCATGGTTAGAGTTTGAAATATACAATAACCATAACCATTATGAGTATAATTTTCAATACCATAACCATTAAAATAACTGTGGTTATTAACCATGGTTTTACTCGTATACCCATATTCATTTCACACATGTAATATAATAAAATATCAACAAAATTATTTTAAAAAATACATCAATCTATATTACCATCGTTGGACTTTGGCGCTTCAATCTTCAACAATTTCAAATTTTCAATTATATAAGGGTTAATAGGTTCAATGGTACCATAAGTTTGAGCCATGTGATCGGATGGTACCCCTATGTTGTTTTATGGTACCATATGTTTCACAATGATGTTATTTGGTCCAAATTACTGTTGGCGTCAATGTTAACTAACGGAATGCTGACGTGACACTGATGTGGCGGATGAAAAATAAAAATAAATAGAAAAATTAATAAAAATATAAAAAATCGGAAAAAATTATAGAAAAAATATTTAAAAATTTATCTATTAATAAAATTTATTTTTTTTTTAAAAAGTCGAAAATTGAAAGAAAAAAAACAAGGGTTAGCCCCTTGGGTCCAATTGACTCTGCCAAGGGTCGAACCCTGGGCTGGGTTGGACCCCCACCAGGTCGCCTAACCTGGGCGACCAAGTCTGGGTTTGACCCAGCCCTGGGTTCGACCCTGGCTGGGTCAATTGGACCCAGGGCTGGGTCAGACCCAGACCTGGTCGCCCAGGTTAGGCGACCTGGTGGGGGTCCAACCCAGCCCAGGGTTCGACCCTTGGCTGGGTCAATTGGACCCAAGGGGCCAACTTTTTTTTTTCTTTTCAATTTTAGACTTTCTTTAAAATTTTTTTTTTTTTAATAGATAAAGTTTTAATATTTTTCAAAACATTTTTATAATTTTTTAAAACATTTTTATAATTTTTCCGATTTTTTTTTCATATTTTCCCCTATTTTTTTAAAATTTTCTATTTCTTTTTCTATTTATTTTTTAAATTAAATATTATATTATATATCTACGTGGCGCTGATATGTCACTGACGTGGTGCTGACAACATAGGCCATTTAACAGAAAAAATTAACGGTTGACTAACAGAGTACCATAGGACAACATGCTCCAAACATAACGGACCATTTGACCACATCAAAAAACATACGGTACCATCCGATCACATGGTCCAAACTTATGGTACTATTAGACCTATTAACCCATTATATAATTTATATTTAGTATATTATATAAATTAGTTTATTAATAATAAATAAATATTATATTTATATAATAATCATGGGTATAACTCAAATACCATAACCATAACCATTACGGGTAGAAAATTCATCACCATAATTGCACTACACCATAGTGATACGGTTAACCATATTAAATAGTAGCGGTTATAACCATGGTTATAAGTTTTTCACCGCACCATTGTCGGCCCTACCCCCGTGCCCCAATCTTATTAAATACTATTTTATTTGAGAAATTCTGCATTAATATAATTATTGGTTAACAAGGAACAAGGTAAGATAAATCCTTAATTAACTTTGTAATAGAAAGTAAGTTGAATTTAAAGTCGACCACAAACAGAACACTCGTTAGCTTTCTGGTTAATCAAACGCAAAGTCTTCGATTTTATAAAAAGTTGAAGGAGAATCATTTGGTAATTGGACTTTGGAGCTTATTTTTTTTAGCCGAACAAACTGGAAAATGATCAGTTTTGTGGGGAGTTTGAATGTCCCAATCCACGCTTATATGACTAGTAAATATACAGCAAGCATGTATTAACATTACCAAGTGGTGATGTGACCCAAATGTATATTTTCATCTGCTGTATCTACTTTTGAATGATAAGATAATATAAAATATGCAAGGTGTAGCAGTCAACTTTTGCTTTTATAAACTTAGAATTAATTCACGAAAGCAGTTATGTGAGAAGTAAAATGTATTTTTTAATTGTAGTTTAGTACAAAATTATTTTCATAATTTGAGTTTAAAAGATCAAGTTTAACATAATTTTGTTTTTATATTCAAAACTTTTAATTGTTTTTAAACATATATCATTAAATATTTCCGTATTTCGTGGCTAAATTTCCGGCGGGATTTCATTTTCATCAAGAAATTTGCTGCAAGGATTGTATCAATTCAAAACAAAATGTCCATTATTTTGACCAAACTACAGACCAAATTCAATATATGTTTTTATTAGTTCAAGTACTACTGTTTCATCCCTTTACTAAAAGATTAATAACCAAATTAACTTTAAACATTTTATAAATTACTACTTCAATTTTACTTTTTCAAAAAATGTTACTTATACTTTCAGAGTTGAAACTAATTGTTACATCGGTTAAATTTTCTATTAAATATGGATAAAAAATATTGTGAAAACAAATAATTGGTCCATAATGTAAAAATTATTATGATTTTTTAAAAATAGAAAAAATCTATTAAAAATGAAATATTAAGAGGGAAAATAAGAATTTTCAAAATAATAGTTTTATTGAAAATATTAAAGAAAATTAAAGAAAATATATTTCATATTTTTAATAAAAGTATTATAGTAAAATTTTACATTTTTCCAATTAATTTTACATTTTTCCTGATTTTTTGAAAAAAAATATATTTTTTAAATTATGGACCAATCATGTATTGTTATGTCATTTTTCGTCCATATTTAATGAAAAACTTAATGAATATAACAATTTGACCAAATAACAAAGTTTATGTATCACTTAAAAAAAATAAAGATCGATAGTAATTTGTAAAATATTTAATCTTAAGGTAACAATTTGGTTATTAACCCTTTATTAAAATGAATGGAAAAAATTAATAAAATCTTTTTATTTTCGTAATATTAATTTTGCTTTACTACCACCATGAATAGATAGGATGAACTCTAGAACTTGAATCCAATTTGGTTGCTTCCATTAGTTAAGAAAGGAATCGAGATAGTATTAAGAAAAATAACCAAATAGTATTTTTTTTAAATATAAATAAAGTAGTAAAATAACACACACATAGTTAAATGTGAAAAGCTGCTGCACTGTACTAATTATTATTATTATTTTTTTTTTTTGGCCTGAAATAACAAACTTCATTCAACAAACTGCACCGTGTTCGAGTACAAGATGTTATCCGTAATAATGCATCTAAGTAGAGGGGTTGGTGGTGAAGACACCCAATCTAAAGGACACAACCCCGATAAAACGTTCCTCGCAATCCAATCCGCACAAGAGTTGGCGGATCGTGGAGCATGCACCCAAACGATTTCCCTAATAGAGGAAGATAGGTAAACCGCATTAGACAAAATAGGGGCAATCCTCCATGCGAGTCCCCGATCATGAATGTGGTTGATTACATTCATGGCGTCCGACTCTATGATCACCCTCTGCCATCCCTTATCCATGGCAAGTTTAACCGCGTGTAAGACCGCCGTGGCCTCAATCTCGTCGACCGTCCCCGCAAGTGCGACCCCGGAAATGCCTCCACAGACCGAACCTGTTTCATCCCTAGCGATTGCTCCAAAGCCGCCCCGTCGTGTGTTGCTCGCCCATGCCCCGTCACAATTAATTTTGATAACTCCCGATGGTGGGCTGATCCAAGCTTGGAACCGCGTCGGTCCCTCGTTGAGGGTGTGTTCGTCTGAGCCCATCTCTTCCAAAGTTCGGTTGATCTCGTGCAAGATAGACGGGACGAAAGGTTGGGCATTGTCGTAGACGATCCTGCACCGTGTTTTCCAAATGACCCACGCCACAACAATGTTCAAGCGCCATTGTCGCTTCCTGATCCTCTTATGATTGCCCTCGAACCGAGTGACGTCGTTTAGCCATGCATCAATCGAGATCGCACCCAAGTCGATGGCTCTCGTATCCGCGAAGAGCGACCACGCCTGTTTAACCCAAGGACAATGAAAAAACAGATGTTCACGAGTTTCTACCACACGGCATGCCTGACAGAGAGGGGTCAGGTCCATTCCACGTCGGTTGAGCGAATCCCTCGTCGGGAGGGTGTTGCTTGCCATCTTCCACATAAACGACCTGAGCTTAGGCCACACATTGGCCGACCAGATTGCGCTCCATACCTTAGGTCTTGGTGTCGGGTTGTTGCGAAGGGGATCCACCGTCGGTTGTGCTCTCAAGTGGGCAATCTGCAAGACATGATAGGCGGACCGCACCGAAATTTGGCCCGAAGATGAATGAGGCCACCTGTACACGTCGATTGTGTCGGCTATAGGAATCGGGACCTGCAGCACTGCCGGAACGTCTTCTAGATGGACCGCATCCGTAATAGCATTCTCGTCCCACGATCTCGAGGATCGGCGAATCCACGTAGCTACCCTAGGCGAGGGCAGCTGGTTGTTTTCAGTCCTAGGTCTGATCCTCATGCTCGGGACAATCGGAACCCACGGGTCATCAAACGGATGAATAGAGCGTCCATCTCCAAGTGACCACACACCTTCTTGTTTAATGACATCACGCCCCTCTAATAGGCTCGCCCATGCCCATGATGATCTTCCACCCTTAACTGCATGCAAGAAAGAGTTGTGTGGGAAATAGATTCCTTTAATAAATCTCACCCATAGGGATTCCGGCTCCTGAATAATCCTCGAAGCCATGTTAGCCAGAATCGCGCGGTTGAACTGATTCATATCCCTAAAGCCGTATCCCCCGACCGACTTTGATGTAGTCATCGATGTCCAGTTCTTCCAATGAATTTTCCTATTGCCTTCCTTAGAACCCCACCAGAACCGCGCAATGAGAGTGTTAATCTCATTGCACCAAGTGACCGGCATTTTGAAAACATGCATAACATAGGAAGGGATGGCGCTGAGGACCAACTTTATAAGAACTTCTTTCCCCGAATTGTTGAGGAACTTGTTTCTCCAACTGTGTATCTTGTCCCTGATTCTTTCCTTTAGGTAGTTGAGAGCTTCCTTCTTTGATCTTCCCCAAATCGTAGGTAGACCCAGGTAGAAACCTGGGTCCGATGTTTGAGCCACTCCAAAAAGCATCGAAATGTCCCTCTTGTAATCGTCATGCGCCCCCGAGTTAAAATAAAGCGTGGATTTGGAGAAATTGATCTTCTGTCCCGATGCAAGGCAGTAGTCGTCCAGAGAGTTCTTAAGATTAGTCGCCAGGTTCAGATGTCCCTTAAGAAAAAATATGGAGTCATCCGCGAAGAAGAGGTGTTGAATCTCGGGGCATGACCTCTTCGGGCGGATTCCTCTGATAATCCCCTTGGAAACCTGGTCGTCAAGCAATCTAGATAGAACGTCAGCGAATAAGATAAAGAGATAGGGTGATAGAGGGTCACCCTGTCGCAACCCCCTAGAGGGTCTTATGATGTCCGTCTGGTTCCCGTTAACCAAGACTCTGTATGAGACAGAGGAAATGCACGCTTTGATCCAAGATATCCATTTTCCATTGAAACCCCGTCTGGACAAGCACTCCAATAGAAAGTCCCATTCCACCCTGTCATAGGCCTTCTGCATATCTATTTTGAGAGCACATTCCGATCTTCCTGAGGTCGTTCTTGGCTTGCCTCTTGACTTCAGATAGTGGAACATCTCGTGCGCAATAATAATGCTATCCTGAATGCGTCTTCCTGAAACAAACGCACTTTGGAACGGGGTGACCAATTCTGGCAAATAGGTTTTTAGTCTATTTGCCAGAACCTTTGAAATGATTTTATACCCGAAGTTACATAGGCTAATAGGTCTAAAATCAGAGGCACACACCGGATTGGCAATCTTAGGAATCAAAGTAATGTGTGTGTGGTTAAGAAATGAAGGCATGATACCTGATGTGAGGAAAGCGTTAACCGAAGTGAGCAAGTCCGATCTGATCGTGCACCAACTCTTTTGGAAGAAGATGCCCGAGAAGCCATCCGGACCCGGTGCCTTAGTTCCCCCCATCTGGAAGCAAGCCCGTCTCACCTCCTCCTCCGATGCCAAAGCCGTGAGGCACTCATTCATCTCAAGCGAGACCAAATTGGGAACCGACTCAAGGATATTCTGGAAGCATGGAGAAGGAGTCCCGACCGAGGAGCTAATGTGACGATCCGATTTGAACAGGTTTGTGAAGAACCCGTGAATTTCCGCTTTGATGTCCTTATCCCCCTCAATCCAATTCCCGTTACCATCCTTAAGGCGGATAATTTTGTTACGACGCCTCCTCGCAAGAGTCGATTGATGGAAGAATTTCGTGTTTCGGTCCCCATGGTCGAGCCACTTAATCCTCGAACGTTGTTTCCAGTAGATCTCTTCACGCTTCCAAAGAGCGTGAAGTCTCGATTTGAGCGCCCTTTCCTCATCTTCATCCGACACTCTACTAATCTGTCCCTTCACCTTTGCAATCTCCCTTAAATTGTGTTTAAATTCCACTAAGCTCCAATCTGAGAGTGCCGACTTGCATCGGTCGAGTTTCCATTTCAGCTCCGCCCCGTTAATAATCGGGCCACCCCTATTCCAAGCCGTACTAATGATGTCTGAACATTCCTCCTTCTCCAACCACATTTCTTCAAATCTGAAACGTCTCTTACCCTTGGTTTCCTGTCGTGAGAGGTAAATGCTAATAGGTGCATGATCCGACCCGATCATGAGTCCGTTTATGCAATGAGCTGTAGGGAAAGAGGTAAGCCACGCAGGGTTCGCCACCGCCCTATCCAATCTCTCCTTTATGCGATCTCCCCCCCTCCGGTTATTGCTCCAAGTGAAAGTAGGGCCCCTAAAGCCCAGGTCTTCAAGGTTGAGATCGTTTAGGAGATTAACGAACCCATCGATTTTGTTTTGGTCCTTTATACCCCCTCCCTCCTTCTCCCTTTGATGAGTGATATCGTTGAAATCGCCAATACACACCCATGCTTCCGATCGGGTCGTGCCCATACACCGAAGCTCCCCCCAATTTTGAGTTCGTCTCACAAACATTGAGTCCCCGTATACCCACGTGACCCTCATAGTTCTCCTGCAATCCGAGCTCTGAATCGATGTATCTATAAAGTTCTTATGTTGTGAGTGGATTTGTAGTGTAACCTCTCTCGTCCACCATAGTGCCAAACCTCCACTCGTACCTACTGGATGGACATACGAGGCATGTTCCATCCCGACTTCCCTTCTAACCTTCTCGCAGTGGGCTTCATTCTTCTTTGTCTCCATAAGAAAGAGGACCGAAGGCTGAGAGCCCTTCACCAGGTCTTTTAGATGTCGAATTGTCAAGGGAGACCCTAACCCTTGACAATTCCAACTTAGGAACATCATTGGGAACCCGTGGCTGTTCGGGGACAGCCACCGGAACCCTTAGTTTTTCCAGCTTTCCTCGTCATCCTCACCTCAATTCCCTTTGTCACGGTCCGTGAAGTAGTAGCTCCCAGTTCTTCCCCAGGAGGATGGTTGCCAAAGTATATGATGCCCCCAGTCCCTCCCCCCGAAGGTTCAGTGTTAGTCTTTCTTCTCTTCACCGATCCTTCATCCTTCTCCCAATCACCCTTCTCAGTCGTTTCATTTGACAAGGCCACAGCATTCAACCAGTCTTTCCCCCTCAACATACGGTCCCTTTGAAGACCCGTCTCCTTTCCTCTCCCATCGCACCTGGCCAAGGTACATTTCTTGTTGTTTGGGTCATTTGGGTGGCCTTGTATTTCCTGCGGATTGGACTCGTTTGTGTGCACGGAGGCACCTTCGATGGAAACAGGCTGCACCAGAACGGTGCCCAGACCTTGCGACGCAATGGACGAAGAAGCCGACTGCTGCACAGCTGCCTTGGATGCCAAGCTTCTATCTCTGGACTGGACAGCTCCCGACACAAGCTCCATCACAGAGTTCCTTTCAAAGATGCTCGTCCCCTGTGACTCCTCCCTAGGAATGGGCGTGAGAGGTGTCGCAGAGGCTAACGCACGGAGGATTTCATCTGGCAGGTCCCCTTCCTTCGAAGATGCTGTCCCCTGCACACTATCATCTGTTCTGGCCTGATTCCCAACTTGACCAACTCCTTCCACCTGACCAATCCGTTCGTCACCAGTCGCGAGGTGACCTGAGTTATCCCCTAAATTGTCCCCCGGGTTGTGCTTGTCAGTTCCTCCCCTGCTATCTGTTGGACCCCGAACCGACTGTCCATTGTTGGACTGGCTACTCGACACCCTGCTTCTTTGTTCCCCCATAGCACTTCTATATGATTGACCCGCTTGCCTGTTGGTGTGAGTATAACCCCAGTGAGGCGAGCCTTTGCTGAAATGCGGTCCCTGTTGTTTCATGATTTGGCTCCAAGACTTAACCTTTGGGTCCCTGGAGGTAGCCAGCCGTGCACCACCCCCCACGGAGACCCATCGGTTGTTCGTCTTAGGGCGATCACATGATGTCCATGGCCCGTAAAGAGGTGAGCCATCTCCAATATCAGACACAACCGGTTCCGAACAAGACCGAGAGGAGTGTCCTACCAAACCGCACCCATAGCACAATTCCGATAGCCTCTCATATCTAACTGTGGCCCACTTCTCAATTCCTTTAGAGTCCTTCCACCTGAACCTCGGCATCAAAGGAGATGTAGTATCCAAATCAACCAAGACCCTCAAGTAAGTCCTCTGTTTCAACAATCTGTGATCCTCCACTTTTAGGCAGATTCCTATGCTATCACCTATATTCTGAGCATTTTGGCTATTCATCATCTCTAGGCTTAAACCATGAATTTGTACCCAACATTGCAATCTAAAGAAGTCGATATCTCCTAAGGATTTGTCAATCGGGCATGATCTAATGTTCAAGCAATGGCCGTGAATAGACCACGGGGATAATTCGATCACCTGATTCTTATCCTTCTCTGATGCAAAGTCAAAAACCAGAGTTGTATCATTCACTTCGGCAATATCCACTTGGCCAAACCTTGCCCACGCTTCTCTCAAAACTGTCATGACTGCCGAGTTCTTAAAGTGTCTATCCGAAAGTAGAACCCCAAAAGCCCTGTGTTCTGGCCCTTTGTCTATATCCGCACAGCTAGAAGGAACAAGGTTCAGCATAGCCATACCCGGGGCATCTCCCTCTTCAGAATTGGTGCTAGCCATGGCCAAAGCAGATCGGACAAGCTCACAACAGGAGCCACCACCTACACACAGTAAGGAAGACACGATAGAAAAGAAAGAAGCAGGGTAAAGAGGGTTATTACAGGTAATTGCTTTAATCCAGCGAATATGAGGGCGATTCCTGCTTAATGAAGGCAGGGGAGCTCAAGCTTGTTGAAGATCCGAAACAGCCCAAATGGTGAGCTGCCGATCCGCGGTTGTCGATTGACACGAGCGAGTACTTGAGACTTTTGCTTTGGGATGGTGCGTGGCCTCCTCGATTGAGCTCCTCCGATCACGATGAAGGAAACTCTACCGTGAGCTTGGAGAGTGAGCTGAGGGAGGATGATTGCCCCTGCCAATTGGAGAAAGCCCTTTGATTCTGAGCCGAGCGGTTGGAGAAATCATCTTGGAAAATGGCAAAACCTAATCGCCATTAATTCTCCGGAGAGAGTTACTAGTTATTTTCAATTGGGTCATTTGTGTTAATATTTGTTATGGAAGTTAAATATTCTAGAATAAGTTACATTTAATCTAATAATTTATATTACTTGTTGTGAAATTAGATATTAATAAGTGTTAGAAAGATGAGAATAAGAGGGAAATAGTGATTTTTTATGTAACGAATTAACATTATATTTATACCTAAAACCGACACAAAATTCAACATCTTGTGTCAGAATCTTGACAAAATAAAGGCAGAAGAAGAATCAAGTCAAATTTTTCATAAAAGGCTCTAAATCCCAAAATAAAAGACTTTGAAAAAGGGAATCAATAAATTAAATAAGGAATACCCATATCAAATGCCTGAAAAATAAAATAGTATCAAATAATACAAAATGATTCTTTATTACGGAAGTTAAATATTATTAAAGAAATTAGATTTACTAGTTAGCTTGTTAAATCATAGATTTCTTTAATTATTATTAATTGAAACTATTTTAATTTATTTTAGTAGTTTGACTCCTCATGTACCTAATCTATAAATTAGAGTGAACAAATTATCATGTACCTATAAATTTATTTTTGAAAATTTCGTTAAATATATTTAATTACGACCATTGGAGACCAAAATACTATCCCTCTTTATCATTGTTTAAAGCTTCTTTAGACTTCTTTTTTTTTTGATAATTATGGATTAAAATAACCGCTATAGGTGACAATTAATCACCCAAGTTCAAAAATGCACAACCAAAATTAACTAACTTTAACAATTCGCGAAACAGAAAACCCCACAGCATCTTTCCGGAGCGCGATAATAGTTTCCTTCGGAGGAGAGTTATGAATTTCAAACACATGTCTCTGATTGAGCGCCACACCCGCCAATATATCCGCTACTGCATTCGATTTTCGAAAAATATGTCTGAACTTCATTCTTTCGAACTGCATCAATAGCTTCCTGCAATCGGCAATGATCGACATTAGTTTATGATTTGACATATTTTCATCAGAGATTACCTTATGGGCTAAGAGGGCGTCCGTCTCCAGGTGGATAGAATTTAATCCGAGTGTCTTTGCCAAAATCCGAGTGTATAGCTTCTTTAGACTTGCAATCCTATGTAACATGTTAGGAAATACCATCGTAGGATGCACTACAAACCGCAATTTTGGACTATTCTCACTTTACCATTGAAGTCATATTATTTTAAACCCAAAATAAATTTCTTAAAATCAAATAAAGATTTAAAATATTTGTTATACAAAATACAACAAAAGAAAAAACAAACTGAAACAATATATATTTTTTAAAAGAAAAACCTGAACTCATATAATGTTTTAAAACATTGTTTAAACATATATTTTTATGCCTATATAAAAAATATTTCAATAAAAAAAATATTATTTTCTGTATAACTTAAAGTGTAAATATGTTAAGCTTTTTAATAAGTTTAATTTGTGAACTTTAGATAGTAATTGATTGTCTCAATAGAATCCCCTATAAATAAAAATATTTACAGTTTAGTAATAAAATAACTCTAATGCACCAACAATAAAAAACCTTTTTATCTCACATTTTACCAATTTACAATGTAATAGATTAAAATATTATCTTTTACTTTTAAATACCTAACATTTGTTTGTTATTATATTATTGTATATAACAGGGACTAAGAAGTACTAAATAGAAACTATAAAAATGTGTTGAATCACATTCCCAATTTAAAAGCAGAAAGAATATGATATGTTTTGGATTTTATAGTCTATAAACTTATTTTAAATAAACTGAATTATGAATTAGTAATTTTGTGTACTATACAATTTTATTTTAATATGTACTCTTATTATAATGAGTTAATAACTAAATCGCTATTTGTACTGTTGTGGTGACTTTATAAAGGGAAAAGTATGGAATTGCACCCGGATGTTTGCAATTTTTTGTCGTTGGACCTATATGTTTTTTGCCGCAATTATTTACACCCGTATGTTTTATTTTGTTGGTCATTGCACCCAACGTTAAAAAATCCCGTTAAGTCTCACGTGAAGAGCACGTGTTGTCGTTAAATTCGAACTTATGCCATGTTAAATGACCGAATTACCCCTAAGGCCAACAAATTCCAGCGCTTTCTCAGTTCCCTATCAAACGCTCCATATCTCAGCCTGCCCCTTCAATCTGTAGAATTTTCTGATCTCCCTCAGATCTGAGCAACCTTTCAGGCCTCTCTGTCTCTTCAACAAGGTATTACTCGATCCATTGCGCATTGATTTCTTTAGATTCATGAGTTCGGTCATCGTTTTACTTTGACTGCTACATGGCTATTGTTTTTTCCGGTGGTTGTTTCCTGTAACGCGCAGTACATGTTCCGCCATTGTTCTTCACGGAGGACATGAACGAGATCTGTTTAGAAGGACTCGCGTAAAAGAGAGTCCCATCCATAATGGGTGTTTGCTGCAATGGGCAATTTTAGTATTTCTTATTAGTTATAGTTATATGTGTGTGTACACGCGCGCACACACAGACACATATATATATATATATATATCTTTCTCTGCTGGTGAATTAGTAGGTCGTAATTGTTCAGTGATATTTGTGGGATATGTTTGAATGTACTACGTCAGTTAAGTTCTAACTATTTGCTCTAAATTTTACTTGTTAAATTTGCAGCTTTGCTGGGGGTTCTTGCTGATGTAGAGTTATTCTGTGACTGTGGTTACTGTTGGTCCATGTACAGAAACTTTCTGCTGACCGTCTTTATTGTGATTCATAAGCGACATTACTTTCAAGGATCTTGCAGTTGATTTCTGATGCTGGGAAGCGTGTTGCTAAACTAAGTTTTATGGCCTTGATTGATTTTTAGAAGAAGTATCCAAGGGAGCTCAAATCAATTGTTTTAGTGCCTATGGGAATTGTGCAGATCCACAGAAATCAGTTTAGATTTATATCATGATTACTTATGATCTTTGTTGGTTGATTGGATAAGGCCCTCTCATATTCATTGATGATTTTATAGCTTAGCTTGAGGGACTTTCTTGCACAAAATTTGGACATGAGAAGCCCTTGGATGAGCAAACTAGCTCTAGTTTTTGGGCCAAGACCTCCCCTTAGTTGGCTGCTCCTATGCATTATTAGCGTAATAGCACTGATCACTGTCTTGGGGTCATCTTCAAATGGATTCCACTCTGTTAGTTCAGACCCAACTCCTGATATGTATACAAACTACATACGGATGAAGGAGCAGGCAGTGGTTGATTATTTGGATCTTAAATCTCTTTCATCTGGAGCTAACAAGCAAAAGGAGTTTGGGCTCTGTGGCAAAGAAAGAGAGAATTTTATCCCATGTTACAATGTCACTGCTAGCCAGTTGGCTGGATATAAAGACGGGGATGAGTTTGATCGGCATTGTGAACTCTCAACTGTAGAGGAACGGTGTATAGTTCGACCTCCAAAAGACTATAAGATTCCTCTGCGGTGGCCAGCTGGTCGGGATGTTATATGGAGTGGCAATGTAAAGATAACATTTTGCAGTGACATTTTGGTTTGTTAGGTTGGGTGACTACATTTTGTGTTGGATATTAGGTCTGTGGAACCTTCGTTTGTGTTAAAACAGGGTTGTTTGTGTTCTGTTGGATTGTGTGTTCTGTTGGTCTGTGTTCTGTTGGATATTAGGTTAAAACAGGTTTGTTGGCGTTCTGTTGGTTTGTGTTATGTTGGATAACAGGTTGGTTTGTATGCTGTATGTCAAGACATATGAGTGCGTTTACCAAATTTTTGCCAAACATAAGGGTGGAAAACCAAACCAAACAACAAACATAAGGTACAACTGAATAACAACGTACACAACTTATGGGTCCACAATGTCTTCATTAAACATTCATCAAGTACAACTGAATGACAACGTACATAACGTACACACTATAAAACAAAAGTGTTAAACACAGCTACATCTTCAACAGAAGTCCAGCAACAACGAAAACTAAGAACACTATAACACACAGATGTTGCTGATTTCTGCTACGTAACACAGAAATTTGGTTGTTGAGTTCGGATTCCTTTGACATAAACTTGGTCATGGCTCTCCTTCCATACACACACATAGGTGGATCTGCCCAAGCAAAGAAATCGCAACTCCTCTTCAAAGAACTTGATGGCT
The DNA here is from genome assembly GCA_946814005.1 of Chamaenerion angustifolium. NCBI lineage: Eukaryota > Viridiplantae > Streptophyta > Magnoliopsida > Myrtales > Onagraceae > Chamaenerion > Chamaenerion angustifolium. Next base: position 4,991,767 of record OX328281.1, read on the forward strand.
TCATAGTAGTAACAAGAAATTAGGGTTTCAGAAAATCCCAAATTGGTTCACCGTAGACCAATCGGTCATATAACCGCAATTAACACAACAAATTGGCTTCATTACCTGGTATCTTGGACATGCAAAGAACACCCGACCGAAATTTTTATTCGTCCACGCTGTTGTCGCACGGCATTGGAGTTGGCAGTAGCACATAGGTTCCATGGATGTCATGTTCGACTTCGATGCCCAAGAGGAAGAAGAACGAGAAGAGCATTCATCATACTTACCACTCATGATGTATTGACATACAGATTCGGACGTGGGAGCTTCAAAGACGCGGTGTGTGAGAAGTGAAATGGGAAGAGTTGGCTGGTATGAAAGGAGAACTGGCTGTGCAAATTCAATAATAAGGCTGGGGGTATTTTCGGTATACCAGGTCAGGTATAACGGTTACTGTGAGAAATGGACGGAAAAGCTCAATTACAAACAAGTGCAAACATATGGGTGTAAGAACAAACATCATGGGTGCAGTTACCAATTCTGGCAAACATCCGGGTGCAATTCCATACTTTTCCCCTTTATAAATTGTTACCTAGACTTTACATTTTTTTAATTTCGTTACATATACTTTCAGATTTGGGGCAAAATGCTACCCGTTTATTTTTTCGAATAATTTAGACGGAAGTTGACGTGGCAGCGCCAACACATGACTAGTTTATATTATAAAAAACTATATTATTTTAAAATATTATCAACAAATATGGAATTTTCAAAGAAAAAGTGTTTTAATATAATATGTTATTTATTATTTTTATTTGTTTCATATTTTTAATAAAAATATTATATTAAAAACTATTATTTTGGTATTTTTTAAAAAATAATATAAAATTTAAATTATAGACCAATTGTCTATTGACATTCATTTTCAATCAAGATTTAACGTAAAACAAATGGAGATAGTATTTTGCTTCAATGGAGATAAATAAATTAAAAAATAAAATTCGAGTTAATTTGTATAAAACAGTTAGAATTTAAGAACCAATTTAATTATTAAGCCTATTATTATAATCCATACGAATCTTAATATAATAATAATGATTGTCTTATTTTCACAAGAAAGGCAGACATATGTCGAAAGCGCGTGGGTCCGATTTGCACAAAAGCAATCCTCCCCATCTCATTCTCATCTATGGCCAAAAAAAAAATAATCTCATTCTCATCTCGTAGCCGTGGACTTTTGAACATAGTGTGGGTCCCAAAGTATCCTCTGACACCTCTCTAACGCCTTATTATAGATCTCTACGTGTACTTCCTAATGGATTTGGGTTAAATTTATAATACTCGATGTGCACATTGATAATTATATATTTTTGTAATTTTTTTTAAATAAGTAATTTGTTAGTTTCGTGTATTTTTTCTATTAACTTGAACGAGTGTTTTTTATGAAAAATACTTAAAAGACTTCAATTTTATATAAAGTCAAATAAAATTATTATAATTCATAAATATAATTTTTGATATCATGGATTATAGTTAATATACATTAAATACTTTTTATAATATATATTATTTTATATTTAATTTATATGATTTTACATGAAATTTGAGATATTTTAATTTTTGATGAAATATTTATTGAAACCGGGCTTGCAGGCTGGTTGTTATTCTGTCTGGCCCATTATTATTGATCCGACCCGTGTTAATTGGACGATCCATTCTTCGGCCCATTGAAGTTCACCCGGTCCGTTAGAGAGAAACTTCTGGAATCCTTCTTCAGTCTTCAGTTTCAGTCTAGGGTTTCAATTCTTCAGTTGTGCCGTTTTCTATTCTTGACGATTCGTTCCATTTATTGACTGTTCATTTCATTCTCTGTTTCTGTTATCTTATTTCCGATTGAACATTTAGTTTAGGGTTTGTATTTAAGGGGGAGGGTCACCAGTTGAAGGAACTGGCCCGATGAACCCCAAGTCTGCCTGTTCTAGTTTTTAGGGTTTTCGTATTGGTTGATTCGTGCTCGATTTTATCATGGTATCAGAGAACTAAGGTGTTCTTGACATTCTTCGTTGCGATTTCTGTGTGTTGCTGAGTCTTCGGCTTGAAGGCGAAAGGATTGTTGTTGCAGCTTTTCAGGTTACGAATCGTTATTTGATTTTTTGTTGTTTATTCTTTACGATTCTTGTGTTGTTGTAGCCTTCCACATATTTTGCTGGGACGAATCTGTGGCTTGCGATTGTTGAAAACGTGAACCGGTTCGTCTTCTTGGCTGCGAAAGATAAAGCCTGGGTTCAGGCTATGCAAGATGAGATAATGACCCTTGAGGAAAATAAAACATAGGATCTTGTGCCTCTTCCCCAAGGTAAGTCAGTTATTGGATGCAAGTTGGTTTATAAATTGAAATATAATTCTGAAGGTAGCTTGAGTAGGCACAAGGCTAGACTTGTTGCGAAAGGTTATAATCAAAACATGACATTGATTATTTTGAAACGTTTTCGCCTGTGGCTAAGATGAATACTATGAGATCTGTGCTTGCTTTGGCTTCTATCTTTAATTGACCCATTTTTCAAATAGATGTTCATAATGTCTTTCTTCAAGGGGATTTAGATGAGGAAGTTTTTATGCATGCCCCTGAAGGTTTTATTGAGAAAAATGATAAGAATCTGGTCTGCAAGTTAAAAAAATTCCTTTATGGTTTGAAGCAAGCTAGTAGACAATGAAATATGAAACTATGTGATGCTTTGTTTAAGGCTGGTTGTTTTCAATTGAAACTTGATTATTCCTTGTTTACTAAGCATGATGGGAATCAGTTAGTCGTGTTGCTTGTTTATGTGGATGATCTGCTCATTTCTGGAAACAGTGAACGATTAATTGATGAGTTAAAGCATGTGTTGAGGACTAATTTTAAAATGAAGGATCTAGGAGAATCAAAAAATTTCTTAGGAATTGAGATTGCTAGATCCAAAGCTGGTATCCTCTTGAATCAAAGGAAATATGCGCTGAAATTGATATCTTCTGTTGGTTTATCTGCTGGTAAGATTGCAAAAACACCCATGAAATTGAATTTGAAATTGAGTAGTGTTAAATATGATGAGCACTTGGGTATAAATAAGGATGACCAACCCCTAAATGATGTTAGCCTTTATAGGCGTCTGATAGGGAAACTATTATACTTGACCATTACGAGACCAGATATTTCCTATTATGTGCAACACTTGAGTCAATTCATGCAGGATCCGAAAACATCTCATCTTGAGGCTGCCATGCGCACTATTCGGTATGTTAAAAAGGAACCAGATAAGGGTATCTTGTTATCATCAGATTCAGTTCCAAAATTGATTGGATATTGTGATTCAGATTGAGCCGGTTGTATAGAAACTAGAAAATTTGTTACGGGTTTCTATTTCTTCCTAGGAAAATCATTGATTTTCTGGAAGGTAAAGAAGTAGTCTACAGTTTCTCGGTCCTCTGCTGAATCAGAATACAGAAGTATGAGATCAACTCTATCTGAAATTGTTTGGCTGAGAAATCTCTTTAAAGAACTTGGTTTTTATCAGATAGAACAAGTTGTTCTATATTGTGACAATAAAACGGCCATACAAATTGCAAACAATCCTGTTTTTCATGAACGGACTAAACACATTGAGATTGTCTGTCATTATATTAGAGAAAAATTGCTTGAGAAAATTTTGCAGCTTGATTATGTGAGAACAGGTGACCAACTAGCAGATTTGTTTACAAAAGCATTTGGGGGTGATCAACATGGAAATATTTGTTCAAGACTTGGGATGATCAATGTGTTTGGAAGACAGGGGGAGCCTACATGAAGTGTAAGAAGTATTAGCCTGAGGGGGAGTATTGAAACCGGGCTTGCAAGCTGATTGTTATTCTGTCTGACCCATTATCATTGGTTCGACCCGTGTTAATTGGACGATCCATTCTTCGGCCCATTGAAGCTCACCTGGTCCGTTAGAGAGAAACTTCTGGAATCCTTCTTCAATCTTCAGTTTCAGTCTAGCTTCTTCGGTTGTGTCGTTTTCTCTTCTTGACGATTCGTTCCATTTCTTGGCTATTCATTTCATTCCATGTTTATGTTATCTTATTTCTGATTGAACATTTAGTTTAGGGTTTGTATTTAAGGGGGAGGGTCACCAGTTGAAGGAACTGACCCGATGAACTCCAAGTCTGTCTGTTCTAGATTTTAGGGTTTTCGTATTGGTTGATTCGTGCATGTTAAAAGAGAAAAATTGAAAAAATCGTTAAACTAAGGATTGAAATAATAATAATAATAATACAATAGTGAGATCTGTTAAGAAATGCCCAACCATGAGAGGGACAAAGGGGTAATTTACCCTAAATTTATAGGACCCGATAATTATGAAGGACTAATTGAGTAAAGTTGGTTTTGCATGCTATCATGCTAAAATATATTCCAAGATCCAGCACGAATACCATCTATTAATAAATTGCCCTGTCAGATTATATTGCTTCGGGTTGTGTATATATATCATGCTTAAGAAGATTTACAAAATCTGTCGAAGAAAAGTTTAGGGTTGACTTTGTTATTTTCCAAGTCTGAGTAGATGGCAAAAAAAAAGAAGTTTGAGTTCATATATTAATCGTAGTATGAGTAATGACTTCTAATTAGGGGTATTAATTTTGGACACGACTCATGGATATCCAGTGAGTGGTCTACTCATGGGTCGGGTTTATGTTAAAAAATTTGGACCCGCGGATCATTTTGACACGATCCACCCAACTCGTATAAAATATGAGGTCGAGTTTGAGTCATACTTATCAATCCATGGGTCAACATGTGGATCCGTATGATTAAATATATATTATAATAAATTATATAAAAGTTCATACATCACACGGGTCAAGTGGGCTATATAAGTCACTTGGATTGCATGAGTCAAGTGGTTGATCAGTGAGTCATATGGATTGACGGATCACGTTGATCAACGAGTTGACCCACAAATTTTATATTATACAAATTAAAATGACACGAATAATGTTTGAATCTTGAAGATTGACACTTTATGAATCACAAGTCGTATTTGAGTTGAATATATTTCAACACTATCTGTACTCAACACGACCCATTTTTGTCCCGACACGAATTGACACCCTTACTTCTAATCATGCTAACTCGTTATTGTTCTAAATTAATAAAATGTCACTTTAAGAAAGTGGTTGACCTAACTAGTGACTAATTTCTCATGTGACAAAGATATTCTAGAGAGCATAGCTCGTTATAAAATGTCATTAATGGGACTAAGCCTCTATTTTCTTTTTTTGGGTGTTGGAAACCGAATCTAGGAATTCAACCATTCTATGATATTTGTCTAAGAGAAATCACTATATAATACAAATAAATTAAATATATAAGGTGAAAACACGAGTTAAATACCTAATTTAATATAATACACTTATGTTTTTCATACCATATAATTGATAAAATGGTGTCGCAGACTAATCCAGTTGCAAACACTCTAGTACAATACAATTAAATAGGGGTGAGCGAGAAGACCACGAAGACCGAGACCAAACCGAGACCGACCGAAACCAAACCAAAAAGACCGAACCATTTGTGGATTAGTCTGCGACACCATTTGACTAGCTGTTAATTAGATTAGTCAAATTATTAACAGCTAGTCTTCACTTTAAAACTTTTCAAGTGAAGACTAGCTGTTAATAATTTGACTAATCTAATTCGTCTAGAAGAAATAACCTTTCAAGATATGATATTGAAAAATCAAGGATAATTTTTTTTAAAAATGTGGCAATGTAGTAGTAAATCATATATAATCTGTATCTTTCTTTGGATTTTTCCTCAAAACTGTAAAGACCTCATTTCGTGACATGTATATATATACATTCTTAAAACAAATGCTTAGTTCGTAAATATAGACAATTAGACAGACATCATTGTCGGCAAAAACCACAGCCTTACTTTTTTTTTTTTTTAAATAATACAGTTATTTTTTTTTTTGATAATTATGGATTAAATTAAAATTAAACTTTAGATGACAACTTATCACCCAAGTTCAAAACAACAAAACAAAACTAGCTAACTTTAACAATTCTAGAAAGAGAGACCCCCAAGGAGTCTTTTCGAATCGCATTAACTGTTTCCTTCGGTGGGGAGGTATGAATTTAAAAAACATGTCTCTGGTTGATCGCCAACCCTGCCATGATATCCGCTACTGCATCCGCTTCTCGAAAAATATGTCTGAACTTCACTCTTTCGAACTGCATCAGGAGCATCCTGCAATCCGCAATGATTGACATAAGTTTTAGATTTGACATATTTTCCTCAGAAATTACCTTATGAGCTGAGAGAGCGTCTGTCTCGAGATGTATGAATGTTAATCCGAGTGATTTCGCCAGTAGTAGCCCATCGCGGATGGCCCAGCATTCCGCAGTAAGACTGTTTGAGCATCCCAAGTTTCTTGAGAATCCTGCAACCCATTTACTTCTGTGATCACGGATGACCCCACCCGCTCCTGCAATCCTTTGGTTTCCCTTAGCAGCTCCATCTGTATTAATTTTAAACCAATCCTGTTCTGGCAGAATCCAACTAATATCAAGGGCAACAAACTCATTAGTGGTCTCAGTCTCAAGATAAGCATTTTGGTGAAACTTTGCCTGGGATACAGATAAATTAAAAACAGAAGAAAAAGCAGGTTTATCATTAAAAACAAGAGAGTTCCTATTTTTCCAAATGTTCCATAAAACATAAGGGAACAAGATTTTCCACTCAACACCTTGAATAGTAACTCATGGAACCTGACAACCAAACTTGATCCACTCATTCAAAGGGTAGTGGAACGATTGGCCCAAACAAGAAGGCCAAATGACAGAGTTCCACATATTTTTTGCATGCTCACACCTACGCAAAATATGGTCAATGTCCTCCACCCCCAATTGACAAATTTGGCACATTGGACTCAGATTACATCCCCTATGGTTCAAAAGTTTACAGGTCGCTAATCTGTCTTTAAGGCACAACCATATAAAATACTGAATTTTTGGGGTAGTTTGAATTTTCCAAACCCAATCCCATTGATCCAATACCTGACTAAATAATACAGTTATTACAACTAGTTAATGTAATATATTTTAGTGTAATTGGATTGACTAGTTGACCAATATAATCATAGTATCTCATTAAACAAGTTAGGAGTGTGCAGAGTGCACACTTGTTTAAGTATATTATGATTCACTGTATCGGAGATTCATGATCAGTTAATTAGAGACGAGGCAATGAGGGTCAAAGGGGCAGCACCCCTGACTGGGGTCGACCTGCCAGGTCAGCTGAGAATTTTGTTATTATTCATAAAGTCACTATTCTAAAAATTCATTGTAAATTTGAATTTTTGGAACTAGTGACTTAACATTTTAGCCTCAAAATTCCCGGTTGTTTGTACACTTGCTTTAGAGCCAAGTATTAGACCAAACCATGGCTAGTTAGGCCGAACCATTGCTAGTCTTCTTTCTAAGGTGTCCCTTTGATTTTGGAGCCAAATTTTGAATCCAAAAGTCATGTAGTGGCCGAAATGATGCATGCATTGGCCAAGGGATGTTGTGTCTCTTCCAAGGGGCAAAGTGTCTCTTCCAAAGGGTGTGACAAACACTATAAATTGGTCATAGGTGAGGTCCAAAAATTCATCTAAAACATTCACAATCCTTCTCAACTTCTAGTTTAGTATTCTGATTTTATCCGATTGAAAGTTTGGGTGCCTCCAAATAGTTTCAATCTGAAAGTGTCGTCACGACTTCAGAATAATCCAAGCATACATTTCAATAGTTCAACCACCATCCATTCGAGTGTTCTCCAACAGTTAACTTCTAACATAGATCTAAGGAAAGTAAATCTGGTCGCATCCCAACATAGCTGTTTAAAGATATCTGGAGTAGGGTTTCTGAAAAATACAAAAGTGATCTTCAAGTGTGACAACTTCCTTCGCTAATAAGTTTGCAACCTCGTTTGTCTTCCTGTATATATGACGAATTTTGAGTCTCTTAAGTCCCACATAATTTTTCTGCAATCAATGAATAAAGACATCAACTGTCCATCTACATTGTTATCTTGAATTAACATGTTAATCGCTTCTTGAGCGTTTGATTTCATGTGTAAATCTTTGATGCCCATATTTGCCGCTATGGACAAACCATCCCGTATGACCCCTATCTCAGCAACAAGACTGTTGTTTATGTCAATACTCCTTTGGAAACCCTTGATCCTACCACCCCATTCATTTCTTAGGATACCCGCACCCCGACAAGTTCCGGGTTTCCTATTGCGGATTTATTTGTATTTAGTTTGAACCATCCGTGTGCTGGGGGGTTCCAACCAACTTGGATTGTCACGGTTTTTTGCTTTGCCCTTGTCCTCTTGCACACCTATGATATTTCCCTAGCCTGACACAAAGTTAAACCAAGAACATTAGTTTTAACTAGAGGGTTGTTAAAAATTCAAGAATTTTTATTCCTCCAAACGAACCAGATAGCATAGGTGAATATAAATCTTCACTCGATCCCTTTCGTGCGCCTCTATGTGTTCCTACAGTTTAATTCAAGCCAAGTATTTATATTATTTCTCCAAAAAACTTTATCATCATGGGGTGTGCCCAAATTAGCCCAAACTTTCTTGGCTACAATGTAGTCCCGAAGGATATGCATAGTGTCATCTTTCTTATCTACACAAACTTTGCAGTTAGGATTGATATTCATTCCCCTCTTATGTAGCATCCTTGCCGAAGCGATTTTATTATGATTGCATAGCCATATGAAGAATTTAATCTGAGGTAATGTATCCGTTTTCCAAATCTAATCCCATTTAACAACATCAAATCGTTTTTTTATTCCGAAAGTTTTTGATGAATTGAAGACACGATTGGTAGGTTTGGGCAAAAAAACCGGTTCAACCGAACTTAATCGTACCGGTTCACAAACCAAGCGATTTTTTAGCAAAAATTTGGAGCGGTTCTAATGAACCACAAAAAAATCGGTTTGAAACTGATCAACCGAACTGTGTTTTGAACCGGTTTTGGAACCTAACTTGCTCAATTTTAACTTAACTTGGCCTCTTCAAGTCTTTGACATTTCGTCTTCATTGCCAACCCACAGTAACCTCCCTGGTTCTTCCCTTCAACACAGGGTAAATCATAAAGTCACTTCCCTTCCCTTCGGCGGGGGGTAGTTTTGCAAGGCAGCCAATTCACTTCGGCATGGGAACCATGGCAGCAGCAGCAACCAACAGTGGAGGCGTAGAACACTGGTTGGTGGAGTCAATTATGGTTTAGAGCGCCTTGTTGTTGGTATTCAAGCTTCCGATTTCTGAACTCCACCTGCTTGTTGTGGCCTGCACTGGTTGTCTTCAAGCAGCACGAACATAGCTGTGATCTGGAAAGAAGATGGATATGGCTGTTAGTTTTAATAGTTTTTTATTTCCTTTAATAAAGTGGTTCAACTGAAATCGACCAAATTTTGAACCGATTCATATAAGTTTCGGTAAATTGGCCAAAATCTAGAGCGGTTCTCTTGAAAAGGTTGAACCGTACCTTACCTAAAATGTGGCAAAGTTACGATTATGAACCGGTTCGACCCTAAACCTTTCATGCCCGAACCGATTCATGTCCAACCCTAACGGTCGGGACACCTTTTGGGTCTCCCATTCATACCTTAAATAACTATATTATAAATTTAAATTTATAAGTTATTAACATATTTCAATAATTTCTCTATAATATAATGTTTTCAAGTATGAAATTATAAGTGAATTCTTTATTTGAGTTTGTTAACCATCCTTCTTTGACAAAAAAGAAAGAAAAATCTTGTTGGATTACATAAATCAGATTCTCCTTCCTAGCGTTCGCTCCTTTGACCTGCACAAAGGAAAGCTCAGGGCAGAGCAGGTGCTAAAAGAGGCAACGCAATCAACACAGGAGGTCGAACTCCTAAAAACTGAGCTCCCTGAGCGATTAGAAGAGGCAGTGGAATCATTTCGCACCAGCAAAGAGTTCGCCCAAGCTACTGCAGAATGGAATCACACAGGAGTGATAACCATATTCAAGAAGGCGACCAAGGATATTCACAAGGTCGACCCCAACTTCCCTCTAGACAAACTGAATTTTCTGAAGAGTTACCTCGCTCTTAAAGCTTGGGAAGAAGCTGAGACGTCGAAGGGAGTTGAAGAAGAGGAATCTGAGGATGAAAGCGTTTCCTCCGAAGCATCTGCCCCAAGTACGGAAGCACCCCTCGACCCAGAACTTGCTGCGCCAACTCTTGAAGTGACATCCGCTACTGACGCTCCTTCAAGCAATCCACCTCTGCTGCCTTCTCCTTCCAAGGATCCACCCCCACCTACTTCATAATTTTTTTTTCCTTTTATGCTGTTATTTCCTTAGTCTTTTTTGAGTTTGTAAAGACTGATTACAACGCCTTTATCGTATTATAATTTTGCATTCGCTTATTTCCTTGTTCATTCTCCTCGCTTCTTTATATGTTTCGAACTTAACCTTATTTTGATTAAGTATGTGTATCATACTTGTTGTTCATAATCATAAACAAACAAGTCGCCATAAATATTTGTAATAAACGCCATCGCCTAAACAAACTTTAAGAATATTATTCAATTAATCAAACTCAAGCAATCGCCAATAAGTATTGATTTTTAATTACAACCCCTTCAACATTCTAATACACATTCATACACCATAAGCCATCTTTCAAGAATAAATTTTTTTCAAATGCTCTGCATTAAAAGTATTCCTCAATACTTTCCCTTCTTGATCTTCCAAAACATATGCGTTTGGGTGAGGAATGACAACGACCTTGTAAGGTCCTTCCCATTTTGGAGACAATTTATTTACTCTATCTTGATGCGAGAATTCATGTCTTCTCCATACCCTCTCTGCCACAAAAAAATGTCGAGAGGATACTCGCCTATTATAGTATCTTGTCATAGCTAAATGCATCCGCCCTTGAATTTCTTTAGAGGCCTATCGCTTTTCATCAACCATATCCAATTCCAGACGCCTTTGGTCATCATTACTCAATGCGTCATGTTGGGTATCGATAGTGACGGCCCAGTAAGAAAAGGCCTCGAAGGCCCAATAACTATAGAGGGGGTAAACCCATGACATCCGAACCGGATCGGCCCAAGTACAAGCCAAACTTGGCCCACCATCGAGTAATCCAGAATCGAGCCCAAAGTCTATAGAGACGCCAAAGGCTCTCAGACTGCTCGCCATTCTCTACCAAGTCGCGACCTTCCACTGCTCGACATGGGAGTGCTCGCCCCGAAGAGAGCCTTGCCTCTCTCCTCTGGTCCCACTAAACCGTTAATAACAGAGTGGCCAAGATATCCCGCATATCCCGGTCACATATTCACTAAAGATTAGATTTGGTAACTGCAATATCTCGCAGTAACTGCCATATCCCACGATCCGAATCTTCAGCAACTCAATATACATTAAGATATTCAGTTGCCTTTATACGGTTCTATCTCTCTTACCCTATAAATATCCTTGCTTTACATACGTACTTTACGTTTTGAGTTTTATACACACATATACTCATTTAAGCATCGGAGAGGGACCCAGAGGCACCCCCTCTGTTGCGCTCCCCTACTTGCAGGTTCACCGGAGTTGGAGCTGAAGCGTCATCCCAACCTTGTCTGGCATTCAATTCACTGCCAGATCAGCATTCAGGATTTCACGATCCAACATTTGGCGCCGTCTGTGGGAATCGAGCAATTAAGCCATGAGAACTCGATCCCAAAGCAACCGTCGGAATCAGACTAGGGAGCGATCCTCAGATAGCTCTGATTCCGCCGCCGCTTCACCGCTTCAACAGGAACCTGCCAGCCGAGCAGGAGTTAACGCTGTTCCTCTGCGGACAGCCCGAGAACATGTCGGTGATTCAAGACCGACCCCAGCTGCTGATCAAAACGGAGCCCCTGCGCCGCAGACAGTCCACATTGCGGGGCAGAATATTAATTTAACCCCCGAGATGGTCTCCTTGCTGGAAGCCATCCTAGGACAGGCGCGCCGCCAGGCCCCTGCTCCTCAGGAAAACAATCCCTCTGCTCCTAAGGAAAATCACCGCCCTGCTGCCACAGGGCCTTCACCTTCAGAAGCGGCCAATCCTAGTCCTGCTGCGCATCAGGAGGATCAGGAGATGACGTCAGGTCAGCAGTCCCTACCTCCAGCGCACACCAAGGAGCCAGCAGCCGCATATACTGCCAATCCTTCCGGTCCGCCTCCACCCGGAGCCTCTCCCATGTACTGCACTGTGGAGCAGATGGATGACCTCCTCAACAAAAGGCTCCAGGAAAGACAGTTGACAGTCATAGCTCCCTTCAAGGAGCAGTCCTCTCATCCATTCACCGACGCGCTCGTCGCTATCAAAATCCCGAAGGATGTGGTTGCTCGGGCCATACCTGAGTATAGCGGTGGAGGAGATCCCACCGTACATGTCAACAAGCATGAGGCCTCCCTTCTGGGTAAGTCAAACGATCCCAATCATTTGGCTTTGCTATTTCCATCTACTCTTTCGGGTTCGGCTTCGTCCTGGTTCTTCGGCCTCCCTGCAGGATCAATCGGAACTTGGGCAGAGTTAAGAAGCAAGTTCCTGGAGAGATACATGGGCGAGCGCCAGTTGCTGAAGAGCGTGGTCGCCCTTGACTCGGTCAAACAGCAGCCTGGAGAGTCGCTGTCCAACTTCTACGGGCGTTTTCATCAAAACGTCACAGAATTAGATCGCCGAATCTCGGATGGGGAGATCATTCGAGCATTCTACAGAGGTCTGGATGTGGCCAACAAGGCCTCGAGAAAGCTGCGAAACAGCTATCACGTAAAGGAGATAGAGACATTGGAGGAGTTGGCATCCAGAGCGAAAGGTTTCATAGACCTTGAGCGCGCAAACATCGAGGCTAACCTCCTGACGACCTCGCTAAGGGTAACCCCTGAACCCCGACGCGATGGTAAGAAGGAGGTCAAGAAGGAGAAAAAGGGAAAAGAAAGTAAGCCGCGAGTCGAGTCTCTTCCAGCGCCTCGCCATCCAGAGGTCCCTGAGTACTTCACGCCTTTAAATAGGCAGATCTCAGCGGTACTAGTCGAGATGGAGAGGAGATCCTTGGCGAGGCCACCGATGCCTCGCCGAGGTGGGTTACCCATGGGCAAGGATGTCGAGAGCTATTGCAGATACCACAAGTGCAAGGGCCATAAGACAGACGATTGCAAGATTCTGAAACGAGATATAGAGAGGCTGATTCAGGGGGGAATGTTGAAGGAATTTGTGGCAGGGCGAGACCGAAGTCGAACGCCCCCCAGGAGACATCGTTCACCAGCCCCTGCAGATCAAGCTGAGCCTTCTGGAAGCAAGAGGAGAGTGAATCTGATTGCAGGAGGATTCGGCGCAGGCGGCGAGAGGTCAAACTCCAGAGAGGTCTACGCCACTCAGATCTCTACGGCAGTTCAGTTGGGGAAGCGACCCCGACCTGAAGAAAACATTGTCATCTCATTCTCTGAAGATGATTTGACACATGTCACCACGCCCCACAACGACGCTCTGGTCATTACGGCAGATATTGACGGCTGTGATGTTGCAAGGATTCTGGTCGACGGAGGCAGCTCGACAGACATCCTGTTTCTGGACGCCTTCGAAAAGATGGGCAAATCAAAACGCGACCTGAAGAGGGTCGACTTTCCGCTGATCGGATTTGCGGGAAGGACAACTTATCCACTGGGGGCTATAACCATGCCAGTGATTTTTGGCGAGGGGTGGAAAAGCATCAAGGTGTCGGTCACTTTCCTGGTGGTCGATTCACCTACATCCTACAACGCCATTATAGGGAGAACCACGATCAACCCAAATAAGATTGTGGCCTCCACTGTCCACCAGAAGATGAAGTTCCCTACTCCGAACGGGATTGGAGAAGTGCTCGGAGATCAGCCTTCCTCGCGGCAATGTTATGTGAACTGTTTACGCAGGAAGAACCAAAGGGAGGCGCTCGCCATCGAGACAGAGGCCGATCCCCGCGAGGACTTGGCTCGACCAGCACCCATGGAGGAATTGGAGGAGGTCGAGATCGATGGTCCGGACAAAAAGGTGCGCATTGGGACCACCTTGAAAGAGGATCAGAAGGAGGCCATGACCGCTCTCCTCAAGGAATTCAAAGAGCTCTTTGCCTGGCAGCCGAGCGACATGCCAGGAATCAGCACAGATATTATCTCGCATGAGCTCAGGATAGACCCCTCCATCAAGCCGATCGCCCAAAAGAGAAGATCGTTCGGGACTGATAAACGTTTGGCGATCAGGCAGGAAGTCGGCAGGTTGATTGAAGCTGACTTCGTCAGAGAGGTAAGATTCCAGAGCTGGGTAGCCAACCCAGTTTTGGTCAGGAAATCTAATGGCAAGTGGAGGATGTGCGTCGACTTCCGCGACTTAAACAAGGCTTGCCCCAAAGATTCATATCCCCTTCCAAGAATTGATCAGCTAGTCGATGCTACCTCGGGTCATGAGATGCTGAGCTTCATGGACGCCTATTCAGGCTACAACCAGATCAGAATGCATCCAGACGACGAGGCCCACACTGCTTTCTATGCTGACGGGGACATTCTATGCTACAAGGTGATGCCCTTTGGTCTCATCAATGCCGGGGCAACTTATCAGCGGATGGTGAACCGACTGTTCCAGGACATGCTGGGAAGGAACATGGAGGCCTACGTGGATGATATGCTCGTTAAATCCATCAAAGGCAATCCTCATACCACCGACCTCCGTGAAGCTTTTGAATGCATGAGGAGACACAGCGTTCGCCTGAACCCAGCAAAGTGCGCCTTTGGAGTCAAGTCCGGGAAGTTCCTGGGTTTTATGGTCAGTGAAAGGGGCATTGAAGCAAACCCGGAAAAGCTAAAGGCCATAGAAGAAATGAAGTCACCAACCTGCCATAAGGAAGTCCAATGCCTGAACGGCCGACTAGCTGCTCTTAACCGCTTCCTCTCCAAAGCAAGCGACAAGTCCCTCCCGTTCTTCAAAACCTTGAGGGCCAACCGTAAGTTCGAATGGACGCCAGACTGCGAGGAAGCATTCCAGTCCTTGAAAAGGCATATTCAAACACTCCCAGCTCTGGCAAAACCCGTTCCAGGCGAGCAGCTTTTCCTCTATTTAGGCATTAGCGATGTGGCAGCCAGTGCTGTTTTAATAAGGGAGGAGAATAATGTTCAGAGTCCAGTGTATTTCATTAGCAAAATGTTCAACTCAGCAGAAATAAAATATGTCCAGATTGAGAAGTATCTCTATGCCTTAGTTATTGCTGCTCGGAAGCTGAGACCATACTTTCATGCGCACGACATCACGGTCCTCACCAATCAACCTCTCAAAAACTTCCTGATGAAGCCAGATTCTTCAGGAAGAATGGTCAAGTGGGCGATCGAGCTCAGCGAGTTCAGGATCAAATTTGCGCCAAAAACGGCCATCAAAGGTCAAGCACTAGCTGATTTCATAGTGGAAAGCACGAGTAACGGTCAAGCGGAGGCAGAAAACAGGCCAAGTCAGTCAGCAAACGACAATCAAATCTGGGAACTCTATACGGATGGGTCTTCATCAAAAGAAGGCTCGGGGGCAGGTTTAATTCTTATTCCTCCTGAGGGCGAGCCTCTGAAATACGCGATCGCCTTGACATTCCCGGCGACCAATAACGAAGCAGAATATGAGGCTCTTATCACTGGACTCAGACTGGCAAAAGGAATGGGTATAACAGCGCTTAAAGTAAAAAGTGATTCAGAACTTATTGTCAATCAGGTTAATGGCGCCTACGAGGCAAAGGGAGAAAAGATGAAGAAATATCTCGGCATCGCCAAAAAACTAGTTGTGGAAATCCCAAATTTCGCGATTGAGTTTATTCCTCGCCAAGAAAACCAGATGGCAGATTCTTTGAGTAAGCTAGCCTTCGGAGGGGCGACAATCCAGGATGTGCAATTTCTGGAAAAGGCCCTATGTTCAGTCCTTGAAAACAGAGCGGAGGTCTTCAACATTCAAGAACAGGTCACCTGGATGACCCCGTTCCAGAATTATTTGAAAGAAGGCATCCTCCCAGAGGACGAAGGCGAATCCACTAGGATTAGAAGACTCGCAGCCAGTTATCTAATCATCGATGGAGAACTCTATAGAAGAGGTTATTCGACGCCTTACTTGAGATGTGTTGCTCTACCCGAAACAGAAAAAGTTCTTCGAGAAGCTCATGAAGGGGCAGCGGCATGTCATGAAGGTGCTCGTTCACTAAGCAGAAAAATATTCAGACTGGGATATTACTGGCCGACCTTGGGAAAAGACGCAGCCGAATTAACACAGAAGTGTGAAATTTGCCAGCAGTTTGCACCACGATCGGGTCGACCATCGACATTATTATCCCCAATGGCGGGTGCCTGGCCCTTCGCTCAATGGGGAATCGATATATTGGGTCCTTTTCCCATTAGCACTGGTCAGCGTACTCACATTATAGTGGCGATCGACTACTTCACTAAGTGGGTAGAGGCGAAAGCTCTAGCTTCGACAACGGAATTCCAAGTTATCAAGTTCATGCAGGTCAACATATTCTCCAGGTTTGGTATTCCCAAAATACTCATCAGCGATAATGGTCCGCAATTCGTTGGAAAGGAATTGAAATGGCTCTGTGAAGAGTATCACATCGACCATCGCTTCAGTTCAGTACATCACCCTCAAACGAATGGGCAAGCTGAAGCAGCCAACAAGGTTGTCTTAGCAGGACTCAAGAAAAGGGTTCGAGCATTCAAAGGGAACTGGGCAGACGAACTGGAAAACGTATTATGGGCCATCAGAACAACGCCTAAGGCGGCCACAGGAGAAACGCCTTTCAGTTTAGTGTACGGATCAGAAGCAGTAGCACCAACTGAATTAGCAGTGCCTACCCACAGAGTCCTACACTTTAACGCGGAGGCAAATGAGATCGAGCGCAGAACTGACCTCGACTTGGCAGAGGAAAAGAGATGGCTCTCGGAAAAAACACAGGCAAAAATGCGCTTGGCGACCGCTCGGTATTTCAATAGAAAAGTTAGCGCTCGCCAATTTTTCGTGGGGGAGATGGTTATGAGAAGGAATGAATTTACAAGGCTGGACAGTAAAAACAAACTTTCAGCCAAATGGGAAGGACCATACAAAGTAGTAGAGATCGCCGCACCAGGATCCTACTATTTGGAAACCACCGAAGGCGAGAGGTTACCTCGTCCATTTAATTCAGAGCATTTAAGAAGATTTTATGCATAGCTTGTAATCAAACGGATTATGTCAATAAAAGAAAGCCATTCCTTCACAAAGCGTGTCCACTCGAAGCAAGCTGAAGTCAAAAAGCCCTGACGCCAAAGTCAGGCCTCAAAAAGCCCTAGCAACAAAGCTAGGCCAAAAGCCCTAGCACCAAAGCTAGGCCAAAAGCCCTGACGCCAAAGTCAGGCCTCAAAAGCCCTAGCACCAAAGCTAGGCCAAAAGCCCTGACGCCAAAGTCAGGCCTCAAAAGCCCTAGCAACAAAGCTAGGCCAAAAGCCCTAGCAACAAAGCTAGGCCAAAAAGCCCTAACAACAAAGTTAGGCCAAAAGCCCTAGCAACAAAGCTAGGCCAAAAAGCCCTGTCGCCAAAGACAGGCCAAAAGCCCTAACAACAAAGTTAGGCCAAAAGCCCTAGCAACAAAGCTAGGCCAAAAAGCCCTGTCGCCAAAGACAGGCCAAAAGCCCTAACAACAAAGTTAGGCCAAAAAAGCCTTAGTAACAAAACTAGGCCACAAAAGCCCTAACAACAAAGTTAGGCCTCAAAAAACCTGACGCCAAGAGTCAGGCAAAGCCCTGACGCCAAAGTCAGGCCAAAAGACCTAGCAAAATGTTAGGCAAAATGAAAGCCCTGACGCCAAAGTCAGGCCAAAGAAAGTTTAGGCGATCACTATCGATGATAAAGCCTGACAAATTACAAATCCCTTGTTATTAGGCCAACACCTCAAAGGTTTAAACTTCAAAGAAGGTAATATCTCTTTGAACTTAGAAGTTTACGCTTTTAAGTGTCAAAAGTATTATCCTTAGAAAGTTTAACTTATGATGGGTCTACGGCTTTAAGGGTCGACGACATTACAAAGCAAGAAAGTAATTATGAGTAAGATATTGGATAGCTAAATATGTTCGAAGTCGATTAAAGGCTCAAGAATATAAAAGCATTCAATAGAAAAATCCAAGTCTTCGACAAATAATTACAAACCAAAAACAGAAAATACAAAAATGGCTATCTAAAAAAGATAAATACGGTCGCCAAGGAGTTGGGGACTTCAAGCGTCGGAGTTCTCGGGGGCAAGGGTGCTCTGCTCGCCTTCGGGGGCAGAAGTACTGGGCTCGCCTTCAGGAGCAGCCTCGCCAGCAACAGAGGGCGGCGAAGGACGACTCCGCAGGAAGGTCTTCAAAGAGGCGACTTCCCCAAGAGGAAAGTTGGGATCGACCGCCTGGACCTCATCCACCAGGACTTCGAGAAAATCGGCAATCGCCGACCTCATCTCCTTCAGAGCGCAGTCCTCAAACTCCTCAGAGGCTTTGAATGCCTCAACTACGCTCTGGGGCGAAGGGACGGCTTTCAATTGTGCAGTTAACCGATCCCTCTCCTCCTCCAAGGCAATCCCCCGGGCTTCCGCAGCTTCCGTCTGAGCCACCGCAGCTCCTCTCTGGGCGTCAGCAGCGTCCCTTTGCGCCTCGGCAGCGACCCTGCGAGCCTCCGATTCTGCCCCTTGCGCCTGAGCTTCCTTAAGTTCAGCATCTAGGCGAACTCGGACGATCTCTCCCTGATCTAAACACAGGTGAAGAGCGTCAAAGTCCTGAAGAGCGGCAGCGGCTTCAGCCTCCCTCTTCTGGACATCAGCAAGGAGGCGCTGCTCCTTCCTGAGGTATTCCTCTCGGGTATTATCTGCCAAGGCGATCGCTGCATCTGCAGTCGTCTTGATAGTCCCCAATTGCTCAGGAGTGACCCCCGTGCTTCGGTACTGCTCCAGCTCGGCGAGCACACTGGAATACTTGTCGGTGAGCTCCCCGAAGACACGACCAAGAATCACCTCTTCCCGAACGAACTGGCAACAAATATAGAATAAAAGCTGTCAGGACAACAGACAATAAGGGAACGACAAAGAGAGGACTCTACGAAATGAAAGTATGAGATCTTACCAAAGCCACTCGTTCGAAGTGGGACCGAAGGAACCCCTCGATCTGATGAAGTTCCGTGGGAACAATCGAGCGGTCCGCGGGGGGAATTATCCCGTCCAGAAGCCGCATACACATATCCGGGCTGCCCCGGAGGCTCTTCTGGGGAGGATACCCCTTCTTCATAAGGTCCCCACAGGGGACCCAAGTTTCCCGAGAATTCGCTGATTCAAGCGGCTGAAACAAGCCGGCAAGGGAGCAATGCTCATCCACAGGAGCCCTCGATGAGCTGGAAGCAGCATGCCCCTTCTTCTTGGTCCCAGACTCCTTAGGAGGAGCCATGGGCACAGTAAGAACAGGAGGAGCTAAGGTCAAAACCTTCCCCTTGGCGGCAGAAGGACCCTGGGGAGAAGGAGAAGGGGGCACCGCGTCCAGACCCTTCCCTTTATTAGCGGAAGGACCCCCAGGAGGGGGAGGAGAAGGATGTTGGTCGACTTCCGGACATCCCTCACTCCTGACCTTCTTGGAGGGAGGAGGAGCATGATCCCGGACCATGTCGGTTGAGGACTCCTCTGCAAAACAACAAGACAAAATGTCAAAAAAAAAACAAAAAACCGCAAAGTATGAAGATATTAAATCTACGAATAACAAAGCAACATACCTGGTTGGCGAGGGTCAGCAGTGGCCGAGGGAAGCACCTCCTCAGACTTCCTCTTGAACGAACGCCTAGAGGGGGGAGGAGGAGAGTTCAGCAATGCCTGGTCGGAGGACAACCCCGCTAATCCCTGGTCATCAAAGAGACCTATCAGTTTCTGGCTCTTGCTTACAACCTTCCCTACAAGTAATAAAGCAAGATAAGAGTTAGAAAATTACCCAATCATTAAAGATTGGCGTGGCTTGATGAATACCCGCCATCTCAAGGGCATTCTCGGTAGTCTCCGCCACTGAGCGGATGGACTTGAACTGAGAAGACCGATGCGACCGGTATAGGTCATCAATAGCGTTTCGATCACTCTCTGATAGCTCCTCGAAGGAAGGAGGGAAATCCTTGTCCGGGATCAACAATTTCCAGGGCACCCCCCCCTTATAAAAGAAGTAACACTTCTTATAATTGGAGTTGGTGGTCCGAAAATCGTCGACCAGGCGGACATGGACGTTCCAAACCCATCCCTGAAGGCCTCCCCACTCTGAAAACTTCGGCCAGCGGGATTGGAAGTGGTGAAGGTGGTTTGCCCCTGCTGCCAGGCGGAAGAAACACCGGAACAGGGCCAGTGAATATACCCATTCCTGGCGTAAGCATAGGAACTTGAAACCGACCCACATCCTGAGGGCATTCGGGACAAGCTGTGTGGGGTGAATCCCGTAAAACTGACACAAGGTCTGTAAATCCTCACAGAGAGGAAAACGCAACCCAGCATCGATCTGAGCCGCATAAATGTAAACCTCTCCATCGTGAGGAAAATGCAGACCTAGGCCAGGATATCTAGGAGCATCCTCCACGCTGAAGCCACCGAGCGCCACCACGGTCTTAAAATAAGCCGGCTTCAATTCATTAGGCTTGACGTCTACTCGAACAAATTCAAATATTGCAATGATAAACATAAAAAGCAAAGAACAGCAGAGGACATTGCCAAAGCAGAGCAATAAAAGGGCGAAAGTTTACCTTTTGGGGAAAAAATAGGCGTGTTCAGCTCGGGCCCGTCCACCACCACAGGAGTGGTTGCAGTC
Source organism: Chamaenerion angustifolium (assembly GCA_946814005.1). Classification (NCBI taxonomy): domain Eukaryota; kingdom Viridiplantae; phylum Streptophyta; class Magnoliopsida; order Myrtales; family Onagraceae; genus Chamaenerion; species Chamaenerion angustifolium. Next base: position 5,012,664 of record OX328281.1, read on the forward strand.
CTGCCCAAATCGGTCTGTTCCTCTACTGAAGGGGGAACGACTTCATCCCTGATGGTCAAAGGGACATCAGCATTTCTGGGCATGTTGGCTTTGTTGGCACCCTTGGGAGCCGTGTGCTTGACTCTCTGATTGCGAGGAGCCATGGAAATGGTCGAAATGAGAACTGAAGAGGATTAAAAGAGAAAGGGAAGGTTTGCAGCGAAGTTCTGAAAATCTGGAGGAGTGGATAAGCGTAAAAAACAAAATGCAGAAACTGACGTTTCCTATATAGACCAAAAGGGGAGTAACCGCCACGAGCAAATCGAAGCGACGCAGAGGAATAATTGCACCCTTTTGGAAAAAACCGAAGCAATGTCAGAATTCCAAGAGACAACGGTTGGCTGGTACAGACAGCTGTCAAGCTACCCTGGGTTTACGGAAAAGTAAATGTCAGGCGTGCCTCAAGTGACCGTTCGATTTCTGGACAACCGTGCAGTTATTAAATGCTAAAATTCCACTAAGGAGACAAGGTGGTCGCCAACGCACTAATAAAGCTTTAGCAGAAATACCTCGGGTAGATAATGATCGCCTAACTAAGAAAGATAGACTTCCATAAGCCTGAGTCACCTCGAGTGATCGCCAAAAGGGAATAAAAGGAAGGATATTCTTTCGGCTTTGAACAGAGAAGGAATCGCTCGCCAAATGAGCTCGAAGTGTCTCAAAGGCACTGAACCATTACCAAAGACGTCACTATCTAAAACCCTACCAGGAAATCAAGCTCGACTGAAGGAACTTCAATCAAGCTTCGGGGGCAAATGTTGGGTATCGATAGTGACGGCCCAGTAAGAAAAGGCCTCGAAGGCCCAATAACTATAGAGGGGGTAAACCCATGACATCCGAACCGGATCGGCCCAAGTACAAGCCAAACTTGGCCCACCATCGAGTAATCCAGAATCGAGCCCAAAGTCTATAGAGACGCCAAAGGCTCTCAGACTGCTCGCCATTCTCTACCAAGTCGCGACCTTCCACTGCTCGACATGGGAGTGCTCGCCCCGAAGAGAGCCTTGCCTCTCTCCTCTGGTCCCACTAAACCGTTAATAACAGAGTGGCCAAGATATCCCGCATATCCCGGTCACATATTCACTAAAGATTAGATTTGGTAACTGCAATATCTCGCAGTAACTGCCATATCCCACGATCCGAATCTTCAGCAACTCAATATACATTAAGATATTCAGTTGCCTTTATACGGTTCTATCTCTCTTACCCTATAAATATCCTTGCTTTACATACGTACTTTACGTTTTGAGTTTTATACACACATATACTCATTTAAGCATCGGAGAGGGACCCAGAGGCACCCCCTCTGTTGCGCTCCCCTACTTGCAGGTTCACCGGAGTTGGAGCTGAAGCGTCATCCCAACCTTGTCTGGCATTCAATTCACTGCCAGATCAGCATTCAGGATTTCACGATCCAACACGTCATAATGCTTTACTCTATGAGATTCGACTGCTATCTCTATTGGAGCCACAACCTCAGAACCATACACCAATCCGAAAGGTGTTTCTCCAGTCGCCTTCTTTGGGGGTTGTTCGCAACGCACATAAGACATTTTCCAAGTCTTCTGTCCATTTGCTTCCCAATGCGTCAAGTCTTTTCTTTATACCATTCAACACTGTTTTATTTGCCTCCTCCACTGGTCCATTGACTTGCGCATGTTTGACTGAATCATGCCTATGGTCAATTTTCAACTATTCACAAAACCATTTCAATTCCTTTCCGACGAATTGTGGACCATTCTCACTGACTAATACGCTTGGGATTCCATACCGAGAAACAATTCTTGAGTTAAGGAATTTAATGACCTTAAACTTAGTAGTCGACGCCAATGCCTTTGCTTCAATCCACTTTGAAAAATAGTCGACCGCTACTATTATATAAGTGCGTTGTTTAGACCTTGGTAAAGGGCCTACCAAGTCAATTCCCCATTGAGCAAACGGCCACGCACACATATACTAGTAAGATTTGCTGGGGGATGCACTATTTTCGGACTATACTTTTGGCATGATTCACATTTCATAACCAAAGTTGTCGCCTCTTGGTTCATTGTAGGCCAATAATATCCTTGGTTCAAGATTTTTCTCACAATTGACCTCGCTCCTTCATGACAAGCCGCATACCCTTCATGTACTTCTCTTAGAATGGTAGTCCTTTCAGGATGAGCGACGCATCTAAGATAGGGTGTAGAAAAATCATTCTTATAAAGTAATCCATCAATTATTCGAAAGCTAGGAGCTAATCAAATAATTTTCTTGGCATTGGCCTCATCCGCATGGAGCTCTCCTGATTCCAAGTATACTCAAATAGGCGTCGCCCAATCCACCGATACATTTATATTTGCACATATCATATTCGTGTCCCCACGATTGGTTTCTATGAAATGTACTTGTGTGGGCGTCGTCTGCCAAGCATATTTGCTTAAAGCATCTGCTTCATGATTCACCTCTCGTGGGATAACCTCTATATGAAATTGCTTAAACCCTGATACTAATGCCATAGAATCTTTCCAATACAATTTCATTTTTTCACCTTTCTCCATATACTCACCCTTAATTTGGTTGACTACCAATTGTGAATCACAATATACATGAAGAGAAGTAACACCTAAGCCTTTAGCCAATTGCAAACCAGTAATAAGCACTTCATATTCCACCTCATTATTGGCCGCCTTAAAGGTGAGCACTAAAGCATATCGTAACGACGTTCCTCCATCTCGTGGGGTCAAAAGTAATCCTGCCCCCGAGCCTTCGACTGATGAAGAACCATCTGTATGAAGTATCCAAAGATTTTCTTCACTTTCCTTTTCTTTAGGCGTCGCTGGCTGAGGACATGTGGATTCTACAATGAAATCCGCCAAGGCCTGCCCTGTTATTGCATTCCTAGGAGCAAACTTAATTCAAAACTCGCTCAATTCAATGACCCATTTAACCATCCTTCCTGAAGCATCTGGCTTTTGCAGGAAGTGTTTTAACGGTTGATTTGTTAAAACAGTAATTTCATGCTCATGAAAGTATGGGCGTAACTTCCTGGCAGACACTACCAACGCATAAAGATACTTCTCAACCTCCAGATAATTCATTTCAGATTTGGCGAGCACTTTGGATACATAATAAACAGGCACTTGGCCCCTGCTTACTTCTCTTACCAACACTGAACTTACATCAACTGGAGTGATACTTAAATATAAAGATAGTGCATCGCCTTTTGATGGTTTCGCCAGTGGTGGGAGAGTTTTGAGATGTGTCTTCAGGTCTTGAAAGGCCTTCTCACATTCAAAAGTCCATTCAAACTTCTTGTTGGCTCTCAACACCTGGAAAAAAGGGAGCCATTTATCCCTCGCGTTTGCTAGGAAACGGCTTAGCGCCGCTAGCCTTCCATTCAATCTATGTACTTCTTTATGGGAGGTGGGACTCCTCATAGCTTCAATCGCTTCCAACTTCTCTGGGTTGACTTCTATCCCTCTCTGCTAACCATGTATCCCATAAACTTGTCTAACTGAACGCCAAAAGCACATTTCACTGGGTTTAGACACACTTGATGGAGGCACATCCTCTCCAAGGTTCTCCTCAAGTCTTCAACATGATCAACGCTTTTGATGGATTTCACTATCATGTCATCCACATATGCCTCCATGGTGACACCTATCATTCCAGCAAAAAGTTTGTTTACCATCCTTTGATAAGTGGCTCCTGCATTCAACAAACCAAATGGTATCACCGTATAGTGATAAATATCTCTGCCCGCATAAACGGATGTATGTTGAGCATCACCCTCCACCATCTGTATCTGGTTGTAACCAGAATACGCATCCATAAATCTTAGAGGTTTATGACCTGGAGTGGCATCGATCAATTGGTCAATCCTTGACAAAGGATATGAATCTTTCAGACATGCCTTATTTAAATCACAATAGTCAATGCAAATCTTCCACTTCCCATTATTATTCTTGACCAATACAGGATTGGCCACCTAGGTTTGGAATCTGATTTCTTTCACAAATGTAGCCTCCACCAACTTCCCTACTTCTTGCCTGATGGCGATCGCCTTCTCTTCACCTACAGGGCGTCGCTTTTGGGCAATGGGTCTAACATTCAGGTTCAATGGGAGATCACATCCCTGCTAATGCCTGGCATGTCACTAAGTTTCCATGCGAACAATTCCTTGAACTCTACCAAAAGCATTGATAGAGCTGTAGCTTCTTCTTCTTGGAGCGACTCTCCAATCTGTACATCTTTCCCTGAACCATCAACCTCCACCTTCCTCAAACCTTCGACCGACTGGGCCGACTCTTCTCCTCTCAGGGATCCTCCTCCTTTTGAATCGTTAAAGATTCTTTTTTTTTTTTGATATGGTGCTGCGTTGCTTGGACATAGCAACTACGCTCTCCTGGTTGATCATCTTTAACTACTCATACTCCATGAGGCGTTGGGAATGTCAGCAACTGGTGATATGTAGAATGCACCATTTTGTTTGGATTTAGAGTCGATCGCCTTAATATGGCATTGTATGATGCATGGGCATTTACTACAATGAAGGTGACCTCCAAATCCAAAGCTTTCCATTCCTCACCCAAGTGGACTGGAAGAGTCACAGCTCCTACTGGGTAGGTAGTATGCGAGGCGAACCCCATCAATTGAATATTGACCTTTTTCAAGTCTTTTTCCTTCCGTCCCATTCTTTTATAAGCATCCAAATACAGAATATCTGTTGAACTTCTTGAATCCACCAGTACTCTCTTCATATTGAACCTGTCAACCCCCATTGTAATCACCAGTGCGTCATCATGTGGAGAAGTGA